>OY804525.1:26162293-31557993 GCA_963680855.1 Lepeophtheirus nordmannii
GACACAAAAAAGGCTCCATTTTATTGGTTTTTTAAAGATACCATTGTGGAAGTTATGTCTGAATATATAAGAATCATCAGCTGACTTTCCTTTTTTTTCCTTCAAAATTATACAATTTTATTTATAGTCTAATTCTTTAACATATGTATCAAGAAACCAAGTTTATCTGAAATATTTTAAAAATGAGTTAAAACTGCACTCATATTCTTGGAGATGTTCTCTTTCGTTTGTATTAATAGCATATTTCGATTAATTAAATAATGACTCCAATAATTGCAACTTAATTATACGAAAAAACAAACTGCCACTAAATAAATCTCTGGGCTATCAAAAAGATGGACGTTCTTTATCGAACGATTTATATCGGCTTCATGTACCGTCGTAACATTTATCCGATTGCTCTATTGGATAGACAACAATCCTTGGTTTCTCGATTAAAAGTGACATTTTTAGCAAAAACCGTGTGCGATAGGTCTTAAAATGACTCCGAAATATTTTGTTGTTATACATATGAAGTAAAAAAACTTAAAAGTGGATTTTCTCCTTTTCAATATTTGAAAACAAACTTGTTTTGCTGTTGACTTGACACATATGTTTACAGTCAATAGGTAATGAATTATATATCCATATAAGGACCCTTGTTTTATAGGTAATGAGAAAACTGTGGAAAGTTCTTATATTTAATAGTTAGTACATTCATATAAAAAATTAATGTTCGACTAATTGTAGTTATTAGTTTTTTAAATTTGGATTCATAGGAATAATAATATTCCATTTATGTAAAATGAATCTAAAGTCAAAACAGTTTTAGAGCTTCAAATATGGGGAAACATATAAAAGGCTTTACTAAATACTATAAATATATTTATAACTTTCTATGTATTACATATTTCCTCTCAACAACTGGATCATCGTGTTCTATTTAATAGAAAATGATATTCAAACTCTTACTACATTACATATATTAGCACCCAGCAACCTTCATTTCATATATCAACCTTTCCACCTCCAAAAAGAAAAAAGGCCCCAACTCAGTTGGTATTTAGTCAATTGAAAACGTGGGACTATTCAAATTTTAACAAAAAATAATTTTAGCTCAACCAAGGAACATAGTTCAGAACATTACTAATAAGAAGTATAAAATTAAAAGCAGATACAAAATACATGGGGATTCCTAATGTTTTGGGGATACCATTGTGTTTTAAACTCTAATTTGAGTTCAGCTTATGAACAGTTAGAGACAGGAAATAATATCGGGTGTTGTGATGAAGACCACATCAACCGAGTCCAAGACGATAATAAGACTTTAAGGGAACCAGACCAGGTCGAGGCAAATAATAATTAATTGTTTTATGTGTTGTTGTTTATTTGGGAAAGGGAATTATTAATTTTGTAACTTTGGTTGTCTTGGTCCATCCCAACGAGTCCAAGATAGTAGTTTAAGGTGTCTCGACCTTAAATAATAATAATCAGTCTTAAAACCATGACAGATCACGAAAACCAAGTCACTAGAAATATCAAAGACACAAAAATTAAAGGAAAATGTTTTTGTATCTGATATAATCCTGTATACTATTTACAATAGGGACATTTTTACATACTTAGAATCGAAAATATCTATAGGATTTTAGAGTAACAAATATTCAGAATTATAGAGTTACGTAGTTACTATCGTAGTTCTGAAGTTGAATTGTGTAACACTTTCCCTAAAGGAAAGTTGGTTCATATTGAAAACGTTTACTGAGCTTCATGCTTTAACCCATATTCTAAATCCGTCGATCAAATTAAAATTATATTAGTAATAAGTGTGCATATATCTATTTTCCCAAAAAAACATAATAAGTATTTATGACATAAAATTCACAACTAACTCATATTTTAGGGTTTCAATTACTTATTAAATTGAATTTCCCTTTGAAGAAGCGCCAATTCATAACCCTTTGAGAAGTTAAAGAGTGCCATAAAGGGTATTTGGACTATCCTCTCCATTGAGTTCTTCAACAACTCATGGATTCAATGACAAACGTAAAATATAGGCCTATAGTGTCACTCACTATTCATGAACAATATAAATAGATTAAATTTTATTAAACAAATCAATGTGTTCTTAATTTTTTGAGACATCTCAATTTAAAAAAAATAACTTTTAATCAAATAATTACCCTACTAATTAAATATATTTGGTATCTGTAATACTTAACATATTCATTTGCTTCAACAAAGTGCTTCTTCATAGGAAAATTCAAATTAATATACTCATTATTTGCTAAGTTATTTAGGGCATTTGAGTCTCTCTATCATTATACGGTGGAGTATATACATGAGGGAGCTGTGAAGAAATATGGATTCTCTGGAGCACTTATTTGTATTAGTGTAGCTAAATTAGAAAGGTCCTGATTACAATTTATTTGTCTGTTTTACTTTGTTCATTATTGAGGAGTAAAAAATAAAATATCATTGATTAAAGTAACGAACCCATTACTTTTACAAAATTAAGAGTAACGAACTACACTTCCCCTTGAACAACGACGTTATTTTCTGTCTATTTGAAAGAGTAATTTCTTACTTTTTCCATGTAATGTTTCCAACGCTGCTCATGAAACTCAAATTTGAGCATAAAGTCTTAAATATGATGGATTCATCTGTTTCAAAATTTCTTATTTTGGTGCAGTGCTTTTCAAGCTTAACTTTACTCCAAGGTGCATTGATAAGATGATCAAACTCACGGGGAGCAGGATTAAGCAATTTTTTTTCTTCTCTAACTTACCTATTTAGTTATAGGTAACGTGCATTTTGAAGCGGATTTGGCCATTCTCTGGAGCGCAGAGTTTAAGAGCCACTGATTTAAGAGAAGAAATATATTATTCCCTCGATATGGAGACACATGGAAGAGTTGATTTCAGATTACAATCAAGGTTCAAAACACTAAAAAAGGACACATGAATAGTAGTAAATTTATAATTTGTTGATTCTGATCTATGTACATGCATAGATAGTAGTTTATTATTGACTTTATTCAAACTATAAATAAAAAGTTACGAAAAAATGAATATATTCAAAATTACGGAGTGCTCTTGTTTCAAGATTACGTAAATTTCTTTTATTAAGGATACATATATCAAATATTACATGTAGTATAGTGATACAAAATAAATAATAATAATAATAATTAAATGATTGTATCACAATTGATCTTTAAATTTTCATTCTAAAAATTTAGAAAGCACATTTAAAAATGTCTATGAAATCAAGAGTATACAAAATTACGGTATGAACGTCAAATTACATAATCATAGATTCTTTAAAAAAAGAAAAAAACAATCTTATATAATAATATTCTATAGAAGAAAGCCTTAAAACATGTGAAGAACACGAGTCGTAGAAGGTTACGTTTCCTCTTGCAACGTGATTTGATTATTTCTCCCTTCTTCATTGCTTACCTCAGTTTAAATGGAAAAATATAAGCCTTCATTCTATATTGAATTCGAATATATATATATTGGAAATTTGACTGTAAGTAAGTAACAAGGTATTTCCAAATGAATACACGTGTATTACTTAGAAAGTAGGTAAAATTCGCAATGTAGGATCTCGTATAGGTCTCTATAATAAATATTCGTAACACAAAAATATTTAAGTACCTTTATTTGAACTCAAACAACCTTTGTTTCAAAAACCTGAATGAGATATAGGGAACTAACAAATGATTTATTTTATGTACATAGTTTTTGAAAGACCTTATTATGAATAGGGATGGGTATTTTGTTGAAGTGAAAGAGTGTGCCCAGAGAGTACCTATCTGGTACCTTTGCATTTTATCAACTCATCGTTATTTGACAATATGAAATTGGAAATTGAAAGGATTGAAGTGAATTGAACAGTCATATATCCATGAGAAAGGGTTCAATTTCTTTAGCACCGTTTCTTAGTCATCAGAAATGATAATTGTAACTTATAATTGCCGCAAGTTTTTGTCTCAACAATACAGAGAAGACTGAATTAAAATTGAATATCAATATTTTTATTTCCTTCCTTAAACTATTTCAACATTTTTCCCATGTCTAATTATGAATATCTCTTGCTGGAGCGATGTGGCTTCCAGGTTGCCGATTTAGATAGCCTCATTGAGATGTGTGTGTGGTTCTTCTATTCGATTTTGAAACTAACTCCAAATAATACTGTTATAATACAGTAGACTCCTGAAGCTCAATCACCTCAGAACTCTACATATTCAGAGTTAGAAGCAAAATTTGCGAAAACTTTGCCTCTGAGCTAAAAAAAAAAAAAATCAAGTGCTTCATTCACAATTGCCTAGTTAGAATTAATTCGAAAGTCGACTGTATCGCTTGTTTACACTTCCTCCGGAAGAAATTTGTGTCGAATTTCGGTGTTCTACTGTAATTGGTTGTAAGTAGCTTCATCTACATATGTTAGAAAAGTCACTTCTGTACTCAAAAAGAGCCTCATTATTCAAGATGCTAAACAAAATATGAAAAATAAAAATTAAGAAAGATAATCAAAAAATTTTAAGAGGGATGTTGATGATTAAAAAAGAAAAAAAAGAAAAAGGAAAGAAGGAGAGAGAGAGAAAAAAAAAGGCTTCATTGTACACGGGAATATTCACGTTTACTCTGGTTTATTGCGTTTGGACACACACGTGCTCCTCTCTGCTTGCTCTCTTAACGTCATTTTCTTTTTTCTATTAATAAGTTTGAGAACATAAATGACAGAGTGTAGAAATCAGTTTGGTATAGATTTAGAACAAATTACCTTGGCTTACATATCATATCAACAAATTTTACAAAAGACCGACAAATACTTAGTTTCTACATAAAACTCATATTGTCCATCAAGTTTTCATCATATTTAGTGGTTGTTGTACCGTAGAAATCATAAAATGTGAATGACCAACATTTGAATCTCATAAATATTAATAAATACTAGCACCAAATATAAAATGGCATCATTTCACATACCAGGATCTTTTTCCTCCAGTTCATCAAGCTGTTCATCTAGCTCGGGACGGATCGTAAGCTATGAAAAATTTAATAATTTGGGGAATAAGTATCCTATAAAAACACTTTGCTTCAATAAGAAACTTTTGTCAATGCCATCAAAGGATGAATACTCAATTCTTCTGTGTAATGGACTAGGTTAGTATTAATTTTATTTTAGAGTTTTTTACTTTAATTTTCTTTAAAAAACAAACAAAAGCCGAATATTGAAAATTTCATGAGAAACAATCAAAACACGAGTTAAATATTTACTATTGACATGAAGAAAAAAAACACTCCAAAAACCTTTTCTGTACATATAAAATATTTAGTAAATATAAGGAATAATTTAGTTTATACGTAAATTTAAAGTTAATAAATGGCATAGATTTTTATAAATTTTGTAGCTATAACAAACAGTTAAAGCTCTTAATCTCCTCTGGGTCTGGATTTATCAAGATTTTGTTGTCAATACCAAAATTAAAGCAACATAGGAAATTTAAAAAATTGATTTTGTTAAACAAAATCAATTTTTTTCACCCTCTTGGACTCGACTTTTTTTTAAAATTTAAGAGTAAAACATTTTTAGGGGAGTCATTATTGAAATTCTATCATTTCAAATAGGTACTTACAGTCTTTTGTCTTTCTCCAACTTGGAAAAAGAAAGAGCAAGAACAATAGAGCAGTGCTTTTCAAACTGTGTACAATAGCTCCTTTCAGATAAATTATTATTTTTGTTATCGAACAAAAAAACAAGACTCATTAAGTAACCCCCTGATAAAAAGTGTTTTATTGATTGATCTATTTATATAAGAGGCCACGTTTCATTTTTTTAAATGTCTACTAAATGTTCATTTTTATTTTAAAATTATTCAAAAAAAATCAAACATTTCAATTATTCAAACAATGATAATAGTTAGTTAATTAACGGAAGATGAAATGTATTTAAAGAAAAACAATAAACTGTACTTAATTTGAGTTTTACCATAGTTCAATGTATTTTATTTATCTATTTGTATGGTTTAGGAGCAAGAAAATGGGTCGTTTCTTTTGAACTTGATGCAGAAGGTTTTAAAAGAGATATTTTAAAAATATATCCTCTATTATCAACAGTGTCTGGATACACACTCTGGACCATTAACAAAGAGAAGGAATTTGAAAAATTACCCCCAAAAGTATAAATACTTTTATATAAGAATACATTATCATAATTTAAATCTTTGATCCACATTAATTTAGAATTAATTATCCTTGAAATTCATTCTTAAATGAATACTATTTAAGGTATTATTTTATTTACTTATATTTGTATACTTATAATTCAGGTCAATACTCCTAAACGAATATCCGCTTATTTTGGAAAACACTTTTCCGGTTGCTTGATTATCATGCCATTTGAGAACATTCATTTAGTAAGTTCGTCTCCATGAATTGATATTTTTATTAATTATTATTATTTGTAGATATCAAGTGAGACACTCCATCCAGAAATTTTATTCTGTGAACGACAACCGGAAATAAGCATTTCGGATATGAACAACATCTGTCAAATCACCACTCCTGAACCAAATAGAAACAAGGTAATATTGAGTACACCTCTGCACATAAAACTATAATATTATATGAATTAGGGTTGGTTCTGTTCATGATATGGATCTTAAAATCGGGAGAAACGTTCCAAATTTTAAAGTCCAGTTTCTAAAATATTTTTATTAGTACTACAAATATTAAATTACTTTTGTGAGTCAATTGAATTTGTTCAGTCAAACTTGAAGCTTCTGTCATGAACGAGAATATTTTATTCTTCTTCTTAATTAAAGTGTTTATTATGATTATAGAAACTGCATACCTCCAATGCAGTCTCTTAGAGTTAACAAGTCTTGTCAATCAACAGCTAAAAGGACTGTTGATGTTCATTTCAATAAATGTAAAGTCCAAAAGTGAGAGACACTTTTATATATGTATTATATGATGTTTATATCTATTCAAAAATACATTCCATTGTCTACAAAATTGTGCCTAAGTAGTTGCTTTATCTATGAGCTTGTCCTGACAAACCCCAAATTTCATCACTTTCTTTCTATATAGATGTCATTCGTGTTTGTCAGATTCTTCTACTCTGAGTCACTCTTCAAATGTAGTCAAAATAGATTGATGAGAGTATCACGTGCCGTGACGTCGTTAAGCAAATATTTTTATGCTGGAAGAGTACTTGCGTCCGATTTGAAGGCGTCCATAAGATTTTGCAAAGGTGTCATTCTCATTCATCATCAACTTCTATGTATTTTGGTTTTTCAGCTGTACATTTCTACTTCTCTTGCCTCTTAACAGTTACATGAATATTGATTGATTGAACTAGTATTCACTATTCTTAAGCTTTGAACAATTACTTACTAATTAAATGTAGAACAGTTTCACCATCAACTGACTAACTACAGTAAAACATCGATATAAAGCGCTTGTTGGGATACAAAAAATTTGACCGCGTTGTATCTGATGGAGACTTATATCGATTTGATTAATTATTTATCTATATATATATATATTTATACTTTGAAGCCTAAGATCCCCATTGCATTCAACTGATTATCCCACATCATCGATACATCTTATATCGATGTTTTACTGTACCAGTTAATTTTGGAACTTTTTTCCATCTCTTTTGGGAGGAGAGGTTGAGAGATTCAATACAAACTGTATTGTGATTTAAGATAGGAATAGAAAGAACAGAGTTTTTTTTTTCTTACAGACAGAGCATCCTCAGTATATATTTCATCAAATATCTCATAATTGAATTATAATATTAATTCAAAAAATGTTTAATTAAACGATGATTTTCCCATTTTTTTATACAAAGATTGAAATCAGAATAGTCATGTGGATACGGATGATACTGAAAGGATTACATTTTGGATTCCCCCCCCCCCCATCATATCTTTCAACGCTTTTTTCAAAAAGGGAGAAAAGAAAATTCAAACATAAGTTTTGTAGTGAACCAATTATTTGCTCCAACTGTTGAAGGAATTGATCATAGAATTGTTACAAGTCAGCTTATTCGAGTTCAACCAATCAACGTTCACAACACAAATAAGAGGCAAGAGAAGTAGAAAATCATAAGCTGATATAAAATACATAGGAGTTACATCAAAATATGAAATGACACGTCATTGACACAATTTATATACTAATGAAGAATTTATCATTGGTAATTTTTAGCTTTATAAAGATACTAACGTTTTAGTAAAGGGTAATCTATATTTATTTTGTCAATATAATATCTGAGTACTTCTTTAGAAAATAAATTCAATCATGTGTCTATTTTTATTTCTAAGAGGACAAAAATTTTATGACGTGCGGTTTGAAAAGCTCTGATGTCACATTCAATGATGTCATCAAACCTATTTCAATGTTACTCAATATGACTGCGAGAGGTTGATGAATACTATTAAAAAGTTCCGAAAACGTGAAAATTAATATTATTATAGGGAATAAAATCTAGTTTATTTAAAATGCTAGTATCTTTATGTAATCGAAAAAATGTCATAACGACTATTTCAAATATGATAGTCTAACAATTGTTCTTTCTTTTGATACCCGAGAAGACTTAAAAAAGGGTTTGATGATTGATATGCAATATACGTTTCGACTCAACTTTTTGACAAATTATAGAAAATTATAAAATAATATATAGAAATTAGAGTATATTTTGATACCTACACACTAACACTTAATGTATTAATTGGAATAGCCCTGAATCTGAGTTAAATCAGAAATTACTTTGAAGTGAATATAGAGTAAAAAAATAGAGGCTCACATTTCTTCTTGATTTGGAACAAGTTAAGTCCTGAAATATTAAACATTTAGCTGATTGGATATTCACCTATCTAAATTGACTCCTAGTTTCATCCCAATAATTGACTTTGAAAGTCATGGTTTACGAAATTTAATTGGAATTAACTTCATAACCTCAAGTTATGAGCATCAAAAAGACCAAATATGAAAAAGATAATACTTCAAATTGAAATAATTGGCCAATTAGATTGATTTACTCTGAATTTCACAGTTGAAAATGAGAGATTATTTGAGTATCTGTTGGATTAATATTAAGGCATTATTCATGCTTTTTATGACATAGTGATTTATGCTTATGTATAAGGTCAAATAGATTATGTACATAATATTTGATGCTTAAAATGCCATTATGAAAGGTTAATTCATCTTCATCGTTCACATTCTTTTGTTTTCCCTAACTTTTTTCATACTTGGTTATCCATTATAGTGAATATTTTACTTTATTACAGTGTGTAATTATTCTGCTTGGATGTGACACCAGGTAGAACATTAGAATTTAACAATTCTGAAATGTCCTTTCTTCTTCTTTTCACCACTTTCAAATCTAATACACCCAGAAGACTAGAGAATATGTTTATAATTTGTATACATTTTTGTAACAGAATAAATATGTCTTTACCAATAGTTTTTCCTAGGGTTTTTGTACTTAAGTACATTAGAGAGTAATTAAGAATATAATTAAAACCAAGAGTATTATGAATTAGAGTGTAGGCAAGTAATAAAATTGATTATGTATAATTTCACAGACGAAGAAACAATAGAAATTCGATGAGTGCCAGCATCAAAATTTGTAAAATGGCAGTCTATAGTTATGGTCTCCTTTTTTTCAAGTTATCAAGACTTTTACACGATTAAACTCTAATATAAATTCAATATTTAGTGTCTGCCTCATCTTTTCCGAGTGTTTTTACATAATTTCAATTCCAATAATGTAAATTTCCTAGATTGATAAAGGTGATTAGTGATGTTTCGAATGTGAAAACATCATTTGCAAATGTGGAGATAAATGCTATGTAATTCTAAATTGCGAATAATAGTTTGATCAGAAACAAATGTAAATGGGATTATTCGATACATAGCGATGTAACTTTTCGAAGAAAAATTAAAACATTATAATTTATGTATATAATTACAACTTTTATTAAAAACTGTGAGGATATAAGAATATTTTAATCATGTAGAAAATAACTCTGAAAATTCAGGGATTTTGACAAGGAGTAATTTAATGTCTTAAAAAGTAAATGTATATGTTGAATGAGAAGAAAAATGTGATAAGAATAAAAAAGTATAACATTATAAAATTACATTTAAATCATATATAATTCGTAATAACATATATTCTTAATAAAAATAATTTTTTGACGTGATTTTCTTTATTTCTAGAAGCTTCATCGACAATGCTGTTGTCTTTGTGGAAAAACATCAAAATCCTTTGATGAAGGAACTTCAGGATTTTATAACATTCATTCAAACACCCTCACAACAAACGAGAGATCCATTCCCATATCCACCTCACTGAAATCGCTTCTTAACATTGATTTGAACAAAATAAATAATGTATCACCAGATAGTATTTGTAAAAAATGTTATCGACAACTATTAGATATCGATTATTTACAATTTCAAGTTAGTATAATTCAATTTCATGTTCCAAATAGCATATAATTACAATTTAAAAGATAGACATTGTCATAGCTGGATGAATTTTCTAGGTATCGGGGAAAATGTTGCCGAATTTAATTAAGAAACATAGTTTTATTTTAAATAATGATAATATGTGGATATTTAATTACTTAAACATCGTTCAGTTTTAAACATATTGATCTATTAAAAAAACCACACATTTTTCTTCTTTTGTACTAATAGAGTTCCCAAGAGAGAAAAGATGGGAGTTCAGTTTCGTAGATATGCACAGCCATTGCCATTATGGGCAGGAACATGTTTTAAAAACTATTTTTTGAACTCAAATTTGATAATTTTTCTATATGAATATAATTGAAATTAATTTAGAATTAAATTCAAAGAGCACCTCTCAACCGAATAATTTAAATTAATGTTGATACCCAGTCGTTTATGGGGTGAAAAAAAAAAAATAATTTCTAAATATGGGTTAACCTTATTCAAATTTGACCCTATATATACACGTATATATTTGAAAATTCAGTATGTCGGAAAAAAACTTACTTTCATTAAAATTATATAATAATAAATACATAATGATGAAATGGGTACTTGAGTAATTGCCAATTTACAAATATACATGTATGTAAGTACATATAATATCTAGTGGTCACATTTACAAGGAAATGAAAAGATGCATGCACATATAAGAATTAAAATTATCATAGAAAATTTATTTGTTCTGATTACACTAATTAACAAAATTTCTATCTTTTTAAAATCACGAATTTAATACTATGTTCATGATTCCTTTAATGCTCAAAAATACAAAAATCAAAAATTTACCTCAATAAGTTTATTTTTGTGACCACATTTTTACTAAATCTTGATTTTTGTCTAATAATATCAATGCAAAATAAAATTTTACGATAACAAAGCAAGTTGCTCTAAAAAAAGTATTAAAGTTTATGGTAGATAAATGTGTTTAAATTCTATAAAAAGTAATGAACATTTCTGTACCTTTTTTCATATTTGAGAAAATTCATATTGAATGCTGAAAAATTTAAAAAGAGTAATTAATCTCTTTCGAGCTTTTTCATTTTTGATGATAAAAATAAACAATAATTAATGGTAAATGAAAGAAAAATTATATATCTGAAATTAACAAAAAAAAAAAAAAAAACACACATGCAAAAACTATTTATTTATGAAAAATTTTAACGATTTAATATAATTTAGAGAAATATGTTGAGGTTTTGTGATATTTATTTATACATAATTCTGGCAATTCAAGGCAATCTTTGTTATGTTTGACTTTATTGCTCTTGACTACACATTTGTTATGCTTACTCCCGGATTGTCTGTCTCATAGTTATATTAATGAGTCAAAAATTTTGAGGCCGATAAAATCAATAACCAATTGGTAGTTAGCCAATTCTTTTCCAAACTGTGGGGCTTATTTTTTATTAATATATAGCATTATTCAGAACTAAACAAGAGCAAATTTGAGTTAAACCAATCAACGTTTAAAACACTAATAAGGGGCATATGTGTTGTAAAAAAGTATTTGATTTGAGTTATTGATACCATGGTGATTAATTAGAAAATACAAGCATTAAACGTTGTACTGCAGGCCACCGTTTTAAGACTAATATATATACATATATAATAACGATTATTTTAAAATAAATTATTACCATCCAGTTTGTATATATTAAAAAACAAAATATCAGGACATTTGAGCTTGGGTTTAGCTGGGGTAATAATCATTAGTAGCAATCAAAAAGGTCGGATATTGAGATTTGGAGCAAATATTAAATTGCAAAAAAATCATTGAAATTCCAACACTTATTTTCGTTCAAATCCTATGTAGGAAGTGTCGACCCTTTAATTTCTTTTAGCCTAATTTGCATCTGACAATTTTTTGTAAAAATAAATAAATAATAAAAATGTAATAAAAAATGCAAGAACATCTAAAGTTAAAAAGTTTACTGAAAATTTAAATAAATAAATAAACATCAGTCTTAATTTTATATAAAATTAATACTAGCTAAATAACAGTTCTAAATTTAACAATCTCAGATCCTTTGTAGCGTCGAAAAAGAAACTTAAAGAGGTGACAAGGTCTTCAAAAAGTAATTGATTAACTTCAGCTCTTGTAAACGGGGTTATATTTAAGAGCTTATAATTTGAGTCTTGTATTAATAAATAATGCCCAATGAGTACAAAATAAAACAATAATTAAAACAAGACTCACGAGGATATACCTATACATACATCCATAGTTGCATCGCACTCTAATGCCAACAATCAGCAATATACATAAACCCAACTGGGAGTTATTTTTTTTCTCCCTTTTGGGATATCGTTTGAGTCTATCAATAATTCATCCATTCAATTAATTCAGCTGATGTAATAATACCAGGACTAAGGGGAACGTGGAAGAGTCCAAACTTGTTCTTCAAATCAAGGACTTCTCCACCCTAACTCTGTTTTATAGCAACTGCATTGTTTTAACTTGAGTTATATTTTCATAACGATTCCTATCTCCCAATGCTAAAATCCCTTCTGCCCAAAAGTATTTTTTTCTCTTTGTGTTATTGAATTTAAAAAAAGTAGCGATTCAAAATATTTTCACTAAAATTTTTAAAAATCAATTTGTAAGCCATTAAAACACAATTTGTTGGCTAAAAGGCCCATTTTCGTGTTTTTCGAAATAAGAAAATTTGGTAGTGTAATGTGTCTATCTCTAATTTAAATCATAGCACGTTTGAAATTATTCCATGTAATGAATTAATTTTAATCATATATACAGACTATATTCATACTAATTATACATATATATATATATTATTAATTTTAGTTACAATCAAAAAAAGAAGAAATATTAGCAAATTTCTTTCACACCATGGCCAAATCTATTAAATCAGATCCATCAGCCTCAGTGCAGCGGCGATCTTGGACAAAATTTTTATCAAATGAGAGCTATAATACGTCCAATTCTTCTGTGAGTATAAATAGCTCTGATACGAATGAAGGGGTGCCTAACATAACTGCAAAAGAGGAGCATAAAAATCAAAGTATGGATGGAATCGATCAGGATTCACCAAAAGAGGAGGATGAACATTTTAACCGTAACTCTTCATCAAGTCCAAACTCTAGTCCAAGTCCGCCAAGTTCTGGAAGTGGAGGCTCCTCAGATTCATCATCATCCTCAACCACTTCCTCTGCAACTCATCATCACCATTCATGGAAGAAAAGATATTGTGAAATGACTCAAGTTACCTCCTTTTTAAATGTCAACGAACAGGAATCCTATACCATCAAAAAGAAAAGAATGAACCTCAGTAATAATATAGGATCAGATGAGGACTCAGGCATGGTGTCCTCTGGATCTAATATGGTGATTGAATCAGTAAAGGAGGATGAAGCTCATTGATTCTTTGAGTTGGGATTCTATGAGTGTACCTGATGGGATATTTTTGTGTTTATTTGGAATTACGCTGATACGAAAAAAAAACAAAAAAATTGTGAATTTTATAAACGTTAAAACATTCAGGCATAATAATATTATGATAATGTTTTGATTTTGAAGTGGCAGTTTTTATAATTTTACATTTGTAAAAATGAAACTACATAAATCTTCTCTGAATTTGTGTTTCTATAATTTTTAATAAATAATTGTACTGTGTAAATTTTGTATGATATTTTTGTAAAAGTTTAACGACCGTAAAAATGAAAAAAGTTCAAAAGAAATCTCCTTATTACAATGATAGTTAATTAATAATTAGCGTTGTAGTTGTCCCTTGTAATATATACAAAAATTTACTGTCATTTTATGTCTTTACATAGATGTTACCATTTACATATGTGGCCTTTGTTTATAAATATTTTTGGATACATTTTGAGATGCCGTTTCATTAGTCATAAATAATGGTACGGAAGTCATTTTAATTTATTAAAATTGGAGCCCTATCAGATTGTTATGTTAGATTTCATTTAATTTCTTGTATCTATGTTTTCTGTAATTTATCAAATTCGATAAATCAATGTTTGTCCATACACAAAATCATCAATACCCTGTTTTTAAAATCCTTTTTTTGTTCATTCTTTATTATATTGATATTTTATTCGTATTAATGATTATTAAAGGAATTGAATGTAATTAAATGCTCAATTAACTTATTATAGTAGATGTGTTGGTATAGGTACTCTGTAGATGACACACAAGATATACTTTTTTTTAAATGAAGAATTCAAGTTTCAATTAATTATAATTAATTGAAATTTGAAATCAGATAATTATCTAATTTTGACAATTAATGTTTTTTTCAAGGGTTCCACTCTGAATAAAATTTTAATTACTGGATTTTTCTACATTAGAGATATACCGAAACAAAATCCCATAGACCGTCCCACATTTTCAAGACAAATGGAACGCAAAACACAGAGCAAACTTAATTGTACATATTTCTCAACCTTTCCTTCAACGAGAGAAAGAAAAAAGGCCAGAAATTAATTGATATACATACATTGTATTCATTCTTCCCAATTGTTTGGCCATTCTTTATTCAAATTCAACAAGTCAACAATCAAATCGCAAATAGGTTGAACGCTAAAACAAAATGATAGCTAACAACAACAACAACAACAAAATTACATAGGAGCTGTTGATGGTCTGAGGATACCATTGTGAAAAGCTATTCCATACAAAGCAATACCAACTAGAAAGTGAGGAAACACGGTATTTATAGCTTGTTAAGATCCTCTCGGCTACAAGAGGACTTTTTCAAGCCCTAGATGGCGTTTTGAGGTACAAATTTGTAGGTTGATATGTTACTAACAGAGAGGACATCACTTAATTATTTATCCTCGAGAGCCGTGACGAGTGTAAATTTTTTCTTCCCTTTGCAATTATGGAGGTTGCATAGTTAGTTGTGGGTTAATTCAAGGTGTCCTTAGTCGACAAAGAAGACGTATCGTAGCCAAAAAAATTCTATATAAATTGAAAAATATTTTTTTTGGTTATAAGGAACAAACTATTGCAATGTTTGTTCTTCATATATATTAGATGACATCATCCATCTATCTTGGAGGTATACCTAAACTGATAACTTTAGATACTTAAAATAAACCTTAATTTAGTTTAATGACAAAATATTCTTGCCCGATAGACATTTGGTATTATAATAAGGGAATGTTTTATTGTCTCTTGAAAGTTGTAGAGGATGCTTTAAAATTTGGAACGATAATAATAGGAGTGGAACCAATTCTAAATCTCATGTTATTGACTGACCACTTGTATAAACCAAACTGGTTAACCAATATGTAAAATGGTAGTACACTTTGAGTACAATTATCAGTGTACATAGTTTTAATTGTTTGTATAGAGTTGCATTTAAGAGTAGAATGTTCATTGTTTTAAAATGGTATTTGAGAAAGCATATAGGTACAAATGCACACACATTGTACACATATTAGAAGGCTCTGAAAAAACCCTGGATTCCTGGGTAGTAAGCTACAATTGTTGGGCATTATTTGTATGATTGATACCGAATCTGTGCCACATTTCAAAAGCATATGGCATAGATATCAACTTTTTACCTACAAACTACAATGGTGTAACAAGAGAATATAACTTGACTATACATAGTACCCATATCTCATGAACGGCGGCTGAATTGAACACACTTTCTATTCTCAACTGAGTAAGTTTTTTGATATTCGAGTGACATTTTATCTTTTTATTATGGTATTAAATTATAGAACTTTAATTAAAAATGCAGTAGACAGATTTAACCTCATTTCATCAGTGTATCAAATATGAACTTACAAGGAACAATGCCTGAAGAGTGCATTGAGCTGATGTTGAGGGAAATTTCACTACTTACTAATGTTCATACATACATACATAAATACGAGTACTGTTTGATACTGGTCAGGGGCGTACTGGGGCGAAAATTTCCACCGGGCAAAGAGTAAATATCTTGTACGATAAAGGCGCATTATGCTAAATCGAAGGGGCGCCTAGTAAAGATTTCAGTGGGGCGCACCGGTCATTGACCGGTTGACCGCCGGGCCAGTACGCCCCTGATACTGGTTATTAATAATAACAGGTTTTATTTCTGGATAAAAAAAACGAAACATTCCTTTCACATTTTTAATTAAATAATAAGAGTTCAAAAAATAATTATTTATTTTTACATGAAACCACATCCTTTATTTCAAAAATGTACTGTGTCCACTCTATGTACTTTTCCTATCCCATTAGTCGACAGCCATTGTCAAAAATCTATCACTCATTATCATATTTCGAAGACTAGTATGTTAATACATCATTCTATATTCATATTTGCATGGTGTTGGATCGGATACTCTTCTACAGCTATCCTACTTTTCTGGTTCCTAATCCATCTGAAAAATAAAATTAAATCTAGTCATTTCATAGACATTTTCAATATATGTTATTTTTATTTATATACAGGTGCTGAGACTTTATTCATGTTTAAAGCCGTAGGTTTTTCCCCAACAATTTATGACGTCAATGAAAGTATTCTATGACCTATTTTCGTTAGAGTCTAATAACAAATTTTCCAGATTTGACATCTCAAATAGAGTAAAAAGATGACTCAACTATTTTCATAAACAATTTAATATGGAATTATTAAATTGTTGCACTAAGGTCTTGCAAATTTGTCTCTTGAATAAACATAAAAATTTATGCACAATCAATTTCACTTTTAATAAAGTTGTTTTTAACAAAATTTGCTCTGTAATGGCTAAGAAGCAATATTAAAATTCACTTGTGTTTAACTATTACTTTCTAAATTATATACTTCCCATGCAGCAAAAGGGCTGAAGAACAAAACAACAAGGCAAAAAAAGAACATTTTTTTCGAACAAGGACTTTACATACATTTTAAAAAGGAATATCCAAAACTCTTAAAAAAAGATAAAAGCTGTCTTTATAAAAAATATTCTCTTGCTAATATTAAATACTCACAATTTACAAGTTCTTGACTAAATTGTGATAAGAGTAATAAATTATGATATTAAATTTTTTTTTTTATGTAAATGAGTTCAAAGAAGAATGATCAAGCTTCGTGACGTGACGCCTTCTCTCCTTACGTCCTGTCTATTTATAGCGAACGTAAAAACCCTTTAAGAAGAGTTGCAACAACAGATTTGTGCGCCACCTTGCGATAAAAACATTTTGGCTCAAACAAATCGATTGTATTAAATAAGAAGCAAACTTGTAAAGAGAATCACTTTTGCATGCAAATATAATGAACAAGTATTATATAATTAATTTACGCTTAGTTTTAAGTTATTCTTCATTTTATATTATTAATGAATTAAATATTACAACTTTTTCTCTCTTTTTATCATACATTGACTATCGAATCCACTAGAAATATTCTTCTTCTTATCTTATACAATACACGTATTTTCACACAAATAAATATGCAAATAAATGCAAACAAACCGAGATATGAGGAAAGTCAAAACTTCATAGCACTGAAGAATATTTTATACTCACGTTTAAACTATTTTAACTATCATATTTATAAGAAATTTTATCAATTTTGGTTATTTTTTTAAAAGTCTTTAATGAAAAATTTAAATCTAGCTTCAACTTTGCAAAACTCTTCCAAGAATACTTTGGATCCAAACACTAATCCATTAAAAAATGACTAATTATTCAATTATATCCAATCATTCGACGACTTATCTTCGTCATGTTTTGAATTCTTTATAGTGAGTATGGGACTGAAAAGTTCTTCTAAGACAATACCCAACGAAATAAGCTAAGGAATTCCTTTCAGCTAAATATAGACTATGAATAAATATTATTTTAGGCTCTTCATGACTTTTATTCATTTTTGAACTCGTCCATGAGTTTTGACTACTCAAGAGAGACAAGAAATATGAAATTGTCATCTTCGTAGGAGTCTTGTTTTTGTGCAAGACCTATGTTAAAGTAACATTTTTCAAGGCATTCTTTAGTTCAATAGGAGAGGAGGTTAAATTTTTGTATCTCATTTGCGTAAAAATGTTTTCTACGCAATCTTGATTAAATCTGAAGCCAAATACAAATGAGGACCCAGCTTGAGAGATTAAGAATTTCTACACTTCAGGAAAGGATGTAGTGGATATGAGAATTCTTTTTTGAACTAACTTCAAAAAAGGTTTTGTATGTGCTGTTGTATATTTTTTTTCCGATATCCCTCATCTTATTGTTTCAACTTTTTTTAAAAGTCATTGACCTCTTCTTTCTGAGCGGCTGCTTGAATTTAAAGACTTCTGTTCAAGTCTTTAATTTTTGTTTAATTCTAGGGAAAGCTCTGGAATATGAAGAGGTAATTAATGCTTTTTAAATCATGAATTTATACAGGACAACAAATTTGAAATGTCAAAAATACTATGGTGTATAATTATAATAAAAGTTATTCAGTTTTGTACACTGATTTTCGAGAGTCCGATGGTTTTCGAGATATTGGACCCTACTTTTTGATCCAATTTGGCCCATTTTTCAACTTCAACTTCAATTTAAGCCTAGATAGATACTGATTTTGTGCATTAAAAAATAATGATCCGCTAGTGTATTTAATGGAAATTCCATTTCCAGTCTTTGTTTTGACATAAGGGGGTTCCTAGGAGTGTAGGGACAGGAGTAGGTCCAAAAGTCGGTCAAAACGTTTGTACTTAAATAGCTTCTTGAATATTACATGAAAGATTAATAAGGAATGCATTAATGAGCTGAGACCCACGGCTATCAAACAAGATGTCAAGCGCCCGATAAGAATCCTTAACTAAGAAGAAAATCGTCGATATAAATGTGCAAATTTTCATTCAATTTCGGGCAAAAATTCGCTAGAAATCTAAGACTCACGGTAGAGCTACTTAAGTGTGGCACGTAGAAAGATCATGAAATCAGCTAAAATCTTTTTTCACGCTACCACTTCAGTCTATTGAACTTGTTTTTTAGTAGCTCTACCGTGAGTCTTTGATTTCTAGCGAATTTTTGCTCGAAATTGAATGAAAATCTACATATTTAGATGAACGATTTCTTCTTAGTTAAGGATTATTATCGGCCGTTTGACATCTTGTTTGAAAGCTTCATTTGTCTCTTTTCCTTCCTATAACTCATAGTTTGCTCTCCTTAGGGAAGGAAAAAAGTGACACTCCTTATTGTTGGATACGGATACGACAGTAAGTGAGAGTATTGTTGGTTTACATCTGACTTTATTATTATCCCTCTTGGACTTTATATAGTTACAATATCTAAGGAGTACATGGTTATAAATGGTTACGAGTACGTGTACTTGAGCGTGTCCTTGAATACAGTCGTTGTCACATTCTCAGTTATCATTTGTCAATGCCACATTGTGGGGATCTTTAGGTGGGGAGATAAGTAAGTAGAATGTGTAGCCAACACTTATAATTCAAGATTTTCATAAGGTACTAAATTTGTAAACCTGATACTGCATGCAGAAGCTTCTCTGGGTGAAGCTTCGTGACATCGCTTAAATCGTACTGTCAACCCAATTTTTTATTTCATTTTTCTAAGGGTTCTAGTGATTTTTTTAGTGAGGAAGTCTATGATACCTTTGAAATATAATAAACTTATTGATGCATAGTTATTTTATGCGTAGAAGCCTTAAATTGACAAAGAGTTTATTTGATTTTTTTTCTCAATAATATATTTTGATTGGTAATCATTAGATATTAATTATTTTACTTCAAATGGGTAGTACAATAAAATAGACCATTTATCATTCACACAATATAGTTTCAAATGTATCTAGATATTTAAAAAGATACCAAAGTGTAATATGCAAGATGTACAAATTAAATTCTTTGAGTCATATAATAAAGGAAAAAATTAAATGAGCTGAAAATAAAGGCAAATAAATGCTTAAATAAAAATGATCCGGAGTTAAGGATCTAACGTATATTGAGTGAAAACTAACGCTAATTTATCTCACTCAACCTTTCGATATCATATTTGTGGAATAATCTTAATATATGTATAAAAACAATAGACGAAAAACTTCCACACGCATCTCCTCCTAACATTCACAACTAAACGTACAAGTATGACAGATTTTTGAAATCCTCAGATACCCGAAATTAAAATGGTTAAACCCAATTTTCTATTTGTGAAAAACTTTTTGTTCGTCAATTTCTGACGTCGTTGTCGACCCTACTAAAAAAAGTATGAAGAAAAATGAGTGTTAAATTATGTCTTTTTTTGAATTGCTGTGTCAATCTTTTTTACTATTATTATTATTATTTTTTTTTTTTCAAGAGGTACCACTGAAAAAATCTCGAAATCAGGATATAGGACTGAAAAGAATGGAAAATGAATCATACAATCATACGATACTTCCAACATGGTTTTACAAGCACAAATAACTAAGATATGAACAGTTTTGAAATATACTTTAGCTTCAAATTAACAGATTCAATAGCCGATCCTTTTTTTTCTGCCGATAAGCTGAAAGAAGTAAAAAACGGGTAAGAGAGAACCCAGTCATAATTACTGATGTGCTGAGAACTTTATTTCAGGTAACATGAAAAAAAGGCCTAATATTTGTTGACATCAACCGATATCTATAACCATCGGTTATACAACAAATTATCCTTGTGCTTTACAAAAATCCAAATAAAACTAAAACCTAAAGGCTTACTGCCTTCAGATCTAAGTCATTACTCATTAATCAATAATCTTCATACAAAGGCTCACTGACTTTTATTTACTAAAAGTTACTCAAGTGTTTTTTTTCTGAAAGGCAAAATTTAAACCTTTGTTATCGACCATAAATTCACGTGCGAATCTTGTATAATCTAATTTGGAAATATTTTGGAGATCTGGAAAGGTCAATTGTACCTTTCAATATGAGTCAAATCCACTTGATATATTATTTATTGTACTGAATGAAATATTCATAAGATTTTATGTAGATTTTTTTCACAGATTTGTACTTCACGATGTTACTTTTTAAATTATGCAAATATTTCTGCCATTTTCCCTTCTCCTTTGTCATTTCAGTTACTTTTAATTCTACTTCGGTGAGGTAATCTTCATATGTGTCTAATATATTTTCTGCCGAGGACAGTAAAATAATAGATTGGCAAAGTGTCAATCCATACATTCTGTTTCTGAAGAAGGAATCAAGGCAAATATTAAAAAATATCTTAAAGACGCCTAATTGTTTAATCTTACCAGAGCAGTACCTTGAATCTGATGTTACATATTTCGCCAATAACTCATGTCGACAAAATTTCAAATTTCTTTCCAATGTGTACATTTCGAGATTATAATAAGATAACAGGATTTTTAAAACTATTTTGCATACACTTTAAAAAATGATTTTACTTGCACAATATATCTATACTCATTCAGCCGAACGTCAACTTATTAATCCAACTTAACATGAATATACTATTCATCACAAAATTAGGAATTTATAATCACCAAACCTCTATGACTTGATGTACATAAGTAGATGCACCCATTTTAATAAATAAAAATTACACATAATAAAAAGACACATTCATACAAGGAACTCTTTTCTTGGGAAGAAAGTCATATTCTTAACTTTACTCTTGACTATCATATCAATTCTTTTTTTTTTTTAAATGAGTTGGCTATAAACATGGGAGAAAGAAAACTCCTGTTTTTTTTTTAATTTCTATACATTTAAATTATATTTTATCGAATTGAGATTCAGACATACATATATATAAATAACAGAAACATTTTTTGAAATCCTTTATGGATAAGTTAAATTTATGCTAAGAAACTACAAATAAGCCTTTATTTTTCATTTTAAAAAAATGACTAATTTAATAGAATTGTTAGCCAATTCTTTGCGTTGATTGCATTGGTTCTATACACTTCTTTTGATACTAATTTGAGTTGTGTTACATGGCTACTCTGTAAATTAATTATTTTAATAACTTTTTCTCTATATATAGGTACACACATAACGTTAGCTCGTTCGTTACACTTTTGATATTCCAATTAAAATCCAAATCAGCAGCTATTAGAGAGTTGATAGTTTGTATTTTGAATCGTTAATTTGCATTAATAATAGGAAAAAAATATGAGTTTTATGGTTTTTAAAGAGCAGTAGACACCAACCCATTAGCCAAGAGGATAATAATTTAATGGAGTACGAAGAAATTGGATTGAATTAATTATAATTCTACATAGAGATGTAAAAAATGAGTTCTTCTCGGTGGGTGTCGAGTACTTTTTAAAAATGTCGGATGAGCAAAGACATTTCTCACCTCAAGGCATGTTTAAAAAACGAAAACAACGAGTGTGAGTATTTATTTACTAAATAAATACTTGCACTCGGGATTTTTTTCCAAAGATGCACATGGTAGATGGAAAAAAAAATAAAAAAAATGTATCACGAGTTTTATGAAGAAAAAAACAAAACATACACACTGAGTATTACTCGGAACTCGGCTACTACGCAAGACTATGTCAACATCAATTTTATTAATATTTGAAATTCAAACTCAAAAAGTTTAACATCAGTGGAATCTTTATAATTTATAAACCTTTATTGTATTCCGTAGTGATGGCTTGACTTGTAAATAATATGCTCTGCCTGGAAAACTGACATGGTTACCCTGATATTATGTCGATGAAAATTTGGGAGTAAAGTAGCCTAAGTTATCATGAAGCTTTACTATATTAGCCTCAAGCAGCTATTCTCTTACCCTTTTGCAGGGGAAGACCTTGACGTTTCTTTGAGGTGGAAGGATAGAAACAAAAATTCATGTCCATCAGAAATTATATCAAGGTTATATTTTATCTCGCACGATTGTACACTTTATTGATTACTCCATGACACACATGGCTACAGGTTTAGAAAATAAAAAGTGCAGGCAAATTGACAATCACTAAAAATATCGCAAGCGAGTAAATGCTCAGGATTTACAGCTATGTATGTAGATGATGGCCTACCTAGAGATGGGACTTTTGTTCAGAAAAAATACAGTTTTGTTGGTTCTTTTTTTTTTTTTTTTAATTATGTACATTCTTTGTTAAACCGTCGAGGAGGAAACATTTCCCAGTAAGACATCACATAATTTTGTGAGGTATATGTAAGACTATTTCTTATCGTTAATCAGTAGTCAATAAATGGATTCCTAACTAGTCTCCATGTTTGTCTTTTTTTTGTACTTAATTACAGCCCTGTTCTTAGAAAAGAAAAAAATTGATTAAAATATTATTAGGATAGGAATTTCGTTTATAAAACTTGAGCTGTTATAGACTCAAACTACTTACTCTACATAAATCAATAAAAATGGCTCAAATATTATAATAATGTTCTTGTAAAAGAAAATATCAAATTTAAACATTTTTAAGCCCTTTGACAAGCGATTAAGTATTTTTTTTAAACATCCTTGATACTGGAAGTGACAAATGTATGTACTCAAAGTCACCCATAGAATTTTTTTTATTGTATAATGTTTGGAAATGATGTAATGGTTAGAAAATTAAGTATAATACTAAATTTTATGAAATACTGCAAAAGTGCATCTAAAATATTTAAATTTAATTTAATTTTTGTCAATGAAAAATGAGTAGGACTGTATAAAATGTCATCTCTAAATTGAAAAAAAAAAAATATTGTAATGGCCATTGAGTTTTTGACGAATTACGAATAAAACTCGGGAACACTCGATCTTTTTATAAAAAACTAATGTCAATTAATTTTTTTACTCGTGATACATCAGAAGTTATTGGATACTGGTAAGCTGTATTTGATATATTTTTGATTTTTTTAACGTTGTCATTAATCACCATTCTTTTTTCATTCTAAAGGAGAACACATTTGGTTTAGATAATATATTTAGACATTACAATTTAAGTCAAATACCTAATGTCAATAATTTATCCTTTGCAATCAAAAAGTATCATCAAATATACATACATATTATGGAGAATGACTTTATAGTTCGTTTTTGTGTGATGTGTTTGAATGAGATCAAGTTTCTTCATTCCCTCTCTTAGTTACATTTAAAGCTTGAACATCATCAGGTGAATATGCTTTATGGGCTACCTAGTGTTAGCCAAACCTTAAACTATCCTAAAACATAAGCTGAATTTCATGGTATTTAGAAAGTAACTTGTGGTTAAATCCTTGAACTCTCCTTCTTTTGGTTCTGGAAAGAACCAAATAAATATACAATGGTTTATATCGTTTTCATTTCTGTAGAAGCTATTTTTAAAAAATAATTCCTGTCATTTTTGTATTATTGATGATAATAATAGCAGTTTTTCAAGTATTCATTATTACAACTTAGATTTCAATAAATTTTATTCATAACCTCATCCAACAGGTATTCTGCTCGTACTATCATCCTCTCTTTTCTACCTCAATTCCCAAATAATCCAATCAATTAGTCTGCATATTTGAATTTTCGAAAAGTATTTTCTCTATTTCCTAAGTAAGTAATTGATATAATATAAGACTTGCACAAGTTTAATCCCAGTAGGAAACACCGGAAATGCCAAATAAATGAATTTTCAACAATAATAATAAGTGCAGATTTGTGTGAGTCAAATCTAAATGATACACTTCAGGATGTTAGGAGCTACCCAGTGAGAAATTCGTTATTTAACTACGACTAAACATTTGGAGTATCAATCAATTTGTTTCCTTATGACCCTTATGGTCAACTACATAATTGTAAAAGGCATTAAATGAAGAGTTGAATTAATATATGTAGGTAGAATCTGCAATGTATCACTAAATCTTTCATCTAAAAAGAGAAAGAAAAAGTTAATCAGAGATGGATTGGGGAGGGGGGGGGGGGGGGAGGGAGCCAATTCTTGCCCCAACTGAGAAAGTATTCTTTATTTACATAGTAGTAGATAATGGTTCAGAGCTTAACAAGAGGTAATTAAATTTCAACCAATCAGCTTATCTCAGAGTAGAACAAATAAGGGGTAAGAGAAGTAGAAAATTGAGAGTTAATATACATACAAGTATAAAAGGAACTTTTAATTTTTTGGGACCATTGTGGCCTGACAGAGATATATAGTTATATATATTCGTCTTATAGCAGTTACCCATAAATAATTTTTATCAGACACCAGACATGTATTTTTATACCATCTTCATTTCGATGCAAATTTTCCTTTTAATTTGCAACGTGTATGTATGTACAGTGTACATATACATACTTTGTATCAAGTTCCCTCCCATTTTCTTTCTTTTCATATGCCTCATTTTTTTAATAATCAATATTGAGACTTTCCTTTTATGTAAGAGTGTGCAGAATGAAGGCCGCCAAAATTGCACTCAGAGGCACAAAGCAGCAGTTGCATTATTGTTTTTTTTCCTTTGGAGAAAGGATTTTTTAAAGCAAAAAAAAAAGAGAGAGAGAGAGAATTCTGGAAAATAGGACTTAGAAAAGTACATAGCAACAATTTTTTTCACACTAATTATAACCCTACCTTTCTATTTAGCTTAAGTGGTGTAGCTTAATTCAATTCCTTATTCATAATATAATTATTGATACATCTTTTGGTCAGAAGAAAAATAATTCTGAATGCATATTTATTAATGAATATCTAATTATTACTACACGTATGGCCATTATAGGTACATCATAACAAGAAATAATGAAATAGGCATTCGCTTTTAACAACACATTATTCATTTTTTGCATATATATATATATATATATACCATGAAAGCTGAATATTCATTAATGATTCATTTATTCAGGGGAGAGAGGAGCTTGTTGGCGTGTGGGATATATTTTCCAGCAAGTCACTTCGAGTTGTGCTCAGAACTTTTGTGGTATAACCACTTATTTGTGTTACATTAGCAACAGTTTTTTGAGAGAGTTTTTTTTTTTTTTGGATAATCTACCATGAGCTATGATACATTTTTTCTGAATTTACCCCCTCCGAATAATTTCTTCCATGCTCATTAATTTTAGCTTACATTATTGAACCCTTTTATATAATTATTTACCGTTAATTTATGGTTTAAATGTTGTTCAACCGGTAAATTAATCAATGAGATGCTAGTGCTTGAAGTCAGGATTGCTTTGTGGCAAGTTGGCGCACACTTGATGTGTCAAATTGATGGTTAAAAACGAAGAATATTACCTTTGTCTAATGTGCTATTGTTGTCAAGAAATCACCTGAATGCTGAAATAGTTGGAATTATCAAAGGATCACAAATCGGGGGCAAACATCTCCAGAAATTATGGAAAAGTCTGCATTGAAGTGATTGATTTTGGATGGAGACTCAGGAGTGAATATGTATTTTTGATTAAATCAAATTTTGTACTATTATTTTAAATTATTACATGTAAAAAATTACCAACATTAAAATTGATATTAGAACTGAAATATAATTAATTAGGGTATGAATTTGGTATCAAAAGTTGCATCATATTCTGAACTTAGTAATAAAAAAAATTCATTTCAAAATCCCATTTACGATTTAAGTCTTATGCCAAAAACTTAATTTCGCATCGACTTGCCCTTCTCTTCCTTACCAATATTATGAATATGTATGTTGACTCGATAATCATTATACTTATAACTAGATAAAATGAACCATAACTCAAATTAACCGTTACACGACGGAAAAATAACAGGAATCGATTATTGTAAAGATGATTTCATCATTGCAAATATAATTATTATCAATGAATTCGTTATCAGGCCCCATTAGATAAACAATATGTTCGTATGGTGACTTCAACCCTCAACTGACGAGTTTACACTATATAAATTGTATTTTTCTGGCTGAAATGCAGGCATATATCGGAGATATACTATGCCTGTATGTACCACTCAGCTCCAAGAAGTACTTGTCTTAAATATAATATTATATAAATACCTGTAACCTATAGTGTAAACGATACATCCTTTATTAACAATAATTTTAAAAAAATCAAATTCGGTAGACCCCCCCCCCCTCTTGCGTAGTCCCTGAATTAAAAGTACTATGTTGATTCTTATCACTTAAAACATGACACATTAAGTGAATTTTAAAACGACTAGAGTTTCAAAAACTCCCAAGGTCAAAGTTTGTAGTCAGATTTTCATGTTATCATATATTAGTAACAAAGACATGGTTCACGAATAAAATCATTTCCATTAAAGAATAAACGGATTCTTGTAATTTACAATTGAAGTCATCAAATGAGCCATTCTAATATTGTAGAAGCACACATCTTAATACAGCTGTTCACAACTCATTTTTTACACGTTCAAGTCGAGTTTAAAATTGTTGAACTCATAGCAGGAGTAGTAGGAAGAGATACTTGAGTACGAGTTAAAATGGGGGAATTTAATTGTAGTTGCACTAAACTAATGAGAACCGACTTAAGCTACAACAACTAACTTTTCAGAGTAATGTCTCGTCCCGAAGGAATTGACTCTATGAGAGTAGATAGAATGCAAGCCAATCCTTAATCTTTGTTATAAAGAGTTGAATTGTAAAAAATTCGCTACAAAGCATGTGCAATTACTTATAAAATGATGCAAGAATAATGATTTTGAAAGGTATAAAAAAGTTGGATTCGCCCCCCGCGACAATGACATACTTAAGAAATGTAGAAATTAAGAATAATCTGAACACTAATACTCTTGAAAAAAATTGTAAGAACAGTTGAAGTAAAAAAAAAAAAAAAAAAAGTCAATGAACTCGGATAACTTTATACAAATACATGGCCAGTAACAACACAATTGAGTCTCCAATGCACAAAAAAGAGCAAGGTCTCTCGCTGCAAAAAATCTTGCCTTGCATTTTTTTTCTTCTTATTTCAACTTTCTTCTTTTTAAGATCAATCATTTTTAAATAAAAGAGAGCTGCAGATTCACTTGTAATAACACAATGTGAAGCTAGGAATGGCGGCCCCGTCTCGTATTCATTGTCCCACGACCTCATTGCACTTCTCTCTCTTTCTCTCTCTCATTCTAAGCGCCGATATGACCCCATTTCTATAAAAAAAAAATAACTAAAAAAAACAACGAAGCCCTTCCTACGAAAAAGTGCATTTGACAGACTTAGCCCGATACCGGCGTGGGTAGAAAAAGGCTTGCACTTTTAACAATGAAATTAATGTAAAACATCTTCTCCCAACGAAATAACATGAGGCATTATCAAATGCACTTGAAACTGCCTAGACAGCCTTCTCAAACAGAGGACTCTGATATCAACACTATATAAAAAAATACAACCCGCTCTGTCTCAGACTCAGACAAAGCGTGGCGGTGAAGAAACGAGCCTTTCCTCTTCATAATTAAGTAATCAATGTACATAAATTTGTGTCTCAAAGCTGTTATGATGTGAATAATGATTTTGATTGGCTAAGAGTATGAATACTAAACGAATGAGACAAGAGTACTTGGGGCTTGGATTTGGGCGCCATTTTGAAAAGAAGTATGTAGGCCTGCATTTGAAGGAAAAGAAGAGGAGAGAAGAGAAGAGAAAAGGAGAAGAGAAGAAAAGAAGAGAAGAGAAGAAGAGAAGTGAGGATATTATTGTGAAGAGTAGTTGTAGTTTGAGGAGAAAATACTAAATACGAAGAGAGAAAGTAATAGATGGAAGTGTAGAGCTAAGCTAAGCTAAGCTGAAGTAAGTAAGAAGTAGAGAGGAATGAAAAGAGACTCAACGGCGTTTCTGGTCCTTGTTGTTATTGTCGTTGTCGCCGTTGCCGTCTTCCTCTGTTCTGAAGTTTGAGTTGAGTCTCCTCCAGAAACACAATCTCTTTCATCCTAGTTTTTTAATTCATCAGCAAGAAGTAGAGGGAATTGAAGGTGAGTTCAACTCTGTTCCATGCATCCATCCTCCGTTTTTTGTATCCGAATGAAGCTCCTCGTGGAGGAGAGCTCATACTTCTCTTTCCTTCCTTCCTTTTCTTCTAGATGGGCTCCACAGAGCGTCTCTGTCTTCGATGGAATGACTTCGAGTCCAACATTAAACATGGCTTTTCAGAGTTGCGGGAGGAAGAAGAGTTCTTCGATGTAACTTTGGCATGTGGATCCAAGCAGATCAAAGCACACAAGGTGATACTCAGCGCCTGCTCTCCTTTCTTTCGATCCATCATTAAGTCAGTACCTCATCAGCATCCTTTGCTCTATCTCCGGGGCATCAAGTTCAATCATCTGGAGTCACTCCTCTGTTTTATGTACAATGGAGAGGTCAACGTCACGCAGGAGGAGCTCAACAATTTTCTGGCGGTTGCAGAAGAGCTCAAAATTAAGGGACTCACCCAGAATCAATCATCCCACTCACCCTCCATGAACGAGGGCTCACATCCACCTCCAAGTAAAAGACCTCGCATTGTCAATAAAGTGACGTCCTCACCTGGGCCCAATGTGTCCGGTGCACCTGCCTCGTCTTCGGTCCAATCTTCTGTGGGGGCACCAGGAGGAGGAGGAAATACACCACGCCCCCGTGTTCCACCTCCTTCACAACGTCCTCCTCCTCAGCCATCTAGTGTCATCGAGGATGATGAAATAGAAGATATTACTCCTGTTAAAGCAGAACCCAAAGACACAACTGGAAATACCATGGTTGTTACACCTGATGTAAGTTTAGGGCCCGACGATTTAGGAGATGATGCGTATACACATGAAGATGAAAACTACGAAGAATATGCCCAATATGGATCCGAACCTGGAGAGATGAGCTATACGGAAGGAGGGTCTTTAATGGATCCTGGTTTGGCTGCTGTTCCGGGACCCTCAGGGGCTCCTACAGCTGCCGATGGAAATAAAGGTAAGAAACAAGTAATTCATTGTGTAAGAGGAGGAGTCACAAACATTCTTCAAAGTCTTTTATTTAAAAAAAAAAATCAAAATCAAAGAATCTTATTGACACTATTTGTTTTGACCATGAAAGTCAATTGAAGTTTTATTTTCTTTAGATTCTTTTATATTTTATGAGATGGATTCAGAAAGTAATTATTATGATTCATCTTATTTTAGTAACATATAGTCCAGAGGAACAAGATAATCATTATGATATCATACATATGTATGTATATGACTACAACACAACGTAAGGTCCAACTAGCTAATTTAATTTTTTTTTGGAATAAATGTGTATAGTATGTCCTTATATGTACACATATTTAATTTCAATCCTCCAATGTAAATCTTGACCTAATGCACAGCTTGATTTTATAGTCAAAACTTTATGTTCATTTGAAATTAATCCAGCTCTACTTGTGCACTTTCATACATTTATTACAGTCTGTATAATTTCGAATTAGGATGCAATCCTTTTGTACTCATAAATGTATCTTAATATGTAAATATAAACTTTTTCATTTTATAATAATAACATAAACGAGGTTTTTTAACGTCATTTAAGATTCATTCGTTTCCATAAAAGGAAAAAAAAAACCCTCAAAAAACCAAACTTATATAAACATAGCGATTATTTATCACAGAGAATAAAAATGAAAATGTTGTCATTTTTTCTCTTTGAATCTCTTTTTTTTTCTTTCTTGTTTTTACATTAAAACGATAATTATTAGATTTTTAACATCTTAAGCAGCAGACTTAAATAAAAAATGGTCAAAATCAATAGTCATATATTAATATTTTTAATGCAATATCCTATGTTTGTTTCTTCTCCTTAACAGTTCAGCAAACTGTCATGTTTAAAGTATTTCAATTATTGTTGTTTTTTGCATTTTTTAACTGAGCGGTTTGCTGTCCTGTACATTGTGGTACTTTTCTATTTGACATGTATTGCCAAGCTAGATATTTCAATATTATCTACGTTATTTTAGAACTAAGTTAGGTGGCCAATCTTAATTAGAAGGGAGGGGAAATCAATTTAGTTACTACTGAATCTTCGTTTTGTCTTTGGTAGTATTTATATTTACATATTTAAGACATCTCGATGAAATGGTTACTACCTATTCTCTTGTTACTCTTATTGGTGAGATCTACAAAGCCAGGAAGATCTCCCTTCGCTTGGGATTTGAGAATCATTGAAAGCTTTATTATACGTTAGGTTGGGATTTTGTGTTTGTTTGGTTGGTTGCTCTCTATGTATTATGAGTCATTCGCTTAATTCTGGGCTTCCTGGCTTTGTCATTCATTTCAAAACTAGCTGCATTTTTTTTTTTTTTTTACACATAAATGAACAAGTTCTTTTTACAAGGTAATGTATTTTACTTTATATAAAGATGATTATTTCATTTTCTATGCGTTTGATGCATACATTTTTTTTTCAAAAAGTTTAGTGAATGTATAATCAATGTTTTTGTCTTCAATACTACCGTAAATATCAGAGTAAGTATAATATGTAAACAATTGCAAACATCACGCGATTGGAGTTTTGGAAGCCCAGAATTTGTAATCTTTTGAAGTATCTTACTTGTTCATGTGATATTTTCCTTCAAGATTGATTGTTGAGGTGTTTTGTGTCTAATATATTTTAGAAAATACGTAAATCTACTAGTTCAAACTTGTCTTTATTTCATACATACATGATTGTTAGTACAATGGCTGATGATTGCAAACATTCATTCAATGAATTAGTTGGAATTTAATTTCAAAATTCTATGAAAATCGGTGTTGTTGTAGGTCTCTTCGGCTTTTTGCTTAAATTGAAATGGAAAGTGACATATAATGAAGATTTTATTATCTTTATTATTTGAAATCTTTGAGAGAGAGGTTTTAATTCGAATGGAATTATTCTTTTGGAAATAGTTTAAACCACGAGAGAATACATTGTGGGAGCAATATGTTTATTTCTATTTTAAAGAATACTACTCTAATAGTAGTGTTAACTCTTAGCTTTTTTGTTCTTGAATAGTAATTTTTTCTAATGGAAGAAGTAGCTCGACTTAATGCTGACTATGTTAGATAGACAGTGTGTTTAGTTTTGCAGAAAAAGGGAAAGAAAAGAGAATTATGGAAGAGAGGGAAAATAGGAGAAGATTTTGTTGTATACTTTTGTGTATTTTATGTACTTATACCTATATATATATACCAACTTGCTTGAAAGGAGTATGCATTTATTATTTTCCTTTTTGGAGCATAAATACAGTATAAAAAAATGGAGAGAAGGCCTGTGCAAGAATGATACTTTAATGTTTCCTTTCTCTATTGACCTTGAATTCATTTATTGGTCTTGCTTCTAATGTACATATTAAATTGTTCTCTACTTCTAAAGCACAACAATTTATGTTTTTTAATGCTTTGGAAAAAAAAATAAAAAATACTAGGAATATTAAAAATCAATCCTTAAAGAAGAACAAGTCAAAGAGAAATCTTTTCTTTTGAGTGGTACTCTCTCATCCATCCAATTAAAATATTTGTCAATCGCCTTTGTTGTTGTAGTGAAGTGTAATTTATTGAGCTTCTATTGGTTTGACACATTTTTAAAGATTATTACTTAATATATTGCTATGTATACATTCTTGGAATAGGGGGGGAATATCTCTGACTTGGCAGAGATTATTTTTAAAAATTAAAAAAAAAATTGGATCTTCTAAACTAATAGTGTCTGGTGGATACTCTTATAATAATTATTTTAGTTCTTTCTTGAAGGATAAAATAACTTGAAGTGTCAGAGCTTTAAGTAATAATAATAATAATCAATTGATTGATTTTAAATTTCTTACTTGTGGTGTTTAAAAAATATATATTATCATTTTATTTTTATTTTTTTAAAGAAAGAAGGGTTGTCATGTAGATTTGCTTAAATTAAATATTTAGACACTTGGGGAAAGTCGATTTATTTATTCATTTTATTTTTTAAATGCCTATTGGAGGGAGAGAAATTGCATTGTCATATTATCTCTATTATAAAAATGTACTTACCATTTACATATACAAATAAATGCATTATACAAATAGCCATAAAATCAGAATACATAGTCTATTTGGAGTCCTTGATATCTCGTGTTCGCTCTTGATATTCTTGAACCTAAGATGCCAGTTAAGTTACTTCTTTGAACAATTCTCTCTTTTTGCAGGGGCAGGAGCTATCATAGCCCTCGATAGTGCTATTAATCGTTTAATTATACGGAGTGCGTCAGGGTTTACATGTAAGAAATGTGGAAAACAAAGTGCACAGCGAACATGTTTGAGAAACCATATTGAAGCTAAACATATTCAGACAGATGGTTTCAGATGTCCAGTTTGTACAAGGGTCTTTAAAACTAGAAATAGCTTATCTGTCCACACAAGTACCAAACACACTAATGCAACTCCGTATATATCCGGTACTAGAGACATGGAACAATCTGATTCATCTATCAAACAGGAGTCTTATGAAATGTAACCTTAGTATGTACTGTTATATCTAAATATAAAATATTTATTTATTGTTCCATATGATTTATTTGAGGGTCAATCTTTTTCAACGAACCTTTGTGATTATAAGTTTAAAACTATTTTATGTGCTCAGTCTGTGCGTATATTACAAAAAGGCTCGCTCCCCATTCCGGATACGTATTAGTTGCTCACTTTCTTCGATACAAAGAATGATTCATTTTGGAGGGTAAAGAAAAGTCGTCAATACTTAGAATCCATCCCTTTAATTGTACTTATTTCAATGCTCAACTGTTCGTTTTTACTCGTTCATATTAGAATAGGAATGATGATGGGCTCTTCTCATGTATGCTAAACGCAACAATTTCTACATAGTGGTGTAGGTAAACATTTCAAGAAAATTGGTAGAGTTGTTTCTGTAGGTACAGAGTTTACGTAATCATCACGGTTAACTAATTATTCTTTTCATTCCCATCAATAAATTAGCTCTTGGTACATATTCGACATCCATACTACATATATATGTACATATGATTCGTATCAATAATACTGAGAGAAGATATTTTTAAATGACTAGGACATTTTTACTCATCATCATTGGTTATCAAATTTGAATGGCTAAATTTGATTGAAAAAAATATTTATTAAAGGAATTAAATCAGTTGGATAGTTTATGTTAGTCATTGTAGTAGAGTAGTTTGTCTTGTGTTTATTATATCTAAGACATGCAACAAAAGTTACCTTTGACCGACGCATGGAGTAGTAGGTAGCATGTTTTTTCTACCATATTATTTGACCCAATTTATAAAATATAGTTGTGTGTTTCACTATTGGAACGTCAAATATTATTACTAGCAAATTATGATTGTATTAAAAGGTTTATCCAATACAATTTATTTGCAGTTAATTGTGTCCTTCTGTGTAGTTATGTATATTTAAGAGAGAGAAGAAGGGGAACATATGCAATATGATATAGAATTATTAACTACTGTAGAGACACAGTTTGCAAACATGAGTAGTATGTCAAGATTTTTATTCAGTAAAATTTGAGTGACTTGTGATGAGACTGGACTAGGATTTTGAGCTTTCAAATAAGCCCAAAAATAGATACATACCTACATACATATAAGATAAAGAGCTCTTGCTACAACTTCCATTACTGCATTCATTTAATCAATATTGATTTGGGGGTCAATTTATTATGGTTTGTTCACCTTAGAGAGCTGCTCTCCTGTTCCTCGAGTTAACTCTATTTAAAAACAATATTGAATTTATAAAAAAAGTGGAGTGACATTATTTATTTGGTGATGAGGATGATGTGAGGAGGGAGGGGGAGGGGGAGGGAGAGGCGCAGTGCCTGTCTTTTGTACGAGGAAAAGTTTGTGCATTCTCTTGTTATTGTTCTTTTAGGTAATCAAGAGGATTTAGATGTTCTGATTGATGAGTTTATTAAGAGAAAAGGATCCAACTATCAATGTAAAAAATGCGGAAAAATATTTCATGGACGAAGAGATTCTCGTCGTCATGTTGAGTCCAAACACTTTGTGACGAGTGGATTTAAATGCTCACTCTGTAATTCCTTATACAAAACAAGACACAGTCGTCAAATGCACTTCATCATAAAGCATAAAAATGAACCTGTTCATTACAATGGATAAATTAGTATTATATGTCTGGCACTTTGTAGAATTAATGTTGATTATTATTTGTGTCAGAGGGAATAATATGTTTGCCAGAGGCAGCGGCATGGCATGCATTTTTATTATTTGAATATACATATATACTTTGTACCTTATGACGATGTTTGTTTAGTTTAGTTTGGATAATACTTAACGTATAGGAAGTTTTATTTTTATATAAATAAAAAGTTATTTCTTCTCTTCTTTTTTTAAAAAAAATATATTTTTTTAAGAGACAATTAATGACAATAATTTAAACATGAAGAAGTAGTCAATAGAGGGAGGGAGGGGTGGGTGGGTGGGTTAAATGCCTTTAATTAATCTTTGATGCTCCTGAAATGACTATTTTTTTATTTTTTTACCTATAAAACAAGAATTGGGTCTAGGATACTCATGTAGATACTACTCATCTACCTAATTAATATGTTGTACAGTATGATTAATAATAATTAGGATGTCAATCAAATCTTTTCTTTTTTTTTAAAGTCTATTAATGTGTGAATGGCTCCTTTTTTTTCACGTGATAAATCTCTAATGATGATGATGATAATAATAATGAAAGTGTGTTGTTAGTCTGACTGAAAGATACTTAACTTGTGATTGCTTTGTCTTGTGGTTAGTGCAGTTGGTATTCGAGATTTCGTAGTTCCAACAGCAGCCCTTGTAGGCGGCAGACACACACACACACACAGCATCTATGTATGTATGTAGTATGCATCGGGTTTCAGAATTTCTTGGTTTCGTGCCTTAAGAAAAGTCATGCAATGTACATCACTTCTGCTACCACCACACCTACTACATACTTAATATGATGGGAGAGCACACATCAAATGAAATAGACATACATAATAGGTCTATTTTTTTCAATATTGCAGGATTGTTAGAAGAACTCGAGCGAGAAATTGATACGTATGTCATGGATGATACACCCGGTATCTCTTCTTGTAGAAAGTGTGGATATTCGACAACGGTACGAAGTCGATTGCGAAGACATATTGAGGCTAGACACGTTACAACTAGAGGATTCATTTGTGACTTTTGTGGTTTCGTTTCCAAGACTAGACACAGCTTGAGAGAACATATTAGGCACAGACATTCCAAGTCAAAATGCCTCAATTAATTGATACACACGTAGAGCTCACCTTCGACCTCTTCTACTCCTCCTCCTCCTCCTCCTCCTTCTACTACTACTACTACGACTACTACGCTACACTAAACAAAACAAAACAAAACAAAAAAAAAGCAAAATAATTATTATATAAATATACATATTTATATTTATATGAATTTAAACTTATTCTTGTTATACATATATACATACATATTAGTGTTTTGACAATTCTCTATTGTTCAATTCTATATTAATATATATACATATATACTTATATATCTATCTATCTATTCACATAGTATACTCATACTTATAAACAAACAAACATTCATTCATATATATTGGTTTTAACTGGGAAATTCCTTTCTATAAGCATAAAAGCATACATATGCGAAACCTTTGAATCCTGTTCATTAATTATATTTAAAAAAAAAAAGTTAAAATTAAAAAAATAAAGCGTAATCCATTATTTCGCAGAATTTAGGTTGATTTTTTTTTCTTCTTCGAAATTACAGATTTGACGGCTAATCTCGACAGAGAGATAGAAAGTTTGATCGAACAGAGGGGTAATCAAGTATCTTGCACCAAGTGTGGCTACTACACGAAATACCGGAGCCATTTGCGAAGACATATTGAGGCCAGGCACTTTTTGACATCAGGTTTTCCTTGTCATATATGTGGATTCGTATCCAAAACTAGATATAGTTTAAAGGAACATGTTAGGGCCAATCATAAAGTCAAGATTATTTATAACACATCCTCTGCTGCCGCCTCTCTCATTTGAATTGATAATAGTAATCTGATTGAATACATTCATACAAAGAAAGAAAGAAACTTATAATTTTTATTTTTATACATTCATAACGACGAAAAAAATTATTATTCTATGTCCAATATATGGAATCATTAAATTATTTTTATTATTATATCATACATACATAGATTCATTCATTCATACATACATACATATAATGATGATGTCGAGTGGTTAAGACATCTACATTTTCATTAACAAGAATATTTTTTAGACATTATTTATATATATATATATGTATATGTATGTATTAACTAAAATGTATATATATATATATATATATAAGTTGCGTAAATATTTTTTTCAAAATATTTAATCCTTTTAACCGTACTTGCTTGTTGATTCATACATAAATTGTTGTCTCCTCCGTACCTACCTACATATTAATTAGTTAATTAATACATTAACTCATAAATTATGAATGAAACTAGGGCTTACAATGTGATAATTCTTGATAATTGAACCGCCTTTCCCCTCTAGGCACATTCTTCTTATATTATCAATAGCTGTTGTTACTTGTAGGGATGGTTCTCTTCGATGCATTGGATGAGCAATTGATTCGATTAATTCGGAAAGTCGGTTCGAAATATCGCTGCACTAAATGTGGAAAGGAATCTCTTTACAAAAATAATTTAAAGCATCACGTCGAGGCCAAACATTTCGTGACCGACGGGTTTTCGTGTCGTGAATGTAACGCGCTGTTCAAGACTCGAGATAGTCTAAGAAAGCATTTTTCTTCTAAACACAAAAATGTTCCAATTTATTTCTCGACTTCCTCACATAATATCCTTTAAAAAAAGAATTATTTATTTTCTTGTGTTTTTTTCTTCTTTATATTTGTATTGTTGCAGAGTTACTGGACGTCCGCATCCTGAGTTTTGCAAGTTCAGACCGCAATGGCAGAGGAAATTTCAAATGTCTTAAATGTTCTTACGAATCGCCGCGATTATTGAACTTAAAAAGACATATTGAATCCAAACATTTTGTTACTGATGGATTTCCATGTGACACATGCGGTTTTAGATCCAAGACGAGACACAGTTTATATCTTCATAAAACTCAGAAACATAAAAAGGAACCAGAGTATTTCTCAACGATGTAAATTATTTCGTATTTAGTCTATATCAAATATTATATGGATGTTGTTCTATTAGGCCAGAATTTACTTCACATGTACTTTAAAAAAAATATATAGTTATATATATGTATATATATATATATAAAACTCGTAAAAAGTGGATAAAGTTTATTTTTTATTTGTCTCTTTTTTGATATTGCTTATGATAATTAATTAATTGATTATTGTGTAAAGTCACGTCATGCTGCATACATCTTATGTTTTCCCCCCTTTCTTTTTTGCTATTAATTATTATATCTCTACATACATAACACACACCATACATGATACATATATTTAAATAGTTGGTCAACCATATTATTTATTCTTGTTGTTATTCAGGTGATTGTTTTTCATCAAGAAAAAAAATAGTACTGTTAATTATTTGTTAGACATACGAATTCGGCAATCAATCGGAAAATAAAGAAATCAAATACTCATATTAAACGTATTGGATTCTGGTGTAGACATTATATGTATTTTTCTTTTGTTTTTATAATTAGGAGGGATATTTTCCATTGAGGACTTGGATCGTGAGATTCTGAATTTGACAGTTCACATTGGTCAAAGTCAGTACAGTTGCTTGGAATGCGGACACTTTTCTCATCAGAGCTCCGACTTGAGAAAACATATAGAGTCCAGACACCTGCACTTCGAAATGAATTGCCCCATTTGTCCACAAATTTCTTATACTCGTCACCAATGGCAGCGTCATATGAGAACAAATCATCCTCATAAATATAAAGATTTTCTCAAGAATAATAAATTGAGTTCCTGGTTGCCCATTCGGCACCGATGAAAAAACAATTAATTATGATGAGTTTTAAAAAATATAGGCGAAAACCGCCGCACCACACAATATTTATTTTACTTACTTACTTAATACTTACTAATGAATAGTGTTTGAAAAGAAAAAATAGAGATGAATTATAACAATACATACATACATATTATTAGTAATTATAAGATACATATTTGAATTTATTTATCATTGAATAATGATGCAGTCATGTGCAAAAATTATCTTAATAATACATACATATACATACTTATAGACACACACATACACAAAAAAAAAAAAAAAATACACTTCACTTGATGATGTGCTCTTGATGTTCGGACTCCTGTTGTTGTTGTTGTTGTTGCACTTTCTTCCCTTCATCCTCACATTCCCGATCTTTCTTTTTTCAGAATCGTTTCAGAGTCTATTGGATTCGTATATACGTTTAGTTGTTGATGATGACAAGGATAGTAACAGGAGAAGGGAGTACGAATGTCTAATTTGTGGAAAAAGGTTGGGTGTGCAAGTCACAAACGCGAGGAACCATGTGGAGGCTAAGCATATATCATCTGAGGGCCATAGTTGTGATTTCTGTGGAAAAATATACAAAACAAAAAATACACTCGCCTCCCACATCAGTATTAAACATCGCCACAGATCTGGATCAACCTATGCATAGGAAGGATCCAGTACATACATATATTTTGTATAATTCAAATTGATTATTAATTATTGTTGCTGCTGATGCTGATGCTGCTTTGACGACTATTATTGTGGTGGTGGTTGTGGTTGTGGTGGTGGTGAGGAAGAGAAGGATTGTGGCGCACAGAGACAAATGTTGTACATAAAATGTAAATGCGTTGATCTGTTGTAGATAATTCATTCCTCTTTTGTCACAATTTATTTCTATCACTTTGTAATGAACGATGATTTAACTCTGCTTTATAATCAATAAAGTGATGCTCACTATGAAACCTTTTTTTTTTTTTTTTTCAATTCCTTGATTCTTAATTACATACATACCTACATATATTAACAAAAGTTTAAAGCGCCGTTTCCATAAAGCCTTGATTCTGATGATTAAATTACTTTTTGCAATGTTGGTTTTGTTGTTGATCCCTCTTCAAGACAATTAGATTATTAATTCCATCCCTTTATAGATTTATACATGGATTTCGAGTACTATAGACAAAATAAAGTTACGTCTACGGTATCTGGAGTACTCTGTCTAATTTGTGGAAATGTTATTCGCCAAAGAGGGAATCTCCGTCGACATTTTTCAGATCGCCATTCGACTGACGGAAAAATATATAAGTGTCCGGAATGCCAAACGACCTACAAATCAAAAAATAGTTTTCAATCTCATGTCTCTCAATACCATAAGCTATGGAAAAAAATGGATGTAGAGAAGTGCTCCGTGTATCCCTCTTAAAAGATCAAAATTTTGTCATTTTTGCTATATATCTATTTATATTTTAATATAGAGTTTTTCTAACCTACTTTTATACAATTTTAGAATAAATGTATGTATCTACATATGTACAGAAGAGGTGTAGCAGTCGAGAGGAGGGACCCTGTCTCACACAATTTATCACATTTTTTTTTTCTCACAAAATGACTTGGTTGTTTTTATAATTTAAAAACAGGGCCTGGGGATACAAAATGATGATAATAGTTTGCTCATACATATATAAAATGAAAAACTAGGATTTGTATCCACAAAAAACCCCCAAAGTACATATATCCTAATATACACATGATTACCTCCTTATCTTTATTCTATCTCCATATTTTTCATCATAAAAATGTCCCGAGCTCAATAATGATTGGTAGTTCCTTGTCAACTCTGGAGTATTCTTCATTTAATCAATAGTCGGTAGAGACATTTTAACTCTAGTTCAACCCATCATTGCTGTTCAGAACACTGTTAATGGAAAGGGCTGAAGAAAAATCTACAGAGCACAACAACATAATTTATTTATTAGTGGAATAATGCCATCATATTTCATATAGTAGGACTGTTTCAGAATTGCTATCGCGAATGAATTGTTAGTGGAGAAGAATAATTTCTCATGTTGTTGATGGGGTCAAATTCATCCCAAGGGGATTTAAAATATTTCTCATGTATTCATACATACTTTGGGATTACTAAATATGAAAACGAAATTATTTTCAAAGAATTTTTTTGGGATGATATAACATTGAACACTTTTAACAAAAAAGGAAATAAATTATTTGTCGGGGAAAGTCTTATTTAAGTCAGCATCATGTAGATATGTTTAGGAATGTAAATCATATGCAATTCGGGCGTGTGGTAAAAAAGTGGAGTTGTCTCTTCAAACAGGTCTTTTTGTTTTCCAAAGCTGTTATCATTTTTCCAATATTACTGAGGGGAGAACATCTACCTGACAGTAAAGATCTCACATGAAGGAATACATGCATTAAGGTTAATAAATCAAATAAAATGTAAACAAAAAGGGCTCAAGTCCTCGTATAATTATTATTAGTTAAAAATATATAATTTCCTGACATTAATATGAGTTAATTTTCTTCCTCTCATCCATGTTATTATTTATTGTTGTATATATAATGGAGAATAGCAGCTTGTAGCTCAGTAAAACGTCATGACAGCTCAAGCTGCTTCCCCCCTCGACGTTCATTAAATTGTCAGGGTTGCCAGGTTGATTTTCTCTTTCTTTTTTTATAACACGCCCGAATTGCATATGATTTACATTCCTAGATATGTTATATTGGGACCTGTGAAGCTACAAAGTTTGTAAAAAAAATAATTTATTATTATGAATTAATATCTTTTGTTAAAATTGGAGCATAATCAGTATGAATGTAAATCATATGCAAATCGGGCATGTAATAAAAAAGTGGAGTTGGCTCTTCAAACAGGTCTTTTTGTTTTCCGAAGCTGTTATCATTTTTTTTCCCCTTAAGAAGGTAACATCAACTTTACTACCTCAACATAATGTTTTACAAGAAAAGAACAGTCTTCTAAAATTACATATATCATGGAGAGGAACAAAAGAAAAATTCAAAATTGGATATCATTCATTGAGGAGAATTGAGTTAATGATATTTGTGAATATAATAATGAATCTGGAGTAACGTATTGTATGTAATGTTTGTGGTTTGATGTTTTCATTTGTATACATATATAAAGGAAAATAGCAGCTTGTAGCTCAGTAAAACGTCATGACAGCTCAAGCTGCTTCCCCCCTCAACATTCATTAAATTGTCAGGGTTGCCAGGTTGATGATTTTCTCTTTCTTTTTTAATTACAAGCCCGATTTGCATATAATTTACATTCCTAATAATCAGTGGCTCAAGGGTGAAAATACAATCAAATAAAGAGGTAAAAGTTAACATTTTAAGTAATATGATTATCCAGAAAAGAAGTGTCATTTCATGATATGTTTTTGAAACATTCTTATGATACATTGAGGAGGAGCTTATATTAGTGTAACATTTTTAAAGGACCTTTTTTTTACTTCACAAAGAAAAGAAAAAATCAACTTTGGACAATTGAAAAAAACCACATTGACAAGATAAGATGTTTCATAGAGCATTTTCGGTGTGATACTAATAAAAAAATGGGAAATAATTGTCATTTTTTTGTAGGATGAGCAGGGGGTAGGTACTCTTTTTCTCACTATTTAACACCAAGCTGGACGCCATTTTGTTTTACTTTTTGACACATTTGACTAAAGAACCTGGAATTTCCATCAAGTTTCAATAATTTCTTTTCTAAAAAAAGTTTTAAAATTTGTATTTCATGGAAAAAATAAATATATATATGAATCAAAAAATTATCAAAGTGTAACATTGACCTTATTAAAGACTTCATTTTTCTTTTAGTTTCATCCATTACTAAGTGGAAGTATTTTGAATTTCTGAAAAAAACTAAGAGATGCAGTGTTTATTCTCAAATGAAGCTCTTCAAAAAAAGAGAATTCTTTGTACTTTGGCACTCCTTTTTCTCATAATTTATCATTGATTATAAAATCAGTTTAAAACAACCTTTATATTGCCAGTGGTCACTACATATACTATATGTATGTACTTACAGGGGTTTTACCATATGTTTTAGTATAGCATTGATTCTACAAAAACAAAAAACAAAAAAACTCAATTTCACTTTTATTGACACAAGGATTTGATTTCACAATGACGACCTCTTCATTACAGTTTTTTCATGATATGGGTACGAATTACAATGATGAAATGTTTGTTTGTTTGTTTTGGCCTATTTTTGTTATTGTTGGTTCGTTTACCCTGGTGGTGATGTTTAGGAATGTAAATAATATGCAAAATGCCGAGTGCGAGACTTTGTGGAGTTGGCACTTTGAACAAGTGTACTTTTTGTTTTCCAAAGCTGTTATCATTTTTCCTTTATTACTACTGAGGGGAGAACATCTACCTGATAATAAAGATCTCGCATGAAGGAATAGGTTACATTAAGGTTAATAAAGTAAATAAAATATAAACAAAAAGGGCTCAAGTCCTCGTATAATTATTATTAGTTACAAATATTAATTTCAGTTAATTTTCTGCCTCTCATCTATGGTATACATACATAATGTTATTATTTAATACGTATTGATGTCTTCATTTGTATATATAAAGGAAAATAGCAGCTTGTAGCTCAGTAAAACGTCATGACAGCTCAAGCTGCTTCCCTTTCAATATTTATCGTCATAGTTACCAGGTTGATTTTCTCTTTCTTTTTTTCTTACAAGCCCGATTTGCATGTTATTTACATTCCTAGTGATGTTTAGGACCCTTAAGGATTTTGTAATTTATCCTCCATTAGCCACTCTTTCACTCATTAACCTTTTGATACCTTCATTTTTTTAGTTCTATTTGTTGACTTTGTTGTTGTTGGTGTGACAACCTAGAGAATAAAAAGGTACAGTTTCAGTACTCAAAAGTTATCATGGGTTTTGATATATAGTAAAATCCTCTACTTTTCTGTTGTCTGTAAGTAGGAAATAATTCCATAAAGATATTTGAGTTATTATTTATGTCGAATTTAGTTCATATATGATTTTCTCAAAAGATCAAACATATCAAAGGATTACAACACACGATACGAACTTAATTCATTTACAAGCATTCATTATACATATATTTGTTGTAGTATGTTTAAAAACTTCTTTTTTTTTTTACATAATATGTATTCTGTACTTTTTTTTTTAGTAGTAGTATATAAATATCATTTAAAAAAACAAACAAGTTGTTCATTCAATTTTTTAGTATCGGAATCATTACTTTCCAGATAATAATTTGGTCGAATATCTAGATCTTGTGCATGAAATCGAGGAATTTATCAACCAGAGAAGTATTCATGGAGGAAGAGGAAAATATTTTGAATGTCTCGTTTGTAAAATACGACCACGAGATACCTTCGATAATCGAAAACATTTAATAACGCATATTACAAAGAATCATGATCTTTTCATTGGAGAAAAACCAGGACTATTAAACAGAATAGACTCTTATATCATTTCACGTACTTTTGAAAAACCTGATGGAAATAATGTTTGTCTTATTTGTAAACAAACATTAGGCTCCAAGTTTGTTCCTCTGAGAAAACATTTCCTCCTCATCCACTTAAAAAGAAAACACAAGTACGCACATAATTGTATGCTGTAGAAGTGTGATTATTTGATTTTTAAATAATTAAATAAAGAAATAAGCATAAACAGATGGTAGATTGTGCAAATAAATAAATATAATGCTAATTTTTAAAAGAAAATAAATGAACTTCAATTAAGAACTTCAATTTCGTCGTTCATTTTGCGGGCTTTGAATAGAGTCCGATCAATACATCGGCAAATCGATTCCGATTTTAAGTTGTTTTATGGTCATTGATGATTAAGCAAACTTCCTTTGTAGATAAACACTATTTTATTTTCTCAAAAAACATGATCCAATAAATCAGAAAAAGCTTTTAATCACGTAGCCTTTGAAAACTCAACAATGACCGTTTTTAAAATTCATTTCAAACCTTGATTATAATTATTTATATAATTGATAATATGTGTCATTACTATGATGCAATCATAATTTGCATGATTTTTGGAAGAATGAGGATCATTTATTGTCAAAGAACAAAACAACTCGAAGCTTCCATAAATATATATATATATATATGTAAGTCATACTGAAATTGAATCCACAATTTAAAAAATATTTGACATAATTTCTCAAAAGATTTGCTTTGCTGGGATGATAAGGAAAATTAGATTCGAACCTGAATTTTTGTTTGATTTATTTTACTCAGATTTCAATGGTTTATTCGAAAAAACGAAGAAGCAGAAGTGGTCAATTATTCAGATATTGGTTTAATTGTTTGATACATCATTTGCAAATTTACAAAGATTCAATTTTGTCTTTAAAAAAAAGGAGAATAAATAAGTTTTGTAAAAAAAAAAATTTTTGAATTCACAACTTAAAAATCCAAACCAACAACAATTGTACCCTTTGTCTAAGATCCTAAATTTGGAACTTATTTTTGAGACCACTCAAAATTAAAGATAGGAGGCCCAATTTTTTAATGTAGCTTCATTCAAATTTCCATTTCTAATAAATTAAAATTACTGCAATCCAGCAAACTACGATATTCTTATATTTATGACAAATTTGCAAAGCTTTGAGAGGATAAAACAGCAATTTACTTATAATTTAAACAGGAAAAAATAAGTATTAATAAAAGGTACTCACTTGAAGTTCAGAGGTCCAATGAAAAATTAAAAAGTTTGGAGAATGCCATTTAAAATACCTACAGTTTTGAGAATCTGTCTCCTAGTATGTACATATATTGCGTACAATGCGTCCTTTGTTAGCCACCGATTATTCAACTGTCGAATTTTACCTTCAACAAGTTTGGATTTTTGTATGGAGAAAAGTTTTATTATGTAAAAATTCGAAGTTTTGGCATAAAAAAACCAACTTTCAAAAATAACAAAGAGACACTCAAAATATATTTTTTTTAAGAATCTCAAAAGAAATCTTTTAGAGTCTATGCTCAATTTAATGGGTAGATATATATCCATGTATAAATAAAAAAGTTTTCTTTTTGAGTAACTTGAGATTTAAAACTTAAATGAATATCTCTTAGATTTTTACACCATGAAATTAAAAAAAACTCTAATAGCTGAATTAATTGTACTCAATCGATTGTTATTTTTTGGCCAAAACAAATCAAATTAGGGACGATACTTATTATTAACGAGTGTTGGTGTCAATTTGAGTCGAATTGTTAAAAATCAACTTAAGATCATGAATGGTAAATATTAATCAGTCCAGCAATTGTGAGAACTGCTTTCCAGGGAGTTTGTCCGTAGTAACAATCAGACTCAGTGTTTAGGAGATGTAAGATGTAAATATGTAACGTACTTGGATTAAAGACTCATATATTTCTGACAGTAGTATATTACTAATACATATAATTAATTATATTAAATAATTATGTATTAATTACCCTCAATTCATCTCATTATACGTATACTAAAAAAAAAAAGAACTCATTAGTAATGCCAAATATATGGAAGAACTCAATTCCATTCAATATTTTAACAAAAGATATGAGATTGTATCTTAATTGTAATATAACTATAAATGATTTATAAAGAATTTAAAAAAAGAAAAATTGTGAAGGGAGTTTGAAGCAGAAATCATAGGACATACACGATGAGCTTTTTGGGATAAACAAAAACACAATGTGTTCTCTCTTCAGCTGATTTTCATCATTTGACTCTTTTGATTTAAAGCAGCTGACTCTACGTGTTATGAGCTCAAAAAGGATACTATTATTATTTATGATTTTGATATATGTATAAAAGATATATTAAATTGCGCGCCCTTTTTTGAATTTTTGATTTACATGTATTAACGATTGATTTGTATATTGGTAGAATTTATAAATATATATAGTATATCTAAATAATAAATTCTGCCAAATATTAACAAGTTGGCAACAAAGGAAAATACAAAAGCATAGCAGCTACCAGTTGCTTTTCCAAATTTTTACTTTCCCACTTGTCAGTCGAGGTTGCGAGTGGACAAAAAAGTTCGACGTGATAAACTTATTATGATGAGTTATTATTATTATTTTTGAAAGATTAAGTGATTTGCGAATCAACTTTAATCGATTATTTCTCAAGTCAACACAGTCTTAATATGTATTACCTAACTCCATTGATAATATGTACAGTTGTTTGTCTGTGGCGACCCTTAATGAGAAGAAAAGTTTTTTTATTTAAAAATATTAATTATAATAAGACATCTTAAGATGTAAGTTACATATTATTTTCTCATTGATAAATGACTTTATACCATTACCAACAAGAAAACATTTCTTGGTTTATTTTTAGTATAAATCGACGTTAATAATAATTAATTATTAAATTTTATGATTTAATATTTAATTTATGATAAATCCCTTACATTTATCGATGGAACACTTTCTTTTTTTTTAAATGAATGGATTAAATTAGATTTTTGCAGTTTTTGGAACACGGGCTAGGTGCTCTTTTTAATTAACAAAATAATATAATATATGAGTTATTTTTATGGTTATCTAATTAAATGGAATCAATTACCATTAATTTCTTCAGTTAAACATAAATATAACAATTGAGTTTTGCTATTTTGTAATGCTGACATATGAGGAAGTAGCAGTGTGTCATAGATAAAAAAAGGCCTTGGAGCTTGTGGATATAATTAATTGAGAAGTGTGCAAGACAGGAGAGAAAGTAAGTTGAAATGGTGTTCCGCTAAAAGATTTATTCTCTGAGGCAATAATCTTTATTTTATAAAGAAGAAAAAAAGATTCGAAATTTGTAAATTAAAGTAAAAAACTCCATGGTGTGGAAGGAATATCTAAAAAGATTCTGGAAGAAGTACTATGGGCAATAAATATCAGGAAACAAGAAATCATTATTACATCATCAAAATTCATTTTATCCCCCTCAAAAGTAGTCCCACGTCGAGCTTTTTGTTCACTCGCAACCTCGACTGACAAAAGGGAAAGGAAAAAATTGGAAAAACAACTGGTAGCTACCCTTCTGTATTTTCCTTGTTGCCAACTTGTTAATATTTGGTATAATTTATTATTTAGATATACTACGTATATATTTATAAATTCTACCAATCACAAACCAATTGTTAATACTTATAATATATTCAAAATTCAAAAAAGGGCGCCCAGTCCTTGATTTAATATATTTTTTATGCATCAAAATCAGAAATAATAATAATTCCCTTTATGAGTTCATAACACGTAGAGTCAGCTGCTTTAAATCAAAAGAGTCAAATGATGAAAATCAGCTGAAGGGAGAATACAGTGTGTTTTTGTTTATCACAAAAAGCTCGTCGTGCTCCCTCCACCGATGCAATGCACAACGATTTTTCCGATTTTTAAAACAGTTATAACATTTTTATTAAGTCAAAAAGAACAATAACGGCTGCTATTAAAATGCTAGAAATCGGATGGTCCTGAGTAATATACTCAATGTATCTCAAGAAATAACGCACAGATTCTCAAAATTTTAAAAGAATACAGTCTGGAATATTCATTTAAACTTTTTTGGTTTCAACAACAATTCTTTAAGTTGCATTTGAGTCATCATCTTTCAGACATATAAAAAAAACGAAAAATTCGATTTTAACTGTTCACAAAAGGACGCGATTCTCAAACACTAATGAATATTTTGATGTTTAATTTGGCACAGTTGTCAATGACGGTAGTGTCAACATAAAAAGAAAATATTTATCCTTTTTTGAATTTCAATGGTGGTTTACATTATGAGACATGAAATAGGTACCAAAATGTAACATTTTTGAAACATATGGTTCCAAGTCCAAGTCAAGTCCAAATCCATGAAAAAATGACTCGAGTTTAAGTCTAAACTCCTCAAGTACTATAAATCTCCTACAAACAGTTGATAAGTGATTTCGAACCACTGGTCCCTGGTACTCCATATAGTATTTAAAATTTGTAGCAATATATTGGCTGTCACACAACTAAATATGAAAAATGGGTGGACAGTGAATTTAATTTCAAGTGACATTAAAAGCATTGAAATAAAACATCTACCTATTCGTTGTTTCAATTTTTTTTTATGAATTTGTGATTTCACAAGATATTTTCACGTATATATTTACCATTTGAAGTTGTCGAAGTTTGTCGGAATAACCTTATAACTACTTTTGTGTGTGATTGGTAAGGAGAAGTTGTGTTAGAGGTACATCAATCTTTTTACATACACTTCAATTTTGATGGTGGGTCCTAAGAAAAACTTTTTCATAACCAGTTTATGCGCTTATTGTAGCTCACAACAGTTACCAATTGAATTTGTTTTTGTATTTGACATAATTATATACATGATAATAATTCCACTCGAATAAATAGCATTGAAATAAAAGAAAAACATAAATTAATTGTATCATCATTTTCAAATTTATAGTATGCAGAGCTATTCACAAGTCATTTTTTTAGGAGTCAAGTATCGAGAAACAAGCTCAAGTCAAGTCTCTTATCTTGGATAAGAGTTCAAGTTAAGTCAATAATAGTCTTTGAACACAAGTTCAGGTCAAGTTGTTAGTCTTTGAGTCTTTAAATCATCAGCAGGAATGAAGATCAGTCGAATATGAAATTTCTTACTTCTAGTCCCAAGTCCCAGTTTAATGATAATAATTAAATACGAATCGAATCCAAGTCTAAGTCTCCGACTCTGTTAGTATGTACCATTGTTGGGGCCAGGTACATCTTACCAAGACTTTGAAGAGTCGAGACTAAGAGAAATTTTTTTTTTTTTAAATTTTTGCTTTGATCTTGATGATGATAACGAGACCAATAGAAGACTTTGACGGGTCGAGACCGAGGCGAGATTATGAATAACATCACTAGTGTCCACATCATTTTTGTTGAATCTCTCGCGAACTATTTTCCCATCATTCTCAAATAAAAACGTATTTATTTCAGATCAAAATAAAAAGTCTTTTTCTTTTTTTACAATCAAATCAATTGACTAATTAATGAATAAGTAAAAATACGTAGGAATCGTATTGGATGTATTGATTTCAAAATGTTTGATGTAGTCCAAAATAAGACCGGTCTTTGGGACTGTTAGTTCTTATTAGTAGTATATGAAATCTCTAAAAATGCAAATAACAAAAATTTAAATTCCCAGATGCAAATTCAAATCACTAGGTTGTCTGTTGCACGCATCAAAGACTTTTAGCTCAAAAATCCTTCAATATGATAAATACCTGATTGCTTTCTTCTTCGAGCAGGGATGTATTTTTAAAAATCACCCCTGAGCTGTAAATTCTAAGCTCTGCCGGTATATAAAAAAAAAAAAAAAAAAAAGAGCAAAACTAGACTTGGTAATCCTGACAATTTGATGAATGTTTAGGAGGAGAGCAGTGTCACCCATCATTAGGAATGTAAATAATATGCAAATTGGGCATGTAAGAAAAAAAGAAAGAGAAAATCAACCTGGTAATTCTGACAATTTAATGAATATTGAGAGGGAAGCAGCTTGAGCTGTTTTACTGAGCTATAAGCTGCTATTCTCCATTATATATACAACAATAAATAATAACATAGATGAGAGACAGACAATTAACTGAAATTAATGTCAGGAAATTATATATTTTTAACTAATAATAACTATACGAGGACTTGAGCCCTTTTTGTTTACATTTTATTTGCTTTATTAAACTTAATGCATGTATTCCTTCATGTGAGATCTTTACTATCAGGTAGATGTTCTCTCCTCAGTAATAAAGGAAAAATGATAACAGCTTCGGAAAACAAAAAGACACGTTTGAAGAGCCAACTCCACTTTTTATCACACGCCCGAATTGCATATGATTTTCATTCCTACCCATCATTAGGAATGTAAATCATATGCAATTCGGGCGTGTTATAAAAAAAGAAAGAGAAAATCAACCTGGCAACCCTGACAATTTAATAAATGTCGAGGGGGGAGCAGCTTGAGCTGTCATGACGTTTTACTGAGCTACAAGCTGCTATTCTCCATTATATATACAACAATAAATAATAACATGGATGAGAGGAAGAAAATTAACTGAAACTAATGTCAGGAAATTATATATTTTTAACTAATAATAATTATACGAGGACTTGAGCCCTTTTTGTTTACATTTTATTTGTTTTATTAATCTTAATGCATGTATTCCTTCATGCGAGATCGATCTTTACTATCAGGTGGATGTTCTCCCCTCGGTAATAAAGGAAAAATGATAACAGCTTTGGAAAACAAAAAGTACACTTGTTCAAAGTGCCAACTCCACAAAGTCTCCCACTCGGCATTTTGCATATTATTTACATTCCTAGCCATCATGACGTTTTACTATGTCAGCTATTCTCGTACCCTCTTACATTCTAATATTGTTAATATTAGAATGTCCCATTTGAGGGGGGGGGGGGTAGTATATTTTTTATTACTGCACTTTGATCTTTACAACTGGAAGACTACTAAAAAGAAACGCTAATTGCAAAATTTAAGAGTTTTATGTCATTTTAGGCATGGAACTGGTACTTGGAGGAAAAGTACCTTTGCATTTTTGGATCAAAATTGGTCATTTTTAAAAGTCTACTATTTTTAATTTTGTCTACTATCTAGGAACGAGTTTATGTATTATCTAGAAACAAGTTAGAATATCATAGTTCATACTATTCTCCTCTTGAGTGTATATAACTACTTAAGTAAAAAGTGGAGAAACCCCGCTTTAGATTTAAAGATTTTTTTTCATCCTTGTGATAGCTAATAAATTTAATACGAGGATACAACATTTTTGAATGCATCTACGATTTTATTACTCTTGCAAGGTAAAATGATAATAACAAAAATTACCTATGTAGTGGTAACTGTAGTGACTGCTTATACCAATATCAACTTGCATATATGTACTCACAATATTTCAAATACCGATCCCTTGAGCTTCATGGATCTTCTTTCTTTAATTTTTGAGTTAGATTTTCACAATTTAATTTATATAGATTTTCATCTTGAATATTGAATTGAATATTATTTGATTTGCTCAGTTCGTATATGATTTGATGCATCGAGGGAATAAACATTTAGAATATCGGAGGCTTAGTCAATCGAAAATGTATTCATATATGAATTATGATATGTCATTTTATTAAAACTGCCTCCACTTATGAATTGACTCCGGCTCCCCGTATACAGAATCCTCATGGTCCTACAGGAAAACAATGGAGATAAATTAAAAAAAATTAGAATGGTTACAACGAGGGATTGAATATATATATATATACATGTATATCCGCAATATATGGTGGTTATACAGTTCATAATCAGCATCAATTAATTTAAATGTTGGAACCGCTGGAAGAATGATTGCGTATAAATATAATATATGCTAAATATTATTTAGTTTTAAGCAAGGATTGATCTCTTCTAGGTATTCTCCTTATTACGCTACAAAATGTAAAAATGTATACGCAGAAATTGTAATATTAATATTCTAATAAAGTGGAGACTAAAATAAACTTAAATTGGCTATAAAGATATTCAGTTATCAACTGACTAAATTCAGGTTCAATTAAATAGAATATATAGGGAAAGGTTAAATATGTATACATACATATTTACATATATATATAACGACAAACAGTTTCTGTCTACCCTATGATATTTGCCCGCTAAGCTTATATTTGTTTACATACAGTTTCGGCTGTTGATGCTTCTATTAATAAAAGACTATAAGTTATAATAATAGACTATAAGGCTAACAAATAATACTTAATAATATTATTTGAAGGGCTCAATTCTTACCATATTTGTTCGCTTTTGCCTTGAGAGAGCTGGAATGCATTGCTCCCGTCGTCGCTGTTAACTTCCATTCTTCTTCAATTCATTAAGGTAAGAAAATCATAATATGAATATTAAGTCAATCAGTTGTATAAAACGTAAAGAATGTGTATCTTTAGATGGGCTCCACAGATCGTCTACATCTTCGATGGAATGACTTTGAGTCAAACATAAAGTTAGGTTTTTCTGAGCTCAGAAAGGAGGAAGAGTTCTTCGATGTAACTTTGGCATGTGGATCCAAGCAGATCAAAGCACACAAGGTGATACTCAGCGCTTGCTCTCCTTTCTTTCGATCCATCATTAAGTCAGTACCTCATCAGCATCCTTTGCTCTATCTCCGGGGCATCAAGTTCAATCATCTGGAGTCACTCCTCTGTTTTATGTACAATGGAGAGGTCAACGTCACGCAAGAGGAGCTCAACAATTTTCTGGCGGTTGCAGAAGAGCTCAAAATTAAGGGACTCACCCAGAATCAATCATCCCACTCACCCTCCATGAACGAGGGCTCACATCCACCTCCAAGTAAAAGACCTCGCACTGTCAATACAATGAATCCGGGACCCCATACTACAGGGGAAAACTCTTCTGCTATTATTTCTAGAGAAAGTACTTTGCAAACACATGTCCCATCAAAGAAGTACTCTCAACAAACAATCACAATTATTGAAGATGATGAAATCCAAGATATAACACCAATCAATGAAGATAATAAATATGCTCTTGATAATGGCATGCCCAGACCTGATAAATCACAACTAGAAGAGGGTTTACACAAAGAAGAAATTGTTGAGGATCATCAAAATGAATATGAATCCGCATCAGGAGGAGACTTGTGTTATGATGAAGAAGAATCAATAATCGATGATAATAATCTGTCTGAACTTCCTGGACCGTCAGGCACTTCAATACCTCTTGATGAAAATAAAGGTAAGAACCCTTTAAATAATTTCCTCCTTGATGTTCATTATATTAATTATCTACATTAAGAGTTATTCACTTAACCTAATGGTTCTATGTCAAATATTTGACCCTTTAAGTTAGGGTCAATACATTCAAAATGATTAGAAAATGTAAAAGTCTGTTGAATAAAATGTTTGTTGACTAAATAAGTCATGCATATTTTTTAATTATTTTTGAAGGTGCATTCTTTTTAAGTTGTCAAATTAGGTTATTTTCATAACGAAATAGATACAAATGAATATTTCTAAAACTTATCGTTATTTAAACATTAAAACAGATTCCAATTCCTTTAATCCTTCGATTATTACTTTAATTGTTTGATTCAACAAAACCTCGACATTCTTTAATAAATTTAAAAGTAAGACGTTTCTTTCTTTTTAATTAAAACCTTATATTTGTTCTTTAATTCTAAATTAAATTATTACCGTTATTCCCTTGAATAAGAAATTTATAAATTCTAAAAGAAAAATGTCAATCTTTACTCACATGTAAGTTATTTTCTCAAGTTTAAAGCTAGATACGGAGCCTAAAGACTTTGTTTATAATTGTTGTTATCTATGTTTTGTTTTGTTAGTTTTTTTCATGTTGAAAAATGAGTTTGAATTCGTAATATCCATCTAAAGACCACAAATATAACATTTATTAATTAATTTTTGTGTTATTCCACATAAAAACCAAAAAAATAAGTCAACTCTTAAAACCTGTAGACAAAAAAGAGTTCAAATTTTGTTGCATAGAGTAAATAATAATATATATATTAGTCATTAATCAATTAATGCTCCATATGTCTTTACCTAATAAAAACGAAGGTAATTTCCTTTCAAAATGTGAATAATAATTAATTGCATAATTGTGTAGCTTTTGAAATATTTACAGACTGAGAACTAAACATAAAGGATTACTTTGCCTCTCCTTTCCATGCCATCCTACCTGAGTTCTGGTAACATGTATATCATTATAAAGAAAATGATATTCCTTCGAAAAATTATTTTGACCCCTCAAAATCAGTTTTTAGGACTATGCCTCATTCTTAAATTACTTTATCTTTCATTGTGTATCTTTACATATTTTCTTTTGTTGCAACGCATATTGAAGCAAATCATTGACAAAAAATGTCAGATATTCCTGTCAACTTTTCTTTGATATATTTGATAAAAACTGACTTTCAAAGGTACAATAATTTTGTACTAATGGAGTCAATTTTTTATTGATTTTGCTTCAACTTGAATTATTGATTCTTTTGCTATCACTTGATATAATTTATTATAAAAAATTATTGATGAAATATTTGAAAAAGTATTACCTTCGGTACAAAGACAATTAGTTGTTCATTATTCCGGATTGTAATATGTCTACAGACCCTGAATAAGGTTAGTGTAAGAGTGCGATCACTTACTCAAGTAGAGTAATAAATTTAGAATTAATTCAACACCTTGAAAAGTTGAAATTATTTATTACACAAAAAATATTCTGGAACTTCATATTTTTAACTGTTGCAACCGTCCCCATCTACTGGGAACAGTTGCAACATTGAACGGGTCGCAATTAAATGTAATTTATATAAAAAAAATATATGAATAAATTTAATTGATAACAAACAGATGTATGTTGAGTTAAACTTTGGTGCATTTAACATAAACCTGCTCCCATTAATTAAATCAAAAAATATTTTTTTAAAAACTGTACCCGGTTTACCCTATTGATCAAATCTAAATTAAAATAAATAAATAAGAATTATAATTTTTGAGTTCTATGAGACAAGAACATGAGACAAAAGTAACTACTCCTGATGTCATCAGGAGGAACAATTTTTCTTAATTTTTTTAGAACCAATGTGTGTGACTGGAATATACATATGGTGGTCTTGAAACCTAAATTAGGACTAACACAGGTACTTGATATGTAGGTAAATTTATTCTTCTTTTACGAATGATTGGAAGAGGATATTTGTTACTCTACTTATGCCAGTTAAGATCTAATATTGATAATTTTTTTAAGAGTCTAAGTAATGATTGTTGGGGTATAATTGTGATTTTACTTTGGTATACTATATATGTAACTTTAATATAGTTAATTACACTGGTCAACAGTCAAAAACCCCAAGGGATATTAGTATAATAAAAGTTATTCAGTTTTGCACACTATTTTCAAATCTGTAATTATTTTTTTTTTTGGAGAGTCCGACGGTTATCGAAGAATCGAACCCTACTTTTGAAGCCAATTTGGCTCAATTCAAAAATCCACTGGAAATCAAAAACTCACGGTAGAGCTACTAAAGTAGTAGCGTCCAGAAGGATTTCAGCTGAGTCCGTGCAATCCTTCCCGAACTGAGTTTCAAAACCTATAATAATTATTACTCATTTAAATTGACTTACTTTCAAATCTACCTTTTTTAAATATTTATGCATGTATTTATGTATCCGGCCATATATGTACGTTGACGCCCCCTTAACTTTCTAAATGTTGAATAAATGTATTTTTTATCCTTACAGAACTGAACGAAAAATTAAATGCGGAGATAAACAGACTTATAAAAAAAACCTCTGATGGATTTTATCAATGTATTTCATGTAAGAAAACGACCAAGCGTTTACAGAATCTTCAATTTCACATTGAGTCAATGCACGTTATTACAGATGGGTTTGAATGTAATCTTTGTGGCACTGTTCTTAAAACCAGACAATACTATCAAAAACATATGAAAAAACACGAAAGATCTCCAAAGTATATTCAAACACGTTAAATATAGTTGTCATCAGTTAGTTATTCATTATTCTTATATATATAAATTCATATTGAAAACTTAATGATATGTTGTATTATTTTTCTCAAATTATTCAAAATATTCTTCCAACCCCCTGCTTACAAGCTTCTTCTAATGGATCCATCTCAGATTTCAATTTGGTACTGTGACTTATCATTGATTAATTATAAGTAGGGGTGGACATTTTGTTGAGTTTAGTGAGCGTGCTAACAATTGACTATCTGGTAATCTGTTATTTTTTTATTACTAAATGATTAAGTAGTCATTGAATCCTGAGAGTATTTTACGATTTCAGAAGTAATCAAAAACTTGGACAAGAATTCGTCGCAACAGAGCCATTGACCCCCTTGTTCTGGTGCCCATAATCTCTAGCTATATATCTGCTTTCCTCTGCTTCAAGCAAAAAAATGTGATAGGTAGACGATCAATCATTTTTATTTATTCATTCATTGATTCATAATTTAATGAAGTGCCACCAGTGTCTAAAATGGTTTAACAGCTAAAATTGCAGGTATGCCGAACTTGCTTAATTAATCTACGGAATTCAAATTGTGGAAAGTTATTAAATGACAAGTTTTTCATTAAACAAATTAATTACGATTTCCTTTGGTTTTGACGATTAAGTGTTTAGTAGGTAACGAGTAAAACTCGTGATTACTCGATTACTAGAAACCTGGATATACTTGGGTGGGAAAAATTATGCTTCCATGAATTTTATAAACACTAATGTATGTCTTTGGTGGTATTTTGTTGTCTGTTATTTTTTCTTGGAATATTCCAGAACATGAGAATATGAATATTGTTACCAAAACCAAACGGACTATATAGCACCTGAATTTGGTTCATATAGGGACGGAAATACTCATTACAAGTATTTCTACAGGTGTCAGTAGGTTATTTTAATATAATTCTCTATTCCCAGCATGCTTACTCATACTCATTAGGATGAAAGAATGAGATGAGCTAAAACATTTTTACAGGTATATAGCAAAGCACACTGATGAGTGACGAATCTTGGATATATTTAATTAGAATAATGTACTGACAGCTGAACTTTATGCGCATTTTTGTTGTAGAAATTCTTGTTTGATTAAGTAATTATATAAAATAACGATTTCCAGTTTAGTTTGAAGTTTTAACACAATTTTGAATTTTAATTCTCGATCAACAAATAAATGAAATATAATGAACACATTCACATTTCACTCCAGATAACTCTGGTACTTTTACCAAACTTGCTCACTCTGGGTTAGTTTTTCAGTTTTTTGCATCTCTTATCACGGTAATTTTATAAAATATGAAGCTAAATAATAAGATAAGAAAGGTTTTAGTAAAATAAGTTAAGTTAAATCAGAAAAAACTTACAAAAATAAATAGTGCATACAACGGAAGCAGATATTGATGAATATTGAATAGAAATCATTCGTAAAATGTATTGGTGAAGCGCTTTGTTGTAGAAAAACAGTTAAATAAGTTTTAAAATTTCCAATATTAAGTATAGGGAATGGGAGGGAGAGTTGATTCACTTTTTGCAATTTCTTTTATAAGTGCAAAAATACGCATAAGGTTCAAATTGCGAATAGTAAATCAATATCTTGGGCACAGTCGATATTGATACTTTTAATTTAATCCTTTTCAATGCGATGCACAGTGATGTACATATTCATCTATCAATGAGTGAATCCACTTATGAAAATATTCATTAATAAGAGCTAGAGAGGGGATGATCTATCAACTGTCCCTACTTGAATATCGGTCCATTGCAAAAACAAAGTTAAGCTTGTTTGTTAAGTTCATTCATGGGTGATGATTTAGAATTATAACTGAGCATACACAAAAGAACTCAGCCTTTTTGGCTGGGATGCAGCTGTTAGGATTTTCTTTAAATGTAATTTAAATAATTTAATCGATCGCGAATTATTTTTAAGGGTGAAAAATCTGTAATAAATTTGTATAACGTCCATTAGCTCATTGTTATAGAATTTGTAAGACTTGCGACTATTTCTTTAAGACTTTACATTGTAACATTGCCACTCAGATGGTATACATATTTAGCAGTAAATACACAATCTCTATACCACAATCCTAATTGGTTCAAGGCTATGGAACAGATTTCACCTTTCAAAATTAACCTAGATTATATTCAATCAAACAATTTAACTCTGGACTCCTTCCTCCCATATAAACATACAAGGAGCTAACTGAAATAGAGCAATGATTAAAGAATGGAACATTCATATAGAATTGTTACAACACATAAACACCTACATGAATTAATTTATACTTAAAACTTGTCATTCTTAAAAATTCAAGTTACTTGCCTCCTTCTTGGCAGAAGAATCATAACAGATACAATAAATGGTGCAAACCCGAGAATGTGGTATAAAAATTTATTTTACACAATGCTTTAAAATGATAAAAACATTATTTAGAAAACTAATAACTTCGAAATTAAAAAAATATAATGGGTAGTTAACCCATATAATATGACAAATACAAACGAATGGAAATGGTTTCAATGAATAATACAAGGTTTTTATTAACAGGCCTATAACTTATTTTTTCAAAAATATAAAGACTTCCTACTCTAAGAACATAAATCTACATAATCATGTTACATCCGAACTGTATATTCGTTATGTGATGATTAGAATAACGTGACCACGGGTAAAGCCCCGCCACGAAAACAATAGTTCAAATAAAATAATAGCTAGGGCCCAACTGGAGTTAGTTCATAAAATATGAAATGAAATACGTCATTTAATTTATATTAGTTTCAAGGAAAAATCAATAAACGCCACAATAAATATGTTCAAACGAATTAAAAACTATAAGAAGAGCGAGGGAATCTTAATTTTTAAGATAAAATAGCCACACTTCGACGATTTACTGATAATTTATCCAAACTAGACCATTTTTTAATTCCCCCTTGTAGAATTTCTTGTGAAATTTTTTCTTCACACTGTTGTGACATCGCTTCCAACTTTTGAGCCCTTTCTTTTGATAGTGGCTCGGCAGGAAATGATAAATCATTTGCCTCAGCCAAAGTCCGAAGATCGAAGTAATATTTAGCATAAACACTAGATGGTACATTAATGTTAAATTGTAGCATTTCTAAAAATTGTCGCTCCAGCTCATTCCTGTAATAATTTAAGTATACAATTCAATGACACATGCAAAATCAATGGCATTAAGGAAAAACTTACATATCCTCAACAGTAAGATCCTTCATGATTTGACAGTAATCCACATTCCAGACTGCCTGATCATCCCATACTTTGCTAGCAAGTAAAATGGCACCAAGAGTAATACGCTTCCAACTTCCGGGTGTAATATCAACCTCAGCGTATGTAAGTAACCTGGAATAGCATGAATCATAATCATATAAAGAAATGACTGATCAAATTCATATATTATATTTTGAACGTCTCACCTTTCCAGATAAACAAGGGTAATAATGGCACACTCAGCAGTGAGCTGTGCAGCGCTAAAAAGTGTGCGGATAAATTTGAAAATCGTTCTCAATTCTGGATTAAATTGATTATAATCTGCAGAAACGGTTTCCTTCTAGTAGTAGTAATAGTAATAGTTGTAGTAACAATATTAATAATAATAGATACAAATTGAATAAATGACATTACTGTTAGAGGATGTAATTTTTCGTCAAAAATCTCCAGAACTGTGGTAGAAGAGGACCTATTCTTTATGTGGTAGTATATAGCCAAGGAAACACATTTAATTGTATTTTTTAGATTAGGCTGTGACACGGTGGAATCATCCAAAAAGATGGTTGAACATGAACTTGACTTCTTTAGAGTACTACAAGATTTGGAATGTACTAAACCATTTTGACTCTTGACTAAGCCATCTAAAAGGGGGAAAATAGAAGAGAATAGAATGTAGTGAGATGAGTCTTTGATTTATTTATTTGAAGGGTGAATCCTACTCTTGGGTTGCAAAATACGCTTTGTTTTTTCCATGAAAATAGTTTCAGTGGTTGGATGAAGCGAAGGATCCTCCTCCCAATCATCGGGTTCCCGCTCAGATATGTGCTGCAAATTCCCACAGGACTCCTCTCTCTTCTTTGTAGACGGCACCATACTTACGTTGTTCCCAAGATTCGGAGTGGAGTCGGATTTGGTAGGAAGATTCAGGGTTCCATTGGAAGAGCTCTCCTTTCTTCCTCCCTTCTCGCTCTTTTTACGGCGTCCATTCTCGCTCCCAGATGAACGGGAAAGACTGTAGGAACAGCAACTCTGATTGTTACCCATCTTAGTCACAGCTCAAGATTCGATTTCGATTGATGATTCTCCATAGAGAATCAATCCTCCAAGAAAAAGACTAGAACAACTATTGGATTCACTCACTTAGGAGAAGAAGAAACTTCTTCTCAAAGAAAGAAAAGAAATAAGAAAAAATAGAGGAGTGAGAGAAAAAACCTCCAATCAGCGGCCGATCACATCATGCAACAGCTTCCTCTTCTTTTCTTGGCTGTCACTCTCAGCTATAGCTAGGAATGAAAATCATATGCAATTCGGGCGTGTGATAAAAAAGTGGAGTTGGCTCTTCAAACAGGTCTTTTTGTTTTCCGAAGCTGTTATCATTTTTCCAATATTACTGAGGGGAGAACATCTACCTCATAGTAAAGATGTCGCATGAAGGAATAGATGCATTAAGGTTAATAAAGCAAATAAAATGTAAACAAAAAGGGCTCAAGTCCTCGTATAATTATTATTAGTTAAAAATATATAATTTCCTGACATTAATTTCAATTAATTTTCTTCCTCTCATCTATGTTATTATTTATTGTATATATAATGGAGAATAGCAGCTTGTAGCTCAGTCAAACGTCATGACAGCTCAAGCTGCTTCACTCTCAACATTCATTAAATTGTCAGGGTTGCCAGGTTGATTTTCTCTTTCTTTTTTTATAACACGCCCGAATTGCATATGATTTACATTCCTAGCTATAGCTATAATTGCACACGCACGATGATATGTTCTTCTTCACTCCGTCTCCCAACCTTTCTTCCTTTAAAAATGAGAAGGGAAAAATATGGCCTGAAATTTTCCTTAACTAATAGTTGGTTAGCAAAAGCTAATTCGGTGCCAACCCATTATTAATGTCCCTCAGAAAACTAAGAATAAGGGGCAAGTCGTAGAAATATTTACGCCCTAACAATGAAATAGTCGGTAAATTTTGTTGTTCATACTAGAATAACACCATGGTCGTCAACACCTATATCCATATCATTCTCTACCCACATTTCAAAGAATATCAGCATCTCATCCTATGAATGAATTTAGCTCTTTCATCACATTCAATTACATATATACATGATACATGGTCAGATGTAGTTCAATTCAAAGCTTAGATAAATGCTACTCCTGATACACAAATTAAAATTTGTGATGAAAGAGAAATGCATATATTGACTAATAATAAGGGAATATCATAAACACTAATTACTATGTAATGTAATTCGATTCTATATAATCGAAGCTGCTTCTATAGCTAGCTATAGCTTTGATTATGTAAGCTGGAGCGAAAAGAGAATCTTTTTTCTTTCTCCTTATAAATTTTAAGACTGAATATCTTCATTGCATCTCTCAACCTCATCATATTTAAAACCAGAGGCATATATATAGATATGGAACCACAGAATTCATGGATTTAAAAAAAAATAATGATTGGAATTGAGTAGCTCCACGTTGAAATGAATATTTTATGTGATTAGTACCTACAACCTACCACTTAATATTACTACTACTACTCTTGTTAATTAAGTGTTTAAACACAAGGTTAGAATAATAACAGCTAACAAGAGTATACGAAGTGAATTATTTACTCATGCTATCTCTCCCTCAGCTGCAGCTGAAGGGCCGAAAGTGCTCTCTTCCTTCTCTCACTCTCTTTCTTTCTCATTCTTTTTTCTTCTATGACGTCACTTTCGGTCCGTCATCCGTCCTCGAAGGATCCTCATAACAAACTTATCCGATCCAAAATGGCTGCAGATGACTTCATGGACCAAACAAGTCCCGAGGAGGATTGTATTCTAGCTCCTTCAGAGTAAGTGCTCCTACCTTTTGTAAAATAGTATTACTCATAACTGATCGCATTTTTCTGACATCATCTATCCACATTCCATGCACAGCTTTATCGACATACTCTGTGAAGTGCTCATCGATTATTTCATTAGTAGCAATGATTTACTCTCTCTACTTGATGATAATAATGATATTTATTAATAATCGTGGTCTTTGATGCCGTTTCTCCTTGGAAAAAAAGGATAGATGATGTTAGTTAATGCGTAATTTTTAACAAAATTATTTTTTACACGGGGAAAGAGGTGGAACTCCCAAGTATTATTACTCAGAACTCTTAATCATTATTGTACATATTCAAAGGATTCCTTGAATCCTTTGATTAATGAGTCAATAAAACTTTGTTAATGTATGTATTGATTATATAAGAGCAAAAGACTGCTGACCCATATACTAAAGAAGGCTCAAATTGAATTGAATATACACATTTGTCTACCTCTCCTAAGGACTTCAATCCCTTTAAGCATGATAATCCTTCAAAATCCTGATAAGAATATAAATGTATTCATAATACTCAAATTATATACATACATTCAAGAGCTAAGCATTAGTCCATGGACCCTTTTGGCACAGGGAACAGATTTTCTGAGCCATTTTCCCCCATATTTACGAAACTATATGCATACATATTATATTATGTGTTTTTAAGAATGCCCCATTTTAAAAATTATTAATTTGCGCCCCCTGCATTAGTCTTAATGACTCTCAGAGCGAATTAATGTTGGTCATTGTGCTACATTGCAGCTTTTGTCAATTCCCAATGTATCTGATTTGGCTTCATCATACCATAGCACTCATCAGAGTTGTGTTGCTCTTTCATAATAAAAGAGGAGTAGTGACTGCTATAATTCTCAGTGAATCACTCACGGCCTGGATTTATGAGTGGAACGAATAATAGGAAGGCGTTCATCACTTTCCGTAGTGGAGAGGATCGACCTTGTCCTAATATATTTGTCAACTGGACCTTCTCCCTCCATATGCTGGATCCCCCTCTTTGCAGTAGTGAGTAAGGAAATGAATCCATACTCGTAATGTTTTATTTTCGTTTTTGAGACAATATTCACCATCAACTCTACTTAGATGCAGATTTCCGTTCAAGATGAATGATATAATATATATATATATATATATGGCTGTACTCCAGGGATCATGATTTTTTTGGGATCAGAAATGGAAAATATCGAAGGAAACTGTTGATCGCCCGTAAGGTTATTTTGACTCAACAAATCTGTAAGATCTATGGCTAATCTGTATGTCTTGGCAGGTAATGATATGGGATTTACTTTATATGGATATAAAAATAAAGGAATATATTTATACTCAAGTTAAACTTTGTTGCAGTACTTCAACGTTTTTGAAAACTCCATTTCAAATGAGAATAAGCTATGTATATATTCCTTCAACATAAAGTCTCTTAATTAGAATTGTGGTGTCATCAACCTTTGTTCTTAACTTTCTTTGCTTAAGTAAATGGATAATCAACTTCTTTTTTTTTTTTTAAATCATTAATTTATCTTAATTAATAGAAGCCTTCAATTTTTTATAAATTTTCCATTCAAACAATTTGCATATTATTTAGTATTTCTTATGAAGATATTTGATTATACCTATTTTATACTTTTGAATTGTGTAGGTTTTTTTGTACCTTTTTTCGAGTTCAATCCCACGCCGAATTCATTCATACAAGTTAGAAAATATTTGTTAGCCTAATTATCTTAAAGAATATGACTAATATCATAGTAAATTCTTAAATGTAGTCCTTTGTCTTGAATCCATTTAAAGCTCTATTTAGTAAAATACCTAAGTGCATATTGTTTGGAAGTTGGAAATAATAAAAAAAAAATTTTTTTCATCAAAGAAATATGTACATATAACTTTAGATATGATTTAATATCTCAATTTTTCTTTTCCTTTTCTTTTGAACGTGTGCTTGTATGTACAGAAGGAAACTCTGGTCTATTGACCTTTGTTTTTATTATATTATAACGAATAAATTATAAATTATATGTGTGCCACTTTGGTTCAAAAAATGAGGGTAGAACCTAGTGTAACATGTAATATTCTTATACTCCGTATACTATCCACTCTTTGCTTTTTGTTTGTGAATGCATTAATTAAATTTTGTTTAATCAAACGGCTAACTAAATATTTCCATTAATTAATTATGAACAATATTTGACTTCCCAATTCATATTAAGATCAATGTTTCACAACTTCGACTTATCAACAAAGATGCTTTACTCTAATTACATATTCTTCTCATCTAGATCATCTATATAGAATACAAAAATATTCTCATACACAGTAAGAGGGTATTTAATTAGTAAATGCATGAAAGTATGTACATATATAGCTTTTAACTTTCATATCACTAGGGCGGCGGGTAGGCAATGTTCGAATGGTTTTTATTGTGTAGATCACAAACAGGTTACGAGCGCGATTGGAGGTTACCTTTGTTGTGTATGTACCTTCAAAATCATGTTATTTTTATGTTTCTTTTAAGTGATAAAATTAATATTTAGTCATGAGTTGTGCACTGTGTAATAAGTAACAGAGAAATTACTGTTACGTTTCTTGTCTTGATTAGAATTAGTCTTAAAAAGCTGGATATAGATTTTTTAAAGAAGTTTTCTGTCTTTAATCTTGAAGAGCATTACTCGTGAGACATCTCTAGATATCTTTTAAAGTCAACAAAGAGGAGTGCTAAATAATCATAAGCTTGTTGTTAAAGTGGGTGTGATATTGAATAAGTAGTTGTCATTCAATTATATTTATTGTCTATACCTAGTTTCGGTCAAGATCCTTCAGAAATGTGATTTTTTCCTCTGGAGGAGTTAGATGATATACACTATTAGCTAAGCCTTCTTATATATATTACATACACTTCTTCATTTTCATATTGCATATCCAGTTCTTAATTGGAATTGTATGTTCATCTTTTAAAAATGAGAGTTCCAGAAAAAATGAATTTTGAGGGACTTCTCTCCGATAATCGGGGTTGTGGATCTGAATTATTGAGTAACAGTGATGAAATTTTTTCATCCTATGGATTGAGACGTAGTCGAGAGCGTACGAAAACTTCTGCTGTTCAAAGATTAGTAGAAAGGAGACAAGCACAGCAACAGCGTACGAGAAGCAATAGTAATAATAGTAGTGGAAGTAAGAAATCAGAGAATCGATCTGGCTACCATCGAAGTCTATCAGCTAATAATAACATTAATAAAACATATATAACTATTGGTCCTGGAAAACCAACTAGAATTCGTGAAAGTTCTCCCATTAAAAAACCATCCTCACCAAAAATGAAGGAAGCTAATGCTCGTAGCTGTCCCAGTGTTCCTTTACACCATAATGAACGAAAAAATCCTTTATTCGAAAATTCCTCTCCACTGAAAAGCTCAAGATTAGTTAAATCTTTTACTACAGAGAAGTCATTTGAGGTGAATAAGGATTTAAGAAGGAAATTAAGTGTTGATATTTCTGATGTGATCCGTGAGACAAGCCCATCTCGATCCTCTCCTGAATCTGATTCATCCTTATCTACAGGGTCCTCATCAAAAACTGTTACAAAACGGCGAATTTCTCTTCAAGAGAGGTTTACTGCTAGAGCTAACAGTAAAACACGTGAACCCTCCCCCGTTCTTGAGAGGAAGCCCAAGAAAACTGAAGTTAGAAAAAAAAATGAGATGAACAATTTTTTTTCTAATAGTCCATTGGGAAGTCGAAAATTTACATCCTCAACAAATCGTCGGTTGTCACAAGGAAATCTACTTAAGAACTCGGAATTTGGGGATAAATCCATTGACAAAAAACCTCCGTTAGCTCATCCACGAAAAATATCACTTCAAAATTGTCATTACCCGATTACTAAGGCTAAAGATTTGATAAGGTGGGAATTTTTATTTTTTATTTTTGTATCATTTCCTTTGATCTCTCCTGGTGGTGTTTCTTGAATAAGGTGAACATGCTACCCAAATTTTAATGTACATATTTATGTACTCTAATCAAGGTCTAAGACGAAGCAAAAGATTTGTTGAGACCTTGAATAAGTTTCCAGAATGCTCCAAGAGATGGTGTGTTTCTAAGAGTGCGCGTCTATAATTTCGGATTGTAACGTAGAAATAAGGAAGCCTTTTTTTTTTTTAAATGAAACTAAGATTGATTTCAGTGAATGACTCTTTTTCTCGTTTATCATAATTTCATTTAAACTTCTTGTTGCATTTCAGCACAACAAAATGTTTATTTACTGCATTAAATTTGACAAAATAACTCTTCCGTTGTATTGCTTGTATTTTGATGACTTGATGACTCCAAATTAAAAGTAGAGATTGGTAAATATTTTTAAAAGTAATAGAAGTAGTGGGGCTGCTGATGCAAAGGATTTTTGCAATTAAAAACCCCTTAATAAAACGTTACTGACTCAATAAATAAATACCTAAATAAAAGTTGAAGCAATTATACATATAGTTATCTGAGGGGTGTGACTTGATGGAATTATGATGCATATTTCAATGCCCTTTGTCATTATCTTAAAGTTGATAACTTAGGACGACTCATGGAAGCTCTTTGTATGTAGATATTATGTATGCATTGTTCAATAACATTGAACCTGGATTATTTTGAGATAAGCTCACCTATTCGTCAGAATTAGTGACACATACAAGTAGATAGGATTTGAAATTCTTATCTCCTCTTAGGGGAGGATCAGTTACATGTAAACTGTTTTTAAACACTTGAAAATGAGATCCATGTATGTTTTTTTATTATTTATTCAAAATGAAGCAATTTTAATGTTATTAGAGAAATAGGGGGTCGGTCCTTGGCGTCCTTTTAGGGTGAGAGGGCGGATGTCGTGTAGCATACCTTAAATATGTATGTACATTTTCTTAAACTCCTCAAACTGCTTTGTTGAAAAAATACTAATAATATTAAACCTGCCTTTTTGTAGGCTTAAATGTATGATTTTGTATTTAAAAAAAAAAAAAAAGTTTTATCTCGTTGAAGAGGGTGATGAAATTCTTTCGCGGGTTGCACATATCACTATTGTAAAATATGTAATGACTAATGGCAAGAATTTAACGGTGAATAATGCCTCAATAATTATATGCTCATCACTAACATATAAACAAAAATAAAACTGTTAAAACCCAATCATGAAACTTTGTATATTAAGAAATTAACTGTTATTAACATTAACGTTCATGCACTTGAAATTATTTTATATTCAAATTTGAATCTTTCAGAGAGAATTATATATATATATATATATATATATACATGCATCCTTAAATAACTTTCACATACCTAATTTTTTCACCTAATTTGTCATGAATACAATTTTTCATCATTTCTTTGTTTGACCTGAAACTTTTATTCAGGTTTTCTTCTTGATGATTTCTCATAATATACCTAGAGCTATATTATATCCAGTTCTACATTTTCAAAAAGGAGAGGTAAAGGGGGGGGGGGGGACTCGAGATAAAAATTAAAACAAAAATAAGGCGTCTAAGTGATTTTTATATTTTATTGTTCCTACAATACAACATATATTAGAATATAAAAACTGACCCCCCTCTTTTCGATTCTTATCAATTATCAGGGACAGGTCTACTTGTAATTAAGGAATTGTGAGCTCCCTTCGTGTTGGGTTCAAATATCTTAATAATTTAAATTCTTCGTTACATAGATATGTTTTACATTCTTCAAAAGAATCAAAAGCCACATCATTACTCTAATAATAGTTCATTGTTGTTTCCTATTATTAAATGAACTAAATGAAACTTTTCTAATATGAGAGACTATTTATAGATAGCTACTACGCTAATTGTTTTCATAAATAATACTAAGGATCCCCATCAATTATTTTTATTTATTTGAGAAACAAATAACATAATAAGAAATAATTAGTTTTTGAGTTACCAAAATGATGCCATTCCTTCCTTATTTAAAAAAACAAAACCCAAAAAAATTTGCATTGACTTACCTTTACAAATACAAATTTTTTGTCATTTATTCTTTTGAAATAGTTGTCGACTGCAAGCCATCTATTAATCATATAATTTGATTCACAACTAAACTGATATACAAAGCAATTAATGTTAAAAAATGATGCAAAATATAAGACATTGAATACTCAATCCCAAATTGGCTCCTAAAAACGTTGTACCACTCTGAAATGTGCTATGTCAGTTTAATTAGTATATGCATAATCATGAAATATAACAAGTGCTATACAATTTATAAACTTTTATATTTTTGGTTCACTCTAATCATAGATTAACTGTTTTTTTTTTTTTTTTACTCAAATGAGTCTTAGTTAATTTGTTTTATTATTTGATATAATAAGTATAGAGTGCTAAGGAGGAAGAAAAGTAAGAGCACCTTTGCAATAAATTATAATTTTATGGAATAATGCAACATTCAAAGTTAATAAATTTGAATGTGGATGCATCATCTTTTGAATTCCCGCGTGCAGTGCAGAAATAAATATAACAAATTACCGTATTTTCCAGGCATTCAGTCGAACTTTTTTCATAGTTTGAGAGGGAGTGGGACTAAATGCTGTTGAATGAGTTATAATAATTAATTAAGTATAACTTTTAATATTAATAAAGTTGCTCATTTTTCTTACCTGCACGTGTGTTTAATATTATAGAGACGTGGCAAATTTGATTTATAGAATGATCGAAAAGCTTGATTACACGAAAAAGGTTAAAAAAGGGGAGTCACTGCTTTGGATCAATGATTTTTGACACTGAAATTGTACAAAAACAACAACTGGTGGGGCTAGGTTTTAACACTCTTACTTCAATACGACTAAAGATCACAACTTCTATTGGGTTCATCTTATACCTATTTGAGGATGCAAATAGCTTGCCAAGTATTGATTTGATGATACACTCATACATATTTAGCAAAAAGAGAAAGAGTATTTTACCATTGGATAGTTGGCATTCCTCAACCTTTCTTTCAAAAAGAGAAGGACAAAAAAGACCTCAAATACTTGGCTGCTTGTCATTCTTTTGGCCCATTCCTTATTTGAATGTATTCACTCCTTAACAATAAATCAACATTCAGCATATCTTTATATCTATTCAATTCGGACTCCATGAGCCACATTTTTGGATTGTTCACTCTTGTTAGGTATTGCTTCAGCTTATGATGTGACGCTCCAGTATGAATTCATACAGAATACATATAATTGTATAAATAGTAGAAAAATAATATAAAGAAAAAGTGTAATTTATGTATATTTTGAGCATGCTTAGCTATGATATATAATTGCGAATCCCGCAATAATGAGTGCAATTATGGAAAAAGCTTATAGAAGAAGATAACTACAACACATCTTTTGAATGTACCTATATAATTGCGAGAGACTCTTGGATAGGGTTAAACTTAGGAGAGAGGAACTATATGTGCATCGTATTAACTAATCGTTGTGAATCCGACAGATAATGGAAGATTCCATGGAAGTGATGTCATCATCTCAAAGCACCAGTTACATTAGATTCCTTTCCGAGACGGGGTATGATGAATCCCTGGATTTATGTTCCTTTATTATCTCCTTTAGGGATATTGTCTCTTTCTACCATTTATTTATTGCTCCCTTTCAGAGCCTTTTATACTTAAAAAAAAAGTTATGAGATCCTCCAACTAGAAGAGTGTCATAAATTGACGATAATTGTTTACATAATATAAAGCCAATTTCTCATTTCATTTCTACAAAATTTGCAGCCATAAAGTCATACTTTAGGTTGTTCAACAAATCAGTGTATGATTTATCCATAAGCTTACTGTCAAAATTGCATTAGACTCTGAAGGTGGTGTCATTATTTTGGATTTGTAAAGGGAAAAAAAGCTACAGATTTTTGTCTTTCAAGTGTGAGAGAAAGACTCATTCTATCATTGGTCCATGTTTTTTTTGCCTCTACGGGGGATGAAGTTCTGTACCACTGGAAGTAGTCATACTTATATACTTTACAAGAGCCATGTCATTCAAAAGTTATATTATTCTCATAGTCAAATCACAGTTTGGACCACAGTTGATGTGGGTTTGATACATTGAGATAAATGACTTGACAATTAATTGAGGTATTTGATTGATTTGAGGAAAAAGTAAAGAGATGATGAATCTTTGATGGATACCTATGTATTTAAAAAAAATTGTTTACAAAATAATTGAAAGCTTTTTAAATGTAATTGATATTGAACAAAATAAAATTATTTGATCCACACAAATAAGTGAAATGTTTTTGTGAGTTAGTTTTTGGTAATATTGCTTATAAAATCAAAGTATAAAAGTCTTTGTTTTTAAAGAGGGGTGACCTGGCAAGAGGGACGTAGATTTCATGGGGATGGCAAATTCTTCCCTAAAAGAATATTTGGTAAAATTTGGCAAATTTTGTAATTGGAATGGAAATATCTATGACTGTTCCCCAGTAAAAGTTTAGCCATGTCTCACCTTTTTCAAAGTATTAATTAATGATTATATAGAAGAATGTTGATAGCATATGCAATGATGTTAATCTATTTACCTCATTTGCTATTTAAAAAACAAAATGTCAACACTTTGTGTTTGTGCGTACATTAAATTGATCATTCTCGATGTTTTTGGGATTTTTCTTCACCATATTATACATACTAGAATTTAGTAATAATTGTTTTGTAATGTTTTTGTTTTTTTGGGAACTAAGCCAAATTATCGTAATTTTTTTTGTTTTTGTAGATCAATTTTTGGTGGTTTTATTTCTTAAGATAAGATTTTGGTGTGAAGATTTTTGAGAGGAGGTAGATAAGGATTTGTTTACAAAATTTGACTAATTATTATATATCCTAGATACTATCACGTCAGATGATGACTTACAATTATATATAATTAACTGTTGTACTTGCATAGTGAGCGTGTTTTTTGTTGAGCATTATATCATCATTTAATTTAAGAATGGCTTTCTTTAACTTTTTTTAACTTGCCTTTACTCCTCTCAAAGTGGAGAAATATGCCTCTCACATTCATAACTATGTGCTTAAATACGTTTTTAAATTTGTTAATACATACATATGTATATAAAGAACAAAGTGGTATTATTATTATTATTTTTACTATCATTGATTGGTGATGGGAGACATGAATAGTTACTCTGAACCTGAGACTGATGGTCGACGACCAAGGAAGGAAGACTTGTCTAATACCGAATATCCTCGTGAAAGAAATCAACTTTTATCCAAGAATTCCAAACGACCCACTGATCGGAGTCCCATTCCCAAGTGCAAGGCTCCACCTTTGCCAGATGATTCTTGTGAGACGGATAGTGAGTTAGTTGATGAGCTCCGTTATTCCTCTAGTCGATCCAGAATGAGTAAAGGTAATAATGATCGAAAGAAAAATTCGGGTCGTTCAACAAAAAGTACGAAAAGTCCTCGTACTGAAGTTGAACAAACTCTAGATACTCTAAATGCCGAGTATGAAAGGAAAAACTCTGAGGCTCAAAGTATGATTAAAGATCTTCAAGATAAATTAAGTTATGTGAATAAGCAATTAGATGAAGTGAAGGTTAAGGAGAAGAAAGACGATAACGATTACGACGACGACGAAGGTATATTATTGAATGATGAGGAGTCTATCTGTTTTGATGATGATGAGTATGATGACTCAAATGATAGAAAAAGGTGTTTTTTGAATGAGCCTAGTGTTAAAGGAGGTGGTGAAGAGACTTTTAGTCATATTAGTCTGAGCACAAGAAATAACAGGTACTTTAACAACAATGTAGTCAGCTACCACCTTTGAGTTGCTTCTGAAATGATTCTTCGGTTTTTGCTCGACTAATTTTTGTTTAGAAGTATATTTATCTCATTGATTGAATTTAATGATTAACTTATGTAGTTGCTATCTACACATTTGCATGCATACCTTTTTGTGTTTGTGCATACCTGATGATGTTTTCTCGCTTGAGGAGTCAAATTTTCTACACAAATACAGTTTAGAGGAACAATTGGTTGGTGCTATGCATATTCAACTATGAGTTTGAGTAGGTACCCGTTGGATTTTAAAGTTTTATTATAAAATACTACTCTACTCTCCTCCAGGTAAAAATATATATACACACATATACATATAAAAATAACAGTTTTTTAGAAACAGGTTTTCAAACTTTCCTTTTATTTTTGGATCACCATTCTCGTTCAAAATCACTGGGAAATATAATAAATTAGTATAAAATTGTGAACTAAAAAAATATATGCATGACGTTATATATATATATATATATATATATTATCCCACTAACAGGAAATTTTACTTTGTTATATATATATATATATATTGTGTTTTTTTTTGTGAGGAGTCGATCCCCTCCGTCTCCTATTATTATTATTGCCCCTTGGTTGCTGTTATTTAGTCAAGCAATTCTTCCCTACTATTAAATGAACAATAGTTGGGATGTCCATCATCTACTAGTTCACTTTGAGCCCCTTTAGTTCCGCTCTCTTTTCGGATAAAAGACTGCGAGATACAAGAAACAACTATTGTGCAAAATTCTGTCAAGTTTTCTATTCTAAATAAAGATTTAGAATTATTGCCCTTACTCTATGATTTAAATGTTTTGATATCTTGCAGGCTTGAATAAAAAGTGTACATATTTGACTACACCTAATACTTTCGTTTGCTTTGTTCTTTCTCAAATATTGCATAGACATATGTATAAAGTATAAGGCATTAATAACCAGTTCATACTTACCTATTTTTTTTAAAGGGAATGTAGGCGTACATACATACATACTTTTATAATAATTATATAATGTGCTGCTAATAAGTCTATGTACATACATCATCTTACTACTACTACTACTACTCTGTGTGGCTATTAGAAATTAAAAAGAAGTTCAGACATCATTAATTGCATGATTTAATAATAGTATTTTACTTATATATTGTTTTCTACGATGAAAGGAACATCTAATGAATTTCTTTCTCAAACTAATGTTTTTATTTTTGTTACTAGCTTAGCTGAGCAGAAAAAGGAAGAGGGGAATGAGCTCTACAAGACTAAAAACTATGTCGATGCACTCTCAAAATATTCTGAAGCCATTGGTAGGTTTCCCCCTCATTTTTGATCTTTTATTTTCTTTTGGATTTATTATTTACCATATTCATGTTTGATTTATAATCATAGTGTTATGCCCTGAGAATCCAGCATTTTATGGAAATAGATCTGCGTGCCATATGATGTTGGGCCAGTATTCAAATGCCCTAGAGGATGCCAAGCGCTCAGTTTCAATTAATCCGGAATTTATAAAAGGTTATATTCGTGTTGCGAAATGCTGTATAATGCTTGGGGATATCATGTCTGCAAAGCAAGCTATCGAGCAGGTAGCAACACTGGATCCAAATAATACTTCTCTCTTGTCTGAAAAACAATCATTAGAGCGCTTAGAAAATTGTAAATCCTCTGCGGATGAAGCATTTCGTCTTGGAGATTATCGTAAAGTAAGAAACTCTATCAAAAATAAATGGATATCCATGAGTAATGATTACGTATCTCTTTTACAGGCTGTTTACCACATAAATCAATGTAAATCCATTGCCACTGGAGCTAATGATATTAAAGTATTCCTAGCGGAGTGTTTGGCCAACTTAGGAAGACTTTCAGAATCTAAAGAAATAGTTTATGATCTTCTTAGAGCTAATTCCATGGATGCAGATGCTATTTATGTCAAGGGTCTGTGTTTATATTATGAAGATATCATTGAAAAGGCATTTTCTCACTTTCAACGTGTTTTAATGCTTGCTCCTGATCATCATAAAGCTAAAGAAGTATTTAAGGTAATACCTACACATATATCCCATATATTTTATTCATAATTGTTTTGGCTTTGTTTTGTTTTTTTGTAATAGAGAGCCAAACTGTTAAAACAAAAAAAAGAAGATGGTAACACGGCATTCAAAAGTAGTAAGCTATCCGATGCATACAAATTGTATACTGAAGCACTCCAAATTGATCCCCAAAACTCGTTAGCTAATGCAAAGTTATTCTTTAACAGAGCAACAGTAGCTGCCAAAGTAAGACCTCAATTATTTTAATTAAATATTATTTGAATCCTTATTAATCCAACATAATTTCCAGCTGGGGAAATTAGAGCAGTCCATTGAGGATTGTAATTCTGCATTGGAACTGGACGGATCCTACCTTAAAGCCCTTATGAGACGTGCCAAATCCTATATGGATTTGCAAGACTATGAAAATGCAGTCAAGGACTATGAAACCCTAAATCGAAGAGATAGATATAATTCTGAATATCAACAAATGCTTCATAACGCGAAACTCGAATTCAAGCGATCTCAACGTAAAGATTACTACAAAGTTCTCGGTGTTACAAAGGATGCTAATGATGACGAAATTAAAAAGGCATACCGCAAGAGAGCTCTTGTTCATCATCCAGGTAATATTTACTTGGGGGTCAGTCAGGGCCGGTCAATACTCCCTACTACTCAGGATTTTATTATATTCAACGTATTTACTTCATTGTTTAGATCGTCACTCGAATGCATCCGAGAAAGAGCGCGTTGAGCATGAAAAAATATTTAAGGAAGTCGGGGAAGCCTATGGAGTAAGTGTTCCATTATAATACATGTTTGGATAAAATTATTTCAAGTCTATATCTTTCATTGTTTTTTTTTAGATACTATCTGATAGAAAAAAACGCTCTAAATATGACAACGGAGGAGATTTCGAAGAAGTTGATCCCACTCAAGTATTTCAAACCTTCTTTGGTACTGGAGGAATGTCTGCAAATTTTAACGGAATGCCAGGAGGCTTTCATTTTCAATTTGGTTAAACATTTGAAGAAGACCCTTCCTAGAAACAACCACCATAAATCGAAATTTTTATATTTTGGTCCTTTTAATATTTTTTTTGTGTTAGTAATAAAGGATATTAAATCGACAGTTATTTAACATGCAAAAATTTACTGTTATCTTTATTGGAAGACGACTATATACATTCATAGATATTATAATTACATAATATATACATGTAATAAGATAATTAGTCGATTGGATCATCCAAATTTCTGTCTTGCAAAGCCAAATCATCAATTAACTGATCAAGTTTTGTCTTAATTTTCCCACTTTTTATATTCTTTTGATTCAACTTAATTTCACCTTTATTGGTGACTGAAGGATTGGAACCTGATCTTTTTACTCCTCTTAGAGTGGGTATGGGAGGTGATTCTGTTCGAAATTCATCCGGAGGGGGAGGAAGTACTTCAGGTTCCATTGATTGTGACATTCTTGAGGCTCCTCGAGCTGCTTTTTGTTCCTGATGTCGTCTCTCAGAAGCTTCTCGCCTCCTATTTTCAGCTTCTTTACGAATTTCTTCATGTTTTTTCTCCATTTCTTGCTGCCTCTGTAGTTTCTAAAAATATAATTATTGATATGAGATCCTTAGATTTTGATGAAACAACTTTCTTTTAATATACATATGAAATTAGTTTATAGAATTTGATGATCCATAGACATCTCTTAATAAAATATATAGCTATAGATTTATCCACAAATTTATTTATCCGGATACATATATAATGTAGAAAGATCGATGGATTCTTTAAAACTTCTAAGCATGGATTGTGTGAGCGTTTTTTTCTATGACCTTGAATAAAAGGACTTTAAATCATTGAATGAATTATAAGTACCGCCATTAAAGTTCGAAAGGAACCAGTACATAGTAATTGAAAGATTTAAAGTTCCTTCACTTTTAATGCTTGATTTATGACGTTATTTTAAATTTATGCTACTGAGCACCAATAATAGATTAAGGCTGAGATAAATTGTGTGTAAATTTTTAACACATCGATTCAATGACTATTAAATCTATCTTTTGACGCAACAATGCAATAAACGATTATTATGTAAAATACATCAGTGAAGCAACCTAATCGTCTACGTTAAGGAGAGTCCCAAAACGAGAGTGTAGTGCAACCCCAAGGGGGGAGGGGCGGTGGATCGAAAAGATTATTAACAAGTATATATATAACTTTATTACAAAAATTGAGGACTACCTTTATTAGAATGAGGGAGGAAGGTCTTTATGCACAAATGCTACCTTTGGGGACAGCATGTTTGATTATCCCTAGACTAAAGAATTTAGAATTTAGTAATTTAATTCAACCTAGAATCGGAATTGATCCAAGTCTACTATATTAGAAAATAAATCATGAATTGCAATTCCTCATTTCTCCGGAGCGCGATTATAAGATATATTTTGTATCCAATTGCATTCAAGGTAGATTTAAGGTACCAAAACTTTTGGAAAAAAAATATTCAGATTTGTATTCGTTGGAAGCAATCATGACGATCTGGTTCAACTTTCTAAGGGAGGGTGGATCACATGTAAATATTTCTGCCCCTAAACAGCAGAGTTACAAAATTTGCCAAATTTTACATTCTTTAAAGAAGAATTTTGATATTTCTTCTATTAAATCAGGGGAGAATTACATTAGCCAGGACACCGCTGGAACATAGGACTCCACAGCCTTTGAATTTCATGTTTTTTCCCCCTGTTTTAAATGAGACTTTTTAAAGGGGAAAATTGTTAATTTGCAGCTCTCTAAAATATTCTCCACAAGGTAGGGAGGGGGGGGGGGCGGAGCACTGCCCCCTGCTAGGCAAATTCTTTTCCAAATTAATCAATATGAGTTACATATTTAGATGTAGATCTCTCCCAAGTAATTTCAAAATTTCATGGAAAAGCATTAAAGTTTGAAAATGTGACCATCAATTTTGTGAAAAATTTAGTCAAGGGTTTTTTATATGAAAAATAAAAAACAAAGCATCTTTGATATTAATTAGATAATCAATGGTTAATGGATTTTTTATATATTCTGTTGCAAGCCCAAAACGAATTCAAAACTTTTTGGAGCTATACACTAATTCGTTCTGGAAGGAATGTTGAGAAGCAATGGAGTCGAGTGCCGAATCACACCAATTAACGGCATGTGATCCAAGAAGGAAGGGTATTTTATTTACAAAAGTTACTTGAGTCACAGATTACAAAGTTTTCTCGACGTTTTGCGTCGAACTCCGTATATGTGTGGAGTACTGAGGTAGCTCAGTTCCAGGGTTCAACTAACTATGTATTTAATTTATTCCTTTTTATTATTGTTCGGTATTGAATTTTTTTTTTGCAAGAAATAGGCCGTTGAATGATTTTATAACTGTCATTTGCTATTTTGCCTTTCATAAAAGTTTAGGAAAAACAACACCAAAGGAAATAATGACTTAATGAACCCTATTTTTATAGTAGTCCAATAATTCAAACCAAACAACAAATATTTACACTAGGGATCGAGGGCTAATGGTACTCGCATGTACTTTATAAAATAATTTCTTTTCATAATTTTTTATTTTTTTTAAATCCAAATAATACTGTTAATAGAATTATTGGATAAGTCGACAAAATTTTATTTTTTCACAAATATTGTATGTTTCATATCTAATTATAGTATTATTTGACACGTTAATCCCGATTCGATTATCAGATTTTTTGTATTAAATCTGGTTTTTGAGGATTTTTAAGCTATTTTTGATATATATATATATATATAAACACCTTGGAAATGAACACAAACTTATTCTCTGCAAAATAGTTGGGGTAGGGAGGGAGAGTGTCCACACTTTTTGCTTTTTCTTAATAATACATAAAAATAATAATTATATTACTTTACTTTTCTACATAAGAATTGCCTTTTTCCTTTTTGGATTTTGCTTCTGTCACTGCTTCTTTCGTGCTGCAAGTTCATTGTATTTGTACACTAGCGGCATAATACTCTAAACACCAAAAAAAAAAAAAAATTTCAGCTTTTTTAATCAACTGTAGAAATTATTTTTATTGCATAAGAGGGAGATTACCCCTGTGAAAACTCACTCTTCATTGGCTTTTTGCTTATTTACTTTGTTTACAAGGGTATGTATTATTTTATGATTTAAAGCATTACCATATAATTTTAATTCTTTTCGTGTGTTTCGTGATATTTCTTGTGGGATCATTTAATCTTAAGAGAACGCTGTATAGAGGTCAAATAACATCATATTTCAAAGGTGATGATGTTTAGAGGGGAATAAATTCACGATTTTTCTTTCTTATTTTTTTAAAGCTGAATTGATTGATTTTTCATTTTTAAAAGAGTATTTGTTTCTAAAATGTTCACTGTAGGAGCACTTTTTTGATCTGGTTTCCATTTTGTGAAGGCAAAAAGACTCTAGACTAGAGTTTATAATATTTCATAAAAACTATGTTGTTTACAAATTTATATACATATTTACATATTTATCCTGTGAGCTTTTTTTACCTGGGTGTGACATGTTGTTAAGAAACTTTGGAACCCCCAAATTTGTTCAACCCTTTAATATATGTACATAAATTAAATTTAGTATTGATGAAATCATAGATATAATGGCTGTATTGAATGAAAATAATGTTATGTTTGGTAGATGAAGATATATACGGGCATTAAAGTCCTGGGGGATGAGCCCCATCTCTATACAATTGTGTATTTATATAATTTATGATTTATTATCATTGAATTTGTAAAAAAAATCAACACTTTACCCCGAGCAAACTCAAATTGAAAATACTCAAAAACCAGATTTGATACTAAGAAATAACTCATTATAGATTCGTAATTTACGTGTCAAGTAACACATACAAGAATTAGATATGGAATCTAAAAGTGGTTTGTTTTTTTGTTGTATTTTTTGCTAATAGCTTGTCCTATTAAGAGCATTTATAAACATAAATATGTGAGCTAGGATTGGTGAGTCATTCAAATCGGCCAATTTTAAGCAGTGTTAAATGTATTGGTCAAAGTAACTAATTAATAGTTAATTAATTATTTATTACCGATATTCTATTTCTCTAAATTGAAAATCCAAACAATTTTTGAAATTTCTTTTATCACCCATGAATATTTTTGATCCGGACAATCATTGTACGTAATTTGACGCATATTATGTACTCAATTTTTAAAGTCATTCATAATAAAAAACAACAACTAAAGACTAGCATACATAGTAATATCCCATGTGTGATCACAGAAGCCACGAACGAAAAGCTAAACTAAATCTAGAATTTTTAGATGATTCAAGAGTGTCAATTCTCTAAATCTTGTCAAATAATTCATGAAGAAAACTATGGAGTGATCAAAGTGACTGTGTTTGAGCTATTATTTTTATTGGGATCTCAAAGGTTAATTTGAAAGACAACAAACAAAAAATTATCAACCAATGAATCCGTTTTCTGTTTTTTAACCCCCATATGATTGGAGTCGATATTGACTCCAAAAGATCTACATATATATATATATATATATGTCAATCCCTAGCTCTGATTAAAAAAACACTATTTCAATATAATAATAATAATATTATGTCTTTACTAAATTCTCCTTGGCCCTTTTCTTATCCAATTCTTCTTGATATTCCCTTTTCATTCTCTCTTGCTGCTCCTTAATTCTTTTTTCCATCTTTTGTTCTTCCTCTAATTCAGCTTTTCTTTTGTTTTCCTCTTGTCTTTTCTTTTCCTCCATTTGCTCTCTAAGTTCCATCTCATAAGTTTTCCGAGATAAATCGAAATTTGATTTTTGCATGGGTATCTGAGGAAAAAAAAATGTTTTAAAACCCTCAATTCATCGTTAAATACAAGGCAATAAAAACTTTGCAGATAAATTTATCTTAAAAGCATTATTATGTAAAATTTAACGAATGAATTTTTAGAATGACAGGCTTAGAAATGTAGCTCATATGAAAGACTTGATAAAGATACAAATGTACAAAATCTATATCATTAAAATGTGGATTTATAGATACAATTGTCTTAGGAACTATACGGAAAAAGTTTGTAGAGACGCGACCAACATTGCTAACAAGCTTAGTTGCAAAATCTAACTAAATTTGCTATGTAACGAATGTCAGCTACAAAAATTAGTTTCCTTTAATTTTGAAAACAGATATTTGTGGACTTGAATTATTTTAATTACGTGTCTCTTTTCAAGTCTCAATACACTCATGTCAAAGTTCAAGTCGTGTCACCAGTCATCAACTTAATAATTAAAGTCCTCATCTGGTGTACAAATGGTGACAAAAAAGTCTTGAATCTTATTTCAAATGTGCTAGTCAATTAATTAGTCATTTCTACATGCAAACCATTGAAATACTTTGAATCTTATCTTTTAGTTATTGATAAAAATGCTGTCATATTCTACAGCATTGTTGATATTGAATCCAAAAGATATATTCAGCATCGACCTCATTATAGACAGCCTTTTTAAGGAGCTTAGTAGCTCGAAAACCAAATAATTACAGAACATATACATTTTCTTTAATACTAGGATGACCAATGGTACTATTTGGCCCTACCATGTTCTAGTTTTACATTCTGCCCAGTTTTATGGTGGACAAGAGCTCATGTTGAAATTATTGACCCTGAATATTTAGTGTTGTTTGTGACAGTATCTAAGCAATAGGCCTGTTTCAGAGTTTTTGATACCCTCACCCCCCCCCCACCCCAAAAAAGAAAGAAAAAGAAAAGAAGATATACAAAAATGAGTCATTATACAAATTTCATTAAAAAACATACTTAATCAACCTGAACTGCCTAAAAATGTCCTTGATTTCAAAGCTTTTAACTGGATCCGGCATATTTTAAAATCGACCCTGGTTGAGCCAAGTGTTCTCTTTTTTTGATCACCAAAATATGGCCATAAATTCAATCTACACTTTCATAGTTTCAGACCCTCTACTAAATATATGTACATATATATATATAGGTTTGATATATACCATATGCTTGGGTGAAGGAATAAGAGACCGTGGTTTTTTTTCCCACCAATCCAATGCGAATTTTTCCTCCTCCTTACGCTTTTTTTTGTCTTCCATTTGTACTTCCAATTCTTTTAAATAAGGACTCGCCCCACTACTACTGCTATTTTCAACTACTTGATTACCTGAAATAATAATAAAACATAAACTTAAAAAACAACAACACATAATTATGTTTCTATTTGGATACGACTCAAATGGATTTTTTTAAGAGTCAATATCTATTTTTGGAAAGAAGCACAAGACCGGCAAACAATTAATCATTCAATTTTATTCTTCTCAAATTAACCTTTGATAACCTAGAAAAAATAATCGAATTAAAGCCCAAACATAGTCATTTAGGCACTAGTATAAATATATTTATTTTATTGATGACCGTTGTGGCTTTATGCAAGTTTGTAGCTTTTTGACAATAAATGATAATCAATTTCCAAAAAATCATGAAAGTTATGACAGTTAAAAGGAATGCTACAAAGCTTAAATTACATTGATTTGTCAGTACCAAAAGGATTACACTAAGGTAAAAAAAGGCCATGTTTGGGTTTCAATAATTATAGACTTTTTTAAAGGAAATAATGGATTTGTAAGTTTAGCCAGTTATCGATTAGTCGAAGACTACCTAAAATCGGCTGATCTATCGGTCATACCTTAGTTTCTATAAATTTTTATCTAACAAAGGAATCCAATGACCTTGACCTCTCTGATTTCAATGAAATTTGGTGGGCTATTTGGTTAAGGCTTAGAAGACTTAAAACGTCCACTGAGAAAAATAAGTTCAAATTTCTAACTACTACTTTAACTTTCATATCTGGAAAATAATATAAAATGTTACCCCTTCTGAAAATTAAGACAAAACAGTTGCGAGTGTGCATTTGGACTCATCATAGTCATACACCAATATTTCCTCTACCAGCCCACCAAATTTCTTGGATTTGTCAAGGTCTTGGAGAAGTTCTCTTGTCATTAAAAAAAAAGTCAAACTATTAATTAGTTTGAAGCTAAATTGTATCATAATTCGTGAACGTAATTTCATTACCTCCAATTCTTTTATTCTTCTTTGTTTCAAAGTCCAAGATTGAAGGATTATATTCATTGTGCCGGGGTAAAGTACTTATTTTGTTTTGTAAAATAGGTGGTGCAAAGGGATCTGTGGGAGCAGACCATGTTTTACGCGAGAGCAGTCTATAATCAGATGGTAACCGAGGAAATGTGCTCGAATTAACTCGATTTGTAGCATCTTGCAATCTGGCTAGCTGCAAAAGTTTTAAATGAATGTCTTTTAATGATAGGTACTAAGTTATTTCAATTAATTTTAGACATTAAATGATAATATTAGTGGAATTGTGTTAGACTTCTTAATTTAGGACTGAAGATTGCAGTTCAGTGTAGAGTCAGACATGTCGGCTCAAAAATAAATATACAGGTAATAATAATAATAAAAAAATGACGTTTCTCTTCTTATTTTCATCCAGGCGCAAAAATCTCATTTTATACCTTTTCAAGTTCAATATGGGAATAAATAATAAAGAACAATATTCATGAAATTTAATATAATAATCAATTTATTAGAAATTTCATACCAACAAAATTAATCACATCTATATACAAAACGATTCTGGATACTAGCAATACAATTATTACAAATCATTGAGGTAATTAATTGTTTCAGAGCTGTTCTTGATCTTTGCTCCGAAATGCTGCAATCATTTCTTTCAGCATTTAAAATATTCTCAATTTTTCTATATAGCTAATTCGTTTTTTACAAAGGCTTTCAATATTGACCAAATATGATCAATTGGATTGAGCATAGGTCTACTGTAAGGCCCAAGTCTTCAAATTTTGTGAATTGAAATTTCTTATTCATTCAAAACATCTTCTTCAATCCTGAAGCGGGCCGGAGCATGATCAATACCAAGTACGACTGGTCCTCCATATGCATACATCATTTGCTTGTCTTAAGCATTCACACACCCACTCAATTGCTTATTCCCATATTGAACTTACTCATTCCCATATTGAACTTGCTTATTCCCATATTGAACATGAAAAGGTTAGTTGGAGGGAGAGCAATCAATATTAAAATTTTAAATAATAATTAATTATTCCAGGAGGATGACCAATGAGAGCATTATTTGAAGTATGCAATGCCTTTTTAGGTAGATTATGTGGGAAAAAATATTTACACGTATTAAATGCGTAGCATACAAACCTTATAGATCAAAAAATGTTTTACTTATATGGGCTTTAATTAATCCATTTGAAAGGAATGCAGTCATTTTCAACAAAATGTCTTTTATAAAAACAAAAAAACAAGAACAAAAAGAAAAATGTATACTTTTATAAAAAGGAATCATAGTCTATTCAATTTAAAAACTCGTTAATTAATCGTTATAAAAAATTTAGTATATATATATATATATATATATATTGTCGACTATGGAATGGAATTCTCGCGTCTGATAAAATGCCTCAATTTATATCAAGCATTTATGCTCTTTAAATTGCAAAAGTCATAAAATAAGATCATGTGCTGCAAATTTTGCACCAGAAATTCTCTGTAATCTAAAAGAAAACAAGACTAAAAAATTTTCCCTACATGATCTTGAATTTGTCTTTCATGGCTAAAAAAGTTTGAGAGCCACACAAAACTACCTCCATATTGAAAAAACTTTTTTATGAAATCAAAGTTGTGATTTGAAAAGGGGCTGGACGGGCTCATTGAATTTTGATCCATAAAGATATGCATTTCATAAAACAAATCAAAAAGTTTACTTATTAGTAATACTTCTCAAACTCAAATTTAGTTGAAAAATTATTTTAAAATAATAACGCTAAATGATGAGTATTAAAATAAATAAATAGATATAAAAATATGATAATATAAAAGTCTCACATACCGATCCAGATAGTTCTTGTAATTCGTTCGTCATATCACTCAAGCATCTTCCTTGTTCATTGATTCCAGAGAGATGGTCCACACTTGTTGATAATCTCAATGAACCAGATCTATATACATAATATATGCATACTAAAGTTCTTCATTTTTATATTTAGCATTAAAACAATAATGAAAAAATATGAGACCTCACAAACCATTTTTTGCACATCAACCCTGGCTATTTAATTTTTTTTTTAAAAAGTTTATTTTGAGTTCATAGTGACCATCGTCAGACGGATTGCATCATTAAAAAAATTTGGATTTATGTGTCAAACGTATTACTCCTCATATTCAATCCGATCAATTTTTTATGCAATAAAAAATTGTCAAGACGTCTTTTTTCTTCATTTAAAGTAGATGTTGTTTTAAATGATGCTGAATGTGATATTTTCAGTTGCTTTTGTATTACAAAAATAAGCAGTGTCTGCTTTGTTTTGTTTTTACGAGAGATGGGGGAAAGTCCCTACATTGTGAGTCCATTTAGAGTCTCAAGTCTTTAATTATTTTTATCGAGTCCCCAAATTTCTTTCAAACTCAATTTAAAACTAGTATTTGAGTGTATTTCTAGATGTACGGCCTGGAAACGCTCCCAATTTTAATTGTATTACATTAAACTAAGGTATTTTGCAGCTATTCATAACCATATTCAAGGAATACTTATTTCCTTGCTACAAATCTAACTCGAATCGAGCTTTTTCTCCCAGAAACGGAACTATGATAAGTATTTTATGTCCATTTAAAAATTAAAATTATAGAGAAAATTTCTTACAAATGCTCTCTAGTTCAATAAAGTTACGAATCTGAGTTATTGAGTCTAACTTTAGTCTTCAAAATAAAGATATTTAGATATAAATATGTCTCGAGCCCAATTTTCTATTTCTGATTTTACATTTATTTTACGTCTTACTTTGAATGCATCTCAGGTGCATTAGATCATAAAAGCCCATGAGTACTTTTATTTATTTTGTAAATGAGTGTTTTTTGATCATTGTTCAAACAGAAAATATTTTGTTGCGGTCAAAAAATTAATTAAATGGGATACTCTAAGGTGAATTTACAAATGTATATGATAATAATTAATATTGCTAAAAATATTTCATAATTTAAATCGTCTTACAAAATATTTGGTTGTAATAGTGGTGTATGAAACTAAAGGTATGACCAGAAGGGGTAATTTTATATGATCCTATCCATTTTGATCAATTCTCAGCATGAGGATGTAGCCATGTTTCTTTCTTATGAGATAAAAATCTTACGTTAGAAAAGTATCATGTAAGAATCAAACAAACATTAGTATTTTAGTATATAATAGACTGTTGACTTCTGAGAGTATGCACATCTTCAAAAAAAGTACGTAACGAATGAATATGAGATGAAAGGCATTTCTAATTCATTGATTCGCTCTGATCTTAAACATAACTATTATATTCATCTCTCTTATTGGTATTCTTTCTCCTCAAGGGATCTTGTTGAAATCACGGAAAAGCTTAACGTGACACCCAACTTTTGACTCACACGAAACATTTTCTCTATTCAAAAGGTGGGTTTACAAGTAAGGAGAGGTGCCGTGCCGCAAAGCTTCATCAGGCTCACCTAAGTGGGTAAAAATTAGGATTACGACACCATGATACCTTGAGCTAGTAGACGTACTTTTGTACATCTTGTAGCTACTTCTGCCGATTTTTTAAAATGGAAAATTGTGTTATATTCTATGTATAAATATTTATTACAGGTTGACCCTCTCTTTCATTTGCGTAAACTGTAAACCTGACGACGTTTGAAGAAGCTTATCTAAATGAAGCTCCGAGAGAAGACGTATTTGTAATTATGTATGACAAATTTCCTGAATATTGAAGAATTACTAGGAATAATGGCAAACTATTTTCGTGGATGAAAGAGACTTAAAGCTCTACTGATCGAATTCAATTGGTACAATTAAGTACCTGACATTCAAATCAGTGGTCTCCTTTGGAAAGGACTTTAAAATTTGAGACTTTTTTCAAGTACTGATAGAAAAGGAGTGGGGCCGATTGTGAGTCCCATATTAAGGACGACTTGAGATGAGAACATTGCAAGAAGCCCGGTAAGCCTAAAAACCACGACTGAGATGATTTCATAAAAAGTATGTATGCAACACTGAGAGACACCATATCTACAAAGGGGATTTGAATCTTCAAAATGGGAAGAACTAATCAATTATTATATATAAAAACACAATAACAAAAGTCAGAGGTTGGCAATTGAGAGATGTAGGGATTCCCACAGTTTTTATATCAAGGACCGACAGAGTCCCAATTCACACCAAGTGAAATATCAATGTATGTACATTATAGATAGGAATGTAAATAATATGCAAATCGGGCTTGTAAGAATCAAAGAAAGAGAAAATCAACCTGGTTGAAACTCTGACAATTTGATGAATGTTGAGAGGGAAGCAGCTTGAGCTGTCATGACGTTTTACTGAGCTACACGCAGCTATTCTCCTTTATATATACAAATGAAGACATCAATAATAAATAATACCATTATGTATGTATACCATAGATGAGAGGCAGAAAATTAAGTTAAATTAATGCCAGGAAATTATATATTTTTAACTAATAATAATTATACGAGGACATGAGTCCTTTTTTGTTTACATTTTATTTGGTTTATTAATCTTAATGCATGTATTCCTTCATGCAAAGATCTTTACTATCAGGTAGATGTTCTCCCCTCAGTAATAAAGGAAAAATGATAACAGCTTTGGAAAACAAAAATTACTGTTCGAAGAACAAAGTATCGCACTCGGCATTTTGCATATTATTTACATTCCTAAATACAAATATAACTTACCTTGGTTCATTTTCTTCCCTACGTTTGTGATATAAATAGTCACCATAGTCAACAGGGTAGTGGTGATTGCTTGGGTCTGCTCTTCTTGTCTAAAAAATAAATGTATGATATAGTCAATATAAATTCACTTTTGCAACTGATGTACAACATCATCAGCTGTGCATATATTTAACTTCAACATTAGAAACTATATGATTAAGTATTAATATTATCATCACTCCAACTCATAAATATTTACTCACAGCCCCACATATTTTACGACAGTTACTACAGAAGGACTCCCTTTCTCTTTGAGGGGTTGATGCTAAATGTGTTTTAATGTCAGTTGCAGCAGTCAACACTTTTGAAGCAGCCATCACAGCAGATGCAGCGACTGCTGTCGACGTGGAAGAGTCATCTATTCGAGATGGATGATTCGAGTAAGAATGAGATGCATTCGATAAATCTTCAGTGCTGGATGATTTGTCCATGAACTTAGAATACAGAATTGGCGGGAAGTAGCCCTACAGATTTAGTTGGTTTTTTTGCATCATGTGTAGGAAAAAAATCAACAAGTATGAAGACAAATCAATCAAATTGTGCGATCAAATTAACACGCAAAAAAATCAAAGTGCAATTCAATCTAAAATACGATTTTGTCAAATGAGATACTTTTATAATACCTTTTTATTTTCATCATATCCTGAAATGAATCCTATACCAAGAGTGGAATTATTATTATGCTGATAGGTTCTAACCATATTAAAGAGTATTTGATGCAAAATGCAATTGTCACTGAGAAATCCACTTTTGGTTTAATGCATACAAAAAGTGCCTCCTCCTCTTTCTCTCTGTTCCACATAATTTAAAGCAATACGGATACATTTTGAAGAAAGCAGGGCTTCACTAAAAAGGAATAAATAAGCGCTCATAAATTGGAGTATTGAACAAACATGAAATCCTTACCTTCCTTCATTCTTCAAGTGTACCTGCCTCAATTATAATGTATGTAGAACAATATTTTAAAGCGTAGATTCCAATATCTACACAATATAGGTCAATATTCAGAAAATGTACAGAGTCTAATACAAATAAGAGCAATAACTCCAATGTGATTACAAGTACATAGCACATTGATGAAGTTTGAAATCCATGGGACTCTCTACTCATGACATATAATATCTATCACCCCCATAAAGGAAAAGGAAAGAAACCTCATAAAAATTCTATAATTATTTGCTACACAACCGAGTATTTGTTACCCTTTTGGGTGTCACAACCCCCCCAAGTAATATCTAGTAAAATTTCCATAAAAACTGTTGTGCATATCCGGATTCTGTTCTTCTTATCAAAATTTGAATATTTCAGAACATAATGGTGACTTGCACATTGAAGTAAATTAATTTCAAAACATAGATAATATTTATAATTAGTTCTAGCAAAATATCAAATATGATTTTTTATTTTAATAGATTTAAATTTATGTTAATTTTTTTTGTTATTTAATCATTTTTTCTTGACAATGAGTTTTATTATTTGCGTCATATACAAAATGCTTTACGAACATGTTAAAAAATAAACATATTTTTGAACTTGAACAGAATAATAATAATACTAATAATAATCGAGCCAAGTCACATTTGGTGAAGACCAAAATAATTTTCTTTTTTTTCCTTAATTCTTGTTCTTCGCTAGAGAGTCTCTTAATGTAAGTCTGTCTTTATAACTCAGAACAACTTCCTTTTCTCCTTGAAATTTCCTTTCAAAGAAGTTTAATTTCTTTAAGAGCTCCTCTTTTTGAATCCTGGCTCTTGCTGTCACTTCTTGATATCCCTGAATAACCATCCTTAAGTCATGAATATCTTTTTGAGATTGATCACATAGAGACTGTAATTTCTCTTTTTCCACTAGGAGAACTTCATATTTTTCTTGTGTTTCTTTCTTTCGTTTTTCACTCTTTTGAAGATTCATTTTATCGAATTAACTATATAGAAGAATGGAGTGAACCAAGTAGTTGTATCAAAATATCAAATATGATTTTTTTTTTTAGACTTGAATGATTTGGAGATTTTAATTTTTACTTTTTTATATTCAACCCTTTTTTTTCTTCTTTCTTTTATTTCTTTTGATTGCTTATATTTGAGATTGTATTTTCTACTTGGAAACATCTCTTTATAAAGGCATATGTGACATTCCTTACACGTTCTACGTTCTGTAGACTTTTTGCCTCTGTTTCTGTTATTTGAGTTTTTGAAAAAGAAAGGCTCTATTTTAAGGTCAACTTTTATTCATCCTTTTATTTATCATTATTTGTGCTCCTGTCAGGTAAAGAAGATTAGCTAGATGTAGTTTTGAGCCCTATTTCACTTGATCTTTTGATACACTTGAATGATTGAAACGCTTTCTTTGATTGTACTAAATTGTATTGGATCCTTGAGACAAGGAGAAGCTAGATACGTTACTCGATATACTCCTTTAACCTACATATTGTAACGCAATATCTAATTTATTTTCCAGAAGTCTTTACTACAGTCCCATCACTTCCAATTGCTCTGATTGAGTTCAAACTTCCAAATTCAGCTATAATGCAAACAACTCATTACAAATATGCTCTGCTTTTCTGGAAATAGGTGAAAAATGACTTAAGTATTGAGCTCCAGGTTTTATAATCACAATAGTATGCTCTTTTATAAGACTTATCGTAAGATTTTTACTACCATCAAATCTCTTAATCTCTTAAAACCATATGCTGCAGCTGAATAAATTGAAAGTCCATATCTAATCAGTAATTTACTTGATTCATGAATTCATGATTCAACTTTTACTTTTCTAATTAATTGTATATAACATTACAGAACAAAATTACCTATGTATTTATTTTTTGTATGCTCTTTTTTCCATCGATTAGTTATCCTCTGAATTCGGATTGAATCTATCTTAGTTATGAATATCACTAGGTATACATATATATACATATATTCATTTAAAAATACTGACAGTTGCGTTAAATATCATAATGATATCACACATCTATAGTATGTCTATCATATAATTTTGAGCTTTAGCATCTTTCAAAGAATGTTTGATAAAAATTGTTCATTTAGGTTAGTCATATACCTAAGACTTGAAGATTCGTATAAATTGCACGAAGTAAAACTGTTAATAAATCTTGACATTGTATTTAATTAAGAGATAAAAAGTATTTTGAAGACTCCATCATTCCTCAATCAATAAAAATATCGCCTCGCATTTATGTTTAAATAATATTCAATAACTGATAGAAACTGAGAGGACATAAGGGAATTTGAAATCAGAAATCCAGGAGAAGGGACGACACACTTTCTTCACCATTATTTATTAATAATTGGAAATTGATTTACATATTATCGTAGAAAGTTGTCGCTTACATGATACAGTGAGGACTTTATGAAAATTGATTATCAAGATACTGATACCATTTGTTACTTTTCTTTCCTTCCTTAAACTGAACACTATTTCAACATTTTGCCCACTTTTAATCATGACATTCAATTGCATTTCATGCTTCTTTAGTTGTGACTAGTGTTACGAGGTGAATCGGTTTCAAAATATTAGCAATTAATCACATGGTTTTAGAATAGATAAATAAAACATATGATGATGACGTCAGAGTATAATCATAAGTGTATCATATCCGCATCATTAATAAAAGGTTTTTGTTGTATAAAATTGAAAAAATACAGAAGAATGATTGCTCAATTTTACATGACTAAAGAAAAACCTGTCAATATAAAGGTTTTTCTTGTTTCTGAATTTGTTTGTTACAAAAAGAAAATTTAATCATTTATTCATGGGTTTAACAGCCACTAAAAGAAATGAAACGATGGAGTTAACCAGCTAAAAAACAAAAAAAAAATGGTTAAATCCGTTAATTTTAATCGTTTGGTTCTCCAGCATGAAGTAATACTGAAAACTCACAAGGGAAATTAAATAAAAGTTTAAAAACTGCAATTTTCTTCACGGATGCAACAAGTTAGTTTGCTTCTTCATTCGTCTTGGATTTTATCTTTCGACTTAAATATCCAAATTGTCTACTTCTGCAAATCAAAATTTTCCATCAAAGATCTATTTAAAAATGGTTGTAAGTGTATTTTCAATCATTAATTTAGGGGGTCCATTTGAAGGACTCTTGATATTTTGAATATAACAACCACTATAACAAGTATAGTGAGAGAAATAAAGTTAATTGTTTCTGAAAAGGGGACCAAGTTTGGAATCGCTGATCCTCGTACTTTTTGGACTTTGAACATCTGTGTCTTCGATCCCAATGTATCCTCTTTGGGTATCAATATATAAAAAATAGATGTATCAAACAATCTATATGACGTATATTAATCAATTAATGGAAGATGGAAATCCATGTATGTACTGTTAGAACATAAATTGGGATCTTTCTAGAGTGCGATTAAACGCGTGTAATTGTCCCCTGGTGGTGCCACTGTTTAAGCATGTATAATTAGAAGAATGCAAAAAGGCGTATTACATACATGTATATAATCAATTATTGAGCTGACGGGAGTGTAGCAAAGCAATCACTTTTCTTTGTACATATATTGCTCTACAATTTTTTATAATAGAACTATTTCAATTAACTCATAGTAGGTACAAAGAATCCACTAATCAAGGTTAATAATAATTATCATAATAATAATTGTGTAAAATAAAAATTAAACAACATTATAATTGTTTTCCACTTTTTTTAATTGGAGGCAATCTGCATACTACGTGTAGAATCATACAATGTGGTGTCTCTTTAGACTTGAGTCGAGATTGATTTATGTTGTTAAATTTTAATTTAACAAAAAATCCAAATTAATTCCCTTAAAGCCTCAAACACATTAAATTGTCTTTTTTGAAAATAAAATCTTGAATACTCATTTTAAGGCAATATATTTATGATTTTATCAATTTATAGAAGAATTTTCTCTATGTATATAAATACATTTATAAATATATTTATTCAGTCCTTTCAGGAGGGCTATGGTTTTCTTAAAAATATATATTAAGTCATAGCAATTCCAGGACACCCAAGTGTCATCTCAATTGGTAGAGCTGCCTATAAATATAAAAAGAAAGAGAACATTTATATTGTAACCCTGACAATTTCATAAATGTTTGGGAGGTTAACAGCTTGATCAGTCATGGCGTATAACTAACTAACTTAGCTGCAAGAGTCCTTTTAACTTTTTAGAGGGGTAAACATTGATGTTCTTTTAGAGAAGGTGGAAGGTGGATATCAACACAAAGTCATATATGTGTACCAGAAGATTATTTTACATATATATATAAAGGATTCTAAGCTCACACGATTATGCATTTTATTCATCACTGTGTTACTCATGATTAGTGCTGTATGTTTTATCCCCCAAAAATATGGAATAAGGATAACAACATCGGAAAATAAGAAATGCTCTTCATATTGACGAATACTAAGCATTTCTCACGCCACTAAAAGCTTTAGATTTACAGCTCACCAAATTGAATTGATACTTACCCCATCTCTCATATAGTATTTCTCACGCATTCCTTTAAACGTGACTATTTATGTTTAAGTAAACATATATATATACTACAAGGCTCAAACGGTGTAATTTATATTTTGACCTCTACCACAACAACGGTATTCCCAAAACCAGGCGCAGTTCTATGGCCTATTTTCTTTTTCTTTTTCTTTTTTGGCTAAGGAAATAATATAATCAAGCTCACCAACCAAGGAACAAACAAATATATCTATAAAATTTATGATTCAAGTCATTTTGAACCATAATCAACTGACTGACTTGTCTATATACAACAGGTTCAATATCCTTTATGAGTCTGTAAGCAATCTCTTTTTTTATTTTCAAATAACCATAAATCAGTTAGTCTTTTTTCATCCATTGTGTGTACATCTCAGGTGATTCATTATTCACTTCATCACAGACAAACTTTTTAAAGACTTTTTTATAGAGATTATGGGGTTCGAAGCAACGAGTTGAAAATATCTGAACAATACTTCCCTAAATACTTTTTTTCATGCAAAATATTTAGCTCATTTAGAGAATGAAAATAATGTTGCTCTCCTTACGAAACACTATGATTTTTCAAACACTCTCAGAAGAGAGGGAGCCGAGCCAATTTATAAGTTTGGAGGTAGTTTTGTCTGTGCCCATGGCCACTTTCCATCCATTTTTGCAATCGAAAATGACGATTGTATGTAGATAGCATCATCAATCTATGTACATTAGAGGTTTAATGATAATGGATCTGTGACGTCGGAAGACATAGTCATCAACGAAAAGGGGATCAATCTCATTGCAATCCCGAGAGTATTGGGAGTAACTTGAACTTGGAGAATCAGAAGTCCTTTACTCAAATTGAGTAAGAGAGCACAATCTATGAAAGTTCTGCTCGACCTCACCTAAACCAATCAAATCAGTTGAATTTTGAACTGTCATTTGACTCAATTCCAAATCATGATATGATGTATTTTTGTTCATGATTGTTTATAAAAATAAAAGAGGGAGTGTACAAGGTAAGTCTCTTCAGTTCCTACATACAACATGGTTCATGGTGAGGGCAAAAAACCCGAACGCATTGGATGGGAAAATATGGATACACAATGGAATATTCTTTATTATTGTAAACTACGCATTTTATGCGTAAAATAATCTTTCATCAGATAAAAATGTCGTTGAGCTAATAATGTCATACTATATTATTCTACTTTTGATGTAATAATAAATTTAAAGTGTTCATTTTAGAAGATTTTGTGGGGAGTATGTTACTCTTTAAAGCCCCCTAATTTCCTCCCTCTTCATAACATAACCACTCTTATGTCTTTTTGTCAGCTCTCAATGTTTTTATTTCTATTTCCCTTAAATCAGAGTTCAAAACATACATAAATTCATTGAACTCGAATAAGCTATGGCTAAGCTCTGAACATTTCCCTAAATAAAGAATAGTCCCAAAGTTGAGCTAAAGAATTGGCTAAGTAAGCATCAACTAATTAATTTGGGGCTTTATTTATCTTTCTTTGGAAGAAGAAGAAAGGGTTTCGAGATACAATAGAAATAATGTCATGTTATACGTTTATGAACAAAGTTAAAAAAAACAAAAGATAAAAAAAACTGTCATTATCTTTGATAACATACTTATAAAAAGGTCTTTTTATATGTAGACTACGGGGATGAGAAGCTTTGTATATTATATTTTTATAAGAACAATGTGGTGCATAGAAGGAAATACCTAAGGCGTGTTCTTAACTTATAAATGAATCATCTTCATTTCTAGACGAAATGACCTTCAAAAGTTCCAATTCTCCCTCCTCCTCCTCCTCTCCCTCCTCAACAAAGAAATGATTTAATGGGTAGGTAAGTAATAGGTATATTACGACAAAATAGTTAAAGATAATCTTGAGTTACTACTTATATTACTTACATATCGTACGTATCGAATTGTTGAGCCAATTTTTAATTTTTATTTTTAATGCTAGTTGCTATTATAGGAGGTATAAGGATTACGGCTGAGGATATCTATATCTACCATAGAAATTAGCGAATAGGAATATATAAATCTTTTTAAGCTGTGAATAATTCGCAGATGGAAATGACACAAATACCTTTGCATATCATCATTCTATTTGAAATAAAGCCATTTGTCGCAGAACACTTTTTGAATAGCAAAAACAATGAATAGTTGCGTGATGATCGTGTGAATAATATATGACGTCATTTATGTAAAACTGCTCCCCCACGGTATCAATTTGATTTTAGTACCCCTTTGTGTATTATACCAGGAGCACTCATTAGGGACAAGGGAGTGCCCCCAAGATTCAATAGCAGGCCCTGCTCCCTTTTGTACAAAGTATATACAGGATATTTATTTTTTAACGACAAAAAAATGGGGTAGCAAATTTCGAAAATATATAATTAGTCTCAAGAGCCATTTTTAATAATCTTGTCTAGGTCTCAAGCCTTCAAGGTCTCGTGGCCAAGGCCCAGAATAAAGCAATTACATTAAATAATTTTTATTCCTAAAATACACCACTCTTGGTATGGTCTGAGTCTTAGTCCCCTCAGAGTCTTGGCCATGTCACTAATCTTTGATCCAAGGATAATTATACTTACTCATACCAAAGTTGCAGCAAAAATAATAATAATTAATAAAAAAATATTTGAATAGATCTATTTTTTTTTGTAACTAAAAAAAAAAAAAATTCCCAATTCATTTACTTTTTAAAGGCAAGAAGGATCAATTATAATTTATATTTGATCTCAGGGCCTTCATAGGGTAAAACCGGTTCTGGTCCCCTCCCCCAGTTTAAAAACCCTAACTGCGCCCTTGCCTTGTAGACATATTAATATCAATTATAACTAGCAGTACTCTGGCATCTCATTTTAAAACCCAAATTAAAAGAAGATTTTTGTAAACGTCATGAGGAATTGCTTTACAAATAATCCATGTAATACAGATAATATCTCAAAACATGTTTTAAAAAAGTATCTACATATATATAATTTGTATATACACATAAATTGTATATGTAATTCATTGTTATTTTAATAGTAAAGGCATTTTTAGCTCGACGAACAAAGTGTAATCATGTCAATGTCCAAGGGAAACAATTAAAAAACACTTAGAGAACATTTAAAAAATTGATTTATGTGGATCAGCCTCCATATTTAGTTTATACTGGGTGATAAACTATGTATCCACCATTGATATTTTCAGGAAGTAATTCTATTGAATATCCTTGTTGTTTTTTGTGTCTGCATTTTCCATAATACATAATATGTACGTGATGTTTGTAGTGTTTAATAAATTACAAAAAAACAAAAAAAAACACCAATAATAATGAATCATATTTTTAGCTGTAACTTGAAATAAGTTTAGATCAATGTGGACATAATATCTGCGAATATGATTTGATCAGCTTACCATATTTTTTCCATCATCAAGTTCAAATGTCTTTGTTTATGTGCTAATCCTTGTTTATGTGACATTCAATAGCCTAAATACATGGTATTGAACGAATCAATCTATTAAAGATTTCAATAATAAGAAAAAAAATTTAAACTTCAATAACAATTTGAATACAACCAGGAGCAACATTTCAACTTACTCGACCAAATGTTTAATTTATGTCAAATCATTTTGGATAGTAATATTTTTATGGGATATCCTAATAGATGGCATCAAATTGGTAGATTTTAACGATCAAATGAACTTTTGATGTGCTCATATCTATAGTCTATATATTCACAATTGGTTAGGACCTTGACTTCTACATATTACACAATAGGTGCTTATCTAGTATGATTTGGGTGAATTATTCTTGATTCTACCATTTATAGAAATATTGAACAAATCTTACTATCACATTTGTCATAATTTGATATCAAAGCAACTCATTTTGTACCAAAAAAAAACCCGGGTTTTGAACCCATCCCATTGAAAAAAAATCCTTGGAACTCCTTTGACCAAGTTAAAAAACATTTCATGTCTTCTTGGTCACATCATACATTTACGTCAATAATGTACGAACTACATACTTACATAGTTATCCAATAATTTATTTAAAACGAATCTTCTTTCAAAATTACAGAAATATCCTTTTTTTTACCCCTATAAATCATAGTAATTATTTTTGTCATAAATTACACATTTCCGTTTTTATGCAATAAATTGTCGTATCGTCCTTGGGTTTATTGAAGGATATAGTGAGGATATGTAAACCACTTCGTCAACGTAGCTTGGCTATATGTAATATAATGATTATTGTTTGTGAAATATTTGGTAGTAGAGTTATTCTAGAATATTTGAGTTACGTCCTTATATAACTTATGTCATATGAGCACATCTTGCGTGTTTCATAAAATGTTGACGATAATTGATCTGGCTCTAATGTATTCAATTCCCTTAACAGATTATTTCCCTTAATTTTGAACAGGAACCAGCATTTTCTTGACATTGCAATCAAACATATGTAAAGGGTTTTTCAATAGGGATGACGCATTTTTATTTCATTAGGGACGGTCAACTACGTCATATTTTTTTTGTTTACATATCTTCTCAGAAATAGCTTATAAATCATCATGGAGCAGTCCAACCTTGAGCAGAGTTTGCAAATTATACAAATTATTGCCAAGTTCCGTCGTGACAACTTTAAGAGGCTCGCAGGAAAGCTATGGTCCACGTAATCATCCAACCTGTCGAACAATTGAACGTCTCTTGAAAAAATTTGAATCCACATATTCATTACATAATGTTCTAGTGCCAGTGAGACAAAGAAATGCGAGCAGTAATTAAGATATAGTGGCAGCTAGTGCATCAATTCAAGAAACCCAAATCAGTCTCTTACACGCCATTACTGTGAATGGAAATTGATATCTGAGCCATGATAAGGGTTTAATATGTATGACCCTAATTGGATGTTATGGACTTAAATGACATGTGGTTACAACAAGACTTGCCACACAGCAAACAATACAATCGTTTTATTGAAGTGCAAAATCGGTGAACGTGTTATTTCCAGAAATGGACCAGTCAATTGGCCGCCTTGCTCATGCGATTTGATGTCTTTGGACTATTTTCTATGGGCCATGTAAAATCATTGATCTACACCAACAAGCCAGCAACACTAGAGGAGCTCAAAACAAATATTGAACGCGAGATTCCTGCAATTTTGGTCGATTTATGCGAAAAAGATGTAGAAAACTGGGTTAAACGATTTGATTTTTACAAGAATGTCCGTGGTGATCATGCAAAAAGACATTGAATTCCTTACTTAATTGCAATTTAATGTACTTCAACACTAAAAAAGATTTCGTTTATATCTCAGACCCTTTTAATTTTATTTAAAAACGAAAATGCGTTGCTCTTATTGAAAAACCCTTTATAATCAGGGGTATAATATCTGGTACTGGGAGCACTAAAAGATTCAATAGCAAAAAACAGAATCAGTAAGATAGGAAAACGTCCATCTATTATATAGACCTCAATCAGAACCAGTCACAGCCATAATCCAGAATTGTGGTTTTACTACTATAGACAAAAAATATCGGGAATTTGTTTATAAATCAAAAAATCTTTATTTAATCATTAAAATTAATTTCATCCCCCTCAAAGTTGTTCTCCCTGATGCAATGCACATGGGACAACGTTTTTCCCCATTTTTAAAACAGTCTGCATATTTAGTAATATTGCAAAAAAAAGTTTCCAAATCCATGTGGGGGTTCCAAATTAGAACTAGAGTTGTATTTGATCTTCATCAAACCTCTAACCATGAACCACCGAATGGATTTGAAAACCTTTTTTTGCAATATCACTCAGACATAATATCTACAACTTTTATTTCAATGAATTTTTGCTAAGTTTTAATTTGCAATTTTTAATCAGTAATCGATTTTAGCTGTCCACAAAAGGACACCTATCCCAAACACTGATGAATATTTTAATGTGTAATTTGGCACAGATGTCAACAACAGTAGTGCCTACATAAAAACAAAAACACTTATCACTATCGGAATTTTAAGAAAATTAAATTCAAATTTACATAGGACATTATTTGTCCTTCAAAAAAAAGAATTGATTTTTTTATTTTTATTAAAATTTTAAAGAAATGCTGGGTTAATTGATTGTTTGTTTATCAATTAATATCCATTATCAATTCTACAAAACTAACGATTACAACAATTATGAGTGTTGTGGGATTTCAATTTGCTCATTTGTAAATTTTCTGTTATGATTAAAAATATGTAACCATAAAGATTTATTCCTCTTTTAATAATAATTAATTGCATTGACTACAAAAAAGAAGGACAGAGTTTTACTTCTTAAGCCGAATCACATTCATGAGAATTTGAGCCTTTTGAATGAGAACAACACGCAAAATAAAGGTTTCATCGAATAAAAAGGGGGACGTATCGAGTTGCGAACCCCAAACACAACGGTTTGACAAGGCCAAGACCTTTCATAACTTTATTTTATTCTTTTGTCGCCAATTAAAAAGGTGTGTCTCACTCTCAAGATCCAAATCTCCGAATGGAAGGGCCAATAGATAACAAATTGTCAGACAATCCAATAAACTTGGATACAAAACAAGGAATTAATTAAGGAGCTCACTTCCTTCACTCACAAAGTGGAATGAGGAAGGCCCAGGAAAAAATAATTTGAATTGAATTTGAGTCTATTAAGAAATCTCTATAAAGAGAGCATCTGAAGAAAAAGTCTTCAATAGCTCACCCTCCATTCAGGAGAAAGAGATCCGAAGAGCTTGACAGCTTCTTAATGACTGATTATTTTTTTAAATAGAATATTTATTTATATTTTTTTTTTTCATTTTCTACAAATTATAATTTTTAATTTTCTTAGTTGTTATATATAACATGAAGAAGCTTTATGTCTAAATATATAAGTAAGACTTTTCTGTTCCACTCCTAGCAGGATTATATTACTACTAAATTCTAGGTATGTATTCTCGTGTTTCCATTCCAATATTTAGAGAAAGAAGTTTCAACATTTTTATTGTATGTACGCCTGCCTCTTAAAATAAGTAATTTACTAAGAGTTTTGACATTTTCACAGTTATATCAAAGTCATTACTATTGATAAATCTCTAATATTCAGACAATCATCCCAGAGGAACATACCAATGAGCTAGTTGTCTTATTTTTGAAGATGTTTTGTGCCAAATATTAGGCAAGAACTTTATCTGGATCCGAAGGAGCATCGAGAGGCAACGCCAAGTTAAGAGAGTTAAGAGAGTTTCGAGGCATATTCAACGGATTTGTCTTGAGGATCTTACCAACAGCTCTTAAATTGAGATTTCTATATAGTACGTTCCCTGGACTTATCCTTGAACTGAAATTCACTGGCTCATCTTGTACAAGTAGTGTAAAAATACCTTACAAAATATAAACCCATAAGGTCGAAATTTGATGCTAGTAACTATAGTAATAAGTGCTTTAACACACTTTAATAACTCATTAGAACCCATTGAAACTCTATTACCAAATAAACATCAGCTTAAAATGTTCTTTTATTTTCACGGCCCAGAATCCCCATTCTTTTCATGAACGTATTGTCAAAAAGATTAATCGGTAAATATAATATTTGATATCCAAGTAGAAATTGCCTGACAAAATCCCTAATACGGCTAATTTAACAACTGTATAACTTTTTTCATCACTATTGCAAATCAGGATCAGTTATTTGCATGGATTATGAGAAATGACATCCTATAATTCTTCTTCTCTTAAGTCATGGGTTTAGTTTTATATTATTGATGACCCCTATGATCAAATATAAGATTTTAATTTAATTAATAAACAATAAAGGACAGATATTTATGTTTAAGTTAAGTTACTTTTTCGGGGGGGGGGGAGGAATGGTTGTTTGTTAGGTAAATAGGATATGTGTAATCTTCAGTAACTTTGATCTATTACTCATCATTTAAAACTAAATTTAAAAAATCGGCGGATTTAATCGACTCAAGAATATACTGGTCGGCTCAGAATATAGACAACACAACAAAATATAAACGTAAATATATCAGATTGAATACGGAGCTCAACGATGAGCAAAAATTGAGAAATGATATAATCTTTAATTGCTTATAATGCTTAATTAGGTTTCGTCAAATTATGTTATACAATTATATAGTATATCAAACTATTAAATCTTACGACTGCCCATACTAAAAATGAATATAATTAAACAATTATATTATTATTATTTGAGATATTGATGAACAAATATTATAGTTCGAAATGATGTTTGTATTAAATATTTATTTTCCAAAGTATACTTTGCCAAGTCAATAATTAAATTTATTTTTTATTTGGAAAAAATTATATTATACTTAAAATATTTTGATAATGTACATAAAGCTGTTTCACTTGCTTTTTTTTTCATTCGTAAGGGATTTCTTTTACATCAAGAAATTATGACAAGATGATAAGAAAACTATTTCCTGGGTTTCAATGTTATTTTGACATTCGAGTTTTGGATTAAACGAAAATACGTCCCTCATAACCTAGTGGGTTAAATTGAGAAACTATTTCCTCTTCTATTTTTTTTTTAAAAAAGAGTTCATTTTACCTTTGAAATAATTTAGTAAAGAAACTTAATTTAACTGGACATTTTATTAATAGTTTAAATCACTTTTACACTAAAATTAAAATAAAATTATTTCATCCTTTTTTCAAGTTAATAAATAATTATGTGCAAAATTGAATACAATATATATATATATATATATACGGTGGTAAAAACTGGGATATAGGTTTAATTTGAGGTTCCAAAACTTTAAAAAACCTTTTAAAGTACTCCCTACACTTTAGATTTTAATTTTTTAATGAACAATTTTTGTGAAAATTAGGGTTTTATCTCGATCCATCGTGTTTCTTTGGTAACATTAAGAAAAAGTCCGAGAATGAATTACGGAATACAATAAAGTTAAAGAAGTATGTTTTTTTTTATAAGAAATCAAAAAACAAATTCAAATTATTTACTCATACACTATGATGTAATTGAATAACATCTACAAAAAATGTTTTATAGACTGTCCGTGAAAATAAATATCTCATCGTTAAAAATGGAAATAAAAATACTAAACGGAAGGAACTGTACCACGTAAATTGCACATAAAACATTTATTTGTTTGCCGATTTCCTTAAAAAAATTGATGTTTCAAAGCTTAGAGCGCATTATTCAACAATTAATAACTAACATCTAGGATAATTAAAACATATTTTACATAAAATTAGATATTCTAATTTTATACTCTTTGAAAAGTGCAAGCAAAATTTGAATTTACTATATATGCGAATAAAACTAGACTAAATACCCTGTTTTACATCAATAGAACTTTAACTTTTGAAGTACAAATTTTCTAAAGTGCCCAAAATAATGAAATGTTGCTAGATACTGTTTCCATTTATTTAGTGTTGTTGATGAAAGCTTTATTACTTTTTGTGAATTAGTTGTCTACTGGATTGAAGTGTACAGATTGTAGCAGATCCTCTGGAGCTACATTAATATAAACAATATTACATTATCATTCTTTTCTTCTTCTATCCGGCTGGCACATTATGTTTACCAGCGCGTGCGGGTCGGATCTTATGTGTTTACCTTCTCATTGCGTGACCTCTTAATAGAGGGCTCTACTATAGTATATGTACATAAATTGTAAAGATTCAAAGTAAGATGTGTGATAAATCATATATATATATCTCTATGCTTATTTGTTCAAACTAAATCGGGACTTTAAATAAATAACTACATCTATCAACATTCACCTTCACTTTTCTTCATTTCTTCAACGATCAACTCCACATCCTACAAGATTACATAAAAAATATTCTGAAATGTATAGATCTTGACAATAGTCTGACGAACGTGGGAAATTTTTCACTCTCATTCTTCTTCTCAAGTGATGTATCTTACTTAACATTAGATTATCAAATGTTAAAGAATATTTTATATATAACTATCTGCTATATGATAATTAATTGTTTAAATTAATATAATATATAACAGATGAATTTCTTAATAAAATAAATAATGAGATCAGGCGAAATTTGCATTAAAAATGAAGAAAAAATTGCCATTTTATGTAGTATCAACAAATTAAATATTGTTGATAAATGTAGTTTATAAGTAAACGAAATAAACATTATGTACTTCTAAAATTATATCAAAACCTAGTTTTATTATACATACAGAAGCGGAAGTTTTTTAAGACTCGCAACCTCTTTTATTTCAAAACTATGAATGAAATAATTGAGGTTGATATGAAGAGATTAGATACTAAATCTAATAATATAGATGTTTGATCTTGTCCTAATCAAAAAGATGATATAATTTAAAAGAAGTCTATTTATGAGAAACTCGAATATTTCAAAAGAAAATCAATATAATGTACGTAAATCTATAAACTTTTTCTTTAAAAATAAGGAAGAAAACCCTTACATGGGAGCCAAAAATTAATAAATAACTAAATTTTACAAAAATAAATCAACAAATTGAAGAATTTCCTTACATAAAATAGTCTTCGACCCTATTTCATTACTAAAAATAACAAACATCTTAGAGAAAGCTCCGTGTGGACATTTGAAAACAGTTCTATAATAAAGTGACATATCTTTTGAATGGTGTTAAAAGGAACATTAATAATTATTGTACTTCATAAGTAAATATAATCAAGTCTTTGCTTTTAAGCATAAGTCATTACTACGTCTAACATCTATTTTATCAAACAATTTGTCTACATAAAATAGTTTTTAACCATATTTCAGTACTAAAAAATAACAGACATATATATGTATAAGAGGACATGTATTATTAACATGTAAGCAAGTTCTTTCGTCACTCCTCAAAGACCAACCCGTTTCACCTTAAAGCATACTGATGCAAGAACTAAGGACAAATTAATATGAACTTTTGTGACCGATGTTGACTATTTAGGTATTTTAAACCGGTAACCCATTAATTGGTCGATTTTTTGTTTAAATGAATCTTTGAGATCTAAGTAAAAAATAATAACTTTTCCTCATAACCATAACAAAGAAGATAAATCATTTATCGAGATTTTGTGAAATTACATTTTAAAAGTATTTATTCTGAAAATTTAATAATTGTAGATCCTAATAAGTACGCTCAAATTTATTGAAAATATCTCTAAAAAGGTTTTAGTTTATTCCATTTTGTTTGTTTTAGTTGTTTTTTTCTATATAGTTTAACATAAGTGTTTTAATTATTGAAACTTAGACTATTACTTTAAATAAAATTTAATTCCACTTATATAAAATAACTGATTTGTACATTGATGGTGGATTGAATAATTAGATAGAGGTAAAAAATTAAAAGAGATTGTAGCTTACATGTAAGAGCTTTTGAATAACAATGGATGCATGTTGGGTATATTAATTTTGCTAAGTAATAACAATCCCAAGTGTTTCAAAAATTTAAAAAATATAATGAAAGCTCTTGTATGTATGTTCAGAAACTCTGAAATGGTTCAAGTTGGAATGAAGAGTACCTAAGATACTTAAGCTGGCCCAAATAAAATGCATACAAAACCGAGTTAACAATTAGACCATCGAGCCTTGGTTCAATCAGTCACTGATTCATTGCTCAGTAGATAACACCACCAAAACCATGTCTCCCATGCCTCCACAAAATAAAGTTGTGAAAACCAACAAATTTTCTCCCAAGTACCATGTTGGGGGAAATAAGAAAAGACAGCAAAGACGTAGAGAAATTGATTCAGCTAGATACAACACCGATAACCGACAACATAAAACCTCATCATATTCATCTCCGTCCACAACGTCAACACTTGGAGCGGATGTTCATTGGCTAAATAAATGGAATGGTTCCAAATCGATTCAGGAGTCCTCCCAGCCCTTGCCAGAACATACTGGAACTACAGCTGAGAAGAAATCTAAGAATTGGGCTGAATGGAAAGGAAAGGGAAATAAAGAAATCGAAACAAAGTCATGCAAAGCACCTCCTGTACAGTTTGATACTCCACTCTATGACCCAACATTTCAAGAAGCGCAACCCTTCTTCGATCCCTCATCAAACGAATACAATTGGAGAGATTATAAAGCCCTAAAGGGTACATACACCAATAACCATAGAGCACGAATTACGTTGGTAAAGAATTTGATTCCAATATGTCGTACGACTATTGTCAATGACATTTACAATTTGAAAGACAGTGTCCAATGTGGAGTTTGTGGGATTCGTTTTCCTAATGAGAAAAGAAAAACTGAATATGCTGAACATTTGGACTTTCATTACATGAGCAAAATGAATATCAAGAACACTTGGAATGCATATAGATGGTATCCAAATCTAGAGTCAATGAGTAACAATGACTCAGAAAAATTCATCTCCAAGTTGACGCCACAAGATCCTAAAAAGATCATGACGAATGAAAAACAATATTTGGCAAGTTGGGAAGCCCCCTCAAGACATTGTGAACTTTGTTTAGAACAATTTGACCAAGAATATTTTGATGGAGACAAGGAAGGTTGGCACTTTGTTAATGCTATGGTAACAGAGGATGGAAGTACTATCCATCCTGGATGTTTGTAATATTCATGTTTATTTATCATAATCTACCTCAAGAATTACTGTGATAACAATTATTTATATTTGATACAAAACTTTATATTTGTTTTTTTAATGATATTTGCATGTATGAAATAAAGATTATTCTTTAACTAATAAAAAAAAATTCTTGAATTTATTTTTAAGTTTCCTCATTCGAAACATTGTTCCAAGTTGATTATCTAGTAAGTGAGCATATGAATGAACAACATTTTGTCACTGCTTGAAATTATCAAAGCAATGAAGAAAAAGTGAAGTTTGAGGCTTTTAGTGTATCCATAGGAATTTGATTCATTTGTCAATTAAGAATTTCTTCATCTTGGCTAACAATTCAAGAGGTATATTATAAGCTTTCTAGTGGGTTGCGTGAGCTAGGTTTATACTTTATATTCCGTATATTTTTTTAGATTATATTTTAATATTTTTTAGATTAAAAGTTTTTTAATTAAACTTCTGATCGAAGTATAAGAATATTATAATGTCCATCAAGGTTTTTTGTTGCTCTATAAAACCATTCACATGAACATGTTTTGAATATTAGAAAAATATTAGGAATTTTAGAAAATCAAGTGCAAACACTTTTTTTGTCCACCAATGTAATGTCCAATAAATTTTTAGTACGAGACTTGTTCCTCCCGTCACAACTGGATCGAAATCGTTTGATATAATTTAGTAAATTTTTATCATTAAGTAAATTTTCTTCAAAAATAGAAATAAACACGATATATATAGTCTTTTTTCTGTGTTTGATGTATATTCTTCTTTTTATTCATTTTTTTGTTTTATTTTAGTAGCTAAAAATACACATCTCGTGTTAAGCTTTTAACTTCAAATTCGAGTCAAGTCTCAATCTTTTGAAGATCAAGTACAAGTCAATTAAAACAAATCTCAAGTGGCCATAAGTAAGTCCTCTTCATGCAATGTCTTATTTTGTTTAGAATATTGTAGTCAAAGCAACAAAATCTCATGACGTGACATGGTTCTTGGGCACTTGCTCTAATCATCCAGATAACAAAGTAGTTGAAATCAAACAAAGAAAGATATGTCTATTAATAAAATAAATTGATTAATAAATTTTAGAAAGTTATCTAAAAATATTTAACATTATTTTGGGGAAATGTTATATGATGAAAAGTTGCTGAAGAGATCAAAAATCCTAAACAGTTGATAGATTGGAGTCGAACCACTTCTGAAATATAGTTTAAAAACTTACAAATTTTTTTTCGAAAGGATATTTTATGTTTTGAATTAATTCGTGTTTTCAAGCTTATGCATGCCGTAGGGTTTCAATCCAAGTTTCATCAGTCTTAATTCATTCAATAGTGTGTTCAAATTACATGTTATGTGTATTAGTTAGAAATAAAATTTCTGAGTAGTCATAATGGAACTTCACTAAGAAAAGGAAAAAGTACAACCTAAAGTTGCAATGTCATTCCCTGTTTTAAAGACCCTTCACTTTTATAGACTTATCCTTTATGATAAAATACATTAGCAAATATAAATCTATACAAAATCCAATGAGCAGGTTCAATAATTGTAACATCCGTGCGGTAAGCATTATAATCATTAATCCATGACCCATTAGGGTGGAGCTTATATTTGAAATTTGAAATATATTATTAGTCGTAAAGTCTCAAATTGTTCCTTTTGATGCTATACCAATTTTGAACTGTAATGAAAACCATTTAAAGGTTACTCAACGGGCCTAAAGTATTGAATTCATACACTTTATTCCAAAAAAAATAATACCATCTATATACTAAACGTACAATGGAGCTTTTTGTAAAAAATAAATAATAAATTTAGTGGAGTTAATTTGCTATAAAAAATATTTGTAAGCTTTTATGATAATTTAGCATTTCCTTGTCACTAGGTACAATAATAATTAGAAATAAAACGAATTTTTGCTATTCCCTTATTCATTTGTTTGTTAGCGTATAGTTGCCAAATAAACACACTAATATACATCATTTTGCAAATACTTAAATTTTAATTTATATTCGTAAAAAAGGTCGAATTATGATTACCTTTATTTCGATAAAAGAGACTTTATAAGCAAATTTCATATAATCATTCAAAAACTAATGTAAACTTTAAAAAAATTTAACTTAAAATATGAAGAAAGGTAGGAAAAGTAGTTGACCTCGAAAACTTTTACCTCTAAACAACTATCCTACGACATCCAACTCCCTGAGAAATTCACGTCAGATGCATTTTACACTCTAAAAATAATGATTGGATATTTAATGAATTTCTGTTATATTCAAGAAAATTCAAATAAACCACTAAATATCAAACGAGAACATTGTTTTTATATTGTAAAAATAACTAAATTTCTAAATTATATGCAATACTACCTAGATTTGAATGAGCATTGTGTAGGATAAGATTTTTCACTACAACTAATAGTAATTTGGAACATGTGTCAATATGTTAGATTAATACGTATTTTAAAAAAAAATCAATTTTGAAGTGAAGTCTTCGAAATTATTAAATGAATGCTGTTTGGAATCGTTGATTTTACCCGTGTCATTGATTTGTGAATTTATTAATTAGTCGTTATAACAATCTTCAAGATTCAGAATTATAAATCATTTTTATACGTTTATATGTTAATTGAACTAAATACACAGGGAGGAGAGAAGGTAAATTGTCCTGGTGAAGAATAAATGTTTTAGGAGTTAATAACCTATAAAATAGGGAGTGAATGTTCTAGAATGTTGGGGGTGGCCTAGAAAAGAGTAAAAAGATTAAAAAGAGTAGTAGAGAATACATAGTTTTCTTAGGAAAATGTAGCATTTGATGAACAAATTTAGAAGATACTTACAATGTTATTATCGCTTAATATAGTGAAAGAGTTACTTTGAGCTTTTAAGTCTGAAGAATACCAAATATAGTGTGGTGTCAGTTTGGGCTTTTAATGAATTTGCTTCATATGGCACCATTGTTTTAAAGCCTTTAATGTATAGTCTATAGTCAGCATATTTAGATATTGACTAATAGCCTGCGCTAGAACCACACATTTTGTGCTGTCTAAATGATGGATGATAATTGATATCATAAGAGACGTCCATACACTAGTTTATCTCAATGAGGTGGAAAGTTTATCAATTATCATGCGTCACATCATTACATATTTTCATACAGTTGATACGGAAAAAATCTTGATTGTTATGAATATAAATAAAAATTAATTTTATAATACAGTCAAACCTAGTCTCACAATCACCTGCTTTAAGCGTGCCACTGCATTAAAGTACTAATAAAATGATTTCTTACTTTAATTTAGAACACAAAGGCTCTTTATGAGGTACTTAACAATTGCAAAATGTGTCAAAGGACCAATTCGGATATTTTGTACACATTCAAGATAATAATAAAAAAGATACCTTAAAAAAGACAATGAATTTAATTTACCAATATTTATCAACACTCGACCCACTCAAAATATGAATTACAATTTGTATTTATAGATTGACAGCATATTTTTGAGAATGAGTGTTGTCAATTTTAAATTTGCTTATCACCTGTTATGATTCATATGTAAATATAGTGTGAAACCATAAAGATTTCTATTTCTCATAGTTATTACATTAAACTCAAATACAAAATAAAAATAAATAAAGTTAAAAAAAGGACTTCCTAAGTCAAATCCCATTCATGATAATTTTAGCCTTCAAATGAGAACAACACACAAATTAATAGCTTTATCGAATAAAAAGGGGAACGTATCGAGCTGTGAACCCCTAACAAAACGGTATATAACTTTGTTTTATTCTTTTTTTACAATTAAAAAACGAAACAAAGAATTAGTTAAAGAGCTCACTTCCTTCATTCGCAAAGTGGAGTGAGGAAGGATCAGAAAAAAGTGATTTAAGTAAAAGTTTAGGCTATTAAGAGACCTCTATAAAGAGAACATCTAAACAAAAAGCCTTCAGTAGCTCATCCTCCATTCAAGAGACGGAGATCCAAAGAGCTTGACTGATGATATTTAACCCCAATTGAGTATTACTGGACTAGACAAAGACTTGTTATAACTCCTTATAACGGTTATGAATCATAATACAGTCATTGGATAATCATTAAAGGTCATACATGGTCAGATCGGTAGTTATTGTTTAAAAATTGGATACAGTTCTTCCGAAGAAAGTTGGAATAAAATAGTAAGAGATTTTGGGGTGTCTCCCATACCATGTAGGTCACCAATGACCACGTCGAAAAAAGGAAGCATTTGAAGCAATAGGTGGTATCCCTTTTATATTTTTTATGCAACTTTTTAACCCATTAATGGCATAAAATATTTTGAACATACCAATGAGCTAGTTGATTATTTTTGAAGATGTTTCATGCCAAATATTAGGCAAGAACTTTATCTGGATCCATCAAAATGTAAGAAGATAACAATGACTGCAAACACTTGATTTTATATAATTTTAGGATTGTTTTTTGCAAGCTTTAATTTTTTATATATTTGAATTTTTGTATCGAATTCAACCGTAATTTTTACCTTCAAAAATAATTTTTTTTCACAATGACTAAGATATTCAAAATGATATTTATATTTTCTTTACCTTTACCCTGTACTACAAAAAATTGGTAATACATGTGAAAAATGTCTATATTTAAACATTTTCTTTTCAATGCTCATAACTTCTTTACATGAAAATAATATGTATATAGGGAAAGTATAAATTTATTACATAGAGTCATTTTTTTTTTCAAATAATTTTTTCAAGGGATACTTTAATAAAGGTAAAAAAAAAAAAATAAAGGAACCAAATTTAAAGAAAAGGTTGCATGATATTGTCACAGCTTTTGTGTGTGTCAAATACACTTGTGCTACATTCAACTAGTCAATTACTTATAATAGACCAAATGAAATCAATTGTTAAACATAAAATATCTATATAACATTAGCACAATGATATTGTATCAATTTTAGGCTAGGCTCAATATGCTGCCAAGTAAATCCTTCTTATAAAAATGGCCAAATCAAGTGCTTTTACATGCTTCTTTTGGATACTGCCGATATATATGTGATAAAGGCTCCTTTGTCTTTATTATACATAAATGAGTTCAGACAAGTTCCATTCAAGTGTTAGGAGTTTCTGTTCCATCAGCTATCTTCAAAATAAACGTCATCTTTCATCTCCTCAATGTTTGATCCATAAGCTTGAACAAACCCAAATATGAGATGTTCATAAAGAAATTTTTTATAAAATGAAATTAGAGCTGTATTATTTCCATGAAGTTGCATGTACACTTAGAAAAAAACAATTAACCAAATAAATCAACAGACTTTGTACCAATGGTAGGAAGGAGTACAATGATATTCAAAGCTTCTTTAATATCTACTTGGGTTCTCAGACCATGAGTTGACATGACAAAAACTATCTTTTAAATTACTTCGAGTCAATCTCTCTTTTTACATGTTCCTATTGTGAATGGCATTACATTCATTGCTTTGCTGTCTTCTATATTTCATTGAAACGATTTGTATTTAGGCTCTCTTTTAAGGTGTGGATCAAATCCATTGCTTTTGAAAAGATTTAATAGATGTGTTCAGAGAAATTTATTTTCGCCTAAAATCTTTTTGTATTTTACGAGCTAAATAGAAAAAATAGCATGAATCCACCACTGATGGGTAAGAGAACCTGAAATATATTGGAGAATACATCAAAATTGTTTAATCTTCAAAAAACGTAAGAGAAATGATATTTACATATTGTTGAATTAAATATTTATTTCAGTGTATTTGAATTACAAATAATATGAAGTACAAATAAGTATTCTAAAAGAACTACATACTTGTTTGTCGTTGTAAATATATTTTATTGTAAACTACATATTATGTATGTATCTGTTTATTAATTTATGAACCAATGGATCTGTTTTCTAAAGATTCATTTGAAGTTCAAGCTGGTTTCTGTATATTTGAAGACGTGGTTTACTTTAATATCATGAGTAACTGTTAGAATGTAATATATTGAATTATTGCATTTAAGAAAAATAAGTTCTACTATGAAGGTGCTACCTTTTTGAAGTCAATATTGGGTTCTTATTTTTTAATGATAAAATACTGAGTGTGGAACGACAAATCCTGGAGTGGTCACAAAATGATGGCTGGTTATATGGAATAAAAAAATCATATATTGAATAATAATATGTTCATATTAGTTTAATTCCAAGCATTGACTCTCATTAAAGCCACTTACACCAAAATATGGCCGAACCCACATCACTCTTCTTCTAGATACCTACATATATGTATGTAGTTTTAATTGATATCCATATGATAATGACCTTTTAATTCAATTTTGGTATGTATTATCGAAAACTTTAAAGTAAAATATATGTACATGGATGAATCCCCTTTAATTCAAGCTAGAACATGAATAATTTTCTTCATTGGAGTCTTTTATGTATCTATATACAAAATTAACTATAGCTCTCAAAAACCTTTTATCTTTTCCAAGCAATGACAGTCAACTTTCAAAATATTGCTTCAATGTATACCCATTGAAAATAATTGTTTTTCGCTGCAATGAAGCCAACTTAGTTAAGACACAGATAGAAAAATGCCTTATAAAAGCTTAATATTCTGTCAATCTGACAAATTCATGTAGATCTAATATTTAGATGTATCAATTCAAAAGACAATGACTTTTGGTTTTAATACTTTTAGTATTTTTAGACTGTAGAGCATATGGAATTTAAATTTGCTCATTTAAAAATTTTCAGTTAGGATTAAAAATATGTAATCATAAAGATTTATTCCTCTTTTTAATAGTAATAAATTGCATTGACCACAAAAAAGAAGGATAGAGTTTTACTTCTTAAGCCGAATCACATTCATGAGAATTTGAGCCTTTTGAATGAGAACAACACACTTAATAATAGTTTCATCGAATAAAAAGGGGGACGTATCGAGTTGTGAACCCCAAACACAACGGTTTGACAAGGCCAAGACCTTTCATAACTTTATTTTATTCTTTTGTCGCCAATTAAAAAGGTGTGTCTCACTCTCAAGATCCAAATCTCCGAATGGAAGGGCCAATAGAAAACAAATTGTCAGACAATCCAATAAACTTGGATACAAAACAAAACAAGGAATTAATTAAGGAGCTCACTTCCTTCACTCACAAAGTGGAATGAGGAAGGCCCAGAAAAAAATATTTTGAATTGAATTTGAGTCATTAAGAAATCTCTCTATAGAGAGCATCTGAAGAAAAAGTCTTCAATAGCTCACCCTCCATTCAGGAGAAAGAGATCCGAAGAGCTTGACAGCATCTTAATGACTGATGATTTTTAAAAATTGAATATTTATTTATATTTCTTTTCATTTTCTACAAATTATAATTTTTAATTTTCTTATTTATTATAAGTCCTATATATTACAAATTTGAGTATGTGGAGGTTTAAGAAGACCTGATAATATGCATATATATTCATTTACTTACCTACAAATATCCTACTTCTTAATTCAATATCATGAATAAGTTTGATGTCTAAATATATTTAGACTTTTCTGTTCCACTCCTGGCAGGATTATATTACTACTAAATTCTAGGTATGTATTCTCGTGTTTCCATTCCAATATTTAGAGAAAGAAGTTTCAACATTTTTATTGTATGTACGCCTGCCTCTTAAAATAAGTAATTTACTAAGAGTTTTGACATTTTCACAGTTATATTGAAGTCGTTACTATTGATAAATCTCAAAGATTTATCAGACAATCATCCCAGAGGATGAATTTCATTTGTTCTATTAGATTTTGAACATACCAATGAGCTAGTTGTCTTATTTTTTGAAGATGTTTCATGCCAAATATTAGGCAAGAACTTTAACTGGATCCATCAAAATGAAAGAAGATAACAATGACTGCAAACACTTGATTATATACAATTTTAGGATTGTTGTTATTTTTTTCAAGCTTTAATTTTTTATATATTTGAATTTTTGTATCTAATTCAACCGTAATTTTTACCTTCAACGAAAAATAAATAATTTTTTTTTCCACAATGACTAAGATATTCAAAATGATATTTATAATTTAATTACCTTGCCTTGTACTACAAAAAAATTGGTAAAACATGTGAAAAATGTCTATATTCAAACATTTTCTTTTCAATGCTCATAACTTCTTTACATGAAAATAATATGTATATAGGGAAAATATAAATTTTTTACATACAGTCATTTTTTTTTTTTTCAAATAATTTTTTCAAGGGATACTTTAATAAAGGTAAAAAAAAATTAAAGGAACCAAATTTAAAGAAAAGGTTGCATGATATTGTCACAGGTTTTGTGTGCGTCAAATACACTTGTGCTACATTCAACTAGTCAATAACTTATAATAGACCAAATGAAATCAATTGTTAAACATAAAATATCTATATAACATTACACAAAAATATACAATTATATATATACATTATACAAAAATACTCCAATCGTCAATTGTGACTCTGAGAGGGTTTTTTCCATGATGGGGAATGTACTCTCATCCAAGAGGACAAGAATGAGTGAAGAACATTTCAAGAACCACCTCTTAATAAAATGGAACTCAGAATTTGTCAAAATTGAATGAACTTAAATAAATGAATATTTGATGGCATCGTATTTAAAATTATAATTTATCATATTTATCTTATATATTGATCTTCATTAAATATGTTATTCTATTTTTATATAATATTTTGTAATTTGTTTTTTCTCATTTAACCCTCATTTGTTCTACTCAAAACGACTACATTTTTATACTTAAGTGAATCCTATAATTCATATTACATATTTAAGAAACACATATAATTAAATGAAATGATTTTATTTAACCATCTAGTGGCTACTTTTTTTTTATTTAACAATTTAGTTATCATTTAAAACTATTATAAAAACTTCAGTCAAAAGTAGCACATTTTGTAATTACTTAAATTTTTCCGTAAAAAAATAAAATAGGATGAAATTTCATTATGATTATCTCAAAAATAGATATATAGTTATATCAGAAAAACTGAACATTGATTCGGAAAGGAAATGTAACTCCAACTTAAGTTTTTATAAATAAACCCAAAAAAATAAATTAAATTGATAATACGATGAAAATGTACGTTATAATTACAATTTTAAATATTTTAGATATAATTTAGAAGGAAAAAAGTTATAATTGCCAGGCAATTACTTACATTGAAATCGATACAGTGACTATTATAACAAGTCACTGACTCGATTGCATATGTTCTAAAAAAATAGAATCACAATTGACGATCGGAGCATTTTAGTACATGCAAAAATTCTTCAAGTCAATGCTTATCACGGCGACAATATTCTTCAACTGGATATATCAGGCATTCTTAAAACTATCCACTTTTGAAGGGTTCAAGTGGAATATCTTTTCGACTATTGTCACACTAATAAGTATATGCATTCTTTCTTCTAAGGCTTGTATTGATTGCAAAATCTAATGAATGAACAATAATTCAATGAATGGTTTAGTTATTTAAATTCTTCCTCTTCATCTTTTAAATAGTAGAACTACATAACATAAATACTGTTTTTATCACGTATAAAATAGGTTCAGGTGTTAAGGGAATGAATAAGGCAAAAACATCCGAGGAAATGCCCATCTAAAGGACCAATCATAGATTAATCCTTAAAGTCCTTAGTCTCGTCCATTGTCATAAATCTATACTTTTTGTCAATTTCCCGTTTTATTTTGAAAATTCTTACTCGACTTAAGAGCCCCAATGATTGGGTTACGAGAAAACAAGAAGAGACGTTACATTCAAATGTAAATATTTTACAGGAATCACATTTATAACACCTCATATAAACTTTTTAGTGGGCTGGAGTATTGCTTAAACTAGATTAATACTCAAGGTTGTGTACATAATGGAATTTCAGCATACAAAAAAAAGGGATTTGATGAAATTTTAAGTAGTACTAGATTATTTGTTTAAATAATTAATTAATTAATATTATTATTGATCTACGAACAAAACATATTTGTAAGGTTGAGTGATTTTCGAACAAAAAGTCTGTTACGTGAATAAGGATAGTTAAATTCAAAAAGGAATAAGTTAAATTACTGAACTTATTCGTTTTTGATTATTATAATCAAAGTCATTTAGTGATTGTTAAATCATTATTTGGTGCATACAATTAGTTATATAAAGTAGGCTTCTATTTATAATAGCTAGTTTATGTAATGTACATAATAAATCATTGAGTTGCGAAGACAATTATTTTCAAATATTAACCACCTTAATTGCCACTTGACAAATAAATATTATACTTCGGTTCAATTCATCATTTAACTACCTAGCGACAAAAGAAGATCATTATAATTCATGAATGATACATATTCAGGATTCTACTTTATTTGAAATTCGAAACTTGATTACTTAAAATAAAGTATTGCGTCATATATGTATAATTTCATTGAAAAAGTATGGGACTCTGTACATTAATATATGGAACATAAAGACCTTTTACCCAAGCATATCTATATGCATTCATATATCAATAATCTCTACTCAGGACTAAAGTAAATAATAATATTGATATGATATACCTAATTAATATATGTATAATTATATTTGGCGATGAGGTGGCGCCACTTTTCTCTTTGTTTTTCGGGCTCCTTAATATTCAATGACTGACGTCATAACAAGACATTTTCATCAAAATCAGCTAACACTTTGTGAATTAAATAATACACACACACACACACACACAGAGCAGCAGCAGCAAGAGACGTACAGAGAGTACACAAGAATGGAATCCTCAACCGAGGTTTTGGGTGCTGCTGGAGGGGGCGCCCCTCCTGCATCCTCCAGTAGTACAAAGTTTATGATGGAGGGTGTTGGAGCCCGTGTGGTTCGTGGAGTGGATTGGAAGTGGGGCAAACAGGATGGAGGGGAGGGTCACGTCGGAACGGTTCGTAATTTCGAATCTCCTGAAGAGGTTGTTGTAGTTTGGGATAATGGAACGGCAGCCAATTACCGTTGTTCAGGTTCATATGATCTTCGTGTTCTGGATTCGGCCCCTACAGGCGTCAAACACGATGGAACCATGTGTGACACTTGTAGACAACAACCCATTTTTGGGATTCGGTGGAAGTGTGCAGAGTGCTCAAACTATGATCTATGCTCCATTTGCTACCATTCGGATAAACATAATTTGAGGCATCGCTTCTATCGTTTCTCTACCGTTGGAAGCGAGCGGTAATTTTAAATTAGACTCATCTCTAACTTAATATGTACAATACTCCTTCTCTGACCCAAACGTTAACGCCTTGCTTTGAACCTCTCTGCCTCTCTTTAGTCCTTCATATTTTGATGATAGTATAATAGATATATATATATCATGTGGTTCCCGAGTGACAAAATCAAGGACAAAGCAATTACATTAAAATAAATTTAAAACATTATTTGTGTCTATTGGTCTCGTCTAAGGGTGGACGATAGGATTATATTAAGTATTAAAGACAATCGGGAGAAATCGTTGAATCGTCTAGGGCACATATTATAAATGACAGTTTATTGCTGATAAATAAGTCCTGTTTAAATAAACTGTTTGTAGGGGATCTTAGACTGATAATTTTTTCAATTTTTTTAGCATGATCTTATTTACCTTCAACTTGAGTGCTAGTACATACATGCTGGCTAAACAGAAATTATGTATTTAATTATTTATTAATGATAATGATATTTTTATCATATCGTCCACCCCTAGTTTTGTCATGGTTTTGGGTGATGTGGCCTTGACCACAATATTGATATATTTATATTTATACATAAATATAAATTTCATACATTTATCATTTTATTCTTTCAGGGTTCTGATGGAACCTCGACGAAAATCCAAAAAAATCCCTGTTAGAGGAATTTTCCCTGGTGCCCGTGTTGTTCGGGGTGTAGATTGGCAATGGGAAGATCAAGACGGAGGTAATAATCGTAGAGGGAAAGTAACAGAAATCCAGGATTGGTCTGCTGCGAGTCCTCGCTCGGCCGCATACATCATGTGGGATACAGGTGCCAAAAATCTTTATAGAGTGGGATTCGAGGGAATGGCGGATTTAAAAGCTGTGTCTGACGCTAAAGGAGGCACATTTTATAAAGATCATCTCCCATGGTTGGGCGAATGTGGCACTGGGAGATCCGGTCCGCATGGACATGCTGTTGGAGATCATGTTAATGTTGATTTAGAGTTTGAAATTGTACAGCATCTTCAACATGGTCATGGAGGATGGACTGAAGGAATGTATGAGTGTCTCGGACAGACAGGGACAATTGTAGCATTTGATGAAGATCACGATATCGTTGTTTCGTATGCATCTGGAAACAGGTATGGTATTTTACTTTTTTCAAACGAAGATCTCTTCAAATGTTAAAATTTATTTCATTGTATAACGAATGTCGTCATGAATATTTTTAAAATGTTGAGTTTGAATTAAATTTTTTATTACGAGTATGGAGACTTTTATATTATTTTTTGTAGATGGACGTTCAATCCCGCTGTTTTAACGAAAGTTGGTGGAATAAATAGTTCAGCAAATGGATCTAATTTATCTCCCACTCAAAGTACTGCTGACTGGAACAATCAATTTTCTGTTGGGGACTTGGTACAAATTTGTTCGGATATGGAAAGAATGAAGGTGCGTGGTGGATCTTCTTTAGTCATTAATGTAATTTGATACATTATATATATATCTCTCTCTTCTTGAGTAGGTACTTCAAAAAGGACACGGGGAATGGGCTGAAGCCATGGCACCCACCCTCGGTAAAATCGGTCGTGTCCAGCAAATATATCATGACAATGATTTGAAAGTAGAAGTTTGTGGAACTTCTTGGACTTATAATCCAATGGCAGTCACTAAGGTTGCAAGTGATGTGTCTGCGCTTCCTGGTACATCGAGCGGAGAAAAATTATCCGCTCTTTTAAAGAAATTGTTTGAAACCCATGTATCTGGAGATGTAACTGAGGAATTAGTTAAAGCTGCAGCGAATGGGGATCCTCAGGAAGTTGAAGAATTAGTTTCTCGAGATGGCTGTAATGTTAATGGAGTATTTGCTGGACACACTGCCTTACAAGCAGCTTCACAAAATGGACATATAGAGGTATACATATTTATAGCACTCATTTGAAAAGGTTTTTTTTTTTTTGACGAGAGATCCTTTGAATGTAGGTAATAAAGGCATTGCTACGACGGAACGCGGATTTAGAAATAGAGGACAAGGATGGGGATAGGGCTGTTCATCATGCAGCATTCGGTGATGAGCCCACTGTAATGGAGCTTTTGGCAGCCTCAGGAGCTGACTTAAATGCACGTAACAAACGTCGTCAAACGGCACTTCACATAGGAGTCAATAAAGGGCATTTCGGAGTTGTTCAAGCCATTTTGAAATTAAAGGGACATCCATCTCTTCAAGTAAGTTGATGTTTAATTGAACTTTCTCCTTTTTGTAAGCTTTATTAAGAGACCTTTGCACCATTTGGGAAGTGTGAATTGTTTCGATATTGAGTCATCATCATCATCATCATAATTTAAATCAAATTGACAATGTTCTGAAGCATTTTGATTAACATAAAACATATTATGTATACATGTATGTATGTATGTATGTATATGTCAAAATTATATCTCTTAATTGTATCTGTTTTTAGTAGCAGATTTTTAATTTGAGGACTGAATGAGCTTCATGTATGTATTTATTTTTGTGATGACTATGATGCTGCTTTAATTTATTTCTGAGAACTATGTATACGCCGGCATTTATACATATATGTATATATATATCTAAATATGATACATGGGTGTGTCTCAGTTATTGCCAAACATACATACATACATACATATATTTATAGAGGAATGACTGAAAAATACATGATACATATTATGTATATTAATAAATATTATTTGATTACTTTTCTTTTTTAGTGAACTTTCATTTCACAAATTTTTAATTGACATAAAGGAGAAGTATTCTGATTTATGTTGTATAAAAGTAGTGAAATGATTTTGCTATAAATAGTTAATAATTTACTATTTGAATGGGTATTAGTATATTCATTGGACTTTGTCCATCTCTCAAATTATCCCAATTATGTACAGGACATTTGAGAGGTTGACTGAAGGATACATATGCATATTTATCCAGATTTGTGACTCTCCAATGTGATAAAAGAACAAATTATACAAATTACAATTAACAAAAAAACAAAGCTGCTCTCATGAAAAAAGTGCATTTATTCTACAGCTTTCACTCTCACGGCTATCATTGGTATGCTCATATTTAATATTTTGAGCTCCTTGAGTCTCCTTGCTGTGAACCCAACTATGTATATGTACAGTTTTTTCCAATGTTCATTCATCCTTAAAGGTCTTCAACTTTTTGATCTCATTTACTCATCAAACGGAATAAGATTCCTTGTAAATATACTTTGTCTGTGCAAATCCACTCATTATCTATCAAATACCAGTTTTAGGTATACATATTACCAGAGTTCCACTGAATTACTCAATTGCGGCACATTGATTTATAGCAATATATGTAAGTTGTCTTTCTTCCTCTGGAGTTTAAAGCACAATCTCTTTAAGTATTCAAATATGTTCATAAAATAATAACATTTAAAAAAAATCATTCCACATGCCCAAATCTGGCAGAAACTAAAGAGTGCAAACATCTTTTGATGGTTGCATCCGCAGGCGAAACAAACTGTTCTTTATTAGATTTTTTTTCCCCCGTAAGATATGTACAGTACTTGACTCTTTAAAGATTTGTATGATTAAAGTAAATCATATTCAGAGATGGGTTTAATGGTGTGCGTAAGAAGGTAGGCCGTTACTTATTTGTGATGACTTTATCTTACATCTTGACCTTTAACCCGTTACTCAGGGCTGAGTCCTGGGGAAAAAGTTGTTTCCGTCCCGGAAAGGAACCTCAACTCTAAAACATGGTTAATATTTAAAATATGAAACAATCATTGTCTTTAGGTACACGGATTCAAATTTATTTCTCTTTTTTACTTTGTTAATATATGTAATTTTTATTGAGTTCAAAATGAAAGCACATTTATTCAAGTAATTTCGAGCAGCCCTTTATTTTTACGAGTCATTTATTACATTTTCCAATAAAAATGTGCCCAATACGGAATTCATATTAAAGGTGATTGATGCAATGCCTAATCATGAGGTTATTTTACTTTGAAAACATGATGTTTGACTGATTTGTATTAAAATTATTAATAAAAAATAATAGGGGTCTTCTGAGGGGAAATTGATTGAAAGGTCAAAGATCTGATTTGTATAGTACTACATAAACCTTAAAAGTGTACAAAAAACAACAACAACTTTTGTGTAGGTTACCTACATCTAGTATTTATGGAAATATTAAATGCTATTATTTGTAGAGGGCCTCTTAACAAAACCTTTCCTCTTCCACATATTTATTGCATTTTGTCTTGATTTCTTTTCCTTTAAATTAATAATAATAATAAAAAAGTAATGAAAATTTGAAGGAGAGTCAAAGTGCGTAATAAATTGACAGGTTTCCAAGTTCAAATCAGTGCGACTTGCTAATAAGTACGAATCATTTTTACTTCACGTAAGATAAAATTAAAATTTGAACTCATCTGAATAATACATATTTTAGAATGATTTTATCCTCTAAACACAAAAATTTAAAAGTTATATCAAGGGAAAGATACAGAGGAGGAGTGCGCGTTCATCGCCGTACAGTCATTGTCTTTCCTTTTTTGTGTGTTCAAAACAAATAGAAATCACTTATTTATCTAAATTATCAAAATTCATTAATAATACTTCAATTTAAGACCCATTTGGATACCATTGACACTAATATGACTTTCTTTTTGTGTATTTGAATATTTGAATGTGTGATTTATAAAAGACAAGATTTGACAAACAAATCTATCTTTAAATATTATTTGACTCTAATACACTCTCCATTGTTTTGTCTTTTAGTTTAGAGGTCGGACTAAATACTCTCTCTCTCTCTCTCTCTGTAAAGGTCCACTTCCCTATACACATAAACAACTGACCACTTGATTATTGCATTAGAGTTCTCGCCTTATTGAAATGCATTTATTTATATGTAGATACAAGGGGATTAGTCTATGTATACTACTTCCAACTATTTTTTTGAATGGATTTATCCTTTGGAAAGCCCTTATTTAATTGTATACATACTTCTCTCTACCCACCTCCTTCCTTTTCTTCTTTCTAACATACAAAAGGTTTATAAGGATATTTAAACGCTCATGCAACTTGCGTAACAATGTATGTATAATACATAGTATTTTACTCTAAGGCAATTAAGAATAATTATTTTTGCCTGTAAAAAAGAAAATTGATCTTTGACGTTATTTTATTTTATTTTATTTTTTCCTTAAGGAAAAATACATGTGTGATTAAGACAAGGAGGAGATAATACATACACAAATATTTTGTTTGTTTGTTTGTTCCCTATTCTAAATGTCTGTATATGAAAGATAAAAAGAAGGGATTAGCTACTAACTACATACACAGTGCTATAAAGCATTTTCACGAACGTTCTTGGAACTACATATTCTGAACTAAGCAATATATGTATTCTTTTAGTTAGGGGTGCGAGAACGAACTCCTTTATAAGGGAAAAGCCTCTTGGTTCCCCTGGTTCGTTCCAGCCTATCGTCTATCAACCCTCTTTACTCTCTTACAAATAGATGAGTCCATGTTTGTTATCCAGTGGTAATACATCAAGTTGATGGAAAACACGCCCATGTCAAGTTTCAGCTACGTCCCTGGAATTTGCCATATTTTGCCCTCGACGGAATTGACACCGACTGAGACACTCATTCTTTTCAATTATATGTAATGATTTGACATTTTATAATAATAATCCTAATAATATTAGAGATATGTAGAATGTTCATTTTTTTATCGCAACTGAATTCGATTTGATTTGATGAGAGCACTAATAGTAAGAATCAAATTGACAGCTGACCAAAGCAACTTTTTCATAGAAGTCATTTATATTGTAGGTAGAAATAGAGTGGTGTTTTGATTGCATCATCAATGGATGCAAGGCCATGTTGGGGACATATGTAGAGCATGAAATGGCTATACTTTACCAATTAACCTTATTTCCAGAATGACATTTTATTATTTGTGACACCCTACAAACCGTTCGAGCGTCATTCAATTCACCATTTTCCTTGAAATATCCTAAAGAAACAACATCTTGAAAGGAAATAAAATTGGATTGCTCAATACTTTCATCAAGATGGCCGACAATGATGACGTCACATTAGATACGATCTATATATATATTATATGATATAATAATACATATATGTATTTTGCCTGCACACAAGTCCCATCCCCATACTGCATATACATACAAGGAGCGAGCAGATGCTCTAAATATTTTGGAACGAGTTACATATATAATACAATATATGTTAAATGTAAGCACATATATATTGTACTATTCCTACCTACATGATAATAGGTTAAGAAGTTATGTTATGTATTACATACTTATTAGAAAGACTTTAAAAACTTTACTTATTCAACATGAAAGTCAACTACATACATACATCGAAAAGAAAAGAAAAGAAAAGGAAATCAAAGAAAGAAATAGGAGTGTACATATATTTATATACTTATACATATACATAATGCTATGTGTTCACAATATATGTAAGTAAGAGAAAAGAAAGAGAGTAAAAAGAACATAAAACCAAGGTTAGGAAGTCTTTTATATATATATATATATATTATTTTGGGGGTTGCCAAATGTACGTACATATGTACATAGTCGAATATGAATACACATATATATAAAAAGAAATGTCTCTGACTTTGTAGAACTCTCACTAATATGATTATTGTGTGTATTTATATATATATATACAATAAAGGTATTCAATGAGTACAAAGATAAAGGGTGAAATGAAATGAATAAGACTTCTTTCTTCTTCTTTTTTTTTTGGCAGTCCATTTTTAAAATGAGGGTTGAATATTATGTGCATATGTAGTCTTCTGTATGTATATCTATTAATATGTAGGTATATGTATGTACATATACTAACCCAAACTCCCAGCCTACCTTGTCACAAAGCTGCTATTAAACTCAAGTTTAATAAAACTCACTTTTAGCTACTGGGATATATACATATATATATATATAATTCCTAGTCTGTGAGAATTGATTTACCTCCGCAAGATGTCGCTGATATTATTTGGAGTTTCTACGTCTTATTCATTTTATCATCTATAACAAAAATTATTGTGTTTGATTCTAAATGGATTATAATTAGGAATGTAAAAAAGTTGCAAAATGCCGGATGAGAGATTTTGTGGAGTAGGCTCTTCGAACAATAGGTCTTTTTGTTTTCCAAAGCTGCTATCATTTTCCCTTTATTACTACTGAGGGGAGAACATTTACCTGATAGTAAAGATCTTTGCATGAAGGAAGAATACATATATTAAGGTAAATAAAGCAAATAAAATGTAAACAAAAAAGGGCTCAAGTCCTCGTATAATTAATTATTAGTTAAAAATATACATATAATTTCTTGATATTAATTATTGATGTCTTCATTTGTATAAATATATAAAGGAGAATAGCAGCTTGTAGCTCAGTAAAACGTCATGACAGCTCAAACTGCTTCCCTCTCAGCATTCATCAAATTGTCAGAGTGGCCAGGTTGATGATTTTTTCTTTCTTTTTATTTTACACACCCCATTTGCATATTATTTACATTCCTAGTCATGATGTTTTATTACCCTACTTTTTAAACTAAAATGTATGTCTCTAATATTGATAATAAAATTATAGTATTTACTGGATAAAAAATTGGTCATTTGCACCCCCCCCCCCCCCAAGGCTTATTATTCCGTCTCATACATATTTAAAACTTGTAATTTTTTGAATGACTGTTCTAGTCGTGCTGTAGCATACATAATGGAAGTCATTTCAATGCTCTACATATAACTTTAGAACTACTCTTCAAAATTATCTAATTCTAAATTAAATATTGAATAAATTATTCAAAGTGCTAACTTTTTAAATCCTATTTTAAATATTAGCTAAAATTTTATAAGATACAAAGGAAATACGCTCCAATGATCTGTGAGTCTTTCTTTGTCAAGTCATTCATTTCTATCGAGTTCACATTATATTCTAGGCAGGCTGTGTATGGATTATTATAGCAGATAGAAGACAATCGATGGGAATTATACATAGATCTTTTAAATAATAATGTTGCAAATCCCTTTCTTTTCATGTTTTCAGAGTTGAACAATATATGTATTTTAGAAATTTAAAAAGAAATCACCACCATACTGTTTAGCACTTGAGCGGTCTATAAATTTGAATTTGAAAATTAAGATGAATATTTTATTTTATAGTCAAAGGTATCTGAGATGATGTGTACATATGTTGAGTCTATTTAATAATATATGCAATTCCCCTCTTTTATGTGGCTTAAGTAACTAACATTTATGTAGAATGCTCTTTTTAATAAAAAGGTAAATGGGAGAGAGAAAGAAATACCTTTGAAAATATCAAATTCAATGTCGTCATTCAAAGCACTTAAAACGTATCACATAAAATCTTTTATTTTATGTTATTTTTTTTAAAAGAAACGAAAAGAAAAGTAAACATGATATTTTTATAGCAAGTTAATAAGGGTCATTACACAAAGAAATCACAACATTTGACCCATAGTTTTTTTTTTTTTTTGTTTTTTTTAAATTTGAGACGGCACAAGTCGACTACTACAACATAAAACTTTTGAAACGTTTGTAATTGCCTATTTTATTATTATTATTAAAATGGACAGGAGGGGGGGGGGCACATGATGCAGTCATGTCATATATGGCTCTAAAAAAGATCAGGACAAATATTTTTGAGCACATGTTATGAAAAATGATACTTATATGCATATTTTGATGGTATAAAACAAATTTAGTCGGAAACCTTTTGTCTTGACAAAAAGGTACGCTCGTCACAGTTAAACTGCTGATATCTCATTTTTTTTCATTTTTTTTTTTTTTTTTTGTGGTTTGTAAGATACTCCCTAAGCATGGTACATACATACCTTGCCAAAAATGATGCAAGATATCTCAATATATTGTGTAGGGGGGGATGATTATCCTCAGTTTAATATATATATATATATATTATTAATTTATTAGGACTCCGAAGGTGATACCCCTCTCCATGATGCCATTTCGAAAAAAAAGGATGACATGCTTTCTCTTCTCCTGGAGCATCATGCGGATATCATGTTGACAAACAACAATGGATTCAATTGTCTTCATCATGCAGCACTACGAGGGAATCCAAGGTAGGATCCATGTACCTTTTTTTTTTTTTTTTTTTAGTAAACAAATTATGTGTGAGTCAAATTTGGGACGGTGAAACACATTTGATGATTAGTGAGTGTTTTAAGGATCAATTTAAATTATCAATTAGTAGAGATTTATAGAAAGTTTATTTGCTTTAAATTACTCCCAGAGAGTCACAGTAATCTGTCTTTTTGTGTGAGAGCTCTAATGCTCTTGGTGGTGGCGGCTCTAATCAGAGATGGAAATTACTTGGTTACATTCCCTAATTTACACTGATATGCAAAAAAAAAAAAAGAAGAAAATGATCTCTGACTGTCTCCTCTCCTATGTCATCATGAATGTACATATATCCATGCCTTGATCTGTGGATAGTAATAACACACCTAATTATTAAGACGTAGAAAATAAATGTCGGATCCGTGTTACTTTAAGAGTAGCACTAATTACTTTTGCTATTGAGCAACGGTGACACTTTTTTGACTCTGTAACATAGTAACTATCTGTGTATTACTCTTTTCAAGTAATTTGCTGCTCTATGTACATTGGTCCTTATTTAGAAGTGAGGACCTCAGTGCAGTACAGTAGTACAGTCCAGTCTCTGTACATATCATCGGGTCCAAAATATGAGAAAAGTTCTTCCTTGTTTAATTCATCTTCATTAAAGTAAAGTAAAGTAAAAATCATTATTTAACTAAATCTCAATTATTAATACACTGCAATCGATTTTATATATATATATATATTTAGTTTCTTTTATTCGGTAGAGCATGCGAAAAATACTTCTTCTTTGTTTTTTTGCCTTATAACATTTTCATATGTCAACATATTTGATTAGCTTTGTGTATGTACATAGTTTTAAAAGAAAACGAATTGAGAGTCCATAGCATTGATTAGCATAGATAATTTAGATGACAAAGTATTTCTTTAACTTATTATTATTATTAATTGCTTCTGTAGTTAAAATCTACCTAAAGGTAGTGTATTCGGTCAAGGACAAATAAGACGTGTTGTTTTTTTGTGACCGTATAACTAGAGTGACACAGGGTCATCAAATGCTCGTCAATTTATTGAAAAAATATAAATACATATATATACATATAGTAAAAGTGAGTATTCAGTTGCTCTTACTTTTGAAGGATTTTAGCTGGTTTCTTAATCCTTATGCATGCTGCTACTACTACTTAAGTAGCTCTACCGTGAGTCTTCCATTTCCAGTGAATTTGTACTTAAAACTGAATGGAAATTTACACATTTAGATGAACAATTTCTTCTACATAAGTTAAGGACTCTTATCGGGCGCTTGTCATCTCATTTGAAAGCTGGGGGGTCTCATCTCTTGAATGCATTCCTTATTTATCCATTTTAAGTACAAAAGATTTGGCCTACTTTAGGACCTACTCCCTCCGCCTATGCTGCCCCCAGGAAGGAGTCCCTTTAGATCAAAACAAAGAATGGAAATGAAATTTGCATTAACAAAACTAGCGGATCAGCATTTTTTTAACGTACAAAATGAGGTTCCTTCTTGGTTGAAGTTGAAGTGGGAAAATGGAACAAAAAAGCGTCAAAAGTAGGGTTTCTCGAAAATGTTTTTTTGCGGATTTGAAATCAGTGTGTAAAAATGAAGAATAATTTTTTATTCAACTATTGCCCCTTAGGATTTTTGACTCTTGACCAGTGTTATTAGTAGGAATGTAAATCATATGCAATTCGGGCGTGTGATAAAAAAGTGGAGTTGGCTCTTCAAACAGGTCTTTTTGTTTTCCGAAGCTGTTATCATTTTTCCTTTAATACTGAGGGGAGGAGAACATCTACCTGATAGTACAGATGTCGCATGAAGGTATATAAATGCATTAAGGTTAAGAAAGCAAATAAAATGTAAACAAAAAGGGCTCAAGTCTTCGTATAACTATTATTAGTTAAAAATATATAATTTCCTCACATTAATTTCAGTTAATTTTCTTCCTCTCATCTATGTTATTATTTATTGATGTATATATAATGGAGAATAGCAGCTTGTAGCTCAGTAAAACGTCATGACAGCTCAAGTTGTTTCCCTCCTCGACATTCATTAAATTGTCAGAGTTGCCAGGTTGATTTTCTCTTTCTTTTTTTATAACACGCCCGAATTGCATATGATTTACATTCCTAGTTATTAGTACTATTATTATTAAGTGCATAATCCAAGGTTTGCCTGAATGAATGTGTGTACAAAGGACCCATGGGGAAAAAATAAGAAGATTGCTTCCTTCTTGTTCTTCTTCTTCTTACACCCCTTTTCTTTTTTATTTGTTTCAAGGTAGAAATGATTAAAAAGCTAAGGTTTATATTAGTTTATATCCTTATATATATATATATAAATGGATAATGGTAGTAGTAGTAGTAGTCGTAGGGGGTGTGAGTGAGAAGGGGGGATTGCTGTGGGCGTTCTAATCATATCGACGACCATGTTTTTTCACCTTTCTCTCTCGTTCCTTCTTCTTCTTCTTCTTCTTCCTTCGACCTTGTTATATGTATGTATGTACTACCTCGATGTATATAAATCTATTTATTTATGTCTTTTGTGCATGAATCCATGCAGTACAAGGACTTATATATACATATACATATATATTTCTAGTTACCTACATACAAGGCATGTTGAAAGAAATGGGTCATTTCCCTTCTCCCATATCGACTCAATTGTACATATAGTGTGGTTGGTTTTACCCTACACAATCCATTTGTTCATTATTTACTTCTTCTCATGCTCTCCTTACTATTAGTTAAGAACGTGTGGATTGATTAAATTTGAATTAGCTGTTGTGTTGTTCTACATTTCATTACTCTTTAATAGGATTAAATTGGATTAAAATCCTCTCTACAAATCATCATCCTTTTATCTCATCTAAGAACACCATCATCATCATCATCAGGCTATCGATTAAATTCGTTCTCTAAAACTTTCTGTAACTCTCTCTATATATATATATATTAAAGTATTCATTATTCTAATCAATGTCTCAATATTGGATGTGTATATGCTCCATTATTTGAGTGGATTTTTAAAATGTAGGACTGGATGCTCTAAACTACATATTAAATAAAGAATAGTCCAATAGTTTAGTTTGGACACGTAATTAATTAATTGACTACTGCCAATTGAATTTAGGGTCTTTTTTTATTCCCTTCTCTTTTTGGCTATAGAAAGGTTTCGAGAGAACTATGACGCCCTTGTCCATAGTATGTATTTGTAATGTAGCCCTTACATGTGCAGGTGTTGAAAGCCCTTAAGGCAGAGGATTAGATATGATGCCAAGTCTTTGCTATTGCGGTATGCTGCAATGTGCTCATATCCAGGATTTATTTATTGGTTTACATTTATTGAAGGAATGGTGTTTGGAAATAAATTGATTGCCTTTGACACAAAAAAGCGCAACTTCTAAGACATGTAATGCCTCAAAAGAAGACTCATTAAAAAATGTTAAATGACTATGATAATTCTACAAAGAAAGCTACTATTTTCATACTATAATATTATATACATATTTTTTCAATCCAGCTTATTTTTATATTGACACTTCACATATACTATTACTATGAGCAAAAAAAATATCAGGAGTCGAAAAATCTTTTCAATTTTCCAAACAGTTACCACATTTTTAAAGAGTCAATAATTAAACAGAGCAATAACTGCTGAGATTAGATATGTATTATGCTATTAAAATTAAAAATAGGCTGATCGGTTGTTCCGAGTACATAATAGGTTATGTATCTTGATAAATAAACACTGGATTCTCAAAATTTCAGAAGGAACCAGTTTGGAATATTCATTGATACTTTTTTGGGTTTGAACAACAACAACAACATTTCTCTAAATTGCATTTAAGTCATCATTATTCTCTTTCAGACTTTTTAATAAACAAAAAGTTGGATTTTATCTGTATGTACACAAAAGAACGACGCGTATCTCAAACACTAATGAGTATTTGAACGACTAATTTGGGAGAAATATCAGGTACAGCAGGTGTGCCAACTTAAAAACAAACAAACAAAAACATGACTCCCTATTGGAGTCCTCCTCAAAAAATTAAATTCAAATTTCTTGGTATTTGTGTCTCATAGCATAGTTGTACATATTATACATATATATATATATTTTTTTTTTTTTTATCTTATGACAAAAGTTGCGCAAAATGAGAATATTGTACATACTTGCCCTAAGTAGAATTGTTATGTACATATATTGTTATTAGAAATCTTGTAATCTTATATGTATAAGAGTATTACATATACTATAAAGATCTGGTTTATGTATAAATATACATAACATTTTACGGTATGTGAGTTAATGAATAGAAGAAAAGAAATTATAAAAATTATAAAAAAAAAAAAAAAAAAAATTAATAACCAACCAACAATAATAGAAAATAAAATAAAAATTATAAAGTTGTGTGTGCGTGACCGCCGATCCGTTCCCCCCTTAAATCGTGACAACGTCTCCCCCTCCCTGGAATGCTTCTCACTCCCTGCTTTTACTTTTTTGTTATGTTTTATGCATATATATATATATATATCATATATTCTGCTGTCATGATGTTTATCTTTTCGTTTTTGATGAAAGGTCGTTTAGAGTGATTTCACTCACGAGCATGTTGGAGGTAGCTAAATGTATATATATATATATATATATATATATATATAGAAACTTGTTCAAATGGCGTTAAAAAAAAGGGGGGAAATGTCTAGAGCAGTATTGAATCAAACTTGATGGCAAAGATAAACAGACATATATTATTTCACACAAATGAAATTAGGTTAAATGCTCAAATTTTTAAACAACTTTTTAATGTTTAAAACATCACTTAAAAGCCACATAAAGAAGGAACTGAACAAAGTATGTATTGGGGCCAGTTGGATTGTACTTATGAAAAAAAAAAAAAAAAAGAACATGATTCTGTATTGGTATAAAATGTATTTTGCCATAAAAGGTACTGAAAATCCCAATGAAATGGGTATATGTGTACAATGAATTTTGTTTTGAATGTACGTATATATATATAAAGGAACCTCTAAGGTAGGGGGAAAATTCTGATATTTGCAAATGTGATAGTTAATTTATTGATGACTACAACACACTGTAAATATTTTATTATGGTCTCAAATATGGATATTAAAGATATATATATATTTATACATATATTGAATAGATATTTCATTTGTTCGCTCTATTGGACAGTCATTTACCATTTTCCTAAAATACATAAAGAAAGGCCAAAAATGCCTCTGATTGGTGAGGAGGAGGTCGTCCATGAATCTTCTGAAGGCTCACTCGCAGTCTGCAGATATTAGAGATATTATTACCATAGGCTGGGCCCTTGTCTTGAGGATCATCTCCCCTTCAGCTTATCAGCAAAGCTTGGGGCTTGGGGTCCGACTCTTACAGACCTTCTGAATGATGAACAATGCCTGGACAAAAAGGCAGCCTTTCCTCAGGCTGAGTGATTCTCTCCTTGAGGATCTTGAAGTTGTTGATCCTGATCAAAGTGTGATCTCTTGGGTCGTAGGTCACGATGAAGGCCTCAGATAAATCTTATTTATTATGCCTGTCTGCCTGCCTCTTTCAAGATGGCTGACATGCTTGAGGGTAAAACGCTTCTTATATGTAGATTGAATCATTGATTCTTTTTACCTAAGGATGTGAATAATAATTTAGTATATTTTTGCAAAAGAAACCAAAATAAAAATAAAAAAGTGTAGGGAGTAGAAGAAGAGGCAATTGTTGGGCATGACTAAACTAAGCACATAGGAAATAAAAATAAATAAATAATGTATATTGTTATTATTATTATTATAAAAGATGGTGTTCCTAAAGGGTCAATGTATGTATATATTATATTATATGTATTTATTGACAGTTATGGTCTTTGTACATATTATTATTATTTGATAAAGATGGAATGGAATCAAGTCCTTATTTATATCAAGCAATCACGTAATACAATATCATCAAAATCATCATGAACCACCCAAGTTAATAGTAAATTACATAGATAATTAAAAGAAGAAAAAAAATGTTATGACATTTTAAATCTAGTACATAGTTGAGAGATCTATTTACCACTTATATCATCTTTCATAATTTAATTTACCCTTTAATTTAATATAGAGCTTATTCACCCCTGATTTTGTTCACAATTGTATGTAACTTAACCCCCCTCAGGGAGCGTAAAATCTAAACTACCCAGGAGTATGAAACTATATATGTGTATATGTATGTAGTTTCAAAATTTAAAAACCTTATAACTAAACATTTTTTTTTTTTTTTTGTAGCAATGAATTTGATTTTATACGGAGAATTTTTGACAGAGTGTAATTACATACATAATAGTGTTGTCGAATGTTGCTTTTGGCCTCTATCTATATATATATATATGTACTGTTTTCACTTTGAGTGGAGCGTTGATTTGCCCCCGTTTTCTTGAAATTTGGGTCAAGGTTGACTCAGAAAAAAATATTATTGATTTTTTTTTTTGCGAATTCTAACCCCCGAGAATGAATATATGTACAAGTTGCAAAATCTCAAGGGGTTCTTTAAGCAGGAGTTTTTTTTTTTTTGTTTTTTTTTTTTGCTTATTTGTCTTCCATGCTCTTATTTAAGAACAAAGAGGATAATTATTAGTAATCAATAATAAAACAAACTTTAAGATCCTAAGATTGTTTAACTCTCTTGCATCCCCATGGCCAGCAAAAAAAATAAAGCCAATGATTTTCCTGTCCTGAAAAAGATGTCAATTTTAAAACACTTAGTGAAGTAAACAAAGTGGTATTTATTCGTTCCTCTGTTTCCTTTCGTTACTCGTTACTTAGACGGAGGAAGATAATAAGGAAGAAGAAGAAGAAAGAGTCTGTCTTTCGTTCATATATGTACACTATGTATGTATGTATGTATGTATTAAAAAAAAAAAGAGAAAGCTAATGTTGTTAAGGAATGACCATACGGCTAAGGAAATTTCTCTAGAAACAAAACACTTCCCATCATATATACATATCTATCTATCTACATTCCCCCCCCCCCCCCTACATCTCTTTCTCAACAGAAAGAAGAAGTAGAATAAAAAATCTTTATAAATGGGATTTTTTTTTTTTTTTTAGCTCACTTTTATTTTTAATACATTCACATCATAATAATCTGTTTTATTGCTGACTTTTATATTCTTCCACATTTTTTTTTTTTTTTTTTTTTTTGATCGAAGAGAAAAAGATTTACAAAAAAGTATGTCAATTCTTCATGGTTTGTGTAAAACAGGGACTTCTTTTACTATGTTTATCAGAGAGTCATTCCCTACTCCCTAACTACTGCAAATTAGTATGTACATAAATAGATAGATAGCTAAGTATTCCAATGAATACAAAGTGGTTTTTCTCTTTCTTAAAGATGCTATCAGATATCTTTCTTTGAATATACTTCATCAAATATATATAAACATTCTATGAGTCTATTCTATTGCAAATGTCGAATACTATCAAGTGTCATACTCTGCTCAATCTGAGGCCTATGTGTGGGTGGCTTTGTGTCCCACTTCATTTGTGTATTTTTTTTTTTTTTTATGGACTCAAATGATTGAGCTCTCTAACTAGTTGACAACACACTTTATAAATAATTAATTCTTAAATGTAGTATATGTCAGAATAACCTTTCTAAAACCACCTTCTTCTTCTTCTTTTTTTTTTTTTTTTTTTGAGTAATCAAAAAAAATATGGTCACTCTAAATACATATGTACATAATTTATGAGTCCTTTTTTGACACGTGGAATATTGTTCATAGTCTACGTGGATTTATTCATATCGTATTTGTATTCATAAAATAAAAGTTTTTGTATAATACTATGAAGAGCCGGTCAAAAATCTTGAGTCATTTCCACTACATATATGAAAGAAAAAGGGGGGGGGTCCAAGGCTTTCTATTTATTATTGAGAAATAAATACCCAGGGCTGGCTCCCCACCCCACCCCTCCCTTATCGACAAATATCGAATATCTTACCATTTGACCCATAAACTACATATAAGCAAATATTTTCTTATTTGAAGCCTGTCAAAATATCCCAGAGTCAGATGTGAAACACAAAACACAAGTTAATTAGTTTGTTATTTAACAAACTCTTGGTCACACACACACACACTGCCTGTGTTTGTAGTGCGTTGTGATTCTTGGGTGGGTAGGGATGGGTACGTCTTTTTAGGCTAAAAAGAGGGGAGCTCCTCTTTTTCTTACACACAGAAGGGGGGGGGGAACATAAACTCACTCACTCACTCACTCCTCTTTGGTCTTTCATTCCTTCACCACCTCCTCTCTTTATTTTTATTTTTTTATCTTTTATCCGCATTGAAAATAGCCTTGAATTACTACAATCCTAATAATAACAATAATAATAATAATACTCCTATATTTGCTGCATCCGAGAACAACTTAGTTTTTTGATTCCTTCCTTTTTTTTTTTCTTCTTCTTCTTAGTTTTTACTCTTTCCCCCCTCCCTTCTTTTATCAAGGCAATGAGACTTGATGTTATTTCATAGTAGCAGCAGTCCCAAAATTGTTTCTTCCCCCATCTTTTTCTCTTCTTCTTCTTCTTCCTAGTCCATATATTGGAGTTATAAATATATATATTATGTATGGACATGCGTGTTTTAATCGAGCAGAAAAAGATTTTTTTTTTTTTTCTCCAGGGTAATTAAATGCTATATTCATTCTCGTCGTCGTTCTATGAAGCAATTAACAGCAGCTTTCTTCTGTGTTCCCTTTGCTTTTTCTTGTATATATATATATATAATATATAATATAATATGCTTCTTCTTTGATCAATTAAGTGTAGGGCCCTTGATTACTGCAATTATTATTATTATTAGAGGAGTATTGATGACGCTACTACTCCTTTCCGAAGGATGAGAGATTGAAGGACTGTAAATGATCCATGAGGGTGTTATTCCATTAACCTCAACAAAATGTCTATGTACACTCTTGTCAGCTATTTTCTATCTTCACTTTTGTCTATGAATGTATGTTGTTCATGATAGTAATATCCCTTATTAGTGTTTTGAATATTGTTGATTGAGGTAGGTTGTTGTTGAAGCAGCTTTCCCTATGATGATGTTGTTGTTGTGAACAATTAATTCCCCAGGGATGCCTTGAAGAATAGTACTAGAATTGAATTCTTGTATCTATTCATTTTGTTGCTCAAAATTTATTCTACATTATCATCATCATCATCATGTTTTACTCTGATTATCAGCTGTTGTTGTTGTTGTTGACTTTTTTCCACCACCTCCACCTCCTCCTCTTGTTTCTTCATGGTCGTGCTTGCTCCGAACATTGATGGATTGAACACAAATTACTTGAGAGTGTTAGACTCGTAATAAGCCGGCTTCTACATACATAATATAGGAGAATAGTCGTATATTTAATAGAAATAATCTCAGAGCTTTTTCTCTACCTACTGTTGTTGAAGGACAGAAAAGGATTGAGGGATACAAAGGAGAGAGCATCCTCATGTATGTTTATAATTTTAAATACAACGTGTGTGTGTGTATCTCTGGGGGCAGTGCCAGCCATTAGGTTGCCCATTATTATTTTAGTTGATCTTGTAAGAAGTGTAATAAAGGACAATAATCAATTCCTAAACCACGAGTGCTTCTCAAACTACATATTTAAGAAGGGTGCCACTTTCCTCAAACAGCATCTCCATCAATCACCTTTTTTTTTAAAAAAAAGAGGAATTTTTTGTATAGATAATTAAAAAATATTTGTGAACTATGTATTATTATGTATGTACCTAGGTTCTATACATAGTGTGAAAAGCACTGTCGTCTTCTCGTAATGGGAGGACACATCGTATAAAGCAGAGGACCGGAAGGAGGAGTCAATCAGTAAAGGATATTTCTACTTTTTTTTGTCAAATTATGGGGAATATTTTGTAAAGGACTCATTTGTATTATTATCAGCTGGAGAGAGAGAGAGAGAGAGAAAATAAAATAAAATACTGTTTGTGTGTGCAATGCTGTAAAAAAAAAAACTTTTATAAAATGTATGTACAACATACAAAAAGTTATTCCGAGTTGTTGTTGTTGTTGTTCTTTATTATTCCGTTTCTTCATCATGATTCAAAGATTATTGTATTTTTATTTTATCACATACACACACACAAAAAAAAAAAAAATATTTAGGAGTGTAATAAATGTCTCAAATTAATTGGTGTGTGTGTGTGTGTGTTCTTCTTTCTCCCAACATCATGGCATTGTACAAATAACATTATGTGTAGCCTCTATGTACACATATTTTGTTTCTCTATGACTCATGGTCATGCTATTTGGGCGTGCTTCATATATATATACATACATACATGCAGACTTAGTTGTTATATGTATACATACATATAAATGAATAAATAAATATTATTATTATTATTATTTTTCTTCATATATACTATTCAGCCTCTATGGAGGCTGAAACATAGCACAAAGAGCACTTTGTATGTTGCATTTAATCAGGGATTTCTAATAAGTAATTTGTGTTGTTTATAGAGTGTACATATATATAAGTAAAACTCTGTAGCTCCATGGTGAAAGAAGAAGTAGTGCATTTCTCACATAAACATAGGGTTGTTATTATTTGAATAGAATTCCATGAAACTTACTCTTAACCACATCCGCAGTATAATTTCATTAGTCAGGATTCGTATTAGGCAATATTGTAAATTAAAGTTTGAAAGATTATATTAAAAAAAAATCCTTATCCAAATGAAATATGTATATACTACTACTACTATCAGCAAAAAAATACCAGGGAGTTTGAATTTAATTGTTGAGGGATTTTCGATAGGGATATACAGAACGAGTTTTTTTTGTTCACTCGCGCAACCTCAACTTATACAAAAAGGGAAAGGACAAATTTAGAACCTTTCGTTATTCTCCTTGTGTCCAACTTTTTTTTTAATATTGGGCAATTGAGTTATTATTTAGATATTCTATGTATACATTATTAAATTCTACCAATCAGAGACCAATATTTAATACTTGTATTTTATTCAAAAAATTTAAAAAAATGGCGCGCAATCCTTGATTTACTATATATTTTTTATAGTATATCAAAATCATAAATAATAATACCCTTTTAAGTTCATAAAGCGTAGATAGAGTTAGCTGCTTTAAGTCAGAGGAGTCAACTGATGAAAAACAGCTGAAGGGAGAAGTCACTGTAATTTTGGTCTATCTCAAAAAGTTTGTCATGAACATAGAAGGCAGATCCGGTAAATAATTAATTAAGTCGAGAGGGTTACCTCTCAATTACCGATACAATTACTCGTATTATAGAGAGCTGGTAGCTTTTTATGTACCTTTTGGGGGTGAGGAATGTTGGGAATGTATTATATATATTACTGTTAAGAAAAATTTGGAAAAACCTTCTGTAGCTTCCTTGCTGCCAATTTTTTAATATTGGGCAATTGAGTTATTATTTAGATATTCTATCAATATACAAATCAATCCTTGATTTTCTATATAATTGATAATAATACCCTTTTTAAGTTCAGAACTCGTAGAGTCTGCATCTTTAAGTTAGAAGAGTACACTGATGAAAAACAGCACAAGGGAGAATATTAATGTGTGTTTTTTGTTTATTCTTAAAAGCTATTTGTGATAAAAGTTACTGTTTTTTAAGTTTTAAGATATCTGTGCCAAATTACAAATTACAAAATGTTCATTAGTGTTTAAGATACGACGCGTCGTCCTTTTGTAAAAGCACAGCTGAAATTGAATTTTTTTCTTTTTTTAAAATGTCTGAAAGAGAATGACACAAATGCAATTTAGTGAAATGTGAATCAAACCAAAAAAAAGTTACAATGAATATTCCAGAGTCTATTCTTCTGAAATTTTGAGACTCCGAAGTTTATTTATCAAGATACATAACCTATTATGTACTCAGGACAACCGATCAGCCAATTTTTAATTTTAATAGCATAATACATATCTAATCTCAGCAGTTATTGTTCTGTAATTAGAAGGGAATTTATACAAATAGTTTTGTAAACGGTTTTGAAAATTGGAAAAAAAAAAAACATATGCACATGAAGGAGAATGAAATGAATTTTGATGATTAAATAAATATTTTTTTATTATTATTCCCGTTGTTTTTGCCCATAATGTAGAACGTGAACAATAATTTTATAAAGGTTTTATTGAATTAAATAAATATATTCTGATAAAAAGAATTGAATATTCTTTAACAAAAATATATATATATATATAACTTCAAAAGCAAGATTGATTTTTATTAGGGCTTTTTTTTTTTCATCTCTCTCTCTCTCTCTTTCCCTGTCATTTAAATGTTGCTAAATAATACACCAATATTTAAGGCAAAAAAAAAAAAAAAAGTTAGCACTCTACCTTTGACAATGGCATTTTTTTTTCTAAGCAAACATAGGGTTTTATATATCGAAATAGGTAGAATTTCATACAAATATTTATTTACATCAGAAATACATACAATAGTAGGGGAGGGCCTCAGTATACCAATTAAAGTACAATTATTATTTTGTACGCAATTATCTGTAAGAGAGAAAAATATACATAGTTATTAGTTTCTTCATCATATTCATAATCTGGTTTTTGAGAGCTTTTGTTGATTATTTTTAAGGGTTTTTAGGGGGGGGGGGGAGAAAAAAGGGTTTAGAAATCCCCCCACCTATTATTTCCTATAAATTTGTATACCGACTCCCCAATTATGTTCTTCTATTTCCTGACGAGGATTATCACAATTCTGAGAAAATGCAATGTATGTATTTATATATATCTTCATAAATAAATGAAATAAAAACCTTCTTTTTTATGGGTTTTGTTTGAAGAGGAGTAGTTAGTAACGCAGTAGTCTCAGTTTATAGGAGTTTATTTGAAGCATGAATAATTAATTAGTATTTCATTATCAAAAAAGTATTTGACTCTACATGGATCAGGGAGGAGGGGGTCACTACACTAAACTACGGATTGAGGGGGTCCTTGGTTGAAACAAACATGAAATGCCTGCATTTTACTTTAATATATGTAATATGTATTCCGTATTTTTAGAAATCCAATAAAGCCAATGTCTCTTTCTCTCTCTCTCTTGGACAAGAAGGCACATACATAAATATAAAAATAGACTTTGTAGCATATTTTGAACGAGCAGAAATTGACAACTAAAAAAATATATATATTTATTTTTACTACTCTTTACAAGGGCAGTGTTTCTTAAACTTGTGTGTGTGGGGGGGGATGAGTGGAAAGCTATCATACAAAATGGCAAAACGATGTGATCACTTTGATCTTCTTTTTTTTTGTCTGCTTTGAGGTGTTATGAATTACTCTTAAACTTACTACGCAACCTCCACGGATTCACTTTGGATTTACTTGAATTAAAACAATGTGAATTCTGTGAAGGGAAGGAAAAATTGCATAGAACACATCATGAGGAAAAAGGATAAAGTGATGTTGGAGACAAAAAAAAAAAAAAAAGATTTCTTTCTAGCCAAGGAAATATCCTCAAACTCTTAGAAGTAAAGTTTCCTCATTTTGTTTTACTGCTGTCCTTCATGGGTTCTCAAACTGAGAGCACTAAATAAATGTACTAATGAAGCAAATCTGGGGACAGTGTTGATAAATTTGATTATTCATGCAGTGAGGGATATTGAGTAGGGCTTGTGACTCTCTCCTCGTTACTTGAGGGGTTCATTAAAAATTACTCTTTAAGATCCTAGTAAAAATAGCTCTGTATACATACAAAGGCCCAAATATGCTTACTGAATCAATTTGCCAAGGTTTTGGGATATTACATCCTATAATTTTTTTTTTAAATTGTTCACTCAGTTTTATAACATTGAGGGTGGCTGATTTGACGCAAAATAGGATTTTGTCCTAGTTTTTAGTATTTTATTAATAAATGACAAATACTAAAGGAGTAGCGGGCACCTAGAGGGATTGCAAAATCAGCTGCTACACCTTCAGTCGATTGCACTGATTTGCTCTACCGTGAGTCTTTGATTTCTAGTGAATTTTTGATCGAAATTGAATGGAAATTTATATGTACACTTAGATGATGAACGATTTTGAATCTTAGTTAAGGATTCTTAGCGGGACCTTCACGTCTCTGTGAGTCTCAGCTTTTGAATGTACATATTCCTAAAAAAAGGCATTTTATGTTTTGTCTGACTTTTGTGCCAACGTCCCTAGGATCTCCCTAAGGTCAAAACAAAGACTGGATATAGAATTTGCATTAAATATGTACACTAGCGGATCCTCATTGGTTAATTCACAAAAGTAGGTTCCTTCTAAGCTTGGATTGAAGTTGAAGTTAGAAAATGGGCCGATTTTGAATAACTTTTATTATATGTACATACACCCCTTAGGATTTTTGACGTTTGACTCTTGACCGACCGACCGAACAGTCTTATTATCAGGGTTAAAAATATTGATAAAAAATGAGGATACATTTGCAACCATGGGCTTTCTTCCATGGTTATGAAATTAAGCAGGGGTAGAGAGGAGTTCATGCTGCCTATGAAAGAATGGAATCATATTGATATATATATATATTGTCCATCGAAATGAATGTACGAGGAAGAAGGAGGGGGGAGGAACATGTCTTTAAAAAAAGACATCTGAGAAGAAAGAAAAGAATAAGAATTAAGACCCCCCTAATATTTTATGCAAAAAAAAAAAAAAAAAATATGAACGACATGTACAACTACTCCTACTATTAGATAGTTAGTATGTGAATATAATAATATGTAAGATTGAGAAAGCTTTCCAGCCCCCCCCCCTCCCCCCTCACACTCCCTCTCCTTATTATAATAATATGTTCATATACATACATAGATAACAAAAAGATTGAGGATATTTCATCCTAATTTTCATATATATATGAGGGTACTACACAGTAAATCCTCGGACTACGAGAGGTACTATGTTACCACCACCTCTAAAGAGTCTTATATGATATATAGTAACATTCATGTCCACTCGCAACCTCGACTCACAAAAGGAAAAGGAAAAATTCGGAAAAACAACTGGTAGCTTGCTACCCTTCTGTATTTTCCTTGTTGCCAACTTGTTAATGTTTGGCAGAATTTATTATTTAGATATACTATATATCTATAAATTTTACCAATCACAAACCAATCGTTACTACTTGTAATATATTCAAAATTCAAAACAGGGCGGGCAATCCTTGATTTAATATATTTTTTATGCATCAAAATCATAAATAATAAGAATATCCTTTTTGAGTTTATAACACGTAAAGTCAGCTGGTTTAAATAAAAAAAGGGTTAAATAATTAAAATCAGCCAAAGGGAGAATACATAGTGTGTGTTTTTTCATATATATATGAGGGTACTACACAGTAAATCCTCGGACTACGAGAGGTACTATGTTACCACCACCTCTAAAGAGTCTTATATGATATATAATAACATTCATATCCACGACGAGCTTTTTTGTCCACTCGCAACCTCGACTCACAAAAGGGATAGGGAAAATTTGGAGAAACAATTGGTAGCTTGCTACCCTTCTGTAATTTCCTTGTTACCAACTTTTTAATATTGGTCGGAATTAATATTTAGATATACTAAGCATTTATAAATTCTATCAATATACAAATCAATCGTTACTACTTGTAATACATATATTCAAAATTCAAAAAAAGGGCGCGCAATCCTTGATTTAATATATTTTTTATACATTATCAAAATCATAAATAATAATATTAATACCCTTTACAAGCTCATAACACGTAGAGTCAGCTGCTTTAAATCAAAAGAGTCAAATGATGAAAATTAGCTGAAGGGAGAATACATAGTGTGTGTTTTTGTTATTCCCAAAAAGCTCGTCTAAATACATATTTAAAAATGTGCTCATTCAAATCTATGTAGTTGTCAAAATGGATTTTGTAATTAAAGATAGTATTTCCTTAGAGTCATGGGCGACCAGGGGACTGGGAGGTGGCATGCCCCCCCCCCTCCCTCCCTAGATTTACTACATTTATGGCACTAAAATATATATATCGATACATATCTATGTAAATATTTCCAGAAGGGTTTTAGTTTAAAAACCCCCTTTCTATTTAGACCAGGTGTTGTTGTTCTCTCGATGAGAAGTTGATTCTGTCTAGTTATGAAGTTCCTTCACGACCTTGAGATATCTTAAAAACATTTTATTCTACTTAGTATTATTAGAACTTCGAGTTCTCGGGAACATTTCTGTTCACAAAAAAAAGAAAAATAAAAAAAAAATTGATACGTCAGCAATAAAGTTGTTAAAGACAAACTCATTTTGAGCCGTGGAATCTTAATTAAGGTGAGCAGATTAGTAATTTAAAAAAAAACACACACACACATTGACTCTGTAGTTACTTCTGCAAATTTGAATAAATAAAGTATTATTATTTTTTAATAATGGGGATTTATTTACCTTCTGAATCCTTGGATCAGACACCTCTGTCTCAGACTCCGAGTAATATATATACCTTGAAATTGTGAGAAATCACACAATGTTTGTAGTAGGAGTGTTAATTTTGGTAGGTGGAACTATAGGAAAGTTGCTTTTGTTTGTTTTTTTTCTTTTCTTTTTTTTATTTCTCATGACGAAACGAAACTTTTTATTTATTTAAATGTGAGCTCTCTCACCCTTATAAAACTTTTCTCTTCTCCAAGAAATAAAGACGAGATTAAATGTGACGGAAATAATGTGAATGTTTTTTTATTCCCATGTACATACAAGGGTGTGGGGGAGGCTCTTTAGCTATATACTTATAATTTTTTGACAGGGGCTTTCCAATAATAAATTTTACTCTTAAAGAGGGAATCAACACCCTTGATCAAGCTATGTCCACCCCAGGGTGGTACGCTCTAGGGAAAAGAACGATTTTAAGACACATAAACAAACTAAAACAAAAAAATAAATACTAAACATTCTTACTTAGTGTGTACAATTTTATTTTATTTTATTAAATAAATCATATGTTTTTATCAATATATATACAGAATATTTAATTGAAAAAGTGTCGTCGTACCACAAAGGATATGAACAATGGCTTGTTGATTTGTTTGTAGATCCGTCATGTGTGATCCTGTAGAATTCGGTGTTAGGAAGTGATATCCTTCTTGGAATGGAGAGCGATCCTCACTCACTCACTCCTCCTCCATCAAAAAGGTCTTCTTCGTCTTTTGGCCCTTAGACTAGGAATATATACACTTTAGCCTCTTTTTTTTTTCCTTTTTTTTTAAAAAAAGCTAGGAACACATTGTCAAGGAATTGTAGGGCCAATGTGCATTTGTCTTACTCTGTATGTTGTAATACAAATTATACCCTCGTGTTAGTACATACAATAATTGTACACATTTTATTACATAATTGTAGCAGTCTCAAAACGGTTAATAATAATAATGATATATAGAGTAAAAGGGGGGTGGGGGGGGGCTCTTGATATTAATTTCATGCACTACATATTAATACATCTTCACTATGTACTTCTGACACTTGCCTACCTACCTACCTCCTCCATATCTCCCCCCCCCCCTCCATTAACAAACAAACAAACAAACATAGTCTGTACATATTTATTTATGTAAAATGAATTGTTTTAACATTTTATATATGTATATAAAATAAAATAAAACTTTTTATTAAGTTTTTCAGCAGTCGATTAAAATGAAAAGGAAGAACGGGAAAAAAAAAATAAAAAAATTATAAGAATAAAAGAAAGCAGAAAGCTCATATATATATATATATATATATATAAAAGTTAGGACGAATGACTAACTATATATATATATATATTGTAGGAATGTATTTTATCGACATTATTATTATTATTATTATGAAAAGCCTATGTAATAATAAAGAGATGAGGACGTCAAAGTACATGCTTCTTCTTCTTCTTCTTCCAGTATTTGGAGCTAAACTTCTTCTCTTTTCGCTCCATACAAACATAATTCTATACATATATAAGACATTTATTTATGTCCCCCATAAATGTGTCCAGAAGGATGATGAAGACTATGCCCGTCCGTACACAGCTGGTTGAAGGGGACCAAATCAAGGTTTTTTTATAAGATAAAAAAGTTTTTTTTTTAATTTTTTTTTTTTTTTACACATTTGGACCGACTTAAGCCAACTAAATAGGACAGTTGATACGAGACGATGATGGGTGAATGTTACATAGATAAATAAAAATGAATTGATATATATATATATATGCGCATGCAAGAGGAAGAAATAGGTTGCTTAAAGGTTGAAAAAACACGGGCCTTGCATCTTACCTTCATTGATCATAAAGTAATGTTCAAACACTGATTATTATTCATTACATACATACATACATACATACAACAATACTTGGATCTATGTAGATATGTATGTATTTATTTGAAAAATACTATTTGTTATTTTAATTTTTTTTTTTTTTTAAATTTAATTTCCGTCAATCTGATGATAGGGGAGTCGTTGTTCCTTTTAGAGGAAAAACCTCTATGTATGTACTCTTCCTTATTTTGTAGATTGAGTATTGAAGATATATTTATATACGACAATGGGAAACTCTTTAACAGTAGGAGTTGAGTGTTGTAGAGAATGTAGAATGTTATTTACTTTCTATAATTAATAAATACATATGTATATGTATTAAAATAGAGGAAGGGAAGAAAAGAAAACCATCCGGTCTGAATGCCTTATTCAAAAAGACTGACTCCCTTTCTCTTCTTCTTTTTTTTCTTCTTTTCTTACAAAAAAAAAAAAGGAAAAAAAAAGGAAAAAAAAAATAAAGCACCATTCCTTCTTCTTCTTTGCTGTTTTTATTATTATTATTCCCCCTCTTCATACGACCATCTAAACAGCTGTTACTTTACTTTCGGGCTGCCTTGCAATGCCTTTTTCAAAAAGTAATGATAATAATAATACACTCGCTCCCGATTTTATTTTTTATTTCTTATATAGATATATGTACATGGAATGTGTTTTTTATGTAAGTACATACACGTCTCAGAGAGTTACTTTTTTATTTTTTTGGTCCATTGATGTGTAATAATGTCTATTATGAAGAAGAAGAAGAAGAAGAAGGGAGGGGGTTCTTAGCCCACGACGACGATGAGGAGGAGAGCCTTTTCAAAGCTTTTTTGCACGCGTTGTTGTCGTTCTTGTCCTCCTCCTCCTTGTTGTTGTCATTTCAAGAGGTTTGTTTAAACATACAACATTGAACTAACTCTAAGGAAGGAGTAGGAGGAGGACGACTACAGCATGACATCTCTTCTCTCCTTGACGCATTTATCTGATATTTTATGGTGCAATACTTTATGTGAGAGTCTTTTTACTTACTATGAGAGAGAGAGAGAGAAATACCCGGATTTTATTTTGATATTATTGCTCATAGGGGGGGGGGGAGCCTTTCTTCTTTTATTTACTTATTTAACATATATATATATAAAGTCCTCTCTTGATGTCACCATCGAATTAGGATTAAAAACTCTGTTGGCCTATAAGGGGGGAGGGAGGGGGAATTACGCCCCCTCCTCCTCTTTTTCGTGCTGTGGTGTGGACTGCAGTAAAATATAATGAAATATAAAAACGAAGTATTATTATTTTTTCATTTTTTTTTTTTGGTATGCTTGTGGGTGGTTTCGCCTTTCCCTTACTGAATAAGGTCCCTTGATTGTATATATATGTATATATATATCTGCATGAAATCAAGAATGGGTGTAGAATTATTATAGTTATTAGGAAAGGGTTTCTTATACAGACACAATAATATGCTTTATAATGATATTTTCACCACTGGGAGGAGGAGGAAGAAGAAGAAGAAGAAGAAGGAAATGTAGGGACCCTCAAGTTCCTATGTCTTTTTGTCTCGTCACTTTAAAGTTACTCAATTCAGGGCCCTTTAATATGATTTAAATTTGGGCTTTTAAGCTTAAGCTATATTTTGTACATAGTTACACATAAATAAAATGTCTCTTTAAATTAGTTGAATGGGGGAAATTAAATGCCACTCACTCACTTCTTTTTCTTATTATTATTATTATTCTTATTCTTACAAGAGGAAGAAAGTGTCATTTTTTTAACAGCCCATTGTGTGGGGCTCAATTTTCACCTACATCTCAAACTATACCTTTTCAAGAAGTTATATTTGAAAATAAGTACACGGTACTTGAATTTGCCCTCCCCCCCCCCTCATCCAACATATCAAGCACCGAGTCATTCCTTTATCCCTCCTGATGAAAGCTTATGTAGCAAAAAGGATTCCTCAAATCCTCATTAATACAGGTGTGTGGTTCTAGACTTTTATACATAATTGTATTTGAAAGGGGGTTGATTAAAGTTTTTATTTGTTTTTATGGAGGTGAAGGGGGGGGGGAGTGTATGCCCTTTTCTTTAAAATCATCCCTGATATTATAGTATCTATTTATAGCAGGGATAGTAGCCAATCAATTGCAAACTTATGCAGCCTGACTATCCTTGGTTCTACCTTGAATTGCTCCCCAGACAAACACTTTGATTTCTTCTATTTTTTGATATTTCCATTTACAAATGAAATATTTTCATTAAGTCTGTAGATAGGTGTCTGAGGATTTTTATTGTTATTATTATTATTTTCTTCTTTCTTTCTTTCACATGAAAACGGCAGTATAAAGTATAAAGTATATACATATTATGACGCATCTGAGGTGTTATAAAATTGATGCAGATTACATATATATATATATATATTATGCTGAAAGTTGTTCCCTTCGCTCAATCAATTAAAAATCTTTTTTATTTGTAAAGGAGAGAGGTTCTATTCCAAATTATCAGTTTCTAACACTGACTTTCCATCTGCAAATATCTTTTTGCTACAGACACATTTTCTTATATGTACATTTCTCTGAGCATTCTTTAAAAAAGTGCTTGTCATGTCTTCAATATACATAATTGTATGTACTATATTGGTGTGATATATCTAGTAGATAGTCTGACTCACTCAAAAAGAACAAGATGATTTGAGTAGTACTACTCAGTACATAGTCTAAAAGTACATATTCTGGTCGTAAGCAGTCATGATGCAGTTTTACTATTAACTATTATGACGAATATTTATTGATGATAATAATTAATGTAACTATGCAGTTGTCGTCTATGTACTTTGAGCGTATCTCAGAGACACACTATGAACAACAACTTTAAAAAGAAAGTGTCTCTCAACTCTTTTTTTTTTTTTTTTTTTTTGTGGTAAATTAAAGTTTTAATATGAAGAAGAAGAGGGGAGCACTACTTAGGGGCTTGTCTACCTCAAACAAGAGTGGAACACCCCCCATAATAGCTTTTAATATCTACTTTAAAATCACAACTTTCCTTGAATACTAATACATATAATGTGTACCACCTTTTTAGCTGCCTTTTTAGACGACCAGGAGGCCCTTGGTGATATTTGTCTACTATGTATTATTGCAATGTAAAACTACTCTGTGCATGCTGCTTTAAAAATACTTTAACTCCTAGAAAAGGAAATGAGGTTGTTCTTGTTGTTCCCTTTCATGTATATACTCGAATAGAGGTACAGACACTCTCCTCCTCCTCCTCCTCCATGATAATCTTTCATGATGATGATGATGATGATGAATGGACGCCATTTGAAACCCTATCTTAATTAACTCCTCTACTCCTCGCCGCACCCCTTCTGTTGTAAAAATAGGAATATTATAGGTAGCTGCTTATGATGATATGCCAAGAAAGGAGAAGAAGAAGAAGAAGCTAGCCATGCTGTTCAGAGTGTCATATTTTCTACCTCGTCATGTGTGCAAATCCTTCACCTTTCTACTCCTTCTTCTTCTTCTTCTTCGTAGACAAATATTGTACAATTTTTTTTAGGCAAAATTCCAATAATTCCTTCTTTTCCCCCTCCTCCTCTTCTTCTTCTTCTGCTGCTTATTTTCCTGACTGCTTCCTTCATCTATACTTAGAAGTCGTCTTTTTGTAGGAGATAGAAGAAAATTGCTTCTTCCTTCCCCGCCCTTTTATTCTTTGTTAATGTGGGAATGAGCATTTATTATTATTTGATGAGAGATGATGATTCTTCATCAGTTCATTCCATGGGTGTCTCATGAATCTCAATTGACTCCGCAGCAGCAATAATAACAAATATACATACATATATGTACATAGTCATAGTGTACATATAAAGCATTTTCTAGATAGACAAATCAATTATCACAATGATGTGAATGCATAAGAACAACAACGTGTTCTTGGGACTTTTATTTCATCAATTAAGAAAAAAATATAAAATAATAAAAGAAGGAAATTAAACTTTACACAGACATATCTTTATAAAAAAAATTATATATATATATATATATGTATTAAAAAAAAGTACTTATTGCATAGTTGATGGTTGATGAATAGATAGTCCTCTAAGTCTCCATACTTCTTTACATTCCACAGAAATCTGTTTGTATTTGTGTTTTAGTCTATTTGGGGGAAAAAGAGTGATACAGAAAGAAAGAGAGAGAGAGAGTATGAGGGGGGAAAATTGAGGGCTTATGTTTCATATATTAAGAGATGTAATATGTATATGAAAAAGACTCAATGGATAGTAGTGGTAGTAGTAGTAGTGGTCTATCTATGGGGCCTATTACTGAGGGATGCAGAAGAAGTACGGCACTTAAAGGATTTATAAGAGGTTCTTCATCCGGAATGAGATGCTTTTTGTGACGACGAGTTGTTCTTTGCTGTTGAAGAAGTTGAGATGAGATGAGATAAGATGAGAGAGGAACGTTGTTTGTGGTTGATGGCGGCGGCGGCCCTACTCTAGTAATCTGGGTGGTGTATAAATGAATAAATAAATGAGAGAGGAGGAAAATGGCGTTACACTGATTGATTGATTGATTGAGTAAGTAGGAAATGAATCACTCTGATGCTGATGGTAGAAGTAGTAGTTTGTCGTAGTCGAAGGCGGAGGAGTTATATTCACGATGTGTGTCTATCCTTTGGGTCTCAAGTTTTGACTGAGGGTTGTGTGTGAATGAGTGTGTGAGTGAGTAAGTGAGTGAGTGGGTTGCTGCAGTGTAAAAATGAATGCTTTAACAAGATTCGTGTTGCATCTCTCTTTACGAGAGAGGAGATCTCTTTCTTTCTTTCTTTCTTAAAGCTGTTGTTGATAAGATTATTTCTACTACTACTACTACAACAACTCCCACAACGTCACCATCTTACAGAGTACATATGTAAACGCGAGGGGCGGGCTGTTTTTAGCACTTGGAAGAAATTGGGGCGAGGCTGTACTACACAAAAAGATGGGATCAAATCTTCTATTCATCCATATCTCTTGAGTGTGTGTGTGTGTATCTATATGTCCTCTCGTGTGTGTGCGAGATTCACTCTTCCTCCTTCCTCTTCTTCTTCTTCTTATATATATATTTTTTGGCACAGCTTCTTCTTCTTCTTCTCCTATGATTATTCCCCCTATACTTTTAAATAACACATATATGTATATATACATACATGTTTGCGCGCGTCTTCGTCTTTAAAATAACCGTCTAAGAAAGTTGCTCTTCCTCTTTCTTCTAAATGTTTTATATACATACATACATACACACATATGTATATATATGAGGGGGGGGCCAAAAATATCTATCTTCACATAACTTGAGAGAACGGGGGCGGCAGGAGTAGCAGCACTTGGTTCGTGAACTTCTTCCCTCTCTTGTAGCTCTCTTTAAATAAATCTCTCTTCTTCCCGCTATAAAGGTTTTAATTTCCCCCATGAGGAAAACGCAGCACTCTACTACTACTGTTGTTGTTGTTGTTCTTGTTCTTGTTTGATGTTATTTATATATATTTTTAGCGGAAGTCAGAAAAAGCAAAAGCAAAAGCAAAAAAGATTAGGGGAAAATGTGTGTGTTTTTGTTTTGTTTTCCAAAGAAGGAAGGAATGTTACTCAGGTTATTTTAATTAATAGAAAAGATAAATATGAACCTAGATATACATACATACATACATACACACAAATATGCATGAACATGGAAACATAAATGTTCTTCCTATTTTATGAAAGCTTTATTATTATTATTATTATTATTCATTTCTTTGTCATGATGACTTATTATGTATTCATTAATAATGAAAATACAAATAAAGTCCCTCCCCCCCCCCCCTTGAACTGATGATTGTATCTTGATCATCCACAGCTGATTAAGAAATTACATATTATTAAAATGATTGCTGCATATTCTTGAACACACATTTCTGTTTCTTTGTTTTCAGTGCCATGAAAATACTACTCTCCAAGCTACCACGACCCTGGATAGTGGACGAAACCAAGGATGACGGCTACACGGCCCTTCATTTGGCTGCTCTCAACAATCACTTTGATGTTGTGGAGCTTCTCATCACGGCAGGACGTGCCAACATCAACATTCAAAACATTAATCTTCAAACCCCCCTTCATTTAGCAGTGGAGAGACAGCACGCTCACATTGTTCGCCTCCTTGTCCGTGAGGGATGTGATCTCAACATTACGGATAAAGACGGGGATACTCCTCTTCATGAGGCTCTAAGACATCACACTCTATCGCAATTAAGACAATTACAAGATTTGGAGGATCTGGGGAAATTGCTCATGGGACTTGGGAGTCAAGGAGCGGATAAAAAGTCATCGGGTACGATTGCCTGCTTTCTAGCTGCCAATGGTGCGGACTTAACCATCAAAAACAAAAAAGGGCAAACCCCTATAGACCTCTGTCCGGATCCTAATCTCTGCAAGGCTCTTACAAAGTGTCAAAAGAAGAACTCGGGCTCTTGTAATCAAATCCAGACCATCATTCGAGGAGATGGAATGGTGGGAGAGGGGAGAGAGGAGGAAGAGGATGATGATAAGGCTCTGAGTGAGTGCATTGTTTGTTCGGATCAAAAGAGGGACATGCTCTTTGTGCCCTGTGGTCATGTGGCTGTTTGTCATGGATGCTCGGATAAAGTCAAAAAATGTCTCATCTGTAAGGAGTATGTGGATGAACGGCGTCAGGTAATTAGTTTGAAATAGATACATAGGTATGTATGTATGTATGTACATTCTGTTTAAAAATAGATGCTTTAAAAGAGAGAGAAAGAGAGAAAATAGGTGTATGTTCACTCTATTCACATTCATACTCGTATGTATTATTTATTAACAGCTGTGAGCTATAAATACATACTTACAGTGTTCTCAAAACGAGATGGGGAAAGGAAGTTGCTAAGATTCACTCACTCAGATTTACTCTCGAGGAGGGGGGGAATTGTATGTACATATACATACATACATACATACAATTATTATTATTATTATATTGTAGTAGAAAAATATAATCAGCTGATCTGTGAATGTTTATATGTACACATATGTACCAAATATAATATATATATATCTGTACATGCATGTATTTAAATGTCGAAATAGAAGTGACAAGAATCAATTTTGAACAGAGTCTACATATGTACCTATATATGAATGAATTAATTAATTAATTAATTAGGTCTGGTTGTAGAGCACTTTTGGTTCCTTAAAGTGCTCATATTCAATGACTCTCATGTTTTATTTATTTATGTATGTCCATAGATTGAAGACTGCGTTGTCTGCTCTGATAACCCAGCGAGTGTCCTGTTTAAACCATGTAATCATCTACTATCCTGCGAAAGTTGTGCTGGAGTGATAAAAAAATGTTTGGAATGTAGGGCTCCCATCGAGGATCGTATTCCCTTTAAAGTCTGCTGCGGTGGTAAAATTGGAAATGTGGGCCCCATCAAATCCGTTAATAATAATAACAACTATAATCATCCCCCAGAGGAACATAGCAATTTAAATTCTCTCTCTTCCAAGTCCACGAATCAGGCTCCTCTTACAACACCCTCTCTCAAAAACGAAGCTGCCAGCAGTAACAGCGGCCCAGCGGCGGCGGCAGCAGCAGCAGCAGTCTCTAATCCCTCTGGCACGATGAACAATGGAACCAAAGATCCCAATTCAGCTGTTAAAAAGCTACAAGAACAATTGAATGACATTAAAGAACAAGTAATTATTATTTTCTTTTTTTAAATAGTAGGGCTGTGGTGTGTTCTCGGTTCGAATGTTCAAACTAATGGGGATTGAGTTTACTCTGTGCCGCCTTCATTGTGTGTACACCACAATCCAAAAATAGACCGAACTTACATGACCGACACAACACATCACATTAAAAACTATTTAAAAGCTATTTAATTCTTTGTCTCTCTCTCTCTCTCTCCTTTCAGACAATGTGCCCTGTTTGTCTTGATCGTTTTAAGAATATGATATTTCTATGCGGTCATGGAACCTGTCAGATGTGTGGAGATCGCATGAATGAATGTCCTATTTGTCGTAAAATTGTTGAGAAACGAATCCTGCTCTATTGAAAAGACAAGAAACAAGAAAGAAAGATTTTTTTTTTTTTTAAATATATATTTTTTTTTCTTCAAAAAAATTTAGTCGAAATTGCTTTATATATACATACATACATACATACATACATTTTGTTAACTCAATTCTACGTAAATTCATTTTGTTTCAAACCCTTGAAGCTTCCTTTTTTTTTCTCCTCTGAAAAAAAAAAAAGATATTATTTATTTTACAAATTGATAAAATGTTAATGAGAAAAATTTATTGTGTTTAAAAAAAAAGAAAAGAAGTATTAATAATCCTACAAAAGCCTAACCTTTCAATAACTCTTAAAACACACACACACACACTCTATAAACACATTCTATTTTTATCATCAATGTTAAAATCGTCTACTCCCTTCCTTCTTTTTTTCTCTCTCTCCCTCCCTCTCTCTCTATTTCCATCTTAGTTTTGTAACCTCTTTTGAAAGCAAAAAAAATAAAAAATATAATAAATTACATTTACCTATATATATATATATATATATATGGTAAATGTATTCAACACAACCCTACACGACGACGAATCGTTAATATAGGGCTTAACAAAAGTATCACTGTTTCCCATATGGAAAAAAAATGTGCTCTTCACTTAAACGTGGAGTAAAGTGATTGGATTGTTTTTTTTGTTTTTGTTTTTTGCTTTTTTCAATAGAATCCCGTAAAGATATACATATATAAAAATCAAATCAGAATTACAATTGTATGTTAGTATACGTTTTTGCAATATCCATTCAAATAAAATTAAAATGATACTGTGCTCGATTGATAGATTTTGAAAATCAAATATCTCACGCGACCTTGCAAATACTAATTGACCTAAATTATATATAAACTACCTTCCTTCGGAACGTGAATAATAATAATAATAATAATAATAGTTTTATTTCATTCAATCAATCATTTAAAAAAGTAAGAGTCTTGAAGGTTTGAGTAAGGTCCACAAGTTACAATCTATTCAGAAAAAGTTATTTTTTTCCATATTTATGTTGTATGTACATATATAAAGATTATAAATATATGACCATATAACAGCAGCAGTGTTCATTTCGTCAGTCAGGACTTGACGAAATGTATTCGAAAGCGAATGTTTGTTTGCTTTACGAGAAGGCGAAATAACTTTTTTTGAATGTTTCGTTTGACCAAAGCCATCTTCTTAAAGTAAGAAGAGACTAAATGTGACGAAATTAAGACTGTGTAATAGGAGTTATTTCTTACAAAGTTCACTTGTGAGGCTGAATTGACCAATTAATTAGTTGTAAAAGATACTCGAGTAACAAGTCAAGTTAAAACTTTGATTTGAAAGTTTCAATGGGACTCGTGATCAATTCCCTAGCTATTCAAGTATCATTTTGCTACGAGTCTTTGAGCACGAGTACATACAAGTCTAAACTACGAGTCTTTAAAACTATCTGCCACACCTGGTAGCTCTTTAGATCCCTCAAACTCTTAAGAGTCAACTCTTTTTTCAAGTCTCGGATCTCCAAACCTAGACTCAAAGTAGCTGAATGGAAAAATTCAGAACTTTTTTTCTCTCTCTTGGGCCTCGTATAAGTTGGTCTTTAAATACATTTGTAATGCTGATTATTTTCCTTATATGTATGTCAAAATATGATATATAAAGTCAACTGTTTTATATGGAGGTTTCGTGACTCTTTTTTTTTTTTTTTTTTTTTTGCCTATCTGTTTGTCGTATTATTTTTCAATCGCCATAATATTTTATATAAATTAAGAGGGAGAGGGGAGGGAAATGTATTCAAATCTTGCTTTTTAAAGTCAAATAAATATCTTTATTAACTTGTCAAATAGTTTGTATATTTAAGGTTTACATATTATTTATTACATATAATATAATATTGTGTAATGCTGATAATCAATCAATGTGTAGGCTATTGTCGTCGTCCTCCTCCTTTTCCCTTCTTTCTTTCTTTCCTTCCTTCTTTGACTTTTGAGCACTCTGCACACGACAAGCTTTTTGGGAATAACAAAAACACCACACTGTATTCTCCCTTCAGCTGATTTCCATCATTTGACTTTTTTGATTTAAAGCAGCTGATCCTACGTGTTATGAGCTCAAAAAGGGTATTAATATTATTTCTGATTTTGATGCATAAAAAATATATTAAATCAAGGATTACGCGCCCTTTTTTTGAATTTTGTATATATTAGAAGTAGTAGTAACGATTGGTTTGTGATTGGTAGAGGTTATAAATATATAGTATATCTAAATAATAAATTCTGCCTAATATTAGAAATTGGCAACAAGGAAAATACAGAAGGGTAGCAGCTACCAGGTGTTTTTTTTCCCAAATTTTTCCTTTCCTTTTTGTCAATCGAGGTTGCGAGTGGATAAAAAAGCTAAACGTGCTGAGTCTTTTTCTTTAAGATTACTCCTTCTTCTCATGTCTACATATTATTATGTACACGAATACATAATAGAAAGGCAAAAAAAAAAATTTTTTTTTTTTAGAGTTTTATAATATTATGACGATCTAAGTCAAATATATATATATATATTATATGTTTGTTGTTCGTACGTATATAATTGTATGACTTATGTTTGATAATGGCAATTGAGCAGCTTTCTGTTAGCCTTGAAGTAGGCATTTTATTTGAAGAATGATATCTTTTTTTTTTTCTTCTCCTCCTTCATTTTATATATGTACGTATATCTACCTACTTTATAATAATAAAAATAATAATTAATATAGGGCCTTTTTATCATAAGATTCATATATATGTATGTATCTATGCACATACATACAAACTAGACTTTGCAGTATTTGTATTTATATTCAATTTGTCTGCCTTAAAGAAGAAAAAATGGGAAACCAAGGGCTTTATGGCTATTTTTTTTTATTTATTTACATATTTTTTTCGCAATCTTAATTTCTTTATCCGCAGTCTTTGCTTTAAAATACATTAACTCCTTTTTCATATTCCGTCTTGCTTTCAACTGTTGATGATGCGTTTTAGTTTTGAGGTGAGAGTCTTTGGCAGAGGGTGGAGGACTATCCAAAAATCCAAAAATACGGACTAAGCATTCCACTAAAAGGTTGTGATCAAATTGTAGCATCTATGTACTACATCTACACCCAGTTAGGGCCAGTTGCAAATTCTCTATATTGCAAGTATTTCATGTGGGAGTCTTTGTTATCGAGTCGAGTCCTGTGATGTGTTTTTTGAGCTCATTGTAAGTCTTGTATTAATTGTGAATATCTAATTTTTGATGTACGCCGCTTCGAAAACTCAGATGAGCTGAGTTTTATTGAATTGCACTTGCTTGCAATTGATAGGAATGTAAAAAATATGCAAATCGGGCTTGTAATAAAAAAGTGGAGTTGGCTCATCGAACAGTACTTTTTGTTTTCGAAAGCTGTTATCATTTTTCTTTTATTACTGAGGGAAAAACATCTACCTGATGGTAAAGATCTTGCATTAAGGTTAATAAAGCAAATAAAATGTAAACAAAAAGGTCTCAAGTCCTCGTATAATTAATTATTAGTTAAAAATATACATATAATTTCCTGACATTAATTTCAGTTAATTTTCTTCCTCTCATCTATGTTATTACTAGGAATGTAAATCATATGCAATTCGGGCGTGTGATAAAAAAGTGGAGTTGGCTCTTCAAACAGGTCTTTTTGTTTACCAAAGCTGTTATCATTTTTCCAATATTACTGAGGGGAGAACATCTACCTCATAGTAAAGATGTCGCATGAAGGAATACATGCATTAAGTTTAATAAAGCAAATAAAATGTAAACAAAAAGGGCTCAAGTCCCCGTATAACTATTATTAGTTTAAAATATATAATTTCCTGACATTAATTTCAGTTAATTTTCTTCCTCTCATCTATGTTATTATTTATTGTTGTATATATAGTGGAGAATAGCAGCTTGTTTCTCAGTAAAACGTCATGACAGCTCAAGCTGCTTCCCCCCCCCCTCGACATTCATTAAATTGTCAGGGTTGCCAGGTTAATTTTCTCTTTCTTTTTTTATTACAAGCCCGAATTGCATATGATTTATATTGCTATCAATCTTATATGTGTGCCATTGGTCTATTTCTACTCTATAAATCATGGATGGGCAACCTTTGTACACTTATGGGCCAAATTATGTATTCCAAGACTGACTGCCTGCGGGCCAAGAACCCTAATTATATATTTGCAAAATAATTATTTTATAATATTTTTTTTTTGAATTATATGATAATTATAGATTTCAAAGGTCCCTGTGGGCCGGGTGAAAAGCTTCTGCGGGCCGTAGGTTGCCCATGAATGATGTAGATCAAAAGAAAGTTTTAGGCATCCATGAATAGTTGATAATAATAATGCTTAAATAGCGGGTGCTATGACTAAATAAGATTGCGCCCCAGAGCTTTTTCAGTATACAGTATGGATGTCTACACAAATTATACTCCAGTATCGGAGTTACTTTTTTTCAATAACTTTCTTTCCATTTTACTGCCATTATATATGTATATAAAAAAAATGACAAAACTATATACTAGAAAATATTTTCTTTAGTTTCAATTTCTGGGCTATGCAGTCAGCTGTAAAATGGAAGAAATTAATTATGAAAATTACTGTTTTTTTTTTTATTAAAAAAAAGGATTAATTTATTACTTCTTTGATAGTAGTAGATCGTAACGTGTATTAATTCATGGAACAAACTATAATTGTCTCGTTTGTCATCATAAATTCATTAACTGTGCAATGTGCAGAATGCATAAAACTTTATACTTGCCCTTAGATGAATAAATCAATTTGGACAGGTCCAGATCCAAACCTATTTTCACGTGTATGCATGTACCTTTTTTATTATTGAATAAAAAATAAGATGATAACATTTTTTTTTAAATTGTACGTTACTTTTTCAAACTGATATAGATTACTTTGGGGGCAACGAAGTTACTTTCTTTTCTTTTTTTGACTACATAATTTGAGCATAGTCACATCGAGCTTTTTTGTTCACTCGCAACCTCGACTCAGAAAAGGGAAAGGGAAAATTTGGAAAAACAACTGTTAGCTGCCTTTTTCTGTATTTTCCTTGTTGCCAACTTGTTAATATTTGGCAGAATTTATTATTTAGATATACTATACATTTATAAATTCTACCAATATATAAATCAATCGTTAATACTTGTTTATTATTCAAAAATTCAAAAAAAAGGCGCGCAATTTATTATATTTTTTATATGTATTCAAAATCATTAGTACTTAAGAGTCTGTAGGAGTCTAAAAATACATCCATACAAAACCAATGAGCCAGACTGGATCCCTTTCCCTCAAAAACAATTTAGGTTAAGTTAGAGCAATATCCAAGAGTTGTCATTGTAGATCAAAACATATCAGGAGCAGCAAATCCTCATTCATTCATTGATTGATAGAACGGCAATACCCCTACAGGATTGTCCAAAGAGCAAACTCAACATGCTCCATAACTAAAAACCGACTTAGAATTATTATCAAATCCATTCATCTAAAAAAAACCAGAAAAAAAAAAAAAAAAAATCTTCATGTACCATACAAAATACACAATGTATATACATACGTATATTGTATAAATAATAATAATAATAATAATTAATTAATCGTCAGAGTTTGATAAGGAGAAGTTCCTTTGCATTGCACTCTTTTCGATCGTTAGTACATAAATATGTACCTAGTCTTAAATCATTTGAACAAAACAAGGAACTAATGACGGTTTTTATTTTATTTGTTATTATTATTATTTAGGGAAGAAAAAAAATACTATTATTAGCTATTGAGTAATGAGTCTTAGAGATCCCTGGAAAAGAGCTTCTTTTTAACATTCAAAACGGTGGAGCCAAGATCTTTTTCTTTCTTTCTTTCTTTCTTTCATTCTTTCTTTCTTTTTAAGGCATATCCCAATTAACAATCTACATTTCTCAACCTTTTCTTACTCTAAAAAGATAAATTATACAAAGACCAGAAACTAACTAACTAGCAGTCATTAGTTGGCCATTTCTTCACAACTACATATGGAACTATTCTACACTTAATGGTAGTTGAAAATTGTTTCCATCTTCACAATGACGAGCTTTTTTGGGGTAAGCAAAAACACACTGTACTTTCCCTTCAGTTGATTCTCCTGACTTAAAGGAGCTGACTCTACGTTTTAAGAACTCAAAAAGGGTTCCCCTTTCGACTTAATTATTTACAGGATCTGCTTTCTACACGACAAACTTTTTGAGATAGACCAAAAGTACTATGACTTCTCCCTTCAGCTGTTCTTCATCATTTGACTCCTCTGATTTAAAGCAGCTAACTCTGCGCTTTATGAACTTAAAAGGGTATTATTATTTATGATTTTGATATACTATAAAAAATATATTAAATCAAGGATTGCGCGCCCTTTTTTAAATTTTTGAATATTATACAAGTACTAACAATTGATTTGTATATTGGTGGAATTAATGAATGTATAAATTATAACTCTGCCCAATATTAAAAAGTTGGCAACAAGGAAAATACAGAAGGGTAGCAGCTACCAGTTGTTTCTCCAAATTTTTCCTTTCCCTTTTCTGAGTCGTAGTTGCGATTGGGCAAAAAAGCTCGTTGTGCTTCACAACAGATCTTTTATATAATTCGTGTTGAATCAATCCACACTAAAAGCTCTAATGAGAAGAAAAAAAATTGAGGCTGTTGATTTTTTGAAGATACCATCGTGATCTATTCCGGTATTGTTGTTCCACTCACATGGAAAACCTTTACGCTGTTATTCTTTTGTCAGTTATGAAGTTGTCCACACCAAAAAAATACTCAGCGTTTTGAACATTGATTGATGGAATTCCATTGACTTTCTCCTGAAAATATTTCCTTACTATACCTTTTTGAGCTACCAGAATCTTTTAGCCAAAAATATAAATTAAAAACTCAAAATATCTTTGTGGAAGCCTGAGCTTTTAACTCACTCTTGGGCTCCAAATTTCCACGAAAGATTAAAAAAAAATTGGTTGTGAAATAGCTTTTTTTGACTGGTGACTGTATGCAACACTGAGTCGCCTAAGGTCGTGGTCCCCAACCCCCGATCCGTGGATCTATCAGTATCAGGCTGCACAATAATTAATTAGTTATTTTTGGACTTACTACTTCATCTACAGACTGTTGGAAAAGAAGAAAATATTAAGTATAAATGCAAATTACAAAAGATAATTAATTAATTGTTTCTAATTACCCCCAGATGGGACCACCTCGTAGCAAAAGAAACAAGCTCAGGGCTCCTGTTGATTTAGAGTTACGGATATTGTTGGAGCAGTGTGTGAATAAAGTTACTAGTTACCTACTTCCTAATGTTATAATAGCATTGCTATGTTGGAGCAATGTGCTAATAAAGTTCCATATGAGGTCACAGTAGATTCTCGTTTATTGTTATTATTAATATTTCAACCCTCCCCGATCTGCTGTAAAATTGTCAAGCAGTTAGAAAAAGGTTGGGGACCACTGGCCTAAGGGTTAAGTAATGAAAAATGGTCCCATAGTTGTGAAAAATAAAGTAAAATACTCGGTACAAACTGATTTGGTGCCTTATTTCCTCCCCCCCTCTCTCTTTATAGATGAAAGGTTGTGAGAGTCAATAGAGATTTGCATCCTGCTACATGAAAAATAAATTGAAACATGTTCACGAAGGGAAGTAATAATATAATTAATTATCCCAAGTTATTTTAGTTTCTTTGATATAGTATCTAGAATCTAATTAAGCTTAAATGTCACTCACAACCTATCCCTAGTTAATGACTCTCCCTATCCAGGGAGGAGCAAAATATACAGAAAACTCTCTACTTAAACAGGGTTCGTATATCACCATTCTAAGAATTGAGACAGGGTATTATGTATACACACAAAAAAACCTTCTGAGAATGATGAAATAAATGAATTTCTAATGTCTGTATGGATACAACATATTAGTATTTTAATCATTCATGTTCATTGTAATTGATTTATTACCATGTGAAATGCTTATTTGAAGTATTACATATATGTAAGTTATATACATATATATATATTGTATGTTTATGCAGTTGACACAATTGAACAACAGAAAAAAATAATGAAACATTTACAATATCTTTATTTATTTGTTTTGTTTATTTATTTTTTTTTCCCCTTCATTTTCTAATTTGCTGACTCATGGTGATTGAACTCTCGTCCTTGGTTCCTTTGACATTCAAATTCAATTTCTATACATACATACATACATTATATTATAATTAACGAATAATAAACTTGGAAATGCACACATGCTAAGAGAAGTGAAGGTTTAGGTATTCACCAAATGTTTTAAACTACTGCCCTTCACTTTTCTTTCATGAAGGTAAAGGCACAAAATAATTTTGAGTATGAAAGCATATTTTTGAGAATTGAGATTTTTTTTAACTACTGAAAGAAAATTATTTTTTTCACATTTTGGTACTTACATATGCGTGTCAAGTCAAGAAGAAACTAAGTTTATCTGAAATACATATTTCAAAAATGAGTGTAAACTGCACTCATATTCTTGAGGACATTCTCTTTTCTCGTTTGTATCAATAAGCTATTTTTATTAATTAAATAATGATTCCAATAATTGCAACTGTATTATAGGAAAAAAAAACCCGGCCAAAATCAAGAATAAAAAAACACCTGGTATTTCAGACGTTGTAGTTACGATTACTATGATTCATCATGGTAAGCATGATAGTGGATAAAGGTGATTACAACAGATGAACTGGTTTTAGCCAATTGCTTCTAAATAAATCTCTGGGGCTATGAAAAAGATGGACGTTCTTTCAGGGACCATATCGGCTCATATGCAGTAGTAAGATTTATCCAATTACAATAGACAACAATCCTTGCTTTCTTGATTAAAAGTGATATTTTAACAAAAACCGTGCGCAATAGGTCTTGAAATGACTCCTAAATATTTGACCATTATATTTATTAAGTAAAAAAAACTTCAGAGTGGATTTTCTCCTTTTCAATATTTGAAAACAAACTTGCTTTCTTATTGACTTGACCCGTATGACATTTTTCTCCAAAAGGGCAGAGTTAAATTGTACCATTTATTTTCATAGCTAAAGTAAACAATATAGCAAAAAATTTCTTGGTCACTCTTCTTTTACTACTTAGACTCCTTTTATTGTAGTGCTCACACAGCCTATTTTGTTTGTTCGTATGTTTGAATGAGTGTGATGCTCTTTTAAACAGACAGGAGTACTAGGGGGCAGAGTAGATTCCGAGAAACTATATCCCTCTAAGTTTGTTATAGGTCATTGACAACTGATATCAAGGTGTAAATGCGATTTGGAGGCTAAGACAGCATTAAATAAATGGTAGACCGACGGCTTAGGGTAATAGTTTTTAGTTTGGTATTTTTGTTTTGTTTGAAGGAAAGGTTGAGAGATATGTAGTACCCTCAAAATATCCTTCTACATATATATATATATATATATATATATATATATATATATATATATATATATATATATATATATATATTCCTATGTAGATATTACAATCTTGATTAGTATGATTTAGATTTGAAATACGACAAACACAATGTAATCAATCACATTATTACAGGTATGAAAGTAGATTATGATTATGATATGTAGGTAAATGCCTTGCACTACTCCAAATACTTTGAAGGAGCTATTTTTCCACTTTTTTAGGCTACTTTGCAAGGTGTAAGTTTTAATGAAAGATCTGCACTTTAATTAATTATTATCATGGGTAGTTATTGATTAATATCCTTCCTGGAAGCAAATATATTTTTGGATCTGGAGTACAGTTCTGACAGGGTGGGATTGAGGTCATTATCATGACGAGCTTTTTGGGAATAACAAAAACACACTGTATTCTCCCTTCAGCTGATTTTCATCATTTGACTCTTTTGATTTTAAGCAGCTGACTCTACGTGTTATGAGCTCATAAAGGGTATTATTATTATTATTATTTATGATTTTGATAAATAAAAAATATATTAAATTGCACGCCCTTTTTTTAAATTTTTGATATACAAGTATTAACAATTGATTTGTATATTGGTAGAAATTATAAATGCTTAGTACATCTAAATTATAACTCTGCCCAATATTAAAAAGTTGGCAACAAGGAAAATACAGAAGGGTAGCAGCTACCAGTTGTTTTTCCAAATTTTTCCTTTCCGTTTTCTGAGTTGAGGTTGCGAGTGAACAAAAAAGCTCGACGTGTATAGTAGACAGTCACTCTCCTATATTAATGTAGCTGCGATCCACTGAGGATGGGTATGGAACTTAGAGTTTATACCATTATTTGTTACCTACTTCTATGGCTCAACTCTATCTTCCAGCAAAATATCCCAATAGCTCGTCTCCCAACCTATTCAATCTTAGAGACACCTCAGTAATCCCCTTTGAGATTCCAGTGCAGCATTTCTAACGTACTCTTTTACATAAATAAAATCACACGGACAAACATAGTCTACTCTTCCCTGTCGGAAATGTGAATTTAAAAGTCTTTTTTTTAATTTTTTTTTTTTTACTCACCGTGCCTAGGTGACTTAACAGCGATGTTTATTGTTAATCTGAAGATGGAATTGTTCTTAGTGTACTCAAAGATGATCCAAATGATAAATACCTTCTCATGAAGATGAATTTCTAATTTTATAGCATGTCGAAACTCCGATCCCGTCTTCTTCAAATTAAGGCGACTGATCCAGCATTCCTCAAAGCAGTTTCGTTAATATCCATGATGATGAAGATGAAGGGTACTGAGACATGACTCATCAAGGAACACTATTCCTTTCATTGGATATCCATAGCCCTGCAATCCCACTCTTTCCTCGGAGTTGCCTTGTAATTAAATAAGAGATCCATGTTTTTGAATTTGGTTATCTTCAGCTGATGTCAGAGTCTTCTTCTGCGCTCTACTACTACAGTCTATAGCACTTGTTTTTTATTAGCTCTACCGTGAGTCTTAGATTTCTAGCGAATTTTTGCCCAAAATTGGATGAAAATTTACACACTTTGTTGGACGATTTCTTCAAAATTAAAGGCTCTTATCGGGCGCTTGACATCTTGTTTGAAAGCTTTGGGTCTAATCTCTTTAATGCATTCCTTATTAATCCATTTCATGCATTATTCAAGAAGTTATTTAAGTACAAAGGATTTCATCGACTTTTGGACCTACTCCGACACCCTACGCCCCTAGGAGTCCTTTTAGGTCAAAACAAAGACTAGAAATGAAATCTCCATAAAAAATACTAGCCAATCATTATTTTTTAGTGCTCAAAATGTGTATCCTTCTAGGCTTAAATTGAAGTTGAAGTTGGAAAATGGGCCAAAAAAGCTAAAAAAGTAGGGACCGATTTCTCGAAAACCATCGGACTCTCGAAAAAAAGAATTACAGATTTGAAATCAGTGAGCAAAACTGAATAACTTTTATTATACTTATACCCCAAAAGATTTTTGAAAGTTCAAATTTGTAGACCTGTGTTATCTGCCTCTCATCTATGGTATACATACACAATGTTATTATTTATTATTGATGTCTTCATTTGTATATATAATGGAGAATAGCAACTTGTAGTTTAGTAAAACGTCATGACAGCTCAAGCTGCTTCCCTCTCAACATTCATCAAATTGTCAGAGTTACAACCAGGTTGATGATTTTCTCTTTTTTTTTATTTTACACACCCCATTTGCATATTATTTACATTCCTAGTCATTGACGTTAGACACCATTCACAATTCAAGAAGGACCAGGAGGAAAACTAAAAATATTAATACCTATAATTATATGAAAGAAAGGGCACTGATATTGACAATTAGAAGGGCTTCTTTCCAACGTGTTGACCTGTCGATGCAAGTTAAAATATGTCAAAAAAGTTCTAAAGATGATTGGTCATGTATAGTAGTATGGAAAATGTTTTGAAACGTCCTCTTCGAGGTGTTGAGTTTTTGATTCCTCGAAAGTGTCCATCGCTGCTCCTTTATGTTGTTATATATGACTCCTCTTTTCAAGCTGACATTACAATTTGGTGTTACTATCTGAGTTGGGAGACCGCTCAACACATGGTATGGGAAAACGAGGCGCAAATAATGCAAGGTAAGTTATCTTTATTGTGTCTCACAACCTGTCCTTTAAAAAATAATCCCCAAAAAAGGCCCGAAATATATTGGGCACCGTTAGTAATTTTTTCCTACAAATGAATTATTCTTCATTTAATAAATGATAAGTGTTGACAAATTAAAAATTTGAGCTAATTTGACTTCAATCAATCAACGTTTAGCATACTAATAAGGGGGCACTATTAAAAAATAAAGGACTATTCTGGACAAGAATCTAGGAAGTGGTCTGAATTATTATTAGAATACTATAACAATTCTGCAGTTTTATTGAAAATTTATTTTTAATTATGTGTACCTATATATCTGTTTGAGTTGGAGACACAAGCATCGACTTAGGAAAGTAAATCATATGCAAATTGGGCATGTAATAAAAAAGTGGAGTTGGCTCTTCAAACAGGTCTTTTTGTTTTCCGAAGCTGTTATTTTTTTTTCCCTTAAGAAGGTAACATCAACTTTACCTCAACACATAATGTTTTACAAGAAAAGAAGAGTCACGACGAGCTTTTTGGGAATAACAAAAACACACTGTATTCTCCTTTCAGCTGATTTTCATCATTTGACTCTTTTGATTTAAAGCAGCTGACTCTACGTGTTATGAACTCAAAAAGGGTATTATTATTATTTCTGATTTTGATATACAATAAATATATTTAATCAAGGATTGCGCGCCCTTTTTTTGAATTTTGAACATATTACAGGTAGTATCGATTGGTTTGTGATTGGTAGAATTTATAATATATATAGTATATCTAAATAATAAATTATGCCCAATATTAACAAGTTGGCAACAATGAAAATACAGAAGGGTAGCTACCAGTTGTTTTTCCAAATTTTTCCTTTCCCTTTTGTCAGTCGAGGTTGCGAGTGGACAAAAAAGCTCGACGTGAGTCTGCAAAGATTATATCATGGTGAGGAACAAAGGAAAAATTAAAAAATGGATATCATTCATTGAGGAGAATGGAGTTAATGATATTATTGAATATAATAATGAATCTGGAGTAACGTATTGTAATGTTTGTGGTTTGATGTTTTCATTTGTATACATATATAAAGAAAAATAGCAGCTTGTAGCTCAGTAAAACGTCATGACAGCTCAAGCTGCTTCCCCCTTCGACATTCATTGAATTGTCAGGGTTGCCAGGTTGATTTTCTCTTTCTTTTTTTATTACAAGCCCGATTTGCATATAATTTACATTCCTAAGCATCGTTTAGGGCAGTGGTCCCCAACCCCCCGATCCGTGGATCAATCAGTATCGGGCTACACAATAATTAATTAGTTATTTTTGGACTTAAAAAGGTGGACTTACTACTTCATCTACAGACTGTTGGAAAAGAAGAAAATATTAAGTATAAATGCAAATTACAAAAGATAATTAATTAATTGTTTCTAATTACCCCCAGATGGGACCATCTCGTTGCAAATAAACAAGCTCAGGCCTCCCATTGATTTAGCGTTACGGATATTGTTGAAGGAGTGTGTGAATAAAGTTACTAGTTACCTACTTCCTAATGTTATAATAGCATTGCTATGTTGGAGCAATGTGCTAATAAAGTTCCATATGAGGTCACAGTAGATTCTCATTTATTGTTATTATTAATATTTCAACCCTCCCCGATCTGCTGTAAAATTGTCAAGCAGTTAGAAAAAGGTTGGGGACCACGGGTTTAGGGGAGAGGGAGCACGGCTCCCAAATGTCCCCTCATAGTTACGAAACTGCTCTCAATGTTGATTTGAAACAAGAAGAATTATCTTTTGTGAAGCTGTGAACAAATTATCTATCATTAAATGAAGCATAATTCCATTCTTGGCGAGAATGGTTGGCTAACTACTGACCTTTATTTCTCTTTCTTTTTTGAGAAAAGGTTGCGATGTACAATGTAGATAACGGCGTTGAAGGGTGCAAGGGCTTTCATTCGTTATTAAGGAGAGTAAGGAGAGCTGATAACTGATTATATCTAAGTTATTAACTGGGTATAACAAGAATGGAATTCAACCATGTGACATAGAATATCGTCATGACTACATTTATGTATATAAATGTTCATACATGTGCGAATTAATCTAAAAGTGTAACACACAGAAAGTAATATAAATTAAAATAATTTTATATTTGTGAAATGAAAGGCTCAGATACTTTCAACACCTGTTTCTCACTATATGACGTATAACGATAGGATCACAAAGATCGGATTCAATTCGAAAGAACTGTAATTCAATTAAAATACATTCCAATTAGAATCTATTTTCAAATGCTGTCATTATTAGCTTATTTAAACAATGTACATATATTCTGACTATTTCCCTTTCAAAAGAGCTATACACTATATCCCCTCCAAATAATAATCTCATTATGATCCCAAATATACATATAATATATTTAACATTTATATTTTGTTTTTTTGTCCACATAATTACAACTCCAACGTTTAGTATGCATATATAAGAGATAAAAAGGTGCACACTTGAAGAGCTCCATGTCATGATATAAATTTACACATGTTGACGTCCTGGACGTAAGGTTTTTAAATTTATCTTGCGTCGACAGCTCATCACTACTATCATTCAAACATATTTTTGACTGAAGCAACCAGCTTCTTTTTGAGAGAAGGGGAAGAAGAAGGAAAGAAAGAAAGAGAGAGGAAGGAAGGAAGAATGACGTATCACGGTTAAGATCCTTATCCAGATGGTAGCTAAGGACTCGAAAGACTCTGTGATTTATCTAAAAATTCCATCCAAAGATGAAGGAGAAGTCTCTGGGAACTCCTATTGGAATGTCAAAGAGTCCAAACTTTGGTTTTGGACCCTTTTGTCTGGAACGGCTTGTAATTACGCTGTTCGATCCTCCACTCCACTTGTTGCACCCGTCCTTACTTCCAATTTTAATTGGAGCAAAACTCAAACCGGAGTTATTCTCTCCAGTTTCTTCTGGGGATACTCTTTGACTCAGATTTTAGGAACATAGAGTTGATCATAAATTGATAGTTGAAGAAGGTTTTTTTGTCTCATGTCATGAATTACCTACAAGTACTAAAAAAAAAAAAAAGTGTCCCATTGTCTTTGAATTGAATGTTTGACTCTAATTAATTAATGAATGAATTAAGTCATTATTATCAAAGGGATATTTGTTATGTCCGTCTACATATATCTTCCTACTCTTAAATTAAAATAAAACTATCAATTCATGATCAATTTTGTAGGAGGATATTTAGCGGATCGTTTCGGACCAGAGAAAATAATCCTTCTCAGTTCTATTATTTACGGACTCTTAATATTCTGGTTTCCATTTATTCTATGGATGTCTCATTATGTTGGATTCAATATCCTTGTGATCGTACAAATCATGATCGGAGCAGCCCAAGGGGTTTATTTTCCATCAGTGGCTAGTATTTCTAGTGGAAATGTGCATCCGAATGGACGGACTTCGTTTTTCGGAAAAATGAGCTCTGGCTCATCTTTTGGAACATTATTTACGGGATGTGTTGGCTCAGTATTACTGACTTACTATGGATACTCCTTCGTCTTTTATGTCACGGGAACCTTTGTTCTGAGTTGGTCTTTTTTTCTTCGATATCATTGTATGAAAAATACAAAAGTTAAGCGTGTGATTTTAGGACTTGGCTCTGGAACGAAATTATCATCCATTATAGATGATGTTCCATGGCTCATTTATTTTCGAAGCCCTTCCTTATGGTACTTTGATGCTTTTGTCATGTATGTACATTATAATTTGATTAACTTTGTTTCTCATTTTAGGGCTTGTGTTATTGCTCATTTGTGTCAAACAAATTGTTTTTTTACACTATTATCCTGGCTGCCGACATATTTTCATGATAACTTTCCGTCTGAATCCCCATGGCTGTATAATACTTTTCCCTGGTTATTTTCCATAGTTGGGGTTTTTACTGCAAATCGATTCAATAATTATCTCTTCGAACAGAATGTATCAAAATGTAATGTACGTAAATTAACGGAAGGAGTGTGCTACATCACTCAATTAGTTAGTCTTTTAATCATAGGTAAATCCTGATGTTTTTTTTTTTTTTTTTTTTTGAAATACGTAAAGTAAAACAATAGTTTAAATACAACGGAGTCGTCTCATGTCTTTGCAGGTAACTTCAACATAAATTTCCATGTGGCTCTTGCTTGTTTGTGCTTATGTCTTTTTGGATCTGGATATCATAGTATTGCGATCCTGAATAATCCTGGAGATATAGCCCCTAAACATACTGGATCTGTTTTCGGTATTGTGAATTGTGCTGGAGCATTACCTGGTAATTCAAATTAGTTCATGTTTGTTCTCTTAAGTTTTATAGTAGCACATATTATTTTATACTCCATAGGATTCATTGGGGTCTATATAGCTGGTTATATACTGGAAGTATATAGTGGTTCATGGTCCGCAGTGTACAACTTGACTGTATTCATCAATTCCATTGGCTATTTTGCCTTTGTCACTATGGGAAGTGCGAAGCCAATACTATAATTTGTACAATGCATGTTCATTTGTTATCCTTAAGATTTGTTCATTATGATATTTCAATCAAAGTTTTAAAAAAATTGAGGATTGTAAATTATTGATGTATACATATATGTTGACTCCTTTGTTATGATATTTTAGTCAAAAATATTTTGTTTTATTTTGTATCAAATACATTAAAACTTCTGGTTTTTTATTTATAGTTTATATCTCTTTTCACAAGGATGTATATTATTCAAAAATGAAGATCTATTGCACACATTTATGTAGAAAATTCAGTTTTAAAGATGTTCATCTCAAAATATGATTTGAATTTGTGAATAATTCTAATCGTGGGATACTGTTGGTAAAATATGCTATTTATCATGAAAATGATATTTTGTGATGTAATGTAGTCTAGTTTGATGTAGAATTTCTCAATAAGCTTATGGCATTGCGTACTTTTTGTATGATTGTTTCTTAAATGTAGTTAAAAACTGAACTTTACACTTGATATACCAATGACCAAATTAAAACCAATAGATTTATTTTAAAAATATGAGTAGTTAGGTGACTATAATGGAAAATAAAGTTCCGTGATTCTCTATTATGCCATAACTCGCATAGTACTAAGCAGTGTTTATTATAAAATGCCAGTGTCACAAGTACATATTTTGAGTATCTCGTTGTAATGGACTCATCAAGAGGATTCAGTGGAGCAATTCAACTAACAGGACTTGATGATTTTATAACTCCATCCTTGGAGTGTATCAAACCTGTGGAGTCTAGAAAAAATAAATCAAGTGGTTCAAATGATACAGAAGTTTCTGATACTAGTAAACCTCCACAAAAAGCATCAATTTCCCTAGCGGACTGCTTGGCATGTGCTGGATGTGTGACTACTGCCGAGTCCGTCCTTGTAGAAGCACAAAGTAGTGATGAATTACGGAAAAGGTTTGTATTGCATTTTAAATAAAAGCTTTCTTAAATTAAGTTTGATAATATTTTAACTGTTCTGGGTTGTTTTCAGATTTCAAGCAAAAGGGAAGGTCTATGATGTACTCATCGTGAGCGTGTCCACGCAGTCCATTGTCTCATTATCCAAGAAATTTGAGTTATCACTATCCCAAACATCAAATATCATCATTAGTTACTTTAAAACCCTAGGAGCAGATTATGTCTATAGCCTTAAAGTGTGTGAGGACATTGCTCTTCAAGAACAAAGTCAGGAGACTATTTTACATTTATCTCAAGGAAATAAGGGGCCGATCCTTTCATCTTCCTGTCCAGGGTGGGTATGTTATGCGGAAAAAACGCATGGGGAGTGGCTTCTTCCCTATATAAGTAAAGTCAAATCTCCTCAACAAATCATGGGAGCTCTTGTCAAGTCCTGGGGCGTAAATAATATCTACAATACGGAGTCAAGTCGCATTTATCATATAACTGTAATGCCTTGCTTTGATAAGAAACTAGAGGCATCAAGGAGAGATTTTATGGATTCTAATAATATTCCTGATGTTGATTTAGTGACTACATCCTTGGAATTGGAACAAATGATGCTTGCAGACAATGTTTCCCTCTCTGATATCCCTGAATCATATGAATTTGACAAAATATTTAGTAGTTCTTCGAATGAACTAGAAGTCAACCATGGTTCCGGATCTGGGGGATTCTGTGAGACCATATTTTTAGATACAGTTAAATCTTTATGTAATGATAATGATCCTTCACTTGAATACAAAATGCGAAAGAACTTGGACTTTACAGAGCTAAAGTATGATGGAAATGATCGAAAAATTCATTTCGGTGTTGCTAATGGCTTTCGTAATATACAGAACATTGTTCAACTGTTGAAGAGAAAGAAATGCGACTTTGATTACATAGAGGTGATGGCTTGCCCAAGTGGTTGTTTGAATGGAGGTGCCCAAGCCGTTCCTGAGGACATGAATAATAAAGTTTTAGTTTCTGAACTGAAAGACTTGTACAACTCTCTACCAAAGACACGCTCCTCTAATACCCTCTTACCCAAGGACTTATATTCTGAATTAAAGCCATTGTTTTATACAAGTTATCACGCCATTCCGAAGGAAACCAATGGATTGACTATTGAATGGTAGAATCACTTGATTCTTGAGTCATTGGATAAATTCTTTTCATTGTTCCTAAGACATTTGGTTGCTGTGTTTTCTTAGTTCCTCGTATGTATCTCGACCTCAGTGTTGTTCATTTATTTATTAGCAAATAAGAGCATATCAACCTAATAAAAAGACTGCTAGGAGGCTAAAAGCTTAATCAAGGATATAACTAAATTTAAGTATCCCCTCACTCAACAGTACCAATTTTGTGTTGAAAAATTCGACAATATGTATAACCTATTTTGACAAATTCTGGGTTGGTTCTTTTTTTTCCATTCGCAACATAGTCATATTAAAGTTGAGCCAAGTGTAATTGAAAATGGAATGTTGCATTAACCCTTGCACTGCTGAGGCAGCAAATGCTGCATATACCATGGAAACTGAGCGATTTTCAGTAAAAATCCATTTTTTAGGGTCTGCTAAATAAACTCCTATAACTTCCCAAATATTTATATATTTAAGAGCTATAGTAGGCACGCACATATGGAACAAACAATAGTTTTTCGTTTCTTTAACCGTATATTCGACTAACCACACTTATTTTAAGTGCTAGAAAAGGATGACTTGGCTATATCATACCCTAAAACTCCATTTAGACGAGTTTTTCGGGTGGTGTCTATTGGAATGCCCTAAGTAATGGATATTTTCCATCAGCCCTCGTGTTTGCCAGGTATAACAGAAAACGAAATCCATATAATTGGCGAACGGGACTCTACAATGATTATTCAGACCTCCATCACTTAACAATTTGCAGAAGAGCCTACCATCATACAAGGCACTATTTTGAGAAACTTATGGAATTTTATATGAATTGAAGTAGAGGGCATGATTTCCTACCAACTAATACTTAAATGTATTTGATAACTAACTTAGGGATAGCAACTAAATGCGGAACAACAGACATGTTACAAATGATTCAAGTGGTATAAGCCGAATTTTGACAACAATACACGATACTCAACTGAAAGTACGGACATCGCACAGGGACAATTAACTACAATGAGGGTATTGAAGCATTTAAGTAGGTACAAAGCGAGGTAGGAGGTTACACGAGAATGAATACATGATATAAACAAGGTCTTCATATATATTAACATATTCAGTCACAACTCCTCGAGAAAATCGAGGATTAAACACAAAGAATCTCAGACTGGAATATACGTCACGTGACATGGGGATTCGTAACACTTTAAAAGAGCCCCATTCCACGAGAGAAGCAACAATAACCTGAAAGGGACACACCAAATTAAGTAAGAATTAATTTATTGATGCCAACACATATTAATCGAGCTTCTTGAATCCAATGTCGTTAGCGTATTCACGGAAGCATTGACGACACATATCGAGCTTGTATTTACGAATAAGTCCGTGTCTGTTGGAGCATGCACGGCTGAAATAAAAGAGAGAGAGAAAGAGAGATGTAACAAGAGCCTTAATAGAAAAAAATCTTTCTAACTTACCATTGGCGGGAACCTTGTCCGTACTTTCTTGGACGAGAGTAATGAATCTCCTCGAAACCCATTTTAATTGTATTTTCGTTGTGTAAATATCAAGAAAATAGATGGATCGATCCACTCACTACGGAGGTTCTTCGGAAAAGGAAAGACGAGGGGGGAGGCTACAAAATATACGTAAAAATACAACGAGTCTCTGTACCTGTTCGAACTTTCTCTGTTTAAAAGTACCTGTGAGCCAGAGAGTTTTACCGTTCCACTACAGAGGATTTTATTATTGCTCATTTTGAGGAAATTTTAATTCACGGAACATATTACTATATTGATTCATATTAAAGTTTAATACAAAATGAGCCGGCTAGCGTAATTAGTAAAACTACTTCATTGAAGTAGAAATGAATTTAGTTTTTCTACTGTAACAAAACATGTATTATTTTTGATTGATAAATTTTAAACTATTCAGCCCAAATGTACGTACATATTATTATAATTTACCATTTCAAGAAGTCCAAGTTGAGATAATTTCCTCAAGGAAGAGTGTATTATCTGGATAAACATTGATCTTGTTAATTGTTTTGATCATAGACTTAAAATATTTAGAAAATACATTGCTCGATAGGATTGTCATAATTTTGAAACGAATTAAGGAACAACATTTTTGTAGAGCATCTGCAAAATAATCATCAAAGAGTAGCAATTCTTTTAAACAATCTTTTAAAAATGAAAGATTTTGTGACAACGAAACAATAGTTTGTAAGCAAAGTTATATTCAAATTATCTTATGATTTGAGGTGTATTTAATTTCACATTATACTAATTACTTGTATGTAATAAATTAACTTTTCCTTATATATCATAAAACCTTGTTTTAAGACTTTGATATTAGTGCACAATTAATATTAATGAAGAAACAGCAATCAATGATATTATTTTATAATTTAAAAAAAAAAATGAAATTTGAAATTAAATAACAATATATTAATTAAAACAAACATTTTTTCAAATGTACAAAACGTAAAATTAATGAGATGTAATTGCATAATTATTTTATCAAATGAAATATATTGCTCCGAAGTTTTAGCTTACGAGTATTGATTGATTTTATTGAAGACTGAGGATTACTATCCACGATATTTTAATTACTAGCTTGTTGATATGCTCCTCAACAATAATTGAATTATAGACTTTATCGTTATCACTTATGTGATCGATATTTAGGGGATATAATGTTTCTCTATACCTAAATTATTTTTCTGATTCCACAATCTTATTTTTATTCATGAGTGGTTTTGTTACTTTGCTATAATTTTAACTCATTTTTTTAGCCATAAATAATGACTTTCTTACCTTTATTGCTCATTATAAAATAGTTTAGCCAATATGGGTGATTGTTAAAGGATCTTGAAATGAAAGAAGCTCAAAATGACTTTTCCTTCCTTCAAAAAGTCCATGTTTAGTTATTCTTTATCTGCACATAAATATGATACAAATAATTATTATTAATTAATCGTTCAGATAACTTAAAAGAACAAAATACTATTTTAACAAGAGTGAGGGAGACTCGAGTCGTTAATTTCGTAACTTGAAATCCAACATGTCACAATGTTCAAGGATTTGAGACTCGATTTAAATTCCCTTATACTTCCTTTTAAGAACGTTCAAGGAGAATAATTCAATTTGCAAAATGTTTATTTCTTATTTGGTTTAGTTTGTAGTTGTTGTCTGGAACTTGTTCAATTATTACATGTCCTACTTAACAAACAGGTATCTTCCTATTTTTCACTTTACTATAACCACAGTAATTTTAATAAATTAATAATAAAGTCAATATTTTAGAAATAAGGTACCTTGTATCCATTCATTAGGGATGAGGCTTATTGACAAGAGTGACTTACAGTGACCCGTCTTTACTGTCTTTAATCTTGATTTTGTGTCAAAGACTTGAGGTTTCAAAAATAATGTCCTTAATTATTCCACCTCAGACTAATTTACGACCTGTACAATTTAGGTACACAAACTTCGATATGAAATTTATGAAAATCCTTTGTATTTTTTTTCCTGCGTAACATTTTGTCCAGTGGAGGTACTGAAAATCTGGCATCTGTACTCAAGATTAACCAAGACTCCCCCCTTCCAACCCCCCACCCAGAAAAAACAATTGCCAATTAAAAAAAAATAATAAACATGGTACCAGAGGCTTTTTGAAAGGGGGCGCTAGCTCAAAAACTTTATTATCCACACATGCATAAATAATTATTTTTATTCAATAATTAATTATAAATAAAAGTATATTTTAGTTATATTATAGCTTTTATTAAATACTATTAAACTATATAATACCCAGGGGCGTCAAAAGGGGGGGGGGCTTCTGACGCCCCTGTATAATATATAGTTTAGGACCCCGGAGCTTTGCTTTGAGTTGGCTGTCACTAACAGGTTGCCTCACTTTTATTTATTGTTCAAAAATGAACAATAAATTGAATTTATTTTAACATTTTGTTCCTGTGAATATAATTTTTACAAATTAATCCATCTCATTTCTCAAGGAAGCTTCTAATTAAGAAAGAAGTAAATATTAGGAAATACCTTTAATGATTCAAAATGGCTCCTTTTATAATTTTGGGTTAATACTGATTTATAATATTATTTTAAGAATTTGTCAAAATCTTCTCTCTATTTTTCGTATTTAAATTACGCGCGCGCGCGACTTAACTACGAATAGATTGACAGCTGAAATGAGCTCTCATCTATATTCATTTCCAGCTGTCGAGCTGCTCGCGCTTAAATTGTTTTTTTAAATAAAAAAAAAAGAAAGAATTTCAAAACATGACTTTTTTGTTTTGTGATTCGCGATTTTGTATTTGATTAATTATATATAATTTATAATTAATATTCAAGACTCAAAAGTCCAGGATGGATGAAGAGGAAAGGGTTCACATTCGATTCGTTTTGCCTCTGGGCAAGAATGAAACGTCTTGCTCTGAGGACCTAGCCTATGCCTTTGATCAAACTCAAGAAGTGGGCCTCAATCCCACTTGGATTCATCATAATCAAGTCCTGGATTTGAAATATTCGAAAATGGTAAATCCATTCCCCCCCCCCCCGTTGTGAGTTGTTTTTTTATGATTGGCTTTTTCTTTTTGACCTTCAGGACGTGTTTGTCATGGATCCCTTTGATGGAGAGGTTTTTGAGGCTGTAAAGAACAGCAAAGCCACAATTGTGGGTCCTCGATGTCTACTCACATGTCTACAAAAGAAGGAGCCCATACCCGAACTTCCATATCCCATGTTTACTGCATCAATGAAAGGCCTTGTCGTCACATCCACTGGCTTTATCAAGGAAAAAAAAGCTGAGTTAATAGAGTTAATCCAGAGGATGTCCGGTGTTTACAGTAGTACATTTCATGATGGAGTCACTCATCTTGTAGCTGCGGTGAGGCCTTGTCGTCTACATATCACTAATTACCTATGTGTACTTTAGAGTGCAGTGAAAAAACATGAATTCACATGCAGAAAGCTGCACTTTTCAGGCATTATGTGTATGGTTGTAACAGATACGTTATCTGTGCAGTTTCAGGCCCATTTACTCTGTTGCAGAGTGATGGACTTTGTTCTAACTAGTAGGGTTTAATAAGAAAATAGACCTTCAATAATAATAATATTATTATCATAATGTTAAAATTTAGAGCTTCAGTTCAATTTGTCATGGAGTCTTAAATGTGTTCAAAAAAAAATGCCTGAAGAGTGCAACTTTGAGCAAAAATGTATTTGCTTCCTTTTATGCAAATCCTTTTGGTCAGAGGAGCATTAATTATTTTACTATAATTGACTAGGTTGTTCATAGTCCAAAATACTCAGTTGCAGTTGAGAAAGAAATTCCAATTATGACGGTAGAATGGGTCAATCAAGTGTGGAAGAAAAGCCAAAGTGATAACGTTGCTGCTGTGGATCGCCAATTCACTCGCTATGCGTGCCCTGCATTGATGGGTCTTAGTATCACTGTTTCTCAAATGAGTGTAAAAGACAAGGAAGTGCTTAAAAAAACGATTGAGTCTCATGGAGGAACCTATTTGAAATCATTAGATATGCATACGACAAATGTTCTTATCATACCCACTCCAGAAGGTGAAAAATATACTTATGCGAAAAAATGGAAGATTCCATCTTTAAATTCTAATTGGATTTTTGATTCGATTGAAAAGGGACATTGTCTCAGTTTAGATGATTATAAGGTGGAAAAAAGAAATGTATCAACTCCCACAAAGGAGAACATTTCTCAACTTAGAGATGTATCCTTGTGTAGTACGATAATGGCTCCGGAAGTGAATGAAACGATGAGTGGTAGTAAAGTAAATGAAACATTTGAAAGTACAAGCTCAACTCCTGTAATCACAAAAGGTGTCAATCGTAGTACTGACTCCTGGTATCAAAATTTAGATCTTAATCGAGTCAAAAAAGCTGGACTTTTTTTGGATGGATGTCGAATTTATTTGAGTGGATTTGATGATGCTCAAATAGATCATTTAATTAAAGTGTTTCAATTTGCTGGAGCTAAGAGAATGTCTCAGTTGAGTCCCTCAGTCACACACATGATCGTTAAATCATTTGCTAAAACAAAGCATTTAAAAGAACTCAACTTAAATCCGCATCAAGTCACCATTCAATGGGTTATTGAGAGTATGTACCTTGGGTGTGTTGCTTCCGAAAATGATTTTGCTCCTCCAAAGATGCCTTTCCTACCTATAGCTTTGACAAAGGAGAATAATACTCCTACACATGTTGAAAGCGTTACACAGCTTGACAGTGATATCCTTGCCCAATATTCTAAAAAACATCTTATTGAAACACCCAATCAAGAGGTGAGCCAACCGAAATCCGATGATGAAGATTATTCTCAGCTAACAAAGTTCCTCACTAATAAAACTCTTGCTCTTGTTGGCTTAGATGAGGAGATAAAACAAGAATTGAGTGAATGGATTGAAGAAGAAGGAGGAAAAATGGTGACTAGTTCTCATCAGAATATTATAGACTATCTTGTTCTCCCTGTTTATGGCTGTAGTAATCACTGTTTCAAGGCAAAGCATGTAGTTAATCATTTATGGCTCAGCGAGTGCTTTGACAAGGGTGGATTCGTTGAGATCGAGTATTTCTTTAAGCCTTATAAAATCGATACTAATATGAAGGTAAAGGGGAAAACTATAAGATATTTATCTAATCTCAACAAATTTAATATACTTAAATGTATTATTTCATTTTGTATTATTTTTTTTAGCCCTTGGATGGAGTTGTCATTGGTATATCTGGATTTGCTTCTCAAGAAAGACAGTTTCTATGTTTTTTAACTGAAGCTCTAGGAGGCATTGCTCAAGAAACACTTGCTCGCAAGGAAAAAGGTGAAGTAAAGAAATCAACACATCTCGTCTGTTTAAATCCTAGTGGAAATAAATATGAAGCGGCACTAAGGTGGAAGCTGCCCGTTGTTTCCAAAGATTGGATAATGGCATGTTCCGCCAAAATGACATGGGTTTCAGAGAAGACTTTTCTTATAGGTGAATCTGAGATTTTTTACCCGAACAAACCACTTCCAGAAGATGTCAATGATATTTGTCACGAAAATGAAGAAGTTACAAATAAGGATGGGTTTGACTTAAAGTGCGATTCTAGAGATTCCAAAGCTATGAATGTAAGTCCATGTTTAAGCAGCAAGACATTGAATAAAAATGCAGGGATAAATCTCAAAAGTTGTAATTCACAATCAGATAATGAATTTAATCCTTGCTTTGAAAGTCGATTTCATAAGCGTAAACGATGTGATTTCGATGATGACACAAGTCAAAATTCAAATTTAGAATCAAGACGAGATACGTCTTATAGCTTGCAGGGCTCTTTCCTTGAGGAGGAGAATCCCAGTCGACACACAAACAGTTTTTTGAAGCGGGGATATGGTAATATCGTCTCAGACAGAAGAAGCACTGAAAGTGAAGCATTTGATAAAGTAGAAGAAGCTAACGAGATCGATAGAAATGTAAGAAAAAAACATAGAAATTCTGACTGGACTAACGGTATGAAGGATTTTGATGAGTCTCAAAATAGTCGTATTCAGCATGAAGCTGCATTAGATGCACTACAAGCTAAAGGGATCCCTATGCTGGAAAGGGCTGGGCGATCATTTGACAATCTCATGGAAGGTAAAATGAACAAATTAGGAGGGTCATCCAAACAATCTGGTAAAAGAGTTAAGCTAATTCGTTCTGGAGATTCCACTCAAAGAGGCACTTCTTATGAACTCCCATTTAATGGAATTAAAGTATTTGTTGCCAAGAAATGTTATCAACTCTTTGATGGCATATCAGAAGCTGTAGGTGCACTTGGAGGATCAATTTCTTCTGAATACGAGGAAGAAAACGTTACTCACGTCATTTTCTCTTCTGATGAAATGAATAATAGTGCTCAAGAATTGAAACAGGCAATGAGAGATAATAAAACTATTATAGGTCCGGATTGGGTTTTTGCTTGTCAACGAGAAAATCGTCTCTTGGATCCCTCAAAGTATCCTTACAACAGTTCCAATACAAAAAGATCATCTCTAAGTGAAACCCCAAACTCTTTCACTATGTCCAAAGGCAATGAAAAATTGAAAGAGCATAAAAGTCAGGAGAAATCCTTATATTTATCCCAAGAAATCGCCAAAATGAATGAGATTATCAAGGCTGGTACGTCTAGTACCAATGGGAGAAAAATTAACAATCCCATTAAAATGACACTGTCCTCCACCGAATGTACTCCAGAGAGATCTTCACTTGGTGGAGTTCCAAACAAGGATTCTGCTGAATTTGATAGTCAAGCACTAGGGTCTCAGATACAGTGGGTTGATCCTAAAGAATCTAAAGAACAAATGAAACTAGCTGAAAAGTTAAATGGTCAGGATTCTGACTCCCTTGTCAATAACGTAAGAATTGAATTTCCCAAATACATACTTGTACATATATGTATGTATGCATATATTTTATGTATTTCTATTTCAGATGAGCTTTCAATCAATTGAAACACAAAGTAAATCGGCGAATTCTACAAATTTGATAATGCCTGGAAAAAATGAAAGGTGTCAGACTTATCGTTTTATGGTGTCAGGATATCCTGAGGACCTTAAGGCCTCCTTTGGTAAACTGATCGACTCAGTTAACGATAGCAAAATTACATTTTCTAATGTGAATGGCTATGATCCAAGTGCAACGCATGTCATTGCTCCTAAACTACCTCGATCCGAAAAGACGTTGTGCTCTATTGCAGCAGGAAAAATGTTTCTTCACAGTTCATATTTTGACAATTGTATGTCTAAAAAAGAAATAATAACTCCTGTGGATAAATACGAATGGGGCCATCCGGAAAATCCATTTCTTTCTCAATTGGATGACTCTTGTTTAGAACGACAGCTAGCTACGGCTTCCTACAAATGGCGAATCAAAATATGTAACAAACGAAAAGGAGCCTTTGAAGGTATAGTTGCTATTATTCACACAACGCCAAAGCGTAGAGAAGCCTTCCAGAGATTAATAGAATTCGGAGGAGGTCGTGTGATCACTCCAAGTCCGCCATATTTAGATCCAGAAGGTGCAACTCACTGTTTAGCTGAGCCTTCCAAGGTTCCCAAGAGCAAAATCGACTATAGTTCACTTGCCTCTCGCGGTATAGCTGTAGTTAATCCCATCTTTATTAATGAATATATTATCAATGATCCACCTCCTCCCGTAGAAAACTATTTGATTGAGGAATTCAAGTCTCTATGGGAAGAGCGATTGTAATATTCATCAACTAAATAGAAAAATATATTTATAAAGAATTAAATTATCTCTTGTATGTAGTTTGCTATTGTAGCAATGGGTTATTTTTTTTTTCAGGTCATTTTTAAATATATAATTATGCCAATTGTCTGATAAAAATTACTATATAATAAATAATAATAAAATCGAAATTGGAATTATAAAATGTAATGAAGCTGGAAAGATATAATTAATTGTTAATTATATTTGTTGTTGTTTTTGGCGTAGTTTTCATCAAAAAAAAAAAAAAAAAAAAGGATGAAATTAATTTAATGTACAACGGCAGTGTTTTAATTCAATAAAGAATGAAATATTGGGAATATTTCACTAATTCACTAGAGACTTAATTCTTAGGAAATTCACTTGTCTCTGTACAGGGGAATAAATTTTTGATGTGGAAATGTATGCATATAGAATTAATTTGAAGATGAATCAGCTAAATTGTTTTTTTTTTTAAGAAAAAAAAAAAATGAAAACTCTCTTTTTAGAATAAAATTCAAGAAAAGAAAAATTACTTTTATGAACAATACAAAGGTCAAAAGTGCTCTTCATAAAAAAAAACCCGAATGAAATAACATATTGTTCCTTTCAACTATGAAGTGGGATTTATACGACTGTTAGTACCGTATTTTCCGCACTATAAGGCGCATCTCAAAGCCTTCATTTTTTTCAAAAACTGAACATGAGCCTTATAATCCAGTGCGCCTTATATATGGATCAATATTGTGTCAAAACAGATCATACAATTAGAGTAAGCAGCAGCCTACTCCAAACGTATACTGTAGCGCCTTATAATGCGGTGCGCCTTATATATGGAAAAAGTTTTAAAATATGTCATTCATTGAAGGTGCGCCTTATAGTGCAGAAAATACGGTAATTATAATTATCCGATGTTCTATCATTAGATTTGGTGATTGAAATATCTGCGCTAAATCCTCTTTCCTCCCAAAAAAGAAGAAAAGATCAAAATCCCGTGGCCGTCTCTGGGCTATGAGTATGTCACTCGTAACTCATAGTCGGATCGATTCCTCTGTTCAGTTTCTTAGTTTTTTGTTCATAAAACAAAAAGTAAACTTTTTAAATACTTAGTACCCATTTACATTCTAATAAATAAATTATCAAGAGGCTCCGTCTCTGCAATGCTAATTTAATCAGCCGTTTTTTGTCAAGTCATTCTCTTTTGTTCCAATTGATTTCGCCCTTAGTTCGATAATAGGAGAAAAGTTTAGTTTGCCTAGACAAAACATAAAAACAAAAACAAAAAAATGCTTCTCCTCATCTTCGTCTCGTTATCATCATACAAAAAGAAACATTTGTTAATTAACATATTCATTTTGTTGGGTCATAGTTGACGAAATTAACGCTGGCTATGTGTTTCTACTTGCGCCATGAAAAATTATATTGATGTGTATATATTTGACTCAAAAATTTAGTATTGTTCAGGCTCTTTATAGGCGTATATGTATATACGCTTTGATATTGGGAATAATCAAATATGTTCAAGATAATTGGATAAATGACTTGAGAATTGAACTATATAATATATGTACAACTTTTTAAGAATAAATCCCTGGTGTAATTGTTCATCCATCACGTCCTTACAGGAAAAAAAAAAAGAGTTAAACTTGTTCAATTAATCGCTTTTGAAAAAATTAAGAAAGCACTTCATTATATAAATTAGATAATCAAGAGTATCTTGCTCTGTTTCAATTGTTAACAAGTCGTAATTTAATCCAATCTTCCTTTCTATCATCATACATACTAATGTTACTTTCATTAAAGGTTTGAATATGGAAATAAAAGACCTCTCTTAATTAATTTAATGTCTTATTTCTTCAAAAAAAAATCTTACTGATTAATTAGAGGTCAATGAAATCTGGAAATATCTTAAGTATTATATATCGGCAATTACTATTTATTAGCTAAACAAGAGACCAAAATTTAAGATCTATAAAGAATTTAATGAAAAAAAAAAGAAAAAGAAACGGGATTTTGGATCGAATTTGTAAAGACCAATCTTGAGAATCTCATCACTAATATATAATTAGCCATATATTAGATTGAATTATTTATTAACATTTTCTTTCACTGTTAGAAAATACGGACTATTCTTTAGGAGAAACCAATAGAGACCATGTTAACAACGGGTATAGTATGGTGAAAGCAAAAAACTTGAAATCTAATTATGACTTCTTAAAAGTATAAATACGTGTTGTACAGCCTTTGCTTCTAGCATTCCTTCTTCTCTGCTCATCAAGCAATATATCTTCCAAGGTACACCCAAAACATAAAACAGGATGACTGCGAGAGTATTCATTACAATACTTATTCCAATATTAATGGGTTTAATTTTTGGTAAATAAAAATTCATTAATAAAAATCAACATTTCACTAAATTCAAGTATTTTCATTTGTAAGTTCTCGAAGGGAACGCCGTGGATCAAGGCCCAACAAACATCCATCATCTACTACGCTTACAATCACAATCGGATGACAATGCAGGTAGTAAGCATAAAAAAGTCTCACAAAGACTTGCTCTATTCTATAAAGTTATCCTTAAACCTTTTAATTTGTTTAGTTCAAAGAGTAAAGAGACAAACTCTAATTCCATTTCCTCGAACGGGAAAACGATCAAATATTCAGGATACTCATGAGGAAAATTTTAATCCATCAGTTTCTTTGATTCCCCGGGATCAAACATACAATATAAAAGAAAGATCCAAACGACAAACTCTGATACCATTTCCAAGAACTGGAAAGAGATCCCCAATTGCAGACTACTCCTCAGTTTATAGTAGTCAAAATTTAGGGCATCTTAAAGGTAAGTTAATACGTATGTACATAGTACGTGTACCTATGGGCCATGTACAAATTTTATTTAAAAAAAGATTCCAATAATAACCATCATGAATGTATTCTATTTTATAAGATTGCAAAGCTGACAAAATTCAGAATACTATTCGACGAGATCCCGATGACAAAGAGCTCAGAGATTATGAAAAATATTATTTGCTTCATGTTACTATCTAATGATAGTAATTATAATTTATATGTCCATTATACTTTTATTTTTCACATGTTAATTAATTATAATATACAAATAAAAAAACATTGAAGCATCACCTCTTGAATGTATTATAAAATAAATATATTAAATTAATTAAGTTTCATTATATTTACTGTACAAATATTATTATAACAATAATAATTATTCTCCCTGAAGTTCAAAGAATATACTGACAATTTGTGGATTTAGATTAATTTTATTTGATTTTGAGCTAGTTTCAGTTAAAGAATAATGTACAAAGTCTTGTCAATTAAGGATGTACAATGGTCTATCGATGTCTTTCTAAGCGGTTTTTTTTTGCATCATAGTAAAAATTGAAAAAATATACACAGATATAACATTTGGTTAGTCTATGTAATTTGTGGTGGTGGATCCTTAATTATTTGGAATAATGCAGTTAACAATTTTTAATCTTTTATGCTGAGCGCTGGATCCAAAGAATTGTCTTTTGTGAGATCCCTCTCAAATAGATATATATATATCTAAATAAAGATCGGAACCGATATGGAATGGCCAGTTCTTGATATTTTTGTTTCCTCATTCATAGCCAAGAGGATTGCACCAATATATATATATTGGACACTCAACCCTTTTTCAGAAATATGTGACTAAACAAATGCCTCAAATTAAATCCTTCTTGAATAAGTTCCAAGCATCTAACAAAGATTTCATTTAATGTCAGTGCCCGGTCTCGATTTTATAATGTACAGGGTTCGGTTAAAAAAATATGTTTATATTTTTATTCGTACAATTTACAACTTTTAATCTTCTCAACATAATAACTTATTTATTATAATTTGAATACAATGTCAATAAATAGACAATAACCCACGGGGTTCAGGGCACACCGACACTACGTTTGTCCCTCTCATAAAGCTACCTCTATTAGATTATTCCATTATGATTTATATAATATTAGCCATTTCATGAAGGCAACTTGTCTCCTCCAAAGTTTTAGACCTTTAGATTTCAAACTCCCCTGGAGGGGAAATGATCAAAATCTTAGATTAAATAATTAATATTAATCGTAAATCATCAGGTTTCTTATCTATTTTAAATACAATAAGATACCAGGAAACTTTATGACTCATCAATTAATTAAATGAAATAATTGTTAAATTCAAGTCTGAGCTTTAAGTATTTATATTAATATTTATTATTAAATACATAAAACATTGAGTGAAAAATAGACTCGGACTGTAATATTTTGTATCTCAACTCATTATGTAGGTAAAATTTATTGTTGATAATTTTTAATAAAGGGATCTATTTTATATCATATATAATAGATCCCTTTATTAAAAATTATGGCCTGTACTTTAATATAGGCAGCTAGTTTGTGACTGGCAGTTATTGGTTTAAAGCTACTATATAAAGCAGCTGGATTGCAGGTTTATATATATTTATTAATGAATATAAATAATAATTATTTCCCTCCTTTTTTCCCCTTCTTTTAGCAGCTTCATCAGCTGAATTGAACATAGAAAAATAATAATTAACAAATATATAGTAAATATGTGAGAAAAATCTGACTTTTGACATAATATCATTTCAATTGAGAGATATTATCAATATTTTATTTGAAGTGAGGCCCGTTTGAATTGGATGCTAAGGAGACAATGGAGGACGACTCCATCGCAGGATCCCAACATCGATCCCTGAGGATCAAAAGACGGATATTAAAGGAAAAGCAACCCAAAAATGATTCTGTGGTCAAGGATTTATTGGTCTCGGATGAGGATAAAGAGGAGGACTCTGTGTACATCCTCTCCCAAAAGGAGTCGACCCAGAGGAAGTCCAAGGGAGGAGGACTTCATTGGAGGCGGAATAGAGTCAAGGATTTGCTTCCCCCCTCTCAAGAGAACATTTCGGAACTCGCAGAGAATGACTCACCCACTGCCGCCGCCCCTAGTAGAAGGAAGAAGCTTCTCCTCAAGAGGCGAGGGAATCCTAAGGCTAACAAGAGCAGCAACAGTCTCAACATATCTCTTGAAAACCCTCCAACCCCCAAATCCGTGACAAGGAGTACAAAAGATTTAGAGGAGAATATCTCCTTCCATCCCAATGTTGAGAGCACAAGGATCCTTAATTTAACAACACCCGGAGGAGCCTCAACTCCACGATTGCGAACTCCTCGTGCTAGTGTCCTCAACTTGTCACAAAAGTCTCTTTATAATCAAAAACTTACGACCCAACAAGTCACCGAAGGTGGAACTCAAATGTCTCCTCTAAAGGAGACAGAGCAAGAAGAAGAAGAAGAAGAGCCCAATTTATCAGCAAAATCATTATACACTCTCAAATTGACGAATCGTCAGGTTATGGAAGGAGGCACACAAACATCTCCTTATGTTAGAGTGGATGTAACCATCCCCCCCGAGGTGGCTGTCCAGAATGAAGATGATGTGGAGGAGGTAGAAGGGGTTGAGGGCTCTCAATACTCAGATAGCTCCGTTAGAAGTGGTTTTATTCCTTATTTATGCCAAACAAGAGCGGAAAAAGTGATTGTGCCCTTTTCTGAAGGTGATTTTGATTTAGGAGATGAGGATAACAGTTTCACTTCCAATAACAAAGATCAAAGTGATCTTCAGGACTTGGTGGACAAAGACGGAAACAATGGGTCTCAAGGAAACGTCTCTCTACATCACAACAGCAATAGTAATAAGAGTAGTCAAAAATTCTGGGCAGGTTCTTTTCAAAATGGAGGATCACCAACAAATGGAGTGGTAATGGATCATCCCATAAACTATGATCCTCCTCAACAAAGCGTTGTTTTGGAGCCCAATGTTTCGAGGCTCTCTAATTTGGAGATGTGTGAGCCAAATACTTCTATGAACAAAACTTCTCATGAAAATAATGCAGACGCTCCTTCACAGTCCCCTGGCTTTCAACGCCCATTTTTTGATTCTTCAGAATCAGAGTCTGAAGATGTAGAGTCGAACCACCTCCATTGTGGAGAAGAAAATAATAATCAAATGAAATCATTGACACCTTGTACCTTTGGACGAAGATATGGATCTAAAAGGAATCCAAGTGAAACATTGGAGTTGAATGAGGAAGGCTCATCCAAACGAAAGAATCCTCGAAAATCAATTTTCGTAAAAAATAGTCGTGCTGGAAAAATTAATAATTCAGAGTCTATTGTTTCCTTTAAGGATGGCTTTGAGTATTTTAGTCGATTTTGTCCTTTTGAATTGAGTAAGAAGGCCAAGGAGGAATTCTTTAAAATCAGTGAGGAAATCTTAACAGACATCATCAATCGAGTCTCTGATGAGGCTTTCTATGATTGCGGTCGAACGACAGTTTGTCTCAAGGATGTGAAGAATGTAATGATTCAATACAAATGCTTCCCTCCCACTCCAAAAGAAGCAAGGTATACTAATCAACATTTATATGCCTTTTTAATCAAGAATTGCGATCCTCAAGCCGCGAAACATTTGATTCCTCTCTCATCCTTTGATCTTAAAAAAGACAAGTACTCTGTCGATATATGGGATAATGTGGATGAGGAAATGCCGACTGCATATCGAAAACGACTTCGACCCCGTAAAAAGTAATACCCATTATTCCTACTCTTGATACTACATCACTCTTTTCCCCCCTTTTTATCATATTTCTATGTTTAGCTCCTACGACAATAAATAAACAATTTTATAGCACATACTAATTTTGTAGTTCATATATCATTTCTGTACGAGGTTTTAAGCATTGACTCACTCGGTGACGATCTAGTGAGGAATTAAGTAAGTACCGTCCAATATTTGAGACATCTCCGGGGCGGATCATGTGAGGTTTTCTCAGATAGAAATTATACTGTCAGTGTAAAGAATAAAAAGTGATTCAATTGCCTGAAATTGATTTGGTGCCTTGACTTTTTCAGTCTAGCTTACTTGTATGCTCGCATCGCGCGTACATTGAAAGGCCTAAATAATGGTAGTATGTAGACATGATTTTTCTTAAATTTTTCATAATAACATAGCACAACATAAACAAGCTGGAAAGGAAGGTGAATGAAGCGTGTTTACTTATTTTTGCAGAGTATTATTCTTTTTCTGTTTGTACTCGGAGTAGTAGCTGGCGGCGCATGGTGATCCACTGATTAGTGATAATTACTACCACTACTACTAATAATAATATTAAGTGAGTGACAGCATGGGGAAGGAAAGTTACAGGTCCCGTTCCAAGACTATGCATGATCGACACCACAGTGATACAAAACACTATACAAATTATCATTACAACGACCGTTTTTCAAATTATTCTTCCTACAATAATAATTATGACTTGAATTGGTACGATAATAACCATCGTTCCCGATGGGAGATGCGATGTCCATCTAGAGGACAACGATACCAGGAGTATCAACACTACTCCTATCATACTCAGGACTACTCCTACAAATGGCCTAAGATTCAAAAGGAGGTAGATCCCATTTCTAAAGAATCCGAGGATACGCTACGAACACGAATTCGTAATGAGACACAATTCCAAGAGGAGCGAGACAAAAAGCGACAAGATTTAGTCAAGGATAAAGTCAAGGAATTGCAGAGGAAGTTAACTACGGTAGTAATTAGATTTCATGAATATTTTGAATAGATTTGACTTAACAACTCCATCTCTTATGACTTTAAGGCGCCCGCTGATTCTCAACAGAATAACAACGAAGATCCAAAGGATAGTACGGAGACTCCTTCGAACAACGTTTCTTCCACATCTACAACTACCAACCTACCACTTCCAGTACCTCTTCCCAATCCTCCTTCTCTATCTCCAGTTAGCAGAGATCCTCATCAAAATAAATCTACAGTAACTATATCTGCTCACCAAGACAAAGCTCCGATTAGCAATTCTCCTCATCAAAATGACTCCCCCATTATCAACACTCCTTGTCAAAAAACATCTTCTATTAGCGAAACTTCTCCTCAAAACAACTCTAAAAAAGTTCCAAGTGAATCATCATCATTGTCATCCAATAATCGTAAAAGGGAGTCAAAATCTTGCAATAACAAGAAACGACGAAAAAAGCCCATCGTATCTCCAACCATTAAGCTTAATATTACTGCCTCATCTGATTCTTCTAGTAAAAAGAAAAGGAAAAGGAAGAAATCCACAGAATCAATGCCGAAGTCCATTCCAGAAACGTCCCAGTCCGTTTTAGACTATGAGTTATTCAAAGCTTCAATAGCCAAAAAAGATCATAAATATCTTAAGGAGCTTATTGAGTCCCCGTCCTTTCTTAAAAAAGTCCTCATGACGAAATTGGTTGAGGATCACCGAAAACAAATTTCTGAAAAATTAAATCAGCTTCGATTTAATAATAAAAAACCTGGGGATTTAAATGATCCATTAAGTGAGGCGTCTGATCCATTTGGTCAAGTTGAATTCAAAGAACTCCCTCAAGACTTCATTTCAGAGATTTCTAATTTGATTCTTCGTCAAAAATTAAACCAGGAAAATCTACCCATGTAAGTTTCTTCTTGTTTTGTATATCTTACTTCAATGTTTTCAAAAAAAAAAAAAAAAAAATTGAACTCATGATTCTGAGAGATTCGACTGAGATGCAATTTGTATACATATTTATGATATATTAATGATCAATTACACCAGTTAACGATATATAGTTTTTTTGAAAAATATATCTGATTCGTGTAGTACTGAACAACGGGTTAATTACGAATCTGCAATTAGTTTTTTGTCTGAGCAATGATATAAATTAGAGTTAAAATAATGAAAAAAAAGCACCTCATTATTACAAAAATATTGTTCTTTCAGCTAAAATTTCTTTTAGCTTTCAAAATCAGTTTGTATCAAATGTTTTGAATGTCTGATTTTCTGGGTCAATATTTCTTATTATCATAATATATATAAAGAACAGTAAACGAAAAACTTTTACACGCATTTCCTCCTAACTTTAACTAATAAATAATCAAGTATTATACACCTTTGAAATCCTCAGATATCCCAAATTAAAATGGTTAAACCCAATTTTTTGTATGTTCTTTTTGTGACGCTTTTTGTGTGTTAATTTCTCACAATATGGTCGATCCCACGAAAAAAAATGTATCTGAAGGAAAATGTACTTTGTCTTTTGTTCAACTACAGAGCTAAAAATAAAAAAAAATTCAAATTACAAATTACAAAAAAAAAATAATAGCAGAACAAATCTTAGGATTTTTCTTGAGCTTTTGAGAAACAAAAATTGAAAATAAATACGATAAGATACATGTAACTTTGTAAAAACAAATCTTCTGTGATACCTTCAACATGGTTATAGAATAACAAATAACTAAGATATGAACGGTTTTGTGTCTATACTTTCAAGGCTAATAAGTTCATGTTTAAACCAATAAAGTTTACAAATTAATAAAATAATAAATTATCTTAGTTAAAATATCTATTTATGATATTCAAGCATTAAGTATGTATTTTTCTATAAGAAATCCAGGGAGTGAAAATTAAATTTTCACTTTTCAAAACATAAATAAAGTTGACATCATTTTGAGCACTGAGTTTTAAAATATACTAAAGTATTCATATGCGTAATAGGCTTTAATTGAAATGAACCGATGAATTAAATTAAGAAGGGATGAGTAAAAAAAAAATACATTTTAGCTTCAGATTACGAGGTGAATGGCCAATTTTTTTTTTTTCTAGAAGAAGTAAGAGTTGAATAAGAGTAAACCCAGCTGTAGTTACCGTCTACTGATTTGCTGAGAGAACTTTATTTAAGGTTCCAGAATAAAATGGCTTTATATTTTTTGACATCAAACGATATCTTCCCTAACTTCAAATTATCCTTTAGCCTTACAATAGTCTAGTTGTTCTTAACCTTGTTGGAGGTACTGAATCCACCCCCACAAGTTCCAACCATGCATTCATCGAACCCTTTATAGTTGGAAAAATAAAAAATGGAGGGCTAGCAGAGTGTGACGTCACAAATCATACGAGTGGGTTGAACCAAACCACTGAACCTCTGGGGTTCGATCAACCCCAGGTTAAGAACCACTGCAGTAGTCCTAATAAAAATAAAACAATCTAGCTCTCTGTCTTTAGCTCAAGTCACACAAAATACATGTTTCACTCGTGCCTTCCATTGAAAAGTGTTTCTTTAAAAAGAAAAACCCAAAATATAAAACTTAAAGCTTTTGTTGTCAGCCTCAAATTCACGTACAACGAACGGATATTTTTCGATTATTATTATTATAAAATTGTAGTGTTGATTTCGTGACTATCTTTTTTGATGATGTTTGAGTAAAAGGGGTTTGTGGCAGCTCCGTTCCCAATCTTCCCAACTATTATTAAAAATAAAAATCTCAAATGCAAAGTAAGTTTTTATTTCTTGCAAAAATTTAATGCTAATTTCAAAATAGGAAAAAAGAAGGAAATGTTAAAAGATATTTAAAAAAAACCAACATTTGTCACACTGACTATTCTGAATATTTTTTATTTAATACATATTTTTTATGAATTATATGAATTAGAATTATATTTTTTTGTAGAGAGGAGTCAAACAAGGATGATCCCAATATTGATGAAGATATTATTGAAGTACCAGTTCCACCTAAAACACCGCCTCCATGTTTCAATCTCTCTGATGGAGAAGAGATAAATGAAAAGTCAGAAAATAAGGAACGACAAAAATTATTTGCTGAGAAGCTAAACAAAGAAATTGAGATTCTTAATCAAGAAGAAAATGATGTGAATGATATGCTTGATAAGTTATCCAAGGAAAAAAATACCCTTATTGATCGTCTTACCAAAATTTCCTTCGCAAGAAGGAGTCTTTTATTAGAGTCTGTAGAGTTACTGAATTTGTAGAGATCCTTTTTTTTTTTTTTTTTGAAAAAAGAAGAGCAAAGGCTCTCAATAATTTCCTCAAAGTTGTTAAAATTTGTTATAATATTGTGTATCTATGTAAAAGTCGGAATAAATAATTATATCTCAAGACAAGTAGACTAATTGTAAATGCATGGAGAGAGGACTGGAACAAGTCCTCTCTAATAAAGAGTGAATGAACTCATTAATATTATACATAGGACCTGTATAAGCACAAAAGAGCCTTTTTATGCTTATATATACTGTTCAAATTAGATGCTCCTCGTTGGTTGCAATCGAGGATAATTAATCAATTATATTTATCAAGTTATTTACTGATCACAAGAAAATAGAATTTGAATTTATTTTTCCATCATCCTTCGATTTGTGATTGGCTCTCATCAATGTTAATGTGGTGTGGAAAGGGCTCTCATAGTATCTTTTTCCCCCCTTTGACCGTGTTGAATAGCCCAAAATCCGTTAAATTGTGTAATAACTCACTGAAGAATGAAATTAAAGCCGGTGAAAATTTCGTACTAAATCTAAGAAAATGAAAAAAGTTATTTTTCCTACTTTAAAATGTAACTTTTTAATGCCAAGTTCTCTGTATATTGCTCAAAATGACCCTAGAAATTGCTATTGTAATGTCTTATATTTGCTAATATTAAGTATATTAAAGAAGAAACTACTGTTATTTGATGAGTGAGGCTAATAGGATTTTTATAAGATTTTGATTAATTGATTATAAAATAGAGGGCCTTGTTTCCTTTTTAGAAGTCAAAATGAGTAAAGAGCCATTCATTTAAAAATAAGACTCATATTCAAAGGGTAGTTGAATTGTGAAGGGCATTTCATTTTGAGAACTTTACCTCAAAATACAATAATATTTCCAATATTACACCAGCAAAAAAGTGTGAGATTATATTTAATCAAATAGGACTCAAAATTTTGCAGTTGATGTATACGTAAATACTCTAAATGATGGATTTGGATGTGAAGGTTTCAAAATGATATTCAGTTTGAAATTCAAATATTTACACAATATATATAAATATTTAACAAATATAGAGAGAGACCCTTAAAAATTACTTTGGACCCATTAATTTGTAAATAATGTACTTTTTTGTCATGATTGTTTAATTTAATTCACTAATAGTATACATTATGTCTAAATTATGAGTCGTGTGTAAGGAAATGATTCTAACTTATTTATTTTCTTTTTCTGGAGGGGTGGGGCACAAAAAGGATTCGAGCCTCCATACTTTTAATATGGAGGGGGGGGGGGAGCATGGTTCCTAGGACACTGTTTAAAAGTATATCCTAATTGCTACTTAGAATGCGTAAATAAGGGTGTAAATCAGAGTCCTATGGAATTATGTTTAGTTGGAGTGACATTTTGTCAGTAAATATATTTTGTGAATTTTCAAATCATTTACGGGTCGGCCTCCTCCCGATCCCAACATCATTAATTCATATATTAGGGGGATTTCAGGTTCAAACATCATTCACAATCCCTCCTGTAATTAATTAATTATTTGAGACACATTGAGTTAAGGAAGCAACTTTTTGTTTTCAGCCCATAGACCAGAATTATCCTCTTTTTCCCCCCTCTGTCTACAGCTCCCAATAATAATATGAAAGAAGGTATTTCTGTTCCTACTAATAACATCCATACGTCAAATAATAATAATTTAATTTGTCAATCATTTATTTTATATACTATAATTATTTGGAACATGGATTAAAAATGTGACGCGACAACAACCTGTTCCCCGTCTTTTCTACGTATTTAGTTAATAATTAATTTAAATTAGGAGCTAGTAGCAGTGAGCGTATACCGTATATAAATATGAAATATAAAATCTACTGCAGTACGTAGCGAGCTAGACCTACTTCTGAAGTCTCGCTTCGTGACGTCATCAAAGACGTGACGTCAGTTTTGGGCCTTTAGTTGAAGCTCGTAAACAAACCCTGGAAAATGGTGGAGCAGGACTTCGAACTCCTCCAGGAAGGGGATGAAGAGGAGAATTCCAATGATGTACACTATGAGGAAGAGAGTTCATGGAGTCTAATCAAAAGAGTCGGGGCTGGAGGTTGTTGCGGATTTCTTTTGGGATTTGAGACGGTTGTGTTCGTGGGACTGCGGCCACTTATTCAATCGGAATTGCACATTTCCTGCTTCGCCCTTGAGAACTTACTTACTTTCTTCCCTCTTGCCCTTCTAGGCACTCCTCTAGTCTTAGGTTCATCTCAATACCACATTCAGTCACTTATTAATTAATATTAATATTCACTGACCCCTCTCATTATTTATTTTAGGGTCCCTCATGCCCAAATTTAGCTTTTCCAAATTACCATTCTACTTGTTTTGTGGTATTTTATTCATTAGCTCCGGACTATCGATCCTCCGCTCTTCCTCTTTGTATAGTATATTCTTTAGCCAACTGTTTGCGGGAGTGGGGATATCTGGGCTCGTAGTTCTACATATGGAATATTTAGTGAACGTGTCCACACCAATGCATCGAGGAAAAACTGTTGGATCCATTCAATTAGGTGTTGCTCTAGGTACATGTTCTTACTCAAATAATTACAAATAAGACTATCTTATGGAACTCATCTACAAATAGTAATCCTTACCTCTTTTTCCCCTCTTTAGGAGTAACATTTGCCCATTTAATGGATATCATATTTTCTTCTACCCCTGGAGGATACAAGTACGCCCTTTTGTTTCTTCCCGTCGTTGCCAGCATTTTACTTTTCATATTCATTGCAATTCAAGATCCTTTAACAACAATGAATAGCCAAATACCTGTCAAAAAAGGTAGATCATTACCCTGGATCTTGGGAGGAGGATTTGTCATTCTGCAACAGTTGTCCGGCGAGCCCAATGTATTATATTATGCAAAAGAAATATTTGAAAGGCTTGGATTTTGTGATGGAGTTAGAGCCAGTTCCGCTGCATTCTCTGTATCATTTGTACAGATCGTTGCTTCAGGAATATCTCTTTTCCTTGTGGATCGAGTGGGTAGACGATTGATTCTTATTTGTGGAACTCTCGCCATGACTTTTTCAACTGCTTTATTGTCCATTGAAGAGCTGAGTAGTGGAAGAGAGTGGGATCCTCCTATTTGTAAAAATAACTATACATTTAACTATGATGCTCTCCCAGAAACGTGTGAAGAGGAGTCTCCCAAGAAATTCGAAGTGATTGTACTCATTTCCCTAGTTTTCTATGTATTTTCATACTCTGCAAGCTTAGGAACCGTATCTTGGATTTTGATCTCAGAGTTAAGCAAAAGCGTTGCCCATCCTTTCAAATTTATTTGCTGCATACTCTCTGTCAATTGGATGGGCAGACTTTTAGTATATGAAACGTTTTATGAGGCCACAAGTAAAGTTATATTCATTCAAAAATATATCTATTTTTGTCAACATGTCTTATGATTTATTCCAGAGATATTAAGCCTTGGAGGAGTGCTTCTCTCCTATTCCTTTTCTAGCTTTGCCGCTTTTTTGTTTGTTACTCTCCTTGTTCCAGAGACACAAAATAAGCAATTGCAAAATATCGCTCTAGTTATTCAAAAAAGGTATTGACTCATGGTATTTCTCTATGGAAAAACGAATGTACAAATCCTTTTTATTTTTAGCTCTGTACGTGATCTCATGTGGAAAAATGTATTCTTTTGGAAAAATGGAGCAAATGTGGATGATGGAACGTCTTATTCTGCACTAAGGGAAAATGCCCACATATAAATGATACTTCAATGATGGCGGCAACTGAAAGTCGTTTTGAATTTTTTGGAAGCCAAAAAAAAAAAAAAAAAAAAAATCCCTTACGTACATTACGTATATTAATCCTTGATGATGAAACATCAATGAGCTATTTAGAAAAAAAAAAATAAAAAAAATATTTATGAGTACTTATATATTTTTCGATTTCGTCGTTTTGAATTCGCTTTCTTCTGCTTAATGAGAGCGAATTAATTGCAGATTAGCTCTAGTAAAATTATATAAATTTTATTATATTGTATATGTCGTGTACAAGCTGGGATTTTTGTAATAGCAGTGGCTATTACTTCAAGCAGATTGTTCAAGTTACAAATTGTAAACAAATTTTATAACGTATTATTTAATTATAGCACCCTGGCATTTTGATAATTATTAATTACTATTAATTGATGCTACCTTTTTATTTTTATTAAACTAATATGTCCCATTTATTACTTACTTACGATTGAAAGAGCCGTGGGCACTTATATTTTATAATGAACCACAAAATACTTATCAATTAGTTCTAATTGCCATGAAAAAAAGTCAAAAATTACGCCCTATATTTATCGTAGAGACACTGGAATTTTAATAATTGCAGTATTTCCCTCACTTTTGATTCGGCATTTAAAATACTTTTTTTTATTTTTTGATTGGCCCATCTGCTTATTGAAGTAACGACTTGTACACAACATATATATATATATATACATATATTGCCTAATATAACTTAGTAACTATTGATGGAGCCTTGTAAATATGCAGAGTCTTTCAAGAAGGTTTATGTTAATAAAATATTATAATACAATTGGAAAAGTGACTCCTTCTCGAATTCAAAGAGAAGTGAGTCATATTATTCCTCGTCATACATACGTTTGGACAAACGTTCTTTGCTTAACTGTTTAATTTTCCCGTCCATTTTGAATAATAATGTTTTTATTGAATTGTGTGCCAATATAAATTTAATTGATTTGAAAAGTTGCATATATTTTTATTTTTGAAAAAAAAAAAGAAACAAAGAAGTCAAACGTTTCCCTCTCGTCAGCTTATCTTCAATCAAGACGATCAGATTTTTTGATTATTATTATTACTATTATTATTATTATTATTTACTCTATGTATTTTCTCTTAATTGCGATAAAAATGCTATTTGTGATTTTTACTTATTATTAAAATCCATCTATAATAACTTGTTTTTGCGTCCATGAAATTAATTTTCTGTATTTTTGTGGCCTTTCAATATGGAATACATAATATATAATAAATGGTAGTAATTGTTGTGTGGTTTACTTTTTACTTTTTCTTAGGAGTTTCTTAGTGTTGAACCCCACTTATAATTAGGAATGAAAATCATATGCAATTCGGGCGTGTGATAAAAAAGTGGAGTTGGCTCTTCAAACAAGTGTTTTTGTTTTCCAAAGCTGTTATCATTTTTCCAATATTACTGAGGGGAGAACATCTACCTGATGGTAAAGATCTCGCATGAAGGAATACATGCATTAAGTTTAATAAAACAAATAAAATGTAAACAAAAAGGGCTCAAGTCCCCTTTTATAATTATATATTATTAGTTAAAAATATATAATTAATTATTACTGACATTAATTTCAGTTAATTTTCTGCCTCTCATCTATGTTATTATTTATTGTTGTATATATAATGGAGAATAGCAGCTTGTAGCTCAGTAAAACGTCATGACAGCTCAAGTTGCTTCCCCCCTCGACATTCATTTAATTGTCAGGGTTGCCAGGTTGATTTTCTCTTTCTTTTTTTATAACACGCCCGAATTGCATATGATTTACATTCCTACTTATAATATCATTAACTGCTAATATTCATTTGTATTAGGATAAGTAATTGACTTAGTATTTGAGTGGTGAAAGCAAGGAGTACTCTGAAATGAATGAATGTATATAAATAATCAAGTCAGTTTCCTTATAGTAATAAAAGCTCAGAATCTAGAAGGGATTTTTAGCCTCCAGCCCTTGAATATGCTTAGATATTGAGTAAAAAATAATACTGCGACCCTAATACATTATATTATATTTGGCATGCCAATGTGACCCTTACAAGAACTATGACTTAAATCTCAGCCCATCCACGCTCTTTTTCCAATTGGAGCACTCTATGTATACCTTTTCAAGTTCAATATGGTAATAAGCAAGCTCAATATGGGAATAAATATTATAATTCATGAAATTTAATATAATAATAAATTAATCACATCTATATAACAATTCTGGATGCTAGCAATGCAATTATTAGTCACAAATCATTGAGGTAATTTCATTTATTCCTTCTTCAATTGATTGTTCCGGAGCTATTCTTGATCTTTGTTCTGAAATGCTGCAATCATTTCTTTCAGCATTTAGAATATTATCAATTTTTCTATATAGCTAATTTTCTTTTCACAAAGGCTTTCAAAATTAACCAAATATGCTCCATTGGATTGAGCAAAGGACTCTAAGGCCTTAAAATTTTATGAATTGAAAACTCTTCTTGATTCAAAAGATCTTCAATCCTAAATGAAGTTATCTCAATGATTTGTAATAATTGTATTGCTAGCATCCAGAATCGTTTTATATTTAGATGTGATTAATTTTGTTGACATGAGATTCTAATGAATTTATTATTATGCTAAATTTCATGAATATTGTTCTTTATTATTTATTCCCATATTGAACTTACTTATTCCCATATTGAACATGAAAAGGTATATATAGTTCTATAAAAGAAACTATTTTGTGAGAAGATTTGGCAAACTTTTGGCGGGGTCTCACCCCTCAAATGAGCACATGTGACGTCCCTGAATGTACAAATAAAACAATTATAATTCAACAAATAATGCATAAATATTATACCGAAACAATAGATCACCATAATGTAAGTGCTAACCCTAGAATTACTATACTATAATTTATAATAATATAAACCTTCATTATCAGAATGAAAATAAAGGAGTAGTATCCATGAAAGAGTTTTTTATGGTTACACCCATGTTCTTTTTATATAATATATCCAAAGCGTATCAAATTACCAAAAAACCATATACCTCAAATTGTTTGTTAAATTAAATTACCCTTAACAAAAATAATACAAGGTGCTTTTTGCTTTAAAGCACTCAACTATCTATTCCAAGCTAACAACATGTTACTCTACCATTAAACAATATCCAAAGTAACTTGAGTATATGATAATATGAGAAGGAGCAAACCTTGAAATGCCATTACAATAATGAAATCTTATTTGATCATTAAATGAAACAATAAATATGTAATATGCTGACAAAATAAATTGTCTTGAAGTCAATTTCTTTCTTTTTAAGCAATAGAACCTACCATCATGCACTTTTTTAATTTTATGTAGGTGCATATATACATAATATATGCAGTAATAAAGAGTGGCCTGGATTGTAAAAAAATGTAATCACATTTTTTTAACTCCTTATTCTCCTTTCTAGTCAGGTCGAGCTTTTTTATTCACTCGCAACCTCGACTCACAAAAGGGATAGGAAAATTTTAGAAAAACAACTGGTAGCTACTCTTCTGTATTTTCATTGTTGCCAACTTTTTAATATTGGGCAGAATTTATTATTTAGATCTACTAGTATTGATTAATTCTATCAATATAATAATCAATCGTTAATACATGTATATCAAAAATTCAACAAAAGGGCGCGCAATTTGATATATTTTTTATATATCAAAATCATAAATAATGATGATACCCTTTACGAGTTCATAACACGTAGAGTCAGCTGCTTTAAATTTAAAGAGTCAAATGATGAAAATCAGCTGGAGGGAGAATACAGTGTGTTTTTGTTTATCCCAAAAAGCTCGTCGTGAGTCTCTTTCTATGTTTACATAGTAATTAAATCTAAGGTGAGAAAAAAATCCCTATAACGCAAGTCCAAGATGATTCCAAAGTTTGGGCTAACAAATTGAGCCTCAAGTCTTTGTTCAGAGTTTCAAATTCTTAAATATTTCTATCGAGTCCAATTGAAGTTTTCAGATTTATTTAGAGCTCATTTCAAGTCTATATAGTATTTATGAACCTCTAATTCTGGATTTATAACCTGAAAACGTGCCCAAATTGTGTTAATTTTGTTGAATTGTACTTGCTTGCAGTGCATTATCATGGGCGACCAGGGAATAGATGGAATGTTTACTCTCAGAGTTGTTCACAAGTCATTTCTTACGAGTCCAAGTCAAGCCAGGGTCCTTAAGAATATTCTCTAGTTGAGTCTCATACCTTTGGTACGAGTCGTAGTCAAGTCGAGAGTCTTAGAGATATAATTCAAGTAAAATCTCGAGCAATATGTCCAATTAATAGTCCAATGATAGACTTTGAAGTATTAACTATTGTTCGGCTGTTTCTTTTGACCACGAGTCCTTGACGAGTATGAAGTCTTTTGACTACAAGTCCAACTAAAAATATATATAACCTAAGTTGTACACTATATGTACAGTTCGAGTAGCGAGTACCAGTCCCCAGCTCAGCTAACTCTTTCACTTTTCGAAATAGCACTGACTCGTGATGGCATAGTCTAACTTAATTTTAAAAAAGTTTGGCACGGAAAAAAGTGAGTATTCTATGGACCATATATTAATTATACTATTATCTGCCATGTAGCAAATATGGTCAAGTATAAATAATTTCTTTAAAATGGTTTCAAGTCGAATTTCGAGTCTTAGATTTCAAATCTCGAATTTTTTGATTTTGAAGTCAAGGCTAGTCACAATTGTTTGACCGAGATTCAGTTAGCCAGGAGGAAAAAGGGAAGCAAAGTCAGAGTGGACTGGGAGTAATTTAACCCAAAAAAGGAATAGATTAAGCCCCGTGAGCCTTCAAGGTTGTTGAAGATCGTTGGAGGCTGATCTCGAGGCCAAAAGGCAATTCAAAGTCTTAGGAGAGCGAATTTGATGTTATCCATGAAGCCAAAAGTTTCAGGAAATGGTCGATTTAAGAAGTTTAGTTGTAGTCATCCCAATGACCAATGGAGGTTGTTTTGATTTCACTAATTCTAATTTAATGCAAAATATTCTTAGAATGTTAGCTCAAAGGACATTCGAAAGGTGTGCTGCAGACTGCCATTTGAAGGTTAGTATTATATCCAGATGATATATTTAGATTTCTGTGTGCGCTATACGCGGTACATGCACGTGAACAGCTTCTAATTCTTCTTTTAATAGGAAGAAGTAATTTTTAAGGGATAAAACTGATCATATTTTTTAAAGGTGATATTTAACTCTTAAATAGCTATTTATTAAAAAAGTTCATCTGTCTTCACTGATCTTTATAAATAAACTACTAATTTTAACTAAAAATTAAAATTAAATTGTTAATGAAATTTTAATATCATTTTGTAAATACACAGTACTACATTTTTAATTTTATAAATTTTTTTTTACTCTAAAAATATATTATATACATATTTAAACTTTGTGGATTAATTAATTATATGAGGATTTAATAATGTGGTTGGTCCATAATTTCTTTTTTATATGGGACCACAATCTTTTTTATTATTTTTTAAATAAGACTGGATCTATTTTTTTTACTCTCATACTAAATTATGATGAGTTAAAATTAGTTGAAATTATTACAAACAAAATCTGTGGTAAGGTTCTTAAACTTATTTTATACAAAAATAAAAATAAAAAATTATTTAAGGAAAAATCAAAAAAAAAAAAATTATTTAAAGAAAGAAAAAAAAATATTTAAGGAAAAGATAGAAAAATTAATTTTAAATATATCTTTGCCCTCAGGCCCCGCATACAGTGTAACCAACTACGCTCCTGTTATAAAGAATGTTGATACGAGGTATTTTTAAAATATAGATATTTTTAGTATTGATATTATTACTAATTATTTTCTCTATATCGGTTTTGTGAAAAATTAGCATTTATTTGTTGCAAAAATATGTTTTATTAATCCAAGGTTGAATACTCATTTTTATCTTACATATTATATATATACTTAGATAGTTGAAAATAATGTTATTAATAACTTTTTTTGAATTATTAAGTACAACAAATCCATTTTAATCCCTCTCCCCCCCCCCCCCCCCAAATAAATCAAACAAATGTTTCGAATTTTGTATGACTAATTAATTAATTATTATACATAGTTGAAAAGAATACCGACCGATACCGGTCCGTGGATCAATCAGTACCAAGAAACAATTAGTTATTTTTGTTCTGTAACTTCAGGGGGAAAATGTCTTTAACTATCTTTAAGTTGGCAGATAAAGTAGCCAAACTGGATTTGTGTGCACGGCACATGAACAGAGGCATATTGAACATTTTTCAAACATTAGAGGGGATATTGTGTGAGACTGAGCCTGCGCCATCACTCACCTAGCTGGTGGTCGATAACCTGTCTTTGCTGTTAAAAGAGTTTGATCACTACTTCCGAACCTTAAAGGACCCACGAATAGCCAAGAAATGGATACATGACCCATTTGTCAAAAAAACCAAGTGAATCCAGCATGTCCGTGTAAGAAGAAAACCAATTGCTGGAGATTGCAAATGACAGCAGCCTTAAAACAGTGTTCGAAATAATAACTCTGCCGGTGTTTTGATTAAAGTCATGGCAAAATACCCTGAGATCGCTAACACAGCGATGAAAACCTTTTTGCCATTTCCAACATCCGATCTGTGTCTAGTGGGTTTTTCTTCAGTGACAGCCACCTAAACATAGTATAACATAAGGTTGACCAAAAACTGAATTTGCTGACTCTATTCTCATTTTGCTGTTTGAGAAATATCCTTTGACGATCAAAGCCGACGGATTCTGTTAATACAAAATAAATGTAATGATTTACACCCTTCATTTTTAAGAAAAAATTACAGACACCCCCCCCCCCCCCTTTCCCACCAACTAAAAATTTATTTTGTATGTATCTCCGGCCATACTGCTGATTGCATCTCTGAACCTTTCTTCTAACATAAGGAAGAAAAGAGGCTATAAATTATATGTATAGTAGTCAATGACGTCATTCTTCCCAACTATTTTATAATTCTTTATTTAATGTGAGGGATATTCTGTAATTAACGAGAAATAATTTGAGTTCAGTAAACACATCCATTATTAATAAAAACAAACCCAAATAATTTCATGACGTGACAAATTAACAACTGATTTAAAAAACAAACACACACAACACAGTAAATTCTCATTTTAGCAGAATACCACTGGGATATGTATAGTAGTCAATGACGTCATTCTTCCCAACTATTTTATAATTCTTTATTTAATGTGAGGGATATTCTGTAATTAACTCATTAGTGTCAATTTTTTCTTCACAGAGCTGTGAATATCCCTGGTATTTAGTAGGAATTAATAAGTGACTAAGTGACTACTTAGAAATATTTTAATAATATTTTTCAATCTAATTCGCTGATAAGTCAAATCGTAATGATTCAAAGATGGAGTCAAACCGTTGCTATAAAGAACTACACATAGTGCAAAGGTTAGATTTATTTAAGGAGATCAAAGAGAATTAATATAATACATAATGTTATAGTGAACAAAATTGATTGAAGGTTTATTTGTAAGGGATATTTTTATTAAAGTTGATGGTAATTAAACTTCTTCAGTTAGTACCTTTTGGTAAGAAAACTCAAGATCGATAAATTCTTCATACAATGGAATATTAGCAATTAGTTAATATTTTATCAAACAATCAAATAATAATCCTTTAGAGTGTTTTCAATAGTTTATTTGACAATAAAAAATTGATATCTCTCAACCTTTCATTACCGAAATTAACGGATAGCCTGCCAATTATGCCGTTATTCCAAACTTTATGAGTTTTCTATATTTCACGATAGGGGTGTGTTCACAACTTAATAAGGAGAAGAGAGGGATAAAATTGACAGCTGAAACAAAATAAATTAAAGCTGGTAATGTGTATGGGATATTATTATTGTGAAAGTGTCAGTCCTTCATGTTGTATCCTCTACTGTATCTCGCAACCTTTCCTTCCAAAAAAAAGAAAAAAAAAAAAAGAACAAAAGTTGGGTAGTTTGTCAATTCTTACCAACTGTGAAATTGTTCTTCATTGATTAGTAGGGAACAACTCCTAATTTGAATTAAACCAGAATACCAATAACATTTTTACTTTAATGTCGTAAGGCCGTGTCCACGACCAGCTTTTTTGGTCACTCGCAACCTCGACACACAAAAGGGAAAGGAAATATAATTTGGAAAAACAACTGGTAGCTGCTACCCTTATGTATTTTCCTTGTTGCCAACTTTTTAATACTGGGCAGAATTATTATTTAAATGTGCTATACATTGATAAATTCTACCAATATGCAAATCAATAGTTAGTACTTGTTTATTATACAATAATTCAAAAAATGGCGCGCAATTCTTGACTGAATTTATTTTTTATATATCAAAATCATAGATAATAGTAATACCCTTTACAAATTCATAACACTTTGAGTCAGCTGCTTTAAATCAAAAAAGACAACTGATGAAAAACAGCTGAAGGGAGAATATATTGTAATTTTTTTCATCTTAAATAGCTCGTCGTGGTCTTGATTCATATTTTTTAAACTGAATTGAAGCAAACTAATACAAATTTGAGGGATTGACATTATAATATTGAGTAATCCAAAGGAAATAGGATACAATACGGTTGTGGGCATATTTTGCTAAGTCATCATCTTTTGTGACAAGTGACAACAAAAGAAGTGATGAAATCCTTATTTGGAGTATGGATAAATTGACTAAAAGGCTGAAAGCACACACACACACACACAAACAAAGAAAACATTGTGATATAAATTTATTATTGTATTATATTTTTGCTTTTTTTTTTTCAAGGCCGAATGAGGCTTCATAAGTATCCATAATTTAATTTGTTTGCCATTACAAAAAAAACAACAAAAAAACGTTTTAATTTTGAATTCAATAAAATAATAATGATAATTTGTTAGCGTAACTTGTTAACGAGACGTATGTATTCGTAAGTATCTAACCGTATAATTTTAGACTTCTTTTTGAAGGAAAGATTGAAAGTTGGTATTTTTATCAATTTGTGGAAATCTCAGATTCTCTATTAGCATTTCCTTCAAGAAACAAGAAAAAGACATAAAAGTCAAACTGTGTGATCATTCTTTATTTAATTGTAAATAATAATTAACTATTCACAATTTGACAAAAGTTGATATAAATTAAAGCAATCAGCATTTTAAGGGGCAAGAAGGATAGAAAATCGACAGCCTGCAAAGAAATACTTAGAAATAAAGTGTTGTTTGCTTGTTTACAAAGTCTCAGCATCAATGCACCTTCATGGAGGGATGCATGTTTTGTTAGTTTGCTCATGCCTTATTATTGATGTAGTTTGGGCTTACCTATGTTGAGCTGAAAATCCTAAGCTCTGTCGGTGAGTAAAGAAAAACAAAAGTAATGAAAATTGACGAGGTAACCTTAACAATTTGATAAAAATTTGGAAGAGGAGCAGTGTCAGCTGACATCACGTTTTACAATATCAGCTGCTCTCTTACTCTGTCACACCGTAAAATTTACGAGAAAAGAATTTGTCCCTCTTTGAGAGGAAATAAACACAAATTCATACCCATCAAAAGATTATATTATATGTACATACCAATGATTCTGAGTTCACTCGATAAGGCATTTTATTGTTTGTAAGCAAGTGGTTAGTGCTGCATGGTTTCTTCTCAAGAATTAATGAATAATAATAATTAGAGTTGTAAGTCTTATGTAGTTTTTCGCATGGGAGATTTTTGGTAGTTGGCAATCTGAACAGTATTTTTTGTTTTCCAAAGTTGCTATCATTTTCCCTTTATTCCTGAGGATCGAAAACATCTACCTCATAATCAATTATTTCAACAATCCACCTGCTGGAGTGAATCGTGTATAATGAAATTGAAAATGTTTGGAGTAACGACCCCCCAAAGAGTTCTACATTGCCTTTATGGAATACTCCAAATCCCTCGTTTCCTGCTATGAGTAGACAATCGCTCTAACGACGAATCTTCCGTCCATCAGAGTTGTCATGGGCTCTATGGACTTCTCCAAATGTATCGTCTCACGAAGAGTTGGCAAATAAACTATAATAAGTATCAAATGTTAGAAATTAAAATAATGATTTAAAATAGATATTACTTATATTAACTCTAGGACTTTAGATTGTCGGGATATTTTCTGAAGTCTTTCACCACTGATATCATTTAATTATGGTTATTGCAAATCTCCAATTATGATAGAGTCCGAGTTCCATCTGATGATCATCAAATCCCTCATTCCCCTTACAACATTGGTTCTGAGAATATCCTTTACCTTAACTTATTTCTTGATCTTGGACAACACTTCTTTACTCTGTAGCTCCATTGACTTTGTGATGACTTTTTCAGTACAAAGTTCCATGAACTTGACAAAATTTGAATGAATAACGATATTGAGTGGAACATTGGAGGCAACAAGCGTTTTGGTCTGATTAGTAATCAAATTAAAAACATTAGAATTGTATTCAATTACGTTCTTTGAATAAATCTTTTTATTTATCTCCTATTTACGGCTTTGAATGTGTTGTATAATGTTTCACTTTCACAAGGCTTCTGTTCCAAATTCATTTACTTAGACGGCATCTCTTTAACCTGGAATCCTCTTTGTAACTTTAAAAAAAAAATCACTTCCATTATCAGCGATGAAGGATTTTATTATTACTCCATTGGATAATTTATTGACTATTTCTTTATGTAAAAATTTATTAAATCATTAATCTTTTATTAATTTTGTAATTTTCATTGTATGTTTTCTAAATATATATATATATTATATATATTAGATTTTTCCTTCATTCTTTAAATTTGAAAATATCACAGATGAGAAAGTTAATATCACTTGTACGTTTTGGCTTCCTCCACACCATATACATTTGATGCTTAATCTTATTTTGAGTTGAAACTATTTCGTGCTAATTTGAGTTTTTAGCATTTAAACATATATTTAGTTTCAAATATTTTAAACTCCTCCAGACCTCAATACTTTACCAACACAACAACACAAAGAAAAAGCACTACCTTTTTGACCCTTTCTTTAACTTGAAGAGCATTTACAACTGTTTCCAGAGGCAAGAGTGCTTCAATATTCCCCAGAACCGTCTCGCTGCCAAATCATCATTACGCCCAAATTTTTGCACACATAAAAGAAATTATAATTATAATTAATATACATATAATACTATTTTTATTCTTGAATCATCTGTAATTGTCATACTATCTGTGATATTTTGAATTATATCATATTATAACATGAAATACATCTTTGTAAATGAAAAATGATGTGTTTAATATAACATCTTTCACATAGTATATGGGTAAAAAGAAGATATTGAGTTTATATTGTTATCACTATTTTATAGTATGTTTTGTTTACTGCGCTCCTAGTTATGAACTTGGCAGTTTTAGGCCACACTTTGGAGTGCTCCTCTTTAAGTCCACTCTGCATGTGAAGCATAGGAACGTTCTTATTTCAAACTTTAATTTTTATTATTTTTCAGAGTTACTACGTTCATTTTCTCTCTTTTTTGTTTTTTTTTCAGATGGCCATCCACATAAAATGAAATACACTTTTTTGAACCAATAGGATCTTCATTGATTCACTCAACCTCTCTTCCTCTTTCTATACATCTTTAAGCATATTACTATAAATATCTTTTTAATGAGTCAATACATGTATATTTTCATTTGAGATCCGCGCAAAAAGAACCAAATTTCTTCATTCCTCGAAAATAATGATAAAAAAGAAAGAAAGAGAGAGAGAGAGAGACTACAACTGATCCTCATTGCATCATCTCTCAACACTTTATCAAAAAGTCAATTACGTCATTACCACCTATTGCCGAACTTTTCTCTACATAAATGTAGGAATTCCTTCAGTTATTAACTTTGTGAAAACTTTGTGTTTAAACTCATAGCCCTAATAAGTAGTGGGGTACTACACTTGGGATACCCGAATTTCCCGGGGTTTTGACCCTACATCAAAATTCTCGGGAAATTCTGTATTTGACTGTTTCATAATAGGAGCTTCATTAAATTATATAAATATTTTAGAATTCATTTAATTGAAGGTTCAACGCATATTGAAGAACCACTCGGCTTAAAGTTTTTACGATGTATGCTTTGTAAATGATGCGATAAATGATACTCAAGGAAGCACTTAAATAGGAAAAAATTAATTCTTCAATAGTGTTTGAATGAACCTTTTCAGAAGGAGGTCTATTTGTATCCCAATTCAGAAAATACTTAACTGATCAAAGTATTGACCATTTGTGTTTTAAAAAATCTTATTACATCAAAATTTATGGTAAGAAAATTATTTTTGTTACCCATTTAATTGAGTAATTATAAAAGGAATCAAGTTTGTATATTTATGACTATGTATAACTTTTTCCTTTTGTTTAGTGTATAGTATTCCTTACTTTATTAATAAATAAATATAAACCCCTCAAGACTCCTTCCTATCATTTTAATTGACCAATATCAAAATTATATATAGCGAATAAAATATTTAATGATAATTAATTAATTATTTAACATTCCAATGGAGGAAACATCAACTCATTTTGGATCTTTCAATTATGTATTTTAGGAATTTATTACTTATTTTGAAAATGTAAAATAAAGAAACAAAAAAAATACATAGATTTACCTGTTTACTACCGAGATTCCGAATTTCCTGGTATCACATAATTTAAACAAAAAAATGACCTTCCATGATCCCATTAAAAGTGAATTTCCCAAGAAATGAGAAGCTCTAATTGGCACATTCTTCAAGGGTGCCCATCCATAGGGACCTCTAAATATACGAGTTCCTTATTATAATAAAAATAAAATTAAAATCCGTACCCGGGATTTCTCAAACTTTTTCAAATATTGGTGCACCAATGAAATAAAAAAATAATTAAAATTGAGAAACCTTGTACCATGACCGACGAGCTGTTTTGGTCACTCGCAACCTAGACTCTCGAAAAGGAAAGGACACATTTGAAAAAGCAACCTGTAGCTAGCCTTCTGTATTTTTTCTTTTTAATATTGGGCAGAGTTATTATTTATATATACTATACATTTATAAATTATATCAATATACAAATCAATCGTTAATACTTGTATAATATTCAAAAATTCAAAAAATGGCGCGCAATCCTTGATTTAATATATTTTTTATATATCAAAATCATAGATAATAGTAATACTCTATTCATAACACATAAAGCCAGCTGCTTAAAATCAGAAGAGTTAACTGATTAAAAACAGCTGAAGGGAGAGTATCACGTCGAGCTTTTTTGTCCACTCGCAACCTCGACTCACAAAAGGGAAAGGAAAAATTTGGAGCAACAACTGGTAGCTGCTACCCTTCTGTATTTTTCTTGCTGCCAACTGATTAATATTGGGCAAAGTTATTATTTAAATGTGCTATACATTGATAAATTCTACCAATACACAAATCAATCGTTAATACTTGTATATCAAAAATTCAAAAAAGGGCGAGCAATTTAATATATTTTTTATATATCAAAATCATAAATAATAATAATACCCTTTTTGAGCTCATAACACGTAGAGTCAGCTGCTTTAAATTTAAAAAGTCAACTGATTAAAAATAGCAAAAGGTAGAATACAGTGTGTTTTTGTTTATCTCAAAAACCTCGTCGTGAACAGAAGGGAATAGTTTGTCTCATCAACAGTCGACCAATATATTTTTTTAATTATGAAATATACAATAAAATACATATAAATAAATAAGGATTTGTTTTCATTTTTGTCAACAAACCTCTACATATAAACAAAGTGAAAATAATTACCGTTCAAATGAAAAAGATCTAACCTAAGAGAAGAGATAAACTGATTTATACATGACTGGAGTTAAAACTGGTTTGCACATGATATGAAGCCTTATGATTAAGCATTCTGCCTCTACATATTTGATATTTTTTAGTCGTTCTATGAGTTATAATTATCTGTTTTTTATTCAAATTCAGATGCCCATGGCTTAATATTGAACTCATTTTGAAGGATAACTATTTATTGTTTCTAGAGAATGTTCAAGATCATTTTCAAAGTCATATAAATTTGTTTCAAGTTGCAAGCAAGACATAATATTTAGGTGCATCCATGTATATAATATGTATGACATTGATTTATTAATGTGTTCAACTCTCGAATAGGGGGTATTGAGTAATTATCTCATGTTTTGTGTCTCTCTTATGCAACAAGCATAATTACCCTAAAGGTACAAAAATAATCAAATTAATAAATAGTAGGTATCTTCAATTTTCTACGATTTTATCCACTTTGACCTCTTGTTGGTAGTATGGGCTTACACTACCTTTAATAAACAATGTACTTACATACGTAACTTCGATAATTTAAAACTTTTGCAGCACAAACTACATGTCAAAGAGCTCAATAAACACCCCATTAAAATTCAAATGGACATAATCAAAACACTGCCTACTGATTGGATATGATTCCGGAGGAGGCAATAGTGCTCTTCGTAATAGAGGAGGCTTCGAAAGAAAAAAAGGAACTCGTGGAGCTGATAGTAGACAAAGAGACTACTTATTAAACTGATCGTGTGACAATACTAATTTTGCATGGAGAAATGACTGCAATAAATGAGACTTGAGGTATTTTGTGATTCCATCCTCCCTGTCACAATGGTGTTTCCACAACATCAACAACTCCCATGCATTTATTGACTGCTGTAGATTTGTCTACTCTTGTTTGGTGTTCTATATGTTGAGTGGTTGAACTCGAATCATCTGTTGTCAGGTTAAGAATAATTTTTTACTACAAAGAATACCAGGATTTTTTTTTTTTTTTTTTTGGGGGGGGGGGGTTCCCATAGGGAACCATTTTTTCGTTTATAAGTTGGTACTACTGTCATTGTCATCTGTGCTGCCAAACTACACATTAAAATATTCATAAGTAATATAGATACGTGTCCTTTTGTGAATAGCTAAAATCGAATTTTTTGTCTTGCAGATCGTTTGATTAAAAATTGCAAATATTAAACCTAGCGACAATTCATTGAAATAAAAGTGTGTAAATATTACCTCACTGAGTAATATTGCAAAAAAAAAAGTTTTCAAATCCAATTGGTGTTCATTTTAAGAGGTTCAAAGGCAATCAAATAATGTCCTATTTCTAACCATGAACCACCGAATGGACTTAATGTGTGGACTGTCTTAAAAATGTTGTCACGGGTGAATTACTTGGAAAGGGGGGGGGGCTAATTAGATGGAGAATTCAATGAATATTGATGATTTTTTGATTTATAAATAAATTCCTGATATTTTTTACCCATAGTAGCATTTAATTTCTGGCATTTTTCATTTCCCCGGAGGTTGTGAGTAAATTTCAAATATGACTAAATTTTTATAAATTTCCATTGACTAATTAACTTATTGTTAGGTACAATTATTTTATAGTTATTAAGAACCCATCTCGTCTAGTATAAAACATTACTAAGTTAACGAAATAGTTACTTTATTTTTCATTATGAATTACAAAGAGTCTCAATCCCATTTTTTGTTTTGTTTTCAAGGTTAAAGAAATAATTTACATAACAATATAACGAGTTCAAAATGAAGTACATACTTATTAAGCTAAACTATAAAATCCAGTTGTCGCAATATATTGTATCTGTAATACAAAGATCATTCAAGTGATTTATTATACATAATTTAAAAAAAATAAGAAGACGTCTTATTTTTTTGATATTTATTACTTCAAGACTTTTTTTTTAAAATCAAAGTATTGTATACAAAGAATTCAAAAGTTACTCATTTTTAAATGATGTCATTTTTCTTGAATATTAAAATCCTAAAAGCAGGTCTTTTAATTCAAACCTAGTTTAATGATTATCATTTTTGTAGAATTAATACTGAAAGTGATTGTTTGAAATTTTGTGTGATGTTAGTTCATGATTTTCCTACATATAGGGACCGTGCAACTATACCGAATCACGGTCCATTGCAGGACATAACATATAAGAATATTTTAAGACTTCAGTGCCGATCATATGTGTTGATGGGTCATATACATAACATTTAATATCCCAGTAAAAAATAACCACACAAAAGCATTGTATAATTTCTTTTGTTTCCATAGCAATGCAAATGAACCATTTGCCAAGATTTTGAGACATTTCATCCTATATTTTATTTTTTTAAATAAAAAAAAAAGAAGAAGACAGTTAAAAAAATCATAAAACTACATTGATTAATTAATTATTAGGATCAGAAATACTAATTTGATGCTCAAGAAACATTAAGAAATGACTCCACTGACCACACTTGGGTTTTTTTTAAATCTTATTTCTTTATCACAATGAGCTTTTTTGTTCACTCGCAACCTCGACTTACAAAAGGGAAAGGAAAAATTTGGAACAACAACTGGTAGCTACTACCCTTCTGTATTTTTCTTGTTGCCAACTGATTAATATTGGGCTGAGTTATTATTTAGATATTTATAAATTTTACCCATATCAATATTTAATACATTTATAATATTCAGTAATTCAAAAAAAGGGCACGCAATCCTTGATTTAATATATTTTTTATACCTCAAAATCATGAATAATAATAATACCGTTTTTGAGTTCATAACACTTGGAGTCAGCTGATGAAAATCAGCTGAAAGGAGAATACGTAATGTTTTTTTCGTGTACATATGCTTGGAGTCACATATGCTCTAAATAATATTTAGTTTGCTATTTCATTTAGAATAGAGCAATACATCCGAGGAGTCTGGACGTAATTGGTTCTGTGGATATATTGAACTTTTTGAGACTCCCAGTCCTACGAACCAGCATGTACCTTCATACTACCGCAAAATCCGGACTCAATAGAGTACAACAACTAGACCTTTCCACATCTGAGTATTTGGTGTAGACATAAAACTCTTGATCCACCTAATGTTCCCCAACTATGCCAAACTGCCAATGGAGACCCCTTTGTCTCCTTCAATGTTTTAGATCTCTTCACGAATTTTTGATCTCGAGGTCACGTCGATTTTGAATTTGGTGTTAAATATGACTTAAGTTCTAATGAATTCCTAGTCTTGTGTGTGAGTTTTCAGGAATGCCTTTCAAGGGAGGGGAGGGGCACTTGTAATCATTACCGTCCCTAGACAACAAATTTATCAAAATTTGCTGCCCCTTTCCTATTTTGATTATATGTTATATATATATATATATATATATATATATATATATAAGTTTGGACCTTGTTTCTTAGTAGAAAAGTCAATGTTCTCTATTTAAGGTGGATCCTTAAATTATATTCGTGCAAAATTTTACTAAAATATTCAGCCCCAAGTCTCACACTCAACCCATATTCCTCAAGAGGTGACATTTGAAGTCTCAAATCTTTCAACTCAAACTCCAAGTTGAATTTGCTAGTTAAATGAGAGTCCTTTGGAACCAGGGGCAAGGGAGGTGTAGAAATTCAACTCATGATCATAATAAAAAAATTGCTACATATGTAGACATTACGGGAATGATGTTGTATTTGGAGTGCCATTGCCTTCGTTATCATCACTAATGACTATGATCATAGAAAATGGCTTATAATGAAACACTGACTGAGCAATTTCTCAAAGCTTATACACAAACCTCAATGGGAGTAAAAATAGTTACTAAAGGGTGGAGTCCAATTGAATGATTGAACCTTAATTTCTAGCCATTTTTTTATGTTTTTTGGTTTGTTTTTTTTTCACTGAGTATTCCTTGAGGGTGGACTACTTATAATAATATGTACTTATGTAAAGTGAACTATAATTATTATTATTATTAAAAATACGATTACAGAATTTGAAACGTGGAGAGTTTTTTAAATACCATGTATGTATACTTATATTAGCTTATACGTAGAGAAATATAAAATATTTTGTTGAATTAGGAGGTTAAAAAAAGCAAAAACAAAACGAAATGCACTGAGACAATCCGCCAACACACCCCATCTCATGCCAGTTTAATTATTATTATTATTATTATTTATCAAATACCAGCAACTATTCATTGATGGAAGAGCATCCTCCCACCATTTCATTACTTTTTGACAAATGAATTAACTTCGTTGTTGTTGTTGTTGTTGTTGTTATTTGTTTGTTTTTCCAACAAAAATACTGTTCTATTTATATATTTAATTTACTTTATATTCTTCCACGTTTTGTAGGGAGGAGGGGGGGGGGTAAATTATTGCATTTATTTTATTTTATTTTATTAAATGAATCTCTTTACTTTTTACAAAAAAGTATTTAATTAAATTGTCAGTATTTTTGTGTTACCATATTAAATGCATTAATCCAACAGAGACAATTATGTACTTCTCTAATGAGTTTTTTTGTTGTTGTTTGTTTGTTTATTTATTTATGTGTGATACTTGAACATACACACACACACAGCAGCACCCCCCCCCCCTCCCACCTCCAACTGTCACAACATATACTAAGATATATACATGGGAAATTTCATGTTATACATAGAGCTTTTATATAATATATATATGCAATTCCTAAATATATTTAAATAATACCTATATCCCCCATCTGTTAGTCGTTGTCACAAACAGCGGTGAGTAAAAAAAAACAAAACACACAACAATCAAATATTAATCTACTCTTGCGAATAGTTATTAAATATATAACTAACGAGTAATTAATTACTCTATTCAAGTAACGTAAAGAAAAGAAAAAGGGTATTTAATTTTTTGATAATGGCTAGAACAGGGGTTTTTTGTTTGTTTTTTTGTTTTGTTTTTTGGTAACTTTATAATTTGGTAAATTTAGACAAAATATCAAAACTACAAAAATTTGATTCAAATAAAACATAAAATAATATTAAAAAAAAAAAAACTAAACACAACTAATTAATCTACTCTTGCGAATAGTTATTAAATATAAGTAACGAGTAATTAATTACTCAATTCATGTAACGTAAAGAAAAAAGAAAAGAAAAAGGACATCCATTTTGTTTTTGTTTTTTGGTAACTTTATAATTTGGTAAATTTAGCCAAAATATCAAAACTGCAAAAATTTGATTTCAATTTAGTTCTACCCTGACATAAAACAATATTCCTGAGTTATTTTTTTTTATAATTAGATCGAATTTTAAGAAGGCCCAATAAAGGATTAATGGGTTAATTGGATGGGTCCTAGGACTGAGCTCATTTTCATTTCTTTCTTCTTTGCTGCCCCTCCTTCTGATTGAGATCAACAAAAAAATACGACTGAAAAGTTTTTGAAGTCAATGAAGTCTTTTTTTTCCCCTCCACTGAAAATTGGGGTTTCAAAGATGGAAAAAAGACTAAAGTGGGATTCAGTCATAGAACTACCAATCCAGCTCTAGTAATAAATGCTACCAATTATATAACATACATATGTTAATCCCTGGGACTGTTTGAATATTAGGTATATTCATAGCTTAGTGTGTAATAATGATTTTTCTAAAAAAAAAGGAAAAAAAATATTCCGTCTTATTACTGCAGCTTTTGCTGTGGTAATTTCCAGTAATTTTTTATCATTCCTATTTGGCCGGGAAAACTCTATTGATCCTCGGGTCTTGCCATAGTCAAGAAATCAACTTTTAAAGCACAAATAAGAGCGTCATCCCACTGACGCTAAAAATTTATTCTACACTATACATATACTTTTTGTTAGCTGTTTATTTATTTTTTTGACTTCTTTTGCACCTGTTATAGTTTGAAACATTGATTCAGTGAACACGAATTAGCTTCTGTGAAGTAATAAATAATTTTTATGATTTAATTATTTATCATTTACTAGAGTCGGGAATTGTTTACACATGAACAAAAGTTGATTCAAGTTAAATCAGTATATGTTCAAAACACTTTCAAGAGGCAAGAGGAGAGGAGAATGACAGCTGACAAAAAAATAATACATAGGAGTTGTTAACATTACATTTATTGTGTTACAAGTTTACTATCACGAATATATGACGTAATTATGAATTATAAACGTCATATCCGGTCATATTTGTTATCATTATCACGTCGAGCTTTTTTGGCCACTCGCAACCTCGACTCACAAAAGGGAAAGGAAAAATTTGGAAAAACAACTGGTAGCTACTCTTCTGTATTTTCCATGTTGCCAACTTGTTAATATTTGGCAGAATTTATTATTTAGATATACTATATATTTATAAATTTTACCAATCATAAACCAATCGTTACTACTCCTAATATATTCAAAATTCAAAAAAAGGGCGCGCAATTCTTGATTTAATATGTTTTGTATGCATCAACATCAGAAATAATAATAATACCCTTTTAGAGTTCATAATACGTAGGGTCAGCTGCTTTAAATCAAAGGAGTCAAATGATGGAAATCAGCTGAAGGGAGAATACAGTGTGTTTTTGTTTATACCAAAAAGCTCGTCGTGTATTTAAGGAGAAGGACCTCTTAACACGTAGCCTCTGGCTGAATAATATATTTTAATAGATAAAGTATATTATTACAATTAAGTATGACGATTTATAAAATAAAGCTAAGTATTAATGGATAGTCATCAAGTCTTTGTATCAAGGTGTCCTCTCTCTGGAAATCAACTTTTAATTAAAAGTAGATTGAAGTAGAAAGGATAACCCTTGAAGAAGGGGATACCAATTTAAAAAACAGTAAAACAAAATGATCGGTCAGTCTACCTTCAGACTAAAATCCCCGCCTTCAAAAGTAGTAGTAGGTATTTAATTAAATTCGTTGGTTCATTTAGTAATTTATACATTTAAAACAAAGCAAAGCCCTTGGAGTCCAACCCGCTATTGTAACTCGTTTTTCAAGTCGAATTAAACTAATTACTTTATCGCTAATGCATTTGTTGAATTTATTTAATCAAACAAAACTTATCGAGGCCCAATTAAATGGGTATTTGATTGGGCATATTTAAATGATATTTTAATTTTGTTCTTAAGTATATATAGATAATTAATTATGCACGCATAAATATTTGGTAAATATACTATAAATTAACTTTTGAGAGTCATAAATGATGTTCCTTACATAATATGTACATATGTACATATTTAATTTGTATTTATTCATTTTTAAAACTCAAAATATCAAAAATAGATATACAAATGAACATACCTGTTCATTCACATCTTTGTATTATTGATTTATTTATTTCTTGAAAGAAAGAAATAAAATTTAACTAACTTTCCCACACATAATTACCAATGTATGTATTGTTATTATTATTATTATTATTATTATGACTGTCTTGTGGGTAGATGCTAATAATAGCAAGGCCAGCCATTTAAAAAGAAGCTTTTGTCTTTTTTTTTTAAAAAAAAAAAAAGACGACAACAACAAGAGTCAACTAATTTATAAAGTTGACTAGATACAACAAAATACAAAATAATATCTATGTATGTAAGTAGACATTTTATGTAACTTTGAAACATACATCTTAAAAAAATATGTTTTGTTTATTATAACATTTAGTTTACATATACAATGACCTGGATTTCTTCTTTTCATTTACCTTCATGTTAAGACTTTGAACATTTCAATAACATGCAGTTATGTATATGAATGCAACTAACTATTGAAGTCTGCGTCATTATAGCATCAATCATTACAAATTATCACAAAGGGATAATGACAAATGGCATAGTTACGGCGAGTTATGAGACCTCCTTTACTCAATTTGAATGCAGGAAGCCACCACAAAGTGGCACTATACATATTTAAACTATCATTTAACCTTTCCTACAATTCGAGAACGAAAAATAAGTAGGGTACTATAGTTTCTTCAGTATGTTTAACCTTGTAAATCTGTGCCATTTTGAGGTCATGAATGTTTTGTAAGTTCGTCTATGCCCTATTGGCTATTAGGGCCACTTTAAAAAGAAAAAAAAAACATATGGTAGCAATGCATATAAATACTATTTTTTTATTGAATGGTACCCTTTGGGTAAGAGAAAAAGTATTAATGCCGATATGTACTCATAATATACGCAGAGTCAACTGATGAAAACAGCTGACAAAAGAGTACTTGTACGATTGAGCACTGTTTAGGTTGTATTTTGTTTACTATAGTCTAGTACATTTGCGCCATCTTGCAGCCATGAATGTTTTGTCAGTTTGTTCATGTCCTATTGGTCAATATCATCACAATGGCTAATTAATTATTCTTCATTTATTTGTAGTTTTGTGGATCAATTTTAAGAAAATTGACACAAAGAGATATAATTACCTCACTCAAACTCCAAAAAAGTGAAGGAAAAAGACACAAAATGCTGTTGATTAGTCAATTATATAGACAAATTGATGGGTGACTAAAAAGTAATGTGTGCATTTTCATTTTAGTGGAATAAAGTTATGAGCTGAAAAAATCAAATCGTAATGATACAAGGATGTAGTCGTCAAACAGCTGCGATGATAATATGATGACACTTAAGTAAATAGGTCTCAATTAATGGATTCAGGCACAAAATCAGCGGACAGACAATATCGTCAAGTTAACACAGTGTTTCTTAACCTGGGTTCGGTAAGTCAGTTTCAGGGGTTCGATGGTTTGACGTCACATCGCTTGGCCTTGATATCTGTGCTGCAGGCAACTTGCTCCACTCAGTAGTTGAATTGAACGCACGTGATTTGTGATTTCGGGATTCAATCAATTCATATATTGAACGTGTGGGGTTCAGTACCTCCAACAAGATTACGAACCACTGCTCTAACATTTCTTTATTAAGAGATATTTAAGTTCAGGCAGTAGATTAGCGTTCACAGCGCTGATAGAAATTAGGAGTCTGTAGTTATTGTAAGATACTATGTGTTATCTGATTGCCAGGCCTATTTTCTTCATCCTCATTGTAAAGAAAATTTTGAGAGATTAATAAATATAGTTGCGTGTAATAAAGGAAAGTGTAGACAGATTAGCATCTCATGAAGTATACAAATAGTACATTGAAATGACTTTTAAAATAAATTTAAAATAGAACAGGGGGTCAGCAAATCATGGTTTGTCAAGTTATCAAATTTGTAATAGTTTATTAAATAACTATAGAATTTAGTAATCAGACTTCATACCATTTAGATGCCTGGTTAGAGTCTCGTTGTTGAACCCCCACCTCTCCTCTGGCTCTGTGACCAGTAACCTATTTTTGAAGGTCTCAAAGAGCCTTCAAATTAATTCTCTTGTCTTGGCTGTGACCCTTAAAAGTCTTGTTGTTAAAATCAAGATATCTTAGAATAGAAAGTTCTACAGGCAAAAAATATTGGGAAACAAAAAAATCTTTATTAAATCATAAAATTTATTTCCCCCCCCCCCCCCTTCAAGATAGTCCGATGTACATAGTACATGTGCCAACATTTTCTTCCAATTTTCAGAACAGTTACAAACTTTAAATTAAGTCAATAATAATTACAAAACAACCAGTGCTGGATTTTAGATATGCTATTCAATTTAAAAATTGGAGGGTCGGTTTCTTGAGTAATAAGTTATGTATCTCGAGAAATAAACCGCACAGTCTCAAAATATTTCAAAGGAATAGAGTCTGGAATAGTCACTAAAATTTTTTCTCTAAATTGCATTTTAGTCAACAACTTTCATACCTTGAAAAAAACCGAAGAATTCGATTTTAACACTTTACAAAAGGACATCGCATATCTCAAACACTAATAAATATTTTCACGACTAATTTGACAAAGATGTCAGTGACAGTAGTGTCACCTGCAAAAACAAAAACAATACTCCCTATTGGAATCTCTTAAAAAAAATTAAATTCAAATTTCCCGGTATTTTTGCTGCTAGTATTATTAAATTTTTCATTTTCTGTAAAGAACAAGATTTTCTTTTTTCTTTGTTTCGATAAGGATTCAACCCATATATCGGTGTGTCAATTAAATTGATCGATTTTAGCCAGTTTTAGATTAATTGATTATAATTAATTATCTAAAGTTGTTTTGTCTATATACACGACGAGCTTTTTAAGAATAACAAAAGCACACTGTATTCTCCCTTCAGCTGATTTTCATCATTTGATTTAAAGCAGCTGAGTCTACGTGTTATGAACTCGTAAAGGGTATCATTATTATTATTTCTGATTTTGATGCATAAAAAATATATTAAATCAAGGATTGCGCGCCCTTTTTTGAATTCTGAATATATTACAAGTAGTAACGATTGGTTTGTGACTGATAGAATTTATAAATATCTAAATAATAACTCAGCCCAATATTAATCAGTTGGCAACAAGGAAAATACAGAAGGGTAGCAGCTACCATTTGTTGTTTCTTCGAATGTTTCCTTTCCCTTTTGTGGGCCGAGGTAGCGAGTGGACAAAAAAGCTCGACGTGGATTCAAAATCAGTTGGTAAACGAGCTAGCCAATTCTTTCTTCCAATTGTGGAATTATTCTTCATTTAATGAAGTAGATAATTGCTCAGAGCTGAACAGGAGCTCATTCGCGTTCAATCAATCAACATTCAGAACACTACTAATAAGGGTCAAAAGAAGTAAACAAAGTTGATAGCGGCTGACAACAAAATATAGTGTAAATTTATATAGGATAAGGCCGTGACAATTGTTTTTGAATCTGTGCTTTGAGCTGTGCCCTACTCTTGAATAAAGAATAGTTCAACCGTTGGAAAGAGAGTGAGATAATTGGCTACTACTACTTCTACTGCTACTCCTAATAAATGACATTTTTGAGGAAAGGTTGAGAGATCTAATCAAGATCTTCTTCTTCATCTTTTCCCTAACCCTTTATAACCTTATTATACAGACTTACATTCAAAATAATACAATTATTATTATTATTGGTATATACATATATATACATGTAAGTAATTATGTATGTAGTTATCTGATCCCTAAAGGAGGGCAAATAGTAGGATCCAATATCCTCCCCCTTTACATCTTAATAAGCTCTCTCATTATCACACTAAAGTTCTCTCTGTACAACCTTCCTTTTGATTCTTTTCTTTTTTTTTGAGTCAGTTATATGTATATGTAGATCCTTAATAATAATAATAATAATAGTTCAACATATGATATTTTTGGCTTAAGATTAGAAAATGTAAAGTAAATAATAATAATAATAATAAAAATAATAATAATAAACATCCTTGAAGAGACACGATGTGATCTTTATTCCAAGAAACCCTCTCAACCTTTCTTCAAAAAAGGAAAGAAAGAAAAAAAAAAAGAAGAGGGAAGATTCAAAAGACGTTATTTTATTATGATTTATTTTTTTACAAATAAATATAAAAATCAAATAGGACCTGTGACATGGTAGTGTCTTTTAATGACCGGTGGGGTCAACTATAGGTCCCTTTAGGTCAAAACAAAGACTGAAAATAGAGCTACCATTTCATACACTAGCGGATTATTATTATTTTTTTAAGTACATATGTACAAAATGAGTTTCCTTCTAGGTTTAAATGGAAATTGAAGTTGGGAAAAAATAATGGGCCAAAAAAGCTCCAAAAGTATGTAGAGTTCGATTTCTCTAATACCGTTGGACTTTTGAAAAAGAAAAAAAAATTACATATTTGAAATCAGTGTACAAAATTGAATAACCTTCAAGGAGTTATTTAAGTACAAAGGATTTGGTCAACTTTTGGGCTTGGGCCCCCACAATCCTCCTTAGGTCAAAACAAGGACTGGAAATGGAGTCTGCATTAAAAACACTTGCGGATCATTATTTTTGAATGTACAAAATGAGTATTCTTCTTGACTTAAATTGAAGCTGAGTTTGGAAAATGGGTCAAACTAGCTCAAAAAGTAGAATTCGATGTCTCAAAAACCGTCGGACTCTCGAAAAAAAAATTACAGATTTGAAATCAACTTACAAAACTGAGTAACATTTATTATACTTATACCCCTTAGGATTTTTGACTCTTGACCAGTGCTATTGAGTGAAAATTACAATAACACCTATTAAACTAATGGACCCCTTACTTTGATATGTAACTAATTTTTCCTCTGGAGCAATAATGTCACTTTTGAATCTAAGTAACTGGGATTGACTACTTTATTACATTGCTCAAGTATCGTCGTCCAATACTGTTGATTGGTTTGTTTGTGCTGAACCATCGGGGGTCAGAGGGGGACATTAGTAGATGGAAGACGGAGGCGTTTCTTCTGTTTTACCCGTATTCTCAATCATTCCGTCCTTTTGATAATCCCCTTGTTGTGTGCTTCTGAAATTTTCTAATTTGCAGTTTCCTCATATAGCATTAGAGTGTTTGCAGGGGTGTAACTAGACCTTATTATATTTCAAATTTGTTGACCTGTGTAATTAATTAAGTCGAGTGGGTTAGAAATGATAAAAGCAATTATTTTGTAGATCCATTGTTTAGATATATGTACATACTAATTTTATAAGTCTATTATTCCTCAATATCCGGAGATGATATAGAAAAAATAATGAATAGTGATGGGTTAATGAAGCAACAGTTGTGTTTCCAACTGGTAATGAGGTCGACACATAATATATATATATTTATGAAAAAAATGGATTAAAAAATCAATGAAAATAACAAAATGTATGCATAAATTAGTTCATATTTCATATTGGAGCAATAATTAATTAATTAATTATTATTATTGTCTTTATTTGACGCTAATTCGAATATAAATTTGTTTTTAGATTGGAGGAGTGCACTTATTTTTTCCAATGTTTTTATTCATTTTTTTTAAAATGAAAGGAATCCCATTTTTGAGGGGTAGTAGTCAAAACGTAAGGTTGAAAGGTAATGTACAGATCTGGAATAATATGAATGTATTTAAAAAATCAATTTGGCTTTGTTGTATATTTTATTATTAGTGTACAATTAATTACTTTTTAATAAAACTAACCTACTTTATAAAGAAAAAACATGTCACAAAAACCTGGATAAAAGTTACATTTGTAATAAATTTTGTAATGAAATTTTAGTGTCAAATGGTAAGTATCAACATATCAGCAATTTTGTTTTAAAAGTTTTTTTCAAATTTTGAGTTGTTTTCGACTTATTGCAGTTATAAGTTTCATTGGTGAGTCAATCAAAAAATGAAAAATTTGACATTCAGGACGAATTTTCTTTAAAAAATAAAAGAACAAATTAATTGTCTTAAAGCTCTCAATGTTAAAAATAAATAGACATTAAGGAAACTGAGACAGTCTTTAAAAGTTTTGGGAGTGATTTCAGCAGCTTTAATTCTGGTTTTTTTTTACTAAAGTAATCTTATATTTTTTTTTTCTCAAGTTCCTCCATGCTTGAGTTCAATGGATTATTTTACCGATGTTGTAGGACAAGATTTTGAAAATAACGTTCTCTTCACAGTACTTATAATATATGTAATGTCAATAAGAATTGAGCATGAATAAAAAAACAGGAAGTGGAAAAAAATCAATACTTATTTTTCTAGCTATTTTTAATTCATTAATAAAAACAAAGTTATGCTTCTAGCAAGAAATTTCTGTACTTTTCGTCAAAAATCCCAAAAATTAACAACAAGACATTATAGCCTAGAGCAGACCCGGGCATTGTACGGCCCGCGGGCCAAATCCGGCCCGCAGCCCCACTTTGAGTGGCCAGCGAAAAATTGCTTGGACTTAAGAAAACTAACTAAAAGTAGATTTTAAACTATTGGTCTGGCCCTCCACAATATTTTCTGCTTATCATTCGGCCCTTGAAGAAAAATAATTGCCCACCCCTGGCCTAGAGCATGGATGGGCAACCTTTGTTCACTTGTGTGCCAAATTATGTTTTCCAAGACTGACTGCGGGCCAATAGCCCTAATTATATATGTGCAAAATATGTATGCATAGGTACATAGTTATACTTATTTTATGACAATTATAGATTTCAAAGGTCTCCGCGGGCCGGATGAAAAGCTTCCGCGGGCTGTAGGTTGCCCATGCATGGCCTAGAGTCTATAGTTTCATTTCATAGTGTTTTTGAGGAGCATGATGCTTCGGAAATACAAAAATGCCTCTCAAATATGCTAAGGATTAAACTTTAACAATATTAAGTAGAATTAGGTCATTTACTCACTGATCCCAAATGACACTCTTTACTCTATTCTTTTTTATTTCTACGACGCCATGATTATTCTGTTGAGAATTTTTCTCTACTTTCCTTTAAACCAGGGGTGTCAAACATACATGAAAGTAGAAAAAATACATAAAAGACATGAACCAAATTTTTTAATTAAATGTAATTCATGAATTATCCGTTAGGTGCGCATGTTAAGCTCTTTCTTTATAAGTCTCATGTAATCTCATGTAAACTTCATTATTATAATTTTATATTTTCTAGTTACTTAAAGTTTTTGCAATTTTGATAAATGTTTTGTAAAAGTGTTGTTCAGTAAATTTTTAGTTAAATTTAAAAATGTCCTTGTTCTTCTTTAAATCAAAACAAAGGGAACCACATGATGATATTTGGGTTATTTATAGCAAAGTATGCGATAATTTTAATGGACTGGCCCAATACGTCTACCTAGGGGTCGTACGTGGCCTGCAATGTGAAATGAGTTTGACACCCTTGCTCTAAACAATCCTCATCTGTGAATGATACCCCTAATATCCAACCTATAGAGCATCCAGATGACACATTTTGTAGTGTGAATGAGAAAAAAAGCTTATGAATAAGTATCAGGAGTTAAGATCATATTATATTAAGACATGATAAGGTAGATGACGGCATTTTATTTAACCAACTTGGTGCCAGGAGTACAAGGCATTGTTTTCATTCAAAATTATAAGAAACTAGATGAAAATTAAGGGGCAAATATATTTAGAATTTTGGAATAAATAGTCATACTCCCAGTGGAGGACAGATGCTTATTATATAGTATATTCATTCTAAATAAAATAACAAGGAAACGAATTCAAGAAATCAAACGATGGATCTTGAAATTTTCAATAGTCCCCTACTATACTCAAGTCAAAAAGGAGTTTTGTTATTGCTCTTCATTTGTAAGGAAACACCTCCCATTAAATGACAAAATGCCAATTACCATAGCTAAAATACAATTTAACGGGATATTTTGTTAATATATTTAACTTCAATTTGCGTATTTTACAGCGGGTTAATGAAAAAAATTTAGTCATAGAAACTGTTAACACATGAAAAAAATAACGACTCCTTACTCCTATTTTTGTTCAACTTTTGAGACTTTTTGTCTCAAGGATTTAACCAAAAATATCTGGATAACTATTTACATAGGCCTTAAAATCTTAATACACTACTGCCTATGTATTTAGAGAACTTATTCCCGTATAGAAGTGAGCATTTTTTGTTTCCAAATTTTTGCAATGAGGGTAAACAAATAAATTTGCATCATTCAATTTGTCATAATTACCTCCTCTGAGAAGATATGCACATAATTTCCTTATATTTGCATAGTGTACAAGCCAAGTTTTGTAGTAGTAGTTGGTATGGGCATATGAATGCACGAGCATATATGTATTTACAAGTTAGTCTACGTTTATTATTGACATTTAATTTATTTCATAAAAATAAAATAAAAAAAATTCTGTCTAAATGTTATTCAAATATCGTTTTTGGAATGCCCAAAATATCTGCATTTTTTTATTTTTTTTTGTTTAAAGGCCATGCTGCAAAAAAAAAAAAAAAATAAGAAATTATATTTTCGTGATAGGAATAATGAATTCTTGAGTTTTAATGATATATATATATATATATATATATATATATAATTAGACTCCTTTTTACATAAATGAATATATCTAGGTACATAGGCAGTAATAGATGGACAATACTGCAGACATTTTAAAACTATTTGAGGAGCAAATGGTTTTTGTAGGGACTTTGCATATTATGATCGTCTAAGCTATAAAAATTATATTCTTCAGGAAGGGTTTTGTGATCTTAAATATTAATTATTTATTGACGTTTTTTGCTCAATTTACGTTTTCTGGCTATTTACCATCAAATTAAATAATCAATCAAACTTAATCATCACAGCACAATGGTACCTCTGTACCTTCAAAACATCAACAACAACTTTGATGTATATTTTTTGTCCAGTATCGATTTTCTACTTTCCTTACCCCTTATAAATATTTTAAAAATTGATGGATTTATCTGGAATCATCTACTATTTAGCTATCAACCACTATAAAATGAAGAAATTTACACCTCAAAATTGACAAACCATGATTAGGTTCAATTAGATTGTACATACTCAAGCAAAAAGGGTCTCATATTTACCTCGTGCATCCTTAAAATAATTAATCCTTGAAAAAATTTAGTGATAGAAACTGTTAACACATAATTAAAATAACGACTCCTTACCCCTATTTTTCTTCAACTTTTGATACTTTTTTTGCTCAAAGTTTGATCAAAAATACCTGTTAATTATTTACATAGGCCTTAAAATCTTAATACACTACTGCCTATGTATTTAGAGAACTTATTCCCGTATAGAAGTGAGCATTTTTTGTTTATTTATTTATTGTTTACTTATTCCTGCATAGAAATGATTAAGAAAGAATTGATTAACTCCATAGGAACTGATTTTAAGCCTTCTTTTTTGTTGTTTTCCTTTACTCTTTTTTTTTTGTTTTAGAGGAAAGGTTCTGAAACAGACTCAATAAGAATTGCTACATGACCAAGCCTCAAATACTTGAAAGTAAGAGCCATTCGAATTTGACCATAATGATATAGTATGTTGTTGAGTTTTCTACTAAACATGTATCTTGCATAGTTTTAATCCACATATTTATACACATATAAATACAAATACAAAGTCATTCTCTCTGAGAATCCACCTATTAATTGCATTTTCACCTATTGTATGTACATGTTAATTTTGTGGGGACTGAAGTGTATTTATTTATTTATTGAAGGGAAAAAAATTGTTCATAAAAGTGAAACTTTGAAAGAAAAACAAAACAAAACACGTTAGTAACTTAAGTGCTTACATACATAATAAACTTATATTATGTTGATCAAAATTTAGGGAGTCCGAGGAAATTATATGCCTAGACACTAAGTAAGAAAAATGAGGATATCTCTCAACTTTTCCTTAAAAAATAAAGGCCTTAAATCAACCAGTAAACTGCCAATACTGCCCCATACATCCCCTCCCCCAATTGTTTTACTCTTCAATATATTTAATGGTAGAAAATGATTATTAGCTCATAACAATAGCTCATTCGAGCTCAATGCTCAGAGCTCTAATAAGGGTGTGTAAGAGTGGAAATATACACAGCTGACTAAGAAAATAATAATAATGCATACACAATTAGAGGCTAATAATTCGATTAATTATTTCGAGGATGCACGAGGTAAATATGAGACCCTTTTTGCTTGAGTATGTACAATCTAATTGAACCTAATCAATTAGATTGTCAATTTTGAGGTGAAGTGTTCGACATGAAGGACCCTTATTATTTTTGGTTAAAAAACAAGTATTCACCCTAACTTTAGTTTTTGCACAATTTCAAAATCAAAATCAGTAGAATCCGGGAAATGAAGACTAATTCGTCTCGAAAGGAGTGTTCAAAATCGATGCAGTCAATTTTTGTATTAAAAAAACCCGCCAACTTGTGGAATGGTACCTATGTCAGAGGTCAGATTCTGAAGTTTTGTTCAAGTCTTAGTGCCATCAGAGTTTTTTCTCGACATTTTGTATCAGACTCCGCCGATTATATGGATTACTGAGTTCATCAGTTTTAGGGATTTTACACCAAAAGAAGTATGTTTTAGACAGAGTCCTTAAAAATACCTAGATGTTAAAAATGAATAAGGATGCTCATAAAATCTATTTGATGATGCTAATGAAGGCGGAAATGAGGCTTATGAGAGATGTACATATTATCAGGTCCCCTTTAAGAAAGTCATAACGACAACAACAAGAACAACAACAATAAAAAGAGATAAATACATACATTATATTATTTAGTTATAAGAATCGATTCTTGAGTCATCATAGTATATATGTACATGTGTGTGTACAAAAAGGTGACTCATCGCTCCTTTGTCTAATTGCTGACTATTATGACGTGATGGATGACCTTATTTTACAAAAATATGTATGTGTATGGAGACAAGGGTGCTTTGAGGTGAGTGAGTGAGTGAATCAACAACAACAACAACCTTGCCCCATTATTAAGTATGTAAATATTATTTATAAATGAACGACCCATCCGCAGAACCCGCTCAAATTTTGAAGCTAGTTCGATTTGTGATTTTTAAAATCACACTGCATTTTATGACGTCATTCATATGATGAACTCAGACTCTCAAGTTGCTATTAAGTACACACTCTGACAATGACTCTAAATATCAGATGATGCAAGGAATTGACCTTGTGGATGCTTATACAAGAGGCAGCGAGTCTTATTTTAAAGACATTTGACACCATTTTGTAGTGCATTGTAAATGAGTGAGAAATACAATGTATGGTGTGAGAGCGTGAGACATCATATATGAGCCTGCGTGAGTCTTTCTTTCTCCAATTTCAAAGAAATTTGAGAGCCCTCATTTTCTACTGCTACTTAGGTCCATAGTGGTTCTAACTAATTTAAATTGAGTATATACAAAAAAAAAACTGTTTGTGGAATCGATGTTTTCAACACGTTGTAGCAACATGTATATATATATATATATATATATATATATATAATTAAGTTCTTTCTCATAAATTAGTTTGTTCTCAAAGGTTAATTATATCTCTTTCCCATAATATGGAATTATCACACCCAAGACGACGATTCCTTTGTTTCGTTCAATATGTACGTACATACCTGTGTACAAATATAGGCCTCCCTAATATCTAAGCACATATCTATTAGAGGGTTAATTACATTAATAGGCAGACATTCATAGGTGGACAGGGCGACATACACCCCCTCCCCTCCCCAGATGGGATAAATAAAATAAGAAAACTGACCCAAAATATGGTACGTATCTTTTTATACTTTAATTCATTCATTCATAGACGCAGGATTTTGTGGGAAGGAAGCTATGATAACTTATTTATAACATTCCTAAATTGAATAAATAAATAATATCTTAATTAAATTAAAAGGATATTAATTACTAATTGAATCAATATATATATTTATATAACTATTATAGAATATCATTTTCATTATTTTATGTACATATATACAATATATATATATATATATATATTGATCGTCCCTACTGTGTGTTTTTTTTTATTTTTTTTAATCAATCTATTAATTATTTTTGTCTAATGGACTCAGAAGTTAACATGGAAGAAACTATTTAAAGAGATCACATATCATTATCTCCCCCCCCTCCCTTTTGATCGTTATTGTCTACATAATATATATATATATATATATAGTCAATTCTTATTTCTTTGAGTATAGTAAGTATGTATATACCTAGTTTATGGCCTCAAAAGCAAGCAACAAGTATATATATATATATATATTATTTTCAACTAATTAACTTTTATTTCTATTAATAGTGTATTCATATTATTTCTTTGGAGACACCGCAAATATCACTTACAGATTGCAAATATGTTCCATGAGGGGTAATGCTCTAGTCTTGCAGTGGGACCCCCCCTAGTTATGAGTCTCCCCGACTCATTTTATTTGCTCTTCAAGTAAAGTAAAAAAAAAACAAAAAAACATTTCAATCAGGAATTGACCGACTTTCCGTACGCCCTGATATTTGGAATTTCCACGTTTACCCCTATCACCATTTTAAAAATGTACCTTGAATACCATCAATTTTGTCTTCATTCATTTTCTTTAATGAATGCTGAGATAGTCCTTCATTATTGTCGTCACAAAGATTATTTTTGATCCATTTTTAGTAGCGGTCCACGACCCACGTGTTGAGAAACACTCTGATAGATGATGATTGATTTTATATGTATATGGCTATATTAGAGCCAAATAAAGTTTCATAAATCAAATGGACCAGTGGTGAACAACCTTTGACTCTTTGGAAAGAAGTGACTGAAAAGGTTTTCATCACGTCCTTTAACAAAATATATAAATATTTTTAAATAAAAAAAACCCATTTGTTAATTGTTTATCTTTAATTAAGCCTTCAAAAGATTGATGTTGCTTTGACAAAGTGAGTTGACTTTCAATAAAATTTTATTGATACTATATTTAATGACATGGTTCTTCATAAAAAAACTATACTTTATCCCTTGGTTCCCAAAAAGTTATCAACCCATGTTAGAGACTTAAATTTAGAGTGTCAATTGTTCTCCTTTCACCCGGATTTTGATAAATTCATTTTATAATGTGTTGTTTTTTTTTTAAATTAAAAGTCCAAAATGTTATCAATATTTTATTCATGAATTGATTAATTCCAAAATATTAATCCTCTTTCCTCTTATAATTGTTTGGACCCAGTGTTTTTTTTTTTTTTTTTTGAATATCAAAATATGGACACTCAAACTCCGTTGAAATAGGGGAGCAGAGGATGCATTGGACCCTCCAATAGCCCTAATATACCCCTTCTTAAAATCAAAATCAAATTTTTGAATTATATTTGCCCCTGAAGTAAATCAAATTTGGTCCTCCAAAGTATTTGAACTGCTACTAGGTATGTGGTTATTGAGATCAGTCTTGATCTCGCCATCAATCTCAAGATCAATTTTTGAAGATATCATCTCCGTTTCGAACCAATAAATAGTCTTGATCTCGTCTCTGTCAAAGTCTTGATGGTCTGGGGATCAAATATCAAAATTTTCTGTTATAAAAAACAACATAAACATTTGTTCTTCTCTTGGTCTAGACCTGGTCTCGATCCCTTAAAGTCTTAGATAAGATAACCAAGATGCTACCCCTTACCATAGCTAACATCCCCTGAATACCTTAACCCATCACAGTAATCTATATAACTCATAAAGCCCTTTACTGACCAGGATAATAATATTATGTCTATGAAATACTGGGGCATTTATATTTATTTATGAAGTTAAAATATATAATTATATATATATATATATAAAACATATTATGGGAATATCCTGGGTTTTTTTAAATTTTGGTTTGTTCCACATAATTGATTTAATGTTGACACACCACAAGTATGGTGTATATTCTATTATGAAATAGATATCAGTATGTAAAGTCTCTTAGATATCATCACTCGGATTTTTTCTATTCCTGCTATTTTCATTAATTTTTACAAAGAAATATAAAATGAAAAAAAACCCACAAAAAACACAACAATAAACAGGCTTGTTCCACGAATTCCATAAACGCACACACACACACACACACTGCCAAACGTAGTCGTGTATCTCAATGTAATATGAACATAACATACCATACATAATAATCTACAAGACACTCTGATGCACACTCCCGAGTACAAATAAACTTGTTTTATCAAAATTACATTCATCCCATATAATGCAAAAATCTTCTTTTGTCTTATGTGTTTGAAAAAACAAACACAAAAAAAAACACATATGTGAGGAGGAATGTACAAATTGTTTAAGTTTAATAGTTGGATGAGGGATCAAAAAGTCACAGAGCGCAATCGTATTCAAATGCATCTCACAAAATGCATCCTTCAAAAGATATAGAAGGAAAGACATTAGCTTGTAATGCTAATAAGTGAGGGATGGAAGAAGCTCCTTTTGTCAAGGGGCACGAGTAGCTTTTTGGGATAAACAAAAATACACACTGTATTCTCCCTTCAGCTGTTTTTCCTCAATGTACTCTTTTGATTTAAAGCAGCTGACTCTACGTGTTATGAACTCGTAAAGGCTAATATTATTATTCATGATTTTGAGATATACAAAAAATATATTCAATTAAGGATTGCACGCCCTTTTTTTGAGTTTTCGAATATTATACAAGTATTAACGATTGGTTTGTGACTGGTAGAATTTATAAATATCTAAATAATAACTCAGCTCAACATTAATCAGTTGGCAACAAGGAAAATACAGAAGGCTAGCTACCAGTTGTTTTTCCAAATTTTTCCTTTAGCTTTTGATAGTCGAGGTTGTGAGTGAACAAAAAAAAGCTCGATGTGTGGGTCGTCTAAACCATTATTGCTGGAACACAGAAAATAATGAATAAACGATGAACTGTAGAGAGGCTGTATAAATTTAAAAGGCTATGACGCCTAATAAAATAAAATGCATTTACCCCTGCAAGACATTGCCATAAGCCTCTTTTGTATTAAAAAAAGTCAGGCAACAATCAATATAGCTTTAATATATGTATATATAATACATTCATTCTGTTGTTGTATCTTCTGTTTTCTCTCCCGGTCACACAGATTCAATCTCAATTTCTATCTAGGCATAATGGATAACAATACCTCGTGCCCTTGGTTTATGCCCTCGTAACATCTTACTTTGTAGTAAGCCAATTATGTCATAGTTGAACCAGGGGCGTCGAAATTGATTTATAAGGTTGTGAGGGAATTGTAAGGATGACGTCACATATTGATTACATGGATACTTCTTATTGTTATTGCTTCTGAAATAAAAGTCGTGGGACTTTTGTTCCTGCACCTATGTGTTGGACAGCTCATTAGTTGAACAATGGGCTATGTAACTTGTCTTAGCAAGAGCTACATACTTTGTTTTCCAATGCTGTTATCATTTTCCCTTTATTACTGAGAGGAGAACATCTACCTGATAGTACAGATCTTACATGAAGGAATAAATACATGCATTAAGGTTAATAAAGCAAATAAAATGTAAACAAAAAGGGCTCAAGTCTTCGTATAATTATTATTAGTTAAAAATATATAATTTCCTGACATTAATTTGAGTTCATTTTCTGCCTCTCATCTATGGTATACATACACAATGTTATTATTCATTATTGATGTCTTCATTTGTATATAATGGAGAATAGCAGCTTGTAGCTCAGTAAAACGTCATGACAGCTCAAGCTGCTTTCCTCTCAACATTCATCAAATTGTCAGAGTTACCAGGTTGATGATTTTCTCTTTCTTTGATTCTTACAAGCCCGATTTGCATATTATTTACATTCCTATATATCACTATAATATATAATTATGTATTATGTTTCAGTTAAGAACAACTAGACGTCATCATCTTGCTAATCTAAATTGACACTCGTAGGTATTTATATCTATCTAGGTATGTTTGTAAAAAAAAAAATTTTGAGTGAGTTCATGTGACTCCTCTCTTGGGTGGTCGTTGTCGAAGAACCACTTAGTAGAGAAAGATTTCATTACTGCGAGTATGAATTAAATCTTTAATTCATTTTGCCAAAAAATATCAAGAGTCAATTTTAAATTTATTTATAGAACATGCAAAAATAAATATATATGTATATACGTATATACAAGGGATTTTCGAATTCTTGTAGTTGAATGCAGATATTTTATACACAAAGGTCGTGTTTTTTTTGTTTTTCTTTTTTGTAAGAAAATCTTTGAGTCATACAAACAACATTCATTCCTTTTGAGAATGAAATAGTATCCATAAAGAAAAACTTCTTCTCTATTTATATGAATAGTTTTTTGATTTGAATTTCCGGAGTTTTTGTTCGTATATATATATATATATATATATATACATCTGTGTAAATATTATATGGGGTACTATGAATCAAAGAAAGAGTCCGTGCAAATAATAAAAAATTAAAGACTTTGTAAAGAAAAAAAAATGAATTTTTTTATTTTTACTCTCATAAGTGATGAGTTTTAAAGAATTGTCGTTGATTCAAAATAAAGTTATCTTTAGATAATTATGTATAAATGAGTAAGCAACAACATTTTTGAGGCGCAAATATTTTGAAATTGAAGGCATGTCCTTTTTTTTTTTTTTAAAAAAAAAAAAGAACTCTAAACTCTTCTTCTTTTTTCCTTTTTTTTTTTTTCTTTAAATGTGTAAACCACAAAAGATTTTTATTTTTTATTTTCATAGGTTTTTAAATATCCACAAAGCCTCATTATCCATAGAGCTCATAATGAAGGCATAATTTGGGATTTGAAGTGAGCCTATCCTATTTTTATTATTATTATTATTATTTTTTTGTATTCCTTCCCTTTTTCTAAGCAGCAATGAGTGATAATTATAAACATATTCGTCCATGTGCATACCAACCTAGGACATAATCACTTAATGACCTTTACTAATTGCTAAGATAGTAATTTCCAGTTATCACACGAGAATAATTCAAGCACATGAGCTGTGAGACCACTCAAATAATATCCATTTAATAACTTGTTGTTATTTCAGGGTTATTTCATTTGGTAAGTCATTTTATGGTTTATTCCACGTCAACTCAACATAAGGGAATGGAAGGATTTTGGCTATGGAATCCTTCTTGTATAAGAACAAAAAACAAAAAAAAAAAAAAAAACGAGTGTCAAATGTTAGCACACTAAAATTAGACTTTTATGACATAATACACTTAATTAATTATTATTATTTGGATACCTTGTACAAAAAAAAACCAAATTTATTTGACAGTTGTAACCTTTTCTTTTACTCTTTCAAAGTCATTTAAGGTTGAGTCTTGAAATGTTATACTCAATGATTTGAAAGGGTTAAAAATCTATTGATTTAATCAAAAATTCTTTAATTATATATATATAACATAAATGTGGATTTATAAAATGGACAATGTTTTGGGTTTTTTGAATATATTATAATTGATTTTGATTGGCTATAAAAAAAAACTACTCATATTCTACGGCTATAAGACTTGGGCTAGCTCATATCTACATATGTACATTGGTATCACTTTGTCAAAAAAAAAAAATAACAAATAGAAGTTTTTAAATTCTGTAAAAGAACTGTGAGAGTCACTGCAGTTTACAGCTATTTCATTACAAGGGCAGAAATATATTGAGTTTGATTTTGTAAATATTTTGACCCATCAATCAAGGATAGCCTCCATATTTAAACTATTTTTTTATTATTGGAAATAATAAGTAGGAGTATTATTTTAAGTACATGATATGTATCTATGTATACCTTTTTATGTTCAATATGGGAATAAATAATACAAAACAATATTCAGGAAATTTAACATAATAATACGTTTTATGATTAATGGACATAAAAAAATTGGATTTAATTATAGAACTGATAGGCCCAAGTTTTAAAATGTTGTGAATTGAAAACTCTTATTCATTCAAAACATCTTCCTCAATCCTGGAGTGGGTCGGAGCATAATTATCAATTACAAGTACTACTGGCCCTCCATATATGTACATCCTTTGCTTTTCTTAAGCATTCACACACCCACTCCATTGCTGGTTCCTTTTTGAAACTTCCTCGTTTCACTTCATGATGAACCAGACCCAAGGCTTGACCAATACATCCAATAACAATAACATTGGCCCTTTTAGAGGCTGCTACTGCAAATGTAGAGTATCTGCTTCCACGTGGTGAACGGCCCATTGATCTTGAAATATGGAGATTCAAGTTAGTCTCGTCCATAACTTAGATTGGTAAACTTTGAGGCTGATAGGAAACAACAAAACATTCAATAAAATCTGTGCGTTTATTCCCATATTGAACATGAAAAGGCTTATAACAATGCTGTATGTAGTCACATGCCACAAGAAGAAGACAATAAGAAAACTTTAAGGGATTGAGACCAGGTGAGAATCAGTCTAATAATAAAAAGATGTTTATATTCATTTGTAGGGAAGAGGATTTTGATTTTGAAGACCAGTCAGACTTTAAAAGGAGTCGAAATCAAGACTTTGTGGGGGTAGAAACCCAGAGGGGGATATTAAAAAATTGGTTTAGAGACAAAGATCGATCTCGAGAATCACATCACTAACGTATGTACATATATTTACAACCATATAATTTATGTAATGACATTTTTCCTTTGAATCCTCTTCGACTCCTTTAAATAAAAAAAATCATGGCTTGATTAAGAGGTAAATATACATATTATATGTATAATTTAAAAGGAAATTAACAGATAAATAAATGCTTTAGGCGCGTTATACGCGGTACATTTCCTCCCTGAGACATAAGACATTTATTTTAACGGATAGTCTATAAAACATTTTTTGTAGATAGTACTCTATTACACGTTAGTGTATAACAAAATAATTTGAGTTTGCTCGTTGATTTCTTATACAAAACATACTTCTTTGATATCACATTTTTCAAGTTTCCCTGGGGGGGGGGTAGTCATCAAATTTACTGTATATTTTTTCTAATTTTGAATAGTTTTGAATACAATTTTGATATTTGAGTAGCTGAAATGTACATCTATCAAATTGTTATTTATAAAATAAATTGTAAAGTCCCTATTTACTACCGTAATTCATCCTTGAACTTTTTCTTAAGGATAGCAAAAAAATGGATCAAGGTGGATCAAGATAAAACCCTCATTTTCTCAAAAACTGGTCATTATAAAAAGTTGCCCGGTTGGAAACGTAAAATCTAGACTACATATAGGGAGTATGAAAATGGTTTCATTATGTTTTGGGATCTCAAATCCCAGTTTTTACCACCATGTATGTGTATATATATTTATGTGTATAATTGTCAACCACGTATTTCATTTCGATAGATTATGATCCTCATACTCCTAGTTATCATCCCTTCACATGAGGGTGCAAAGTTCACCCTCATGTACCACCACAACCACCACCATTCACCTACCCCCCCCTCCTGAATCCATGCCTCCAAATACGGAAAAAGAGACAATTTCATTACTTACAATCTGACAAACATACAGGACGTCCTTGGCTCCACTTGATGTTAAGATTAAATAGGAATGAAAAAAAAAACACTGAGTGTTTCATAATTATCAGATGTTGATAGTACAGTGTTATACAAACTGAATATCTACTTCCTTTCTAGCCTTCCTTCCTTACTCCATAGTCATTCAAAATCAAGATTAAGCACAGAGAGGGTTTAGTATTCTGTCCCATGTATCATCATCAGAGTACTATGTTCTACAATTATTCATTAGGATTATTGTTTGTCCAATCCATAGTCAATTGTTAATAATAATAATAACAATAATAAAAAGTCTCACCGTACATATGTATATTGCTCGTCAGAGACCGTTAGTGTGATTATATTCATCATAATGACTCCATACATATATATATATTAATTACCATCTGTGTGAGAATATGATTGCAAAGTCTCAAGGATATGAACAAATAAGTAATATATATATATATATATACCCTATAGGCTATGCAGTATGGGCAATAATAGATGTTCAAAGAAGGGAAAGGGTGGCTACGTACGTACAAACAAATTGGGCGATGATTAAAATGACGTAATGAGATCATGGCATTTACAATAATGAAGCTAAGAAGAGCTAGGAAGGCTCTTTGGATCTTTATTCTACATATTATTTGCTTATCTCTGAAGCATTCCTTCTCCAAATAGAGATTTTTTTTTCTGTTTGTGTTTGTTTTTAAAGGCCCAAAATCAAGTTCTTTGTGTATAATATGTGAATCCTTTCCAACTCTATTTTAATAGTAGAGAGTTTGCTCATAGCTCATAACTAGAGCTGCTTTGAGTTTCATCAATCCGCGTTGATGAACACGTACTTATAGGGGGAAAGAGTAGAAGCAAAAAAAGTAAGAATCAAGAGCTGTTAATAGGCTGTGGGAATTGCACAGAAATCGGTTGAGCCTACCTATTTGGTGGAAGCAAAAAATATTGTCTTCCTTGAAGGAAATATGTGACTCTAAACAGTTCACCGTTCAGTTACAGATCTCCTCAGACTGCATCATTAAGTTTGTAAAGCCATATAAGGACTGTGGAAAGATCTACAACGACAACACTCTTCATGCTTTTGTAGACTGTCCTGCCATCTTTATACTCAAATTCTTGGTGTCTCTCAACTTGAGGGGGTTGACGAATGATGGTGAGGTAAAATATTTAAAAGGGCTGATTCTCTTCGGAATTTCAAGTAAAAGGAGAGGAACTTCTCCAAGAACAAGAACTTTGGACATGGCAATTATCAACTGTAAGGCCCTCATTGCCAGCCGCCTTACAACTCATCAACCCATGCGAGAAGATGAGCTCAGGGGAGTCATGATAGCAGCTTCTTCTGCTCGGTATGTATCCCTTGACATGAAAATCCCAACTATTGTTTGCCAGTCTTGGACCTATGCTAGAGATATAGTCAAGTATACCCTTCAATTGTCTCCAGTCCAAAAGAAATTTTTGAAAAGGATAATGAAGAATTTTAATCAATGCGTATAATTGTTTAGTTTTTTTGATTTGATTTTAAGTTTTTAATGCAGTTATTATGGTTTTTTAGTTAATATTTGTTGAAATTCTACTCTGGAGCACTAAGTTTAAACTATAATGTTTATTTATGTATTTTCTTACGTCATTGCTCCGGTTATTATATATATATATATATATATATATATTTGTTTTGTATATAAATAATAAAGAATGTTGAAAAAAAAAAGTAAGAATCAAGAGCTGACGACAAAATGCAACATTTGTACAATATGTTGGTAAAATAACCTTGTAAGTGATGTATAACATATCCATATAAAAAAAGACCCGAAACCAATGGGTATATGTATAGTTGGCCAATTCTTCTTCCAGATTAACCAGAGTAAATTCAGAGTTAATCAAACAACATTAGGATCACGTTTAAGTGTACATATGTATATGTAAATAACAGAAATTATAAGCACAGAACACCCCTGCTCTATGTATTTTCCTGTTAGCTGCCAGTCTGCATTCGAGTGGGGTTTCTCTATAATGAGTCCGAGTCAAGGATTGAGTCTGTATATCCTTGATCGAGTCACTCAAGTTTTAATCTTTTTGTCCGATTTGTGTCTACATAAATTCGAAGGAATTATATGAGTCCCTTAGTTCATTGCTCTGCATATTTTTTGTACGGTTTCGAGTCAATTCTTATGCCCAAGTTGAGATCAAGGGTTTATAGCTATTGACAGCCTTTGTCTACTCTCATTCCTTATTACTAGAGGATATTGCTGCTCTGAACCTTGATGTCTTAAACTCGAATGTATGTACTCTTGTTGAGATGTGGTCAACTAACCAGTGACCACATACATATATATATAAGTCTTTTTCTTTTTTGAAGGAGGAAAGAATATGTAGAGGATACATACAATGCTTTTACCACTCAACCTCTCGAGTGACTATGTACATACTTTTAAGAATACTATCCTGACTTAGTTACATCCTTTACAAATAATAATGCATATAACTCAATTTCAAAAGATTATATTATTATGTCTAATATATAGTTAAGTACAAACAGAGTGCTATAAAATGCATGCTGTATCAATTTATTCTTTGCATGGGATATGTTAGCTATTGACAAATAATAATTTCATTTATAATTATTTGAGGACGACAGACAAAAACTTGAATTTTTTTTCTTTTTTTATATACATATACATATATACAAAGTGATATTATTTTCATACTAAATAGTTACATGCATAAAACGAATATGTATGTATGTATGAACGTATATACTAAGGGTCATCTATTTATTGAAGCATATGAGAGATGCATGAAAATAATAAACAAAGTATGTACATATATATGTACAAACATAGGCGCAATGCATTTCAAAGTGTGACTCTTTCAACTGTTGCACATTGATAGAGTCATGTATGTATTATTGAAATGAATTTGGATAAACATGGTGTATGACACCTATGTAGGTAGTATGTATGTGAGATTTTATTCTCCACATAAACAGCTATTCTGACCTCTTCTTCTCCTCCTCCTTATGCATGGATATATTTAAAAATGTGAAGCGAATACTTTGTTACTTTCAGAGAGAAATTGCTTGTTAGCAAGTTTTTAAGGATCTAATTGATGTCACATTACGTCATGGAATATGTACATTTGAAAGAGTTGTTTGACTATTATTACTATGTATTTTGACGTGGTAATTAGGTGATTAACAATCAGTTGAAGAGTCATAAATTGTTTGTAACATTTGAGAGTTTTCAAGGAATACGCCACTTTGTAAATTCTACATATGTACTACTAATGTTGTCGTTGTTTTTTTGTTTTTTTTTATTAGACAAATGACGTTCCATTAAGGCATAAGTGGGGTCAATCCTGGATCAAGGATTTCTATTACTCAAAGAATGACGTGACTGTAAGTAAATATACATATTTAGTTAACTCTATCTTCGTTTATTTAATTTTCCTTCTTTTTATGGAAAAATATCAATGGTAATTAATTATTATTATTATTATTATTTGAATATAAAATAAAATCGTTAATCTTGGACCAATGATTTATACGCGAGGTTCTTTTTATTATTATATTATCAAGGAATTATAATCAAGGTATGTTGTGTGCGTGATTAATTTTTCCCTATATTCTTCCTTCCTAACCAAATGATTCTGGCCTCCTCTTCACTGTTTTTACCTTAAATAGTGTCTTATGCGTCTAAAAGTTTGAAAATGCTCGACTTGGACCACAAAAGACAGGACTAGCTCTTTTATATATGCTCGCAACCTCGCGACTTTTTTTAAAAAAACCACGCAAAAATATATTGGCTATGGTGGTGGTAGTTTTGACATCTTATGGTACCCTTGAGCAAGTATTAATAACTTTATCAATTCTTAAAGTTAGTAGAGTCAGCTCCTTGAAATCACGAAGGAAGAGTCAGCTCATAAAAACAGTTGGTAATTATGTTTATTAATAATAGGTTGAATAGATATCAACTTACAACTACTTACTACACTCTTCTCCTAATTGTTAGGATGGAACTTTTCTTCAGAAAAAGTAGTGTTTTGTGATTAGAAAAGGGAAAAAAAAAACCAAAAAACCCTTGTGTATTCTTACCCTTTAAAAAAAAATTATTGTTCATTCTTTGTTAAAGTATTAAAGGAGAAGAAGATTCGACCTTTAAAGGAAGAATTAAAGGATTATCGCCAACGTTAATCGTAGATTTTATTACAAATATATTATGTATATGAATGCAATTATAATATTAATCCTTAAATAATGTTGTTTAAATGTTGAAGTTTCCCTCATTATAACAGTTATACAAGTTATATATCCCCCCTTCCCTAAAATTATATAATTAGAATTAATTCAATTGTACCAGTTGTCTTGCTCCAGCCTCCTCATTGTGCTGTCCAAAAGTTTCATCCCTATCTTGATTGATGGAAGTGGAGTTTAGTCATATTATGCTCTAAATAATTATTTACTATTAAATAAAGAATAATTCCACAGTTGGGACGAACTGGCTAGTGTCTACAATCACCTTTTTTTTGTTTTCTTTTTACAGGAAAGGTTTTGAGGCACAAAAAGGCAACAACTTGCAAAGATAAATAAAAATATAGTGAAGGTAAAGATATTTCCACTGACAGTTCAGCATGGTTGATCAAACACAGATAAATCTACAAATCTATTGTCTATGTCATGAATTCAGCCAAGGATAGGGACCACAGACAGAATTGTCATATTCTGCTTAGTCCGTGTTTCGTTAAAGTACGATTTTTCAATTTCAAACACATCAGTCGAGTATATCCACAGAACAAATAATGTCAAAACTGTTTGGGCATATTTCTGATACTCTCAAATGGAAATAAAGTAGCTAAATGTTATTCAAAAGCAAATGCGAATTTCATACCTTAAGCATTGGGCCTCTTTTTGTCAAATCGGATCATTGGATCAGTCTGGCATATAGCTGGTTGCCCAATCTTATGTTTTTCTTTCTCTATGGTTGACACTTCACACTTTATAAGGCAAATTTCCACATATATAAAAATAATCTACATACCATTTATTTCAGCTATCGATTTTTTTTACTACAATTGCTCCTTGCTAGTGTTTTGAGTGTTGATTGCTCTGAACTCAAATTAGTTCGGTTTAAAAGGTGTGAACAGTTTCCTGCTCTTAAGTAAATAAAGAATAGTTTGGAAACATTTGGATAGAGTTATTTAACTGACATCTGATTTTGGACCCTTTTTTGGGATTGGAATTAAATGGAATTATTTTTGATTAATTAATAATGAGTTATTTATCTTTTGTTGAGGGGTATAATTTACTTGCAATTTGGAACCCACCTTTCAGGCTAAGGGAATGCTCATTTAATTAATCTTCATTACTAATGCCCCCTCTAGTCTTAATCCCATTACTTACAAGACAATTACCCTCAAATTAATCCAAAGATATTAAAATGTGTGTAATTGGTGCAAAAAGATACAATGCGAAACATGTTATGTGAAATACATATATCATTGTGTTTATGTAGACATATTTGTACTTAAATGCATTTTAAAGGTAGATACAGGATCAACGGAAGAGAATCTAATTAATATTGGTATTTTGACTCATTATTTTAGTACTTTTGAACCAATCAATATTAAATTTAAGAGCGTTTTAATAGAATGTCATCATATTGGAAGTCGGGCTTTTTTTCATAAATGAAAAAAAACTTTATTTCTTTAAAACTCAGGAAAATGTTGAGTCTCTGCCGTGAATTTGAATGATGATGTCAGAATGGAGCCTACAAATAAAAGAATTTAAATTCTACCATCTATAGAAAACTACGTACCTCCTCTTTATCACATTTTATACATTAATAAACATTAAAAATATGCTATAATGTGTTTATTATTATTATTTGCTTTTATTCGAATATCCTTGTTTCTCACTGGCTCAGAGGTTTTTGTTATTTTTAAAACCATTTGAAAAAAGTTTCCTTTAATTTTTTTTATTTTGAAATGAGTAGTTTATCTTAATGTCTTTGACTTATGATACAATCTCTGACATCAGTGAAAACGCTTTATTCACGAGAATAAAAACAGAAAAAAGTTCTGGAATATTCACAAAATTAGTAAGAGCTAATTTTAACTGAGGTGAAATGTGAAAAAACAGTTCTTTCTCAATCGGCGTTTTTCACTCTAAAATCATCCCAAGTGGGAAGTAGTAGTCTTCATTTTTCCTTATATAGCTTTCGATGGGGGTACTACTCTACCAGGATAAGACGTTTAGACGCATAAAATGAATTACAATACCCTTTGCAAAGAAAAGGTGCCCTAAAATACTCATTTTCTCCGGAATAAGAGACTTGTTTTCGTTTCGTTTTCGTAGCAATGTGCTATAATGAATGAAATTAGGTAATAACAATTGCTTTGAAATAGAAGAGCAAAATAGTTCTTCATTTTCTATCTACTTTAAGAGTCGACAACATATCAGCTAACACAAGGGCTCTCCATGTTACCATAATTTGTATAACGTATTCCATTCCATAATGTGGTTTTGAGGCTCTCTAGGAATTGCTTTTTCTTTCAGATCCTTACTAATAAGAGCTACGAGTTGAGAAATCAACAGCTGATAATAAATACACAGGACATGCTATGGGAAAATCATTGTGTAACAGAATGAACTCTTTATTGTATATATGTTCCATTGCACAAAAAAAGTCTTAAATGGAAAGGAATGTTGTTAGTTCCAAATACTTTAACCATAATATATTTCGAGTTCAGAAAAATAGGATAAGAGCACTTATGAGGGAAAAAAAAAGTTAAAGGAGAAACATAATTCCTGACAGTTAATACATAACAAATTGTTTTGTTATGAAGATGAAACGATGTCTGTGTCCGAACCGGACTCGTTCTTAAATTAGAGCCGATACACGACGAGCTTTTTGGGATCAACAAAAGCACCACACTGTATTCTCCCTTCAGCTGATTTTCATCATTTGACTCCTTTGATTTAAAGCAGCTGACTCTACGTAATATGAACTCTAAAAGGGTATTATTATTATTGTTTATGATTTTGATATTATTTATAAAATATATTAAATCAAGGATTGCGCGCCCTTTTTTGAATTTTGAACTTATTATAAGTATTAACGATTGGTTTGTGATTGGTAGAATTTATAAATATATAGTATATCTAAATAATAATTCTGTCCAATATTAACAAGTTGGCAACAAGGAAAATACAGAAGGGTAGCTACCATATCTTTTTCCAAATTTTTCCTTTCCCTTTTGTCAGTCGAGGTTGCGAGTGGACAAAAAAGCTCGACGTGGATAGAGCAATATCTAGCCTTACATATTGTATGAATCCATTCACACTTTTTCCGTTCATCCGTTCATATTTTTTTATCCTCATTCAGTCCTTCATTTTTGAGACAAACAACTCAAAAAGTATATAATCAATAATCAAGTGAACGGACAGCCCTTCAACAAATTAAATCATCAAAATAACTCTCCAATAATAATAATAATTAATTAGTGTCATTTCTCCATTAGATTATAACGACGAGTTATATCACTGCGTAGTTATAAGCAACTCTTGATATTGAGTAGAAGCCCGCTCACAATGTATTTAAATGATGGCATAGAAAATGGTTTTCATTGAAGGACATACACATAAGATTTGTCTCATCTTCATCTCTGACTATAACTGTTGAAAAATAAAAAAATAAAAAAGTTTTTGTTTTGTATCAAAAGGAAAAGCAAGCAAATAAAGAAAAGCAAATAAAATAAAACACACATTCAAGACTTGAAATTTAATACAAACTTTTGTTTATTTTTGATAAACACATTTACAACAACCCAAAAATAAACCAATTTAAAAAGATTTAATGGGTAATGGACTCTCTCTCTCTCTCTGACTCTGCAGTAAAGTTAGCTCCCTTGGGGGAAATAGGATATGAATATATTTATATATGTACATACTATAATAATGAATTATTACCCATTTTTTTTTTTTTGAAAGGTGTGTCTATGTAATGGAATGTGGCATTTATTGATGATGTCTTTTAAGAGGAAGATGGTTGAAGAGAATGCCTATTTGTATATATATATATATATATATATATATATGTAGACAAGTACATAAGTATATAGATATATATGTATATATCAAATCAAATTACCTAATTCATCAAGTACATGTATAAAGTACATAGTCTCATAATAACCTATATATGGGTGCCTTTAGGATTTAGTCCCTTTAAACAAGCATTTCCAAACTTCCCCCACAAAGAACTAAAAAAAGACACAAAAAAAACAAAAAAACTTTTCTATGGATATACATACATAGATATTTTTATTTTTATTTTAACATTATATAGAAAATGTGTTATATATTGATGGAGCACTTTGAGTTTTTGGAGCTCATTCAAATGGATTAGAAAATGGTAACAAAGAAGGAAAAAAAAAAACAACCAACCTTTTTCATTATTTGAATGTCATTTTGAACGACATTTTATGTACGTACAGTAGGCCCTCGGATTGCGTGTGACATTTAGTTAGCAAACTTTCCCTGCAGTGCAATTACTCCTTTGAGTACATACATAAGGATTGATTCATATAGCGAGAGACCTTTCTTCATGAGTGTCGCCAGAAAAAAGCCAAGCAATCAGATTTTCCTCAAAGTCATTCTGAATGTGTCTCTAATGTATGTAGACTAAAGGCTCTGGATTTGAGTCGTATGATTTTAAGTCATTAATTAATTAATTATCTATTGAAATGAAACATATTGACTGCGACTTAGGACTTGACTTGAGACTTGTAAATCGGTAACTTTGTCTCTCATTCAGTTTTTTTGTGTGTGACTAAGACATTAATTTGATTAATTAATTAATTATTTATTTATTCATGGATAGATTCTACATTTTGGTATATTGAAGAAACAAATTTTTTTAGTCCGTTTGGATCACGAGCTCTTCCCTAGTACGAATGTTACTCATAGTAATATAAAGTTTTGAAGAAACTTTTGTATGTATTCCATAATGATTGTTTGTAATAGAGTCATGCTTCAAATTATGAGACACATGCCTTGCGATTGTTGTATAGACCGAATGTCTTTTTTAACCTATACATACATATATGTGATATCTTTGACTGGTAGAAAGTTTTTTTTGCCTTATTTACTTTTTCAAAAAGGTCATTTTCCCTTAGAATAAAAAAATGAATGGAGAACCATTCAGCTGCTTCTTGAGACTCGAAATACGTAGTATAGTTATTATCTGATAGTATATAATTATGGAGCAATTTTTTTTTGATGTACAGGAATTATGAATAAGGAGTACTTACTCCTCTCCAGATGTTCCTCATAAAAAAGATTTGAAAGTGTACAAAGTGGTATATCCATTTCATATAATAATGGAGATGTTTTAGTGAGCAGCTCAGTGAGAACGGAAATCACAGAAATGAACAAATGCTTCCCCCGATCCATCCCTTCAGTACGGAGCAAGGAGCAAAAATGTTGGCAAATTGCAAACCTTGCTATGCTATGGAATCCACCTCACAACTCAGACTTGAGTCGACCTCAAATCTAATTAAACTCTAACTTCAGACTCGACACAGGCTGGAAGCTTTTGATTCGAGATCTCAGGGACTGGAAACTTTACTTTATTCGTAAGAAATGACTCTTAAAATGTGCAGAGAAGAAGGAGAATGAATCAACCTTAAAACTCCTTGGGCTAAAGCTTCACTGTAGTTTTGTTAAACTGCAATTTGAGGGTAGCCGCTCGGATCGAAACTAAAAACTTAAAGACTCTACACACTTGGATTCGTAAAAAACACACAGACGACACGTTATCGTGTTTTCATAGTTTGTACTCCACAATATCAACATATATGTATGTATGTATGTATGTATATGCTTTATATCAACCCTTTATTTTGATGAGTATTTTCTGTTTATTTACTTCCGTTTCTTTAATAGAGAAATATTCTATTAACCTGCATAACATGAAGAATTGGTACAACTTTGTTTCAAAGAGAAGATTAAATACATTTATTTGTATGTAGGTTGTTGTATATATATATATATGTATAAGGGAGAGGAAATAGGTCAAACCGTATATGGTTTGTTTGCTACTCATTTAACCAAAATGGACTTGATAGCACTCAAAATAATACCATTCTTGGAAGAAGAATAAAATGTGGTTTTATTCTACAAATATGTATTTGTCCATAAATTGGTGAATGAGTAATTATCTAGTAATTACAATCATTCCCCTCTCGAATGCTACGTATGCATATATGTAAAATGGTCAAGACTCTTCCGAATTGCAAAAATGTACAGAATTTACTCAACTGACTCTGTATATGTACATATTAAATGTATGATGTATGTAATTAATAAATTTTCGCATAATTAAAAGTAAAGATATTTGTATATATATATATATATATATATATATATATATACATATACATATACATGTGTATTTTGAAGGATGTAACGTGCCTGTAGAGAGCAAGTGTATGTATGTTTACAAAATACGCAATTACATACATGTAACAAAATCCCTTCTTTGACTCTGTAGAGATTTAAACATTCAGTGATTTATTCAAAGAAAAAAAACAAAAAACAACAAATTGAATAATGTATGTATGTGTATAAAAAAATAAATATTAGAAATAAACCTTGAATCAGGGCAATCTCTATCCTTTCATTGATACACAAGTTAAATATCTATTTATTTACGTTTTAAAGATTAAAAATAAATGTATGTATGTATGTATGTACATACAACAATTGTAATCCTCAGCTTGTTATAAACTGAATGAACAGCACACCTCGACATTCATAGAGTGAGCTTATTCATACTTATATATATATATATATTATGATGATGATGGTTCTAATTCACTCTCAAGGTTATAGTGTATAAAAAATCAAAACTGGAGACACGTTTGTAGGAACAAAATCGAGTCACAGTACACACGTCGCTATCTTTGTTGCATCTCGCAACCTTCCCCCTCCCTCACACACACATACAGAAAAAAAAGAGAGAGAGAGAGAGAGAGAAAAGGGAAGAAAAGAAGGGTCTTCTTCCCAACTTTGAAGTGATTCTTCATTTGATAGAATAGAAAATATTTCAAAGCTGAACAAGAGTTACCTTAAATTAGAGCAATTAACGTATAGGCCACTCACATACGCGGAAAATAAGTAGAAAAATCGACAGCTGCCGACATTAAAATATGACGAGTTTACCATTTTGTTGCTGGTGGTGGGATAAGGCCATGTTACTTCCCCCATCACACGTGGTACACCGACTTGAGACTCAACTTAAACACGAAGTGAAAAGACTACCGACTTTTTTATATTATCTTAAAGCTTGAGTCGGGGCCGTAAAAAAAAATGAATTGTAGTCAGTGCAGAGCCCTGAGGGGCTAAATATCTAGGAATGTAAATCATATGCAATTCGGGCTTGTAATAAAAAAAGAAAGAGAAAATCAACCTGGCAACCCTGACAATTTAATGAATGTTGAGGGGGGAAGCAGCTTGAGCTGTCATGACGTTTGACTGAGCCTCAAGCTGCTACTTTCCTTTATATATGTATACAAATGAAAACATCAAACCACAAACATTACAATACGTTACTCCAGATTCATTATTATATTCACAAATATCATTAACTCCATTCTCCTCAATGAATGATATCCATTTTTTAATTTTTCCTTTGTTCCTCTCCATGATATAATCTTCATTACAGACTGTTCTTTACTTGTAAAACATTATGTTGAGGTAAAGTTGATGTTACCTTCTTAAGGGGAAAAAAAATGATAACAGCTTCGGAAAACAAAAAGACCTGTTTGAAGAGCCAACTCCACTTTTTTATCACACGCCCGAATTGCATATGATTTACATTCCTATAAATATCACTACTTGAGACGCTCTTGAGCTGTTTCATAAAATGGCTGGGAATTTAGACTACACTCGGACTCAAAGGGAAAAGACTCGACTTCTCGCGGACTGCATCTCAAAGACTCGAAACTTGAGTCGGCTACGTAAAAAAAAAAAAAAAAATACTTCAGGAGTCAGTGCAGAGGTCTGAGGGACGGACACTATCATACGACTCTAACAGACTTGAGTATCACTTGAGTCCAAGTGGAGTCGTTTTTAGTGTCGAGCCGAGTCTGAAATTGCTGGTACTTCAAACTTGGACTTTGTACATACTTCTCTTGGGCTCGTAAGAAATGACGACTACTAATAGGTTTGTATACTATAATCCCTTGTACAAGAAAAGAGTTCCTTTCTGATCCAGCCTACATGACCTTTACTCTCCTTCACGACGAGCTTTTTGGGAATAACAAAAACACACTGTATTCTCCCTTCAGCTGATTTTCATCATTTGACTCTTTTGATTTAAAGCAGCTGATCCTATGTGTTATGGGCTCAAAAAGGGTATTAGTATTATTTATGATTTTGATGCATAAAAAATATATTAAATCAAGGATTGCGCGCCCTTTTTTTGAATTTTTGATATATTACAAGTATTAACGATTGGTTTGTGATTGGTAGAATTTATAAATATTTAGTATATCTAAATTATAAATTCTGCATAATATTAACAAGTTGGCAACAAGGAAAATACAGAAGGGTAGCAGCTACCAGTTGTTTTTCCAAATTTTTCCTTTCCCTTTTGTTAATCGAGGTTGCGAGTGGACAAAAAAGCTCGTCGTGCTTAGGTATTGGTAGAATGATGAGTGACCCACATAATATGTACATAGAAAATAGATACATAGAAAAGGAAATCCACAAAGAAATTGTGTTTTCATGAAACAAAGACATGAAGTTTCCTCTTATTTTGTGGTATTTTTTGAGGCAAAAATTAAATTATATACATATATATACATACCTACTTATGATTGTAAAATGTACATATATGTATGTATGTACTATTTGATTGTACAAATCTTTCCTGTGGACATCTTTGAAGGACATTGAGGATGATGATGATGAGGATGATAATAATAATGATTTAGCAGCAGATAGAATCGTGCAAAATAATAATAATAATAATAATAGTAACAATATGAAGAAAGGAAATGAACAATGAGCTTAATACGACAAACAGATAGAGAGGCGATGTTCAAGTCATATTACGTCATGATTATTTGCTTTGTTTGTATGTAAGAATAAGAAATATACAAAGTGTTGTTGTACATAGTTTATATCAATGTTCAAGGAAATTAGGACTTGTAAGAGGAAATTTTGATGCAAGATATATAATGAGTCATTATGAATGATACATCCTCCTCAGGGCAAGGAGTTCTATACATACATACATAGATACAAACACTGCTACGCAGCTATTGTTAGAGTTATACATACATACAAAGTGTGGATCCACACACTATAATACGTAAATGAAGGACTATCCTTAAAAAGTGGGCCAACAAATTTTGAATCAAATCAGAATGGATGGGAATATCAAAAAAGGGCCTCGCGATCTTTTGATCGTACTTGAATCCCCCCTAAATACATCATTTTCGAAAACTTTTGAGTTCATAGGCAACGTACAATTAAGCTTTTTAAGACTCCGAATGGGAAGTTGGTCTCCAAATCAGTTGATTGGACATAGCCTATGTCCTTTTTAGGGGCAAGTTACAAATAAAGAACAATGGGATTCGCGCTATATAAAGGGTTTTGCGTTAGGGACGGCGAGCTACGTATTATTTTTGTTTTGTTTTGTTTCCATTTCCACTCACAAATAGCCTAGAAATCATCATGGACCAGGTCAACCTCGAGCAGAGTTTGCAAATTATCCAAACTTATTGCCAAATTCGTGGCACCTTTAAATATAAATGTACACAAGCTATCAGATAAGGACTCCATGCAGACTTCAGAGTTAATAAGAAGAAATTATTTTAACATAAATTGATTAATTATTATTTGTTGAATTTAGTCATATCATTTAATTACTACAACTTTATTAAAGCTAAATGACGTAAGGTCCTTGATTGCAAAGAAGTTAAAATTTCATTGTGAGAAGTCCTTTATTATGAATCATTTTTTCTGAAAACACATTGAGGGAAGAAAACACTCAAAGTCCAGACCAATTTTGTACTTATTTGATTGCGTAATTACGTCAAAAGAGTGACTAAGTAGAGTAGTTCTATGTAAGCATTGATTTATTTTTATGTAAATATATATTATATAGGTGTACCTTTAAAACCACTTGCTTAAATAAGCAAAGAGAGGGGATAATTGGCACGAAATTCAGTTTTTGGAATATTACTCAGCTTCTATATAGAAGTGATACTGTCACGACGTGAGCTCTTTTATAACAAAGCTCAAAACAATATGTAACTTTGGGCTGCAAATTCATACCAAAGTTAATTGTTTTCTAGCTTTAATATCCATTTAATTGTTGTGCTTTTTTTTTGTCATGGGTAGGAATGTAAATAATATGCAAATGGGGTGTGTAAAATAAAAAGAAAGAGAAAATCATCAACCTGGTAACTCTGACAATTTGATGAATGTTCAGAGGGAAGCAGCTTGAGCTGTCATGACGTTTTACTGAGCAACAAGCTGATATATTCTCCTTTATATATACAAGTGAAGACATCAATAATAAATAATAACATTATGTATGTATACCATAGATGAGAGGCAGAAAATAAACTCAAATTAATGTAAGGAAATTATATATTTTTAACTAATAATAATTAATCGAGGACATGAGCCCTTTTTGTTTACATTTTATTTGCTTTATTAACCTTAATGCAGGTATTCTTCCTTCATGTGAGATCTTTACCATCAGGTAGATGTTTTCCCCTTAGTAATAAAGGAAAAACGATAACAGCTTTGGAAAACAAAAAGACCTGTTGAAAGTGCCAACTCCTCAAAATTTCGCACGTGGCATTTTGCATATTATTTACATTCCTAGTCATGGGGCAAGTTGGTCAGTAGTGACTATTTATAAATAATCATAAAAAAAAGAGAGTCAAATATATAGTCACTTCTGACTCTGCATACAAAATCAATCACCTACAACACAGTTTTTTCCTTAATGTTTGAAGATGTTTGCCCCTCTAATTGTGGTACTTTTATGATGCCTAACTATTTCAGTATTTTAACGTCAGCTACCGCTCTTTACACAGTTCTTACAAAAATTACACATTAGAAAAAGGTAATTATTTTTTTGAATCAATTTACCTTATCCGTTCTGCGCTTTCTTTCCTCAAATCAACTCCTTGAGTTCAAACACTGTTATTTTACTCAACATTTATCCCATCAACAATATTTTACACCTTAATTTTAATACGAATATTTATATTTTCATGGAATAAATAAGGTGTAAGAATGTAACTGAATACTTGAATTTAGTACAAAAAAATTATTGAAACTGAAACAAATTACTCAAAGAGTTTGCTGCTCCCTCCATTTTTAAAAGGTACTAGCTAATAAAATACAAATTAGTGACACACTCATTAAAAAACTAGCTGGAAAATTGTAGTGTATCAACGGACCTTTACCAGCCCCTCTCTCCCTTATCTGAGTAGTTTCAAATAGTATTTAACTTTGAATGCTTTACTTCCTTCCAAATGGTTTATTTCACCAATACAGCATTAAAATATTAAGGCCAGTTGGATTATACTCAAGCAAGAAACTGAGACCTATACTTTGCTGATACAGAGAGAGAGAGTAAATCTTCTAAAATCATCAACTTTGAAGTCAATTGCCCAAAATGAAATGATAAAATCGAAAAATTCAAGAGCATTTACCTCAAAGGAATTATACCTTAAATTAAAATCCCACTTTTAGCCTATATTGTATTTATTGATGCATTCTAAAGGGATGGACAATTTTTGGGGGTAAAGGGAGTTGAAGGCCTACAAGACTCTACAAATCCCACATACGTAATAATCCAAAAACTACGTCACTCCTACAATATGGTACTTTGAAGCAAGCATGAAGAATATCTAACGTTTGTAGAATAAATACCTTTAATATTTTGTCAGATTATTATTATTATTATTATTACTATGTACATCTATGTGCGTACACTAGAGCAAGCTTCCCCTAGTTCCTTCAAACATAACTATAAATTATTTATGTGAATTATTATGTCTATGGTTGAGTAGGGAGATGTAATTCAAGTTGGTTCATGAGGCTTTGATTTGCATATTTATATATATATATATATATACGTATCTAGTTTATACATATAATATGTACTCTAAACGAAGACGAGCCTCTTTTTTCCTCTTTGAAAGGCATGAAAACCATGTTTAGTCTGTTAATATGTACATACATCCTTCTCATGAAATGATATAAACATATGTACATACCTATTCACTCTACTTAACGAATCAAAATGGTCTTATATGTATATATATATATATATATGTATTTAAAATATTACATGAAAATTATACATAATAAATAACATTCAAATCGGGATTCAGTGATGTAACGGTAAAATCTTTAGGGATGATGATGATCTTATTGTCTATTAAGTAGTATGTATATAATTTATAATACATATACATAAGGTGTTGTGAAGGAACCATAGAGTGCGCATGTTCCATTTACAATTGGTAGAATGATTTTAAAATCTTTATTATTATATATGTAGACCGTATACTTAAATACCTGGCTCGTGTGTTGTTCTCATTCCTAGTAATGTAGTAATTAATTATGCATAATGAGTAGCATTGACGTCAAAAGGAATAAAATTCCGTATGGATGAATGTGTCTTTCTCTTCCTTGACCCAAAAAATATATGTACACATACTAACAAAACGTAGTCTTTATAATTAGGAGCACTCAGTTGCTCGTCTCAGTAACTTACTAGTAGTTGTGATTGTACAAGTTGGAATCTTGTCCATACATACAAGCAGATTGACCAAGTTAGAATAATGAGATGAAGCATTGTAAATGCGAAATTGAAGGGTTTTGTGACGGAGATAATGCAATGATTGAAAATCTATTGAATGTTTCATATATAATTTTTTTAATTGATTAGTTGGCAACGTCTTTGAGACCAAGATCGATCCCAAGAGCCACGTTTTTGGATCTCGGAGTCAAGAACAAAATCAAAGCAATATGATGAAAAGTTTCCTACTGTGCCTGTTATAGCTTTGGATCATGTAGTCTTGAGCATTGCTCTATGGTATGACAAGTACTCTGTGTCTCAATATAAGTTGAATCATTCTCAAATAAGAAATAAGTTAGAGATCAAAATGAAATGATTGCATCGATTAATAGCTTTTGATTCAAATAGTTAAATAAAATGTTACGACTACAATCTGCTTGTAGTTTACGTTACAGTTTGTTACTTGTATAACTACAATCCAGTGGCATTATATGGGGCGATGATGGAACACATTGTGTAGGGGCTACTTATTTGTTTTGAATAAAATTGGGGCAAGGTGTGGAATACATTTTGCAGTTACCGCCTCTCCGCTATGTCTCTGCAGGTCGAGCTTTTTTGTCCACTAGAAATCTCGACTCTCAAAAGGGAAAGGAAACATTTGGAAAAATAAACCCTTCTGTACATATTTTCCTTGTTGCCAATTTTTTAATATTGGACAAAGTCCATAAATTCTACCAACATACAAGTCAATCGTTAATACCCGTATACTATTCAATTATTCAAAAAAAAGGGCGCGCAATTCTTGAATTAATATATTTTTTATAATACATCAAAATCATAAATAATAATAATAATAATACCCTTTTTGAGTTCATAGCACGTAGAGTCAGCTGTTCTTAATCATAAGAGTCAACTGATGAAAAAACAGCTGAAGGGAGAATACAGTGTGATGCTTTTTTTTGTTCATCTCAAATGACTTGTTGTGCTAATGCAGGCACATAAAACATAATATCCTTAGAACGCCATCTAACGAGGAAAAAACATTAATCTTAATATACACATATCTATATGTATATACAACAATAAATGGAGGAAGGAATGAAAAATAAGAGAATCTTACTTTTATTTTGTGATTTATATATATGTACATATATATGCACATATGATTATAGGTAAGAATTCATTCAAGTATTTTTTATACAATAATCGATAAAGATTTATGTATCTTATGTAGAACAAGGTACATACATACATACATAGTCCTTGATTTTTTATTTTATTTTATTTTAACCCCTTTGTCCAATAACTTTAAATTTGTGCATACTTTTGTCTAGGGGGGCCTGAGGATAAATTATTGCTACAAATGTATGTATGTATACATCATAATCCAATCTAACGACGTTATTTGAAGTGTGATTCTTCAACTTTTCTTTCGGTTGTGACATTTTTGAAGTATGTATGTACGTATAGACAAATCACAAAATAATAATTTTATTGTATCTCTCAGGGCTGCAGTCCGATCTCAGTCCAGTCCCAACTGTTGCACGACTCACTTTTTAGAATAAACGAGAGAGGGTTCTACATATACATATAATTAGGAATGGGCAAAATGTTGAGATAAAGGAAGAAAAGGAAATTATCAGTTGGTATCAGTACCTTGAACATCAATTTGAATTCAGTTTTTTCCATATCGTTGAGTCTAGAGCAGGGGTGTCAAACATACGGCCCGCTAGGAGGTTTAATCAGACCCCTAGGATAATTTGAAAATGAAAAAAATACATAAAAGACATGGATTAAACTTTTTAATTAAAGGTAATTCAGTAATTATCCGCTAGGGGTGTATGTTATACTCTTTCTTTATAAGTCTCTTGTTGTAATCTCATGTAAAGTTCATTATTATAAATTATGATACGAGTTACTTACACTTTGTGCAATTTTGATAAATGTTTTGTAAAAGTGTTGTTCAATAAATTTTTAGTTAAATTGAACAATGTCCTTGTTCTTCTTTACATCAAAACAAAGGGAACCACATGATGATATTTTGGTTATTTATAGCTGCTATAATTTTAATGGTCCGGCCCACGACGTCTACCTAGGGCTTGTATGTGGTCCGCGATGTGAAATTAGTTTGACACCCCTGATCTAGACCTTACTACAATCATAAGTAGCCATTGGTTATTATTTAATATTGTCAAATAACAATACGTAAGGAAAAAATGCAGGGGTACCAGATAGTCAAGGAGACGTAAGTATAACTTTAACGCGCCTAAGTGAGTCGTAAGACACCTCTTAGCAATGCAACGCCTCTCCGTACGTCTCATTATTGTAAACCCATCCTTATTTTAGCTTGGATTTCTGTAATTGAATCCCTTCAACGAAGCTTAAAGTATCATTGATTGCAATACCTATTAAGACAGAGCAAATACATGAGACTACTTTGCTAATATTCTTAAATAATAAAGGTTTAACATAGGAGAGCTTTATTCCATAGCACACGGATTTTAACGCATTCAATTCGAACGCGTCCTTATTGTTTAGAATGAAGCCATAGAAACTGATGCATCCCTCGATCCATTTAACTATAATAATCAATAACGTATGTAGAGAAAAGTAATTACATGGTAAGTAACATACTTACTTTTGTATCTATACCTCGAAACAATAATAATAATAATAATAATAATAATTAATCAGTCTTGGACTATACATAAAGGGTTTTTGTCCATTCTAGATCATTAATAGGAATGTAAATCATATGCAATTCGGGCGTGTGATAAAAAAGTGGAGTTGGCTCTTCAAACAGGTCTTTTTGTTTTCCAAAGCTGTTATCATTTTTCCTTTATTACTACTGAGGTGAGAACATCTACCTGATAGTAAAGATGTCGCATGAAGGAATACATGCATTAAGTTTAATAAAGCAAATAAAATGTAAACAAAAAGGGCTCAAGTCCTCGTATAATTATTATTAGTTAAAAATATATAATTTCCTGACATTAATTTCAGTTAATTTTCTGCCTCTCATCTATGTTATTATTTATTGTTCTATATATAATGGAGAATAGCAGCTTGTAGCTCAGTAAAACGTCATGACAGCTCAAGCTGCTTCCCCCCCTCGACATTCATTAAATTGTCAGGGTTGCCAGGTTGATTTTCTCTTTCTTTTTTTATAACACGCCCGAATTGCATATGATTTACATTCCTAATCATTAACGTGTTCCTCTATCCTCATCATTACGATGGCAAACTTGGCTATTTAAAAAAAATAAAAATAAAAACTACTTAGTCATTACTCCATTTTTAGAGTGATGATGTGACTTACGGTTATAATGATGATTCAAATATGTAGTGACTCGCTTCAACGCCTTGTGTCTTTGTATGTACTTTATATGGATGAGTGTGAATGACTACATGACATGGATGGAGTATGTAATTGATGTTATGACCATGGGTACAAGTTTGGAATTGACTTATGTGCATTTCCCCATCATTAAGAGTAGCTTTGCAATACTTAATTGCTATAGGTAAAGCCCATTCACATCAAAACAACATCTTCCTAATTAAATGTCAGTGTTTGGAGGAGTAGGTATTTGAAATACAAACTCTCTCTCTCAAAAACTTCTTTCGTAGAAGGAAAATATCTAACAACTAATTTCACCATTCAATTTGATGTCATTGCGTTAACAAAATTAGTTATTTATCCTTGTTTTTTTTATGAACACATTTGTATAAAAAGATATTTCTTCTGTATGTACACAAACAGAGTCTACAAGTTGCAACTTCTACGGCACATATGTGTAAGGTCAAGTAGAAATGAGTGTAAATAAGAAAAAAGCACGAAGTGAAGGAAAAAACATTTTTCTTTCTCTTGCTATTTTTGTTTTATTAAATAAAGACACGGCTATTCTTCTTATACAAAATTTTTGTACTTTTTCTCAAAAATCCTAAATATTAATAACAGAACATTATAGCCTAGAGTCAAAAAATACGTGAATGTCTCTCAAATATGTTAAAGACTCAACTTACATCATAAGTAACATAACTAACGACCCAACGTGTCAATATCAACAAAAACTATTATCTCTTAAACCAAACTGTTAAATAAATTTAATATAAAAAAATATGGTTTGAACGAAAAATGAAGAATTAATATGGTAAAAAAAATCTCGGATCTTAAAATTTACTATACTGCTAAATTCAGAGCCCTTTGGGAGACTTTCGTTTAGGATAAACGAGTCAAACTTTTTAACTTAGATCATTAAATTTTAATTTCAACTATTACATACAAATTTTAAACTTCAATATAAGGATAACACTACTATCTGATGAATGAGTATCAAAAGTTAAGATCACAGTATTATACTAAAACATAAAAAGTAGGAATGTAAATAATATGCAAATGGGGTGTGTAAAATAAAAAGAAAGAGAAAATCATCAACCTGGCCACTCTGACAATTTGATGAATGTTGAGAGGGAAGCAGATTGAGCTGCCATGACGTTTTACCGAGCTACAAGCTGCTATTCTCCTTTATATACATATACAAATGAAGACATCAATAATAAATAATAACATTATGTACGCCATCGATGAGAGGCAGAAAATTAACTCAAATTAATATCAGGAAATTATATATTTTTAACTAATAATAATGATACGAGGACTTGAGCCCTTTTTGTTTACATTTTATTTGCTTTACCAACCTTAATGATTGTATTCCTTCATGTGAGATCTTTACTATCAGGTAGATGTTTTCCCCTCAGTAATAAAGGAAAAATGATAGCAGCTTTGGAAAACAAAGAGTACTGTTCGAAGAGCCAACTCCACAAAATCTTACACGCGGCATTTTGCATATTATTTACATTCCTAATTATAATGCACGCCTGCTGAGGATGTTTGAATTGTCAAGATAGTGATAAATGATTAATAAAAGCACAAATATTTTGCATTTTACCAACATGCACCTTCGTCTTGTTTTTTTAATTTACGCTTGCCGGGATTTCGACCTTTTTCATAGTTCTACTCCACAATGGTAGCCCCAAAGCATCAGTTGCTATAGATTTGTCTTTTTTTGCACCATATTAAAGTACTTATTTTGAAATTTGTTAAACTCAAATTAAACCTTGTACAGTTGTAATTATCCCCATTACTTTAATAGAAGAATAGTTCAACAGATTAAAAGAGTCACGTAATTTTTTAGCTACGAGTTTATTTCGGACCTTATTTCCGATAATATTTGTGTGAAAAGATTGAAAATGACAAGCAAAGTTTGCTGTGTGATCCATGAAGCACACATTTTATTTGTTTTATTAATATTAATGCATGTATTCCTTCATGTGAGATCGATCTTTACTATCAGGTAGATGTTCTCCTCTCAGGAAAAAATGACAACAGCTTTGGAAAACAAAAAGACCTGTTGTTCGAAGAGCCAACTCCACAAAATCTTACATGCGGCATTTTGCATATTATTTACATTCCTAATAATAAGGTAGATGGGTGTATTTTATATAACCGACTTGGTGCCAGGAGTACAGGGCATTGTTTTTATTCAAAATCATAAGAGACTAGAAGAAAAGTGATGAGCAAGTATATTAAGAAATCTCCAAGATTCATACAAATTTTAGAATAAATAGTCATACTCCCAGTGGAGAACAGATGCTTATTATATATATAGTATATTCATTCTAAATAAAATAACAAGGAAACGAATTCAAGAAATCAAACGATGGATTTTAAAATTTTCAATAGTCCCCCACTATGCTCAAGTCAAAAAGGAGTTTTGTTAGTAGTCTTCATTTTTAAGGAAACACCTCCCATTAAATGTAGGAATGCCAATTACCATAGCTAAAATATAATTTAACGGGATATTTTGTCAATATATTTAACCTCAATTTGCGTATTTTAAAGAGGGTTAGCGGAAAAAATTTAGTCATAGAAATTATGGAGCAGTTAACGAAGAATAGGACTTTGTTCCTTACTTATTATTAACAAAATCCTTTTCACGCGTATTTTTAATAGACATTACAGATATGTATGTATAACATCTCATCAGACCATAAAAGGAGTCACTTTAATAAATACTACAACTATTATCAACAACTATTAATTGATCCATTAAATTTATTTATTCAGTATGTAATTTGAAGTAATTGAACCTTGAATTTTCGAATGTTTGTATGTACTATCAGAGAATATGTACGCGCATCAATTAGTAATTATGTAGGGATTCTTAATCGTAAAAGTTAGAAATGACTCTTTTAATATGTGAATATCGCATGGGGTTTTAATATACTTTTTGACAAATAAATAATTCTTCATTTAAAATGAATCATCCCATTTTTTGACTGCAACTTGAACAATTTGCTATTACAATACATTTAATTATTGAACGGAGTCCCAACTTTTATCTATGAACAACATGACTACACACATATGTATAATATGTACAAGCAACATCATGAATGCATTATGGAAAGAAATAATGATTTGTCAGACTGTTTGAGAGGGAAGGAGAATTAGGATGCAAATTATGTGTAAATTAAATGCCTTCGGAAAATGACTGTTGATTGTATGCGCACTGTGCGATTTGATGAAATCCTTTAGAAGAGACTCTCAAGAGCGGATGTCTATAACAATTTGTTATGAGTGAATGAGCTGGAAGAAGACCCTGGATTGACAATCATTGTTAACATGATGTAACATGATGAAGAAGGACGGGCAGGATGATGTTACATATATGTACAAGTACATCCTGGATGACAATGGAAACTGTTCAAGCGTGTAATTATATTGTTGTTGATGTGCTTGAATCCTACAAATTGAGGATCCCTTTCATTCATACTTAAAAAAATCATGGTTCCCTTCTGCTTATTATGTTTATATAGATAGATGGTATGCTTGACAATATTCAAGTTATGCAAGGGTGGAATATTTTGTATAAAGTATATGTATTATTGGACCTCCCCCATATACAAACACAATGTGAATTAATACAAAGAAAACTGTGTCAATAGATATGTACAGTACCTATATAGAAGGTCAGGTGTCTTCAAAGAGCCTTAAGTATACTATTCATTAAACCGAATTATTACTTCTTGTAAGAATTCTAACCAACCGCTATAGCTTAAATATAATTTAGCTGAATATTTTGTTAATATTTAACCTCAATTTGCGTATTTTGCAGAGAGTTAATGTAAAAAATTTAGTGAGAGAAACTGTAGAGCAATTCACGAAGAATAGTGCTATGTTCTTTCTTTACCTCGTTATAAAATAAATCACTTATATATTTCACAAAAAAAAAAAAAATTCTCATCACAGTGTTATTCCACAAACATAGTTCTATTTTTTTTTTTCAGCTGACACTTTTTCTTCGTCTCTTGCTCTCTGATATTAGTGTTCTGAACGCTAATTTGTTTAGTAAGTCAACAATTATTAACTCGACGAACTTTTTGAGATAAACAAAAATACTGTATAAAATTTAAAATCAAGGATTGCGCGCCTTTTTTTTTGAATTATTTAACATTATACAAGTATTAACGATTCATTTGTATATTGGTTGAATTTATCAATGAAGAGTATATCTAGATAATGAATTCTACCAATAATAAAAAGTTGGCAACAAGGAAAATACAGAAGGATAGCAGTTACCAATTGTTTCTCCAAATTTTTCCTTACTCTTTTCTGAGTCGAGGTTGTGAGTGATCAAAAAAGCTATTCGTGTTGTTAGTAAGTCAACTTAAGAGCTGTGAACTGCTATTATATGAAAAATAGTTTCTTATACATATAGTCGAACACTTAAAAAGAATTGGCTCACTACATAGTGCCAACTGAGCTTGGACCTTTTTCTTTCTATCTCTTTTGGAATAGAATTTATTTGAGAGATTCAAAAGAATCACATCCTGATAGGTCAAACCCAGACCGTAGAACATTCAAATTGAAGAAATGTGTTAAAATTTATAAAAAATAATTTATATTATTAAATAATATTGAAATCAAAGTTTACTACTTTACTTTAAATAACTTTAAATATATGTACAGAAAATTTTCCAAATTTCAAAATCAGTTCATTAGTTTTGGATTTATTGTTATTTTTGTATACAGATGTATGTAAATCTACTAATTGCTAAACGAGTACATATAAAAAAATTAAGAAATTGAAAGTTCTTTTTTATTTCTCATATTCCAAATCAGATTGAGTGGGATCCCTTCAAATTTGAGTATACCGATTTCTATAGTCTATATCTGTTAGTAATATATCGAATACTTGCATTTATATCCGTGGATTATTTGCATTTAAAAATAATATCCGTCACGTCCCTCTTATTGTTCCTTGAAAAACGTTTCCAAATTTCAAAGTGCATCATTATCGTCAATATTATATTAAAGTACTTTAGTTCACAAAATGAATTCGTTCACTAAAACATGAGGTATTCTTCATGCAAGATTATAATAGTTTGCAATTATTCTAAATTAAGACTTTATTGAATTTAAAATAGGAATTAGGATTCAATGGATCCTTAATATGGGGTTTGAAATCAGTCACGTCCCTGTTATCAGATTACATTTTAAAGAACTCTCTACGTAAGACAACAGTTTCACTAATATTAGGTAGATTAAAGTACTTTTGTTTACCCATTGAATTCGCTCGATAAAACTTCACATAAACATCTTTCATGCAGGAAGATAGTTTCCCATTATTCTAAATTCAGGCTTAATAAAAGTATATATTTTTTATGATTCGCATTACATATTTATACCTCCAATAAAGTTGGAATTGATTGACTGACTAATATCCCTGATGATGAAATCATTTAGCAAACATTGTTCTACTGAGTTACTTTTGCGTCCAGTATGTACGTGTCTCAGGATTGCGGTCAAGACCACCTTTGGTAAGATCAGGACAATACTAAGACTTTGAAACATCCAGACCAAAGCAATACCAGAGCTTTGAGGGATTAAGACTTAAGAGGGGGTTACAATACAATACGACGTAAGGATAGGCATCGCGTCCGCAAAACTTCACCAAGTGAAGCTTATGCAACAGTCGTCAGATTTATAATCTATGCACGTAAAGAAGAGGGCCAGCCAGTAATGAGCATCAACGTGATAACAAATCAGCAGAGCAGGTCATATTATGTACAAATGGTTGTGTATGGAAGAGAAAAGAATAGAGTCTACGCACGTCAACTGAGCTCGAAGAGTAACGTAACGACAGTGAGTCTGAAGACGCCTCAACACAACACGACGTTCCTCCTTACGTCGTAATTTAAACCCACTTCCTCAACGATACCAAGATTTTAAAGAATAAAGAGTCAGAACAATTTACAAATTTTACAAAAAAGATCTTTGTAAATCGAGTTGCTTTGACCTGTGTTTTGACACCAATAACAAGACCTTGAAAGGGGATAAACCAAGACGGGACCCTCAAAAACTGTCTTCGAGAACTGCATCATCCCTAAACCCTCCCTAATATGAAGGGAAAGAAAAATAGAACAATATTTTGGAATCGATGAGCCCATCCAAATCAGCATGAACAAATTTTCTAACCACATTTTTTGATGATATTTAATGCATCACTAACATATATTGTGTTATACTTGTATCTTCAATCCCAGCGGTTTATATATATATATATATATATATATATGACTATGTACATATAATATGTATAATTAACAACATGGCTTTTGATGATCATAATGATGCAATATTATCACTACTAATTATTTATATTTTCTCACATGCGTGAAATTATACATACTTATATGCCTACCTCATTTGCATGAAGTTTCATTTTGATATATTTTTTTTTTGTATTATTTTTTTTTTTTTTGCAAATATTATATATGTATTTTATACACATTTTCTTTACATAAGTTTGTATTATTCGTATTGGTAGACATACAAAAAAAAAAAAAAAAAAATAGCAATGTACTATAATAGTAAATCCAAAAACTAATGTTTCTTTTAATCTATTCTCACATATATATGAATATATATATATATATATGTATAATGTTTATGGTTATGGATATTAGTATTAATAGAGTTGGATTATGTCTGTGTGAATAAGGAAAAGGAAATTAAGTATTAATATCAATTTCTTGCTTTATTCGTTCAAAAGCAGACCAGAAACACAGTGTTTTGTTCTCTCCTTCGCATAAAAGTACATATATATATATATATATATATGAAAGATGAGGAAATTTTCTTGTAATATATATATATATATATATGTAAGTATGAATTTATAAAATGCTTTCTTTTTTATTATAGATTTTAATGATGCTCTGCTATGTTTGAGTGTGATATCCCTGGGACGACTTCTACATAATTTGAAAAGGGAATATGTAGAAAAAAAAAGATATAATTTTTTTAATCATAAAAAAGTATCTTTTTTATGATTTCAGAATCTTAAAATAAATAAAGAATACAAAATGATCATGCCTCCCGAACTGAATAGGAAAAAAAAAGGCATTACTGCCTTTTTGTCTCTTTTGTTATACTTAAGTGTGTATATATGTATATACATACATATACTTGGGAGTAGTGTTGCTACGATCTCAATATTTTCACTGAATCGGTTTCAGTTACAAAATCCGTATAAGAATTTTGAACCAACCTTGTTGTGCTAAAAATATAGGGTGCTCATGTTAATTCGAATTGCATTAACAAGGGAGTCTGTAGGAGTTTTACATATATGTATAGTGATCCCTCGCTATATCGCGCTTCATCTATCGCGTCTTTGCTGCTTTGCGGAATTTTTTACAGTGAATCCTGACTGCCTCAGAGGCGTTACTGTTGTCTAGAAGTGAAAAAAGTCGATATTGGTTTTTCATTAAATCAACCCTACAGCGCAATGGACTCAGGACAAAGAGGCGCAGGGCTGAAAAGAGGTTTGGTTTTTTGTTTCATTCTGCAGTACTGTATTATTGCATTGTAAAATAACAATAAAAAATAAAGCTGACTACTTCGCGGATTTCACTTATCACGGGTTATCTTTGGAACGTATCCCCCGCGATAAACAAGGGCTCACTGTAATATTATATGGAAAGGGAGGTAGGGGCCAGCTAAGAAATTTAGTTATCTTTATTTTTATAGATACAAAAGGCAAGTTACGGCCATTTAGAGCGAACTAACACTGACAGTACCGGTTTTTAAATTCCAATTTTTGTCTATTCCCGGTTAAAATGTGTCAGTACTATTATAGTGCCTGTATACCGAACAACATTATTATGTACACAAGATAAAAACTTGTTTACTAATTATTTTTCCCGACTCCCCCTTTTTTTAAGGTTTTTTAATTGAAGTGAAAGTTAGGGATGAGATGATTGCGGTAAAATGGTGATTCCTTTTCTATAAACTTCAACTGGTACCGATTCCATAATCCAGTCACAATTCCATGTGTAACTAAACTAGTCAATTATTCATCTTAAAAATAAACAAAAGCTATCATGGTAGACTAGTCTTTCTCAAACCCAAAGGCTTATCCCCCCCCCCCTTATCCATGGCTCGAATTTCAAAAGGGGAGAATGCTTACAATTTGGTGCCCTGAATTTACGAAATTGGCTACTCCTCCTTTACAATTTCTGTAACAAAGAAAACTTTGTACCTTTGTTTCTATTTCTTATTTGTTTGTATATTAAATACACCTTAAACAACGAATCCATTGAGTTTGCAATATATATATATATATATATTTGCTACATTATAACCGAGTCTTTTATTAGATACTATTTCCAGAGACGCAGTGAAGACTTCTTCACTTGGAACCATCGAGATATAGGCTCTTATACCTATTTTAAAATTGGTCTTAAAAGATATATTTAAATAATGATTTTAGCCATTCGTATGAAGTAATTATAAGATAGAAAATTACTTCATAGAGCAGTGGTTTCCAACCTTTTAACACCTTAAAGTTAAAAACTCACCCCCACCCCCTTGCTACTAATGACTTATTTTCCCTTTTTTTATATCTGTAAATAAAAAACATATATTGAAAAGCCCTTTAATTACACTGGTCAAGAGTCAAAAATCCTAAGGGGTATAAGTATAATAAAAGTTATCCAGTTTTACACACTGATTTCAAATCTGTATTATTATTATTATAATTATTTCTTTTTTTGGAGTGTCCAATGCTTGAGATCTCGTTTGAAAGCTTTGGATCTTAACTCTTTAATGCATTTCTTATTAATCCATTTCATGTAACATTCAAGGAGTTATTGAAGCACAAAGGATCTGACCGACTTTTGAGCCTACTCCTGCCCCCTAAAATATGTCAACACAAAGACTGGAAATGGAATTTGCATTAATTACACTAGGGGATCATTATACTTTTCTGCTCAAAATGAGTATCCTTCTTGTCTTAAATTGAAGTTGAAGTTGGAAAATGGGCCAAATTAGCTATAAAAGTAGCGTTCGTCGATTTCTCAAAAACCGTTGGACTCTTGAAAAAAAAAAGTATTAGATTTGAAATCAGAGTGCAAAACTGAATAACTTTTATTATACTTATACCCCTTTTTTTTTTTTTTTTTTTTTTTATGGTTAAAATAATTTTATTCTGTTACTGCAAAAAAGAATACAGTGTAACAAGAAAAATACACTAAAAACATACAGATAACATAAGAAATAAAATCAAATCTGGACAGTTACGTAATAAAAACATCAATGAACATTATAGTTCAAAATTACCGACCAGATAAAAAAAACCATATATATAAAACAACAATTGATAAACCTAATTTGTATTCAATACAAAACGGCGATGCATTCTTAAAATCCTTCTGATGTCGTTCCAATAGAATTTTGAACTGTTTGGATAAAATTTAATGAGATCTCCAGCCCATTTCCATGTTGACGCTCCCAAATCAGGAATTTTGACCTCAAAAGCAGAGTGGCGGGCGGCAGCACCAATGAGGATAGGTCTTAGGTCTTTTTCTAAAATGTACTTGTTAGTAGTAAGTTTTTGTGCAATTAAAGATTTGACATTTTGTATTGCAGATTCAATTGCTTTGTGACTGGGGGGAGATTTGTTTTTAAGATTAAAGACACCAAAAAGAACATAGGCTTTTAAAATATTTGAGGAATCGTCTTCATTCTCACAAACGTTAAGCTTTACGAATAGCTTAAACACCTTTAGGATTGGACAGTCTACAAATGCATGGAAGATATTGTTTAATAAAAACCCACAGTTCATGCATGGAAGCAGAAATTTGAGGATTTGTCCTGAAATTTGTAATTGTGCAGTAAATTTTGCACCATCGGCAATACTACCCGTAGATTTCAGAATTCTTCTCTTCCAGGACAACGAGAGGCCCAACAAACTTTGAAATCTTTCCGATATTGAAATCGCTCCATCATATCTAGGTCTTTTAAGTGCAAATTTTAAAAACCACGGCTTCGAAGGATTAAAATCAACAAATGAACGTTCAAGTGGAAAGCGGAACCTCCCACTGTTAAAATTTGACCTATCTAAGTCATGTGCTGTCAATTTATTTTGGTTAAGAGCAGTTCTCTCGAGAACAACAGGATCTCCAAATCTTTTGATAAACGGTTTTTTGTCCTTGTTTTGGTATCGTTGTCATTCTTTCAATCAGTTATTGATGCGGAGAGACTGAGCCATCTTCCTTTATTGTTTATTGGTGATCTTAATGTAGACTTACTTAAACTTCAGATCAATTATCCCAACTCAGCTGCCCTCAAAGATCTTATTCATAAACTATGTTTGGTGGACGTCACAAGATTTTTCTGTCCCGAAGATACTGTTTCTTGGAGCTGTGGAAAAAGATCTTCGAGAATCGATTTGGCACTAATTTCCCCATCACTACTGCGTCATATTAAGACAGCTTTCTATAGGCCTGATCCATCCTCCGATCACAAAATTATTGATATTACCATAAAATATATTCCACGCAAGAAAGCTTTTAAAATTCCTAACTGGATTCTCTACAAAGATCGATTCGCGAGATCACTTGGTTTAAATCTTGACAAAAGAGCCAACCTGATAACTCCAAAGGGAGCTTATCCATTGCTTATTAATATTATCAAAAAGACTGTTCGCAAGTTTGTCGCAAGCCACAAAAAGAACTCTTCGAAAATTCAAAACGACATTGAAAGTGCCATGAACTCATCTTCTATTTTTATCAAACAAGTTACTGCTGATCTTGTAAACAATTACAGAATTACCGACATCGCGGAAGCTGAAATGGAAAGGAAGAAAATCAGAGATACAAATCCAAATTTTAGATTTAAGTACCTCCCCCCAAAAAACTTGAGCTCCACGTCAACCATTAAACGTATTGTTGATGGTGGTAAGGTTTTAAAGACTCCAAGTGATATATTGTCATATTTTCATAAACGATTTTCAGAAGTTCTAGGTGGCAATAGACTGAATTTTCCAAAGAAGAAATGTAAACAAATGCCTGAAGTGTTCACAACTGAAAATATCATTAAATATATTAATTGCAATCTCAAGGACAATAAAGCCTCTGGTCCTGATGGTATCTGTGGACGCATCTTCAAACTTGTTCCAAATGAGGTTGCTCCCTATTTATTAAGTATTGGAAAGTACATGGAGAAGTATGGCAAAATGCCCAGTGCCCTCTCAAAAGGACGCATTGTTCTAATCCCAAAAAAGGGGGACGGTAGTCATTTTAATCATTGGAGGCCCATAACTATTTTAAATTTCACATACAGAATTTTAGCTGGTGTTTTAACAAAACAAATTGAACCTATTTTAAATGATCAAATTCAAATTGAACAGAAGGGCTTTCTTAAGAAACGAAAGATTACGGATATATCCAGAAATATTCTTACTGCAGTTGAGTCTTTAAATAAAAGGGACCGATACGGAGCTTTAATAGCTATCGATTTTAGTAAAGCCTTTGACTCAATTCGGCACGATCACGTTTTAAAGTCTATTAAAAAGCTTCTTCCCCAAAAGTTTTTTAACCCCATCAGGGCATTATTATTTAATGGTTCTTCAGTTTTAACGTTAGATGGATTAAATAGTGCCCCCATTTTACTCAAAAGGAGTTGCAGACAGGGTTGCCCCATTGCTCCTCTTCTGTTTGTATCCGCGCTACATGACCTCACAAGAACGTTAATGAGAAAGTATATAGGTTTTGGTGTATCTTTTAATAATGGGAGACATTTGATTGATTTATATGCCGATGATGTAACTCTGATGATCGAAGCCAATTCCGAAGCTCAACTCATCAAGAGAATTGAAATTATATTGTCCTTCTTTAAAAAATTCGAACAGAAGTCCGGTCTTGGAATGAATACTAAAAAAACAGGCATACTGCCATTAGTATCGTGGAATCCAGACCCCTCTGTTACGATCTCTAGTTGTAAAGTTGTACAGTCAGTGAACATTCTTGGTATTGAGTGGATGAAAAATGGTGTGTCGATGTCTAACTGGTTGGAAATGAATTTAAAAATTTATAGATCTTTGAAACACTGGCGCCATCTCTCATTAATGAAAAGGATCGATCTTTATAATACACGTGTGGTGCCTGTTGTTTTGTATAGGGCGACTTCGATTCCTTCACTTGCCGAGTATGCAATCAAAGAAGAAGAGTCTTGGTTGACCTCTCTTTTTCACAAATCTTATCTTCCCGCCCTCAAACGTCCCAAAAAATTTATAGGGGGAGGCTTGTGTCTCTTAAATGATATTCTTCCAACCTACTATCGTAAAATAGTTGAAAAAATGGGCGTGTATCATGAACAAGACTGGAGAAGGTACTTCACTTCCACGGAATTTTATAATTGGATTCACATGGGCACCATTTTAACAAATTCAGATTTGGAAATGTTTTCTCCCTTTTTAGCATCGATTCAGAGGATATTATGGAGATCCCATCCTGTTTATTTATCGGATACAACAATCGATATTATATACCAAAACAAGGACAAAAAACCCCTTAGGATTTTTGACATTTCAAGTTTGTAGACGACCTATGTTATTATCAACTAATCTACCTCCAAGGGGTCACGACCTCTCCCCTAATAACTCCTCTAACTAAAAACTTAACTCCTTCAATATAACTAATATATTATATCATATGTGCTTAAAATAGCCCGAGTATTTCAAATATTATAGCATAAACATACATAAATACATATCAGAGGTGCTTAGTTAATATTTGTTTTGCCAAAATGTTAAATGACTTTAAATGACGAGCTCTTGTTCCCCCCCCCCCCAGGTTCGAGCTTATCTCGACTCCAACACTACTTCATTGTATGTACATATATATATATATAATATGTTAAAAAATAATGGTGCAGAATGGGCTATTATAAAAAACATATGCTGTTGTATTTTTCTGCCTCATTTTCCTACTTTAAATGTATGTAGAGTATGTTAACTCAGTTCTTTTTCTGGTATGAACATAAAGTAATTAAAAGTAAGGGAAAGTATTATTATTATTATCCCTTCCTCAAAAAATACTAAATAAGAATCCTATTTCCTCTCATCTTCAGAGATATGAAAGCCCTTCTTTCTCTTTTCTTAATATATATTCAATACAACATTTATTTAACCTGGTTTATTGAAGGAAGAAGAAAAAATACATATTATTATGATATTATTATTATTATTATTATTATTATTACTATCTAAACCCTCCAACCATACCTAGATATAAGGAACATTATTGTAGAAATGATATAAAGATTCCCTTCAGTTCATTATTCTATCCTTGCTTTAACCTCGTTATCTTTTTTTCCCCTTATAGTACAATATACATATGTAGGGATATTTACTGCATCACGAAACCTTTTTTTTTTTTTTTTTGGAAAGAAGAAGAAAAGGAGAATTAGTTTTAAACATCACTTGTTCGCACAAAGTAATCTTCAAATCATTTCTCAAACTAGTATTCAACTGGTGCATTATTATTATTTTAATAGCTAGGGATGTGTTACCTTAGCTTAAGAAAGGTACATTGAGCTCATCAAATCAGCGATTTAGAACACTAATAATAATATAATTAATAAGAAGAGTTGAATCGCTCCTTGGATTCATCTCCGACTCGTTCTTTTTCTCTTTTATTAGCCCCTTTTTGTCAGTGGTGAATAAGATATGATCGACTTTTAATATTTTTTTTTTATAGAAAGGATTCATTGAAGAAGGATCTTTTCTCACTTTTTCGACAATGAAAAGAGGGGTTGGATGGGTAGTAAAAGGATCGATAAGTAATTTAGTCCAAGAATTGATCCGACCCAGCGAATAAGAAGTAATTGCTAAGATTGGTTTGTGGTAGAGCGAAAGGAGAAGGCAGGAGGACAACCCAAGGGCGTACTGGGGCGAAAATTTCCACCGGGCAAAGAGTAAATGAGGGGCGCCACTGTATATAATTTTTCCTTTTATCACCCACTTGGATATGAGCAATTGATTTTTCTTGAAACTTGATCGCAAACTTTTGTGATGAAAAGAAAAATATGCGTACGATAAAGGTGCATTATGCTAAATCGAAGGGGCGCCTAGTAAAGATTTCAGAGGGGCGCACCGGTCATTGACCGGTTGACCGCCGGGCCAGTACGCCCCTGGGACAACCTTGGGTTAGACATGAGTAAAATTGTTCAGATATTGTTGAGTTTAAGAAAGGAAATACAAATATCAGTTGGGTCCACTGCTTTGAACATCAATTTGAACTCCGTCGTTTCAGTAACGTTGAGGCTTGAACTTACTTTTTACTGATTACTATTAAGAAATAATAACCAAAGAACGTCTGCCCCTTCTCCTGTATTTCTGACTATTCAAATTTACTTCAATCATTTCAGTTTCCAACAGTTATTGAGTTCTATTTAATACTGTCAAATAACAATCAGCTAATAATAAACAGAGGTACCAGATTGGCATGTTCACAAACATCAACAAAATGATCATCCCTTCTTATGGTACTATTGATTCAACACCCTAGGTAAACAACAGCTGCCTCCTTTTTCATGTTTTTTTGAAGGGTAGAAAAATGTTTCACTTCTCTACGGAGTTTCCAACACCTTCTAGAAGCATTTAAAATGACAAGAGTGGACGGTAAAAGTTATAATTATATATGCCTATATCTGGATAAAAGAGTTTTATAAAGTATCATGACAGAATGTACAGCGTACAGAGGTAGGTGGGAATATTTTGAATCTCCCTTTCGAGGAAGATGTTGTCACTAGAGCGTTTAAGGAATGAATATAATACGAAAAAAGCTGTTGATGAATCCATTTTTACGGATCATATATGCAAATCTCGACTGAGAACATGCCTGGGTGTGTAGCCTACAGTTTGTCTGGATACGCTATCCATGGAGTTGCCGTAAAAATTCTTCATTTTCGACAATTTAGGTTAACCATTTCTGTGCTTGCCGATACACTGTCTAAAGAATACTTTAAAACTGTGTGCCCAAAGGAAAAAACTATTTTTTTTCAAGAATAGGTCTGTCCTAATAGCATTTATATATTTTTAAAAGTTCTATTATTATTTTTTATTATTTTTTGCAATTTATACCTAAATGTATCCTATCTCTATATTCCAATTTTCAACTAAATTGGCCCATTGGTTCAACAATATAACTAACTTCTTCTTTTTTTTTTTTTCAGAAAATCCGTTATGGGGGCTACAATATTAAAACGGTGTAAATTAACCCTCAATTGACATCAAGCCCTCATAAGTTTTAAGGAACTACAAATTTCTCAGTTGAATTTTGCAATTTACATATATCGAATAAAGGAACATTTCATCCAAAGCTGGATCTCAACACTTGAGGTGATGGGTTTCAAAACTTAATTACCCCTCCTTTATTTGGAATGGAATCACCCATAGACTTTTAAGGACTCTCAATATTTTTGATTGACACAGATATAGGAGTTTTTGTGACAAGGAAAGTTAATTGCTTAGGGAAAAAAAATATTGTTGCTACACTTGTATATATGTGTTAGAAGAAGGAAATTATGTAAGCACATTAGTGTGCTTCTTAAATTTCCTCCCTTTGATAGTTCCCTATGATGCAATACACAATTAACTTCTGTTTGCACAAAATTTCCTATTTTTTGAAGGTTTTTTGCTAAGTTTCATTTAGTCCAATTATCTTGGCAGATCAGTTCCAAAAAAAAAATTAAAAGTCGTCACTTTAATAGGTGAGCACAAGTCCTCACTGATATCTTGGTTAATTGACTCATTGTTTACGAATCCTTGAATATCTTCAAAGATTTTAGACAATGAATAGTCATAAATTAATCTTCTTAGTATCACTTAACCTTTCCTCCGGAAAAATAAGAAGAAGAGGGTAATTATCTAATTATGTATGTACATCATTATTTAATAAAAGGGATATGTCCATTGTTCAAGAGTAACTCTTTGAGTTCGACAAATGAACGATAAGACATCATGCTAAGAGGAAAGAGTAGACAAATTAATTCAACGTAAAAAAAAATTATATCGATATTATGTAGTACAAACCAAAAGTTGGGGGGATTAACATAATTGGCTAACAACCAACTGATTTTGTATTCCTCCCCCTTCCTCCTCACATAGCAATTTATGCATATTCCATCTTTCTGATGGAAAGGATATTAGTTTGTTGCTATTAGGGCTCCATCCGTCCTTTAATTTAATTCGATGCCCCATTTTGAATTTTAAGGACTCGTCTCATTTGAACGTAAACGCCGTCCCACGGCAGGGGCGTACTGGCCCGGCGGTCAACCGGTCAATGACCGGTGCGCCCCTCTGAAATCTTTACTAGGCGCCCCTTCGATTTAGCATAATGCGCCTTTATCGTACGCATATTTTTCTTTTCATCACAAAAGTTTGCGCTCAAGTTTCAGTCAGTGGGTGATAAAAGGAAAAATTATGTACAGTGGCGCCCCTCATTTACTCTTTGCCCGGTGGAAATTTTCGCCCCAGTACGCCCCTGTCCCACGGAACAAACTTATGTAAATGACGTCATTATCATAGATATCAGGCGTCATTATATCCTGACTATATTGGATATATACATAGGTAAATAGCTCAAATAATTGTAAGAATTCTATATAAGTTAAACCTAAATTATTGTGCATGAAATATGTATATTTCGGATTTTACTGAATGCATTCAATGAGTAAAAGGAAGTACTTTACAGTAATACTTTAGAGGTAATGATGCCTTGTACGTAGAGTACGTCTTGAAATTGGAGACGATTTTAAAGGAGTTAGTAGCAAAAACTTGGCGGAAACGATTTTAAATCTCATATTCAGGACTCTACATAGTAGCTAGTTAGTTACGTCATTCTCTGTTTGGTACGTAGTAGGCAAAGCTTAATACGATATATGTACATAATTTGAATTCAATATCGATTAGATCATCAATAGCCGCAGGGTAATTTACATTGCATCTCTCAACCTTCCCTCCAAAAAGAGGGGACAAAAGGCCTGAAATTTACTGGCCCTTAGCCAATTACCCCACTCCTTGGAAAAACCCGGATATGTTTGCCTTGCAGCTTAACGAGATTTAATTTCAGTTCAAATAATCAAAGTTCAGAACACTTATGTATAGCAATGTAAATCATATGCAATTCGGGCGTGTGATAAAAAAGTGGAGTTGGCTCTTCGAACAGACCTTTTTGTTTTCCGAAGCTGTCATCATTTTTCCTTTATTTCTGAGGGGAGAACATCTACTTGATAGTAAAGATGTCGCATGAAGGAATACATGCATTAAGGTTAATAAAGCAAGTAAAATGTAAACAAAAAGGGCTCAAGTCCTCGTATAATTATTATTAGTTACAAAATATATAATTCCATGACATTAATTTCTGTTAATTTTCTGCCTCTCATCTATGTTATTATTTATTGTTGTATATATAATGGAGAATAGCAGCTTGTAGCTCAGTAAAACGTCATGACAGCTCAAGCTGCTTCCCCCCCCCTCGACATTCATTAAATTGTCAGGGTTGCCAGGTTGATTTTCTCTTTCTTTTTTTATAACACGCCCGAATTGCATATGATTTACATTCCTACTTATGTACATATAAGGAGCAGGAGTAGAAGGAAAAGGTACAGCTGACAAAGGATGATACAGGGGATTTGTTGATCTTGTTATGTCTTATTTTTAAAGGGAGGTTGAGAGATTTTAATCTTCTTTTCTTTTCTTTTTTTTCAAAACTAATAAAGATGTTTAATTCTCCTTGTTTATATGTACATTCAATATAGCCTTTAGTGGAAAAGATAAGTGGATTCTCACTCCCCCCCCCCCTCCCTCTTAGAAAGATGAGATAGACTTAACAACACGTTTATAACCTCAATCGATTTCAACATTCAGAGTCAGCTTTCTTTGATAATACAAAATATTAATAGGATGATAGTGTAAAAAAAAAAATAATAATAAATATATATTTATAATATAAAAAAATAGTGTACATAGTGTTAGACCCTATTGTTAAATTCTTCAATTGAATTTCATTGTATATGAGCCCTAAGAGAGAGAAAGAGAGAGAAAGAAAAAGAAGGAACTATAAGAAGTAAGGTGTGAATTTCATGATGATGCCAAAGAAACTGAGCTTTTTGGAACAGGGATATAATATATATATATATATATATATATAAATGAGGCTCTTGGGAAAGGGATCATAAATGTATATTAAGTACATGGATCGTAAGTAATCTACAAAAAAAAAAAAAAAAAATAATGTGACAATAGATCCATTCATTCAAAAACAAAAAACCATTTTTCGCAGTAGATGCTTCGTGAAAAAAGTATGTATAAATATATTCTTCACAGTGTTACACCAAGTTACAAACATAAAAATTCATGCTACATGTAACATCTTGCATTGGAAGAAACATCCGTGTCAAAGAAGTGCTCAAACTACAAAACTAGTTTACAAATGCTCCTTCCTTTAAAGTCTTACCATTCGAAGTTTGTTTTAATGTGGATCAACGTTTCTAATAAGTATTCTGGTCAAGACTTGAATATGACCCGAGATCAAAACTAGAGCCAGACATTGATATATGTTATATAGAGACAAAAACTGTTTTTGGTATCTTTTTTTTTTAGAAAGAGAAATGCTTAATCTTATTTCTCTGGTCATGGTCTTGGTACAAAGACTCTGAGGGCTCGAGACCGAGAAGAGACCAGGGCCTTCAATAATTGCTATAGAGACTAAAATAAATATCTGTCCCGATTTTGGCTGTTTTGTCCCGTTATTTTGGTTTCTATCCCACTTCCTGCATATTAAGTCAATGTCCCTCCTTTTCTCAATTTCTCAATAAATTAAAGACACAAATATACATAGATTGGCTTTTCTTGGAATATATAGGAGTGCTACTTGTAAAATAGTCCATAAGTCCTGTGGCTTTTCCACTAAAAGATTCTGAGTATCCCTCTTCTTGTTATGTTTGAAATGTTTATCCTTGCTAAAAAACTGATAGCAAAATAGTAATTATGATCTTGACCTAAGGCTAAGCTATCAAAAAGGAATCTAGCAGATTATTGAACAGAGGTTGCCCATGGTCTAAGGACTTGTTTGCAATCGAATGTATCCAAATATAAAACTCTTAGTTGTATAAATTTGCTAGCCAGGTGTTTTACAATTTATATTTATTTTTTGTTAGCTATTTTTCCTTTTGACCTCGTTTGTTCAAATTGTATGCCCCTTAATATTCAGCTCAGAGGACCACAATGGGTAAAAGAAATGTAATTTGCCTATGAGTACATAGTTCATCAACACACAAAAAGCAAGAATGATTTTTTCCCCCAAAAATGAGTCTATATAGATTATATTTGTCTTTTTTAACTAATTTTCTTCGATTTGCAATTACTAAATAATCTTGACTCATGTTTTAGAGGTGCTACAAATTGCACTGACATATGTATAGGTTGCAAAAATTCTAGATCATAATTTAAAAAAATTTGTATGATAGATTGTGCATATTTAAAAGGCTCGTTCGAAACTGGTTAAAGTCACATAATTTAAATGAAGACTCATGACACTAAGCTATACTCCTGGTTATGTCATTTAATGTTGTGTCGACTTGAGTTGAATCGGTAAACTAAGTTACATCAACATGAATATTGGATGAAATATGTACTCTCAGTCGCATCCCTATTAATAAGGATGTGACTTTTGCAGAAAAAAAAAATACAATTGTAACATTGGAAAAGAAAAAACGGTTGGTACTATTTATTATGTACATAATTATGTTCATTCTTTGTCAACCTCTTTAAAGACAAGAATATTACCCTCATTTGAGAAGAAATACGTACCTTTTTCTCCATCCTAAATCATAATTGACAGCTTTTCTACAAAGGATCTTCTATCAATTGTAGCATTTGTTTTGCTCCCACCTTAACTTTACGCTCAACAAAAGTCGCATAGCTATTTATTAATAGGATTGTAAATAATATGTAAAATGCCACGTGCGAGATTTTGTGTAGTTGGCTCTTCGAACAGCACTTTTTGTTTTCCAAAGGTGTTATTATTTTTCCTGAAAGTAAAGATCTCGCATGAAGGAATACATGCATTAAGGTTAATATAGCAAATAAAATGTAAACAAAAAGGGCTCAAGTCCTCGATTAATTATTATTAATTAAAAATATATAATTTCCTGACATTAATTTCAATTAATTTTCTGCCTCTCATCTATGTTATTATTTATTGTTGTATATATAAAAGAGAATAGCAGCTTGTAGCTTAGTAAAACGTCATGACAGTTCAAGCTGCTTCCCTCTCAACATTCATCAAATTGTCAGAGTGGCCAGGTTGATGATTTTCTCCTTCTTTTTATTTTACACACCCCATTTGCATATTATTTACATTCCTGATAATGGAGTAATACCATACGCCGTCTTCAAATAGTAATTAATCAATAAAATGCCCACAATCGAATGAACTTGGAATCTTGTATTTAATATAATGTTCTGATGGTTATGAATTTTTGGTTATTACCTCAGAAAGAGCGTCAATGATTTTCCCTGTAAAAGAGTGAGAGAATGGTTGATATTATAAAACGTTATGATAGCTGACACTACTCTCAAGTAGACATATAGCATTGATACAAGATGCTATCCTATTACTACTAAATGGTGAAAAAACTTTCACATCCAAGACAATAGATTTTAAGAAATGATCTTGTCACTACTAGAACTATATATATTATAAATATATATTTTTGTAAATAAAATCGACAACTAATGTTGGCAAAAATCCTTTAATTCTTCCTTTGAATGTCATTCTTGCTTAAAAGATGCAAGGAGTACGAACAAAGATCCCTCTTCTAATCATAAAACTTTATGAATGTCCCATCTCTACCAATAATTAATAGATAAGATAATATGTGCTTGTCTCTTTAGGAATCAAGAGTAAAATAATAATTATTGGACATTTGAAGTCAGGATAATATGTTATCAAATACCCATATAAAGAAAATACTCTTTGCAAAAATAATAGTAATTTCAATTTTGTGAATTGCAGAATTCACATACTAATAACGTCATGTCTTGCATTCTTTAAACTCTACAAGTAATGTATATATATATATATATATATATACATATACATATATCTGTCAATGACTCTCTTGATTTCTACCCCTACAGGTTTTCCTTATGTGTATGCTTCTAAATATGACTTAAGTATATATATACATATATATATATATGTATGTTCTGTTTGAATTTCTAAGTATAATCTTGATGAACAAATGTGAGTCGTTTAAAAAAAAAAAAAAAAGAAGAAGAAAAGTCGTGATATTTCATGATGAAATCATGGTAATTCATTGAGTTTGTGTTTTTCTTTATTTTTACTTATGTACATTGTATAATAGACTTCATAGACTTGATGATGAAGGAAGGAATATGGTTGTTTTATAAACATTTTGAATGCATACATTCTTTGGAATACAAAGTATGTCTTATTTTCAAAAAATAAGAAAAAAGAAAAATACATACTTATTTATATATATATATAAACTTCCAAAACGAGATCAAAAATAAAAAAAAAATATTATCATGTAGAACCAAAAAACACGGTAAACTTCTTTTCCGTATAATAATAATAATAATAATAATTTCAATCATATGATCATCTAACGTTTATCATGTCACAATGAGGAGGAGGGGGGGGGGAGGTTGGGTAGTAAAGGTTAGAATTCCAAATAAGGTTAGGTTTGAGGGTAAAAGAACTCACAATGGTTGTGTGGATAGTATTTTTTCTATTGCCTTCAGGATGAGACTGTGTTTTTTTTGTTTTTTTTGGAGGATGTCAGCTCTTGTTTTTTCTCTTATTGTATCATATATAAATTTAGTATATGGATTAGTATAGGATGACCCATTTACATTTTAGTCAAAGATAAATTAATATTTACGTAAAGTAATTACGTAGTAACTTAATTACTTTATGGACCAAGTTATTAGTTTTTTTTTTTTTTTTTTTAAATCAATATATGGTCACATGGATTGTGAGGAGACACTTGTTCACCTAAGTTAATTATGATTTTACCTAAAAATAACATAATTAAAGCATGTAAGAGGGTCAAGAGATAAAGTGAGAGAGGGCAAGGGCCCCTCTGTCCTCCCGTCAGGGCCCTAACATGATAGTATTTTGAAGTTTGATCTCTAAATCTTTTAGATTTAAAAAAATTAAGTCGAGAGGGTAACTAACTACCAGGGATGAGAATAACAGCGTTACTTTTTTAAAGTAACGATGTAACGTACATATTGAACTACTTTCCCTTCCGTCTTTATGCAAAAAAAAAAAAGTCATTAGTTACTTCTCTCTGTGAATAATAAAACTTTTATTGCAGTGTACTGCTAAATTAGAAAGGTTTACATTTTAATTAATTTTATATGTTTTACATTATTTTTTAGGGAGTAAAAAAATACTAATGATATTTTTTTGAAAGCAATTACAGAGCAGTTACTTTTGCTTTGGAGCAACGGCATGACTTTATCCGAGTATCGTACCCAATACTATTTATACAATATAATATAAAAAGTGTTACTCTTTCCCCACTGTAACTTTCACTTTCAGCAGAGTTATCAAGTTTTCAAAATAAAAATTTGGAACACGATTAGTAACTAATGCGGAGATAAACTATCTCACACATTTCCTGTTTTGATGAATTGCGCATTAAATTAATTTGATGAGAATGTACATAATATGTACTTTCCAAAGTACACTTCCTTTTTTTTTGTGTGTGTGTGTGTAAAAAAACCAAGATAACGACTAATATTTGTAGTGGGTGGGAAATTAAATTAAAGGTTGTATTGGAAATTGATCTAGGGAGCTCAAAATTTCTCTTGCTATTGTGTAAATATCACCACTATGAATAAAATATAAGTCCTATTAGAAGGAGAAAATGACAGTATGGGCCAACGATTGAATGATTTTAACGGGCATACTCTTAAAAGTTGTATTAAGGATCTTTATCTCATAAAATTATTACCAATTTCTAGTGATTTGTTGTAACAGAATACTTTGACCTTAATTATCGTCTCCTACAGAGATTTAATCAAAATATTTCAAAAATAGAATACTTAGAAGAGTATTGACCTTTTGTCCTTAAATTTGAAGAGAGAGAAAATATCACACGTTGCTTTTAATTTTGTAAATCACTCTTTGTATTTAAATAGTAGTTGAAGGAGCTATAATATACATACTTATTTGGGGGGGGGGGGGTCTCGCAAAGGATATTAAGAATGTGTGTATAGGACAGTGTTTCTCAAACTGTGCAACAAGGTGTAATAGTTTACCCAGGGTGTCTCTAAGCTTTCGTTTCTATTAACTATTAGTAAAAAAGGAGAAAAGAAAAAAATTTCACTCATTGATATTTCCCATGGGTTTGAGTATTCATTGATACGCCCTGGGATAGGCTGTGTTTTATATACGATGCACAGGAATGTAAAAAATCTGCAAAATGCTGCGTGCAAGATTTTGTGGAGTTGGACCTTTTAACAGTACTTTTTGTTTTCCAAAGCTGTTATCATTTTTCCTTTATTACTGAGGTGAGAATATCCACAATAGCAAATACAATGTTAGAAAAGGGCTCATGTTGTTCTCGTAATAAATGTTAGTTTACGACTTGTAAGCTAAAGATATATAATTTCCTGACATTAATTTGAGCTAATTTTCTGCCTCTCATCTATGGTATACATACATAATGTTATTATTTATATATATTGATGTCTTCATTTGTATATACATATAATGGAGAATAGTTGCTTGTAGCTCAGTAAAACGTCATATTAGCTCAAGTTGCTTCCCTCTCAACATTCATCAAATTGTCAGAGTTACCAGGTTTATTTTCTCTTTTTTTATATTTTACACACCCTATTTGCATATTTTTTACATTCCTAAGTCGATGCATAGGTCTCTACACTAGAGAGGGCACCAATGCAATGAGGTAAAATATTCTGAATTTGCATTTTCTTTATTTAACAGCTGTTACATATCCCAAGTAAAGGGCAAGGTGAGAGTGAGACTTATAGTACTATTAGTTATCTACCCTTTATTCATCAGTTGTCAGCTTTGTCATGATTTTGGAGAGTAGAAAAATGTCTACAACCAAAGTAGGCAAAAATTCTTTCTTTTTTTTAGAAGAGGAACATTTTTCCACAACGACGATCTATGAATGAATATAATTTTTAAAAAAAACAAGGGTACCAAACGATTTTCTTTTTCCAAATATAAAATTTGTAAAAGGGAGGACCGAGGATTATGGTACTATTAAATTTATACCCTCGTAAATATCAGCTGCCTGTATATTATATCCCCCCCTTAAAATATTAAGTATGGTATATAATATTTATGGGGGTGGGGGATATATTACTTGTAGTACTGCTATTTAGAGGAGAGACTTTAACATTTAAATCAATATTATTTAAGGAAGAGCATTATGATAACATTTATATCATAGATTATCATGTATTTTTAATAAAATCTTTTAATTCTTTCTTTAAATGTTCTTCAACGGTCTAACAAAGAAGGAAATCAATTTTTAAAATAGAGCAGTAGTACCAATTGATCCGTCTTGTATTTCATTCCTATTGTATTGAGTATGTTTGTATAATTTATAAGTGTCTTACTGAATGATATTCTTCCCTTTCTTTTAATTATGACCATGCTTTTTTTTTTGATCTTTTGAATCCTTAATGTAGTTAGTCTCAACTCAACTCAAGATATAATAAAAATTATTGACTCTCTATTCCTAGTCCATTAAATATTTCTTTCAACAATCCTTATCTTATAAATTAAACCAGCCTTTTTTAATCAAAAAACTGTAAATTTGTCTCAACCAATGTTCCATTCCTAGAACGGATCAATAGAAATGAGAAAAAAGAGACAATCCCGGTATGTGTACAAGTCCGTAATAATGTATCTACATATTGATAGTTGTAAATCCTCAGGATTTTTTCGCGTGCGATATTTTAAGTTATTGGCAGTCTGTATATAACATTTTATTTTCCAAATGTACTACAACTATTCATTAATTAATTATTATTGAGAGGAGAACATGTAGCACGGACCACGTGTAATGGAGTAATACAAACCTCCCTCTACAAATAGTAAATAATGAACTTGAAATCCAGTATAAAATATAAACTTCTGATAGCTATGAATTCGTGTTTATTTCCTCTCAAAGAGAGATATTCCCAGTGAAAGAGTAAGAGAATAGTTTATATAGTAAAACGTTATGACAGCTGACACTACTCTTCTCTCAAGCATTCATCAAATTGTCATGCTTACCAGATCAATTTTTTCTTTTACATACAGGCAGATTTTAGGGTTTATAGCTTTGTACAAACCCATTTTAATGTAGAGCGTTGGGCCCTTAGTATGTATATATTTAGATGAGAACTCCCTCCTTGGAGTCACATTCAGAATGTATATTATAAACAGTAGGTTGACTATAGCATGTTGGTATTTCTATTATTATAACTTGAGGGAAATCTCTTTTTCTTTCTGGGTCAGCCCCAACCAAGTTCTTTTATGCATTTTCCTTCATCATAGACAAATGTATGTATGTATGTATCTACAAACTATAAAATGGGAGAATGCTTTTAAAGAACATTAAAGGTAAATAGGCCGTGAATTGGGACAAAATAAGAATTACCTTTTATACATATACTCCGAGCTACATACATTGTTCACAACAAATAGTTAACGTCAACAAATACTTTGTTAAATAGAATAAATACATTTTGTTACAAACTCTCATTCAAAGTACGAGTGAATTTGTCTTTGATCTTTCATATTATATATATATATATATATATATATATATATATATATATATACATATATTTTACGAGAATTGACAGTTTCTACCCCTCAAACGGATGATTGTCCGTATTAATAATATCCATACTTAAAATGTACAAAAAAAAAACATACAAATCTTTTAGTCAAGCCACGACAATTATATATTATGTTTTTTTTTTGTTTTTTTTCAAAGTAGAGCAATGTATCGTTTCTTTCCTTTTTTTTCTGTGTTTCTCTCTTTCAAAAAAAAAAAAAAATAAGAAGAAAAAACCTTCAAAAAAAAAAAAAAATCGCTTTAGTCAATGTGTTTTGTATGTAGCATTTTACTCCCCCCCCCCCTCCCCCCTCTGAAAGAAAGCAGTCTCTCTCGAAGAACAAAAAATAAAAGAGAGACTAACTTTGTCGCTATAGTATTATGTTGTCGATTTTTAATTAGATTATTTGCTCGCGAGGCGTTCTTCTTTTCTTCGTTGCAAATGGTACCATGCGGGATTTGTACATATTTGTAATAATATGTGCATAATCTACGTTAGGGGGTATCATAAGGAGGTAAAATGAGGATATCACTCATTTATTAGTCTAACCCTCTCGAAAGTTGCGTATTCCCTTTAAATGATCTCAATGATCTTTTTAGTTGCTATTCTGTCAATGGGCTCTAACCGCAACGAGCTTTATGGAATAAACAAAAATACACACTATTCTATTCTCCCTTCAGCTGTTTTTCATCAGTTGACTCTGTTGATTTTTAAAGGATCTGACTCGTCGTGTTATGAACTCAAATAACAGGTTATTTATGAACATGATCCATATTTGTTCAAATTGTCTTGGTTTAGAAGATTTTTTTTTGTTCACTGGGGGCGCTGAGGCTGTCAATAATTATACTACATATAGCTAAATACTTCATGAATTTTTCATTTGAATTAAAAGAAGGTAAATTCTGCGAAGAAGGAAGACAAGACAAATGTAAAGCTTTTTTAGGATAAATAAAAATACTCTGATTTCTACCTTCAGCTGTGTTTTTCATCAGTTGACTCTTTTGATTTAAAGGATCTGACTCGTCGTGTTATGAACTCGTAAAGGGTATTATTATTATTTATAATTTTGATATATAAAATATATATTAAGTTGAGCGCCCCTTTTTTGAATTACTGAATATAGTACAAGTATTAATGAGTGATTTGTGTATTGGTAGAATTTATGGACTCTGTCCAACATTAAAAGCATGGGCAAGAAGGAAAATACAGAAGGGTAGCAGCTACCAGTTGTTTTTCCAAATTTTTCCTTTCCCTTTTGAGGATCGAGGTTGCGAGTGCACAACAAAACTCGTCGTGAATAAATTTGTTCTACTTTTCATAGTAATATAGCCTTGCCAATCTTTCACAGGGATCTTTATTGAACAACTGCATGCATATATATATATATATATTGCAATCAAAAAGTTTATTGTGTCCAACAAGAGAAAGGACAAGTAAAAATGTTTGAAATGAATGAAAGAAGAAGGTGACTTCCAGAGCATCAAGCCATCATTGAACGTAATGAGATTTACCAAATGCTCTTCAAATCTATTATGAAGGAAACATAAATTAAATTTTAAATTTAGACCTACGTGAAAGCTGCTATTTCTTAATAAATGATTCAAAAAAGTTATGGATAGTTATTATTTAGCTTGAAAGTTTTCTATGCGTATCTATAGTATGTAGATAGGAGAGGGGCTACAAGGCTATGTTTTTATTGCTCCATAGAAACCATGAAAATAATTATTTTAGAAAAAATGTTGTAAAATAATTCGGTTAATACATTGATGAGTAAAAAAAGTTTATTACTGACTTTTTTTAGCTTTACATAATAAGAAAAAAAGTTTTAGCTCATACGGAAGCCTTTGCCCGAGAAAGAGAGAGGGGAAGGGAATCCATTTTTTGTCAAGATGTAACTTTTAAAAAGGTTGATTCGGGAGTTTCTCAATTTTTTGGGGGTTTGTATGATACCCCATATTGTGCATACCTAATAAATTGGCTGGCTGTTGTGCAAATGAAAAGTCCATTAAGCAATAATCATGTGGCATACATGTCAATAGATGCAAGTGGGAATTGAGAGTCATTCCCCGAAATTTTAATAATATGGATTCTCTCGACTTTCTTTTTGATTCAAGGAGTCTCAGGTATAGTTCAAAATTTGTTGTTGTTAGTAGCTGGCCAATTCTTCTTTTCAACTCATTTGGGCCATTCATGATTCAATAGACAGTTAATACTAATTATATATTATTGTTGAATGCCCAATAGTATCTTTAAAACATCATCAACCAATATGGTTATATTTGGCTTTAATTTTTTTTATGAGCTAGTGATTCTTAGTTGTCTGAACTCAACTGTTGTTAAGATTTTTTTACAATCCTTAAATGAAAAATGCTCCCATAATAGGGTATACAAATTGGCTAATCACTACCAACTGATTTTGAGGGGTTTGTTTTCCTTAAAGGAAAGATTGAGAGGTACAAAGACAGTTCCAATTGTATATAGATTATAATATTTGCTCTGTACATGATGTATCAGATTGATTTAATTTGTTTGTTTTCTTAAGTGTAGTTAACCAAATTATAACATAAGGCATTTTAATGATTATTATCAATTATATTATTAATTGATGCCATCTTTTTAATTAATTAGTACAATTGATAAACCATGTATTTACGTGGAAACTTGGACAGTTGTATCATTATCTAATGTGCCATAGAATATGTAGGCATAAATGAGAAGTTTTCAATGGAAAAGTCAAAGATTTAATGGCAATGAATTTGTCACGAATATAAATGTCATCAACCATAGCCAGAATCATTCCAGACTCGAAATGATGTGTGTGTGTGTGTGTCTGAGCTGAAACATAAAGTATCAATGGAATTGAGCTGGCATGTGGAGCAAGTTCCCACTTTTTATAGAATTTAAATTTTATTGGATATAAGTTTATCATGAGAAAACATGGTTTTCATTCCCATGATCACCCTGGATGTTCCTTTCAAGTCCCTTCAACTTTGAAATAAACCTTGGAAATAAACATTTTTCACTTCTAAAAAATAGTGATGAACATAGTTCTGAAGAGACTCATTTTAGAAGGTAGTTCTTGTCTCGGTCACGAACCCTAAAAATCTTGCTATTGCTTTACTTGGCATTCCTCAAGATCTTGGTCATGTGATCTTGATCATAATTCTGCTCCTAGGAAACCTGAGTTTGATGTAGGTAGAAAAGGTATTTGACATGGTATTTTATATCATACATATTTCTCAAGAGTTGATTTTCAGAACTAGATAAAGAGAGAGAGAGAGAGAGAGAGAGGTGGGGAGAAGAATAAATGAGATTTCGAAGTCAATATAAAATAAAAATAAAAGGATTTAGGCGATTGAAGGAGGGAGCTTTCTTTTGTCGTTTTCCTTACGCTCCAGTTCACTGACTTGTATGTACACGACTCTATTTATATTAATATTAATATATATATATATATTATATTTAAAATAGGGAATGTCGTACAACATAATGAAATATGCTTAGTTGAAGGAGTAACAAAAAAAAAAGAAAAAAAAAGGATTCATAAAGACGAATCCCTTTCCAGTTAACTTGATAATATGCAAAAACTTCCTACTTACAATATCCTAAATATATATATATATATATATATATATATATATATATACAGGGCTGGGACTTCAAATTGTCGCGACAGGAAATTGCAAGAAAAAGCATGGTGAAATTAAAAGCATGACGAAATTCCATCATATAAATATTTCCACATAAATGCTTAATTGTCAGTACCAGTTTTGTCATGATGTCATCCATATACAAGGAGCTTTTGCCGGTTGAGTTTAATGTGGAGGAGAAAAGGTGCGCACTGGTGATGGCTCTCATCAACTCACAAGGAAAATGGACTAATAAGGAGCTTTGTAATATCCTTGGGCTGAATGCACGATTTGTTCAGCGCATCAGGAAGAGGTTGGAGGTGGACAAGGAGAACCCCAGGGCCATCATCAAGAGAAAGGAGAAGGAGATAGAGGACCGGAGGAAAGCCAGGGATGAAAACTTCATCTCTAAGGTGGAGAGCGAGATTTCTAGGGATCCCAGCATGTCAATAGCTAGCCTGGCTAGAAAATTTGATGTTGACAGGAAAACTATGTCAAGATGTATCTCTGAAGACCTACGTTGCAAGTCATACAGGCTCCAGACAGGGCAATTCTTGTCTGAAAAGATGAGAGAGAAAAGACTAAACAAGTCCAAAAAACTTCTCAATAAACTGAAGAAGCCCAAAGAACCAAACATGATTTGGTTCTTCTCTGATGAAAAGAATTTTTGTCAGGACCAAAAATTCAACCGTCAAAACAACAGATGGATTGCAATGAGACATCAGGATGTACCTCGAGTGATGCAGACTAAGTTTCCAGCCACAGTCATGGTGTTTGAAGTCATCTCAAGTGAGGGCCATGTCATGCCACCCCACATTTTTGAGACGGGTTTGAGGGTCACATCAGAAATCTATTTGACTGTAATGAAGGAAGTTGTGCTACCATGGATCAAGAAAGTTGCCAAGGATCGCCCTTGGGTATGGCAATACCCAAGCCTCAGATTTTAGCCGCCACTGCTCGCTTTAGAAGCCGTGTGGAAGCCGTTATTGAGGCAAATGGAAGCTACATCGAATAAAATATTTCTCAAATATGTAATTTAGTTGCCATTTTTTGAATTTTTGAAATATATGTATTTTTTACCCAGTTATGAATGTTTTTATTCATTGGTAGTTTTCGCGAAAATTTGAAGTCCCAACCCTGTATATATATATATATATATATATATATATATATATATATATATATATATAGTGTATATTACGAAGAAGATAGTATAAATGTCCCTTGGATTTATAGGTTAATATCCACTTTTCTTAAGATTCCACTTTGCAAATGCATTCCGTTCTATATAATATATATATATATATACCAATTCTGATAGAGTTGCAGTTTATAAATCATTTTTTACGAGTCTGAATCAAGTCGAGTAGTGATTCTTTACTCTTCAATATGGGGACTGAGTTGGCAGGTTTTTCCTCCAATAGTGCAAATACTATTATGACCTCTTTCGAAGTCAAAAGGTAATTTGATGTATTGGTAGAATTTGTACCTCAAATTTTACGTCTCTTCAATTCTCCTGTTGAGTTTAAATCAAGTTTGAATTCCCATTTTAATGTATATATGTAGTGTGATCCATTGTCCTCTTATATCTGGACATATTCTCTTACTTGGTGACGCCGATCGGAATATTCTGGGCATTTTTGGCGAATAGCGCAGTTCAAATTCACCAATTGTGTTTGGCAGCGTGTACTGTCAACTATTTCACCGAGTTTTAACAACTCGTACCAAATCATACCACGCTGATCCCTTAAAACATACAGAATGGCCTTGCGGCCGAAGTGATCTGGTCTGGCCGATGTATTTGGATTTTTGACTGGGAAACCACACTCTGTTCTGCTTAGAGCATGTTCACTTCAAGTTTAAATGCACGAAATTCGACATTTATTTGAATGAACAAAAATGCATTGCAAATGAAATGAAACTTCACAAACAATGAACTGAATATTATTTGTCAGATGAGAAAGGAAAAAAAATAAGTCATTTGAAAGGGTTTAAACATACTCCTAGAGACATCTGTTGCCGAATATCTGAAAGTCAGTCTCATTCCATAATAAATATAGACCTAATAATATGTACATATAAATTTATCTAAAGTGAGAGTTGAATGATACTTAGAGAACAATAAGTGGGACTGAATTGAGTACGAGTACTCAGGTTCGGTATCAAATGACTTGATTATTATAATGCTATTGCATTTGATTATCATACCAAGAAGATACATATATTATACATAGTGTATGTATATTGTTTATGATATAATAGATAATAATCATGGTAATAAGTATGTATTATTATTTATTTCCAATATTCTACTTCCGTTAGCTCCCATATTTTCTTAGCATTTTTTTCTTTATGTACTAATATATGTATATTACGAATACATTAAATATTTTATATTCATTTTGAGTTACTCCTACAGTTGTTCTACGAGTGGAGCAAATGATGTTGAGGTAAACGTATGATGAGGATTGTAAATCTATATTATCATTATTTTTGCATGAAATTAAAGACATTATTTAGAATAGCGATCAATAATAATTAATTATTCACCAGAAGATTTGGGAGCTCAGTTGGGAGGTTTCTATGGTCCTTATGCGAATTTTTCACGATTCAAATCATTCGCCATAGATAGGAACATATATTATTAATAATAATCACTTGGAGCCAGGTCTGGACTTTAGAGTATGTAGATGAATAAAAACCTCCCAAACAAGCTTTCAAAGCATCTGGCGACTATATGTAGATGTGTGTGTGGCTGACGTTGTCCTAATAGAACACAATTCCCTCTCTTATTGGTCAAAGCTGGCTACTTCTGGGCGGTTGGAGGGCTCTTTATGTAGCAGAGTTAAAACGATTTGATTTGATTGATCAAATATGCACTGTAGGCTACTGGAACCCAAAAGGAGGTAAATTGCGTTCCATTTGGACAACGTCAGGTCACAGGTAGACTGTTCCAGTTATTGGCCAATAGGGAGAAGGGTTTTTATGAAATAGGCATAATGGAATTACCTTCAAAATGTCAACAAGTTATAAAACAAAACGGTACCATTTTGACCGCAATCAAATCATTCGAACTCAGCAATATAAAACCCTCAATTTTACGCAAAAGTAACGGATATTTCTTTTTACTACAGCTATTATCATCTCCAGTACAAGTTGTAACTTGTACTGACTGGAAGCAAATTGCTCAAGTTGCAATAAAAGACCCCGATGAACATTTTAAAGAATGAATTTACAGTGCACTTGAGATAATACAATGTCCAATTATTGATTTTATATTAAAGCTGTGACTTACAGCTTTTTGACTTAGCAGCCAACTCCCCCCCCCCTCCCCTCCCCCCACACACATTAATGACTTATTATAATCAACTTAGGTCCTTTTATTTTTTGTGAAGTAAAGGGAAATGAATGGAGCTGTAAATCTTAAGCATTTACTCGCATGTGAATTTTTTTGTGGTTGACAAAATGTACAGCTGTTACGTATCATTATCCCATAAATTCTGGAAAAAATAACATGTTACACTAACCACGTGTAATACAGTAAATATAAAACATTTACCGTCTACGAATAATAATGTTATTAATTAATCACTAAAATACCTAATCGAGTGAGCTTAGAATCCTTGATACATAATAAAACTTTCTGATCCGTATGAATTTGTTTTTATTTACTTCTACCCCCTCTCAAGAAGTAATGGTATTCCCTCTAAAAGAATAGCTGTTTGTTGTAAATACAGTAAAACGGAATGACAGCTAAAGCTGCTCTCCTCTCAAACATTCATTGAATTCATCATTATTTTCTATAGCTATTTGTTAAACAATATGTGTATGGATTAGGAACCCATGCATTGGATCAGAGTTTCTCAACTGGACTTGACCTGAGACCCCCCCCCCTCCCAATCGTCATTTTGCTCCGGCTCATTTTAATGATTATTCAATCTGAGCGTAATTAAAGATCTTCATTTAGAAATCGACAATCCTTCAGTTGGCGATGAGTCGTTGGCCTGTTTAAGGGAATCCTCTATTTTGAATGTAAAATTGTTTGGAGTTATGACAGGGATATCAATTCTCGGTTCATCAAAGAGTTCTACATTGCCACTATGGACTATTCCGAATACCTTATTTCCTACCATGAGTAGGTAATGGCTCTAAGGACTAATTAATCAGAGTTGTATTGGAATCTATGAAATTCTCAAAATCTGTCGACCTACGAAGATTTAGCAAATACTCTAATGGCCAACTTAAACTATAATAAGTATCAAATGTTATGTAGAAATGAAAGCAATAATTTCAAAATAGCTATTAATTACATATATTAACTCTGGGATTTCAGATTTACGAGATATTTTCTGAATTCCTCTACTACTGAGATCATTTCATTATGGTCATTGTGTATCTCCAATTTTGGTAGAGTCCACGTTCAATCGAATGATCATCAAATCCCTCATCCCCGTCACCATATTGAGAAACCTCAAGGCGTCACAGTTGCCGATAAGAATGTTTCTGTATTGAGAAAAGAACATGCTATCGTGAATTATAGACTCTGCTGACATTTTCCTCAGGCATTTATGTACCTTGTTTCCTTGTACACATATTTACTTTGGAGTGATTCAAGTGTAATATCTTGACATGAGGGTGAAAATATCCCTATACTTATTTCTTAATCTTTGACAACACTTCTTTACTTGTCAATGCCGTAGTAAGAATGAACGAATTTTTCAGTATAGAGCATGAACTTGACAACATGTGGATGAATAACGATATTTGAGGGGGACATTGGAGGAAACAAGTGTGCTGGTCATAGTCGTAATGATTGCGGCTTTGAATGTGTTGTATATGTAATGTTTAACTTTTTCAAGGCTTCTGTCTTAAATTCATTTAGACGGCATCTCACAAACCTGGGATCCTCGTTGTAACATTAATAAAAAAATCACTTACATTATCAGCGATCAAGGATTTTAGGAATACTCCATTAGATAATTTATTGACTATTCTTTTTATAAATATATGAATTCATTTAATTTATTGTTAATCATTTATTAATTTTGTAATATCCATAAAATGTTTTCCAAATATACATATATAAACATGATGTTTCCATCATTCTTTAAATTTTAAGTTATCCAATTAATATCACATATTATTTACATGTTTTGACATCCCTCACTACAAAATAAACATTTAAGGCTTGATTTAATTTTGAGTTGCAATTATTTGATGCTAATTTGAATTTGCAATATTTCTATTTCTATGTACATATATAATTTAAGCATATAATATGTTGTTTCAAATTCGTTAAAAGTCTTATATGTAGAAAAGACATGTTTCATAGTCGCATCCTATTTTGTTGTTTCAATCTAGTACTGACTAAAAAATATATTTATTAATTTAATTTCCTCATACATATTGGCGTAATTTTAGAGTACAAATTAGCTATCTTTCCGGATATGGAGGGCTCAAGTAGTTATTTGGATTGCACTTCTTGCATATACTACCCATTTTGGTGGCTTTTGAGGGTGTACAATCTTTTTTTGGTACATAAAGCAAGTGGAATGTGAATAAAGTAAGGCTCAAGTCCAATTCTCCGTCATAATAATTAATTATTATTAGTTTACGACTTATTAGATAAAAAGGTTCCAGCGTTTTTGGCTATGATATTAAGAATTGTGACGTCTATTCGTATCCCCGGATAATAAAATGTATTTTAGTGTGTTTTTAAATTGCTGATGTTGTACTACTCAATATTTGTTTTAATCTTTCCCCTTAATCGAGGTAGTCGAGATATGGTAGCTCTTCAATATTGCACAGGAGATGAAAATCAATGATATTTATCATTTTTGATCAGATTTACGCAATTTACTTTTGAGCCAAGACCACCAATTGAGGAAAAACTTCCATTCGTAAATCGTAAATGAGTGTAGTCCATGCATTCTGTTCATTTTTGAAGCACGTTAAAGAAAAAAATTGAACAAATAACCGGGAAAAACAATGTAGCCGATCATTATTTAGTGTAAATTTCGTTTTGTTTATAACCTTCTACATATATTGCTCTCCTGGATCTTTATTTTATGGTGAACGACCATCCCCTCCCCGACGCAATGTACATGTGTCAACATGTGCATTTCAAATTTTTAAAACAGTTACAAAAATGGTATTAAGTCCCAAATTACAGAACGATAACTACTGAGTTTTAAACTGCTAAAATAATTTCAAATTGGATACTTAGTTTTTGAGTAATGGATGTTGTATCTCGAGAAATACACCACAGATTCTCAAATTTTAAATTGAATGCAGGCTGGAATGTTCATTCTAACTCTTTTGATTTGAACAACTTTTCTCTTAATTCTATTTTAATAATCATTTTTCAGACATTTAATCAAAAAACCAAAAATTCCACTTTAGTTTTTCATTAAAGGTCGCGTATCTTAAAATCTATGAACATTTTGACGTGTAATTTGGCACAAATGTCAGTGATGAACGTGCCAACTCAAAAAAACAAAAACTTTGCTTCCTTATCAAAATCCCCCCCCCCCCCAAAAAAAAGTTCAAATTTCCCAATATTTTTTGCTCATTGATGTCTTTGTTATTAAACAGGATCGAAATGAAATGGAAAGAGCAGACGTGCAGTTAGGATTTCTGACCTGAGGGGATAGTTAATTATAAATAGAGTTTTTCTACATTTTTAAGGGGCTTTGATGCTTAAAACTACTACTAACTACATTTGTCTTATTTGTACATAAATAAAAATTAATGGAGAAACAGTTTCAGAATTTAATCTTAAAGAGGGAGTGGTAATAAAGTGTTGTATTCTTGGGATATTTTATTTCTTCTTTTCTACACTAGAGTATTTTCTACCTAAAGACATAAAAAACTGCTATTTGCAAAATTTTAGGTCCTTCATGTCCTTTTTGCCATTATACTGGTACTTTAAAGATAAAAAAAAAAGAAGCATTTTCGGGTGTATTGTTGTATCTATTCGATTAATTAATTAATTATATCGATTCAGTTCAAATCGACTTGAGTTCTTAATTTTTCAACTCGACTTAAATAAAGAGTCCATTTTTTTAAATTTGTAAAAAATGAAGTCAAATTGACTCCATTTTGTTTGTTTGTTTCTTTGAATCGGTTCAACTTTTAATTACTCAACCTGAACAAATCATAATAATGACTTATTATAAGTTAAACATCTGACCACCTCATTTTTTTATTTTTTTTGTTGTATTATGAATATTTAATTATTATCAATGTTTTTTTTATGTTTTTTAAATTATATAAATTTATTACAACACAAAATATAATACCCTAAATGATATTATAAATGAGACCGTCAAGAGTGAGCCTTTGGCATCATAGCCAAAGTGAGTTCCACTCCTATGGATCTGATTTTAATGTTCAACATCAATCAAATAATAGCATACAATATGAAAAGACTCTTAGGAGAGCGGCTCTCCAAAATGGAATTGAATCAACATGAAACACAACACCTCATTCCTAGATATTTGAAATCAAAGTCCAAACTATGTTAAATACATATATATATTGACTCAATTCATCTCAACTCAGCAGAGCACTATTCTTACACCTTTCAATTATATAGTATGTATGTAAGTTCAACAATTTAGGGAGCTCAAATTATTTAAATTTTGAAGGCTGGGTGGGAAGAAAATGATTCTACACATTTTATATAGATAGATATGTAGCATACCCCCTAGTTAAATAGAATCAATTCATAGTTGACAATTACAATGGCGAGTCTTATAGCCTTAATAACCAAATAAGAACCTTAGAGAGTGTATAAACTAATAGACGATTCCAGGACTTGAAGGCTTTATGATCATGATGAACCCTAGACGCTAAGGCAGCGTTTCTCAACCGGGGTTCCGCGGAACCCTAGGGTTCCGCAGACGGTCTTTAAGGGTTCCACGAGAAAAATGAGATTATATAAGCTATTACACTTTTCAGTCTTTTTCTACAGTGTATGGTATTAATCATTTTTTGCCCAAGGGTTCCGTGAGATATGGGATATATTTTGAGGGTTCCGAAAGGGAAAAAAGGTTGAGAAACGCTGCTCTAAGGAATTGAGAACTTAGAGAGAAGCTACAACTTGTATGTACACTCACAAGTTACTTATTATACAAACATATTATTGTACATATACTTTATAGAAGTGCTCTAGAATCCCGTTTGTTTTTGAGGGATGGGCCTCGAATGGGACGTATGTTCCATGTTTATGAAGTAAAGGATTTGCCTACAACTTTATTCTCCATGAATGGCTAAGGAGGATTTAAATGCATGCAATTGCTTGGCAGGGGTGAATAAGTATGAATATTAATTAAAAAGACAAAGTAGGGATGTGTATGTTAATAATAATATTGATATGTATGTATGTACACATTTGAGGAGTCAGCAAGAGATCAATTCTCAACAGGAGATATTTTTGTGATGTTTTGAAGGGCATTTAAATTTGTATGTATGTGTGTATATTGATTCCTTCTTTTATTTCTATTTGTTAATATGGGGGAATTTAATTTCATATTCCTCACTTCATTTTGTGCATGTAATATCTACATAGTATTAGAGAGTATTTATACTAAAGAATATTGTGAAAAAAAGTCTTTCAAGAGTTGAGTCAACATCCTTCAGTCTCAATATTATACATATATATTACCCATATCTAAATAAATTTATTATATATATATATATATATATATATCAATGTATGTATAGGAAAGAGAAATAAAAAAACTACCTATAGAAATAGGTAAATTTCGAAGAAAAACTTTTGGCTCCCTCAAAGGAGTAATATATTATTATTGACTTCTTGATAAGTTTTCTTATTTCAAAGTTTTTTATTTTATTTTACAGCTGAGTGAATCGCGATGGACGACCATCATACTAAAACAACAACTACATACAATTATGAGCGAACAAGTATTTTTTGAAAAAAAGAGAGGGAAAAAGGAGAAGAGAAGGAAAAATATAGAAAGAAAGAAAGAAAGAAAGAAAATAACTTTTTTGGGAACCATTTTGCTATAATAATAATAATAATATTAACATTAAAAAAAAGGAGAGTGCGGAATATTGAATTATGTACATACAATAATAATAAATATTATAATATGTTAATATTTTGTTGTAAAATTACAATTTTGCGCTCCTTAATAATAAATAAAAGAACGTCTTACTAAAAAAGAAGAAGAGTGTGTGAGAGACGAATTTACGTACGTTGTACAACGTAGTACAACATATACCGCATACGTTATTTCTCTTCTTCTCTCTCCCCCTCCCTCCTTCTCTCTTTTTTTCTTATTCGGGTTGTGCGAAAATGTGTGTGTGTGTGTGAGTGTGTATTCAGTTTCTTTGAATCCGTGATGCTGCTTGCATGTGTTGCTCCTTTTTATTAAAAAATTGTTTTTGGTTGTTTTTTGACAAAAAAATAAAAGAATTGTTGAATTGATTGATTGATTGATTAGTATGTTAGTGAATCCTTCCTCGTCCTTTGCGACGACGACGACGACGAAGAACACGAGCCCTCCTAATCCAGGGACGAGTAATAGTGTCTGCATGAACTCCCCTACGGGATCATGTGGGAGCGTGCGACTCCGTCGAAGAGAGCATCGCTCCAAGGAGATTGAAATATCCAAGAGACAGAATAGACACTCTGGGGACATCAGTAATTGGTCTCCACGCATTCTGAGTCCTCGTCTCTTCAAAGACGTCTCTGATCGACGTCAATCCGGGGATTGGTCCTATGTCAGCTTTCCTTCCTCTCCTGGAACACCCAAAGTCTTTCAACGGGAATTCCCTCCTCCCTCTTCCTCCTCCGTGGAGGAAGAGGGTCCCACGAGTTTCTTGGAATCCAAAGTCATTGCCTCCATTTTGCAAAATGAAGGGACAAAGAGTAGTCGGAGTGCTCATGGATCACCTCATCGCTATCAGGATCGGAGAAGCACGACTCAGGTCAGATCTTGCCCCATGTTTTAAATACCACAGGCACAGAATATATATATATATATAAATGTACATATTACTAATTCCAGTTGGTTCAAACCCCTCCACCCCCTCGATGCCGATCTGCCATGGAAACTCTGGATCGAAAATTAAATACGGGATCTGTGGGAGTGAGACGTAAACTCCTTGGCAATACTCGTATAGAGGAAGAAGGAATGAATCATCCCTCTCTACATCACTCTGCCATCATATCCACCACGACTACCAACTATCGACCCGTGCCCTCCAGTAAAAACGCTGTTTCAAAAGTGAAAAGACGCAGTCAGAGCAGTCATAATCAACGACATGAAAATACTCATCGTTTCTCTGAAGTGATTGATACACGAAGTATTCAATCGGATTCTAATCCAGAGGAGAGGAAAAAGTGTAGCAGTGGTGGTGGTGGCGGCCTGGGTCGTCGATCCGCCACTCAAATGGAACTATCAAGGCGGAAAAAGAAAAATGGGTGCAGTGAGACTGAGAATCATCAAAATAATCATCATCGCTCAAGGAAGCAACAAAAAGAAAACCAGGATTTCTTGAGGTGGAAATCACAGGAGCATGTTGATCAGGTAAGAGCTCAACCATCCGCATAACTTTGCTTCTTTATAGATAACCACTTTTATGACACTTACCCACTACTACTACAACTCTTTTGAAACAAACTAGATAATTATTTACAATATATATACATATATATGTTGCGTACAAGTTGTAACTTGTACGTAGGTTTAAGGAGATTGGCAATACAAAAATTAATATTGAAAAGACATGAAGGATGATTTTAAATGCCAAATTGTAATGGAGATAATAATGCAATGATTTAAAATCTCAATATAATAATATCAAGACTCTGATTTCTAATTAACTTCTTATTAATTAAAATTACTAATCACCAATTGATAAGACGTATTCCGAGGCTCAAAATAAATTTAATCAAAATGTCCAGAGTAGGATCAGATCACTCGTCAATGCGTCGTAAATTATTATTAGCAATAGATCAAAAGGTAATGATAATGACATCAATATATATATATATATATATTATATATGTAATTAAAATGATGACCTCTATTATAATTAAATAAGACGTGTTGAAACGTACAAATTGCAACTTGTACACAACATGTACATATATTTAATTGAATGGATGTGAGATAAAGAAAGAAAGAAAGAGAGAGAGAGAGAAAAATCTGAACTTGACACAACATACAATCTGCATTTGACTATTATAATTATTTTATGTTTATATATTATATTATATACATATGTATATCTGTGATTTTTTTTGATTTTTTTGTTAAAATCTATGTACATATATCGCACAGCATTTGATAAGAGAATTCCTCTTTGAAAATGATATGCGTACTACATTCCCTCACAAACACATGTATGTACATATGATGTGTGTTGAAGTCAGGCTTGAGAAAATGGTTTGAATTGATTTTCTCTCTACATAGACCCTTATCCTATCTCATATTCGGTGTCGTTTCTGTATGTTTTTATAAAGAAGGTAGCTACCCTTAGTGTATTACGTTTTAAGAAAACAATTAAGGAGAGAGAGAGAGAGAGAGATTAAAAACCCCTTTGCGGGTCAAATAGTTTTGCACTCAAGGGGGTTGTATGTATGTACATATACAATAACATAATTATCCTATTATCCATCAAAAGAGAAACAAAACACAAAATTCAACTCAATTAAGAAAGAGAGAGAGAGAGAGAGAGAGTAGCAAACAACAGTACTTAGTAATAATTTCTTTCATCACGCACGGTAGGGGGGAATCTACATAATATTAGGAATACATACATAAGAATTTCTAGTAATTTGAAGTGACTGGTCAAAAGTGAAACCTTCAGTAGCAGCAGCAGCAGCAGAAGATACTTCTCCTCCTCCTATTTAATGATTCGAATAGTGTTATTGAAAAAATAATACAAGAAAGAAAAGTTAATTAGATCTTGTTACAACTCACACACTCACAGATGGATCCGTCTATGTATATTGACACATTGCTATAATTTTGTTTAAAATAAACTCCTGACTCATTGTCTCTTTTTTTATTTATTATTTCGTTAAGTACTCTTGATTGTACGACTGAACTACATACTTCGTCATTCAAGAGCTCCATTTACATATAATGGTGTGGTCTATCATGCTTTTTATTACTCCTCCAACGATATTGATAACTTTTATTTTTATTTTATTTTAATAATGTATGTACATACATACGTGTACAGAAATTCTTGTAGATTCACGCTACATTAATTATATTATTAATACCCCCCCCCCCCCTCAAACATTTTAATCTCTTATTATTTATTTATTTATTTATGTTGTCATTCTTTCAAAAGAAATGGCTATTGTCTGTCCACTTTAATTCAAAATGTATTTACATATCCATGTACACATATGTATTCATAAAGTCACTCAATTCAATTTAAAATAAATGATACTATGTAGTATAATGGGTGTGTACATATCTATCTAAATATTTATATGTATATTTACCTATTTATACAAATGATAATTATCAAATGGAAAAAAAGAAATCCTTGTTTTGTATCATTCCTTGATAGGATTTAATTTTGTACATACTTTTGTTGCTGATTTGTTTTTTAAATACATACATTCGTTTTATAGTAATAAACCACATAATTAAGAGATGAATAGATAAATAAATAAATAATAAATATCTACACTTTTGCCCTATTAAATTTAATTGTTATTTAGGTCATAATTTTATCTGTATATCCTTTAAACACAACAAAACAAAACATAGAGCGGAGAGAGAGAGAGAGAGCATTATCATAAATTTGCTTCAAATCCCTTTACAATATTCCTAAAAACTAGATTTATGCACGTTTATTTATCTATTTAAGTAATTCTATATACATACATTGCAGTTCAAAAAATGCCATGAAACACTTTGAATTAATATATGTAATTTAATGTGTACTTTTATTGGAGATGGTACTAGATATAATTCAAATTCCATTGGCTGTTTGACAATTAATTAATACATCTTTAAAAGAGAGTTATTTTTGACTTTTCTGAATAAAGTTACGTAAATTTTGTCACATTATATAATAATTAGTCAGGTTATTATGGTCCGTGCATAAATGCAACATAAGTAAATTTAATAGATTTTAATAAAATAAAATATTTAATAGCCAATGAAGAGATGGTAATTAAAATGTCTGATGCTATAATTAATTACATATAATTTAATAAGGCGTATAATTTACTACTTCTACATGCATACAGATCCCTTGACATTCTTTTTTAAGCGATTTCCAATTTTATGTAATTGTAATAACTAATGATTTATTTATTATAATTAATCGTACTAAGTATGATATTTAAAAGGCTTCAGTTGCAAATCGGTTTAGAAGAAGATTTTTATATCAAATCAATTTGCGCATGTACATACTTAGTACAACTTATATCAAATCCCAACTTATTATAACAAAGACATATATGTATTTGATGGGTATCCATTTATAGTAGGGTCCCTTTACAGAATAAAGGTTCTATTACTCTGCATGCATCATACTAAATACGTCATATGAATATTAATTAATCAATGAAAATGAGTACGGATATTTGTAACTTAAATAATGGTTATGATGGGTCTTTGTGCTGCTGTTCTTCAAGTAGTGATTTTTGAACGTTTGGACGACACACGTCTTATTTAATTATAAAATCAGTCATTTTAATTAACAACTCTACATACATTGAGTCTCTTATCTATCCTTTCATTTTGATCTATTAATAATGATCATTTAATTTGCTTTGACGAATCGAGTGATTCTACTCTGTTGGACACTTTTATAAATTGATTTTGAGCCATGGAATACGTCTTATCAATTACTAATTAGTAATTTTACTCTATAAAAAGTTAATTAGAAATCACACTCTTGGTATACATATATTATATTGAACATGCCATAGATTTTCAATCATTGGTTAATGATCTCCCTCACAATGAATAGATTCTTCAATTTGTCATTTAGAATTTCTTTATATTTATTTTTGATGCCAATTTGGTCAATCTGCCTCTATAAGTTTTCAACTTGCACACAACAACCGTGAAGTCAACAATTGTGTTACAACAGTTACGTATTATTTGAATTCTTAATAATATTTATTTATTTGAACTCTATATATTTATTTATTTCCTTGGATTTTATCCAAGAACTTTTACTTTATTTTTTTGAAATGTTCATACATAGTGTGTGTTATTTGTATGTATTGTCTACAGTTGTAGTTAGTAAGTAGATACTATGTATAAGAAGGAGAGGCAAAGTGTTTGTCGAGTCTCAAGGAGTTGGAGTTGTTGATTATGAGGGGTGAGGAGGAGGTGTACAGTGCTCCTTATTGGAAATAATAATAATAATAATAATATATAGAATGAATGATTTGATGGCATGTTAATTACTTACTTTTTATGACAGATCATAAAGCGCTCCTCCTCCTCCTGTTGCTACTTCTGTCTTATTTTCTTTATCATGAATAGATAACGTGTACATTGTAGATTACAGTATGCTTTACTTATATTATTATTATTATTATTATTATATAAAAATACACGTACATAATATGGCTTTGTAAGTAGTTCCTTGAACTAGTTTTGCAGTACTTTTTGTTGAACTGTGGGTGTTGCTCACTCACTGACTCTCATCATCGTATGCATACACAATCTACTTAATTAAATAAAATATTGGTATATATATATATACATATATATTTGAAAGAGGGAAAATCATCTGCATATTTAGTTAAAATATTGACAATTTATAAAATATATATGTATAATAGTACTTTGACGGTCCACCGTGATTCATTCTTTTAATGGACAGCAATAATTAAACTCCTCCAAGATTAGTTTGTATCATACATACATATTATTATGTATTATTATTATTATTGTTTTGGTCTTGGATATCCATGAATGAAAACGCAGACCTTAATTATGTAAGTATACCTAATTGAAGGGTCTGCTGTCTATCTATCTTCTCCACCCTTTAGTCACTAATTAAACCATTAAGATGGATTAATACTATACATATATGTGTTCTTGACGAATTAACGCGCTTGAATAATTATGGCATTAAAAGAAATCTCTTCTACCTTCTTATTTATCAACATTATCATCCCTCCTCCTTTCTGCCTCTTCTATTTCATAATTCCATTCTATATCTTTCAATCCCCTTCTAGTGTATGTAGTTAGGGAAAAGACTGTTACGGTTGTGGTCGAAAGTACATAGATTTGATTTGGCACATCAACTCATTTTTATTCATGTTTTTATACAACTGCCCACCAAAAAAAAAAAAGAGTCGAATACACAAATGTACGAGTATAAAAAGTAATTATTAGCATCACGGCCTACTTGAGTTGGCTATGTCTTCAAATGTCTATGTTTTAATGGACTAGTTTTGATGTAATCAATTAATTATTAACTCCTTTTTCTTTATTTTTTTGACAAAGTCGTTTGAGTTTAGGGAAATTTATTTAATGTTACATACATATTTATTAACAACATGGCAGTCTACGAGATACAACATTGCTAAATTCAACACTCTCACTCTAAATGATGGTAGCCTTCATTGAATGTGAATGAAGTCATTTTTGTTTCTTTTTAATTAATTATGGTCAGTTTAATCTCATAAATCACAACCTAAGTGTGAGGGTTTATAAATAAATACATATATTTGAAGAACCTTGTTATTGAGCATTTCTAGGTGTCCTTGATTTGCATATATTTTGATATGATAATATCACTTAGAACAAGGGGTAGCAATACATTTTTGTTCGACTACAAAAGTATTTTCTAATCCAGAAGTTGAAAACAATCTATTATAACTTCTTTTTTTAATAGATTGTTTTATAAATTATTATATAACAACAAAGGTGTAAATATTTATTTACTATTATAAATACTGATAAAAAAAAAAAAACATTCCCTCAGATCCCAAATATTTGCTCATCAAGATAGTAGTCAAATCAAGGAATGGTAACAATATTTAGAAATGCTCAGTTATAAGGCACTTAAAATAAATAAATATATTAAATATTTTTACCACAGAAATCCTTGTAGGAAATTTGACTAGAACTCTTGAAAACTGCCGCCAGAGCCTTCTAAGACGTAATCTACCCATAAAAAAATGAATGCTATTCATTCGATAGTGAATTAAAATAATTAATTAAAATGAATGAATAGCTTTTTGTAACTTCACCTATTATTAATTACGAGGAAGGATATGCTACCCTTTAGATCTTATCTTAAAACCTACTGTATAGATTTTCCTTTTTGCATTTAATACATCTTGTCTTGAAGAAGCAAAGAATGAACTAGCATCTTCTACCTATGGTAGAAATATTTTGGTTTGAGCCAGGGCTTCTTTCCCAGTTGGTGTGCCTCAAGTTTCATCTCGAAATCCTGTTTGTCGTCGCCTATTCATTTTTATTTGATATTTTTAATATTGAGTATAGGAAATATCTTTCATATAAAGTTTTTCATCAATTTATTTACTCCTAGGGAATTTTTTAATGATGAGTTAAAATATGATATAAAGTAGTGTGTTGAGTGCCAATAATTTCAAATGGGGCAATTATTTCTATGGACATATACATACATGTTTTGTGGAAATGGGTCAGATCTTTTTACACTCCATTCAATCAATTCAATGAGGTGGAAGAGTTATGTTATTTCTACGTTTCTTTGGTTGATATTTACATATATATATATATATATATATTTTTAATAATATCACATAAAAAAAAGAACATATGGTCGTCGACCAAGACTTTTTTTTTTCTTTCTCTACGTGCCTTCCAAGATTCTTCTCCTCTAATGATCTTGGACATAATATTTTAAAAATAAAAAAAATAAATTAATAAGGGAACAGCGAGTAGTTGTTGGTTTTACATAGTTGTGAGTGACCTCTTCCCCCCTCAGCAATTAAAAGGGTTATTTGAAAGAAAAAATAAATTAAATGGCTCACAAAGGAAACTATTATATATATATATATATATATATATATATACAAATATGTAATATTACTTATAGAATAGGTACATGTTAAATAAATCGCATGATTTATCAAAATACATACATATGTAATATATATATATATATATATATTTTATGTATGTATGTATATATATACATACATTAAATTTTGGAGAAAGTTTTTACTATAATTTTTTTTATTTTTATGATTGAATTTTAATGCCTGGATAATTTGTTGTTGTTTTCTATCTATATACTTACATTTCAAGTCGAGTGATTTTTTGGACATTGAATCCGTGTGGTGAAGGAATAATTGTTAATTGTTGGTGTATTATTATTATTATTATTGTTTTATAATAGTAACAGAGTTTTTATTTTATTTTATTTTAGTTTATATATATATTTATATATATATGTGTGTGATTTGTTTATATAATGAAACACCGTGGCCATTAATTACTTCCTGTTTGAAGTAAAAAGTATCTGTTCTGTTGTTTTTTATATACATACATATAAATACATATAATATGTATATACAATTTATACATAAATATTGTTGAAGTGAAATTTACTTTTACTAACACCGTTAATTAAGTTTAACGACTCTCTTTTTATTTATTTATTATAAATGATACATACATACATACATAAGTGTATTTACCTATCTGTTTTAAGAAGAGTGTCAATACATCTTGATGTATCCGTAAAATAAAGAGATTTGTAAGAAATGCCTTTATATATTTAAATCAAACTTTTCTTTGTATCCTAAGCAGCATCATATGTACATATTTGACGGTATATCTACTACCTATTTTATAGTACACATATTGAGGATCATTACTCACTTCCATTCGTAATTTCCCTCGTAGTCTTTTACCCTTAGAATCTCTTCAATTAAACCTATTCAGTTGGCTTTTATAACTTCAGCATCAGCTGGAAAATAATGACCGCAGTACTTTATATAGAAAATAAACGAGCTAGTCATGAAGTTTTCGAGATCCCTGTCCTGTTTTCGATAATTTCGAAATAAAAGTATCAATGGATATTTAAAATAAAATAAAATTGATATAAAGCATATAGGAAACACAACTCCTCAACAAATAAACAGTCAAAATGGCATCATCATCATCTTGACTCTTATTCATTGTAAATTTGGTGTAAATCTATTTTTTTTAAAACCCCAGTACATTTGAATACTGCAATAGCATACAATATATATACCTTTATATCTACATACAATAGGATCATGAGGAGAAGAGTCGTCTCCACTACTAACTATTACGTGATGTTGTTCATCACTCTCTCACTAAAAAAAAATAAAAAATAAAATAAATGACACTCATTAAATCCTATATGACCATATATTCATGTTGGTGGTACATACATACATAACGATGTAGAGCATGATGGAAGGGTCATTAACCCCCCTTTGCTTGTCCTGACACCTTCATGCTGCTGCCTCTTCTCTCTGCCTTTCTTTCCAGGAAGAATCACCATCAAGAGTCAATTTTGACCATGCAGCTACATACATACAACCATACATGATGGTGAAGAATAGGAATGGGGCATTATATTATACAATGCAATTATGTTAATGATACATAATATTATATTATATTATACTCTATGTATGTACATACAACCATGGCATCAAAGAACTTTGTGTGAGTCTTTCCTGCTCCTGACCCAGTTAAGTGTACTATTATTAGTCTTTTGTTTTTTTTTTACTTCTCTACATAGTTGTTGTTACGTATGTAATAGTGTTGGGACTTTGTTGTTCGAGACCGGTTTTTTTATACAAAATAATAATATTATAGTAGTGTATGTATGTACATATATCTCGTCAATTAAAACAAGGGCTCTCAACTGACTCATATTGCACTGAGAATCACATTCCTCATTAATGGCCAGAATCAATCCATTTAGTGTGATTTTAATACTAAAGTACATATTATATATATTGAATGTCTTTTTTGACTCAATTGACTTCACTTCACTATTCGACCCAAGCTGCTGCTAGATTAAAGTATTTTGTAATCATCATGAGACTGATTCGAAACCAAGTAGTTGTTTCTCCTCAAGAAAGTTGTTTTGGCAATCTTGAACCGGTCCAGAATTTAAGACCGGGCTCTTCCAAGACTATTATATACTACTACTAATAATAGTAATAATGATAATAATAGTCAAATATGTGCATTAAGTATGTATCATGCAATTGAATGTGATGTTTACTTGATAGATACTATTAGAAGAAGAAGAAAAAGGGGGGTCGGTCGTTGTTTTACCATGTGTGCATAAGTCATATACATATATATGTATGTATGTATGTATATAACTATAAATCTCTTTCTCTCTCTAGATACTAAGTCATTTAAATATCATGCTGTATGTACATACATACAATATAACCAGGGGCACAGATGTGTGTGTGTGTGTACTGTTGTCGTCTCGTTGTACATTCCTTCTCTTCTTGAATTTACATTATGCAAAAAGAACAGTCAAATGCAAATAAAGTAATGTACATACATACTATGCTTGCTCTGCTAAAATAAAATAAAAAATAATAAAAACCGGGGGAGTAAAGCGTTGACATGAACACCACTACCATTTGTATTATTATTAGTAGTAGTAGTATTAGTATTTCATTTCAATTTTTAGTGCATTTTATGATGAGCAGGAGCCAAACGACGACGACGACGACGACAACGCGACTCTCTACTCCTCTTTCTCTCTATCCCTTCTCATTCCATATCCTTAGTTCCACTTCTTTCTTTAAGTTATTATTTTAATATACATACATATTTACTTGTTTACTCACTTACTCCATTGCCTCTTTTGTCTCCATGGCATTCAAATATATAATTTGCATACATCCTATTTATCAAGTGACTTAAGAGCAGATTTAGAAGTTATTCATTCAATAGCCAACTTTGCATCATTCTCCCTCCTACTACCTACTTTTCATATATATATATATATATATGTAAAAACATGCTCTAATAAACAAATCTTCTTAAAATAAATAACTACATATATTTTTACTATGTACTAATATTATTCGTTTTAGTCATGTCTATCTATGACGATTCAAAGATATTGTGAAAGATAATCTACTTATTCGCAAATTTATTCAATATGTATCCCCCCTTTAATAAATTCTTTTTTTTTTTTTTTTTTTTTTTTTAATCATACTTAAGTATATAGAACCAATATTGAATTTTATCACTTATCATATATATATATATATATATATATATGTTACGAATAAACCATTTAGAATGATGAGCAATAAAAGTCCTTGACGTGACTCTCACCAAATTCACTTTTTATTTTCTCAAGCACATAAAACGGAGGGGGGGGGGGGAGGAAGATCCCTCCGGAACAGTAGTTGCAAGATACCCTATTTCTTAAGCATCAAAAAAGCTATAGCCAAGAAATCCAATCCACAATTGCATCTATGTATAATGAGGATTATTGTCAAAAAAAAGCAAAAAAACAAACAAACCCAGAACAGACATTTTCCTTTTAGGTATTATTGGGTACAAACGGTTTGTGTAGAGTAAAAAACATTTTTGTTGAAGGAATAATTTTTTTGTAGTTTAATTGAGTCATTTTTTTTTCCCCCTGTGACATACATAATTACTTTAATAATAATTAATAATTGATTTTTTTTCGCCATCACTCGTTTGCACTCACTCAGTCCACAAATTAAAACTTAATTTTATTTTCATTCTATTGACAAACTATTCTGATTAATTATTTGGAATACTCGTAAAATGCACTTAAGGGCCCCCAAAGAAGAATGTGATAAAAGTCATTAAAATGCTATTTCAGAGTTCAAATAATAGTTTCCTATTATATCAAATAAAGATTGAAGATCATGTCTGCATTATAACTGGCAGATCAAATCTGGCTATTAGAGGAGCAACAAAAATCTAGGAAGGTTTTTTTTAAAACATTACCAACATGATTTGCTCCTTAATGGAAAGGATACTATATATGTATAATTAAATAGCCCTGTTTTGAGTAGACAAACGCTAATATTTCTGGGTGTCTCAAATAAAAGTTGACAAATTCCGAGAATTATCAAACTTGCTAACTTACCATGGGAATTTTTTTTCTTGGAAATAAAAAAATGAACAAAGCTGTTTGTATGTATATCCTTTTTTTAATTTCTAGCGTAGTATTCAATCAACGATTTTGTCCTTAACAATGTAATTAATGAATAGTTACATTAACACATCATCATGTATTTTGCATAATCTTATTGGATAAAAAAACTTACCTAGTTATTAATAAAGTTGAGAATAATCAATGCAAAACTCTTGTTCCATCTTTTTTTTATCATATTCTTCTGTAACATGAATGAGAGTCAATTCATGAGTCAAGAGGAGTTGTATAAGAATGACGTCATGTATAGGCAAATGAGAGTATAGTCATGCAACTTTTAAGTAGTAGTATTTTTCAAAAGGTGGGTGGGAGGAGGTCAATGGTTTCATCGACGAAGAGAGTCTGTGACGAATAGAGAGGAGTTTCCCTTTGTTTTGATATTAGGATATTTATTATTTATTCATGCATTTTGAAAGTTCCCTCAGACTTTGAAGTTTCCAAGAATTTACAAAGAATGATGATCTCTCTACTCCTTTCTAACACCAGATGTTCATATACTGCAATGCATTGCCTTTTTATTCCCAAAACAACACTCACTTTTCATTCATTTAAAAGTAGAAGGAAGAAGTTTGATAGTACATTTGTGTTGAAGCAACACTTATGAGTAAATGGTTGGGAGGGAGGGAGGGGGAAAAGTATGGAAAGACACGACGAACTTTCTTTCTTTCTTTTTTATTTATTTATTTGACTATTTCTATTACTATTAACTCAACTCCTAAAATAAATATATTCTTATCATTGAAGCAGGAATACACATATATATTTATATATATATATATATATATGTATGTATACCAAAGGCTTTCAGAATGATTTAGTAGATTTTCTTTCTCTTTTTTTTTTTTTTTTTTTTTTTTTTTTTGGGTTTTTTTCCCCCCTTCCCTTTTTCCTTTTTGGTGGTTTGAAGAGCAACTCTTGTCTCTCAGTAGTGAACAATATTAACAACAATAATGATGCACCTAAGTAGTGTACCTACTACCACCACACCATCAAATTAAGTGTCAAGTGTGTTGAAATAGTTTTTGCAAATTTTATTGTATTGTATTTTTTTTTGCAACTCTTTGATAGGGTGTTTTTTTCATTTTTCTTTCTTCTTCTTTCTTCTTGTTTTATTAGATCGTTTGTTTGTACAAATACAAATTTCGCCCACTGCTTTCAAAGGAGCCAGCGGTTATGCTAATTTACAGATAAATTGTTAAACATTAGGTATATTATTTATTCAACAACATTACTGTTGTTGAATAAATGTACGTATTTATTTATATGCTTATATAGTATGGATGATAGCCTTTTAGAGAGAGAGATAATAAATATGTACACTTAAATGCCAGTTAATGCACTTATTTTTCTCTTTCCCCCCCCCCCCTCCTATGATTTCTTCAAAGCAGCCTACATTTACCTATATTGTAGATAATATATAAGTATATACCTACATATATATTTATATTTATATATGTACAGGGTAGTTATATTTTTTTAAAGTAATTATCATAGGAGCAGCAGTAGCAGTAACTACTATTGCTACAAATGTATTAAATATTATCATAATTTGTATTCGAAGCATGGAGGGGGAGGGGGGGGGAAATCGTTGTTGGTTGCCTTTAACATGAGTATGTAGCATCATACTTACATACCTGAGTCGTCCACACTATCATTGTATGTGAGGTGTACCCTATATGTATATACATAAATGTTTATTTTAACTAACTCCATACCTACATATGTAATTGGGCAACTAAATGACTTTTGAGGTGTGCAGTCCCCTTTTTATCACCATTAGGGGGGGGGGAGGACACTGTTTGTTTGTACGAGGGGGGAGGGAGTTGCTCTTTTATTATCTGGGATTTCATTATACGTTAAATATTATGAGGACTACTGCCATTAACATTCATGTTTTTAGAAAAGTGATCGTAAACTCTGACTCAAATCTTGCTATTTTCATCATTAATGGACTACCCTTAGCTTATAGTAAAATTGTGTCAAATGATGATGTGTGATTTATAATATTTACCCTACAAAACTGAGATTCCCTTGATTCTCAGATCGGATATTTTAGTGTGCCCTTAACACACGGTGTTTTGATTTTGGACACGCTATGTCATCCATCTCTGATAGATTATTCCAATATAATTATTTATATATATTTTTTTTGACTTAGTAGAATCATAAATAGGACAAAAGTAAGTTTAAATTGTGCTAGATAGTCCTATACTATTGAAACATTTTTTTAATTGGAATTATAAAAGAACATTAGTGTACCGGACACAAATTACATTTTTCCTTGGACATGCCATGTTTTAAAACTGTGTGCTCGTAGGGCAGCACAGTGTACTAATTTTCATAGGATAGGGCTGATCGAGACCAAGATCAATTTTTGTAAATAGCTATCAAGGGTCTACATATATGTATGTAGACTAAAGGCTACGTGTACCATTGTTATATTAGAACAAGTATCTTGCAAATTGAAGTATACCTATGAATTAGTACATGGACTATATTTACCATTGACCCTCATAAATATCTTGGATGATTAAGAGCAGCATCCTTGATGAGATAAATGAATCTACTAATAATCCAAAAGTGACTAGAAGTTTGCTTCTTAAGCATACATTTTTAAGTAATTTTTAATTCATGATCAAATTGAATGCAGTGGCAAGGAGTGAAGTTGTTGCTTTTGTAATAGTGAAATGAGATGGGTTATTGATCTCTTTGATGGACTGATCCACAATCCCCATCCAAATGCTCTGTCCTTCAATAGTCGTAAATCTTTTTTTACATTGAAAAATAAAAATCTTTCATTGGGCTCTCAAAAATAAGACAGATTTTATTTATTGACAAAGGGACTTGAGTACTCAAGAAAATTGATTTGTATTATATACATACATACATACATATAAAATGACATGGTTCTCAACCGTAAACTATTGAGGGGGATTTGGACTCTCTCATCTCAATGACTAAAATCTACATATTTACCTACCAAATTCAATCCAATCCAATCACTCCTTTTTCTCGTTGATTGAAAAGGAGCCATTCCATGTACGTACATGGTACGAGTCACACACACACCCAATCAAATGTCTCGCTATATGTACGTGCTATTACTGATTAAGTATGTTATAATAATATTGTTTGTTTTTTCCATTTTAATCAGTCACGTTTGCATTTTGACACTTCACCTCTCTCTCTCTCTGTTTGATTCACTCCCAGTGAGATTCTGTGTACCAACCCATTTACTTGCATAGTTGCATATAAAATACAAACAAAGTAATTGCAGTTTTGTTATGAGTCAAACTTATATGTATATATATATATATACATTAATAACTAAAGGGCATTGTGGACAATTAATTGCCCCTCCTTCTACATGCCTACCTCATGATTAAGTCATGAGTGAAATTTGTGTGTATGTTTGTTTGTATGTATATTTGTAAGTATATAAATTTGTACACGATAATATTATTTTCTTTCATTCCTTCCTCTGTGTCCCATATTTTATGTACATTATATATATATATATATACTATAATATGTACATATTATGTAATCGATTCTCTTTCAAAGAGTCCATTTCCCCCCTCCCCCACTCAAAAATGCTACTCGAATGAAAATGAGAGGAAAAACCTTCAATGTACATATATACAAAGTCATAGATGGGTCCATTTCTGTCATCATAGATAATTATCTAATTTTGTATTAGATATCCCTGTACCACCCCCCTTACAACATGTCGCTCAAAGAACTACGACGGAGAAACTACTTTTCAATAGAAAATGCTTTTTTGCTCGCTAAAAGCAATTTTCTCCTTCTTACTACTGCTCCCTTGTTTATTCTTGAGCTCTCTCTCTCTCTCTCTCACTGCAAAGGAACTAGATATATGTATATGTATATACATAAATAATATGATAATAATGGTGCAACACATGGGACTTGTAATGCTGCTAATTACATAGAGCAAATTTCGTTCGAAGGAGAATCCTCTGTATGTACATACATAATATCCCTCTGTATCCAACTACTCGTAAACTACTCCTTAAAAAATAAAAAAGGTATCCTTTAGAAGTATATATATATATATACAGGGTGCTGTCTTTTTTTTGTTTTGTTTTGTTTTTCTCATAGTATGTATGCATATTTTCCTCCTTTCGTTGCTATGTGACAACAGGAGTCGGTCCGTAATTGAATGCTGCTGCTTAATCTACAATTATATGTATCTATGTCCACTATTTGTGCAACTTGCTTACAATGTTAACTTATGCATATGAATACATACATACATACATATACCGCGACTCACTTGATGCCTTTAATTAGAGTTGTTGTTTTTTTAATGAAAGAAAAGAATGCTGAGTGTGTGGCCACTCCTAGAATTGGGTTCATGAAAAAACAATGGGTATATATATATATATATATATATATATATATATATATATATATATATATATATATACAGGGTATTTCATAAGTTTGAAAGGTTTCATAATGGATGCAAAAAAAAAAAATCAAAAAATCAGTGCAGTCCATCTCCAATCTGATTCCTTTGAATTTGTGTTAAAAGATATTAAAAATAGGGATGACTCAAACAACAACAACAACAACAATATATTGCTCTGCAGGATAGAAATTTGATTCTACTGATGGAAAATCACAGGAATATAGACAGCAGCATTCCATAACTTTTGAAATAAAAAAGATCCTCCTTCAAGTCCAGATCTGAAATCCCTACATTATATTATGGAAAAACTTTTTTTAGAGTCAAAGGTTAGGGTTATTTAATTCATCTACGTGTCAAGCCAACGAACGAAGGAGCATGGAAAGAGCTTTTCAATCAAGCAGTGTTTCGTAGAGCATACATGCATGCATCTATGATGCATTCCTAACTCGTTATTCAATGGTTGTTGTATCTATGCAATGATGGTTGTTCTATTGGCTGAGTTGTAGAAATATAGTCTTTAGAGAACTTTAATTTCCAGCAGAACACATTTCCTAAATATATTTTTGTCGTAAAACATTAGATCCTTTCAAACTTATGAGTAACCCTGTTTATGTAGAGAGAGAGATATGCATATGATTATACTTATGATGATGTTTAGACCCTTATTAGATTTTCTTCATCATCAAATATAAGGTAAAAGTTTATTTGCTTGTTTGCTTACAACTCCTCTATAACACACACACACACACCAACGTTTACTCACTCTTTTAAATAATATCATGGGCATTATCTTCACAAAAGAAGGGAAATATTATGTAAAAACAAATCTATTTGGAAAGTATGAAGAAATTTCCATTCAAACTGTTGCTGCCTGATTTAATAATAATAATAATAATAATAACTTTATGAAAACAAATTTGCTATTCTTGTTTGAAGGCGAAGAATCAATTTTATACGTCTATATATATATATATATATATAGGTATAAAACTATAAAATAACTTTAGTAATAAAAAGGAAAGGTTGAAGAAACTCGAAGAAAAAAAAAAAGTTTCCTGAAAGGAAATTGGAAAATCAAGAAATATATAGGTATATATATATATATATATATATATGAATTAAAACAAACTTTTCATCTATATATATATATATATATATATATATATATATAAATCATTTATGCATACATCAACTATTAAAGTCAATAGTAGTAGACGATGTACAATATGGGTAGCTGTTTATTAGCTTTAAATAAGTAGTTTATATATATATATATATATATATTGTGCAAATCACGATTTTTTTTCCTATGGGGAAAAAATAGTACATTGTTCATATACAGAAGCATAGCGTCAGGAAAATCCGCATTACTAAGAGAACACACAAAGTGTAGTCTGGGTCCGGGCTCATCATTGATATTTCATTATTTCTTCACATCCCTCAAAGTTCTAATAGTTTAGTCTAGCCTGGAGTCCAATTCTGTTTAGATACTTAGATCTGAGGCAATTTTGCACTACTATGAATAAAATAAAGAAATAACATAACCTAATCATACTTTTTGTTCTGTTGTATGCATTGTGATTATAAGTCATAAGGATATATGTGTCAAGCCAACAAGAAAGCAAGTTTGTTTTCAAATATTGAAATGAAGAAAATCCACTTTGCAGTTTTTTTACTATAGATATATATAACTGCCAAATATTTAGGAGTCATTTATAGACCTATCGCGTACGGTATTGGCTAAAATGTCACTTTTAATCAAAAAAGCAAGGATTGTTGTCTATCCAATAGAGCAATCGGATAAATGTGTCGACTTCATATAGAGCCGATATGGTCCCTGAAAGAACGTCCATCTTTTTCATAGCCCCAGATATTTATTTACTTGCAGTTGGCTAAAACCATTTGTTCATCAGTTTAAGAACTATTAAGAATCAACTTAGTCCGCTATTATGCTTACCATGATGAATCATAGTAATAGTAACTACATAGTCAGAAATACCAGGTGTTTTTTATTCTTGATTCTGACCGGGTTTTTTTCCCTATTATTAAGTGGCAATTATTGGAGTCATTACTTAATTAATACAAACAAATGAGACTGTCTTCAAGAATATGAATGCAGTTCACACTCATTTTTGAAATATTTCAGATAAACTTGCTTATAAAATTATCAAGTACTATTATACTAATGTTTAGGTCCTTTTGCTTATTAGATTTTGGAAAAATTATCTCAGAATCATGTTCCTACTATTATTTATTTTTTTCCCCAAATATTATACATATAGTACATAATAAAATATATGTACAAATAATTATATTTGTATGTATCAAAAATTATTTGAAAAATTAATTTGACGCAAGAGAGAGGCTCTGTTAGAGTGTTTCAAACCAAATTAATAAAGTCGTGAGTTTAATATTAGCGCTAAAAGTTATTTTTATTATTTACTTAAAAGAGTATATATATATATATATATGCATATATATATAGCCGTATCTAATAAGTAATTGAATTTGAATTAAAGTTGTCAGTTTTAGTTATTTATGTACTCCTAATATTGATTATCGAAAATCTGCTATTTTCATATAGCTACGGTTTCTTCCTTCGCCTAGTGGTGGTGGTAACTATACATACATTTATAATAATTAATTAATACCCATAAAAACCATTTGTTAAAGTTCATCCCTTAAATACTTGTATTAATGGTCATAGATTGAGGTCAAATGAGTGGTGTTCTAATTAGGTCTATTAATGCTACGAAAATAAAAACAGCAATAACAACAACAACAATAAATAAACTAAACTCCACCCTTTTACATACTATGCCCGTGGAATTTGTTATTATATATATATATATATATATATATATATATATATATATATTTTAACCCATAATATTTGTTGTTTGTAGTGTAATGTCTTAATATCCTAATAGCCTCTAATTAGTAAAGTAACATATGTATGTATGGTTACATACAAAAATATAACATATATAATAAAACACAATCTATTTAAATCACGAGCAACATCCGTGTGTGTAGCACGGATAAATTGTGCTCATTAACTAAGTTAAATTTATACTAGCAATTTGAATCACGTTTTCCCGAGAGTTAATGCATCGGTGTTTTTGAGCTTGACTATTTGAGTTTCATTTTTAGAAAAGATTTCCTAGGATTTATGGGGGTTTGGCTCAAAAATTCAATGAGACTCTGTATCAGTGATTGTGTTCAGAGTCCTTTAGAGCTCCATCATTAGGAATGTAAATAATATGCAAATAGGTTGTGTGAAATAAAATTAAAAGAGAAAATCATCAACCTGGCCACTCTGACAATTTGATGAATGTTGAGAGTGAAGCAGCTTGAGTTGTCATGACGTTTTACTGAGCTAATAGCTGCTATTCTCCTTTATATATATATACAAATGAAGACATCAATAATAAATGATAACATTTTGTATAGCATAGATGAGAGGCAGAAAATTAACTCAAATTAACTAATAATTATACGAGGACTTGAGCCCTTTTTAATTAAGCATTTTATTTGCTTTATCAACCTTAATGATTGTATTCCTTCATGCGAGATCTTTACTATCAGGTAGATGTTTTCTCCTCAGTAATAAAGGAAAAATGATAACAGCTTTGGAAAACAAAAAGACTCCACAAAAATCTTGCACGTGGCATTTTGCATATTTTTTACATTCCTATCCATGACCCACTATGTCTATATATTATATTAAATGATTGTAATGCTCAAATTTTCAATAGACCACCGGCTGCTACATGTAGTGATCTACAAAAACCTACCTTGGAAGATAAAAATAGAAAGTGTTGCGAGAACCAAAGTTTGTGGGGGAAAATTTATACATATTAAAATAATTTGTGAAGTTTTTTCAAAGGGGAATAACCGGGGGGGGGAACTTTTAGCGTCATCCATGATGGATATGAAGATACATATTTTTGCTCAAGTCAAGAGCAAATTTTAAATTTCTAGTCCATTCAAAAAAAAAGCCTAAAGCCAGCCGTCACTTTTTTTTTTTTTTTCATTGTCAATAATTGATCTCTTTACCCTTGGCTATGTATTATTATTATTATTATTTGTGTTTATTGGCTCATTGATCAACGTAGCTCGAATTACATATTGTTGTTTAACAGTACATAAATAGTTTGGTTCAACAATTGAAGAGAATGACGTAATTGGCTAGCTAATATACATTATTTAGAGCATATTTTTATCTCACTCTCTTTTTTAAGAAAAAGATGCCGAAAATTGCTATTTGACGTCTGTGACAACCGTGTTTTCAATGCTATGTTTCTTATAGCCTTTTTCCATATGTACGTTTGAACAATTATTTGTAGCTTTCACTAATAACAATATAAAAAATAATTTGGTAGATGTATGTATGTAGAGAGTGCCCTTAAAATGTTATGGACTATTGAAGTGCCTTAAGATTAAAACGCAATGCTTCTTCAATAGATGGAAACACGAACTTTAAAAATCAAAGGAAACTTAGATACAATAACTATGTTGAAAACGAGGTATTTCCGTAAATAAATATTTACATTTTGCATTCCTTTTACTTACTTACCTACCTACCTATAATGTTGCACATTTTGGTATAGTAATTAAAGCCGAAATGTCCTTAAACCATGGCATTGAAAACATCCTTTGTTTGAAGTTGGGTTTTTTTTTCCTCCTTTTTTATTTTTGCATCATATCACGGCGCTATGCCATAAACAAAGACATTTACAATGTATGTATTTGGTTGTCAAGCCTCTTGTTAAGCCGGGAACTATTTATTATTATAATTCATCAGCTGTTCATTTTGTGTCACCTTTTTCTCGGGTGTATTTTCCGAGGAGGAGGGACTCTGCAAGAAACAATACAGATCACGAGATGCAATAATATATATATCCTTGATTTCACTCTGCTACTCATTGAGTACAACATTATGGTGACTCAGCGATATTTGCTTGTTTATTTATTCTTTTTCGCAAATATACAAATATAACTCGTTTCATGAGGACCCCGTGTTTTTCAACCATTTCCTTGTTAATGATGAGTGGATGTAGAGATATATTTATATGTATATATATATTTAGGATGTGGAATTTTACAATTAAGTATAAATATACATTTATATATATATATATATTATGTCTGTTCCTTCTTCATCTTTCCTATATACATACACTAATGAGTTATTAGGTAAGGTTTATAATAAGTCTCTCTTAAGAGGTAGAAAGATAGAAGGAGGTCAGTTTATTGTATATAGGTAGGTATGTATGTATGTATATCTCTTATTTATTGATTCGTTAATATTCCAATCACGTTTCCACGTAGAGAAAATAAAGATTTTCTTTTATTATTTAATCACTTAATGACGTTCACTTAGAATTTAAGGGCTTTTTTTTAAAGGTTCATACGATATATACATATGTATACATTTATGTCATTCACTATAATGGATTTTTGATTGGAATAATACATTGATCAATTGTGTTCCTTGTTTTTTCCTCCTTTAATTTATAATAATACATATATTATTTAATAATAATAATAGAATATACTACTATGTGATGCATATCACTTAAGGAAAAATGCTTGGTTTGCAAGTGTCTCTATTTTGAGATACAAACAGGGTTTTTTGGTTGTATTTATGTGTGTAGATAAAACGTGATTTAAATCAATTGATTTTTATATATATATATATATATATATATATATATATATAAGAATCTAGGATTTAAATTATATTTTGATGATGATTATAACTATTATTCATGGACCATATAAGTATTGGTAAATAAATAAAAAAATAAGAAAGTGAATTATATGAACAAGTTTTATCATTGAAGAAGTAGTAGTAGTAGTAACTCTAATAAAGAATAAATAATTGCTACTTTGATGTAATTAATGACTATAGAAGGTTAAGCCACCTTTTAGGTATTAAGTACTTGTTCATGTGTAATTATTATTATTACACTCTTGTATACTTCTATATTAATATATCCATCTTCAAATTTGAGAGAATGATTTCTTATTTAGAGCATAATACTCTCTATTTAAATAGAGGGCAAATAAGTTCATTAAATCGATATACAATTATCGCTATTTAATACCTTAACATGACAGATTCGCGATGTGTATAGTAGACGTATTAAATTAGCATGTGATTTTGAACTTCAAGATCCTGAAAATAAAACTATATTTTAGAAGGAGAGAGAGAGAGAAGTGTTTGTTTGATTTTGCAAAGTTAAATGCTTCCATTATTGTGTAGTGTACCTTCCGACTTAATTATCCACAATTTTGTCAAGACTGTGCTTGGACGACCTCACTTTGTCTGTGATTTATTTTATTTTTGGTGACTAGATGAAGGCATTATTGACAAAATGCTGACGTGGGTGGTAACGATTGTGTTTCATGTTTTTTTTTTGTTTTTTTTTTAGTGTAAAATAAACTTCTCTGATGTGATTTAAATATATATTTCAATCACAAACACAAACTTTTTTTTTTGATGTATAAATGACCATGTATGTATTATTATTATTATACACTCCTAGATAACACAAGTCAACAAGATTTTTTACATCGTCAAAAATCAAATTTGGTTTTGGAGAATTTTTAACTTGGATTTATTCGGTATTTTAAAAATTTATATGTATACATTTTATTAAGCATTTCTTTAAAGTTCTATGCTGCTAATTTTTAAATATCCTTAAGCATATTTTATCTAGGATCATTCAATCCTGAGAAAATGTACTCTAAATGTTAAAAAACCTCTTTTTAAGGGTTGTGATTGAAGAGGCCACATTTTTCAATTGTTTTTTTTTTTTTTAAATCAAACGAGTTTATTTGAAGCAAGAATAATACAACAGGAGTCTATCATTATCAAAAGAGTATTTGATTTTAAAGGGTCAAGATCGATCCCCAGCAGCAATGTTTATGAGAATATTTATTGAATTTCATTATTTTTTTTAAGGGAGAAATTACTCGAGGTTTTGTCTGCTCAAAAATGTATAAATATACATTATATCAACCTCGCGTGATATTTACCAACAAAAAATCTTGATAAGTCTCATTGAATGTTATACAAATAATATAATATATTCATAAACAAATTCTTTTTTTTTTTTTTTTTGGTTTGAAAGCAATATTTCAAATAATATGCTCAATAATATATATATATACATATATTATTTGTAGTCCAAGGTGTGACTGTATGTATTTTAGAGTGAAACTTCTGTTGAACATCATAATACTAGTGCATAATAGTTCTTGTAGGGCAATAGTTGATTCATAAATCCAATAAATTCAATTAATGCATTTTTTTATTTTATTTAACTATTTATGTACATAGGTACTATATTTTAGAGGGGGGGAGAGGAGTTATTGATGATTGAGTTTGTGGAGGAATCACTCTTTTTTTTCTTTCTTTCTTTCCATGCCTGCTTTTTTTTTATTATTATTATTATTATTTACTTTTAATTACATCTCCACAGAGCATGTGCAAACAGTAGGGTTGTAAGTCGTTTTTTGGGCTATTTTATAGTACTACTTTTTGTATTCTACTTGGATTCTACGTACAAATGTATTAAAGGTTTTATACAAAGAAACATATATATATATATACATACATACATACAATTTCTCTTCTCCTCTGCCTTTAAAACTACTATGTATTGTCGCATATAATATTATTTTCAATATTATATATATATATATATAAATATATTATTTGTGTAGTTTTATTATTGTTCTTCTTGTTCTTCTTCTTCTTATTATTATTTGGTTCTTAAGCAATAAATCTTTCATGGTAGAAAGAAGTGGGAACTTTATAGTAGTGTATGTATGTTGTTCTAGGCATTACTAAGTTGTATTATTATACCTTGATGGGACATGTCTTGATTTTATACACGACAAATGATCATATATATATATACATGCGTGCATACATAGAGCACTCCCTCCTTGTTGCTTCTCGTTTGATTATTATAGTTAATCAGTGGCCTCCTCCTCTTCTTCTTCTTCTTGATGAGATTACATTCTAATAAATGGTTCATTTGTGCTTGATGAGTCCCTTCCTTGTTGGTCAGTCAGAGTTGACAGTATCATAGTATGTACATATACATATATTATCCTTCCTCTTGGGTTACTCATAAGTAAATACTTGTATTTAATCCTGAAAACTGCTTCAAATTCCTTCCTTCCCTCCCTCCCGTATCCCACATCTTCAAATCATCAACTTTTATCTATTCTTTTTTCCTCAGCTGTTGATTTTCTACCCTCATCATCTTTAAAAGTGCTCTGAACATTGATTGGTTAAACTGAAATTAACTCTGGCTAATAGCTGCGAACAGTTCCCTACTACTATTGAGTGAAGAAGAACTATCCATTGTTGGATAGAATAATATTGGCTAATGTTTATCAGATTAAAGGAAAGATGAAGTCGTGTTGTATCCGTCCCAATATGTAAGGGCCTTATGTTCCAGTTCTTCCCACATGCTCTCATTGCTCCTAAGAACTGAGACTTTGTTCTTTATTATTATCGTTTAGATATCGTAATTTGATTTTTGGTAGATATGTGTGTGGTGTCTTACGTGTACTGTTTTAGATAGAAAGGGCTTAGCCCCCTCCAAATACATACTTATTGAATTATGTAGAGCTTTCTTATTGGAAAATATGGTAAATAATTAAATAAATCTCCTTGGGCAAAATTCCCTCTCTATGACGTCCCTGGAAGATATAATTTATTAGCAGTTCAGAACTCACTTTGAATAAGAATTTAAAGCTTCTTCTGAACTCATGATCCACTAATATGTATTTGAGGTTTTTATGTACTAATGTCACGTATTGACCACAATTAAAGTTAAAATTTTGTCTCTGTTTTTACAACCTTTGACATTTAGACTACTAATTGGCTGTAGTTGGGTATTAGAATAGGAACTAGATAGCCGGGATCAAGAGAAGGCCAAAACTTGGATTTAAAAAAATAGTTGCTTTTTTAGAAAAGGAAATTTTTAATTTAGTTGCTTTCGTTTTGGTCTTAAACATCGAGACTCAGATTTGTTTGAATATCGTCTACTTGGTACCCCTCAGTAGATGCGGTAAAAAAAAAAGGGTAACAGCCTTTAAAGAACCTTATCCGTATATCTTATATCTGAGTCAATGCTACAAAGCCTCAATCCTCTTAATTCAAAAGAATAGGGCGTTTATTATGTTAACTATTTAATCCAGCATTTTACATGCAATAATTATACATATTATTTTATTTGAACTATAAACAATTCCAAATATCTTTAGTTCATATTTTACCTATTTAAAAATGAATCCAAGATTAACATAAGCTACTCTTGAGTAGAATTTATCCTACTAAATAATATTAAAACACGTAGAAGTGGGCATTTGAGGGCTTTATATGCTTCTGCTTCTGGATGTATGTTGGACCATCCACTGGTATTTTTATCCTCCTATTTTGTACTTTGTCCAATATGAGTTTATATTCTGAGCCTTGTCTTTGTATTAGTGCTATTAGGCATATTTATTTCGACTTTATTTCGTTTTGTGGCTTTTTAAAGTCAAATATCGGATTTAGAGTGTGGCACACTACCTCTATCAAATTGGATTTTTGTATACCCCCCTTCCTTTAGTATGTTAAGTATATCCAAAGTATAACAAAATACCCGATAGTGTATGTACATACATAGTTATAATTGAGCCTTAGTTAAACAATGATGAATTTATTAGCAACGCTGCAGAAGGTGAGAACAAAATATGCATATTATAGACTTCCTAAAGGAATGATTATTTTTTCTATACCTAATGTGTGTGTGTGTGTGTAGTGGTTCTTTGGGTCTTAAATTAGCTCTCTACTTCACCCCGTTTGACGTATTTTGTAAACATCTAAAATGGTTTATAGACAAACAAATTTCCCCCTTGTGTGCCATCTCTTATTCCAATACTCATCTTTCTCAATAGTATTTTTGATCGTTGGGGCATCAAGGCTCTGTTCAGAACTTGTTTGTTTGTTTGTTAGGGGGATTGGAGAGCTAGCAGCTCTAGTTAGCAAACATTATCAATAACTCATTTCAGATTTGAATAATACTAATGAATAAATAATGTTCTGTTCGAATTTTAAAATATACATATACTTTTTGATATCTTTTTACATGACTTTGAAATCCACTCACGTGACTTTGGGTATACAAAAAAATATATGTTCGTGATTGGGGGGTGTCGCGCATTCCACTAGTTAGTGTCGTTGTTTCGAATTCCATTTCATTGCTTTTTAACATTTCTTTTGTAACAAATTAAGAGTTGAATTCTGGGGTTCTTTCTACGTTACTAGCTCTACTCGGAATATTTTTTATCTTTTGAACGTTGTTTTTTTTTTAGTGGTAGGTACCATATTTTTTATTGTTTTATTTATTTCAATTTGATCTAAAATTACTTATTATATGGATTTTGATAATTAATTATTACTTCATGTAAAAGGAATGTTACTACTTACTACTTTTTATTAAGATGACATTGTCTGTGAAAATATGGGATTTTCCCCTCATTTCTTTCTCATCAATTAACTTCTTACATATCAAGTTCTATGGATCTTCGCCTCGTGAGCAATACTTAAACATAATGTGTGAACTAAGGGCTCAAGATGTACATATTTTGAGACCTTGTTAGTGTTTGTTTGCCCCTGGAATTTATTTGGAGTTAGGGGAATCAAAGGGGGGATTCCCTTTGATTTACTTTACTTTTTTTTTTCTACCTCAATTTCTTTTGTTTGATTTTTCAAATTTAGAATTTGACGTCAAAGCCTGGCTTTTTGACAAAAAAAAAATATTTAGATTTGACAAAAATGTATGCTATTAGAAGGGGTCAAAGTTATATATTATATTTGTATATATGTATATATATATATATGAAAGTAACAACGCCTGTAGTCGTCACGGCCGTAATGCCATATCTGAATGACGTTATTTTCATATTTATGCCTTAAATATAGGCTCTTTTACTTATTTAAAATATTTATTATGTATTATTTCTCATAGGTATGTATTATGTATGAGAAATGATGAGCAAATTAAAGTCATTGTCTTTGTTTCTATCCATCCAACTTGCATGCAATGAGTGCCCCCACAAAACAATAAACCTAAACACGTCTTTTTTCTTTTTACATTAATTGATCGTACAGATATAATAATAATAATAATGCACTTCTACTTATGTTTCTTACTTACTTTCTTTCTTTTTCTTGTACAAAACAAAACAAAAGAAAACGAAAAGAAACAAGAATTTTATTATGTATGTACGTACGTACGTACGTACGTACGTACGTTCACTCACTCACTCAAACAGACTCAAAACAATTCATCTTCTTTGCCCAATTTTTCCCTCCTTCCCTTCTTCATTTTCTATATATGTACGTACAAAAACATGTATGTATGCTCAACAACATAAGACGACATGTCTTTCAAACGAGATTAGCATAGACAATTTAGTTTCAATAACTGAATCTACACGTATTCTAACAGCAACAACAACAACAACAACATAATATTGTAGTTATTTAGTGTGTAAGCCAAAAATACTCATTTATTATTAATTTTTTTCTTTTCAGCTCTTTACAAACGAAATCTATGATGATTACGATGAAGAATTCCATGGAGAGAGACGGAGAGGAGGAGGAGGAGGGGATCATCGTGATATTTTATTTGAGAAACAGGATTTTCGTGAAGAGGAAGAGGAAGAAGAGTTGGATGAGAATGGAGAGAATGGCGATAGGGAGGAACAGGATGATGAAGAAGAGGAGGATGATCCTTTCAAAACGACCCTTAAAAAGGGGCTACTTTGGCAACAAAGAGACAAAATATTTTCACGTTGGAAGGAGCGCTTCTTCATACTCACCAAGGACTATCTCCAATGCTTTAAAAAAGAAACCCATTCTCGCTTGAGTGAAATGGGAGGCTTCATCTTTAAGCTTAAACTCTCTGAGGTAAGTAGTAAAGTAGATGGCGGAGGAGGAGGGGGTTTTCTTTGTCTCTACATATGAATGTATCTTCACTCTCTGAGTAAAGTGATGTGGCTGGCTCTGACAAACGTGTTTTATTTTATTTTATTTTATTTTTTTATTCATCTCTTGCCATAAAATGGATAACCAACCACCATTAAGTTTGCCTAATTTCTAAGACATGAAGAAGTGTACATCAAAATCTACAGTAAATCCTCAGAGTACGAGACAGACACTCCTTGGACTCGTACTCCTTTCACTTTGGTGTGGGAGTGTGTGTTTTATTCACTCCCAAAAAGAGAGAGGCCCAACCATGTGTGTAAACTAAGTCTAAGTGTGACTGAATGGCAGTGCATATTACATATATTTATTTTTAAGAATCAAGCCTTACGACAGTTTTTTTTTTTTTCATTTATTATTATAAATGTTGAACACTTCTCTGACACTGACATTTATCCTGATTTCCTCAGGCAGTAGAAATCGATTTTTTAGTCATAAAAGTAGAGTTACAAAGAAATCCATTTACTTATGTAGCTTGGGGCTATTTAGTAAATTTCAAAAGAAAAGGACCGGCACCACTGAGCATAGGTATTTACATGTGTGTGTCTTCTGCATGATTTCTTAGCGTTCAGAAAATATTATAATACTTTTAAATTGAATTGACTGAATTCAAATTGATCAAAAGGGGGTGGTAGGTGATCCAATTGTTGTTATTCTACTTTCCCTCCATCACCTCATGCATACTTTAGTCATTAGTAGAAGGCGGCATGACCATTTAGACTATTGTCACTTTGATTATACTTTTAAAAAGAGTGCTATGAGCCCTAAGTCAGTTTTGGATACCCACACGAATGTTGCTCGCACTTCAAGGTACTCTCCTGTACTATATTCATATATGTACATACATATTACCATCAAACAGTCCTACAAACAAGAAACAAGATGTTTTATAGTCATGCTCATATTAGAGAGAAAGAAATTGCATTCACACACACAAACACACACACACCTCCTTCCACCAATAAAATTTAATATTTATAACTCATTTTCTTACTATTCTCAAAGAGGAGCAATCTTAAAAAAAAAAAAAATAATGTTATAGTGTGAAACTTTTCTCTATCTACATATACTATTTTGAAAAAAAAATAATAATAATAATAATTTATTTTTACTTTATTATGCATAGGTTGAATTGGTTGAGCTGGTGGATAAGAAAGGATATTTAACAGTCTGCCTTTCCTTACCCAAAGATGGAAAGGTTTTACTCAGAAAAAATGAAGGGATTCGGGATTGGTTTACACTTTTAAAGGTACGGAGTAGTATGACACTTTTATACGTAGGTGATGTGTGTGCGTTCTGACCAGTGATGTAAAAAACGGCGATTTTTAAGCGTGCGAGTAGCTCCTCCCCTTGATGACGTCAAAAATGTTATGGTAACTATGAAAGCCAGCTTATTTGTTGTCGTTATAATACTATGACTGTAGCTGTGACAGCCTTGTTCCAGGCTCAAGACAGCTTTTCTTGGACTTAAAGTAATTAATTAAATTAAATTGATGTTTTAGAAATATATTATTGAAATTAAAGTTGTAGATATTACTTTAAATAAACAGTAAATTTTCCAAATTTCAAAATCGGTACATTAGTTTTGGATTTATTGCTAATTTTGTTAAAATTTCATTATTTCTATTAATTTTTAAGAAAAATAAGTACATAAATAGTGCTTTTTGCTCGGAATATATAATTATCTTGAAGTTTCTAGTTTGATAATAATGGTTATTCATTCATTAACAAAATAAAGCTTTAAGTTTTTAGATATTTGCATATTTTAAAAACAATGATTGAAGATTTAATAATGATATTTATAATTAGTCTACCTTTTCTATAACTCAAGAAAATGGCTGAAAACATATTAAAAATGTCAACAGATGAAACATTTTATAGGATAGAAGTATAAATATTTTAGTTCGAGCAATTTTTTTTCCATAAAGTCACTTTTTCGAGAGGTATTAACATTAAGAAAGTTTTCAACCAAAATCGAAGGAAAGGTTGTGTGATATTATCGTAAATTTATAATTGATTATACAAATATACATATAACAAGAATTATTATGTCAAAAGGAAAAGGAACAGCTTGATGATTTATGAATGATGAAAGAATATTATGTAGGGTTTCAACTAACAGGCATTTTGAGAACTACTCGCACGCTTAAACATCGCCGTTTTTTACATCACTGGTTCTGACATATGGGTGCTAGACTCAATAAAGTTTAGAAGCACATCCCTTTTAAAGGGCTCTTATGTTTTGTGGTGATTTTTAGCCTATGGCTATAAACATACATACTCTATACGTGCAGGTCTTTCAAAAGTGGAGATTTTGTGAGGATAAAGGTTGGTTGTTATGTATGGTAGGAACAATTAAATTAATGCTAGGTCGGGAAAAACTTTTCTAGGAATTATTTTTTTTTCCCCTTAATTAAGCAACTTTTGTAACTTTCGTAGAAGCTCTTCAATTTTTTTGTAGGGGGATTTATTTGAAAAAAAAAAAAAAAAAAACTAGGGAGGAAAAGATGTGCTTTAAAGTATTTTAAAGGCATTAAAACTAGGGATTATTATGTCCTTAAACGGTCTAATAAGACGCTCTGAGAACGCCGCACCTCCATGATAAGAATGACTCTTCCATGTGTTTATTCATTTATTATATATTTATTTATTTATATGTAGAGCTGTGTCAATGACTGTCGTTCTCGAAGCTGCATGAAGAGTACTGAGGAGTTTTGGTCAAAGAAAAACTTTCAGGATTCTCCTAATAGCTCCCCATCCAATTTCGATCGATGGCTTCTGGCCAGGCAAAGGATTGGTGAGTTATCTTATTTATATATCAACCAAGCAACCAACCAACCAACCAACACATGTGTATACATAATTAATCTCTCTTGATTAGAGTGATTTGCATACATATGTACACTTTCCATTTGCATATTTTCGAATATTAATGAGTGCATACTTTTAATATTTTTTTTTATAATTATGTCACATCTAACAGACATGAATACACAAACTATAATTAGTATAAAAATTAAATGAAAGACACGGCTGGCTTTCAGTTTATTTCTTCGAATTTCAATGGCCATATGTTTTTAGTAGGAATATGGATGGTTCAAGGGCCGATTATTTGGGAGTTGAAAAACGGATAATCTCTTTATCTCTTTAATTTAACCTTTGAGATCCCAGTAAAAATAATGAAGAAAAACGCCCAAATTTGTCTGCTTGTCCCCTTGTATAATTTCCTTCATCAACAGAGCAAAGATGATTATGTGTCATTTGCCAGAATTGTTAAAAATTCACATCCTTGAATTTTTTTCCTAATAATTCAGTTATATTTTATTGATATTGGCCAAGCTCTGACCACCTAAAGGGACTCGTAAATGTAATCTATCAAGCTATGAAGCATATATAAAAAAAATTACATATACATTGTAAACAAAGTAGTTGTTTATAGTCATCTATAATTAATTAATTAATTAATCAAACAAAAAAAAAGTATATATATAACATTTTGTTATGAGCCTTCATGCTGGAGCTGAAATGTCATGTTCAAATGTGGGGGTTTTTTTCCTCCTTCATTTTGTGGAAAATCAATATATATATATATATAAATATTCATAATTCACCTCTATGTCACATGTACACATACAAAAAAACCATAGTCAGAGTTCAAATTATATCATTTTTACCTTTACGAATATTTAGGGGGGGGGGGGGATTCTCTTATTTATTATATAATATAACTTCACAAGGAAGAAGAAGAGAATAGATAGTCAATCTCTCTCTCTTTCTCTCTATACAATAAAACTTGAATCACGTGATTCCTGTTCCTTTATCCTAATTATTCGATAACCCTTTTTAAATAAAGAAATATACTATATATATATATATAAATATATATTTACCTTCGTCAAAGAAATCCTTTTCCACTCGGTCAATCAATTACCTAACGGATGAAAAAACCTCTTTTTTTTTTTTTAGTAAACCGAACAAATTGCATAATTTAACTGAGTACTAATAATTTTATGATTTTACATTTATTTCCTTTTTTTTTTGTTTTTTTGCTCTCTACGTATTATTTATTTATTTAAATATTATATTCATGCATAATATGTATTATACATATATGTAGTATGAAGGTAGAAATATATTTACATAGAAGGAATTGAAAGTCGTCTTGTCTTGATTTGGGAATACAAGTACATACATTTATACTTTATAAATATATATATATATATATATAGTTTTTGATTTTCTTTTCTTTCTTTCATGCTTGGAAAAGTGCGTTTGATAGGAAAATAAAAGTTTGATATTTAACTTACAAGATAAATATCATCGTAGTCGTTATTATTATTCTTATTCTTATTATTTGTTCATGAAAGAGAAAAGAAAATCATATTAAACTTATGAAGAAGAAATTGTAGGCTATAAGAATAAAATAAACATATATTTTTTTTTCTGCTTAAAGGGAGGGGGGATGTTTATATGTTGCTATATTCCTTATGGAAAAGTTGTACATATTTAGAAGGGGGCAGGGGGGGGGGGAGGAGAGTAGCACCCTACTTTCGTTCGTTCGTTCGTTCTTCCTACTACTTCTCCCCCTTCTCATATTGTTATTATTATTATTATTATTATTTGTATACATATGTAATATCTATGTATATATATATAAGTTCTAGGTTCCTTCTTTGATATTACATGTCTTTGAAGGAGGAATCTATGTATTTTGTTGGGAGAGGAATGCGTAAAAGACTTGCTGCTGACAAAGCAGGATTTGCAAATTAAAACCATATCATCCATTCAGTTGTTATTTATATACATACATACATACATATATATATATATAGGAATGTAAATCATATGCAATTCGGGCGTGTTATTAAAAAAGAAAGAGAAAATCAACCTGGCAACCCTGACAATTTAATGAATGTCGAGGGAGAAAGCAGCTTGAGCTGTCATGACGTTTTACTGAGCTACAAGCTGCTATTCTCCATTATATATACAACAATAAATAATAACATAGATGAGAGGAAGAAAATTAACTGAAATTAATGTCAGGTATAATTATATATTTTTAACTAATAATAATTATACGAGGACTTGAGCCCTTTTTGTTTACATTTTATTTGCTTTATTAACCTTAATGCATGTATTCCTTCATGCGAGATCTTTACTATCAGGTAGATGCTCTCCCCTCAGTAATAAAGGAAAAATGATAACAGCTTTGGAAAACAAAAAGACCTGTTTGAAGAGACAACTCCACTTTTTTATCACACGCCCGAATTGCATATGATTTTCATTCCTATATATATATTAATATATTAATTCAATTACTCTATTTATATTTTAAGAAGAAATCAGTGATTTGAGGACACCCCATATCTACATATATTTGAAAAAAAAAAAAAAGTTTCCCTCTGTTTGAAAGATACATTATTATTATTATTATTATTTGTACTGCAATGGTTAATATATATATAAATACTATTGCAAATACCTACTTGTAAAGCATAGAGGTAATGATCCATCAACTAAAGAATTGCAATTCCTTTTAATGACATATGTGTGGTACATATAAAAATGAAGAAAAATCTCAGTCCGCTTGAGAAACGAACAAAATAAGTTCAAAATAAGTAGGTACAAGACGGAAAATTGTCTGTTATATTATTTGAAAAAAAAAAAAGGAGAAGAAGCATTCTCAAGAATTTGAAATATGTTGTTGCTTTGCAAATCGTTGGAAAACTTTATCTCAAGTGATAATGATCAACTTTTATTTTAATGAATTACGTTAAGGAAGAAGAAGAAGAATCATCTTACATTATGAAATAATGTAAATATGAAAAAAAATTCCCAGGGATTTCTCGTAGGTGTAAAACCCTGAGAAAACGGGACCCTGGGAAAGAAAAAAAACCAACTCGTGTACTTTAATGTATTAAACATTAGATGATATTATTCAGGCACTTTGCACTTGTTTGTATATTCGAAAAAAGTGTAGGGACATCATGACCTCCTGTCTTTAGGTAGGTTGTTTGTCTCAAACTTTTTGAGCAGTTAGCCCCCCTTTAAATAGCATATTTGGTATCGTTCTTTCTCCCTTATTCTACATTTGCTATCGTTGTTTAAATACAAATAATGATTTTTTGACATCCTTTTTGGGGATATTTAAAAAGGAATTGGGGGGTAGTAGTTTTTTTTAGAAGCACACCTTTCTAGTATATGTACAGTGAAACTTTTGATTACGATTAGTAATAGAAACACATCAAAATGTGTTCACTACTAGGGTTTGTCTTTTTATTTTAGGGACTTAAAGTTAACAACAATCACAGGGATTATCCAAATGTTTACCTATTCAAAACATATTGCTCAAGTCAAATATTTTGCAAAATAAAGGTTTATATACTGTATTTTACCCTGATGAAATGTCTCGTAGATCTTCTTTTTATATATGAGTCTAATATATATATTTTTGCTTTCATCATTATTTATATGTACATACATATGTTTAAATAATGAGGATAAAAATTTTTCCTATCCTTTGAAAAAAAAGAGGGAAAAAAAAGGGCTTTTAAAACGTGCTTATAATAATTATATTATATTATTAAAATGTCCTTCTTCCCTTTATTTCTACTAATCACATTTATGTATGTCATGGAAGGAAATGATGGTGTGATTACTCAGCATAAAATGTTACTCTAGACTATTTATTTATTTTTTGAGTGTGCACTTACTTATGCATTAATAAGGGTTGGGAGGGTTTAGCTACGGGTCTCATGCATATTTTTTTTTTTTTCATTATACGATGATTTTTTAGTACATATTCTAAATTAATTCTCTGACTCTCTCTCTCTCTTCATTTGATAGGCCAGCAGTATAACTATGTTGTGAGTGGAGCTGTTCCTGCATCCGAGGACTTCATGTCCCTTCCTGTTGTTTCCTCTCCCATTGATGCAGAATATTACCATCGCAAATCTCGACAATTGAAGGATATTACGAGTCCTTTAACCCATCATCGAACTCCTTCCAAAACAAGGCGCTCAACCTCAAGAAATAATCGTAAGATCCTTTATTAACTTATTGTAAATTACTTATTGTTATCATTTTGTTATATATATGGTGCTTAGATTTAAACTACGCAGATATTGGAGGTGGTGGAGGAGGAGGAGGTGGAACCCCTATTGACTCTCCTCGTGACAATCAACGAAAAAGTCTCTTCGTCTCCGATAATAATTTTGACTCAGGAAATGACTCCATGAATACGAATACCTCCACGGGTAAAATCATTAAATTATTTTAATTAATAAAACAAAAGGAAGACAGACTATAGAAAGAAAGAAACTCTTTGATTGCTTTACCGTTTTAGAGTGTGTAAAACGTTTTTGTTTAATCCCATTATGCGCATATATTTATTTTATAAATCTTTTATATTTAGGAGGCTCAACGGATTCATCCAATAAAGAAATTAGAAGCCGTAGTAAATCTCGTGGCCCAGTCATTCCTGAGAATGACTATGAATCATTGAAGCATTCAAAAGATAAATTTAGAGGTAATTTCAATGGACAACCATGATTTATCTGGTGCGTCAACACAAAAGTAATAATCTTGAACAGAAATAAAGACAATGGTAAATTCCCACTTTATTTTACTTTTATTAAATATAAAACAACTCAATTTTGCAATCATCAAGTATTATTTGGGCTTTCAAATAGTATATAGAATCGATCATATTATTTCCTAGGAGAGCAATTCCTCGAAAAAAATATATTACATATATTAAGATGTAGTGATTTTTTAAAAGCAATTTAAACTGATTTAGTATGGATATTGTTCCTTTTTTTATAGATATACACATATATATTCTCATAGAGGTAGAAAAATTAATGAGCACTCTTTTTTGTGGAGTAGTATTTTAATTACATTCATTATAACATGTTATGTTGCTTGCTACTTGAGTAACATTGCGGGTAGGTGGGGAGAGAAAAAGAAAGAAAAAAAAAAGAGTTCTTGGCCAGAGAGGTTATCAACCTTATTCGTCTTATTGACTAATAGTAGGGAACTGCACTCCTAATCTGATTCCAGTTTGTTGTCATTTCTGGATTCAAATTCTATGGATGAATGTATGTACATAATTAGGAATGTAAATCATATGCAATTCGGGCTTGTAATAAAATAAAAAGAAAGAGAAAATCATCAACCTGGTAACTCTGACAATTTAATGAATGTCGAGGGGGGGAAGCAGCTTGAGCTGTCATGACGTTTGACTGAGCTACAAGCTGCTATTCTCTTTTATATATACAACAATAAATAATAACATAGATGAGAGGCAGAAAATTAACCGAAATTAATCTCAGGAAATTATATATTTTTAACTAATAATAATTATACGAGGACTTGAGCCCTTTTTGTTTACATTTATTTGCTTTATTGAACTTAGTGCATGTGTTCCTCCTTCATGCGAGATCTTTACTATCAGGTCGATGTTCTCCCCTCAGTAGTAATAAAGGAAAAATGATAACAGCTTTGGAAAACAAAAAAACCTGTTCAAAGAGCCAACTCCACAAAGTCTCGCACTCGGCATTTTGCATATTATTTACATTCCTAGTTATCAACCTTATTCGTCTTATTGACTAATAATAGCAAACTGCACTCCTAATCTGATTCCAGTTGTTGTCATTTCTGGATTCAAATTCTATGTATGTACATAATGTATTCAGCACAAGTTGGTACATTTGAATGACTAGTATATTATGTAACATACATATAGTATTGTCCTATAATTTTTAAAGAACTTTTATGATCATTTCTAGAAGGAAAGATCATTTTAACTTACTTTGCGTTGACGGGCCTCATCATACATTAACAACTATATTTATGTAATTATTTATTTCATTATCTTTAATCCACTTTTCTTTTTTTTATGTCTTCTTTTATATGTCATCAGGTCGCTCCACGACGGAAATTCAAAGAGTTCACAAGCGTGAAACAACAGGGGTGGATTCAAGTACTAATAAATCAAATTATCGGAGATCCCAGTTCATGAGTCCTGCACAATCAACAAGAGTCTGAAAATATTCATATTTACATACTTATCCAGGAACAACAACAACAACAACAACAACAACATTGCTAAGGAATAATTATTATCATTGAAGAAGAACTATTAAATATCATAGAGAATTTATATTTTGTTCTAGTCTTATTTAAAATCTATGATATATATTTTGGTTTTTTTTGGTTTGAACTTCTATATTCAAAATAATATATATATATGTGTGTGCACTGAAAAAGAAAAAAAATTGTCCTCGGGTTTTTTTAACGGTTTAAAAAAATAAATATTTATACTTTTTTTTTTTTTTTTTTTTTTTTGGGGGGGGGGGCTTCAAACTGAATTGATTTCCATTAATTATGTATAATATTATTTGCTTTATACAAAAATGAGAAGGACTTTACTTATTGAATTCGGATTTGAATATACATGTTAAAAAATAAATAAAAAAATGTAACTTTTAAGAAAAAACCTTTCCTTTTATGTTATGCCTATATTTAATTTATAAACTATTATTATAATTACCATATTATTATTATTATTATTATCATTAGTCTCAATTGGCCTTAATGCTTATGATTATTCTTTAAAATTGTTACAAACAAATTTGGATTGACTACTACTACTAATTTAGAGTGCCTGTTTAAAAGAGAGAGAAAGAAAAAAAAAAGAAGTTATTATTTTAATTGTATTGTGTTCTTTTTATATACATATATATATATATATATATACATGGAAGTGATGTTATATATATATCACGTGTGCACTTAAATACTATTTACTAGTCCTTGATGTTTATCTTTGCATCCGCCGCCGCCGCCGCCGCCTATAAAAAATTATTATATATTGCAGAAGTTTTACCAAGCATTATTTATGAGATAATTTTCCAATATATCCATGAGAATACTCTAGATTCTTCTATTATTATTCTCATTGTAACTCCTATGTAGTGAAATAAATAATAATATACTCATTGTTTTAAAAAGGGTTTTTTATTTATTATTTTGCAGAATATCTTATGTAATGTGAATGTAGGTAACAAAAGGATTGAAATCAGACTCTGAGAGACAAATTTTAAAAAAATATGGGAAGACAATTTTTATCTCTTTAAAAAAAAAAAAAAGAAAAAAGTCCTTGACCATTAAGTTGCCGGGATAATCATACACAAAAATAAGTGCTTTTGTTGAGACAATTTCACAAATAATTGAGCAATTCCAACTTCCGCAAAATTACGATTCTTAAATTAAATAGATAATTGTAGTCATGGGCAGTTTATATTTTTGAGGTTCACAGGCTTAAAATATCCAATTGTTTCATACTCTGAATAAATAAATCAATCAATAATAATTAATCTCTATGAGCAACCCTTGATTCAAAATGTAATGAAGGTGTGAACATCGAACTATTTCTCAATAGGAAATGAGGAATTCACACTATTAATTAGGTATTAGGCTAAGGAAAGCATGATAGATTGGTTATCCCATTATGAAGTCCTAATTGCCTGGGAATGAAAAAACTTTAAAAGTAAAACAGTTTCAAATAAAAATGATCCTGAGTTGTTGTCTTTAAGTATCAAAAGGCTCGACACTTATTTCTACAAAAAATTGTCTAATTCTGCTTGACTGCTGTAAACTCAATTATACATAGAATGGAATCGGTTTTAGACTGAATCTCAAGGAACTGACAAAAGATCTTCATTATATAAGAAATGATCCGCTTTTATAATAATAATAATAATGAATTCATAATTAGGTTGCGTGATGTACTACATAATATAAGTACTAAGTGTCATAGGTCAATAATTATTAACGATGTCTAGTTTATCAACATCTATTTTTAATATTCATTATTAGACATTTAAAAAAAAATAATAAAAAAAATAGAATCGTACATTGTTTTGAGTTTTTATTTATTTCAAATTTTTTGATTCATTCCGTCCCGGGTCTACTTTTTAAGCATACAAAACGTTGTAGAGTCGTCAAAGTACATATATTTTATAGGGGAAAAAACTCCCAATTTGAGTCAATTTTTTCTTTACAACGAGCTCTTTGGAGTGATCAATAAACTATGTATTCTCCCTTTAGCTGTTTTTTGATTTAAAGCAGCTGACTCTACGTGTTATGAACTCACAAAGGGTATTACTATTATTTATGATTTTGATGTATAAAAAATATATTAAGTCAAGGATTGCGCGCCCTTTTTTTTGAATTTTTGAGTATATTACAAATATTAACGATTGATTTGTATATTGATATAATTTATAAATGTACAGTACATTTAAATAATAAAAAAGTTGGCTACAAGGAAAATACAGAAGGGTAGCGGCTACCAGTTGTTTTTCTTAACTTTTCCTTTCCCTTTTGAGAGTTGAGGTTGCGAGTGCACAAAAATGCTCTTCGTGTTGTACGATACATTAGTTGTCACTACTCTCATTTATTATTACGGTGATTTAAACAGTCATGGAAATGCAAGGGATTGTCTCTTTTCCCTACAATATTTCAATGATGATCACCAAGTTTCGATAAATCATATAAATTCTTAAATATAACTCTTTAATGGTGTTTAAAGGTATGTTTTTTTTTTAATTTTAAAAATGACGTTTAAAAATGCCTTTACTTAACATCGAGCAATGTCTTTTATAATTGTGCTTCGTTGGAGTAGAACAATAATAATTATCAACAATAATAATAAAAATAATGAGATGAAGATAAGATAAGAATTAATATTCTTGATGATGATAAATATAAAAATCTCAATTAATACGAAGAATTTAGGGATTTTATTTTTCATAGATTCAACGGGTATTGTTTACTGAATTCTACAGTAAATATTACATTAATTTGCCATATTTTTAATACATGAAATGCTCCGTCAACAAATCCACGGACCCATATTCATATAGAAATAATGAGATAGAACTGTTTCAATCAAAAATAAGGTTTTCTTTAGAGCATCATCATTTATTCCTTAATTAATACAGTAAATACTCTAGATTGTATAGCATTTTGTACGTGTGTGCACAAAATTAAAATACTCAAGGAGTGTGAATATTTACTCCTTTATGATAGTAAATTATATTCACATAATTATACGTAAATACACTTCTTAAAAAAATCAAATCATCGGAACTTTGAGTAGTTATGAAACACGCAACCTCAAAAACTTTTAATACACATCTGGATTGTTAATTTAATCATCTCGATCGGTTGAATCAGTCATCAGTCAAAATTAAATATATAGTATAAATAACTATGTATGAGATATGAACCTGGAATAAACTTGTAACAAAGACAATAATATAAAGATATTCAATTCCCTATTATTTTTCGTGTACTAGTTTATAGTTGTCATTCTTTGTTAAAAACTCATAAAATGACTTTTAAACATGCTCCGTAAACAGGATTGAAGAGTTCTTACTAATACGCAGTTAATAATAACCAGACGCTTCTTGATCTATTTGTAGATTCTTAACTTTAAAAAATATATTTAATTAAATCTTTTATTCTGTGTGTATTCTAAGAGTAAGAGCCGTCTATTAATAGTTCCACATTTCTGAGTTTATATAAAATAATATTTGATAATAAGTCAAGTTTGAAATCACTGTTGATATCCCTCATCCCAATGAGCAATTAAAATGTCTTTATTTCTAAAATAAATGAAGGTAGTATCAGTCTTTAATTTATTATACGAATTAAAAACGACCCCATTCCACGATCCATCGTGTCAAGTCCCAAATATTACGACGATGTTAGTCCACTTCCATGAAAATTTATCTACATGGTTTGCTATTTTGATTGCATCTCGCAACCTTTTCTCCTAAATAAAATGGAAGAAAAGGACCTAAATTGATACTTATACAATTCTTATCCAATGTGGAGCCATTCTTTGTTTAAAAATAAATAATTATTTACAACTTAAGAGCTTATCTGAGTTCAACCAAATAACGTTAAGAAAACTATTAAGAGGAAAATAAGCAGTTTTACTTCTCTAGCTTACCACAATACTCACTTCAATGTATATTATCTCCAGTGATGGATAAAAAGGGTCCAGCTGACATGCAAAAAAAGGACGGTTATTGGCAACATTTGTCTTTTCAAACTTCTTTTTCTTTCTTTCTAAAACATCAAAATAATAATATGCATTCCGCCCCTTCAAATGTGATCGGCTGAAATTCTGCCTTACTTCAAGGGTACCATGTTTATTTATGACATCATCTCGGGCGTGCGTGTCAGCTGGACCCTTTTTATCCATCACTGATTATCTCTCAACCTTTCTTCAGTAGATAGTTGGGACATTCATACCAACTGTAAAACTTTTCCTCAATAATAATCACGGGATTGCTTGACTCGCAAAGACTTTTTTTATTGTTTATAATTACACTACTGCGGCAAAAAAATAATTTATCCTCCCGAGTTGTAAACTATTTGCAGCTGAATAAGTACTAGAAATCGTCGGGGTTTACAAAAAATTGCAGAATAAATTATGTTAGTGGTATAACGTCATGCTCCTGCCCCTAATAGTTGTTTTGAACGTTGATGGGTTGAACTCGAATTAAATCTGATTAAACTATAAACCAATCTTGCCGATAGAGATTTTTAAACTCTGAGAGGGTGCGTTTCAAAGATATTGTTACATATATATAAGTATATACAGTAAATATTGAGGGGGGGGGGGGTGGAGGTATATAGGATTTAAAGAAAATCTCGGAGGTTCACTCCTCGTGTCTTTGGCCAATTTACTTTTTGAACAAATTGCAGAGAGTTACAATAAGGGAAACCGTGTCATTGATCCTTGGCAATTATTTCAAATGTTATAGCATGGTCTTTAAGAAGGCCGATATATATTGACAATGAAGCAACTTGCCTGCACATGCTTATAATGATGTCATGGAGCAAAGTTTGTACCACACAAATGCTTTTAGGCTCAGCTCAAGGGGTCCTAAAGATTTAGGACGGGACACTATCATATATATATAGTATTGTGAAAGTGATACATCCCTTCTAAATGTTACGTCTTTATTTATGGAAAAAGCACATTGTGTGTGGAATGTGAGCTCTTCATTCAACTTTGACCATGAATGCTTGCTCTAATAGGCCATATGAGATTGTAGATTTGACCAAGAAAGAAACACATACATAGGTAAGTATTAACAAACCTTAGCTTATTATTTGGGTAAACATATTTTCAAAAAAAAAGTTTTATTTGATATGAAAGTTGTTAAAAGAGATCCATAACAAAAAAAACAAAGTACTACTTCTGAAGAAGGAGTTCAGAATCTTGCAACTTCTCAAAATATATATATAAATATCACAAAATAATTTCTCAATTATAAACAATTTCTTCAATATAGAAAATGGATAATATTTTTATTTGTAAGACCTTGCAGGTCAAAAGCCTCAAGTCATGGAACGTCAACGTCTCAAATTCTTAAACATTTTTGAATAACGTAACTCAAGTCATCCATTTTTTAGGACTCGAGGCCATGTCATGTCCTATACATACATAACTAAACGTCCAGTGCAAATAATTAAATTATATTTATTAATATAATTATAATCCTTTGTATTTATCAAATCTTTTGATTAAAAATAATCGATAATTGGGGATTTGAAAATGATTTGAAGTACATAGTACATTTACTGGGATCTTGATTACCTTGAGGAAAAACAACAACGACCCATAAATAATAATAATAATAATATGTAAGCCTTACTTTAAATGAGTAACTATGGAATTGATATAAATTTGGCATATTTGTGTGTTTTTAAGAATTTGGGATATATGTACTGTTGTATCTGAAAATGATACACATTCGTCTTTCTTGCAAACTTTTTCTTTTTTTACTCCTGGATTTCTTCGAAATCCATAAATTCAGAACAAATTTAAGGTACTAATGCATTCCATTAAAAAAAAAGAAGATATATATACATATTTATAATGAATTGCCTCTGTCATTGTCTAAAAATAAATTTCAACATTCCATGCTTGTTTTCCTTTCAAAAATAAAGTATATATCACGACGAGCTTTTTGGGAATAACAAAAATACACTGTATTCTCCCTTCAGCTGATTTTCATCATTTGACTCTTTTGATTTAAAGCAGCTGACTCTACGTTTTATCTACTCAAAAAGGGTATTATTATTATTTATGATTTTGATATATAAAAAATATATTAAATCAAGGATTGCGCGCCCTTTTTTTGAATTTTAAAAATATTACAAGTGGTAACGATTGATTTGTATATTGGTAGAATTTATAAATGCTTAGTACATCTAAATTATAACTCTGCCCAATATTAAAAAGTTGGCAACAAGGAAATTACAGAAGGGAAGCTACCAGTTGTTTTTTCAAATTTTTCCTTTCCCTTTTGTGTGTCGAGGTTTCGAGTGGACAAAAAACCTCGACGTGATATATACTCATGTCTAAAATAAATAAAAAATTACCAAAGAAGGTGACCAACAGGGGGCGCTAAACATTTTGAGGCAGATTTAAAAATTTCATTTTTTTTAAATGAAAAAAATAACTAGATCAGATTTCACATGATCTCCATCCCCTACTAAGTAGAATTAGGCTGGGTACAGGCTGGGTAAATTGACACATTTAATGCTAGGGATCAATGTGTAACCAAGCTATTAATATTTATTTTTTTAAATCTTTGATTGCTGTTGATAAGGGATTGACGTAGGGAGCCAAAGATTTGCAGTCTCATACCTTCAAGTGACATCATCACTAAGGGTTAAGCGTCCATCTTAGAGGCATAAGCAATTAAAATATACAGTTTAAAAAAAAGCAACATTAAAAAAGCCTTAGAATAACTGCTCCATAAAATGATATCTAATTTAAAGGAGCTGACTCTGCGCAAACTGCTGAGTTCCAAAAGGTCCTTCACACTTCTTCACTTCCCCATGGTTATATACACATGGCAAATCTATACAAGGTTACCATATATTTTTGTCAAATGTTTCCTTTTTTTTTTGAAAGATGAGGTGCTGAGGTGGTGATACAAAGAACTTGGTAGTCGTGTTAGATATTAGTGGGAATGGGCATTTTGTCGAAAGAAAAGGCATACTCGCAATTACTATCTCTTGGTGCCTCTACATTTTAACAAAGGATACTCATAATTGTAGCAAGCTCCATGATATATGTACAGTAGGTATAATTCAAATACATATATCATCAAGGTAGGAGTACGCTCTGATATTTATATCATTCCTCCCTTAAACTCTCAACTCTATCTCAACATTTGGCCCATGTCTATGTTATATATCAGTGCTGCCCAACGTCCGGCCCACGAAGCCTTAGAATCCGGCCCGCGCGTGAGTCTTTAACTTATTCCTGTTATTAATGCAGAAGCTTACAACTGTTATTTATAGTCCGGCCCACTGGCGTCGTTTTTTCATAAATCCGGCCCATGTTCGGAAAAGGTTGGGCAGCACTGTTATATATAGTTAATATTAACTTCGAGATCAGCAACCTGCTTCTCTTTTAATAATAGTATGTTACCATGAAAAAAGATCAAAGATAATTGTTTTGTTTTTTGGTGTTTTTGAATTATAAATAAATAAATATTGAATGAGGGTCTTTTGAGGGTTTTTCTGACTTTTTTTACATAATACATAAATGTATATTGATTTGATATTTGCCCTTTGTATCAGTTAGGAATCTTTGTAACATTTGTATGTATGTAGTAGAAATATGTACAGTCCGTTCATCTCTGTTGGGATTATCATTATTTATGGAGGAACGAACTTTATTTTGCTAATGCCCTTTTCAAAAGGACATTTTTTTATATCTTTTTTAAAAAAGAAATAAAATATAACTTATATTTATTTCAAGCAATGAAGGATTCACAAAATAATATGCCATTTCTACATTTTGAGCAACAAATTATGCGTTAGAATGAGTACATATCATTCTGAGAAGAGGATTGATTCCTTATTTATTCATGTATGTGCTTAGATCATCATCATCATCATGCTAAATACATAAGCGTATATTGTTATTCAAATGCCCTTGATTTATATTGAGGAATGCCTTCAACATTCGATAGGATTTAAATCGGTTCTCACTGGAAAGAACTCACTTCTATGTATGTTTGCATGAATTAACTTACAACAAAACTAGTTTTCCTTATACCTATATATATATATATATATCATAAGCGTTATTCCCATTATTATTTATATATATATATATAAATTGTCAATTCTTCTACTTCTTAGATCTTAGTTACGTCGTAGCAATTTCTATCAACTCTCTCAACCTTTCCTTTTCCAAAAAGAAATATTTAAAAAAGACCCGAAATTAAATACCTATATAGTAGCCAATTTTTCCCAACTCTGTGACTAATTTTTTATTAAACAAAAGATGTATAGAATCACAAATAGCTCACACAACAAGATATAATTGCTTAATTAATTGTGTTCTGAGCATTTATGGGTTTGAACTCGAATTAACTCTTGTTCGTATGCTCTGAAATATTTCCTATTATAATATGAAGAAGTAGACTAACAGTTGGTGCAAATTGACACACGTCTACCAATTGATTTTGTACCTTTTCTCTTTTTCTTTTGAGAAAAAAGTCTGTGGGATTCAGATAAAATAACGAGGGGATAATATGTATAATATTGCTGTGTGGAAGTTGTAACTTGTATTGAAGAAGATTTTATCAGTTACAGCGTCTCATTTAAGCCTGACTTAAACAATATAACATCAGGCATTTAAATAATTATTGTTATTATCAACTATAAATAGTGGGCACTTGAGTTGTTCAACGTACTACTTAACCCATTTGAATTGCTAATTTTATACAGAGGAGTCAAAAATTATACCCTTAACTTATCGATTGTATTATTGCACGATACCCCTTTGAGCAAAGAAGACCGGGAAGTTTGAATTTAATCTTTTTAAGGGATTCCGATAGGGAACACTGTTTTTGTTTTTAAATTGGCAACACGTATATTTGTGTCAAGTTATACGTCAAAATAGTGATTAGTGTTTGAGATACGCGACGTCCTTTTGTAAAGTCCTAAAATCGAATTTGATACTTTTTTTTAAATGTCTGAAAAACAACGCCTAAAATGCAATTTAGAGAAAGGTTGTTGAGACCCAAAAAGTTTGAAAATAATATAACAGACAGTTTATTACTAAAGATACATAACCTATTAATCAAGAAAACCGATCTACCCATTTTAAATTTATCTAAACTCAGCTGTCATTATTCTGTAGTTATTGGCTTAGTAATAAAATTTTTGTAACTGTTTTTATAATTGGAAAAAAGCGTGTTTTACATCAGAGGGATGAAATGAATTTACATGACTAATTAAAGACTTACTGATCCCCGACATTTTTTGCCACCAGTAAGTACCAGGAGTATTTAAAACGGTTATATAGGATGTGGAACCGGAATTGCTGTTACGACATAACTTCATAAAAATATTTTGCAAGTAGATGACGCAACAAAAATATGATTGCTTCATGGCAAACCTAATACTTATACAAACAAAGTATGGATACTCAGCTACCAATTTGTAGCTCATTTTAAATAGCTAAGACAATTAAGGCTAAGGAAAATTGTACTGCTCAAAGTTTAATTACTGTATCTGACTACACTAATTACATACATAGTTGGTCCGTTTAGATTTATAATTCTGCTGACTTGAGTCGATAAATTATAAAAGAAAAAAAAAAGGACCCTGCACATGCCCACGGTTAAATTAATAGTTGTTTAAAGTATTGTATATTTTGATTCCATAAATGAGAAATGATTTGAGTGAAATGAAACTTTTTATTATCATTACAAATAAAACAATCAAATCAATAATATTTAAGAAACTATAATGCCAAATACTTAGAGTCCAATTAATAAATAAATAAATAAAAAAAAAAAACATTTTGGTAATTAAATATTCAAAATAAATATGAACATACTTTAGTTGTTCAGGATTTATGAATGTACATAAATATATGTTGAGTTTTAGAAAAAATAAAATTGTGATGGAATAGAGTGATGAAGCAACAATTTTAGAACATAAACTTAAAAGAAGTGTTCCCTACTTATTGTTTCATTAAATTTGTATCATGTCAAAGTGTAAATATATATTTAGTAGTATCATTTTATTGTTTATTTATGGACCAATCTTGGAGTATGGGTTTTTCCAATGACAACGTTGCAATAGACGATGAACAGATAATTTTGAAATTTCAAAATCATAACTAGCCTAACGGACTTGACTAAAGGCTTTACAGTACTCTACAGTAGAGCTTGATGATGTCTTCCGAAACACTCTAAACAGTTCAATTGGCTTCAAACCTATCTATAATTCGATAAATGGTAACTTACGTTGAAGGGGCTCTTTAAAACTCCATTCTAAATTGTTTTTTTGCACTTTGACTGTATTTTCACACTTTCAGTAGTATTTAAAAAGCAATTCTTTTTCTTTGAAGGTAAGTCTGTCTATTATGACCCGTCTAAAAAAAACTAAAAAAAAACCCACAAAAAGTTAATTTATTTTACAATTAATTAATGCAATAAAATAACTTTACACTTTTTTTTAACATAAGTATTTTTAATCTGTTTTATACATGTTTTCTGGGAGACACCCTGTGACATATATACATATTAACATTATTTGTGTAGATTCATTGATTAAAAACCCTCAAATCCACACTTCCAAAAAGTATGTAGACTGGAGAGTTTGAGTCGAGTCTACATATGTGCACAACACTAACGCCAATTACGTCACTTTCACCAACTCTTGAACTATTCTTTATGTATGTATGTATGTATATATCATTTTTGATACGTGTCTATTATTTTTTTGATTGGATTTTTTTGAGTAGATGCCCTTAGATCCACGCTCTGAGAGCATGAATACAAAATGATATAAATATACATATGTACATATAATGCAACATTGTTATATAATTACATCATCCATTGATGCAATGGTTACATATGTATACTATGTATGTACATAGATGAGGGTACCGTTGTAATTTGCACTGTAATTGAAAAGAGTGGGTTTGTGTTTGTATTATTTTGGCTCAACTTTACAAGAAATATACAAATAATCTTTGGTAGAAAAGTACATATTATCTATGTATGTATGCATGAACTCCACAAAGTCAAATTCACTTTCCATTTCGTCATATTTGTGAAATCCATGGGTAAATATGTATATAATATGTGTGTGTACCTAGCATCATCATATGTTAATTCAGCCTTGATCTCCACTCTCGTCTTGATCCTTACTTGGTAGTAGATAGATAAAAACACTCATGTTATTATTATTATTATTGTTATTGTTATTATTATTATTCTTCACTATTAGAGAGTAAAAATAAAAATAACAAGGTCAATCAGAGTTTGAAGTATTATGGTCGTTCATAGTACTTATTATAACATATCTATGTACATGGATGTATGTTTTTGTTTTGAGCAGAGGAATATTTTCTCAATACATATAATAGCATAGATTTATTATGCTTATACCTTTTCAAGCCTCATTCCCATAAATCATGCTGCTGGATCTATTGTCTATTGGGTGGATCCCTTATATAAAAAAAAAACAAAAAAATAAAGGCCGAAGAAACTGCAGAGATAGAGGGGGAAGAGAGAGTGCCTCCTTCCCTATTGGGCCCATTAATTATAATTTACATTTTAAATAAATACCCCCCCAAAAATATCTCAAATATCCTATCTACACACACTATCCAATTTAGCCCCTATATTCGACCCTCTTGGTCACGATTATGTACACTCGAAACCTCACCGACTTATTTAAAAACATTTTGTCGTAGTCAACTATCAATGCTAAGCATAGATATACTATGTATAGTTTTGGCATGCTAAGGTACACCCTTTGCGGCAAGCGGAAAATTAGTTAATTATTATTAATCAAGGCCCTTTTGAATTCATACTATGACGGGTCAGCTGTTTTAAATCGAAGTTGAATCAATTGATTTAAGAGAGAATGTGTTACATTGGATTTGAGAACTCCATTATTTGTTTTTGATTCTTGGAATTAGAAATGGATTTTCCACTGCTTATTTTAAAATATTGATGGGCTCAATTCGAATCCTTTGTTGGAAAACTCTGAAGAAGAACTTCCAGCAACAACTATGTACATACAATTAAAATGAAGAATTGTTCAAGCATACATATGATTGTGCACACCAGACTCTGTTTCACCATTTAGTTTCAGGCCCTTTTCTGCTTAGAGGAAAGGTTGGTAGAGTATCAAAGAAAGTTTCAATGTGATTTTTTTTTAACTCAGAGAGTGGACGAATCGTGTTGCGTAATAAACTCCACCCTTAGTGGAGTCAAAGAATTTGATTTCCCTAAGGAGTATGGCCTATTTGAGCTGCAGTAACTATGTAGATAGTCTAAAATCATATGTTTGAATCATAAAATCAGCTCAGGAAAGGGGATACAATTGTAATATTCAATTGCTTAGTTTGGATTCCATTAGTCTGGGTTTTGTTGTAATCAAGTAATAAGATTTGAGAGCCCTTTAATTAACATTTTTGAAGAGTTTGTTCGTAGATAGAAATCCATTTTCAATGTTGAGGTGTTTTTAAGTAACATAGGTAACAGTTTAGAGGATGTTTTTTTATATTAAATTGACACTTTTCATTCATTTTATGCCTTTAATAAAAGACATTTTGAACCTTGCTTTTATATTATATAAAAGATAATTCAAATTCCACCCCGTAGTCTTTCTATATCCACGGATCTAAACAAATAGACTGTTCAGAGTATTACTCTATGAATTCAAGTTTATTATTTTAAAACCAATATGCTCCATTATTCCGCTGATGTCGATGGCTACTTCTTACCCAGCCTTTGTCTCCTCATTTGTTGTTTTTTCTCAATTGCATGAATCCACCATTTAGATCGTGCATGGGCAACCTACGGCCCGTGGAGACCTTATAAAATAAGTATAAGGGCTCTTGGCCTGCAGGCAGTCAGTCTTGGAAAACATAATATAGCCCACAAGTGAACAAAGGTTGTCCATCCATGATTTAGATGATGTTTAAAAAAAAAAGACTACAATGCTATATTGCATTGATAGCAATGACACCCACCTTGATTCATCTCAAACAATTCTGTACAAATGCAGAATTCATTGGTATTAGAGTATTGTTGTTGAGATATATGTATGTGGCCATCCCTATATTTTTTCAATGGCTAGATGTTTCCTCAAATCAACTTTGTATCGTGACCATGAGTTTGCATAAATGTTTCCCAGAAGGGAAATTCATTCACTCAAAGTGTGTGGATTCATTTAGCCCTCTCGATCTTTTTTAAATTAGGTCTTTGTTTTTTGTACTTCCTTTGGCTTAAATAATTATTGTGTGCATATTATATATATATATATATATATACGGATATGAGTATTTGGATTGGTTGCTTTAAGGGCTGTTGCTTTAATACTTAAATCAAAAAAAAAAAAAAAAATGAGGAAGCCACATCAATGTCTATGAGTCCCCTGCAATCATCAAGGACGTTTATAAATTTTTGAAGATTAAGCACATAATATGTAGGAGGGAAATGTGGTTTTGCTACAAATAGGAGGCATATAGGTAGGTAGGCTCACTTGAAACCTTTTTTTTATGGCTAGGGGTGCACTTATTCAAGATCTTAACATTACTTGAAAAGATCCCTCCAAGAAAATCGTTTATGTATTTAAAGATAGGGAATTTTGAATATTCTACTTTGCTCAACATTTTTAAGAAATTAGCGATATCAAGGTATTAAAAAATTGTGGGCCTACAATTTAGGGGCTATATATTAATTATTAATATTAAAAGAGAGATCAGATGCTTTATAATTGAAGAGAAACAAAACAACTTGAAGTATGTTTTTATTTCAGACAATCAAAAGGAACACGTTCCTGTTCCTTTCATGTGCATAAGTTGGAGGAAGTGTGAAAATGGTTTTATCATTTATGCGGAAGTGTTTGAGCAACTGATGAGAAAAAAAAAAGAAATAGTACATATGTATAATAGTTGCTCCTAGTTTAGTTTGGATCAAGACAAAATCATTCACTTGTGGAAAGTTATTTATTTGATGATTTTGGAGAAAAAAAAATATATATATACAAAAACATTTGAGATTATTTTTTTTTCTTCAAATTAGAGATTCAGAAATTGAAATTTTAAGGCGTTGTAAAAAAAAAAAAGGCGTTTTACATATAAAATCCTAGTGATGGGAAGTTTTTGATTCAATGAAAAGCGCGCTCATTTATTCATCTCCTCCCCGATGGTTTCATCGAGTATTATTCGACCTTTAAAAGAACAACAAAAATAAGAAGATATTCTTTTATGTGGATTTATCTCTGATCTTTTTTTTTTTTTTAGTCTTCCATAGAGAATTGTCGGTAAGAGTTGTTGGCTGTAGTAGCATCAAGTATGAGATATTTAGCTAGGTTCTTAGTCCTAGCCTTGTCGTTTGAGTTTATCTTATGTGAGAGGGATGAAGTTCCTTCATCTGCGGAAGAAATAGAAGAGCTCTGCTCAGGACGTCCATCCTCCGAATATTTTCGTTTATCCGCCGATGGAGATTGCCGGGCCGTATATAGATGTGATTCCCATGGCGTTGGAGGTAATCAAGTAAGACTCGCTGAGGTGAAATGCCCTTCAGGCCTTGCTTTTGACATTGGTCGACAAACATGTGATTGGAAAAATAATGTCAATGATTGTGATCAATTGTCAAAGCCTCGATTGAGCAAACCCAAACTTGTTACTTTGGAACCTCTTTGCTCAGAGGGAGAGGACTATATCCAATGTGGATCAGGAGAATGTAAAATTAAGACGGCGTACTGTGATGGAACTCCGGATTGCAACGATGGATCTGATGAAAATGTATGTTCATTCAATGAGGATCCTAATAAAGTAGAGGAATGTGACCTCGCTCAATGTGTTCTCCCAGACTGCTATTGCTCTCCTGATGGAACTCGTATCCCAGGAAATACTGGAGAGGAAGATGCGACCGATGTGAATCAAACACCACAAATGATTGTATTGAGCTTCAATGGTGCTGTCACGGGAGTCAATGCGGAAATCTATGATAAAATTTTCAGTGAAGAGAGAGTGAATCCCAATGGCTGCACAGTCAAGGGAACCTTCTTTGTCTCACATAAGTTTACGAATTATTCAGCTGTACAAGAGCTCCACCGAAGGGGTAATGACATTGGTGTCTTCTCCATCTCAAATAGAGATGATACAAAATATTGGACTGAGCCTGAATATGATGACTGGCTCTCAGAAATGGCTGGAGATCGACTTATTATTGAGAGTTTCGCAAATATTACTGACGGTAAATATTCAAACGTGTATGATCCTTTTACTTTAGAATTTAAACAAACAAATCATATTTTGTATCAGGAAGTGTGATTGGAGTGCGTTGTCCCTACCTTTTCACTGGAGGAAACACGCAATTCGAAGTCATGTCAGATCAATTCTTTGCCTATGATTCCTCCATTACAGCTCCACTCTCCAAGGTCCCTGTATGGCCGTATACTCTTCATTATCGTATCCCACATGCCTGCACTGGAAGTGGGCATTGTCCATCCCGAGCATACCCTGTTTGGGAACTTCCTATTAACGAGTTGGACAGACGAGATAACCCAGAATTTGATGAAGTTCTGACGGGATGCTCCTTGGTCTCCTCCTGCTCAAATATTTATGAAGCCGTAATGATCCCTTCAATTTCAATTAACTCTAAAATCATTAAATACCTTGACCATTATTTATTTATTTGTAGGACCAATTCAAACGGTTGCTTCAACACAATTTGAACCGTCATTACTCCTCAAACCGTGCACCATTGAGTTTAAGCTTTGATGCCTCTTGGCTTCAAAGTAAAGGATTCGTTAATACTCTCACAAAGTGGATGGATGAGACTCTATCCGAGAAAAATGATGTTTACTTTGTGTCTCAAGTGAGTTGTTATTTGAATCATTATTTCATGAGGGGTGGGAGTAAGATTTGACTCTTAATTTTCTGGTCAATCATAGATCCAAGTTATTCAATGGATGCAAAACCCAACAACAGTCACGAGTCTTCGAGAATTTGAAGAATGGAAAGCTGTTTGCAAAGTGGGAGGGCAGCCTCTTTGCTCATTGCCTAATCCTTGTCCTTTGACGACACGAGAACTCCCTGGAGAAGTTCACCGTCTTCATACATGCATGTCTTGCCCTGACAACTACCCATGGGTTCTTGACCCTACAGGAAAAGGATTTTCATTGAAAAAATAATAATCTGCTAAATACTTCCATTCACGCGCATTATTTCTACAATTTTTTTTTTTTGTTTCTTTAAAATATTCAATATGTATAATTATTATTATTATTGTTCCTAAGTGTACTTATTGTTAATGTTTTTTTTTTTTTTTTATTATGAATATTGAATAGTGATTCATACAAAACGCACTGCATATGAAAAATCGCATGTAACAATCTATTCATTTTATATTTAGCAAGAACAAGATTAATAAATGTTTACGCTTTTACATAGAATGAACTAGGTATTGTGTCCTTGGTTTAAAAGGTGGAGTCACCTCTCTGTTGTGCTTTTTTAAACCGGTTACATTCTCTTAGTAATGTTACAATCGGAGTCTAGGTACATTAAATGTATGTATACATACATATATATATATATAGAAATGCAATATACCAAAGATTCCATTCTAAGTAAGATATGAAGGTATTTTAACTACTGATAGTCGTCGTTCTATTCCCCCTCCCCAAAATTATAGCCTAAACGAATCATATTGGCTTTTTTATATGTGAATCTCTAAAGAGATTTTGAAATGCCTAGATAAATCTAGATAAATATATCTATATTAGCACAATTTGTACATATCAGAGCTGGGGGACTCGGATTTGAGTTAACCTATTGAAGTCTTATTAAACTCCCTCCACCTTTTCACTTCGACTCGTACTTCCATGAACTCGTACATCCCAAAGACTCAGAACTCGAAAAAAAAAATGACTGAAGAGTAAGGAAGGGGGAACTGGATTTACATTTAAGTGTGTATACTAAAAAATATGACTCCTAAAGGCTTAACTCGGACGACTGCAAGTGAAAAGACTTGCATCTCGACTCTGCCTCGGACTCATAAGCAGTTCTGTGGCATTATTAAGTGACTCGTGGAAGATTTGAGAATGTTGCAAACGTAGAGCCAGGAATATCCGTTTCAAAAAATGAAGCAGAATTTATATTAGGGCCCTTAAATTCGATCCAATATTATGCAGACTCATAAAGAACAGTCGGCCAAATTTGTAGGCCATAATTATAATCGATATTTTGATGTTCTTTATACAAAAGATTTTTTAGGGGTGATTTATCGATTTGTACTCCCTAATATTTTCTATCTTAAAAATCCATATTCGTCAGATTCTATTTCATGACAGATTCATAACATGCCTACCTATTATGGCCAAAAACTATAAAACAAAGTTGTGGAGAAGAAGTCAATTAAAATATGTATGTACTTAGATCCAATGTCCACATTTGTATGTCCGGACCTTTCAAATCCTTTTTCCATTTTTCCACCTATTGAAATCTGAATTCTCCCATCTGAATAATAATCTAGGTCCCTTTTCATTTTCTTATAGTCATAATCCCTCCTTATAGAACACAATTCCTTCCTCACACGACGAGCTTTTTGGGAATAAACAAAAACGCACTGTATTCTCCCTCTCTTCAGCTGATTTTCATCATTTGACTCTTTTGATTTAATGCAGCTAACTCTACGTGTTATGAACTCAAAAGGGTATTATTATTATTTATGATCCTGATGCATAAAAAATATATTAAATCAAGGATTGCGCGCCCTTTTTTTGAATTGTGAACATATTACAAGTATTAACAATTGGTTTGTGATTAGTAGAAATTATAAATATATAGTATATCTAAATAATAAATTCTGCATAATATTAACAAGTTGGCAACAAGGAAAATACAGAAGCATAGCTACCAGTTGCTTTTCCAAATTTTTCCTTTCCCTTTTGTCAGTCGAGGTTGCGAGTTGACATAAAAGCTTGACGTGTCACTGTATATCTCAACCTTTCCTTCAGAGAGAGAGAAAGAGAAGCAAAGCAAAAAGGTCCAAAATTAACTTTATATTCTTCCAATGACGTCGTCGTTATTCTCAACTATTAAACTAACTATTTTATGTATAATGATGGTAGGGGCATTCATAGATTAGCAAGATGTAATTGGAGTTCAACAACAGCTGACAGAAACAACAATATGGTGCGTATAATAAGAGTCGTGAAAAATATAATCCAGTTTATATTGGATCTTTGTTTGTAAATACTTGTAGGCAAAGTGGCGAGGAAGCTTATTTATTTTAATTTACTGGTTTAGGTCAATATTATATTGACGTACGGGTTTAATTAACTGTACCTATAATTATCGGGGGTTGTTTCACACCTCTCCATTTGCATTTATAGTCAGTTAATATATATTTGCATTGAGGTAAATTTGCAATTCCGTCCACTGCTCAAACACGCCCTGACGTCTCACGCCCTACAAATGTGCGAATTTATATATATATATATATACACAAAAACATTGAGTCATATGAAAATAATATTGTTTTTTGTTTATTTTCCACATAGTGATATCATCCTACAATTCTTGAAAGTAATTGTATTTGCTAAAGACGAGGATTTATTTTGGTATTATTTGCTTGTATTTTTTTTTTTTTTTTTTGCAATCCCATTTATAGTATAGAATAATAGGACAAAAGTTCCCCTCCTCATCCATCATCAAGTATTTGATAAATCACAAGAATAAAGACAAAACAAGGACATACTTCAAAATGCTTTTAAAAATGAAAACATGCAACAACTTGAAGTAAAATTCATGCAAAGATTTTTAAGACGATCTTAAACCTTGGAGGCTGCTGCATCCTGTATTAATCAATTACACTACATTTTTTTTACAACAATATTTTCGTACACGGATTCCCATGGTTATAATATTATATCTGCTCTTAAGTTAAAAAATAAAAAAAAAAATACGTGAAACAATTCAAATAAAAATGACGTCACTAATTGATGACATCATCATCGCAATACTTCTCTTGAATTCTTACTGTTCTTTAAAAGAGACCATTTAAACCCGGGTTCGGGTGCGGCGACTATATTGTAGTATGGAAGTGTGCTTTTGTGGCCTATGGCTCGCTTTTAGGGATGCGCAAGTATTTTCCCTTTAGCTGTTTTCACTTTTCACTGATTTTAAGGAGCGTACTCTGCGTATTATAAATTCACAAGGGCATTTATAGTTTTTCGCTTGCCCAAGGGTACTATAGCATAGCAAAACTATACAAAGCTACCATATTATGTTGGTTTTTTTACTAATTTCTAGAAATGTAAAAAATATGCAAAATGCCGTGTGCGAGATTTTTTTGGAGTCGGCACTTTGTACAGGTCTTTTTGTTTTCCAAACCTGTTATCATTTTTCCTTTATTACTGAGGGAAGAACATTTACCTGATGGTAAATACGAATCAAGGATTCAGACTTCTTCTTTCAACTTAATAAAAATAAAAAACAAACTAAAAAGTCCATTGATGCTAAGCCTTGAAAAAGACTATCAAATTTCCCATACCTAAATTTAGGGGAAAAAGGCCTTTTTGAGTGCTTATTTTCTCATTTTAAGTGATCACTATACAGCAAACTTTGAACTTTTTGGCGTGCTTGGATTTTAATGACTTTCTAAAGTATTCCTTTTTTATGTCCAATAAGGAAATTAAAAATTCTGCTTTTGTGGTCATTAATTTTTTAGTGCATACGAAGGATTTAAACTCATTTTTCAACACGTAGAATAGAAATAAATAAACAGTTTTTTGAAAATAACTTTCCTTTGATTCTGTACCTTATTCAATGTTTGAGTGAAGGAAAAATTGGCTTTTGTATATAAATTTTTCATTTTAAACACAATAATAATAATTAAAATCTCATTTTGCATTACCGAGAAAATGCACATCTAGAATTTAAAAAAGAAAGGACATTCAAGGACACAGTTTTACAGTTATTAATTATTATTATTATTATTTAATTCTTGAATGAAAGTTTAGTTTTCATTCCATAATAACATCTGAGGATAAAAAGGAATTATGTTCTAATATTGAAAAAATAATTTAATACAGCATATAAATGTGGGTATTTAATCAAAATAATAATAATTAATTGATAATCATAAAACGGATCGTTATTTCACACTTTATCATTTGAGTTTACAAAACTTTGAACTTCTCAATAATTTAAAATGTTATTTCCAAAAGTAAATCTTTAATCACTAATTTAAAAAAAACGACATGTTTAAAGATGCAATTGCTTCTTTTTTTATGTTGAGCAACAATATTTGATACCATGTACTAAAAGAAAATCAAAACTAAAGCATGTGATAATGAAAAAATAAAATTTAATAATATTTCAAATTTCCATCCATGTCTTTGTAGCAAAAATTCGCTCTAAGTCAAAAACTCACGGTAGAGCTACAGAAAAAAACAATTTTAATAGACTGAAGTAGTAGCGTGCAGAAGGATTTCAGCTGATTTCATAATTATTCGGTGCACTACTATTTTAGTAGCTCTACCGTGAGTCGTTGATTTATAGGATTCTTATTGGACTCTTGTTTGATAGCTATGGGTCTCAGCTCTTGTATGCATTCCTTATTATTAATCCATTTCATGTAATATTCAAGGAGTTATTGATGTGCAAAGGATTTGGCCAACTTTTGGGCCGCCACCTTTGTCCCCAAGGAGTTCCTTGAAGTCAAAACAGAGACTGGAAGTGTAATTTGCATTAAATACACTTGCGAATCATGATTTTTTAATGATCGCAAAATAAGTATCCTTTTGGCTTAAATTGAAGATGAAGTTGGAAAAAGAGGCAATTTAGTTTAAAAAGTGAAGTTTTTGATTTCTCGAAAAAACTGTTGGACTCTCAACAAAAAAAAAAAAAAAAATTACAGATTTGAATTCAGGTTGCAAAATTGAATAACTTTTATTATACTTATACTTCTTGGGATTTTTGATATTTCAAATTTGTTGACCTGCGTAATTAATGAGATAACTTATATATTAATTGAAGCCAACACCTCATAAATTGAAGCGACGCCATGTTGTGAGCATATTTGAACATATTTGTTGAACAAGATGAACGAATTTCCCCATATGAAATGGCTAGATTTCATATAATTAAGCTTGTTTGTGGATCGAAATAGGACTTCTAAGGTAGGATAATTAGTTAATTAAAGGAGAAAAATATCGGACCCTTTCAAGGGAAATAGCTAATTTAGTGAAGACAAACTGTGCGTTAGAATTTATTATGGCGCAATAAGAGTATGAGCTATAATAAAGAGAGAGAGAGAGAAATTTGATAGACGGTACAGATTTTAAGAGTCATTTTATTTGTCAGTCCTTAGGCTGATATTCAGAGTCAAGTCAGTAATTTGCCATTTTAGAGTATCAAAAAGGAAACAATAGAGTTTTTTATTTGCCATAAAATAGGGTCGGTATGCTTTATTCAAGATCCACAATGATGACGTCACGTGGAAAAAATGGTGGGGAATTATTCAGAGTATTACAAGAGATATTTCGAGCTCTACTCATCAAAGTTTTAAGAGGAGTAAAAAATGGATAGCTGGCAAAAAAATCTACAGACAGTTGTTGATAGTATATTTTGAAAATAACACTGTGTGTTACATTCGAGCCACCAAGGCTTAATTTGAAGGTCGTGGCACATTGTTAAATGTTCAATAAAAACAGTTAACAAAATATGTAAAACCTTCAAACTGTTGAATCATATCCTATTTCAGATTTATACATTTAAGTTGTGTATAATTCTAACTAGTAAAAGAAACTAACAACCTACCCTTTCGACGTCTCACTCTGCATTGTTAAGTTATAACATGGGCCATTTTAATTCCCTATTAATTATCCATGAATGTTTTCATTTCATTTTGACATTAGTTATAATGAAACCTAAAACAATGTCTTTATCAAGATTGACGATATGTCATAAAAGACTTGTTGACAAATTTGTAAACATCTGAGTGTGGGAGTCCATTCCAATTAATGATTTTAATTCAATATCTACAAGTTATGTAATAAGTTCAAATTACAAGGGAATTTTTGATTATAAAGACACAAAACAAGTTTTAAATGAAAGATCAAAATCATTCTAAAGACTTGTATAACGTTTTGTTGTCATTAATACTATTAAATCATTTTCTATTACAATTATAAAAGACATTGTTCGATGTTATGTAAGGACATTTAAAACGTCATTTTTAAAATTAAAAAAAACATACCTTTAAACACCATTAAAAAGTTATATTTAAGAATTTATATGATTTATCACGAGTTGGTGATCATCATTGAAGTATTGTAGGGAAAAGAGACAATCCCTTGTATTTCCATGACTGTTTAAATCACCATAATAATAAATGAGAAGTGGTGACAACTAATAAATCGTAAACCACGATGAGCTTTTTTGTGCACGTGCAACCTCGACTCTCAAAAGGGAAAGGAAAAATTTGAAAAAACAACTGGTAGCTGCTTCCCTTCTGTATTTTCCTTATTGCCAACTTTTTAATATTGGGCAGAGTTATAATTTAGATGTACTAAGTATTAATAATTTCTACCAATACACAAATCAATCGTTAATACTTGTATATCAAAAATTCAAAAAAAGGGCACGCAATTTAATATATTTTTTATTTATCAAAATCATAAATAATAATAATAATACCCTTTATGAGCTCATAACACGTAGAGTCAGCTGCTTAAAATCAAAAGAGTCAAATGATGAAAATCAGCTGAAGGGAGAATACAGTGTTTTATGCTTATCCCAAAAAGCTCGTTTTGTTTATTAGCATAAAGAATGTATCAAATTAGTTGGGAAGAATCAGCTTGCCAGCAACTTATTTTGGACCTTTTTTTCTTTTAGTTATTGAAAGAAAGGTTGAGAGAGACACTAAATATAACATATTGCGAAAATACAATTAGGTACCACATGTTTTTTTGTATGCAGTCGATTTTCATCTTCTCTTTCCCTTTTAGAAATAATTTGAACATGGGCTGGTTAAACTTAAATCAACTTATAGTTGAGGAGTGAGCTTTATAATGGAGTAAAGCAACTCAGTTGGATATAATTTCTTGCTTGCTCCCCCTCTCATATAGGAGAAAAGGCTGAGACGTGCCATTAAAATTAATATGTAATTTTCTATTTTAATTACCGCAATATTAAAAATATAGTCACTAAACCTAACATATACATATTATTATTATTATTTCCTCAGGTTTGCGTCATTTTAAAGAGTACTAACTAAAGCAAAAGCATCTTTTTTAATCAGAACACCATGGAAATACTTTTTCTAAATATAGATAAATAAAAGCACAGATACTTTAAGGACATATCATAATTAAAAACCCTTTTATACATAAAATTAGAAATGTGCTTGTAGTTGAAAAATTACACAATAATTCATTCAAAATAAGTTTCATTCTAAAAATATAAATTTTATTTATTTTGTATGACTTTGATTTGAAAGCATAGGAACAAAGTACATCATTTATACCTATAAATATGTAGATAAAAACAAACATATCAAAATTATATTCATTGGCAATGTACTACAAACCCAATAAAAAATCATTCATGAGCCCTGGATTTAACTGTAAAATAAAAGCTTCTTTTACCAAGAGAGTAATCGTAGCTTGCAACTTGAGCATATTGTCTATTACAGGATCGAAGATGATCTTGAACGGCATTGCAATGATCAGACAATGACTTTTTACCTCCAAACTCTTTAATCTCTTTACAGAGGTATTGAACAAAGAAAGTACCGTAAAGGTCGTGTCTATAGGATACGTAGCCCTCCCAAGTAGACTTAAAGACCAGGCACCCTTCGATTTCAGTGACATGACATGAGTTGTTTGAGTCGCGTGATATTACTGGTATTGTAAAGGTTCGCATTGATTCATTTCCTCTGCATGCTTGAATAAAAAATATCTTTGGTTTACCAATGAGGGATGTACAATTCTCTACTTTTATAAAGGAATCCCGAATAAAGTTTAAATTCATGGGCTTTCCGTCTACACCGTATATCATGTCAACGGCCCCTTGAATACACGTCCCATGAGCCAAAATAAATAGAATGAAATAGTCATAGGACTGATAGTTGATTTCCTTTGAATATTTTGAAACCACTTTTTGAAGTCCGTTAAAATTGAGATCCGACTCGACAGTTACTTTGCATCCAAATCTAGAAAAAGTTTCTTTGATTGATTTTACGTCATTTTTTGATCCGTTTCTAACTGAAAACTCTGATGTTAGATAGTTTTCGTTGTTGATCACTAGAACAAAACCTCCTCGTGACGTGGGATATTTTTCTTCACAACTGAAGGAAAGGGTTGGAGGCACTAAATCGATCCAAAAGGGTAAAAGTTCTGGAGAAATTTGTTCAACAGATGATTTAAAATTCACATTAGGACCATCATTAACTATGATATTCTTTAGAAACATTTGTATCAAGTTAGTTTCAAACTCACTGCAACAAAGATCTTCGGATTTGAGCGAATATAAAGTTCGAATTTTCTTAACAATGCCTGACCACTGTTGTCTTGTCCATCTATAACCAGTTACATATGTTTGTTTGTTTGGTTGGTTTTTTAAAAGTTAATTGTATGGAGGGGAGACCCGAGACAATTGATACAATGAATGAGTAGAACAAGTCAATTTTCTCGGAATCACAGACTAAGTATGAATCACATGAAATAAAGACCTAAGATATCTAATTTGGTAGCTATTATTAATTAGAAATATCGAATTGGCTCATTACTTTTTTCATGAGATAACGGGGCAAAAGTGAAAACAAGTATCTACATCAACTAAGTGCGATAGAAATAGAAAAATCTGAGGAATAAAGACAATAATTATTATCATATTATACACATTGAAATTTGTGATGTATACATACATGCTTTGAGTTTCAACCGTCTTTCCAGACAGGGACGTTTCACACTTAAACCCAAATGACAAAGAAAGTATTTATCGCAATTGCCTTAACCGAGTTCTGATTATTTATTTTTATTTATAATCGTAATTGATGTATAATCTATATTTTGAATGCTGAAAAATGAACTCAAATTCAAAGTTAATTCTGATTTCTAGCTACCATATAAATTTAACTTATTTACAACAGCTAGAGCATTTAAAAGATCTAATTTCCATCGATTGTCGTCTATCAACTTGAATATATCCCCCCCCCCCCCCCCACGAGAGGTCCTTTGACCTCAGTTTAAAGTTTGTATGAGGTCAAGAGCACCTTGACTCACCTCGAATACAAAATTAGTCTACTCTTATTCGTAGTTTCAAAGTTATATAACTTTGAAATGACCAACTACTCTTTGTTGGCAGCTGAGGAAATGACAATCACGACAAATTACGAAAACATTGCAGTGTCGTCATTCGTGGTCAGGATTTAGTGAAGCACTACTTTTAATTATTTTGACTGTTAGTATAGTTTGTTGTCTTAAAATTAGGATGTCTGACTTAAACCATTTCCGAGTAATTGAGAAAGAAGTGAGAAATGTTTCAACTGTTCCAGGTCTCTCCTACATGGAAAAGACCGATGATTGACGCCAATATTCGATATTTAGGTGCATATTATTATTCAACGCTCAATAAAGCTATAAATTAACTATATGTTATTGAAAAGATGCTTCCTACACTTTATCTTACTCTTTTAAACCGTAGTTATTAAAAGAATTTGATAAAAGTTAATTGTATAATTATGATTCAAAATTTCGTTTTCCATATTTGCAATCACCTTTATTACAAATAAATATCAGCCACATCGGTCTATCCCTTGCAAATATATTATAACAGTGTTGGGTAGTAATAGTATAATTACTTTACATAATAGCGAGTAACGTAACGATATTACATTACCAAAAGAATATAAAGTAATATAGCTATAATATTACTTTTTCAAATTAAGAATTTTGTCAAATCTTATAATTTGAGGCAAAAATATGCGTATATTTGTAGAATCTTTCGCTGCATATCATTATTCCAAGCAAATACAAGTAATAAAGTAAAGTAACAACATTACTTTTGCTTCTAAGTAAGATATGCATTACTTTTCAATTGAGTAATTAAATGTAATCAGTAATTTATTACTCTAATAAGTAACTTTACCCAGCACTGATATTTACATATACTACATGAGTTAAATACTTCATTTCATATCTTTTTACCTTTGACAAAGCTTGAATAATGAAAACCGAATGGACGGAATGTAGTGATACTCTCTCTCCTTGAAAAAATGTATTAATTGACTCTTGTCTACTCCGAGAACTTCTTTCGATGTTTTGAAACGATGTAATAGATATAAAACGCAATAAATTTTATTGAATCCATTTGTCATTTTTGATTCATGGATATGGGCTACTAATACGGAAATAAAGCCAGGATATTGTCCAAAAGGATTTCTTCTATTCTCTAAATCCATACAGAATGAGTAGGCTTGTTCATAATTGTCCAAGAGTAGGAAAATGGCAGATATGTTGTCAAAAGAGTTTATGCGTCGATCGATTTCATTGGCTTGCTCCAGAGTGATATCTGGCAAGGATTCCTCAGGAATTGTAGGAATATTAGAATCTTCTATTGCATCTGACCTTAACATGACTCGGTTGATGATAAACAATTAATGACGTCGGTTTATGGTTTGTTGGTAAACGTATTTAACACTTAAGGATGGACAGGTATAACGCCCCATGCATAGAGGAGTACCTTTATTTACTTAGTTTCTGCTCACTTTTACTCAATATGATGGCGAAATTCTTCATTAAGGAAGATTTAGTGTTGCAATGTTGAGAGTATGACACAGAATTGATTAATAATAATGACTCATTATATATCCATTATCATTGCTCCATTTCCAATGATAAAACAGAAACATTAATGTATCAAAGATTCATTATTTAATGGGAATGTTGTGTCCAAATTGCAACTTGTTCAAGTTATAATGATCAAAAAAAGAAATAGCCACTTAAAATAAGTACTTATTATGAGGATAAAGCAATCATTCATTGACTTTTCATTAGATCTTTTTATACGTACATGGTGTAATTTTGACTTTTCTGATGCAAACTACTTATTCCATCATAAGTACTGTGTTGCATAGTATATAATATCCAAGGGTTCAGAGTTGTGTCATTCCTAAATACGCAATCAAAATGCTATATAATATAAAAACATTTAATATAAAATGATTTAATAATTAATTAAATATGTATCTATACGGTATATTATATTACGTAAAAATTAGAACTTCATTTTTTGTGGGTAAAATATTAACAGATGGATCAAATTTAATTAATAAAACAATACTAAAACAGTAACGCTAAAAGAATAAAAATTGTATATATATATATATATATATATATATTATTTTGTAGTAACCCAATATGTGATTTTTCATTAACAGATGGGAATATTCTTGAGCAACAAAGTCTTTTTAGTTAAAAACAAAGTAAAGAGGGCGTTATTTGGAGTTTCTTTCATAGTGAAAATGTGAAGTGAAGATTTCTGACGTAGTGTTTTTGCTTCCAAAATAATAAAATTATGAAAATATGATACTAATACCCTTGGTTCTATCCTTAACTCTACCTTCATGTTTGAGTTCCGTTTCAGAGCAAAGAACTTATATTACAGGACCTGGTTTGAAACCTCAACAATTTCGACTTCCTTGTCAATATTTTCATATCCATGAAGCACCCAGTGATGATATCTCTGTGACAATCCAAGGTTTCCTCGATGAAAAACGCTATCTCCTTCATCATCATATTTTCAGATCTACCAAAGATTCATTCATTGTTCACTATCAACTTCCTCCTCAAGTTGATTCCCTCAAAATTAGAGTATTTTCCAATGTCACTGGAGAGGACATAAACGGAAGTCCAGTTACGATTAAAGAGCGGATATACTCTCATAAGTGTATTTGTCCTAAACGGAATTTCAATGAATGGCTACTAAGCACTTGCGGTGAAACTCTAGATCCTCAAATAGAGAAAGATTTTGCATTTTTCTCTGAGGTAACGTCATGCATTGTGTTGATTCTCATGACTCTCAAGTCTGCTGGTTTTTATTTTTTTTTTATATTTCCATAGAACATACCCTGGAATGTATCTTCTATTCTTGATACCTTAAAGAAACGGTTTGGTAATCCTCGATCTCAAAGCTATTGCCATTATGTATTAAAAGACAATAAGGTGTATCGGGAATGTTTTGGCGAACACGTCGGCTTTAATATGTTTGTGGATAGTATTCTTCATTATCTCATGAGGATAGTTGAGCTACCCGATGTAGAGTTTTTAATTAATTTGGGAGATTGGCCTTTGTCAAGAAAAGGTATAAGCCCTTCCTCGCCTATTATCTCTTGGTGTAAAAGCAACGAATTTTCCGATATACTTTGGCCTACTTATGACTTGACGCAGTCATCATTAGAATGTATGGGACGCCAAGCGGTTCACGTCTTCTCCTCAAGAGATCACTCTAAAAACACTTTATGGGAACATAAAATTAATCAAGGATACTGGCGGGGCAGAGACTCCAATGTTGAGCGTTTAAAGCTAACTGAGCTTGGCTTACAACATCCCAAGGATTTGAACGTTGGGATAACCAGATATTTTTTCTTTCGAGACCGGGAAAAAGAGTTAGGTATTAAGGACCATGTTTCATTTTTTGATTTCTTTAAGGTTGGTTAACAAGATCTAATATTGAGGATATTTATAATATTTATTGCTCACTTTTTGGCAGTACAAGTATTTGATCACAGTGGATGGAACAGTGGCGGCGTATCGACTTCCATACCTCCTTTCAGGGAATTCAGTTGTCCTCAAACAAAACTCTGAATATTATGAACATTACTACGGCAAGCTTGTTCCAAATGTTCATTACATTCCACTTGAATCAAATCTTTCAAATACCATTGAGAAAATAGAATGGGCCAGAAGGAATGATGGCTACGCTCGTAAAATATCAAATGAAGCAAGGGATTTTGTGAATGAGAACCTACTTCCCGACAAAATATTCTGTTACCACGCTCAAGTCTTATCTGAATGGAGAAAAAGGCTCATTAATAAGGATAGGATAGAGGTAAAACCCTCAATGAACCACATACCCCAGCCCAAAGATGATTATTTTCACATGGAACATTGCTCTTGCGAGTCAATTTATTTAAAGGAGGAATTGTAGTCCTAAGTTATTCTAATTAATCAACTGGACAAGCTTATTAAAAGAAAGGAAGTATATTTATTAAAACATAATTTTCTTTAAAATATGGACTGATATGTACTCAATAAACCAATATATTCTAATATTAATATAAACTTGGGGAAAAGGAGGGGACCGAGAGGAAATCTATTGTACAAGGCCAATAGATCAACATAAAAAAAATACCTTTGTTTCTCGGTAAGACAATATTATTTGAAGTCAGTCTAAATCAGGTCCTTTAAAAATGTGCAAGTTGCAAAAGGGGAAAAAAAAGTATTAATTAGTTAATAACAATATATGTATGTATATTTAAACAGAAATTACTTAAAATCAATTTACAATTAAGTAAAAGGGTAGAAAGAGAAAGAAAAAAGAAAGTAGTAGTACTTCAAACTAGACTTTAAGTAAATGCTAAAATATTAAATTTACTTGAATTTGCAAGTTGGTGTAAAGGGGAAATCAGACTTTTGTGCAACAAAAATAATATTAAAAAAGGTAATAATACTATTAAAATAACGAATGTAAGCTGCGATTTGCTTTTAAGGCATATTGTACATACAACACGAAATATTCCATTCAGAGGGAGTAAAACGTATGAGGATTTTTTTTTTTAATCAATGAGTGGTTCAAAAGTTTATAATATCTCCTCAACTCAAACGTATGCTGAATCGGGATTGGATCCCACGAGTTTCCTATAAAAATTCTTCCATGTGACAACTGTCTTGGCAGACCAAACCCAGAAACCAGAAAATATGCCAGTCATCAAGAGCATTAGATATTTGATCATGAATACATAAAAGTTAGGCTTTGGTGTAATTGGGATTTCATTTTTTCTATATCGACATGGTATTTGCCAATTTATAACTGAGTCTTTATCTCGACATATACGCTCTTGCCATAATATCATCCAATCGGAGAAATGATGTTGTTCATAGAACAAACACGAGATCACAATGACAGCTGGTACAGTATAAAGCAGGAAGAATGCTCCTGGAATTTTAAGAGACAAATCATTCTCAAACTGCATTCAAATTGCTATGCTATTTCACATTTTATGTATATTGAATGGTGATGACATACCTATTCGTGCAATGAGTCTTTCTAATTTGTCCGTTTTTCCACCATCGAGCTTCATTATTGTTCTTATTTTGACGAGAGAGCCCATTCCAATTATCAAGAAAAAAGTTCCAACAACCAAACAAGAAAAAATAGGCGTTAATACAAAATAACGAAGACTCCCAACATCCCATAGCCCAACAAAACAAACTCCAGACAAAACATCACCTGAAAAAGTATACAATATGAATTAATTAAAACAAGGACGTCCGATTAAAAAAAAAAAAAAAAAAGAAAACCTTCAACTTACCATCAATTCTTTTCGTTACAAGAATGGTAACGGTCAGGAAAGAGGGGGGTACCCATGCAAGTGAATGGAACCAATGGCTCTTGATATCAATAGCCTCAACTCCCCACTTGAGTCCAGCACTCAGGAACCATGATATAGTTAATATAACCCACCAGAGCCCAGAAGCAATTGTGAAGAAATATAATATCATGGCAAGGAGCGTACAGCGCCAATCGTCATCCAAACTCCCCTGTTTGATAGTTCTTTCAGCTCTGACATTAATGGACGGATCATTATCAAAAGCCTTATTACATGCAATGGAGTCATCACTCGCGTAGCCAATGATGTATATTAGAGATATCATGAAATAGCATATGCTGAGGTAGATAATGGGCCTCTCTGGATATGGAAACCTTCCAGGATCTACAGCGAATGTTAGTAGAGTAAAAGATGTAGATATGAGGCAAAGTACGCTCCATAGGCCAATCCAATGATTGGCAAATACTATTTCTTCCTCATTAAAAAACATTTTACGACACGGGGCTCCGCAGTTTTTCACTCGTTGAACATCACCTTTAAAAAAAAATGGTAGCAAAAGATGAGATGTAGAAAAAATGAATGCATTTGACGACGACTACTACCTAGTCTAAGAACATATTCCCTTTCTGAAGGGATTTTCAATTGTGCAGGGCAAATGAATTCCCCACTCCCGTTGTTGAGAGAAGAGTCCTTTTTTTGTTCATTTTCTTTGTATGAGGCAAGATCCGTCATGGAGAAATCCGTTTTCTCTCTTCCAATGCAGAGACTCCCCTCAACGGGTAAATTGTCACAGGAGAATTCCCTATGCCATGGAAGATCAAAATCCTTCATGAGATCCTCGCATCCGAGTTTAGCACTCAGACAAAGGCCTGAAAGTGAAGAGAAACGATAAGTACTGCATAAAGGAGGGAGGGAGATGATTGAGGGTCGGACCTTTGCAGGGTGGAATGGGATAGCTGAGTATGGTGCAGAGAGGCGTGTAGAGACTGCAGAGGAAAAGCTGAAAATCAGAGGAGCACTTGAGCTTCACGATGGGTCCATACGGCCGAATGGACTCACTCGCCTCATCCTGAGTTGAATGATGAAGATTATTCGGGAAAATGGTGGAGTTATAGTAGGGAAGGTCTCGGCAAAGCGGCATCACAATGGGCTCACACTTCCCATGGCGAATCTCACGACTCGAAGTCACAGCTCCAATCAAAAGGAGAAGGAAGATGAGGAATCTCATACTCATAGGACTATAGGCTCTTCATCCTTCTTTGGGGTTCCGTCATAGGAAATGGAGGCAGTCAACAACAAAGTTCCTTCAAGTAATGATCTCTCTATAAGATTGCACCTTCGGTGTCTTCTTCAATTACTCCATTTTCTTCCCCTTTTCTTTCTTTCTTTTCTTTTCTTTTCTTTTCTCTCTCTCTCTCTTTTCTCCCTCCTAGCTATTCGGGCAGGAGAAGAGCCCAAGGAATTCAATTCCAGGTCCCTCCTTTTCTTTTCTTCTTCTTCTATTTGCACCCCATTCATACTGAATAGAATATATTTAGTGAATACAACATAAATTTTAATATGAATATGTAAAATAATTTCGTAAACAGGTATTCAACCTTTATTACCTCTCTTATATATATATATATATATATGTATATATGAATGATACATTATATAGCTTAACCTTTTATGCAAGAGTCTAGTGGCCTTTGTTTTAAAAGGTCTATTTAACAAAGGATTTATTTGACTACTACTACTACTAATAATTATTATTATTTTACTAATATAAATTACTTAAGATATTAAAAGTTGCACTGCGGGCTGGATCAGGGATCAATAGTGTTTCTCTTAAACAACTTTTATGGCAGGGTTATTCAAAACCCTATGAAATAAATACTAATATTAAATAATATAATATAATAAATATCTTAAAGAAGGACCACGAATAATAAATAATACGGTCAACATAATATAAATTCCAGAACAATGTTATGCGGTCGGGAGCTGCTCTTCATATTTTGAATAATAATACATGTTAGTATTAGGATCAAATTATATTTTGCTCGAGTTCAGTAATGTTTATTATTTTTTATTTAAAAAAATGCCAAAGTATGAATAAACAATGAATTAAATATTGGCTATTGAATCAATCAACACGTTAATTTGTGATAATAATGAATTAATTATTATTATCCATGAGAACAGATAATTCATTCATATTAAAGCTTTTTACATTTATAACATTGATTTATCTACTATATCATTTTTGAACAATCTTAACTAATACATATAATATGCTACAATTTGAAAGAAGCAAAACTACAAAAACAAACAAACATGTAGATCTCAAAGTTAAATGTATATAATATATGCATATGAAATATACGATCCCGGGAGCCCGTAAACGCTTAAAGACGTTCCATATTATTTACGGAACATTTTTAATAAATATAAGCAAAACCTTGCTTAACTCAAATTCAATGGTTACGTTTAACATGTCTCTCGAGTACAAGTTGGAATTCTCACACGATGAAAATGTATTTTTAATTATAATTATAGCACTAATAATATATTAATTCCCAACTATTGGTTGATACCTTCATTACATTTTGATCTAACAATTAAAATTATTTAATTAATATATTTTTGCAATTAAAACAAACCTTGGATCCTTGGATAATTATCTAATGTTCCAACAAAGACTTCTCTATGGTAGTCCTTGGTTCCACAGCAGACAATTAGAAATTGTCATTCATTAGAAAAGTTCAAAAATACACTTTTAATATGCAAACACCCATCAAATAAAAGTGCAACCAATGAATGAGATGAAACATTTTGAATGAATAATTTTGAGTCGGCTCTTGCATTATACTTTTCAAAAGTGTTGAAAATTCTCCATTTCATTTTTTGTGAGGAGTAATGTATCAAATGTGTATATAAAAATGTGGTTATGACGATATGGATGCCAATATCCCTCAAATGCAGATGGAAAATGGTTGAAAACATTATGAAAGTATTCAATTCATCAATATATCATATAAAGACATATTTATAATAGGACCGGATTGAACTAGATTTTTGGAGGTTAATGCTGATTAAAATTGAAAGTTAAAAATTGATTAATTGATCAGTTTTTTTTAAATCCTTATAAAACCCAGGTGAACATAATCAAACGAAAACCTCATCTGTAGCAAAGCCAAGATTTTGATAGTACATTCAATAATTTTTTATTTTTAGTATTTTGAAATTGTAGATTCAGTTTCATTTGATTTACGGCCGATCTGGCCACTCACATGAATTCATTTTTTTTTATAGTAAACGAATATTACTTTTCCAAATGTCATAGTTATAATGACAAATATTTTAAATTAACACCATTAAGGGTCAAAAGGCTTAATTAAGAGTGAAAGAGCTTTCAAAAAGTGAGACTCCACTTGTCACATTTGAATTTTCAAGGGTTGAGAAATACAAAACTTTATTGTTTATTGTCGATTCCGTTAATCTCATTTTTTTAGGGGAAACAAAATTTAGGTAATTATAATTAGCAAATTGGGTCAATTAATCTAAATATACCTAAAATCAGCCGATTTAATCACCTCGTCAATATATGGATCGGTCCTTAATTTATATAATATGTGTATATCCAGAACTTTTAATCTACCAATTTCAAGTATTTTCAACTTAACCCTGAGGCTTAAAATGATTCTTGAACTCAATATTTAAGTGCAATAATTCTTTGTTACATTAAGTTTACGGTAATAATAATAATAATAATTTAAGTAAGGATGCATGATACCATTTGTAGAGAGGGTGCAAGGTACATACTATTTGGGGTATTTCAAGATGAAAATTTATGAGTATCTTGAGAATTTTGAGCTGTAGTTAATATACATAGTACAGATTTATATATATATAACAAACTGTAGACGATTTACTTACTATACCTTCGATCATTTTGTTTTCGTTAGGATTACTTATAATTTATTTAATAAATGCAACTCATTTTATGGCGATCATATAATATTGTAATGTTTTTTGTTTTGTTTTTGTGCAAGTCAAGTTATTTTGATTTTGATTTTTTTTAAATGGATACTTTGGACACTTTTGATTATTCGTGTTCTTTTAATACATATTTGCAATATTTGAATGCCTATAGAAGTAGACATGAGCATGCTATAGGTAATGCGTTGATTTTTATTGCTTACTTGATAAATATGTCTAAATATCCATTTGTGTAAGGAGTCCCAACATGCTTTTGTTTCAATTGAATGAGGTAGGAACTCTTATAATTCAGCTGCTTTGGTCTTGACATCAAGACTTTAAGTATTATTATTTAAACAAACTAAGACTATGAGGCATCGAGATCGAAGACGAGATCCAGACTTTCAAAAATTAGTCTCAGGACTGACCTCAAGGCCCACATCACGACCCTTTCTTTATCTTGTAACGATAAAGTAACACATGTATATATTTTGACAACAAAATTAGATGTAATATATGTAAGGATCTAACTAAATCACTTTTAACAAAGTAATGAGTAACTAAGGGTAATCCTCCATATATATCCAGAATATAAAGGAAATACAAATTTAAAGGCATGTCTACTGAATATTTGGTCTTTGCAATTTACAAAGTTCTACTAAGCAATGTTTCTCAACACTGCTCATAACGAATGACTTGTTGATAGTTTGATAGTGGGCATATGAAAAATCTTATCACTATTTTTGTTTGACCATATGTGTAAGACACTTACAATCCGTTCAATAATAATAAAGATTACAAACATGTGTTATATATTTTGTAAATGAATCAGGGAATTTAAATGGAGAGATGATGCGTGTTTATTATGTACTAGGGATGTGTCGAATATTCAATATTTTGAGCTGCATTATTGTAGAGGGCCCCCTGAAGAAGCATATCACATAATATGTATGCTTTTAACTTTTAAGCTTTAAAAGGGGCTGTATATTAGCACAATAGGAGAGGAGGAAGGGTCCTCTTATTCAAAGAGTTTAAGGCATTTGTAAATTAATCGGCTTATGGTCGAAGTTGACGGATATTATTAATATTTCATGTATTTTCCTTAGAAACTGAATCTAATTTTTGCAAATAATAATAAAGCAAAATCAACGATTTTTAATTACTTAACCATTGAGAAACCAAACGTGGCGGGTTGAGCCATTTTTTTATGGCTCTTTTTCTCTTGATTAATATTAAGATTAATTTAAATTAAGGTATGTGACAAGAGATCACTTGTGTAATGTCAATAAGAACTGAGCGCGGAAGGGATTTTGTCAAAAAAAAAAAAAAAGAAGAAGAAGAAGTTAATGACAAGACGCTATTCTTCGTTAATTGCTCTACAATTTCTATTACAAAAATTTTCCCATTAACCCTCTGTAAAATACGCAAATTGAGGTTAAATATTACTAGATCAATCAAAGATAAAACTAAAAATTTCCATAACATCGTATATGTGGCCAAAAGAAACTCAAATCTCTTACTCAAGAGAAAACCGGGTGTGCTAAATTTTAGTTGACTAAATTCTGCCATTCATGAGATCCATCCATTTAATTGTAGTTCAATTATTTTATTTGTCTATAATAGTTCATACAAAGTTGATCAATGGTCGTCAGGGTAAATATGGGCGAAAAAGGTCTTAAAATTGACTTAGATATTGGTTACAACCAAACAAATAATGGTTGTAAGGTGCAATTTGTCCCTTATCAATTGAAGTGTTTCCCCTGACCCCTAGTATAGGTACTCGTCATGACAAATATTTAAGAAATACCAAAGACGAATATTTGGTATCATATAAAAATCTAAAAGTTAACTCATTTTCTTCAATTTTGTTTGTGAAAACCTTATTTTTAAAAGCCATTAAAGTCATTAAAAATCTTTTTTTAGTATAATTAATTATTCGCAATTTGTATGCAGAACTACTTAAAAACGATTTACAAAAAAAAAAAAAAAAAAAAAATATTCCGTAGGCAATGTGATAACGATCTTTAAAAAAATACACTTTCTAACTTCCTATTTCTTTACGAAGATTTTGACAGAAAGAATTTGCATATAAATTATCAATTTTCTAAAACACTTTTACATTAAATTATCCAATTAGTAAAAAGATAAAAAAATTGGGAACCCCCAATTAAAAATTTAAAATGTTCAGATAATAAATTTCTAGAAAATCAAAGGACCATGGGTGGAGGGGAGTTTTGTTTGTTATTATGTTGTCGTTTTATTGTCCATAGTTTCATAAGAGGCGGTCCGCTTATTAGGATCTACATATAACAATAACATCCCACTTTCCCTTCCAAAAATTCCCAACAACTATGATTGTTTCCGAGCTGCTCGGCTCAGATTTTTTAAATGATTCACGTTTAAAGACGCAATAGTTAGAAGGAGGGTAGGGAGGGGCATGACCCTTCCCCAGATTTTAGGTAACTCAAAATTAAAGTTCCCTCAGAATTACTTTGTACATTTATCAAACTATATGCCCACAAATATATTTATAAAATTTACAAAATTTCTTCTCCATGTTTTAGTGGGGAGGGGGGATATAGGCCCTAGAATCCACACTCTTAATTGAGTTTTTAAAAAAAAGTATTTTAAAAATAGAAGCAGGAATTTTTTTTTTAAAAATGTTCTTCTTTATAAAGAAAGAAAGATCTCTCCCAGTTTAAAAATCCTATCTCCACTCCTTTTTTTTTGTTCAACTACAGATAGTGGACAAAGGGGGGCAAGAAGCCCTTGTGCCGCCGCCCCCTCCCCACTTTTTGAAAAGCAATAATTCTCAAAAGTGGTGTGACTATAATGTCATCAGTAGGAATGTAAATAATATGCAAATGGGGTGTGTAAAATAAAAAGAAAGAGAAAATCATCAACCTGGTAACTCTGACTATTTGATGAATGTTCAGAGGGAAGCAGCTTGAGCTGTCATGACGTTTTACTGAGCTACAAGCTGCTATTCTCCTGTATGCCATAGATGAGAGGCAGAAAATTAACTGAAATTAATGTCAGGAAATTATATGTATATTTTTAACTAATAATAATTATACGAGGACTTGAGCCCTTTTTGTTTACATTTTATTTGCTTTATTAACCTTAATGCATGTATTCCTTCATGTAAGATCTGTACTATCAGGTAGATGTTCTCCCCTCAAATATAAAGGAGAAATGATAACAGCTTTGGAAAACAAAAAGACCTGTTGTTCGAAGTGCTAACTCCACAAAATCTCGCGCGCGGAATTTTGCATATTATTTACATTCCTAATTGTATAATGTCATCAGTATTTGTCACCATTTCTATACAGCTCCTCTTCTTTTAATGAATTTAATTCAATCTCCATTAATTACAAAATTTTGTTTTAATCTCTTTGCTCCTCTATGATGGATACAATGCATTTAGTTGATAAGTCAGTTCTCTTGATTTTGCAAATGAAAATACACTAATTAATTGATAAATTCGAATTATAAATACATAGTTAATCGATATGTTTAAACATATATATATATATATATATATATATATATATATAAGCTTATTTCCGGATATCTTGAGATTTGAGCTATTAGCAAGGTAAGTGTTAATACATGTATTAGTATTGAAATCCAAATTGTGTAGGTAAAATCAACGAAAAAACCCTTTTGAAACCCTGTTTTAATAATGTATATATGTTGCGTGACTGGGTACACCTACAAGTGTATTTATATTTTCAAAAATACACGGAATCCAAAAAATATAAGATTTTGACAAATAAAATTATATTTAAATTAAAATATTTGTACGGATATTAAATATTTTGAATTAAGATGCTGATTTAAATCATATTTTGCTAATAATACATAATTAATTATACAATGGCCAATTAAATGGTCAAACAAAAAAAAAATCCAGAAAATGAATTTAATGAACAATTTTTATCATTCAAATAGGCACATACCTACTACGTTTTTATGAGTAATATAAAGTGTATAGAGTAAATTATTGCCATTTTCACGTAATTAATGACTACAAAAGGACTATAATTCTGCTGTTGTACGGCTTACAATGTTGATCAGACGTCGTAAATGTTTCTCTTTCTATCTTGATAGAGTATACAACGTTAAGTATTCAAACCGTAAAATTCAAATTCAAGGATTGCAAGGATTTGAGAAATAAATTCATCTCTCATGGAGTACATGGGGAACTCGGAGTGAGGCTGTAGTCTGGGAATGAACCTCTCATCGTCTAATCTACTACAAATCTTTCTCCTTTCAGGAATAATGAATGCAACAAGACTTATAGTGATACTTTGATTGGGGAATGTATCGCCGGGGAAATCCGTCACAATGGTTTACACATGAGAGGTGATTCTCCATCAGGCTCATTCCTTGTCTACGGATCCACTCTGAAGTCCCTTAGTATTCCATGAGGGACGACGACGAATGCACAACTTCTTCAAGATAATGAGACCTTATACGAGATTCTTATCCATTTATACGGTCCTGCTTATCCGAATAACTCGAAAGAGTCGAAATCCCACTCCTACTCCAAGACACTTGATATTTTGTTGATTTCAATTCTTTGGTTTGAAAGCTCAAGGCTGTTTACTCTATCGAAATGGATAGAGAAACTATGACCTGTTAGAGAAATTGTAAATCATACCCAGTGACCATTTTCAGTGATATATGTGTTTAACATATAACCCATCTTCAAATCTGTTTGGGGGATTTTTTACTTATTTGGTAATTAACTTTTTTTAAGTATAACCCGCACACATGAGATGTGTGACACACGGATTTTCATCTGCTCAGACGTCACATATTCAAGTCAAGGTGTTTAAAAACCTGCTTTAAAAAAGAATCTGTCCAACCCAGGTGGGTATACATATATAAAAAAACCTGGAATTTCTTGGTATGTTGTCTAGATAGAATTAAAATATACTGGAGTATAAATATCTAAACTAATTATATTGTTTTTCTAACTATATTTATCTAAATACTAAGTACTTAAGATTTACTTATTTGCAATTAATTAATTAATTATCAGTCACAAAACTATTGACTATTGTACTTATATGAAATATTGATGTTACCTTGGGGTTAGAGCTAATCCAAAGGAACTTATTCTTATAAGACAATTATAATATTTTTCTGTCAAAGAACTCTGTCTCAAAAAAATATATGTAATATTGATGATAGGATATTCGTATTTTCATAAACATAGATTAGTATCATTTTTAATCCACTTATGAACGACCATAGGATAAGTTATAGTTTAATCGACTGCTCTGATGGTTGAAAGATCAGTAATTCATCATGTTGATATAAGGAACTATATAACGCTAATTACATAATTATTGATGTAAATATCAAAATTTAATTTACATCATTGACGAAGTATAAAGCAAAATGAAATATGATTATTTCTTTAATAAAACTTCATAAACTATGCTATTTATGTTTTACTTTCAAAACCAGCGTTGCTTGTGGATATAATTAATACGGTAGGCCATTGGCTTACATATCAGAATCATATCCATGCATGAAATTTATTGGCCTAAATTAAAATACGTTTTTAAATTTAGCTTTGACTCTTGAACTCTTATTGTGTTAAGAGTTCAACGTCTTGACTGACCTACGACCAAAAATTATGAAACTCTGATAAGTAGCTCCGTAGTCATAGAACTTTGAATTATCCCACTTTGTTGATAGCTGTGTGGAATAACAATGAGGAAAATGTGGTGTTTTGTGAAAATCACGACCGTGATGACAATTTAGTGAAGCATTAATGCTAATAAACTATTTTTATTTAATTAAATTATTTTTATCAATTTAAGGACTTCAAAGTATGTTTTTATTTGATAGACGACGTCTCATTAAAAAATATATATAATTTATATAATTTTTAAAAAATCTGATAAAAAAATAACCAACCCTGTGTTAAATACGAAGAAGTTCATATAAATCTCTTACAAGAATCACTGTCTCACGAGTATAAATTATAATTAATTATTTGCATTTATTTTCCAATGTACAAGTATATCAAATCACAGGATATATAAATCAGGTTTTTATATATCCCAATAAATATATATATATATATACCTATAAATTATTGGGTATTTTTAAAATTTTTTATTATATTTATAAGAAGTTAGTCTACCATGAGCAAAAAATACCGGGAAATTTGAATTTAATTTGTTTGGGAATCCAAAAAGGATAAATGTTTTTGTTTTTAAGTTAACACACCTGTCACTGACATCTATGACAAATTAGACGTCAAAATATCCATGAGTGTTTAAGATACACGTCGTCCTTTTGTGAAGAGCTAAAATCAATTTTTTCGTTTTTTTAAAATGTCTGAAAGATGATGACACAAATGCAATTGTGAAAAATGTTGTGTAAGCCAAAAAAGTTACAATGAACATTTCAGACTATATTCTGATGAAATTTTGAAAATCCTTTGTTTCTTTCTCGAGATACATAACCTTTTACTCAAGAAATCACCCATTCCAATTTTTAATAGCATATCTAAACTCAACATTTTTTGATCTGTAATTAGGGACTTAATCAAAGTTTGTTAACTATTTTGAAGGATATGCAGTGCATTGGAGGGAAGAAGGGGCTACACTGAGGGGGATGAAATGAATTTTGATGATTAAATAAAGATTTTTGAACCATAGTAGTAGAACTAAATACATACATGAACATTGACAGTGCAGTCTGCATGTATATGCCCATGTTTGGCCATGAGTAATGTTGTTGGCAAGTCCACTTATTGTTCACTTTTTGCTGTATGTTCTTTTGGTTCTTTTTGAAGACATATCAAAGTTTAAAGCCTCGTTTTTCTTCTATTGAGTGCAATAATACACATAAATACATGCATATATTTGACCATATGCAAATGAATGACATTTAAAGCGTTTTCCCTGACGTTGGAAATGACATAATAAACTGAAAGTGACTCCATGTTTGGAAACTTTTTACACTGTTACGCCCAAGAAAAATTTCTTTTGATCTTGACAGCAATCTCGAGAAGCATATCACTAGCATAGAATTAATATACTTTACATATTTATAAAACAAAATCCCCCAAATTTCCAAAAGATCCTATGACTTTAAAAAATGACTAAATTCCTGTATTGAGTACAACTTGATACTAAAGAGAAATAGTGATATTTTAACAAAATAAAATTAATACAAAATAGGTACTGAAAGTTCCCATGACATGGTTAGTTTTGTTTTGGATCAATGAGGGACCAGGAAAGTGGAATAATTGGAACAGAAAAATATCTTATTCCAGGAAAACTATGTGTCAATATATATATATATAAATAAACATGAATGTATAATCATATAACTTTAACAAATATTACTAGGATCTGAAATAAAATAAAGATTTTTAATCGACGGTAAAGGTTCAAGTCCTTTTATTTAGTCAGTCCCAATGTGACATCCTCCAATGACACGGTAGTAATTCATCTTTTCCCTTAATTTGAGAGCAACAAATATTTTTATTCAGCATCAAATTTGACTGTGGCATTAAATTTCCAAAATGACCGACTTCTACTATATAGACGTATATATAAAACGCTCTATATTTGTATACTTGTTTTTTACAACATCAAATCATAAAAAGATACGTGGTTCGTGTCCTGTCATAAATTGATCTTTCAAAATGGTTCATTCTTGTTATATGAGTAATATATTTTTCATACGATATGTTCAATACTATGAACATAATATATGTTTATGTGGCTTCAATATCTAGTTTAATTTATAGATATCTTTATATATATAAACCATTTTTTGAACCCCATTTACCTATATATATATATATATATATATATATATATTGTCTAGAGCAGGGGCGTAGCTAATTTCTGTTCTGAACATGAAAATCAAATCATTACATGAGTAAGATGAAATTGACAGTTACAGTGTACTGCAAAGAGACGAACACGAATGGACATAATATCGTGTTGATTTGATGATGTGTATTTTACTGAAATGAATAAAAATTAAATAATAATAAAAAAAAGATAACCACCCAATTATTTATACATGGGCAAAAATTATCAGGAATCAAAAGGTTTTTAATTGATGATCAAAAATCATTTCAAATTCAAATTTCCCGGGATTTTTTGCTCATTGTAGTAAGGATAAAAATGAGTGGATGACAGTTATTACAATAGGCAGTTTACTGTGTAGTTTCTTTACTTAGACTCAATATCTCTGCACCATCTTGGATCTATTAATGTTTTAATAGTCATTTTGTTTCTGACCACTCGGTCATTATTGATTGATTAAAGAAGAAATCATTTAAATATTTAGTAGTTCACCTTTGGCCTTGACGACAGCCACACGGATCCCTTCCTCTTAAATTGTGTTCCAGTCCTTCTTCAAATTTTCACAAAGAACTTTGAGGTTAGCCACAAACTGTTTGCAAGCCTTTTCCTCTAGAATAGTCCATAGTGTTGAGGCCCGGTTGAGAAAAATGGACACAAGTTCTTGTCAAAAAGTCAATTATCATATTATTGCCAAACGATTAATTAATTATAATTGTTGTGGGATAGTGTGTCTCATTCTCTTAGAATACTAGAGGATTATCACCATGAGGTGCTAAAGTTTTGTGTCCATTTAGATGACACACTCTGTACATATGTACATATATAGATTTGATTGATTGTGTTGTTGAAAAAGAAAACAAAAAAAGTGCATTGATTTTGTCTACGACAAAAAAAAAATGTCATTCTAAAACTCATATCAATATTAAACATCTTTATTTAAGAATGATTTTTTTTTTTTGTTATGTCATTCCAAATGGTCAAAGCACCCTTTTTCAACAAAATACGTGCCTATCTTACTTTATTTGGGTAAAAATGAATTAATATTAGGTTTGAAACATAATATAGATTGATTCATTCCAGCAGGTTCAATGGATTGACGATGAAGCGTTCAAGGTGTTATCACTCCTTCCAACTGTTGGAATGCTCCTTATTTCTATTATAAGCACAAATGATCAAGGGGGACGAATAAGTATTGTAAGGGGATCATAACTAACATCCTTTGATTTTAAATGAACAATTCCTCAATCCCTGATTTTCTATAATCACTATTTCCCCTAAATTTATTAGATTTATTGAGCCAGATATCTACATTTATATTTATGTAGTTTAAAAATCATCATCATGTCCACCTCTGGTTATTTCATAGTAAAGATGTACACAGATGATGAAGAAATATCATCATTCAAGACTCTGGGTGGTAAGAGCTAGCTGTCGACAGATTAACAGCTGACAAAAAATACCTTAAATATTAATAAAAGTGGAATGAAGCCTAATCTTTCCAATTGGTAGACGATTTTGTACGTTAAACAGTAGACCATACATAACATGGAAGGATTCAAATCTAAGAAAGACATGTTTGAGTTCTCAAACACAGAAGAGTTCAAATTCTAGTAAGAACTAATAAAGCAGTCACCTCTTCAACTTTTCTGGCCACAAAATTATTATAGTATTTGAGAACTTAATTATGAAAATACATATAGACACTATATTACATAATCATTTAGGGAATCTGTTAGGGAAGAAGAATTGATCAAGTTGTATAGCTCGTCAAAAGAAAATCCAAGGAAAATCTAAGGGATTTTCTTTTCCTAGGAAAAAACAATATTTTACGGAATAATCAGGAAGGAACATTGTACCAATATAAAAAAAGTGAAATCATCTTATTTAAAGAAACATCATAAAGAAAATCCATGTTGTAAAAATTATTCTTTTTAGAACTTTCAGGAGCAGACTACAAAGCGTTGTTAATATCATAAAAACTCCACACAATTTCTGTTAATGAACAAACATAAACTCATCCATGTAAACTAGTTCAAACGTTTTACATAAGAGATATAATATAATTAATAAATTATCTGTAGAATACATGAATTAGGCTTGTTTGAAAGAAACTTGGTTACTTGGTGAATGCATTTTAGAATGACATGACATTCGGTTAATATCAATATACATTTGTACAGAGTAATACCTCAAATCCCAAAGACACATAGCTCCCAAGTCCTTTGAGCTATGAGTGACCATCTTCATTTTAGACTTTGTCTTTATTCATTACAAAAATATTAACAAATCATGAGCCCTTAGACAAGGACACTGATTTTTGTAACTAGGGACGTTATTTATGACCATTATGCCATCAAATGACAGGAAATTTGTTTTTACGAAGCAAGTTCTTTGTTCGTTTTGATTTATGAGCATTCATTTGGATATGAAACACTTCTTTGGTACAAATATTATCAATTTAGATCCTAAACTAAGATGTAATCATCGCATTTCTAAAATAATCTCAAATTAAATGTTTACTTATTTGCTAGTTTACTCGCACCTCGTGAATCTGCTTTATATTGTCACTATGAATGACTTAATTTGAATTGAAAGTCAATTGTATAATGTAAGTATGAAGACATCGATGGGATCTTGTGGAGTCATTCATCGTTTTAAATACTTAAATATAAACTAGTTTCGAGAGCAATAGAAGGAACTAGATCAAACCAGACGCAATTATATATCAGGATCATTCCTTTAAAAATCCTTGATTAGATAAATTTTCTTTATTTGTTATCATTAGATCATTTGACAGTTCAGTTAGTCCCTTGAAAAATATAATTATATTTCACTTCATTCGAGATATTCACTTTTCAAAAGGTAAACTCTATGGGTTTGTAAATAAATTAGAGAAATGATTGAAATTTCATATAATGGAACAGGGTTTTATGATAGCATTTCATTTGATAACATCTAAACCGTAGCGTCATATCCATCATGAATGGTTATTTCATAGACTACACTTCTATTTTAAATAAATTGAGCTTTTATTTTCCTGTAGCATAATGCATATAGATAAAAATGTCGACATTAAATGGGTCTGAGATGTAAAAAGGATTAGGGATATACATACAAACACACACAGGGTTCAGACAACAATAAATCTTTTGAACATTTTAAATAAATAATGTAATGTTTCATCTTTTTTTAGTATGTATATACTAGATCATGTTTATGTTGTCTGCTTATCGGGCAGGTAGGCTTGAAAGAAAGAGAGAGAGAGAGAGAGATACAACCAATTTTGTATGTAATTTTTTTAAGTATAAAAAATGGCCTAGCAAGAAAAAGAGACCTCTGTCTTAAATGATCCATACATGTTTGAGGATATACGTATATCTTTGGTTGATACATAGTATCAAGCACCTTTGATTTCACTCCGATCCTGGACTAGTATTAAAAAAAAACCCCGATAATCTCAAAAGTGAACCCCTTGAAAGGAAATGTTTCATCATGTCTAAGTCAAAGACTGAAGAGGAAGAACTGTTTGAGATCCCTCTTTTTACGGAGCTACTGGAATTGATTCAGTATGAAGACGGTGAATTCGAATGGAAGGAGCTTTCAAGATGGATTAAATATCAGGAAGTTGTGGAAGAGGAAGGAGATAGATGGAGTAAGCCTCATGTCTCTACAATATCCTTGAGAGGACTTCTTTATCTTCGCAAATTAATCAGAAACGGAACGACTCTATTGGATTTACCTTTGAAAAACAGTGATAAATTGAGTGAAATCGTGGATGCTATCAATAAATCTACAGAGATTGGTAAGTTTCGATTCGTATTTTGATTTTAGAGAGGAGTAATTTTAGCGTAAAGTTTCATTTCTGAGTCTACAAAGAGGTTGAAGGGACTCCAAACACAAAGTAATCGTAATACGCTATTATAATTTTGGATTTAAAAGTGATAGAAGGTTGCATTTTGTTTGAATTTTTTTCCAATATTCTTTTAACATGTTTGATTTGGACACAAAGATTCATTCCATTAATTGGCCATTCATATCTACATACATGAAATAAGAGTCATAACATATACATATATAAAATGCAACATCAGATTGACCGAGAATCTATGTAGGTATAACCAGTTTAAAGCAATAATTACCTCGAATATATTTTGTATATAAAATATAAATAATAATTTATATACATTGAATCAATTTATGTATGAATATTTCTAAATATAGATACACTGTCTATATAGAAATTAAATGATTGATATAGTATTTTTGAAACAAATATCCACATATGTACATTCATAAAATGGAAATGAGCAGAAATATCTCTTTAGAAATTATGAATTTTGCATCTATATAGAACCTTCAAAAAAAAAAAAAAAATACCCACATGAATCAATCAATCACAATCGAATTTAGATGGAGTAAAAAATTACATCATAATAGTAATCTTAGATTGAATGAATAGGATATTTTTAATTAAAGAGCAAAGTTATTAATTCATCTTTGCAATTATTTAAAAAAATCAAGCATAAAACAAAAACATGAAGATTTATTTCAAGTTTCTAGCATTTCGAAATAATGAAACCCTTGAGGTGTTTCAATTCTACTTCTTGTAATTTAATGAGATCTTACATAATTCTATAAGTCTGCTCAAATGTTTTTGTTTTTTTGCTCATAAAAATATCAACCTTGTGGGTTTTTTATAAAATAATATGTTATCAATTAATTATGAGATTTTGAAAAGTAGATGTCAATTCATTCATTTTTGATACTTCTTCTCCTCACACATGAAATTATTCCCCATATAAATTGTATCTCCACTTTCTTTGCTCTGTTTGCTTACATAGGTCCTTCCTATGCAACTTTAATTCTTTCTTTGCTACATAATTTATCTATTATAATGTTGTACTAATTTTGATGACACCCAGTGGCGCCGGAACCATAAGGACCATTGTCCCCTCCCCACTTATGCAAAAATTGAGGTTTTGTGATCTAGTTATATAATATTTACGTTATTAATAAACTTGAGACGTCATAATTATATAACTTACAAATTCATTTTGGACATGCTGAGGGCACCATACACGATGAGCTTTTTTGTCCACTCGCAACACCGACTCACAAAAGGGAAAGGAAAAATTTGGAGAAACAACTGGTAGCAGCTACCCTTCTGTATTTTCCTTGTTGCCAACTTTTTAATATTGATTATTATTTAGATGTACTATGCATTGATAAATTTTACCCATATAAAAATCAAATAGTTAGTGCTTGTATAATATTCACAAATTCAAAACAAAAAGGGCGCGCAATCCTTGATTGAATATATTTTATATACATCAAAATCAGAAATAATAATGATACACTTTTTGAGTTCATAACATGTAGAGTCAGCTGCTTTAAATCAGAAGAGGCAACTGATGAAAAACAGCTGAAGGGAGAATACATAGTGTCATTGTTTATCCCTAAAAGCTCGTCGTGATAATCACGTAACTTCTCATTGTTTTTTTTTAAAGTGGTAGTTTATGGCCCCTTGACTCCCATTTTTCCAGTATCACTGTGTATGAGCCAGAAATGGACTCATTAGACAAAATTAGCATTCTTAATCATGTGTAATAAGTTTTTAGTCACAAAAAGCCGCATCAGGACTATTTAATTATACACAAATGAAAATGGGCCATATTTGTTTAGTTGGAATTCTAATTCGTAAGTTGAAGTAATTACTATAAAAACAAAAAACAAATGGTGTAATTATAAATATCTTTGACAGATTGAACCCCACACTAAAAAGTTTTAATCGGACTGCATGTGGCCTCTGTGTACTTAATTGACTAGCTCTAGATTAAATTGTTCTTTCACCATTCTAAAGATTGATGGATTGTTTGCCATTTTGTAGTTTCTTAAGGAAGGAAACCAGCCTTCAATCACTTAGAACATAATTATCCAAAATGCAAAGGGAAACACTCGTAAGACAAGACATTGCTGTACGTACAATATACTTATAAAGGGACGGGCATTTTGTAGAGGTAAAAGAGTGTGCCCGCAACTACTATCTGGTGCCTCTACATTTTATCTGCTGATAGTTTTTTGACAATATTAAATCATAGACAATAGCTACATATGTTAGCATTGTAGCAAGCTCTAGACTCAACGGTACAGAGAAGATTGAATTCAAATTGATCATTATCAAGGTAGTGATACCAACTCATACTTTTCTTTTCTTCCTTAAACTCAGTGCCATCTCAACTTTTTGTCCATGTCTACATATTATAATATGTATATGAGCGCCCATTGGCCCCACTTTTTTGCTTTTGAACAATTATGAGCAAATTGCATGATCCCTGTGTCATAAATATTTGATAAAACTGTCCTCCCTCCCCCACACCCATGAATTGGTTCCCGCCTCTCTGAATATGTATTGCATTGTACCTACATATATAATATCATTGGAATCATGAATGTCTATTTATCATTCTATAGCTTCAAACAATGAAAAAATATATTCATACATAAATTGATTTATTCAACTCAGGAAATCCGTCATAAAAACAAACAAAGGAATCCTCAACCGTAAAACTCAATCCTTTTTGATGTCTATGTACATATCTCGAAAAAATTAACTCATTCATTCCTTTCGGGTCGTAAATAATATAAATATATATATGGACTCGACCTATGGAAGACGCTACCTAATGTTATTATCATCTATCTATCTATCTACATACATACATATAAAGTAATTTCTCTTCCCTTTAAATAATGGGACTCATCTTTGTTCAAATCTATTTAAAGAGCATGGTAATTAAATGGATATTATTTAAACAGGAGATTGCTTTTGAATTAATATACACGTTGAGCTTTTTTGTTCACTCGCAACCTCGACTCACAAAAGGGAAAGGAAATTTTTTGAAAAAAATACCTGGTAGCTGCTACCCTTCTGTAATTTCCTTGTTGCCAACTTTTTAATATTGGGCGGAGTTATTATTTAGATATACTAATATACATTTATAAATTATATCAATATATCAAAAATATATCAAAAATTCAAAAAAAGGGCGCGCAATATAATATATTTTTTGATATATCAAAATCATAAATAATAATAATACCCTTTATGAGTTCATAACACGTAGAGTCAGCTCCTCTAAATCAAAAGAGTCAAATGATAATAAACAGCTGAAGGGAGAATACAGTGTGTTTTTGTGTGATAGTCTTATACTATTATGGTTACATATCTTGATACGATTAACTTTTCTGATTTGAAACCCTTTCAATGTAAGGAAAAGTAGCTGATTTCTCCTTTGTATATAACTGTACAATTCCCATTCTAACAAAAGAGGGAAGGGAATTCATTTCTATCTCGATAAAAATGTAAGAATCTCCTATGAATCAACATATTATTACTATTATTATAACTTTGACCAAAAGAGTGTGTTGACTTATTAGTCTCCATTTTCAATCAAATACTTGTCAAATAAAAATGAGGTGACAAAAACATTTCGGAGAAGCATTTTAAAAAACATTCATGTTGGGTCCTCATCAGAATTATAATTATTTATCCATCTCCCTTACAAAAATCTCGTTAAAAATAGTATCTTAGAGTAAGGGAGTCTGGGGCATACGTCTACCGAGAAAGTGATTAATTTTAGATTTTACGTCATATATACGACAAGCTTTTTGGGATAAACAACAATGCTCCTTTTAGCTGTTCTTTATCAGTTGACTCTTTTGATCTAAAGCAGCTGACTCTACGTGCTATGAGCTCAAAAAGGGTATTATTGCTATTAATGATTTTGATATATACCATATATATATATATAATATGTACTAAATCAAGGATTACGCGCCCTTTTTTTTTTAATATTAGAACAGTATTAACGATTGATTTGTATATTGGTAGAACTTATCAATGTATAGTAACAATCTAAATAGTAATTCAAATAAATTAAAAAGTTGGCAATAAGAAAAATACAGAAGACCCAAGGTTGCGAGTGCACCAAAAAGCTCGAGGTGATAAGGTCACCTATGCAGCAACTATTTAGGCCCAATGTTTTTACGAATTTTTTATTTTTGGGATACACTTACAATAATAACAGGGGATAGGATACAAAGTGCCCATAGTATACATATTAAAAGTTCTTTTATTTTATAATTTTGGATTTTAAGTACATTTGTGTAAAAGAACATCAGCTATTCTTTCAAATCTTGATTGACCAGAGTACTCTCCTGCAAAAACTTCTCATGGTATCAACTTTTTGTTCACTAGAAGCATTTTGTCCTTACTCAACTTGAGTTCCTTTGTTCTTTAGCTCTCTTTGTCTCCCTCTATGTGCAAGTAAAAAATATTAATTAAGAAAATATTTCATAGTAAAACAAGGGACTTTTAAACTTACACGCTACATTACAAATTTCTCTAGAATTGACCTCCTTGCAAAGAGAATCAATTGACTGTATGTATGTCCATGCATAAACATTCAATTCTTATTTTTTTAGATCAACCTACAATATTCAAAAACCTTGTTCTCAAAAAACATCGACATCAATTTGAGGGTAACAGAAAGATCAAGACGTCCATTGGTGGAGTTATAAAGCAATTACTGGTTCAGAAACTGGAAGAGAAAAAAGCTAGCTCATCCAACAGAAAAAACTCACTTTCATCAATGTAAGTATTATAAGAAGAGAGGCTCATTGAGGAACTGTAGGGACTTTGCCCTGGAGCTTGTCATGGTTCCTCAAGCTGTGAAATGTGTCGTAATGAGTAATGAAAAAACAGGTTTTTAGCAAAGAAAATCAAATCATTTGTTTGAGTGTGAGTTTCTGCTCTGTTTGTCTCTTGACCAAGGGGGTACTCAGATGGGAAAAGGATGAAGAACACTCTTACAGGAACGTTAGTACAGTTTCACTCTTTTGGTTATATTTTTTAATAGCCTGTTTGTAATAATAATAATAAAAGGAGCTTTTTGCTCATATGAGTGAACTGACTAAAGTCGTAATCAGACTCACATATCAGTTTTCTTCCTGGTATTATTTTACCAGGGCTTCCCAATTTACATATATCTGATATTAATATCAAGGAGCAATTCATTTTCTTTTGCCTCCCCGGCTATGCCAATGGAATCGACCTTTACTCATGCTCTGCAGAGCTGTTCACGAGCCAAATATGAGGTCACAGTTTAATGTGCGACTTAATTGCGATTCAAGTTCGAGCCACGAATTCTTGGGCCTTGTCCCACATTTTGAGAAGCCCTGCATGAGGGGTGTTTTCAAAATCCTTTCTTAACCAGGATTTCCAAGGAATTGCTCCACATGAAATTATAGTGAAAACCTTGAAAGTGTAGTCAATGCATATGTAAATAAATTCGTTCGTCCTTCTACCCCCCCCCCTCCCTTTCTCTCTATAACTTTAACTCAATGTTCCAAACGAAAAAAGTGCTAAAGTACATAGAGTATTTACTTGTATGACTCTTACGTAATGTTTTTGTTTCCTTTGCATTTTTTTTAATACATTCCTTAAAATAAGTGAGGCTAGTTAGCTGACTATAATATTTAATTTATACCCATGTAAATCTTATCTTCCTTCAGAAAAACGGCATCAAAGTCCGATGACCATTCTGTGGAATCTGCGTCCATTCTAGATGTGAAAGACTATGGCTCAAATGATGATAGTTCTTTTCAAGCCTCAAGGGATGACTTGTATGCATCTAGTAAAAAGAGTGAAAATTCAAGCTCTGGCAAAATTAATGTATATTTAACAAAGAAGCTACCTCTAAAATCTGAAGGAGCCATTATCCTCGCGGGACGGCATAAAATTGCGTCCAAGTCAAAGCCCATCAGTGTATTTGTTCGACTCAAGGATAAAGTAGCATTGACTGACTTACCTGAGGTTGATATCCTTACTCGATTGATATATATTGTGATCCTTCCGATCGATAGCCATGTTAGTCCTGCGGATGTTGGTGCTTCATTAGGCACTGCCTTATCCGATAAGTCCTTTAAGCTTGATATTTTCAAAGCAGAGAACGTTGAAGATTTACTCTTAGCATTCGATGAATTCACAGATGGAATCAAGGTAATCCTTTCATTACGTTTATTAAGGTTTTTAAAAGCCGGGCATAATACATTTAGGCTCTCCCAAAATCATGGGATGCCAGTCGATATATTGAACCTCCAATTCCTGGCCCAACAAAAGGATTTCACAGCATTGAAGATGAAGTGGATGAGGATCGTCGAGCGAGGGAAGAATCTGGATTGGTTCGATCTGGTCGTTTGTTTGGAGGTCTAATTGGTGACATCAAAAGAAAGAAAAAATGGTACATATCAGACTTCAAGGATGCATTTCATCCCCAATCCATTTCAGCAGTCTTGTTCATGTATTTTGCAATATTAGCACCAATTGTTGCCTTTGGGGCCCTCCTAGGAAAAGCTACAAAAAGTCGCATAGCAACAATAGAATCCTTGATTTCTGGATTGGTTGTGGGTGTGGGGTTTGGGTTATTCAGTGGACAGCCGTTAGTGTTACTGGGGTCTACTGGTCCCGTCTATGCCTTTGAGAATATTCTCTACTCCCTATGTGATGATCAAAATTGGGATTATTTGTCACTTCGCCTTTGGATCGGTATATGGATTGGGATTTTCCTCTTACTTTTAGTGGCCTTTGATGCTTCAACTCTTGTTTGCTACATCACTCGATTCACCGAAGAAATATTTGCAATTCTAATAGCCTTTATTTTTATTTTCAACTCCTTCCAAAATCTATTTAGTATTCATAAGGATTTTGACTTTGTTCCCACCAACACAACCTCACTGAATTATCCCCAATTATCCAATAAAACAAGTGATGAATCAAACTTGAAATCTTATGAGCCAAACGTTTTCCTCATGTCTACTATTTTGTTTGTGGGCTCTTTTTCCATCAGCTATGGTCTCAAATCCTTTCGCAATAGTAGCTTTTTTCCTACTTGGATGAGAGTCATCATGTCGGATTTCGCTGTTGTTATTGCAATATTCACCATGACATCCTTGGATTACTTTAGTGGAGTAAACACACCGAAATTAACTGTTCCAAGTGAATTCAAACCAACGTGGGAAGGTCGAGATTGGGTAAGTTTTTTTATATTTTTTTTTTTAGAATAAATATATATATTTATTAAATATCCTTAAGCATTCGTTCATTCATTATTTAATTGGTATTTTTTTTAATTACAATTAATGAGATTCTCCCATCAATGAACGAGTTCATGATATGACAAACATAATTGGTTGTTATTAATATCAACTAATTATACTTGAAGTTTGGGGAAGGAGGGAGGGGGGGGGGGGGGGTTGCTGATATATCTATTAATGAGAAACAAAATATAAAGATACGGTATAACTACATATGTTCATTTTCTCAAATAAAAATAATAATAACACATTTGAACATATCCTTGCACGTAACTTCTTGGAAAAGCTCCAAAAAGTACTCAGGGAAAATAACATTTTTCATGTCAGTTTTCCCGACAATGGAGAGCTGGATGCTCGGCCCCCCTTACTTTGTTGGCGAAAGAGTGGTTTATCTACATTCTGTAGGCCCTTTACTGTCAACTGTACGATGGTTGGGACGCTTACCAGATACTTATGGAGCAGAAATGGTTGCAGGAATTGAACTAGATGAGGAGAGAAGGGATTTTCTGAGTAGCGATGGACATCTCATTGGACAACGAAAGCCATTTGAATGTGCTCCACATAAAGGCCTCTACACTCCAATAAATCGTATTGTGAAGGAGGAAGTTTTTTATTCGATAGAAGGACTTTCAGCCGGTGGTCTCCAAAATACACCACACTATCAAAACTACTTTTTCACGACCATAAGAGATCATGAGCCGGCTTCTCCACCCCCTCTTCCAACACTGCGGCCTCCCTTACATGTCAATAACAGCACCACCACCACCAATAATAATACTAAAAGAAATAACCAAAAATCCTTCCGAGCTAAAGTGAATTTGTATATTGAGGATGATGTATCAACCCATGGTCCCATCAATGTGAGTGTCAACACTTTTTGCACGATAGCTGAAATGAAAAAACAAATAGAGGACGAATTTGAAATCCCAATTCATGTTCAACGATTGATTGTGGGCAATCAACTGGCATTGAATGATGATGACACTTTGTCTCAGAGGGGAATCAATCGGAATGGATGCGATATTTACCTATTTATCATGAGTCAATCTACTCCTAAGGAAAAGCAAGAGATTCAGCCTGACAATATATTACAACGTCCTGAAAAGGAAATTGAAATAATTCAACCACCCATAGAGACAGGTCCCAATCCTCCACTCTTGCCTCCAATTCAAGAAATTCAAAATGAAGAGGAACAAGAGAAGCAAGAGGCTGATGATGCAGCTCCCGAAAACGAGGAAGAGGATGAGTATGAATACGAATATTATTATGAGGGAGAAGAAGGAGAGGAAGAGGAAGAAGAAGAGACTCCCTGTAAGGACTGCGGCAAAGTCCATGAGGGCTCTTGTGAAATCAAAAAGGAGCCAGATAAAGCTCAAGTTAAGGATGTGATGGCACAATATCAGGAATTGGATAATTTGGATCTGATTCCAAATGCAGAAATGTTTGAGTGTTTAATTTGCTACTTGGAAATAGAGCCTGGTGATGGAGTGATGCTTAGAGAATGTCTTCATTCCTTTTGTAAAGAATGTCTCATTGCTATGATTGAAAATGCGGACAAACCCGAGATCATTTGTCCTTATAAAGACGATAACTATAGTTGTGAAATGAAAGTGCTCGAAAGGGAAATGAAGGCCCTTGTGAGTAAGGAAGTATTTGAAAAGTTTCAAAAAAGATCTCTCCAAGAGGCATCAGCCAAAATGGAAAACACGTATCATTGTAAAACCCCAGACTGTCCTGGATTCTGCGTCCTTGCTGATGATATAAATAGTTATAAATGTGATGTTTGCAAGAAAATCAATTGTGTGACTTGCCAGGCTATTCACGAAGGTATGGACTGTAAAGAGTATCAAAGATATATTTTAGCAGAGTCCACGGATGAGAACTCCATCAAAACCAAGGAGTGGATCGATGAACTAATCAAGTCTGGAGATGCTCTTCATTGTCCCAATTGCCAGGTTCTTTTGCTGAAGAAGTGGGGATGCGACTGGGTTAAATGTACATACTGTCGGACAGAAATTTGTTGGGTGACAAAGCAACTACGGTGGGGACCAGCAGGAAAAGGGGATACGTCAGGAGGATGCCGTTGCATGGCAGATGGACGAACCAAATGTCATCCCAAGTGCAATTACTGCCATTAAAGTGTATTAGAGCCCATTTTTACCCATTTTAGATGCTGCGTTATAATTTTTTGAACTATTTGCAAGGACGTGAGATACTTTTTTGATTTACAAAATCTTTTCGCTACTTTTTTTTTACCTCAAAAATAAGAGATTTGATGAGATAAATTAATTAATTATTTGCGTAGGCAATTATCAAATGAAGGAAATTTTTGCCTGTATATTATATAGTCAGTTAACTTTCCTATTCTTTGACAAAAAGGACTTTATTCATAGATCCATATAATGAAAGTCCTTCAAATTTTGTCCGTAGGACACGGTGTTATTCCATCATCTATTGTTATAATTATTGAAGAATAATCTCACAGTTGTGAAAAAGAATTGGCTAAATACTACCAACTGATTTTGGGCCACTTTTTTTTTCTTTTCCCTTATGAAGGAAAAGTTGCAAGATACAATGAAGATAACGTCATGAGGAATGCTTGAAAAACAATAACGGACGTGATGCTAAAGGAGGTGAAAACGAAACTTTGACAATATAATTTATTACTTTGTACCTATAGAGAAAAGTTATAATCAAAGATTATTAATAAATATTTTTTTATAAGGAAATAAATATTGAAGGAAAATAATGAGTGTTTTTTTAAAGTATTTACATACTTATATATGCATGTATTTGTCAGATGACTTTGAGTTTAAAACCCAACCTATGTAGGTCATAAAAGAAAAAAAAAATATTCCCCAATGTCTAAAATGGAATTTATAATGGAATGTCATCTCCTAATTTTGGATAATTTATTAGTGTGTTTATATAAATATACATATCAATGTATAACCGGACATTAAATAATTTCACTCAATTCTCCTTGAACTTGAGTCTGGTCAAAATCATTCTTTCACTCAAATTTAATTTCATAAGAAGATATTTTTAATGAAATGATGATATTTTGAATCTATTCATAAGTTTGTCTAAAGTATTTCCTTATGTTCACAGAAACATTATATTTTTAGTTTATTTATTAGTTTATAAATATAAAAAGCATGCAAATTGCTTTCTGCATGTTATTTAAGTTTTTTTTGATTTTTAAAATGTAAAAATAACAAAGTAAAGATTGGGTTTTTTTTTTTATATCATCATCATTTATAAACAAGAAATAAATGAATGAAGATATAAAAAACAGGTGTGTTTTGTAAATATCTCACAGATAAATACATACATGCGTATATGTTGCAAAAAATTGCTTTAGAAAGCTTATTGCGCAAGTTTTTTGCTAAATAGTTATTTGGATAGTTTGGGTCCTGAGTAATGAGAGTAAGGGATGGACCATCAATGCACATAATATGAATCTTAATAATTGCAAAAAAAAAAAAAAAAAAAAAAAAATTGGAAGACACAATATAAATATCCGCATTTCTTTGAAAGGTCATTAATATTATTTTTTTAGCAACTTTTCTGTAACTTTATGTATGTAAAGCTCTAACTCTTAAAATCTATCTTGTAGGTGATTGCTCATGCTCTGATTATTTCTGATCATGCACTAACGAATCCCTGGTGGGTTGACGTATTCCTAGCACCAGTTCTTGCACTCCTTGCAACAATACTTATATTTATGGATCAGCAAATCACGGCTGTGATCATCAATCGAAAAGACAACAAGTTAAAAAAGGGATGCGGATATCATCTGGATCTATTTGTTCTTGCTTTTTTGATTGTGATTTTATCACTCTTTGGTCTCCCTTGGTTTGTGGCTGCCACTGTGGAATCTCGGAATCACTTAATGGCCTTGTCCAAAGAGTCCAAAGAATCTGCACCTGGAGAAAAACCAATATTTCTCGGTATAAGGGAACAAAGAGTCACAACTATAATGATTGGACTCCTCATCGGTCTCTCCATATTCATTACTCCAGTGCTTGCCCTGATACCAATGCCGATATTATATGGAATTTTCTTATTTATGGGTGTAAGATCCCTGGGTGGTCTTCAATTCTTTGATCGTCTTATTTTATTCTTTATGCCAGCAAAATATCAGCCTGATTATGTTTTCTTAAAATATGTTCCTTTGAAACGTGTTCATTTTTTTACTCTTATACAACTAGTATCACTCATTGGCCTATGGCTCATCAAATCCTTTCCATCAACTTCCATAGCCTTTCCAGTTATGTTGGTCGTTATTTGTTTCATTCGCTTTATTTGTGGCGGAATTTTTTCAAGGAAGGAACTACGAGTTTTGGACGATCTACTTCCAGGGAAATCCCATGTTAAAAGAGGAGCTGCAGTAACACAAAGAGATGACACTGATAAAATAAACGAACTGGATTTAGAGGATGGAGATCAACTCCTACTTCCATCATCAAACCCAAGAGAACGAAAAGTTACACTCCATGAGGAATTAGACAATGTGAACTCTGCTATTTCAGAGAACACAAGGAAATCAAACACTAAGAAATCCATACAGAGCGTTGAGAGACCCACAAGAATTTGCTTTGGAAGAATTGATGAGAAGGAACCTTTTGTTGCACTCAATACAAATGACAGTATCCTCACTGTAGAAACCCTCATAAACTCAATCAAATCCACATTTGAGCCCCTTTCTTCAAAAACAATCATTGCAGTATGGAAGAGCGGACTCGGGAATTTTGATTTAATCATTGATGACACACTGATTGATGAATACATCAATCCTGGTGAAGCGTTTACCATAGAATTGGATCATAGAGGATCTCACAAATATGTAGTCAAATTAATTCAAAATAATGTAAATACCAAAATTGTATAAGAGACTCTGACAAGGAACGAGCTATATGTATGTAAAATGGCCTCTCTTTATTTAATATAATTATACCTCTATAGGTGCTTATATTATGTTTAATTACCCAAATTATTTTGTGTCGGTTATTTATTATCGTCGTCATAGTCCTCCTCATCCTATGAATGTGGAAATGGTAGGGCTTTTCAAATAGTAGTTAGCAGGCCACATACAACCTGGCAACAACTTTTGAGTAACTCATCTCGGGGTTGTGTAAAGAAAAATAACTCACGTTAATATTACACTATTTGTTTTTTTCATTTTGGAAGTGTTTTGAAAATTTGGCACAAATTGTATTTTTTTATTCAATAGCTCTACTATAAAATATTTTTACTGACGTCAAAGAACGCAATATAAATCGAGATTGAGGCCATGTTGGGGGTAAATAGTTGATATATTTATGAAATAAAATGAATATATTTTTTAATAAAATATTAATCATCAAACGGCTTTATGAAAAATGGAAGAAAATCTAAGCAACTGTATTGAATACAGCTTGATACCAAAGAGTGATTTTTAAATTAAGTGAAATTATGTGGAAAAAAATCCCAATAAAATAGCTAGACTTTGACAATTAAATTTGTTCTGCATGGATCCGGGACCAAAAAAGTAAAATATCTTATTTTTGCAAAAGTAATAGTTAATGACTAGACACCACATTGATTGTAAATGTGGGTCCATAAAGATGTAAAAAAATTATTATTAGGGTCTGAGATATAAAACAAATATTTTGGATAGACGAACAAGGTGTAAGTCCTTTTATTTATCGGTTCCATTCTGACATCATTGAAATACACGACGAGCTTTTTTATATATACAAAAATTAATTGTATTGTCCCTTTAGCTGTTTTTCATGAGTTGACTCTTTTGATTTAAAGCAGCTGACTCTACGTGTTATGAACTCAAAAAGTGTATTACTATTATTTATGATTTTGATGTTTAAAAAATATATTAAATCAAGGATTACGCGCCCTTTTTTTTGAATTACTGAATAATAAACAAGTATCAAAGATTGATTTGTGTATTGGTAGAATTTATCAATGTATAGAATGTTTAAGGAATAAATCTGCCCAATAATAAAAAGTTGGCAAGAAGTAATATACAAAAGGCTAGCTACCAGTTGTTTTTTCAAAAAATTTCCTTTCCCTTTTGAGAGTCGAGGTTGCGAGTGCACAAAAAGCTTGTCTTGAAACACGGCAGTAATTCACTAATTTCCTGTACTTGTAAGAAACAAGGGTTTTTATTTTTTATAAAATTTGGTTCTTTATATGCCTCCTTTTACGATTACCGATTTATCAATGATGACATCATTTGAAAACATTCTTTTAAGGGATTCGAAGATTGACTTGATAAATATATATGAATGTTGTGGATAGTTCTCAAAATCGATTGGGTCTCTGGAGCCATTTTTCAAGGCATTGCTCTATAATCAGCTCGTCTTGAATAAATCACTGAATAAATTTCAACTCTTCCCTTTTAATTTAAGTTGTTTACACTTTGGAAATTCACTTCATTGGAGATGATTCATTTTATATTTTCATGAATATAGAAATAAATCCTCATTCGATTGTCTCGAATTCAATCCATTCACAGGGCTCATATTTATAATTGTCATTTAAAAAAAATGTGTTTTAGAAATTTCCACAATGCAACTGATCTTATCTAAATGTATAAATAATTAATTATAATAATATTAATTAAATCAATAAATGATAGCTTTAATCATAGAGTTTTAATAGTTGAACCATGAAGCAAGAGTAATGGACTAAACGTCTGAAAATATTCTTTATATTGTAATATTGTTTTAAATGATGGGGAATATTATAACATTTTCTTCACATTGTTGGAATAAGTCAAAAAGTATTTATGGGAAGATAATGCATGATGTTGTAACATTCCGTACCTGGCTGTCATTCTACTCAAATAGTTGTTTAGTAGTATGTTGTCTTGTATCTTGAATGAGTGTTTTATTATAATCTTACTCGTTATTTCACTATACTTTGCAAAAAAAAAAAATATAAAAAAAAGCTTTTAGACTTCAAAGTATGACGTCATGAAATATTTCAACATATTCTGTCTAATTCAAATAAGAATGACAACACTTCCGTTTCAACGAAAAGTTCAAATGTTACTTTTATCCAAAGTACATTAAAAATTTCGCTTTTGTGTCTTTAAAATAAACATGATTTAATTGCATAGTTCATAGTTAAGAATAAGTATTATTAATCACTCAAATAAATTATACATTAATAAAAATCAAATCAAGTATTTGTCTTCGTTTTTTTGCCATTGAAATATGATTAAACATTACATAAGTCGTAGAAACCAAACATAAAAAAATTGGAGAAAAAGGCCATGAATTTTTTTTTTTTTTTTAAACTTTCCAAAGAAAAATTCTAGTTACGGCCCTGTCCATAAAAACACTTAACAAATGAGGATTTGTTTTTAATATATGAATATATACTGTATATTTGAAATTGCAGGCCTTCCCAATTTAAAATTGCTTTCTACGTCCTTGTTAAAAAGCTTTATTTTCAATCGTACCAACTGTGAAAATATTTGTCCATTTTTTGGATGAGTCGAATGGCTATTAATCATGAATTATAATAATTATAATTATTATTATTTATGCAGGAGAGAAATACAAGGTATGAAAATATTTCATACAGATACACTTTTGAATGTCCATCTGTCAATTTGATGAGTTTTATAGAATAAATTTATTGTAGTATTAAAAGTTGCTCTTGATTGACCGAATAATTTATTATTATTATTGTTATTATTATTATTATTAAATGTTAATTTTAAGGAAAGTTGTTAGTTACTGAAGTAAAAAAGTATTGTTTCTGCAAAACAAGTTTAAATGAATTCAGCTCTCGTTTGGAGGATTTGAAATCGTTTATAGGGAAGAAGTTTCATTTACATTCAGGATGCACTCAAAATTCGATATTGACCATAGTAAAATACTACACATTTAAATTTGTATTTAAAATATTAGTTAGATGGCTAGGATAAGACTAATTAATCATAAAAGATCCCCTTGTCATGAAAATTGATTAAAATATTTTATAGGACAGGAAGAACAAACGACAGTTTTTGTTTACTTTTCTACATATATCCCTTGTGAGTTGTGACCAATAAAAACCATTTCAGTATTATTAATTACGCACCATTTTTAAATTGTGTTGTTTTTCAATTTAATTGACCAATTTTAAATCTTACCTCCCCCCCCCCAAGACCCCAAATGATGCTTGTGTGCAACGTATATATGTACATACATTGTCAATTTATTCAATTAAAACACAAAATTGTTGTGGTATTGTAATAGGATTTTGACCACATCCTAGATTTTTGATCCTAACAATCATTTATTCCCCTCCTAGAATTTGGAGTGCCCTTCTTTGAAACTAGATATGAGTGTGGGACAGACAATCTTTTCCATGCAACCCGTTTGGATGCATCATACAATCTTTATGTATAAAATTTCCATCTCTTTGTGAAAATATGTATATAGCAGGGCTCTTAAATCTCACACTAATTGAGTGAGACTCGTACATATCCGCCAAATCTCACACTCTTACACCAGGCATTGCATTTCTTAGACATTTACACTATTAAAAATTGCAAAATATTCATTCATTTTTTTAAAAAAAGTAAAATTAAATTTGAAGCATCTTGCCGAAAAGTTTCCAAACTTGAGAGCCATTATTTAGTCTTGAATTTGAAGTATGTTTTAAAGTTCAACCTACTTCAAACTTGAGAGCCCCTGTTTTTATTACTAACCAAAGTACGCAGTTCATGCGTTTGAACTTACCTAATTAAAACTTTGGAGTCCGGTCGACTGATTTTATAATAATGATGACGTCACGTAGTATGTGAGATTAAAAATCTCAGGTCTCCAAACTAACTAGGTAAGTCTATAATAAGTACCATCGACTCTATATAGTAATAAGTTTTTCACAACATTATCACAACGTTAAAGTCTTTATCCGATAAGAACACTCTCTGAAAAATGTATCTGATTCAAAGCTGAGTCCTATAATACATAAATGATTTTGCATGAAGATTGATATATGTAGATGTTACTACTGTCCATTAGTGATTTTCCTTGATAAATCTTACGTGAAAGATTCAAGATGCATCATTATTTCCCTTCTTATAAATAGCTTCTATGAAAACTTTATTATTTTAGATGATTACTATCTGGCCAAGTATATTCCTTATCTTAAAAAGTATTTGAAGCATTTAGTATGTAATGAAAATACAGATCGGCCTAATAGCACATTAGGTAACTTGATAATTTCAACAACAACAAAAAATAGGATATAAAGTTTATTTTATATTCTGAGTACTAAACTATATTTAATTTTTTCTAGGTAATAAAAAAATCTGACTTTCTTTTTCATAATCATTACATACATAAATAATAATCATTAAAAGCTCTTATATGAACTCACTAAATACTCGGAAGTATGTATGTATGTAAATAAAATAAGCAAGCAGACATGCATTGATGTATGTATGTATGTACCATATTATTGTGTCAAGGTTGAATTTCGAGTACACATCTGTACTCTACATTTGTGTCTCCGTTCCCAACGATATGGAGGATATTATGCTTTAAAAGTAAGTGTTTTAAACTTCTTCCCCAATTAAATGGGTCATTAAGAACTATATAATATGCTATATAATAGAGCCAGGGAAAGCAATGAACAGTATTAAATAATAATACATCAGTATTACTGACTAAAGTGAGTTTCCACGTGACGTCATCATTGTGTAGTGTCGGCCATATTGGAGAAGGCACAAGGAAACAAATTTCATATTAAAATTAAGGAAAATGTATTTGAATGATGATTTATGTCACAATGAGGCCGACAAATTTATGGATTTATGCAGACCTTTACCGTCTATCCAAAATTTATCAGACTTTTATTATTTTTCAAACCCTAATAACATGTTATTAGTCATAGTTATATGTACATTACAGTGTGTAGCCCATAAATTAACCATTATTTTTGGTTGGATTAGATTTTTTTTTTTTTAAATAGTCCTACTTTGCTGGCCCTTAGCTAATCCATTCAAAACGAAATTATTTGTAAAAGTCTACTCATTTCATAGGGATTTTTTTTGTGTTGGTATCATTTTGATTTATTACAAATGTTTTTCTTTGGTATCAAGTTATTGTTTTTTTTTTTGGGAAATTTGTTCATTTTATTTAATAAATGTATCAACTATATATATATTTGTCCCTCATTAAATATGTGACGTCAGTAAAAACGCTCTATTTAAAGACAAAAAGATGTCCTTAAACTTATATAACTATTCATCAATCATGATTTTATTAATTTTCTTTCTAAGGATTTGTATCATTTTTATAATGATATGAAGTAGATGTTGAATAGTGATATAAAAATGATGATCACATAAATTTTAAATAACTACAGTTTGTTCATCCAACCTCACCGATATCAAGAACTAGGTTCATCCTTATAAAAAACTCCATTCATATTAACCTTCATTTTGAGTACGTTCTACCAACTCAAATCAATAAAAGGTAGTTTATTATATAGGAGTCCATAATAATTAATTAATAATAATTGTTTTACTCAAGTCTTGAAAATTAATGCAACGTAGTTTGAATATCATTGTACTCTTAGAACAATTACTGTGATGAAATTGGACCTGAAGTGAGACATTCTCAAATGCTGAACAAAAATCAAGTTTTTTTTAAAGTATTTATCTAGGGACAAAGTATTTTATTCATTATAAATATCAATAGTTGTATGCGTACACGGTAGCCATGGGAAATATATTCTTTCGGTATCATGGATACATCATAATTTTTAAATATGGGATACAGGTTATTGAGCACAAAAATGGAGGGACTAGGAAAAAAATATACATATATAAATGGCCGGATTACCAAACATCAGTGATATTCTCAAGGATGCACTTTGGTATACCTATACATGGATTTAATTACAAGCTAGATACATAACTGCATTGTAAGCCACTCACTATTAATTATTTCTATATTATCCGTATTGATGCAATGTAGACGGTATCGTGAAAATAATGTTGATTTTCTTAAGTATATATTTGTATCGATTCTAATCCACTTGACTTAATTCATTAAATATTTACAATATTGCAAGGACTGGATCGAATGTTCTAACAAGTCTTTTGTATTGTCACTGCGAACTCCATCTTTATACTAAAATACTAATTATAGTATTATATATATATATATTCTAATATTTCATTCAATAGGTTCTTTGGTTCTATACAACTTTGTTGGTAGCTTACTATTTGCCTCGAAGCACTTGATTATATATTCAGGTACAACAAATCGCATTTTTGGATTCACTTTGACGGCCTCATCAAAATTATCATCCCACTTTTGTTCCGATACAACAATTTTTACTTGAGTATCCATATATTGAAAAACTTTACCGCCAGCACGAACAATGATCCTTTTAATTAATGCCTCATTTTCTATGGGGCAGTAAAAGTAAAAAACAATATCTTGGAAGTAATCAGGTAATTGAGGATAGGAACTGTGTTCCATTTTTTGAGTGACCGGACTTTCTACATCAGTATCAGCATTGTAATCTTCATCAGCAGATCCATAATCAGACATTTCAACATCAGTATCTTCCATGTATGGACTATCTGTTTGAGTCTCAACAACAGGGTTGGCGACTTCCGTTTTTTCTTCTTTTACCTTTTTGCTTTGTATTATACTATCAATTTCGTCGTCCGTATCACCAGCCTCATTGCCGCTCTCACTAGGGGCAGAATCACGTTGATTGATTGAATGCTCTTTATTTATGTCACCATATTCTTTTATTGACTCTTCGAAGAACTCATCATCACTCGGGGGCTCTTTTCTATCTAGAGGATCAAGGGCGTACTTTCTCCATTGACTTCGTTTTCTCCCATGATTTCCATCTTCAATCCATTCTTTCTTCACGATCTTCCCTCCCAATGACTTCACTTGTTTAAATTTTGGCTTAAAATAAGTAATATACCCATCATTTTAATTATACTACACACAAATAAAATTAAGATGAATATTTATCAAAATCATTCACCAAAATTTCAACATGTTATGAATGAGTTAACTTACAGTATTCATAAATGCACATATTAAGTGTGTGCAACTTGAGTTCCAGTCTCCAGAATACACAGCTCCCATTGCAAGAGCTTTTGACCTAATTTCACTTCGCAGTGGATTTTGGAAGCCCGAAATGACAAAAACAACACCCGAAAACAATTTTCGAAAAGGAGCCGTGTTATGATTTGTACTATTTTCTTTTTTCTTTGAAGAGGAAATAGAAGGTGAACTTGGATCCTCTCTTCTGAGTATTTTTGAAGAATTATGTTTCTCCAAATTCTCAGACGATGAAGTAAAACTTTCTTCAATTTTCCGGGATGGTAATTTATCAATTTTTTCCAATTTTCGCTTACGAGCTTTCCGCCTCTCTTCGTTTTCCTCATCCATCATTGCTCTCGAGCGCATTGCCTCATTTTCTTTATCCTTTCTCTGACTTATTGCAAGACTCAAGGAGGCCAGAGATTCTTTTGACTTCATATCCTCAGATAAGGAAATTTTTTGAGTAGAGTCATTTAATTTCTCTTTACGTTTAGCAAATAGATCGCCATTTTTAAGGGCTTCATTGCTTGATTCCTCATCTTTGAGAATAATGGAACCTTCAATGAAAAATCAGGATTAGTTAATAAGTACATTTTCTTTTTAGATTTCAACATGTCTCTCCTTTGAACATTATCAAAGTATCAGAGCATACCTATTCTGTTAACGTTTGGAGAGGAAATTAAATTGGCTTTACTATCCAACATTCCATTTACAGTTAGAAAATTTAAGCCATAGCGAATTCTCTTGTTAAAAGGCTGTGTACAAATCACTTTGAGGAGATCCCAGGATTCTTGAGAGTTGGATGCATCAAATTTATCTACAGAAAACATTCGGACTCGCTCAGATTGCTCCATACTACGAGATTCTACGGGATTAAGGAAGGATGAAGAGGGTAAGAGGGGCCTAGAAGGAAGGGAAAAGGGTTTCTTTGAATTAATAAATATAAATGAAGTTAATTAGAACGGCAAAGGGCAAAAAATATTAATTAATTATTTATACCTAAACTCAGATGATCCAGATCGAGACACCTGTACTTCAACAAAGGCTGAGCCAAGGTTACCGATATCAATGGAGGATATTTTTGCGAGTCCTTCGAGCTCGAGAATAGCCCAAGCGGAGGACTCTCCTGGATCTTTGCAGCACCATTTTTTAGAGGAAAGTAATCCACTTGCAGGTTTATCCCTCTCTTCACTACTGAAGCTCACGAGACGTCGACATTTTAGGGGAGCCATTCAACCATACGCTTTATAATTACCTACTATTTGCTATTTATTAAATAATAGATTTACTCAAATAATAAAAATGTATTATTAAGATTTATGAACGTTCATGTCGACATCTTGCAGACTATTTGGCGTATGACGTCATTTCATAATATTTACATTTGATTTCCCGCTAAAATTGAATGTTATTATTATTTAAGGAGAAGAGTACGTAGTAGTCAGCTAGGTGTACGTACGTACCGTAATATTATTCATTAATCAATCTCTCTTTATACATATATGGGCTATACATACTGACATTCCGTGGTTGTATCTGCTACGCAATAGAAAACTGCATTTGATTCATTATTATTATCACTAAGGAAGGAAAGCTGAGCCTTGGTTTGCGGCAAGGTCAACCTGTCTGAAATATATTTTTTTTGATGGTTGAGAACGAACAACAAGTCATATGATATTGACAATTTTTTTTTGTATTTTTCCAACCCAAATATTATCTTAAATTATACTATTAAAACGAGATCGATTGAAGAATCTATCAGAATCGTACCTTGTTGGATATTAATTATATCGTTTATAAGACATACCAAATCTTATTCAAGAGGATTACATTATCCAATCCTAATCCTCTACTTATGTTAATTACTCCATAATATTCTCTATAAGGATTCGCATGACGGAACTCTACATACAGAGGCTGAGGAGAGTTTAGACCTACTCTTTTCAAAGACGGTTAAATTAGCTTACCTTTTTGCGTCACTTGTTATACTAAATTGCGTCGTTATATCTGAATGTACGCAAAAAAAAAAGAGTCGTGTTTTCAAGTCGGATTTGGTAGAAATCAGAGAATGTGAATCCTTTTCACAAGAGAATTCAAGTTCCTCAAAGCTGTCAGTTGTAATTCTGACAAATACATGTTATCAAGGCGGATTTACTCTATCCATGGAGTAATTAACATCCAAATATTTTTAGACTATGTGAGTATTTCTCTGATTTTATTATACGTATGTAATTACTACTAATTAGTTAAACAGCTCAAGACTGACATTTTCTAAAATAATGATATTAATTATTCATAATATTTTCTTAATTTAAATTTGAGATCCACGCACTTATTCGTATTGCAAATTTTTGAAGGCTTTTAAATAGCTTAGAATTGAATGGAGATCCTCGAGTATCGGAAATACATATTCTGGTCTGGCTATCAAAGATCGTCCTCCAAGATACAGATATTTATACGTATATTACAATTAAAGCCAATTTATCCAGACAACAATAGAGTAGTTTTATCGTCGTCTGGATAAGTACGTACTTATATAAAATATGCCTTACTTAGAAGGCAACATTATTTTTTGACAAAAGCACACCCCGCCGAAGAGCATCAAATGGTGAGTAGGTAGATACAGTATATTATCTAAGATACTACACGACCAGTTTCCACCCATCATCATTGCACATGTCAGCCCCACACTTCGCGCTCCTTTTTCCTTTTAAATTCTTGCTTGACCTAATAAATAATAATAATAATAACTTCTGAGCAATGTAACTTACAGAGTCCATAGATAGATACAAAGACACGGAATTATTTATACCGTTTTTGCAGTGGTATTTAGAATAGCTGAAAAATTAGGGGCTCTCACTGATAAATAATTATTTCTCAAAGCCGCTCTCCTCGGTTTGATTTGAAATGTTTATTTTTTAAATTTGTAATATTTATGTCAAAATGCACATTTTTAAAAAGACTGGATCATAATAAATTATACTGAGAGGCATTAGATATTTGATAATAAAATATGTAAAGTTCACTGCTAAGTACATAATTATTAAAAAACAAGAGCAGAGTTATTAGGAATATTAGTAAAATGAGTTTGATTTCGATCTATCCCTAAACACTCGCGCCAAAACTACCCCTACTTTCCTCCTCTCCTTCGAAGGAGGAAAAAACCGGGAAGGTGCAGGAGAGAATTTTATACTTTATGATATATAGCGCCCTCTTATAGAATAAATCATTATAATTTATAATGCCTTTATTATGATATAAGTCAGCCAGAATCTATTTAGTTAGTGGATATATAATTTATAAAGCCTTTATTATGATAGAAGTCAGCCAGAATATACCATATACCATTATTTGGAAAATTTCCACAGGGGAAGAAATGCTATTTTGAATCATTTTTAAAATGTATATAAGTAAATATTGTATATTTACTTATAAAAAAACTACTACTTAGAAGGGTTATGATTAATTGCTTCTAATTAGTTCGATGAGTCTCATTTACTTGGATAGATACTAAAAATATTGCTTCCAAATATTAAAATATATTGCATCGATTTTATTATAAAAATGATAGAGGGCGCAGTATTGAATATATCCCATGGCTAGGAAGCAGAATAAAGAGGGGTAGGAATAATCCCGGGAATGACATTATTAAGCTAAGAAGAAGAAGAAGAAAAGACACACGTTGGTTGTTTGGTTGCACTCATGGCAGTGTGTTCTGGCGGAGTATGTGTGAATTTTATATATATAAGCTAGGAAGAAGAGGAGAAAAAAAAAGGAAGAAGGTGAATACTGAATATATATTAGAGGAGGGGGTAAGAAAAGGAGAGAGAGAGAGAAGCTAGCGAGAGTCCGGGCTTTTTCTAAAGAGAAAGATTCAGTGCTGTAAATCTTGCGCCAAGTGCGGGTCATATCACGTAGTGCTGTTGTTGTCAATTCCTACTTCCTTTTATTTCTAAAGAACATTGAACTTTTTTCTTGTTTGAATCACGGTAAAGTGCATCTTAATTTGGATTTGGGGCCTTGATTTGACGATACGTTTTTTGTGATTTAAATTTTAGGTATTTGAGAAGTCAAAAAATGGCCTCAGCCGCCACCGGGACGAACTCCTCAACCTCTAATCGTAGCAATGAAGGTGGATTTGTTCCTGCTATTCTAGGTGGTGGACGTAAACGGAAGACAGAGCTGAATTTAGAAGCTAACAAACGACGCAGAATGGACGATGAGGGACAAGAGAAATCCCAGACACAAAAGAGGGTTCCATTAGCGGCTATTTCGACAAGCCGGCAAAATGTCGTTCTCTCTCCTCGATCTCCAAATGCTTCCATTAAAAAATCCCCTTCTGCCAAAGAAAACATTGCCTTCTCCTCATCTCCGACTTCCCCACCTTCCAAAACCTTGAAAATGCGATCCTCGTGGTCAGAGTAAGTAGATGAATCCATCCAAAGTTGGAACATTAGATCATCAACTATTTGTACTCACAGGTTTCGCCGATTCATCAATCAAAATGTGGAAGACTCAGACTATGAGACCCGAAAGCACAAATCCCCATTCCCCATACTCAGCTGGGCCGATAAAAATGATTTATGGAAGCTCATGTGCAAAAAAGAATCGGGTATATATCGTCGACAGCACGGAGAAGTGATACTCAATCGCCACCCTTCCTTCAGACCTCGAATGAGAGCCATTCTTTTGGACTGGCTCATTGAAGTTTGTGAAGTTTATAGACTCCATAGAGAAACGTTTTACTTGGCTGTTGACTTTATTGATCGATACTTGTCCCTCACGCAGGATATGCCAAAGAATAAGTTACAACTCATTGGTAATACTAATTCTTTGATCCATGCCGGAGTGATGCATGTACATACTTCTTTTTCATTCTTTTCTAGGTGTGAGTTGTTTATTTATTGGAGCCAAAATAGAAGAAATTTATCCTCCTAAATTGAAGGAGTTTGCTTATGTCACGGACGGAGCATGCACAGAGGAACAAATCCTTGAAATGGAACTAGTCATCCTTAAATCCCTGAATTGGTCCCTTTGTCCTGTTACCCCAAACGCCTGGATGAAATTGTTTCTCCAGCTCAAGAATTGTGACAAGAAACCCAGAAACGAAAACTTTGTCAATTCCCAATTCTCCGGTCTTCCCTTTTCCCGCATTATGCAACTCATTGATCTTTGTACAATGGATATGGGCTCCCTCTCCTTTAAGTACTCTGTACTCGTTGCTGCAGCACTCTATCATTCGGAAAATGAGCATGTGGCATTGGAGTCCTCAGGTAAGATATATATATATATATATCCAATTTTAGGTGTAGATTTGAATACTTTTGACCCGTAGTTCATTTATGTAAAATAGAACAAGTAACTGATGAGCAGGTTCTGCATTAAATTTTTCAAGGTTTTAAAGACAAGGTCAACGAACATTGTCGACGTCATATTGAATGAAGGGGGGGGGGTTGCCTTTTCATTCTTTTGAAAGAAAAAAGAAAATAAATGTAAGGTGAGGGAAAACTTAGGGTGACGTCAGTACTGAGCACCACCTTGGCGGTCTTTTCTCCCGCTCAATTTCATGATGTATATATGACTATATACTTTTTTGATCATATTATTTACATTTTGAATATAAGTAATAATGGACCCATGTTCACGTAATTACATGGTAATTTAATAAAGAATAGCTAATGTATAGTGTGTTCCCCTCTACACTAAGATCATATTATTCAATTTAATTATCCATCTACATATACGACGTTTTCATGTTGACGCTGCTCTCATTAATTATTATAAATATTTAAGGATATCAATGGAAGGACATATCTGCTTGTGTTAACTGGATGTCTGCCTTTGCGTTTGCTTTACGTGAACATAGTCCACTTCAACCTCGAACATTTCATAATGTCCCTGTTGACAATCAACACAATATTCAAACACATACCGTTGAACTTACAATGCTCGATAGAGCCCAAGAACGACTAGCTCTACTCATGACATCCATCGATCGAGACTCACCTGATCCGGAGGACATAGTTGCTCCAATTCATTTGGGATCTCTAGAGCTTACGCCTCCTGAGGAAGAAGGAGATGCTGTCTTTAAACCACCCTCTTCTACAGATGTTGATGCCTCAACAGATCATTCCAAAGACAAGGAAGAAAGGCCTTCGGGCGCTGATGTTTTGCTATCTCCACCTTCTCAGGACGGTGATGCGTCTTGGTAGTGACATGACAAGACAACTTACCTTTATTTATTTTTAATTTACGCTCTTTGCGACAATTCCTTCTTTTTTTCAAAAATCAATAATCTATTATTAAGGTGATAAGTTTAGATAATTTATAACTTAAAATTTAAATAGAAATAGTGTGCAATTTGCTTTGTCATTTATAGATAGCAATCAAAAAAAAAAAAAAAAAAAATATTCCTATTAAAGCAGGAAGATAAGAAATTGTTCAGAAACTGTTAGAATTGCAATAAATATCAAGTAATATTTAGTTTTCAATTTTTTCGTATTTATTTTGAAGAAAATAATATAAAAAAAAAAAACACACGATGATAAGACTACGCTTAGTTGAAACGCAAATATAATGAATTTCTTTAGGAAATATAAGCAAGTTAACAAAAGACTTTATTAAATAATCGACGTCACATTATTCTTTTGTTTCTTTTTTTTTTAAAGTCATACTGCCCCTTTGCTTATTATTATTATTATTATTATTATTGAATCCTATGATCAATGTACTAGAAAATTTATGTGAATTTAAATTGACATCGAGGAATGTTGTGCTCTATTAAGGGCTTGAGATGACTATTTTTAAATTAGTCCCCCCACCAATTTTGTATTCGTTCATAAATTGATTAATTGATTTGAGTATGCATTCCCTTACTCTGTTGAAGTAACGTGCATGCTCAAAAACGGAAAAATAAAGTGGTTTCTGCTCTCACTTCTTCTCTACTCTGCTCTACGTACTTGTTAAAACCAACCCCCATCTCCTGAACTTTAGAATTATGTGTATATTATGAGACGATATGTGACGATATTAACGTATGTATACCTGAGCTACGGTCTGAATTAGACCCCCCCATATCCCTTAAAAGTGTAGAGCATTTACCAAAGAAATATTAATTTTATAGTGTATTTATTATATTCTCGATTGTTGTAATAATTGTGAGTTTCCTAAATAAATTTTACAGATTAATTAGTTGTTGTGTTCTGGATTATTCTAGTGAGGCTCGTGGGTCAAAGACGAGACAGAGCTTAAGGGTGTTATGTAGTGTGGTATACGCTCTTTTCAGTAAGGCTGGATATTTTGGGACTGATAGTAATTAATCGGCTGATTTTCTTCTTCTAATTAAATTTTTGAGATACCAGTAAATATAATTAATTAATCAAACAAATGCAATAATATAGCCCATTCGGCAACTTTATTGCTTACCCCATCGCCATAGCAAGGCAAATGCTTAATTAGCTAAGATTCCGCAAAATTACGTCCTCTTCAGAATCTTTAAATTGTGTTATATTGTACTGATGAGCGATGTGTCTACACGTTGGCCTTTATGTTAGTTGTTAGCTTTTTAACAAAATGTATGATCATAGATCTTCTGAAACCGATACTAATATTTTTTTAAAGGGATTAAAACCCCCCGGGTATTCGATTAATGAGGTGACTTGTTAATTCAATATTGTAACAATTTTCAGAATTTTAATGACACCTTCCTTTAAATAAAAGCAATTTGCTTAATTACTCTCAAAAAGTCAGCAATTAAGCTTTAGTTCAAAAGTAATGTCACAAACCTTACATTACATTAATTATAAGGGTAATTAATTCAATTCAGCTGACTAATCGCGATTATAAAACTTTCAAAAATGGGTCTCGAGATCAGGATCCTGATCTCGAAAACCCATATCAATATTTTGGTAATAATGCATCAGCTTTTGATTGTTTTGTACATAACTTAGGACATTTGAGTTATTATGATTAATTCTTTTACAGTCTGTTGATTACATAATTTATCAAAATTCAAAACTCACTCATTAAGGAGATATTTGTAATGTTTTGGTACAAAGGAGTCAATTGCAACAAGTGTTGTGACTGTCTTCCCGTATTGTTTACTCTATGCGAATAAATAATAGTCAGAATAGGGCCTCAGGTCTGTGACTAGACAAAAATCAAGGAGGGGTGTTCAGTGGCAATTTGATAAGAAATTTATTATTACTATCAACAAAAAAGTATGGCCCAATAACACCACTGGCATCAAATCCACCCCAAACAGTAAGCTTTTCATAAAGCACATGTGTGCTTTTGTCTGACCGACCAATAACGAATATTTTGCTTATTAACAATCCCATTGAGCCAAAAATGAGCTTCGTCGATGAAGACCATAAATTTGCCGCAAGTCTCTTAAAGTTGCCACTATCGAACGTAAATTTTGGTAATAAATTTGGATAATTTGCTCAAGGTTGATGACTTGAAAGCTATTTGTGAGTAAAAATGTAAACAAAACAACAACAACAAAAATATGATGTCCCTAATGAAAAGCCCTTTACATGCATAAAGTTTAACACGTTAGAAATAAAAATTTCCATCTAAAACTTAATTTTTCTTATTTTTAAATTGGCCCATTCAAAAGCCCGAGTAGTATCCAGTGATAAATGGTCTGTAAATATATTTATCACAAGAAAGTAGCATAAGAGATTAACTCTAACCAATTGTTACTCATTGTTGCTCTTAAGGAAGTCTTGATAATTTTCAATCTACTAAATGTCCTTTTCATCTTTAGACACAGTGACGGAAAACGTTCGCTTGGAACAATACATCAAGTCGAGGTTTTTTGTCCACTCACAACCTCGACTCAAAATAGGGAAAGGAAAAATTTGGAATAACAATTGGTAGCTGTTACCCTTCTGTAATTTCCTTGTTGTCAACTTTTTAATATGCGGCAGAGTTATAATTTAGATATACTAATATACATTTATAAATTCTGTCAATATACAAATCTATCATTAATACTTGTATATCAAAAATTCAAAAAAAGGGCGTGCAATTTAATATATTTTTTATATATCAAAATCTTATTATTTATGATTTTGATGTATAAAAAATATATTAAATCATGGATTGCGCGACCTTTTTTGAATTTTTGTATATTACAGGGATTAATGATAGATTTGTATATTGACAGAATTTATATAGTTAAAGTAATAGTAAAGATCTCACATGAAGGAATACATACATGCATTAAGGTTAATAAAGCAAATAAAATGAAAACAAAAAGGGCTCAAGTCCTCGTATAATTATTATTAGTTAAAAATATATAATTTCCTGACATTAATTTCTCTTAATTTTCTGCCTCTCATCTATGGTATACATACACAATGTTATTATTCATTACTGATGTCTTCATTTGTATATGTATATAAAAGAGAATAGCAGCTTGTAACTCAGTAAAACGTCATGACAGCTCAAGCTGCTTCCCTCTCAACATTCATCAAATTGTCAGAGTTACCAGGTTGATGATTTTCTCTTTCTTTGATTCTTACAAGCCCGATTTGCATATTATTTACATTCCTATTAGTAGCTCCCCCAGAAAATTGTTATATCTAGGAATGTAAATCATATGCAATTCGGGCGTGTTATAAAAAAAGAAAGAGAAAATCAACTTGGCAACCCTGACAATTTAATGAATGTCGAGGGGGAAACAGCTTGAGCTGTCATGACGTTTTACTGAGCTACAAGCTGCTATTCTCCATTATATATATAATAATAAATAATAACAGATGAGAGGCAGAAAATTAATTATATATTTTTAACTAATAATAATTATACGAGGACTTGAGCCCTTTTTGTTTACATTTTATTTGCTTTATTAAACTTAATGCATGTATTCCTTCATGTGACATCTTTACTATCAGGTAGATGTTCTCCCCTCAGTAATATTGGAAAAATGATAACAGCTTTGGAAAACAAGAAGACCTGTTTGAAGAGCCAACTCCACTTTTTTATCACACGCCCGAATTGCATATGATTTACATTCCTAGTTATATCTGTATATTCCTGTATATTTATTTGTTTTGATGGAAATCTCCATAAATAAATAAATAGATAAATTATTGCATAAAACCCATTATTAGTTTTTATTCTCTTAACCTCTCTCAAAGTTAATGTGGGCCTTCTTAGCCCCGGTAGAGAAAAAATAACACTGTGTTCGTAAAAACAGTTTATGTGTAAGATCCGGAGAAAACTTAACATAAAAATGAAGCAAAATTTACAATGATATTTCAACAACAATTCTTTACTTTCCCCCGGTCTAGTGTTTATAGTTTGTAATCATTTAATACACTTTTAATAATTATTTAGCAAGATTCTAGAAAAATAAGAATAGTAATTAATACCTTTGATTGTAAATCGCTTGACCTCATAGTGTCTGTTTTCAATTTGGATGACGAGTGATACCTTGGAATGAGAATAAGTTTCCTTCCTTTAGTATTTATGAACAAAAGGTCAATTGATTATAAATAAATAACAAGCACATCAGGACGAGATTTTTGGGATACAAAACAAAAACACACTGTATTCTCCCTCCCTTCAGCTGATTTTCATCATTTGACTCTTTTGATTTAAAGCAGCTGACTCTACGTGTTATGTGCTCAAAAAGGGTATTATCATTATTTATAATTTTGATATATAAAAAATATACTCCATTAAATTGCGCGCCCTTTTTTTGAATTTTTGATATATTACAAGTAGTAACGATTGGTTAGTGATTGGTAGAATTTATAAATACCTAGTATATCTAAATATTAAATTCTGCCAAATATTAACAAGTTGGCAACTAGGAAATTACAGAAGGGTAGTTGCTACCAGTTGTTTTTCCAAATTTTTCCTTTCCCTTTTGTGAATCGAGGTTGCGAGTGAACAAAAAAGCTCGACGTGTGTATATTCTATAAATTTAGATAGTACAAATTCAGAAGAAGGAAAATTGACTCTGTCTTATTTATTTAAATAACATATTTTCCCACAAGTTTGCAAAACTCATGGATCGAACCAAATAACTAATTATTAAATCAATTGAACTACTTTTTGTATTTGAGAGGTAATGAAGCAGCAACTCTGCTCAATTATTACTCGGATATCACCAGACCCCTATTTAGTTAGATATAGAGTGAATATAAAACTTTCACCATTTTACTAAAATTCAAGCCAATTAGAATTCACTTACATATAATAAGTAATTTTCTCGCAATTTGCATTAGAGTGCGAAGCATCAAATGATCCAAATCTTAGCAATATTGGTTAGTAACTTTGTAATGTATTACTCTAAAATAATCACTTTATCTAGTATCGAGTAATATAGCGATATGACTTCAGCAAACTTAATATTAGGTGATATTTCTAAATTATTTTTCAACAGACCAATATGAATAAAGCAGCTTACTACTCTACTAAGAAATATTTCCCAACACTGACCGCCACTCAAAACTTGTACGGTTAATAGACGGACACGTCATAATTAACTTTGAAATGCATAAATATGATGTAATACTCAAATAGCCCTGCAGAGGGGCATCTTCGGTATATCTTAAACATATTTTTCTAGTCCATATGGTTACAAATCCGAGTCCCTGATAAAATGACTTGAATACTCCGACGGCTCTGAACAAAACCCTTAAAAAAAATTGGATTTTATCATAACCTTTATTTTTTGAGGGTGTGTGTGTGTGTGAGAATGAGTATAGAATAATAATATATAAATTAATAAATATAACTTTTACTAATAAAGTTGTTAAATAGATAATTTTTTACCTACCTGTGTTAAATTATACCTTTTCAAGTTCGATATGGAAATAAGGAAGTTCAATATTTTTTATTTTTTATTCCCATTTTGAACTTGCTTACTCCATTATTGAACTTAAAAAGATATATTATCCTATGTCAGAAAGGGTATTTCTGGATGTTTAAACGATGGAAATTACACGGAAAGGCTAAAAATGATGTATTAATTCCTATTTTTATTAAAGTTTACATCTGAAAACACTCGAATTTTTCATCTGTGAGGTGTAGAAGGGGTACATTCAAAGCTCGAGTATTGTGATCTTTTGATTCCAAAAGAGTATATTTAAATAGAGTCTTCAGAGAATGCCATGATTCTAGAAGTCAATCATATTGTTAGGGGCATAAACAACCAAATTTTATAAGAATAAAAATACTTACCCACACTTCTTTTTTATTAAGGAAAATGGAGAATCATTGCCGTGTATTTGGATGTCAACTCAAGAGTGATAAACATTAGTATTTAAAATGCAAATAATCTACTTTGGTTTATAATACACCTGACCTTAATGCCTTTATACTAAAAATAAGATATTATATCTTTAAACATTAAAAATCGGGTGTGTGACAAATAAATCAGTTCCTACATAGGCATCCCACGTTTTTGGCTCATAATATTTCCGGAACAAAATTGATTATGCGTGTCCAACCCTTTTAAATTCCTAAAGTCATCAACACTTCTGGTTAAATATATCAAAGTATGTAGTGACTATCAACGAAGTAATAATGTTCTATTCATAGTATTCAATAATTTCTAAGTACAAAGATTATTAAATATGCAATCTACTCAAAGTACAAATATACTTTAATACAAAGGTAGCTCGTAAGTAATTGAGATCATTCGAAAACCATGTGGACTCGACTTCGTAGGGATTTTTATCATTTATAAATTTGATTTTATTCAAATGTCACTGTTGTTCTCTGGCTATATATATATATATATATTGTAAATTTGTTAATTTTGGTAGATAACTAAATCAAGAACTATAACCTCAAGATGGTGTCCCTTTCGTTGTATTATACAATCTGTGATAAAGAGTGTATGTACTTGGAGAAATAAATTTGTTGTGATATATCTCTAATGTTAGTCCTCGTTCCATTTGTGTGCTCTATGCTTGAAAATAACATTAATGGTGAAAATTAGAATGTTCCTGTCTGTGACATAATAAAAATGCTCTATATCTAGATAAAGTGTCCATGCATTTATCGAGGTTACGTGTGAATATTCAAAATTTATTCCGTAAATAAAAATTCAAAAGTTTATAATATTTACCTACATAGATGAAAATTTTCTATCCCGACTAGTCGCTAATTGGGATTTAAAAAACAAATACACATTTTGTGTTTATTCTTCAAATTGAGATAAAAAACATAGAGTGCTAAAACTGTGCAATAGCAAGATTAAATTTTTTAAACTGCTACTATTACAATTTAAATATATTTTGGCCATTAAGTTATTTTCTTTTGTGAGCTGCCACAGTTACAATTTTTCTTCAGATCAACAGTCTATGTTTTAAATCTCTACAAATTGTATGAAACATACATCACGATGAGCTTGTTTGTCCACTCGCAACCTCCACCCTCAAAAGGGAAAAGAAAAATTTGGAAAACAACTGGTTGCTAGTCTTCTGTATTTTTCTTGTTGACAACTTTTTAATACTGGGCAGAGTTATTATTCACATATGCTGAAAGTCATTTTTTCTGGGAAATGAGAAGCCCTAATATGTACATATACAATACAACTTATATATACTCTTACATAATTACATAATTATTCATAATGACAGTGCATTTTTTACTATACTTTGATAAATTCTACTAATCACAAACCAATCGTTAGTACTTGTATAATATTCAGAAATTCAAAAAAGGACATCAAAATCATAAATAGTAATAAAACCCTTTTTGAGTTCGTAACACGTAGAGTCAGTTGTTTTCATTACTTGACTCCTTTTCTAATTTATAGGAGCTAATCTTCGCATTATGAGTATCAAAAGAGCCCCAATACTTGCTTGATCCGAACAAAGCCATACAATAGCGTGCCAAAACTAGACATAGCTACCAGTCGTTTTTCAATTTAATGTATTTTCTTTTTCTTTTTTGAAAGTCGAGGTTTCGAGTCAATAGAAAGCTAGTCATATATGGAGTTATCATAAATACAGCAGTATCCCGAAATGCCTGAATAATTGTTCCGAACACATAGTCAGTACTACTCACGATGAGTTTTTTATATATACAAAAATACATTGTATTCAGCGGTTTTTCATCATTTGACTCTTCTGATTTAAAGCAGCTGACTTTACGTGTTATGAATTCAAAAAGGGTATTACTATTATCTATGATATATCTAAATATATTAAATTGCGCGCCCTTTTTTTGAATTTTTGAATATTATACAAGCATTAACAATTGATATGTAAATCAATTTATCCCTGAATAGTATATCTAAATAATAATCCCGTCCAATATTTAAAAGTTGGCAACAAGGAAAATACAGAAGGGTAGCCATCATATGAACAAAGATTCTATTATTTTTGCATGCATGTAAAAGATAGATTTTCTCACCAAAAGGGTATACAATAAAAGCAAAACAACAACAACTAAAACCGTATTATGTTATATATTAACCCAAACTGATTGAACCTACAATAATGTGATCATTACTGTAATTAATATTCATATCAATTGGCAAGGTTAATTTATATGTATCTATGTGCATTAATAGCCTACATTTGGGGCCTTTGTCCCTGTAAGGACTATGTATTAATCATTCAAAATATATCAAATGAGGGCCTCATATTTCATTTTTATTATATATTTAAGCAGATTCAAGTACTGCAGGTTATTGAAGACTCCTGACCTACAAACAAAAAAACAACTTGAGCCTACTTTAAACAAATCATTAGATCAAGGATCCACTCATGAAAGGCCCTTGATATTTATACATCTGTAAATTAGATATAATGTACGTAATATATGTTATTAATCTAAATATGTACAGCCTTTCTTTAATATCTGAAAAATTATTTGCATAAAAATATATTCTTATTTAATATTTGCGGATCCATTTGGTGCACACTTTTTTGAGGGAATAAATACATAGATTCATTAATATTTTCCGAGATTGATATTCAATAAATATGTTTCCATAAAATAAAATAAAAAACAAATGATATGAAGCTTTTTAAATAAGTAACTTTAAATTAGTTCGCCATAATTGTCAGCCATTGTAAAAATGTCCTTCAAATTGACTCCCAAGTTTTTGAATCAGTTGTTTAAACAATTGACCAATGAACTTTGTAGACAAACAAATCGTGTAAACAAAAAACAAAACTCTTCAGTCTAAATAATTTTGTGTTTAAATGTTACGTAAAAGCATTAAAACAGCAATAAAATTTTGCTTTGTTTAAAAAAAAATACGTGAAAAGTAAAATTTGTGGCATGAGAGCCTGAAATTGAGTGGAAATTGAAGAGTTTCGGATCAATTGTATTGAGACTTGAGGGGCCCAGATTTTTGAGTGTACGAGCAGAGTACCCATTGAATGAATTTATGATTTATAAATGAAATTTATTTAAACCAAAGATATGAAAATGAATATTTAATGAGCTAATAGTATCTGTAACATAAGAGCAATATTTGATATTTCTATCCCTGGAGCCAGTAAAAAGGAACTCCAACTGCATAATTAATTTTGTTTTCTTGAGAATGAACAAGTACTTTTCTGAATAATATAAAATTTAATTACTTTAATTTTTATACTTTTTGATTATTACAAATGGTAATCAGATCCACGAAGGAGTCCTAGGACTGATCCAACAGCCGGTGGCTGTATGATGTCAAGACTCGTACTCTTGATAGTTTTTATTTATACTGTCAATACACATTATCGTTTATTACATTATACATGCAATAATTTTTAAAAAAAAGAAGAACAACAATAGTACCAACCCTTTTTCTTTTTTCTAATCGTAAAATTGTGATTTTTCCCATCAAAAGTCGCATCCCTACTACATATTGACCAACAATATTATTCTAGAGTTTAATGAAAAATCCCTACTCGGAATAGTAACTATCACATCTGAAATGAAGTCATACAACGGTTGGTAACCCGTAGTGACATAATGTCAGATGATAATGCTCTCGACTCTTAAATAAGCAAAGTACTGAGAAAAGCTCTTATTATTTTGCTGTTCTATCCCAGAGCAGATTATATTGAATCCTTTTGTGTATGTAGTTAAAATCATTTTTTTTGTGTGTGTTTGCAGTAGTATCCTGCCGGTGTACAAACGCAATGAACTTCCTGCAATTAAAGAAGCAGAAACAAAAGAAACAAAAGCCAAATCCAAAATCGAAAAGGGTTCTTTTTAAGTAGAAAGGTAAAATAATGAATATTATTATTTTATATAATACTTCAATTTGATTTTTATTTAGAAATGGTGAATATTGGAATGTATTGTCAAATGTATCATCTCTCCCTCCCTGGATTTGACAATTTATTTAGCGCTCTCTATTTTGCACACACTTTAACATACATCTATTGCAGCAAAGTATGTATATCGATTCTGCCAAAAGATATTGATTTACAATTTGCAAGAATCAACAGGTGAAACTCGTGCATATTTCTGCACTTGTGCAAGAAAAAGCAAAAAGTGTATCAACTCTCCCTTTTCTCCCCCCTATAGGTAAATAGATTTAGAATAATGTGACTAGGCCATTGATATGGACAGCTCATTTTGAGAAAGCAACTAGTTACAGAGTTTATATAATTGTTTTTAATTATAAATTTGTGAATAAGAATGATTCGTGACACAAAATATTTAAGGGATAACTAAGTGAGGAAGGTAGTAGTAGGTATGAGTCATGACTCTCTAGTTCTTTGTTTCTTGTATATGAAATACTCATTGCAAATGACTGTGTACATACAATTAATATTATGTGTCACATTCTGAGTAAAACGATTCATCATAGAGGGTCTCGTTTACACGTCAATACAAAAATTTAATACGGTGCACAAATCAAGAAAATGAGAAATTATCAATTTCCAATATTTCAATCTATTATTATGGGTTTTAAATTCAACTTTCTCATAGAATTTTAAGATATCCAAGAGTGTGTACTAAAGTCTAGAGTTCTTATTTAATTTATGAAACTTTATCCGGCTTCGACACATGACTTTTTAAATGTGTAGAATATATCATAGTTTAAAAAAAAAAAAAAATACTATCAGGATTTTTAACAATCTTTCAGAGTAGTTTGTAGTGTGTTCAAACTGAAGAGTAAAGGTTTAATTTGGACTCCTTTTTGAGGAAATTATTTAGTTTCATTTTTTTTTGTTAGCAAGACTACATTTGTTCTTAACAGAAGGTCCTTATATCTAGGAATGTAAATCATATGCAAATCGGGCTTGTAAGAATCAAAGAAAGAGAAAACCAACCTGGCAACCCTGACAATTTAATTAATGTCGAGGGGGGAAGCAGCTTGAACTGTCATGACGTTTTACTGAGCTACAAGCTGCTATTCTCCATTATATATACAACAATAAATAATAACATAGATGAGAGGAAGAAAATTAATTGAAATTAATGTCAGGAAATTATATATTTTTAAGTAATAATAATTATACGAGGACTTGAGTCCTTTTTGTTTACATTTTATTTTCTTTATTAACCTTAATGCATGTATTCCTTCATGCGAGATCTTTACGATCAGGTAAATGCTCTCCCCTCAGTAATAAAGGAAAAATGATAGCAGCCTTGGAAAACAAAAAGACCTGTTCGAAGAGCCAACTCCACAAAATCTCGCACGCGGCATTTTGCATATTATTTACATTCCTAATCGTAGATAGTCCAAGGGTGGTGAACCAGTGAGTGAACCATAAACAAAAACTGGAATGATTTAGATTCCAAAAGACTTTATTCCTAAGGACTATAATGCTTACAATAAATATCTATTGAGTAATGTTTGTTTGTGTATATGTAGATTTTTTTCTACTTGACTCTATGCCTCGCATCACCATGATGCAATAAATACTTTTTAAAAGGAAATTATGAGAGTGCATATATGTATGTATTTATGTATGTATGTTTATGAAAAACTACTGCATCCCAATTATGCCCCATGACTTGGAAATGCATCAAACTTAAAATATCTTTAACATACACTAAAGAAAGAGGCCTCACATAAAACGCCTGGTTTTCATTTTATTTTTTATTTCACACTTTTATAAATAAGAGTTATTCATCATTCAATGACTACATATTTATGTTAGGAGATGATCATCTAATAATGACTTGAAAAGATGCATTCCCTTGTTATGTACTTGCTACTCTCATTGAGGACTCTGCCAAAGTGTGTTGAAACATGACGTGAAAAGGGTCATTTTTTATTACTACTTTATTATGTAGATACTATGTATATTTTCCAGATGCTCTCTTGATCATTAAAGTAATTGATGTATCAACATATATGGTCACACCGAATCAAAACAGAGACAATTCTTCAACAAACAATATTAATAATCTTCATTCCATCTCTCATTTCTTTATTTTTCTTTTTAAAATAAAGGAGAGGACTGGAAATTAACTGGTAGTTAATCAATGTCGTAACTCCCTCTAGTATCTACTGCTGAACTATTATTTATATGTACAAATACATTCGAGTTTAGCCAATCAACGTCCAGAACAAAATTAATACATATTAATTAGCATTCCTCATTGCATCATCCTCTTATAACCTCTTCTTCTTCAAAAAGAACCGAGACAAACATTCCTGGAATGAGTTTATAGGGTTAGACCACAATGCAAAGCCACGTGATCAAACCTCTATCTCTCAACCTTTCCTCATCTAAACAGAGAAAGAAAAAAAAGGGCCGAAATTAAATGGTAGTCCCAGCTGTTATTTATTATTTAATATGTTGTACTGATGTTTTCACTATTTGACAAGAAATAATTCGATTTCAATAAATCAACGTTTAACATATGTATGTATAGGTAGCAGTCTCATTGCATCACTCAACCTCTCCCAAAATCAGTTGGTTGTGTATCAATCCTTCCCATACTCTGATGGGAATCTGATGAGCCGGTTTTAACGTATTGAACTTAAAAAATTAAAAACAAATTAAGAGTATTGAGCGCCTTGAAAGTACTTGAAACTGATGGCTCTCTCCCTCAAACCTGCTCTCGAATGACCACACTGGTTATATTTACTATATACATACATCATCTATGTATAGTTTACTAAATTTAGGGATCGAATTGGGGTTACATGAAATCCTCAGCCTTAGTACTCATATTGCTGCGTAGCATCAAGTCAGCAGCTGACAAATTATATGAAGGAGTTGTGTACATATGACCACAACGAATTACCCTTGTGCATGAAAAATAATACAAAACAACAACTATGTATATAATCACGTGACTCATGATCTTGTCATTTTTTTAAAGAGGGACCTTGAGAAAGCCCGTAATCCGTATTTATGTTGATTGTTATTATTATTATTCTTGCCCTTTATTTCATTCATAAATAGAAGTATCACTGCAAAAAAGAAAAAAAAGAAAAAGAAAGAGAATCATGCAAAAAAACAAACAAAAAAAACAAAAAGAGTATGCGTGTACTTGTAGTTTTTAAATAATACTAATGTAGTATCAACGTTGAGACTCTGTCTTACTCCCTTCCTCCCTCCCTCGCCTTCTTCTCTTCTTCATACTCCTCTTGAGCAAAATCATCCTTCTCTCAAATGAGCGTGCCATTCATCGCTATTTTCTTCGATACTTTACACGAGATAGCGAATCTTCTTCAATCTCCCCCCCCCCCTTCATTTTTGTATTTTTATTCACCACAGCCATTTTTTCTTTACTCAGTCGCTTTAACAATAAGCAGTAGTCAAGTCGCATCAGTTCCTATAAAAAAAATGAAAATCCTATTCTCTCTCTTTATTAATATCTACTTTTTTAATATTATTAAAGGTAAGAAGACACTCAATCAAATAGAAGGCTACTTACTTTAACCAACTACAAGGCAACACCAATTTGCATATGTATTCTTGAACAATGGACAGATAAATTTAAACTATATATTAAAAAAATGGCTTCTTTTCGTTATTTACCAATGATAAAATGTTGTTTCTTTGTACCATACATAGTCTTTCAAATATTAGAAGGAATTGAATGGTCGTTTTTTACGTATTTCCTTTATAGAATCCTTAAAGTACCAGTTGTTAGCCAAGAGATATTTAATTGTAGAAAGTCCCATTTGAAAATGAAATGACTTCAATACAATATAAAATCACTTTCAAATTTGCAGAAATAAGCCAAGTAATTATTATAATTTAAATGATATATTAATGAGTTATTTATGAATCTAACCGTTGAGTTGGATCGATAATAACACTAGCTATATGCATACCAAATTTGCTCTCCTTCCGAATTAATGAATCATGTCACTTTAAATGAGTCACTTAATTAAACAATAGTCCTAGTTATGTACATACATAACTATGACTCTAGCCTCTATTCTTTCATGGGTACTTCAACATGCTCTTCCTCTAATGCCTTTGCATCGTTTTCTTGCAGGAAAAGAATTGTCAGAGGAATGGAACTCTCATTGGAATGCCCAGAGGAACAAATGCATCGACAGAATTCGTGACAATCATCGTTACTACTCCGAACTTCATCTCCCTTCCCTCATCACCGCCCTTAAACGAATCCATTTTTTAAAATGCATTCGTCATAGTCTTATCACAAATGAACCCGAGGAGGAAGAGGCATTTCTTTTAGAAAATCATTTGGAAGACCGCTTTGCCTTCAAATATGGAAATCTCTCAGAGTATCCCATGAATAATAAAATTAAGAATTTAGAGTCTGTTGAGAAAATAAGTGAGGAAACACTCGAAAAGTCACGGATCTACATTATTTCCATCTATTCCATCATCACTTCATTGGCTGTAACGATATCTCTCATATTCATTGCTGTAATGAAGTATTCAAGAAAAGAATATTGCTCCAAACATATGGCCTCTCCAGATCTATATTCAAGCACTGCAAGCCTTGTTTGAAGTATTGAGTCTTTAGAAAGCCTGAGAGCACAGACTTTTATATTTCCCCAAATTTTCCTTCAAATATAATTATTTTTATATAATTAATGTCCTTTCCAAAGTGGGTTTCGAGTTTATGTAGATGACCATACATATGTATGAGGATATTCAGTCCTTGATATTATCCAGCTCGTGAATAATCTATGAATTCGGATATTAAATCTCAATCAATTCAATATACTATACATTTTGAAGAAGACCAAAACAATCCCCTGTGTTTTAAGTTATATGTATATTTAAATCAATATTCATTGCTATTCAGTAAAAATTGCTTCAATTTACCAACTACATAAATACATCTTCTATGAAGAGTTACTATTTAGAGATTTATTGACTCTCACAACCTCTCCTCTTCCCCAGAAGAAAGGGGAAGATAAAAAAAAGCCCCAAATAAGTTGGTAGCCAATTCTTTGCTTCTGTGGAATTATTCCTTCATTTAATAGGAGTACAGGTCAACAAATTTGAAATGTCAAAAATCATACGGGGTATGATAAAAGTTCTTCAGTTTTACACGCCGATTTCAATATTGTAATTTTTTTTTCTCGATAGTCCGACGGTTTTCGAGAAATGGGACCCTACTTTTGTAGCTTTTTTGGCCCATTTTCCAACTTCAACTTCAATTTAAGCCTAGAAGGATATTCATTTTGTGCATTAAAAAATGTTGATTCGTTTTTGTATTTAATAAAAATTCCATTTCTAGTCTTTGTTTTGACCTAAGAGTGATCCTAGGGGCATAGGCGGCGGGAGTAGGAGGAAAAGTCAACCAAAACGTTTGTATTTAAATAACTCGAATATTACATAAAATGGATTAATAAGGAATGCATTAAAGAGCAAAGACTCACAACTTTCAAATGAGACGTCAAACGCCCGATAAGAATCCTTAACTAAGAAGAAATCGCTCATTTAAATATGTAATATGAAATCCTTCTGTGTGCTACTACTTTAGTCTATTGAACGAGCTTGTTTTTTTAGTAGGTCTATCGTGAGTCATTGATTTATAGCGAATTTTTGCTCGAAATTGAATGAAAATTGTCACAGTTAGATGAACGATTTCTTCCAATATTTGTGTAAGCAATCAATTCCGTTGACTGAAAATAATATAAATAAAACTCCTTTTCATCAATGCAGTTGTTTAGATGAATTAATTCTCCTTTCTAAATGTATTCCTCGTTTAGTAACCATGAAGAAAGTCAATAGTTTTGTAGATTGTTGGATAGTTTAAAGTGATGTATTTTGATTGAAATACCAAATAATACGATAACAACAGTACATATATGCATTTCTGCCGAAAAGTTATTTTCAGTGATACTTTATAGATACAATGTTATGTAAATTTGCGAGTCATGATGTTACGTCATCATTAGAGTAGATATATGTATATTGAATTATCTTTATATGAAATGTATGTATAGATTGTTTTTAAAGCTCATATTCATAACTCTATTGCATCTCTCAATATTTCCTTTAAAAAAGAGAAAGGCCCGAAATGGCTAATGGTAATTAGCCATTTACGTCATTCTAAATCAATAATTTTTATTTTTTTTAAAAAGTAGGAATACTCGCAAATTAAGAGTGAAATAGTCATTTAAAGTTATACGAATCAATGTTTAAACTGCATACAGCAGAATGATATAGTACGCAGGTATTTTTTATATCAACTTTCTCTTGCCTAAAACTCTTGGTCCTCTGAGTGTTGATTGATTGATTGATCTCACATTAATTTATGTTTAGAGAGATCAATTCTCCATAAAGATTTATCAAAGACTATCAACTAATTCTGAATCTTTTTTCTTTCTCTTTTTGAAGCAAAGATTCAGAAATGGATTGGAATTATTTAATTGCTCTCTGACTAACTAGAAACAAACATATCCCCAAAACTCAATATTATGAGGCAGTTTTGTCAGCTGTCGATTTTTCTACTCATTTCGCACTTTTTTATTAATGTTCGGATTGTTGATTTGGGGTTGAATTCAAATTAAATATTGTTAAGCTATGAACAAGATCCTTATCAAGAATAGAACAAAATTTGAGTAGAATGACGTCATTGGTAATGGCGGATCTTTTTACTTTCTATTTTTTAGGAAAGGTTGTTATCTGAAGGAAATTGAGCTTAAAGAATGTAAAACAGGATTTTAAAAGGGATTTTCATTGTCATTTTGAGCAACAGTGGATAGGTTTAATCTCTGCTCCATAAATACACCTGGAGATGGGGCAATAATATAAATTTGTAATACTTCACTTTAGTCCATTTCAAAGTAAGGCTTAATTTCAAGACCTTTTTTTGCATGCCTTTATTGAAAGTTGCATTGATTAAAGATATAATATAGTTTAAATTTGCTTCACCAAATTAAGGCATTAAATACATATAAAAAATAGCAACTATTGCATCAATTAAATAAAAGCAAACATAAAGAGTGAACACTATTACCTTCATTAAAAAAAATAATGATTGACAAAAGGGAAAGGAAAAATTTGGAAAAACAACTGGTAGCTGCTACCCTTCTGTATTTTCCTTGTTGCCAACTTGTTAATATTTGGCAGAATTTATTATTTAGATATACCATACATTGATAAATTTTACCAATCACAAACCAATCGTTACTACATGTAATATATTCAAAATTCAAAAAAAGGGCGCGTAATCCTTGATTTAATATATTTCTTATACATTAAAATCATAAATAATAAGAATACCATTTTGAGCTCATAACACGTAGGGTCAGCTGCTTTAAATAAAAAAAGGGTCAAATAATTAAAATCAGCTGAAGGGAGAATACAGTGTGTCCAGATATTTTCTTATATCTACAATAAAATATCCCTGAGTTTATTTTAGTCTCCTTATAGATATTTAATTTTGATTTTATTTATAAAAAAGAAGACGACGCTAAATGGGATTGAATAATAAAAAACAAAATTATGGAGGCTCTTAATCAAAGTTTTTGCATTAACCCAATAATAGCTTGATTAATGATGTATTTGTTTGCCAAATGCATATTGAGAACGCGGGATAATAAGAATATATTGTTTGTTTACTAATGAAATTATTACTAAGGATATTAATCTAATAATAATTATTATTTTTCTTGAGTACCCATTTCTTACGGAACTATTTATAATTGAAATATCTAAACGCAACCTCTTTCAAAATAACAACTTTATCTTCCTTCATGTTTTGGAATATTCACGACGAGCTTTGTGGGATAAACGAAAACACACTCTATTCTCCCTTCAGCTGTTTTTTATCAGTTGGCTCTTCTAATTTAAAGCAGCTGACTCTACGTCTTATGAACTCAAAAAGGGTATTATTATTATTTATGATTTGGATATATATAAGATATATTAATTTGCGCGCCCTTTTTTTTTAAATTTTTGGTAAACAAGAATTAACCATTGATTTCTATATTGACAGAATTTATAAATGCTTAGTATATCTATATAATAACTCTACCACATATTAAAAAGTTGGCAACAAGGAAAATACAGAAGGGTAGCTCCTAACAGTTGTTTTTCCAAAATTTTCCTTTCCCTTTTGAGAGTCGAGGTTGCGAGTGGACAAAAAGCTCGTTGTGTTTAAAGGATGGTCATTTTGTTGAGGTGAGAGAGGAAGCCAGTAATTACTATTTGGTACCCCTGCAATAAATTGGCTGATTGCTATTTGACAATATTAAATAATTATCAATAACTGTTGAAATCTGAAAGGATTGAAGTGAATTTGAATTGTCAGAAATCCTGGAGAAAGGGCCACTTTTTCTTCGATTTCCTAATAATACGAAATGGTAGAACTTATACTCGTAGCAAGTTCTTGCCTCAACGATACAATAAAGAATGAGTTTATATTAATTATCAATGAAGTGTTGTTCATGAGTAATTACTAATTAATATTTTATTACGTAATATTCTCATCATTTGAGTCATTAAAATTTGTCAAATCATTTTTACGATGTTTTATAAATACGCTATGTCCCCACTTGCAAAATAATAATAATTAATTCAATTGAATAGTTTTTATTTTGTCAGACATTATGACTTTGAAAACTAGATACAAGCAATAAATTAGATAATCTAACAACAATGTTTTGATACATGTCCTAGATCTAAATATTAAAAACAAAAAAAAACAAAAAATACACTTTGATAAGCAATAAAACATAAGTATAATTCATATTTTTGCTTCATGCATCAAGTTGGTATGCAAGTAACTGGGTCATTCCTCATCAAATCGCTGGAAAAAAAAAGAAGACAATACTACTACACATAACTAAACATGGGCAAAATGTTGGTATACTAGTGTTGAGTTTAAGGAAGGAAATACAATTAATTGTAGGCTTCACAACCTTGAAATAACAACTTTATCAATTTGTAACAATTATAAGTAGTTTAAATTCTGATTATTATAAAGAAATCATGCAGAAAAAAAGTCAATTGTTCATTGTAAATCTCCAACTTTGATGGTTGGAGTTCGAGTTCCATCTGATGATTGTCAAATCCCTCATGAGACCTGCCATTTGTGGGATGTATATGTATATCATTCACCATATTGAGAGCCCTCAAGGCGTCAGAGTTTACGATAGTAGTTTTTTTGTCTTTGAAGTACTTGCTATCCTGGACTATGGATTCTGTTGACTTTTCCTTCAGTTATATGTATCCCTTGTTCCTCTCAATCACATACAAACATTTATTTTGGAGTGATTCAAGTATAATAACATGGCATCGATGGTGAAAATATCCTTTCCCTTAACTTATTTCTTAATATTTTAGCAAAATTTCTTGACTTTATGTTGATACAGTAAAAAGGAACGAAGTTTTCTGTATATGTAGAGTTCCAATAACTTGACAACATTCGGATGAATTACGATATTGAGTTGGAAATTTGAAGAAATGCATTTTACAATCTTATAACTAATGAAATTAAAAGTATCAGGACTGTCTGCAATTAAATTCCTTGAATAAATTTCTATATCTATCTCATGATTACATCATATTGCATAATGAGTAACTTATGAAGGCTCTTGTCTCAAAATCACTAAGACAGCATCTCTCCAACAAGGAATCCTCATGGCTACTAAACATTTTCATCACCACTATCAGCGATCAATGATTTTATGTTAACTTCATTTTACAATATATTGACTATTTGCATATGTGTTAATTTATTAAATTGATGATTATTTAATACGTTTATTAATTTTCTTATTTTCATTATGTCTCCTTATTATGTATATTATTGTATATTCTTTAAATTTGGAGTTATCACTAATAAAGAAATTAATTACTATTACTAGTTTCAGTACCCCTCATAACATATTTATGTATTTATGACTGTATCATAATAGAGTGGAAATTATTACGAGTTAATTTGAGTTTCAATATATATTTATATAAAATTAATTTAAGTATTTATTTATTTAGTTTCGAATTCATTAAAAGTCTTTAAGAGAAGAAATGTTTCTTAATCGAATCCTATTTTATTATTTCAATTGAATGTTCTACATATTCTTAAGGCTTGTACTCGAAAGGAATACACAGTGTTTGGTTAATAAAGCAAGTACAGTGTTCGAAAAGAAGGACTCAAGTCCAACTCCCCGTAACAATTATTAGTTTATGACTTATTAGATAAAATTGTACAATTTTCCAACATGAATATGAGTGTTTATTTTTTCCATCTTCTTAATACTTGATATCTTATCCATGGTCCATGTCTTCATCTGTAAATATAAATGAGAATAGTTGCTTGTAGAAAATATAGTAAAAAGTCATGACAGCTAAAGCTGCTTCCCTCTCAAACAATCATCAAATTGTCAAGGTTACCGTGTTAATTTTCTCTTTCTTATTTATATATACCGACACTGCAAAAAGACTACAACTCTGCACATAACTAGTCATGGGGATAAAATAAAGTTAAGCTTAAGGAAGAAAAGAAAAAATATCAGTTGGTACTCCTACCTTGATGATCGATTTAAATTCAGTCGTCTCAGTATCGTTGAGGTGATAACTTGCTACAATTATAAGTAGCTATTGTATAAAATGTAGAGGCACCAGATAGCATTCCTACACATAATTCTTACATATTTTGATGCTCTTTGATGTTTACAGCACGGTATTATCCAGTGACAAGGTAAATTACAGTATACTTACAAAATATCCGTTGGATAAAATTATGATTTATGATTGAAATTTATTTAAGCCAAAGATATGAAAATGACTACATTCAGAACTGATGTTATCAATAGCATAATAAATACAGGAAATTTTTTTTTAAATTTGCATTTACTGCTAATAAACAATATTTAATATTTCTATCCCTGGAGTTAGAAAGAAATAGACTCCAACGATTTACATACATAATGTCTTGTATTCTTGATAATTAAAAAGTTATTTTCTAAATAATGTAAAATTTAGCAAATGCATATGATAATTTAGGGTCTTGTATACTTATATTTGTGAAATTACATTTTATAACTAAGAAAAACCACATTGGGGTGAGCTGATGATGTTCGGATCTTGATTAATAAGTAATTAAATAAAGAAACTGCTAGTATTTTGCTACTTTATGTTTCACGCAATTGATTTTATTTAACAAATTTAAATATTCTATTAACTACGTATATCATTGTCCATAACATATACATATATTTGGAGACATTTCTTCATTGCAAAACCTATAATTTGTAATGTGAAAGCATAATATCTATTTATCAAACGCCTGAGAATTAAGAAAGAATAATGACAACTTTTGAAATAATTAGAAGTACAACTTCAAATACAGCCTGCCCGTAGTCAATTCCTTAATGTTATCAACAAAGAGATATTTTTCTCCACATCTCTCTGGGGATAACTTTTTTGAATACAATTTCGTCACACACCAATAAATTCTTGTTGTGTCTTGTCTATCTGTCGTGCTGACTGTGGCAACTTAAAACTTTTTAAATTCGTGTTTTCTATCATAATTATTAATTTTGAAAATAAATGATTCAAAATACACTTATATCCATATTTGATCAACTATAGTCTCTCATGCAAAATTTCAGCTCTTTAGAAGCTGCCAACTTGGAGTTTACTTGAGGCAATTAAGTGTGACGAACAAACAAGTTATTACAGTGTATGATAAGATTATTTAAAGAACTTGCTATCGTAAAGGATATGCTAGGATTCCTCGAGAAGGGTAATGTCCCCCACTATATCTTTTCAAGTTCAATATGGAAATAAGCAAGTTCAATATGGAAATAAATAATAAAAAAGAATATTTATGAAATTTAACATATCAATAAATTTATTAGAATCTCATGTCAACAAAATTAATAACATCTACAAAACGATTCTAGATGCTAGCAGTACAATTATTGCAAATAGTGGAGGTAATTTCATTTAGTTTTTCTTCAGTTAACTGTTTCAGAGCTGTTCTTGATCTTAGCTCTGAAATGCTGCAATCATTTCTTTCAGCATTTAAAATATTCTCAATTTTTCTACCTAATTCTCTTTTCACAAAGACTTTTAATATTGACCAAATATAATCAATTGGATTGAGCATAGGACTGTAAGGCCCAAGTCTTCAAATTTTGTGAATTGAAAACTCTTCTTCATTCAAAACATCTTCAATCCTGAAGTGCATTGCTTATTCCCATATTGAACTTACTTATTCCCATATTGAACTTGAAAAGGTATAGATTAATTTAGAACAGATAAATAAGAATTAACCACTCCCCAATGGCAGCACCGACTGGAATGCTATGTTGTAGAACGTAGAACATATAAAATAAGAATCATCCTTAATAAGAATTAAAAAAAAAAAGAATATATATTATGAATCTAATTTTTTAAAACTAATCTCTCCTAGAATTATCCTCTAATTTTTTTTATGTGTCACCCCCCCCCCCTCAAAAAACAAAACAAAAAAACTATTATATGGATTTTCTGCGCTTAGTTGAGAGATACGAAAAGATCAAATCTTTTGCTACATTAAAAAATGGTATTTATTTAAAAACAAAAACGGCATTGCCAACACAAGGAGCTCTTCCCAAATATTATATTTGGCATGAATATATAAATTCATTAAGATGTTAATTTTTTATGAAATAATATGTATGTTTGTAGATATCTCTTAAATGTGCATATTTCAATATATGCACTTAAATTAAACATAAAAAGAAATATCAAGAAATAAATAACTTTAAAATCAACATTCCTTTCAAACTTATGAATGGTGATAAAATAACGTCTGTGCTAACTATTTATAACATACATGAGCAACCTACAGACCATGGGCCAAATCCGGCCCACGGAAGCTTTTCATCCGGCCCGTAAAGACCTTTTGAAATCTATAATTATCATATAATTTAAAAAAATAATATTATAAAATAAGCATTACGATGTATGTATACATATTTTGCACATATATAATTAGGGCTCTTGGCCTAATTAGTCAGTCATGGAATACATAATTTGGCCCACAAATGAACAAAGGTTGCCCATCCATGATTTATAGAGTAGAAATAGACCAAAGGCACAAATATAAGATTGATACGTACGTAACAAGGATGTCCTGTTTGAAAAATGACAAAATTTTAAGATTTTGTAGTCACTCTATGTATGTGTGTAGGTAGCGTGACCGGTCATCTCGCTCCAAAACAATTTCACCCAAGGTCATTTTTCCGAATTTTTTTTATTGATAGGGCACATAGATTGTTAATTTTGTGTTTATAATTAACAATATAATAGCTATTTTGATTTTATTATCTTAACATATAACTTTTATATATTTAAAAAAAGTCAAATTGCCTTTTTAAGGGGATATGCCTCATAATTTTGATACTTATTGAACTTACTACCAGCTCGAATATTTTCGTTGTATTATCAGCTTTTAGGAAAAGTAAATACTATACGGAATACAAAAAGTGTTCAAACTCTTCAAATTATAAATCATAGGATGAAATTCGTCATCAACATCATAGTATCTCTATCCTTCCTCTATGGATAGAAAGGTAATAGTTATAGAAATTCTATCCGTGTTAGTTTGTCCTTAAAGAACGTCAACCTTCGAATCTCTTTCCAACTCTTGTCTCAATCCCCGTGATCTTTTTCATCATAGTAATGAGTAGCCATATTTGGGATCCAAATATTAAGATCCTATATAGATCATCCAATCTGCAATCATGTAGTAAGAAGTTCTCTGTTTCCAAGGAATCTACATTTCTCCGGAATCAAATAGCCATTTCTTCTGCTTGGAATATGATGAATCTGGTTGTTTTCTTATCTTCTAATATTTTTGGATACATTTTTTGAACTTGACCTATCGAAGATTCATCCATTGTTGCTGTAACTTCAGCATTTAAGGACTTTGTGTAAGTTAATGAACTTGTGGCTAGAAACTTTAAGTTTGCTTTTGCCTGGTTTACTCTTGAAAGTATGACGATGCTCACCATGACTGATTTCAGCGAGCTTTTTGGGATAAACAAAAACACACTGTATTCTTCTCCCTTCAGCTGATTTTCATCATTTGACTCTTTTGATTTAAAGCAGCTGACTCTACGTCTTATGAACTCTAATAGGGTATTATTATTATTCATGATTTTGATGCATAAAAAATATATTAAATCAAGAATTGCGCGCCCTTTTTTTAAATTTTGAATATATTACAAGTAGTAACGATTGGTTTGTGATTGGTAAAATTTATCAATGTATGGTATATCTAAATAATAAATTCTGCCAAATATTAACAAGCTGGCAACAAGGAAAATACAGAAGGGTAGCTACCAGTTGTTTTTCCAAAGTTTTCTTTTCTCTTTTGAAGGTTGAGGTTGAGAGTGGACAAAAAAGCTCGACATGAACAAATATCGAAATTATGGGGCAAAATCCTCTTAAAAAGGCCATTTTGTTTATACATATATGTAAAATTTTAATGAAGAAGCCGCATGAAAAAATTTAATATTCAAACATGTCAAGCCATTACAAGATAGGCAATGCCGGTCGAAAAACATCATTTTAATTGGCTGAAACATTTCAAAGATCTCTTTTCTCATGAGTATGTAGAAGAAATTCCCTTAATGCAGACAAAATAAAATATTTCACTAAAAACAGTTACACCTATATTAGGCGACCAGACAAGGAAAACTAAAAAATGACTGCTTAGTGTATGTAACCTTTTAGACTAGGTTTGCTTTTTTTAATAATTAATTATAAATTGAAAAATAGGTAACAAAATAATATATTAACTGGAAAATAAACTGTATCAAATAATAAACATGTATTTAAAACTTTTTTTTATAAAAAAATATAACCAAAATTAGAATAAAATTAACTTTAATTGTAATATAAATATACATTCATATAACAAAATGAAAAATAACTTATAAATACATTACTTAAAAAAGCCGTTATTTCAAACTGATTAGCCATGTCAATATGTGCCTTCTGTGATTATTATTTAATGAAACATCATTTAGCATACTATATATATTTCTTCTATCGACTACAAACTGTTTAAATTTTAATATTGCATCACTAGCTTTATTAAAATTGTCGTATTTATTTCTTAAATAGATAGAAAGAGAGAGAAATGTGGGGAAAAACATCCATATTTTGTTTATTTCACCTGAATGCGTCATGCGCATTAAAGATCCAAATTGTACACGATCAGACATGTTTCAAAATGTGAATATTAAGTACTCATTAGACCATTGCCGAGTTAGCGGGATTAGAATTCATTATCTGGATTTATTAATTCTTCTATTTCAAGGGCAGAGCGTCTGAAGTTTTGTTCTAAACGATCAGTAAACGTTTAAAAAAGTGACCGTTGAAGCAGGTTGCATTATTTTAGGTGACCGCTGGCTAAGAATTGCAAAGGTGCGTCATATACAGTGCATTTATGTAATACATTTCCTTTGTGGGAACTGGATATGACCGCCTAGTACAGTGACACATGCTTCAAGCAAGTGACCGTTAGACCAGGTATGATTGTACATATATGTAAATTTACACAATACAGGGTTCTCAATTCTCACACCAATACCAATAAACACTCACATATCGTTTAGGTAATGTTTTATCGAAAGTCAATAAATATTTTTGTACAAATGCATAATTAATTCTTCTTCATTATTAATTTAAAAACTTGAAATCCCGATTGAATGACGTCATACAACTAATGACATATCAACTCACATATACCTTGAAAGAATGACAAAATATGAATTAAAAAAGTTTTTGAGGAGAGAAGGAGTAGGAATAATAATAATAATAATAATTAATTAATCATTATACAGTAATGTAGGAGGCTATGGTAGACATTAAAAAGGGTAATGAAAGATAATTGAGGCTATTAGGAACGTGTGTTACAAATAACAAGCAATGTAGGATTTTACTCAACATACATAACATATTAAAGTAAGATCTTAATCAGAATTAATTAATAATTCTGATTAATGAATGTTATGAAATACCTTGGGTATCCAGACATTTAATATACATTGCGAGTGTTTTGGACATGAGTGCTCGTTTTGTATTTGTATAATTATATAAGTATTTGACAAGGATTATTTTTTTGGGGTTTTTTTTTCTTCATTAGAGTCACTTTTCCAAAGGGTCCAACAATGGCTCTACTCCACAATATTTTTAAGTACAGTGATGCTAAAACCATTCAAGGTCTTGCGACTAGAGATAAACTACCATCAAATGCCAGATAATTTATTTAGCAGAAGGAAACAGTTGAATCCATATTGGTTTACGAAAACTTCTTCAAGCTATGCATTATTAATTTCAAATGCAGAAAAAAATGACAAAAATGCAAATTAAAATGCGGAAAGATGTCATTGAATAAAAATTGAATAAGGACCCTCTGGCAATCGTCCTTGTTCCTCTTGTTGCTGAGGATCGTTTTTGACGATCCTGAATGCTCTCTCATAATCCACAGATGCCATGGAGATAGCTACTTTGATGTTGAAGCTCTTCTTCAAGCCAGGCATATTCTCCCCAGAGAGCAATGAGCCACTCTCATTCATCTTCTCATAGAGTAGATTCTTCTTGAGGATCTCCACCAACCTGTAGGCAAACTTGGAGTCGTTCAGTTCCTCAAGGACCTTCTGAATGATGAACAAGGTCTGGTAGTCTTTCCTCAAGATGGGATTCTTCAGGATCTTGAATTTGGTCTTGATTAAGACAAGGTTTGTGGTCCTAGGAGGTCAAAATGCGAAAAAATATTGGACATCACTAATAGTAATAATAGCGATATATTTATTCTTTTAAAGGAAGCTTTAAATCCATTCTAAAGTATTAAAATGACAATCACTTCTCACACCCAGATGTATTTAGTTTGTTGAAGCAATCTCTCAGTTAGTTTATGATCATATTGTTTACCTGAGCCTTTTTAACTCACAAATTTTGTTCAATATCTGAGGATTATAATTTGTTTTAAGGGTCTTTTTGTTAGCCGCCACTTTTATTACTACTCATGATGTCCTTTTTAATATTATTTTAGTGCTCTGAGCGTTGATTAATTGAGCTCTTGCTCAGGACAGTGAATAGCTTCCAACTATGCAATGAAGAATATCCTAGCAGTTGACTAAACTTGGCCAACTGCATACCAATAGCTTTTGGTATACCTTTTTTCATTTTATTTTTGGAGGTGGAAAGGTTCTGAGATACAATATAGATTCCACCGTTTCTGATTTTCTCCAACTTTAGCCCATGCATATTCAAGGGGCATTTTGAAGAGTTCCCGGGAATTTCCGTCAAATCAAAATGTCCCCCAAAACCACTTATGAATAATAAATAATGGCAGCAGAAAAAGAATATTCCAGGGCATAAATGCAAATTTTGCAGATTTAGGGGCTGAATATTAGAAAAGGTTAAAAAAGGGATTGTCCGTTTTTCGATCTACTACTCCCGGGAAAAAATATCTAAACCCTTATTTAATCATCAAAATTCATTTCCTTCCCCTCAAAAGTGAAAGTCCCTGATGCATTGCACATGTGCCAACGTAGTTTTTTTTTTCTAATTTTGAAGACAGTTACAAAAATTTTATTAAGTCAATAATTACGGAACAATAACCCAGCTGAGTTTAGATTAAAAATCAATCGAACGGTCAGTTTCTTGATAATAATAGGTTATGTATCTTAAGAAATAAACCAGTGATTCTCAAACTTTTAATATAATACAATCTGGAATATTCATTGTAACTTTTTTAGTTTACACAACATTTCTCTAAATTGTATTTGTGTCATCATCTTTACGACTTTTTAAAATACAAAAAAAAAATCAATTTTAGCTCTTCACCAAAGGGCAACGCGTATCTCAAACATTAAGGAGTATTCTGACCTGGAATTTGGTATAAATGTCAATTAGAGTAGAACCAACTTCAAAACAAAAACATTTATTCCTATTGGACTACTCTCAAAATTAAATTCAAATTTCCCGGCATTTTTGTATCCATGTCTATTTCCATATATGTTTGTATATTTCTGCCTTTAGTCTCTCCTAAAGCATCTATTATTTATAGGGGGAAAAAAACCCTCACAAGAACGAAGATCCTACAGGACCAGAATCCCGTCTTTAAAAACCTAATCCACGACACCTCAAATGACAATCTTTTACTTACTTCCATCAGTCTCATAAAAACTTTATTTGAATTATTTTTTAACATAATTTTATTCTGTTTAATTAGCCAACGGAGATTAGATGAAATTAGAAGAAAAAACGTTGAGTTTTTTTATACATATGTATGTAAGTAACGTAGAGAATCCTCTCTTCTCTTTCTTAAGTTGAAGAATTAAAAAAAAAAAAAAAAAATGTTTTTTTTTTTCGGTTAAATTAATGACGGTTTTTCAATGGATCGGATCTTTATTTTTTATTTTTTTGTTCTTTCTTGTTCATCGTCTTCCTTTTTCTTTGATTCCATAATAAGATTGGATAAATAGATATATATGTATATATTAGTATGAAATCTTTGGACCCTTTATTGAAATATTGTGTATACATATACATATTTACGTTTCCCCTTTGAGGGAAGAAGACGAAGCAGGAGGTACCATTAAATATATAAATTACTTTGATACGCCGCAAAAGGATTTATAATAATACATCTACATATAGGTAGGTACATTTCTACCTAAATATGAATGTATGTAGAATCATATATGAATGTAGAATCAACGATGTGTCCCTTTATAGCCAAGAAATAATTGTTGAAATCTATGTGATTTTGAAATATTTTAATAGATGTAATAATATTTAGATACTTTTATATATATGTACATGCATAAATGATATATATATAATAAATTGTATTTCCTTGCTTTAGAGTTTCTATAAACTAATAATGACACGCGTAAATGTATATGGATTAATTAATTAAATCATTTAGAATGAATAGTCTTGAGTGAGGGGGGTCTGAATGTATGATGAGTGATTATAAATTTAACGAAGACATTCCTCAAATGATTTCAGAGATAATGAGGCCCTCATTTTTGGGTCGACATCGTTTATATAGGCCAATGAAGGCATATATAAGGCCCGTAGTCATGAGTAGACTCAGAAGACTCATAAAGATCAATTTATCCTTTGAAATAATAATGCCATTGTTCCTCAAGGACTCGAGTTGAGAGCCTGTTTTGAGCATTCCAAACTGACTTCGTTTGACGGGATGTCGTCGTCGTCGAATTTCCTCACATTTCGGAACTCGCATCTTCATTTTGATCCCTTCAAAAAAATCCACGACAACGAGAACGAGTCGTCTTTTATCATCTTTGGGATAGGGTGCGGATTTGTTCCAAGTTGAGCTGAGCAAATGCCATTTCCGCTTTTGATCCTGGCCCAGAATGAGATATACATTCGCGGGATGCTCGGAACTTGAGACAATGCTTCGCTTTTTCATATCACCAATGTAATTATAGTTGGGTATGAGCTCTCCCCATCCAATGGATTCACAGTCATTGGAGGGAGTGGGAAGTGGGGAAATGTCCCATCCGGGTGCTCTTGAATGATCTCTCCCAAAGTTACCAATGTTGTTCTCAATTCGATCCTCTTCCGACATTGAATTAGTGCTGCATCTCTTCCAACAAGACTCAATCTCTGGAGAGAGTGTATGCCGAAGAAGACATCGGGATTTGCATTTGGAGGTTCTCAAGTGGTATCGAAGGACTCGATCCAAGGAGTTGCCTCGAAGACTCAGCACACCCGTATTTGAAATGCACAAGAGAAAAGTGGAGATTAATATAACACTGCTAAGGAGATTCATTTTTCTTGTTGTCTGTTCGAATGTTGATTTAAAACTGAGCTCTCAAAAAAACTCAAACGTAAACAATAAAAATATTAAGTTGTCTTTTTTTTTTTTTTTTTTTTTTTCTTTCCCTCTTCTTCATTCCCACCCCCTTAAACTTCTTCTTCTTCTTCTTCTTTTTCCTTTGAGTGTTGGGTATCAGTTAGGGCGGCTTCTTTGATGCCTTTAAAGGATAATAAATGCCACCCCATGATAAAAAGAGGATTGCTTCCGTTATCTTTATTTTTGAGCAACATCAAAGGTCCGACGAAGATTTTTTCCATCTTAAATTTCGGTCAGTTGGAGAGGGGGGAAAACAAAATGTATTATTAATTGAGAGGAGAATATCTTTGATAGATAAATATACTACATACATACAAGAAAGCGTGCTAAAGTCTCTCCATTTTGTGTAAAAAAAAAAAAAAAAAAAAAAAAAAAGACACCGCTCTCATTAGTAAAATATAAGAAGAAAATAATTAAGCTGATTCTTCATACTCCATTAATATATATGTAAATGATTAAAGGTTATTTTTTCTTATGATTTTCCCCGACTTGATGTACGCATTTGTTGTTCCTCTTTGTAAATTTCAAAGACACTTAAAAAGGAGAGAGAGAGAGAGAGAGAAAGAGAAATTAATTGAATTGACATATTTATGAAGTATCTGAAAAAAAAAAAAAAAACCCGAAGGGAAGGTGAATTAATAGTCATTCAAAAAATCAATGAAAACTATTTTGGACTAATTGAAATGAATTGATCCGTCTTCGGCTCTTGTTGAGAGAGAGAGAGAGAGATTGTTTCTTTATTTTTTCTTCTGGGGAATGCTAATAAACTATGTGTGCAAAGTCATCAGTATGAATTTAGAGCTTGTGCCTGATATAGCTCATTAATTAGCTCGTTCACAAAAACCATTCATTTTGAAATGGTTTTATGTATATTATTAAATCCCGTGTAAAATACGTTTATAACCATCCTTATACCTATTTATCAAAGCTATATTTGTGCTTTGAATGACAAATTGTTTTACGTCACAATTGATAAAGAAATAAGCCAGTCATTCAATTGGTCACCTTAGCTAATGATCATCGAATTATTATGTAATCACATCAGAGTATCCTTTGAAAAGTTATTATCTATAGGGATTGCATGGGTCCAACCTCATTTGCAAACTGGTAAAATAGGACACACAGTTACTGCTTCCTATAAAATGAAAATATAACTGTATTTACTCCGAATGATCCAATTTCGTATGAAGTCTATTGACACTTATAGAATTTCACAAAATGCTCTTTTGATTGTTAATAATCCTCTGAGGCAACTGGTTTTAGAATATAATAGATAAATAATTTTGGGTTTTTTTGTTCTATTTGCTTTTTTAAATATGTTTATTCGAAGGCTGCAATATGTACTCAGATGGGCCTATGATTCTCAGTTGTCACTGTCTAACGGTGCAGGAGTGGTAAAATGCTGCGTGCAAGATTTTGTGGAGTTGGACCTTTTAACAGTACTTTTTGTTTTCCAAAGCTGCTATCATTTTTCCTTTATTACTGAGGGGAAAACAAGCAAATAACATGTTAGAAAAGGGCTCATGTTCTCGTAATAATGGTTAGTTTACGACTTGTAAGCGAAAGATATATAATTTTCTCACATAAAATTTGAGTTAATTTTCTGCCTCTCATCTATGGTATACATAATGTTATTATTTATTATTGATGTATTCATTTGTAAATGTATATAATGGAGAATAGCAACTTGTAGCTCAGTAAAACGTCATGACAGCTCAAGCAACATTCATCAAATTGTTAGAGTGGCCAGGTTGATTTTCTCTTTTTTTTTAAATTTTATACACTCCATTTGCATATTATTTACATTCCTGTAGATTGTTTGTAAATTTGCAGAGATGTGAAAATTGCAATAATCCCGGCGAGCGTAAAGTAAAAAAAAGTGTGTGCTGGGGTAACCTTCAAAATATTTGTGGACTTATTTTAATTCTTTTTTCTTATTTAGAAGAATTCAAATGTCATCAGCAATTTCTGCGTGCAAATCTATTTATTAGTTCCCTGAGTTACCACAATTCGTTTGACATCATCGCAGGTGTGGTTTTTACTGAGATTTTTGTTTAGCAATTTTCACATCTTCGCCAACATTTATATTTAAAAAAAAAACAAGTTCTGAGTTGTTTACAAACACTCATCTAGCATGCAAACTCCTGGTAATCCAAGTTTTTAAAAACTAGAACAAAAATCCCATTTTACACCTTGTTGTGGGTAACAATAACTTATTCACTCCCAAGATTTTCGCCAATGATTCAAAATGAAAAAAAAATCAAAAATCATTCAATCAAAAACAAGCATGAACCAGCTACAATCTTTGATCCAAAAATAGTCAAAATTCATTGAGCCAGAGAGTTTGGTTCATGAATGAATACAATGAGGAGCTTACATACATACATGTATTCTACGAACAACAAATCAGGAGTGCACATACTGTTGAAGGAGAGAAGGATGGAGGACGGATGTTGTTACCATGTGCTCAGATTTGTTTAGTATGTCTTTTATTTTAGAGGAGGGAGGAATCATCAAAGGAGGCGCTTTTGTCGAGTGGTGGCACGGCAGCGGTGGTTTTCTTCTTCTTCTTCTTCTTTTTAGAATTAAATAAACAACTAATTAAATTATTATATTAATTGATTTGAACTTGTGAAGAAGGTCATTGACAAATTTTGAAATGAAATATTTTATTTCAATTAGTAATGCAACACAAAAGAGTAAATATTGTACATACATAAATTGTACAGATGTTTATATCACAGAGCCTTCCTCCGCCTTTGACTAACTGACCGAATCTGCAAATACATATATGTAATATACATGAATGTATAATGATGGCAATATCAAAAACAAAACAACAGCATGAAGGAATTCATGACATGAGATTCATAGCCAATCAAGTGAGCGGTTACAATTGAAATACAATACATACAGACATATTTGCCGACGGGTCTTCAAAGGAGCCGCAGTTCAAATTATGTGTCATATATACAGAGAAGGCGGCGGCTCCTTTGAACTTTTTTCTCTTTAAATTCTGAAAAGTATTTTCCCATGACTCTGTGACATATGTATGTACATACATATAAGTTATAGAGGGCCCGCTCTACTGTGAAATAAAAGGACCTCTCAATGAGCCAAAAATTGACTTTTTATATGAATGTGATTCATTCATGAACCATTGGAAGCCAATTACTCCTTTAATCCTTCATACGAATCATTGTCGAGCTTTGCCAGGCTTTTAACAGCTCAAAAGTTAAATGTCATACGTCTCAGAGGTATGTAGACATATTATGTGCAGGGACCCATTGCGGATTTTGCTATATGCAGAACCTGAGTACGAGGATAAATGTGCAGGGCCTTTTGTCTATGTACAAAATTAAACTGTATTTATTTAGAATTTTAAAATGGAGTCTTGTTATTTGGTTATAAAGAAATTTATGTTTATTGTTTTGGCATCTCCTCATTCAGGGATACCGTTGCGTTGAGTATTGTGCATACTCACTTTTCGCACAAATGTACGTTCTCCTTCAACAATGCAATTTGCTCCTCGTTAGACTGAAGGCTAACCTCCAAGGAATTTAACTAGGGGAGAATAGGAAAATAATTTAAATATTTCAAATTTATAACTATACCTTTTCAAGTTCAATATGGGATTAAGCAAGTTCAATATGGGAATAAGCAATTGAGTGGGTACATAAATGCTTAAGAAGTGCAAAGGATGTATATGGAGGGCCAGTAGTACTTGTTATTGATAATGCTCCGGCCCACTCCAGGATTGAAGATGTTTTGAATTCATAAAATTTTAAGACTGGTTCTACAACATAGCATTCCAGTCGGTGCTGCCATTTGGGAGTTGTTAGTTCTTTGATATCTATTTTAAATTAATCTATATCTTTTCAAGTTCAATATGGGAATAAGTAAGTTCAATATGGGAATAAGTAAGTTCAATATAGGAATAAGCAATGCACTTTAGGATTGAAGATGTTTTGAATGAAGAAGAGTTTTCAATTCACAAAGTTTGAAAACTTGGGCCTTACAGTCCCTTGCTCAATCCAATTGAACATATTTGGTCAATTTTGAAAGCCTTTGTGAAAAGAAAATTAGCTATATAGAAAAATTGAGAATATTTTAAATGCTGAAAGAAATGATTGCAGCATTTTGGAGCAAAGATCAAGAACAGCTCTGGAACAATTAATTGAAGAAGGACTAAATAAAATTACCTCAATGATTTGTAATAATTGTACTGCTAGCATCCAGAATCGTTTTGTATATAGATGTGATTAATTTTGTTGATATGAGATTCATATAAATTTATTATTACATATATTGAATTTCATGAATATTATTCTTTATTATTTATTCCTATATTGAACTTGAAAAGGTATAGCTATATAATTATTACACTTTAATCAATGATAAATAACGATTTAGATTTAAATTATATTCACATTCGTGAATTCAGGCATTTTCCTTCACTATGAAGAGAGTTCATGGTTCAAGCCAGTTTTATTTATTTTTCACACTAAAGATTAAAAAGCTCGAGTTATATATATATATATATATATATATATACATCATGGGAAGTGAGGAAATGTCTCAGTAAAGTATTTCCCGGGGTTTTACACCAAAAAATTTTATGCTCAATATATAGTCTTCATTAAATTATATACATATATTATTATAATTCATTAGTTTAAAGGTTAAATACCTTTAAATTGATGAATCAGTCAGTTTCAAGCTTTTATGCTTAGCATTTAATGCAATATATGTATTCATAATGAAATATCTCTAACAAAGCATCAAAATGTTTTGAGCATGGGAACTTTCCTGTAACAAAATGCATCCATTATCCCTTCTTTTTTCCACCATACATGTAATTCGTATATTGATACTGATGGAAAAAAAATAATAGAAACTTGGAGTTGATCTCAAAAATCCCACATTATTTACGAGTCGGATAAATGATTTCTAAACTATTCTATACCGACACAAATTTTGTAGAGTGTATTTTATACCCTACTTAATCAACAAATAAATACAAATCCTCAAGACTCCTTATTTACATCCTAATTAATCAATTATCAAAAATATAAGAAATACATTTTTTTAAAACTGTTACTTAACATTCCAATGGAGGACACACACACACTAATTTTGGATCTTTCAATTATGTATTCTACGAATTTATTATTCCTTTTTAAAGTATAAAAATCTTAAAGGATTTATTATTTACTACCGGGATTCCAGATTTCTCAGAATTTATAAATTAATTACTCTGGACCCTTGCTGAAGACCCATTTCTCCAGAAATGAGATAACTTTAAAGCTACTAACCATAAAAAAACATCAGTTTTTAGTCCCAATGTTAACTTATTTGTATGTATTTATGTAATATGTAATTTAGGAGATTAGAGGAATTTATGGAGTGTAGTTGAATGTACTAAAGACTTTTGAAAACATAAATAGGAGTTATAGAATTTGAATAAATAGTTAATTAATTATTCCCTCTCCTCCAGATGTACGAATATAACCACCCCACTATAAACAGACTAGCAGACTAAGTCAACTAAATTTTCATTTCGAAAAATGAGGAAATTTAAGTTAAGATCCCAAGTTGCTCAAATGATACTCAAAGTTTACTAAATTATGTCTTCTTCTAGCAAATTTGTTTGTCTGCATACCAATTTTAATGACGACTCCGAAATATAACTATGTACATACATAAATATATAACATCTTTGTAATCAAAAAGACACAAATTAGAATTTTTAGATGTCAAAAGACTTTATAATAATGTCTTTTATAAAAACTTTGTGAAATGTTTTATTAAAAAATAATATATCGTTTGTGTTAAAACTTTATTCTACAAATGTAATTGCTTTTCCTTCAATTCTTTATTTTATTTTTAAATAAATATGAAATTTAGTTTCAACAATTTATATATGATTTTTTTAAGAGTCGAATTCGTTTATATCAGGGGTTAAAAAGACCATTGGTTGATTTTTTTTTCACAGTGTAACTTTTCTCATCACCCTTAGATGCAAAAAAGATCATTTCACAAGATTTCATGAAAGTTTGAAAGTTTGTAGATATTCGACAATAAATGGCTCATAGTTTTCTCAAAAGTTATGAAAGTTAATTCATTTGAGAATAATGTGATATTCCTTAACTCCGTGATCGGCAAATGATGATCCACGGATTACTTGTGATTAGAGAATCAAACAGTTAAAGTTAACCGACTTAACTACTTTTTTCTTTAACTGTAACTTAACAGTTGTATTTCTTTTAATGTTTTTATAAATCTGTCAATAGATGATTTAATGGTTTTTTTTCTTAACAAACATACTTGGAGACAGGATTGACGTTTTTTTGCTACGTCAATATAAAAATCTGCTAGAGGAGCTCTGTGATTGGCCTATATGTACATATTGCCCCTCATTTTAGAGCACTTATGCGTTTATCATTATTTTTTTTTCTTAAAATTAAACAAATAAATAAAATAAAATTGCCCTTTTGACTTTAAAGCCCTCCAGCATTCATCTCTACTTTTTCAAATTTTATACAACAAAGACATTTTGTAGTGATGGGGATGTGATACAATTATGACCGGACTCTGACGTCATCATCATATTAAGTTTAACTACTCTCGCCGGCTAATCAATTTAAACACCATACGATTAACCATAAAGCGTGATCCGTATCAAAATTAGAGCATTACAAATATTCAAGATTACGCATAAACATAATGGTCCATGGAGCTATATGTACAATAAGAATGCCGACTGCTGCCAGGGACTAGCTCAGATATTTCATTCCTACAGCAAATCAAGTGTCCATTTCTATCTCATAGTTGAAAAATATATTGTAAGGAATTATTTGAGTCATTGTAGAAAGAATCATTTAAGTCTTTCCATAAATAACACATTTCATTCTTGTTTTTCTTTTCTTTATTATGAACAAACAACAAAGTTTGACTTTTTGCCTAAAAAGATGAACTCCCCCTTCACACATACACACACCTTGCCGTCGCACCCCTGGCCATTGTTTTAAATTACAATTACTTTTTCGGTCAAAATGATTAGGAAAGGGACTCTCAATACTCACCAATCTGGCCAGGTTTTGATTTTCGATGAATTAGTTTTTCATTTATTTTTTTGAAAGAAAAAACATCTTGTTCCTTAAGACAAATAAAATATCAATTGTAATCGGGAACTTTTCCATATTAGAGATCAATCCAAAGCTTCCTAAAGCTCCCCGAGATCAAGCCCCTATTTAAAGCTATAATTTATGCAAAGAGTCATTTGATATTCACAATACTTGAAAGGTCGAAAGGCATATGTATGTACATGAATGCATGCAGACTAATGTGCTCAAACATCAAAAGCATGTCTGCATAAAAGTGCAACCCTTTTAAAAGTATCTCTTTGAAAATTGATTCCTAACATAAATACACATGTATGTGCATTGCATGTCTTCCACAAAAACATCAAACAAAAATGTATGAATGCTTGTTAAACGTCTTGTAATGTTTTATAAGGGATAGACTCTCTGATTTTGTATTATATATCTGCTATTTTTTCTCTTACATACGACTTTGACTGAATGGACAACATGTATATAATTATAGCACATGATAAAACTTGTATATTGTATCACATTGTTTTTACTCCTTAAGGAGATAGAAAAAGGCTCCCTCCGCTTGTTTGTCATTCTTTTCATCCACTATAAATATCCACTTAAAAGCAGATAACAAAACTTTATTCAGGTTCAACTCATCAATCAAGTAATAAGGGACAAGAATAGTTGATAGTTGATAGGAGAATATAGGACATGAAGTGTGCTTAAATGTTTACAAATATTTTACACATCGTTATCCATAGTGTTTATCGAAACCTTTTATAGCAAAAGAAAGAGACAAAAAGGTTCAAAATCAGTTGGTAGACGTTATCCAATTCGCTAACGGCTAGCCCACTCTTGATTTAAAAGTAAGATGTTGTTTACAACCAACAAAATATCAATGTGCATACATGACGAGCTTTTTTGTCCACTCACAACCTCGACTGACAAAAGGGAAAGGAAAATTTGGAAAAACAATTGGTAGCTACCCTTCTGTATTTTCCTTGTTGCTTACTTGTTAATATTATGCAGAATTTATTATTTAGATATACTATATATTTATAAATTTTACCAATCACAAACCAATTGTTAATACTTATAATATGTTCAAAATTCAAAAAAGGGCGCGCAATCCTTGATTTAATATATTTTTTATGCATCCAAACCATAAATAATAAGAATACCCTTTTTGAGCCCATAACACATAGGATCAGCTGCTTTAAGTCAAAAGAGTCAAATGATGAAAATCAGCTGAAGGGAGAATAGAGTGTGTTTTTGTTTATCCCAAAAAGCTCGTCGTGATAAAGCTAAGGAGGTGACTATCACGTCGAACTTTTGTGTGCTCTCTCAACCTCCACCCTCAAAAGGGAAAAGAAAAATTAAAAAACAACAACTGGTAGCTAGCCTTCTGCATTTTCCTTGTTGCCAACTTTTTAATATTGGGCAGAGTTATTATTTAGGTAAATTCTACCAATATATATATCAATCTTAATACTTGTTTATTATTCAATAATTCAAAAAAAAGAGCGCGAAATCCTTGATTTCATATATTTTATATAATTCAAAAGTAATAATAATTCCCTTTTTGAGTTCATAATATGTAAAGTCAGCTACTTTAAAAAAAGAGTCAACTGATGAAAAACAGCTGAAGGGAGAATACATTTCATTTCTAGGTCATATTTACTGTGCCTTGATCTCAACATCTCAATATACTAATATTTGGTATCTATGGGAATCATTTCAGAAACAAATTTCTGTCCAAATATAGAGACGATGTGATCGAGCTATCACCTTTTTTTCTAGTCCCGGTGCTAGAAATCTTGAGTACATATGCACGACGAGCTTTTTGGGATACACAAAAACACACTGTATTCTCCCTTCAGCTGATTTCCATCATTTGACTCTTTTGATTTAAAGCAGCTGACTTTACGTGTTATAAACTCAAAAAGGATATTCTTATTATTTCTGATTTTGATGCATAAAAAATATATTAAATCAAGAATTGCACGCCATTTTTTTGAATTTTGAATATATTACAAGTAGTAACGATTGGTTTGTGGTTGGTAGAATTTATAAATGTATTGTATATCTAAATAATAAATTCTGCCAAATATTAACAAGTTGGCAACAAGGAAAATACAGAAGAGGAGCTACCAGTTGTTTTTCCAAATTTTTCCTTTCCCTTTTGTCAGTCGAGGTTGCGAGTGAACAAAAAAGCTCGACGTGATGCACAAAACGGTCAAAAACTTGTATAATTTGTGTTTATTACAACACGCAATTAAAATCTATTAGTATAATCACTCAATCTCTCTTACAAGGAATTCGTAGTAATAAAAATATTAAATTTGCGAACAGTTTTTGCGTTCTCCAGTGTACGAATCAGGATATATGTATATCAGAAAAATAGAAGACAACCACTACCTTGTTAATTGTCTCATCAACTATTGAGCAGTTAAAAATTTGTCTCATAGTCTTCTCCTAACAAGAAATATGTCCCTCTGATCCCAAATGTATAAGCATAGCAATATATTTCAAATGATTAGTTAAGGAACAGTAATATGATCTATAAATAATCAATAATAAGCTTCTGGAAATACATTATAAAATCTTTTCATCTAATTTTCCTTACGACGAGTTATTCTACTCCAAATTTCCCTAACATTTTAATATAATTATTTTAAATAAATAATGTTTTTAACCCTTTGTTACTCCCCATGGGTAAAATTATACACATTGAATCATAAATTAGCTCCTAATTCCTTTTCGGTTGCGCGTTTTTTGTCTCTTATTTCAGTCTAACTTTTAATTACTTTGCTGTCTTTAAATAGTAAAAGTAAGTAAGTAAGTGTCGTTATTTTATAAGTTATTTAATTATTCTCCTAGACCCTTTGCCTCTACGAGTAATTTTTTAAAATTTCTTGAAATATCTACTTGAATTGAAAAAAAAAAAAATCATAATCAAATAACTTTTTTTTCATAATCTATGTATGTATATATTTTTAAGTATTATATTAACAATCTATTTTTTGTGTGTACCACCGACGGCGAATCAATTTTTAAGTTTCAAGATACAAGAAATATCTTTATGATTTACAAACGTTTCATAAGGAGGAAGTGACTTGTACTAAAAAAAGAAATATAATATAAAAGGAGATATTATAAGAAAGTCTAAAGTTATTTTAGATTATAATAAAGTAAAATGTGGACTTAATTGACTTAATAGTGGAGTATTTTAATTTATACTCCAGGAAGGAAGCTCGTAAAATGGTTTAGAACAATTACATTGGTCAACAAATTTGAACTTTCAAAAGTATAATAAAAGTTTTTAGATTCTATTTCCAGTCTTTTTTGATCTAAAAGGACTCCTATGGGCGTAGGGTATCGGAGTAGGTCCAAAAGTTGGCCAAATCCTTAAATATCTCCTTGAAATATTACATAAAAATGGGTTAATAGGGAATGCATTAAAGACCTACAGCTTTCAAACGAGATGTCAAGCGCCCGATAACTTTGAATAAAACGTCTATCTAAGTGTGTAAATTTTCATTTTGAGCAAAAATTAGCTAGAAATCTATGAACTACTTAAATAGTAGTGCACAGAAGGATTACGAACCCATCTACTCCGGCACCTTACGCTCTAGGAGTCTTGAAAAGACTGGAAAAGGAATATGCATTAAATAAACTAGCAGATTAACATTTTTTAAGGCACAAAATGAGTATCCTTCTAGGCTTAAAGTGAAATTGAAGATGGAAAATGAGCCAAAAAAGCTAAAAAAGTAAGAACCGATTTCTCAAAAACCGTCAGACTCTCGAAAAAAAAATTACAGATTTGAAATTAGCGTGCAAAACTGAATAACTTATATTATTCTTATACGGCTTAGGGTTTTTGACTGTTGACCAGTGATATTTTTCATCTGATTATTATTGGAGTGTTGAAAAATTTGATAATTTACAATAAACGTTCCTAAAACGAAAAAGTTTATCTACAAGAATTTACTCATCATCAACAAATGTCCACAAATTTACAGCCATTACAAGTGACAAGAAAGGTTGAAGAAAAAGATGTGTATCATGTTATAAAAAATTAACATTAGAGGAAAGGGGCTAAAGAAACTCAAAAGTGAAATAAATCATGTTTTAATCATTGCCATGTGGGAATATATTGCCTATTTATTGTCCTAAAACTTTTGTGCTGAAAATAAATCAAGAATAATATTATATGTATTCAAAAGTAAATTTATCGCTTATTCCCTCTAAATGTATATGAAATGATAGGACAAAAGCAAAAAGATGACATTTTGTGTATCTTTTATAAAAAACTGACAAAAAGTTCGGGAATGAGCCATCATGAATAAAATATTGTATGTATATTCTAGCGTTTATATGCGTTGAAGCTAAACAACTATGATTATCTATCTCAAAAATAAGGTTTAAAATCATATATGTAGTTTATATGAATCATACCACACCGTGACACTATGATGTGGTTCATAGACAGGCAATGGTTTAAATATTGTTTGTTTTTTGAAAGTTAGGTGACACAAAAATATTCGATCTCAAATAGTATAATTGTCACTGATGTGACGTGCTCTTCTATACGTGGGTTTTTTTAATTCAACTCACACAAGAATCTCTTTCGCATTTTTTCTCCCTTTATGTTTTTATTATTTCTATGGCAATATAAAATACAGTGGGTCCTACTATTTGTCGAGTACCTTTTAACAAAACCTTTCCCTTTTCACTAATTTATTGCGTTTTGTTTTATTTTGAAAAAGAAAGATATAAAAATTTGAGAAAAAGTATGGGTGTGTTACTCACAATTTCGAACCATAGACTATTTAAATTAAAATGTAAATAGCATCGAATAGAATAACATTGATATACTTTGAGATCAAAAATGCCGTTGCATTAACTGCTAAACTCAATAAATCCCTTGGGCCGTCCGATTTTACGTCCAAACTCCACAAAAAATACGTCGACTCCCTGACTCTTCTTTCACGAGAAAAAAATATCTCTTTTATATTTTTCCTGAATTTGATCTTAATACAAAAAGCTAACCAGGGTCCAAGATACCTTAAGAGCTATTGCCCCTTAACCATGCAAAACAGTATGTACAAAATACACAAACATGTATCCCACGCAATACGGCTTACTGAAGTGTAAACCTATAGGCAACATTCAAGGCTCTGGTCAGACCCTCCTTGAATTTGCAGAGTAACACCTCAGTAAAATGGCTATAGATTTTGCCAAAGGATTTGATACGTCATCCCATGAAATCATCATTCGTACATTATATCAAGGAGGATTCGGGGATTGTACCATCTCAAACACCCTTAAATTTTTGAAGACAAGGCGTACAACTTTTTTGTTGTTGATAGTATAGATTGAAACCTATACAGAAATGTGTTGACAATATTTGTCCCTTATGTTTAAATTGGGATGATACAAGAAGTTGAATTTAGCCAATTTTGACCTAAAAAAGTAATAATTTTCTATTATTATTCAATGCTCAAATAAGTGTCAGTACCATGTCAAAAATGGTATAAAGAGCCTGAAATTTTACAAATTGAATCATTTTCTTGATACCCTCAAGTAATAATGGGAAAAAAAAATTTTTTACTCAAAAAACTGAAAACTCTGGATCCTGTTCAATCCCTGCTAAATTTTTGGAAGACTATATACGACCTTGATCTGATTAAATTTACAAAAAAAAAATCACTCAGCCTATATCCATTCCACGTTAAAACCCTTCTACTAATTGTATGTTATATTTCAATTATGACTATGCTGTAAGTTTTAATAAAATACTAAATTTATAAAGAAATTCAACATTTCGAAAGATATTATTTGTAAAAAACCAAAGACTTTAATATAGTTGACATTTATTCTCAGGGTTCATTTTTGAAGGTTGAGAGCACTTAAAGTCCTTTGCAAACTCAGGTCTATTCGAAAGAGGTCCAATGATCCGAAACATGTTAGGTGAATAAGAGTTTGATTGAATTCTTTCCTCCAATACATCAGGTTGTACTTTTCCACACAAAGCATTGGCACTGCTTATCCAAAATAATTGTGCTTGATTATAATTTAATCCCTTCAAGAGTCCTTCCTCCTTTGTCTTATTCGCTATAGATCTTTCTATAATATGTATACATAATTGAAAAAAAAAATGATTTGGATTTATACGAAATATGCAATGTTACCATATGCGTTGTAGGCCATTTTTATTCCAATATTATCAGTTATATCTTCATCATTTGTAAGCAGACTATTCCAAGAGATGTTTAACTGTGGAATGGTGTAATTTCCATATTGATAAATCAAACATTCCGTTAAATTAAGAAACACTTCAGCCGTAGTTTGATTCCACCAGCTTTCAGAGCCTCCTTCAAAAGTTTTTTATTTGAGAAGGAAATGAAACTTTGAAAAGTTATATACCTGTTTCGTTAAAAAATTGTCCAAAAAAGTCATATCCATGACCAATTTGATCCCCGGCTGAATATCCAAATGCACCATAATTCAAATAATTTGGACGATCAGCAGAGAAATAAATACTTTGCAGCAAACCTGCTGGAAACGATACAGCATTGGTCAAATAGTCATAGAATGCATTCACCTCAAATGGGTTTTTATATAAGGTCCAGTCTGCTCTGGCAATCTTAAAATATATTTATGTATGTATGTGAGTCATAGTTCAAATCAAAACAGCTGAATACCTACCAATTGACCGTAGATTGAAAAAAACTTATTCATCTTAAAATATGTGAGATTTCTAATGTTTTCATAGTATCTAAATTTATTTAAATGCAAGTCCCTGTAATAATCCTCTAACAAAGTATCATTTAATAAATCAGCCGAGAATCCAACATATTTTTTCATCAATTCCAACTTTTTAATCGCCCTACGTTTAGTTTCACTGTCCATCCAAGTAACATTTGATAGCGTCTCATTAAACTGTTGTTTCAAATTATCCACCAAAATTTCTGCCTTTTGAGATGAACTTTGATTAAAATATTTTCTTACATACATGGATCCAACTCCAAGGCTGAAATGAGTCTTTGTTCTTTCAAGGCATATGCTCCATCTCTCAGAATCATTTCGGATAGGACGAATAAGGGAGTAAAAGTCATAGTAAAGCTTATTCGTTTGGTTATTCAAATTTATCAAGGAATCCTGTACAACTCTCCATAGAAGATAATTAGAAATTACACCAGGTGATGTACTATTAATCAATTTCGCAAGTTTTATTATATAATTAGAGGCGTAGACAAGTACTTTGTCGTCTCCACTAACCTAAAAACAGTCATTTAAGTACATTTGTATTTGTTTCTACAATTTCTGAATAGAGCGGGACTATTTCGATCTATTGTTTAGTATTTTAAAAGAAGTAGATCCTTAAAATATAACATTTATTCAATTTTGAAAACTTTCCTAGAGCAATACAGATCTTGGGTGAACAACACGATAAGAATCATGTTTCCAAGTATATTATATTAACTAGTCACTTACAAAGATATTTTAAATAACCGATCGAAGAATCTCCCACCCACATTTCGGGGCTATTTTATTTATCAATCTGCTGAATCAATAGAAAATACTGACCCAATTTAAAAAAAATTCCAATATCAAATTTAGGAAATGAACTTACTGCTTTTGTAATGTGCTTTTCATTTTTTAAGGGAGAGGGAACAATTTAAAAAAAAGGTAAAATAGGAGCGATCTCATTTTGAACTTCCTTTTTTTACCGAAACTAATTGAAGTCAAAATGCATAATATGATAAGATTATAGGTTACATAAGTTTAGCTTAATTATTCAGACTGAAGGTACATTTTTTAAAGTTTTAGTTAAGATATTGAAAAAATATTAATAAAGTTAACGAAAGGGCCCCGCTCCACTCTGGTTCATTAGTATTACCTCAACTTTAGGATTATTGATCATTTCACGAATTAGGTTTGTCCAGTTAATGCTTGGATCAAGGCTTGTTAAATTATTTATTGTCATTAAATAATTACTTTCAAGCTCTGTCTTATTTTTAGTAAAAATTTTTTTAGATATATTGTTTAGTTGTTTTTGAAAATTCAAAACCTTCATCATTTCACCCACTTTTGTCTTACCAGCTCCAAAGGCAGCTGCTGAGAGCTTCATCATATTCAAATAAGCCTGTAAGTGTGTCAACATATATGAGTCAACCATAATTAAATAGTATATTTGTGAGCAAAGGGTTTACCTCAAGAATGGTGTCATTTTTAAAATATTTATTATCCAATCCAAAATTGGGCACTCTTAGAACCATTATAATTCCTGATGTATTTTGAACATTGGGACTCAGAGTGAAATCCAAAAGGTAATCGGAGTATAATCCTAATTTTCTTAATTTTATTATCATTCCAGACCAATGATCAGGGTTGTTAGTCGAGAGGTTGTCTGTTACAATTGGCCATCCACCAAGTTCTCTCAAGACTGTTTTGAGTGGTTTCAATCCCCTTCTCTCAATATCAGTTTGATTCAAGCATGTGGAGTAAAATGTCTTTATTTGCTTGGAAAAATTCAGTTCCTTTTTCTGAATCCTCTCTTCTAAAAGTTCCTTCAACTTTAAAAAGATTTGTTGAGAATCAAGCATATTTTATGTTATGTTAGAATAACATACATTATATTTGTCCGTGTAAACTCAATAATAATAATAATAATTCTTAAAAACTTTCATTACCTGTAATTCTACGTTGTTGGTCATTTTTGAGACCGTTGTCACTTCATCTAAACCCTCAGGGATTACCGTTTTATTCACAAATCCTCCACAAGCAAATTGGTAAAAGTCATCACAAGGATTTGTCGTATTGTCCATGTTTTCCATTATCATATTCGCCGCCTCAATGCAGCCTTTTGTTTCACAAAATACATCATTAGAATCTATAGCATTAAGGCAGGTGCCCAAGACAAGAACTATAATAAGCGACAAAATGTTATGGTCCTTCATACTTAACCAAAGAACTTAATTTTAGTGTAACTAAAACAAAGGTATCGGGTTTATATTGTAAATATTGATCTAAGCAAGTGACAACTATCTAGACAGTTGATAAATTTCTTGTTAAATATTAATCCATGTGTACGCCTAGGTTTTTCTTTGTTTGACATACTGTATTATGTATACTACTTAAAACATTTCACAGATGCGAGTGATTGGTTTTATTATAGGCTCATAAAGGTGGATTAGGTCAAGTCTTGGAGGAGAAGCTCGAGTCATTTCTATTATTATTTATCATATTTTATACCTTTCAAAGTAAAAACCTTAAATCCTTGAATTTTGATCGACTCATATATGACATTTAATTTTGAATACTTGACATCAAAATTGATTCACGCCACGTATATTGATACGATTGACCGGGTCTCGTATTTTCTCTAAGTTATTAACACTGTTACAATAGTTATGACGTAAAGTGAGAGAGGAAAGTGTGGAGTGGTACGTTGGAAGGTCTTTTGATGAGAGGGATTAAGTTTGCTAAAAGGGCTGAAGTTGAGGTAATTAGGCAAGTGCGCTCAATAATAAATGCTGACTACACGTCCATTCAAAGGTGTAGTGACTTTTGTTACTAAGGTGTACTAACATGTTCCATGTGTGTAATTTGTCTTGTACATTCAGGGAATGAATTACGAAGGGTATTTGACGAGAATCTTTAGCGACGCTGGTTTCTATATAAAAGAAATTTGACTGTTCAAATATCTAATAAATAATTTTTAGGAATCAAATATCTTATGATTTATAAGTCACCTCAAGTAAAATAAACAAATAAAATTTTTCGCCACCGTCCTTTGCTGCTCCTCCCTCCCTTGGGGTCTTCATTTCTTGTGTTCTTTATTTTGCAACTTTATTCAGGTTGATAATCATTTCTAGATATTGGCAAAAAATGTGATGAAATGTTGGAAGTCATAGTATTAACTGGAGAGAAAATTGGGTCATCCATTCCCACATCCGCATGCAAGTTATAAGTAGGAATGTAAATAATATGCAAAATGCCACGTGCGAGATTTTGTGGAGTTGGCACTTGGAACAGGTCTTTTTGTTTTCCAAAGCTGTTATCGTTTTTCCTTTATTACTGAGGAGAGAACATCTACCTGATAGTAAAGATCTTGCATGAAGGAATACATACATTTAAGGTTAATAAAGCAAATAAAATGTAAACAAAAAGGGCTCAAGTCCTCGTATAATAATTACTAGTTAAAAATATATAATTTCCTGACATTAATTTCTGTTAATTTTCTGCCTCTCATCTATGTTATTATTTATTATTGATGTCTTCATTTGTATACATATATAATGGAAAATAGCAGCTTGTAGCTCATTAAAACGTCATGACAGCTCAAGCTGCTTCCCTCTCAACATTCATCAAATTGTCAGAGTTACCAGGTTGATTTTCTCTTTCTTTGATTCTTACAAGCCCGATTTGCATATTATTTACATTCCTAGTTCTAAGTATCAGCGAAGAAAACTTATCTCGAAAATTATCCCAATACAGATAAATAAAGACAAAAGGTAGAACCCATGGGAAACCCATATAATGGATGATTAGAACTGTTGTAATCTCTCACCCCTCCAGCAACCACAGTGATGCAAGTATATGAGCGAGGGAAGATGAGCAGTTAAACATTTCCGTTTCTATTGATTACTACTGTGACCGTGTCAATAACCTAGAAAAAATACGTGGCCCGGTTAATCGTGTCAATATAGGCAGCGTTATTGAAAACTTCTCAATAGAGAATACTTAGAAATAGTGATGTGGTTTTCGTGATGGATCTCAAGACCAATTTTTGGTGGTTTTGCTCTCGTTTCGACATTCAAACTCTTGTTCTTGGTAACGGATCTCACACCTTAGGTCTTGGTCTCGACGCTCAAAATCTTGGCTTTGGCTAAAATTATTTTATATATTAAAATAGTGTTTAATAACTATTTAAAGATGAGGTTACTGAAATTATCTAATGTAAATAAAAATGACTCAAACTTGATAATACTTGAGTCCTAAGAGGCATTATCATATATATTTCAATTTAAAAGTGTGGGTTCACTCAAGTGCTTACGCTTGATTTATTTTTGCATTTTTCCTCCCATTTTGCTTTTCTTATTTCTTTGAAAATTGCTCCTACTATTTGTAGGTGACCTTTTAACAAAACCTTTCATTTTTCTCTAATTTCTTGAACTTTGTTGTTTGGATTCTTTTTCTTTAAGCAAAAATAAAATAATTAAACCTATGAAAAAGAGAGGAAGAGAGCGTTTTTAAGAAATTGAAACGGTTTTCATGTTCGAATCAGGGTGCCTTACTCGCAAGTTCGAACCAAATACTATTTAAATTACAACGGAAACAATAAACATTGAAGCTTCAACACTTGAAGTTGGATATCTTCGAATCAAACTCCTTCATGATTTTCTTCATTTCTGAAATGAATCCTCCTCTTATCAAGTTGAAAAATATAATTAGTAAAATCCCTGGATCATGGCATGAAGCGAATTTTAAATGAACTTTTATCGAAGACAAGGGAGGGCAGTTGATGATTGAGTATTATCTATAAATATATTAAATACATAAAAATTAAAAATCTTCTTATTAATATTATTTATCAATTAATTATATTAAAAAAATATATATCCTTTTATTTTTATAAGCTTCTATTCTTCTCCTTGGATGGATGTAGTGATGAAAATATTTTCTTGATTCCCTGACATGAATATCTGTACAATTTCAATTCAACTATCAAATTTTTCTATTTATCTTCCAGGCTTACATTTGAGTTTAAATGATCTATGATTCAAAATTCTGAGTAAATCACCCTTATTTGAATAATAGAAATCGCTTCAATTTCTCATGCACTCTCTCTATTTTTCTAATTTCTATACATTTTTTCTTCTCTTTGCTTAAAGAAAGAGAGATCAAAACAACGAAATTCAAGAAAATTAGTGAAAGAGGAAAGGAAGGATTTGTTAAAAGGTCCTCTACAAATAGTAGGAGTAATTGTATTTAATATTGCCATAGAAAGAATAAAAACAAATAGGGAGGGAAAATCCGTAAGAAAATCGTGCGTCAAGTCAAGCTTTTTTGTTCACTCACAACCTCAACTCTCAAAAGGGATAGGAAATTTTTGAAAAAACAACTGGTAGCTAGTACCCTTCTGTATTTTCCTTTTTGCCAATTTGTTAATATTTGGCAGAATTTATTATTTATATATATCATACATTGATAAATCTACCGATCAAAAATACTATAAATTAATACTTGTATAATGTTCAAAAATTCAAAAATAGGGTGCGCAATCCTTGATTTAATATATTTTTTATATGTTATCAAAATCATAAATGATAATAATACCCTTCTTGAGTTCGTAACACGTAGAGTCAGCAGCTTTAAACCAAAAGAATCAACTGATGAAAATCAGCTGAAGGGAGAATACAGTGTGTTTTTGTGTATCCAAAAAATCTTAACTTAATTTATTTGTGCAATACTCTAATTGAAAAGTATACCACAGACATGATAACATGAAGTCAACGCAACCTATCTCTCATATAATACACTTTTTTTAAGAGTAAAACTTCCATTCAAAATTCAAAGCCTTGTAAAATACTAAGTTAAGTTTCCCCTGTTGTGGCTATGTTGTTTGTTTTAATAAAATACTAAATCTATAAACTAATTCAACATTTCAAAAGATATTATTTGTAAAAAACCAAAGACTTTAATATAGTTGACATTTATTCTCAGGGTTCATTTTTGAATGTTGATAGCACTTAAAGTCCTTTGCAAACTCAGGTCTATTCGAAAGAGGTCCAATGATCCGAAACATGTTAGGTGAATAAGAGTTTGATTGAATTCTTTCCTCCAATACATCAGGTTGTACTTTTCCACACAAAGCATTGGCACTGCTTATCCAAAATAATTGTGCTTGAGTATAATTTAATCCCTTCAAGAGTCCTTCCTCCTTTGTCTTATTCGCTATAGATCTTTCTATAATATGTATACATAATTGAAAAAAAAATGATTTGGATTTATACGAAATATGCAATGTTACCATATGCGTTGTAGGCCATTTTTATTCCAATATTATCAGTTATATCTTCATCATTTGTAAGCAGACTTTCTTAAGAGACGTTTAACTGTGGAATGGTGTAATTTCCATATTGATAAAGCAAACATTCCGTTAAATTAGAAAACACTTCAGCCGTAGTTTTATTCCACTGTTTAGTATTTTAAAAGAAGTAGATCCTTAAAATATAACATTTATTCAATTTTGAAAACATTCCTAGAGCAATACAGATCTTGGGTGAACAACACGATAAGAATCATGTTTCCAAGTATATTATATTAATTAGTCACTTACAAGGATATTCTAAATAATCGATCGAAGAATCTCCCACCCACATTTTGGGACTATTTTATTTATCAATCTGCTGAATCAATAGAAAATACTGACCCAATTTAAAAAAAATTCCAATATCAAATTTAGGAAATGCACTTACTGCTTTTGTAATGTGCTTTTCATTTTTTAGGGAGAGGAACAATTTTAAAAAGAAGGTAAGATAGGAGTGATCTCATTTGAGAATTTTGAACTTCCTTTTTTTACCGAAGCTAATTAAAGTCACAATGCATTTACTAAGACATTGAAAGAAATATTAATAAAGTTAAAGAAATAGCCTCGATCTACTCTAGTTCATTAATATTTATCTTAACTTTAGGATTATTCATCATTTCACGAATTAGGTTTGTCCAATCTAGGCAGTTGATAAATTTCTTGTTAAATATTAATACATGTGTATGTCTAGGTTTTTCTTTGTTTGACATACTATATTATGTATACTATTTAAAACATTTCATAGGTTCATAAAGGGGGATTAGGTCAAGTCTTGGAGGAGAAGTTCGAGTCATTTTTATTATTATCTATCATATTTTATACCTTTCAAAGTAAAAAGCTTAAATCCTTGAATTTTGATCGACTCATATATGACATTTAATTTTGAATACTTGACATCAAAATTGATTCACGCCACGTATATTGATACGATTGACCGGGTCTCGTATTTTCTCTAAGTTATTAACACTATTACAATAGTTATGACGTAGGGGTAAGAGAGGAAAGTTTGGATTGGTCCGTTGGAAGGTCTTTTGATGAGAGGGATTAAGTTTGCTAAGAGGGCTGAATTTGAGGTAATTAGGCAAGTGTGCTCAATAATGAATGCTGACTACACATCCATTCAATGGTGTAGTGATTTTTGTTACTAAGGTTTACTAACATGTTCCATGTGTGTAATTTGTCTTGTACATTCAGAGAATGAATTACGAAGGGTATTTGATGAGAATCATTAGTGACGCTGGTTTCTATATATGTAAAAGAAATTTGACTGATCAAATATCCAATAAATAATTTTTAGGAATCAAATATCTTATGATTTAGAAACCATATAGGCAATACGAAATGTACTTTCAAAGCTACCTTTAAAAGTATTACCAGTTAAGAGAACATGATAAACTTTTCTACACTTACTTCATTAAGAGATGTCAAGTTAATTTTACATTTCATTCAATGACTCAAATTCTGTTTTCGACAACATTTAATGCAACAATTATGATTAGGAGTATTTGTTTCGTTTTTATTGTTTTTCTTTTTATATAACTTTCAACACGATGTGTGCATTAAATGATACCTGGATTGTTTGACGAGAGTCTTGATGGTGAGGACATGAAGAAAATGTTCTCAAAATAAGTTTTTTCCTTGAAAAAAAAAAAGGGAAACTTAAGTTGGAAAGGCTTGCTTTTTTAAAGTATAGCAATACCCTGTTTTGCCATGACTCGACCAGTGCAGATATCGCTTTTCAAGACTCTTTGAGCTATATAGTTCACTTATTGATGCACATACATTAAAAAGATAAAAAAATTATTTCGTAGTTCTTGTATTTTAAACAGTTTGAATTCAAACTGTCCCGTGATCAAATATACGTATAAACAAAGTTTTTTTTCTTCACCCCTATATAATCATGTTGAATGATATATAATTATAGTCTATGTGTGAACACACATTATTGATATATCGAGCATCTAAAAATGTAGATGTGGATGTATCCTAATTAAGAAATTTAGCAAAATTTAATAATTTGGCATATCGAATATATCGAATCATCCACGGATCCAAATTGTTCTTGTTCATTTTTTTATTCAGAAAAAGTTAACCAGATCAAAATGTAGGAATATTTCTAAAAACCAGCTATTTTATATACACACACAAGTTATTTTTAGGATGTAAAAATAGCTACAAAATAAATCATTTGTATCCTGCTCTTGATCTTAAAACAATCTCTTGAGAAATCTTTCTTTTTTTTTTCTACTTCATGAAGCATGAATTTAATTTTTATAGATTCAATTTTTGATTACTTACTCAATAAAATATAACGTTCTTTCTTGGATCCATTAGTTTATATTAATAGAATGATAAAGAGTCTCTTTAAAAAATATTATCATTAAATTAATATTCTTTTAATTTAATGGAAGAATCTTCAGATACAAGGATGTTCTTTGCATCTCTACACCTTTCTTTTAAAAAGAAAAAGTTCCGAAATATAAAAGTTTATAACTAATTGCACCATTATTTTCTACCCTTTTATGATTTTATTATTTAACAGAACAAATATCTCTTGGCAATCTTGAGTGCATCCAAAAAGATGACGCAAAGGTTCGAAATTATATGGAAGCTACAACTGTTGATCCATTATAATTTATTTAGTAGTATAGTTTGATATTCAGAGAGGAACAAAATTAATTCAAGATCAATAAATCAACGTTCAGAGCCTGTACATATAATATGTAGTAGGCACTAATAAACAGTCATTGCGTAAGAGTTGAGTCAAAATATTATGAAAAACAGCTGACAATATAATACTGAGTAATAAACATTTTGATTAATAGAGATACTTAAGTCTTACAAGTTGAGTTGTAAATCATATGCACTTCTTCACGCGCGGTATTTACCTGATAATAAGGATTTTGCATGATCTGTGTAACACGTGTAGTAGTACTCTGCTGAAAAGTATAATAGATTATTTCAAAAAAAAAAATGCCGATTGAAGTGAATGAATGTGAAAGTGTTTGGAGTTACGAATGGGATTCCAATTATCCGTTCAACAAAGAGTTCGACACTGCCTCTATGGACTACTCTGAATACCTTGTTTCCTACCATGAGTAGGTAATGGCTCTAAGGACTAATTAATCAGAGTTGTATTAGAATCTATGAAATTCTCAAAATCTGTCGACCTACGAAGATTTAGCAAATGCTCTAATGGCCAACTTAAACTATAATAAGTATCAAATGTTAGAAATGAAAGCGATAATTTCAAAATAGCTAATGATTATATTAACTCTAGGATTGAAGCTTTATGGGATATTTCCCTGTATTCCTCCACTACTGATATCATTTCATTATGGTTATTGTAAATTTCCAATTTTGATAGAGTTCGAGTTCCATCTGATGATCATCGAATCCCTCATCCCCGTCACCGTATTGAGAGCCCTCAAGGCGTCACAGTTTACGATAGGAGTATTTCTGTATTTAAAGAACTTGCTATCGTGGATTCTGGATTCTGTTGACATTTCCTTCATTGTATGTATCCCTTATTTCTCTCAATTTCATACAAATATTTACTTTGCAGTGATTCAAGTGTAATACCATGGTATTGGTGGTGAAAACATCTTTTCCCTTAACTTATTTCTTGATCTTGGACAACATTTCTTTACTTTGTAACTCCATCGACTTCGTAATGATGTAGTAAGAAGGAAAGACTTTTTCAGTATAAAGCTCCATGAACTTGACAAAATGTGCATGAATAAAGATAATGAGATTGGCATTGAAGGAAAAAAGTGTTTTGGTCTCATTAGTGATGAAATCAAAAGTATCAGGATTGTTTTTCATTACTGATATTTTACACTAACTCTTTATACACTTTATGTATGAATATATTAAATTGTTAATCCTGTAATCATTTTGTAGTTTTCATTATATGTTTTCAATATATATATATATATATATATATATATATATATATATATACATATCAGGGTTTTCACTAGAAACAAATTGGCGCCGGACAACGTATGTTTTAAATTCTGTTCACATATTATCTGAATCTCATTGGCTTAAAATGATATGCAGGCTATATAAGAATGATTTCAAGGCATGTCAATGTAGAGTATAATGTTTTTTATTGATCATTTTAGCCTACTTTCTACGGTTTTTTGCTACAATGACATCTGCAGTAGCTGATTTAAAATCAAAGGTGACGAATGTATCTCTGCAAACTTGCAATGTCTATCCGTCTTATTACTTTTTTCTTTCCCAAGCGAATGTACTGCACTGTTTAGATTCAGTTAGGCAGCAGAGAGGTATCGCTCTGCTGCTGGCACACTCAAGCTATCTTAGCTAGTTTAACCCAATCGGGGAAGATTTCGCTCAAATCTCTGATTCTCACTTCGCAGGCTGTTGAGAAGTTCAAGCCTGGAATTACAGAGGGGACATATCCTTGCTCCATCAATGAGCGAGGCTGAGACTTGAGCCGGCTCGTCCTCACTGCTAATTTTCTTGCCAAAATGACCTACGATGGTTTGAATGGCTTTTTCATAACATTTTAGATTATTTCATTAAAGGGATATTTTCACCGGACACTGTGACCGGAGGGGTTACAAAATACCGGACATCAGCAGATTTTACCTGCCAAAGTCTAGTAAATTTCAGCAAACGGAAATACTGATATATATTTATATATATGTATATGATTGTTCCTTCATTCTTTCAATTTGAAGTTATCACTGATGAAAGGATTAAAAGCACATACAACCTTTGGCACCCCTCACAGCATATATGTATATTTGAGGCTTAATCTTACTTTGAGTTCAAATTGTTTTGAGATTCTACATATATTTATATCCTGTATAATTTAAGGATATATGTAGTTTAAAATTCATTAAAAGTCTTAGAGGAAACACATGTTTCATAATATTTCTGCTTTATTACAACAGAAATTATGGGTCTTTACTTGTCAATTGATATTAAATACTATAAGGTTAAGTGTCATTCTGTACTCATCAAAACAAATACATTAGAATTATATATAATATAATCTATTCATTACAAAATTATGAATCACTTAACCTCCATCACATGATGTACAAATATGAGCCCATTTCATACTTATTTTACCTTCCACTAAACCCTACATATTTTATTAACATATGGACATTTTTAGAAAGTCCTTTGTTTTACTTTTATTCTTGACCGATATATGCAATATTTTTACGAAAATTGAGTGAGTGAGCTATAAGCTTTTGAGTAAGAGAACTCTCAGTTCTTGTTTTATTCACATTTAATTCATATTTTATCGAATTTCGATTTCGATATAGAAATAACAAAAATATTTTTGGATTCCCTGAGTATATATGAGTAAGTTATACTTATGTTAAAAACTATGTACAATTCAATGCCACGAGCATTTAGTAAATAAAAGCTTTTTATGCTAATAGGCCTAGAGGCCTCAAAAGTAGGGTTTTTTTTTTGTTAAAAATAGTATTTTTTTTATTTTTGAGTTAAAACTGATTTAATGAGCCACTCCTTGTTCTATGGGGAAACTTTTGTCGACCAGTGCAATTAATGAGTCTAGGAACAGAAAATTGAATGGTTTTTTGATTAAAGAGTGCATTTTTGAAATGATTTAAAGTAGGCAAATGTGCTTTTCATTCAAGACATCACTCGGCATCCAAATGATAATATAATCTGCGATAGTAACTATTGGCAAACAGACATTTTACCCAAAAATACTATATAAATATAATTAAAATGTCAAACACCAGAATGTTTCAAATTATACATTTTTTACTATAAATCCTCCCCCCTTACTATTTTAGATTTAGATATCTGGCTGTTGTGTATGGTTGTGTGCGCAGCTTTGATTCGATTGCAAGCATTTCTGGCTGCTTAAGAGTCATATTTAGGAATGTAAAAAAGTTGGAAAATGCAGAGTGCGAGATTTTGTGGAGTTGGCACTTTTAACAATACTTTTTGTTTTCCATAGCTGTTATCATTTTTAAATTATATCTGAGGGGAGAACATCTACCTGATAGTAAAGATCTCGCATAAAGGAATACATCCATTAAGGTTAATAAAGCAAATAAAATGTAAACAAAAAGGGCTCAAGTCCTCGTAGAATTATTATTAGTTAAAAATATACATGACATTAATTTTAGTTAATTTTCTGCCTCTCATCTATGGTAAACATAATGTTATTATTTATTATTGATGTCTTCATTTGTATATACATATAAAAGAGAATAACAGCTTATAGCTCAGTAAAACGTCATGACTGCTCAAATTACTTCCCTCTCAACATTCATTCAATTGTCAGAGTAGTCAGGTTGATGATTTTCACTTTCTTTTTATTTTACACACCCCATTTGCATATTTTTTACATCCCTAGTCATAATAAGACATGGGTAAACTGTTGGTATAGCGTTCATTTTAAGGAAGGAAAGAAAAATATCAGCAATTACTTCTACCTTTAAAATCAATTTGAATTCAGTCTTTTTTCTATCGTTGAGTCTAAATAGAGCTTGCTACAGTTATAAGTAGCTATTGTCAATTATTTAATATTGTCAAATAAGAATCAGCAGATGAAATGAAAAGGCACCAGATAGTTATTCCGGGCATGCTTTTGATCTCTATAAAATTCCCATTCTTAGTCATAATTAAAATAAAACTACTCGCAATTTACTCTTGCGTCGAGGTTTCTCTTTATATTTTATTACATACGTACACTTTATATACTCTGAAAATAATCATTTTGAAAAAGAGTTATGTACATATGTATGTATGTATGTATGTACACTTTAATCTCTATCAAAGAGCTTTTAAGATTAACTCTCAAAATAAAAAAGAAGAAGAGTGGAAGAACAAAGTGTTAGAAATGTAATCAGAGAGTGACTCTGAAATGTAAACAGAAAAAAAAAAAGAACACTTTATCTAAGACGACAATGAAAATGACAAGTAAAGTTATTTGTTTCAAGGATCATTGTCTCTTAGATTTTTATAAGTGCACTTCTTCTTCACTTTTGGTATTGTGTGTGCACAATAAAAATTGGGTTATTATTAAAGAGGGCGCATGCACACAAAGGGAAATACTACCGAACTTTTTCTCCACAAGATGTCGCTTTTGAAAAATATATATACGTGTATACATAGAGGGTGTCCCAAAAAATTGTATATAGATAAAAAACATGTGCGGACTTGGTGTTTAATTAAATTTCAAAATCATCTGTCCATTTCATTATGCAACATTCATTGGAAAAGTTATACTCCAAGTTTAATTTATGCTCTTAATGTCGATAATTCTGTATAACGAGTGATATTTAAAAGAGTGTGAGAAAAAGGCAGATTTTTCAACAAAGATTATGTGGAGTGATGAGGCTACATTCAAGTTAAATGGGTCCATCAACCACCATAATTGTACCTATGAGGGACCTGAGAATCCACGTGCTACTCTCTAATATTATGTCAATTTAACGTTATTACAATATGATGTGGTTTATTATCAAGAAGATTAATCGGGTCCTTCTTTTCTTACGCTACTATAAGCATTTACTTAAACTTGCTGCAATTATATGTTATGTCCAAAATTAGAGGAAACATTTGGCGATGAAGAGTTTCATTTTCAGCAAGATGGGGCATTCCCAGATTAGTCCCTTTCTTGATTATGTTTTGCCAAACAGGTGGATTGGAAGAAGAGGTTTTGTTGAATATCCTCCTCTTTCAACTGAATTCACACCATTTGATATTTTCTTACGGGGATACTTAAAAGACCCAGTCTGTTGCTACAAAACATGCAACATTCGCCTAAACCGGAATGCGCCCAAATACGAAGAGAATATTGTGTGCAGTTCTATTGCTTGTCAGTAGTGCTTGGATCAAAATGAGTATCGGTTTGAGAGCAGGCAGTGCAAAAAACAATCAAACAAGGATACATGCAAATATTTTTACACTTTAAAATGATAAAAATTTCATTAATCACCTAGTTTACAAATATTGTATATCTGTATACATTTTTTTGGGACACCCTGTACATAATATGTATATACATATTTATACTTGTCTTCCCTTCGCAGAATTCGCCTTGATTTAATCAAAGTATCAAGGTAGATTCATAATGGTTCTGTAGCTATTTATAGTGTTATTCATAACACCCTGAACTCCCCTTACAGAGAAATAAGTCCTCTCATAGTCAGTTAATTTGGACACAAATCGATCACGTCTTTAGGGGATACTCTCCCATCTGTAGAAGCTATCCCCAATTTATATTTAAGCCTTTATTTTGTATCCTGATGGTATAACGTAATCTCGGGTGAATCGAAAATACTCTTTTATACGCAGAAGAAGCTAAAAATAATAATTTGAAAGGATTGTTTCTTTCTAATACAAAGTTTTGAATCATACGTAACAATGTTTATTATATTGATCAAAGCTCACTGAGAGGAAGCTCACATTTCTATGAGTTTCATTTAACAATTAATATCCCTACTCTGGCTCCCTGATTACCGTTCTGAACGTTTTTCTATGGAACTTAATTAACAGATATCTTGCCAAACTCGTATCAAACCCCCAGCATTCAATCGATAAGAGTCCTACAATTGGTAGAGATTGATAACTTTTTTTGTAGGAAAGGTTGAGAGATTATATAAAAATTGTACGTCATAAGTATTGTCTTTTTTTTCTCCACGTTCTCCTAAGAGTATCCAACTATCATTGAAGTTTACTTCGTATTCGTTTGTCATCCGTTAACATTCCTGTCTTACCTTTTACTTGTGCATTGATTCGTGTTTAAATAAACATGAATTATTTTTGTTAAGTTTTAAGCATATCCATATTATGAATTAGAGATTAGTCCAACAGCTGTGGAAAATAACCGCATTGGCTAACTACACACAATATCATTTTGAAGGTTTTTCTTTCTCTATTGAGAGGAAAGGTTGTGAGATACAATTAATGTCCCTGTTGTGTATACAATTTGAAACATGAAATTATTTATTTATTTATTTTTTTCCCCTCGACATTCTCCTAATACCTCATGATGTGATAAAAGTCGAAATCCCAATGAGCGTCAAAACCCCGATTGAGATACTGTCTTACAAAACAAGGCTACCTCGTTAGAAACTTAAATATATTGGCAACAGGAAGGTAAGTTATGGTTTGACTTATGAGAGTTTATGATATCCAGATTATGTATAGTGATTGATCATCATTAGGAATGTAAATAATATGCAAATGGGGTGTGTAAAATAAAAAGAAAGAGAAAATTAACCTGGCCACTCTGACAATTTGATGAATGTTGAGAGGGAAGCAGCTTCAGCTGTCATGACGTTTTATTGAGCTAATAGCTGCTATTCTCCTTTATACATACAAATGAAGACATCAATAATAAATAATAACATTATGTATACCAGAGATGAGAGGCAGAAAATTAACTGAAATTAATGTCAGGAAATTATATGTATATTTTTAACTAATAATTAATTATACGAGGACTTGAGCCCTTTTTGTTTACATTTTATATACTTTATCAAGCTTAATGCATGTGTTCCTTCATGTGAGATCTTTACTATCAGGTAGATGTTCTCCCCTCAGAAATAAAGGAAAAATGATAACAGCTTCGGAAAACAAAAAGGACTGTTCGAAGAGCCAACTCCACAATATCTCGCATTTTGCATTTTATTTACATTCCTAGTCATCTTCTTCACTAGAATAGTTTTATTTATCTTTTTTCTTCTTTCTCACTTAAAAAATATAGTTCAAAGTACATACAAACTTGTCAAGGGACCGTGCTTTTTACTCAATCTATCTTCTTCTTCAGACTCACTGCAAAAAGATGCTACTATGTAAATAAGAAAATAATATTCAAACTCAAGGAAGCTAAAAAAATTGCTCATTACATTGCCAATTTCCTTAAAAACCGACATTTTTAGAAAGGGAAACGACTCTAACTCTTCGTCATCAATTGATCCTCTTATTAATGTTTAGAACGTTGATTGTTTGTTGCTCAAATTATGTGGATATTACTCAGCTATGAAAACTCATATTATTTTATAGCAATGAGTTACAAATATCTTATAGTAATGACGTCATTGTATATTCAACAATTAATTTCATTTGTTTTTCTTTTTGATGGAAAGGTTGCGAGACATACATACTTAATTATATTTATTTTTAACTCAAGAAAGACTCGGTTTATTATGTACTTTACATATTTATACCTAAATATATACAAAAAGATTTATAAATTTACATAATTTCTGAACACAAACATGGTTGAGCTGCTTTAGAAAATAAAATATAGCCGCTTCGTTTGCAGATACTTGTACATAAACATTCTCATCCTATTGATACTACTACAAATTTAATGAACACGTGTGAGTAGAAAGAGAGATTTTAAAATACTTCCATCATGTCTAGGAAATCTCCAAAAGGAACAGAGGGTGGAACTGGTGACGGAGGCTTCTTGGGTTCCCTCTCCTTTTTATCAACTCTCCTTGTCGTCTTCTTAGGAACAGTCTTCTTCTTTTTCTCCTCATCATCGTCCTTCTCATCGTAATCCTTAAGAGTCAATTTCTTTTGCCTGGCAGGCTCTATGACAAGAGACTCCACAACTTTCCCACCCTCCTCTGAGAACTCTGTTTTGATACTCTTAATGGAGCCATCCATGAGAAGCAAATTCATTCCAGGTTGATCAATGACTCTATCATAGATTGTGGATTTCCTACGACGCCTCCTTGTTGATGCCTCATCTAATCGAGTTACGTCCGAACTATCAAAAGAGGACGCCACAGAGGAGGAAGAAAATGAAGTAAATATATTGGATTTGGTTGTTGAAGAGCTGGATTGAAGGCTTGACTTTCTTTCATCCTCTCCTTTAACCATTGGAGTTGAATCTTCCTCATCCCCCATGGAGGAGGGCTGATCTGCAGGAATGATGGAAGTTGGAGGGTGTAAGGGACCGCTGAGTCTTTTTTGCTGTTGTTCCATTCTTTTGTAAAAACGATTTTTACGGGCCTCAATGAGATCCTCCCTCTTTTTTCTTTCACGCTCACGTTTTTCTTTTTGCCTCCTTTGCTCCTCATGGATCTGTCTTTGTCGCTCTTCTTGACGAATCCGATCCAAACGTTCCTTCTCCTTTTGTTTTGTACAAGGGCAGTCATTTGGATGGTTTTCTCCAGGGTAGTTTAGCCCTGTGAGACTTCCCAAACAAACACGATTTGATTGCAGTCTATGAACCTATTTAATGCATTAAAAATATGTATATAACATACAAAAAGACAACATCATGAAAAAGACTCTACAGACTATGTACAGTTAAAATAATAGCGTCATATAAGTTTATGTTCCTTAAACTATGAAAAATATAGTTAGTGCTAATTACTTTTACACATAAAATTCAAAGGATTTTAAAATTTACTTTGGAATATAATTAAGCATTAAGGTATTTATTATCTTAAAGAAAAGTAAGGAAATGTATAAATATATATATATATAAAAATAAGTTTTTTCCCCTAATCTCTTCTTAATTGTTTTCATAAAGTATTTTTGAAAGCTGTTGAAAGAAAGAAAGTTTCTTAAGTCTAACTTAATACCTTAATGTACAAATCTTAATATATATATATAAATGAAAATATTTCATTACTTTCAAGAGCATGGACTGGTACGTGGACTCCAAGTCCTCCAATTTGTTCCATACACTTTTCATGTTGGCAGTAATGGAGTCAGCCTTATGATAAATTTGTCTAACCATAAGATCAATTTTGGCATCTCTAAATTGCTCTGAACACTTTTGCTTCTTATAATGATAGTCCCCACAAGTTGGACACATACGATTCGATGCATATTTTTTACGTTTGGTGGAGATGACTTTTCTGCGCCTTCGTCGTCGATACCTTGCCTCCTCATTCAGTCTTCGTCCTCTCCCTATCTTCCAAGAGTCTAAATCTTTTTTAGAGGTTTTCTTTCGTCCTCTTCCGGTGTCCACTTTTGGCCTAATCAATTGTAGCTCATGACGAAAAACAATGTCTTTAAGCAGTCTGAAAAAGTAAAAAAAGTAAAAAATATTCATAGCTAGAGATGTTGATTTTACTCTAAATAGTTGACTATTTAGCTATAGCTTTTTTGTTGCCACTTGCATAAATGATATAAATTTATGAAATTCATACGTCATATCTGGTCGTCACTATTTTTTTAATCCTCCAATAGGAAGGATCTCATTATTTATCATTTCTGTGTCGATAAAATAACTTACCTAGTTAATATTTATATACCTTATTCACCCAACTATAATCTATACACTAATTAATCAAATTTAATGATGTAACATGTTGATTTGTTAGATATATATTCATGAATAATTATTATTAACAGTTGCTTTTTTCACAAGTCCCTACTCCGGAAATTATCTTTTAATTAGAAGAGGAGGGCGAAAAAAAAGTAAAACATAAAAAAAAAAAAGAGATACCAACCAAAAGAGGAAAAAAAGAAATATTGACATATCAGTCTACTTTTTAGACTAAAATTAACGTCTCAACTCATAGCAAATTATTAAGTATACCATTTAATTAATTAATTATTTATAGAATCAAGTACCTTTTATGAATAACCCTACAAAGACGACGACTTGAAGCTCCCCTACTCCGACGAAGAGATCGTCCTTTCCTTGGATCTGTAGGAACCCTTGACTGATCATACTCTCTTGGTTCTGGTTTAACAGCAACTCTGGTAGAAAAAATCTCAGAAGCAATTCTTTCAATCCATCGCTTAGATTTTGGAGGTATATTTGGACTTGGAGTTCGACGGAAGGAAATGGGATCATTGGAGAGATCCGGGCTTTTGCCTCGAAGGATTTGACCAGTGGTTTGTGGTGAGAGTAAGTTATTTATAAAACGAGCCGTGTCACCTATCGCCTTGTCCTTTGGAATTCGAACCCTTGGTACTATCAGCCTATTTTTGCTTTTGGAAGTACTCTTTCCTCCAAGTCTTAACTCCTTCATCACCATTTTGAATGTTCTGTCAGAGTGGAAAGGATATTTATTTGAATTAAATATATTTGAACGTGCGTTTTACTTAGAATATGTATATAATAAGTTGAAAAAATGAGATTATATATAAATTGAGATTATTTGAAACGGTCATGACAAAATTCCCTCAGTACTCATTATTACCTATGCTGTTTGTTGTATCAACTTAATCAAGTATATGTTTAAATGCTGAACTGTTTAATATGAAATATTAAAATGAAAATTAATTTTTACGCGTATATACTTTTTAATGATACTATTTAGATTACGTTTTTTCAATATCTTTTGAATTTAATTTTTCATAAAAAAGGACAGGACATACATATGTTATAAATCAATACAAAATTTATTCATATTTTTATGACAATTAAGTTAGTAAAAAATAAATATGGATATTGATTGACAAAAAAATATATATTTAACACTTTAAACACATGTAATACAGTTTCAATTTCACTTTAACTGTTAAATATTTGGACAAACGTTATTTTTAATTGCAAAATAATTTTCTTTTGGATTTAAAAATATACACAAATATACTAAATACATAGATTTATCATAATAATTATGTTCTCTTCATGGCAGATTTTAGTGTGTACTTAATTAAACGTATCTTTAAATTTCTACCTAAAAATGGATAAATAGTTTCAAATCATTCGATTAACTGAAATAAAAAAAAACCAAAAAAACTTTGAAGTTTGAGTTTCATTTAATATTTTTTTTAGATCCACTTGAATCGACCAATTTTAGGTAGTTTTAGATTAATCGGTCGAAGTCACCGATTATTCCCTGTATTTTATTTAATTTAAAACTAAATTTTTTTATTTTTTTTATTAAATAAAAAAGCATAATTAAGAAAAAAAACCCATAAAAACTGAGATTATTAGTTTTTAATTAACCCTTTCCAACCCAAAGGACACCAATGTCCCATAAATTCAAAATGCGCTGATGCGTTCCATTTTTTTTATTTGATAGCTAAGATGTCTAGCTATTATTCATAACTCATAGTTAGCTATACAAAATTTTGATTTGAATATTTTTCAAGGTACTGATAGTTACGATTTTTACACATGGAAAAAAATCATAACTTCTTCGTTTTTCAAGGAAATTATTTGTTAATCAAATATTTATTTGTTAATATATACTTAAAGAATGATAAATACGAAAAAAGTACTGATAAATCGTGTATTTTCAATAATAAAAAAATTCCCTTCACACCCAGAGGGACACACACCAGTGTTCCAATTTTTTTATACCATCAAATTAGGTTAGTATGGTATATTTTGACTTCAAAAAACATATCTTCCAGTTAAAAATACTTTCTGATACCTTACGGGTTTGAATGGGTTAATCAACCATTGAGAACATACACGTAGCCGGTGGAGCAATCTCGGGAAACTCATTTATACTTAATAAATATTTTTGACTCTGTCAATTATTGTAATTTAAGGTGTCTATCACAATCTAGCATAAAATCTTATATCTAGCCACATTGACCATCTTGGCCATATAGACCTTTGGTGCTGAATAAATCCTAAGCTGTATGAGCTTATGAACTAAATAACTTTTATTTTTGAAGGAACCCTATGTCTTCCTCTGTCTTGACATGAATCTCTGCTCAATAAGTTATATATATATATATATATATATATATATAAATATATGTAAATAGTTTTAGTTACTACTTTTTATGTCAATAGACCTTATTTTTTAAGCTAGAGAGTCATTAATCAAGTGTTTAGAAACTTAGTCTATCGAAACAATAATTACTCATCATAAATTACCCATAAGCAATCAAACAAAAATTTTAAAAGTTGATTGGAATAGGGAACAAAAATACCAGGAATTAAACGTTACTCGGAATTTTGATTACATAATTAATACTAATAGCCTAGAGTAAATTAATTTAATCCTTTACATCATGGCTATTTTTTGTCAATTGGCACTTTTGTTATTCTTGAATTTTGAATTTTGGTTCTCCATGGTTGTGTTTTTTTTTTTGCACAGGGTTGGGAAACTATGATAAAATATGTTGAGTAGAAATGATATCTCTATCAATGTGTACATTTTAAAAATGTAGAAATTGTAAGTATGTTTTTTTACCATCTCTCAAAGGGGGGGGGGGAGAAGGGGGAAAGTGTGGATAAATGTATTTAAATACACTAATATTTACTAATAGAGTGTTTTTATTGACGTCACATATTGTATAATAAATTGAGGAACATAGAATTCGTGAATTAATAAAAAAAAATGAATAAAATTAGAGAACCAAATGATTAAAATTAACTAATTTAACCAAAAAATTTGAGTCAGTTTTATTTCTTTGAACGACCTTTCAACCCGTCAATTGATGATAAAATGTTTTTTCCTTAACAAACATACTCATAGATAAATGTTTTTTTTTAATGTAAAATTGTATTGAGAAGTACTCCCAACTTTGTTACGCCCAAAATTTTTTTTTTGCTGGAGGAGTACTGTGATTGGCCTATATGTATGTATGAAAATATTACTTCTCACTATGAGACACATAGGTGGCTATTATTAGGAATGTAAATAATATGCAAAATGCCGCGTGTAAGATTTTGTGGAGTTGGCTCTTCGAACAGTACTCTTTGTTTTCCAAAGCTGCTATCATTTTTCCTTTATTACTGAGGGGAAAACATCTACCTGATAGTAAAGATCTCACATGAAGGAATACAATCATTAAGGTTGGTAAAGCAAATAAAATGTAAACAAAAAGGGCTCAAGTCCTCGTATAATTATTAGCTAAAAATATATAATTTCCTCACATAAATTTCAGTTCATTTTCTGTCTCTCATCTATGTTATTATTTATTATTGGTGTCTTCATTTGTGTATGTATATAAAGGAGAATATCAGTAGGAATGTAAATCATATGCAATTCGGGCGTGTTATAAAAAAAAGAAAGAGAAAATCAACCTGGTAACTCTGAGAATTTGATGAATGTTGAGAGTGAAGCAACTTGAGCTGTCATGACGTTTTACTGAGCTACAAGCTGCTATTCTCCATTATATATACAACAATAAATAATAACATAGATGAGAGGCATAAAATTAACTGAAATTAATGTCAGGAAATTATATATTTTTAACTAATAATAGTTATACGAAGACTTAAGCCCTTTTTGTTTACATTTTATTTGCTTTATTAAACTTAATGCATGTATTCCTTCATGCAAGATCTTTACCATCAGGTAGATGTTCTCCCCTCAGTAATAAAGGAAAAATGATAACAGCTTCGGAAAACAAAAAGACCTGTTTGAAGAGCCAACCCCACTTTTTTATCACACGCCCGAATTGCATATGATTTATTAAATATCAGCTTGTAGCTCAGTAAAACATCATGACAGCTCAAGTTGCTTCCCTCTCAACATTCATCAAATTATCAGAGTTACCAAGTTGATGATTTTCTCTTTCTTTTTATTTTACACACCCCATTTGCATATTATTTATATTCCTATCTATTATTATTTTCTCTCTTACAATTAAACAGGGAGTGGAGAGCGAATAACTTCCCTTTGGACTCTAAAATCCTTGAACAAGCATTCATTTGTACTTTTTCACTTTTTATACAAAAAATCTTTTATTAGTTATAGGGATGTGATACAGTTATGACTACACTCTGATGTCATTATCATAATCTTTATTAAACCTAGCCATTTTAGCCGGTTAACGGATTTGAAGACCATACCGTTTATATTTTGAAACGGATTAATCTAGGAACAGTGGATAAAATTCAAAATAAATCATGTGGAAATTTTATCCAATGACTTTAAAATTGAAAAAAAGACTAAACAGCTACTTTGAGTACAACTTGATGTCAAAGAAAAGTAGTGATAAAACCAAATTGAAAGGTACTAAAAATCCCTAAGAAATGGGTAAATTTTTACAACTAACTTTGATCTGGTTGGATCAGGGACAAGAAATGTAGAATAATAACGCGGAAAGATTTATGATCCTAGCAAAAGTAATTGTTAATTTATTGAACTCACTCTGTAAATTTGAATGTATAATGATTTGATAACATATCAGTGTCATATAAATACATTTAATAATAAAAAAAAAGAGTGAAAGATACTTTCGATAGTAAGAAAAGGTTTGTTTTATTATTTTGTTGGTCCCATTGTGACATCAAGCTTTACAACTATTTTTCTTCATTTTAAAGAAATGTATATAGGCTTTCATCATTTTTATAAAATTTGATTGCTTATGTCGTCTAGAAGATTGCCGACTTTCACAATGATGACGACGTCTCGTAAAAAACGCTCATTACACAAATCAAGAAATTTTTTATTTTTTTCGTAATCTTTAATGTTCTTAATCTAATTCAAGTAGAGAATGAATTAAATTAATTAGGAATCTGAGGTCAGTTGGTGCTTTTTTATTATATTAAATCAGATTTTCAAGCTTTTTCAATTTTAATTTTTGAGTGTTTATATTCATTTGAATGTATTTATGAGTCGGACCAAAAATTAAAAATCTGCTTAAAATTAAATTTCTTTCTTTTATTACCAAATTTTAGTTTGAAGTTAATTGTTTCTATTTTATGAATAAGTAATACCTCATATTACTCTGTTTAATATGAAAAAAAAAAAGATTCATTTGAAGTGTTTCTTTTTCGGAATTGGATTGTTTCATGTAAAATAGAAGCATATTTATGAAAATAACTCTAAATTTTGAAAGGAAAAAAGTTTATTTTCATGTGGGTTTAAAAAAAGTAATAATAATAATAAAAATAGGCCCAAGAGACTAATTTGACACATAAAACTAATTACATATTAGTAATTAATATGTCAAATATGACAAGAAATAGATATAAAACATAAAATACTTTTTTTAAATTCTGCTACACCCTTTAGTTCCATTACAAACCAGGTCTATACTTATGAAGTGAGACTTTATTTTTCAATTTCTAACGTTTATTGCGAAAAAATGGCCACAAATTGGCTCTTATAAAATAATAGCCATAGCTAGCGATACATTTTCCCCATCTCTCAGGCAATTTGTGGATGCTGTACCAAAACCAATTGGCCGTTTTTAGCCATTTTTGGCTTGTGTGTGATTGAAGCGCTGTTCTTTTAAAGGCTGACCCATCGCAGTTGAGTTAGCGGCATGCACCAACGGTTCCCAATCGTACGCCTCTACCAATTCTTGTTTGATTTGGCGGTTCATTGTCATCAGACAAATTACGTGGTGACGCCAATCGGAATATTCTGGGCGTTTTTGGCGAATAGCACGATTCAAATCGGCTAATTATCGTTGGTAGCGTGCATCGAATCTGTTTCACTGGCTTTTAACAACACGTACGCTGATCCCAGAAAACACACAACATTGCCTTGCAGCCGAATGGTCTTATTTGGTCGATGTTTTTGGGTTTTCAAACCACCTGAAGCATTGTGTTCTGCTAAAAGCATATTCACTGAAAGCTACTACAAGCATTTGATGTGCCTCAGAAGCGTTTTTCTTCAAATGAACACAGAAAATCTACAAAGTCTGCAAATCGTAGTTATAAGCTACGAAATACGACATTTTATTAAGAAACAAAAATACGTTGTTGGTTGAAACTTCATAAACAATGAACTGAATATGTTTGTCAGAAGACAGACGAAAAAAATAAGACATTTAAAAAGTGGTTTAAAAATACTCTTAGCGACATCAGTTGCCTAATAGATGAAAGTCTCATTTCATAGATATAGACCTTATATAATATATACTCTTTTTTTACAAATGGAGTTAAATTGACCCACGTTTTTGCAGGTTCCTTTTTACAGAAAGTAAGTCAAAGACTATAATAAATTTATTATCAATTAAAAATTAATGACTCTTTTGGCATCATTTATTTTCTATTTTATAGCAAAATCAACAAAATATTAATTTCATTATCCCTCATTATATATTAGTTGGCTAGTCAAAGACAAATAACTATCATATCTATAATTTTTGTCTAGATATGTCAATAAATAAACTTTACATTTGATGACTTCAATATACGTAGTAAAAGTTGCATTTACGATTAAATGCTTTGATGTATAAATGAACAATTTTAAGGATAGGACAAAACAGAAGCTTAGAATCGGAAAAATACATTTGTATCAGATCAAAAATATGTTTATTGAAGAAAAAATGGGCTAAGAACATATCAATACATATATTTTTATTTCATCTGCTATGAATCGAACTCTCTGAATTGACAAATTCCTGAAATTTGTGACACAATAGGCAGCCACAAATTCGGCCTCCTAAGCTTTCAAACTGCATTTTTGCATTGATATCAGCCTCCATTGACCTTTGACCCTTTTGAGTCCTTAGTCCTTAGTAGTCATCTGCTCCCCTAGTTCTCCAAGCTGACGCTAATGTTCGATCAAACAAAAGAATGAATAAAGAAACTTGCAATATTCATACTGCTGGCTAGACATTCTACTTACCAATCTCCCCTTTTTAAAATCACCACAATGTGGCATTGACAAATGATAACTGATAACGATACACACAAGTACACGTACTCGTAACCATTTGTAACCATGTACTCCTTAGATATTGTAACTATATAAAGTCCAAGAGGGATAATTATAAAGTCAGATGTAAACCAAGCCTAACCTCATTTACTGTCGTATCCGTATCCAACATTGGTGCCAGCGGTATGGAGCCCGAAAACAACCTCTGAGGAGCATTGTCAACCAACACATACTGTTAATGGTTTTATACTTCATGAGGAGTCTGATATGCGTAGAATTTCGTACTGTATGACAGGTTTACTCTACTCTTATAATTCACTCTGCCAATCAAGCCCCAAAATTCACCCCCCCTCTCAACTGAGAACCCCTGTTTTAATAAAATGAGAAAGTATGGACATATTGTATGTACATATGTATGCAAATATAAAAACATTAAAATGCACATAAAGACATATTCTCAAATTCCTTTAATGCCAGTCTTTTATTTTCATAATTAGTGTTCGTATGTACATATATTACATGTTCCATGCATGCATATGGTAAACCTTAGTAATTACAATGATGCAAATTATGTAGAGAATAGTTATGACTCTTCAAATTACTTTTAATTCCCTTTTAAAAGGCTTATTTTTTTAACTACATATTTAAGTACTAAACTATGAAAGTCAAGTCAAAATAAAAGCAGCTCCACCGTTTAAAATGTTGCTCTTATTACAAAGTGCATAGAAAATTTCCAGTTCTTTTGGTAGCTTAAGGCCATTGACCATTGATGACCAGCATAATGAAATGAGACAATTGTCTTCATTTGCTATTCATTTGAAGGCGTATTAATTTCGTAGAGTCGATTATTTTAATTATTTTTTTTGCTAAGGAAGATTGATTAAGTATATTTTATTTTATTTTCCACGAATCTTATTGAAAATTCCCCCATTGGATCTAATAATTAAAATATTTGTATCTTTCTATCTATAGATATATGAGTTTTTAAGAATTCTCAACTTAAAAAACTACGTTTAAAATTTGCCCTTTTTCGAACTTTTTTTTTAGCAGTCATGTTGCTTTTAATTGAATTTTGTTCGTATACGGATTGAACGGTGTTATAATGTCAAATATGAGAATGTGAATTGTGATGAATTTATATTGTACATATTTATATGCATTTTGGATCTTAAAAGAGGAGTACAACTGGATTTTCAGTGCACTAAAGTCTATGGCCTAACTAAGACAACGAAGGTTGATAGACTTTGTTAAAAAAACAACAACCACTAATTTATCTTGTCCCACCAACTCAAAATGTTTCAACCTCATTCAAATTACTACTTTGGGGAAAAAATATCAGGAATCAAAAAATCTTTATTTAATCATCAAAAATCATTTCGTTCCCCCCCCCTTAAAATAGTCCATCCCCCCCCCCTATGCAATGCACATGTGCCACCGGTTTTTTTTTCCAAATATTAAAACACTGACAAAATGTTTATTAAGTCCCTAATTACAGAACAATAACTGTTGAGTTTTGATATGCTATTAAAATTAAAAACCGGATGCTCGGTTTCTTGAGTAGTAAGTTATGTATCTCAAAAATTAAACCAACAATTCTCAAAATTTCAAAAGAATAGAGTCTGGAATATTCATTGCAACTTTTTTGACTTCAACAACATTTATCTAAATTGCATTTGTGTCATCATCTTTCAAACATTTAAAAAAAAATCAACTTTAGCTGTTCACTAAAGGACGTGTATCTCAAACACTAATGAATATTTTGACGTGCCATCAAGCAGAGATGTCAGTGACAGGTGTGCCAACTTAAAAACAAAAACATTTACCCCCCTCAGAAAAAAACAAAAAATTAACTTTAGCTGTTCACTAAAGGACGTGTAACTCAATGACTCGTGAATATGTTGACGTTTAACTTGGAATCACGGATGTCAGTGACAGGAGTGCCAACTTAAAAACAAAAACATTTACCCCTATCGAAATCCCCCTCACAAAAACCAAAAACCAAATTTCCTGGTATTTTTTGCTCATAATAGTATGTACAAGTTATAATGAACACATGTTCTTAAAATATGACTCCTCAAAAGTAGACTCATTAATTCAGGTATGAGAATAAAAAAATATACATATTTAGGAATGTAAATCATATGCAATTCGGGCTTGTAATAAAAAAAGAAAGAGAAAATCATCAACCTGGCAACCCTGACAATTTAATGAATGTTGAGGGGGGAAGCAGCTTCAGCTGTCATGACGTTTTACTGAGCTACAAACTACTGTTCTCCTTTATATATGTATACAAATGAAGGAAAATCAAAACCACAAACATTACAATACGTTACTCCAGATTCATTATTATATTCACAAATATCATTAACTCCATTCTTCTCAATGAATGATATCCATTTTTTAATTTTTCCTTTGTTCCTCACCATGATATAATCTTTGAAGACTGTTCTTTTCTTGTAAAACATTATGTTGAAGTAAAGTTGATGTTACCTTCTTAAGGGAAAAAAAAAGTGATAACAGCTTCGGAAAACAAAAAGACCTGTTTGACGAGCCAACTCCACTTTTTTATCACACGCCCGATTTGCATATAATTTACATTCCTATACATATTGCTCTTTAATAAATAAACCTAAAAGAATGGGAACAGTGATCATCCCAAATGCATTAAAATATGTATAATCTACATAAGGTAAATACTTCAAACACTTGTGTTCAAAATTATTTATTTCCAGTTGCTGTCTAACCATTAAGCTACGTACATGTCCAATCAGGTCTAATACTTTGATACTTTATAGGACTAAATATTGAGTATAATGGTTTTAAAAATAAAGTGTTTGAAATCCCTTATAATATTATTCATCAAGAAAATGTTATTCCAGGGATTCATTATTGCGACTATTTCCATATGCAAATCATGCCTATATTTGAATACGGCCCTATATGCATATAACATGTAAAGCAAAAAAAAAAAAAAAAAAAAGAGTGAAGAACCCAGTATCGAGTAACTTTTCAATACATGTTTATCAACAAACTTTTTTTTTTATAGAAAAATTAAAACAGGTTGCACCAATTATTATTTTAAACATATTTAACTATTAGTGAGTTGATTGAAATGACTTTATTGCAATTCCAATTTGCATGTTACTTACTCAAGTCTATCTACATAAAATTATAATTGGATGATGTCTGTTATTAGTATACACCTTTTCTTTTTTTATACAAATAATTACATATATGTATTCCCTGGTATTAAAATAATATGAGCGACTGGGTGGATCAAAATTATGATCAAAATGGGATTTTTTTTGTTTTTTTTGGTTATGGTTTATTGTGTGCACTTTTGCATTGCGACAATTACATATGTAGGCCTATATATAGGGTTATAAATAACTTGTGACATTGGGATACTAATTGTAACTAATAAAACAATTTTTGCTCACAATAATTAAAACAACACCATTTTATGCAACATTGGAGACATTTCGAGGCTTTTTTTCTTTCTCTCTCTCTCTCTCTTAAACTAATACTCTTGCCACTTTGTAATTTATACTTTACAAAAAAAGTTAATGATTGTTTTTTTATTATTATACCTTCGTAATATTAAAATTAGCAAAATAATGAATAAATGAAAACTTAAATTAAACTTTATATAATTACATACAGCCTTGAAAAAATTGTTGACTTGATTTTTTTTTTTTTTTTTTTTTGCAAATAAAGTTTTTTTTTCACAAAAAATGTTTCCTGAGTATCTCAATGTGGACAAAAATGTGTGATTCATGGATCACACAGCAAACTTTGCTTGTCATTTTCAATCTTTTCACACAAATATTATCGGAAATAAGGTCCGAAATAAACTCGTAGCTAAAAAATTACGTGACTCTTTTAATCTGTTGAACTATTCTTCTATTAAAGTAATGGGGATAATTACAACTGTACAAGGTTTAATTTAAGTTTAACAAATTTCAAAATAAGTACTTTAATATGGTGCAAAAAAAGACAAATCTATAGCAACTGATGCTTTGGGGATACCATTGTGGAGTAGAACTATGAAAAAGGTCGAAATCCCGGCAAGCGTAAATTAAAAAAACAAAACGAAGGTGCATGTTGGTAAAATGCAAAATATTTGTGCTTTTATTAATCATTTATCACTATCTAGACAATTCAAACATCCTCAGCAGGCGTGCATTATAATTAGGAATGGAAATAATATGCAAAATGCCGCGTGTAAGATTTTGTGGAGTTGGCTCTTCGAACAGTACTCTTTTTTTTTCCAAAGCTGCTATCATTTTTCCTTTATTACTGAGGGGAAAACATCTACCTGATAGTAAAGATCTCACATGAAGGAATACAATCATTAAGGTTGGTAAAGCAAATAAAATGTAAACAAAAAGGGCTCAAGTCCTCGTATCATTATTATTAGTTAAAAATATACATATAATTTCCTGACATTAATTTGAGTTAATTTTCTGCCTCTCATCTATGGCGTACATAATGTTATTATTTATTATTGATCTCTACATTTGTATATAATATAAAGGAGAATAGCAGCTTGTAGCTCAGTAAAACGTCATGACAGCTCAAGCTGCTTCTTCCCTCTCAACATTCAACAAATTGTCAATTGAGTTACCAGGTTGATATTTTCTTTCTTTTTATTTTACACACCCTATTTGCATATTATTTACATTCCTAATTATAACAGTGATATCTGTTAGCAGATATATTGTCACTCAGAGTTACCATACTATTTTTTCATGATATAATCTCAGGCAGTTGCTTTAACGCTCACCAGGATTTTGACCCTTTTCACATCTATATTTATGTGACAATGAGTTTATACAAAGATAAAAGAATGCTCGTTACAATTTATTCTAAAGCTTAGACGATACATAATTTCGTTTACTTTTAATTGTCAAAGTTGAATGACTTGTGTATTAACTTAAAGTTGCATTATTTTGCTTTTATTTCATCTGTAGAAATTTCGTTCTATTTTGAAATATGATGACTTTTCCTCATCTCAAATGTCTCCGAATCTTTTTAAAGACAACACATATATTCTACTCCTCATCGTGAAAGAAAAAAATGGATCAATTATGCAATACTAGTGAATGAATTCTAATTGAAGCTTTTTTCCTAATCAATAGATATTTATTTACTTTTTTTTAAACACTTCCCTGAATTCAGGTTTGAAGTTCCACGAATAAAAAGCACACCTTTACCTCAATAATAAACCTCTTTCAAAATGTCTACATTGATTTACATCTTAAATTTCAAAATAATGTAGTTTGATACTGTAATAGTCTCTTTTTAATATCTGACAATATCACAATATATGTACATTTATGTACTTGTATGTACAAGTCCTCCATTGTAGTGAATGACGGTGAGTAACTAATTGTTCTACTAAGTAATGTTTGATCCACGGAGGAGATTGCTCCTTTGTGAATGACTTTTTCAAAATGATTCCTCAAAATATACTTAAAAATATGAACAGTAAATATTTTAAAAATTGCAACTTTACATTTTCCATTTTACTGCATAGTACCTGGTTTCTACATTCTTCTTCTCCTTCTTTCAGCCAAGGTTTCAGAATGCATACAGAAGAGCTTACTGCATCAATTGTGGATATAGCACCACGACCATTTTATTACCTCAAAGTGAGCGAGTTCATATTGACTTATTTACCCATAGAAAGATCCCTTTTCTTCTAAAAATCAAGGAATCTATATAATTATGCAAAATCTTGTCTACCTTCTACACTATGGCCAGACAAAAATTATTCATTTGCTAGTGTATTAAAGGGTTTAATTATATGAAAAATAAATAAAATTGATTGATGTATTGGTTATCCATAGTCTTCTCTTAAAAAAATCAGACTCTGTTCAAATTAATCATGGTCATTAATCATAGGGAGTTATTAAGAACATGACATGACCATTTGATCTTTAGCAAATGCACAGGTGTGAGTCACTTACACATCTCTAAAGTCCATTATGAACAAGAGCAAAGCCCCCTTGTGTTTGAACCAACATGCTGATCTTACATCTAAAACTTGATTAAAAAATAATATTAATTGTTTAGTTATTTAATTACTTAGTTTCTAATGAAATTTTAGGCATTTTTTTCCCCCTATAAAATAAGTTATTTTTCCTGGTTTCTGCTTTATCAAGTTTTATCAAGTTGTGCATATGCTGAATTATTGTTAATATGAGCAATACAAAAATAAATATATCCCAGGAATAGGGTGTCTTCACGTGACGTCATCTATGAGAAGTTAGCCATTGTGAAGGAAGTATCAAATTCTATGCTGAATAAAACCCCTTAGTTTTTTTTTTAAATTTACGAAAATAGTGAATTACTATTTTGCATTTGCATGATGTGACACTCAAACTTCCAAATGAAATGACTTCAACCCTTTATATTCATGTTATTTTAGTGCAAAGTTGTTTATGGGATAGTAAAAAATTGTACAATTTGATAAACTATGCCTACAGACTCAAATATCAAATTACAATGTCTATTAAAAGTTCTACATAAGTTCATGATAAGAATGCATTTTAAAAGTTACGAGTAAATGGTGTATTTTATAAAATGATTTTGCATAAAATGTCATTTGATAAATTCATTTTAATTTTTAATTTAAATCATTAAAATAAAACCTTCTTCTCATCAAATGAACAAATTATCTTTTATTTAAATTAGAAAGCTCTTACCTCTATTTAAAATTGCTTAGAGTATCATTATTATTATTCAATATATATTTGCAGACTCCTTGAAATGCAAATCATTATTATATAAAATATATAATTAAAAGGGATTCCTTCCAATGGAAAATATGAACTAAACACATTTCCTCATTTGTTCTACGCGAAGGTTTTACACTAATGTTGTATGTATACATATTTAAATATCAAAGGAAAAGCAACACTCACACGAAGGGAGAAAAGTGCGGGAGGAATTAAAGGTGAAGGAGAGCCTTTTCATATGTATGTACATACATACATACATACACATCCATATATATGTACCAAGTATAATGGTAGAGACAATAGGTACCTAGGTAGGAGTTTCTACAAAAAAGGTAACTATTCACTCATTATTTTTTGGGATCCCTATGGGTTTAAAGTAAGTATAGATTTATTCAATTTAAAACGGTTTCTTTCTCTTTATTCATTTTTAAATTTACTTTCTCTTTTTATGAATATATAATTACCATAAAGGAAAATTCAATTTTCTATGTTTTTATAAAAAAGTACTCTAATATCTCAGTTTGCGAATTGGTCCGCCCCGAAAGAAATAGTTCAGTCCCCATTTATAATTAGAATAATGTCTGTCATTTGTAGCAAATGACTACACAAGGGAGATCACAATCCTGCAACCACCAGAGATACTACATCCGAGTACACCAGATTCTAGGAGAATTAAGAAACCAGCTAAAATCCTTCTACACACGCTACTACTTTAGTAGCTTTTGTAGTAGTCTTTGATTTCTAGCGAATTTTTGTTCAAAATTGAATAAAAATTTACAGATTTAGATGGACGGTTTCTTCTGGGTTAAGAAGTCTTATCGTGCGATTGACATCTTGTTTGAAAGCTGTGGGTCTCAGCTCTTTAATGCACTCCATATTAATCCATTTTATGTAATATTCAAGGAGTTATTTAAGTACATACAAAAGATTTAGCCAACTTTTGGACCGACTCACGTCCCCTACACCCCTAGGAGTCCTTTTAGATCAAAACAAAGATTGAAATTGAAATTTGCATTAAATACACTAGCGAGTCAATATTTTTTAATGCACAAAATGAGTATCCTTCTTTGGCTTAAATTGAAGTTGAAGTTGGAAAATGGGCCAAAAAAGCTCAAAAAGTAAAGTCCGATTTCTCGAAGATTTTTGACTGTTGACCGGTGTTATTAATGACAAAGTTGTAATAAAGTACATTTTAAATTTCGTTTACTTTGTATATGTTTCTATTTGAGTGAGGAACACGACATCCAAATGCCTCCTAGTTACGGCTCTGTACCTTTAAACTATCGGCGCAAAAAAACAAAAATATACAAGCACATAGAGTGAGTACAGACTACACCCATTAAGTTCAAGTTTATAGTTACGTTTTTACATAATTCAAAATTATTTTAAATAGTAATAAAATTCGTCATTACAACGTGAAAATAATCAAATTTTAGTTTGAGAGCACTGACAGTTTAAAGCGGTTCAGATTAAAAAAAGACAACTCACAAGTTTCAATTTGAAAAAATCCGTACATTTCAGAAGTAGGGAGGGATGTGCAAGTCAAAAAGTTTGAGAAGCACTGTCTGTTGTGACAACACAGATACTTATAAACCAAGGTATGCTGAATAATTTTCAGCAATTTACATTATAGAAATAGTTTGTTTAATCCAGATTAAAACAGTTTAGATTGTGCTATACAAAATGTCTGCTCTTTCATTTCAGGGCCCTTTTAAGTGGTATAGTAAAAATAAGCCTTTTACATAAGAAAAAAAAATTGCATTGAATATCTTGAAGAGTTGAGTACCTACATACATCCGACATGGAAGCAATTACTCTGACTATTTGAAATATTTCTGTACATTTAGTCATACTTGAAAAGAAGAAATAAGCTTTTCAGTTAGTCAATGAGTACTTTTCATGCAGAGACTCGTATTAAAAAAATGGGTGCACTCTAAACTTTTAAACCCTTGTCTCAAATTTTTAAATAAATCTTTTGTATACATACATACATACAAGTGTATTGTTTATCAATATATATTTGCTAGGACTTTTTACTATCATTTTTTTAATCTATGGTTACATATGTGTCTATGTATATAACAGGGACTTGTGTATATAATAAAGCCATGTTTTTCCTTTTATGAATGATTCCCCAAAAGCCAGGCGTCAATAAGGTTCCTTTTAATGAATATGTATGTATATACAAAGACATTATTCTTTGATTAATTATACTGTAGTTATATGTATGTTGTATGTATGAAAATAAATATATTCATGAATGACTTAGACAAACAAAATATGCAATGGCTTTATATATATATATATATATATATATATATATATATTGCTTGTTTACCCTAGGCAAAAAGCCCAAATTTAATACGTATGTAGACCTTCTATCTCTCACTTTCTCTCGCTCTGGGTGTTGTTAATAGCACGGGATATAAATAAAAGAATAAAACACAAAAAAAGCTGGTTGATAATGATATTTTTGAATGGAATTTCCTAAGAAAACCATTGAGGGAACAAAAAAAGTACAAAAAAAAAAAGTTCATAGGTGATATAATGAGGTAAAAATGCATTTTTCTTTTCCTACTCACTTTCTCTATTTCCCTCCCTTCCACCCACAAGACCCTCCGTGGTGGTCTTAAAAACAATACAAAAAACAACTTTGTTTCATAAGTTTTTAAATATACGTGAGCATTTATAAATATATTAAATATTTACTATTGACAAATGAAGGGAAGCAGAAGAAGGTGAATGGCCCTTGATCACTCACTCACTCACTCACTGGCATGTGGCATACAAAATAGTGAATGGGTGAGGGTTAGGCACTAAATTGGCAATTCCACTAAATCATCTGATTATATAGGTAGGATTTTTCGATATTGCATAAGTAATTTTGTGTTTGCTCTATCTATATAGAGCATTAGCTTACAATTAATTAATATAATTAATCCCGTATCGAGATTGTCTATTGAAATTAACAAATCAAATTCTGCCGCTCTAATTTACGTCATAACAAAAATGGTATAGCGTTAAAATTTTTAACTATATTAGCTCATAAACGGAAAATTATTTACATGTAGTTAGGTATTAATTTCTTTGACTCTGATGAAAAAAAAATTTTTTTTTTTTAAATTTTAAATGAACACTTTATAAATTTTCAAATGTCATTTCCTAATTATGCATGTATATAATGTAACAACTTTCCGGCAAGGGACACGTCGAGCTTTTTTGTGCATTCGCAACCTCGACTCACAGAAGGGAAAGGAAAAATTTGGAAAACCCTAATGTATTTTCCTTGTGTCCAACTTTTTAATATAAGCAGAATTTATTATTTAAATACACTATATATTGATAAATTCTATCAATCACAAACCAATCGTTAATACTTGTATAATAAATGAAAATTCAAAGAAAGGGCGCGCAATTTAACATATTTTTTATATATCAAAATCATCAATAATAATAATAATACCCTTTACGAGTTCATAATACGTAGAGTCAGCTGCTTTAAATCAAAAGAGTGAATTGAGGATACACTGCTGAAGGGAGAATACAGTGTGGTGCTTTTGTTTATCTCAAAAAGCTCGTCGTGGGATTCACTTAACCCTTCACATCTGACGTCATTACTAAATAAACTATGACGTATGTCTGGTTTGTGCATACATAGATAAAAGATCTATAAATAAAGATAAATAAATGGGAATCTTAATTAATCCATTAGACAAATCATCGTTAGGGATGATTTGAAGACCCTATATGCAGTTTGAAATTAATCGATAGTAGTTATAACTATTATCAATGTTTGACGAATTTTTGTAAAAATTAAAATCAACAATTTTTTTTTCTAAAAAAAAATAGAGAACAAAATACTTGCAATTACTTAAAGCCTTGAACTTCCTCAGAGCCTGACAATTCAACTCTGAAACAACTTTCAAGTGGCTTGACTGTGCTGTTTTATTAGCTTTAGTAATTGATAGCTATAATGGCTGTCTACTTGCAAAGTCATTGTTTATTGGGCTCTATATAAAAATGAATTCATAATAATTTAAAATTTATCAAGTGAAAATTTTTAGGATGTCTCAAAATATTGGCAAAGGATGAACTGTGAGTAGCTATTGACCAGAAGGAATTCATGCTTAAGCGTTTGTGTGATTATTTTTTGGGGGATTTTTCAAGAATTAGTTTGAATAAAGTAAAGAAAAAAAAATCAATTTCAGATCCTTAAGAATCCTTTGTTCAATAGGTTAATTAAAGTTCCATATACGTAAGAGTAAAAATCTTTTATCTATATACAAAACACACATACGTCATAGTTTATTCAGCAATGACGTCAGATGTAAAGGGTTAAGTGAATACCTAGCTAAAATTATAAGGTCACAGAGCCTAATCGTTAATTAGAACTGTAAGTCACATCCATTTATTTGATTGTCTTTTCTACCCCCAATTTTTCAAAAAAATTGTATGTCGCTGTCCACAGAATTTTTTGCCATTGAGTCTAATCTAAATATTAATGAAATAATTTAAAAAAAAAAAGAGCAGAAAAAATAAATCAAATTGAGATAAAAATGGGTTGTAGTAATACGCGTAGAATAAGCACAATGTTAATTAATAATTATAAGCTCATTAGGTGGAAAAAAAAAACATTAAATACACAAGTCAACAAAGGAAAAAAATAAAAATTAGAACCCATTTTTAATTCTATGTTGATGTAAGCGACGCTTGAAATGAAAAGTGGGGTGATTATTGTGTCACTAATATTTGACGTCATTTTTTTAATACTGCTTCCTACTTATGAATTAATTCTGCCATTGAAAAAAAGTCAATGGTGAAAACAGACATCTTTTCTTTAAAACTAGATGTTGATTCAGTTTTTTTAATTGCTTTGATGGTAAAGGGATTCATTTGAATTGTAAATAATTAATTTGTTCTTTATTATGGCATCAGTATTTGATTTGAAAGAGTGGTGATTTGCTATGTATTTTTGAGAGCAAAAATGGTTTAATGCTATGCTTTGAAATTTTTAAAGTTCCGTTATAATGATAACACAGGTACACAAATTTGAAATGTCAAAAATCCTAAGGGGTATAAGTACAATAAAAGTTGTTCAATTTTGCACGCTGATTTAACTATTTAATCTTTAATTATTATTTTTTTCTCCAAAATCCGACGGTTTTTGAGAAATCAGACCCTACTTTTTGAGCTAATTTGGCCCATTTTCCAACTTCAACTTCAATTTAAACCTAAAAGGAAACTCATTTTGTGCATTAAAAATATTGACATATTGACTCGTTAGTGTATTTAATGCAAACTTCAATTTCAATCTTTGTTTTGACTTAAAGGGACTCCTTGGGGCATAAGTGGCGGGAGTATTGGCCAAAAGTCGGCCAAATCCTTCGGACTTAAGTAACTCCTTGAATATTTCATAAAATGGATGAATAAGGAATGTATTCCAGAGCTGAGATCCAGAGCTTTCAAAGGAGATGTCAATCGCCCGATAAGACTTCTTAACCCAGAAGAAACCGTTCATCTAAATGTGTAAATTTTTATTCAATTTTGAACAAAAAATCGCTAGAAATCAAAGACTACTACAAAAGCTACTAAAGTAGTAGCGTCTGTAGAAGGATTTTAGCTGGTTTCTTAATCTTCCTAGAATCTGGTGCCCTCGGATGTAGTAGCTCTGGTGGTTGCAGGATTGTGATGTTCCTTGTGTAGTCACTTGCTACAAATGACAGACATTATTCTAATTATAAATGGGGGCTTCTATTTATTTCGGGGGGGGGGGAGAACCAATTCGCAAACTGAGGTATTAGAGTACTTTTTTATAAAAACATAGAAAAACGCTGATTTAATTATTTAATCTTTAATTTATTTTTTTTCTCCGAAGTCCGACGGTTTTTGAGAAATTGGACTCTACTTTTTGAGCTAATTTGGCCCATTTTCCAACTTCAACTTCAATTTAAACCTAAAAGGAAACTCATTTTGTACATTAAAAAAGAAAGATTCGCTAGTATATTTAGTTTTAATTGCAATTTCAATCTTTGTTTTGATCTGAAGGGACTCCAGGAAGCGTAGGGGACGGGAATAGGGCCAAAAGTTGGCCATATCCTTTGTACTTAAATAACTCGTTGAATATTAGATAAAATATTTTGAGGGCCTTATCTCTCAGAGAAAACGATATAGAGTGTTTTTATCTTTGAGTAGCGCTAAAGTTTAAGCTATCAAATGATGCATTTGTTCACTCTCTTGATTTATTATCTTTGGAGCTATTAACTTTTAGATAAAAAACATATATTTTCTTAGACAAATCAAGACTTACTCGAATTATAAACATGATAGAAATATTATCCAAATGGTTATATAATTTTTAAGTATTAGGACTTGTCACCATTTATCTCTATCTACAAGACCATGCGTAAAAAAAAAGCCTCCAATGTTAGTGCAGGTGACCTGATAAACAATGTTTGCTCTTTTTACAAAATATAGTGGAGAAAATAGGGCATAAAAAAAACAAAAAACCGCAAAATAAACTGTTTCTAATCATAAACATGTATCTAAAATTTGTTTCTGAAACATATACAAAATTAGAATAAAATTAACTTTAATATCAATATATATTTATTTTACAAAATGAAAAATAATTTTACTTCAAAATATTACATAAAAAATCTAAAATTTTCGTTTGTTTAAACTTATTAGCCATGTAAATATGTGTCATTTATTATTCTAATTTAATTACAGTATTTAGCATACTAATACTTCTTTCATCGATTAAAAACTGTTTAAATTTGAATAATGCATCCCTAACTTTGTTAAAATTCTCATTTTCATTCTCAGAGAGTGAGTGAAACAAAGAAGCGTCGGAAAACATAAATATTCATTTGTGTTTTAGATATTGCGTCTAAAAGATTTGAATTATACACGATCAGACTTGTATAAAAATATGAATAGTAAGTACTTATCAGACCAGGATTAAAACTTGTTATCTAGGATTGATAATTCTACTATTCCAAGCGCAAAGCTTAAGAAATTTTGTATAGAACAATCCGTAAACGCTTAAAAAATGACTGTTAAAGCAGGTTCATCTGTATTGGTATGCATTATTTTGGGTGATCGCTAGCAGAAAATTGCAGGGGCAAGCAGTACATTTAAGTTATACATTTCTTGCGTGGGAACTGAATATGACCGCTTAGTGAGGTGATACACTTAAAGGAGATGACCATTTGGAATGCAAATAATATGCAAAATGCCACGTGCGAGAATTTGTGGTGTTGGCTCTTCGAACAGGTCTTTTTGTTTTCCAAAGCTGTTATCATTCTTCCTTTATTACTGAGGGGAGAACAATATCTACTTGATAGTAAAGATCTCTCATCTATGGCGTACATAATGTTATTATTTATTATTGATGTCTTCATTTGTATTTACATATAAAGGAGAATAGCAGCTTGTAGCTGCGTAAAACGTCATGACAGCTCAAGCTGCTTCCCTCTCAACATTCATCAAATTCTCTGAGTTACCATGTTGATTTTCTCTTTTTATTCATTTTACACTCCCCATTTGCATATTATTTACATTCCTAATGACCGCTAGACCATGTTTGACTGTATGTATATTTCACGGAGTTATTTTCATTGTTTCCCTTTTCTCCAAATAGACAAAAAGGCTTGAAATTATCTGCTTGCTATCCAGTTATGTGACTATTCTCTATTTAAAAGTAGGGATAAGTTCACCGATTAGTCAGCTAAAATATAAGTTTAACAAATCAATGTTCAAAACACTAATAAGCGGTGTGAGTTTTAGAAGAATCGATTGTTGTGGGAGAATAATATGAAATTGGCTATTTGGTGCGCAGGTTCGATTTTATGGCACGTTTGTACTTCATCACTCTTGTGGGATAGCCACCTATTAGTGTTCCTATTAGCACGACGTTTTGAGAGCTATAAAACACACAAATCTGAACTATAGTTTAAAATATTGTCAATTGGGTAAATGGTTGAGTGAAATATTAGTATTTGAACTCAAAGAGTTGACTTTTCAACGACCATCTGATGGGGTAAATTGATTCAGAAAAGGAATAATTAATCTTTTTCAAATTTGTAATTTTTGAAAGCTCTGAATAAAGAGTATTTGAAGTTTAAATGCTAAAAAAAATCCGATAAGAACATCACCCATCGGGAGCAAACATCTCCAATCAATTTGATCTAGACTGTGTTGAAGGTGATAGATTTTGGATACAGAGGCAGGAGTGAATATATAATTTTGGTTAAATTACATTTTGTTTCAATTATACCGAGAAGCACAAACATTTTCAATTATTACTTAAAAACAGTCATTGCAAATGAACTAGCCTCATCCATGGAACAAAATTAACAACATTAAAATTGGTATTAGAGCTTAAAAACCAAAAAAAAAAAAAAAAAAAAACATATTATTTTGAACTTTGCAATTTAAAAATTCACGTTCAAGTTTCACTTTTATTTAGAGACAGAGTAAAATGCCCAAAACTGAATTTTGTACCAACTAGCCCCTCTCTCTCCTACATTTTCACGCTATTTAGATAGCGCTGTGATGTACATACATCCAACATATTTGGTGACAGACATCCCCCAAACATGAGCAATTTCCATATTTTTCTTTGTCAGCTGTTAGTCTTCCTTCTCTTGGCTAGAAGTTTGAACATGGATGTATTGAACTCAAATTATTTCTCGTGAAGCTTTGAATATCTTCACTATTAAATAATTAGCATGATTGGAAAGATATCAATAGATTCAATGTCCTTGTTGCGTCCTTGTACGTCCTTTTGAATAAAAGGTTGAGAGAGTCAAATTACCAAATGATCAAAATAAATATCGAAAACTATGTATTGAAGTTAAATATTAAATTTAAATCGTCAATTGAAAGATACAAAGATGTATATGAATAAATAGGTATCTATATTTTTCGAGTCCGACCTACGTCATCGACTAGCAAATGAATGATTTATTTATGTCTATTTTCTTCACAAAAAAAAAAAGAAAAAAAGAGAGCCTTCATGTGATTTTTGGCACGAAGCTATTTTTAAAGAAATCGATAAGTCATGGGTGAATGGTATTTGTATGAATACTTTTTTCTAGATTATATATGTATGGTGTATAGGTATCATTTATAAGTCGAATATAAAACGAGTATGTACATTTTTAAAAGTATTCATTCGGAGATTTTTATACTTTCTTCATTCATTTAAGCTATAATTGACGTGATGAATCTACTATAGGTAGGAATGTAAATAATATGCAAATGGGGTGTGTAAAATAAAAAGAAAGAGAAAACCAACCTGGTAACTCTGACAATTTGATGGATGTTGAGAGGAAAGTAGCTTGAGCTGTCATGACATTTTTCTTAACTAAAAGCTGCTATTCTCCTTTATATGTATATACAAATGAAGACATCAATAATGAATAATAACATTATGTATGTATACCATAGATGAGAGGCGGAAAATTAACTGAAATTAATGTCAGGAAATTATATATTTTTAACTAATAAATAATTATACGAGGACTTGAACCCTTTTTATTTACATTTTATTTACTTTATTAACCTTAATGATTGTATTCCTTCATGCAAGATCTTTACTATCAGATAGATGTTCTCCCCTCAGTAATAAAGGAAAAATGATAACAGCTTTGGAAAACAAAAAGTACTGTTCGAAGAGCCAACTCCACAAAATCTCACACGCGGCGTTTTGCATATTTTTTACATTCCTAACTATAGGAAAAAATATCAAAAATCAAAGAATCTTTATTTAATCATCAAAATTCATTCCATCCCCCTAAAAATTAGTCCCCGATGCAATACACATGTGCCAACGTTTTTTCCAATTTTCAAAACACTTATAAAATGTTTATTAAGTCCTTAATTACAAAACAATAACTGTTGTGTTTAGATATTATATTATTATTGATTTTAGACGAAAGAAAAACTATACATCTGAATTCTTATTATATATTGGCTAGGAATAATCACAAAGCTAAAAATAGCCTTGTTTCATTGTGTTTTATTTCAAAATTAAAAAAATAAACATGTAAATATCAATCAACTTTGGTTCAAATAGTACAGTTTATTTTTTTTTTGGAGTACTACTCAATTAAACAACCCATTACTCAAAAACAAAATAAAATATTTTTCTTCTTTTTTTTCTTTAATAATTCTAAATCTCATACTTCAAACTAAGTATTTGGAAAGTTTCATGAAGGAAAGATTTTGTATTCATTGAAATATGTTACATTATGTTAGATTAGAAAGGTCCGGATTCAAATTTATTTTTCTGTTTTACTTTGTTTTTTTAAACTAAATAATAAAGTATCTTTTATTTAATTAATTAAGGAACCGTTACTTTTACGAGTAATTAATTAATTTTTTCTTTTGAGAAACAGCGTTATTTTTTTTTGGCTAAGTAACAAATAATTAGTAATTGATTACTTTTTTTTTTGAAGTAACGTGGCCAATATATTTTATGAGTAAACAGGGAATTTCTTTAGCTTTAAATGACGTAATTAATTTAATGATCTTGAATGAGAAATGACATTCAACTATGGGACATTCCATATCCAATTCCCCAATGATACTCAGCACATTTTACAAAATAATTACAAAACGACATTTCCTTACATATAATTTGATATTGACCTATAAAGAACGAATATAAACCGCTTTATCAATAAGGTGTGACTCATTTCAAATAATATTATATATAAATTTATATTGTTGTTTTGTGGATAGTTTTGGGCAAATTATAGAGTAATTCCCGCATCTATATCATTTGTATCCATCTGAACAAACAAGGAACAAATATTTAGAAAGCAGAAGGCATTGAAAAATACGTCTATGCTATAAACAGTGTGTCTAAGAAAATTGATTTCTTTCTGTTTGAAGTAAATATAAAGATAACAGCCACATAAAAGTGGAAGAGGACGAATAAGAAGAAACTGGTACAAAATGATTTTTACTTTTTTTAACTAATTTTACTTCGTAAGAAATGTTTATTTCTATTTAAGGATAGTAGTTTTTCAATGTGGATTATCATGTCGAGTTGTATGACTTAAGAGTCGTGTTGGTTTTAATGTCAAGAGGAATTCAATTCTACCAGGTCTATATCCATGAAAAACAAATAAAAAAATAGAAATTTATATACATTTGGGATAAGACATAATTAGACTAGAAACAATATTTTTGTTGAAACTGAGTTTATTTGGATTTGACTGTAATAAAAAAGTCGTGTCATGATAGTTTTTTAAAAGTCAGATATCCTTTCTGTAGTTGATATTTACTTGATTTATTTTGCTTCAATTAATTATCAAGTTAAATCATTTTTAGACAAAGATTTGAGTTCTTTAAATAGCGCAACCAAGTAGATAACAAAGTAGTTGCGGGTGTTAAATCCCCCTTTTATTACTTAAGACACTTGAGGAGGGGGGGGGGAATTAAGATCAAAACAAAATCAAAAATCTTAAAATGTCGATAACTTTTAAAAACTCTTTGTGGTCATCGACCAAAAACCAAAATGATGATAGTGGATATGAAAAGTCGAAGAAGAAATTTGGAGATGAAAGTTTTAAATATTTTAGATAAATATTGATTATATTATCTTTTTTGATGAAATCTTCTAAAGTCTTGTACATTCCAGTACCTTCATTTTAGAATAACTTAACATTGATTCACCTATGAGATTGATAGCAAATTGAAAACTCCTAAAACTTAAGAAAAAAAAAGAAAAAAAAGTTGACATTTACTTCAAATCATATGCACCAATGTACTTAATTTTTTTTTTTACATACCAGGTCTATATCTATGAAATGAAACCAAAATGATGATAGTGGATATGAAAAGTCGAAGAAGAAATTTGGAGATGAAAGTTTTAAATATTTTAGATAAATATTGATTATATTATCTTTTTTGATGAAATCTTCTAAAGTCTTGTACATTCCAGTACCTTCATTTTAGAATAACTTAACATTGTTTCACCTATGAGATTGATAGCAAATTGAAAACTCCTAAAACTTAAGAAAAAAAAAGAAAAAAAAGTTGACATTTACTTCAAATCATATGCACCAATGTACTTAATTTTTTTTTTTTTTACATACCAGGTCTATATCTATGAAATGAAACTTTATTTTTAAATTTCTATCGTTTATTGTGAAAAAATGGTGACAAATTTAATCTTCAAAATAATAGCCATAGCTAGCCACACATTTTCCTCATATCTCAGGTAGTTTATGGATGCCGACAAAAAACCAATCATCGAGCCATTTTTTGGCTACTGCGTGAGTATTGAAGACCTATTACTTTAATGGTTAACCCATCAAAGCAAACAAGTGATATTCTGATGGCGCCAAGTCTGGTGAGTAAGCTACATGCACCAACAATTCCCAATTGTAAGCCTCCACCAATTCCAGGGTCGCTCTTGTTCAATGTGGCAGTGCATTGTCATCAAGAAAAATTACTTGATGTCCCTGATTGGAATATTCTGAGCGTTTGGCGTATAGCACAATTCAAGTATGGCCAATTGTCATTGATAGCATGTACCATCAACTATTTCCCCGGGTTTTAACAACTCGTACCAAATCATACTACGCGGATCCTAGAAAACACACAGAATTGCCTTGTAGTCGAAGCGATCTGGTTTGATTGATGTTTTTGGCCGGGTGGACCCCACTATCCTCCGCTTAGAACATGTCTACTGTTAGCTTCTACAAGCATTTGATGTGCTTCAGAAGCGTTTTTCTTCCAATGAGCACAAAAAATCAAGGAAGTCTGCAAATTATAGTAATAAACCACGAAATTCGATATATTTAAGAACAAATAAAAATGCATTGTTGTTGCATGAAACTTCACAAACAAATAACTGAATACTGTTGCCAGATGACATACGAAAAAAATAAGACATTTGAGATAGTTTAAAAATACTCTTAGCGACATTTGTTGCCTAATAGCTGAAAACTTTTTCCCTTAATATAACTATGTTGATTCATTATGCAGTTAACTGATATAAAGAATCATAAAACTTGAGGAGTTCAACTATTCACTCATGACGTAATTTAGAGCATGAGTTTTTTCTTTAATGAAATCTTTTCATAAATCCATGAATTTGATCAATTAAATGTGTATTAAAAATGCCAGCTAAATATTCAAAGTATTTTCAATTAAATATCCCACCTTATTTAAGGTATTTGATCATGCTTTACTAGCTCTGGAACCACTCCATTTGTTAAGTTATATGTACACATATTGTGTATTTTTTTTTTTTTTGAGGATCGAATCCTGACCTAGTTCTCAATCCATTCAAAAGCAAACAATGATTGTTCATCATCCTTCATATTTGTACTTATATTTTGTAGAAAGTATTTGACTATTGTGTGTGCTTGTGTTTTTTAAAGGATTCCTTTCGAATGACTCCTTCTGCTACATACGTGATCCAGAAATAAAGAGTTATAATTATTTTGAAGAAAAATCTTGATCAATAGGAATTTAAAAGCCCCCTCTCTCTCTCTCCCTTCCTCCCCCCCTCTCTCTCTTATTACTTTTTATTTATTTGCCTCTTCCTGAATCTCATAAATCATATTTCCTTCCCTGTCTATTTGATTTTCTTCCACCCCCGTTTTTCCGAGTTAATTTTATACTAAAATGGATATCAAAACAAGGGCTTATTTGCTCAGAACTCCCTTGCTCCATTTCTCAATAATAATAATAATAATAATAATAATAATTAATCAATAATAAAATAATAATAATAATAATCATTTCCTTTAAAGACTAAACATGGTATTTGAATGTCTTGAACCTTCCAATCAGCTAATAATTATTATTATTTAGATTTGTAACCATTTATTTATTCATTATTAAAAACAATATTCCTTAAAATAAGCCTCTAAAGTTACTTATGTAAAAAACTAGAAAAGAATTATGTAAAATTATAATTTTGAGTTTAATTTAACTTGTTTAAGCTTTATGAATATTCTTATGGGAATTTAATTAATTAAATTTTGAAAATCTTTTAGGTTCCATATCAATATAATCATGTTTCCATCTAAACATAAATTGTGTGTACATTCCAAATTTGAATTTATATTTAACATAATTGAGGCAAAATTACTTCAAACTATTTACTAAATTTTTTAATAATGTAGTAATCAACTTTTATTCTTCTATTATAAAATGAAATAAATACATATAACCAAATAAAAATCGGTAAACAATGGGATTTTTATATATTTAATAATATATGTATATGAACCTCGAGTGATTGTTGCTTCGATAAAGTTTAAAGGCAAATACTTTTTTGATTAATATTAATGAAAGATCAATTATTCACGTTTCAAATGAATCCCTTTGACATCACAACAATTAAAAAAATAAATCAGCATACAATTATAAAAAGAATAAATGGTCAATTGACATGTGGATCACTCATATTTTTCACTCTAGAAAAATGGCGTTGGAATCAGTTTATAGGTAGAAAAGGGGAATTCATAAAAATGACGTCACACATTACTTACACGATAATAACAACATTTTACTATTGTTATTTAAAGCAGTGGTGGGCCAGGAGTCCCCCTCCTATTTCGGTGCCTATGGACTCAAAACTTTAGCTTTTACGTATAGGGTAGAAATAATCAATTCAATTTGTAGGAAAGGCTCCTTATGAAGTTTATTTTCGCTTTTTTTTTGTTTCAAACCTCAAGCTTTTATTCAACGCAATGGCTATAAAATAAAAGGAGGTTCATAAACCTTCACGCATTAAGTTTTTAATGATTAATAAAACAATGTTTTAAACACTGAGAGTCAAGTTAATTATTATTATTATTGAGAAAATAAGGTTTAAGTTATGAATTCAGGATTTTTATAGAGTGAATAATTATAGACGTACTTTGCTTATGGCGTGTGGAGGTCATTTACTATGAATACTCTGCGTAAAAACTTTATTATACTTCATAAAATAAAGTGAGGAAACGAAAATCACACTTTTTTTGTTTTAATAATTCAGGTCAATTTGGAATTTAAAGTCCATTAAAATGAAGAAATATACAAAGGAAGTCTTTATTTACATATTGTCCAGTGTGTTTGAATACTATACATATATTATTTAGTGGATTTGCAAATGTTGTTTAAATGACGAGTCAATAATAATAATAATAATATTTATATTTTTCCTTCCCCCTTTTGAGGACATTTGAAGAACGGATCAGGAAGTTCCAATGACTTTTTTTTTGTATATTTAAACATACAGAAGTATTCTCAGTCCACGTTTTCTTTTGCATAAATCAAATAATAATAATCAATGTGTTTCCGTTGTAGAAATACATAAATAATAAGTATGAATGAAAAAAATAAAGGTTTTATGGAACTATGAATCCCTCTTGGCCAAGGATACATCTCATTGACTCTACACACAAATAACACATTGGACATTACTCCGTCGTGCCAAAAATTTCTCAAATATACATATAATATATCTATATGCTGTGTAGAAGTAAGGATTTTGTACAAGTTGTAACTTGTATAAGCAGATGCTGCAAGTTGCTATTTGTACGTATCAAAGTAACACCTTATTTAGCTATAGCATCAGCCATTTTAATTACGAACCATTAAGAGAGGCTATCATTTTATTTTGATCTATTAATCAAAAATGTTTCATTTATTACGCATATATGAAAAAGCCTATATTTGATTATAACTTGGATAAAATAATTTTTTTAGCCTTTATTCTATTTCTTTTTGTAAGGAATATTAATTAATAAATATAATGCTCGTTGCTATGAAAGCTCCAGCAACTTTGATAGGGCTGGGATTTTTGTAACAAAAAAAAGTTACAGTTTTAAGATTTAAAATTAACCAAAAAAAAAAACCCAGTTGGTACTTTTGTTCTTTTTTGAAATTATGCTCATTCTTTGTTCGATCGTTGTATTGAAAAACTTTCCTTCCTCTAATAGAATAATCAATACATTTCAGCCAATCTTTTTTTGTAAAATTTTATAAAAATACATACAAAAATTATAATTATAGTAGTTTTTCTTCACTAATGCCCTTTAAATGTAGAAGATTCTCCTCCCTCTAAAGTTATACAGTAGGCAGATGATATTAAAAAAGGGTCCTTAATCAATAGCACCACTCATTGTTATTCTCACCTTCTCCTTGCGCTCGACAAAAGTCCCATTCTCACGCATTGGGTTGTTATATTTTTATTATATCTATCAACCTTTCCACCAAAAGAGAAAGAGAGATAGAAAAAAAAGGTCTAAAATCTGCTAGTAGTTAGTCCCTTTTTCACAGCTATTGTACCATTCATTATTCCATATTAAGGAATTGTTCACAGTTTAACAAGAGCTAATTAGAGCTCAACCAGTCAGTATGGGAGAAGAGTAGTTGAAAAAATCGACAGTTGATATCAAAATCCAATTGGGACAACACCGTGACATTTATAAGTCCAAAATTATATCGAATATGCAATTTTTTTTTCATGAATTTAAAGTTTGTAAATTTAATGAATTTCTAAAAGGCTACAAGTAATTTTTACATATTTCATACTATGTATGAAATTAGGAATATCTAATTAATCAATTTGATATTTGAAGAAAATCTAGACCGTTGACTACGGATGATTAGCTAAGGTTTGTTAAATGAGCTTCTTATCTATTCATTTTACAGTAATATCTAGCATTGCGAGTCACTTGAATAGTGAGTAACTCGTACACAGAGCTGCTTTGTTTAAATTTGGTTAATATCTGTTATGAGGAGGTAGTTTCCTTACTTTGAGTTACTGTCCATCCAATACTCTTATAGGAAGTAGAACACTGATACTAAAACCATTCAGTTTCTTACCATCAAGCATATAAATGGGTTAAATTATATTATTATTTGCCACATACTGAGAAAGAAAAATCCTCATTGAGTCATATTGAAATAATAATCATGATTTATGAATTTCCAATTAAAAAATTCATTCATTGCATTAATCATTTCGTCAACAAGGGCAACACGTCTCAACACAGATAAGAAGACACATGAAAGAACCATGCAGGTTCTTGTAAATAAACAAATTGATGTCAATTGTCATCATCAAATTGTAGTTAATTGATTTTTACGCAAGATAATTCTAAATTAGTTTTGGTTAAGTACCTCTTTTCACACCTTTACTCTCGTAGTTCAAGGGCTAACTGTTTATTTACAAACAATTAATATGAATATGTAAACTCTGTGTATTGCAAAAAAAATAGCTTTACTATAGAAAAATAACTTTATAATTAATAGGCTTGCAATTATTCAGCCGAAAAAAAACCCCAAAATAAAGATTCATCATCATAATTTTTCACGCTACATTCTTCAAAAACATTTTTTTTTGCCAAATCTTGCATCACCTTCAGCGTTTATTTATGTTAATTAAAGATGACTTGAGGTATGTAAATAAAAATTTTTCTTCTATCTATATGAACGTTCTATGACCAGAGTTAAGGCTTATATTTACTCAATAGCAGGTGTGTTACATACGTCCCGCAAGGAGGTTGAATCCGGCCCGCATGATAATTTGAAAGTGGAAAAAATACATAAAAGACATGGATTAAATTTTTTAATTAAATGTAGTTCATGAATATTCTGCTAGGGGCGCATGTTTGTCTTTCTTTATAAGTCTCATGTAATCTCATGAAAAGTTCATTATTATAATTTTGAATACCAGTTACTTAAAGTTTGTGCAATTTTGCAAAAGTGTTGTTAAATAAATTTTTAGTTAAATTTAACAATGTCCTTGTTCTTCTTTAAATCAAAACAAAGGGAAGACATGATGATATTTTGGTTATTTATAGCTAAGTATGCTATAATTTTAATGGTCTGGCCCGCGACGTCTACCCTGGGGTCGTATGTGGCCCACAATGTGAAGTGAGTTTGACACTCCTGCTCTATAGCATGAATTCCCAGTCATTATGACTCTCAATCTGATATTTTTACCCAATATAAATATATATAGTTTACGAAAATATGATATTCTTTCCTGCCCTGCTCTGCCACATGTTTAGAGTTGGCCTTAAAAATGTGTGGAGGAAATTAATGTAGGCTACTTTTTGTGTGGTCATATCTATGTATTTATACATTTTAAAAGCCTAAAAGTTACATATTTGAAATTAATATACTTTAATAAAACTACTTATGATTTTTGACTATAATTGAATACAAAAGTAGCGATTTATTGTTGTTTAAATGAGAGCGTAGTTTAATTTCAGCGTCTTTTTTTTGGCAGAAAGTATATTTAATTTCGTTAAATTCAGACACCCATGTCTTTGGAATGAATGGGCGTAATTTTGAACTGATTTAATAATAAGAAATACTAATTAACTAGTATTCTCTGTTATATTAAATAATTATCCAAAGGTCCACAGTTCTATTACTTACAATCTAAAAACATCTATATGTGTTAATTTAACCATACAAAACAAAATGATAATAGCATCAATTAATAGTTTTAAATTAAAAAACAACAACAACCGTGTATGAATTAAATAAGACGAATTAAGGGCCTCAAAATTGCATTTTGTACTATTTTTTATTACAAAATTGCAACTTAAAGATACAAAATCCCAAAGATATTTAACAAAGTAGTGAAGCACGCCTATTTGCTTGAAGATATTTCCTTGTCTATGGGTCGTAGTTTTTGTCTGTAAGATGTCACTTTTAAAGTTACTAAATAAACATAAATTTATATTTGCATTTTTTCTCAAAATGTACCTTGTTTTAATTGGAATAACAAGGTAAATTCATAGAAGTTACGTTATTACTTATGTAATGAATAATTCAGAGCCCCTAGCGAACAAAAAACTCAACTCAAATACAATTGAATTTCTACAAATTTGTATATTTGTATTAATAATATATTAATACAAAACAGTTTGTTTATGAAAAAGTGTAATCAAGAGAAAAAGAACATGGTATTTATTTCATTCGCAATAACAGTATTTAATTAGAAACTGTAGGTATCACTAATCATACGTGGAATTTATATGTAATATAGCTAAACAAAATACAATTTTTTTTATATAGGTACATTTATAGATAATGTATATACTTATGATTTGAATAGCGAGAAAAAGAAAAGAAGTTAATAGTGTGATGAGGTAAATATGTATAGTCATGAAACAATTTACATACACGTGTACAATGTACAAACATACATACAACATATATTCAATTTGTAATATAATTAAAAGAGTCAAATGATATTGTGATATGTTTTTTATGTGATAAGAATCTATGTTATGTAGACACAAACAAAAAGACAATAAAGAAGTTATTTGGGCTTCAAGGACAAGAGTAATCATAAGAACAAAATATTTGACTGGCTTGTGGTTTGAAAATAAATTACTGGAGGTCCTTGGACTGCGAGTAAAATCCTTAGCCAGAAATCTGTGCATAAAGGAAAAATGACTGAGACTGATTTTCTTCTACGAACTCAATAACTAATTATTCTACGGCACAAACGTACCCTTGTGGAAGTGAATTCTTAAAACCAGAGACAAACATTATTCAAATTGAAAATGGTAACGCGTATACCCAACATTTGCTTACCAAGTATTGAGCAATTTTATATAAATGACAATTTTTTTAAAGTAGTATTTGTGTTTATTATATTTTATAGTAAAAATTATACATATACCAAACATGGAGCCCAATCAACCTCCAAGATGGTTCAAGGGCTTACACCAAAAAACAAAAACAAAAGCAATTCCTTTCATACGAGGTAATGTAGAGTTTCAGAAAGAGTAATTTTTTCCTCGATCCTGACTTTTCTTAGAAAATAGAAAAGGTTCCTCAAAATGGTGGAAGATTCCCCCCTTGAATAAAGTAAATTATCATTCATATCAATTAACAAGTTATTTGTATATATTTCAACAAGTTGTCTCATGAAATGGCTATTTAAAGGATTAATTACCTAGGGGCATAGGCGTACGGAAAGAAAAAATGACTGGTCAAAATTTGCCCAAATATGTAAGAGATAATTTAGATTTATCGATGTTCTTTAAAATTACCGCCCACCATGGTTGGGTGGGAAAGAAAATTTTCGTTTCTAGACTCCATAAAACCTTCAGTTTAGACATTTTGAGCAATTAATAATTAATTCTGCCCGAAAAAATGTAATTTTGCCCGAATTTTTTAGATCTCTGACCTACTGGGGGGTCTGCAGCCCCCAGCTCCCTGCCTCGTACAACTATGCCTAGGGGTCGAGAAAAATGCAATATATGTTTATTTATATATCACCATCACGAACACAACTAATCTATGAATATAATATTCAACATAAACACAACACAAACAAATAGAATCAGTATAAATATTGACTATAATAAGCATTCAAGAATAAAATGGCACCCTCTGGCTCTTATCACTAACTCTATTCAAAATAGTAGACTGGTCGAATTGTCCTCTTTTGGTGACGAAATGCCATTTTCTACCTTTAAATAATCGATTTAACGATTTCTCACCAAGATGACTTGCCAAATTCACTAGAGGACCATTTCAATGAATGATTGACTCCTTACCGACGTCCTCATTGGACAGTCCTCTCCTCTTATCACTGTGGAAATCCATGACGCTCCCCATAGACTCGGCCACTCCCTCAGCATGGGTTTTAACAGTACACCTCAAGAAAAAATTTAAGAACTTTTCGTGACCCTCGTATAATTCTTTCTATTTCAGATAAAGGTGGAGAAATTTCATTGCGAAATTTCATTTGTTCGAGGAAGTTTTTCATCTTATATTTTAAGATTATTCAATTTTCGGGTTGATGATAAAACTTGATGATGAAAAGTTCCTCAATTTCGATAAGTTTGGAAAAGTAACGAAAGTTCCTCGCGATCCAGGATCGCAGGATCGAAGTTTTCTGAAACTCTGGGGTAATGAGAGTGTCCTTTTAGTCCTTTTGGTTCCTCATACGTCATGGTAACACGAAACGGCTAAGAGACTCCTAAAGCTCTATAAAGAGTGAAATTTTTCTGGAGTTGCCAAGTCTTGAGTCCTCTTTCAGGGATAACTTTCAGGGCTGTGGCTTATGAAATGTAGTAGGCTTCAAGATATCTTTGAGTATAAGGGTAGCCAACACCGCTTTTAGCATTGAGTTTAGAGTATCTTCCTCCTTCTAGATGTATATGCATATGTTTGCCATTGATTAGTCAACCTAGGTCTAATGAAACAATGCAGGTTCACAAAAAAAAAAAAAATCTACAACTGCCCTCAAAAGAAAAATAAATTCTAATGGCTAATTAATTGCAAATTAATAGTTATTTAACTACAGTAACTCTTAGAGATGAGGAATCCTCATGACATCTTTTATAAAGATATGATCCTTGATGTACTTTGAGTTTGACCTTTTATTGACATGATTGGATCTATGTATAACATAGGACTGACCTGAGGGGAAAAAAAAGAAAAATAAAAAATGAAGAAAAATGTCATGACCCATTTAACATACATATAACCCAAATAAATATTGAAAACAAGGGTTTAAAAAATTTCATTTACTCCACTCAAGCTTTTTTTTTTTTTAAAAAAAAAGAAAAATGAGATCATTTTTCATTGTCAATTCCCTTCCCTTATTGATTATATTGATCTAATTTTTTTAGGGAAAATTATTATCACTCAAAGTAACTCTTTCATTCCTTAAATATATTATGATTCAGTAGTTGTTTGATTTAGTTATGAAATTAAATGGTAAAATTTGCACTCTTGATTAGTTTTTTTTTTTTTTTTTTTGTAAAAGTGTTAACATATGTTATTTGATGTGTTAATAAATCCCTAGTTTTATAAATGTATGTGCTGTGCTGAGTAATTTTATATTAAGAGATGTGAAAAAAGAGTCATTTCCGTGTGATCGTAATAACCACACCTGAAATAACGTCATAAAATATATTCTCACATCAAGAGGCCTCATATCAGATGATATATTGTCGACTCTTCAATAAAGAAGGGAATGAAGAAGCTGTTATCATTTTGCAACTCTATTCTAAAGTAGTTTTTACTACATTCATTGGAGCACATCGCCAGGAAAACGGTAGAATTTCATTCACCATAAATTGTGTATTTTGTAGCATTTTTTTTTTTTTTTGCAACAATTTAGCCATTTATAACTCATGCATAGTGTCCAAAAGTATCTACTTAATAGTAGATGTGTCCTCTACAATAATTAAGAAAAAAGAAGCACATTAAAAGAACTAAAACAAATATATAATACAACAACTCAACCAAAAAGTTTACCCGGAAGAGCTCTTTTTTCACATCTCTATATATATTGCACATCTGTACTCTAAAACTAGAAATAAAATCAGTCAATATTGTGCAACTCTTGACTCAATATGATCTTCAAACTAACCCGTATTATAAATTATACACAATATTGAATGATTTTACCTTTTTTCTTAAAAAAAAAATGGCTTTTGGAAGTAAGATGGTTGTGTACAAAATTTATTAATTATTTTAGACGAGGTACGTAAATATGTATAGTTATATATATATATAATATATTAAATAATTCATATAGGTAATGAAAGCAGGTCAAATTGGAATTTGTTTTTCAGTCCTTTTTTTTTTTTTTTTTTTTTTTTTTTACTCCAAGACCTCATAAACAAAGCTATAAATTTTCCTATAAATAATAATTATTGTTTTTTTTTAAAAAAAAGGAAGAAAATCTTAAATTGTGTTGTAGGGGATTACTTACTTATGTATGTACTCTCAGAATCTCCCTTTTGCATGTAAAGTATTTCCCCCCCCCCCCTTTTTTTTTTCTTTAACATAAAAAAAAATAACAATTTTTTTTTCTATTTTGTATATAAGAAAAACAAATGGAGACGTCTTAATATTGACTTACTCTCATTTAAATATTGGACATTTATATGTATGTATGTTCAAGGAAGGAAGGAAGGAAGAAGGAGGGGGAATGTACATATATACATGAGTAAAGATAGAAGGGTAGAAAAAAAAAGAAGAAGTCCATTAAGCAATAAGTGTGCCATTTATTGAGATCAAATTTACATTCAAAAATAACATTTAGATACTTAAAGAAAGGGGAGAAAGAGGAAGGGGAAAAAATTAGTGAGTGTATACATATATATTAAGAATTTAAAAATCGAAATTCTTTAACAACTCTTATTCTAGTAAGTTTTTCCTTACTTCAAGCTCAACTTTGCAAAAAGAGCATATTATATGTTTGTATAAATTGTGCGCTTTGATTGACGTCACTGATTGCATCATACAAACTCTGTGAGGGAATAGAGTTGATATACATATTTATTAATTAAAATGAACAAATTTCCTACAAAAAAAAGAAAAAAATCCTTTAGAATCTAAAGGAAACTTAAGAAATGGAAAAAAAGTCCAAATAAATAAATTAATTGAATACAACTTGATGCCAGAAAAAACCCCCAAAAACAATGACCTTTGCATCAAATCAAATTAATAATAATAATAATAATTATAGATACTCAAAATCCCTATCAAATGATTGGATTTTTATTCTATTAATTAATTTTGTTCTGGATGATGTGGGGACCCGAAAAGTAGAACAGTTGGAGAAAATTATTATATATGTATAATGTAATATTTATATCATAGGTAGGCATACCAAGTAGGGTTGAAGGGCTTTTAAATTATATTTTACATAGGGCCTTAGATTAGTGTAAGCCCCATCTGACTCCTTAAAATGATTTTTGAATGTATTTAGTTCAAATCTATTATTAAACATTTCTTTTATGGGGAATCTTTTATTGAGTAAATTGTTTTGCTTTTAAGAAACATTTTGTTAAGGTTTTGTAAGTAGATTTTAGGTTTGTTTAGGTCGACCATTCAATAAATGAACTGATATAGATATAGAAAGTAAAAAAAAGAAAAAACACACTTTTATTCATCATCGTATTTGGAATTCATTTCATTTTTAAGATTCATTTTTAAGTATGTTTTTTTTACATGTGTAGTGAAACACCCTTTTTAAAATAAGATTACAAAGTACGGCCTGTAAGTGTATATCTTTGAGTACGTATGCACCCATATTTACCTTCCATGTATAGTATTATGTAAGTAAACTTTAAAAAGACTATAAAATATATTATAGTTATTGTGTAATTCGAGTTACAATACCTATCTACCCTGGAACAATTCACAAACATGCATATTTTTTTAATAGTCAAATTTTGTGTTTGTCAGCAGAATTAAAAAAAAAATAAAAATATTAACACATCTACTTAAAAATAGGTATACATTAAAAAAAATCTCTCTTTAAAGCTTATTAAAGCACAGTCAATTATCGTTCTAACGAGGTCTAACAAAATTCGTTATGTCAGGAGCAATATTAAAAGTTCCTTGTGTTTTACCATTATTTCCCTATTTATTCCAAATATTTTTAAAACAAAATGGCTAAATTATCAATTTTTAAAAAAGTTCACTAGAGGCGCTGAGAGCGCAAAGAATCATTTGATAGCTCACTACACAACCTCCATTAATTTACCACGTATATCCATTCTCAGTTCTGCTAAGGGAATACAAATATAAATCAATTAATATATTTATATTTATTTAAGTTATTCAAAAGCGACATCTATCGTGTGAAAAAGTTGTCTCAATGAAAAGAAAATATCTCCAAGATGACAGGCACATTTTGCCACTTTATTATATAAATTATTGTCTTGATTCATTATAGCTGTCTTGCAACTAAAGAACTTATGAACAAAATAAGCTGAGTTCATGAGAACAGGATATTATTGAAAAATTTTTGTCCAACAACATGTTTTTGTGTAATTTTAACGAGATTTTTGAAAGAAGTATGAGACAAAATAAGAGGGATAAATAATAACACTGGTCAACAGTCAAAAATACTAAGGGGTATAAGTATGATAAAAGTTATTTAGTTTTGGACACAAACTTCAAATTTGTTATTTTTTTTTCGAGAGTCGGACGGTTTTTGAAAAATCGGACCCTACTTTTTAGTTTTTTTGGCACATTTTCCAACTTCAACTTCAATTTAAGCCAAGAAAAATACTCATTTTGTCCATTAAAAAATGATAATTCGATAGTGTATTTAATGCAAATTCCATTTTCAGTCTTTGTTTTGCCCTAAAGGGACTCCTGAGGGCATAAGCGGTGGGTGTCGGTCAAATCTTTTGTTCTTAAAAACTCCTTGAATTTACATGAAATTGATTAATAAGGAATGCACTATCGAGATGAGACCCACAGCTTTCAAACGAAGTGTCAATTGCTTGGTATAAATCCTTAATTATGAAGAAATCGTCCATATAAATCTGTAAATTTTCATTCAATTTCGAGCAAAAATTCACTAGAAATCAAAGACTCACGGTAGAGCTACTAAAAAAACCGTGCAATAGACAGAAGTAGTAGCGCGCAGAAGGATTTCACCTGGTTTCTTAGTCCTTCTGCGTGCTAGTGCTTAAGTTATTTGAAGTTGAAGTTGGAAAATTGGCCAAATTAGCTCATAAAGTAGGGTCCGATGTCTAAAAAACCATCAGACTCTCTCTCTCTCTCTCAAAAAAAAAAAAAAAAAAATTACAGATTTGAAATCAACGTGCAAAACTGAATAGCTTATATTATACTCCTACCCCTTAGGATTTTTGAAAGTTCGAATTTGTTGACCTGTGTAACTATGACTGAGATAATGACGAATCAATGGACACTGAATGTTTTTCATTTCCTTTTCATACTACAAGTATTTGAAAAAATGGCGAAAAATAATCATGTTGGTTCTAACGAAGTACAAGTAAATCCCGTGTCTCTCGCTATCAAAGGAATCGACTGTTTGTAAATGCATATATAATTTATGCAAGAGACATTTGAAATGAATGCTACTTTGTACAGTGCCTCCATTTTTTCATCTTATAGTTATATCGAAAATACCAAGAGGAATCTAAAGTTTTACAGATAGCTTTTTCAAATTGTCCTTGAGTAGATGCCATTGTATAGAAAAAAATAAAAATTTACCCCGAAATTATATCATCAATCAACGTGAAGGACAAGTTTTAAAGCATATTAAATCAAAGGGAAAGGCTTTTGTTGAACTTACAAATAGCTTTAACCAATACTCTTTAAAATTATCTACAAACAACTACCATAATCTCTATATCAGATCTCCATATGAACTGTTCAATTTATTTTTAAAAAACAAAATACAACCTTTTAAATTAATAATATTCTTTTGACTCCTTCCTAATTCCTATCAAACTTAGTGATAGTAATTAGTAGTTTGAATATAAATTCATTATTATTCATTAAATGTACTTTTTGTCACTATATACTCATTTGTCTTGAATTAGAAGTAATAATCAGTTAAATGAATGGCTAAAATTATATCAGTTCTTCAAGTATGTGAATATAAGTGTTTATTAAAACAATTTGCTTAGAAAAAATAAGATAAACGATTTATGGAGTATTAAAAATTATTTGTGACTCTCATCACGCTGCTCCAATTTTGGAATATCAAATACTAAATCAGTGGCCACAAATTGAAATTATTGAAGGCTGATTGTCAATTCAGTTAGTTTGAACCGTTATTATGACCACTGTAACAAAAATGTGAAAATCCAGTACATTAGCAATGCCCACTCAGTCATTTCAATTCGTGCTCAATGACTAAACTTTTTTTTTATTTTTATCTTTCAAAATCAGAGCCTCATGAAGCGGAATCTAAAAATGCTTTGTAATGCTTTCATATCTGAAAATATATTTATAGAAAACGAATTCCTTTCATCCCCCTTAAAAGTAGTGAGGGAGACTACCCCCGATGCAATTCACATATGCTTATGTTCTTTCCAGTTTTCAAAACAGTTACAAAATTTGTATTAAGTGATTAATTACAGAACAACAACTGCTGAGTTTTGAACTATAATTAAAATTGATAATTGTATGGTTAGTTCTTGAATAATAAGTTATATACCTCCATAAATAAACACTGGATTCTCAAAGTTTTAAAAGAATAGTGTTTGGAATATTCATTGTAACTTTTTTGGTTGCAACAACATTTCTCTAAATTTCAAAAATTCAAATTCATTAAAGGACACGTATATCCTACATTACAGAATATTTGACGTGTGTAATTTGGCACGGATGTGAGTGACAGGTGTGCCAACTTAAAAACAAAGACATTACTCCCTATCGGAATCCCTCAAAAAAATAAATTCAAATTTCCCGGTATTTGTTTGCTCATAGTAGTATGCATAAAGAGGTCTATCTGGACCTTTATCTACTGATAGTGAGATGGTCCTAGAATTAAAGTTAAAAATGAGCAAGACGCTTTTTTGACATCGTCTGATTCCAAAAAGTAAAATGACCTTTTAATTTATTTATTGTAAAACTCATTGCTTTTCAAAGATTCCAAAGGATTCCATTGACAAGGGACAAGTGTCTTTGGATTTAGAAAGAGCAAATGGGTTATACAAAATCCAACCAATTCCATATAAGGGCTCAATGATTTCATGGACAGAGCTATAAATAAATAATTTTTTTCAGTTTCAAAGGTTTGTAAGAGTTGAATACAAACAATCCTTTACTTATTTAAATGAGTTGAGCTCAATTCAAAAATATAAAAAATGTTTTTAATCTTTTTTTGGAAATTACAATTTATATAATGCATTGAATTAATGCATTTTTTTAAGAATAAAATATTTTATCTCCACATCAATTGTTATCACTTTTGTATGTACTATGACAACGACGACTATAGATAAATATATTTAGGTCATTTCACTCATTAAATGATCCATCTTGGAATCTTTTCAAAACATGTCATTTACACGTATTGAGTTACATAGTTGAAAATATCACATTCTATTATGTATGTAGCTACAGTAGAGTACGTGAAAAATCAACGAAAAGTTATTTTCCTCTGTGACTCCGTCCCTTCTTCTAGGTGCATACCTAGGAATATAAAAAATATGCAAATGGGGTGTGTAAAATAAAAAGAAAGAGAAAATCATCAACCTGGTAACTTTGACAATTTGATAAATGTTGAGAGGGAAGCAGCTTGAGCTGTCATGACTAGCAATGTAAATCATATGCAATTCGGGCGTGTGATAAAAAAGTGGAGTTGGCTCTTCAAACAAGTCTTTTTGTTTTCCAAAGCTGTTATCATTTTTTTCCCTTAAGAAGGTAACATCAACTTTACCTCAACATAATGTTTTACAAGTAAAGAACAGTCTGCAAAAATTATATAATGGTGAGGAACAAAGGAAAAATTAAAAAATGGTTATCATTCATTGAGGAGAATGGAGTTAATGATATTTGTGAATATACTAATGAATCTGGAGTAACGTATTGTAATGTTTGTGGTTTGATGTTTTCATTTGTGTACATATATAAAGGAAAATAGCAGCTTGTGGCTCAGTAAAACGTCATGACAGCTCAAGCTGCTTCCCCCCTCGACAATCATTAAATTGTCAGGGTTGCCAGGTTGATTTTCTCTTTCTTTTTTTATTACAAGCCCGAATTGTATATGATTTACATTCCTAGTCACGACGTTCTACTGAGCTACAAGCTGCTATTCTCCTTTATATATATATATACAAATGAAGACATCAATAATAATAAATAATAACATTATGTATGTATACCATAGATGAGAGGCAGAAAATTAACTCAAATTGATATCAGGAAATTATATGTATATTTTTAACTAATAATTAATTATACGAGGACTTGAGCCCTTTTTTGTGTACATTTTATTTGCTTTATTAACCTTAATGCATGTATTCCTTCATGCAAGATCTTTACTATCAGGTAGATGTTCTCCTTTCAGTAAAAAGGAAAAATGATAACAGCTTTGTACTATTTTTTACATTCCTATGCATACCCATAAACATGCAATTCACCCAGTTGAGTACTCAATACTAGGTATCAAATGTGAACAGATTGTTATTTTGGATATTTTTATCCAAAAGTACAAATAAGTAAAAAAAAAAGAAGAAAGAATTGCATTCTTTGCATTCTGAGTAGCCTTAGTTTATATGCGACTTGGTTCCCCCATCACTAGTTTTTCTGATATAAAAATAACAAGGTCTAATTGGGGTCAAAAAGGAATTTTCTTCAAAGGAGGGGAAGGGACGAGCATGTATATTGTAAATACACAACATCCCCTAAACTAAAGATTGACAAAATTTACTACCTATTCAATCAAAATTCATTACTCTTTTTCTGGAAAAAAAAAAATTGTTAATTTTGACTTTGTTTCTTTTAATAGAAAATTATTTTTTTGAAATTACTACCCTCTAAAATACGTTACCCCTTCTAAAAATTCTTTGCAGGGGGGAGGGGGGCTTGTCCCACTCTGCCAGACTGCCACTGATAGTTATTTGCATCTGAGTTGGTAAAACTCTGGTAGGATAGTAACATCAATAATATTGGACAATCCTTGATTAATTAATTTTCCTATAAATTTAAAAATACCGTCATAACATGTATAGTCCGGATTTGATCAATCCGGGTTTCCCTTTAGTATGTTTTTCTTTTCTTTTCAAGATTATTTTAGTAGTGATCAAATCCACCACTTAAATACATACGAAGGGAATACAATGTCTGTTGGCAGCATTGACATTTACAAACAATTTGAGTTCAAACAGTCTGGAGTATCTGCGGGTCCAATCACACATACTTTACTAGATATTGTTTGATTATGGAATATTATTGACACTGACGGCAGTTGTATCCGTAGTTTTAAGAATGCAAATATATTTTGTTTCCCTGTCTGATTCCACATTAAGATTGGGACTTTTATTTAGACAAATTATTTAGGAAAATGGGAAAAATAGTTGGGTCTATTGATCCTTTTTTAAATGTATGTCCATCCTTACTAGAAGCATCCTCTTCAAACTCAAATAAAAATGACAAAATGTGAAGTTTTTCTTATGAGTTCATCTTGGTGTGATGAGTATTTATAACATTCAAAAAATTAATCTTCCTCTACTCATTATAGGGGGGTTCTTCCCCTTTAGTGTAGCTGGTGCAATGCATGTGCGTTCCTCCATCATCATCATTACAAAATAGGCAGCTGATCTTAAGAAGGGGTCCTTCAGCAAAAGTACTAGTTACCATTTATCTCCCGTCTTCTCCTCGCGCTCAACAAAAGTCACATCACTACATAGATATCATGTGAAAGCGAGAGAGATTCTGAAGAGAATAGGGGACAGAATACCCCCACCTTTTCTCATTTATCAAAGGAGTAGCTCTTCTGCCTCTCAACCACTGAAACCGTCTGACCAGGGACATATAATCCGGTTTATTTGCATCTGCAAGTTTCTAAAAGTTAATATTCACATTGTTAGAGATTTGATACATATACATAGATGTGTCAATATAAATTGTTGAAAATATGCATGAAAAAAAAAAAAAAAATACTTTCTCCAAACAAAAATTTACCTCATATTTGATTATTTGACTTTTTTGGGAAAAAAAAGATTTTGATATTTTCTTTTTGTTACGTGATTTCTTTTGCAAGAACACTCAATGAATGATGAAAGGCGTACTCGTATCTAGGTATGTATGTACGTATGTAGAGTGATTTTTTTTTCTTTCCTTACTATCTCTTCGTTCCATGCTTTCCAATAAAAAGTAATAATACAATATATATGTATACAGTTATTATTGTTTGAATTCAAGTTACGGATACTCAAATTCAATTACAGAGTGTGTTTTTTTTTGTTTTATAAAGAACGCAAAAAAATATTTTTTATTCAAATACATAGATATAAACAATAAAACAAGAAACTGATGTAAATGTCAGTCAAATATGCATACATGTATATATATATATGTACAGTTCCTTGAACGAACCAAGTTAGTATACATACAAAGGGGCCATTGTAAGGAGTTCCTCATTGCTGCGAATAATAATTATATTAGATAGATAGCTCATCATTGTTATTCCTTTGTTGTTTATCATAATGCTACTACACTCCTTGACTACACAGACATTCAGAGTAATAACATCTCAGCAATAATGATCTAAGCTTCTAATACACAAAGACTACATGTATGGGCAGTTATGCAATAATAGTATGAAAGCCCCCTGAATAATGATGTAGATAGCATCAATATTTAAAAATACTTATACATATATTTTTTTTTTACCCGGTGTATGAAAATTAATATCTGTTCCCTTGTTATCTATTGATTTTTCTCCGATGTACTCAGGTCTCCTTATTAGGCTTCTAAACTTTGATGAGTTAAACTCATCAGCCTATTTAATAAATAATACTTTAAAGGTTGAGAGGAATGATGATAGATGGGAAAAGGAGAGAATCCCGGCGAGCGTAAATTGATTTTAAGGCATGCCAGCTTGTAAATTGTGTATGTTTTTATTGACTATACAAATATGCTTGCCGGATCTGAGGATAGGGTGTCTCTCATTGATATTTAGTTATGGGTATTTATTTGAGTTGAAAAAGCATTCCAGCAAATACTATCTGGTACCTCTTAAAAAACTGAGAGAATTTAAAGGAATTTGAATTATTAGGAATCCAAAAGACACACTTTTTCCCCTATAATTTCTTAATAATCGAAAATTGAACAAGTTATAATTGTTGCAAGCAGCTCTAGACTCAAGGATACAGAGAAGACTGAATTCCATCGATTATATCAATGTAGGAGTATCAACTGATATCCTTCTTTCTTTTTTTCTTTCCTTATACTCAAGAATATATCAGCCTTTTACCCATGTCTACCTTATACGACTTTCATCATCTCAACTCCAGCAATTTTCACATCTATGAGAATGACGTTATTGCATTCGTGTCTTTTAGGCAGAAAAGCTAGAGATATGTAATGAATAAAACAATGTGTGCCCTTATTAAATTTTTAGGGGTAAATCACGGCTATTTCTCACTCATATTGTATTTCTTTTGTTGGCCATGGATTATTATACATAATTTCCCTTTTAGAGTCATATTGAATGTTGATTGGTTGAGCTCAAATTAGCATTTGTTCAGCTGTGAATCATTATCTACAATTAAATGGAAGAAAAATATGTCAATTGGAAGGGATCGGTCAACAACCAACTGGTATTGAGTCTTTTTTCTCTCTTGAGATATAAAATATAAAGCACATAGAAGAGAATTTTCTATCCTTACATAAAAAAAAAAAATAATACCTTCAGTTGAACTTCTTATAGCATACATATTTTTTTTATAAATATGATTTATGGTTATATTTTTATCTCTGCTTCAAAATATTTGTTACATTGAAAAAAAAAAAAATTATTTTTATTTTTTTCATACATTTTAAAACACATAAATAAACTTTTATTTCAATAAAAGAAAAAAAATGGTACAATATTGAATTTTCTATGTAGTAATTGGCCTTTAATAAAATAAAAAAAGAAGCAAAACCAATCAAAAAGTAACTTTTTTTCTAAGAATTTTTTTTTAATCAAAATTTCTTTTTTTGCTTTGTTTTTGAGTGTACTCCTTACACAAATGAAGGGGGAACTTTTTGGAATAAAAAGTTACATGTTCATTGCAAATTCCTTTCACTTTTTTGTATAATTTAAATGGGAACCTTTTATCCCCCAAATTCATGAGATAATTTCAAATCCATTGATACTTGAACAAAAGACTAAAATGTACAAACGTTTTTGTACATTTTGTGCAACGTTTTTACCTTTGCCCTTACGACAATTGAGGAGCAAAATCATAATAATTACAGTTAGCATGGGGGTAACAGCCTTCATTCACAAAGACACGCGTTAAAATGAGACACTAACGGTGGATTTACAGTGCAACATAAGGAGAGGCGTTGCATTGGGAAACTTCTGCACGTGTCGTCAAATTTACAATTTATGCTAGTAAAGAAGGTTGTGAACTGAACATTTGATTATAGTATCAACTAGACTATACATGTTCAAAGTCCGTCCTGGGGGCCAAATGCGGCCCGTGGTCAATTTTCATCCGACCCACAACCTTCGTCATAAAATCAATAACGTCTGGCCCGCATGTAGAATTGAATTAATACTGAAATGTATTTAAATTAATTGCTGTCCTATGTAAAGAACGTCCGCCAAGGTCGGCCCCCTTCCATTTTTAACACATCAAATCTGGCCCCCTTTACAAAAAGTTTGAACACACCTGAACTAGACCATTGCATTAAAATAAACTGTTCGAATAGGTCATAATATATAAGGAAGAGAGAAGGAAAGAGGTTACACGCGTCCACTTGGCTCAAGTGGAGTCAAGTGGACGTAGGCATAACTTTTACACACGTAAGTGAATCTGTACGATAGTATCATCAGATTACAGCTTATGTTGTTTTGTTATGAAATATTCTGTACAAGGAGTCGTATTAAATTGTAAATTTTGCTGTTACATACATATGTATGATCCATGATGTAAAGGGGCCGGTCAGAGGTTAACTTAAAGGTCGTTTTATCATATAATGAAAAAGATCCAGAAGGGTCAGCGCAGGACTCAAATCGTACAAATATCAGGGGCGCATTGTCCGGGTAGTGATTTATCTTATTTGAATAGATCTTTTACGAAAATATATGTACGTGTTTGAGTAATTTATACAAAGTGTTTTAATTATTCAAACTATTTGATATCTAAATCAAAGTAAGCCCCGATCATATCTACACATACGTGCGTAGAACGTAATTATATCATTAGAAGAAATACTCCTTTTTAAATATTACATCACATAAAATCTTTTTAAACCTTATAAAATAACTTTGTAGAGTCTTTTCACAATTGCATTCGCTTGAATGAAAGGACTCCACAATAGACGCCTGATGAAGTTTTACGACGCAACGTCTTTCCTTATGTTGTATTGTTTGCACTCTTAAAATATCATATGATTTACCACACACTTAATACTCATACATAAGCATATTTAGCTTCTGTAGAAAGTCTCAATTGCTAAATTTGATAATTATTGTTGCTAATTAAGTAGATGAATTGCATAATCACAGAATCACAAAAATAATATGTATATTATTTAAATTCTATAGTTTAAATTTAAATACTTTTAAGGAGATACAAAGTCACTAAATCTTGAATTACTTAAAGTCATAGGAAATTGAGTTTAAAAAAATGAGTCAAATGAACCCAAATGATAGTTTAAGAACTAATAGGAAAAATAGCTAATAAAATTACACGTGATTTATTTGATATTTTTACATGAAGGAACTAAGGATCAGGCGAATTTGAATAAGAGCCTTTAGCAACTTTTGACGATCAGTAGGATTCCAACAACCTGAGCGCCTAGTCTCTTTTCATCTACTTTTTTTTTACTATATCCAATTAATACACAAATGAGTCAATCATTCAGATCTTATGAAGATTGACAATTTTATGCATGTGGTGATTGATTGGATTTCAATGCTTATTTGAGTGTTTTTGTTGATTTCAATGCTTATTTGAGTGTTTTTGTTGATTTCAATAGATATATTTATATTTTTGAAAGTATATTTCATAGTTTTTGTTATGTGTTATTAGAACTATTCTTTATTTCACGAGCAGAAAGAGCCGTCTTAAAATAGGATTTTTTTTTATTTAACATCGCATGAACATACATATCAGCAGATACAATAATTTTTACATGCTTTTGAAAAGCTCATCTAATTATATGTATGTATCTACGACTATATTTGTTCATCGAACGCACTCTAGGTTGAAGAAAGAACTAGTAAATTATTTTATCTCTTCTTAGTCACTCATGATTAAGTGATCATTTTAGTATTTGAAAGGAAAAAAAAATTATATTTATTGAATATCTCAGATAAAAGAATATCAAATCATGTCAAATTGTAAGTCCTGTACTTTTTGTGTTCAAACAGAGTCAATAGTGTGTTCTACCTGTGGAAAAGGATTTTGTTGTGAGGAGCATGAGGGGATTCATAGGCTTCCGAGTGATGGATCATGCATTCCCATTGATATTCTGATGGATGATATCAAAGGCCGGTAAGTACAAACAATTTAAGAATGTTATTTTTTTATCATATGGACGTTGTATTTGTGTTTAAACATTTTTTTAAAAGGCAACTTTAAATCAGCAGAATACTTTTATGAATTAAATTTATTTAAACCAAAGATATGAATATGAATATTTGAGGAACAATGGTAAAATAATTAATTATTATCAATAGTCAGAAGAAATATACACATCAAAGATTTGCATATCTTGTAGTCCAAACAAAATGTATGACAGTGGAATGAACTAATATTTTGTTTTGCATATATACATATACATACATCAACAAAAAGTTTGTATTGGTACATGCTTTAATATTACTTTATTCTGAGTAATGAGTTCCATGTTCTAACATTTTACATTTATGCATATAGTTGATTTTATTTAAATCTTTATAAAAATCAAATCCGGGCTCAAAATTGGGGTTTACTGTATTGTTATTTTGTATTTCAAATTCAAATTAATTGGTCAATTTATATCATTTTTTTCAACGGAATGATTGAATTTTGCTATACAATTTATGCCAATTTTGCAAAATCACCACTCAATTCCATTATAAAAAGTCATTTTTATTTTAGTATCAAATTTGAATAATTTTGTTATTGTCGTTGCTTAAAGTACAACTACAGTCAGCTAAAGTTGCATTTTTGCCACGTCCTTATTATTGTATTTTAAGGGTCAATTTCATCATTAATTGTAAGTGAATATTGTTGTTACGTGAATATAAATTTGTAAATTAAAAATAGATCGTGTTCATGAATGTATCTAAGCGTTGAGAGGAAAAGGTGAAAGTGAGAATTATTACCTTTGGTACCATTGAGTTAACACTCTTGCCAACATCAATTATGTACTTCTAACAAAATTTATGAGAGAGGGTAACGGGAATTCTTCAATTCTTGTTTTAAAAGTGTGAGTTTCCACCTCGACAATCTATTTAAAGAATAAATCTAATTTAAAATCAAAACAATAATACCAACCGTTTTCCCTTTGTAATCAAAATCTTTCTTTACAAAATAATGCCCATACCTAATCCAATCAGTACTTACGTGTAGTTTTCAAAGATTTAACGAGACCCAAAGTCTGCAATTCCTACTAATTTTTTATTTTAAGAAATTGAACTTAAATTAAAGCATTTTTAAACAACACATTCCATTGACTAATGAATTCTTTCGTGACATTTCAATCGTCTTACTTTTGCTGACTAAAAAATGTTTTAATTATTTTTTTCATAAGTATTACTTTTTGCATAGTGATTTATGTATTTGATATAGAAATGGATGAATCCTATTAATTCATTCCTTTTGATTCAACCCACTGTTCATTTAGCATCTTATAGCTCTTCAAATATATAATTATGCAAGTGAACTATTTATTTAGTATATGTAAATCAATAAAAAATATATGTATTAACATATGTACATACATATTTGTATAACGTAATCTATCATTAAAAAAAATAAAAAAATACATAAGGCCCTCTGTTCTTGACATGTTTTTATAAGAGTTCAAATATTATAAATATACTACACATAAAATACAAAAAATGAAGAATATAAAATTGAATGTATAATTGAAGTGGATAAATATTTACAAATAGCTATAACGTCATCATTTGTTGAAAAAAAAAGAAGATAATCAAATTCTCTACGTATGTATGTATGTATGTATGTAAGTATTAAGACCATAACTTTAATTTGTTTGTTCAAAGAACCACATTTTGTCATGTTTTTGCGTGTGTGCTGGTTGTTGTTGATTGGTAAATATCCGTGACCTTCACCTAAAAGTGTTTAATGAGATCTAAATTAGTGTGACCTTCTAGTCTCTATTAGTTTTGATTTGAAAGTAAAATAGAGATCCTCAATTGTTCTTATAATATTTGCTATATGTTTCTTGATTAATGAAATAATATTTGTGTGGATAACACTATGTACTATTAGGCCTATGAAATGAGACTTTCAGCTATTAGGCAACAAATGTCTCTAAGAGGTTTTTCAAACCACCCCAAATGTCTTATTTTTTTCGTCTGCCATCTGACAAACATATTCAGTTCATTGTTTGTGAAGTTTCAACCAACAACAACAACAACAACGCATTTTTGTTCGTTCTTACAAACATCGAATTTCGTGCCTTCAATCTATGATTTGCGGACTTCCTTGATTTTCTGTGTTTATTTGAAGAAAAACGCTTCTGAAGCACATCAAATGCTTGAAAAAGCTTACAGTGGGCATGCTCTAAGCAGAGAACAGTGCTTCAGATGGTTTGAAAAATTCCAAAGTGGTGATTTTAGGTCCAATATACGTATAATTTTCATATAGTACGTAACATGTTAATTATAACAATTTGTTTCTTTTTTTCGTATCTAATGTAATTTATGAGCATTTTTGCATTGAAAATGGGAGTATTTATATGCTTTTTTATAGGTTTGAGACAACTTTGAACCCTTTAACTACCGAATGATTTTCTACACACTTATATTGATAATATTCTCTCCAGACCAACACAATACCAAGGCAGAAAAGTTGAACATGTTGCCCGCCCAATTTATTCATTGTTATTAATTATTAGAAATTATTACATTTGATCTATTACAACTGGTTTTAATGGGCCCATAGATATAAATACTACTATGAGGAGAAAAAAACCCGGGAAATTTGAATTTTATTTTTTGGAATTTCTTTAGGAATGAATACTTCTATGTTTTTATGTTGGCACTGTTATCATTGACATCTGCGCTAAATTATTTTTTCAAAATATTCATGTCTGTCCTTTTTGAGCAGCTTAAATCGAATTTCTCGTTTTTTAAAATGTCTGAAGGATGATGACAGAAAAAAAAATGCAATTTAGAGAAATTTTGTTGAATCGAAAAAAGTTACAATAAATATTTTAGATTGTATGTATGTATTTTTTCTTTCTAATATTGAGAAGCTGTGGTTTATTTTTTGAGATACATACCTTATTAGTTACACAAAAAAAACGAGCATCCGATTTTAATTATAATAGCAGTTTTAAATTCAGCAGTTATTGTTTTGTTTTTACTGAATTAATAACAGTTTTGTAACTATTTTGAAATTTAGAAAAAAACATTGGCACATGTGCTTTGCATCAGAAGATAAGGGAATTACTTTGAGGGGAAGGGGAAATAAATTTTAATGATTAAGACAAGATTTTTTGATTCCCGATATTTTCTTTTAGTAGTATAGCTTATTTGGAAAGGATCATGTGCTAGATTTTGTCAATAGATCTTAAACCTCTTTTTTTTCTTTTATTAATCCTAATTAATCCTAATTACTGATTAAAGGTGGATAAATTACAGAATAACAACAAAACAAAAAAATAATACTTTCTTAATTTCTGTAATTTAAATTTGTACATATACTTCAAAGACAGTACAAAGTCATCAAAAATGGATCCAAAAAGCATAAATCCACCTAAAAATAAACTTATATAAAAAAAATATTAGTGTATATTTCAATGTAAATGTTAAAAAAAAAATCATTTTTAAAGGAGTTTGATTGAGTATGAACAACGTTTTGATTTTTTGATATACCTATTACTTTTCTGTTCGTAATTATGTCATTATGCCAATAATAATAATAATATTGAATCGAACATGGAATATGCTATTTCTCTTATTAGGGCACGTGTTTTATCATGTGTAATTTTTTCTTCATCTTCTTTGAATCATGTTTGTAGAATATTCAGATTTGAAAGTTACATTTTACATACCAAAACAAATGAATATAGCTTTTTATGTTATCATTAAGCAAAACGGTCAAATTATATTAACAGTTTGTGAAAAAAACAAAGCCGATTCTGTATCAAAAATACTATATCAATTCACAAACACATTTTGGCAAAAAAACAAAATAATTACATTGACCTCTTCACACAATGAAAATAGCGATAAACATTCTTAAAAGATTATTATTATTATTATTATTATATATATATATATACATATTCAGATGCTGCAAATTCTTCAAAAATAGCACGGTTTGTGGTTTATTAATTCCTCAATATACATTCCTTATTATAAGTGAATTAATGTGGTAAAACCCATTTATGTGAGATCATCACTTTTGAATCCTACTGAAGGATGACAAATTTATTCAACATAAAATGGGATTGATGCTTGAAAAGTTGAAATAATCCTTAAATGCTCAAATTTTAAAATAATTAATATTTAAAATATTAAAGGCTCAGAAATATAGGATCATCTCTGAGTAATTTCTAATGATGCGAAATAAATATTGTTTAACCTCTCAAATATTATCACGCAAAAAATATATTTCAAATGTGTCACACAACCTACATATGTAAAATTATAATATAAAATATAATATATTATTTCCTTATAAATGAACTGATTCCTTCCTTACGATTTAATTTCTTACTTTTCTTTTTGAAAAAGTTGATTGAATTTGTTTTGAATGTGGTTAAGGAATATACAAATTGATATGATTTAATTTGTGGACTCCTCATTTCCTCTAGGTATGTCGTTGCATCTAGAGATATTGATGCTGGAGAAGTAATATTTGTGGATAAACCTGTCGTGGTTGGACCAAATCATGAAGTATCTCCTATTTGTATAGCATGCTCTCAAGAGGTTATAATATTCTCATTCCAAAATGTGTAAAATAAAATAAAATAATTCTCATTTTATCCACAACTATCATCAGGTCCATAAACTCAATAAACTATGCTCCTCATGTGGCTATCCCTTATGTGATATCGAAAAATGTTCTGTAATCCATGGATCCAACAAGGAATGCACCGTTCTCTCATCAACCAAGGACCTTCGCACAGAGTTCATTGATGGGGAAATCAATTATCAAAATTGGTTTGCAGTTTTGCCCATGCGACTTTGTCTATTGAAAGAAACGAATCCCAAAGCATATGCTCTGATCGAACGACTCATGGATCATTCTGATAAAGTGATCCTTACAGATCGATGGAAAGACATTGATAAAAACGTCCTTCAAATACTCGTTCCTTCTTTTAGTCAAGAGGAAGTTATAAAGGCTTCGGGTATTTTGGATGTGAATGCCTATGAAATACACACTAATATGAGAGGTCTCTTCCCTTTATCATCTCTTCTAAGCCATGGATGCTTACCCAATGTAGAGCATATATATTCCTACAAAAAGCCATATGAGGACATATGCCGGGCTACAGTATCCATTTCTAAGGGGCAAGAGATCTTTGCACTGTATATAAATCCCTTCATGTCCCGTTTCAATCGACAAAAGAGTTTACGAACAGGATGGTACTTTGATTGTAGTTGCTCTCGATGTGTTTCGGAAGGAAAAGAGTTCCTTGATCATGTTAAATGTCCATCATGCTACGGATTTGGTACTCCCAAGCAAAATACGACGACGACGGATCAATGGATATGTACAAACTGTTCTGAAAAATTTGGCGGACATGAGCTATCGGATAGGATTCAGTATTGCGATAAGGAGCTTGAGGAAATCATACAATTGGATCGATATCACATAAACAGATATTTAGACGTGTACAAAATATCAAAAAATATTTTACATCCACGGCATGAACTCCACATAAAGCTGTATAAATGGTTAATGCCAATTTTTTGCCGTGAAGAAACGCAGGGTCTTTATACATTGAGTGATCTTGAGCTAAAAAAAGAAATGATGGACCATCTCATGGCTACTACTAACGACATTATTCCCGGGCTAAATCGTCGAAGAGGTATACGTATCTATAAATATATCTACAATTCTGATACACTAATTAATCATCATTCTTAATTATAGGGAAAATCCTATACGAATTAGTTGATGTGGACTACAAATTATTAAATGCAGATTGCCAAAGAGGATCACAACAGGACTTAGTAGCCGTTTCAAAAAAAGTTCGCAAATTTCTCAGGTTATGCCAGGAAATTGAGTGCATTTTTAAAATTGGTGAATTGTCAAATTTTGAAAAGGGAGTACAGCTAGTAAACGATGATAAAATAAAATACTTTAATGATATACTCAAAACACTTTGAGAAAAAAACGCAAGTTTTTTATACATAGTGTACCACCACAGAACCTCTCTTTTGTGAACATATTACATACATGATTGATTTTATCCCCCTGTATCTCTACTTTTTCGACAAAAAATATTTATTTTTATTTATTCTGATGAGAACTATAAATGCCTATGAATAATCCTCTTATAATGTTCAAAATATACTTTACCATAAAAATATTTAATATTTAATTTTAATATATATTTAAAGTTTTCATAATATTTCATTCTTCAAGTAGCATATTGTAGGTTATTTGATCTATTGCGTTTGTTGACGACCAAAAGATAATGAATATCCGACCAATTAAGTCATTGAATGGTAAAGTAGAAAGAGTATATATATAACTTATACAAAATAAAATCTTTTTGCAGTCGATTTATCAAATATGCGAATAGGTTAAAAATGCCTTTTATTGCCTTGATCATAATACAAGTAACTAAAATTATAAAGTTTTTAACCTTACAGTATCTGTACAGGTTCAATAACAGCTCCTATGGACCGATTTTCTCATCAATGTTCGATTTTATACTTCTATTTCCCCTTCTAAATGGACGTTTTTCAATTTGTTTGACTCGATTTAGCTGTTTTGAATCTTTCAACCATTAAATGAAGAATTGTCTAATTGGATATTAATTAATTGTTTTCATTTGCTTTTTGAAGGAAAGGTTGAGAGAGAGGGGGGGGGGAAATTACTCTGTGATAATAACAAATAATATATGTACGCTGAGGAATTTTGCGCGCTCGCAACCTCGACTCTCAAAACCCAGTTAAACCTTCTTTTAAGGGCTTCTTAATGAAAATGCTTTCAAAAATAGTAGTTATTGAATTTATATATAAAATACCTCATTTCACTGCATGATCATTCAATAAAGCATTAGCTGATAGTTTAATTCATTCATTCACTTATATTAAATTAGAATACAATTATGGGTAAAATGCATTTTCATTACTGAGACTAATGATGGAATATCTTGAATCATACAGGGTTTTTTTTGGTGATAAAATTTTATTTTTTACATATTAAAAACCTTCCTAAAATTCAATAAGAAATTATTTTAGATTCGTGGAATATTTTATCTGCATGTTGTCAAAATGTTGTATTTTTTTTTCCACATTTGATGAATGAAGCAATTTATGAGTCAATTGGTATGTCAATCTCATACTTGAGTTGATTTCTTCTTTGTAAGTAAAGTAAGCCTAATAAGGATTGCCTATAAAAATATAGCGTCAACATAAGGACAAATATGAGTTTTTTTAATTGTTTCTGCAATGTATCCTATTGCAATTCTGCAAACCATATCAAAAAAATGGATAAATCATTTTAATGATATTGATTGGATTCGATATATATATATATATATATATAAAATACATCCTTGATACATAAATTCAATCAAATATCTACTAATCTTACATTATGATGATCAATGGATGAGATTATGTACCTATTTACATATTCTTGTACATACATAAAAGAATTGAAATCCATCACTAATTTCAAAAAGGACAAATTCATCAGCTACAGTAATAAATTCAATAATTTTTTAAGGGATTTTCTTTATGAAAACCCTTACAAAAAAGAAGGTTACATAAGGTTTCAAAATTGAAAAATATGATGCTTCTCTCAAAAAAGCTCGTCGTGATCATTTATCTTATAAATAAGAATTTTATCATCTATTTATGACGTAAATTAGAGCTTGATTTTGTTGGTTTGTAAACATGGTGTGTTTATTTAAGTAGCGTAAGTGTCTGAACTTGATCTCAACATTTTTCTACTTATATCCCTGCTATAGCATTTTGAAGTACGCTATTGATAGGAATGTAAATAATATGCAAATCGGGCTTGTAAGAATCAAAGAAAGAGACAATCATCAACCTGGCCACTCTCACAATTTGATGAATGTTGAGAGGGAAGCAGCTTGAGCTGTCATGACGTTTGACTGAGCTACAAGCTGCTATTCTCCATTATATATACAACAATAAATAATAACATAGATGAGAGGAAGAAAATTAACTGAAATTAATGTCAGGAAATTATATGTATATTTTTAACTAATAATTATATGAGGTCTTGAGCCCTTTTTTGCTTACATTTTATTTGCTTTATTAACCTTAATGCATGTATTCTTCCTTCATGCAAGATCTTTATAGGTGTTCTTCCCTCAGTAGTAATAAAGGAAAAATGATAACAGCTTTGGAAAACAAAAAGACCTGTTGTTCGAAGATCCAACTCCACAAAGTCTCGCACTCGGCATTTTGCATATTATTTACATTCCTAGTTATTGACAAAGTTTGACTAGCAATCGGAGGGCTTAATATAAAATGTCTTCGATTTTGCGCATATAGCATATTTATAATTATGATCATAAAATGTAGTATTGAGTAGAGTACTTGTGGCATGATGATCTATGTATAGTAAACATCAGCAAAGGACGTTCATCTCAATTCATTAGATGTGTAAATATACGGAAAATATTGGGGAATGGTGAGACGTCATATATGCTCATATATTATTATTTTCCTCCACCCCACTTCCCAATTCTTAAGTATAATTATTAGTATATACATATATTTATCTACTTTGTAGGGATTGTAAGTAAGTAATGTTCTTTCTTTGTGTACCCCCTGTCATGTGACTTTTATCTTAATTTTGTATGCACAGATATGATTAAAGTAATGTACTGTTTGACCATTTGGGGGTTGTGAAAGAACAAGAACAAGAGGAAAAAAAAAAAAAAAAGAACCGAGTCCCCAAAGCCATAAAACAACTTAACCAAAAAGAGAGTCATAAGAAAATAGGGAAGTACAATATATGTATGATGTAAGTTGAATGATTTAATCAATGATCTGATAAAGAAGAATCTCCAAGATATATATATATATATATATATATATATATATATCAAAGCGCCATCTATGTACGTTCATTAGAAAACATATTAAGGATATCTTCAATGGAGGCAAAATATATACTATACATATATGTATACATTGATTGTATTTATGTATTCATTTTGTTGAATAGCTCTCTTTAGAAATTGCAATCATTTGAATTCAATCTATGTATGTAGTAAGATGCTATTGTTTGTGTATACGTACGTACATATATAGGGCTGTCAAATCCTGATTATCAAATCCATGTTTCAAGGCAATGATGCTGCTTTAAATATTTTTTTTTCTTCTTTAACGTGTCAGTTTGGAATGTTATAGATATTTTTTTTTATATTACAGAAAGGAATGTTCTAATATATATATATATATATATATATAGATATTAATATTATATATGTATATAGATGTAACTTATTATAACAAGTTGAATGCCGTAGACTAATAATAACTCTCTAACGTGGGATCTGTTTTTAAATCTACCATGGCTCCTTTTCATCCTGGAATGAATTGGGGGAAGACATAAACACGACGAGCTTTTTGGAATAAACAAAAACACACTGTATTCTCCCTTCAGCTGATTTTCATCATTTGACTCTTTTGATTAAAAGCAGCTGACTCTACGTATTATGAGCTCAAAAAGGGTATCATTATTATTTCTGATTTTGATGCATACAAAAATATATTAAATCAAGGATTGCGCGCCCTTTTTTTGAATTTTGAATATATTACAAGTAATAACGATTGGTTTGTGAGTGGTAGAATTTATAAATATATAGTATATCTCAATAATAAATTCTGCCAAATATTAACAAGTTGGCAATAAGGAAAATACAGAAGGATAGATACCAGTTGTCTTTCCAAATTTTTCATTTCCTTTTGTCCGTCGAGGTTGCGAGTGGACAAAAAAGCTCGACATGAAGGAGTTGAGTATTTTGTTCTAAACACTTGGTTAGCAATTCACTTAATAGCAATTGAATCCTTCTTTTCTCTCACTCTACACTTTGTAAATTTGGATGGCATCAATGATTGTTAATGAATTTTTGTTCTTGCTTAAGTCACTCTTACAAAAAATAGATGAACCCAACTACAAAGACACGTATTTTATAGCCATTCAAATTTTTATGATTATACACGTTAATAAATTACATGCTGCTACCATTAAATATGAGTAGTAAGGTTATTACTAAGAACTAAGTTTTATTCTACGAACATTTCCGTACGAGAAACATTTCTCTGACAAAAAATGGTTTTTTTTTTCCACGATACTGTAATACCTTGATTTGTAAATGTTTTAGACAACAAGGTAATTTGAATAGTTACAAACTTCCATGCAATGTACAGTCACTCTAAAAAGGTTAGTCTGAAGTACTGATTTAAGAACCATTCAATTTCTCATTACTACTCACTTTAATTCTAGAGTCAAATCCAGATAAGTCTAAAATCGCAGTTTTAATGAAAATGTTGCTTTTATCCAAATTACATCTAAAACCCAATTAAATAAAAAAAAAAAAGAAAGTATTAGAATCCCGAAACTTGGCACTAATTCATACACGAAGGAGTGTCGTGAAGCGATGCAGTCGAGTTCTGAATCAACGCCACCTGGCGCAACATACGGCATTTTTTCTACCAAGTTGTGTTTGAGCTCTTGACTTAATTTTCTTTACATTTTGCATCAACTTCCAAATATGTCAAAGCATACGCCGACGGTCAAGTACTGGAATTTACTAGAGTATAGATATTCGTTTACACAGTTTATAATATAATTAATTTCATATACATATTACGTCTATGGGATCATTGCCCACTTAAATGTAAAATTTTCCTTCCTATCATACTCAGCGAAATCAGTGAAATTATACAGTCCATGTTTGTTGATATTCTATATGTATGTATAGTTATTTTAGGCTGTATATTTATATATAAATTTATGGAAGGAATATATTAAAATTTTTTTTGATATAACTCTTAGTTGGATAATTTATTATATGTATTTTAAATTTGTAAAATCATTTAAGGAGTAAATAAAAAATTATTTTTTTCCTTGCTTTTTAAATTGTAATTTAGAGAATTGCTCTATTTTGAACTTGACTCAAGTTTCTCACGACTCAGCATTCAATGCTTTTAGAGCCAATTTGAAAGACAAGCACTTCTCTGACGCACTTTGCTCGTAATACGAGATATTACTGCATATATGTTATAATATATATATATATATATATATTATAATATATATATAAGTATATGTATATACAAGTGTCAAGACAAAAATTTCATTATGACTCTTCCCTTTCAAAATATACATATGTATATATATATATATATATATATAATACTGTAACTTAAATGAGAAGAAATTTTTCTTCTCTCTTGCAATATTAAGATTTTTCCTCTTAACTTAAAAATGTAGAAATGGTGATATATACATACATATTTACATGCTTCTATTAAGAATACAAAACATGTTTCACAAACATAGACAATGTTTTTTTTGTTTTTTTTTCAACACACACATGATACGAAAAATGGATCCCTTTAAATAATATATATATATATATATATAAATAAAAAAACGAAACAAAACGTGTGTTTCATCAAAATGCTTGCATGATAGAGAAATATTTTTCCATTAAAATATTTCACAGTGCCTCATAAAACTGTCAAGAGTAAATAATTTCCATTAATTGCTTTAATTAAAAGTCCTATCAACATCATCTATACAATTTGTATATATACCTTCATTTGTTTATTACAAATAGGCATAATAATATCAAAGGTATCGGCCTTTATATCTTCTTTCTTTATTATTATAGCCAAAAAGAACATTAATTTGGCGGTATTTTTTACATACGGAGTAATTGTTCAACTCTCTCCAAACCTCTTATAGTGTGTACATATTTATTTTTTTAATTAAAATTTCAGATCACAATTCTCTGATTTTTTTTTTTAAAGGTACGAGAAGGAAGGAAGTAGTGCCATACGTTATTTTAAAAAAATCAACATATTTCTCTCTCAACTCTCTCTCTTTCTCTCTCTTAAAGTCTACAAAGCACAAATATGTTGGAGAATAAGACATGAAAGAAAATACAAATTTCTCTCTCTTAAGTACTCCTTGGAATTCATAAATTATTTTAATTAAAGCAACAAGAAAAGGGCGGTTTAAATAATAATAATAAAAATAACAATAAGTATAAATATAAATATTAATGTCATTTCGTTTATATTTTTTGTAAAACTCTTATGTTTGAAAAGGATCTGTGTATTTTTTTTTCCTTTTGATGTTTTTTTTTAGTACTTTTTCACAATTACCTATAACTTTAAAGTTCTTTTACAATTAGCCTTTTAATTAATTATATAAATTTATTTTTATTATATCATGATTAAGTCGACTCTTTCTTTTAAAAGAGAGGTTTTGTGCTGGATATGCAACTTCTTTCAGAGCCGTATTAGCTATCCATAGTTCCTTGATAGAATTCATCTGCCATGAATCCTTATTAAACTATGAAGAAGAGTATTTTTTAATAATATTCTACATCAGCACTTCTCATACTTTTTAACCATGTTCTCTACAAACATCTTTGATCAAGTTTCTTCTGACAAATCTTCTAATACAGTGGCTCCCAAACAATACGCCCAGAGCTTTTATCTTGTGCTCTCTGGAGAAAAATAAATATTCGGATATGTATAGCTAATCTGTAAAATACCATTTCTGTTAGTCAAAGGACTAAAAAGTTGATCAATGGTGTGCTCCATTTTTGGTTTTGGTTATCTCACGATTATAACCAGAGATACAAAAGTTTGAGAAGCATGGATGTCATGAGACTTTCACATCCTTAAGGTATAGGTCAATATTCCCAGAGAAAAGTTATTTTTCTTCGACGACCATTGGTAGACAACGACCTTTTCTATATTTGTTAAAATGTCTCCTCCAGTTCACTTCTTAGAAGTAGAAGGATTAAGATTCAGCCCTGCAGCCCCTGAAATTCCTCCATGCTTGTTGAGAACCCCTGTTTTAGAAAATTGTTCCGTTGGGTATTTGGATATTTTATTAAACTCCATTGGTGCAATTCCTGGAGGGTGGGACACGTCCTCCTCTTGACAAAAGATGCCCCTTATTAATAATAATTTCAGATACGCAAGATATATATATATATAAATGCCACTTTAGAAAGTGTCCCCCCCTCTCCATGGTGGGCCAAGAGGAGAAATATGTCATTGAATATCAGAGAAGTTGTAGAACACGTAAAATAAGGCCCAAAATATAATATATTAAAGAATCAAAAAGTCTCATTTATAAAACTACAACAAACAAAAATTAAAATTTAAAATTCGTCTTTTATAGAAAATTTTTAACTCTTGTTGTTGTGTTTTTATTAATGTTTTTTCAACAACCATAGTCTAACTTTTTTTGTTGAGCCATGTGTATGTAAAAGTCTCCATACATGCATATTATAAGTAGTGATAAGCAATGCTCATGTCATAGTTACTTTATCAATGGGTTCATTACCAGATATTAAACCTGCTCTTTTTTTCTCTATATGTACACACACACACATAACAAGAGCAAGACACACACTGATTATATTTAAACCATTAACTCTATGATTGTATGTAAAACGAAAACAAAAACAAAACCAAAAACAAAAAAAAAAACACCATCCTCAAAAAATGAATAGATATGAACAATATTATTATTGTTATTATTATTATTATTATACATATTCTCTCATTTGAAAATCATTTTCTTTCTTTGTCTCAAATAATGATGTCTTATCTTATTTACTCACTTACCTTAAAAGTCGACTTGTCATTACTTTTCATAGTTATAATTCACCCCTGATTAAATATTAAGTGTTTTGTTGTTATTAAAATGGTTTTTGTCTGTCTACATTTATTTTATAAACATGTATATATATATATATATATATACCTCTGACATATTTGGCCTGAGAGACAAAAAAAGAAAAGAAATGAAAGAATTTCAAAAATTAAACTTTGAAAATTGTTTTAACGAAGGATGGGACTTTTGTAGTGAAATATTACAGTTGTATGATTTTAAAAAACAATGATTGGTGCTCTTGTTCTTTTTAGCAATAATGTTCATTCTGTACTAGATAGTTTTCCCTCTAACAGCATATTTTACTACATGTTTGATTGTACGCTGTTTTGAACGTGGATTTGGTTGCACTCGAATATGAGTGGTTGTTAAGGGTTTGAATGGATTAATACGATCAAATGAGGAATAATGAAAGAGTTGGGAAGAATGGGCTGAATACTATAAAGTATTTTCCTATTTTTCTGCATCTCTATAAAGGACAGGTTGCGAGATACAATAAATATATACGTCGTGATGTAAGGATCTTGTTCTAGCTAAAATAAGAATAATAGAACATGGAGGCTTTCTTATTAGTTCCACAAAGTCTAGTAAGCATTTTTAGCATTCAAATTATAAATTATATTCCCTTTGCACCAATGCTATTTCAAAGGTTGAACAATTTCTTCCCTATAGAGCAGTAGGAATGTAAAAAATATGCAAAACGCCGCGTGCGAGATTTTTGTCGAGTGTTGGCTCTTGGAACAGTACTTTCTGTTTTCCAAAGCTGTTATCATTTTTCCTTTATTACTACTGAGGGGAGAACATCGACCTGATAGTAAAGATCTCGCATGAAAGAATACATGTATTAAGGTTAATAAAGCAAATAAAATGTAAACAAAAAGGTCTCAAGTCCTCGTATAATAACTATTAGTTAAAAATATATAATTTCCTGACATTAATTTGAGTTAATTTTCTTCCTCTCATCTATGTTATATGTACATAATGTTATTATTTATTATTGATGTCTTCATTTGTATATGTATATAAAGGAGAATAGCAGCTTGTAGCTCAGTAAAACGTCATGACAGCTCAAGCTGCTTCCCTCTCAACATTCATCAAATTGTCAGAGTTACCAGGTTGATTATTTTCTCTTTCTTTTTATTTTACACACCCCATAGGCATATTTTTTACATTCCTAGAAATAAGTAGCTTCTTCTCCCTTCAAAATCATTACAAAACAAACAGCTGATATTTAAAAAAAAAGAAAAGAAGGCATTTAGTCAAGTGTCTACATACCTCCTACCCTCTCCTTATACTCAACAAAAGTCACATCCCTCATTATGTATAGGATTTTAACCATCAAGGGAATGAACATAAATTTTGTGTATGGATAAAGATTAAACCGCATTTTACTGCCTCTTAATTTTGAAAAGGGTCATAAATGGAATGTCATAATACCTATACATACATACATATATGTACTAACATATGTATATATTTAACTACATACATGTTGTATATGTAAAACCATCTCAGAATTTATTATCTTACATTTTGTTGTTTACTCTCATACAACTTTTAATGATTTATCTTCACATAATTTCTTTTGTCACGATTCCCCAAACAGCCAGCCAGAGAGGAATAAACATATAAGATAAACATAGGCAGTTCATCTTCTATTATTAGTAAGGTATAAAAAAATACATAATAATGACTTTATAATATTTACCCAACAATAAAAGGTTTGGTTTGGTTTTTTTTTTTTAAAAAAGAACTCAATCATTAAGAAACCATTTAGATAGACAAACCATTTATGTATATGTATGTATGTATGTATGTATGTATATATACGTAAAGGAGGGAACAAATTAGTATTCAAATAAAATAAAAACTTAATTGTAAAAACTATTCGTCAAATTATGGTACTTTTTTTTTATTTTTATGAATTCATCATCCATCATATCTTTTTTGAAACAGGAAAAATATAAACCCTAATTTCCTCATTGCAAATAAACAAAAAAACTAATTTTTTTGCAGATTTGACTTTAGATGAACCTTGGTTAAAGTCATTATTGGTGAATTGGGTAGATACTCAGATTATGATGGGCCATAATATTTATTTTAGAGATCCATTTCGAACAATGCATTTATGTATGTACATACATACATTATAAACATTATTTAATGTTGGTTTTTTATGTGAAGAATGTAAAAAGTGTTTATGTGGGTCATGAAGAAAAGAACGACAATACTAAAAATAACATGTTGTATATCCATCATGTAGACAAAAACCAGATGTTTTATGCTTACAAATTATAATTTTTAAAGTTGCTTAAAATACGTTGATCTGTGAGACATTTGGGCTACCCCGTACCAACTTTTTTTGTAAATATAAATACATTTATTTGAAATAATGACTTGAAGTGATTGTAAGTTTCCATCTCTTCATCACTCTTCCATGAAGGTCATCTCACCGTAGACTAGAACAGAGATTCTAAACTGATCTTACCCACATTTCCTCAATTATCCTGTGACGTATTTTATATTGTTCTTTGAGCCAGAATTTACTTCTTTTAAATTCAGAGATCGACCCACTTTCAATCCGCTCTAACTTCCCGAATTTTTACATGAAACCCGATAGAAAAAAAGCAGAATATAGTGGAACTTTAAATAAGGAACTGATTCAATTATATTTTGATCATTATTTCTCTTTTATCGAGGTTGAGATAGTACTTCATTATTGTACCAGAGATGAAAATTAATGATCATTTACATTTTTCATCAATTTGCTGCGCGATCATTCTACATATAAGAGGTAGACGACTCAACCTTTGAGAAACAATTGACCAGAGTACTCAAATTAAAATCATTCAGATTCTTCGAACTAGAGATAAATTGCCATCAAATGAGAATGCCTTTACTTTAGAGTGGGAATCTCATGGTCAGTTTTGAATTACGAGCACACTTCTCTCACATGAGCTGGCCTTCTACCCTTTGGTATTATTGCACAGACATATCTGGGAAGCTTAGTGTTTTAAATATCAAGTTAACATTTTCAATTTTCAAGATAACGTCTTGAATGTTTAGTAGCTTCCTTGCTTGAGTCCTCCATTCAGAAAGGTCAAAATGTCTCACCATGGACTAGAAGGTAGCTTGAAAGCTCCATTCAGTTTCAGTTAATGATTGTATAAATTTATGTCATCAATCAGAGTCAGTTTTGATTTCCGAGCACTTCTCGTGCGTAATTAAAATAATTAATTGTAACATAGAAAATATTGTTGGAGGGTAATTAAACTTGGAACTGCATGAAGCTTGTTTGGCATAAAGTGTCCATTTTTAATTTGGATAATTCCAAAAAAAAAAGAAAGGCCAACCGACCTTCTTCATATTTATGACAATTGCCACTAATTTAATGATTGTACATAAATTTTAAGAAATATACTCTGACTCAGTTGCTCAGAAGCTGTGATAATGATCACGTCTTGCACTCATATTTTACTCTTAATCCGAGTGATTATTTTGTGCACATTAACACCTAAAAGGATAATTGTGCAAGCTGACAAACAAATTCTTAGAAAAAGATATATATATATATAATATATGTACATAAAAATGTTTTAATGCATTTCTTTATATTCAGCTTAGTGGTGTAGCTAGGGAGATATTTGACAGAAAGTACGGCCCTAATTTATTTATTTTCATCAATTTATTAAATTGTATCCAGAGTTTCTCAATACTAACATTTATTATAAAAAAAATCCCATGATACATCAGAGCCGTCGACAGCATGTGGAAGGTGGAATATAGTTCGAGAACGTAGGAGAACCCTCCATCAAGGGGGCTTGACCGTTCCAAAATATGTATTTGACATTTTATGCCCATATAAACAAGTATCATAAAATTAGCTTAAACTTAAAAGACCTAAAAACTAGATGGACCGGTGACTCCCCAGTATTGACAACCTATAAAACAGTGACCCCAAAATGTCAAACTACACCCATGACGATCCTTCAAATTTTTTGTTTACACCTTCTTAAGGTACTTCAAAAACTAGTAATAAAAACACATCATCTAAGTCTTTACTAGAGCACCATTGGATGATCCATACAAGTGTTTTATTTCACTAGATAAATGTTGATCCTTGCATATTGAAAAAAGTTTGATAATCATTTATTTGCTACATGATTTGTCATTCATTTCAAAGAACAAAGACTTTTGAACTGTAGCAGGATGTTTGCAAAGTAATTCAAGAAGTGATTGTATTATATATATTATATCAAAAAGGTAATCAAAAACACCTTGGAATGTTCACACAATTGAATGGAAAAGTAGGATCAAACAACAAGGCTATGGTATTATTTTTTATATGATGATAATGACTTAAGCTAAGTAATATATATATATATATATATATATAATATCACTTACCTGCTCAAAAAACGTCATTAATAGGAAAAAAAAAAAATAATATTAATATTTTTTTCCACTCCTCTACGAGATGAAATATTTCATTATATATATATATATTATATCAAAATAGTTTGAGTAGAAAGATTAATATTTTTTGTAGTCAAAAACATCTGATAAATAAATGAACATGTCAATAAGTCCGAGAAAATAATTTTTCAAGAGCTATATAATAGTTATTTTTTTTTTTTCCTCAAGGAAAAAGAATTAGAAAATTATATGGAAGCGTTGCCTATGTATGTAAGTAAGTGAGTTTATAAGTAGATTCTACAATGTACCTTTGTATATATATATATATAGGTACAAAAATAAAAACCTTCACAGGTTACATCTTTATACAAAAAAAAAAAAATAATCATAATATGAGATAACACAAATATTTGAAGATAAACTAGAGGCGTTTAAGAAAAAAAAAAGTAAAGAGGAATATATTTAGTTATTATTCCAAGATGGAGTGAGTTGAATTGATGATATGCAAAAACACTCCTCTTCACCTTTTTATTTCAAGAAACGATTATTATCGTTTGTATCTCTGTTTTTCCTCACGAATAATAATAATTATTATAATCATTATTTGCTCTAATTAGAGTTTGTCAAATAAAAGTGTAGCCTCTGCGTGGTCATATTTTCGATCATTTGCGTTTGTTTACTAAGTATGAATGTTTTTCTCCCTTGCTAATCAAATTTAATGATGAACACATCAAGTTTCAACAAGTAGGGAAATCAATAAACTTTATTCCAATTTGATAAAAGGTTTTAGGAAAGTTTCCCCCCCGTAGGATTTTTGAAATAAATATATTAAATATTTATAGAATCTTATGATTGAGCGTGTTTCTTGGTCTTATTTCTGTTCCTAGATTTGAATATCTTCATATGCTAATATCCTTAATCTGAGGGAATTACTTTATAGCGGAGTAACACTTGTGTTAACAAACTTTTATACTTTGGTTTTATGCCTTTTAAAAAAATACACTGCTTCGAAAATAAGGGCTATGATAGGCTACAAGTTTTCAACTTTTGGGCTAGAGAATAAATGCCACAATAATTCCATTTAAATCCAAGTATTAGCATCGGAAGATGCTCAAATCAAGGAATAGTAGTACATATATAATCATGGAATGCTCAATCATCCGGTTTTTAAAATCTTAAAAATGAGTTTTTCTTGTAATAATAAATTTCTCTTACGGCAAACTTTCCTGTGACAATATTCTATAATATATGTATTTAAAATGACTTATAATAGTTATGTGTAGTAAAATGATGATATCTCAAACTTGAAAAGAGATACGTTCATTCATTTTGTTGAAGATGTGAAGAATACTAATAATAAAAAACCATTTGACTTTATGCATTGTTTTTTATAAAGTAATTTCAAAAATTAATTTGGTAAATTGAGGAGGTTTATTCGTACAACAAATTAGCTTGTTTCATAACATTATTTCTTTATATAGTAATACTTTTTTTTAAAAAAATTGTGAAATAATTTAATTAATACTAAATTTCAAATCAAAACATTTGTTTTTGTCTCACAGACCTAATTGAGACTCAATTACATACTTAACTAAAGCGTTATTCATCTTTTGCTAGCATGTAATCTAAGGGCACAATGTCCACTGATTAAAATATTATTTGGGTGAGCTTATCTCTAGAAGATAATACGTTATATAATATAGTTAAATATTAAGAATCCATTCGAGGTATCAGGAAAATTAAATATAAATGAAGATACATTACAACAGTGAGGGATGGTATCCGGCTCTTAGATATGAAATATACGACTTCCCATGAACATATAATAATTCAAAGGATTCAGAAAAGATAAGGCTGTGGATTCCATGGCCCCATCCTCTCTATTGAGATTTATTAGAAATTTAAAATGAGTCCATATTTGTTTATCTCAATACATGTATTTTTTTTCCATGGGGCGTTTTAAAAGTTTCTTTCCCGTTCCGGTTACACTTTCAAGTTTGATGTGAAGGCCCTGTGCTGTCAATAACTTGGACTGTGATCAAGGTCATAATTTAAGCCACAACCAATCCTTTTCATTCGGCACACGAACTCAAAAAACATTAAAGTTAATTTTTGGCCAGGTTACAACGTTTGGCGTCATTGACAAATACACAGTGACGTATTTGGAAGAATAGTTTTTGTAAGGAAATTCAGTTTGTAAAACAATTTTGTATTTATTTCATATTTGACAAAAGTACATTTTTTGTCTTGTCCATATGCAAATTCAATCCCTTAAAAACCATATAATCAATGGAAGTACTGTAATATACCCATTTAACATGTTTTATAAAATAGGCTTATAAAATTGACCTTTACATTTAATATATATATATATATATTAAAGTATGTATAAATAGCCTGTATGTGTTGGTTAAAATATTTCTTTAAACAGAGAAATAAAAGTTAAATTGTATTTTTGACCTCTAAATGATGTTATTTTTTTCCCTCCTCAAAAACAAACAAATAAAAAAGATTTTTTTCACAAAATAAAAAATCTGTTGATATTTTGTTTTTTTTTACCCCCCCCCCCCCCCCCCCCCCCCTCCCCATGAATGTATGAAAAGACTTCCAAATATGTATATACCTTCAAGGTACAATCTTTTCTAAGGCGTTTTATTCAACACCCAGTTGTCATGCGCTCAGAGATAAATGTATATACATATATATATATATGTACATAAAAAAAACCCTCTTCAAAATCAAGATACAAAAAGTGTGATAAATAACTTCTGTAAAACACTTTTTTTTATACTCAATGGATACTTGTATCCTTCTTTTTAATCAATGGTCAAAGAAGACCATTTTATTATTATTAAATGATCTGAGACAACGTACAAGATATTCAAGTCGTCTTTCTATTAAATACATTTTACGTACAATGCAACTATAAAGATATCTATATATGTAGGTATCTAGATAATAGAGTCATTTGGATAATTGAGAGAGAGAGAGCTCTTACCATAATGTTCTAATAATAATAATAATATACCTAAATAGGTACACGCTTGGCTCATTACATAACACTACATATATCTACCTATGTAGCTAGTTAGTAGTAGATGTCCATATATATATATATATATATACATGTATATGTCTGTTTTTACCTTAAGCATTTTCGTAAATGATTGGCCTAGAATGAAGTGTGTGTCTGTGGAAGTTATGTTCGTCCATGGAATTTACGGCGATGTAAGAGCTACGACCAAAAGTTCTTAACTTTTGTTAACATGACATTGAAGTGTTATGAGGTCATTCAAAAGCTTTTGACGTGTGTATATATATGGGTTGAGAGTTTGTTACGTGATGACGTTATACATACTTTTGTTGAAGGGATTCAGAATCAAATTATAATCGAAATAGAGGCAATAAGTTTATAAAAACCTTCTACAGAGTATTATGATATTTACAAATATGCATGTAGGGTTTTCTCTACCTTAGTACGAAAGTATAGATGGCAAAAGAGCTTGATCAGTTAATGACATTGCACTGACTCTCTAATTATAATTCGGATATATCTACTTTTAGTATAATCTAATTATAATGACAGGATGAGGAGAGAGTAAAAAGGTCACTGTCATCGGGAGTCATGATATCCAAGTTTTTTTTTAAAATAAAAGATACATCTATGAGCTAATTATAGGTATTTGATAATTTAACTGTGTATCAATGGATATCTAATCAAATATCTAGGATTTGATTTTCGTATTGATAAAAAAAAGTACAAATTGCAGAATACTTGAGCAAACAAATAGCTACATATAATTCGAATGTACCTATCCAGAGGCTTCATCTGCCATTAATTGTTTAGTAATACCTAAATTACACTGTACATCATTTGTCAGCTGATGAGAGATAACATAATAAAGGATTTTAAATCAGTTTTAATGATTCGTTTTCGGAACTTTGAAGCTCTGAAATGAAAAGCAGTTCAATGTATTGCAAAAAAAACTTTTTTTTTACGAATAAACATTTTGAAAATGAATTTAGCAATATGTTAAATACATCTGCTATAGAAATGCTGCTCTATCTATCAGCTTCTTTGAAAAAAAAATAGGCCACCTTATTGGGGTTTGACATCTTTTTAACAGGGGAATTTGTGCTATAAAAAAAATGGGATCTATAATTTTTGTCACTATAAGTGGGTTTTGTTGTACATAATTATAAGTAAACAAGACGTTTCTATGCAAAATTCCTTTCAAAAGGCTCCAAAACCAATTACGTTTTAGATTAAAGCACTGATGCAAGAAGGATTTGATTTACATTTATTTTTAATAAGGAAGTTAATAGTCAATTTTGGGTTATTGCTCATAATTCATATGTTGTAAGTACTATATGAGTCACATAACGATTTTTATTTCTTCTACAAAAAAAAAATACACAGAAAAAAGGTAATTTTTATTAAATGGTAACTACTTATATATTTACATTATTCTTTCTAACTCTTGGATTATTCTTTATTTAACAGCAGGGATGCACACAACTTGGCGAGAAATGATTTGAGTTCCCCCCCCCCCCCCCAAAAAAAAAAAAAAAACGACAGGAGACAAATCAATACGTAGATGTTGCTGATGATTTGAGTAATTGGTATGTTGTTTCCTTCCTTTAGTCATTCTTCCAATAAGACCAAGAGCCCATGTGCCCTTAGACTAGATCAGTGGCTCTTAACCTGGGTTCAATCGAACTCCAGGGGTTCGGCGGTTTGGTTCACTCCACTCGTATGCTCTGCTTGGCTTCTGAAAAAAAGGCACATTTTATTTTTCCAACTACGAAGGGTTCGATGAATGCATATACGGAACTATTGGGGTTCAGTACCTCCAACAAGGTTAAGAACCACTGGACTAGAGAAATTATGCCTTGCAGCTGCATACCTCTTGTGAGACAGGTTGATTTTTGCAGACGAATAAATGTAAATGCACCAAATTTTATAAGTCAGGCTCTCAATCAATCGATTGACTTACATACTATAAATACTTCTATAAGCAAAAAATAGCGGGAAATTTGAATTTAACTTTTTTTAGAATTCAGATAGGAATAACTGTTTTTGTTTTTATGTTGGGGCTACTGTAACTTACATCTATCCCAAATTACTCGTCAAAATATTCATTAGCGTTTGAGATACGCGTCGTCCTTTTTTTGAACAGCTAAAATCAAATTTTTCCTTTTTTAAAATGTCTCAAAAATGATGATGACACAAATGCAATTGTGAGAAATGAAGATGAATCCAAAAAAGACTTTATCTAGATACATAACCTATTACTCAAGAAACCGACCCTCCCATTCTTAATTTCAATAGCATATCTAAACTCAGCAGCTGTTGATCTGTAATTAGGAACTTAATAAAAGTTTTGTAACTTTTAAAAAAATAGAAAAAAAACGTTGACACATGGGGATTGCATCAAGGGGGGGGGGATGAAATGAATTTTGATGCTTCAATGATTGTCCAAGGTAGAACTTCTTCTACCTATACAGTGCCTGCGTGTAGTTCCAGGGTATTAAGTAACTTATTAATTACTCCTTAATTGCATGGCAATTTTTTTAAAGCTACCCATTTCATTAAGTCATGTCTCTTCTAAAAAAAAAAAAAAATCAAAAATACAAATTTGAGTTAGTTAACTACTTATTATGTAGGAATGTGGGACTTGTACTATATTCATTATTTATACTTTTGGCAAGGAATATTGAAGTATAATCAACCTTTTTTGACCTTTAAATGTTGAGTACAACCAAAATGGATATCGATGTATGTATAAATAAATGTATGTACTCCTAATATTTTATTGGTTAATATACCTTTATGCCTGATTATATTATTATTATTATAATATGAATATTCATATGAAAGGTACGTACGTTAAATGGTATGTAAATTATGAAAAAAAAAGAAGAAGAAAAAAAAAAGTAATTCTTGATTAACTCATGTTCCTTTTACTAAATTAGATATAAAACTCGTTAAATTCTTCATTCACATAACAAATCTCTCTACATATTCCTCTCTCTCTCTCTCTTGGACAATTAATAATTATTTTTTTATTATTAACAGGCATGAAATGCCTGTTAAAAAATAGGGGTATGGGCATGTAAAATCCTAAAAGTCATGGTACTCATTTAAAATCCTTTATTCAAGTAGTGAAACATTCAAACATTTTCTAATCCATTGTAACTTAATTAAAACTTTTTTAAAGTGTATATATTATATGTATATTTTTCATATTTGGACTTAAAGAAAGAAGAGAAATGGAGATGATTACCTATTGACATATAATAGGACAACATAAAAGCAAGCTTATCATAATGAACACGACTATGAACTATAATTAATAATTTGTAATCTTCAACTTTGTAAATATATATTTATATACATAATTACACTGGTCAACAAATTTGAGATGTCAAAAATCCTAAGGGGTATAAGTATAAAAAAAGTTATTCAATTTGGCAAGCTGATTTCAAATCGAACCCTACTTTTATAGCTAATTTGGCCCATTTTCCAACTTCAACTTCAATTGAAGCACTAGAAGTATGCTCATTTTGTGCATTAAAAAATGATGAACAACTAGTGTTCTTCATTCAAAATTCATTTCCATTTTTTGTTTTGAACTAAAGGGGCTCCTGGGGGCGTAGTCTCTTCTCAATGTGATCTTTATTTAATTTATCTCTCAAACTTTCCTTAAAAAATAAAGGATGATTACTTAAGCTCAACCAAGGATGATTAGGGCATTATTTATTTCTATATATACATATGTTACATACGTGAACAAGACTTTAATAACCCTGGTCAACAGTCAAAAATTCGAAGAAGTATAAGTATAATAAAAGTTATTCAGTTTTGCATGTTGATTTCAAATCTGTATTTTTGTTTTCGAGAGTCCGACAGTTTTCGAGAAATCAGACCCTACTTTTTTAGCTAATTTGGCCCATTTTCCAACTTCAATTTAAGAAAAATACTCATTTTGTGCATTAAAAAATAATGATTCACTAGCCTATTTGATGTAAATTCCATTTCCAGTCTTTGTTTTGACCTAAAGAGACTCCTGGAGGCGTAAGGGGCAGAATTAGGCCCAAAAGTCAGCCAAAACGTTTGTATTTAAATAACTCCTTGAATATTACATGAAATGGGTTAATAGGAAATGCATTAAAGACCCACAGCTTTCAAACAAGATGTCAAGCACCCTATAAAAATCCTTAACTAAGAAGAAATCGTCAATGGAAGTGTGGTGTAAATTTTCATTCAATATCGATCAAAAATTCACTAGAAGTCAAAGACTCACGGTAGAGCTACTACAAGTAATGGCGTCCATAAATACTACAAAATCAGCTGAAATCCCTCTGCACACTACTACTTGAGTCTATTGCAGTTGTTTTTTTTGTTAGCTCTGCCATGATTTTTTGATTGGAATAGGATTTTTGACTGTTGACCAGTGTTATTTTCGCCTTCTATTTATAAACTACATATATTTTTTTTGATGAATTCCTTTAAAGGTGTATTAAATTGCACTTAAAGGTCACGAAAAGGTCATCATATATGTATGTACACTAGAGCCAAATGGACTTTTATAAAGAATCAAGTAATTGATTCTAGTTTCTAACTCTTAACATCCTTTAAATTTGAATACAAAGACTAAAATAATATGCCAATGAAACATTATTATGAAAAAATATATCCAAAAGGAACGTTTCCTTCTCTATATTTTTGTTGGGTATTGCTTTTGTGTTGTCGTATCAGATATAAGACTCTACATACATAGGTAGCTATTATACATAGATGAAGAAGACATGATATTATAAATAAGATAATCATCCAATCTTCCCCCTTCTCTTCTGAACATTAATGCTTTTATGTCTTCTTTTAAGTAACTGGAGCAATCAAATCACGGGTCCCTCTTCCTTTACGTATAAGTACTATGCATTTAATGCTTTGTGTGTGATTATAATAAAAACTCTACAAAAGGGGGATGCTGCTCTAAATAAATACCTTCATAAATCAATAGTATTTTACAAGCTGTAGTTTTATTTTTGTATTTTGTCTTTTGTCACAGTTTAATATTATTTGACAAATTTTATATGGAAATTTGTCATGGGTGTGTTAAATCGTTTAATTTATTTGTTGTTTTTTTTTGCAAAAAATGAACAGCAAATTCGTTCACACATTTTATGATAATAATAATAATAATAATGTAAGTTGTATTTGTGGTGATATGCATGGGTCAGGTTTGATTGGCTTAAAAGATCTAAAACATTTACAATTTAGAGTTCTTCTTCTTCTTCTTATTATTAACTGTAAATGTTTCCTTTTAAAAAAGAGACCATGAAATCAACAAACTAAGGTCAACTTTTGTAATGTGAGTTTGAATCCCTTTTTTCAACAGATCCTTAATTAATTAGTTTGCATATTATTGAGTAGTTTGAGGAGTACTATCCTTAAATAAATAAGTATCCTTAAATGTTTTTAAGCGCAAATGATACCATGATAATTTTACTATGTATGTATAGGAATGTAAATAATATGCAAAACGCCGCGTGCGAGATTTTGTGGAGTTGGAACTTTAAACAGTCCTTTTTGTTTTCCAAAGCTGTTATCATTTTTCCTTTATTACTGAGGGAAGAACATCTACCTGATAGTAAAGATCTCGCATGAAGGAATACATGCATTAAGGTTAATAAAGCAAATAAAATGTAAACAATAAGGGCTCAAGTCCTCGTATAATTATTATTAGTTCAAAATATATAATTTCCTTACATTAATTTAAGTTAATTTTCTGCCTCTCATCTATTTTATTATTTATTGTTGTATACATAATGGATAATAGCAGCTTGTAGCTCAGTCAAACGTCATGACAGCTCAAGCTGCTTCCCTCTCAACATTCATCAAATTGTCAGAGTGGCCAGGTTGATTTTCTCTTTCCTTTTATTTCACACACCCCATTTGCATATTTTTTACATTCCTATGTATGTATATCTCACAACCTTTCCTTTCTACGTCAATTTTACAATTTTTGTCGGGATAAGTTCACTACTTCACAAGGTATGGCTCAAGATCAATTAGTCAATGTTCAAAGCACTAAAAAATTGACAGAGTCTTCTCATTATAATTTCCGCTTTCTCTCAATATTTTATACAGGTTCCTGATCTTGTTTCCAAACATAGTTCTCATTGGGGGATCATACCTTGATTCATGAAAGAAGTGTAGCTTAGGTTAAAATACAGGTGTACTTCAGGATGTTCTTATTTTCTTCGGCTTGAAATAAGGGGGTAGACATCCCTACTTTAGTCTGAGGCTATATGAATATTGATTTCTTTGAGGATCGATACTGATTATTTATAAGTTTTCAAATTAACCTTTGAGATTCTTCTGAAAATATATATATTTACACAAAATACCAAAATAAAGCCACTTTGACGAACATGCATTTTACCATCCTCATCATCATAGCAAAAACAAATGAATCACCTGCAAGGATTTTGGAAAATCTTACACTTTTATAATTTTTCTTCACTAAATTTTTAAATTGAGGATTCAGTTTTATTATGTTAATGACCCATGGGGTCACTTATAGAATTTTATGTAAGTTTTTATCTTTGAATGATAAAAGATGGCTAACAATGATGTCAAATACCTTGAATTGTATATTTTTTTTCCGGGTAGGCAATATTAATTAAAACATAAAGAAAAAATCAGAAATGACCGCTGCACTGTCCACATTTGGGTTGTTAATGATTGAGACTTAACATATACAACTTTTAATATGTAAAAAAAGATGACTTCATTTTATTTAAAATTTTTGTTCTGTATGAAAAATAAAATATATGGTCAATTCTTGTTAAAAATGGTGAAGAACATAAGAAGCAAGAAATTTTACCTTCCATAAAACTAACTCTTCACTTCCTTTAACATCCCAGTTACTATGCTCATTAGATGTACATATTTGTAAAAAGACCAAAATCTGAACAATACATCAATATATAGGCAGTTTTTTTTCTTTTTCATATTGATTGTATTCGTAAGTAGTTACAGAAGTCCAGCAAATAATGTATAAATTATATGATTGAAATTGAACCAAGTTCTCCCTAAATATATATATATTTATTTATATCCATTCCTCAATCACAAATAATTGAGAGAGTAAAATATATACACAAGACGAAGAAAATTGGCAATTAGTAGAGAAGTAAAATTGATTATGACATAAATATATATATATATATATTTTTGCTGAGCTACACATAATGTATTTATAAAAAAGAATTGGTTCTTTCAAAAATATTTTTATTCGGATATATATATATATATATACTTACATACCAAGAGTAGAAACAACGAATCCGTACATATGGCTGACCAAGGAAACTACTTTGAAGTGGATGGCGTTGTTGTTTGAAAAAACAAATAAAAAAAACTTCAGTTCGTTAAATCAAAGTCATTCACATATCTTTTCTAACACACCTCGTATCTATACAGATGTTGAAACCCATACGTCGGAGAGGGTCGTCTTAAAATGATGCCTCCAGCTCTCTAACTCAACTGTTTTCACTACAAGGGCCGATATGGGAGCAGCAATGAAATATATGTCAGAAATGGAGGAAAGACTCCATTTTAGTCCCACAAAAATGACATACTAAGAGAGAGATCCCGGGCTCTTATCGGCAATGCTCCATGAGATAGCCAATGTGTATCTAAATCATTTTTGTTGTAGGTCGGGTAAGGGGATTTTTGAATATTATTATGGATGGGTTCACACTCGAGACGTTCCAGTCCAGACAAAGTCTGTCCATTCTTATTTTCACCACCAGGATTAGTATTTATTTGACTTTTGGATCTTATAATTTTCGAATTTTCAACGTAGCTCAAATCATAGCAAAATGGGATTTGGTGTATGCCACCCCCCCTCCCTTTCCCCTTCCTAAACAGTGATCATATTTTTCTGGCCTTCAATATCTGGATCAAATTTGTGAAGCCTACATCTATCCGACAAAGGAATTGGCTAGCTAAGGTTAAGTAACTTATCTGCTTCTGAGTCTTGGGTTGAAATTTAATGGCTCATTAGAGCACAGATGGGGAAGCACGGTGTTGAAAATACTAGACCATACTAATAATCCTATGTTTTACCTATACGATCTGGTATTGTTTGATCGTTATAAGGAGTTTTATTAGCCCAACATATACTCTGTTAGTCCCGTCCCGTAACTTCTAAGAATTACGGACAATTCCTCATTCAAAACAAGGAAAACTAGGAAAGTGCTCACTGCATGACAACTGCTCATTACAGTTAAGCCGATCAACGTTCAGAACACTAACAAGGGAAGTAAATAATCAACAGCTGACAAAAAATGTATATGAGTTGTTGACGTCTAAATATATGATTATGCATATCAATACAGAGTGTTTTTACTGACGTCACAGCTAGCATAGTCAGTCAATGACGCCATGTTGGTTTAGAAACTTATCAAAAGAAATAAACAAATTTTCAAAAAAAAAAAAAAAAAAAAAAAATACGAAGGAAATTTTTATATAATGGTTTCAAAAGTGAAAAAAAAACTACAAAAAACTGGTTTTTACATAAAATTAAGAGTTTCTATTCGTATTAAATTTGATGATTGGTTATGCTTCCTCCAAGATGGATGACTTTTAGAATGAGGACGTCACGCTCTATTAAACAATTTTAAAAAAACAAAAAAACAAGTTATCCACGCTACTTCAATAGATATAAAAATCCTTTTGTCGACATATAAATAGGTCTTTTAAAATCATTTTAAAAAGTGGTCCTGTATCCATATTTCAGTCACGTAAACATTTTTTTTTCTTTACATTGAAGATAAATAAATTAATCAGGTTCTGTCAAAGGTGAACCATACAAGAAGTACAATCTCTTTTTTTTTAAAGACATGGATCAAAGCTGATTTTTAAAGACCCTTGTGGGTAACATGGTCTTATATTTACTACTAACATCAGAGATAGATGATTTTATTGTCCATTTAGGGATTAGTGATTAAAGAAAGGAAGGAAACCTTCTCTTATCACTCAAACTTCCATATCCAAATTGAAAAAAAAAAAAAATACTCGTAGTTCAAAATACTCTCTAACCAAGGTCCTTGCAATTCAAGATGTTACTGTACTTGACAATGCCAAACACAAAAAAATCAAAATCTCAGCTGCATTTAGATATTTGTCAATCCAATCTTGCTCGTGTTATTATGGACGCTGATTTGTTGAACTCCGGTTAAACCTTGTTAATCTGCGAATATCTCTACTATTAAATAAGAAGCAGGTTAACAGTTATTTTATAAAATATGCAAGGTTTTAATAACTGCATACAAAAATGTGTGCATTTTAAAGATAATAATTCAATTGGATTCCCCTCCCCCTCCCTCCAACTGAAATGAGCTCAACTCAATGTTCTTTGCATATTACTCAAAAATTTTGATTTGAATAATATTACTCGTGTCAGAACTGCAATTATAATTAGTCAACCCTTGTTGACTCCACTTCAAAACCTGATGTAGACATTATTGTCTATACTTTTAATCGAAATATCATTATCACTGGTGTCATTTGGTGCTGAATTTTATATTTAATGTACCATTTTTATTAAAACAATTTTTTCATACGTATGAATGTAATTCAGTTGGAACTTTTTTATTTATAAAATTGAGATAACCTCTGATCAATGTTATTTACTAAAGATACTACAATATGTATCGTAGAAATCTGTATTTTAATTAAATCCCTCTTTACATAGGTAATTAGTTGCACGTAAAAGTAACACGGGTCTGTATTTACTTTAATAGATGTTATTTTTATTTTTATTTTACTCAATAATGGACAAAGTAAAAAAAAAAGAAAGAAAAAGAAAATGGACATGATTTTATGATGACATACAAGAGAGTCAGAGATCATGAGACTTTTTTTTTTACTAACGAAGTTCAGGGCGTTTTTTTTTCAATACAGCTTTAGAACAGAAAGAAAAGTACTTATGTAATCAAAATAAGTTACTTCATTACTCAAAAAAGTAACACTGTCATTCACATCATCGATTAATTAATCAATTAAATACACAGGTCAACAAATTTGAAATGTCAAAAATCCTAAGGGGTATAAGTATAATAAAAGTTGGTCAGTTTTACACGCTAGTTTCAAATCTGTAAAATTTTTTTTCAAGAGTCCGACAGTTTTCGGACCCTACTTTTTTAGCTTTTTTGGCCCATTTTCCAACTTCAACTTCAATTTAAGGCCAAAAGAATACTCATTTTGTATAGACTGCAGTAGAAGGGCGCAGAAGGATTTCAGTTGAGTTTGCAATCCTTCCGCGTACTAATACTTAAGTATCTCAACCGGAAGTCTTTGATTACTAATGGATTTTTGATCAAAGTTGAATGAAAATTTACACATTTAGATGAACGATTTCTTCTTAACTGAGAATTCTTATCGAGCACTTGACACTTCGTTTGAAAGCTGTGGGTCTCAGCTCTTTAATACATTCCTTAGAAAATTCATATTATGTAGTATTTAAGGAACTATTTAAGTACAAAGGATTTGACCGACTTTGTGGCTTACACCCGCAGGAGTCCATTTATGTAGGTCGAAACAAAAACTGGAAATGGAATTGGCACTAAATATGTACACTAGCGACTCAACATTTTTTAATGCACAAAATGAGTATCCTTCTAGGCTTCAATTGAAGTTGGAAAGTGGACCGAAAAAGCTAAAAAAGTAGGGGCCAATTTCTCGAAAACCGTCGAACTTTCGAAAAAAAAATTAACAGATGTGAAATTAGCATGCAAAACTGAAAAACTTTTATTATACTTATACTTCTTAGGATTTTTGACTGTTGACCAGGGTTATTAAAGTCTTGTTCACGTACATAACATATGTATATATAGAAATAAATAATGCCCTAATCAGCCTTGGTTGAGCTTAAGTAATCAACTTTTATTTTTGAAGGAAAGGTTGAGAGATAAATTAAATAAAGATCACACTGAGAAGAGAGAAATCAAGTGTCTGAGTATATTTTGTAACTAGATCAAGAGATATTATTAACCCAAAATACCTCTTTAAATGAGAAAGGCTCTCATTTTTTATCTCTTGTTATTTTTTACATTATAAGCAGTATTTATTTTTTATTTTTTTTTACCTTCCAAGGCGAAAATGTTATATTAAACTTCAATATATTTTATGATGATTAGATATTCTCCCTCTACATATATCTACATACATATATTTTTATCTTTTTTTAATGTACCCCCTATTCAAATTGTCATTAGTTCCTTCTCATTTGAACATTCACCCAGAATTGCAAGGTACATATGTACTTCCAGTCTATCTCCAGTGGAATAAATGACTCAACAACTCTGTGTTTTTGATAAATAAATATTAAACAGTTAATTAGAGAAAAAGGCATATAAATACATGAAGTCATAATTAATTAACTATTAATTAAATGAAAATAATTATAATTGAACAAATAAAAGAAAGCTCCGTTCTTTCCTTCAACGTAGATACTCAAATATAGAGGGCTTTCAGGTGACTTGATCATTGTGCCAAGTCAGCCATCTTGAAGGAGACATCAACAATCAAATTATATAAAATTAAAAACCCAGGTTTCATATTAATGTAGGCAAATTATGCTTGACTGCCGTTTATCAAAAATATATCTATCTGTATCATATCTCAGAGCCTAATAATGTATATTAAAAGTTAGTTAATAGATATATATATTCAAATTTACAGTGTGTAGACAATAAATTAACTGTTACATTTGTAAGGATCTCAAATGATCTTATGTTCCTTCATTCAGAACAAACTTACTTGTTTAAAATCTTGCTATTTCATTGGAGCTTTCACTACCTATGATATAATTAGATTTTATACAAATATCATTCGTTCTCTTTGGTATTATCAAGCTAAATTTTGCACATATTTACATGTGTTCTTAGTGTGTGGTTTTTTTTTTTCATTTTTGAAGGCATTAGGTGAAGTTTCCTTAATTATTTTTGTATACATTTTATTTCATAAATATATTAACTTAACTTATGTTCCTAACAAGGTATTGTTAGGAACGTGTAGCATACAATCTATGACCTCAGAGAAATCTCTCAATACAAGTACAAGCCAAGATAAACAAATCTCTACAAAATGAGCCTAGACTACTTTTATATTTTTCAAGTAAATGAATAATTATCCTCTACATATTCCTAAAATATTTTGGTTAATCCTCCTTTATGCCGAAAATTGTGCATATAGTTGTACAAAATTATTCATCACAACTAAAGAGAACCAGTGTTTCTCAATCTTTGTGACACATCACAATTGTTATTCCTGAACAAATGACAGTTGCATCTCAATTTGTATGTTATATCTAACGACAAGCTCATTAATGCTATCTTATGATCAATGTTTCCTCTATGGAGTTTTCACTGAAATGAGACTCGCTAAAAAAAATACACATGTTATTAATGTTACATTAATTATACCCTATATCCTTTGAAACACATATTTGCTGATCTCTGTCCTGTTTTGATTGTGCGTTAATCCCTGTTTCAACAATTTACGTAGTCTTAGATGAATTTTGTAATTATCTATCAAGAAGAATTAAATATTCCATCTCTCTAGTTTGGTACCTCAAATTTCAGGCTAGAGTTTATCTATAAATAAATATAGCACAAAGATTCATATGCATAAAATAATTTTTTACAAAGACATCCTGTCACTTGAAGTAAAAAAAAAAAGGAACTTATGCTCCTCACAGTGTCTCAAAGGGAATCACATGTCAAAAGTTAACTCACTTCATTCAGCGTTTTTGGACAGACAGATCGACTCATACCTACTCATATCTTATATTAGGGCCTTTGAGAAACAACTATATAAATTGAGAAGCTCTCCTTTCCTCGTTGACCCACTACAGTTATATAATTGTGTATCAAGATGAAGCCATTCGTCATTGGTCATAATTATACTTTTTTCTGCCTCAATGTAATTTAAAATATAATAAATTAATAAATTACTATATAAATACAGCAATTCCTTTTCTTGAATAATTAATTCATATCCCCCCCCCCCCCCAAAAAAAAAAAACCCTATTAACAATAAAAAAATAAATTAAGACTAAAAAATTATTCCTTGACATAAATACAAATTGTTTTTCCAACTCATGAACTAGGGATTGAAGTTAGTTAATAATATAAATTATAAATGCTTTTGCACATCGGACCTCGTAATTTTAAACATGGCTACATATAACACTACACACAGTGATACCTTGGACTACGAATATAAATATGTTATGTGCATAGGTTGTGTCATAAATCTAAAGGGACTGGCTTTTTATATGAACATGGATTTAACCCATCTTTACTTTGTGTGAGACTCGGTCGAGGTTCAATTTTGTTAGAGTTTGGTCTTGGGCCTTTAAACCGATATTTCCATGAATATCCCCGGTCTGAGAGTGTGAGTCAAAATTTAATCGTTATCAAACCATTCAAGGATATTTAACGGGCCTTAGACTCTGATCAACCGATACTTGTAGGGATCTCAAGTCATAGAAAATAATCATTTTGTTTGTTTACTCATTTTTAAATACGTTAGAGGAAACGATAGCAAAAGTTCATAAGCTATTGATTTAAACCGAAATTTTAAATGAAACAGATTAAGATTATATTTTGTGATGCATAATCACAAGGAGTTGAGTTTGTCTACCTGACAATCAAGTTCATGAACGGGGCAAGTTGTCAATATTTGAAAAATTATTTAAAAAAATCTAAATTAACATAGGAAATTAACTAGATTGGGGACTTTTAATTCAAAAGCTCAGACTAAAAAGTTAGAGTATGTGTGGACATTAGAGGGCAGTGAAAAGGTTGTTACAAATTGTTATTACATTTTAAGTCCATTTATCCTTCTGTGTAATGAATGTTAACTATTATGCTTATAATAGATATTCGAACTTAAATTTGACACACGTTTTTTTTTCATGAGGTAGGTAGAGCTATCCTGCCCAAAATCCTCAGATTCTCTGAAAGTCAAGATTTTTTTATATAATATGCTGTTAAATTTTAGATATTCAATAATTCAAAATGCGGTGGACAAAATCTGGATCACATAGATTCAAATTGGACTTCATGAAGCTTCATCTATTACCATTGGCGGAATATTTTGTCCTGATATCATTCAAAGGGACACACAACTGCAACACGGCACACAATTTGAGAAACACTGCTCTAAGGTGATATACGATGTTAACCTTTGATAAGAGTTGACTGAGGGCAAGGAATCTATTAGCTATTCTCAAACATTCCCCAAATTGAAAAGGTACTTAAAGCTGATTTCCTTCAAAAAGAAAAAGCACGAACAAAATAGTTTGTAATTCAAGAACTGACTGTATAGTAAGCCCCTACTTGCCCTACACATTGTATATGCATGCACCATAGCCAATCTAGAATTCAATTCGTGCAAAAGAGAGATTAAAAGTCTCTATAAGAGATTGTACAAATATATATATATATATATATATATATATATATATATATATATATATATATTAAAATGGATACATAACAAGATTAAAAAATGAAATGTGGACAATATATGTACATATTCATGCAGTAGTAAGAGGCATAGTCTTTAAGCCCATTTACATATTACTTCGTCTTAAAATAAATAAAAAAATGACCAATTTATACATTTATGAATATATAATATAAAGATTTTTAGTAGTGAAAAAAAAAAGGAAAAAAAAAAAAGAAGGCAACTCTTTAAGTTCTTTACCCACAAAAATCTACCCAAGTCATTTCCACATAAATATATATATATATATATTTACAGACATATGTGATTATTTATCCCATAAATATGTAAATTTATGCTCTTTTTAATGCCATATTTTTTTTTTTTTTGTTGAGGTAAAGAGGAATAAAGATGAAAAAAAAAAAAAAAAAAAATGAAAAAAAACTAGGCCCATGTCGAATGTTTTCATATCTTCATCAATGTGTTTTTTTTTTTCTTCCTCATCTAAATCACGGATTTATATCTTATCTCTGATGTTATTCCATTTTAATAGTGAGGTCAAAGGGGTTTGAATTTTAAATAAATGTATTTTTCATATTTAAAGTTAAAATTGAAGTGATGAATTTATGAAACCTGAGCATTTATTACAATTTATTAATATTTTTATTCGAATAATATGTATATCAATAGAAAAAAAAAGAAAGAATTTTGAAGGAAGTTGTTATGCTTATCAAAGTATTTAATCCATGACAAAATTTGATTTCATTATATATCTAATTCAAATCTAAATTCAAGGTCACCTTCATGTATCGCTATATAAAATAATTTGTTTTATTAATGGTTAATGAATTAATCAGAATTCTAAGGAATAGGATAACCCTACATAGAAATTCATTTGTAATGCCGGACAAAATTAATTAAAAAAGGACATATAATTAAAAAAGTGAATGACGTTCAAATATGTATATGGTTATAAATTAATTCAAAGTCCATTGCATGGATAATAATAATAATAAAAAAAGAAGCATTTGAAGGTTTATTAGATAACATTGTACTCGTTACAAAATAATAGCATAAAAACCTGAAGTGGTATTTATAAAAATAGTCTTGATTGACATCCTTGTTGCAATGGTCATTCATTTATGTTAAATACAGGAGTACTCTGTTTAGTTGCGATTCAATTCGTCTGGGTTTTTCATTTTGAAACTCATAATAGATAAAATTCATCATTTACAAAGCAGTCTCAAGGAATGTCCTGAAGCAAAATGATAGCTCCAGTATATCTGTGGAACAAATGTCAAAGGCCATTATTTCATATTTGTTTATAAATTAATATGTAATTTATAGCTAAGACTTAAACACATAAAGTACAATATAACTTCCTTCAAATTCGAGTGTTAATGGGTTTACCTGAGCTTCAAAAAAGTTCCAATAATAACACAGGTCAACAATTTTGAAATGGCCAGAGGGTTATAAGTATATTAAAAGCTATTTTGTTTTGCACACTAATATGTATTTTTTTATTTTTTTCAAGAGTACCACGGTTTGTGAGAAATCGAACTCTACTTTTTGAGAGCTTTTTTGGCCCATTTTCCATTTAAGCCTGAAAGGATACTTATTTTTTATACTTATTAAAAAATAAAATTATTCGCTTGTGTATTTAGTGCAAATTCCAATTCCAGTCTTTGTTTTGATCTAAAAGGACTTTTAAAACATAGGGGGCGGAAGTATGCCCAATAGTCGACCAAAACGTTTGTACTTCCTTAAATATTACATGAAATGGATTAAGACAAGATGTCAAGCGACTGATAAGAATCGTTCATCTAAATGTGAAAAATTTTCATTCAATATCGATCAAAAATTCACTAGAAATCAAAGACTCACGGTAGAGCTAACAAAAACAAATGCAATAAACTGAAGTAATTGTGTGCAGAAGGACTACCTTGAGTCTTTGATTTTTATTTGGATTTTTGATCGAAATTGAATGAAAATTTACACATTATTTAGATGGACGATTTTTTCTTAGTCAAGGATTCTTATCGGGGTTTTGACATCTCGTTTGAAGGCTTTGGATCTCATCTCTTGAATGCATTCCTTATTCATCTATTTTATGTAATATTCAAGGAGTTATTTAATTATGAAGGATTTGGCCGACTTTTGGGCCTACTCCCGTCCCCCTACGCTTCCAGGAGTCCATTTAGGTCAAAACAAAGACTGGAAATGGAATTTGCATTAAATACACTAGTGAGTCCTTATGTTTTAATGCACAAAATAAGTATTCTTCTGGGCTTAAATTGAAGTTGAAGTTGGAAAATTGACCAAAAAAGCCTTAAAAGTAGGGTTCGATTTCTCAAAAACTGTCAGACTCTTGAGTTGTTTTTTTTACAGATTTGAAATTAGTGTGCAAAACCGAATAACTTTTATTATAATTACACCCCTTAGGATTTTTGATTGTTGATCAGTGTAATTAATGTTTTATGGAATAAAAGTATACATATGAGAATACATATTTTGAGATTATAAAATGAATAATTCACTAAACAGTGTATTGATCTTCAATGAAATTTACTTGAAAAAGACTTAAAAAAATTGTCAAGTTAGAATCAAAATAAAATCTACGAATAAGTTCAACTCTCTCAACCTCTGCATATCCTTTCATCGAGTTCTTTTCTTTCAGCTCATAATAAATATAAGGATATATATATATATATATAAACTGCAAAGACGTAATGCTAAAATAAAATATACAAACTCGACGACAAGGAAAAAAAAATATATAAACTACGCTAAATTCGCTGGGCTTTTTCATGACTCATTATTCAGTCCCATTCTGTTTTTTTATTGGTCGACCCATTTGACTTTATTTTATTTATTTCTTCATCACAAAAAAGTTATTTTTAGGAACGTTTTAAGTAATAAATTTAAAAAAAAAAATAAAAAAATGCAGATATTAACTATATAAATAAATATGCATTATTTCCCTTCTAGGAAATAAAAAAAGAAGAAAGATTCATGCAGATAGGCTTGATGTTCATAAAAACTAAAATTCCTATTAATTATGATCACATGCCTAATGAGTTAGCTCCATCTTAAAAAAAAAAACCAAAAAACCAGTTAAAGTTAATTGGTCAATTGTCTTTTTTATTTCATGTTAAATAAAAAACACTTATATATATAAAAAAAATTTTTTTTTTCTTGTGCATTTCGTTATCTTATATTATGTCATATAAATATACACTCATAGGCTCATGAAATAATCTGATATACTGCAATGAGCATAAAAAACCAGGAAATTTAATTTTATTTTTGAAGATTTCAATATGAATATGAATGTTTTAATTTCTTTAATTCGGCTCTAGCCTTACTGACATTTGTTGCCAAAGTACAATTGTCAGAATATTCAAGTGTGTTTTGAGATACGCGTTCTTCTTTTGAGTATAGTTAAAGTCCAACTTTTTTTTTAAATACCTACATAAATGCAATTTAGAGACATTGAACCAAAATAGTTTTTATGAACTCTTATGAAATTTTGAGAATCTGGCGTTTATTTCTCTAAATACATAACTTATTACTCAAGAACACCAACCATCTCGATGTTTAATTTTAATACTAGCATATCTAAGCACAAATGTTTTGTAATTATTGTCTTAATAAAAGTTGTGTAACTTTTTTAAAAATTGCAATGGAGAGAAATGTCCTTGATTCTAAAAAAAAGTTACAATGAATATTCTTTTGAAATATTTTGAGAATCCACTGTTTATTTTTCGAGATACATAACCTATTATGTCCTCAAGACAACTGACCATCCTTTTTTGAATTTTAATAGCATATCTAAACACAAAAATTATTGTGGTCTAATTATTAACTTGATGAAAAATTTGTAACTATTTAAAAAATGAGAAAAATCGTTGACACACATCTGAATTGCATCAAGGGAGGGAGAGAGGACAATTTTTGACGGGAATGAAATGAATTTTGATGATTAAATAAAGATTTTTAAAGACTTTTTAGAAACAAATTCCCGATATTTTTTGCTCACAGTATTATGTACCTGGCATCATTTATTCTCTCACCACAGAATATCAATGAGATACATATATTTATGTTCATATGTACAAAATGAAAACATAATCCAGTTCTTGAACGTCGTTTCTTGTCAGTCTCCTTCAACAACAAGAAATATCAATAAGTTTTAACAATAAAAATATATATAATTTTTTTTTTCAATAAATACATACATAGACTGATGTTAGTTGGTTTTGTTTTTTTTGTTTTTTAAAAACCGATAATTCAAAGTAGTTTATTTGAGTATATACGTAAAAAAGCAAAAACACAATAAATTATAATTTAAGTTTTTTGACAAAAAAAAAGAAAAAAAAAGTTGGTTTATTTTAAAAATATTATTTTCCATTAAAAAAAAAAGTTGGTTTTTACAAAGTGTGTGCTCTAAGAAATTCTCAGTATGCTGTGTAGTTGTCTATTGTTCACCTTTTTAGCTTTGAAGAGAAGGTGGAACAACCGTTAAATATATATATATATACAATATGAAAAATATAACAAATCACTTGTATCTTGAAAAAAAAATTAAAAAAAAATTCCTTTTTCCAATATCTAATTATTACAAATGTTACTTCATTTTTAACACGATTTATAATTATATGGTATCCTATCACCTGACATGTTTTATCCATGGTATAAATATCCTCTAATAAGCACCACCTCATCACCTGTTACAAGCTCATTATTGACTCAACATTTTATAGGTATTTTTTCTGTCTTTTTTTTTTTTTAACCTGTAGCTTCGTAGGTAGAGACTGATTCTTCAAAATTGATGATGATATCTTTGTATTTATAATTGTTATTACCTTGAAATAAATGCTTAGGTTTGTTATATGTTTTTATAATATATGTACATATAGAAAAAAGTAATCTAATGAGGAACGAACAAAATGTAAAAGTCCAATTAACATTTTGTCTTATAAAAAAAGTTTTTTTGATTTGACGTTTTTTATATTGAGATATTTTTTTTTACTACATGCATTGAAGAAGTAATCGAATTTCTTTTTTTTTCACGAAATTATGTAATTACATATATCAAATCCAAATGTGGGGGTAAGGAGTAAATTGATTAAAGTACTTATGTGTAAGGACTCAACCATTTGTTAAAGTAATTAAAACAATGTATATCAAGAATGAACAGCTAATAATTTCTAATTATTTATTTTTTGCCAAAGTTATAATCCACAAACTCTTGTTTAATCTACAATTGAATGTATGTTTTTCAATTTGTATAACGGAGCTAATATATATATATATGTGATTGGAAAATAAGTTTCAAGAGCTTTTCAGCCCCTTGTCAAATTGATGACCTCCATCAAATGGTTTCTTATAGTCAATGTTCTTCTAAAGAATATTTTTCGAGTCGTTGACCAAGCTTATATTCAACCAAGAGCCCATGTAAGATGTATGTCTGGCTATGCCAATTTGAAGCTCTATCATAATAAATACACGACAACTTTATGAGCATAAAGTCACTCTACAAATAATTTTTTTGAATGAATTAAAATACTTGAAACTAAATATATAATATATATATATATATTGATCAATAAACTAGTGATAGAATATATATCTTTGAAAGAATTTATATTAAAGCCCACACTTTCTACGAAAAATTATATTGAAAAGCAATTAATTTCTGATTTTTATGTCTTTAAAAAGTGATTATTCTGCATTTAAAAACAAACAAACCTTTGTTAGGGCAATAGTTTTGCTTTTAAAGCTTTGTGACTTTTTTTTAAAAAAAATTCAATTAAAATAAACTGCCTTTATTTGACCTCAAATGAAATAATCATAAATTGATGTGTGTATTTAGATGGTTGTGAACTCGAGGTGTTTAAATATTTGTACAAACTTTGTTAATTTTAATCATCAATTACTCTAAAGTTCATGACTTAGAATAAAGGTTTTTCTATGAACGCAAAGGAATTCAATTCAAACCATTGACCTATAGTTTGTATTATTTTAACTCAAATCAAACAATGGTTGAAAATCCATCCCTGTCGATGAATCGATGGATATTTTTACTTGTAAAATCTAAGGTTGTGTGTTTTTTTTTCTCTCGTAAATTGAATAGTAAATTCCTAAGAATATATACGACTGATTCCATCAAAGATAGTTCAAATATACTTACTATACTTTTTTATATAGACTCAGTTTTGTGTAATAATTTGATTTCTCAAACTTTGACCTTGATTTTGACCTCTAAAGGAAGTAGTTTGTCATGCTGAAATGGAACTTAAATAAATTTGTGTATCATTGCTACGATATGGATTTGTCTTTATAACAAATTTGGTATTGATTTTTATCAATTATTTCGAATTTATTTAGTAGTTGAAATTTAGCAAAAGCAGTGACTACAAAAATCACGTGAACGAAAATTGCACACGTCATACTGGGATTTTATATGCTGTGTAGTACAAGTTGAGAGGTCATAATTGAAGGTTAGTAAATTCCAGATGAATTGAAACATGGTTTTTTTCTGCCTATATGGTCTTACATTTTATTTTACATTTAGTATTTCGTTTTTTGACATTATTCCCATGGTATTTTAATTTAATTGTGAATAAGTTATTTTGATTTAGTAATAGCTTTTTAAAAGGAATTGATTTGATTCATTTGAAAAGTTAAATAATAGTAATTTTTTTTTGAAAATTAATTAATTTCAATATATAAATGACTACATATTTCGTTATGTCACTGGTTAGTGAATGAAAAAACTAATTGATAGGAGGATCTATGTATGAAAACAATTAAACTAGTCATAAAAATATTATTCATCATTTGCTATTCAAACAGTCTCTGATACCACAAGGAAAGTTAACATTTAGGGAAAATTGTAAACTACAGTCAACTTTCAAAGGCTAGATAAATAAATTTTTTAAAAATTGGAAATGTTGATAAACTGTCCTTCAACGAAAAATTACTCACATGATCATTTATCCCCTAACTTCCGACCCACTTCTTTCAACTAGCAAATCATTAATCTTTATTGGAATTTAGGTTTGATTTTTAATTGTAAAGAGTGAATATTAAACAGTTACAAATAGGGTCAGTTCTAGGGGAGTTAAACGCTTGTATGTGCTTTAGGCTGACATGTAATAATAAAAGTCTATTACCCTTATAATTTTTTTTAAAAAAGAAGAAGTTTTTCAAAATTCCATTTATTTAAGAAACAAACCAAAATACAGAGATTCAAAATGTATTTGAGAAAGATAAATTGTGGTTATTATTGCTTCAGGTCCTGCTCTGTTTCCAAGAATTGATAGGACTTGTATTTAAAAAATAAAAAAATGACTGGACTAGACCAAAAATACGAAAAAAAACCACTAAACATAATTCAACTCTTCATCATACAATTCCTTGACACAGTAGAAAAAAAAAGTGTATCTAATTTAGTACATCAATCATTATTTGACTGAGTCTTTGAAATTGTTTGACACCAAATGGTCGCATAAAAAGGCTATCTAACTATTTTCGTAGAGAACAAAATTTGGAACATACTCTGATCAAATCCATCTTTCCTTTTACCCTTAACTGATCTCCGTTGTCACGTAGTGACTGCCAATGGGTCGTATATTTAGTATGTACAACATATATGGAGATCATAGTAAAAATGCATGAACTATATTCATGGGCATCAAACAAAGCTCTGACCTTTACTTTTTAGTCTTCATTTTAGAAACATTTTATGTATTTAATAGCTTCTGTAGTCTTTTACATGTACATATATATGTATATGTCTTTGAAGTTTAAATAACTATATGTATGAATGTATGTATGTAGATATTGTATGCCAATAATAACTACCAACCCATGAAATAGTCAGGTATATCACGAAATGAAGACATTTGTACAATAATAATAATAATAACAATAAAAACGATAAAAATAATAACTTTGAATTCTTTACACCTATTTCTGTACATGGGTATACATACATACATATGATAACTTCATTATTTCTCATGGAATTGAGCACGCTATTTGTGATGTGGCGACTACCTATGAGTTTATTTGTATTTTTATTTTTTTTGCAAAAAAGTAACAATATACAACATCTATATTATGTATCTTTAAAAAAAAAAAAACCCAAGAGCAACACAATTTTCTAGCTATGCAAAAAATAATAATAGTCATCAAATTTATATAATAATTTCTTTCACCTTTCCCTTAGATGAAGTAGACGAATGCAATTAGGTTGCTCCAGCATGTACATAGGTACATAGAAGCACATTCTTTTGCTTCCATATATTTTTTTTTTTTTTGAATAAATAAGGAGGCGTGAAAACAACTACATCAAGGAATTATTTTGATGTCTTAAGTTAGTTAAAAAGAAGCGGAAATTCTTTTAGGCTGTAAATAATAAAAAAATAACAAAAAAAAAAGGCCTTGTCTCACAGCAGGGCAGAAAAAAGCAAAACAACAAAAACCTTCAGTATCTTTTGATTTTTTTTTTTTTTTTGCATAGAAATCATGTAAAATATAATTAAGAATTCAAAGACGTGACGCTTCAAATTGTGTACATGTTGTATACTTATTATTATTTTAGTACGGAATAAGACATGATTCATTTATGTATGTACGTATGGTTTTTTTTTGTAGTACAAACTCAAATGGTCTTTTTCGCAGTATGAGCTCACATAAAACTCATGTAAGTTTGTGGATATATATATATATATATATATATATATATATATATATGATAATTTTCCTAGGAATCGATTGAAAACTTAATTGGGTATTATCATAACATTTTGCATAAGGTCTCACGATATACTATATTTTATGTGCTTCTTACCCATTTTGGGTCTCAAAATACGGTTTTTTGTTTCATATGCTAGGAACAAATATGGGAAAAGTTAAACATCTATATCTATATAATATATAAAAATTACATTTGTAGACATTTTTTGATTAACAACCTATTTTTTTGGGTAATGTAAATGATTTGATTTATTCATCATCAATAAATTACCACAACAAATAAGAATAAATGAATTTATTCATCATCACATTTACTTTGAAATTGTCCACACCAAACAACTCATTAATTTAAAAAGTAAGGACTTTCTTATTTTGTAGGGAGTGCACTATGAGTAAGTCCTTGAGTGACATACATCATTTCTAGGAAGATAAAGCTAACTTACTTTGATGATTTTATTTGTATAATAAAGTATTATTTAATTTGTTTTCATTACGTGTATAATGTTTGTACGAAAAATAAAGTAATATTTTTCAAAAAAAAAACCCTTCTTCAACTTGAGAATAATGAAATGTGTGTACATACAGATCCTAAAAAGTTGGTAAACTCCGTCTACATAGCCTTTGTATATATATTGGCTACAGAATTGATGGTGAATCTTTAAATTTTAGCAAAATTTTAAAGCAAAAAACACTTGCTACAATTATTTGTAACTTCGATGTATATGCTGATGTCAGAAGTTGGACTTATTTATTTAATTAAATGGTTATTTTAATTACATGTTACTAATTGACACTGGCATCATATTTTAATCTGCCTAATTAAGTGGATCCTTGGAAATTTATTTAATATACCATAGAAAAAATCTATCTATAAAATAATTTTTATCAAAAAGGTCAAAAAATCCTCTGTTAATATATTTACCATCTAGTGCAATTTACAAAAAAAAATAATGAATTTTCCTTATTTTTTTCAACTACATACACATTACAGCTCAATCAATTCATCATTTAAATGTGCTTAATTTCATTTGGGGAATTATAACTTGTATGTATGTATGTATATAAAACTCCAACTTGAGCACGACATAATTAATATGATGCCTACCTACCTAGAGCCATGATGGATGAGTATCTTTAATTAAACCTCGTTTAGAGTCAAGTGACAACATCACGCACAAAATTCATTCAATGATTGTATAAATGTATAAAATAGGCATGGAATTAAAAGAAGATAAGAAATAAACTGACAGACAATGAGTGGTTGATTGCCTTTTAAGCAATTTAAGTGGATTCTTGACTTTAGACCAAACCATCATGTTAAAAAAACATTATCAAAAGTTATCTTTTTTTTTTCTCTCTCTCTCTCTCTCTCTGTATGCAAGATAACTCGTTCAACTTTGATGTCACTGAAAAAGAGTACATATTTATATTCTGAGCAAATGTCTATTGATTCATTTATATATATATATATATATATATATTGAATATTCCGATTGAAATATAATGGTCAAAAAGCGTTTTGAGAAGACAATTATTAATCAATTTTTGATATTTGCAATCAATAAATTAAATATTAATAAATCAATCTGGAAGATATTTCTTTATATGTGGTCTGTTGATACAAAAACAAGAATTATTTTTTTTTTTTTAAAAACCCGGCACTACATTAACAGATTATATTTGCATTCATAAATTAATTATCTTACATTTCTTTTAACACATTATTCTAATTAATCCTTTTGAAGGCATTGCAACTTAGAGTTTGTAAAAAAAAAAAAAAAAACACACTACTAAATAATATCATAGATTAAACATATTTGAATACAGTTTCATAAATCCAATGAAGGATGTAGACTATAGCTTATGAGCCTGTTGTAAGCCATTTTAATGAATAGAGCATTAATTAGACAATGTTTGTGAAAGGGAGCATAAAAAAAAGACTCAAGCAGCCTCAGATATCCTCGTAAGATAATTATTCTGACCTCACCCCTAAATTGAATCTTTCTTGAAACTTTTGACAACCTCATAGACAACCTTAATTTCGGCTTCCTAGGCCTTCAAATATTATTATGGCATCGAAATTAGCCTTGAGCAACCTTAAAGGCCTTAAAATTTATATTCTACATACTCCCCTTTCTCCGTGAGTTATGCTCGATCCAACAAACAAAGAAACGAACAAAGGGACTCCCGCCCGCTCTTTTTGTATACATGGATGAAGTAAGTTTAAAAGATACATTTTACCTCAGAATTGTATTTATGTTGACGCAATCCTCATAATATAACACTTGTGCAAATATTAAATCTCATTTATTCCATGTATGCATTTTGAAATTCCCTTGCATACCAAATTGGATAATTGGATCCCAAATCAGGAAGGGAAATAGCCCATATTTTTCACGAATCATTTCATATTTTTTTTTTTTTTTTATAAATCCAATGAACACGATAATGAAGTCATATTTCCAAGAAGAAGAAGAAGAAGAAGAAGAAGAAGGTACTTATTTATGACTTTATCAGCTTGTTTCTTAGAAGAAACAAACCTTAAAAATGAATAGTTATTATTATTATTATTTATTGAGAGGAATTATTTATTTTGATTTTTAGTTCTTCGACGTATCGAAAATACATAAATAATATTTATTTATTTGTTAATGGAGATATTATTTTATACATACATATGTAGACATCAAGTATGAATGAGTCACGATGGCCTGACACACATTTATCATATATACATACATATATATATATATATATATATATATATTTAGAGGCCTGGAAAAAGAAAAAAAAAAAGTGTTATTATGGAAATAATAGAAGAAAAGGATTTAGTAGGAGTCGTATCATTGGGTCTCGTATAATTATAGGGCTATTTGTTCATCTCTAGAGACTTCAACTTCCACATTATTGTATGTATGTAGACCCTATACATTATGTATAAGACGACGCAGAGTCTGATTCTAACAATAATAATAATAGTACATTGAAGCATTTTCTGACAAAATACATATATATATATATGCTATAAATAATAATCTGTACATTCATATGGAGCTATCATTTCTTTTTTTTCTCTCCTTGAATGTTATAATTAACAAATTACAAGTTTTCAAATGGAGGTGAGCACATCTCTAATAGTAATTGCAGATGTGAGCAGATTACTACTAGCTCTTCCATGTATGTATGTACATACTATGTATAGCTTGTGAAAATGACTTGCTTCTTTCACTTCTAGGTGTGTAGCACCATATGATTAGAAGGGGCCTCCAACCTTTTACTCCCATCATCTCAGTATTTGCAAGATACAAATACTAACTCAAAAAAAAAGAAAAAAGAAAAAAAAGAAGCAAATTAAAATGAACAGAATCTGACAACGTCCCACAACCAGGCCCCATCTAATTGTGAAGCAATTACGTCACAGAGCTTAGGGACATTGTATCTCTTTGAATTACAATGTATGTATATGTTTCTCAACTAAAAGATTGTGAATCTCAATCACAAAGTCTTGTCATTACCACTAACAAGAAATATGTTCATTCTACGTACTTTGTTATCAGCTGTCGATTTTCTTCTTCTCTTGCCCCTATAAAGTGTTCTGAACGTTGATTGATTAAACTCCTGTTGGCCCTTATTGTTAATCTTTGAGCTATTCTTATTGAAAATAGTTGGAAAGAATGAACTAGTACTCACCAACTGATTTTAAATCTATATTCAATTTCTTTAACCATAATATTCGAATAATTCACTTAAAACTATCATGGAGTATAAATTTAATTATTCTGTAAGCCACTGGTCGTCCCCATTAACCAATTAAAGCACCACTAATCAACAAGATGTACATACTTATCTTGTGTACTTCTAAATTTCATAATAGTCCAAATGTTTCATCTCATTTTTGTACTGACATGTGACCAACATCATTGAACAAATTACAACTTAATAATAGATTATAATTGAGTATCAGTAATTAAAGCTTAAATCTAAATCATAAAACAATTGAGATACATCAGAAGGACAAGGCAATAGTGGGGTTTGATCTCAGGAGGAGATCATTTCATATAACCCTTATAAAGCCATTTGCTCTTGGTGGATCATTTCTGTCTCCCCCTTCTGTCTCAAAACAGTGAAGATCCTCGTTCTCTAATGGAAATAAATCCTCACTCTGACTACGTATCCCCAGCGTTGGGTGGGTTGGGAAGGAGGGGGTGGCGTGGCAATACTGCCTTTAGATCACCATTCAATAGGATATCATTCATGCAATTATGTAGTACTCTGATTTATCAACCAGAACCCTTAAAGAAAAGTTGCTACAAGTTACTTGAGCGCCACCTTGCAATAAAAAACGTTTTGCCTCAAAATCACTTTTTTATGCGAATATAATAAACAATTATTACATAGTTAATTCGCACTTGAGTCCAATGTAACAACTTTCCAGGCATTACTTAGTTCAGTAGAAGTGGGAGTTGGACACCGTTACTATCCCCATCCGGAAGTAAAAAATATAATAAAATAGTACATTTCTTGGTTTCCTTTTTGTGAGTACTTCCATCTCGGTGTAAGGAATGAATAGAACTTCTTGTCAATCTGGAGACTCACGGGTTGGAATGACTAAATAATGTAGGAATAGTTCCTGCACAAAGCTTCTCGTATCTCTTAAGGTGTTCTACTTGTTTGAACTGGCTGTCTTCAAAGTGTTTAAAACACACCCGCTAATCAGAAGAATGAAAGTAGTGACAATCCTTTGATTCCTATCAATTACTATAGTCCAAACATGAGGGTAATCTATAGGAATGTAAATAATATGCAAATCGGGCTTGTAATAAAAAAAGAAAGAGAAAATCAACCTGGTAACTCTGACAATTTGATGAATGTTGATAGTTAAGCAGCTTGAGCTGTCATGACGTTTTACTGAGCTACAAGCTGCTATTCTCCATTATACATATATACAACAATAAATAATAACATAGATGAGAGGAAGAAAATTAACTGAAATTAATGTCGGGAAATTATATATTTTTAACTAATAATAATTATACCTTTTTGCCTACATTTTATTTGCTTTATTAACCTTAATGCATGTATTCCTTCATGTGAGATCTTTACTATGAGGTAGATGTTCTCCCCTCAGTAATATTGGAAAAATGATAACAGATTTGGAAAACAAAAACACCTGTTTGAAGAGCCAACTCCACTTTTTTATTACAAGCCCGATTTGCATATTATTTACATTCCTAATAATCTTAAATAAGTAGATACTCGATTTCAGATTTTTGAGCCAAAATGAACTACATCAGAAAATCGTCAGACTTTTGAAGGCTTGCCTGTTCTTGCAACTCTTCCTATAGGGCTCTGACATCAACATAATAGTACATACATATTACATTACCCATCCAGAGTTAGTATTCAACTCTTGAGCCTTTGGATCAAGTGAAACTATGGCGCAACTAATGATTCCCTTGCTCAATGATTTCATGATTTATTTTCTCTCCCAATGTCTTCACTAATTGTAAATAGGTGACTTGTAACAAATATAGTATATTAGAGACATGCAATTAGATTCTAGGTTATATTATAGACTCGTATTTGAGTACTCGATATAAACTCCAGGAAAAAAAAAAGACACCTATGTACCTTAACAACCCATGTTGGATGTTTCTACAATTACGCCCTAATTTCATAACGACTTGAGATTTATCAAGACTCCGTCTCGTTGTTTGACTATGATGAAAGAACCTTGTAATTTGTATTGTGATTTCTCTAATTAATGCTGTTCCACATAACAACAAAACATAAAAACAAGAACAACAACTAATATATACTTACTATGTATAACTAGTCTTGTTACAGATCGTTGAATCAAAATCAAATGACTTCTATTTCATGGTACATGATTATATGATACGAATACCATACGACTCTACATATAAGTTTCAAGGGGTTATCATTTGCTATTCTTGAGAGGAATTAAAAAACAAAAACAAATGGGTCTCTTTGATCTCTGTCAAATGCTTTTTAAAAAAAATTAGGTCGAATGCATCACATATATTCTTTTAATTAGTATCATTTAGAAAATAATGATTCAACTATCCAAATCTACTAACATAGGTAGGAGATATACATATGTATATTAATTATAATTTAATCCAATACTATAAATATATATTTTTTTAAAAAAACCACATCAAAGCATTCCTTCGTTTATTCGATATCTACTTTTTCAGATTGTAATAATTGTACTAATTTTATACGACGCTCGAATTCCTTCCGAAACAGATGAATAAAAAATTTTTTTTCTTCTATGAAATATAATTGCAAACACTGGTTAATTTTTCCATATATTGGGTTGCAAGTCCCCTTGTTTTAAATCACTTTTAAAGAGCTTTATGTAAATTGAGAACTTGGAAGTACGAGTCCTCGTTTACAATTTGACTCATATTTTGAATTACATGCAAGATTCCTGGTCACTTGAAAAAATCAACTGTTCATCAGTCAATTGAGACATTGAGGTAAGAGCAACTTAGTCTCTATTCTTATCTTTAAATGGTAGTAAGTTTATTTTACAAAAGCAAAATATCAATTAGTTTAGGCTTACAAGTAGGTATTTATATTAAAAAAAGAAGTAATTCCCAGGCTCAAAAATAAAAACTCAGGAGTTAGTCTTTTTCTTTGTCTCGAAGAGACTTGAATGACCTTGAACTAAGAACAACAGTTCTTTGACACGGATGATGTTCGTAATTCAAGTATTATGCTACAAAATCATCCTGAATTGGAAGTTAGTTGTTGTCTGCATTCAATATTTTGAGTGATTGGTTGATGATTCAAAAAGAACTATAGACAAAGAACACTGATCCAAGAATCATTTATCTTCTTCCAACAACATAGGAACGTTGATAACAAGTGAAGTCAAATGGTAGTTTATGTAGGTATTATTTTTTTTTACTCAAGATTCGATATAGGAATACGAGGAGTGTATTTTTCAGATGACGTCATCATTTTGGATTTTGACCATCTGTGAGAGCAAATGAGATTGTTGCATCTCTACAGAGAGGAAATATCCATTGTGTATAACTTAATTATAAAAGCCCTGCGGAATATAGTATCGCCATGTATTTGTATGCCCCAAAGGGACAAACAAATAAAGGAACTTGAATCTCTACCGTCTTTTAGATTTCTCTCAAACTCTAAAAATATAATATTATATTGCATATACATTCAAATTTACATAGTGTAGTCAATAAATTAAATATTATTGTTGCAAGGAATGGATATTTTCTCTCAATCATCTTTCTTATTTTAGTATCTACATATTAATTTAAAATTAACTGTTATTCTTTCTCGTCAACTTTTATTCTATGGAGATGGTTTTTTCTTTCTTTCATTTTTAAAGCCATTTGATGAACTTTCCTTAATATTTTTTGGGGGGAAATTTGTCATTTTCTTTAATATACATACATATATAAACTGTCTATAAATATGGCGTTAATTACACAGGTCAACCAATTTGAAATGCCAAAAATCCTAAGAGGTATAAGTATAATAAAAGTTATGTATTTTTTCACGCTGATTTCTAATCTGCAATTTTTTTCTCTCTCGAGAGTTCAACATATTCAAGGAATCGGATCCTAATTATTGAGCTAATTTAGCCCATTTTCCAGCCTCAATTTAAGTCAAGAAGGATACTCATTTTCTGCATTAAAAAATGTAATTGAATAACTTTTATTAAAACTTATACCCCTAAGGATTTTTGACTTTTAACCATTGCTATTCATGGTAAAACTGAAGAGTGTATCATCTTGAGCACCAGTCCCTGTCTTAACGTCAGGATCCTAAGAAAAAGAACACAAATATGAACATCAGTCAGTGACTCCGGAATAGGGGAACATTTACTTTTTAAAAAAGTATATAACGTTGAAAAGTTGCATGATCTTGGTTCATCAATATGTGACCTCCATTGCACCTTCTTTTGACTATATATATATATAGTTATTCTTGTCATCTACCTAGAGGTCAATTGCTCGTAGATCAAGGTATTATAGTCAATCCACTAGTAGATATATATAGTATGTGGGTATCTTTATCAAATTCCATGATTAGACTACTTTTCTTTATTTTTCTATTTTTGATTTCCAAGAAGTTGATATAATTTTTTTTTTCATATTTGTATATATATATGTATATAAATCCAATCTCAATAAAAAAATTTTTTTTTTTTTTCGTATTCACCTTTGTAAATATTATTTATAGGACTTTTATGCCAAGAAATGTTTTATAGTTGATGCATTTTTTTTTTTTTACAATAATTGTACTAATGTCATTTCTGCAATTTTTTTTATGGTATGGTTTCCCTGACCATATTGAGAATACCTATGGTTGAATACTTTACATATATGAAAATAATAATAAATTTATACTATAAGTTATAGGCGTTCAATTAGTGAGGAACCCATAAATTATATGCTTTAATTGAAGGAACAATAACTATGTATAACTCTCTCTCTCTCTCTCTCTCTCTCTCTGTATATATAAATATAACGCATATATAAAACGAGATCCAAGTTTTAAATTTTATTTTTAAATCATATCAAATTATTCATCACGCCTGTAACTACATGGTTTTTGAGATACACTATTTGACATGACCACTAAGTATATGTGAATAGTAAAGTATGATATTTTATGGCGTTATTTTTTTTATTGTACATACATATGTGTTAAGTCCACAAGAAACCAAGTTACTCTGAAATATTTCAAAATGAGTGTGAACTGCACTCATATTCTTGAAGATATTCTCTTTTCTTGTTTGTATTAATAGGTTATTTCGATTGATTAAATAATGACTACTCCAGTAATTACAACTGTACTATAGGAAAAAAATACCGGCCACAATCAGGAATAAAAAAACACCTGGTATTTCTGACTATGTTGTTACTATTACTATGATTCATGGTCAGCATGATAGCGGACTAAGGTGATTCTTAATAGTTCTACAACAGATGAACAAATGATTTTAGCCAACTGCAAGTAAATAAATATCTGGGGCTATGAAAAAGATGGACGTTCTTTCAGGGACTATATCAGCTTTATATACAGTCGTAACATTTATCTGATTGCTCTATTGGATAGACAACAATCCTTGATTTCTCGATTAAAAGTGACATTTTAGCAAAAACCGTGCGTGATAGGTCTGTAAATGACTCCTAAATATTTGACCGTTATATTTATAACGTCCAAAAACTTAATGGTGGATTTTCTCCTTTTCAATATTTGAAAAAAAAAACTTGCTTTCTTGTTGACTATACACATATATATTTTTTCCTGATTTATTTAATAAATATATAGCTAAACTCAAATCGAGATTGCTTCAAAAAAGGCCCAAAAACAGCACATTTTTAAAGATATATAATATGTTGTAAAAGATAATCTGTGTAAAAGTGTACGTTATGAATCCATTAATTTTGATCCACGAGGTCTTATTCAAGGTCAAAGACACAATGAAGCACATTTTTACAAATGTATCGATATACATATTTTCGTGTTCTGTTCCATAGTATATTTAAAATCATTGTACTTTACTTTGAATTTTTGTTTTGTGTAGTGTGTTCTAACAAGGACAAAACAGGTATGCCTTTTGGAAAATAAATTTGCCCCTACACCCCTTGCCTCAGATACAAAAAAAATAATGTCCTATCAGTAACACAAGTAGACAGGGGGAAAAATAGGTTCCATATTACTAGTTCTATGAATACTGGATCACAAATTTGTAATTAGTTTCTTTTTTTAAGTATCAAATTGTCGAGAATCTTCTTTTTGAATTTCTTGAGTATTTTGACACTTGTTATAATAAAAAATTTCAGCCAACTTTTGAGCAAGAAAAAAAATATATAATCCACTTACAAAAGGACTTTGCAATATTTAATACACATTTTAAATACGTGTAAATATTTCATGTGAAATTATCCTGAGAAAATGCAATAATGTAAGGGTAAATAAGACCTTAGATTTTCATTGTTTTTAAAGCCAAAAGGAGTTTATTTGATGTACATATATATATGTATATATATGATTGGCCTTTAATTAACAAAAGAGCATTCCCTTAAAAATAGCTAATTTGTCTTCAATAGTAAATTGATTTCTTTTCAGTTTTGTGTAAGCAAAAATCACTACAAGTTGATAAAATAATATTTAGTATAAATTCCAGCGTTTACCGATTTATATTTTTATATATATTTTTTTAATATAATCATTATCACAAAATTTTAAAATTTTTAGCATTTAACCTTGAGGTATTTTAGTTTAGATATATAAAGTTGAAATCAAATAAATATAACTAATAGAGGGAAACCTTTAAAAAGTATATATATTCCTATGTAAATAAAAGAAATTATCATATTTATTGATTTTCCTATCAATATATATATAGTTATTTTATTTGATATATAAAATATTTATAATCAATGAAATCGTAAGAAAATAATAATAATAAAAAAATATACCCATACTTTCGCGCCCCCCCCCCCACCATCAATGAAAGCCAAACAAGACATCGACTAATACTAGATCCCTTTTAGTGCCCTTTTCTTAAATAAAAAATGATGGAATGCTCCTGGGGAAGTGATTAAATATAAGAGTCAATATTTTGTCGTTTGTATTGGATAAATAGTTTCAAAGTTGATGCCAGGTAATTGAGTTGAGATTGCAATGGCGCCTGAACTTTTAAAAGGGTTCATAGCTAAAGTGACTCCACTGATGTTTTGGTGGAATTTAAAAGTGAGAGTCAATCACTAGTAAAAATCATACAATGGCTTGAATAAAAATATCTGGATCCTTGGGTCAATAATTGTAACGTAAAAAGACTTTTAATGATAATGGTGCAAATTTAAAAAAGTGAGTATCAGACTTGAAAGTAACAGAGTTTTGATGGTTGAAGAAGCTGGGTAAATTGATGTATTATTATCTACTGATAAAAGTATATAAAGATCATATCCTTGAGATCATTTGATGTGAACATCGAAGCAAGAGTCGATGGCATAATGGTTTTTAATAAATATTTTAAATTTAAATAGTATTGACTAATTTAATGTAAACAGTGCAACATCCCTAATTTTCAACATTACTTTTTTACCTTTTTTTAGGTAGTATAATAGACCTTTTCATCGTTCTTATCATCCTTTTTCCAAGGGAAGGTGATAGTTTAAAAAGGTACTGAGCAATTACGAACTTTATTAGTAAAAGTTATATTTAATTACGAATTATTCTACATTTGTGACTATTTCTAGCTATTTTAACTTCTATAATATATTTATAAGACATTTTGACTATAAATATTATAAACAGGGGTCATAGGTGTCATATACATAAAAAAAAAAACCTTTAGTAGAAATTGAGTCCATCTTTCATTTCATATCAGTAAGCCCTAAAATTTGCCAAATTTTCCTTCCGAGTCATAACTTTCTTGTTTCAGTAGAAATGATGATAGGGAAAATAATAATGACATAATGCCCGCACCCACAGTATTTACAAGAGTGATTTCATAGCTATGGGAGCACTACAAATGGAGTTCTAAATACTGAAAGAAGAGTGACCAAGTCATTTGTAACTTTAGTACTTACTTTAGCCATGGAAATTAATGATAAAAATTGCAAATTTAACAACTTTTTTCTTTTCTTTTTTTTTGAAAAAACGTATTATACATAAACGTGAACAAGCATTTATGCTTTAGTGCTGTGTTCAAAATCATGTTAAGGCACATAAATCAACCCTTTCAAAAAATATATCCTGGCTCTATCAAATACCTAATTATTCATATTTGCCATTTAAACAAAAAAAAAACCTTGACCAATTTGACATTAACTACTCCAGAATATATTCATACATATTAATATGATATATAGAGGCATCAGTAAACTTTAAATACCATTTCCTTCGTACTTTTTGGAAAGATTCTTTTATTCCAACATGACTTTGTTTGTACAAGTTTTCATCTCAATAATACATACATAAAGAGGCTTATATTTATTTATTTATTTATATTTAACTTCTTCTTCTTCTTCTGAGAAGAAAAAGAAATGAAAGATTTACTCTGATGTATGTAGAGTAAATAAGTCAGTCTCTCTCTCTCTCTACAAATAATCACACCCAAGTATCCTTTTTATATTTACCTCAATTGTAGTAAATAAAAGAATTCAAAATTAATATTGGACTCTCCCCTCTCTTCATCCATCAACTTTCAACGCAAACAATGATTCCACTCACAATCAAAAACTCACATACATATGTATGTAGTTATGTTAAGATTAAACCATCAGGAGCCCATGCTTTAATTATCAACTCCACCTGTCATAAAGGGGTATGGGGAAATGCCCATCTAACGCAGCTGGGTAGTATAATAATGATCAATTCCATACAATCCCCGAGTTACCTTACAGGGGTTAGTTGATATTATTTTTGAAAAGTTCTAACTTAGGATTTCAAAGGAGGCGGTTTCTAACCACATTGATTTCTTGCTTATTTCCTTAAAAAAAATATTAGATATGAACCCAAAAGATCTAATTTAGAAGATAATAAACTGATAAATTCTCTGAATATTGTTTTTTATTACTTATTACCATATTGAACTTGAAAAAGTATACATATATAATAAACAAACTCGACTTTCAGAGAATTTGAGGATTTTACAAGAAAATAATTTGTGGCAAATTTTAATCCACCAAAATCTGCTGTTCATGTGTTATGGGAACTTGATTGAAGTTATATTTCAGGAAAATAGTTCATATAAAGTCCCTCAATTTGCAGCATGGTAGATGAGCCTAAAATGACCTGAAATTTGGCATAGGTGCCTGTCACAACCATACATGTCTGAAAAGTGAAGATTGTTGCTCATGAATTCATGCTTTTTGACTGCTCTCTAATGTACATCTAGTAAGACAAAAATGATAACATGTAAAGGGAAATTACATTAGTTAAACACAAATACCTAGGTGAAAATACAATGTGTTAAATGAGAAGGAAGTACATGTTGTAGGTATCTTTAGGTCGGCGGTGGCTAGGGGTTGGCTGTATTGACGGTAAGCCCATGGCAATGACGTGGAGTTTGATGTAGGTTATGTATCGTGAAGACATTCCGCAGTCTTTTTGTAGGGCAGTTGCGGCAGGGATGGAAAGAAGCCACGTCAATTAAATGCCACAGGAATAACCGATAACCACCTGTTCAGGCAATTGGAGAGAGGTGAGGATGGACTTCATCGCAATATCGTTTTTGTATTTGTCCAGCTTGCTCTGAGTTGCTTCAGAGAACAGGCATTGGCAAGAAATAATAGTGGGCTCGATTACCAAAACCTCCTTTCCCGGGTCACGACGATGTCTGGTTTGATAAATGACTTAATTGCCATTAAATATTTTCAAAAATAGTCAAGTGAAACATTATAACTATATATTGTGGGGTTTGAAAAAATATTTTTAACTTTATGGCACAAGAAAGTTCAAGGTATATGTTCTCAGATATATATTGGAAAAGTTTCTGAGACAGATTTAATGTTAACAATAGATATAAATATACAAAAAATCATTTTTTTTCTCCTTTTTCTTGCGTTGGATCAGTTTATGTTTTAGCCAATGTTGTGGTCAAGATCACATCAGTCAGGACCAAGAGTTTGAGGGATCGAGGCAAGGAGAAAATAATTGTTCTTGTGTAACTTAATCTTAATAGCAATACAATGAAAGGATCGATACCGAGACATGACCGTAACCATGATGTTTCGAGACTAAAAGGATGCTAAAACCGTCAAAATCGGTCTCCAGAACCATCTTACTAGTTGTAGTATTATACCTTTGTAAATTTTCTCAACAGTCCTAACTCCATTGTATATAAATATACATTAATTTTGCTTTGTATTGATTTAGTTATGAAAGGAAATTGACGTTTTAGTCGTGTTTTGAGTTGCTTTTAAAAAAATTATCCTTCAAAGAGCAGTTTCAGGTTCTAAATCCATAAATGTGGATTTTTCTAAGAAAGTTCATAGATACAATTCAAATATGTATATTTAAAGTTGATTCTAATTGTTTGTACAATTAAGCACTTAGGACTCAGGGATTTATTCAACATCAGTCACCAAACTATTGATCCAAGAAATGTATTTATAACTTCCTATTTAAACATTGATGCTATCAATATACATATATGTTATAGAACTAACTCAAAGAAACATGCTCTAAAAACTATTCCAATATATTTTTTGGTTCACTCAAAGCAACTCTGCCTTATAAACATATCCTTTGATGATATAATATTTATGTAGTTACCGAGTCATGATTGGTAGTAATCTCCTTAATGCATTTATAAAATGCCATCTGATAAACTAAATACCATTTGATCGACGACTTGATAGTAGAAAGATAATTAATTAATCATGATTTTATAAGACACTCTCTAACAGTAAATGATTCATCATTTTTGAACCAAATAACAAAATAAAATTTAAATAATGAGCAAAGAATATATAGCTTAGGTATAAAAAATATACCTTTTTTGAAAAACTTTATAAATTCAATTATCTATTTCTTTTTTCTTTCTTTGAAAACCGGGGAGGGGTTGCCGTTGAATGGAATTAATATATGTACATAGTTGCTCATTGGAAATGTGAGTTATATACATACATATATTGCTATAATTTATTCTTCTAAATTAAAGGACATATAAGGATTCTAAATCTAAAATATAAGGGATGTCAAAAACCCAGTAGGAGTGGTTTAATTGAAGGAGTAATTGGGGCTCTACCCCTAAAAACTCTAATTAATGGTGATGAAATCGTTGATTTAATTAGGTCTAATAGTTATTAGCAAGTTATTATCATATTTGCCATAAATATAGAATATTAATTATCTTATCACTCATGTGCTTCTTTTAGTAAAAGTTAGATCACAATTATACGTCACTCTTTTCATACAATTAATTACTTGATAGTAGATATATTAACAACTTGGCAAAATTTAATTCAAGTTTATTAAATCAAATGTCAAAAAAAGAAGAAGATATGGATTAAATTTTTTAACTAAATGTAATTCATGAATTATCCGCTAGGGGGCGCATGTTATACTCTTTCTTTATAAGTCTCATGTTGTAATCTCATGTAAAGTTCATCATTATAATTTTCCATACCAGTACCTTAAAGTTTGTGCAATTTGGTGAAATGTTTTGAAAAAGGTTTGTTGAATACATTTTTAGTGAAATTTAACAATGTCCTTGTTCTTCTTTAAATCAAATGAAAGGGAACCACATGATGATATTTTGGTAATAGGGGTCGTATGTGGCCCACAATATGAATTGAGTTTGACACCCCTGCTTTAGATGGTTGATGAAGCTCTGTCTGCCACCGTCCATGTATAAATTATTTCCGACTCTCCTTTGAAAGTTTATACCAATGATCAATTATCTGATGGATAGCTGTTTGATACGTTGGTAGTGTTATATAAATTTTCTTCCATAAGAGTACACACTCTATAGCATGTAGGAGCGAATAAAAAGTACTTCCACCAATGATAGAGATGACTGAATAAAATTTAGATGTATGTAAATGACGAATCTCTTTTTGAATTTCGATTACGACTATATATGTAGTGTAGAAAGGTTGTCGTGTGGTAAGAAAATAATCTTTGCAAAATTTTATTGATCTGCGATGTCATCTTTAGGTTGCAGATTTGTGTCAATTTTTTTTTTTTTTTTAAAGAAAACAAAAATTCTTTATTTTGTCGATTAATGAAACGCTTTTATTTCGTATTTTGCATATAACATTTTTGATTGACATCTTTTTAATCTATAAAAAATATTTAAGAAGTTATTTTTGAAAAAAAAAAAAAACGTTCGACTATTTTGATGATCCGAGTAACAAATTTTACAAATTTTTTTTGCTTATTTATATCTCATACCTGTCACAAAAAAAGATTATTTCTTTATGGAGTCCACTCCCAAAAATACAAAGATACTTTGTATAGTGATATTATTTTTACTTCAGATATCTCAAGAATAAACCAAAGTAGGTAATAATTAAATTCAAATATCCAACCTTACATATATTAATATAAAAATAATGTTATAAATATTAATATATATAAGGGAAATTCGATTATTTATTTTTCAAGATTTTGTTAAATATGTCAGTCATCTGAAATATTAGTCATAAGTCTAAAGACTATACAGTATGTATCTTCATATTTTGTTCTTCATTTGATGGTCTCAAATAGTTTTTTTTTGTTTTTTGCTTGTGTATGGTTAAGCAGGGGAGAGAGTGAGAATTCCTGTGTCTGATACTACGCATTTAGTGATAGTCTGGACTATAAATTAATATCTGATACATGTTTAATAATAAGTAAATAATCAAGGGTATTTAATTTCTACGCATTCAAAGTAATTTGGTAAAACTGTGATGTGAGTTTATAATCGAAGAAAGTAGTTGATGGAAATGAAGCAAAAAACATTTATTATCATGAATAGGAAATATTAAATAATTTTTGTAGAGAATTGATGGATTGTGTCTTGAATAATAAATATTGCTCTACTAAGGAACTTACCCAACACCAATAAGTTCTTTTTCCCTCATTCATATTCATTGTGTTTGGTAAATAAATAATTAAAACTCGTAAACATCGATACAATTAATTTGTAAATAACTCAGAAAATAGTGAAGTATCATCCCTGAAAAATTGGATACCGGAAGTAAATAATAAATTAAGAATACCGTCAAACTCTCGAAAAAAAAATACAATTACAGATTTGAAATCCGAGTGCAAAATTCAATGACTTTTATTATACTTATCTTAGGATTTTTGTCTGTTGACCTTTGTAATTAGAAGTCGTTAACTTTGCTATGATTATTGCTAAAATTTGTAGCTATCTCAGAAAGTAATGAAGAACTATCCCTGCAAAATTGGATTACACACAAGTAATTATAAGGGTATTTGCCTCCCTGGGGTCTTGAAATATCCCATGGAAGTATCATGGGGGGGGGGGGTAAGAAATAATATTTATAATATCAAATATTCGATTTCAGGCCGTCAAAAACAACAAATAATATCGTTATAATAGCTATTGGAAAAATTCAGAAAGTAAATAAAAAAAAATTAAGCAAAACGAAAAGGAACGACAAATTGAACGCCACTTTTTTATCGTTGAATATGTTTTCGTTCAAGCATTTAAAAAAGAACAGAAAGCATAATAACTGGTTTTTTTTCTGTTTTATCTCCAAGCTTGGATCCCTAGTTATGAAGGAAACACAAGTTTTTTGTTCATTAAAATCGTTCAATTTATTAAATTTTACATAGTATTCAAAAGTATATTTAAAAATTACGTAATCTCAACAATACTAAGATTAAAAGTCTTAAAAAAAATATCAAATTTTTCATGTTATGTACAATATATGTGTCAAGTCAACAAGAGAGCAAGTTTTTTTTTTTCAAATATTGAAAAGGAGAAAATCCACTTTTAAGTTTTTTTACTTTATATATATAACTGCCAAATATTTAGGAGTCATTTACAGACCTATCGCGTACGGTATTGGCTAAAATGTCACTTTTAATCGAGAAACTAAGGATTGTTGTCTATCCAATAGAGCAATCGGATAAATGTTACGACTGCATATAGAGCCAATATGATCCCTCAAAGAACGTCCATCTTTTTCATAGATCCTGAGATTTATTTAGTTGCAGTTGTCCAAAATCTGTTTAAGAACTATTAAGAATCACCTTAATCCGCTAACATGCTCATCATGGATCATAGTAATAGTAACTACATAGTCAGAAATACTAGTTGTTTTTTATTCCTGATTGTGGCCGGTATTTTTTTCCTATAAAACAGTTGCAATTATTGGAGTAGTCATTATTTAATCAACTATTAATACAAACAAGAAAAGAGAATGTCTTCAAGAATACGAGTGCAGTTCACACTCATTTTGAAATATTTCAGATAAACTTGGTTTCTTGTTGACTTGACACATATATGCTCAGCAAATTTGACTGGTCGTGAAATACTTTTATTCTACTCTTTTGTAAGACAAATTTTCTCTTTTTTATTGTTTATTTTTCTCCTTTACTTCATACTCAAAAACTTCTTTTTTTTAAAAAAAAAACAAAGTCTATATGTTGTTACCTTCCCTAAGTTTACATTACTGATGGAATCTCTCTACATATGTATAATATATATATATATATGTGTACTTACAATCGTATACATTCAATCTAAAAAGGTTAATTCCCTGAGTCAAGTCTTACATGTAATATATACATTTCATGATAAAATCAATCAAGTAGTTTGATATATAAATTCATTTTTTTCCCTCCTTGTTCTTCTGTCTTAATCAACCATTCTCACGAATTATGAAATATAAGAAGAAGAAGAAGAAAATCCCCCCCCCCAAAAAAAAACTTTGAATTTTTTTTCGTGAGCCTCAAAGTCACACACTCACACAAAATGTACCCCAATCATTTTCATGTCATTGAAAATCAATAGAATTTGAATCTACGACCTTAGTATATGTACTTATTAATGTAGGAAGTCAAGTCCATGCTTAATGCAATTAACAACTTTACCTTTAAAAAAAATCATTTTGACAAGTGGACTATACGTATTCATCATGGCCGAAGGGCTTTAAAAACAATTAATAAGATTGAATTTTTTTTTTTTTTTTGCAAATAGCCCTGAATTTCCATTAAGTTACAATATCTACATTAAAAGAGTTTTTTTTTTCGCAAATATTTTCTTGATTGAGGAAATATAATAATAAAAATAATAATAATAATAATAAGTTGCTACATCGTAATTAAAATATCAATTTACCTGGATAAAAAAATCTTTTTTATCTGTATACATATTTAGACGTATGTTTTTTGTAGTTAGAACAATAATGGAAAAATATCCAAAAAAAAAACAAAAAAAAACGAGATATGAATCTACAAATTTATTGAGTAAAATAATGTATTTTAATTTATTTGTTTTAATCAATATATAATAATAATAATAATGATATGAAATATAAATAGACATTGTCAGGAATTTATTTATTTTTTTACTTTTTTTTTTTTTTTAGATTTGATTCTAATCTCTTTAGACAAATAAAACAAAAATACCATTAACTAAACCTTTTATTCATCCCATATTTTTTATATGTGGTATGAAGGAATACAAAATAACTTTTTACTAAGGTTAATATGTTTATTTTCTTTATGAATATTGATTGTTGTATTAAGGAAGGCTTTGATCTTCAAAATCATTGAAAATACACAAATTAATTTTTATACACATTATAATTCCTTCAGTGTAAATATAAAAATAAATACAAAAAAGTGTATGATTTTTACCTTCAGTTTTGGGGTGTTATAGATTAATTGTCTGCACCATTGAAAATCGAAAATATGGTCAATACAGACATTTTTGAAAGTTCCCTCCCCTCAATCACTATTCTTGAGCCTGATAACAAGTGATCTAAAGTAATATTGATACAATTTGTATTCGTCTTTTGTTTTTAATATTTAAAAGCTTATATGACGTAATATTACCATCGAATCCCGAGTTTAAAAAGTTTTTTTTACTGAAAAATTGGCATATGATCGATTCCGTAAAAATTAAGAAAAATTATGTCGAGGCTGAAGGGGTCATATTTGGGCTTTGTCACTCTTTAAGTTGATAGTTTCCATGGTTTTGAATACAAAAACGTACACCCTTTTATAGAAGGACCAACAAGGACACGGGGAAAAGATAGAGAAACGAGAAAGGGAAGCATCCCTATACGGGAGAAGGGGAAAAAAGCCCAGTGATTAGAGTTGGATCTCTCCTAGGACTGAACTCCTCACTGGTCTTTTTTCTGATTTGGTGCTCCTCCCACTTTTCAGTGGGGACAAAAAACAAAATAAAATTCGAATGCATATTCAGACTTAGTTTTTTTTTGTTGTTAATTTTGTCTTTGTCCTCACTGGAAAGAAGGAGCACCAAAGAAGAAAAAAGACTCATGAAAAATGTAATTATCGAACTGATCCAACAGCATTCACATCCATGCTTCTGACTCCGTCTCAGAAAGGAATAGAATTCTACTTATGCCTTGAGAGAATACCATTCATCTCATAGATTCGTCTAATATCAGATTTACACTCACGAGGTCCTCTTTCTGAACTCTAACCCAAGCCAAGGGATCCTTTGGAGTCTCTCCGAGAATGAGGGGCTCTAACTCATTGTGCTATAGAATCATCACTGCTCTAGATAAAAGAATTTAGCCGATTTATTGTTTATTGTCTTTTAGCTTACAAATAGTTGTTCCCAAAAAATATATTTAGGCTGAGCCCTATTGAAGATATATTATGCAAATACAATTGAGTTAAGGGAAAGATTCTTGGTAAAGAAATCATACGAGACTCAAAATGAACCAGATCGTTGTCGACCATTCCATATTAATTTTTTTATATCAACGTGTCTAAGTCACAAGAAACTGAATGGTTACACACTGCAATTACATTTCTGTGCCCCAATTTTAATGATTATATTATAATTGTTTTTATGCCAAATAACATTAATGTAAAAAAATTTCATTTGTGATCTAGATACAGAGTATTGTTGTTGTTTTTTTGACTTTGTTTGTGTGTAGATTTAAAACTTATTTTTTCAAATTGAAGAAAGGAAGAAAAATGAAAAAAAGCAAACAAAACGACAACAACAACAAAAAAACCAAATATAAAAATTGTAAAAAAAGGTTTTGAGTTTTTTTAAAAATGTTTTCAACATTTCTGTATTTTTTTCACTACTTGAGAAAATTCTGAGTATTTTGTTTATTTATTTTAAGAAATGATCTTTTTCTTTGGATGTTTATAAATTTTTCATTTTAAGGGAATCAAGATTATTATTTAACTTTGAATAAAATTATGCTCATTCAACTTACTAAAAAAAAAAAAGTTTTGGAGAAGTGCTCGTTCGCCTTAGATGACCTAAAGCCTGCTTATGTAAAATAAAATGATTCTCATTCGATGATAATTGGTAGGAACGTGTTTATGTTTTAAAAAACTCTTCCTATTCTTTCGAGGTTAGGTGACAAAAATAGTTTTATTTTCATAGGTTATTGCATGATGTCATGTGTTGTTCTGCTCTTACTTTTTTACATTTGTACTTTTTAATATTTATCTACATATTTATCAAGTTATATAAATATACTGTAGATGAGTTTGGCATTGCCCAAAAGGCTCACATTTAGATATATAATCTATTAAAATAAGTTGTTGCTTTTTAACAAAAAGTAGAGGCAATGCAAAACAAAAATGCACTTTAGTAACCGGTTAAAATGTACCCAGGGGCATACACATGGAAAATTTTGAAGGGGCAGTAACGAAGAGTTAAATACTCTCAATACAACATCCAAATTGAAAACAAGCATTCGGTGATCAAGTAAATTGCGAACCGGAGTAGTTATGGTACAGAAATATCAGGATTACGAGCTAAACACATATAAAACAATTGCTTAATACCCATGAATCATTACACGGATCAACAAATTTGAAATGTCAAGAAATATCGTTCATCTAAATGTGTAATTTTTCATTCAATTTCGATCAAAACTTTGCTGGAAATCAAAGACTCACGGTAGAGCTGCTAAAATAGTAGTGCATAGAAGGATTGCGAAATTAGCTGAAATCCTTCTGCGGCGCTGCTACGTTATTAGTTCTACCGTGAGTCTTTGATTTCTAATGGATTTTTGTTCGGAATTGGATGGACGATTTCTTCTTAGTTAAGGTTTTCTATTGGGCACTTGACATCTCGTTTGAGAGCTATGGATCACACCTTTTGAATGCATTCCTTATACATCCATTTCATGTAATTGTCAAGGAGTTCTTTAAGTACAAACGTTTTGAACGACTTTTGGGCCTACTCCAACGCTTCCAAGATTCCATTTAATTCAAAACAAAGACTGGTAATGGAATCTGCATAAAAACCACTAGCCAATCATTATCATTACTATTATTTTAAAAAAATTGAAGTTCAAGTTTGAAAATGGGTCAAAAAAGTTAAAAAAAAATAGGGTCCGATTTCTCAAAAACCGTCTGATTCAAACAATTCAAAAAATTACAGATTTGAAATCAGCGTGCAAAACTGAGTAACTTTTATGCTGCTTATACCTCTTAGGTTTTTCGAGATGTTGATCCAGCTTATTTTATATTCTTATATTGACTGCCAGTCAATGAGCCTCCCCCCCCCCCCCAAATTCTCCATAAAGTCACAATCCCCCAACTAAAAGTATCCCAATTGAGAACATTATTACTATACATTATTTAAACCGATTCTTTTTAGGAGATAAAAAAGTTTTGTTCAGTGTAATCAATCGAAGACAAATGTATCTGTTGTATTATTTATATTTATGTATAATATATATATATATATATATATATACAAAGATATACTTTATCTATTATCCATTGACGAGATATAAATAAATATTTTATTCAATTGTATTAATGCAGATCCCACTTTTATACTATTATGTACATATGTAGATTATATACAAAAGATACTCATCTATGTATTACATAAGATAATACTTTTATGTATGTACATTGGAGGTTATATGGCTATAGGGATAAATTTATTTACATATATATATATATATATATATATATATATATATATATTATGGAAAATGAATTGTAATTTTTTTTTTTTTTCATTTACAGATACGAATCACACCTTTTTCTATTATATATTATTTAATTTACATTATTATATGTATATATTATTTTTGCAATTCATTTTATGGGATTAGTTTGAAAGGATATCATCAGGTAGTATTCTTTTAATTCATTGGGTAGAGGTACCCTCCTCCCCCCTTCCAATTGGAGTCGTTAATACTGACTTGATTAACCACGTCTATAAATCAAACAAATATAGGTAGAAATAATAATTTCAATTCATTGAATTGAGCTATTTCAATATGTGATTTAATTTAATTTTTGACTATCTCATTCAAGGATATATATATATTATATGTAATAGACAAAGATCTCATATATATATATATATATATATATATATATATATATATATATATATGAATCTAATTATAAAAAGTACTTCTCATGGTTTAAGAAGATTTAAATAAAAATAATTTTATTTCAAATTATAAATAACATAATTTTCCAATTTATACTTTGTTATGTTACAGTACGATCATTTATTTGGTCACTTTTTTAGTAATACAATCCATCAATTACAAGGGGTAAATAATAAAAAGTTCTATAACAAATCGGATTCAATAATCAGTCCAGTATATATCTGGAGAAAAAATTATACAAACTGCGTTACAAATCGTTTGTTCAAATATCAAATTTTAATCAAAGGTTGAATGGGAATGTCACCACTTTTTTTTTTTTGACTTTATGGAATCTGAATAAAAATGAGGATTGAAGGTTTTTTTTATTATTATTGTATAAATATTTTATAAAGCAAGTCGAAAATGATTATTTTTTAAAAAAAGAAGTCATAATTAAGATCATTTTCTTAGTTATTAGGAGAGGTGCGTAAATTCAACTTCATTATTGGGGGTTGATATAAAGTAAATATTTTAATGGAAAATTGTAGGTGGAGAATAATAAGTTTTCTAAATCAACAGTTGCATATTTATTTTTTGAAAAAAAACCCCGCTTGGCACTTTGTCTATAAAAATACAATTTAAGGTCTTTTTTGTTATTTATGAAAAACAATTTGATATTGATACATTGATGATAATTTGTACTTTATGATGTCAAATTTATTTATAGAGGGGTAGTTTTTCTAACATGTGCAATTTGTAAAATATATTCAGGTAGCAAAACTAGTTCTCTTCAAGGTCGATGTCATCTAGTTATACTGTACATTAAAGTGAGGCCCAACTATGTCAAAAAAAAGAAAGAAAATGATGCCTATATTTGGTTTTTTTTATTGAAGTACGCATATTAGTATTTACGTTGAACACAAAGTTGATGAAATTTTTGAGCAGGTACGGATATGATGACTACAAAAAATGTACTTGCTCAAACACAGTATTAAAATTATGCTTATATATGAAATAAAATTGTACAGAGCTTTCTTCTAAATATTGTCACTTTTTTTAAATAAGTGATCAATTATTTGAAAAATTAATATTTTCTATGCATTATATTTGAATCAATCTAAAACATATATTTAACAAAAAAATAAGTTTTTTAACGCATTCTAAAGTCTAAAAATGAGATTTATATGAGGTTTATTCGTCACTTTTTTAAAGATTTTAATGGCATTGCCACTCAAGGTAAGAATTAATATATATTTTACTCAAATTACATCTATATATTCCCTGGGTCAATACACAGTATCAAATATTTGGATCCAGCCATTTTTTTCTTCACATGTTGAAATAGATTTAATTAACTCATTAAATCATAGTCAGATCAAAAAAAGTGGAAAGGCACAATTATGACGTATGTAAAGCCTATAAAAAAATACTGACATTCTATTAACTTACTTCCGTTGGTAAATAAAAAACAAACATTTGTACATACTATACAATGATCAGAAGTTCTCTCATAAATAATAGCCATAATATAATATTATATATTTTTAAAATGCTTTCATTGTGAGTTATTATAGCTCTCAAACAACAATTTAACTTGCTTATGCTTGCTCCTGGTAGAAAACCCATTTTTTACCCATTTATATTTTTTTTCGAAAGCTCTAAAGTATAGAATTTGAGTCATAATTTATTGAATGTCATCATCATTCATTCAATAAACAAGAAATAACATTATTCAGCAACTTGATGATAGAACTTTATGCAATATGAATATTAATTCTCTAGTGTGCCATAGTGGCATACATACTTCAAAGCATGATGATACAAGCAAATTGACTAGTTATATATTAATCAATAAAAACCTTTCTTTCAAAAGATATGAGGGTTTTTTTTTTTTTTTTTTTTTTGGTAAAAGTTGATTATGTAGTTAGGTAGAACGTTTTGACTGATGACACAAAATTATGTACACCATAGATCAAAGTAATGCCTTGTTGGGGGGGGGGGGGAGGCATATAGTATATTGATTTACTAATATTTATGAATTAAAATGAACAAGTTTCCAAAACATCAGGGATATATGAATAACGATAATCGATCCTTGAAAAATATATAGTTAATTAATTGATTGACACTCTGTAAATGTGAAGGTTTAATGATGTAATTACATATTTAAAGTATTAGGTTCAAAAAAGTATAAAAAAAGGGATATATATTTTTGATTGAAGGTAAAGGTTTAAGTTCTTTGTATTTGATTGTACCCGTGGAACGAAATTAATATTTTCTTTAATATGAATGGTTTAATGGCTTTTGCTCTTATAAAGTTCCGTTTTTCATGCCCCTGAAATGACTGACTTACACAATGATAACCTCATGTGAAAACACTACCTAAAGAAAATGTCAAATAAAAAATAGACTTATAAAGATTTCTGCTACATTTCATTGTGTAAAAATTGTGCTCACGAAACCTGTTATTTCGATTTGATTTTTGATATTTTGAAATACTCTTTTTCTAGAAAAATTTCAACGATACATTTATAAATACATTTTATTACGATATGAAACATCAATTTTAGTCTCAAAAATAGACTGTTGAGAGACTTTCTTTTTTTTTCAGTTGGTATCTTTCTTTTCAAGAGTTAATTTTTCTATTCCTCCACTTCTAATTGAAAGTTAATTTTCCGTGTATGAAATTTGATACCAAAACACAAGGCTTTTATGAAATAAAATACACAAATATTTTAGTAGTATATCTTTCAACATTATTTGTACCATATTGCTTTAATTTGCCTGATAAGTTTCTCAAACAAGCCTCAAATAAATAAATAAATTTACCGCGTAGAACGGGCATATATTTGTGTATTTCCTTTTATTTTCTCTACTCATTTCTTGATGGTAAGTACGTATTATATTAATATTCATTAATCTTGTATTATTGATTTAAACTGAATAAGAAAAATAGGAAATCAGGAAGGGGATGAGTTAACAGAGAAGTTGAAAACAACTAAATGTAAAAAGCGGGAGAAAAGTAAAAAAAAATTGAGATGTTTGAGTCCCAAAATAATAATGATGGAAAAACTATACCATTTTGAACAAAGCATTCCCTCATTTTCAAATGAACGTGTTGAAGGAAAGGTTCGGTCAGAAAAACAAACAAAGCTTCCAACTCTATCTCAACAAGTCATTAGATATGGTGCCACTGCTACTGCCACAAGGGGCTTAATTGAATATAAAATAATTAGACAAAATGAAAGAAGAGTAAGACTATCAAAAAACAAAATAGAAGTCAGTTAAATGTATCTTTTTGTATGGCCGAATTGGCTTAACAAATGTCATTTTGATTGATAAGAACAACAACAGATATTTTTTTAAGAAAACATGACAAAACAGGAGTATAAAGTAGTTTATTTTGTCTCTTCACTGGTTCAACCTCAAAAATACCATGTCACACACAAAATTGTGTGCGTGCTGTCAAAGAAATAACTAAAATATCAGCTCAAGTTTTTTGACATGAGAGATGAGACGACTATACACGAGCAAAATTAAAATTGCGTGAAAATTTAACTATGAATGAATCAAAGAAGGAAATAAAAGTCATTGCTTATACTTAATTCCTGCGGGAAAGATTAATAATAATAATTGAATAGAAAATATAAGAATAAAATTACTGCTAAGTTAGACAAAAGGTATATATCAAGACGTTGAGTGACTTTAAAATAATAAATTATGAACATGCTATCAAAAAAAAAGGAAGAAAATTGAGAAATGAAAATACAGGGAAATATATAAATTGATGCGTGTTATACACAGTACAAACGGATGTAAATTTATTTATTTATTTGAGGCTTGATTGAGAGTCTGTATCAGGCAAATTTAATTAACATGTTAATAATAATGTTGACAGATGTACTTTTATGCTACAGTTTTTAATTAAATAAAAACCTTGTATCTTAATTCAATTTCATAATTCTAAAGGAGGAACAAAAAAAAACTGATATTTTTTTTGCTATTTTACAGATATTTAAATCAAAACACTTACATGAAGGAAATTTTTTTCGGACATTTAATGGTTATTTTCATATTTAAGTAATTGAAATATCAAATATTTTGTGATATTTAATTCCAAACTTTTTTCAATAAGGGGCATTATACGTTTAATTTTAAATTTCATATTCGTCTTTCATCATCATCCAAATACATTGAGATATAATGTTTGCCATTTTATAACTTTTTTTTAGTTGAATAAACAATTTTCGAAATGCATTTATACTAAATTTCTCCAAACTGTATTTTTAGTAATACAAAGAAAGAAGAAGGAGAGGAGAAACAACTAATGTATTCTTTCGTTCTTATTTATTTCATTTTATATAATAAATTCAGCATTAATTACAAATAAACGTTATATAATTTCATTTGAATGATTTTAATTTTTCATTTAATTTTTTGTTTTGTTACTTTATAATGAAAAAATTATCAAAAGTTATTAACTATCCAATGTATCAAGACGTTGAGTGACCTTTAAATCATAAAATTTTCAATTGTTATATTGATTTACACAACAAAATGAAGAAATTAAGGGGGTAAGACATTTGAAAAAATTTAAATTTAATATTTACCTATTATAGATTGACACCCTAATACTTTTTTGTTTAAATCAAGTTTTAGATGAACTTTGGGTAAGAGTAAAAATTTGGTTGAAATCGATTTGTTGGGTTTACAAATTGACAATTACAATACACACTTCAAAAAATTGCTTAATTCATTAAAGTCTATTGTATTGCTTGAAATTATTGTGGTATAGTGATAGTTAGCTCGTTCATCTAAACTTAGGAACTATGCTTCATTTAATATTCTGTATATTCATAGCTTAACAGTTCATCTAATTCAATTTCAACCAATGAAACAATTTATAGAAAAGACGATAACTGACAGATCAAAAAACACACATTGGAAACGTTGATGTATGGGAGATACCAACTTTAGGTTCTAGGACAATTCGCCAAATGGATATTTCGTAGAGAAATATAATATAAATATAAGCATTTTAAAATAGTATTCTGATGAATTTATTCTTATTCTTTTGGTTTCAATGATTAATTTAGGAACAATATAACAGTCGATTTTCATAAGCTTCTATTGACGCAAATTATTCACCAGCAAAATCCACTATGAGCTCCCCCCACCCTCTAACGACTTTACTCTTTATTCTAACCTTTATTGTCAACAATTGAACTGTCTGAATGAACTAATTGCTCAAAAGTGGCCAGTTTTGACCAATAGGAGAGGAATTGTGTTCCATCAGGACAACGCCAGGCAACACACATCGATAGTGGCTCGCTAAAAGCTCTTGGAGCTTAGTTGGGAGGTTCTTATGGATCCACTTTATAGTCCAAAATTCTCACTAAGTGATTACTACCTGTTTCTGTTTATAGCGGATGATTTTGCTGGCGAAAATTCACCCAAATAGAAGCATGTGAAAAATGACTGTTCCAATTTTTTGCCAATAGGGAGAAGGGTTTCTATGTAAAAGGCATAATGGAATGACTTTCAAAATGGCAACAAGTTATTAAACAAAAAAGTGCATATTTAACCTAAATCGGATTATTCTAACTATGTATGCTATATAAAACCTTTAGTTTCAAGTAAAAATCATCGATTTCTTTATTTTCTTGGCCAAGGGCTATCTGTTGACCTTCATTATATATGTATATTTACTCCATGGTGGAGTAGTGGACACCAATCCATCATTTTAGAAATCAAAGGGCATATTTTAAATGTATAAATTATGTACACATACATGTTTGACATTATAAAGTTCCAAACCTTTGCATGCAAGACATTATTTATTTTAAGTTGAAAACCACTGTCAGGTACAATTTGACAAAATGTTATTTAATATTACATATTTAATAAATAAAGAAAGGTTAAAGAATAAGAACAATATTTATGGCAAGGTCCTTTTAAGTTGCATAAAAATATGAAAGCATATTAAAAGAATTGTTCATTAAGTGAAATGTCTATTAGCGAATAATTCAAAGGCATTCTGCTATTACCGCTAACTTTAAAAAAAATTAATAATGCAAAAGTTGTGTAATGATAAGGGTGTCGTGAATATGTGTCCGAAATCATTTCAGTTGACCAGCCGAATTGTTTATTAAAAAAGTTGCCATCATTCTTTCTTAATAGCCGTAAAAGACACGTCTATTCTATAAATAAGTTTTGGCAAAACAAAATAGTTAAAAATGTATAAATCATGGCCCTTTGCACTGAAAAAGCGCCACAAACAAAGTACACATTTTAAAGTGATTAAGGACTTCTTTCAATGCTTTCGTAGCAACGTGCTCACATGGCTTATTTAAAAACTGTTTGGGGAAGGAGCAGTAATATAAGCTTCTTCACATATTCCTTTATGAAAGAGTCGTGAACATATCAGCTGATATAATGTCTCTATGTGTTACCATATGTTTTATGTTCTCATTTCAGGCCTGTTTTTATTAAGCCACCTGAGGATGCTCTTTTTTCACATCTTTATGTATTAGTCATAACACAAAAAAGTAGTAATAGTTAGGAATGTAAATAATATGCAAAATGCCGAGTGCGAGACTTTGTGGAGTTGGATCTTCGAACAACAGGTCTTTTTGTTTTCCAAAGCTGTTATCATTTTTCCTTTATTACTACTGAGGGGAGAACATCTACTTGATAGTAAAGATCTCGCATGAAGGAAGAATACATGCATTAAGGTTAATAAAGCAAATAAAATGTAGACAAAAAAGGGCTCAAGTCCTCGTATAATTATTAGTTGAAAATATATAATTTCCTGACATTAATTTCAGTTAATTTTCTGCCTTTCATCTATGGTATACATAATGTTATTATTTATCATTGATGTCTTCATTTGTATGTATAAAGGAGAATAGCAGCTTGTAGCTCAGTAAAACGTCATGACAGCTCAAACTACTTCCCTCTCGACATTCATCAAATTGTCAGAGTGGCCAGGTTGATGATTTTCTCTTTCTTTTTATTTTACACACCCCATTTGCATATTATTTACATTTCTAGTAATAGTCTACTTTTTAGCCTTGTCTATGCATTTACATAAATAGCCTCAAAATGAGTTTTGAATTATTTTAAGAAAGTGAAATATATGGTTATTATTATTATTTTTTTTTTGTGGGAAGTAAATTATGAATTTACTTACTATATATATATATATATATATATATATATATATATATTATTGCATTTAGAAAAATGCAAAATTTTCTTACTATAAATTATGATTTATTCAAAGTAGAATGTGTAAGCTTATATATATATATATGTATATATATATATGAGTACATTTTTCTCCATACAATAAACGTAGACATGCATCAAATAATGGAAACAGAAAGATAGCTCAAAAAAAAAATACTCAATTATTTGACTTGATAAATGACTTTAATAGTGACAAAAAGGAAATTTTGTTTTGTGTCTACTGTGTGTCCCTACCTAAAAGTGTACATATAGTGAATAAAACAACCCGAGTTTTACATAGGCCAAGTTCTATCTTTTGAAGCCAAGTCCAATGACAAGCCTTAGTCTTTTCAAGCCAAAACAGGCCCAACATTTATAAAATACATACGTGAAAGAGGTCAAAGTCGACACGAACGAAGTCAGAGCTGTGGCTTATATTTATGGGCTCTTTATTATTTTAGGCATTCAAAACTTTGAAAACTAAATTAAACGTTTCCTTCAAACGCATGAAAATAGTAACTTAAGTATATTAATTTAATGCTCACACCCCTCATCGGTATGTAAATATATGATAATTAAATCTTCTAAAAAAAAGTGGCAGGCCCCTCTTGCTAGCTTGACCAACATTCACATTTCCTTGGTTTACTTCCTATTTTTCTTTACTTACATCCCCCCCTTGCAAGATGTCATCTTTTAAATAAATGTTTTCAAAAACCGACTTTTTTATCGAAATTTCAAATTACAAGCTCTTACTAAACTTTTCAACAGAATGAGCATACCAAATCCAAAGTTCTACAGGTTTTTTTAATTTATAAGCCAAGCTTAGCTCAAGTTCTGGATTCTATACATCCCTAAATGTTAGCAATATTAAGACATTAATTGTACGTAAATATGTAATAATAATAATAATAATTAGTATTAAAAAATAATTAGACTTTAAACAAATCAAAAACGTCAAAAATTGAAATAATGCTAATTAATTCATATTTTTTCCCTCTCTTAAAATTGAATAAATGACATTAATCCATCAAAATGAATAAATATTCCCAAATTAAATATTTGAAATTGTCAAAATAATCCAATATGGCTTATTATTATTTATTAAGAAGAAGATTTATTATTTTAGAAAGAGCTATTATGTATTTTACAATTATGTACACAGTACGCAGGTTCACCAAAAATGAGTTCCTCATAAAAGTCAATCTATCATTATCTGTCACGGGCTCTTGCCACATCATCTTCAGCAATAATTTTTTTGCCCCAGTTCTTCATTAGACTCCCGACATCTCTTCCAAAATGGACTAATAGGCATTGTCAAATCAAGAACTTTGGACGGACCCTTACCTCTAGCATCTTCTGATACCTTTTCCTTCCCCTCTTTATATTTTTGTCTTATTATATCATTCTCCTCTTCAATAATTTGTTTAAACCACTTGAAAACCAAAAGTCTCCAAAACAATTCTGAATGTCCATTAAGGGAAAGATATCGTTTTTGGGAGAAATATTTAATAAAGATAATAGTTTTACGCAAAATGAAATTTTAGAGAACAAAAGGATTTTATATGAAATAGTTTTTAGAAAAAGAGAAGTAGGTCCAAGAGATGATTTGTTTAATTTTATGGGGTTCACGGAAAACAAATATCTTCGCAATATTCTAGTAGACAAGTTTACATCTTTACAGTATTTGGGACAGATTGAGAGGAGAAGGGGATATTTTGGTTTAACAGCTTCGGTAGGACAAATAATTAAGGGGCTTAACTCATTCAGTCTGGACACGACGTTGTACTAGTTGAAGTACAGAATAGTTATCGGAACTCTCTTCCTGGGAAGCATCTTTGGTAAAACGAGAGAGGAAATAATTAGTTGTTTTTTTGCAGAGTGCACCGAGAAACTTTTAGCCATTTTTTATCCTTTTATAGATGAAATATTAGGCAAATTAAAAGAAATCTTTAATAGTTATTTTAAATTATGTTTACGTTCAAAAGATTTTATGTATATTTATATGGATACCAACCAAGAAGAGATCAATTTTTTTAACCACAAAGATTCAATTAATTTTATACAAGTGGAGAAGTCTGAAAATCCCCTTACCTGCAGATTTTACCCCAATAATAGAAAATAGTTTAATCAGTATGGTTAATAATATGAATTCGTAGTTTTTTAATATGAAATAAATTTTTAATACCGTGGGTACAAAAAGAAGAAAAAAAATGAGTTCCTCATTTTTTTTGTTGCAAATTAAAATATAAAAAAAACCACATATTGTACAATTGAGATATAAATTTTCAATTTTCAAAAATACAGAAATAAAAAATAATCCAAAATATACATTTTTCCGATAGAAATTATCTAAATCGAGTACACGTTGAAGCAATCAAAATACTGATAATTTTTGTTTTTAAAAATCTTATTATTTCAACATTTATAGTAATATTTTTATTTTACATTTAATTGAGTAATTATATTTATATATATCAAGTTTGTATATATATGACTATAATTCATTCCTTTTATTTAGTGTACATATATATTGTTCCTTGCTAAATAAATAAATACAAATTCCCAACACTCTCTGCTTATATCTTAATTGACAAGTATAAAAACCTTAGCGAATAAATATTTTATTGTTACTTAACTTTCCAATGGAGGAAGCATGAACTTATTTTGAATCTTTAAATAATGTATTCTAAGAATTTATCATTGCTTCTTCAAATATAAAAATATAACCTTAGATTTTAGAGTATTTATTGTTTACAACCGGGATCCCGCTGACAGTTAATTTGCACAGAAATGAGAAAATCTATTATATACATACATTTACCTAGAAATGGGAAAATGAGTGGAATCTTGATGAACGTAAAAATTTCTCCTAAGAATATGTAATAAAAAATATAACTACCCTGAAAGACTACCTACCTATTTGCAAATTAAGATAGATTTAATAGTGCAAAATATCTTCTGAGTACATTGCAATAAACAAAATCCTTCTGCCTGTATCAGTTTTTATTACTTGACTCTTCTCTGACTTGAAATAACTGACTCTACTATTTATGAATTCATATGACTATTAGTGCTAATTCGCTTGCCCAGGGGTGCCATTACATGATAAACCTATAAATACATGGATAACAGATATTTTTTCTTTCTTTAAGTATTTCTATCGTGAGTCGTAGATTTCTAGCGAATTTTTGCTCGAAATTGAATGAAAATTTACATATTTAGATGAACGATCTCTTATTAGTTAAGGATTCTTATTGGGCGCTTGACATCTTATTTGAAAGCTGTGGGTCTCAGCTCTTTAAAGCACTCCTTATCAATCCCTTTCATGTAATATTCAAGGAGTTATTTAAGTACATACAAAAGATTTAGCCAACTTTTGGACCAACTCACGTCCCCTACACCCCTAGGAGTCCTTTTAGACCAAAACAAAGACTGCAAATGGAATTTGCATTAAATACACTAGGAAAACATTATTTTTCCATCCACAAAATGAGTATCCTTCTTGGTTTAAAGTGAAGTTGAAGTTGGAAAATGAGCCAAAAAAGATAAAAAAGTAGGGTCTCATTTCATGAAAACCGTTGACTTTCGAAAAAAAAATTTACAGATTTGAAACTAGCGTGTAAAACTGAATAACTTTTATTATACTTATATCCCTTAGGATTTTTTTACTGCTGACCAGTGTTACTAAACGTGTTGAGTCACGAGAAGCTGCATGCTTTTTGTGTTAGTATCATAGTTTTCATTTTATGATTCATTGATCATTTTGGAGTGACCGGTTATAAATCACAGACATTTTTCATGTTGGAAAAGGTCTCTAGACTTCCTTAAAAATTGTACCTTGGGGTAATTTTAAAGATACTGGATTAATTGAGAATAATAATGTACTCTGAATTACGAGCATGTTAGAGAAGTGTTTCTATTTCAATCTGTTAGCCGAGTAAAACTTGTTGAAACTTGCGTCTTAAGAATATACTGATTGCTATTTTCTGATAATTGTATCAACGTGTCTATGTAGACTCAAGACCCTGAATGGTCCTCACATCAGTGTCTTGGTCTTAGATGGAGGGGTTAGTCCTTTATTTGGGTAAGATTTAAAGCAAGGAAACTTGTCATTTTACTGTAGATATTATGACAATTGAAAACGAATACGACCCAAACACTTGTCAAGTATGAATTTTTGCAGTTCGATACTTTTCAAAAGAAAAAAAAAGAAAAGTACTGAGTCATATTCATAGATGGAAGTAAGTAATTTAATAATACCTTAGATTTAGGTTAATATCTGACTCAGATAAGTACTTGTAGTCAAAAAATGACTGAGAGCTTACATGTTACTAATTAATTGAATAAAAATCTCATGAGGCAGTGATATTCTTTCATTATTTACATGAAGCAGCTGAATGGTTCACGTATCAGTGTTCTAGTCGATCGACTATGTTTATGGTTTTTAATCATTTTGAAAGAGTGATAACATCAAAGTCAACTTGCTTCCAGTTTTAGATAACAGTCATGTTAGCCAAAGCTCCCAGCCTCCACGTTTCTCACAATTAGTTTTCCATTTTCTTTTCATTGATAATGTCCTCATGACATCATTTTTAAAATGATGTTAGATTTTTGTATATGAAGTGTTCAAAGGAGACAAAAAAATCTGCTTTCAGTGAGTTCATACAAATTGATGTATTATTTGAGAATGTTATTCAACTTGTTGAAAAAGAAAAAAAATGAGTGCTGCGAATAAAAAGTATGAGACTATCGTACTACTCCAAGCTACAATGGAGTACACAATCCTCAATGCTTGAAAAAAAATATCAGCTGTGAGTCATATCAGACAAAATATGCTGATATTTTAACAGCAAACAGGTCAATATCTAAGTATAAAGGTTTAAGAAAGCACTGTTCCAAATGCAGTTAATATTTGAGTTTTTTATAGATGTACAAATGACTTGAATCTTGATTTTCTCAACATATTTTTTATCAAGTTTTTATCAAGAAACACTTAAGTGAAATACGTTTTTTTTATCGTTTTGGAAAAAAATAACCGGCGCTGATTACTTCTTCCACTCTAAATAAATATATATGTAAAAGCCCTCTTCAATAAAAAAAATAAACTATGTTTGAACAGATTTGTGTGAACGCAAGCCGAAAATGGAAATCTATGCTGTTGGCTTTTCCCCCCATCAGAAAACGTTTCTACATGGACTTAATAACTACATTGCATGATCCAATTGGTTGTCAATGACCTATTGTAGGTAAAAGACGTCAAAGTACAATTGCATCAGTACCCTGGGGGCTCTGGGAATAAAAGTGTGAGTAAATCAATGGGAACATTTTAATACATCATTCAAATTGAATAAAGTCCCTTCCCTTCTTCATCTCTAGAGCCCTTTCAAACCATGGTAATAATATATCACAATCTGAATTATATACATACATACATATGTAGTAGATACTTCCTGTCAATTTGAACAAAAGAGGACTTATAGGTAGGTACATAAAAAGGAAATTTAGAGAGTATCTTCATATATGTACAGATATCTACTATGGTGTACGTACATTATAACAAACACCCATTTCAATCAAGAATATACATATGTAAGTAACTACAAATATATTTTACATAAATATATATATATATATATATATATTCGAGGTATTACTTACAAAACCCCTTTCTAAACCACATTGAAATATCTGAGTAAATAAAATATATATAACCATATGTACATACATACATATATACATACATATAGGAAGAACCCTCCCCCCCCCTTTAAAATTGCTTATTTACCCATGAAACAAAAATATATAAAGGATTTGATGGATAAATTTGTAAATCTTTTTATTTTTTGCTGATAAAATGGAAAATGTACATTTATATATGTATATGTATGAAAATAATACATAGAGAGAGCTTCTTTCCCCCCCCCCCCCCCCCCTTCTTATTTATTCCTTGTTCATATTTTCTCTCATAGGTATCATCATCATCTTTTAAAATGAATACTTATTTCAAAATGATTATAGTTTTTTTTTTTTTTTTTCATACTAAAGATAGATATCGAGTCGATATATTATTGTCTAATTAAATATATGTATATCTTTAACTTCAAACAAACAAACAAACAAAGTTTTTTATTTTATTCTACTCTATCAAAAACTAAATAAAACAAAACACTGGCAACTCTCTCAAAGTAAAGTTTTGTATAATGAATATTGAGATCACAACAAAATATCTTCTTTTTTTTTCTAGAAAGAAATGGGCTTTTTTAATATTATTATTATTATTTTTATTATTACTATACACACACTTATATATATATATATATATATATTTACAAAAAGACCAAAGCCTTTATTTGTTGAAGATCATATTCATCATCTATGAGTAGAAAAACGTACTAGGCAGAACTATTTTACAAACTATTGACAAAACACATAGAAAAGGTGACTCAAAATAAATGGGTGTTTTTTTTTTTTTCATTCTTTCAATATTGAAATTGAAAGAACAAGAAACGTATTGCAAAAAAAGTATTCAAAAAAAATAACCCTCTCCGGCTCAAAGGAGATGTTCTTTGTCTTAAAGCCCCTTTCTCCTAAAGGGAATTGATATAATCTCCATAGTTGGGTCGTGAACAAAGTTCCTCAACATCCATCGATTTATATTTTTAAAAAGCTTTGTATATTTTTAATCTCTCTCTCTCTCTCTCTAATTGTCAATTATAATCAAGTTTTAAGTAAATCCATTTACAAAATACTCTCACTTTTAATCCATTTAAAGTTTGACCAGATGCCAAAAAAACAAAGGGGTAGAGAAAAACAAGTCAAAAGCTACGAAAAAATAATTTTCCTTTCATTTATTTGATGAAGAAAATATAGTATATATAAGAGCAAAGGCTTTTAGTAACTCTGTATTTAATATTACATACGCACATCCATCAATTATGTTAATCCTAATGTTTTGAACCTGATTTTTTAAGGTATAAAATATTATATATAATTATATTATATAAAAAAAAGTGTTAATTAAAAAAAAAACCCAAATATGAATAGTTAAACCATAAATTTTATGTACATATAGTACTTTGAGCAAAAACTACCAGGAAATTTGAATTTAAGTTTTTTGGAACTCCAATAGGAATATGTACATGTTTTATTTTTTTTTATGTTGGCACTTCTGTCACTGAGCCTTATTACATGTCAAAATAGTAATTAGTGTTTGAAATACAGCTTTGAACAGCTATAATTGAATTTATCATTTTTTTTTAAATGTCCAAAAGATGATGACTAAAATGAATATTCCAGACACTTTCTTAAATTTTTTTTGAGAATCCGTTTTCTATTTGACGAGATACATAGTCGATGACTCAAGAAACCAAACATTCGATTTTTTTAAAAATTATTGTTATTTATTACAGGTGTTGTTCTGTAATTATTGACTTAAGAAAAATTTTTGTAACATTTTTGAAAATTGTCAAAAAAAGTTGGCAAATGTGGAGTGCATACTTTTGAGGGGGATGAAATGATTTTTTTGCCTCATAAAAACTACAAATAGCAAGTCAGTATTGTTCTTAATGTAGTCCCTGTTGAAGCATATGCTCTTTTTGAACTTTAAAGATTTTTTAAAAGCGCTTCAAGTGAAAGTTTGAATTCATATATATATATATAACATTCATATAGAGAAAAATTGAGAATCTGTAAAGACGGACACGCTACACAATATGAATTTTGGTTTTTTTTTAGTTCTTAAACCATTGGCTATAATATTATGCTAGGTTCTTAAGCAGTGGCTCTCAAAGTAGATTTTTTGTAACTTAGGGTTTACCTAACTGCGAAAGAACATGTTATGATCAATAATATTATTAAGAACAAATAAAGTGGTTGTTTTTTTGGGTTCAATGTCTAAATTAATTATATAGGGGATAAAAAACCGATTGCCAAATCCTCTGGCGATTTTTTTCCATATAAAATAAATTTTGAGATCCCCTTTTAATCACTCAAAAGCACAAATATAGCCACTCCGGCCATTTCATAGTTTTCCTCATTACCATAGCGAAGCAAATGAATTATATATCCGACACGTTTTGAGAAATGACATCCTAGAATCTTTTTTAAAGAAAATTTTTTAAAACCTATTCAATCGAATTCTATTGGCAATCAGTATAGCAGATAGTTTGATAGTTATAGGTGATGGATGGTACATACCTTAAATAAATAGATTTTATGCGAGTCAAAAAAAATATAAATTAAATAATTTAAAAAGCGTTCAAAAAATGCAACATCTGGGACTTTCAATGATTAACTGATTAGAGGGTTTTAGTTTTATGAAGAAAAAATAATTAATTACGTTTTTTTTAATTTATTTACAAAAAAATAAAATCTTATACTACAGGGCTATAAAATATTGGTAATAGTCGGTAACTCTGCCTGATGACTGGAACTGCCAGAAATCAGCAGAATATTATTTTGTGACTTGTAATATTAACCACTTTTTTTTTATTTATTATAAAATCATTCATGGCTAAATATTTTTGCATGGATATTTAGACGTCTAATACTATGCAATTGATTGTATCTATAAGCAATTTATATAAGTACATAAGTCTACATATATTTCATATATAGTAATATACTTTTATTCTCTTTGATGATCACGCTTGCTCAATCATTGATTTAAATTCCAGGAACAATTTCTTCATATTGTATAATAACTTTTTTTCCCCCTTTTTTTTTTTTTTTGCAAATGGTCAAAACTATTAATCATCTGTTTATAATTTATTATATTTCCCCCCCCCCCCTTATTTTATTTCGTCTTTCAATAACTAGTCTACCCTATGTACATACATTGTACATACTTTCTTCAAACTTATTAGTATTTTATGCTGCTCAAACATTCATGTAAGATACAATACTCTACTCTTCATATTTATTATAACTTTTTTTTATAGTCTTCACAAAAGACAGTCAAGAATGACTTTCTTTAAAGATAGTTCGAATTGTATTTACCCTTTACTCTTGAGCTAATAAACTAATTATTATCTTGCATTTATATCAATAAATTATTCTAATTAAACATTTTGAAAATACCGCAAATTGAGCTAAAAATGCTGCAAACATTCTCTCCTATAATTAAAAACTATTACCTATTACCTATTTGAATAAAACCCCTAATATCAGAGCCAAATAACGTCACAGAATACCTCAAATGAAGGCTCTAAGATCCCTGTTTCTCAAAGTACTTTTTTGACCCAAGGTGTGTGAATAAAATAGCCAAACCAGTGCTTAGGAATGTAAATAATATGCAAATGTGGTGTGTAAAATAAAAAAAAGAGAAAATCAACCTGGCCACTCTGACAATTTGATGAATGTTGAGAGGGAAGCAGCTTGAGCTGTCATGACGTTTTACTGAGCTAATAGCTGCTATTCTCCTTTATATATACAAATGAAGAAATCCATAATAAATAATAACATTATGTATGTATACCATAGATGAGAGGCAGAAAATTAACTGAAATTAATGTCAGGAAATTATATATTTTTAACTAATAATAATTATACGAGGACATGAGTCCTTTTTGTTTACATTTTATTTGCTTTATTAACCTTAATGCATGTATTCCTTCATGAGAGATTTTTACTATCAGGTAGATGTTCTCCCCTTAGTAGTAATAAAGGAAAAATGATAGCAGCTTTGGAAAACAAAAAGACCTGTTGTTCGAAGTGTCAACTCCACAAAAATCTCGCACGCGGCATTTTGCATATTATTTACATTCCTACCAGTGCTAGTGAGTGTATCTGAAAAAACTTTTACACATGGACCAATATATTGAGGCACAATTTTTGAGAATTAACTCAAACTAACATTACTGGATTTTTGAGTATAAAGTCCATAGTTTACCAAAATATATCTCATTTTCGAGAATTTGTTTGAGATTGCTTTCATGTTGATGCACCACAAAGTATATTATTATTATATAAATATAGTTTGTAAAAATATTAGTTTTAAAAAAAAAACTTTTAGGTTCCATTTCTAAGTATTTTTAGCTATACTTGATGAAGTACGTATAAGCATGTAATTACTTTTTTCCTAGTTTCAAATTTGGTTTTTTTTTAAAGCAATTTTTGCTTTGGTTAAGTTTGAGACAATTTTTGAAGTGGAAACTATAAATAGAAATTCATCTAAAAATATCAATTTATATGTCAGAGGAAATATACGTAGATTTTATTTTCAAAATGGAGTCTCTTTCATGTGTAATTATCAAATCAAAGGAATGTGAATTTCTATTTAAAAATTTTTTAATTTTTTTAAAAGGATATTTTTCGGAAATAACTCATTTAAATATAAATTTTGAATGGAAACGTTATTGATTAAAATTTTTCCTGCTTATTTATTTATTTTCTTCAATTAATGTATTTTTATTATTATTATCATCCATCCCGGTATTTTCAATTCCAAATCACACAATTTAAAATTAATAAATATAAAAATATATAACAAAACAAATGAATTTAAGATATTTGTGACGTTTGCACTTCCTCACAGGAATTATTTTATGTCCTTCTTTTCTTGGAAAAAAAACCCTTCTAATTCACCTACATAAACTCTCTCAAAAAAGTGTTCTCCAGTGAGCTCCATAATTGTATATTCCTTAATTTTTTAGCCATGAGGTTTATCGTTAAATGATTTTTAACTACCTCTAATTTGGTATATCTCTTATTCATTCATTCTACTTACTTATGACGACAAGTTGTTTTTTTTTTAAATGCTGAGCAGATTCCTTCTGATACTTTTTTTTTTCTGTTTTTCTTTCCATCTCGCTGAGGCTCAAAAATAACGTCCATGATTTTTTTGGTTTTTTTTAAATTCAATATTCCTTAAATTTTCGGTGCCAGTGTTCAAACTTTTTCAATTTTGATGCAGACAGAAAAAAAATGCTCTTCGACCATCCATTTTCCTGCAACCAAAGGTACATAGTACTTTCTCTCTCAACTCTTTCCCATAAAAATTGTTGCAAGAAAGTATTCTTCTCTTTTTGTAGGGTCCAAAATCTCCCACACCCCACCATGTCCCTAACTTTTTTTTTAAATTTAAAAAAAAAAAACTGTATGTTAATGGCTTTTGTTGTCTTTGCGGCGTCCATTTCTGGTATATCCAAGTGGTTTTTGAATAAAGAGTGGCCGTTATATTTGTTTTATAAAAATTTTAAAATCATTTGATTCCTTGGCTCTTTTTACACATTTTGATTGTTTTATTTAACTACTGGATCGACTACAAATTTGGAATTTAATTCATATATATATATATATATATATATATATTTGAGAATGCATCATAAATAATCGGTAAAACCTTTGATTATACATAAATATATATAAACTACACAATTATTTCATTCAATTATATATATATAATAACGTAATTATATCTGAGCTGTTTTAGAAAGACAACAATTATTGACAATTGGATTGTGTATGAATTCTCATGAGGGAAGGAAAGAAAAAAAAGAAAGAAAAAAATTCGAAGGGATGAAAGAGCCATTCTTTCGGGGAAGGAGCTTTTATCTTTTATATGATTACTAACAATGTTGTTTTATTACTATGATTATTATTATTATTATTTATATACATACAGGTTTATGTATGTATGTATTTATATGGAAACTCTGTATTTCTATTCTCTCTGGCATTTTATATACATATGTGTATGTATTTGCGGAAAATGCCTTCAAGGAACATAATTTATAAGTAAATAACATACATATGTAGTATTTAATATAAAATAATAAGAAAGAGTCTTTCTTTGAAGAAAAAAAAGAAAAAAAATGTTTCGTGAGGAGGGACTCAAAACTTTTTGGGGCACATGCAGAAGGTCTATGCATTACTAGACTGAATAATGTGAGTGAGTGGGTGGGTGGATAGAAAGGAACTGTTCTTTTTTCTTTGGGGGGGTCTAATGAGTTTTTCTTTTTTTGCTGTCGTTGTTGTTGTTTTTAACGATCAAACGTCTGGTAGGAACGGAAAACCACGTCTCTACAATAACATTTCCCTAGACTGAAACACGTATTAGTATTCTTCCTGCACTGTTTTCCCCCCTAGAGTTGAAGGGATGGTGGTTGGAAATAATCATAGGAAGGGGAAGATATCAACTAACCAACTAACCAACCAACCAAATAGGACCTTATTATCCTCTAATATACATACGTATATAAATACTATAGACCCTCTAAAACTATACGATTGTATCATTATTCAGTAGTTGGGTAATTACTTTCAGATGAGATGTTTTTATGATCGTTTTATGCAGGTTGTGAGGAGTAAGAGTCGAATGATTAGATTCCTTCAAGAGCCTTCTTTCTTTCTTTTTTATCTTAAAGACTTCCACTAAATATACATATAGTACATATTTCCTTAGACTACTACAACTACTACCTTCGAAGTATCTTATACTAATTAATTGAATTTTCTGTATTTTTTTTTTTTTTTGAAAAGGAATTAGTGTCTTGACATTGAAGCTAATTGAAATTCCTACATCGATAAATTAGACACATAATAGAAAATATTCAATTAAAAATAAATTAGGAAAAAAAAAAAGAAAAGAAAAGTTGTAAAAATTATATGCGAATAGAATATTTTAAATTTAATTATGGTATTATATAAATTATACTTATTTTCTAACCCCCCCCCCCCTCCTCTTTACATATGTATGAAGGAACGGATAATAAAAAAAAATATAAAGATAGGAATTTTTTTTTTTTTCATATAAGAAAAAATTTATAATTTACCTTCCTTCAATAATTATTTGTGTAACTCGTAACTAGGAACTAAATTTACCTATGTATGAATTTATTTTTATTTATACCAAGTAGATAATACTTTTAGGGAGTCACTTGTGTACAAGGAAAAGGAATTTAATATGTGATTACCTAATGAATATTATACATCATAAAGACATTGGCTTTTCAAATTAAAATTTGAATAGATAGTTCATAATTACCTAACGATAACAAGAGTCAACACAAGTACAATTGCATTTTTGGCTTCATGCTTTTGTAATTATTATAGTACACACCACGTTAATTTCGGAATCTGTAACTAGTTTGTTCATATCAAATCTATTTTGTGATAATTTTTTATTTGAATTTTGACGATAGTTTTATACTTTTGATAAGTTAAAGTCAACTTTGAAAACAGGTATAAAACTACCTTTATTCTTGTCAAAATTAATATTAACGTCAAATTTGGTCCTATATTTCATGTGTTATGATTTAATATTGATAAAATGGAATGTAAAGGTCAAAAAATCCTCTTTTTTAAAGGGGTTTGTTCAGAGCTAGCACCTGGAATATTCATTATTTTTAAAACAAAGTGAATTCATTTAAATTATTTATTATTGGTATGGAATTATACAATAAAATATTTACTTCAGAATTGTGTAACACTAATATGTTTAGAAAAATAAAATAATATTTCAATACATTGAGTAAAAACTAAGTTTGATTAATACAAATCATTTAACAATCCTTCTCCAGAATCAAAGGAACAAATTTGATTTTACTAATTTCTGAAAAGCAGTTTTACATGCGTGTCTTTCTAAAAAAAACTTTTTAAATATGTTTCTATGTACAATAATATATATATTATTTATATAGCAATTAACTAAAAAAAAAAAAAAACAAGTTATCAGATGATTTTTTACAAGATTACAATCATTTCTGTTCTTCAACTAATTAAATATCTTCCATTTCTATAAATGAATTAAAAGTTAATTCATTAATTTATGATCATGATTAAAGGAAAAGACTGTATTTCAAAGGACATGTTGGAGAGCCAAATGACGTCTTTTTTTTTTCTTTTATAAAAAGAAGGCTCTAAACTACATAGAGTTAATATTTCTAAGCATCTCTCTAAAAGTTTGAAAAGAAAAAGTTCATTATGTACAAACAAAAAATTGGGACTCTGTTTATTATTAAGATTATTTTCATGTTGTTGAATGAACTGCATAGAGTCATAAGGAAATCATTTCAGCTTATTTAACAATATCCTTCATAATCAAATTTTGAGTCACAGTCGTTTTGACTCAAAAAATTAAAAATTAGAAAGCCACTTATTTACATACTTACTACTACCGCGTAGAATGACTTTCACCGTCTGATAGAATAAAAAAAAACCCCTCTATGTACATATATATATATATATATATAAAAGGATGTGTCTCAATTTTTCTAAGTGCCTTTATTTTCTGACTCGATTCCCTGGGGTTTTCCGCGAGCCCGTTGACCCCTTTCATTAATAAATATTAGCCGCCCTGTTGGATGTTTTTGTTTTTTTGTTTTTGTATCTTCCTCTTCTTCTTCTTCTTCATTTTCTGAGCCCTTTAGATCCTACACTATTTATTTCATTCTAGAAATGATTCATTCCTAAGGTTCCAAAGAGCGGAAACAAGGGACATTTGTTCAAAAACTTTAGCCATTTTTAATACATATGTATGTATAAAGATACAAAGTAAATATTGAGTCTTGAGAGAGAGAGAGAGAGATCTTTTGAGGATAACCATTAGTTTGATTCCGGCGGAAGGGGTGGGGAATGATGTCATGTCTGAAAGAGATAGGATTTCTTTGTTCCTTATGTCTCTATACTTATTTATATATCCATTATACATATATTCGACTAAATAAACCCACCCAAAATGAAAAAAAAAAAAAAAAAAAAATTGGAAAAACTTTACAAAAGTTTAAAGAGGAGTCACACTCAAAAATAATTCTCTTTGTATCATGTTTCATTTATTTATGGATGGATGGTATATGTATAACCCTCAAAATAAAATATGAAAAAATATATGGCTAAAAGGTTGGAGTCATTAATCATCTATATATTTTCAAATATAGCTGAACCTATTTATGTATATTATACTACATACATGGCATTCACATCATCTTAGATAATAAAGAGCTTTTACATGTTCATATGAATATATACATATATATATCCCCCATTCTTCCAGTCAATTTTACAGAGCTCTTCCATCAATTAAATGGAGTAGGTTTATGGTTGTATCTATGTAATACACATAAATATACTACAACCCATGCTGTCTATGTTTCAACTTAACTAAAAAAAAAAGATGAAGGCAAAAAATAGTAGCAAAAACATAATAACACAAGTAACTACTGGGGCTCTAAAGTCCAAAGAGCAAAAACAAAAAGAAAAAAGACCCATTCTATTGGTTTGAAGGGCTAACACACTCATCACACTATTAAAATAATAATTCATCCTCTATTCCTTTGTCTGCTATCTAATTTTTTTATTATTAAATACTCTTTACTGATGTTATGACCACTGATTCTTGTAGCTCAAATAAGCTCTTGTTCACCTATGGTCCATTCATTACCATTGAATGGTGAAAAAAAAACTCTTCAAAATTTGCAGAAACTTGGATGACTACTTAATTATATTATAATTTTGGCTCCTTTTTTTCTTCATCTTTTTGAAGGAAGAAATAAAAAGCATCTTGTGATTTCATTAAGATCAAAGTTTATTTGACTTATAATGCTTATATAACCTTTAAGGTTACATATGTAGTTATAATCAACTAGCAATTGGAAATTATCATTATTGGTTGAAGTATGTACAGAGTGATTTACTGACTTCTAAGCACTGTCACAGAGCCTCAATCCCATTTCTTCAAATACATCACAAACTTATTCAAATATAGAAAAAAACATACACAATATTTTGCCGAAAGCGCAAATAGACCCAATTTTTGAAGAAATATCTTATAATCAATATATGTAAATATACAAATCCAAAAAACGGTTATAATAATAATAATTAAAAAATGTTAATTATTTTGACTCTCATGAAAATGTAAAATGCAAAAAATATTCATGACACCTCAAGGACCAATTTTTCTTATTTTTTAAGTACGATATGTGGAACTGAACGGCAGTTTTATCTATGTTTAGGCCTATACAAATACTAGATATGTAATAATAATATTATGTCGTACAAAATTTTACAATATCAAAATGTAAGACTTATCACTATTGATGTTTAAAAGATAAAAAAAAAAAACAAAACCAAAAACTATCCGAGATCTCCATTTTCTATATCACATCATGGACACATACCATAGAATACGGTCTAAATAAAGTTAACTTTGTTTTGTCAATATTCAACATCAATAGAGTTGTTCAAATCGTGGTCAAATTATCTATTTTTATATCTTGTGTAGGGGTGTGTGTACTAAATTTCAATCGAACAGTTTCTCTTAAACTCACATTGCTTTGTAATCTAAAATCCTACCTTATTTTTGAAGGCTCTATGAAGGATAAACATTTTAGAGAGTTACATTTTTCTTCATACTAGAAAGACCTAGAATGGTGGTCATTTTGACTCAAAGTATCTAATAGCTGAGATATTTTGATTAAAATATATTATTTATCATTTTCAAGGTAACATGAAAGTAAAATATTTTCAGAGACAGTACATCCTCCTATAATTTGTCACTCAGCGTACCTCTATTCCCTTCATAACTTATAGTTGACAATTTTACCCTAGCGTCATAGTTTCCCTCTCTGTCTCATTAGAGTGAACAGCTCTGTGTTTTGAATGCAGATAATTGAAATCAACACACATCAACTCTAAGAGTGAGATCTCGACTCTTTCGAGTGATTCAGACGATTAGAATTGTGAAAGTTGATTAGAACCTTCTTTAATTTATGAATTCGTCTCTCATGGAGTATCAGGGGGGAGGGGGGGACTCAGAGTGGATCCGTAGACAGAGAATGAGCCCCAAGAAGGATCATCACTCTTGTGTAATCCATTGTGACAGATTTCAACGATATGTCTTTCATACAAGGTATCACTATAAGTCATGATTCAGGGTAGTAGATATAAGCCTTTGGGTCCATTCTCAGTTCACAAATTCACTCTAAATGCAAATTTATTTCCCCTTGAATTTCAATTTTCTAGTTTGACAACTCAACACTACCGAGATAGAAAGAGACACATCAACGTCTGAGCAAAATTTTAATACCTACCGCCCAGTTATTACATTTTCAAATTCCATCTTGGCCCTTCTAATCATTTTATATACATAAAAAAAATTGTATCAATTAAAGGTCCATATCTAGCGTGCAGCATCTATCCCATGAGCCCCAAGTTGCTGAATACAATGTCAATAAATTATTATTGAAGTAGTAAAAGTTACATCAAGGTCATAAGATCATGTCTTTAATTGGTTTACTCTCCTTAATATTGTGTATAACTTTTAGAAAAATTAAATTTTAAAAAACTTTAATACCTTGAAATTAATGAATGATTCTTAATTTATATTGAAATATATATATATATATATATATATCGAACAGGTTTTTTTTCTTCATTTTTTATCAATTTTTCCTGTTAAAATAAATAAATAAAAAACGATTTTGCATAAAAAGATTAATATTTAATGAAATGACAATTTTTTTGTTTTGTTTGATATATTATTTTCTATGCATAGACTTGTATTTTAATGAATAAAACTAACTGATAAGGTGTGGATGAATATTTAATTGAATTTTAAATATATTTAAACTATCAAAGTGACTGAGGAATGATTATAGTATATAAAATACTAAGATGAATAAAAACTTAAATTTATTCACATTTTACAAAAAAAAAAAAAAAAAAAAAATTATCTTATTCTCAAATAAATATATATATATATGTATAAGAATTTCAATTTAGGTAAAGTGATAAGTTTAATTCCATGTATTTATTATAAATAGAGAAGTAGATATCTACGTGAATATATGTATATCTGGGTAGCAACACCCTCTCTCAAACATGTAAAAATAAAAACATTTAAAATATCGAGGGGTTTTTTTCTTCAACATAGAAACGGATTTTACAGGAGTAAAATATGTAATATGTAGTCAAATGTAATTATATTGACAAAGTTTCAATACGTTTTTATGACTCCTAGGTTTTATGACCTGACATGTGGCAAGCCAAAGAAGAGTTTTATGCATATATCCATATCAAATATACTTTGTACACACACAAAAAAAAGGCCTTTCGAAAAACATAATAACACTAAAAGAAAAAAAAAAGTTTTAATGCCTTGGTAACTTGGTTAATTTTTTATTTTTTTTTATTATTTCTAAAAGTTACCTTTATTAGAGTATAAAGTAGCAGAGAAATAAGGCTGATTTATATCTGCTATTTGTACATATGGTATGGTATGTTAATATTCTTTAGAAAAAGTTAAATGATTTTAAACAAACTCCAATTTTGGTTTTTTAAGTGATAGGAAAAGTCTGTAAGAAAAGAAAAAAAAAACCCCACACACTCTATGGAGATATGTTTATTATAATCACTCATATGTAGATTCGCTCAAAAAAAAAGGACACACTCTGTGTAATAAAGTTCTTCTTTTGATGATGTCAAAAGCCATGGTTGGGAACAACAAGGAATAATTGTTGAGCCTTCAAAACAGGAAGAAATAATATTATTATTTTTTTGTTTTTTTTAGTATTGTAGATTATCCACTGATTTTGGAAGTGGTCAATGCTCACCAGGAGCACATCTTTTTTTTTAATGGTTCTGTATTTTAATAGTTGTTTTTTTCTTGTAGAAAAATTATATGTGCAATTAACTGTTGTTGTAACACACAATTCTCTTATTTTTGAAAGGAAATGATGCTCAAAAAATAATTACATACATTGATAAAAATAAGTAAAAGTACTTTATGTGACCTCGACTCAATTTTTTTTTTGACACTGTGATCATAGTCTTATTATTTATTATTATATAATAATGAAGAGTCCAGCAGTTGGTAACAATAAGCAATTGGTAATTGGTTAATTACACTGCTCAGTAGTCAAAAATTCTAAGGGGTATAAGTATAATAAAAGTTATTCAGTTTTGCACGCTGATTTCAAATCTTTAATTGTTTTTTTTAGAGAGTCCAAAAGTTTTTCAGCTTTTTTGGCCCATTTTCCAACTTCAACTTTAATTTAACCCTAGAATAATAATCATTTGTGCATTAAAAAAATAATGATCCGCTAGTGTATTTAATGCAAATTCCATTTTCAGTATTTGTTTTGACCTAAAAGAACTCCTAGGGGCATAGGGTGCGGGAGTTGGCCCAAAAGTCGGTCAAATTTTTTGTACTTAAATAGCTCGTTGAATTTTACAAGAAATTGATTAATAAGGAGTACTTCAAAGAGCTGAGACCCATAGCTTTCAAACGGAATGTTAAGCACCGGATGAGAATCCTTAATTAAGGAAAAATCGTTCATGTAACTAGCAAATCAATCATTTTTAATACGAGTACAAAGTGAATAAATATCCCTCTAGGCTTAAATTGAAAATTGGAAAATGGACAAAAAAGCTATAAAAGTTTCTTTCAAAACTTTAGGTCTCTGGAAAAAAATATACATATATATTTGAAATCAGCGTGCACAACTGAATAACTTTTATTATAGTTATATACCCCTTAGGGTTTTTGAAAGTTCAAATTTGTTGACGAGTGTTGTTAACTTTGAAGTTGAGAGGTACACATTAAAGATCATATTGTGTGGAGGAGGATCCTTCTAATTATGCTTCAAAAATAGAGTCAAATTATACTAAACAAACAGATGGAAGGGGCTCTTAATAGAGACAAATAGATTATAGGTTAAATTGATAAGAGAGTCAAATCCTATGTTAAATGGAATTTCATATCATATGCCATAATAGAACATATATTACACATGTAATGAAGGAGCGTACGGATATACATACATACGAGGAGAGGGAAGGAGAGGAAGGGGAGAACTCTATCCATCTTCCAAGACTATTTTATTAAAATTAACGAGGCAAAAAAATTCCACCCAACCCTCTCTCAGCCCCCCCTTTTTTTTTTTTTTTTTGATAAAGAGAGAGGGAAAGAAAATGGAAGGAAAAGTTAAAGGGAAGGAAAAAAATTTGTTGGATCTTTCTACATAGACCATTTGAGAAAACATTTAAAGCTGTTTACCATTTCATTTTCTAATTAAATTCATCTATCACTGAATATGTACATATTCATAACCTCACTGAACTTAAATACAAAAAAAAAAAATGGACAAATTTTTTTGTTCTGAGACCCCTACAAAGGCATTATGCAAAACAAGTTTATTTTATGTATATTGTACATATATATGCATAAGAAATTGAATTTACCTTATTTGATAACTTTTATAATTCAAATGGCTATTTAAAAAACCAAATAGCCCATAGATTTTACAGAAAAATAACTCTACATTTTAACTTACCCCTGTATGCCTCCTACAACAAAAACAAATATATGCACTATTTTATGGTTTTATGAATTTGAATGCATAGTAATATAAATACAAATTTTGAGTCCTAGTTTATTCAACTTGCATTTTCTCTAAAATAACAGGGAAAAAATCACCTCTAAAATTTTAGATCTTGTAAGTAAAACGCTTAATTTCAAAAATGAGTACTTGCTGAGTGTTAGAGGTAAAAGATTATAAGTTAAGGAATCTGGCAATTACTCTACTTGGACGAGTAAAATTTGCTTATAATTTGGAAAACATAGTTAGTCAAAACTTCTGGTATGCGTACTATGTAGTGTTAAGTTTCAATAGTTTTTTTATAAAATCTTTTATTAGACTTACATTCTCTAGACCAGTGGCTCCCAACCTTTTTCTAACTGCAAACCGATTAATGCTTGACAATTTTACTGCGGAATGTTGAAGTACTAATAATAACAATAAACGTGAATCCACTTTGTACTCATAAAGAACTTTTTTAGCACATTGCTCCAACATTACAAATCTATTATAACATTAGGATGTAGGTAATAGCTTTATTAACACGTTGCTTCTACAATATTACACATTATAACATCAAAAACTGTTCGTAACGCTAAATCAATAGGAGCCCTGGTCCCATCTGGGGGTAATGACAGACAAAGACACCCGTAGTGTCTTGCTTATTTCCAATTTACTCCTTTGCCTTGTTTTGGTAGCTATCACTGCAGAAAACCCCGCTTCACACAGATAGGAAGTTTGAAATGGTGACAGGGTTGAGAATAACCAAAAAACGAAGAGAGCGTGTACCTAGTAGGCATTGTAGCTAGTTGCCCGTGAAATCTGATGAGTCAATTAAGAATTATCGTCCCAGACTTTGATAATAAATAAAACAGAAATAATTCATTAATTCTTGTGCAGCCCGGTACTGATTGATCCACGCACCTGGGGTTGAGAACCACTACTCTAGACAACAAAATCTTACTTTGGATTGAATTTGGAGTTGTACATTTCTTTAGCCAATAATTTGTAGCATACTAACGGTTATTATCAAAAAAAAAAAAACCGTAAATGAAATAAAAAGGAATAATTCCTTATTGACCAAAATACAAAATATTTTATTTAGAGCTGGTCAAATACTTATTTTTGATATGGGTTAGTACATACAAAAAAATAAGAACATGATGTACGGTATAATTTAGATAATTTCTAAGAATGACGACTTTGTATCGAAAATAATAATAAGAGAGGGGGGGGGGGGATAAATCTGTCAAAAATGTCCCATAAGAGATAAAACTTTTTACTTTGTGTATATTGAATCAATGTTACTCAAACTATAAGCTTATAGTAAGGTTGTCTTTTGATGAAAAAAAAACCCAACTTAAATCCTTTCTCTCTCCATATTTTGGCAAATTACAAAGAAATAAATAATATTAAAAACAAAAATAAAAGTTTTTGTGAAGATGTACCTGAAGGTAAAAAGTTTTTTTTTTTTACCTTTTCACTTTTTTCTTACAAAAACAACATTTATTTTTTTTTCAATAATGTGTTGTTAATTATTTTTTATTTTGTTGTAAAGAAACTAAAATATTTTTTATTTTAACCATGGAATTCAACAAGGGCACATACAAAGTCATAAAGCAATACTAGGACTTTGTATGTGCCCTTGTTGAATTCCATGGTTAAAATACTTTAAAATGGTTCTTACCATGAACATCCCTCGTAATCAAATAATTATTAATTATTTAATTAGTAATATGACATAATGACGAACAATTACAAAATATTTGGTTCGAAGCAAATTAGGTACGAAGTGCCCGTTTTCAATTTGAATTATGTGTATGACTGAAACTAAATATGCTTTTATCCTTGCTTAAGTCACTTTAAAAAGACCAAAAACTTGTCAAACCTAAGAACATAATTTTCGAAACATTTAGTTTCTTGTACCTTTGGATGCGTTTATGGTCATAATCAAATGGTGATGGCTTTACTATGTAAAAATAAAATCATTAGTCCGGATTGGCTCATCTGTCAAGTCTCCGTAGTGAATGTTATTCGTAGTTAATTATATTACATTAATGATACAATGTTTTTTGTTGAAAAACTCATATACTCTTAAACTATGATCCTAACTTCACCACGACCTTGACTTATCTGATTTGGATGAAAAAAAATTTAGGTTAATGACACTGGAGAGTAGAAACGTAAACTATCGTGCCCAAGAACCAATAAAATGATTTTCTTATAGTTTTTAGAGATGAGATGACCAATGTATGACGTATGACCTGGGATTCAATCTTGCATGAGAATTATTAGAGCATCTTTTCTTTTACATTGTATGGGAGATTGAAATACTGAACTTTATAAACTCTGTGCATGATCGTTCCTAGAATATGGAGTGATGTATCAAAATGCTTATATTCAAAACTTTGTGACTTTTTATTGGTTATTTAGCAATAATTTTAATACTATTTTGAGTCCTTAACCTGAACTCCTCCTACCAGCCTGCTAAATTTCATTCGGATCAAAAGTAAGAGCCATTCAATGTATCCTAGAACCTAGATACATATACAATTGCACCATTGAATGAATGTAACTTCCTTTCTTGTTTCAAGGTTTGGATTCATTTTTCTTTACAAAATCCCTTTTCGAATAGAAAAATTTGCTCGTATACTTAAAACCAAAACTGTATGGGAGATTCAGTTCGTAATATCATACATACATTGGCTGAATATTCAAAGACTTTTTAATTTATACACACCTAGAATACATATATTAAAATAATTTAAATAATTGTCAAATATGTCATTGAATTATGTCAGACAAATGCATTCAAGCAAAGTGAATGATGAATTGTTTAACTTTCTTTTACTTTTTGCAAGAAGTAATGCAAACATAATATATATATATATATATATATATATATATAGAAATAAGAGAGAACTGGAAGAGTAGTTGCGCCTGGCCTTATTTATGGAACAATCAAAAAGGCTATAGCTTTGAAACTCAATACACAATTGTATATACATAAACTAAGGACCTTTGATCCGAATAATTAGAGATTTTGATCACTTTTTTTTTTATTAAAATATTGAATACAAATGGATTCAAGTGGGTAGAAGATATTTTTTGAAGTAGTTTTTTTTTTTTTGTCATCAAATGTAAAGCCATTGTTTTTGGTTTAATATTTATATCATTTGAATAATTGATTTCTCTTCCTTTTTATTTTTATGGGTTGGATTAAAGTGCAATTTGTGAAGAAAAACAAACCGATTGATTGAATCCATCTTTTTAATAGGTTAAATCAATAAAAAATTGTAGAAATGTTCTGCATACCTTATGTCCATTTAAGTCAAACCAACTCGCAGAAATGGAGCTGAAAGTTATTCTCCAATTTCCTATATATATATATAAAAGTATATTTAAAGTGCTCCTATGCCTTCAAACAGCACCTTAAAAGCCTGCCTATGAATGAAATAAAAGAAAAAAAGAAAGAGAGGAAAAGTAAATAAATAATTGTGCTTTTTTTTTTCAATTTCTTTGATGCTTACTTGCTAGGATTCTTTTTTTTTTTTTTGAACATCTCCAATACAAAAAGGAAGATTAGAAAGTCAAGGTCAATACTGTGTAGAGGCTAACAACCATTGACCTCAATGTATGTTTTATTTATTTATATACATACATACATACATATAAAAGTATATACGTATAAATTCAATCAGCCTCGAAAAATTTATGGAATAAATAAAAAAAAGTAGAAAAAAATAAATTGAATAATTTATTGGGAAGGAACTTTGTGAATATTAAACATATTGAGTATATTTTTTCGAAAAAAAAAAAAAAAAATGCTAATTGAAAAAATCTCCAATTTATATTAAGCCTTGCCATTATTTTTATTTATATATATTTATATGTAGAGCCTCTTTACTGACGTCAGATATTGCATAATGTGGCACCATGTTGGAAGACACATCCATTTACCTGATTTTTTCAAAAGCAGAAGTTAATTTATTGGCTATAATATTGGAATGTATAATGATGTATTAACATATTTTTAATACATATTAGGGTCTGATATATGCCTAAAACCTAATGAATATATATATATATATTCTGGATAGACAATGAAGGTTGAAGTCATTTTATTTTTTGATCCCATTGTGACATCCAAATAATACACAGACTAATTCCCTATTTTCTTGAATTTTGAAGAAGTAAATTTTGTAATTATACAAAACTGTGTCCTTTATGCCCCTGAAATGCCCTGCTTACTCAATGATGACATCAAGTGAAAACACTCTATGAAAGGTTCTTCCAATTGCAATCGATACTTTGTCAAATAAGTGAATTAAAGTCTCATATATGTATAAAAAATTTACAGAAATTAATACGTCAATTCTTACTTGACAATGACGTCAGAGCTTGTGATATGAACCCCTCTCTAGTAATGAACTTTAAGCTTCAAATTTTCTATATTTCCTATATCCAAATTATTTTTACTTTATGATAGCTACCTATAATTATCCATATTTCAACTGATATATTACTATGGGTAAAAAATATGGGGAATCAAAAAACCTTTATTTAATCATCAAAATTCATTTCATCCCCCTCAAAGGTGCCCCCCCCCTCCCCTATGCAATGCACATGTGCCCTACATTTTTTTCCGATTTTCAAAAACAGTAACAAATTGTTTATTAAGTCAAAAATAATTACAGAACAATAACAGCTGAGTTTAGATATGCTATTAAATTTAAAAATCGGATGGTCAATTTCTTGAGTAAATGGTCATGTATCTCAAGAAATAAGCCTACAGATTCTACAAATTTCAAAAGAATAAATACAGTCCAGAGTATTCATTCAAACCTTTTCTCTAAATTGTATTTTAGTCAACAACTTTCATACCTTGAAGAAAAAAAAACCAAAAAATTATATTACTGCTGTTCATAAAAGGACGACGCGTATTTCAAACATTAATGAAAATTTTGATGTGTAATTAGGTACAAATATTATTGATAGTGATGGCGTCTTAAAATCAAAAACATTTACGCCTATCGAAATCGCCCCAAAAAAATTCTACTGTAGTTTTTGCTCATAGTAGTAAAAGTATAAATGAAGGACGGAACAATTTCTATAATTTAATTATAGCGGCAATTAGTACATGAATTTAACTATGTGGTTCATTTGAATCATCAACGTGGAGACTTGATTGATTACATCCATGTTCTGTAAACAAAAGCTAAGGATAGAAAAAAATCTGTACTCAGATATTGTACTTTAATTCACCTATTTCACAAAGTATGGAAAGGGATCAAAAAATACTCTATTTATAGATCAAATATATATAGAGAGAGAATAAAAAAGCTAAAAAAAAAGATGAAATGAGTGAAACGAAGAAAATCTTGATTAGATATTTTGACAGTCAGCAGTTTTTGCTACCATAGGATCATTAATATTTAAAAAAAAAAAAAAATAGATAAAAAGGTTTTGTTTTATTGGAAATATTCTTATTTATGATGAACCAACATATTTATCCATCTACTCTATTGCAGTACTTATGTAGTTGAGGCAGTCTTATTTCAGGGCTGCCACTCAAATGAAAGCTCGACCAATGTAGATTTTTTGTCAGAACGATATCAATTATTTAGAGGTTAAATAGCCTATTAATAGATCCATCATTTTCGTATCAACCTTTAAAGCCCGAGTACAAATTACCACAGAACATGATTAAATATGGCCTCAAAAGTCACTGCGTAACTTTTTTCATCACCTTAGCGAATTAAATTTTTAATCAGTCAAGATTTTGACATCCTGGAATTGTATAAGGGTGGACTCAATTAATTTTTATTGATGGTCTTTGATGTGGCCACGACAAGGATTTTGTATAGTTTTTTTGAATGATAAATAATAACTTTTCAAGTTATTATAATTATAATTAGCTCCGTTGATTAGAAATATTTATTTAGAGTAACAAAAAAACCCCGTCATTACGCTCGTAATTAAGTTTTATTAAGCTCAATATTAGAGGAATGGAAGGAGTCCGAGCTGAGAAATACTGCAAAGCAGTAATCCTCTTCGGTTTTAGGAATAAAGAGAATTTGGCTAGAACCAAAGCCATCAATAGTGCTTTTCTCTCCGCTAAAGCTCTCATCGCAAATAGAATAACTCAATATAAACCAATCCATCGTTGCGAATTGAGGAATATCCTTCTTTCGGCTGCAGCGAGATATGCTGCGTTGGACATCAAAATTCCCTCTTCTCCGGATGGTGCTTGGGCATATGCGTCTGATGATATCAAATACATTCCTACTCTTTCCATCGCGTACAAGGAAACCATCAAAAGACTATGTAAAATAATTAAAAAATGCAAATAGGGTAAATGTAGAATGCTTATTTTTATTTTTATTATTATTGATTGAATGATTGTGAATTTTTTATTTATTTATTAATTCGATGTATCCGTTATGTCCAACCGTGATGCTAAAATTTTAAACTAAAATGTTTTTTTTATGTATTTTCTATACGCATTAACATCATGTTTTTTATACTTTATTATTATTTTTATTGTATATATCTTATTTGGACTGTGAAATAAAATAAAAAAACATAAAGACTTTTAATGTTATTTTTTTGTGTGAAAAAAAATTTGTTGGGCTTATATTTTTGTTTTTAAAAAACCAAAATCTGCTCATAAAAATAAAAAATAAAATATTGGAAATAATTGGAAGTAGTCGATGACTGATTGATTTAAAATTATCACGAATCAGTCAATTTAATTGACTCAGGGATATATCAGTATAGTGAGGCTAAATACATACATATATGTACATAAATTTCCTTGTTAGAAACACTCCTTCCCTCTGCATTTAATTAGAAAACTTTGTTTCTACATCTTAGAGAAAGGTTAATTATACATATATTTATATATGTTATATATATATATTGTAGGTATAAAGTTATATACAAATCTCCAAGGAGCTAATCAAATTATGAACTAACTCTGTTATTTTAAATTGTTGAAATGAAACAAAAAAAAAAGAAAAAAAAAATTACCAAAAAGAACATGAGTTCAAAGTGTACTCCAATTCTATATATATATATATATATATATATACATGAAAATGTATCTTTTTTAAAAACATGATATGATATAATTTTACTATTTCTGTACATATGTACACATAATGACAAACGTTTCCCACTCTCCCTATTCCTTTATTTTATACGTAGATATTAGTGTTGAGACTCAGTCCAAAACCGAATTTTTACTATTCAAATGGATTTTGAATAATTTGAATGTTTTTTTCCCAATAGAAACAGCTGTTTTTTTTTAGAGCATAAACATCAATTATATCGTTTTTTTAAATGTTAGACTGTTATTTCATGGATCTATGAGACTCGGAAATTTTTGAATGTAACAACAATATTAAAGGGGAGAGGGGAAGACTCTAAATTGAATAGCATATTAGTGTGACTATCATTCATAACTAACTTTTAATTTGAAAAGAAGGATATAAGATATTTTTAAAATCAGAAAGTACAAATCTAAAGAAAGAAACATTTTCATATGCTTAAGTATATAATATTGATTTATTATGTAGACTCTTAGATATGGGGCAATCTATGGGCAATGATTTGCAAATTAAAAACCTACTTTATATTCATATATTTTTTTAAGTGGCAGTCAAAAATTTAAAATTGCAGTGTTGTCCACGTTCATGATAGGAACTAAGTACAAATGTTTTCAAAAATATCCTTGAAGGAAGTCACATTATTGGTAAAAAAAGGTATATATATAAATGGACTGAGTCACTTTGGTTGACGTCATACTTTATTCATTTCAAAATACACTTGACAGCATCAAATAGGAGTTCCTTTCCGAAGATGCAGATGAAACTATGTTTATTTAACTTTTGTATGAGATGAGAGCAGACACAACTTGCTCCTTATCCATCCAAAAAAAAAAAAATATATCAGTCTTGAACCGATCCCAAACTTACAAACCGAAAGGCAACCCTAATTCATATATAATAATAAGGTAGTAGGTGTAATTTATTTTGAACCCTTGTTTCTGTAATAAGTAATCTCTGTCCCTTTTTAAAATATACTCCCCCTCAGCTCATATGAACAAAAAGAGTCCAGATATCATTTTTTATTATTATTATTGTTACTTTTTGGACAAATTGTCACAAATATAAGTACATACACACACACATGGCAAGAAAGCATTTTACCAACAATATTTATACATGTACATACATACATATATACACTGTATGATTAATCAAGAAGAAAGAGCTCTCCCACTTTTCATGTGGAGATACAATTAAAAAAACAAAAAATAAAAAACACACAACTCTCCCAAAAAATATATGAAAATAATATTTGAACTTTCATTTTAGCTATATTAAAATATATATATATATAGAAAATTGTTGTTTTTTTTTACAATATCCTTTGTTGTACATATCCGTCCCTGTCAATAACAGCTTGATTAATGGCATTCCTTTATATATATATATATATATATATATGTATGTATGTATGTATCTCTCCCTCCCTCCCTACCTACCTACTTCTCTCTCACACACACACACCAACCATCCAACCAACAAACTCATCGTCCGTTTTTCAACCCCATTATATAGATTATTATTATTGTTTTTTTTTTATATGTTGTATAAAATATATCTAATATCTAAATTGATAACCTTTCCCTCAATTTATGCTCCCCCCTTTTTTTCCCTTCATATGCTTATTGATGATTGAGACATCAATTCGATCAGTTTTTTTGGTGTAAGGATAGTCTAACACCATATATGTACATATTTTTCTATAGTACACATTTGTATTAAAATAACATATATGTATATGTCCAGTGTTGCCTCTGACTGCGAAACAAGGCATTTCTGATAAATATTCTGATACATATATACCCATATATTTCCAAGATTATCTACTCTCATCTCACAGGAGGACTAGAAACATACATACTCTGATCAAGCAGTATATATGTAGTTTTACCAGAAACCCTTTCATAAAACGTACATATTATTACCATTTTTAATTCTAAATTGTTTTTTCCTTACGTAATAGTCAACATAGCCTTTCTTCTTTTACTACTCCAGCAGAGGTGGGAAAAAAGTCTCTACTTTGATAGATATACTTAGGAATGTAAATAATATGCAAAACGCAGTTGGCTCTTCAAACAGGTCTTTTTGTTTTCCAAAGCTGTTATCATTTTTCCTTTATTACTGTATCAGGGGAGAACATCTACCTGATAGTAAAGATTTTGCATGAAGGAATACATGCACTAAGGTTAATAAAGCAAATAAAATGCAAACAAAAAAAGGCTCAAGTCCTCGTATAATTATTATTAGTTAAAAATATACATATAATTTCCTGACATTAATTTCAGTTAATTTTCTGTCTCTCATCTATGTTATTATTTATTGTTGTATATATAATGGAGAATAACAGCTTGGTGCTCAGTAAAACGTCATGACAGCTCAAGCTGCTCCCCCCCTCGACATTCATTAAATTGTCAGAGTTATAACCAGGTTGATGATTTAGTCTTTCTTTTTATTTTACACACCCAATTTTTTGCATATTATTTACATTCCTAGATATACTGAAAGTTCAACTAGAGTCGTAAGTCCTTAATATCGAGTTTTTTTTCTTCTTCCTCAGTAGCTCAAGTCAAGTGAGAGTTCTTTGAATCTTTTATCCGAGACTTTTATTTGAGTCCTTGGATTTCATATGAAGCTCGTTTCAAATCTATGTTCCGCTTGTTTTTTGTGAAAATTGAATTCTGAATATGTACATAGTTGAATGCACTTTGAAAACATTCAATAATTGTGTGGATTTGTGTTAAATTAGCTTTGTAGCTTCAAGTTGGACATGTTTTGTCGAACCTGCTTAATATATCGAAATAACCACGATGTAAGTAAGGGCTTACATTGATTTAAAAAAAAGTACTTTCAGAAAAGTCTGAGTACATTAACTATTATCTACAATATACACTATTGGTATAACCTACATAAGTATATATAATGACAACTGCCTCCATTGAATAGGCCTTAGGTACAATATTTTTTTAAGGGTCAACATCTTTATGTTTTTGGTTTAAAAGAGCTTCTCAGAGACTTTTCTGCTTTTTGTCACTCCTTCAAAAAACTGCTAATAGGACTCAAGAGCCATTTGTAATTGAAACAATATTTGCCCTCAAATGGTTGGTAATTTGTTTGTATATAGCAACTGCTTGGGCGGTTGTACATAGATGGGATATAACTATTTGACATTTCTTCTAGTCCGAGGGCTTATTTTATAAGTAGGAATGTACAATACATATATATATTAAAAAGCATTACAAAATTATAAATCTATTGAAGAAGAACGGAAGAGAGAAAAATTTCACCCACATGATTATTTCAACTTTAATCAACTTTCATTAATAATAAAAGACCCACATTCAACTCTGACCCTCCTTTCAATTCCTTTATTAATGTACATTGTACATTCCCCTCCCCCTTTAAAAAAATATTATGTTCCACAATTTTTGATATTTTTACATTTAAGTCTTCAAAGGACATAAAAGAAAGCCTTTGAAACATTATTTATTATCCGTTCATATATGTATATCTACATACCCCTCTATTCATATATATATATATATATACATTAATATTTGTTTCTTCTTCAAGTCAAATATATGCAAGAACATAACAAGTCACACAAAATGCCTGAAACAATAAAAGTAAGAATTAAACTCCAAGTGGTAATAAAAGTTATATTTATGTATAATCCAAACCTTAATCTTTTATATATATATATATATATATATAAGTACACATATTTCCTTTCTAATTGACCATTGAAAAGGAACCATTTATCTATTTCTTCCCCCCCCCCCTTCCCCGGCTTTCACTTTTATTACAGCATATTCTAAATAGTACTTGGGGGGGGGCGGGAAGAGACTGAGGGAAAACGACAAAAAAAAAATGGCTTTCAAAGAGTTGAAGCAAATAAAAGAATTAATTTACATAGAGGAGTAAATAGGATAGTACATTTATAAATAGGTATATTTATACAGGAAAGATGTCAAATCACTCAAAGAAAGGTTATACTCTACAAAATATGAATATATGTAAATACAACGAGACTTTATTATTCCTCAAAAATATACAATATTATGAATGGTAATATATAGCATGAATGTCAAATGGAATTTAAAATGATTAGAGAATGATTTTGTACATTTTTTTTTTTTTTTGAATACACAATAAACTAAGAGGTAAAAAGTTGACAAGGGTAAAAGATGAGGGAATGTATCTGACTATAACTTATTGCTAGTTTTATTGTCTCTCTAAACCTTTCCTTCTCCTTCTAAACGAAAGAAGAGGAGTTAAAGCCTCAAAATCAATTGGTAGAATGTAGTGGGCCAATTCTTTCCAACAGATGAACTATACATTCTAAATCATATTCATAGTAATATAGTTAATTACTCAAGGGTGAACAAGAGCTAATTCGAGTTGAACCAATCAATATTTTGTTGTTAAAGGGGTAATGCCGTAACCTATCTAAATTTAGGGATGAACATTTTTTTTTAGAAGTGAGTGTACGTGCCCGCGTGTACTAGGATCTGGTATTTCTGACTTATTTTATCCACTGATTGTTATTTGACAATATTTTATAATAATTAATAACTAAGAGGAAAGAAGGGAATTTGAATTTTCCCTCCTGTCCAGGGGAAAGGGCCCGCATTCTTTAGCATGATTTCTTACTAATCAGAAAGTAGCAAGTTTTTGCCTCAACGAATTAGAGAAAGTTGAATTCAAATTGATTACACACTGGTTAAAAGTCAAAAATCCTAAGAGGTCTCAAAAGTATAATAAAAGTTATCAAGTTTTGTAAGTTGATTTCAAATCTGTAATTTTTTTTTTCGAGAGTCCAGCGATTTTTGAGACATCGAATCCTACTTTTTGAGCTAATTAGGCCCATTTTCCTAATTGAACTTCAACTTAAGCCTAGAAGGATGCTCATTTTGTGCATTAAAAAATAGCGATCCCATTTCTTGTTTTGACTTAAAGGGACTCCTGGGGGCGTAGGGGACGGGAGTAGGCTCAAAAGTGGATCAAAACGTTTGTACTTAAATAACTCCTTGAATATTAGATAAAATGGATTAATAAGGAATGCATGAAAGAGCTGAGACACACTCAATTTTCAATTTTCATTCAATTTTGATCAAAAATCCACTAAAAATCAAGGACTCACGGTAGAGCTACTAAAATAGTAGCGCACAGAGGGATTTCAGCTGATTTTGAAATCCTTCAGGGCGCTACTACTTCAGTCCATTGCAGGAGTTTATTAGTAGCTCTACCGTGAGTCTTTGATCTATATCGAAATTGGATAAAAATTTACATATTTAGATGGACGATTTCTTCTGGGTTCAGGATTCTTGATATCTCATTTGAAAGACATTTGTAGGTCTCAGCTCTTTAATACATTCCTTATTAATCCATTTCATGTCATATTCAAGGAATTATTTAAGTACAAAGGATTTGGATGACTTTTGGGCCCACCCCGCCTCCTTAGCCAAATTAGCTTAAAAAGTAGGGACCGATTTCTCAAAAACCGTCTGACTCTTGAGGGAAAAAATGACAGATTTGAAATCAGGTTGCTAAACTGAATAACTTTTATTATAACTTTGGACTTTTGACACATTTCAAGTTTGTTGACTTGTCTCATCAAGGCAGCTCCCTCAACTTTTCATTTCCTTCCCTTCCTTAAAGTCAACATTATTTCAATATTCTTCATTCCATCTCTGGTCATACATAGGTTAATACCTACTATAACAAGGAGAAGGAAATAAGGATGTTTGCTTTACAAATTCTTTATTCGTACAAATGTGTGTATGTTTTTATTTATGAAAATAGAGGGATAGAGGCTGGACATGAGACTATGTATTAGTAGTAGTAGTAGTAGTAGTGAGCTTAATGTACATATTTATTTACTTTGTGAGTCTTCCACCTACCGTGAAGTATGTGTACCAATCATCAGAGAGTGAGTCCGGGGCTCTTACGTACACACTCTTACTCTCTTTCTTTCTTTCTTTCTTTCCTTTTTCTTCGACTTTGATTATGTTTATATACAATATAATATATAATGTATATACGTTGTACATATATCTGGATGTTGAAGTTGAAAAACTAGGTTATATTTTGTTATTCTATACCTTCTCATATTATATAAGTTCAGATATATATATTTATGTATATTTGATATCTATGTATTTAATATACCATAGTGTATATATAAAGTCTCTGGCCAGTGAATGAATGTATTAGGTGTACATAGTCTGCTTTTTCCTTTTTTTTTACTTTAACCAAAATTCGACGTAAGGAAAATGAACAATAGAACAATTTTAAAATAAATACTTTCATGTACTTTAAGAGCCTTATTATTGAGCATGTGTATGTACATATATCATGTTCTTGATTGAAATATCTTGACATGCTAATATTTGGGGATCTGATAGAGTGCTTTCCCTTTAGGATAAGAGTGCATGTAGTTACAAATTTGAATAATTTCTAATAGACTATAGATTTCAAAAGTTTTGTGTTCGAAAATAGATGCTTGCATCATCAAATTATTCCGACTACTTGGATACAAATGTGTTACTATACATACATCTTTCCTTATAATAAATAACTCCTCACTGATCTCAAATCGTTTCAGTTGAAGATAATATTTTAATCAAGGAAATGTAAAATGATCAAAAAATGCTATAGGCTTTTAAAATACGTGTATTTATGTTTTTCAAATCTTTTTTTTTTATGTTAACTTTCCTAGGATGTAATGGGTACATCATCATCAATTGTTCTCATTTTTTTCCAATTTAAAAAATGAGAAAAAAAGATGATGAAGCAAATTATTGAGATGTAGAATGTTGCTAGGGTGTTTCAAAGAAATCTTTCATACTAGGTCGTCTGAATTTTGATATAAGAAAAAGAAAAAGAAAGTTTTATTTAATAAAACTTGTGGTTAATGCTATAATTAATGTTGTCTTTGTCTATTTTATTTTATTTTCCCATGTATCTCCCACACATCTTAAAATAATAAATAAACAAGCTGTTACAACTAAAAGTAAAAACGTACAAAATTAAATTAAAAGCAAATTAAAAATCAGTTGACTTAAAATACAATTAGAAGTTCAACACTTTCTCACTGGGATAACACGCACTTACCCTCACCTTCCCATATGATGACCTTTTTTCTTTTCTTTTATGAAATTCCAGAAGATTTTATCACTTTTTATTTTTTATATCCTTTATTACTATCAATTCATATTGCGGTACTTAAACGATCCGTGAGTCGGCACTCCGTGTCCAAGAAGTTTATTAGAGACATCTACCCCGCGCTTTCCGACCTCTCTTGGAGGTTCCCGTTGAAGCAAAGGGCGGTTATATTGAATTAAACTTGTACATACATATCAAATGTTTCCAAACACATCTAACTTTTTGTAAATCGCCCAATAAATTTTGAAATGACGATTATTTTTCGTCAATCTAACTGATGTGATCAGATTTCAGGTTACCGCTCGGTAAAGAAACATAAGTGATTCCTCCCGAGACATTCTTGATGTCCTTTCTAACTATGCTCCAACGCATAGACATTTCAATATTTTGTATCATATTTTTAATACCTATTTTAAATATTATTGATTCAAGTGAGAGGGATTGGGATATTTTATATAGTGGTCGAGTTATCTGTTTACTTTTTGTCTACTTTTGAGTAGAGGGCTTGAATATCCTTCAGCAAGTGTTTTTAATTGTTTTGCTTTATAGTTACCATCGAATATACGCTTATTAACGTTACCACAACCTAGAGTACAAAACTTTTTTTCTACTCTGTAGAATTTTTTTAATCAAAATTCACTCATAAAGTTAAAAAAAGATTGCTTCATAATAATAATTCTACCATACTTTTAAATAATAATAATTTGTACTGACAGATGCATTAAATAAACTGTCAAGGGACAAAAACAGACTAATATTTAGCACAAATATTTACTTGTCTTATGCCTTTTCCTTCTTCTTTTTCCTAATATATATATGTATATATCAAGAGCATCTACTTAGTACTTGAGTTCAAGCTATTTAAAGTGAATGACTTTCCCTCTGAGCATAGAGTGTTTTCATGACGTGTCATCAGTGTGGAAGTCCGCCATCTTGTTAGATAAACAACCGGATTTTATATGAGTACAAACCCTTGTTTCTAAAAAAAAAAAAAAAAAAAGGAAAAAAGTGATTAAATGTCGTTCATTTTTTACATATATCTTACTTTTATTGTTCCACATGGAGTCAATACAAAATTAACTTTAAAAATCTAGATACTTCATAAAAATTTTCATATCACCGCTTTTCTTTTTTGGCATCAAGTTGTACTCAATGAAGGGCTTTTTTTGAGGGGGAGGGGGGGGGGGGGTAATTTGTCTTCTTTATCCAATAAATTATACAATCTGTGATCTCAGTCAAATCAAACTATGTATAACATTGTCATCTCTTATGTAAAAAGTATTTATATACATACATACATACATATTGTGAAATACGGATTCACACCTAGATATATTGTGGTGACCTAGATTCTATATATAATCATATCAAAAAAATATTCCATAAAATTTTGTATTTTGGTAGATATTTATAAGTTTATATATATATATATATATTGATTCATATGTCTTTTGAAAAACTATCTACATACGAACGTACCCATAAAAAAAATGAGTGCAAAAATAAAAGATGAATGAGAACTAATTTATAGCACCTGACATTCCCTCAAAATGCACTTATGTCTATGTACGTACGTGCCTACGAAGGAGAATCAATTGAATAATGATGATAGTAATAAGTAGAATATATGGGCTAATGTGTGTTAGCCCAGTACTTAATAAAAATAAATGTATTAAAAAAATGATGGAAAAGTTATTTTTTTCCATTTTTATTATTTTCTTGCTACGTTATATTATTATTCTTCTTATTATTATTTATAGTGAGGAACCCTTTTAACAGACATATATATATATATATATATAGTTTATACAACACAATATATACGTTATGATTTATAACTAAGTTGAAATATATATTAAATACATGGACCTTTCATTCTATTTAAAAAAAATCCTTTTTTTTACACATATACAAAAGCAATTTTGAAGAAAATAAATAGAGAAAGTCACTGTATATATGTGTTTTTCAAATTCAATTTTATGGGGGGCTCATTATAGGACTATTCAGAAATGTTTGATATATTAAGTAGCTATAGTCTTATTTTACATAGTTACTTTCATCCTATTCTTTATCTATTATTGTGATGAGACATTTTGGTGACCTTTGGCTCACAAACAACCCGAACTTTGGGTCCTACTAGAACTAGAGCTGTGAAAAAAGAAAGCTCTCACTAAATTGTTTCAGTTGGTAGGCTGTAATATGGCTTTACAACTTTTTTAAAGATACCATTATCTTTCCTTTTTAATTTTCGTAGAGGACACATTTATTAAATATGTTAATATGTTTTGATATAAAAAATATGTTGCAATGAAAAAGGTGTCAACAAATGCAGATTTTATATGGAATTAGGACTTCTTTTTTGTATTAAATAAAAGATGCTTGAGTTGCAAAATTATAGAAGCAACTTCATTCCTTTCCTTTAATTGAAGAGTCGACAGCATATCAGCTGATAAAATATCTACCAGATTTATTTTATATTTTATGACATCATTTATAGTTGGGTTTTTACACCCCCTCGAAATAGACTCTTTTTGACAACTCCAATAATAACGTTAAATAGCGTCATATCTATGCTAGTTTCGATGTCTGTCTAGGAAACTCCACTTCTTGACAACAACAACAACAACATGAATTAATATAAATAGACTGTTGAATATCCATACATGAAATGATGGATTACTACTTTTTGGTTCCATCCCAACCTCGACTCTCGAAAGGATGATGAAAAATCTGAAAACTTATTAAGTATTTTTGTGTACAATATATTGATAAATTTTACGAGTATAAAAATCAATAATAAATACATAGCATTTTCTTTAAAAGAAAAAAGCTCATCGAATACCAGAGTATTCTGTAGACTTTGAAATGAAGGTCTAAGTGATAATCATATGATCATCACTTGGGATGTGACTTTTGTAGAGTGCAAGGAGAAAGTGGTATTGAGACTTACGGTACTATTGAACAAACACCCTTGTTGTTAAAACCATTTGGTTATTATATAATTTTGAGGGAGATAAAATGTATTAAGAGTGTAACTTCATAAATTTAAAAATAATAGCAGCTGAAGAAATAATTTATTAAGTATTTTATTCGACATTCATTATAAAATTTACAGTTAATGTTAGCAATAGTCTTTTAATTCCTTCTTTAAAGGTCAATGCTTGTCCTTCAAGGGTCTAATACAAAATGAACACATAATATCAAACAAACAAACAAACAATAAAAGAACTGCTGTGTCTTAGCACGCATATATTTTAGATTTAGATAGTATCACAAAGTATATGTACATATATAATTAAGATAAAATAATCAGAGCAGTCACATGAAAACAAGGAGAGTCCGTGACCTATAGGAATGATCGTCACAAGAGGGAACAAAGAGAAGAACTCCTAGTAGAGCATCAACCGGTTTCAACTCAGGTACATACACAACAGGAGTGCCAACTTTTTTTTTTTTCAATTTCATAATCATAAAATTGTACGTTTTCTTTCACAGAGCTGAGAGTCTCCATGAAAAATTATCTGTTCCTCTAGTATCACACCCTTTTTCGTATTGCAAAAGGTAGACCCAAAATACTTGAATTACTGTCAGGACTAATATATATATATATAACATATTTACAAACGTATATAAATAATTAGATGCTCTTTTATTGATTATTTTATATGTATATAAAATAAGCTTCAATATTTGCATAAATTATTGCAAATAAAATAAAAAATAAAAAAAAATGCACGGATTAAATATAATAAGAAATTAAATACCATGTCAATCACAGATATGAATTGAATTATGTTCTTGATTATATTTCTTCACATTCTTATTATTTTTATTAATATTTTTGCATAGGAAATAAAGGATTATTTATTTTTAGACAGGTCTATTAAGGGATGTGCATGTATGTATGTATGTAGGTAGGTAGGTAAGAAAATGAAGAGTCTTTCCTTGAGGTAAATTCAAAAGCCATCGAGGTTCAATCAATCAACTATATTCATTTGACTTTTCGCATATTAATGAATAAATTTAATGAAAGTATAATAATGAAAATTGACTTTATCAGGATTTTTTTTTCTTATTTAGTTTACTTTAGATATGATTTTTAAAAAGGGCTTACCCATAATCATAATTTCCTTACGTTATCTTTCTCATATGAGTCATTCTAGTCCAACTCAACAAACAATGGATTTTATCCAACCCTCGCTAGCTACAAGAAGCTCTTACCTCAGAATAAAGAACATGAGTCGAATTTTTCGTCTGCTACAATAAACCCTATAGGAGATATGGGCCCTTCAGTGACTACAGCCCTCCTGATTCAAAATTTCAAGAGTAAAAAAGCAGTGTTTATAGAACTGGTGAGTTGCAGAGGAATCACATGAAAAAATGAAGGACTATCTCAACCTAAAATTAAGAGAAAGAATAAAAAAAAAAGGATTAAGGACATTCATAATTTAAAAGCGGTTCATTTGCAACTACTAACCCCTTTGTAATGGAAAGTTACATTGTCTCAAATATCCTCTCAATGAGTGAGCTTTGAATTTTGATAAACTACATCAATGGCTTAAACGATACAAGTTGCTCGATAAACTTTGAAAAATTGACTCCAACTTCTGTACAAAAGTTACTTTTACTCCTCCTCAAAATAAGCTTTGACAATTATCTCAAAAAGGTTTGAATTTGTTTATCAATGAACTCCATTATGTATATCCTACAGTTGTGATATAAATTTAGTAACTATAGCCTTTTTGATGTATGAGAAACAGGACTTGTTGCAACTTTCCCCTCTGGCTACTCTCCTTTGTATATTTTATACGTTTTCTCTTCTTAAAATTCAAGATTAGTATACATACGTACATAAGAAGGAAATGAAAAATAAAAAATACTTTTGAGGTTTGAAAAAGAATAGTATTAAACACGCATCCATGTAATTTTACATACATATAATACATAGGTTGGTATTAAAAGGTTTCCTAATATGTTAGTATATCTATGTAAAATAGATTTTGATCATCAATGAATGTTGTAACAACGATATACGAAAAATATCTTAAGTATTTTTTTCTTTTTTTTTCCTTCGTACAAAAATGAAAAATTTGATATAGTGTATTCACATTTCATAAAAAAAAAGCACAGAAAAAGAAAATAGTTTCATATAAGTTATATGAATGAATGAAACCGGAAATTAAGGGAGAAAGAGAGAGAGAGAGAAAAAAAAAATGTATGAAAAAAAAAATATTGTATTAAAATAAATTGAAAAAGATAATCATCCTAGATCATGATAATACATTTGTAATCAAGTCCTGCTTTCTATCTTCTCTCTCTCTCTCTCTCTCTCCTCCCCCTTTTACTAAATTATTATCCCCTTTTATGTACATGTAATATGTAAGTTGGTCATAGCTGTACATGGATATAAAAAAAGGGTATATATATATAGGCCCCTAGCTAATTTGCTTACTCAAAAAAAATCAAAATGACTTTTTGTCACGACTTTGAAGAGTTCACAAGTTAAATTTTAAATTTAACTTTTTTACACAAAAATATACATATATTTACATTTTAAGTTTGCTGGAAATCTTTTTAAGCATCATATTGTTTGGCATTAGAATAAAGGTTCCCCGATTTAACATGCAAAACTTTATCTTCACTTGAAAAAATGTTTAAAAGTACTAAGTTATACAACTATGAGAACAAAATACAGGGAAATTTGAATTGAACTTTTTTTTTTGATATTTTGATAAGGATATAAATTTTGGTTTCTGTATGTTGGCACCTGTGACAAATTGCACGTCAAAATTTTCATTAATGTTTGAAATACGCGTCGTCCTTTTGTAAACAGCACAAATATAATTTTTTGGTTTTTTTTTCTTCAAGGTATAAAAGTTGTTAACTAAAATGCAATTTAGAGGAAAGCTACAAGTGAATATTCTGGACTGTATTTATTCTTTTGAAATTTGTAGAATCCGTAGACTTATTTCTTGAGATACATGACCATTTACTCAAGAAATTGACCATCCGATTTTTAAATTTAATAGCATATCTCAACTCAGTTATAATTTGGTTTTTTGAAGAAACGTTGACACATGTGCATTGCATAGGGAGGAGGGCTACTTTTAAGAGGGTGAAATGAATTTTAATGATTAAATGAAGGTTTTTTGATTCCCCATATTTTTTTTGCCCATAGTACATATATAGATAGGGCGTAACTTTATTGTTCAAATTTCCTATATTCAAGTTATTCTTATATATTGATATTTACCTATATCTATCTATATTAGAACTTATACATCAGTGACAGGGGTACCAACTCAGAAAAAAAAATTATCCCTATCGAAATCCCCCAAAAATGCAATTCAATTTTCCCAGTATTTTTTTTGCTCATAGTAATAAAAGTGTAAATGAATGACGGGACAAAAAATTGAATTCTATAATTTAATTATGACGTCAATTGGAACATGAAAATGATTATTATCTATATCCATGAATTTGATTATGTAGTTTATTCGAATCATCAACGTCGAGACCTGATTGATTGCATCAATGTTCTGTGAGTAATGAAAAACCCTGTACTTGGATATTGTATGTACTTTAGTTCACCTATATCACAAAGTTTGATTAGAGATTCAATATCCCTTTATTTATAGATCAAATACCTATAAAGATATAGAGAAAGAATAAAAAAAGCCATAAAGAAGAAATGAGTGAAATAAATTTGGGGGGGGGGAGGGGGGAGTCTACTTTTGTGGGGGATGATTAAATAAAGATTTTTTAATTTTTTGTTCATAGTGGATGGCAAAATTTCAACCGCAGTAAAACATCGATATAGTCCAAAAAAATTGACCGCATTGTATCTGATTGCGCCTAATACCGATTTGATTATATATATATATATTCTGTATCAACCCAAACAAATTTGAGGCCAAAGACCCCATCACGCCCAATTGATTATCACACTTCTTCGAGGAGGCGTTTTACATCGAGGTTTTACTGTATTGGTTTGTTACTAAACATTAATGGAGGGAGAGAAAGTGCGGGGCTCGTTGATACACGTTAATCGTATTCTGAACAAATTCATTTATTTTTTATACCATTTCTAATTAGGAATTTTATGTTTAAATTATATTTTAAATCTTAAAATATTGATGTACAATATGTTATATATGTTGATAAATTAAAATATTTAATCTCTTCAATATAACAAATTCATGGAAAACATAAAATTCCTAATTAGAAATGGTATAAAAAATAAATGAATTTGTTCAGAATACGATTAACGTTATCAAAGACACTTCATGATTATTCCTTGTTCTCCACTTTAACCATAAAGAAGGGGACCCAGTACTGAAGGACATAAACGGTAAACTAAGGGACTTTCAGTAATGTGATAGGTACATGAGTGTAAAAAAGTGTCCATTCGAATGAGGATGTGTGTTAGTAGACTAGAAATAGCCATGAAGCGAGAGTCCAGTGTATACAAGAGCTGTCGTAGCGATATAAGCGATAACATCGGTTTAAATTTTGAAATGAATGTGGAAATTAGTTTTTTCTATACAAACATTGACCCCTCAATGGAGTCTTCATTTCTTTCCCCCATTCTTGACTTAACAGCGATGTTTAATGTAAATCTGAAAAGGGAATTGTTCCTAGTGTACTCAAAGATGATCCAAATGACAAATACTTTCTCATGAAGATGAATCTCTAATTTTATAAGACGTCGAAACTCCGATCCCGTCTTCTTCAAATTAAGGCGACTGATCCAGCATTCCTCAAAGCAGTTTCGTTAATATCCATGATGATGAAGATGAAGGGTACTGAGACATGATTCATCAAGGAACACTATTCCTTTCATTGGATATCTATGACCCTGCAGTCCCACTCTTTCCTCAGAGTTGCCTTGTAATTGAATAAGAGATCCATGTTTTTGAATTTGGTTATCTTCAGCTGATGTCAGAGTCTTCTTATGCGCTCTACTACTACAGTCTATAGCACTTGTTTTTTATTAGCTCTACCGTGAGTCTTAGATTTCTAGCGAATTTTTGCCCAAAATTGGATGAAAATTTACACACTTTGATGGACGATTTCTTCAAAATTAAAGGCTCTTATCGGGCGCTTGACATCTTGTTTGAAAGCTTTGGATCTAATCTCTTTAATGCATTCGTTATTAATCCATTTCATGCAATATTCAAGGAGTTATTTAAGTACAAAGGATTTCATCGACTTTTGGACCTACTCCGGCACCCTACGCCCCTAGGAGTCCTTTTAGGTCAAAACAAAGACTAGAAATGAAATCTCCATAAAAAATACTAGCCAATCATTATTTTTTAATGCTCAAAATGTGTATCCTTCTAGGCTTAAATTGAAGTTGAAGTTGGAAAATGGGTCAAAAAAGCTAAAAAAGTAGGGACCAATTTCTCGAAAACCATCGGACTCTCGAAAAAAAGAATTACAGATTTGAAATCTGTGAGCAAAATTGAATAACTTTTATTATACTTATACCCCAAAAGATTTTTGAAAGTTCAAATTTGTAGACCTGTGTAATTAATCATAATCATAAATTATTTATTTGATGAAGACAAAGCCTAGCAAGAGTTTAAGCCAATCCTCATTGGGTGCATAGATTATTTTTATCATTATTATTTAAATTTTTAGTTAAGCTTTAAAGTTTAAAAATGAGACTCTCTCTCTCTCTCTCTGACATTATTGACAAAATTAGAACGAAGTATTTGATAAGGTAAAGACCAATGTAGAAAGAAGCAATGTAATTAAAAATTCAGTGATTATTTCGTCAGAATATTCTAGAGAGAAGCTTTCACAAAAAAACACTCCAAGGGAAATGGATTTAAAGGGTAATTACGTACATTATTGTAAGTGGATTTAGCTGAATATCATTTAAATAATTAGATGCTCTAATTGAATATTATAGTTGTACTTGATTTTTTGCCTTTCCAAACTATCTATAGGCAGAGTATTGGGGTTTTTTGTAAGGGATTCCTGAGGTTTTAGTAAGAATAAAATCAATGGTACAAGACAACAAAATTATATATTTTTGATAATCTTTAAAGTTCCATATTTTTATTTCAAATAGTATTTGAAGCACACACCAAGAATCTAAAATTCGTTTAATTTTTATCAATCTGATTACACTGGTCAACAACAGTCAAAAATTCTAAGGGGTATAATAAAAGTTATTCAATTTTGCAACTTGATTTCAAAATTGTAAATTTTTTTTAGAGAGTCTTAAAGTTTTAGAAAAATCGGACCCTACTTTTTTAGCTTTTTTGACCCATTTTCCAACTTCAACTTCAATTTAAGCCTAGGATATTCATTTTGTGCATTAAAAAATGATGATCTGCTAGTGTATTTAATGCAAATTTTATTTCTAGTCTTTGTTTTGACCTAAAAGAACTCCTAGGGGCATATGCGGCGGAAGTAGGCCTAAAAGTCCGTTAAATTCTTTTTACTTAAATAACTCCTTGAATATTAAATGAAAGGAGTATTTTAAATAAGGAGTGCATTAAAGAGCATAGACCCATAGCTTTCGAATGATATATCAAATACCCGATAAGAATCCTTAATCAAGAAGAAATCATTCATCTTAATATGTAAATTTTTATTCAATTTCGAGCAAAAATTCGCTAGAAATCCAAGACTCACGGTAGAGCTACTTATGTAGTAGTTTGCGCATAAGAATTACAGCTGGTTTCTTAATCCTTAATAAGTTATTTATTGTATTAATACGTATTTGTATCTAAATAATTACTTCCTTTTTTTAATTTTCAAAATGTAAACCCGAGTGTTGTGTTTAAGACCATCGCATGAGGGATCACAACTTTGAAGTATCGAGACCAAGACAAGACCAAGATTTTAAGATGTGGATATTATGACGAAACTATAATTTTTTTTACAAATCAAGGCCAGGTCGAGACCGACAGACAAAATATTGTTTTTTTTTTGTTTTTTAGAAACCGATTTGCATTGATTTTGGTTTTGACACCAAGACCCAAAACTACTTTGTGGAGTTGAAAACAAGAGAAAACCAAGACTTTGAAGGGTTGAGGGCAAAAAAAAAAACTCTCAATAAATGATTTCGAGACCAAAACCGATCTCAAAAATAACCTTAGTCAATACCTAAGGAACTTTTAAGGAAAAGTGATAAAAGGATCTACAACTTGAAACATCTCCACGTGTGATACCACAATATAAAACGGACCGACGAAAAAAAAAATCGATTTATGCATAATTTTACTTACATAAATAAAGTTGAAATACATTTATGACTTAGAATATTGGAAACATGGATCAAAAAATTCATTTGCTAAACACACTAAAGCTTTTAGATGACAATTCAATAACTCATTTCGCATTTCAAATACTTAACATTCAGAATGATTATGTCGTTTATTTTTAGCCCCATTTACTCATAGTCTTTACAAATATATCTGTTGTTTATGTATTTGCTTTAGTTATGAAAATCAACTGCAATGTTCATATTTATGGTTGTGTGTGTTTTTTTGTATTTTTTTTTTTCAAAAATCTAATCTGTTTATATTAGAGGAAAGTAAAAAAGTATGAATTTATGGACAATAACTTATATTCTTCAGGCATGGCTGTAAGAGGCATCCGTGCTGAATTTCCGGCGATTTAAGACTCATCAACTCTACTGCATATTGACCGACTTGACATTAACTTTCTCTTGAAATAAAATAATAAAACTTCAATAAAAGGCCCATATATCATGATCGGCTGATTTTGGCCGAACAAAAATTTGCCACTCATCTTAAACGTAAGAGCTTTTTCAACAAAAATCATCAAGTTGTTTGATAGAAGAGTTTTGTACTTACATTAAAAAAATCTATCAGCTTCCAGCTTGGCATAGAGTCTAAAATGTCTAAGAGTAACGATGTCTAAAGATTGGAGCCTTGAACAAAATACTAATAATTTTGTCCAATTGTTGAAAGATTTCCATTTCTTTTTTTTTATGTTGTTGTAGCAACATTATATTTATGTCTATATTTTACTTCCCAACACATTTGTATATGTAAATATTTATAAAAGCAAAAAAAATACGTCCATTATTTAAGAACTGTAAATATTCCACCATTTCCTACAATACTTAATTCTACTACCTAAACAATTTCCTTTTTGTCTTTTTTTTTTTTTTTGCTATTTCCTTGAAGGCTCAATAGTGCCCTCAAGAGACAGAGGAAAAATATCATTTCCCCCTCCCCCCCCTCCTTCTTGCTTAAAAGAGCAAGGCATGGATGAATTATATTATAATAATATGCAACACTCCTATCTGATATAATTCTTTTTTTTATTTTTTACTTCTTTCACTCTACGAAAACCAAAAAAAAAAAAAAAAAAAAAAAAAAATTAAAAAAAGCCCTTTGATCATATAATTTAAGATTTTATCTTGAATTTGGTACCCTTTCATCTCACAAAAAAATAAAAAAAATATAATGAATCTATTTTCCGTTTTTTTCTCCTTCATTTTGAAAAAAAAATAAATGAAAAAAAAAATGAACGATCAAAAAATGATAAATGTGAAAGGAATCTTTATATAGATATTTAATTAAACACTTTCATATAATTGGTAATGTAGATGATTAAGTCTTGAAAATATATTCTCTTTTGTTTTTTTTTTAAATAAAAAAGAATTATGATTTTAAAAGTCAAAGTTCATGATGAAAAAAATTCCTTTCAATGTTTTTTGATCTTTCTCAAAAAGAGTCTCAAATTAATTAATAATTATCATTGATAGAGGTGCAGCCCGGGAATAAATAAATGGAGAAAAAATTTGTAAAAAGTACGCTCATAGGACTTTAATTATCTTATTATATCGAAGATGTTGATTTCTGTTAAAATAAAAAAGATATTTTTTAATTTAAATCATTAATGAAAATGTCAAATCATTTTTTTTTTTAAATTTATGTATCTAAGTCGTAGGATTATCTCAATAAAATAATAATTTACACTGTATTTTGTAGTCAGCTGTGAATTTGCTTACTTCTCTTTCCCTTCTCAATGCTCTGAACATTGATTGGTTGAACTTGATTTGACTCTTCTCTGAAAAATTTCCCTACTATTAAATGAAAAATGATTTCCTAGTTGGGAAGAATTGACTAAACTACCTCTACCAACTAATTTTGAGTCTTATTTGATGTTTCTTTCTGAGTGAAGGATTACAAGATGCAATACAAAGAACATTGGGACGAATGTAGAGGAGTATTTACAGATGCTATGAAACAAATGAGACAGTAGATCCATGGTACGTAGCACTAAGGAACATCGAGAGAAGTAATGCAGCCATGTTCCGGCACGATCTGTATTTTGTTAACAAAAGTCATGTAACTCAGGTCCAAATTTTTGTTCGAGCCCCTAGATAAAGTTTCCTTCTTGACATAGTGCGTAGAACTCCTTCCATTTCCCTCTGACAACCAGACATAGTTTGAAAATTGTAAATTTCAAATCAAAAAACTTGGTAATGCTTTATTCAGAATAGTCGTACATTCAAATAATTTTTTTAATATATCCAAACAATTATTTAGTTTTGATATACATACATATATGGATTAAATGTCCTGTATATAAATTTTAATGTTAGCTATACAAAACGTTCAGAGTAGTAGTCATTACTGTATGACTTTTCTATGGTAAAAAACCATACATTACTCAAATAGTTTTATACTCGTAAGAAACATAAAATCCAGAAATTTTTCCATTTAAAAAAGAAATTAAAAGCCAAGATCTTTTTAAATTTTATAATAGAGAAAACAATTCCTGGTCTTGACTCTTGACCTCATGATTTGAACAAGAGTTAATAATTTGATGACATGAAATCCAACTTGTCAAATTTACATTTAAGGCCCTTGATTTACAAGAAAAAAATATTTCCGATCCGAAAATATATGTTTTGAATTTTTATGGAAAACGGACTACGTTTTAAGATATTTAAAAAGTTGCAGACTAATCAATTACTTTGCAGTACTTCATAGAATATTATCCGTCTATAATAATTGATCCCGTTATATCCGTCCTTAAAAAACGTCCAAAAAGATAACGCCTCCTCTACGAAGCATTTATTATACCTGATATAATACTAAATAGTTACATCTGTTTACAAATTGAATTTCTTTAATGTATCTTTTAGTAACTTTCATGTATGATAATAGTCTGTAATTATTCTTACTTACATTGGAGGTTGTTAAAACCTTTAAGATAGATTGATGATGATATCATTTAGCAAAGATTGTTCCATGGGACGGCTCTTGTGTGTGATTCAAAATATGTAGATCAATTTTGGGACTCTGATATTCCTTCAATAATTTTATTCACTATGTTAGTATTATTGATCTTTCAATAAATCATTATGAAATGCAGTTTTTTTTTTGTACGCACGAATGTTGAGTTAAAATTTTCATAATCGGTTGAATATCTCTATTCAATCTATTTAATAAAAAGTTTACTTATTTTGAAGCAATTATTTTTAATAGAAAAAAGATAGATGTGAAGATGATATTCATTTGCTTCTAAATAAGTTTTAATTTAAGGTTCGACCAAATAAAATGTTGAAAAAACTTACAACGAAGATGACTAGCAAAAAAAATAAATAATTAGTTTTAAAATGGTGTTACTAAATCATATGAGAAGTGGCAAAATAAATGAATTATGTTTAATAGATTCTCTATAATAGCACAAGATTCTTTAATAAATTTTGATGTATGATTTTTACAAATTAATTAATTTTTTATTTTGCACAAAAGAAAATCTTGCTTCTTGCTTTGATTTTTTTCCCATCTGAATTATTAAAAAAAACCCATTTATGTTAAAAGTAACTCCAAGAAATCACGTTATATGTTAATATTCTTAATCATACTTTTTTAATATTTACAATAAAACAAGGCACTTGCAATAAGTAAGTCAGTCAGTCTGCACACGAGTGTTTTTTACGAATTAAATTTCTACAGCGAATTATTTGTTTCATATTTGAACTCTGAATATTGACTCTGAAAAAAAAACAATGATTATTTTTATGTTTCCTGAATCTTGGAGTATACAACCAGCCTTGATTCTCATCCAGACAGAAAAGGCAAATCCTAAAATTTCTGACCTCTTCAGTATGAACATTCAAAGGGGCACTAAAATAGTGAAATATTAACTACATAACTTTTGGTCAGAGAAAATTAAAATTTTCAAAAGTCAGAGACTATCAATCTTTTGATGGAAAAACCAAGAAATTGCTGACAATAACGAGTCATGGAATTTGAAGGTCAGGCAATTCAACGTCAGAAAGACCATGGATGAAGAAATCAGATTCATGCACTAAAAAAGGTGAGAAGCTCAGGTCATTTAGAAATTGGATTATTTTAACATTTGGCTTAAATATTATTGACTCTGTATGACCTGACTTTATTGACCTTACATCCTTAAAAACTTAGCGGGAAAGACATGAGATTTTTGGGGGATATATATCTTATAGTATGCTGCTTTGTATAGGAAAGGATAGGAAATATTGAAAAATAAACCTATAAATAAACTTTTTCCCAAATAAAGAAAATGTGAACTAAAGTACATTTGTTTCTACATTTTAGCGTGTATAGATTAGATTATTTATGAATATAAATACATATATTTTTATTCAAAAGTTAGTTAAGAGCACTTTGTAAAACTTTTTACATAGGTAAATATTAAATATTATTATTATTATTTTATTACATGTTTGTACTTTGGATTCCTGATTAATAGGATCATTAATATTTATGTGATGTTACATACTAGTAATGTATGAGCTTATATGTATGTACATAAAAAAAAACAAAGAATAAAATAACTCTTTAATAATATTATTTTTTATAGCTTTTTTTCTTTTTTGCAATACTTTTTGTTTTGATAAAGTCAAAGTTAGTTTGTGCAATATATATATATATATATATATATATACATATATTAATGTATGTTATTTCTAATAGATTGAAAATTATTTATATACATATTATGTTGAATAGAGCAGTTGTATTCTAGTTAATTGTAGTCCTTGTGTGTATACGAGGTTTTGTGCTTTTGATTAATAAATATGATAGACAAGGCATTATTACAATGACTTTCAAAGGGTTCAAAGATGGTTTTGTATCAAGTATTTATGTAAATTTTTGCTTTGATTTTGCGCCAATTGAGAGTGTGATTATTGTTGAGACGGTTAATTGACTGATAGATTTCGGATCTGTAAAGGACAACAACATATCGTTGATAAGGAGTGTAGTTCACTATTATTAGTCTAAAAAGTAAATAAGACGATAAGGGCTCATAATTTCGTCTCCGATTCATCCACAAAGTTATTTAACTCGTCGTAGAACATGTTATAATGAATGTAATAAAAAATTCTACTTCACAAAAGAACTCTCGTTAGTTTTATCTACATATATGAGAAGAACAAGAATATATTGCTCTTTAATAAATAAATGAACCAAACTAACATAATTGGAACAATACTCATCATCATGTCATTTTAAATTGCATCTAAATGTGCATAAACCTATGTAACTCTATAGTCTTTGTCAACAAAGTATTTTTTTTTTGAGTAAAATGTTAATGTCAAACTGTCTGCAAACTCCAAGTTTAATAATTTTTTTTGTATTGTCAAATAATCAATGTGAGAGACTTCTTTATTTTTGCAATTGTACTCAATTTGAACAGATAAAGTATTTCTGAAAAGTTAAAAATATGTACAACAAAGCTTTATATATAATTTATCAAAAAAAATAATTGTTTTGGGAGTTTAATACTATAACTTTTGACCTTAAATTTGACGGATCAAATTTTTGTCATGATCAATTTGTAACCATTTGTTAGGCGTGTAAATGAGGGGAGAGTTTTTGTTTTGTTTTTGAGTTGTTATTCCAATTTGTATTATAAAATAAATGCAGTCTATTACACAAACTAATTATATTTACAATTATACCACAATTAATTAATTAGAGTATAATAACATTACATAATCTTGAATATGATCTTCATTGGAAGGAATAACAGCTTACAAGTGAGGGTGAGAGGTGAAACGACCTCTTAATGAAGTTGGCAGATATACTTTTTGACTCCTAGTCAACAGCAAAGTCCTGGGCTTCCACATTGAAGTGAGTCTTCTACAGACCCCTGTTCTTCCCATTCCACCATAAACTAAAGTCCCGAAAGTTGAGGTCTAGAGAGATATCCATCTCGCAGTTTTCCTTTTCTCTGAGCTGTTTTCCAGTTGGAAAGACATTCATACGTAACATACTTTTCTGGATCAACCAATCTGAGAAGTATTTCAAGCCTCTGCCCTTTCTCCAAACGTTCTTTTTGAACAAGCTATGCTGTTCTCACTAATAAACTTCTAAACGTTTAAAGCAATATTTGTATAAAAAGAAAGATATACGCTCATTGAAGAAGTTTTGAGATTTTCAAAAATCTAAATCAGACTGAGAGTTATGTGCCTTTAAAATTTGTCGATACAATTTTTGCAACTGTATGTATGTACATATATATATATATATATATATTGATACATGAATACTTTAACTTTGTAAATGCTGAGGTGATTAAAAAAACATGTAGGTATGAATAAAAACCATATGATTATGTTCCTATGTACAACGAAGCACACAACTTTAAATCAAAAAATTAAATATTTATATTCGATTTCACAGATTAAAATTTGAATATACTTTTTTGAGTTGTCGGTTTTATTATTATTAAATATTTTTTTTTATTCATATTTAAAGTTTTCAAAAGGAATAAATGTTAGATATCGTTGTTGTTTCCATTTACTATATATATGCTATATATAAAATGGAACTAAGGTAGTATTAAAAATACATTTGCATGCATAATAGAGAGAAAAAACTTTTTGTACCAACTCTTTTTTACATACATACATATATACATTCAGGTAGGGGAAAAAATTATGTATTTTTTTTTTGTGAAAACACACGATCAAATATTCTCATTTATGAATAAAAAATATTTTTTTATTGAATATTTGAAAGGGTTTCTTTAATTTAATTTGTAGATGTTGTAGACTTCTCCTATATCAAAACAACTTCTTTAACTACATATGTGCTCCATAGATCAAAATAGGCCCAGAGCTATTTTGTAAATATAAGCCAACTTTGCGCCATGGCAATTATCTACAATGTGTCTTTAGTCAAATGAAACCAAATGCAAATTTGAAAATGTAGTTACTTTGGTCTTGAGAAGAAGGGAAATGCTTTGAGGGGGCTGTTTTCTCAGTCTTGACCAAGACTTTTAAAAAGTTAAACCCTCTCAAAGCTTTTATTCCAGTGTGTTACGTCTTTATATTTATGTTCAAAATGATTCTAATATCATAAATATATGCATTTTTCTATATCATATATATATATATACTATCTGAAATATAAATTGTTCTGATATGGGAACAATGGCCACATAGAGGAAACGATATACATAAATAAAAATGTATATTGGCTTTAAACAGTATTGTACTTATTAAACAATATAAAACGAGAAATCGTTTATTTATTGAGAAAGTCATTTATGCAGTGCGTATGCAGAAATAACTTACTTCTTTAATATTTTGCAATATTTACAATGACCTTGCATTTCACAAGAAACAAACTAGAGTTGTTTGTTGTACTTTGTCATTTCTGAAATGAAAAAGAAAGATTGTTCCCATGTGAGAAGAATTTTTACTAATGTAACAAAATGCATTAATAATTAATTATCTTCAACTTAAAAAAACATAATATCACTAAAGGAAAGTCACTTTACCAAAAAAAAAAAAAAATCACAAAGACAAATTGAAGGCTCATCTTTTTTAAAGTGAAAGCATCCATGAACTTCAGAGTTGGGGAAAAACCTTAGAGACTGAGCATTTTTAGGAAAGGATATCCTTCCGAAACAAGTTGCTGTTTCCAAATGGAAACAATGTCCACTTATGAGTTATGAGTGATACAAGACCTATTTGCCGCATCATTGAACAAAGTTTTGCTCTTGAATGATATATTAAAATTGTAAAGATTTACTTTCCTTTTTCATAAATATACATATATTTTGTGTATTAGGAATGCATCTGAGTGACTCCTCTTGAGAGCCCCTGCTTCTTGAGAACAAGGACTGATCTTGAGAACTACATTCAAATAAAGATATACTATGTTATATATATATATATATATATCACAATTCCAAACTCTTGATCTTATTAATAATTTAATAGAAGGAATATTTATAGATATGAAAGCTAAATGAACTACAAATGTTATTGATTCTTCAAATATGTATAGGGTTGAGAATTACCTAAAAGGGAAGAAAAGCAAAGCAGTTTATTAGTTATGACTCGATTACTATAAATATATGGGTTTTTTTTCTTGCAATTTCATGTCTTATACATAGTTAGTTCCCTTATATCTATTTAGATATTTATTTTCTATTAAAAAAAAAAGTAATAAGGCAATATTTCTTCTACGAACGAACCCGACTTGACTGCAATTTGCCAAAAGAAAAGAAAAGAAAATATATATATATATATTTACTTTCATAGATAAATGACGTGACTTTTCCATCTTTTCCTCCTCTGTCTTTTCTTAAAGAGATAATATCTAGACAAAGGTGATAAATGTGAAAGGCATTGTCCTTTCATTTCATCATCATCATCAATATCATTTTGCTTTCACTATATACTGATAATAGCTTTTTTTGTTTTGTTTGTTTTTTTATAAGATAAACTGACTTGAATTTATTATTTTTCAAATAAGGCTTTATTATTTTATTCACATTATTTATTTCCGTCTATTTTTATGGCTCGTTTTTTGTTTTTAAGAAAACGACAATTTATTTTTTGAAAATTCATTTTATTGAGCCATTTGTTTAAAAAATTTCTGTTTTTTGTGCTCCATGAAATTTAATCTAATTGTTCATATAAATTGAATTTTGCGTAGCAATAGAAAGTCATAGATTTGTTCAAATACATATTTAAAATTGATTTTTTTTATTTTTTTATTATCAATATTATTATCATTAGATGCTTTCTCTTTTTGTTTTCTTTTCTTTTCCTTTTTTTTTCCCCTTCACTTTGATATTATGTGTATTCTTCTTCTGGCTAATTAAACAAATCTATTTGTTTTATGCGTATTAATGTTTAAACACACTCATGTATAAACATAGTTTACATAAGTGCATTTTGACTAATATTAAAAATCTTTCTTTTTTATTGCATAAGATTGCTAATCTATCTAATTCTCTACAAATGAAGAAAAGCACTCCTCATCCCATCACCTTATCTCTCACCATACTTATTATAAAGTTCTATACCTCGAAAAGGACATATTTTTTCCCCAACTAAGCAGTCCCTGATTTCTCCATCCTCAGTTAGTTTTTATTTTAAAGTCCTTATCTAGTAATCCAAGATTATTATTATTATTATTATTTTCTTATCAACTCAATGCAACTTTATTTTACCTATAAGTACATACATGTAATTGTAATTATGTACCTATTTATAAACTTGCATTTGTAAATACATAAAAGGAAAGAATCCTTTAATTAAAGTTATGTGAAAAAAATTTTATAGGAAAAACGTGCAGACAGCACATTAAAGGAAAAGTAGTACATTTTTGATACACAAATAATCCTTTGTATTCAGAGGAAAATTATGTATACTGTAAATTTTTAAATCATACTAATATTTCGTTGATATGTTCATAAATAATTCATATTACACTGCATCTCTTCAAATGATAAATCACGTTTTATATTTGTTGAATCATAGTGTTTTAATGTTTATTTAAGGAATGCATGAAGATTGTATAAATAATAATAGTTATTAGTTATAATTTAATTAAATAAAAAGTAAAAAAGCTTGAAATTACTTCAGCATAGAATTGTTACAAAAAAAAAAAAAAAATGCTCGTATATAATTTGGAAAACACAGTCATTTAGTATGAACTCCAATAGTTGAAATGCTCTTATCGAGAAATCAATGTAGGACTTAGTATTTTTGTATGTTATAGTATTAAATACTGTCATAAATGAGCAGTATAATCATTTAAATATTACTTTTTTTTTTCAAATTTGTTCAAACCAGTCTTCGAAAAATCTATTGACTATTCAACAAAGAACACATAAATTCCAAGATAAATTGGGAAAAATAATATTTTGGGAAATAACCAATATCATTTGTAATGTATTAGAGATGCTGATTTTTCTCCTTGTCAAATTTTGTTGATTTCTTATTTAGTACACATTTAAATTAGTGTCAGAGCTGATGCTCTTAACTTTTTGAGATCATAAATTCCACTTTTGCAAATGTGAACAACAGTGCTTTTGATGAATTAGCAATCATCAAATTACCTCACATTATTATTGTCAAACTTGAATTCGACCTTAGAAACTACTTACTGAGACAAGTCGCAGGATATGACCTACTCGATAAACTTCTACGTTATCAGGCTTATTAAAAATAAAATATAAAATATAAATTACTCGATGAGGAACATATCTATTGCAAAAGACTAAATGACTACATACCAAAAAACGGTATTTAATGCAGCAATGTGTTCAAATAATGCAGATTTGAGGGGGCAGGATACACTAAGAGTAGCTTGAACAAGAAAAAGACATATGTTGGTCAGCCTTTAAGGTAACCCAAGTCCGCTGGATGGTTGATTTTGAGCCCAAAATGGATATGAAGGCTTAGTAGTCAGAATTTGAGGTTGTCTATGAATTCAAATTTTACTGAAATGGGTTTGCGTGAGATCAGTTGATCTCCTGGAGATCATTTAAAATTGCTAAAGACTGTTTAGCTGTAATTTCAAAATGCTTAATCCATTTTTAGCTCGTCGTTGAATTGCCTACTTTTGCAAAAAAACAAAAACAGTACAACATAAAAATGGATTTTTCCTCTGTGCATGCAGGATTTAATAGTAGGATAAGTTCTCTTAGATAGGAATCTACTCCGTATCTGGTAGAGAGAAAGTAAAATTTGATATCCTTCCTTATCTCGAGTTCGACTCAACTTAATTCTCAGTAACTTGAACCCGATGATGCTCAAAATTAGCCAATATAATCCAACACAATCTAGAGTCTATGAGAAATTAGTAAGGCTTTTTTTTTCTTCTTCTGTTTATAAGTCAATATAACTTTTATTTATTTCTGTAGCTTATTTTAAGTTTTATTTAACATAGTATTTGATTTGATATATGTACGTTGAATTAACATTTTTTTCAACTTTTTTTTTGAATTTTTTGTTTGTTTGTTTGTTTGAATGCTAAATCAGAAAATGAGATGAAGAATTAATGTAATTAAAAAAAAAAAAAGCTTAAAAAACCAACAACAAAAACTGCCGATTTCTTTTTTTTGCATGGCAAACCCTTTTTATGGTCAGTTTGGTGATGTTTTTATTCTTTTTTATTTTTGCAAATTCAGCTTTTTTCAAATAATAATTTCTGATAAAGAAATACGTTTCTAGAAATTCCTAAACGAGGAATGTATATATATATATATATATGCTATATAAAAGTACATACTAAGGCAGAATGAGCCAAGTTATCAGTTGTTTGATTCAATGGAAGTAAACAATGTATAATTATGCTCATTTTAATAATAGCTACTCCTACATATGATTGTTATTTGTACTACGGCAGTTATTAATACTTGGAAAGAATTAGAGCGGAAACGAACACATCTATTTCATCATTTTTACTACATTTTTTCCTATTCTATGTAAACAGTTATAGAAAGTAACCCTTTGCCATTCTTAAAGTTTCTTCCAGCTTTCATATGAAGGAAAATTCATTCAAAACATTATTACATAAGAAAATTTCAGGAAAAAATATTTTATAATAGAAATCATAAATAAATCCTAATGAAAGCTCTCTGGCTTTCACTATTATTATTATTATTATTATTTTGGTATAGTGAGTTCGCAATTATTGTTTTTATTGTTATTGCAGTTATTGAACATGTGTTTATGTATTTTTTGTATGAATTTTTTTTTAAATAAATATCTTTTGAAAGTGACTTTTATCGAAATGATATCTTGATTCAAGATCGTTATCAAAGTCTAGGATAAGATCTTCAAAAATAAATTGCGAGGCTGATTTAAAAAAATATTTCATATATTACCTCAAAATAGAAAAAATGGTTAAAATGCTACGCAATTTAACTATAATGGTAGAACAATCACAAGCTATTACTGTTCAATACATAATGAGCAGTCTAAAATTAAGTTTCTCCCTTACAACAGATTTCGTGATTTAGTTATTCTTACTGATACCCCAATAATAATTGAATATTAATGAATACAACAAGGGATCCCTGAACAATGTTTGGTATGATAAAGGGCTCTATACCAGAAAGAATACTTTCTGAAAGTATTTTACATAAAAGAACCAATTTATTGTTTGAATACAATACAAAATCAAATGTGGAATTTATCAAACCAAAATAATTATACAAAGACTAAAATTACTTAAAATAAATTGATTTATTTTTCTTTAACCCTTCGTTAGTAAACTCGTATTTTCTGGACCACAAATCTTAATAATTCACTTTTAATAATTACAACTTTTCCTCTTCAACTTTTAATATGTTCCTAAATTTTTCAGTTAGAATATATTTAATTTGTTTAACGCAGTGATATTTTAACCTTTTATAAAAATCCTTTGTTTATTTTATAACAATTAATTGAGGTTTGAAGAATGTACTTTATTTGATTCCTTTTAGGTCATCCTTTTCTTTTATTCGTTCGAAACTTTCTCCTTCTTTTTCCAAATTGGAGTGTATGTTTTGCTACTAATGTAATATAAATGACATATAATTTTATGTATAACACGCAACCTCGTCAAAAGTGAAAAATACTCATTCATGCCCTGAAATTTAAAATAAATTTTTTTTCATAAATGTTTTAACTATACTAACATCTAATTATATCTTAATTATAACTAATTTTGTTTGAATTATTTTAAGGAAATGTTGTAGGTTCCATGCTCTCAATTAAATATCATTTTAATTGATATTGCCATGTGCAAAATGGATAAAACACTTGAAAAAATATTAGACAAATTATAAAAAATTAACAAAAAAGATGTTGTTCACTAACATAGGGATTTAAGTTGACATGTAGAAAATAATATTAAAAAAAAAACCATCGATAAAAACTTCTAAACAATTACATTTTACTACGACTCTCTGAAAGTTTTCCCAACTTTGATGAAATGTTCACATTTCATCAACAACACAATAAGTTTATTTTCCCTTCATTCATAACTAACTAACTCTTTGCAAAAAAAAAAACAACCCAAACTAAAAAAAGCACCAAGAATATACAAACATACATGTACACATTATTAAGAATAAGAAGGAGAAAAAACTAATCTCATCGCTATTTACGATAAGCTGAATAGAATATTATTGTTTATATATATACCAACACAAAAGTAGCGTATAATTTTCTGATATTGGCTCTGGAGAAAGCTTTGAAAATGTTCATATATATATATATATACATAAGAGAAAAAAATACACATTTATATAGAAACCATTATTTTCTTATTCTTTCTTCTTATTTTTATTGTTTTGATAAATGGACCGGAAATTACTCAATATATATACATATATATATATTGGTAATATATTCCTTAAGTAAAAATTTCAATTTTTTATTTATACACGTAGATATATATATATACTACTATGAGCATAAAATACCAGGAAATTTTTAATTTTATTTTTTTGTCTTTGGGAACAATATTTTTGTTTTTAAGTTGGCACAACTGTCACTGACATTTGTGCTCAATGATCTTTCGAAAATATTCATTAGTGTTTGAGATATGTGTCCTTTTGTGAACAACTATTATCGATTTTTTTCCTTTTTTGAAAATGTCTGAAAGATGATGACAAAAAGGCAATTTAAATGTATATGTATATTCTCTTGAAATTTGTATAATCCATGGTTTATTTCTCGAGATATATATATATATATATATATAACCATTTACTCAAGAAACTGACCCTCCGATTTTAAATTTAATAGTATATCTAAACACAACAGATATTGTTCTATTATATTGTTTAATTATTGACTTAGTATAAGTTTTGTTACTGTTTTGAAGATGATACAAACGTATACATATATGCATTGAACTAAGGGAGGGGGGGGGGGTTCCCTACTTTTGTGAGGGATGAAAGGAGTTTTGATAATTAAATAAAGATTTTTGATTCCCGATATTTTTTCCCAAAAGGAGTTTATATATATTACATAGAAGTGAGCGTAAGCATATTAAATAAGTATGTAACCCCATGCATAGGCAAAGATGTATGTTAAAAAAGTCCTATATAGTTACATACATAATTATGTAGGCATATACATAACATATATATGACTGCCTCATTTTACTTCTTTGACACTCCACCTGTCTTGGTGTGAGATGAATTTTAAATTAGTTTTCTTTTTGTGAAAAGTTTGAACGAGCATTTAGGGAGACACAAAATTCTAATGATGGAGTGTGTGTTAAGCTCTTTCAGGTCTCCCTTTTATGATTTAACACTAGAACAAGGGCCAAGATGTGTAATCATTCTTACCCTTTTTTTTGTAATTTGAAAATCTACTAACAACATAGTGAAACAAGATTCATCTGTACATTTATTTAAATACTTTTATATACAATAAAATTGCATTGAAAGATGAAAAAATATCATTAATGTTACCTTTTTTTTCCGCAGTAGGCCTTGTAACTATTCCGAGTTTTATTTCTTATTAGGGTAAGATACATGTATATTGAGTGTTTCTCCTATATTTAAATAAGTTTTAAATCTTACTTTGTAGGATTAAATGCAAGATTATCTTGCTAAAATGATGGGGGGGGGGGGGTGGAGGTATAGTGTTGAAAAATTGACTGATGGTATGATAATAAATTAGAATAACGATCCCTAAAAGTTTAGAGTTAAAAATATCTTTAAAAAAAAGATTTGAAGGTGTTTTGACTCTAAAACAGTGGCAATTTAGATGAAAATGTTATTCTCAATAAGCCTTCAATTAAACAAATATATGTACAGGGTGAATAGGAAAAATTTGAAAAGATGTCGAGTAGTCGTTTTGCTTCACACCCAAGTCGAGAAAAAAAAAACCCCACCTACTTTCTGACAAAAAGGTTATTCTAGGAGTGGCCCATTTGAAGTATTCGATGGCTAGGTCCTTTACTTTTACATAATAGGAATCAAAGATGAAGTCTCAGAGTACCTATGGGTACTTGAAAATACCGTGCTGTGTGTTTAATCTGCCTAGTACCAATGTATGATAACAGGAGGGTGTCCCATTCGATACGCTCAGAATACCTTTCTAAGACAAATCGATGTAACCCCCTTGACCCTAAGCTCCTAGTCTATTATTAGGGAGTGGGGTGGGAAGAAAATCAAATGTCACCCATGATTTAGAGTGTCGAAAAACTTTCATCAGAGATATTTGGTTCAATAATCTAAAAAATAGAATATTTCAAAGTTATCGTCCTTGGCTCAAAGCCAGTATCGCTGCAAATATGAAATTATAAAAAAAATATTTGTAAATTATATATACATACACAAGGTCCATTAAAATATTCCTTTGATTCCTTGGTTCATACATGTAATACAGCTAAATTTAAAGATTTTTTCTGCAAACTCTCTATTAATATATTGGATACTTTTATTCAAAATACTCATCTACGACCGTACATATATGTGAAAAATATGGCCCTTCCGGTATAAAAAGCAATTGACACTACGTATTTATGAACTCAAAGGTTTTAGTCAAAATAGTGATAATTCATTGACTTTGATGAAATTGACTTGTGAGACTGGGCTGAGATCTAACAGAAGTCCTTACCCCTAAATTGTATAGAGTTAACAACTTTTAAGAAGATTTTATTGTTTATAAACTTGACACTGCAAAAAGATGGCCATGGGCTCCTTAATTAGCTGCTACAATGTCCCTTATACCATTTATTTGAAAAAAAAAGACATACACAAAACAGTTTATTTAAATATTTTTATAATTTTCATCAAATTTCACGGCTTTTTTTTGTTATACGAATATATACATATAAATATTGAATTGACTAACATTTTCTCAATATCAGCTGTTTTTATTTTTTTTATTATTTATTTTGTATTCTTTGACTTTATTATTTATCTTCGTAAATAGAAAAGATGGCAAACACCATACTTAATACATTTATTGCAAAAGTTGGAAAATGGTATAGTTTCCATTAAACCATCTATTTTTGACGTGTTTCCAATTTTGTAGACAGAAGAAATACTTAGATCTGAAAATATAAAAATCCATATTTCCATTAACTTATGCAATGTTTTATATATACCTAATTGAAGAAACTAAAGTTTCATGTCCTAATTACTTAGTTTCAACAATATATTTTTCAATCCCTTAAATTTGCAAATAAACTGTGACTAGAAAATGTTGTTTATAAAGATTCTAAACACTTGAAAATTTACAAAAAAAAAAAAACTTCCTTTGCTTCCAATTACTTGTCCCCTATAATGTAGATTCAAACGTATTAATCTCCTGCTCTTGAATTACCTTTTTTCTTGCATTGAATATCCCTACATAAAGTACAAATTGAATTGTGAATTGTCACTGACGTCACAGATTGTACAAAATATAGAAGACATTCAAGGGCAAAGTTGTTTAAATGCACTATGTCCTTATTAAACCAAAATGTACAAAAAATTTTACAACGAATCTCAAAAAAATGAGATGCATCAATTGATACAACAATCTTTCTGACAGAAACAAAGATACCTTCCCTTCAGCTGTTTTCATGAGTTGACTCTTTTTATTTAAAGTAGCTGACTCTACGGCTTATGAACTCAAAAAAAAAAAGCATTACATAATAACACTCCTCAAAATTAAAAAGTTGCCAACTATAGATATGGCTAGCAGCTACCATATCTTTGTTTTGTTTTTTTACAGATTTGTCCTTCCCCTTTTGGAAGTCGAGGTTCCGAGTGAACAAAAAATTTAACCGTGTGACCGTTAAAATACTATAGCTATGTATGTTCTATTTAATGGTAAATAACTTTCCTTTGAAGTACTATAAAAGTCTGGATTTCACTAGTGTCCGGTTATTCACTTCATGATCCTTTTTAGTAACAAAGTATTCCTGGAGTGTATACTTAATTTGTATTCAAACGGTTTGCATAGTAACTACACGAACTGTTTTGTGCACTCCTGTAGAACATTTCAAGGAGGTAAAAAAGCAGCTCTGATTTTTTTAACTTTTTGTTTTTTTAAGAAACAAAATAATGTTAAGAAAAATAATTAAAAAATATTTAAATTTCATTTAATATACAGGGGGGAAAAAACCCATTTTTTTTTTACCTTCAAAAATAGTTTATAGGTTTTTATATATAATATATGTACATATTTATAATTTGTTAACTTGATTGATGATGAACTCTCAGCTCCAAAAATCGAATATATGTATGTAAGTAATTTTTTATTTTGTATTTTAAATGATGTAGAAAATACTCATTTCTTAGTCTAAGTTCATTCCATATAAGGTAAATTATAATACCTAACAAAAATACTTTATCAAAGCCTCTTACATATGTATCAAAAACATCCCTTTGAGAGACATGTATGTATTTAAATGTCTCATGAATAAACAATGAATCAATGTATATTTTATTTATTTATAAAAGTATATTTTATTTAGAATATAAAGTTTACCCAAAATTTTTATTTAACTATGTTTGTATGTACATACATATATATGCATTTATAAGTATAATTTTATTTGTCTTTTATAATGAAATGTATTTAAATTAGCTTATTTCACGGAAAAATATTTTAATTAATTTAGTTTGTCCTTTGAGCTATTTAATTAGTGTCTCTCTTGCTTTCATTTTTGTTTCTTTTTTTTTTTTTTTTTTTTTTGGTCTTCTCCTAAAATAATAATAATAATAATAATAATATTGATAAAAATAACATCTTCTTTTGAGTATAGAATTATTCATGAAGAATAAATCTTTTTTTTTTTTTTTGCTTTGTAAGAATTATTTTGTATTTTTTCCTCTCTCTCTCTCTCTTCTTTCTTTTCTACATTAGAAAGTCAATTTGTCTTCTCTACCATTTATATGTATTTTTTTTATTTTGTTAAGACAAACTATGTGTTGTTGTTTTTGCATTTACTAACATAAGCTACGAAGTATATTTATATATACATATACACTGTAGTAAAAAGTAAGTCAAGAATCCGAAGATTGATAAATCTCATTAATGCTATAATTTTTATATTTTTTTGTTACTATTCATAAGACTTTCTTCATAAGATGCAAAGAAATATGTTTTTTATAAACAGCTGTTTTTCTTCTTCTTCAAATTGAATCCTTAGTCTCTCAACCCTCTCTTTTGATTTGCATCCTCCTTAAATAGCATGTGAGCACCTGCACCCCCAAATGTGTATTTTGCATGAAGAGAATTGTCAATTTTATTATCCAAAACGTATACATACATAGACTATTTGTTGAAAATCTTTTTCCAAGAAGTTGCTCTACACTTCACTGCCCAGGGACTGCCCATTTCAATAATGGTGTAGCATGTTTCCTAAAAAGGACGTCACATATTGATAACACTATTGTCAATTAACTTTTTATACCTATTTGTTTTCAAAAAGTGGAAGGTAGAGACAATAGCTCCATGACCTCCCTGTTTCAGCACCTATGGGCTTATGGTTTGAAAAGCTGCTCTCAAACAGAATGTACATTACAATACTAGTGATGAATCGTTTTGTTACCATAGGTATAGACCTGGGATATTTATTTCTCTACTATGTATGAGCTCTTCTTTGTGAAATGCTCACACAGTTGCATAATATTGTAGTGTTTAAAAAATAAATAAACAGGTGTTTCCATCCACAAACCTTCTCACCACCAAATCGAACCACTAGGTATGTATATATATACATATGTCAAAGAAAATAAGTGATTATACGATAAAGGAAGGGGCTGTCTGGGTGATCCCCTTTCTTTTGTCTAAGACGATTATTCCCTTCTTCACACAAAAGAAACGATGAATTGGTGAAATTAAATATACAGCAAGGAACCTCTAATTATTAACATACCTACGTATGTACATACATATATGTGTTTTCCCTCTTAGCAATTAGGCTTTCTCCATGATTGCCTGATTTTGAGTAAATATCCTCAAATACATATTCCGTATGATTAATTAGATTATATGTAGTTATATATGACAATTTGCCCAAGGCAAATTCACCCAAAAAATACTAAAACCATACGTAATCAATTGTTTATGAGATATTTTATTGAAGAATATCACGAGAACTGATAAAATTACAATGGCCGTCATTTTAACGGCTATTAATTTCTTAACCATTATGCTGCAATAGAGGTTAATATTTGATTTCATTTTTATGCTTCAAATTAACTCTCCAACGAGTATTTTTGTTTCATTACTTTTGCCATATTTTCATATCCTATTTGAATATAAAAATATATAAAATGCAAATTTTGTAAAAGGGGTTTGTTTTTATATAATATCTTCCCAGAGTGACTTTATTTTTTGCTTTGTAGTCATTTATGCTTGAGATTGATTCCATTGCAATGTAAAGCATAAATAATTATGAAATATTAATAAAAAAATAACGAATTAGGGAGTTTTAGGGTAATTTAGTCACAATTATCTTTTTTGTTATAGAATTTCATATAAATTATGGTTTAAAAGTAAAGAACAAAATGTATTAGAAAATATTAATTAGGCAATATATTAAAAAAATACTATTGAATGACAACTCGTGCAGTTTCTACAGAAAAATGGTAGTTAATCATTGTGGGCTCATAGATGGTAGAGTTTGATTGACAATTGAGTATGCCTTTTTATGGTGTACTCAATGAGAGCTTTCACCTCCCATCTCAATCCTTTAATAAAGCTATTTAAGAAAAAAAAAAATCATTTATTTTTGTATATTATAATAGTTTGCAAGCATTCAATGGAAAAGTTCAAGAGAAGCTCCCATAAAGTAATTTCCTCGTAAATAGCAATTATTTCAAGGAGTTATGGTGGAAAGCAGGCTCGGTTTGATTGTGCAATTTATTGTTGAATAAAATTGTTATTACTATTAAGCTATAAAGTAAATTTAGGAGGGATTTTTTTTTAATAAAATAAAAATTTAGTAAAGCTATATATAAAAATATCATAACGAAGAGACGGCATTTCAATAATAAGGATAATAAAGTTTGAATTTATACTATTCTTAAAAAAATTGTTTTCATGGACTACTCATAAAAAAAAAACCATTTTGTTGATTGATCAACTTATCATGAATGTTTTTGTGACTTACTTAGATTTATGATAATGGCATAAAAAACATATTTTTGCCCTCATAATACCAGTCATTTATGGTATTTATATATATTTTGCCACATAATTACCTCTATTTCCAGTTGTGTATATAAATAACCCTTCTAAACTCTATTTACATTCATAATTTTTTTTGTTTTTTTAGAAAAAATAGCTCAAAAATTAAGGTTGGGCTAGAAAACGAGAACTACGTTGAAATAATGTAGCTTTTTTTATATAAACTTAGTGTTCTATTTACCATAACATAAAAAATACACCCCTGTGAGGATTTTTTCTTAGTCTCTTTCAATATTTCAAAAGGGAAACCTTACTTCTACAATCTTTTATTTTTTTGTTTCACAACCACGTCTTTATAGTTCCCCTCTATTTTGCAAGGACCACATGTTACTCGTTTAAAAAATCGAAATTTTGTCCTGAGTAATCTTGTACTTGCAAGGAAACAGAGACCTTTTTCACTTTTTTCATACTTGAGATTGACAGCCAGCATCTATGGTTTAAATAAAACCATAGACCTCATTAATATTAATAACATTATGGAACAAAATATGTCTCAGATAAAAATGTTCAATTTATAATTTCTAAATCATTTAGAAAAAAGGAAAAATTATCTCCTCAGGAATAGTGATTTTTTTCCCCCTAAATTGTTGACAATTCAGAAGAGGGAAAATAATTCTATTTCAAATTCCAAGAAATTATTAAAAAAATATTTTTATTTTTTATTTTATCAGAGTTCAAAGGAACGTCATCAATTGTAAAAAAAATAAATAATTCTTTGAGATCTTTAAAATTGTAGTTTTAGAGAAAAAGGGGATTACATACTTTAATGAATCAGCTTAGAGGGATTGCAGTATGTATGAAAAATGTTAGTTAGTAGATATATGAACAATAAGCTAGGAGCATAGTAAAACATATGATAATACTTAGAGACAGTATGTTAGCTGATATGCTAACATGACTCTACAGTAAGTCAGTGAATGAAGTAACTGCTATTATACTACTGCTATTATATCCCCAAACAGCGTTTGAATCGATGAAAATTCAAGTGCCTCACACCTATAGCGAATAGCTAATACTGTGCACTATGTAGGAATTTACTCTCCCAGGTTTGAAGATCTCTCTCTCTCTATTGTATGGTTTGAAATAATTGAGTTAGAAATATATTTTTACGAACAATGTGTATAGAGTACATTTTAACAACAAATAAATGGAATTAATATAAATTATAAAATATACAATATAAAGAGACTTTCATTAGCCATTATTACATATATACAAATGTAAAAATACACTATAATTATCACTCATAATTAACTATTATTTAAAAGGAGGTATTTGGAATAAAAGGTAGCGTTTTGTAGTTGTTAATAATGTTCGATCTCAACAATAATTTATTTTAAAATTCCTTATATAAGTCAATTTACATACTTAAATGATGAAACATATGCATAAATTTCCTTCTTTTTTTTTAATATTTTTGACCTATCCTTTTATAACTTTGTGATTTTAAACAGATATGACACTAGTATGCTTGTTGAACACTGAGCAATTGGCTATAAAATCATTTATATGCAGTATTAACAAATACATGTATAATAGCTACTGCGCCTATTGCTTTGATAGTTTAATGGAACCTACTGAAAATAAGGGATTTTCAAAGTGATGGTTTCAAAATTTGTACTAATTTTTTGTCAGTTTTTTTCTCTCTCTTTCTAATCGTTGTGATTGTTTTTTAAAGTAATTTGATTAAAATGGGCTGACCCTGGTTGTTTTTACACATTTTTTTTTAGTTTAAAAATGTATGTATATTTTTAATTATAGATCAGTTAATTTCTATGGTGATGCTGATCTGATTCAATTTTCATAGAGTTATCTAGAAAAAACTATAACTTTGTAATGTTATAGCAAAAATATGCTTTCTTCATGATGATACAGAGTCCCTTTTGCCACACTCTAAATTACCTTGTTCCATACTCTTTTCATTCTTTCTATATATATATTTTTTTTTTTTGAAAGATGAGGTTTTGAGATCTCCCTCTTTTAACCATTTATTTATTTTTATTCGTATCTCTGATTAGTATATGTGTGTATGTACATATATTCTAGATTCCTACATAGACTGCTACAAAAAAGAAAATGAATACTTAATATTCATTAACAATACTCTATCATCATTCCAGAAGATGAAGAAGATGAGAAAAAGGACATTAATCTACATGTTTCCTTTCCAATTTCTAAAAGCAGACAAGGCAATTTCTTTATTTTCTCCGACATTACTAAATGTTTATTTAGTTAGAAAATAACATCAGACTATTTCCTTACAAAAAAAAGAGTCCTTAAGTGAAACAGTTTGCATAAAAAAAAGTAGTCATATAAAATAATTCACTCTCCATTTAAAATTAAATTAATATTCCTGCTGAGTGAGAGTCATAAAAAGCTATGTCTCTTTAGAAAATAAAAGATCAAATATTAATATAATTTAAATAAACTTAGTTTTGCTTTTAAACAAATTAAGAAAAAAGTCACTATTCATCCCAGAACAAAATCTTTTTTATAAGAAACTTGACTTTTTGACCGTTACATTCCATTTTTATAGGGGTTGAATCGTCTCTCATATATCAAATATAAATTCAAAGTATGACTCAATATAAAATTTTGGGGGTAATAAGTTGATTTTTCAAATGGATTTCTGGGTTTTTTTTTTCTTATTCATGATCCCAAATTTATAAAAAGTGTAAAAAAGCAAAAGAATAAAAATGTTCAAAATCCAAATTTAACACGAGAAAGCTAGCTACATATTGTTGGTTAGCATACATCAGGTAAGAGAGGTAGGGCCTTCTATTTATGTAGTTAAGTTTTTGACAAATTATTAATCAGCTTGTAAAAGTGATATTGGAACGTGGATTTTTTTATTGCAAGGTTCAAAAGAATATGGAACTTTTGGTAGCAAATTCGTTCCATAGTTAATTGTATTTTAGCTGTACCATTCCATATTAATATTGACAACTTTATTAACCCACTTGCTCCATGGATGAGGAAATTTCAGCTTTAGTGACTATTTTTGAGTTGTAATATAAAATGTTAGTGCGTATTAGTATAATTGAAATAAAATCTATTCCTTCCTCCTTCTGCATCCAAAATCAATCACCTCCAACAAAGCTTTTTTCATAATGTTTGAAGATTTTTGCCCCTGATTCGTAATTACCATATAATTTCTAACCATTTCAGGATTTAAGTGCTAACTTTTTACTCAGTACTCAGAGGCTGAGTAACTTTAGAAAATGTATCATACCCTATAGTTATATCAAATACATATATATATATCATATGTTCCGACCACCTTCAATACGTCATAGTTAATGCGACACTACTTGGAGGTTATTCCACAAAAAGTAGTAGAAACTTGTTAGAAAATTGAAGTTTGCCAAGCAGGTAGCCCAATTGTCAACTAACCTCTCTCTCCCCAACAACACGAATTAGACATAGAATTTTGAAAAATTATTTTTGTTGACATATGAATATAATTTATTTTAGTTAGAGTGAATTAAAAGGCCATGAGTTGTATATATTAAAGTAAATCAAATGAACATTGACTCCAGGAATAATAACTATGTACTATATGTATGAAGAAACCGCTTTTATAAAAAAAAAGTACAAAATTAATGGATATTTTTTTGTATTGACCGAAATACCAAGCTAAGGAGGAAGGGTTTCCTAATTAATTATGACCAAGATTATCAAGTTCAATCTTCTTATAATAAATTTATGTTTTTATGTACTTATACATGCCTTATATAATATATGTATAATAAATGACTCCAGATATATCAGATAACCATTTTATTTTTACTTTCTAATGTCGCTGTTTACGTATTTTAAATATAAATTAAAGAAACGTAAAAATAATAATAGTCATAATGACATTAAAATTACGTATTTGTGCACTTGGTACATGGATACGTATAATGGTAAGTAGCTGCATAGGCTTTAAGCATATATAATCATTCAAAAAATAACAAAGAAGTTATTCTACAACCATATGTAGATATATTTCTGCAGGGTGCGCCAGGAAAATGAGCTCAAATGTCCATCTATGAATATCGAGGCTTTTTTATTTTTTTAATGGATGGCGTTCATTACGAATAGTCTATCTTTGGCCTATTTGATCACAGCTTCAAATCTGTCTAAAGTAATTCCAGCAATGGCACAAATCTCTTACACCGAAATTGTCCCCTCATTCTTGCTTCAAATTCTCCATGAGAACAAACAAATTAGCCATGTACTGTTTGCAAGCCTCGATGATCGACCAAGTTCTATACTTTATGGACTTAATATCAAGTGAGTCATAAATTTATGTCCTAAAACGCAAGCATCATATTGACTTAACAATTATTGCTGTGTAATAGGGTGCCACGGTCTATTGGAAGATTGGTGGATTATTTTGGATTTGGAAACTGAAAACAGAGTTCATCTAAATTTGTATTTCTTTTCAATTGACTCTAATTTTTTGTTTTGTTTTTCGTTTTGTAGACAGAGGTGAGAGAGAGAGTAGGAATCAATTGAAAAGGAAAGAAAGAAAGTTGAATGACCGTGTTTTAGGACTCCACAGCACAGCAACATATACGTCTCATTGATTCAAGGTGGCATGAGGAAATACACGGCTTGACCCTTTCAATAGATCTCATGTAGGCCATGGGATTGAAAACCATTCGTTCAGAGTGTAAACTTGACTAAAAGGTTTCGTTTGAACAAAATTCTTTGAATTTCAACTTTGCAGTCATATGTATTCACCTCCAGAGCCCAAAAGAGAGTCGTAAAAATAAACAAGTTTGGGATCAGTATCTGGCTTCATTTATTTTAAGAACTACACATGTGGCTCTAAGGCTCTATATTTGCTCTATTGCTCTTCTTGGGGGCCTCATTGAGCTGGTTTTAGGGTACTTGCGTCTTATCATTTGACAGAGACCTGGGCACAGTCAAACTCCCCATTCCGCATTCTCTTCGTAGCAGGCTCTAATATCTTCTCACATTAAGAGCAGAAATTTTGGCCTATCTACGCTTTTTATTTAAAAGCTTTGAGCATTTTTTAGAAAAATTAGTAAAGGGGCTATTGACGGTCACACATGATTCCGGTCATTGTGTCATTTTTTATGTATCATTTTATTTGGATAGATTGTTTTTCCTTCTGTGTACACTCATTAGTAATGTATTTATATTTGTGTTTTATAATTATTTTATATCGAAAAAATGTTTTTCTAATCTCAATAATGATAATAATAATTGTTCGTCCCTTGACAACTTCTCAAAAGTATTTCCATTATTCCCCTCCTTTGTGGGTTATAGATAGGTATAGATACATACATACATATGTATGTATAAAAAAAATGTCTGTCGATGTTCCATGTTGAGGTATCTCTGATTATTATTATTAACATCAGTGAAAGAAAAGTTTTTTTTTTGTTTTTTGAAAAAAATGTATGTATTTGTACAATAATAATAATAATAAAAAAAAACTAGAGAAAATGTCAACTTTTTATCTAGTGAAAAGAGACAAAATGATGGGAGCTAGAACAATCTACCTAGTTTTTCCAATATATCTACGTGCATATATTTATCAACTTTGAAGGAACTATTATCAAAGCAGTAGAGAGCCCTATGCCTATGTACGTTACATGTATGTATGTATGTATATAGTTTGACATTTGAGTCTCTCGTCTACGTATAAGTATATGTATGTATGTAAAATAAACTTATAACTTTTTTTTTCTTTGAAGACAAAAAAAAAGAAAGAAGAAAGACTTGGAATTACTTTCTTATCATTATCTTACAGACAATTAATTTTCAAAGTTATTCATGAAACAAATTAGACATTAAATATAAATAAGTAAGCAAAGACTATGTTACAATGTATATGTATATGTGCTTTTCCTCCTTTATTCAAATTATGTATAAAGACAAAGAAGAACAAATATGTATCTGCAATGCCATATAAAAGTATAAAATATTATCTTTTTATTTTTTTCATTTAGCGCCTTGAGATAAATTACAATCGGAAGTCAAAGCTTAATGTAGCGGAAGTAAAAAATATATATCTATGTAGATATATATGTATATATATATATATATAAAGAAATTCAAGAGGCATCTCTTCCTCTGTATCACATGCTTGAAATGCCTTACAAATCTGCAGAATCATAAAAGGCTCCTCAAAATAACAGACTTTTTATTTCGCTGTTATTATTTTCTGTGTCAAGGCATTAGAAGCAACAACATCATTTCATGCATTGAACAATAAATTCAAATACATACATATGACATCTCTGCGTCTATGAAATAATATAAAAACAAAAATAAAAAAACAACAACATGCATTTAAAAAAATCTCGTGATTTGCATAATAATAAACAACCTTTAATTTTTTTTTTTTTTTCCTTTCCTTATTTTTCTAAAACAGTAATGTACACATAATTTTTGATGTTATTTCAACACAATCTGTGTACTTTTTTTTTTTCTTTTTTTAAATAATATTAATAATGTGTAAGCTATAAAAAAATGTCTGGGCCTGACATATAGAAATAAATGAGAAGTACAAGGAAGGATTTGTTCTTGACTCTTATTTACAAAAAAAAAAAAAAAACACCAGAAAATTTATTTACTTATTCTAATTTTTTGAAATTACATACATATTCTACAATTAAAAAGCCTAATTCATTTATGGTCATTTTACATGTGCCCCCCCTGAAAAACGAGCCTGCAATGGATTTACATTCCTCAACCGATGAATTATCTTTCCATTTCTATTAATAATTTAAACTAGTTAGTCATTTGAAAATGCTGCAAATTGCACACCAAATTGTACTACGGTTACAACAGTTTGTTGCTCTAATAAATGATATAGGTCCATTTATGCCTAAAATATTAAAGTTTTAAAAGTATTTATTTTCAAATAGCAGCTGTGCAAGATTATTCTATTATGCTGAAATAATTTGGCAATGAGAATGTTTATTCTGAATATAACATCTGATTTTATTAGATAACAAACTTTTGAATTTACTAAAACCTGACTCAATGAGTAATTTTATAGACAAAAAGTCCCCTAGTCCAAAATTAAAAATGCTTATAATTTTTGTTCTAAAGTTTTTGAAATTATAAAATTTAGACAAAATATACAATACTTATTAACTAAATAACACATTTATCAGCATTATTTTTGGATTTACAAACATTATAACTGGTGTTTTTTATTTTTTAGAAATAAAATAAAATATCAAATTCATCTTCTGTCAAATAAATGAATATTTTGTGTAATTAAAGCACTTTTAAGACTCTGTAAGCTCTGAAATTACTAAATATTTCATTTATTTTTTCGTCCAACTTAAGATGGAAGTTTAAACCAAGATATTTTTTGGCCAGAAATATTTTGTTTTAATATATCCAAGTTTAATAAGTAAAAAAAAAGGAATTGGAAATATCTTCTGTTCAAGAATGTATTATTTTTTTTTTGGGTGTCAACCACAGTTGCTTTTGACTCTTACTACAAAAAAAAAACACACAAAAAAAACACTTATATACATAGGTTGATTTTTTTAAAACAGTACATTTAATATATATATGCATATATAAAGCCCCAAGTAGAATCATGAGTAGCTATTTTATATCTAGGTACATACTCTCTTTAGATTTATCATTTTATCTATAGCACAGTTATGGTTATATTCAATACATAACTCATCTGGAGGGTTGTACATAAGTTATGAGGGTGGTTGGGGATTGAGTTTGTACTATTGAAATTTTATTAACAACTAAGGAGGAGAAGAAAAAAAAAAAAGAAGAAGACCTTATCTCAACTTCAATTTATACACTCAATGGTTTTTCATCGTTTTATAGGATTAGAAAGCCATTTGATCAGACATTTTTCTTTTTTTCTTCCCTCGCTCAAAACGGAAACGTATTTTTTTTCTTCTTGTTACTCATCAGGCTCATTGCCCCCTCTCATGCAAGTAACAAATATATATATTATATGTATACACTATATATTTAGTACTCAAAAGAACAATAAAAGAGCAAAGGTCTACAAATCAGTTCTTTATATATTTATACTTATAGACTTATGTATTAAAAAAAAATGATGATATTCTATTATTTTACTAATAGATATGAATTTAATAAAGCTGTCAACTCCATATTCACATCTTCCATGTAGCACACATGAAATGGACAAATTATATATGTAGATACGTTAATAAAAAAACACATATATATGTATGTATGTATATTAAATACATAGATTTGAGCCTTTTCCCCCCTCTCACAACTTGAAATTTATTTTCAGATATAAATCATATTTTGAAAGAAAAAAATAATATTTTTTTTTCTATGTATGTATATTCCTTGTATAATGATATTAAAAAGCATATTATATGTATATGAGGTGAACTAACATAAAAACAATTTTGCAACAGAATCAAGAAAAATAGAAATTCCTTATTTATATTTACCTACTAATACCCAATCTATTATGGGCTGTATATTCAAATTAATGATATGGGTTGAGATACTCAGAAATATTATCTAGTGTTTAGAGCATTCATTCATTCGAACTATGTGACTTTATTTGTCTCTTATATTATCAAATATATGTACATAGTATATTCTTTTTCATTAATTGTGACCGATAGTTTTTGTAACACATAAGTGCAATTTGTGAAGCCTTTGAAGAGTTCATCAGGAAGAATTTAGTCATAGCAATGAAAGGAAAGTAGTTTTTCTTACATATGTTCAGAAGAAAGAGACTAATTTTTCCTCTTTTTTCAAAAGTCCTTAACTTGATTAACAATGGTTTTTAAAAAACAAAGTGATACAAACTCTTTTGTGTGACAACCATTCTAGCTTGTTTTAATGCTGATGGGCAATATATTTAATAGACTTTACGAAATACTTAAAGTTGAATTCAAAAGTTTGCACAAGAACTTGACCTCAGTGTTCAAATCCATCACCATATTCTGACTTCCAGTCTACCTGTGGCAGAAAATACACTTGGGATGTGAAAAAAGAGCTATTACAGGTGTGTGTACAAACCATTACCTACGTAATGTCATAAAATAGGGTTCTTCTAAAGACACCATAACATTTGTATAAGCTCATATACTATCGAGTCATAAATACTATGGGAAATAAGAAGCAAGTATTATTTTAGTATTTGATTCCAAAGCTGTCCTTATTTAATTAAATTAAGCAGATCACTAATAGAACAAAATAAAACATTACTCCCACTAAAATGTATTAATTTGTGGCATTTTTTTTTTCATTATAAAGGATATGGGTAAGACATTTTTTAGATATCCTTGATTACTATAAAGGAATGATGACAGTTTTTAAAAAAATGAAATATATCACAATTTGTCAAGTAACATGATTTTGGTATGATCGACACTTACCATGAAGATCTCTATTTACAAAAAAAAAAAAAAATAGAAATATGTATGATAGCCCTAAGAGACTAATGATGTTTACATAGTTTATAAAGCATACATACAACTGCTGTCTTTCGTATTTGTGGAGTGATTGCTACTGCTCGTCGAGAAACTCTCTTTTTTTTTACATCTCTAGTTATTATGATACTTTTACAAAACTTACATATACGTTCTAAACACAAGGTTAATTTAGTGCTATGAATTAATATATTATTCTTATTGTATCTAAATAATGGGTTTTATTACTTAAAACGTCTTAAAAACAATAATAAAATAAACGTACCATTTTTGTAGGTTAATATATATGTATATACCAGGAATTAAATTTCTTAATTTAAGACTTTCCTGGGGTCTTTAAAAACCCTAATATTTAGAGTAGTGTCTATTTTATTTTTTACTGTTTGTTTTTGCTTTTACTCCGACGTAAATTCTTACTGAATATTCATTATTCTATTTTTTTTTTTTTCACCACAAAGCCCCTTAATAAATTAATAATATATATTTAGATTACAAATTATTCATGAATTTCTTCAATTTTCCTTCCATTTGATGAGCAAATTAAAGTTCAAGTCTCTAATTTAAATAGTATATGTTTTTTGATAAAAAAGATACAAAAACTCGGCAGTAAAGTCTGAAAAACATATGAAATTTATAGAAAGTTGCTCATGGATATACGTTATTTAAAACATCCTGTAAGGATAAATCCATTTAAAAAATGGTCATTATGTATCTTTATGTCCTAAGGGTGTTGAAAAATCTCAAGGAATTTTTTAGATTAGGATTTAAATGGAAAGTAACAGGAGTCCTTTGAAACATCAATTAAGTTTAAGATTTGAAGGTTCACTCTATGTAGATAAGTCATTTGACATATAATTGCTTTGTGAATTATTCGCAGCTTAAGAAAATATTCACATTCGAATCAACAAATTTCAATTATTGATTTTTTTTTTCTTTTACATCAGTAGTTTTATATATTTGATAAAGTACTACTGTACATTTATATATAACAAACTAAGGGGCCTTCTTTTAATCTCAGTCCCTCTTAAAAAAAAAGTACACAGTAGTAAGAAGGACCTACTCATATATGAAGGATGGATAAAAAAAGAGAAACTTTTTTTAGTTAAAAATTACTTTACAACGGGAATGGTCATAAAAAAACTTCTTTTTCTCCTTCCTTTTTTAGTCTACTTTTTTATTTATTTTTTTAGTTTAAAAAAAAAAAAAAAAAAAAAAGTTATGTCGACTCGAAACTTTCCCATCCCTTTGATTGTCTCAATATGTATATATACATACATATACATATATAAAAGGCAAGAAAGAATCAACTCTTGGCATGTGTTACTATACATATATATATATATATAAAAAATGAATAAATAAAGATTTGAACGGACTGTTTTTTTTTTTTTGCTTTTTTTGAAATATATTGTCCCTGGTTGTTTTGTGCTTTCTTTTTTTTCCTTGAGTAGAGAGAAGGGAAAAAAAGTCATTGTGTATATATTTTTTTAATTAAATTTTAAATGAACTTTTCGAATATACATAACATAACAGAGGGAGGGAACAAAAAAAAAGTGGAGAATTAAAATAAAATACATCATATTTAATTTCTAAAAAGAAACATACATAGAAAAAGGCTCCTATGTAAGTTGTACATACTATATGTATACATGGGATGAGAAAGTAAGAACGAATATATAAAAAAAAAAAAAACTTTGTTTTATTAGATAAATGTTATTTTTCATTTCTCATACTTTGATGGAATGAAGAGGAGAAGACGTAAGGGAAAAAAATGACAATACTCTAAAAAAAAAAAAAAAGAAACTTAATCACCCTTTCTTTTTCTTGCTTTCACTTTTTTTCATTATTTAGTATCTCAAAGAAACAGAGGAATTTTGTTGACATTTACAAAGTTTGCTTCTTCTTTTTCATTTTTTTTTTTAATTAAAAGTGATGATCAAATCGCATACGAAAAGGAATAAAGAAAGAAAAACATCCATTATACAAATCAACAAAAAAAAAAGAAATTAATTTTAAATGTTTTAGCAACATTTTATACGCTAATTATGAACTTTGTATTTTTACTATTTTTTATAAACATTTTGAAGTGGAGAAAATGCAGAATTAACCATTTTGATCAAAAAAAAAAAATAATTACAGTGTGATCTTTGATAATTTCATGATGTGTAATAATGTCAATATAATTTTTGGAATATTATCAAATCAAAATACAAGGCATTGTTTAGGTGAATAAATAAAACATTTTAGTTCCAGGTAATGCTCAAAGTACTAAACGCATTGATCAATAATCTCTCTAAAAAAACATATTTAGCTATAGGTGAATTAAATTTAAAACATATGGACTAGTATATTTGAGTACATGAGGCCTTAAATACCATTCTGGTGAGAATGCCAAATGTTTTTTTTTATCAATTTATACATAAAACAAAATTCAAAAAAAATTATTTCATATCAAATAGAGTCTTTGAGCATTTTTGCTTTGTACTTTTTTGTGTACCTATATTTACGCTTTTTATAAATTTATTTGAGCCAACTTTTCATTAAAATAAAAACAAAAAAATAATTTACAAAGACATTAACTTTTTATCTAAGGAATTTAACATTGTTTTATAAAAATGAGTATATATTTTATGTGAAACGATTCAATGAAATGAAAAACGAATGGAAGAGTTCTAAAATCTTCTTTTTTTAAAGGATGTTAATCAAAAATTCAAAAGAATACAAATATATGTCGTTAAATTGTTTACATTAACAGTTAAATAAATTTAGAGTCTGTTGTTCTTGTTGTTGCTTTCAATTCATCGAAAGTGATTGATGTAGTACTAAAAGAGAAAGTAAATAAATTGATAATTAGTAAAGCAATCAATTTTTTGTAGATATGTAATAATTTTGCTTAAACCAATTGCAATCAAATCATTTAAATTTTCAAACAAGTGTCTATTTATTTATTGTTTTCTAACGAGACTCATTTGCTAAGATTAACTCAAAAATGTATAATTTGGTGTCAATTGTGTTGTAATAGAATGTGTTATTTGACTTTATATTTGAACTATTGTTAAGATTCCGATATGTATATTTTTTTTTACTGTATTACTTTTGCCACGCTTTCAATGACTAAATAAAAAATAAAATTTTTGTCAAAACGTTTGTCTTTTTAAAAAAGGTACTCAATGGTCTACGACTATGATGGCTATGTTGATCTTTTATTTTCTTCTGATAAACAAGAATGTATTCATTCTTAAGTACCGATGTATTCTAATAAATAAAATAATTAGCTAATTACCAATCTCATGTACAATGTGTCTAGTTCTAACTAATGAGTCGTCAAAATGACGGTTTTTGATTGCTCCAGGATTTCAGCTGGTTTCGTAATTCTTCTGCGCACTACTATTTAAGTAGCCGTGAGTCACTGATTTCTGCCAAATTTTTGCTCGAAATTGAATGAAAATTTACACATTTAGATGAACGATTTCTTCTTGGTTAAGAAGTCATATCGAGCACTTGACATTTTGTTTGAAATGCGTGGGTAATATTTTAAGATATATTTAAGGAATCATTTAAGTACAAAGGATTTGGCCGACTTTTGGGCCTACTTCAGCCCCCTACGCTCGTGAGAATCCCTTTAGGTCTAAACAAAGATTGAAAATGGAAATTGCATTAAATACACTAGCGAATCATTATTTTTTAATGCACAAAATGAGTATCCTTCTATGCTTAAATTGAACTTGAAGTTGTAAAATGAGTCTAATTAGCTCAAAATGTAGGGTTCGATTTCTCAAAAATATAACTACAGATTTGAAATCAGTGTGAAAAAACTGAATAACTTTTATTATACTTATACCCTTTAGAATTTTTGAATGTTGACCAGTGTAATTTTTATATTATTATAAAATTAAAGATAGACACAAAAACTATTCCATTCTTCTTTCGATGGGACATGTTCCCCTCTCAACGGCCCAACAAAGAAGGAAAATAAGTTAAAAAAAGAACAATAGTTCCAGGTATTTTTCCTATTCTAATAATCAACAACAATAGTCGAAAATTCTAAGGAGTATAAGTATAATAAAAGTTATTCATTTTTGCACGCCGATTTCAAATCTGTAATTTTTTTTTTTTGAGAGTCCTAAAGTTTTTGAGAAATCGGACTCTACTTTTTGAGATTTTTTGGCTCATTTTGCAACTTCAACTTCAATTTAAGCCTAGAAGGATACAAATTTTGTGCATCAAAAAATGTTGATTCGCTAGTGCATTTAATACAAATTCCATTTTTAGTCTTTGTTTTGACCTAAAGGGACTCTTGGGTGCGTAAAAGACGGGAGCAGGCCCAAAAGTTGGCCAAAATACTTAAATAACTCCTTGAATATTACATAAAATGGATGAATAAGGATTGCAACTAAGAGCTTAAACCCACAGCTTTCAAACAAGATGTCAAGCTCCCGATAAGAGTCCTTACTTTGAAGAAATCGTCCATCTAAGTAAGTAAATTTTCATCCAATTTTGAGCAAAAATTCGCTAGAAATCAATGACTTACGGTAGAGCTACTTAAATAGTAGTGTACTGAAGGATTTTTGCTTGTTTCTTAATCCCTCTCCGCGCTACTACTTAAGTAGCTCTACCGTGAGTCTTAATTTTTGAGGACAATTTGTCAAGAATGGAAAGCAAATTGCATTCTATAAATTCTTCAATGTTCCCATTTATTGTGAAACTAATCTACGTTTTAATGTGGACAAAACTACCACATGGAACAACCAGGTCAATTATATAATATCTGCGACCAAATGAGCCAGAAAATTTGATTCTTGTCTATACAACAATATAGCTAAAACAATAGCAATTGTAAAATCGTGCATTCTACATAATTTCTACAGTTTTACAAGTTGCTTAGAGCAATGAACACTTATGAGAAAATTAAAATTACATTGAGTGAAGAAATGTCGATAAATAACTAGTCAGACAAATATTTTAATTTATTTTCACATTTGAGCAATCAAATATGCATAAAATAAAATCCTTACATTTCCATTTCATTTTGTTTCCATGGAACCTAAGAATGTAATAGAAGCTATTGTATAAACTCATTTTCAAACAAAAAATACATATAATACATCAGAGATTGGAAGGCAATGGCTTTTGTTCATTATTTTCAATTTAGTGAACGAGTGATGCTAATTTTAACAACATGGTTCATTAATTTAGTCACTCATCCAAAAAGAGCAATAACCATTCAACTTATTGTAACAGACATGATGATATAGTTGCCATCGAATGTTGGATGTTTGAATGTTAAAACCCAAGTTGTCAATCAATTTTGAACGTATGATATCTTCTCTCAAGCAGATATATCGGTATGAATTCGAAGAGACTCGAATGAAACATTCAAACTATGAATAAACTCATGGAGTTTTTTTTGTTTTTTGTTTTTTTTTACAAAAATCCAATTATGTAAGCATTATGTATTAATCATTTTTTCTTTTTTAAAACTTGGACACTTTGAGTTGTTCTAGGATTAATTAATTAATTAACGAAAAAAGTTAGAATGGTAGAGGCATTTCATGAAAACTTTTTACATTTTATTATTTTATGAGCACTTTATTTTTTTTATATTTTTCATATAAAATAAATCAAATCAGCTTTTTATTGGAGTTATTATTTTATGGGAAAATTGAAATATTGCTTATAAGTGTCATATTTGAATTGATTTTTCTTTTTAAAAGGGTGACTATTTGTTATGATTTGGACTTTTATGGCAATACCTTAGCATAGATTGAAAATGATAACCAAAAATATGAAATTTTAATTAGTGGTAGCATGATAGAGAGGATCAAAAAGGCTACGGTCACCCTGTGCATAATATTTTCAAATGGTAGCGAAATTTTGAGTGGAGCGAATTAAAAAAAATATGTTACTTTAAGAAACCAAAACAAGATAATAAAGTTATAAATTATAACTGTCAAGCTGTTGTCTAAAAGAAGTAATATTTACACAGTAATTTCATTGGCTTGAGGCCAAAATGAATAAACCTAATATTACTGTTATGACAAATAAGTTTTCAACTCACAGTATTTGTAACTACTTAAAGTTTCTCAATCTACCAATTTAGTAGTAAACTATGCAAATTTATTTCTTCTTTAATGAAAAGCAATCAAAGATTTCTATCAAATCTCTAATATTCATAATGGACTAATAGAACATGTCGTAGAAAATAAAAATAAAATTGCTTTCTAAAAAGCTAAAAGTGTTTCTACAAAAACTTCTTCATTGTTTTTTTGTTTTTTTATCAACCTCTTGGAAGGAGCAAAATAATAATAATAAAAAAATAAAAAATTCTCAGAAAATGTTGTATTTATTCAGACAAAACAAAAATAAAAACTTTATGAGAGTTACAGAAACTCATAATAAAAGAACTTTGAGTAAAAATGGAGCATCATTCAATTTCAATTTTCACTTCGGAAACAACTTTTTTTTTCTTTCTCTAGCTCCTTCTAGCTCACTCACAGTCTTTATCTTCTTCTTCTTCTTCTTTGTCTCTAAAGCTCTCCCCTCCTTTTGATTTTCTTTTGTATTGTGAAGAAAAGTTATATATATATATATATAAATATATTATAAAAACTTGGCAATGATTTGCCTTCATTGAATTTCATCTTTTTAATGTGAGAAAATTAGAGAAGAATGGACTCTTGATATGAAGGATTCTTTTATTTCTTTGAAAAAGGGGAAAAGGAGAGAGAGAGAGAGAAAGAGAGTCTTTAAGTGAGTAAGTACTTTTGAATGATTATACCTCAAGAAAGGGATAAATGGTTAAAAAAAGACGTAGACACACACACAAAATGAAAAATAATTGAATTACTATCTATATAAATATAAAACACTTTTCTATTCAATGAGGACACATTGACTATGACTAAACGAACATTACAACTTCATTTCTTTTATATATGTATAATTATGAGTTATTTCTTATGTTCTTGAATATTTTAATAAAATACAAACAATGACAAACATTCAAAGAACAAAGAGAGAGGAACGTTAATGATTGCGACAAATTTCGTTTCATATAGCTCATCGTGGAATGCATGGAATCTGGGTCCCATTATGTATGATATTTCATGGAAGTTAAATATGTGCATATACAAAAATTAGGACAAATAGAATCTAATGAGTTCGTTATCTTACATTTCTGAACAAAATTATGGTCGGCTTTCCAAATACTCAGTTTCCTATAGAGAAGGATGAAGCTAACTAAAAGCAGTCTACAATTTGGCTCTTGATAAAATTTCTGAAATTAACCCTTTCAAACCCAGAGGACACCGGTGTCCCATTAATTGAAAATTAGCTAATGCGCTCCATTGTCAACTGATTTTTGTTTTTTTGTTTGATAGCTAAGATGTCAGGTTATTAGTCATAGTTGGTCATAAAAAAAATTGATTTGAATATTTTAAAAAAACCTGTTTGAACCAAAATAACTTTTTCGTTTTTCAAGGAAATTATTTGTTAATATTTACTTAAATAATTATAAATTTAAAATATCTTTCTGATCTAAGGAATACATTAGTAATTATTTAAGTATGAGTTCTTTAGGACACAGGTGTACCTTTGGGAGTATATATTTTTAATTTACAAACTTTTATTAATATATCAACAGAAATTGTTTCATGAAATATCACCTAAAAATGTATATAGCATGTGATATATATATTTTTTATTTAAGATTTTTCAAATTTTTTTGTCAAGTAGAACATAGGAATAAAGAATAAATGTACCTAAAGATTTAAAATAAATACAAAAAAAGGACTGCTGATAAACCGTGTATTTTTAAGGATGAAAAAATTCCCTTCACACCCAGAGGAATACACACCAGTGTCCCATAGTTTTTTAGAGAAATGGAAAGAGATACAATTTTTTTTATAAAATCAAATTAGTTAGTATGATCACACTCTGATCTCAAAAAACATCACCTCCAGTTAAAAACCCTACGGGTTTGAAAGGGTTAAGGTACACGATAGTTTTTTTTTTTTGTTTTTTTATGGTAGACTAAACTCTATGTAACAAAATAGCTTTAATAATTTGGTTCATAGTCTCATAGTTGAGACGGTAAAAAACGTATGTAATTTGCTCTTTTTATATTTTGAAGGTTTAGTAGCATGCTAAAAATAGGGTCAAATGCCTAAAAAATTTTCCAATTGACAAGTGTTTTTTTTTTGAAAAATGTTTCTGGTTTGCATATATATTTTTCAACGAAGAACTATCTTCTATTTTTATTCAATGATTAATTGAATTTATCCTATGAAGAAACTTCAAATTGCAATTCAATGTTGCAAAAATGTCATATTTAAATTTGTTTTTGAGTAGGCAAATAGAACGTTTTTAATTTTGAAAATAAAATAACCAATTTTTTTTACCAATAAATTTTAATGAATTTTGTTTCCCTTCCATTTTCCTCTAATGGTAAAATTATGGAATTTATGTTTGTAAATATGCTTTAAAGTATTTTTTAGCAGTAAAGGAAATAAATTTCAGGGAAGCAATAAATTTTTAAAATTATTTTTTAATATATATTTGCAAATTTAATGAATTTTCCAAGTAGATATTTTTGTAGTACCATAAACAGTTACCCTTCAAGAAGAAAACGTATATCTTTAAATTTAGTAATGTGTCACGGAGCATTAGTTAATTATGATTTCCATTCAAGTTGTTTCAATTTTGAAAGTTCAAATGTTTTGTTACATATTTCAGTCCATAGGCCTTTTTGAAGGCAACCTTTAAAGTTTTGGGATTAAACATGCTCTTAAAATTATTCTTAAGTGTATAGAAAAACTGAAGCAAAAAAGTTGGAATCATAAATGCTTTGTGTATTGCTCCATGAAGTCTAATTAAATGTAACAATTATTTTTTCAATAAATTGTTTCACATAAAATATTGTTTCTTTTAAAAAATCTATCTATATATTTCATTTGTATTTCAATCGATAAAGAGGTCAACAGAGTGTTTATACATCTCAATTTTTATTAAGTCACTAATAAGATCCTTCAATATAAATATTTAGGTATATATAGTTTAGAATTTGAAGATTTAAAGGAATACAAATGGAAAAAAACCCTCATTAATTCTAAATGTACAATACATAAGAAAAATATCAGGAAATTCGTTGACTCATTGAACCTTTCCTCGAATTTGATCACAGATATTTTTCCTCTTCAAACATCTTTGAAGTAATTAAAAAAAAAAATATCTCGTGTTACAACCTTTTTTTTCTCCTAAAAGGAGCTTTTATGATAAATATTTCTTGTAGGGAAAAAAAGACTCATTCACAAATTTAAAAATTAGTGCTTTAGACTTATTTATGTGGGTAAAAGGGGTAGACGCCTGCTTTTAAATTAACAACAGTAACACAGATACTTAAAAAAAAGGATGACCAGGCCTTGATTTTGACTTTTTGTGTGTGTGTGTGTTCTTGTGTGTTGTTCACATAATCAAAAAATATTTTCAAAGGAGGCAATGAGATGATAAAATCTACCTTTTACGAACTTCTTTTTATTTGCTTTCATTTCTTTTACACATTTGATATCAAATGAATTTATTTGAATTGAGACTATCCCTAGAGAATTTCTTCATTTTCCTTCTTTTTTATTTTATTTTTAAAACTATTTTATCTTTTCATGACTCGTTATTTTCCCTTATTATAGTCCAACACGAATACATGGAAATTCACAAAATAATTTAATCACAGACAATAATCTTATGAATATACATATATATAAAATACTTTTATTGTCCCTCCAATACCTCACTTTTATTAAATGAAGGGAAGATCGGAGACAGTTGAAGCACAGGTTGTTTGGAACAAGCCCTTTTTTTCAACATCTAAAAAGTTATAGCCAAAAAAATTTACATCACAATTGTATGATAAATATAATGAGAACATTATTTGTCAACTTTTTTTTTTGTTGAAATATTGGATAAAAGTAATTTTTTGCAGGAATTATATTTTTGTAGTAATAGTGTTCATTTTTTTTACTGTTTTCACTATAACTTATATCATTTGAAAAATGATTTGTTTTTTTCTTAACATCACTTGATGTAGCTTATTAAAATTCAAGGCTCACTCATTGAACATTAAACTAGAGAGATATTGTACAACGTTTGGTACAATGGATTCAGTTACAACAAGTGATTCAAAACCCCACGTATCGTTTATTCCTCATTATTATTTTAAAACATATTTGTACTCACAATTTACGCTTCATTAAAATATATAATCATTAAAAATAATAGCCAGAACCGGGCCCTGATAGTTACACTGAATTCAAGTAAAATTTTAATACTGATCTATAATATGAATCTTATTATACTTCTGATTCATGATGTTTTATTATTTTAATATGTTAGAAAATGTTGAATGCTACTAATTCAATACATTTTAAAGTCTAGTTATTTATTCCTCAAAAAAATAAATCTATTTTTCTTAAATTCTAACTCAAATTTGATTTTTTTAACTGTTATAACTGTGCCCAGCTATAGGGACATTTCCAACATTTGATGGTTTGTAATTTACAAAAAAACTACTGACTATTATAATCTATAAATAGATTCAATCAATGAAAAATACCTGTAAGTATATTGTCATGGTGTGTCTAGGTTGAAGTAGGTACTAGTATTTGAGCCAAGAGAAAAAAGTGTACAACTTTACCTGAAATATAGGGTTTTTCCGATAGACAATGAAGTTTTATCAACACACAAAATAAGTAGATTGAGCTTCGATCCATTGCATTTGTTAATTAACCCTATCCAAATAAAGTAAGTCATTCTTTATTTGTCAATGACGTCAGATGTAGAGAGAGTGTTTATAATCTATGTACATATATATATAAGAAGTTATAAAAACACATTGATATATCATTTTTCTTTTCAAAGTGTATGTTTTTTCTTGATCGTAATACAATTTATCTACGTTATTCAAACTAATGTTTTTAAACAATGGTTAATTTGCGTCATCTTATTTAGTTATGACGTAAATCAGAAGGTTAATTTGATTTGTTAATCCACGAATTAGTTTAGTCTATACAAAATTTAATTTGTTAATTTGATTAATCAAGGGATTTAGTAAGCAAATACAATAAATAGTGAATACTTTCAACTCACTTGCGTAAAAAAAAATATATTCCACATAAAGTGTCTTTAGTGATTAGAAAGCCCTAAATGGGCAATTTTTAAAAAGCTTTGTGCCTTTCCTACTCTATGTATAAAATACGTGGTATATAAAATATTTCTTAATCATTATAACATACGAATAAATCAATAAATCGACTTAAGCAAGAACAAAAAAACAAAACAAAACTGCATATCATTTTTACTCCATGTACTTGAAAAACACTTAGAACTTATATGGGTATACATATACGCATAATTATTTCAAACGCTTTAAATACCTACCTATAAGAGAAAGTGAACCCCCGACTGTTAAAATCCTTCACTCGTATCCATTTCAACACATTACCCCCTTCTGAGTAATATAAAAATATAGTACAATGACTTTATATTAAAACACGTGCAAACAAGTACTCACCAATATCATAATATATACATTTAGGGTAGACCAGGATCAATCGAAAGACTTTTTACTAAAATTACTCTAATGCACTTTGAATTTGGATAAATATACTCAATTTAATAACGACAAACTTTTATACTACTTAAAAGTCAAGGTAAGTAATCAAAGTGCTTAGGAAACAATCATTTCTTTTTTTTTGTTATTTCATTGTGAACGTCAAACAGCACGTCGAGCTTTTTTGTCCACTCTCAACCTCGACTGACAAAAGGACAGGAAAAATTTGGAAAAAAAATACCTGGTAGCTACCCTTCTGTAATTTCCTTGTTGCTAACTTGTTAATATTTGGTATAATTTATTATTTAGATATACTATACATTTATAAATTCTACCAATCACAAACCAAATGCTAATTCTTGTAATAGATTCAAAATTCAAAAAAAGGGCGCGCAATCCTTGATTTAATATATTTTTTAATCATTAAAATCATAAATAATAATAATAATACTCTTTTTGAGCTCATAACACGTAGAGTCAGCTGCTTTAAATCAAAGGAGTCAAATGATGAAAATAAGCTGAAGGGAGAATATAGTGTGTTTTTCTTTATCCCAAAGAGCTTGTCGTCCATATCAACTCTTTCCTCAAGTAAGTACGGTTCGAACAACTAATATATTTCAATATAAACATTAATAATTGAGCCCAATTTATAGTTATTGATGAAACACAATATTTTCAAACGTACTGTATGTACCTATATTCAAAATAGAATGTTAAAACTCCTGAGAATTATGAGGGTTTTTTTTTTGCCTCTAGTTACTTCCCAGACTATTACTTTTTTATAATTATATCCATAAAAGAGTAACTGTTGATTGAATTGCATTCATTGCTTCTTTCATTTTGGCCTAGAAAAAATTAGTTATAATACCTAAAGGAAATGACGAAAGTTTTGATGAGTATTTGAAAGAAGATACAATTATTTTCATTCAAATAAATATGAATATGTATAAAATTATATGTACAAATGAAACTTGATAATGACACTAAAAAAGTGATATTTATACAAAAAAGCAACAGAAAAATATGGTTTTTAATATCCCCAAAACACCATTTCTATAATATACCATTGAAAAAATTATAAGCCAACAAATATTTCACTACTAGAATGGACATCAAATATATGTATCATGGATCAACATGATTTTGAATATGAAAGTAAATTAAGGAAAGAGAAAAATCGTTTTATTACTTTTCCAGCTATCGTTACTTCCATAAAACAATCAAAAAACATTTACGTCTTTAAATAATATAAACACGGATCAAACATTCCAAATATAGAGGTAAAACTTTTTTATAGCAAAATAATCCATATTTCCTTTTCACAATGATTGATTCTTAAAAATATTATAAAATTCTGATACCAAATCTCTTGTTTCAGTACAAAAATATGATGATATGGAAAAATCGTTATATAAAGTGTAGACCCTTGATATAATCGACTATACTAATACCTTTTATAGGAGTCGGAGTACTACAGAGGGAGAGAGAGAGAGAGAGACAAATTTAAAAAAGAAAGAGTGATCAAAAAATTTGTTGCTTTATTATTTATTTTAGCTATGGGTATAAAATGTCCAATTTGCAAATTTTAATTGTACTTTTTGAAAAAATGTACCATTACAAAATGTGCAACAAGTTATTTTCATGAGGCTGTTTAAAAATCTCAAATTCAAAATCCTATTGAACTGTCACATACATATACCCATGGTATTAGTTTCATGATTCTATCTAGCCAGTACTTTTAGATATTGAAACTAAGGGAAACCAGCTCACTTGTATGTCAACCGGTGTCCGGTAAATTCATCGACTTTTTTCTCCCAATGAACACTTTCAACAACTTAGAGCAAATTTGTTTTTTGCAGGGTTTACCACATGAACACCGACTAGATTAAGATTACATAAAGAAATTTTGTACATAAAATAGCAAAAACTATTATTTTAATTACATATTTCCAAAATGAACAAGAACCAACTTTGAAACTCTTACAAAAACCGTAAATTAGATTTATTTTTAGATTTTGCGAATGTAGCGAAGCAAAAACAATGGCTTAGAATAAGGTTTATTTTTTTTCAAATTTAATATGATTTAAAATAATTTCCGATAGTTTTACGTTGACGAACGTAAAGAGGCACTCAAATAGGAAAATACAATTTATAATTAAAAGCTAGTTCATCTAACCAAAGGTAGCAATAGGTATACACGAATTTACTTAAGGATGTTGAAAGTAATCATTGGGAGGAAAAAGTCGGTGAATTTACCTATTGATGAATTGATTGTCGATAAATTTTTCTAGACCCGTGTCAACTATCCTCAGTCTTCCCTACATTCAAACATACAACATATTGATGCTTTAATATATATAAGTGAATGAGTTGATTGAAACAAGTTCTATATTTTTTTTTTTATTATTTTTTGTTAAAAAACAAAAAAACAAAAACAATTTATGTATCCTTATTACTAATAACCATTGGTTTTTACAGCATGGGTTTAGTGTTTTTTTTGTTTTTTTTTAAATATATGTATGTATATAAACTTCTCCATATTGAACATAAAAGTCCGTACATCAGAGTCATAAAATGAAATGGAATACATTTTATTATTATTATGATTATAACTACATACATACATAGACAAGGGAGAGTAAAAATAATAAAAAAAACTTTGGTAGAGAGTTTGATACGAAAGAGCCATAGGTTTTCATTTACCCTGCTAACGTCTCATACATGGATACAGCTATGAATTTTAGTGCTGGCTCGGGCACTTTTTAAATCCGTTGATTATCCGGATGCGGAAATGTTTGCCTCCACTTTGGTGAGCAAATGGAGTTTTTTCCTTCTGCATCCCCGTTGGCTTTGAAATAAATGCTCACATTAACGTTTGCATTTTAAAATTGAATAACTTATTCAAAATTGAACTAAGGCATCATTTAAAGCCCGTCCCTGACTTTTTCAAGCGAACTATGTAGCACTTCTATTTAAAGAAAACAATATGGAGACATGAAAATTAAATCTAGATTAACTTTTTGTTCAATGGTACATTCAATAGGTTTGGTAATAGCTAATATAGAAAATGCTTCAAAGGCACCGGTTTAAAGGCAGAAGGGATAAGGATGGCTGGGTGTGTGGGTGTTGCAGAACACTTCTGTTTGTGACTATCTGATCGGTAAAGTATCGAATGCTCGCATCTGTGGTTATTCTACATTTTATAAATAATTGAGTTGACAATATATGCAAAAAAAAAATGCAAATAATAGGGTTTTTTCCCCCATCTAATTATACATACACGGAACTAAGACATCATTGGAAGACGAGAGCTCTACACATGTCAGAGAACAAACTACAGAATAGCAGACTGATATTTAATTTGTAGAAATATAAAGTACCCCATGAGAGTTTGAATTTCGATACATCACTAATGTACTACACACCTACATACCATACATATCTATTACACTTTGTATTAAAATCAAGGATAACAATAAAAGGTTAGATGATCCCTTTCCCGTATTCTCTCCCTCATCCCCTCTCCTGATTCATTATTGCTCCAAAACCCTTGGGTATACATACATACATAAAACCATACACAACTTGTAATAGAGTCAGTCTACAAACATATTAGACTCTATGAATATATGAATAAACAAACCAAAATCCAAGAGCAAATTGAATGAAAGCTTTTTGACAAGTACATAATACATTTATTTATATTTTCTCATTTATGTAATTTGAATAGGTATATATATATATATATATATATATAAATTCCACTCCAAACCGAATAATCAACCAAGGGTCCCTTGGTAATAATAAGGAGCTCTTACAAATTCAAAAGGTCTATTTCTAATGTTGAACGAACCGATGGAATAAATAAAAAAAAACCAATTTATTATAGAAGGTATTATGTGTAATTATTGAAAAACAATTCAATTTCGAGAAATGATTATTATATTATCTATAAAAAGTGCATCACTATAAAAATGGATAAATATTGTAATTGATATGATCAAACTCTCTCTCTCTCTCTGTTTTAAATCATTTTCTATGAGGTTATGGGATTCTATAGCTAGGGGAAATTTATTTCCTTCGAAGAAAAAATGATTAATCATTACTCCTTATATAAATAAGGGATAAATATGGGCTAAACAATGTAATTAACTTTCTTTTAGAATGATATGCATTTCATTTTATTTTAAGGGTTAAAAAATCCGATTAAATACAACTTTTTCTAAAATGTTTTACTCCAAAAAGAACGTCTCATAAAAGAATATTCTAGCTAAACTCAAAAAAAAATCCAAAAATAATTGTACAAATATAAATTGCAAATTGAAGGAATTATGGTGACCAATAGTGAGCATTCTGCCATAAAATTTTCTTCTGTATCTACTCTCATTATCACACTACATATTCATCTGTTTGTGAGTGGTGATCATGAAATGACAAATCTTACAGATCTAAACTTTATCATTTATATGAACTAAATAAAAGGAGTTTTTTGACAGAGTTTGGGTTTGAGCAACGTTTTCATATTAAAACCAATGAGTTACACTTATCCAAAAGGTACTTGGTATTTACTACTAAATACTATGAGTGTCCAAACCGTATTAGTCAAGACTTTTTAGCATTGGCTTCAAGAAAAATGTCTAAAATCATACTTGAGAAAAAATCAAGTGGGAAATACAATTTAATATTTTGAGTATGTTATTTTTTTTTTTTTTTTTTTTTTTGGGGGGGGGGGGTAAAAGAATTCATTTAAAAGCTTTTTGAATAAATAAAAAAAAGAAGTTTTTAAAAAGTTTTTATAAAACAAAATGCAAGTTTTGATTAGACTGTGCTTCATTGCGAATTACGTTTACCATTAAATAACTACCAATAGCCATTATTATTATTATTATTATTACTTAAATTGTATATATACTTCTTTTAAAAATAAGATTCTGGTACACACGGATAATTTATTTTTGCATCATAGTGAAAGAGAAAAAATGAATTAAACAAATAAAAGAGTGGCAATTTCTGTAAGCCCCTAGGTACAGAGTTGTTGAGAAGAAAAAAAAGAAGTTTTTTAATTCACTTTTATCACAACTTTTGATTAGCTGCAAAAGAGAAAGCAGGTGATACACACTTATCTATTTTTTTTTTTTTTTAATATATATATTTTCTTTCAAATTGTTAATCAAAGAAATACCTCACTACAACATGAATATTGTGCTCTCCTTCAAGAGTCATTGCTACAGATGTTTGTCATCTTGGAGACATGTGTACATAGGTATTTAATAACACAATGATACCCCCAACAACAACAACAACTTCAATTCCATTGTATTATTTATTTTTTTGTCAGCTGTTTATAAGTCTACATACTCTTGTCCTCTCCTCATTAATATTCTGATCCTTGATTTATTACATTATATAGTTATATCTTTGTTAAAGATACTTTATACTAAATAAATGGCAAGACTGACGTCATTGCTTAACTGTCAGTATATTTGTAAAACTTTTGTTTGGGGATGTTTTTTTGTAGGGGGAAAGGTTGAGAGATATGTGCAATCAAAACTGCAAATAGTGATGATAAAGAATCAAATTTTACAAGAAATTTATACACTCTGGCTCCAGCGCAGGGACTGTTTATCTCAACTTTTTAAAGCCATTAATTAGCCAAAGTTTCCTTCAAATATATAATTTTGCATTCTAACTACAACTAGGCCTTCAATATGACGTCATTTTTGGTTTATTTCTGAAAACTGTGACAAAAGTGTACTTTAGAAAGCCCCCCTTTTTTTCACACACACACACACCATATTACTAAATTTGCTATTTTTATTTTTTAAGTGCATTCATAGCTTTGTAGAATTTAATTACATATTTAAAAAAAAAAATAAGAATTATATTTAGGTATAAACATAACTCACTTTTACAAAATGTTATTACTTTAAGTCATTATGCCTTATACGAATATACAAATATATGTATATGTATGTTCTCTCCTCCTCCTCCTCCTTCTTTATACGAACTGACTTCTCTTCATTGTCAAAAAGGTCTTACATATACACATAGTATTATATAACATAAATGGAAGTAATTGATTGCCTGCATTAACGAACATTTTATGACCCTAATCTAATCTTTAAACATGTATTTACCAAATAAAAGAACTGCTACTTTGTCCTTCCTATTTGTCCTTATCTACATATAAAGCATATATTTATATATATATATATATATATATATATACAAAAAAGGAATAATAACAATAATGCTTAAGGAATTCTAATAACATTCTTTTATAGATTTTAAAAACGTCTTAAACATATGCATATTATAGATATAATATGTATGATAGGGATTTTAATAGTTTACTCGTATGTTTGTATTTATACACATATGTACACCATTTAAATGTGCTTGAGGAAATCAATATTTGGATATATATACATATACATGCATGGTGGGAGGTGAGTGTACAAGTGAAAAGGTTTTGAAGCCTTACTTTGCCCAAATAACATTATTCAAAGATTTCAGAATGGTTTTAGAGTGAGTAAATAAAGTGTTGTGCTTTCTAAAAACTTTCTATTTATTTAAAACATTATTATAAATATATACCTGGAGAGTTGTATGTAGTTATTGTTGCCTATGTAAGGTGTATAATTTAGTAGTGGTGAACACACCTTGTTTTGGTAATTATCTGAGCTTTAAAAACAAGCCAGGGCATTGAGTCAATCACTAGGCCTTGAAAACCATTTGTGTAGTAATGCCCTATCTAGCTCTATAAGGATGATACAAACATTGCTAGGAAATTACATTTTTAGTAGATTCATTCCATGTATTGCTATTCTTCATCAACTCATTTCCACTTTTAGGAGGGAAATTTTGAAACGTCATAAGGTTCATGCTTCGTATAAGCAATGACTTTTACCTAACCAGTACTTGCCATGGTGTCTATGTATTCACAGATTCTATCCTTACTCACTTGTAAGGCAGACTATGATGATGATATTTCAAATTCATAAAAGACATAAGAGATGATAGTCTACAAATCATATCCAGTTGTTGCAATCTTTAGTACTGAGTCCTTCCTGAACAGAGTTGTTAATCTAAACTACTAACTACTTTAGAAACATACTCTTTATGACGTTATTCAAAAAACCCTTCTAACAAAAATGGGAGGGAAATGTCCGGGACTGAATTGTGTCTTGGGAACGTACTTATCAGTCACGGATAAAACCTTATATTTCTCCAAACATTATCAGATAAATAATTTGTATTTTTTTTCTATTCATTAAGCAATAAAAATTAACATTCTGCTATTATCAGATTCATTAAATTTAAGTATAATTGAGAATTAATTTTCTAGTGTGACTAGAGTTGCTATATTATGAGTTTGCTTACTAACAATGACAGTCAAAAAGCTATTACTAATAATAAAGATTAAAAATAATGCATCAACAAAGAAAACATTTTACAGGTAGTTGTTAGCCTAATACCTCTCTGAAATATCCTGTGGCTGTTTTAAAAAAAAACCATTTATATTTAACTAACTTTCCCTCCATTGTAACTATGACTGTTTGATGTCATGTATAAAATCATTGGCTCACGAAGCCAAATTGATTAGCTGAAAATATAATTAGCCTAAGTTTTTTCTGAGAAAATCTGCCTAGTTCAGTATTTCCGGATTTATATTCTGATTTTATTTGATTGTTTGTGTCTTCAACAAGATGACTGATTTCTAGAATGACCACGTCATACAAGGGCGCATTTACTTATGTTGATCTTTCTGAGGGGAATGTAGACATATATACTCTGGGCATCCCATTCTGTAGGAGTACACTGGGAGTGTATTTTATTAATACCTTTATGGATCATATACTGGATCTTTTGTAGATAGAAATTACAACCATATAATTCCCGACTATATTCATTAAAGATTTTGTAGTTTTAATTAATTATATTAAAATTATCATATACAGAACTATATAATTACAATATTATCCCTGTAGTAATACTTTTTTTTAAAGTAAAAGACTATACTCGTTGTAATTTATCTTTCTCCATCGTCAATCATAACAGACAGTTGATGTCAACAAAAAGATCTTCTTTAATCAATAGTACCATATGTTTCGCTCCCGCTGTCTCCTCACACTCTAGAATAATTCCATTTCTAATTATATCATTTACACGTGCAGAAACAGCTGTTAAATAGGTATAAAAATCCAGGTTCAAAATAAATATTATTCCTTCAATGCTTTGGTGCCCTACATCCATATATTGAGTGCATATCCCGTTTTTGTGCTTCAAAAAGAAAAAAGAAAAATATTAGAGATTACAAATCATTGTCCATTACATTTAAGACAACTGCATCAATAAACTCAAACTCACATTAAACATTGCACCCCATTACTTAATAACTAAATTAATACAATTGCATTCTTATCAATGATATTAATAACTTTTATGTACTTATTTAACTCTATTGATCTTTAATATGAATGTACATATATATTATGATACAATAATTAATTATTACTATAAAAGTCTCGGTGTAGAAATTTGTAGGGGAGATTGGAGAGAGTTGCAACACTTTTTCCTGGTTTGAGTTACTTTAAAAATACTTTTTATAACAATGGAATGTGTAAATTTTCATTCAATTTTGAGCAAAAATACGCTATAAATCAAAGACTTACGGTGGATCTATTAAAAAACAAGTACAACAGACTGAAGTAGGAGCGTCCAAAAGGATTTCAGCTGATTTTATAAATCCTCTGCGAACAACTACTTCAGTAGCTCTACCGTAAGTCATTGATTTCTATCAAATTTTTGCTAGAAATTGGATGAAAATGTACACATTTATACGGTCGATTTCTTCATAGTTAAGGATTATTATCGGGCGCTTGACATCTCGTCTGAAAGCTGTTAATCAATTTCATTTAATATTCAAGGAGTTATTTAAGCACAAAGGATTTCACCAACTTTTGGACCTGCTACCGCAGCCTCTGCCCCTAGACGTCCCTTTAGGTCAAAGCAAAGACTGGAAATGGAATTGTCATTAAATACAGTAGCGGAGCTTTATTTTATGATGTCCAAAATGAGTATCCTTCTAGGCTTAAATTGAGGTTGGAAAATGGGCCAAAAAAGCTAAAAAAGTAAGGTCCGATTTCTCGAAAACCATTTAATTCTCGAAAAAAAGAACTACAGATTTGAAATCAGTGTGCAAAACTGAATAACTTTTATTATACTTATACCTCTTAGGACTGTTGACCAGTGTTATTATCGAACTAGAGTCAGAGTCGAAACTTTAATAACCGACTTGTCAGAGTCATACAGTTACATCTGTTGTCTTCTATCAATTGAGTCTATTTATAGGTAGATAAATATACTTGCTCCGTTGTTATCCACAAATTGCATTTGAATGTGATCTATAAAATAAGATACTAACTAATAACCATCGAGTGAGACTTTTTCCATCTAATTTTATGTTGTATAATATTATTAGAATGATCTCTAATTGTTTGGAAAGAGGAGGATTTATAATGAACTAAAGAGTTCATGAAAATGTGCTTACATTTTTTTTTAATAAACATCTGACTACATACAACGTCATTTAGAGACAAATGATTATGTAAATTATTATTTTAAACTTTTCTGTTAAAAGGATCCCAAAAAATTCTTCCTATTCTATGTCCCCTGACTTCATTTGCATTTTGAAAGGGGTATATTTTTTTTTTTTTAGAGTGTAGTATATGTATAAAAAGTTAATCTCAATAACCATGGAGGAAAAAGGAAATAAGAACTTTTAATTCCGTCACAAAAAAAAATATCTTGGTTCTTGAATATTTATTCATTCATTTCACTTCTTATACAAATAGACTTATATGTACTATTTACAAAGAGGGGAAAAATACTCTCTTTTTCAGTTTTTACATTGTAAATACCGTAACGTAGAGCAATCAGACTTCATTGAAGTGAAAAAAAGGAAAATGAATTTACTTTTAATAGAAAATTTTGCAGAAGATAACTTAGAAACAGCAAGGAAGGGTATAATTTTATTTCAAGTATATCTGTACATACCTATATCAAAATAATAATAATAATATAAGCAATTTTACAGCTCACTGCCTCAGAATTTAATGAAACTTGAATTCATTTAAATATATTTATATATATACACTAGGGCTGGAACAGTAAGATTCGGCACTGACGGTTCAAGGCAGCCTGTCCTCTTTTCGAGTCGATCCGTTATTTTGTCTGTTCCCAAAAGATTTTCTATGTAATGGTATCAATTTCAAGCTTTTCAAGTAATAAAAACTGTCAAAAATGAGAGGCTTTGGTAGATTTAATTCCAATTATCTTAGAGCTTAGAATTTGTAACAATTTTATAATTTAAAATTGTCAAAAATCTGCAAAGTTTCATGGAATTTATTGTAACAAAGTACATAGTTTGTCATTAAAATTGACAAAGTATCAATATGACGGCTGTAATAGAGTTACAAAAAATTGTCTGAAGGGACTACAAATCTTTTCTGCTCTCCTCTAATTAACGAACTATAGATAAGGATCCCTGGCGTAGACAATAAACTCAATATTTGAATACTAAATATGAACGCTAAAAGAAATACCAGCTGCAATTTGAAAATGTGAGTATATCTATACCAATGAAATGAGATTTTATTTTTCAATTTCTAATGTTTATCGTAAAAAAAATGGTGACAAATTGAATCTTCAAAATAATAGCCATAGCTAGCCACACATTTTCCCCATCTCTCAGGCAATTTGTGGATGCCAACCCAAAAAAATTAGCCGTCTTTGGCATCAAACCAATCATCGAGCCATTTTTTGGCTTTGGGTGAGAATTGAAGATCTGTTCTTTTAATGGCTTACCCATCGATCCGAACAAGTGTTAATTTGATGGCAGCAAGTCTGGTAAGTTAGCTGCATGTACCAACGGTTCCCAATAGTACGTCTTCACCAATTCGCGGGTCGCTCTTGTTCGATATAGCGGTGCATTATCATCAAGAAAAATTACTTGATGACAACTGTTTAACCGGATTTTATCAACTCATACCAAATTATACCACATAGAGCATGCCCACTGTAAGCTTTTACAAGCACTTGATGTGCTTCAGAAGCGTTTTTCTTCAAATGAACACAGAAAAACAACTGCAAAGTCTGCAAATCGTAGTTTGAAGGCAAGAAATTCACAAACAATGAGCTGAATATTGTTGCCATATAACAGACAAAAAAAATAATATTGGTTTCAAAATACTCTTGCGACATCTGTTGGCTAATAGCTAATATTCGCTTTCCCTACAAAAAATATTTTTGCCTCTATAAAATTCCTAAATTTGAATCTTAATCAGATATTCAATACACCAATATGTAGGTTAATTTTTTATGCACAACTTGAGTATTTTCTTAGGATGAAAAATTAATTGCACAAACATATCTTTAATTGAAATAAATTATATTGAATAATAACTATTTAAATTAACAAAATATATAATTTTAGAGACATTTACCACTTCATTCCTTTAAAAAAAAACTTAATTAAGTAATCAGAATTTCCTTTAATTGGGCTTAAGTAGGTAATTACTTTGCAACAAAAGAAAGCTCAAAAATATTATAATTACAATATATATATATATATATATAATAATCATATATTCCCAGCAATTTTATATAGATAATTATAAAATTAATTATTTCTATATGCGGATTCATAACATGAAATTAATAATTTAAAAAAATAAGTATTTTTTTTATCAGCCGCTTCATCTAAATTCCAAAGATAATAATAAATATTTGCTCTCTCAACAAAAAAAGAAAAAAAACTCCTAAAAAAGTACAAAACAGAGTTAGGTAGATAAATAGTTTTTTTTATCATCATCTGATAGCAAATGCTTTCTATTCCTTGGAGAATTAAAAATAAATGAGAAGGGAGAGAGTTAGAGAGAGAGAGGAAAACAAAATTATTTAGTTTTGATTCCCAATTTTCGTAGAATATTATTACTATTATTTTAATGTTTAACAAGCAAAAAAAAACAACTCCATTTTATTACCACATATGTATATATAAGGAAAAAACTTTATAATATAAAAAAATTGTAATCAAAATGATAAATGATTTCTATTTATGAAATAGGAATTGGATGATATAATGACAATTTTTAGTTTTAGAAGAGAGCATAAAATACACAAAAGGAATTTCGTCAGCACCCAATGCATTTGCCATCTTGGAATCAGAACTTTTGTCTTGTCATATATATATATATGGATCTACAAATAATTAGCCATATTAAGAAGCCCTATTCCATACTTGGGACATTGAGCTCTAAATACTTGAATCTACATTGCATTAAGTATTGGAGCCAGGTCTGTACTTTGAAATAAGATTGATTGTATCCAAAGGGTGCACATATCTAAAATATTTTAATACAAAGTGTGCCTAGGAGGCACAAAGATAAATAACTTAGTGGTAAGTACTGTGTTACAGGCACATGGGTACGTTGTAAGTCGAGGCCATCTCATGGACATCTTTTTTTCCACTTTTTTTTTTGACATACCTGTATATATTTATGTTTGGAAAGCCACAAAAACCATGAACAATTTTTAAAATAAGTTTGGATCTATTTTGATATATGAAAGTTTAATATGTTTTAAATGTTTGATAAACCAAATCAAATTAGCAATATGTTACTTCAAAATCATGACATAATCATAATCATCCATAATTTAATTTTACTTAAAAAAAAAACAATAACATCAAAACGGTTTTAAGACAGTGTTGTTCAATTTCACTCCAGCTTGGATTAAACTGAGAAATTAATACACAAATCCTGCTAAATGCAAACATATCAATACATCTTGGCCGAATTTATCAATATACAACAATGTAATGTAGAGATCAGACATTGCAAAAAAATTTCCAAAAGCTACTTATTATTCCATTTCGATATTCGCAATCAAATCAACTCATTGCCAACATCTCAAAATATAATTTTCTATGTTACTATCTGAAATCATCACGCTGAATATTTGTTGTTGCATATTCAATTTTAACCATTTCATGTGAATATAACTTAATTATATAGATTTAGCGTCAAAGAATAATGAAAAAGATTCAAGACTATGATAAATTCAAAGGGCCTTAAATCTTGACATTAAGTTATTCTCAAAAATATTTGTATTAAAAAAAGTTATTTGGAAATACTTTTTTTATGAAATTTGTAAAAATTGATGACGATATAAGTTATGGAGAAAAAAGTTTTGACCTCATTTGCCCACTAAATAAAACCATAAATAGTTTTCGACCTCGTCAGAATCAATACAAACAAGGTCAATTGTGATCTAACCCATGGTTTTGGAGTCTATAAAGGACATTTGTACACATTTCAAATCTATATATTGTTGAAAATAAGAGGTGCTATATTGTGAATTTTCGGCCATATACTCCTTTGATTCCCGATTTGATTCAATGATAATAAGTACAATCCAAGTAAAGTGAAAGTTCAAGTGAGCCACCATGATATAGAATAAAAGTAAAAACAGTTCTTCTCAAACTTTTGACTTCTTTACTTCTTTAAAGTTGTAGCATTTTGAACATCTACATACGCCCCAAATTCACATTCTAAAAAAGGGAATTTTGAAAAGAAATTTTTTGCATTTTTTCTGGGGTTTTTACCCCTCTGTAAGAGTTTTTGATAAATTTTTGTATGTTTTGTTGTTGAAAATCTTTAATGAAAATAAAATTTCAAAATGAAATCTAAAACTACAATAATGTAATATACAAATTTCAATCTTAAAAACGAGTTTTAATAAAGAAATATGCTCACGTATCAATGGATTGGCATTTGCAAATACTTTATGACTTTTGATACAGTTAGTACTTTTATGGAATAATAACTCGGATTACATATGAAATTTGAAGCAAAGAAGAAATTGATTTAAATTATGAATTAATGACCCTGTTCCTCTGCATGTGTTTAACTGTTTTTATTATTGTTCGTGTTGTGAGTATGCTGTTGTTATGTAGACCTAGGTTATACCTACCAACGTGTATTTATATGTACATGTATAATGTATTTTTACTGTGTATTTTTAATGCACTTATGTATGTAGAAAGGTTGCTTTAGTAGGCTTCATGTTTGTTGTTTGTATGATTATTTTACTAAGTAGCCTCTCGTTGCAGTATAATTATTAAGTAGAAACAAATAAACAAATTTTATTTATTTATTATTTTATAAGAGAGTTTTACAACGTGAGCAAGGTCTAACCTACTAAGTACGTACTATATATATATCCGAAGCAGCAATTAATATTCTATATAATTTTATTTTATTGATTTATAGGTAAACTTATGTTTTAGAAGGAATACATAAGTTTTTTGCAACAGACGCGTAAAGGGTGTAGATGTCAAAAACTGCGCTCAAATTTTTTGAACTAATGAAACCTTATTTCTCTTCATTTTTTTTCTTCTTTCTACAAACGTGACTAGATCATTACATATACTCTATACTTGAGAAGAGACAAAATCAATTGTCGTCTAATGTTTTTTTTTTTATGCAAGTCAATGTAATATAGTTTTAACATTATTAATTAATGACTTAATTTTATTCGTTTAAATGTATTCTTTAGCTTTTTACAAAAAAAAAACAACCATTAGTTTACATTTAAATAGCCTTTGAAATAGAATACATCCTTTCTTCTACTTATGTAAGCTGTCCATTTAGAGTGTGATCATATATTAATCGTACGAGTTACTGAGAAGCAAAGTGATAAAATGAGGACACTGCGATCAACTTTTTTTCAAATTTACTTGGCCAAGAGTCTACGTTTTTGTACAGTAGGGGGCGCTGAGTGCACCATTAATTATTATATATGTATATATAACTACAGGGCATCTATGAATTTATCTTGTTACATCTTCAATTAAAGCAAGGTGAATTCTGCTAAGGGAAGACATACTGTCAAACCTGTACTAAGCCGTCAGGTGAGGGAAATTGAAGAAGTGACCACATAGTGGAGGTAACTGCTTGAATCATATTTGCTTTTTTTTAACTATGACGTGGCAAATAGGGCATGAACTACAATATAAACTATATCAAATAATATATGTACATATATATTTAAAACTACTCAATACGATTACCTTAAAAAATCTAAAATTTCTGTTTGCTCATATGTGTCATCTGTGGCTCTAACTTAATAACAGTATTTAGCATTTAAAGCATTTAAAAATTGTCATACTCATTCTCATATCAAAAAAACTTGTATAAAAATATGAAAAGTAAGCACTCATCAGACCATCTCCAAGTGTCCAGGATTAGAACGTATTGTCTAGAATAATAATTAATTCTTCTATTTCAAGCCCACAGCTTCTAAAGCTTTGTATTGAACAATCAGTAAACGCTCCAAAAAAAAGTGACAATACAAGCAATTTTATCTGCTTAAGGTATGCTTTCTTTTGGGTGACCGCTGGGCGGGAAATTCCAGGGCACGATTAATACAGTGTATTTATTTTATAAATTTCCTGTGTGGGAACTAGATATGCCCACTTAGTGCAGTGACACGCTTAAAGCAGATGACCGTTAGACCAGGTTTGATATACTTCGAGAGTGATATCTTAAAAAAGTTGTCTCTTGTTTTATACCTTTGCATTTATATACTGGAAAGTGTAGATAAATGTTCATACACGATGACGGTTGTCATGTGTGCCACTCTATAGGTATTGTTATGGCAGTCTTTTGAATTTTTATAGGTTTCTGATTGTATTCAAATCATGTAATATCACTCTAAATATGTCCCACAACGGTCAACAACGCTATTCGACTTCCCAGTAATGAAGAGTCCCCTGGTTGTATTCGAAAAATAACTTCTGGTATCCTACAATCACCTATAAATAAGTTCCAGAAATTTAAAAGGTCAAGAAAAATATTATCTTGGCTATAAAGGACTATCTAATGAAATGCTATTATTCTCTCCAAATTGACGTAACGTGTGCGTGATGTGACTTTTAGTATATAATATGGTTCAAGTTGATATTTTATAATATATTTTTTTAATGATCCTACGACTTTTTTTGTACTAGTTGAGTATATATTTATGCATATAAATAGTTATACGTTGTGTGCAAGTTGTGGGATTTGGCTCAAGTTTTAATATGCACTTCCCAACACGCCGTTTCAGTTACATACTATTCCCACCAATGAATATTAAATATTTTTATGTACAAACAGAAACCATGGACTCAATGAGATGATGACTCGTACTCACGACATTGCCTCGAACTGGTCTTAAGTTGCATTAAATTGATTTAACTTGAGATCAAATCCTTGATATTTGACTCAGACTTGTTAAAAATGACACATGAACAGTTCTGTCGTGAACCCTTGGATAAATAATTATTGAATGTATCATAGAATACATATTCATTAGTAATTTGCATTACTAAAGTCATTAAATACACCCTTAATCTATGTGTATACCAGAGTTCAAGGACAAGGAACATAAGGAGAAAATATATGATAAACAAATATTATATCTTTATTAAAGAGAAGGAAAGTTGTATTGACGTATGAAAAAATAAGTTTGAGATCAAGTAATCTACACTTTGTTTATGAAGATTAAACAACACTTTAGTCAAATGACTATAACTTAACGTTATAAGCATCAAGCTCCACGATTGTCAAATGATTTTAAAAGGTCCATACTGTAAGAAATCAGTCTCTTTAAGCCGTTTGAATATGAAAGATCCATTTGTGGGAGCCGTGTATGTAAAAGATTAGAATAAATTAAGAGATGAAAAGGACATGGACAGGTGATTTTTTATAAGTTTCTAGTAGATAAGAAACTAATCCTGCAACCCCTTGTATGTGTTGGTTGTGATGAAACCAATGTCAATGTGGGTTCAGCAGAAGGAATCATTCATCATCTTGAAGTATTACAAAACCATTCATTTCATTATTTCATCTATCTGTTTTACAGAAATAAACTTCCATTCTCCACAGTTTTCGATAAAAATGATCGTAAGCCCAGGTGTCTGGAGCATTGGTGTGATCCCATTGGAGAACCGATAAAAAAGGTTTCACAGATTTTCCGGTCCTAACGAAGAAATGGAAAAAAAGTATGTCATGGGATCAGAAATATTTATATCAAGTAAACAATTGAGTTATTTTAGGTGCTATTGATGGTGATTGGACCCCTATCAAGCTAGGTGCTTCATATGTGTCAAGGTGGAATACATTGTGGAGCAGAATACCAAACTGTATGACACAATACCAATGGTGTTTTCCTTCAAGTTTATTCCTTATGTAACATACGGCTCAAAGAAACTATTCGTGAATTGTAACAAAAAAAAAGACAACGGTGAAGAAATCTGTTCAACGAAATATAAATTTCACACAGACAGATCAGGTTCTTTTTGGTATGTTTGCAGATGAGGTCCTGAATATAAGAGACATTCCTGTTTCAATTATTAGAAAATGTACAGGAGACTGAAAAAGGATGTGTGAATAATGATAAACAACTAACATTATGAAGACACCATTGGAGATACCAAAGTGGGGGAATCATACTCAAGCAGTCGAAATACAAATAAAAGTAGCGGACGAAGTAGCCAGATACAGCGTATGAGATGAGGCAAAACATAATGTCTAGTAAAATGGTACGAGGCTTTAGCACAGAACGGGCTATCAAAATAACTACAAATTATATAAATATATTTTTATGTACATATTTATAAATTGACTATATTGTAGTAATTACTATTTTACAAAAGAAATTGAATTTTATTTACAAATTCTTAATTGAAAAAATAAATAAAAGTTATTTTTTAGTTTTTTTTATTATTAAAAATACATATTTTTGATCAAAGCAATATACATTTAAAAAAAAAGAAAAAAGAAATCTCATAAACATGTTGTTTTTATAAGGCATATAAATAAATAATTTCTTAGATATATGTACATACATTTTAAACAGATGTATTTATTTTTGCATTGTATGAATATATCCTTTTCTTAAATACGGGTTTTTAAAAAAAAAAATAACAACAGCACATGAATATATTTGTATGTAATCTGCATTAAATTCATTCCATTTTCTTTTTGTTTGATAATAATAACAATAATAAAAATGTTTAGCAATTAGATCTATTCTTTATAGATATACAAATATGTAAGTAATTTTAGTACATATTAAAGAAAAATGTAGAAAAAATCGACCAAATAGTTCCTAGGGATATTATTTTATATCCTTACATTGAAGCAAAAAAGTCACTGGACTTTATTACAATCATAATGTCAAAAATAATAATAAAATTAAATATATTTTTAAATAAATAGTTATTTTTCCTCAAAATGTTTTTTTTTTATCAGAGAAATTATGTTGTCTTTATAGAGTTAAAATTATTACTTTCGGGTTACAATTTATGAAAATAAAGAATAAAGAAACTTACACAAAAATTAAGAATCAATTACAAAATACATTCGTTCAACTTTTTTTTTAAATTTTTGTTTGTTTGTTTATTTTAGTATTTAAAAGATGTTGACGGAAAATAATTGATTTCCTTCGTTTCCATAGTTTAAGAATAGACATTTAGTATTGAAATTTTGTACGAGGGGATAGTTTAAGGAGATAAAAACTGTCAAAATAATGTTTTAATGCTCTTTTTTTGTCAATTGGCTCAATGCCTTTGATTTGTTCTTTGGAATTAAGAAAAAGTATTCTTTTGTCCTTGCTAAAATTTCTTTAGTTTTCCTTAAAGTTCTAAATAAAATTATTATTTTAATAGAGTACACTGGTCATCAGTCAAACATCCTAAGTATAATAAAAGTTATTTCGATTTTCGAGAAATCGATCCCTACTTTTTTAGCTTTTTTGGCCCATTTTTCAACTTTAGCTTCAATTTAAACCTAGAAGGATACACATTTTAAGCATTAAAAAATAATGTTTCACTTGTGTATTTAATGCAAATTCCATTTTATGTCTTTGTTTTGACCTAAAGAGACTCTTGGGGGCTTAAAAGATGGGAGTAGGCCCAAAAGCCGGCCAAAATACTTAAATAAATCCTTGAATATTACATAAAATAGATTAATAAGGAATGCACTAAAGAGCTGAGACCCACATCTTTCAAAAAAGATATCAAACGTCTGATAAAAATCCTTAAATAAGAAGAAATCATTCATCTAAATAGGTAAATTTTCATCCAATTTCGAACTTTCGAAAAAATAATTTACAGATTTGAAATCACTGTGCAAAACTAAAACACTTATAATTTTGACATTTCAAAATTATTGTCCTGTGTTGTTATTCGTATTATTCACATCGAACCCTTTACGGTAACATTATTTTTTTTTTTATAAAAAAAGGAGACAATGTTCATCCAATAACTTAAAAATAAAAACTAGAAAGTTTTATTTTTCTTGTAGACATATTTTTTAGATTTTCTACATCTAATGCATGAAGTAATTAATTAAACGCAATAATCACGAGTTTGTAATTCGTTTATTCATATACAAATTTTGGGATTTTTTTCCGCAGTTTTTTTAGATGAACCTTCGGTATGAATTTTTGACAATTTTATTACACTTTAATCAAAAGTTTGATCGTACTTTTGAGTAAGAAAACAAATCAATGAGCCTCCAGATGAAATAAATCTTTTTGTTCAAAAAAATATAATACATATTCATAATGTGAGTTTTTGTATTTCATCCAGTCCTAATAAACTACAATCTAAAGATATAGGACCTTGGCTTTTTATTAGCTTTGAACTAAAGAAAATTCATACAATATAAATACATCTATCATTTACAAAAGAGTAACTGCTTCTTAGTATTTTATATCAAATGCAATATTAATTTGTTATCAAATTAATTGAGGTAACAGTCACTCAATTCTTTTTTTTTTTGTACCTTTATTGTGCATTTTCTCAGAATTGAATGATTTCACATGAAATATACATACAACCATAATGGCGATAGTCATTAAATATAGTTGAGAATAAGTTTCCTCTCTGTGGATTATCGTTGATGTTTTTTGTTCTTGCTCTCATAGTTGCCTCAAATTTATGAAAAGTGTAAAAACTCTACAAAAAAGTCAAATAAAAAACTATCAAAATCTAAATTTGATTTTTTTTTAAAAAACAAACAAATTAACGACTTATAATTTGTCCATTAACTTCGACAAATAATTAATGAGACATTTACACTTAAAATATTTGTTTGTGTTTGACTCGTGTAGAGCATTAATATATAATCATATTTATATTTTTGTATACATATCTATATCTCTAAGAAATACTTTTTTAAAAACTATTTAAATATCGTAAATAAAATAAATGTTGAAAGTTGGGTCTTTAACCACCATTAATGCATATGCTACATACATGCACAGAGATTATATAAAATATTATTGAAATAAAGTTTATGCAGACAGACGAAAGGTACATTTATTTTACCCAAAGAATTACTATCTTGTAAGCAAAAAACTTAATCAATAAAAGTATTTATAAAAAAGAATAAATAAAAAAAAAAACTGGGAAAATTCTATAAATCATTTTTTTTTATTCTTTAAATTATATATACTTTAAATATAGACTTATGTATATTATTATGTGATCTACAGCAATAATATTTATGTATATACTTAATAAACTGGGTGGTGCAGAGAAAGAAAATTGACAAATGAAACGTAGAGAAAACATATTTGACAATTTCAATTAAACAAAATATATTTGACAATTTTCAATTCAACAAAAACATAGACACTTTCTGAACATAGATTAATTGTATATCAAAGGACATTTGTACCCAGTACTTTAAGAGTCCTTGATATTACATAGACAGCTGAACGATTTTCTTACCTTTCCTAACTTCTTAAAAGTATGCAGATTTGAAAGGAATGATAATTGTATTTTAATGAAATAAGCCTTACATCCATTTGTCTGTTCACAGCCAAATAGTTTGATTGGTATAAACCAAAATTTGCAAGTACGTATACTTTTTACTTGGATAAACAAAGAAGTACAAATTTTGATGATCTCAATATTTTTTTTTTTTGCCTTTATTTAAATACAAACCCAAAATTTATGTGAAACAAACATTTTTTATATGTGATAAAATTTAGATGCAAATACTTTTTTATGAGAAACATAGCGTTCAAGGTCACAATTTTTTTTTTTTTTTTTTTGAAAAATGTAAAATTTCAAAACTTAAAGTCGCCGTTGGGTAATTTTAAGTATTTATGAATATGATTCAAACTTTGTTAATCCTGTTTTCTTACTAAAGAAATACTTTTAGTACCAAAGATCTTTAATTTTTCACAAAAATTAATAGAACTTTGACTCCAATGTAAAGTAGACAACTTAATAAATGTCTTACAAACTACTTTAAAAAATTTCCCCTCATTGTATTTATAATATAAGCATATATTGCCTATTTCTGTATAGAGTATTTTTTAATATGTTACACCACCTAGACCATCCAAGCTTCAGTCCTAAACTTGGCTTGACCAAACCAGTCTGTCAGATCCTAACTCTTGCACAATAAATTGTATAGGACAAATCTGGTCAAATAGATGTATAACAGAGACCTAGCTGTAATCAATCCTCTATACCTTTTCAAGTTCAATATTGGAATAAATAAACTGAGCTTGAAATTGTTTATTCCCGTATTGAACTTGAAAAGGTAGTGACTGCAGTCCCTATTGCTATTAATCCACTCTTAATCATCCTTTTTTCATTGAAACTTCTTGTGAAATCTCTAAGATACGACTGGTCATGTGAAAAAAGAGCCAATTCTACAAGCACGCCCGCAGATGATGTCATACAAAATTCAATGAATTATAGACTTTACTTAAAAATATAATTTATCTATTTAACTTCTAAGCGTTGAAAATTTCGCGTAAAAGAATCAATAGAACTGTGTTTGACAACATCTGAAGCTACAATTGTAATTTGATTAGAAAATTATATGTAAAGTAATTTTGAGGTGCAGTCCCAATAAAGGCATATTAAAGTTTATACTCTATTAGTATTGGTTAAATGTTGTGTAATTTGCAAAAATGACACAGGTCTCATGCTATGGCATTAGTTTAGAACTCTAAACTTTAATGTACCTAACTTATTATTAATAAGCTGTTCTTAAAATAAACAGCAAAATAATGACAGCTACATTCCGCCCCTTCAAATGTAATCGGCTGAAATTCTGCCTTACTTCTAGGGTGCCATATTTTTTTATGTCATCAGCTCGGGCTTGCTTTGTGAATTGGCTTTTTTTTTATATCCCAAGATATGACTATCCTACCATCTAAAGTCAAATATGTTCATTCCTATTTAGCCTGCTAATCTACTTTTTATAATGAGAGAATTATTAATATAAATGTTATCATTTCGATTTTCCCTACTTTTTTAATAATTTTTTTGGTACTTTTTTATAGAGTAAATCACAGCTCAAAAAAAAACTTTGAACCAAGAGTAATGTTCTATGTGTTGTGAAAATTTGCAAGAAATTAGCCAAAAACAAAACTTTTCTTCAGATCCCAGGACTCTGATCATATTTTTAATTAGTCTACTCCAAATAAACCAAAATACTAAGCAGCTTTTGTTCCAAGGTTACCCCAAGTTTCTATCCACCTATGTTTGAACACTAGACCCAGCAGAATCAATTCTAAATGACGAATTTTGCCAGTTGTATATAAATAGTGAGGCTAGAAAATGCTACGAATTACTCGAAAATACAAAAATAGAACGTGCCTTTCAACCATGCCCTAATGGAGAGGAAAAAAAAAATATACACGTTGCATACATGAGACATTTTTTTGATTTGACTTGAATGTAGTCATGACTTGTGAACTTAATAAACCCCAGTTATCCGTAAAAACAAAAAGGAATCTTTTGAACAGCCCTAATTTTTATTTAAAAGAAAAAAAAACTAAAAAAATATTATTTGCAGTTATACCATATATATATATATATATAATTCATTTGCATACATCGATATTAAACATTTAGATGAAACATAAAGATACACAAGAGACAGCAATGTATGTATACAAATTTAATTTTTTACTTATACTGACTATGTAATACATATATATGTATGTACATCTAAATATGTATTTAGAAAGGATGCATTTTTTGTAAAAAAAAAATATATGAAAGGAAAGCTCCATTCATTTATTCATTTACTTATTATCATCATCCAAAATTACGAAAATTGATAATGAAAAAAAAAAAACCCAAAAAAATGTTATGAATATTAAAGATTTATTATGAGATTAAGGAATTTAATGATTCTTTTTCTTCTTATTATTATTTTATGCTCCAAGTCGATCAAAATTTGCATAATGCTCTACCTATAGTAGGTAAGTAACCTCTCTTTTTCTTGATTAGTTGAACTCATAGGACTCCTCTCTAATAGGTTAAATGTATTTATAAATAAATAAAAAGTAACTGTAGAAAAAAGTAAAGATATTGTAAATATTTGATGAAATTTGAGCTAGAAAAAGAAAAGGGAAGAAAAAAAAATTACTTAATTTCTCTTAATGATTTTTTTTTCTTTTTTTTTGTAGATGGTTTTTCTAAGTATGTTTTTTTTGTTTTTCTTCTTGTATTTTTTTTTCTAGTATCCTTGAGAAAAGGAAAGCTAAAAACTATGAAGATTGATATTCCTAAGAAGCAGCATTCCTTTCTTTAGACTTAATGTGTTACTTGTTAAATATTTAATAGAATTACGAACAACAGAGGAAAAAGTTGAGTTGAAATGTTTATTTTGTTGAATATGTACAAATATATTATATATATATATATATGTTGTCATATAGAAATATATATTAAGGTTCAAATTGAAATGAGTAAATGACCTTTTATTTAAATGTATTTTCAATTTGTAGATTTTAAATCAAAAAAATTTGTATATATATTTTTTAAATTGAAGCATTTACTTGGACATTTAAGTGGGTGTACCCTTGCTGAAACATTATCACCAAATAATCTCCTTAAATGCAAATAAAAAAATTCGTTTGTGCTGGATTGTAGACAAAATCAGTGACTTTTGCCGTTGTAATCAACATTAAAACTGATTTTAATGTGTTGCTTAAATGTCAAAAATATTTATTCTTTTATAAAATATTCAAATTTTCAATTTGAATAATAATAGTTTTTACCTGACTTTGAATGTAAATAATCACTTCACAAATGAAGAAAATGTAAAAAAAATCTCTCTCTTAATTTTCTGATCTTTTCTAATTGAAGGTCTAAATGATTCCATTGAGCTCCTACAGTGATTTATAGATATATTTATTGGGTGTGGCTTCATAGGTAGGGTAAAGTTCACATAAACAATTGGAAAAGTCAATATTGCAGCCATATTGGAGCGCCATTCTAAATATTTTACCAAATATTATACTTTTGTTGTATAATTTATACAACAAATGATATTTTGAATCATATTTAAGTATGTTGAAGGATAAAGCATTGAAATCAATTTCCTCTAGAAGGAGTTGAACAAAAGTTTGAAGGTCTTTAAGAGAAAGAAACAAAGTTTGAAGGACTTCCAAATGGACCCCCGTGGGATCCTAAGTTGAAAATTTCACAGCGAGTGTTTATTTGTTAAAATAACGATACAAAATTATTAAATTTGGCTATGATGATCCCATAAATTTTCAAATAAATAAGGGCGTACATTTGACATGGAGTGCCCCATCTTTGAGAGTGACACCATTTTGTCGAAACATCTATCAAATAAAATTTGTATATTTAATAGAAAAAAATATAAGGAAAATTTATTTCCAGTAACTTTAAATATTATATAAAAAAAACTATTTTTTTTATTAGAGTAACCAGGATTTATATTCCAATGTATGGTTTGGTTTGAAGAAATTAAAATATGAAAATATTTCATGTACAACACATTTTAACTAATATAATATGAAAATATAAACATGACCATATCGTTTCAAGCATCTCAGAAGTCTGTAAATTAAGTACGAAAAGTAAAAAAGAGAAATACGTAAGGCCACATCCAAATACCGTAATCCATAACAAAAAATATATTTCGTTATGTCTTTCAAATGAACTATAAATTAAATAAAGTTCTTTTGTATCCCCTTGATAATTTGTATATGCTAAATACACATTTATATGAGAAATATACGGAAATAGTTCCTGGAGCAAATTAGTTAGAAGAGGGATGACTACATTCAAAACCAAAAATTGTATACAAATTATTTATATACATTCATATATATGTTATATATATATATATATAGTTGGATTATAAATCAAATTTAAAAAGCAAATAAAATAGTTTTCCTTCAAAAGAAAAGCAAATACATTTTTATTTATAAATAGGAAAGGATCTCATAAAGAGAAGGGAACTTAGAGCCCAAAGAAAATAATAAATGAAATAAAAATAATTTTTAATAATAAATAAATAACAATTCCAAAACTCCCAATTTGGTTTTAAATTAAATAAAAAGAAGAAAAGGGTTGTCTTCTTTTGTATTGTTCAAATATGTACCTTCAAAGGATGAAGAGCCATAATACTTATACTATAACATACACCTACTCGGCACACAGTAAGTAACTGTGAAATAGAATTTATACTACTCCCTATTAGCAGAGATGAAAAAAAAACCATTGTTTTTCGCAATAGAAGGCAATTCGAAGACTTACATATGTAGATTTTATGCATACACGCCCTAATTATCCATTGTCCATCAAATCCCTTGTGCATGATGCAACAAAAAAAGCCCAGGAAAAAATATTTTCTTTTTTCTGGACTTGACATAAAATCAATATTTTTTCTCCAGCATTTTTTTTTTTTTTTTTTCATAATGCCTTAAAAGGAAAATCAAATTATTTAACCAGTGGATGTTTGAGGTCAACAAAATAGAATGAAAAATATAAATTCATGACACATATTTTATTTTATTTTTTAAATGTAATATAAATATATATATTTCTCTATATAAATATTTTTCCCCTTACAGAAGGCTTTTTGACACAATTTGACATGAAACACTTCATTTCCTTATAATAAATAAATAGTTTATTTCTTTTGAATTAGAATGGTAGAATTTTTTTACACAGTTTTTATAGGAATCTGTACATTTTGATGTGATATCAATGTTTAATGTGTACTTTAGATTCTTCGAAAAATAATTTTTTTGCTCGAATTTTTTAAAAATATAATTTATCACTCAAAATTAGGTAGTTTTAAAATCTATATGTCAAAAACTTTTGCTACTCAAGGTCATTTTATAAATCAAAAACCATTCAAATTGAGTATTAGTATATTTTAATGAAAATATTTTTTTTCTCTCAAATTTTTTCAAATAAAATATGCTCTTATATATTTAGTTAAGATGTGCTCAAAGTTTCAAGTCTCTAGGTTCAAAACCATGGCTACACAAGGTCATTTTATACATTATGCGTCTTCCAAAATGAATATTAGCGTATAATAGTTGATAAAACTACTTGAACTTTGAATATATCATAACTAGTCCTTAAATTATTTATTTTTTCAATTATTTTGAAAAAAAAATTATGAAAAACGTTTAATAGGAGTAGTATAAAGTGGTATAAATTATTTTTTGTAAACGTTATACATGGTATGAGCAAAAATAAGGGACGTTGGATATGTACAACAAATAGAATAATTGCTACAAAAAAAATAATATTATTTAAAATATGAAACAAAAAGGTATTCATTGCCCCTTGGCTCTTAATATCACAGCATATGTATGTAAGTAAAACAAAATGCATATTATACATGCAAGAACAGAGTATACCTTATTATATGTCTATAATCTCTGAATACATTAATAACTACTTGTAAGGAAACAATTCTGATTCAAGGAATGAGCCACATTTATTACAATGAACATGAGTCATCAAGTGGCATACCGCCATGTTGCAACTTTGTCTCTTCTACTTCCAATCCATGAAATAATGAACACTATCTAGTTCCAAGGGACTCATAGCTTGAATGGGTTCAACCATGTACATAGTTGCTACAACACCTGTATTCCTTTCTTTTGACATTAAATTATCTAATTATTTATTCCTGACCCTTTTAAGGCCATTAACGGTGGTTAAAGAGATATCATTAACTGCTGAAACTTTTTTTATCCCCTATCCCAACCGAAGTCCCATGAGCATAACTCCACGTGTCCACTCCTGTAGCTCATTTTGATTGAATGAGAATAATTAAAATACGTAATTTGCATTACTTGACGCTTCGAACGAGGGGTTTTAGGGTCTGGTACAAGATATTTGGGCAGAGTAAATACGTGATTAGTTCGAGGACGGTAATATGCCTGTTATACTACAATATTCGTACATTTATTGTCAAATTACCTCTTCTCCGGATGATCAAACCTTTAAACTGTTGAAACAGGAGTTATAACAGTTATAGAAATCATTTGATTTCATTTCTTTCTCTGTTAGTAATTTGTAGTTTGCTAACCTATTACTAGGACTATAAATAATATGCAAATGGGGTGTGTAAAATAAAAAGAAAGAGAAAATCAACCTGGCCACTCTGACAATTTGATGAATGTAGAGAGAGAAGCAACTTGAGCTGTCATGACGTTTGACTAAGCTATAAGCTGATATTCTCCTTTATATATGTATACAAATGAAGACATCAATAACAGATAATAGCATTATGTATGTATACCATAGATGAGAGGCAGAAAATTAACTGAAATTCATGTCAGGAAATTATATATTTTTAGCTAATAATTATACGAGGACTTGAGACCTTTTTGTTGACAATTTATTTGCTTTATTAACCTTAATGCATGACTTCCTTCATGCGAGATCCTTACTATCAGGTAGATGTTCTCCCCTCAGTAATAAAGGAAAAATGATAACAGCTTTGAAAAACAAAAAGACTTGTTCGAAGTGCCAACTCCACAAAATCTCGCACGCGGCATTTTGCATATTATTTACATTCCTACCTATTACGTCAACTGTGCCAAATAAAAATATACCTTGTTTCAAAAGCCACAGTATCAAATTCAATCAAGTGTAATAATTGTCAAAGTACAATTTATACTCAACATTTTAAATTATTAAAAAAATTACAATCACATAACTAATTTTTATTACCTCTAAAATATCTAATATGAACATCATCATATAGCATCTACACTAATGATAAAACATTTGTAATTGGTTACATCCATAATAGATGGTTAATTAATATATCATGTCAACAGTAAATGAATTTATAATAAATATATCATACATATTTATCATGGATTTGAGCTTTTAGGTGCATTTGTTTCATATTTGAAACAAATAGAAGAATTGATGCACTTTTGGAATAAAATCCTAGAATTTTAAGAGTTACCTCCAACTAATTTTGTTGATTTATGTTACATAAGAAATAAAGGTTACAACATTTATACATATATATATATATATTCAACAAAACGCAACAATATTTGTATGTATTTAATTATAATATACTAGGGTATCATAAGATAATTTTTATTAAACACTATTATGACTAAATTTAATTGTTTCAGGCTTTTGACTCTCCCTCGTAACATTGAAGATTAAAGTTAACTATAACCTTATGAAGCCAGAGTTTTTTGCACAGAGATTTAAAACTTTGAACACATCATAATAAAGTCAAAATATAAGACATCTTGAAGACGGACTTGAGAAAAAAATGTGACTTTTAGAACATCCTAGTAATCGTATATTTTTTTGTACAATTTGGGATTTTGTACGTTACAAGTTGAAACCCAAAAAATAAGGATTTTAAATGAATAACTTATGGATATACATAGAATGCTGCTACGTAATTTCCATTTCTTACCTTTGACCCCAGCCCTCATTGCCCCACCTTTTAGACATATTCTAGAAAAACTTGCTCTAGAAAGACTTAGCTCAAGGATTTTGAAATAAATACACCCATGTATTTTATGAAACTTATCATAAAGCATTTATCGATCATGTTACAGCTCCTTGATTTGAATATTTTGATATGCTAATCACCCATTAATGAGTAAGTTTAATTGATCAAAATGATTTCATTAGTTTTGTAGTTAAAATGGCTGGTTTATAATTAAATAAGATGTTATGAGATGCAGAAATTGCAACGTGTACAAAATGAGTACATGAGTTAAAACTTGTTGTATTGGTCATTTCTTATAAGCAAAGGACAATCATGACACCCATCATCTTAGATTTTGACCAAATTTGGATGAAAAGATTTGAATAACTACAAAATTTAAGCATGAAAATATCAAGTCCTTCAAAAATTACGAGGATTTAAAGATGGGTCTAATTTATACTTTTTTTTTTAATGTATAGTCCCCATAACGCAATTTGTAAAAAAATATAATTAACTATATGTTTTGAACTAATGAACTAATTCTGTTAAAAATTTTAAATAAGTCAATTATTCAAAATTGATTTGAAAACATTTAGTTCTCAACGGAAAAATACTTGTTTTTCAGTTTTAATGTCAAGTCATGAAAAATATCAGATTCAGTGCAGGGAGTACCTCAAAACAAAGTTGCCAGTTCTGCATAAAAGAACATAAATTTTCTGCGGATCATTACTACATATTAGACTACTTGTATGAGAAAAAAAATATTCAGAGACACTCGTTTGGAATCAAAAGTTGTACTCATTTAAAAATATACAATTTCTAACTTTTTTTCAAGGTAGGGAAAAAAGTTAAAACACGTTACAGACTCAAATGTAAATTGCAAAAAAAAAATGTTTTCTAGATATTTAAATTTTTTGTAGTACATTGGAAGTTTGTTACGTACTAATTTGGTGAAGGGATTTTTCATGAATTTTATATACCCTACTGTAGGGAAGATTAAATACAATTAAAACACTTGAGATTTTTGCTCAATTATGTACTCATGTATAATTCAATGTAAGGATACCAATACAATTTGGTCGAATTATTAGGTGATGAGTGTCAAAACTTAATTTTTTGTCCATTTTTTAAATAGAATTATCCTTAAACTATATATAAGATGTGAACCATTTATTAAAAAAAAAACACAACTAAATAGTAAATACAGTTAGAAAAACTTTTTTAGAATTGGTTTTTGTGGTAAAAATATTTTATAATGTTTAGCCTACATGTTGCTACAAATATTTTTAATGTGAATTTTCCTTAATATATACAGGGATGAAATTACATCATTGAAACACCAACTAATTGTGTTAGCTGCATAATTGTACAAATTGTGTGATTCCCTATATAATCAATACTAAAAAAATAAGAAATTTCAAATAATTGGATCACAGATTTGTTGAATGCAGCCGGTTAATAAATCTAATTTTTGGTAAACATATCGTTCAAATCGGTGTTTAAATATTAATTTTGTTTTTTTGTGTTTTTGCGTGCTGAATGGGGTCAAATGGAGTCATTTGTAATGTGATTTGATTAGACGAAATCCACTGCCTAACCGAGGAAAAAGTCATTTAAATATCAAATGATTCATATTTTACTTATTTTCCTTCATGAAAACCAGTCATTAGTTATGAGATTTTCATAGGAAATGGTTCCTTAAGAGCTCTAGGGACTTTGTTAATTCTTCTTATGTGTAGGAGCAGAAGTTGGGATGGATAAATTACACAAACGAATTACGCTATGTAGGTATATGCATAAAGGTCCCACGGACCAAAAGCCTTTGTGGACGAGTAATTGAGTGAATAAAAAGTTATTTCAATAAAATACCCACCCATTTTTTTAATAAAGAAAAAAAAATCATTAAAGACTATATAAAAACGAACACTTTTTTTTAGAAAGGTGTAAATAGGGATAGAAAGGATAAAGTATTGATGAAAAAAATTCGTTCATCTATGGAACTTAGCCATTTATGGTTCGATGTCCCTTCATTGTATTACTGAATTTGTATGAATCTTTCAATATATACACTTGGTTTAATATGGTCCATAAGTTATATTAAATATGTGATGTAATCTACATGATACATTGAAATGTGCCGTTGGTCACGTTTGAGTGACGAAAAATAAATAATTTGTTTCATTACTCATACAATAATTTCAGTGCATTTATGGGAAATTTTAATGTTCAAGAAGCATTTATTGAGTCACACGTAGAGACAATGAGTTCTACTTTTATCCGGAGTGAAACAAAAGGGATCTTTTTTAACAGTTGTATTATAAAAATTAATAGAGTTTCTGCTTTTTCTTTCCTTGTCAATTCATCAGCATCACAAAAGTCACATACTACATACAATGAATACATTTGCCAACTAAAGAGTATTTTTGAAATTAAAAGTCTTGGAATTTAAAAAAAATCTTACTTAGAGTGAATGTTTTTTTAACTACATTTTCTTATAAGTCAAAAAAAGTTACTATACATGGAGTTTGAAGTGAAAATTGTATCCCTTAAAGTTATAGGTTATCTTTTTTTAAAAGTATGTAGAATACTACCAAATGAAATATAGTAACTTAAGGCACTCAAAGTGATGTTTTCATACATACAATTGATGATGTTCCTTGAACTCTTATTTAATTTTCTTTTAAATTGGAGTTCAATCAAGGCATCACCAACCCTGTGGCTGCTATTCTAAAGATCTTCTTCCTCTTCAGAGATTGTTTGTGGAGGGTCAACTTCTTGTGTTAGAAATTATATTTAATTTTCCTAGAAGAAAATATAAAGAGAAGGCCTTTTATGAATTATTGATTGTGTAAATCAATGATTCTCAAACTGTTTTATCACAGGGAACATAAATCACTAAGTTATTAATGATTGGCTACTCTTGCTCGTCAATTCATCATTTAGTGAGTCAAAATCTAATTTAAAATACGATTTTCCTCGTCGTACCCATTTTATAGTTTTGAATATAGCAAGCTCTTGTTTTCATTGACTCTCCTCGATAATTGCCACTAACTCCTTATTGATCCAAACAGGTTCGCTCTTTTTTTTTAGTTCCATCTCTGTGGATCTAATTAGAGCAGTGGGGAACATTCTTTCACAAAATGTTGGTCAGGGTAAGAACCATTTGTCTAAATTAACCTATGAAATGAGACTTTATTTGTCAATTTCTAACGTCTACATATTATGAAAAAATGGTGACAAATTTAATCTTCAAAATAATAGCCATAGCTAGCCACACATTTTTCCCATCTCTCAGGCAATTTGTGGATGCTCCGTCCAAAAAAAATCGGCTATACTTGGCCGCAAACCCATCATTGAGCCATTTTTTGACTTCTACGTGAGAGTTGAAGACCTGTTCTTTAATGACTGACCCATCGATGCGAACAAGTGATAATCTAATGGTGACAAGTCCGGAGAGTAAGCCACATACACCAACGATTCCCAATCGTACGTTTCCACCAATTCTCAGGTCGCTCTTCTTCGATGTGGCTATATATTGTCATCAAGTCAAAATAAAGTTGCTCCTTACGCAAGTCTTAGAATTCAATGGCATAATAAACTCGGCGATTGAAGATGAGATTAAATCCTTATGACTTACGTGACTAAAAGCAGAAAATCATTTTTTAATTATATATTAATGTAACATTTCATAAATACGAGGAAACTCTTCTTTTTTGATTTTCTCTATTGATTTTAAGCAGATAATTAATTGATGACGCAAAGTTGTGTCTATTGTAATTGCTCATCATCTACGTGTAATGAGTTATTACCAATGACGAAATGACCAGGCTACCAATAGTAATGTATTTTAGGAACATAAATTCCGATAACAGAATAAAAAGAAAGGAGCAAAAAAAGGAAGAATTGTCATATAAAGTACAAAGTAGTATATGTTTCAATCTATAATCTAATATAACGAGAAGGGAAATAAAAAAAAGAACAAATATATGTATGTGTATACAGTTGAATACATATATGTACATGAATTTTTGAGGTCAACAATATATAATATATATACTACTACTATGGACAAAAAATACCAGGAAATTTGAATTAAACTTTTTTGGAATTCCGATATGGAACAATATTTTTGTTTCTTAAATTGACACTGCTATTATTCACATCTGTGATTCCAAATTATTACACATTAAAATATTCATTTGAGTCTTTGAGATGCGCGTCGTTCTTTTGGAAATAGCGCAAATCGAACTTTCCATTTTTTGGGGTTTTTTTCTAAATGTCTGATTAAGAGCTGCAAATATTAAATCCAGCGTAAAGTCATTAAACTAAAAGTTGTAGATATTATGTCACTGAGTAAATTTGTCATACAAAGTTTTCAAATCCAGAAGGTGGTTCACATTTATTAGAGGTTCGAAAGAAATCTGATACCGCCCCTGTTCTAACCATGGCTCATCAAATGGATTTTTTAAACTTTTTTTTTTTTTGCAAACTTACACAATATGTTTTGAAAATAGGAAAAAAAAAACGTTGGTTTGATGGGTCATTTTATATAAAAAGGAAAGAATCATTTGAATGGAATGAAAATAATTTAGATGATTCAATAAAGATTTTTTGATTTACATATAAACAAATTCCCGATACTTTTTGCCCATAGTTGTACATTTTAAAAATAAAGTTGAATTCTGCAAAATAAAATTCCGGCAAGAAAGAAATAGAAATGCAAGTCTTGTAGAAACAAACTTTTTACATATATATATATATATATATAAAATTCCATTATGTTACATTTTTCTCCACTTTGAATATTAATATTCCTTTCCTTTGAAACTATAATAAATTTATTTTTCTATTGCATTTTTTGAATTAAAAAAGCATTCGTCTTCAAATTATTTTCTTCTATCTACGGATAAAAAAAAAAGGCAATTTTTTATTTTATTTTATGATTGAGACTAATATTATTATTGAGATAGGAAAAGACAGATAGTTTTTATGCATTCTTGCATTCTTAAAACTCTAATAATACATGGAGAATAGGATTAACTTAATTAAATGTATGCTTCCTGCACCTATAATTCAATTGAAACTTATTTTGTGAACTTATATGTATACAGCTACGGTTTGCATTTACTTGGATGTTCTTCCTTTTTTTTTTTACTTGCTTTTATTCAAGATGTTTAATTTTAGCTACTTTTTCATAGAGTAATACATTAAAATATATCTTTTCTGTGCTTAACACTTTTGTTAGTGAAGTAAGCAATCTTTAAAATGTATTTAATCAAAGTTTCTCTAAAATGTACTTATAGCATCAAAAAGGAAGACGAATGAAAGGAGAAAAAAGAAAAAGAAAAAGAAAGTACCGTGTATTTCGCGCATTTATTTCTTCTTATTTATTTCATTTGATATTTAAAAAAAAAAAAAAATTACAATGTCATTAAAACGATTTTGATCTTTCATTTATCAACAAGTTGCCCTTTTTTCTGAAATTCTAAATATAAAAACCTGAATACCATGTCGAGAGTCCATGTACACATTTTAAAATTGTACAGGGATATACATATAAATTCATCAGGACTATAAATTGGAATAACGGCGATAGTAATGCCCTTACTTCAACTATGCAAAAAAAAAAACCTGCAAATACAATCCAATTTTCATAACTTCATTAGTCTCAATATCTCTGATTGACTCGTATTGCCTCATAAATTCAGGACCCTTCCATGGAATTTTATAATTGGATTCACATGGGCACCATTTTAACAAATTCAGATTTGGAAATGTTTTCTCCCTTTTTAGCATCGATTCAGAGGATATTATGGAGATCCCATCCTGTTTATTTATCGAATACAACAATCGATATTATATACCAAAACAAGGACAAAAAACCGTTTATCAAGAGATTTGGAGATCCTGTTGTTCTCGAGAGAACGGCTCTTAACCAAAATAAATTTACAGCACAACGACTTAGATAGGTCAAATTTTAACATTGGAAGGTTCCGCTTTCCACTTGAACGTTCTTTTATTGGTTTTAATCCTTCGAAGCCGTGGTTTTTAAAATTTGCACTTAAAAGACCTAGATATGATGGAGAGATTTCAATATCGGAAAGATTTCAAAGTTTGTTGGGCCTCTCTTTGTCCTGGAAGAGAAGAATTCTGAAATCTACGGGTAGTATTGCCGATGGTGCAAAATTTACTGCACAATTACAAATTTCAGGACAAATCCTCAAATTTCATCTTCCATGCATGGGTTTTTATTAAACAATATCTTCCATGCATTCGTAGACTGTCCAATCCTAAAGGTGTTTAAGCTATTCGTAAAGCTTAACGTTTGTGAGAATGAAGACGATTCCTCAAATATTTTAAAAGCCTATGTTCTTTTTGGTGTCTTTAATCTTAAAAACAAATCTCCCCCCAGTCACAAAGCAATTGAATCTGCAATACAAAATGTCAAATCTTTAATTGCACAAAAACTTACTACTAACAAGTACATTTTAGAAAAATATCTAAGACCTATCCTCATTGGTGCTGCCGCCCGCCACTCTGCTTTTGAGGTCAAAATTCCTGATTTGGGAGCGTCAATATGGAAATGGGCTGAAGAACTCATTAAATTTTATCCAAACAGTTCAAAATTCTATTGGAACGACATCAGGAGGATTTTAAGAATGCATCGCCGTTTTGTATTGAATACAAATTAGTTTTATCAATTGTTGTTTTATATATATGGTTTTTTTATCTGGTCGGTAATTTTGAACTATAATATTCATTGATGTTTTTATTACGTAACGGTCCAGAATTGATTTTATTTCTTATGTTATCTGTATGTTTTTAGTGTATTTTTTATTTACACTGTATTCTTTTTTTGCAGTACAGAATAAAATTATTTTAACCATGAAAAAAAAAAAAAAAAAAATTCAGGACCCTGCTTTTCTCTATAACTAATATAACCTTTAAATTTTAGTAGTTGCAGAATTAGAAACATCAAATTTATTTTTCTCCTTTTGATTTCTTTATATTTGAGTCAAAAATAAAATAACATTTATTCAAGTAATTAACGAGCCATTACTTTTAAAAGTAACTATTTACCATTGCTCATGAGGAACAATGTTACATTTTTGAAAAGCATTGCTTTTTCCTAATGTGAACTGATATGGATACAAAATTAATACTCTATTGGAAAATTGAGAATGGGTTTTATAGAGTAGATAGGTTCCTCTGAGAACAGATGTATCAATGCAATTCTTTTATAAGAAATGAGTAATTATCCCTCAATTCAAATTAGCTCTGATCTTGAAAGATGCTCAACATTTAATATTTAACAATCATTACATTATTTAAAATTCGCTGAAGGTGGCCTTTTTTCTTAATTAAATGGAATACATTTGTAGAAAGTATAACTATCTGAGAAGGTCTCGAATCAGTAGGGTGGAGAGACACTGGTCCTAGGATATATATGAGCTGTTGATCCTTTTGGAGAGTGTACGAATACATAAACGTGGGAAACTATCAACATAATACAAAAATGAAAACAAACAAATGTAGTTCAAGACGCTCGCTGGCTAACAAAGCAACTTGTATTCAGAGATATACATCTACATATAAAGGGTTTTTCAATAGGGATGACGCATTTTTATTTATTTAGGGACTGCAAACTACATCATTTTTGTTTTGTTTACATTTCTACACATAAATAGCTGTCAAATCATCCTAAAGCAACGTTTGAAAGTTACCCAAATTCACATTTGGTCGTGGAAACTCGTAGAGATAAAACATCTTCAGCGACGAAGCTCATTTTCGGCTTAATGGGTTTATTAATAAGCCAAATATGCGCCTTATTGGTGAAGCAAAAACACACCTGTGCTTCATGATACCCCACTGCAAACTTACTGTGTGGCGTGGCTTTCATGCCAATGGTGGTGCTATGTGGCCAACCTTTTTTGTTGATGATAATAATTGCCACATACCTCTGAATGAAAATCGATATCCATGACCCATGATAACGGATTCTTTTTGGCGGCTCCAGTTAGATGGTATGGACTTGAATGACACGTGGTTTCAACAAGACGGATCTACTTGCCACGCAGCAAAGGATACAATCAATTTATAAGAAAATGCGTCGATCGTATTGAAGAACCCTTTATATATATATATATACATATATATATCCTCTTCGGGATCTTCTCAAAAGTTTCATGAGTCGAAATTATGTGCCATCATGATAAGTTTTCAATAAATAAGAGTATACTATAACCATGGGACTATGTACCTTTGTCTCATTACATTGATGTATATCTTTTCAGGATTCTTTCTTTACATAGATACTTTTGTATAATATACATCGTTTCTCTTCAATGTAGCATGAGTGGTGAGGTAAGGAAGGAAGAGGGGAAGAAGGTTATTGTTCTTTTTAGCTTGATTGGTCTCTAGTATTTGGGCTGTATGATTGTATGTATGTATGGTCGACCATTAAGAGTAGATATAAAAGGAAAATAAAAAGAAATGTTAGAGCATTTGTACACATTCATACCTATCTTAGATCGATTTATGTAAGTATACATTTGTATAGTTATTTTTTGTAATTACATTCCTATGTTTATGCTGGATCCTAGTTTAAACTTGATAAAAGTTATTGAAAAAACTTTTTTTTTCTATGCCAAACAAGTAAGGTATGTTCCATCCGCATAGCAAGATGGCAGCAAGTTATATGTAGTTAGAATATCTATGTTTAATTCATCCTTTGAAAGGATATCAGTGCTTAAAAGTTTAGCAATTTGTGAGGCATAAACATTTGTTGAGTGAGTCAACATAGGGTTTTTTTTTTGTGTGTGTTTGTGTTAAAATAAACAGCATTATAAAAAAACGAATAATGCTACTTATTAAGTACTGTAATCTTGTAGAACTTGGAGTTTCTCCGTTGGGCCTTAAAAAATGACAAAAATTGTATTATACATAAATACTGTACCAGGGGGGGAAAATCGGTTATAGAATGCTTTCACTCTGACGTCATAACTCTGAAAGTTGGTCATCATGCCTGCAACAGAAATTTCATAGGGAAATAACTCCTTACTCATACAAACTAGCAAAGCTTAGTTCGTTTATCCTCATTTTTAAAGCCTTTAGATTTCCTTAAGTTTTTTTTTAAATAAAGTTTGTCCACTTTGTTTAGTAGCTACATATATCAACAACTATGCTTTCAAAATGGCGTCACTTTTGGTTTTTTATAACTATAGTCTTTGACATCAGTCACAAAACTTCACCCATATAATTTATATTTTTTTTTGTATGGATTCTAGAAATTGAGTTATGAATATACTTAGTAATTTTTAATTACACATAAAAATACTACATCGAATCCCTTTTTGAATTGTCAAATATTACATGGCTAATGGTAGAAATTTAAAACAAATAGATTCGTATTTTTTTTTGTTTTTGTCAGCTGCTGATTTGCCAACAAGTAACTCTTCTTAAGGAACTTAACTTTACTTGTTTGGCTTTGAGTTTACTTTAAAAACTCCATGAATATCCATCCTATTTTACAAAATAAAATACAAAAGTGGGGAAGACGAACTGTGTGTCTAATTACCATAAAGTTTCGAGTCGCATTTATTTCTTATTGGAAAGTTTTAGATATGTATTGAAATTGTACATATATGTAAGTGCAAAACATGTCTTTAATATTAATGGGATTGTACTGGCATCTTCATGCTCTGAAACGCCACCCCTTCAGACCCCTACATTACTAAAATTAATAAAGAATTTATTTTTTCTTTAAGCTCCTGGTTGTTTGTGTTTTTTTTTGTTTTTTGTTTTTTGGTTCTGAAGCTTTCAAACAACGCAGCAAACAAACCTTTGGACATTATGCCCTTACACCTAAATATTTTCCCCTTCCCCTTTCATTAGATATCTCATTTTGAAACCTTTCTTTGATTATATGAAACGTTTATTTCTTATATACCATGTAGAAGGAAGAAAAATAAAAGAACATAAGAAAGTATTTTTTCAAAAAAAAGAAAAAAAAAAAAAGATGAAAGGAGACTCATAAGTGCTTATTATTTTTATTGTACGGGTTTTTTTTTAATCCATTTCATCATACCGCCTCTCCACCTTCTTTATCTATAAAGATAATAGTAATAATAACACATTTGAAGAGTAGAAAAATGATTCTGTAATGCAAATTTGACTCCTTGTCGTAGGAGAAGGTTTTTGAGCTTTAATGATGAATATTCCTCTGCTTTCAAAATATTTTAAAAAAAAGGGGGTTTTTCTTTGGAGTAGTTTTTGATTCAGAAAAGGCATCAAAACCTATTTAGCATCTAGGTTTTGTATATTGTTTGGTATACCAGTGCTTTAATGGTACATGACTGTATTTAAAACGGTACTATACTAAATTAGTAGTGGAATTGGGAGAGCCATTACGTTATAAACGACCCATGTCGTAAAAAAAGAAAAGAAAGCAAGAACGATTTTTACTTATTTTAGAGAAAAGTTTTTACATATCTAAGCTAGCCCCTATATCTACCCCACTGGAACTTGTACAAAAAGTATTGTTAATTGACAACACTAGTACATATATAAAAACAAATTCATAATTATGCATATCAAAACATTTCTAGAAGGGTTTGAAATTGTTTGTTCATATTAGTTCAAAAGCCCTCATTAGACCGGAGGATCATGTTTTGAAAGATTCCATTGATTTGAAGTCTTACAAATCATGGTGAGCTAAAAATAAATAGTTGATCATGTATGTAGTGATGGGTCAATAGCTCATTAATCAGTATGGATATGCACTAATTTAGTTTGACTAAACACATTCTCTGATAAGTTGTATTGTGTGTGTGTTTTTTTTAGAATTTTTGAATGCTTTCACAATATAGTTCAAATATAAATATTTCAACTCATCCTTCTAAAAGGTAATTAAAGAACTATTTTTTACTTTGAAACTTTACCGTCAAATAAGTTAAATTACATTGTAAAAGAGACATATCTAGTTATAGTGCTGGGGACATTAAAAACACCAGTTTAACAAAATTATGTGTGTATTTTCTTATTCACCGTGTCTTTTTGTTCCTTCTTTATAGTAAATTACTAACTAATCTTCATTATTGATATATCTAGTTGTTGTTGTTTTTTTTAATTATAGGAATACTTTTCGATTATTCAATGTTTTGAAGCTTTTTAATTAAGATTTTATTGAAAATAAATTCTATTCATTGGATTCTAATTGACCTTAATTCAGATTAGCTCATAGGATATGGGGACTTAATTAAAGTTATATTTTTTTTATTTAAACATAATAGATACTAATAATAAGAAGATTAATATAAGATCGGCTCAAAAAAAGGTCTAAAATTTGATCAAAAAGGATGTTAACAACCCTACAAAAAAAGCCTGAAAAGTTCAGTTTGCTCTTCATAAATATATATATGTGTACAAGAAAGCAAGTTTGTTTGTAAATATTGAATAGGAGAAAATCCACTTTTAAGTTGTTGTTTTTACTTCATGAATATAACAGCCAAATACTTAGGAGTCGTTTTAAGACCTATCGCGCATGGTTTTTGCTAAAGTGCCACTTTTAATCGATAAACCTAGGATTGTTGACTATTCAATAGAGCAATCGGATAAATGTTACAACTGCATATGTAGCCGAGTTGGTCCCTGAAAGAACGCTCATCTTTTTCATAGCCCCAAAGATTTATTTAGTTTCAGTTGGCTAAAACCAGTTCATCTCTTTAAAAACTATTAAAAATCAGCTTAATCCACTATCATGCTCACCATAAATCACTACATAGTCAGAAATACCAGATGCTTTTTATTCTTGATTGTGGCCGGTATGATTTTCCTACTGTTTAATATGCAATTATTGGAGTCATTATTTAATTAATCCAAATATACTACTATTAATACAAACAAGAAAAGAGAATGTTTTTAAGAATATGAGTGCAGTTCACACTCATTTTTGAAATACATTTCAGAATAACTTTGTTTCTTGTTGATTTGATACATATATGTATATTTTCACTGCCTCTATACAATTAATATACTATCTACCTATGTATGTACATAAATTTTAATAAATTTTTTGTATTCTATGTATATTTGAAGGGATAGAGAGAGAGAGAGAGAGAGAAGGTTGAACAACTATGCAACAATGAAATCTCTCTACTGAGAAAAATCTACATACATATGTCTGCTCAAAAACTTTTTTGGCATATTAATTTTTCAACTACTATTCAAGCTACATACCTTGCCTTACATATATATATAATAAACGTAACCATATCTGTATGTATAAAATATATACTTACATATATACATGTAAAAACTTTTGATTTTTCAAATATGTATATGTATATATATTTTGCATATCATATTTTCTGCATCAACGGGTCAAAAAAAACAACAACATATTAATATATTATGTTTATACATACAAACTCTTGCTATAAATTTGAAAAAAAAAAATAACATATGGAATATACTAAATATTTTGTTACTTTTATTAGAATACATAAAACATAATTCTCTTGCAAAAAAAAAAAAATACAAAAAATATGTGTATATACAAAACAGTAGTAAATAAATTTAAAAACATATATATATATATATATATATACATATATATAAGCAAGTCACATTGCAAAAAAAAGAGTTAGTCTTTAATGGAATAAGCTTTTTGAACAGAGTAAAAGCCGTGTGTAAGTGTAAGTTTATTATTGTGGCTAACTTTCTTTGCCACACTTTTTTTTCTTCATTTCATTTTAAATAAGCCTATTTCATACTATTAAAAGGAAGTTATTAAGGAGGTTAATTGTAGAAGTCTATAGAGTACATAGACTACCATTATTTTTAGTAGATCGCTTTCAAGACTCCTGTTCACTTATTTCTAGCGGTGTGTCATAATTTTTTTTGGAACACTAACCCAAGAACATGATTTAAAGGACTCTTTTTATTTTATTCCAACTACAAAATCCTTCTTGACTACAATATATATATATATATATAAAGGTTTACTAAGAGCAAATTTAACTATTTATATATGTACAAGAAAACTTTTTTTAAAAAGTAATATTTTAGAAGGTCATCAGTCACTGCCGTCAATTTTCTATGTAACTTATTGCAGATGTTAGCTTTTTTTTATACGTGGAAACCAGGTTATTTCAGTTTTAATCTTTTAATTATTTTTTTTTTTGGTTTTTTTTAAGCAATGCTTGGAGCAGACAAAGTGAATCCTATAACTGGTTTAAAACTTTAATGTCCATATATGTACACTAGGAGAAATTGTTTCTTAAGACCATCAAAGTTTTATGAATAGTTGAAAAGGATTTCTTCACATAGATAATATCCTCAAAAACGACGTCCATGTTATAAATTGGTGATAAAATATAGGAATATAAATAAATATATATATATATAAATATTGTCAAAACTATCATAATTTCAAAAAATGTAACTTTTCAGCAGTCTTTGAGCTAGAGTTGAAGTTACAGATTAATAAAACGTAAGTGCCTCTTGAGTCCGAGTCGTGAGTAGAAGCCCCTGCCTCTACTAGTTGATTGCCTGAACAACTTAGTTATCTGGCTTATTTTCACTACCCATCAATAAATATACTTTATCAAAAATGTTGCATTTATAAATTTAAAACATTTAAATAAGATTTGTATATCTTCAGTGTTTATTTTACCACACAAAAAGGACATATATGCTTTCTTTTTTAATATAGCTAGGCATATGATGAGACGGAAGTTTTCACTCGACTTTATTCGTGTATTGATATATTTTTTGCGAGAAACACATAAATTAATTATTCAAAAGTTTGAATAAAAATTGGATACTATACTTTAGTTTTATTAAGTTTTTTTTTTTTTCAATTTTGTAAAAGTTTGTATAAGATTGTAATTTTTATCCATAAACTTATAAGTTGTTCCATGTTTTGTTTCTAGGTATGTTAAAAACGTATTGACATAAGTGCATAGAATAATTTTTGATGAGATATTTAGTGTGACATATACTTATTGAAGATCATTTGTGCTCGTCAATTCGAAAGATGTAATCCTTTGATATTTTTATTGAGGTCATCATAGCTTTCAAAAACTTTAATTAATTGCATAAATTAACTGCATATTATATGGCTAGGAAAAATTAGTTAAGCAAACTAATTAACTATTGAAAATAGAGATATTCATACCCCCTAGCGGACAAAGATTCAATTCGGAGCCAATTAAATTTGTAAACAATCATAGGGTAGTTGTTTCATTACTATTTTTAATGATTGTTTTTTTTAACACATCTGGAAAGTTTTTTTCGAATAATGACTTTGTTTTAGACAAGTAATATGATAAAAAAATAAAAAGATATTTTCAACTAATTGACAAATAATAATTATAATTATTTATCCACACGAATTCCTTAAATAGTTTATTTGCAATGTTTATGTAATCAAAATTTTCAATTCAATCTCTCCATGGCTTCAATTTGCAAATTGAAAACAAAGAAAATAGATACTAATGCATAAATATATATATATATGTATAAATATATATATATATGTATAAATATTTATATATTCTGTAATATATGTGTATACAACACGTGTGTTGTAAAAAAAAGAAGAAAAATCAATATTCAATTTTGAAATAAGAGTATATAAATAAAATCTAAAAAGCATAAAATAGGATTATCTTCTTCTTTTTTTTTGCCTCTTGTGACAGAGCTGTCGAAAGATGCATTGAAATGCATTTTCAAAAGTGAAGAAAAAAAACCAGATAAAAGCTATCACACCCACACCTACCCTTGGGGGTATGTACCCAGTATATAATGTAAGTACATTTATTGTAATATTTATAAGAGATGCAAAATGTGATATCAGAATTGATATCACCGTTGAGTTTCACCTATGTAAATACCTAATTAAGAATCAATGATTTAAAAGTTTTTTTCTGAGGCATATATGATTAGTTTTTGTGCAAATTGAGTTGGCTACTACTCTATTACTAACTGCGAAACATATGGTATAAACTACAAAAGCGACATCTTGTGAGACAAAAAGTTGTCTTGTAGCCAAGGAAATGCTTCTAAGCTAACATTGTTTAAAGGTCTTGCAATTAACCATCTTTCTTATGAGTCGTCATGAGTACGTTGATGGATTTCAACTCACATTGGCAGAAAATCTGAGTCTAATTCCATATGAAGTTCAGAAAATTAATTGGCGAAAAGTTTTTGTTAGCTAGGAGATATTTCTTCCGCCAAGAGATGTCGCTTTTGAAGTGCATAACTATAATATATATTTATATTCGTCTTCCCTTGGCAGAATTTCCCTTGTTTTACTATATAGAAGTAACAATTTACATTGATGGTCGTTAGTTATAAAGTTCTCAACTAGGAGACAAAAATGGTCGCGTAGTCGTGGTTTTGCCACATTGATTCATGGCTTTTATTCCGAAATTGTGAAGAATTGACTCACGTCTATCCATTGAATTTGAATCAATATTATTTTTTTGTTGTCACTTGTAGTAGAGGAAAGGTTCAGAGATAGGAACAAACAAGTAGAGTCCCATATTTCAAATTCAATGTTGAAAGAGTTGAAGATTTGGCCTGACTCTCTGTCTATTTAGTTATGTGTAGTTATCAGATTGAATTTGTATTTTAACAAAAAAAAATATAAATAAATAACTAAAAACTCTTCAACTTAAAATGAAACAAATTTGAATATGCAAAGTCATTTTTTTTTATTAGAATATATTAAGAAGAAGAAGAAGAAAAGCATATTTATATACGTACATATATAAATATATATATATATATGTATAACTCTAAGGTGTTTAAAAGTTTGTATATATATATATATATATGCATAGCACTTTTCCCAATGAAACCTGAGAATAATTCATAATTTAATACCTCCTTTTAAAATAACATATTCATACGTTTGTTTCTTTATAAATAAAAAATATAAAAAAACAAAAAAATAATGATATGACATCATACTACACCCAAGGTTTATGACTTGATTCTACATGCATTGAGTTGTGGATATAACGGCTTAACCATAACTAAATATTCTATATTTAGTAATAATTTTCTTTTTTTTAAAAAAAAAGAGTTATTAGAAAGGAACTCTGTGCATACTTGCAACTTGAAACGCACCCAGTCAAATTTAACTATTGTTTCCTCAAAAATATTTTGAAATTTTGTTTATTTAAAAAAAAAAAATAATTACATCAACGTTTTACCGCCATCCAATCCGTGGCATGAGTAAAAAAAACGTTCCCTTGAGGAAACAATTAGGTAACTTTAATGTCAATATTTTATTTCTGGCGAATCCAGCTTATATATATATATATACGTAAGTAATTTATGTATTTATTTGAAATTTATAAACAACGTACCTAAATTATAATGCAAATTTAGTCAATTGTTAAACTCATACCAAAACTTCTCATGTATGAAATTACTTTTTTTCCCCTTTTAAAAAATAAAAAAAAAATGAAAATAACCACAGGATTTTGACTAAAAAATAAAGTCCATAAATTATTATGGTAAAAGAATAAAGTTATTTTCTCATGGTCTGACATAGAACAAATATGGATGAGTCCATAAGGAATTGAGGTACAGAGTAATGAATCAATACAAAGGATCCTATAATTATGGATGTATCATGATTTTTCATTCAATCCATTAAGCAGACACTAAGTACATATATGTATGTACATACTTTTATCTTCAATTATCGTTGCAGTATGTATATACATACTTAGGAATCATTAATCTTGACCCGGCTTGCCAGTAAACATCTTCAGAGCCTTATTATTATTTTATGTTCAGATATATTTTACATATGTATGAATATTAGTGATGTATCGAAATTTTCTTTTTGAATTTTTTTAATAATTTGAAATATATTATCTAATACGTTATTCACAGTCACGTCTGCAGTTTTTTTTTTTTTTTTTTTGTTTTTTTTTCAAATAATCTCATTCCACATTCCATTAAGCGGGGCTATTTTCAATAAGACTCTTTACATAAATAGTTGAGTATTATCTGAAGGAGGGGTCAAATATACTCAGTGGCGTAAGGAGTAGTGAAGCCGTTCTATTGAGCCAATACACTGGACAGTCAAAATTGTAAAAGTATGAGGTATGTAGAGCAATAAAGGAAAAGTTTCGCAGTTTGCCAGGCAGACTTGGTGTAAAGGAAATAATAAGTGCTTAAAAGTGAAATTAACAATAAAATAACACCATTTTGGAATGGAGAGTCCTAAAATTAGTTTGAAACAATGGCTTTTACCTTGATACAAAAATATCGTTGATCAGTGTAGTTCATTACAACTGATCATATTATAAGAATAGTGGACTGTACTTCCATTTTCCTGAATTTCCTGAGTTCTAAGTGTTTGCATTCGAGGGAGAAAAAGTGTGAGGATTAAGATTGAAGATATACTATGCACAAACACAATTTGAGTTATAGTTTAAATAGCTTCATACCTGATTGGGAAGCTTCTTGATTTATGTTACATGGGCTGATAAGGTCTAGTTACACCCCTGCAAACACTCTAATGCTATATGAGGAGACTGCAAATTAGAAAATTTCAGAAGTACGCAACAAGGTGATCATCGAAAGGACAGAGTGATTGAGAATACGGGTAAGACAAAAGAAATGCCTCCGTCTTCCATCTACTAATCTCCCCCTCTGACCCACGATGGCTGAGCACAAACAAACCAATCAACAGTATTGGATGACGTTACTTGTGCATTGTAATAAATTAGTCAATCCCAGTTACTTAGATTGAAAAGTGACGTTATTGCTCCAGAGGAAAAATTAGTTGCATATCAAAGTAAGGGGTCCATAAGTTTAATAGGTATTATTGTAGTTTTCACTCAATAACACTGGTCAAGAGTCAAAAATCCTAGGGGGCATAAGTATAATAAATATTATTCAGTTTTGTAAGTTGATTTCAAATCTGTAATTTTTTTTCGAGAGTCAAATGGTTTTTGAGACATCGAGTCTTACTTTTTGAGCTAGTTTGACCCATTTTCCAAACTCAGCTTCAATTTAAGTCAAGAAGAATACTCATTTTGTACATCCAAAAATAATGATCCGCTAGTGTTTTTAATGCAGACTCCATTTCCAGTCCTTGTTTTGACCTAAGGAGGATTGTGGAGGCGCAAGCCTAAAAGTAGACCAAATCCTTTGTACTTAAATAACTCCTTGAATATTACATGAAATGGATTAATAAGGAATGCATTAAAGAGCCCAGACTCACAGCTTTCAAACAAGATGTCAAGCGTCCGATAAGAATCCTTAATTAAGAAGAAATTGTCCATTTATATGTGTAAATTTTCATTCAATTTATAGCAAAAATTAGCTAGAAATTAAAAATTTATGGTAAAGTTACTTAAGAAGTAGCACGCTGAAGGATTTCAGCTAGTTTCCCAGAATGGGCCAAAAAAGCAAAAAAAGTAGGGTCCGACTTCTCAAAAACCATTGGACTCTTACAGGTTTGAAATCAGCATGCAAAACTGAATAACTTTTATTATACTTATACCCCTTGGGATTTTTGAAAGTTCAAATTTGTTGACCAGTGTAATCAGCAGAAAGAAAAAAACAGACACAAATGTATTGTACCACATACTTTAAATTAAAATATTATTCCCAAAGATAATTAGGAATCATGAGACTGAGAGTATTAAGAAAATAAAGGTTTTTTGTTAAATTATAACGATTTTGTGTGCGTGTATGTAAGGGTCTGTGATACAAAAAGGGCATTAAATAATCAAGTAAGTTACTCCGTTACTTAAAAACAGTAACGTCATTTTTCCCATCTATAGAATTCAAATGCTTGCTCTCCCAACTATAATTTATGTATATGTCTTTTTGAACTATTCCACATCACCAAAATTTATGTATAAAAAATTGATGTCCTCAAGTTCGAATTTGTAGAGCGTATTTGATGATGCATCACTAATATATTAATAGATACTACACATAGTTAAGAACTTGCACTATATATGTATATACAAAGACAATTTCTGGATCGCTCTCAGGCAGGAACTTGATAATGATCATTAGTCTAAATAATGATCAATATCCATTACCGATTTTTCCTATTCTTTTTTTTCTTAACACTGCATTGGCATTGCAAAGTTTCTGTAGGAATTTCCCAAAAGAATGACTTCATACTGCTACATATATGTAGATAAAAAAATAAATAAATGAGGCCGGAAGTACAGAAAGAGATCTTTTGGCACCCCTTAGTATATTGTATGTGTACATAGATAGTATGTATGCTCAATAACATTAAAAAAAAGAATCTCATAGAAGAAGATGAGAATTACTTCCGGCCTTTTACGCTCCAAAGATTTGTTCCTTACAGCCCGTTAAGTTTCTTCATATGTTCGATCTCTCCCACTTATGTTTATTTTTCTGAACACTTTTCTCATATACATATGTTTGTGTGTATATATATGTATGTATGTATATACTAAACGCTTATATTTATAGAAGATAAAGTAGTTCACAAAAAACCGTATTTTATAACGGTGCAAAAAAATAAAATAAAAATTATTTATGTATTTTTCCAAAGGTTTCTTTAGATATATATATATATATATATACTTACCTTGTTGTGATTTATTTTAATTTCTAATAAAGAATTGAATATATATATATTGATATTTACACAACTATCTGCAAAAGACGTATTTTGAAGAAAAGTTTTTGTCCTTTTTCTATACTTATTTAGTAATAATTTTTTTTTTTTTTTGCAAAAGGAATAATATTAAGAAATAAATTTATACATAAACTCATCAATTAAATGGATTTTTTTTATCAATAATGTCATAGAACTATAATTATTTGCATACATTTATATGGAAAAAAAAATTTTCCCTATAGATTTTTTGTACATATCCCTGTATTTTATTAAGAGGGCTAAATCACATAATAAATATACACACTTCAAGGGCTTCATATTCTAAATATGCATATTAATTTAAATATATACTGATAATACTTGAATAAAATACAATATACAAAAATAAAATATTGTTTTATATATATATATATATATAATATTTTTCTCACAACTTATTTACTATGAGAGAAGCTCCGTTACTCTAATGATCTATAGAGACCCACACATAATTAGTGCATATTCATAATTAAATAGATTGAAGCATTGGTATCTTTATATTATCTGGGAATGTCTAATTCATTTAATCTCTCTGTGGAGGATTTTTAAAAAAAAATAAAAATAGTTAGCCCTACATTAACGATATATTATGAATATGATAAAATATAATGACATGGATATGTCGTATAATTAACAGAGCTCTGTATCCCACATAAATTCTACTTTGAACCACGTGTTAAAAAATAGTATTCGGAAAATATTTTTAAATCATTTAAATATATATATTAAAAAGCATAAATATTTCAAAAAATTGTTACAAAATCTAAGAATGAAATAGACTAAAGATAAGCTTTCAAGAATGTATGTAAGAATGATAGTAATTAACATCTCTATATTCTCAAATGAGGAATACTAATTAGTCATAGCTTCAGGTTTGTTCAAACCTCAAACATGTTTAAATGCTGATTTATGTACATATATTTAGCCATTAGTAATTAAAAGGTACAAAATGTTGTTGAATGCTAATTTATCTCTTAGATATATTCTACATTTATAAAGCATTTAAAAACAAATTGCAAGATTATGAAAAGACAACATTATGGCTTTCAACGACTGACAAGCAATTTGAAAATTGTTCTAGAAATATTTATATGTATGTACGTATACATATTTTGTGTACAAGTTTCAATCAATCAAAATTATACAGTGAAACCATTTAAATGGAAAAAATAAAAGTGTCCTCTTGATAAAAGTAAAACAATGATTGAAATGTTTGACATATGAATGATTTGACTTTTGATGAAAGCACTTAATTTGTTTTTATTTATTTGCAGGACTGATGAAGTTAATTTATAAGTGACAGGAAGATTTTTTTTTTTAAATAATTACACATACTGACCACTTTTTTTTCAAAAAGTGGTTTTGGTTGCCCGTAATTCCATGGCACAATAGAAAATTCAAGGTTATTTACTTGTAAATAAGTAAATATTAAAGATGAAACATTTGTTAGAGCCCTGAATAGAAGGCGGGAGTGAGATTTATGGGTAAATTGAGTTAAGCCCCTTTATTTTACTATTTTATAGCTGTGAAGTAAGGAAAATACATTGCTTTTCTAGGGGAAAAGAGCCTTATATTTATAATTAAATAGGATTAGTTCTAGGAGAATATTGTAATTATGTACATATATATATATATATATACATGTATAATAATTTTACTCTTCATTTGTATCAAAATCTACAGCAAATGTTGGTAAGAATTATTAATTCTTATATAAGAGACTTCCTTCTCAAGGACCTAATAGAGAATGAACATAAATTCAAAAAAAGAACAAAAGTGCTTTTTCCTTTTCTAAGCATAAAAATGACATTTTTTCCAACAAAAGTCACACCCTATGTAATAAAATATATATAGAGAGAGGGTCTTCATGTGACGTCATCATAGTGATAGTCGGTCATCCTGAGAGAGACATAGACAACCAAATTTTATACAAAATAAGGAAAATAGTGAACAACTACTCTGAATTTAGATGATGTTACTTTGGGACATATCAGGACTTAAACTTTAATGGTCTATCACAGAGCTATTTATTATGTCTCAGACTCTTATAGTATGTAGGAAAATATTTTAATGCCACATAATTCATACCAATTGTGCAGTAAATATATCAGCTTACTTTTGGAATGATACAATTTTTAGGATAAATTGATTGGTTATCAAAACGTATTCAATTCAAAAGTTGAGTTCTTTATCATTTTTAAAATATTTCCCTACGATTTTTTGATACATGCAAATTTGCCCATTTCATTTAATAAATTTATGCAACTCAATCTATATCCTTAAAATGCTTCCCTGTAATAAATAATACAATCTTTGACGTCAGAGAAATTACTGCTCTATTATCAATAGCTCAAAACAAAATGGCATCATGATTTTCTATAGTTGGTAGTTACAGAGAAGGATTGGAACTGCATATGATTGAGTACAGCGTTTTTTTGTTTTTTTTTTGTTTCTTGTACAAAATACCCACTTTTAGATGACAAAATAAATACTGGCTAATTAGGGAAATTAATTATTTGTATTCAATTTCAAATGTCGTTACTATTATTAATAGCTATTCAATTTAGTAGTTTAATTTTGCGGGCCGCTCTAACATTCATCTTTCACATTGTGGACTGCAAATTATGGTCCCGTGGGCCGTGAGTCTGAGACTTTTGACTTAAAGGAATATCACTTTTGAAGAAATTAATTTAATTTTGTATTTGATACAAGGAATAATATCCTAATAATACGAATACAATACATATTTATTAAAACTTACTGCTTTCTCTTTCTCTCTCTCTCTCTCTCATACTTTGGGTTCATTATTCTTAAGAAGGGGGGAGGGGAGAGGGGGGGGGAGGATTCCTTATGTGTTTTCTGCGGGGAAAGTAATTAACTTTTTACTTTGTATATCTATGAGAGTATTTTATACGTAGAAGTTATAAACTTTGTTAAAAATTAATTGGAAAACTCTGGAAAAAAAGATAATATTATATATATATATATATATATATACATATACATATATACCTAGGTATGTATGTAGATATTATAAAGATAAAGAAAGCTGTTATGTACAGAGAGCCATAACCACCAGGCAATGACTTCATAATAATTTCCCATTCACTCCTCATCAAGACACATCCAAATGAAACACAAAAACGAAATTGTGCAAAAAAAAAAAAAATTGTGCTCTGCTTTTTCAATGGTTCAATATTCTAAATTAAATGTATGTACTTAATTTAGAATCTAGTTCATCATGATGATCCAGATGTCCAATAGTAGTAACATACATATATATATATATATATGCAATGACATTTTGATACAACATACATGTCTTTCATGCTTTATATTAGTACTATGTAGAGCATGGAACTAATAATAATTGTGTAGAAAGTAATTTATCAATTGAGCTGGAGTGGAAAATTAGGAAGATAATATTATATATATATATGGTATGTATATATAGTTAGAAGCAATTATTTCATACTTTACTCGCAGAGCTACATATATGATTACTGCTGCAAGTACTATCCTAAAAAATAAAAGTATTTGCTTAGATAAGTATGTAGGAAAATACTACTTCGTAAAAAAAAATTTTAATTTCTAGCTACCGACCTCTTTGATAGGTAGGGAGTTACAAATACATATAGTGTATTAAGAAGAGACTGAATTAAATAAATATGTATAAAATAAAGTGGCAAAATTTATTTGGCGAGGAGATGACTTTTTTATCTTAAAGGTCCTGGATGTGTTTATAACTAACTACGTGGGCTCCATGACTTTCCCTTGTTGTTAATTTGTATTAAAACAATATTAATTCCACGAAAGGGATAACAAACATTATATATATTTATATACTAACTAACTTATATACTTCAAAAGGTGCATCTTGCAGAGGGAAAAGTTGGTTTGTAGCTAAGGAAATCTCTTGGAGTTAACAGGTGAAACCAATTATGATTAATACACAATAAGTTCATGGATCACTATTGATAAAACAAACTATTATACTAAATGACGTCATTTTATTGTAAAACGGATAACAATTACCGTTAAAACTAACTTTGATTATTATGTCTATGACGCTAATAATATAAATAATTTCAGCTGCAAAAAGAAAAGTTTTTTATGTTTTTTTTTGCATGTTTAATAATTTTCAAATAATATTTAGGTTCCTATCATTCTCCAGACTTTATATTAATTGTGGCAAATAAAAAGTGATGTACATATTTGGAAGAGTTAGGAAGGTTGAATCTTCAGATTCGAATTTAAATCTTTTCAACTTCCCAAAATCAAAAGCAGGATTTCAGAATCATCTGAAGTACTTCTGCATGCTACTATTTGAGTCTTTTAAACTTGTTATTAAATAGCTTTACCGTGAGTCTATGATTTCTAGAGAAATTTTGCTCGAAATTGAATGAAAATTTACACATTTAAATGGACAATTTCTTCTTAATTAAGGATTTTTATTGGGCTTTTGACATCTTGTTTAAAAGCTGTGGGTCATTGCTCTTTAATACGTTCCATATTAATCCATTTCATGTAATATTCAAGGAATTATTTAAGTACAAAGGAATTGACCGACTTTCGGGCCTACACTCTAAGAAAATAGGCCAAATAAACTTAAAAAGTAAGATTCGATTTCTCGAGAACCGTCGAACTCTTGAAAAAAAAAAATTATAGATTTAAAATTATACTTATACCCCTTAGGATTAGAGTAAAGAGCACAATTCTCCTTCCATAATAACGTCATAATCTTTCAGTTTCCAGTTCAATTACTTTTATTGAGACATAAATACATATATAGAGACATAAAGACTCTTACAACACTCTTCCATTGCCCCAGATGATATGGGGAAAGAAGTAGTTGGATAGATCTTGGAAGTGATGTGATTTCTGATCTTGTATTCAAATTTTTTAAGGTATAAACTATGGGTTCGGTCACTATGGATTTTTTGGAATCGATATCGATAATTGAGGATTAAAAAGCAGATAACAAACTAATTTTGTCGATTTTTATCCTTCAAATTAAACGTTGAGATTTATCAAAACCCACAAAAGCCCAAATAGTTCCTTTTTTGACCACATTATAATTTTTTTCATACCAATAGTAAAGTAAATTATTTAATAGATAGTATTTTGAAGAATTGCGTTTTTAAATGGATGAGTCTTATGTTTTTTTTATTAATGGCCACTGTGACGAAACATATGATTATATGCAAATTTTTAGTTTTTTAGTTATTATTAATGATAATTAAAAGTGATGTCACAAAGCGTGAACTAAATTGATTGTCAGGGTCAACATATTAATAAAGGAGAAAACAGTTTTCTAAAATGGCTCTACTCAGCAAGTTTGAATTTTCTATAACTATTTAATTAAAAAAATTAATTTCATTTTTTGGGAAAAAAATAATTGATTTAATATCTTATTTGAAAAAAAAATACCTTTTTACTTAAATATAACATCAGTAATCATTGGGAACTTTGACGGATTCACAATTAATCCAAAAAGACCTAAAATCAACCAATTTAATCAATTTGTCGATATATGTACATATATTGGTCAAGCCCTAGTCTCAATAATTTCAACCAAAGATTTCATATTATTGAACTTTTGTTATGTAAATAATAACGACAAGAGCATTTTATGAACATTTTAGTTGTGGAAATACTTGTTTGAATAAATTATTTAATATAAGAGATCAATTCACCGATATAAACAATAGTTTTTTCTCAATTTCATATTAAATAATCACTCAAGAAATAAAGGAAATATATACAAGTTTGCATTATTCTCCAGGCAACCCTACAGTATTTTTATTTGTTTTGTTTCTGGTTGTAAGCTTTGTAAAAGGTTTGATATATATTTTTAAGGAAAATGATTTTTTTGTGCATTCAAATAAATTAAAATAAATAACATATTCAGAATAACGTCTGTCCGTTTTCAAATATAATCGCAATAATCATATTATTTATTTATTTTTAAATGAAAATTTTATGTATACAACATATATATATATATATATATTTTATTAAAATAGAAATGCTCTGTATAAAAAGATAAATATATGTACATACATAGACGTCTATGTATGTTTTAGTAAATATATTTTTCGTTTCTATTGTATTTTATTATACTTTAGATGACTGAGGGAAAACGTTATCTTTTCTCGTAAATTATGACAGCAAATAAGCAAACAAAATGAAAATATACATATGTAAGTATACAAATATATGTACATATCTAAATATATATTTCATAAAAATATGATAGATTCACAAATGCATAAGAAAAAACAAATATATTCAGAAGCAAAAAAAAAACAAAAATATTATTTAATAATATTATTCATTTCCCTATTTTTGAACTAAATTAATATTTAATTATCAATCTGTGCTTTCGTTACTCAATTAATATTTGAACCTATATCAAGCCTATTAACTCCTCAAACCTCTTGCATTAATTCATTTTATGTAATGTAAACTATTTTTTTTTTTTAACATTTTGACAATTGAGCGAGTGCCATAAATTACACACAATGAAATGTAGTTTAGCTTCGCATTCAATAATTGTAGTGACCATAGTTTTTGCTTTAAGTACAAAAACAACTTAAATATCAATTAGTTGGATTAAAACTGTTATTCGTTTTTTGTTTAATGATTTAAATCAATGCTTCAAGAATGAAAAATCATGCTTAAGTGGGTTGTTAATGTGTGATACGAGTGTATTTATGCGAGTTCAAGGGCGTGGTATTCTATGGAATAAATATGTACTATATCACTGATACAAGCCGTGATCGTATTGTGGGGTTAGTACCCTGCGTTGTGGCAGCAGTAACCCAGGTTCGAATCCTAGTCACGGCACGTTTTTACTTTTGTTTTGAATAGATATAAGAAAAATATGTTTAGGAATGTAAATAATATGCAGATCGGGCTTGTAAGAATCAAAGAAAGAGAAAATCAACCTGGTTGTAACTCTGACAATTTGATGATTGTTGAGAGGGAAGCAGCCTGAGCTGTCATGACGTTTGACTGAGCTAATAGCTGTTATTCTCCTTTATATACATATACAAATGAAGACATCAATAATAAACAATAACATTATGTATGTATACCATAGATGAGAGGCAGAAAATTAAATGAAATTAATGTCAGGAAATTATATGTATATTTTTAACTAATAATAATTATACGAGGACTTGAGCCCTTTCTGTTTACATTTTATTTGCTTTATCAACCTTTATTAATGCATGTATTCCTTTATGCGAGATCTTTACTATCAGGTAGATGTTCTCCTCTCAGTAATAAAGGAAAAATGATAACAGCTTTGTAAAACAAAAAGACCTGTTCGAAGTGCCAACTCCATAAAGTCTCGCACTCGGCATTTTGCATATTCTTTACATTCATAAATATGTTCTTCTTTGAAACAAAATATAATAATACATTGTTATGTAATTTTAATCTATAAAATATTAAATAAAAATCTACAAATGTCTAATAAAAAATATGCGCCTATAAAGTTTAATAAAACACTACAAAAATCTAGCAGAAATAAGATCCATTGAATTTCAATCTTTGTATACAAAGAACCTCATCAATTTTTTCTCAGCTTTATTTCACCAAAGATTGTTAAATTCTTTCTTTATCTTGAAATGCTTTGTAATGTTTTAGTATGCTATGGATGACTTTATAAGCATTTGGGGATCGTTTTAGATATATTTTTAATAATGTTAGTAAATCCGGTGGTGTCTTGCTCCCAGTGCCAACAAAGCCCATGTTCATAAGTATCGATAAAATGAAGTTCATGATTTTAAAGCAGTTATATTTCTCTCAATAAACTTGAAGTGTACTGTGATGAAGATCAGGTGAGATATTTACAGGCTACTCTTGCAATTGGACAAATAGCTTCATCTGAATGAAGTTTATTTTTAATTTCAATCGCTTTTATCATAATCTTTTTCAACATGCCAATAAACTGACTCAATTTAAGTTCTCTATGTTCATAATGACAGGAGAAGGAATCTTCATATTGATGGTGCTTTCATAGTTTTTTGTTCTTCGTTTAACGAGAGACTATTTTTCAACCGAGTTGATTAGGTCATTTACTTTATAAAATGAATCTTTATAAATTAAGCTTGAGTATGATTTCTTTAACCCTTGTATTTTTTAGTTGAACATTCTAGAAAGATGAATTTATAAGAAATATGTTGAAATATTTGAGTATATGAAAAATATATGAAAAAATTATTTATATTTTATACGTTATTCAATAATAAGTTACACAAATGAGAATAACTCAGATTTTGCTATGAACTTAGGCATAAGAATGAAAAATATTATAAAATATTAATTGAGTTGATTCTTTAATTATGAAAAGTCATGCATATGAAAAGTTAATAAACTTTGTTGCTTATGAGACTTCAAGGGTGTGGTAATTTTGTTTATTTAGTATATGACTTTCTCGCAGTTTTTTTATAATAATATAGCCGTGATCGCATAGTGGTTTTGACTGGAAATACTGTAGTGACTCAGGTTCGATTCCTAGTATCGGCATTTCAGTTTTTTTTGTGTTCCCAATGATTGGAAAGAAAAATAATACATAAAAAATGTTAATATCTGAAAATAAGTGGAACAAATGTGTGCCTTATGCACAAGTGATACCGTTCTCGAGTCCTTTATAGAATAGGTTTTATTTTTAGAACCAAGATCAAAGCAGGTGGGATATCAAAAGAAAAAAAATAATTACATACCTTTCTTGTAACCATTTACATGCTTTGCCATCAATTGTGAACAAAAGAAAATTGTTGTTAAGTCAATGAATATACTATACCCTTTCAAGTTCAATAAGGGAATAAGCAAGTTCAATATGGGAATAAAAGTAAAATTTTTGTTGAAAGCTTACTTTCCTATCAGTCTCAAAATTTACCGATCCTGTTTATGGACGACACTAACTTTCATCTCCATATTTCAAGATCAATGGGTCGTTCACCACGTAGAAGCAGATGATATACATTTGCAGCAGCCTCTAAAGGGACCAATGTTATTGTTATTGGATATATTGGTCAAGCCTTGGGTCTTGTTCATCATGAGGTGAAACGAGGAAGTTTCAAATGGGAACCAGCAATGGAGTGGGTGCGTGAATGTTTAAAAAAAGCAAAGGATGTACATATATGGAGGGCGAGTAGTACTTGATATTGATAATACTCCGGCCCACTCCAGAATTATTGAAAATGTTTTGAATGAAGAAGATTTTTAAACTCACAAAGTTTTAAGACTTGGACCTTACAGTAGTCCTATGCTCAATCCAATTTTTATATTTTCTTTAATTATAAAATTTATTATTATGTTCAATTTCCTGAATATTGTTGTTTGTTATTTATTCCCATATTTAACTTGAAAAGGTGCAGTTATTAATTATGAAAGAGTAACAATAATAAAGAATAAATAACTCAACAGTTGAAGTACATTGAACAACATTGACTCACTACCATGTTCCCTTCAAACTTTTATTGTTTCACATTTAAAAAAAATATGAGAGATTGAGTGATGTAATGAAAATCTCCTTTAAAATGTAATTTAAATAATGAATAAAATTTCTTATTTTTTGCATGATAAAATAATATTTATTTTGCCTTTTTTTTTTTATTATTAAATTTATGCATTCCCAAAGGGGTACTGAGTATGCCTACACACAAAAATATTCATATGATTGCTTCAGCATTCATCATGAAAAAAAAAAAAAAGTTTATAAAACTTAAATAACAACGTTTTCATTTGTATTCATTTGTATATTGTAAATATATGTATAATAATATACATATATGACTACATAATATAATGCATTTGTATAAAAAAAAAAAACCTTTGAATTAAAAACAAAAAAAGTGCTATTTAGGTAATAAAATTGTTCTGTTTTTTGTTTTTTTCCTATTCAAAATATCAATCAGGGGTATATCTAGGAATGTAAATAATATGCAAAATGCCGAGTGCGAGACTTTGTGGAGTTGGCTTTTCGAACAATACTCTTTGTTTTCCAAAGCTGTTATCATTTTTCCTTTATTATTGAGGGGAGAACATCTACCTGATAGTAAAGATCTCACATGAAGGAAGTCATGCATTAAGGATAATAAAGCAAATAAAATGTAAACAAAAAGGGCTCAAGTCCTCGTATAATTATTATTATTAGTTAAAAATATACATATAATTTCCTGACATTAATTTCAGTTAATTTTCTTCCTCTCATCTATGTTATTATTTATTGTTGTATATATGTATAATGGAGAATAGCAGCTTGTAGCTGCGTAAAACGTCATGACAGCTCAAGTTGCTTCACTCTCAACATTCATCAAATTGTCAGAGTTACCAGATTGATTTTCTCTTTCTTTGATTCATACAAGCCCGATTTGTATATTATTTACATTCCTAGGTATATCTAAATATATACGTATATCATATGTTTATATCTTTTGTATAGCTTCAAGTTTTAGGTTGTAAGAAAATAAGTGTCTCTATAGACAGCAAGTGTCTAACTTCTGAGTTACCTATAATATAAGTACTCACATGATAGCATCATTTTCTTATTTGGGCAAAAATATGTTACGAACTCCCATATTCTAAGAGAAAACGATTCCCTCCGATCCCAAATATCCTTGTAAATTGTACAAAAAGCATACTATACAAGTTGCAATTTGCATAACGTCGTATTTACCCATTACAACACCAGCTTTTTTTTTTTAAATTAAAATCAATTAAACATTATTATTGCGATTTAATAAAATGACTTATTTTTGTGCTATTCATTAAAAACGTGGATTTAAAAAAAAAAATCAAATCCAAGGATTATTCATTTTTCATTGGAATGCATATTGATTAGTTTATTTCATAAGAAAAGTCTATAATTACACGTAGTTGAGAACGATAATAATTATTAATCCAAAGGAAAGTCAATAGTCAATTATTATTCTATTGTACTAAAAAAAAAACACTGCAAAATGTTCATTTTAAAATATTCCATCTCATTAATTGGTAGCAATTTACACAATCTGTTTGTACTAGGGCTGTACCAGTCTCGCAATTTTGATGTCCCATACTAAATACCAAGAACGACGCGTTCGAACCGGACACTTACAGCCAATTCATGGAAAGATGACGTCATCTAATGATGTCATCATTTATATACGTACATCATAAGTTATAACAGAATATTTGATTTAGAGTAAGTAAGGGTAAATGAGAGCCCTAAGAGCAGCTTTCTTGAAGATCTTTCATGACGTTTGTTCACTGTACCTTGAAAAACAAAGATGTATCATATAACTTTTAGCATTTGGCTACAAGAGTCAAACCTTTGAATACATACTATATTTGATCAGTAAATCAGTTCTTAAATCCCAGAATATGATCTATTGTTAATTTTGCTATTTTGTAAATGTCACTATTCCCTCCTAAATCGGAACCTTTCATTATTTCATGTTTGCCCATGTGATTCTATATTTATCAATATACACAACATACTAAGTATACAAACAATAATTGAACCTAAGAATGAAAATATTTAATGAACTATTTAATTTATTAATTCAAAAATTACACTGAAATATAATTGTAAGGAGTTCCGTTTTGACTTGAAACTATAAAATTACATTACATATATAATGAATTATAATATGAGACAAAGAAGGAACTGTTATATTAAGACCATGAGGGATCTAAAATTTAAACTATTTTTAACCCTTTGCTCTCAATATTTAAAAATACATACATGTCTCATATAAATATGGAACGCTTATGTAGAGACGGAACAGAGTCTCCATGCTAAATTAAGGACTGATACAACTCTAGTTTGTACATGTGGAGGGAATGAAAAACAAACATAAAGACTTTGAGAGGCTGAGATGTTCAAAAATTGATTTAAAGACTAATTTTGAGATCAAAACCAATTTCATATAATTTAAAAAAATATATTTATTTGTATATTTTTATAAGCATACGAATAAATCGATAAAGAAAATATCGAATGAAGGCTGTCTGAATTCATTTACATCTTTAAATAAAAACTTTCTATATTGTACATACATACAATAGTTATCTGTTATTCGGGAGTAATTGTAATAACGGTTATTGATTGATTGAAAAATAATTGATAATAATTAATTAATGACGAATGCACAAACAATGCTATACATATTGGGAGAAATTTAACATTTCATTATAAATAGAAATAAGTTCAAAAAAGAAAGCTTCAATTCATCATGGGATAACTAAAAAAAAACACATTCTGACACACAGAATATGACATACAATAAATTTAGAATAAATATTTCATGTATCTCATAATTCATGGTTTATTAATTCAATAATAAATCTTTTCGTAGTTTTTTTTTTCATATCAGCCAATATATTATATTGAATATGTATTTCGTAATTTCTTATTTTTGGTCACGTGAGGCTCAGAACTTTTCAGTCTGTATTTCAAATATTTCTTTTTTAACTTGACTCTCATTCTGTCATGTCCAGTAGAATGTTCCATTTTAGGGTCCATCTGTTATTTTATCTGCAATGATGATTTTTTTTTTTGCTGCCTATTGATGGGTTTCATCCATCAAAGACCAATTTGTTTGACCTCTCAAGTCATTTGAAGTTTGAAAAATGGCGTTATTTAAAGAAAAATTAGTTGTTTTCTAATGGCTTGAGAGGTGTAAAATTTAATGCATAGAGACTCAAAAAATTTATGAACCTTCTTTAATATCTTATTTTTCAAAAAAAAAAAAAATTAGTGCAATGACATCTTCTTATAGTTTTGTATATACAAGTTGACCTATGAGGGACAAAAATTGTTTTTACAGTTTTTCTTAAAAACATTTACACTTCAAGTCACAATTTGCATTGATTGCAATTTTAAGGCACCTTTTCCTGTTAATTTTATGTATTTATTGGAAAAAAAGTATTGACTCTTAATTAAAATAAATATTTTAGTTTAGTGATGTATCTAACTAAAATATTACTAACAGTTTTAGCTAAAATGATTCAGTGTTGCCATCCAATGAGAAGACCAAAATATTCTTAAGATTATTATACCTATAATTATATGTCAGATATTTGTTATAAATATATTTTGGAACAATGCAAATTTACATTTTAGGGGATTCGATTGACTCCCGGGATCAGGTTTATTCATGAGAATGAAAGATACTGCAGAGCAATAAGATCTCCGGACACTTAATATCGATAAGATTGATACAATGTCAACTCAAATGTAAAATAAAAGTAGGAAAATATTTCAAAAATGATGTAATATCTTTCATTCTCATGAAAAATCAGGAATTTAGGAATCGTTTTAAATAAAAAAGATGTTTTTGAAATACAGTCAAATTGGGTTTTTAGATTCTTTGAAATATTTAAATTACAAAAAAGTTTTGTCAAAAAGTTTTTTTATGAATGAGCCAGACGTTAATATATATTTTCATTAGATGCTTTTATATTTGGCCGGTCAATGCTTGGTAAAATTATTCAAGAAACGTCATCCATAGAACAAAAACAGCGCTCTGAGATCCTTAGTAGGGGACTTGTATAATGTAATGAACCAGATCTCAGCGGTTACAGCTAAGAAAGGTTATGTCTTTGAGATTTGAAAGTTTTGCTACCATCAATGATCCATTTATCTAGGGATGTGACTTTTGTAGAATGCGAGGCGAATGTGGGAGTGAAACTTATGATTCTATTGAACTAAGTCCCTTGTTAAGATCAGCAGCCTGATATATGATTTATCTAATAATTATGTCATAATCTACAACAAATATAGGCGAAAGTTTCTTCATTCTTCTTTCTGAGGGAGATGTTTCCTCTTCGACGACCTAATAAAGAATGAACTTAATTACAAAAAAATGACAGGAGTACCAACCGTTTTCTTCTTCTTTTTTCAATAATAAAATTGAATTTCTTCTCTACCTTGTATTTACCATTCATATCCATAACTCAAAATACAATATGTACCGTCTAAACAGGTTTATGTCAAAAGGAAATCATTCTCCCGGGTTTGAAGATCGATCCACATGAATAAATCACAGAGTAATTATAATTACTTATAAATAGGTCCTTAGTATAATAAATAGTCCTTTGTCACGAAATTACCCCTCTCACATAAATGGGTTTTGCTGTCAGCTGTTGATTATTCTACTTTTTTTCCGTCTTATCAGTGTTCTGAACATTGATTGGCTAAACTTTAGTAATCTCTTGATGAGTGAGTAATAATTATCTACCATTAAATTAAGAGTAATTCCATAGTTGAGAAACATAATTGACGTACTTACAATTGATTTTGTGCCTGTCTTCTAGTCCTTTAGGAAAGGGCGAAGGTTACGATACAGAAAACAACGTTCAATGTATTGACCTCTAAATTTTGAGATCCCTTTCTAAGGATGCATCATCCGAATTGAACACAAAATCTGTCGTCCCGTGGAACAATTATTGTTAAGTACATATATGATGTCACCATCAATCTATCTCAGCCATGTTGGAGGAATAAATATCTAATGCTTCAATGAATAATAAATGCGTTAATTAAGTCCAAATGAAAAATAATGGCAATTAGATATTATTTTCCTTCATGAAGAGATACTTTAAATATTTGAAACAATACTTCAAAAAAATATATATTATTGATGACATTTCCTTTCTTAACATGATTTTTAACAATTTCATTAGTCCAAGAGTACTTCAAATTAAAATACGATAAAAACCGTTAATTTAATTTTTTCATTTTTGCAAAAAATCAATTGATTTAAATCAAAGAGCTCTGAATAAAACTCTTTTTTAAAACGACTTTGCGGCCACTTACAGTCGTACATATTAAAAAGCTAATTGATAAATAAACTCGTCAAAATAAATTGTTTCACAATAATCATTTATCCACATACATTTATACTTCAAAACATTTGATTCGTTTTATGTACACAAACGGTTGACACATTAATTATGTATAAATATGAGGTCATGTGTTCAATGCATTTATATTTTAAATTGAATATCATCACTCTCTCTCTCTCTAAAGTTCATTAAATATTTAAGCTTTTTTTCAATTTTTTATTAAAGAATAAAAAAATCTCCATAACAACTATATGTTAAATATATATATATATATATATATAAATTAAAAAACTGGATAATAATTACATTATATTAAAAATAAAAAAATTCCTATTTCAATATATGTACATATATAATTTACCTACCATTCAATTAACTTCATTTTATATTAATTATATATTATAGTATAAAATAATTTTAAATTCTTTTTTTTTCTTTTTTTGATTTATGGAGTAACAAATTTATTATGTATTTTATTTGTAACTAATTATTTTTTTGTTTCTTACTTTTTTTCTGTGCCTATAATAGCTGTTTAAAGCCTAACGCCCACTATTCTCCATATAAAAATAAAAACCTACTCTAATATCCAGGACAGTAGAGAGGGAATCTTCAGCCTCATTTCCTGTACACTCAAATTACTGTTAGTTGTACATTTGAATGAATATACTAATATATATATATATAATTTTATATTTATATATCACACAAACATAAATAACTCTTTTATGCAAAGAATAATAAATTAATAATTTTTTTTTATAAATTTATTGTATCAAGTTTTTTTTGTAGGGTGGAAATATTATTGAAAAATATGTTATGTTCGTTTTTTTTGTTGTTGATATTTTATAGCAGTAATAAAGATATATATATATATAATAAACATGGTTTAAATCCTTGTTATTCATACTGAGCCTGCTTACAAGTCAGTCTACTCACCAATCTATAAGGGTATAAGTTTGTTTGTTTTTGTACATACCATTGCTAATTATTTCTATTTTTGTCAAATAAATTTGATTCTACATATATCAATTGGTTTTTGACATGGAAATCTTTTAATAAATACAAAAGACAAATGTTCTTGAGTCACTAATGCACGCTCAAAATTTGTCTTGGACAAATAAATACAATGGGCCCTTCACGTGTAAATAGTTATTAAATATTAAAAAAAGGAAAGAAGTTTTTGTCTAATTGATATTTGATGGGGGAGGGGTGAACGAAGGGCCAGAAATATTGAGGGGTTTATTCCTATTAATATACCTTTTCAAGTTCAATATGGGAATAAATAATAAATCTGTACGTTTTTGTTTAGATCTTCTGAATTAGATCTTTTCGGGATGGTTCATATCTAATATTTTTTTTAAAGCAATAAGCATGAAATCAATGTGTGGTCAGAAACTGCCTGCATTGGAGTCCAAAGCTGGAAATTTTCCCTGTAAGGTAATTCGAGGATTACGGTCAATTTCTTGAATAGTACAATTTTCATGAATTTCATTCATCTTAGAGTAACAACGTTTGCCTCCTTGTTCATCAATTCTCTTGCTCTCTGAAATCCACCATTAGGCAGTCGTCCTAGGGGTACCACCAAGAGTCTGAGCAAGGATTCTCCGATCACCATTTGCTGCTTCCTTTGCAGCTAAAAGCTGCCTTATCTTTTGAGCCTGATCTTCTTTTTTCTTCACGCCGGTCATTAAGGTAAAAAATATTATTCTACTATTCATTTTATATCCAGCCTGCTTATTCCCATATTGAACTTGAAAAGGTATAGTAGATAGGGAATTGGAGTTTGTCAATCAATACAAATTATGGGTAAATTGGTCATTTTACTCACCAAATCATAAAATAAATTCAACTTCCTTATTGATTCCATATTTTCACTCTCTCTTTTTTCTCAGATAATATCCTAAGATATAATTGCATTGTTAATTACATTAAATAATTGAATTAAAATCTGCTTTTTCTTTAGAGAAAAAATTTGACAAAATATATTCAGTTTTAAAAAGTATTATAAACCATAGTTTTTGTTACTATTTCAAAAAATTTAATGATTTCATTCTCAAGATACATATTAATATATATCTTATATGTATATTTTATTTAAAAATAACACAGAAACGTTTATAAAGTCCAAAGAGATGAAGTTTAATTTGCTAGTTCTTTATATGGTAACATTTAAATTTAAAGCAAAAGGACCAAAAAAGATTTTTTAATAAACGTTGCATCTAATACAGAGTAGACATGTGCAATGACGTCATTGTTTGCATTTTATAAATTAAATAACCCATATTTTGGTAATGAGCTTCAAATAATTAAATAATGCCTCATCTCCACTCATAAATCATTCATGATTAGGTAAGTATATGTACAATATAATGGTTAAAATAATTAGTTTCCCAATTTAATAACTCAATTTGCTTCATTATTCACACTTTGCAAAAGGAAGAAGCTCGATTGCACAACACTGACTATGCTATAAATTAAAACTCATGCAACGCAAGTTTGTATTTAAGTACTTGTATGTACTAATGTTACAATTATTTATAATCGATGTCTTCCCCCCCAAAAAAAAATTAATGTAGACAAATTGAAACAACAAAAGAAAAAGGTATATTTTGAGTCATATTCTTCTTTTTGTCAAGGAAAAACTTTGACCCATTACAGAAGATTTCAAATTATAAATATATATTTGTAAAATGACTCTTTAATAGGGTAGACTACAGGTAGTATTGTGTTCAAAAGGATGATCCGCTATCTAAATTGACACTAAAATAATTGTCGATTTATCAATGTCAAATAGGTTGTTTTTTTAGCACAAATAGATATTATTCAATTAGTGCCTACAACTGGTTATTATTGACGACTAATTAATTAACTGATTGGAGAAGAAATCACCTTTGACCTTGATAGCAGTTTGAAATACCCAAAGAGCTCCTTTTGACGATGGGACATGGCCTTTTTTGTCAAAATTGTGATCACTTTACACATCAAATGACTCCTCCTAGCACCCCAATTAGCCTTAAGTATGCATGGTCTTCGTGTGTGGAACAAACGTCCATAGGGTTGAGCAATAATAGCGGTCATAATTTTTTATCTAAAAGTCCATGCCTCACATTGATAAATGATGCTATTGCTCTGTAATTTGATGCCTCGTTCTACTCAAAGAATACAGCCTCATTTTTAATTTGTGCGCTGATCTTTTATGGAGTTAAATGGCGTTTGTGTTATTTTCTCATATTTAATAAAATGTCTTTTTAATTGTTACAATAATTGCACAAAATTCAATTTTTTTTCCCCTCAGGGTGAAGTTAAAACTTAGTGTGGTTTTTATATGACAAATATATACAAAGTGTACATACAAAATGATGATATTACTAAAAAAATAAAGTATCTGGACTTCATTTGTATCCTTCCTTCTACTGATTATATCTTTCACATCTATTAATAAATAGAATTGATTAGGGGCTCAGCAAATTGCACTAAAAAGTTGCAAAATAATACGGATCATACTTAAAGAAAACAACAACAAAAAAAGTATTCTAATAGAATGTCTATATCTAGGCCTGGACTTAAAGCATTGTTGTATGTCCAGAGTACATTATTTTGCAATCAGACTCTCTGGATCATCTATATTTGTGCCTGCCAGATACTCTGAGTAAAGCTCTTTGAGCATAGTCTATACCAGACATGGGCAAACTAAGGCCCGCGGGCCTTATACGGCCCGTTAGACAATTTAATCCGGCCCGCCGAGCTTCCACATTACAGGCTACGCTTTATTATATTTGGCCCACAGGTCAATGTACTGCTGTGGCCCCTTTTTCAAATTTTATAACACATAGTGACCCGCAAGTCAAAAAGTTTGCCCATCCCTGGTCTATACAATGGACCATTAGCATAAGCCTATAGCTATAATTCTTGGATATCTCCATTTTCATTTCAGTCATTTGAATATAAAGTTCATTATTGACTTAAATGTGTTCATCACATTTTGGACAGTGAAAATAAAAAAGTTCCAGCCAGCTCTTATGTTGACTCATGACAAATAATTTTATGAAGAGTATCATCCCTTTTTTACTTTGTAATACAAAATTAAAATATTTACATATTACAAGAACATATACAAGAACACTCGAACTCAAAAATACACACATATCATGAAAAGTCAATAAAGCACTTTGATCATTACCCATAATTTACTTTCCTCATTCATCGTGAATATGATCATAATTTTGAAATGGGCATGTTCCAGCCTCCTTCACGTCCCTTTTTATTATGGTTTTTTTTTTTTCTTCTCCCCTTTATTTTATAGAGGTTCATATATTAATATTTTTACATTATTCTATAGTCATAAAAAAAATTGATTTATCCATAGAAATAAATAAAGTACATGTACTATAGTAAAATATTATTATACGATATTAGTCTTTAATGTAGTAAGTGAAATCGAATAATCTAAGAAAAGAAGTAATACTCTGACGTCACGTAAAGTAAATGACTACTTTACTTTATATAGGTACATATATATCGGGTTTTTTAAGTAGCACGTATGTTAGTTATGTTTAAACTATAGCAAAATAAAATAAAATCATTTTTAAAGATAAATGTGTATGTACAGTCAGAAGACTTTAGTAGGGAACATGCGACTCAAATAAGCAACTTTGCCCAAGGAGACTCAAGTCTTCTCAAATTTAAATTAAGAAATTGCAACTACTGAGTTTATTATAAGTTACATTAATAAATAATCTAGCCCCACCAAAACACGCAAAAATAGCTAGATCTATGTTATTTGAAGTTAACACGAGAATGATTCAGAAATAAATACCTTCTTGGGATTCAAGAATGATTAGAAAATATCTAGAACGAGATGTAATTAACTGAGCAGAAAGGACTTGAGTCACCCTAATTAAGTAACTCCTTTTATTTAATTACGTTTTTATGAAAGTTAATGACTAAACCAATAGTGATATGTGCATATTATCTACGATTATGATCATATCCAATTCATGTTTTAGGGTTATATATAGTTTATTTGGGAACAAAAAACCTCGATGAATGGATCAATATTTTTCCTTCGAATGAGCCTTAGAAGCCCAAGTAAAAATAATCACATAAAAACCTCCACAGGACCATTGATTCATTTTCTTCATGACCATAAAAAGGTAGCTCAATGGTACAGGCTTTTAGAAATCCCATCATCGATAACAAAGACGTTTTAGTTTGTTGAATGTCAGTGTGGCCATGTTTGGGATTTTATGTGGGTAAGTTTTGAGTTTTTTATCAATGAATGAGGATATAATTTTCTCAAATATATCAAACAAATTATATACATATATATATAAATTTTTAAAAATGGCTGCTCCAAACACACCTGGGTTCTTTAAGAATAAGTAATTTATAAACAATTTTGATGATATATATAATCATCAAACTTTACCCGATTACAAACAAATAACAAAATACCTATAATGAACCGATTTATTCTACTCATAGATCATGTATCGGTACGAACCAAGTACACTGGTTTATGCATCACTATTTTAATAAAATATTTAAAATATAAACATTTGGGTTATAATTTGAATTGTGAGACACATTATTTGGAGATGTGTATTGAACAAAGGCATTTTCAATTTGAATAACGAGGTATTTTTCTCTGTATTGTTTACTCTTACGTAAAGGCCAATAACTTACCCTACCATATGTAGACTAGGGCATACCTAGGAATGTAAATAATATGCAAAGGGGGTGTGTAAAATAAAAAGAAAGAGAAAATCAATCTGGTAACTCTGACAATTTGATGAATGCTGAGAGGGAAGCAGCTTGAGCTGTCATGACGTTTTACGCAGCTACAAGCTGCTATTCTCCTTTATACATACAAATGAAGACATCAATAATAAATAATAACATTATGTATGTATACCATAGATGAGAGGCAGAAAATTAACTGAAATTAATGTCAGGAAATTATACATTTTTAACTAATAATAATTATACGAGGACTTGAGCCCTTTTTGTTTATATTTTATTTGCTTTATTAACCTTAATGCATGTATTCATTCATGTGAGATCTTTACTATCAGGTAGATGTAGTCCTCTCAGTAATAAAGGAAAAATGATAACAGCTTTGTAAAACAAAAAGACCTGTTGTTCGAAGTGCCAACTCCACAAAGTCTCGCACTCGGCATTTTGCATATTATTTACATTCCTAGGCATAACAACTCCTTGTTACTACTTCTAAACACAAAAATAATATGTACTAACACGGAATAACAGTAAATTTATTTTACAGAATCAAACTCAAATAGGTGAAACTTGAATTAAGAGCACCTCTCTGTCATAGATTATGCTGATATTCCATAGTTATATGTAATATGCCCTATATCAAAGTACAATTATGTGTTAGACAAATTGTGTGTACATATATACATTGATATACATATATATATATATATATATATATATATAAAGAACACAATTGTTAAGAACAACAACAAATAAGAGAATGGTTCAAACTCTCTTGTAACAAATAAAATTCTTCTTGTGAGGTATTAAGTATTAAGAATTTGTGAGGTGAGTATGTTTGATTGATAATGTGTTTATACCATAATAACTTTTTGTACCTTTAAATACCTTCAAATAAGTAAAATAAAATAAAATATAAACTGACATTTGATATATCTAGCGTTAATAAATTCTTTTAATTGAATTGCTAATAAGAATTTTTATAATAATAATAATAATAAAAAAAAAAAGTGGTATGTGACTATGAGATGTGAGAACTCATGAATATCACTGTAAATTATACGCTCGTTGCTGTTTTTTATTTTGTTTTTACACGCATACGAGCAGTACACGAATTAAATAATCCTCTTTATGGAATATTCAGGAGTTTTATTCTAAGTGGCCCTATTTTGAAATATGTTTGTACATTCAAATCCTATACGTTGCAAAATCATATTTGTCTAATCATAGCTACGAAATAATTGCCGAATGAAAAAATTATTAATTATTATTAATACTTTCTACATATATATATATATATATTAATAATGTATATATTTAATATAACATGGGCCCCTGGAGTCTCCTCATAGGAGGCACGGTTGAGAATCAATGCTTTAGATCAGGGGTGGGCAATTATTTTTCTTCAAGGGCCGAATGATAAGCAGAAAAAATTGTGAAGGGCCAGACCAAAAGTTTAAAATCTACTTTTAGTTTTTAATTTTATTTCTACATTGGCATCTACAATTTTTCGCGGGCCACTCAAATTGGGCCTGCGGGCCGGATTTGGCCCGCGGGCCATAAAATGCCCAGGTCTGTCTTAGATTCATCTTTTAATAAAATATTTCTTCCCATACTGATTTTTATAAAAAAAACAGTGTAGTATTTTTGCATAGGGCCAGAATACTAAGTACCTACTACGTCAAGAGGGTCGAATCATGAAAAATTAAACTGCATAGAATGGATACTTTCATTTTGTACAAGACCAAACCTATGAGAAATTTGAGTTCAAACAAAAAAAAAAGCAGAAAACTTTGACCAATTATTATTGACTTTTATGAATATTTCCTCGTACAAAATTCAATATCTAAATTTATACAACAAAAAAAAATAGCAATGTGGACTTGCTTCATTATAATATTATGTCTTTAACTGCCATATGTACATACAATATCAAGGAGTCAGTGCAAAAGTGACGTCACTGATAAAATATAATGTTAGACAAAAGTATTCAAATCTGGATACGATTTTTCAATGTTTGTTATGCGAATATCGCAGAATGGGTTATGTGCAAATGATGGCACTTTTGCTTTAATCTGTTGGAATTTATAAGTTTAAGATTAAAAAAATAAAATAAAATTTTCTACACGTGCAACGAATAGAACGATAATTTGTGGCTTGTGAGTGGCTTAAATAACTATAGACACATTATAAAGTCATTTCTATTGACAATCTATTCGAGTTAGTTGTATAAATAAAAAATTGCAATTTGCGAAAATATTTTGCAACAAATATGAAGGAAGGAAGAAACGAAGGGCTCCATATACGAGATTAGATCCCTAAATTGAAGATATTGGGATTCAAGTCATCTGATTTCCACAGTATGCAGATTTAACAAAAGTGATTTAAATCTTGAACAGAATAGGCCCACGTTAATGTACATATTTATTCCAATCGTAATAATAGAAATTAAAAAAATACTTGAGGAAATGAGATACTAATATCTTTATTTAATCATCAAAGTTCATTTCATCCCCCTCATAGTTGTTTACCGCCTCATTGCACATGTTCCAATGTTGTTGTTTTTTTCTAATTTTCAAAACAGTTACAAAATTTGTATTAAGTCGATAATCACAACACAATAACAATTGAGTTTAGATATGCTTTTAAAATTAAAAATCAGTTAGATTAAAGTATAATTAATGAACATACAACTTGCACATTCCTACATAGTAAGTAGGTAACTAACTCAAATTTGTATTTTTGATTTTTTTTAGAAGAGACATGACTTAATGAAATGGGTAGCTTTAAAAAAATTGTCACGTAATCAAAGAGTAATTAATAAGTTACTTAATAACCTGGATTACATTCATCTTCATTTCTCACAATTGTATTTGTGTCATCATTTTTCAGACATTTTAAAAAAAGGAAAAATTTGATATTAGCTGTTTACAAAAGGACGACGTGTATCTCAAACACACATATGAATATTTTGACGAGTAATTTAGAGTCATAGATGTTAGTGACAACTTAGTGTTTACCTAAAAAAACCAGAAACATTTATTTCTATCTTCATCTCAAAATACTTTTATTCAAATTTCCCGGTATTTTTTGCTGCTTGTATTATTATTATAATTGATAAGAAAAAGATATTACATAGATATAACATGAAAATTAATATACTTTAATATGAAAAACAAATGCTGGTTTTAGTAAAAAACATTAGTTCTTACTTTCCATTTGTGATGTAATTATCAAAATACATACATTTATATATATATATATATTTATATATATATATATATATATATATATATATGTATATCTATTACAAAAATTCTTTTATTTTAAGTAGCATTATTTTAATTTTAATATATTTTTAAAACATTTTACATTCTTCGAACTGCAATTCAATTATTTAATAAAGCAATAGTTTTATCGTCAATTCTATTAATTGATTATTGCATAAGGAATTTTCAAGTAGGTTTTAGGAAAATTTGGTAAAAATATTTTTCTAAGTGAAATTTTAATTACTGAAGTTCTCTCAGTAAAAAAAAAAAAATGAAAAAAAAGTCCTTGTCAAGACTTTTTGGATTTAGCTATTTTTATTAGTATTGTTATTTCGGTTTAATGAGATTAGATTTGTTGTATATGTACATATAGAGTGGAATCCCAGAACTTAATTCCCTCAGTACTCGACATATTTGGCGTAAAAATGTCGATCAAAACTTCAAACTCTCACCCAGCTCCCATGACTTTTGTCCTCTAATTGATGTTATTGATTCGGAACTTGGCTGCATCGTTCCTTGAATCTCCTACCGTATCGAATTAGCGTTGAGTCCTGGGTTTATTTTGTATATAATTTAGTCGAAAGTCAAAAAAAAAAGGAATATGAATATTTATTTAAATATAAATGAAATATTTACATTCACAGAAAAGAATTCTTAAATATAAACCAAATCAATATCTGTAATCAAAATAAAACTCCTTGTTAATAAAATAATAATAGCTAAAGTCGGAGGCTAGACAATGAGGAGTTATAAGTTTTATTATCAAATATTTTTTAGCAAAAATTTGCAAGAACCATTCAAATGGTGGTCCATGAAACAGATCTTCTTCACATAAGACATATAATTTTATATCAACAGACATCAAAAATTGTAAATACCTTTAGTTTTGTTTGCTATTAAAAAATTTAAAATGGTATCGTTTTAAATTGGTTACTGAACCCTTTAGTTTCAGTACATTTACGATATATATATATATATATATATATATATATATATATATATATATATATATATATATATATATATATATACCACTGATGTCATAATAAATAAAACAAGAAATACCAATCGGATGAAGGCAAAAAAAAAATGATATTGTGACTACACAAGAATCTCCTTGAGAAATTAAACTGGTCAATGCTGATAATATTACGTATCATAATTAATTATATTAAAAATTGCTCAATTAGAATGTGGATATTTCAGATGATATAAATATGATAACATTTGTCTAACTCACGGGTCACAAAACTATCAGGGAACGAATAATAAGTTTTGTTTCTCTACATATGTAGAGAATAAAAGGATTTTCTAAATTAAAAAAAAAGAAAAGAAAAATGAAATAAGTGGTTTATTTGACATCTTAAAGCATTCTAAATGTGTGAATATTTGATATTTCAAGTGATATATGTATATACATATCTAACCAGTTAGATAGTGTAACTTTAACACATAGGTCATTCTATTTTATTGAAAATAGTTGTGTCATAACACGAGACATGATGCACAATACAAAATATTTATTTATTCAAAGTATCATATTCATACCAAAAAAAATTTGATCCATTGCCTAATTGTTACCCTAAGCATGAATGTCACATTTGTGCCTAGTTGAACCAAATTAACACATCGAATTAATGTATAAAAATATGTCATGTGTCATAGATTAGATTATCCCTGTCAATACATGACGTCATTGGTAAATAAATAATGACGTATTTGTATAGATGAAAAAAGACTTAATTTGAGTAATAAAATTTATTATTTTTATTAATAAATGCTATAGATTGACAAAAGAAAATTATACATACAACATATTTAATACGTTAATTTAACATTTGACAAAATTGTGTAAGATTTAGAAAGTTTTTTGATGTATATACAAGCTGAGGATGAATAAGGATATTACAGATATTATTTAGATTCTATGACCTTTCTACATGTATTTGCCTTCAACGAATGTAAATAAATGTAATTAGATGAAACATATACCCATGTATATATGTTGGGTTAGACAATGGGCAAACCAATACATACATAGATCCATCAACCTGTTATTTTGCTGTTTGCTGTTATTGTTATTATCGGTAATAAAAATGATGATATCATTAGATGAGTGCAAAAAAACAACAAGAACATAAGAAATATCATTTTGAATAGAGGAGATAGGAATTTGCTGTGTTTTTCTTTCTTATTTTTAAAGAACCGTCTTTAGTTTATTATCATTTTTTTTTTTTTTGCTCTCTTAAAAAAAAATGAAATGAGACTTTTTTTTTTCTTTATTTCTTTCTCTTTCATCAATTTCAACCCACACTAACTAACTAACTAAATCACTTTTATACATATATGAATGAATGTATGTACATATTATAAAAAAATAAAATAAAATGGACACCATAACTACATAAAACTCTATTAAAACCTGAGACCGTTACTTTTTAAATGACGAGAGTAGATCTTGTGGACGGGAATTATGTCCAGAAATTTTCTTTTTACGTTGTAAAATTTCCATGTGAATGAAATTTTTTCTTCGTTATCTATATTTTTAAGGGGTTTGTAAATACTGTTTTATAGTTGTACATACCTATAATGTACCATATGAGGCACTGGTTTTGAAGCTGTGTGTTTTGAATTATACAGGAGCTGTATGAATGTTCATGTAAGTTCCCGTTCAATTGGTAATACAATGAATTAACATGGGATTAAAATTGGGGTTCTATGAGTCCTGAATATAGCTCATGAAACCGATTCCCTCCATCATACTGCTTTAAATTGTTAAGTTCCCTCTAGAAGACATCTCTAATAAAATAGTAAAGTACATACCAATTGAATTTGTATAATAATAAAACTTCAAGTATCAACGACAATAAATCTTTAGAATTTTGAACTGTTTCTTAAAAGACATAACAAACACGTTGGATTAGTTTAAAAGATAGGGAGACTAATTCTGTAGAAACTTATTCATGGTTGGCTTTTTCTGTAGTAGAGAAACGCCTGAAATTGATGAAATTTTTTTTGAAACCAAACTGTGTAAACCTTACCCTGGATAGTAAGGTGTAAATACTACAAGGGCTGACATGACAAACTTCTGATTCACTTGACACCCTGCCAGAACCATAAATTATAACAGGGCTGTTATTCTTAATTTAGACTAGTATTAAGTATTATATACTATTTGATTGAATTGTATGTATGTTTAAGTATACTTCCAAGAGAGCAAGGTATATTAAAAATGACGTCACTGGCTGATATCTATTGAGCAAAGTTTGTTCAATGGGATGGCTTTTGCATGCAACTCGGACGTGTCTTTAAGATTTATGACGGAGTGTAAAGTTTTTGGGAGTGATGAATCCCCAGTTAATCATATGTGTGTAATACTTGTCTATTATTGACTTATTGTTGATCCTGATTTCGAATCAAGAGTCGATTTCCAGTAGCATACACACAATCGTACAATCCCCAAAACATCAATAACTCAAATGTTTTTTAATGCACCTTTAAGTTTCAATTATTTTTGCCCCTTATTAGTGTCCTGAACGTTGATTGGTTAAACTTAAATTACCTTTGTAAAATTATATATATCCAACTATTAGATGAAGAATAATTCCACAACTGGTAGGAATTGCCAAGCAAATAAGTCACTTCAAGTCTTTTTCTTTCACTATCTTTAGACGAAAGGTTGAGAGAGATAATGAAGATATCAATGAGGATTTCGATTCCAAGTCTATACAAAAGGGGATCCATTATGACGTCATCTATGTATAAACAGATTTGCCTTTCTCATTTAGAGGACTCTAAGCAATTTGTAATTATTTTAGCAACTAATAAACAATATTATTTAATATCGTTCTTGGATTTTTGTTTTTATTATTAATAAATGACAAAGTTAATTTAATATAAAAATCTTTAAAATTACTTAAATCGGATTTAAAACGTTTTGACTGACAGCACAGATTGTATAATACTCTAAAAGGTGATGCCATGTCGGAGGCATAATAATTGATGATATGCATAGTTATTAAGCAAAACATATTTTCTTTTTTAAATCTTAAGTGAACTTCATCTCATGACTAAACTGTGATATATGTATAGGAAGTATTATTTTATATATGTATATATATATATATTATAAAATTCGGTTTTGTATGTTTCTGTCCATAAAGCCAACTTTTTAAATAATGACGTCATATGAAAACACACTATTAAGCTCAAAGTGTCATAAACCAAGTATGCCAAAAAAAAGAAAAAAGAAGAAAAATATGCTTTTTGGTTGTTTTTGTTACATTTTCTTACTACAAAAATTGAATTGTCAATAAAAACAAAATATATGGTCAAATATACAGGATTAGATAATATTTTAATATAATTTAAAACCCTCAAAAATAAAACTTTTTGCACATATTAAACTAAATTATGTTTATATTTGATTATATATCCTTGTAGTCTTTGAAGAAATTGAATTGAAACCTTTACTTTACTATGTGATGTCTAATACTTTGTGAATTTGTATTCATACATAATAAGGTTTTATTTTTATTTTTTTGGTCAACACAATACTTTGCATCTACTATCATAATTACTCTCAATATTTATTCACCATAATGAACATAACTAATAAATCATTTAAAAATACTCTTTATGAATGATTAAGGGTCAATTATGGTTATTTTATTTGACTAGGATTTACAATGGCATTCATTTTTTATGACCTTATATATATATATACATATATATGTACATATATTTGAATAGAAATTCCAACATTGTTTTGACTTATAAAAGCCAATTTTATAAGTATATTTTAGTGCTTTGAACAATAGAAAAACATGGGTTTTGTTTTGCCTTACATATATTGAGGTAATATAATTTTCTTTCTCAAAATAATTATAATTATGGTTATTAAAATATGCGAATTTTGTTTGTCTTTATATATTAGCTTAAATGAAGGATAATAGGTACTTTAATGTAAGCATATTGTGTATGCCTACAAGTCAACAAAACAAAAGGAATTAATTCTTTCATTCAAAAACTTGTCAATGAACTCAACCAAGGAGCATTAAAAAAAAGGAAATTGTAATTCTATGCTACATTTATATAAAAACAAACTAAATACCACTGCATCTATTTAAAAAACAGCAACTTAATTTAATCCTCTAAATTCAAAGTAATTCCCTCAGGACACAACTAGTTTTTTTTTCTTCTAATCCTCAAATAGATAGAAAACTCTTTAAAAGCCAGAATGGCCTTCATAATACTTTGACTGTCTTCAATCGACTCAATAGAGTATCTCTGAAGTGTTTTTTTTTTAAATGTTTCTGAATTAGTCAGGAGTCACAGGGGGCCAAAGCAATCAATAACGGGGATTGTTGAACAATATATATGTTATATGTAGGTGAAACTTTTGATGGAAAAAAATCTCTCAAAATCAAAAATGTCTCTGATGATGGAGGATTATTGTAGTGACAGAACCTTGAGTTGTCGTGTCATTAATTCGACCTCTTTTTGCTAATAGTCAAGTGATCAAGGTATTAAAATTGCCATGGGTTTTTTTGATGCCATAAATATAAAACGAAAAGGACATTGGAGCTGTAACAAAAATGCACTTCCGTTGCGTAATTGACATGGTAACCCTGACAATTTGATGAATGTTTTTGAGAGGAGAGCAGTTTTAACTATCATGGCTATATAAGCTACAAGCAACTTTTAGAATGTAAGGAAATGTTCCTTGTATGACATAAACACAAATTCAAATCTATCATTAATGTATATTATATAAAGGGTTCTAAGTTTCCTGGATTGGGAATTTTATATGTTTGTAGAGGATAGAGTATGGATACTAAAGTATTGTGCGTGATTAGTGTTTCATGTTTTTTCTCCTCTAAAATTACGGGATAATGATAACATTTTCTCAAAATACAAAAAAACTGTTGATATTACCAACCATTAAACATTTTAAACGCGTGTAATCACTTAAAATTGACAACTCCATCCTTTCATATGTGCTTATAAAGACGTTCACCCTTTAATATTTTCGTTTATATGACGTAATTGTACTACTTGAGGAATGAGGTACAGTTTTAAATGCTCCAGTACCCAGCAGCATATTGTCCTCTCTGTTCATCCATTCCAGATACTTTTATTTTATAAATGTATGAAATGTTTGGTTTCCATGCAGAACAAATAGGGCATTTTGAAATTGATTGATTTATTGGTACAGGATATTTTTTGGTACGTAATCCCAGGAGAGGAACTACCCAGTAGGTGGGTGGCTCTGATGTGCTGAGTGTCATGTATCTAAGATTATACGCTTTACTCCGTGTAGAATGTCAATCCCTCCAAAATTGTGTCCGTTGGCAAGTTTTATTATGTTAGAATGACCACTTTTCTTGGACATAACAAGGTGTTATGTCTTTTTACATCCCATATGTATACTTTTTTATAAAGTCAGGAAATGTTCAAATTTTATCAAGATAGGAAATATCTTTATTTTTTTATAAAAAAAAGAAGATACAAAAAAAAAATATCCATAATTTCTGATCGAGACAAATGTACTCTTATTTTACGTCAAAATATTACCACATCATGTATTTACTTTTTATTCAAAGCTGTCATCACCCTTGTTGAGGACACATTTATAAAATAAAAACTTATACTCTAATTAAGAGTCAAATAACAGCAGCTTGGTCATAATGATGTCATCTTAGTCGTAGTTTGTACACTCGCCGTACCTTTTTTTCACATCTCTACTTAGTACGGTGATTTTAAATATTAAAATAAATATTGTCAAATGGTGAGGACATCCCTGAAGAATGACGAGTTTGAGAGAACATTATTAATTCATTGCGGGCATGGTTTCTTTACCCATTAAAGTTGAGGAATACATAAAAAGAGTTTCATTTTGATACAAGCTGATACAAAATTTATTTCTTCTCTTATTACTTACGTGTACTCATCACATGGGTAGAAATTGAATTTAAAAAGTTCACTCTCATTGATTCAAATTATACTATGACATAAATAAATGCACTCTGCAGTGCAAGTCATTTATACATTTAGAATAAGGATATTATGAGGGAGGTAGAAGAAGGAGGGGGGAAGCTGGAAACACGATAGAAATCATTGCATGTTAGTAAGAAAAGAAAATAATGTTAAATATTTAATTAGATTCCTAACATACAGCAATAAAAAGATTATTAGGTCCAGTATATATATGTATATATATATACTTCTACAATGCTCTAATGTATGCAATTCTCTCTCTCTTTCTAACTCACTTGCTTTTCTTTTTATTAATTTCATTAACTTTTCATGTACATACATATACCAAGAGACAGATGTGTAAATGCAATTACTGACTTCTTTATTAAAATGAAGGTCAAATGAATGCCTGCACAGCATGCCTTGTTGAGGGGTCAGAGAGTAACTTGCCGTTGAATGACTTGACACAAGGGCCTAACTTGATTTAAATCAAGGAATAGCAACGTGATCTAGAAGGAAACAATACTAATTAATGATTCCTTTTTTTTTAATACATGTATTCATTAGGTCTGTACTAAAAAAGTACAGACTTTCAGCTATTAGTCAACATATATCGCTAAGAGTTTTTTCTAAACCATCCCAAATGTCTCATATTTTTTTTTTTTTGCATGTCATCTTGCAGATTTATTCAGTTAATCGTTAGTGAAGTTTCATAAAACAACTCATTTTTTTGTTCGTTCATAAAAATGTCTAATTTCGTGCCTTCAAACTACAATTTGCAGAATTCTTTGATTTTCTGTTATCATTCGGGGGGAAAAAACGCTTTTAAAGCATATCAAATGCTTGTAAACGCTTACACCGGACATCCTAAGCGTAAACGATTGTATGACCGCAAGGCAAGTCTGTGTGTTTTCTGGGATCAAGGTGGTATGATTTGGTGCGAGTTGTTAAAACGCAGTGAAACAGTTAACGGTGCACTCTACCAACGACAATTGGCCAATTTGAATAGCGCCATATGCCAAGAATGCCCAGAATATTCCACTTGGCATCACCCTTTAATTTTTCTTGATGAGAGTGCATCGCCACATCAAACAATAGCGATGGAGGAATTGATGGAGACGTACAATTGGGATCCGTTGGTGCATGCGGCTTACTCATCATATTATTACTTGTTCGCATCGATGGGTCACGCAAAGCAAAAAAATGGCTCGATGATTGGTTTGTGGCCAAAGGTGGGCAATTTTTTTTTTTTTTTTTTTTTTGGTAACTGACAGATGGGGAAAATGTGTAGCTAGCTATGGCTATTATTTTGAAGATTAAATTTGTCACCATTTTTTTACAATAAACGTTAGAAATTGAACAATATTTTAAGTTTTAACACTTTTATCATTTAAATAAGTTAGATAGTAATACATTTATAAGGACACTATAAATGAACTAACTAGCAGATAATAAGGGCTTATAATCACGAAACTCTATTATGGGACTTCAAAAATCAGCTATTAATAATTAAGACAATGACTTCTCAAAATATAAATTCAAACCCATAATTAGATGATAGTATCTTATGCCAACTTCATTTCAATTTGATATCCTATGTAACTCAACTGGTGCATATTTAAATATTTTAAACAACTTATAAATACATCAAATTGACAATCCTACTGTGTACTTCAAGATCTGGACTTGAATAATAGGACAAAGGATATTGAACAAAAAAAACTTTGACAGAAATATAAATTAATTATCATTATTTATTCAGTATGATTTTAAAGGATTTAATTCGACAATGACTTCAAGATAAAAGGGACACTTAATTACATAAAGCCCTTCCTTACAAAAGAATACACAAAATTATGCATGCATATTTTATAATTTTATAGAAGAGTTCATGCACTTTCCCTTCTTTAATTTTATTTGAGATTCGTTTTAGAATGTTTTAAGTTCAAAGTTCCGAGAGGGCTTTTGGATAAAAATATTACTTTCAATTTTTTAATTAGGCATTGGTTTTCGAATTTTCGAACCCATAACTTACTTTATTTGTATTCAACTTTTGGATACAACAATTTAAGAACTCTACTTTTCCAATCCTGAATGTTCTTCTTCCGATCAAGATGATATTCATTTCGCCACCAAATCCAAGAAGAAGGCTCTATCGAATAATCTCAAGATCAATAGCAACTTTATACGAGCTCAAACCCAACATCTCTTTCTAGAACTTAATTTGGAATTTTTTTTTGGATTTTTGTTGGAGACATTTGAATCTTTGTGTACACTTTTGAATCTCTATCTACCCTTACTGTAATGTTTACACACTCTTTAGCCTATTGAAGTGTATCTTATAGTTTGAGAAACACTCATCCAGAGAATCTTAAACCTTACAAATAAAAAATTATCTTTTGTCATTTACACTTTTATATTCCGTGAGTTAAAACCAGGATCTTACAAATGACAGAAAGTCTAGAATGGATATGTATTTTATCGCTTGCTCTATTAACAAAAAGTTATTTTCTATAACATATACATACATATATACAACGACCCTTAACTTTTGATGGGCAATCTTTCTTTATTTTTTTGTATCAATTGAGTACAAAACTTGAGCAACAACTAATGTCCTATCGTCCAAGTATTATATACATATTATCCTAAATGAAAACTATTAGTCTCTTCGTCTTCATTCGACAGTCTCTTCAATATATGAAGTTATTAATTATCTCCGTGCATCCATTTCTTGACGAATTATTTTAATTTTAATTTTTTTTTCATAAAATTATATTTTGTATTGATTTAAATTGCAATATCACAAGTCATTTACATATATGTATATCTAAACAATGCCTTACTAATGAGGTATAACCAAAGTAGGAATCTGCAAAGGTCTGCAACTTACCATATATACATATAATATTTTCATGCATATATTCAAAGATATTAAAATGAAGTCAAAAAAACTTCAAAAGTCAAACTTCAATGTGTGAATATGTATTTATATATAGAAATGAATTTTTCTTTCAATTAATTTAAACTTTTATGCTATTATGTTTGTACATAATATAATACATACATTATGTATGTAAACTCGCATTCCCCTCGTTTTGATGGAATGAAAAACATTTTATGACAAATTCCCTTGTTATACAAAACAACACACTCATATTTTGTTGTTTGTTGAATAACAAAAATAAAAAAATATATATTTTTTTAATTCATCAAAAATATTGCTACAAATAAAAAACTACCGACATTTTCTTTGCTATATAAAAAAGTTAAACATATATTAAATATACATATGTAATCATTCAAAATTGTTATAATTATGTTTATGTTACCCTATAGGTACTGCTTAGGTACTGCGTGAGCATAAGTGAGTCTGAACATGTCTGATGAAGCTTCAGGACGGGATGCCTCTCCTTACGTCCAGTTGTAATTACACGTTATGTATTTAACCATTGCATAAATAAGTTGGTCCATATTTATGTATGTAGACTGATTCTTCAAAGAATTTAGTTCTGAATCAGTCTCTTTTTTTTTTTTTTTTGAGGAACATCCACATAAATCCATTTTTTAATGGCCGGTTTTTCTTGCATGGCTAAGAATACGTTTAAAGCTACTAAACACAGTAGTGAAGCACACTAGTTGATCTGGAGATATTTGATTGGCTACGCAACAACTTTTTTCCCTGCTAGATGTCACTTTTGAAGTATATATACATAATTTTGTGTTTTCTTCGCAGAATTCACCTTGATTTAATAATAATTATTTGAATTTACAAGGTTGAATTCATGGAGGTTGTGCAGTTAATTATGGATAATTTATGGTAACTTCAGCACCCCAAGCGGACAAAAAAATGATTTCGTGTTTGTTTTTTTGCCACTTTGCTTCTTAGCTTCGTTTCAGTTCTTCTCTTCTACAAATAGTGTACAATAGCCATATTGTGGTCTTCTTAGTTGTTTTTTTTTTAAATTTGTACTCAATGTTGAGTTATTTATTAAAAAGGCTGCAATTTTATTTTGTTATTCAATGTTTAAATCATTCTGCACAGATCCAGTCAGAACTCAAAAAGTTGAAATGAGGGAAACTATATATGTATTTTTGTAAATTAAATGACTCTTTGTAAAATGTAACATACCCTATTCTCTTCATATATGTATGCATATTATAATTCTGAGAATGGACTGATGCAAATGGGGCAAAGCAGGGAACATGATATGATATCTCATATCAAATTCTTAAAGGTATTTCAGTACAATGAATAAGATAATTGTCAATGCATAATTTTAAGGCATTTTTAATTTTCATATTTATTAATGTGATTTGTTATTCTGAATTGTGTGTTTCATTTATTTTCTCCGCTTTTTATTGATTAATGGGGCAATTGAGTAGTTTAACTCTTAGGTATAGCTAATAGCTGATAGTAACATGAGCTATAGGCTATACGTGCATGTCTTTCAAAAATTCTACGCGATATAGTTTCTAAATTGTTATTATACATATTTTATATATTGAGCGCTTTTAATCTTTTCATAATAAAGAGCCCTTAAAGGAAGAAAAAATAACCAATGTACGTTGTTGCTATTGTTGTCTCTAAGAGATATACGTATTATTGGTCCGGTATAGTTTTGAAAAAAATATACGTTATTCTTTCAAATCAAATTGAGGAGTAAAAGACGATATTTTCTTTTTGAGTCACATAGGGAGAGTAATCCTATTAAAATGTGTGATCCTACTTTTATTGGATAATTAAATAATAACTTACCCATCCCACCTAAGCTTTCACTGAACTGAGTGTTTCTGTTAACAGTATTTTCCATAGTAAAAAACATTTGTCTACTTAAATTATAATTAAAGGCTGTATCTAAGTATTTATATCTCACAGTGTAAAGTACATGGATATTTGTTTGAAATCGAAGAAAAGGGTTACTAGTTGGGTTATACCAATATAAATTTTAAAAAAATTGAAAGTTAATATCCTAACGGAGTCAGATGATTAAATTAGGATCTCTCGCATTTTTATAATAGAGGTTTTGTAAGCCCATTGGGAAAAAAATACCCCAATCATTGTACAAATTTTAAATGGATTGAGAGGTCACAATGGTTTTTTTTATATTGTAGTTGAGTCCGTTTTTCATCAACACAAAGCAGGCAAAATATCAAATCACCCTCAAAAAAACAGAATGACACCCAAATATGTAAATATATGTATATAAATAGATATACATTACGATGAATAAACAAATAAATCTTAAATGATTTTGCGTTTCTACATGTATATGTACAAGGGATTTATTCTAGTATTTCTTCATTCGAGAAGTCGGCCATGGTGTGGAGGCATGGCTGACCAATTTTTATTTTCAAAAATCTTACATCTACAATAGCTCAGATTTTTTTTAATTTGTATAACCATTGGTAAATGAAATTTGTTTGTTTAGTAACTCTATAATTTCACAACTATTTTCTTTAATTTACAATACAGTTTGTGACGTCATTCAAACCAAAGTAATAAATAATAAATACTCCTTCCCCTAAAAAAATTTCCCAAGAAATCCAAATTCTTTTTAACTCATTAAGAGCTTGTTTAAAAAAGAAAGAAAGAAAAGAAGGAAAAAAAAAAAGGGAAAAGAGTACCAGGAGACAGAATGGTTGACGTTTGGAGATCTTCATCATTACTTTATAATTGATAGATATTGGCTTATTCCTGTCATCCTTATTATTATTATTATCATTATTTGAATGTCATTGACAAGACGAGAAACTTGAAAACACCCAATGAATTCTTAAAGTCAAATATTTTATTATTATTATTTTATTTTTTCAGTTCCATGACCAATTTTCCGTCTTTACGCATGATGATAGTTTTTTTTTTTGTTTTTTTTTGACCCAATGATTAATAGAACTACGTATTTTTTTTTTATTTTTTTTTATTTCTTCCTTTGGTCAACTTCATTTCTTACTTAACAAATCAATACGAAGGTAAGTTGTATTTTTATTCTTTTTCTTATCTGATGTGTTGTTCACATATAACTATTTTTACTATACATATACATAGGCATACAAAGAAGGAAAAAAACATTTTTGACTTACACAAGTCTAGATGAAAAATGAGGATAAGAGATGTGTGTGTGTTTTTTTTTTTTTTTGTTTTTTTTTCTTTCTTTTTTACTTCTTGGAATGGTATAAACTAAATAAATAAATGAATTTTCAACTTATCAAAAAGTTATATCAACGCGTGTTGTATCATTCTTTTTAATCGATTTTATTTAATAAAACTAAACACTTTGATGTTGTTTCAAGAAGAAGAAAAAAAAAAAGTCAACGATAAAATATTAATTTTCTATGACTTTTTTTAGTATATTTTATGAAGAAAACTTTTTTATTTCGTTATTAATCGAATATTTTATATATTTTTTTTGCCTATGTAAAGAAATAAACATGATTTATCAACCAATGTCATGTAAAACAAAACTAAAATGCTTATTCCACAATACTTTTCTACATCTTTAATTTACATAGTTTTGAAGTCCAAATGATCTGTGTTATTTCGGGTTCTGAGTATAATTACGTACAAAAAATGGTAACTGTTTTTTTAAATGAATTATTATAAAAACTTTACAAAATCTATGATCTGTATTCACCATCATCAAAAATTATGTCAAGTAAAGCTCAAAAAAGTTCAATGGATTCAACGTTCAAATGATGGTATCAAGACGTCGAAATCCCCTGTTGAACAAAAATAAACAAACAAACAAACAAAAAAAAACTCTGATGAAACTCTACAATGACAAAAAAAAAGAAAAGAAAAATTTGCAAGGAATTAGGTAAAAATGAAAGGGCTTTTGTTGTTAAATCTGAATTCTTTAATCTTGAAAGTTCCGAATCAACTAATAATTTTAAGTTCATAAAATTAATTATTTTTTTAAATATGACAAATGGAGTTGAGAGTTGTGGATGAACAACATGTTTTATATTTCACTCCTGTTACTGACATTTTTTTTTTGCCAAATTACACGTCAAAATATTATATTTGTAGGTATTTGAGATACGCGTCCTTTTGTGAGAATTTTGTGATTTTTTTTATTCTCGTTTTAAAATGTCTGAAAGGTGATGACACAAATGAAGTAGTGAGAAATGCTGTTGAAACCAAAAAAAAAGTTGCAATCAATATTCCAGACACTATTCTTTTGAAATTTTGAAAATCGGAGATTTATTTCTATAGATACTCAACCCCCATTACTTCAAGAACAGAACATACCATTTTTAATTTTGATGGCATATCTAAACTCAACAGTTATTAGTCTGTAATTAGGGGCTTAATGGAAGTTTTGTAACTGTTTTGTAAATAAGAAAAAACGTTGGTACATGTGCATTAAACAAACCTATATTTGATGTAATCATGACCCAAATTTGATGTTACGCTCATGCGGATATGAAAGTGAATATTAAAATTTAGAAATTGGTAGATGCAGGTGTGAATTTAAATATTTGCGTGTACCCGATAAATCACTGATACATAAATACTTAGTATGTTCATAGTATTAATAATATTTGTACATTAATGCATATTTTTTAATAAATAGTAATCATTTAATAGAAAAAAAATATAATTAAAAAATAAGTTTCTAATAATTGTAAAACTGTTTAAAGTCGTATGCTACTTCCAACGATTCAAATTACAAATTTTGCATAATATATAATAGTTCATTATTTGTGGGCGTTGTTAACCTCAAGGGATTTTATTTTGGGGAGTTTTGATCTGCAGGAGAAATTTCCATCGTGTTTTTTTTGTTTTGTTCTAATGACAGCTATTCCTAGACGAATATTATTATTGAAAGACCAACTCCATACGGTTTTGAACCAAAGTTATGTTACAAGTTCATAAACAATTACTCAAGTCTGGACACAAGTACTACAAGGCCACTCATATAGATTTTGTATCCTCAATTCTAACTTTTGTGTTTGATAATATTTTTGGAGTAAATACAAATTTGAATTTTGTTATTTAAATATAAAATATAAAAATCATGTTTTGTTTTGTTTCCCCTCCAAGAAAATGTTCAAATCGTTGAAGGAGTCTCTTTTTTTTTTTTAAATTATATCAAAATATGTAATTCAATGTTAAACTTTCTCTCAATTTACATACCTTTACCTATGTTGTAAATAATATATGTACTTGGAGTAAAATTTAAGTCATTTTTAAGAGGTCAAAAACAGAGTCAAAGGTCACAATATTGGGTAATGACTATACAACGAATCCTTATTTAAGAGTATCATAAATTGAAAATATTTTTATATGTTTTATCTTTTAAAAAATACTTTATGTGTTTTGATTGAATCCGTGGTGTGTGAGCATCCTGGCTTTGACAAAAATTCTCTGAAAACTCAAAATTGAGTGCCAGGTTGTTTTAAAGCTTCATTAAATAATAACTCTTTCTATTTTTTGATTATGTACTGTTCAAAGTCTCTTTTTGACCAAAATACAGCGTTTAAGGACCACGTACGTCTGGATGTTTACTTCCATTTAGTGGCTAAGAGTACTCAAAATGTTTGCTGTACCATTTTTTGAGCAGTGGCTGTCAATTCAGTCAAAGCTAAGATATGGCAAATATCTGGGACGCATTTGAAATACACTGAAAAGTTTCCCAATATTTTGATTCGTTAAAATGTTTTTATATGCCAAGATACGGGTAGCTGTGTTACCCAATTGATGTTACTGTCTTAGACCATTTTGGTCCTATGTGATGGAGTCTCAATTTGCAGAAAGACCCCTAGAAAAGTGTCATTTACCACTCATGGTAGCTAAACTTTGGTTTCAATCAACAACATATCATTGGAGGATTATTAATTAATTACACAGGTCAACAGATTTAAACTATCAAAAATCTTAAGGGGTATAAGTATTATAGAAATTATTCAGTTTTGATCACTAATTTCAAATCTGGAAATTTGAAATTTTTCGAGAGTAAAATAGTTTTCGAGAAATCGGACTCTATTTTTTTTAACTTATTTGGCCATTTTTCTAAATTCAACTTCAATTTAAGCCTAGAAGTATACGTATTTGTGGAAATTGGGGAAATTCTAAATCTGTGAAATTGGCTAAATGAATAGGAATTTGACTAATTCATGGCTATTCTGTATAAAAAAACCCACAATTTTCCTCAAATTCCAAAGGTGTGTAGAGTTAACTTTTTTGGGTGGGTGAGTCGAGGGGGGGGATATATGAAATAACGAAAAAGAAAGAAAGAAAAAAAGGTTTGGAATCAATGATGGAGTAGAGAGTGGATAACAAGTCAGCTGTACAAAAATGAGTATTTTCATGCCTTGTCTTCCTACCTCATTTATGTATACCCCATCATTTAATAAATGGTTGGGTTTTTTTTTATAAGCCTCATTTTCTACATGTTTTCTTTTTTTGCTATTGTTGTTGTTTTTACGGCTAATCAGTCTTGATGTATACAAATATACTAACAAGTTGTATATAAACATGTTTAACCCTGAGGGTGTAATGACTAAGTGTCAACCAACCCAGAGTTCAATTATCCACCTATGTTACATATATGTATAATAACAACAAATTATGGTACTACATATACGTACATAATTATTCAATTCACTCTAATTGATAAAAAAAAATATTTATTTATATATATATTTTTCTTTTTGATAAAATTAATGATACTTTGTTTGTGGGTACCCAAAATAAAAAGATTGCTCCACTAATTGGTGAATATTTATATATATTTTGATTATACATACAATGAGTATGGATTTTTTTTTGAATTTATGGGTGTATTATATGCAATGAACTATGTGTTAATAGTTCTTTAAATTATCTAAATATAACTGCCTTCCTTCCATTTTTGTAGTGGGGATAGTTCAAATGATTAAAAAGGGATTTTTGGGCCGTTAGAAAAAAATATATATATCCAGAGTGTTCTTCCCCTTTCAGCACACTCAAAATTCATGCAAATTTACACTCGATTTTAATGCAATTAAATGTGCATTTCATAAAATAATAACATGATTTCATAATAATTTATACTATACATAGATAATTAATACTTTATATAAATTGAGTGTTTTTTACAAAAGACAATGACTGCATAGTATGCCGAAAGCAACACTCTTTCGAGTACATATACTTGATACATTAAGTTTGTTAATAAAATAAATTAAAATCCTAAGGGAACTTTGTCAAATGGTTCGCATAATGACAAAAAAATAAATAAACTGTTTACATATCATGTCCAAGGGTATTTATTTTAACACAATTTGATTGTTGATATCCCGTTCAACATGACCGACTATTAGAATTATGACATTACGTAGCAATGACCTATAGCTAGCTTCAATCCTCTTCAGGTCACATAGTAATCTTCTTTGGATCTCTCAACCTTTCATCTAAAGAAAAAAAAGAGAGAGAGAGTTAAAAAGACCTTGATTGAAATGACTGTTGGACAATGTCGTCACCCTACTCAACTAATATTACATTTAAAAGAAAGGATAATCATATCTTATAAGAAGATAATTTGAGTTGAATAGTTTAAACACTTTCTAATATGAGGCAAGAGGAGCTTAATCAACAGCTGACAAAAAATTACCATGGGTAGTTAATATTTTGAACAATATTTGTTATCCTACTCAAAACAGCTGTTTATTTGTCAATTTTAGCCTCCTTATACTGGGTAGTGTTATGAATGTTGACTTGCTGTTGAGCAGAAGATATTTCTTATTAAACACAGAATACTTACTTATCCATTTAAGATAGAAAATAGTCTGTTACATTTTGGGCTGTTGTTTTTGTTCTTACTTTTTTTAAGGAAAGGTTGAGATATACACTGAAGATATCTATGTATTTGGGGGGCTAACATTATACTTGTGGACAATTCAGATAATAATTAATTAATTAAAATACATTTTCGTCAAATTACGACTACATATAAAAAATATATGTATGTATTTTATTTTGTATTTAATGCATTCAAGAGTATTAAGTTTTTTTTTTTTCTGAATGAATAGAGACGCACCATAAAAAAAAAATGGTAGATAATATTATTGTTTGACAACAATGTATTGACTCCATGATTTGACATCTTTTTTAAATATATATTTTTAATTCTCTTTCTTATACATGTTGTATTCAACGAAAAGAACGTAAGAGTCAATTTGTAGGAGTGACAGTACCAAAAAAAAGAAAAAAAGAACCACATCTTTTTATAATGGTTAATTATTATGACTTTATTTTCATCTCTCTCTCTCTCCCCCCCCCCCCCCTCCTCTCCTCTATGACCCAATGACTTGTAAAAAATATTTCAAAATACATGAAAACTTTTGATCCAATAATAGTAATAACAATAATAATAATAACATAGCCACATGTTAACTAACATAACTTTAAGATGAGTTAAACCCTTGCTGAGTCATTCATATCTACCTATCTAAAGTAAAGATAATAACTTTAATGATAACTTCTTAGAATGAATCTCATTTCCTCCTCCCCCCCCCCCCCAAAAAAAAAAAAAAAAAAAAAAAAGAAAAAAAAGAAGCCATAGTCCATCAACTTCCATCGATTGTAAAATCCCATTTCCTTTTTGAACAAATGAATGATTGACATTTTTGTATTCTTTTTTTTTTTTTCAAATTTGTCTCCTTCGATAATAATAAATATATATATATATATATTTTTTTTTTTCCCGAAACATATGGTCTCATTAAATTAGCCTCGGAGATGGGATTGAAATGTTATGCTTCAATGGCTACGCCTTTACATTTATTATTATGTATACATATATATATATATGATTTCAAAGATAAAAATAAGAGAGAGAGGGGGGGGGGGGCAGAACAAAAAAACAAAATAAATTCTAGGAAATGATATCAAAAATGAGAACAAAAATGCAGAATTAAAAACAAAACACAAAAAAAATGTTTTATTTCATTTCATTTCTCTTACTATAATAAAAAAATTGAATTGTTGTTTTTAAAGACCCGTTTAGCACAGAGGGCTACAAAAATGCTATTCTCGCACATGTATGTATGTATCAAGAATAACAAAGTTGTTTGTTGTTTTTCGTCAGCTGTCTATTCTACAACTATTATTAGCCTTTTGATCTTTCCAATTTGAATGTATGCTATTTTCCACAAAGTCAAAATTTCTTATTCTTAAACATGGGCACAATGTTGAGATAGCGTTGAGCTTAAGGAAGGAAAGATAAATATCAGTTGGTATCCCTACATCGATAATCAATTTGAATTCAGCTTTCTGTGTATCGTTAAGTCCATTAGAGCAGTGGTTCTTAACCTTGTTGGGTGTACTGAGCCCCACAAGTTCCATATATGCATTCATCGAACCCTGCAATCACATATCACTTGCAGACAACTGACTACTGAGTTGTCTGCAGCACAGATATCAAGGCCAAGCGATGTGACCTCAAAGTACCGAGCCCCTGGGGTTTCATCGAACCCAGGTTGTTAAGAAATAGAGGTCAAGAGCTTGCTACAATTGTCTATTATTTAATATTGTTAGATAAAGTCAGTAGTAAATAAATTTTAGGTGCACCAGATGGTAATTACGGTCATGCTCTCTCACCTCAACAAAATGGCAATCACTGCGTATTCTATCTTATTTTGTCTGGGCAGCATTAACCTGTCAAATGAGAAAATTGGAATTTACTAATTGCAATCTTTTAAATCATAGCGGATGAAAAAAGAAAGACAGCTAAACTAAGCTCAACTGATCATAAATTAATATCAAACCTTGGAGTCTGTCAAGTTACATAGATTATAATTAGCCATAGTTAAGGATTGTTAAAGTAAATTAAGATGTCGCATAAAGTCTCATCATACTCTGGAAGTTCGAGAGGAATTATGTAGCATTCAGAGCTAAATGGAAGCCGAGATACTCCTTGTCAGGTACATAATTTTTACACTGGCCAAATATACAATGCTCTTATATAAATATATCATTTTGTTAAAGTGGATGTAGAATGCATCAATTGTACAAATCTGTTTTGATACTCATCTCATCAAAAGTAATGTTACAGGAACTTAGAATCCAGTGATCCTCAAAGGAGTAATATAAAATATTTATTCACTGAAAAAATAGGATGTAACTAAGCCTTATTACTCTAGATCCCTAGAGTTTATGGGTCCAATAACAATTAAATTTCTTGAAAAATTGAAAAAAAATCCTGGAAACGCTGGTTTTCTATTAAAATATACTTTTCCTTCCCACCGGATACCTAACATCAACCAGTTTAAGCACCATTACTTACCATGTCATCCATAATTTACATTTCTAGATATAATGACCAAAAATTACTTATTTATGCACGCTTCAAACAAGGAGTCAACTCCAAGTTGTTAGTTTGATTGAAAAAAATAAGTTTCACACATAGATGGCGCTAACGACACATATGTGAAGTTTTGGTTTTCTACTTTAACTTAAAAAAAAGGCATTTGAAAGACGTCGTTTCCTAGAAGAGGTCCAGAGTTAACATGTACTATCAAAAGCTACATGTGAAGAATTTTTAATATGCGATTGATGAAGAAACAATTTCGATGCTGAGGACAAGGATCGCTCAGCAAGATTAAAAAACAATTGGAGGACGCTGATTTGCAATCGCTATTGGATGATGAAAATAATACGCCAGTATAAGATCAACAACTTAGAGAGGCATTAAACGTGACTCATCAAGCATATGAACAATCCAGATGATAGCTTGTTGTAGTAATTCTATAATTAATTATGAAATATTCAAATATTAAAGAAGAATGACGTAATTATCCAACCAATAAAAGATTTACAACAATCTGTTTTTTTCTTTTTCTTTTGAATGGAAAGGTTTGGAGTTGTAATATCCTTATAAATATATACGTATACTTATATTAACCAACCTGCTCTGGAATTTCTATCTTTAAAAGCACACGATATAATACAGAACTTTGTACTTACGTCAAAAGTTACATGTACTAGGTTGAATTTAGAAGAAAAAAAAAACCCTTAACTTTTGAAGAAAAAAAAACCCTTAACTTTTGAAGTAAAAAAAAGTTAATAATTATATTTGCAAGAAAAAAAAAGGATTTTTTGTAAAAGTTTGTATGAGAGAACGTGAGATGGTTTGAGCAAAGTATGTTGGTATAAGTTTTCTTTCTTGTAAAGTCAAGTTCACGATGGTTTACCATTATTTCTAATATATAACATATAATAAAGTTACATGAGGTTCAAATTTTCTTTAAAGCATTATATGTACATTTCATTTTTTATCCGTGGTGCGTCAGATCAAAAGGAATCTTGAACAATATATCAAGAAAATGAGAGCCCTTCCTTTTTTTTTTAATTACTTCATAAATATCTACAAAGAACCCATTATTTCATTATCATATTTTGGTCAATTATATGAGACTTTATTTGTTTCCAAAGAGAAGCCATCATTTTGCCCTCTTATATACCAATTTGTCCTTTCTCCAAAGGGTGGGTTATTGAGAATAATTTACTAATAGAAATAAAAAATAATTAATTGTTAGTTAAAAAATACAGCTTATATTTAAACTCATTTTTGAAAAAAAATAACACAAGTCAATAAATTATTTGGTTTCTAGAAGAATTTGACACTTTGCTTACGAATTTTGAGGTACTTTGTACCTCAAAGAAACTGAAAACAAATCAATGTTGCAACTAAATTTTGCATAGTAGAAGGAAATACATTTCTAACAATGGAAGACCAAATATTTGGACTTTAAGTTTCATTTAATGTTAATGAAAAATTGAGACTTTACTCAATGTAAAACAAAACCCTTGAAAAAAAAAAGGATTCTTTATAACTTCTTACATTGTATTTTCTGAGGAATGAATGATCCTTCAGGCCATATTTGGAGTAAACATAAAATTTAACATCGAATAAATTAAGTTTCATTTGAATATTTGATTTTTTTGTTTGTTTTTTTGCTTTTAAAGTTGCTTCAAACATATACCCATGGAAATCAAATTTAAAATTGTCAAAAACCATTTATTGAAAAAAAAATCAATTACATATTCGTAATCAAAACTTCAAATGCTACTACTAAAATGGGCCTGATTTTTTTTTTTTTTTTTTTGAACAGGTCTCATACAAAAATATCGACGACACTCATACATATAAAAGTGATTCAAATTTGATTTATTAGTTACCTATATGGATGATGATGATGGAAAAAAGAAATGTTTGCTAATAAATGTATCCAATATGAAATTTTTATATGTGTCTCATAATTTTATTAAGAAAAAGATGGAAAAAAAAGAAAAAAAAGAGGGGAAAAGGTGTTAAAGTATTTTATGATTTAAATCGGGTTTTATATATATAAATATATAAGATATTTTGAAACATTTCTTTATAGCCCCAAGTTCCCCTCCTCCTCCTCCTCCTCTTTATTGGTAGAGTGAAAGGGGTTGAGAAAAGATAGACGTAACTTGATTATACTTTATAGAAAAAGACTATCGTACACTTTACCCCTCCTATAATTTTATGTGTCTCTTAAAAATATTAGTTCAAGAGTAAATAAATTGGCTCACTTTTTATTTTATGTGTTGACATTACATGTATTGAATCTGGTCCTGATTGTATGTACTACCGGGAAATTTGAATTTAATTTATTTTGGAATACCGATGGGGAACAATGTTTTTGCTTATACGTTTCTACATCCATCCACTGACATCTATGTCAAATTACATGGCTAAATATTCATTGGTATTTGAGAAGCGCGTCGTCTTTTTGTGAAATTTCGGTTTTTTTAAATGTTTGATTAGGAGTTGCAAATATTAAACCTATCAGAAATTCATTGAACTAAAAGTTGTAGATAACATGTCACTGAGTCATATTGCAAATAGTTATAGCCGTGTACCATTCCACAAATGATTAAATGAAGAATAATGCCACATTGAGGAAGAATTGACTTTTTTCTATCAACTGATTTTAAGCATTTTTTCTGTATCTTTTTAGAGGAACATACAATGAATATGCAATATTTAAAATAAAAAAATCACTTACATATATTATCACAACATCAATAAATCCTATGTAGTTTTTGTCAGCTGTCGACCTTCTTGTCCCATTGGTAAGAGTAACGTGATAGGGTGTGAGCGTTGATTATTCTGTAGCCTCTTTACACAGACTAACAATTTCTCTTCCATCTCGCAACCATACATGTTTTGTGAGTTTGCTCAAATTAGTCCTGGAGTTAGGGTGATACAGTATTCTCCACTCGGGCACGCTGAGTTATTCATAGCTATGCTTATGAATGTAAAAAATATGCAAAATACCGCGTGCGAGATTTTGTGGAGTTGGTACACTTAACAATACTTTTTGTTTTCCAAAGCTGTTATCATTTTTCCTTTATTACTGAGGGGAGAACATCTACAATAGCAAATACAATGTTAGAAAAGGACTCATTTTCTCGTAATAATTTTTAGTTTACGACTTGTAAGCTAAAGATATATAATTTTCTGACATTAATTTGAGTTCATTTTCTGCCTCTCATCTATGGTATACATACATAATGTTATTATTTATTATTGATGTCTTCATTTGTATATATAAAGGAGAATAGCAGCTTATAGGTCAGTAAAACGTCATGACAGCTCAAGCTGCTTCCCTCTCAATATTCATTAAATTGTCAGAGTTACCAGGTTGATTTTCCCTTTTTTATATTTTACAAACCCCATTTGCTTATTTTTTACATTCCTAGCTATGCTTACCAGACCCACTCTCCAAGCGTCATATTTTAGAACTGTGTGCCATTTTTTTTAAATCCTTATCCTCATTTGACAATAAGGTTATCACGAAATGTCCATTGTTTCTTTACAAAGATTCAGAATTTTCCCACCATTTTGCAGCTCAATGAATGTTCTGTGAGTTTGCCCTTGCCCTATCCTCATCCATTGATCCTTTTATGTACACGTCTTTCTTCTAATTAGTACTCAAAACACCATTAACTAAAACTCGAATAATTATTATTTCATGTTCAAATCTCTGTACAATTTTCGAGTATACATATAATGAAAAAACATTCCACAATTGGAAGTAAGAATTGGGTATAACGTCTACCCCTTGTTTTTAGGCTCCATTTCTCCTCTGCTTCTTTTGAGCAAAAAAAAAAGATTGGGAGATATATATTAAAGATATCCACAGATGTATCCTATATGTATTTGATTTCTTACTCATTTTCGAATATCTAACACATACTACACCTCCCAATATTTACATAATTTACACACATTCTTAGGAATAATTTCCTTTTGTTCTCCTTTAACAATTTATGAATGTACATAGTGTAATATTACCTAGATAGAATATATATATATATATATATATATATATATATATAAAGCCTCAACTCAAGCTCTAAAAGTAATATGCATGATTTACAAACAAGAGCCCCAATATGCATGCAATACGCACAGAGATACCTTGAATCTTGATGATGAATATTGTATTTACATACATACATACATACATAGTTCTAAATACATATTATTTTTTTTTTTTTACATAATATGTATGCCGTATGCCTATTTTTACAGATGTGTGTATTTTTAGTGCAAGAATATACTTTTTTTTTATTCTTTTTTTTTTTTTTTGTATTCTTTTCTTGAGATATAAAATAACAAAATGTAATTACATAAGAAGTGCAAAGTAGTTACTTTAATTTTTTTTTTCTTCTTTTTTTAAATTAAAAGAAAATGAATAGACAATAGACACTCTTCTTCCTTCCTTCCTTCCTTCGTTCCCTCTCGTAAATGTATGTTAGTTACTTACTTTATCTATGTATATGTTAGACTATGTAAATGAAAGAATTGAAGAGAGAGAGAGAGAGAGAGAGAACCGAAAAATTAGTATTCTCATTATTTATTTATTTATTTATTTCTATCGAAATAAGAACTTCTTATAATAATTAAAGAAGAGAAGAAAGAAGAAGAAGACAAAGTGTGTGTATGTACCTGAGGTTCTTCTCTTTCTCTCTTTTTCTTCACTCAATTCTTTCATTATATATATATATATATATATATATATATATTATTATTATTAATCAAAGAAAGTGAATTGGCAGAATTTATTTTAAAATAATTGTTTATTTGAATGTATTATACATATATATATATATATATATATATATATATATATATATATATATATACATATACATATATATATATATATATATATATTCTTGAGAAATGACTTTTCGTATTTGGAATAAGTATGTACATACTATGATGAAGGTACAAACATTTATGTAATTTATTAATTAATTATTCATCCCCCCCCCTCTCTCTCTCTCTCCTTCACTCTCACACCAAATTACATATATATATATATATAAAGTTCGTAGGCAAGGAATGTGTTGATTACAAACAATTTATTATTTTTAATTCATCAATGCTATTGAATACATTTTATTGTACTTAATTTTACACTCCATATTTGTAGTATGTACATTTATGCTTGCATAAAAATGTACAATATCTACAGGGTAACCTTGGATTACAATAAAATTTTATATATTTTTAAAAAGATAAAAAAAGTACATGTAATTTAAAATGTCATAATATATTTATATATTAGGAGACAGACAAAAAACATGGATTTATGGGTAGAAAGCCTCATTGTTCAGGTTACATTATTGCATTGGTTACAACCATTGTTTTGGAATAAAGGAGTATGGTCAATCGTAGTGACGTGGGTATTATGACCTTATGTTCATTTACATATATATATAGCAACAACAATGGACAAACCAAAATTAGCAATAGAATATAGAATTTGAATACAAATTCATTTACATCGAATAATATTTTGAAACTCTTGGGTTTTATATTTGTTTACATCATCAAACTCTTGATAGACCAGAGTCTCCTTCTTTTACAAAAAAAAATCATCTACTAATTTCGTGGTCATTTCAGGCCCAATGAGCAGCTCACATAATAATAATCGACTTTGTATTTACATTGGTCAACAGTACAAATTTACTCATTTAGATGGACGATTTATTTCTTCTTGGTTAAGAAGTCTTATCAAGCATTTGATATATATATATATATATATTTACATGGCTAAAATTGGAGTTTTTGATATTTGAGCATTCCAAACCTGCCCCGTTCCTTTCAAACTATTCACTTGACACCATTCGTCATAGTAAAGATGAATCAACTGCAAATTTTTTTCTCCCCATTCTTTTATGCTTAAATTGAAGTTAAATTTGGAAAGTAGACTTTAAAAAAAGCTCAAAAGTAGGGCCCGATTTCTCAAAAAAACACGTGATACGTGTATATATATATATATATTCATATTTGAAATAAATGAGACTCTCTTTGACATAGGTACTTTGATTCAACATTTCTTTATAAGTACTATAACAAACATTTTACATTCCTTGTTCTTAAGAGTTGCAGGTTCTGTAGGAATTTGAAAATTATTACTACTTATAACTTGTAGAAAAAATTGATGGCACGACTTTATGTTATAAGAAATGAAAAATTCTTCAAAACAGTGCTGTCACATAGGTCGTTAAGTCAGCAAAACAACACTGTTCCTATACAATAGCAAAAAACTACAGAATGTAATTTCTCAAAATCTTGGCAAATGAGTCACTTTACTATCGATACATGAATTGATAGTTTTTTTCTCTTCCCCAATTAGTCAGTATTCGCTTCAAAGCATCCATATTGTTTTTATCTTCATTTTTGCACATCAATACCTTGAATATTCCTTTGTCAACACAAAAGCAGTCTTGAACAATTATATTATCAGGAAATGAAATATTTCCAATTCACAGGTATGAGCCTACATAACACATATTCTGATTCCTGATGTACCTTATATTCAAATTAAATTTATGCTCAGAGTTGAAGTATTCAAGGATATAAGTTATAAATTAATAGCCTTCATTTGATTTATAAGACTTTATATATACACAGTTGATAATATTTTTTAATTATGTCTGATATTTTTTTTTTTCAACATTCTTTATTATTTATATACAAAACAAATATATATATATATATATATTAACCGGAGCAATGACGTAAGAAAATACATAAATAAACATTATAGTTTAAACTTAGTGCTCCAGAGTAGAATTTCAACAAATATTAACTAAAAACCATAATTATTGCATTAAAAACTTAAAATCAAATCAAAAAAACCAAACAATTATACGCATTTATTAAAATTCTTCATTATCCTTTTCAAATATTTCTTTTGGACTGGAGACATCGAAGGGATATACTTGACTATATCTCTAGCATAAGTCCAAGACTGGCAACCAATAGTTGGGATTTTCATGTCAAGGGATACATACCGAGCAGAAAAAGCTGCTATCATGACTCCCCTGAGCTCATCTTCTCGCATGGGTTGATGAGTTGTAAGGCGGCTGGCAATGAGGGCCTTACAGTTGAGAATTGCCATGTCCAAAGCTCTTGTTCTTGGAGAAGCCCTTTTAAATATTTTACCTCACAATCCATCAACCTCCTCAAGTTGAGAAACACCAAGAATTTGAGCATAAAGATGGCAGGACAGTCTAATAAAGCATAAAGAGTGTCATTGTAGATCTTTCCACAGTCCTTACATGGCTTTACAAACTTAATGATGCAGTCTGAGAAGATCTGTAACTGAACAGTGAACTGTTTAGAGTCACATATTTCCCTCAAGGAAGACATTATTTTTTGCTTCCACCAAATAGGTAGGCTCAACCGATTTCTGTGCAATTCATTTGATTTATAAGACTTTATATGTACACAGTTGAAATATTTTTTAATTATGTCTGATATTTATTTATTTTTAGAGCTCTAAGACCAAAAGATTTACCCTCAAACACACTGCAACCCTAATTTATACAATTCTTTGTGATGTTGTCGTCGAGCAATAAATACATAATTTCTTCCCAGAAACAAATGTTTATTTACCTACATACAAACATACATATTTCTGGAACGGTTTACTATAGATAAATTGTGTCATTTATGAATTGCCAACGAATAAAACATTTGACCCTGCTCTTTATGCCTTTGTCTACAAGGTATTTAATATTAATATATATATATATATATATTTTATTTCATTTTTCGATAGAAAAAAAAAAAACACATATGTACAGAGAAATAATATTTTGTTTTTTTCATTTATTTTTTTGTCTTTTTGTGGCGTGACTTACAACTTGGTAAGTGTTTATATATATATATACATATATCTTTATGTCATGCAAAAGATAATTGTTTTTTTTATTATTATTATTATTATTTCTATGCACATATATTTCCAGCACATATAACCATTGTAATTACTGAAACAGTATCATATCAGAAAGTTAAAGGAAGATGTCAGAAAGGAAAAAAAAGTAATTTATAAGAATAGAATTTGAACAGTTCATACATGAAAGGTTAAGTTTATATTAACAATTAATGTCAACATGAATTAAATTTATTTTTTTGTGATTGTTTTTTGAGCCAGAGTTTCCGTTCTATTCATCTATCTATAATTCATACATAAAGAAACAAAGACATGTAAAAAAAAAAGTTATATATATATATAATTGAAAAAATCATGTTACATTTAATAAAATTAACTTTTTTTTTTCTACGTTCATACAGCTTTTTGTAGGGATTTTGGAAGCATTGTCAACTCATTGAATGGGTACCAGGTTATACCAGAGTATCTACACACATTTTAGTCTACATATTGTATGTTGTACTTATAAAGCTGATCTTATGATCCATCTCAATGCGTCATTTTGTATTTATCAATGACGTATGTACTATGTATTTAATTTCAATTAGAAAAGCAAGTGAATGATTTTCTTATTTATTTCTTAGGATAAATTCAATGAGAAGGGATCTGGTTGGGGCTCATAGTATTGCTTTCCTTAAAATCCAAGTGATTATTAATATTTTCACGACCATTTACAGAGACCACGCTACGCTTGGGCATTGCCCTTGCAAAAAAAAAAAAGTGCGTTTATGAACGGATTCAATTGATTTATACTCTCAAAATTTGGACTCTATAAACTTACTTCTTAGCTCATGTTGTACTCTTTGATCTGCACCTTATTTTAATTTTTGTAGATATATTTAAGAATTGGAATTATTATTTATTTATTTTTTCAAAATCCCAATTAGATTGACTCTAACGGTTGTAATGAACTATGTAAAGTTGCGTCAAAATTAGATTTGTAATTACAGCATGAGGTTTAAAGGGAGTATATCTGTTATTTTAGTCTCTACATAAAGGCCATTTAAAGGCCAATAGATGACCAAAAGTCTAATAAATTTACCGCAATGCACTTCTTTCATAAAAATAGGCAGATTTAAATGGGCCATCTGACCACGAATCTCGTCCAAAATTAGAATAACTACCCCTAGCGAGGGGGGGGGGGGGTTGAAAGTAATCATGATGTAAAACGGCATTACAATCAAGGCCGTAGTTTAGGAGGAGAAGTACATACATCAACAAACAGACGCACTTACTCCCATTGTAATTAGGATTATTATACATAATTAGAATCAAATCTATGTACATATAATGACAAATAAACCATATCATGAAACTTGAATAATTGTCTCATTTATCTATGACGTAAGTAACTTAATTAAACGACGTGATTTAAGTTACATTTAAATTTACTTTACAAACGTAATTATATCTTGCTAGCAATTGGGCAATCGAAGACTTTAAAGGATTTTTTTTATATATCATAACTTGAGTGAATTTTATATTATTTAATATTTTCTGGCCATAAGGATAAATATATAAATTGTATATAATTTTCTTTCGCGTCCTCATTTTTTTTTCAAGCCCCTTTGGGTACACTAAGGGTATTTTTTCATCCTTTGGGACCTCTTTATCATATAAATTATTATTATTATTATTGGAGGAGAAGAAGAAGAAGAAGAAATAAGGTTGAAGATGAGGAGAGAAGGGTTAGAAGGAAGCTTAGGAGGGGGAGAAATTGTTGAAGGAAAAAAAAAAATCTTAAAAAGACACATATTTAAGTGTAATATTTTCAATATATGTATATTCATATGTATGTATGTATGTATGGTTGTAAACCCTTGTTGTTGTTGTTTTTAAATCCTTATTTGCTATGCTTTTTGACATTTACATATTAAGGTACAATAAAGAGGAAAATCATTTATTGAAAGAACTAAAAAGAAGGTTTTAGAGCAGAGTGATTTTTTGAGGGTTTTCTTTCGGTCTATCTTCCTCTATGTTCTGCAAAGTCTGGATCTCTGTTAAGGTGGCTTTGACTAAGGTCATTTTCCCGTAGCCCATATAAAATATAAATATTTATCCTCACGCCAAGTAAAAATAAAGTATTTCATTGAAAAATAAACAGACTTTCGGGTTGCTTTGACGACTGACAGTCGGAATGTGTACGTCTATCAGCTAATGACAAAATGTATTTAGTTACATCATGAATGATCTCATTCCTTCTCTTTAAGTGAAGTTGAGATAGTCCTTCATATCTTTGTTACTTAGAGGATATGAAAATCAATTATTGGTTCACTTTTAATCAGCTCTATGCAGTCCATTGGGGAGAAATCCACAATCCACCAGATAAGAAACCTTGGTCTAGACCAGTGGTCCCCACATATCGGGCCGTGGACCGGTCTGTGGATTCATCAGTATTGGGCCACACAAGGACTGATTAGTTATTTTTGTTTTATTTATTCTCTAAGTCTGGGACGATAATAAAGAGGGACTCACTCATTCATCTACAGACTGTAGGAGAAGAATAAAATATTAAGTATAAATACAAATTACAAAACACAATTAATTGTGTGGGATAGTTGTTAATTATTTTTGGGTTCATAATTCTTAATTGACTCATCGGATTTTAGAGGCAACAAGCTACAATGTCTAATACATGTTCTCCACGCTCTTTTTTTATTTACAACCCTTTTGCCATTTCCAACATTCTGTCCGTGTGAAGCGGGGTTTTCTGCAGTGACAGCCACCAAAACAAGGCAAAGGAGTAAAATGGACATAAACAACACACTGCAGATGTCTTTGCCCGTCATTACCCCCAGATAGAATCATCTCAGGGCTTCCATTGATTTAGCGTTACGGACAGTTTTTGATGTTATAATATCATTGTAATGTTGGAGCAAATTACTAATAAAGTTCCAAATGAGTACAAAATGGATTCACGTTTATTGTTAGTATTAATATTATATTTCACCCCCCCCCCCCGGTAAATGGTGACTGGTCCGGTTAGAAAAAGGTTGGAGACCACTGGTCTAGACCACTACATAGACTAGTAGTGCCCTTAATCCTTAAAATATCAGATGATTTGCAACACACTTAATACCATGTGGGCCCAATTGATATATATTCATATTGTGTGTTTATCAATGACGTCAGTTGTAAATAATATATAGAATCTATTTAATTCCAATTAGCAAACCGGGAAGGATTGTCTCCGTTTTGCATACACTGGTCCCATTGAGGAGGGCTGGTTTGAGGTTCAACGTATTGCCTTCGTCACAGTACAAATTACTGTTCATATCACTCGCGTACGACAGTCAACGGAGGTTACACTTACCTCAGAATGGGGCTTTTTGGACTACACGATGAGATGATAGGAAGTGAGACTTAGGACACTATGGAATTAATACCCATGTGAAACTTAAACTTATAAACAATATTATTTAAGGAAAACTATCATAAGTAATTATATATTTTGTATAAAATCTATATTCAACTAATCTTGACGAGAATCTTTTAGTTCTTTCTTTAACCCTCGTATTATCCTCAAATATTACTAACACATTTTACCCTTGGGGTCAATTTGACCCCAGGTATATTTACCTCCAGAAAATGATTTACAGAAAATTATTGACCAAGTTTTTGTGTCAGGCACTTTGTTTATTTGTTGAATACATAAATAATCCCTTGATAATGAAACCTATCAGTGAGTTTACCTGCCCTCTAGCGCCAACATCAGGCAAAACTTTTAAATTAGAATTAATTTATCTTGAATGTATTACTAACAAATTTTACCCTTGGGGTCAATTTGACCCCAGGTATATTTGCCTCCAGAAAATGATTTACAGAAAATTGTTTCCCCCCATTATGTATCAACTCAAAAGTATCAACTCTGCACCTGCAGGTGTGGGGATGTTAGGTCACACACACAGACAGACAGACAAGTTTTACACAGCTAAAAAAGCTTAAGGTCAAATTGACCCCAGAGGAACACCGATGCGTGGAATATGCATTCAGCACATTGAAAAAATATTATCATGATAATTTTACGCTTAATCAGTTCTTCCCATCAAATTAAGAAAAGTCATGAAACATGGAGCAAAAAAAAAAAAGAAGCCAACTATTGTTTTTTGAATGATAAACATTGATTGGGGTCAAATTGACCCCAAGGATAATAGGAGGGCTAAAGGTTGATGCTTCTCCTACAACAGGCTTACAAAGAAAGACTATATGAGTACTCAGTGTTCTTCCTTGTCTAATTACAAAACTGCATTTTTTTTTATAAACAAAATTCCCAAATTATATATATATTTAATCTTTGTGGTAAGTCTTTTGTGCTAGATTTGCTCAAAGTCTTTTCTTCCAATATCGAAAATATCTCAAAAATCGTTTGCTGATTAAGTAAATGAATAAAAAAAAAATATATAATTTCTTAAAGACAAAATAATATAATTTTTTTTTATTTTATGATTCAAATACAAAGTCACCAAATCTTGGCTTCCATAGAGACATAGTCCCATTTATTTTACTTTTTTTTTTTGTTGTAAAAATGACTCAACTAACTTGTAGTTTAAGGGCTCAACTTTTTTTATATCCAGGTGATGTACCAATTCAAATTCCCCCAATTGGTTTGTAGATGAAAAAAGAGTACTTTCGACTATTCATTCATTATATATATATATATATATATATATATATATGTATGTATATATTTATAGAGAGAGATTAGATTCCCAAATTTCTTTTTTTTTTTTTTATTATTTAATAACCAATAAAACTTTTATGGATAATCTACCCGCTACTTTATCCACCTTTTTTCATGTTTTGAGCCCTAGTGACATCATCTACATATTATGTACACAATACACAAAGGAGGTAATATATTTTTTTTATGTTGTTCAACAGGAGGGATTCTGCTTGTACATATTTATACGGAATTTCTCCCTTCCAATTAAATGGAAGTGACTTTTATTTATATTATGTACACTTTGGTTTGACTTGGCGTTGATGAAGACATAGTTAAGAGACTTGGTTGATTGTTTTGATTGATAATGGATCCCTCACAGTAGGAGGAGGGGGGGGGGAGGAGACGAAGAGCAGAAATATTTTATATTTTTGTATAAAACATACGTCATCTATGAACTAAAAGCCATCTCCGTATGTAATTTGAGATATTTATCCTCGTTGTTTTTCGTTTGTTTTAGGGATGAAAGACGGATATTTAGAGCCCATCCTCTAAGATGACTCAAAATATATTCTTTTTCTTGGGGGGGGGGGGGGGGGTTGAATGAAACCCTCTTATAGGTAGGAATGTAAATCATATGCAATTCGGGCTTGTAATAAAAAAAGAAAGAGAAAATCAACCTGGCAACCCTGACAATTTAATGATTGTCGAGGGGGGAAGCAGCTTGAGCTGTCATGACGTTTTACTGAGCTATAAGCTGCTATTTTCCTTTATATATGTATACAAATGAAAGACGGAATGTTAGGGCCCATCCTCTAAGATGACTTAAAATACATTCTTTTTTCTTGGGGAGGGGGATTGAATGGAACTCTCTTATAGGTTATGTACAAGCTTTAATTTAATTCAAGGGGATTTTACAAGTTGCAACCCAAAGAAAATAAATAGGAAACCATAAGAAAATAAGCATTTTTATTGGAGGAACATCTGATCTCAACTGATTTAGCATTAAGGACCCTTATAGTCATTTCCTTGTGACACTTTTGTGTTGCCCTTTCAGCAAAGGAGTTTTATTTATTTATAGATCAACAGACTCTTAGTCGGCACACACGACATTTGGAATTTGTATGTCTCTTAGTGCCAGTGAGTAGCAAAGCTGTTCTATATTGCCCTGGTAAATACGTAATAAAGGATCAAATAAAACGATAGCATTAATCAACTCTTGGTACATAATATGACTGAAGTTGCAATCACATCGATATATAAGACACTAAGTGACATACAAATTGCAACTTGTACATACACAGCAACATGTACAAGAAACGTATTATTTTTTTGTCAAAAAAAAAAAATGTGTTAAAACAATTTTCAACTTCCTATCTATAAGATTAATGATCCTATGGATACAAAGAAAAAAGAAGAAAAAAAAACAGCCAGTCCAAGTATGTAGTTGGATATTTGTCATTATTATTATTTTGTCTTGTTTCCTTGACGATGTGGTTGGACAACATCTAGGTAAGATGAGGTTTTTCTTTTTTTAAAGATAAAGAAAATGGGCATCAAAAAGTGGGTATATGTATAAATAAATACCTTTATTATATAAAATTATTTTTATAGATGAAGAAATATGAGAGTGTGTAAAATACATGCATAAATATGGAGGTCCATAATTAATTTATCTTTTTATAGATTTGACAAGTTAGTTTTTTATATTATTCTTTAAAAAGAGTAAGTAATTCCTTATTGGCTCAGAGAAAGACTTATCTCTAAATATGGTGGCAGCGTTTCGGTGTTACCTTTGTAGAGGCTTGAAGGGGATACTCTTCGTGAGAAATTTAATCCATGAATCACTTTACCATATATGAAAAAAACAAAACAAAAAAACTATGGTACATACTAAGTAGAGAAGACCGGAAACATTAATATGTACTTACAAGATCAGTTCAAACATATCAGGTTTTCTTTTGAATCAATGACTAGGTAGTGTCATCAAATCAACATCAAATAAATATAATTTGATATCTATTCTTATGTACAAAATTCTTAGTTATTGTGAAAAAGGTATTTTTTAGGTATAAAACTATTCCACAGTATTATTGTTCGCGTAATGTTGTTGTCAGCCTGGTTATAATTTTGCACAAACTCAATAAATAAAGACGTTTTATATATCAAGATAATTTCATTTTGTCTCAAGAAAATCATTAAGAAAAACATACAGGATTTCATTATGGCCAATAGAATTATTGTATTCGAAACAAGTGAGCCAATTAAAGTTGCTCCTTTATACAATAGAAGTAGAATAATTCGGGAAATAAAGGTTTAAAAAAACGTCATTTTGTAGCAATTCAAACACCAGAAAAACAAAGTTTAGAGACTGACAGATATATCTTTAACTAGGTTAAAAACTTAATACAAAAATTGAGATCCTCACTTTAAAAGAAAATTATTTATTATTATAATACAAACTTACTCTTACGCATAACTTTAATCATCATTCAATTAAGTGACTAATATAATTAATCTTGGACCTATATTCTCAATATATCATTTCATTCATGTTAAAGTTTTTGTTATAAATACATATATCCATTATATTTTGAAACTTTTGAGTCTTCATACTGAAATATTTTCTTAAGCGTGATTCTAATTGGCTTGACTTTCGAATTATGATTGAGCATTTGATCTCAAATCGAAGGCTTCTTCCACCTCAACTCAACTTCAAAATACAAAAAGTTCTTCCAACCATGTTTAAAAACCATGGTCAAAGATATTAGATATATATTAAATATTTTATTATCTAAACCAGTGCTTCTCAAACTTTTTTGTCCCAGTGTGCATTATTCAAATAACATAAACACTGAACCAAAATTTGGTCTTTTTACTAATAGAAATATTATAGTATAATTGTGTTGACGCAACAACAATATTTTTGTTACTTTTCAGAGCTCCAAATAGGATATTGGTATTTCAATACTTTTTAAAAATTAAAAACGGGGGAAGTTGAAAAGAGTTCAGGGCTGACGTTTTTTTATAAATTAAATTGTGATTCTTGTTCTGTTTTTTGTTACGTTGTTGCTGCCAAGTCAAATATTTTTAATGATGCTGCAAGTAGGAGTTTGAATATCAATTTAGTAAAGTATCATTTTAAATACGTCAGTGTCCCGGTACTACAAAAGCATCGGTATACCAAACAACACTATAGAATGCCACAGAGCGCACCCTTGTGCACACACTGAGATCAACTAATCTCAACGTTTTTTTCTTTTAAAAACAACATTGACACTTATTAAAACTCAATGACTCATATTTTTTTTTTTTTTTTGCATAAATATGTCAATTTTTGATTTTTCTTCTAAAGTATTATATATATATATATAGAAAATATTTTACCTAAATGGTTTTAATACCATTTCAGGATGATTATCATGAATAAATATGAATTATGATTCCTCTTTCAGAAGAAAATAAAAGAGAAGATTTTTATGTACATATATATTTGTATTTTCAATCTCATTTCTTCATTTATTTTTAAGTTGTTGTTATCTGAAATGATTTATTTTATAGAAGATTTTTGCATATTTATTATCAGAAAGGGACTCTAGACATATATGTATGTATTTGAATCCATTTATTTATTGAATGGTTTACACAAAAAAAATATCAAATGTCACTAGTTTTTCATTTTGCTTTATGGATAAACCTCTACAAAAATCACAAGACGCTCTAATGATTTATGATGAACAAGAATCTTAAATACTTTAATTTCAAATCCTTAAAATAAGCTTCTCATGGACTCGTATAACGTCGTGCCTAAGTCTCAATATACCATACTTGACACGGAATTGAAATTAAAAGATTCAGACCTGATTAAGACTCCAGGCTTGAGACTCACAAGTATATCTTTTTAACTAATTAATTGAATTTGAATATTAAATTGAGAACGACTGAATCATAGTTTTGAAATTGAACTATTGTTGTGGTAGAGTCCCCATAAATTATTATTATTTTGGAGTTAAAGCTAACAGCAACTTAATGTTATATTGTTATAATGTTAAGACTTGAGATTAAGAAGTAACATCCTTCATTTCAAGTTATGTATTATACTTGTTTAAACTTGTTAAATTTATCTTTTTATTTGATTATATGATGCAAAAGCTGATAATCAATGCTGGGATCTTAGTCGTACCCACAACTCAATTCGCAGTTCAGTACCATGATTGAACTGCAACTTAGGACTACGAATACATGTGAAAGAATTCGGAATTGAATAAGTCTCGTGACTTGAAAACTTTCTTTACATCAAATAAATTATAATTAATAGTAGTCGTGTTAGGAAAATTTAACGTAAAGGAAATTTGAAGAAAGGATTTTAAAATAAATACCTACATATATTTCTACTTAGATGATGTTTTTGTTCCTTAATTTGAATATCCTGATATGCTAATATTTGGAATTTCCGGAAATTATTTCTGAACAAATTTTTGCTTTAATTGATTTTTGGGTAATTTATTTATTAATTCAAAAGTAGGACCACTTGAGACTTTTTTTTTTTTTTTTTTTTTGAGTTGGACAATCAAAACGTAAAAATGTGTTTACTAGTGTTATCCGAGTATAAAGTCATTCCCTCAGATCCCCAATAACTGTATATCCAGATATTCAAGCCTCATAATAATAGTTGTAGAATAATCCACAAAACATGAATAATAAGATTCTTAAAATACATTCTTCTATGAGCAAAAAATACCGGGAAATTTGAATACATGACCATTTACTCAAGAAACTAACCATCCGATTTTAATATCTAAAATCAACAGCAATTTGTCTGTATTTATGAACCTAATAAAAGTTTTGTAGCTGTTTCAACAATTGAAAAAACTTAGACACAAATCATCGGGACTTCTTTTGAGGGATATGAAATGAACTTTGATGATTAAATAAAGATTTTTAGATTCCCGATATTTTTTGTTCATAGTAATATTTTATGTATATATTTTAAAATCCTTGTGACGAATGTTCCCCATTAGTCGGTTTTTCTTCTGCGAATTGTTCTAAAACCATTACTAGTACTCAGGCACAATTTATCTTTTTTATACAAGTATAATTATTAAATCTAACTATTGATGATGACTCATGTAGTACAGGATGCCGAGTTGGTAGAACAACTCGAACTTTAGTCACACTCAAGTTCCATTAAATCATCACAGCTTCAAACTTCAGTCAGACAGACTTAAAATGAAAAGGCTCATTACTCTATTTGGACACGAGCGGCTTTAAAATTTAAAAATGTTACTCAAATTCAATAGAAAGGACTCAGGAACAACAGCTCTGTAACTGGCCACCCTTGTTCAAACATTTCATGGAGACATTCTTAATAATCTAAAAATAACTTTTCTTTTTTTTTTTAAAGATGAGTCATTCTATTGTTTGTATAATTATGTTATTATTATTTTGTTTTGTCTTCATTTATTTATCTGTTTACTTCGCAAAAATAAAAAAGAAATAAAAAAGGTAACAAGGCACACTACTTATTACCATGAGTATTGCAATTTATGTATATATGTTATTTTGCAAAGTATTTTCTACTTTAAGTGAGAGCTCAATTCGAGTTTTATGACATATATTTGATTCATTGTATAAATGAGATTGTACATGGAAGGCAGTAGGTATTATGTGAGCTTAACGAGGTGGATGTGCGATGATGATTTATGTGTTTCTTTTAACAAAAAATAAATAAAAATAGTGAAGCAAATCAGGATTTACTGAGCCATAAGAGTGAGTCTACAAACTTCATAATATATGTATATAGAGAGTTCTCTAAGAGTTTCCAATAAGCATTTATGAAGAGGCTGTAAAAAGATTGATTTTTTTTCTTATTAAAAGAACAATTCATATACGTAATACGTAGATAGATACCCATATTTCACAAAGACTTGTTCATTACATCTCTCTCAACCTTTCCTAAAAAAACAATAAAGACTAAAAGTGAGCCAATTACACACTGAGTATGAGACTTAGGAGAAGGTGGGAGTGGGAAACTATAACAAATTAAGGATACTTAATTAACAACTCTTATATGATGGGATATCCAATATATCACGCAACCTTTCCTTCAAAAAGAAATATATCATTTGAATATATAACGTGAGAATGGGAATTGTGATGAATATATTATAATTTGTATAATATATTACACGGTACGTTTTGAATTCGAAAAAAAAAGACAACAATTGAATTCTTATCAGTATTACAGTCCACTTATAGTCTGAGGATAAATGAACTTTGGCTAGGAACATTTTTTTTTTTTTAATATTTTTTTTTTTTGTACGACCAACCCTCTAAGTTACTCAGGTAGCCACATGATTTAAACTACATGTTACTGCCTTATAATGCATAAATTTAAAATATTATTCCGCAAAAAAATAAAAAAATTTTATATTGAACTTTGAGTAATAAATAAAACTAAGTTATATGACTTTAAACTGCAATAAAATATGCATATTTATAGATAGTTATCAATATAAAGTATTTTTAGATAAAATGTACGTTGAGAAAACTGTTTTCAATTAATTTTGTTCACCCAGTGAAGGACCTTTCTTTAAATTAAGAATAAGAATACTCTCAGTTTAACTTTAGATCCTTTGTTTTTTAATAAATCAATGTTGATAACACTTTTAAAAATCATAAGTGTCGTAACATGGGCAACCATTGCTCACCCCCCCCCCCTCTCCCAGTTTTTGAAATTTTTGTATTTTGTATGTGACGTCATTTTTTAAAATCCACGGATAATTTATGTTATCACAATTTCTATCATAATTTCAATTCGATAAGAAAGTGAGATAATAATTTATATGAACTTCTAAGCCCTAAAAAGAACAATCTACGTAATTTAAAAATGTCTTAGATAATGGCACTTAAAAGTGCATTTATAAAGCAGATATTATGTATCAGTGCTGTGACAGTCCAGAGCCTAACTCTGGAAGAATATGATGCCGTACTGTGGGTTTTGCCTATTATGTATAGGAATGTAAATAATATGCAAATGGGGTGTGTAAAATAAAAAGAAAGAGAAAATCATCAACAACCTGAGAACTCTGATAATTTGATGAATGTTGAGAGGGAAGCAGCTTGAGCTGTCATGACGTTTTACTAAGCTGTAAGCTGCTATTCCCCTTTATATATACAAATGAAGACATCAATAATAAATTATAACATTATGTATACCATAGATGAGAGGCAGAAAATTAACTGATATTAATGTCAGGAAATTATATATTTTTAACTAATAATAATTATACGAGGACTTGAGCCCTTTTTGCTTACATTTTATTTGCTTTATTAAACTTAATGCATGTATTCTTCCTTCATGTGAGATCTGTACTATCAAGTAGATGTTCTCCCCTCAGTAGTAATAAAGGAAAAGTGATAACAGCTTTGGAAAACAAAAAGACCTGTTGTTCGAAGTGCCAACTCCACAAAAATCTTGCACGCGGCATTTTGCATATTATTTACATTCCTAATTATGTATGTAAATAACATTACTGACTGAAGTCAAATGTTGATTTGGTGTGGCAACAAATCAACCTTTGTAGGTTATAAGGAAACTCACTTATTTTAAAAACTATGAATTTGAAAGAATATGAAGAATGAAATAACAAAATGTTGAGTCATGTTTTATTCTTTATTTATTTTGGCAGATTTCAATATCCAACTAAGAAATACTATTATAAATAATGATACATAATTATTCCTTCATCAATACTTTTAATTCTCACGTATAAAGACGTATTGTCTACCTATTCAACATAAGTATTCGAGACTCAATGCATTGTGGAATGGTGTTACCTTCTTCTTTTTTTTTTTTTAATAGTAATAATAATGATGACAATTGAGTTAGGAAATTGATTGCCTATCCATGCAGTAAACTCACTTGAATTGAATGGACATTTCGTGACAACTTAAAATCTTTATAACGAAAATAAATAACATTCGACTCTCAGTAAAATTCAAGTTCTTTCAACGATTTAGAGGATTGAAGGAAGGGTTAGTTTATGAGTCCATCATCCAAGAAAAAAAAATGGACCTAAGCAGAGGTGTAACCAGACTAACTTATCGTGGGAGACTAACTTATCTTCTCCTTCCCGATTTTGACATGTCTTCAATGTGTGTTTTATTTCAACTTAAGTATATCTAATACCCTTCATTTTTAAGTCAAGGGGAAGAGAACACTGCCAACCCTATGTGCTACACCATTGAGCCTTAACTGCACCTCCTTTAAATTGAATGACATTTAGTATGTATAAACATTTGGGTGCTAATTTATACGTAAATTATTTACTTATGTTAAATCCCAATTTTTTTTTCATTTTTTCGAGTAGATTAATAAGTGAGTAATTTATTATTTAAAGGTCACTCAAATATCGTTAAAGCTCAAAAAATTGAGAATCGTTTTAATGATATTGTATTACGTTTTTTGATAAGGAAAAACTAAATTTATTTTTTTATCGAATGAAAGAAATAGAAAGAGCAAAATTCTTCTTATATGTAGCTAAAGGTATATTTGAGAGAAATTTAGTAGAAATACACTTTAAAAATTGTTCAACTATAAAAAGTTTTTCTTAATAAAACGAAACATTACATATATATTTCAAAGTATTTGTATGGTAGTGAAATAAAAAAAAGGAAGTTTTCATTACTTTAAATGATAAGAATTTTGAATTGATACATTAATTCAGAGGTAAAAATAAAAAATTACAAGCATAAGACCTCCAAAAAAATTAAAATTGAATTCTCATTAATAAAAATCTTCACCATTGATTTAAATTCACGACTGTATTTTTGGGAATGAGTGTCTCAATGTATCCAATAAAGTATTTTTCTTGTTTTTTTGCAAAAGTAATAATTTGAAGAAAAAAAAGTATCAATATATTATGTATTGAGATATATGTATGTAACTTTTTCAAATCAATTTGTTTTTGAGTCATGACCTATATGTTTGATCTTTGATCTAATATATAATTGATGATCAATATAATTTATACGCAAAATAGGATTCATTCTTATTATGACTCTATGTCTTACACAGATACATATATTTAAAGTAGAGTCTCATTACTCGGACTTCATTCGTTCCAGATACACTTTTGAGTTTTTAAAGGTTTGATTTTTGAATATATATATATATATGTACATAGACAAGCAGATGATTTGTTTTTGATATAAGTGGGTTGGTGCTCTATTCAAAATTATTTGAATGTGTTTCCAAATTATATTATATTTCGAATGTGAAAAATAGTTTCATTTCATCCAATAAACTATTATTAATAATAAAAAAAGAATTTGACAAAAAACTATCCGTAAAGTGGGCTTTTTTTTCAAGGTGGATAAGGCCCTAAGCTCACATACATATTCATAAATAATATTTTTCCACTTTATTTAAAAAACTATAATCAGTTAAGTCTCTTTCTAAAGTGAACAAACAGGAATCATTTCAAACCCCCTCGTAAGAAACGTATTAAAATTATTCTTTTTAAAGTGAACTTTAAAACTTTACTCGTTTCTATAGATAAGTTCTCCTTGACTTCCAGTCCAGACCTTCCATGGGCTTTTGTATGAATAAATTCATGAAAAGACTGGTTTTGTCTGGATCAAATATTTGAAAATATTTTGTAAAAAATACAATTAAAAATAAGGAAAAACCATAACTTATTAATCAATTTTAAATTTGATTGATTTAAAAAATTAAAAAACCAAAAAAAAGTGACACTGATCACCTGTTCACTTTTTTCAAAATCAAAATATGGCCACATCATTTATTTGCATACGGAGTGGTGTTGACTTCTGAGAGTCCATTTTCAAACAAAATGCATCTCGAATAAAAATGAGATGAAAAACTTTTAGAGCCATTGATTGGACAATTGACTCTGTACCAGAATGATGTTTATTTTCTTATTTTCTCTACTTCTCCCTTCATAATCTTGTTAAAATAGGTATACAAAAACTTGACATTTCTCCTTACACAACATGCCTTGTTATTATTCAGCTCTCTCACTGCAAGTGAATAATAGTTCTAACAAGGAATTTTTAAAATTGCTTGTTACGTTGGTTGCATATTTCGTTAGAAGAGACGTCGTTCGATAGTTTGCTTTCTTATATTGTAAGTTTGATGATAATCTGGTCCAATTTTCATGGAATTTGATTGATCAAAAACCCAAAGTTTTCATCAAAAATATATTATGTAAAATATTACAGGGGTAAATGCCATTAATGTCTCCATTTTGACCCACCTCATAATAACTCATTTTATGTATATATACAGGGTGAGTGCGCTCTTTGACACCAAACTTCAGGCACGCGCTGATACGCGGTTATTTCAGTTGGGCATTAAATTTTTTGTTTCCTCGACAGCTGAATATTTTTGACTTCATCTAAAAAAATGGCTGAAAATGAAGATTTTAAAGTGCCAAAAGATTAAAAAATAAAAAGTGTTCTTGTTTCGATTTGTGCCGGAAGAGATAACCAAGAAATTGCTGACTTCCTAAAGTTGGACAGGAGCTTTGTCAGGAAGGTCAGGAAAGAGTTGAAGGAGTCTGGAGGAGACTATGAAAGGATTGGATCAAGATCAGCCTAAAAATTGCGTAAGAATTGCTTCAGAACCCCCCATTTTATTACCAGTGTTGACAAAAAGATCAACGCTGATCCAGGCATGTCCATGAGGGCCATTGCACACGAAATAGTTTTATCAAACAAGGTTATCCGGGACTGCATGAATGAAGACTTGCGGTACGAATCTTAAAAGATTCGCAAGGGTCATTTGTTGAGCAAAGGAGAAACGGCTGAAGCACTGTAAGATGCTGCTGAACAAATTGAAGCATCCAATGGATCCTGAGATGCTCTGGTTTTTCTCCGATGAGAAAAACTTGCGTTAGGATCAAAAGATCAACAAATAGAACAACCGCAGTCCCAAGGACGTTCCCAGGGACTTGCAGACCAAGGTCCCGGCCACGGTCATCGTCTTTGGCGTCTCCTCTGAGGGCCATGTCATACTGCCCTACATCCTTCCGACCTGTAAGGATTCAATACAGAGGAGTATGTGAAGGTCCTGAAGAGCCACGTGTTACCCTGGATCAATAAGAGGGTCCATATGTGTGACAGAAGGGCTCTGCTCCATGGCACAACTCCAGAATCACCCAAAAGTGGCTTAGCGATATTTTTTATGATTTTGTACCACTAAACATCTGGCCTCCTAACTCTCCAGATTTTAACCCTATGGACTATTTCGTGTGGGGCGCAGTTGAGTCACACACTAACAAGTCTCTAAGAAACACAAAAGAGGTCTTGAAGAAGTATGTCATCAAGACACACTTGACAGGGTCGATACAGTCATTGCCGTAAGCAATCTATATAGAGTATATTAATCCAGCTTTCAAATGGTGTTAATTTCATTAAAATCGGTTCATTAGTTTTTGAGATATTTAAGTTTAAAAAAAAGTAAATTTCGTTGGCAAAGTCACCCTGTATATATATATAATTTGTAGTTTGTACGTCTTCATAATAGAAATTTACAATAGGGCTGTCAAAGAAAACGTATAAAACTTGTACGTACAGTCCCAGATACCCATGTATATAAAGACATTCAAAGAGACATGATAATAATGTCTGACACACACACACATTTTATAATACATATAATAGGTAGGTAGATAGGTAAGCAAATACCCATTTGCAAAAGTAGGCAACCAACATATATTTACCTATGTATTGTACATCATATATGTCATTCCTTGTGTTTGTGAATGACCTTGTGTTTTAAGAAGCATGCATGAACTCTCTGATCTGCATATTTGAGAGAGAAAAGAAGAGGAGGGCTTTGCTTGAACAAGTTGAACAAACCGATTTTTTTTATTATTGTTCTCTTTGACAGTAGACTTTGAGGGCCTTTTATTACGATATACCTACATAAACTACCTTTGATTTAAATAACAATGCGTTAAATTGCCTTTGAACAGAATGATAAACAAATTTGTACAAAAAAAAACCCATTTGTTATTGGGTACTATGAGTATTTATGTAACATAATGTTTTTGTGTAAGTGAGTGAGGGAGACTCACACTGTTTATCAGATTAGAAGAAAAAAAAAGTGTTGCTTTTTGTTACTTTTTCCCTTTTTATTATCATTATTACTATTATGACCAGGCACTTAGTTTTGGGAGGGGAAGTAGACCTTTTATTTAAGCATTTGTGGGCACAAAATAAATGAAAAATAACAAATTGAGACATTTTGAAAGTTGTCAAATGTAGAGCTGAGACGATTACAAAGAGTCCTAAATTGTAATTTATTCCAAATTTTGTTGTAATTAAGATTTAAGAATTGATTTCCATGTCGGAGGAATTCATTTCATGACTATGTATTTTAAATCTTTTTAATGCAAAAATGACCACAATGCAAGTGTCTCTCAACACATGGATTTAAAACCAGTATTTAAGATCACATTTTGTTATTGGGGGATAGGTGTAAAAATATAAAAGTAATTACTTGGTCCGATGTACAGTAAAAATTTCAAAATGTGATGACTTCTGTTAAAAAAGAATTTGAGAGCCCCTGTCAGTGTTTCTCAATTGCGGTGTCGTAAACTTTTAAAGTGTGAGTTGCAGAGAAGCTAATTAATAATTTAAAAATCACAATATGTAAATATTTTTTTTCCTATCGGATGATGGACGTTCTATATTTCAGGTTCGAGCTTTTAAATAAATGAAATGACTTGAATGAAAATAAAAATGTCTAAAGGACTAAGGGAAATTTAGGATCTTAGTGCTATTTAAGATAATATCTGAATTTGCAATATATATGTGATAAAAATAAGGAATGGGTATATGCTCTGTGGTCCATTATAAGATATAAGTGCCTCCAGTTTGTTCTTTCACCAAGTAAATAAGAATTAAGAGAATGTTTTTAATATATCAAAATAAAATGATAGCATCCATTAGTAGAGTGTATTTAATAAAACTGATATTATGTAAATAAAACATTATGAGACGTCAAAATTGAGCCTTGTAGAAATTTTCAACAAATATGCACTTAACAATCATATATTTATTTATATGTATGTATATATTGCAAAACATAGGCAAATGTATATACTTGGTCTTTGCTTTTGAAGCATTGAAAAAAGGGATTTAAAAATACATACATGGATATATCTCATAGTGAACCAATAGAACACAATCATAAAAGTCATACAACAGTGAAAATAAATATTTAACAGTCATATTTATTTTTAATTAAAAGATATGAAGTTTCAAGTCTACGTTGTAAAATATAACATATATTTTGTAAAAATGAAAAAAAAAAACATATAGAATTTGTATGAAAACAAATATGTTTGTAAAAAGTTATGAGGCCCTAAGGGACTCTATGTTTGTATTTTAATATAGCATATATTTTAACAGATCAATGTTATAATTACATATGTATACATATAAGACCAGGTGTGTCACAGAAAAGAAAATATTACTTTTTTTTTTTTACACACACATAGAGATTGAAAATGATAGAGTGTTTACACGTAATTAGTTCACACTGAATTTGAGTGTTGATAAAGAAAGGTTGAAGAAGATACGCACCTGGAAATGGCTTTTAAGAAAAATTGCAGATGTTATTTGCCCTATATTGGCCTAAAGTGTTTGTTTTTATGAAAATAGAAAAATATTTTTTTTAATGTACTCGTATATATTTGAGGATGAGGATGATGGTAAATAAAGAGGTTTGGTCTTTAAAAGTTGAGTTAAGGGTATTTTATAAAATACATAACTCCCTTGAATTATCAACAATCTCCCTATTAGAGAAATATTCCTCATTCTTTCAATTGCTTTCCAAATCAAAATGAATAAAAAAAAATGTCTTAAAATAATTATACTAACATTTGGGAGTAATGATGAACATGTCTACACATAGCCACGTGAAGCTGAAACGCTGCTGCATCAGTGCCCTCTAAGGTTGACCTTTTGGAAGGAACTAAATTAAGGAAACTTGTTACTAGTCCAAACATTATTTAAATTGAATAAAAAGCAAATGTACATAGTCTAAATCCCTCTCTCACCAAGTGTCTCACATCCGTCATATTGCTCCATTTGTTCAAGTTGTAACTCACTTATGAAAACGTATGTAGAGAACAAACAAAACAAAAGTGTGGCTCACAATTTTTTATCCAAACGTTCAGAGTTTCTCTTTCTATCTCCATTGTGTAGTAAATGAATTTGAGTTTTCAAAACGGAAAACTGAAATCCAATGAGGGTCACCTTTTTGAATGAGAATTAAAGATAAAATCGAAGGGGGAATGAAGTAAACCGGTCCTAGTAATGAACCAAAATGAGTATAATTGAATACCCCTACTCTTTGATTCAAGAGAAACACTAAAAATATTGCTCTAAATGTTGGAAGAACGCTCTATGTCAGGGGTGGGCAATTATTTTTCCTCAAGGGCCGAATGATAAGCAGAAAATATTGTAGAGGGCCAGACCAAAAGTTTAAAATCTACTTATAGTTAGTTTTCTTAAGTCCAAGCAATTTTTCGAAGGCCACTCAAAGTGGGCCTGCGGGCCGTACAATGCCCGGGTCTGCTCTATGTAGTATGGTTTTTTTAAGTCAAAAGTAGATATCATTACTTCAAAAATCAGTAGTACCATGTTAGTTCCAAACTTTTCGGTCCAGTACAAAAAAAAAGAAGAAGGGAAAACCCGGATCCCATGTGTCCTAAGGACTACCACTTTTTGATTGAAACTATATAGGCCACCAATTTAGATTGGTGGTCTAACTTTTTAGTAGATATCATTTACTATAAAAAAAAAACTCTACGTGGAACTGAACTAAACATTCCCTAAAAGTACATCTTTCTACTGGTTCTAGTCCTTTTGAGGTTGACTCAAGCAAAATGAATTTACAGTCAATCACAAACATCATTCAAATTGCAATGAAGGAATTGTCAACAAAACCTTTTATGTAAGGAAATGAATGATTTCTCGTACATATTGAAAGACTCTGCTAGTACCAAGAATGTATCTACATACTTTGGCAGCACCAAAAGGGCAGTTACCTAAAAAATTCTACTTATATAAATAAGTATACATAATATATTCCAATTTTCTTATTCTTTGATTTATACTCAATAGGCCTTTAAAAAGGCTTAATGGATGTGAAAAAAAAGAAAAGAAAAAAAAATTATGCAAAAAGTATGTATACACGATTTATGGAGGGTTCTCCTCTTGCCAATAATTAAGATTAAACACCTTTATCCCACCTTTTTTTTTTTTTTTTTAATCACATTTAAAGCCTTAAATTCACTAATACATATATATACTTACTTATGTAAGTATGTATTTGCGACCGTATATAAAAGACGTCATTTACATCTGGTTTTTGGTTTTCTTTCTATGTATATAACATACTGCTATGGGCAGAAAAATACATTGGGAATCAAAAAAAAAAATTATTTACTTATCAAAATTTGAAGCAATAGACATGTGACAACGTTTTTGTTTTGTTTTTTTCAATTTTCAAAACAATTATGAAAAGTTTATTAAGTCAATAATTACAGAGGAATAACTGCTAAATTTAAAATTTGAATGGGTGATTTCTTGAGTAATTGGTTATGTAACTTTAGAAATAAAGACCAAATACTCAAAATTTCATCAGAATATAGTCTGGAATGTTCATTGTAACTTTTTTGATTTCAACAACATTTATCTAAATTACATTTGTATCATCATCATCATCTTTCAGACATTTTCAGAAAAAAGTACATAACTCGATTTTAGCTGTTGGGTCATTCCATGTCAAGTGGTACAAAGGAATGAAATGAATATCCTTTGAATTCTTCCAAATTTTGTATATATGTTCTGTTTCACTAGAAAACAACAGCTGCAAAGTTTTATCAAATTCAGACTAACGGGTTGCTAATTATAGCACTTTTTAATTTTGGCAGACGCGGCAGACGAAGCATGATCTTTATTAGCTATATTCTGCTATATTTATCTCACAGGGTCGATATTGGTGTCATATGAAAGCTCTTCTAGTGTAGAATCTTTTTTTTTTACCTTCAAAACGTGATCAAAAAACCAGAAATCAACTAAAATCAAGTAACAAAAGCTTAGAAGGCTGCCGCTGCGCAGCAGCAAGGTCAAAGGTCACGAAAAATTTTTCACAGTTGCCCAGTTATATATTCTATATTCATGTGAAATTTCAACTTGGAACGACCATGGGTTCTTACAGAAAACAAACTTTAAAGGAAGTATAGTTGTTAGCTTTTGGCAAACTCGAGACTAGGAAATTTGACTTACCATTCAATGTTACGTACTCAATCTCTAAAAATGAACATTCACAAAAGGACGACGCGTATTTCAAACACTAGTGAATATTTTGACGTGTAATTTAGAGTGTCAGTGACAACTTCAGAAAGAAAAAACATTTGTCCCTATCTAAAATTCAAATTTCCCGCTATTTTTTTTACTCAAAGTACTAGAGTCTCTAATGACTTTATTATTTTGATTGTTTTTGTCTGCTCTTCCCGGGATATTAGTCTAATAAAATCCTAGATATCTATAGTCCATCACCTGCTATGTGCTATTTGTTTTGTTATCTTAGGTTTTTTTTTTACTGTTACAAACATATCTTTTAATATGTTTTGGATTTAATTAAAAGATTTATGACACAAGGTATTACATAGATGTATATATATATACATACACAAACCTCGGTTTTCTAAACTACAGAAGACAAACAAAATTATCTTGACAAGATTTCTAAGATATTTTTCCCTACGTACAAAGCTCTAAAATAACATTTCTTTACTTCTTTTGTGACATTCGGCTATTTTTAGTTGTTGTTGTTGTTGTTGTTTTTTCTTTCTTACTTTAATATCTTATTTCCATCTTTTTTTTTTTTTTTTTTTTATCAACATAATTTATTCATACAACTTTTTTTTTTTTGCCCATAGTTTACTCTCTACGGGGTGCTTTGAAACACTCCTCTTTCATTCTTTTTGTGTTCTTATAGTTGTTACTCCTTCAGTAACCTTACACACACAACGCCATCTATGAAAATAATGACTTTTTTTTTTTTTAATTAATCAATTTTTTTAATAGTTTCTATAATTTTCATTAAGAGATTAATTATAAATATGATAATTATAATAATGAAAAATTGAGATGTATCAGAGAGCTGCAATTTAGTTCGCTTTAGGGGGTCTGCTAGCCGCCCCTTTGAATGGTTTATATATTTTATGAATGGAAGGGCCATTAGCAAGTGTTGCTTTATGGAGTTGCCATGAAGTTTTTTGAATACATAGATTGTAGTTATCACAAATATTCGTTGATATGTTAAGGATGATAGGACCATACTTATTAGTCATATGTAATTGAATCTTAGATTCATTTATGAGGAGTCGTTTTAAGGAGGGGGGGGGGGAGCTTTGGAGATTCAAACCACTCACCTCCACCCCTCCAAAAAGTCTCTCAGAATTATCAAACAAAAATCGTTTAAATAGAAAGTGTCCACAATAATCATTCATTCTCATCTCTCAACACTTCCTTGTATAGACCTCGTTTTTAAAACTCGAGGATACTCGAATGGAAATCACTTCAATATATTTAGACTTCTCAGAAGAACTGGTCAATCTGATTAAATCAACGGATTTACTGACAGTTTGAGAATACTCAATAATTGACTAAAGTTTGTCAATTATTTTTATATTGATATATTTGTTCTTCAATACATCAAAATTTCAAACAAACAAAAAAATGAAATTTTTTTGTAATGACTTCATCTTTAAAAAGCCACCACCAGAACGGTCATGTTTGTCCTTTTTCTTTCTAAATCTGACATTAATAATTTTTTTAACTAGCCTTTGACTAAAACAATAGTCAAGGCACATAATTACAAACACCTGGCCTCACTTTTAAACATTATAATTTTCATGACTTTAAAAAAAAAAGTACACAAATCCCTGGCATGGACACACTCATCATAAAAATAAAATGTCTTTGCTAATGAATCATTCATAGATTAATAAGAGCATCAGGAAAAAAATTCAACTGATCAAATGGTGAGATGATTTGACTTGAGGAAAAATAATAATAATTAATGACTTAAGTGGCCATGTTTGGACTTTGATGTAGTTATTTTAATTGGGTTTTTCAAGGATGAATTTGAACGACAAAAATTGGTCAATTTACTTGTTGTCTTTTTCACTATAAATAATCGGTATTAGCCTCAAATAATTCACATTGATCGGTCCTTACTTGAAAACACTATTCTACAATAGTTTGAGCTGTATTTATAATTCCCTAACATGGGTCATATATATATATATATATATATATATATATATATATATATATATATATATATATATATATACAAGCAAAGAAAAAAAAAGAACAATGGGTCAAATAACCCATTTGATTCCTTCGTTATTGAATTGTAACGCTTAATATTTATTTTAATTTAAGAGATCCGCATGTTGACTTTACCATGGATTATAACTCTCTCTCTCTCTCTATCTACCTATGCATTAAAGTATGTATGTTAAATAATACGTATTATACCTAGATGCTGTTAAACATAAATCCAAATATACATATATAAGTTGTTATTATTTTTTTGCTTTTTTTTTTTGAGCCTCAACAAATTCAAAGTCACGACTTTTTTTTTTTTTTTCTTTTTGACATTTTAATTTCATAACGGCAAATATTTTTCGAAAAAAAAAATTTCATTTTTTTTTCTTCTTCTTTGAAAACTGATGTTTCATTCATTTCTTTAACGTCTACTCACATAACTAATGATTGTTAAATGTATATTTACAAGATAGTGATGTATCAAATGCTACAAAATTTACAGATTATCGCAACTTTAGTGAAAAATATGGCACTGAATTCTGCAGTATATGAATATCTTTTCGGGGTTTTTTTCCCCTCTCTGACTCCTCATTGAACTATGGCTTACAGTTTAATGTGGAATTTTGTTCCTTAGTTACTAAGGCATCATTGACTATCAAAAAGTGAGATGAGAGGGGAGGAAGACAGAACCTTTTCCATGAAAAAGAGTGAAAGTATAAATCTCAATGATGAAAACTCATTTGAAAACATTTATGACGACTCCAAATCCATGGGAAGAGTCGATAACAATTTTTGGGACCATGAGGATCAATTCGAGTCATCCTTTCAACCACATAAGTTTCTGGGGGCCACCTGAAACACCTTATCAATGATGAGACTGCACCTTGAACTTAAACATATTTAAAAGGCTAGAGAAGCGTTGAGGTAGAACAAACTTTTCAACTCTCATTTACAAAAGCCTTTCTGACGTTCAAATGCTAAAAAAACCAAAACACCCTAAGGTACATAATTAATATTTGCCTCCGCAAATTAAATAAATAATCTGCATTCTATAAATAGTATCAACCACATAATCAGAGCCCTATTTTTTTGCTATTCGACACATCACGAGTATTTATAGCCAGGAGTTGCTTTAACAATAATTATTTTTCAATCCCATAAATAAATATTTTAATTTTGCTGTATGTACATGTGCCATGGAAATAAATCTGGGTTGGCTCTTACTTTTTTTTTTTTTTTTTGTTTCTAATTACCTGCATGGGGTCTTCAAGAAATGAAACCATAATTTACCGTAGGTAGCTGAAATAATCATAAATTAATTTGATAAAAAAAGGTTTATATTTTTTCAAAAATAAGAATTCTTAAAAAAATATTTAATCCTATCTTTTCATCACGTTTTTTATTTTACTTTACTTTACCATTTATTCATTCGAGATTACCTTTATTAAAACATTGCTCTAAATTGAAAGAGTAAAAAAAAAAAATTATACCACCACCATACACATAGGATTAAAACTACATGACGCCGTTCTCACTCAGAGTGAACTGATAATTGAACAAATACAGAGCAAGAAGTTCATGATCCATAAAATAACCTATTGGTTATTGAACTATGTTATCTAGTGTAATGAACATCGATACTTAAATTAATGAATAGTGTAGACTGGAAACCTCTACATATAATCTAAAGAATTTTGAAACGAATCATATCCAAACAAACATTCCACAGCAGAACAAAATATGATTTTAATATGTTATTGCTCAAACTGTGATTGTATACCTTTAAAAGTATTTAAAAACCATTTCATCTTATACATAATTATAACAAGATTTTAGTATGAAAAAAAAATCGATACTGAGCATGTGTCCGGCATGTGTAAGATCTATGCATGTACAAAGCCATCAAATTGTATTATTTTTTTTAAAATTATAAGTAATTGCTGGACATCTATCAACTTGAAGCCTCTACTTCAAAGTCATTGAGTGATCCACAGGACAGTATGGAAAGGGATACGGATGTGTTGACGGATGGTTGATCGTTTAGAAGCTGCCTTTGTAACGAGGATCTTCAATTCAACTGAGTCCTTTTATTAGTTACAAGCTGATTAACAAAAGCTCCTTTCTTGTACAATAATAACATTTGTAGAAGACACAAGTTAAAATCAACATTAGCACTTTTGTTGAACAAAGACTAAATGGGACACTGATTAATGACTCTGTATTTGCAATATGATTTCATTCATCATTTAATATAAAGAAGAAAAAAATAATCACCCTTAATACCTTACAACTCAGTTGTAATATAATTTCAAATATATTTATATATTAACATAAAAAAGTGATAATAATAATTGCAGCTTAGTACTCAACTCAAACATTATTTTTGATTAACTTAATCAATTGAATTCGAAATGTCAAAATATCTAATCATTAGTCATGTCAAAATTATACATTTCCATAAACTACTATAAGCAAAAAATAGAGAATCAAATTTGAATTTAATTTTTGAGGTTTTCGATAGGGATAAATATTTGTTTGTTTTTTAAGTTGGCACACCTGTCACTGACATCTCTGATTTCATATTACACATCAAAATATTCATGTATGTTTGAAATACGCATCGTCCTTTTGTGAATAGCTGAAATCGAATTGTTTACTGTTTTTAAAATGTCTGAAAAATGATGACACAAATGCAATTGTGAGAAATGAAGATGAAACCAAAAAAAGTTGCAATGACTATTCAAGACTCTATTCTTTATAAATTTTGAGAGTCTGGTGTTTATTTATCAAAATAGCTAACCTATTACTCAAGAAACTGACCATCCCATTTTTAATTTTAATAGCATATCTAAACTCATTAGTTATTGTTCTCTAATTATTGAATTAATATAAATTTTGTAACCGTTTTGAAAATAGGAAAACAAAACATTGGTGCATTGCATCATTAATTTAATGTATATTTCATTTCCAGTCCTTGTTTTGATTTAAAGGGACTCCTGGGGGCGTAGGGAACGGAAGTATACCCAAAATTCCTTCGTACTTAAATAACTCCTTAAATATTACATAAAATGGATGAATAAGGAATGCATTCGAGAGTTGAGACCCACAGCTTTCAAAGGAGATGCCAATCGCTCGATAAGACTTCTTAACCCTGAAGAAACCGTTCATCTAAATGTATAAATTTTTATTCAATTTCGAGCAAAAATTCGCTAGAAATCTAAATCTTTAGAGGGGAATGAAATGAAATTTTGATAGATAAATAAACATTTATTGATTCCTATATTTTTTTGCTCATAGTAGAGGATAGATCTCTTAAAGACCTGACCACTGCGTCTTCCTCCTTTGTTCACCACTATTGATTACCTTCAAAATACCAGCAGTAGTAACGACCTATTCTAGTCTTCCTTTCAGTATCTGAACATTGGATCCTCAAAATAAAATAAGCAGTATCGTGAATGCAAAGTTGATTGTGGGATATAATTGTATCACTTGTATGTAGATAACTCAATCAGCTTTGCAATTTTGCCAGGTTTGATCAGGCCTGTATGAATATAATAATATATAGACTCATGATTAGTTGGTAACGGTTCAAAATGTGTTGGTTTTTTTAAAAAAAAAACAAGTAATTGGATATAATAGCATGCTTTTTTTTATGAGTCAATTCGTGACATGGTTTTTTTTAAGAGTTATGTTCCTATTAAAAATAGAAGGAAAGAGAAAAGTGACTCATTTTTTCATCCAGTAGATAAATGCATTAACTTTTATTTCTTTATTAAAACGTTTTTTATAATAATGAACTATACATATATGTTATATACATAATAAATGTACCTGCAACAGTAAAAAAAAATCCAAATAATTATTAGAGACTAAAGAATATTATTTACTTTTTGAGTAATAAATAACAAAACTTTTCAAGGTGTTTAATTAATTATTAATTCTTAATTTATTATTGCACATTAATATATTGTTTATTGATCAGTTTTATAGAAAGGAAAAATGCAATTAAATTGAATGAGTGTATAAACTTTCAGACAGCCTCTGTGTATTCAAGGCCCTCTGAATTTAAAATAAACAATACGTGTAGACATGTTGCTTCATTGTGGCAAACGGTACATTTTATTAAATATATATTCTCAATAAGTGACCTTTGAATATTTATAAATGACATCAACTGATAAAAAAAAATATATTTATCAGTGTAAACAAAGAAAAACTAATTTGATTACATTATTACAAAAATACTCCTCTTTCAAAAAATGTCTTTTGATCCCTTAATTTACAAAAAATTAATTACAAAAATTGTCATTATATTATACAATTGTGATGATAATTTTGTGGGCATAGCATTTTTGTATGATCAAGAAAAAGTGGCCAATTGTAAGTTTTCTCAATTTATCTCACTCTACAGATCCTTTATTTTCAGCTGACGCTATTTAACTTTTATTACAGGAATTTCTCGATTAGAATCCTTTTTCTCATTTTTGATGATAACACTCGTCAACAGTTGTAAATACGTAAGGGCTATAAATATAATAAAAGTTATGCAATTTTTGCACACTGATTTCAAATCTTTAATTGTTTTTTCCAAAGTCCGACGGTTTTCGAGAAATCGAACTCTACTTTTTGAGCTATTTTGGCCAATTTTCCAACTTGCATTTATTTCTACACGGCTACTCATTTTGTGCATTAAAAAATGTTGAGTCGCTAGTGTATATAATGCAAACTCTATTTCCGGTCTTTGTTTTGACCTAAAGGGATTCCTGGAAGCGTAAGGGAGGGACGTGAGTAGGCTCAAAAGTACGCCAAATCCTTTGTACTTAAATAACAACTTGAATATTACATAAAATTGATTAATATGGAATGTATACAAGAGCTGAGACCCAGAGCTTCTAAATGAGAAGTCAAGCGTTCTATAAGAATCCTTAACTAAGAAGAGACCGTCCATCTAAATGGGTAAATTTGCATTCAATTTCAATCAAAAATCCACTAGCAATCAGGTACTCAAGATAGAGCATCAAAAGTATATTGGTGCACAGGACGATCAGCTGAAATCCTACTACGCACAACGACTATAGTCTTTTCCTGTTGTTTTTTGAAGCTCTACCCTGAGAAAAAACAATTGCAGATTTGGAATCAGCATGCCAAACTGAATAACTTTTACTATTTTTATATCCTCTAGGGATTTTTGACATTTCAAATTTGTTGAGCTGTAATAACGGTGTCATCATACAAATACCTTCATAAATTAAGAAACAGATTCATGGTCACATGAGAGATAAATGAAAAATTGCGCATTTGATGCAGTGCATCAAATTAGTATATAATAGGGAATTAAAATAAAGTATAAAATCTTATTTATTAACAGAGGAGTGGGGTTTTTTTTATTATTTTTTTTGGTTTTTGGTTTTTTTAAATGATCTAATAAAACTGAATTTTATATTTTATCATTCATTCCTTTATTTTTTATATAATTATATTACATTATTATAAATATATAATTTCATTTCTTCTTCTTTTTCGATTATAACTTCTTGTATTTTTCTTCTTTATTTATGTGGATATCGTAGTTGTGTGTTTAAATATATGTACATGCATGTAATGAAAAAGTTTTATTTTTTTTAAATAAAATAAGATGTTTTCATCATCATCATTCCCTAATCAATGACTCAAAAAATCAACTTTTGTATTCAATGACTCGACTATTTTTATATGTAGATATATAAAAAAAATTTAAAAAAGTAAAGAAAAATCGAAGAAAAAAATTACAAACTCATTGTCCATTGGTATAGTAAAAAAAACCCTGCTAATTTGCTGCTAGATAGTTCACAAGGAGTTATAACATGTCAATATTCATCTAGATAAATTACAAACAATGGGTCACTTGAGAAGCAAAAGTAACAAAAATTCAATTGCTTTTCTTAATAAAACCCTTAATAAAAAACTCATTTTTTTTCTTTCTAATTTGTATTCTTAAACGTTGTCAGGTATTTTTTTGTTTGTTTGTTTGTTTGTTTTGTTTAAATATATATATCTACATACATACATGATATACAAAATATAAATATCTAGCAATACATGGTTGTATTATTCTTATTTTTATCGTTAAACGATATTTTATCTATTTCATAATGGATATACGTATTATATTATATATTAAAGAGCTCCAATTTTTTTATTTTGTTAAGAACAGACAGATGTTGACATATGATTCTATATTTATATATATATATATATATATATATACTTATATACCTATATTGTAGTATTGAAAAAGTATGCACGTCTCCTGAAAACAAAACTTTTAGCATGCTTGCATTAATAGGCAGTCGGGTCTTAGCACAAATGCTACAAATCATAGGAACTCATGGATTTTGGATAATTTTATTTAGCGAAAAAAAATATTTCCTTATAATAATTTCTGCTTAAATGTAATTGATTTTCTGTCATTGTTTATTTCTTGTACAACACAAGGCAAATACTCATTGTTCAGTATCATTCAACCTTTCTTATCAAGAGTGAAGGAAAAAAGACTCAAAATTAACTGCTATTTGGCCCGATTTTCCCAACTATGTCATTATTTTTTATATAACAGAGCAGTTTACTGAAGTCACAGACTGCATAACTATATGAAATGTTCGGAGCATATATAAACTTAAGAAAATCTCATCAAATGGATTTAAAAATGAAAAAAAACAAAAACACACAATGATACTTGAGTACAAGCAAGTTAATACATAGGTGCTGAAAATCCCTATAAAATGGTTCGATTTTTACTATTAGTCTTTGTTGTGGATGGATTTAGATACAAAACAATAATTGCATAACTGAGGAAATATTATATTCGATTATAGCAAAAGAATTAGCTAACTTATTAGCTACACAACGGAAATATATAATGACTTAATAAAATATTTTTAATACATAAGGAAAAAATATACTTTTAATAAATGGTAAAGGCTTGAAGTCATTATAATTTTCAAACTGATTGTGACATCCAAATACAGAGTTGTAATTCACCTTTTTCTTTTTTTCCTAAATCTAAAAGCAACAGAGTTTTTTATTTTCATCATTGTAAAATGTGTTTGTGTATGTTTCTTCCAAATAGTCTGGCTATTATAATTATGACGTCACGTGAAAACGGTAGGGAATTGTTCAAAGTAAAAAGTTAAATCAATCAACGTTCAAAACACTTTTAAGTAGAAAATTGAGATCTGATAAAGAAATACAGGAGATGTGGAAGTGTTTTGGAGGTAACATTCCAAAAGATTTAAAAAAAAAAAAAAAAAAAAGAATATTTTAGGCATATTGCTAATTAAGGCAATTTTTTGGCTCCTGAGATTGCGAAAAAAAGGCCTCAGGAAATAGTTGGATTTCTCAATTATAATTTAAGAGTAAAAAAAGCAACGAACTATTTTCTTGAAATGCAGTAAATGTCAATGAACTTAAATTTGTCAATTTTGGTGGAGATATAAGAAAAATGACGCATGAACCTTCAAATTTTTGTAGTTTCATACATTCTGGTGCTGTCAATAACACAGGTCAACAAGTTGGATATGTCAAAAATCCTATGGGGTATAAGAATAATACAAGTTATTCAATTTTGCACGCTGATTACAAATCTGTAATTTTTTTCTTTCGATAAATCGGACCCTACTTTTTGAGCTAATTTGCCCCTTTTTCCAACTTCAATTTCAATTTCATGACTCACGATAAAGCTACTAAATAAAAACTGCAATAGACTATAGTCGTAGTGCGCAGAAGGATTTCAGCTGATTTCGCAATCTTTGTGCGTGCTACTACTTTATCAACTCTACCTTGAGTCATTGATTTCTACTGGAATTTTTTCTCCAAATAGGAGGAAAATTTAACCAATTAGATGGACGTTGTCTTTTTAGTTAAGGATTTTTATCGGGTGCTTGACATCTTGTTTGAAAGCTGTGTGTCTCAGCTCTTTAATGCATTTCTTATTAATTTATTTTATGTAATATTCAAGGAGTTATTTAAGTACAAAGGATTTGGCTGACTTTTGGGTCTACTTTCCCAGAAGTTCCTTTAGGTCAAAACAAATACTGGAAATTGAATTTGCTTAAAAAACACTAAAGGGTCATAATTTTTTAATGCAGAAAATGAGTTTCCTTCTATGCTTAAATGGAAGTTGAAGTTGGAAAATGGGCCAAAATAGCTCAAAAAGTAGGGTCCGATTTCTCAAAAACCGTTGGACTCTTGAAGAAAAAAAATTACAGATTTCAAATCAGAGTGCAAAACTGAATAACTTTTACTATATTTATACCCCTTGGGATTTTTGACTCTTGACCTATGTATTAATTATTCTAAAAATAAGGAAATTTATATTTTAAAAAATTAGCAATGCAGACACAAAATTTCAAGTTGGTACTGTTCTTCTCTTGTTCAACAACTTTAGTTCAACTAAAGAATCAATGAGTTAAATAAAAAATAAATAGATTATTTTTAACGCATGTATATTTTTTTTTAAAAATAATTTGAGTTTTAAATGTTTAAATGCTGGAAAAACTATTTTGATATCTATAATGAATAAGGTATTTGATTTATCATAAGATATTTTAGAATTAGATGCAAGAGGTTTCAGTTATCCGACTTCTACCATGTCAGGATAGCAAATAGACTATCAGGGAAATAAATGAAAATGTTCTGTGGAGGTTTCGTATGTAACTCATTTGAGAAGAGACAGATTTGAAAATATTTACGTGGATTGTATATAATAAAAATAATGCTATTTACTAGTGTCTTACAAGTTAAAAAAGTTGGGTTATAGAGGATAAATACGTATTGAAAATTTGTTATCTATGAAAAAAGTTTATGGAAAAAAAATTGTAACAACTAATAAATATTACAGAACTTGAGCTCTAAATAGGCTCAAATACCTTTTCTTTGACAGTCATTGTTTTTTAAGAACCATAAGCAAATATTTAAATGTTTTTTTTTTAGAATGACTTTTACTAGAAAAGGTTTTGTAAGAACGATCTAACAAAAAAAAATGCTTTCTAAAAATTACTTTGAGTAGCTTTGTATGTGTCTAAGTTAAACAGAAAGGAATTTTAATCTATTTTGAAAAAGGCTGCAAATCAATCAATTGGGTTTTGTTTTTTTTCAGTTTGTACTTATGATGTAAGAACTCAGGTTTTTAAGAAATATAAAAAAGGCAACAAAATCATTTAAATTTTTGCTATTAAATCTTCAAATTTTGTGAACCTACAAAACAAATCCAATTATTTCTAATATTATTTGAGCATACAGAAATACTTGTGCGATTTTTAATGATAATGTATTCCTTATTAAAAGCATGCTTAATAAAGCTTATCTTAGAATATCAATCAGTCGAATCAAGCTATTTGCAAATTATTTATAGAGTTCTATATTTATTATGAATATATTGCCATTGTACTTAATTTAGTTGGGATTTGAACGAAACAATTGGGAGATTTTAATCTATAGGTGACCAAGTAATGACTCAGCGTATTTCTTTCTTTCTTTCAAGACAACGGTTTTGAATTGTATTGTAGTTTTTTTTTTCCAAAAAAATATATAAAATCAGAAGTGGTGTCATTTTATGTACCAACAGCTTAAGTCAAAAAATATTTAAATCAATATTGCAAATCAAAATAGCAAATCCCTCAAAGGTTCGATTATTTTCATTATGAAATTCTTTTGATTCATTTTCAATCCAATATCTCTTAGTTTATCCCCTCAATAATAAGTTTCATAAAATTTGATGAACTCTGGGTTATATTTTGATCAATAACAGATTATTTATCAAACTTTAAACTACTTCAATTTTTGAACTCGTGGCTTTACCTAGAAATACAAAAATGAGTTTAGTTTGTAGAGTAGAGTTTGTATTTTGCATGGGTAAAACTTAAAATGCTTTTACTTTGTAAGCAAAAAAAGTATCTTTAAATATGAGTATAAATATAAAGTCTAAATCTAAATATGGATGGATACCATAAACGAGTCATAACGAATATTTAAGTTATTAAATAGTGAACTACTAGTTATTTTATTACTTTGACCACAAAGACAATTTCAAAGTGAGTTATTTCAATTGTTCAGAATAAACAGTTTGTTCATCAAGTTTGAAATTTGGTGTGCAACCAGATTTTTACAAAAATAAATCATGAGAGCCAATCATTTGATACAAAAACTATGTATGCATGTAATTTTATCAAATTATATATCAGTGACATATGGTTAATTGTTTATACTTTGAGATATTTGATATTTGAGATATACTCATTTAAAAAAAAACAATTGAATTTAATATTTGTGAATTGAAGGGAATGAAAATACATTTACTTTTACTAAGGTAGACTAAAAGACTTCAAGGAACAGAGTAGACAAGCTCACTCCTCTTCTTCTTTTCTTTTTCCTTTTTTTGTCTTTTCTGATTAGCTTAAAATTGCCAGCTGCAATAGTTTCCCACTGTAAATTTGCAGTAATATTTAAAATATGTTGAATAATTCTAAGAATAGAGTTAAATATGCGGCCATAACATAATTGGTAATGATGTACACAAGACCTTCTCACCTGAGACCACAATTTGGAGGGATTTAGAGCCAGAGGAAAAATTAATTGAACTTGTTTTTTTCTTAATCATGACAACGATACATTCAATGGTCAAGACCTTCAACGGATCTTAAGAAACTACGTTAGTAGTAATTGCTATTATCATAGCTATTATTTAATTCAATATGGATTCTATAAACACTAACAAAGGTAACAAGAGGCTGTTATATTATACATGTATCTTAAATCTTTTTCTAGCATATTATTTCTATTTATAGTCAGAGCTGAGGAGTGACACTTGAAGAGTTTATCCTTCCCTTTGTCAAAAAAATCATTACTGTGAAAAATTTTAGTTTTTAAATCAAATTTGAAGATCTAAATTAATCTATTCTAACTTTATTCAAACTGCAGTCAAAAAATCCAAAAAAAAAATCGAGTTCTCTTAAAATTGTCAGACGAGGTCTTCAAGTTCTTGGAAAGTTATAGTAATTGTACCTTGAGTCCTTTTGAGGAGATTATTGCTTATTACAAAAAAAAAAAGCAGAAGAATCAAAATCCAGGGTAGGATCTGCGTTTTTCTTACAATTTATGGGTAAATGAAATTAATTATAGAACTGAGCATTGCAGCTTATAGGAAGTTAATTTGAATTACCATGGAAACAGACACATGAATGTAAATAGTTTGAACAAAGATGTATATACATATATATATATATATAATATTTAGACATAAACACTGTTCATAAAATAATAATAATAAGAATAATAATATAATCGAATATTAATAGATTGAAATAAGAAAACAATAATGCATTGAAAGAACATATTCTACTTATATTCAACGTGTGTTCATTTATTTACATATATTACACCATTGAGAGCATTGTAGTATTGTTACAGACATACAAACAACCCTACTTGGGTCTGTTTGTTTTTATGTAAAAACATAATATAACGAAATGTTTTCCTATTGGGAATAGAAACAAATTCTTATATGTATATACAATAAAAGGGAAGAAAAGTTGAATACACTGACATAGAAGAGAGACAGAGAAAGAGGAATATGGACATATAATACATATTTTGGTTGCCCCTTGAATAGTGGGAAATTAAATATTATTTTGAGGTTGTTGTTGTTGTTGTTTTGACATAAAGGGATTTCTTGAGTCATGGACTGCATTTTGATTCTCTTTTTACAAGATTTATCCACTTTGCATTCATGATTCAGATTAACATTGACAACTATATCCATAAACTAAAGCTATGAGTACTTTCACCCACTTAATTTTAAATGAAATTTTACTTGGCTACAAGGCTATATTTTTTGTCCGCTAGGGGTCACTGAGGGTGCTAGGAACTACTCCATAACTAATCTTCAATCCTTTATAAATTCACCTCGTTATTTCAATTAAAACAAAGTGAATTATCTTGCAGATTTTTTTCTTATAGTCAAATCTTAGAGAGCTAACAGCTACTTTATCTTACAACTTTGCCTTTTTCCTTTTCATACAGGTATCCCCACGACACCAACAACTCTTATGTATTTTTTTTTTTTTTTTACTCAGCTGATTACATGACTTGCTTCTAATACGTGATATTTTATACTTTCTTTTATGTGGTTTACATGGATTGATATAGCAGCTGAGTATTATGAATGTATAAGGGCATTAATACTTCCTCCCTTGTCCAAGGGTACCATAGCATAACACAGTTACCATATTATGTTTTTCTTTTTGAGAGTCGAGGTTGGAAATAAAAGGAAAAAAATGCTCTAATGTCGTATTAGTATCTACACTAAACGTTGATTTATTGAACTTAAAATATTTCTACCTAAGCTTTGAATGTTTCTTTTTGTTTTGTTTTGTTTTATTAAATTAGAGAATAGTCTACCAGTTGGAGTGAGTCTTGAGACTTTTTTCTTTCTCTCTTCTAAGGGAAAAAGTTGAGAAATACAATTGAAATCATTTCGTGACTATGATGTTCCAAAAAAAAACTTTATATTTAATAAATTTATGTCTTAAAGGATTTAACAATAAACAATAACAATAATAATAATAATCAACTTCATATAAAACTGTATTATGTACTTATTTTGTTTTTTTCTCATTTTTACTACATTCTTGTAGAGAACACATCTATCAAAGTTTTGACAAGACAAATGATCTACAAATATCATTTGCAATAAGAATATGTCACATAATACAGATTCTATTGTGAAAAAATAAGTCATTCATTTTTTCATTTTCATAGTGATGTGTTTAAATGGATTAGATAAAATCTGCTTTGGGGTAAAACAGCAAAGTTTTTTCATTCATTCACTTACGTATTTAATAGTTGATAGTATATCAGCTGATTTGATGTATCTCAGAGTTACCCTATTTCTATAACGTCATCTCGGACAGGGTTTTTACACTCACCGGAAATAGCTCTTTTTTCACATCTCTACAGAATTATTAGTATTCGTATTCATTTTATAATAGTCCAAATCAAATTTGTATCATGAAATTTCAATTCTATTATTTTTCAAATATAACGTAAATTCGAATAAGAATTTGAAAGGACATATCAAAGCCAAATTTAGTTTTATTAATTAAAAAAAACTCATAAAATAGCTCACATTCTGAAGTATCTCATTTTATAACAGAAATTTGAATTTAAAAATCACGATTAGCCCAAATATGCTCATATAAACTAACTATGTGGGCGTTTATACATATTTATAAATAGAGAATTTATCATCTTCTCTATGTTAAACAAAAAAGGTTTGTTCATTAGTTCGTTACATTCTTTTTGTTCTAAGTAAGTTTCAAATTGGCAGCTTCTAGAGAGCTGAAATTTTGTATGAAGGATTATGACTAGGGATGCAACTTTTGTAGAGCGCGAGTAGAAGGTGAAAGTACCCTTGTTAATATCAGCTGTCTCTTATGATTTTATATTAATAAACTGCCCCAGGACCTTATATATATATTTTAAAATAGTACAATATGCAGGGATGTTATTAGAATTTAACAATCCTATTTTAACAAAATTTACAACAAATGTAGTTAGAAGTTATTCTATTTCTCTTTTAGAGGAAAATGTTTCCTCTACAACGATCAAATAACAAATATTCAAAAAAGTACCAAAAGTGTTTCCTTTTCTAATCACAAAATTGTAGTTTTCTATAACAAAAGTTGTATCACTACTTATGACTGCCAAAAGATGGTTATAGGTGTATATTGAATTATTAACTTGCATTAATAATTGTAAAAAAACATAGTGAATTTAAACATGTTTTAGTAGCCACATCAAGTACAAAAGAGGACAAAAATTTAAGAAACGATGATGAAATTGAATTAAAATATTTCTTTCTAGAGCAATGTGATTTAAAAAAATATCATCTTAGTGAGCGTTGAGGACTCCAAAGATGAGTCAGTTGGCTGCGCTGTATTCCATATATTGTTTTGAACAATTTTAAAAGTTGTCTTCATTATTTCTTTATTATTTAAACAGTAGCCTGCAGCACGCCGTTTTAATGAATAGACCATTGTGCAACAATTGAGTAAAGGAACATCCTAACAGCCTCCACCCCTTTTATGACCTCGTGATGGTCTTTTGATCCTACCCAAACCCCCTAAATCAACGATTTTCTGAAGCTTTTGACTTGATAGACTATCTTAAATTCGACCTCCAATGCCTTCAAATCCCATTTTGGCCTCGAAATCAGCCTCCAGTGACTTTAACAACCTCAAGGGCTAACAGGTTCTTGTTTGACTCAAATTACTACCCTTAGTCCATCCTGCCTTCCTTGTCCTCCTGGCTGACAGTGATGCTCGTTCAAACATAGGAACGAACAAAGGGACTCGCGCCATATTATTTGACATTGTTTAGCTGAACGCATTGCACTGCAGCAAAGACAATGAAATAATTCCTATAGTTTCTATGGTATTGTTTATTTTTAAAGCATTGGTTGAAACTCATTTCATTCAAAAATGCTTCATGATTTCTGCTCAAAATTGATTTTGTTTGTATGGACCACATATTTAAAAATCATTTGCGTATATGTTACTTGAAATATGATATTCGGTAATTAGAAAATATCTGGGGTTGCTTTTTTTTAGCAAATGATTCAACAAGGAAAAAATAAAACGAATCTTTAAAAGGAAAAATTTCCTTACTAGGAGCAGAGTGCTATATACAGATTTTTTTAGTTGCATGCAACTCGCAAAAGATCTTAGATATTCATTACGTAAATGTGAAAATATAAATTGCGAATTACTCAATCATTAAGGAATTAGTTGCTATCCGTGCTTGCAAAGGAATGGTGTTCATAGCTAATAGATTTAGAAGAATTGACCATTCAGTGCAGTTGAAACTGGAAGATGATCCTTTTAGAGTGTATGAGCCTGGAGACTCGATCAAAGGCTACCTTTTCCTTAATTTTCCCTGTCCTCTTTCAATTATTAAAAGTAAGGCACATATATTAAATTACGCCGTTGTTTATTCATTCAATACTATATTTAAATACTGTTTAATTATTATGGAATCAGGTATTGAGATTAATGTTATCGGTTTTGAAAAGTCCAAGTTATTCAACTGGATGTAAATGTCTTATGAAGAAATACTTGAATGGCTGGCAGAACATGTATTACTCTCTACATGCAAATGTGGACCCAGGGTTATAAGTTTGGATTTTTTTTGATTTTTTTTTTTTGTGAATTTACTCTGAATATTTTTTTGATTTATTGCTTGCTTCCAACAATTAAATCACTCTTGTATTCCTTGAACGATAAAATTTGTAGTACTCAACTCTTAATCTTCAATCTACAAATTTACCACTTTACAAAAAAGTAAGAGGCTTTGTTTTCTTTTTAAAAGAAAATGGCTGATAGAAAAGGGTTTTCACGTGACGTCATCATATTGATTGTCCACTTTTGTTAGTGGCATAAATAACCGACTTTTATATAAAATGTACGACAATTTAGTTGATTTGTTTTTAAGCCATTAGATGGAAATTTGTTTATTTTGTTCAATTAATTTATGAACAGGGCGTCATTTTGTGTTATTATGTAATTTTTGACGTCAGTGAAAACGGTTAATGAAAGAAAATTAAATAAACACACTAATTTAGGTATGTCAAAATGATTTCAAAAAATTTGAATCAGAGGCTGAAAAAGCGTTTATTTAGTGTGTTTTTTACTCAGAATTTCAATCATTCCGTTCCATAGTATTTACTTATTTATCTTGAAAGCAACGGGGTATTCACATTTTTCTGATAGCATTACTTAACTTATCTGGACTTTAAATTGTAAATATAAGCTTTTGTAGGGGGCGCGCTTGTCGTTTAAACTCTATTTTCATATTTTTTATGCTAATGAACGAAATCAAATCCAAGGTAGTAACTAAACCCCTTCTGTACATTAAATCGATTGATGGATGAAATATTAAGAAATGTAACCTTTTGTTTGAAAATAGAGAGCACGAAAAACGACAATTCACAATTTATGAGTGACCAGAATGGTCACAGAGTCCTTTAAGAACTGAATTTAAAATATATGGCTTACAATACCTATCTGGAGAAGTTTGTAGAGTTTTAGACATATACCTTCCTTTAAACCTTTTGAACCACCCACCCACTTTTTTTCCCAACATATCTACATTACATAATAAAATATGGTTATTTTTGTTAATAGTTTAGTAACTTTAGTAATAGTAGTACCTTCTATTTTCACTAAGGGAGTAGGTTTTTAGTCTGAAAATCACAAAAAATAAGAGTTCGAATGATTTGTTTTCAAATTGACACATAAAAACAGAATTATTGAAAAGTGTAAAAACACGTCTTTATAATCCATTTTAGACTTTATTTACTTTTGCACCATTAAAAAATGTGATTTATATAAATGTTTTTTTTTTCCTTTTAAAGTAGATTTAATGACTTGTACAATATTTATATGACCTCTGAATCAACTTATAACCAAAAAAACAACAACAAAAAACAATAGCTTATCATTAAAGTTTTATTTTCGTTTGTTTTTTTGTTTGTTTTTTATTCATAAAGACTTGCATTTCAAGTACTTCTTCTTCTCGATATAACTTATAATCAACATATTATACCAACGCTTTTCCTAGAGAAAAGATATTCTACAAGCATCCAATTCAGGTTCCATCCCTAAATGGAAGAAATTTCAAAGTCCGCAGGTCCAGAAAAACACGGATCTATGGATTTAATTTCTATCTACCCTCAGCACTTCCATCTTCCATTAAGACAAGCTTTGGGTCCATAAGCTACTCTCTGATTCTCAATTTGAAGCTAAAACATAGGAATAGAAGAGTCATTTCATTGCCCTTCGATGTAGTTAACCTTCAGAGTCCAGTCTGCACATTAATACACGTAGGTATTGATCAATAAATGTATTGTACAACTAGAAAAATTGACAGAGCTGTTCTTTTCTTCATTTTTTTGTCATAGAAACTTGAAAAGCGGAAAATAACTCTCTATCACCGAAAAAATATGTTTGGAAGTATTAAAACCATGGAGCTTTTCTTCCATGATAGTATTTTTATTCTAAAGGACATCCTTGAGGCGAGAGTCAAAATACTCTGCTCTCAAAAAGAATCTAAATTTGTGGATTATATAAGGAGATTGACTTTGAAAATAAAACTACGTGTACAGTCTCATAAGACGGCTATAGGGAGTCAAGTCCTTTGGAAGGATCGGAAGAGTTTTTATTCACAGTCACGGGACTTAGATGTGACATCCTTTGATGTACAAATGGATATTTCTAGAGGGAAATTAGATAATCTATGGAGAAGTAGTTTGATTCAGTTTATGCTTGAGGTGACATTTATTGTGGTAACGGATTCAAATAAGATTTTTAGTCGATCCGTAAGTGGACCTTTATTTGAGAATCCTCGTCTGATAATTAATTAATTGATTCAATGGATCGGTCATACATAAAATGTTGTTTATTGTTGTCATTTAAAAATAAGAACATAGTTTTGAGGGAATAATAAACATTGAAAATTGAGACTAGATAAATATTTCATTTGTTATTCTTGTTTCTTCAACTGGGTAAAATAAAAATAAAACAAGGTCATAACAAGAAAGGTATTGGTTATTATGAGTAGTAGTACATTCACATTGGTATGTTGTTTGTCAAATATAATTTTTTTTTTTTTGTTTAAGCTGATTGTATGATTAATATGTAGACTGATAGTATCACAAATAAGAAACAAAAAGAGAGTGAATTAAACTTGCACTGAGCCTTTATGCGGTTTAACAGAGACTTCAGTATCCACTGGTCTACGAGTAGGGGGAGGAGGAGGTGGTGGATGCTGCTTCCTTCCACTCCCTCGAAGTGCATGGCGAGAAGGAGGAGTTCCCTCTTCCGTGCTAGTCCGACTATTGCTTATACCAGAATCTGACTCACATTCCTGTGGATTTCGGCCATTTTTGTGATTATTTCTAAGGGTATCACTGTAGTAATAAACTCCTGTGCGAGCTGGTGGAGTTCGGGGTGATGAAAAGGGTCTACTAGGATGCTGATGAGGATGAGGAGGATGTTGTCCAGTTGGGTTAACAATGACGTGTTTGATGGGTGATGAATTGGAATCGATACTAACTTCACTAGAGCTAGTACAATGCGAGGAGGGACCAGCGGAGTCTGGTGGTAAATTAGGAGAAGCTGAGACAACACAACTATTCATATTATTATTATTATTATTAGATGAGCGTCCTCGGGGCCCTGAGGGTAAAGGTGGTGGTGGAGTATGCTCAGGGGGCTCTAGAGGAGAGTTGTAGTATAAGACTTCAGGTGTTTTACTATCAACAATATCCTCATAGATGGGTCCTACTGTGAGAACTGATGAGGAGACGTAGGAGCCTCCACATTCGTCCACACTTGAGTCTTTTGTGGCTGGGAGTAAATAAAAAGGAAGGCCACCGATATTTATGGTTTGTTGAGAATAGTTGGGATTTGAGAAAACATGCTTATTGCCATCGGGATTTTCATGGAGCTCGATATTATTGGAAGGAGGTATTTTGGGATGATCATCCTCTTCAGATTTTTGCTCCTCATTCATGAGGGAACGGAGAAATCGTTTTCTTCTTCTGAAAGTATAAGTAAATACATACATTAAGAATTATATTAATTTAGTCACTCAATCACTCATTCATTCATTTATTATGTAATTGATTTATAGTTAGCTACACATTTTTATATTGAATTATACATTTTGAATACTTTTCTTCTTTTTTTTTTTCTTATTCTTTCATTTGCAAAATTCTTAATTGATGTTTAACATGCAAAAAATAAATACACTGAATGCAATGCAATGGTCAATATAAAAAACTACATTTAAAATGAACGAAACTATAATATTAATCATAATAGTAGTAATTAATTTAAGGTTGGAGTCATTAATATCCTCCTCTAAATAAGGAGGAGTCATAATAATTGAGTATTAAAGAGATGAGTTCATTCAAACTCTCAGGTAGGTAGACGAATAAGAAGGAATCTTTTAACGACTTAAAAATACTTATATGAAAATATCTTCTGTACAACTGAAGGTGTAGAAAAAATAATTTTCCTTATTTTGCTATTTTTACAAGGGACAAGAGGTATCATCAAATTTTCAGACTGTTTCTCAAAAAATCAAAAATGTCCCTGCCCATTCCTCAATATACATGGGTATTTATAAACACGTTTATACTGGACCTATTTACTTATATAAAAAACTACAAATGGAGCGTTTTTATGGCATGTCATCGGCCATTTTGAATGTATCAATAAAGAACCAAATTTTATAAGAATAAAAACCTCCTTTTCTTTGACGTTAAGGAAAATAGTGAACTACTGTCGTGAATTTAAATTTCAGAAAGACAAATTTAACAAATTTAAAGGACAAATTTGTATGAATCAGATATTATGCTCAAACTTCCCTATTTTGCTGCTCCTTAATCCATTTAGGACAAAAAAAGTAATTGTAGGATTCTAGCTATTTCATAGAAACTTTCAGTCTCCATTAGAGTTGATTCTACCATCACTGTTTCTTTATGGTATAGTTTATTTATCTTATTTATAGATATTTGAGGAAGTTTTGTTTTGGTTGTTTATTGACATTTGTCTACTTTACTTTATAAAGATATCAACTCTCTGAAGCCGGCTTAAGTTGCGTCGATTTATAATGCAATCTGTGACGTCAATGAAAACGTTCTATTCAAAACAATCTGTGTGTTCTCTCATAGCAATTTTTTTTTTTTTTTTAGTTTATTTAGGTAGGGAAGCAATGTCATGGAATTATTAAACCCAATTAATGGATGCACGGTGGACTCTAACTTAAATATCTATCAAATAAATGTTATATTGCCTTACGAATATACAAATGAAAAAATTGTCAAAATGAGTCATATACAAAAGATAAATTTAGTTAAATAGAAAATTTACCTCCAAATGACAATGGCAACAGATAGAATAATAACGACTAAAAGTATTGAGCAGACGACAATGACGAGCACATTTTGAAGGGTATCATCATGCTGGAGTCGTGAAGTGGAGTCAACAAGGATTGAATTATCACAGGTCTGAAACTGGTAATTATTGTTGGGATCACAGTTGTCGTTGTCGCCGTTGGTTTGTTGATCATGGTTGGGTGAGATCCATGGAGGAAGTGGTGGAGGTGGAATAAAAAAGTCTGGGGGCTTGAGGTAGCATTCCTCATGTCTTGAGGAACAGGGTACAAAATACGGCTCTTCCACGACGTCATCAACTAATCGATAAAATGTGCGTCTTAAGTCTTCTTTAGACATCATCTCACTCTGTAAAAGTACAACAATAGTAAAATCATAAATTAAATTTGTGAAAAAAGGTGATTCCTGCAATAAGAAGGACGACTTTTCTTCTTTTTTATTTTTGGTATCATTTTAATCCATTAAACGCCAATTATTATAGAATGAGCTCAAAAATACTGACCACCCAGAAGTTAATGACATTAACTTATCAGAGAAAGACAAAAATATTTGCTCGAATCATTTTTCTAAAGCACTTAGATAGTAAAAAAACAACACAAAATAAGGAATGTCTAAATGTCTAACTTTTTTGTTGAATGTTGACCCTGCTCCATGTATCTATAAAAATGTTATCCCTAATGGAACGACCTGATCAAGGAACCATTAGCTAGAAACCAAGGAGTTTCAGATCTGACATATATTTTATTCAATGAGAAGTTATATGCTCATTTTAAACTCTAATAGATGGACACACTTGTCCATAAATTCAATGAATATCCTTTGAATCACCATTGCTTTGATTTTTAAAGACTTTAAAAAAAAAAAAAAAAAAAAGATAAGAATCTCTCTTTTTCAAAAAGGTTTTGATGATTCATGGTTATAATTTTATATCAAAAACTATGTACATAGTTAAAAATTAAATCTAAGAGCAGCAAGATGACAGAAAATGAGTAAATACTGGTCTACTCAGACAAGGGATAAAACTTGATCTCCATCTGATATATAGTGGGGGTTTTTATTTTAGTCATATGGAAATATTTATATTTTTGAGTGAGAAATTGTCTTGGGTCATCCTTCTACTGTTTTTCAAGTTGTTCAAAAAAGAATCATAGAATTTTTGCTGCTCCTGGACAACTAGTAGAGTTGTCATTGTATGACTGGAATATCAGCTTAAAAACAAAATGGAATATAGTACAACAATACCCCAATAAGTTGGGCTAATTGGTTTTACGTACATGGGTCCATAACATGCAGAATTGTTTCTGGATAGATAAAAAAATAACTGCACTATCACTAAATTCACAGAGATCGAATCCAAACCGGGGCATATTTCTGGCCAGTTACTCTTTTATAGGTTTAACATTAAATAAAGTATATACTACCTTAAAATCAAGGTTCAATTTTTGAACCTTGAGTCTCTTAATAAAAGGATTAAAAAGACCTTTCGTTAGACATATAATAGTTTTTCAGCAGCTATGAGCTGCTAAAAGTGCTTGAGAGGTTGTCTTCTTCTTTTTTTAAATCATTTATAATTTTACTTAAAGCTACGTAAAAACAATGGGGTTTTTTAAGAGTAGAGATTTGATTTGATCTTAAAAAAATGGTTAATTTAGACTACTGATTTTTTTTTTCACATTTTTAAGTGTATTATTATTATATACTCCTTGACTGACATATTCAAGGCTTCACCTCACCTCAAAAAAAAAAATGAGAGAAAAAGGGTATCAAACCCTTTCATTTCTACTTGAAATCTCATTATAAACCTTATTCATAATATATATATATATATGACTATAAAAAGATTTTTTGCACAAAAACCTGTTTCTCGATAAATTATTCAAAGAAATCAATTCGCAGAAATAAAAAAGAGCAATTATACGTACATACATAAGCCATTCCAACATTCGCTCTTTACTTTTGATGGACATTATTATCGTGTTGGAGACGACTGACATTTTACTTGCGAAAAAAGAGGGTATATATTTTTTTTTTGCATTAAGCTACCTATCTATCCTATCTGCATACATATGTACTCCCAAAAAAGAAAAAGAGTTAGACACGTAGACAAAGAGATTCATTTTTTATACAGACAAAAAAAAAAGAATATTTGTCAATCTGCTTATTGCATGAATTTTGAAAAATAATCATTTCCAAATGAATTAAATGTAATTCTGTTTGTCCAAATGTGCTTTTGATTTATTTTTGTATAAAAAAATCATTTGATCAATTGGGGATTCTCGTATACATTGAGTATAAGAGAAAAAGTTTGAGCCTTACATTGAAACGAAAAGTCGTAGAGATTCTCCATTGATTGTGGAAATCCAATAGATTCTGTTGTGGAAACGATAGAGCACTTTGTTCTCTACTAATACTCATAACAAAGGACTCTCTTTTGGAGAGCCCATTTTGGAATTGTCTTCGTTGCTCGGGGATCACTCAAAGAAGAAAAAACACACAGCATATATTTGTATATATATATAAAAAAACACTTTTTCTTTTTAAAAAGTAAGTAAGGAAACAAATTATTTCACATGTTCAAGTTATCTCTCCAAAGTATTATTTTGAGTCTTTTAAAATCAACCATCTAATACCATGGAAGATAATTCTATTACTAAACACGCGTTCGGTTTTTCTTATTTTTTTTTTTTTTTTCTATACTTCTCTCACGCCTTCAAATCACTCCTCGCCGGTAAGTTGTTTTGAAGGGATGGGAGAAAACGCCGTCGTCTCGCTTTTTCTTAGTAGCACCTTCTACACTGTATTATTATTATTATACCTATAAGTATAGGTCTAAGGAGGTTATCGAAATGACAAGTTTAATTGTATATTAGAAAAATAAATTAAAAGTAACATTGGTTTTGTTTTTGTTTTTCAAGCCAAATCAGGTCTAGGAGTCAATAAACAGCATCGTTGTTTGTTTTTTACACCTCTTTGTCAAAAAAACCAGCCTTTTAAACAATAACATATAGTTTTTTTTAAGGAAGAATGAATAAGCATCTACATAATTTGTTTGTTTTGTTTTTCATTCTTAGGAATGATTCTTAGATCATTGGAAAAATTAAATTTCCCCTTAAACTCATTTAAAATCAAATCATACTTTATGCAAAAGACATTATTTGTCTTTCTTAAATTTAAATACCATTTCTTCGAAATGGATTCATCAATTGTAAAAAGTTATTTCTAGAGATGGTTACTCAAATTATATTTGTATAAAATTTGTGACATACAAAGACAAAACTTCATTTATTCAACATGGGTTTTTTTGCTAGTCAAAATCGCAAATTTGCATTATACATATCACTATCACAAGGATATTTAAAAAAAAAACACACGATCTGGTGATATGTTCAAAGTAATTATTGGTGTAAGGTTATATATATAACTATGAATCCTCAGATGAAAGGTGTTTCACCTGGTGTTGTGCGTCGACTCAACTCAAATTGTTGATTAATTGTTAAGCTTAAATGTATGTTTATATTTAAATCTCTTTAAATTTCTTTGCGATTTTTAATCACTTAATCTTGAGAAACGGAAATAATGACCCCTTATAAGTGCAAGTATTAAAATTATTATTTTATCGATTTTTAATTTTTTGATTCTTCATATAGAATTTAATATTACGATCAGATCTCTTTTCTTTTTTTGTTAAAATTGCGAATATTTTATAATTAATGTTTTTTCATTTTTTTTTTTTTTAATTATGAATATAGACTTATAACGCAACAAATGATAATATGCAATAACTATATGATAGGGACTATCAAGAGTAAGACTTGAGCATTATAACACAATTGATCTGATTTTTCTTTGTAATAATTATAAAGTATAATAATATATAAAAAGACACTCAAAAAAAAAGTGGCTCTCCAAAATTGTTTTTTCATTGAAATCAAACATATTTTCTATTAGTATTTAAAATATAAGGCAGATGCTAAATATTTATGCTGTTTTCAAACTCATAAATGGGTAGTGGGCAGATTGTTTTTTTTTTTTTTCCTTTTATGATTTATCGACTCGAGTCGATCTTTAACAACACAATCTACCCAAGTCAAGTCACAGCAATAGTGTCAACTCATTTCAAAACATTCCTTATTTGAGTTCTTGAATGTTTTTTTTATTTTTTATATAGTCAAATATTAAGTGATAAATTATTTGATCTGACCCAAGTCTTCAAAAATTCTATATCTGGAAGAAAACCGTTGTTAATGTCCTAAGTACTTTTTACATCCTTCTCGTTTCGTTTCATCATATATAGTCTCATATTATTACTTTTAGAGTACATAAATATACAGTTGAACCCCTGAACTCTTCACGCGAATTCGTTTCAGTGGGTGCTTTAAGAAGTGATGTAATCGAGTTCTGAAACAACGGCAATTAGTGACATGTGACCAAAGTATTTTTGAAAAATCAATTGAGTCAAGGTGGATTTATTTTGAAGTTAGAGATTGTGTTTTATGTGCATTTTCTCTCAAACTCTCAATAGATGGAGTCGTGAGGCGGTCAAGTTTCAGTATTAAATATTAAATCCAACTATTCATTTGGAGAAGAAGAAAAAATTATGACTGAGGAAGTTGTCACTACCTTCCGGAAACAGGACGTGGCTCTCAGGATATAAGAGTGCTCTAATTCCCGTTTCAAGAATAAATTTATCATATCAAACCCCTCCATTAATACAAGATGAAATGAAAAATGAATCATTTCGTTGTAGTATGTACATTTCGCCTCGTTTTTATTTCGTAGGTAAGAAAAAAGTTTTGTTTTAGTCAAAGACCACATTTGAATAAATAGTTACGTCGTCAAGTTACTGTCATGAAAAAAAAAAATAACAAGGAAAGCATATACTATACATTTTGTCTACTCCTGTACGTTTGACGAAAGAACAACCCTTTGTTTTGTCATATTTCAATAATTCTAAGCAAACAGACGTGTTCATGCTTTAATGAGAATAGGAATTTTATCATTCCATGCATCTCATCTCTCTCTCTCTCTCTTAATGTAGATACATATATAAATGGCATAGAGATGAACAATTTTGTGAATAATTGTTTGACATTGTTTGCTCTGTACCTTCTCTACATAGTCCTATCTATTTCCGCAGGTTTTAATTAGAGACACCTACTTAAAACCTCAGATACCTACTTATAATAGAGTGCCTCCATTGGTGATAGTAGTTGTAGTAGTAGTAGCTTTGATAATGATGCATATCCACTGTAGGATCTCTTTATATTATCATCCATGGTTTATTTATATAATATTTTGTATTTTATACAAATTTAGATTTTGACAAATTTATTTTGTTTATGTACATATAATAATAAAGTTGTCGTCATTTTTTCCCCGTTCTTACTTAAGTAGGCAGATAGACGTTCATACACATAGAGTAATCAGTCAGGCAATTTGTCAAAGTAAATTAAGATTTCAAGCACATTGCCTTTTTCCTACCTGAATGATTTCCGGTGGAAAAAAAATAATAACTACTACAACGAAATAGGAGCTTGACATATTTATTATTTTATCAAATACACACAAATTATTATTCGTACATATATATATATTTATGGATCTTCTCTAAACTTCCTTTCGGCTCCAGGGTTATAATAATACTAACCAATTGAGTTAGTGTCTATACATACATACATAGATATAATTTATATTGTTCGCCAGTCAAATTTTGTGGGAGTACATGAAAAAGTTGTAGATAGAGTATAAGCCATTTAAATACAGAATTGTGTACATATATCAATTCCGTTTGTTTATTAAGCACATACCTACATGACACGTTTGGACATGAGTTGTTCATAATGGAGAAAGTAATTAAATTCATAGAAAACTAGAAAAGTGAATAAAGTTGTGTCTTTTTTGTGAATTATTTAGGTTATTAGAGTCACGAATCTGTAATTAGTTTTATCGTATCAAATCTGGTTTTCAAGGATTTTCATTTTGAGCTGAGAAAAAATTGAGAATTCCCATGAAAAAAAATATTTAAACTTTTTTTCTGCAAAGTTGTACGTTGATTCCAAATATGGGTTTATATTTCATTTAGGACACTCCAATTCTGAGAAAGTGCATTAGTAAGGTCAAAAAATAATCTTTTTTTTTTGTTTTTTTGTTGTTTAAGGGCGATTGAATAACACCTCGTTTATATTCAAGTTGATTTGTTTTCAACTTTATTCAGGGAAAAAACACTCGATCTTGATATTTTGAAAACTCTGTGATAATAAATTATATTGTATTATGAGAGAAAATGAATCAAAATAACTTGGTAAATAATTGATTTTCTATATACATATACCAGGTCTATGTCTATGAAATGAGACTTTATTTTATAATTTCTAACGTTTATTGTGAAAAAATGGTGACAAATTTAATCTTCAAAATAATAACTATAGCTAGCAGTACATTTTCCCCATCTCTGAGGCAATTTGTGGTTGCCCGTCTTTACTTGCAAACCAATCATCGAGCCATTTTTTTTTTTTTTTGCTTCTCCGTGAGAATTGAAGCTCTGTTCTTTTTATCCATCGATGCGAACAAGTAATAAGTCGCATGCACCAACGGTTACCAATTGTACGTTTCCACGTAATTCCCAGGTCGCCTTTGTTCGATGTGTCATCAAGAAAAATTACTTGGATACACCGATCGGAGTATTCTGTGCGCTTTTGGTGTAAAGCGCTGTTCAAATTGACCCATTCTCGTTGGTGGAGTGCACTGTCAAATGTTTCACCGGGTTTTAACAACTCGTACGGAATCATATCACGCTGATCCCAGCAAACACGCAGTATTGCCATCCGGCCGTTCACCACTTCGTAATTTTTCAAACCACATGGAACACATTGCTCTGTTTGGAACATGTTCACTGCAAGCTTCTACAAGCATTTGATGTGCTTCAGACGCGTTTGTCTTCAAATGAGCACAGAAAATCAAAGAAGTCCGTAAATGGTAGTTTGAAGGCTTATAAACTTGACATTTTTAAGGACAAAGAAAAATGTGTTGTTGGTTGAAACTTCACAGACAATGAACTGAATATTATTGGCTTATAACAGACAAAAAAACCATTGGTTTAAAAATACTCTTAGCGACATCTTTTGCCTAAAAGCTTAAAGTCTCATTTCATATATATATAGGTATAATACATATTTCATACCAACCTCAAGGGATTTTTTCCTCAATAAATTTGAAAACAAAACCATATAACTAAGGAACTTGATTATTTAGAATCAAATACTCTACCAAGATCAAGGATTGATCAATCAATTCAAATTTTATGGGTTATAATATACACTATATATGTATATATATATAAGTTATTAGATATTATTATTAATCTAATGAATTATCTAGGTCTGGACTTTGAGTGTGCCCCCATGATAAGCTTTATCTCCGTTTCTGTGCCCGTACGGCACACCCTGTAAAAAAAATTTTGTCTTTCATTCCAAGTACCAAAGAATAATTAATTAGGATTTGTGTGTGTTTTACGACTCAAAAGCAAGATTATCAACAAAGGTTAAAGTTTATCACCATTCTAATATATGTATATAATATTATTTTAAACATTTTTTCTTTTAAATTTTAAAAACTATCAAGGTGCCTGGCAGTTTCTTTTTACAAAAGGCAGAGTGAATTATTTATTTTAGAGCAGAGGAGCTGTAATCATTTATTCATGAACAGATTTAACATATCATGAAATTTGTATCTCACTACAGCGGTACCTCAATTTTGACTATATATATATATAGGTGTATATATAATTCTTTTTTATGAACTGTGGCTGCGGATTCATTGGTTTGAAGCCGTAAAATATTGACTGAGAATCCCTTTTTTTCTCAGCAACCCATAATTAAGAGCCTTAATGAGCACAAACAAAAATTTACAGAGTGAAAAAGGGTCCAATTTGAAGTTGAATTTTTTTTATTTACTTAGTAGGTTTGTAACCTATCTAAAAACCAATAATAATGAAATCATTTCTCTATGTATTTGTACTGGATAATCCCTAGGCTTTTATATTCTTTTTTTTCTGATAGCAGTTCAAATTATTATTATTATTGTTGTTGTTACATTGTGTAATTATATTACACTCTAAAATAGTCAATATAAAACATCATTTGAGTCCAATTATTTACTTATGACGTATTTTAGAACAGGAATTTGTTTTATCAATATTAACTCATACACTACATAAATTAGTTAATTGTATACTATGAACTTGATATGCTAATTGAATTAAAACACGTAATGTGTGCGTACATTCATGTTTAATAAACTAATGAATGCAATAGATTGAAAAAAAAAATAATAGAATCTATTCATGTGACATCGTGTTTGTGGAAGTCGGCCATTTTTGAATCGAAAAAACAATTAATATTTATAAGAATAAAAACCTTCTTTGAAATTAAGGAAAATATTAAATTACCCACGCTGAAATTGTATGTCACAAGGGTACTTGGAAATAAAAGAACTTGAACCATCACTGCTTATCAAAAATATATTTAGGTACTTCTCCGGTACTGATATGTATTCAAAATAATTTATGATTTTATATTTTTATTTGTAGCAAAGTGCAGCCAATAGATACGTTATTAGGTTTGCAAACTACTCTGGTTCCGAAAACCATCTGAAACAAAATTCTTTTAAAAAAATAGTCTCATTTCATAAAAATTTTCACAATCTATGAATAAATTTGATTTTATTCAAATATCACCGGGTTTTTTTTTTGGGTATCAAGTCTTATTTAATGCAAGTCTCTTTTATATCATTTTTAAAGCCATTTGATAAAAGTTTTTTGGTTTTTTAAATATATATATATATATATATATATATATATATGTATATATATCAGCTACACCCCTGCAATTTATGATACAATTTGTGACCTCAAATATAAATTCATGACTCTTTTACACACCAACACCAAAACACATAGCCAAAGGCAATTTACTCTCAAAATAAACAATTTTTTTTTGTTATAATTTAGTGCATGTAGAGAGGTTCCTTTTTAATGTTGATCAGATGAGATGGGGGTTTCATGATAAGATGGACCTCATTGTATTGTTATTATTATTATTATTCATATAACCATTGAACATACCATTTTTTTATTTTTTACTTTCTTTTTAAAACACATTAATCTATTTTTATGTTCCTACGTGTACATACAAAAGGGCTGTGATTTAAAAAGTAACAGAAAAGTTATATGTATTATACATATACAAATGCTATTTTATATGTATGTACAAAATAATACTATGTAATATTTGTATATACATATACTATGTACGTATATACAAACATATGAAAATTACCCAAACCATTTTGTTTCCCTTTTGTATTTCTTTCTTTCTTTCTTTTTTTCTTCCTAAGGTCTTCTAAGCCATCATCTCTTTAATCATATTTTATTACATTAAAGTCCAAAAGTTTTATGGCTCAAAAATAAAAGACATTTAAGTAATTTTTCATTTAAACTGTTTCTATGTATAGGGATTTTATGATCCTGTAATTTAGTTAATGAATTATTAAAAGTACTTTTATTCTTTTTGTTTGTTTTTTTTGTAACTAAATATTATAAATCTTTTGTGAATTTTCATATATATACATTCCTCAATCACTGGCGATATATTTATGATAAATAAAGTAAGAGACGTTTTAATAAAATGGAGGAATTTACAAAACATCCTATGAAAATTTCATATAATGGCTTTCAAATTAACAAAATACTTAAATAATACAAAGAGCCATAATCGAATAGAATACAATTTATTTATAAGTGTAGAAAATTCTTATGAAATGGCTAGAGTTTTTACAATTAATTTTTGTTATGGATGGATTAGGGACAAGAATTGTAGGATAAAGTTCCTTGCAAAAATATTGGTTAACTCATTGACTTATATAAACTATATAATTAGTAAAGAGAGAGATTTTTGATAGGCAGGGCAGATATAAATTCTTTTATTTGTCGGTCCCATTGTGACATCCAAATGAATGGCAGATATTCACCTTTATCCTTCATCTTAAAAAAAAACAAAGCTATTTATTCTTAGTAATATAATTTGGCTATTTATACGTCCTCCAAGATGGCCGACTTTTTACAATGATGGTATCACATATAAACATCATTTTAAAAACTAATTAAAAATTTTCTTCATGTTAACAAGGAGTTAGCAGACAAATTACAGAGGTGAGTGATTTGATACCATGACTTTCCTTAAACGATAATCAAAAACAGTGGGGTCTATTGAGTATACGAGCCGGTATACATTGACCTCCAAAAAACATTTTGAAGAATCAAATTGATGGGAAACTTCATTGGGTATTTTAGTTATATTCCTGTAACTTTCCATTGGTTAGCTAAATAGACATCACTAGTCAAAAATACGAATAAATTTATCAATGATTTGGCCTATGTAAGTTGATTCAAATCGTGATTTAAATCATTTTATTTAATTAGAAAAAAAATCAATGATTTAAAGGATATTTGTTTACTTAAATGGTCACATAAAAATAAAAAAGTGAATTTTAATAACAAGCTGAATTATTGTTTCTATAAGTTATATATGTATATAGAGAATAAATTATTACCAGTTTGATGACAATAGAAGGTTACTTCTTATAGATATAAAGTACTATTGGTAATTATATATATATATATATATATATATTTATAAACGGAGCAATGTTAGTAAAGTTTTTGGCTAGTTGAAGACATATTTAGATCATTATTTATTTATCTTTTTCAAATTGGAATCACTCAGAAATATCTTATTGCAGGATATGTAATCTTTGCAGTCCCCTTACTGTTACATATAATATTAAGGTTCTCAGAAGAATGTTTTTACACAATCCCTGATTATGTTCATTGAATTTTGATCTCATTTAAAAAAGTCCAAAAGAAAAAGGGGGGAAAAAAATCACTAACCTTGATTTATCAACGTCTTGACTATAGTTTAAAAATTTGAATATCCATGTAATAAAAAGTTTTGAATCTAATAAACTCTAATTGGATGAAAAGGAAGTAGAAAAATACAACATCAAATTATTATTTTTTATGAATGTATTATAAACTAAATATGAGAAAGACATGACAAACAAATAATATAATAAATGCACTAACCACGGATCAGTTATTGTTTTTATCAAATCTGGTTTTGAAGCATTTTCGATTTGAACTTTTTGACTTTTTGTATAACTTTTTTTTAGGAGTTGACTTTGAAGTAAGAAAAAGAAACAAACAAACAAACAAATCAAGAAACTCATCTGAAAATAAGTTTTATATCTTACAAATTTGTATAATCATTACATTAATGAGCTTACATATATTTCTCATAGAAACATTCAGTCATAACAAAAAAGCAATTGAAAAGTAAAAAAAAACACATCTTTTTTCAAGAGCTACATTCATTTTTTTGATCCTGTATGAATATGGAAATTATGCTTCCAAACTGAATGAGCCTGCATGTAATTGAGCAAAGCACTGGTTTTTTTTTTTCTATTTTTATGTTCAAATGTATAAAAATATATCCGAATTTTAAAAAGAGAATCAAAGCAGTCCATTATTCTTTCGATACATAAGGTTTTGAGCTGATAAAAATAATCTATGGTCTACTATGAGCAAAGAATACCGGGAAATTTGAATTTAATTGTTTTGAAATTTCGATAGGGATAAATGTTTTTGTTTTTAAGTTGGCAGACCTGTTACTAGCATTTGTACTAAATTACACGTCAAAATGTTCATGATTGCTTGAGATACGCGTCCTTTTGTGAAGTGCTAAAATGGTATTTTTTTCATTCTTTAAAATGTCTGAAAGAGAATGACACAAATGCAATTGTCAGAAATGTTGTTAATACCAAAAAAGTTTAATTGAATATTCGATAATTTTTTCTTAAAAAAGTTGAAAATTTTTTTTGTTTATTTCTCGTGATAAATAACCTATTAACAATTTTAATTTTAATAGCATATCTAAACTCAGTTGTAATTGTGCTTTAATTAATTATTATTGACTTAATACAAATTTAGTAACTGCTTTGAAAATTGGGGAAAAAATCAAGTTGGAAGATATGCAAATGAAAAAGAAGTAAAAAATGATATGAATTTCGATGATTAAATAATGATTTTTTGATTCCCCATATTTCTTGCCCATCGATTTGTGCTCAAAAAGGAAAGACATGGATTTAGTAATGCAGTATGTAGACCAATGCATCATATTTCAACTTCTTCAAAAAACACATCATCATAATCAAATAATAATAATGTCAAATATTAATAAAATCAGGGTTTCATTAGATCCTAAATATTCAAACCATAATATTATGTTATATATAAAAAATTCTATTTCCATGGAATGAAAAAAAAAAATATTATTATTTTGATATGGGAGGGCTCTCAAAAGTAACGTGTCCTTTGATCGTTAATATTATTAATATTATATATAGTATATTATACATTTCATTTCTCAAATCCATGGTTTTCAAACTTATACATACACATATCTATAGATGTGCATTTCAAAAATATTAAAAGCTATACATACATACGAACATAGAGGCCTATTATTTATTAATATCTTCTTTTAGTTTCATGTATATATATATACCTATATGTTTATTTAATAAAAATGGATCAAAGAGTATAATACCCTTTATGTAAGCATTTAATTATATTACTCTACTAATGGACATACGAACAATTCCAAATGTATGGATGTAGCTTAATAATATAATTTACCAATTTAGAAATCACAAAGTATGAAGAATCACGAGTTGTTTTTTTGGTTTTTTGGTTTTTTTCGTGTATAAAAATATATATTTATATGAAAGAACATCAATGGTCTCCCCTGAGTGTGTTGTGGTCAAAATAAACTCACTATGTAGCAAGACAAGACCAAAATTTAGTCGTATCAAAAATACGACTTTGAGGAATCAAGACCAAGGGTCATTATGGGATTGAGGAGCAGTTCGAGATCTAGGGGAAAAATTACTCTTTTTTTTTGTTTTAGAAGAAAATGAATTTTTAATATTGAGTCATGCTCCCCCACCCCCCTGTTCGCCTATATTCTGTTACCCAAGCACCAAGACTCTGAATGAGTTAGTATGTTAGATCACAAAAAATCTCCCCAGAGGAAAGATGTCATCGTATCTCTAGTGAGAAGAAACTGAGCAGTTCTTGGAAAATTGTTATATTCTAACTTTAGGTGATGGGTTTGTGGCCTTTACAAAGGACATATCAAATGTAATAACTTGCCCAACTAGTCCAATGTTTAAAACAGTATTACTCAACTGATGAGGTATATCTGTCTTGTGATTAGGACCACGTCATCCGAGATCATCAAGACAACAGCAGGACTTGAAGGGATCCTGACCAAGATGATAATGAGACTTTAAGGGATGTTGAGGGAGACGACCATTCAAAATTGGTCTCAAAATCAAGATCAATCCCGAGAAACACATCCTTAGTGTTTATCTATCTAAGAAAGCAATTGAAATCAGAGATAATATTATATATCTTGAACCATTTAGTTATTTAAGAATCCACAGAACCATTTATTATGATATTTTTTTTAAAGGTAGACGTTTAACAAAGTTTTATAAATATTGGATCGTTTCATGTTTTAATGATAAAAAAAAGTTTTTGCTAAGGGTTTTTTGTTGTCTGTCGTAGATATTTTTTTCTAATAGGTAGATATGCATAGTATTTAATCTATCGATCATTATAAATTATTTCTCTATTTAAGGGTCTTGGATAATGTGTGCATTTCAAATTGATAAAATATCAAACAAAAAGGGGTTTTAAATTCGATCGTTTAATATTATCAAATGATATCTTTACTCTACATGTATTTGGAGTTCCCTTCCTTTTGTACACCCATACACCTAGTAGTGTATCTAACATGTAATAAAAATCAAATTAAATTGGTTGGTTTTGTACAGTTTTAGATAAATGAGTAATTCTCGATTATTAAAAATATTTTATTTCCCTATAGAGCTTAAGATCAAATTTTTCAAATCAAAACAAAATCAACAATTGAATATCCAAAAGGAGACAGTGCAGCCATCTCTGAAAGTATCATTACCATTACATAACTACGTCTGGCCACACTGGCCCACAATAGACTAAAACTAAATCTACATTTTAAAAACTATACGATGTAATATTTCTCAAAATCTATGCAAATGATCGGTTTGTTTGCTATAGTGAAAAAAGATAGTTATGTAATGGTCAAAGTGTCTAAATTTGGGCTTTTGTGTGTGGTAATTAATACTAAGGTCTCAAAATGTTAATTTGAAAAAGGAAGAAAAAAAAATGAACCGATTAATTGATTACCGGGTTTTTAACCCCTAACTAATCCATATCCTTTGAGTCTTACAAAAAATACCGTAGGTATAATTATAAATTATCTGTTTTCGTACCCTTAAAAGTTCAAAAGACTCTTCAAAAACCTTTATCTATGCGGACAACAAATAGTCCATATTAGTTAACCTTATAATGTTATTATAAATAGTTATTTAAAATCAAAATTTATTCGGTAAATTACAAAAAAAAACCATTTATTTATCAACTTTTTTATATAAAAATGATTGTAATTTTTATTTTTGGACTCAATTTCAAGGACTTATATTCAGTGCACCTCAAAATATGTAAAAAAAAATATTTAATAATAGTTTCTTAACGACTTATTAGAAAAATTTGAGTCTCTGCTTCAACCCCTCAACTTTTTTGCCCACCAAAGTTATTTTACAGAATCCATGACTTTTAATTATTTGTTCTGTCACTTAGAGGTTTTAAGTGATCCCATCTGGCCAATCAAATGCAAAAATACTGCTAGTTCTACTTGACCATAATCATGAAGTGTCTATATTTCAATCATGACTCATAATTTGTAATCTAATAATAATTGACTGTGTTCTAAAAGAACTAAAAGTCATTTCGACCATTTCGAAATATGAAAATGTAATAACTTGGTTAAACAGAGAAATGAATTCATGTTAGTCCTTGAATTTTCCTAAAGGTGCATTTTCTTCTATGCTTTTCCTTTTAAATACAAAATTGCACAGGAGGTTGTAAAAATATTATTAGTTTTACTAACTTATTTCGGTCAAGAGGGGTCAGCTTTAATAACAATTGTATTATGCAAATTGAGTATTTTCTCCATATTTAGCTTCAGTTTGTCTTAGATCATGATAACCTTGCTACAATAATAGAAAAGAAGGAGACATGAGATAATAAATCAGTTAGTCGACGAAAAGGATGACTGAAAGTCCGAGGATAAAAATAACTTAGGAATGATTTAGAGATACATTGTTTTAAGAACAGTGATAATTTAAATGAAGAGGTATTTTATCCAATGGAGCATTGCCGTCATTCAACATTAAAACAGATATATTTTTTAACCCTTATTTAGGGGCTTCTAGGGTCTCCGAAAACCCATTTTCAATTTGTAATACTTACTATACCTCAATAAGTGATTGAACATTTAAAATTTGTTTCATGTCTTAATTATTTTGATGTAGGACTAAAAAGAATAAGATTTTAAAGTTATAAATTACCACTCTGAAATTTAAAACACTCATGGTGTTTGTTAGACGGCTCATTTCTGACCTAGGCTTTTTTTTGTACATTTTAAATATATATTATGAAAGATTAAGCTAGTTATTTTATTCAGTGAGTCTACAGATAGTCTTTGGATTGTAGAGACAGGCTGAAATGATTATAGCAACCATAGTGCACCAGTCACTTCAAGATATCTTAGGCATCTTGAGATTTAACAAGTGATAAAGTTGATGAAAGGGACACACAAACTTACTCCCACAAATGATATTTGGATGGATAAAAAGGTAGAATTCCTTCCAATAATATTCAACCCCAGAGTAGAACTTACAGTTAAAGAACCATTAGTTTAATTTCGTGGAAAATGCTCATTCAGGAAATACATGTCAAATAAGTCTGGAAATTTTGACATGCTTAGAATCTTCGCTTAGAATCTTCAGATATACACTGGAAAGTTCTTCTCTTGTAGTAACAGAAAAAAATGTACTTGATCTACCTTCATTTCTGAAAGGTCATAACTTTATCTATCATATTTTTTTTCTTCTAATTATGACATAGTGCAATAACTTTTGAAGAAAAAGCTAACAACTACTGTGTGTACTTTTAAAAAGAATATTAAATATTAAAGATATTTGCCTTTCCAAGTAAAGTCACCCTTGTTTTCTATTACCTAATGTAACGATAAAATATAAATCTCATGTCTACGCAACAGAATGACTTCACTTATTCATCAAGAAATGATAAGAATTATCTTATGTTCATGGGTTATAACAAAATTAATTAAAAGAGATGTCTGCTCAAGTAACCTACTATATATATACACTAGAACAACTCAGGGTATAGAGTTTAGCACTTTGGCTCCAAATAGACAATAGAATGCGGAGAATTAAATACATTGATAAAAACTCATAATTGAAGAATTAGGGCATACACTTATTAGTACGTAAATTTTACTGAACAAGCGTTTGCTCAAAATAATTTTGTTAGAAATTTTCAAAGCTCATACACAAGCGGTTGTCCAATTTCAAAAGAAAAAGATATTAAGTTTGTCCAACTTCTAAAGAGCGAAGAACAAATGCATAATGTAACACTTGTAGAAAAATATATTTGTAAGGAGCATTCTAAATATTTTATATCAATTTCTTTTTGAGAGTCTTGACCAGCTAACGTAGTAGGTGTGAGCACAGAGTGTTAATAGCAAAAGAAGATTAACTATTTACAACCCATAGATAGATACTTGAGATCAAAACGGACCTCTCGTGCCGTTCACCAAGGTATGATGACCTTTCTGATCCTTTTAGTTTAATGTGGCTTTATAACCTCAAAATCATGCAATTTTGAGATGATCTAAATGAACGTTCATTTTCGGAGCTATCCCTCTCATGGAATGGATCTCATTCAAAAGTATTCAAAGAATCTTGTGAGGCCTTCTTGAAATACAACTGCAAATTACGAATACATCTCTTTTAATAGGAATATGCACATAGTTATGTTGTTGTTATTATCATATATATGTATATATAGGTATGTAATAAAACCTTCTCTTTTTTTTTAGTGTTGACATATTTATGTATCAACCAGGTATGAGAAGGAAGAATTGCAAGGTTATAAAGAATCTCAAATGTTGAGTCAACAACTAGGGGTAATAATTTGTATGTTGGTATACCCCTGTCTACATTAAAAAACATGACTCTGATTGCAATTTTGTTTTGGAAGGAAGACACTCTTTTTTATATTATCTATTTTGATGAATTTATTGCTTGTTAAATTAATGTAAATAAATACTTGCTTTAAAGAAAGAAAAGAAAGAGCATGACTGGAATTCAGGCACTGTTTATATATTGGCCCGTATTCTGAGTATAATTCTGAGTATGATTCATTAATGGAATCATCATTGTATTTTGCAGCCTTTTTTGTATAAAAAAAGAGAAAGAAATAAAGGCCAGTGAATAGTTGGTGAATTCCTCTTGAACCATTCTTTATTCAATAATGGTTTATAGCTTAATAAGAGATTATTCAGATTCCACATGTTTAAAGTTCAGAGTTACATAGAAATGTTGTTAGAAGTAAGTTTAGAGTAGAAGAAAGATCAACAGCTGACAAAAAATATGAATATAGTATTATTTTTTTTTCACATCACATATAATTACATAACAAGCCGAAGGAGTTCGTGATTTAATTGTTGATTGCTGTAGTTATTAAACAAACTGCACATCATTTGAAAAAAAAAAACCCAGAAGGAAACTTCATCTAATGACTTTAAAACTTTAAAAAAAACTTTGGCAATTGTTTTTAAAACAGTCATAAAATTTGTATTCAGTCAATAATTAGATAACAATAACTGCTGCTGAGTTTAGATATGCTATTACTTAAATTTAACAATCGGATGCTCGGTTTCTTGAGTAACAGGTTATGTATCTTAAGAAAACAACCACGGTTTCTCTAAAATTTAAAGGAATACTACAGTCTGAAGTATTCATTTTAACTTTTTTGGTTTTAATAAAACTTCTCTAAATTGCAATTGTGTCATGATCTTTATTAAGACATTTTAAAGAATGAAAAATTCAATTTGAGCTGTTCAGAAAAGGACGTGTATCTACAGCCCACATGACTATTTTATTGTGTAATTTGTCACAAATGCAGTAGTACCAACTTAAAGAAGAAAAAACATTTATCCCTATCGGAATTCTACAAAAAAACTAAATTCAAATTTCCCGGTATTTTTGTTGGCATATTATTATTGTACTTTTTAATCTTTCCTAGCTTCAAAGAATGAAAAAAAAAGAGAGAGAGGAAACGCTCAAAATCAGTTGGAGTTGGAGTTACTCAATCCTTTTCAATTGTTGAAAAATTTCTTTATTTATTTAATTGTAGGTACTTATTCAAGGGCTCAATAAAGGCAAATTAGAGCTCAATCAGTGTACGTTCAAACCATTTATAAGGAGAGCAGAAGAGAGGAAAAAATATATTTGTAAATTTCGTGTTAATATAATGGTATAATGCCAAATGGAAGACACAAGATATCCAATTTTTAAACATATGTATATTTAGATCTGTACACACGCCTTGTAGTGAAGCATAAACTAAATGGTGTATTTAATATATTATTATAATTATTATTTGTTAAACAATTATTTATTTTAAAGTATTTTATTATTGTGCCTCATATTTATTAATTGCTTTGTTTTCCCATATATTATTTGGCGAATATATTTATGTATTGTGTTAGAAAGAAAAAAAAAACCAATGGAGCTGTTAATATATTATTGGGGCTAATTATGTACATAGAATGGTTATAATCAACTCTGTTGTTAAAAATGCATTTATCGGGCCCAAAAAAAAACAAATATATAAAAAAGTATCACTGTTAATCAAGGCATTATATGAAGGAGGGATGTAGAATAGTTTTGGATAAATATGCAATAGGAGATGCAAAATTCCTCTGAGAGTTTTTTTTTTTTTTTGTAATGTTCATAACTTATGGAGGTGAATCTTTTTATAGATGTTGTATATCTTAAAGTACAAATAATGCCTCGAAGGAAGATATTAATCATTATTATGTCAGACCTAAGCAAAATGATATCTAAAGGAGAGGTCCTTGCTTCTGTAAAAAATAAACTAGTCTTAGAGAATGGTCTTTATCTGTAGAGAAATAGAGTAAAAGATAATTTGACAACATTTGAACAAACCCAAATTGAATACGTGAAGTTTAAACAGACAATAAGATCAAGGCTTTGAGGGATCGAGATCCAGACTAGATCAAGATCAATATCAAGAACTACATCACTATATGGGGACTTTCCCAAAAGTTGGTGCCGTTTAGAGCATAGCTTTAAGTTTCATCTCTTGCCCAATAATACAGATCTTGGCCGAGATCAGTAATTTTCCTTCTTCTTCTTCTTTTTAACACGGACTTACTTGCAGTTATGTATTTTGTCATCTGAGGTATGTATAAAGTTTTATGAGTTTTTTGTTTGCTTTTTGTATGAGTGTCAAAATGAAAGAGGACCCCTGCAATGAATTCAAAACCTTATTAACTTTTTCTGATTTCCCATTCTCTATGGTCCATGCTAATTAAATGCACCATCTACCTTGATTTTGTACCTTGGATATGCCTGCGTCTAGAGCCATGTGGCGGCTTTACTATTGATGTTTTTCAAAAAGGCCACAAAATTTCAGATATTATGTTTTTGTTTCCATTGTAACTTCCCTGATGTTGATGCTATAAGAGTTGAAAGTCACACTAAATGAAAGTTAATAAAGTATATGTAGTGATTAATGCATAAATACTTGTAAAGTTTAAACTATTTTGAATGACTTAGCAATTAGAACTTGATAGTAACAAATAATATAATTAATAATTAATATACAAAAAAAAATTAACTTGTCAAGTAGGAAGTTACTAATAGATGTATTGTCAATTACACAGGTCAACAAATTTGAAATGTCAAAAATCTCAAGGGGTATAAGATTAATAAAAGTTATTCAGTTTGACACACTGATTTCAAATCTGGAATTCAAGTGTAATAGATTGAAATAGTTGTGCGCTGAAGGGTTTTAGCTGATTTTGCAATCCTTCTGCGTGCTACTACTTTAGTAGCCCTACCGTTAGTCTTTGATTTCTTGTGGATTTTTGCTCGAAATCAAATAAAAATTTAAACATTTAGATGGACAATTTTTTTCTCAGTTAAGAAGTCTTATCGAGTGTTTGACATCTTGTTTCAATGCTGTGGGGCTCAGCTCTTTAATGCATTCCTTATTAATCCATTTTATGTAATATTCAAGGAATTATTTAAGTACAAAGAATTTGGCCGACTTTTGGGTCTACTCCTGTCCCATACACTTCCAGGAGCCCCCTTAGGCAGAAAACATATACCGGAGTTGGAATTTGCATTAAATACACTAGTGGGTCCTTATGTTTTATTGCACAAAATGAGTATTCCTCTATGTTAGAAAATGGGCCAAAAAAGCTCAAAAAGTAGGGTTCGATTTCTCAAGCCCATCGGACTCTCGAAATTTTTTTTACATATTTGTGTAAAACTGAATAACTTTTATTATACTTATACCCCTTAGGATTTTTGACTGTTGACCGACCAGTGTTATAAGTTAGGATATACCATGGAGAATTAGGAATAATATCCTTTTGCATATGTTTGAAGATCAAGTTCAAATTTGAACAGATTCAAAGTAGACATATTAATATGTATAAGGTTCTGAGCTATTATTTGCAAAGCCCTTACATTTGTCAATCCTTAATTAAATATATGGAGTTAAAAGTTCCTCATATCACATCATTTTATTTGATATTATCAAGTCATTAATATAGAAATTTCCTTTTCATCAAAAAAAAAACCTTCCTAAAAAAATAAGGTAAACGATAATTGAGATAATTGGAGACATACACACAACTTTGATATTTTTTTTGCTTAATCAAATGACAAAAAAATACAAAATAACTTTATATGTATATATATTTGGTATGACAAAGACTACTCATCAATCTGATTTTCAAATATTTTTTTTTTTTTTTTTTTGTGGAAAAAAGATTTTGAGGCTACATTGGTCGAGTCTATATAAGGAACATTTATATTTTTCTACCTTTACATACATACAAATAATATTAGACTTAATATACTAAATCAATTAACAAAAAATAATATTAATTACAGAAAAATATGTACAATATATATTATATATATATATATATATACCTAAAGCATAGCATTTTGTTGACCAGGTATGTGAGTAATGATATGCATGAAAAAATGTGTGCTTTAGTTCCTTCGCCTACATGACGTAACAAAAAAATAATCATTAATGTATATATATATATATATATATATATATGTAAATATATTTAATCAATTACCTTTTGAATATCTAATGGACAAAGTTTTTAATTACTATGAAAAATTTGTCAAATTAATAATTAATCTGATAAGCAATAAGTGACTGTGGGCTGAGTATCTTATTATTATATGTATGTACAAAAAATGGCTAGGTATGCATGAACCTATCTTTGAGGAATGGATGATGTGTTTTGATTTATTTAATTAATTTATTTGCATAGGTTTAAATAAAATATTTTGGTTTTTTTTGGGGGGAGTTAATTTTTCATTTTGTCTGAATAATAATAAATTTTTGCCTGTAATTTTTTGGGTTTTATTACATTTTGAGGTAGTATTGTGATTCTCGAGATAAGTTTTAGTCTTGATGCTAAATTTTTTGAGGTCTGGGTCACGTCTTCTTCTACCCTCCTTAAGGTCCTGGCAGCTTCTCAACTCCTTCAATGTCCTGGTATGAACTGATGTAGTATTGACTACCTTTGAGATGTATTTTGCATCCTATTACATACTGTTCCCCTTCATTTGGTCACTTTTTGAAAATTTTGAGGCCCAAGAGCTTATTTTTTCATATATTTTTTAACTTACTTATTCTTTCATTTTTACGTCCAAGTAGAAAAAATCATTAACTCAAATCCTCACATCCTACAAATAAAAGGAATATCATTTGACAAATATAATCATCAATAAATTCCCCAATCCCCACATTAATTTTAATACTGAGATGATATTGTTTATAGGTAACCATTCACATCTAACAAGAGATGGTTGACGAAGTATATTTTTGAAAACTGATGCATTTTTGGTTGAAACCCGTGTGTCACTTTTCAAAAGAGCTTTTCAATTCATAACCTTGTTGCCAAGTTAGTGTTTATGGTAGTAAACTGACCGAATTTGAAGATCAGATCATTACATATAAACAAAGGACAGTCATGTCAGCCGTCACCTCATATTTCAACCAAATTTAGATAAAATGTTTTTATAAACAAGATTTACAGAATTGCAAAATTTAAGCGTGAAATATCGAATCATTCAAAAATTACGAGGGATTGAAGATGGGTCTAATTTACAGCTTTTTTTAATTCTGTAGTCCCCATAACGGATTTTGTAAGAAAATATAATTAGCTATTTGTTTTGAACTAATTGTCCAATTGTGTTGAAAATTGGAATGGAGACACATTTTAAACATATTAACACAAAATTACATTCAAAAAGTTTAATTCTCAACAGAAAAATACCTGCTTATAAGTTTTAATGTCATGTTATGAAAAATATCCTCAGACCCGGTGCAGGGAGTCGCTTGAAACAAAATTTCCAGTCCTGCATCAAATTTACTGAAGATCATTTCTACATGTTAAACTAATTGTTGGAGAAAAATCTCAGTGACACTCGTTTGGAATCAAGAATTATACTCATTTTAAAAAATGTACAATTTTTAAGCTTTTTTTTTTTGAACGTAGGGAATTTGGGAAAAGTTAAAACACGTTACAGACTCAATTGTAAATTGCAAAAAAAATGTTTTCTAGTTATTTAAACTTTTAGTAATACAATGTAAAATTGCTGTGGTTCAAAATATGATCCTTGAACTGAATCATATTAGCAAATAGTCAATAATTAGTTGTTGTCAATCTCCACTATAGAATTACATCAGTGAAATTCAGTAGGGGAGACCAAACCCAAGGTAAAGACTTGATCAATTTTGTACACAACGAACCAACATGTAGTGAATAAAAGTTAAGATAATTAAAAAACACTATGTTTGAAATTTGTATTACAATATATGGTACGTGTTTTAACTTTCTTACGTTCTCAAAAAAAGCATACAAATAGGTCATTTGTTATATGAGTATTACTCGAGTCTATCATATTTTAAAGAATTTGCTCTCCTGTTTGAATTATACATACAAAATATAGTGGATAGTTGTCGAGTAAAATATATTACCGATATTTGCAAATATTTACAAGTTACAATTTGTACTTTTCCTCACGTTACTCATAACAAATATTCCTTTAATTTCCAATTAATTATGAATCCATCCTACCATTTCCGTTAAACCCATTACAGCTCATATTTTGTGCATATTTATAAATACAAGATCCTTGGGTAATGAATCTAATTTGCAATAGAGTACACAGGAATAAATCTTTTTTACCGGTCAAGTCAAAAATTACAAATTCCTTAATATACTCAACATCTAATCAACTCCGAAACATTCCATTACACCTATTATTTAATAGTCAGCTATTGATTTGGCATTTAAAAAAACACTTCATCTCACACTTTATTATTAATGCAGCTTGTACAAAACGTGTGCCACAAAACATAAATGTACCTGTTGACATTCGAAGTAGGGATTTTTTTTATGACCCACAGTGAAAAAAAACACAAACATAATGCAATCTTTAATAAGCAAAGGAGTTGTTGGCCTTTTACAAGGTAGGTATTAAATGAATTAATAATAGGGGTTGAACGTGTTTGCCTTTTTTTTTACTCTGACTTTTAATATTTTCTGAACCCTATTTAAATTTGATAAAAAGTCCTTTTAATATAGGAGCACAATTATAAAAGATTATAAAGTCTATTTTGTGTGATGAAATTTGATTGTGGGTCAATGTCTCAAATAGTCTGAGTGATTTGCTCTGCAAATATTACCAGACCAATTGAATGCGAACATAATATACTATACCTATAATTTTGTACGTAAGGTAAATTAAAAGATATGAAAAGAGTTGTCTCGTTGTTAAATGAACAGGTTCTATTAAATTTGTTAATCAGTCAGCGTGGGAAGAATTTTAATTGTAGGTTAACTATGGTTAGACAACAAAAAATTTTGAGTCTTTCATTCACTGACGTTGTTACAAATTGAGTAATATATGTACATTAAGAAGCGTTATGACATACTTAGTTTTTGAATTATTTAATAATTATTAAATAATTAATATTCAATTTTTCAAAAAAATATTGAATAAACTTCATTGAGAAAACTAAATTAAGGTTTACAAAGGTAGAGGGAAGGGGTTTTATTCATGTAGTATTTGGTTGCTTATACTTCTAACAAGATGGCTACCTTTTAGAATGATGACGTCACATTCAAACGCTCCATTGTTATTTACAAGTAGCTTTTTGTGCACTCACAGCCTCGACTCTCTAAAGGGAAAAAAAATTTTGGTTGCTGCTACCCTTCTGTATTTTCTTCTTTGCCAACTTTTTTAATATTGGGCAGAGTTATTATATAGATATGCTATAGATTGATAAATCCTATCAATATACAAATCAATCGTTAATAAAACTTGTTAATTATTCAATAATTTTAAAAAAAGGGCGCGCAATCCTTGATTTAATATATTTTTTATATAATATCAAAATCATAAATAATTATTCTAATTCCCTTTTTTGAGTTCACAACACGCAGAGTCAGCTGCTTTGAATCAGAAGAGTCAACTGATGGAAATCAGTTGAAGGGAGAATACTTAGTACTTTTTTGTTTATCTCAAAAGACTTGTCGTGATTCAACACAATTTAATTTTCATTTTATTCTCTCAACCTTTCCTCATCCAAAAAAAGAGAATGAAAAAATGTCTCTGACATCAATTGGTAGTTTGCCGTTTTGTAAGGGAGTAGGATTTTATGATTGTAAGGAAAACGTGTCAAAGATAAAAAGATTTGTCTTGTAAGAACACTTTTTAGAACCTTTGAGGTCCAATATCCATCCATCCATTCCTTTCTTCTTCTTCTTCTTATTCACTTTTGTACGTAGATAGAGGCCATTCCCCCCCCCCCCCCCTAGATGCCAATGACATATGATGAATAATTGAGAGTTGCTACGCCTTTGTTTTAAAGGTCATTTTTCATGTAATTTTTTTCTTCTTTCTTCTTCTTCTTCTTCTTCATCTTCTTCCAAGTAGTGATTGAACGAAGCTTGCAAAGTCACAGGATCATAGCCAGTAAGTACATACACACAGTGTGTTCACACAGGAAAATCAATCTTGTAAAAGAAAGGATATCATTTGTAGGTTGAGTCTCTTTGGCAAGATTAATGACCTATTCTCAAACAAAGGTGCATTTTAAACATCAATTACATGAATTAAATTTATGGTTGTACATTTTACATACATATTTATGTACTTTATATTGATGAAAAAGGTGTTTGTGTGTGTGTGAAATAAAGATGGAGAATGGAAGGAAGGAAGGAACTCAATGCTGATTCGCTGCTCAAATATAAGCTGTTCTTTTTTTGTTTTTTTAAATTGATTAATAAGAATACCTTTTGAAAAAGTAAGGGAAGGTTTCTTTCTTTCAATCATGGATGATGGGGAAGCATGTTTCTGTGTGGGTCATATGAACAGCTTATACTTTCAAATATAGGCATCGGATTGTCATAATTTAAGATGTTTAAGATACATTTTCCCCCGTTTTATTCATAAAATAAATGCTCATAAGTGGTAGTGCACAGAAGGATTTCAGCTGTTTTTTTTAATCCTTTTGCGTGCTACTACTTTAAGTAGTTCTACCGTGAGTCTTTGATTTCTGGCGAATTTTTGCTCTAAATTGAATGAAAATTTACACATTTAAATGGACGATCTCTTCTTGATTAAGGATTTGGATCGAGAGCTTAACATCTCATTTGAAAGCTGTGGATCTCATCTTTTGAATGCATTCTCTATCAATCCATTTTATGTAATATTCAAGGGGTTATAAATAAAAACATTTTGGTTGATTTTTGGGCCTACTTCCACCGCCTACGCCACTAGGAGCCCCCTTAGGTCAAAACAAAAACAGGAAATGAAGTTTACATTATATACAATAGCGAATTATTATTTTGTAATGCAGAAAATGAGTATTCTTCTAGGCTTAAATTGAAGTTGAATTTGAAAAATGGTTTAAAATAGCTCAAAGAGTTTTCTCAAAAACCGTCGGATTCAAACAATTCAAAAAATTACAGATTTGAAATCAGCGTTCAATAACTTTTATTATACTTACATCCCTTAAGATTTTTGACTGTTGACCAGTGTAACTATAAAGAAAATGTTCTCAGCATTTTTGTATTGTTGTTAGGATATTGATTTCCTTTTGACCATTGTTACAAAATGAGTGGAACCATGTCACAAATGCTACTAAAAGGTCTCATATTTTAATTTTGAATACCTTCAAATCTATTAAATAATCCTTTTTGGATGTGTATAATAAAAAAAAAGATAGAACAAGAACAACTTAGATCAAGACAAGAGCAAAACTATTCCAAAAGGGGAGGGGGGGATTGATAATTTAAAAAGACAAAAACCATGGAAAAACTTAATTTAAAAAAATATATATATACATACATAAATATGAAATTAATTAAAATAACCTCGTCAAAAGCTTTGCAATTTTGCCATGTTTTGTCAATGTATGTAAACACGTATTTTTAAATCAATCAAACTACACGATTTCAATGACACAAAGAGCAAATTAGGAGGTATTTAATTATAATCACCAATGAATGCACTTTGTCAAAAGGAAAAAAAAAGAAGAAGAAGAAGATTTGCTAACCTTTCAAATTCTCATGCCAATTATATTTTAATTATGGTTAAAATGGTTTTCATAGGTAGATGTTAAATATATATGTAATATTAACAATTTTGTCTCCTCTTTGGAAGACTGTTGGAAGTGATATTTTTTTTAATTTTTTTTTTTATTTAAGCAAATGACAGCTAAATTATGAACTCATCTAATTTTGTTTATCTATATTATGTACCTATAGAAGTATAACTTTTTTTTTAATTAAATGCCATTTGCTAAATACATTCTCATTATTAAAAAAAAAAAAAAAATTCATTCCTTCACGTAATATATGAAACACTCTTCTTAAGAATATATATTATTATATAAACCCATTAATATCTATTCTATGTATTTATTTATTTAATTTTCTCACCTTTATTTAGCTATGTATAACCGTACATACCTTTAATGGAGGGCCCATGAATTCCAGGGCATTTCATTTTCATTTAAATATGTATTTAAATATCTAACTAAGAACTTGTGCTCGTAATGCCTAACAGTCAACGTAATGAAGATGGAAAAATAAAATTAGAAAATTGTCAAAACTTCACATACAAATTTTTATAAGCACATCCGGTTAAAGGGGAAATTTTTTAGGAAAAAGAGAAGGAAAAAAAAATCACATTAGTTTCTCAAAAACAAAAACAACAACAAGAATAAGGGGAATAATAAGTTGAGAAAAAGACTGGGAAACAGGTGAAGTATGCTTGTCGGTGGTATTTTCGGCTTTTTTTTATGTATTTCTGATAGATAATTCATTGGTTCTTTGAAACGTGCCAAGTTTTTATTGTATTTTTTTTTTTTTTTTAAGAGGAAACAAGACTTTTTTATCATTATTATTATTATTATTGAAGAAATGACTTAATAGAAATCACAAGGTAGTAGAGACGTCTTAGTGATGTATCAAACATCTAAAAATGCGGATATCAACTTTGATACAAATGCATATACTACCCGGAATATTAGTCATTTAAACTTTTTTGATTTCAACAAATATAAAATTCTCAAAATTCCATTTTAGTTATAATCTTTCAGCCATTTTAAAAAAAAAACCAAAAGTTTTATTTAAGCTGTTTGCTAAATGACTCCAACAAGTATTTTGACCTGTAATTTGCCACAAATATGAGTGACAGATTTGCCAACTTAAAAATAAAATCATTTACCACTATCGGAATCCCCCAAAAAAAATTAAATTTCAAATTTTCTGGTACTTTTTGTTCATAGTATTACAAATATTTCTAAAAAGCAGTCAATGGCAAAGGTAGCTTCCAAAAGTAGAGGAACTTTTGGGCTACAGAAAGGTGTGCTCTGCATAGTTTTTAAGTTGTAGTTAAACCTAATTTTTACTCAAGTTTCAAACATCTTCTGGGATTCGATATAAAGAGAGTATTGACTCAAAGTAAAAAGATCCAGACTTGAATATGAAGTCTAAAGGCTTCATGACGAATGAATACGAGTGGGAAGGATCTCAGGATCTCACAATTTCTTGTACTCGAGTGTGTCATACTTAAGTCTGATTGAACTACACTGCTACTTCAAACTAACAACTGATGCTATTTGATGCAATGTTATTAGGAGGTTTCAAAATGTTGCCTTTTTTCCGGATCGGCCCAGATATTTCCCAGTATTTTATTGTAAAACTGGACTCAAAGTGAAAAGACTTGCGATTTGCCTTGGCTTCGAGCAGCTAAAAACTCTAATTCATATAAAACGATTCATGAACAGCTTTAGGCTCATAGATCTGTCTCCATTGTCCTCTCAATTCCTTTTGTCTTTTGATGATGTCTTAGAAGTTCAATGTGTAATCAGATTGGACCATAAAATGTTCATATTTTCAAATTGAGGATGCAAATACAGCTGACATTACCAATGCAGATATAAATATTTACAAAATAATTCAAATAGTTTCTGAATATGACTACGAACATTTGATACATCACTATTAGAGGCGTTTTTTTTTCCTATAAAATGCAGATATGAGGTTTACTCTTTTGAAGAAGTCCTGATAAGAGATATTCATTGGCAAATCATTTGTATTTTATTTTTTTTACGCGACACAAAAGGTTCCACATTTTTATATAAGTATATTGACCCGTTCTGTTCAATTTCATTAAAAAAAACCTATTAGGATTGTTCTTCTTCAAAAGATTGAGAGAGGGAGAGAGAGAGACAGTGAGTGAACAATAAATTAAAAGTTACTTAGTTGTTGTAAAAAGATGGCTTTAGATAAGATAAATACTTTAAAAAAATAAGAAAAAACCATTTTAAATAGAGTAAAATGGATTTGCTTTAAAAAAAAAGAAAAATAAGAAATTGTTAAGAGGATTTATACCAACGATACAAACAAGTTACTAGACAAAGCATGAATGTTAAGCACTCTATTTTTTTTTAGTCAGGACTGAAGGGTTGATGATATCCGGTCGTTGCATCAAGGGGGGGGGGGGGGGAAATCACGTCAATCCTAACATGAAGCACTGGAAACGGGATTTTTTGTATTTGCCAAACATTTTCACATGAATTTGTTGTAAACTTTTGTTCAATTTGATTGCTATTTTCCTTTACGTACAATTATAACTCCTTGAAAAAGATCAACGAATATCACTTCTCACGGAATCAGTGGGCTTGGATGAGTGATGAACTTGTCCGTTACAAATTCGGTCATTTTAAAGAAAAAGAAAAAAGGGGCCGAAATTAAATGCATATGGTATACGTTGGTCAACTATTCTCAACTGCGAAACTATTCTTAACACTATAGTTATTCACAGCTTAGTAAAAGCATATTTGATTTCAAAATAATCCAACGCTCAGAACATTTAAAAAGGGCAAAATAAGTAGAACACAAAAGATGCATTTGTTCTTAAATTTGAGAGTGGGCTACAGTCCTACAAGACACAAATTATACTACTACCTAATAGTTTATTCAGAGACGAAGCAGTGTAAAAAGATGAGACTTTAGACATGGAATAAGTGAGAAATGGTTGCTGCCCTGGGACTAGACCAATGTTGCTGGAATATAGACTACGCAGGAAATATAAAATATTATATATATTTCAAAGACTAGAAAAATATTAGGTATATACATTAATGAAATTAGACTTTCAGCTATTAGGCAACAAATGTCGCTAGAATTATATTTTAAAAACCATTCCAAATGTCTTATTTTTTTTGGTCTGTCATCTGGCAACAATATTCAGTTATTTGTTTGTAAAGTTTCAACCAACAACGCATTTTTTTTTCATTCTTAAAGATGTCGAATTTCGTGCCTTCAAACTACGATTTGCAGCAAAAAAAAAACGGCCATTCACAAATTGCCTGAGATTGGGGAAATTGTGTGGCTAGATTAATGACTATTATTTTTGTAGATTAAACTTGTCACCATTTTTTTACAATAAATCTTAGAAATTGAAAACTAAAGTCTCATTTGATAGGTATAACCGGGTATAATAAATTTTTATTCTAACATTAAACCCTTCATGCACAAATTAATAAGTCTTTTTTTCTTATAGTATAATGTTTGTTGCATAAGTATGCAAGTCAAGGGCTAATATTTTGAATTTATTGTGGGAGAAAATTACTCTCTTTTGGCGTTAAACAATTTAATTTTAATATATGTATATCTTATATTTTATATTAACCCTACTTAATCAGCAGCCAGCTATATAAGTTTGTCCGGTATGATACTGCATATTATATCATTGGACTTCTCTGGTACGTTGGAAAGTAGTTAAATTCAAGAGAACTTGATAGTTTGAAAGGTCTAAGGATGACTAGACACACGTTCATAGTATTATCATCAAACTGTATTTGTATTTTTTTTTGTAATATTTGTTATTCAAATTAACTTCTTTTCTTTCTTTTCTTTTAATGTTATGGGCCTTAAAAATAAAACATTTACTCCTTTTTTTTTTTTTTTTAAATGTGTTAATTTTACACATAAACATTTCAAAAAAAGAATCAAGTTTTAGAATTCCTCGTAGATAAAGGAGATCTATAATATGTATTGACTTCTTGAAAAGTTCATCAACTTTTTGAGGGTCAAAAAGAATGGAGGTCAAACTCGTTAATTTAAGTGCTAAATTTATGTCTTTTTTTTTTTTTTTTTTTGTAAACGATGAATGAAAAATGTTATTGAAAGGAATGAGAGAGAGAGAGAGAGAGAGAGAGAGAGAGAGTTTATTGTGGCTATGAAACAATGACCAAGATAGTTGACAAAATGAATGATTGATTGATTTATTGACTATGACAATTGAATTATATTATTTGTGGATTTCATCATTTACCAAGCAAAAAAAATCATTTTTTCTTCATTTTCTTTTTTTGTAAAGAAATAAGGAACCTTAATTGATAATTCTTAGTAGTACGAAGAGCTTTATACAATTCGTCCCTAAACCTCTCTTTTCAAAAATAACAAAATGTCAAAGGTCAAATAATACGTACCTAAAAAGTATTTATCTATATCAACAGATGCTTTTTAGAACACTAATGTGGCAAAAAATGCAACAAAAAAATAAAATGCCTTTATACAATGCATATCCACATATGTACTAATTGAATTTGAACAGTCTGTGAGACTTTAAATATCTCCTCACAACCTCTCTCTGTTTATAAATGAAAGAATAACACAAATCACATCAGAAAACCGAATTTTTATCTATAAATGTTTTGTAAAGCACTGTTGTGCCGGGAGGAGATGTCATAAAAAAGTGAACTATATGTGTCTTTTCAAAATAAAATCATGATACTAAAAAAATATAGTTCTCTTACATTCAGTGACTTTTTTTTTTAATAAAAAAAAAAAAACCTCAATAAGGGTTGAAAAATAATACTCACATAGAAGATAGCCGCCGCCACTTATGTTATGTTTCACAACTGTAAAAAAAAAAAAATGTTTTCCCTTATTAATTAATAGAAAATACCGAACATGGTACCGAAATAAGGTTATGTTGTAAGAAACAGCTGACGGGGAAAAGAGAGATGTACATACATACATTTTTATCACTCTTCTTTTTTCTTTTTTTTTTTCTGTCTACTTGACGTGTCAAAGGTCAAAACATTCCATCATAGCCTTGTAAACCTTACTTACATTTCAATATACGTGTACATATTTACGCATAAGTAATATAAAAGACCTTGGTTCATAAAATATAAAATTATATACTATGAAGATATGAATCCCAAGTCGCCCAAAAACAAAAATATCATTTGCAAATAAACTAATATAAGAATGGGTAAAGTTATAGTAGTCTTAATTATGTTTAATTATAGGGTATAAATAAAGGGATTGTTCTATTTAGGGGAGGATTGCACTATGTGTATGCATTATGATGACACCATTACTATTTAGGGGTTAAAAATGAATTGCTCATAAATCCATGGATATTTTTTTATATTTTTTTTATTATTCAAATCAACCTTTGAGACTACATTAAAAAATAACGGAAACAGAAAGCACATGACGACCATTTCTGCATCTACATTCTTATTGTATATCTCCACTATAGCAAAGCCATCTTCCAAGAATTTTCCCTCTGATATTGATTCATTATTCAAATGTTCAAACTTGAGCTTTCATTGTATATATTTAACAACATTTTGAAATAGATTTTTTTTTTATATTTTAGAAAATGGAGTCATGTTTTTGTAGGAAAGGGTATAAGTCGAGCCCTAGTATTATACATGAGTGCATTATACACCTTACCTATTTAACATTTTGTATACATGGGTAAACCCTTCCTTTCAAATAAGTATGCATATGTTGTAGCCTAGTTATTGTGTAAGGCGTCGACTGCTTTATACGTATCATAAAAATATGATACCTTCAATTTTTATGAAGATATCTTTTAAGGAGAAAATAAAAATATGTAAGTAAAATCATTCCTTAATTGGATATTTGATATGATGATGTGAAAAAAACAAAAACAAAGTGATACCCTGTAGAAACAATTTGCCTATGAGGAGGTAAGTGAAAAATAGATTTACTAAGTAGATTTTTTTTTATTTATATTTTTTACTTCAGTACACGCATGTAAATATCAAAACTATGCATGTCCCTTAAGGCTATACTCAGATAAGTTTTTGGGGTTTTTTGTTGTTATTTTTCCTCCCGCCTCAAACAGAAGACGACGAAGGTGAAGAAAAAAAATAAATAGGAAGAAAAAAATAAAATAAACGTCTTAATTTAAGTCTTGTTAAATATTTATAGGGTTTGTACGGACTGCCTCAAACGTAATAACCTAATATTCATGAGGGAACATTGTAGTTTGAATCCTTTGCATTTTACTACATATATCTTTCAAATATATTGTCATGTGGTTTATTTGCCAATGACATACGAGGTTGATCATGTTTAGATCCACTGTTTTCTTACAGTTTACGTGCCCCATAAGGATGTTTCAGATTCAAATCATTGCCTTGATCAAAATACAAGTAAATTAATATTCCTTGCTCGGAATAATTTGCATCAAATATATATTGCTCGTTAAAAAAAGTAGTAATGTTATAATTTGATTTGATTTGTTTATCCATGAATTTAATTAGTTCATTCTATTCAGCAAGGTTTTGCAAAAAAAAAACACACAAAAAAAATTAACAATATCTTCACATACATACGCTAGTTATTTCAAGTGTTTGACAAAATTTAACTATCAATACAAACAAACAAAAATCATAGGTAAAACACAGAGCATAGTTTCAATTCAATTATTAATTTATTTTTTGAAAAACTAATTAGTTTCTCCAAATTAGTACGCTTATAATTAAGCTATTTAAGTGCATTTATTTTTAGAAAATTAATCAGCTCAATGGTATGTGATTAAAAAATCTTTTATTTTCTAATATACTTTTATAATAAGAATATGACGTGACCTTTAATAGACATTAAAAAAAACATGTAAGTTCGATTTTGAAGCTATTTTTCTCAACATAGAGAGACCTAAATACAAGTAAATAGTTTGTAAAATATTTAAAATTAGCATTTCAACAATTTGCATTGTAAGGTGCGTAAACTTAACTTTTGAAAGGTTATTACATTAATATAACTTAACTTTTGGGATCAGAGTTTGTTTTAAATAGCTTTGATATACCTAACAGTATAAATTTAGAACAAAAATATAAAGAAATGAAGCATTTGATTAACATCCAAGTAAGAGCATTAAAAAAGTTGAGCAAATTATTTCAAACTAATGAAGAAATTGATCTCAAATTATAATAAAACATAATAATTATAATTTTGTGTAAAAATTGGCTAATTTTGAAAAAAAAAATTTGATTTTACATTTTAAACTTTTGAATGATTTGGTGAGGAATGAATCTCTGAGTATGTTTTCTTCAAAAGATCCGATGTATTTTTTTTTTCAGCTGTTGATTTGCCTATTCTTGCTTCTTATTAATTGTTGTTTTTTTAACTCAAAGTTCTTCTTGTTAAATTATAAAGATTCTTCCTATTAACAAAGAAGAATAGTTCAACAGTTGTAAAATATATGTTGTGTAATTGACTAACTGCCAAATAATTTTGAGTCTTTCTTGTAAAGTCTTTCTTTTTTTTTTAGGAAAGGTTGAGTGATGGAATAAAAGATTGCTCCTTGCTCTAGCGATTGACAACCTCATAGAGCGTTTTCAAGTGATTTCATCATTCCTTTATAACTTGTTAGAGATGTTCATATATATCCTATGTTGTCTTATTTCCTTCACATAGTTCATACATAATTTAGATATACTCACATACATATATCAATGCAAAGGTTAATAAATACAGATATAATCAAAATGTTCATTCTTAAAGCGAGGAAACAAATAAAAACAACCATATACTTAATATGACGTTTGTATTTCATACGTTTCATTCAAAATTGGTTTTTGTTAGAGTGTAACTTGAGGGTAACAGGAGGAAAGAAATGACATTATGTTTTAATAATATTGGTGACTTTAAATAGGAGTGTAGTTAGATTTTCAGACCTAGGGGGCTGACTACCAATTCAGATGTAGCAAATATTGTTGCAAAATGCCCTTTCAGCTAAAGATACATATGGGAAAATTATTTTTTGTTTTTTTGTAATTGTCAACGAACTGAAACTTTAGTATACCATTTATTAGTAACAGTCAAATTTAAAAGTGATGCTAAAGTGGAAACAAAATTAAGAAACCTCACATATTTAAGTTGTTTTATAAAATATGTAACAATTACTCAGTTTGAATAAAAGATTTTGCATCGATTTGGAACTTTAATGATTCAGTCAGCAAATAAAGGAAATATACTCGAGACCAGTGGTCCCCACATACCGGGCCGTGGACCGGTCTGTGGATTCATCAGTATCAGGCCACACAAGAACTAATTAGTTATTTTTGTTTTATTCATTATCTAAGTCTGGGACGATAATAAAGAGGGACTCACTCATTCATCTACAGACTGTAGGAGAAGAAGAAAATATTAAGTATAAATGCAAACTACAAAAGATAATTAATTGTGCAGGTTAGTTGTTAATTATTTTTGGGTTATTAATTCTTAATTGACTCATCGGATTTCACGGACAACTAGCTACAATGCCTACTAGGTACATGTTCTCCGCGCTCTTTTGTTATTTGCAACCCTGTTGCTATATCCAACATCCTATCTATGTGAAGGTTGTTGTTGCTTTTTTGCAGCGATAACTACCAAAACAAGGCAAAGGAGTAGACTGGACATGAGTTATACACTGCAGGTGCCTTTGTCTGCCAATACTTCTATATGGGACCATCTCGTTGCACAGAAACAATCTCAGGGCTCCCATTGATTATGAGTTATGGACAGTTTTTGATGTTATAATATGTGTTAATTTGTTGGAGCAATGATATAATAAAGTTAATAATGTTATAATAGCATTGCTATGTTGAAGCAATGTGCTAATAAAGTTCCAAATGAGGTCACAGTGGATTCACGTTTATTGTTGTTATTAATACTTCAACCCCATGGACCGCAGTAAAATTGTCAAGCGTTGACTGGTCCGCAGTTAGAAAAAGGATGGGGAACCCTGCTCCAGACAACTTCCGTATAGGAATGTAAATAATATGCAAATGGGGTGTGTAAAATAAAAGAAAGAGAAAATCATCAATCTGGTAACTCTGACAATTTGATGAACGTTGAGAGGGGAGCAGCTTGAGCTGTCATGGTGTTTTACTGAGCTACAAGCTGCTATTCTCCATTATATGTATATACAAATGAAGACATCATTAATAAATAATAACATTATGTTTATCATAGATGAGAGGCAGAAAATCAACTCAAACCCGCAATTGGTGCGCGCTTCGTGCGCAGCACTCGCTTCGCGTATCATAAAATCGCGGGGAAAAAATCCTAAAGAAAAATTGAAAGGCTGAAAATTTTTCCGACAAAAAATTTGGAGCGACAAAAATTTTTGAAGAAAAAAATCGCGAATTTTTTTTTTCGATTTCTCGAAATTTTTTTCCGTAGAAATCTTCCACATGACGTGTAGATTACGCTTACAAAATTTCATGACCATAGGGTAAGGGGTTCCGGAGATACAAGGGGTTACGGACACACAGACAAACTTGAGGATTTATTATATAGATTAATGTCAGAAAATTATATATCTTTAGCTAACGAATCGTAAACTAATAATTATTACGAGACCATGAACCCTTTTCTAACATTGTATTTGCTATTGTAGATGTTCTCCCCTCAGTTATAAAGGAAAAATGATAACAGCTTTGGAAAACAAAAAGACCTGTTAAAAGTGCCAACTCCTCCACAAAATCTCGTACGCAGCATTTTGCATACTATTTACATTCCTACTCCCGTATATCAACAACTATGCCTCCAACATGGCGTCACTTTATGCAATTTATACAATGTCTAATGTTAGTAAACTGACTCTCTATGAACTTTGATTCCTTCTCTAATACAAAAAATCAAGCCTTTTTTTTATACTACACATTAAAAAAAAATATTATATATATATATATACGTATATATTATGTCTCTTCTTTGACGATAATGCATCAAAAGTCAAATTTACATTTAAATTTGGATTTTTTGTTTCTCTTTCTCTCTCTCTCTCTTTTTACATAAGAGAAAAAGTATCTCATTTACATATATTTTCTTGGACTCCAAGAATTTTTTTTTATTTTTCTTCTTCCAATACTAATATAATGATGAAAAAAAAAAACAAAAAAATGAATATTCAAAATGTCTGAGAACATCCACTGGTTTTTTTTTTTTTTTTTTGTTCCTCGTAAATATTTTATCTTCATTTCTCAAAAAAAAAGAAAAAAAAAGTCAAGACGTTTTCTTTGAAAAAAAAACTTCAATGAGCAAATTGTAGCATAGATTTTTAATGATGTACGTCTAACAAAAATTTCATTTTGTTTTTTAGTAACATTTGTTCTTATATCTCATATGTGTGTGTAAGTCTTAGTATAATATGAAATAACTTGATGAAGGATTCCATCACTTCACTTCCTTATGCCTCAGAGTAAAAAAAAAAAAATTTGGTTCGCTAAGTTTAATTTTGACACGTGGATAATCATGTTTGGATAGGAATGACTTGAAAAATATATGCCTATATACTATATGCATATAATCATATCATATGAAGGCCACATCATTTTGCAGAGCTCTTAATTAACAAAAATACAAATTGTAAATTTGTATCTTTCATAATAGTAATATATTTTAATTAGTAACAATGGCGTTGTAGATACCTACAAAGGGATATTTTGTACAAGTTGTAACTTGTACAAAATATAAGTAAATTATTGAGCAGGTTGGAGTCAACAAGTGCAATGAATGATTTTAAATAAATAATTTACATGCAGAGTGGATACTTGGAATATATAAGTATATCCATGCAATGACGTGATTCGATGATTGATATACGATGATGCATTTGAAATGTAATTTTTTTTTTATGGTAATGACTAACTGATACGTGGAATTATATCATCATGGACTTTAAAGCAAAGGCCATAAATTGTGCAATAGAATTGTTTTGATATATAACATACTAGATATGTGATTAATGCTTTTAAAGACTCAGTCTGGTCTTGAGTCATTTGTTTCTAAATATAATCGTGCTTTTTGACTTTTTTTTTTGTGTGTAATTTCTATTTTTCATCGTTGTATCATGTAGATTTATCTCTTTCTTTAACAGTGTTGGACTAGGGCTGGATCAGTCGAAGGAATGAAATTTCTTTATTGATTTTTTTTTTCTCAATTTTTCATTGAGGAAAAAGGCAAAATCAGCAAAAAATTAGGTTTAACAAGTAATTGAAGTCGATTTTGACTTTATTTTCCAAATAAAAAAGAGCGACTGGAAAAGGGAAAAAAGTATGGATGAAGAAGTTGGATCAGTCCCCGGACTGATTCAACTCTATTCAGGATATATTGTTTGGAAAAATATTAATGCATAACTAGTTACTTAGATAGAAAGTACAACGTTGATTAAGCGCAAAAACTAAAGTAACGGTACTTTAATCAATGTTATAGATATTAATTGTACTTCTTTTAAAAACAAAATCAATTTGAAATTGGGAACCTTTCTAATATAGTTTACACGGGGTGCCATCCAAAGTTTTATGATTCAATGGCCAAAGGAATGTAATGAATTTATGATGAGTCATGGAACAATCATAGATGGAACTGATGGAACTATTAGAATCAAAGTTATTTTTAGAAACAGGATATCAGTCTCTTGTTTTTTTCTTCTCTAGATAACAGCGTACCCTGTGGCTGAAATAGGTAATAGCGTGAGTAATGTTTTGACTTCTAACGCCATTATTCTCACCTCTGTACAGTGCCATTATAAATTTTGCGGCTCGCTACAAAAATAAGCAATTAATTAATTTTGCCTATAACAAAGTTTATTTACAAACATATACACCCCTAAAAAGACAAAATGTACTCCCCAATTTAGTTCCAGGACGACCAATTTGCACAAAGTCTTTGATCAATGTTAGACCCTAAACCCAAATTTAATCCTTTTTACAACTCTTTTAACATTATTTAATTGGTCTCAGACCGTGAACGGTCAGCTCACATTGAATTGAGCTACTGTAAAACTTCATGTAACGTTATAGAGATAAAAAGTGATTTGAAATATATATATTAAATCAGAAAATACTCTCTCTGTGCAAAAAGTTCATTATAATCAACAAATCTATTACTTGTAAATATATAATAAATAAGCAATTTTTAATGTGGCAAAATGGAATTAATCATTAATATAAAGAATTGCTGTTAGTTATGTATAATTAACTTAGACGTTATGTGAGGCGTACAAATGACAACTTGTATCATATACATCCTAGTAAAAGTTACAACTTGTGCCAAATAGCACACACGAGCTAATATATTAACTATTTCAAAATAAAATTTGACGTTATTTTTTTCTTTCTAAGAATATATATAAATAATCTTAACTTACAAAGAGGTAAGCATTAAATTAACAAGTTTCCAGAATGTATTGAAACGCATTAAAAATATTTATATATATTTTACCAATGATCTACTCAACTGACAAAAAATAAATTAAAATAAGCCTCCATTATGAAAAAGACTATTATTCTATGTGTACCCACTACCTTATTTTGTATTTTTGTATTTTTTTTCCCCTTCTGATGAAGATACGAATCAAGTTGACAACTCTTTTGACTTTTTTTGTTTTTTTACGAGGTTCTACCAAGAAATGACTAACTAGGGTTAAAGAATGTCTTCTTCATTTTTTTGTCTTTTTTTTTTTTTTTTTTGTTAGGGGTAATAATTAGGTACGTATAGAGAATACCTATGTGCAATGTATGTAGAAGTCTACTCGTGTTGAGACTCAGGCATAAATTGTTCACTCTAGACATTCAACCTTTGGCCCTCTGGCTCCATGTGACCCTTAAATATCATGAGATATTGTAAGTGTTTGGAATGACAACTTAGCTCTACCATGAGGGAAAAAAAGGTTGAGAATCTGCTCTTCATCGATTTTGTACAGATATTTCAGTTTATAGTCGATTTGTAGACAGTGAACACAAATGTAGTTCTTGACTTTTGTTGAACTGGTTTCAAACTGCAAGCCCCCAAAGTTTTTGTATATATTCAGCTCTTGTTGAAATGAATCACTTTGTATGATGTCATGTAGTCGAAGTTTGCGTACTTTTGTACGGCAGTGTAAAAAATGCAGACTCACCAGAGGCCATGATATTTCTTTATATCTTCATTGTTACACAAACTTAATTCTAATAAAATATTGTATGCTTGCCCTGATTCCAACTTTTTTAGCATCTGTTATTATATAATTCATAGGGTCTATACCTTTACAAGTTCATTAAGGGAATAAACGTACAGATTTTGTTGAATGCTTACTTTCCTATTAGTCTCAAAATTTATAAATACTGTTTATGGACGAGATTAACTTTAATCTCCATATTTCAAGATCAATGGGTCGTTCACCGCGTGGAAGCAGATGCTCTACATTTGCAACAGCCTCTAAAGGGGCCAATGTTATTGTTATTGGATGTATTGGTCAAGCCTTGGGTCTTGTTCATCATGAGATGAAACGAGTAAGTTTTCAAAAGGAACCAGCAATGGATCGGGTGCATAAATGCTTAAGAAAAGAAAAGGAGGTATATGGGTAGCCAGTAGTACTTGGTATTGATACTGCTCCGGCCCACTCCAGAATTGAAGATGTTTTGAATGAAGAAGTTTTTAATACTCATAATTTAATACTTGGGCCTGTCAATCCTTTGCTCAATCCAATTTTTTTATTTTCATTAATTAATAAATTTACTATTATTTTAAATTTCCTGAATACCGTTCTTTATTATTTATTCCCATATTGAACACGAAAAGGTATAGAATAAATCAAGAAATATCAACGTCTAGACTACTAAGACTGCAGTTTTTGAACAGCCTTTCAGATTGGTTCACTGATAGAAGCATGGAGATGCTTCGTGACATTTTCTGCTCTTTTTACGTTATTATTATTTCATTTTTTTTCAATGGGTTGTTTGTAATTTCAAAGAAGAAAAGATTTTTTTTCTCTAAATTATTGAATGGAGTCCAAAACATATATATAGTATAAAGGTTTTGAACTGGTCCAGAGTTTTTGGATCAAATTCCAACACTAGTAGAAACTACTGCATATGAGCATAACATTTAAGGCTATCATTCAAGGTATATAGAAAAAGATACAAAGGAATTGATTAAAAGCACATGTTTGGATAATGCTGGCTGCTTCAATAATATTTTTTTCTCCATGATTAATTAATATCATTATTTATATGTATATAAAAATATATATTAATGAATAAACTGCTATTATTTGTTCCCTATAATGATCGAATGAGCTTTTTGAAGCACCTGTAGCGTTGTCCACATCTGCGCCAATTAATTCAAAATCATTTATATCTAGTCACTTTCCTCCCCCCCCCCTTTATAATAAGTATGTGTCGTTGACGACTAACATACTTTATTTTTTTTATTTATTTCGTTTGAGAATAAAACCTTTGAAGTTCTTAAACATATTTTCTTCAATGCATATAAAAAAGTTAATGAAAGTTTCAAATGGTTTATATTCTTCATGGTTTTAACGACCTATTCTATATATTAGTTAGACATATTTATGTAGTGACAAATAGGTGGGTATCTAATGTCTCATATGCCAGGCTCTCAGAGTTAAGTCAATTAAATTTGTTAATACAACGCATATATGTATTGTACAAGACGGTAGCGGGCGATTAGTGTATGAGATATTGAGTTTTCTTTTCTTTTTTGCAATTTTGAGTCAAAACCGACAAATTATTTATATCAATGATTTGATTTCAAGAAATAAACAAACCATTTATAAGTAAAGGTGTTTGCCCCCTCTTTTTTCAATGATATATACAATGATACCTCAAACTAGGAGCAGTATCTCTTGCAAAGAGATCCTTGAAAAGGAAATAGTCTACAAACTTGCATCGTACAAGTATATTTACTACCATTTCAATGTATTTATCAATGTATTTAGCCGGCCACAAGAATACTAAAGATCCTCTCATTAGTATAATAGTCTTAGGGCTGATGAATTGTTGACAAATATGAGAAAAGTAAATACACTTTCAACCAATTCAAGGCAGTATATTAATTATTTTGTAGGTTGAATATACGCCTTCATAATCGTTCATTTGATTATTTCCACGAGTCTAATAATGAATAAAAGTGCAAAACATCAAGACACTAACTCAAAACCTTGTACTTACGCATACATTGATTAACAATGATTGAATGACGCAACTATCAACGTCTTTAAGTCAGAAGCAGTTAAATTGTCACATTTGTTTGTTTTTTCTCTGTGGTATAAGTGGTTGCTGATTTGATGAGTGACTACCAGGAAACTAACTAACAACCAATCACAGATAATATAGCAATTGAAGAGGAAGAGCACTTGGTCTCAATAACACTGCCTAATCAAATGTCTCGTAGGTAATTCTAGGTAATTCAAACCCTTCAGTTGTTCATTCAATAGAGTTGTTTAAAAATTTTGTGCTCACTCTCAGAAGTTGGCCTCGTAGGGTAAAGTCGTGGAGCCTCACTTACTTATAATGAATATATTCACACAAGGTGTCAAATTAAAAAGATTATCTACATAGATCTATTTGGTTTTTTCGTTAGATAGTGAAGGAAAGGCAAAATTTCCACATCTATATAGATGTGGCAAAAATGTATTATACATATTTACAAACGGATCCTTTAGTTAAAATCGAATAAATCCGTTATTATGCACCACAATTTTGAATATATATATTCGAGAATAAATGGTAGGTAGGGGGGGGGGGGCAGGAAGTGGAATGACCCTTTTCACTATACTCTGTTAGATCCTCAACCATAATAATAATACTATGTACCAAAGATAATTTTAACGGTTATGTCTTAACTATTAGTCAGTACGTCATTGAAACAAAAAAGAGACGTGTGTGCACTTATTAAAACGTGCATAGATATATCTATCTATGTATTTGAGTAGAATTTATCAGAAAAATACTATTTTTGTTCATGCACCTTTGGAGGGGGAGGGGGGGGAGAAAAGGCGCATTACGGCACAGAGTGTGTGAATCGTTGGTTTTTTTTTTACTTGCCTCAAGTAAAAAAAAAAAAAAGGCATGTACATACGATAGATACTTGGAATAATGCTTGAAATGTGTTGTGTATATATATATATATATATCCATACAGAGAGGGTTTGATGGGAAATGTTTCACTCCGTTTTAACTTTCTGTTATTTTTATCACACTTCAGAGAAAAAAAAAAGAGGGGGGTATATTCAACTGATAAAAAACTATTCATTTCCTCCCATTTTCTAGTAGATAAAACAGCCAGATGAATGTGCAACCCATGTTCTCAGATGATCAAAGGAAAGGGAGAGAGGGAAAAAAATCATTCAGTTGGAATGACAGAATTATAGTCAAGCAGAAAAATGTATATTTTATATTTTTTTTGTAACAAAATGATATAAATTTAATATATTATTATATGTGTATGTATATTATAAGAAGAATTTATTTAAAAAAAAAAAAAATTGTTATTCCAGAATGATCCACCCTCAGCACGTCATAAAACATGCTTCATTTCTTGACCTCATAAATTGGAATAAAGTGACAGAGTGGAAGGGAAAAAAATATAAATACACTCTAATACGTGGAAATTAAATTATTTATGAATGTTTAACTTCCCTTTGACTGGAATTTCACACTTTTAATCTTCAAATAAAGACATTTTTTAACAAAAAAGAAGGGGGAGGGAAAAAAAAAAAATTCAGAGGGGGGGTTGAGTGATCATAATTCACGAAAACAGAGGAATGACTTCTTTAAACTGTTGTGTTTTCAAGGATTTTTGAATATATATTTTTTGTATATGTACTATATAATACTACGGGCAAAAAATATGGGGAATTAAAAAGTATTTATGTCATTATCAAAATTCATTTCATTTTCCTCAAAAGTAATGCAAATTTTATTAAGTCAATAATTACAGAACAATAGCAGCTGAGTTTATATATGCTATTAAAATTAAAATTCGGATGCTCGGTTGTCTTGAGTAATAGGTTATGTATCTCGAGCAGTTAACAACGGAGTCTCAAAATTTCAAAAGAATATTCATTGTAAATTGTATGGTTTTAACAAAATTTATCTAACTAGTATTTGAGTCATCATCTTTATGACATTTTAAAAAAAGGAAAAAAAAATCGATTTTATCTCTTCACAAAAGGACGCATATTTCAAACACCAATGATTATTTTGACGTGTAATTTAGAATCACGGATGTTAGTGACAGGTGTGTCAACTTCAAAACGAAAACTTTTATTGCTATCAGAATTCTGAAAAAAATTGAATTCAAATTTCCTGGTATTTTTTGCTCATAGTAGTATTTATACATTTTTTAGATTTAATTTTTTTCTACACTCCAACACTAAAAATTTCATAAACAACACAATTTGTTGATCAATAGAGTAAAAATTTAAATATTCTAAAGGTACAGTTGTTGTTGTTGTTTTTCAGCCATTTTGTCAAAAATGGACCTTCAATTTCTATAGCCAACAGTTGGTTTCTTATTTTTGTTTGTGTGTTTCTTCTGTTGTTGTTTTTTTGAGAACGGTGAAGAAATGTTTCTGGATCAATTGAAGTATTTTATTAACAAAAACATAGAGTTTTAATTATACAAATATTATTGTAGCTATTTTATGTAATGCAAATGGTGTTTTCATGAATAAATTTTGAGTGTTAAAGGTTTTAATACAAAACTTTTATTTCTAAATATTCTAAGAAACATTAGTAAGAAAAAGAATACAATGATAATTGTAAATTTTATCATTAAAATTGATGAAAGAGCTAATTAGTTATAGAGCATATATATATATATATATTATAAAAGTTACCATTAGAAAGATGTATTACCTTTTCAAAATTACAAATAAAATGAGAGAGAGAGAGAGAGAGAAAATGTGAAAATACACTGCGTATAGCACCCAAAAAATACATCATTCCCCAAATTGTTTTTTTTTTTACTTTTGATTATAAAAATATATTTCAAAACTAAAAATGATCTGTCAAGTGTGAAGCAATGACAGCACTAATCAACAGCAAAGATCAAATTCCAAATATGGCCTTTGTTTGTCTATATCAGGCCCAAAATTCTTCATGCAGTGACCATAATTTTTGTTGTATTTTGTAATATTCGAAGCTTAGTGTTGTAAATTGAGACAACAAATAGTGAAAATAGGATTGAGGGTCGCATGTTTAAATATTCACAAAACCCTTTCCATAATGTTTTTAATCATGTTTTATTTTCAAGTCATCTTTGTTTGAGTAAGAAAATGAATATTTTTTTTATTTCTATAAGACCTTGTAGTATCAAGGAGAATAAATCAAGAAAGTGAAAAAATATTTTTATTTGATAGTTGAAACTTTGAGCATTAATGGTAAAAAAAAATGTTTAATGTTTCAAAAACTCTCTCAATCGTCGTCCATTTTGAGATAAGACCATCCAAATATGTACTTTAAGACTTCTTTTCTTTTCTTTTTTTTGAAGGAATTTTATAATAAAAGTCTATTTAGTATAGGATCATTGTAAGAAAAGCAAACGAAAGACAGTGAGGCAGAAAAAGAGAAGAAGCAATATAGCTTTAAAGATGAAAAAACATCTCTTCTCAAAGTAAATCTCTCTTAAGAGTAGACTCCAGGATTCATGCAAAAAAACTCATGTTATTAAATAATTTAAAACAGACATTTAGAAAATAATCATTATAGGTGTATATCTCGTTTGAAATTCCCAACAGTCGTATTTTCTAAACGATTGTGCATGAGACCACTCTGTAGTTAGAGTTCATGTAGAGGAGAGGCCTTTGGGCTTAGAACAAGTCCAATTAAAGATAATTTAAACATATACATACATATAAAAAAAGTTATTATTTAAATATGAGGTATTATTCAAAACTTTACCTAATTGAGAGGAAATTTATTTACAGGCATTTTATGCCTTTAAATAAAGCCAATGCTTGTATTCTTAGAAGGTAAAACAATGTTTATGAGATCATAAAATGTCAATTTTTAGGATTATATTATTTACTTTATTTTGTTTATGGGCCTAATTATATATTAGAGGAGTATGTAGTCTGCTTAGTCCCTATTCGCAAAAATACAATTTTTTTTTTAGTAATAAAGTCAAACTAGACTAAAGTCAAAAAGAGTACAGGAATCTTAGTTTGTACACATGACTACCTTTCATTGTATCTCTCAACCTCTCCTCCTCCCTAAAGATTAAGGAAACTAAGGCCCAAAATCAGCTGCTAGACATTTGCTCATTCTGTTTACAGTGGCTAAAGAGTTCAACCCATCAACGTTCAGAGCACGCATAATGGAAAAAAGTACAGTGTAAGTACAATTGTATGTTGGTCGGATACCAGCCACCTATAAGACAGTCTGTAAGAATCAGAATTTAAACGGCCTGATATATATATATATATACAGAAGGACATGGATTGATCCGTATAATTAGAAATTTATCATTCAAACCTTGAGCCCAAGGACTCATGGTTTTTTGTTTTCTTTGGAGGACTTTGAAGCAGCCCCATCGCCGTTTTTGGAAGGAGGGAGGAATTGAAGTCATATTAAAAATATGAATATATATATATATATATTTGAATAGGTTATTAAATCTAATTTATTACTAATGGCTTTGTGCTTCATAACTAAAAAGAAAGAAAGAGAGAGAGAGAGAAAAAAAAAAGATAAACTTTTCCCAAAATATAATTATAATTCTTATTCTTAACGACATTGGAGCCTTAAGGCAATGACTTTATTTCTGTTACGTGTTTTAATACTCTCTCTATATATATATATTCGTTGTTAAATAAATGGCTTTATTTGCATGTAATAAATTGTAAAATCTTAATTTTGAGTCAAAAATAATAATTAGAAGAAGAAGACGAAGAAAAAAATATCATTTATTTTTTTTGTGCAAAAATTATTCAAAAAGAAACAGAAATTACTACTTTTTTTTTCTATATAAAAAAATGCATTTTTTTTATTAGATTTGATCTATTTATAATGAGTTTTTCTTATTTTTTTTCTTTTCTAAATACCATACTATTTGTATCCAACGTCATAAAAGTAGTAGTGTTAAACGTCACAAAATGTGCTTAAATTAACTACATTTGTAGAAATCTTCATTTCACTAATGGATTTTTCTAGCATAAATGAAATTTTCTCTAAGCATCTAATAAATTTGATGATTTCAGTTGTTTTACTAAACAAACTCCTTCCAAATACGTCATTTTTATTTGCCAAATATGTCATACTTGGCAAATGATTAAAACCTATCTATAAATCAATAATAATGATTAATTAGACAATTTTTATCTTAAAGTGATTGCTATGAGAATTAGTATTGCATTAGTTAGAGTCAAAGCTTTTAATAATAAACCTACTATTGTCCATTCAATAATGAAAAATCTATATAAGGTATCATGAATTTGATGACGTAAATTAAAATATGAATTTAATTTGTCAATAATTTATATGTATTTGGAATGAAATCAGTTGTTGTATATTTATCCAAATAATATTAAAATTACAACTGTATTTTCACTAATAAAACTATTATTGATTTTATTAAATATTATTTAAATTCATAAATAATTATGTATATCAATACAAAATTCATGATCTTGTGGCTTTAGTCTATGGATTTTTAATCGTCTGATATGTATTATTTTTTATTTTCAAGTTTTTGACAAACTATTTGCTATCATATCATTCAAAAAAACATGATAAAAATATTGTTACCATAGAAAAAAAATTGCAACAACTCGATTATTGGTCCGTATGCTGTTCTAAATAATCAGAACTTTGTAGAGTCTGACAACCTCTGGTTTAGAAACCAAAATGAATTTGAAAAACAATTGAGTTGACAATGGGCACAGTTCTTGCTTTGTGTTCATCTTTGATCCTCTGAACGGAAAATTTTATTCAGTTGTTCATTCATTACTTCAATTCATTTTCGTTTTGCTTCTGTTTTTTTATCGCACTACTCCTTGACTTGTGAACCAAAAAGATGTTTCTTTGGGTATACATCTTTCTACCTCCAAGTGCTTCATGTCCAAGACTTTCATTCAAGGACTAAATTGATGCTTCCTTCAAATAGGGTGAGAATTTCAAAGGAATATTTAGAAAATCAGCTTCTACTATACCTTTTCAAGTTCAATATGGAAATAAGCAAGCTCAATATGGGAATAAGCAAATTCAATAGTGGAATAAGCAAGTTCAATATGGGAATAATATGTTTTGAATGAAGAAAAGTTTTCAGTTCACAAAATTTTAAGACTGGGGCCTTACAGTCCCTTACTCAATCCAATTGAGCATATTTGGTCAATATTAAAAGCCTTTGTGAAAAGAGAATTAGCTAAATAGAAAAATTGAGAATATTTTAAATGATGAAAGAAATAATTGCAGAATTTCGGAGCAAAGATCAAGAACAGCTCTAGAACAATTAATTGAAGAAGGACTAAATGAAATTACCTCAATGATTTGTACTAATTGTATGTATTGCTAGCATCCAGAATCGTTTAATATAAATAGATGTGATTAATTTTGTTGGCATGAGACTCTAATAAATAAAATGAAACATGACTTTTTTTTTTATAAATACATATATTCAATTTTTCATCTTTATTTATTTTTTCTATTTTCATGAATTATAAAATGTATTATCATGTTAAATTTCCTGAATATTGTCTTTTATTATTGATTCCCATATTGAAGTTACTTATTCTCATATTAAATTTGAAAAGGTATAGTTATGTGAATGCTAATCTTTGCTTATGAGCATAAAATGAAGGATGCCTGTGTAAGTTGAGAAAGCTAAATTTGCTTATTAAAAGTTCAAAAATAAACAAATGTACGCTTAAACAGAAATTTCTAAGGAAATGAAGGGATGTAAGGGGAATAGTGTGAAGGGATTAAAGCAGTGGTTCCCAACGTGGGGCGCAGGCCCCACCGGTGGGGCATGGCCAGGACGTGCACCCTTCGGCTTACTATACCAAAGACTACGGGGCTACGAAAATTAAATATCACAGGGGGGGGGGGGGGGGGGCATCAGGATTTTAGAAACGCCTAGGTGGGGCATGGCTTAAAATCGGTTGGGAACCACTGGATTCAAATCTGGAGAGAAGTAATAAATAATATATAAACGTACGTACTTTTGTAGCCAAAAAAAAAAAAAACCCACAAATTCTGGTTTGTTTTGTACAAATATTAATAATAATAATAACAGATTAATTGGGATTTCCCAAGAAGAAACAACTTATCAGGTATTTGCCCACCTAATAAAATTAATTTGTAGTGTAGAATAATGACCCATATGCATAAAAAATAGAGGAGTAAGGCTTTTATACACATGCCTCGTACTTTTGAGTTTTGTATTATAAAATTTACAACATGCCAATGAAGCACTTGATATTGAATAATTAGAAACTGATTTGAAACAAAAGCAAAATCCTGTTAATTAACTTTGCAGAGTGATTCATAGAAAATATTTTTTTTTAAATAAAATAAAATAGACTATGGATAACTTGCCAGTGGGCTTCTAACCACTTCAATATTCATTAATTAGAAGGAGGAATAATGAAGTATGTGAAAGGGGGGGGGAGGTATCCTGTGGAGCGATATATCATAAGATATGCACATTTGGCTCGGCTCATATTTATCTTTATTTAACAAAGACGACTTTTGCTAAAGGTATACATACATACATACATATATTGCAATTTATTCATAAAAAAAATATTGGCAGTTATAAAAAAAAAAACTTTTGCAAAAAAACAAAACAAAAGGGGTATGCATATTTACTGTTGTTCTTTTTTTTTTTTTTTTGGCTAATAGAAAAGAGGAAAAAGTTTATCATTATTGGGAGGAAGGGACTTCAGGTATGAAAGACAATATTCATGACTCAAATATTCATTTTTCAAGTAAATACTATTTAACCACGTGGAAAAGGCTAAGCTTCTTCAATTGAGGACAGAATATATATATGTATATATATATATATATATTAGATTTATAAGTTCTAAAGTTTAACTACAAAGGTAATGTATAGGATTTTTCAATAGGGATGACGCAATTTTATTTCATCAGGGACGGGAAACTACGTCATATTATTTTTTTTCTTTTCTTTACATTTCTACTCACAAATAGTTTACAAATCCTCATCATCATGGAGCAGGTCAACCTTGAGCAGCCTTTCCAAAATTCAAGTTCGGTCGTGGCAACTTTAAGAGGCTTTGCAGTAAATTTATTTATTTTTTGGCTCAATGGGTTTGTTTATAAGTAAAATATGAGTTATGCGTCAGGCAAAAACCCACAGCTGCTTCATGAGACAACATTGCATCCCGAAAAACTATCTGTTTGGTGTGGATTTCATGCCAATGGTGGTGTTTTTGGGCCATACTTTTTTGTTGATGGTAATAATTTTCACATACCGCTGAATGGAAATGTATTATTTTTGGCCCCAATTGGATGGTATAGACTTAAAGAACATGTTGTTTCAACAAGGCGGTGTTTTACTTGCCACACAGCAAACAATACAATTTATTTATTGAAGTGCAAATTCGGTGAACGTGTTATTTCCAGAAATGGGCCAGTCAGTTGGTTCATGCGATCTGATGCCTTTGAACTATTTTCTATGGGGCCAACTAGAGTCATTGGTCTACACCAATAACCCAGCAAAAGCAGCGGAGCTCAAAGCAAATATTGAACCCACAAAATTTCTGGAATTTCGGTCAATTATTGCAAAAAAGTGGCAGAAGAAAACTGGGTTCAACGATTGAACTTCTGCAAACATGCCCGTGGAAGTCATGCAAAAGAAATTGAATTCCATACTTATATTGAGAAGCTCCTATTCAAGAAAACAGTGTTTGTATCGCTAAATTCACCCCTTTCATGCTATATGGACATTTAATTGAAGTCCAATTTTTTTTTTTTTGACTCTAGTATGTAGATAATAAAAAGTCAATGAGTATGCAACAGGGCAGGTAAATGGGCCTAAGAATGTCCTAAAATTAACACAAACATAGGCTGTTACAACCATACAAATAATGCCTTAAAAGTGCAGCTTGCTCTTAATAAATGCATGACTGTTCACTGCCCCTTAAGCTACGTATGCACATTTGTATATTTCTAAAACTTTAATGGATAGGGGGCCAGACCTATATCCTATGAGAGGCATGCCAAATTTTAAAGGAGCAGAATTAAAGAGTACACTATTGTTCAGGAGTAGAATATAGGATGTGGTCTAAATTATTAAGAATACTTTAACAATAGTCCAGTTGAGGTTTGGCATGCATCGTTTGGGAGGTATGGCCCCTAAATATTGCAGTAGGTTACTATTTTGTAAGACTACGTATCAAGTCCTTCCAGCAGAGAAGAAAAGGCCTTTTTATGTTATAATGAGTTTTTTTGTAAAGAGACGACGCAATTCAAAGACTATGAAGATCAAATTAACACCATCTGGATTTATTGTTGGAGAAAATACTTTCTTTTTCTTTTTTTATTCGTATTAAACGACTTAGTTGTTGTTGTTGTTGTTGTTTTTTTGCACTAAGCAGTTAATATATACTCCTACTACTTTATATTTTATATTTATTCTGCTGCTAATTTTATCTTTCATAGTTTGGTCGCCTGCTATAGAAATATGATCTATACTGTAACTTGTCTGGAAGGAGAAAGAACTGTTGGTTAGATTTTATGATGTTGGTAAGAAATTGATAAAATTATCAATTTCTTACAAAGGAACTAATAAAGTACTTGAGGGAGGGGGTCGTGGAAAATTCCGAATATTATAAAGTCCTTTGCATCATTTACAAATAACAAATGAGAGAACAAGAAATTATTCTTCCTCCATAAAAAAAGAGTGTTTTACATCACATTTTCTAAAAAGTTATCTAGTAAAATATAAAAAAAAAACATTAGATTTTTGCAGGAAATATAGTTGTTATTTTTTGGATTTTGTGATTTTTTTTGTCTGACTCAAAGGTTGACTCAAGGTTTTTTTTATTAACTTGTTTATTATTATTGGCTATGAATTAATATTCAGAGTTCCTATTTCAAGAATGTGATCAAGAATTTGAAACCTTTGGTTACTTTGTTGAGCCCATTATTTGGGGAGTATAAATAATTCAAAACTTTATCACAAGTGAATCATGAATATGGTTTTCTCTTTTATTTTAAAGAATTTTACATAAAGGGTCCTTACATTTTTATTATTATTATTATTATGAAATAGTGTAATAGGACATTTCCAGGAAAAAGAATATATATATTTCCTGAGAATTTCTCATAGGTCTAATATCCCAAGAAAACAGGATCCTGGGATGTAGATCATTGATATATTAATAACTTGGACCGATAATAAGGTAAATAATTATATAATAAACCTGAAGCGAATCAAGTTGGGATCATTGACTAAAGAAAGAAAAATTATCTCATAATATCTGATGATATGTAGGCACGTCGAGCTTTTTTGTTCACTCGCAACCTCGATTCACAAAAGGGAAAGGAAAAATTTGGAAAAACAACTGGTAGTTACTCTTCTGTATTTCCCTTGTTGCTAACTGTTTAATATTGGACAGAGTTATTATTTAGATATACTATACATTGATAAATTCTATCAATATACAAATCAATCGTTAATACTTGTATATCAAAAATTAAAAAAAGGGCGCGCAATTTAATACTTTTTTTATGTATCAAAATCATATATAATAATAATACCCTTTTTGAGTTCATAGCACGTAGTGTCAGCTGCTTTAAATCAAAGGAGTCAAATGATGAAAATCAGCTGAAGGGAGGGGGAATACAGTGTGTTTTTGTTTATCCCAAGAAGCTCATCGTGAGGTTCTTCACTCCCTTCACTTTGAACGTCATTGATAAATAAGTAATGACGTATTTGGAAGGTCTATAACTTAGAACAAAGATTGGCTCAGAATCGAGAGAAAACAACCCCTTAAATTATTACTACATAACATTTAGTCGTCCATACATACCTAGAGCTGAAAAATAGGATGTAAAACGAACAAAATTTGTGGTCTCATGGGATATAAAAGGGTTTCGAAATGTCTTTGCCTCTTACTTCTCTCATCCTTAATAAAAAACATTTATATCTGGAGAAAACTCTTTTGAATCATCATATTATAAGTAATTAACTTCTCAAAGCATGAATTACTCACTTGATTCATAGAGTGGGAAAGAAATGATTATAGTTTTTTGTCTCTGAGATATGTATTTCTTAATTATATATATACTGCTTAATGCGTTTATTAGAATGAACTGCATTCCTACATACTTTGATTATGGCTTTCAGCTCAAACAAAAAATAATAATAATAATAATAACCTTTCAAAGTGTTTGAAGAAAGTTTATTTAATTATCTTGTTGTGTTTTTTATAACCTTTATAACAATATATATATATATATATATATATACCATATACACAGATAGATAAGTATATATATATATATATATATATATATATATATATATATATATATATATATATATAACAATATGTAAATGTATAATATGGTTGTAGCAGATGGTTGTATAATGGTTTTTTAAAGAAGCAACCTTTATATACCTATATGCGAGTGTATATATATATATATATATATAGGTATAATCAAGTATGTTAAACTTATTTTCTTTTTGAGATAAGTAGTTTTTATAGATATTTATATAAAGGAGACGAGAGGAGGAGGAGGAGGGAGGGGGGACCAACTTTATGTATAAAAAAATAGTTTCAAAACGTACCTAGTAGGTACATGAATAGCATAAATGACTTTTTGGATATATAAAAGAACCGATGATGACAAAATGAAGTCATAACTAACTACTTATATGTTTATAAACTGGATAGTTAAAAAAAAACAAAAAACAAGAAATCAAATTGCAAAGATTTAATACAATAATAATAATAATATATTTCGTCTTTTTCAAATTGATTGAGACGGTTTTGCAATTTTTTAATCCCTTTTATATATTTTTGGCCATGTACCTACACTATTTAGTATATGTAGGTATCTACAATCATTGATCCATATAATAAAGTCATTTATAGAATACAGGTGAACATACAATAACTACGAGCAACATTCGTGTCAAGTGTTTGTTTGACTTCATTTATGAGTCCTATGATGAACTATGGAGTCCGTAGGCCAAAAAAATCAATGATCTAAATCTTGATGCTAAATACAGATCTAGAGTCCAATTTTTGGAGATCTTGATCTCGACTCCTCTTGGCCCTGTATTCATCTCGACTATGGAATTCGATTCAAATTAATGTACTCCTTTCGATTTCCACTTAATCTCAATCCCTGTAATCCTTTGGTCTTTGTGTCTTGGTTTCTTTAAGTCTTGGTGCCGCAGAAGGAGGTCTTAATCAAAATGTATTTACAAAGAGCTTTCATATCAAAGAAGTAGACTCTCGATACTCAAAACTGACTGAATACTTCAAGAACCATTCCATGGTAATAGTTCTCTTCTAGTGCTGAAAAAAACTGAATGATTATATCATTGAACACAGTATTCTATTTTGGTAAGGATAGATGAAGGGGCCTTTTTTGAAGAGTGACTCAAAGTAGGAGGTAAGCAATGTCAGAGGCCTGATCTATGTACGTAAATTGATTTTTTTTTTTTTTTTTGAAGGCACTCACCCTTTGCAACATTTACTAATTCAACGAATCATATGTATGTAGAAATGTCCCGTCCTTAGAAGCAAAGAAGCTTAATAATTATAATTAATCAATCTGAACCCTACTCAAATTGACCCATTGGCTTTAAAAACTCTCTAATATACGCAATTTTGAGGTGCGACTGTGCCTATGCACATTTGTATGGATGTATAGGTAGAAATGCAATACTGACTATTTTTCAATACATTTTATTTTTGTATTGAGAAAAATTACAGTCCATATATTGATAGGAGTATGTACATATATATATTTATTTATATATGTAGTAATGATTGGGCTGCTCGACAATCCCATCAAGAATGGTGGGTAGGTGAGTAGTTAGAGTCTCTTTATGAAGACAACCCGTTTAATTAAAGTCAGTTAGTTACCTGTTTTATGATTCTATATATGTATATATATAAGTACATAATATGACTTGGAACTATGTTATATTCATGTATTATTTTTTTATGATTATTTCTCAAGAAAATTATACATACATACATAATATATTCTTATTATTATTATTATTATGAATTGGTGTAGTATCAAATAACTAACTATGTAATAATAGGTACGATATATTTACTAAATATTATTATTATTATTATTGGGTCTAGGTATGAGATGATATCTTTTTTTTTTTATGTGTGTATAAATAAATAATCATCACGAACATAAATAATATACATACTTAGCTATGAAGCAAATAAGAGTTTGTAGCTTCAAGGGATGTTTTATAAATCCATATTATTAATAATAATAACATGTACTGTAGCACCATAGAGCCATACTGTGGGTTAGGGGATACATGGCCATTCAAGGGATTTGAAAGACTAATACATTTCTTCCATTTGAATAATAATGTGATTCGTAGAATATTTCCTGCCTTTCCTCACTCATTCTTTCTTAAAATCAGGTCAAAGGTCCATTGGTATTTAAAGCCATACTGTGGGTTAGGGGATACTTGGCCATTCAAGGGATTTGAAAGACGAATACATCTCTTCCATTTGGATAATAATGAACAAATAATATGGATATGTGATTCGTAGGATATTTCCTGCCATTCCTCACTCACTCTTTCTCAAAAGCGGGTCAAAGGTCCATCGGTATTACACCTTAATGATACTATTTATAGATAGATATGTTCCTATTTTAATGCAATTTAAAATGACGTTGTGATAAATATATTGTTCTTTTTGCTTTTATTTATTAATTAAAGTGCAAAATCATATATTTGTCGTTATGTATGCAGGTGATTTAATGAGTTTTGTTAATCATTTTTTTGGTTTTTTTTGCAAAGTCATATTTTAATTACATATATATATGTATTCATTATAAGGCAGTGCAGAGTTTGAATTTTGTGTCTTTATAAGTAACTTTCAAAAAAAGAGAAAAAAAAATATAGTAATTAGCTTTTAGTATCTTATTTACTCCTTAGTGAACTGTGTATCCTTATAAATAAATCCAGTTCTCGTTTTTTTTTTTTAACACTAAAAAAATCCAAATTGCATATTTTATAGAATGATTTCATCACGGGTCACATGCTCATTTTTGACATTTTAATAATATATAAAGTACTTTTTGTGGCAAAATGTCCTGGAACCCATTTATTTGCCCTTAGAACTAGACAAACGGATGCTAAAATCACTCAGCTTTTTTTATCAACTAATTTATTATTGATCCATGCAGCCTTTTGGTTATGAATATATATTTTATCGAATCAAGCTTTCAATCAGCTTCATGAAACCAAAGACACGATCCTGTTTTTTTTTAAAGAACAAATGTCAGTTATTTGATTTTTAGCAATTCTATTATACGGATGTACCTTGTTGTGATTACTCAAGGTACTGCCTTAATTGTATTATTCATAGTTTATCCAATGCTCTTATAATAACATTTTTTCTTCTTGTCAGAAAATACGTTGATAACACTGATCAACAGTCAAAAATTCTAAGGGGAATAAGTGTAATAAAAGTTATTCAGTTTTGCACGCCAATTTCAAATCTGTAATTTTTTTTTTCGAGAGTCCTAAAGTTTTTGAGAAATCGGACTCTACTTTTTGAGATTTTTTGGCTCATTTTCCAACTTCAACTTCAATTTAAGCCTAAAAGGACACTTATTTTGTGCGTTAAAAAATGATGTTTTAAATGCAGATTCATAATTCCAGTCTTTGTTTTGAACTAAGGGGACTCTTGGAAGCGTAGGGGACGGGAGTAGGTCCAAAAGTCGGCCAAATCCTTTCTACTTAAATAACTTCTTGAATATTACATAAAATAGATTAATAAGGAATGCATTCATGAGCTGAGGCCCACAGCTTTCAAACGAGATGTCAAACGCCCGATAAGAATCCTTAATTAAAAAGAAATCCTCCATCTAAATGTCTAAATTTTCATTCAATTTTGAGCAAAAATCCACTAGAAATCAGGGACTCACGGTCGAGCTACTTAAGTAGAAGGATTAAGAAACCAGCTGAAATCCTTCTGCGCACTACTTTCTAGGATCAGCGTGGCATGACTTGGTACGAGTTGCTAAATCCCGGTGAAACAGTTGGCGGTCAACGCCAATTGGCCGATTTGAGCAGACTTATACACCAAAAATGCCCAGAATATTCCTATCGGCGTGTCCAAGTAACTTTTCATGATGACAATGCACCGCCACATCGAGACAGAGAGACACGGGAATTGGTGGAGACGTACAATTGGGATCCGTTGGTGCATGCGGCTCACTCATCATATTATCACTTGTTCGCATTCATGGATTAGCCATTAAAAGAACAACGCTTCAATTCTTATGCAAAAGACGAAAAAAAAGCTCGATGATTGGTTTACGGACAAAGACAGCCAATTTTTTGGGTGCAGCATCCACAAATTGCCTGAGAGATGGGGAAAATGTGTGGCCGGCTATGGGCTATTATTTTGAAGATTCAATTTGTCACCATTTTTTTTTCATAATAAACCTTCGAAATTTAAAAAAATACATACATTGTCACATTTCATAGATATAAAACCTGGTAACAATAAGTTATATAAAAAGATTTCATTCAAAGTAGAACTTCATAGATTGCAAGCAACAACTCATGATGAGCATTTGTCAACAGAATGGTGAGAACATTCAAGCACAACCACAAGAGACACCACTTTTCAAGAGGACTTTACTCGGATAACATCCACGTATAAATAAATAAATAAGAAATAAACAATAATAAAACTCCAACATCATACATTTATTTATATGTATGTAGTACTGTTAATTAATTATTTATATACAGTATCTACATATATATAAAACACATGTACTTTATTATTACATAGGAACAACGTAGCTTGACAGACACACCTGTCGGATATGATGTTATACACATATAAAGAAGGCAGTAGAAAATGATGGATCTATCTATGTGTGTGTGTGTGTGTATGTTACCTATTTGTTGTTGTTTGTATTTATTATTATTATAAAATGTGATGTAAAGAGAGAGAGAGAGAAAGAGAAAAAAAAAATATTGAGTCCATTAAGTTTTTTTTTTAGTTTTTTTTTTTTTTCATTATCATATTCTTCGTCGTCATTGACTGGCTTGAAAGAAAGAAAGAAAGAAAGAAAGAAAGAATCCCTTTGTTGTTGTAGAGAGGTTGTTTGTATGTAGTTTACTCATTTCTATACCCTTCATCCATACTCACATTATTTCTCTTAAATAATAATAAAAATAAAGAAATACATATCAAGCATGAAAAATTCATAAAAAAAATATTTATTAAATTAATATTTCGGGAGAAAGCTTGAGTACATATTTTTTTTCTTTCTTTCCTTCCCCTCGTCTTAGTATAAACACATTTTACAATGTGTACATATATATATATATATATATATATATATATATACCTATTTATATAATCTCTTAAAAGAATGGTTTTTAATAGTAATGAATATACTATATAAAAAATCATTTTGATTAATTAATTACTTAGTCTCTACTTTTCTTTAATTCATTTTCCATTATGGTTTGGTATAGAGAGAGAGAGAGAGAGAAGAGAAATATTTGAGACAATATAAGAAAAAGAAAAGAAAAAATCTTTAATAAGCATGCAACATACGTATTTTTTTTTTTTTTTTTTTTTAAATTTAACCCCAAATCAACAATATGTAATTAGAAATGGTACACCCTCCGCTAATGTACTAATATATATATACATATATATGTATATATATATGAATTAATGAGATGGGCGTTTTTTTGAGGGTTTTTTGAGGGTTTATTTTTATTTTTGTGAGATGAGATGAGGAAAAAGTCCGTGCAAGTCTTGAGGAATGTTTGACTCTTTTCTTTTCTTTGTTCTCTTGCTCTGATGTATGTACTTCCAATCTTCACCACTATTAAAATGTTATACATACATACATAAACGTTTTGGATATTTAGTATGTTATACTTTAATGTTTTAATCGCTGGAGAAATCGTGGTATGTAGGATGGAAGATCTTTGATTAAGAACTCTACAAATATTTACACCCACAATTTAACTCTAAATAGGTACGTATAGGGGTCAATAAGGGTCATTTTGATCATTTAAAAACTTATAAAACTAAAATTATATATAACTTGCTTAAAAAACTATTGAAATAAAGTCTAATTATTTCGTCTATTTAAATGTGTTTTCTGTCAAAATTGCACACAAAAAAAATTGTATTATTCTTTTCTACTTATTTCATGAAAAACAGGTATATTTTAGACTCAATTGTCTTGTAGCTATTTTAAATTCTATTGCAAGATATGATCATTTACTTATTTTATTAAAAAAAAAATAAGGTCAATTTGAGTCTCAATTGCCTTATAACTATTCAAATTATGATCATTTACTTATTACGATAAAAACAGGTCAATTTTAGTCTCAATTCCCTTAAAACTATTATAAATTATATTTCAAGATTTGATTATCTACTTATTTTGATAAAAGAAAAGTCAACTTAGTCTCAATTCCCTTAAAACTAATAGAAATTATATTTCAAGATTTGATTATCTACTTAGTACGATAAAAACCGGTCAATTTTAGTCTCAATTCCCTTAAAACTAATAGAAATTATGTTTTAAGATTTGATTATCTATTTATTTGGATAAAAGAAAAGTCAATTTTAGTCTCAATTCCCTTAAAACTATTATAAATTATATTTTAAGGTTTGATTATCTATTTATTTTGATAAAAGAAAAGTCAACTTTAGTCTCAATTGCCTTAAAACTATTCTAAATTATATTTCAAGATATGATTTAAGCAATTTATTTATTTTGTTTTCCCTTAAAATTAGTTGAGAATTTGGTTTGTTTGTTTATTTTTACACAAAATATCGTCATTTAGTGTTAGTGCTCTGCAAATAAACAAAGTGTTACTAAGTTGCAAAAGTATCTACTAATTTGAATCTTTTCAGGCCTTATATGGAATGCATGGAGTCCCTCTATATAAATTTTTGCAAAAATTAGCAACAACTTTAAATATATATATATTTATTAAAATGTGTAGATTTTGAATATGACTGAAATTTATATTATAATTATATATTTTTCATAATGATTAAGTAAGAAAAAAGATAATTAAAAAATAAGTTAGTAATATATATACATATATGTAAGACTGAAAATATTTAAAATCCAAAGTTAAAAGTCCCATTTGCAATTTTCAAAATTGCAAATTTTACATTATATATATATATATATATATATATATCGAGTTCATTGTCTCCAAGGAGTGAGAGAGGAGGGAGGGGGGGAAATGGTTCTCTATGCACTTTTTTTTTCCATAACTAAGAACAACTAATCTGTAGTAGAATGATTAATTGAGAAAGATTTATTCATGTTTTAAATTATATTAATGAAATATGTATTTTTTTTTCTTTTTATTCCTTTTAATCTTTTAATGCCGAAAAGAAATAAATTTTTTTTTTTTAAAAAAAGTGTTAACGAAGTTTGCGAATGCAAAAATTATTTCTCCTTGAGAGTCAACGAATACAATTTATACATATTACAATTATTTTTTGTTTAAATTAAACTTTAAAAAAATGTTTGTCAGGGAGTACAAAAGGATATTTATTGAGTTATTAGGCAGTGATTCTTAAACTCTGTCTCCATGGATGATACTTCTAGGTTCTTTTGCAAAATTTATGTTTCTATTATGGAAAGGAAACAAGGTCGACAAATTTGTCGACAAAGGTGGGCCAAAGTTTAAGGATCCCTGTATGAGATAAGATACAGCCTCTCATAGAGCAGATTTGGGCATTGTACGGCCCGCGGGCCCACTTTGAGTGGCCCGCGAAAAATTGCTTGGACTTAAGAAAACTAACTAAAAGTATATTTTAAACTTTTGGTCTGGCCCTCCACAATATTTTCTGCTTATCATTCGGCCCTTGAAGAAAAATAATTGCCCACCCCTGTCATAGAGAGAGCAACGAGCACTCGAAAAATAGGATAGAAAAAGAAACATACCTCAAGAGAAGAAGGGTACAGAAATCCAGGGATTCATCCGTACTTCCAACTCTGTATCAGGACGAAATATAATGTTACTGCAATCGTGACTTGAAACTATTAATACTATGAATTACTTCAATAATGGAATCATTACGCCTCATAGTTTTGGGTCATATGGCCATGTATTTGACGGTCGATTTGGCTGCCTCTTTTTAGACCGATTTGGGTCAATATTTTATTAAGAGATTTTATGGATTAAAATTAAATTATTTTCAAATCGAAAATTGATTTTTTTTCTTTGTTTCACATTAAAAGCGCCATAACTCATCAAAAAATTACTACGTCATGTGTGTTGTACACTTTAAATTTTGCTTGACGTCAGCGTATCTTTGTTTACAGCTTCAAAAGGTCACACATGACCTCATCGACATTTTATTAAAAATTTTATTTTTAATTGAAACTGTTCCTAACTAAACTTGTTCACAGGACCGAATAAGTTCTTTCCGACAAAAGTTACAATGGTTCAGGATTTCCGGACGGAAATCATGTAATTTCAAATCTTTTTGTTTCCCTTTTCTGTGAAGGAAAAGTTGAGACATTTAAGAAAGATTTCAATGTGGAATAATATTTTTATCTTAATACAATTTTATCATCCCCATTTCAATGCTTGTTTTTTCTGTCAGCTGTTGTTCTGTCAACATTTTTACAATCAGTGTATTTGTCATTAGTATACAGATATACATAGTATATAAAAACTTGAATGACCTCATGTAAACATGTGAATATATCCCTGAGTAGAGATAGGAAATTTGTCGAGCGCGATTAAAAAGCGTGCAATGAACGTATGGTCCCCATGTTAATTAAACACTATTAAGAAGATGCAAGAAGGTGCACAAATTTAAATTATTGTGTTGACGGGCATGCTACAATACAGGTTACCAATAGTTTTTTCCCTTCTTCTCATCAATATCAACCCTATCCAGACAATTTTTCCAGCTATGGATATCCCTAAGTTACATACTAAAGAAGAGTCTAGCCAATGATCAATCACCAAAGAATTGCGGACCAATATTATCTTCCCTATGAGGAGGAAACATTCAATCAAACTGTCATTGTACTTATTAATATTCTGAAAATCAATGACTTAAAATCGAAATAGCCCTTGTTAAATAATAGTGAACATTCCATTCAATATTAGAGACGAGTTTAACAGATGTAGAAACTTAATTTTTTGCCATTTCATTTTGGGCGTTTTTTCTTCTTTCCTTTTTAGAAGGATAGGTTTAGAGATACGAAATAAAATTGCTGGAAGATTGTTGTTAAGCACTTTTGACTATATCATTATCATCCCTACAAAAGTCCTCTTTGAATGAATCAGTAAAGTCTTTACTAATTAAAAAAAAATATATATATATATGGATGTATTTTTTTGGCATGTTACAAAGTATGCCAAAAACAACGGTGGGTTCATGTCATCCTTGGTCATAAATAACATAGGCTCCAAAAACCCATTTAAGAATTTTTAACCTCTTTTTCTTTCTTGTTTTTTTTTGTTTTGTTTGAAGTGTGTTATGTACATATTTTGTATACCTAGAAGGAAGGAGTGGTGTCTTTTCATGGGGTTCATAACTACACAACATTGCTTATTTAAATCTTTTTTTTTTTACTTTTCGAATGGGTTCATAGAAAAATGTTTGCTTTAAAGGAATGGTTTGTCAACAGTTTTGTTAATTTGTAAAAAGAGATTCTATCTTGTACATTGATTTTTTTGCAACATGATTGATGGATTTAAACGGTCTTGAGGTATATATATGTATATATATATCGGAGATTGTTAAATGGACTGCCAAAAACATGGCCATAAAATAACCAAGGTTAATCTACATACTTTGAGATAGCAAAGGATTCATTCCTAATTAAAATATACTAAATTCATACATAGTCTCGTATCTATATACAATTTTCTCATTGCCAATAATTCTTTGTCAAGTAGGTACAAGAAAGATGAATTAAAGTCCAATATATGTATGTCCAAAAAACTTTCATCTAAATATAATATATGTAATGCTTGCTTATCATACATTAATGTAATTAGTCATTTCTTAACGTTCCTTATTCGAAATAACTAATAGTATTCACGTCCTAACTTTTGTCAAAAGTACATAGAGATGCAATTTTTGATGTGAAAAAAATACATTTCTATGATTCGAAAAGGAAAAAGGATTGGTACTTTTAGCTGATGTAAAGAAAGTTATCAATTCAAGTATGTACATCATAATTTTTTCACTCGCCTTCTCCTTGCGCTCAACAAAAGTCGCACCCCTAGTAGTAAATAAATATGGGAATTCAAATCCATTTGATATTTGAGTACTTACTCAAGTACTGCAAACTATAAAACTGTCCTAAACTAAAAAAAAATCCTTTTAGAACTTTCCTACGTTTAGTTTGAGTAGATTTGTCAATCTAAAAAACACACCCCCAATTATCGTTAGAAACTTGAGCGTATCTCAATTCTACATCAGTTTATTTTATCCATAACTAGCCTTAAAATAACGGCTTGCAGTACAGTGTTTTAACACTACTAGCTCATGCAGAATGTTTAGAATTGGTGAATGAATATAAAGTATGAAATTGCATATATGTTTTTTCGCCTTGGATGACCTTGTTGAGTTCATGGGTCCTCATCCCAAGCACAAGATCGACCATCTCTTGAAATTTTTGACATGATAGACAACTTCAAATTTGCCTTTCTAAGTCTTCAAATTGCATTTTGGCCTCAAAAATAGGGGAGGGGTTTTAACGACCTCGGACAACCTTGGATGTCAACATGACTCAGCCTAAATTTAGCTACCATTGGTCTATCCTACCTCCAAGTTCATCTGGCTGAGTGTGATGCACAATCAAACAAACGAACGAACAAAGGAATCCCCACATTATATTCAAAGAGTATTGAATATTTAAAATTGATTTTTCGCTAGAGTGACCTCCTACATATTTGTTAGCTGAAAAAATGACTTTTGGTATAAGTAACTTTGTGTTTGTAGCATTACCTTTTAAAATGCAATGCCGCTATTGTTATAAAGAATGATGCCAAAGCTATTATTTCTGGCATCAAAAGATCAAATTTTGAAATAGGAACGATGCTGTTCAATTAACGGTAATTTGAACAATATTGATATGGTTTACAAATTCCGTCTTTAGTGAAAGTTGATTGATGGTATTAATGAAACAAATTTTGATGTTCCATTATGTTTAAAAATTTATGTTTCTATTATAAATTAACTATTTTATTTGGTCAGATGCAAATATTAGTGAGTACTTATTTTTTACTAACATACAATCAAGTCTGAAACTGGTCAATGTTGAAAATATACTTATACATATATGTCAAAGGATGCCGAATACCTAAAAAAAAAAAAAAAAAAAGTATTGTGACATTTAAGTTGTTAAAGTCTTCATTGCAGTAAAAAGGCGTTCTTGGTTCAATATAGGAAATTACAAAATACTTCTTTTAACCCATCGATACTAGGGCAAGTATACTAAGAGTAAACATAAACTTAGTCCAATGCGTACCCTTACTCAAGGAGTGGAACAACATCTCAAACCTCATCGAGTCACAATGGCCAAAATATGTTATGGCGGTTTACAAAAAAAAGTTCTACTTCAATAAAATTTTAGATAAATCTAAACGTGAGATTACTACAGCGATCAAATATTCTCAAATATTTTCAAATAAATTATAACCATTGGTGACGTAAATACCATTAAGTCTATTCCAAAATGTCAACAAAAACCAAGGGTATTATGTGAATTAGAACATTTTTCGAGACGAGAAAAAAATATTGCCTAAACACTCACAAAGCCTAGAATGTGTACAATCATTTATGTTGTCCATTTGATATCTTTTATTTTGATTTTTTTCTCCTGGAATTGAATCTATTAGGATTAGACTTTGTTCCTTTTACAAACTAACTAATTTTGAGTAAATGCCTTACATATATACGTCCTTATTTATATTGTATATCATCAATCTCAAAACAAAACAAAAAGGACAGAAAATAAGACCCAAAGTCAGTTGATATTCTTTTCTACTGTGAAATATTTCTTAACTTAACATGCAGTTTTGTAAGAGCCTAAGTTTAAAACAAAGCGTCGAAACGCTCTATTTATCTTTTGTAAATAAGAATTTTCACATGATTAAACTATTAATCATTCTTTGCTACATAGTATGTACCTCCAATATAGTCCATATCAAAGCTATTAAACAAAGTGTCAAAACGCACCCGTTAGCAGTAGGAGATTTCCTTGGATAGGTGACAACATTTTCTGCAAGATGTTGCTTTAAAAGTACTTATATTATTTATGTATATATATATATATCTGTATAATTCATCTTGTTTTAATTGAATTAACAAAGTGAATTCACGAAGGATCCGTAGTTAGTTATAGAGTAATTCATGTGCGACCTCAACTCCCCTAGCGAACAAAAGAGCCACCTCGTAGCCAATTTAATTATGACACTGTTTTATATTTTGACAAAAGTTAACTCGAGCTCAAACGATTAATGTTTATAACTCTACTCTTATTTGATGTGAATATCCTTTTTCTCTTAAATTCAGTGATACCAATCACTTTTCAATACAACCGGAATAGTCCCTGTTTTGCTAAACTCATTAAATTTTGTCAGATTAAAGTAGAAGGTTTGTAGATAAATGTCTGTAATAACTCTGAAACTTCCTTAATTTGTATACAGTATTTCATATTCCAGCCTTGAATTTTAAATCAAACCTCCCTCCTCTTTTGCAGAGAAAATGTTTGCAGCGCCCTCTCTGCTATTAACATACTATATCATCAAATAACTTTTGCTTTAGCGGAAAAAAAAGTAAATTTAAAATTGAACTTAAAATTAATGCTCCATTGATAAATATTAAGTGTAACAACCAATTCCTGTCTCTTCAATATCCTATATATATGTATATAAGTGTGTAATGTAGTAATTTTTTATATCTGACGGCATTGGAAGAAGATCAATGACATGCATACCCATAAATATTTTGTAAACAAAATCTGAAATCTTTGTATTGATAATATGTGACTTTAATTCACCTACGATAATTTGACAAAGAAGAAGAATATTAGTATGGGATTCACAGAATTCACGGGATATGACAATGTTGGGATCAATACTATGAAGACATAATAGATAAAAAATATTACTCTACCTACCAATAAACGTGCAAATTCCTTACGAGTAGTTGAACATGACAAAAGTTAAAAAAGGTCAAAGGTTTAATAACTTGATTCTTCAAAGTTGTTTGGTCAATTTACATCTTTTTCGATTTTTCTGGGCTCTTTGTAAAGTTTGTAAAGTCAATTTTTAAATTTGAAAAAAACAAAAACATATGTGGAAATAAGTACATAAAAAATCAACTTATTTATAGCAAAAGTGCAAAAAAAAATATAAAAAAAATAGATTTAAAGATTTACTGCTTAAAGATCTTGGACTCCTTTGAGTATCAACCCCTCCTCAAAGTTTTGACATTGGTGATAGTGTCAAGAAACCATGACTAAAGGAACAAAATAATAAAAGAACAACAGGACTCATTAGGACCAAACCTCATATCGATCCCTTAAGGTCCTTGTTTTGCCTTGCTCTTGATCCTCTTGTAGTATTCGTATCCTCTAAGATCTCTCAAGTCCTGTCTTGTTTTTGACTAATGTGGCCTTGATCAGAATATTAAAAAAGTTATACTAACAAAACAAAAAAGATTCAATTCAAATTTAAAGAATAAAAAAAGAAAAAACGCATTTGCACCGCATAGGGCAAAAAAAAAAATCAGATCTGGAGAAGGGGCTATTAATATCTATTATCTGCATGCCCCTTAGAAAATAAATAGACTTGCCCCTACCTAGAAGCTCATTCATTTGCTAAAAAGCTCCCCTCCTCGTAATGTGTTCATTTTATAGTTTGAAATGCTGTATTTAAAGACCTTAAAGATATAAAAAAATTATGTTTATGAAGCAACACGTTTAAAAAAAAAAAAGACACAACGTCTTTTAAATACATCTTAAATATATGTACATAATACGTTTGTATATTTTAACAGATGTAATAAAACTCTAAAGCAAGTATGAAATATCAGCAGCATTTATAACATAATTTGATGTCTATATACATAACATACATAGTATAAAAATGTATGTATGTCTGAATATACCTTTAAGAAAGAAAGAAAAAAACACTTACTTCGACTTGATATAAAATATATCATAAAAAAAGCTTTTAGTTTGCTAATCGAAATGGGTTTTTTATTGGTGGAAAGAGATGAGTGTTGTAAGTAATTTAATGTATCATTCATTTCACGGGTTTATTCTTTATTTATTTTTTAAACAGTAACTTGATTGACGATCCATATAAAGTACAGTCCATTCCCTTTAGACCGAGAGCTAAGATACATATATTTTTACTTAAATTCTAGAGTTCTTGAGATCATCAGACTTGATTTTCTCACAGAAATCTGCTTAATGAACGTCCTGATCTCTTTTGAGTCTTACTATTATCTTGATTTCAACCTCTTTAAAATCTTGGTTGGGTGTCAATACACCAAAATACTATGCCAAACACCAAATCTATAAATTTCCCTTCTAAAAAAAAACAATAATTTTTTTGAAACGCTTTTATTGACATTTTGCTGCAGAAGACTTCATCGAGTCCATTTTTGCAAAAAAAAAAAAAATGCATCTCGAATCAAAATGAAATAAATAAAAACATTCAGGGTTCATTGACTGGTTCTGATTTGAGTCAGAATATGTATTTTTTATCTTTCTTATTTGTTTCATAAGATATTTCGTTCAAACATTGTACAACCAAACTTTTCGAGGTAACAGGATTTTTGACTCGCTACTAAAAGTATTTCCCCACGACTCTCCTGGCCTCGTTCCTCAAGCTGACAACCTCTCACTGCAAGTAAATTAAATGTATGAATATAAAATTAATATAAAAAATAAAACAATAACAAAACATAAAGGAACAAATCATTACACAGCAAATTTCGTTAGAACCGATTTATTACTCCCCATTAAATCCATGTTATAATTATGCTTTAAATCTACACTCTAATTCATTTGAAGGAGAAGTGTGATAGCTCCTTTACGTATTAAACAAAATGGACATATTTTCAATACAAAATATTGAGGCAACATCGTTGTATGATGTTTTATTTTCATGAATGATAATAAAAAAGGAAAAAGAAGGCAACTGTTGCATACCTCTAAAAAGATGGTCGACTTCTTGAATGATGTTGTCACGTAAGAACGCTGCTCTATATAGTATTTGGACTGAATGTCATATGTAAGTAGTAAGTGTCACATTAGATTAGATTGTAGAGTCCAACTTGATGCCAAAGAATAACATTTGAAAGGGTGGAGAAAAATGGAACTAAGAAATGGAATTTGTATTGTTTTCCAAGGATGTCAATTATCCGATAGGTTCACTGCTTAACAAGAGAGTTAATTCAATTTCAACTGAATCCTCGTTGTTCAAAACACAAAATAAATGGGGAAGAAGAGAGGCAGAAAAATCGACAGCTGACAACAAAATAGAACTTGCTCATTTGTATAAGTTCTAATATTTTTTCGATCCCATTTTAATCAAAAAAAAAAAGAAAGTGTTTATGCCTTCTCAGATTTGACTGTCTTTTAAAAGGATGATGTCTAGGAATGTAAATAATATGCAAATCGGGCTTGTAAGAATCAAAGAAAGAGAAAATCATCAACCTGGCCACTCTGACAATTTGATGAATGTTGAGAGGGAAGCAGCTTGAGCTGTCATGACGTTTTACTGAGCTAATAGCTGCTATTCTCCTTTATATATGTATATACAAATGAAGACATCAATAATAAATAATGACATTATGTATATATACCATCTATAGATGAGAGGCAGAAAATTAACTCAAATTAATATCAAGAAATTATATGTATATTTTTACCTAATAATTAATTTTACGAGGACTTGAGCCCTTTTTGTTTACATTTTATTTGCTTTATTAACCTAAGTGCATCATGTATTCCTTCATGCAACATCTTTACTATCAAGTAGATGTTCTCCCCTCAGTAGTAATAAAGGAAAAATAATAGCAGCTTTGGAAAACATAAAGGTCTGTTCGAAGAGCCAACTCCACAAAGTCTCGCACGCGGCATTTTACATATTATTTACATTCCTAATGATGTCTCATGAAATCGTTCAAAAAGGTGGATTCTTTATTTGTGGCATCATTGCGATTACATATGTACATATCAGGAATCATCACCAAACTAAAGTCTGGAGGCCAAGTTTAGCTCATAATGTCAATTTATTCGGCTTGTTGACAGCATTTGAACTTGTTCGTTAAAACATGAAAAAAAAAAAGTGGGAATCTAAAGAACTTTATTTCATAATCAAAATTTATTTCATCAAAAATAATCCTCCCCCCCCCCAATGCAGTCCACTTGTGCCAACGTTTTTTTCTAATTTTCAAAAAAGTTACAAATTTTATATTAAGTCAATGATTACAGAGCAATAACTCCTGAATTTAGATATGCTACTAAAATTCAATATCGGATACTCGGTTTCTTGAATAATAAGATATATGTATCTATAGAAATAGAATTTGAAAAGAATAGTGTCTGAAATATTCATTTAAATTTTTTTGGTTTCAACATCATTTCTCTAAATTGAATTTTCGTCATCATCTTTCAGACGTATTAAAAAATGAAAAATTCAATTTTAACTCTTCACAAAAGGACGTCGTGTATCTTAAACACTAATGAATATTTTGACAACTAATTTGGAGTCACAGATGTCAATGACAGTAGAGACAGCATACAAACAAAAGCATGTGTTGTATCCCTTTCGGAATCACCAAGAAATTAAATTCAAACTTCCCAGAAAATTTTTTGCTCACAGTAGTAGATAGGTACTTTCACAATTTTTATAAATTCAATAAATTTTTCCTAGCCTTTATGGTATTGATTCAAATGTACATGAGATTGAAGTATTAAACCCGTGAAGGAAAACTTTTTTGAGCCTCGTTTTATAGATCATCTTATTAATATGATATATATGTATATATTTTCTGTATAAGGGAGAATTTCAGTATAAATTGCAAACTATAATTAATTATAATAGATAAAACTGTGGACCCTGACATTTCCTAATATTATATATATAATGTTTCCGAATCAATTATTCTAATTATAAAAGGAAAAAATCACTCCATCCCCTTCTATTAGTCTTTTAATTATGCTCAATTTATAATATTATATAATATTATCGCAATCTTACCATACAAGCTGCAACTTGTACAAACTCAAGAATTATCAGGCCTGTAGATGTAATTATCTTCAATCATCTGATTACTATGATGTATACATATATGATCAAACCCCTCCCTTTTTTAATTCAAATCACATTTGACAAAACTCCTCTATACTAGCAGCCATGAATGGGTATTTTATTAAATGAAGACCCTGGAAGGGTTTGTCCGTAAAGTACAATATAATAATTACATCTGATTATAATCAACACATACGGATTCAGTGAAACAAATAAATAAATAAATAGATTTCTTGTTAAATGAACAACATATGTACATATATGTACATAATTTAAACAACACAGTATGTATGTACATATAGATAAGTTCGTTGCCAATTTTTTTTTTTTTTTTTTTTTAAACAACAACTCCATTTTGTGATTTAAAGCATATAGTATGATAGTAATCTTTAATTAAAAATTATTTTCCTTGCTTCTTGGCGTCTTTTTTTTAATATTATTTCATGTGCATATATATATATATATATATATGAATGTATATTCTTAAGACCGTTTAGAAAAAGAAATTATTTAGGACACTTTTTTACTTTTTAAAAAAAAAAAAAAACCCACAGATGATAAAGTGTTATTACCTATGTACACAATACATACATTCCCTGAAATGAGGTACATACATACTTAGATATGTATACGCATATTAATACCTTCGTTATATGTAAATGAAGAAACGAGGGACAGTGTTCTAGAGTAGAGTGGAGTTTGTGTCTATGTACATACTACGGCTTAAATCTGGTTCATTACCATGTATACATATATTGTAGTAGTAACAACTACCTCATATAAATGAGCGTCATGCTAAAAAAGGAAGGAAAAAAATGTTTAATTTAAATAAATTTAATTCACAAGGGCTTTTTAGATCACGATGTTCCTTTTGAAATGAAATGTGCATATTTACGTAGATGCTAATAGTAACTTCCTACATCACGTCGAGCTTCTTTGTTTCCTCGCAACCTCGATTCTCCAAAGGAAAGGGAAAAATTTGGAAAAACAACTGGTAGCTAGTCTTCTGTATTTTCATTGTTGCCAACTTTTTAATATTGGACAGAGTTATTATTTAGCTATACTATATATTTATAAACTTTATCAATATACAAATCAAATGTTAGTACTTGTAATATATTCAAAATTCAAAAAAAGGGCGCGCAATCCTTGATTTAATATATTTATTAATTAATATCAAAATCATAAATATGCCCTTTTTAAGCTCATAACACGTAGAGTCAGCTGCTTTAAATCAAAAGAGTCAAATGAAGAAAATCAGCTGAAGGGAGAATACATATATCCCAAAAAGCTTGTCGTGCATTTGTATAAGGAGTATTTTCACATGACGTCATCACTGTGGAACTCGGCCATCTTGGATGGAGAAATAAACAACCAAATTTTATACTATGAATAAAAACCCTAATTATTTTCTTTTTTAAAAAAAGGGATGAAAATAGTGCCTTGACAAAGAAGGATGTCACAATGAACTCTATCAAAAATCTCTCTCTCTCTCTTTATTAAGCATATATCAGGCCCAAATAATTTGTATTGAACATATATTATTACAGCATTATATATTAATAGTACATATATGTATGGTCAATAAATTAAATGTTTCTTTACATTTATTTCAAAACTTTTTTTCCCTCTCTAATAGCAACCAAATGGAAAAACGTGAGGTCATTATTAAACTCCATTTTAAACTCCAAGGGTTTTGGTGAGGTTGTCAATCCTTGCCAAAATACACTTGGTACATCATAAAAAGGTTCAAAAATACCAAGAGTATTGATGACAGACCAGAAACTGTGTAACTAAAGACTATATGGAGGTTGATTGAGACCTCTACAGCAAAGATTTTTTATAAGGCGATCCATAAGGATATTGGCCTTGGAGGCTAGAGTAAAGTATGAATCAAATCGCAAAATCATCCGAGAGAGCCTTAGAATGAAGCTACTTCACCTTTAGAAGTGCCATTTTCCCAATGGAGCAATAATGAAAAAAAAAAGATAGGCCAGGACAGAGCTACTTCTCTATGTAAGGAAAGGTTCATCATCTAGACCGAAGAAAAGATATTTAATGGGGTATAATGACCAGATTCTTGCCTTCAAGATATTCCAGGAAGATAGGTGTGCATTGACCTCAAATGTGATGGTCTATGCTACTGTTGCCTGAAGTGGAAAAAAGACACATAGAATCGTCATTCCATGGGGTGTCAAGGTCAGGAAGACCATGTGTTTGAACAGGTCGAGGAACAAAGTACTTTGATAGCCAAATTCGCAACAATGGCGGTACTCGTACGTTTTTCAGCAGGATGGTGCATCATCCCACACGGCGAAAAAGGACCCAGCCTGGTGTGAGAATGAACCTTTTCTATGTAATTGAGTGTCTTTCCTCCTTTTTTGACTAAATAATTTTTGTTTTGTACAATCTATTTGCAAAATGTCATTGCAGATTGAATGCCTTTTAAAACACACTGGTCACCCTTTAAATACTTTGATAACAAGTTTAATAGTTGAAACCTGATTTTTCTTCAGCATTACATATGTGGGTATCTATCTATCACTGACTTATAACGACTGATTGGCAAATGACAATTTATTATAATCCTTTGTTACAAATTGTAAAGTAAAATAACAATACTTATAATAACTTATATGTATTATAACTGTTTAATGTAGGGAGGCTTGTGATTTTATTAATTAATTAAATGTTTGTTTGTTTTGACTTCTTTTTTTTGTGTGTTTTTAGATTTATGTATGTTGCAGGTATTTGCAGATTGAAAGTGAGTAATGATGTTAGATTTTCTAAAGGTGGAGACAGTTTGGGCGTTAAATAACTAAATATTTATTTTTTTTATGGAGGGAGAAAAAATTATTGAATGTAATGATTGCAATAAGAGATTTTAATGTTTTGTCTCGATTTATACAGGTACACCTAAGTAATTAATTCCAGATAATTTTGAGAATGAATTTAAATTGCTCGAAATCAAAGTTAATTACGTACTATAACTGTGTATATATTATGTATAAAACAATTGGCAAAAAAATTAAAAAAAACTTTGACAAACGTTTGTTGCTTTTTTTTTTAAGAAAAGTAAATCATAAATTACAGCTTACTGTCATTGCAATATTGTTGCATTGTACATATCTGTCTGCTGTTGACACAGAATTATCAACCTTTCTACATAGGTTACTGAGCCTACTTCTATAAGAAACAAGTAGGGTCAAATCCATTCCTTGTGGCAACCCTAATTGCCCAAGAACTATGCGCGAAAATCCAAAGGTTTATAGGTATATACACTGTATTAAATAGGGACTCTACAATTTATTTTATTTACATAACAATATGATAGATATAGCTCTCAGCTATTTTATTGTTAAATTTATTTCAAAAAATATTAAAAATTGAAAAACTGACCGCAAATATTTGGACTTACCCCGAGGGAAAATTGAAAAATGTAGTCAAGGAAGTATGTTTTTTATATGAAATCAAAAAAAAAAAACTCAAATTATTTTGTTATAAAAGAAAGTAATATCTACAAAAAATGTTTAATAAACGGTCCCCAAAAACAAATATCTCATCTCTAAAAATAGAAATAAAAATACTGGAAGGGAGGAAACATACCGCGTATAACGCGCTTAAAACATTTATTTATCTGTTAATTTCCTTTAAAATTTTAAGTTTTAAGGGTCATAATGGATTTTTTAGCTATTGATAACAAATGCTTAGGATAATTTACACATATTTTACCTAAAATTACTTGAATATACTAAATTAGGTAATGAAATTAGACCCAATACCCTGTTTTACTAAATCTGTTTACAAAAAGTGATACATTTAAAAATTGCATAGAAATATTAGACCTTGGAAAACGTGAAATGAATATAAATCTCGATTGGTGTAAAGGCCATGCAGATATTTCAGGAAATGATTTTCCAGACTATCTTGCAAAAAGTGATACTGAGAGCCAAGATAACAAGTGTGTTTGAGCACCTCGTAGCTACATAAAGAAATAAGATACATGACTTCTTCCTTGAAGTGTGGTGCAACAGATAGTAGGTAGGAAGATCAAAGTATGAAACATATACCTCACATGTTAAAAGAACCTAAACACAAAAGAGTTAAACTTTTGCGTAAAAACATGAAGTTACTTGTTCAAGTCTACATATACAAGTCCCGGACCATTCTTAGCACATCTCAGCAAGTGGAAAAATACAAATGGAGTGTGTAATATTTGATTGGAAGAGCAGCAAAGGTGCAGGCCACCTCATAGACTGATGTCCATCGCTCTCGTATGAAAGGTACATAGCCCAATAAGAAGAGGATGAAAATCTTTGCATTCTATAATTTGTACAATGTTCAAAAATGAAACAAATTCTTGATATTAACTATAAAATTAAGTAGGACCTTAGGTCAATTTCTGTTGTACTAAAATATATATCGTGTGGTTGTGTTCTTTGCTGTATATTTGTACTGTTTAATTATGTATCTATGTACCATGGTAAACAGCAATACATTTTTTTAACTAAAAAACCCCCCTATTTTACATCAATGAAAGTTTGATTTTTCTTTGATTTTTTTTGGCAGGGAGATAGTTCAGTAATTCCAATACTAAACCTAATTAATAACACATAATTACATACTATTATAAATTGTATTCACTGGATTTTATGTTTTTGAGTGAAGTTTCCTTCACATGAAAATTTCATTTATAGCCCGAATCAATATGTTAACATTTAAATATATAGAATAAAATATATTTTTGAGGGAGGAGAGCTAAAGCCCCTAGGGCCTCCTATAATTACATATATTACATTCAAAAATTCTTATTTTTTTTTTCATAACTTTTACTTAGTTTTTGCACATTGGGGTCTTGGAAACAGTTTACATTTAAATATTGTGCTTCAAAATTAATCAAATATTTATTTAATACTCATCGATATGGTATATGTACATATAATTTCAGAAATAACAGAGACCTTTTTAATTTCGGAAAATAAGTTTTTGAATCAATATTGATAATAATCAAATTTCAAATGAAATTGAAATAGAGTTTCTTTATATAGTTTTTCTAGAGGCATAAACAAAATGCTGTTTTTAGGCCAGCTAAAAATCCTTCTGCCCGCTACTACTCCAGTTGTTTTTTAATGTTGACCAGCGTAAATACAAAGTCAATCAATATGTAAGCAGATAATTGGGTCTGAACACGTCGAGCTTTTCTGTCCACTCGCAACCTCGACTGACAAAACGGAAAGGAAAAAATTCAAAAAACAACTGATAGCTACCTTTTTCTGTATTTTCCTTGTTGCCAACTTGTTAATATTGGACAAATTTATTATTTTGATATACTATATATTTATAAATTCCATCAATATACAAACCAATCGTTAATACTTGTAATATGTTCAAAATTCAAAAAAGGGCGCGCAATCCTTGATTAAATATATTTTTTATACATCAAAATCATAAACAATACTAATACCCTTTACAAGTTCATAGCACGTAGAGTCAGCTACTTTAAATCAAATGAGTCATATGATGAAAATCAGCTGAAGGGAGAATACATAGTAGTGTTTTTATATATACCAAAAAGCTCGTCGTGGAAATGACTACGAAATTAGTACATATATAATTTTTTTATATAAGTTGGAGACTCTGATATTTCAACAGCTGATTTTGATGCCAACAAATAGTAAACCCTAAAGTATCAAAATATATTTCTCCATGTAAATGAATTTGTATTCAAATTGTATGTACATATATTCTATTGCACTTAAATTACAGATTTGAAATCAGCGTGTAAAGCTGAATGACTTTTAATATAATTATTATACCCCTTAGGATTTTTGATATGTCAAATTTGTTGACCTGCGTTTACTAATAGAGAGCGATTGGATACAGAGCATTGAGTGGATACAGCCCCCTACATACAATTGAATGCTTTTAACTTCTTTCACTTTGTTGATGTTGTTTTATTTCAAAGTAAAGTTTAATTGACGTTATGAGTTATAATCAACTTTGCAGGTGAAAGGCTTTCCTTATATGTATGTATGTATAACTATATACATACATATATATATATATGCCTACATGAATATAAGTATAAGAAACTTAAATACATACATATGTATGTGTATTATATATAAAAAAACATATATTCCTATATATGTACATATAAGGAACAAAATAAGAGAGAGAGAGAGAGAGAAACTAATTCATCAAGATATTAAAGTATGTAAAATTCTTGAAAATAAGTTAATTTATTACATATTTTTTAAGCACTTACTTTATTGAGTATGTGTAGCTACTACATCTTTTTCCTTCTTTTTAACATTGCAATGAGTGGCTATGAACGTTTATTATTACAACATCAAAGTATGCACTAAATAATATGTTGATATGTATGTAATCGTTGAGAAATATTCTACAATTTGATGTTTGTTGTGCTCCCATAGAGAAGAGAAGGACTTCAGTTGCAAGGATCACAAAATATGTGATGAAATAACTTACATAAATGAAGAAAGTTCAAACATAGATTGCAACAAGGGTTGAAGAAGTTTCATTAGATATTGAATATATTAAAGGGTTCTAGGACCGTAGGTAGGTAGGACAGTTCGTCAAAGAACTTTTTTCCGAATGGACATTTCGTCAAAAAATACAACATATATATTATTAAAATGTCAAACATGAGAATGGGACGTGTGATGAATATGTTATACATACACATAATATATAATTTATATGTACAATGTATATATATAAATATATATGCATTTTGAATTATAAAATGAGGGAAACTTGATCATGATCAAAAGTGAAGTCCACTAATATTAAGTCCAAGAATAAGTAAATAAGACAATGAAGACTGCTAACAACTTTTCTTTATTCACACCTACCCACAAGACGAGCTTTTTTGTTTACTCGCAACCTCGACTGACAAAAGGGAAAGGAAAAATTTGGAAAAACAACTGGTAGGAGCTGCCCTTCTGTATTTTCCTTGTTGCCAACTATTTAATATTGGACAGAGTTATTATTTAGATATACTATACATTTATAAATTCTAACCATATACAAATCAATCTTTAATACTTGTTTATTATTCAATAATTCAAAAAAAGGGCGCGTAATCCTTGATTTAATATATTTTTTATATAATATCAAAATCATCAATAATATTAATAGGGTACTTTTTGAATTCATAATACATAGAATGTCAGCTGCTTTAAATCAAAAGAGTGAACTGATGAAAATTAGCTGCAGGGAGAATTCAGTGTATTTTTGTTTATCCTAAAAAGTTCGTCGTGCGTGTACATTAACATGTAGTTCGAGCCGTGTTTTCCTCCTTCACTCCCATTGTGGCACGACAAGGTTTTTGGGATAAACAAATATCTATGTATTCTCCCTTCAGCTGATTTTGATCATTTGACTCCTTTGATTTAAAGCAGCTGACACTACGTTTTATGAACTCACAAAGGGTATTACTAGGAATGTAAATAATATGCAAAATGCCGCGTACACGATTTTGTGGAGTTGGCACTTTTGACGGATCTTTTTGTTTTCCAAAGCTGTTATCATTTTTCCTTTATTACTGAGGGGAGAACATCTACCTGGTAGTAAAGATCTCGCATGAAGAAATACATGCACTTAGGTTAATAAAGCAAATAAAATGTAAACAAAAAGGGCTCAAGTCCTCATATAATTATTAGTTTAAAATATACAATTTCCTGACATTAATTTGAGTTAATTTTCTGCCTCTCATCTATGGTATACATAATGTTATTATTAATAACTCTGCCCAATATTAAAAAGTTGGCAACAAGGAAAATACAGAAAAAGGTAGCTACCAGTTGTTTTTCCAAATTTTTCCTTTCCCTTTTGTTAGTCGAGGTTGTGAGTGGACAAAAAAGCTCGACGTGTAAAGATCTAAGTTCTTGCAGCTGTCGGTTATTGTCACATCCTCCATTATTCATTTTATTGGCTGATTGTTATTTAACTATATTAAGTATCACTCAATAATAACTGAGAGAACAGAAGGGAATTTGAATTATCAGAAAGCCAGGAGGAAGGACTTTTTTCAACATAATTTTCTTATGGTCGGAAGTTAAACTGTTTATAAGTGTAGCAAGTTGTCACGTAGACGAATCAAAGAGAATTAAATTTAAATTGGTTATTATCAAGGTTCTTTTAACAAATGTTATATTTCTTTCTTTCCTTAAATTCAAAACTATCTCAACATTTTGCCCATGTCTACTCACTCCACCTACGCCTTCAGACTCGAATAGGTCTTGAAGTCTGAAAAACTTTTGACTTGATTTTCTAAAAAAAATCTATACTCAACAGTACAGACCACGGGACTCGGGCGCAAGTCGTAATTAAGTTTTATTAAACTCCTGTGATCTAAGACTCCACTTGAATTTAAAAATTACAAAAATTGATACGACATAGACATGAGTCTTGACTCGGATCCGTAAAAAATGCCTCGTGAACACTCTGGTTTCCATAGTATATTAAAAAATGAAAATTAAATTATGTTATCATTAGGTATGAGTTAAAATGGCTTGTCATATATATGTAAGTATGAATTAAAATGACTTGTCATATGTAGGTATGAATTAAAATGACTTGTCGTATATAGGTATTTAATTAAATAAGACGCTACGTGACGTATTTCAATGAGCAAAAAATACCAATAAATTTGAATTGAATTTTTTGTAGACGATTCTGAAAGAGATAAATGTTTTTGTTTTTTAAGTTGGCACTACTGTCACTGGCATTTGTGTTAAATTACACGTCAAAATAGTCATTCATGTTTGAGATACGGGTCCTTTTGTCAACAGCTAAAATCGAATTTTGTTACTTTTTTTAAATGTCTGAAAGATGGAATTGTGAGAAATATCCTTGAAATCAAAAAAGTTACAATGAATATTCCAAACACTATTCTTTTAAAATTTTGAGAATCCAGTGCTTATTTCTCGAGGTACATAACCTATTACTCACAATAAACGACCCTCCAATTTTTAATTTTAATTGCATATCTAAACTCGGCAGCAGTTATTGTTCTGTAATCATTGACATAATAGATTTTTTATAACTATTGGCAATTGTGTACTGGGAATTACTTTTGGAAATGGGAATGAATCGAATTTTAACTATTAAATAAGGATTTTTTGATTCCCGATATTTTTTGCCCATTGTAATACAAATTGCAACTTGTACAAAATCCTATCTTATGAATACCTACACCCAGTTTAATCTTAATTCCACTATAGTATGTTATATATGGTATTTAATGTCAAGACTCTTGGTAATAAAATCCATGATTTATATGCGGAGAATTATATCCGGAGAATTAATGACCCAAACTGTTGAAAGATTTGTTCAAGTAGCTACCTCTCATAGGGGGCTCCAAGAGAGATATATTTAGATATTTTAAATCAAGCATCTAAATTAAAGGGTCATGATGAATCATTGCAAATAATAATAATTGCAAAAGATGTATAATTATATACATTTTCTAGACGAGAAACAGAGCGGGTGGGGAGAGAGAGAGAAAGAAAGAAAGAAAAAGAAAGAGAAAATCTGAATGAAATGATTGATTTGGTTTCTTATGAATATATATATATATATATATGTATATAGAGCAATTTTGGTTTGTACATCCCTTGAGAAAACCATTTGCTATGTACATACACATAATATATGATTATCTCTTCTCCACACTTTGTGGAATATTAAATAAATTTCATATTTGAGTAGTCATATTGAGCTTTTATGAAAAAGTTAGATTGGAAGAATTTAAAATTGATAGAATAAATATGAACTCTGTTTTATTTTGTATATGTTTAAATACATAAATTGAAATCCCTTGTATATTTGACAACCATAGGCATTTCTCAGTCGTATTGATATGTCCCAAGAAGGCCTAGAGAAGTAAAATTGTCTTTGTAAATTATTTTTCCAGGTGTTTGTCTTAAAAATACATTAGATGCATAACATGTATATATTTGAAAAAATGCAAATTTTGACAGGAAAGGGATCCACAGTGTAGATGTATCAAATTTAAGCAAATAACTACAAAATAAAAAAAAATTATACTTATATTTGTAGCGTAGTTTTTTAAGAAAAATTAAAAAAAAAAAGCACCAAATTTTTCCCTTCATAGGCCCAAAAACTATAAGAAGATGTCAATTGCTTCCTTACTACCAAATTTATCTCAAATGAAATTCAGAAAAAATTTCCTTCAACTTTCAAACCTCCCAAGCACTTTGAAAATAGCTAATTTTCTTTTTAAAGAAAGACCATTTTTCAAACTTGTAATGGCTTAAGAGGTCACAATAATAGCCATTGAAGACTAAAACTCAGTCATTTTTAATTTTTCATCAATAAAATAATGGATTGATCGGGATAGCCTATTGTGTGCACACATCACAGTTAATAGTCGTCACCATATTTTGATTTCCAAAAAAAGAGGACACCTTTTATGGTCCGTGTAGTATTTAGGTGTGAAGGGGGTTAATATTATGAAATTAATAAACTAAGATTTTTGGGGGGGTTTTAGTAAAGATATTTTGAATTAATATTTGTAAAATATTAAGGAACATTTGGAAGATGTGCTTATTACTGTTCGAAACGTTAATCTAAGCCCTACTAAACACTGAGAATCCTCATAATTATATAAACAATAGCTCAGCAGTTGAAAAAAATGACTGTTATTGGATAGCTAGCTATTTACAAACTGACCTTAGGTCTTTTATCTATTATTTATTTGCAGAGGAGGAAAGGTTGAGATATACATACAATGAGGATTGCTCTGACGTGACAACCGTAATATGTGTCAAGTCAACAAAAAACCAAGTTTATCTGAAACATTTCAAAAATGAGTGCGAACTGCACTCATATTTTTGAAGACATTTTCTTTCGTTTGTATTAATAGTAGTATATTTGGATTAATTAAATAATGACTCCAATAATTGAAACTTAAATAAGGGAAAAAACCAACTGCCACTAAATAAATCTCTGGGACAATGAAAAAGATGGACGTCCTTTGTAGGACCATACTTTTCTTTACACTCAATTTTTGATAATTTTGAATTAATTAATTGGGAGCCCTGCTGTTTAGGGTTATATTTGAACAATGATAAAAAAAATTATTTAGCTATTTTCCTTTGGACACCACTTCGACTTACTCAATAGCCCATATACATACAGTAATAAGTTGTGTTGTACTTACTTCAAAATAAAGGAAGAAAGTTCCACACCAGTTTAATCCATATTTGTTTGGATTTGAGTGAATGACATCAATTTTTTATGAAGTATTTCATTACTTAAACATCAAATTGCCTGGCTTGGTATTAATGAAATTATAGAGAAAATAGATCATAAAAAATTCAGTCATTTATGTAAAATGTTTGAACATAAAGTTAGGTTAACAAGAAACCAAGTTTATCTGAAATATTTCAAAAATGAGTGTGAACTGCACTCATGTTCTTGAAGCAATTCTCTCTCGTTTGTATTAATAATATATTTGGATTAATTAAATCATGACTCCAATAATTGCAACTCATTTATAGGAAAAAAATACCGGCCACAATCAGGAATAAAAGACATCTGGTATTTCTGACTGCTATTTAGTTACTATTACTATGATTCATGGGCAGCATGATAGCGGATGTAGTTGATTCTTAATAGTTCTTAAACAGATGAACAAATGGTTTTAGCCAATTGCAACTATATATACATCTGGGGCTATGAAAAGGATGGACATTCTTTGTGGGACCATATCGGCTCCATGTGCAGTCCACACATTTATCCCATTTCTTTATTCGATAGAAAACAATCCTTGCTTTCTTAATTAAAAGTGATATTTTAGCAAAAACCGTGCGCAATGGGTCTTCAAATGACTTCCAAATATTTGGCCGTTATATTTATGAAGTAAAAAAAACTGCAAAGTGGATTTTCTTCATTTCAATATTTGAAAACAAACTTGCTTTCTTGTTGACTTGACACATATATATATATATATACTTATGTAACTACATACATATCATGGATAGATTAGACTAACCAACTTGTACAAAATTGACGGATTTATATACAGCATAGATCCTCATAGAAACAGAGATAATGAAGTCATTATGTACAATGAGTAGTAGTTCATCTCATTTTAGAGTCTCACCTAAAGACTTACACATGTATGTACATAAACATAAAATAATAAGAAATATATATATATATATATTTTAAATTACTGTTATTAATTCAAGCCTCCAGCTTTAAAATGTGATTTAGGAATAAAAAAAAAGAGTATGTGTTGACGGCGCGTCGTTTCTTGTTGTTCTTGTTTTGAAATTGATGCCTCAAAGGGGCACTTCAATTATAAATATTTGTGTTTGATGATTCCCTTGTTATAGCTGTATATATGTATATACATAGACATAATATGAGGTTATTTTTAGTGTGTATGTATGGACCAACATGGATTAAAGGTGTTACTTATCCACTATTACTACATATACATATACAGGGTGTTAGCGGTATTGTGTCGCGATCTTATATTTATGGTAACCCTGTTTCTAGGCGTCAAATCGAGCAAAAACTGACGCCATTTTTTCCCTTGAATCTTCCTCTACAACGTTTACTTAAAAAAGATTCTCGTCAAGATGAATGCAGAAGAGCAAGAATCAAAAAGAGGGGCCATTGTGTGCGACATCCGCGCCGGCCGGACGAATCACGACCAAAATCAGGACCAAAAGGTGAACAGAAAGAACAACAGGTGGATCTGCAATGACCCTCAGGATGTCCCTATTGTCATGAAGACAAAATTTCCGGCCACCGTAATGGTCTTTGGCGTTGTGAGCAACGAGGGTCACGTCATGCCTCCTCACGTCTTTGAGGCCGGCCTCAAGGTCAACACCGAGGTGTACCTGGACGTGCTACGCACTGTTGTCAAGCCGTGGATGGATCAGGTGGCCGATGGACGTCCATATGTGTGGCAGCAGGATGGCGCACCTCCTCACAACTCAAAAAACAACGTAGAGCTGGTGCAGGAACAACTTCCCACACTTCTGGGACAAAACTTTGTGGCCGCCTAGCTCGCCAGACTGTAATCCGCTCGATTATTTCGTGTGGGGCGTGACCGAAAGGGACATCAATCGTACTCCTCACAACACCAAAGCCTCCCTGGTCGCCTCCATTATGGACGTGTTCGCCAATCTCCGGAGCGATGACGTCGCGCACGCCTGCTCGCGCTTGCGGCGGCGCCCCGAGGCCGTCATTGATGCTAAAGGCGATTTTATTCTTTGAATCTTCAAAAAGGAAGTCAATAAAGATATCCTGAAAGTTTCATTCAAATCGATTCTTTATTTTTTGAGCTACAGCTATTTAAAGTTATTTTTTAAATAAGACACAATACCGCTAACACCCTGTATCTACCTATCAACAAATCGTGTCTACTAGTTAAAGATATAAATAGTATCCTAGCTCTTTTTTTTTTTTTACTCAAAAGTTTTTCAAAAGAGTTTTTCTACTGACGTCACAGACAAGCATAAACGACGCCATTTTGTATACACACTCACGTTGAAATTCATAAGTGCAATTAATTAATTAACTATTGAGGGAAATGGATAAACTTTTATTTACAAAATCTTTAAAAAAAACTTTCTCTATGTAATGATTTAACTAATGAAAAGACTAAATTGTTGTACAAACACATATCTACTTAGAAGCAAGGGATTTTGTTTGTATAGTATTTGGTGCTGTGTCCCTCAACAAGATGGCCGACTTTCAAAATGAGAATGACGTCACGTTAAAACGTTTTACATTTAAGTATTTTGAAGTATAGATTGAAATCCCTTTTCGTTCAACGATCCTAGTTTTCCTAGGGCTAATATCCAGATATTTAAATGATTTTTTGACTGACTAGTTAGTGATGGAGACGTTTTGGCCAAGGATGAGTCTAATAAAATGTAGTATACGGGAAAACTATGCTCCCACTATTTTTTTAAAAAAGAGGATCACTTCTCCTCTGGGCAAAAATTGCCCAAATATTGATGGACATTGCCGTATTTTATATATACATATATATATGTATATATATATATATATATATATATATATATATATATATATATATATATCTTAGGGATACCAAGAGTCTAAGCAAGGATACTTCAATTACCATTTGCTTCACTTGAAGCTAAAAGCTGTCGTCTCTGTTACACCTGTTCTTCTTTTTTCTTCATATTGGTCATTAAGGTAAAAGATATTATTCTATACCTTGTCAAGTTCAATATGGGAATAAGTAAGTTCGATATAGGAATAAGCAAGTTCAATATGGGAATAAGTAAGTTCAATATAGGAATAAGCAAGTTCAATATGGGAATAAATAATAAAGAAGAATATTTATGAAATTTAACATAACAATAAATTTATTAGAATCTCATGTCAACAAAATTAATCACATTTACAAAATGATTCTGGATGCTATCAATACAATTATTACAAATCATTGAGGTAATTTCATTTAGTGTCCTTCTTCAATTAATTGTTCCAGAGCTGTTCTTGATCTTTGCTCCAAAATGCTGCAATCATTTCTTTGAGCATTTAAAATATTCTCAATTTTTCTATATAGCTAATTTTCTTTTCACAAAGGCTTTCAAAATTGACCAAATATGATCAATTGGATTGAGCATTGGAGTAAGGCCCAACTCTTAAAATTTTGCAAATTGAAAACTTTTCTTCATTCAAAACATATTATTCCCATATTGGACTTGAAAGGTATATGTAGTAGGAGCTGATTCTCTATTCTCTAAATGTTCTTTGAAATCCCCATCCTGTTTGAAGGAAGCAACAATTTAGTCCTTGAATAAAAGTCTTGGACATAAAGCACTAGGAGGCAGAATGATGTATACCCAAAGAAACATCTTTTTGGTTCACATGTCAAGGAGTAGTGCGATAAAAAAACAGAAGCAAAACGAAAATGGATTGAAGTAATAAAGGAACGACTGAATAAAATTTTCCCTTCAGAGGATCAAAAATGAACACAAAGCAAGAACTGTGCCCATTGTCAACTCAATTGTTTTTCAAATTCATATTGGTTTCTAAACCAGAGGTTGTCAGACTCTACAAAGTTCTGATTATTTAGAACAGCATACGGACCCATAATCGAGTTGTTGCAATTTTTTTCCCTATGGTAACAATATTTTTATCCATGTTTTTTTGAATGATATGATAGCAAATAGTTTGTCAAAAACTTGAAATAAAAAATAATACATATCAGACAATTAAAAATCCATGGACTGAAGTCACAAAATCATGAATTTTGTATTGATATACATATTTATTTATGAATTTAAATTATATTTAATAAAATCAATAATAGTTTTATTAGTGAAAATACAGTTGTAATTTTAATATTATTTGGATAAATATACAACAACTGATTTTATTCCAAATACAAAGCTCCACAAATAAAGTTTGCCATAAATTATTGACAAATTAAATTCATATTTTAATTTACGTCATCAAATTCATGATACCTTATATAGACTATTCACTATTGAATGGACAATAATAGATATATTATTAAAAGCTTTGACTCTGATTAATGCAATACTATCTAAATTTACATACACTAATTCTCATAGCAATCACATATTATTCTATATATTATCTATTTTATATTAATTTTGTTTATTTCCATATTGAACTTGCTTATTCCCATATTGAACTTGAAAAGGTATAGAGTTTAATTATTTTGGGCCTCTACTTTTAAATACAATTTTTTTCTTTCATCAGTCAAATACATACATAATAATTCAATGGCCAGGAACCATATTTTCATGATTTAGGTAAATCTTGACCTCCAAGACATGAGCAACATTTCCTTGTACATAAAATATGTATATACTTACCCTACTTGAATATAACAATACCCCATTCAATAAGAGTCCGACTCCCAAATCTGTATAATTTAATCAAATTTTGACCTTCAAATTTAAATATTTTCAAATTTTATTTGATCGATTACCTAGATATAAAATCCTAATATTTGTTGTTGTTGTTGTTATTGATAAATTTAACCAAAATCTGAGCGATTATACCTCATCAAAATTGAAACAAAATCGGTCCTATTTGAACAATATTGAATGAGTATCTTTTGAAAAATGGACATTCAAATTTAAAAAAAAAAAAAATTAATGTATTGTTTTTTTCTTTCTAAATTCGTTTCCGAGTATTCATATTCAAATGATTTTAAATTGATTTTGACTTTGTCTAACACAATTTATGATGGACTCATATTGTACCCCTGTTACAATGTTATATAGGGTATGCAAATGTGAAATAAGTTAAATTAATATAACTTGTTGCCTTGAGATAATTGTGATTTAAATTTAGGGATAGAAGTATTTAAAGGCGAGTGCAGTACCTGGAAAATATTAAGTTATTCACATATCAAAAATTTTAATTAATTCATTTTTTCCTAAAAGATAAACTTGAATCTGTTTACTTTTTTCACAGATATCATTGCGTAGCACACACAAAGACCTCACATGCTATTCCTGTAGCACAGTTTTCTTGTAAGGCTATGAATTTAGGCCTGGATTTCGAGAATTCAGGCATAGTAGGTTTTATATATCTCTGTTCTGACAGACAACTTGTATAAGCGCCATATTTTATAACTGTGCGTCTCAAGGGCACTTCTAATTTTTTTTTCTTCCCAAGGACAGGTCGTGTAATGACGGGTATCTGACTCCATTATATGATTTAAGTTACTCATGGAAGAATGAACTCCATAGTTATCTATGGAAATTTCCGCTCCTTCTCTTTTAAACTTCCTTCTGGCCTCATTTTTTCCAATCATCGAATCTCTATCTGACTCAATTGTATATTTCAGAATTGTCTCAAGTTATCTTCAGTTAAATTTATAAATTTATTATTAGATTTCGAATCAGCAATCTTGCATTAATATTTTTCTCAAGAAGAAGATTTTAATAACCTTTTACCTCTGCCCTTTCATACTTGTTTTGGAATGACTGTATCTAAAGCAATTCTTTTTTATTCTGTTTACGGACCCTATCCAAGGACAATTTGATTGAGTTTTTTTCGTTAATTGAGAGTAATTTTGTGGGAGCTTTAAATTACTTTTAGTAAATGTCTCAGTGAAACAATATTTTGAGTGATATTTTTAACGTTTGGATCCTGTATGATGCTTTTTAAACATCATAAAACCAATAACAGAAATTTTCTCAGTCAAAAGGATTCAAGCACAATACCACCTTTTCATTTGAAGTCATTTATCTTAGTATCTTAGTACTTACACTTTAAATTCTACATATATGTAGTTTGTCTACTAAGGTTCTTTGACCAATTATATTAAATGTATTTCCAATCCAATGTTACTCATAAGATATTGGAGAATTAAGATATTTTCTTTATTAATAATGGACTTAATATATAACGGTTTAAGAATCCATGATTTTGAAGTCTTCAAGTATTTTTGAAAATAATGTTTTTAAAAACCATATTTGAAACATGGTAGAGACAAGATGTACGTAAATGGTTTTATTTTAAATAAATGACTAAAGATCTCTATTTTCATCAGGACCTTAACTTTATTGTTACTCGCAAAGCTTTTCCTCACAAAATAAAGTAAGAACGAGAAGGCAGACAAAAGGTCTAAAATTTAGTTTTCAACTGTATGAATGTAGAACTATTCTTATTTTAATACTTTAATGAATACAGATTATAATTACTCATAATATCTTAACTATATCTAAAAAGAAAAGTGTAGGAAACGAAGAGGATAAGTCTACTACAGTTGACAGGAAAATACAGTGTGCAAGGGGATGTCGGCATGGATTGTCAATCAAGTTTTTTTAGGGAAAAGTGATTGAAGAAAATATTTTGAATAATACATATATTTGTAAATGTTGTGTGATATGCCAATGCATAATCCATTCAAAGCAAACAAAACAACAAAATAAGAAAAAATTTCGGCATTGTATGAATATATAATGAAGGAGAAAATATCATGTATATATATACATGTATGAATATAACATTTGAAAGGGATCCAATTTTTTACATACGAGTCAATTCATTCTTTTTAATCAATTCGATCAATTTGCAATGACTTTTTCCTTTGATTTTGAATGATCCTTTTTTTTCTTTTCTTTTTTAAATAATAATAATTTAACAAAATTTAATTATTATTATTATCATCTCTTGCGTAGTTTTTTCATAAAGACATTTTTAATTTCAAAAATGTAGGGAAAAAAAAAGTCAAGTGTTAAAAATAATAAGCTCTTAAAGAAAAAAAAATATTAAAAAATCTTAATAAAAGGGGGGTCTAGGTAACAAAATTCTACATAAGGGCCTCCTATAACATACATATATATATTTAATGTAGGTGCAACATATTTGTTCAAAGGATGTGAGAGTAATTCTCATTTTAAAATGTTTGAGTCACGATATGATATCAATATATATATATATATATATATATATATATATATATATAGCTGCAGTCAAGCAGGTAAAAATTAAGATGTAGGTACATTCTACACGACGTTATCTCAGAGTGAAACTATTTATATATTCACTGTATTTTGTACTTTTTTTTAACAGCTGCCTCTTTTCTACTTTTCAGCATTAATTGAGTCAAATAGCCGATAGGACCCTCTAGACCAGGGATTAAATTAATAATATATCACATATTTTGAACATTCCCTTTCTCTAACATAAGTGCGAAATTGAATTTGCTGTGTGAGGGGGAGGCAAAAAACTTTTCATATAACAGAAATGATATTATTTAGATAATATGAACACACGTTTTAATTTTATGAATTTCCTTTTCCTTTTTAGAGTTCTATCAGGAGTATATCCAAGATTTCTACCGGGCTCACACACATCAGATTCAATTCCTCACTTACGGTAGAAAAGTGTCCCATCTAACAATGACTTTATCTCTGTATAGACTCGACGAAATGTGTTTGTTAACAAAGGTTTTTGCCTTGTTTAATTTTTTTGTTTTTTTTTTTGTTTTTTTTTCATGGGGAAGACAAGACGAAATCATTTTTTTGAATGCTTCGTCTGACATCACCAAAACTCTTCTCTTCTACTACAGGAAATTTAAAACTCTAACAAAATCTGATGGTTTTGTATTCTTTTCGTTCTGTTGATGTGTAGTCTCATACAATATGCTTACAATTTTTAATTTGGGAGTTTATAAAATAAATTGTGCTCGAGAGCTATACCCCTTCTATAGTAATAGCCACAATTTAGTTCAGCATAAACTTAAATAAAAAACCTTTTAACAAAAACCAAAGTTAATATAACATTTTGAGCAAATAGAATGAAGCATTAGATACATATTTTCTCTTCATGACGAAATATTAGTATAAATGAGACAAAGACGAGACGAAATTAAAACTACTTCTCATACCCCTTATAATCGTTGATTGGTTGAACTAATTATAATTTAAAATGCAAAAAATTAAGAGGACTATAATTAATTAGAATTCTCCAAAACCCTAATTGAGTTGCTATGTAAAGTTGAAGCTATCATCATTACCAGTGATGGATAAAAAGGGTCCAGCTGACACGCACGCCCGAGATGATGTCATAAATAAACATGGTACCCTTGAAGTAAGGCAGAATTTCAGCCGATCACATTTCAAGGGGCGGAATGCATATTATTATTTTGATGTTTTAGAAAGAAAGAAAAAGAAGTTTGAAAAGACAAATGTTGCCAATAACCGTCCTTTTTTCGCATGTCAGCTGGACCCTTTTTATCCATCACTGATCATTATCTATTGGCTGTGATTTTTCTTTAAAATCAATTCAATTGTTATTGTTGTTTATAATAAATAACATTTATTTATCTGGGTTATTTGGAGATCAGAATTGACCATGACAAGAATATGTCTACCATAGAGGATCTTTCAAAGTTGATCTTTAACTTGTATCGTGTTGAGAGCTCATCAAAGTCACAGGAATGATTGATTCTCACTTGCATATTAATTGACCTCCATTTATTTCATCCACCTAAAGGCTATAAAAAATAGGAGTGAGGTTGATTATGTCTTTAACAAGATGGCCGACTTTCAGAGTCATGACTTACTCTATTTGACAAATAATTTTTTAATTAAAGAGACTTCATACCCTCATAAATAATAATAATATTAATTTACATTGTATTCTCAGGCTGTTTAGGATTTGTCTACTTCTCATCCCCTTATTGTGCTCAAAACGTTGATTAATTGAATTCTAATTAGACTTTGCAAAGCTTAGAAAAACAATTCCACAGTTGGGATAAAAGTTGACTTAATGATATTGGATCTTTTTTTCTGTGTGTTTTTGGGTGGGGAGTTGTAATAGAGATGAAATTGAATGAAACTTTTTGATTGACATCATAGTAAACCGAAAGATGTAGCAAGTTGAAGACAAGGCTGTTGATCTAGCTATGAAACAAAAAAAAAAAGAATAACGTTTTAAGGAATCATTCAATGACATTAAAAAATAACTAAATTGTTATAGCCCTAAAAGCAAGGGTTGTACAAAATGTCTGACTTCTAGAATGATGACGTCACGTAAAACCCCATTATCAAATCTTCTTAAAAATAATTTCAATTTGTGAACAAAGTATGATACTCTGCAATGCAATTATTTTCTTTTTGAAGGCAATAGGGGAATCGTTTCAAATAACTGTTCCATTAATTTTTTTTATTTTATTTTTTTTTGCATGCCTTTTATTTGTATTTTTTGCAAGCTTGTTAGTTATACCTACGTACACCACATAGTACATGTCTGTATGCAGAAAAATACCTTTAACCCTATTATGTAACCTTTTTTCATGACTTTATATCTGTTTATATATATGTATATACATAGTTTCCTCACAAATAGAACAAAGATACTCACAAATAATAATAATATAATATCTACATATATGTACATACGTATGTACATAGAACAATATTTGATAGTCTAAAACCATAAATATTTAACTAATTTCCTTTTCAAAAAAGTCAAAAAAAAAACAACCAAAAACCTGGATGTTGAACAATGTTATTTAAACAACTCAATTTTAATTCAGAAATGAAATGACGGGGTCGTTGGTGAGGAGGAGACGAGGTACACGGCATGGTTTGATGGATTGAATCTTGAATTCATTCCCTTTCAGAATGGGGATTTTAAGTCAATTGCTTTAACTAAGAAGGGGTTGAATGTAAAAAGTTATTTAAAAAATAAAAATCAAGGAATGAAGTTATATACTATATACAATATAAATCATGTTTAGTAAATGTATAATAAATTACTTTCACATTGAGAGAAAGAGTTTGTTTTAATTACATAGGTAGTTGTATTTTTGTTACAGGAAAAGGTTATACTACTCTTCAAACTGACCTCTCATTAAGGAAGAAAGGGTGGAGGTGTTTAATTAGTAGGAAAGACTTTTCTACTCTTTTCTTCTTTATTACATCTTCCAGCTTTTTCTCCCAAAAGAGAAAAGATTTAAAATCAGTTGGCATCTAGCTAAGTACACCCTTACTCTTTCAAACTGTTTGACTATTCCTTATTGAATATTAGTCTATGTATCAACATAGACAAATGTTTGTTTATTGAATCTCTCAACCTTTCCTTCGAGAAGCGAGAACGAAATAGTTTAGCTATAAAGTTAAGTTACTTACCTAGTTGTTTGTTTATTAGGGCTTAAGTGCATCTTTGCCATCTTGTATGTATGTATGTTTAGTGAGTTTGCTCAGTCATCCTTAGAGATGTGTAAAAAAAAAAGAGCTGAAGAGTGTTTTTCACCTCAAAATCGTTTCAGTTAACTAGATGCATGTGTTTGTTTTGTAGAAGCTGTCATCATTCGTGTCTAGAACACATATATTAAATGAATAAGTTTTGACATTACATGTGAGCTACAAATGCTTAAATCATACCCTTTGCAATGGAAAGGTGTCACAAAATACACATTTAATGAGACATAACGACACTTTCCTACGTTTTTGTATCAATGTGCTCAAATGGATTGAATAAAAACTCCTTTGGGATGGAACAGCAAAATAATAACAGCTTTTTCATTCAGGCTCTTATTGAAGAGTTGACAAGATATCTCCAAGTGGTACAATATTTTTATGATGTCATCTCAGGCCGTGTTTTTACACTCACTGGGAAGTTATCTTTGTTCACATCTCGTCATACCTAGGCATGGGCAAAATGTAAAGAAAAATATCAGTTGGTATATTATGTATTATCAAAGATTGTTAAATAACTATCAGCAGATAAAACGCAGGGGCACCAGATAGTAATTGCAAACACGCTCTCCCACCTCTACAAAGTGCCCATCCCCAGTCATACCCTATATCGTGGTTGATAGTGAAGCAGTAACTTTCATTCTTTCAAACCGTTCGTTAGTATTTAAAACTAGCCGGATAAATAGTCATTTGCCATATTAAGATTGAATTCAAGATATTAGTTGTTGGATAATAAAATCCAAGAGTAGAACACTCAACAGTTGTTAAACAAATAAATACATAGTAGATTTTTATGTCAGCGGTATTTTAGAGTAATCTTTATTGATCCTCTAAACCTATTTTCCTTTAAAGTCAGTTGCTTGTTAGTACATAGATCAGGGGTGTCAAACATGCGGACCGCAAGGAGGTTCAATCAGGCCCACAGAATAATTTGAACAAATTCATAAAAGACGGATTAAATTATTTAATTAAATGTAATTCATGAATTATCCGCTAAGGGGCGCTCTTTCTTGATAAGTCTCATGTAATCTCATGTAAAGTTCACTATTATAACTTTAGTTACTTAAAGTTTGTGTAATTTTGTGAAATGTTTTGTATAAGTGTTATTCAATAAGTTTTTAGTTAAACAACTCTTCCTTAAATCAAAACAATGGAAAGACGTGATAATATTTTGGTTATTTATAGCAAAGTATGCTATAATTTAATTTTAATGTTCCGGCCCACGACGTCGTCTACTTAGGGGTCGTATGTGGCCCACAATGTGCAATGAGTTCGACATCACTGACATAAATAGTCCTCCTCTCAAACTGGTCGAGAAGTATCCATTGAAATATTGGGGGTATACATTGCTACAGGAGAAATAATATAATTTGAGTTTAAGAAATCAACGTTGAGAACAGTAATAAGGGGCATGAGTTATAGTCATATGACTACAAATTAACAGCTGACAAGAATCTCCTTAGAGTTTTTTAAAAAAAAAAACATTGTGTGTAATTAAAAAGTACTTGTCCTCATTTAAAGGAGCACACTAAAAGACTTCATTCTCCTTCACTACCGTTCACATCAACTCTCATTTAAATGGAAGATGGAAAATGAAAATTTTCAGAGGATGATGAAAATAAGTTCAAAGCAGAAAATAGAAAATGCTTATTAAGATATCATGAGACGAGAAAAAGAAAAAAGAGAAAAAAAATGAGCATTTATAATGAGTACGTACTTAGAGCGTCATGAGAAATATCCTTCATGGAACAAAGATTAATCATGATGATGATGATCTGAGTGAAAATTCAGAGATATATGTACATAATTGGTGTAAAAAGGAAAAAAAAAAAAAGAAAGAGTTTTATATGACATTTAAATTTGGTAAAGGTTTCGTGACCAAGTTATATTTCTATCAAATACAAAAATTAATACTGAGAAGTTATTGTACACTCATTGTAAAGAAAATGATCATTGCTCAATATTATACACATGATTTATTTGCATGACTTGGAAATTTGAAGGGTGCTTTAAATTATAATATATTTAAATGTATGCATGTTATATATATATATATTAGATATAGAAATATTGAAGGAAAAACAAAAAAAACAAAAACATTTCAAGTCTATTTTAATTAAAGGGAATAATAATAATGTACTTACTTTGATGATGCATCATGACTTCTAATTTTGTCAAAGAATAGAGTTTCTAAACCCAATTATTCCCTTGAAAGACTTTTTATTTCACAAAGGATTTGTGATGCCTAAGAGCAGTGTAGCTCATGGGTTAAAATGAGTTCAATGGAAAAGTATTCTCATTACAACAACATAACAATTACAGCTGTTTTGCCCCTTCTATACCTAGGTAGTAGTGACATTGAACGTCGATTTCCTAACTCATTTATATAAATTATACTACTATTAGAGGCAAAAAATATCTAAATCTTTATTTAGTCATCAAAATTCATTTCATTCCCTTCAAAAGTATTATCCATCGAGGCAATGCACAATTGCCAACAGTTACAAAAAAGTTATTAAGACAGTAGCACAGGGCGACAAATTTGAAATGTAGAAAATCCTAAGGGGTATAAGTATAATAAAAGCTATTAACTTTTGCACGCTGATTTCAAAATGTAAATTCTTTTTTTTTTTTTAGGATTAGCGGTTTTTAAGAAATCGGGCCCTACTTTTTGAGCTAATTTAGACCATTTTCCAACTTCAGCTTTAATTTAAGCCTAGAAGGATACTCATTTTGAGCATTGAATAATGAATTGAATTCCCTAGTGTATTTAATGCAAATTCCATTTTCAGTCTTTGTTTTGGGACAACTGGGGGCGTAGGAAGTATGAGTAGACCCAAAAGTCATTCAAATCGATTGTACTTAAATAATTCCCTGAATATTACATGAAATGGATTAATAAGGAATGCATTCAAAAGCTGAGACCCACAGCTTTCAAACGAGATGTCAAGCACCCGATAAAACTCCTTAACCAAGAAGAAACCAAAAATCCACTAGAAATCAAAGACTCATGCTAGAGCTACTAAAGTAGTAGGGCGTAGAAGGATTACGAAATCAGCTGAAATTCTTCTGCACACTACTACTTAAGCAGCTCTACGATAAGTCTTAGATTTCTAGCGAATTTTTGCTCAAAATTGTATGACAATTTACACATTTAAAAGGTCGATTTCTTCTTAGTTAAGGGCTCTTATCGATCGCGTGACATCTTATTTAAAAGCTGAGAGTCTCAACTCTTTTAATGCATTCCTTATTCACCCTATTTGTGTAATATTGAAGGAGATATTTAAGCATAAGCCCTGTGATTAATGACATTTTTCATCATCACATCTGGATGCACTTTATAGATGTATTTAATTTGAATGAAACAAATTTGAGGAATTTTTTTTGTCTTCCTTCAAACATTACTGTCTAAAAGGCAACTGTTGTTCCTAGTTTATCACGTCGAGTTTTTTTGTCCACTCGCAACCTCGACTGACAAAAGGGAAAGGAAAAATTTGGAAAAACAACTGGTAGGAGCTACCCTTCTGTAATTTCTTGTTGGCAACTTGTTAATATTTGACAGAATTTATTATTTAGATATACTACATATTTATAAATTTTACCAATCGCAAACCAATCGTTACTACTTCTAATATATTCAAAATTCAAAAAAAGGGCGCACATTCCTTGATTTAATATATTTTTTATGTATCAAAATCAGAAATAATAATAATATCCTTTTTGAGTTCAAAATACGTAGGATCAGCTGCTTAAAATCAAAAGAGTCAAATGATAAAAATCAGCTGAAGGGAGAATACAGTGTGTTTTTGTTTATCCCAAAAAGCTCGTCTTGTATATTACCCATATACACTTAAACATCATGTGCCTTCAAACAAAACAAAACAAAATTATGAATAATAATGTGAAGTAAGTCAGTCCTTTTACAAGAAAAAAAATAAGGTTTTTTTTTTTTGTTCCTTTTTTTAATTCTTTAAGGAAAAAAAAAAAGAAAAGAAAATCTTATTTTGTTTCTTAAATTCCTGTTCGTGTCAAAATAGGGTAACGATGTTAAGTCGTTACCTTTTTTTTTTTTTTTTTTTTTTTTTTTGAAAAAAAAATAAAATAAAAAAACTTCTTTATATATATAATTACTTTTAGACACTTTTTTTCTTTTTTTTTTTTCCTTACACCAAGTTTCCTTACATGAATGTAGTTAAGTAATAATAACTTTTAAGCTTATTATAGAGGTCAAAACATTATTATACTTATGTATATTTTTAAGTACATACATATTATGAAAGAAAGAAAGAAAGAAAGAAAGAAAGAAAGAAAGAAAATAACACAAATATAGCGCCTGCCTCAACAGAAGATAGAAAAAGGTATTTAAGCCAAAAGCAAAGAAAAGGGAGATTTTTGTAAGACATCTTTAAATGACTTTAAAATTGGATAATTATTTCTTTTAGAGAATCTATTCTTTGCATGACCCACTCCATTTCATTCATGATGTATGAGCATATATATGTAGGTGTGCTCTTTAATTTATGGGGCCCAATATCATTCTATAATACATAGATCATGTTAATGATATCATTAAATTAAATGTGTATTTTATTGAGTCGATTTTACTTATTAAGTACCTCGGAATTTTGAGGGGATTCTTTTTAATATTGGAAGGTTCTGTGAGTTGGAGTAGGAACTACATATTTTATAAATATATGGATCGTGTGATGTCATTGTTCTGGAAGTCACCCATCTTGCATGGAGGCTGAAATGATTCATTTATCATTATATATTCACATTTACACAGTGTGTAGTCAATAAATTAACTATTACTTTTGCAAGGATCAGATATTTTTCTGTTTCAATTAATTATCCTTCTTTGATGATCCCTAACCAACCCAAATCGAAATTAATGATCCAAATGAAGACATTTTTCTTTGGGAGTTTAATTCAATTTGATTCAAATATCACCTTCTCTTTTTTCTTTGTCATCAGGTTGAATTTAATTTTTAAAGCCATTTGATGAGGTTTCCTTAGTACTACGTATATTTTTTGAAATTTCTCTATTTTTATTTAACATATATATCAAAGATGCACCTCCAACATGGCGTTGCTTTTGATACACAATCTGCGACTTCAATGAAGACGCTCTATTAGGCATTTATTTATGTCTGTGACCTGTCAACGCACTTGGATGCAAAAGATAATAATAACTTTTCTCTAGGATAACCCTGGATAGCATTTGTGTACATCAAATAATTAATTATACACCCATTACTCACTCTTGGAAGATGCTGCAAATTGCATTTAAAAGATCCAAAAATTCCCTATCAAAATTAAAAATTAAAATAAATTTAACATGCTCGAACCAAATAAAGTCTCATATAAAAAATGAAGGCTCCAGACTACTGTCATTTAAATTTTTGTACCACCACAATTTTTTGCATAGGAAGGAGTAATTTTTTGAGGGGCCAGAGAAATAATTATTTCAGGCAGATAATAATGAGTAAATCTACAATAGTTGCATATTCAAAAAGTCCTTTTGGCTTCATTTAATTTTTTTTTTAAATTACTTTTAGACAAAATTAAGTAACTTTAAAAATTATTTTAATTAATTAACTTGTATCGCAGATATAAGTATAACCAAAATTCAAAGTTATTTAGTTAAATAATTATTACAATGGGATACATAGATGAGATCAAATTACTATCCATGACGTCATGAAGTTTTCATACTTTTAAAATCTGATTTGTGCGATTGGCTAGGACTACGTGCTCTCAATATTAGACCAAGGAAATAGTAGCTAAAAAATAACTCACATGAGGGTATTATTCATTGTCTCAGAAGGACTTATCCTCCAAAAAGAGAAAGAAAAAAGGGCAAAATGAACAAGTTGCCACCTAATTACGTCAGTCTCCCCATTTGTTGAACTATTGTTTTTTTTATTGAAAAATTAGGGGTTTTTTCACAGCAAGCTCTTTGAGATAAATACTGTGTATTCTCTCCTCAGCTGTTTTTCATCTGTTGACTCTTCTGATTTAAAGGAGCTGACTCTAATTATTATGAACTCGAAAGTGGTATTATTATTATTTATGATATTATTTTAAATTAAGGATTGCGCGCCCTTTTTTTGAATTTTTGAACATTATAAAACGATTAACGATTGATCTTTATATTGATAGAATTTATCAATGTATAGCATATCTAAATAATAACTCTGCCCAATATTAAAAAGTTGACAACAAGTAAAATACAGAAGATTAGCTACCTGTCGTTTTTTTTTTAAATTTTGATATTGATATTGATATATCATGTGACTTCATCATTGGGAAAGTAGGTCATTTTGAAGGCATAAACAACTAAATTTATAAGAATAAAAACACTTGTTTCTTTGAAATTTAGGACAAAATTGAATGAATGAATTTGTACGTCACAGCGGGATCTTTATCATCTATCGCAATATATTTCAAATATGTATTATAAACATGTATGAATGTTATTTCATCATTCTAACTTCACATTTACGTAGTGGACTCAATAAATGAACTATTGCTACTTTTGCAAGGATTTATATAGAATTTTCCAATTATTTTACATTATTGATTTAAAATAAATAAATAAATAAACTGTCAAAATTGAGCTATTTTATAGGGGATTTGAGCATTTATACATTGGATTATAGTCAAATATCACAGCTTCTCTTGGGTATCAAATTCTAATAAGGGTAAAGGAGAAATTGAAAAATCGATGTTTGCGGGATTAGACAAGTTATAAAAGACAAAAGTAGAAGAACAACAGCTGACAAAAAATATATAAATAATAGATAGTTCTAGTAACAAAATCGGAAATTGCACATAGGACTCATAACATTGGATTTTAAATATATTTAATCATATATTATTAGGGCTCTTAAAACAATTCAGAGGAAACATTCAGAGGAAAGTATGAGAATCTGACTGGGGAGTAAATAAAACAATGAAGGCTAATAAATCCTTGCCAAGGACTTTTTTTGTTTCCCATCTACCCATAAAGTTGCTTAAGGAGGAATTCGTACTAGCGTGTTACAGCACTATAACGAATATAGGAGCAATAAAAATATTACACCACAAATCTTTAATTTACTTACATAATAAATGGAGAGAGAAATATGATATCGATTTTGAGTAAATTAATAAAGTATAAAGTGTATAAACTATTTATTTCAAACTTGCAGCTGATAGATCGAGGTTTAGTGACCTGTATTTTTAATTTAAATTAAACTTTCCAAAAAGTTTCTAAAATTTAACTTTTCACATTATACAAAAACTCGACTATGTAAGTATTTGATGATTTTTGGTATAGAAGCTCTTACTTATGACAAAAAATGATTTGTGGCAAGCTTTAGTTTGTAAAAATCAGCCGTTCAGAAGATATGGGCATATTTTATTGAAGTTTCATTAATTTATTTCAACAAAATAGTTAGTATGAAGTCGATCAATATGTTGCAGAGTAGAAGAGCCTGAAATGACCTGAAATTGCGCACAGATCCTTGTTACAACCATACAAATAAAGTCCAAAAAATGCAGTTTGATGTTTATAAATTAATGCTTTTTTTATTGCTCCCTTTGTGTACATACATGTTTAAAACAGAATGTTTGCCTGTTCCTTTGTTATATTTTTTTTTATTGTCGTTTAAATCTCAAATTTGTAGGCTTTAAAGAGTCACAAGATTGTTATATGCGTGTTTTGAAGCATACATTTGTTTATATGGTAAGTCAAAAAAGAGTTTTAGGATTTCTGACCAGTCACCTCAATAGTCTAGAGGACAAGAATTTGCGGTAGTTTTCAAGAAATGAAATGACCTGAAATTGGGCATACACAAGGAGTTGCGTTTGAATACGTTACAATTATCACCCGTATGGACCATGCCCACTGGTAGGAATGTAAATTATATGCAAATCGGGCTTGTAATAAATAAAAAAAGAGAAAATCATGAACCTGGCAACCCTGACAATTTAATGAATGTTGAGGGGGGAAGCAGCTTGAGCTGTCTCGACGTTTTACTGAGCTACAAGCTGCTATTCTCCTTTATATATGTATACAAATGAAAACATCAAACCACAAACATTACAATACGTTACTCCAGATTCATTATTATATTCACAAATATCATTAACTACATTCTCCTCAATGAATGATATCCATTTTTTAATTTTTCCTTTGTTCCTCTCCATGATATAATCTTTGCAGACTGTTCTTTTCTTGTAAAACATTATGTTGAGGTAAAGTTGATGTTACCTTCTTAAGGGGAAAAAATGATAGCAGCTTCGGAAAACAAAAAGACCTGTTTGAAGAGCCAACTCCACTTTTTTATCACACGCCCGAATTGCATATGATTTACATTCCTACCCACTGGAGCAAGGTGATGTTTATGTGTGTAAAATAAAAAGAAAGAGAAAATCAACCTGGTAACTCTGACAATTTGATGAATGTTGAGAGGGAAGCAGCTTGAGCTGTCATGACGTTCTACTGAGCTACAAGCTGCTATTCTCCATTATATACATGTACAAATGAAGACATCAATAATAAATAATAACATTGTGTATATTTACCATAGATGAGAGGCAGAAAATTAACTGAAATTAATGTCAGGAAATGGTATATTTTTAACTAATAATATTAATTATATGAGGACTTGAGCCCTATTTGTTTACATTTTATTTGCTTTATTAAACTTAATGCATGTATTCCTTCATGCGACATCTTTACTATCAGGTAGATGTTCTCCCCTCAGTAATAAAGGAAAAATGATAACAGCTTTGGAAAACAAAAAGACCTGTTCGAAAAGTCAACTCCACAAAATCTCGCACGCGGCATTTTGCATATTATTTAAATTCCTAGTGATGTTTTATTTTTGAGAGGTCAGAAAATGCTGTGTCACACCGGTATGTGATTTTAAAAATTTCAAAGGATGCAATTTGCTGCTCTGTAGATATTTAGTAGATGCTTCACCACTGTCCAAAAAGTTCACACAACATCTCTAATCCAAAACTGATATCTCTCTCTATTTCATCGGAAAATTTAATTAATTTTTGATTGTAGGAAATTGACTAGTACAAAGAGGAACTTTTGATTCAAGAAGACAGACTTGCAAACTAAGGACATAGACTATATATAGAGTGTATAAACATATATTATGGACTTAGTTCCTTGCATCCTTGCTATTTTTTTTTCTATCCATGGTTTAGTTGGTTTTTTTTTTGTTTTTTTTGTCAACGTAGAGTTTTATCTATGGGGGATTTTGTTCTGATATCCTTGTATGTACATAACTAGGGATAGTAGTAAAGCTCTCTCATTATTATTTGAGATAAAGAAAATACACAATAAAATTAGAGAGCTTCTTATCACTAATATATATATATATATATATATATATATATATATATATAGTTAGTAATATAATTTAATCTATTTCATTTTGAGGTCAAGAAAAAATATATAATAATAGTCACAAATTAAAAGGGTTGAGGGGCTAGGGTAATTTATTGAGGAGCATCCTGTTGTTGTATAATTTATAGGTTTTTTTTTTTTTTTTTAATAGTAGGTCTCACAATACTCTCAAAAAGAATATAATGTACATTTTTTATTTTTTATTAAAGTAAACATTTATTAAATAGTAATAACAACAACAACAACATAGAAAAGAAAAGAAAAGAAGAGTCAAGATTGAAATCGTTAATTTATCGAGCTCTGTGTTAAATAGATTAAATTACGAAGCATTCAAAAGCTGTACATAGTTGTTGTTCTTTTCCACAGACCTTGTATTAGTCAAGGCGAAAAGCTACGGTTTTAATATTTAGTTCTCAGTCGTCATAGTTTCTCTTTTAGTCTTCTTACAATGGACACTACCCCTTGAGCCTTCACTATGAAAACTTGAGCTTCAAGGATCGACACCTTTTGAGAAGTAAAAAAAAACAACAGCTAAGGTGGATTAAGTAAAGCTTGTTTTATCCAATCAGGTGCCATCCTGAACAAATGTTAAACCTTGGAGTGGGATCTCCCTCTGGACACATCCTGAGTCCACGGATCCCCTCCCTGATACTCCATACGAGACGAATTCACAATTATCTCAAGAGACCTGAGTTAATATGTCAATCCACTTTCACGATCCTTTTTAGGGTTAGTTAATAATATTAATTATCCGAATATCTCAAAAGAGATATTTGTCGATGATGGCAACGGGTAGGATAAATAAAGCCGTACTTTAGTATGACGGGATTTAGTGCCAAAATATTGTCAAATCCGGATATGAGCAAAAAAGATATGAGGTTTCTTTAAGAAAGTAAGATTTGAAATCCTATTCGTCTGACAGTCATAGCTATTTACAAGCCAAATGCAAATATCTAGATTATTAAATTGAAAGACTAACTTTCAAAAACCCAGACAAAAAAAATATGTACATATATACAAAATAAAGTGTATTTTTTTTTTATGTTAGTGGAATAACGCCGTGTTATGAATTGATTTCGACAATACAAATATCCCTCCGCCAAAAAAAATAAAAATATAAAATCATGTGGACGTCGCTGTAATACAAACTATCTAGCATTTATCAAACACTAATTAATAGCAATGTAAATCATATGCAATTCGGGCGTGTTATAAAAAAGAAAGAGAAAATCAACTTGGCAACCCTGACAATTTAATGAATGTTGAGGGGGGAAGCAGTTTGAGCTGTCATGACGTTTTACTGAGCTACAAGCTGCTATTCTCCATTATATATACAACAATAAATAATAACATAGATGAGAGGCAGAAAATTAACTGAAATTAATGTCAGGAAATTATATATTTATAACTAATAATAATTATACGAGGACTTGAGCCCTTTTTGTTTACATTTTATTTGCTTTATTAAACTTAATGCATGTATTCCTTCATGCGACATCTTTACTATCAGGTAGATGTTCTCCCCTCAGTAATATTGGAAAAATGATAACAGCTTTGGAAAACAAAAAGACCTGTTTGAAGAGCCAACTCCACTTTTTTATCACACGCCCGAATTGCATATGATTTTCATTCCTACTAATTAATAGCTAGGAATGTAAATCATATGCAATTCGGGCGTGTGATAAAAAAGTGGAGTTGGCTCTTCAAACAGGTCTTTTTGTTTTCCGAAGCTGTTATCATTTTTTTTTCCTTTAAGAAGGTAACATCAACTTTACCTCAACATAATGTTTTACAAGAAAAGAACAGTCTGCAAAGATTATATCATGGTGAGGAACAAAGGAAAAATTAAAAAATGGATATCATTCATTGAGGAGAATGTAGTTAATGATATTTGTGAATATAATAATGAATCTGGAGTAACGTATTGTAATGTTTGTGGTTTGATGTTTTCATTTGTATACATATATAAAGGAAAATAGCAGCTTGTAGCTCAGTAAAACGTCATGACAGCTCAAGCTGCTTCCCCCCTCGACATTCATTAAATTGTCAGGGTTGCCAGGTTGATTTTCTCTTTCTTTTTTTATAACACGCCCGAATTGCATATGATTAACATTCCTACTAATTAATGTTAGCTCTACCGAAGGTAGAATAAAGTACCTCATTTCCAATTTTCCAAAAGTCTTTGACTCTCAATTAAGAGTCAAGGTCAGGCCCATAATCAGACCTATATCCAAGGAGGGTATTTTACATTCTTTGGCGGGGGGATGTGATCAGAATACTATACCAATTCGCCAGTTATTATAGATAAAAATTTTAATTACCGTAAATACCGTATACCGTATAGGGTGCATTTTTTCTTAAGAAGTTGACCTAAAAATCCAGTTGCGTCCTATCCATGAATACTTTTATTATAAAAATTACCGGTATGCAGTTATCATAATATCAAAAATTTATTATAAAAATTTCAAAATTACAATATTTATCAATATTTATGTTCGTCGTCACTGTTCTCATTCAACAAAGCAGCCACCTCCTGCGATTGAATTAATTGACTTAAGATCACCGTTTCTATACAAATTAATGGAAATTTAGGACTAAAATTAGGATGCGTCCTATACACAGATACACAGTTTTTCCATTGTTTTTGGGGTCAAATATCCACTGCGTTCTATACATGGTATCGCCCTATATGCGGGTATTTACGGTATGTGTATATAATTAATAATTATCTATTTAAGGGGGGGGGGGGCAAAAGCATCGGTTTGGGAAGGCACGGCCCCCAAGAAGTGCTCCCATAGTTATGACAAGACTCAAGACTCAAGTTTCTTATGTTAATAAAGACAAGCAATCTATATACTACACATTAAACCATAAAGATCTTATATTTTTAAACCTATCTCATGTCTTTATTCATTAGAATTAGTCAATTAGTTAAAATAATACGTTAAGTATATTCGAGTAACGTAATTTCATGACCTTGCTTAAGGCATGGATTCTCGTTCTCAACTAAGCTGGCTAAGCTTTTGAGTTAAATATTAGATATTATATTACAAATACATATTTCATGACTTTTAGTGCAAGTTCTCTCAAGTCAAAGGCCTCAAGTCAACAACAATGTCAAATCAAATTAATAGTAAATTGATTTTTTTCTCAAGTTCAACTTATGTGACCAGTCTATACCTTCTCGTGATTACTTTTCTATTTTCTTACAAAAGAATAAACTTGTTACAAGTATAAGCGATACTTTTTCAGATTAATTTTTTTTTACTTCATTGGGGTAGTTACAGTTCAATTATTCAGATACTATCAGGAGAGTATGAATGTTTGACTCGTGTTCATTAAAGATGAAGGTAAGCCTTTTCATTATAATTACCAAATAATTATTCGCATTCATGTCGTATTTTGATTATACTAGACTCGACTACTTTTTGTGATATTCGTGTTGGGATTATTTTCTCAGACCAGAGGAAATCCTTTAAACATAACCGACATTCCATCTGATGATCCATTAATGCCTGTTACTTTAGAAAATGACGATGATATTGGTATGAATGATTCAATTGACTCAATGAGCGACTCGGATGAGGTGGTTGAAATGTTAGGTGAACAATTACCATCGGATCTGGATGATATAGTTTTAATTCCTACAGAAACAGAGAAGGAACCACCCATACTTGAAATACTTAACAGTTCAAAGAACAATATATCAGAAATGGAAAATGCAAATGACCAATCAGATGGTACAAAGCCTTCTGGTAATAACCAAAATATGTTCAAAGTGATTCATTTGAATAAAATCAATAATATGACGAATGACATAAATGAAAGCATGATCTCTGATGATAATCCAGAAATGAATGATTCTTCAACAAGTGACGCTCATATCACGGAGAACATAAATGAAAACACGACCACTAATGATAATCCAGAAATGAGTGATCCTTCAACAAGTGATGCTCATGTCACGGAGAACATAAATGAAAACACGACCACTGATGATAATCCAGAAGTGAAAGATCCTTCGACAAGTGACGCTCGTATCACGGAGGACATAAATGAAGGTATAAACATTGGTGATAATCCAGAAGTGAATGATCCTTCGGCAAGTGACGCTCCTATCACGGAGGACATAAATGAAGGTATAAACATTGGTGATAATCCAGAAGTGAATGATCCTTCGGCAAGTGACGCTCCTATCACGGAGGACATAAATGAAGGTATGATCACTGGTGATAATTCAGAAATGAATGATCCTTCAGCAAGTGATACTCAAATTTCTTCTCTTGAACTTGATGGTCAGGAACAATTGGACTCTGTAGAAAGTCTTGAAATCGGGAGCTTTAAAGGGCCGAGTCCTCAAGAAATTAACGATGAAATTATTCCTGAAACATTGCCTGTCAGCGAGCCTACTCTTGACTCAATAGATCCTATTTCATCAAGATTGACAGACAAATTAATTTTGAACAAAACCGATGATAAATCATTTTTAGCAGATCACTTTAACGATAAGGTTGAGTTATTGACTCAAGGTGTAGCTGCTTCGATTGAAATCCAGTTTAATAATGAACAAGGAATCTTCAATGAAGTTGAAGTAAATGAATTGGAAGTGACTGAATCTTCCACTAATTCTATTACATCAATTGGAGGTCAATGTCCTCCAGTAACTAAAAAAAATTCGTCAGAAGAGTGTCAAAATGCAGCACCATCTACTTGTTGGACTCCAGGATCTCAAGATGTAGATTGCTTTGAAAAGGGTGATATTTGTTGTAATGACGGATGTGGTAATTATTGTTTGGATGAAGTTGTATGCAAAAAAGTGCTAGTCAATGAAACTCAAATAATTGACAAAGAAGTTGAGATGTGTTCTGACGTTCCAAGCGAAGTTTGTAGAGAAATTTCGGTAGAAAAGTGTGAAAAGAATTGTAAAACTATCATTGAGTCCATTGAAGCCCTAAAAGATGTTGAAGAATGTCATTTAGAGAAGGATGAAGTTTGTAAGGAAGAATTGACAACAATTTGTAAAGATGAAGAAATTCCACTTGTTGAAGAAGTTGAAAGTTGTGAAAATTTAACAAAAACTGATTGTGACGAATCAATTGTTAATTGCTCTATTGTTCAAACCCAAAGTTGTCAACTTATTTTGCAAAAAATACCAAAGAATGTTGTTAAGGAAGAATGTCGGGATGTGGCTCAACCTCCAAAATGTGAAATAGAGGTAAAAGAGAAATGCCATTTGAAGTTAGTTCCTATAAAGACAACAAAACCAAAGGAAATTTGTACAAATGAAACCATGGAGGTTTGTGTTGATAAAACTATTGAAAAAAGTAAGAACATATGTGTGGAAAAGCCAAAAAAAACTTGTAGAATCGAAAATATCCCAAAGAAAGTCATAAAAAAAGTAAAGAAATGTAAAATTCAAAATTTTCAAAAATGTCAAATGGTCTATAAAGAAGTTTGTGGCTTTGATTCTTACAAGGATTATAATTGTAAGAAAGTTCCTCAAACCGTTTGCAGAGAAGTTCCTAAAAAGAAATGTGAATTTGAAAAAATTCAAGAGGAAAAGATTGTTCCCCAAAAAGTTTGCAGAACTGAGTACTTAAACGACTGTCATCTAATAAATGTTCCCACAGTTGTGATTGATTGTAAAAATATTACCAAACCATACTGTAGAACTGAGTCCATAGAAGTTGTTGAGGAAGTTTCTAAAGAGGTTTGTGTCGATGAGGAAGTTGAAGAATGTTCAGAGCAGCCTCTGAAAAAAGAATGCAAAGCAAGCATAGTGACAATATTTGACGATGTAGAGGAAGAAGTCTGTACCGAATCTCCGGAGGAAGTCTGCGATGAAAAACCAAGTTGCAAAGCCTACACGGAAGAAGTTTGTACATTAAAACCTATTGTGACGACTGAAACGCGCCATGTTTGTACTGAAGAAGAAATGCCCAAATGTGAATTGGTTGAGGCTGAAGTGTGTGAAACGATTGAGCGACCTACAGTGAAACATGTGGAAAGGGATCTATGTAAAGATGTTTGTAAAGACAAACCCGAGACTCATTGTGACATTAAAATGGAAAAACAGTGTAAAACTGTATTTGTTCCAAAGGAAGTTGTCGTCCTTGTTGTAAAATGCGAATGATATTAATTTTTAATACAATTATTTTTTTAGGCAGATGTGACAATCATTTTTTTAATCAAGCATATAATTTTATACAAATCCTAATAAAATATTATTTCATACTGAGTTTGTACTGGGATTATCTTTGTATGAAAATTTATTCATAAATTCTACATATTTTTAATTAACAAGTGAAAAAATTATTTTACCATCACTAATCATCTCTGTAAACATTGTTTTTTGATTCCATTCAAGATGTCACGTTTTATTGTGAATGTTCGAATTACACAAAATTACATTCTTGTTTTCAGAAAACTTAATAGATTTATCCAATAAAGAAGTTATAAGCCTTAGTAATCTTGTGGCCTTGTCATTCCATAGAATGCTCTATAAGTTATTTACTATAAATATGAGTTACTCATCAAAATAACCTAATTTTTGGTATGTCTTGAACTCATAACATATTATTAAAAGCTCAGGTTTTTTGACCAAATTGTATATTTAAATTCGTATTTTGAAGATAAAATACAACAGTAAATGTTGGTGAATATGATTCAATGATGTGAGTCCTTGTAAATTCATGGATCTCTATCAAAGCCATGGCCGATGATTCTGACGTGGAAGAGGAATGAAACCCACACCCTCTGATTTCGACTAAATTTGGATGAAATGTTTTTTTATGCAATAAATGCAGAATTGCTAAATTTAAGCGTGAAATGTCGAGTCCTTTATTAAACGTTGAGTTGTATTTTATTCAACAACTCCCAAATGGATTTTTCAAGAAGACATAAAAAAAATATATCTTTTAAACCCATCGGCCAATCTACATAGTTGAAAATTGGAACGTCAACCCCCCATATGAATTATTAAATTCAAAATTGAAGTGAAAACAGTGGATTCCTCCTAACATAAAAAAAGTACTTGCTTATAAGTTTTCAATCCTGACTAAGGATTTAAAATAAAAGAAAAATCCCGATTCCGCTAAGCAGAACCTGTCATTTGGTTTATGTTCGTCTCCTATATGACCTTTCAAATAAGTAGGATCCATCATATTCTTCAATTGTAACTAGTTATCTTTGTAACCCTGAACATCAATTTGCGGCCACACTGAAGCATGAATCAGCATCATCAAACAATAGAAATTGAAGATAATTATTATTATTTGTTTAAGAATACGGATGTAATTCGCTTGCTTTTGTGTTGACATCCGTATTCCCCATAACAAGCCTGTATGATGAATATTATTATGTTTCATTTTATCTTATCATGTAGGAGACGAATGAGATCACCTTAGTATCTAACCTAGGAATCACATATCATATACATATAATAATAATAAAATTGTTAATTTGACGTATTAAAAAGGGGGAGGAAGGAAATGTACAACGTGAGGAAAAAACCCCTTGATGACGATTGACAACTGTACTGTATATGTTAGTATGCAGAATGACAATGTAAGTGACAAGCAAAGGAGTGTTGTAGTAGTAGGTGCAGAAGGAAGCATAGAAGAAGGAAATTGAAGGCGAGCTTTGAGGGAGTGGAAGGAATAATGAGAAAGAAGGAAAGAAAGAAAGAAAGAACAGAGTAGTGAGAAAAGGAAAAAAAAGAGAGAGAGAAGAAGAAAAAAATAAAAAGAAGAGGAAGACGAGTTCCCTATTTTTTTTATAAAATAAAATTACCCAATAAAATAATAGAAATAAAACTTTATATAAATAATAAAAAGGACTCGAAATTTATTGAGGTGATGGACAATGGTTGATCTGGTGTTGAGAGTGGTTTTGAATTGAGGAGGAGGAGGAGAAGAAGGCGACGAAGCAGTGGCAATCCGGAATGGAGGGCGAGGAAGAGGATGAAGGATCCCTCCGTCATCGTCGATGTACTTGTGGAGAGCTCCAGATTATGATCGATGTGAACTCCGAGCATTTGGAGACTCTTCGTACCACTTCTTCAGCTTTAACTTCCGAGTTGACGAAGAGAGAGATCCGGACCCTGGAAGGGAAACTCATTCAGCTCTTTGGTCGTCAATGGTCCGCGGTGGATGGAGTTCCTTCCTTGTCGGAGATGTACCCGAGTGTCCATCAGTGGCTACGTGTTGTGGGCCTTTCCAATGAGGGGCGGGATGCTGTTGCTAGTCGATGTCCAACCTGGGACGCCATCGTCTCTCTCTCCGACCTCTTCATTCTTCATTCCAAAGGTCTGAAAGAGGATCATAGGTAGGATGACTCCACTCTACTCCGCTCCACTCCATTCCTTTTTTATCTCTTTTATCTCTTTCTCTCTGTTTCAGGCGTTTGAGTAAAGCTCTGCATAATCTTCGAAAGTTTCGCGAAGCCTTAGTTCACAAAGGGGGTGCCTATCAGGGAGAGCTCTACTGGGATTCCTGGGATGTTGGACCCTCAGTCCATCCTGAGGAAGAATATTCCTCTTCATCTTCCTCATCCATTCCTTCAGTCTTACCAAAAGCGGACTCAGCGGCCTCTTCCCTAAGTTCAACTTCAGGTTCCATCCCTCCACCCTCCCCAGGACCTCTCACCCTCAGTCCGCCCGTTATTGCGTGGGATAGAAAACCAACGCCTCCTACAACCCCTCCATGGTCCAGTTCCTCAATATGTGGGACTTTTAATAAAATGAATAACTGTACGAGTGGCAACAGTAAACAATTTCCTTCTGTATCGTCATCTACTTTGAGCTCTGAAAATCATTCTCTAATAAAATCTCAGTCGCATGAATCAGAACTGGCTAGTCGAATTGATATTGTGGATCCAGGAGGAGGACCCTCGAGTGGCACACACTATCATCATCATCATCATTCCTATTCAAGTAACACCCCTTTGAAGCAGCAACAAAGGCTGGGTCGTCCTAGACTGGCAACAGAGCCATCTATTTTACCCACGGATGAAGGTATAGAACCAGATCCTTCACCATTGGCCAGTCCAAGGTCACCTACCTTCACTACCTCGGGGGATACTGATTATTCTGTCAGTTCAAGTGGCCCGTCGTCATTACAAGTCCCAAAGTCGCCGAGGACTCCTAGATCTATGGGTCATGTTATTCGTCATCGGTTTAAGAAGACGCTCAAACCCGCCAAGTGTGCACTTTGTCAGGAATATATGTTTAGTGGTAATTTTAATTCATTAATGCACTCTATTCTTTGATAATTATAATTACTTTCAATTGATCCAAAGTGATGATTGAATAATTATATTCATATACTTTCAATATTTGTACATATGAGGCTCGTCAACTCTAAAGGAAACAAGGATGATTTTTTTTTATTATAAAGGAGTCTAGATTTGTATTCTATGATTATTTTATAATTATCTTCTATTTGAAAAGATAAATAATTCTGATTCATCTTTTTGGAATTGCTGCAAATTGAATTTTAGGATCCCAAAAATTTCTCATTTTTCGGATCCTAATAATCCTAATATTTTCTAAATATTTGAAAAGGCCAGTTGGGAAACAAATCAAAACTCTAGATTCTAGTTAAGCCCATGCCTTAAATTTGAATATAAAGTTAATGATTGACCAAAATATGCTAATGAAATAATGAGTTAGCCATTTATATCTGAAGTAAAAAAAATGGGACGTACTTAATCTCTTGATTTTTATTTACGAGATTGATTTCGTGTTGACGCACCACGCAAAAATGCATGCACTTTATATTGAGAACTTTATTATGTTTGTTTTTATGTTTTAGGCTTGAAATGCAAGGAATGCAAATATAAGTGCCACCGAGACTGTGAGTCTAATGTTCCACCCTCTTGCGGGTTACCAGATCCACTAGTCGCTTATTATATGAGTCATTTATCCAAAGAAGGATCTCCCATACTTCCGCGCCATCCACATATTAGTACACTTCCTCCTCCACCCCCACCCATCTCTTCTACTAATTCAACTGTAGCTTTCTCACTTTCATCTTCAAATCGATCTCAGCATTCTTCACAAGATCCGTCGAACCGAGGAGGAAATCATGATGGAAGTTATCCAGATTCATCGTCCAATACTTCTAGTTGTAATTCCTCAGCACCAAGTTCTCCAGCTGTTATTTTAACAACCAATCCTACTACTCCGCATTCAGCTTCCTCTTTGTTTAGATCTCATTTTAGATTTCCTGATCCTCCAATTTCATTAAAAATACAACAGGATTATCAGCAAAATCCTGCCTCTGGAGGAAGCATTTCAAGTACTGGACAAATGATTCAGTATCCCTCTGCTTCTTTTCAACAGAAAGTAACTAGTCCTAACCCTGTCATAGACACGGTTAAATCCTATGATAGTGATAAGACTTTGTCAGGTAAGTCGCTTGAATACATACATGTGGCATGCAGTCGTGTTTGAAAGTATATTGGCATCCCTACAAAAGAAGGTTACGATTCAAATGATATTCATATTTGGATATTTACAATTTTTGGGATCTATGAAATTTCTTAAAAGATTTTTACATGGTATGTAATTTATTTAAATTGCTCCCCCCCCCCTTACAAAATTAAAACTCATGGTTCCAATAGATTCAAACACGATTGTTCATATTATCTTAATAGCCCAAGTATTATTTCCTTATTGAGATTGAAATTAAATTTTATTAAGGTGCCTCTGGATCCTCGGGATCTGCTGGAACAGCTTATCGATTAGATAGTCAGGATTCAACAACTTCTGTTGATGAAAACTCTAGTACTTGGGTGGGTAATCGACAAACATCCATATCCATGAGAGAGTGGGATATAGCCTATGAAGAGGTTAAAATTGGAGACAAGATTGGTTCAGGAAGATTTTCTACGGGTATGAATATTAAATGTGAATCATCCCTAATTCTGTTAATAATTGTCAAAAAAATTTATTTCAGTTCATCAAGGAAATTGGCATGGAGACGTTGCTATAAAGATTTTAAATATGGAAAATCTGGATGATGAAGCTACTTTAGAAGCTTTTCGTCTGGATGTTGCTACTTTTAGGAAAACTAGACATGAAAATCTTATTTTATTCATGGGAGCTTGCATGAATCCTCCTAAATTAGCCATAGTTACTAGTCTGTGTAAAGGTAGGGGTTGAGTGTGAATCAACTACGCACTCCCAATGGAGTCACTTCATAACCATAATTAATTCATTTCTACCAAATTAGGAAACACTCTTTATACGCATTTGCATCTTAGAAAAGACAAATTTCAAATCAATCGTTTGGTTCAAATTGCTCAACAAGTAGCTCAAGGCATGGGTTACCTTCATCATAGAGGGATAATCCACAAAGATTTAAAAACAAAAAACATATTTCTCGAACGAGGAAAGGCTGTAATTACGGATTTTGGTCTTGTAAATGTCGCTGGAAGGTTATGCGCACGACACGTTCGTCCTGGAATGACGAGTAACACAAGAAAAAATGCCAGGTAAATATTTATTATAGTCTCTTTGATGTTCCACACTGAACTTACTTGAATTTTGAACAGTACAATCTAACTGGGTAAATGATTGTTTTTAAAGTATGTAAATTGTTCCTAATTCAAGTTGGTCCTACAAGGCTTGTTGAGAGTTTTAATTATTATTTTTTTGTGTGTGTTCATATTAGACAAGATTACATGAGTATTCCTGAGGGCTGGCTATGCTATCTTGCTCCAGAAATAATGAGAAATTTGAGAGTTCAACCTGACGAAGGAGACCTTCCTTTTAATAAAGCAAGTGATGTTTATGCCTTTGGTACAGTTTGGTTTGAGCTTTTAACTATGGAATGGCCCTGGAAGAATCAACCCCCAGAGACTATTATCTGGATGGTAGGTCGGGGTATGAAACCTTCCTTGGCGAATCTTCAGGCGTCGCGTGATGTGAAAGACATTTTAGCTATGTGTTGGACTTATAAGCAGGGCGATAGACCGGATTTTACGGATATTTCAAATAATCTTAATATGATTCCCAAAAAGCGGAGTTTAATCCGTAGTCCATCTCATCCATTACATTTGTCAAGATCTGCTGAGTCTGTTTTTTAGTACATAGAAATATCTCAACAATATTTATATATATAAAAAATATTCTGTTGTTGTTAAAGCAAAATGTATAATGATTAATTATTATTATTATTATTATTATTGATTATATTATTACATATTATTATTTTCTTTGTTATGAATTGTGATGGATTGTAACCTTTAGCATGAGAACTAAAGTATCTGAGTAAGATATTGATTTAATTCTTTAAATATATAGCGTATTTGTAATATAAAAATTAATAATAATCCACAAAAGATACTGTGTCATTATTGGTATGACACATGCGGATTTTCAGTACCTTCAATATAATTTCTAAACTATAAAAAATAAATAAAATAGTTATCTACTATAAGTTAAAGATCTTATTTCATCAGCTTCTCCTTATTATTATAAACATTCTTTTTTTGTACAGTTGAGACTCAATTTAGGATCTAAAGTAATGGTGGAATAGACTTGCTTTGTATTTTATGTCTTCAATAATCCAATGATGCTCTTAGTTGATGTACATAACGACATTAGTTACTTAAATACAAATTCGATCCGTGATTGTATTTCTTGACGTTGAGTTAAAGAATTAGAAAGTGATAAGTGCATAGACATAGTATGCGTGAAATTCTATTTAATCATTTGAATATTAAAAAATCACACCGTTCATGAGGTTGTGGATATACTACTCGAGTATATTATATTAATTACTATGGCGGCCTCATTTATAATAAATAAAATATCGACTGAATTAGTATTTGTGCCGTACTACTACCAATAAATTAAAAACCTAAGAAATTACACAGTCAACCTATTTAGAACGTAATAGGTGCTTGGTTTTTGTATTTAATATTATCTTTTAGATTGGCTATTTGAAACTTTGCAAAGACGTAAAATCAATTTTAATTGTATTTAGCAAGAGGGATTATTTCATCATCCAATTGTAATTGACAGCATTTAAAGCCTTTCAGGTTATTAACCTAATCAGATGCACCTTATAGGTATTTATGTCTTTATTTATATATTTATGTGTCAATTCAACAAGAAAGTAAGTTTGTTTTCAAATATTGAAAAGGAGAAAATCCACTTCTAACTTTTTTTATTTCATAAATATATAGGAGTCATTTTAAGACCTATTGCGCACGGTTTTCGCTAAATTATCGCTAGTAATCGAGAAACCAAGGATTGCTGTCAATCCAATAGAGCAATCGGATAAATGTTACGACTGCACATGGAGCCGATATGGTCCCACAAAGAAAGTCCATATTTTCATGGTCCAAGAGATTTATTTAGTGGCAGTTGATTTTTTCCCTTAATTAAATTGCAATTATTGGAGTCATTATTTAATTAATCATCGAAATATACTATTAATGTACAGACGAAAGAGAATGTCTTCAAGAATATGAGTGCAGTTCACACTCATTTTTGGAAATATTTCAGATAAACTTGCTTTCTTGTTGACTTGACACATATATAGTACTACAAACGATTATTTAAGTGACATCATAAGAAAGTAAGCTGATTTCTTATGACGAAATAAGAGTGTACTAATATATATAAGCAATAGAAAATAAACAAATAAGTACAGGATAAATAAATAAATAAAGATTCAGTATCACACGTGAGCTATATTAATATTGATACTACTATTCCACTATGGGGTTGACGAAGCAGTACCTCAGATACGTTCCGGGGTCTGTTTTTGGACTTATTGGCTCTGGAATCAAGGGAGGAGTGTTGTTAAAGGATAAAGAGATCGTTATAAGTGGTTGTTCAGATGGAGCCACGATTTGGAACATTAAGACGGGGGAAAAGGTGGGAGAGTTTATTTTTAGTTTGGATGGGGGAAACTCCTCGGCCATCGTGTCGTCTTTGAAGCTCCATGTCTCATCTCTGGCTATTGGCTATACCAATGGGGATATCAAGTTATTTCCGGATTTTCAGCCTGGTAAGGAATGCGGATAATTGATCTATTTGTGCTAATGGCATTGATTTGGTTTTTTTTTGTAGACGAGAGTGACGTAACGTTTTCCGGACACAAATCCGCGGTCATTTCACTCGTATATGATGAGGAAGGCTTCCGCCTTGCCTCTGGGAGTACAGATACTGAAATTATACTGTGGGATATTGTGAATCGTTGTGGATTATTTCGCCTTAAGGGGCATAAAGGTCCCGTCACGGATTTACACTTCTTATCCACGAGGCCAAATGTTCTTGTATCATCATCAAAGGATACTCTCATTAAATTTTGGGACTTGGACATTCGACATTGCTTCAAAGTACTATACTTTATTAATTAATTTATGTATTTATTAACATTTACATATCTCCCCATTGTAGACATTGCCTGCTCATTTAACCGAAGTTTGGGATCTTTGTTTGATACGAAATGATAGTTATTTAGTAACGGGCTCTGGAGATTCAGAGCTAAGAGTTTTTAAACTTACTTTTCTTGAAGACGAAACTCCTGAAACTACAAAAATACGACCACCCACACTCAAAAAGCTAAAAGTCAAGGATACGACTGACTCTGACCATAATGAAGATGAATCTGATGATGAGGACGATGACGAGGAGGAGGAACGGATTTCCAAATTAAAGATTGAGCGACTTGGATCTCTCTTACGAGCTGGTAAAGGAAGAACTTGCTCACTCACAGCTGATGAGAGTAAAAAAGTACTTGTTGCTCATGGGAATGATAATCTTGTGGAGTTCTTTAGAATTTGCGATGAGGAGGAAGTTAAGAAAAGACTTTCGAAAAAGGTTAAAAAAATTAGAAAGAAGCAAAAGGAGAGCAATGTTGTTGATGAGGAGATTGAGTCTCTTGAGCCCACCATTCAAGAAGAGTTCAAACGACTTAAAACGTTTAAATCGAGTGGAAAAGTGAGGTCTGTAGAAATACATCATCTAAAAGAAGATTCATACAGAATTATTCTCGGAACAGGGAATAATCTAATAGAATCATGGGTTTTAAATACCAGTGATAAAGGATCAGATCCCGTCAAACTTCGTTGTTTTGGCTCACAGGGCCATCGATCTGCGGCAAGAACTTTGTCTTTTTCTAGTGATAATACCGCCATTGCTTCTGTCAGTAATGAATCTATTAAGATATGGAGTCGTTCTACGCAAACATGCATACGAACCATGGAGAGTGACTATGGATTATGTTCGTCTTTTGTTGTTGGGGATCGTCAAGTAGTGGTTGGCACTAAAAAGGGCAGTTTGCAACTATTTGACTTAAATTCCGCCACAATGACTGAAGAAATCGAAGATGCTCATAGTGGCGAAGTGTGGAGTATTTGTTCCACTCAAAATAAAGATGGTTTTATCACGTGTAGTGCAGATAATACCGTAAAGTTTTGGAAATTAGAATTTGTTGACAAAGGAGATGGGAAAATATTAAGTTTAGTCCATACACGAACTTTGAAATTAGATCAAGATGTTCTTTCTGTTAAATCCAGTTCAGATGGTCGATTTATTGCCGTTGCTCTTCTAGATACAAAAATCAAAGTATTTTTCACGGATTCCTTTAAACTATTACACGATCTGTTTGGGCATAAACTCCCTGTTCTATCATTAGATATTTCCTCAGATTCCTCCATTTTAGTTTCTGGTTCTGCAGATAGGAATATTAAAATTTGGGATCTTACTCATGGTCAGGTCGAAAAATCTATATTTGCCCATAATGATTCAATTACTGGGATTCAATTCATTCCGAATACGCACATGTTTTTTTCAATCTCCAAAGACGGTGCATTAAAACAGTGGGATGCAGACAAGTTTGAAAGAATACTTACATTAAATGGACATCATGGAGAAATATGGGGTTTAACTGTTAGCCCTAATGGGAAATATGTTGCAACTTCTGGGCATGATAAAACACTTCGTTTATGGGAGAGAACTCAGGAGCCACTCGTTCTCGAGGATGAGCGTGAAACGGAAAGAGAAAAAGAATCAGAAAAAGAACTTGCCACTGACGACGTGTATAGGAATACTGGGGGAAATGATGAAACCGCTTTACCCACTAAACGAACGATTGATTCCGAAATGAGCGCAGAAAAACTTATGGAAGCCATGAATTTATTTGAAAGTTACTATGAAGAAAAGAAACAAAGTTCATCTGAGCCAGAGCTTCCCTCCTTGATGACGTTGATGTATCCTGGGATTTCTACAGCTGAAGAGTTTATGCTCACGACATTGTCGAAAATAAAGTCATCCATTTTGGAGGAAACGCTCTTAGTGCTTCCCTTAGATGTAGTAGTTCGTTTATTGAAAATTTTGGAAAAGTTGCTTCAAAGTAAGACTGTGTATGTTGAGGTCCTTTCGAGAATATTTTTCTTTTTAATTGAAATTCATTTTGGACCACTTTCAAGCTCATCTGATATTAAACAACTAATCATCAGGATAAAACAAATGGTCGAAAAAAAATTAACATGCATTGAAGAGACTATGGGATTTAATGTTGCGGGTATTACATTCATTCAAAATCGTGCAGAAGAAAGGCAACAAGTTCAAATATTCATGGAAGCGTCTAAAAAGTTCAAGGATAAGAGGAAAAAGAAAAAGCAAAGAGAAAAAGCTTTACAAACTGCCGTTATGGCAATTTAAGTTCATGAATTTAATTCATATTTTATCAATGTATGTTCTTTTCCTTCTATTTTTTTTCTTGGGGTAGCAATAAATACCTTTTACAACATAAGTATACGAGTACTAACCTATGAATGGTGGAGTCCTTAGTGTTTTGATACCAATTACCATTGAAGGAGTAGAGTCATCTCATATTAATGGATGGATTTATTTCATATACTTAGAACACAATATCAATTGTTTAGTTTAAAAAAAGTATTTATAGAAATATAAAGAGTTTATATTCAATATACATAAACAGTAATTATCTTCATCTGGACATTCCTAAATGTAGCAATTTTCGAACATACTTAGGGCCTTCCCAGTAACCTCTGGAATATAATTATATGAATTTATTTATTCAGTATAATATTATTACTTCTTTTTTTTTCATTACAAACTTACCGCAACATTAGCCAGTAAACTTCGGGCATCATATATTTTTTCATATAATAGGTTAACGCCCTGGGTTTTGCTTGATTGATGGGAAGGGTCTCCAAAGGTTGAGGAGGTGAATCAAAGTCAAATTCGGCAAGGATGCATTCACCAGGTCTATATGTATTTGAATAGTAAAATTGATAATTACATAACAATTAGGATGCTCACCCCAATACTAGTGGACACGAAGTGTAGCCGTCATACAATGCATTTATGTCCTTCCCTTGCATAAATCGCCATAAGTTACGTCTAAGCACTCCAACCTCGGCAGCTATTTATAAAAAGAAAATTTAATTAATTAAAATCATATCAACAGGATATATTAATTATAAATACCGACGGCAGCTGCGGTTTTGGAAGTGGGTACATTGGTGCAGTCTCCAACACCAAATATATTTGGATATTTGACGTGTTGGAGTGTTTCTTTGTTCACATTAAGGTATCCAGATTCATCCACTAAGGATTTGCATTCTGATAATACAGTGGGAGAGCTCATGGGTGGAGTCACGTGAATCATTTCGTATGGTAATGTCGTATATTGTTCTGGAGCATCCATGTTTTGAAAAACAGCTTCCTTGGAGTCCGGTTTAACTTCGATAAGATTGCTTCTCAAATTAACATTAATATCTCTTTCTTGAACAATTTCCCAAAGTGCATCTGCATATTTCTTTACGCCAAATATGACAGGCAATGAAGTATGATACATTATGTGTGCTTTGTCTCGATTTCCATTCTTAAAAGAAATACTTGAGAATATGTATAAATAGTTTAATAGCTCAAATTGAGCTTGAATACTAACTAATAATAATTAATTATTTGTCCATACTTATTCTTTAGATACCTTTTTAAAATGTCTTTCAGTCAAATACATTATTTTCTGTGGAGCTCCCGCACATTTGATGGGTGTATTTGGAAACGTAAAAATTGCATTCCCACTTTGGAAATTTTGAATTGCTTTCCATGTGTTTTCTACGTATTTGGGACTGTAGTTTGAGCAAACACCAGGGGTTTGCAATGCATCTTCCAGGCCCTTAATCTTTGAATTGATACAAAAAAAATAATGATGATAATAATAATAATAATAATAAAAAGTTGAGTGAAGGACATACATTTCAAAAGATCAAATTAATTATTTTTTTCTCAAAAGTACATATTATTTGTACCTTATTGTAATTTAACTGTATTCCCATAGCAACCACAAGATACTCATACTCAATTTCAGAGCCGTCCTGAGTTACTACAATGTTTTCATCCGGCTTAAAACCAGTAACTTTTTGTTTAATCCAATCAGCCTTTTTAGGTAGTACTGATGCCATGGATTTTTGAGAAGTTTCAAATTTTGCTTGCCCTCCACCAACCAGGGTCCATAAAGGTTGATAATAATGCTCCTATATGTATATCAAACGAGTATTATTAGAGTATTTAAAAAAATAATGACTCTGCGTACATTTCTAGGCTCGATGACACCAACTTGATTTGCTCCTAACTTTGAAACAAATTTGGATGCTATTGAACAACCTCCAGCACCGCCACCTACGACAACCAGCCTATAGCTCTTTGACGCCAGGAATTGGGTTGATGTAGAGAAGGGTCTTATTCTGCCCAAAAGGGTGATTCCAATCATTTTATGTTACAAAACTAGACTTGTAAAAAAAAAAAATGAATGAAGTTCAAATAAATTCTTGAATTATATTTAAATTATATGTGTAATTATATAATAAATAATATCAAAAACTGATTGTTTCATTTCATGACGTATGTAAATAGTCAGGCCAAACATACCTTTATCAATAGGAAACTAATATAATGATTAATGAATGATACTTTACCCAAATTAATTAATCGAACAGACGCAAAATTATAATTAATATATATTAATATAATAAGTAAGAAAAAAAATAATTAGTAATAAGACAACTCAATGTCAACTACGAAAGAGCGTAATTGCTACAAGCGAGTATAAAATGTCGATAAGTGAACTATCATCAAACTTTATCATTTCCAAGAAGGTCTTTTGTTATGTAGTTATATTTAATTTATTAGTAATTGATTGATATCCCCAGTCTTTAAAATATTTGACCAAATGGTAATAATATATATATTAGTACTTTTTAAAAGGTATAGTATATTATATTATATTATACTTAATAGTCTGTGTCCATAAATAAATAATTGCATTCCTCATAAAAATAGGGACCCCATATATTGACAAAATACTAAATGTACATTTGCATAAATGCATTTTACCTAGTAGTTATTTTTTATGGTTCATACATATGACTTTATTTGCTAGCAAGTCATGATGCTTGTACGTCCACGGTGCAACCCAAGTACGTAGAACAACCTTGCAATAATAATTTTTTAAAGTTTGAAGAAGTACTAAACAGCTGATTTTACGTAGCATGGGGACAAACAATAATTGGTTGGTTTCATAGTTAAAGAAAATTGTACTATAGAAACTTGCTTGTCTGTCAGCGTAACAATTTACCTAAGGTGGGATCTTCTAATCTTGTGACTTTAAAAAATAGAATAAAATGATTTCCTCATCAATGAGATTCGTCGTGATGAGGCACTTCTGCTCATCCGCTTCCTCTCCCTCATTAGTTACTCTTCAACGACGAGGAACGGATTCTAGAGTGGGTCTCGTCACATTGAACCGACCAAAGGCATTAAATGCCCTCTGTCTGCCCCTAGTAAAAGAGCTCATTGATAGCTTGAAGGCCTATGATGAGGATCCTGCTGTTGGAGCCATTGTATTAACTGGGAGTGAGCGAGCCTTTGCGGCTGGAGCTGATATCAAGGAAATGCAAAATAGAAATTTCAGTGAGAATTTTAGAGAGAACTTTTTAAGCGATTGGGAAGGTGTTGCCAAAATTGGAAAGCCCATTATAGCTGCTGTCAATGGTTATGCCTTGGGTGGAGGATGTGAACTGGCTATGATGTGTGATATCATTTATGCTGGCTCAAAAGCAAAGTTCGGACAGCCCGAAATCACCATTGGTATAGTATATGCAGTCATATAAAAATGTACCAAGAACTAAACATCTTTAAATTTTTTTAATATAATTTATAGGAACAATTCCAGGAGCAGGAGGTACTCAAAGACTCACAAAGGCAGCAGGTAAATCAAAATCAATGGAAATGAATTTGACGGGATTGCCAATTGATGCGGAAGAAGCACTTAGAATTGGTCTTGTTTCAAAGATTTGTCCACCAGAAGCATTGGTAGATGAAGCAGTTAAAACAGCGGATGTGATTGCTGGACACTCTCCCTTGATTGTTAGAATGGCTAAACAAGCAGTCAATACATCCTATGATACTACTCTTTCTCAAGGTCTTGCTTCCGAAAAAAGTCTGTTTCACGCCACCTTTAGCACCCATGATAGAAAGGAAGGTATGACAGCCTTTGTTGAAAAGAGGAAGCCCGATTGGAAAAATGAATAAGTTATATTAATGAATCCATTCAGAACTTATTCTTTAAAAAAAAAAAATATAGTAATATAATTAATTGTTTATTTTTTGAAATTATATATTGTTTTTTTGTATATGTATAACTTTATTAAATTTGCGTGCCTTGCCTTTTTAATGTCAGTTTTTTTGTTACTACAAGGACGAAGTAAAAAAAAAAAAAAAGAGATAATATTAGAAAATGTTAATCAAAAAGTATTATCTCAGCTCAATTTTATCCACTTTTTCAATTTACTTAAGAACAACATGATTCTAAATACATATATCTACAATATTTTACATAAATTAAGATAAGTTGTATGCCAAAAAATGAAAAAAATAATTCTTATTCAATCCCCTCATCGTTTCGGATTATAGAATGAGGAGGAATACGAATTGTAGATGCTACAAGCTAATTCAGTTTCATGTTGATTTATTTCCAATACTTTTTTCGTTGCAAGTTTATTGGCTTCTTCCTGAGCCTTGACAATATTTTTTTTGTAGCGAATGCGTTTATTTCCAAACCAGTTGGAAATTTGTGACACTGTAATATTGCATTTTTTAGCTAGATCTTCTTTGACCTCTTCACTGGGATACGGATTTGCGAGATGTGAATAAAAATATTCATTCAGGATTTCAGTCGCCTGTTTACTAAAATTTCGCCTTTTTCGTCGAGCATCCAGAAATCTGGATCTCAAAATCATGACTGCCTCACATGTACTTTGTTTGAGTTGAGCTTGAATCGAAGAAAACTTATGATGAACTATGCGAACCATTTTATCAATTTCTTTTGGTGTAATTGGCCGTGTTCTTGATTGTTCACGAAGTAAATTCATAACATGAGTAGTGAATTCAGTACAGGCCTGCTTATATTTCTCCAACTCATGATGATACACTACACGAATGTCATTTAATTTGTTTCTATAGTCAGCATGCTCAATTGTGGTTGTTCCGGAAGACGTTGCTTCAGAGGCAGTTGTTGCTGCTTGAAGTCCACCTCCCTTTTCTGGTCCTGCAATACCCTCAGCGATAAGCATATTGTCTAATCTTAAGACCCTTGGATCAGGTAATTCATCTTGCACCATTGTCATGTCTCTTACTTGTCCTTGAGAAATTAATGTTTTTTCTTTGATTTGGCATAGTACGGAGAATAATGCGGGCTTTAGAGGATGGCTATTGAGTCTATATTTGCAGGTTTGCGCCTCATCCAGTGTTTGCTCTCGAATACTGAGGATCTCTTTCAATAAACTATTAATATCCGTTGTTGTTCTATTTTCAGGAGGGGAGCCGACGGAAGTCATTATTTTACTATTATATTACATACATGATACATGTAATTTCATATTTTTGACGTCAGTTTTATAATTCAAGAAAACATGAATTGCAATCGTACGCGCCTTAAAACTTTCCTATTTATTCTTAACTTAAAAATGTAACTACTAATGACGGTAATGAGTGAGTATTTATTCATACTCTAAATTGAAGTGAACATGGCCTTATGTTTTATTCATGTTCTCAAAACATTGGTAGAAGTTTTTTATTTTTCATGGTTACTTGTTCCCACTTCTTCATCTATGCGCTATGCGCCAAGATACTACATTTTCTTAAATGTTCAAAGGTCACACACACACTTTGACAATATTCTCTCATATAACATATTGAAATGTAATGTGAATTAATATATTCTTTATGTCATATATCATACATATTTATGAGTAGAAAACATTTGGGACCATCTATGTACAGGAATGATAGAAGCGTTTTGATAAGCACTGATTGCATTAATATTTGAGCCTAAGATTTAAAAATACAATACGTATGATGTATATACATATTATAATAATAATAATAATACAAATTCCCTTAGGCTAAAAATTATGCTCTAAATCAATAGAAAGCGTATAATTTGCAAAATAAGAAAGCTTCAAATATTTTAAAAACGACTGGATATTTAGCAAATTGCAATTATAAAAAGTGGATTTTTGTGTCCAATAATACTAAAGTACTTCTTTTTTTTTTTTTTGTCTTAATGTAATCATTTAGAGCTATTTTGAGTGTGCATTTTTCCCCAATTAAATTACATCGTCAAAAAAAAAAAGGCAATATTTTAATCAATGATCTAATATAAAGACGTATTATTATGTTCATATCACTGTTTACTTTTGAAGAATTCATTCCAGTTTGTTAGCTATATGTACGTATGATGTATATGTATTGAGTCTCAAGAATTGGAAGGGATATTCCAATTAGGGATGAGAGCTAATTTTATTAATTAACTGGCTTTTGATGTGAATTTGAACATTTTTAATCATTTAGTATTTACAATCATATATTTGATCATTTGGAGTATGTAGATTGTTTTCAGGTTAGTACTACCGTATCTACTTGGAAACAATGATATATTTTTAATCCACTGTCATTAAATCAGTGTTAATGAGGTGCTCTACAAAATTTCCATTTCTATTATTAATTAATTATGATTATTTCTTAAATATATATAAAAAACAAAACCTAATTATATTTTTTTCACTGGTGCACCCAAAGGTTTTGATCATCTCATTAATTCGCCCTGAGATACATTTTTTATTCGAGAAACACTATTCTAATAATATACACTACAATACCCCTTTAGTCCGTATGAGATGAATATGGATTTTGCTAAAGTATGGTTATTCATTTCTAGACCCTTTAGATAAAATCCGGCATTCCATATGTGGATAGAATAAACGTTTAGTCCGTAGGACTGACTTTATGGAACAGTTTTGAGTATCCAGGAAACCAATTACTTGGACGAGGTATTGTATAATTGAATTTTAATAATACCTTGGACTGCAAGACACGTGGTTAATATTGACTGGTAGTGTTTGTTTTAAATGAGGCGTATCTTTGATTGGTAGAACGTTTCCTTCCCTTAGTCGTACTTTTGAAAAAGCTAACTCATTAATTCATGTTTACGAGAGCAATTTTTATGTTGAGCCCTTGTCTGACACGGATACTATTCGTAATTTAAGTTAGTTACTATTGAGCGTACACAAACATATAAATCTTGTTTATTAGGATTATCCTATAGAGAAATGATAATAAAATGTATTGGAATTCATCAATCAATATACATTTGAATAAAATATATTAGTGAGGTGGTTCTGAAGATCGGTCTTGGTCTTAAGTCCAGTCTCAACCATTTTTTAAAGGTCTTGGGTTTCGTCGATCCATTTACAATCTTGGTATCAAGGTCAAACCAAGACCAAAGTAACTATATAAAATAAAATTTTATTAAAGGTTAAGAATAATGTTTTCACTATAGTCTCAATCCCTTAAAGCAGTGTTTCTCAACCTTTTTTTTACACACAATGGCACACACTAACGATCTTATAAAAATATCATACCACATTTAGAAGGTTACAAATGTTACTAAATATTAGATGGAACCACCAACTTATAAAAAAAATGTGCTTATATAAAAATTAATTTTGTCATGTAATCTTGTGTCTCCAATGTACACGGGCACGTTGTTTAAGAATCAATTCTTAGATGTCACATCACTTAGTTTAATTTTTTCTTATTTTTGATATGAGGTTAAATGAGGCTCTCAGCAATTTAGATTGAAAAATTCTGACTGAGATTAAAAACGAATGGTGTCAATTCAGCCAAAGCTAAGATAAATTGCAAATTCAAAGGATCATATTTGAAATGAAATATACAAAGAAAACCATTTAATTTATTAAAATATTGTTTTCTGGAGGTCAATGTATAGGAGTTGCCTTGTTCAATTTGATGCACTTAGTTTAGACAGATCAGGCATGAATTGTGATGGGAGATTTTTAAAAAAATACAATATTGATCTAATTTTTTTTAATTGATAATAATTATAATTAAGGGCCCTTAAAATCCGAGTATATTTTTAGGAATATGCTTGAGCAGGCACTCAAAATCCGAGCTGTTGAGAATTCGTGTTTATACTGCATATGGAATACAAAATCAGATAATTCCAGATTATGTTTTTTAAAGTTGTATATATACGTATTAATCTTAATGTAAATTTGTTTTGACAGATGGATTGATAAAAAAAAAAAAAAAATGACTCGTGTCATAATAAAGTATTTTTTGGATTCAAACTCATAAAATAAAAATTAGGTCCTATTTTTATTTGTTAATATGAGACAGGAATCAATCCATGCAGTTCCGGGGATTGGTATATCGATTGCCTGGATTATGCAAACCATAATTAAAACATAAGAAATATTAACTTAAAAGTAATTATGTACATGAGCAGAAGAGCCAGTGATCAATTAGAGTCTTAAATAATAATTTAAAATCATGGTCATGTTCAACTTAAATGATTAGTAGAACTGGGCCAATAAATCAATGTTTTAATATAAAATAATACCTAGGAAGAAGTAAAGGTGTGATAAACCTGGGATATAATAATAAAGATAAACTCATTGCTATGTAAATCATAAAATATCCGACGTAACATTAATCCGTATTTTAGTTCATAGATTGGTTTGTGTATACATATAATATCTCGTTCTCAAAAATAAAATATTGTCATTTTAAAGAAGATAATATATATATATATATATAAAGTATCTACTAGCGATGACTTAAGTCAATAATATCTTAGCACTTAGAACTTAAGTAGGTCTATTTTTTTAAAAATGATCTCTTCCTGGTCCTCCCCCCCCCTCCTTTCAAAAAGAAAAAGGTTTCGTGTTTTTGTTTTATTAGTACACTAATTACTATTATTCAACTCTTAATATCTTGCGTCTCTCAAGCCCAAGTCAATTTGTAAATCATTCATCCATGACTACCAAGTTAGAGTAAATTTTGCCTTATTTCTAAGAGGAAAAATTTACTCATTAAATTTGGTACTAATCTAACATATTATTAATTGTAGCCCCATTCACGCTATTAATAATAATAATTATTATTATATTCATCATTTGTAATATAAAATAGTGATGGGGTGACGTCCCGCAGTACTTTACGAACCTACTGCCTATACAATTTACCAAAAAAATAATTACATTAAATTATATAAAAAATATTTTCATGATTTTCACTTGAGCTCCTCAATTAATTATATACAAGAATAACAAACTTATTTACTCAAATTCAAATGAATATTCCACTCATTTTTATGGGCCAATATCCTTATGCATTCATCTTTAGCCACATGATTAATATTATAATTACTATTGTAACAGTAGAGTCCTTTCAGAAAGCCTTGAGCCCCCCTTCCCATATATAATTAATTATTAATTACTTTATAATAATAATAATAATAATTAAATAGATTCAATCTCATATTATTGGGGAGAGGGTGCAATATTTAATTTTATATAGGGGTTTACCAATGACTCTGTGTTTAAATTATAATTGATTAATCGATACTTTTAATTGATGTACAATCTAATGAGAATGGGCACTAAGTAGCTGTACAAAATAGGGAATCGAATGTAATGGGATATGATCGGGGTATCATTTATAGTACAAGAATCACACATGATACTATTTGAGTAGTTGGTATCCTTGTTTGGGGGTTTGTGGTTGATGACAACAACGGACCGGTTCGTTTTTTGAGTAATTTTTTTTTCTTGTATATAATATATATATATATATATATGTATTTTTGTAAGGACGAGACATCATCAGGGGACAACATCGAGGGTCATTATTATATCAGTACATTTATATATAATATATATATATATATTATCGTGAATTTTACTAGTGTAATGAAATAAAAGATGTCTTTGGAATCCTCTTCCTCGGCGTGGCCCTGTAGCCTTCGTCAGATCATTCAAGGGGACGATGAAATGAACGGCATTGCCTCACCTCCAAATTCCCACACTTTTATAAAAAACAGTACTCATTTTCGCGGCTCTTCAGATCACGAATACGTCGTTGGAGCTACTCCGCCTCGAAGTATAGTAGGAGCTGCTATTGGATCTACTACAGCTGTTGTTGTTGCTTCTACCGCCGCCGCCGCCGCATCATCTACTAATAGCTCAGTCTCCGTGGAGGCTAGGCGAAAGTTGTCCCTCGAACCCGAGTTTAAAACACCCATCAAGTCTTCAAAGAGGAAATTGGACTCCCTTGCATCTCCCAGTCCTAAAAAACGTAATGATAGGATCTTTATGCTCTTTATATCTTTTATATATGGGGGTTATTGTTTGCCCTAAACTCGAGCTCCCCCTCTCCTATTGTGTGCAAGTCCATTAAAGGAAAATGTGACAAATATGTCTGGCATTTAATTCCTATTAGGTGAAAAGTGATAAAAACAAAGCTTCGCTTTGTTCCCCTAAATTATCACACATCAAAAGTATATTTTTTTTCTCGTGTGTGTGTGTGTAGAATTAAAAAAACGTTTAATTAGCGATTTATAATATATGCCCTATTATTTATTTAATGTATTTAACTCATTTGCTCCCTGTTCTAAATTACACATATGTAAAAGTGTGTATTTTATGTTTTTTTGTAAGGTTCTTCTTTAATAATTGTAAAATTGCTCAATTTCCTAAAGTTGATTTCCTTTAGTAATTAAGTAGTGTAAAGGTGGAAGACAAAATAACAGATTTTGATGATTCCATATTTATAGAACCTTTATCCAACATTAACCTTTTTTTTTGAGAGGGGCATCATTGACACACAAAGTACTAAATGAATTAATAGATCTTACAACATATAAAGCTAATAGATTACTTTTATTTGTTCTAATATTTTTCAGCCACGCGATCTCCCCTTGAAAAAACTCGGTATGAGACTTCCCTTGGTCTTCTCACAAAAAAATTCGTAAGCCTTTTCCACTCCTCAACGCATGGAACAGTGGATTTAAATAAGGCGTCAGAAACTTTAGGAGTACAAAAGCGTCGTATATACGATATAACCAACGTGCTAGAGGGTATTGGGCTGGTGGAAAAGAATTCTAAGAATATGGTTCATTGGTGTGGATCTCCATATCATAATCTTAATTCGGAAACAACGGATCTTCATTCTGATCTGGCAGATCTTGAGGCTAAAGAGAACGAACTCGATCAACTGATTCGGAATACGGAAACTGAATTGAAGCTCATTAATAGCCAGGAACGCCAATATGCCTTTGTCACCTACCATGATTTGAGAAATATCAAAAAATTTCAAAATCAAACTGTTATGGCCATTAAAGCCCCAACCGGAACTGACTTAGAGGTTCCCCGTCCTTCAGAGGTAAGAAATTCCTTTGTTTCTTACCTTCAAGTACACATTTATATCAATTACAGGCCATGCAAATCTATATGCACAGTACAACAGGAGAAATTGAGGTATTTCTGTGTCCTGAAGAGGAGCAGCAGGGTACCACTACATCTGGAGGCTCTTGTTCTGATTCAGAGGGATCTTCAGATTTAAGTCCATCCAAAAGAATTGGAGTGCCAAGTCCACCACCAAGGCTGGACCTTGAAGAGGAAAGTCGATCCTCTGAATTAGGTGGACAATCCATAAAAAACGTGTTGATTTCCGCATCCGAGGATTTTGGACCTGTGGGAAAAGCTTTACAGCTACAAACTCTGGACCAAGAAAATGGTACGTGTACATAATTGAATTTTGCAGTTAGAGTGTAACCCTTTAAATTTTGCAGGTCCGGATGAAGGAGTCCAGGACTCTGAACTTGGAGGTCAATTGGCCTCTGATGGATTACTGCAGTTTGAACCACCTTTATCTAGTTCAGACTATAGTTTTTCATATGACGAACAAGAAAATCTAAAGGATCTCTTCGATTTGCCCTTTCTCAATTAAGAGTAGTATTAGAATGAAATCTAATAGTAGTAACACACACACTTTTGCTACTATTACTTTCAACAATTAGTTTCAAGTTTAACAAACAACGATGGAAGGGGGGAGGAGGAGAGATAGGAACTCGGACTCCGAGTTGGTTTGTATCCACTCTCCACTCTCTCAAGGTACCTACTTTCAAAGCCTTCTTATACTTCTTTTTCCTCTTCCAGATTGTGTGCTCAATTGTGGAGGTCTTTTTAGTATGAGTACTCATCCAGCACAGAGACAGACACTTACATGATAATGTTTCATTATGCCTTCATTTACAATAACAACCCCCCATTCTGTTTAGCTCATTATTATAGACTTTGCGATATTTTTTTAACCTGGTATTTTATGTACAAATTGAAGAGTAGTTATTCGGTATCTACTTTCTTTCTTTGTGTAAATACTTCATTTAAACTCCCGTGGTTCTCTAGTTTTGTTGTGTAAAAAAAGAAAAAAAATATTAATGTAAGACAATGATTACATTACAGTGATTTTAATTTATTATATATATTTAAACCCTTTTCTTCTTAAGTTGGAGTTTTAGGAAAATTGTTGTTTTTTTTAATTTACGTTAATTATTATAAGGGCAATTATCGAAAATGATCTATAATAAAAATTTTTTATATATAATATAATATAATATATATGGATTATATATGTACGAAAAACTGAATGAGTGCCTGAATAATTACGGTTGATTATTTTCTTACTACTTATGTACACATGTTTTTTTAATGTTTTTCAATGTTTATTTTTTTTCTTTCTTTTTTTTGCCATTACGTCTTTTTTCTATGAATTTATAAAAAATCATAATTATTCATCAATAAAAGAAGAGCATATCTCAAAATATAGGTAACATAGTATGTGTCATTGTTTCTTTCCCGCCATTTTCCGGTGGTTCGAGGGATAAGGGAGGAAATTGCCGTAGACAACACTAAATTTATTTCTGCTAGAGAGAAGTATAGTATTCAATGTTACCACATCCCCCACCTCTATATAATAAAATGTAAAGCAGCGTGCAGTTAAAAAAGAAATAAGGGCAGTTTGCTAGCTGGCGTCTTGTTTTTTTTCTTCTTCTTCTTTATTTACCCCCTACCAATGACGTCACTAGTTGACTCAATTAACATTGTTATTACAAATCCTAATATCAATCATAAATACAAGTTAGAATTCAATCTTCGCTAGTTATGGATATATCCGGGGATTTCAAACATGGTTCCGAGGAGGGTCGATTAGAGAATTTCACGGGTGTGTCTTTTTGTCTTGAGATATACATATTTTGTAGAGTAGAAAGTAGAGTATTCAATTCTATTTAATTTTGGTTCATTATTGCAGAAATGTGGTATTCAATATTCATTTGGTGTCTGGGTTCATCTCTTTTTTTAAACGTTTTGGGCGCACTTGCAGCCTTTTTTACTTTAAGAAAACACAAGTTTGGAAGGTTTGATTTCATTCTCTGATTCAATGTTTCTGATTGTATGTTCAAATTTCCATTAATAGTTCTGGGAAGGGGAATCAATTTCAATTTTTTCATAATTCCTCTTTTTGACAATTTTTTCTTTGTATTTATTTTCAGATTTTACTCACTAATGATTCTATTCATGGGCTTTGTTATACCTCTTAGCCTTGGTATGATTAGCTCCGCAGCAATTGCTTTTGTGTATAAAACGTCAAACTTCAAAATGGACTATTCTCATGCCATGATGTGGGGCATTGGACAAACATTGATTCATGCGGCCTTTGGAGCAACCAGAATACTTGCAACTCTCTAACTATAATTTATATACAGATGCCTTCCAGCTTATAATATTTATTTTAATAACAAAAAAACATGTCAAACATTCCGAAGTACGCTCTCCAGGATGACTTATTGTCCGCTCGTAGTACGGAGCTTCAAAAAGAAATTGAGGCGGACTTAAAGACACTGGATGAATTGAATTTTGATTCTTTTTTAGAAGAAGGAGAGGACTTGAGCTCCAAAGATCAAAATGATGAGGATATACCCTCATTAGAGAATGAGGAAGATTGGAATGAAGAGGAGGACAGTGTTGACGATGATAACTTTTTTCTAGAGAATGAGGAGGATCGAAGGAAGCCTCGGTGCCTCCCCATTCCATCGGGTCCAGTGCTACAAGACTGTTTTAAAAAAGTGATGGGAATCGATGTACAAAGAACTCTTATACCTCCCTCTCACGAAGTAGTAGTAGCACCACCTCCCACTTATTCTAGTGAAAATGAAATGAGTGATATTGACGATAATGTATCAGTGGATGACATATTTGAAGGTTTTAGTACTAGTGAATCTGAAACGGAACCTGACTTGACTAAATCATCTTCTGTATTCAAAGACTCATCAGTGAGCAATCAAATCCCTATTCTATCATGTCCATTTGTGACTGTTGGATGTACTTTTCAGAGTGTTCGACCCAAAAATATATCTGTTCACATTAAAAATAATCATAAACGCTTTAAAGTGACCAAAATGTGTTGTAATATAGAGTTCAGAACTCAAAGTGACTACGATAATCATGTAAAAAAAGAGCATATTTATAAATGTACTCGAAAAGGATGTACTGCCGCCGTGTTTAAGAGCTTATCTGACTTTGATAACCATATGCAAACCCTCCATGGTAGAGCTATGAAGCATAAGTGCAGTAATTGTTCTTACTCAGCACGCTCTGCAGCGGATTTAAGACATCATAATAAACAAAAGCACCAGAATGGTGAACTTGAAGCAACTCTCGTCAATAGTGTAAAGTGTAAAGTTTGCTCCAAATCATTCCTTCATAGTTCGGAGTTCGAATATCATTGTGTCAGCGTTCATTGGTCTAGTAATTTGGAGGCATTTCGGGACACTGTTGAGGCTGACGATGCACCTCTTGAAAAAATCCCCAAAATGGGCTCAAATGAATAAGATATTCCCTCAAATAAACTAGAGTTGAGAGAGATGTTATTCTTATTATTAATTTTTTGCTGCGTTGCAGTTTGTTTCATGTCATTTTTTTTTTTGTATATCACATTCTTTTTGGTATAGGTTATAGATTTAAAATAATAAAGAGAAGATTAGCCTTAAATGTACTCTAATAAATTGTTTTCTCCCTGAATTTATCAAATATTTTTTCTCTGGACTTAAGAACGTTCCAGTAAACTAATAATAATAATAATAGTTTATTAAATCATTGTAAACTATTCAAGTAGAATTGAGTCATTACACATACTCAATCAATAGTTAAATTATAGTCCACGTTTGTGGACATGCAATATGACTATTATGGAGGGTACAGGAATGTTATAGATAATTAAATATTGGGGTCAACGTCAAAAGCTCTTATTCTGAGAATTATTAATATTAATGCAGTCGCTGTTTTTGCTATTGTATGTAGTTGTTTTTAAAGAGTTAGTCTTATCTAAATTACTCTTATCTGGATTTGACTAATTGTATATGACTATCCAATTAATTTAGAACAAACGAGGCTTTTTTAATATAGTCATCCTAAGACTATATTTTCATAGAGGCCGCGGCAAATTTGATTTTATCAACTTATTTTGTCATTGTATGTCTGTAAAAAAAATGAAAGACTTCAGAGTCTAATTTTAATCCGTGGTTTTTAAGTTATAATATGTAGTAATAAAAAATGGAAGTGATAATTGATTAATATTGAGTTGTGCAACATTATTGGCGTGTGGATTATAATTTATTAAAATATATATCCACCTAAATAGTAAGGAAGTAATGGATATAAGATAATATTCCACGTTGGGTGTTTCTTCTACACTCTCTTGTTACGATTGTTAGAACATTATGTATGTACGTAAATCCATATAATATCTAAAAATAGAATAATACAATATTGAAAAAGTAAATAGTTCAAAACGTAGATTCGTTGTCAAATCCGCTGCGCCTGGTCTGCGCTGAGCTGCTGATGTATGCGTACGCGCAAACAATGACGTTATGCATCATCAACTACTATTGACGGTCTAGCTATGAGTGACTCATAGATCGCTCTCAGTCACTCATCATAAAACAACACATAACAACAACAACAACAAGGCATTGTGATTGACAAATAAGAAGAAATGTCAACCAATATTCCAATTAATGACGACGATTCGGATGACTCTCTCATCCTTGGAATGTCTGGCCAGGGAAGAGGTGAGAGAAGAGAGCTTTTGGGAAGTGGATCAGATGACGACGATGACTTTTTTCTTCAGGGCCCCAGGGTCACTCTTCACCAGTCAGACTCCAAGTCCAAGCTAGTAGGCCTTAAAAGTAAAGTGGATGAGGTGACTAACATTATGAAAGAAAATGTGAATCGTGTTCTGGAGAGGAATGATCGATTAGATAATTTACAAGAGAGAAGTGATCGACTCAATGACCTTAGTTCTAATTTCACATCTTCTGCATCGGTTCTGAGGAGAAAGGCTTGGTGGGAGAATAATAAGGCCAAGGGGATCATTGGAGTCACGGCCTCTGTCATCCTCATTATTATTATAATCTCCTTATTCTAATTCATGCTGTCATATTCAATAATAAGATACCTCCTCTAATTCTTCGTTATTCATCATTTAATTTTAATTCATCTGTTGTCCAAAGTTTGTGTGTGCAGTGCTCTTGAGTCTTTACATAGAAAGAAAAATATTTTATACATTAAGTTTATTTGAATACTAAATTCGAAGCTTCATTCAAATCATTTAATACACTTTATAAATGTTTTATATATAAGTATTGTCCAATAAAATTATTTGATTGCCTAAAAAAAAAATTGAAAATAAATTTGTGAATTATAAACACAACTATCAACAAAAATTTAGCTTGTTATTTCTTGTGATACGGGAACATTATGTATCAATGGAGAAGTTATTTGGAAAACTCCAAGTGGGGATACTTGTCGTTTCAATAGGGGTGGAGCTACGGTGTGCAATAGGGATAGCTCAATCCTATTCACTGGAGATTTTCAATCTGGAAAATGTGATATAACAATTATTGAGTATAATGATCAAATTTAGCTTCATCTATTTTAATACAAAAATGGAAGATTAATTCATGAAAAAGAAAAGTTAATTCATAAATTAAACAAACTATGAATCATAATTATCATATTACTGAAGTGGATTCAAAAGAATACCATTGGCTCTGTAATTGTTTTATTTTTATTTAAAACTAGGATCTAATCATTTTTACCTTTGAACTAGAAATGACTTATTTTATTATTTTTTCATGTCTTGTAACATGGAAATGGGCATTATAAGAACCTTCATCAAACACGGGCCTGATTTTCAGAGCCTTTATTAAAAAATAGTTTTTTTAGCCCATTGATATGATATAAAACCATATTCCAGCATGAACGAAAGTAGTAAACGAAACTTAAAATTTATACAAATTCGCTGCATGGCGTTATAATTGTCTTATCTGATCATTTTAACATCAAACGTAAGTGTAAATTCATATTTGGTATGCCCAAATAATATCATAAGACCATTTAAATGAAATTTTCAAGGGATATTGAATATTCAATATTATCCTAATGGTGATTTTAGATGTTGTGATTTATGAAAATAGTTATCTAAAGCTTTGGGTTTACAATTTCCCAGAACATCAGAACAATAAATAGAACAATTACTCCTTTGATGTGTTTTTGTGTTATTCCGCATTTCTAATTAATGATGCATGTTAAATAAAGCAATTTTTTGTAGTTATCCGGTTATTTCATAAATTTTAACAGCATATTTAGAAAACATAAATAATATTTATTTAATTAAAAATATATAGTAAAGGATGGATTTTAAGTCTTTCTCCTTGTCGAACTTCGAATGGCTGGATGTTGTTTTGGGATTGGAAAGGCTTTTATATTCACCAATTTCAATCCTTCATAGCTGTCATTATCTTCTGAGTCAACATTGGTAGACCCATGTCTATAATAGTTCAGTTCATAAGGGTTGACCGGATGATATGTGAGATTTTACAGGGGAGTAAGGGATTTTGTATCATTGAGTCGTACCCATCACTTTTATATACACAATCTGAAATAAACCAAACGAAATCAAGAATTTCGTCGATAGTAAAATATTAAAGCCTTAAACCTGTTATATATATTTTGTATAATACATTTAGGGGTCAATCTGGAAGTAATTAATTGATATAAAAATATGTTAATAAAAAACATACACTTATTAATAGGGCAGCTAAATATGTATGTGATTTTTATTGATTATTCAGCATTGTTATCGTTCCAAAGACAGATAAGATAAATTTATTCTCACATACAATAAATAAAAATCACTATGTAAGACAATACACACCACTAATTTCATCTTAAGATTATGTATAACAAATAAGTAGATGAAAAACATAATATTTCACTTGTGATGCTTCATATCAATATTTGGGCATTATTAGAAAGTAGCTAGTTAATAAAATATTACACTGCTAATTTTGAAATCAACTGGAGTTTCAGAAAAAATATTCTTGCACTTGATTTTCAAATGTTTCAAACTATTTGACTATTTTCACAAAATCACCATATAAAACAACTCTATCCTCAATTTGATAAAAAAACAGTTTAGGATTTGAAAAAACTTTTTATTATTTAATTATAATGATAAGTAATACTATCAATTGGGTCTAAGGAATACAAAATCGCGAAAAATAATGGTTATTAATTCGAGACAAATAATTATTATATTTTTCCAACAAATGCTTTATATAATATCCAATTATATGAAAAAACAAACCAAATGTTACAACTTAAAAAAGAATACACCTCCAACATAGACTTTCTTTAATTGTTATCTCGAACTACTTTCATTGTTGGCATCTTCCGAACATGCATGAAAGGAAATTTTTTTGATAAGTAAAAATACCGATATGTTAGGTTGCGTTAGTATAAGTTATATTACTCCGAAAATAAAATACACACGTAATTCACGGCGAGATTATTGTGCACTCGCAACCTCGACTCTCCAAAGGGAAAAGAAAAATTTGAAAAAACAACTGGTGGCTACCCTTCTGTATTTTCCTTGTTGCCAACTTTTTTAATATTGGGCAGTTATTATTTATATATACAATACATTGATAAATTCTATTAACGAAAAAAAATAATCGTTAATACTTGTATGCTATTCAAAAGTTCAAAAAAAAAGGACACGCAATCCTTGATTTTATATATTATTGATAATACCCTTTTTAAGTTCATAACTCGTAGACACGACGAGCTTTTTGGGATAAACAAAAAAAAAAACACTGTATTCTCCCTTTTGCTGATTTTCATCATTTGACTCTTCTGATTAAAAGCAGCTGACTCTACGTGTAATGAACTCAAAAAGGGTGTTCATATTATTTATAATTTTGAAATATGTACAAAATATATTAAATCAAGGATTGCGCGCCCTTTTTTTGAATTTTTGAATATATTACAAGTACTAACTATTGATTTGCATATTGAGAGAATTTAAATGCTTAGTAATATCTAAATTATAACTCTGCCCAACGTTAACAAGTTGGCAACAAGGAAAATATAGAAGGGTAGCTACCAGTTGTTTTTCGAAATTTTCCCTTTCCCTTTTTTTGAGTCGAGGTTGCGAGTGAACAAAAAAGCTTGTCGTGATTATGTACATAATTTCGATTTCTTATTCATTGGTTCTAAAATACTACGTATTTAAAAAAAATTAAATTAATTCAAGGCTAATTTGGTGTTTTTGAAGGTTGCATAGGCTTTATTTGTATTTTATGACATAAGAAATAATAACATAAAAAATGTCATTTTTAGTTCAGGGTAATGGTTCAAGGTTTGAATTATATTGCAAAGTGTTTCAAAGTTTGCCGATTAATTAATTATTATTATTAGTTATGAATACATATTTCCTCCGGCTTCAAAAAACACAATACAAAAAAATGTCTTAATACAAGTGTAATAATGTCCTAAATTTTCAAAAAGTGTTTACACTTTACATGGAATGCTATAAATAAATAAGTTTGATGTTCATACCTAAAACAATTGTTCTAAATTAGATATATATTTAAAATGTTTCGTATCTAGGCTATTTGAAGGTAGTCATAGTAAAAATGTACAGTAGATTGTTTTTTTAAATGTTGAAAGGGTACATTTCATATACTCTTGGATTTTCACTTCATTGAAGGAGAATAAAGTCTTATAAAATTTCATATACTCTTGGATTTTCACTTCATTGAGGGAGAATAAAGTCTTATAAAATTTTAATTTTATAAAAAAGTCCATGAGTTACATCAAGAATTGCATCTAAATTCACCCACTAGACATCATCATCACCATATACAATATTCCTAGGGAATTGTGTTATCGTTTTGCCACTAATAACTTTTTTGGTTCAAAAATAAAGATCATATTTAAATACATGATCATACCGGAAGAAATATTTAAAATCGATATGAAAACGCTTTTGCTTCCACTGAACAAGTCTCAATGAATTGATTATTGTGACCTGTGGGCTGATCCATTCCACAATCCTACATAATAATTACATTTGTATTGTATTTGTACTTAGTAGACGGAAATATGTAGGCTAATGAAAATATAACAAAGATACGATGGAATATATGGTATAGCTAGCTATCAATGAGTATATCAAATATTAATAATTTGAATAAGTAATGAAGTATGTGTCAGTAAGAAACGTTAATGATTGAGTCAGAATTTAATTAAACATTGATATTTCAGAGCAACACACAATCATGCATGCGTCCTCCTTACCTTTTCTAGAATCCTATATATTAGTAGTAGTGTCGTGATCAACACTAAATTTATCATAATACTAATCCTTTCTCGCATCAAAATTGTTATAATTAGCTCATATTTAGATACTTTTTTTTTTTTAATTATAAAACGAATCTCGTTAAGGACAATTTACATGCACCTACAATGGAAACTTTCTTCCACGTCATTGTGTTAATAAGTTATTCATTCATTCATCAGACATGAATAATTAATATATCAAGAATACAAATTGCAAAAAATATGACAAACTCAATTCCTGGTATGTCATTTAGCATAAACTTGCTCATTATTATGTGAGTTCAATGTAATTATTTTACAGACAAAATTGTACTGATACCTCTTGAGAAACTATGTTTTTTTCCCCTTGATGAATTTTACTTAAATTCTCTTAAGCATTTTAAATGTTTGAATGGCATTTTACAAATAAATGTCTTAAGTTTTCAATTTCATATTACTTAAACAGATTAGAATAGAGACTAACAAGAAAGAGTATGGAATTTTTCTATCAAAATATGATTCTTTTTGCATCAGATAATTGAAATAGTTCCGGGTGTTTGTATACATAAACAAACATTTATGCAAATATTGTTTCAAAATTACATGAGAGAATATTTCATTCCTACTGCTGTACAAAGGTTTCGTGAATGAAAGAGAAGTTTTAAGTCTCAGGGATATAACTCTAAAAAAATAGACATAGTTTTGATTTCAATTAACTTCAATATTTTTTTCGAAAATAGCCATAAGAAAAAAAAAACTAATTTCTTACTTCCTTCATTTCCTAAAACATACACAAAATTATAGTTACTGGTATATAACCCAAAAAACACTACTTGAGACCCGAGAATTTTTCAGCATTCAATGTGAATTTTCTCAAATATAAAAAGAAAAATGTTCATTACTTTTTATAAAATGTCAAGACATTTATTATCTACAATAAGTTTTAATATTTTAGTAAAGAAACTAGCTTCTTTATCTTAAAATTTAGTTTGCATCGAGTTAAGTAAAAATGATCCTGATGTGGCAAAAATAAACTTATTGAGCTAAATTTTTCAATTTTTGTATTTTTGAGGATAAAAAAAAACAATTGCATTTAAAACCGTGATAAAAAAAATTTTCTGCCTCTCGTCTATGGTATATGTACATAATGTTATTATTTATTATTGATGTCTTCATTTGTATATATAAAGGAAAGTAACAGCTTGTAGCTCAGTAAAACGTCATGACAGCTCAAGCTACTTCCCTCTCAACATTCATCAAATTGTCAGAGTTACCAGGTTGATGATTTTCTCTTTCTTTTTATTTTACACACCCCATTTGCATATTTTTTACATTCCTATATATAGTACATATAAGTGTTCTATAGAAAGTAACAGATTCCAAACATAAAAACCCACTAATATCTCATCTCTGTAAATTTTGAACAATATGAAATCTTTTAAACACCAGTCACGGTAGCATATGAATGAAAAGGAACTCACTAAAAAAAATTGAAACATGTGAAAGCTTCAGGTCCTTTTCTGAAACTCATGGCTTATACCAAATAATAACATGCATTAGAGAACAATGAGGTGCAATGAAGTATTATTGCTAAGGTCATCCCAAAAGTGCAATCTACCTACATAGTACCTACACATCGCACAGGGACCATTTCGAAGAGAGCTTTTTTCTTCATTAGTTTTTACTTTCTTTATTTGTAATTTTATTTTACAAAGTGCTTGCTTAATATACTTCCATTTAATTGAAATTGCAAAGGTACATGAATCATTCATACTTTGTCAAATAATAAAGGGAATTTATTTTCCCCGCCAACGAGTAGAAAGACAGTGAACATACATATCTATAAAAAAAAACAAAAAAAAAAACACACACACACACGTATCAAGACCATATTATTGTCTAAAGTTTGACCTTCCAAATAAAGTTGGAATAAACTTCCTTGGTTTATTCCATAGGGATAAAGAAACACGTTCTCTGTGATAAACAAAAATTAACTTATCTTCAAATTTCTAGTAAATTATAAAAAAAGTGGGGGTCATGGCCCCCAGGCCTTTCCTGTTGCGCAGCCCCTGTAGAAGAATATCAAAAATCAAATGATTTAGATAGATAAATGCTTATTCTAGACGGTTTTTTATGAGGAATATTTCCTAGGGGCGTATTTTTACATGGGGGAGGGAGCTAAGGGCTGAGGCCTAATGAATCCCCCTCGATCATAAATGTTGATAATTTTAAATTTTTCATTTAAAAGGTATTAATAAACTAAATTCTAGAAAAGAGGTTCTCGAAGTGGGGTCTGCAAATATTTTTTTAATAAATTAATTAATACACGAATGTTTTGGTTTAATATTTATACAGAAAGACCAGAAAATTTAATTTTTTATTTATTTTGTAAAATAATAATCTTCATTTTTTTTCTTCATAAAAAGTACTATTGCAAAAAATGGCGCCTTGACAGTTATTTTGGAGTATCATAAGTAAACTTATAAAAAAAATAATAAGGATTTTCCTACAAAATAAAGTGAGAAAATTGTTTGTTTTTATTCCTTTTATTTGTATTCGAGTGGGTGCAGTTTAAGAAAATGGATTTGGTCAAATCAATTTTTTTAACTGAATGTTTGAAAATCATTTCATCTGATATTTCCTTACATTGGCTTGTCTTACCTTTTTTCTCTCTTCCTCACCTATCTGGTGAGTGTTCCAATACCTAGATTCTTTGCAAATGATGTATTTCCCTCTTTTTTTTTTTTTTTTTTTGAAAAAAGTGACACTTATACAGATTAAGTTGAGATCAAAAAGCCAGATACTTCCTTTCTTCTGCATACATGTACTAGGAAATAAGATACCATTAAATCATCAAAAAGGCCTCTCCTAAAAAAATGTATTTTATTACTCAATTATGAAACCAACTGAGTCTAAGCAGTACAGGGACATATGAACCGGTTTTAAAAGACACATACCTTCTAAAAAAAGAAGGCTACCTATTAATAGGAATGTAAATAATATGCAAATAATATGGGGTGTGTAAAATAAAAAGAAAGAGAAAATCAATCTGGTAGCTCTGACAATGAGAGGGAAGCAGCTTGAGCTGTCATAACGTTGCACTGAGCTACAAGCTGCTATTCTCCTTAATATACAAATACAAATGAAGACATCAATAATAAGCAATAACATTATGTATGTAAACCATAGATGAGAGGCAGAAAATTAACTGAAATTAATGTCAGGAAATTATTTATTTTTAACTAATAATTATATGAGGACTTGAGGTCTTTTTGTTTACATTTTATTTGCTTTATTAACCTTAATGCATGTATTCCTTCATGCAAGATCTTTACTATCAGGTAGATGTTCTCCCCTCATATATAATGTAAAAATGATAGCAGCTTTGGAAAACAAAAAGACCTATTGAAAGTGCCAACTCCACAAAATCTTGCACGCGGCATTTTGCATATTATTTACATTCCTATCTATTAAAGATAAGAAAAAGCTTGCAGTTCCTCTAAGACCCTTCCTTTCTTAAAATATGTTTAAATATTTGAGTTTTGGTAAATGTTTTATGGAAATGACTTCAAATATCATTACTGAAAGTGACAAAAAGAGCACATTGGGGGGTTAAAGGGAAAGGAGCAGTTGCTCAATCCTCCCCCCCCCCTCCCCCCCCTCGCATGTAGCCACTTATTAGTATTTAAAATATTGATTTACTGAACTCAAATTGAATTTTGTCAAAATATCCCTACTATTTATTACATAGTTAACAGTCTCGTAGTTGAAAAGAAGGACCTTATTGGCTAACTATTTACTAATTAAACTCCGAGCTTGTTTCCGTTTCTTATCGGAGGAAATGTTAAAAATGAAATGACGGTCACTCCATCCTTATATTTACATGCCACAATTTGACAAAAATAATTCATTTATTTGATGTTTGGAGGGATTTAATATGGAATATTATTAATCTTTAATATATTTTTTTACTTAAAAAAAAGTTTATTTTTACCACAAATGAGTTCAAAATATATCAGTTTCATGATGTTTTCTAATAAAAAGAAAAACCATTCAATATGAATCCATGTGAAAGCCTCTCTCATTTTTTTTTTTTTTTTTTTTTTTTGTATTTTTTCCTGTATGTGCCTCTCCATTATTTGAGAATATTCATTTATTCCTTCATACCTTAGTACTTATATACAAGTTTCTATCAGTCACTGATTCTTCAATGGGGCAGACATGTGGATAAATCCGTGCTATTGGATTCTTATTATAATTCAGATACTGACTTTGGGTTGTGAGAGTGAGGAGTTCGTGTCAAAATTTTGTGTGAATAATGGTTTTCAAAAGATGATTGTCTTTAGAGAAAAGGATTTTCCAGAGAGTCGGCTCAATTTGTTGAGTAAGTAGATTTGTATCTGTGATTTTGAATGATTGAGTACTCATCTAGTCAAAATATGTCAAAATATGAATATTTTTTTTTATTGTCCCTAGTCAAATCTTTCACATTCCATGCTATTCAATTTAATGTGTACGAAAATGTTAGCCAAATAACTTCACTCTATCAAAAAATAGTCTATTTATATAAGTCAAATATGATCAACTTAAACTCCCTATTGCTCAAGTCACCTCTCAAAGGAATCCTCGTGGTATCCATCCATAATAACACTGACTTTAGTCAAGTCTCAGTTCCCTCACTCCTCTACGAAGTAGTAATAGCCCAGCATGTCTTTAATATCCTCATGAAGCTAAGAAATAGAGATTTTATCATTGAGAACAGACTTGAAGTCCTCAAGGATGGAGTGGCCATCGAGAGAGCCTTTGATATGAAGGGAGCTGAAATCAAAACGAGAACACTGTCTTGGGAGCCTTATATAAAAGTAGATTGCTTTAATGGAACAGAGTATTGTGAATGTGTTGGCTATCTGAATGATGTCTTTGAGCGAATAACAGCAGAGATGAATTTCAAATTGAATTGTGCTCGTGATAAAAATAATTTTTGGGGATCAAAAAGACTTGAGAATGGATCCTGGGGTGGCTCACTTGGGGAAATGTTTTATGGAGACTCTGATATATCTCTGAATACTTGGATTATCAACGAGGATAGAATCAACAGCTTTGATTTTTTAGAGGTAGCATCATATATGTATATTATAAATATATATATTGTATATAAAATCATTCCTTCAATGTTTCAAAATTTTTGAAAGGTTATGAGTGGAGAAATTGGTGGAATGATATTTATGGCAAATAAAAATGCTGACTATGAATTATATTTCCGACCATTCACGGATACAACCTGGCTAATGACATCCCTCATAATTATAATTACATTGACTTATTGTGTTCTCATGTCTCAAAAAATTTACAACTTTATGAATACGGATAGTTTCAAAATTATCATGGCCTCATTGGGCTATTTTTTTGTACTACTCAATGCTTACTATGGAGGAGCGATGACCATGTTTTTTACAACGGAGGTCACTATTCCTTTTAATAACCGTGAGTTTTATCTTTATTACATTTTTGGAAATGAAATATCTGATTACAGGAAAGTTTGGAGTGAAAAGAACTAATTTAATTACCTTATAATCAATTAAATATCATCTATACTGAAGGGATTCTCATGGTTAAGAGATTTCTAATGAATTAAATTATCATCTTTGAACTCTGATTCAGGAATATTAAGTCAAATTTCATATTAACAATCTTATTGTAGTGTTAATTTTTTAAATGTTTTTATTAATGAAATTCTTTAGGTAAAGAACTATAATCTCAATAAATTATATGTTATATGTATATATACTGCAAAATTTCATCTTTGATTTTGAATAAGTAATTAAGTAATACTTATACCATATTAGTTCTTTTTGCAGTGACGTCACTGAGGGCGGGCAAACTTTTCTCCTCTTGAAAACAAAGTTGATAACCCAAGACAATTTATAAATAGGAACATTATCTTAGTTTTACAGGTTGTTCTACATCCTGATTGGAGCATAATTTATTTAGTGGGCGACAGTCAATTGGTTGACAACAAATTACCCAAGAATCATCCTCAAGTTGACAAATACTGGAGTGCCGTAGATAAATCTCCAGATGATTTCGTAGTCGTGAATGATACTGCGGGTCTCAAACGCGTTATAGATGATAAAGTCGTGTATATTCGTGATAAAAATGCCATCAACTACTTACTCTCCTCATCAAAAAAGTATAAACAGGAGTATGGAAAAGCATCTTTTTTTGATGAATCCAAAATTCGATACTACTCACTCCTTCCCTTTAATTCCCCACTCACTCCCTCTCTCCAATTGATGTATCTGTCCCTGTTGGAGAGAGGAGTGAAGGATAAAGCCTACAAGAATTGGATACGAAATGAAGTGAGTGAAGGGAGTGAGATTGATCTCATGACATTGGATTTGGCTCAAGTTAGCACAGTGTTCCTCATTCTTCTAGCTGCTAGCATTTTAGCCTTATTTTTCCTCTCATTGGAAGTCCTGTGCTCTAAAAAGAAAAAAAGACAGCTCATGCTAAAAGTGAAACAGAAACAAAAGACAATTTCCTGTACATGAAGACTAATGTACATACATAATATATAATTATTTAAAATATTCATAAACACGTACACTCTAAGTCATATTCGTTTAATCCTATCCTTGCATCTCTCTCAATTTCTGAGCAAGTTTAATGTATGCTATAGTGAAATAAATACATCATTTGAAGCCAAAGAGTGCGTTGTAAAGTTTTTTAATTAACACAAAATACAGAGAATTCTTGAAACAGTTTAAATAAATACTTTGAATCCAGACTTTAAACGAACATTTTATTCCAATTGTATGTATAACAATGATGGGTTTTCTATACAAAAAACAAAACAATGAAAAACAAAACAAAACACGTTACTAAAATAGTGATACCCGCACTCATCGAATTCAAACTAAAGTGAGTGATGGATTTGGGATCTTAAAATCGAATTCCGCTCAGAACAATTCTTTGGCAGTAATAATAATAACACGAAATCAAAATCAGGATTTTGAGATATTTGTATAGTTCTCAGGGGGTCAAACCTAAAGACTAAAAATATAAAGGCTTTAAAAACTAGACTCTATCAAAAGTATCTATTAAACTTGATTCACCTAAATACTTTATAACAATCGAATAGAACTACTTTGTAGTCCTTTTAACAGACGATTACATGCTATTAAATTTTTCTCTGGTACGGAATTGTAATTTGAGACAAGTCCGTTTATTTATATGAATTTGTATACAAGCTACCCTGGATTGCCATTCTTTCTTTAAATTTGACTCACTTTTTGATACAGCAGTCGTATTACAAAAATTCTTCTATTTAAATTTTAAGAAAGGTGCCAATTTTCATCTCTCTTTTGATAAAAAGTCCTCATTTTAATTTTTAAAATTATTCTTCTATCTGTTTATGATGACATCATCAAACTTCTTCGGGTACGTGACAGCATACTGAGCCAAAAATGAATCAAATCACGCTATTACGTCCTTATATTATCCTTTTCAGAGAGTTGGGTAAATGCATTTGGCTTAAAAAAAAGAAGAGTAGAATACATACAGGTATATGTAGGGTATAGTAGGGAGACTTGGATACTCCGTTTCATTCAAAAACTAAGTCTGTTGGCTTTAAAACACTATTTACAAGTTTGTAATATTCAATTAATTACTTTCAATATCATACTTTTGGTAATATAAAATTAATGAGTTTTAGGTGTATTTTTTTTTCAATGTTCCGTTCATTATGTTAAATAATTAATTAATGTGGTTAATACCCTAAATTAAAAATTTAGCATTAGTAAATCGAAGTTAGAGCCATCCCCGATTCACTGATTGCTGAGGAGAAAATATTTATTTCTTTTTTCTGAAAATGGTGGGATAAAAAGATTCTCTGAGTGAGGTTTAATCTCATTTGCTGGTATTTCTTTAGTCCCACAAATATTATGTACTTTGGATCTCTCAAAGAGTTCTAAAAATATTTAAATCTCCTCGGTTCTTTCGGGCCAAGTCCGAATTAGTCAAGATTTTACAGTCATTTTACAAAATTTTTGACTTCGGAGCGAAGGTATTGGATCTTGTGGTTCTTTTATTCAAAAACCTGGAATTGAAATTGACTCTTCGGTTCGATTCTATTTCTAAGAATAATATAAGCCTATTTAGAAACATGTTGAAATTCCTTTTGTATCTTAGGGTTTTTTAGAAGGACTAATACGAGAGAAGAGTAGGGAAGCGTTTAAGAAAATGAATCTTTCTCCAAATATTTCGAAATATTTTCCATAGCGTGTGGGAAACTTTTGAAATTTTGAACGAACAAAATTTATATCTATTTCTAATTAGACTCACTTACAAAAGTAGTGTATCAGGATAAAGTCTAGAAATATGAGTGATACAAAACCAATCACACATATTTTAATACATGTTTTATCAAAAACATCAACTAATTTGACAAATTCTATGACCATTAATTAACTTATTGAAATTGATTAGACAGCCAAAAATGGTACAATCAAGTCCACAGGACTAACTATTTTAACATGCCAGGATAATTCGCGGGCTGATTTTTAAAATAAATACAAGTATTTATAGAACATTTATTTTTAAGTATTTTTAGATTATATTTAGGAATGTAAATCATATGCAATTCGGGCGTGTGATAAAAAAGTGGAGTTGGCTCTTCAAACAGGTCTTTTTGTTTTCCGAAGCTGTTATCATTTTTCCTTTATTTCTGAGGGGAGAACATCTACCTGATAGTAAAGATGTCGCATGAAGGAATACATGCATTAAGTTTAATAAAGCAAATAAAATGTAAACTAAAAGGGCTCAAGTCCTCGATTAATTATTATTAGTTAAAAATATATAATTTGCTGACATTAATTTCAGTTAATTTTCTGCCTCTCATCTATGTTATTATTTATTGTTGTATATATAATGGAGAATAGCAGCTATTAGCTCAGTAAAACGTCATGACAGCTCAAGCTGCTTCCTCCCTCGACATTCATTAAATTGTCAGGGTTGCCAGGTTGATTTTCTCTTTCTTTTTTTATAACACGCCCGAATTGCATATGATTTACATTCCTAATTATATTACTGTTCATTGATGTGCTAATATTTGGAGTCTAAGGGAGTTATTACCCATTAGAAACAGAATGATAACTCCTTTTTTTCATAAGTAAAGCAATGATGTATGTGATCATGGGAGGATTTATTTTCTTACACATGAGAGTTGAAAACCTGTACAAATCAACTCATATATAGATCAATACAAAGTAGTGTCAAGTAAATACTATTCATAAAAGAACAAACTCAAAGAGAATAACTCATTTTTTCGTCATGACTAATTATCCCTTTGAAGTAAATTAATAATGCTATTGTCACTAAAGTTGTGAGACTACAGGAAGAATGAATTCAGTCAGAGAAACAAAATGTGAAATTGGAGGAAAACGTAATAAAAAAGCAAATTGTTATTACTCCAATATTAGACAGAGGAAATTGATTAATTAAAGAGATGTGTGTAAAAAATATCGCGCGATAAACAAACCTTCATTTAATCATCAAAATTCATTTCACTCCCCTCATATGTGACAATGTTTTTTTTTTTTGTTCTTTTTTCTTCAAATTTTCGAAATAGATACAAAATTTTCGTTAAGTCAATAATTACAGAGCAGTAACTGAATAGTTGAGATATGCTATTAAAATTAAAAATCGGATGTTCGGTTTTCTTGAGTAGATAATAGGTGTTGTATCTCGAGTAATTAACCGCTCAAATTCTCAACATTTCAAAAGAATAGTGTCTGGAATATTCGTTGTAACTTTTTTGGTTTGATCAACATTTCTCTTAATTGTATTTGTGTCATCATCTTTCAGACTTTTTAAAAAACCAAAAATTAAATTATAGATGCTCACAAAAGGGCGCGTATCTCAAAGACAAATAAATATTTTGAGATGTAATTTGGCACAAATGCCAGTGACAGTTGTGCCAACATATAAAATAAAAAAATTTATCCCTATCGGAATCTCCGAAAAATTAAATTCAAATTTCCCGCTATTTTTTGCTCATAGACTCCAGTATACTTCTAATAGGGCTTAATTAAAAAAAATATATATATACCCATGCTTGATTGAAATATTTATGTAAAGAGATGCAGTAGGAAGCATTATAGTCAAAACCATCTCATCTGAGACCAAATCAGTATCAAGACTTTACGATCGGTCGAGACCATGAGAAAAAAATTGTTCTCCTTTGATTTTGATTTTTTTTAGAAAAGGAAGTTTTTAATCTAGTTCCTTTGGTTTTGAAACCAAGCTCAAGACTTTGAATACATTCAAATGAGACCAAAGGACCAAGACGGATCTTAAAAACTTCATGACTATGAGTTATGGTTTTCATACATACAACTCACTATCCACATTTGTGACGAAAAACTATTCTAAAGAGTTCTAAAATAAAAATTAAACTGTATGAAAAAAAGTTTCCCAATGTAATTTGTAGATAATTGATTTGTTAAAGAACATAATTATTATGTTAGCTCATTCTTCATTTTTTTCATTTGAAACTGATTTCACGCTGTAGATGATTACATTTTGAGCCTTTGTCAGTTTTATTATTCAACCGTTATTGAATAATTTGTAGGATAGTCACTCAAATACAAGGCTTAGAGGAGAGCCCATTCTATTATGTACGTAGAGTAGGATGTTCTTCAAAATCACTTTTTTTCAAGTATATTTCTAAATAAAATTTATTCCTTGTATTTATTTAGGTCTAAATATGTTATATTAACAGCTTCAAGTAGTCTCTACGTCAAAAACCCTGGCTACTCGAGGTCATTTGAAATTAAGAATTAGCATATCTTTTTAGTCAGCACTTTTGGTCTAGAGTAATTCTAAATAAAATTCGTGTTTTTCATTTTGATCTTATCATGATATATTCAAAGTTACAAGTCTGTAGGGCATAAGCACTGACCATGCAAGGTCATTTTATTAATAAAAAATCGTTCAAGTTGAATATTAGCATATTTTTATATAGCCCTTTCTGTATTTAATGGATCTTATTTAAGATATTGCTTATTAATTCATCTTTTTTTAAATAGATAAGGCTAATTGAAACAATTGTCTCTGCTGAAAGCAACTATTATTTTGCACATCTTTGCTCTTAGTCAGTGAATTAAAAAAATATATATTTATATAGAATAAAAAGTGTTTGAAGGCTCAATTTACTGTCCTTTAATAACTCATGAGTCATGACCTAGGGTCATTCACAAGGAAGTCAATGTTACTTTTTGACAAGTGCTCCAACTTTTAGAGATCGGCAAGAGAATAAAGATGATAATGCAATGCTTGCATTCTATGCATATTTGAAATTGAATCCTTCCTGCCCAGATAACAATCCATTAACACAACCACAAAAAAAAAAGGTTAAAGGGATAAAGAAACAATATGAAACCATATTCTACATGCACCAAGTCTTTTGACCTATATAATATGGCCTGGGAAGAGACCACACCTGCTAGCTTTTGTAACGAGTTGCACATGGCTGATATTTGGCATAGGTTTGAACTCTGAATAGTGAGAAAAAATACATATGTGCTTCAGTCAAGCATTGGTAGAATATTGAAGATTTCAAGAAAATAGAGTCATTTTTACCTACAAATGTACCTAGTCTCAATTATTCAGCTGAGGGAGGCGTGAGCTTCATTCGTCAGTATACTCACAAAGCTGTAGGATGAAGAGGAAAAGTAGGAATTTTTGAAAAAGTCATGGACTAAGAATAAACAAATACATATATCCTACTGAAAGAAAAAAAAGGGATCTTTAGAACAATCTAACGAGGCAATAGCAAAAGCTTATTGCCTCATTTGTAGGAATTTAAGCATCGTTTGTAATTTTTTTTGGAACTAATCTACATAGTTAAACAATTTGACAAATTCTCTTGTAATTTGTTCTTACAAAAAAACAATATAAAATTGGAGATTTTAATTATTCATGTATGGGAATATCAGCACAATCCTACCTTTTATTTTAACTCGCAACCTTTCATCATAAAAGAAAACAGAAAAAGGCCTCATATCAGGGGGTATTTTAGCCAACTATGGAATTTTTCTATTATTTAATAGTAGAAAATTGTTCACAAATAAACACAAGAGCTAATTATAGTTCTACCAATCAATGTTCAGAACTCTAAATAGGTAGAGAAAAGTAGTAATTTAATAGGTGACACTAAAATAGAGTGTGAATCCTTCAAATTATGCCCTTCAAAGAGGTTCAAAATATCAGAACGAGTCATTTAAATTCTTACAAAAAAAAAGAGTCTTAAACTATCTTACAGAAAAGCACACACACACATTTGATTGCTTGCATGTGAGTCCTAAGAAAAGTAAGTTATGAGTATACCTATTTACATATTATTATATGTATGTACATATATGAAGACATCAAATGCTCCCCTTGTCATGTTCGTTATCATGATGGTTTAGCTACTTCATTAACGATGAAAGTCACCTCAAATCATGCAATAACTTTTATTCCTTAAAAAGCGTTATGTGAGTCATACATTTATATACATACATATATGTATGTACATATAGAAATGGAGTTAATTACATTAGGTAATTAGAGAGGAGAACTGTTGATCAACTAATTAACTCGTAGTAAATCTATTATGGGAATAGTATTTTACACACTCAATTCCAAACACCTCAAGGAGGAATTCAATAAATATATGTACATATATATCACGACGGGCTTTTTGGAAATAACAAAAACACACTGTATTCTCCCTCCCTTCAGCTGATTTTCATCAATTGACTCTTTTGATTTAAAGCAGCTGACTCTACGTGTTATGAGCTCACAAAAGGGTATTATTATTATTATTTATGATTTTGATATATAAAAAATATATTAAATTACGCGCCCTTTTTTTGAATTTTGGATATACAAGTATTAAGGATTGATTTGTATATTGATATAATTTATAAATGTATAGTATATCTATATAATAAATTCTGCCTAATATTACAAAATTGGCAACAAGGAAAATACAGAAGAGTAACTACCAGTTGTTTTTCTAAATTCTTCCTTTCCCTTTAGTGAGTCGAGGTTGCGAGTGTACAAAAAAGCTCGACGTGTATATGTAATTACAATCTGCATAGTGTCTCTCAACCTTTCTTTAAAGAGAGAGAGAGAAAAGAGCTGGGTATTTAATTTGTACTAAGACAATTGCGTCATTTTATCCAATTGTTGGCTCTATTTAATGATAGAAGGGAATTGTTTACAGCCTAACAAGAGCTGTTACTAGAGAGAGTTTAAAAAATCAAGGTTCAGTACACAAATAAGAGGCATAAGCAGTAGGAAAATCATCAACAGCTGACAAAAAAAGAAGGAATGCATGGGAATGGAGGGGGGAGGATGCTGTTAGGTGAATTTGCACATCTATAGGGCGTCAGACGTTAGAAAGTCTTTGAATCTTTAATAATAATTAATTTCAAAGAACATTGCATTTTACTCAAATAATCTTCATATATTTAAAATTCTCCATTTTAAAATGAAGAGGTACTCTAAAGTCAAACCTTTCTTATTTATAAGAAGGAAAATGTCAATAAACAATTCATAATTTTTACCGAATTATTTTTCCCTCTCACACAACCTCTTCATTTATAAGAAATGGAGGTTTGTTCTTATAAATAAGTTATAGATTGCTCAAGCATGATCTGACGTCTGATGGTCCCCAGATGTACAAATTCACCTTTAGGGATACCATTGTGATATGTATGTATTATTTATGTGTGAAGAAGTTAACAGTCTAAGAGCTGACAAAATATCGATTTTTATTTGAGTTTCTGATACAAAAAACCCCGTTTGGCAAGGGGTACAAATTCCTTTAGATATCTACATACATATTTTGTTTTGTTTAAGATCGTAAAATCATAATGTATGTAAATATGTGTTATCTATGTATATGAATATATTCACATACTTGAGTATATAAATTACATGCTTGTTGAAATAAATTCCATAGAAAGAACACTTATAAACTCATTCTAACAGCATTTTTATGTAGCCCCATGATGAGGAAGCATCCCTTCCTAGGGTATGTAATCATAATTTGTAAATGATCTTTATTTACATACGTATATTTATAAAAATATGAGTAGTCATAAATGCTATTTCACCATTGCGACTAATGGTGGTGATGATGTGAGGCTGGTATGAGCCAAGATTTGTTATAAAATTACAATTAGTATGTATCTATTCTAACGAAGGAACATAACATATGACTGTATGTACAAATTATTATATCCATGTACCTCAAAGGGATTTAAAAAATAAACCTTTGTTAAACATGAAGTAACTGTGGATACGTCATATGTACAACCATGTGTATTCAGTTCTAATAAGTACATATAATATGTAATTATAGCCCAATTCATCAAAGTACATACATTCCGTACTATGTATACATACTTCCCATTTTCTATTTAATAAATAAACCTTTACAATGCCTTGTTTGACAAAAAATAAATATTATTATTCATTTCAACAATTGATTGGTCAGTTATACATAATTTGAATATTTAGTTCATAATGGAGTCCATCAGTTGCTACACACTTACATGCAGCAAAAGAGAATCTTCATTCCATCACTCAACCTTTCCTTCAAAAAGAGAAGGAAATATGTACATTGCAAGGCAAAGTACATCAAATTGATTATTTGTAGCAATAGTTAGGAATAGGTAAAATCCTTGTTGGAATAGTGATTTAAAAACAAAAACAATATAAATTCCCTAAAATTCGCAGATTTAAGTTTCCAACTATGAAAATTCCCGTTTAATTTTATAACGCCAATTGCAACAATCTTACTTAATTATTCAGAATCTTACGAGATCGGCTACAGGTGAAAGTACCAGAGCTGAAGTACTCGAGTCCAGAAACGAGTCGTTATTTCATGGACTTGGCCTTGCCTCAAATGAGCTCAAATTGCAGTCATTTGAACTCAGGGGTTATTTTTGAATAGCTCTTATTTTAACTTACTTTTAAGTTACTTCCGTTCCTTACAATCCTAAACGGTAATACTTAAGGACTTGAAGTCCACCTAATTAAACGTGAATTAAAACCACGTGAACTCAGTATACAAGCTGCTCTGGTATGTTCACATGTGAATACATGGAACTCTACTTTATAGGGATTCAATTAAGGAACACAAAAATAATTATCATTATTGAAATAAAATTCGTTCAACGTACGATAAATACGTACTATGGAGCCCTAACGACGGTCATTAATCATTTGTTTTTTGAAAAAAACAAAAAAAACACATTCATTCCTTTTGTATTTATTCCATACCTAGTTCATAGACTCTAGTTAATTAAAAAAAAAGGATCTACATGTGACTCTATTGATATTTTCTAAACGTTCACGCATTAATAGTTTTTCAATAAGAGTTGTATATGTAATACATTTTTGTCAAATATGGACTGGAATGAAACATATATATATATATATATATAAATTGAATAACTTTTGTTTCATCATTTGCCATTGTCACTACTTCCCTCAAATTAATGATACATAATAATTAATACAAATACTACTTTGTAAATTTGATTTATTGCCTAGAGCAAGGAGGTCTTGGTATGATGTGTTAATACGTAGCCACTCGTTTTTCATTGAAATTTTAACGTTATATTCATGATTACTTATATTTGTTTACCATATGTGAGGTAACATATTTTTGTGCCATTAAATGTATCAGACACATTAAAACAGCTATTGATGATAGGGTAAAATGAACAGCATTTTTGCCAAAGGATGTGTCCCAAAAATTAGAATTGTGGTCAAAATCACCTCACTGACGACCAAGAAGACTTCAAGGGATCGAGAGTAGGAGAATTTATTTTTATAAGGAAGGACATTTTTAATCAATATAGTTACTTTGATCTTGGTCATGACACCGAAGCCAAGAAAAGATCAAGACCCATCTTGATAACAAAATCACTATCAAGATCAACTGCCTAAATAATTAAAATTTCTAGATCAGTAAATATGATGATTTATTGTGGCCATATATAAAAATATGGTAGCTCCAGATTTAATAACCTATAAGAAACCTAACTATCTTGCATTAAAAAACAACAACTAATAATTTAAATTATGTCTTTTATAGAAGTAACAATAATCCAAAATGTATTGTACAGAAACAGGAAGTTAAAATGTCTCCTGAAACAAGGTTCAAAAGTCATTTCAATTGAAAATACTGTCTTTCCCTCATTTTTTTAGGTTTATTTTCTAATATTTTTTAATATACCATATATTGTCCTCTCTTCACACCATGAAGTTGAACTTTTGCATCAGTAAACAGGCTATAAAAGATATCCAATTAAACTATTTATTTATAAATATTAATAATACTAATTAATAAAAATATGAGTTGGAAAATAATAAGATATACTTATAATTATTTTAAAACACACTTTTTCAATTCATAAGAGTTGGATCTCTCAAGCGTTCCTTTAAAAAGAGAACAGACTCAAAATTATATGGTAATAGTCAACAAATTATGTCATTAGTTCCACCTCTACTACTCAAATTCAGGGGCTAAGCAATCAGAATACTAAGAAGAGGTTATAACAGAGCAATAAATACACATATGGGGGAAAAAACCCACACAACTGTTGATGTTGCAGACACAGTGTGATATTTAGCTATGTCTACACTGTACAGTGAAGTCCCATTTGGCTGATAAAATTTTATTTTTCTAATAGCAGCATTAAAATATGCAAATTAAATATGTTTTTGTGTCAAAATGGGCCATTTTCAAATGTATTGCACAAACCCAATTTTAAAGCCATGGGCTAAATATTATAATTAAATAGCTGCATAGGTCTTAAGTTATCAGATAAACAAGAGTTGGCTTTAATTTAAGGTATATGTTGTTTGAAAATGACATAAAATATTATATTTTATGTCATTTTCTTCAATTATTTTCATTTAATTAACCAATTTTTTTGTGTGCTTAAATCAATAAAAGAGGGAAACTGCATGCATTGAGCACATTAAAAACTTATTAAGAGTTCATGGACTTTGTGCACGATAGGTTTTTCTTGGGCAAACTAAGTCTTATATGTAACAATAAGATTTGGCCCATAGCTTTAAAATCAGAGCCACACAAACACGTCTAGAAATGGTCGATTTTGCTCCGAAAAAAAAGCTGCATATTTTTTCACATGTAAAGCGCCAGTACCATTCCAGAAATGGCATAAGGACCTAACAATAAGAAAACATCTTAGTGTAGTCAAGAGAAAATTTTACCCCCCCCCCCCCCCCAAAAAAAAAAAAGCGGACAACACAGTTACGTTTATAATAGTTATACTGCAATGACTCTAAATATTTATCCAAGAAGATAGATCTGAGTTTTTCTTCATTTACAAGAACTTTAGATGATGAGCATTTCTTGAAGATGCATGTTGATACTTATCAAAAATATTGCAATGTGTCCATGCAGTTCTATCATAAAAATAAAAAGTTTTTTTAAATAATGAAAAGTGATACAATCCGGGATGTGAATTGGATTTGAGAGTAAAAATAATGATTCTGCTCAATTGTACATGAAAGAAATTTTATTAGTCCTATAATTACACACAAACATACAATAAATCATACTGATAAACTACATATAGTTATCCTTTAAAAATGATATTAAAGTACTTATGTATATGCCTATGTAAGGCCATAACTTTAAATGTTACATAAATACTTCATATTTCGTTTTAAAGTATATAAATGAATAACGATAATGGCTTCTACAAACTTTAATTACCATCAAATTTACGTAAGAAATGCAGACAAAAGATACAAAAAAAAAAAAAAAGGATTACATGATGTAAAATGCATATTCTTGAGAGTGATTCACGGGATCCATATACTACTATGAGCAAAAAATAGCGGGAAATTTGAATTTAATTTTTGGAGGAATTCCAATTGTGATAAATGTATTCGTTTTTTAAGTTGACACTACTATCGCTGACATATGTGAGGGGAATGAAATGAATTTTATGATCATTAAATAAAGATCTTTAAAATTCCCGATATTTTTTGCCCATAGGAGTACATGCATAAATAGCATCAACAATTTTTGTTATTTTCCAATCTTTTAACAAAAAAACTTTTTGACAAGGGCTTAATTAAAAAGGAATGGGGATCAAATGCATTTAAACAAAAATGTACTTATACATATGTATATGGAATGACCAAAGAGTGTAGCAAATTAGCCTGGCAGAAGACTCATCAACTAATAGAATAATGCATGTTATATCAACGTGTTATTCCATGAATATGAAAATGTACAATGCTATTTTTTGTCAGCTGTTGAATGGTCTTCTTATACCCTGTACCAGGGGGTTTGTCAGATAACCGTTGGAACAATTGGCTATAAATATCTTAGAAATTGACTAAAAATCAGCCAATTTTAGTATTAAATGGCTAAAATTTTTCATTTATTTTGAATTAAAAAAAATATTTTTTCACATATGATTTGTGTCAAGTCAAGGAGAAACCAAGTTTATCAGATATATTTCATAAATTAGTTAGAACTGCACTCATATTATTCATGAAGACATTCTCTTTCGTTTGTATCAATAGTATATTTAAATTAATTAAATAATGAAAAAGATGGACGTTCTTTCAGGGACCATATCTGCAAAGACTGTGCTCGAGGTGTCTTAAAAGGACTTTGAAATATTTGACCGTTATATTTATGAAGTAAAGAAACTTAAAAGTGAATAATTTTCTTCTTTTCAATATTTGAAAACAAAATGGCTTTCTTGTTGACTTGACACATATGTTCTTCTAGAAAATGCAAATTTTACAAAGAAATTGATAAAAGTATTTAATTCAATTGTAAAATTGTTATCCTCTCTTATGATTCTACGTAATAAGTTGTTATTATTAACAATTATATCATAATTATTTAATTAAAAGTAATTATCATGGTAGTAGTATCCCACTGACATACAAATTTACTCTTTAATTTTTTGTAAGTTGTCAATTTTCTACTTCTCTTTCCTTTATCAGTGTTTTGAATGTTGATTGGTTGAACTCGAATAGCCTTTTGTTAAGCTCAAAACCATTTTCTATGTACAATCAAATAAACATAATTTCACAGTTGGGAAGAATTAACAAACTACCAACTGATTTCGGCTATTACCCCCTGTTAGCTTTTACAGGAAAGGTTGCGAGATACAATCAAGATAATGGTGTGTTAAATTACTATAATTCGATCCAATCATACAGAAATTCACTTGATTTTCCATTTTATTAGCTAACAGATTAGATTTTCGACGAAAACGGGAAATAGTTTGACTAAATTTTGCTGAAAATCGACCGCCAAAACTCGAATTTGCACTTGTCAAATTTATTAAATGATTGATAGTTTAACAGAAGAATTGGCTAGTTACCAACTGACTCAGAGGAAAGGTTGAGAGATGTAATAAAGAGTACCCCGTGTTATAAGTTCTATAAGGGCTTTGATCCCTTATAGCAGCCGCCTATTATAAATACGAGAGTAATGTTAGTTTTGTTAACCTATGCAGAGTAAAATAGACTTTGACTCCTAATTTGTAGAGTTCATATATCATAGATACAGTTAGATACATCATGACTCCACCTGATTCCTTCCTTCCTCCCTGTCTTTACCCTTATCACCCTCTTCCATTAAAAATCCATTTTCAAATCATCATCTATAGTACGGCCTTGTTGTTGTTGTTCTTCTTCTTCTTCAAGCCAATTATATAAACATGTGGTGACGAACTTGAATGTATGTACAATGCATGTAGAAACACATCCCCTGTGCCACCACTCCCAAATAGATTGAATAAAAAACAGTATCTCCACGAATTTAAATCCGGTTTTTCCTCTCCTATCATAATTATACGTGGATATCCTATTATTTAAAAATGAGACAATGTACATATATAATTGAAGTAAATCCATATTTCATTTGTTTAAATCCATCCGAATTTCTCATTTTTTGAACAATATATTATACATATTGTAGGTAGAGATAAGTTTTGAAAAAGTGCACTTTGAAAACAGGAATGAGTGGATATTAGTATTCACCTATTGTGGTCAAAAATGCATTTCAAATGTACGTTTGAAAAAACAGCTATAATAATAATAATAATTCTAATAACAATTTGTACGTACATATGGTTAATTATAAATTATTTCCAGAATGAGGTTTTTTGCTGCAATCTTTTTTGTTGTTGTTGTTGTTGTTTTGTGCCTTGAAGGTACAAAACGATGAATTAATGGCCTTTAGTTCGTTAAAAAAAATATTTTTATATTTATTTATAATGTAGGAATCATATTTATTACTTTCAAAACACTTTATATTTGTACGATTTTCTTGTATGTAAATACACCATGTTTAAAAAGAAAGTGGGTTTCAGCCCATCCATGCATTTTGAGCCTTTCGGAGTGGACAAAAAAGGTGTAGTTAGAATGTATGTAAGTGTAGGTACAACAATAATGTTAGAGCCTATAGTTATTATTAGATGCAAGACATCTTGAATAAACTCGTTTTTTTTTATCCCACATATTTTACAAAGTAAATTAATCGTTGTTCAGTGGTTTAATATTTTTTTATTTTTCATAGGGCCTGGACAAGACCTGTGACTCGTCAAAATGAATAAATTTAACAGTGATTGCAATTCTATTATGTACTTCCTATTAATTTAGATAAGAGTTTAAAGATACATTCAAACGAATTTATGGACACACATCCACATTTTATTTCTCTGCCCCATTTAAACAGGTTTTTTCTAGAATAAAATTCTTACAAATATGTACTTATATGAACATTTAAAAAAAAAAATATATTTGTCCCGGATAAAATAAAAAATATGAGAGTATAATGCGTTTTAACAAGACGTCATCATTGTGAAAGTCGGTTATCTGTGAGGCATGAACAACCCAATTTTTATTTGAATAATGGAGGATGTGACAATAACCGACAGCTGCAAGAACTTAGATCTTTACACGTCGAGCTTTTTTGTCCACTCGCAACCTCGACTGACAAAAGGGAAAGGAAAAATTTGGAAAAACAACTGGTAGCTGCTACCCTTCTGTATTTTCCTTGTTGCCAACCTGTTAATATTGGGCAGAGTTATAATTTAGATATACTAATATACATTTATAAATTCTATCAATATACAAATCAATCGTTAATACTTGTAAATCAAAAATTCAAAAAAAGGGCGTGCAATTTAATATATTTTTTATGCATCAGAATCATAAATAATAATAATACCCTTTATGAGCTCATAACACGTAGGGTCAGCTACTTTAAATCGAAAAAATCAAATGATGAAAATCAGCTGAAGGGAGGGAGAATACAGTGTGTTTTTGTTATTCCCAAAAAGCTCGTCGTTTTACCATCATTCAAAAATATCTCTTTTTTTATTTCTTTATTATATTTGAGACCCTATTATGTACTAAAAATACGTTAATACATCATTATACATTTACATAGTGAAGTCACTAAATTAAACATTAATTATACAAGGATCAGTATGCTTTAAACACATAGAATGGAACTAATTGTTATCATCAAACTAATTGACTTAATTTCAATAGCTATCATAGGAATGGAGCTTGCCAAATGGGACTTGTCCAAAAGGAATGTTCTTAAACACTTTCAATTAAAGAACTTCCCGAAATTATTATTATGAATAGGAATCTGGAAAATGGTAGAGTTCGGTTACTTTGAGCCTCCAAGGACAGACAAAAAAAATCCTATTGGTTTGAAAGATACTTGAAATAAAAGAGAGATTATTTATATCAATATCTATTTTCATTAGCCTCAGGAGATCAAATCCATGATCTTTTTGCGAAGGCTATGTTGGGTACTCAGGAGCTAGTCTCTTGTCAACAAGGCGTAAAGTTTCCTTTCTTTCAATGAGAAGGATGGTAATTAATGACTCCAAATTTGTTCCTGCACTACAGATAATGGTTGGATTAGTCCAGATCAAGCCTTCTAGTAGGCCTAGACCACTGAGCAGCTTTCAAACATTTAAACAAAGTAGTTTTGACTTAATTGTTCTAATTTAAGACCAAAGAACGCAGAAAGCTGCACTTCATGATGACATATTTTTTCTCCAATAAACGAATCTCAATTATTGAGAGACTATCATGTTTCTTGATTTGAATTTATATACATACATATGTAAGTATATTCATATATTGGAGGCAAAATAATGTCTTTTTACACATCTTTGAACTTTGTGTTAATTTGATTAAGTTTTGGTATAATCTTAAAGAAATGAAATTGACGTTATATGACATTAATTAAGACTCAGTACTAAGGGACGGGACCCAGTACAATTTTGTGGTAGGGAGCTTGTAAATACAATTTCAAAAAAAATATATAATTATAATTTGTATCTCAATTACTTTGCTTTAATATTTAATCATTTGGGATTGACGGTACCGAGGACAACGGTCAAGGATTAGGACCAGTTTACTTGAGCCAATATATTTAAACTTGACCCTTTGCTAGTTTATAGATAAATAGGTACTGGAATTAATGGATTTTGAAGTGATGTGATCGAAATTTAAGTATTTACCCTCTATAGACTGACAGAACACTAATACTAAGTGTACTCCTCTAAATTGATATGGATTTGATCATCAAAGGCATGACTATAACTGACTTTTCTTCGGCCTTTAGTACCACAACTTCATAAATAGGCCTTAATCCCTCGAAATATATTTATAAACACCTTTCCTAGGATATTCATTTGTATTCATAATGAATAGGCTTAAAGCATAATTAAACCGCATAAATATTATAATTTTTGTATTTCTTTCAATTAGGTTTATATGTATATACATTCAGTACATATATTACCTGATCCTCAAAGTGCTCATATTTACAAATAAACAAGAATAACCATGCAAAATCACCCTAAATAATTCGATTAAAAATGCAAATTGAGTCTCTAAAGAATTAGAATAATATTTGCATTATTTTTGTGTAAAAAAGTAGGAAAAAAAAAAAAAAGACCCACCTCAAAGGGTAGTATCGTAAAAATGAAATAACTGAAGATATTTGGAACATAAAGTTTGAATGCAACAATCAAATTCATAGACCATCACGATTTTACCAAAAAGAACAGGAACACGGAATCTATGTACATACATTCAGGCATATCTAAGTTGTTATATGTATAAATGTACTTATTTAACGAGTAAGCACTCGTTAACCTTTTTTATGTGTTTTATGTATGTATGTACTAAGTCCTTTGCTTAATGAGAGAGGTGTGTCAATTTTTATAGAGATGTGCTTTATTTATAATGCATTGATATAAAATTGTAGTTTTTGCAATCAAACATTGCTACAATTTATATATGTATTTGATTCAACTCTTAAATTGCCCTAAAGGGAATCTTCAAAATAATAATAAACAATAGTTTATTAGTCATAAGATTATGGCTTATTTACTTATTTAAAGTCTATATATTTATGTTTACATACATATATCTAGGCCCACATTGGAATAAAAGATATTTGCCCCCAGGTTAGCTCATAACAATAACTTATCTATACATAATCACTAAAAACATTTTTTAATATGTAGATAAATTGAATAATGAAGCCGGATATTTATGTGTTTTCATTTTTGTTTTGGGTCATTTGAGATTTGAAAAACACCGTTCTCAAAATAGGAAATGATCATGATTTGTTTAAAAAAAACAAAAAGAGAAGTCTTATTATTGATTTATAATGCATAAACACTTTAATATCAACATATTAAATGCATAAATGCGTAGAATAGAATAGGAGTGAATCAAATTGATTATTGTTTTAGAAACAGCCTTTTGAATAAAAATTTAATTCAATTTTTTTTGATTGATGTTACAGAGTTTTTTATGTTTAATAATGTCTATTCATAATAAATGGGAGACGTTTTAAGGATCATACGTACTAATTGTACTTGATAGGTTTTTACAAATATAATCAATGTTTGATATTATTGCTTAAAGTCAAAAAAAAAAATCACTAATTGCAAATGGCGTTCAATAAGTTTTAGCTTAGTGTCTGCTGGATATGACAATGGTTCATATTAAAAAATGGGATGGATATTGGAGTAATGTAACAAACTCTATTCTTGTTACAATCAACGATACCTCTAAGCATAGTGTTATACTAATATATAGCTAATAAACTTTACTAAATGTCTAATCAATTTATAAAGGTAAGACTGAGCCAACAGACGAGGATATTCTTTACTCAAATTTACCAACAATGTAAACCAGACAAAAACCCAAACTGTAATCTTAGATACAAATACCACATGATAAGATAGTCACAAAAGTCCAGCTAGACTCACAAAATCCAGATAATCTTCTCAAGACATTAATAAATAAAATATTTTTATGCTCACGTTACAGATCTGGTTCAAGGCCCAAAAGACCTGCATTAGAAGATCAAGGATTTCAAAATAGTGTTGCACAATCCCTCAAACAATTGAAAAATCATGATCACATTCCTGTTATTAAACTCCGATTCCTTCCAAAGTGTTGGGAAAAAGGTTGAGTTCGGAGGACTATTGAATTTTTTTTTTGACATTCTTGACGTCATTTGATACAAGATACAACTTAGAATGTCACTTTTTCTCACTCGTTTCTTCATATTCTGCACTCGATAAGCCCCTCTTAAATACGAAAAGAGTTGCTTAATTATATTAATTCAAAGCAACAACAGTCTAAAATCGAATACCTGTTATTCTGATGGAAATCTTATCAAGGCATAGTAGTGTAGGGTGTCAAAGATTATGTTTGATGTAATTTTTAAAAGTGGAATAGCCAGTAACTGGAGATGAACTTTTAGAGTGGTCCAAGGAGATAAAAAAATATATTTATTGTAATAATTTAGTATCAGCTAATTTCAAATTTATTTTATATGCATAGAAAAGTGAAGAAATGACTCTTTTACCATCCTCCATAGCAGGTCGACTGTTTGTAACTTGATAAACTCATATAATATAGTCCCCTTCAACGTTAATGACAGATGACCAATGTTCTTGGGGGCTTTTTAGCTCCTTATAGAGCTTGTTTTCTGGGATTAGTTTCATTAGTGGTTGAAGGCAAGACTGAACCTCCTCATGGCCTTGAACATTACTTTCCTGAAGAAGATGTTTCCATCTTCCATATTAGCAATCAATTACAAAGGCTTAGTTATGAGCTATGGAGAACCTATTTTACTAGATGGATGCATTTATGTAATAGTAAGGTTACAGATAATTACAGATGTGCATTGTTCCACTTCAGAGCAGGGTCTCTAAGCTTGATTTTGTTCATTTTGAGGTCGTTACTAAATCGATGACAAGTGCCCCTTAGATGTTTATGTATATTATACATCTACGCATGGTATCATATTTTGTATCACTTACTCAACTTATCATTCTTGAAAAATAAAAAAAAAGGAAGTTAAAGTTGTTTGGATTGTACATGTCTTTGAATACATTTATTGATACTTCAAAAAAAGGAAAGACAAATGGAGCGTGTCAGGAGAAGAACTGAGTCAATCAATGACTCAGTTCCTAATGAGTTTTTCTACAAAGGACCTAAGTATATGATGTATGCATGTCCATTTGAAAGAGTCATAATATTTTATTTATGATGACTTGACCATGTTGAAATCCATGACTCTTTGGCTTCAAGTCTCATAAATAATAGCTAACAATTAACGTTCGTCTACCAAAGGGGTTCTATATCGTTATTTTAACTACCGTTAATATAGTCATAAAGTATACACGCCCAAAGGAGACCTCAAGATAATAAAGACATATAGTGTATCTTTTGAAAAATATATATGTATTTTATTTTTGAGAAAAGTCCTTTTGAAATATTGCTTATATATATTTAGAGCTCATATTTTCAAGAAATGGAGTAATAGACACAGTAGCTAAGAGAACAAACACGGGTATATTATAAGTAAATATTCTTTAGACACAATTTACTTATTTAGAAATAATTTAATACATTGATTATGAACTCATAACTTCATAAATAATGAACAATAACAAAAGCTGAGACTCCATATTTTTAAAACAAGACTTTAAAATGCATTCCCTGACTATTTTAAACTCTATTTTTCTTAAAAAAACAACAATTGACTATAAGATAGTATTTGAGTCAAGCCTGGAATCGTTACTGAATGTTCTGGAATCAGAATGAATTCCCAGTCGACTATGTTAGAAAAAGATTCTTCTACATTTTTTCCGGAATCGTTTCAACTTTAAAAAGATAACAAAAAAAAGTTATCAAAATGTTATTACTATTTGTTAGATCTTTGAGATTCAGTACTTAATCCCAGCAATTATACATATATCATTTAATGATAGTATCATGAACTTGCAATTAGTTGGGTTTTCCCCCCATAGTATGTTATGTTTTGAAACTTTTTTTTATATAATTCACCTATGTATGTATGTACATTATTTGATAATGAATAATTATTTAAGAAAACACTTGAAAATAAATTTATATTTCGTATAAATTTATGCTGATATCAGCTATGGGCTATTGTACAATATAATAGTCATAAGCTCAGCCTATTCCTAAGTAATAATATTGTGGGAAATTACTCTTTTAAAAAACCAAAGTCAAGTTTTTATGGGGGAGGGGGGAGGGATAAAGATGATGAGTGGGCTTCAGGTGCACCGGAGTAGGGGTGGGGCAGTTTTCATAGAAAGGACGTGACGTCATATATTAATGACTCTATACACGTCGAGCTTTTTTGTTCACTCGCAACCTCGACTGACAAAAGGGAAAGGAAAAATTTGGAAAAACATATGGTAGCTACTACTCTTCTGTATTTTCCTTGTTGCCAACTTGTTAATATTGGACAGAGTTATTATTTAGATGTACTATCCATTAATAAACTCTACCAATATACAAATCAATATTTAATACTTGTAATATATTCAAAATTCAAAAAAAGGGCGCACAATCCTTGATTTAATATATTTTTTATGCATCAAAATCAGAAATAATAATAATACCCTTTTTGAGTTCCTAACACGTAGAGTCAGCTGCTTTAAATCAAAAGAGTCAAATGATGAAAATCAGCTGAAGGGAGAATACAGTGTGTTTTTGTTGTTCTCAAAAAGCTTGTCGTAATACTCACGCAAATTTTCATAGGTTTTTTTTTAACAAAAGAAAAAAAAAATAAGGGCAATAGCCCCCTCTGCCCTTATTGGTTTGTAGACAATGGGCTTCATATAAGACAACATGATCGTTTTGGCTGATAAAATATTCTATAAATATAAATCACATAAACCATCCTTTTTTATTTTATCTTGAATTGAATCTTAGACAAAATGTTCTTCTTTTTTTTCTCTCCAAATATTGAAATTATTATTGTGTAGTTCTTCTTGTAGCATTCAAAATTCAATTCTAATCATCTACACACAAAATAAAAAGTACCATATATAAGCCCCCAAGGAAAATGATCATTTCCCTCCCTTCATTTTTACACATTTGCTAGCGATTAATCAAACCGTCAGAGTAAGATACAGAAATATTAAAATTATTTTATAAAAATTAATACCTTTTCCCAATAATAATTCTTACTAATGAATGTTTTTTTTTATTTCTTCTATGTCATTCTTTCTACTACATGTTGACAAATGAGTTTGAATTTTTAATATCCACCCAAAAAGAGAAAAAAAACACACACACACCCAAAAAAAATAAAAGAACAGTTTGTAGACCGCAAAAGCAAAAATTAATATATTTTTTTAATTTTTCGTTTATACAACATACAAGCAAATATGTAACTACACTTTGAATCCGGTTACAAATATTCTCTTGTTGCACCTAATGTAACTCATATGTATAATTATGTATTTAAATACATACATACATTGCAAAATTATGACTCAGTTTTTTCCTTCAACGTACATACATAAGTTAAATATGAATATACATACACGGATTGCAATTATCTTTTTCTTTGTTATATACGTACTGCTTTTATGTATGTATATATATATATATATATATATATATATATCTAAATGATACCAAAAAATAAATTCCTCAAATCGATCCTCCATAACCGGAAGGGTATTCTTATTATATATATATATATATATAAATTATTTGTCAATGAAATAAAATAATACCGTTCTTCACAGAGGGATTTCTTAAATTTTATGGTCTATAACTAATTCATATCTATTCTAATTCGGAAGAGGAATGAACAATGATGATAGTATGTATATATTTGTACCTATCTACTTTTGTTATATGAATGGTCACTTTGGAGGGTAGTGGCTCCCTGTATGTACATAGATACTCATGCACTGCCTGTTTGTTTTTTTTTCTCTTCCTTTTTTCGAGAAACAAATATTACAAAAAAATAGCCTAAAAAAATTCCTTATACTTCCTGACCATGCAACTTGTGTATGTACATACATACTTACATATATATGTATTTATATTCAAATAAGGCTCAAATAACTATTGTGTACATAAGTACATGTCGACAAAAGACTACACCAAACTTTTCCCTTAAAAGTACAGGAATAGTTGTAATGAATTGATAAGAATTTACTACTATGAGGAAAGACTATCAGGAAATTTGAATTGAACTTTTTTGGGATTCCAATAGGGAATATGTATGTTTTTTTTTTTTTTTTTCAGTTGGCACACCTGTCATGAGCCTCTGTGACTTCATTAAATTACACGTCAAAGTTATTCATTCCAATTTGAGATACGCTTCGTCCTTTTGTCAAGAGCTAAAATCGAATCTTTCATTCTTTAAAATGTCTGAAAGACGTTGACACAAATGGAATTTAGGGAAATGTTGTTGAAAACAAAAAAGTTTAAATGAACATTCCAAATTGTAGTATCCTTTTGAAATTTTGAGAATTTGATGTTTATTTCTCAAGATACAACACCGTTTACTCAAGAATCGACCCTTTGGTTTTAATTTTAATAGCATATACTAACTCAGCAGTTATTATGTTTCTGTAATTAGGAACTTAATAAACATTTTGTAATTCTTTTGAAAATTGGGAAAAAAAAAAAACGTCGACTTCTTTTGAGGGGAATGAAATGAATTTTGATGATTAAATAAAGATTTATTTGATTCCCGATATTTTTTGCCCATAGCAGTATGTATTTAGATATAGTAAACAGTAGTATCTTGAAAATGAATATGAATGAAAGTTGAAATTATATGAACATACCTACGTGGGACCTTTAGAGTTGTCAATGCCCTTATTTATGTCAAAACATATGATAAAAACTGCATCAAAAGGGATGTATCATGAGGAAAATTGTTTCATTATTCAAATATTTGATTGTTCAAATAAAAGTCAATAAAGGGTAGAGTTTTTCATCAAAAAAATAAATTTGCTAAATAACTTTTTCAAGCATAAAAAAGCTATAATCAAAAAATTTACACTGCAATTTTATAATATGATGATAATTATTGAGAGAAAAAAAATCAGACATTTACGTCAATTGTTTCTTTGAGACTTTGCATAAAAACCAGATTTTGAAGGGTAAAAGTAACTTTTTAAAGGAATATAACATTTTAATAATGTACTTAATTAACATTGTCCATGTAGTGTTTATTCTCACTGAAGTAGAGTGAGTTCTTTTGATTTATAATACTGATCCGTGATCTAAGTACACTAAAATTTGTGAGAAAAATCTTATAGTGCAATAATAAATGTAAAATTAATAATTGTTATTATTAATTCAACAAAAGTTTAGTTATTTTTTTTTTTCAAAAATATTCTATAGTCTAATTTTCTTAATTTTATAATAATTGAAATACATTTTTTTAAAATGTTGTCATTGGCAACAGAAGTAGTTATAACATTTGACAAATTGCGTTTTAACGATTCAATAGAATAATATAATCTATAAAATAAAAAAATTCATAATAGACAGATGTAAATATGTTCTGTTTACATTTAGATGCATCTAAATCAAAACTTCTCTCAGAAAATAAACCAAAGGCAAAAAGGATTTGCAACTGTCCCTATTTTCTACACAAATTTTTAAATAAAAATGAACCAAAAAAAAAAAAGAAGTACAAATATGAAGTATATTTAATGTAAATATATCCCTTTTTGAATGAGCATTACCTTGCCAAAAATAATTTAAATAGCTTGAAATATAATATATGGCAAATAGGATTTTTTTGATTGCCCCTAGTAGAATATTTGCGAGTGTATGGAAAAGTACAATTTGTCTATTTCCTTACATTTTAGCTACCGAAGAGAAGTGAGAATAATTGCTCTTAATGGATCGAAATAGGAGCAATTTTATTTTTAATGAGAGCAGCTACCGGCATACAAATACAATTAGACAGACGAATTACCTTTTGCCATTTAACTAATTGCTCATCATTTATTTTCAATCAAAAATATAATTAGATATGAAAAGGGCAAAGTCAGATTTTCCAGGTACTCAGTGGGAGGATGGGATAAATAAAGGAATCGTAGAGACGCGTTAGGAGGCTTAACTATATTTTACACATGTATACGAATGAGAACACAAAGAAGGAATGAGGACAAACAAGGAAGAGAAAGAAAGCGAACAAAGGATATCAATAGCTACATATTGAAACAATGCCCATGGAACCCCTTGCATCATATATATATCCAAATGTTTAAGCTCCGTACACTCAGAGTAGAAGGACATATTTGATAGGTCTATTAATGTGTTAACCTAAGACAGTGACTATGTTGCAATGTTTCTTTTCTTTTTCTTTTGTATTTGTTGGTTGGAATAGACAAATGTTATATTTTTACAATGGGTTCTAGGACAATTCGACGAAAACCTTTTCACTTGATAAAAATGAAAAACCATTCATGGGAAAACCATATGTTCCCTCTCCAGCCATTTTTAAAAGGTTTTTGATATTTTTGACTCTGATAATCAATTTAAGATAGATGACATCACTTTTGACAGGCATTTAGTATCAAAAACTAAAAAATAATAAAAAAAAAGAATAAAATCCTATGTCTTGACACACCAGACTTCAATAAAATAATAAAACAGAGTTCATAATAAAAAAAATCTCAGATGTAAACTTTCAAAATCTTGGCAGGGATGAGGAACATTAAGCAGTGTCTAATATATGGGTTTTTATTTAGTTATTAAACGGGGATTTAAAAGATTAATTCGAAGAAAAAGGAATGGGTGGATTGATTGGCTATTCGTTGTTTTTGAATTCCCGAACAATTGGTATCTTACTCCAATAGTGTTGATTATTTGGGTATTAGGTAGACTTGTCCTGTTTGGAATGAGACTTTTAAAAAGTCTCATTCTTTTGATGTCTTTTTCAAAAATGAACATACAATTATTTATATATATATTTACATATTATGTCAATTACTTGGCTCATTGAAAATACCTTTAAGGATCTTCCGTTCCTACTACTCAACTCTAAGAGTAAGGACTTCATGGAGTATCATTTCAAATATTAACACAATTCATTTTTCGACTACAACAAATATAAATTCATGTTCCAAAATACTATTATTTCAAATGATACTGATTTTTTTTATGAGCATATATTCATCATCATAGAAAATTATACCTATAAAAATCCCGAGATCTCAATGTTGTATTTATGTTATATTGATATAATGCACCTATATAAGCATAAAAAAACATAGATTAGTGTCATACGGAAATGGTTCAGAATGATCCATTTTACTTCATAGAATAACAAATGTCTTGCGTCAATACAAGATAATTTTATAGAATGGGAAGCCCGACTACAAATTCAGACTCTTCGGTAGATATAATACACCAAAATAGAAAAATTAAACCTTTTATAAATAGATTTGGGGGGATCCTTTTTTTTTAAAGAAAGGATTGCTTTTTTGAATAGAATTTTCACACTTCATGACCTAAAATCTGAATCCATTTTTGACAGGGAAAGGTTTCGTTTACCACTTCAGAGATCTGTCAAAACCTTATGATCATCTATGTCCTGGTTTTCAATGCTAGAGTTTGACAAGAAAAAATCGAAAGAGGAAAAAATCCTATCGAGAAAGTTTTTAAATCTGCTAAGTCTTCCTCCTTCCAGGGAACAAAGAGTTCTCAAATCAACTTGTGGAATTGGTGATAGATCCAAATTTACGGCTCAATTTCAAATTTTAGCAGAACGGATTCAATTTTATCATTCTTGCAATAATTACACTTTGCACACCTTTGTGGGTTGCCCTTTATTGAAGACTATGAAATATACATATTTTATTCAACTCAACGTTTGTGGGAAGAAAGGTTTGAATTCAAATTTGATCAAAGCTACTACAATTTTATTTGGATTTTTCATAAGAAAAAAAGAATGCCTCTCCTCATCACGTGGCTTTTGAATTTGCATTGCTCAACATGAAGTCATTAATTGCGAAGAAAATGACAAATAGTGCATATACTTGAAATGAGGATTTTTTGAGGATATTCTCATTCTCTTCGCTTTATTTGTTTATTAAAGAGCAATAACATATTTTTCAACTCAATGAGTGTCCATTCTCCATGAGTGATACTTATTTCAATTAAGTATACTAGTTATAACGTAGTATCACGTAATCCTAATTAATTTGCAATTTAAGTATCTTTGTAGCTAGGAAGGAAACAACTAGACTGTTCTTGACCAGGGGTTATCCGCCTTCACTATTTAATTTAGTCCTCAGACCATAATAGTGGACTGCAATACTTATCAAAACTGTCTGATCCAAAATGCATGTATACACTTTTTTTATAAAAAATAAAATATATGTGCTGTATTTGCTTCCTATTAAAATGTATTCAAAGTTTCAAGTCTCTATATTAAAAACCCTGGCTATGCAAGGTCCTTTTGTTAATCAAAAAGCGTTTAAAATGAATATTAGCATATTATAGTACATAAAGCATATTCAGTTCTTGACACAATGGTTAAAAACTTTGAATATATCATAATTAGACCCCAAATACAGCAATTAAACTTTATTTGGAAACATTTGAGAAAAATAGTGATTTTTAGAACGGCCTATGATGTATTAACTTACAAAGTTTCAAATCTCAATAAAAGTTGGCTAAGCGATGCTATTTTAAATATTCATTAGTGCAGATAAATAAAACTTAAAGGGCCCTATAGTTCAAATAGTGATATGTTGATAGTTTAACCATTTAATATCAGCTATTTTTTAACAACTATCCAGACATATGTTGTACACCCTGCAAAATTATTAAACTAAACTTTGTGACTATAAGCCAAATAATCAAAATAGTAAATATATTTATATAAAATTAATGGCCATTAAAAACTTTTGGTCTCATTTTTCGCATACAAAAAGAGTTGATTTTATTGACAAAAATAAAATATATGTAATAATAGTCAGTAATTTTGGAGGACAAATACCGATTGTCTAAAATCAGCCGATTTAACCTTCTCACCGATATAAAAGTCAAGGCCTAATTAAAACTTTATTCATACAATGCAAATATTTTTTTTGTGATTTATGAACAATCCCTTCAATGCTTATTCAGAAGCAGATTTTCAACCCTCAGATTATGTAGATAAAATTTAAATGTACGTTTCTTTTCATTTTAGTGGGATCATCGGGCCTAAATATTGATAAAATCACGGACAAAATAATAAAGTAGATGTTGAAATATTTTAAGAATTTCTCATTACTACATGACTTATAAAATTTGTAGTGTACACACATAAATATTACATAAGTAAGTACAAAATAACGGAACAGGGGACTTTTTATCAACAAAAGGCCTAAAATGTATACTGACGTAGGATACCTATTATATATGGTTGTAAGTGGTACATTCCACCATAGAATGGTATTAATAAGTACATACATATTTACTTAGACAGTTAACAGTTAATTAATCCGTTCATTTATACATGAATTATGCTTCTAATAATAGTTCATGAACAAGCAAAAATATAATATTTTCCGCTTGATTCAAATCAATATATGTATACAATATACATACATACATGTGTAGATATGAAAGAATAATTTAGAAATAAAAAAATTACAATAGCAAACCATTTTTTTTTTTTTTTGACAATCACGTCATTTTATGTTTGATAGTATTGTATGTTACGTACTTAATTATTTTTGCCTTATGAGGATCCATTGTGTAGCATCCATAATAGGGCTCGACTGATGAATGTGTGTGTCTATTAAATTGTTGGAATACCAAGAATTTGAGAGGGATCTGTAGTTAGCTGTAGTAGTTTATCTGAAATATTTCAAAAATGAGTGTGAACTGCACTCATATTCTTGAAGACATTTTCTTTCGTTTGTAATAATAGGTTATTTCGGTTAATTAAATAATGACTACACCAATAATTACAACTGTACTATAGGAAAAAAATACCGGCCACAATCAGGAATAAAAAAGCACCTGGTATTTCTGACTATGTATTTACTATTACTATGATTCATGGGCAGCATGCTAGCGGATGTAGTTGATTCTTAATAGTTCTTAAACAGATGAACAAATGGTTTTAGCCAACTGCAACTAAATAATTATCTGGGACTATGAAAAAGAGTGACGTTCTTTCAGGGACCATATCGGCTCCATATGCAGTCATAACATTTATCCGATTGCTTTATTGGATAGACAATAATCCTTGGTATCTAGATTAAAAGTGACATTTCAGCAAAAACCGTGTGCAATAGGTCTTAAAATGGCTCCAAAATGTTTGATCGTTACATTTATGAAGTAAAAAAAACAACTTAAAAGTGGATTTTCCCCTTTTCAATATTTGAAAATAAACTTGCTTTCTTGTTGACATGACAGTTTTCTGAATACCATATCGAGAGAGAATATTCAGCAAGTTATTTAACTGCCTCCGAATGTTAATGTTAATAAGTGAAATTTAACGCTAACTGCTTTTGAAAAAGCTTAGAAGGAAGAACAGAGACTGTTTGTAAATCCCGCTAAACTAATTGGGTCTATACCCCTCTACAAATATAGTTTAAATTTGAGTATCGGCAGATACATATGTATATCGATGAGCCGATTTTAGACGTTTTTATATTTATCGATAATCGGGTCAAGTAGCTGATTATTATTATCTATATTTTCTTTTCTTTAAGGAACAAGATTTTTAAATTTTGTAACTAAAAACGAAAGCAATATTTTTTTGTGTCCAAAAGAATTAGATTAAATTTTTTTGATCAGTTTCTTGGTTATTTTTTTTTTTGACTTTGACAATCATTGTAATATAAAGTATGTAACTTCAACAGCCTTTTAGGATTAATTGTTATTGAAACAATTCTCAAGCGGGAAGAGTCTTTCTCATTTAAAATTGCATAAGTGAAGGGATAATTTTATAATTATATTTACATATATCATAATTGTAGGATGCATTTTTTGCAATTCTTTAATTCTTCTTTTCCTTCACAAGGGTATAATAAACAGTGAACATAAATTAAAAAAAGAACAGAAGTACCCATCACCGTTTTTCTTTTCCTAATGATAAAAATCTATTTTTCCTATACAAAAATCCCATTTCTATATAGTTACAATAGTCAATTCTTGAAGTAATAAACTTTACTTACTCACTTCGAAATTTGACCCTTAGAAATACTCAGTTTATATAATATTTAGTTAATAAGTTAATCCAACTTATTATCAAAATTTGTTATACATATGTAAAAGGACAAAAGACATCCTTAATCTATAATGATTTCAAAATGAAAATGCAATCGTCTTATAAATTATAATATAGACTCATGACCCTAAAGGTCAACCTTCAAAATAATAACAATAATATTTTCCGTGCTTAAAAATGTTCATAGAAACTATAGAGATATCAATAAAATGTAATACTCAATGATTTGTGGCATAGTTAGTCCAATTTAACAATTTTAGACGATAGTCACTCTTTAGGAGTTAAAAACAGAGATCTGATTAATAAATTCATTTTTCTCCTTCAAATTAATATTGAGGGTCCCTGTAAAAATAGTCAAATTTTGACAACACTCTACGCAATTGTAAGAGATTATTTGAATTATGAACTTCATTTTATCGTATTGACAACCGTGTTTGGAGTTTTCACGTCGAGCTTTTTTGTTTCCTCACAACCTCGACTGACAAAAGGGAAAGGAAAAATTTGGAAAAACAACTGGTAGCTAGTCTTCTGTATTTTCATTGTTGCCAACTAATTAATAATGGGCAGAGTTATTATTTAGATATACTATACATGTATAAATTCTAACCATATACAAACCAATCTTTAATACTTGTTTATTATTCAATAATTCAAAAAAAGGGCGCGCAATCCTTGACTTAATATATTTTTATGCATCAAAATCAGAAATAATAATAATACCCTTTTTGAGCTCATAACATTTAGAGTCAGCTGCTTTAAATCAAAAGAGTCAAATGATGAAAGTCAGCTGAAAGGAGTATTTTTGTTTATCCCAAAAAACTCGTCGTGTTTACGGAAGTTGTTAGACTATTGTCAATAAATGTTCAATAATTTTTTTAAATTATGACAGTTAAAAGTCATGTCACTTACCTTAAATTATGTACATATGTAAATTGATTGTCAGAGTCAAAAAGGTCAACCAAGTGAAAAATAACTTTCAAAAATGACTTTAAAGTCACCTAAGGGTTTTCAATAGTTACGTCATTAACCCCTGTTAATCGTATTTTTTATGTTACATATATATATCTTTAAAAAAAGGTCTTGTTTTATAGGCAAATGAAATATTAGTAATAATAATTGAGAACTTTGGCAGAGCATCCATTAATTTAAAACTAATTAATACATCTTAAATAGAACTATATTATATACACTCATTACTGACTTTTCTTAATTTTTTATACTGATAAAATATTGAAAAAAACCCCAAAAAAACTTCCTGCACATCAGGGAACTGTACGGAGGCCCTGATAAGCCTATTTAATTGCAACTCCAATATTATAATTAGACTAATGGTAAAAGATGGAAATAAAAATATATATTCCGTTGATGATGGATCATCATCATCATCAGTTCCATCCAATGCATTAACTCCAATCTTTTAAATGTTATGCTCAGGTGGTGGTAAGTCCATATCCTAGATCATGAATCATAATTGTACATCGTGAAGCAATGCAAAAAAAAAAAATATTTATATGCATATATATATATTGATTGCAACGCAGTAGCATTTACTTAGTTGTTTGTTTGAAAAGGTAATTGTACTTAACATATACATATGTAGAAAGAGGGGGGGGGGGTCACTCAACTAACTAACGAATGCAATGCATTGTAACCATTCATTTTTCATGATATGAATCTGTATACAGTGCATCTTCCTTAGTGAACTCTGTTCATTTTTATTAAGTAGCCATATAAGTATGCGAAAAAAAAAGATACAAACAGTTTACAAATCACATGTTTCATCACATTTCCTTTATTGTTAGTAACATTTAAAGTACATAGCAACTTCCATTGTATCTCACAACCTTTCCTACCTCTAAAAAGAAAGGTTGAAAAAAGGACTGAAATGAATTGGTTGTACGTTAACTCTTCCTAACTATGCATGAATAATTCTTCATTTAACAGTAGGAAGTTGTACAGAGCTTAACATCAGGGGATTTCAATTACAATTAGTCAACGTTCAAAACACTTTTAAGGGGAAAGATAAGTAGAAAATGGACAGCTGATCCAAAATACAAGATACTATCGTGACTTATTGGCAAAATATACATAATTTAAATTAAGTTAATCTACATATATGAACCAGTGACGTAGCAAATACGTTGATTTCCTCATAGATTAGTAAGGCTGACTACACCACTGTAAAGCCAACCACGCCTCATAGTTGAGGGGCAAGAGAGGGCACAATATCTAGATATCCTTGCAATATTAACAAATTTTATCCAATTTCTTGACAGTTTCATCCATTTAGTGCTCTGAACGTTGACACGTTAAATCGAACTAAATCCCTTCTATTGAATACAAAATGATTCAACAATTTTAAAATATATAATTGAATAACTTTGAATAGTTTTGAAGAAATGGGATAAAGACATTTCTGCAACATTAATTAAAATGAATAAAATTACTTAATTATATCATAGATGAATTCGTAATTACTAGTTGTAAGTTTACAAAAAATATGAGCCCTAAATGAGTAACTTTACTATTTTTACAAATTTTATATTCGTTTACAATTTTAAAGTGGAATAACTTCTCTTTTATATAGTATATACATATAAATAAATAGATCTGTTACTACACCATGTAACGATTTAACGATTAAAGTTATATACCTTCAAATCTTATTATTAAAGTACCATTATATTAGCCCTTAAAAACCTATAATTAATTTGTCCATATGCCAAAAATATAGCTTCGTTCCGAAGGAGTTTGCTCAAAAATCATAGCTATTAAAAGATAAACGTAAAATATATGTAGTTCATTAATTTTTATTAAAACAATTTCTGGCTCGATTTTTACTATTTAATTATTTTATAATTAAGTATTTTTAAGAATGGTTATTTTTCAAAGTGTAAAAATATATGTACATATACATATATACATGATAATAATAATAATAATAATGAAAAAAGTTGAAGAAATACCTAAATAAATTCTTATTATGATGCAAAGTCATAATTTTAAATAAATTATGAATACATAATAGTTCGTGATACGTTTAAAATGTACATAAGTATAAAAATATTAATGTATGTATATATATATATATATATTGGTTTTAAAGCGCCCCCTAGAGTGCATCCTTATTACTAATATTAAGATGGCGTATAGTAATGCTACTTCAATTAACCAATTGAAATGTAGTGTTGTGTCGGCTCGAATAAATTATCAAATTGCTTCTACTCAACATCAGTGATGAGTGGATTTTAAAGAATATAAAAAACCCGGAGTCGACTCAATATATGAATCAGTTAATATCCACAAATATTGATTAATACTCATTTCTTTTATTAAAAAATTGCAGCTATTTAGTTGTAAAATGTTTTTTGTTATCTTTACTTTATTACGTTTATAATGTGAAAAATGAACTGTCTACTGGCACAAGCAAGTTTCTAAGCCCTGGGTCTGATTTTCATTTGTATTAATACTAAAGTATAAGGAAAGTGGTTCTCAAAAATCGAATTCTTCATTTTAAGAACTAAGCATAATTCCTAGATATTTGGAATCAAAGTAATTGCCAATGTACTATTCATTTTGTTTTCAATTTATTTCATTGGCTATGAACATGTGTGTCTTCTGCTTAATCATTGCTTTTTAATTATCGACTCAAGTCTACCTACTTTGGCCGATACAATATTAATTGAATTCGTTTTAGTAAAAATTAAAGTATCTCGTATGCACGAGAATAGTTTGCCATTATATTTCATTGAGGGTTACTTAAACTATTTATTATTCATATAAACTTCACTATTAATCACAATATACTTCCAATATAGCTCAAATGAATTGATAATAACGTGACTTCCTCATATCTATGGTGCCTTCATTTTGATACAATTGATATATGGGACGACTATTAAGTCCGATTCGGACGTGTTAATAAAATATTTAGAACGGAACGTCAGATTTTTGGAGACTGATATATTCCCAATAATGTTATTTAGATATCGATATCCGGATTTGAGAATGAAATGTAACGATGGAAATTCCTTAATAAGTAACCTTTAAAATTTACGAATCCAACAAGACGCGAACGAATTGTTTGATCCGAAAATGTATCAACAGACATTTATGCTCATTGATAATTCATGAGTGGACACACGATAAATACATTCTATTGGTTGAATTAAATTGGCTTAATAACTAACAATTATAGATTGTGTATCATGCAATGCACTTTAATGATAGACTTTGTTCTTTATGGATAGATCCTGAATTGTCATGTGAGGTGTTTGGTCAACTTATTCTTTTAAGTGGTGCAATGAAGAGATACAAATGAAATGAAATGATTTGGAAATAGGTCCACAGATCCATTGTTAAAAATATCTGAGTGCAAAAGAATTTGAAAGGCAAAATAATTATAAAATAAAACATGTATTTAAGCTTAATTCGACTGCTTATAATTTATCCATTTGTCAATGATACCTTAGTGCAAGATATCACAACAAAAAATAACAATCCTTTTGTGAACTTGAGTCGTTAATTTGATTACTCCTGACTCAACTACCCAAGGCATTGAAGAATTTGAGACTCGAGTTATGTAGACATCAACATGAGTTGGCATACATTGCTTTTCATTATCTGGATCCATGCTCAATGTTAACTGAGGAGCACACATTAGTGAAACATATTTTTATATCTCTTTGACTAGATATTATTTTAAACACACAATGACATGATTTTAGAAGTAAGTATACATATCATTAGTATAATACGAGCGATTGTATTTAATTAATGACTGAATTGAGTCTTGACATGAGTTTTAAGGATTTGAATCTCGAAAAAGGAATGACTGTATCATCCCATCTTTGCCTAAACGTCTCAAAAACGCTAAAAATTTGCCAGGGTTCAATAAAGAGTCATTTCAAGTATTAACATACCAACATATTGGTTATTGATACACGTTCCATTGACCCAAACGAACATAGAAACTCCTGATTTGCCGACCATGTCTTTTCAATAAATTATATAGAAATATATGTTGGATAGTTTGCAATTCTGAATAAGTAATATGTGAAGCTGCTATTCATGAAAAGAGCAGGTTTACTCTAAGGGGTGGTATTTCATAGTTTATACAGTTTATTCATTACGTCAATATAATGAGATTGGACCCTTCAAAGAGTCCAAAGCAAACCATATGTTACATACATACCCATGTATTCACGTGGAACTTTTGAGTGTAAATCACTCAACAATTTGTAAAATAGCTATATATGAGATTAGTTACCAAACAAAGTAGTAATGACACTGCTTAAAAATATAATTGCATATAAATCTTAATATCGGTGAGGAGTTCAAACACTCCATTTCGAATTAATTTTAGATCTTTGAATAAAATTTTATTATTTACTATTTTAAATAATAATGTCCTTTTGAAAAATTGGAAGGTAAAAACAATGCATTATTGTCCTAAAACAAAGGCAAATTATGAAAATTAAAAACAACGATTGCCTTCAAAATACAAAATAAAAACGTGCTTTAGTGTTACATGCAATAAAACGTTTTCTATGTTTGAAAAACAATATCAGTAAACTATCTGATCCTGTAATTAGTATGCCAACAAATTATCTAATTAATATCTTATTAATATGTACTGGGTGTGTCATAATAAGTGGAACAAAAGGAAATTTTGCACTACATTCAGATCTCAAACGTGTGCCTAAGGTTTAACAAAAAATGCATTTTATAATTAAGGAAGAATTACAATATGATAACTTGTTATTTCTCAAATATTGAGCCGTTAGCTGCAATAAAAACTTTCAACCGGCGCTTCAAGGCCCTGTAGGCATTTGGGAGCTTATCTGCATAAATGTTGGCCCACTCTTTGTTGATTTCAGACTCCTAATATTGAAGTGACTGGATTCACTGGCCTTCTGCTCCACATACGTTCTATTTACTATGCGTACTTTGTATCAACCAATCAGATTTAAATAAATAAAGAAGGGAATCAAATGTAGCCATTAATAGTCCTTGTTTTTTTCTTCCTCTAGAGAAGAATCAGCATATTAAAGGAAATTGTCGTTCGGGCCGGACCCTGACTTACAAATCCATTCCGGTGCCCCTGGTACGGGCCTTGGATATGTTGGAAGCCAAATATCCCATGGTCAGATTACCCTAAACCCCCTCTGAGAGGCAGTTTAGGTATAGACAGGATGAAATTAAGCTCCATCTTGAGTTTTGGTCTTAAACAAAAAGTTAATTGCGGTGGTCGAGCATAGATTTTCTCAGGACTCAGTTTTTTATTAATGCATTGTCTCATTTTTAATCACAAGGTTCGAAGTTTTAGTTAATTGTTCTGGCAACATCAAAATAAATAATGAAAACGATATCTTTAATAATTTAGAAGCAGTAGAAGTTTGAAAATATGTTCTACATATTATGGCTCACCCAGTTACTCATACATTTAGTTAAGTATTCACCTTTGATAATCCTATGACGGAAAATAGATGTTTAATTGTCATTCATGCAGTACGTAATTATATGTTTTAACACAAAATTGTGTCAAAATTATTTTGCACATGAAGAAGACAAGGTATTATGTCATGTTCATTAACCATGAGAATGGACCTACTATTCTTAATATTGACATTGTATTATTCATTGTTACTTCAAAAATACACATACATAGGCATCTAAAAAAAAAATGTTATATTTTAATTGAAAGAATATTATGAATAGAAAATAAATTCTAAGTTGTTGCCAATGAAAAAAAAAGGCAACGTGGCGTTCTAAATGAGCGAAGTCCTCGGATTGTAAGTGTTATTAGAAGTCATTGGTGGAGTGTAGTGAGTTCTGTCATGAGGCCCTCTTTCTGCATATGGAGCTTCTTTTAGACGTAAACAACCATAAAATAATATACCCTTTATAAATACATATAACAGTTTAGTTGGGGTTTTCTTCAATTCTAAAGCCATTAGATACAGATTAATTAGCACTTTTTTTTAAATAGAAATTAGCCCATTTTGTTTAGTAATTATATCAACAACTATGTAGGTATCTAACGCTTTCAGTTTATTAGATCATCTGTGACGTCAATGTAAGCACTCTATGTATATAGAGGGGTCGTGCAACAGGGGAGGCCCTCAAGAAATTTAAAATCAGTTCATATTAGTTTATCACTTCATACTACTATGGGCAAAAAATATCGGAAATCAAAAGACCCTTGTTTAATCATCAAAATTCATTTCATTCCCCTCAAAGTTGTCCCTTTCTGATGCAATGCACTTGTACCAAGGTTTTTTCTAATTTTCAAAACAGTTACAAAACTGTCAATCAAGAAAATTGGTTTTCTTGAGTAATAGGTTGTGCGTCTCGAGAAATAAGCATTGGATTCTCAAAATTTCAAAAAGAATATAGTCTGGAGTATTCATTTCAACTTTTTGGTTTCTAAGAGTCGCAAATGAAGTTGGAGACTTTCTGCTTGATAAGCGTAGAGTCCCTTTTCGTCTGCTAGAGGCTTAGCATGATCAATGTGGATATTTTTGAGTATCACATCCATCAAACGTTGAAATAAATGAACCAACTAAAATTAGATGCCTACAATTGGAATAAGAAATTAGTATGAACATGTTATGTCTCGTACAATTAGAAGATATTTCTTTATATAGAATTGTCAAAATAATCAAATTAATAACATTACAATACATTAAAAAAATATCATTTTCTACTTATGTTAGTTTGCTTTTATGATTTAATGATAATAATAATTTGAGCTCCACACTCTTTAATTTGTCAATCCATTCATTGAAGAAAGATCTAAATAAAAGTTAACACCAATGTTCTTCACTTATATATTTGATTAAAGTATGGTGAAGCTACATACATTTCGATAAAGCTACACAAATGCTTTAATCCATATCAAAAGACCGCAAGCTTCATAATTAAGTATGGATATCAAAAGTCAAAAAATCTCCATATTTTAAAAACAATGTACCTATTAAAAATATTATTACCCACAAAAAAAAATGTACATAACAAAAAAGTTAGTTAACTTAATAAATTTATCTTGAAGACAAAGAAGTGAGACATATACATACATGAGATGATCCCTTAACATGATGTATGTATATTTAAACATTGTACATATATATATATATATATTGTACAAAAGGAACAATTCATCTCTGGTTTAAATATTGTAGACACTCCTTGATTTTAATATTTGCTAAATGAGTATTTAAAATGTTGTAAAAAATCAATAGTAAAGGAGGAAGTTCAATTAGTTGAACTCGAGTTAGTTCTAGTTCAACTGATAAAAATTATCTACACTTATTATAGAATAGCTCCACAGCAGGAAAATATTGGGTTACTATACCAACCGATTTTGAGACTGTTTTTCCATTAATCTGTATCGATGAAAGGTTGTGAGATAGAATAAAGATAATGACTTGATTAATTTCTTTTACGGTCGGCGCTTGTATAATATGATAATTGATAAGATAAGTGTTAAGTCTACCACTGTAAGATAATTTGATATATCAATCAAGAAACGCCTATCTTAATTTGATATTTTGAAATCAAGTTTCTCTCAACCTTGCATATGTATAGACTAAATACCTCCAATGAATACAACTTGCAACCAAATGAAAACAATGTTATTTGAATAAAATAAGTAATGAAAATTCCTAAGAAATGACTAGATTTTTATAACTTGCTTCTTTTTTTTTTTTGTTATAGATGGATTATGGACTAGTAAAGTTGGATAATTGATGGTAAAAAATTATTCGAATCTTTGCAAAAGTACTTGTTAATTTATTGACAAATGGTGTATTAACATATTTTTGGTACTTATTTTATTAGGGTCTGAGATATAATATATATATATAAATAAATACATTGTATTGTCCCTTCAGCTGTTTTTCATTAGTTGACTCTTTTAATTTAAAGCGGCTGACTCTACATGTTACGAACTCGTAAAGGGTATTTATGATTTTGATGTATAAAAAATATATTAAATCAAGGAATACGCGCCCTTTTTTTGAATTTTCGAATATTATACAAGTATTAATAGTTGATTTATATATTGATAGAATTTATCAATGATTAGTCACGTCGAGCTTTTTTGTCCACTCGCAACCTCGACTGGCAAAAGGAAAAGGAAAAATTTGGAAAAACAACTGGTACTTATTTTTCTGTATTTTCCTTGTTGCCAACTGATTAATATTTGGTATAATTTATTATTTAGATATACTATATATTTATAAATTTATCCAATCACAAACCAATCGTTATATATATTTGATAAATGGTAATTTTATTTGTCGGTCCCGTTGTGACTCCCATCCAAATGCATGGGAGTAGCTCCCTAATTTCTTTCAATTTAAAGAAACAAAGGATTTTATTTAACTGTATAGAGTTTGTTTGTTTAATGTGTATCAAGATAAGAGACTTCCACAATAATTCACTATGATAATTCAAGCTCTGTATGTAGATCAACTATTAGAACACTAATAAAAGCAAAGAGATCAACAGCTAACTCTACATACAATTTTTGATGTTGTAGGGATACCATTGTGACGATTCATTGTAATAATTCTCCCTTTACTGCGTACGTAGATGCTGAAATACGAAAAACAACAACAATCAACTATCTCAAGTTATCTCTAATGGAAGACTGCGTCTGGGTTTGAATATTTTTTATATCACTACGATCAATAGTTTTTCAACATAGACTTCATTATATGGATGTACTTTTGAGCTCCATGATAAAGAATATACATATATTATCCAGTTACTTTTTTTTTTTTTTTTTTTTCAACACTTGTACATATAAAACAACTTCAATTCGAATTTAATTGAGAATTCTGATCAAATCTCTGCTATTATTTTTTCTTTTCCGTAGCTCAAATTATAATAATAATAATAATCAAACATAATTTAAGATACATATACTTATACGTCTAAATACGTTTAAATTCCATTGTGGCTATCAAGTCCATCAGAATTTTTGAAAAGGTTATTTTCTTAGATATATGTACACATACATAAAGATAATGCCTATGTAAGTACACATACTATGTGTGTTCGTAATTAAAGCCAATAGGCAGACTTAACGGCTCTTTAAGATCCATCCCATCTAACAACATACATAGTTAGGTACCCATGTTTATCAATGGGACTTTGAGTTGTTTCAAGTTACAGTGTGTGTGTGTGTTATAGGTAATTGTAAGTTCACTTTTAATTATTTCATTACGTATACTCACAAACCATTAAACCACTAAATGCTCATTGAGTAGTTATTTTAAAAGGAAATTAAAAAGACTAAGCTTTCATAAATCCTATATTTGCTGATTCATGCCTTTGTCTAAACTTAATTAAAATGCAAAATTGTGTGTATGAAATCTGTCAAACTGTTATTTACGATTGCGGAATTGCATGGATACTATACAAATGAATAAATATAATGTATTCATCTGCATTTTTGTTAATAGAGAAAAAGAAAAAGATCAGAGGTGAAACCAAGGATATAAGGAACAGTTTTTTTTCGTCATTTGCTCGTCACTTTAAACAACTTTTAATGCAAAGAATAGTACATTTTGAATGTTTGAAGGGACTCAAGATACAGAATAATATCTACTTAGTAAATTAGCCCCTGTCATTCCCTTTTCAATACATTCAATACCCATATTAATTTCCAAGTACTTAAAACTTTGACGACGTACCTATGACGAGGCTATTAATTAAGAAAAAATGTATTCAAAAATACCAAGCACGAGTATTCGCGTTTTAATTGAAATAATATATATTTAGTTTATATTAATAATAACTAAAAAAGTGATGATCTATTAATAAACTTCTACTGCCAAAATAAGTAAAAAAAAAGTTAGTATTTATTTAATAATTCGGTTCTAGAACAATTAATCGAAAAATAATTTATTGTAGGTATTATTTATTATATTATTAAAATGTCAAAAAATGAAAGTTTGACATGTTCTGAATATATGTATTGCACATATGTATATGTTTATAAATACATTTTGTATTAAAAAAATCAGGACAATTGGATTTTAATTAGTCCACTATTAGCCTCTACCTAAGGAGAAAATGTTTTTTTTTATATATCCCACCGACCCACAAAGTTACTTAAAGAGAATTCAAACTATTGGTTACTGCATTATACTGAATATGAATTAAATATTACACACACAAAAAAACACACACATTAATTTACTAGAAATATATCATATTGCCCTTAAATAAATAATTAAGACTAAAAGAGTAGAAACAATTTAATATCAACATCAGTTATAATTGCTTTAAAATATTAATATATTTTTGGGTGAATTCTTTTTTTTTTTTAAATAGTTTTAATCAGTCAGCTCTTCAAAAGTGTATATTGTTTAAGAGAGAGATAATAGTACAGGTCAGTAAATTTGAAATGTCAAAAATCCAAAGCGGTATAAATAATTAATAAAAATTATTCACTTTTGTACACTGATTTCAAATATGTAAGTTTTTTTTTTCTTGAGAGTTTGAGGGTTTTTGAGGAATAGAATCCTACTTTTTAATCTAATTTGGCCCATTTTCCAACTTCAAGTTCAAACGTTTTGATCGACTTTTCAGGTATACTCCCGTCCCCTACACTCCTCCAGGAGTTCTCCTTTAGATCAAAACAAAGACTGAAAATGAAATTTGTAATTAAAACATTAGCGGATCATTATTTTTTAGTTCATAAAATGAGTATCCTTCTAGGCTTATATTGAAGTTGGAAAATGGGCAAAAAAAAGCTCTAAAGTAGGGCTCGATTTTTCGAAATTTTTTTATACAGATATTATTATATTTATACCCTTTAGGATTTATGACTCTTGACTAGTGTAATTATTCAATCTTACAACCATTTTGAGATATAACTTCATAGCATTTTTGAGTAGTATTTTGTTTGAACAAACCTGAGGATTCATTCAAATATTAAACGGAAAAATAGAACTGCAATTTATTATTAAATGACTTTTTGAACACATCAATTTGATATGCGTCACTGCATTTGATCATCATACCCTTTTGTACATATGTAGGTAGCTCGAGTCCCTTCAAAAAGTGAGCAATCAACGGAGCAAGAGATCTCTACTCATTTTTATTACTCTCCCTTCTTCTGTTTATAATTTCATTCAATGCCTCAGAGTCAAATCCCATCTGGCTGACGGGATTCCTATTCCTTTTATAGGAAGTAAAACTTCTCTACTACGACTAAACATTAATTAAGGGAATTGCTCGGTATAATAATATTCGACTTCGAATATTCATTTTCAAAATCATTCTTGAACGTGACAATCATAAGAAATCCCATGGACTTACCTAAATATTTATATTATGGGCACTGCCTCTAAAATAAAATAAAATAAAATAAAATCAAGGAATGATATATGCTTCCCCCTTTTTTTTTTTTTTTTTTTTTAACGAAAGAACCATTATTACTCTGGGCAGGGTCCGTAGATTGATTTTAAAGATAGCATTAAACAAATTTGTTTGAACCTCAAAGCATCTCGTCAAAGATAATTGTTTTTATTTTATTTTTTTTTCATCGTGTTCCTCTTTATACATATATAACATAGGTGGATATATAGTATAGAGAAGTAATATTCATAAACTTACATACATAGATTCTTGCTCAAAAGTTATTCAAAATATTGAATAATATATTGTTAAAAAAAAATCCTATGTTGTTAGAATAGATATTTATCTATACATAGATGTATATTTTAATCACGAAACTAGATCTCTAGGTAAATATCTAATAATTTTGTATACAAAGAAAGTTACAAAAAAACCCTCTATTATTAGTCTCAATGACATGTTATTTCTGGAGCCTGGAGTTGGTTTTTTCGTATCAAATTAAATTCTTGAGAATGCATAATTTTGTTTTTTTTTCCGTACATATTTTCCACTTTCAGTTGGGAACTCAAATAATTTATATTGAGTAAAGATATATTCTAATTTCAAATTGATATCTCATATGAAAGAAGCCTGCAAATCCTAGGAACAGTGTTATAAAATTATGACTATTTTTTTATTTGTTTAAGGGGGTAAAATGAAGGTCTTTAAAGTACGGATGACTGAACATTTACTTAAGTAGTACTTGTTTAGACAAACATCAATCAATTCCGTTCATTGTTACGACAGAAAAGTCTAATTGGAACATTCTTTATTTTGAAATAACTTCCTACAAAAAATAATTTAATTACCCATTGGAGCAAATAATATAAAAGTCAATATAGATAATAATTTCATAACGGACCCCTTTAAAGCCACGAAATCTTCCCTTTCATGAGGATTTTATGGGTCTACATATAAGTTGGGATTTTTTAACAAATTGCAAATTAATTATATTAGAAGCAGGATTGTACAAATTCCTAATACAAAAGTCCCTCTAATCGTTTTGAATTAAGAATTTTTGAGTGTTTGTAATGATAATAACACAATTAGCTCCTCCATGATACTTTTGACAATAAGATACAGCTCTAATTTGGGCAATCTGCTTCCGCAAGTTACAATTTTTCTCTATCTTTACATGCAAATTTAATTGAAACAGAATTTAGTTAATTACAAATTATAGATTGATACTATCATTTCATTTGGATCTATGGATATTACTTATATTTACGAGTAAAAGAACGGAACATATTCAATGGGATAGTCCAATGTGTCACATAAATATGTATATAATAATTAGGAATGTAAATAATATGCAAAATGCCGTGTGCGAGATTTTGTGGAGTTGGCACTATTAACAGTACATTTTGTTTTCCATTTGTTATCATTTTTCCTTTATATCTGAGGGGACAACATCTACCTAATAGTAAAGATCTCGCATGAACGAAGAATACATTCATTAAGGTTAATAAAGCAAATAAAATGTCCAACAAAAAGGGCTAAAGTCCTCGTATAATTAATTAATTATTAGTTAAAAATATATAATTTCCTGACATTAATTTCAGTTAATTTTCTGCCTCTCATCTATGGTATACATAATGTTATTATTTATTATTGATATCTTCATTTGTATATATAGAGGGGAATAGCAGCTTGTAGCTCAGTCAAACGTCATGACAGCTCAAGCTGCTTCCCTCTCATTGTCAGTGTTACCAGGTTGATTTTCTCTTTCTTTTTATTTTACACACCCCATTTGCATATTATTTACATTCCTAATAATAATCCATTATTTTTTATAGGTAAGATAAAAATTAATCCTTCAATATTTGAAGATATAATGGAACTTCAATCCTTGCATTAGGCATATCACAAATAGACTTTGTCAGATGGTGAATAGTTGTGGTGAAGGGGTTACAAAGGATACGAATCATTACTTTCCAAAATCAATATTGCAGTAACAATTTTATTTTCTTGACCGTCCGTACTTTATATGTTCATATTAATTTCATAAGCTGATGATATAATATGAAGCTAATAGATTAATAAAGCAATTATGACTCATAAAGTTCATAGTGTCACTCTATACCTGTATATAAATGTATATCTTGATATTAATGATGGTTTAGTAGTCGGCAAATTATATATTTTTGCGTTCAATGGGTTACTTTATCGTTCTTATCACGGATTTTTCACGATGAGCTTTTTTGTGCACTCGCAATCTCGACTCTCAAAGGGAAAGGAAAAATTTGGAAAAACAAAGAGGTAGCTAGCCTTCTGTATTTTCCTTGTTGCCAACTTTTTAATATTGGGCAGAGTTATTATTTAGATAATACACTCTAAATTTTTAATTTAAAAGATCTCATCTCAGTTCTTGGTGCAAATTGTACAATCTACATATTTGAAAAATAGTCAAGTATTTCAAAATGATTCTATTGGACATTATTTCATTCAAGAATCAACAGTTTGGTGCCTCATGTCTTGATAATTAATTAGTTATCTATGAATTTATAATGTTTTTCCCATAAAACTATGGAGTTGAATCGAGATACAGGGTTTGAATGAAATTAAATATTGTAGATTATCTTTCAACATTATCATATATTTATCCCTCTTATCTGCCTGATAAAGAGCCCCAAACAAGCAACAAATAAATAATAAATACCTTTTGCTCGAGGTCGTAAAACACAATTTTATTTTTCATCATTTTTACTTCTAAGTTATTTGTTTCTTTTTCATATCAAGTATATTATAAATTATTACTAAACATATTTTTACTTGTTATTGAGAGCAAATAAAAAACTCCTCTCATCATTATTTGTGTCAAGTCAACAAGAAAACAAGTTTATCTGAAATATTTCAAAAATGAGTTAGAACTGCAATCATATTCTTGAAGACATTCTCTTTCGTTTGTATTAATGGTATATTTCGATTAATTCAGTAATGACTCCAATAATTCTAACTTCATTAAGGGAAAAAACTAATTGCCAATAAATAAATCTCTGGGACAATGAAAAAGATGGAGGTTCTTTCAGGGATCATATCGGCTCCATGTGCAGTCGTAACATTTATCCAATTGCTTTATTGAATAGACAATAATCCTTGATTTCTCGATTAAAAGTGAACTTTCTCCTTTTCAATATTTGAAAACAAACTTACTTTCTTGTTGACTTGATTCATTTATCCTTGAGGACTACATTAAAAACTATCCATTAAATTCTTTTAATAGATAAACGGAATCTCTTATTTAGTTTCCCCTCATTTGCAGCTGTTGTTTTCTACCTTTTGGCCCTCAAAACCCCTTTCCTAAAAGTTTGAAACTCAAGGGACCCAATAATGACTTTAATCAGCTGCTTCATTTCCACTCTACATATTTTATACCCTGGGAAGGAAAAAACAACATCTAAAATAAATTCTATAACTATTTGCTTTACAACCCACATGGCAACAACTACTTATAGGCCCACCGGTTTGAAACCCCTAATTTATCGGGTTGATTTGTTTTCATGTAAGAATATTTGAACTTGATTTTTATTACAACAACTCAGCAATTGTACTCAAAACAAGACTTTTTCAACTAAATATGTAGTTTGTAACATCTATAAGTACTCTTTAGGATATCAACATCATAACAAATTCAAAACTATGTTATAATTCTAATTCTATGGGTTTGTAACTAACAACATAGTTAAACATGCATTAATTTACAAGTTTATTAAACATATTTTTTTAAGAGTATGGACATTGGGGGGGGGGGGGAGTACATTGTATCTAGTTTAACTTCCTGTCTGTCAAATTAAATATAAATGTAATGGTGTAACATTAGTTTATTATTTTTATAAAAAGAAGAACCCATCCAATAAATAAATGGGCAGGTCTATGTATGTATGTATGTAATTCTAAAAAAAATAATACAAACATGTAAAACTTGTTTTATATTTTATTGGGCTGATCATCTCCTCCCTTCTCTTCTGACGTAATTAGTGTTTTCTTTCTACTTGTGTTCAGAAGCAGGAACAGTTTAAAATACCTAACAGCTATATAAACATACATACATGTGTATATATTTACAATGTATATATATATGCTTATAAAATGGGCCTTTTATAAGTATATATGTATATATATACGTACAATGTATACGTCATATGGGCCCTATGATTGAAACATAAACAAAAGTTTCAATGAAATCTGAGTGAATATTTATTGTTACTCAATATAATTAAAATTATTAATTGCAGTATTTGATAGGAATTATAACGTTTTTTTTAAATGAAATAGTAAACATTATGATGAATGATTTTAACCGGAAGGACTCTAAGACACATCAAACCCCTGCACTAACGCTCCCTCCCTAGGACATCTACCCCCCCTGTTACGTTTCTTATATTTAAACAGTAGTGATTATATATATTACTCTACTCTTTATTAGAATAAAATCCAATTAAACCGTTATTACAACTTGTTGTACCGACAAAGTATCAACAATTCCGGCCAAAGATCATTCATATAGATTGTAGTTTAATTATATTCTAATTACCATAATATAATTTCAACTCAATTAAAAGCAAGTGTTCTTTCACTTTCAATTTAGAGTCAGGGCCCTGCTCCAACTATGGTGTATGTATCCATGTAGAATGAATAAATAACACTGAGATAATTCAATCACTTGTTTGTAAGTAGATTGTTATTGATGATTGGTCCTCAGCCTTCATTATCTTATTTACTCCTTTGACTTTAATTGGGGACTGCAATTGTTATCATTTTTGTATCCAAAGTCCCTATACATATTAGGCTTGGAGATTGAGCAGTTAATGAGCACTGTTTATGTCTTCGTCTCATTTTTGAGCACCTAAACAAAATGAAAAAGGGTTGTGCCTTTCCATCTCCTTCTGATCAAAAATCATCTACCACATATTTTGCTCCTCTAACTTGATCATGTGTAAATGTTAATGACAGAATAGGGCTCAATGGTACACCATTGTGATTGGTTCATAATGATTACAAATTTAATTCACAGGCCCCTTTTGAGCATGGTTGATGTCCAATGATAAATAATAAGCCATGGCATAGAGAGTTGTCATAATATTTATTAAATATCTGAATCACAATTTCGAATAAATAATAAAATTTTCCACAGAAATGGGGGCTTTTCTATTTATTTATTCTGCGCTCATAAGAATGAAATAATTATTCAAACAAATACAAAAAAATACTTCAGATGAGTAATTAAGTCCTTCGTCATTCCAAAACCAAATCACACACTCACTCATCATCTTCCATTTTAAGTAAGGATTAAAAAAAACTCAAAAAACCAAAAATTTCATCCTTCACTGACCTCCGTTTCAGGATTGACAACCTCTTGGCCGGCTTCCCTATTTTTAAATCAACAATTCTCTGAATTGCCTATAGATAACCATCTACATCAGTGCTGCCCAACGTCCGGCCCCTGGGCCAGATCCGGCCCACGAAGCCTTAGAATCCAGCCCGCGCGTGAGTCTTTAACTTATTCCATTTCAAGTAGTTCCATTAAAGAATGTAAGACTAGAAATGTGAGTCCGGCCCACTGGCCTTTGTTCGGAAAAGGTTGGGCAGCACTGATCTACATTGAACACCAGTATGTAGACAGATAATGAGCTGTAAATTAATTATTTTTCTTGTAGCTTAGATCCATACAACTATTTTTTTACCAATGCAATTGTGAGGTCAAGGTTTTAAATTTTAACAAAAAACTCACTCATGGTGTACCTCAATTTTGTTCAAATTTGTATATGTTGGCGTTTAATATATATGAGGAACACATTCAATATGTTTGAAAGATGCAATTGCAGCAGATCCGTACGTAGGTTGAGCAAATTTTGAAACTTTTGTAATATATGAAATAAAAAGGGAGGGAAATAGAATGGAGCAGGGGCGATTAATTAGCCCTCTACCTTCTTAATAGATAAAGTCGTGATAAATGATGATGCCTACCGGTTTCCATTGCTTTTGAGCATAATTGTTCATCAAAACATGAACCAAAGTTTTCAAAGTCAAGGATGAGAAACATAAATCAATTAGCAACAAATTTAACTTAAAAGCATTAAAAACTTGTCAAAAGATCAATGCAATCCCCTTTTTTCCGTAGAGAGATACTAGTGTATCTAAAAGTAGATTTTTTAGATAGACAAGTAAGTATGTACATAGTATAAGAAATTCATGTTCCACTTGATTTAAGGATAAACGCATAATTAGAATATATAATTGGATCTGTATCTTTGCATATAAATACATACTCATGTAAATATACTCCAACAGGTATGTAATCGAAAATGATGCTTTTAGATCTAAATTATAATATTTAATTGAGAGTAATTATAGGGGGGCAAAACCCTTGATGATGAAGGAAGGCAGTAGTCAATAAATAGATTTCATATTCTCTACAAAATAGTAGCAAAAGTTTGCTTAAGTATTACAAATCTGAGGAAGTCGATTTTTTGATGAGGGCCCTCATGTAAAAGATGCTATTTGTATGTAAGCTTCCATGTTAGATCCTCACGTTTGGTAATTATTATTATTTGTCTTTTATTTTTTATATCATAAGTGTATGTAGATAAGGAAAAAAGAATTAAGGATCAGAGCACGTGATTCAAAATTGTACAAAACGAAGAGATATGAAATGTGGTACTTGATTACTTTTTAAGCATAAATAAATTGATGGTTATTTCTCTATACATATAATTTTCATTTGAATAAGTACTTTAGTTTGTAAGGCCTTGCTTTCCCCTTCTGATTGTTACCTATTAGAATAATGATTTATACATGTGTGTGTATACGTACATAAGACATTAGTTTTTAATGAGTTGTCCAAATAGTTTTTGTTTTTTTTTAATTTACAAAATAATTCATTTGGAGTACATGCAATTATTTGACAAAAAGTAATTAGTTTTTTTATTATTAAAAAAATGTTTTATTCACAGGTTTTGTTAATAAATTTAAAAGATGAGTTTTTTCATGTTTTTCATATGGTTTCTAATGATATAACCATTATTATATTCTTTAAACATAATGGTTACCAAAATGAAGGTTTTTTTTAGTAATGTGGTTCTAAAGGTATCGTTTTTTGATCTCAGGACCAATTTTTGATGACACTGTCTTTGTCTCAGAGTCAAGATTGAAGCAACTAGATTTTAATTTCCTTTAAAAAAGCAAAAAATTAGACGATTGATTTTTTTTCTGATCCCTTAACCTAGAAAAGATTAACATTTTGTATCCTCATGAACAGTCATAGGGACTAATTGACCCCTAAAAGTTAAAATTTCATATTTGAATCACTTTGATTGAATTGCTATTGATATTAAGACAATAATTTTTGAATGGTTTTTCCATGCTGAAAAATTGAGAAAAAAATTAAACCGTTTAAAGACCAATTTTTTGAGTTTCAATTTGTTTTTGTTTTTTTTTACATTCCTTCCTTCATAAAAGTTAAAATCAAAAAATTTCAGACACTTAAAAAAAATATATATATATATTTGTGACCAAAAGCTTCCTTAGTCAACGCTAGTCGTACATATATGTAGCCATTTTTTTATACCGTATGAGCAGGAAAAAGGTACGAAATCAGTTGGTCAATTCATCTATAAACAAGATTAATTTTCGTCACCCTCCCGAAAAATCATTTATAGTAACTTACCCATCCCAAAACAAGGATATATTGTGTCCAAACTGTACCAATATATATATATAATATATTATATACATATATGTAAGTTGTAAACAAGTATTGCCATCTTCATGATCATGTCTAAAACATTTCAGACTTGTTGTTTTAATCAATCGTTTTAGTCACTTTAGTTAATGATTGTAACAAATCATAGTAACAAATTGAATAGAACCACATTAAAAAGGTTTTGGTGGCTTATTCATCAAATATTTAAGTACAAATAGATATGTGTTAATTTGTATGCGTTTATAAAAGTCTCCCACAGGGAGGAGAAGAATAAAGCAGGAAGTCAAGAGGGTCACTCTTGTGTATTCATCTTCTTTGTAGAGTATCTTAATGCTTTAAATAATAATAAGCTGCGAAGTGTTTTTTTTTTAAATGCATTTTGTTCGTCATACTGCCTATAATCATATATATATATCTATGCACAGAAATCCTTAGGTATTCCTATTCATTCCTTGAAAGGGGATCTTTTATTCAATAAGAAGATCCTTTGATTCACACTGAGCAAATTTGTGCTTTTATAAAGACAAAGCTTCACTTCAAACTCTGTACTTCGTCATGCCTTTGGAGTCTAAGTGTGTGACTTATACCAAGTTACAAGTAGAGTAGAACCCCAGAACTCCTTGCGAATTCATAAAGAGCCTCAAATTGCGATGCTCCTTGAGTTCCGTATTAACGACAATTAGTACAAAAGTTACGTGACTCATAAGTTTAATTCGAGCTCAGAGGCAAAGTTTTTTCGACATTTTACGTCGAACTCAGAATATGTATGTACAGTACTGAATAGGCTAAGTTCTGAGGTTCTAGAGTACATGAATAGATATTTTGATACGTATTGCTGAAATTGGTTATAATTAGACGTAGAATGGAGTTGCTGATATCAGAATTGTGGAACATTGGCAAAGCCAAAAAGGAATAAAAGTTGCATTCAATGTTCCAATGTGACGCCATTTAATATTTATTGTTTTCTACGTAAATCTTTTTTAATTCAAAATGAACTACAACTGTGGGCCAAAAATATGGGGGATCAAAAATCTGTATTTAATATCAAAATTCATTTCATCCCCTCAAGATAGTCCGATGCAATACACGTGTGTCAACATTTTTTTCCAATTTTCAGAACAGTTACAATAATTACAGAACTATAATTGCTGAGTTTAAATATAGATACGCTATAAGATGGTCGGTTTTTTGAGTAATAGGCTTTGTATATCGAAAATAATACACAGATTCTCAAAATTTTATAAGAATTCCACAATCTGGAATATTCATTTGAATTTTTTTGGCTTCTACAACATTTCTCTATATTGCAGCATATTATTCATCATTTTTCAAACATTTTAAAAAAACGAGGAATTATATTTTAGCTGTTGACAAAAACACATGAATATTTTGATGTGTAATTTGGCACAAATGTCCATGAAAGTAGTGTCAACATAAAAAACAAAAACAATTATTCCTATTTGAGTCCCAAAAAAATTAAGTTAGATTTTCCTGATATTTTTTGCTCATTGAAATACTTTCAATAGTAAAAATGGTCACTTGTTAGAAACGTAACACCGTTGGTTAAGAACAAGAAATCTGGTCAGTAATTTGATACTCATACAAAGTTTACAAAGTTAAATTAAAAAATGGTGGCAAATTTCAATTCCACTCTCATCATAAGAGCTTATTTGACTACATATACACATAGATACTCAGAAACTTGACAAAAAATTAATCATAGTTCAAACTTTGAGTGGAAAAAAAAATGGAAAACAAGGTTTCAAGAAGGTATTTGATTACTTTAAATCTAGCCCCTTTTTTTTAGAGCCAATCCAGGACGCATAAATTAATGATATGTAATATATTTATATATATAAAACATAGATTTGGAGTTGGAGGGGAGTATTTTATAGGGAAAATAAAAAACCCTTCACATAAATTTATTTTAAATGACCTATTTTTCAAAAGTATACTCAAAATTTTTGGAGTAAAAAATGTAACAGTTTGTTTCGAAATGGGACAAATTTTGAGTGTATGTTTATGAAAATATATATCCCAAGTGCTCTGAATGGGAAAATTGCGTCGAACAAAAAGTTAATTTTATTTGTTTTTAAAAAAAGCTTTAATGTTTCAAAATCTGATTCAATCAAAAAAAAAGTATTTAAAGAATTGGAGAGTTAATTTTATTAAATTCAAAGCTACCTATAAATGAACCCAATTGGAACATCATAAGTTTTGCTCTAAGTGAGATGTCAAATTAAACATAAAATTATAAAGAATCTACTCAAAATCAGAATTTAGTTCAAAAAAATGTACAAAATATCAAACATTTGGTTTTTATGTGTTCAAATTAAACCAATACGTATGTAAATAGGTTAGTAGATACGGGTGTATCAAAATTCTAAAAGAGACTGGGCCGTAAACTGTCTGACCATTTGATGCAGAGTGATCAATAATTATGTCTTCATTTTTGATTTTAATTCAAAGTTATTCAAAATTTGATCTTTAGGGCTTGAGAAGTAATTAATCAAATAACCAGGAATGTATCCAGGAATCCACACCAAATCATATCAAAATAGGAATTACATCAACAAATAAATATTTTTGGGTATAAAGTTTCCATACAGCTATTTTTCCACCCCAAAAGTGACAAGGGCGTATAATATAATGATATTATATTTGATAATTTAGTTTTTGTTCAATTCTATACTATACATTTATACATCAACTGTTTTGATATGTAAATCTTGGTCATAAAGAGATACACTCGAGTCTGAACATAGAGGTATTTAGCATGAAAAATGGAGTCTTTAGACCTTGGTATTAATTTTCTGTAAATGCATTCATTTGCATGTTTTAAAATATATGTATATTTCTATTAATCTAAATTTATAAGGTGATTGCTCAAATCTTGCTAAATTGCCGAAAAATGTCGCCCTATCTCTCGCACCTATGCTTGAGAGCTTGCAACGTACAACATATGAGTAATTGAAATCCAGAGAAAAATTAAAAATAAATTACGCAGGATATTTGATCCCAAACACCTACCTATATAGGCAGATAATTACCCCTCTCCCATTAGTATCAATTAGCCTATCCTACTCAATTATTGTAGTATATAAATGCACCATTGAATAATTGGAGCCCCCTAATTTAGAGCATACAATTCATTATCTATTTTTTAATCTACCTTTTTTATTTTGCTTAGTAGGAAGTTAAAGCTTCAGTTGATTTTTAATCCCCTCTATCTCATTTAAAAGGATGCCAATTGATGATATATGTAATTACTCATGACTCACAGAAACACTGTCACATTTGTATTGTATGTAGGTGAAGTTAAGTAATTAAATATAATATAATTAGGTATTATATTTACAAATGAGTCTAAGAATTTTGAAAATTATAATTATGTATATATATATATATATATAGCCAAGTGAGAATTTAGTGGTCGGGATTCTTTTTGATATTTGAAAGAGAGCCTTCCTATGGTGTATTATGTGTGCTCGGATGAAGAAAAAAAAAGACAAAAGATCGTAATTAATTGAATATTTTCTCACTATTGTCACTGATACAAAAACATGTATGATCTTAGATAACGAGTAAAGTGTGAGGTATGATTTATGATGTTCATATGTAAAACAGAGAGAGAGAGAGAAGGGAAGTCTTTGAAGTGGGAACCGACTGATGTGTTTTTTTAAAGGTTCAAATCGATTATTTAGTAAGAAAAATAAATAGTTGATTCATCAGTTGATTAAAAAGATATTATTTAATTGAAAGTCACTGTACATCATCTTTATTTTTCTTTATTTCCTAACAGAAAAAGAAAAGAGAGCTTTCAAAAATGTGCCACTTCGTTTATGTTGGCAACTGTTGAGTAAATTCAAAAAGGTCTGATTTTTTTTTTTTTTTCATTTTAATAAAAAAATGTTGATTATTATTTTTTAGAGAAAAGAATATGAGTAATATAATTAATTAGGGAACATTGGTCGAGTACCAACTGTTCTAAAAATGCCTATAATCGACTCACCAAAATACTTTTATAATTAATGAGTCATCATTCATTTTATAGGTATTGATATTGACATCGAGAGAGTGTACAATGTATATAAGTTTGCCAAATTTATTGAAACCTTTGAATAAAATTACAGATCCTGAAAGCCCAATAATATTTCATAAAGAGTCTCAATCAGGAACAAAAATACGACTGAGAAAATAGAATAAAATAAATGCTTATAAATTCTGGTGTAAAGGATGTTTGTTCTCTACTCTTAAAAACTGGCCTCAGGCGATCGACCCATTTGAAGTCCGAACAAAGTCTCAAATTTTTTTAAAGTGCTGTATCCACCTCTTGAAAGAACTTTAAATAAGCAAATTGGAGCCAATATCAGTTTATTGGGCTTGTTTTGTAGGAAAATAAAATTTGTCTTTTTCAACTGCTACAACGCAGATTGAACCCTCAATGAGTTATGGCCCATTGAGGAGAGTGTCTAACATTCTTACAGTTCTTATAAAGACTCTGATCATTAATCGTATCAAATACTCCACTAAAGACAAAGGGATAGTCGTGCTCAAAAGATGAAACAGGGGCAAAAAGGAAGTTTGAGAAACCAAAGGGGTCACTGATTTCACAATACCTGCAATATTATCCATCGAAGATACATATTTATACTCAAGTGAATCAATATGAAGAACTATAAAAACAAAAATGAGATACAAAAAAATATGTTTCTATTTTGAATTTCCCGCTATTATTCAAATATTGACTCATAAATAAACACTGAGTAAGTTTGAGAAATTGGAAATAATCCAGTGATCATATGATATCGAAATTGTCATATGTACATATGTATATCTGGTAAACTTTATCAATACAAACTGATCAAAATGAAAATTCCATGACAGAAGTTTTTACTATTTAGCTACATAATATTATATGAGTCATAAAATACTTTCAAAATATAATTGATATTTGAATTAAAAACCATTTGCAGATGTTTAAATATTCATACTTTTATTTAGCAAGAAGACAAATAATATAATATGGTTATGAGCACTGTATTAAAGCCCCCTCCCGGCTCGTAGTGAACTTTTGACTCATAATAAACCCTTTTTTTATCATTTCAAATTAATCAAGGTAGACCCTTGAGTAATTTGATGTTCAAATATTGGACAGAGTGATAAATCTATCCATTTAATCAGAAATTCCTAAAACTTATTATTCAACATAAAAAAAGGTCCATTTTAAAAAATAGATAATTATTTTTGAGGGAGGGGAGATTTAGCATGGCCAAATTTGAATGGCTATAGAAACTAAATTACTTAAATTCTAGAACTGTATAACTTTTGACCTTTTTATATTCGTATGTACAGGTATTACTAAATTAGAAAAACAAAACAAAACTGTAAACGATCAGGAATAGGATCAGGAACTTTACCCCACAAAAAATGATTCAATGAAATTGATAATTTTATACATCTTTCAAGTATGGAAAGTGAGCCACAAAAGTATGATAAGAAAATCAAAATACACAATTTCTAGATGATATCCTCTCCTAAATGAAGTTCTTTTAGCTTTAATTGAATGCCCTGGCCTCATTAAATGCCTACTTAAAAAAAAATGAGCGACACAAATAGCGTATTTTGTAGAGCCAATATTTTGATAGTAATTGATCGTCAATGTTACTAATAATAATTATAAATATTATAGTTCATTCAATGCATTTAACTTTAGGTAGGCAGATACCAGCTACCTATGCAACAGTTGAAATTGACCCGACTGATGTATCCTACAATAGTGCTAAAACTATCATACTATTCATACTAATATTAAAAAAAAATACAAGGAAACACAGTCAACCAGAAAGAAATTCACACATCAAAAACCTTTTCCTTCTTATTTTGATAATGTCAAATAAAGATTATTTTGTCGTTCCAATAACATCTTTCATGTGCTTAATAATGTAGTTCTTCCTATCAGTATTAGATGCAAAGAATATTAATGAAACATTAATGCAAGTAGTACATACTTACCTAAATATAAATAAACATTGAAGGTTTATCCAAACTCAATTGTCACAAGTCATTCTCATCTCCCCCCTCTTCACATAAATATGTATGTATACAACTGATGATTGTTGAACCATTATGTTAAAAGGAATCATAAATCATTATATATATATATATATATATATATATATATATATATATATATATATATATATAAACAGGAGTATTCTATTCAGAAAAGGATCAACCTCCTTTCCTAGCTCCTGGAAATAAATGTCAAATTGATAAATAGTCTCATTCCTTCCCAAATTTATTATTTGTATATATTTTCCACTGCTTTGATAATAACAATAATGTCTCATTTTGTTGTCAGGGTCGGAAGTTGTGTTTTAAAATGAAGCGGAAATTTCCCTTACTTACAAGGAGTGCAAGGACTTATGTCCGGCAACTCCTTTTACCAATAGGTATAAATATATAACAAGTACACATTAGTACGATTCATTTTGAAAAGATGACTTTAATTGTTATAGATGTTACATAATGAAAGCTGGTTTCTGTAGTTTTAAAGAGGCCAGAGATCCATTAATAATATTTAGTTCATATCGCTTTGAGTTTGAAAGAAAAACCCTGTTTTTTTTACTTTGTTGAATATGTCAAATTTTGTGGAACTAAAGCAGCATTTGCAGAAGGTTTTATGAGTCTTCGTTAATTGTAAGAAAAGGGCAAAAGTTAAAGCACATCAAATGCTTGTAAAAGTTTATGGTGACAATGGTTCAACTGATAAATTATGTAGGGAATGGTTTTGACGTTTCAAGAATGGTGATTTTAGCGTTGGAAAGCCCAAATTACTTAAAGGCAAATAATTAATTAAATGGCATTACTCAATGAAAATCAAAGTCAAACGTAAAAGGAGGTTGCAGAGTTATTGAAACTTACTCAACAAACCATTTTTGTTCGATTGAAATCCAATGGATATTATTCACAAACAAAACAAAACAAAAACACACACAAAAACGGACCGAATTCCCAATACAAGTACTTTAAATTACTTTTGGGTAATTTAATTGTAGTTTATCTAGTGTAAAGTTTTGTAAATCCTACGTAAAATGTACAAACTCACATTTACATAAATTGGAGTCTAAATATTTCTTTTTTCTTTTTTTTGGCTAATTATATTTGTTATTTTTTTTTTGTGTGTGTAAAAAACCTACATAATAAAAAAATAATAATGATGGTAATTTGGGTTATTTTTTTGTACATTTATAAATAAGGTTTATGGAGTCATTTAAGTGTTTTTTTTGTTTTGTTTTTTAAATGAGTCATGCCGCCGTTTATTTTATATGTACATATATTCTAAAAAATATCACACATCCGTGCAAATAGTTTAAACTATTCATAAACATGACAAAGTACTCTTATATATATTTAATTAACGCTAATGATCCCTAGCAATGGACATTTATTTAGTATCAATAGATCAATATAATTTGATTGTCTATTCAGATTAACTAAATTGGCAAAAATAATATTTTTTTTATGAGTGGCTGTAGGTATACCACATAATCAGTGTTGAGTATCTTACTTCTAAAAAGAAATTAATTACTCAATACTACTTACTCAGCCAAAATGGTCAAGAGGGAATCAATTAATTAATTACTCAGTGATGGGCCTGTTACTTTAACAAGTGTTGTTATTTTATTTTTGTCTCAATAAAGAAACAAAGATAAACGTAAATCTAAATCTAAATTTGTAACTTTTTGATAGAATTTAAACTACCATACATTTAAATAAAATTTTGTTATTCAACAAGGAAAGAATGGAGGTGAATTTTGAAAGAGTAAGAGACATAAATCATAAATGAGACTCATTGAATTATTAAAATGAATTTGTTTATTTTAATAGTAAGGTAACAGTCGTTTTTTTTTTTTTTTTTGCATAATGACTAGGAATGTAAAAAATATGCAAAATGCCGCGTGCGAGATTTTGCGGAGTTGGCACTTTGAACAGCACTTTTTGTTTTACAAAGCTGCTATCATTTTTCATTTATTCACGATGAGCTTTTTGGGAATAACAAAAACACACTGTATTCTCCCTTCAGCTGATTTTCATCATTTGACTCTTTTGATTTAAAGTAGCTGAGTCTACGTGTTATGAACTCGTAAATGGTATTCTTATTATTTATGATTTTGATGCATAATAAATATATTAAATCAAGGATTGCGCGCCCTTTTTTTGAATTTTTGATATATTACAAGTAGTAACGATTGGTTTGTATATTGATAGAGTTGATCAATATATAGTATATTTAAATAATACACCCTCTGCACAATATTAAAAAGTTGGACACAAGGAAAATACAGAAGGGTAGCAAGCTACCAGTTGTTGTTCCAAATTTTTCCTTTCCCTTTTGTGAGTCGAGGTTGGGAGTGGACAAAAAAGCTCGACGTGATTACTGAGGGGAGAACATCTACAATAGCAAATATAATGTTAGAAAAGGACTCATGCTCCCGTAATAATTGTTAGTTTACGACTTGTAAGCTAAAGATATATAATTTTCAGACATTAATTTCAGTTAATTTTCTGCCTCTCATCTATGGTATATATAGTGTTATTATTTATTATTGATGTATTCATTTGTATATATAATAGAGAATAGCAGCTTGTAGCTCGGTAAAAAGTCATGACAGCTCAAACTGCTTCCCTATCAACATTCAGTAAATTGTCAGGGTAATCAGGTTGATTTTCTCTTTCTTTTTATTTTACACACCCAATTTGCATATTATTTACATTCCTAAATGACATTATAACAGATGGGAAATTAATCAAATAAGTTACTTTGTAACGACATTAATTCTATTTAAATCTATGTTCATAACACCTTAATTATTTTTCGCATATATTTAAAAAATGTTTTTTTTTTTTTTCAGTTGGACTCATTGCATTTTAATTGGCTCTAGATATTTTTATTTCCATAAACTTTTCAAGCATATACATATGTATTCCAGGAATATAAATGTATCTGTCTAATAGGAATAAGTAAAAATTGTACATATGTTACATGCATTCTTAAGCAAAAAAAAACAAACAAACATCTTCATATTTTTTGTAGATAAAATACAAGAAGGAAGTAGTAAAATGACTTACCTGCATTTAACCCTCCCTATTAAAAAAATAAGTAAATTTATAGCTCATGTCGTTTGTTAATCTTGAAGAAACAAAAAATAATACTTTTAATATTACCTTGATTCAAAACCTTACAATTACCCCCCTCTGCCGTACTTTTAAATAATGTTACAAATCAACGATCATCAAAAAATATTATTATGAAGCAAGCTACTACTACTACTACTACCCTGGTTTGAGTGCTCTTTTGAACAATGAATGCACATAAATCAAGAATGGATCCTGGATAGTCTAGAGTAGAAACAAATACTCTTGTAAGTAGACATATATGTAATAAATTATATTAGTTATTTATGCTTATGTATTCTGTTATATCCATTTATTTTTCCACATAAAATCAAATAAAACCAATGATGTGTCTATGAACAAAAATGTTTATATGTGTTATAAATAGGAGTGTAAAAAATATGCAAAATGCCGCGAGCGAGATTTTGTGGAGTTGGCACTTTTAACAGGTCTTTTTGTTTTACAAAGCTGTTATCATTTTTCCTTTATTTCTGAGGAGAGAGCATCTACCTGATAGTAAAGATCTCACATGAAGGAAGAATACATGCATTAAGGTTAATAAAGCAAATAAAATGTAAACAAAAAGGTCTCAAGTCCTCGTATAATTACACTGGTCAACAGCCAAAAATCTTTTGGGGTATAAGTATAATAAAAGTTATTCAGTTTTGCTCACTGATTTCAAATCTGTAATTCTTTTTTTCGAGAGTCCGATGGTTTTCGAGAAATCGGTCCCTACTTTTTTAGCTTTTTTGGCCCATTTTCCAACTTCAACTTCAATTTAAGCCTAGAAGGATACACATTTTGAGCACTAAAAAATGATGATTGGCTAGTATTTTTTATGGAGATTTCATTTCTAGAGCTTTTAATTTTGAAGAAATCGTCCATCAAAGTGTGTAAATTGTTCTTAGTGTACTCAAAGATGATCCAAATGACAAATACTTTCTCATGAAGATGAATCTCTAATTTTATAGCACGTCGAAACACCGATCCCGTCTTCTTCAAATTAAGGCGACTGATCCAGCATTCCTCAAAGCAGTTCCGTTCATATCCATGATGATGAAGATGAAGGGTACTGAGACATGACTCATCAAGGAACACTATTCCTTTCATTGGATATCCATGGCCCTGCGATCCCACTCTTTTAAATTTAAATTGTAATTAAATAAGAAATCCATGTTTTTGAATTTGGTTATCTTCAGCTGATATCAGAGTCTTCTTCATCGCTCTACTACTACAGTCTATAGCACTTGTTTTTTATTAGCTCTACCGTTAGTCTTAGATTTCTAGCGAATTTTTGCCCAAAATTGGATGAAAATTTACACACTTTGATGGACGATTTCTTCAAAATTAAAGGCTCTTATCGGGCTCTTGACATCTTGTTTGAAAGCTTTGGGTCTAATCTCTTTAATGCATTCCTTATTAATCCATTTCATGCAAATATTCAAGGAGTTATTTAAGTACAAAGGATTTCATCGACTTTTGGACCTACTCCGGCACCTTACGCCCCTAGGAGTCCTTTTAGGTCAAAACAAAGACTAGAAATGAAATCTCCATAAAAAAATACTAGCCAATCATCATTTTTTAGTGCTCAAAATGTGTATCCTTCTAGGCTTAAATTGAAGTTGAAGTTGGAAAATGGGCCAAAAAAGCTAAAAAAGTAGGGACCGATTTCTCGAAAACCATCGGACTCTCGAAAAAAAGAATTACAGATTTGAAATCAGTGAGCAAAACTGAATAACTTTTATTATACTTATACCCCAAAAGATTTTTGAAAGTTCAAATTTGTAGACCTGTGTTATTATTAGTTAAAAATATATAATTTCCTGACATTAATTTCAGTTAATTTTCTGCCTCTCATCTATGTTATACATACACAATGTTATTATTTATTAATGATGTCTTCATTTGTAAATATAAAGGAGAATAGCAGCTTGTAGCTGAGTAAAACGTCATGACAGCTCAAGCTGCTTTCCTCTCAACATTCATCAAATTGTCAGAGTGGCTAGGTTAATTTTCTCTTTTTTCTTATTTTACACACCCCATTTGCATGTTATTTACATTTCTAGTTATAAATGCAGTGGCTTAGTCAATGGGGGGGGGGGGAGTCTTTCCCCTCTGATAAAAAAAATTAGACATTAGGTAGATATTTGACAAATCCTATTGGATTTACCATTCATATAAATTAATTTGTAGAAGTGATAGTTACAGTAAAATGAGCATCAAAATCCATGAGGTCAATAAGAACTTCGTTTAAACATCCTTAAAGGTCATCAAATAATTAGCAATATTTTTAGGGAAATATACCGTCGTTACTACTGAGTTCAAAGATAAAAATCCTTCTTGGATGAATTTCTAAAATTGGTAAGAAAATGTAGTCACTCCAACTGAACAGGAAGGCCGGCTACGCCACTGCATTTTTTTTTAAATAAAAAAAGAGTCATCAAAAATTTATGTATATACATACAGTAAAACCAGTGCTAACGGTGACCTGCTTTATGCCTGTCACAGCACTAAGAGGTCATATCCAATTCCCACGCAGGGAATTTATTGTGTAACTGCACTGTATTAAGCGTCGCCCCCTGCAATCCCCGGCCAGCAGTTACCCAAAATAATACATACATACCAATCCAGATGAACCTGCTTCAAAGGTCACTTTTTTTTTGAGCGTTTACTGGTTGTTAAATAGAAAACTTTAAAATTTGTGCACTTGAAATAGAAGAATTAATTATTCCTGATAATAAATTCTAATTCACATCACTCGTCAATGATTTGATAAGTTTGTACTTACTATTCATATTTTTATACAAGTCACATCGTGTATAATTGGGATCCTATAGATGTATGTATAGATGTACATAAATGAATGTTTTTTCTCCAAACCGAACTCGAGAGGCGTTTCATTCATTATTTTTTCTCCTCCAACAAGTGACTTTTTTTCCACACCCCTCTTAAGTCTATTTGGGATTCAGTTTGATGTCATGTTATGTAACTCCTAGGAGAAAGTCATCTCTTATTAAGTGTATCATTCAGGAAGAAAAGAACTCCCATTGTAAGAAAGATATATTTTTAATTGTATGTATGTATCAAAAAGTAATTCTCACTTTATTTAGCGTCGTGTGTTGGAATTGTACTTTGACTTTGCTGCACTTAAATCAACCTAAAAAAAGTTAATATATTGATATAGATGTCTAAGGATGCAGTTGTTGATTTCATTGCTGGATCCCTCGGTGCCACTGCGAGTGTGTATCTAGGGAAGCCGTTGGATACTTTGAAGGTGAAAATGCAAGCATTTCCCCATTTGTATCCAAACTTGGTAATTTGTTTCAAAGAAACTTGGAATAATGAAGGGATTGTCCGAGGATTCTATGCTGGAACAGTTCCTAGCCTTGTAGGAAATGTAGCTGAAAATAGTATTCTCTTTGCTGCCTATGGTATTTGTCAAAATTTGGTTGCAACATTAATTGGACGAAGCAAAGCGGAGGAACTCAGTACATTTCAACATGGAACTGCGGGTTTTTTGGCTGCATTTTGGTCTTCCATAGTTCTTTGTCCAACAGAGCTTGTTAAATGTAGACTTCAAACCATGAGTGAAGTCTCGTCCTTGAAGGGTCTTCCTCTACCAAACCATGGACCCTTCTTAATTACTAAAAAGATTTTAAAACAAAATGGAGTTTTGGGATTATTTCGAGGATTGATACCCACATTTATGCGAGAAATGCCAGGGTACTTTGCTTTCTTTTACGCTTACGAACTCTCTAGAGAAATGATGCAGCCAATGGGTAAAACCAAAGATGAAATCGGTGCTGCAAAAACCATTTTAGCTGGAGGGATTGCTGGAATGACTCTTTGGATTTTAATATTCCCTATTGATGTTATTAAAAGTCGAATTCAAGTATCTGGATCAAATCTGGATGTATCGAATGTTCATGGATATAGCAAGAAGGGAGGGAGTCCTTGCTTTATACAATGGACTCCTACCCACTTTGATCCGTACTTTTCCAGCTACTGGTGTCTTATTTCTAACGTATGAGTACTCAAAAAGCTGGATGCATTCACTCTTATGTCTCGAGGAAAATTCGCCACATGGATTTTGAAATAAATACATAAAACCTTATTCTGAGAGAAATATTTTAAATCATTGGGATCATTAGCAAGTAAATAAATATTTACATTCTGGTTTTGTTAGAAAATACTTTTGAAAAATATATTATCACGAAAATAAAAGCTATAATAGACAATTATAGGTTTCCAACTTTTGGGATAGAAAATAAATGCCTGCATGGTCACATCCTTTCCGTACTTGGGAAAAAAATGGGTAATTACTGCAACTAGTATTAGAAATAATTCCCTCAGATCCCCAAATATTGGTATATCAAGATATTTCAATTAAGAAACTGTTATCTCCAAATGCTCAAACGTAAGGATTTTTACAATATATACATATATATTATTTATTTTTAATTCCTAGAAAAGAAGTTTACTCTGTCACACACTCCCAAAAAGCTCTGTGTCTTTGATCTATATTTCATTTTCACGATTTGTTTAGCCGTTTGTATATTCATTAAAAGTATTACTTTAACTGATGATTTGTAATAACTAAATTCCACCACACTCCATATTAAAATCAATGAAATTACAGCAATGATGTGTCTATGAGTATAAATGTTAATACAACTAAGAATCAATTATTCAACACTCCAAAACGAACATAACAATATCCATAAAATACTTATGTGGCTATAAGGAAATAAGACTTTGGGCTGGGAGATGCTTTAAATGATTTCATCAGAGTCAATGTATATATGTATAATATATGTTATGTAGATAGGAGTCAGTTCACATTTAAATGGAGGAAAAAAAAATCTATAAAAATTGTGGCGAGGTAGTCTTTATAGATCCAATTGTGTGTGGTATTTGTAATTAGTTTGTGAAGGAACCCTTTTTACAAAGATTTGCATCATCAGTGCAATTGCTTCAAGTACATAAATTAGAATATAATCGATTTTCGCTGTGCTTAAATGGCTTGAAAATGTACTTAACTATCATAAATTAAGACTACCCATTTTATCTTTTGCAATCAAAGGTTACACTATATGGGATTCTAGATTCTTTGGACCTTTGTTTTTTAAATCTATTAAATAAAGGAAATGTTTACAATGCAGAAATAAATATATGTATTTATAGAAACATAGTATGTCAATGTCCCTATTATAAATCATCTCAAATAACTGTTCCGTGCTATTTCATGCTCTTAATAAGTATAAAAAGTAATACACTTTTGAGTGTATGAATAAGTATTTAAGTCTATAATACGAGTAGAGTAGAGTGACGTCATCATTGAGGAAGTCTGCCATTTTGGTAGCATGCACTACTAATTTTCATAGGAATAGAAGACTGGATTTTTTTAGCATTCAAGAAAATGGTGAATAACTGCCGTGTATTTACTGTCTATCAATAATATTAGTTATATAGCATGCTATACCCTTATATATTGCAAAAATATCATATCGCATCAATATACATTTAGAGTCTGAAGCCAATCAATTAAATATTACTTTTGCAGCCTCATCAAATATTTTTCTTCAATTATTCTACTTTGCTGGATCCTAAATCATCCTGTACAAAATTAATTGTAAGAATGAGCTGAACATTTCATAAATAGAATATTCCGTATCTATTAATTTGATTTTATTCAGTGTTTCTTCTATGCATCAATCTATATTAAATAGAGATGATGTTGATTTGAAATTAAATGAAGTATCCAGATGATTTTTTTTTGAAGTTTTAACGATAAAGCTTTTATGTCTGATTTTTTGTGTTGATTTTTCTTTTAAAATGTACAATTTTTTAAATATTGACAATTTGCACACTCCGAACTAGGGATTGACTGCCTCAAACAAACTCAACTCCTTGTATGTAATTATATATATATATTGGGAAACAAAAAATCTTTATTTATTGTCAAAATTCAAAACTGGATGGTCGGTTTCTTGAGTAATTGATTATGTATCTTGAGAAATAAACCAAGGATTCTCAAAATTGCAAAAGAATAGGATCTGGAGTATTCATTGTAACTTTTTTTGTTTTCACAACGTTTCACACAATTGCATTTTAGTCATCATCTTGCAGACATTTTTAAAGAACTAAAAATTCGACTTTACCTGTTCACAAAAGGACGAAGCGTATCTCAAACACACATGAATATGTTGACTTGTAATTTAACTCAGATATTAGTGAAGGTAGCGTTAACTTAAAAACAAAAACATTTATTCCTGATCCGAATTCCCAAAAAATGAAGTTCAAACTTCCTGATAATTTTTGCTCATTGTAGTACACAGATGAGAATATAGATACGAATATCAAAATTTAGAAATTTACAGATACAAATTTTCTAAAATAATTTGCGAATATGAGTATTCGATAAATCACACACAAATTATATTTATATGTTTGATATATTAATATATTTCATAATATAAATAATAACAATAACTTTTCTCACATAAAACTGAACATATTTAAAATGATATGAAAAAAATCCTTTTCGCTATTTTCGAAATTGTAAATCTTATTCCATCTCTGAAGAGATGGGTTGTTCTACAGAGGATTGATTTTGTCCAAGAACTGATATTTATCTCTTAAAACAAGACATATTTTGTGTTCAACAAATCAACGATCAAAAGAAAATAAATGAGCTTATGTATAAATCAACAGCTGATTAAAAAAATAAATAGAAGGTGTTGATATTTAGTGATAGAATGGGACTTGACACATTATATTTAGTGTATACAAAAAGTAGGTAATTATAGCAAAAACCTTTAGAATAAATACATTTTTTAAATATTTTGACAATATTTAAACGCTTTATGTACTTTTAAATCATCTAAAAGTTGTGTTTGACATTTTGGTTACGTTTTTTGTGAAGTCAATAAAATAAAATAAATAATTTGACACAAAATGAAGATACTCTCAAAATTGTACACATAAATTTTGCTTATAATTGCCTAAAGAATAAAAAATCTACTAAAGTGTACTTCTAAAACTATCTTTAAAAAAAGTTTTTTTTTTTTCATACGCATTTTAGTCAATTTTGTTACTCTGATCATTGACTTAATATTTAATCAGATTAATAACAAATCGTTTGATTACTATATGAAAAAGTTAACAATCTATTGGTTTGAGGAAGAAGTAAAGACTTAGAAAACAAGCAAGTTTAATAGTGCTTCAATTTTTGCATAAGATATTGCAATAATCATAGCCCACCATAAATGATTTTAATGATTCTAACAAATGATTATACCTGACGTACATCCCTGAAATAAATTAATGCTAACTCCTTGTTGGTATGACTATGAATATATAATTATTCTAGAAGGGGAACAGGAAATTTATTATGCTTTCAAAAATATTAATGAATCTCTCTAGATACGACGGTTTTTCCATTGTCTAAGTATTTCAATTGTGTCCGTCAAACCCATTAGAACTGTGGGTGTGAATCAATTACGTACGGACGTAATATATATATTGAAGGGGAAGGGTGTAAACAGCTGAAAAGGATTTGAAAAGAATGACTTGCGAGTAAATAAATAAAACATTGTATCTCTAAACTAAAATCACATGGTAGTTAGTGACTAACGTCAATCCAGGGTACATTATTTATTTATAAGGTGATTATATTAACAACTTTGAGTTTAGCTATAAACTTTAATTGGAGTTGAAACACAATTAGTCATACCATTAGGAAGTTAAAAAAATCTTGCATGTCATCACAATGCAATGTATCAGGAAAATTCTGCGGATTTGGAATCGAAGGGAGTTGTTCCATATTAGGTAGGATAACTTTAGGTACAAACTTTAGCCTAAGCACAGAAATGAGGTGATAAATCGGTAGTTGCCTGCAGGAATTAAAAAAAAAAAAAAAATATAGTGTATTTTATTCAAAATGATTATGGAACAACCAGGATCTAAAAATGTGTTTACAAATGATATCCCATTATAAAACCATTCCCATTTAAATCAAGGAACATTAATAAGGTCTAGAAATGCTACATAGCAACGTTATTAAAACCCTATACAAAGATATTTTAGCAACACAATAACTTTCTACGTATATCCTTGTCAGCCATTGTTATTTTTTCTAGACATCTTTGTCACTCATTAGTATCTTGAATCTGAACATCTATACTTTAATGACAACTAATGATATTTTTATGGAGTCCCTTTCCTCCAAGACGATAAATAAATAAAAAGATATAGAAATTAGATGGCAGTAACTACCATTACTGCCATCATTCTTACTCAGAGCTGGAATACTATTTATTTTACTTAGTAGTAGGAATATTTTGGTTTAACAAACATTAATAAGGGTCAAAGTAGACGAACCAAGAACTGACCCAAAAAATGTTATATATATGGAAATTTATTCTGCTAGGAGCTTATGCCAATATATTCGTCAACGTGACATCATTTGTATTATTTCACATTTCTTAATTGAATGATCACTTGTAAAAATGAGAAGAAACGGTGATTTCGAGCAATATACGTTAAAAAGAATTAATTATTTGATTAAACCCTGCTCAAGTGATGGTATACATACATAAGTTCATTTCTTCTAAAAAATAGCATGCAAGGTCCTAATGTAGGTCTCCCTGATGTAAACACTCTTTATTATATCAATAAATCAAATTTATACCCCTCAAAAGAGCATAGATTTTGACTTAGTATTAAAATGTGGAAGGATTTGTAATTGCTTTAGTATGAAATAAATCACTCAAAATACATACACTCAACCCACCAAAATGACTCATGAATGAATGATATATATATACATATTCCTACTGATATTTAGTGTATTAAAGGAGACATCACTACTTAATGCTAATGAACCTATAATGAGACCTTAACGACTAATTACGTGGTTATCATAGTGATAATTACATGGAATACATATATGTATAACTATATATGTATAATACAAATAATACATACATATATGTAGGTACATCCGTGTCCCTTAAACACGTTCTTGACATTTCTAAGAATACCAATTATATACATACATATTATATGTACAAGCACTGGGTAACATATGTATGTATATATATATATATATATAAAGGCATAAAGAAGTCAGTAAAAAGGGCACGAAAAATATGTGACAAGTGACAAGTTTAATTATGTTAAATTATGGGGAGTTGTGTACTCATGCAGGTCTAGAAGAAAAATTTGGAGCTTCTTTCGAGGAGAAGCTATTTATTTATCTTTGGTGACTTGCATTTTTAACTTTTGTTTTTTACTAATTTTAACTCATGTATCTACAATCTGCATAGTCTTGAGAGCCATTTTCATTGTAATTAGAGTCTAGGAAAGAGGTATCCATCGTTTTGAAGTTGATTTAATGATGTTGAAAACCAAAGAAGAGAATGTACATTGTTGTTGTTGGCTGCCTTGATGGACCCCTAAAATGTTATATAAAAATGTTGAATTTGACATCTTGTGGATTGAGTCTTTTGAATTTATTATTGAGTCAATTTTGAAGTATTAGGTTAGAAATTAGGGATGTAACAGAACTCTGAGTCAAACCCAGTTTGCAAACTGCCAGAGTTGTAACCACATAAGACCCTCGTTCTGTTTCATGAAGAAAAAAAAATCTGAAATTGTTAGTGGCAACCCGAGTTTTCAAATTTATATGAAGTTTGGGGATGCTGATACAATTTTATGAGGTGTTCATTTGGTTACTACTACTCTTAGACAGCTGTATTTTTTAAAATAAATGACTACATCGGCATTATTCCAAAAATATATGAATTTATGCTGTATTTTGTTGTCAGCTATTGAGATTATTTTACTTCCTCTCCCCGTATTAGTATTCTGAACATTGATTAGTTGTGTTTGAATAAGTTATTCTTATGTTGTGTATAATTCTCAACGATGAAATGAATAATCAGTTCACAGTATAAAAGAGATACAAAATGATTTTGTGCCTTTTTCTTACTTTCTTTCTTTTTGGAAGAAAGTTTTTGAGATGGAATTAAGATATCGACGTTTTGAAGGATATATGTAAGTAGATGACCCTCCACATCCATGATTGTGATTTGGAGCTGTCTGAAGGTGATGCAGAGCTATAAGTACTCAATCCGCCTAAAATGTACAGGAGACTCATGGGTCAGTGACCAACAGGTCTGTCAGGTTCCATGAACTGTAAATTTAGAATCACCCGAAAGGCCAAAGTTTGAGTTCCTTCTGTCAAACCAATAGTTTTCTCATCATTTGCAAATACAGTATAACTCACTTATAGTTAGTAAAACGATTGGAACAGGGTAAAAATGTAACTATGCGCGTTTGTTACAAAAATCATATTCAGGTCTTTCATCTGGGGTTAGTTTTTATATAGATGTATTACTGGGTTTTTATCATTGGATGATAAAAATATAATGCAACAATTAAACAAAGTGGAAATTGCTATATTTTGAAAATATAAATTTAAATTAATCACCGAGAATTAAAATTTCTCTGAAGTTAAAAATTCAGAAAGTTCTTCTTCTTGAAAATGCAAAGCAAGTCAGACTATTATTAACTTTTTTTTCACGAATACACATTGTACATAAATTTATGCTATGAAAATTGTTTATTTATCATCTTCTTATCTAAATATATATAAAAGTGATCACACCATCTGGGTTTGATGACACTTTAGTTGAGGGATTTTCTGTCATAAAAAAAATTGGAACCTAAAATTTTGTTACTTTAGAGGAGATGAGGAATAAAGTTTCCAGTGCCATTACTAGTGGTTTGTACTGTATCTCAGGGGTTTTTTAGAGCAACAAATGCTGAAGAAATAGAACTACGAAAAACTTTTACAAAATATATCCTTTAAATATTTGCATAAGATTGATAATCTATGTGTATACTTTTGAAAGCAAGGAATTTTATCTTGATTAATAAGAATAATTGTATCCTCTCTCACGAAATACATTTTTTAAACAGGCATTTCCTTGTGTCTGCTACTACTCATTGACTCTAATTGGTGTCATATCAATGAATATATATTTGTTTCAATTATAAGGGTGTCAAAATTGACCCATTAAAAAAGAATCGGATACAATTCAATAGAATCTTCAAAAGAAAATATTGGGAAAAGTACCTTTGAAAAGTCTCACAAATGATGCATGTTAGCATTCAAACAACCTCCTCGATCTTAAAATCAATTTCCTCACTAAACAAGGGTACACATTTTTGATATGTATGGTAGATATAAAAGTGAGTACTGTTTGCTTCTAACAGCATACTTCAATAATGTTTAGTGCGTGACTCTAGTTATGAAAACGAGGACATAGAAGTTGAACAATACTAAGAGCATTATTTCATTTAATAGGAAGAGGATCCTGTATACAAATACATGGAGAAGAGATATACCTACTTAGGTTCATACATGCATACATATATAAAACAAACAAATAAAAAAATTAAACCATTTTAATACTACGTATAGAATAGTGTGTTATAAAAAGGTTAAACTGACATTATATTTATGAATGTATATAAGGTTTAAAATTAAAAATGTATTACAGGAAATATGACTTTAAAAATAAATACGTTTAGATTACATCTCATATTTGTATAGATTGTATGTTAAAAGGGCTTTGAGTAAGGACTTTGTACACCATTATTACATAAATAAATACCTCCTTATAGAGTCGAAACTCAGAGTAGTAACAAACTTTAGTTCCATATGTAATAGTCATAATTCAGGGGAAGTCAAATCCCAATTCAAAGGCTAATATAGTACTAAAATGACGTCAGATGTTGAAAACTAAAAACCAAGCTTTAATTGGTTCTCAGATCCCGTCTCTACTGATTACATCAAATGTACTGTGTTATGTATTATACATATACATATATTTCACGAGTAATAGACACTGTACAACAGCTGACAATCTCTCTTCTTAATTATTCCCGTTACTGCGGAATTCCAAAGAAATTAAAAAAGCGCTCGTAAACGGACATAGTGCTTATTTTATTCTAAATAACTTGACTTCCATTCCATGCCAAAAATGAACGAGTCTCTTGTCATAAAAAGTTTACTTACTATTACTCGACATTATTTTTCAGATCAATATAGATACAATCATGCCATTTGTTATTTGAGTATACAAATAGTAAACGTCGAGAGAAAATTCTAGATAGGTACATAGGGTAAAAAGTTGAAGAATAACTTTTATTCCCTGTGTCTCAAAATGATTCTAAAGAGAAGATTGTCACCCCTCAGGATTTCTGCCTATAGTTCAATTACTATTGGAAAAATCATACACACAACTGTTCCATTTATGTAGTTTATAAAATATAAAACTTTTCGTGGAATGGTTTGCGAACAAAACACGTCTTCGTGGTCCTGAAAGTTACAGAGCACTCAATGAATTTGATATGTTATTAATTCAGTTGAAGACTCTGCTTTGATTATATAAACCAATGTGCTTCATAGTTGAAGGCAGTGGCTCTCCAAACCTTTTGGTACCTGCAACCCTTGACCTGAATATCTAAAACCCAGGTTACCCCTTCCACTAATGACCTATTTATCAGTAGTTTCATTTATTATGTTATTTCAGAAGGAGGGGGGAGGGGAAATAAGTATCCTAAAATTTCACTGAATTATACCCAAGGGGGTCTCGACCAACCGGTTGGGAACCCTTGCTTAAGGAAATGTTGCAAATAAGCTAACTTTAGTTATTTCAATGAATAAAAATAAAGATATTTATGACTTTGTAGATCAGTGCTTCTCAAACTTTTTCATACCATGGTACATTAATGAGATAGCAAAATATTGATCTTTCTACTAATAGAAATGGTTTATTCCTAGATTTACTACCCATTTTTTTTCAGGAAGTACATCAGAAAAAGCTCTGGGACACACTGTTCACTCGTGTAGATGCTAGAGTACATATATCAGGGCTCTAAATAAGTACAAATTAGGTCTAGTTTAATATCATTATATGAAATAAAGCCCAGTTTTCCGAAAAGTCCATTTCAAATATAAAAGGATGAAACGCTCTGTACTTTGTATTTTGAGGAATTCCAATTTTGCAAATTTTCTATTTTAAATTGTAGAGGATTTACTGATGATATCATTGTGTATATATATATGTTTATTTTTCTTATAAAAAAACGTAGTGTCGGAAACTTAAAAAAACTACCTCTAATTTTTTGTTCATCCCAAAAGAAACATGCAATAATTATTAACATTTCTTAGTGATCGGAAAATTTGAATCATTGTTTCCTTTCGTGTCATTTTTTAAAATAAAAAAACCGATCTATTTTGTATATAAAGTATAGAAGAAAAATACGTTATATTTTCTTTCTTTCTTATAAACGTATGTTAAACTCGTTAAACTATATTAAACATAATATGTAAATAGGATTTAAACTTTTTTCAACTCCCTTTTTCAACTCCCACGTCCAACTCGTTAAACAATTTTGAATATTTATCATCAAATTTGAAATATAGTTTAAAGGATAATTTATTATTTTTGATTCATGTGGAAACCTTTGTTCTGGATTAATTAATCAATATATATTCTATGGTCATTAGCGTATCATTTATGTATCTATGAGCAAACAAATCCTTACGGGCATGGCACTACAAGCAATTTCCTTTTAATAAATAAAATACCTTGTAATAAATATACTTTTTTTTTGGCTCATCAGCCCCCCAATTGTTCATACACGTTTGTATGAAGATAATAAAAGGGTTCATGATATAATTAATAGTCACACTATAAATGGGCAGGAGTTTTTGTAGTACTCTGTGAGTAGTAAGTATTTGTACTCATAATCATAAGTCATAACGTGTGTAATTTTAAGGATACACAATGGGGGATTTATACATTCGTTTTTGAGTAGATTTAAGGAAGGATTTGTGGGGTGGTTTTTTGTGTGAGTCTGTGTGTCTGTGTGAATTATTCAGGAGTAACTTTTAATCAACCATTCTACTCATAAAGTCTTTGATTTATTGCCTCATTCAGGCATAGAGTGAATAATTAAATTATGCAAATCAGAATGTATATAGAACCTTCATAAAAGGATAAAGGTTTAGTGAGTAAACAATTAATTTATTCATGTGATTGGTTAAAAGCCTTTTATATAATCATTCTATTAACACCACGCTTTTCTGAATGTATCTCAGAACCTTTTCTCCTCCAAAAAATAAACAGAAAAAGAGACTCATAATCCCTTGAAATTACTCTTCATTTGATAATGGAAAATTGCTCTATACCTTAGCAAAGGATAATGTTCAAAACATGAATAATTACTTGTAGGGAAGTAGAAAAATCAACAACAGATAAAAACATTGAGTGTAAACTTATGTATATGTTAGTGAGATATCACCTGTTAAGGATCTACAAATTTGGTTGTTGCATTGTTCATTATAAGTTTATTTAGAGTTTATCAAATTTAACCATCAAATGTTGCATTTCTAAATAAGAAATAACAAAGCCATGTTAATTTTTTTTTTAAATTGTGTATTGTCTAGTACCTCTCAGCCCCTCTTTCAAATGGGGAAAAGCACATGACACTCAATGACTTGATGTACATATTACATAAATATATTTCTACTTATACTATCATTTGAAAATATTTGAAAGTTCCTATAGTCTTTTGCATATTCACAATGGCTCCCTGATTAACCCACAAATAGAATAAAATATCCCAAGGCAGCCAAAAATATGTACAAGCGAGGTATTAATGTCTCTAATAACTGCTGAATTATGTTTTAATTAATTTGGAGGGAGTCATTTCAAATTACAATAATTTGTCAATTGATAAATTCTGAGGGAAGCTGTCAAAGGTAAAAACATTGCGCAGATTCTAGGAGCTCTGTCAGTAAATTAATCCATTGTTGATTATTTGGGATTTAAAATCTTGTGTAAAATGAATATTGTGCTATGAACTTGAAGTGTCAGTCTACAAAGCAAGCAAGCAATAATGAAAGAATAATTCCAAATTTTCAAAGAATTGGTTATGTACAATGTCAACGGTCTGCGATATTTATTGAAAATAATCGGCCTATATTTAGACAGGGGGTAAGGGTCAATCCAGAAAAGGAGTCCTGAATGACAACTCCCTTAGAAATTAGATTATCACAATTAGAATGTCTACATTTGTACAATTCTTTACTTAGAATTTAATCGCAATGTAAGAAATATTCAAGTCAAACAGCACGAAAGAAACAACAACTAATTACATCAATGCAAAAGTTAGATACTTGATGAATCATTTTAAAATTGATGAATGTAAATAACATATCAACCTTTTTTTTATGGTTTTTATTAAAATTTAGTGTTTATCTTCTTTTTGCTATTTCTTTATAGTATTTGAAGTTCAGAGAGCTAAAGTATTAGAGTAAAAAGGATCTCTGAATTTATTCAAAAAGTACATTTTGCAAAATATAATTTGAATTACATACATACATAACATATATGGAAGCCTAATACAATTTAGGATCTTCCGTCGAATGCTATGGATGTATCTTGCTCTCAGTGACATGATTAGGTTTTAAGACCTGATGTTGGCGGAGAATAGGTGTATAGTTACATATTTATTTACTACAAATACAGTTTTTCGATATTTCTAAAAGGCCTTGGGATCTCAAACTTCACCCCCGTCTCAATTTTGCTTAAGTTTTTAACTCCACTTACACATATTGCCACTCATTTGACAAAATAACTCAATCTTTTGTTTTATTGCTTTAATGGAAAATAAAGAAAAGTAATTAAGACTTTTGAGGGCACTTCATTATGAAGATCAATCTAATACAACTTAATAATTTCACGATGACTACATCTTCACTAATAAATTGTAAGTATCATTAATAGGTTAGCATATACCTTAGGTTATAACTGGTTTTAAAATACAGTAAATAACATTAGATTACGAGCAATGTTTGTACCAAAGAAGTACTCGTATTAAAAAAAATTGACTGAGAGCTTACTTATGAATAATACCTTTCCTATAATCGATGATAAGGGTCAATGTGTTTTAATCACAAGAATCTTAATTGTTTTGTGTCATTATTATTGTGATATGGGAGGGGGAGAAGTAACTAACTAAACGAAACATGACCTTCATACCAAATTTTCTCAAAAACAAAGTATCACTGTTAAAAACTAATTAAAAAACACATGCATTACGTTAAGTTCGACCATTTTTCTACGTCTTTTACCTAGATCCAGAACTTAATTTGGTAATATTTAAGTTTTAAAAAACATATAGTTATAATATCTATTTGAATATTAGATATTGTAGTAGTGAAATTCCTAAAAGACAAAAAAAGTGACTTCCCAAAAAATTCCAAAAAACTTTCAGAAATTGTATGAAATCCCTAGTTTCACACTTTTACTGTAGTATTTAAACGTAATCTGAACTCAACGTCATAAAAAATAATGGTATATATATAGATGGAAGTAGTTATAGTGATTATTTATTAATGTATGTACATGGGAAGCTTTGTGATAGGAAATATTTGGGAAAAAGTTAGATTGTGACACAATGGCCAAAAAAAATCAAACAGACTTTAGTAATAAAAATTTTATTACGCTGTGTTTATTTATAAATCCCTATTATAAAATTTTCAACCTTTCCTTTAAAAGGATAAATAAAAATTATTCAAAAACTATTGAATTTTTGAATAATGGGGAATTGTTCACAGTTTCACATCAGCTAATAATAGTTCCATCAATAAACGTTTCTTTCCATTAATAGAAAAAAAAATTGACAGCTGACAAAAGAATACAGGGTTAATATTTTTAATGTAAGTGGGATATGTATCATTAATACAATGTACAAAAAAAAAACAGCTAAATACATTGTAGATAAATTTTTCCAGTTTTTAAGGTTTTTACATGTAGCACAGAATATCTTTCCTAAATAACATAAAGATCTACACAGTACCCTTTTGTCAGCTGTGTATTCTTTCACTTCTCTTTCTCTCATTCTGAAAAACCTTGATTGGTTCAACTCGGTTTGACTCTTTTGACATCAATTCCCTGCTATTAAGTTAAGAATAGCTCCACAGTTGAGCATGAGCTAATGCCTACCAACTGATTTTGAAAGGAGGTTTTTCTGATTTTTACATGAGTTGGAAAGGTTGCGAGATACAATAAAGAAAAAATCATGGAGTCAGGACTCGCTTTTTGGGATAAACAAACATACAGTTATTTCCATCATCTTCTCTGATTCAAAGAATTCCCTATGGGCATAAATGCATACTTCTTCCATACTTATCCAAAGATAATTTAGCATGCCAAAACTATACATGACTACATATGTTTTATTTCAATTTTTCCTCTTTTTTTCTTTCTTCTCAAAATATAGGTTTGAAGTAGTGAAGAATAGGTGGCGTAGAGTAAAGAGCACATTGAGTCATTATTTTTATAGCTAATCCGTAAAATATGATAGCCCAACTTTCATTTGACAAACTTAAATAAAATAAATAGATAGTATATATAAGCATGAATTGCAATATTTATCCATAGGTTTTATGTTTCATTATTGCTATATATATAAATCCCAAACTGGTTTAAAATACATACAATAGGACTGTTCTTCATTAGCAATAGACGATACGTTTTAATACAGTATAAAACTATACATAGTATATTTATGAATATACATATAATCATACCTACATTGGCATCCCTGATTGATGTTTGTTAACATACTCTTAAAGGCCCTTATTATAAATTAAATTAAATTATTATTATTATTATTATTATTACTCATTATCTCAAATGTAAATATAAGTGAAGAGCCAATGATTTATGAGAACATCATGCATATTTAAGAGTACATACAGCTACCTTTAGTTTTGATTATCTATATATTAAATAGAGGAAGTCTACATACATATAGTTATAGGTTGGTATTTTTTTATGAAACAATAAAAAAAACAAAATTGTAAATAGATTGATTTTGAGCTGAATGAAGTATATACTGTAAGTGTTGAAGTAGTTTATAAAGCCAGTCAAAACGTTTGTACTTAATTGAAATGAATTTTTAAGGAATGCATTAAAGAGATGGGACTCACAGCTTTCAAACGAGGAGGTGTCAAGTGCTCGATAAGAATCCTCAACTAAGAAGAAATCGCCCATCTAAATGTGTAAATTTTCATTCAATTTCTAGCAAAAACTCGCTAGAAATCAAAGACTTACGGTAGAGCTAAGATTTCTTCTTAGAAAAACACAAGCGAATCATCATTTTTTAATGCACAAAATGTGTATCCTTCTAGGCTTAAATTGAAGTTGAAGTTTGAAAATGGGCCAAATTAGCTCAAAAAGTAGGGACCGATTTCTCGAAAACCGTCGAACTATCGAGAAAAAAATTTACGATTTTGAAATCAGTGAGCAAAACTGAATAACTTTTATTATACTTATACCCCATAAGATTTTTGGCTGTTGACCAGTGTAATTATACGAGGACTTGAGCCTTTTTTTATATACATTTTATTTGCTTTATTAAACTTAATGCATGTACTTGCAAGATCTTTACTATCAGGTAGATGTTCTCCCCTCAGTAATAAAGGAAAAATGATGACAGCTTTGGAAAACAAAAAGACCTGTTGTTCGAAGAGTCAACTCCACAAAATCTCGCACTCGGCATTTTGCATATTATTTACATTCCTACTCATAATTATCAATAAGATGAGTCCTCGAGTTCTCAACCACTATTCATTTGCAAGAGTGCTTTATTCTTTTCCAAGAGTTGTACTATGAACTTGTTCACCACTTACAATGATATATTCAAGGGCGTTCACCCCCTGAATCCTTGGAATAATCCGTTAAATAACAAGTTTACTATTAAGACCTAATTGCTTAATAAAAATTCCTAACATGGAACTCTTTTGTAGAATAAAATAAATAAAAGTATCTTTGCTCCATGCTATTTGCTTCTTAAAAAAAGAGATTAAAAGTAATTAGTTTTATCATTTTTGGGAGATAATTAATCACATACTGCAAGGGAAATATCATTATATGAGTATCTTGGAATGCAATACATACTTCAAAGACAGAGATACACTAGATTTGATTATGATGTACGTGATAATAAAATAACTCATTTATGCTTTTTTAGATGAAAAAGCAGCATCATAATAATAAAAGGTACTACTGAGTAGGCCACCACCTTTTTGAGATACTTAGACGAACATTATGCTGTATAATGAAAAAGATGATTTAAATGATTTATGACATTGCTATGACGACTTATTTCATGAAATTCCAAACGGCACATTCATGTTCCTACAAAATCTACGTCTCTCTCTATTTTTTTTTCTGTCAGCCCTTTCTTCAAATTAATATTCTGAATGTTGATTTGTTGAGCACAAATTATTTATTCTTCATATTATGAGCCATTTTCTATATAGTTCAATGGAACAAAAGTTGAACATAATGACACATGGGCAACTTTTCCCTTTCTCTTATCAAAGAAAAGGTTGAGAAATTCAATGCAAATTGCTATGACATGATACATTTTGCATAAAAACTTATTAACACACATTAAATGGGGATTTAGTAGTAATTGTCAAATTCTTTACTACTCTTAATTTTTTTATAATTCAACTAAAAAAATCATGAATGACTCTATGTAGTAAAAAATTTGCAGGTTTTAATAGTTATTTTATACCTGCTTTTATATTGAATAGCCCACATACAAAAAAATTTAAAAATTCTGTTTTTGTGGCCTACACATTTGATTTTTGAGTGTATATTAATGATTCATACATATTTTTTTTTTAATATGAAGAATGCAAGAAAATAAATAAAATATAAATTTTCGAAAAAGGTTTTTAGTTTCTCAAAATGTCTTCAATATTTCTGTATCTTCTTTTGAACTTGAGAAAATCGTTTCTCAAGGTGAGTAAAAATAAGAGAAAAAAGCAACCCTTTTCTTTTGAGACTTTATAACTTTCATATTTTATGTCATGAGGATCGAATTTTCGTTTATAATTGTGATGTCGTTGATTGGTAAGTAATTATCCGGCTTTAATCTCTCTAAAAAGTCCAATATCCCATTCAACATCTCGTGACCATACACCTTCATTCCTTGTTAGCAAAGACTAATCAATTCATTTCTTAGAAGCAAGAACTCATTCACTTTTTACGAATGTTTTGAATGACGTACATAATCCTTTGATACGGACCATGATCTTTGTATGTACAAGGTATTGCCTTATTGTAGTGGCCATATCGTGTTTCTATAACTAACAAAACCTCATTTGTCATTATCCTCAAAGCAAGAGGACTTTAATATATCCATAACTAAATATTTTTTTGAATCATCTATAAAATTGAAATTACCTCATTTATACAGAGCGTTATCTCTTTTTTTTTCTCTCTCTCTCTCTCCTAGAGTTCCTTATTGATTCATTGTGTCTGATTATTATTAAGTACATTCATGGTATCGATGAACAGAGGATCGTAAAAATAGCAAGTATGTGACAAACTGTCATAGCTATGATTATAACAATTTTAAGAAATAAGAGCCATTGACTTTTATAGACCATTAGCTACACTTGTTAAATGTATCTTATCTTTAAACTAAGGTGTAAAAATACTGAGTAAGAAGATGGAATTCAAAAGTTACAGAGGAGTGAAAAAAAAAAGGATCTCATAAAATTGTTAAAACACACACACGTCATCGGGGAAGCTTCTCATGTTTGTAAATTGAAATAACTTCGATAATGTTTTATTATCAGTAAAAAAAATATATATATATATATATATGTTCATAAAATTTTCACATTCATTTAATGATCCTCCCTATGTGATGTAATATTCAAGAACACGTGAGATTCTTAAGGGTAGATAAATATGACTGGATTCAACTTCCTTTTGAGGTTATTTCTGGCATTATATATATATATATATATTTATAAAATATAAAGGAAACAGAGGACAGTCATTGAATCAACTATAAAACTCTTACAATCATTGTTTGTTTAGCTCCTAGATTAGCCCCACCTCACCGGAACTTAATCCGGTATCAGCCGGTTGTGAACTACCTAGGAGCTAACTTTATTTTCAAAAATTTCATTAAACGTACATAATAATTTATAGCTCCTGAAGATGAACTCCTCCAGGAAAATTCTACGGTCCCCGATCTCGTCATAGAGCTCTTTAATTTTCAAATGCGTCCGTGGACAGTGATGAATGAGGTGGAAGGGAGTCTCCTCGTTTTCTCCACAAAGCCGGCAGATGGGACTTTCTATTTTGTTTATTTTGTAGAGGTGTCTCCCGAGGGCTATGTGGCCTATTATCATTCCAACAATTATTGACATTTGCTTTCTTTTGAATTTGAATATTTTATTACCAATGTATGGCTTGGCGATGAACAGTTTTGATTGACGACATGTCTTCATTGCTTTCCATGATACTCGCCATTTATCTAGGGATATTCGTCTAAGGGCGTTTTTTGCCTGACAAATTGATGCTGGAACAGTTACTGACTTGCCATGTTTTGCACCTTCTTTAGCCAACGCGTCAGCATATTCGTTGCCAGTATGGATCTTACAATCATATTACTCGTTCTAAACCATGATAACGATACATACTTCCTCTGTAACATAGAGGCATATCTACGTACATGCTTTATGCATCAAATAATATTTAAATAGAACAAGAAGAAAACCTTGTTAGTACCACATATATATTATGTACATACACTAGCATATCATCATAATTTACCATTTATAAGTGAAATTATAATTATCATATAAGTACATACATGGATATGTAAGTTTGAAAAATTGAAGCACCAAAAAAGGCCTTGGTATTTAACTCAAGGGATTCAATCTTTAATCCTAGTGAGTGAGGGATACACACACATAAGTGAACTTTTCAGCATGATATATATAAATGACATTCATAGCTTGGCTAAAAGGAACCGTTAAATTTTGCTCAAGGCTGATCTCGCCACGTGTTACATATTTAAAACTCCATGATGGCAAATTTGACGCTGAGTGATCGAGGTTTAGTCTACTGACGCTTTAAATGAACTCCTAAATATTAAATTATGTACAACTATAAGCTATAAAAATTACCGGGAAATTTGAATTTAATTTTTTTAAGGACTCCGATAGGGATAAATGTTTTTGTCATTAAGTTGACATTTGATTAGGGAGGAGTCCAATTGTGAAGCGAATTACACAGAAAAAAATAACAATGAAGAAATCACAGAGTTTTGAATGGTTTTAATCCAACTGCAAGTATACTTTTGAAGCATGCCTATTCTTTACCAAATACGTATTAACTTTTGGGTGAAACAACAATGTGCAAGGCTTCACATAATGACCAGTTGAAGACAAAAAATGAAGTACTTTTAGAAAATTTGAATGTCCTAAAAATTAACAAAACTGTCATTCTACCAAAAAAAATCACTATCTTTGTAGACGGATAACAACAGTCAAGGAATTATGTGCCCATTGAAAACAGAAACAAAAAAGCCTATTTTGGAATAGGGATAAAGAAATGTTGATAAAAATTGTAAAATAAAATATTTTGTGATACATATTAAGAATCTTTGTTCTGGCATAATAAGAAGTCTGATGTCGATTATGCCTTAATAAAGCTGAGGGACTAGGGAAAACCATTTCAATCAGTGTTGACATACCCTTCAAAAGAAGTCATTCATCAGGAAAATAAAAAAGTATTTCAAAGACATGATCAGACAAATCCTTTTCTATCTAGAGATTCAAGTTACCTCTTAAAATTACTATTGTATTGGTGAAAAATATTGTTATTAATCATAAAAATTTGCTTAAATCAGCCATTTCAAGAAACAAGGACACATTGCAAAAAGGATTCACAGATTGAGGCTATATCTCTGATTAAGATATAATTGGAGAGATCCAGACAAAAGACATGAAATCAATCAATTTCATGTCTTTTCTTTAATCAAAGAACACAAACTAATTAACTTCAATTCATCTAGAAATAATGAATTAATCAATTTATATGACGTATTTCAGGAAGAAAAAAACATTTCAAAAAAGAGGAAAAATAATTACGAAAAATTAATAATTACTTAATTGGTTTACTGATATGATTAATAACGTAATTCTAATATTTAACATTTAAGGAATCTGTTTTCCAAAAGAGAAGGTCGTACTAAGATTGTCTCATTTCAACTATTGGGCCAGAAAAGGTCTCTAACTTTATTCGACCCAATCTCCCCTTAAAATAATAAACATACTTAATTTTTTGAAATGAGTTTTATACTAAATCTGGAATATATTAATTTGATCCGTCTTGGCAAATGTGACATAAGGTTAATTGCTAATAAATTAGCAACATGAGCTTTTTTTCTCCTATGGTTCATTCGGCCGAAAGATAAACTAATTTGAAGGATGAGACATTCCATTCAAAATACTAATCTGGCATAAATTTAGACAACTGACTTCAAACGAGCGTTTTAGAGATAATTTTAGATGAATAGTTATTCTTTAATCTGTTGATAAATTTGTTTGTTCATTCCATGCAGTCCTCTAGGTCCAAACATTAAGTTTGGTTCGTTTTGTTGCTGATGTTTTGCCCTCATTGCTTTAAAACCAAGAATATTTACAAAATAACGATTAGATTTTCAATTTGACTTTACCCATGTTTGAATTTTTTTGTTAAAATTTTCACGGCAGTAATATTTTCATACGGCACCATGACGGGTAGGATCAAATTTTGCCAGATTTTTCTGTTTAAAATGTTAGTAACTCATCCAACTTCTGCTCATTGCATAATATAGTTTTAAAAACTAAAACCAAATATTTCTTCAGCTCCAAAAAGGAGACTTTTTGTGTTCCTTCCAAATTTGGTAAGCATTCTATAAATATTTAAAGACTTTGTTTCTTTGACAACACATAATATCCATTCCCATGGAATTTGGATTTATTTACATCACTTTGCTTGTATTTATTTGGCAACTTTAAGCAAAAATCCAACTAATTTTATGACGACAAAATGTACTTACAAATAGAGACACAATTGGGCAAGAATAAAACTATCACTCTGAGCAAGTTTCACTAATTATATCCAAGTTTTCCATCTGTAATTAATTTTTTGGGGCAATATTATACGGCACCTAATTTATCAGCTAATGACATAATAAAACAATAAGCATAGCGGAAATTGCAATTTTTTGAAAATAGGAAATTAAATTAATCACTGACCCTTTCATTTTCTGAAGTTCAGGATTTGGTAAGGCTTTAACTTTTAGTATAAAAATTTGAGACCTAGAATTATTATATTTAGTGTCGTCTCCGGGTGTCATTTTAATTTAACAAGATTTATATAATATCAAAGTATTAGCACCCTAACGATTTGAATTTTAACTAACGCCCTTAATCATATAAAATATTAATAAAAAGCACACCAAATACTCTGATAAATAAATAAAGTGGTTTAAATGTCCATTGACGCTCTTATTTTGTAAGATTTGTTGTGCTTGGTGTGTGTTTCAATAAAAAAAAATTGGATTCAAAAATATAATTATTTATGCATTTTGATGATAAACATTCCATTGACCATAAATTATTGGCACTTGCAGATACAAGACTCTATGAGAACCGTTATATGTATGTACTTATAAAATAAAACTTATAAATTTATATTCAAAAAAAAAAACAAAAAAACCATTGCAAACATGGACTAAATGTTAAAAATGTAAATCAAAAAATGTTGAGTCCAAGCTTTGTTCTAAATGTCAGGGTTTTATGCAAGTTACAGCCCGTAAAAAGATGCAATTTGTTCAACTTATAACTTTTTATCCTGATTATCATATCAGTTTTTTCCACTAACAGTAATTAATTGATGCTGTCATTTCATTTAGATTAATTAGTAGTACTTATCCATTATGTATTTAGAAGTGATTGAACTGTGGGCGGTGTGAATTTTTTTAATACAAATATCAGAAAATATTCATTAATTTGTATTTTTTATGAGTAAAATTAAAAATAACACCGTTAATATATGGAATATCTAATGGAAATTCCGTCATTACATTGTACTAAGCACAAGTACGTTGATGTGGTTCTCGACATTGGCCTTGACTATTATGAGCTTCAACTCCTCAAAGTCTTGCTCTCGTTGTCATGACTAAGACCAAAGGAATTGGATTAAAATTTGTCTTTTTCAAAAAAATAAAGTATTAGAAAAATAATAATTTTTTCTCCCTGTCTCATCTTTGTCTTTGATCTTGGTATCGGATAATGGGATATTGACCACAACACTATATGTATTGTAAATACATGATTCATCTCATTTCTTGGCTACAACTAATACAATCTCCTTGACCAAAATCCCAACAAGTACACGACATACATATAATGACGTTAATTCATTCAAAGATATGATCCTTAGCTAACTCCAGGGACGTAGCTGAAAGAATTTTTCTATCAATTTAATTTAATAAAAAAATATGTGCGCCATCATACCTTACTTCTATACCCAATTCATGACGCAATATATGTATATGCACATAACATATACATAAATATAAAGCCTGGATGTTCATCATAATCAAACAATGCCTGATCACAAAAATTATCAATTTTATTTAATCACTGATATAAAGATTTTTTTTTCTTAATGAGAGATTCAATCAATGAATCCATGACGGAAGTTATGTACATAAATTGATTAGAATATCATCAATTAGGGGAAGGCCCCAAGTAAACAGGGGAGTACTTGGAGTACCTTCTCCTTCTCATCCATCAGTAGGACGTAGTATAAAATATAAAACGTTATAATTTTGTCTTGGATGGTAGAGTACTCTGATTGATTCGAATATTTAAACATGAGTAATTAGTTATTCACTCAACATTAAAAAAATAAAATACTGTTAAGCTAATTACTAAACACATTCTTGATTTAAAAAAAAAAAAAAAGAAGCCCCTAAGGGCAAGGGATTGAAATATATATGTACTATCTAAGTTCATATATTATGTTTTCAAGAGCATAGAGCAAATTAGTTATAGTAAATAATAATTCAATTTACAAATTTATGTTTAGTATTATTGAGACGAGAATCTGAGAAAATTATGTAATGCTAAGTCTATTAAACTACCCTTTTATAATAACTCTGAATATACATATAATAATCCATAATTAATTATTGAAAGAGCTCAAATTATATATTACAATTTTGTATCTTTAAAATATTTTATGTATTTTTTTTATCAGCTGTTGATTTTCTACTTATCTTGCCCCTTAACAGTGTTTTAAACGGTGATTATTAGATTTCAATCAAAAGAGGTATTGTTATGTTATGAATAATTTCATACTATTAAATGAAGAATTGCCCATAGTTGGAAGAATAGGTCAACCCCCACCACCGCTTAAATTTGGGTCCTTTATTTTTTGTCTTTTTAATGGTAAGGTTGAGTGCTACAAATAAAGTTATCTAATGTGTTATCTAAGTATTGTACCCAATATTGTTATGAAAAGATTACATTCATATAACAACAGGAATTAACTTGTGCTTAAGCAAATCGACTTTTTCTTATTTGTGATTTATGTGTCATTTTTATTTTTTAATAATAAAAAGCCCCAATAAAAGCTAATATACGGTTTTTATAATAATTTTATTAACTGTTTAGTAGGTGGAAAAATTTGCACGTCATTTACTATAAATATCAAATTAGATAATACTTCAATATATAAACATCGCTTGATTAGTTTCAAAAGGATCTAACATTACATTTCCTTTTGTGCTAAAATTGAAAGAACAAAAAGTGATAAAACTGTTTTGCTAATATGTTGGATATCAAACTTCAAATAAAAATTCCTTTAATGTACAGTTCTATGCAATTTGACCATTGTCTAATATTTGATTTCCTTTGTTTCAAAAATACACATTTTACAAAATTTAGTTTGATTTCATTGTATTCAATCGATTACTACTCTTAAAATACTTGTAAAAAACTTTTTTGTATAAGCCTCAATATACTATAAGCATTAATTGTGACATTCAAAAGATCAACTCCCCTAAATTATTTTTTATCGGCTTGTACCCAAACAGCCCCATCGAAGGTCCTTTCTATCCCAATTCATGTACACGGGTCTGATGAATAGATCAATGATTTGAGAAAGAACCACATCATTGGAACGATTTCAACTGATGTATTTTTAAATTATTTTCCCTAATAATAATAATTAAAATACAGCCTTAAAGTCAAAATTGAACCTAAATAATTTAACTTTTAATATGTTCGAGTGCAACATTTTGACTGATCTTGAACCGAAAAATTAGGTGATTCTGAACTTTTATGTCTCTAAAATGATCTACTTTATGTTTATAGCTGAAGAAAAACAATCACCAAAACACAAAAAAAATGCACTTGTGATTTTTCACCCGTTATCACAATTTAGTGAAGCAGTATTATGGCCATTTTTAAAAAGGATTTCCCCTTAAAATAGGCTTCAAATCAGTGTAGGTGTATTTATGAACTATGGATTTGAACACTTTCAAACATTTTATTTAATTTATTTTTAAATAAAAACGTTCTTACACATTTTTATATGAACTGTATTTTTAGAATGATCTGATATTTTTATAACATGATTTGTCCTTTTTTCTGCCTCTTTTGAATGAAAAAAAAATAGGTTTAGCTAAATGCTAGAAAGATTATTGCTCTATGCTGAGTTAATAAATATCCTGATAACAAAACCTATACATTTAAAAACAAAAACAAAAATAATTCATCAATTCAAACACAAATACAATAAAGACATTCAAATAATACCTTGAAGCTACAATTACTTTAAAAAATATTCTACCTGTAATTACAAACCTCAAAATGAAGACATTTATCTGAACTAACCTTGACATTGATATATATATATATATATATATATACATATATATACATTTTAGAATAAAGATAAGAAAATCATATTTTTACCTCCAGGGATAACTTCATGTATAATGAATAAATAATTCATTAAGGCTTCATAATTTATTGGATTTTTTTGTTGGAGTTCTATGGAATTAAATTGCTTTATGATGCCATTAAAAAGAGAAAATTTGAGTTAAACATTATGTGCATATAAAATATTTAATGACCATTGATTTAATGACAGTAATTGCACTACAAATTAATAATAATAAAACATACTCCTCAAGGATTGAGTTGCGGGAAAAAGTCGTAAAAAGGAACTGTTTATAATTTAATAAAAAAATATGTTTGCTTGAATATAGGATCATTATTTGCATATAATTTCATTGCCAATTTTAATAAAAAGTTATGAAATTGAAGTTTTTAATGCCTTTCCCGACACTTAATTATATATATATATATATACTAAATATGAAGTGAGTCTTTATAACTCAAATAAAGTTAATTTAAAAAAATAAAATAAGTTTAATAAACACAAGATGTCCCACAATTATTATACACTTCCGTAGTCTGTTACGAAATTTGGAGATGAATAAGTGTAGAATAAAGTGTTCATATCGGGTAAATAACAGAGATTTGTGAGTTTAAATTTAGGAAATGCTATTATTTATTCATAAATATGATATGTTACGAAAAATCGTTCAATTGTGTAGTGGAAAAGTGACGTCACCTTGTCTATATAAGAACCAAACTCAGGTGTAATTTTTGATCTTAATGTTGCAAGCTTAAGAGAATTATAGCATTATACTAAGTGACTGTTTTCTGGATTTTAGTGGGGATAAAATATTAACAACCATTGCTCTGGTTTGCTAGAATATACTTCAAAAATAGAGTAAACCCACCTCAGACGTGTTTAATTTCTACTTACATGAAAATTTAAAATATACTTTTTTAACAGCTGTTGATTTTTGCTCCTTATTTGTCTTCTAAGAAATTATTTCTTGTTAAACAGTTAACATATACTAAATCAAGAATAGTCTCATAGTAGGGAAGAATGTCACAATTGGCTTATCACCAGTTAACTTTGGGCCCTTTTTTCTTGAGGGAAAAGTAAATAGTTTTAATGAAAATACAAGTGTTCAATAAATGAATTGCAATTACTAAAGAAGGCTAAAACATAATCTCCACAGGATTAGAAATATTTTATTCACTCGACTAAAATAATAAAACACACTCACAAAAAAAAAAAAAAAATCCTTTCCAAGGAGACAAATTCCTTTCAAATACAGACTAAATTTATTACCTAACAATTAAGGTCATATCCATTATATTGTACTTCAATAAATAAATCAGAATAAGGATTTCCATACAGACCTTACCTTGAATAATTTAAATCTAATAAATAAATATATGAAAGATATTTCTATCTTCTTACCAATTGGTATCCTTTGTAAAAATTCATTCCTTAAAAAAATATATCTCAACACTTTAAACATGTTGCAATTCTAATATATCGCCGATTCAGAAGAGAATCGGTCATTTATATATCAAATATAAATGCAAGATCAAATTTGGTAGACCCCAAAAAAAAAAAAATCATTAGACCATTTAAGTTTGCAATTTCAAATGACTCATCCTGGTGACCTTAGACGTTGTGATTTATGAAAAGAGTTATCCAAAACATTGCCTTTTGATACTTATCAAATAAAGCAAATATTTTTATTTTTGAACGTCAGCAAATTTGATGTACATATTTTTGTCTTATCCAGGATTTTAAATGAATTATATTTTTTTTTCTGGATTATTTATACATTTTAACAACATAAATAATATTTTATTGAAGATATGCCTTTCCTCCTATCTATTTGTCCATACATACATAAAAATATATTTCACCTCTTCCTCAGTCATAAAGTAATGCATGGATGATTATAAGTCTTTTTTTCTTTGTTGCCACTGAGCTTGAAAATGAGACTGGCTGTTGTTTCAATGATGTACATTACGATATGAAATAAATCCAATCAAACTTTCCAACTCAAATTAAGAATTTTGTTCATTGGAAGATATTGGTAAGCAGACAGATACGACTATAGTACTACACTGCTAATTTGGAAATCAACAAAAGTTTTATAAAATATTTTTTGCACTGGATTACAGATGATTCAAACTTTTTCATTTATGTGATAACTCAATTATCACCACATCACTAGAATAGACGATTCTTATCTTATGCAGGGATGCATTAAAGCTTATTCGTAAACATTGCGGAAGAAAAATATGTTATGTGCAAATATAATTTATAAATATATATATTTGCAAAGGAAATATTTATTTTTGTTATCATAAACAATTTCCTCTGTGCCAGGTTTTATGGAACTACATAGGTACTACTATGAGCAAAAAATATCAAGAATTTCTTTATAAAAAAAATTCTTTATTTTGAGTCCATTGAAATTCATTTCATCTCCCTCAAAGTAGTCCCCCCGCCCCCTGATGCAATTTAAAATATATGTGCCAATATTTTTTTCCAATTTTCAAAACAATTTGCATATCGTGTAATATACTATACAAAAAAATCAAATCCATTGTGGTTGATGGTTTTAACTATAGGGATATCTTATCTCTTTTGAATCTCTAACCATAAACCACTGAATGGGTTTGAAATCTTTTTTTCCCCAAAGTTATCATTGACGTATTATCCACAACTTTTATTTCAAAAAATTTTCGTTAGGTTTAATATTTGCAATTTTTAATCAGACTTTTAAAAAATGAAAAGTTCAGTATTCGTTATTCACAAAGGGACGCGTATCTTAAACACTAATGAATATTTTGATATCTAATTGTAATCATAGTAACATCTAACTAACATGATTCCTTTGTTCTTTTATGGTTAGTGCAGATACTATTTACTATTAAAGCAAAATATACCAGGAAATTTTCATTTCATTTTTTTAGGGGTTTCCATATGAATAAATGTATTTTTTGTTTTTAAGTTGACACTACTGTCACTGACATTTGTGTCGAATTATGCGTTAAAATAGTCATTAGTGTTTGACATACGTGTTCTAAAATCGAATTTTTCGTTTTTTTAAATGTCTACAAGATGATGACTAAAATGCAATTTAGATAAATGTTGTTGAAGTCAAAAAAGTTGCAATGAATATTCCAGACTCTATTCTTTTTAAATTTTGAGAATTGTTGGTTTAATTTTTGAGATACATAACTTACTACTCAAGAAACCGATCATCCCATTTTTAATTATAATAGCATATCAAAACTCAACAGTTATTGTTCTGTAATTAGGGACCTTATAAAATTTTTGTTCAAAAACTGAAAAAAACAATAACGTTGGAACATGTGCATTGCATTGGACTACATTGAGGTGAATGAAATGATTTTGGATGATAAAATAAATATTTTTTGATTCCTGATATTTTTTGCCCATACTTTGATCTAAATTGGGTGGTCTAACTACAAAATTCTCAAATATGTTATATAGATCCATTTCAGTATAAAGGAAAGGCTTGAATTACAAAATTGTGCATAAGAAGCATTTTTAAGATGTTGATAATTCAACACTTTGCTTTTATTCCTCATCTAATATTATTTTTCTTTTCATTTTCTTAACTTCTAACATACAAAAAAATATTTTATTCCTTAACAAACTTACAAATCTTCTCCGCAACATTTGACAGGTCACACTCGAATACAATTTGTAGAAAAATTACTTGTACATATATGTAAGTATATAACTGATTAAATATATCCAATCAATAACAAACTGTTTAAAGTATATTGTGTTATACTTTAGTGAGTCTACATAAGTCAAACCAACACCCTTTAACTGAGCCAATAACACAAAACGTTGCAATGGTCCATAACTTTGACTTCTGGACATCTAAGAATCACTTATTTTGAATAGCTATCCTATGTAATAATTCATAACTTTACTGTCCTTCTTTAATACAGACTTACAACTACAATCTATCCCAAAAACATTAATTTGATATTTGAATTGAAACGTCACATGCAAAATTAATTCGTGAAGTTCTTATTATTGAGATGGATTCAAATATTTACATTGACATAATCACCTTGGTTTTTTAAAACCAATTCCTTGGTTTTACACATCAAAGATTTAGTAATTTATACAGTGTCTAACTTTTTTAAAAGAATTAGCTTTAAGTTTGCTGATTCTTTGAGAATTGCACAGAGAACTATGGTGAAGAGTCTACCTAGAAAAAAAAGTAAGTTTTAAAGTGATTCAAAAGAGACCAAATATTTGTCAAATTAATTTGTTTTTTTACAATCGATGTTTGCACGCATTTGGGAGAGCCAAAACATCTTTTAAAATGACATTTTTTAAAATATAAAAACAGAAACAAAATAAGATCTTGGGTCATGTCTCAAAGTATTTTCAGTCACCCAGAGCTGCAACTTGTACTTACACAAACGTGAGCCGTATTAGGTACTTTAAAATATATTTCATTGCTGTACTAAATATACAGAAATGAAAGACTAGGAGATTCTTTTATTTAAAATCTGTATTATCCCATTGATATTTCTACCTCAAAAACTTTGTATGTTTGAGCCTCTTTCCCAAATTCTAATTCCAAATGTTATTTTTATAAAAGTATGTCTTTCAAAATCATTTATTTATCTTCTTCTAATTATTTTAATGATGAAATAATCCTTGTAACTAGAAAGTTCACTTCTTCGCAATCAAGTTACTTTTTTTTTACTATTAAGATCATTCTATAGGTTTTGATTGGTTATATCTAAAGGTAGTCTCTAAATTAGAGTTATAATTGCATTGATAACCTTCAAAACTTGAATCCAACAATTTAAAAGTATACATATACATAGATATGTATGTAAAAAAGTCATGAATCTATTCCAGATTCAACCATTGTAATTAAGTGCTCATTAAATTGAATATCGTGGCCTTTAAAAAGGATTTCCTTTTTAAAAAAAGCTTGTGATTAAACATTGTTTTTTGAGATTATTGAAATTACAGAGAGTGTTTAATTGATCAGGCTGGGTATGCGTCTTTATGAAGCATCCACGTAGTTTTATTGATATAAAAGTTACATTTTCATCATGGACAACTATAATCAAGGATTAAAGAAATGCATTTTGCTTGCATAAACGTGCATTATACATTGCAGAATTTAAGTCTTTGAAAACTTGTTTGACAGACAATAGGAATACAAAGCATTTTGTAGCAACTTATCTATAGACTTTGATGTCTATTTTAATCAAATATGCTTTTTTTAGTCCTTGAGGCAAATCAAACTGTACAAAATGCTTAGATTGCATATTTTTAAATGCTTCAAAGAGCGTATTTGCCAATTTATCAAATAAATCATTATTTATCAAAGGTAGTATCATTTTCTTGTAGCAATTTATAAGAATAGGGTTCGACATTGATGATGTAAAAGTAAGGTTATAGACTTTATAAGACCTGTTATCTAAAAGTTCAAATATAAATATGTAAAATATGGATTATTTTTGAGGGATTTTCACCTTAATTTATTTAAAATCACATCAATATTGCTTTTAAGCCAGATTCTCACGAAACGGTTACTCTTTTGAAAATAAGAGTTCAATAATAATTATTATTAATATTATTTATGCTTCAAATAAGTTACATTGTCTTTTCTCTTAATTGGATCTCCTTTAACAAAATTTACACATATTTGTAAAATTAACTGTAAATTCTTAAAAAAAAATGCAAGTGTAGATTTATGATTTTTCTCACTCCTTAAGAATTTGTGTCAAAGCTATATAAAGTGTAAAAAAATACTCAAAAATTAAAAGTGAACATCCAAATTCGATTTGAAAAAAATAAAAAAATAATAAATTTCTTATATATTTTTGTCTTATGACTTATTGTCTATCTGTTGTACATAAGCAAATATTTACATTTAGATTTTGGTATCCATTTTTTGAAGCTATGCATTCGTTAAAGTAATTGTGTTTATTACAATTATCCTTAAAACTACGAATATTTTGGAAATTCTCAATAAAATGGATGCTAATGTGTCTTGATGTTGTGTTTGACCTCATCTCTAATGCCAGGGTATCAAATGGAAAGGGACACAAGATATATTTGAGGGCTATTTCACATGCATAAAACTCATGGAAAAGCTTTTTTCACAAAATATTTGCGCTTCAGACACACTGCGTGAAAACATACTCCTGAACTCTCCACTTCCAAAAAAGTGTGAATTTAGGAAACTATCAAAGGGATACCATCAGTTTACAACATCAAAAAGAGCTATTATAATGAAGTACAACGACAGCCATACCATTAATTTTGCCTCGATTTTTGATACCACAGAAATAATTTCGAAATAAAGTATTTATATGAGTAAAATGCCCATATCTCCAAAGTCCAAAGTCAACAATCGCACGTCATTATAGCATATACATATATGGGAAGAGTGGACCAATATATCAATGGATTGCCAATTACAGGACCCGAATGAGACAGGAGATATAGTGTTGGCCAATTTTCTTATATATTATCGACGTAGTTATGGTCAATTCATGGATACAATGGAACACAAAACCTGCCCTTAAAACCCCACAACTAAGCTTTAAACGAACTCTAGCCATTAGTCTTTTAAATAAATATGGAACAAAGTTCAAACAGGGGCAAGTATCTGCTCCACCAATGAAAGGAGGTGGGTATGATGGATATAATCATGAATGGCTACGAAAATGTCAACTTAGAAGATGTGGTAACTGTGAGGGCAAGGCTTTACTTTGTGGTTCAAAATACGCTGTCGGACTTCATCCACCATGTCATGAAGAGTACCATAGTAAAAAAATACTTACTGAATTAAAATTCTTTTCAGAATGCCCTCGACAAACTTACAAATAATAAGCTAATAAGAGAGAAACCGTCTTCAGTAAGCATAAAACTAAACTCATGCTTTTCTCCAAAAGAAGAAACAGCAAAGATATTTGTCTATACCTGTCCGGTACCAAGATCGAAAGGGTAAAAACCTTTAAATATCTTGGACTAATACTGGATGACGGACTCAAGTGGAGAAAGCATATAGAACACGCCATCTCTAAGGCCAAGAGGAGTTTATTTGCGTTGAGAGCTTTCGTCGGATCAGACTGGGGTCTTAACCCACAAAAGTCCAAATGGATATACGAAGCCTACGTCAGATTCACTGTTAGTTATGGAGCTGTTGTATTCGCACCAAAGCTTCAAGGTAGCAAAGTCATGAAAGATGAGCTCAGTAAGTTGCAAAGACTTGGTCTCATGAGCATCACTGGAGCTATGAGGTCCACACCCACGGCTACAATGGAAATACTCTGCGGGCTTATGCCACTTCATCTTTATGTTTTGGAGCGCGCATGCATGATGAGACTTCTGACAAGGAAAGAAAATCCACTCAAATGGTATGATCATTTGCAAAGAGGACACCTACAATATCTAGATAGGTATCTACGTATGAATTATGTCCCAACTCCTCCTCCTCGTGTACCTTTTTGGTCTGGCACTGTGGAATACGCTCTACAAAAAATATGGCGTATAGACGACTTTGATTTGGTTGGCTATACTGACGGTTCAAGGATCGATAATCTTACAGGTGCTGGCTGGGCATTGACGAGGGGTGACACTGTGCTCGACGAAGGAACCTTGAAGCTCAATGAACCAAATACCGTTTTCCAAGCTGAGGTGGAAGCTATAAAGAACCTTTCCAATCATCTCCATGGAGACAAATTAGAGGGGAAGAAGGTATTAATCCTTTCTGACTGCCTATCAGCCATCAACAGTCTTGAAATTAAGCAGGGCGACCTTTTGACTGAAGAAGTTATCGGCTGTAAAAATGCCTTAAACAGCTCAGAATGTAATATTACGATTGGTTGGGTAAGAGGACATAACGACACTACCGGAAACGAGTTCGCGGACGCATTGGCCAAAGACGGTGCCAGGAGAGGCACACCTGTCTCTGTGCCCGTATCGTTATGCCAAACTAAGAATGCCCTTCGACAAGCGTCCTTGAGGGAATGGAGAACCAAATGGCGGAAGATGAGCTCTTGTCGACAGTCAAGACTCTTCATAACAAATCCGTACATAGGAAATAAAATATTTAAATTTAAAAGAGCACAAATTTCGGTGATCGTTGGCATGATTAGCGGACACATCGGTCTCAACGGGCATCTTTTCAAGTTGGGGAAGGCCATTAGCCCAACCTGTAAACTCTGTCATGAGGATAAATAATTGAATATTTGTTTGTGTTTTATATATAGTGTAAATAGCAATTGCTGTAAAAACCAGCGTTTTTGGTCAAAGGAATAACTTTATGCCCAAATGGGTTAATTAGCTTGTCAAGTACATACATACAACTGCATAAAATCTAAAATGGTTTGAGGATAAGTCGCAGCAAGGATTCAAAATAAATTATTGTATTTTAAGAACCACATTATTCAGCATTTATAGATCATTTTATTATTCTTTCATTATTTGAATATCTTTAATGATTTGAGTTTGAGAGACTAATACTTATATTGATAGAATGCCCGGATTGTGTGGATAATACTTTTAAAAAAATGGACTATTTCGAAAATAATAATTCTTATAGGTAAAATAAATGCCTGCATGATCACATCATTTCTGCACAAGAGTACAAATGTGTTACTTCAGCTATCAATATAGGAAATAAATCTCTATTATCTTAAATATTTAACAATAATAATTAATTAATAATTATCTTAAAAATCCTTCATACGAATTTTCCTAATACGAGCTAAAAGGCTTCCGACATATTTTTCAAAATTTACAGAGTTGTGTTATAGTTAAACTTATAATTTCAAAGAAACTTATATTCTAGAAAATTTGACAATAATTTCTTTAACTTACAAGAATATGAACATCCAATTATACTGCAATATATTCTAACTTGTTATAAATGAGGTCCATAGATAAAAATGCATAGTATGGAGTCATAATCGAATAACTAATGGGCACTCTTTGTGGGATTCATGACGTTCACAAATACAGACTGTCCACGCCTTAAACGCCCACATGTCAACATTTATTCATGAAGTACAAAGTTTATCGAATATATTCATTTGGATTATTTTAAGATCATTACATTACATCGTATAATAACATATATTTATAAAAAAAGTAATTTGGATTGATTATGTCGAACATAGTTTTTCATTCTTTTTAAGGTAATTGTTTAAAATCAAATATTTCGAATATTTTTTTTACTATTTTTTCCTTATAAAACCATTATTTAATAGCTTAAACGATACACTCAAATACATTCGATAGATTCAAAATGAAGAAGTTAGTTATAACGTACAACTTTGTAGCAGTGAAAATAAACATTTCAAAAAATATAGCCCTTTATATCAAAATTAGGTAATTTTTTTATATGATGGATACAGGTTTGAAAATTTTATATAATATGAAGTCAAAATATGTGCGTTTAAAGTTGAAATATAATTGAGTATAATATTGTCTTCCAGTAAAGACATTGAAATTAAATTACGCTCTCACTTAGATGAATATCAATTGATATCTTAACTTTTATTAAAATTCGTACATTTGGGATGGAAAGTTATACAAAGTTGAATAAAAGTCATCTGTCTGGTTATTGATCGATCTTATATCTGGATGAAAAAGTTATATAATCTAATACCTCAAAATTAGACAATTTTGAACGACACGTAGCTAATCAAATATAGATATATTTAAGTCAATTGACTAATGAAATCAATAGAAATGAGCTTTTTAAGTTGATTAAAAAGATTTAGAATGACATGTTTAAGTTTTGAGATTTTATAGGCGTGATACAGCGCTAATAACGCTCTTAAAAAGAGTTAACAACTTATTTGTCCAAAAATTATATTCAACTTTGCAAACTTTAGACACTCTTTGAATTTATCTTTGAATTTAATAAACGTAATGATCTCAAATTTGTATATCATCAATATATTATTAACATCTTATGAAAAAATTATCAAATTTTGTATGTTCAAAGGTTAAAATTTCAAATTGAAGCAATGGCACAAGGCTTGTATATTGAACTTTCCAGTATATCTGCGGAATCAATTAACCAGACTATTGGGGGTACTGTTGAATACAGTTTTAGTTGAATACAACAACACAATGACCCAATTATGAGAGATTTTAAAAAGCTTTTTTTTTATGAAGAAAAGAAAAACCATTTTAATGCCAGGATAATTTTAAAGGGTGGCTTCAAAAATCACAATCACACAGTCTCATAAATCTAGACCTATATTAGAGGAAGTGCATTCCAAATTCTGGACAGGGCGGGGGGGGGGGGAAGGGAATAGGGCATTTTAAATATAAACAAATATTGAGGACAAGAGTCTTAACTCTCTCTTCAATATACAAAAAATAAATTTTTAAAGGAAAAGGCAACGTCTATCAGAAAAAGTGCATTTTCGACGCCTAGGATTTGCGACTAGAGTTTTGATAAAATGGCCATTTTTCATGTACATATTAGTGATTTTAATTTGTTTAAAATTTAACACACGTCCATTTTCCATGAGTAAGAGCTTCTGTACCAAAAATTTGTCTATTTGTTGAGTCGATATAGAATGGAAGCAGATGAAAAGTCTAATCCTGTTCAATATTTTCAACTGTTGTGATATGAATATTTTTGTATGTTTATAAATATGTGTTAAAAATTAATCATTTTCAATTTCATGATGTAACCTTGAGATTTTAATAAAAATATGACTTGAAATTAAAAAAAAAGTTGAAAAACTTTGATGAGAGCAGTTAAAAGAGTTGAAAAAAGGCTTCTCCATTTCTGCTTGCTAAGTCACATGCATATGTATAAATACCACTTATATATATATACATAATTACATAATATGTACATAAGGTAATATTTTATTTCTCGTAATTTGTGGTGTATGATATTTGAAAGTTAAAACATATTTTGCGAACTCATAAATTGTTAAAATAAATTATGTGAGTACAATAAAAAATCTGTAGTTTTATTATAATAAATTCCCAATTATGTGTATCTTACATCCATATTGAATCAGGGGAAGGGGTACAAGTCTTGTTTAGAGGGGTTAAATCCTCCATATGCTCCCTAGTTATCATTTTGAAACCAATCAAAACATATATATATATATATGTCTTCTATACGTTTTTTAAGGTTTTGTGGAAAAATGGAAGACTTCAAAAACCTCCAGAAAGGAAGAACAACTGCAATCCTTTTAACAATGTCCAAAAAAGTTTATTTAAATATGTGACAAGTTTTTCATTCCATGAGAAGTCAGATTGATATATAAAAGTATGTTTCCTATTTAAAAATTATGGAGTTATAAAAAAAATACAGAAATTTACAATTATTTAAAGTGCGTTCTAAGAAAAATAATTGACACACAGCTCTAAAATATTGTGCACTTGAGGAAGAATGTACCCATGTGTTCGGGATATTATGAAGCAAAGTTTTAACTTTTGTTTGTGTAATGAGTTGTAATGGTCTATATCTGATTGCTTTTGAGTCGAAAACTCAAGATCTTGCTCGGAAAAATGACCGTTGGAAGAGTAGCATGATCTAAAAATTCTTAGTGATTAGGTTCTTAAAAAATACATGCTTCAAATTTCCTAACAACATTTAAAAAACACATATTTAAAAGTCCAAGAGCTACTTCTCAAATAATCATAATGATTGGAAGCAATGCTGACTGAGATTTCAAGGGATCCATCGATAAATGTATATAAACATAACTTTTTATAGCCTGATTCTCTCACGATTCAAGGCACTATGTACTTTAAGTTAATGTAATTTTTTGTAGACAATAAGAGGTTTTTTCTTCTTTTATGATCATAAAAGGTAACCACTTGACTATTGTTTGAATATTTCCAATCAATACTCAACTTACACTATCTACATCATATATTGAGTATACATATATCAATATTTACTCAATATAGCGTTATACAATTTCAAAATTACCAAAAGGGCTCTAAAAAAATAAGTAACTTATTGACCAAAACTTAAATATGACTCTTGAAGTTTTTCAACAAACTTCAAGGAAACTTTATATTTGATTTAGATATTGTTTAGGTCACAAAAGATTATAAATACACATGTTCTTAATATGTGTAGGGTATAAGTAGGAATGTAATTTTTCCTTTATTACTGAGGGGAGAACATCTACCTGATGGTAAAGATCTCGCATGAAGGAATACATGCATTAAGGTTAATAAAGCAAATAAAATGTAAACAAAAAGGGCTCAAGTCCTCGTATAATTATTATTAGTTAAAAATATATAATTTCCTTACATTAATTTCAGTTAATTTTCTGCCTCTCATCTATGGAATATTTACATAATGTTATTGTTTATTATTGATGTCTTCATTTGTATATATAAAAGAGAATAGCAGCTTGTAGCTCAGTAAAACGTCATGACAGTTCAAGCTGCTTCCCTCTCATTGTCAGTGTTACCAGGTTGATTTTCTCTTTCTTTTTATTTTACACATCCCATTTGCATATTATTTACATTCCTAGGTATAAGTATACTATAAAAGAACGCAGACACTTTAACTATCATATTTAGAATGCATTAAATGAGGAAATTGTGTTTAAAAAGATATCGATCCTACAGATTTTCAATTACCTGAGTTCAAAACTATCATTGGTTTGATTCAATCAAACTCGGAGCGGGGAACTTGTACTTTCATCAAATGTACATACATAGCCGGAGCAAAAAGACTCTCTGACTTGTAAAATTGTGACATGTGTACCGCTCTGCTTGAATGTTTTATTTAAAGAAATGACTTGAAATCCATAGTATTTCATATTGCATAATATGTATTTTATAAGTGAGCCTTAACTATTTAGTCGAAGGGCGTTGGCCCATGTTAGAATTCGGAGTGCATTCAAGTTTCCATGCTAAATATATATATTAAGAGCCTATGAACAGGACCTCCGTGTATTGGAATAGTTTGGAAAATTACGTAACATTTCTGTTAAAAGGATATTTTCAAAGAGCTGTTTTTATTTTAGTCGACTCCATTGTACAGATTGAATTTCTGTCGTCATAAACAAAATTTAAAACTATCCCTTACTACAAGTGGACTTGTAGTAAGAGTTTATTGCCCTTAGAGTTCATTTAACACATATTTTGTAGAGCACTAACTATATAAAGGTATACTTCCTATTTCCTCAACTTAATAGTTATCTACTAGTAGGTATATTTTTGAAATGGGTATGTTAGCGTTTTATGCAATATAAGTAATTGTTCATAAAAGAGATATGAGTCCACTCCATTACGAACAAAAATGGCTACGTTCTATCATACAGAAAAAATGATGTAAGATTCAGAATCTTTAAATTCCTATTTTGAAACAAAGAAGCTTGTAAATATTGATAATAATAATTGAGCATGTTAAAACACTTTAGCATGTCCATATCTTTATTGTATCTCGCAACCTTTCTCTGAAAAGAAAGAGAGAGGAAAAAATCAGTTGGGAGACTCCCTCCAAATATAGACAATTCATCTAATACTAACAAGTTATCCATTATATAATAACAGCTAATACGTGTACAGACAATCAACGCTCAAAACACTAATAAGGGGAAGAAAAATCCGCAGCTGACAACAAAATGCAGTGCTCATTTGCTTGTGAATGGAAGTAAAGCCGTGGCACATGAATATCTTAGAAACCAGAATAATTTACATACAATTTATTAAGTATCTGATCAGCTGTTTTTCTCGTTCTAATTCTAATTTCTAATACGGAGTTATACCACCCACTTATCTATATGAACAGCTACAATGCATTTTTTGTCAGCTGATGATTTGTACTAATGGCAAATTATCAAGGTTTCCTGTGTGATTATTTTATAAAAAAAAAGTTATTTAAATAGAAAATAAGTGCAATAAAATTGTAGTTATTTGCGTTGGAGAATAATGCCTATGCACTTTGAAGTCATAATGGGATTATTATTACAATTTTCTTTATCTGTATATTTTGCCGTAGGCGTATAAATTGCATCTTTCCCTCCTTTTGGTTCGAAATCAATTTGAGAGTCCAATAACTATGTACATATATATATTTTGACTTTTACACACCCAACATTTATAAGCCAGAATTCATTTCTGCTTTACTAAGTGACTCTTGGAGAAAAGTGCATTATTCATATACATATATATAGGTTTTGTTTTTGTTATAAAGTTCCAATGAAAATATTCATTGTAAATCATTTTATTAATATACAAATTTTTAAATTAATATGATAAATATGTATTCATTTTCAAATTATATTATATTTAAAACTTGGGAAAATTTTTATTTCATGCATTAAATTACTATTTGTAAAAAATATTTTCATTCATATTATGGTTTCTAATACAATAAAATCTTATTATAATGATAAAAATTTTCCAGTTAAAGGGACATCAAAAACCCGAATATACTGACTTTTTTACGTAGATAAATGATAAATTGATCAATAGACAATTTCTAGAGCATATATTTATTTAAATAACATTGCTAAAGTCCTTTTTCAAAATGTTTATTAACATTAAAAAAAATTTTTTTTGTTAAGAGACTGACTTGCTTTGCATTTTCTCATGAAGAAGTCCCTAAACTTCCAAGTTCAGAAAATGAATGAGCCGGTGACTAATTCAATTTCCTATATTCAAAATATAGTAATTTCCGCTTTGTTTATTATGCTTTTATCTCATCACTTATCAGCTAACAAATGATGCTTGTATATTATATAATACAACTTGAATATATATCTAATGACACCCACTTACAGTGGAAAGCTTACTCTTTTTCAATCGTGTCATTGACTATTCTTAAAAACTATGGTTTTATGGTATTGCAAATTTGATTCTATTTTCGTGGAATTAAGTAAAAAAAACCAACAACCAAAAAACACAATGTTTGGGTGTATCCAAAGTGTACTTTTTTTTTTTAAATATAGAGATACCAATTTAATAATTCTTTTTGGAATAGTTTATATTTACTTTCGATAACTTTCTTTAGCTCAGAGGTATCCTATCAATACATTTATTTAAGTAGATACTGAGGACTGACCTTAGATCAACCATCAAATAAAAGCTAACGGTACATCATCCCTCTTCCATCCTCCCCTTAAAAAATAAAAATGAAGAAGCAATTGCTTTAATGATAGCTTGTAATGAAGCATGAGTCCTCCTGATGCCTCTTAGAGAGAGAGAGAGAGAGAGAGAGAGAGGAGGGAAGTGTAGCGTCTTTAAAAAGGCGTGTCATTTCATTTTCCTTAACATACCATTATGGGCAAAAAATACCAGGAATTTTTTATATAGGTATTGTGATAGGAATGAATGATTTTGTTTTTTTAAAGTTGGTACAACTGTGACTGACATCTGTGCCAGTTTACACGTCAAAATATTCATTAGTGTTTGAGATACGCATCCTGCGGTGAACAGTTAAAATATAATTTCTCATTTTTTAAAATGTCTGATTAAAAATTGCAAATATTTAGCCTAGTGAAAATTCATTACAATAAAAACTATGGACATTATGTCACTCTGTAATATTGCAAAAAAAAAATTCAAATTCATTTAGAGGCTCAAAGACGATCATTTGTTCTAACCATGCACAACCAAATGAATTTGACAAACTTTTTTTTCTTTTTATTCAATATTACACAATATGTAGACTATCTTAAAAAATTGAATAAAACGTTGGCACTTGTGCATTCCATGGAGAACTACATACTTTGAGGGAGATGAAATGACTTTTGATGATTCAATAAAGATTTTTCATTCTATGTATATACAAATTCCCGATATTTTTTGCCCATAGTAGTACATACAAAAACCTACATACATTCCATGAACAACCCTTCAAAAACACTTCCGAGTCCAAGGACGTTCAATCCACTTATTACAACAGCATAAAATAGTAGATATTGTAGCTTATAATGATGCCAAGGGAAAAACGACTAGACTATGTAGGGTGTGTAACAACAACGGAAGCGTTTGTATTTTTTTTTTCTTTTTTTTTTTTTTGGAAATCATGGAAAAAGAAGTTCAAAACAGTTAGACGACTCCTCATAAAAAGTTCATTCACATACACAGACTGAAATCCTTTTTCATAAATATTCATTGATGTATGTACATATACTAATACAGTTGGCAAGGAGAAAATGCTGGGTTTTAAAGCTTCCAAATGTCTATGCACCTATGTATATGCATAGTTTCCTCGTTTTAAAGCCTACTTCCAAATAGGTACATAATACTTAAGCATCATATAAGTTACAAACATAGGCATATACCATATAAACATCTGTCCGTACATTATAGAACGTATTGTATAAATATGTTTTGACAGCAACTTGTCAAAATATTACACATAAATTTAAGCTCTTCAAGGTACATATTTGTCTAAGGATATGATTTGTATTATAATTTCCATAGGTGATAACTAGGATTTGAGTCCGTATTTTGAAGATTTGAGACTTGACATAGTCTAAAAAAATCAAATACTTTTTTTTTAGAATTTATTGGACTTATAGGACATTTTTAAATCAATTTTCTTATAAATCATTTCCATTTTTTATACTGAAAATAAAGTACTTGTGTAAGACGTACCTCAAAACTCAATTCTAAATAGTTTTTTAATACTTTGTCAGCTATGGCCAAATATATATATTAAACCTTTTCTGGCTATGAGTAATTCAATTACATAATAGTGATAAAATAGGAATGCGTTTTTTGGCCGTATATCTATAGTTAAATAATATTCACTGGATTTGAAATGAAGCTACAAATAAATTCAAGGACTCGATAAATGTATTTAAGGACTTGATCTTGATTTGACTTCATTGCAAAGACTTGAGACTTGAAACTCAATACTTTGAGCTCTGTGTCTTTAAATATTGGGAGTTGTTTCCCACCTCACGTAGTTTCTAATATTACCCATGTACATATATGAGTACTTATTAGCCATTTCTTTTTCTGTCTGCATACATAAAAAGTTTCATTACGCTAGTCAATGAACTTTCCTCCAACTCAAAATACACAACAGGTTCCATTGGCTAAAGCAGGACTTTGTCTACTCTAGACACGATAGAAACCATATAATTACTTTGGTCAATGGTATAACGGTTCCTTGAGTAGTTTTTTCCTTTTGCATTCCAGACAGAGGGTGGGAAACTTTTCTTATTGTCCTTTCTTTTAAAAGAAATCATCATCGATCGTTGACCTATATACTGTTAAAAAGATTAAGATAAGATTATATTCAAGCAGTGGTTGTATTTATTATAAGTATAAATCATTGGATTACAAGTATGAGAAGTGCTCGTGTATCAAATTTGACAAGGAACTTGCTTCTAAAGAAATGAATTGACTACAACAAATCAACAACAAGTATCATCATATCTAGTCAATAGATGCTCAAAGGTTTTTATTTCTCTGATGTAGAGGTATTTTCAGAGGAAGGACATGTTTCGTTCTCCAAATTGAAAACAGGGAAATCGATGTGCAAAACACAAAGCTCCTCTAGTGTTTCGCAATATTATTGTCTCGTGCAAAGTTCTTCTCAGAGAATTTAATGTGAACTCAATAAGATATATTTTGATTATAAATACATATTACGGCTACATTCTTATTTGTAAATGGATTAAATGTAACTTTAAATAGAGCGTCGTCACAGATTGCATGATAAGCCGATAGCAAAGTCATTTGGAGTACAAATTCGTTTGGTCCAAAGGATGGATCTGAGTGTTATCAATGTTTCATAATGACAGCTCATTTCGATGATTTCAGAGAGGTTAGACATTTGTGAATAATATTTAGTTTATATCGCTTTGAGTTTCAAATAAAAACCCTGTTTTTTCCTACGTTGAATATGTCAAATTTTGTGGTGACTATGCATCATTTGCAAGAGGTTGTACGTTTCTCCTTTAATTGGAAGAAAATTATAATTAGAGTGCATTGAATGCTTGCAGAAATTTATGCTGATAATGTTTTAACTGATAAATTATGTAAGAAAAGGGTTTTGACGTTTTAAGAAAGACGATTTCAGCGTTGAGGACAAAAAATCAAAGACAAAGAATTGGAGGCATTAATCGATGAAAATCCAAGTCAAACGCAAAAGGAACTTGCAGAATCATTGGGAGTCATACCAACAATCTGTTGCCTAATGATAAAAATCCATAGGTATTATTCAAATTAAAAAAAAAAACACACAAAAATGGGTCAAACTAATTTCTATATCTAATATATATGTATATATAATATAAATTCAGTAAACTTCATTCAATTGCTTTAAGAACGAAAAAAGCCCCTATATTTCTATAAATAAATGATGGTTGACTTACAGAGTAATGACGTCACGCTACGTCATACTATAAATATTAATTATCCAATAACAATTTGAAAATAAAAATACATTGATACAAAAGAATCAGAAATACATCTTTGTATTTATTGAAACAAAAGATGTAATTGTGGAAATTGTTTTTTAATGAAAAATACATGTAGGCATATGCCATAACCATAGTCCTTGTTAATTTACAAAGGAAGGGTATTTAACGATATTTTATTATATATTATATAATCCAAGTCTTTTCCATGTCGATATTTTTTTTTTGACCATTGCATGTTTGAAGCATGTATTTTCACAATACTTAAAGGAACTCATTCCTATCCTATTAAATATAATAAATAATAACATCCAATTCATTTCTTACTACGTGCAAAACCATCCAAATGATCCTATATTTGACCCCCAATTACCCCTCTGGTTCATAACAGTCTTACTTTAATTTCATATAAGATACCTTTATCAGATAAATTTTACAGACACCCTCTGGAAATATCTACTACTCACATATATGTTCCTGACTCATCCATCATCCGAGAATAAAATATGTAGTTTCATCCTTATCTAATATTCTGACAATAAATCATGTTAGTTTTGTTTTTAATGACTCATTCTTGCGTGACGTCATGATTATGAAAGTCGGACATCTTGAAAGAGGCATAAGCAATCAAATTTTATAGGAGTTAAAACCACTGATTCTTTGGAGAATAAAAGCCGAAAAAAATGATTTTGTTTTATTCCTCCTTCTTAGGTTATGTTTTAACAACAAGACCATGACTTTGATGAGTCAAGATCAAAAAGATCTTCAAATAATATTTACAAGACAAATATCAATTTTGAGAATTACATCATTAAGTGTCATTAATAATAACGGTAAGAACACACCAAATTACAAAGTATAATTTGTAAAAAAATGATTAGTTTTTTTAATTTAGTGCTGATAGATTGATATCAGTTTGACATGGAATGATCGTTTCTAGTTTTGTCACCATACCAACATTTTTATATTGGTCACTGCTACCAAATAAGTATTCTCATTTTAATACTTTTTCAATTAAAAAAAATATGTAAAACAAATTGTAAGGTCAATTCACATGTACTTACATACCCCGAACTTTGATGATTTGTTTCTCATAAATGATAATGTTCATTAGTGTTTTTTAATGACGTAATGATACTACAAAATACTGGTTCTAATAGCAATAGTACTGTTTTTAATGCATGAGTACTCTGGTAAACTACGACCCTGAGGTATCGAAAGACACTCTTCCTATACTTTTTCAACAATCACTTCTTTAATACACAACAATTTTTATTTTTAAATTTATTTATTTTCTTCCCAATTAAAAAGTATTTTAATTATTGTATTAAATCCATGGGTACAACAGGCAGGAGTTATTATATATATATATATATATATATACAATATAAAAAAATATTTGTATTCTTTTTTTGACAAAGAGAAAAAAAAATCAGAAACTACTTGAAACTAATAAAAACCATAAAAGAAAATGAATATATATACATATATATATATATAAATACATTATATTAAAATATGAATACAGCTTGAATACATAATGACTAATGTGTATTCAAAAATAAAGCTTACGGTATTACGTTTTGAAAAACATGGAACATTCTTATATATGCATATGACTTTTTAACAAAAAAAAAAAAGAAAAAAATACAAAACTTAATTTCCTTTATACCTATAAAATAATATACGTTACTTCCTCATTTCAAAAGACTTATAAATATTCATTAAAAACAGTATAAATTTTCTTCAATTGCTATAGGTATTTTTTTCGTTGTCTTTTTATTCTCCAGTAATTTTTAGTATCAAACAATTTTAATCTCAGAACTTACTTTTTGGGCGAAAATATAAAAAAAAAACATACTAAATATTCTGCTCATAGAGAGTTGATCAAAAAAAAAAAAAGTGAAGCAAGGATCACCTGTTGAAAAGAAAATCATGTTAACCAAAAGAATTTAGCTATAATAATAATAATAATTGCAGTAATTTAGGTCATTTTTGGCTGCATGGGAGTTTATTGTAGCCAGAGGAAGACGTGTAGGAGCTGAGCTGTCATTTACTCGAGTCATTTTTTGATGGACTCGGACTTGATAAAAATGAGCTTGGACTCGTCTTGAACTTAAGTATACCTTTAATCATGAGGAAGGCTCTTTTGTAAGTCAGTACCAGATTTGGAGCCAATCACCGCACTTACAAGTTATGAATATTAATTTCTTGACGTGTCAAGTTGATGGAGTCAACCTGAAAAAGGGCATACGTGGAAGCTTTCGTCGAGGCTGATAGAGAAAAATGTTAAATATAGTTCATCTTCAAAGCTGATCTGATCAAATACAAACGGAAGCCGTTCTCTAGGATTCTCTAAAAAAGTTACTTGATGAAACTTTTTTCAAAAATTAATACTACATTTAGTCATTATATTAAATAAAGTATATTTTATCATAATAGTTATATCAAAATACAATTTTCTCTTTCAAAATATTAATGATGAGAAACATTATTCAAAATCATTAATTTTGCATTGAACAAGATTCCTGAGCATGTCACCTTGAATCTTCTTTCTTTCTCGTTTTACCAAACGGTATAATTTTATCCTTGTATAACATTTTGGGATTGTCTTAATGAGTAAAAATACATGATTCGATTCATGAGATGAATCAAATACATGATCATTGAGAGATTAAAAGATCTAATTTTCTTGATTAATATCAATATTTTTCACCCCTGTACTATTAATTTTAAGAGGTAACTTGAATCTCTGGGTAGAAAATGATTTGTATGGTCATGTCTTTGAAATATTTTTTAGCCTCCTAACATACATGAATGACTTCTTTTGAAAGGTAGATCAACGCTGATTGAAAAGATCCTCTCCAGTCCCTCTGCTTTATCAAGAATCTTTGTTCTAGCAATCGACATTTGATTTCTCATCATGCCAGAACAAAGATTCTTGATATTTCCCACAAAATATTTTATTTAACAATTTTTATCAACATTTCTTAGGCTAATCTTAGGTTTTTTGTTTTCAATGGGCACATAATTCCTTGACTATTGATATCCATCAAGGAAGTCAGCAATTTTTATGGCTGAATGACTTTTTTTAATTTTTTAAGAATTTAAACTTTCTAAAAGTTTTTGATTTTCGTCTTAAAGGGTCATTATGTAAAGCCTTGCACATTTTTGTCTTCAATCAAAAGTTACAATGTATTTTGTAAAGAATGGGAATGCTTCATAAATATATTAGAAACTGGATCAATGACATCCATCTTCTATGATTTCTTCAATATTTTCTGTAGGGGCACATTGCTTCAAAACTCGACGTTTGGACTTCACCCAAACCAAATGCAATAGAAACTTATGGGAATGCAATTATACACCAGACAACTAGTCATTTTAACCCTAGAAATTGTGGATATAATAAGAGTAACAACACTGAATGTGATATCAAATTCAATTACTTATCAACAATGACAGTTTAAAGTAGTTAAATTTGAAACTGATGTTTTAATTAATAGTATAAGTATAATTTCAAACACAAGTTTCTTATGGACGTGTAACATCAAATATACTTTGTTTTTTGCTCAACTATCCCTTTTATCTCGACAGCTGACTCGGCTTCAAAAATATTTCCTTTCTATTGAACTACATCAGCTATCTGTGTGCATATTCTATCCCTATGATTATCCTCCCCACGACAAGCTTTTTGGGATAAACAAAAAATCACTGTATTCTCCCTTCATCTGATTTTCATCATTTGACTCTTTTGATTTAAAGCAGCTGACTCTACGTATTATCAACTCACAAAGCGTATTGCTATTATTTATGATTTTGATAAATTATATATAATATATTAAATAAAGGATTGCGCGCCCTTTTTTTGAATTTTTGAATATTATATAAGTATTAACGATTGATTTTTATATGGGTAAAATTTATTAATGTATAGTGTATGTATCTAAATAAAAAATTCTGCATAATATTAACAAGTTGGCAACAAGAAAAATACAGAAGGGTAGCTACCAGTTGTTTTTCCAAATTTTTCCTTTCCCTTTTGTCAGTCGAGGTTGCAAGTGGACAAAAAAAGCTCGACGTGCCCCTCGGCTTTTTTCATCAGTTGACTTCTCACTTTTCTAACGTATCTGACTCTGCTTATTATAAATTCAAAAGTTCATGAATACTTTTTCGCTTGTACAAGGGTACAAGGGCGTGACATCATTATGCATAGATATCATATATCTTTGTTCAATTTTTAAACGGGTTATACTATAACAGAAATTGCATTTTTAGATGTAGTGGGGTGACTTGCATTACCTATACATAAAAATATGGTACTTCATTATTGAAGAAATTTGTATCTTGTTTTGTAGTATATACTTGATCACACCATTTTGCATATATGTATAAATAGAAACAATCAAGTTTAAATATAGATTTAGTGTATATTTTAATGCATCCAATCATGTCATTTGAGAGCTATTTTGATAATAAATTGAAGCAATGCCATATTGAGAACATAGAATTGATATATTTGTTAAATAAAATGTACAAATTTCAAAAAAAAAAAAATATTAAAAAGATTTCATGAACAAAAGCAACACCTGTACAGAATACGACTTGATGGCAAAGAGAAGCACTGATATTTCAATATAATCAAATTAACTATACGTACTGAGAACCCCTATGAAATGGCCAGACTTTCACAATTAACTTTGTTTTGAATGAATCGATTACGAACCTGAAAAGTGGGATATTCGAAAAAAAACAAACAATTGACTCTTGCAAAAATAATAGTTGAACAAAATTCACAAAATTAGGGTCTGAGAGTTTTTTTTTTTTTTGATAGACTCTAGAGGTTTCAGTCCTTTTATTTATCGGACCCATTGTGACATCCAAATTCACGGCAGTAAGTAACTCTTTTCCTATATGTTAAAAATTTTTTTTTGGGTTGTTTATGCCTCTAAATGGCCGACTTTTACAATTATGATGTCACGTAAAAGTGCTCTACATGTAAGTAGAACGTCTAAAGGAGTAAGACGTTTGCACGTACTTGTCTTGTATTTAACATCAAATTATACGGCAACATCTAGATGATAATTACATATTCAATTAGTCGAGTAATTATTGTACAATTTTTTATTACGATATCCCTTTTTATAACACTCAGAGTATAGATATCTGTAAAATCAATCGCTCAGATTGTTCAAAACTGCTGTATAACTACAAATATATGTAGTGATAGGAGACAAAATAAATAATAATTATTCATGTTAAAATAAATCATAGTATCCATAATCATTACTTACAAATTCCTCATATTTTTTTTTGTAGATCGGTCAAAGTTTGATGGACATAAATTATTATTTTTTATATTTTAAATACATATATATTACATAACATGATATTTTGCTTCAAAACCAGAAACCACTTTTTTTTTTTTTTGCTACCATTGAACTCCTATTTTTACTAATTTAAGCAATGCTATAATATCGTGTCTATGGAACATTGATACTTTTATAGAAAGGATCTTTTCATATAATCAAGCCTCATTTTCAAAAAGGTCGAATAAAAATCCTCAAATCTTTTCACTCCAATGAATCAACTATGTTTCTCACATAAAAAGAATTAATGAATCGTTATAATCAAGATAGAGGAATATAATCTGAATTCATCAATCTCATACTACTCATTAAGTAATTATTCGTATGGTATAGCTTCAGACATGTTTAATGAGATATTTATTTATTTATGTATCATATTTTTATTTTTCATTGAAACTCTAATGAAAATATTACATTTTGAGGCAATTAAAAAAAAATCAACTCTAATTAACTTTAAACTAGTATATGTACATCAGTTTATACTTCCTGACATCTCAAAAGTAGAGAGTTTGATAAAAGATTACGAAGAAATTACTCAACATAGTGCTAATATCCAAATTGAGTCATGAGTCTTTTTACTTTGAATTTTAAAGTCCCACATTAATGAGACTTGAGTTCAAATTCAATTCAATTAACTTTGTGTTTGTCCCCAGCTCTGTTATCTACAATTCACGTATAATGAAGAATAGAACCATCCCAAGACAATACAATTATTTGCAAAGTTATTGTGATAAACCATTTGCAAAACGTGATGTTTACGTATTATTTTTTATAATTGTCCTCATTTATTACCATCTTACACAAAAGGTTGAATTAAGTTATCAGACTCTTGATACACGATTCCATTAGATGAATGAGTTTATTTTTTTTTTTACCTACACGAGACTTTATGAACTCATGGATGTATCAAATTTAATTTATGTTTGTTGACTTTAGGTGGAACAAATATGCACATAGGCGTTTAATTGGAGTCAGATAGGTCTTATTTCATGCAGTTTTGTATTTCTTTTTTAATAGATAAAGGTAGAACTTGCAAGCATTATGAGTATACAAGGAATTACTCTCAAATCTTCATTGCTTCCCTTTTAGATATAGATACAACTTTCATCATCATCTGTGATCATTACATGCTTACATACCTAAAATAATGCTCAAAAGTATTGACATCCCCTTAATTTTCTATATCAAAACTTCAACTCTTATCTATCTTTATGATGAGAAGATTCAGATTAAAATGTTACCAAAGTTAATGAAAAAGTTTGAGAAAAAGTAGCCAAGAATGGAGTGTGATTCAGATAAGAAAATATTCTTCATCAAAGATGCCGATACTTTTAGATACCCAAAGATATAATCATTCAAACCATATGAAATGAACCCGAGTGAGCCATGATGTTAACTGGTTTTGATATCCCTCAATTAATACCAAGGAAAAATAGGTTTTTATCTAACTATACTTTTATAATGAAGAAGTGATGTCTTTATATACAAGGGATAAACATTTTCTGTATCAAAGCATGAACAGTCTACTTTTACCTTAGTTAGAGGGTCATTTAAATAACTGATATTATATGGATATATCAAAGTTCTTGCAATAAACTTACCTGGGTTTGTAATGTAATGTAATTCAACTTTCAACACAACAAAATGAACACGTGTCTTTACAAACAAAAAACTATAAATTGAGCTCTAGGCCTTGAGCTTTATCCAACTAATACTAGGATCATGTAGACTGTACATATAAGTTGTGTGCCATTGAATTTGTTTCCTATGGAATACAAAATCAGTTATTGACCATATTTTGTGGGGATAGATTATTCTTTAATCATAATTGTTAACCGCCTAGAAATCGACTCATAATCACATACCTACACGTGAATGATTCTAAGGATATAAATCAAATTTATTTATCTTTTTACAAATAAATTCAATAATTATAATTATGAGGCTATAATTTACCTACATTACTTGCTTGCTTCCGAAGGAAATCAGAATCGAGGAAGTAGAATTATATCAAAGGAAAAATTCGGACCTCTATTTTGGATAAATTGAAGAAACTGTGTTTTTTTTTTTTTTTAAAAAAAAGAGACGCTTAATCTTGTCAGCCTTCACCGTAAAAAGCGATGACATTACATTATGTATAATTTGGGTTTAAAAGAAGGTGGAGCAATGCTTGAATTTAAGTTATATAATCATAACTGTCCATCATCAATAAATGACCATGAATTAAAAGGAATACAAAGCAGTTCTACCTACAAAGACAAGACATACGCATTTTATGATGGATGAACAACATCATACACACATATGTAGATACATAAAATATGTAAAAGAATCAAGAATTATAATAGACTAAAAAAACTACTTGACACAAATTAAATCATTGAACTAAAAGGAAAGAAAAACAGAACTGCAGATAGGGTCTTGAAGGAAATGTATCTATATTAACAAAGGGATAGATGAAGCCCCTGCTACTAAAATAAACTTACAAAATAAAGAAATGTTGCATGTAGAAATGCACAAAAATTTTTTTGAAATGATTTATGTTGGCTCAACAACACGCAGAATAAATTTAGAGGCCGTACACACTTAAAATTGTGTAAGGAGCATACTAACATAGCTACATATTTGTTGAATAGCATGTACGTAATCTCATATAATTATGTACTCAAATAAAATTGTCAAAAGACATTTTTTCTTGCCCTTGGACTAATTATTTAATTTTCTTCAAATATATACATATATATATATATAATTTATACAATTTTTCTAGTAAAACCTCAAGGACTTGTATCTTGCAAAAAAGATCTCCGCTTCCATGTATGTACTTTACTCTAACTATTTAGTGTGTGATGTCACTTGATGTGATGAGGTGGGATTTTTCTTGAGAAAAATCGCAGCTTTATGATTTATAAGACGATTTCCCGCCCTGCCCCCTTTGTTGTAGATTTTGTTAAAAGACATTTATGGTATAAATAAATATAATTATGTAAATTATTCTCTCTGCACTAATATTATTTTTAATAAACATGGAAATTTTTCATATTTTCTACAGAGCAGCAATAGATCCCCCCCCCCCTCTTCCAAATCATACATCAGGCAGCTCAAGTTAAAAAAGATGTCACTACAATAACATCATCTTCTCACGCCCTCCTAAATTCCATTCCCAATTATGATTGTAGTTTTAAAATAGTAAAAAACTATTCGGCAATGAAGTTTCATGTCCCTGTCTTTTACGTCACTTCTTTTAAAAGCAATATATTTCAAATACAGTAATAACTTGGTATTCATATGACTCAAAAATCAAACGATTCCTTGTTTGATTTAAAAAAAATAAATAATAGTAATAATAATCTGAATTGTCCATGAAGTCGAAGTGTTTTTTGGGAACAATTTTGGGCCCTTACATTATAGGTAGACATGTGGGGGGAAAAGGGATGACATATGAGACAGAAACTTAGAAGTAACAGACTTTGCATGTAACCGTTTTTTAATTTTATATGTGTCTGTGTGCATGTGAATAACATGTTTAAATGGGTCATGCTCAATTGCCTGTTCATTGTTTTTAAATCAAGGTTAAAATACCAAATAATTTAAATGTTTTAATCCCTTTACAAAATATTATATCACAATAACTAAGGATGAAAGAATTGAAAATTGACTATAAGAGACGAAAAACTATCTATTAATTCATTTTATTTGTGCTTTCATTCAATATGAGTGGTCCTTGACCACCCTCATGATGACATCAACTTTAAATTCCACATGCACCTGTTTTTTTTTCTTCAAAAATGAATGTGTGTTGAGAAAAAAAAAATCGATAAATGATCAAAAACTTTTCTGGTTTAATTTAAATTTTGAATCAATGAGTTCAATTTATCATAGGTACTCATAAAAAAGAATGAAAATGGTTATTTACATTACATCAAATTCCAATTATTAGCATATTAGGATATTCAAATCAAATCCATATGCTCAATAATTAGGCTCTTAAAAGACAGTTATGAATCAATTTTTTTTAAAAAAAGGTGGCTCTTTGGTCGAATTTTCCTTTTTTTATGCATTATCATTTACACTTATTAAATAGCAACTAAGTTAAAAAAAAAACAAAAATGCAAATACATTCAAAAGTTTAGCTAATAATTAATTAAGTCGACAATTCCTCAAAATATTAAAATAGATGATATCACCATTTGCCAACTTTATTTCAAGTTGATAAATTAGGTAAATCCATTTTAGGATAATTGTTATTATACACAAATATTATCGTTGAAGTCCATTTTTATATTCATTAATTTTGCGTACGGCGTATACATATATTCGTCCTTATGATATTTAGAAAATCCTTTCAATATTTTCAAGGAGGCATTTAATTTGATAAAATTACATATTTAATTTGAATATTTACAACCAATTATATATATTATATTTAGAAGGAATGATATCAAATATTGGAAGCTTTAGGTTCTATTCTTCATGGATTCATCTTTTTTGCTTTGAATGGAATATGAGTGATATTCCATTCTTTGATTTACATTTTGATTGCCATTTCAATGGTCTTCTAATGTACATACACATGTATCTTAAACAAGTTTTAAAAAGCTACTTGTACATAAATACTCTAGTTGTTGAGAAGTGTGGCATCTACAGTTAACCGTATTTTTTGTTCATATATGCAATTTGAGTGTGATATTTCATAGTAAATAGATTATATGTATATTTGGAATAAGGCAGCAATTGATTTTTTTTGGGGTTCAACCACGTGGCATTATCACGTTGAGCTTTTTTGTCCACTCCCAACCTCGATTGACAAAAGGGAAAGGACAAATTTGGAAAAACAACTGGTAGATACCCTTCTGTATTTTCCTTGTTTGCCAACTTGTTAATATTTGGCAGAATTTATTATTTAGATATACTATATATTTATAAATTCTACCAATATACAAACCAATCGTTATTACTTGTAATATATTCAAAATTCAAAAAAAAGGGTGCGCAATCCTTGATTTAATATATTTTTTATGCATCAAAATCAGAAATAATAATATTAATACCCTTTTTGAGTTCGTAATACGTAGGATCAGCTGCTTGAAATCAAAAGAGTCAAATGATGAAAATCAGCTAAAGGGAGAATACATAGTGGTGTTTTTGTTTATCCCAAAAAGCTCGTCGTGTAGCATTATGCGAGTCGACCATTTTGTTAGAGGCACTAAGGAGCAAATTTTAAGGCTGAATACTATTGCTCCTTATCTTATATGTATATGTAGATATAACAATTTAGTTGTTTTTTTCCTTATTATACCTATAGATAGATATCAACACATTTTTATATGTAACAACTATCTCTCCAACATGGCGTAACTTTTGGTTGAGTAAGTAAATTTTAACATGAATGAATTCTACACAGTTTTACGTTACTATTTTGAGAATGTTCTGAGTCGATTTTTCTAATAGTTTTTCACTCATGAATGCTTTGAATGCTGATTGGTTGAACTTGACAAACTACCATCTAATTTTAAGGGTTGAGAGATACAATACTGATCAGACCGTGCGTGCGTTCTCAAGAATAGTTTGCTATAGAGAAAATATCAGTGGTTTATACATAGACCTCTAATGATGTTTACAGCCAACGAATAATAAAAAAAAACCTGATGTCATCTTTATTTTAGATTTATTTATTAATATTTAAGTTCCTTGAATATTAATAAATAAATCTAAAATCATAAAGAGTCCAAGATTGACTTGAGAAGGGTTTCTATCGAGACCAGACATGGGCAAACTAAGGCCCGCGGGCCTTATGCTCGTTAGACAATTTAATCCGGCCCACCGAGCTTGCACACTACAAGCAACGCTTTATTATATTTGGCCCACAGGTCAATGTACTGCTGTGGCCCCTTTTTCAAATTTTATAACCCATAGTGGCCCGCAAGTCAAAAAGTTTGATCATCCCTGATCTAGACCAAACGTTGTCTCATTTCAACCCTAGATTTCTACTTTGACGCATTGCATTCAAAGCCATGAAATGACTGAGTAATTCAAATCTTGAATTTAACAAAGAAAATTTAAATGGGCCTCCCAACACAAAGTAACCCGTTTTCCTTGTAACAAGAGCAAATAACTTGTTCTCTAGGTTTATCACTTCTAAAGGCTTGATAAAATAGCCATGTTTAAAATATAATATATAAACATAAATATATATGTATCCATTTTTCTATGATCAAATGAGTAAATTTGAGGTAGGCGTTGGCTCAGTCATCATCACCATCAACATCATTGCACATATACATAATTATGGTTGTTATAAAATATAAACGCTACGCGCAAAAACAGGAATGCCTTCATTTTCAGTCCGTCATCGCACGCACTTAACAAAAACTCATTTCTTGAATCAATACCGGGGATGTTCTATGAACTATATTGCCAAGTACACGCAGACACACTCTGTATGTTTCCTGGATGTGTTGCTTGGTAATTAATTTAACGGAAAAATGACATCAAATCCACGGGCAACAACCATCCACAACAGCACACGCCTGTTTAGATTGGTTATTGTTGCTACTGCTGCTGTCTGTCTATTACATATGTATGGTGGGGAAGAAGAAATAAAATCAAATCCCAAAGATTCATAACAATTCAGTCCAGTGAATTGTTTCGAAGGTTCAAGATGAAGGTAAACATCCTCCGGATCTCTACTTAGATATTTACATATTTTCCACACTTTACTTACTTGAATCAATGTTTTTTTTTTTTCATTGCTAATTTGTGTTGTATTTTAATCAATCAATTGTGTTAGTTGTGTCGTCGATCTTCCATGTGTTTTTTTTTTTTTTCAGATCTCTTTTTGAGGTGCTTTCACAAAAAAAAAAAATATATATTTTGAGTTATTTCATTAAATAAAAGATTCCATCTTCTCTTCAACTTTAAAATTGAAATATTGTCAAATACCTTCAATGAGAATACTCCATTTTTCAAAAATTCTCCTTCAGACATTATTTAATTTAATTTGCATTTCTGTTTCTTAAGAGAGATCAAACCTCAATCTTTTTTACTCTTCAAACTTTTCACTTTTATGATTTAACACTCTCGTATCCAACAGGTTTTGATTTAATAGGTTTAGAGTTGATATGAAATGGTCAATTTGTGACGTAATATTACAGCCCCATAGTATCATCATTAAAATATTTATTGCCAGTATTTTTTTTACCTGATATAATTTTTACCCATTAAGAGGAAAAAACCTAATTTGAATTCTTATAAGTTATTAATGTATTTTTTTTATTAATTAGTAATTGAGATTTATAAGAAACGACATCCCTAGGTCATTGGACATATTTTTTATTATATTCACAATCTAATTATATCTAGTTTTTCTTTCTTTTTTTCTTAAAGTTTTTTTTCATCATTCTGTTACTTCCTATTTTAAAGTTACCGCCTATTTTATATTCTCTCACGAGAACTAGTTTTTTTCTTTTTTTGCCTCCATTATAATCAATGAATGTATCTGCTTAGTGTTCTCGAGGAAATGATGATATATATATATATATATATATATATATATGCATTCAATCAACAACCCTCATTATGTGAAACTAATAATTATGATTTACATTATAAATATATTTTTTTTTGTATTCCACAGAGCTCTTTGATCATCAGTCTATTTTCTTGCATTACAATTGTCGTAGGAGACAATTCTCCCTACTATGCACAAGAGGTTCGAATTTTTTTCCCCTCTTATTTTTGTACAAACCCTTCCAATCTTCCAATTTTCTTTCCAGCCCAATTATTCTTTCAAATGGGAAGTAAAGGATGACTATGCCGGCCAGGATTTTGGTCAAGAAGAAGCAAGAAAGGGATACAACACGGATGGAGAATACTCTGTGCTCCTTCCCGATGGACGGAAACAAATTGTCACCTACAATGTCGCTGATCCCAGCTCCGGCTATGTTGCTGATGTTCGCTATGAAGGTGATCAAAAACCACACGTGTATTCACCACCACATTCCAGTTATTCAAGACCCTCTTACGCTCCTATACCCGTCGCCGCTGCCCCTAAACCTTCTCTTTATGCTCAACCCTCATATGCTATCCCTCCTAGACCCGCATATTCAGCTATCCAACCCCTTCCTTCCTTTCAAGTTACCACTCCCGTGATCACATACCCCATTTATAACTTTAGACACGAACCTGCTCCCTATGTCCCAACATTAGCCCCATTTGTGGTAAAGCACACGGCCCCTCCAGCTACGAGACCATCTTTCATTCCACCAACAACAACCACATCTACCACAACAACTACTACAACTGAGGCTGCTCCAGTATTTGTTCCAGGATCTGTTAAGAAGGAAAAAATGAGGCTCACTCCCAAGTTGAAGGTTCATCCGAATGAATTAGTCAATGAGCTCTTTTATGGAGATTTGAGTAAGGAAAAGTTCAAGAGTGATAAGAAAATCCATGAATAAGTCAGTCAGTCAGTCATCAAAAAGCAACGCCCTCCCAACCCAACCCCACCCTATGTTACATTCTGATGTCCTTAAATGATCCACAAATCCGATATCTATCCTAGATTACTCAATGAGAAGAAAATATATAGATTGTAAATTTACAATATGCTGATTACAAAAAAAAAAAAAAAGAAGAAGAAAAAATGTGCCAAGACATCATCAGCCTAGTCCATACTTAAATTTTCATTCAATTGTTATGACCTTTCATTTTTGTTTCTTTTCAAATAAATGTGCCTATCCATCTCCAAGTTCAATCATATACATACCAATATAAAATTGGTGTGAAAGGATTTTTTTTAAGTAAACTTCCAGGTACATTTTATGTAGAAAGCAAATCAAATTTCTCTCACTGACAAACGACCTCAAATCATTCATATCTTTATTTTTTTACTACTCTAGCTTGTCAATGATCCACCTGCAAACATTTATTTACAACAGCCATGTTTTATGATATTATTTTTTTTTTGTTATATTTTAACGTACCTCTTAACTTATGTTCTTAAAAATTAAGTTAATTATTTAATTACCATTCTAAGAGAAATGTATTTTCTATTTATTTATTCAAACATTCCTCAATGCATTTCCTTTATTGAAATATATGTAATACTCTAAAAGTTACTCTTAGACCCTCATTGGTGATCCAAAAGTCTTTACATATGTCTCAACTTTCTAAAAAACAAATAATCATCATTTTTTGGGTAAGTAAGACTTTACAAGGTATTTCTTCATTGCCACTCATATGGTCTTAAAGGATAGAAAACATTGGATTTGTCATTTGATCTGACTCTTTACACTTTAAAATTCAGGGTTCTGATTCATTTTTGCTATGGTCCAAGAGTGTGCCAAGTTAAGGGGACTAAGGCAGGGAGGCAAACGTATAAAATTTATTAACTAATATTTAACAAATATAGCCCCTTTGCTGGCGTTCCTGCTATTTCCGCATTTAATCAGCTTACCACAAGCCCTATCGTTGAGACACACTGTTTAAGGTTCTATTAATATAATTTTTGAATTTGTCTCAAATTATTAATATATATTCTCATCGGAATCAATTCATCAATTTAGTGTCCATTATGTTTAGTTTTGATTTGACAAAACATACACTGATTTCCATTTTATCTTTATAATCACTTTTTATTCTATTTTAATCAATTCTAAATAATAATTTATCAACTGATTAGTACGTCATACATAGTCGATTGTTAAAGTCTGCGATCCGATTTTAATTTATTACATGCAAATGAACCATAACTATGCATCCGTGCTTACTAATCTTGAAAGCACAAGACATGGATAATACTAATCACTCGCATTAATTACCAATTTATTGAATGCATTTTTATGCTATTGAGTTACAGACTAAACTTAATTCATCCTACGATCAATTATTGATTTGCCAATATGTACATCAAAGCAGAGTATTTAAAAAATATAAACATATTTGAAGATTTTGCAGGATTTTGATAGCACAAGGATATGACGAGGTGTACTCTATCAAGTCAATACGAATATTTACTACATATAATTTATAATTGATTATGATTTCCTATGATTATCATGTGAAATTTTAATTGGGCTGTGACGTCATATCTTATTATTGGTTTCATTCAGTATTACAACCATATACTAATATGATTTCTTTGTCCAGCCTCTTGGTGGTGAAACCAGTTTTTCAGTTGTTGCCTCCAAATGTTTTGACAAATTTGATTCTTGGTTTGTACATTTTTATACATTATATAAAATAGAGGGAGCCACATTTAGAAAATATAGATAAATATTGTAGTTTTAAATTAGACCCTTTAGAAAGATACTTTCTCTATTTGATGTATGTTTTTACTTTGATCAATACTTGAGGTAATTAAAAACTACCTTTCTGAGTCGTAACAAAATAAATAATTACAAGAAGTTATAAGAACAATAAACCACACAATGATAAATACTCATTAAATATACCTTTTCAAGTTCAATATGGAAGAAAGCAAATTCAATATGGTAATAAATTATACAAAACAATACTCAGGAAATTTATCGTAATAATAAAATTTATAACTAATGAAAATAAAAAAATGAAAAAAGATGCAAAATTAAATATAGTTATTAAAAAGTCATATTTCATTTCATTTATTAGAATCTCATGTCAACAAAATTAATCACATCTATAAACAAAACGATTCTTGATGCTAGCAATACAATTACTACAAATCATTGAGGTAATTTCATTTAGTCCTTCTTCAATTAATTGTTTTTACAAAGGCTTTCAAAATTGACCAAATATGCTCAATTGGATTGAGGATAGGACTGTACGGCCCGAGTCTTAAAACTTTGTGAATTGAAAACTCTTCTTCATTTAAAACATCTTCAATCCTGGAGTGGGCCGGAGCATTATCAATATCAAGTACTACTGGCCCTCCATATATGTAATCCTTTTCTTTTCTTAAGCATTCACGCCCCCACTCCATTGCTGGTTCCTTTTTGAAACTTCCTCGTTACACCTCATGATGAACAAGCCCCAAGGGATCAATACATCCAATAACATACAAACTTTAGAGGCTGCTGCAAATGTAAAGCATCTGCTTCCACGCGGTGAACAACCCATGAATCTTAAAATATGAAGATTAAAGTTAATCTCGTCCATAAACGAGGTTTCGGTAAATTTTGAGACTGATATTTTATATTGAACTTGAAAAGGTTTAGAAGAAAAAAAAAACTACTCCAGATTTTGAATGATTTCATTTTGACAATGTGTTTCAGAGTTCTGAGACACTGAATGTATACCTTAGGTGAGTAGTGCAGAAGATTGACTTCCATATCAAATCCATTACCATCGATGTAGGATCTTAATTTTAAATACTCTAGATACCTTTTCCATATCCGTGAGCATAGTTAAGTTCAACACTTTTACCGTGGAAGACGCACTCTTGTTACACTTTTGTTCTGTTCCAAGCAGAATTATTAGTTGGATATATTTTGAATTAACTTACTCTAGGCCTCTTAGGTTCAATATAACAAAGTATATACTAAATGACAGCCAAGAAATACCTACATATACAAAGGAATTGCAGAGGTTGGCATAACTTAGACAGGACAGTCTAAAAATAAGTAGAGAGTTGAATTTGTGAAGTATATTTCCTTCCATCTCCAATCCCCTACGTTGAATTCATTATCGTATCAATCACCTTTTGCGGTAGTTATAGCTGTACTAATTTTTCTATTAGCATACAACAAAGGTCTCAGAACTTGTTGGAATATCCATGTTCATTATCAGTGGTCATGGAATTCAAGGCTTACAGAGCAGTCTCGTTTTTTCTTTTTTTATAAAAGTCGATTTGACAAAAAAAAGTGGCTTTTTTAAACCTGAGGTTTAAGGGAAAATGTCACAAATCACTCTTTGTCGAAAATGATATTTTTGAGCTCACATTAGTATTTTAATATTCCATATTTGACAAATATTCAAATATATTTTTACAAACTTTAATTGTCGATATCTCAAAACAAGAACTTATAGCGCTTTTGTGCTGTGCACAAGATATATGAGTATTATTCTTTTTATAAAGTGAAATGTCTTCCAGCTCCGTAGTCATAATTATGCTGTAAATTTTGTACGATAATTATGTTTATTATTATTTATGTAAATAAAAAACTTTTATTTACATAAAAAGAAAATAAATCTCAAGAGTATGATGACCTTTTATTTTCATGATGTACCCATTTTTCAAGCATTAAAAACAAGGTCTAGAAAAATATTGCATACACAAGTATGCACACATAAATACAAATTTCTTTAACTGATAAATTTAAGCAATTATTTTGAAAGAAATCAAATTGACCTAGCCTTGACCATAACGAATTTTGTTATAAGATAATATTAATAAAAAAGATGTAATAACATTTTAATAAAGAGCAATAAAACAAAATTAACTGGAAATAATTAATTAATAATAATAATTAGTTTAAAGAGAAAAACTCCTTGAATATCTTTTTGTGGTTACATTTGAAATCCCAATAAGAAAATAAGAAATAATTGCATATATAAAAACTTTATAAGAATTCTCGATTATTTTTAATAAATGAATAAATTGTCCATAGAACTTTCTGATTGATAAATGTGTTGTTGGCTGGAGTATCAATGATTCAAGGAAATAATGGTGATAAAAAACAAGGAGTACCTTCAGGTCTTAGCATTGTGTCTAGTATTTGTATTTCTTTGTAATGAATATCAGTTGGTACTTCCTTCATCAATATAGGAACCTCTTTAGGGTATGATCCTTATACTAATTATTTTTGCTCAACGAAAGTAACATAATTCACTATTGCAATGTGTAAATTGTGTAAGGACACTCAACCAAAAGAGTCAAAGGATTCTATGAAGAAATAAGAAAAAAAAAAACAACCAAAAAGTACAAGGAACTTATGATTTAAAGTTTCATATCTTTGAATTAAATGTGAGTCAAATTGTTTGCTTGACTATTATGACCGGCGTTTAGTTTGTAATTTTCTGCGTTTGAGCATTTTTTGATCCTTTAAAAAAAATGAGTCAATCGGTCCTCTTTTATGTATAGCTATAATTTATGCCAAACTTTGTGAACTATCCTGCTCCAAAGGTGTGTCCTTTCCTCGACAACTGTCACGAAATTTGTTTACATATTGTGGGCTATACATTCGCCCTAAAAAATTACTATATATGTATATGAATTTCTAATACGTGTTCTTTAAATGCTTCTGATTACTACCCAGATAAAATGCAAGTCCAATAACTATACTGTATATATACTGCCGTGAATATTAATGCATGGAATTTTTTTTACATAAATTAAGACTACTTAATATAAAGTATAAGTACTAGTTATAAATAAAATTCGGCGAAATGTCCCACAGCAAAGTGCCTTTCTGCAAAAAAATTTGCAGCTAGATTATCTAGTATTAAGCTTATAATATGTAACACATTAAGATGAACAAATCAACTATATAATTAAGGAGTAAACATATCCTTATTATTAGATAAAGAAAAGTGTTCAACAGTTGGTATGAATTGTCTATCTATTTCATAATTTTAGCCTTTTTTTTTCATTTCTTGTTATATGAAAGGTTGAGAGATTTAATGAAGGTCATCCATAAACATCATATAAATTTTGATTGCATTTTTAATTTTTTCTACACAGAGTGAAAAAAAAAACTCATTCTCAAATTATACAGTAGTTATAAAATCATTATATAATATTGGGAATAATGAAAAATTTGTAAGACTTAATTCAAGTTCAGTAGATGAACGATCAGAGCACTAATGAGAGCCATGAGTGTAGATGTAGCCCGTCAACAGTCAAAACAAGCTAGGATGATTTATTATTATTCAAAATTGAGTTTGGATTACATGAGTTGTCTTCTTCAATTATTAATTCATTATTAATAATATAATCTTCCATTTCTATTACTAAATTATTCTTTTGAATATTTTAGTAGGGTCGCAAATTTCTATAATTAAAGAAAAATACAATTACAGATTTTGCATATTTGAAAGAACAGTATAGAGTCAAATAAAGCTTCATAATACTAATGAAGTCTTTAGACTATAGCTTACATTCCTGGCTATTGGAAGCCCTCCCAGAAATTGGATTGTTAAAGGCCATATTAAACAACAGATTCTCAAAATTATTCATAGAAAAAATTTCTCTAAATTGCATTTTAATCCTTCAGACATTTTAAAAAAAGAAACTTTCGATTTTAGCTGTTCATAAAAGGACGACGTGTATCTCAAACACTAATGAATATTTTGACGTGTACTTTGGCCCAGATGTCAGTGGTAGTAGTGCCAACTTAACAGACAAAAACAACTTAATATATATTTATGTTTATATATGTTTTTGTCCTTTTAGAGCGGTTTTTTTGCTCAATTAAAGGAAAATTCAGGTATTACGATCCCATATAAATCAAATTTCCCTGTATTTTTTGTTCATAGTTGTACATATATGCACATATATAAAATGTGAATGCCTATTGTAGATGAATAGAGAAACGATTATGAGCCATTCCATAATGATTGTCTGACTTTTTAACGTTATGACCTCAATGCTTTAATAAATAAAGTCATTTATAAGTCCATAGTCAGACATAATTGCAATATATGTAAGCCTTTGCTTCATTTCCACAACTCATTAGCCCACTCATCACGTTCATTGTAAGAACATTTGCAAACTCCTAAAATTAATATATATATTTATTTTACTAGGAAGTATTCGGAAAGTGTGCGTTGATGTCCGAACTGAACTTTGAGAGGTTGTATGTACATAGGTGGTACTAGAAGTAAGAATGAATTATACAAAGAAGAAAGAAAGAAAGAAAGAAAGGTGTGGTAATTTCCTAGGCAGATTTGAAATAAAGATTTTGAAAATAAGTTGGTAGGCATTGTTTAATGACAAAAGTGAAGGGATGGTATGTTAATATATTGACTTGCCTCACACGGGGTTTTATCTATAAACATGAAAAGATGGAGGATGCATTGATGTGACATGGAAGTTATGTATGTACATTTAAATAAATGATACTATGACAATAACGAGAAAAAATGTCAATTATTATTATTCCAAGGTTAGTAAGGGATATTTCAATGAATATATAATATGTATATATATATACATGGTGGTAAAAAATGAGATATAGATACCAAGACTTTTTAAACCATTTTCATACTCCCTATAGTCTAGATTTTACCTTTCCAGATGGGCTACATTTTTTAATCTACAGTTTTGGAGAAAATTAGGGTTTTATCATGATCAATCGTGGTTTTTTTTTTGCTAACGATGAGAAAAAGTTTAAAAAGATTAAAAACCAAAGAGATTTAAATTTCAGCTCTTTAATTGTTAATATTTTATTGACAAATGTTGAAAATTAAAGAAATTGACACTAAATTTAGTGACTTCTTCCGAGGGAAAATCGAAAAATGCTTTTTTATAAGGAATCAAAGAGCTAACTCAAATTAGTATATTAAAAACTAAAATATAATCGAACAATATCTACAAGAAATGTTTCTTACAGTTTGTACGTAAAAATATAAGTCTCATTGTTAAGAATAAAAATAAAAAAAATCCAAGAGAGGAAATGTACATCGTATAACCCAGATATACATTTATTTATTGGGCAATTTTCCTTAAAAATTAATGTTTTAAGGTATTTAATTCATTATTTAACAGTTGATAACAAATATATATAGTATATATAAAGCCTATATATATTTACCTAAAATTAGATCATCTTAATTTAGATTTTTTTGAGAAATCCAAGTAAAATTACTTCAATTAACTAAATTAGCTAATAAAATTAGATATTTTAATGAATATATATATAATGTGTGGGCTCTTTGATCAGCATGAATTGGTAAGAAATGAAATATCCAGATGTTTAAAGGATGATACTGCAAAAAAAGAATATAATAATTATACTTCTATAAATTGTTTGACTTTTGGGAATAAATTGCTTCATTTGGATACAGGAAATCACATAAACATTTTGTTAAAGGGATTTCTCCTTTTAGGGCTAAGTGACACTTAGATGTTAGAGCAGGAAGTAAATCATTTACCTTTTTTATTAATAATTAAGAATAGAGTTCCAATGATGGAAGTGGGAGTTTCCTTTTTAAAAACCTTGTTCTTACTTAATATTCAATGTCTATTTATATATATAAATTGTTTGACTATATGTAAGGAATTGAGGGACATCTGTGTCGTCAATATTTAGAGCACCATTCAACAAAATATTTACTTCCTAAAAAGTAGGTTTCAACATTCGATTCTTGTAGTACTGATCACGAATTTGTTATTAGTTTTTTCGTATCAGATCAAGGGCTTCATCATTGTAATCAAATCAGTATATCTGCTAAAATAAATCCACAAGAACAGAGGTTGTCAACATTATTCTAAGTAAGTGTCACATTGACATTCAAAATATAAGAGTATGAAGGCTGCATGTCCCAAAATTAGATGAAATGAAGTTTAATTCTTTTAAAGGGGGGGGGGGGAGAGCAATGTTTGAACTAAAGGTATATGCATTTATATAGAGAGGAGGATAGAGATGTGAAAAAACACCATCAGCGTCGAATCAGATACAAAAAGAATAATAAAAAAACCGATTGGATAGAGTGTAACAGTCAAATGTATAGTATAATATTTCCAAATTAATAAAGTTTCCCAACTAATATAATTTTAAAGTGATCGACGCAAGCCGGTAAGAGCTCTTTTTTTACATCTGTATCAACTTTAAGAAAATCAAAAGTATCAAATGGTCGTGGAGTGATATTGAATATATAGAATATTATTTCTGAGTTAGGACTTAAATAAAGACGTCAGAATTTGCCTGTCATGTTGTTGTGAAGGCTGCATACTCACGGACTACATGTGACATGAGGGCCGTATGTTGAAAGTTTCTGCTCTAGAAAAGTGATTCTTTACCTTTTTTGAGTAATTTAAAGTTTCAACGGTTTTAGTATCTAAATTTATACTCATTTTCTAAGATATGGTTATCACGAATAGAAAAAAAACCCAGCAATCAGCAACTTTATAGGTCACAATTATATTTGATCATATATTATAATTAACATATGGTCACAATTATCCACTAAAATAGCAAAATTTATCCACGAGAGTAAGTTTTAAAATGAGATATCACATAATTTGAATAAACTATTGATATTTTAAATAAATTCCCTTTGTTTAAACTTATGTAGTCAAAACTACGATGTTATTCCTTTCCAAATTAAGCACTTAAAAATGATTATTGTTTTAATTTAAAATTATTTACGTATTAGATGATCTAATTTATTGAACTATATCAATTCATATTTCAAATTAATATCAAATTTCTTAAGAAATGAGTGTATTATTTTTTTTCTATTCATGTATTGTCACATGCGTACAAATTTAGTAATGTTATCAAAATTATAAATGGAAAGAGGTTTGATGACTATTATTCTAATTGCATACTTGTAAATAGTGTGTCAAGAACTAATTTAATAAGATATGGAATACAAAACGTATATAATTGTTGACATTATTATTCAATTACTTCATTATTTAATTTTATACTTTTTCAAATGAATTGATTTGAATTTTACAAAGTAAATCCGTTTTGAAGAAGGAGCCCTTTATAATAAAATATCAAGTTTTCTAGAATGCCAAAGCATATTTCATTAGTCACATACCTTCCATTTTATTTACATACATATCGATTAGTTCCATTCAGTACATCGGTAAAGACTTAAAAGAATGAAGAGAATTCAATTATATCTAAAACACATTTTCTAAATATTTGTAAATCTAAATAAACATTAGAATCCTATTGCAAATTTAACTTTTGTGCGGAGCAGCTTCTAATCAAATATTTTGATAATAAAATAAATAAATTAATTACCATATTTTACTCAATTACTCAATGCACTTACCTATTTATTATTATTTTCATATGGGATACTTCTTGCCAAATATAGAAAATCAATAACTTGATATTTTTTTACATCAAGGTTTCTCTTCCTTGCTTTGTCATTACGGAAATTAAATAAAACATATAATGGTTTAAATTCAACAATCCCTATATAATTTTATATATTAACTGTTGATATCTGTAGTCTTGCCTGCCTCCCATCATAAATGAAGAAATTATTCCAATGTAACAATTTGTATTATATCTCTAAACCAATCTCCCCTCCCCCCCTACCAAAAAAAAACAGAAAAAAATTAGATAATAATAATTCATTTAATAGTAGGGAATTACTTAACAACAGCTGATTATAGTATAACCAATCAATGTTCAAGACACTTATATGGGAAAAAATACATACAAAGGTAGAAATTCAGCAGTAGAACAACAACAAAAAATATATATCAGGGTTGTCAATTTTTTTGGAGATAAAAAATTGTCCATTGACATATTTTTTTGTCAGCTGTCAATTTTTTTAGAACTTTTTATTTCCTTATAAACTAATGTGATTAATTAAGTATTCAATTTTTGATAGGTGTAGCTTATGAGAAATAGGAAACCCAGGTTGAGTAACTAGTAATTTTATAGATCCTCAGAACAAATATGAGTATTCCATTTTTTTTCTTCTTGGCTGCAAATGAGCTTGAAATAAATCTTACTAAGCTTTTAGTATCATTATATTGTTATATATATATATATATATATACAGGGTGTCCAAAAAAAAGTAAAATATTTTCACACTTTTGAAACAATAAAATTTTAATTAAACACCACATTTACAATTATTTTTTATGTGTATACATTTTTTTGGGACACCCTGTATATTGGGTTGAGACTTAAAATCTAAAAAGTATTCATACTCTTCTTGAATGTAATGTAAAGGGGATAAAAAGATATTTATTTTTACTACATCATTGATAATATTATGAGTCCTTTCTCGACTCAATTATGCCGATTTTAATAGCCACAATGGTATATAACCTTCGACAAATGTACTTCAAATCAACTTCAGCCCAGACCCGTTCAATAACTACATTCATAACGTACACTACATGCCTTAATATTAACATATATCCAGAAAAAATGGTCAAGAAAAATGACATCTGAGTCGCTGTGTTGCGTTCTACCAGGCATTGATGTTTTCAGTCTTAATTTTTGTGTGGTTTCAACTGAGCTTCTTCATCATGTAAGAAACTTCTGGAACCTTCAGAAAAGTGGCTGACCATCCAAGGAATTAATTAGTTTAAAAAAACTTCAATGTTAGTTTTTTAAACTAATTAATTCCTTGATGAAGAAGCTCAGTTGAAGCCACACAAAAATTAAGACTGAAAACATCAATGACTGGTAGAAGGCAATACAGCGACTCAGAAAAAATGGTGAAGAAGAATGGCATCTGAGTCGCTGTATTGCCTTCTACCAGTCATTGATGTTTTCAGTCTTAATTTTTGTGTGGCTTCAACTGAGCTTCTTCATCATGTAGGAAACTTCTGGAACCTTCAGAAAAGTGGCTGACCATCCAAGGAATTAATTAGTTTAAAAAAACTTCAATGTTAGTTGCAGTTATAGGTCTGTAGTCCACAGGAAACAGAGTTGAGGGCTGTCATCATCTTAACTGATGATCCTGAAGCACTAACTAATGCATACTTTTGACGTGATACTGATCCTGGCAGGTCCATCAGCCTCCCCAAAACTATTATAGCGGTAATTAAGGCGGTCTTCTTTTGAAATTGCTGTTGGAGTGATGCCTACACGAAATAAACTTGTGACCTTGTGTGGTGTGTTCCTCTCTGATACCATTTCTTCATCAATGTAATTTTTTAAAATGTTTTATTATAGCTGAAATTTCATAAATAGTATTTAAACTTTGAAAATCCGTTGCCTACAGCCAGTGTTAACCAAATAGGACAGAACGAAATGTATTCGTTAAGGAAGGGATTTTTTTCAAGATGAAGATGCAGCAAAACACTGACTAAAACAAAAAACGAAACAGAAGATAAATTGAACGATAAATTGCTAACGAAATTAACATTGCTTACAAACTCAAAAACTTGAATTGTATGAGTGGGCAAATTTTAAATTTCCACCCAGTATAGTTAGAGAAAGTGACGTAACTGTTCCGTTGCCACCAAGTGCTTAGATCAGTGGTTCTTAACCTTGTTGGAGATATTGAACCCCACAAGTTCCATCCATTCATTCATCGAACCCTACGTAGTCGGAAAAATAAAACGTATCTTCTTTTTCTTCAAGCAGCCAAGCAGAGAGTGGTGCTACAAATCATACAAGTGGAGTGAACCAAACCACCGAACCCCTGAAACTAACTCACCGAACCCAAAGGTTAAGTTATACTGGTTTAGATATATACTATTTTTCCTTCTTTTTTCAAATAATGGAGTGATAATTGTAACGTTCATGATATACAAATATCAAATCGCAGATAGTTATTTTAATTGAATTTATGGAGTTACAACTCTCTCTAATTTTTTCTTCTTCATGGGTTTAAGAGATGAGAACATTTTGGGATGGTTATTCATAGAGCAATACATATAGGAAGTTATCTTTCCCCCTGGAGCAAATAAGTATAATTGGACTTGGATATATGAATGTAATATCACAAATTATTACATATATATATATATATGTATAGAGATAGATTGAGCCTTGTTCCTTTATCTTCCTCACTCTTGACCCAAATATGTATGGAGAATGTCTACAGATTATGTCTATATTATTGTGTGCGTGATTATGTAGCTTTTTTTTTTTTAAAAGAGTCAACAAATATTTTTGAATGATTGACCAATGCAGGTTGTTGGACTCTTGTTTCATTTACGCACGACAAACACTGTTATTATTAAGATTTATAGCAAAAAAACATCTTCTCTCTTCACCATAAATAATGAATTCACCTCTAAGTAGTCTCTACGAAGCACAACTCCGGCTGATCCAAGACTTCCATGACTTCCTATTGATTTCAATTCTCATTTATTCAAAAAACAAAAACAAAAAAAATCTTTTATGTACTTATTTCCACATTCATTCAATATATATATATATATATATATATGTGTCTAATTTATATTCAAGAGACTTGACGCCTACCTCCTGACTCGTTTCTTATATCTATACACTAACGTACCTACAAGGGCACTTAAAATAAAGGATCTAATAATTATGTCAAGAGAATTTAAATGATTACATTGTATAAGTTCTAGTAAAAACTCCGGTTCAAACAAAGTCCCTATAATCCCTTGTTGTAGTAAACAATTACTGAGTCTTGTAGGAATGTGATTATACAGTAATAATTCATACTGAGATCTATATTTTATAAAAATGAGATGGAATAATCTGTACAAAAATATACGGGATGCGACTTATGTAGAGAAAAATAAGAGTTTCATAATTAGTTTAGAAAAATCAGTTGGTACTCTTGCTGTTCGTTTATTAAATTTCTGTAGAGTCATTATTTGATTGCTGAGAAGAATTTCCACCTGCATTTATTGTAAATTTTGTTCAAAAAAAGAACAACAATATACATATATTTATAATATTCTCCCTTGTGCTATTACAGGGGCAGTAATATTAATTAATCATCACCCTTCCAAAATCATTTTACTGGCAATTGATGTTAACAAGGGTGTATATTCAATAGTACCATAAGTACTATTGAAGTTTACTTTTTCCTCTCGCTCAACTCAAGTCCCATTCCAATTAATGTAATTTTACAATGATCAAAATAGTTTGGCAATGAAGTACCTAATCCCTGTTTTACAAAGTTGCATCACTACCTACATATGATATACCAAGAGTTGTAATAGTCAATTTGAACAACATTTTTCTTAAATTCCTGATTATAAGGATCTCATATGATATGTATAAGTTATACTCTATAATCCATGTAATACTCTGTTTTTAAAACAATATAGTTACTAACAACTAATTATTAAAAGTCTTAAAGAAAGTGCATTTTTCGAATCACATCCTATTTTATTGTTTAAATCTGTTATTGAAAAAAAAAAATATTTATTTACTGCACTCATAAATATTGGGTAATACTATACCTTTTCAAGTTCAATATGAGAATAAAAAAGTTTACTCTGGGAATAAATAATAAACAACAATATTCAGGAAATTTAACAGAATCATAAATTTTATAATTAATGAAAATAAAAAAATGGGATTGAGCATAGTAAGGCCCAAGTTTTCAAATTTTGTGAATTGAAAACTCTTCTTCATTCAAAACATCTTCAATCCTGGAGAAGGCCGGAGCATTATCAATATCAAGTACTACTGGCCCTCCATATATGTAATCCTTTGCTTTTCTTAAGCATTCACGCCCCCACTCCATTGCTATATCATTTTATAAACTTCCTTATTTCACCTCATGATGAACAAGCCCCAAGGGATCAGTACATCCAAAACATACAAACTTTAGAGACTGCTGCAAATGTAGAGCATCTGTTTCCACGCGGTGAACAACCCATGAATCTTGAAATATGGAGATTAAAGTTAGTCTCGTTCATAAGCGAGATTGGTAAATTTTGAGACTGATAGGAAAGTTTGACTTCAACAATATCTATACGTTTATTCCTATATTGAACTTGAAAAGGAGGGCTAAAATAGTTACTTGGATTACACCCTTTGTATTTTTAGACTTTTTAAGGTATGTAAATAGGCAAGGAATAGAAACTTTTTGATTAGTAAAGCAAGTACAGTGTTAGCAAAGACGGATTCAATTCCAATTCCCAGTAATAATGATTAGCTTACGACCAACACACAATTTTCTAAAATATGAATTGAATTTATTTTCTTCCATCTGTAAACATAAAGGAGAATAGCTGCTTGTAGCTGATATATCAAACGTTATGACAGCTAAAGCTGCTCCCATCTCAAACATTCATCAAATTGTCAGAGTTAGCATGTTCATTTTCTCTTTCTTTTTTGCAAATATGATTTACTACTCCAAATGTACTCATCATTGTGGGATCTGAAATTGTATTCCATTACTAAGCTTGAAGTATGAATGAACTATGTATGAAATTAGTGGAAGTGACATCATGCATCTCTCCTGGTAAATGTTTTGAAAGGGACCTAAAACTAATTACTTTGTATGAGTAGTTTCATCTGTCTTTTATTTCTTGTGAAGGATAGGTACAGAAAACTCTTAAAAAACAGCCCGTTGGGAACTTCTGCAATAATGCATTAAGAACAAAACAAAAATGCAATAGTAATGTTAATGCAACCAGTGCACTATACTATGATTACCTACAGCACATAGAAGGAATGAGGAAGAATTTAAAATCATCTGACTTAAACACAAATTCCACAACGAAAAATATATATTTTTAAAAGGGACACAGTTGTGTACATCCTAATTATTTCATGCCAATTCTCAAGTCTTATATTTTCTTATATTTCTTTATTCGCCTCGGCAAGTGGTGAGAAAAATACATCGTATAGCCGACTGTTGTGTAATGTAAAATACGTTAAAAAATACAGAATAAAAGATATACAATGTAAATCATGTATAAAATTAAAAAAGTAAAATAGTACAAAAAATAAATCTAAACAATCCTTACTAAATTTTATAAATTTTGATGTAAAAACCAAATCAAAAAACACACACAAAAAAACCACACCAATGTGCTTATTAAAGAGTTAAACTAAATAAAAACTTTTTCAGAGCACTTTCGTCTGGACTTTTTCTTAGAATTAGGTGAATTTTGTTCCATGTAATTTGTTCTCGATCAAATAAAAACTTTCTTTAATGAAATTGAAATTGGGCTTTGGTAAACGGATTTCCTCGTTCAAAGTGCTGCGTGTTGATCGTCTTTGATATTCAATTTTTGTATTAAGATATTGAGAGTCATGCCAATTCAGATAAAGCTAAGGGTTGACACATTTCAAGGACGCAGCTGAAATAAACCTCCAGTTTTTAATCAATTTAATGAATACAAATGTTCATATGACATATTTGGAATAATATTCCAAAATATAGTCACAAATTAGAAAAAAAAATTGTAAAATATATACATAATAGCAAAAAAGAAAATAAGAGTTCAATAATAGATTTTATATCGTTTCTTTGATATAATTATTTAAGTTATTGTATATCCAGAGTTATGGAAAAGAGCAAGAGGAAAACCAAGTATGAAATGATGTTATAAAACATTTGGCAACACTGAGAAACATTAAATCAGCTCATCACGACAAGCTTTTTGGGATAAACAAAAATAAATGGACTTCTCCCTTCAACTGTTTTTCATCAATTGACTCCTCTGATTTAAAGCAGCTGACTATCACGACTTTTAGAAGACTACACGACGAGCTTTTTGGGATAAACAAAAACACACTGTATTCCCCCTTCATCTGATTTTCATCATTTGACTCTTTTGATTTAAAGCAGCTAGCCCTACGTGTTATGAGCTCAAAAAGGGTATTATTATTATTTATGATGTTGATATATAGAAAATATATTAAATCAAGGATTGTGCGCCCTTTTTTTGAATTTTGAATATATTACAAGTAGTAGCGATTGGTTTGTGATTGGTAGAGTTTATAAATATATAGTACATCTAAATAATAATTCTGTCCAATATTAACAAGTTGGCAACAAGGAAAATACAGAAGGGTAGCTACCATATCTTTTTCCAAATTTTTCCTTTCCCTTTTGTCAGTCGAGGTTGCGAGTGAACAAAAAAGCTCGATGTGGTCAGCTTCCATTTCCATTTCCCACCACTGGATATTTGTACAAGGACATAGTGCATCAACCTTTTGATAAAGTAAAAATTGCTAAATTCACTTTTTTTTCTTTTTTTTTTTTGGTTTCCTTTTCTACTTATTTTTTGAGTTATGACTCATGCTTAAGGGTCACACGTGACAAAAAAAACTTGGGTCAACAATACGACATAAGGAGAGGCGTTGCTTTGCTATGCTTCATGAGCCGTCTTTATACTCACTTACGTAGCTAAAAAACTAAGCTAACGTCCAGTTGAATCCTTGAGCGAAGTGGTCGCACGTATATTTTTCTTCTCTTTTTTCTTCCATATAGGTACATACTATGATCTACTCTGCCGATTTTTTTCCAATGCAAAGGTGCATGATAGTTGATGATGTTAACGATTAACCCTCTTCTTTGTGTTCCTAAATTGTAAACCGGACTATGTTTGCAGAAGCTTTGCGGACGCCATGCCTCTCCTTACGTCATATTGAATACCCACCTAAAGGTTTCATTTCCTATGGATTTTTTAAAAGCAAATACGTCAAGATTTAATCTTGGAATTAATTATTTTGACAATTATTATTAAATTTCAATTTTATGGAGATAAATGTCACTCGAGGTTGATATAAAAATAAATATACACAAAAAATCCATGATTTGTCTATTTTTTTGCATTTAAACATTTCCTTTATTTTTTAATACAATAACATTCATTTTTAAAAAACTTTAAAAATTACAATATATGACTTCAACGATTCTCGTCTCATTATTCAGGCCCAAAATACTAAAAATTAACAACAGATTCGGGATCAATACAAATTACTAGAGCTCTAAATAAAATTTAAAATAATTTTAACTTTAAGTGCTCAAATTGCTTTATTTATCCATGAATAAATCCTCATTAAAGTGACTTTCAATGTTGTGATAGTGTCTTTATTATTTGTTTTCTTGATCAATATTCAAAAAAATTATAAAATAGCCCCATTTTCCTTCAAGATAATTGTATTTAATACCAAAATATTCCAAAAAAAAGTGGATTCCTCAAGAACTGTAATAAAATTATCAATAAATAATTTAAACATACTTAAAAAAAAAAAAAAAACAAGGCCCAAACATTTATCCTTTACTATCTTATTGTAAAAATTATACTTCGTAACAGGTGTATCTAAAGTACTCTCAGGATCGAGAGTAGGAACATGTCAATGTTCATAAAATTAGTCTACTGAAAATTATGGCAACATAATATATAGCCTTCGTCAGGCAGGACAAACTAATGCTGTGGGTAGTAATTTGTTGACCCCTGCTCTGGACGATAAATCCTTACCAGATGGATACAACAATAAAAAAACATTGAAATCTTTACATCAAAAATGATAACAATCAGACCCATAGAATATATGTCCTTACACCTACCACGTGCCTACCTTTAATTCATGCACAAATATAGATTAACTCTTGATCCAAATGTAATATTTAATGACATAATGAAAGATAGAACAGGTTCCATACAAATATTATTATTATTATTATGGACCTATCAACAATTTATATCTCCTTTAATTGAGTCAAATAATTTTGAATAATATCTTGTAAGTTTCATAATAATACTCCTAAACAATTTATTTGTCAGCTGGTTATTTAATCACTCGTCCTCCCCCTCATTAGAGCTTAGAACGTTGATTTGTAGGAATGTAAATAATATGCAAATGGGGTGTGTAAAATAAAAAGAAAGAAAATATCAACCTGGTAACTCTGAAAATTTGTTGAATGTTGAGAGGGAAGCAGCTTGAGCTGTCATGACGTTTTACTGAGCTACAAGCTGCTATTCTCCATTATATACATATACAAATGAAGACATCAGTAATGAATAATAACATTATGTATGCCTACCAAAGATGAGAGGCAGAAAATTAACTCAAATGAATGTCAGGAAATTATATATTTTTAACTTATAACTTATAATTATACTTGAGTCCTTTTTAGTTTACATTTTATTTGCTTTATTAACCTTAATGCATTTATTCCTTCATGCGAGATCTTTACACTTAGGTAGATGCTCTCTCTTCAGTAATAAAGGAAAAAAGATAGCAGCTTCGGAAAACAAAAAGGACTGTTCGAAGAGCCAACTCCACAAAATCTCGCACGCGGCATTTTGCATATTATTTACATCCCTATTGATTTGTTAGTAACATGAATTTTAGCTCTTGTGAAGTTGTGAATAATCCTAGTATTAATTGTAAAAAAATTGACTATGTCATAGTTGAAAAGAATTGGCTAAACTTTTAACTGATTTTGAGAGATGCATTACAAATTCATATTTTGCGTTCAAGGAAACATAAAGTACAAATGGTTTCCTAAACTTCAGCTCCTGTATTTGCTAAACAAGTTCCATAGGATGAGAGAGGAAATTAGAAGTTAAATGCAAAGTTGTATAAATATAATAAAGAATGCAAATACAATAATTCATTGAATGCAAACCTGTCTGTACCTACAAAATGCTACAAAATGCATATATTTTTTTCTATTATAAAACCCTTCAATAATTCACCATTAAAAAAATGTTTAGTAGCTATTGAGAATATGGCAAAAAAAAAAACTGGAATTCTAAAAATTGACTTATTTGTAAAATACCTATCAGTAATACATATATTTTTTGTAATTGAATCCTTTGAGTCGGCAGATGAAACATCAATTATTGATGAGTTATTATTTTTTTAAACAAGATTAAAGTCATTTAAAGCTACTTTTTGATGATATTTAATAAATAGCTACATTCATGTACACATATTAGTATGTCCTGGATCGAAATAAACTCCCATTCCGGGACGACAAACCATTGACTTATCCATGTATTTAACCTTTTTGACATTTAAACATGTTGCTTAAATACAACATAAGTATAATACTAAGAATAATCTATCTGGGAATTTGACCCCGTCAAATCCTCAATAAAGCCTAAACTGCTCATTAGTGGAGTATTATGTACGGAAAACAATAATCATACAAATCATTATTATACTTGTAAGTAATACTTAATCACTTGAATACCCTAATGATACCCAAATAAATAAATAAAAGAACAGGGAAGGCGGAAATTCTCACATTAACGAAGGATAACCTATTAATTATAATGAATAAATGCATTTCAATTATCATTAATATATTTGTATCATCTATTAATTGACTTGCACTTTATATATAATAATTAAATATCTAAGTTTAGAGTACATTTATAAATATGTATATCCGATCTGACAAGAATGCACGGGAGGGCTACAAATTTTCACTCCAAAATCAAGGTACCGTTCACGAGTCTGCATATTTTATTGCCTGAATCTAAGGTTCAGGTTTTCGATATTAGAATATCAGGGTGCATAAAATAAAAAAAAAGAGAAAATCATCATCCTGGCCACTCTGACAATTTGATGAATGTTGAGAGGGAAGCAGCTTGAGCTGTCATGACGTTTGACTGAGCTACAAGCTGCTATTCTCCTTTATATATGTATACAAATGAAGACATCAATAATAAACAATAACATTATGTTTACCATAGATGAGAGGCAGAAAATTAACTGAAATTAATGTCAGGAAATTATTTGTATATTTTTAACTAATAATAATTATACGAGGACTTCAGCCCTTTTTGTTTACATTTTATTTACTTAATTAACCTTAATGCATGTATTCTTCCTTCATGTGAGATCTTTACTATCAGGTAGATGTTCTCCACTCAGTAATAAAGGGAAAATGATAACAGCTCTGGAAAACAAAAAGTACTGTTCGAAGAGCCAACTCCACAAAATCTCGCACCCGGCATCTTGCATATTATTTACATTCCTATTTATGTATAGGAGACGATAGAGCCAGGAGTAGGGCTCGATAGATATCGTTTATGTTTAAAAACGGATTATTTGTTAAGCGGTTGATTTTATTTTTTTCAAGGTAAAACTAAGAGTATGATAACTTTCCAAAATGGCAAAACTGGTCACATTTGGTTTTTGCAGGGTTGAGTGATTAAAAGTGATTAATAGCATTTATTTTTTTAGTCACAAATTTTCATTTCATTTTTTATTTTTTCAAAAATATAGTGTGTTTTTTTAAGGGAAATAAAATAATAAGTCTGTAAATATAAATAATAAAAGTAATAGTCAGTAACATCGGCTGATAGCCTATTAATATATACAACTGCCTAATCAGCCCAAAATCAGGATTTTTTAAAGCCAAATTATTAAATAAATGATTTGGAATAATACATTTAAAGGACCCGGAAAGGATATATATATAATATAAATTTTAATAATGAATAAATTCCATTCCTTTACTAAATAGTTTAATAAATATATATATATATATAAGATAGAAATTATAAAGCGTATGGAATTCAGGTTAAAGTAGGTAGTTAAATAATGATTTTAAAGCTATTTCACTAATTTACTACTGCTATTTCCTGAGAAAAAAAAACATAATTTAGCTTCAAGTTGAATTATTACATAAGTGATTCAAAAGGAAGCGCGTGGACTCTACACAAGTTTGTTGATTAAAAATGTTGAGGAAAGAATATTTAAAAGCAAAACTATTAAAAGAACCAACTTCTTATAACCTTCTTTAAATGTACTCTTTATAATAAATATTTGGCTGTATAAAACCCCAGGAACATTCGTGATACTCAAAGCACTACCGAAGTATAAAATCATAAAAGTAAGAACAGGTGGTCAAACTAATTTCAGAAACATGGTGAATTTATTCAATGTATGAACATATGTACATAAAGATTTTGACGCCACATGGGTCTTGGAATGATGAGTTCATCATTTATTTGTACACAATGACATTACCCATAACTTCCTACCTACATATGTATGTCTTAGGCAAGATTGAAGAGCCTTATTTAACCTCTAATGTTCTCAAGTATATAATTCTTAATATTTGGAAAAACAACATCTAAAATCAAAAGCTGTTAAATCCTCAACTAATGATATAAATAAAGTCTATTTACTTATTTCGTGAAGGATAAAACAAAATAAAATGATGCCTCTTTGAAAAACTTTATAAGGTCAGTACTGCCCTGGTTTACTTTATAATCCAGACATTGGCTGCTGCATCTTGGAGGAATTACTATAATTGGTTATAGTGAGTCTAGTGTAACATTTATGGATACATAGTGTTTTATAAAATTATGATGAATGACTGATTTTTTCAATCACTGGAGCCATCTAAGTATGAAATGATATTTCTTCAGAAAATCATTCATAAAATACACCAAAGAAATTATACCAAAAGGTAAATAAATATCATAGCATCAACACATATCAGAGATTTTGAACTAATATTTCTTTTATATTTGAATTTTACCCGGGTTTTAACCCTCGTATTATCCTCAAATATTACTAACACATTTTATCCTTGGGGTCAATTTGACCCCAGGTATATTTACCTCCAGAAAATGATTTACAGAAAATTGTTAACCAAGTTTTTGTGTCAGGCACTTTGTTTATTTGTTGAATACATAAATAACCCCTTGATAATGAAACCTATCAGTGAGTTTACCTGCCCTCTAGTACCAACATCAGGCAAAACTTTTACATTAGAATTAATTTATCTTGAAAATATTACTAACACATTTTACCCTTGGGGTCAATTTGACCCCAGGTATATTTGCCTCCTGAAAATGATTTACAGAAAATTGTTTCCCCCCATTATGTATCAACTCTGCTCCTGCAGGTGTGGGGATGTGGAATATGCGTTCAGCACATTGAAAAAATATTACCATGATAATTTTAGAAATTTAGACTTACTTTTGTCTACAAAAATAAAAAGTTGAGTGTAAAAAAATGTGAATTGCTTATGAAAAAATATAAATATTCTATAAATATTTAAACTGGTTCACACAAAACCTCATACTTTGTAAATAAGAAAAGTATCATGATATGTGTGGATACAAATGTATTATGATGTATTAAAATTATACTTGTCAAGATGTTCAAAATACATCAACAAAACTCACAATGTGATATCATAATAGGCGGGAACGAGTCTCTATAGTTTGTCTTAATAAGTAAATCAAGTTGCCTCAACAATGAAATTATAGATTATAAATAATTTTACAGCAGTTATTTATTAAGTAAAATGGTCACATTTTCAAAAAAAACAACAACAAAAAAACAAAAAAAAGACTTGAAAAAGGTAATGGTTTAAGCAATAAAACATAAAAACCAAACACCTGTATACAATACAACTTAATGCCACAGAGAAACGGTCACATTTAAATCAAATTAAATTAATAATAGGAGATGGAAATCCCTTTTACCTTTTTGATTTTTAAAATTAATTTTCCTTTGGGTCAATGATTGGCTAGAAAAGTATGTAGACTAAATTTGGTAAAAATACTTGATCCTTATCAAAAGTAACAGTTTATATATTGACTACACCCCGTAAATGTATAATAATAATAAGTTAATATATTTTTAATAAAGACAGTTTGAAATATACATAATAAATAGACATATATTTTTGATCCTTTTATTTGCAGGGTCCATTGTGACATCCAAATACATACATTGAAGTTATTCACCATTTCCCTTTATTGAACGAGAAACAATTGTTTAAATTCGCCAAAAGAAATAAAAATAGATTGTTTATCGTACACACAAAATGACTGCCTTCCACGCGAAAACGTTACATAGGATTAAATCGGATAGAAATTGAATACATTAAAAGCACTACATGCTATTGCTTCGTTGCACTGAATCACATGTTTGTTGACAAGGACGCTAAGTATATATGCATTATGTTCTCGGCTCAAGATTTCAAAGCACCATCTACTTAGGTAGAGTAGATTACTTGCCAAGAGTGTATGTGTATGTTTGAGGATGTGTTCAAAGGTCATGCATGTCAAGTCTTTGAAGAAAAAAATTAAAGTAAAAGAAGATATTTGAAAATAATATATATATATTTATATGTATGCACAGTATTAATTCATTTACATAAATCTCTTTTTTCTTCTCTTCAAATTTATAACATATATATATATATATATATAGGTGTATATTTTGGGTGAAATATCAAGAAGAAAAAAAAATTATCAATTCTTGATGTTGGAAAATACAAACATACATACGTACACAACCCCCCCCCCCCCCCCCCCCTTACAAAACAATAGTCTTTTTGTATACTAAAGAACACAAAGGTAGATAGATGGATATACGATAGATATATGTATTTAAACATACCCATAGTCACGAAGAGTAAAAAGAGACGTCAAATACTTCCGAGAGATTATCAACATATCCTCCTCATATCAAAGAAAAATAAACATGTACATACTTCTCCACCAAAGTAATAGGGATACATCTAAAAATACATGTGAATGAGGTTTATTCATCTATGCAGATGGGATTTTTAACTTGTATATGTGTATTCACGTATCGACACAATTAAGCTATAAAACATGCCTATGGAAATAGTTGTGTTTTACATATGTATGTATGTATGTACATACATTAATGCTTAATATTTCCTTAGAACCCAGCTTCCATTCCCTCGTGAAGAAGAAAATACTTTTAAAAGATTGTGTAATGTCTACAAATTATGAGTATATGTACATACATGGGCCATATTCATTTGTAATTAGCCATGTATGTATTTGTTCTAAAGGTTAACTGGTAGGAGGTAAAAGGTGGTTAAGTCCTACTTTTGAAGAGTATTTCCCGTGGAATGGCATATTGGTAAATTTTTGCATTTAAAAGGTGCTTTTAATCAATATTGAGCTTCTATAAAAAAATTAAAACATTATCCTTATATAATATAATAAATACTCCCCTAAATAATTACCAATCAGTTTAAAGCTGTAAAAACAAGAGCTTTCTATACCCATATGGATTTTTTGAAACCGATTTTCAAAACAAAAAAAATACATAGCAATATTTAATATTATGTCCATAACATGGTGTTTCCCAAATATTTTTTGAAGTCTAAGCACTACGCCATTTTTCCGACCACTAATAACTCTAGCCTTATCAGCAATGCTCATTGAAACATCAACTTCCACAAGGGAAGTTCATTCAAGACACTCATTAGCAATTGTACCATCAAATAACTTCTAGGTCATTAGTTATAAAAGAATATTATAAATCAGTATCAATTCCCTCTGCAAACAGCTGTTTTGAGATTTCTGATTGCTTTTTTTAATTGAAATTTTTGTTCCAGCTTCACAGCTATTGCTGATTTATTCTACCTTCGTGTTACCCGACTTAATTCTTCACGATGAATAAAACATCAAAGGTAAATGTTTCATTTTGTCATCTATACTATGTATTTATGGCTATTTTTAGCTACTTTGCTCTGTATACATGATCATCAAATACGATAGAGCATGCACTTCCATACATCAATGGTCTTAGAGCAACTTACAACATTCCAAATGAGTGAATATCAGCAAATATATTAACTTATTTGGATGTATTTCCCCCTCTTCTTATTTGTATGTTCGTAACGACATAGTGGATAATATATAATAGAGACTAACAAAAGACAATTTAATTCAATATCCACTTTTCATATTTCAAATATCTAAATATATATATCGGCAATAATAATTAGCTTAGTATCCCAATTGCTACTACTGTGTCAATAATCAGACTATTAAATCAGTAAGTTAATTAATCCGTCAAGCTGTAGTATTAAGCAATGCCTCCGTACTTGCGCTTTTAGCACAAATCTTGCGCTTTAGGGATGCATTTGTACTATAAATTTTCCTCTTGCGCTTTTATAAGTAAATAATTGCGCTTTTTAGATGATCCATTTTAAAGAAGTCATTAAAAAAATCGGAGGAAAAGTTTAGTCATGCTCTGCTTGCTTATGAAGTAAATAATTGTATCGAAGCTAAAAGTCTTTATGAAATGTATTTAAATGAGAAAAACAAGCTTTTATTACTGATTACAAAAAAAAAGCTTCGGAACAATTCCAGTATAGATTGGTGTCACAGTGCGTTTCGACGATTCCCTGTCTTCCTGCGAAGAATGAAGAGACTGAGGGACTTTTTTCTCATGTTGGGGTTCTGAAGGATAAAAAAAAAAGAAGAAATTCCACGAAGATCCAGCTGTTAGATATAATTTCTAAATATCAAATTTTGACTTTTAAGGCTAAAAGAAACTTCTTAAAGTTTCGTTCCTCCTGCGACTCTATTTGTATATACAATAGTTCAATTTATATATAATAATCAGTGATGGATAAAAAGGGTCCAGCTGACACGCACGCCCGAGATGACGTCATAAATGAATATGGTACCCTTGAAGTAAGGCAGAATTTCAGCCGATCACATTTGAAGAGGCGGAATGTAACTTATTATTTTGATGTTTTAATTAGGAATAGATTATTATTATTTTTGAGTGACATTAAAAATTTGAAAAGGATAGAACACTAAATTTGTAGCAACTAATGCCATAGCATGAGAACTGAGTCATTTTAGAATGGACTCGGACTTGACTCGAAAATAAATTATTATTTAATCAATACTAATATAGTATAAACCTCAATATGTCTTTGACGGAATTGCACCTCATAATTATAACACTTTTACGCATAAGTGAATCCTATAATTCATATTACATATTTAAGAAACACATATGTACAATTAAATGAAATGATTTTATTTAACCATGTAGTGGCTACTTTTTTTTATTCAACAATTTAATTATCCTTTAAAACTATTATAAAAACTTCAAACAGTCAAAAGTAACACATTTTGTAATCACATAAATTTTTCCATAAAAAAATAAAATAAGATGAAATTTCATAATGATTATCTCAAATATATATATATAGTTATATAAGAAGAACTGAACATTGATTCGTAAAACCAATGTGACTCCAATTTAAGTTTTCATAAATAAACACAAAAAAATAGATTAAATTGATAATACGATGAAAATGTACGTCATAATTACAATTTTAAATTTTTCAAATATAATTAAAAAGAAAAAAGTAACAATTGTCAGGCAATTAATTACATTGAAATCGATACAGTGACTACTGTAACTAGTCACTGAATCGACTGAATATGTTCTTAAAAAATAAACATCAAAAAGAAATAAATAAAAAAATATTCCATAAAAATGGAATAATAAAGTTCATAAAGATCAATATACACAAGATGAGAGAATTTTAATTATGACGTTAGATAAAAGCACATCCCCTCATCATGCAAAAGTCCCTCTCAGAATCACAATTGACGATCGGAGTATTTTAGTACAAGCAAAAATTCTTCAAGTCAATGCTTATCACGGCAACAATATTCTTCAACTGGATGTATCAGGCATTCTTTATACTATCCACTTTTGAATGTTTCAAGTGGAATATCTTTTCAACTATTGTCACACTTGAAGTCCTTAGTCTCGTCCATTGTTATAAATCTATAATTTTCGTCAGTTTCCCGTTTCATTTTGAAAATGCTGACTCTACTTAAGAGCTCCAATGACTGGGTTACGAGAAAACAAGAAGAGACGGATTTACCGGCGTATTTCTACATAAATTGGATGTAATTTTGATGTCCTCCGACTGAAAGTGGGATAATACATGAAGCAATGAATTACGATAGTTCAGATGTGAAATCAAATGTACCTGAATCTTTACCAATACCATGTTTATTGAATGGATCTGGATTTTTCTTGTGACATCAGCAATTTGAAAGTCTCATGATCGGGAATTTCTTCAAGAAGTCGAGAAATAGCATGGTCGAAATGTCATCACACTCGTATCCTGGACAAATTTTTAAGCGTTGCTACCTCCACTGTCGGCGACCAAAGTTCCTGAGTCAAATCCTCAGGCATTTTTTAGCTTAATTTAAAAATGACACTTGTTGTTTTTGAACGGAATAGAACTGAGTCATAAAGGAAGAAGAAGAAAGAGGAAGAAGTTTGAAAAGACAAATGTTGCCAACAACCGCGTATTTTTTGCATGTCAGCTGGACCCTTTTTATCCATCACTGATAATAATATTTATGTATAGGAATGTAAATAATATGCAAATGGGGTGTGTAAAAAAAAAAAAAAGAGAAAATCATCAACCTGGCCACTCTGATAATTTGATGAATGTTGAGAGGGAATTAGCTTGAGCTGTCATGACGTTCTACTGAGCTACATGCTGCTATTCTCCTTTATATATACAAATGAAGACATCAATAATAAATAATAACATTATGCATACCATCTATAGATGAGAGGCAGAAAATTAACCTAAATTAATGTCAGGAAATTATATATTTTTAACTAATAATAATTATACGAGGACTTGAGACCTTTTTGTTTACATTTTATTTGCTTTATTAACCCCTATTCATGTATTCCTTCATGCAAGATCTTTACTATCAGATAGATGTTCTCCCCTCAGTAGTAATAAAGGAAAAATGATAACAGCTGTGTTAAAAGTACCAACTCCCCAAAATCTCGCACGCGGCATTTTGCATATTATTTACATTCCTACTCTGAAATTAGCTCCCATTTAATCTTTTCGCCACTCAAAGAGAGATTGAGAGGTAGAATTTGTGACGTCACGTACACACCTTCTATTTTACTTGTGCTTTTTCTTGCTCTTTTATATAAACTTTTTTTGGGCTTGTATGTTTGAAGCATCTAAAGGCACTGGTAATAAGGTAGCAGATTTTGTAAATCTACTGTCAAAGGACAGGAATATTTAAATATCCTTCTCTGTGAAAGATGAGCACTGATTTGTTCCCAATACATTTTAATAACTGTTGTCAATACATACTAAGAAAGTACGTATTACTTTTTTTAAATTTAAATGGAGTTGTTGTTTTTTGCTTGCTACGTATTTTAATTGATAATGAATATTAAAATACGTAGGTACATCATTCTGTCCTTCAATTTCCTGATAATATTCAAAAATCTCTTTCATTTGTAACAACCTATAGATTCATAACTATCTTTAAATATATAAGAAAAACATTTATTGTATTTGTCTATAAGTTTCAAGGCGTGAAGTCCAGTTCAAAACCTTTAACTTCCCACTTCCTCAATCTTTCCCTGTTCTTAAAAAAAGTGGCAAATACATATGATGACTAATCCCATTAGATTCTATGACTTTAAGACAGAGCCACCAATTTACATGTTTCAAGTCAATATCAAGACTTTGACCCCAAAGTTAATCTCAAATCAAAATCATGTTTTTGAAGCCATCTATTTAAGAAGTCTTGAGTCATAAATGCTTCAACTATAAGTCAAGTCTCAAATCATGTTCATATTTAAGCTATGTATCCAGACAATAAAGACAAGACACATTCTTTTTTTACCAATTCCCAAATGATAAAATATATTTTTTTATTTCTAAAATAATGCCTTTATGGATTTAATATGCTAAAATGGAGATAAAGCAATTATGAAGTAGCTCACAAAACTTGCAAGTTCTCAAAAAAATTAAGTGACTTGAAAAGACTTACCTTGTAGGTCTTTTCAAGTCTAAGTCAAGTTTCAAGTCCGTCAACGCTTTGTCAATTCTACATATATAGTAATATGTCATCAAATTAGCAACACTTTTCCTATAAGCTGCTATGTTTGGTACTAGATTTACGAGGTGGTTAATCATCAAATTCATAATCACTATAGCAGGAAAGGGATTTCATTTTATAAAAATTCGAAAAGTCACTTTTTAGCCAAATTTTAAATGTATATATTTAGGTCTTTGAAGCATTCAAGTTAGATATAAATACAGGGAAATTGCCCAGAATTCTGACCAAATCCCTATTTAGGTGTAGAGTGTTTGTTGATTCTTACATACATCTCTTCTTTTAAAAAAAGCTGTATTCATCATTGGGAATAAATATCTCGGTATTAATGTTTTCATAATGTATGTAATCATGAACTAAATATGATAAATTAATTTCTGTTGCTTTATATTCAACTCTTTATGTCTAGAAGAAAAATATAATCGAACATGAGTTGTCATTTCATGATATTTTACATACTCTTTGTATGATGTCACGATTAAGGACATTCTAAATTGTATTTAATGATGTTTGAGGAGTCATATAATCAATATATGAGTTTGAATTTCTTTAGATTAGGTACAATCAATTTGCTGCTTACATCAAAATCTCCCAATCAAAAGACATTTCTGTCAATGGAATCATTCGGTTAGTTTGGGAAGATCAAGAGTAATAACTTTTACGATTCGTTCTGAATGAAATAAAGGCAAGATACTTAGGATTTGTCATCGTTCTCAAATCAAGAGTTCTTTTATTTTAAGTGTTAATTTGTTATTTCAAACATTTGTGCATGTCACTATAGGTCAAGAAGGTACTATTAAGTATACACCTCATAATGGACATCACTGTTAAATGAATTCTAAGAAAATCAATTCCCTCAAATGACCTCAGAATACTGTTTGTAACGTGTTCATATTTTGAGTGAAATGCCCAAATATGTTAGAGGATGAATGTCCATAATCACGGCATAAAAGTAAGCAAAACGATTGAACCTTTTTGCCATGAATACCATCACCAAATTGTTCTTAGGTAAATCATGAACTGAGACTTATTCCCTCTGAAGTCATGATATATGATAAGGACTAAACATATTTGTGATACAATGGATAAACTGTTTTCTATTGTGATGCTACTGTGCTGGCTCGTGGTAGTCGTCAGGAACTTGCCATAAATCCAGAGTTAAAATGAAATTTATTTATTATAATTTGATAGCTATTTCCTAAAAGATTTTCCTTAATACATAAATTGCAAAAAAGTGAGAGTCTCTCCCCCCCCCCCAACAAACCAATGGTCCCACCGGTTGCGTGAACCCTATAATATAAACTTTACTCGTTGGTTCATGGAATAAGGGTAATTGAACTTCAAACAACATTGAAATATACATGAATATATAACACTTCACATTAAAAAACGATTCTTTCCTGTAATTTAACTCAGAATTAGACCCTATTTTCCTTGAGTACAATCTAGTTGGCCCTAATATTTAGTTGTTTTATAGGAATTAATTAAAAAGTTTTATACTGTTTAAAGGTTGTTTGAAATTCAAATGCATATATATTCTATGTTGTAGACAAAAATTCCAGAAATTAATTGTGAAATGGGATGAAACGAACATTTTTAAAAAGAAGTAATTTACGTTGAAAGAGGAGGGGATGCATTTTGCATGCATACAAATTTCTTATTTTTTTTTTCTTTCTTATCTGGATTGCTTAAAACATGCTTTTATATTAAAAAAAAAATTAAATTTGGTATTAATACATAGACCTCACTATTTTACCAGTCAACACTTTGAAACTTATAATTCTAGTATAGTCCATTCATTCCATGTTAAATTACTCAATTTTGCTCCAAATGCTCATGATTCTACCTTCTCTCTACATATATATGCATAGACATGTCACTTCCCCTTGTTAATTCATTGTTATTCGACTCAGATGATTAGGGTTATACATACATACATAGTATTATTGTTTTCCATTCATAAAAGACATGCTTCTTGATACCCTACCCATCCTACTTCTTCCTTCATGGTTCTTTTAATATCAATTTACTAAAATATCCTTACACATTACTCGCTTAGTTTATTAAGTAGGATACTTAACGATGAATAATCACGGTATGTAAAAATATTATGTAGTGGGGTAGTTCTTAAATACCTATACAGATATGTATAGCCTATACAGTATAGGTAGTTTGTAGTGCTGTGATAAAAGGCGATTGTATGTACTTTTATTATCAAGGGCATTTGATCAAAGATTCTCTGATCCCTTACTGCCAAATGGAATTCCCATGTTCATTATTACGTATAAAACAATGTTGATTACTGAGTGAGATAGGGTACGATAATGATGATGACTGATACTAATTATATTAAGCTTTTAAACCTCGTGAGTTTCATGCAGATTGATGAAAATTAATGCTCTCAATGAAAAACTCAATCACTTGGAACAAAGACAATTCCTTATTGAAACCTTATTTCCGCCTAAAAAAAAAAAAATACCAAACTAACTATGGTTATTATATATGTAGTTTATTGATATTCATATTTATCTTTGTACCATTAGTTTTGTATTATACAGGGTGAGTCACGGGAAACGGATGTTTTTAAAGAAGACAAAACTCTGCAAATATTTAAAAAAAAAATTATTATCATACATAAAAGCATTCATTAAACTATGCTATTATGGAATATTTAGGATCAAAAAACTATGTCAGACAAATGTTGGCTATTTTCACGAGCACAAATTTGAAGTCGCGTTCTAAAGTTGGTTTCCACTTTCACTAAAGTTTTTTCACCTATTTCCTGGATATTTTCACGTATCGCAGTCTTCAATTCTCCAAGTGTACGGGGTTTCGCAGCATAAACGCGTGATTTCAAATATCCCCACAGATAAAAATCTTAGTGCATTAACCCATCTAAGAATGGAATTGCGGCTTGGTATATTACCGTGACGACCGATGTTGAATCTTCGCTTAAAGCGACGTTGGGTTTCTGTCACTGATTCACCATTTTTCACGTAGGTGTCATAAACAAACACACGGTGTTCAAGATTCCACGATATCATGAGGGAAAGAAAGTCAAAATTTAAAGTAAATCTGAAAAGAAAAGCAATTCAAAAGTAATGATTAACAAGTACAAAACTTAACGTAAAAGATAAACAAATAACAACAAACTAAATGGCATCTTAGGCGGTTTTAAAAACAACCTTCCTCACTTTTTAATCACTTATCCTTAAAGAGCAAGGGGCGTTCTAAAAACATCCGTTTCCCATGACTCACCCTGTAGTTATTATAAAAGGGTCAAGTTACTTTTTTTGTACGTCTCGTAGTGTCTTATTTAATTATAATACCATCTATTGACATTAACAATGATGATATCACCTCATTTTTATCTATGAATGTTACATATTGATTAAGTATATCTAAATTATTATGGAGCTGTGGAGGAAAGAAGCATTTTAATTTTATAACAGCTATGAATTAGTAATTTTCATCATAGAAATGAAAAAACTACATTATTTATATACCAATAACTTCTGGGATTTCTTCTATGCTTATATTTTGCTCATCCCATGACTGTTCATTCAACATTTGAAACTTTGAGATTGCAATCCCACAAAATTCATACATGTACACAACATATTATGTAATGTTATGAGTCAGTTAGTTATATCTTACATTGGAAAGGTATAATGACATTAAAATAAAAATATAAAAAGATATAAATGAGACATGATTGAAGGATTGAGCAAATATAGCAAAACTTTAGTAAGTGTGATTATGCAATAATCAAAATTACAACAAAAGACAAGAAATATTTACTTTTTATAAAATCTTTAATTTTACAAATCTAATTAGCGTAGTATTTAATGTGCTAATTACGAATCTGTAATTAGTTTTTACGCATCAAATCTTGTTTTTAAGAACTTTCGATTAATTTTTTTTTTACATATTCTTATAGTTTTTATATGTAAATTTGAGCCAAATATCGAATAAAATAAGTAATTTACATGAAATTCTTTGTAAAGTTAAATACTGATTTGTAAATAGGGATTTATATTTCATGAGGGATCATTCAATCCTGAGAAAATGCAATATATAAATATTTTTCTGACTCACAAATGGGCTCAACTTTATAAAAGGTTTAAAAATAATACTCAAAATTCTGGAAAACTAATTTTCATACAGAAATACTATTAACAGATTCGTAATTAGTACGTACTAGAATTAGAAATGAAGCCTAACTTTGTTGTAATGGGTATAGGACAAGTAAAAGTAGCTTATAATTATATTATTTGACACGATAATTACGAATAAGTGAATAAGTTTGTACGTACGTGGATCTATAAAATTTTCTATATAATTGTTTTTGTTTTGTTTTTTTACTTTTTTTGTAGTTTCGAGACAAATTTTAGGTATGGAAAAGATTAAGCATCAAAATAAACATATTTCTTTCAAAAATTAACACAGAAGATTGAATACCTTAATCCTGTATAAATACACTGTTAAAGACAAAAAATCTTCTTATATATGTATACGTATATATAGTACGCAAATGACTAACGGAGTATTTATGGATAATTATTTATTAACATCTAAATTGTCGTATTCATCAGTGCATTTAACGAGCGTTGATTTACACAAAATTGTGTGGACAATTATGATTCCATTTTCAATATGCTAATTATGTATATATCTACAATCAAAAGGAACTTGGACAATCCATGCTAATAAACTTGCACAAAAGAGGATCAAAAGAAAAGAAAAAAAAAAAAGAGTTCCTAGATGTGAATAAAGGTTCAATTATGTACCCATACTAACACAGATGTTTATTGGTATGTAGTCATTTGCGAATGTTGAAGACCACATTTAATTTTGCATGTAGTTCCTTATGACTTTTGTCTTCTGCTTATTTAAAACTGCTTAAGTACTGATCACGGTCCACTGGCTCTAATTAATGTGTTTAAAAGTAACGTGGTTTACCAATTTTTTTTATAAGATCATGGTCTCTTCTTGGTCAAAGTTTTTTTTTGTTTTTGGTCTCAACACCTTCAAGATCTTGCATCATCTTTTCATGGTGTTTGAGTAAAAAAAATTAAGTTTAAAACCTGCAAACCTGCTTAAAAAAACAAAAACAAAAGCTCACTCTAACCATGAAAAAAATAAAGAAAACAGATTTGATTTTGAATGCATCAAACCTAAAGAGTTTTCTGATAGGAATAATGCCTTTCTATCGGATATAATTACTAGATCTATTAAATAAACCGATTTTATTCAATTTTAGATTAATCGGCAATCTATCAAAGTTGCCAATTACTACTTAGACTTTATTTTCCTGTAGAAAAATTTATCTTTTTAATTAAAAAAAAACAACGAAATCAACGATTTTTTTATCCTTTAAATAAATGAGATCCTAAATTTCTTGTATAAATATGTTTGATTCTCACATTATCAATGTGAATTGAAGATATTTGACGTCACTTTAAAACTGTAACTTGTTTTATACATAGAGTTAAATTCTGATGTAAAATTTAATTTGGGCACAATGGTCATCAATAAAATAAAACTGAATTCACATTATAAAAAAATTTCCGAATAAAAATTCTAGTGTGTAATTCCTCAAAATATTGACAGATGATTATGACTTAATTTATATACAGTAACCGATTAAAACTGTTGTGTGGTTGTGCTTACAAGTATCTAAAATGGAAATTTGAATTTAAAAAGTCAACCAATTAATCATTGGTCATTGGTTTTTAGCCCTAAAATCCGTTCCCGCTAGGGTACAAGCAACTAGCGCTATGGTATAGGGGACACAATTATAGATACAAATTATGTACTTTTGCACAAGTTTAATGATGCAACATACTCAGAGCAAGTGGAATGTGATCAGTCACTGACAAGTTTTGAAACTAGTTTATAGCATGCTCAGAAAACAGGTTAAAAGGAATTATGTACATGAAATAATAAAAGTCGTCTTCAGATATTGCAAATGACTTTTATATACATATATATCTAATTAGTGATGGTTGAAGAAACAAAATGATGGAATTAATTGTATAATGAATCAACAAAATATTTTATTTGTTTTTTACAAAAATAAACCATGTTTCTACTACCTCTTCTTCATGGTGTTACTCCACCTCTATATTGAAAATTTGCACTTTTTTTTGTGAGGTCTTGCTTTTTTCCCCACTTATATTTTCTTCATCATTATTTATTAGGTTGATTGGTGGATCTCAAGTTAGTTCTAGCTAAGCTTTGAACAGTTTTCTAATATTGGTAATTAAAGAATAGTACAACGGCTGATACGAATGACGTAATTGCCTAACTAGTAACTAATTTCAAACATATTTTACTCTTTTCTTTTTGGAGGAAAGGTTGGAAGATGTATGGAAAATCGCTACCTGGATTAAACATGTAATTGTTTTCTACAACTATAAATACTTTTCATGAAGAAAAACTATCATAAAATGATGCAATTGCATTCACAATTAAATCTAACCTTCCATTACAATTATCATATATATATATATATTTTGTTGGTAAATCATGCTTCAATTTGGCATATTCTTTTAACCTTAAAATAAACTTGAAACTGATGAAAAGCCATATCTTATCACCTTCAATGAAATTGACATAGTGTTTTTTAATTTCCTATATAATTATTCTAAAAGTCAACAACCTATTTTTTATTCCACTCCCATCAGTGTCTGCAGATTTTATAAGGTGATACTCACTTATATTAAATCAAAGTATGTAAACATACTTAACAAAACAAAACGTGAGATTGATAAGTACAATCATGAGGTTTTTTGACTTTTTGAAAACTTGCATCAAGAATATAGAGTCAGAAGTTCAAATTGAACTTTTCTTCCAAACTATCATTGGAGTAGACTTGAAAAAGGTCACATTTGTATATAACTATATTTAAATAGACATTTAGATAATATTTCATTAATTATTAATAACATATTTTTATATCCAATTCTCATTAGGGTTTGATTGATCATTTATATGGAGCTTAATATACTAGGTCCTGTTCCTATTATTGGTCCTTGAAGAACATTTACAAAAAAGTTAAAGTGCCTTCTACCTAGTAGTGGTGGGATTTTCGAGATTTGTCATGACTTTGAACTTTTTAAAGGTCTTCTCATATTTCAATTAAATTATAAATTTCCTTATCTAAAAATCAATTTTTTCCTCTTTGTATCGATCTCTCCAAATCTTGATCTAGATTTATCCAGCCTTAACTACAACACTGCCCTCTACAAAACATAATTTCCTCTTAGATTACACATTACCCAAAACATCAATATTTCCAATGTGTTATTTGTCCGCTGTAAATTAATCTACTTTTTGATTCTATTTGTGTTCTGGTTATTGATTTAAATTAATATCCCCTACTTTTAAAGTCTGTAATTTAAAACTAAACGTTTTATAATCAACATCTAAAAATGCAGATGTGCATATGAATTTTTATAAGTTAAACATTGATACATTATGAAATAAACTTCTTAAATAAGTAATTAAGACAAATTTATACATAAAAGAATAAATTTATACTATACGACTCAACATTTTTAAACTTCAATGCTATAAATCCTATTTGCAATTCAAATAAAATAAATTCAACTCATATTCTGCAAATAATAAAAATCATATAAACAGTTGAAATCCAAGCGTGCATTTCATTAAAATCCGCAGTATGTAGAACTAACTTATAAAACAAAGATGAAATTACAACTTATTCAGGCCACAAAAAGAACACATTTTCTTACTCATTAAATAAAGAGCAAGCCAGGCATTATTTATTTACAAGGACCGCCCCTACAGTTAGTTGATTAAATTTAAATTGATTGGAAATATGGATTTATACTCCGGGCGTCATCGAAATATTTTATATAAATGTGTTTCTTATTTTTTTAATAGAAAAATATTGTTTGATGAATGACTTAACATTGAAAAAAAAAAAAAAAAAAAATAAGGTATTTGCATCCGTAGGGTGCATTAAAAAGAAGAAGAAGAAAAGAGAAAAACAACCACAAAATTCCCACTTCCTGTAAACGAAAAAAAAAAAAATAATTAATATAATATCATGATAAGGAGCTTCACGGATATTGAGATTTAAGAGTTGAAAAGGTCTTTCAACACTCTCTACCTAAAAAGAACAACCACACACACACACGGTTGAATATTGAGAGGTTATTGCAAATTTAAAATGCTCATACGGATTTTTTAATCTTCCGAGATTTGTATTTGTTTTGTTTTTTTCAAACCATTGCATAGGGAGTTTACTTTAACACTTTCAAAATATTTGAATACAGCCATATAAGTATTATATATATAAATACTTCATTTCCACATTTATGTACATACATACATAAGTAGTTATACAAAGAGGAACAAAGACATGGATACTTCATATGCATGGCTATATTATTACATGTATATATTATTATTCTTGTAATCGATTTTTATAAAAATGATAATTCGTGAATTCTTGAAATCTTGTTTTTGATAATAATTTATGATTCAATAATCAACATACTACTATGAACGTACCTTTGTTATATGCTCATTCTACACATTTCCAGGAAACTCTTGAGAAACATAACAAGATAACAATCTCTCAACCTTCTCTTCAAGTGTTAAATATATTTATCGTGTTTATATTAACCCAATTAAATTTATCTCGAAACTGGTTTGCAATAAATATGGCAGACCCAAAATATATACATTTTTTAGCCTTGTTACTTTAATCTTCATCTGGGCAACAAGGCCAAAACTTTAAATAGGTTAAATAGACCAAGAAAACAATTTTTAATCGTCTCTAAGTAGTAGAAGCAAAGGGTTAGTTATTTGTGAGCTATATTTGTTGTATTTAACTCGAATTTGCTCTTGTTACACTGTGAACGACCTCCTGCTATAGAATGCGGAATGTTTCAAATAATAATAATTGATTGACTTCAAACCAATGCAGCTAATCTAAAAAACGTTATATACTGGGTCTACCAAATTCACTGCAACACGACTTCAAGATAAGTTTAAATTAATAAGTCCATTTTTTTGTATGTGGTGTTCAAAGTGTTAGAGATTTACTAAGGCGATGGTTGTTGATACAAAAGCTCTCGTAAACCTCCGTGAAAAAGGGGACAGTAATTTGGTTATTGCAAATAAACTCTTTATTGCTCGTCAAACGGTTTGGAGAGTTTTAAAAAAGTTCAAGGAGACTGATATAACATCCCCTTGACCATGTCAAGGCAGAAAACAATCAATTTGAGCGAAACATGTATTAACATTTTTTGTATGAAAAGTTGAGGAGGAATCTTCAGTATCGGTCCGCAGGAAAATTGGCTGCTGAAGTAGAAATCAGACAGACTTCAATCGCCAATTTCTTAAAGAAGACCTTGGGACCTTCTTTCTTGTAAATTGATATAGAGACATGATCTTTCAGATCTCCATGAAGGGATGATACTTGATAGATGTCGCCATTTCCTGAATCGCTATCATAACAGTACACTACCCAAATTAGTTTTCATTATTGAGAATAAATTTGACATTCGGTAGTGTTTAAACACCTATAATGACCAAATGGGGGATAAAAATGGGCCTATGAAGGACAAAAGAGTGAATATTCTACAAATTTTACATTCCTTCTTGATCTGGGAAGCAATCGCAGCCATTGAAAGATCCCCACTCGTTTTTATACCTTCTTCTTGTGTCAAAATCAACAGCCAACATTATATTGAGAGCATTTTGAAGTTTTTGATAATAATTTATGATTCACTACTTCCTTGAGTAAGTCAAGATTTTAATGAAGCTCATTGGATTTTCCAACAATTGGATTCTGCTCCGTTACATGGCTTGAAATTGACGCAAAACTGGATTCAAGGTCATAGCAAAGAAAAAAGCTATCTAAGAGCCCTAATTTGAATCCTTTGGACTTCTCCGTTGGTCAATCCTGAAGAGGAAGGTATGACTTTTGGAAAGGATAGAGCTCAAGTTACTACGAGATTGGCCTTGATTTCCCTCTGAAGTGATGTATGCAAGCTGGGAAGCACTTCCTCGCAGATTGAAGGTAATCATACAAAATAAAAAAGGTTACATCAAATAGATGCAACAAATTCTTGTTTTCCCATGATTAGACTATAAAATCTCAAAATTTGATTTCTTTTTGTACCTGTTTCTTTGAATTTTTAGAATATCCATAAGTTGCCATAAATATGGTGGACCAAATAGGTCTTCATCTCTCAAAGTCTTAATACCGTCTTGGTCTCACATATTATTACCCCAAGAGAAGGAATAAATCAAAATGGCTGACTTTCAGAATGACAACGTCACGTGAAAACGCTCTATTCCCAGTAAATTTGCTAAAAACAGAATATTTGAAATACCTAGATAATTTCAGACATGCTTTTGACATGGATATAAATATCTGTGTTTGTAAACATAAAAAAAGTTCTAAGAATGTAAAGATATTGTCATATTACAACTAGGTATGTCGTAATATTTCATTTACAAACTTGTGGTTTTTGTTTTTGTTTTTTTGCATTCGTTATAACTGTTTATGAACTAATTATAAATGGAAAAAGGAGTTGACTATTCGAAATAAAAGTATTAACGTACATTGATGTTGAAATTTGAACAAATCCATGATATTAATCAAATGAAATAATATTAACAATAGAAATCCTAAGACTCGTTGTGCATTGTCATGACATAGAATGGAATAATGTAATTTGATATTTTATATGCATCAACATCTCTTAAAAACAAATAAATAAATATTATTTAATGTACAAGTGCATGGTATGTCCTTCATCTGTACCAGTACAAATTTGCATGGGAGATGCTTCCTAGATATTTATCATAACATATTATAGAGAGATTCTTTTTATTCCTCAGTCTTTCTTCCAAAAAAAAAAAAAAAAAAAAAAAGACACAAAATACCAACTGTGGAAGGAATCTCCTTTTAACTGTTGCGCATATCAAACTCATTGTAACTTTCAACTTTTCTTATAGAAAGAGAAAGAACAACGGGACAAAATTATATGCTACTACTATGGGAAGTCTTTCCAACTCTAGAACAAATATTCATAATAAATTATAGAACTATTCACATCATAGCAACTTTGTCCAACCAATCAACGTTCAGAACAAAAATTAGGGGTAAGACTGGAGGTAAAAGAATTAAAATAATCTACAGCTGACTAAAAATACACAAAAGTTGATGTTTCTCAATTATAAAAATATTGTCCTAAGGAACTATTCACAGCTTAACAACAGCCGATTTGACTTACCGTATATATTACCGTGTATAAAAAGAGACCGCCCCGTCATTTTTTAAACAAAAATTATGGAAAAAAGTACATAGTTACTGCTGCTAAAAACACTTACTCTCATGTAGTTTAAGAGACTCCTTATTTTTAAATTGAAAATTTTGAGCAAAAAAGGATCCCTTATACGTGTATATTGGAAAATACGGTAATCCAATCAAGGTTCAAAATCCTTTTAAGGAGCCAGATAAGTCGAAAAAGTCGTTCAGCATATTTTTAAAGGGTAAGATAAACATTAGCTAGCTATGTTAGCTATAGAGTTTTATGTATATATGTTCAACTCAAATCATCAGATATTTAGCTGTAAACGATTCTCTAATATTAAAAGAATAATTCTCCCAGAGTTGTCAGTTACCAACTGGACTTTGTACCTACTTTTACGTGGCAAAACTGTAAGATACTATTAAGATAAGGTTCTGAAGCGTTGCCAAATTACCTTTGTGATACTATGACACTTATCAGTCCAATCATGAAACAAAAATAATCATTTGTCCATCTATACCTCTTCAACAATGGATAACATGCATAACTTACGATATTCATGGATAAATAAACTCTGAGTGTTTTGACTCGTACATAATTCCTGTGCAATCTATTTTATCAATGATTCGTGTTAAATATATATATATATATATTACATTTAAAGCTACAATAAGCGATAAGGAATATATATTTCGCAAAAAACTATTCCGGTTGACCAAACGTCAACTAAAAAAAGACTGAAGTGTTAATATGAGAGATCAATTGAGTTAAGTGTACCCTTAGTCGTCTTCCTTCCTTGATTTTTTGAGACACACAAAAAATATCATGGGTTATTTAATAATATTATAATTATAGAGATAACATGCTGTTAAATCATTGTCAGTGATGGAGTGAACACGCCCTTCCATAAGAATGATCAATGGAACAACTCTCCTGAGTAGTACATAGCTACATATAAATATTGAATAATAAAAACCTCATTTTTCTTTATAAGGAACTGCTATAGGTATGTTTTTGATTCGCAGTAGTTGGATTAAGCACTGTATATCAGAAAATTATTTAATGAGCTATGATCCACTCATTCAAATCATAGCATCATCCATTATAGGAATTAACATTTTTTTAAAGTAAACTTCTATGTAAAAATATGGACCCCAAATTATGATAAGGAAAAATATAGAATTTTACAATCCGTTTCTCCAAAAGTGGGTAAAATATTTATGTTTTATGTTAATAGTAGATGGCTATAGATTTACGTGTATATTAAAGTGGCTTTATTTTAATCTTTTTATTACATTTTGTGACTGTCTTCCTCATCAAAAATTGTTCCTTTGTGTAAAATCATACTCTGCAATGTTTCAGTTTCATTGAAAAAAATGGATTTGAAGCACATTTGAAGCAAGTTTTATAGTGTTTTAATTACATTTTTGTGGGCGAAATATAATTACAAAGGAACTGAAAAGTATTCTCTTCTGAAAACTCATAATATTGTTTAATTTAGCCACATTATAGTTGTAATTTGGCCGTTGTATAATACTTAGTACTAACATAAATTAAGTGACCATAGATGTAAAACATATTTGTTAAATAAATTTTCAAAAAATACTCATCAAAATAATAATTTAACAAAATCATTTCAATTCTGGAACCTCAAAACTTTGTTCGACTGCCTTGAAATTTATTTTGTAATTATTTTCTATTACGTAGCAAATTTTCTTGATTATCCAATATTTGTTTTCATTTTTGTTCTAAAAAAAAATTAAACAAAACCCTGAAACAAGCCACCCTAATGTACATTAATTAAAATGCAATTGTTATTCTCAAATATTAAGAAAAAATATCAAACATATTTTAAATAAAATATTCAAAGGTGAAAATATACAACAAACAGTCATTTCTTTGCTCAATAAAAATTTGCACATTATATGCTATTTAAAAAAGAGTTGAAATTATTTCCGTCTCACATATATAAATGGTTTTCCAACCATAGGTATCTAAATACCTTAAAGTTTTTTTAAAAAAAATGCTGGAAAAAAGAGTTGAGAAAACAATGGGTCTTTCAAAAAATTCTTTAGATATTTACGTCGATTGAAATTGGACGGAAAGACTTTCAATCAATTTCTAAATAAAATTTTTTGCAATTACATGATCATTTATAAAAATTGGGGAATAAGGAAAATTAAGGTAGAACATTTTTTTAAATAAATAATTCCAAATATAAACTATACAAAAAGCTCTTGTTTCGTAAGTTTGTTTCCATGCTTATAAACAAAGATTTATTATCTTTAACATTTTTAATTATGATTATTTTCGAAGGGGGAAATTATTCTCTCTATTGCTCAACTAGGATCAAAAGAAATGGCGTTTGCCTCAATATTTTTTGATATAACTATCAATATTAAGAGTTCTCAATAAATCGATCTTTTAATTTTCCTAAATGTCGAATTGAAAGTTCCCTTATCATCTTCATCTTTTGACACTCGAACCATAATCCCTCTTCATAGATGATTTATTTCTGATCCATTATTGGCACTATTCTCTAAATCCATAGCAACTAAAGCTTTTTTTGGTTTATTTCATACATATATATCATAATCAGATAAAGACTCAAGGAAAGCAAGAGCCGTCATTTTTAATTAAATAGCTATGCACTTTAAATTATTAACAACAAAATGCATAATCTTTTTGTTTTCCAAAGCTGTTATCATTTTTCCTTTATTACTACTGAGGGGAGAACATCTACCTGATAGTAAGGATCTTGTATGAAGGAATAGGTTACATTAAGGTTAATAAAGCAAATAAAATGTAAACAAAAAGGGCTCAAGTCCTCGTATAATTATTAGTTAAAAATATAAATATAATTTCCTGACATTCATTTCAGTTAATTTTCTGCCTCTCATCTTTGGTATACATACATAATGTTATTATTTATTATTGATGTCTTCATTTGTATATATAAAGGAAAATAGCAGCTTGTAGCTCAGTAAAACGTTATGACAGCTCAAGCTGCTTCCCTCTCATTGTCAGAGCTACCAGATTGATTTTCTCTTTCTCTTTATTTTACACACCCCATTTGCATATCATTTACATTCCTATCAATGAGGTACCTATTAAATAATAAGTTCAAATTACAGAGGAATTTTATATACATTTTTGATTAACAGGTTCAAAATAAAAGGTCCAAATCTGACTAGTGATATTATATTATATGATATTTTGTTGTACGCATAAATTTAATTTTACTTAATGAAATAAATACAAAGAAAAGATACGATTTTTCTCCATAATCAAATCTACAATTATGTTGCAAAATATACATTTTAGATGAAATTTATAGTCATATTTTTTGAAGATGATGTATTCAATTAGAAAAAGTTATAAAATACGAAATATATGCACCTTAATGCATTTGGATGTAATGAAAGAATAATGTATTTTTTTTTTCAAAAAGCCGTAATTTTTTTGAACTTTTAAGTCGTTTAATGACCTTTATTTAATGTTTAGTCTCTTTAATTAGTAATTGATCAGGGGATAATACCCATATAAAATAAATATGTTCACTACATTGAAATGGACACTTTAAGGTTTATATTTCAAGTAAGATCATTTAATCCAGAGAAATAATTTTTTAAAGGATAAAAGGATCCTCTTTTTTTTAAGAAGAACACATGTTTAACGTCTTGGTTCCATATCTGTTTTTAAGCAAAGGTACTTATTTGTAAAATAATATTTTGTTTTCAAATGTGCATTTGGCTCAAAAGGGCCTAATTTAGTAGCAATATAGATTTGATTTGAAGCTGTTAAACTTTTACATGGAGTTATAAATTATACTCCAAATACAATATAGTCAATCAAAATACCAAAAGATATATTTTTCCAATAAAGATAACAAATATTAATATAATTAATCATATCAGTATACATATATATTTATAATATAACTCGTAAATATCAAAGACTGTAGGAGCAATGACTTATTTCAATGTTAGCTAATAATAATTATTTAAAAAGAAAAGAAATTATAAGCCATTCAAGATGTTTATGCAAGAAATTGTGTCCTTTTAGTAAATGTCAATTAACCACATTGTACCTTTTGACATTTAAAAAATAGTTTATTTTATAAGTATGTATAACAATGTAGAGATCCGTTGCATATCAATGAACATGCATTCAATAGTGCCAAGGGAAATGATTTAAAAATATATTTTAATAAAAAATAAATTTTCCAATATTTAAAAAAATAAATATTTTAAATATTGTGTTAATGAGATAAAATAGCAAATATTGAGGGTTTGATAGTCATATATAAACATGTTTTTTTAATTAATTAAAGAGATTTTATGAGGAATACAGGTGAATTGGAGAAAACCATTTAGAACAAGGATTTTTTATTACAGAAATATATTTGAAAAATAGATTTGGTTCCTCCTAGGGATGGAACGAAGTAGATTTAAATCTTTTTTAAGCCGTCTATAAGTACTTGATTTAAATTTGAAGTACATTTGCTTGAAGTACTTTTTGAAGTCGTTATGTAGTTTTTTTTAGGGGGCTGTAGTAAGGTGAAAAATTGGAGGCCCATGTTTTTGAGTACATTTAAAAAAAATATCTTTGTGAGCAAACTTGTCTAGTATTGATTCTTGTTAAAGTTAGCTTGCTATTCGTTGGAGCTCAGTTCAACCTGTTAGTACAAAAAATAAAAGGATTTTTGTCAATCTGTAATTTACGTAAAGTTACTTAAAAGCAGTATTCGAGTTGTAATTTTTTTTTTGTCTGGGAGAAGTCGTTAATTTATGCAAATGTATTATTATAAAGGATAGTCCATGAAATAGTTGAGGAGAAGTATCAAAGTTTTGACCTCTGATACCCCTTGTTTGTAGTTGTGAGTTTTGTCACCCTCCCTCTCACCAGGCTGTGACTAGAGATTTAATAATTTAATTTTATAATTCAACCCAAAATGTGAAAAAACAAAATCATTAGAGGCCATGAAGAATAAACAGGAAAAAAGTTCTAATCGGATACTTATTCTTCTCTATGAGTTAGCTTTAGCAAATAGTGCAGTTTATATCATGTTGAGTTTATTTATATTTTACATTTTCTGACCGTAAAAATAACATCCTACAACGCATTTGTACGCAAGAATATTTTTAGTTTCCCATAAAGTCTTTTCAAAGACTTTGCCTTGTAATCATGTTTTTTTGTTGACGAGCTTTCGAGCGCATACTCCTAAGTAATATTTATGAGTCCAAAACTTTACATAAAGACTTAACATTTTGAGTGGTGGGCCATAACATATAACAAAAAGCTATGCTGATATTCTTTTACAGTTTTTGGTTACAATTTTCAATGTTCACCACACGAAACTCATGTTCTGACTCAGCTGCGTAACTGAGTAACTATAATGCACTTTTGATTGAATGCATGTTCATTGATATATGTACAACGGATGTCTACATTGTTACACAATGTTAATTTTCTTTAAATGTCGAAAGGTACAAAAAGACACCATTACACCCCCCCCCCCCATGTACTGCATATAAGTATTTAAGTATGAATAAGGATTACTTTTTATGCCAAGTATTAGTACTCATGTTTCATGAACACTTAAATATAAGTATAAAATATAATACTTAAGTACACTTATAGCGCTTATGTATGTACTTGACCCTATCATGGTTTGCACACTATAGGTTACCTATGTAATACCACTATTTAAATATATTCTTTTTTTATAAAGGAAGATTTACCCGCAAATTTTGTAAGAAGTTGTTTCAAGGGATCTTTTTTCTTCCCTTTTAAATGAGAAGTTTCTATTAAAAAAAAAATTTTTTTTTATCAAAGTTTATTTCTAATTATACATTAGAAATGATTTTTCTATAGTTAAACATCTCTTCTATACCAATTATTTTGGGCTTAAAAAACTAATAACCGATTAATCGAACAATAATTTTTTAAGATCTGAGTAAAAATAACATAGGTCAACACAATTGAAATGTCAAAAGTTCTAAAGGGTAAAAGTATACCAAAAAGTTATTTAATATTGCACACTGATTTCAAATCTGTAAAAACCAATTTCGAAAGATGCGACGGTTTTTAAGAAATTGGACTCTACTTTTTTAGCTAATTTGGCCCATTTTCCAACTTTAACTTTAATTTAAGCCTAGAAGAATACAAGTTTTGTGCCTTAAAAAATGTTGATTTGCTAGTGTATTTAATGTTAATTTCACTTCCAGTCTTTGTTTGGATCTAAAGGGACTCCTGAGGGCATAGGCGGCAGGAGTAGGACCAAAAGTTTGTACTTAAATAATTCCTTGCAAATTACATGAAATGGGTTAATAAGGAATGCATTGATGAGCTGAGTCCCACAGCATTTAAACGAGATGTCAAGCTCCCGATAAGACTCCATAACTAATAAGAAATTGTTCATCTAAATGTGTAAGTTTTCATCCAATGTCGAGCAAAAGTTCCCTAGAAATCAATGACTTACGGTAGAGCTACTAAAAAACAAGCACAATAGACTGAAGTAGTAGCGCACAGAAGGATTTCAGCTGACTTCGTAATCCTTCTGTTTGATACTACTTTAAGTGAAGTAATTGAAAAGTTTTAATACAGCTTTTTTGGACATAAACTTTTAACTCCGTTTTTTATTAATAAAAACGGATCTTGTGTTTAAAGGAAATAAAGCAATTACGTCATGGTCTCAAACTGTTTAAATTTGGTCGATTTAATTGGCTCACTGATATATTGTATCGTGTACCATTGCATGTCAGGATGTCATATGAAATTAATGAGCCTCATTCGAATGTAGGTATTTCCATTCCACATCTCGGCATTCGTTAAATTATACCTGTACATAAAATAAAAACAAATTAGAATATTGTGACATTGATCTTTTTATTTGCATTTTTTAGATACATAAATATCAACAGAATAATATTCAAAAGTATTAAAATAATCAAATAACAAACCTTAGTCACATTTCAAGGGCATTTACAGCAGAAATAGGTGAGAAAAAATGTTTGTATTTTGTAAATCCATAGAGTTTTGGGATTTCCAGATATTAAAAAAAAATATATCCAAAGAAGTAAACAAAAAATAATTAATACTGGTTTTTTTTCTCATATAAATTAATCAAACTTTATGTAATATTAAATAATGAAATGTTTTTATGTATTTCTTTTCTGTTCATATATACTCTCAAAGTACATTTTAACTATTTCAGAGGCAAATTATTTCACTTTCATAAAATAAAGAGTACTTTAAAAGCTTACTGAGCACATCTACATATTAATCATTCAAAATTACAAAGAAAATATACCTCTTATTATGGAAATAATGGAATGATAAGCTCTATTTGCCATCCTTTAGAAAATTTGACAGATCAGTAAAATCAATTCTTCAATAAATACAAAGAATTTGCATGTGTGCTCACAACTGGATTTTGATAAGGAAGCCAACTGAAATTTGCTGCTCCACACAAAAATTTGTCCAGTCTAATCTTGATTACTAAAAATTATAAATCACCTTTGGTCATTGCCACCTCCAATCAAAACGTACAATGACTGTCATTTTGAAATTTGTCACACTGCAAGAATAAAAGATACTTTACCCATAACAAGTGAGTATATTTTAATGGGAGCAAAACCAAAAGATAGGCCATCCACTCAAACAGAATTCCAGACCCCTTTGCTACAAAGTTTATATCAAATGCCTTTATTAAATAAGTCATTGACTCTCACATCCCACATTCAAGCAAGTGGGATAAAAAAGTTGATAATTTTTGGGAAACCTATGAGAACGTCAGTAAAGTACCAGTTGGACAGAAAAAGGTGCATTCTTTTGAGCAAATGACCTGAAGTTACCTTTGTATTTATGCAAGTATTGGCTCTCATTCTAGTAAATACAGATGTTTGTAGGGTGACTGTGGTTTCCAGTAGATAGAAGTGTGTTGTGGGAAGCCCGCTAGATTAAAAACTATTTCTTATTCAATATTTAGATGTTTTTATGTGATAGATGTGCCGCGAAAGTTTAAAGAGCTCAATAGTGTGCCGCGATTTAAAAAAGGTTGGGAACCACTGGGCTAAGCAGTCTCTAAAATATAAAAAAAATTAACATATTCAATTGGTAAATAGAATTTCCTGGACAAAAGGGAGCAAAAACCTGGGACAACAGAAACTTTAAAACGTAATGTTCAACATAATTTGATTATACTTCAAGTTACCGTATTTTCCTGTCTATCAGAGACCCCGTCAATTTTTAAACAAAAATGCTTAAAACACCATGTATTTTGAGACCCTCTATTTTTAAAGTGAAAGTTTTGAGCAAAAAAGGATCTTTTATACATGGGAAAATACGGTAAATCCTTTAACTTTGAGGTAAGACTTTTTTTGTAAGGATAAAATGATTTAACTAAATGACTATATACTTTCTATTTACCTCGATTGCAATAGTAATGAAACAAGGAGTGTAGGCATTAATCTATTTAAAAGTGTGCCACTATTTTAATAGACTTAATGATATATGAGTTAAAAATAATCATGGTTTAATTAGACATAATGACTAGATACGTACATACATACATACAGAGGAGGTGCACCATTAATAAATAAGCTAACGGATTCAAAATCATTTTCTTGGTCCCCTCCATGATTTTGTCACGAACTTTTAAAAATGTTATATGTAACTAAATATATCCATGATATATTTCATATACTCGTAATCTCTGGAAGGTATGTATACATTTCGTTAACGCCTATAATTATAGTCATTAAAAGTACTTTTTTTTTAAAGAAGCTCATGATTTTGAGGCATCGTTTAATAGCTTTTAATGGGCTTTTAGAATTAAATTTATTGTTGAATTGAGTTGTAGCAAATATAAGCTCAGGCTTAGAGGTAACAGTCGTTTTAAATAGATGTACAGTATGTTTAGTTAAAATTAGAAGGAATTTTAAAAGTTTATATATATTATTTTGGTATAGATTTTGATTTTATATCAAAAATTAATACTGTAGAATTTTTACCTTAGTAATGTTCCGGGAAATTGACTTTCAGCAGGATCCTGGGAAATCAATTATTAAATTCCAGGAACAAGGTGGTAAATATCAAATACTGTAAAGTCTATGTATTTATTTTATATTTTAAAAGGAACCACTAAATGTTTAGAAAATATTACTGAAAGATACAAAATTAGTGTATGTTTCCTCAATTAGAAAGTTAAGTAACAATTAAATATTTATTCGCTAAGGTTTTGATTCTTGTCAATTAAGATATAAGCAGAGAGTGTTGGAGATTTGTATTCATTTTAAAAGTATGGAATAATATATACACTAAACAAAAGGAAATAGATATAGTCATAAATTTACAAAGTGTACATATACATATATATGTCAAGTCAACAAGAAAGCAAGAAAATCCACTTTTATGTTTTTTTACTTGATAAATATAACAGTCAAATATTTAGGAGTCATTTTAAGACCTATTGCGCACGGGTTTTGTTAAAATATCACTTTTAATTAAGAATGGCAAGGATTGTTATTTATCCAATATGCCGATATGGTCCCTGAAAAGAATGTTCATCCTTTTCATAGCCCCAGAGATGTATTTAGTTGTAGTTGTCTAAAACCAGTTCATTTGTTGTAGAACTATTAAGAATCAACTAAATCCGCTATCATGATCACCATAAATCATAGTAACAGTAACTACATTGTCAGAAATACCAGATGTCTTTTATTCTTGATTGTTGCCGGTATTTTTTTCCTATAAATAAGTTGAAGTTATTTAATACAAAAGAAAGAGACTGTCTTCAAGAATATGAGTGCAGTTCACACTCATTTTTGAAATATTTCAGATAAACTTGGTTTCTTGTTGACTTGACACATACATATATAGTTACTCAATCAAATAACTAGTAAAGTAAAAAATAATTTTCTTATCATATATTTTTTTAAAAGTAATTTTTGATGGTTAACTGCGAAATACAAAGCTCAAACCGACTCGCAAGCTCACATCACATTTAATTCTTTATATTAAAAGAATATAAGATTTAAGAGTTAGAAACACAGATTACCATACACCCCAAAGACTGAACATTTGTGGTGATTTGGAACAGTTTAAAAAATCATTTATTCGACACATGAATAATGGTTAAGCTTTCTTGGCGAATTTCTAGTCCCTACTTTTTTTTTCATGTTTCATTATTTGAACTAGGCTATTACCATGGCTAACCATCATTTGTTAGCTGATGAGTGATGACGTAGTATAAACTAAATAAAAGCTTTGTTTTTATGAACAACCATTTTGAAAAATGAGTTTTGCAATATGCTAAATAAATTTATGCTATATAAATTGTCTATTTACCCTCTTTCTAAACAAAAATAATAAAAAAAAGGGTCACTGTCCAAGTCAAATATGATGACACTTTGATGTCAATTTACCCGGGATAGTTTTTGTTAAAAAATAATTTGAACTTTGGACTATGGGTACTATTTTCTGGGTGTCATGATAAATAGGACTCGATTTATATGTAGGTTTTTGGGACTGATACAGATTATTCAGGGGCTAAAAATCTGATGACCAATTAATCAGTCGATTTTTTTGAGATCTTAGCAAAAATTACTACACTAAAGTCTACATATAGCAACATCAGTCATAGTTTTTTTCATCACGATGGAAATCGATTAAGATTTTGAGAAAATATATCAAAAAAAAAAAAATTGTAGTTTCAAATTTGGTTATTGATGTCTTTTGTGGTGTCACAAACAGTTTTATGATAGTTTTAGTTTTTTAATATTAAATAATAGTTAAAAGTGAGGCCACAAACATTAAATTTCATGGATTGTAAGGGTCAATATATTTTAAGAAATTTTACAAAATAGCCTGCAATAATCACATTTTGGTTTTCAATGGCTAAGAAATTAAAAACTTTTCATCTCAACCTTTTTTTTTCTTAATTTTTACATTATTTGGATCTTATTTTTAAGGAAATATAATACGGGTAAAAATCTGCAACTTTAGCCAATGACTTATTAATCTAAAAATACCTAAAGTCAGCCGATTTAATCAACTCACTATTATATAAGTATAAAAGTGGATTATACAGTAAAACGTTTCATACGAGTTTTACAGATATATTTTGAGTCATAATTTTCTCAAATTTAATTAAGAGGATCAATGTAGTTATTATGAATATCAGGACCCCCCAGTAAGACATTGTCCACTTTAAAAACTAACAGCTATTTTTACATTTTTATATAAATGGAAGTGTAAAATAATATGACAAATCCAATAATATAAAGGGCAAAAATAAATTATATTAATAAAAGTATAATTTATAAATTGTAAAAATATTGAATAAATTGCAAGTAAGATCTCGTCTATTTATAGAGCCCATTCACGGATGTCGAGGGTTAAAAAATAAACTTGACAATAAACCCATGTTGGGTTGATATATTTATGAAATAAAATGGAACAATTTCACACACGTATGCATAAATTACATAATAAGTCGAATTGACGCCATCTTGGAGGCATATAGTTCATTTATATACATATAAATAAAATGGATATATTTCAAAAAAATCTTAAGAAAAACGACTTTAAATATAAACAAAAACTTAAAACTTAAAATAAAATAAAATTAATGCATAGGTGGTGAAAATTTCATGGCTAGATTTGTACAATTAATTTTGTTCTAGGTAGACTAAGGACCATAAAATTAGAATAATTGGAGAAACATACTTCATCCTTGACAAGGTAATGATTAATTTATTCGCTACTCTATGTAAATTTGATATATTATCATATAATTTAACACATTTTTATTTATAACATTTTTTTAGTAGGGTCTGAGATATAATGAGACGATATATATTTTTGATAGACGGTAAAAAATTATATCATTTTATTTAACAGTAGTAATTCACCATTTTCCTTAATTTGAAAAATACGAAGGTTTTATTTTGAGAAAAATTCGATTTTTTAAGTATCTTCCAAGATGATTGACTTCCACTTCGATGACACTCCGTGAAAATTCTCAATTGGAATCGAAAGTCACCAATTTTTTTTTAAAAAACCTCGTCTTTGTATTTAGTTATATCTTGGATTAGAAGTTACATCCGTGCTAAATAAGCTCTTCTAGTCTATAATTATTTCTTTTTTCATAAGAGGTAATGGCTAAAAAAATCGAAATTTTAAAACTACTAAAAAATTAATTATAATTTATTTTGACCTATAGATTATCTGAATTGGTATTCATTTTATAACAAAACTTCTTTCTTTTCTTTTACTTATCTGGATATAATTACTGTTACAGTTCTCTAAAGTTTTTTTCAAGGTATGGTTATTTGTTATTTATTTCCAATACAATAACTTATGTGTATTCTCACATTCAACATGTCTCTCTGACCTTATTAAACACAAGAGGAGCCAGATTTTTCCTCATACTAGAACGACCATTGGGGGTTATTTTGACCCAAAGTATCTAAACTATCTAGATAATATAAAAAAATATGTATCCTTTTTGCAAGTTAAATGAAGACAATATCACCTTGGATAGTATCTGTTCATTTAAATTGTAACTCTTCTAGAAATCAAAGTATCTCTAACTCATTCCTGAGTTATTTTTGTTCTCAAACTTTCAGCTGTCTTTTTCCTTTATTCTTCTTTATTATCAAACGATAAATCAATGTCATGCCTAGACATATACAAAATGTTAGAATAGCGTTGAGTTTAAGGAAGAAAAGAAAAATATCGGATGGTAACACTACCATTGAATTCAGTCTTCTCTGTATCATTGAGCCTAGAGCTTGCTACAGTTATAAATAACTATTGTATCTTATATGATATTGTCAAATACAAGTCAGCAGATACAATACAGGGGTACCAGATAGTAATTGCGGACACACTCTAACACCTAAACAAAATGACCATCCCTAGTCTTGCCTCCTTCTCCTTTAACATTTTAGCAAGATAATTTTATAAGACAATATGAAGATAAAGGTAAAAAACACTAAATATAAATCTTATCCTTCAAAAAATTAAGATAGTTATGAGTCATTTGTACTAAATATCGTTAGTAAGAATTTATTTCTGTAGTTAAAGAAGTTATTACATCATCAAATTTCAAAATAGGTCAAAATGACCATCTTGGTCGTTTTATAACTAAATTCATGGGGTTAACCCTTTAGAACTCTATGCATTCCTGTTCCTCATGTGGTAACTCGTGCTCATGAGTTGTTAGATCCTATCTTACCTCATCCATCAACTTGTGAGTGAAACACACCTCGAGTGATAAACAAGGACCAATTACGAGGACGAAAAATTCATTTCATCCCTCTCAAAGACGTCCTCCAATACAATACGTCATTCTCAACGTTTTTTCAAATTTTCAAAACAATTACAAAACTTTTATTTCGTCTATAACAACAAAACAACAACTGCTGAGTTTAGATATGCTATTAAAATTAAAAATGGGATGGTCGGTTTCTTGAGTAATAGGTTATGTATCTCGAGAAATAATCACCGGATTTTATAAATTTTAAAAGAATTCTACAGTCTGGAACATTCATATAAACTTTTTTGGCTTCAACAACATTTCTCTAAATTGCATTTGTGTCATCATCTTTCATGTATTTTAAAAAACGAAAAATTACATTTTAGCTGTTGACATAGTGGGGTGTATCTCAAACACAAATAAATATTTTGACGTGTAATTTGGCATTGATATCAGTGACAGTAGTGCCAACTTAAAAACAAAATCATTTATCCCTATCAGAATCCCCCCAAAAATTAAATTCAAATTTCCCGGTATTTTTTTGCTCATAGTAGTAGATCGGATTACGGGACTGCATCTCTCTTTATATAAATAAAAAAAGCTACTTACAAACTTATAGTCCAAAATACTTGCTAGTCTAGTAAATGGCTGTCCAAAGTATTACCCCTATTTCTAATTTTGATCTGACATGATTTTTTTTTTCTGTTTCTTTCGGCTCTCCCCTATAATTAAATCCCTTCATTCATTAAAATCAATATAAAGTACTGTAGTAAAAATCTACAGGAAAAAAACAACAACCCTTTTAATGATACAGACACGACATTGAAATTAATATCCTTAAATGTATGTTTTAATAGCATCTCCTATTTGGAGATGCTGTTGTTTTTTCAATCAACTTTTTTTAAGGAACGGCACAATTGGACAGTATGTTAAGGATATTGATTTATTGTAAGATAAAGTGTGAAAAATATATTTTGTTTTATTTCAATTTTTATAAGTGCTTTAGGTGAGGGACTACATATTGATTGAAACTTGAGAAAAAGTGTTTTTAATTGAATTGATAAGGAAGCAAGTATTAATAAGTTTCTTCCACCCAAAACAACCATGGTTTTTATGGCCAAATATAAATATCCAAATAAGTTTTAGAATTTTTACATACAGCTATTAAGCTATAGTTGTGAGACAGAGGGAGTTATTTTAATTTATTTCATACCTTATAGATCCACGAGCAGACAGTTCCAGTTTAAATGAACTATTTGTACCACATATCAAAATAAACGTCTTTGAAAGACGTTATGCCTTGAATTCTATTTCTAAAATTAGTCTAGAGGGATTCTATTTTTGATGTTTTACAAGCAATCTACAAATATTGTATATAATAAACTAATCAAGTTTGATTCAATGATAAACACTATGTGAGGGCCAAATAGTATAGTATAGTTATCATAAATGCAATCTTTTTTATTACCATGCCATGGCCTGCACATGGTAGCACAGAGGTACATACCAAAATATCATTAAATTTATTATCATTTTAAGTTGCAGATACATTATATACGTACATTAATATATATATATATATATATATATATATATATATGTTATATTTGGTTGTCAATCCTTATGAAGTGAACATTAAATTTTAAATTTGTAGCAGATCTTATACAATTAATAGAGGTCGTTTCACGTCTTCAAACGTCAGAAAATTGACGATTTTTACTGAATATTTCATATTAATCTTTCCTTATCATCTAAATACATTGAAATACAATGTTTATAAACTTATAACTTTTTGTAGTTGAATAAATAATCTTTTAAAAAAAAGTTTTTACGATTAAATGTATTTTTAACAATATAAAGGGGCGAGAGAGAGAGAAATAAATGTACTACGTATAACGTTCTTTTCTTATTTCTTTCATTTATTAAACATACCTCAGTAATAGTTACTATCAAACATTATAAAGTGTCATAAGAACAATTTTGATCTTTCATTTAGGACTCATTTTGCTACTTTAGAATCAAAAATTTCCTTGTCATTCGAACTTCTCATATAATATTATAAGACATTGTATAATTTCTCAACAAAAGCCCAAACTTCTTTGACTGTACACTAGAGTTAACTTCGTACCAAGACAAATATAAACTTCTTTCACTTGATATAACAAACGTTATAAAATATCATTGGACATCTTAGTGCAGGATAACATTAAAATTAATGATTTTGATTCAATATCTACTGATCAAAGTGATATATATATATATTCCCCTAACAATTATATCATAAGTTTGAATTCAATTCAATTAGAGGAATATTGTTTTGTTTTTTTATTGTTCAAAAAACAAAACCATTGGTTGCAAAGAATCCACATAATTTCAAATTTCATGTGTGTAGACCTTTTTCCTATCTTTGACTATGTTATAGATCATTCCTTCATAATTATTTCCTACAATGTGACTACAATACGTCAACTTGTAAGTAATAAGAATTTCCTCTAGTTTAAATTACTTTAATGTGAATCACATCCGTTCCTTTGATGACGCTCATTAATAGGTTCACTTAAGGCCTCAAAATATCCTACATGTTCAAAACATGAAATACAAATTTGTAAATCAACGTCGTTTAATTTATTTGACATGAAGGAAAAGGTATCTATTCTTAAAGGAAAATATTTTATATTTTACACATATTATCACAAAAGCCTTTGTACCAATGCTTATTACTGAAATACTTATTTGAAGAAGTGAACCTTGATTATGTAAAGAAAACCATCTAATAATCGAAGAGAGGAAGAGGGGGGATCTGAACTACAAATAGTGTTAGTTTATTTTTAGATATTGAACAATAAGTAATAGGAAGATAGCAGAACTAACTAAGTATGCAACTCATTTTATTCTGGGGTAGCCAGTAACTAGAAATGAAGTTCTAGGGTGGCCCATCGAAATTAAGGTACATATTATTAGTGGTAAACTAACATTAACTCATTTTAAATTTCTTTTTAAATTCTAAAAAGTAGGGGATGCCACCCCCCCCCTGGTCTCCCTTGAGATGCAGCCCCTAAATAAATGATCATATTATGAATTCTGAGCTCAACCGATTATTGGTTTTAAAACATGAAAAGTGGATATTGAATTAAATTGTCTTTTAACTAAAAAAAAAAAAGTCATTAAATTGTTAAAAAATTATTAAATTAAAAAATCTGCAAATTTTTTTCCCACCCAAATTGCTTTCAAAAAAATCCATATTTGTTGAGCTTTATTATGAGTAAAGTTGGTGGCAATTACTCAAATTTGGTTATCTTGAATTTAAAACCATTCCCACATGCATAATACTAGTAAAGTATCCTCAAATAATTTTTTCTTATAAATCGAACACACTCTCAAAGATTGATACAAAACAAATAACAGAAGTATGTAAGTAATTTAAAGCAAAAGTCATGATAAAATCCTGAATACTTCCTGATATGTATATGATACATACCTTCTGTATGTGGTAAGTACATTCTTACAAAATGAATACTGAAAAAGGTAGCGAAGGCATAAATTGTAATGATTAAGAAAAAGAATTTAAATGGATATTTAAAAAAAAAAAAATGCTGAAAAGTTGAACACATATTATGATAAGTTTTTCATGATTTCCCAGTGGGTGTTTTTTTTTATTTTTGAAAAAAAAGGGAAGTAAAGCCTTATTGTCTTTATTCATTGCTATGTGCACAAAGTTAATTGCATGATTCATTCTGATGCAAAGTATTGCCCCCTCCCCTATTAGACTCCGTATTATGCCGTTTCCCTATTCCCCAAACCAATACAATTTAGTGACTTCAAATACTTCCTTTATGACGCAAACTTTTCCTATGAAAGTTTACGCCCTAATCTTACACACACCCATATCAAAAAAATAAGCACTTACATGCATGAGCGATTAAGAGAAAAAGGACTTTTCTCTTAAGGAAATTCGAACATAATGGCAAATTCCTATTTCTATGTACCCATGCATGCTATATTTGCAATAGAATTTTGGCAATGCTGTTTCAGGTCACAAATGATTGTCCATGTTCCATGGGTTCCCAATATGGGACCCTCAGTTTTGTGTACACTTATTTCAAGGAGTATTCTTTTGAGTGACTTTTTCAGATAATAAACATTGTAAAATAAATATCCATAACTTTGTTATTATATTGGACCCAACCTTACCTTGTCTCTGGATAAAAAAAAGTCTACATTGTAATTCATGATGATGTATTCTAAAGCACTCATCCCTATTTTAGTATGTCTGTCAAGATCCCAATTTTGAATTCAGGGATATTTAATTATACTTTATGATGTCTTATTCTGAGGCTTCAGTGGACGCTCTCCCATCTGTAGAATCCATTTCCAATTCATCAATGAACATATTTATTTACTCTAATATAGTATACATACTCTATTAAACTGAAGAGGATCACTCGTCTCAAAAACCATGCAATTAGTTATACAAACTGTTCCTTAATCTAACTATTTTATCATATGAAAAAATTGAGGAAAAGTAACTCGTCGAAATGATTTCACGGCATTTTGATAATATTATTGTGGCATCCAACTAAAATAAAAAATATTGTCAGCCATTGATTTTTATATTTATGTTACCTTCCTCTTATTTGTGTTCTATATGTTGAGTGCTTTAACTCGAGGTAGCTCGTATTTAGCTATGAACAATTCCCTTCTATTATGATAATAATAATTCTAAAGTTAGGAATAATAATTTGCAAACTACCAACTGTCTTTGGGCCATTTTTCTCTATCTTTTACGAAGGTTGCGGAATATAATAAAAATAACTACGTGGTGAGCAAAGGAAATTACCAATTTGTTTTATTATAATTCGTAAAGAATTATATGACATTTTATTCACTTATTTATAAGTATGAGGAACTTCCTTGTCAATTGATATAATTGGCTAATATAAATATAGTGGTTGTATGCATTTTATTATTGCAACAGTGGCTACAATGTCTGCAATTGTTATATATATGCTCACATACATAATTTAATGGTCATCATCATAAATAGTTTAGAGACGGATGACATTTGTATATTTACAGTATAGCAATGGACATTAACACACAACGGTAATCAAAATTACTTTTATATGTATTGACTTTGGTATGTAGAATACATAATTCTTCAAAATACAAATTCATAGACACTTATTCTCTTTTATATCTATGAGGCCCTTAAATTGACCAGTTCATAATAATAACTAACCACATGAAATAATTCAGCCATGTCATTTCATAATGATCTTCACAAAACAATATGTCAAAAGTTTATTCGAAAATATACATTTTATATGAATAGGAAAAGAATAGCTAAAACAATTTTGCCTCTGTAATGACTATTCATTTTTATATACATTCAAAAAGAGCCCATTAAACTATATTCTACTCTATTTCTTTGCCACTCCTAAATGAGGCTATTATGATCTTCCGTGTCAATAAAGGAATCAATTAAGTTTATATTTTTTAAATATACATTATTGAGGAACAAAATTCTTAGTCTCCCATATCATAAGTAATGCCCCTAAAACATGTGTTTCCCCAATTATGAAATGACAGAGAAACCCTATTCAATTCAGATTCGATGAGTTCGAATTGCACTAAAGTACTATTTTCCATTTCTAGACCCTATTAACAATAATGAAATCCATTTGTTTACCATTTGGAGTATGAATAAAAGTTTGTTTCTGGCACTGATACACACCTCATGTTTCAAACAGTCCATATTCAGTCCAGTCTGTTAGGGCCATTTTTATTAAAAAAACAAAAACGAACTGAGAAGTTCACGAGTCCTTTAGCTCAATTATTTTACATCAAATTGTGAGTCCTATTACCTCAATTCGAAAGGCTCAGTTAACTGCAGTGTTTTTATATTGATAATCTACTTGTGCCGCAGGGAAATGTAGAAAAATTTAATACTAACATATATAAAAAATGAACTACATGAAAAAAACAACAACCTTGTGATATACATAACTTTCTTACACGTCAAGCTTTTTTGTCCACTCGCAACCTCGACACACACAAAGCAAAAGGAAAAATTTGGAAAAAACAACTGTTAGCTGCTACCCTTTTGTAATTTCCTTGTTGCCAACTTTTTAATATTGGGCAGAGTTATAATTTAGATATACTAATATACATTTATAAATTCTATCAATATACAAATCAATCCTTAATACTTGTATATCAAAAATTCAAAAAAAGGGCGCGCAATATAATATATTTTTTATATATCAAAATCATAAATAATAATAATAATACCCTTTACGAGTTCATAACACGTAGAGTCAACTGCTTTAAATCAAAAGAGTCAAATGATGAAAATCAGCTGAAGGGAGAATAGAGTGTGTTTTTGTTTATCCCAAAAAGTTCCTCATGTTAATGAACAAATATTTGCTATCCCTTCAAAAAGGTTGAAAAGCGCTTATTTAATTATACTTACATATGTGAGACCCGAGTCAAGTCATGAGTTTTTGATATTAATATTTTTATTTATTTTTTGAGCCAGAGTTCGAGAGTAATTTTGCTAGAAAAGGAAATTATGTATAATATATATTAAATTTTGCTTTGAATCATTTTTCTAATACATATATAACTTGGATATTACAGGTATGCGAAATTAATACACATATGAGAATTGTAATGGTTTATCTATTATTCCATTTTGAATTATAATGAACTGCAAGAGTATTTAGTTTAATATGCATATCTTAATTATAGAATAGTAATTCCAATAAATGCATTTACAAATATAAAATGGAGAAAACGCATAAATACAATTTACTAAACTAGAATACAAAGTGCATGCTTTATTGAAAATATAGAATGGTTTTATCGAATGGGAGAGCTTCATTCAAAGAGGAAATAATGACATTACATAAAGTAGGTATAAACAAATATCCCTGAATTCAATATTTCTATCTTAAAAGACGAATAGGATACAGGATGTGAGGAAAATGACATAATCAGTCCATAATCAGTAACGAAGAAGACTTTGGTCACCCAAAAAACAAGAAGAGTTTGTTTATGAAAGGTTTGGTTATATCCTATAAGAAAATCTTATCTTATTTTATCTTACAGGATTGCAGAAATGAGACTCACCGAATAAAGCACTATTTGAAATGAGGGGATACATACCAAAACAGTAACAACTCCCGTGCATTTTTTGTCAACTACTAATCCATTAAATACCGGACATCTCCATAGTGTGTGTTGTGATATCAAGCATACGGGGGCAACAATTTTCTTTTATTGAAGTAGCAGCATTCAGAGACTTCCCTTGAATATTGCTTTTGCTGTAAGATTTGTATTCGTAACTGCAATTGTAATTGGTACAAGAAATTCCACCATTGTGGGAATATCAGATTTGGAATTACACATAAAATTATCTCAAATTCACCTGCAACTTGCCTTCAAGGAACAGAAAAACAAATTAAGTCAACTAACTCAGTATCATCACTAAATGAACTCCATATCATTTAAGGGATCTTTGAATTTGAAATATTTCAAAATGTAAAGATGTCAGATCCAAATGACTCATTTTAGCTTTTGAATGAACTAATTTACCAATTACTTTTTGGCTTCAATTCAAAATTATTCTCCAAGATATATGTATAAGGCTTCATAATAACTATCGCTGTTAAGTGGAAAAGATTAAATTTTATTTAATGCAATTCCTTTTAGAGAAGAACGGAGATATGTTAATTTGAGGAGAAGCTCAATATCGTGATGGTCAATGTTTTCATCAAAGCAAACTAATATATAATATTTACTTAAAAAAAATGGACGTTCTATTTTTGAAATTACAGGAAAAACAAGAGATAATAAGTCCTAAATCACATGGTGGAATCTATTTAGCTGAACATTTATATCATCGTTTTTTGTTTGATTAACTAATTTTGAAATTTGGAATGTTCCGTCGCAGATTACATCTTTTTTATGGGATTTTCAACAAAGTTTTAACCCGTGGCTACGATCCTGGAAGTAATGTTCTAACTATTCTACCGAAACATATTTGGATGACAGTATCAAGAAAGTTGTGGATAAAGAAGTACTTTATTACTAAAGAATGCAAAAAATGAAGAAAAAAAAAGTTTCAAACTTTATTAATGAGTTTTGACGACTTATGAAAATAAATACTCATAGAAGAAAATATACCCCTACAATCATCTAAAGTTCTGCCAAATTATACCATTTTGGTCTAGAGATGTTGAGTAGAAAATTTTACTCATTAATGGATCATATATATGTACTTAAAAAAACAACTGAAACAACTTTGTTCGTTCCACATAATGCAATGAAGTCTCCAAGTCTTGCTTTTGCTGTAACAAGGAACAAAATCCCGCCCACTGTCTAATCACCCACTCAACACATATTCTTTTATATGAAGATAATTTTAATGATGCGAACGTAGTCAATCTTCATTTTATAGTAGGTTTTGTGCCCATGTAAAACAAACACCAATTAATGATCTATAAAATGGAAAGGTAACTTCACTCCACTCTTAGAAAATCTTCATTGCATTAATTTAATGTAATTTAAATAGCACGAGATGAACATTGTTAGAAAAAATGAAGTGCAATAACTTAGTCGTAATCATTTCTGCATTGTCATTTGAAAATATATGCACTATGCAGTTTTTGATATACAGTTAAACTCTTTTTTATAAATTAGATATTGGCATGCAAGACGACGGGTACTACAATAATAATAACAGTCAATCAGTCACAATCAAAATTATAGATTGGGATGCGACTTTAAGGGAAGTAGTATTCTTTTAAAATGATTATAAAAGAAAAACGGTTGGTACGACTGTTCTTTTTTGAATTTATGCTCATTTTTTATTGGATAGTTGAGAAGAAAGTATCTAATTGAAAATTTCAAGAATTCACGTTGTAGACTTTTTTAAAAATGCAAAATAAAATTATAGTTAATACAAAGTTAAAAATTACTCTTAATAAAACTTTGTATATAAGTATATAAGTTTTGAAGGTACAGAGAAAATAATTTCAGAAAAATTATACTTATTCGGCTTAAAGGATCATATATTCGACGACAACCCTCACAGGAGCAAATAAATGTTTTCCAAAAATCAAAGGTTTATTGAAGAATAAAATATTTATCCACACAAAAAAAAGATATTCAATGTGCAAAAAAAATATATATATAAAATAATAATTACAAATAAGTAACAGATGAATTAATATTAAAGGACGAGCCATAAATACGCAATGTACATAATTAATAGAACTAAGATTTAATTGCAATATTTATGATCAAAAAATTTCCCTTAAAGTTACTATAAAATTTTGTAAACACTGCAAACAAAAACTTCAAACAAAAACTTTATTAAATATTTTTGACCAATTTGTAATGGTAAATCCTTATTTTTGGAGAAAAAAAACGAAAAAGAAAAGAAATTTAGTCAAACATTTCCTTTGATAAGTAAAGTATTTGTTTGTTTATATTTTGAAGAAGCTGAAGACCCGTTCCACATCAACATTATTATTTGAGAACTTGCAACACTTTTAAAAAAATGAGAAATCCAGATTATTTCTTGTAGTAACAAATTCTATTTTAGTTACAATTTTTCATTTTCTTAGCAAGGAATCCTTTGAAGTCTCTCTGAGTGTGTGTCAGAAAAAGAGAGCTTCTTCTTCTTATGCCGTTGTTTAAGGGCGTTAATGTTTACATTTATTTATTATATTTGGATCCCCCTTCCCCCTGTAAGAATTATGGTCCATCAAATCTCCCCTAAGGGAGATGCCCCCCCCCCTTCCATTTAAAAATCACTGCATTAAAATGCTCTGTACATTTTATATAACCGTGGGATCGCGCATGTTCTCTTTTCAGGCAAACTTTTTTTTTTAAATGTCAAAAGTTGTCATTTTGGTTCTAAAAAAGATAAAAGTTGCAAGTGGTTAACAACACACATCATCTCAGGGCTTAATTGTAATTAACAGTTCTGAGAAACGTTCGATTAGTGTTGCATTAAGAAACTGCAAAGCTTATATTGCTCAACTAATTTTGGAAGACAAGTTGATAGAAGAACAACAAAGGCTGTGAGCCATCATGATTGGATCTGCAGCCAGGACCTCAGCATTAATTGTTAAGATCCCCAAGTTACAGAGCCAAGGATGGAATCATGCAGCTGAGATGGTCAAATATGTTCCATCTCTCTCACCTGTCTTTGCAAAGTCCCTAGAACTTCATCAAACAATACAAAAAGTACAAGAATAATACAACGGACTGATTTCATTTTTCATCTTTCTAATGTTTTGTTTGGCCTCGTTGTTGTTGTGTGCTTTTAAGTCGAGTTTTAAAGAGTACTGTTAGTATTTTATTGATTATGTGTTTTAATTCTTTGTTTAATGGTTTAAGAGTGTTGAGGTCTCAAAAAGGAAATTAATTTTAAACTAAAATGTTTATTTATGTTTTTTTTTATGAAACGCAAATTTTCTTTTATATACATATACATCATTTAAATTTGTTTGTATTATTTTATCAATTAAAGACCTTTAAAATTAAAGACCTCAATTAAAAGTGGTTTACAATACACATCATCTTAGGATTTAATTGTAATTAACGGTTTTTTTTTCTAGGTACCATGGTAGACTGGAATCGAGTCCGACTCTATATACCAGCGTTTCTTAAACATTCAGACTTGCACAAAGTCTAGTACTCATTTTATACAAAAGGCTCTCTCACTTTTCTTATAAAGATACTTAATTAATTATTTAAAATCTCTTCTAGTAATAATTTCTCTGTCAATACATACATCAAATTGTATTCAATACAGTCCTTTCTTTTACCATTCGTAAAGTAATTACATGAAGTTTCCCCAAGGTTTTTTGAGGGAATTATTATTGTGTCAAGGACATAATAATTCCAACATGGCGTCACTTGGATTTATTATGCAATCCGCTTGACGTCAGTAAAAACACTACATATCCCCAAAATTCTTATACATTAATAATTATTTTGTACGTGTACCTATAAATGAGTGTTCCTTACTATGTATGCAATAACGTTTTAATTAGAAACGTGAGACTTTTGAATTAGGTAGTTGTGTAATGTGGAAGATTGTTGGTTGCCAACATGGTTTGTGTGTACATACTATATGTACACACACATACATACACTGAGTAATTTATAATAACTCTTCAAATCCTTCTTCTTTTATTTTCATTAAATTCAAGAGTAACTTCATTGAATTTTTTTTTTTTTTTTGAATTGATGATAATCAATTTGGAAAAAAACATACGAAAAATACAAAAACGGGTCTTTTTCGATTAAAACTTCAAAAACATCAGATATCCTGTGGATAATAATGATCATAAATTTTAATTTTTAGAATAAATTATGTATTCCAAAAAAGAGGCAAAAATAAACATGTTTCGTATAAAAATAATATTTGAATGATTAATATAAAATGTACTTTGTTTGTTCCTTTTTGAAGTTATAATTAATTAAAGTCTAACATTATTTAATCCTCACCTCTCTTATTTGCATATTATTATTATTATTTTGTTGACAGTAATTAATTATTTATGGTTCATGTTAGTTGTATGCTCTTTAAAACTTCATTTTAAAATCCAAAAGAATGTCCTTTTTCTATAACGTGATAATTCACAGTTTAACAACATTTTTTTAAGATTATTTCAATGAACATTTTGATTAGATTTTTATTTATTTATTTATTTATTAGTACAATTTATAGATTGTCAAAATGAAGAAAATATACAAATAAAAACAATGAACAAAGATCTTCCCTTCTTAAAAAAAGTGTTTCACATTTGAGTATCCTGATCCGAACTTGAGGAAATTAGTTATAAGTGAGTGGAAGTGATAATTTTCTCGTCTGATTTTGTTAAAAAGAATAAATACTAAAAATTAAATCATTTTTAAGCACCTCTTACATTTAAAGCTATTCAAGCCTTAATTTTAGTGGAAAAAAATGTTTAGCTTATACCATAAGGATTTGTAGGCCATAAATAAATTAAAAGATCGAAGATGACTAAAAATAGTTTATAATTGTACTTAATTTAAAAAACAAAATAAATATTAATGAATAATTTCAGAACGTATAACTATTTTATTAAATATTATACTCGGATTATTTTAACTTTTAAGCCTACAAAACCTCACACATTTTCCATATAAAATTATTATAATTATTATATTTTCAAACTAAATCTTTAAAACTTTAAAAGTAAGGCGTATTTCGAGGTTCTTATATAAAAGACATTCAGAATGTGTGTGTTTTACGTTCATACAAAATCAGACTCTAAAATAACTGTTCTTTAATTTTAAACCCTAACAAATAAAATAAAATTTTTCATATTTTCTTACGTCTATGCGATTTTCTCTAGTTTTTAACAATTTTTTCCTTTTTTTTTTACTTGAAAAATGAGTTTAAATTTCAATATGCACTAAATTATCAGATGAGGACTACAAAATCAATATTTTTACCTTAAAATATCCATTTATTTGCTTTATCACGTCGAGCTTTTTTGTTCACTCGCAACCTCGACTGACAAAAGGGAAAGGAACAATTTGGAAAAACAACTGCTAGCTACCCTTCTGTAATTTCTTGTTGGCAACTTGTTAATATTGGGTAGAATTTATTATTTAGATATACTACATATTTATAAATTCTACCAATCACAAGCCAATCATTAATACTTGTAATATATTCAAAATTCAAAAAAGGGCGCGCAATCCTTGATTTAATATATTTTTTATACATCAAAATCATAAATAATAACAATACCCTTTTTGAGCTCATAACACATATAATCAGCTGCTTAAAATCAAAAGAGTCAAATGATGAAAATCAGATGAAGGGAGAATACATTGTGTTTTTGTTTATCCCAAAAAGCTCGTCGGTATAAATGGAAATAACGAAGTTAAGTTAGAGGTTTTGTCAATAATAGAAAAAGTTCCGACTATATTATTTAAATATCAAAATTGTCTTGTTTTATCTATATTCACACACTCTAAAAAAATTTTGTAATCAAACTTTTTCAAAGTGAGCTTATATAATTCTAAGTACAGGAATAACAATAATTTGGCCATAAATACTTGTAATTTTTGATGAAACACCTCATCTAGTTTTAAAAATATTATAGGCTGTATGTTGTATACATATAAATTGTAAGCAAAAATTGGATGGATTGTTTTAAATTTAGAATTTACATTTCTTGTAATGATACTAATTCAATGATTTAAATGTCCATAAAATGTTTAATAAGGTAATGGAGTAATTTTTTGACTTATTTTTATAAAATTATATAAATAATAAGCGTTTTATAACATAAGAAAACTCAATGGTTCGGAGTTTCATCTCTTGTAATTTACTTGTAGGTGTAACCTCCCCAAAATCCTGACTTGTACATCACATGTTTACAAAATAAATTTTTTTGACCTTTAAAATGTATAATAATATAGCAAAACACAGAAATGTTTTCTTTTAATGCCACATCCTCATCTAGTGTGCATTGGGATCAAAAGTACAAAATGCAAGGGAAGATTTATTGGATTTCTGAAAATTGAGAATACATATGTATATTTCGGTAAAAGGCCAGTATATTATGTTTTAATGAACGAACTCAATTACCCGATGAATTGTTATAGCGGAACAAATTTGTCCCACAGGCCGTCCTTTGGTAGTCCCTGGACAATATAGATACAAAATTATACCATTGAAGCGAAAGACAAAGAGATCTTCAATACATCTCTCAACCTTTCCGTAAATAAAGAAAAGAAAAAAGGCCCGGAATGATATGGTAGTTGAACGTAATTCCCAACTGTTGAATTATAATTCTTCATTTAATATTAGGGAACTGTTCACATTCCCTAACCAGAGCTAATTCGAGTTCAAAGAATCAACGTTCAGAACACTAATTAAGGAAGGAGTAGGTGACAAATCGACAGTTGTTGTAAAAAAATAATAGAGTGTAAATTGTCATGTCATTATGTGAATCAGGCCATCATAGACTTCAATTTGTAAATATTACTCGCATTGTCAGACAGCGAGTATCCATTTTAATATCCTTAAAAAAAAACCTAATATTGATAATTATCAACTTACTCAATCAAAATCTTTTTTTATAGTTTAAAAAAATAATATTTTAAACTTTGATTAATCGTTTTTGGAGCATTGTATTTGTTGAGAATTAAGGACTGGCATTAAAGATATAGAATCAAAAAATATACTCAAAATTATACATATTTATTAAAGAATGAAAATAGCTGTTTGCTCTGTGTGTTCGAATACTAGAACTAATTAATTATCAAAATAGTTTTTTATATTTATACTCTCTCCAAATCAAAATTCCCATTCCCAATGTTTTTATTTTTAATATAAATTTTGAAGAGCCTACTGTTGGAACCATGAATACTGTTAAAAGTATTTTGGTGTGTAAGTTTGGTAAAACAACTCAAATGAATCTTTAATATCTTTAAACACGAGCATTGAATTATTCGATTGTAGTTTTCCCGAATCATTTCATGTTGCTCTAACTAGCCAAAAGGTCTCATAAAGCAGTAGCTGGTGACGTGGTTCTCGAGATTGAGTCTCGTGGTCACTACAAAGATAATTAAGAATTTCCTTTTATAAAAAACAAAAATCAACATGTTTCGATTTAGTCTTTGTTGTGATCCCTCGATCCCTTAAAGCCTTGGTCTTGTTAAAGTGGTTTTGACAACAATACCCCTGATATCCTTCTAATTTAGTAGAGTGACTATTTCAAAATAATAGCTTTTGTTGTTTTATCAAGTCTATTCAATGAATTGAAAGAATATAATTAAAAACATTGTTTTAAATCCCTTTTAAAAAATCCTAATGAATAATTAAGTAGACATCCGTGTACATTACATCGATAGATCTAAATAGTTTCTACCATCCTAAAAATATGTAATTATTTTGATTTTATTAGGCCTCATCATATTAATGTCGTGTTTTATACACATTTAACTTTTATGACTAGGAAAGGAAAAAAAAGATCTCAGATTCAGATAAAATAAGATCTATCACACCCTAAAAAGTACTCTCCTTAAATATATTTTCATATTACATAAATTTGTATATATTTTGGTATAGATTTCATGACTGAATAAGTTGCAAAGATATGATCGAAGGAAGTTTATTAATTTTGTCTATCACTCAACCTATTGAATTATTTGACTCCAAAGCCATAACTCGAGTAAGTTTAACAATATATGTACATACATTAGCGAGAAATATTGTAGAAAAGTAGAAATTAGTGATAGTAAATTAGAAAACTACATGATTTTTTTGAATTTAGGTACAGTATTCAAAATAAGATCCTGGTTTAATATTAGGGAATTTTAAAGTAGATGAATGGATTACAAAAGACATCAAGGAGCAAATGATTTGAATGAACTGGAGTAAGGAAGGAGACAGTCTTACTTAAACCACACTGTATACAGGAGTCATGAATGGTATTGAAAAAATGCTGTGTAATAATTGAAGAGTTCCTTTTGTTAGCAAAAGGTTTAATTTTAATATTACTCATAATTTTGAAATCCCTTCATTCTATATCGAAATAAATAATCGATAGACTATTTTAATACAATTAATTTATTGAAGATCAAAGCATCACGGAAAATTATCCCCCTGTTGAACTTCTTTCTTTCTCTTACATTGATGATTTAACTATATGAAGACCCTTAATAAATTTAAATAATATATAGATATTATTATAATTCCTACCAAATCTTTACTCTAATTATTATGAAATGAAAACTGGTAGAATATGCATCTCTAAACCTCTCTGTCAAGAAGGTAAATAAATAAAAGTCCAAAGTTGAATGTCAAAGTGGATAGTCAACTACGTTTAAGGAATATAAAGATATTTTAGATGTACACACATCCAAAAAAAATATGTAAAATTGTTTCACCTTAGGATATTAAGTCAGTATATCATTATCCAAGGAGCATACTTCATATATTCCAATATGATCTTTCAAGATGAAGATGAGCGAAACACGTTATGGTATTATGACCTCTTGATGATCAAATGAACCTTATGAACTACCATTCCTCATAAATACTCATGTGAAGCGTATATAAGTACACATAACTTCTAATTAACTGACAAATAAATACTCTTGCTATCTTATGGGTGAATACAATTTAGGGTTTTTGGCCATGAAATGTGTATTTTTCTTAGGAGTAATACGTTTTCCCCGATATCGAAATATTTCTTCGAGTTAGGGAAATGAAGAATGCAAATTGAATATTCTGAATATTACTCAAGGGCTCTTTTCATTTCCACCTAAACAAATGAATGTCATTCGACCATTTTATAATTTGATGAATTTTTCAGTGCAGAAACTTGTATTTATGAGAGTAGAACGTGTGCTAAATTTTAACTTACTAAAATGAGCCATTCCAGATGTAAATGTACTTTATGGAAATACTTCTTTGTTTAATTTTCTACACGTAGCTAATAGCTTCTATTGATAGTCACTAACTATTCTTTGCCTCAATAATTTTAAAACCAGTGAAAATAGATTCTGTCATGTTCAAAATCTCTAAATTTTATTTTCTTCAGTTTCCAAATTACTGACGATATTTTGTGCTTGACAGTTTGAAAGGGTGTTAAATCTATAACTGAAATAAAAATATCTTTTTTTTTTTGCGTTTAAAAATATGAATTTCTAAAAAAGTATATATGTATTTTGTTGTCAATTTTAATAGGTAATAATAAAGATTGTATGTAACAGATGACTTACCTGTGATTTTGAGATCGACAACAAAAGTCCTAGTTTTAAAATATGCTTTTCAGAAAAAACATTGAATAACTTTTCAATGGAAAGTAACAGTGATATTATGAGTGCAAAAGTTGATGACTTGGACTTAAAGGAAGGGAATCAAATTGTTTTATTCCTATTTGAGCCATTGTAAAGCTTGTTTCAGAACAATGTTCTTCATCTTCTGTTTCGAAGCATAGATGGATAGTCTCTCGGGGGACCAAACTCTTGATATTCCCAGGTAGAATTGCTATTTGCTAAAGTAGGGAGAGTCAAGGTTTAGAGCCACAGTCTTTAATGTCAGTCCCTGAGATGATCATTCAAAAGTAAAGACGTAGACACTGAATTCCACCTGTTTTTTTTTATGGTATTAGGGAAACTCTTGGAATAGCAACATCCTCGCCAGATATTGGACCTATCAGTAAAGTACATACCACCAAGTTGTTGAAACTCTTGTTCCATTGCAGAGGTCATATAAATTGAAAATTTTGATCGTAAGCTACCAAAAAGAAAATACTAGGTTATCTAAGTTTCTTAACAGCATTAAGGCTATTTAAATAATTAATCAGCTGGGAATCCTACTGCATTGTTAGGATCTATAGGAGTGTCAACTGATTTGTAGACTCATAACTGGTCAGGCACTTCTTTCAGCAGGTCCTTGTTGATGTTTGACAATATGTTATTTTTGTAGGCGAGAATACATAGATCTGATCTTCAATCAAGTGTGATCCTTGATGTAATGTGCAATATTTGAATGCACAGACTTCTTCAACCGATTGATGTCCTTGACATATTTCTCCAAGTTGTCTAGAATCTTTGTTTTACTTTCAGCAAAGGACTCAACGTTGCCGTTCATAATTATTTGCTAGAGTTATGTTGCAAAACGTTCAGAGTCTTGATTTCCTGTTACTCGGGCACGTATATTGCTTCGAATTTTCAGTACCTTACAAAGTACATATATGATATTGAACTTCATGATGAAAAACTAAAACGATTGTGATGTTACTCACTTTGACATCCTTTCAGAGATAAGAGGTTTTTAAGTGGCTCATTTGCAACCAACACAGTGATTTTTCTATAGAAGCTGTCTTGGTTTATTCAGCTCCACTAGCATCTGTCAAGTACCTCATAGACTCTTTTGTTAAGCATGCTGCTCCTATCAATTTAACGACTACAAAATTTCATTTTCATTTGTATGTTATACTTGTTAAGTTTTCATATTTACATCATCAAAAATAATTATGTCTTCACATCAACACAATTACTTTAATGATGTGTTAACTATTAAGTAATAGTTGCTCGAGGAAACATCTATAATTTTTGTTTTAAAAATGTGTTGTGGACTCATTAAAATAAATGAATTATGCCTAATGAAAATAACATTAATCATTATTATTTATGTTAATATCATAAATAGAACCAATCCAATATGAATAGTTTTATGTACGAACATACATAAACCATAAGCTATCCATCATTGATGGAATGGTCGAATATAAATTTACATAACTTTACAAATTCATGTATTTCAATCAAATAAATCACATTGTGGTCTTTGTATAGAGTGTATTCAATGACGTCACGGATTCCATAGTAAATCGTAGCGAAGCTATGTTCTTGGAGTTTAGTTGTTACATATAGGCATTTATTACATAAAATTGATACATTTAAAGAAATATATAAAAAGGTATCCTCATCAAATGGTATTTAATAGGAAAAAAAAGACCAAACATATCAATCTTGTATTAAATACAACTTGATGCCAAAGAGAAGCATCCCATTGTGACATCCAAATACTCTGCATTGATTCACTTAAAAAAATATGAGTTCTTGATATTATAAAATTTCAATTTGGCTGTTTATACCCCCAAGATGGCTGTCTTATACAAAGATGAGACATCATCACGTGAAAACGCTCTAATGTATCCCTCAATTTATCTTCGAAAAAAAAAGTAAGGTCAGACTCAGTTGGTTGCTAGTCAATTCTTACCAACGTATGCTATTAACCAATAGTAGGATTCACAGAATAACAAATGTTAAATTGAGCTCTAATAATCAACATTCAGAACACTACTAAAAAATAGGAAAAAAATATACTGCTGATAAAAAATTATAGTTTAAGAACGGGATATACCCTTAAATAAAATTGACTCCATGATCGAATTGATTACAATTCGATCATTCTTCAACATTTATTGACGTACAAAAGTGGATTTTTACTATTGGATTTGTAAAATAATATTTTTTAATTGGGTATACATATATAATATCGTTACTTGATTGGTTCTTCATTTATATAATTAATCAAAACATAAATAACTACATATAAGGCTTGAAACATATTTATACCTACTTAAATAAATTATATACATACATTTCCGAAGAAGTATAAGCAAACAACAAGATACAAACTTCATTATGAACAAGCAAAAAATGGCTATTGCTTCGTTTAATTAATTAATTATTAGATTCAATTAAATCTCAAAAGGAATATTGATTGATTATAACTCACTCAAAAACAAATTTGTGTTTGATCAATTGACATTTTATTTTCTTGTATGTTCATTATTTTCCATAGGACTTATTAAATATAGCTCATCAAATTAAGTGTATAGAGTCATTCAATCCAGTATATACATACAATACAATTTTAATACTTGTAATTCTGCGTTAATCTTCACTTCCCCTAAGTCTTGCTCTTGTTGTAAAGATCAGTATCAAAACAAGAAGGTCAGGGCCGGCATAACAGGGGGAGGGGTTAAAGGGTACATGGCTCCATCAATTGATATTCATCTCCGTCCCAGAGTCATAAACCACTAGCTCCGGGCCTGTCATTGATGATTTATATAAAAATCATCATTTTTTTAAAATTTTTTTTTTGGTTTTTACTTCCCAAGTGCCAGACTCCGCATTGAACTGTTGAAAAGCATTGAAAAGGATTCGGCTACACTACATTTTATCATTAACAATTTCATACGTTACCAAAAATATACATCAAGTCATTGTAGAAAAACAAAAAAAATCCTTTTTCATATTTGAGTAAATACATATTATGTTGGTTGTGTTTTATAAAGATAATTTATTTTTTTCCGAAGGAGAAGAGGGATTGAGTTAATCTTCAATAGGTCAAGAATTTACATACATAAGGTATTCTTTAATTTATTAAGTGGTTAAAACATGCTTGAAATTAAATTCGTTATTTTAAATTCATAAAAGGAACATCTTCAAATGAGAATATTTAATGAATAGCTTTGCTTTTAAAAAAAAGATTTTATCATTATTTCCACTTCCTACAAATGAATTTAAGTCTTTATTTTTAAGAAATAAATATTTCCCTACCAAAAAAAAAAAAGTGTATTTTCAAAGAAGCTACTAAATTAAATCAATAATATTAACAATAAACGAAAAAATAGTCAATTCATTATGGGCTAGTCAAGACAAAAAAAAAAAAAAAAAAACATAAATCTCTATTGAAAATTAAAAGTTCAAAATCATTACTGAAAATATAATTTAATTTTTTTTTTTAATAAGTTTTGAAATTTTAATAAGGAAATGAATTGACTCTTCAAAATGGACTAATCAATTAGATCCATAATTATATTCCTTTTGTTTTGGCTGTTTTGTGGTAATCAATGAATAATAATTATTAAATAATTAATTATATTAATTATTTAATATATTTTATTAGATTAGTGTTATAGGATACGACTTCCGACAAAGTAACAAAACAATTTGCTACTCGATCCCTCCCTCAAAAAAAAAAATTGAGTCCAATTTGTTTTGCAATAGCAAACAGTTAACTTTTAAGAAGTTTATCTTTATGACGATTGGATACGTGAGATAGTGTTTGTTATGATTCTGCAAATCAGAGGATATGAAGATCAGTAAACATTCTATTGTACTATTCATTAGAATGAACGTTTATTTATGAAAGGATCACAAAAATATTATACAAATATTGTATACAAAGTTGAATTTCCTACAAGTTGCAATTTCTATGCCTTATTAAATTAGAACATTTTAACTACCATCTATTAATTGAGCCAATCGCTTCAATTTGATTTATTAATATATTTTCCTTATTATTTATTTATTTACAAGTTAATTATTAAAAAACCGTGAACATTTATATTTTTTATCTTGAGCTTTTTTGAACGTATCAATTAACGATTTTGACAATAAAAAATAATAATAAACCCTTACGTAGTAGTTCATCCCATGACGGAGTTTCAACTTTATATTTGACATTTAAAATGTTTGATCTCATTTATTTTTTTAATGTAATCTGTACAACTTTTGCTTATTCAAGTTAATACTTGTACACAACATGCATATAATAGAAGGAATAATATTCAAATTATATTCAAGCCATGATTTTTATTACTATATATTACTGCTTTGATACTACCTACAAGGCATTTAATTACTTATTGTGGTAAGGATATATATATATATATATATATTATTTGCAACAACAATAAAAAAAACAACGACTCATAAATTTATATTAAAAACCTTTCTTAAGCAAAATTACAAGGAGGAAGTCATTTTATATGTATGTAGAATTAAGCTGGAAGTACTCAACACACTGTTAATGACATGATTTATAAATAGTTATACAAATCAAAGATGAATGTATACACATTCATAAAGCTATTCATTTTTTGAGTCAGAGAATCGTTTATTCCTGACGTTACTTCATATGCAAAAAAAAAAAATATTAATAATAATAATAAGAAGAATTTGATTGGAAGGTTTTAATCAAACCTATTAATATTAATATTTGAGCCAAGCCTTTATTGGAGTTGTTTGTTTTGTGTTTAGTTTTTAGTAGTGTTTTTAACTATAAAGAAGAAAAGAATCAATTACTAAAATTCTCTATAAAAACAAAACAAAACTACTCTATAAGCATTTCCTCAAATCCTTTTTAGGTACCTATGCCAGAATTTTTTTTTTTAATTTAAGTGATGATAACATGTAAATAAAATCTTCAAAGTACAAATGCATTATGTCTATTTGATTTAGGACTAAATATGCAAAATAACACGTAAACTTATTGTATCTAAGGATTGACTTCCTCTTTGTTGTAAGTTTAAAGTCCATATTATTCAAAAAATTAATGACCTAAAGTGAGTGAGAGTTGCGAGTTCTATAGTGACATCTATATATTCTTTTAGCAAACAATGATAAATTAGTATACAAATTTGTAAAATGTGAAAAGATGAAATAAATGGGTAATTTTCCAGGTTTTAATTATACATAATTATATATGTACATATCAAATTGAAACCGAACAAAATCATGCCTTGCCCCCTCCCTCTTTGTATGTTCCTCTTCGTATATAGGTCTATAGTGCACGTAGTGGCTAAGATGGATCATTTCCTGGGAAGTTATCCGTCTCTGAAATGTTGGGAAACTAATTTTGGAGATAGTCAATTACAAATACTAATTGAGTTTTAGTAATTTAATATATATTTTAAGACGAAAACATCAGTTTTAAAATAGTCTTATCTATACATCCGTGAAAGATATTCATACAAAGAATCAGTAGATTTAGATAGATGATTTATTACTCATAAATATATACCTACTTTGGCCATTAGGTAATGCGTCAGACCCATCAAAGAATAGGAGCTCCTTTTATAAATATATCCTAACTTGCTGTTGAAACAGTTCCAAACACAAAAGTACGCATTGTTTTTTTATGGACATCATTTTTGGTCAATGCACAATACACATGGTGTATCAATTACTAAACATAAATCAACACAAAATATTATCTAAAATGAATTATAGATATTATGTATTCAACTTTTCAATTCATGAATTACATATAGGAAGCATGCATGATTCAATAAACAAGTGTGAGATATCCCGAGAAAAAGAAATATGATTTCCCTGGAACTTTCTCGTAGAAGAAGTAAAATCCTTAGCAATCCCGAGATCCTAGGAAAGAATCCCTAGTATAGTGACATCTGGATATTATATTTTGATGAATAATGATAATAATAACACATGTCAACAGCCAAAAATCTTTTGGGGTATAAGTATAATAAAAGTTATTCAGTTTTGCTCACTGATTTCAAATCTGTAATTCTTTTTTTCGAAAATCCGACGGTTTTCGAGAAATCGGTCCCTACTTTTTTAGCTTTTTTGGCCCATTTTCCAACTTCAACTTCAATTTAAGCCTAGAAGGATACACATTTTGAGCGCTAAAAAATAATGATTGGCTAGTATTTTTTATGGAGATTTCATTTCTAGTCTTTGTTTTGACCTAAAAGGACTCCTAGGGGCGTAGGGTGCCGGAGTAGGTCCAAAAGTCGATGAAATCCTTTGTACTTAAATAACTCCTTGAATATTGCATGAAATGGATTAATAAGGAATGCATTATAGAGATTAGACCCAAAGCTTTAAAACAAGATGTCAAGCGCCAGATAAGAGCCTTTAATTTTGAAGAAATCGTCAATCAAAGTGTGTAAATTTTCATCCAATTTTGGGCAAAAATTCGCTAGAAATCTAAGACTCACGGTAGATCTAATAAAAAACAAGTGCTATAGACTGTAGTAGTAGAGCGCAGAAGAAGACTCTGACATCAGCTGAAGATAACCAAATTCAAAAACATGGATCTTTTATTTAATTACAAGGCAACTCCGAGGAAAGAGTGGGATCGCAGGGCCATGGATATCCTATGAAAGGAATAGTGTTCCTTGATGAGTCATGTCTCAGTGCCCTTCATCTTCATCATCATGGATATGAACGGAACTGCTTTGAGGAATGCTGGATCAGTCGCCTTAATTTGAAGAAGACGGGATCGGAGTTTCGACGTGCTATAAAATTAGAGATTCATCTTCATGAGAAGGTATTTATCATTTGGATCATCTTTGAGTACACTAAAAACAATTCCCTCTTCAGATTAACAATAAACATCGCTGTTAAGTCAAGAATGGGGGAAAGAAATTAATACTATTGAGAAGTCAATGTTTTTATGGAAGAAACTAATTTCCACATTCATCTCAAAATTTAAACCGATGTTATCGCTTATATCGCTACGACGGCTCTTGTATACACTGGACTCTCGCTTCATGGCTGTTTCTAGTCTACTAACACACATCCTCATTCGAATGGACACTTTTTTACACTCATGTACCTATCACATTACTGAAAGTCCCTTAGTTTACCGTTTATGACTCTCAGTACTGAGTCCCCTTCTTCATGTCTAAATTGGAGAACAAGGAATAATAATGAAGTGTCTTTGTTAACGTCAATCGTATTCTGAACAAATTTATTTATTTTTTATATCATTTCTAATGAATGATCTCAAATACAAAATATATTATAAATATAACATAATTTACATAATTCTTTACAAGTATAATTCAATCATCAATGTTCGACAAAGAGTTATTTGATTCTAATGGTAGTTTCAATGCTGATAACATAATATGATTTTGATGTTGAATGCTCTGATGTGATTTCTTTCTTTTCTTATAAACTTTATAACATAAAAATATGAAGTATGTAATTAGAAGGACGATCAAGATAGTGGATATACATATTACGGCGGGTTTAATCCACGAAAATATCTTGAATGGAGCATTAATTATATTTGCTGAATGGTTTATAATTGAATCAATAGTATTATCTGTGTCGAACTTGGACAGTATCTTTATTTTTTGGGCAGTTTGAAATATATCCCAAGCAATTTTATTCGAAACTCCGATGGTTTCAGATATTTTTCTAGATTTATTCTTCAAGATTTGATGAATGAATTAAATGTCTATTTTTGGATCTTCGGTTACACTTTCAAATGTAGAACTTATACCTTCATAACCTGCAGGGAGCATTCTATCTGGATGAAATGTACAGTTTTCATCTAAATTAATTATCTGATTACCAATATGTGTGCTACTAAAAGACGATCTATTTCTGCAAGCTATAACTATCGTTTGTTTAGTGGGGGAAAAATGAATAAATTGTGTATCTGAAACCTGTATTGCTGCTTCTGTGATAATTCTAGGATGGCACAGTTTATGAATATTTGCTCCAAATGCTCAATTTAGGAGATGTTAGTGAAGAGCAGGGAGAACGTTTCCATCAAGACATAAAAAAAATGGAAGCAAGATATAAAGGGTTTTGGAATTCTAGTATGATGGGAGATTATTGTTGGATGTTGTATCGTGATGAGCCTGAAAAGAAGTTCAAGCGTAAATCTAGTACACAACATCTATGATCTCTTTGAAATTATAATTTATATATTAAAATAATTATGTAAAATAAGTTATATATGTTGATAAATTAAAATAAATAAATCTCTTCAATATAACAAATTCATGGAAAACATAAAATTCCTAATTAGAAATGATATAAAAAATAAATAAATTTGTTCAGAATACGATTGACGTTAACAAAGACACTTCATTATTATTCCTTGTTCTCCAATTTAGACATGAAGAAGGGGACTCAGTACTGAGAGTCATAAACGGTAAACTAAGGGACTTTCAGTAATGTGATAGGTACATGAGTGTAAAAAAGTGTCCATTCGAATGAGGATGTGTGTTAGTAGACTAGAAACAGCCATGAAGCGAGAGTCCAGTGTATACAAGAGCCGTCGTAGCGATATAAGCGATAACATCGGTTTAAATTTTGAGATGAATGTGGAAATTAGTTTTTTCTATACAAACATTGACTCCTCAATAGTATTAATTTCTTTCCCCCATTCTTGACTTAACAGCGATGTTTATTGTTAATCTGAAGAGGGAATTGTTCTTAGTGTACTCAAAGATGATCCAAATGATAAATACCTTCTCATGAAGATGAATCTCTAATTTTATAGCACGTCGAAACTCCGATCCCGTCTTCTTCAAATTAAGGCGACTGATCCAGCATTCCTCAAAGCAGTTCCGTTCATATCCATGATGATGAAGATGAAGGGCACTGAGACATGACTCATCAAGGAACACTATTCCTTTCATAGGATATCCATGGCCCTGCGATCCCACTCTTTCCTCGGAGTTGCCTTGTAATTAAATAAGAGATCCATGTTTTTGAATTTGGTTATCTTCAGCTGATGTCAGAGTCTTCTTCTGCGCTCTACTACTACAGTCTATAGCACTTGTTTTTTATTAGATCTACCGTGAGTCTTAGATTTCTAGCGAATTTTTGCCCAAAATTGGATGAAAATTTACACACTTTGATTGACGATTTCTTCAAAATTAAAGGCTCTTATCTGGCGCTTGACATCTTGTTTTAAAGCTTTGGGTCTAATCTCTATAATGCATTCCTTATTAATCCATTTCATGCAATATTCAAGGAGTTATTTAAGTACAAAGGATTTCATCGACTTTTGGACCTACTCCGGCACCCTACGCCCCTAGGAGTCCTTTTAGGTCAAAACAAAGACTAGAAATGAAATCTCCATAAAAAATACTAGCCAATCATTATTTTTTAGCGCTCAAAATGTGTATCCTTCTAGGCTTAAATTGAAGTTGAAGTTGGAAAATGGGCCAAAAAAGCTAAAAAAGTAGGGACCGATTTCTCGAAAACCGTCGGATTTTCGAAAAAAAGAATTACAGATTTGAAATCAGTGAGCAAAACTGAATAACTTTTATTATACTTATACCCCAAAAGATTTTTGAAAGTTCAAATTTGTAGACCTGTGTAATTTGTATACAAATTTAAGAGATGTACAAATTAGAAATAAAATACTTTATGAGCGGACAAGGCGTCCTAAATTTGTATTTTAATATTTAGCTACATATACCAAATAGTTATAATAATATGTACATTCGTAATTTAATATAAAAAAATGCTTGAGAGTCGTGATTTATTATGCCTATATTAAATAGTATGGATGCTAATGATGAAAAAGCAAGTAATGATTCTGAGTAGAGTACACCTGGATTGCCAACAGTTTTGACTGTATTTGATCGTCCTTGTGAGTTCCTACCCATGGATATATATGTATATATATATATATGAATATATTTATGAGCAACAACAAACACAAAGAAATATTAATGATCAAGTCAAAAGTTAGGTAGATATGTATATACCTTATGTAAATGAATGAATGATTGATTCAAACATGAATTTAATCCATGATCGAAGTAAGTAGTTTTTTTTTTCTTTTTTCTTAATGGATCCAATGAACTATATAGTAATGATATTGTTTTGATCCTTTGTAACATTGAATGTAGACATGTCATGCTTCATTTTGTTTTCTACTTTAAAGTTACATATTTATGTTGTATACCAAGATGATATTGGACTCAATATTCTAAATGAATAATATAATATAATTATTATCATCAAATCCTTAGAAAACTTCTTCCCCCCCACAAAAAATAGACTCATGAATATGACGGAAGTATCTACTGTACATGTTTAATGTAACTTTTCTCCATAAAGTATGTATGTATGTATGTACACATTTTGAGCATAAATAAACAAACAACCTTCAATTCTACATGTACATATACACAATACAATACTAATTTCTACCTCCTTCTCTTCAAATATAAGGAGCTTGACAATCTTGAAACAACAAACAAACAAACAAACAATGAAATAATAATCATAAACAAAAAAAAAAAAAAAACCACTCACTGGATAGTCTATCCAAACTATTCAAGTTATTTGATGAATTGAGTAAGTTGGTCATTCTGAAATATCAAAGGATCTACTCAACTATTTTATGAGTGGGTCATCATCATTTAATTTGTATTAATTAGATGCCATAGGAAAAATGGAGGGGGCAGGAAGGTGTGTTCAAGACTGAGCCGCTGACTTCATCTGACGCAAACAGGGGTGGACACGTTACTTGAAAAAAGTAATCAATTACCCGTTACTGCCCTTGTCACTCGATAACAATATTGTCAGTGCTGTTTCAGTACTCAAATCGGTATATGAAGTAATTAGTTGCACGTAAAAATTACTTTAAATAATGCGATTTTGTTTTTTACTCACTTAAAAATGAAGTGAAACATAGAGATACATTTGAATCCTGACTTTTTACCACTAAAACCAAAAGAAATAAAAAAACTATTTTTTTTAATATTGAGTTGTAACTTTTCTTATTTCACCAATTACGTTAATATGAGCAAAAAAATATGTTGGACTATAAATAATGGCATATTACAACACGTTACCACCCAGAACGGAAATAGATTTCATTTTGATGTCACTTATTTAATTGTTTTTTTTTAGAAGTGACGTCAAAATGGCATCACATATTCCATCGAGGCCGTATGCAAACACGGCTGTTACAGTGTTAAATATAGTTTAACATATGGCGCACTAAAATTGTGATTAAAGTTGTTTTTGTACCAGTCATGTTTGTTTGTTCTTTGTTTTTTTGCATAACATCCTTATAACTAATGGGAAAGTAATCAAATACGTTACCTAAAAAAGTAACATAGTTACTCCCATATCTGAAAGTTATTTATTAAATGAAATATATATGAAAACAAAGACTATTACAACTCCCTGGATAAAGGAGCTATGTTCAAGGGATATAGAACGACAAATTTCGAATATGACAATCTCGAAGAGTTTAGATAATTTCTTCCGTGGCACAATGGTATCCTTAAAATATATAGAACTTCTATGCATTTTTATTTTGGAAGCTATTGTTTTGTATACATACTGTTTCCCCTTCAAACCACTCTGACAGTTGAACTCGTAAATTTAAATTATTTTTCGTTAAACTGTAAACATCCCTATTGACTGTTAGTGCATAAAGAATAGTACAAGTGTGAAAGAGAATGACGTAATTGACGGACTACCATGAAATAAAGGTTGCTATAGTATGGTGGATATACCAAACAGTATGAACAGTTTGAGACTTTCACTTACAAACTAGCGTCAAAGTCCAGTATTGAATCCTTGATTTTGAGATTTTTCAAAATTTTCCAAATACAGACTCTAGTCCGAGTTGAGTCTTGGGCTCAAGTCCTCACCACTGGTCCTATATACATACTATGGTGATCAAACGTATTATTTCGTTTCAGTTTTTGATCTTGCGTCGGTGTAAATTTTGATATAAAAATAAAGATCCAAAAGTTCTTTTTTTTTTAAATTAATTTTTTTTGATCCAAAATAGTTACACTAAAAGACAAAGTTATAAATATATTAACTTCAAAGTGTTCATCCCCTCCCCTTAAACCGCTACAAATCAGACCAAAATTTCTCTTTTTGAGGGTCAAAATATGGTCACCCTAGCATGTAACAACACTTACTTTTCAAAAGTTCATTAATTGACCCATTTATTTGCCCCTCATGAAACCTATATTTATAGAATCAGCATAAGTCCTTGCTTCTTCGATGTGTCTATTTATTTTTTCTCACACAAGGAGTTGTAATAATAATACTACATTAATAATGCATCAGCTCCTTACTAGATGATGAATGAACAGTTAATGGAGTACAAAATTAAGGAAGATATTGTTCCCACACAATTAATTATGATTTACAATGTGTAAATTTGAGGAAAGGTAGATGATGTGAGTGATGATTTAATAATGAATAAACTGTCTTATTCAATGTGTTTTTGTTGTTGTAATAATCAATTAGACATGGTTTAATTTACAATTATTACAGTGTGTAATAAAATCAAGTAAGTACTGTTCAGAAAGGGCCACTTTTGTTTTTATTCCATATTATTCCATGCCTCAACTTTGTACTCACACGTCATATAAATTAAATTAACAAATTGGTTTTATTTTTAATAAATCACGTTGTAATAAGGACATGTAAAGTATCTCACAACCTCTCTACTGTAAAAAAAAAAATAGAAAGAAAAGACCTAACATCAGTTGATAGTTGGCCATTTAATAATAATAAGGAATTGTCCACAGCTAAACAAAAGTTTTATTCGAGGTTGGCCAATCAACGTTCATAGCAATAATAACAAGAACTCCACAAATAGGAAGTTAAATAGGTAAACAAATACAGTTTTTCATGTTAGTGAAATATGTTTTACAACCTTTCATTCAAAAAGAGAGACAGAAAAAGACAAGAAAAAGACACTTAATAAGTTGGTAATTAGCTAAACTTCCCTCCCCCCCCCCCAACTTTGGCATTCTTTTTCTTCTTTATATAATATTTAATTACTGATTAACAAGAGCCAGTTTGAGTCGAAGAAATCAATGTTCAAAGAAATTATTAGAAACAGTATTAAATAAATGCACAGCTGACTAAGAAATGCATAGAAGTTTCCGAGTTTTTGGGGATATCAAAGTCATAGATTTGGGTATGTTACAAATAAATAAACTCTATTGTTTTGATAGCTCAATTTTGGTAGAATTTTTAATTCCTTTTCTTATAAATTACTTGTAATTTTTTTAAATCTTTATTCTCTGCATATATTTTTATATATAAAAAATATTTGATTTGCTAAAGTAGCCTTTTAAAATAAGCATTCAATTAACTTGACAATATACTTACAACCCCAAATAAAACATTGTAAACATAAAAAAGATATACTACTTAGAATTATGTATGGGTATACACCTTATGGGTTCATGTGAGTATTTAGAGTCATGGCTGGATTCTACAGATTCTTTTATGAGGGAGTTGATGTTGGCCTTTTAACCCTCAAAGAAGGAAACGCAGTTTCCTCTTTGATGCCAAAAAAACAAACTTCCTCGTTGCTCGTATCTCCCATCTATTATGTACATAGTATGTAATGTCTCATAACAATATTGATATTAGGCATATCCTTAATTGATTAGTTGGGTAGATTTTTATTCGTGGATCGTTTACATTTGAATAGGGGATATGAGATTCCATTCAAATATCCATACTTGCTGGTTTAGGATACATCATAAAACTACATATCTTCACTACATCTCTTAGTCTTTCCCAGAAAAAAAAAAAAAAGAATAAAGGGACAAAATGAGCCAATTACGTCACTCTTGTCAATTGTTGAACTATTCTTTCTTTAATGGTAGGGATCAGTGTTGGGGTCTAGACCATATCACCCGAGACCAGGCTGAGACCAAGAGACAAAAGCTATTATCCAGTTGTTTGGTCTTGATCTTGTTACACAGCCCATCAAAATTTTGATGGGCTAGAACCAAAACCTTCAAAATTGATCCCAAGACCATTCTATTGGGGGTATTAATAGTTTACCAACGCATAATCTTATTTTATTAGTTCAAAGTTTTGAACACTAACAGGAGCAAGAGTAGACAAATTAACCGATTACAATTTTTTTTTTTTTTAAATTGAGTAATTTTCATGGTAGTAGGATAGAAATGTTTACAATATTAACTGATAGTTATCTTATTACGTCATTCTTTCCAATTGTTGGACTATTTTTTATTTAGTAGTATATATATTCAGCGATTTATACAAATCTACATAAGAATTGTAAATTTTGATATGTTGTGGAAACACCGTTGTGACAAAAAGGGAATTCTTATGAAACACATCAGGGATAAAGGAATTTCCTTATACATATAAACAATTAACTTTCACTATCACTAAATCTTCCTCTTCTTTTTTAATTAAGGAAATGTCTGATATAATATATAAAAATGTACTGAATCTTTAAAATTATACAAGTCCCTACGACTGTTTCAATATGACGCACACAATGAGATCTTTATTTTATCTCTCAATCCTTACTCGAAAAAGAGCAATAAAAAAGTTTGTACGACTCCCAGTGATATGGCAGCCAACCAGAGACAAAATTATATAAAAAGACGAAGATCAGCCATGGTCTATGTGAGCGATAGTAGCTGCTATACTACCTGGGCTTATCAATACATCTGGAAAATTGGGTACACAAGAAGACTGCACGACTAGAATAAACAGATTAAAGGCCATATATATTTCAAAGGCTACAAATTCTCGGAAAATAGGATGTATTTTCATTTGTTATCACATAAATATTTTTCGTTTGTCGTGCAAATGTCATGAAACAATGAGTTTAACCTTAATCCAATGGTTTTTAACCTTGTTGGAGGTACTGAACCCCACAAGTTCTAACCATGCATTAGTCCAACCCTTCGTAGTTGGAAAAAATAAAATGTGCTTTTTGTTATGGATAAGCAGAGCGTGACGTCATGAATCATACAAGTGGAGTGAACCAAACCACTGAACTTCTGGAGTTTGATTAAACCTAGGTTAAGAACCACTGCCTTTATCATTTAATTTGAAGGTCTTTTAATTCCGTTTTCTCTCTATCACTCTGTTACATCAGCTATTTTCGGCCCAAGTCTCATTTTCTCAACTTCTCACCAGCTATATATTGGATAACGACTCACGGGAATATTTATCTAAGCTACCGTAATTTTGCAAGAGGCTGATTTATCTACAAGAAGCTTAGACTATTTTTCATTTCATAGTAGATAATTCAACAAGTGAAAATCAAAACAAAACAAAAACATAAGAATTGTTGATATGATGTGTGTGGGATTGTAATAATATTCATTGTAGAGTATGGAAAAAAGGACTTAAACAAGCCTTTAAGTTCGATATTCATTCATTTAGTTTGAGTATGTCCATAGAATTGGATTGTTACTCTCGATAAGGAATTCCTTCCGAAAAAAGCAACATAACTAAATATATCATAGAACTATATAATGACCAAGCTTTATTTGCAATTAGTGTTTTTTTATACAGACATAAATCTAATCTCTTAATTCATGAGAAGAACTTGCCGTGACATAGTCATTTCCCCCATCTTGTTAAAGCAGATAATAACATTCTTGAATGTTTTGATTTTGAAAAAAAAAAAGGGGGGAGACATGAGACTTGAATAATTGTTTATGTATGTATGTATGTATGTATGTATACGTGTACTAGTTCAATGTGTTCTGAATCGTGATGTGGAAATCCCTTCTTTTCATGATCATGATGGTCCAAAAATATATAAAAACTATTATGATTATGTTTGCGGAAATGAAAATGTTATGATTCATTCATCCAGCCTTTCACAGAGATTTATCTACTATTTGAGTTTTTCAGGAGTGAGGATATTTTGTTTATATTAGTTTAGAGCAGGGCTTCTCAGCCTTTCCTCAACCGAGACCCATATTTTTATTGCTATTCAAACCAAATAAAAAAAAAAAAGACTTTCATTTAGAAATGGACAAGCTTTTGGTCGACCTCTGACATTCAATAATTTTCATTCTTTCTCTTTAATGGAGATTGAGTAGTCCTTCATTATTGTACATATGTATGTAGAGGAGATGAAAGTCATTTTTGATAGGCTCTCCATTCGTAAAACACTGATTTAGAGAGCTCTCTGTGTTTTGATTAAAATGTAATATTTTGTCCAGTGGTCCCTCATTCCTTTTTATTGAACATCTTTCACCTTACAAAATAGGCCAAATTGATGTTTAATTAAATCAATCAATCTCTTGAATAATAATGACAGAAGGTGGAGTCAAGGACTCATTATCTTGAGGCCTCTAAAGTAAGGTAGTAATCCGTTGACTAGGGATGAGGAAAATCCCCTCTTATTGGCTTTTCCACATTAAAATAGGGTGTTCCTCTCTTTAAAACCTATCATATTTACCTTTCAAAATTTCATTTTCAACTTTATAATTTTACATTTGTTTAGTGTCACGATCGAAATACTTTCAAGAAATAATTCCAAAAAGAATTAGACAAATATTCTTGGAGATAATGACGTAATTAGTTAACTACAGAGTAAGACCAAGTTATCGAGATACCATTTCTACTTCAAGTCATATATATATGTATATGTATACATATATACTAGCACGACTGGTATGGTTTTATCTCCCTTATACATATATTTACTATTCAAATGTAATTGAATTTCTATTCTGTAAACCTACAAAAAAAATCTCTTAGATTTCATATTTAATCTTAAAAGTACTTGATGTGCTAATTACAAATTGTATCGTTTTCAATTATAATTTTTCGAGAGGAACGTTTATACTTTTTAAAAATTTGAATCAGTTTTTAAGTAAAAAAAATCAAAAAATCAAAATTCCCGTGAAAATGGACTCAAGGGGATTTGCACATCACATACGCCATGCGCACGTAGAACTTTAAATGAGCAATTGTCTTATTATTACGTTCGTCAAACCTCTACATTATCCTTTTTAGAATAAAAAGGCAAATAAAAACAATATAGCAACAGAGCTAAACTCTCTGGAAGTATAAACCTCCTTGAAAATGAAAGATAAGTCACTTATGTTTGAAGTAAGTTCCTTTACTTTAGAAATAATAAATAACAACCAATTCCTTGTAAATAACCCCCAATAAAGTCCTTAAAAAGGTAATTTTTAAAATTAATATTGGCTATTCTCTTAGTCGCGTTGATTCATTTCAAATATTAAGTCATTTTTGAAATTAATAATTTATCTTCATATGGATATCAGAAGGGTTTTATTTCCGGTTAGTAGTCAAACATATGCTCAAACCTTTAAAAGATGTAAAAGTACTCCCAAAGTAAGAATACAAAAATAATCCAAATTCAGATTTGATGCGCACAAACACACACACAAAAAACTAAGTACAGATTTGTAATCATTGTGTCTAACTACATATATATGTAGTTCTTGGTCTTGGGGTCAATTTTTGAAATTTTGGGTCTCGTTTTGGTCTTGACCCCTCAAACTATTGTAATAAATTTGACCTTGATCCCTCAAATTCTTGGTCTATGGGAATGTGATCTTGACCACGACTCAAGTTCATTATAATTAAATATAAAATGTATAAAAATTGTTTTATCGTTTTAAAAATCTTTCCAGTACATATAATTACCGGATACAGTTAAAGGACTTCATTTTTTATATAAATCATTTGCAAATTATTGCGGGGTTGCTTTTTTTCTTCATTATTTCTACATTTAAATTCAAATACCATCCACAGTACATAAGTTGAAGTTGACAGAAGTTATATATTGTACAATATTATTATTGGCAAAAAACAATCTTTATTTAACCATCAAAATTCATTTTATACCTCTCAAAAGTAGTTCCTCCCTTTGATGCAATCCACATGGGATTGGAAATCTTCAAATTTCCAAAACAGTTTCAAAAAAGTTATTTAGTCGATAAAATTATGTATTTCAGAAAAAACAAACCAGAGATTCTAAAAATTAAAAAAAAAAATAGAGTCTGGAATATTCATTGTAACTTGTTTGATTTCAATAGCATTGCTCTAAATTGTATTTTGAACCTCATCTTTCAGACATTTTAACAAACGATACATTCAATTTTAGCTGTTAACAAAAGGTAACATTCCTCAAACACTAAAAAATTAGAATAGATGTCAGACACAGTAGTACCAACATACAAAAACAAAAACATTTATCTTTATCGGAATCCCAAACAAATTAAATTCAAAATTTCCAGTAGATTTTGCTCATAGTAGTTTATAGAGCGTTCACTATGGCTTTGGTTTATTATGCAATTTGCCAGGTCAGTAAACAAACATTCTATCTTTGTAATCAAAAGTACCATATAGCCATCATAGTAGTGTATGTATATTCAGTAACATGAGTGGAAGGAAATAATCATGTTGAAAATCAAATGAAAATTGCATGGATACATATATTTAATGCACAAAAACATAAAATTTATAAAATCATCTGCGAGTCTGTATGTAGTATTTGCAAGGAACTAATGATAATTCGAACTAACATGATTAAAGTTGCATACAAGTAATCTTTAACTACATAATATACATTAGTTTTTGCAAATTATCAAATGAGCATACACATAATAAAATACTTTCACAAGTATAACACTTTGATATGCATCCAATCGAATAGGTATAATTTAGAACATCCTTTGGCAGTTGGTGGACCGTAGAATAATTGTGATACGATAAACCTATATAGTGTGCTGTTGTTGTTTTAAATAATGAGGTTAATAAAGCACAAAGTAAAAAAGCGTGTTATGTTTAAACAAACAGAAATTTTAGATTTTTGTAAGTAATGCTATTAAAATTATTTTTCATTTTGTTATATAAATGTATTATACAATTAGTGTTAAAATTCATTTTATTCTAATTTTGCATATATATTTTATAAAAAAAGTTATAAATATCTACTATTATATTATTTGAGTGTATTTTGTAGTATTTCATGTATTCTTTTATGCCCAATTTTCTAGATCATAGAATAAAAAAAGCAAGCTTGATTACTTTTTCAGTTTCCCTTGCCTGGCCACTTAATAGTAGTTTGACTCTATATAAGTTGCTTAAATAACAATTATCTTTGTATCTCCCAAAATTTACGTCAAAAGAGGAGGACCAAAGGTTCGTCATTAGCAGATTTATATAGAATAATCAGGCATAAAAAAAACACTGCAAAAGCTCCGGCATTTTTAAAATGAAAAAAGTGGTATTTTTGTGTTAAAACTGACCATTATAAGACGTCTTCTACCCTCTCAATTTTAAAACCCTGGACCCAATATTATTTTATAGGTCTTAATATACCAAAAAAACAAACAAAAAAAAACAGTTTGTCCTTAAAAATCCATGATGTCTGGGAATCCTTCAATGAATATATTGCTTCAAATAACTTTATGTTATTTCTTTTATATCAAATCAGTTGGTTTTTTTTTATTTTAATCAATAAATGAACTCATTTCAAAAACATAATTCTTTTGAAAATAAAGTATGCTATAGTTGTTGTTATTGTTTTTTGTTATTGTTGATTAACTTCTATGCAACAATAAAATTATGATATTTAACCCATTACTTTAAAATTAGGAGAGTACAATACGTCTGAAAATGATCAATTTTGATACGAGGATGCCTTCCTTTTTAAAAATCTTTAAATTGACTGAGTATAACATGTCGAAAATGGAATGAAAGACCCCAAATTTTGAAGAATGTATTTTTTTAATGCCTTCTTGCAGAAAAGGCCAAAGTGCATTCAAGGTAAAAACTTTACCTCAAAAACGGAACGCCCTTTAATACTGAACAGGAGATATTTATTCGAATTGACAAAATTAACGATCAAGACACTGATAGGATGAGTTGTACTTTGAACAAAGTTGTGTTCAAAAAGTAATTCACCTTTTTCATGGTTAAATATCTAGGCAAATAAATACCTACATCGTTAGACTATATTTATACCCTTGTTGTGTATATTTTCCGTATTTATTAAAACTTCAAAACGTTTAATTATCTGAAAAGTTAAAAAATTATAAATGTTTTTTTCTCAATTGTTTGTGGGCACTACTTTACTACAAGCATTTCAATGCTCATGCGAATATTCTTAACTATCTACTATGTATACATGGTTAGTTTGTGGTTATTACTTCTCAAAAGTAGTGTGGTTTCTTGGTCTTTTCATTTTAAGGCGTATTTCATGTCGCATATCCTTAAAAAGTTCATATAACTATTTTTTAAAGTAAACTCGGTGAAAAGTCCACTTAAAGATTTTGTTTTTGAGATATGAGCTTGTATATTTACTAAACTGAGCCAGAGTTGGAAAAAATCTATAGCACCAGAATTTAAAACTAAAATATTGAGGGTTCAAGTACTTGCAGAAAATAGCAGAAAGTCGAAAGATTACAACTTACCGTATTTGCCGGACTATAAGCCGCACTTAAAAACTTGAAATGTGTTTTAATTCAAGGGGTGCGGCTTTTAGTCTGGTGCGGCTTATACGTTAACGTTTAAAACCTTAAAAATTTTTAAAACCGGAAATTTTTAAAAAACCTGAATCTAGTAATGACTAGGAACACCAGTCCATTCAATTTATGTTTTAAGTTTTCTATTTGCTAATAGATAGTGTTGTTTCGTCATAATTTTCATAACAAGTTATAAAATACTTGAATATTTCTCTAGCTTTAAAAATGCGGCTTATAGTCCGGTGCGGCTTATACGTTACTGTTTTTTTCTTGGAAAAATTGGTGAGGTGCGGCTTATAATCCGGTGCGGCTTATAGTCCGGCAAATACGGTAATTAAGTTTTATAATAAGTAGTTGATATATAAGTCAAAATATTTACATTCTGTTGAGCCGAGTGTTAGTTCTTCATAGTCATGGCCTGTGCTAACACTTTATCCAATAAATTTCAATTGCATAAAGCAAAAAGTATTTAAACAAGACATACATACATACATGTTCATTATTTTATTTATAACTCTGAGCAATAATTTGTGTCCTGAATCAAACATATAACTCGAAAACAAATTGTGATATTTTGAATAAATTAAAATTTAAATATAATTATTTGATTTTGACAAGTTAGGCGTGATAAGGAGCAGGGTGGTGAGGAGCGGGGTGGTGAGGAGCAGGCTTGTGAACTGGAGTGTAGGGTTCATAGTGAGCTTCTCCCTCGTATCTGACATCAGCAACATATCCAGAGTAGGCATCATCGACCTTGTAGGAAACAATTTGGGTACGGCCATCGGGAAGGGCAACTCTGTATTCACCAGCAGTGGTGTATTCGTTTCTGTTTTCGTTTTGAGCAAAGTTGGTTCCTGCATAGTCATCAGCGACGGCATATCCGTATTGGTAGACAGCAGGGGTGTCATAGGACTCAGCATGGTAGGGAGACTTGTGAGCGGGAGCTGGGTGGTAAGGAGCAGGCTTGTGGACAACTGGAGCTGGGTGGTAAGGAGCAGGAGCTGGGTGGTAGGGAGCAGGCTTGTGGACAATGGGAGCTGGGTGATAAGGAGCAGGAGCTGGGTGATAAGGGGCAGGCTTGTGAACAATGGGAGCTGGGTGATAAGGAGCAGGAGCTGGATGGTAAGGGGCAGGCTTGTGAACGATGTGAGCTGGATGATGAGGGGCAGGGTGGTAAGGAGCTGGTTGATAGGGAGCGTGGACTGGAACATGAGCTGGAGCATGGACAGCAGCAATGGGCTTGTGATCAGCATAGGGGTTGTGAACATCAGAGGGATCAGCAGCGGGTTGACTGACTACGGAAGCATGATGAACACCATGAGGCTTGTGGATGGAGGTATGTACTGGAGCAGCATGTCCATGTTGGATGGTTTGATGGCTGGATTGATCAGCAGAGGCAAGAGCCAAAAGAGTAGAAATAGCGATGAATGCCTGAAAAGAAGAATTCATTTTTATTTTATGTTTTATTTGTGAGAAGGCAAATTGACTCTTGATTCAAAGAGGTTATTTTCTATTCACCTTCATGTTAAGTTGTAATTGTTTGATTCAGTGAATTTGATAAACTGATATTGAGACACTGCTCGTCTCTTTCTTATATATCTTTCTTCAATGTAGTACATACTAACTACACTGTACGCATTTTTATTATTTGAAGAAAATTGTATTAAAAAAAGCGTCAAACCACACCCTAATAGATGAAGCAGCAACATGCGTATGCGTACACGTTATCAAAAAAAAAAAAAATACCGATATTCTTAACCATGAATACATAGGAGGATAAATACAATTCTAACATAATGATTATTACCACAGTAAAATAATTAATATCTTTAAAATATGTATATGGGACAATTGGGAACAATTGCTCCAAATTTGATGGAGTCAATATTTTTTTTTTTTTTTTTTGAAATAATGCTCTAATACCCATGTATTTTTTACATTTGAACTCCACCATTACACTCAGAAAAAGTTTTCAATGACGAGTGGAGATGAGTAAAGAAGAAAAAAAAAACACGACAAATTCAGAAAGGATTCAACATTGCCGAACTATAACTATTTTAATTCTTAACATACATATTCTATGCAAAGCCTTGAACTTGATAAAAAGTTTGAAAGGAAGAAAAATTGTCGTGAATCTATAGATAGGATTTAGAACGTGTCTGAAAACAAATAAACCTTAATTTCTAGTACCTTTGGTGTACAAAATTAAACCTCAATCTTTAAAGACTATGATATAATGACTATTGAACTCCAATTTAATACGTATACTATTGTTAATATTATTATTTTTTTGATAAGCATCATATTAGAAATTTGACGGCAAATTGAAATCAAATATTTATATTATGTATGTACAGTATATTTAGACAATGCCATTAGCTTTTAAAAACAATCAATACAGTGATTTCAGACATACATACATTTCATATAGTAATATATTGAATTACATACATCCGTGTCAGATAATTTTTTGTACATGAACTCAAACTTACGTATTTACATGTGTCTTTTTGTAAAGTGACTAGAGCTAAGAAAGTTTTTCAAATTAACAGAGGTTAATTTGAGATCAAGTTGAAAATGTAACGTAATATCTGTTCGGGATATAAGTTCTACGGCTCTACACTTGATCTGTTTGAATCCTGACTCTTTGAGACTCTCAGGTACTGTACTTTATTATTTTTGCATCTAAAGAGTTGACTCTATAAAAATAACCTTGAAATGAAAAGCTGTACTATAGTAAAACCCAAACTGATCGAGTCAGTGATTTAAAACATTTCACAAATGAAGTTTGTTTGTTTGTTTGTTTAGCTCCTAGATTGGGCCCACCTCACCGGAACTTAATCCGGTATCAGCCGGTAGTGAACCTATCTAGTAGCTATGGTCTTTATTAAAAATTTGTTTAAGATTACAAAAACATTTATATACTTTAAAAATATACTCCTCCAAGGATAACTTCTTTTCTTTAATCTCTCCCTCGAGAGCCATCATCCTTTCCGTTGTTGCCGGACAACCAAAGATGAGATGGTGAGGAGTTTCGTCATCCTCATGACAGAGTTTACAGGTTGGGCTAATGGCCTTCCCCAACTTGAAAAGATGCCCGTTGAGACCGATGTGTCCGCTAATCATGCCAACGATCACCGAAATTTGTGCTCTTTTAAATTTAAATATTTTATTTCCTATGTACGGATTTGTTATGAAGAGTCTTGACTGTCGACAAGAGCTCATCTTCCGCCATTTGGTTCTCCATTCCCTCAAGGACGCTTGTCGAAGGGCATTCTTAGTTTGGCATAACGATACGGGCACAGAGACAGGTGTGCCTCTCCTGGCACCGTCTTTGGCCAATGCGTCCGCGAACTCGTTTCCGGTAGTGTCGTTATGTCCTCTTACCCAACCAATCGTAATATTACATTCTGAGCTGTTTAAGGCATTTTTACAGCCGATAACTTCTTCAGTCAAAAGGTCGCCCTGCTTAATTTCAAGACTGTTGATGGCTGATAGGCAGTCAGAAAGGATTAATACCTTCTTCCCCTCTAATTTGTCTCCATGGAGATGATTGGAAAGGTTCTTTATAGCTTCCACCTCAGCTTGGAAAACGGTATTTGTTTCATTGAGCTTCAAGGTTCCTTCGTCGAGCACAGTGTCACCCCCTCGTCAATGCCCAGCCAGCACCTGTAAGATTATCGATCCTTGAACCGTCAGTATAGCCAACCAAATCAAAGTCGTCTATACGCCATATTTTTTGTAGAGCGTATTCCACAGTGCCAGACCAAAAATGAAGTTATTTGGAATCTGATGTACTGTTGTACAGCATGAAATACACAACGTAATAGTGATGTACATATTGAATATCTAAAAATGTAGATGTGTGAATGCAAATGTTGAAACGAATAAATAGATTTTAAATTTGGGAATGCAAGAGCAAATTCGAATATTTGAAAGAAATACAAATAATTTCTTTAATATATGTATATATACATATAAATGTAAACGCGAGCATTCGATATAACACTACTATATTATAAAATAAATTCAGCTCTTAAATGTACATAGAGCATGTAATTATTTTCAATATTTTAATGAATTCCTGACTTGTTTATAACCTACCTTAGATTAGTCCAAACATATAAATTATCAAAAATTCTCATACAATTCAACGCATATGCAAATAACAATGCAGTCCAAATTTATTCAAGCATATTGTGTGTATGTATATGTTGCAATATTTTCCTAACACGCGAACCCAATTTAAAATAACGTGACTGAGTGCTATATACTTAAAAAACAAAACAAATCTTTTCAAAAACTAATACAAATTATTTAGTACTTACAACAATGTGTTTTAAGATACTGAGCCACATATGTTCGTATATAACCATGCTAAATCCTAATTGGATAATTTGCACCCTAATTTAGCTAATAATTAATTATTGCTATCTGTTACAGGATGATGTACTGACGTAGAAACAAAGGACTTTACAATTAGCACTTTTCAACGTGTGTTTAAACTTGTACAAATCTATTGAATAGTCATATTCACACTAAATCAAAATTTACATACTATCCTTTTATGTATCAGCTCTCGACTACAACTCGGTCCCCTTATTAGTGGTTTAACTTTTAAACGTTGATGGGTAAGGTTCGTGCAAGATCTTGCTAAAAGGTGAGCCATTCTCTACAACTAAATGAAGAATAGTTCAACATTTGGTAAGAGTTTGTTAAAGTACCAACTGATTTTATAGGAAAGGTTGAGTGATAGAAGGAAGATCATATCTTCGTAATACGAAGATGATTAGTTGATTATGATGAACCATGTCTCACAGCTCTTCCCTCAACTACATACATGTGAACATTTAAAAACAGCAACTAAAATAACATGGGAACAAGGATATTTCTTTGGTTTCATGAATAGAGATTTAATTAAACACATTCAATTGCTTTTATCATCTTATTCATGGGCTCATACATGCCTATGTTCATTGTTACTTATCAGTAGACTTATATTTTAAAACGTGGAGGGTTTAAGATATGGTATAAGATAGTAACTTTACAGCAGTTTCCCTCAACATATGGGTTGCGATTATTTAAAAGTAGGTTGGAGAAGGCTGATTCAAATGGGAAATAATCTATGATTTTCGTCTTTAAAATGAAGAACTATCTCAATCTCGATTAAAGATAAAATGTATAAGAAAAGTAACTGTTTCTACTATTTCAAATCACACGCTATAAATTTTACTATCGGATGATACCGATAGACGTAATAAATCTAAATGAGAGGGCTGACACAAAATCAATCGATATATACACAAAATAATTTACTTGGCTTGAATGACGTACAAGAAACTGACCGTGAGGAATTGGGGGACTCATAGGACAACTTTAAATTAAAGAAGAGATTGTAAGTTTTTTTTTTATGCCAAAAATTGAGCTCTGAGTTCACCCATAACACAATTCTCACAAGAGAGGAGATTATGTACTCTTTATTTGAAAGTTTGGCAACTAAAATTTGATACTAAAAAATCAATAAGATTTTACTTGAGTTTAGGATGATTGCAATGAGAGCCAGGAGCAAATAAATCAAGGGAGAACACAAAAAGAGATTATGGATTTTCACATCATTGGAAGACCCTGTATTTTCATCTCACTCTCGTCTCTAACTATATTTGTGTATTTTGATGATTTATCTTGTTGAATTCGACCACTTCGATATATACAAAACTACACAATAATAACCATTTTATTAAATTAAACGGCAGTTCAAAATAGCAAACGCCAAATTGAATTTTAAGCCTTTTAAAAAAACAAAGATATATATACAACATATAATCATTTAAAAGTATTTCTCAATAGGAACAATCCCTTGATCTTCCTTCTTATTAATTATAAGTTAAAACAGCTCAAAAAATACAGATCAATAACGCATAGTTACAAGGCAAAAAAACAACAACCCAAAACCAAATACAAATGATTAACGATACTCAATTAGGCTCCAGGGCATTTAATTCATTAAAAAAATATATGTTTATAATAAATTCATTTACCACCCTGCCTATATATATATATATATATGTTTTTTTAAAAGTAAGTTAAAAGGAACAAGAAAACAATTTATAAAGCCATATTGTAAATGATCTTTTAATACATTTTATATTTTTAACACTTTAAGTTATTTTGTTTTCTTCGTGGTCAAACAACAATAAAACATGTTTTTTTAATACGTTAGGATGACAAATTGTTTTATTTACATAAATATACACACTTTACTCATCTTTTCTAAAATCATCTCTTTATTTATTCATTTAAAATGCACTGAACGGATGTTTCACATTTGTATTAACAAACAACAAACAGCAAATTACTTATTCATAAAAATTTGTATGTAACTATAACATGTATTTTCATGAGGAATCTGTCTTTTTTTTTCTTTTTCTTTTTCTTTTGACTATAAAAAGTCATCATCCCACGATGACATCCTTAAGAGCTTCCTACACATGCTTCATATCAAAATATTTATGGTTCATGGTTTCTTCCTCTAAAAAAAAACCCTACTCCACTCAATATGTTTTAATTATAATGGAATAAATATTCTTGAAATATATTTTATACGCTCATTACTTGATAAATATGTATTCAAATGAAGGAGAAAAAAAAAAAGGTCGTTGTATCAGGTCGTTATTCCATTTACATATAGTTCTACTTAAAGTTCTACACTGTATTTTTTTTTGTCAGCTGACAATTTTTATTGACTATTCTTGTTCCTTATCAGGTAGTGCGTTGATATAATGCTACCCATTCAAACTCAAATGAGTCTTTATAAAGCTTTAAAATATTTCATGCTATTAAACAGAGGGTGGAACTTGAATTCGAGAATTGAGACTCGACTTGGACTATATGTAGTCCGTGTTTGAATGACTTAAAACTCTTGTTTTGGCCTCAAAATCAAATGTGTGATAATTGACTTTAAGATTCTAGACTTTAATGGACCTGAAACCAATTTTTAACAAATTTTCTTATTATAGTTTTTTCACTAATTAATATAAAATAGTACTTTTTTAAGTGCCTTGAAACTCAATTCAAATTTTTACTTGATCATATCTCCTATGGCTGTAGACATGCTCAACAGCTGGAAAGTACAATTTAGTACATTTTAAGGGGGAGTGCGTTTTCATGACTGTCATCTATGTAGAACCAATTGTTCAGAAGCACTACGTATACTGAAGAAATATGAGGATTCGAATTGTATCAAATTAAAAAGGACTTGATTTGGAATTGACTGACTATCTACTGATTTTTTGATCTCTTATTCATATTTATAAGGTTGCGATATATACAATCAATAGAAATACAAATTTAATGCAGATTTTTGGTTGCGAGAATTTTGGTAGTTGGCAATTTCAACAGCATTTTTTTTTGTTTTCTACAGCTGTTATTATTATTGTTTTTTAATTCCTAAGGGGAGAACATCTACTTGATATTAAGGACCTCATAATATTTGTTTAACCCGTTGAATACTCTGTTTTGAAAAATATAATAGCTAATAGCAATTATTTCTATAAAATGTCTGATGGAGTGGACTTAAAATGCTTGATCTTCGACAATGGAGGTGAAAAAATGTTAAGAAATATACCTAGAGGATTCTAGGTAATAAGTCTCTGTTCATCAAAGAGTTCGACATTGCCTATATGGACTTTTCAAAACTTATTGTTCTAAGAAGTGATGGCAAATACTTTAATGGTCAACTGAATCTCTAATAAGTAGCAAATGTTAGAAATTAATATTAATTATATTAACTCTAGGATTTAAGATTTTGGAGAAATACCCTGGATTCATCCACTTATGAGATCATTTGATTAGGTTCATTATAGATCTCCAATTTTGATGGAGTCCCAGTTCCATCCCTCATGAGACCTTCAATCAAACTTGACCTTTTTGGGACATATATGCTTTGCACCATATTGAGAGCCCTCAAGGCGTTGCAGTTTACGATAGGAGTGGCTCTGTTTTTAAAGAACTTGATATCGTGGATGATGGACTCTCCTGACATTTCTCTCAGTTTGATGTATTATATCCCTTGTTTAATAATAATAAGTTACATACATATATATGTAAGATGATTCATAGAAACAGTGATAGGATTTTTTTTTGGTGAAATACTGTTTATTGTAGACGTCTGTCCTGTATTAGTTGCTCTACAATTTCTATTATTATTATTTTTCAATTAGTCCTCTAGAACAGCGTTTCTCAACCTTTTTTCCCTTTCGGAACCCTCAAAATATATCCCATGTCTCACGGAACCCTTGCGCAAAAAATGATTAATACCATACTTTCTCATCTTATATATCCCAAATGTAAACGATTAATTAGTTCTCTTAAGAGCCTGGCTTAGCAATAGGTCACTATAAAAAAAGTCAAAATTCTGGTGACAAAATTTTACCACACTGTAGAAAAAGACTGAGAAGTGTAATAGCTTATATAATCTCATTTTTCTCGCGGAACCCTTAAAGACCGTCTGCAGAACCCTAGGGTTCCGCGGAACCCCGGTTGAGAAACGCTGTTCTAGAAGGTGCGATTTTGAGCAAATAATGATCCTTACTGCTAAATATACATCTAGCAGTAACAGCTGGTACTTATGACGTCATAGATAAGGTCTAATAAATGATGATTCTTCTGGAGAGCGTGATGATATAAAAAAGTAATGGGGCAGATGAGAAGGAAAATATAAAATAATACAGTTTTCACCTATTCTTGATTTGTTTTTTTCCAGGATCGTTTCTATGAATCATCTCACATATATACATAGCTTATTATTACAGTCCATATATATATATGTATATGTATATTTATATGTCATACTATCATTTCCATGCCTATTACAGTGTCTTAAACAAATAAAGGAGAATTCCTCATAATATATAGGTTATCTATCTATCTACAATAGCGCCCATTCATAAAGACAATCAAATTACTTCCTGTTGTTTCAAATAATGAAATTGATGTTTCATTTAACATATTGTGCGCTATTATACTCATACCTACATTACCTCCAAATACGCCTTGTACCTAATAACGTATGTATTTATGTGTTGTTCACAAGTAATAATCCTTCATTTTATGAAATATGTTTAATTAAGTATTTCATTTGCATATTCATTATATTCAAAATCATCCAAGATTACATAGAATATAGGCACCTTTTTTTATATATGTATATTTATATTTTAAGTAAAGGTTAAACATGGAGTTTTGAGTACAGTAACAAAATTAAAGTCTATGTTTGTCAGGAAAACTCATTGTAATAAAGGCTCTTGTCGTCACAGTGTTTTTGAAATAAATATCAAATACATGTATTTGAATGACCTTATTACTTATTACACATTTATAGAACAACAATCAAACGGTTTCTGATAATTTATATACTTATATTTGAGATCTAAGGGAATCAGTTCCTAGTAGGATAAATGTACTAACATATTTTTGCCCAAGTATAGAAATGATGTGATGATGTTGGCATCTATTTTCTAACCCAAAAGTTAGGAACCTATTTGATTTTTTTTTTTTCAAAGATAGTAAATTTTTGATTTTTTTTTTTTTTGAAATATTTCCGTCAGATCCTGAATATTGGTAATTCAAGATATACAAATCAAGGAAGAGTAAATGATCTAGAAATACTCAATAATAAGGTTCTTAAAATGAATGTGTTTATTTTAAAAATACTTGAGGCGATTTTTTCATACGTTGAGTTTTCCTAGTGTTGAATTTTCCATGAATCATAACAAAGAACGTTTTCCCTAACATCGCAGATTTCATAATGAACAATGTTTAAGGTACAGTTTTTGACTTTATGTGTTTGTTAATTTCAATGATCATACTTAAGATGCTTTATATAATGGCTTTAGAAAATAAACAAACTTATAAAAGTACAAGGGTTTTGATTCTTAGAGTGTAAGTCGCTATGATTTTCTAAAAGTTTGATCCAAAGGCTGAAACGAGCAAATTGTATAGGGTATATTTTCCCTCTTTGAATTTGAAGAGTCCCCTAGTTATCATCATATCTTGTAAAGGAATGGAGTAAATCTACTTTATCCGATAAAATTATGACGTCATCTTCTCTAGGCTTTCAATTGAAAGACAGGATCTACACATTATAGGTTGCGTTTTTATTTTTAACTGTATTTTAATAAGTCTTTGATAAGAAATCAAAGATAGTTACTGCATTATAAGGCCATTCACACCTACGAAAATCAAATCAAATCATAGATACAATATCAAGGAAATAAACCATTCTCAACTTACAATTTTGGAAGACAACATCGTATGGAAATTATACTTGGTTAATCAAGAACCAAACCCTTCAAGATTGCTCAGAGCTTAACAGTAGCTGATTCGAGTTAAATTCATCAACGTTCATAACACTTATACGGGGCAAGAGAAATCGACAGATGACAAAAAAAATACATTGGAGCTGTACATGATTTAAGGAATGCATTCTCTTGTTCATTTTATTGTTTATAGTTCTAACTAAGATGACTGACTTCCGGAATAATGACGTCATGTAAAAATATTCTTTATTTTTATCAACTTTTTACTCGATACTCTGATGTTGGTCTTGTTAACCCGACTTATTAATCGACCTATGAAAAAACCAGATAAAATTATATGAATTCATTTATACCACTCCAAAAATATATTAAATATCTCTTGGATTGAATTGCAAATTGTAATAACTACATTTTTTTTTGTCTCTAGACGTGATATTGTTTTCAAAATTGGTAATGATGACATCTTTACCAATTAGATGTCTTAAATTAGAAGCTTTTAAATTACATTTATTTTCTTAAAGACTAAATAACACACTGCAAACATTCCTCACTTTTTTTTAAAAAAGGAATTCTTTAGAATAAAAATTGTAACTTCTAAAATTTGTAGGCTAAACTTATGTACATACATTAACTAAGGATTTGGGTATTGATGTATCATTATTCTAATGTTAACCATTTAATAGGTTAAAATGTCATAACTAACGCTACACAAACGATTTGCTCCTTTTGAGTAAATTCAAAAAATGCAGATGGCACCAGTTGCGACTCAACCCACTCCATGATCTTAAAAGTTATAAACAATTATTAAAGTATGTTAATAGTTAATTAGCAATCATTATTTATTGAATAATACTAATAATAATTAATAGTGTATTTGCTAAATATTTCCTTACAAATATATTTGTTTTAATTGAAGAGATCTTATGGGATGTTATACACAGATTGACGTCATACAAAATGAGTACATACATAAATTGCTTATTCATATTGCGAGTAATTTGGTTCACGAAGAGTTTTGGACTGTAGGAAGAGATGTCTTGGGCGATTGGTAATAGTAAATTTCCTTGTTCAAGTCACACCAAAAGGGTCAACTTTTAAATTTTTGAAGAAAACTCTTATTAGGGCAGTAATACGAAAACCATTCCGCTTCTTGTAACAAGAGATACATTGATTTGTAATAATTAATAGCATCAAATGATAATAGATAAATATACTGTGTCGATCATTTGAGAGGGATACTTTGAGAGTATGCAACAGGTGTATCTGACAGATGAAAATAATCAATACAAATGAAAACAACAAGTTCCCTGCTCACTGAATCTCACCTCTGAGGCATTTATGATGTTGTCCTTACCAATATTTGAAGCCCTATCCGTTAGGAATTTGTATAACATCAAAATGATCTCAAAAATGAACAAGTATATTTGATTTTTTTTTGTTTAAGTCCATATAAAAATACCCCAGCGTCCATTTTGAAGTGTGATTAACTAAATTCAATTTATTGTAGACCAAAACCCTTTCCAATCAGTGTTGTGATTGGTCAATGTTTGCCATACTGAATTATCTTAGTTGATGCCACTACCTTCAATCCATATTTGGACTCTGAATACTCTAGACTTGACTATACATCATCCAGATAAAGGTAGTTGTCATATTTTTGAGACACTCAGTTAATTTTCATTTATAATCATTTGAGATTACGAGTACTTTTTTGATTTCCTTGGATCCTTCGAGCAAGTGATCCAATGTTCTATGTAAGTTGAAAAGGCATCCTTTTACAAAAAATAAGTATACTTTTAAAAAAAAATCAATTACGAATAAAGTATGTTCAAATATGTCTGCACATTTTGTTAAATAGACATGAAACAAATGAATGTACCTAACCCTTATCCCTTCTCCTCCATTTTCAATTATGTAGATTTTTGAGGAAGTTATAGATAAACAGACGTGTTTTACATAATATAACAGACATACTCTATATTAATGTTAGACTATTTAAATAAAACAATATGTTGTAGTAGAGTGTAAGAAGAAGAAGAAGAAGAAAAAAAATCATATAAGTTAAGGAGTGCTATAGAAACGTTACTACATACATATGTATGTATTCGGATACATTGTGGTTCTTTAGTATGGATAGTTGTGGTTTTGTTTATAATTTTATAAGAACAAAAACAAAAGGGAGAATGTCCCAACCACCAGAACCGAGAAAAGGATACGATTCATATGAGGAGATGTGCTTTATATCCATTTAAATTACTGGAGAGCAACAATAATGCAAATAAATATGAAAAATAATATTATCAAAATGCATTATTTTTCATATAAAATCAAATTTCAAAATATTTTGACAAATTTAATTTTGAAATATATTTATATATATCTATTCAGAGAATATCATACGCTTATTAAAGGGAATATATAACACTTATAAAGGGGCTACCAAATATCTACAAAGATGGACTCATTGTCTAGTATAATTATTCATTATATTACACTTTATATTACCTACTTTGTTTATTGTGGAGGCTTTATTTTTCAAAGGGGGAAAAAAGGCCCAAAGCTATTGGATGATTCTACAATCATATAAAGTATTTTAATTGTATAATTTTGTGTTTTTTGTGTGTGTGTGAATAGAGTATCGCTTATATTAATTATTATTTTGATAAATATCGTTCAATTCCTTTTTTTATGACAAGGATTCCTCCATTTCTATGTTGTTGTGAAGGCTTTTGATGTTGTTGTTGTTTTTTACAACGAAACTTTACTTCTACAAATTAAATTTATACAATAAAATGACAGAAATTGAAATATTTAATCAAATACATTACTACCTTGGATTGATAGCAACATCCGTTTCAGAGAACCAAAATTGACTAAATGCTTACTTTATATGTATACATATATAAATCCAATTTGAGTCTTCACAACATTTCCTACACAAAATAAAAAGTATTCCAAATGAATTGAAAGTTTGTCAATTATTTTTTCAATAATTATTTATTTACACATTAGGATTTGTCAACAGTTTAACAAGAGCTATTTCCTGTTGGACCTACTCTAAAAAGGTGAAGAAAGTACTAAAATTGAGAGGTGATAAAAAGTTGAGTGGCAGTCATCAACAGGTCTAGATGGATGTCAGAAGCTAAATTTATCTTGCATCCGTGAGATGTATTACTCTGTCTGGAGTAACTGAAGCAGCAAAAAACTTACAATTGCCACTCGTTACCTAAATTGAAAATATACCCAAACACTCGCAAACCAAGCAACTTGTAATCAAGAGTATTAGTGAACATATATTTTTAGATCCAATTGATCTTAAGCTTCATAATTTTTGGGTCAATAATTGTTTTTTTTTTAGAGACAAGGAGATCAATATTTATTTTTCATTATTACTTTGCATTTTTCCCAAGTAGATAGATTCATATCTCAGACTGTAGTTTTTTTAGACTGAATGTGATTAATTTTACTAAATCATTTTTGCTATTTGAAAAATGACTAAAAAAAAAGAAAGAAAATGATTGTAAATAATTTTAAAAGTTGCTTCTGAACTTTTATTTAACAGTTTTGATTATGAGGACTTTGTTAACACGTTCACGATACAAACTATATCCTTAGTGTTGTAACTATGGGGCTGTATTTGAGGGTCATGCACTCAATTGATGCCTGACCCAAATAGATAAATAGGTCATGTACATATAGGTCAAATGTCATCTGGGGGGGGGGGTGGACATTTTTCTCACTAGCATTTTGTTTTGAATGGAGAGAGTGAGTAAAGAAAACTATGGATTTCTCTGGATGTATAGTCTAAACAACATGTCTTTCCTTTAATTAATACTCATTAAATGTCTGAGTGACAATTTTCAATCAATAAATTGTAATTTTTTTTTTTGCTGTTTTCATTGTGTTTATTTTAATTTAGAAAATTTGAGGTTTTGATCACTCTACGTGATTCTGGTCACTTTCCTTAATATTTCAACTTGCATTTGATTTGAATTTTATGAGATATTTCCTTTTCAAGATAAATAAGTAACATGAGCATAATTGTATTTTTCTACGGGAAAAAGATTTACACTGTGTAAATGTCCTTTCAGCCTTTGATTCGAACTTTTTTAAATATTTGTGAGATAACATAACATAACTGAAAGTGTGTTCTATCAAAACTCCAAAATTGTAGGAGTATTTACATTATAGTTCTGATCATATCCTAATTTATATTTAAATTCTTACCTCCCCCCCCCCCCCAAGAATTGGAAGTGTCCCTCCTCATATATGTATATGTAGATCTGGTTACAGGATTGACTTACTGATTGTACATTCAAAGTAAAGGTCATTGTCAGAGTTGTGAAATTTGTCAAATGAGATTACAAGTATTACCATTACCGTATGGCTCCCCTGTTTAAATAAATGCATTTTAGGTCATTTTAGGGGAAAGCAAAAAGGCGTGCGCCTAACTGATTAATTTTTTTCTTTACCTCTATGAATTTTTCAAGTATTTGTCATCACATCTGTATTGCCACAGTGTTTGTTTGAAGAAAAAATCAAATACTTCCTGAATAATAAATTATTTGTAATGAAGGCATCCAAGTATGTAAATTAGAAAAACTTTCAAATTATTTAATATGTGGCTGAGTTCACATGCTATCTACATACATGGGACCTTACTTCAAGTACAACTCCACCAATGTAAGTCTTGTAAATCAAAGAAACTGCAAACAGTTAAAATAGATCCATTTACGATTATATTATTCGTAATAAGTTAAGTACCTAGACTATGTCTAAAAACATATACAAATTATGTATGTACATATACTTATAGTATGTATATAAAAACAGACACCATTTACGACTCATAAAATTATTTTTAGCTCCCATTTAAAATAATTACGAGACAATAATATCAAAATAAATGGCATATTTTTATTATTTTTGTGAAGGAATTCATATCATTCAGAGAATTCCTCGACTAATTTGTCTACTGGAAGAGCCCTTATTACTTCCTCTTGCTCTGGTCACGTCAAGTACATAGCCATAGGTACATATATGTATATATATAAAACAATCTGCCCCTCCTCACCTGTGTATGTATGTGTACATATTATGTTTTGTTGATATGCATGTCAATAGATCCCTTTAATTTATGACTCCATTTGCTTCAAAAATCATAATAAATCGCAAGGAGTGTCACAGATTTAATTTAAAAAATTGCACGTCATTTTTTTAAACTTGCATACCTCCTAGCAGCGTCATATGTATGCAAGCAAAGTGGCAAGTTTATACATAAACCTTGCAAATATATTATATTCAATAATAATAATATACGTACGTAGGGCATACGGAATATCAACGGAAATCCCCTTATATCTAACTACCTACCTACCTACCTACTTATAATAAGGAACTAACGTGGTGTCTTTTCTTTTATGGTAAAGCCCTAGGTCAAGGCGTTGGTCCCTCCCGCCTATTCCCTCGTCTTTCCCCATAAAAAAAAAAACAGTTCCTACACGACATACCTACCTATTTTTCTATTAGGCAACAACATGGGTGAGTAGTGCAGAGGTGGTTGGTTACGCATATGGAAGCCGAGTCTTCCTACAACCAACATGGTGGTACTATCCACATCATTGAGGAGGTTACGTATTCATATTTATTTATTTTTGTAGTCGTAGTAGTAGATACCTACATATACATATAAATCTAAACATACGTTTCCTAACGGGGCGTTGTCTCAGTCTACCAAAAATAAAGAAATGTCTGTCTCAAAGGCCTCACATATGTATGATGATGATGATGATGTATGTATCTTTGCTTGACATGAAAGGCACAAATTCTTCATTATTTACTCTTATTTCTACGGTCCATTAGTTGCTCTACATACTTACATGAATTGTATGTATGTACATTTATGTATAGAGGTACTTACAAAGTAAGGTTGAGGGGTAAGTACATGCCCATTACGTATCTATGGTTTTAGTAGTCACATTATTCCATAATTATCATACTACATATAGGTCCTAAAGGATGAATTTATAGATAATATGTACATACACATCCGTATTTAGATATCTCTTTGTTATACCTAATATTTTCCATTAGGATATTATAAACATGAGGTCAATATGAGTCATGCTCTAGGTACTATTAAAATGAAAGGGGTATATGTATATATATGTACACACACCAGGTAACTATCAAAGTATGATTTTAAAGAATGGGCAATTGACATACCAAAGATATTTATCTATTAGGCCGTAAAGAAATAAATACTTAGCATAGTAGAAGTAACAAAGATCCCTTGTCAATCCATATCCATTCATGATAAATTTCTTAAATACTTCCTCAAATACAGCTGTATCAATTATTATATATATATATATATATAATTTTTTACAAGTTGTAACTTGTATAAGTTACAATTTATAAGTTCCATAATGTCTTATTGTGCTATAACACCAGTCATTTTAATCACAAACTATCAATTAATTATATTAATTACACTTTGTTATATGAATAAAGCTCATTTAATACACATTTACGAGTGAAAAAACATCACTCATTATATGTACTTTATAATGAGTCCCCGAATACTTTATCAGTTGGTAATTACTATTATAAAAAAGTCCAAAATGACACCCTTATTAAAGAAGAACAAGAACATTGTTCAATTTAACTAAAAATTTATTGAACAACTCTTTGATAATACATTTCACAAAATTGCACAAACTTTAAGTTACTAGAAAAGCAAAAATTATGATAATAAACTTTACATGAGATTACATGAAACACATAAAGAATGACTAAGATGCACCCCTAGCGGATAATTCATAAATTACACTTAATTTAAAAAAATAATCCGTGTATTATATGTATTTTTTTTCAAATTTCAAATTATCCTGCAGGCCAGTTCCAGCTCACGGGCCGTATGTTTGACACCCCTGGTCTATGAGGTAACATATTAGCAACAAATGTTGTATTTATATATATTTTGCTAGAATTAAACCTAAAGAATGTACAACTAAATTAATTTTAAATAAATAAAAAAGTATTCTGAAAGGTTTATTTTGATATGAAATAGTAGTTTGGCAATTAAAAATAGAGAATAAAACATTACAATAATGAAATTATAAGTGAACTTAATTATTGCTTATATTGATGATAAATATAACCATAAAACAAAAAATTGTAAATTTTAAGTAATTTTGTCCACATACATAAGTATGTGACCATTAAAACAGGGTCTCAAACAGGTCTACTGATCTCACACTCAAACCCACATTTACCTCTTGCAATCACTGTTCTTCAGGTCTAAGAAAATTTACAGTATTTTAATTTAGGAAGGACCGAATTTCGTTTGGCCCCGACATCTGGAATTTTGTTACATTCCATTATCACCTGGTTACAAAATGTACTAAAGGTGATATCAATTAGTGCATGTCTTGAATTTTTGTTTATTTTTCCTCTTTAATCGATATTTTACTTCATCATTGTAATTACGAGTATTGAAAATGAGAGATTAGTTTTATTAATTATTTTAAACATTCTTCTAAGAAACTCTGCCTTAAGGAATAAAATAGTTTTAAAATTGTTGGTTCTTATAAAGTTAAAATATTTTGATAACCAAGCAAAAAATATACGTAATAATCTGAAAATCCTAATTAATTACAATCACACTCTCAAATGGGCTATGATTGACCAGCCAATATATTGATTGTACCTTAATATATATATATATGAATATGTTAACTTAAAATATGTTCTGTTTGGGTAAGTGTATTCATTCAAATGTCCAGTTTTTCTTAGGATCATTAAAAAAATTACTTTTCAAACACAAATTTGAATATCTTTTTACCTTTTCTTTATTAATGAAACGAAATAAGGGCTCTATGGTAATTGGCAATTTGTTTCATTCTCCACTATTTTTGAACTATTTCCTACATTATAATAGACACTGTTTAAGCCTCCAATTATGAAAAAAAAAACAATAATAAAATGTGACCCTTCGTTTCCATATAGTTCTACACAAACCTGGATTTGTCAACTTTGTATGTTCTTTAAAGTATTGAAATTCAACTACTTATTCAACAACGATAATAAACTATTGATCAAATCTAGAACGTGAGACTTGCTAAATAGCTTATATATATACCTAGGTTTATTGGACCCAAAATGATATTAAATGTTTCGTAAATCATCTGGTGTTTTAAGGGTTAAGATATTGGAGTACAGAAAATCAACATTTTATCATTTAAACTTTTATTTTGTAATATACACAAATGTTTTCATTTCTTTGGTAAATCAAAATAGAATTGCATTAGAATAATATAACTCATAATAATTGTGACTCAAATTTTAAAGGATAGCCCTGTCTTTAAATCCATATCAGGAAAAGTAGTTTTATCAATAAGAAAATTCTTTAGAATACGAATTAATGTGCATAAATGGTTTTGACTACAATTTAAATCAAAGAAATTCATGTTTTAATTCCTTATTGGGAGCATCAATATTAATAATGATTATTATTATTATTATTAAACCATTCATTTAAGGAACCAAAAGAAAAATCCATTGCAAATGAGAAGACCATGTAATTAAGTTGTTGTAATTTAATATTTTTTTTATTTTTAATTTTGCAGAGGAGTGGTCTTTTTAAAAAATTACTTAATTAGCAACATGGTTACGTTTTAATTCACTCAAAGGTCATTTATTTTTATCCGATTCTTGTATGCAAAAAAAAATAATAATAACATGTTTCTTGTAAATATTTAATTTTTATTTTCTAAGTTTTTTTAACATTAAATAACAACCTTAGATTCAATCCATGTTCAATACAATGAAATATAAATGCATTAACTCAACGGAAGTCACTAAGCCTTTGAGACACTTAAAGTTTTAAGTGTTCATAAATAATTATGTTTTTTGCCAATAGGAACAAAAAAAAAAAAAAATTGGATGGACAATAGGAGCTGTAGAGCTTATGGCAATATTAAAGCAAAAACATAGTTCCAATCATTAATTTTGTTAGTCATCATTAAATATTAAAGTTGTTTTGTCTTTTTTGCTATATAATTTTAAACAGTTTATTATATATATAGCAATACTACAGCAATAATTTAAATAATATTTAGTCATTTCTTTAAGAATGGATTTTTTTCATAATTTTTATGAAGAAAGATATTTCGCAGAAAAATATTATATTATTAAAATGTGAAACATGAAAATGTGACATGTAATGAATACATGCAACCTATGTATGTATTATTGTTTTAAAAAAGTCCAGAAAGTCTAAATAATCTAGTAATCAATATTATTAAAAATGTTAAGTTCTTTTAATAAATAATAATCATCGTAAAAATTTTGTAAATAATCCTTCAAGACAAGTTGCAAGATATATGTATAATACTCACAACGAGTTTTTTTGTGCACTCGCAACCTCACCTCTTTAATGAGAACATACAAACTTGGAAAAATAACTGGTAGCTGCCCTTCTTGTTGCCAACTTTTTAATATTATTATTTAAATATACTATATATTGATCAACTCTATCAATATACAAATCAATCATTAATACTTATACATAATATTCACAAATTCAAAAAAAGGGCGCGCAATCCTTTATTTAATATATTATAAGTTATTATTTATCAAAAATATATTTTCCTTCTTGAGAGTCGAGGTTGCGAGTGAACAAAAAAGTGATGGTGAATGTAATTAAAATAACACTCTACATAAGAATAATATGGCAATAAAAATATTATATTGCTCATTAATAAATAAATAAACCTAAAATAGTAAGAATGATATTTACGACAATTTACATATATCATTTAAAATTGCATTAAATATGCGTCTACTTAGCCGACAAAAATGTCTGGCAGCTGAAGGAAAAAGAGATGGTGGAGCATATGGTTACACAATGATTGAATTGTTATAGCCTTAAAGCACCGGTATGAATAGTATTTTAAGGTGTATCCAAGCTATAATATTAAACACCCATGGAAAAACAACTTCATATTTAAAATACTTTTTGTTGAGTGGACTTTCCGATTTTGTTAATAAAATACTAATATTATGGATAAATTAGGTAGATTCTGTCATGTTACTGATGTAAAATTATTTGTATGCTTTACAAATATGTCTGGGATTCTATTATTACTTACTATTTATCAACTCAAAGATAGTGTGTTAATTGACCATGTATTGTATGTTTACCATTCAGTCATAATAAGAATTCAAATGACAACGACCAAAATAGAATTTGCCTACTAACTAGGATTTGTACCCGTCATAATCAAGGAGTACAGTTCAGTACAGTGATGGCAAAACTATGACAGAGGGATTTTGTCTGACACAACTTGGTGAAAAACTGATAGAAAATGTTATCATGGTGTGAAACATTAATCATTCTTAAATCCTTTATTTATATTTAGATTTGACACGCGACGAGGTAAATATAAAAAAAAAAATTTTTTTTTTGACACACCAACTGAAAAGTTTTCCTATCACGTGCTTTGTCCCACTTGTGCATGGATCTCAAAAAATAAGAAAATTTTAGTTCTTGAAGAGGTCATGAAAATGTTTTTTTTTTCCTCATCTTCATCAGAGTAAAATAAATTAATATTACTTAACTAAATACCAATTATTGCTACACAGTCCTCAGTTTCTTTACTCGGATTTTCTTTTGTAAAGAAGGAACAGTCAATGTTCTTTGAATGATATGTCTTTTTAAAGGTTAAACATTTTTATAGAGAATAGGTATAAACTTTGTTTTCAAATAGAATTGAAACAGTATTTAATTCCGAAAACTTACCTTCAAAATCAATTATTTCCAGTTTACACACCTATACAAAGAATTAGGCCAAGTTTGCTTGTTTGTTTGATTTGCCATATTCTTACCAAACCTAACAAGTAGGTTTTGAATTTTTACTTACTTATACCTACCAAAAATTAAATATAATTAACAATTTAACTCAATTGATTCAATTTTGATCATACGAAATAAATAGTCATCCCTTAAGACCCATTGAATTAGGTTTTTTTTCTTCGATTGAATCGAAATTTATGAGACCAATACAACATCAATAAAAGGTCTATTGATAGTGTTGTGATTAAGATCAAATAATCCAAGACAAGACCAGAACTTTAAAAGATTGAGACCAGATCTAGATCAAGAGAAAAACGATGCTTTAGTTCTTTCTTTTTGTTTTACTTTAGACAAGGTAATTTTGTATCCAGTTACTTTCGGCTTGGTTTCAACCCCAAAAACAAGACTTTGAAGGGATTTTGATCAAGAAAAGACCAATACTTTAAAATATTGATTTCAAGAACACCATCGGAGGATAATATTTTTGAAGTTCATTGATCTTTAAATACATATACATAAAGCCTGGCAACCAGCCATGTTCTATATGTCATAATTTAATACAATAATTTTTAGATACTCTCAAAAATGAAATAGGGACTGAATACCAACTAATTTATTTTTCAAATACCTTTTAGATCTTCTAATGGTAAAGAAAGTACGGAAAGCTTTCTATCGGACGACATGACTAGGAATTGTAGCTTATCTGTTTTAACCAAAAAACATCAGTTTAAAAATACATGACATGTACTGTGACTCCAAACTCCCAATAGATTGTTCGAAAAGATTTTTTGCTCTCTGGCAGGTTGTAAATTCCAAACGACTAAGGATTCAGTATAAGGCGTTAATATTACTTAATAAATATGTACTACTCAATTGAAAGGTAAGAGCGTTAATATTACGCATTACTTAGAAGCAGAAAATGTTCATTTTAATTTCTACTATTGTAACTTTTATTTCTTAAATGAATAATCATGTGAATAATTTGGAACTGATCCACATTGTAGGAACACATTTTTAACGACCAATTCGACCTAATGATCCCTCTTCCTTAATGACGTTTTTTTATTTGATAAAAGACATTTTAAAACAATACTTTTTTGACAAAAATATTTGACATTGTTATTCGTAACATAGTTATATTACCTATTATTATTTTTTTGGTAAATGAGTATCCTTATACTACTCGTTAATAGGTGAAGTAATCATATATAACTTCCCAGCACTGGATATACCCTTACATCAACATTAATCAATTACAATGGGTGTATTATGCTTTGATAGTAGCATTTAAAGCAACTATAAGAGGAGAAGAAAAGTAATATCATCAACATGACTGATTGCGTGAATGCTACTTACATATTGAAGACAGACATGATCTAAATAGAGTACACGGTTATAATAATGATACCATTTCCTTGAACTCTAATATTATCCAACCAACAATAACATTTGTATTTGCCATACTCGTAATTCATATTATGAATCATTTGTAGGTAAGTAGAGAGATTCAAACCGAAAAAAAAAAAGATTCAAAAGATACGAAGGATTCTCCTTTAGATGGAACCGATAATAATCGTAATAATAAACCATTATAAAAAGGTAAATAGGGCTTTAAATACCAGTAAACTTATATATACATATATATGTACTGTATATTATATGTATTTACATAGAAAGATTAGGATATTTGTAGGTATCCAAATTATCTAAAATGGATTCATCCGCATCACGATATATTCAATTATACAAGATTGAAATCTCTTGGAGTAAACTGATAATAATTATTATTATTTTCAATGCTGTAGGGAAATAGAACAAGAAAAAAATAGTATTATTCGTTCGTGATTATTTTGTTATTTGCTCAATTGAGATGAGCTCAAAAATAAAAAACAAAAAAATGAAATAAGAAGTTTTAAAAGTCAGTACTAGAGTTATTTATACCTATTAATTATAAATCATGGCTAAATATTGTCCATATGCTATTAGAAATGTGTTCACAAAGTGATGAGTATTTCATATTTGCAGGGGTGCAGATATAACTTTCAAAATTGGAAGGAAGGGGAAGGGGTGAATCTAATATCATAGATGTTAGTAGTCTGTGAGGGAACGAGTCAGGGTTACAGAAAATTTGAGATGAGCACAACTAGCTTTTTGTGCACTCGCAACCTCGACTTTCAAAAGGGAAAAACAAAATTTGGAAAAACATATGGTAGCTACCCTACTTTATTTTCCTTGTTGCCAACTTTTTAATATTATTGGATAGAGTTATTTTTTAGATATTCTATACATTGATATATTTACCAATATACAAATCAATCCTTAATACTTGATTATTCAATCATTCAAAAAAAGGGCGCGTAAATATTATATATAAATCATTAATCAAAATAATAAATAGTAATAATATCTTTTTTCAGTTAATAACACGGAGAGTCAGCTGCTTTAAATCAAAAGAGTCAACTGATGAAAAACAGCTGAAGGGAGAATACAATGTGTTTTTGTTTACCCCGAACAGTTTGTCGTGGAGACATGTTTCCATCTATATGTCCCCATTGCCAACTGCATGCATTTATGAAAAAACGCGGAGTGAAAGTAAGCCGGTACTACTAAAAGATTCATTGACAGTCCGCAGTCCTGTAACCAGATCTATATCCATAAAGAGGAGCACTCCAAATTCTAAGAGGGAGCATCATTAAAGAATAAACGATTGTTAAGAACAAAAATCTAGGATGACGTACAAATTATTAAAATACTACAAGCATTTTGTGTTTTACTTAAATGTATTTTTAATAAATGTCTATTGGGTACTCAAACATCCTTTGAGAAGAAAGTCCCCAGAACCCCCATACGCACTATCAGTATATAATGACTTCAATTAGTTCCATGTCTGGCTCTGATTGAGATCATTACTTTGTTTTCTTGGTCAAAAAATACATAGATCTGTTTCTAATCATAGTACCGGCAAGAATTAAAACTACCTTTACCCCTAGCAATAAGTTTATTTATAGAATAGAATAGAAACTTAATTAATTGTGCTACTCCCAAAAATGTTTCCCATGTATTTTTTACCTTTTTCTTTCAATGTTGAAGAAAAAAAGACGCGAAATCATTTGATGAGAGACATAATTGTCCAATACCCAACCAATATCCCCAATATTGTTTGTTTGTTTAGCTCTTAGATTAGCCCCACCTCACCGGAACTGAATCCGGTATCAGCCGGTAATAGACTATCTAGGAGCTAACTTCTTTATTTATAGAAAATAATTTAAATTTGCACAAATACATAAAAACTTTGTAAATATATTCCTCCAGGGTTTTTCCTTTTCCCAGCGACTCCACGGCGATCTCGTTCCTCCCTTGTGCAAGTCGTGGACACTCTTGTATAAGATGAATGGGAGTCTCTTCTCCCTCCTCACAAAGCCTACAGAATGTGTCATTTGTCATTCCCATTTTATGAAGATGCCTCTTCAAACTGATAATATTGTCTAAAATGAGCATTATAGTAGAGAAGAAAACCCCTCCACTTCTTCAACTTCATGAGATTGAGAATTCGTAGTTAGATCTCGGGTCCTTTTATTATTTTCTATCTCTGGGCTATTAAAGGCACGTTTGTTCTTTTTTTGTTCACCATTATTCTTGAAAGTTTGAGTGGATGTTCTCTTTTGCATCACTTTAGTCCAATCATCTCTAAGTGATGCAGTCTTCATTGTTTTCTCGCTCGAAAGCCCAGTCCCCTGTTTTATGTTAGTAGTTTGAATTTCGCATTTTTTATTTTCTATTTTTCCACAATTGCCCAAAGGAGGCTTTATGCTTGAAGCATCGTCTGGAACATGAGACAAGCTTTCTTCTTCTTCCTCGAGCTACGCAATCTCTTCTGTTGACTTTCTCTCTTCTTCACCACCTATTCGAATAGGAAGGCCCACTTCAAATCTGAAGTTTCTTTCAAACTCTGAATAACTTATCTTGTTTAGAGCTTGACATTTAGCTTTTGTATGACCGAATTTCAAGCACTTATAACATTGAACTTGTTGTAGTATTGAAAACAATTCAACCTTTCTTCCTCTCACAGGTATAATCATTGGAAGCTTTTTCTTGGGTTTTATTAAGAATTTGGTCTTGCCAGACATAATATTGTTGAAGATTTTAGAGAATGATTTGTCTTCTTCTTTCTCGGTTGTCAATGAGTGGGGAACGCTTTCGAAGTCTCCAACGATATCCCCATATTCCATCATTATTTCTTGTAAAGCTTGTAAATTTGTTTCAGAGCCATTTTTTATGATAACCTCAATAGGACTTTGTGCAGCTCTCATGCTTTCAAGACCTCTTATGCTGAAGGTTACATCATGAGTAACTTCAACGGGCCCAAATACAGATTCAAACTTTGTGATGACGTTTAATGGGTTTTTGAATTCAATGATGATGTAGCCTGCTTCGCTTTTACAGTCATTGATTCTTCGGACCTCATCCCCCGATAGCCCGAGACTTTCAAATATTTTCTTGTAATGTTCTATTCTTGGACAGAAGCCTCTTAAACATTTGCCATCCGTATCTTTCCAATCAAGAAAAATCTTTCCCCATAATGGATCAGTTTTTAGAACTTTATGCTCAGGTTTATAAGATCTAGCTATGCTTGAATAAGTCATCGTGTGACTATTACTCATGCCTTCTTCACTTGGATTGCATCCCCAATATTGTTTTTCAAAAGTCTTAAGACATGATGCTATACATGTTGTATCCTAAGAAACTATGTATAAGCTTCTTGTCAAATTTTTAGAGTTTTATATTTGAGCGTTCTCACTGCACCTATATGTATATTAACAACATGTCCATTACCCATGATGAACTTAAATATCACAGATTTGATTGTGTTTTTAAGGACTCCACCAGTTCAAATTCTCATATTTTGCTCTATTTGAATTTAAAAAAGTAACTTGTGGGTTCATCTTTCAATAGAGGGAATATTAATTAAAAAATTAGAATATAAAACAGTGGATGGGATCTTTGTATCAAGGACATATGATCTGTAATGATGAAAATATAGCCATTTACGTGATTCATTCCATATAGTTACAGTACTAATCATGGCTACTGCAATTTGTAAAAAAGTCTTTGTTATCCACAATGAGATCACTTTTGTACCTTTCAACTTTTCCTCCAAATCTCGATTGATAGTTGGCAAATCTCACCATTCTCTCCAATTTATTATTGAACTATTATTTATTTAATAGTACGAATATCTAGGACTGATAAATATATTGAATTCAACAAATCAGCGTTCAGTACACCAATATAATACAATGGTATCCCCAAAGCATGAGCATTAATTAGAATCTAATTAAACATGGACATCATATTTAAAGACTCTCACATACAACACGAATATTACTTCTATGAGTATTAGATTTTAAGGAATTCCTATTTATAGACGCAAACAATTGATATATTTATATTAAAATCTTCATGAAAGAACATCAAAAATATGTGCTTACTGGTTATCTATGTCTATAAATACATACATTGATATATAACTATTCATTCCAAAAAGGATAATAACATTGAATAATAATGAGATACAACTTCTGGAAATAACTATAATTATCATTTGTTAAATTGAAGAAAAAAATAATAATAGAATAACAATACAATAATGTTTATTGATTAATTATTATTATTATTACTATGTATTACCTAGTCTTAAAGCATCTTTAACCATAGACTACCGTCCACCCTTACTTCCTAGAGTTTATTGTTTTTCAATTACATATAATGTATGTACATTGAACATTCTTACCTATTTGTACATGTTATGCCCAAAATACTACTTTAAGAACCTTTTTAATCCTCAAAGGATTGTTAAGCTATACATAGAACGTTTTCACGTGATGTCGTCATTGTAAATGTTGACTACCTAATTTGGAGGCATAGCCAACCAAATTAAAATGTTAATTCAAAAAATATTTGTTTCTTTGGTACAGGAAGTCAGTGGAATGACTGCCGTGTGTTTGGATGTCAAAATGGGACCAATAAAGAAAAAAACTTCAACCTTTACCATCTATCAAAAATTATATTTTCCTTTCAGTATATTTGAGACCCTAATATGTACTTATTAAAATTATGTTTATACATCAATATATATTCAAATTTACATGGTGTAGCCAATAAATTAATTATTATTATTTTCCAAGTATTTGTGGTCCATAATCCATTCGAAACAAAATTACTTGTACGAATCAAGCCATTTCAGAAGGATTTTCAAAATCAATGAAGTATGAATTAATTTGATTTTTTTCAGGTTGTATTCAATTCGAGACTTGAGTCTTTTTTTTCATTTTTAAAGTCACTAAATGTAGTTTAATTAATATTTTCTACGAAATTTGTCAATTTTACTGAATAAATATATCATTAATAAGCCCCCAATAAGAGCCACGCATTTTCTTTTTTAAATAACATTAAAATGGTTTGAGATTTATAAAAACATTTTTTTTTAGTGTTGAAGTACATTCAATTACAATTAAGTATGGAATTCAATTTCTTTTGCATGGCCACCACGGGCATGTTAGCAGAAGTCCAACCGTTAAACCCAGTTTTCTACTACTTTTTAGCCATAATTGACCATAATTGCAAGAATTTCACGTTCAGCATTTGCTTTGAGCTCCATTAGTGTTGCTGGCTTGTTGGTGTAGACCAATGACTTTACGTGGCTCCATTGAAAATAGTCCAAAAGCATCAAAATGTATAAGCCAATTGACTAGTCAATTTCTGGAAATTACACGTTCACCCAATGCGCTCTTCAATAAATCGATTGCATTGTTTACTGCGTGGTAAGTAGCACAAATTGTTGAAACCACATGTCCTTTAAGTCCATACCATCCAATTGGGGCCGAAATAATTCGTTATCATGGTTCGATATCGATTTCTATTCATTACTAATGTGGCGACTATTATCATCAACAAAAAAGTATGGCCCAATAACACTAACATAGGCATGAAATCCACATCACACAATAAGTTTTTCGGGATGCAATGGTGTCTCATGAAGCACATGTGTATTTTTGCCTGACGCATAACTCATATTTTGCTTATTAACAAAGCCATTGAGCCAAAAATGAGCTTCGTCGTTGACTACCATAAATTTGTCACGACCGAACGTGAATTTTGTTAATAAATTTGGAGAATTTGCAAAGGCTGCTCAAGGTTGACCTGCTCCATGATGATTTGTAAGCTATTTGTGAGTAGAAATGTAAACAAAACAAAGAAAATATGACTTCGCTCGCCGTCTATAATAAAATAAAAATGCGTCATCCCTATCAAAAAACCCTTTACAAATGCTTTATTGACAAACTACTTAAAGTGGTTTATGTAAGTGAAGTATTGAATAATCGCATTTTAAAAATATTTGTATCTGCATCCGCATTGACAATACAAACAATGTTCCCATTCTTGTTGGTATTGACTGCATATAATGCCCACATTTGCAAATTGAAAAATATTGATATTTTTATCTATCTTATTCAGTTACATATTGAATTAAGACATCATTTGAATGAAAGTAAGATAGAGAAGAGGGTAGTGGAGATAAAACAAATAAAGATGTCCTAAAGTTGTTGTATTTTTTTTTGCTTGTATAGTTCCTCAAATCTTCATTCACAGAGATTTGATAATTGACTTGAGCTCTCATCAGAAATAAAAGACTTGACATGAGCATGTTCCATGCCACTCAACTCGTGATCAAAAACTTGGAACTTGTCTTGGACTCGTACCATATACATTAAACTTGACTTGACTAAGTTTGATCATATCTAAAATATGAATCTTGGCACGAATTCAACAAGTTCCTCCAGACTTGAAACTCGACTTGAACTCCTTTTTTCCTTATATTACCAATCATTTAAACCAAAATATGATCTCTCAAGGCACCTTCTTAGTTCAATTCACCTTATTTTTCTACGAAAAATAACAACAGTCTGCTATTTTACAGATAATATCCTCAACCTATGCACACTAATAATTACATATATTATAGCAACAGTATTTTTTTATTATTTATGTGTGCAGAGTAGGGATGTGACGCTGGCACGAATGATCTTTTATACGTACATACGTAAGATGGTAGCATGAAACTTTGTAAGAAATGAATACGTACTACATAATATGACAGCTGGATATTGGGAATTGATCTTGATATATCATATTTTTCCAAATACTATATGTACATGCAATTCCACCTCTTGAAAAGTAGAATTGGGCACAACATCAAAATGATTATTCAATATTAGATGTATAATAAATGGCATAGGGTTTTAATACTAATTAATTAACATAGATTTAATTGTATCCATGTACTCCTGAGAACCAAATATTATTATTGGTCATACACCGGTGGCCAAAATTAATGAGCTACCCTTGAAAAAAGACCAATGCATGATAACAATGACATCAATGATCTAACAAAGAAAAATCCCCAATATTTGGCCACTGCTATGGCACAGAGAGCTATATTTGCCTAAATACACCGATTTCAGGGAGTAAAAACGAAGATAAGAGTTTTAGAAATGGCAGATGGCATTATTTAAATACTTTCCATGCTAACCTTGTCCTTTTCACCTTGGTAGCACTGAATATTTCCAGGAAACAATACTTTTTAACACAAATAACGTACTCAAGCAATCACCAAAAGCATATCAAATGATATCGAGGCTGAATGGGCAAGCTGCTTCAAGTAAAATCTCACGATTGAGGAGGAGGGGGGGGGGGTAAATATGGGCCTAAGATCAGCTGTAAATTCTAATTTTCGATTCCACACGAAGAAAATATCGAAAAAATTGAATAAAATTTCGTGAAAGATTGAATAGTACATTTTTATTAATCTTCATGTCATATAATGAGTCTATTAGAAATCGGTATTTTCCTTTTTGAATTTTGATTCGCAGATGAGAAGGTAGGATTTGCAGACATTGGGAAAATTTTTAAGTGGCTCATTAATTTTGGCTACCAGTGTACATATATATAGAGAGAGGGAGGGAGGCCATCTTAAATACTTATATTCATCTAGGCATGATGATACTGCACATTTATATATGAAATAGCTTTGCTTCTAAGCATGCATTTGAATCTTTTTTAAGCTATGTACTAATGCGTTAAATAAAACAAAATATTTGTTCCATAATGATCTATGTACATAAATATATGTATGGTGTATATAAGAACTAACAATAGCAATGAGTTGAATATTGTACATAGGTACGTACATACATACTCTAGGACGTTCAAACATCTTTGCATGGGTACTATGTATGTATGTATGTATATGATGAACAAATCATGATGATCATCAAGGTGGATACAATACAGAATGCCATTATATTAGTACCTAACTGATAAATCTATACCTCGTATTATTATTTATTAAAAAAAAACAACCAAATGATAAAATAATTGCTCACGAAGTTTCATTGTAATTTAATTTACTAGAGTCAAGTTTAATTCTAGGAGCACGTTTGAAACAATGAATATACATAGGCTTAATACAACATGCCTATCTTACATATAATTTTGAATCTCATGCCTACACATGTAGAGGCAAATAATAATAATAATAATAATTAATTATATAAATGTTGATTTTTCTGAAAATGTCTGTAAAGTGAATAATTTAATATGAATTAAGGGCCTGTTTCAATAGACCAGGGATTCTCAAACTCTGCACCCCAGAAAATTGCCAGATGCAGCACAAAATATCCGTTTCAGTAGTCTGAAACAGTGGTTTTATAAACTAGGGTGTGCTCTAACCTTAGAAGCACGAGAGTTATTTAGGGGCAGGAGGCCAAAACAAAGTAGATAATTGTAAATATATATAAAGACCGTAACCAATAATAGGATAAGAAGAAGATTTGAAAATTGGGATGGAAGGGGATGCAGCTATTCATTTATTATTATCTTGGGGGGGGGGGGGGGGGGCTTGAAAACTCCTTATTTAAAAGAAAACAAGAGCAAAACTTTGGCTCAATGCTGCAACTAATGGGTTTGGCTATGTCATGAATGCGCCCTACGATGAAAAAGTTTGAGAAACACTGTGTTTAACTATTCAAAAATATATACAATGCATATGATTGCAGTATTTTTAAGTTGAACGTCAGTTTATAGATAAAAAAGGAGAAAAATTCATATCTCTTTTTACTTTATAAAAAAACCTGATCGGTTTTTTCCGATTAAAAAATTGACACATAGAGAAAGGGGCCATGAATCAAATTTTCTTATCACTAAAAAAGTCTTATAATTTTCAAATGTATCTAATGATTTCAAAAAGTTTGAAGAAAATCTTTTTAAGTTTGCAATGCTAAGGATTTTCTTGGAAAAAAAAATGATCAGTAATGCAATTTAGTATTTAAAATAAAAAAGTTCACAAAATTGAGATAATTAATTAGAATTTCTTAAATTACAAATTGTAGAGTGTTTTTAGCTTCATCCTTTCATATCGAAAATTGATTTTTCTACAAATCGACGTTAATTTTGTTTAATGATCTTACACCACATTAGTACATTAGGTCTGGGGATGTTTCATTACCCAACCGTGAAAGTGTACGGTAAGCGAACGTACTGTCAATTGTATATACATATATATCTATAAATAATGTTCTTTTATAAATAAAGATAATAAAATTCCGATCCGAATAGTGAACCGTCAGTGCTGAGCCACGGATTTTGCGTACCGTCTCAGTCATAATGTACAAACCTAGTTATTAGACAGATACCAACGGCGCCGAATCAAGTCTTTCAGTAAGAGTCCACATTGAGTCGCGAGTCTTTTCACTTCAAATCTGAAGTCGCAGTTTAATACAATTTAAGTACAAGATCATAGCTCTGCAACTATCACAAATAACAAATCTGTAAGAATCAATCCAAGAATAATCCCTAAATAATTTACAAAGGTTGTAGTATTTGTAGTCAAATCCGAATAAAGGATGAAAATTTGACTATATTTGGATTTTACTTTTTTTTGAAAAAAATATATAAACAATTTATGAATACTTATGCAAATAATTGAAAGCAACCACATTTTTACTATTAAAATGTAATATTTATTTCATATAGTCAGTCATTCTTTCCTCCTTTTTTGCCATCAATGATCGATTTAAAGGAAAATCTTCAATTTTATATACAGCCCGATTATCAAAACCGTTAAATTGTACAAAGAAATTTAAGATATTCAACATATGGTTTCAATTTTTACCCTCAGTTCCTATGAAGTTAATATCAAAAAAGAGATGAAAAAGTTGATTTTATGCGAATTTTTTACTTTGACTCTTAGTGCATTTTCTTTTATCTGAATTTCTTATATGTATCTGTATTTGATTACAAATTTATTTAAAGATATTTACAAGAAAATAGACTTATTTAGTTTTTGATTATTATTAATATTTTTTTTCTTTAACTGCAGACATATTCATGTACTGCACTTCCTATTCTCTATAATTATATTCATTGAATTCAATCACATAATTGTTCTTTCTACTGCAACTCTAATTATAATGTATTCACATAGTATACATATATGGGAATAATAATAATTGCTTTTTTTATATTATATTTGCCTATAAACCCCGAATGAATTTTACAAGGATTTTAATACTAGCTTCATTTCAAAGTACCTACATCATATGTATATGAGCATACTCTTTTCAATGGATGCATATTAAACTCCTTGTCTTGCCTTTAATTGTTAGTTGTCATGAAACAATGTATGCGTATAATTTGTATCTATGATGTTAATCCTTATCATCATAACTTGCTTACTATCATCCAAACTGCATCATCCTTAGATAGATTTGTAAGTCTATTGTGCATAGGTACTCGCAACATTCATGACTTCAAGTGTGGAAATAATTGCCAACACTCATTTTGAAGTTAATATGGATGTTTTAACAACTGGGGCTACAAAAATTAATTCGTAATTTCTTGTGATACGGTTCTTGAAATTGATCATAGTCTCGGCCCTTTCAAACTCTTGGCTCTGGTGTCAAGACTAGGACCAAATCAAATAGATGCAGAATAACCTATTGTATTATCTTGATGTCAACATGCTCTAAAGTCTAGCTATTTCCCCTTGATCTTGACTCCTCAAAGCCTTGATATCGTTTTGGTCTCAGGTGATGTGGTCTTAATCATAGGACTGGTAAATCATACAGCATAATAAAATTACACTTATTAGGGTTCGAGACATTTTTGACCAAAGGTGGAGTTTGAAATTTATATTGTACTAAATACAGGATCAGGAGGTGGTCTGTTTCAAATAATCCCTGTGGGTAAATTGATTATGTTCACGTAACTAACAGCTGAACACATCCACAATTGTGTGTGTACTGTACACCGAATGTCTGTTTTCCATTTTGACTACAAGATTGATTGCGAAAAACATTCAGTTTGTTCCTAAGCGCAATTTGATACTTATCATTGAAGACTTCTAAATAAAGTTGTTGTCTTTTTTAAAGCATGCTCTTAGTCAACTATCATTGTTTTTCATAATTCCAAGGTGTTACTGTATTTTATTTTGTTATTGAAGTCTAGTCTAAGAATAATGATAAAAACAAAAAGATAAAAATAACTGAAAATTATAGTTGATAAATGCAAGAGTCTAGAAGAAGCATTTGGAACTTAAAATTCATCAAGGACCATATAAAAACATACTGTCATGCTACCATTGGATAATGGTTTTATTTTTTATTGAATTAATTATTATCATCTGGACTTCACAAATAAAAATATGTTATTAATTTACATAACTTATCATCTTTTTAAAGGTCGCTGAAAATTGTGTGCCACGTGTTTGAGATGCCTGATCTAAAACAGAAGTTATCTACAATATAGTTTCATACTGAAAATCACATTTTTCTATGATGATTATCCTGCAATTTATATTTATTATCAAGCCGAGCAAATGTAGAGTATTTTGATAAGGGATAGATCGACTTTTGGTCTTATCTGAATTTTTACATTTATCACCTACAAAAAAATAATTTATTTATTTTGATGTTAAATAGTAAAATGTCTTCAATTTTTATAATTATTACTTCTTAATTGAGGTTCTTTAAATATATTATTTACATTTTTGATGAGCTCTACGCGACCCAATTATGGCAGGTGATCAATCCACCTGTTTAAAATCAATGGCCAAAATTTATCAACTGGTCTTTTACAGAAACTCACTTTATCGCGACCCATTTATATTTCCCTTTAAGCCAAGTATGTCGATCGTTTAAAGATCCGTCGCCATTTGGAATTTTTATTTGTATCACCCCAAATTAAAATTTATATGGTGCGTCTGTAAATAGTGGAAGCCTTCATTTTTTTTTCTCCATTCTTTCTCTTAAACCAATGTTGAAATTAGTTCTTCATTATTGTCATGAAGATGAAAATCAAAGATTATTTTCATTTTTGATCCGCTCTCATCGACCCTTTTTGTGGGTCACAAACCATCAATTGAGAAACTCTGATCAAGAAGACTTGAAGAATAAATTTGTTCTTCTAAATTAAATATTAACCTTCTATCTTTATAACAACTCACATGCACATTGGTCGCAATCTTCTCTAAAAGAACAAATTATGACTCTTTTTGTTTTAAAATACTACACTAAGTAATAAAATAAAATAAAATAAAAAGAATCCACCCATGAATTTATGTTAGGAGTATTCAACCATTTTATCTTTCGATTAAAATCATAATTATTTATGGGACAAGGATTCTGCATCCATGTTTACTGAGGCATGAAAGTGCTCAAATTGAAGAGTTACCTCCTTTTATTCTTAATGGAGTAAATGGAGGATTCATTGTGAGAGAATTAGCTTAGTGGTCAAGACAACCATAGCTGATACCAAGATCAATATTTTAGCTTTAAGGGATCGAGGCCAAAAGAACAAAATTGACTTTTAAAAAAAATGAAAACTTTAATGAAGTTTACTTTGATGTTGGTCTATGCATACGACGGAAACCAAGACTTTGAGGTGTTGAGAATGAGACAAGACCTTAACAAACCAATTTCAGGGACCACATCACGAATGAAAATGGATACAAAGCAATATATTAAAGAGTTTGCAAACAAATTATAGAGGAGCAATAAATACTTTTTGAAGTACATATAGTTTCCTATTTCCAGAGGGAGATTTTGTTGCATAGTTGATAGCTTAAATTGTGGGTATATTAGTAAAAATGTATTTTGTATGTGATCAGGAACTTTGTTCCGCAAGTATAAACGATAATTTATTTACGGAAGTGTTACATACTCTTGGGTTTTTTTGTTTTGTTTTGTTTTTTTAAACAAATTTATTTTATTTATACATACATAACTTGGGTTAGATACTTTAATTTTACACGTAGCTATAGGCAATTTGAATTAATCATCTCAATAATGCATTTCTCATATAAATATTATTAAAAAAAAAGATGAAAATAGATATACAAAGTTAAACATTTTATTGCAACTGAAAGGAGTAATTTAGTTTAGATGCTACGAGATAAAAAAAAATGGATTATAATAATTTACAATGTCAAAATGTACCTTTGCACTTCTTGTAGGAAACTTTATCGTCTCAAAGACATGATGATATTTCTTCAGAAAACTAGCATCAATCACAATTATTCCCATCATATTCTTCTCCATGAACAAAATTACATTTTATTTCTATTTCATTTTTCATAATTGAATTATGAAAGTTGTTACTTGTAGGACCTGGTTTTTTAAAGCTGATATCGATATCAATTATTAGGGGCCTATAAAACCGATTATTAGTCGATTTTCTTCTTCTTCAAATTAACCATTAAAATCCCCTTCTTCAAAAAATTAGTGAAACAAAAGCCACAGTATGGTCATTTAGCAACTTTATAACTTTTTTCATCAACGTGACAATGCAGATAATTTCTCAAGATTTTGAGAAATTACATCCTATTACGTTTTTCTTTTGATTTTTTTTTTAAATTGGGTGGGTTTATCTTGAGTTATTTTTAAGCCTTGTACAACATTAAATAGTTATGAACAATCGAATGTGGAACTTGAAATTGACATTTTGGGAAAAATGTTTTATAGGCTTGTTGCTGCTCAAGAAAAGACTATGAAGTATTTAATATTATTTTATTGATGAATGGTGTTGCCTTGCATGATCTTATGCAAGTTTCGCCAATACATGATAATTCATTTTCAAAAAATTGTGTAATTTATAACAGTTGAAATTAATGTGACACATCTTAAAATTATTTACATTAATTGTCTAGATAAAAAACATTCATTAATCTTAAATGGACATTCAAAATGGCGACATCGGCCAAGTAATTACCAACTGCATTTGACTACCGATTAATCTAAAACTGCCTAAAATTAGCCAGTTAATCAGCTGACCGATATATTGGTCCAGCCTGAGTAACTTGTACAAGTTACAATCAAAGAATATGACATTATTAGACCATGATATTGCAATGTTTGAAATTTCATCAGTTGTTTAATAAATAAGCTTTTAACTTTTCAATTGAAAATTACCCAATGTAAACATATTATGCGACATAGAGTCCAGAAGATAAGAAAGAAGTTTTAATAGATCGAAATGGAATGATAGCATCAATTAATAAGTCGGTAAATAAATTGGTTAATACCATTTGGAACATGTAGTAGTCGCATCTAATACCCGTCATATGTTTCAAAATAAATAATATTAAACAGTGCTAGCTCAACAAATTAAGTCCCACACTGTAAAATGAAAGACATCCATCCTAACATATGTTCACTGGCAGTATTTGACGTTAGAAAAAATTAAATAAACATACTCTTAGAAAATAACGACAAGGATAATGAATCATTTCATCTCTTAGATGAGACTCTAAGTCAAATTTGGCTCTAAACAAAGGATCGTGTCAGATTACAATTTAGAACTAAGGACTTTAGTTCAATTCCACACGTTATTTCTTTAAAATTAGTCCTTGGTGACGTCATGAAGAGTGTTTCCCACATTTTCATTAAAGTAAAAAAATAAATAGCTTCATTATCATTTAAGTTAATCGTAATTAATTACACCAACCAACCAAAAAGTTAAACAATAATAAATTTAATTGGAAAGATTAAAGAGTCACACCTTTTTTATTTTTGTTTTTTGTTTTTGGAAAAGATCTAAAATTTAAGGACCGACACATACAATTGCTATTGATATTTTGTTCAAAAAAAAATGGACAAATTGGGAGAAAAATTCTTAAGTATACTTCAGCAAATTGATCTAAATATGAAAAAACAAAACAAAAAAAAACCCTGTATTAAATACAACTTGATCCAACTGAAGTGTAATTAGTTAAAAATATCTTATCCTTGCATAAGTAACAGTTAATTTATTGGCTACACTACGTAAGTATAAAGTGATGTAATTACATATCATCTTTAATAAAAAGATATTAGGACCTGAGATATAATAAAGGAAAATGGATATTTTATAGATGGTAAAGGTTGAAGTTCTTTCCTGTATGGGTCTCTCATTTGGACATCCAAATACACGGCAGTGAATTCCATATTTTCCTAAATCAACAACAGGGGTTTTTATTATGCATAGAATTTAATTGTTTATGCCTCCCAACATGGACGACTTCCACAATGATGACATCACGTGAAGCCCCTTCATTAAAACCTTTTATCTCATAATATTTGAAATAAAATAGACATGAACTCTTATTTAATGTCTTCATAAACAAAAAAAAAAGAAAAAACATTGGGGATACGTCTCCTTCATAAATACAACTACCTTCAAAATGTAGCCATAAAACTTTAGATTCATTAATGAAATGAAATTATCTTGAAGAAAAAAAAAAAAGAAGATATTAAAAGGCCGAAATGGGTTGTTGTATGTACATGGGTACAGCAATAATATAAACAATCTAATGAAATGCCCTAATCAGAATGTAGGATTTCCACATACCTACATATGTATGTATCTTCTGATGTGAGTGGATTGCCTACGACTACTTCCATATTATTATGATTTACAGAAGGGTGTGTCTCCACCTTTATTTTCCGTTGCTTTATTTTTTCTTCTTAAATATTATATATATATATATATATAAAATCAACAGTTAAGTCAATGTAATTCACATCTGTCTTGCTTCCATATTATATTACACATATATCTAGATACATTGTCTTAAGGGCAATCCTCTGTAATAAAAAGTTAATGTATTGGAGTTTGATGTGATATATTTATTTGAGTGATGTAGGCAGGGGAGATTCGAATTGATTCTGTCTATGATTTATTTTCTTAATAGTCAAGGTACAGGAATTGACTCAAAGAGGAAGACGGAAGTTAGTTTTGAGTCACTTGTTTAATTCATTATTTCCATAATATGTAAGTAAGTTGTATGTATAGATATTAGGGAATAAAATTATGCAAAGTAGGGTTTGAATCCATACCAGAGTCTCCAGAACTAATTAATAAGTAGAGCAGAACGAGCTTTTGTATGCACTTGCAACCTCAACTCTCTACAGAGAAAATACAAATTTGGAAAAACAACTGGTAGCTGCTATCCTTCTGTATTTTTCTAGTTGCCAACTTTTTTATATTGGGAAGAGCTATTATTTAGATATACTATACATTGATACATTTTACCAATATACAAATCAATCTTAGTACTTGTCTATTATTCAATAATTCAAAAAAGGGCGCGTAATCCTTGATTTAATATATTTTTTATATATCACAAACATAAATAGTAATAATAACAATAACCTTTTTGATTTCATAACACGCAGAATCAGCTGCTTTGTATCAGAAGAACCAATTGATAAAAAACAGCTGAAAGGAAAATACAAAGTATTCCTGTTTATCTGAAAAAGCTCATTGTGTCGAGAGGGAACTTTTTTATAAAAGATACGTCACATAATGATAACACCATCGTCACGCAACCTTTCACTGTTATTGCTGGGATTGGTACTACTTTTGTATCCAGTACACTCTAGTCTCACATATCAGTTCCAAATGTTAACAAAAATGAGTCATTGATGATGTCATAATTATTTATTTTTTCGCTTCTGCATCAATGTTAAAGAAATATTATTATTTCATTCAATCTTAAGTATTTCTACACTTTTGTTATTAGAATTTTGATTTAATCTGCACTAGAAACATCCTGTATACTTATTACATTTTAACCATTTGATTAACTTCGGTATAGTTTTGAAGAAATGGGATGAAGGCTCATTGGCAAAAATTGGAATGCATAAAGTTACTTTTTACATGATGTGATATAGGAATTGCAAGTAAATTATACTTATCCAAAAGCAGAGGTAGGAAAAAGTCCCTTTATTGAAAGTCCAAGTAGAGTCCAAAGTCATCAGTATGGAGTCTTGAGTCTTTGCTCCAAAGTCTAAGTCAAGTCCTTAAAATTTTTTATCTATTTGTCAAATTTCTTTTAGCCTTATCTCGAGTATAGTATTTGTGCACATTTAATTCTAGATGTTTGACCTTAGGACACATGAACAAGTATAAAATAACCAGAATCGAATTATTTTTGAGATACTTAAAGAATACTTTATATCCAGATAAAAAAAAATATTCATAGTTTATTTATTAAAAATGATATAAAGTTGAAGAATGCCTCAATTCTTAGCTTCTGAGTCCGAATTAAGGATTGAATATTTTATTCTATAGTTAATTCAAGTCTCAAATCTTCAAAATATGGACTTGAGTCCATTTTTGATAAAAATGTTAATCATAAACAGTTAAAAGATTCAAGTAATTGTTTTGTTTTTTTTAGAATGGGGCTGAAATTTTGGGATCGACATGACACTATGTCAAATTAATATATTTTTCTCAGAAATCAATTTCGAATCAAATCCTCTTATTCAAATCCTACTATTAATAATAACAAAAGCTATCCTATCAATTCAAATATAAGATAATATGGACCTACATATTTGAATGTCAATGTATAAATAGATGAATCAATGTTAGATATTGTGCATAACATTCACTCATTCACTAATTCCATTCCTCCTCTCATTTTCATTAACATGTCTTTACTTCATTTTGTAATGAATGTACGAGGATATGTTCCTATGTATGTATATGTTTGTACATACATCATGAGAAATGTAGTTATGAGACCTTAATGAGTATTTTTGTATACCCCTAGTACAAGCCCAATATTTCTAATGAGGAGAGTAAAATATACCTATAATAATATATATATATATATATATATATATCTACTATACTATATATTTAGGTACTCATTAATGAACCCAGCCCATGCTTCATTATTATTATAACCCAATGCAAGGACAATCATATTTTATGAAATAAAAAATATCAATCATGTCAATAACTCATTGCATATGTATATATGTACATATATATGACAAGGTGGATATTTTAAAATTTAATGAAGTTATCAACATACAAAAATGGTTGCAGAAGTAGAACTTTAGAAACTTGGACATTTTTATCCCTGATTGTACATAGAGATTTTTTGTGTTAAATGAAGTTGATAAATGTGACGCTCAACATGTTGTTTCGTAAAGGCAATAAAAACTCTTCTTTTTATTATTATTGAGAAGTATGTAAGTAATTTCCTCACTTCTCCTACAACTTGAATGTCCCCACATTCCAACAATAACAACACCAACACCAGACAGTTGAATGACATGTAAGGAGACAGCAACGTTAGTCTTTAATTACTTTTTTTAGTTGAATATAAGTATGCACATACATATGTACATATATTGTAAGTATAAAATGGTTAATTACAACATCACGTTTAACATGCAATGGAAGGCGTCATGAATATGGATAATTTGTTTAGAAAAAAAAAAAAGAAATTGCCTCGTAATATTTGTACGAGAACGGAAATGTTGATGAACTCAGGAGTTATCAAATTCTAATATTTTGTTTGGAAAAGAAAACCCTGAACCAGTTGGCAGTATGTAGTTAAAATTTTATAATGCATTTTTACACAAAACCTACACACGTCGTGCTTTTTTGTCCACTCGCAACCTCGACTGACAAAAGGGAAAGGAAAAATTTGGAAAAACAACTGGTAGCAGCTACCCTTCTGTATTTTCCTTGTTGCCAACTAGTTAATATTATGCAGAACTTATTATTTAGATATACTATATATTTATAAATTCTACCAATATACAAATCAATCGTTAGTACTTGTATAGTATTCAAAATTCAAAAAAAGGGCGCGCAATCCTTGATTTAATATATTTTTTAATCATTAAAATCATAAATAATAATAATAATAATACCCTTTTTGAGCTCATAACACGTAGGGTCAGCTGCTTTAAATCAAAAGAATCAAATGATGAAAATCAGCTGAAGGGAGAATACAGTGTGTTTTTGTTTATCCCAAAAAGCTTGTCGTGACAACAATGCGGTTGAAAATTCGTTAATTCGTCTTTTTGAGGAAGATATGTCCTTCTCAACGACCATATAAGGAATGAACCCATTTTCCTCTATATATATATTCATAAGAGCATATGTTTTTCTTTACAAAAGTCGCATCTCTAATGATATAGTAGTAAGATATAATAATGATCGAGATCCATGAACAACGATATGTAGTAGACTCAAATTTCTAATTTAACATACATAGACCACGTACTGTATATACATTGTATTGTATTGTATATACCAATCTTTTCAAATGGTGTGTGAGGTGTCCATTAACAATGGAGAATAAACTGAGAATATCATTATTTGTATACGAAGGCATTAATTCCAACTTTACAATAAGGACAATGAGTTCATTCTTTTGTTAGTAGTATCCTATGGTATACATTTACAAGGAAATTAACAGCTAATAGAGAGTGAGAGATAAGGGGGGGGAGGGGGTAAATTATGATATAATTGCTTAGAAAAATAAATTTAATGCTCAGGGTCTTTCATCTGTGATTCCATGAGGTAATCTTTAAGGATATTTTATATACAAGTTCAGACATAAACAAAACAGATATATTTAACGGATAGACTCTCATTATCATATTTTTTTAAATCAAAGCCTTAAAGAAAATATTATTTTATGAAAAGAAAAACAGATGATTTAAGGAAGTTCGAAATGTTTAGTGTCTTTTCGAGGAGCCATTGATCATAAATTACTTAATATGTTCTTATGAGACTCTGACCCAATTAAACTTTTTCTATTCATTCATTTTTTCATATTGTCGTTCATTTTATACTCGAAAAATGCGTTCTTGCAAATTTGTATAGAGTAATATGAATCATCAATAAATTTTTACTTGCATGATTGCCACTTCCTATTAATGGCTCAGCTATATCAATGATGTGGTTCTCAAGATCCATCTTGGTCTTGCGAGACTATTTTTTGAACATCTTGATCTCGTCTCAGTATCCATTTCTCAAATTCTTGATCTTGTCGTAGTCTCGACTCTTGAAAGTCTTGTTCTCGTTGTTAAGATCAAGGGCAAAGCAAATAGGCAGTTTACAATTTTTAAAAAAAGAATAGCAATATCATTTTTTTTCTTGGTCTCGACATAGGTTCGGTTTCTCAAAGTCTTGATATTATCTTGGTCTCGAAGAAGGTGGTTTTAATCAAAAAACTAGCTTTTAAACAACATTGAAACTCAGCAGAAGCTGGATTTGCCGAAGCAACAATTTGCCCTGGGTAGAACAAAAGCCTTTTTACTTGCGACAATGGTTTGGTAGGTAGGTGATCATCATAGTGATGACCTTTTTGACTCGTTTGAACACAAAAAGTCGAAGAGATTAATACAAAAAAAAAAAAAGAAAAGAGAAACCATATGAAAAATGGACGAAAGAATGAACTGCTCAACGATTTATTTTCGCTATTCATTCAATTTTTTCCGTTCAGCCGTTTAAAAATGAACAAAAAGTATGACTGAGGTTTGTTTTTCCCTAAATCAATCCTTTTAGCAATTCTTATATGTACATAACTTAGATCCTATTTCTTAAACTTCTTTCGGAATTAGATATAATGTTACTCAGGGACAAAAATAAACTATATGTGCTTACATATATGTATATACTGCCTACATTGAATATAATATTAAATATTCTACATAGAAGCCAAGCCTTTTTATAATTATGATACTAAAGCAATTGAACAAGAAAAAAATAAAAACATCAAAAAGTAAAAAAAAAAAAAATAGAAAAAAGATTTTATGTGCATCTTTATTGGAGTAGCGCCAACATCACTTCAACCTTATGAATATTCCTTAATCATTCGATTCATAGCCAATTTCCTATTACGGTGTCATGTACATTTTTTAGTAATCAAAATTAATAGGTTTAATCCATTAGAAAGGTCCAATGTTTATACAAATGTGATAGTCTCTTTGACCTGAAGGATTAATTAAGTCAGTGATGTGTGATAAAACAAATTTTTTTGACTTATACTACAAGAAATTACACGCAGTATTCATTAAATATTACCAAGATTTTCAGCCGCGTGAAGAAATTGATCATAGTCATCCTATGATATTACATTAAAACTATATATGTAGTCTAGAAATTTTATGAATTTACCATGTAACACCTTTATTTTGTTCCTTTGAAGATAATGTTCTTAGCTTTTATTACATTTTTATTACATGACAACGCTTATAGTAAGAAAATTGATCTATAATACAATCACAGTTTTATAATTAAGAAGCCTTATGAAACCGTAATACTCTGTACTACGAGCACACAATCCCTACTCAGTTTGGAAACTTAATACTTGCTTCTTAAAAATATATTCATTATTATTATATGGTTGCTACATATATCAACGTGTCTCGTAAATACATAGAAACTAAATGCTTTGTGCATCCACCAATGTTCTACATAATTTGAAGGTAGATGAATTTTTCTTTTTTTATAGTAACGAATCAACTTCAATCCCATTCAACAACTCATGAACAAAATTCCAAATGCATTACTTAGTGTCCAAAACACTCGCCAATCATGTGTCTCATAATCCAAGGTATTATTTTGGGGAATGAAACTAAAAAAATCTGAAGAGAAAAGATACAAGGGATATACTCCAGATACTTCAGTTTTTATCATTAAAATATTCAATAAACAGTCCCTCAAATCAATTAATCAATTAATTACTTTTCAAATGTTAAGAACCTGTCCTATTTATGGATTTGATAATTGTCAGAAATAAACTAAATTCCTTGTACAAATTTGTGCTATTAATCAAATATATAAAGCTGCATATATACGGATATGGACACAAAATTCCAGAACTTTGCGGATGTGAATACAAATAATTCTAAAATGCAGATATAATTTGAGGATGTAAATACGAAAGTGAGTTTTGTATAAATCACTAATGCATCTAGAAAATATTATTCATCTATTGATACATAATTATTTTTAATAAGAAATATTTATGCTGGAAATTTTTTCATTAAATGTAAGTTTCTAATATAAGACATAACATATTCAAAATCCATTGCTATAAGTCCTATTGGCAGTTTTCGAAATCTGATTTACTATTTGGGGGGGGGGGAGGTCCTCGGGGGATTTTGTTCACAAACCATCTACTAATCAATCAATCATTATACACATGTATATTCTAGGAATTTAACACTTTGAAATCTTCGTGGATCCTTTGTACTAAATAATTTATTTGAGGCAAATCCTAAAAAATAATGGCAAAGGAACGTACAAGTGAGCCAATCTGCCTCAGTACTCAACCAAACTCAGACAAATCCGCCATTATGTTTTTCTTTCTCTTCCTTCCCCATCCCCTTTTTTCTACTCTTTGTTTCTAATCATTTAAAAATCTATGTTGCCACAAGCTAGAGTTACTTCAATGCTTATTATTTTATTTGGCAGTTTTTCATAATATTTTTCATCTTAGAATATTCATAATAATATAAGGTCTACCTATCTACCTATGGTATTGTCATTGTACATTACACACAAAAATACGTAAGTATATATCTAATTACAATGTAAAATATGAGAAAAATTATTAAGCGGGTTACGTTTTGAGTAAAAGTTGTGTATTTATAAATATATATATATATATATGTATTAACAATATTAAAAATATAATAAATTCCTTTTACGTGATTATGTTACGGAAGTAGCTTTGAATGTCTTTTATACTTTATATGTATATATGCACATATATACATTGTACATATAGGTACCTAAGAATAAATAAAGAGAGAGATAAATAATAATAATATTCATGGTAATGCCTAATAAATTGGTTAGGTGTCAGGAATTTTTAAGTGCCTATGAACTATATGGATGGGTATTTATAAACAATATAAGGAACTAATGTATATCATTTTATTATTTTTATTAAAATGAGGTGAGAGTCTTACGTTCCAAAAAGATGATGATACCATATACATACAACCGTAGGTAACACTACGAAAGATCTGAGAAACTATTTAGTAGATTATTTGACTACATATGTACTATCAATTAGAGCTGCATTCGAGTTCGAGTTTCTGAGCATTGAGTCAAGTCGAGTTTGAGTAAAGGCATCAGGGAAATTAAAATCAATTCTTTTGTTGAAATGGTAAAATCAAAGTTCAACAGTTAAGTTAGCTTGACTACCTCTGCGCGGCAGTCAATTATTGTAACAATAATAATCAATTAATGTTGATAATTTAAAAAAAGTAATTATTTGCATTATAGGAAATTACTTCAACAATCAAAGTATAAATTAAATTAGCAAAGGTTCCCAAGTACAGTTATCACTTATCAATCAATGTGAGCAGCATTTTGAGATAGAATTGAGTTTAAGGAAGGAAGTAAAAATATCAGTTGGGTCCATTACCTTGCAAATAAATTTGAATTCACTCTTCTCTGTATCGTTGAGCTAGCTACTATTACAAGTTGCTATTGTGCATTATTTAATATTGTATTGTAAACAATCAGCAGATAAAATGCCAAGGCACCAGAGAGTAATTGAGGGCACGCTATAACTCACTTCAACAAAATGACCATCCCTAATTAGTTATCAATATCTCACTTGCATCACTACCAATTCTAATTCTAATTCTTTTTTTTTTTTTTTTTGAAATTATAATATTAGTGTATTAAATCAAAAACTTTATAATCAAAAATTATTATGAAGATTCTAGGCCGTCGAAACCGGGACATGACCCTTCTAGTCTTAAGGCTTTTTATATTTAAGCTAATTATATGTACATAAATGGAATGTTTCCTTATATTAATTTAATATTAAAGCAAATACCATTTCTTCATTTTAGCCAATCTAGGGGGTTAACATTTTATAATTCTTTTTGATCCGTCAAACTATATGCTTCAAACACATAAACACTCTTATCAAACACTGTATAGAGGTAATTGAAATGTTCAGCTCCACATTACATATATGTAGGGAATTGACACCAATAGTGAAAAAAATACACAAATAAATATATTTATCTATGGATAATAATTAATATTTATTCATAATTAATATTAATTTAATATGGACTAAAATAAAGTTTTATTATTCACATAGCAAAGCCGGATAATGAATTTTTACATGGCATAGGGTATAATCAGAAATAAGAAATAAATACTCATGGAAATAATATTATTTTTAGTTAGGAAGTAACGATATTTTTTTGATTTTTTTGCATAATGAGGTTATAGAAACATTACTAACACCGCTATTCCCATCTTTGTTCATAATACTATTCTTATCTTTCTTGCATTACAAAACTTTAGCATACCAACACTTAATTTGTCCTTAATAAGTCTCATATAATACATAAATTAATCGAGATAGTTATATTATAATCTACAGTTATTGGATGCTTGAGGTCGATGACACTCTTTCCAAACACATTCTTGGCATTCAACCTTAGCTTATTTTATTGATCCACAAAGCAACGTCGATACATTTTTTATCTTAAAAAAAATACCTATATTCGTTCAATTCATTCCATGCCATGTATCTGTTACTAAGGAAAGATGGATATATGTACCTACAAGACATGGGTCTATCATGTAAAGCTACTCAAGTGCCCATGCGTGCATAATCAAAGTTATTTGATTGATGATCGATCTCCTGAGTTATCTCCGAAATGTCCTCTCACTAAAATAGTTATTAAGTTATAATGCATACATACATATAATTCTTGAATGGGAAGGAAAATTTGAAGAATTTAATTGAATATTTTATTATATTATTAAATGTAATAATCATTGTTGAAATCATTTATTGTACAACCAACCAAACAATATGTCGCTAGTCAATTGAACTGTAATACTCATCAAATAAGTATACATAGAGCAACATGACTAGAAAATTTATGCTTTAATAGGAATTGATGCTAGAAAGAAGTTTATTCATGGATATGAATTTTGATGGATTCATTTCTTTTGATTTTTCGTTGTCTAGACATAATTACTTTCCTTTACTTTAAAAAAAAAAAAACCGTGTTGCGTACGAGAATGAAAAAGCAATTCTCACATTTTTTAAGATGTTTGGTTCATTGAACTAATAAAATAAGAAAAAGCGTTATTATGTACTTTGTATTCCTTAACCCTCTCTTTAGGTTTTTAACCGTACATAACTGTTTTTATGTAATAGTAAGAAGTAGTGACTTCAAATGCATATTTCTTTATTTTCAATAACTAAAAATGATGTTCATACCTACATACAAAGAATTCTACATTATTAACCTCTGCTCTTTATAAAACTATATTATAAATTTAATATACATAATTTAAGAACAGTTCTTCTTCCTTCAAAATAAGATTTCCTGGTTTTTGTTTATTTATTTTAATTTTATTAGATGAAGTACCCAAATAGCGATTACAAATGGCCACTCCTAAACACACTGCTCACAAAAACCTAAACGAAACGCACCCATCTCTAATTTGTATACTCCCTTAATATAATATCCTCCAAGTAAGAAATGAGATGATTTGAAACCAATTGTAGCAATCTTCATTGCATGTTTCACTTATCCTTCTGAAATCAGTTGGTAGTAGTTAGCCCATGCCCTCATTCTTTATCATGTAAATATGTCAGTAATTATTATAGTGGAACCTGCAGAGCTCAAGGGTTTCTTGATAGATTGTCTGGGATTCAGAGACAAACGATTTCTCATAGTATGTATATGTTTATATTATAACCATATAAAATAGTGAAAAGGATTCAAGAGTTCATAAAACGGTTCTACCACAAACAATAGTTTGTGAAACTCTGTTTTATGTATATACATATATTAGTTAACTGTTAAACAAGATTGAATTCGCGTCACGTAGATCCATGCTCAGGACACTAATAAGGTGATAATAAAATATATGTATATTGTAAATTTGCATGTTAGTGGGATAATTAATGATTCATAATTGTTTCGATCTCGACCCTTCAAAGTATTGATCTTGGTTAAGGTTGTCTTGACCCATGATCACCAGAATAGGGGATACCAAGGGGCCTTAGCCCCCTCCTCTGTCTTGATAAATATGTTTATATTTTCGTCTCCACATACCTTTATCGTATGATGTCAGTAAAATTTTGAACTATTTCACTTTTTGATACAATCCATTAAGAATGGATTAATTTCGTTCTATGTATGTATTTGTCATACACTTTTATCTCCATTACATCCATATTTATCAATTTAGATACATACAAATTCCTACCATTCGTGCCTTAAAATTGATTAATGGGTTAAAATGTAGATAATTTAATGAAAAAAAAAATTAATGAGTTTGTGCAGGGAACATTTATCATTTTAATTATTTTTAAAGCACATAATTAATAACACATACAAAATGCTATAATTTTTATAATATTATCCGGGTTCTAGGAAAGGTGAGTGAAAACAGATAGTTTAAATTCCACTCTATTTTTGTAAAAAGTTAATTTTAAAGCTAAAATAATCAAAAATTTCGCTATGTTTCTGATAGATTTAAATCATTGGACATTTCTTATTATTAGGAAATGAAATTAATTTGTTGCATCCTCCGATTTTTAGGAACAATATTTTAGAGGACTGTGAATTTTTCATGTAAAATATTCTAAGCAATGAAGAATTTGGCAAAGTTATTCAGATAAAACTGCTCAAAAGCCAATAATTAATAAACATGAATTATTTTATGAATAATGTTCGATAACATTCGGTACTAACTTTTTGTGAATAAGAAATGATTATTTATCTATTTTAATCATTTCACAGATGTTCATTGAAGTTATACCAATTGTCTAATTTTTTGTAACCGTCAATAACTTACATTAGATTAATACTCTATTATTTATGATTGTTATTATATTCATTTACATCAAGATGAATATAAAAATGCCTTAATTTGGCTTTAATAAACTAATACAAAAAGAATATATTCCAAACAGTAAAAAAAGATAACAAACAAATATAGTTTTTTCAGTAAAAAATTAAAATATATAATTTTAAAACAGTTAATTCTCAGTTATACAAAAAGAATAGACGGGTGTAGTCTTGTCATTATTTTCATTATCATCATTTTTTTTTTTTTTTTTTAAATAAAAATAAAGGTCATGGTCCCAAGGAATGAACGCTGTTAAAGCGTACGACGCGTGATGTACGCAAAATAATAAGCCTCCTCCTTTTGAAAAAAAAAAGTTATTGGGGTGTTGTCAAGCAACAGTTTTCCTTTAAAAAAAGTAAATACACCTTATCTATATAAGGGCTTAAATGTTTTAAATCTACAATCAGTTCAACACTGACTACATACAAATCATCTAATCAAAAATGAAGGTAAAGATTCATGGGATAAAAATAATACATATATATATATACTCGTACAATGAGTCTGCTATAGAGAAAAACAATGATAATAATAATATTGGTGATCATTCCAGGTTTTCATTGCAATCTCTGCTCTTTTGGCTCTTGCCTCAGCTGATCAATCCAGCCATCAAACCATCCAACATGGACATGCTGCTCCAGTACATACCTCCATCCACAAGCCTCATGGTGTTCATCATGCTTCCGTAGTCAGCCAACCCGCTGCTGATCCCTCTGATGTTCACAACCCCTACAACGCTGACTACAAGCCCATTGCTGCTGTCCATGCTCCAGCTCATGTTCCAGTCCATGCTCCCTATCAACCTGCTCCTTACCACCCTGCCCCTCATCATCCAGCTCACATCGTTCACAAGCCTGCCCCTTACCATCCAGCACCTGCTCCTTATCACCCAGCTCCCATTGTTCACAAGCCTGCCCCTTACCATCCAGCTCCTGCTCCTTATCACCCAGCTCCCATTGTCCACAAGCCTGCCCCTTACCACCCAGCTCCTGCTCCTTATCACCCAGCTCCCATTGTCCACAAGCCTGCTCCATACCACCCAGCTCCCGCTCACAAGTCTCCCTACCATGCTGAGTCCTATGAAACCCCTGCTGTCTACCAATACGGATATGCTGTCGCTGATGACTATGCTGGAACCAACTTTGCTCAAAACGAAAACAGAGACGGATACGCCACCGCTGGTGAATACAGAGTTGCTCTTCCCGATGGTCGTACCCAAATTGTTTCCTACAAGGTCGATGATGCCTATTCTGGATATGTTGCTGATGTCAGATACGAGGGAGAAGCTCACTATGAACCCTACACCCCAGTTCACAAGCCTGCTCCTCACCATCCCGCTCCTCACCACCCTGCTCCTTATCATGCCTAAGAATGTGCATTAATTTATTCAGAGATCATATATCTATTTATTAAATAAATATCTAGCTGAAATAGCTAAAGCACAATTATCTTGATTTTTATTTGTTTTTAAACTAATTACATTTTACAAAAAGGTGTACAATGAGTAACTAAATAGTTTATCATGTACTCGTAGAATCCCCGAGAATGATTGTTTTTCGATTTTTCAATAATTTTACTTTTTTTCATAGTTTCATTTTCCGTATAAATTTACTTGAATTTTGTAAAACTTTTTGTTTTCGAAAGGCCCTCACCTGAGATCTGAAAAAAAAAATCAGATCTGTAATTATGATGCAATGTGCGAACATAATCAGTTATGCAACATTAATTTACTCCTTTTTCTCTTCAAGAACTGTTTGATGTTGGAGAAACTGGGGGCAGTTGAAACATAGTGTATATTTAATTAATATAAAATTTGATTGAAATTATATAAATATATGTATATGTATATATTAGAAGTGTACCTGTTCTTCGCACGTGAACTTGAGGTTGACAACAAAACTCCTGGCTTTGAATTATGTTTAAAAAAACAAACAAAAAACACTTCAATAACTTTTTAATGGAAAGCAACAGTGAAGATATGTAAATTTATGAGTGTAAAAGTAAGTGGGGATGTGTTTCATGATTGATTACTCAGACCTAAATGCAGGGAGCCACATTGTTTTTATCAGGACAATTGTAAAGCTCAAGAATAGATTGTATTTAATAATTTGTCTCAAAATAAATAAAGCATATCACTTTATGAAGACTTTGACATAGTTCATAGCGCAATATGTATTTATATCTTTTTTAAATGAGTGTTCTAAATTATGCCAATTGTATTTATGTATAAAAATAGATGAACTATCTAAAAGAAAAATCCCCTTCCAATCAAAGAATGTTCATTCAGGATTTTAATTTTGACCCTTTGGATTTTTTAAACAAAGATACAAACTTAATGTTTAAATATCATGGGTAGATATGTTAACTAACAGTACTCATTATTTTATTAGTTTTTAGACCTTGTTAATTTAAATATAGACTTATTAGTCTTGAAACTTTAGGCCTAAAATAGTTTATATCTTAGTTATTCGTACTTATAAAACCATGTTGAAGGTATCATTTAATTTTTCTCACAAAGTATCTTATATTATTTATTTTTAATTATTGTTTCTAAAAAACCAAAAACAATCCCAGTTTTTTTTAAGGGGTTTGTTGAAAAATTAACAAAAAAACAATTAGGGGTGGGGGTAGGGACAGTGTAAAAAAAGACAAAAGTATATGCACATTTTGCTTATTACACTTTTTTTGTGGGATCAATCATATTTTCAGAAATTAACGGGAAAAAAATGACGCACAAAATTTTGGGTATCGAAGTACTCAAAAAATTTATAATACTTGATTGTTTATTAGTGAAAGTTTAGAGGAGATGCGTGTGGAAATTTTTCGTCTATTTTTGTGTATATAGTATATTAAGATTATGAGTTTATATATTAAGATCAAGCGCCTACTAATTGGCTTGGCTTTTAGTAAAAATATGTTAATTTTTTAATCTGTAAAAATTTTGTTTGTTTCAACCATCTCCAAAAATTGAGCTAGAAGGAAAAAGAGTTTCAACTTGTCCCGTCTTCCCTACATGTCAGTAAATTTTTTTATAACACATTCACTATGAATATGAAGAAGAAATCGTTGAGATAATTACGTTAAAAAGATAAGTGTATACTATCATCAAAATCTCAAATAAATTTTAAATAAATATTAAAATCAGTGTTGTCGTCTAGAACATCTCACCACGACCTTCAAAAATTGGCATTGTCACTGATCTTGAGAACTTCATGACTACTTTGAAGGAATTGAAACTGAGACAAGCCTGATCTTGTGAATGACATCATTACGATTTATGACATATAAGATCCATCTTCATACAGTAGTACAAAAAGTAATGTATTTTTTCTATGTATGGACATGTAATTGATTTTTATTTTCTGTGTAGAAAAATGCAGATGCATTGCCTAAAAATGTATTACGTACGAATTGTTGGAAGTACATATTAAAAAAATTAGAATGTGATATCCGATTTCAAGCTATAAATCACATTTAATATTTTTAATAACAAGTATTAAATTTAAGCTTTTGAATGATGCATCCTCATATTGACTTGATTACACTCAAGCTTTGAGATAAACGACGACCACGAAATAACATTTTGTCCAAAGTTAGTAGGCTACGAGACAACTTATTTGTGTGCTCGGAGGTGCTGATGCACGACGAGCTTTTTTGTCTACTCGCAACCTCAACTCTCTAAAAGGAAAATAAAAATTTGGAAAAAAATATGGTAGCTACCCTTCTGTATTTTCCTGGTTGCCAACTTTTTAATAATGGGCAGAGTTATTATTTAGTTACACAATAAATTTATAAATTCGACCAATATACAAATCAATATTTAATACTTGTTTATTATTCAAAAATTATGAAAAAGGGAGCGTAATCCTTAATTTAATATGTCATTAATAATACACTTCTTAAGTTCATTACACGCAGAGTCAACTGCTTTAAATCAAAAGAGTCAACTGATTGATGAAAAACAGTTGAAGAAAGAATACATTGTATTTTTGTTTGTCTCAAAGAGCTTGTTGTGATGATTCCATTGTTACTTTAATTAAAAGAAGATGCATCCACCAACTTCGAATATTCAGACTATCTTTGTTTAAACTCCTATAAGAGAGAAATTTGTAACATTGAGAGACTCTGAGACCACTGATGAGAAAAATCACATTAAGCATATAAATGTTCCAGAGACTTTTGAAAATATTGTTCAAGAAAATATAGTTTAAAATGGAGCAAACCATATTTGATTCAATATCTTTTCTTTTTAATTTTTAAGCCGTAGAGCTTAAATATTTCCTATAGGTAAATCATTATTTTGAGTTTATCTCTATAAATGTACATTGCAACTAGTTTTGATTTGAAGAAAACAAAATATGAGCTTATTTTATTAAAGTTTGTTTAAAATAACCTGTTATAGAGAAATGGTCAAAATATTGTTTGCAAAATACACAAGAAATTACACTATAAATTAATAAATATTTGTCATCACTCAAAAAGTCAAGCGTGAATCTCTCTTTTAATGAGTACTATCATTTATTTATTCATTGTACACCTTTTTGTAAAATGTAATTAGTTTAAAAACAAATAAAAATCAAGATAATTGTGCTTTAGCTATTTCAGCTAGATATTTATTTAATAAATAGATATATGATCTCTGAATAAATTAATGCACATTCTTAGGCATGATAAGGAGCAGGGTGGTGAGGAGCGGGATGGTGAGGAGCAGGCTTGTGAACTGGGGTGTAGGGTTCATAGTGAGCTTCTCCCTCGTATCTGACATCAGCAACATATCCAGAATAGGCATCATCGACCTTGTAGGAAACAATTTGGGTACGACCATCGGGAAGAGCAACTCTGTATTCACCAGCGGTGGCGTATCCGTCTCTGTTTTCGTTTTGAGCAAAGTTGGTTCCAGCATAGTCATCAGCGACAGCATATCCGTATTGGTAGACAGCAGGGGTTTCATAGGACTCAGCATGGTAGGGAGACTTGTGAGCGGGAGCTGGGTGGTATGGAGCAGGCTTGTGGACAATGGGAGCTGGGTGATAAGGAGCAGGAGCTGGGTGGTAAGGGGCAGGCTTGTGGACAATGGGAGCTGGGTGATAAGGAGCAGGAGCTGGATGGTAAGGGGCAGGCTTGTGAACAATGGGAGCTGGGTGATAAGGAGCAGGTGCTGGATGGTAAGGGGCAGGCTTGTGAACGATGTGAGCTGGATGATGAGGGGCAGGGTGGTAAGGAGCAGGTTGATAGGGAGCATGGACTGGAACATGAGCTGGAGCATGGACAGCAGCAATGGGCTTGTAGTCAGCGTTGTAGGGGTTGTGAACATCAGAGGGATCAGCAGCGGGTTGGCTGACTACGGAAGCATGATGAACACCATGAGGCTTGTGGATGGAGGTATGTACTGGAGCAGCATGTCCATGTTGGATGGTTTGGTGGCTGGATTGATCAGCTGAGGCAAGAGCCAAAAGAGCAGAGATTGCAATGAAAACCTAATGGAAGATATTAATAATTTATCTATTCTATTTATACAAAAGGTATATCTGTTAAAGCAGCTCACCTTCATGTTTTACCAATTGAATGTACAGTGTAAGACTGATACATTTTTCCGTGTAGCATCTTCCTTATATATGATTCAAAACAACAATAAATAACGGCTACGCAACGGAAAATATTTGAACCAACACCCTCATTTCTAAACAAAAAGCGTATTTTATTAACTTACGCATTTGAAGTTTTACGCACGGAGTACGTACATACCTATGTACAGATAGTACAATTTTATTTTCTTAACAGTTCTTCAAATAGGAATAATGTTCTTATGTTATTATTGAGTAATGTATTGATTGATTAGCTTGTCTAAAGTTTAACTCTATTTATTTAATTTTGATTCAGGGGGAATGCATATATATATAATAAGGACTAATAACCTTGAATTTATTAACAATATTCGTAGGATGTAAAACTAGGAATATAGTAATACATTTGATAGATTTCTATGAGGCATGTAAAATAGTCTTTCACAGTGTATGTAACAATAAAACTGTAATTTACAAGATAAATGCAATTTTTCTTGTAAAGTAGAGACACATTATTATAAAACTGATTTACTCCTGTACAACAGTTTTGATCAAGGGTATCTTTGAGTAATCTTGATCTAGAAACATGCTTTAAAAAGTTTAATTCAATTCTATATTATATCTCCTACGTTTTTAGTCACTATAAAATTCATTTAATATACATATATGGGTATTCTCATCTGTCGATGGAGTACATAAGTTATTTAAACCATGATTTGCTTCAAAAACAAGTTACAATTTTTTACATATACAATAGATTCATGGATACTGTACTTTAAAATGTTTGAAAAATTGTGGTTTATTCTGACCCTCAATGATAATTTCTGGACTATACTACATATTTTTAGCTTATTTAGTAAATAATCTTTACTCATGCCATTCAAATACGGTACCCCCCTGGATGATTGAGAAAGCTTTGTTTAATCAATATATGTATATAATAAGAAAATGTTTCTATCAACAAATAAATATAAAAGAAATTGAAAAAATGTTAACTTATGTAAATCATTTTAGAAATTATTCATAATCAAAATTTTAATGGAATAGAAATTGGATTCTACTTATTAAGGGAACGTAAGACAAATCATAATTCATTATTAGACCTCTTTCAATTAACAATAGTGATAATGTCAATATCAACTCTCAACAAACCCAGTTGGTGCTTCGATTCTCTTCTATGGAATTTTAAATTTTGATTTTCTTTTTCAGTTTGGGAATCATTTTGTTTAAGAATAAATTTGCGCCTTACTTCCTTCAGGAGAACCATCATAAACATACAGATCTATATTCAGTAAAAAGTAAATTTAAAGTCATTTATGGAAACTTTGATAAGTCATTAATACATTATATATATTTTTTTGCAATAAATTAGTGGCAAAACAAGGATCACACATAATGGACATGGTACTCGAAAGAAAAAGCCAACAGGATTTAATGAAGGAAAAAAATAGACTCCTAAAAAAAGCTGATGCCAATCAATATGCAAATAAAATAAACATCGATATTCAAAATGCAATGAGCTCAAATAATAGAGAACAAAATAGACAAAATATGCTCACAAATTATCGACAAGAACAACGAAATCAAATAGAAGATAATAAAATCAAACAATTTAACAGACCTATATATGATAAGAGTGTCAATATGTCCAAGAGTACTGTCCCTATACACCATACTTATTCACCAAAAATGGAACCAAAAGTAGTACGATTTGAGAGTGGTTTTATGGACCAGGATAAAAGGAATTCTACATTAGAAGGGGAAGAATTTTTCGAAGATAAACCCAATGCTCAACCTAAAAGTTCTCTTTCCAAATCATCAGGGAGGTCACTTGGCGTTTTTGGGAGTTTAATGGCAATTGAAAAGATGCAAAAGGAAGCTCTTGAAAAGTAAATTAGCTTTTAAAAACAGTATTCATTGCCTAAATCAAATTTGTATTAACTATTTTTTAAAGGTCACAAGTGTTGGACGAAATGGTTGAGGAACAGATCCAAGAGTATGAAGAAAGAAAGACATTAAAGAACAGGCAAAAATCAAGGGACAATCTTCAAAATGATATAAAAAAATTCTATAGATCCAAAATGTCTACTGATCCTCATCAAGATCCACAAAGTTCAACAAGTATTGAGCCACTAAATCCAGTTGCAGTTGCAAGAGATGCACAAAGTGCATTAATAAAAAGTAAGGAAATATTGGAAAAAATTCAAAATTCAAAATCCAATTTTGATAAACTGATTCGTATCCAAGATCAGCAGTCAGACCCTGAAACAGCAACACAAGCCATGAAACATTTGTGGAATAAGCAACAAAGGGAAGATGCAAAGGCTAAACGAAGTATGCAGAAAAGACCATTTTAATAAAAAATATGTGTGCCAAAAGTTAATTAAAAGGTTATCCGGACTGATTTTAAATACTTGCTTGATGTGAACATTGTAACTTTAGTCTCATGAATTTTTTGTATGAATTAAAGTATTAAATTAATATGAATAATTTATGATATGACTGAAATATAACAGATAATAATAACCACGTATTATAAGTACATAAATTATCTTTATCAAATTTAAGATTCAAAAGGCATAATTTCAAAATAGTTACCCAGTAAATATTTGTTTTCATATTGTTTAAGGCAACAAAATATTTCAATAAAAAAAATGTCTTCTTCATTTAAATATTTATATTACAATTTTATATTTGAAATTGCTATGTTGAGACCTGATTTATAAGAGTTAAAAGTTTAAACAACTCTTCTCTTAGAAATTTCAAAGCTTCCAAAGATTAAAAAACATTCACTAATAAAAAGCGACAAGAGAAAATTTGAGTCATATACAAATATTATTTTGATAAAACTAAAGCATCCATCAATCAAATATCTTTTTCAGAATATGAAGTCGCTTTCAAAGTGATTTTATACACATGAAAACTGATATGTTGGCTACTAACACAAATATGTACATACGATATTATATGTATGTATATTAATATTGCTATGAAGGGTACTTAACCATTCAATAAATATGCAACCATCAATCATCATTTCAAAAACTTGACATGACAAATAACAACTGAGGTGTGAACTCGAGTCTTTAATTTGATACCTTGATCTGTATTATTTAATATACTTTTATTTAAAGGTTATAAGTCGTTTATATCTCATTTTTCCATTCAAAATATGTGTAGATACTTTACCTTTTCAACTACTTCTCATCTTTTAAAACAAGAAAAAAAATGGTAAAAAGGCATCTTATAATCTCGAAGGCTAAGGCAATTTATTTTCAGAGCGATGACTCTCGCTCAAAGTAACATCAGGAAATGATGTTATTCAAAAATATGCGTATATTTCCTTAATTTTTGTGTTTTTAATGAGTAAAAATATAATTTTACTTGGAAATAAGATGTATTATTTATTACATGGGATTTGACACATAAACATACTACATACATACTTGACATGACCCATTTATATTCACTTTAGTCTTTCCTTGGAGTTAAAGTCTTGTTTTGCCTTGAACAAACCAAATGGATCATCATATATGTAAGAATAAAACAGATATATGTACATAATAATATAATCAATGTATTTGCAAATTTATAATATGGAGTTAACGTTTACAAAGAGATAAATCATATACTTTGTTGCTCAAAAATGTAATTAAATAAATAATATGTACCAATATTAGGTCTCAACTATTCATATAAGAGCTAATTACACCTAATAGTACGTGCTTTTTCTACTCCCCCTTGCATTGTGTTCATCCTGTTTTGTTGTTTTATTCCAAAAACTTTTCATAAGTTCATTGGGTCGTTTGGACTCAGAACTTTTATCTCCATTGTGGAATAATTGATCATAGTTCTCTTTTGAGGTAATTATTTTATCCAATATTTCCTGATTTTTCTTCAATACATCCTGTGCTTTGTGTGGAGCTTTAGCTCCAGAGCTATTTGACTTTGAAGACTGATTTTGAAGACCACTATTCGACATTTTGGAACGATAAAAATTTTGAATTTCATTTTGAGAGGCTTCCCTCTGCTGTTGCTCTTTCTTTTTCAATTTTTGTTCTTCGTATTCCCTGACTTGTTCTTCAATTTGTGCAAGGATATTTTGAGATCTGAATGAAGGAATAATTAATTATTATTGTTCAAATCAGTGATTTGTCGAACTAAAATGAAAAACTTACCTCTCAGAGTTGTCTCTTTTGCTTTTTTCAAATTCTGAATTTGGATTTACTCGACTCATGTGTGTTCCTGAAGAGCCCCCCTTTTCGCTTCCCCTTAAGTATTGATAATTATTTTTTGAATTCTTGTTATCACCCTGATGGGACAATCTTGATGGGGGATCTCGACTTTTTTGCTCCTGATAGAGTTGCTTAGAATCACGTCTTATATGGAATCGAAATGACGATAATGAGGGATTTTCCATTTCCTTTCCTTGTTTTTCATCATTTTTGGACTTATTTTCGGATGATTTATCACCTTTTAGAAACCCTTCAAATGGATTTCTATGATCTTCCCGGGATTTACTTCGACTTTTTTTCTTATGGCTATTGTCATCAGATTTGATGGACGAAATCATTTTTTTAATACTCTTTTCAAAGTCACTAATGACCTCATTATCTTCAAGTTGCTTTATTTGTTTCCTCCTTTCATTTAAAAATTCCTCTGTTTTTCTCAATGCCATTATTTATTTGATTTGATTTCCTTTGATTCCTCCTAAGTTTTATATAATACAGGCAAAAGTTGAACAGGGACGATACTTGATAATTTTACAATCCAGCTCAGGTAATTTACATTAACTCCACAGCAGCTTTCTTATTCAAGGATATTCTGTTTTTATGTATACATAGTTTATTTACCAAACTCTTACTAAAGATCTTCAACGAATTGTCACCGAAATTTTACTTCAACCACTCAATAACTTTTTATACAACTAATATTTTACTTCACAATTTTATATTTTAATTTTATTTAGAATCAAATTTATTGATTTAAATCTTAATAATTGTAGATAAGTTGGAAGGAAAAAAGTGTAAAATTAGATTTAATTTGATACATTGATGCTTAGTGGCAGAGATGAGAACTTTCACTAGCAACTGGGACTCGAGTCGCCCTTAAGCTTAATTAATCTGGAACTTCAGATTTGATTCAAACTAGAAACTTAATGACTCGCGACTGGGACTTGACGCTAAACAAATCAAATTTGAATTAGACTCGCGGTTTAAGGCTCATTAGTTCACTTTTGTTTTTTAAGTATTATTAAAATTGAAGTACCATTTATCTTTTTATATAATTGAATGTCGATATTGGTGACGATTGAATTAAGAATTATATCAATCCCAATGGGGGAAACAAATATTTAACTTTTATCATGTATGAATAAATGTACAAACTAGAAATTCCCAATTAACTAACATTAAAATAAAATAGATGCAGCAAATGGGATCCATGAATGTGTTCATATATTATGACCTAGACCTTGCTGCATTTATTTCCCAAGGTGCAAGATTTTAGATATCATCTAGCTCCAAATTATTGAACTGAAAATTTTAACAACCTTGTTGTTTCTATGTTTTATTTTTTTATTCAAATGAATATAAACTAAATTTTTTACTCCCAAATCTACATGCAATGCATGCCGTATAAATATTTTCAACATTAAAATGTGTATTTGTACTGCATTTCATCTTATCTAAAATGATAAAGTATTTGGCGGGTGAGAGACATTTTGGAGTAATTGATTAAATTGGACTCAACTCTATACTAATATAATTATGTGTTTGTAAGTGTCGACAACAATATCAACATTTTCATTAATTTAAACTAGATAATGAAATACCAATTAATGATTAATTCAGATATTACAGGACTAATGCATAGATTTCAAAAGTTTTATTTCAACAATAAATAGATATATGTTTGTAAATATGTCATTTATATATAATCAAATATTATTAAGAGTGATAAGGAGCAGGGGTAGGATGGTAAGATGCTGGCTTGTGAACTGGTTTGTAAGTATCGTAGTGAGCTTGTCCCTCGTATTTGACATCAGCAACATATCCAGAGTATGCATCAGCAACGTTGTAATTGACAATTTGGGTACGGCCATCGGGAAGAGCAACTCTGTATTCACCGTTGGTGGAGTATCCGTCTCTGTTTTCGTTTTGAGCAAACTTGGTTCCAGCATAGTCATCAGCGACAGCATATCCGTATTGGTAGACAGCAGGGGTTTCATAGGACTCAGCATGGTAGGGAGACTTGTGAGCGGGAGCTGGGTGGTAGGGAGCAGGCTTGTGAACGATGGGAGCTGGGTGGTAGGGAGCAGGCTTGTGAACAACTGGAGCGGGGTGGTAGGGAGCAGGCTTGTGAACAACTGGAGCTGGGTGGTAGGAAGCAGGCTTGTGAACGATGGGAGCTGGGTGATAGACAGCTGGTTGATGTACTGGAACATGAACAGCATGACGATGAGAACCATGAGGTTTGTGGATGGAGGTGTGTACGGGGGCAGCATGTCCATGTTGAATGGTTTGATGGCTGGATTGGTCAGCAGACACAAGGGCCAAAAGTGTTGAAAGTGCAGTAAAAGCCTGGAAATGAATAATAAATATTTCGATGGGTTAACTCATGGTCATGAAATCATGGAGATTCGGTTGAGTGTACCTTCATCTTTTGTTGTTTCTTAGTTTGTTGGTCAGTGTAGAACTGGATAATGAGTGAATAAATTATTTGTCTTATATAGGTGAATATCCGAGACATAAAAAATCATTTAAAAGCCGGCAACACCCAGTTTACTAGCCCTGTTGTAGTGAGTATGTCTCCCTCGTTTTGTGATTACTTTTTGTAATAATAATATTTAATAAATATAACCATTTTGAAGAAATATAAAAATTATAATTTTTTAACGTTAATTATAAAATACATGTTACATTTTAAATTTACCACTAAATAAAAGTTAATGATGTACATACATAAGTTTACCATATTCATTTGTAAACCGTTGTCGTTATATCATCAAGAAATATAATTCGTAAGAGATAATAGACACATCCAGATTTACATATTAATTATACAATTTTTTAATGCTTAAGTATAGGCACAGGGTAACTCATAGGAAAAAATTAGTAAGTAAATACTGTGTTGATTAAGTAGGATATTTTTTTATATTCTTATAAAGTGGTATTGTGCTGTTGGTTATATTCATATTTAGTTCTTAAAATCCAGCTGAATTTTTTAAAGCATATATGTAAATTGTAAATCTTTTATAGAACATAAGAGGTGAAGTTTTAAAATACACCAATTGTGACATTTAATACTTTTGGTTAAAACGAATCATTATATCCTTGTTCTAGTGCACACTAATTGTAATGTAAAAAATAGTAAAATACGTTTACATTGAAATAGTATCAATTCCAAGTAACATACCAAACTTATATAAAGTATAAAATATGAATTAGAGTTCGAACAATATAGACCTTTTGGGATGAATACTGATTATTTGGGAGTTAAGAAATCAAATACCGACTCCTCAGTTGATTTTTTTTTCTTCAAATTAACTTATGAAATCTCAATAAAGATAAATACACAAAAGGCCTTATATGGCCACTACTTCATTTTCCTTATCACCAAAGTAAATTAATTGAATCATCTGTCAAGTAAGGATATCTCAAATATTTCTTTTGAGAATTATCGTAGTGTTGATTCAATTTTATTTTATTGATGTTCGATGTGGCCACTCATAGGATTTTTGGGTTGTTTTTTTAAAAATAATAAAAGATATTTCCCTGTGATTTCGTGTACTTTTAACTACATTAATTATAATCAGGGACAAAAGTATAAATTAAAGATGAAAGAACTTTCAAAAAGGTGTGTAGGCTATGTTGGCATGATTAAGTAATTAGGAAAATTTAACCAAATTTATCTGAAGAAAAAAAAGGGTTTAAAAAGATGGATCTTGTTTTTCAGGCAAATGAAATATTAGTAATAATCAACAACTCCCGCCAATTTGTATTAAACTGTAATTTAAAAGTGAAATTCAAAATGACTATCAAAATGACTAAAAGACTATCAAAATGATGACTGCGGTGGTTATAGTGTTAAATAAAGAAATAGTTCAACAGTTAGGGATAATTATATATTTACGGATGGTGGGAATTTTTTGTAATTATATAATATTATTCGGGAAAATACAATCACATTTTATGTAATTGCCAAAATTGATCATAACTTTTCTAGATACAAAAATTATTAATATTTTGGAATTACCTATAATGTATTTATTCAAATCAGCTCATATCAAAAAATGAAACAGTCTTATATTCATATAATGTGAAAGTTAAGCTCAAAAGGACACAATTTTTAGAAATTCAGATCATGACTAAACATATGCAGAATAAATGAATATATATATTACTAAAAATAAGATTTAAAAAAAGCAAATTATGTTTATTGTCATGTATTTTTAAAGTAATTTGATAAAAATGTTCATAGAGATCAGAGTTGTCAAGGAGTCTGTATGCTGACAAAAGTTATATGATTAAAATAAGTTGATATCTGCGCGATTTGTATGACAATATTTGGAATTGTCTCTCACAGGACAACCAGTAAGGAAGATTTTGTGGAGAGGGTGTCTACCTTAATTTATGTATAAGAGACTATATGACCCCCTAGATCAAGAAAATCACCCAAAACAGATCAAATGTTGAAACAATACTCAACTCCTTCTCCTGTGTCGCTGAAATTGTTAAAAGAGCATTACTAAGACATCATCTCTAAAGGTATTTGACCTCCTAGCTCTTTTGATTTGTTTATTTTGTACGGGGATATGTTGTTTCACAGACCAATCGAGGATATCTTACCATCAACCATTCCATTGTTATTCTCCTTCAAGGAGAATACATGACCAATATGCACAAGGAGTTGGTCGTGAAAGCTTCCACGTCTTTCTAGACCCCAGTAGAAGTTTTGATCGTAAATGACGGAGATAACGTTAAATATATACCCCTAAATTCACATTGGTACATTGTAGATGTTTTGCCCCAAATTACAACTTAATCATTGAAGAATGACGTAATTATGATAGTACTTGTGTTTAAATTTAAAGTCGTACAGATTTTATGTTGGAAAAAAGTGTTTTGGTAAATAAAGGGCCACTTTGAAAACAATTTTGTTAGCAGTCAATGTCCAAGAATGTTAAGTAAGTGATATTGAAATATTTAGTATTAATTAAGATATTACACGACAAATGCATAGATTTCAAAAGTTTTATTCCAACAATAAATAGATATATGTTTGTAAATATGTCATTTATATATAATCAAATATTATTAAGAGTGATAAGGAGCAGGGGTAGGATGGTAAGATGCTGGCTTGTGAACTGGTTTGTAAGTATCGTAGTGAGCTTGTCCCTCGTATTTGACATCAGCAACATATCCAGAGTATGCATCAGCAACGTTGTAATTGACAATTTGGGTACGGCCATCGGGAAGAGCAACTCTGTATTCACCGTTGGTGGAGTATCCGTCTCTGTTTTCGTTTTGAGCAAACTTGGTTCCAGCATAGTCATCAGCGACAGCATATCCGTATTGGTAGACAGCAGGGGTTTCATAGGACTCAGCATGGTAGGGAGACTTGTGAGCGGGAGCTGGGTGGTAGGGAGCAGGCTTGTGGACAATGGGAGCTGGGTGATAAGGAGCAGGAGCTGGGTGGTAAGGGGCAGGCTTGTGGACAACTGGAGCTGGGTGGTAGGGAGCAGGCTTGTGAACGATGGGAGCTGGGTGATAGACAGCTGGTTGGTGTACTGGAACATGAACAGCATGACGATGAGAACCATGAGGCTTATGGATGGAAGTGTGTACGGGAGCAGCATGTCCGTGTTGAATTGTTTGATGACTGGATTGGTCAGCAGACACAAGGGCCAAAAGTGTTGAAAGTGCAATAAAAGCCTGGAAATGAATAATAAATATTTCGATGGGTTAATTCATAGTCAAGAAGTCATGGATATTCGGTTGAATGTACCTTCATTTTTTTGTTCTTTCTTAGTTCGTTGGTCAGTGTAGAACTGGATGATAAGTGAATACATTATTTGTCTTATATAGGTGAACATACGAGACAGAAAAAATCATTTCAAAGCCGGCAACACCCACTTTACTACTTATAGTGAGTTTGTCTCCCTCGTGTTGCGTACACTTTAACAGTAAAAAAAAAAAGTAAAAATATACATTTATCTTCATGAAAACACTGATGGCTATTTCAAGTTCATAAAACATATTTGTTAAACCCTTTATCAGTCGAGTAACTTCTTAGTCTTCTATAAAATTCCTCATGGTGTAGTTAATATGATCTTAAGGACTAAATGACAATCATAAAGTCAATAAATGTAGACTTCTACAAGTTATGATCTATTTTTTATCATACGAGCTGAGGAGCGATTACGGTTTGATAAAATAAGTCGGAACTATTTGAAATTATCATATGATTATTGATCCAACCATGGCAAGTGGATGAAGCCCACAAACTTTAGAATTAGTTAAAAATACTTAAATAATACTTAGTAATTGATATGGTGATTGATGTTGTAAAACCTTGTTACATATTTAAAAAAATACTTACTTGAAAAATGAAGTTATCATATTTGATCACCTGTTCGGTTTAGTTTGGTTTTGTACAGTACATCCTTGGAATAAAATAAGTAGAATATGTGCCTCATTTTATATACTATTTGAATGTTTTGAACACATCAAATACTCAAATTATGAATATGTTGGAAATCAAACGTTAGTATGTAGTAGCTCTTTTTACATTTGTAGATCATTTGGGTAAAAGTAAATTTGCATCAGAGTTATATTTTTACAAAAAGGTTTACATAAACTTGGAAATTTATAAAAGGAATAGAAATTCCTTATAATTTGAAACATTTATATTTTCAATTGTACCATGGGTTAGAGTTTCTCAAACTGTGATACCCACCCAATTGAATGGGTTGTACAAATGAAAAGAAAGTTCCCTTGGTTTAAATGAAGATGCTGAAGTATCTTCTAAAGTGTACCATAAGTTAAATAATTTGAGAAGCACTGCAATAGTTTATAAGACATTCAAAAATATCGAAATATTTGAAAAAGTTCATCTAAATAAATACCTGGTATAAACATTTTATTTGAGATTGAACAACAACTCTGGTTTTCATCTTTTTGGGGATTAGATTTTTACTAGTATAAGTAAATTATTATTTTGTTTTTTAATGATATTTGAATGTTGAGGGTATAATTTAGCAGGAATATTGATTTACTTTCTTTTTGTTAAAAATGAAAGAGAGAAATCATATGCAGTATTCAAATATTATTATGCTATGCAAAAATGGATATTAATACATATATGAAATACATTTTTATTATTAACATGTAAAGTTCAAGCCAATCAATCAATTTAATACTGATTCAAATTATGAAATCGGTAATTCAGTTACATATGATGTTTGAATATTTTACCTAAAGAGCAGTTAAAAATCAATTCCTATAAAATAATTAGTAGTTTCCTCTTGTACATATACACATCTTTATATGGTATATATATATATATATATATATATATATATATGTATTTTGTATCAAAGAATATTAAACCATAATTTAAAAAAGCAACTATTTATATACATAAGATATCAAATTTATGGAGCTACCAATATATCCACGCATCGTAAATAGGATATAAATCATTTAATCGATTTTCATTAGTTAGTTCTAAGTAGATTTAGTTTCAATTAAATTAAAAGTGAAGAGTAAAATGATTTGGTGGGGACTTGTATGTACACGATAGTTGAAATTTGAGTCCTTGTTTTGAAGACTAAAAACCAACGATTTGGGACTTATCTTGATCTCAAAGTCAAAGATTTGAGACTTGACTTGAAACCTAAAACCCCAGATTTGACCTGAAATTTGAAATTTGCTTTATATATTTAATTTCAATTTTTCAACTAGATAAAGTATACTCTTGTATAGGGAAAAAAACCTCAATTCGAGTCTAATTTTAATATAAATGTACTCAATAATTTGATGTTTATTAATAAACGACTAGAAGTTTTGTTAAAATTCAATATAAAGAATCGAATTGGGCTCGATAAAAATATTTGAGAATTTGAGCCTGACTTGTAACTTTGAACAAAGACTTGAGAGTCTAGTCGATACCAAAAACTTTGTTCACTACTGAGTCTCGCAATAAAGAGACTTTTTCTACCCTCTGCTTAAAGAACTTAGTAATTGAAATCCAGGCCTATCAAATTAATTAACATTTAAATATTTAAAAGGGAAAAGTTCATTTCTCATTTATAATCAAAATAAATATTTTTAAATATATTTATAAGCCCCCAAATAGATTTAATCATATTCAGGTAAACTTGAAAAAACTCAAAAATATTTTCTAGATTCATTTTCAAATTGTATAAAATTAACGTATTTAGGGGGAATTCAAATAAGAAATTATGTAACAATATTATGGATGTAAAAAAATTATATTCTCATTTATTATCAGAATAAATAGATTCAGGTATATATATGTATGTGTGTGTCATTTATGTATAATAAATTAAAATAAACTTTTCATCTAAGAGTGATAAGGAGCAGGGGTAGGATGGTAAGATGCTGGCTTGTGAACTGGTTTGTAAGTATCGTAGTGAGCTTGTCCCTCGTATTTGACATCAGCAACATATCCAGAGTATGCATCAGCAACGTTGTAATTGACAATTTGAGTACGACCATCGGGAAGAGAAACTCTGTATTCACCGTTGGTGGAGTATCCGTCTCTGTTTTCGTTTTGAGCAAACTTGGTTCCAGCATAGTCATCAGCAACAGCATATCCGTATTGGTAGACAGCAGGGGTGTCATAGGACTCAGCATGGTAGGGAGACTTGTGAGTGGGAGCTGGGTGGTAGGGAGCAGGCTTGTGAACAACTGGAGCTGGGTGATAGGGAGCAGGCTTGTGAACAATGGGAGCTGGGTGATAGGGAGCAGGCTTGTGAACAACTGGAGCTGGGTGGTAGGGAGCAGGCTTGTGAACGATGGGAGCTGGGTGATAGACAGCTGGTTGATGAACTGGAACATGAACAGCATGACGATGAGAACCATGAGGTTTATGGATGGAAGTGTGTACGGGAGCAGCATGTCCGTGTTGAATTGTTTGATGACTGGATTGGTCAGCAGACACAAGGGCCAAGAGTGTTGAAAGTGCAATAAAAGCCTGGAAATGAATAATAAATATTTGGATGTATTAATTCATGTTCAAGAAATCATGGAGATTCGGTTGAGTGTACCTTCATCTTTTGTTGTTTCTTAGTTTGTTGGTCAGTGTAGAACTGGATGATGATTGAATACATTATTTGTCTTATATAGGTGAACATACGAGACAGAAAAAATCATTTCAAAGCCGGCAACACCCACTTTACTACTTGTAGTGAGTTTGTCTCCCTCGTGTTGCGTACACTTTAACAGTAAAAAAAAAAGTAAAAATATACATTTATCTTCATGAAAATACTGATGACTATTTCAAGTTCATAAAACATATTTGTTAAACCCTTTATCAGTCGAGTAACTTCCGAGTCTTCTATAAAATTCCTCATGGTGTAGTTAATATGATCTTAAGGGCTAAGTGACAATCATAAAGCCAATAAATGTAGACTTCTACAAGTTATTGATCTTTTTTTTATCATACGAGCTTAGGAGCGATTACGGTTTGATAAAATAAGTCGGAACTATTTGAAATTATCGTATTATTTTTAATCCAACCATGGCAAGTCAATGAAACCCATTAGATGTATTAAGTAATTGATATTGTGATTGTTGTTGGAAAACCTTGTTACATCAAAAAAAAAATATTTACTTAAAAAATGAAGTTATCATCACTTTCCCGGTTGAGTTTAATTTTGTGTAGTTTACAATTCAGGTTCAAATTCTCAATTATTTTTATCGAGTCCAATTAGATTGTTTACATATTGAACCTTACATAAATTACATATTGTCTATTATTAATGAACATCAAATTATTGAGTACATTTATATTAAAATTAGACTCGAATTGAGTTTTTTTTTTCCTATACAAGAGTACATTTTACCTAGTTGAAAAATTGAAATTATATATAGAAAGCAAATTTTTAATTTCAGGTCAAATCTGGGGTTTTAGGTTTCAAGTCAAGTCTCAAATCTTTGACTTTGAGATCGAAACAAGTCCCAAATCGTTGGTTTTTAGTCTTCAAAACAACGACTCAAATTTCAACTATCGTGTACATACAAGTCCCCACCAAATCATTTTACTCTTCACTTTTAATTTAATTGAAACTAAATCTACTTAGAACTAACTAATGAAAACCGATTAAATGATTAATATCCTATTTACGATGCGTGGATATATTGGTAGCACCATAAATTTGATATCTTATGTATATAAATAGTTGCTTTTTTAAATTATGGTTTAATATTCTTTGATACATACATATATAATATATAAACACGGTGAAAAAAACTGAGATATAAGTTTCATTTGAGGTCTTAAAACTTTTGAAACCATTTTCATACTCCCATTTTTTTTAAATACAGTTTTTGAGAAAATTATGATTTTATCTTGATCCATTGTGTTTCTTTGCTAACGTTAAGAAAAAGTTCAAGTTCAATTAGACATTGAAAGTCTTTGTAGTCTTTTGTGATGACTCTTATGTTTGTTCCTAGTATAAACTCAAAGCTTCATATTTATCACATTTATCTATAACATGATTAATTAAAATATGACTTGTTAATGCTAAATTAATTCCTACATTTAAATATATACTATAGTTTTAAATTATAGTTTTAAACACTTTTTGCCTTACATAATTTAGCTGTTCTAAATGGGAATGATGCTACAAATGGAATGATGCAAAAGTTCACATAATAAGAGTAGAGTTACTTGGGATTTACTTAGGATCAATTTTTTTGCTCTTAACTATAAGACATGCAGTTTTGTTGGGAATTTTTCATTATTTCTAATACCCCTATCGAGTTCAATTCGTCTATATATACATCACACATATAAAAAGGATTATTGGAAGAAGTTATTTTTATTCCAATCAAAATATTTGCCATTGTACAGTCAACTGCCTATGTACATATACTTGAAGTTTCAAATGTTGATGACTGATACTTGGTAATTCGTTAGGCTTAGATTTAAGATTATGTGACATTTGTGTTTAACCAATTGAAAAACTTAATGTACATATTCATGGAATTATATGCATTTAGTATTGATCTTAATGTATTTGTAACAGGAGTTGTTATAATTTAAAAAATTATACTAATAAATTTTCTCACTTGAAGTTTATTTCCCTCTTTTTTAGAGTTTAAAGTTATTGCTATTTTTAATAAATTGTCTTTCAAGGTTTTCTCACAACACGTAAATGACGTAAATGTTGTATTTATTTAGGTTTGTTGTGCAACTTTATTAACCTAACACTAACATTGGTAGAATATCTAACGTTATTTTTAATCATAGATTGAAGTTAACTTTTGGTCCAATAATCCCTTAGAATATCGATGTAGTATTGTAAAAAAATTATATTCTCATTTATTATCAGAATAAATAAATTCAGGTATGTATGCATAAGTGTGTCATTTATAATAAATTAAAATAAACTTTTCATCTAAGAGTGATAAGGAGCAGGGGTAGGATGATAAGATGCTGGCTTGTGAACTGGTTTATAAGTATCGTAGTGAGCTTGTCCCTCGTATTTGACATCAGCAACATATCCAGAGTATGCATCAGCAACGTTGTAGTTGACAATTTGAGTACGACCATCGGGAAGAGCAACTCTGTATTCACCGTTGGTGGAGTATCCGTTTCTGTTTTCGTTTTGAGCAAACTTGGTTCCAGCATAGTCATCAGCGACAGCATATCCGTATTGGTAGACAGCAGGGGTGTCATAGGATTCAGCATGGTAGGGAGACTTGTGAGCGGGAGCTGGGTGGTAGGGAGCAGGCTTGTGAACAACTGGAGCTGGGTGATAAGGGGCAGGCTTGTGAACCAGTGGAGCAGGGTGATAGGAAGCAGGCTTGTGAACAATGGGAGCTGGGTGATAGACAGCTGGTTGATGTACTGGAACATGAACAGCATGACGATGAGAACCATGAGGTTTGTGGATGGAGGTGTGTACGGGAGCAGCATGTCCATGTTGAATTGTTTGATGGCTGGATTGGTCAGCAGACACAAGGGCCAAGAGTGTTGAAAGTGCAATAAAAGCCTGGAAATGAATAATAAATATTTGGATGTATTAATTCATGCTCAAGAAATCATGAAAATTCGGTTGAGTGTACCTTCATCTTTTGTTGTTTCTTAGTTTGTTGGTCAGTGTAGAACTGGATAATGAGTGAGTAAATTATTTGTCTTATATACTTTAATATACGAGACAAAAAAAAAAACATTTTAAAGCTGGCAACACCTAGTTTGTTATTTCCTTTCGAGCGAGCTCTTTTCCCTTGTAATTTGTAACTTTTATTATTAAATCTTAAAAATATATAAACATTCATATAACAAACTTTTTTCCTAAAATATATCTGTCCCATAATCTGTCTATTATTTTTTTCGAAAACGGATGATATTTAGTAAAAACCATGTTTATTTTTCAACATCTTCAATTTTTAAAAAATTATTTGTTAATTTTCAAATATATTTAATTTTTTTACATCTATGCTATTATAACAGTTAATGATATATACTTATTGGATTGATTAGGGACCAGCATTGTTGAATAATTGGAGAAAAATACTTAATTCTTGCGGTTTTTTAGTATATATACATAACTTTATTAAGCCAAAACAAAAAAAGACAAACTATACATAACATTCAAAGGTTGTTCTCAACTTGATATGTTTGTTGAAAAATGGTCTCGCAATTTTATTTATCTAAATATTAATTGATATAATTCATATCACTACAAATCAAATACTTTTTTGTTAAATTTGTCTTATTATTATTTTTTTAAATAATACAATACGTATTTATTGATATACATATAATACATAAATTTGTTAGTTCTAAGTGAATTTTTCTGTGAAAATAATTCAGTAAAGATACTTTATTGTTTATTTTTAAAAAATAAAGACTTAAAGTTGGGGAGAGGGTGTGTGTGTGTTATTTTATGAAAGTTATGATATTCAGTTTTAGCCCAACTTTTCTTATGTTTTAATGTCTTAAAAACATTTTGGGTATAAAAATTTGCCAATCGGGAAAGTAATGTTCGACCCTTGAAAACGTTTGTTTTTACTTTTTTTTTTCAAAGGTAAGGGAGAAATTTGAATATGTTAAGATCAATAATGACATTTTATAATAAAAGCGATGGTTATATAATACTCGAAATTGAGGATACATTTTATAAGGTCAAAGGTCACTTAAGGGTCATTTCTTTCCTATTTTACATTACTTGTTGGGTATGCCGTTTTGTATGACTTTTCCAATTATTGTATTAAAATGTTCATTTATATCATCAGATGAATGAATTTTATCCTGATATTTACATGATTGAAATGGAAATTTAAAAGCTGGCCTTGAAATATTTAAAAGGCTTCTAGGATTGGTTGTCTCCGGATCCTTATTGAGTTCTTTCATTCTAATGGTCGATTTATTGTACCCCACATTCGAGGATGTCGTCACGGATAGAAAAGGGTCAATTATGTAAATACCTAATGGATTTTAAGAAAATCTGCTTCCTCAAATATATATGCTCTTGCATTATAAAATTAGGGCTAAAGTTAAATTTGATTTAATTTCATGGGAAAACGTTATGAATTTAGACCTTTTACGTTTTTTCCGTTCATATTTGACGTGCATATATTTTTGGGATCAACAGATACGATCTTCTTCATTATTACAAGAGGTTTCAGTTTCTTATAAATCTTTTAACAACACTGCATGCATATTTTTGTGGGATATCATTTTATTATATATCTTTATGCCTTTGTGGCTAACTTATAAAAGAGTATGTAATAGGAATTGACTCAGACTTCTGTGACCTTGTTTTAGACAAATTACCCTCTTCAATCAGGTTTTTTGAGATATTAACTTATTGGGTATCATAAACAATATCTACTTTGTCAAAAATACTCATCACTGAGTCGAAAATTACATTTTTTATTCAATTGTCTTAACTATTGACTTAAATACTGAATGTATAAACTATTGAACGTAATGTTTTGCATAATATAAAGAAATAGTTAAAAATTTATGACTGAAATACTTATTAAAAAAAGAGTTGCCCTCCTAAAATATAGTCCAGGGATAAAAAAATAAAACGTTGGTTATATCTCCAAAAATTCTTGAATATTCTGCTTTATTCATTGAATTAGTTGATATAGGAACATGTTAAAATAAGATATAATATTTTCATCATAATTTACTATTTAACTACAAATATGAAAAAAAAATTGAGGGAGTAGTGGACCTTATACAAATATAAAGTGAGCTGCTACTTCGCCCATGGATATCAGATTGTACTTCCCTGATTTAGAACATATTATGTATGAAGCTGATTGTAGTGAATGCTAATAACAAAATTTCAATATATAAATTTGGATGCAGTTGAAACTTTAGTAAAATATCACATAGCTAATACAAATATTTCCAAATTGTGATTACTAAACTTTTAGCTCTGACAAAATAGTTAAAGATTTAGATGTATATGAATATGAAATTAAGTAATGAAATTATGGTTGTAAAAAAATTATATTCTCATTTATTATCAGAATAAATAGATTCAGGTATATATATGTATTTGTGTCATTTATGTATAATAAATTAAAATAAAATTTTCATCTAAGAGTGATAAGGAGCAGGGGTAGGATGGTAAGATGCTGGCTTGTGAACTGGTTTGTAAGTATCATAGTGAGCTTGTCCCTCGTATTTGACATCAGCAACATATCCAGAGTATGCATCAGCAACGTTGTAATTGACAATTTGAGTACGACCATCGGGAAGAGCAACTCTGTATTCACCGTTGGTGGAGTATCCGTCTCTGTTTTCGTTTTGAGCAAAGTTGGTTCCTGCATAGTCATCAGCGACGGCATATCCGTATTGGTAGACAGCAGGGGTGTCATAGGATTCAGCATGGTAGGGAGACTTGTGAGCGGGAGCTGGGTGGTAGGGAGCAGGCTTGTGAACAATGGGAGCTGGGTGGTAGGGAGCAGGCTTGTGAACAACTGGAGCTGGGTGGTAGGGAGCAGGCTTGTGAACGATGGGAGCTGGGTGATAGACAGCTGGTTGATGAACTGGAACATGAACAGCATGACGATGAGAACCATGAGGCTTATGGATAGAGGTGTGTACGGGGGCAGCATGTCCGTGTTGAATTGTTTGATGGCTGGATTGGTCAGCAGACACAAGGGCCAAGAGTGTTGAAAGTGCAATAAAAGCCTGGAAATGAATAATAAATATTTCGATGGGTTAACTCATGCTTAAGAAATCATGGATATTCGGTTGAGTGTACCTTCATTTTTTGTTGTTTCTTAGTTTGTTGGTCAGTGTAGAACTGGATGATGAGTGAATAAATTATTTGTCTTATATACTTTAATATACGAGACAAAAAAAAAGCATTTAATGCTGGCAACACCTAGTCTGTTATTTCCTTTCGAGCGAGCTCTTTTCCCTTGTAATTTGTAACTTTTGTTATTAAATCTTAAAAATATATAAACATCCGTATAACAACCTTTTTGTACCTATGATATATCCATTCTTATTGTAAGTTCATAATCACTAAAATGTATTCCTTCATTTTAAAGTGTATTTTAATTTGTATCATTCTATGCTATTATAACAGTTAATGGTTTATTCATATTGGTTGACCATATTAATTTTTAAACCATTGCTACATTATTATAAATACATCACTTATATACTTACTTCATTGGGATAATAAACACTTCAAAATGATTGGTTTTTTTTGTTTTTTGTTTTGTTTTTATAATACATACCAATAATTAACTAATACTTACTATTGATTTGTACTTACCAATATTTTTTTTTTTTTTTGAAAATGTTTTATTTCTATTTTCAGAATTATGAAAAAAAAATGCAATAATTACATATCTATCATGTTTGTCAATACATATATTATATTAAACGAAAATCATTGAGTTATATAAAATTGATTTGAAACGATACATAAGAAAATGACAAAATTTAGGAGCCAAACATGTCGAGTGAATAGTTTGATAACACTATAAATATCTAGTGTGTTCTTTGATTCCAAATAGAAATTATGTTTGATATTTTTTTAAAACTTCGACTCACAATTTGAATAGAGTTAAAAAATTAACGACTATAGTTGAGTTAAACTAAGTCGATAATTTTTCTTGTCCGCAACACACTACTTTAATTCCTTTCTAAAATAGTTATTTATTGATATATGTTTTGATTTTCCAATCAAAACGAGCTTTTTTGTACACTAGGAACCTCAAATCTCAAAAGGGCAAGGATAAATCTGAAAAGACATAAGCCCTTCTGTATTTTTCTTGTTGCCAACTTTTAATAATAAGCAGAGTTATTATTATTTATGATAAAATCTATCAATATACAAATCAATAATGAATACTTTTTATTATTCAATAGCTCAAAAAAGGGACTACGATCCTTAATTAAATATATTTTGTATATATCAAAATCATAAATAATAATAATAACACCCTTTTTGAGTTCATAATACGTAGAGTCAGCTGCTTGAAATCAGAAGAGTCAACTGATGAAAAACAGCTGAGAGGAGTATTTTTGTTTACCTCAAAAAGCTTGTCGTGATTAACGGTATTTACAAATTGGAAGATATGAGCTGAATTTGAGTATATGAATCTATTCAACTTTCTTTCTTTCTTTTTTTGCTCACTATCACAATTCTTGAAAAACATAAAGTTACAAATAAATTATATATAGTTTAGCCTTTTAAATATTAAAGTATTCCATTCATTGATATATCTGGGAGCTACTTTCTATTTTTGAAATATTTGAAATTGGTAAAATGGATTAGAATTTAATACAAATATTTAATAAAATTTTGAAAACTCATAATTATATGTACATATCTAATTATTTCTCTTTTTCATGGTCCTTACATATTTCATAATAAATCGACAACATGTTAGAGGCATATAATGAGTATATGTATTTATTAAATAAAATGAAAAAAGCTCCAGGAAATCTACAGACAACTTTTATTGTATTTAAAAATGAACAAAAAAAACCCGGAACATCTACATACATTGAATACAACTTGATTTCAATGAGAAAATGTAAGTTTTCAATAAAATAATGAGATAGGAACTGAAAATTTCTAGACTTTAACAATTATTTTTGTTTTGGATCGATTAAGGACAATCAAATTAGAATGATTGGAGAAAAGTTTTAAAAGTATCATTTAAATTTGAATGAAAAATGATGTAAATATGTTAATATTTATTTTATTAAATTAATTAGGTCTGAAATATGTATAGTAAAAGAGATGAAATTTGGAAAAACAGTAAAAGTTTATGTCCTTTGTACTGTCATATGATATCTAAATACACGGTAGAAAATTCACTACTTTCCTTTATTAAAAAGAAACAATTTTTTTTATTCTTATACATATAGTTGTGTTTGTTTCCAAGATGGCCGACTTCTACAATGATGAAATCCCGTAAAAACACTTTATGTATATAAGTGATTGTCAAAATGAATAGTCAAAAAATTGCCAGAAATTCACAATTCAGTTCAGTAAGCTGCAGTATAGCCCACAGGCAGGATATAAGACCTTCCTAATTTAAACCATATTAAGCCCAAAACAAATCCTTATAAATAGATTAAACAAAAATTTCAATAGATATATTTGGATGGAGTATAAGGTAATATTACAAATATTTCCAAATAGTGAATAGTTATACTTAACAATTTAGATGTACATATATGAATATGAAATTAAGTAATGAAATTATGGTTGTAAAAAAAATATATTCTCTCATTTATTATCAGAATAAATAGATTCAGGTATATATAAGTGTGTCATTTATGTATAATAAATTAAAATAAACTTTTCATCTAAGAGTGATAAGGAGCAGGGGTAGGATGGTAAGATGCTGGCTTGTGAACTGGTTTGTAAGTATCGTAGTGAGCTTGTCCCTCGTATTTGACATCAGCAACATATCCAGAGTATGCATCAGCAACGTTGTAGTTGACGATTTGAGTACGACCATCGGGAAGAGCAACTCTGTATTCACCAGCGGTGGCGTATCCGTCTCTGTTTTCGTTTTGAGCAAACTTGGTTCCTGCATAGTCATCAGCGACAGCATATCCGTATTGGTAGACAGCAGGGGTCTCATAGGACTCAGCATGGTAGGGAGCAGGCTTGTGAACAATGGGAGTGGGGTGGTAGGGAGCAGGCTTGTGGACAACTGGAGCTGGGTGATAAGGGGCAGGCTTGTGGACAACTGGAGTTGGGTGGTAGGGAGCAGGCTTGTGGACAACTGGAGTTGGGTGGTAGGGAGCTGGCTTGTGAACAATTGGAGCTGGGTGGTAGGGAGCAGGCTTGTGAATGATGGGAGCTGAGTGATAGACAGCTGGTTGATGTACTGGAACATGAACAGCATGACGATGAGAACTATGAGGCTTATGGATGGAGGTGTGTACGGGAGCAGCATGTCCATGTTGAATGGTTTGATGGCTGGATTGGTCAGCAGACACAAGGGCCAAGAGTGTTGAAAGTGCAATAAAAGCCTGGAAATGAATAATAAATATATGGATGCATTAATTCATAGTCAAGAAATCATGGATATTCGGTTGAATGTACCTTCATTTTTTTGTTCTTTCTTAGTTTGTTGGTCAGTGTAAAACTGGATGGATGTATGCTTAAATGCTCTGTCTTATATACTTTAATATCTGAGACAAAAAAACAAGCAATTGAAGCCGGCAACACCCATTTTACTACTCCCTGTCGTAATCAGTTTGTCTCCTTCTTGTTGCGTACACTTTTACAGTAAAAAAAAATTAAAAATTTATTGATAATGTATTTATATTTCTTACATATATTTGATTATTGAAATCGTATGCCTATTTTATTATTCCGTCTAAATGACCATGGAGGATTAATTAATGAGAAATTCAAAGTCAGGATAAATCTGTATGAGTTCTTTTGTGCCTAGAAATAAATAAATAAAATATGGATCGTTGAATCCATAGAACAGTTTAGAATTACGTGAAAGGGATTTGGACCTAACTCATCATTTCTTAATGACAATATTTAAACAAAATTGCGGAACCTGTAACAAGCGTGATAAACAGAGCAAACACATTCACTTTGTATAAGGATTGAGGCTCTCTTCTAGAGAAGGAAACGTGTACGAAGACAAGAGAGACTTGATTTAAAGAATTAATGCATTATGAATTATACACTAAGTTACTCAGATTTGTTACACAAATAAACTAATCTATTTATTTTCATCTAATAATGATATAGAAATGGGATATAGAAGGCTGGAAAATGGTGTAATGAGCTAATTTTTGTGGATTATCAGGGAAAATTTGTATGATTTATTATTAAAATGAAAATTTAAAAACACTCGCCTGTGTTTAAGTAGCTTTGAAAATATTTATCCTTACAAAAATTGCGAGTACAAATTTTGCAAGAGAGATCTAATGACGATATACTTCCATAGTGTAAAACCTACAGATTGTTAAGTTTGATTAAAGTAGTTTAATTGTAATATAACTAATGATATGTACATTTAGCTAATATCATATGGTCATTTACAGTTTTTTTATTCAATATAAGGAATCACCAAACTTTGTTCATTGAGAAGTGGATAAATGAAAAATTATATTTACAATTATTACAAAGGTAGTCACACACACACACACACCTCCCCGATGCTATACACACGTACCAACGGGTTTTTTTTTCATCCAATTTTCAAAACTGTTACAAAATTTGTATTGAGTCAATAGTTACAATAGAACAATAACTGTTTTATACTACTATTAAAATTAAAAATCGGAGGATCGGTTGTCCTGAGAACATAATAGGTTATGTATCTCGAGAAATAAGATTTTCTGGAGTCTGGAGTATTCATTGTAACTTTTTTGGTTCGCACAACATTTTTCTAAATTGCATTTTAGTCCTAATCTCTTTTAAATTTAAAAAAATCGATTTTAACTGCTCACAAAAGGACGACGCGTATCTCAAACCCACATAAATATTTTGATGTGTAATTTGGCACAAATGTCAGTCATAGTAGTCGTGTCAACTTAAAAACAAAAGCATTTATATTTGTCGGAATCCTCAAAAAATATATTCAAATTCTATCATATTGCTCATAGTAGTATGAGGTTTTTTACAAGAACCAAAGTTGTATTTAAAGACTCGAACATGATTTATCTCATGGTTCTACATATCATCTCAAGAAATTAGATGATACTCCTCATCCGGTTTTAAGAAAATGAAATCAACACTAAAGGTTTCAAATATCAATTGGAAAAATAATTTAGGGAAGTAATCCTTGCATTAAAAATAGGCATCAGAATGCTTAATTTTAAGAAATTTAAAGCATATTAAAGCAAACTTAAAAGACAACACTCTACATAATTAAAATCCACTTTAGTGTCAAGGAAGTGAAAGAACGAAATGAGAAAATTGAGGCAATTTATTAATATTTAAAGAATCTTTGAAGACATTGAATGTAGGAATGTTTAGTCCCACATAAATAGTCCAACACTTACTTGCAACTCTTTCAATGGACATTCGATGGGAAAAAAAAGTTTGATTATGATAACATTGATAATCAGCTGTATATATGTATAATATTTGAAGATTTCTATAAATAGAACTATTTAGATCTCATGCATATAAAATATTGAATATATTATGAATAAGAGAAAAACATGGGCATTTATTTTAGGTCCAAAGAGCAAAAGGAAAGCTGACTTTTCTCCGGAGGAGCTTGCTATATATATAATAAAATAGTAATTAGTTGCAAGTACAAAGGGTGGAAATGGAAAAAATATGACAGTGTTCAAATACCAATGGGAGCAGAATTTAAAAATAAAAATTTATGGAATCTTTTGGATAGCAGTCTCTCTCTCTCTCTTAAAAGAATCCATGAAACATGGTCTGAGAAAATGTGCCTGCGTCATGCTTGTGAGGAAGTGTTAACGCCTCAAAATATTCCATGTTCATCGTTGTTATTTTTTTTTTTTTTACTAAAATTTGTTTTTTTATTTGTATTATTTTACCATAAGTTGTATAATATAATTATTATTTTAATATGTGAGGATGAATAAAAAATAAATTAATAAATAATTGTATGTTGTGTCCATAGACACAATAAATGTAGTTATATATTATGTATAGGCATATTAATTACATTTTCCCCCTAAAAGTTCATTTTTCTACTTCTCATAACTTTTAAAAGCACAAAAATAAAAATGAGCAATGAACTTTCAATAAATTGATATTCAAAAAAGATATTTAATGAAAGTTATTTTGTTATTATTTAACTTTTGAAATAGATGGGGGTCTTTTACAGAAAACAACGAGAGTTAATGGAGAAGCACCAGTGTTTTTAGTATGAATGAAAGTTTTGTTTTTTGAATGCTTCCACATGATTTATCTCAAAGTTCCAGAGAAAAATGATTCGGTCTCAACAGACCAGAAATCATAGTTTCATATAATCAATATATTGAATTTTTTTGTTAGTATTATAATTGTAAATATATTTTACACTCATAGATAATTATAATTATTCAAATTTTTAATTTATAACATTGGCAAAACAACAGAAAAAGTGTGATCTTAGTGCAGCCTATGAAATTTCTTTATTTCCATTGTCAAAGAGTTAAGTAACTATACGAAGAGGAGGTTTAAAAGTTTTTAATCATATAACATTTGAAACTTTCATCCTTAATTTGAGTTTTTAAGCCTGACAATCAAATTAAAATAAAGTATATGAATTCACTTTTACTTGTCACTCAGTATTAAAAACTATCATAGAATTATACAAATATAAAATGCCAGTAGTAATTAATATATTAATACGTCATCCATAGGATCTTAGTTATCTAATGGGGTTTTTGTAGTTCTAGAAAGATTAGGTCCCAACTCCCTTATGATATATTTTTTGTACTTCAATTGTAGTTTAAAAAAGAAAAACAAAGTGATATAGGAAGGGTCAAAAATCTAAAACTACATTGAACTTTCAGTATCAAATTAAGTAGCCAGTACATTTTAAAAACTGCCATTATGGCACCTGTAATAGTTTTGTAACCTATGAAACTAATGTTAACATATTGAATTGAAACTCTTTCTCAAAGTTAGTAAAAAGTTAAAACAAATTTCAATTTTTGGAACCTTGTAATCGTGGTGAAGGCTTAATATAATAAGATTTAATTGAATTTGAAATCAAGAAATGAAATTAGGGTTGTAAAAAAGATATATTCTCTCATTTATTATCAGAATAAATAGATTCAGGTATGTATGCATAAGTGTGTCATTTATGTATAATAAATTAAAATAAACTTTTCATCTAAGAGTGATAAGGAGCAGGGGTAGGATGGTAAGATGCTGGCTTGTGAACTGGTTTGTAAGTATCATAGTGAGCTTGTCCTTCGTATTTGACATCAGCAACATATCCAGAGTATGCATCAGCAACGTTGTAGTTGACGATTTGAGTACGACCATCGGGAAGAGCAACTCTGTATTCACCGTTGGTGGAGTATCCGTCTCTGTTTTCGTTTTGAGCAAACTTGGTTCCTGCATAGTCATCAGCGACAGCATATCCGTATTGGTAGACAGCAGGGGTCTCATAGGACTCAGCATGGTAGGGAGCAGGCTTGTGAACAATGGGAGCGGGGTGGTAGGGAGCAGGCTTGTGGACAACTGGAGCTGGGTGATAAGGGGCAGGCTTGTGGACAACTGGAGTTGGGTGGTAGGGAGCAGGCTTGTGAACGATGGGAGCTGGGTGATAGACAGCTGGTTGATGAACTGGAACATGAACAGCATGGCGATGAGAACCATGAGGTTTATGGATGGAGGTGTGTACGGGAGCAGCATGTCCATGTTGAATGGTTTGATGGCTGGATTGGTCAGCAGACACAAGGGCCAAGAGTGTTGAAAGTGCAATAAAAGCCTGGAAATGAATAATAAATATTTGGATGCATTAATTCATAGTCAAGAAATCATGGAGATTCGGTTGAATGTACCTTCATTTTTTGTTGTTTCCTATTTTGTTGGTCAGTGTAAAACTGGATGGATGTATGCTTAAATGCTCTGTCTTATATACTTAAAAGGGAAAAAAATCATTTAGATGCCGGCAACTCCCTGTTCTAATGAATTTGTTTTTCTCGTCACGTATATTGTAATATGTATATTGAAAGAAATATTTGGCCATTTTAGGATATACAGAAGGTTTGATTAATCGTTTTTATTATGTATGACATTTTTTGTAAATTGAAATATATGAACCAATTGTCTAAATACTCTTTAGTTAGTCAAATTTGATCAGTTACCTTTAGTTATTAATAGGTATACTTGAATGAAAACGATTAAAGTTGATTGCTGAACTAATTTATAATGATTTGAATATGTAGTTTTTACAAAAAGTGTATATATATTATATTTTAAAATTTACAAACAACGATACAAAATATTAATTTTAATCATTTTTATTCAATATTTTTATGTGAATTTAAATAAATTGAATGAGAAAATTTACATGGCTTTTCGTGCAAAATTAATTCAAAGATATTTAATTGTTTTGAGCACTTATTATCAGGAGATTATAGTTAGTCAGATCCTTTCAATACAAAGTTGATAATAATAATAATTCATATTAGAAAAAAACGAATTCCTTATGAAATATCCTCCCTGTATCTGCTGTAAAATAGTTATAAATCATAATTCATCGACCCCTCCACTTCATAACGGTAACAAATGAGTTGATTACACTTTTCCTATGAGAGATAAAAATTGTTGAAGGGGATATTTTTATGTCTAGGGGGACTTTTAATAAATAAACAGTAACCTTTTACCACAATGTCTGTTATCATCAAATATATTTTGATTCAAGGTCAGTTGTTATAAATTTTATTACAAACTTGTCTTGTTTATTACATACATTGTGTTTTCTTCTTTTGATAAATATAATCTACCGTCACTATTTGTACTCTTCTACAGTGTATGATATTTTTCTTCATTAAATAGAATATTAAAAAATGTCAAGCTCTTACTACTTAAAAAGGCTTTTTATACAATCCCATGGAACTCATTTTAGAACAAATCTCTACATAGTTAAATATATTTGTTGTGTATCATTTGGGGTTTTGTACAAGTTAATGCTCGGTCAAGAAGACTATAAAAGTTGCAATTCGTATGTTGCAACACATTTCATTTAACTATTAAATCAGTCCAATTAGTTAATGCTATCCTACACTTTGACTTATTGATATTACTAATTTATTATGTCTTTGTGTAGAGCCTTGACTTGTACATGCCAATAAAAAAATAATCTTTGAGGTTCCATTTCTTTATTCTAGCAGTATATAAGGTGATCACAAAGTGCTGATTAGTTTTATTATTTGACAAATATGATTTTTGATAGTTTTTTATTTGAATTTGTATAATAATTTCAAACTTTTTTTTTTTGCAGATTTGAGCTATATTTTTTAAAATGAGTGATCTCATAGCTGGCAACTATGGGTTGATATTTCAAATGAAATCATCTATTTTTGAGAAAAAACAATATAAAAAATATTGATAAATGTGTGTATAATTATCATTTTTTTACTAAAAGAGGGCATAAACAGGTATAAAGTTTGAAAATACACAAAAATTTCAATTTTGAACTATACATATATATAATCTTGTCTCCCCCTTTCCCAAGATAAGCTAAATTTATATCATTATCATAAGTTTAATTTTTTTTAAATACATCTACGAAGAAAATTTAGGAAATGTGTAGAAACTACTATTAAAAATCAGTTTTTAGTGCATTAGTCTGTCATGCCTTTCCCTCCGACACTGCTCATAATAATTCAATAACTCATCCATTTACTTCATACACAACAGTTGATATTTGATGTTATTAAAAGACTAATACATATATTTTAACAAAGTTAATAAGTTACAAAGCAATTAGTTTATTGGATAAATGCTGACTAAATTAAAAACTGATATATATTATTATGCTAATACAGAGTAAATTATACTTTGCTGATCTCGATCTTTTATTGTGTGACCCCATTATGGACACTGGAACAGGAGGGGGGGGGGGCAAGGTGTGATTGGCTTCGTTTATTTTTTAAAAAAACAACAATCCACAAAAAGTTACATGGTTATTGAGTCCTTAATATGCGAGGACATTTTTTTTTTTGAAAAACAGATCCACTCCACTAATGAATGAATTCCAGGGCTCCTGGATCTCATACTACATATTATCTCATCATTGAAGATTAAATAAAATGCTTGACAAATCTAAAATTGGTACAACTTTAATCGATGAAGTTAGAATGTTCTTCGTGTTGGATAATATGGACATTACGTACCTGATGTATGTAGTTTGAACATGTGTGTATAGCTACCAATATCAATTCATCAAACCTGAAGAGCTAGATAATCATTAGGCTGCAATTGATATGGTTCTATTTTCTAGTTTTTTTTAATTCAAAACCTCATGAGAGCACACACAGAAAAATGAGATGAATATATGTATAGTTTTCCATCAGACTGTCATATAATCTGTGATAAATCCTCTGCATCAACTGGCTCCAAGACAATTTGTTCATCGCTATTTCATCGAAAAAGATTTCTGCAAATGACGTCTGATCAAAAAATATTATATAAATTCGATTATGATTAGGAATGTAAATAATATGCAAATCGGGCTTGTAAGAATCAAAGAAAGAGAAACTCAACCTGGTAACTCAGACAATTTGATGAATGTTGAGAGGGAAGCAACTTGAGCTGTCATGACGTTTGACTGAGCTACAAGCTGCTATTCTCCTTTATATTTATGTTACAAATGAAGGCATCAATAATAAATAATAACATTATGTATACCATAGATGAGAGGAAGAAAATTAACTGAAATTAATGTCAGGAAATTATATATTTTTAACTAATAATAGTTATACGAGGACTTGAGCCCTTTTTGTTTACATTTTATTTGCTATATTAACCTTAATGCATGTATTCCTTCATGCGAGATTTTTACTATCAGGTAGATGTTCTCCCCTCAGTAATAGATGAAAAATGATAACAGCTTATGAAAACAAAAATTACTGTTCGAAGAGCCAACTTCACAAAGCCTCGCACGTGGCATTTTGCATATTATTTACATTCCTAATTATGATTCATGTGAGTAGTACCAAGCTTTCATGAGTCACAAACATGTTGCTCCGATTTTGAAAAAAACAACAACAATCTCAACCAATGCTTAGTTATATACCACGAATTGAAAGTATTGAGTGCTCATTGTTCATGAAGATACTTACATATCAAGAATGCAGATACATATGTTATGTTTTATTGTTATTTTAGGTAAATTCTCTGAATGATTTTATTTCCATTCAAAAATGTAATTTCTAAAGTAATGTCATTGAATAAACCGTTTAAAAAGTACATAATACATATATGGATTATTTATTAGTATGCTTGAATAATGGTTTAATGAGGTGCTTTAATTGAGAGCATTTAATGTTATATAATTATTGTGTTTTGTAGATGATTGATACAAATGGAAAGTAATGCTTCATAAGTCATAATCCAATGTAGATATAATTACTTATTTGATATTTTGACGATTTATTAAATGATTAATTATATTATTCATGTTAATCTAAAGTTTCCGTTTAAATTAAATTCTGATAATATATCGTATGAATATGTATTGTGTTCATATTACCCCAAAAGGTTATTTATTCATCTAGCAAAACAAAAGATTTAACATACTATTTACGAATGGTACAACATTAAATTTCAAACAAAAGCATCCTTGAGTCTGAGAAAGTTTTACAACTATCTATTTTAAAATAGTCATTTTAGAGAAAATTGGATATAGTACTTTAAAATAATACATTTGATTAAATCTATGACTTTCCTCCTTGCAAAATAATTTCTGCATAAAAAAAAATACCGTTCCCCCACAAAAAAAATTAAAACTGGACTAGTGATAACTAATAAGATTTCGTATAGGATTTTTAAAAGACTAAACGGGTTATATTTTTTTAAATGATAGACAAAAAATAAACAATTATCATATGAATTATCAAAAAGTCATTTCTCATTTATTATCAGAATAAATAGATTCAGGTATGCATGCTAAAGTGTGTCATTTATAATAAATAAAAATAAACTTTTCATCTAAGAGTGATAAGGAGCAGGGGTAGGATGGTAAGATGCTGGCTTGTGAACTGGTTTGTAAGTATCATAGTGAGCTTGTCCTTCGTATTTGACATCAGCAACATATCCAGAGTATGCATCAGCAACGTTGTAGTTGACGATTTGAGTACGACCATCGGGAAGAGCAACTCTGTATTCACCGTTGGTGGAGTATCCGTCTCTGTTTTCGTTTTGAGCAAACTTGGTTCCTGCATAGTCATCAGCGACAGCATATCCGTATTGGTAGACAGCAGGGGTCTCATAGGACTCAGCATGGTAGGGAGCAGGCTTGTGAACAATGGGAGCGGGGTGGTAGGGAGCAGGCTTGTGGACAACTGGAGCTGGGTGATAAGGGGCAGGCTTGTGGACAACTGGAGTTGGGTGGTAGGGAGCAGGCTTGTGAACGATGGGAGCTGGGTGATAGACAGCTGGTTGATGAACTGGAACATGAACAGCATGACGATGAGAACCATGAGGCTTGTGGATAGCGGTGTGTACGGGAGCAGCATGTCCGTGTTGAATTGTTTGATGGCTGGATTGGTCAGCAGACACAAGGGCCAAGAGTGTTGAAAGTGCAATAAAAGCCTGGAAATGAATAATAAATATTTGGATGCATTAATTCATAGTCAAGAAATCATGGAGATTCGGTTGAATGTACCTTCATTTTTTGTTGTTTCCTATTTTGTTGGTCAGTGTAAAACTGGATGTATGTATGCTTAAATGCTCTGTCTTATATACTCTGGTATTTACGACAACAAAAAAAAAAAAGAAGCCGGCAACACCCTGTCTACTATTCTTGTTTGTGGTGACTTTGTCTCCTTACATACGTAGACTTTTTACAGTAAAAATTGTAGAAATATTGTACAATCTAAAAACTTAATATGTATGAATAAAACAAATATTTGTTGGGTTATATTAGCTTCTTACTTAAAACTTATTTTTTTTGTTATATAATATTATATACATACTATATATTATTCTGTAATATCTAATTTTTGTTAAGAATTTCATTAAAAATGCTTATGCAGAAGACAATTTGTATATGTACAGAGCAAAGAGTAAGTAAAAACTTTATCAAAACATCATAAGTACTGCTAATACAATCCGCCTATTTATTTAATCAGTATAAATTGCATTTCCTTTTGCAACTCTCATGTAATAGAACACTTGAACATTCAATCAAGAACATTAATGCATAAGTAAGTTTACAGATATGTTAATCTAAATTTATTTCAAAATGGTTTCTCGTGCAAATAAACCGTATATATAGAGACATCAAGCTATTTAAAATGGACAAATTGATTGAAGAGAGAAAACACGCCTGCCAGCCTTGAAAACTGCGTACAAATAATTGATTAGCTAGAAGAAAGAAAAGGGAAAAGAGAGAGAGAGAAAAAAAAAAAGAGCGCGTTGGATTACATAATACATGCACCAATATTGTAATAGTAGTTTGAGTGCGCTCCTCACTACTCCTCGTCCACATTTTCTCAGTTCTTATTGTCAACAAAAACTGTTTGGTGAAAGGATGAGTATTCTAATCCTTGATAAGATAACTTTGAACTCTGCGAGACAACATCGCATTCTCTCTTTATATCCCAACTTTGTCGAAGCACATCTCTGTGATGGTGAGTAAGGATGATGTATACGTGTAATTCTCTTATTCATGGAGGTTTTTTGCTTCACTTAGGTGACGTCACAATGAGAAATCACGAATTTCATTGGAACCCTTCAAATTAGAGTCGATTTCAGCCAAAGGAGCTTGAAATAATAACCGCTTTTGAGTTTGGAATCCATGATAATGTTCCGTCCTCATGTATCTAATGGAGTGTGGAATCCCATACTCCTCACCGTGGCTCTGGGATTGTCTACCACGTTATCCCTACAATATTCTATGGATTATGTTACGACATTGCTCTCTATCTATTGTTCTATTTGTTCTATTTTTATATCCATTCGGATGTATACTAGGTGCTATCCGCCAGGGTATTCAACATACACTATAGTCAATGACTTGATCTTCGACAATTATCCAAGAGCTTGCAAACTACAACCAAAGGAACTATTAAATTCCTTTCATGTGCCTTATTTTGCACCAATTGTTTTCTCTGTGTTTTTTATCTTACTGGGATCTACGAGTTCGAACAAATTTACACTCTTCGCAGTACCATTTATGTATGCTTATCCATATATTTTACCAAAGCTCTTTGCCACATTCCCAGAGAGTTTTTCATTCGGAGAAGGCTCAGTGGTTCTACAGGGTTCCATCTTATTTATTTATAAACAGTGCATAGACTTTCTTTGGCTCCTTGAAGATGGAACATCCCAAGTAGGAGGTGATATTATACTGGCGCGAATGACTCTTTTCGTAGTGGTCATATGGTCCTTACTCACCATGAGATACACAAGGAAGTTTTATTTTATTGGTGCTGTCTTGATTTTTGGTGTTTACTTTCCGTATTTATGGCTAAGATTGAAGAGAAATTTATTGGTTTGGATCATCAATGATATATCTGATATCACTGATACGCTGCTTCTACTTTTCTGGGCGACCTGTGTGGTTGTTGCTCTATTGTACGTCTATAAGTTCAAACAAGGAACGTCCAACACCATAGCAAGGAAATTGTTTCACTTACTAATTAGTCTTGTTTATATATCTGGTGCTATCTTTAACACTGAATTATTGTATCTATGCTCGATGGCAATGCTCTCAATATTCCTACTCGTTGAATTAGTGCGCTACCATCAAATTAAACCATTTGGTGCTCTGTTAAATAATTATTTCAAACTATTTTTGGATTCCAAAGACTCAGGTCCATTAATTTTGACAAATATATACCTTTTGGTCGGAGTATCCATTCCTATATGGCTTGTAATCCCGTATAATAGAGTACTCAATATATCAGGGGTATTAGCCATTGGAATTGGAGATTCTGCTGCTAGTATCATTGGTTCCAAATTTGGTCGCATACTGTGGAGCTGTAAAAGCAAAAAAACTATCGAAGGGACTTTAGCGTCGGTGTTTGCTCAAATGTGTGTAGTATTGATTTTCGCCCAGGAGGATATATGGATTGGATTTGGAGTATCTGTTGTAAGCTCTATCATCGAATTGATAACGGATCAAGTGGATAATTTAATAATACCTCTTGCAGTTCATTCTGTTGGTATACTTTTGAAGCATTTCATATAGGTCATAATTCTTTGTTATCTGCTCATTGTTATATTTTATACATCAAATTTACAGAGACTATCTGTGATTTTATTCATTAGTTAAGCGTTGTCATTTTTTTATAATAAAACATAATATATCAGATATGTATACTTTTTAATCATGTTGCTTAATTTTATTATTAAAACGAGTTTGTCATGCTTAAGTGAATTCATACAACCTAGTTTGGACACTTTAGCAACTAAAAGTATGGAAGACAATAAGAGTTAATAGTCTCTTGTTTTCTTATGCCTATTTTTTAATGTTAATCGTCATTCAAAAACTGAATAAATGTACAATGCTAACATTCTACTGACTTTGTTGCGCTGGAAATCGTGTGAATGGCACCTTACTAATATAAAATGAAGTAGATACATTATTATTAAAATTCATATAACGCTGACAATTCACAAATTTGACTAAGAATTGTGGATTGGACTTATATAATATTCAAAAAATATAGCATGTAAATATTAAAGAACAAGTGTTCTTACAAGTCTAACATTATATCCTGGAGTAACCATTGTGAATGCATTGAGTGATGGAGAAGTCAAGAGCCTTTGTAAACTAGCCAAGTATGTATTTTTATTGCATAGTAGTGAAAATTCAAATAACATAAATTATGAAATAAAATTAAACCTCGCAGATATATCAATCAGATGATTTGTAAGCAATTTGAAAATATAATCAATCATTATTGATACCTTGGTATCTTAAAAGATTTGTTACTACATCAAAAACCAGATCAATAGATATTTATTTAAGTTACTTAATTGGGAATAAAGAGCGGTAGTTTAATAAATCTATTGCTCTTGAGAAAAGATATTTTTTTTTACATAACAGTAATATTTTGGATCTTTTTTATTTAATTAAAAAACTGTCATGTCATGAGTTTTAAAAATTTACCCGCACGAAGATACAAATAAAAAGAGGACAATATGTTCGTGCAAAAGAGTAAAGTTGGTGACCTTAAAATTAAATTTTACTTTGTATAGATTCCTTTTACTTCATTCATAACTATCGTGCAGGGTCCATATTTTCATATATCTAGATTAACTAAAATTACTAAATTATCATTTCATTCATCTTTAACTCATTTGTATTAGATATATTCCCAATTTAGCAGGATATTATTTGAGTTCAGCTGATTAACGATCAAGACAGTACCAGGGGCGTAGGAAGGAAGCATTTCCATAAATGGGGCAGATTGAGATTTTTTAAAAATTATTATGATTGTGCAGAGTAACCCAAAATTGGAGTATTGATTCCTTATTTTTGTTATTTATAAAAATTAAAGTAAAATGATTGGAGTTGAATGATTTTGCTAAAGGTTTTAATTCATTAATCAATAAAATACCTTTAGCCCTTGTTTATACTTTAAAAGTAAAAATGAAAAGTAGTTTTCATTTAAAAATAACACTCATTTTCAATGAGACTAGATACTTGAACTCCGAACGGCATTTCATTTTGAACACTTAACCTCAAAAAAACACCAGTAAAGTATTTAATTGATTTGAGCTTAAAACTATACTCGTGTTTAGGTAAGTACTGGAAATAATCGATTTGCATGTGAAGTGTTTGAAATTAAATGCTGTTCAGAATTCAAGTATTTATCCAATTTTCTAAATATATTTATATAAATATTTAACAAAAACAGACCAAACAAAACCAAACAAAATTTGGTAAAAATTTCTCTCTTACTATTATCATGATTTTGTTTGATTCATTGTCATTATAATAAAATCATGAATTGTGTGTAAGAAAATTGATATAACAAAATTATTTTGAAAGATGTTTGAGCTCCCACATTTTTAATATTGGGGGGCATGGTTCCAACACCACTAAGTTCTAAAGTAGAAAATAACAGTTGACACAAAAAAAATGTAGGTATATAGAAATCGTTGTAATGGGGATGTCATTGTTATCGTCGTGATCAGGACCTCGTCTTGATCATGAAATTTAATAATTAACCCTAATCAACAACTATACTATATTTCAATTTTAAAGACTAATTCTAGTGTGTGTGTTTTTTTTTTTGTTTTTTTTCAATTCTTGTTTTTTATTTATTTTGTATAAAATAACAAATTCTATTCATTCTTGTACTTGTTAAAATTTGTACAAATTTCGTACTTGACAAAATACTTTTAGATTAAAAAAAATTACATTGTCAGGTGGGGAGGGGAGTGAATGATCCCTCAATAATCCATCGCCACAGTCCTGCTTATGATGATTTCCTTAACATCTAGATACTGCCTCATAACCTGACGACAATTTTCATGAAATTAAACATTGTGGAATTTCGTGCTATGAAATATTGTAACACCCTATAGTTGTCAACGCATTTATGTACAATACAGAACTAATCATTTAATAGTAAGTAGTCTATATATTAGCCCTAACTAACTAATAATGACTCCCTATGGCCAATACCAATCATTGGGGGGGGAAGGGGGGAAACTCACATTAATTTGCCGCTTTTTTTCTTCAAATTAAGTAGCTTAAACATGTACCTATTGATCTAGTTTTGATATTTTTTTAAGTAACAAATCCATAAGGTTCGAAGATTAAAAAGACAGTGACATCTCATATCTTATAAAAACAATTTTTCCATCATTAAAAATGATGGATGTACAAAGTATATATATATATATAAATTTCTTGATGTTATTTTAATTATGAATGCTGTTGGATCATTAAGTTTGATTAAAGTTCACGCTTAAGGTAAATCTATTTGTTTAAAGTTTGAAAAATGACATTTTTGAAGGAAAATGAGCTGTTTTCAAAGGGATTGAGAATCTGATATTTAAAACAATTAGATCCAAAAAAATTCTGAACCTCTTCTGAGATGTCATTTTCAATACAAAAAATTTGGTACAAATTGGCAAATAACATCTTCTTATAGTTTTGGGTTTACAACTTGGCCTATGAGAGGCATAAGTTGGATTTTTTTTTTAAAAAAAGCTGCCCTAAAATTTTGAGTACAATCTTTTTTTTAATTTATGGTTACTTGTTTGAATAACCATAAATATACTATGGGTAAATTTCAAGTCAAAATTTACATTGATACATTTTCCTGTTAATTTTATACATTTATTTGAAAAAAATATTTTTTTATAACACCACACAGCTTAGTGTCGGTTATTGATCAAAATAAAAATTTTAGTTTAGGAATATATCCAAATAAAATATATATTTTTTACAGTTTCAGCAGAAATATAAGGAGAAGTGCAAAATATCCTTAAATTTTTATATTTATAATTTGATATATGCGAAATATTTTTTCAAATGGTGCAATAAAATATTAATTTAATTTATATTTTAGGGGACTCAAACGACTCCTGGGATCCTGATTCTTCATAAAAATGAAGGATATTGTATCACTTTTCAAATATTTTTATTTGACTTTTGAGTTATAATCGAAAACATTTTATCAATATTATCGATACTAAGAATCTTGAGACCTTATTCAGCAGCAATATCTTTCATTCTTTATCTTCATTTGATTTGATCTAATTTTGTTACAAGATTATTCCACATTGAGGGTTGAAATTTATTGAAAAAGTTAAATTAATATGTGTTTTGAAAGAAATTGTAAATTTTGACAAACCCATGTCAGTCATAATACTATCCAAATAACACTATGTTTTTCTCAACGGACATTGAACTCAATTTTAAAATAAAGTTTTTTCTTATAGAATAAATAATTCATTTGTGCTATACATATATGTACATAGTTAAATATATTTATTCACAGGCTTTATTTTAAAAATAAAGTAAAAAGTCCATTGAAAAGTTCTTCTCAAACTTATAACTAATCGAAAATTAATGCAATCTTTAATTTTTATCTCCAGTACAATGATAAAAGACGTAATCAAATTCAATTAAAATAAAAGAATGGTTTTTTTGGTTGTTTTTAAGACACTCAGTATTTAAAATTGCACGAAATAATTTTTGTTATCGGGTGATAGCATTAGACGTAAATATTAAATATTTAATCTACACTCAATTGGCATAAAATTAAAAAAAATTGTTCTTGGGATATTGATTGATGGAAAATATGGGATTCCGTGCGAGATCAATTGAGAACCCCGGCCCGAAAAGAAATATTTCTACCATTGGGTGGCAAGTTCTTCGTAATTTATGACTATTGATAACAGAAGTATGGACCCACTTTATTTATTTAATAACTATTGAATCAATCTCTCAAAGTGATCAGGGATCTTGAGACTTGATCTGGATTTAAATGTCAGTGACTCGTAACTGGAATTGAATCAATTTACTAATAAAATGCAGAGAGAAAAAAATATTTCATGTGTTCTAGACATGCATTTCAGAGACTAAAGTAAGGGAATCGTCATATCTCGGCATACCCAATTGACGTCAATGCGATAAATGTCCCTCGAAAGTGTGTTGAGAGATTACAATATCAAACATTCGTTTCAATCATAAATAAAAGATTTAAATACACCAATGAAGAATCATCGGTTCTATAAAGACTATTTAATTCAGTTCAAATGGATATTAATAAAATTTTTGGTCTTAATGTTCAAGACAAATATCTAATAACTTTTGTTTCTTAATTTTGGGTTCTTAAAAAATGAAATATCAAATATTCTGTAATAAATTTAATCCATCCCCCGAAACTTATTAAAAACCCCTCATAATGAAATAAAAAAAACCTGCCAAATCAAATACCAAACTATGATCCATACTATAAGATTTAGCTTATGATAATTATTTGCCAATAGACCACCAATACTAATTTAAATTTATTTTCCAACTATAGTTATCCTACCTGAAACTCCGAAGGAAAAACTTTCAATTGAATATTTCTTTCAATGATGTCCCAAAATGTAAACAACTCAGAATTTGATTTTGGTTTTGTGTATTTCAAAATAAATAAATATTTGTATAAATATCTATAAATATGCCCATTAGTGTACCATTTTAGGCGTGATAAGGAGCTGGGGCAGGGTGATAAGGAGCTGGCTTAGGAGCAGGCTTGTAGGTATCATAGCGGGGCTCTCCTTCGTATTTGACATCAGCAATATATCCAGAGTAAGCATCAGCAACGTTGTAGGTAACAATTTGGGTGCGGCCATCGGGAAGAGCAACTCTGTATTCACCGTTGGTGGAGTATCCGTCTCTGTTTTCGTTGGCAGCGAAGTTGGTTCCAGCATAGTCGTCAGCGACGGCATATCCGTATTGGTAGACGGCGGGAGTATCAGCATAGATCTCAGCAGGAGCTGGGTGGTATGGAGCAGGCTTGTGAACAACTGGGGCTGGGTGATAAGGAGCAGGAGCTGGGTGGTATGGGGCAGGTCTGTGAACAACGGGAGCTGGGTGGTAGACAGCTGGTCTGTGAACAATAGGGGCGGGATGGTAAGGAGCAGGGTGATAGGGAGCTGGGTGGTAAGGAGCGGGGTGATAGGGAGCGTGAACTGGGACATGAGATGGAGCATGGACAGCAGCAATGGGCTTGTAGTCAGCGTTGTAGGGGTTGTGAACATCGGAGGGATCAGCAGCGGGTTGGCTGACTACAGAAGCATGGAGGGAACCATGAGGCTTGTGGATGGAGGTGTGAACTGGAGCAGCATGTCCTTGTTGGATAGTTTGATGACTGGATTGATTGGCAGAGGCAAGAGCCAAAAGGGTGGAAAGAGCAATGAAAGCCTGGAAGGAAATTTGGATTCAAAATATAACATACGTCACATTATTATCGTTTTGCTTTTTTTTTACCTTCATGTTTTGATGATTCTTAATTAAGAGTCAGTTATTTACTGCATGATCTCATACTTTTTTACTCCCCTTATATACCTTTTTTTATTTTTTTTATTTGACACAAATATCCATACATCTATTACCGGCAACACCCATTATCTCCTCCTTTTCAACGTTCCTATTTTCATGTGTGCACGTTTCATTCGTAGCTTTGACCAAGAGACTTAAATATATAGAGAATCATTTTGTATTATCCTCATGTTAATAGAATAATGTGTTTTAATATGTTCACAGTAATTAATTTACCAATCTGTAAAGTTTTAATTTCATAAGCTTAAACGAATATATAGTTTTACCAACGAATAATTCCAGAGATATTTCCTTGATTTCTTACTTATTCTTTCTAAAAACCGGTTTTTTACCTAACATTTGTGTAGATTGTCTTGTTTTATATAAATAGAAAAATGCAAACAATAATCATGATATTCAATAGTTTAAATTGTGTATACTTATATGTATATATAATCTTTAATCTTTAAAAGTATTTAAATACCGATATGAGATGAGATTCCAATTAACTGTGTTGATAAACTGTTTTTTGTTTTTTTGTGTGTGTATTTCGTCGTGGTTTTAATATTATGTCTTATATATGTACATTAATTTTGAAATAATCAATATCTTGGATATAGTCAGACCAGAGGATTGAGAAAGGCCAATAATAGTATGAATTCGATTTCATGTTGAATAACTATAAAATTGACACTAATTTAAAGAGAATTATTCAAGTCACGACGGAATTTTAAGCTCCAAAATTCGGATAATAATAAAAATAATTTAATAAAATTTTGAAAAAAGTTGATAGTTTTAGAGCCGCTTTAAAAATGGTTTCTTGCAGATCCCTCAATGCATACACCTGCTTGACACCTTTAATAGCTTCTCAACAAATAATATTATATATATGAATTTATAACCAACTTTTTAAAAGTAATTAACCAATGAATTTTATAAATACTGACAGCAGCTGGGCAAAAATTCAATTTCAATGTTGAACAACAAACCTTTTAAAATTTTAGAGAGATGTGGGAAAAAAAGTTGCAGCTTGGTTGTTATGAATTGTGTTTCAAATTCTTTTTAAGAAGGTTTTTTGTGAAGGGGAGCTGGTCCTTCCAGAATTTCTGCAATTGAATACAAATTTTGTTCTTTATTTAATTCAATTTCTTCATTATCTCTCATTTAGGTTATCAAAACGAGGATCAGAAATCCACGAAACTCCAAATATTTGTCATTATATTTGACATTTGTAAATATTTTCAATGAATAAGAATAGGGGTTTTTTTTTGGTCACAAAAGGGCCTTTATTATTTTTATCAATGATATCTGCTTTGACTTGATTTAACATTTGCCTTTATTTACTGAAGGCCTACTATAGCCCCTGTGTTCAAAAAAACCATTTTATTCTGGATCAAGATAAAATCAAAACTTGAAAGGACAACACATAACCACACCTCTGATAAATACTCATTGTAACTAAAGTTAAGTCATTCTAGGGATTATATTTTAAACTCTCTACGAATTAGAATTTACTCTTTAAATGGTTCATGTATTTTCTCGTATAACTTAATTTAAATATTCCTTCCATTAAACAACCACTGTTTCTCCAAAAGAAATTATCCTAAAGTGCATGAATGAGATAAGCAAAACCAATAAAAAATGGTTTTGCTTCTTTGATATTAAAAATATATTAATTATATTTCAGACTTTTGTACAGAGGTGCAAAGTTTGAGAAATACTATTAATATTATATTTGTAATATTTTAAGTAATTTACATAAAATATTGAGTTTAACTTTAATTCATTTCACCTCTAAGACCATTAGACATAAAAAACAACAACATTTGTCTAAAATGGATTAGATATAATTGAGTTCCTTAAGTTCTCATCCAAATATATCGATTCATAGATTTTATCTATAATTATTATTTAAACTCTGATTGTCAATGAGTCATCAAATTAAAAGTCACACGTTTTGTTCTTCTATGTGGGTTTTCAAACGTTTATACTCAATGACGGAATGATGTGAACGGTTTCATGATTATTTATTATTGAGTGCTTCAAAAGTTGATTTGTAGGTAAATTGAATCTCTAGTTTAAAATATAACTTAATTTTGTATTAAGGTTCCAAATAACGAAAGTGATTGTTATTGGTGATTCTTTCTTTATATATCAAGAGTGGTTTTAGTATCTATATACATTCATTTAAGAAATATTCAACGAAAACCGGAAATAGTATAAGAGCAAATATAAATTATTTCAGCAGTACCTTTTCTTTGTTACTAAATTCAGTAATTATATATAAGAACAAACGTACTATTAATACTATTTTAGTCCCTATATTGTATCATTGATTCAAAAATGTAATAATTTCAAATGTTATTTTGGTTTTCTGTATTTCAAAATAAATAAATATTCTTATAAATATCTATAAATATGCTCATTAGTGTACCATCTTAGGCGTGATAAGGAGCTGGGGCAGGGTGATAAGGAGCTGGCTTAGGAGCAGGCTTGTAGGTATCATAGCGGGGCTCTCCTTCGTATTTGACATCAGCAACATATCCAGAGTAAGCATCATTAACGTTGTAGGTAACAATTTGGGTGCGGCCATCGGGAAGAGCAACTCTGTATTCACCGTTGGTGGAGTATCCGTCTCTGTTTTCGTTGGCAGCGAAGTTGGTTCCAGCATAGTCGTCAGCGACGGCATATCCGTATTGGTAGACGGCAGGGGTATCAGCATAGATCTCAGCAGGAGCTGGGTGGTATGGAGCAGGCTTGTGAACAACTGGGGCTGGGTGATAAGGAGCAGGAGCTGGGTGGTATGGGGCAGGTCTGTGAACAACGGGAGCTGGGTGGTAGACAGCTGGTCTGTGAACAACAGGGGCGGGGTGGTAAGGAGCAGGGTGATAGGGAGCTGGGTGGTAAGGAGCGGGGTGATAGGGAGCGTGAACTGGGACATGAGATGGAGCATGGACAGCAGCAATGGGCTTGTAGTCAGCGTTGTAGGGATTGTGAACATCAGAGGGATCAGCAGCGGGTTGGCTGACTACAGAAGCATGGAGGGAACCATGAGGCTTGTGGATAGAGGTGTGGACGGGAGCAGCATGTCCTTGTTGGATAGTTTGATGACTGGATTGGTTGGCAGAAGCAAGAGCCAAAAGGGTGGAAAGAGCAATGAAAGCCTGGAAGGAAATTTGTATTTAATAGTAATGGTTTTTGACCACTGTAAATGTTTTTTACCTTCATGGTAATATTGTTGCTATTTGTATAGTTTGTTAAGAACTACATGCTGAACCGTTTCATTCATCATCTTATATAGCTTTAATGTTCCTCAAAATGTAGGAGACAACATGTACCCGACAACACCCTATGACTCCACCTTTATTGTTGCTTCTTATGCGTCATTCCTTTCCCGTACGCTAGACTCCTCAAATCATTTCCTCCCATTTTTGAAATTACTTATATACGTACATTCTCATGATTTAAATGCAATAACTCTACCCAAGTATTTTTTGACCCAATATCTCATTTAACTTTTTATTAAAACTCTTCCATCAAACTATTAAAATCTTTATTGGTAAATATTATTCAAAATTATTGATTTAATTCAAACGTACAAATGAGATTTATCATTTCGTTTTTGATATATTTACAAGCACGCAATACTTTATTAATTTGTCTAATAATTAATATTGTCTAATGATCTAGAATAGATGTATTTTAATTATTTACAATGACTCAATGATATTCTGGAAAACCAGAAAAATCCTATTTTTTTTTGTACAATTCCTCATTTTAATATTTGAGGCATACATTTCATTCTTATACTGTATTTGTTAGTACATAAAATTGTTTGCATTAAACCTTATGCATCAAATAGGAACGTGTTTGTTGCGTTTACTACTTGAGTTTACACGTGTGCATTGCTTGTTTTTCTTTTTTCTTTTAATGTCAAACGCTGCTTACATTGATAATTATTTTATAAAAAAAAAAAAAAATATTGTTACGGTTCATTTAAGTTCATAGAATCTGATGATTTTTTCCTGTTAGTGATTTATAATTTTTTTTCTTTTCCAATCTTTATATTATACTATGTACTTGAGAGTAAATATTTTTTTGTATATTAAAAGTTGTTAACATTTGATTTTATTTAATATTTCCTAAATGGAACAGTTCTTCAAAGTGAATGCGGGAATGTAATTATCATCAAATTTAAGACCTTATAACTCGAAGAAAACTTTACTTATGTACATAAACGATACAGATATCTATAGATAACTTGACTTGTTTGCTCTTAAATATTTTTCAAAGCAATGCCATGGAGTCAACAACAAACAAATTAATGGCTTAAGTTGAGTGAGGAAGAAATCAAATGTTCGATAATAATGGCTCTGATTCAGGGGCGAAGATGAACGTTCTTTTTAAACTATGAGAGATATTTGAGGTTTTCACAACATAAATCTTTGAATCTTGATGGGAGTGGGGGGATATTGTGATTACAGAAAATATGAAAGGTGTATCAATGTCGTTCAACACTTAGAAATTGGACAATCCGCATCAAATGCAAATTTCACGGCATGTCCTGTATCAAACAGCTCAATGAAATGGCATCAACCTTGTAATTAATGATTTATGACCTCTTAACATCCCTAATCATAATCTGATTGAGTATTTTATCTGGAACTACTTAAAAGCACATACTAACTGACGTTTTCACACCGCCATGGCGAGTAAAAGTGTTCAGCACTATGAACAAGGAAGACATATAGTTACTTCAGGACTAAAATGCAGGTGGTATTCGTGGCTAGCAGCTTCTACATACATCAAATAATTTGGATTTAAAACTAAATAATCCACAATTAAATGTCTTTCAAATTATATAAATATCTTTAAAATTGATTGATTGAGTTATTTTATTCGTAGTGTTCGAGTCGCTCACAAAACCATCCCATCATCCGTTATATATTTGTACAAGTTATAACTTGTACGAAAAAGTTGTACAAGTCTTCAACTAAATATGCAAACAATTTTTTTCAACACTTGGTATGAGTGTAACACAATAATATAAACTCTATTTAATCCTTCGATATGCTAAATGAATGATATTTGAATTTTCTAGTAATAATAATTATGAATTGAAGAATTGTATTCTTTGGATGGAACATAGTGAAATTTAATTGTACAACGTTCCACATCATTGGAAATTATATGTATATATCCTATAACATATATGTATATGTAATTTTAATAGATTAAAATGACTGGAGTTATAACTAAATAGGATATAGTAACTAGTAATATCCCATTTAGACATACAGATTGCAAATATTCTTGTACAAGTAACAACTTGTACAAAACCTCAATATGTATTTGAACTATTGAAACGTATTATTCTCTAAAATGCAGGTTTTGAAAAGGAATTTTTAAACCTCAAGTCTTTGTATGTAATATATTATATTGAGGATTTATTTTAGAAGTGGTTATTTATTTCAAATAGTTGAATATATATAAATGCATATCTTGTATTTTTTTCAAACTTAAACTGACTTTAAAAACAGCTTAAAGACATCAGGAACTAAATGTATGTATATGTCCCTTTTGTAATTTCTTATAATAAATTCTTTTTAACTAACATTGTTTTTTGATGTTTCATTATGAAAATTTTTCTATATATAATGTGTATTGAATTCTATGAACAGTAATATTTGATTATTCAGCATCAAATAATTTGATGCCGAATCATTGTCTTGCTACCATTGAAGACTTAAATGTTAACTAAATACATATAAGTAATGAAACTAAGAATGGTTGCTTATTTATAAAACTATTAGAGAAAATATATTTTAAAAATAGTGAGTCATTCAGATGCTTCCAAAGTGTCTTCCTTGAAGCAATCTTTTTCTATTAACAATAATAATAATTACCCTTTGCTCACCACACAAAACCTCCTTTTTGAAAGGAATAAAAACTTTTGGGATAAGAAAATAGACAATCTTTAAAGAAATATGTATAAAATTACTTATGAACCAATGGCAAATAAGGAAGATGTTCACTGATGACAAGTTCTTATAACTTCATTTACAAAAAAAAAAGAAAATTACCATTTGCTATTGATTTCTAATGTCAATCAGAAGGATATTATAGATCGGTTTTTTTTATATATAAATAAGTCTGATTTAAATTTGTAGGAACCTATTTAAAAATGTTGCGATGACCAGTTAAAATATTTGTTGGTTTTGTAATCGTGGATCTTTTCACATTAAATTCATTCTCATAGTCGTTTAAAACTCAAATATAAATACTATAGTTATTTATAGAACAAGAATCACTTACAAAAATTAAAAATATGTTACTAAGGTGCTTACAATAAACTTATAACGTATTTCACACGATGAAAATGAGATTTATACTCCTACTCTCACCATAAAGAAATAAACTATGTTTCAATTAAGTTCGAAGTACTTATAGTTTCTCACATCAAATTTCATTCTAGCTTATAAGTGTTTAAAACTACATAATTAATTTTGTGTAACTTTGAACTAAAGATCCTGAAATCCTTTTATCAACTTCAAACCAATTTTATAATTTAACTAAAATTCGCGCTAAGAAAAATTGTAAAAGGAAACTAAATTTGTGCATAAATATAAATTATATGCAAGAAGAATAATGATTTTTTTGGACAAGTACCTTTAAAGATCACAAAAAAAGTTTTTTTGTTTTTTTTCTGCACAAGTGTAAGTATGTAGTGTATATGAACAAAGTGAATTAATATTTGCATACATGTATTCATGCACTATGCACTCCCTAAATTTAAATAACAACAATTGTTTATCTCTCATGAATTCGTACATGGAAAGAATAATATAGGAAATGAGAAGATGATCTAAATGTCAAGAGGTGAATAGTAAAAATATTTATGCATTATAATCTTTGAATAGAGAATAATATAAAATTCCTTGCAATGTTGAAATGTGCAACAAGTTGAAGTCTTGAAAATACTTATACGAATAAATTCTTCCCTCATCACTAAGGTTTTATATTTCTTTATTTTCAATAAAATAAATAAAAATATTTAGGAGTAATAAATAGTTTCACTTAAGCGTGATAGGGAGCAGGGTGGTAAGGAGCTGGGGCAGGGTGATAAGGAGCTGGCTTAGGAGCAGGCTTGTAGGTATCATAGCGGGGCTCTCCTTCGTATTTGACGTCAGCAACATATCCAGAGTAAGCATCAGCAACGTTGTAGGTAACAACTTGAGTACGACCATCGGGAAGGGCAACTCTGTACTCACCGTTGGTGGAGTATCCGTCTCTGTTTTCATTGGCGGCGAAGTTGGTTCCAGCATAGTCATCAGCGACGGCATATCCGTATTGGTAGACGGCGGGGGTATCAGCATAGGTCTCAGCAGCATGATAAGGAGAAGGCTTGTGGACAACTGGAGCAGGGTGGTAGGGAGCAGGAGCTGGGTGATAAGGAGCAGGAGCAGGGTGGTATGGAGCAGGTCTGTGAACAATGGGAGCTGGGTGGTAGACAGCTGGTCTGTGAACAACAGGGGCGGGGTGGTAAGGAGCAGGGTGATAGGGAGCTGGGTGGTAAGGAGCTGGGCGATAGGGAGCGTGAACTGGGACATGGGATGGAGCATGGACAGCAGCAATAGGCTTGTGGTCAGCAGTGTAGGGGTTGTGGACATCATTGGGATCAGCAGCAGGTTGGCTGACTACAGAAGCATGGAGGGAACCATGAGGCTTGTGGATGGAGGTGTGAACTGGAGCAGCATGTCCTTGTTGGATAGTTTGATGACTGGATTGATTGGCAGAGGCAAGAGCCAAAAGGGCGGAAAGAGCAATGAAAGCCTAAATATACAAAAAAGAAATATTACTCAAAATATCATTGTTTTAATGGATTTTCAGCCTTACCTTCATGCTGTATTTTTATTTGGAGTTGTATTCAGTTACTACTTATATTTTGATAAAATACATGGTCTTATATATACCCTGAACCGAAGATTCTTTTTAACCACTAAAAGACAGTTTATCGGCAACACCCTTGTGATATGTACTTTATTCATTTCTGCGTTTACTATGGCGTACGCTCTGAGGGGAAAAAAATCCTCATTTCCTCGCCATTTTCAGTATATGTATATTATGTACTTCCTAAATAGATCATGTACATGGAACTGCATATCGTGTACCAAGTTTTCTTAAAAGATTAGCATCAAGGGGTGGTAAAATGCACATTTTCACGACTTTTGAGGTCATTTATTTCTTTAGTTCAATTCCTCGCTCTTTATCTTTAGTCAAAATCTTGAAACCCTTGGAAGCAATTGATTTCTTTAGTGATAAAATCTTTTGTCATCTAAAATAATAGAACCAACTCTGTTTAATATGTGGTCGGAAATCTAAATACACCCATTAAGCAATGCATCATTTCTTCATGGTTGATATACGCATTCAAAACAATATGTTATAACTCTATTTGCAGAGATGTGGATGATTTATGAAGATTTAAAAATGCACACGCAAATTGGACTCTACAGAAGTCTACTTTTATTCATAAAATAATTTGTGTGTCTTTTTAAACATAGAAGATATTCAACATTTGTTTTCCTCAGAAAATAATACATACCGTATAGTCAGAGCAAAAGTGACGTCAATGTAAATTATTATTTTTTTCCAATTTTGTTTCCATATCACAGTGTTCGCCAGGGTGACTTTAGACCCTGTAATAATGTATTGGTAAACATGATGTTGGGAAAAAGTAGAGAACTTTAAATTCACAACAACTTTTTAAAAGTTGTTGTACTGTAAATATCTACTCCACGATATAGGGTTGACATCAGAACTTGCAAGATTGTTCCGATACGGCTACTAAATTCATAAGCCTACAGTACATTGATCCCCTTTAAATAAACATCATTATAAAAAATGATGCATAGGCAAACACGACAGTTGTGCTTCTAACTCAGAGACGGACAATTATTTGAATGCAAGGATCACATTCATAAATATGCCTTATTTGTAAATAAGGCAAACAAATATATATATTTAAAAAAAAAGCAATAATTTTGTTTTGTTTAAATTTAGAAAATTTAGAAGCTTTTTTGAGAGTTACAACCGGCCTGCAGATCGAAATTTATCCACCCATTTTCTTATTTGTAATGAATTCCATGTGATACATATCAAAAGGTAGTTTTTAAATATTACTAATCTTTTGACTTTACCCCCATGATCCTGAATTTGAAAATTTATGCTCCTTCCACGATATTTCTAAGTATTATTTCCTCATAACTAAACTTCACATCTATTGTAATTTCAAATGAATACAATAGTTTATTACAAGATCGATATTTCATACAGTATATAAATATCCTTTACCTGTATTCTAACATTGTCAAAAGTTGAAATTGTGTAGCTCCAGACCTGATTGAGCCCTACAATTAATAAATTTCAATAAATATATAAAATCTTAAATTGAGTACAAAAAAAAAAAAGAAAAAGAAGAAGCATATAAACATTTGGATGGGACATTTGAGAAACATATTTGGAGTCACATTATCACTTATTCATTTGATTTATACAATAATTAATTATATTGTCTATGAATAATTTAACGAGTTTAGAGTAGAATTCTTCAACCAAGGTAATTTGTTAATTTATAAAAACAATTTCATAACTTTTATAGTGCATCTGATATACCCAGATCTTTTTCATGGACAATTAATGTAGCCTTAATTATTGAAGTAAAATTTAATATACATATATGTTTGATCTGATACTTTATAAAAATAAAGTAGGCATAAATAATTATCTTACGTTAATATAAAAACTAATTCATGGCTAGGGTTAACATATGGTACATTTAAAATAATTGAGAGAGTGGTTTTCCTGATAGTCTCTCTCTCTCACACAAGGTCCTCTCGTTCGTTGATACAGGGAAAAGAATAGCCTAGCCCATATTCCTCATCAGTGGAGTCAGTTAAACTTTTCTTCCCGTTTTTTTCAATTCTTCCCAGTGACGTGGTAGTTTCATTCAGGTTAATTTTCACTGTTTTGACCGGGGAAAAAAAGATTTCCAAATCTGGCTTACAGCTTAATTTTGATATGAAAAATATGTTAATAACTGTAGGAATTGTTTGCTCAGGACTCTGTAGTGACTTTATCAAGTTGATAAATTACAATAAATATATTGATAATATTCCTGGTCAAATAAATATACATCAGAATAAACAATCAATAACAAATAATATATTGAAATATTTTGTATTTGCTTCACTCAGATATTATCTATTTCAATAACTGTTAGAGGTAATATTGAGAAGAATATTATCTCTCAACCTTTCCTCCAGGAAGAAAAAAAAATGGCCCAAAATCAGTTGGTAGTTAGGCAATTCTTTCCATTTGTTGAACTATTTATCATGCACTAGAAGGTTAATTATTCACAGCTTAATTCAAGCTAATTTGAGTTCAGCCAAACAATGTTAGCACTAATAGAAAGATGAAGAAACGTGGAAAATACAGTAGGATATCGATGTGTTAATGAACGAGTGAAGTGCAAATCCATATTTCAAAACATAATATTAATTAGTTATCATTTAACCTTTGGTTCAAATTAATTTAAGTATAGAGTTAAATACAATAGTTAGGGTTGTGCCTATATATACATATCAACCAAAAAAAAAATTAAATGTGAAGATTTATAATATAGGAAACTAAATGATCGTACAGGGTGCTAATTGTAATTTTAAAGTATTTGAATGAACTAAAGCTTGCAATGTTTTACAAAGACAATCATATGACGTCATCTGTATAAAAGTCAGCCATCTTAATGATGAATTAATACTAAGTACTATGCATTTGAATGTTACAATGGTAACTTTAAACGGTCCATCAACAACATTTTTCTATTTTTCTATATTAAGCATATGTTAATACATTATAGAACATTCAAATTTATATGGTACTCTAGCCCATAAGTTATTTACTTTTGGAAGGGTCAGATATTTTTCTCCGATTATCGTACCTTTCTTGTCGATCTAAACAGACCTAAATATAAATATCTATTGATTTTATTTCAAAAGATACGCTGTTTAGTCATTTTTTTTTCATCTTAAAGCCTTTTGATGAAGTTTTCCTAAGATAAAAAAAAAAATGTATATTTCCTTTAATAAATACATAGGCTCAATGCCCCAAATATGCATATATCTGTGACGTCCGTAAAAAATGCTATTTTATATGTACATATAAGTACGTTACTCATTATATTAAATAAAACAGATTGATCTAAAGTGAACAAAAAAAATAATAGGAAGTCAAAATAGAACTTGTATTAAGGTATAAGTTATCTTGAATAAAAAAACAACAACAAACTTCAATCACATTTGAGTAATTATGAAAAAATAAATAATAAATAAAAAAATTGGGGACAAGAGAGGCTTTGACCACTTCGGAGTTCGTAGTAATGGTTAGAAAAGTTAATTGAGCGATATAATATTATTTATATAAAGCTCAATAATTATTTATACATATATATTGTGACTTATATACGTGGGTTGATGCATCAGTTCACTCACAACCATTTCTTAACCCTTCACAAAAGCCATAATTCCAAATATAATGATTAAAACCTGCATATTTACGAGACTTTTCGTCTATTTGGTGCATAAATTCGTTTGAAAATCACCTTTCATGGATTTTACACGAGAAAATATGATTGAGTAATCATACAATAGTTAGCAAATAGGAATATCTTGAGATCATAAAAGATCATATCTATGATAATATCATAATTGTTATGTACTTTGAGGAATACACATGGAGAATATCATATTTATTTCCTTTTTTTTTTTAAGAAGGAAAAAAGCAGAAAAAAAGATAAGTCTATTTCAGCTCTATATTTCAAATAAATATATAAATTTCAAGATAAAATCTAGGAGTAATAAATAGTTTCACTTAAGCGTGATATGGAGCAGGGGCAGGGTGGTAGGGAGCTGGCTTAGGAGCAGGCTTGTAGGTGTCATAGTGAGGCTCTCCTTCGTATCTGACATCAGCAACATATCCAGAGTAAGCATCAGCAACATTGTAGTTGACAATTTGAGTACGACCATCGGGAAGGGAAACTCTGTATTCACCGTTGGTGGAGTATCCGTCTCTGTTTTCGTTGGCAGCGAAGTTGGTTCCAGCATAGTCATCAGCGACGGCATATCCGTATTGGTAGACGGCGGGAGTATCAGCATAGGTCTCAGCAGCATGATAAGGAGAAGGCTTGTGGACAACTGGAGCAGGGTGGTAGGGAGCAGGAGCTGGGTGATAAGGAGCTGGTCTGTGAACAACGGGTGCTGGGTGGTAGACAGCTGGTCTGTGAACAACGGGAGCTGGGTGGTAGACAGCTGGTCTGTGAACAACAGGTGCGGGGTGATAGGGAGCTGGGTGGTAAGGAGCGGGGTGATAGGGAGCGTGAACTGGGACATGAGATGGAGCATGAACAGCAGCAATGGGCTTGTAGTCAGCGTTGTAGGGGTTGTGAACATCAGAGGGATCAGCAGCAGGTTGGCTGACTACGGAAGCATGGAGAGAACCATGAGGCTTATGGATGGAGGTGTGGACTGGAGCAGCATGTCCTTGTTGGATAGTTTGATGACTGGATTGATTGGCAGAGGCAAGAGCCAAAAGGGTGGAAAGAGCAACGAAAACCTATAAAAATAATAACATTTATTGATATAATCAATGTATTTATATTCCGTTTGCATTAGTTTTAATATCTTTACCTTCATGCTTTTGCTGATGTCTATTTTGTTTGATAGTCAGTAAGGAACTGCTTGAATTCTAGTTGAGAGGATGAACTTTTATACGATTGAATAAAAAAAAGTCCCACTGTATTTAATGAGACAACACCCAACGCAATGGATTCTCCTGCGTTACATAAACAACAGTTCTTATTTTTCCCCAAGTTTTTGAACGTTCTCATATCCATGAACTATTGATTTAATTCAATATCTGATTGTAACTATTCCCCTTTAATACACTTTTTATAGTCCAAAGTTAAAAAATATGACATGGAATTGAAATTCACTTTTTTTATAAATAAATTTGCATCTTATTTCCTTCTTTATGGTCACATATCTATGAATATAAAGATTGCAATTATTTACATATATTAGACTCTAATCAACAACTTTCCATGCATTTAAATCAATTTTTAAATCCACGAATGTGAATTATTTTATCGCTAATTCTCATCTCTTACTTAATGAAAAAGAATTTATTATGTATGATTATAATACAAAATGTACCCGTTCAAGTGAAAATATAAACTTGTTTTAATTTGCCTTAATTGCTGTTCGTGATGATATCATTTGTAGTTATCGAAAAGGGATTGAAATAAATTAATAAATGTATGAAAGTAGACGTGTTCCTCATGATTTAAAGAAAGAAATGGAAAGGAAGCATAATAGTAGATATCTCTTCCTTGTCTTGGTTTTTTGGGTGTTGGTTGAAGTATGTAGTTCAACGATCTTCTTGCATCTTTCCAAATACGTTATCACGTATTTCAAGTACTGAAATACACTGTATTGATGATGTATGTATTGTTTTTTAATTACATTATTATTTGATAATAAATATTGCTCGTTTACGGATGGATGTTTCGACAATTTAGATATGATGAAAATATAGTTAAATTAATTAGATAAGTTTTTAGTATACGTCCAATTCCACTGGTCAACAGCAAAAATGATCCAAGATCCAAATAGTCTGATTTTAGTTGAATTTGATATTTTCATGCCAAATATGACCTTAGTTTTTCTCTATTAGGAGTAGATTTTTCAGGCAAAGATCATAATTTTATTTTTTTTATTTTATGATAACTTTAAGATTCAAAGCGTTTTTTGACAATTAGAGCACAAGATTGAGATAAACCATTCAATATTCTAAAACCGTTTTGATACTAATGTATTTGTCATGTGTCTCATTCAAATCATCTTTGGATGACTAGGAAATTTAATGTTTTTTCTTTAGAGGTTCATAGCTCTGGGGATAATGAATTGAAATAGTGTAGAAATATCTTACTTAATGGTTGAGAGTTTGAACTTTTATTTTAATGTAAATACGCTCTCTATCGTTGTTCATTTGATATAAGGTTATTGATAAATTTTAAGACTTATAATTAATGAAACATCAATACGGCATCTATCATTAAAAAAAAAAGGATAGGTTTTGTGGGACAGGGATCACATTATTGTAATGACAAAATTTAACAAAACAATGATAGCAGAAGGAATATGTTTATTTCAAATGTTGGTCTGATGGATTTAACAAATATAAATTTGTTAAATATTTATGTTATGCTTATAAAAATAAATTTAGAAAGTAGGGTAAATCCTTAAACTTCGAACACTTCACTTCAAAATCAATTATTTTCGATACTAAACTATTCAGCAGTAACATTTTAGGCCCTTTTTGATTAAGTATCTGCAATCTAATACTCTGATAGTGTATATGTTAATACCATAAATAATCGATTTTGTATAAGTAAAGTGTTGAAAATAAAATGATCGGAATTTAAGTATTTTAATAATTTCCATAATTAGAAAAGATGAGGCTTTACAAAAACAATTTATTAGATGATTTCGACCAACATAAAGATCAAATACACATTGTACAAAATTTAGGCAATACTTATTGTCAAACAAAAAAAAACTGTTTGAAGTAGCAAAAATTAATTTTCAGTTGTCTTGAATTTAATATGAGATATATTGGCTTAGAATTTATAACAGCAATTTCTTTTTTGAACAAGTTATTTCATGATTTAACGTGTGTTGGGTTATTCTGCTCGGTCAAAAGAACAAAAAAAAGGAATCTAAATCTGGGCTCCTCCTTATATGAAAAAGCGTCCTACGCCCCAGTAGTGTAATTTATGGACTCAATGAGTAACAAGGAAGGGATAAGTTGCATTGATCAAACCGCTTTGAATTTAATATTTCTGATTGTTACTTAAGACATTGACTACCCAAAGTGTTTTGACATTCAGAAAATATATAAATTAATCAAAGAAAGAACCTTGGGAAGCTATTTTGAAGTTGATATAACTCAATACAAATTGTTTGAAGAGTGTACCAAAAAACGAGGCTCAACATTTAAGAGACAGTGTAGAATAACCTTTATGCGGCTATTAAAAATCGTGACTATGAAGAGTGCAGACAAGATAAGATAGAGAATGATAGAATCAGCTCAACATTGTCCGAAACGATGTACTATTACACGATATTAAGTATTGTTACCATTTCTAATAAAGTTTAAAGTAACTAGATCAGATTAATTCTAGGTTATGATATATACTGCAAATCTGATACACAAAACTCAAAAGTTTATCGATAGACATACAGAAAATTACCAATTGACTCAAGGGTCGCTTTTCTATTAGTTTAGGGAAGAGCTGGGGAATCAAATTTAGTGTGATTTAAGTTGTACTCTTTCATTGTTTTTTTTTGCTCAGACTCACAATTCAAAGTCTTGAACTCGTAGTCAAAAGAATTGGAAAGAACTTGCTATAAAAATAAACCGTCGAAAAATACTTCAGAATCCATCCTGGGATAAATAATATTTTAATAATTCAAAAACAATTTATTTTAATACATTTTATGAGGGGATAATCGTCGAGTCAATGTTAATAGAAATTGATCCTCCCAAAAAACATCAGACCGGACATGTACTTAATATTTGAGATTTTACACCAGTTCTAGTTTTCAAACAGTAGACTACAATTCGTATATTGAGACTTGCCTTCAGACTCGACCCGTATATTTTCCACTAGAACTTTGGACTTGACTCGTACTTTTTCATAAAGACATGAAACTTGACTAGGACTCGTTTAGAATTGACTCATGAACACCTCTGATTCAGGGATTCCCAGATGAGTCGTGACTTCCTTGAAGTTCGTAAGTATTTAGTATGAAAGTCGTAAGGTAAATACTTACAGGAGTTTCAAGATTTTTCTTTTCCTCATCTTTATAGAAAAGATGTTCCACATAAATGAGACATAAGTGGGTCCCAAGGGTTTCAAACTTTTTCTGAAAGATTTGAAACCCCTGTAATAACAGTTAAACAACTAAAAAAATCAACAACTATTGTCTTTATTATGTATTAATTAGCATATTTTATCTACTGTTAATTAAAGATTATTAAGATTAATTTTGAGTGACTAATGCATGACATGTCTACTGTAAATACAATTAAATATAAATTTTTTCTACATAAATGCTAAATTATAATGCAAATTCTTATTAAATAGAGATGGATTAAGGGTTGATCATAACAAAATTAGAAGGAGTAATAATATGAATTACTGTACCTCTGATATGTATTTTTTAATAAATAGATGGAAAATAACTTGACATTATTTAAATCAATTTGTAGAACACCATATTGATAGTTTCTTGTTTATTAACCCTTTCTGTTCAGCAAAAGACAAAATCAATCTATGTACATTTCATACACTTAAAAAGTAGAACGTTAGTAGATCAGATCCTTTTTTTATACTGTGATTAAGGTAAGGAGTTAAAATTCTTATTCTTATAAGGGAATAATATATTTTTTTGCAAAGCTCTGATATATATAATTATGAAGTAAAAAAAGTTCCTGTAATTATAAAAAAAATGAAAGCGTAGATGAGTTATTTTATGAAAAACTGAACAAAATAGAAACACTATAAAGTTGAATTACTCGCTTATTTTTGGAACATGAAGTCAAACTATGACTTGAATTAGTTTAGTAATAAATGTAATAGTTTGTTTTTTCTATAACCTTAAACAAGATCCAAATCAAATACACACATAATTATCAAAATAATTTGAATAGGACAAGTTTTAATTTAGAGCCACTATCTGTTAAACTTCTGTAGAGGAAAACATAAAGTAACTATTATTATAAAGAATAGAATAAGTAAGATTAATCTACGTAACTTCACATTAAAAAAACTACAAAATTTTCTATTTCAGCTCTATATTTCAAATAAATATATAAATTTCAAAATAAAATCTAGGAGTAATAAATAGTTTCACTTAAGCGTGATAGGGAGCAGGGTGGTAAGGAGCAGGGGCAGGGTGGTAGGGAGCTGGCTTAGGAGCAGGCTTGTAGGTGTCATAGTGAGGCTCTCCTTCGTATCTGACATCAGCAACATATCCAGAGTAAGCATCAGCAACGTTATAGTTGACAATTTGAGTACGACCATCGGGAAGAGAAACTCTGTATTCACCGTTGGTGGAGTATCCATCTCTGTTTTCGTTGGCAGCGAAGTTGGTTCCAGCATAGTCATCAGCAACGGCATATCCGTATTGGTAGACGGCGGGGGTATCAGCATAGGTCTCAGCAGCATGATAAGGAGAAGGCTTGTGAACAACTGGAGCAGGGTGATAAGGAGCAGGAGCAGGGTGGTAAGGAGCTGGTCTGTGAACAACGGGAGCTGGGTGGTAGACAGCTGGTCTGTGAACAACAGGGGCGGGGTGATAGGGAGCTGGGTGGTAAGGAGCGGGGTGATAGGGAGCGTGGACTGGGACATGAGCTGGAGCATGGACAGCAGCAATGGGCTTGTAGTCAGCGTTGTAGGGGTTGTGAACATCAGAGGGATCAGCAGCAGGTTGGCTGACTACGGAAGCATGATGAACACCATGGGGTTTGTGGATGGAAGTATGAACTGGAGCAGCATGACCATGTTGGATGGTTTGATGGCTGGACTGATCAGCGGAGGCAAGAGCCAAAAGAGCGGAAATAACAACGAAAACCTATAATAATAAATAATAATATTTATTGATATAATCAATGTATTTATATTCTGTTTGCATTAGTTTTAATATCTTTACCTTCATGCTTTTGCTGATGTTTATTTTGTTTGATAGTCAGTAAGAAACTGCTTGACTTCTTGTTGGGAGGATGAACTTTTATACGATTAAGTGAAAAAAAAAACCATTCAAGCCCCACTACATGAGGCATTATTGTAATGAGACAACACCCAACGCTTCATCCTTTTGCGTCCCATACGCAACAGTAAAAGTTCCTCTTTTTTTTACTTCAAATGCTGCCTTTTCCTTAATTTAAACTGTATCCATACAATTTGAAATTCCAAATGATATAAATACCTTTTAGAAAAAGAGTAGCCAATTTCAAAATGAGAATATTCAAATTCAAACATTTGATAATAATTGGATACAATTAATTATATTTTACTAATAAATTAATTAGCTAGGAGAGATGAGAGTTTCCTGTTTTTTGAAAACATTGCCACTTAAAAGTGGAGTAGCTCAATTCAATTCAAATATCTCGTCTATTATAAATAGTTTTTCTAAATATTATCTTACCATAATACTGTCAGCTATTTTTAACTACAGTCCACACACGGGCAACAGAACATTGGGGATATTGCTTCCCCTCTTTGTAAAGATCAGTTCATCAATGAAATATGCTAATACCTTTTTGTAACACTGATCCCTAACTTTTAAAATGGTTCCATCAAGTTTTTAATCCCCACTATCCATTTAAGAGGTGTTACTTTAGATAAAATGTAGCCTCTTGTCAAAAGTGTATTGCATAAACTTAGTCCAAAAACTTGTTTAAAATGTATTTAAGTAAAGTTTTAAGTCTTTGATCCCAAGTCCACATCAAATCTTATGTTTTTTGAAGCTTTGAAACTTATCTAGAAATTTTATTACTTATAATTTTATTATTTTTATCTAAATATTTATATGTATTTACTACTCTTTTTCTGAATTTAAATATTCAAGTTTTAATTTGATTACGCTCATTTTGAAGAGGAAATAATATAGTTGTATTACAATTGCACATATAACAAGTTAAGTATCATTATTTTTTACTAAATTTAATCTCCAATATCCTTATACGAGTTGTTAAAAAATTAACGTATGACAAATTTAAACTAATATATACTCATTACAGCAATATTAAACACTAAAACAGAAAAATATAAATAAATTTCTTTATTAAAGGCTTTATATATATCTAAATAGGATATTTCATTGTACAGTGATTAAATTTGGATAAACATACAAAAAATAAGTAACACTTAAAAATTCATGTTTCTAGTTTATAACAACTATAAATAGAAGTTATCATACATTGGTCATCATACTTATTTATATCAAAAATTTAATTAAAGGTTAAAAACTATACTTTAGTAAAATTCGGACAGATCGAAGCGGACTAAAGTTTATACTGTTGTAATTTATTTTATAAGAATAAGAAGTAGATAAATGCAGAATAAAATAATAGTTTTGAATATATTATGAGAATTAAAACTGGGACCATGAACAATATGGCTAATGATGCCACGCTACCTTCGTTGAAATTGTATAAGACTATTTATCTCCTTGCAAGTCTGACCAATCAAAAATAGAAATTTTTATCTCCAATATCTGATTATAAACTAAATCCACATAGTAAAAATCTACGGATTCAATTATATCTGAAAAAGAAAAAAATCGTAAATACAAAATGTTCTTATAGTATCAAGTAGTAATTTAGTTCTTGAGACCAATTTTTGAAAGTCTTGGTCTTGTTTTAGTATCAAGCCCTCAAAAACTGGATCTCATTTTCAAGACCAACTCTTGGCTTAAATTTTCTTTGCTTAAAATAAAAATAGATATTATATTTTCTAATATAGTTGGGATATATAGTATAAATATTTTAATCCAAAACTATGTTAATCATAACTTTAAAATATTTCTAGCAAACATGAATGTCTACCTAGATATGTTTATTAATAATATAAATGTCTAGTTATTAATTGTCACGTACGTATAATTGCAATCAACCCTTATTTTAGCAACTTCTATGTCAAAAACTACAAATGTAATGAAACTGCTGTAATAAATGAATATTTAGAAAAACACGGAAATAATAAATATCTATCAAGTCTATTTCAGCTCTATATTTCAAATAAATATATAAATTTCAAAATAAAATCTAGGAGTAATAAATAGTTTCACTTAAGCGTGATAGGGAGCAGGGTGGTAAGGAGCAGGGGCAGGGTGGTAGGGAGCTGGCTTAGGAGCAGGCTTGTAGGTGTCATAGTGAGGCTCTCCTTCGTATCTGACATCAGCAACATATCCAGAGTAAGCATCAGCAACATTGTAGTTGACAATTTGAGTACGACCATCGGGAAGGGAAACTCTGTATTCACCGTTGGTGGAGTATCCATCTCTGTTTTCGTTGGCAGCGAAGTTGGTTCCAGCATAGTCATCAGCAACGGCATATCCGTATTGGTAGACGGCGGGGGTATCAGCATAGATCTCAGCAGCATGATAAGGAGAAGGCTTGTGGACAACTGGAGCAGGGTGGTAGGGAGCAGGAGCTGGGTGGTAAGGAGCTGGTCTGTGAACAACGGGAGCTGGGTGGTAGACAGCTGGTCTGTGAACAACAGGGGCAGGGTGATAGGGAGCTGGGTGATAAGGAGCGGCGTGATAGGGAGCGTGGACTGGGACATGAGCTGGAGCATGGACAGCAGCAATGGGCTTGTAGTCAGCGTTGTAGGGGTTGTGAACATCAGAGGGATCAGCAGCAGGTTGGCTGACTACGGAAGCATGATGAACACCATGGGGTTTGTGGATGGAAGTATGAACTGGAGCAGCATGACCATGTTGGATGGTTTGATGGCTGGACTGATCAGCGGAGGCAAGAGCCAAAAGAGCGGAAATAACAACGAAAACCTATAATAATAAATAATAATATTTATTGATATAATCAATGTATTTATATTCTGTTTGCATTAGTTTTAATATCTTTACCTTCATGCTTTTGCTGATGTCTATTTTGTTTGATAGTCAGTAAGGAACTGCTTGACTTCTTGTTCAGAGGATGAACTTTTATACGATTAAGTATAAAAAAAAGTCCCTCTGCTTTAGTTATTCTTTAATGAGGCAACACCCAGCGCAATTGATACTCTTGCGTTACTTACATACGCAACAGTAAAAATCTTTTTAAAGTTATTTAAAATGTTGTCTTTTTATTTATAATAAGCTATATATATATAGGTACATCACTATTTCCGATATTCATTTATTTTTGTTATTATTTATTAATTTTATTCTCAAGTATCCTTTTACAGTTTTTTAATACAAAAAATTTTATGACAAGATTGGATTTATACATCTTAGAGCAACACACGACAATAAAACAAAAAAAAAGTTCCTAACAATTCTATTTCATGTATTACTTTTTTTAAAGAATAAACTGTATCTATACATTTCAATCACAATATCTAATATTAGTTAATTTAATTCCTTGTAGCCTTACATTAATTTTAACTCAATATAGGGCTTACATAATTTTATAATACTCAATTTTCAAACAGTTTTTTTGCATTTTTTTGAATGAGTATTGTAATACATTTGTTTGACCACTGGTTCTCAATTTTTAAATAATTCCACAGTTGCAAAGTTCATCTAAATATCATTTAACTATGATTAAATAAATAAAAATCCAAGCACTCTAAGGAAGTATAAACCTATTTCCTTACGTATGACATGAACACAATAGGGCGTTTTCACTTGACGTCATTATTCAATATTTGGTCTTCATGGAGTCATTTCATAAGAAAACTTCATTGGCTTCTATACAAAACATTAGTTTCTTCATTTTTAAAGTCATCACATACTTAGATCATATTTCATTCACACAACTTTTCTTTAAAAATTTGTATATATTTATGTTAATAACTATACCAACAAGTTTACCTCCAACATGGCGTCCCTTCCGGGTTATTACTTAATCTGTGACGTATAGTTTTTTTTATTAAAATTGAAATAATATGAAATAGTATGTTTAAACCTTCATTAGTAAATATATAATGAATATTGAAAATTGGTTCATGGATTAGAATCGGAATATGATGTTATCAGGTAATATTCGTTCATGGAATATCAAAGTAAAAATAATTATGTGAGTAATAATTTGTCAACGGGTTATTTAAAAAAAAATATTCGGATTTATTAATGTATATTTATTGGGAAGTATCCGTTTTTATCTGATTATTTCTGTGATTCCCCACCAACTCATGACTAGGGATGACCTTTGAGTGTACATGCTTGCAATTACTCTCTGGTACCTTTGCAATTTATTGGATCATTGTTTTCTGACAATATCAAATAGTACTCAATCGTAACTGATAGAAACTGAGGGTACTGAAGGGAATCTGAATTTTCATAAATTCTGGAAAAGAGACACACTTTCTTTGACATCATTTCTTTATAATCAGAAATTGAACTATTTGTAATTTTGGCAAGTTGGTACAGAGATGACTTTTTTCAATTGATTAATTATCAAAATAGTGGTGTCATTTAAGTCCATACCATCCAATTGGGACCAAAAATAATCTGTTATCATGGCTCAATATCAATTTTCATTCGTATTAATGTGGCAGTTATTATCATCAACAAAACAGTATAGCCCAATATCACCACCGGCATGAAATCCACACCAATCAGTAAGCTGTTTGGAATGCAATGGCGTCTCATGAAGCACCTGTGTGTTTTTGCCAAACCAATAATGTGCAATTAATGGGCAAAAAAGTGGTAACATGGTTTTGGGTGACGTCCTCATCAGTCGTCAAAACACTCTAAGAAATTTCTTGCGAATATGTCAAAAATAATTATAAATTATTTACCATCACTGACATAGGTGAATTACATTAGTCACGTCAGTAAATTAGTTCTGAAGATACTTTGTAATTAAGACCAAATAGTAACTAATCACATTATCATCGTTTGAATATATGTACTTTTTTTTATTTACATATGTTTCAGATGTAGAAGGTTTTACAAAATCTTATAATGAGGAATTCTGTTCGACATTTATTTGTTTGAAAAAATGAAATCCAAAATTATAAGGTATTCTTCAAACACATATTTGATCCAAAAGGTTTGTACATAGAGTATGTATAAAAGTTATATATTTGTTTGTCTTCATTCAAAAAAATATCTAAAAAATGTCTAAAATCTATATTTATATATATATATATATATGTATGTATGTATTCAATTAACAATTAATATTCTACTTTATTAGTAGTTGTGTTAAAAAAACATTGGAATAATAAATAAAAAAGACAAAAGCTCAACAAATACCCTTAAAAGTATCAAATTGGAATTACAAAAAAAATATTTTACACATTTAATTTCAATTAATAATTTTTGAATTTGTTTTAGCAAATAATTCAACAGATTCTTTCAATTGAATTTTGTTAGAATAATAATAATTGAAGCATACATATGTCCTCTTTGATCTTACCTTATTTTTCTTTATGTATTTTGAATATTAAATACAAATTCAAATCTTTATATGAATTTGACAGGACTCAAAATTTCAATTTTTGACAATAACAAATATTTTTACAATGAAAAATAGCAGGATTTGTTTATGGTATGGAAAACACATAAAGAAAAATTATAAATGATCTTTGATATCTTTTAATTGTTATATTTTAATTTCAACTTTAAATATGAATAAAAAAGACCAAATCTATTACTCGACACGTATATAACTGTAAGAGTTGAATGGGCTCAAAACAAAATACCAAATATATGTATATATATCGATATATATAGTTATAAGGAAAACATTATAATTCTAAAATGAGTAATTGACAGATTTACTCATTTAGGTTAATAAGTTTCATAGCATTTCACTGTCCACATAATTGATGGTAGATATTTTTAAGAAAATGACGAAAAATGTTTAATTCACTGCTTTTACAGTCAATTTCCATTCATATTCCATAAGACCTGGAATTTTAAATCAAAACCAGGTATATTTTGCCGCCACAAAAAATAGAAATGACCCAAATTTATTACATATCCCTTGTATTATGTAATATTTCTTAGTCCTTATAGGATGCTATAATAGAAAATAAGTGCTGTTGAGACTTGAAATTTTACCGTAAAGACAATACCATCCTAAAAATTAAGAAGTAAATCCTGTAATTAACTATTCAATGGTTTTGAAAAATGTAAGTTTACATAATAGTCTGTATAAAAGAATTGGTCAAAAAGATTTGGCATCCCTTTGGTTTTGGTGCTCCAATGAGAACGGTAAAATTTATTTTTTATTCAAAATGATTGGTCCTAACTTAGTTGGAATATATAGTATAAATATTTTAATCCAAAACTATGTTAATCATAACTTTAAAATATTTCTAGCAAATATTAATGCTCACCTAGATATATTTATTAATAATATAAATGTCTAGTTATTAATTGTCACGTACGTATAATTGCAATCAACACTTATTTTAGCAACTTCTATGTCAAAAACTACAAATGTAATGAAACTGCTGTAATAAATGAATATTTAGAAAAACACGGAAATAATAAATATTTATCAAGTCTATTTCAGCTCTATATTTCAAATAAATATATAAATTTCAAAATAAAATCTAGGAGTAATAAATAGTTTCACTTAAGCGTGATAGGGAGCAGGGTGGTAAGGAGCAGGGGCAGGGTGGTAGGGAGCTGGCTTAGGAGCAGGCTTGTAGGTGTCATAGTGAGGCTCTCCTTCGTATCTGACATCAGCAACATATCCAGAGTAGGCATCAGCAACATTGTAGTTGACAATTTGAGTACGACCATCGGGAAGGGAAACTCTGTATTCACCGTTGGTGGAGTATCCATCTCTGTTTTCGTTGGCAGCGAAGTTGGTTCCGGCATAGTCATCAGCAACGGCATATCCGTATTGGTAGACGGCAGGGGTATCAGCATAGGTCTCAGCAGCATGATAAGGAGAAGGCTTGTGAACAACTGGAGCAGGGTGATAAGGAGCAGGAGCAGGGTGGTAAGGAGCTGGTCTGTGAACAACGGGAGCTGGGTGGTAGACAGCTGGTCTGTGAACAACAGGGGCGGGGTGATAGGGAGCTGGGTGATAAGGAGCGGCGTGATAGGGAGCGTGGACTGGGACATGAGCTGGAGCATGGACAGCAGCAATGGGCTTGTAGTCAGCGTTGTAGGGGTTGTGAACATCAGAGGGATCAGCAGCAGGTTGGCTGACTACGGAAGCATGATGAACACCATGGGGCTTGTGGATGGAAGTATGAACTGGAGCAGCATGACCATGTTGGATGGTTTGATGGCTGGACTGATCAGCGGAGGCAAGAGCCAAAAGAGCTGAAATAACAACGAAAACCTATAAAAATAAATAATAATATTTATTGATATAATCAATGTTTTTATATTCTGTTTGCATTAGTTTTAATATCTTTACCTTCATGCTTTTGCTGATGTTTATTTTGTTTGATAGTCAGTAAGAAACTGCTTGACTTCTTGTTGGGAGGATGAACTTTTATACGATTAAGTGAAAAAAAAAACCATTCAAGCCCCACTACATGAGGCATTATTGTAATGAGACAACACCCAACGCTTCATCCTTTTGCGTCCCATACGCAACAGTAAAAATTCCTCTTTTTTTTACTTCAAATGCTGCCTTTTTCTTAATTTAAACTGTATCCATACAATTTCAAATTCCAAATGATATAAATACCTTTTAGAAAAAGAGTAGCCAATTTCAAAATGAGAATATTCAAATTCAAACATTTGATAATAATTGGATACAATTAATTATATTTTACTAATAAATTAATTAGCTAGGAGAGATGAGAGTCTCCTGTTTTTTGAAAACATTGCCACTTAAAAGTGGAGTAGCTCAATTCAGTTCAAATATCTCGTCTATTATAAATAGTTTTTCTAAATATTATCTTACCATAATACTGTCAGCTATTTTTAACTACAGTCCACACACAGGCAACAGAACATTGGGGATATTGCTTCCCCTCTTTGTAAAGATCAGTTCATCAATGAAATATGCTTCATCATTTTTGTAAAACTGATCTCCAACTTATAAAATGGTTTCATCACGTTCCTTATCCCCACTATTTACTTAAGAGGTCTTACTTTAGAAAAATGTAGCCTCTTTTCAAAAATGTTTGCATACTTAGTCCAAAAACTTGATCAAAATGTATCTGAGTCATGTTTTGAGTCTTTGATCCTAATTTCCTGGCAAATCTTTTGTTTTTGAAGCTTTGAAATGTACAATTTAACTATACATCCTATTTCCTTCAATTTGATTGTTTTTATTTAAGCATTTATATGTCTTTGACTACTCTTTTTTTGAGTATAAATATTCAAGTTTCAATGTGATTACGCTCATTTTGAAGAAAATATAGTATAATTGAAACACAATTTCTCATAGAAGTTAAGTATCATTATTTTTTACTAAATTTAATCTCCAATATCCTTATACGAGTTGTTAAAAAATTAACGTATGACAAATTTAAACTAATATATACTCATTACAGCAATATTAAACACTAAAACAGAAAAATATAAATAAATTTCTTTATTAAAGGCTTTATATATATCTAAATAGGATATTTCATTGTACAGTGATTAAATTTGGATAAACATACAAAAAATAAGTAACACTTAAAAATTCATGTTTCTAGTTTATAACAACTATAAATAGAAGTTATCATACATTGGTCATCATACTTATTTATATCAAAAAGTAAAATTCGGACAGATCGAAGCGGACTAAAGTTTATACTGTTGTAATTTATTTCATAAGAATAAGAAGTAGATAAATGCAGAATAAAATAATAGTTTTTGAATATATTATGAGAATTAAAACTGGTACCATGAACAATATGGCTAATGATGCTACGCTACCTTCGTTGAAATTGTATAAGACTATTTATCTCCTTGCAAGTCTGACCAATCAAAAATAGAAATTTTTATCTCCAATATCTGATTATAAACTAAACCCACATAGTAAAAATCTACGGATTCAATTATATCTGAAAAAGAAAAAAATCGTAAATACAAAATGTTCTTATAGTATCAAGTAGTAATTTAGTTCTTGAGACCAATTTTTGAAAGTCTTGGTCTTGTCTTAGTATCAAGCCCTCAAAAACTGGATCTCATTTTCAAGACCAACTCTTGGCTTAAACTTTTCTTTGCTTAAAATAAAAAAAGATGTTATATTTTCTAATATAGTTGGGATATATAGTATTAATATTTTAATCCAAAACTATGTTAATCATAACTTTAAAATATTTCTAGCAAATATGAATGTTCACTTATATATGTTTATTAATAATATAAATGTCTAGTTATTAATCGTCACGTAATAATTGCAATCAACCATTATTTTAGAAAGTTTCTTTGTAAAAAAACAACAAATGTAATGAAACTTCTGTAATAAATGAATACATAGAAAAACACGGAAATAATAAATATTTATCAAGTCTATTTCAGCTCTATATTTCAAATAAATATATAAATTTCAAAATAAAATCTAGGAGTAATAAATAGTTTCACTTAAGCGTGATAGGGAGCAGGGTGGTAGGGAGCTGGCTTAGGAGCAGGCTTGTAGGTGTCATAGTGAGGCTCTCCTTCGTATCTGACATCAGCAACATATCCAGAGTAAGCATCAGCAACATTGTAGTTGACAATTTGAGTACGACCATCGGGAAGGGAAACTCTGTATTCACCGTTGGTGGAGTATCCATCTCTGTTTTCGTTGGCAGCGAAGTTGGTTCCAGCATAGTCATCAGCAACGGCATATCCGTATTGGTAGACGGCGGGGGTATCAGCATAGATCTCAGCAGCATGATAAGGAGAAGGCTTGTGGACAACTGGAGCAGGGTGGTAGGGAGCAGGAGCTGGGTGGTAAGGAGCTGGTCTGTGAACAACGGGAGCTGGGTGGTAGACAGCTGGTCTGTGAACAACAGGGGCAGGGTGATAGGGAGCTGGGTGATAAGGAGCGGCGTGATAGGGAGCGTGGACTGGGACATGAGCTGGAGCATGGACAGCAGCAATGGGCTTGTAGTCAGCGTTGTAGGGGTTGTGAACATCAGAGGGATCAGCAGCAGGTTGGCTGACTACGGAAGCATGATGAACACCATGGGGTTTGTGGATGGAAGTATGAACTGGAGCAGCATGACCATGTTGGATGGTTTGATGGCTGGACTGATCAGCGGAGGCAAGAGCCAAAAGAGCGGAAATAACAACGAAAACCTATAATAATAAATAATAATATTTATTGATATAATCAATGTATTTATATTCTGTTTGCATTAGTTTTAATATCTTTACCTTCATGCTTTTGCTGATGTCTATTTTGTTTGATAGTCAGTAAGGAACTGCTTGACTTCTTGTTCAGAGGATGAACTTTTATACGATTAAGTATAAAAAAAAGTCCCTCTGCTTTAGTTATTCTTTAATGAGGCAACACCCAGCGCAATTGATACTCTTGCGTTACTTACATACGCAACAGTAAAAATCTTTTTAAAGTTATTTAAAATGTTGTCTTTTTATTTATAATAAGCTATATATATATAGGTACATCACTATTTCCGATATTCATTTATTTTTGTTATTATTTATTAATTTTATTCTCAAGTATCCTTTTACAGTTTTTTAATACAAAAAATTTTATGACAAGATTGGATTTATACATCTTAGAGCAACACACGACAATAAAACAAAAAAAAAGTTCCTAACAATTCTATTTCATGTATTACTTTTTTTAAAGAATAAACTGTATCTATACATTTCAATCACAATATCTAATATTAGTTAATTTAATTCCTTGTAGCCTTACATTAATTTTAACTCAATATAGGGCTTACATAATTTTATAATACTCAATTTTCAAACAGTTTTTTTGCATTTTTTTGAATGAGTATTGTAATACATTTGTTTGACCACTGGTTCTCAATTTTTAAATAATTCCACAGTTGCAAAGTTCATCTAAATATCATTTAACTATGATTAAATAAATAAAAATCCAAGCACTCTAAGGAAGTATAAACCTATTTCCTTACGTATGACATGAACACAATAGGGCGTTTTCACTTGACGTCATTATTCAATATTTGGTCTTCATGGAGTCATTTCATAAGAAAACTTCATTGGCTTCTATACAAAACATTAGTTTCTTCATTTTTAAAGTCATCACATACTTAGATCATATTTCATTCACACAACTTTTCTTTAAAAATTTGTATATATTTATGTTAATAACTATACCAACAAGTTTACCTCCAACATGGCGTCCCTTCCGGGTTATTACTTAATCTGTGACGTATAGTTTTTTTTATTAAAATTGAAATAATATGAAATAGTATGTTTAAACCTTCATTAGTAAATATATAATGAATATTGAAAATTGGTTCATGGATTAGAATCGGAATATGATGTTATCAGGTAATATTCGTTCATGGAATATCAAAGTAAAAATAATTATGTGAGTAATAATTTGTCAACGGGTTATTTAAAAAAAAATATTCGGATTTATTAATGTATATTTATTGGGAAGTATCCGTTTTTATCTGATTATTTCTGTGATTCCCCACCAACTCATGACTAGGGATGACCTTTGAGTGTACATGCTTGCAATTACTCTCTGGTACCTTTGCAATTTATTGGATCATTGTTTTCTGACAATATCAAATAGTACTCAATCATAATTGATAGAAACTGAGGGTACTGAAGGGAATCTGAATTGTCATATTTTCTGGAAAAGAGACACACTTTCTTTGACATCATTTCTTTATAATCAGAAATTGAACTATTTGTAATTTTGGCAAGTTGGTACAGAGATGACTTTTTTCAATTGATTAATTATCAAAATAGTGGTGTCATTTAAGTCCATACCATCCAATTGGGACCAAAAATAATCTGTTATCATGGCTCAATATCAATTTTCATTCGTATTAATGTGGCAATTATTATCATCAACAAAACAGTATAGCCCAATATCACCACCGGCAAGAAATCCACACCAATCAGTAAGCTGTTTGGAATGCAATGCCGTCTCATGAAGCACCTGTGTGTTTTTGCCAAACCAATAATGTGCAATTAATGGGCAAACATTAACATGATAAACATGGTAACATGATTTTGGGTGATGTCATCATCAGTCGTCAAAAAACTCTAAGAAATGCTTGCGATATGTCAAAAATAATTATAAATTATTCACCATCACTGACATAGGTGAATTACATCTGTAAATTAGTTCTGAAGATACTTTGTAATTAAGACCAAATAGTAACTAATCACATTATCATCGTTTGAGTATACTTTTTTTTTATTTACATATGTTTCAGATGTAGAAGGTTTTACAAAATCTTATAATAAGGAATTCTGTTCGACATTTATTTCTTTAAAAAAAATGAAATCCAAAATTATAAGGTATTCTTCAAACACATATTTGTTACAAAAGGTTTGTGCCATAGAGTTTGTATAAAAGTTATATATTTGTTTGTCTTCATTCAAAAAATATCTAAAATCTATATTTATATATATATATATATATGTATGTATTCAATCAACAATTAATATTTTACTTTATTAGTAATTGTATTAAAAAAACATCTGAATAATAAATAAAAAAGACAAAAGTTCAACAAATACCCTTAAAAGTATCAAATTGGAATTAAAAAAAAAAATATTTTACAATTTTAATTTCAATTAATAATCTTTGAATTTGTTTTAGCAAATAATTCAACAGATTCTTTCAATTGAATTTTGTTAGAATAATAATAATTGAAGCATACATATGTCCTCTTTGATCTAACCTTATTTTTCTTTTTTTTTTTTTTGTTTTTGTTAGTTTTTTTTTTTTTTTTTTCAATATTTATTTCAATTAAACTATACGTAGAGCAAAACAATTAGCATGCACGCAACAACAACAAAAAAAACAACAACAACATGTACTTATATAACAAATCTCTTGACATCTATAAAAAAAAAAAAAAAAAAAAACCGTTCTGGAAAGAAAAGATGATGCATATTAATAATTAATTTGGTCTAGAAGGGAGATGTATTTTTCCACAAATTTATCCAGTCCTATAGGGAGAGGGTTCCCCTTAACCCGCGAGGCGTAGAGAACTCCTTGAACTTTGGATATTAGGAATTCTATTTTGAATGCGTTCTCATAAGTGGGGGACGTAGATATCAGCCAGTCCGGGGGACCAAGGGGTTCCCCGTATGCTCTTTGTATTCTTTCCTCCACTGACTTAACGACAGGGACGATGATCGGGCAGAAATAGAAAAAGTGGAACGAGGTCTCCTTCTCTCTCCCACACCAGTGGCATAGTTGATCTTCTGAATGGATTTTCGATTTACTCATGAAGAGAGAAGAAGTTGCCAACCTGTATCGGAGCCATTTCTGTCTTGAATCTGAGAAAGGATTCTTCATTATGATATGAGGACATAACGAGGACACATTTCTGCTTTCATCAAGTTTATCGAGCCTTCGTTTTACAATATCCAAAGGCGGTTTTTGCATGACTTTTTTAGGATATGCTCTGCGAACCTCCTGATTTTTAAGATTGGATAGGCCGATGTAGAAAGGGATAGGTGGGCCAATAGGAATTTTATGCTCTGGTCGATCTTTTATAATTTTTTTCACCCTGAAGTCTAGGAGGAAGTTTTTTGTTTTTTCCTTATTTCTGTGGAATTGTCCAACCGAGGTAAGCTGACAGTCTTTGAGAAATTCCATACGACTAAGTAGTCTGGGATTTTCGTTTAGTGGTTCGTCGGATCCCAAAAGAGGAAGGATCCCATCTATGACTGACTTCCATGATTGTTCCATTCTTCTCCAGTAAGAGCCACATAGCGGCAGAACTCTAAAAAGTTCTGTAGGCCCCACATGAATTCTTTCTGAAAAATGGTGACCTGTGCTATTGAAGAATATTTTTTTAATTCTCAAGGACCAGAAGTCGTGATTTGTGAAGAGCCTCTTCATCCATGAGAGATTCAATGCTTTCCACATACATTCCATGTTGAGTGCGTTTAGTCCCCATTGTGATATTTTGGTGTCTATTCTACTCTGGGAAACATAGGGTCTTGAGTTTCCCCAAATTAACCCTGATCTTATGCGGAATATATCACAGCACAGGTCCTTCGAAAATGGAACATATCTTAGAATATGCCAAACTTTTGGAATAATAGCTGAGTTCCATGCTATTAGTCTTTCAAAACGAGAGAGGGGAATAATTTTGTAAAAAGCTACGCTTTTATGTAGTATTTCTAAGATCCTGGTCATATTTATCTTATCTGCGATGTTTGAAGACGATGAAACGTCGATACCAAGAATTGATGTTGAGTCAACAAAAGCAAAATTATCCAGGAAAGGTTTTAACTCGTTTCCGCAGTTTGTTAGTATTTGGGTTTTTGTGACGTTGATGGAGAGACCAGAGCATTTTTTGAAAGCGTTGATAATGTCCAAGGAGCTTTTGATAGAGTTTAATATCCTACAAGATGTTCCAGATTTGAATATTGTCAGGTCATCTGCGTACAGGGTGCAGAAATCTCCGAATCCTGAAGTGGTTGCGTCTACTCCAGATACAAGTTTTTCATATAACCCGTTTATCGCAATTAGGAACAAGGATGGCGACAAGGAGTCACCTTGTCTACAGCCTCGAGTAATAGAAAACGTACTCTGTGCTCCGGGGAGATCTATACTTGAAGAAGAGTTCCGCAATGTTGTGGAAATCATTTCTACGAAGATATCTGGTAAGCCATAACGAAGTAATTGTTGAATTATAAACTGATGTGATATGGTATCGAATGCTTTTTCAAAGTCCACTAAAACTGCTGCGTATTTCTGTTTAGCTGAAGAACAATGATCAATTGCGTCCTGAACAGATCTTGGAATGTCCTCGAGGAAGCGACCAGGCATGAATCCTTTTTGGTTGGGTGTAATTATATTGGGGAGAATTTTAGACAGTCTTTTGTTGAGTATACCAGTTAATATTTTAAACAAGGTATTTAGTAAAGATATAGGTCTATAGTCTTTGATGTCTTCTCCTTTCTTTCCCTTTTTTAAGATCAAGGTGATGAGACCACGGTTCATGAAGTCCGGAACAAAACCCATGCGGAATATTTCTTCAAAGGTTTTTTCTAGAATAGGGGCCAGACTTTCTGCAAACATTTTATAAAACTCAAAAGGCAGGCCAGAAAACCCAGGCGCCTTGTACTTTTTCTTAAACTTTCGAATAAAAGTATGTATTTCAGATAGAGTAATAGGTGATCCAAGGTTTTCCTGAACCCTTACAATATCTTCAAGGTCTCCACTTATGTTAGGAGTAGCTGAAAGCAGTGGTTTCCATCGCGTGGAGTCTTTATAAAGTCTCCAATAGAGACAAAAATCACATTTCTTGGTCGGGAGGCACTCATTGCATGAAAACAAAATGGAATAATAATTATTTGCAATTTTTTCAACTACGATGGGGTCTCCCGAGATCTCACCGGAACTGGTCTTGAGGGATGTCAATTTTGTTTTGCGTAGAGATCCTTCCAAATGCCGGAAAAGAGGTTTCCCTTTGATATTGAGATCAACAATTTTTTTCCTCAATCTTATAGCCACACCCGTGTTTTCATAATCGATGATATTATCCAACTCTGAATTGGCCGCTGCACATGCCCCATCCAGTTTCATTATACGATCTTTAGTTAGACTTCTCTCCTTAGCTGCCTCTCTACCACGTCTCATAAAAATCCTCCGAGAACACATTTCAATATCTTTCAGGGTGTCACAGGCCGAAATCAGTCTTCTGTCCATAATTGACCTTTTTTGCGATATCATTTCCTGGATTTCGACCCTACATTCTTCGGAGTCTAAAAGGGAAACATTTAGTTTCCACTTAGACTTCGGGGGCCTCCTGGGGTACAAAAAAGATGCCAATATCGGGTGGTGATCAGATATATAGCATGGCATCACTTCAAAATTGGACAGGAGGTTTGATGCTCTAAGGGACGAAAATATATAATCGAGTCTACCGTATATAATGGTTTTGGACTTTGTTTTTGTATGAAACGTCATCTTTGGGGAGGAGCTATCTTTTATGAGACCCAAGTCGCAGAGGTTCATATTACTTACTAAAGTTTCCAAATCTTTTGAGTTACTTTTGTTGTTGGATCCCTTGTAACCTTGAGCGTCTCTAGATGGGTTTCGGGTGATGTTGAGGTCGCCCAATATAATGCACTCATTTCCTGGATTTGGTGGGTGTTCTCTCACAATGTTGGTAAACCAGTTTTTTACGTTATAATTAACTCCATAAAAAGAGTAAAGGGTAGTTCTTTTAGCTAAAAAGTTTAATTCAACTATAACATAGTTTCCCTCAGGGTCAGCCGCAATTTGAACTGGACACAATGAATCTCTTATCAGGACCAAAACACCCCTAGCAGGATGTGCTGAATGCCTTACAGCTCTCGATATGAAACTTGAATGAGTATTTGGTATCAAGTTGTTGATATTTGATGTGTTGTCTAGTCTAGCATCGACTAATACAACAATATCAGGAAAACCTAAAACTTTGAGGTAGTCGAAAACTCTTTTTGCTCTGGCAAAAGAAGCTATTGAATTAACATTATACGTAACTACTGAAGATGTGTTAAGCATAATGTTGTAATAAAATATCACTTTTTAGGAAGAGTACTCCTCTTCTTACCTTTTGCGTCGGGTCCGAGAGGAGAGTTATTCATGAGGGCGTCATTAATATTTCTTGATCTTTTAACAGAATTTCCTCGAGAGTGGTCGGAAATATTATTATTTCTTTGAATCCTTACGGAGTTCCTTTCATCCATTTGTGAACGGCATGTCCCTTCGGTTGGATCATTATTAGGTATAATATCTTCTAAGCTATCGTCTACCTTTGGTTCCGGTGGAGTCGCGGGAAGAGGATCGATTTGGGCTTCATCATCTAGTGTTTTCGCGTGTTTTTTCGCCGTCTGGAGGTGGGAGGTGAGAGGAGGGTATTGAGATTCCGATGTCCTAGGTCTTTTGTGGATTCTTCCAGTCTCATCCGTTGATGAGTTGTCATCCGTCACAGTCATTGCCGATTCAGCCTTTTTTACCGCCAGTGTGTCTGTAGTATTTACTTCCTCCACGGGTTTCAGAATTGGCTTGGTTTTTTCTCGGTCTACTAGGGAATTTATCAGCTGTTTTTTATATTCTTTGACTGTTATAGCGTCATTGCGACATACCGTAAATGTATGACGATATTTAAAACATTTTGAGCATTGTTTTTTAACTTTGTCGAACTCCAATTTGACAATTTGTCCTTTAATTGGCATTAAAGTTGGGAGATTTGATGGCTCCCCGACCACCTCAAAAACCACTGAGCCCGAACCCAGTGATATGTTGGAAGACTTTAGTGAAGGATGTTTCATAAGACTCCCTTCATTTATAGCAGACCTCACGAAGCCTACCTCTTTTACATTATTGGCAAACATACTAAGTGCCTTGATGATGTCCGGAGTGGCAACTCGGCCCACTGTTCTTAGTGCCTTGACTCGGAAGAGCTTCGTGGAGTGGAAACTTATTGCTTTTTGTAGACCTTTTATGTCAATCTTAAATGTATTGCCGGAGGAGTCAGCTTTATATTCGAAAGGAAGCTTAATTACTTTAACTTTTTCACAAATATTTATGGGTCGTTTGACACCAATTAAGGCCTTTCCAGGACCCATTTCTGAACATACGTGCGAAAGATCATACACTGGAATGCCCAGTTTATGTATCGCAATTTCAACTACGTCGTAGTCAAGGAATTCATTGTTTTGAGGGACTGAGCCGTCTTGTTTTTCAATCCGGAGGTTGAAAAATTGCCACATGCCAGCCTTTTCGATAGAAGTATTTGAGGAATTATCATATAACTTTTCTTCATACTCTATGTCGTCTGCATTAGTGACAGACTGATTAATTTTTTCGTCTTTTTTAATATTATTATTTTCCTCTCCTTCTTCACCCATTCTATTTACACTTTTCTTTTTTAATGACGCTCCCCCTGTCTCTTTCATTAATACATCATTGTGTATTAATTCATTTGAGTACTTATCAGGTGGGCGATCAGTAGCATTTGATTCCATCTCAGTTACGCGCTGAGCAATATGTAATTAAGCACAGGTAAATTTATAATGAAAGAAGAGAATGAAATACACACGAGTCAAGACCCGCTCCCTATAGGCAGAAGTGAGAAGACTAAGAAACAAAAATGGCGTTTTAATGTTATAGACTTCTTTATCTTACTCTTATGCTTTAGGATTTTGGCCTCGTAGCGCCTAGTAACTTGCACTAAACAGTATTTTAAATCACTTAACAAATGTAAGGTAATCTTACGTAAACAATGATGTGAGAAATCCTTTTCTATGCACTCTATGTCGCACAATATTAAATTATCACAACGGAGCAAAAAAAAGACACCTCTGCACTCTTCAAATTACATACACAAATTCAAACCTTATTTTTCTTTATGTATTTTGAATATTAAATACAAATTCAAATCTTTATATGAATTTGACAGGACTCAAAATTTCAATTTTTGACAATAACAAATATTTTTACAATGAAAAATAGCAGGATTTGTTAATGGTATGGAAAACACATAAAGAAAAATTATAAATGATCTTTGATATCTTTTAATTGTTATATTTTAATTTCAACTTTAAATATGAATAAAAAAGACCAAATCTATTACTCGACACGTATATAACTGTAAAAGTTGAATGGGCTCAAAACAAAATACCAAATATATGTATATATATCGATATATATAGTTATAAGGAAAACATTATAATTCTAAAATGAGTAATTGACAGATTTACTCATTTAGGTTAATAAGTTTCATAGCATTTCAATGTCCACATAATTGATGGTAGATATTTTTCAGAAAATGACGAAAAATGTTTAATTCACTGCTTTTACAGTCAATTTCCATTCATATTCCATAAAACCTGGAATTTTAAATCAAAACCAGGTATATTTTGCCGCCACAAAAAATAAAAATGACCCAAATTTATTACATATCCCTAGTATCATGTAATATTCCTTAGTCCTTATAGGATGCTGTAATAGAAAATAATTGCTGTTGAGACTAGAAATTTTACCGTGAACACAATTCAATCCTAAAAATTAAAAAGTGAATCCTGTATTAATCGATTCAATGGTTTTGAAAAATATAGGTTCATATAATAGTCTGTATAAAATAATCGGCCAAAAAGATTTGGCATCCCTTTTGGTTTTGGTGCTCCAATGAGAACGGTAAAATTTCACTTTTATTCAAAATGTTTGGTCCCAACATAGTTGGAACATATTGTACAAATACTTTAATCCAAAACTATGTTAATCATAACTTTAAAATATTTCTAGCAAATATGAATGTCTACCTAGATATGTTTATTAATAATATAAATGTCTAGTTATTAGTCGTCACGTAAGTATAATTATAATCAGCCCTTATTTTAGTAATTTCTATGTCAAAAACTACAAATGTAATGAAATTGCTGTAATAAATGAATATTTAGGAAAACACGGAAAATAAATATTTATCAAGTCTATTTCAGCTCTATATTTCAAATAAATATATAAATTTCAAAATAAAATCTAGGAGTAATAAATAGTTTCACTTAAGCGTGATAGGGAGCAGGGTGGTAAGGAGCAGGGGCAGGGTGGTAGGGAGCTGGCTTAGGAGCAGGCTTGTAGGTGTCATAGTGAGGCTCTCCTTCGTATCTGACATCAGCAACATATCCAGAGTAGGCATCAGCAACATTGTAGTTGACAATTTGAGTACGACCATCGGGAAGGGAAACTCTGTATTCACCGTTGGTGGAGTATCCATCTCTGTTTTCGTTGGCAGCGAAGTTGGTTCCAGCATAGTCATCAGCAACAGCATATCCGTATTGGTAGACGGCGGGGGTATCAGCATAGGTCTCAGCAGCATGATAAGGAGAAGGCTTGTGAACAACTGGAGCAGGGTGATAAGGAGCAGGAGCAGGGTGGTAAGGAGCTGGTCTGTGAACAACGGGAGCTGGGTGGTAGACAGCTGGTCTGTGAACAACAGGGGCGGGGTGATAGGGAGCTGGGTGGTAAGGAGCGGGGTGATAGGGAGCGTGGACTGGGACATGAGCTGGAGCATGGACAGCAGCAATGGGTTTGTAGTCAGCGTTGTAGGGGTTGTGAACATCAGAGGGATCAGCAGCAGGTTGGCTGACTACGGAAGCATGATGAACACCATGGGGCTTGTGGATGGAAGTATGAACTGGAGCAGCATGACCATGTTGGATGGTTTGATGGCTGGACTGATCAGCGGAGGCAAGAGCCAAAAGAGCGGAAATAACAACGAAAACCTATAAAAATAAATAATAATATTTATTGATATAATCAATGTTTTTATATTCTGTTTGCATTAGTTTTAATATCTTTACCTTCATGCTTTTGCTGATGTTTATTTTGTTTGATAGTCAGTAAGAAACTGCTTGACTTCTTGTTGGGAGGATGAACTTTTATACGATTAAGTGAAAAAAAAAACCATTCAAGCCCCACTACATGAGGCATTATTGTAATGAGACAACACCCAACGCTTCATCCTTTTGCGTCCCATACGCAACAGTAAAAGTTCCTCTTTTTTTTTTTACTTCAAATGCTGCCTTTTCCTATATTAAACCGTATCCATACAATTTCAAATTCCAAATGATATAAATACCTTTTCTAAAAAGAGTAGCCAATTTCAAAATGAGAATATTCAAATTCAAACATTTGATAATAATTGGATACAATTAATTATATTTTACTAATAAATTAATTAGCTAGGAGAGATGAGAGTCTCCTGTTTTTTGAAAACATTGCCACTTAAAAGTGGAGTAGCTCAATTCAATTCAAATATCTCGTCTATTATAAATAGTTTTTCTAAATATTATCTTACCATAATACTGTCAGCTATTTTTAACTACAGTCCACACACGGGCAACAGAACATTGGGGATATTGCTTCCCCTCTTTGTAAAGATCAGTTCATCAATGAAATATGCTAATACCTTTTTGTAACACTGATCTCCAACTTATAAAATGGTTTCATCACGTTCTTAATCCGCACTATCTATTTAAGAGGTGTTACTTTAGATAAAATGTAGCCTCTTTTCAAAAATGTATTGCATACATAGTCCAAAAACTTGGTCAAAATGTATCTGAGTCATGTTTTGAGTCTTTGATCCTAATTTCCTGGCAAATCTTTTGTTTTTGAATCTTTGAAATGTACAATTTAACTATACATCCTATTTCCTTCAATTTGATTGTTTTTATTTAAGCATTTATATGTCTTTGACTACTCTTTTTTTGAGTATAAATATTCAAGTTTCAATGTGATTACGCTCATTTTGAAGAAAATATAGTATAATTGAAACACAATTTCTCATATAAGTTAAGTATCATTATTTTTTACAAAATTTAATCTCCAATATCCTTATACGGGTTATTAAAAAATTAAACTATGACAAATTTAAACTAATATATACTAATTACAGCAATATTAAACACTAAAACAGAAGAATATAAATAAATTTCTTTATTACAGGCTTTATATATATCTAAATAGGATATTTCATTGTACAGTGATTAAATTTGGATAAACATACAAAAAATAAATGACACTTAAAAATTCATGTTTCTAGTTTATAACAACTATAAATAGAAGTTATCATACATTGGTCATCATACTTATTTATATCAAAAAGTTAATTAAAGGTTAAAAACTATACCTTAGTAAAATTCGGACAGATCGAAGCGGACTAAAGTTTATATACTGTTGTAATTTATTTCATAAGAATAAGAAGTAGATAAATGCAGAATAAAATAATAGTTTTTGAATATATTATGAGAATTAAAACTGGTACCATGAACAATATGGCTAATGATGCTACGCTACCTTCGTTGAAATTGTATAAGACTATTTATCTCCTTGCAAGTCTGACCAATCAAAAATAGAAATTTTTATCTCCAATATCTGATTATAAACTAAACCCACATAGTAAAAATCTACGGATTCAATTATATCTGAAAAAGAAAAAAATCGTAAATACAAAATGTTCTTATAGTATCAAGTAGTAATTTAGTTCTTGAGACCAATTTTTGAAAGTCTTGGTCTTGTCTTAGTATCAAGCCCTCAAAAACTGGATCTCATTTTCAAGACCAACTCTTGGCTTAAACTTTTCTTTGCTTAAAATAAAAAAAGATGTTATATTTTCTAATATAGTTGGGATATATAGTATTAATATTTTAATCCAAAACTATGTTAATCATAACTTTAAAATATTTCTAGCAAATATGAATGTTCACTTATATATGTTTATTAATAATATAAATGTCTAGTTATTAATCGTCACGTAATAATTGCAATCAACCATTATTTTAGAAAATTTCTTTGTAAAAAAACAACAAATGTAATGAAACTTCTGTAATAAATGAATACATAGAAAAACACGGAAATAATAAATATTTATCAAGTCTATTTCAGCTCTATATTTCAAATAAATATATAAATTTCAAAATAAAATCTAGGAGTAATAAATAGTTTCACTTAAGCGTGATAGGGAGCAGGGTGGTAGGGAGCTGGCTTAGGAGCAGGCTTGTAGGTGTCATAGTGAGGCTCTCCTTCGTATCTGACATCAGCAACATATCCAGAGTATGCATCAGCAACGTTATAGTTGACAATTTGAGTACGACCATCGGGAAGGGAAACTCTGTATTCACCGTTGGTGGAGTATCCATCTCTGTTTTCGTTGGCAGCGAAGTTGGTTCCAGCATAGTCATCAGCAACAGCATATCCGTATTGGTAGACGGCGGGGGTATCAGCATAGATCTCAGCAGCATGATAAGGAGAAGGCTTGTGGACAACTGGAGCAGGGTGATATGGAGCAGGAGCTGGGTGGTAAGGAGCTGGTCTGTGAACAACGGGAGCTGGGTGGTAGACTGCTGGTCTGTGAACAACGGGAGCTGGGTGGTAGACAGCTGGTCTGTGAACAACAGGGGCAGGGTGATAGGGAGCTGGGTGGTAAGGAGCGGGGTGATAGGGAGCGTGGACTGGGACATGAGATGGAGCATGGACAGCAGCAATGGGTTTGTAGTCAGCGTTGTAGGGGTTGTGAACATCAGAGGGATCAGCAGCAGGTTGGCTGACTACAGAAGCATGATGAACACCATGGGGCTTGTGGATGGAAGTATGAACTGGAGCAGCATGACCATGTTGGATGGTTTGATGGCTGGACTGATCAGCGGAGGCAAGAGCCAAAAGAGCGAAAATAACAACGAAAACCTATAAAAATAAATAATAATATTTATTGATATAATCAATGTTTTTATATTCCGTTTGCATTAGTTTTAATATCTTTACCTTCATGCTTTTGCTGATGTCTATTTTGTTTGATAGTCAGTAAGGAACTGCTTGACTTCTTGTTGAGAGGATGAACTTTTATACTATTTTTTAAAACGTATGCAACATGTTCGGTTATATAGGAACCACCCTTCTTCGATTGTTCCCTATTATGCGTAAGAAGAGAGTGCAATCGGAATTATTCTGTTGTGAATGATTTTTCTTTTCTTTTTCTTCCTGTTTGGAATTATTTATGATAATATCAAAATAGGTTCATCATTTTTTCATTCTAAAAGTGTGAGACAATATACCAATATTAACTGATAAAATTAAACAATAATATAATTTAGAATCATGTTATTTTAACTCTTAATATCCCTTTTTTTCTATACTTGAACTTAAAATATAGTCAAATCACTTACTCACGAATTTGGGTTGAAAATCTTGACAGTTAATTTATAAACATACTCATGTTAATTAAGAGTAGGACAAGATATTTCCCAATATTGCTAGTAAAATTCTACATGAGTATTTTCGACTCATCCTCCACTTTCCATCTTTTATTTCTGTGTTAGAGATATCAAATATAAGTCAAATGATTTATTAGATTGTGAGAAATAGGGATTCGAATATTTGGACAATTTTTAGCTAAATCCAGGAATTCAGATATGATTTTGAAACTGGAAGAGGTGGTTTAAAGGTGGCTTCATTTCATAAACGTGTTAAATATTGGAAGGCATTTACCTCCGCATCTTTATCTCAAAATGCATCCATGGCTAAATCTCTGACATACAACTATTGACTCTCAAGTTCTTCAAATAATTTTTTTTACTCCATATGGGATTCCTATATGTTAAGAGCATATTTTACGAGGCGTCATGATTCTAGCAATTAACCGTCATGATTCTAGCAATTAACCGTCTTGAATCATTAAAAAACAAATTTTATAGGAATAAAATTAATAATATAAAGTTGGGGAAGCTTCTAATTCTCTAATTTTTAAAATGATGTTTTTTTCATGATATTTTTATAAATTTGTCCATTTTGTTTCATAACTACATTTTTAACAATTTAGTCTTCAATATGACGTCATCTTCTATTTAGTATGTAATTTGCAAGCGTTGGTGGTAAAAACGCTGACCATAAGTTCATTTTTATCTCCAAGTTGCTAATTTTTCTTTCTTCTCACGAGTATTGAGTCTTTTTACGTAATGCAAAGCAGGTCATTTTTGAAATATTAAGAACCAAATGTTTTAAAGAATAAAAACTCTTATTCCTTTAAAATTTTTGGGAAAATATCGAATTACTTCCGCAGTGGAATGGACAAATAAAAGGACTTTAATCATCTATATAAAAAATATCTTTCTCTAAGTTAGATATATCTTAACCCCTAATATACATTAAAAATATGTTATTACATTCAAATTTACAGTGTTTAGCCAATAAATTTACCACCACTTTTGCAAAGATCATATATTTTTCTCCAATATTGCTGTTTTCCAATACATCCGACACAAACTCAAATGTTAAAGTCTAGTCATATCATAGTTATTATTACCCTCTATTATTGATTTAATTCAAATGGATATGATGGCTTCTCTTTGACATCAAGTTGTATTCTATACAAGTGTTTAGTCTTTTTTTATTATTATTATTCATTTTGAAAGCCATTTGTTGAAGCTTCTTCCTTAAGACTTTAAAATTGGAAATTGAATTATTTTAGTTTATTAATAGTTCAACTATGCATATGCTCCCAAAATAGCGTCTCTTCAATTTATTTTACAATCTGTGATGTCACTTAAAACACTTTATTCCACAAATCGAGTACCAGGTAGATTGTGATTATTAGTTCACATCTCATTTTTTTATATGATGAATGTATCAAATGTTAGAGCAGGGGATTCTAGTCAATTCCTTAATTTAAAATATAACTTTTATAGTATTTTTTTATTATTCAAAATGGTATAAACTATGCTATGTAATATCAATAGACTCTATCAATAGGTTCATTTTTCCCTAAAGCTATGTTTCAATTTACATGGAGTCAACTATTTTCATTTATTGATTATGATTATATGCAAAATAATGGTACAAAAACTTGATGTTTATGTGACAATAATGACGTTGTGATAATTAATACTTTATTTAACAAGTATGTGGAATTAATTGATGGTCATCCTTGGCATTTCTTATACATACAGTTAAAATTATTTTATGCAAGCATTTTTTTTTTTATATATAATTGTAAGTAATGTTCATAAAAATCATAAATCATAAATCAATTTAATTTTGTTGAATATTGCTACATTTGAATTTTATTCTAAAGTTAGTTAGATTCCGTGTCGTTAATTAATGCTGATTAAATAGTGATATTATTTAAAATACATATAAGTAAGTATGTATATTTGCAGTAGTGGTTTTGTGCACACACAAAAAATATTCATGAGTGATCAGTTATACACTTGAATAGGCAAAATAAATATAGTTACTGTTAATGATATCTTTGTAACATTGATATGTGTGGTTTAATCTATAGGAAAACAAAGAATTAACCACAAACAATCTGAGTATGGATTATTTTTCCCTGGATATGGTATAAAGGTACACCAATGATATCAAGAGCTAAGTCAATGAAGAGTTGTCATATTCATTTTTATAAGACAGATATAATCAATTTTTTACTCAAATGATATTTGTGTACGCTGTGAATATCCATAAGTCCCTTTATACAATAAAGTACATAATTGGCTAACTATCAAATATATAATTTATTTCTCATCTTGAAGTAAAGGCCGGCAGGAAGGGAGTATCATCGAGGAATGCAATGCTATGGGACTCCAAACATTTAACAATTCAATTAATAATCCATTTTTCTGGAGAAAGGACTCCATGTCAATCCTATGTCTTATAAAATGTTCTTTAAAAATCAACAAATCAGCATTGAAAATAATAACTAGATCCTGTGTATCTCACTTATAGTGACACGATTGGAACAAAGTAAAAAGGTCATTCTTAACGACTGTCACTAAATATATATCAAGATTTTTTATCTGCAATTGAATTTTTTTATTTGTATTACTCAGTACCTATCCAACATCTATCAGCTGATGAGTGATGACATAACACAAAAATAAATAAAGCAGATATTACCATTTGATGATAGAAAATTAAATCGGTCAATAACTCATTCCTTCTCTGAACTTAGAAGTTCAAAAAATTCTTCATGGAAATGAAAAGCAAGTAACGCTATTAAAAACTTTTTCATATATAAGTAAAACATTTTTTAAAAAATGAGTTTAGCAATATGTGCACAGATCTATTCATTTCTTGATCATGTTTATTTATCATCCTAAACTATTGAATTGATTTATCTATTATCTAGATGAGTCATTTTCAATAAATATTCGTATGTAGAAGCCACATAAATGGCTCATCTTTTGTTCGAAATATATAGCTTCAAACAAATACTTAATATTTTAGCTATTCTAACTATAGATAAAAACAAGAGCAAAATGAGTGGTCTAGTTACAATTTCAACTCTTTATTTTCAAAATAAATAAATACATATATGTTAACAGAATAATTCATTATTAAAAAATTAACATTTTAGGCATGATAAGGAGCTGGGCGATAGGGAGCAGGATGGTAGGGAGCTGGCTTAGGAGCAGGCTTGTAGGTATCATAGTGAGCTTGTCCCTCGTATTTAACGTCAGCAACATATCCAGAGTAGGCATCAGCAACGTTGTAGTTGACAACTTGAGTACGACCATCGGGAAGGGCAACTCTGTACTCACCATTGGTGGAGTATCCGTCTCTGTTTTCGTTGGCGGCAAAGTTGACTCCAGAGTAGTCATCAGCAACAGCATATCCGTATTGGTAGACGGCGGGGGTATCAGCATAGATCTCAGCAGCATGATAAGGAGAAGGCTTGTGGACAACTGGAGCAGGGTGGTAGACAGCTGGTCTGTGAACAACGGGGGCTGGGTGGTAAGGGGCAGGTGCTGGATGGTAGACAGCTGGTCTGTGAACAATGGGAGCTGGGTGGTAGACAGCTGGTCTGTGAACAACAGGGGCAGGGTGATAGGGAGCTGGGTGGTAAGGAGTGGGGTGATAGGGAGCATGAACTGGAACATGAGCTGGAGCATGGACAGCAGCAATGGGCTTGCGGTCAGCAGTGTAGGGGTTGTGAACATCAGTGGGGTCAGCAGCAGGTTGGCTGACTACGGAAGCATGATGAACACCATGGGGTTTGTGGATGGAAGTATGAACTGGAGCAGCATGACCATGTTGGATGGTTTGATGGCTGGACTGATCAGCGGAGGCAAGAGCCAAAAGAGCGGAAATAACAACGAAAACCTGGAAATAAAGCATAAGTTGAATATATATTCTTAAAAAAAAATTTAAATAAAACCCATGTTAGTACCTTCATTTTTATATCTTTTGATGTTTGAAATCAGTTAATGACTGCTTATTGAATTTGAAAAAGTTTATTCTTTTATAGTTTTGAAAATCAATGTCCCATGTAGACTATTAACATTGTTGTGGGACAACACCCAAATCATTTGTTTTCTTTACGAGTGCGTAAAATATCTATAAGTATGTATGTGTATTTTTTGAGTACATGCAGCCTGTAATTCCTCAATGTTTCAAATCAACTTAACAATACTATTTTTTTGTAAGGTTTTTTTTTAAAATCAACTTTTCATTCTATTTCCTGTCTTTTAAATTTATGATTTTTTAGGGTGAAGAATTAATTCTTAAAAGTAATCATTTAACGTACTTATACCAATTACGTATGAAATTAATGATATAAATTGCTTCATATTAAATATATTTTTTTTATATTTTATAATTCTTAATTTAATTTGCAAAATTTAATCTAAGGATAGTTTTACAAATTATCTTAGTATTTATTCGTTAAAAATTTATATGTATTGTTTATAGTAGGTAAATAAATTTATTAGTCAAGGAATTTATATAAAATTGTACCCATGTCATGAAGCCACTCTTGTTAGCATTAGCTATATAAATATAATAATTGTAATTTTATAATGCTTTGTAACATCCTTAGGTAATTATCAGTGATTTTGTTTCATAATTAATTAGAACAAAGATTTTGCTTTTTTTTTTTTTGCATAAGTATTGAAAATAATAATTAATCATTAGATTGCTTTAATTCCTCTCTTTACATTTATCATATGACATTTTTGGAATAATATTCCAAAATATAGTCACAAATTAGAAAAAAAAATTGTAAAATATATACTTAATAGCAAAAAAGAAAATAAGAGTTCAATGATAGATTTTATATCGTTTCTTTGATATAATTATTTAAGTTCTTGTATATCCAGAGTTACGGAAAAGAGCAAGAGGTAAACCAAGTATGAAATGACGTTAAAAAACATTTGGCAACACTGAAAAACATTAAATCAGCTCATCACGACAAGCTTTTTGGGATAAACAAAAATAAATGGACATCTCCCTTCAACTGTTTTTCATCAATTGACTCCTCTGATTTAAAGCAGATGACTATCACAACTTTTAGAAAACTACACGACAAGCTTTTTGGAATAAACAAAAACACATTATATTCTCCCTTCAGCTGATTTTCATCATTTTACTCTTTTGATTTAAAGCACCTGACTCTACGTGTTATGAGCTCAAAAAGGGGATTATTATTATTTATGATTTTGATGCATAAAAAATATATTAAATCAAGGATTACGCGCCCTTTTTTTGAATTTTGAATATATTACAAGTAGTAACGATTGGTTTGTGATTGGTAGAGTTTATAAATATATAGTACATCTAAATAATAACTCTGTCCAATATTAAATAGTTGGCAACAAGGAAAATACAGAAGGGTAGCTACCCATATGTTTTTCCAAATTTTTCCTTTCCCTTTTGTCAGTCGAGGTTGTGAGTGAACAAAAAAGCTCGACGTGCATATACATTATATGTTTTCTAAAAAAGGAGGGGAATGAAAAAGTTGTTATTCTGCTCTGCAATCATAACAGTACTGAACAACTTAATTAAATATCTACAGATATATCATTTTTATAATAAAATAATAATTACATTTGACATATTTTTACTTTTAATAATTAACAAACATAACAAAAATTTAATACTTCAGTCATTAAATACCGTTGAAATCATTTTAGGACTCAATAAAACTATGAAAAAAAAAAAAAGATTTTGACTTCTATACTTGACTGACTAAATTTAATTAACTTTTGAACTTTAATTTACTAAAGAATATTTTGAATTTGATTGATAGATCAAATAATATATGAGATATACATATATTGTATATTGGACTTACTTGCCTAACGAGGAATTTTTTACTTATGATTTTTTTCATTTTTTTCAAAAGGGATTGCTTTTCCTTTAAAAAACATTCGATGATTAGCAATTAATGTTCTTCTTTTTTCTTTTTTTTGGGGGGTTGAAAATGTTATTCTTGTAACAATTAAAAAATTATAATGTGAGCACATTTGCAGAAAGAAAGGCCTTAAAATTGTTCAAATATCTATTTGACCCACTGTAATTATGTACCATAAAATCACTTAATGAAAAACTTGAAATTAAATATTGTTCACTAACAATCTTAAATATTCATAAAATTTATGTTTAATGATTTTTTATCCGACAAAGGTAAATAATTAATACAATGTGAGTAGACAATAGATAATCCATGGCATGATAATAAACTTGGTACTTATACAATTTATACTCAAAAATAGGGAAACAAAAAACCCAGATATACAATACATAAAAAATGACATTGACTTTCTTAATTTACCAGTCAATGCTTCCTAGTAATAAGTCAAAGACATGAACTGAATAAAAAAATGGCTTAGTTTTAATTTCAATTCTTTATTTCATAATAAATAAATATAGAAAGATTTATGGTTAACATTTTAAGCATGATAAGGAGCTGGGCGATAGGGAGCAGGATGGTAGGGAGCTGGCTTAGGAGCAGGCTTGTAGGTATCATAGTGAGCTTGGCCCTCGTATTTGACATCAGCCACATATCCAGAGTAGGCATCAGCAACATTGTAGTTGACAACTTGAGTACGACCATCGGGAAGGGCAACTCTGTACTCACCATTGGTGGAGTATCCGTCTCTGTTTTCGTTGGCAGAGAAGTTGACTCCAGAGTAGTCATCAGCGACGGCATATCCGTATTGGTAGACGGCGGGGGTATCAGCATATGTGTCAACAGCGTGATAAGGAGAAGACTTGTGAACAACTGGGGCGGGGTGATATGAAGCAGGTCTGTGAACAACGGGGGCTGGGTGATAAGGGGCAGGTGCTGGATGGTAGACAGCCGGTCTGTGAACAACAGGAGCAGGGTGGTAGGAAGTTGGTCTGTGAACAACAGGGGCAGGGTGGTAGGAAGTTGGTCTGTAAACAACAGGGGCAGGGTGGTAAGGGGCTGGACGATAGGAAGAATGAACAGGAACGTGGGCAGGAGCGTGAACAGCAGCAACTGGCTTGTAGTCGGCATTGTAAGGGTTGTGAACATCGCTAGGATCTGCAGCAGGTTGACTAACTACAGAGGCATGATAACCTCCATGAGGCTTGTGAATGGAAGTATGCACAGGAGCAGCATGTCCATGTTGGATGGTTTGATGGCTGGTTTGGTCAGCAGAGACAAGAGCCAAAAGTGTTGAAAATGCAATAAATGCCTATAGTAAATAAAAAAAGATGGAGAACATTTTAAATGAGAATTTAGGATGTATCTACCTTCATGTTTATGCTACTGTGATAAGTATTGAAATCAGTGGATAACTGCTTAGTAAAACATTAAATCAAAGTGCTTTTATACAATGTGTTTTTGGTTTTTTTCTAATCTAAAACAAGTCTATTCAGTAAAAGCGTTGTTTTTGACAACACCCAACGCATGGAATGTGTAACACTCTCGTGAAATTGAAAGTCCGGAAGGAAAAAGGAATGGGAAGTCCTATATTCTTTAATGAACACATGTCCATGATTGAGTAAAGAAAAATATAATAGATATATATATTACTCATTATTTTATTGAAATTTGAATTGTTCACAAGTTTGGTGGAGAGAGTAGAAACTTTATTTATACATAGTTATTGTGAATGAATATCATTTTAAATTATGATATATCTTTGATATGGGATAAAATAGTTTACCACATGAAATGGTGTGATCGTTTTATCTTTGCAAAAACGTGTATAAACGATCGTTTAACAATTCTTAAAATATTCAGATCAAGGGTAGATACTTGCCAGCCATTTGATGAAATATGGATGAAATATTGCCATTCACTATTTTCATGAAATGGTGGGTGTCTATATCAACTGCATGGTAAATCAATGCAACATGCTAATGCTAATTTTAAATTTGTATCGTTGCATAAGACCCTAACAATAACTATGAATGACCTATGGTTAATTAGAATTTGATAAATTATGACAGCTGTCAAAAAGCCAAATCGGGAATTGATCCAAATTTTACTTTTTATTTGTGAAAGTAAAAGGTAAACCAATATTTTTACTTTGAAGTGAAACTTAAGCAGTAATAAAGCAGTTTGAATTTGAAATCTCAGCAATTGGCTGCCATCAGATCACAGACAGAGTGGGAAGTTATCCTCAGTGTCACCAAAACCATAAGGGTCAAGGAGCCATTGCCCCTCCCACTTCTTAATTTATAGATAATTATAGATTTTGGCTCTCCACATACAAATCCATTCCAGCTCTGCTAGATATCATTCATGAAAATTTTGTGGGAAATGAGTTCATTGCCTAAAATCTGATACTTTATACTAAAAGATAATTTTTAAAGGAGTTTCTCGTATCCAATTGTTGAACTTATCACACCCAAAAATGTAAAACTATTTTTAAATTGGACTCTTTTTTAGACAGGATTACTGTTATGGAGAAAAATCTTGTAATGAACATAATGAAATAGTTTCTGTATTTTTCTAGTAGACAATTGACATTACTAATTCAGCTCAATTAGCCATTTTTGTGCGTGAGATTACGCACTGATAGAGCTTCTGCGATGATTGATATTTGAAAATAATGAATTGCACTCATGACAAATAAATTGAACATACCTTAAGTTTAATTACATCATGAAAAAAAAGCTGTGTCAAGAATGAATTTCATTGAATGTAATGGGCTAAACAACTGTTACTTTAAAATGTTACTCATTGAGCATAAATCAGAGTATGGTGATCTTATTTAATATTGTTAATTACAATGACATAAGTTCACAAGGTTTTATCATGAATTGAAGATTAAAACAATGGGGATAATGAGTAATCCTACAACTGAGCCCTTGTAGTCACAAGATTTTGTGACATGGCCGTCTCAGTAGATATCAGAAAACACCTTTTAAAGCTAAATATAATGCTGCAAGGCCCCAATTCACGCATTACATCTCAAGAGTCAAATGTGAAATCTTTTGAAGTGAAGCTAAATCTAAGGACAAGGACTGCTGGGATTTTTTTCATTCGAATACTATTGTTTATTTTGATATGACCCCTGGAGGGTTTTATAATATTAAAAATGGCTCTCTGCATAAAAAAAAATCACCGCTTCTGATATAAATTATCTCTGTATTAATTTTTATGTGAAACTCTGCTCTCTAAGATGTATTAGTATTCGTAAATTTATGCACTAAAGTTGAAGCTGAGATAAAGTATTCATTTATTCAATAATTTTATGCTTACATTGACAAGTTAAGAGTCTAGTATAGGTTTGAGGACCAGTAAAAAATATTATTTGACGTAAAATTATTGTTTAGGCATAATATTGAATAATAAGTTTCTCGATGTTTGCACCATCTTCCCTTTATACTTGTGAAAAAGTATACACTATTGCATTGCATAATTTGTGACTTAAGGATTGGATTCTAGTCGATATAGGTTTACAAATTCAATAACTCAAGAAATCAAATTTGCTAAGTTTGCTGGACCAGATTCAGGGTATTTTCTCAAAAGACATTCTTATTGTCCTACTCTCGACTTGTTAATTGAATCTAGCTTATAAGCGAGTAATAATTACTTAGAGTGATTAAATTTTGTAAATGATAGGGCTAATTGTAATTTTTTTGGACCAGATTCATGGTGTTTTCTCCCCCTTCTTCAATGAGGCTCTTATTGTCTTACTCCAGACATTTCTATCTAATCATTGAATCAATTTTATAAGTTAGCAATAACTACTTAAAATCATTGAATTTTGTAAATGATAGTACTGAGTGTAATTTGTAATTGAGTATAAATGACTTGTCGTCTGCATGAGTAGAAGAACCTTCATTACCAAAATGTGTACTTCTTCCAATGAAAATTGTTATTATTTCAATACTACTTCTTAAAATAGCATTATAAAGAAGAAAAAAACAATTATGAAAACTTTTGAGGCCTGGTTGACCCCTCAAGGTAAATTAATGAGATTTTGTTTGTGTTTAATATAGTATTCATAAAAACACATCCTGACAAGGGATTCATTTTCATTATTTTCGAAAAAAATTGGGATACACGACCCATGCTTTTATGAAGTTTCATTATAGAAAACAAACAAAAAATCAGATTATTACTCATTTCACCTTTCCAAAGTTGACTAAGCTTTATTATTTCAAAAAGTAGTTGGTACTATTATATAATATGTAATGCTTAAAAAACACACGGATTTAATTTATAAAAGTTTCATATTTTTATTTCAAAATAAATAAATATGTGTCTAATTATTGTTTTAAAATTTAGGAATGATAGGGAGCTGGATGGTAGGGGGCTGGCTTAGGAGCAGGCTTGTAGGTGTCATAGTGAGCTTGTCCCTCGTATTTAACATCAGCAACATATCCAGAGTAGGCATCAGCAACGTTGTAGTTGACGACTTGAGTACGACCATCGGGAAGGGCAACTCTGTATTCACCGTAGGTGGAGTATCCGTCTCTGTTTTCGTTGGCAGAGAAGTTGACTCCAGAGTAGTCATCAGCGACGGCATATCCGTATTGGTAGACGGCGGGGGTATCAGCATAGGTCTCAACAGCGTGATAAGGAGAAGGCTTGTGGACAACTGGAGCTGGGTGGTAGACAGCTGGTCTGTGGACAACGGGAGCTGGGTGGTAAGGAGCTGGTCTGTGAACAACAGGAGCAGGGTGGTAGACAGCTGGCCTGTGAACAATAGGGGCAGGGTGGTAAGGGGCTGGACGATAGGAAGAATGAATAGGGACATATGTAGGAGCGTGAACAAGAGGAGCATGTCTGTGATTGATGGTTTGATGGCTGGTTTGGTCAGCAGAGGCAAATGCCAAGAGAGCGGAAAATGCAATGAATACCTACATAAAAAAATATAAAGAACATTTATAAAAGTATTCAGGATGTGAATCGAATGTATCTACCTTCATGTTGATGCTACTGTGATGAGTATTGAAATCTACAAAAAACTGATTGGTTATACATTAAATCAAAGTGCTTTTATACAATGTTTTGTTTTATTAATCTCAAACAAGTCTTCTATGTTAAAGCGTTGTTTTTGACAACACCCTAACGCTGGAAGTGCATAACACTCTCGCGAAATTGAAACTCCGGAAGGAAAAATGAATAAAAAGTTCCATATTATCTAATAAACACAGGTCCATGATAGAGTAAGGAAGATGAAGAAATTGTTAGTATATGAAAATTCACCAGAGGTTTATGTAGCTTGATAATTATTCCCATATTATTCTAATGAAATTTTGGTATGTATAGGTATAATTTTACAGTATGATATTTTTTCGATTTTTTGTATGAAATACAATACACAATCTTTTACTAACATAAAATGAAGTTTTCTTTAGCACAGATGCAATAATGTATCTTAAAAAATATTTAATTATGAATCAAATTTCAAATGAATACATGAAACAACTAAAAATAATATAATATGTATAACATGAATAATATAAATATGGTTTGTAGCATCATTTTAATTACAAGAAAAAAACGTTATATCTTTGTATGACAAAATTAAAATGAAGTCATTTTGATAATAACTGAGTTGATAAACGGTTTTTTTTTCGTTAAGAGCTAACAACATTAGTTATGCAGTCATTTGCCCTGATGTTTTAATTTCAAATTGTACTTCATCTTAGAGTGTGCCAAAGAGAAAAAAAATACTGTGTGCAAAAAATTGATCACATTGGGTAATTAAGGTTGTCAAGTATCTCCCTTCCGCTTCTTTGCTCTTTATTCAATGCTTTATAAAAAGTGTTACAGGGATCGGTTTTAGTTCAAATATGCACCGTTTTGTTCGATAATCTGTTTCTATCTAGACGGCAACTTCATAATACTCCCCTCGTAGAAGCCCCCCTCCTTATTTGCAAAGAACTCGGACAGCCAATTTTCACAAGCCTCTTTTTAGTTCAACTTTACACCACCAAGGGTGTTCGCATTGTAATCACTAGGCGCTATGTCCAGAATATATCGTGGAGGCGATAAAACCTCCCATCCGAGCTCCCTTAGCTTCTGACGAGTCATCAACGAAGTGTGTGGTCTGGCGTTGACCTGGTGGAACACTACACCCTTCCTGTTGGCCAATTCTGGTCAATCGCTTGCTTCAAGCGGTCCAGTTGTTCGCAGTAGATGGCCATATGGGAGCAGCTCATTGTGGATGATTCCCTTCCAATCCGATACAGAGATTTTTTTGAAGGGAGTCTTACTCTTAAATTAAAGTTCAGACTATGGAATGAAACATTTCTTGATTAATTCTCTTTTGAGTTATGAGTACAAAATCAATAAGAAAAAGCATCAATTTTCTTACTCAAACAGAAATGACTCGCATTAGAAACAGGATAGTCATTATAAGTTTACATATTGGCTTATTTGCATCATTTATTGTATACATAAAACTAAGTGTAAAAAAAGGGTTGAATCTTAAAAGTACCGAAAATACATGTCCTAGAGAAAAGACCATATTTAGTATGAAGGGCTCTAATTCTACTATGTTAAGCCTAATTTAACAATTTTTCTGTTGACTAGTGTTAATTTTGGATACATTTGCTAATATATAGAGAGAGACATATAAATACACATATATAATTTAATAGTATTTACCTTGTGTAATTTTTCCGATGAAATTTTGTATTCCTTAAAAGAACATTCTATTGAGTAAAAACAAATTATAAATTTTTTTACACTTGGTGAACCCATAATGCAATAAAAGAACTATGTGAAACTGACTTTAATGTTTGTTAAAAAACAACCCAGATCTACGATAAAAAAATTTCATATCTTTATTCTAAAATAAATAAATATGTGTCTTATAAATAATTATTGCATTCATATTCATGTCTAAATATGAATGCAATAAATAATTATTGCATTCATATTTAGCCATGATAAGAAGCTGGGTGATAGGGTGCAGGATGGTAGGTGGCTGGCTTAGGAGCAGGCTTGTAGGTATCATAATGAGCTTGTCTTTCGTATTTAACGACCGCAACATATCCAGAGTAAGCATCAGCAACATTGTAGTTGACAATTTGAGTACGGCCATCAGGGAGAGCAACTCTGTATTCACCGTAGGTGCAGTATCCGTCTCAGTTTTCGTTGGCAGCAAAGTTGACCCCAGAGTAGTCATCAGCGACAGCATATCCGTATTGGTAGACGGCAGGGGTATCAGCATATGTGTCAATAGCGTGATAAGGAGAAGACTTGTGAACAACTGGAGCGGGGTGATATGAAGCAGTTCTGTGAACAACGGGGGCTAGGTGGTAAGATGTTGGTCTGTGAACTACAGGAGATGGGTGATAGGAAGTTGGTCTATGAACAAGAGGGACAGGGTGGTAAGGAGCTGAACGATATGAAGAATGAACAGGGACATATGTAGGAGCGTGAACAACAGCAGGTTGGCTAACAATAGAAGTACGATAACCTCCATGAGGCTTGTGAATAGAAGTATAAACAGGAGTAGCATCTCCATTAGGAATGGTTTGATGGCTGGTTTGGTCAGCAGAGATAAGGGTCAAGAGAGTGGACAATGTAATAAATGCCTAAATAATATATAAAAAAAGATTAAAATTATTTTAGAAATGAATCAAGGATATGAATAGGATGGATCTACCTTCATATTAATGCTACTATGTTGGGTATTGAAATCAGTGTAAAACTACTTGTTTAAGCAATAATTCAATGTGCATGTATTCATTATGTTTTTTTCTTTGAATATTATTACATAAAATAGGCAACACCCGAGGCAAGAATGCGTAACATTCTCGTGAAACTGAAGTTCAGGAAGGAAAAATGTTTTCTTAGATATATCATAATAAACACTTGAACATTTCCGTTTCTTGATATGCCAAATTATGAAAAGAGTGAGCTCATATAAAGTATTATTTGATATCAACTTTTGTTCCATATTGATATTGTCGACCAAAAGTTTTTTGTGTGCATAAGATTAGACATGATCGATTCTGGTTGATGAATTTTTCCTTATATAAAATTGAATTTTTTATACTATTGAATTCCTATTTTGTAATGACAAAAATAGATTAATGGTCATTAATTTTCTCTATTAGGTGATATATGAGAAATAAGAACTTCTTAAACTACTCTAACAATTATAAGTTATTTCTTCTTTCGTCATTTTGTCAATCAAACCTTAGAATATGTAATTTGAATCATTTTTTTATGCACCTATAAGGGAAGGTAAAGCAACTATAGGGAATAGTTTTTTTTTTTCAAAACTATGTATATTTTTAAATAGAAAAAGAAAACTCCATCAAAGATTATTTACTAATAGAAACGATTTTTTTTTTAATTATTTATTAAAAAAACAAAATTGAAAATTCCGCATTTTTAGAATCCTTGTGTGAAACGAGTAGGGGTTAGGTTGTTGAAATGTTGTTTGAAGGAGAAAGGTACATTTTACAACAACATGACTCTGTATAGCCCATGTACTACCCATTTTGAAATACATTTTCAATCTTTTTAAATCATTTAACAAAAGTGTGAAGCCAACAAGAAAGCAATTTTGTTTTCAAATATTAAAAAGGAGAGAATCCACTTTTAAGTTTTTTTTACTTCATAAATATAACGGTCAAATAGTTAAGGTACATTTTAAGACCTATTGCGCACGATTTTTTTCTAAAATATCACTTTTAATCTAGAAAGCAAGGATTATTGTCTATTCAATAGAGCAATGGAATAAATGTAACGACTGCACAAAGAACTTATATGGCCCCTGAAAGAACGTCCATCTTTTTCATTGCCCCAGAGATTTATTTAGTTGCGGTTGGCTAAAACCTGTTCATCTCTTTAAAAACTATTAAGAATCAACTTAATAGTGTAACATGCTCACTATGAATCATAGTAATAGTAAAATATAGTCATAAACACCAGGTGTTTTTGATTCTTGATTGTGGCCGGTATTTTTTTTCTGTAAATAAGTTGCAACTATTGGAGACATTAATTAATTACTCGAAATATACTATTAATTCAAACAAAAGATAATGACTTTAGGAACATGATAGCAGTTCGAACTCATTTTTGAAATATTTTAGATAAACTTGGTTTCTCCTTGACTTGACACAAATGTAGATAACAAAAAATATTTTTTGAGGAAGAATAACTGCACTGATGAATGTTTCTTTCATTTTTTAGTTGAAGGCTTCAAATAATTGTCTGTTTCATGATAGGAAACAAAATATAAATGAGTATTTATTCAGAAAGTATACTAAAAAAACTATTTTATCTTTTCATTTCAAATAAATAAATATGCGTCTTATAAAGAATAATTTCAAAAATATTTAGGCATGATACGGAGCTGGGTGATAGGGTGCAGGATGGTAGGGAGCTGGCTTAGGAGCTGGCTTGTAGGTATCATAGTGAGCTTGTCCCTCGTATTTGACGTCAGCAACATATCCAGAGTAGGCATCAGCAACATTGTAGTTGACAACTTGAGTACGACCATCAGGGAGAGCAACTCTGTATTCACCGTAGGTGGAGTATCCGTCTCTGTTTTCGTTGGCAGAGAAGTTGACTCCAGAGTAGTCATCAGCGACGGCATATCCGTATTGGTAGACGGCTGGGGTATCAGCATAGATCTCAGCAGCGTGATAAGGAGAAGACTTGTGGACAACTGGTGCTGGGTGATAGGGAGCAGGTCTGTGCACAAGGGGGGCTGGGTGATAGGGAGCAGGTGCTGGATGGTAGACTGCTGGTCTGTGAACTACGGGAGCTGGGTGGTAGACAGCTGGTCTGTGAACAACAGGGGCAGGGTGGTAGACTGCTGGTCTATGAACAATAGGGGCTGGGCGAAAGTGAGCTAAGCCTCTATGAGGATTGTGAATGGAAGAATGAACAGGAGTTGCATGTCCGTGCTTGATGGATTGATGACTGCTTTGGTGAGCGGAGGCAAGGGCCAAGAGAGTGGATAATGCAATGAGTACCTATGTATTTAATTTAAAATGAAGAACATTTTAATGTGAACTAAATGGATCTACCTTCATGTTAATGCTACTGTGATGAGTATTGGGATCAGTGAATAACTGCTTGGATATACAGTAAATCAAAGTGCTTTTATATTATGTGTTTTTTTTAACTTAAAAATATTACACTCCGTAAAATAGTTGTCAAAGACAACACCCATTGCTTTTTTTTTTTTGTAATTCCTCAGAGCACGTATTAAAAACCATGAAATTGCATTGAAGAAAAGGAAGATTGCGTACCGATAATTTGTGAAGTAGGCTCTGGAAATACTTGACTTCCTTTAAATTTGTAAATCTCTATATACATATATTTAGAAATGATGATTAAGTAAGAATCCCCCATTTTTTTTTTCTTTTGAGACAAAAGTACGGAGATAAATATTTAATTAGTTAGAGTATTAAATTTATAAAGATCGCCTTTAATAGATCTACTAGTAATTTTAGAATATTGACTATTGATTCACATACAAACTATTTATTAGTGAGATAAATGTAGGAAATTCATTAATTTAGTGTGAAATTACTTTGATATGTACAATATTAATAACCGTCACGGTTAATTGTCTAAAACGGTAATTCTAATTCAAATGTAATTGAAGTTCTCCTGTCCTACATTTTCACAGTATTTCTTTTATACATTATATAACATTAATTCAAAATTGTAACCATGATATACTTATAACCAATTGATATGAAAGAAAGTATCTTCATATTTTTAGTCTATAAAATATTTATGAGGACCTGATATGTGAAGTAAAATACAATACAATATGTACAATTTATTAAAAAATAAAAATATAGGGATAAAAAGATATATTTAGGACTAACACACATACACTTTAGTTGACAAAAGAGATGACGTCACATTCGTGTTTGAATAATAATAATAATTAATTATAGATATAATTATATTTATTTATTTCAATGTGAAACACTTCACAAAAAACATTAGAGTTGTTTGTTAATTCAGTTAAATGAATATAATATCATATTTTCTGTTTCTTTTTTGAAAAGATACATAAGAGAATGTGAATAATTCCTTTTGACGAAGAAAGCTTGAGCAAGTCTAATCAATGAATGTATCTACGTTTAAATATTTCATTTTTTTAAATGATCATAGGTAGAACATAGGTGATCAAATAGGATGGAGTTAGTTTGTGATTGACAAGATTAAATTGAAATTATTTGCAGTGTTAAAAACTCACAATTTCTGATTGTATCACGAATTTCACTCAAACTTGTTATCCTTTGTATTTAAGTCATTCTCATACAAAAAGTGATCAGACAAGAATTTAGTATCCATTTATCGCAAATATCTATAGTATATACAAGAAAGGGTGAACTTGAATGGGGAATTAAGGTTCAATTTAATTCTTAAAGGGACCTTTAGGAAATCAATAGAATCCACGTCCTGATAAAGAGCTCTTGTTCAAAAACCGTAGAGCAATAGAGTATTTTCACATGACGTCATGGTTGTGGAAGTTGGACCTTTTTCAGGTCATAAACAACACGATTTTATAAGAATTTAGATAATTCTTATTTACTTTTAATATTTACAAAAATGTTGAATTACTATCGTGGAAGTCACAATGGGACTGACAAATAAAAGGACCTAGTCTTGACCGCCTATCAAAAATATTTATCTTTTTCTTTATTAGAAATATCTCAGACAACTCAAATTTCTATTTAATTACATCTTTATAGATTCATATTTACGTTGTGTAGCCAAATAATTAGCTAATACGTTTGCAACTGTTATCTAACCTTACTGGGTCATAACCCATCTGAAACAAAATTAAAATTAAAAATATAATCGTAGTATAGGAATTTTTAGTACCAATTATAAGCAGAGTTGTACATACCCATCTAAAACATCATAAAAAAATGTTTGTATTATACTTTAGTCACTTACAATTGGTTGATGTATACAATGAAAAAGTCTGTTTTATCATAATTAAAGATTTAAAAGATTTGACTGATAAAATATTGGGATGATAGGAAGGTAATATATTATTTCATTTATTCTTCTTCGTCTTATAGCATTAAGCAAGTAATGTTGATAAAAACATAAATTACAATAGAATTGATTTTTGAAACTATTTGGCATATATTTAAGGATATATATATTGTAAAATGACCCCCCCCCCCATATTAAACTAAAAAGGTTTTTATTTTCTTACGAATATTTCAAATTTCCAATAAATAAATAAAAAACATAATATGATTAGTTATAAATCCTCTCTACAAACTAAAAGTTTTAACTTGTAGATTTTAACAAATTATATATATGAACACCTTTGTTGAATAAAATGTTTGTATTTAGTTAAATACTTATTTGACAAACAGTATTGATTTATTCAAAATAAGATTTCATGCTTCTGTTTTCTGATGAGAGATATTATGAGATATCATTTGCAAAAAAATAAATCCAACATTGTAAATTAAATATCTTTTTCATACTTTAAACTTGAATAATCAAAAGGTATTCAAATTTCGATCGTTCAAAAATTATGTTTCATAAGTTTTCATGAAACAACGATAAAATATTATCAATACAAAGTGTTTTTATGAATATTGGCTTGATAAGAAATTGTTTGGGAGCAAATCATGTATACATTATGTCTACACATTAATCGGAAAAACTAAAAATATTGATATTGAATTTCTTAATTTATTCGTTAGTTATCCCTAATAATAAGTAAAGGACAGGAACTGAATAAAAAAATGGCTTAGTTTTAATTTCAATTCTTTATTTCATAATAAATAAATATAGAAAGATTTATGGTTAACGTTTTAGGCATGATAAGGAGCTGGGTGATAGGGTGCAGGATGGTAGGGAGCTGGCTTAGGAGCTGGCTTGTAGGTATCGTAGTGAGCTTGTCCCTCGTATTTAACATCAGCAACATATCCAGAGTAGGCATCAGCAACATTGTAGTTGACAACTTGAGTACGACCATCAGGAAGGGCAACTCTGTATTCACCGTAGGTGGAGTATCCGTCTCTGTTTTCGTTGGCAGAGAAGTTGACTCCAGAGTAGTCATCAGCGACAGCATATCCGTATTGGTAGACGGCGGGGGTATCAGCATATGTGTCAACAGCGTGGTAAGGAGAAGACTTGTGGGCAACTGGGGCTGGATGGTAGACAGCTGGTCTGTGAACAACGGGAGCTGGGTGGTAAGGGGCAGGTGCTGGATGGTAGACAGCTGGTCTGTGAACAACAGGAGCAGGGTGGTAGGAAGTTGGTCTGTGAACAACAGGGGCAGGGTGGTAGGAAGTTGGTCTGTGAACAACAGGGGCAGGGTGGTAAGGGGCTGGACGATATGAAGAATGAACAGGAACGTGGGCAGGAGCGTGAACAGCAGCAACTGGCTTGTAGTCAGCATTGTAAGGGTTGTGAACATCGCTTGGATCTGCAGCAGGTTGACTAACTACAGAGGCGTGATAACCTCCATGAGGCTTGTGAATGGAAGTATGAACAGGAGCAGCATGTCCGTGTTGGATGGTTTGATGGCTGGTTTGGTCAGCAGAGACAAGAGCCAAAAGTGTTGAAAATGCAATGAATACCTATTATAATAAAAAAAAGATGAAGAACATTTTAAATGAGAATTTAGGATGTATCTACCTTCATGTTAATGCTACTGTGTTGAGTACTGAAATCAGTTGGAAACTGCTTAGTTAAACATTAAATCAGAGTGTTTTTATACAATGTGGTTTTTTAATTGAATCTAAAACAAGTCTGGTGCGTAAAAGCGTTGTCAAAGACAACACCCAACGCATGGAATGTGTAAGACTCTCGTAAAATTAAAGCTCCGGAAGGAAAAAGGAATAGTAAATCCTTTATTCTTAATAACACATGGACACTGTCACTTCTTAATATTTCATAGTAGATAAAAAATTTGTAATTTTAAGAAAACATTATAGATAGACGTTGCTTGATAATATTACCCATTACTTATCGAAATGTGAGCTATTTGCAAATTGGGTGGTGAATGAAATACGTTTTTTTAAATTATATACAGTGATTAAACATCATTTCACATTTGTTATTTTATTGATTTTTCATAAGAAGAGACACGATTAATATTTGTGACTGAGTATACCTTTTACTAACATAAATGGAGTTTTTCTTTCTTTTATAACTTCAAATCAAGAAAAAGATTGTTTCACCTTGTAGAAATTTGTACAAGGGATTTTTACAATTGTAACAATCCATAAATAATCACAGGAGTAGAGTTTGCATCTCACTCTGTACTCTTCAATATATTGTTAGTGGTATATTTGTTACTAAAAGTTGAATCTGGGATTTAATACTAATTTATTTGATTTTTGTAAGTACACATTGAACATTATTGTATCTGATAGTTAGATTTGGAGAGAAGTCATTGCATCATGATGTTTTGACATAAAAATATCCTATTGGACATAAAATTAACGTTAAGGTTGATATAATGTTTAAGTTTCTCAATTTCTGCATCATCTGATCTTCTCACTTGTGTTAGACTGATCTACATAAGCCTGGGATAGTTAGATGCATTTTTTTACTTCATCTTCCCCCCGGGCAAAGATCCAAATTTATCATTTGCCACTTTTACCCGGGATAATCCTTTAAGACCTGTGCTACAACGAACATGAAAATGCAAAGTTTTAATTTGTTTAATGTTTACATTGCGCTATTAATATAGTAAATTCTGGAATCTAATTAAATGAATAAAGGAGATCAATTTTGATAAATATATTATACAAATTCATAACATGATATTAAAAATATTATAAAAATATTCAATTAGTGTATTATGTATAATACTTGCAGATACAAATTTATTAATTCTTTGCTGCAAACCAATGTTTGACTTTTATCTTCAAATCTAAAACCTAACAAAAATTGCATATAAACGGTTTGTTGCATCAATTTGATTAAAATAAAATGCATTATATTTTTTAATGATAAAATTAAAATGAATACATTTTGATAATAACTGAGCCTGTGTGTGTTAATATTGGCTAACACCTGAACTTATTCAGTAGGGTGCTTCATTTGCCCTGACGATCTAATTTCCAATTACACTCAAATTATTGAATTGATCAAAGAGAAAAATAAGACTTTGCGAAAAAAGTTGATCGTGTTAAGTAGAATTTAATGGGTCTACTACGCCGTTGAAATTGAAATTAAACCAAAGGCTTAGAAGATATGACTACCCTAAATACCCGCGATATACCATGTATAGAACGCAGTGGATATTTGACCCGAAAAACAATGGAAAAACTTATAATAAAAGTATCCATGGATACAACGCATCTGGGTTTTAAGGTCAACTTCTTAAGAAAAAAATGCGTTCTATACGTGGGTATTTACGGTACTTAAAATTTGTTTTTGGTGTGTACCATAGGTTTTTTTTAAACTTTCACAGGAAAGAACTTTATATCTCATTCATCTGATTGCAAAAAAAAGAAAGAGTTGTGGAATCTGTGGACTGACATTTACGTGTATACCAAATTGTATACAACTAAAATTGAATGTGATTTTTTCTCAATTCATCTTCTTAAAGGATATTAAATTGCATTTTCTCAAAAAATAATGCTATTACTACTGTTGCGTAAGAAAGTTTAAAAAAAAGATAAACAGATCTAAGTCATAAAGATATCATATCTTTATTTTAAAATAAATAAATAGGCGTCTTATAAAGAATGGTTTCAAAAATATCTAGGCTGATAGGGAGCAAGATGAAAAAGAATTGTTAATCACTTTCCACTGATTGAGATATTGTAGTTAATTTTACAGTTATATATTTAATATATAATTCTAACTAAAGTAACATTTTACGAATCATTTAGTAATCTTAGTATTGATATAAAAAAATAGAACTACACTTTGGTCACAATTTCATATTTGTATTTCAAAATAAATTAATACGTGTCTTAAGAAGAATTATTGCATACAAAATAACACTTTAGGCATGATAAGGAGCTGGGCGATAAGGAGCAGGATGGTAGGGAGCTGGCTTAGGAGCTGGCTTGTAGGTATCGTAGTGAGCTTGTCCCTCGTATTTAACGTCAGCAACATATCCAGAGTAGGCATCAGCAACATTGTAGTTGACAATTTGAGTACGACCATCAGGGAGAGCAACTCTGTATTCACCGTAGGTGGAGTATCCGTCTCTGTTTTCGTTGGCAGAGAAGTTGACTCCAGAGTAGTCATCAGCGACAGCATATCCATATTGGTAGACGGCGGGGGTATCAGCATAGATCTCAGCAGCGTGATAAGGAGAAGACTTGTGGACAACTGGAGCTGGGTGATAGGGAGCAGGAGCAGGGTGGTAGACTGCTGGTCTGTGAACTACAGGAGCTGGGTGGTAGACAGCTGGTCTATGAACAATAGGGGCTGGGCGGAAGGAAGCAAAGCCTCTATGAGGATTGTGAATGGAAGAATGAACAGGAGTTGCATGTCCGTGCTTGATGGATTGATGACTGCTTTGGTGAGCGGAGGCAAGGGCCAAGAGAGTGGATAATGCAATGAGTACCTATGTATATAATATAGATGAATGAATAACATTTTAATGTGAGCAAAATGGATCTACCTTCATGTTAATGCTACTGTGATGAGTATTGGGATCAGTGAATAACTGCTTGGATATACATTAAATCAAAGTGCTTTTATATTATGTGTTTTTTTTTAACTTAAAAATATTACACTCCGTAAAATAGTTGTCAAAGACTACACCCATTGCTTTTTTTAAAATATCTCAGAGCACGTGTTACATCCATAAAATTGCAGTGAAGAAAAGAAAAATGTGTGCCTAAGATTTGAGTTGTAGGTTTTGGAAATACTTTACTTCCTTTTCATTTCTAAATCAAAGTATGATAAAGTAAAATTCACCTTTTTTTTGGGGACAAAACTGCTAAAATAGATATTTACAACTAATTGTACTAGTTAAGAGTATTATATCTATTAAGTCCGTCTGCAATAGATCTACTTGTAATCTACAAATTAATTATTGATTCACATGTACACTATTTATCAGTTAGAAAAGTGAAGGTTATTCATTTATTTAGCGTCGAATTACTCTGATATGTATACTAATAACTGTGGCACTTAATTATCTTAAACAGTAATTCTAAACATTTATTGCGTGGATTCAACCTCATTTTGTAAACATGGTATTGTTTCTGCAATGCTTAAGTTTGATTTTGTGGAAGACAGTTCATATTTTGCTAGAGCTATTTTTAAATCTAACATATTTTTATGACTAGAAATATATAATTTTTGTTTGACTCTAAAACTATATAGAATTGTTGTAGAACTTTTATTGAATTTCTCCAATATATTTTTTTTAGTATTCTCATTTCACTCTATGGAGTTCATTTTTAATAATTATGTGGTGTATACTTTATTGACTTGGTTAATTTGGATGACTTCCACTTCATTAGTACATAAAACGGGAGTCAAATCAATATGATTGAACTTGTAAATCCTTATATTAACGATAAAATGTTTCTTGTGTAGCACACTTGACTTTTTTTGATTCATTTTCAATAATATGTCTATTTTTTAATTAAAATATCACAAGAATGTTTAGAATACGTTATAATAAACCCATATAATTCTGACAATAAACAGATTTCTACATACATAGCCAAAATATCACGAAAATATACTTGTATAATATTCTTCAAAAGCTAAAATATTTAAGTTATAGGAAATTATGATTTTTCTTATAACATTCAGCAAAAATAAAAATTGATAGAAACGTACAATATATTTGTACAGATTTTCAAAGCTATTCGATATAGGCATATTAAAGTATATAAATATCGTAAATTGATCAACCATACTTGCTTTACAAGATTTCTATTTACTTACGAATATTTCATGTTCTAATCGGGAATCAAATAATTCTTATTCCATCTCCTGTAAAAAGTATAAAACAGCTAAAAAGTTAACATATAAATGTGAGTCCCTTTGTTGAATGAATGGTTCTAAATCTGTAGTTGGTCACATATTTAATCAGCACATAGCATATATGTACATTCAAAATGAGACTATATCATCTTACTATCTCTCATATGAAACTATAAGATATCTTAATTGAAAACATGAATCAAATAATAATAACTAAAACTTTTGTACCAGGGTCATTCCATACAAACGTGGGAGAGTCATCTCAGATTTTGACCAAATTTTAAATGAAATGTTTATACATGAAATATTTGCAGTATTGCATAATTTAAGAGAGAAATATCTTGCTCTTTAAAAGTTATGAGGATTTGAAGATGTGTCTAATGTACACTTTTTTCATTGTGTAGCCTTCATAAGGGATTTTGTAAGAAAACATAATTGGCTATATTTTTTGAACTAATGGACCATTCTTGTTAAAAATTAGAGTGTAGACCAATTTTAAATAATAATTTATTCAGAATTGCATTAAAAACATATAATTCTCAACAGAAAAATATATATTTTTTAAGTTTGAATGTCAAGTCTTGAAAAATATCAGACCTGGTGCAGGGAGTCATTAAAAACAAAATTGCCAATCCTGCCTTTTGAATAAAAGAATTCAAATTTTCTGTGGGTCATTAATACATATTAAACTACTTGTTTGAGAAAAATCTTAGTGGCACTCGATTAGAATCAAGATACATGTAACACACTTTAGTACAAAGTTCAAAGAAATAGTAAATAGCTACCTTAACTTTTATTCACTAAATGTAAATCCCTTGTGTAAAAATTTGATCAAATGTTTACCCTGAATCCGGTCTCCCCTACTGTATTACATAGATGCGACCCTATAGGGATGATCGAAATCAATTGAAACGCATGACGTTTTTCTCATCTACTATAATATGTTTTAGTTTAAGGATACCAAAATTTTACACAATAAACTTACATTGTATTATTAATATATTAAATAGTTTGACAAACAATTTTTTGCAATATACATTTACCATGTTTCAACTTTCCCCGACTTCTCTACATTTCAATTTTCAACAAAATTAGGCCATGGGTTCAAAAAATATAGATAATCATGTTTTCTTAGAAAATCCGGAAAAAAGTGTAAATTCGACCAATCTTCAAACTATCATAACTTTTAAATAGCTTGACATTTCTCACATTAATTTTGCAATTCTGGAAATTTCCTTTATATAAACGTTTCATATAAAATTTGTTCAAAATTAAAGACAGTAGTTGAATTGAATTTAATCTTTTATCCCTCTTTTATATGAAATTATTCATTATACTTTAAAATTAAATATCTTAAAATTTCTATCATTCAAAATTTATGTTTAATGATTTTTCATCAAACAAAAACAAAAAGTTAATACAATGTGAGTAGATTACACATAATCTTTTGCATGACAAGGAACTTGGTACTAAAAACTTATAACTTTATATCTATAAGTTAGAAAAACCTCTCGCCCCCCCCCCTAAAGATATCTATAAAAAAAATGAGCTTGACCTTCATTATTTACCAGTAAATGCAACCTTAACAATAAGTCAAAGACATGAACTGAATACAAACATTTTATAATTTTAACTCTAACTCTTTATTGCATGATAAATAAATAGGTGTGTGTCTATAAAAAATTTGGTTTAAAAATTAACATTTTAAGCGTGATAAGAAGCTGGGCGATAGGGTGCAGGATGGTAGGGAGCTGGCTTAGGAGCAGGCTTGTAGGTATCATAGTGAGCTTGTCCCTCGTATTTGACATCAGCAACATATCCAGAGTAGGCATCAGCAACATTGTAGTTGACAACTTGAGTACGACCATCAGGGAGAGCAACTCTGTATTCGCCGTAGGTGGAGTATCCATCTCTGTTTTCGTTGGCAGAGAAGTTGACTCCAGAGTAGTCATCAGCGACGGCATATCCGTATTGGTAGACGGCGGGGGTATCAGCATAGATTTCAGCAGCGTGATAAGGAGAAGACTTGTGGACAACTGGAGCTGGGTGATAGGGAGCAGGAGCAGGGTGGTAGACTGCTGGTCTGTGAACTACGGGAGCTGGGTGGTAAGATGTTGGTCTGTGAACAACAGGAGCAGGGTGGTAGGAAGTTGGTCTGTGAACAACAGGGGCAGGGTGGTAAGGGGCTGGACGATAGGAAGAATGAACAGGGACATGGACAGGAGTGTGAACAGCAGCAGGTTGGCTGACAATAGAAGCACGATAACCTCCATGAGGCTTGTGAATGGAAGTATGAACAGGGGTAGCATGTCCGTGTTGAATGGTTTGATGGCTGGTTTGGTCAGCAGAGGCAAATGCCAAGAGAGTGGTAAATGCAATGAATACCTATACATAAAAAGTTCAAGTTTATTTTGTAAAATGAATATAGGATATGAATAAGATAAATCTACCTTCATGTTTATGCTACTAGGATTAGTTTTGAAATCTGTAGAAAACTGTTTGATGAAACATTGAATCAAAGTTCTTTTATACAATGTAACTTTTTTCTCCGCATATATGCATATAAACAACAAGCACACTGCGTAAAATAGGATACACCCAACGCCTGGAATGCGTAACACTCTCGGGAAATTGAAGCTTAGGAAGGAAAAATATTATGTCCGATATTTAAAAAAAAAATGCATAAATGGACATTTCCTCGTCATGATATGTCAAAATATCATAGAAGTAGAACCATATAATTTATTTTTAGATGCAAAATGGGGTTGTGTTGTCAAGGAGATAAAAAAGTTCACGAATTATTATGATGACTCAGACGTAGAGGTAAAGAGATCTTGAAAGACAATCAAGGGTTGTCAAAAAATGTTAAAAAAGGATCTTGCAATTGCTTACTCCATCTCATAAGGATGAAAGCAGTTTTCGCATATGAACTTTAAAAATTGGTCTACAAATAATGGATCTATGAATAGATTCGTATTTGGCTCAAACCCACCCTTCTATAATATAAATATTTGTATTTCTTATAAGTGTATCCATTTGTCTTAAATCGAAAGAAATTTGGGTTTTTTTGTGTGTGTTTTTCTAAGTTAAAATTCTATTAAAGTCACAAGTAAAAATAAATTCAGCTGTAAGACCTTATATCCTTCCAATAAATACCTCACAAGCCCTTTAAAAATGGCCAATTTTGACCGAAAAAAGTCACTGTTCAAATTTTAAAAGGTTTGATTGGCCATGAAAAGAGTATTCAAACATCCTTTTTTCATTAATGCACGGCAGAAAATATTTTTCTACGGACAAAATAATAAATCACCAAAAACATGGAACAGTCTGACAGATGTAGGTAGTTATATCTTTTTATTAACCCTTTTCAACCTAGAGGACACAGGTGTCCCATAAATTTAAAATGTGCTGATGCACTCCATTGTCCACCAATTTTTGTCTTCTTTTTTTGTGTTTGATAGCTAAGATGTCAAACTATTATTCATATTTCATAGTTAGTCATAAAAAAATTTGACTTGAATATTGATCAAGGTACTTAAAGTTACGATGTTTACACTGCAAAAAAATCATGTTTAAACCAAAATAACTTTTTCGTTTTTTAAGGAAATTATTTGTTAATATATACTTCAAGAATTATAAGTTTAAAATATCTTTTAGTTCTAACGCATACATTAGAAGTTGTTCAAATCAAAGTTCTTTTGTGACGCAAGTGTCCCTTTGGGTATGAAAGTAGTTTTTATATTAATATATCAACAGAAATAACTTCATAAAGTATCACCTGTAAAATGTACATAACATATGATGTATATTTTTATTTAATATTTTTTAAATTTTTTTGTCAAGTAGAATATTAGAATAAAGAATAAATTTACCTAAAGGTATAATAAAGATAAAATCACTACGAAAAAAGTACTGATAAACCGTGTATTTTTAAGAATGAAAAACTTTCCTCCACACCCAGAGGGACACCAGTGCCCCATAATTTCTAAGAGAAACGGGTTGAGGTACCATTTTTTTATAAAATCAAATTAGGTTAGTTTGGTCACTTAAACCTCAAAAAACATAACTTCCAGTAAAAAATACTTTCTGGTACCTTACGGGATTGAAAGGGTTAAAAAACTCTATCAGTTGTAGTATATGACCCAATTTTTCCTAATTCATTAATACTGAAAACTCAAAAAAATATCAAAGAATAAACAACCATGGCTCAAATAATAAGGATTTTAAACATGTAAATGTTATGAATTTACTATCATATTCCGTATACATAATAAACTTTTATTTAGTAAGCTGCAGAGACATGGAATGTATTTTGATGAACCTTGGATATCTGCTGAAATGATCTGATCAATATGAATTTGAGTAATTTTTTTCGAAGAACCAAATTAAAATGTGATCATGTGTAGAAATCCTGAAGACAGAAGGAATATGCTTCCTCTTCAGAGAGACTCATATTAGTTTGAGATCAATTAAACACGAATTATATCATTTATTAAAAACAAAAATGAAAATAAAAAATTATTTTATATGTATATATATCATACATCTAAACATGAAATATTTCTTTTTGCAACTCAGTCAAATAAATTATGTATCTCTAAAGACATGCTACTTGGCAGTAAACTCTATCAAAGATTTTAACTTTTTATAAAAAAAACCCCCGACCAATTAACTCAAAACAATTCTTGTCCACCCAATGATATTTGTTTAATGCTTCTAATTACATGATATTCATGTAGTTATATGCCGTGAGACCCTTGTAAATGTAGGAAGCAGTATACAGGTTTTTATAGCTACCAAATTGGGACTCATATTTCCTTAATTAATAAGAGTAAATTTATCAGGTTAATGATTGTCAAGTGGATTCCGGTTTGTTTCTGATAAACGGGTTATATTATTCAGTTCTAGTAGAGCAAACATTCTACCCCCTAAGTCATTCACTCTATATCCGGATATCGTTATTTTCATTTCTTCTAGACTGAGTTCCTTCTTTCTTATTTTATAATGGTTAATATTGAATTTCTGAATGCTTAAGATGAAAAGGGTAAAAGTTAGAAAGAAGATATTTTTATGAAATTATTTTATAGGAAATTAAAATTTCAATTTATTATTCAATATATAATGACCATAAAAAAGATAATTTAGGTTTTGTTAAAGTTAATAAAACTAGCTTTACATTCATTAATTTTAAAGAAAATCATTAGGACCTTTTTCTAGCTAAAAATATCTTAGCTGTTTTTTTACAACTTATGATTTAATACCTACTGTACTGAAATGGCAACGAAGATTTAATTTAACTTTATGCTTAAAAAGTTATTGAGTTTCAAATGAATTTTTTTTTAACGTATTACTTTTGCCTCGTTTTGATAAAATTTCCAATAATAAAAAAAATCCCATTTTTTTTAAATCTTTGTTTTTATAAATAAATTAAGTGCTTTAAGATTTTTTTTCTTCCTTCGTCCTCTTCAAATGAATCAGAACATATATATTCCGCTTTGTGATCAAGATCTTGAAAGATGAAGACCAAGACAATACCAAGACTTTGATTAATCAAGTCTAGGTCAAAACCAAGACTTCAAGGAGTTGAGACCAGGTTGAAATCAAGAAGAACAATTTCTTTTCATAAATCTATGACACAAAGATCAAAACATTAAAGGTGTTGAGATGTTAGTTTTTAGAAATTGGTTTTGATGACTGATCTTGATAATTACACCATTACAAGATAGTAACTCTAGTCACAACCACCTTATGGCTTAGGATTTTTATCAAACTATAAATTAAAAGTCAAATTTAAAAAGGATTTATCAAATGCTAAAAATCTTCAATTGTATTGAATTTATCATAACAAAGTAATTCGACTGTAAATTCAAAAAAAAAAACATCAAAATGTTGTAGTTTTAGTATTAATTAATAACAAAATTATTTCAATTTATAAAAGTGTAAAAATTTTTTTTGGTATTATACATTTTGTTAAACACATTAAGCTTCATATTTAAAAAAAATTACGAACAAAATTACGTTTAGGATTACTATTACGCTTCACGATTAATTATATTTATTTAAGTTAAATAATTAATTATTAAAATTAATCAGTCTTAGTTGAGGAATTTTTTGGACGTAGTTCTCCTCTTTATCTTAAGCTTTTTAAATATACTGACTAACCAAGCGTCCCACGCCTCTCTCAGCTGAATCATTGAGACTGAGTATATATCTAAATAATGAATATATTTTCTTAAAATCTTCAACACTGTGACACTCCTTGGCTTGTATTAGTATCCAGATGCTATTCAGAGCCAATATGCCAAATTTCAACCACTTGTTACAAAAGTTGTCATGGGATGTCTCTTCCCAGAATAGGTTATACCTGGGAAAGACTGACCTTCCAGATTTATTTATTATCAAATGTGGAATACTGTACATAAATAGTCTTAGCTTTTCTTATCTCTCCACAACATTATCAATTACCATACATATTTGCTCTATCATCCTCTAGTTTTGAATAAAGGAATAGCCTTCAGATCACTGTAAATATGACTTGTTACTTTTAGCAACAGCTAAAATTTTTCCTGCTAGTGTCAATGGATTTTTGTGAGGGAAGGATTCACCTCTAGACATGCCAAGAATGCAAGCATTCCATTCTCACCTTTATGTATTTGCTGATCACTAAAGTGGAGCACCTGTCCAAAAAAAACACAACCATTGGTTTCCTTGTTTATGAACATTGGTGGTGAATTAGACATGGACAGTTAACTGGAGAGTCTTCGAACCAGTATTATGTACATAAAGCCTTTTCAAGTCTCGTGTTTGAAACAAATACCGTAAATCTTCGAGTATAGTCCGCCCCTATGTATAGTCCGCAGGGCAAGTATAGGAGTTTTTTTTGGGGAAAAACCTATACCCCATGTATAGTACATGTATAGTACGCACCAGGGATTTTGACCTTAAAATTTCCGGAAAAAAATGCGGACTATACTCGAAGATTTACGGTAAGTACCAACAGCATATCTAAGATAAAAAAAACAGGTTTGACCGAATATCAGCTGCTTTCAAAAGAAACAATTTTTTCAAGTATCCTTACCTAATAAAAAAGATAATTGATTTCTAAAATGGGATCAATTTAGAACAAAACGTGTTATATAAAGATATGTTAATACTCAATTTGAACGATTTTTTATTTATAAAATGATCTGGCATTGCCAGTGCTTATGACTTACAAATTTGAAACTTTGTATAAATCATAGTTAGATCGAGAATAAACACTTAATTTTTTATTGGAAAAATGCAAAATAAAAATGATCTTTAGACAAACCTATTATATAGTATACATATTTTAATATAAATATTGCAGTCTTTTCACTTTATCCGATTATTAAAAAACAATGTTATTTTTTATCCTGTTGGTAAATTAATTGGCGGTTTTTTTTTGTGAAATAACATATTAATTATGTTAACTATTAATATGTAGTTTAAGTCATGTTGCTCATAAAGTAACTTTGTGAGTTGGTGCAAAAATAAGAAAGTTATGGGCGATCATTGTTTTAATTATTATGTATGCTAAAGTAAACTATGATCCTGATCTGGATTCAGGTATTCTCATTTTGAGATCCGAAATGCATATGTATATAATATATTTATCACAAAAAAATTCTCATGACTGACGTTTTAATAAAAAATATGTAAAGTATTTTTCAGGAAAATGTTTTTTCAGTAAAAGGTCTTCTACAAATTGTCTTAGAATCATAAAATAAAATTACTATAGAATAAAATATCAACGTCTATATGGTCAATACAAAATAATCACTTGGGTTAATTGTTAATTGAAAATGACACTCTCATGTCACCATAATAAATACTAAAAAGCATCAACGGATTATCAATCAAAATAAGTTTTTTTTTTAAGCCCAATAGATTTTGGTTGTTTGAATTCTATATATTTTATGATTCTTTATAAAACAAAAATGATAAATAAGCACATATATATAAATATATCAGAATAATCTTAGGCATGGTAAGGAGCTGGGTGATAGGGTGCAGGATGGTAGGGAGCTGGCTTAGGAGCTGGCTTGTAGGTATCATAGTGAGCTTGTCCCTCGTATTTGACATCAGCAACATATCCAGAGTAGGCATCAGCAACATTGTAGTTGACAACTTGAGTACGACCATCGGGAAGGGCAACTCTGTATTCACCGTAGGTGGAGTATCCGTCTCTGTTTTCGTTGGCAGAGAAGTTGACTCCAGAGTAATCATCAGCGACAGCATATCCGTATTGGTAGACGGCGGGGGTATCAGCATAGGTCTCAACAGCGTGATAAGGAGAAGACTTGTGGGCAACTGGGGCTGGATGGTAGACAGCTGGTCTGTGAACAACGGGAGCTGAGTGGTAGGTAGCTGGTCTGTGAACAACGGGAGCTGGATGATAGGAAGTTGGTCTGTGAACAATAGGAGCTGGGTGGTAGGAAGTTGGTCTGTGAACAATATGAGCTGGGTGGTAAGGAGCTGGGCGATAGGAAGAATGAACAGGGACATGAGCAGGGGCGTGGACAGCAGCAACTGGCTTGTAGTCAGCATTGTAAGGGTTGTGAACATCGCTTGGATCTGCAGCAGGTTGACTGACTACAGAGGCATGATAACCTCCATGAGGCTTGTGAATGGAAGTATGCACAGGAGCAGCATGTCCGTGTTGGATGGTTTGATGGCTGGTTTGGTCAGCAGAGACAAGAGCCAAGAGTGTTGAAAATGCAATGTATACCTATAATAAATAAACATTTTTATATGCTTTACATTGATAACTTTTTTAAAAGAATTCAGGATGTATCTACCTTCATGTTTATGCTACTGTGTTGAGTATTGAAATCAGTGGATAACTGCTTGGTAAAACATTAACTCAAAGTGCTTTTATACAATGTGGCTTTTTTTCAAATGTTTAAATAGTACATTAGAGTAAAAGGCAACACCCAACGCCTGGAATGCGTAACAGTCTCGTGAAATTAAAACTCAAGAAGGAAAAAATTACGTCCGTCCTACATAGACACATAAACATTTCCTCTTCATGATATGTTAAAGTATCAAAACTTACATTATATTATATTATTATTGGATACAAAGTTAGGCTGCGTATTAAAATGAATTAAAAAAAGGTAACTTTGCTCCTAATTGTATAATTAAAAGTTTAATCTATCAAATCAAATAAATTTTCAATGATACATTCTGGCGATAACTATGACCTAAACATTGATTCACTATATTATCAGATTTTTATATGTATTTTTTGACACCTCTTAGAGGCTTTTGAATCTTCATGTCCTTATATGGTATACTCCTATAAAGTTGAAATTCAATGAAGGTATTATACAAAATTTAATCTTGATAACGTTAAATTTTTTACAAACCATGAAAAAAACATTTAAATTCGCATATTAAGATCAAAATCAAAGCTACTTGGTCTCAAGATTATAAAAGTACTTAGTTTTTTTTAAAGGAAAGTTATAGTAGTTTATCTTGACACATCATTACTTAATTAATCTTTATATGTTTATCCTTTTCTAGTGTTGTTATTCGTATATTGTATTGTCTCTATGTTTGTGTAAACTAATACTTACATTCCTCATTCATATTCTCTCTCTTAGTCTTTTGTATGCCTTGATTACATATTTTATTGATAGCCTTATTCTTACGCAACCAAACTGAAGTTCTATTTAAAAGAAAAACAGCCACCCGTAAACAATTGCTTACCTTTTATTGGATTTAAAATCCAAATAAAAAATATATCATTTATTGAGCACATATATTTTTTTTTTACCAATAAATAAACTTTCTTTACATAAGAGATCAAGAAGAATATGTTTTCATACGTTTTAGATCCTAATGTACAGTGCAAAACCAAGTTTTATAACCCAAATAATTACACTGGTCAACAGTCAAAAATAAATTAAGTATAAATTTAATAAAAGTTATTCAGTTTTACGCACTAATTTCCAATCTGTAATTTTTTTTCGAGAGTCCGACGGTTTTCGAGAAATCAGACTCTACTTTTTTTGGCCATTTTCCAACTTTAACTCAAACTTCGTAGGATACTTATTTTGTGCATTAAAAAATAATGATCCACTTGCGTATTTAATGCAAACTCCATTTCCAGTCTTTGTTCTTTGTTTTTAGTAGGCCCAAAAGTCAACTAAATTATTTGTACTTAAATAAGTCCTTCAATATTACATGAAATAGATTAATAAGGAATGTATTAAAGAGATGAGACCCATAGTTTTCAAATGAGATGTCAAGAACTCTTAACTAAGAAGAAATCGTCCATAAAAATGCTTTAAGTTTTCATCCAATTTCGAGTAAAAATTCACTGGAAATCAAAGACTCACGGTAGAGCAACTAAAAATAGAAAGTATCCCCTTTAGGTCAAAACAAAGACTGAGAATGGAATTTGTAGTAAAAGCACTAACGGATCATTATTCTTTTAAGTAAGTACAAAATTAGTATCCTTCTAGGTTTAAATTGAAGTTGAATTTGGAAAATGGGCCAAAAAAGCTAGAAAAAATAGGGTCCGATTTCTCGAAAACTTTAGAAGTTTCGAAAAAAAAATTACAGATTTGAAATCAGCGTTCAAAACTGAATAACTTTTATTATACTTATACCCCTTAGGATTTTTGAAAGTTCAAATTTGTTGTACTGTGTTATTAGAGTTAAATATATTAATCCAGGTAATGTTTTTAATAAAGCATATATATATATATATGTATGACGAAAAAAAATCGTGTTTCTGCCACAATTTGAAGAGTGAATTTGCTGTTGCTCTTTGTCTTTGGTCAAAAAGTTATTATATTCCTTAATAAGGGCTAGACCTTAGTGTTTTTGATAATCTTTTATGCTTTTCTATAGTCGTCCATATTACTCTACAACTCAGGGAACTCTTATAGAATCGATGTTGGAATTTTTTTTTTATAAAAAAATGATTTTTTTTGTTCACAAAATCTTCTAGATTATACATTTGGACTTTTTCCTATATTAATTAGGCTTTTTTAGATACTCCCTCATGTAGAAGCTATTTATTCATGGCTTTAAATACTATGCATTTGGTCGTTATTTGTACTTGGGAGTCAAACAAACATAAAACGATCAATACTTTAAAAATACAATAAATGAAGTCGATTTAAAAAAAAAAATAGATTTTGTTATTACTTCCTTAGTATTGTTACATTCATATAAATTTCTTAGTAGATCTAAATCATTTCTTAGATCTGATATAAAAATCCAATATTTCACAAAAACTGTTGATACGAACATATCCCAATCTTCTCTATTTTTTATAAGTTCAAACTAACTTCTGAACACCCAAATTTTCAACGAGTATATTCGTTTGGACATCCATCATTCAAGAGCTATTGCTCCGGAACGTTTGAATGATACTCTACTGAGAGTAATACCCCCAAAGAAGATCAAAACTAGCCCAATAAGTTTATTAAAATCCCCTCTTCAATTCTTTTTTCTTTTAGTGCCTTTAGGGCTCACAAGATGACGATGTTCATATTATTTACCACTCCAATGGGACAACCCCACAAACATAAGTTTGTCATTTATTTAATGGTTTCTTAATTAGATTGGTATTTTGAATTTAATTAGTAAAAGTATCATCAAAATATTTCTAAATAAATTTGAATATTTTGTTTTGTCTAGTTTTGTGTAAATGATAAATAAAAATTCAAGTCATTTTTTAGTCAATAAAATTGAAGGTGATGATTTTATATGTATTTTTAACGGTTTAAAAATAAGGTTTCTAATTTTTAAAGCAAATAAAAACACAAAGTATGCTAAAGTGATCAATTAATTATGTGCAATTATGGCTACATTAGACAGAAAATGATTATTAATTAATTATGATTAATAAATCCATGTTTTGAAATTTAATTATTTCATTCCAACTTTCTAAAATATCAAATTTATACATTCTAAGACTACAACGAAAACATGTCAATAGTGAAAAATAAACCGAATTTACAAATATTAATTAGAAAAAGCAACTGATATTCAAATCTGTTATATATCATTAAGGGAAACTATATATTTAGAAATGAGTATTTATTCTAATATAAATTCTTCTGATCACTAACAATACTATGTTAATGGATTAATTAAAGTCACATTTTCATTAAAAAAATATAAATATATAACATGCAACAGTAATTCACCTATATAACAGAGTATCATTAAGGATCAGGAATCCCTATATATGAGAAGTTATTCAAAATAATTGATGCTAGTTACTCAGAAAGATAATTAAAAAAAAGAGCAGAAGATGTAATTCTTTACAACTTTATATTTGTATTTCAAAATAAATAAATATGTGTCTTAAGAAGAATTAATTATTACATACAAAATAATATTTAGGCATGATAAGGAGCTGGGTGATAGGGTGCAGGATGGTAGGGAGCTGGCTTAGGAGCAGGCTTGTAGGTATCATAGTGAGCTTGGCCCTCGTATTTGACATCAGCAACATATCCAGAGTAGGCATCAGCAACATTGTAGTTGACAATTTGAGTACGACCATCGGGAAGGGCAACTCTGTATTCACCGTAGGTGGAGTATCCATCTCTGTTTTCGTTGGCAGAGAAGTTGACTCCAGAGTAGTCATCAGCGACGGCATATCCGTATTGGTAGACGGCTGGGGTATCAGCATATGTGTCAACAGCGTGGTAAGGAGAAGGCTTGTGGACAACTGGGGCTGGGTGATAGGGAGCAGGAGCAGGGTGGTAGACTGCTGGTCTGTGAACTACGGGAGATGGGTGGTAGACAGCTGGTCTATGAACAACAGGGGCAGGGCGGAAGGAAGCAAAGCCTCTATGAGGATTGCGGAAGGAAGAATGAACAGGAGTTGCATGTCCGTGCTTGATGGATTGATGACTGCTTTGGTGAGCGGAGGCAAGGGCCAAGAGAGTGGATAATGCAATGAGTACCTGTGTATATAATATAGATGAATGAATAACATTTTAATATTAACTAAATGGATCTACCTTCATGTTAATGCTACTGTGATGAGTATTGGGATCAGTGAATAACTGCTTGGATATACAGTAAATCAAAGTGCTTTTATATTATGTGTTTTTTTTTAACTTAAAAATAATACATTCCGTAAAATAGTTGTCAAAGACTACACCCATTGCTTTTTTTATAATTCCTCAGAGCACGTGTTACATCCATAAAATTGCAGTGAAGAAAAGAAAAATGTGTACCTAAGATTTGGGTTGTAGGTTTTGGAAATACTTGACTTCCTTTTCATTTCTAAATCAAAGTATGATAAAGTAAAATTCACCTATTTTGGGGGAAACAAAAGTGCTAAAATAGATATTTACAACTAATTGTAAAAGTTAGAGTATTATATCTATTAAGTCCGTCTGCAATCGATCTACTCGTAATCTACAAATTGATTATTGATTTACATGTACACTATTTATCAGTTAGAAAAGTGAAGGTTATTCATTTATTTAATGTCTTGAAAATTTTCATTCTAATTCTCTTATTCATTTATCTCTAAATCAAAATTACACCATGGTATATGTACATATTAACAATTAGTATAAATTATGGATATTTTTAGTCTACAATCGGTTCAGTAATTTGAGGTCAAGGAGGTTATATACATATTCTGATTAACTACAGTCTAGATCAATGGTTAGCAACCCTTGGCCTTCATAAGAATTTCACCTGACCCTTCAATAGTACAAACTTTTTAAATGTAAAATCATTAGTTAACCTCTTGTCTTTCATTGATTCTCAAAAATAACTTTTAGACAAAGTGATATGAGTTTAAGAAAACTTATTTGTACTATACGAGATTTTTTGGAGCAAAGTACAAAATGTTTACATGTTTACTTAGGTTTTTGACCGAATATAAAAATTCAAAATCTAGTACAAATTTTAATTCAAACTGTATAATTGTTGGTTTGCAGAAGAACTGAATCAGAAAAGGTTCTCTACAAATATCTATAAAGGTCAGTTGTCAGTATATGTATCTCCTATGTTGTTATTAACCCTACAAAAGTCTACAATTTTACCACGGATCATAATTTTTTTCAAGGATTTAACATTTGTTACAAACCCTCAAAAATGTACAAAATGGTTCCGACAAGCTAGTAAAAGCATTTTCGTACATCTCACTTTTCATTCATATGAGTTTTGAGTACACAATCAAGAGATCAATCTTGCTCTTTCTTTTGGCAACACAAGGTCTTATTAACCATCCATATAGATAGTTATAAAACCAGACGTCTTTTCATATTTATTATGTCAGTCTATAACTGGACCCAGATGGCCTCGATCTCTTTTGAAGTTATTTTCATTGCCTGTACTCCGGCATGACGACCTATTTGGATCTCCTCCAGATCAAATTCTTGTAATAATAGGATATATTTAGTTACCTGCCATGTTTTTGATTCAAACAATCATTGGTGAGCTTTTTGATCTCTTTCAAAGATTTTCCTCCTAGTGCTAGAGTGGAAATCAAATCGTTAACCTTTATCATAATCATTGGCAGGGGTTATACTGACAACTGATTATAATTCACATTTTAGTTGTATAAATACTTGTTTGATTAAGTTAGTCTCTGAAGTGTGAGTTATAATTTTTACACGATTTTAAATTTTAATAATTAATCAGTTAATAAGTTAAGAATATATGAATACATTTGCATTTTGAAATAGGCAACACTCGTATTTAATGGAATGGCTATGTATCTAGTAGATGAAAGTACAGAAGTTATTAAAGCCTCTTACTGCAAAAGGTTGCCAACTTATGATTAAAGTAATGTGTGGCCGTCAGAATGATTATGATGTAATATTGAGAAATTTTTACTCGTTCTTTCTCTCTTTTTCTTTTCGATAAGAAAAAAATCTATTGTAATCCCAATATTTTAAAGTATCTAACAGCCCTATAATGTAATCTTAGGATACTTATATCACATAACAGTATTGTAGGCGATTTTTATTAATTGGTTCTTTGACAATTTGCCGTAAACAATTTCTTTGATTTTGATTCATACAAATGTAGCACTGATGTTGAAAGATCAAATTATCTGTGTGATAGTTTGAAATTATTGGATGAATAAGTCTTAAATAGTATAAAGAAAAAGATTAAAAATCAACAATCGTTTTGTTTTCATATTAAGTAGCTCATAATTAAAGTTAAATGAGGTGTTGTATGATATCTTGCACTTACTAATTTTAATTAATTAAAACAAATCCTTAACTTTATTTAATTTCGATTATATTTTTATTCATATTTGAGAACTACGTGACTCATTTTTTAACATTTTTAATTCAATTAAAAGTTAACATATCACAAGAGAAAAATTAATGTACGTTGTATAAAATGAATCTTTTAAATCATTTGAATATGATAATAAACACATAACAAATTAAAATATTACAAAAAAATAATTGTATTAACTACTTTCATTTGGTTGATAAACATAATAGAAAAGTTAAATATTTTCTGTGCAACAAAAAGTGAAAATAAACGTTTATATATATTTAAAGAATATAAAATTTTAATATTACTATATATATCATGTTTCAAAGTAAGCCAAAAAAAAATGAATAGTTTACCCTTCATGTAAAATGATGAAATTTCAAAAGTTCAAAATATTAATTTGTAACGAAAAAATTTGTTTATTCTAATAATGTATTTATCTATTTATTTTTGACAAATAATCGTCGACACAATAAAGCACAAAACACTTGTAGTGATAATGCTTTATACTATAAAAAGGAACCAGGTATAAATAATGACAAGGAGTGAGTTTCAGCATACCCTACCCTAAGTTCAAGTAAAAGAAAGGAACCAATTTTATATTTGTATTTCAAAATAAATAAATACGTGTCTTAAGAAGAATTATTGCATACAAAATAAACTTTAGGCATGATAAGGAGCTGGGTGATAGGGTGCAGGATGGTAGGGAGCTGGCTTAGGAGCAGGCTTGTAGGTATCATAGTGAGCTTGTCCCTCATATTTGACATCAGCAACATATCCAGAGTAGGCATCAGCAACATTGTAGTTGACAACTTGAGTACGACCATCGGGAAGGGCAACTCTGTATGCACCGTAGGTGGAGTATCCGTCTCTGTTTTCGTTGGCAGAGAAGTTGACTCCAGAGTAGTCATCAGCGACAGCATATCCGTATTGGTAGATGGCGGGGGTATCAGCATATGTGTCAACAGCGTGATAAGGAGAAGACTTGTGGGCAACTGGGGCTGGATGGTAGACAGCTGGTCTGTGAACAACGGGAGCTGGGTGATAAGTGGCAGGAGCTGGGTGGTAGACTGCTGGTCTGTGAACTACGGGAGCTGGATGATAAGATGTTGGTCTGTGAACAACAGGGGCAGGGTGGTAGGAAGTTGGTCTATGAACAATATGAGCTGGATGGTAAGGGGCTGGGCGATAGGAAGAATGGACAGGGACATGAGCAGGGGCGTGAACAGCAGCAACCGGCTTGTAGTCAGCATTGTAAGGGTTGTGAACATCGCTTGGATCTGCAGCAGGTTGACTAACTACAGAGGCATGATAACCTCCATGAGGCTTGTGAATGGAAGTATGCACAGGAGCAGCATGTCCGTGTTGAATGGTTTGATGGCTGGTTTGGTCAGCAGAGACAAAAGCCAAAAGTGTTGAAAATGCAATAAATGCCTATAGTAAATAAAAAGAGATAAAGAACATTTTTTAAGAGAATTCAGGATGTATCTACCTTCATGTTTATGCTACTGTGTTGAGTAATGAAATCAGTGGATAACTGCTTGGTAAAACATTAACTTAAAGTGCTTTTATACAATGTGTGAAATAGTTGTCGCAAGGTAACGCCCAATGCTTGGAATGTATAACATTCTGTGAAATTGAAGCAAAGGGTAAGAAAAAAATATTTATTTTATAAATCTATTTCCTTTTTTTTTTTTTAAGTACATTAAAACTTGATCGGCTTATTTAATTCAACTTGACTTATATTAAGATAGACCGATGAAATGGACATTCATAATTTTATAAAGTAGTTAAATCATCGAGATATCTTTTTTTAAGTAGTCAATATAGAATAAAGTAATTATTATCTGACATTATTTTTGACAAGATAAAACCAACTCTATTCCTAGGTAATTGTCAGTGATATATGTAGAAATATCTTCAAAATTGGGGGGATCACTTCCAATTAAGCATAGTGATTTATTCAAATACAAAGCTATCAAGTTTTTCACATTACAAGATATGTGACACCTAGAGTTTCACCAATTTACTCATAAGTCACATATTGAAGTATTGAACGTATGGTAAGTTATTTGGGCTGCCACTTATGTTTGTTAATTTTTTATCTATTGTATAGGTATTTTTAGATAGTACATGAAAATAATTGGCTTCATAGTTTTTGTTAATATACTCATATTCATAATTTTTTATTTATTTCAAATCAGATTTCGCAAAACTCAAAAATGAGTAATAGTCTTTTTTGGCTGTGCCGCCATATTGAATTAACATATAACAGTCAAAATGACTTCTCAGTTATATAATGTATAACCATTTATATCTTTAAAAATATATTAATAAAATTATCAACAGATAAAACAATTAGGAATACTATAGTCATTTTGACATTTTTCTCATTTAATTATTTACTAGTCTAATTATTATGAGATAACTGTCAAAATGACTATTTGTTATTCTAGTGCTAAATAGCTATATAAACTAATTTTGACCGACATAAAAAAAGATGATTAAAAAAGTAATCCTGAATAAAAATAGATATTTATGAAGTTAGTCATAGTTTCCTGGGACAAAATCAACATTTAACAGATGTGTAAATGAGTTAAGTAAGTAATGCTTGACCCCCTAGAATTAACTATATTAGTAAAAATAAATGTACGTATTGTGTCCGGTTGTAGTTTTGAAACGAATTTTCGAGCTTCATGATATCTTTTGAATCTACATTACTCAAAGTCTTGGTAAAGTTTTGGTCCTGTTGCTAAGACTAAGACCAAAGCAACTAAAATAAAGTTTTTTCTCCTAAATAAATATATAATTTTTTTATATATGTCTTGATTTCTCAAATTATTTATCCCGTCTTGGTATCGAGCAAACGGATCTAAACACTGATATATACTTTTATCAAAATAACTTATTATTCTTGGCTTGGTCATGATCTAGATATTTAAAAAATAATAATTTCTGATTAAGAAACTTGGTCATGGTGATGTTTTTAAATATATTGAAGAGTCAAATCCAAGAAATAGAAGGATTTTTCTAAAACTTTGAGGGGTCGAACCCTAACCTTCAGTAATGACTGTATATATAAAAAATTCAACTTATGAAGTATTATAAAATTTTGTAGCGACTTATAATGTGTATGTATACATTTTATATAACTTTCAATAGTAAAAACAGTCAATTATTATTGTTAGATACATTTGTTTATGAGCAAGATATGCCAGTAAATTTGATTTTTTTTTTTTTTTTTTTGGATTTTTATAGTTTTTAAGTTGGCACTACTGTCATTGATATTTGACTCCAAATTACACTTCAAAATATTCATGTGTGTTTGTAATACACGTCCTTTTGTGAAGAGCTAAAATCAAACTTTTTTGCCTTTTTTAAAATGTCTGAAAGATGATGACTAAAACACAAGTTAGAGAAGTGTTTTATTGGAACCGAAAAAATTTAAATTAATATTCGAGACTGTATTTTTTATAAGATTTTGAGAATACGCTCTTAATTTCTCAAGATACATAACCTATTACTCAAGAAATCCAACATCCAAGTTTTAATTTTAATAGCATGTCTAAACTCAACAATTATTGTTCTCTAATTAATTTTTATTCACTTTGTAACTGTTTTGAAAATTGAAAAAAATGTTGACTACTTTTGAAGGAAATGAAACGAATTTTGATGATTAAACAAAGATTTTTTAGTTCCTTATATTTTTTACCCATATTAGACGTTTATGAAATAATTATCGATTTCTGTATTTATATTACTTCTTCTATTTTCCAAATCATTCGAACAAGTAAACCATAGTATTAAAACCCAATTCTAAAAAAAGGATGACACGCAAAATGGTTTTTTATTTAAATTTATAGTTAAAAGAAATCTATATCTTATAACTGTAAATATACATTCCAAGATTCTAATAACATCTTCTTGTCTAAAAAAAACTTATTTAAGTGTTTTGAAAATTCTTTATTATACCACTGATAACTATAACTAAAAATTTGGAATATTTTTAAACTATTAGGCAAAAGAAATACATTTGAACCATAACATGGAATTACAATTATAGAACTTTCTTGTAAATCAACGATATTCGAGTATTCAACAAATATTTACATCTATATGGTCAATAGAAAATAATCACTTGGGTAGATTGTTAATTGAAAATGACACTCTCATATCACCATAATAGATACTAAAAAGTATCAACAGATTATCAATCAAAATAAGTTTTTTTTAAAACCCAATAGATTTCGGTTGTTTGAATTTTATATTTTGTAAGATTATTTATAAAACAAAAATGATAAATAAGTACATATATATAAATATATCAGAATAATCTTAGGCATGATAAGGAGCTGGGTGATAGGGTGCAGGATGGTAGGGAGCTGGCTTAGGAGCAGGCTTGTAGGTATCGTAGTGAGCTTGTCCCTCATATTTGACATCAGCAACATATCCAGAGTAGGCATCAGCAACATTGTAGTTGACAATTTGAGTACGGCCATCAGGGAGAGCTACTCTGTATTCACCGTAGGTGGAGTATCCGTCCCTGTTTTCGTTGGCAGAGAAGTTGACTCCAGAGTAGTCATCAGCGACAGCATATCCGTATTGGTAGATGGCAGGGGTATCAGCATATGTGTCAACAGTGTGATAAGGAGAAGACTTGTGGGCAACTGGGGCTGGATGGTAGACAGCTGGTCTGTGAACAACGGGAGCTGGGTGATAAGTGGCAGGAGCTGGGTGGTAGACTGCTGGTCTGTGAACTACGGGAGCTGGATGATAGGAAGTTGGTCTGTGAACAACAGGGGCAGGGTGGTAGGAAGTTGGTCTGTGAACAATATGAGCTGGATGGTAAGGGGCTGGGCGATAGGAAGAATGGACAGGGACATGAGCAGGAGCGTGGACAGCAGCAACTGGCTTGTAGTCAGCATTGTAAGGGTTGTGAACATCGCTTGGATCTGCAGCAGGTTGACTAACTACAGAGGCATGATAACCTCCATGAGGCTTGTGAATGGAAGTATGAACAGGAGCAGCATGTCCGTGTTGAATGGTTTGATGGCTGGTTTGGTCAGCAGAGACAAGAGCCAAAAGTGTTGAAAATGCAATAAATGCCTATAGTAAATAAAAAGAGATAAAGAACATTTTAAATGAGAATTCAGGATGTGTCTACCTTCATGTTTATGCTACTGTGTTGAGTATTGAAATCAGTGGATAACTGCTTGGTAAAACATTAAATCAAAGTGTTTTTATACAATGTGATTTTTTTTCAAATGTTTTAATAGTACATTAGAGTAAAAGGCAACACCCAACGCCTGGAATGCGTAACAGTCTCGTGAAATTGAAACTCAAGAGGGGAAATATTAGGTCCGATATTTTTAATATGTACGAGAACATTTCCTTTTTCTCCATATGTCAAAATATGAAAGGGGCTAGTAGTTCGTTAACTGGCACTCAATGCATAAATTTAATTGATCTATAACAAAGTTTGGGCGTTAGTTCAGTTTTTATTAATTATTATTAACAAATTTAAATATTATGGGTAAAAAATAATACAACTTTGAATAATACTTTATCAAAAAACATTTACTCTTTCTTGAACAAGTTCTCTTTTTTGTGAGTGATTTAACTTTTTTGTTAATAATAACTAATAATTATGGTTTTTTGACAGTATATTTTATTGATCAGTCATTTAAGACGAGTATTTATCATGTACTTTTAGCTTTTTTTTTCATAGTAAAAGAAAAACATTGCTATATGAGACTTGAAAAGTCTTATATAAAATATAATTTTTAAGTAATTAAATTTGTTAAGAGTATAATTTAATAATTTAGATGTAATGCATAATATATTGCATTTTCAAATTTGAAACGAGAACCAAATTTGTAAGTAAGAACTGAGAAAGTGCTTCTACATCCATTAACATCAACATATCTGGGTCAATAAAGTCCCATTTCATAGTTTGAGGAACAATATATATATTGTAAATAAATAGAGACTAATCCTTGAATGGGGAGGGGGGGGTAGTTTTTTAAGATTTTTTTTTATATAAAGAAAATTTTTCATTTCATTAAGATTCTTTCTTTAAATGTTCAGCAACATATCTTACTGTGAACGTTCTTCTCCCCTAGAGCCACCTTGGGAGGGAGGTAGTTGGGAATACAACAATTTCAATTAAGTTAAATTATTTTAAATGGGAATGTATTAGTTCCAAAATTTTGACATTCCGTCCTGTGATATCCTACATCTTACGGACTCATCCAATTTAGAGGAAAAAGCCATCCCTTGGAGTAATTTTTGCTAATTTTTTTGCCATTTTTGTAGATCTCAACCAGTGACGTCATCATAAAAATATTGTATAACAACTACCCATATTTTGGGGATGGACAGCCCATTATTTATAAGACTAATGATAGACTAAGCCTACAATGATAATAATGGCAAACCATTTGCGTTCAGGCAAAATACTTAAAGTTTACCTAAGCGAATTCATTTGGCGAATTGAGGTACTTTACTATTATATTAATGATAATAATACCATGTAAAGGGCGCTTTGAAATTGGGAACAGTTTTCAAGGATCGATAACAACAGGAGTAGAACAGAACATGATGTGGGGCGTGACAAATTTTTGGTTTCATAGTAAGAGTTAAATCAACACTGGTATTTTATGTGTTCAAAATGAATCTAAAGGGGGAGTCTATGTACTTAGTTTTGTAGACACCCGGATTTCCGTACCTAGATTTATAAGTAATTACAAGGATTTTTCATTTAAAAAATCATCTGTATAGAATTCGAAACATTTTGATGTTTTGTTCTATATCATTTTCCATCCATTCACAATATAGAGCATCATTTACAGAAAATAAATAGTTGAAAAATTTATCTCAAATGAATCATTATCGAAATGTATTCAACTTTTCATATTTTGAATTACATAAAGGAACCTGACATAGACTATAAAATAACTAAAAGCAAGATTTCCAAAAGAATTTCTCACAGATATAAACGCCCAATATATTCTAGAGATCCTAAAAGAAAAACCCTACTATTCACTGTTTCACTATTTTACTAAACTAATTAAATATTCCAATTAAATATGTTTATTGATGAGTCAAATTTGATAACTAAGTGTTTAAATTCTACTTCTTTCAGTTCTTCTAAATAAAATTTACTTTGAAAATATACACATGAAAGGAATTTTGAATTTAATTTTATTTCTAACTAACAAAATATATATAATTAACTAATCACATATGTCTTTTACCACACCAATGAATAATTTAAATTAAAAAGCAAATGATATGAACTTAACATGTGTAAAGTAAATTTAGTTGAATAAAATACAACATGAAATGTAAGAATTTCTAAGCATTTAATCAAAAGTATGCTAAAACGAATCAATTATGTATTTAAAGCAACATATTTGACATACAAATACATATACTTAATATTTGGTCCACTATGGTTCGACAACTTTTTTTTAAATCTCAAACCATTTAGACGAAATAATATAGTACATAATCTACAAACCCAAATTTAGGAAATAAGTTTAATTTATGTTTTATTGCATTTTCAGTTAAATTTGTCTTGCATTGCAATGTTAAACACGTAGAACATATAACTTTGAAATGTTTGTATAATTGTTCATTCTTATAAACACGACGAGCTTTTTGGGATAAACAAAAACACACTGTATTTTCCCTTCAGCTGATTTTCATCATTTGACTCTTCTTCTGATTTAAAGCAGCTGACTCTACGTGTTATGAGCTCAAAAAGGGTATTAATATTATTTATGATTTTGATGCATAAAAAATATATTAAATCAAGGATTGCGCGCCCTTTTTTTGAATTTTGAATATTATACAAGTATTAATGATTGATTTGTATATTGATAGAATTTATAAATATATAGTATATATAAATAATAACTCTTCCCAGTGTTAACAAGTTGGCAACAAGGAAAACAAAGAAGGGTAGTAGCTACCAGTTGTTTTTCCAAATTTTTCCTTTCGAGGTTGCGAGTGGACAAAAAAGCTCGACGTGAAAGTAGACCTTGACCCTCGTATTTGACATCAACAACGTATCCAGAGTAACCATCAGCATCATTGAAGTTGACTATGCGAGTACGGCCATCAGGGAGAGCAACTCTGTATTCACTGTTGGTGGAGTATTCTCTGTGGGCTTAGGCAGAGAAGTTGACTCCAGAGTAGTCATTAGCCACAGCATATCCGTATTGGTAAACGGCGGGGGTATCAGCATATGTGTCGACAGCGTGAAAAGGGACAGACTTGTGGGCAACTGGGGTATGGAGCAGGTACTGGTTGTTTTGGTCGGTAGAGGGAAGCACAAATACGGTGGAAAATTAAATGTCTACATCATTCATAAGATAAAAGATGTAGATTACTTCAAAAATGAAACCAGGGTGTGAAGAGTTAATATTAATACTACAAGTGATGAGTTTTGGAATCAATCAAAAACCAGTTTGGTTTAACATCAAATCAAACTCCTTTTTTATAATGAATGTTTTTTTTTTTCAAACGTAAAATAGTATATTCCGTAAAATAGTTGTCAAAAGGCAAGTCTTTTCAACACGTTTTACATCCATGAAATCAAAGTTAAAAAAGAATCAAATCCTGTCTTGTTCAGTTATTTGATTCAATTATATTCATTTTTATTTTTAAATATTTCTATAAATAATAATTAAATTATATAAACTGATCTTTTCGCTGGAAAATAATAACTATTTACAATTAATATATTTCAACACAACTTTTTTTAAACTTGCTATCAGTATAATGGGATATATCATTACCCTATTGTGTATTGTTATAGAATTGGAAAACATAAATTAGAAAAAGTTGTGTTACGTCATAGCTCTTTTTTTTTCAAAAAAAAATCTTAATGTAATAATGAGGAAATATCATTTGATTTTTAAATATATGTACTCTGTTCAAAAATTATTATTAGAAGCTTTTCTAAAACGCATAAATATTGTTGTCAAATCAACAACACATTTTAGATATAAATTCCATAATTAAAAGAAAAATAATACTAAGTAGGAAAGATTTTTTGCTACATTACAACAAGGATCTTTGAGTTAAAATACACCAAAATTTAACACAACATTTGTAAAATTTATTTCTAAATTCAGCCATTGAGTATTTTTTTTTTTTTTACAAATTATATTTGAATAGGATTTGTCAAATTTCAAACTGTCCACGGAGCCGGAAACGTTGGTGTAGTTAAAAAAATTAAGAAAATTTGATGAAATATTATTTTTTGAGTAATGAATTACTAAATTCGTAAAAGTATTGAATTAATTATTATTAAGTTTGAACTTATTATTGCCCATTAGGATATCATACAATTTTTACCATGGTTAGATCACTGATCAGTAATAGTTATATATCGGAGAAATTCATTTGACTTCATTCAGAATATATACTTCTCACACTAACCTTATTTCTGTAAATATAAAATGATCCAGAAGAATAAATAAACACTCACGTACAATTGAAATACATGAAATAACGGGCCCCTTGTTACTTAACGTTACATTTTCTCAAATATCTCCTCAATGAATGAATTTTGAGTTTTAATAAATCACATTAAGATATAGAAAAAAGAATCAATGGTTCAATGATATAGGCTAGCGTAAGTACAATGACTTTACTTTTATTACAAAAATATTGTTTCTTCAAAAAGAAAAAAAAATATTTTGATCAAATATCTTAAAGATAAGATGAAAATACGTGTTTGAGTAAAAGGGACTGTCTCAATTGTCCCTGCTTTCCCTTATAAATATAATTCCCTTTTTTACAGGTAGCAAATATTAATCAGAATTAATTTAGATATTTAATATACTATTTACGAGCTGCAAATTCCTTAACTAGTAGGTCTACTGTTAATCTCTTTACAAAAGGATTAACTCCATATTTATCTGCATAAAACGGTTTTAAACTTAGGCATAGTTTCAAATATTATATACAAATATTTTTGTGAATTATGTAAATAGTTAAATCATCTATTTAACTATGTTCATATTTTGACAACAAAAGTGTGAACCATTGTAATTGAATTTATATATTCATTACAAAGGTATTTATCATATTTGTTATAAACTCTGTGTAAAAAACTATTGTAAAAAGCATAAAATAATTTAAATGTGTCTCTCTAACACATAGTGAGCGTCATTGCATTTCTATCAACTTTCCCTTTAACAAAAACATTTGAGGTTTAAAATAATGCAAAAGTGAACCAAATACGTCCTTCTTCTGTTCTATACAGAGATCTACAGGGTGTTATTTGAGTTCAACTAATCAACATTCAGGATACTAATAAGGAACAATAGTAGGGCACTGAGATTATTTCCCGATTTCAAAGATTTTTTTTTTTTTTTTGAGACAATACTTTTGAAGCAATTTTAAATATGTAGTTTGAGGAATCGATTCCATGACTATTTTAAATTTATTTTTTCATGTAACAATGGAATGAACTAAACACTCAAAAAATATTTATTTAATCATCAAAATTCATTTCATTCACCTCCAAAGTCTATAGTACTACACAACCTCCGCCCTCCCCAATGCAATGCACTAGAGCCAACATTTTTTTTATCTTCAAAACAGTTACAAAACTTTTATTCAGTCAATAATTTCAGAACGATAACTGCTGACTTTAGACATGTTGTTATTAAAATTAAAATCCAGTGGTAGGTTTTCTTCAGTAATGTGTATTACACCACATATTCAAAAAGTTTCAAAAGAAAACAGTTTGGAACGCTCATTGTAACTTTTTTGATTGCAACAACATTTCCCACAATTGCATTTTAGTCATCATCTTTTAGACATTTCAAAAAACAAGGAATTCGATTTGAGCTGTTCACAAAAGGACGACGCGTATCTCAAACACTAATGAATATTTTGACGTGTAATTTGGCACAAATGTCAGTGCCAACTTAAAAAACAAAAACATTTATCCCTGTCAGAATCCTAAAATACGAAAAATTTATATTTCCTGGTGTTTTTTATTCATAGTAGTATGTTATAATGTACGTTAATTGTGTAAAATACATGACTGAAGCAACTTTGCTTACATGAGTGCTTTTCAAACTTGGGGGCACTGTAATGGGGAGGGGATAAAAGATTATGTTTACACATATTCTACATGAATTATAACGCATAATTGAAATTGTCATTCAATCTGTAATGTTTCGCTGTATTGTGTTCTGACTTACAAATTTGTATCAAAGAATTGCAGAATAAAAATAACAACTCAATGTATCGTATAACCTCACGGGAACCTTTGATTTGATAGAAGAAAAAAACCTAATTGCAGAATCGTGATTAGAGCATTTTCATATTATATGTAATCAAGTTTTTTGAAAACATTTTACACTCAAAGAATATTTTTAAAATTCTTATACAACTTATAAATCCGATTTGAATGCGATTATTTTTGTATCATGGACGGATAATTTGACAAAATTTATTGATATTAAAATGAGTGTTCCTATATGAAGTCATATTTTAATTATTTTATTTACTATCCAGTAACATGTATGTAGTTTAAAAACCTTGTGTTTTTTAGAAGTAACTTATTTTGGGTAGGTTGAAAGTAAAAAAAAATCTTGCCCTTGATTTTCTTATTAACTCCTCAGGCTATAGTGAACTATTATCCTAATCAGGATACAACTGTCCTTAATTTTTGATTCGCATGAATGCATTATGCATCCATGTATTTTATATTAGACCTGTCTAGAAAAACAAACACTTCTTTTGATATTGTTGTATATTTCCGTACTTTTTTCCATGCTTTTGGATATGCAAACCAAAAGAATATTAATTTACTTTTGATTTAAAAACATTTTATCTCATGGGCCTTAAAGATTGAAAAAATGCACATTTTGATATATAAAAATAATTGTACATATGTGATGGTAATGGAATGATGAATGAAATAACCTAATGATAAAATTAAAACTATTCGATTAATATCCTGGAATGGTTTTATCCTTCTAACACAAAACATTGGTTACAGTCTCACGTTTAACACTTTAATAATTGAGTATACATAGTAATATATGTTTGTATAATGTTCATATATAGTATTTTTCGACGAACCGTTCTAGAACTATTTTTAACTATTTACTCTTTCAATTTTTTATTTAGACATCATTATGAAATATCAAGAAACATTCTATTAAAGCCTCAATTAGGAATGAAAATATGGGGAAAAAAAGTATTTTGGTAGTCTTAATTAATGAGTAAAATGTAAAAGACAGAATGACACAGTATATCAAAATAAAACATACAGACGAAGAAGGGAGCTCTTATGTTAACCTATGTAAAACATTTCTTAAAGAAAAATATATTTATAAAATAAATATTTATTTTTACGGTATATAAGAAACATAAAAAAACATAGATAGGAACTTTAACAGTCGTCTAATTATCTATGGAACAAAATCCTACATAGTTTTAATGTTATTATCTACCATATTAACTTTAATATTTTTTGTTAAAAGCTCAACACATTCTAAAAAATAATATAAATACAATGATGTAACACATTTATGGATGAACTACGTTCCCCGGAGCAAATCTGACCCACTGGGCATTGTTTGAATTTTTGTATGATTATAAATACATACACATACCTACATATAGCTGTGAACCAGATTACAAAAAAATAGTGTTGTCACGATAACAATGTTTTCACATCAGTTTCAGTACCAAAGTTCATATCAATGTTTCAATACATTTTGACTCAAAACATAAACCAAAAGTGTCGTGTGGGTTAATTCATATTAACATGGGTGTCTCTTGGAGTTTTTTGAGGGGAAGGGGGAGTTTTTTGCTAGGGTTTTTGTGTTAGATTATCCGGGCCAATATTTGTATGACGTAATGGCACCGTCAATCCCGATTTTCTATATCCATTTAATATTTGACAAATCGTTTTAAATGTACCAGTACCCCAATACGGATATACTGGTTTACTGTACAACACTAGAGCAAAAGAAAACAATAGTTGTTATGACTCTTGACTAGGCATTGAAAACATACATAATCTGATCCATACCTATAAAAAAACGTTTCCTTCATGTTGCAACAGAATAAGTTCACGATGGAGTCCCAACAACATAACAATTCCATTACTCATTATTTTAACTTATTTTAGAGGTTGATCTCTTTACTGTGGCTCTTCATATGGGCCCTGAACGTTGATTTGTTAAACTTGAATTATTTCTTTCACAGCCGTCAACTATTATCTACTATAAAATCTAGAGTAGTCCAACAGTCGGGGAGAGTGACATAACCGTTGTACTACCAACTAATTTCGAGTATAAGTCCAAATAACGTAAGGGTTTCCTTTAAAGCTTTCAACCTCGTAGAAAACAAAATCATTTTTATTTACTATGTATATATTTATTTATCAGCTGTCGATTTTTCTACTTCTCCTTTAACTTATTATTGTTATGAACGTGGATTATCTGTCGTTCAGCTGTAAAAAAACATTTTTTTCTCTCTTTATATCAAAAAGAATTCTTGGGAAGAAGTAGGTAACTATTAATGACTGAGGGAGCCCTTTCCTTCCCTCTATTTCTCTTATGAGGAAAGGTTGCGAGATACAATAGAGATAATGACGCTTAAATGAAAAAGTTTTTTTTAATACATCTCATCATAGAATAAGTATTTGCATTATTGACCAATTGTGATGACTTTAACATTATGGATAGCATTGTTCTATGCCTTTTAGCCCCACCTGAAAGATAAATCCAGTACGTCCCTGACTTGCATCTAAGAAAAAGTTATACTATTAGAAATAAAAAGTTAATTATTTTTGACAAAAAGTATTCTTTCATACATAAATATCAACATGAAGTATCATGCCGTCATTACATATACGGAGTATGTAGCCTTGTATTTGAATGAAACTCACTCATAATGAAGTCATTTTGAGCCAGACATGCAAGTCAAGATGAAATAATTCATCTCAGTATACATTAATAAATTAATGTAGAGAAAAAAGTTAGAACAAAATATTATGTAACTATAATACACGCATTTAGACAATTTCAATCATAATAATAATAAAAGTTAATATAAGACCCCACCTTTGCTCCTAAACAAATTTTTGAATCAATACTTCCTCCTACCCTGCAGTTCTTTTCTTTTCTTTTCTTTTTGTTTCTTCAAATATCATCATCACACCAGGCCTCTCAAAAAATAGATATGCATGTATATTGAACATGTACAATCATAGTTACATAAATGAAGAGGCAAGGGATTATTGATAAGCCTGGGTTTTTTAAGGAAATCTGTGAACGGAGTCATCCATAAAATACTACCAACAATATTACATCCTGTACCATGCAAAAGTCTTTATCTAAAAATAAAAAAATTATAATAAAAAATGCATATTGCTAATATATATATATATATATATATATATATAAGTATAAAAACTTGACTTGCAACAGGTTATAATTTATTTCTATATTTTTTATGAGATGAGAAATAGCGTGAACACCCAAAATAAATTTTTATTATGCAATTATAAACTAATATTTAGGACCATATATGAAATCTTTTTAAATGCATTTACGTAAGTATGCGTACTTCCACATTTAATAGACTGTAAATCGTTCTGCATGACTCAGGAGACAACTACTTTAAATTGTACTGTTTGAAATTCTATAGGTTGAAAGGTTATGGACATTTCTTCTAGTTGATTTTTCGTTCTCATAGTTTTTAATCATTTGAGTGGATTTTTATTTAATTTTGACTGCTGAAAGGGTTTGAACAGATGCAGTTTGTATCATATTGTAGAGCTTTTTTTTTAAGGAGTGCACTTTTTATTTTTAACTTTTTCTGGTTCAGGAGATCAATTTTGTGTCTAGTTGATTCTTAGTCTTATGGCCGCATTAAAAAAGGGCAAAAAATTTTTAACTGAATGAATGAAATTAAATTGAACTCTTTACATGTACTTTTTAACTTTGAAAAAGAAAGAAAATTAATGCTCCAGAAGAGTATTTTCTTAATTTAATTTTTAGTTTGGTTGTTTTAAGGAAATCTTTATTAAGAGTAAGATTTTGAACTTTTATTTTTTAACTCAAAGGGGGGGGGGGGAGTTATTTGTACATTTCTAAGTGCAGGGCTAAAAACACTTAATGCCATGCTTACCTTCCGTCCCTAAAATCATCATTGCCTCTGGACTCTGAGTCCTCTTTTCCCAAATTTGACAAAGTCTCCCCAATAATGATAAAAAAATTGTGTACATAACATCAATTTTGTTGTATAAAAAACTGTTATTAAGCCCCTTTCAAAACACTTCTGTTTTGAACTACACCTGAATTAAAATTATATTGTATTAAACATGATATTCAATCATGATCAAATGCAAGTATATAAACTTTTATGAGGATATATATGGTACTTGGAAGATATTTCCGCTTACTCAAGAGATGCAAATAATTTTATTGAAAATGCATTTAAACCCACATGTACTAGAGAATACGAATAACGATGTACTAAGCCGTTTCATTCCTAGTTGTGTTAATGTTTTTTTAATGGTTTATTGTATATTTGCTCAATATATGCACATTAAGGATATTAATATAGGCCAATAAAAAACCCATTTGAAATGTATTTAAGTTGATGTATGGACCTATTTTAAATTGATTTCATCAAAGTAATAATTGACCCTTATGCTATTAAAAGTGACCTTAAATTTTGAACGGTAGCTAAGCATACATTTTTTTTACTCCATTAGGAAACGAGTTATTTTTTTATTAGTGTATATTTTGATTAAATGGCTCCATTGTCAAATTGAGAACTCAAAAAAAGGGATCTCAATCATGATGTTGTTACTATGTATGTAGATCAGGAAGTTTAAATTCGACTTAACAAAGGTTGTATGTAAGTTGACATCCCATGAAACTCTACAATTATCTTCAAAAAAAACAAAGGAAATAAAACCTCAAACAACGAAATGAAATTCCACATACATATACCGACTTATGTATAATCTTGAAATAGTAGTACTAGTAACAGCCGTGACAACATCAAAACAAAAAACATTTATCCCTATCAGAATCACAAAAAAATGTAATTCAAATTTCCCGGGTATTTTTTATCATATTAGTTGCAAAAATCATAGTATATCAATCTATGCCATAAAAGTATGGCTATTAGATATTAGGCTAAATATTTAAGAAATATAAAAATAAATTTCATATTTTGTTGATTTTTGATCAAAATTGCTTATTTGTTGAGACATCTCTCATGACAAATTGGCATACAAATATTTAATGTGAGCCCAAAGGATATTTAAGAATATCTAATACAGGGCGTGGTACACAATTTCACCAATGTAACTCAACAATATAAAGACTTTAAATCAATTTATCTCTTAAGTAGATTCTTATCTTGACTATATATCAACCTTTGTTTGTATTATTCATCAAGTACTGATGCATATCTTCGAAGGTTGTGTCCTGCCATTTTTTTCTATTTTAAAAGTACTTTGTCATGAATGAATACACAAAATTATTCACACTCACTATTCTAAATCAGATGAAACTGCAAATGACATGAGACTATTGATAGGAATGTAAAAAATATGCAAATGGGGCGTGTAAAATAAAAAGAAAGAAAAAATCATCAACCTGGGGACTCTGACAATTTGATGAATATTGAGAGGGAAGGAGCTTGAGCAGTCATGACGTTTTACTGAGCTACAAGCTGCTATTCTCCTTTATATATACAACAATGAATAATAACATAGATGACAGGAAGAAAATTAACTGAAATGAATGTCAGAAAAATATATATTTTTAACTAATACTAATTATACGAGGACTTGAGCCCTTTTTGTTTACACTTTTATTTGCTTTATTAACCTTAATGCATGTATTCCTTCATGCGAAATCTTTACTATCAGGTAGATGTTCTCCCCTCAGTAGTAATAAAGGAAAAATGATAACAGCTTTTGAAAACAAAAAGTATTGATAAAAGTGCTAACTCCACAAAATCTCACACGCGGCATTTTGCATATTTTTTACATTCCTAACTATTGAGTCATTATACAAGCGCATTTATAATATGAAAGACATTTCAAGAGATCTTTGATCATATGTACCATTTATGATTAGAAACGTATATTTTTTTATGAGTCAATTCACAGAAAAAATTATTATTATTTTTTTTCAGGAGATTTGATCATTTTTTTTCATTTTAGCCAAAAAGCATTGGACCCATTCTCATTAAGTATAGATTAGAAAAGGATAAGGTGCTCCAAAATGCGTTGGAAAAATATTACTTAATAGAGTTAAAGTTACTTATTACTTAGAAGCAAAAGTAATATTTAACGATTACATCATTTTATTTTTTAACATAGACACCACTTTTTTTAAATATACAATATCAATATATGACGTCATTTTTATAGGATTTATGAATAGTTTCTAGTGTCCCTAATGTTAAATATTTCAAATCGAAAAATTAAAGGAACATTATGTTCAGATTCAGGCTTTAAATTGGTGCTCTTTCATATTTTCCATTTGAAGCATTTTGCATAGAATATAATACATAGTTCTTGACATATTCAGCTTTGATTTTTGAGAGTAGCCAAATAACATCAGAGATAACACAGATGATGTACACTTTAAATATTTACTCATATCATCATCATATTTTACATATTTTGAACTATGTAACTATCATTAATTTATTCCTCACTCTATTTCTTCTCTTTTCTCCTGAGATATTGCTGTTTTGTTATGTTAAAGGTTTAATCGATTTTAAGCTCTCTACCAATAATATAATAATCTTGGGTCATTATTCCTAAAATGAACATATTTTTAGGACGGAGTAAAATCTCCTGCTTCGGTGATATTATTCTTTTATTTCCATGGGCCTCTGTACATTTCTAAAGGCACCCTTTCATGTTTATTCCTTGAGCTAGCCCTCATACTAAGTAACTAAAACGTTTAAATTTGTCTACAATAAGATGCAGTACTCTAGTAATTATTTAAGCTTTTTGAAGTTATTGTGTGTAGGTATTTTGTAGCAAGGCGAAGTTCAGAGATATTTTGATGCTAAATTCAGCCTTTTTGGAGTTTTAGGATCCTATTTACCTAACACATAGGTGCCTAACAAGTACGTACAATAGATGGATACACATAATTGGTACTCCTTGTCAAAAAGGCATTCCTTAACCTCATTTGCCGACATAGATACATAGTATATGAATAGAGAGTTGTAAGCACTCCTTTCCAAAAAGGTTAATTATATGCAATGTATGTATAAGCACATGTTATGTCGCAAGGCTGGGTGTTAGTCAGATACCTAAGCAATTTACACACACACACATATTATCTAATCCACGGAACTTACTCACCTATGTACATACATATACCCATATTGTTCCTTAACCTTACTATGAGTAGGATGCATAATCTTCTCTTTATATCTCACTACCGAATATTTTTAAGAAATACGCTAGGGGGGAATTCACCTTTGACCTCCTAAATATGCTGTTGTTTATCACTCTACAGAGCTGTGATATCTATTACCTATGCTAGTACATATGTATGTATGTATATATTTGTATAAATACGCACCTAATTTCCTTCATTTTGTGGCGTAAATTCAAAAGTCAAATCAAATATCAATACCATTGAAAAAACAATAATATTTCTATGTCAGTTCCTTATGTGCATCCCATGGACTTTGATTAGAATGAATATTTATAGTTTTATTATTATTATTCATGGCTGAAATATGTATTTTAATTAATTTATTTTTCATTTCTACATACTATTGGAGAGTAGACAATGGCATGCATATTAGACAAAGTTTGTTAAGGAAGTAACAAGCTGTACATGGGATTTTTTTTTTTAGTGAGTGATATTATCTTTTGACATTTACTTTTCGTTTGATTAATCTCAAAGACTTTTTAGAATTATCTACTTACCTACTACTTACCTTCATTGCGAAAGAATACATAAAGAACTGAACGTGTGTGTGAGTGTGTTTATTCACTCCATATTGATTCATTTTTCACATTCTATGTAATTGACATTTATCATTACATGACAGCCTATTATGTGCAATGAGAATAGTATCCTCATTGTATCTCTCAACCTTACTTCAAAAAATGGAAAGAAAGAAAAAAAAAACACTTTAGATTAAATGGTAATTAGCCATTAAAAATGACAAATGGAGTTTCATCTTTCATTCAAAATTGATCATTTTTTGAGGCAATACCGTAACGAAGGTGCTGGAGCAAAGGGCCATTAAGTCTATATACTTATACACCCTATATAGAGACGTCTCTAATTTTCTACTCCTTTGTTACGATGTCGATTCAAATTGAATTTCGACATAAAGACCAAAACAGGACCATGATCAATCTCGATAACCACATCACTAGGGTTCTCCCTCTACAATGCAAATGTTTCTGTGCTATGAATATATTGTTCTATGTTCTATTACTTTTCTAAGCATGGATAAAAACCTCTAATTATATTGAAAAATAAAATAAAGATCAAATTTAATTATATACATACATAGCATGATTAATTAATTATTATTGGTTATCTAACATGAATACATTTTCTTATTTAAGAAGAAGTCTTTGAAAGCTTAAATATATGTATATTATAGATATAGTCATCTACTTATTTCGAAACTTTGCAAAGACGTGGACACGTATATTGAAATATCAGGAAAACATTTTGTATCTAATAAGATATATAATTACATACATCTACGAATTTAATAATTCCCTATCATTATACCAGAAACATAGTCAATTGTGCTTCATTGTGTTCGTATCTGCAAACTATAAAAATGCACAATCTATTTTTTTTTTTCATAACCCATTGATAAATTGCATGGAGTTTGCATGGTGTAATTAAACATAAGCAACCATGAAATGTACAGAAATTATTCGATCAAATGTTTTAATATGTATTAATTCAATTGCTTAATTAAAGTAATCATAACTTTATGTACATAAATTTGTAGCTGAAAGCATATGACCCTAAGGATAAGCAGAATTAATTATAACTGCATGATTTAATGATACATTGTGTTAGTCATTTTGGCTTTTATCGTTAGAGATATCATGAAGGGCCGACTCATAAAGGGATAATTTCGTGATGATAAAAGATCATTGGTATTTAACTCACCTTCATCACGCAAAAACCCATACCTTGCTTTTCCCTCTACATATTTTGCGATTAAAATAATAATAAATTATTAAAATTCGAGTCCCATTGATTACATTTGTAAAATTAAACTGCTCGTAACCAAGAGCACGTGCAATGACTGTATCCATTTTTGCAAACAACAACAATAATAATAATAATAATGAAATGATTACTATCGAGGAACACAAAGAACCAAATAAAGTATAAATCATGTCTCATTTGACGCTATATGTGTACATATTTACAGTTAATTTCAAATCTAGGAAGTTCGTAATAGCTTACAACCTTTAGTAATCTACGGAAGCTGATAGATACCATTGTTGCATCTCGATACACTATTATATACATATATGTACATGGTATGTACAGACAATCTTCAAACAGTTATATGTATACCTATTCGTATTTTTAATGTAATAAGACTCGTAACAAAGTAGTAGCTATATGTATATGACACGTATAATTATAGGTAAATGAGTATAGTTATTAAGATGTGAATCACTTATGTATTTAAAAATTATCTAGGTGTACATAGATGTATGTAAATATACATACAATTTGCAAAGAGTAGCGTTTTATATGTTTGACTAAGGAATCTGCAAGGTTCAGTCAATACGAACAAATCTACATATATCCAAATAGTAGACTATGAGATCATATTCTAAGTATTTATACATATTCTGGCATTTGTTGCAAAACGTTGCTACATTGATTGTATCTCGCAACCTTTCATAAAAGAGAGAGAGAGAGAGAATAATGGTCCAAAATCATTTGGTAGACGTTAGTTAGCCATTTCCTTTTTAACTATGAAATCATTCTTTATTCAATAGTATGGAATTACTCACAGCTTCCTAACCATAACTTGTTGATATTGCATATAATAAAATACAGTGTAAATAGATGTGTGTATGTGAAGTAACATTGTGCCAAATAGAGACGTCGACTATATGTAGTTTAAAAAGTAGACTGGCCCGGCCTTCAGCTGGTGTCCCTTTTTCAAGTCAATAGATATTGTTTTTCTAAAAGAAAAAAAGGCCTATCAAGTATATAAAGATGTTGAGAGGGGGATTTCATCCCCCACTCCTCAATAAAAAAAGAACTTATGTCAAGTCTAAAAAATATTTTGTTTAAAAGCCCAGCCTTTTGTATGAAATCGTATTTCATACAAAAGAAGAATATTTGAATATTATCAGACGCAAGAAAATGACAGCTGATGAAATCTGTAGTACAAAAGGAATGAACGATTAGCTCTTTGAGCTAATCAGCCCTTTTTCATCAGTCGACTCTTCTTTGATGGAAAGGAGCAGTTAATTTATGTATTTACACTTCAAAGGGGTAAATTGACACTTCTTCACTTGCCATCAGGTATCTTAGTATGCCAAAACTATGCTACAAGGCTGCTACTACTACAGCCCATAATACGTTTGTGTCAACTTTTTCCCTTTCTTTTAAAAATTCGAGGTTTCGAGTGAATATTAATTATAATTAATTATAAAAAAAGGCTATGTAGTCGTGTTCCTTAAAGGCAAGACAAAAAAAAAAGAGAGGACCGGATATCACGTTTGTATTTCATGACAGAACATGTCATATATGTATATGTAGGTATATATTAACTTAAGTATTTGTGAGTGTCAACTTCGACGTTTCTACTTATAGTACAACAATAAAGAAATTCAGGTTTAATAAACTTGATTTATTGCCCTATAAAAGTAGGAAATACGTTCATTCCGTAGTTTTAAAGCTCCACTCTACGTACTTTGCATTAAAATATGTAATATACTTTATCAAATATTATGTAAACGCCCGTTATAACAACAGTGTTCCTTGTGGTACGTACATACAAACTTTCAAAGACATTTGTGATGACATTTTCATGCAAGCTGTATCTACATACATATGTGGAGATACAGCTCAATGAAGTTAACTATAATTATAATTATAAAGGACCTACTTTAAAAAAAAAAGTAGTATTTAGAAGGCATGTATTTTGCTTTGACGAGGTAGATCGATAGGTGTGACCTAATTCCTATACAAACATACATAATATGGTATTAGGTTTGTAAATCGTGATTGAATTATAACCACCTATGAATGAATTCATCAATAACCAACCAACCAACCAAATTCCGTTGAAATGCTACATATCAGCAACAAAGTATATGTATACGTTGTGGATTCCTTCCTTCAGGTAATTATAAGTCGTACGTACGTACGAACGAACAGAGTTGCTTTGAATTCTGTCTAGACGTGCCATCTACCTATGTATGCTCATGTGAATATTGATGGTTCCCTTTCTTATCTAATTAAAGCACAATATCGGAAGTTAAATATATATATATATATATGTATATTGATGTAATTATTACAAACATAGGTGATGTGAACTTGCCTTGAAGCCAATATTATTGATTTCCTAATTGGTTTTAAATTTTTTTTCCCCCTAACTTTTGACATGAGTGATTCACCCAACATGAGCAACAACTCATTTTGGGCTTAACTTCACGTAGGAAAAGGGAGAAAAATATCAAATCAAGAATTTCAGAGAATGTACATGGATAATAGTAAATAATGTTTCTAGTGTTTTAAATGTTAGGGCGTCAAATGTTGAGTTCCTTTATTTCTCTCTCTCTCTCTCTCTTTCTCACATTTCCTTCATAGAATAATAACGCATTGCATTATGTACATATGTAGTTACCTACATATATAATACATGCATGTAAGTACATACATAGATTGCAATGCGGAACTCCCTCCACATTTGTTTATTGATGGCTCTTACCTACATACATGGGCTCATATACATAGTATAGTTAGTCTGTGTGCAATTTGTCATTGCATTCAAATTTTCATTTCCATTCATGAGTGTTAAAAAATGCATACATATTTGTTTTAATTGATGAAACAAAGAGAGAGAGAAAAAGACTCATAACCAGGGATTTACATTTACGTTTGTACGGAAGGGAAAATAATAGTTTTATGATTAGAAAAGGATAAACAGTTGGTACCGCTGTTTTTTTGTTTTTTAATATTACTATTGTTGGGAGCAAGAGATATGGTATTATTGATGAAGGACCCTTAGCAAAAATCAGCTGCCTCTTATGATTTATCATGGAGAGAAAAAAGGTACTGCTCTTTAGGGAGGAGAACCTTATATGTATATTTCAAATCGCATTCGTCCATTAAGGATATTACAATTATGTATATATATGTAAATCATAATTTTATTGTGTATTTTTGACAAATATGGGCAGAAATTTGTTGATACTTTTCTTTTGGAGTGAGATGTTCCTTCTTCCTCAACGATCTAATAAAAAATGAACATAATTTTAAAAAAGAACAAAAATGCAAACCGTTTTTTTGTTTCCTTTTTCTAATTATAAAAATGCATTTTTTTCTCTACAAAGGTCCCATCATCCCAACATCTCACTCCAGAGGAAGAATTGAAAATACATATATTTTTTATGATTTTTGAAATGTACATATATCAAACCTTTTCTTGTAAATGTATATTATTTGAGTGTACACCGTGAAAACAAACTGAGACGATTATTTTTTTTTTTTTGGAAAAACAAGTGTTAGGCGTCGTGATATTCAGAACAAAATTCTGTACAAGGTTTATTTCTAACTTTTTCACCATAGTTTTCTTTCATTCCCTCGCAATTTAGAACTTAGTATCATAATTTAATATTGCTAAACGTAAAATGCTGACCCTATATGTAATTTTAGTGTGAAGTTATCACTTCCTCTCGAACAATAGCTCAGTGCTCATATACATATTTATTCTTATTTTGAATCAAGGTTCATTCTATTCATGGATATTAACTTTGGGAAGTTATATGTATACTCAGGTATATATTTTAGGTGCAATTATGTTATTTAAATCTAGAAGAGCAGACCAGTTTTGAGTGTATGTACATCATGAAATCGGACTGAGAGCTTTAAGAAAAATGAAGACGAGTTTTCTTTTACTATCAATTTTTATCACATTAAAATTGACTTACAAAAATGAGTCACTTTGTTTGTTTAAAAAAAAAATAGTGAAGAAATAGATCATTGACCATAAATTATGAAGCTCTATGATTTTACTCAAAAGTTATAACCTTTCATAAAAAAGATACAAACATAGCTTGTGTGTAATTTGGATCTTACTATGTATATCACAAAGCTTGATACTCATTTTTCTAAAAAAAAAAATGAGCATCTCAGTCTGATTTCATGCTGCACACTCACAGTTTAAACATTTTCCTACCCTTCAAAATAGTTACAAAAGAGACAATTAATGTTAATACAGGGTCTTAAATCAGAAGCTAGGGCCACAATTCTTGCTTCCACCTTCACCTAGCCGCCTCAATAAAGTGTCCACCCCTACCCATGATTTTAATCGCATCTCTGAATTAATCTACCTATGTAATTGAGTCTACAATTTATAGCTTAACCAATGTGTGTGTGTTTGTTTGTTTGTTTTTTAAATTGAAACCAAGTATTTGGAAGAATAAACATCGATTAATAAAAAAAATTATTATTTTTTAACAATTTATGTAAAAATTATTTGCTAAATATTTTATAAAATATTGAAAAAAATGGCTAGGGTTGAGTTTTTTTACTCATTTTCTAAGGAGTTATTCCTGAGTCGATCCGTATATGATTAATAGTAACATTATCTGACACCTTTTCTACATCAAAGAACAAATTAGTTTTTAATCATAATAGAACAGATTAAGAGAAGTAAAAATCTTAAATAATAGCAAAATACGCATTCCATCGAATTGACAAAATAAGAGTCAATTTCCTCTTGATTCATACTTAGGGAGTATTACATTTGAGAATAATATTCTCAAAATATGTAGATAAAAAAATATTCCCAAAATCTGAAATTTTTCTCCAAATATATCGTAAACAATTGGTACACCATAGATCTGACTACCAACTATTACCACTAAACAGAGTTTATTAACAACTAAATTATATTATTTTCCATTTTTAAAAAAGAAATGAAAAAAGATCAATTTTAATTCTCTGGGTCCTACTTAACAAAGTTTTGATCTCAAGTAAGTTGACTGTGAAAAACAATTCATATTTCATCATAATGTAAACACTGTGGTAATCAAATTAGTCAAGGCACAACCTCCTTTAATGCTTACCCATTATCATCTAATAAATATTTAAAATACCCTTTGACATTCAAAGACATAAATTGAAATAATAAATTATTCCATAAAAAAATTAGACAAAATGATCCCCGTACATACTTTTGCATCTAACCCATTGGTGGAATAGGAACACGATAAAATACATTTTTCCGAGTCGTATATTTCATCTTCATAACCTCAAAATTTAGCGCCTCCTGGACAATATTCCACCCTATAAAACATTCATTGTAGCAGGGAGGCTGGCCCCTCTGCCAATGATCTCAAGGAGAAAAAAATGTCAAAATCAGTAAGAAAATGTAACTGCCCTAGGGGTCAATATTGTTGTTGTCTGCACCATTGGATATAGACATAGTAATTGTTTCTTAATTTGCGAAAAATAAGTTTAAAGAGCAATGTTCAGTCAGATGACGAGACACTTGCTCAGGGAGTTCTTTGAATTGAAATAGCAGTTGATATTTTTAACTGATACATACTTTATCCCTTCTTAAAGGAATAATCACACCTTCATCGAGAATTTCAATGACGTCATAACCATTCATATTCTTGTGACTGGATACTTAATAATTGTCACCGAATGGGAGTAAATACATTTTTAATTAACAAATATTATATTACAATCACTTTTCCAGGCTTATTTGAAAAGGCATTACTGTACATATGTACATATATATCGTATTCTAACTCAATAATAATTATTACTGTCTTCTCCTATATGAGGTGGGATATTTTTTGAGTTTTTACTAGATATTATTTAATTAGAGAATTATATCGATAGTAATAATAATCAAACTTTAATTGCAGTTCAATATACATTTAAGATACGAAGGAGTGCTTCACATTAGATAGTAATTATGATCAGTACAATTATTTTATTGAGCAAACTGTTTTATTCGTGTGGTTCGTATGAAAAATAGTTCTTTTGTTATGCACATGTAAGTTACAAAAATTAAACAAATTCATTTGTATATATATTTATAAATTGTCAAAAAATCCTTATATTATATAAAAGTAAAGAGAGGGAAACCAGGCTGGTCACCTGTATTACATATGTATGTACATGTCTATAACTTATAATATATTTAATATATAATTTGGGAAGGGAGTCTTAAATGAACCTCTCAACCCACATGAATGTGTAATATTCACACTGTCTTTTGTGTTATGAGCCTATATCTTCGAACTAAACGTTACACTATATGTACATTAATAAGTTTGAAAATATTCGATAATACCTACGTTTTATGATTGTACATATACTATGTTGTGGGATCGACCTATAGGAACTATCTATATATTCTATATCTATGTATGTATGTAGTTATCAGATTTTAATGAATATATATATATATATATGTATTTTTAGTAGTCAATTTGTATTAGCCAAAGACTTGCTCCTGCGTGGGATAATAAGTAAAGATTTTCTTTACAATGCTGTAATGAATATTCATTATACTCTCATAAAATAAAAGATATTTTATGAGAAAATTACAATATGTGAATTTATTTAGATAGCCGACACATGACATACTCAATTCTTTAATCCATAGCAATAAAAAGTTGAGTGGAGTCCTTTGTAAAGAGCCAAAGTGCATTATAAACTAATATATGATATTCATAATTCAATATCTATTTTAAAATAGTAAAAATATAATTGCATTGTAATGAAGTAAAGCCATACTCAAAGATTTCCTCCCATATTAAAAAAAAAATAAAAATAAATAGATACATCAAATCCTAGTAAAGGTTATTCTACCATGATTTCAGTGCTACATTCAAAAGAGTCGTTACCTACCTAATCATATGATTGTAGGTAGGTAGAACTACATTTAATCTATTTCATTTGAAAAGTGTACTTATTGAATGTCAGTACTCTGCTTTGGGATACGGATAACATTTACTCGTGGGGCTGGACCTTTTTTTTTTTTTCATTGAGAATGAAGTAGTACTTCACCTTCATGAAATGAATATCTCATATATAATTTAGTACTCATGATAGATTGTATAAATCATTGCATGTGAAAAGCTGAATCAAATAATAGGTAGTCATGCACTCACTATAGGGCAAAGTGAAGTGGTTCTCAAAATCTGTCTTCAGTTGTTGTTTTTTTTTATTCATCCCTTTATGTCTTTGTTATAGTTTTGATCGCGATCCCTGGAAGTCGTTTTGGTCTTGACCACAACACTAATGAGGCCTATAATAAAGATATCTAGATCGTGGTCAGTCTTGGCCTTTAAACTAATTTGTCTTTAGAAGGTTTTTGTCACGTCTTTGTGTCTTTATCCCTAATAGTCCTGGTCTTGAGAACAAGATCAGTATCAAAGCAACTAGACTATTTTTAAAGAGAGAAAAGCATGGCCAATTACTTTATTGGTTTAAATTGCTCAAGGTCTCGGATAAGGTGGTTTTGAATCCAACACTATCTTTAAATTATTTCCATTAGCATTATTGATAGCATTTCTGAGCTCACCTCCCAAGTTCCATGCATATTTACATACATTATTAAAAAAGATAAAGAATTTTTTTAGAAAGGTACGAGCTGGAGGGGAGGTCTTTGTTGAGATGGACCTAAAAAAGTTTACACATAAAATTTATTTGTATATTTGCAAATGAGATTTGAAGTATTTAACCTTGTCGAACATTGAACTGTAGACTATTTTTGTAATAAAATACTTTATTTTTTATTGTACTGGTCAAAATAAATAAATGTAAATGGTCATTTTGACCCAAAGTATCTAAGCTAGGTAATCGGTTAATATATATATTTATATATTTGAAAGTTTAATGAGGGTAATACATATTACTTCAGACACAATACCTATTTTGGTTTTTTTTTCCTTAGTCCTCAGACTTTTAGCCATTGTTTTTCTCAAGTTTATTATCTAACGATAAGTCAATCTCATGACTCCCATTCTTTCATTCTAGTCAGATATTTATATAATTAATCTTTCAGAATAAGACGAAATGAAGGCAAATATGGGGAAGTCACTTAATTTATGTATATGTTGTCCGTATGAAAAATAAAATTATTATTGGGGTGAATTTATATCTTTCCAACTTTTCATAGCATTTTTTATAAAAAGAATTTAAATATAAGCTAATAAACTTTACGGAAAAGTCAGTAGTGACCAGCAAGAATTAACCAAATTATTACATTTACAAATTTCAAAATTGTCGAAAGGACCATATAACCTAAATGATTAGGTTTTTTGGCTAGTAAGATAGGAGTTACGAGCATCAATTGACCCTCCAATGGTGCTTATAATTAATTATATGCCCTTTTTTTTAAAGGTCGAAAGTTATGTTAATATGTATCTTATTTAGACATATCCCTTCAAAATGAAATCACTTCCTTTAAAATCCCTTTTCAACACTCTCGTTATGTACCTATATATATATATATAACATTAAGTTTGTTGACTCCGTTTTGTGACCATCCATTCATATCAACTTTTCGTAGAGCTGAGCCCTTCTCCACACACATGGAACATTTATTTGTCAATTATGTCATTATCATGTATGTATATAGTTTAACATTTCCAAATATGCTGATATTTACACACGTGTGTACACCACAATATATGGAGATATACATACATACGTACATACATGTAGGGTACCGTAATCTTCATAAATATAAAATTAAACGACTCATAATTATTATTAGAGATAGTAGTATCGTTATAACAAGATGTACATGCATATAAGTAGGTCCTCAAGGTATACATACATATGTTATGTACCTAGAAAGAAATAACAAGGAGGCAACTGATTAAACCGTGTTTCCTTTATGTAATGTACTCCTTACATTTTTTATACTTCTTTTGGAAAAAAAGAAATATATGTAATATGATCGAGAGATCGACCAGGATGTTTGATGTGATAAGTATTTTTCATGCCATCCCAAAGTATTCATCACTTCCTTTTTAAAACTTAATTTGTAACTTATAGCCCTTTCATGTCCAACCAGGGGCGGCGTAGTTGATGATATACAAGGAGAGGGGGGGGGGGTAGACTAAGCCAATTTGAACATGAGGTCATTTCAATTAATATCATAAAAGATTTCTTATCCTTTCCAAACTTAATATTTTTCATGCTTGGTTCATATTCTGCATTTGAAATTATTGCTTCGACACCGCCCACGTGAGTTAAATATCAAAGGTGATATTAAAATTCTAATTAAAATTGTGTTTGGACAAATGTTTGGGAAAGTATATATACCGTACATATATATTACTATTGTTCCGTATACCGGAACTATAGTGGTACAGGGAACGGATGGTGCTTTAACACGGTAATAAGATAAATTGATATTGGTACCCCGGTACTTGTAGCACAATTATTCTGTCATAAACACATAGCTTTTTTGTGCACTCGCAACCTCGACTCTCAAAAGAGAAAAGAAAAACTTGGAAAAACATATGTTACCTACTCTTCCGTATTTTCCTTGCGGCTAACTTTTTAACATTGGGCAGAGTTATCAGTTAGGTATAATAAACATTAATACATTTTATCAATATAAAAATCAATTGTTAATAATTGCTTAATATTCAATAATTCAAAAAAAGGGCGCGTAATCCTTGATTTAAGATATTTCAATAGTAATACCCTTTTTAAGTTCATAACACGTGGAGTCAGCTGCATTAAATAAGAAGAGTCAACTGATGAAAATCATCTGAAGGGAGAATACAGCGTATTTTAGTTTATCCCAAAAACCTCGTAGTGAGAAACATTGTTCCCGTCAATCACGAAACCTCAAAAGTTAAAAATCGTCACACTCAGAACTAAAATCCCAATCCCCCACACCCCCTTTAAAAAAAACCATTGTAAGTGTTTGTGAATCACCCTTTACGATATTTTATCGAGCTTAGTTGAATTAAGATCACAAATTTCGATCTATGTTTATCATGTCTTTATTTTCCAATAATAATAATAATAATGTCAGATGTTGAAAATATTGCATGGATTTCAATCTAAACAATTGACATGCAGGTATAATGTGCTTAGTATCTTCCTAATTTCACGCTCATAAATTATTTTCTTCATTAGAAGACAGGCTATTTAGTATTTATTATGAAAAATATTAAATCAAATTTCGTTATTTAGTTATGGCGTAAATTAAAATATTTACAATGACTTTTAATTCGAGCTAACAACTTACTATTGTCTTCATTAACTCCTTGTAAAACAAACGCAATTGATCGAATTTTTTTGTATTTACTTATTTGCGACTATAATTCATCTATTTGAGAATGTTGGTATGATTATTTCTATCCTTTACATAGACCACATGACTTGTAAACGTCATATAATAACTTTAAATATTGTATTATTAATAAATGTGTGATACAAGGTGAATAATAGGCATGGATATGCGGAGGAGGTGGTTGAAAGTCAATTTTTGTTCTTGAATTAGAGACCTACTTATTAGGGATTGTCTTATTATATTATGGAGTTATATACCTATATATTATATATATATATATTTTCTATATTTCATTTCCTTGATACTTACTCTGTATGACATAATACTCATAACATTCATTTTCTTCCTTGTCTCAAGATTAACATATACATATAGTCATTGTTTTTTGACAATGCTATTTAAAACACTTTTAAAAACCTTAATGACGTCATAATTAGCCATGGCATAGGTACCATGAAAGATATTCCACGGTGTTATCCACCTAAAACAAAAATGTACATTGTATTTTTTATCAACTCTCAATCTGCCAACTACTCTTTTTCCACTTTTTAATATTCTAAACGTGAATTGGTTGAACTTGAATGATTTCCTATTCAGCTGTGAACAATTATCTACAATAAAATGAAGTTTGGAGTACTTGACAAACTACCAATTGATTTTGAGTCTTTTTTTTTTCTTTCTTTCTATGGGAAAAATAGAGAAATAATATCGTGTATATTGAACACTCCAATGACGTCATATTTACTCATAAAGTACCATCCTGTATCACGACGAGCTTTTTATCCACTCGCAACCTCGAATCACAAAAGTGAAAGGAAAAATTTGGAAAAACAACTGGTAGCTACTACCCTTCTGTATTTTCCTTGTTGCCAACTTTTTAATATAATGAAGAATTTATTACTTAAATATACTATACATTGATAAACTTTATTAATATACAAATCCATCGTAATACTTGTTTATTATTCAATAATTCAAAAAAAGGGCGCGCGATACTTGATTTAATATATTTTTTATATATATCAAATTCAGAAATAATAATAATAATCCTCTTTTTGAGCTCATAACACGTAGAGTCAGCTGCTTGAAATCAAAATAGTCAAATGATGAAAATCAGCTGAAGGGAGGGAGAATACAGTGTGTTTTTGTTTTGTATCCCAAAATGCTCGTCGTGCATATCCTACGATATCATTCCACTAACACGAAAATACATAGTACACACTGTATTTTGTTTTGTCTGCTACTACTCTTGCACTTTATGAATATTCTGAACCTTGATTGGTTCAGCTCTAGGTAGCTCTTGCAAGTGATTTTGAGTATTTCTTGTTCTGTATGGGAGAACGAGATATTAACAATAAATATCATCACTTTTTGAATTTTTAAATTAATATGATTTGCGATCTTTTGTTCAATAATAATAATTATTATTATTCTTTATTTTTTATGCATATCATGTGCAATCATTCCATGTTCAAAAGTTGATATTTAATTAATATTTTTAGAAGCTGCATGGTCCCTTCAAAGGAATAATCTCATGTAACTACAAAATACGTTAATATAGGTAGTACTACAGTCGTTTATGTGATTCACTCAATTCCTGGAGGTAATTTTGTACTTTGAATATGGATTTAAACAAATTCCTTGTTTTTCAACATATGCATATGTATGTATTTAGCTACAAACCTTCATTCATATCCTTACAATTAATCATTGCATCATTTTGTTCTTGTTTCTTTGTTTAATTTGAAGCCTTATGTATGTATGTATGTAAGTACATACAAAAAGACTCATAAATACACATTCCTACAAAGGTATGTTCATTTTGATTGTTTGTACATATGTATGTATGTATGTTTGCACTTCCGTCTTATCGATTAAGAGTTAGAAAAATATTTATATCTATCTACATATACAAATATAATTTGTGTAGAGTTAAAATACGGATTTTCATAAACTTTTTATTTATATATTTATTTATTTATAGCCCGTAAATGTCTTTTAAAAATATATATATCTCTTTTGTTAAAGTCTGTAAATATTATGTTGATTTCCACGTTTGTACATTGTACATATGTACATAGCTAGCTATATGTGTGAAGATAAAGACTATCAAAGAAACAATGGCTCAATTACCCTTCCTCCTAGATGTCTGCATGTATGAAATTCAATTAACTGAACAATGCAATTCCTATTATGACCAACAACAACAACAACAACAACGTTCTTCGTAACAGCAACCATTTTTAAGGCCCCACAGAATTGCACCCCTTGATGACACTCCCTTACCAACTGCCCTTTTCCTTCAAAATATGAAAAATAATAATTACGTATTTGGTAGTTAGCCAATAGTTGGTAATTACGTCATTTATGTATATATATCAATAAAGGGACTACTCCTTAATTATTATTAGTAGGAATATCCACGGCGTACCAATATATCATTTGATTGCAATCTAGACTGACTAATGTGCATATAATGCAATATTAAGAGGCAAGAGTAGAAGAAAAAAAACAATTGTAGCTCTTTGTGCAGAATCGTATCTTTAAAACATCCACAAATCCTTCGTGCCCTTGTGTTTGCTACCGATTTTCTCATCCTCTTGTCCACATAAAGTGTTTTGAACGTTGACTGGCTACACTTAATAAATCAGTTCTTGTGAAGCCATGAACAATTCCCTGCTATTCAATGAAGAATTTTTCCAGAGTCTGGAAGACAAATGAAGCTAACTAACCACATGTAAACTTTCGGATCTTTATTTTTTCTTTTGGTGAGAGGTTGAGATATCCAAAATGAAAATTGTTATGGTTTAAATTAAACATATGCACGATGATTTAAATCAGCTGACTCTGCGTATTATGAATTTATTATTAGGAATGTAAATAATATGCAAAATGCCGAGTGCGAGATTTTGTGGAGTAGGCTCTTCGAACAATAGGTCTTTTTGTTTTCCAAAGCTGTTATCATTTTTCCTTTATTAGTGAGGGGAGAGCTTTTACCTCATAGTACAGATCTCACATGAAGGAATAAATGCATTAAGGTTAATAAAGCAAATAAAATGTAAACAAAAAGGGCTCAAGTCCTCGTATAGTTAATTAATTATTAGTTAAAAATATACATATAATTTCCTGACATTAATTTGAGTTAATTTTCTGCCTCTCATCTATGGTATACATACATAATGTTATCATTTATTATTGATGTCTTCATTTGTATACATATATAAAGGAGAGTAGCAGCTATCAGCTCAGTCAAACGTCATGACAGCTCAAGCTGCTTCCCTCTCAACATTCATCAAATTGTCAGAGTGGCCAGGTTGATTATCTCTTTCTTTTTATTTTACACACCCTATTTGCATATTATTTACATTCCTATTTTTTATAACTACATTAGCCATTATGTTTTAGTCCAGTTTTGTTTCTGTTTTTTGAAAGTCGAGGTTGATATTAGAGATACAAAGTTAGTTATGTATGCACAAAAGTTTTTTAAAATGAGTAATATTATTTGCATAGAATCAACTCAAACAAAAGTAGATGGATTTCAGGGTGGTATTTTTCTTTTATTAATCACGCTCTACCTCCATGTTCCATAGCTATACATACATAGGCAACAAACATATTATTATAGCAATACAATTACAAATGTTTTGCAATTGCATATAATTCAACTCTTCCTTATGGTGGGTTTTCACATCGATTGCTGCAATTTTGGAACTACTCTAGGAACATAATTTTGTAATACCTTTACATATTTACGATATAATCTTAAAAGTTGAACCATCACTTATCTTTTTCATAAATAAGAGGCTTTGTGAACACCAAAGTTATTTTGTTCATAGAGTTTCATAAGTTTGAATAATCATACCTTCTCTTTGTGTTTTGAACGTTGATTTATCAAACTCAAATTATTCCATGTTCACCTGTGAATATTTCTACTATAATTAGTCGAATTGTTGGGAAGAGTTGTGAAGGTTGCTATGTATGTATAAGGGAATTTACTGCTTTTATCAATTTTCTTACGTATAAATAATTTACATAGTCCTCACAAAATCTCCCAATTCTGACATGGATAATTTGAATTGTACAAATTTTAGAGCCCTTATGTACAAAGAGCCAACAAAATTATGTTTCAAGGATAGGTTCAAAATGACAATGATCGCGTCGTAAAAATCCAACTACATGTGGCCCATGGAATTAATACCTTTCAATTTTTCTTTTATCGTATGGAATCATAATTAATAAACAATGTGTTTGAAGTAGAATAAAATACTTTATAATTGAAAAACGTTTAGTTAGCGAGTGTTTTAAACCAGGGCTGCAACGTGTAGACAAATTAATCTGTAGTAAGGATAACGTAATGATTTTTAGTGGCAGAAATGTTTTGAGCAAGAACGGTGTACAATTTTAATGTTTGTATAATGAGTGTAACTTTTTGTATTTGTTGCAAGTTCTTGGACTTTTGTCAAACCAAAAAGAAAATCCCAGCTATCTTATCATAGAACTCTAATGCGAAGTTTTGAGTGATTTAATATCCTCAAACTTTCCAACAAATATCAGTCTTAAACTACATATATGACACCTCTCTCATACAGATTTTGCTCAAAATCCCAGACATTACTTTATTATACATTCCTTCATTCTTAATTAAGCATAAATAAGTTTAGTTAGATTTTTGAAAATTGAAGAGTCTAATAATCTCTGTAGATCCCTTTAGAATGTAAAAAATAATATATATTTGTTAAAGTCGATTTATGGTGCAGAGTTCATTTCCAGCAAAAAAAAAAAAAACCAGAGGTTAAGTCATGTACCAAAAATAGCAACACATAAAATAGTAAAGTAAAAAAAAAGCAACATAAATAAAGCATATATGCAAAATATGCATGTACCCAGGTAGGCGGATAAATATAACGTATTCAGATCACTATCAACAATACTAAGCAATACGCAAATACTCATATATCCACTTCCTCATAATTTATTTAACAATATTATTTGGTAAAGAATCATAGAAATGAAAGGGTATGGAGATAGATTGTCACAATAATACCTTTATTTGTGTTCTCATTTTTAATTCCATTGTGTATTCATACCCGGGTATAAAAAATCATACTCTTACATGTGTAAAAGATTAAGTATCTACATATAGAGTTTTATTAGAGCAAATATTTCACATGGACACGCCTTAGTTATGTAGTGAATTAATCACTCACTATATATATATATATATCTTACTTCTTCTTTTTTTTGCCGTGAAATAAATCCTGGAAAGAATATTTTAAAAAGATGGTCGAAATGCATATTTGTATGTTTGTTCTATGAGTCACTCTGTAAATATATACCTATACATTCTTACATCATTGATAACCAGTCATCGTCCATACAAAAATTAATTTATTAATATATGCACATATTAAATTATTATATGTACTTTATGGGGGTGCATGATTTAAAGGCCAATTTTGATTAAAAGGAAGTAGTTACTTAAATATATACAAGTACAGAAATGCACGTACAAAACATTAGTGGTCAGTAGTAGTAGTAGTAATGGTGATCCTTATTCCTCCTACTCCGATTGATTCCCTTAGTGACGTAAAGGGTAGTAGTCTTTTTACAGTAATGCCTCCTCAAATTGTGATATACTCCTTGATAAAAGTTTTTTTATTTCATGGTATTGATTTTGTCCTCAAAGTCAATTATTTAAAAGTTTTGCTCTCGACTCCTCAAAGTCTTGGTTTGTGACCTTTGAGTTTGTCTCATCTAGATCTCTTTGTCTAAAAAGTCTTTTGTCTCCATTAGGGGTGTCTTGTCCACCAATAATTTTTTTGTGCACTCACAAACTCAACACTCAAAAGGGACAGGAAAAATTTGGAAAAAACGACTGGTAGCTGCTACCCTTCTGTATTTTCCTTGTTGTCAAATCTATAACACTAAGCAGAGTTATTAGTCATGAAATTAATAAATTCTATTAATATACAAATCAATCGTTAATACTTGTATAATATTCAAATGTTCAAAAAAAGGGCGCGTAATCCTTGATTTAATACATTATTAATGATGAGCTCATAGCTCGTAGAGTCAATTGCTTTAAATGAGAAGAGTCAACTTACGAAAAAGAGCTCAAGGGCAAATACAATGTATATTTGTATATCCCGAAAAGCTCGTTGTGGTCCAGAGCATTACTAGCCAATGACGTCACTTTGAATATTATATATAAAAAACTATAAAAGGCCAGTTGTAAACGAATTGGCAGCTTAAAAAGAGAATGGTTTATGTTTTGGGGAAGAAACTGCTGTGTTTTGTCACATTATATACAAGGACAATGATGTAATCTTATTGTAACGTTAATCATAAGGATATTTTCAAAAAACAACCACTCATTTGAGGAGAAATTATCTAATACTTGTGTTTCAGACATAACTTTATAAAAGAATTTCAAAGATTTACGTGATATTGACTAAAATTTGCCCCCGTATAAAGCCTTTTAATACCTTGAGGTACTCGGCATTTAAATTTCTGTGGAAAAGGATTTGTACTCTATTTGCCAATCACGTAAATAGCCACTCATTACTTTCATAGAATGCAATTTTCAACTTTTTTTAACGACTTTAATTATGAGCCACTTTAAATAAATGAAGTAATTTATGCTTAGTTCAATAATTAGTTTAAGGAAAGAAAGAAACAACTGATCACATACCATAGATATGCACTATGAATACAAAAAAATATGTATATACTTTTTGAATTCAAGTATGAAATAGTATGTTGAAGCACTTTAGGCTATAGGAAGACGCAGATATCTCAAGTATAATTTTAAAGCAGTCAAAAAGCTGTTCTAAGTACATATTACGAACATTGTAGTAGGAATCATTGGATTTTTGAAAGTAAATCAAATGTTGATACAAAGTATCTTTGAAATATTTAATTTTATTTTTTCGTCCGAGGTAGGAATGAATGGCTTTTAGAGTCCGTGCCCCTTACGTGTTCATTTATCTTTAACTGCCTTTAAGTTAATTGTTAATAAACAACCTGTTAGCACAACTACTACCGTATATGGAATACTAGACGACTAACATTCATAAATTAACATTAGGATTTAAAACCACGTAGGTATGTATTTGTTATCTCTGGACTAGGAAACTACATACTCGGGTTTAATCATTAGTTAAAAGTATCAAATACCCTCATTCCTGACTCTTTGTATATTTGATATTTAAGCATTGAAATACTCTGATATAATTAGAGTTAAAAAATTTAAAATTGGATCCTTATATAGATATCAAAACGACTATGGATCCTTAAGATTTTGACCCTTTCATCAAAAAAAGAATAAAGAAAATAAAGAAAATGCAGGCTCATATGCCATCAAACCTTCTCAAAAGGATTATTTGACCCTACATATATGTATATACGTACTTATACAATTATTTGGAACATTTTTTCATCTAAAGAGTATTTGTCTATAAAAGTACATTTTTCTAAAGTATCTAAAGAAAAAAAATAACTTCCTATGTCAACTCTTTTCCAGCACTCCAATTAATAAAAGTCCCTTAAACAACGGCTGTTGGTAACATTGTGTGATGATTACATACAATATAATGTTATACACACAAAGTATCCTATGGTTCTTTGTGTCAGCTGTTGACTCATTCCCCTTAATAGTGGAACTTTCATTTAGTGAACTCAAATATTTTACTATGAACTAATAAAGAATAGTTCAACTGTTAGAGGGAGTGACGTAATTTATAGCAGTTGATTCTATGATCTGGTCTGAATTACAAGAGTACTACATATAACAACCAAGCAGTTTTACGATATAGAATAAATTTTCAATTATGTGCACATATCTATTTGAGTGTGGGGCAAAGTTCCTAATAAAATGTCCTAAATTATATCAGCCCTGTCCTTTAGGCTTCATATTTAATAAATATGTCATCTCCTTCATAGTTTTATTTTTTTCACCAAGAAAAAAGAATTGATCTTCAATTTTGTAGATCTTGTCATCATCCTTAAATCATTACCACAAACCAAAACTTTTTATATCTTCCATATGTTTTTGTTAAATTTTTTATTTTTTATTTTGAGAGTCGAAGGTTTGAGACAAATAAAAAAGTTATTCATGTTTTTCTTTTTCTTTTTTTCGGGGGAAAGGTTGAGTGATAAGTGTAGTGAAGATTGTACTCTTGTAATTAATGACTTTTCCGAAAGGGAAAATCATTAATCACGCTATATTTTATGGGCATACATGAACTATGAATAAACAACACCTTATAAACAGCATGGTTAAGAATAGGGTGTAGATATTGAAGGTATGCGTGTGTATGTACTTCAATAGTCATGCACAAATCCCGTGGAAAGAACAACTAGGATCCATATATGAGATATGAACGTTGGTAATTAAACAAGAAGGGAAAAGAGCAACTCTACATATATATCCTTCCTGATTTGAGTGCAATTTTTTTTTTGTGCATATTTCATGTACATATATAGTACATACATTGAGCTGCTTATGAATAATAAACATGAGACATATCATTTTTCTTCCAAAGAAATAACTCGTATTGACTTTGGATTTAATTGTTCCTACAATGCACTAATACATCAAAGTTGAGGCGGAGGTGTACATACAATTGTACATATATGTACATGCTATGAATAATCATTAATATTATTGTTTTACTAATTGCAGTCTAAAGGACCATTTCCTGACTTTAATGTCGACTTTCCCATATGAGACATATCCTTGAAACAACGATTCTGTAGAAACAAATTATCTCCTTAGGTACTTTATGTATAGTTTGATCAAAGCATTTTATCAACAGCTCCTATACCTGTATATTTTTGCCAGTTGTCGATTTTATTCACTCTTGTTCCCTTGTTAGGGCCCTGAAAGTTGATTTGTGGAACTCTATTAATGTACATATTTCCATTTTCCAACTTCAACTTCAATTTAAGCCAATAAGAAGGATACTCATTTTCTGCATTAAAAAATAATGATCCGCTAGTGTATTCAATACAGATTCCATTTTATGTCTTTATTTTGACCTAAAAAATCAAAGACTCACGATAGAGCTAGTAAAAAACAACTGCAATAGACTGAAGTATTTAAGCTGATTTCTTAGTACTCCTACCCGCTACTACTATAGTAGCTCTACCGTGAGTCTTTGATTTCGAGCGAATTTTTGCTCAAAATTGAATGAAAATTTACACATTTAGATAAACGAATTCTTCTTGTTTATGGAGTCTTATCGAGACCTTGACATCTCATTTGAAAGCTATGGGTTTTAGCTCTTAAATGCATTCCTTATTAATCCATTTCATGTAATATTCAAGTAGTTATTTATATACAAACGTTTTGGTCGACTTTTGGGCCTATACCCTCTGCCTGTGCAGTCCTTTTAGGTCCAAACAAAGACTGAAAATGAAATTTGCATTAAAAACACTAGCGAATAATTATTTTTTAATGCACAAAATGAGTATTTTTTTAGGCTTAAATTGAGATTGAAGGTGAAAAATGAGCCAAATTAGCTCAGAAAGTAGGGTCCAATATTTCGAAAACCGCTCGACTCTCGAAAAAATTAACAGATTTGAAATCAGTGTGCAAAACTTAATAAGTTTTATTATACTTATACCACGACGAGCTTTTTGGGATAAACAAAAACACACTGTATTCTTCCTTCAGCTTTTTTTCGTCTTTCATTGACTCTTTTTATTTAAAGCAGCTGACTCTACGTGTTATGAACTCAAATAGGGTATAATTATTATTATTTATGATTTTGATGTATAAAAATACATTAAATCAAGGATTACGCGCCTTATTTTTGAATATTAACGATTGATTTGTATATTGATAGAATTTATAAATGTATAGTAATCTAAATAATAACTCTGCCCACTATTAAAAAGTTGGCATCAAGGAAAATACCGAAGGGTAGGTAACAGTTGTTTTTTTCAAATTTTTCCTTTCCCTTTTGTGAATCGAGGTTGCGAGTGAACAAAAAAGCTCGACGTGTAATTAGCTAGCTATCAACTCATTTCGTGCATTTTTCTCTCTCCTTTTATAGGTAAAGAGTTTGTGGACTACATACAATGAAGATCTCTATGTAACTAATCAAACAATTAACTCAATCCCAAATTAAAAAACGTTCCATCATTCATCATTTTTGCTGTCTAAACTACTTTTCATAGAATCTCATCGTATTTTAAAACAAGAGTCCCATGATATGAGATTCTACTCTGTTAGCATATTTGCATTTTTTTTTCCTGCATAATTGATTCCTTATATTCAAATTAAATGTCTAGGCTCTATGCAAATATAATCCAGATGCATATTTGTTTAATTAATCTATTGTTTGTTTGTTTGTTTTTCAAAATATGCGATCATGAATTATAATCTATAAAGGAATACAAAAGAAGAGGTTGAGATAGTATTTAAATTTGCAGTCAATTTATTTATTTGTCATAATAGTAGTCCAATATTATTATTAAACTTGAATTAAATAAGATTCACTCAGAATATTCCAATTATTTTGAAAAAATAATATTTTTTTTTTCTATTTTGTTTTGAAGGAAAAGTTACAATGAGGGTATTCTTATAATTGCCGGCCCTTGCTATTTTTCTAATTCCTCTAATTAATGTCCTGAATGTTGATCTACTGAACACGAATTATTAAAATTGTTTCTCTAGCTATTAAGTTGTTAATTTTGTTCACAATAGTGGCCCCATACATTCATATTATCTATGTCTGTATTTGTCAGCTGTTGTTTTTATTTTGTTAGTATCTTGATCGTTGATCTCCTGAGCTCCAACTACTTTTCACTAAGCACGTACATAATTTTGATGACGTTCTATGATTCTTAATAGAAAAGACAATTTTCATTATTGTGGATCAAATATTTTGATGAGCTTGTATGATTTGGAGGCACTGTCAGATCCGGTTCCCCTACGAACATAGAATTGTACTGTTTAAAATGACTCAAAACCCTTTGCACCACTAATGTACATATATGCATACAAAACCACCCCGACAATTAAATAACTAATAGTCAAAGAGTGTGAAATAATGGTAAAATTGGCCATCTACCAATAGGCCTTTTTGGCCGGAGTAAAGTTGCGAGAGTTCATTTTAGAGAGACAGCTCTGGATCTCTCACTCTCTTGACTCTTATAGGTGTTCTAAACGTTGATCTTTTGAATTCAAATTGTATACTGTTAAGCTTAGCTAAATATCCAAACCTTGTATTACGAATCTTGATCCCACACTGTGTTTCTCCCCTAAATAGTTTGGGGGGTTTGGTGGAATAGTGTAACAATATTCAATGGTTTATTATTTTGGGGTGCTCCTTTGTAAAAGACTTCTTGCACTATTTATAATTTTAAAAAAACCAGTTGAATATGCGTTTATTTTTTTAGACATGGAGACGTCAAAAGGGATTACCTACTCTGCTTTACAGAAATCTCTCGTTGCTAATTCAATAATGCATGAATCATTCTCCCTTCATTTGATGCCTTATTATCCTTTATTGATAATAACATTCAACTGCAAATGTGTGTACCATTATTCTACACACTGCTTTTAATAACACCCTTGATTGCAATGTGTTGGTATATTCTATTATATGTACATATGTATGTATGCCTACAAACGTATATGGAAGTTTGACTTCGAGAGAGTTGTATTTACAACCTTGACTGTATTATTTATCTTGAATCTATGTATATGTAGATTCAATCTCTAATTTATGATGGATATTCATTTAAAGTGTAGTATTATTATCATTATTATTATTCCCTTTTAATGATTGCAATTATGATATAATTTCCCTTTTCTAAAGGCATTTTAAGGAAGGGAATACGTAGGTACATACATACCTGATTGTTTATGCAAAAGAACCCCTGTAGAGAAGAGAGAAGGACCCACATTGTTAGATAATAATTATTAGTTACACCATGGTAGGGGGGATAGGATTCGTGCTGAATTTAAATGAATGGGGGAAGAACTCCTTCTCACGTCCCTAGATCTCTCTTCATTAACCAACATGGAAATTAAACATTTATTTTCTTGTTAGCTGTCAATTAATGTACATACTCTATGTATCCCTATTTAGTGTTCTGAAGAATGATTGGTCGAATCTTTGTTAGCTCTTTGGAAACAATTTCCTACCATTAATAAACGAAGAATAGTTCCACAGATGGGGAAAAATGACTAACCAACTCATTTTGTGCCTTATTTCTTTCCCTTATTGAAAGAAAAGTTGAGAGATGAATCAAAATAAAGACTTGAATTGTATCTCTCAGCCTTTCTCATAAAAAATATAACAACAATTAATTACAAGACTCAAAATTATAATATTGTAGAAGGTCAATTAGGTTATTGATTCTCTCCAAACGTTGACTTACAGATGATTTATTTTAGGGATATTTATCGCTTGATAAGATTTAATTCCATTTCAACAGTTCAAAAGTTCAGAATACTTAAAAGAGGAAACAAAGGAAAATGTAAAAAAATCTTCATTTACTAAGAATCTCAGTGTCACTGATGTTCTCAACTTTGATTCGTCGGACTTGAATTAAATCTTGCAAATATGTATGTGACTCATCAACATGAATCCATACTGAGAAACACTATAATTATCCACAATTTCTATTACTGACTCTAATACATATATGTATATGCTAGAGATAGAAACACCTTCCTTTTCTTCATTTCTACTATTTTGTTAAGGTATGTCTCCAGGCTGGAGTATCACTATTTTCTATAAAACAAGAAGATGTTAATCAGTTGGTGAAAATATCATTTGATTTCGGAGCTTTTGTTCTTTTTGGAGGTTGAGAGATCTATTGAAATCTTTATATCATATTTGATAGTAAATAAAAGTTTGCTTTTATTGTTCTCTTTCAACAAACTAATCATAAAAGACCTTCTCATATATGAAAATGATTCTTGTAACAAGTAAAAGATTTTCCTTCAAGCTCAAAAATGAACTTCATTCGTACAAAATGCAAATTTCTGACAAAATATTTGTAAACCATCTACTTTTGAATGAGAATGGTTGTTTAAAAGTCATTATATTTTATGGAGAGTGGAATGACAATAGGGATTTATTGATGATTCAATTGGTCCCACGTGATTTTTTTTTTCATTTAGTTATATATTAATTTATTGTATGCAACAATTTGTATAAATGTATTTTTTCAGCTAATTAACGAACTTGCGGCTGAAGGTAAAATTTTTATAAAATGCATGGATACTGAATAGGCCCATGTTTGACTATGTATTTCAAACAAGTCACGAAGTTATGAAATAAAATAATAAAAACTCCTGATCCACACAAAACACGTTGCAGTGTCCAAAAAAAATTAGTATTAGCCTACATGAACTAAAATCATAGTCCTATTTTATAATCCTATTCCAACTAATTTATTCTGACAGTTTTTGCTCAACATTTCAAACTTAATTTTTTTTTTCTTAGGTAAAATTACTTTGAATCCAATTATGTATAATGTTTAATATTTATGACTTAATTATGTTCTTTATTATGATTGGCCAATCTCAGTTTTTAAACAGCATTTCCAAGAAAATATACACAGCATTTAATAATAATTATATGTATATGTATATTTATGTATGTTATTACTGCCGTAACTTATCTGACCAAGCCATATATCAACAAATAAATTTACAATGTACAAAGTGCCTTTAAAGGAATGGAATGAGGTAAAATGCAATATAAAAATGCTTTTAAATAAAATGGAATTGCATATGTCAAATTGCTCGTGTCATCCTCTAAAGGAGATTTATATCCACATTTTTTTAAATTAAGACGCATCAAAGAAATATTCAGAATCATGAGACATACTATTGAAGAAAAAAATGTTGGTTTTTTAAATGGGTTGTCCAGGATAGACTATTACAAGTGCTGTTTAAAAGAAAAACACTACTCAAGAGAGTTTAAATTTTGAAGGGAAGCAATTTCCATATGCTTATTTATAGTAGAAACAAGATTTTCATACAGCCAGCCCAACAGCAAAGAAGTAAAAGTTAGGGCAAGGCTGACGTCATCTTATTGTACATAATACATACAGTGAATGACTCTTTTTTCACATCTCTTGGTCGTTTCACTTCTTCTTCTTTTTTTAAAAATATTTCATGTCAATTATAATATTACAAATGGATTTTTATTATAATCCAATTTTTTTTTTTTAATTTTGCAAATAAGATGTGCAAATTTTTAAAAAGAAAAAAAATTAATTGTGTAAAAATACATGCAGTGGTATTGATAATTATAGTTCTTTTTTCATTATTCAATTTTATATTTTGTTTTTTAAAGTTATGAATATCACTCTTAGCTTCATGTAATGGGTATTCTGATAGTACATACTAAGAGTTTGAGTGATTTATTAAAACAAGTGACATTTGGTGACATTTATTCGATAATAAATTGAAAAAAATCAAATTGAACTTTTAGTTTTAGCACAATTGCGTAATGCGAGTTTTATGCAGCCATGACTAGGAGAGAACAGAAAAAAAATCCTCTTAAAATCTTTTACGCAAATAAAGAATAATCCAAAAATTGGAGAGAGTGACGTAATTGTCTAGCTACCCTACAATTTTAAATCTTTTCTCTTTCTTTTCTTTTTTTGTAGGAAGAAAGGTTGATATATATATATATATATATATATAATGAAGATAGAATTTCCACATTTATTTTGTAGATAAATTCCTAGAGAGATCTGACTTTACAGTAACATTTAGTCAACATATTATATGCAAAAGACTGAAATTGTGATACTACTTCAAATATCTTTACTGACCGGGTGTGTATCCCTTAAGAATCCTCAGCCCTGACTCTTATGATACGCTTCACTTTTTACTCCAATGAGAAAACAATGAGTATAACGTGACTCAATAAGTCTTAAAATAAATTTCTGTCTGTACGTTTATCATGAAACTACACAATATGTTTAATTACACTACAGGTAAATCGAATATACATATACATTACTCTCTATTTATGGGTCATTACCAAGAACATGTTATTAATTTTATATAAATGTGATTGGATCCTTAACAATGTGGAGCGGAATAAAAACCAACAGATATATTTAATTCAATGCATCTGTTGTTTTAACGTCAAAAACAAGTCTTCCATTTAATGGCTGCGTCTCACGATAGTTGTTCATTATCCTTGTAGTACTGTTTCTGTATCTGAATTGCTTAAAGAGATACAACTGATACTTTGATATGGCGACAGGTTCCTGGATTTGAAATTAGATGATTATAGTTTTTTTTTGTTTTTTTTTGTTGCGTGTAATATGTACATATAATTAGGAATGTAAATCATATGCAATTCGGGCGTGTTATAAAAAAAGAAAGAGAAAATCAACCTGGCAACCCTGACAATTTAATGAATGTCGAGGGGGAAGACGCTTGAGCTGTCATGACGTTTTACTGTGCACCAAGCTGCTATTCTCCATTATATATACAACAATAAATAATAACATAGATGAGAGGCAGAAAATTAACTGAAATTAATGTCAGGAAATTATATATTTTTAACTAATAATAATTATACGAGGACTTGAGCCCTTTTTGTTTACATTTTATTTGCTTTATTAAACTTAATTCATGTATTCCTTCATGCGACATCTTTACTATCAGGTAGATGTTCTCCCCTCAGAAATAAAGGAAAAATGATAACAGCTTCGGGAAACAAAAAGACTTGTTTGAAGAGCCAACTCATAAAAAGTGGAGTTGGCTCTTCAAACAGGTCTTTTTGTTTTCCGAAGCTGTTATCATTATTTTTTTTCCCTTAAGAAGGTAACATCAACTTTACCTCAACATAATGTTTACCAAGAAAAGAACAGTCTGCAAAGATTATATCATGGTGAGGAACAAAGGAAAAATTAAAAAATGGATATCATTCATTGAGGAGAATGGAGTTAATGATATATATTTGTGAATATAATAATGAATCTGGAGTAACGTATGTTAATGTTTGTGGTTTGATGTTTTCATTTGTATACATATATAAAGGAAAATAGCAGCTATTAGCTCAGTAAAACGTCATGACAGCTCAAGCTGCTTCCCCCCTGGACATTCATTGAATTGTCAGGGTTGCCAGGTTGATTTTCTCTTTCTTTTTTTATAACACGCCCGAATTGCATATGATTTACATTCCTACATATAATATAATATTTTTGTACCTTGAACACTGTCCAAATAACTGTTTCTCTACACGATGGAACCGTGAATGATCCCTCGTAGCGAAAGAATTCCTCGACATTTCCCGGCAAAATTGTATCAAGTTGAAGCTTGACCATGGTATTATCTATCCCAACCTTTTTAAGCTCATGGATTCCCTCAATAATCGACTTCAATTGCAAGTTTTGATACTCCCTTATTTGAAACATGACTGAGAGTACTGCAAACTCATTTAGATCCGTGGAGCTCTTCTCAGAATTGTTGTCCCTTACTCTTTTATGAATCATATGAAGTTCAATTGGAGAAGCACGTCCGCTTATCTTATGCTCTGATCCCTCATTATAGTTGATACCCCAATGAAATTGGAGCTTCTCTATTTCGTAGACACCTCCCAATCCTCCTTTTGAAATTCTTGGAGAACGCTTATCCAGAGTTTTGTTTATTTCAAGGACAATGGAATGTCCATTGTTGAGCATGGTTGCATTCACTGGAACATCATAGTTAATAAAAGTCATAGACTCAAATTTTGCTTTAATGGTCTTGTGTTTGAGGATATTGATTGGAGATTGGCGTGATCCTTCATTGCAGAATTGTTTTTCAAGGTTTCCTACAAGAATAATTTAGTAATTATATGTATGTACCTACATTTTATATGTATCTGAAGATTCATATATTAAATTTGTTTTTGTACCAAATGATTCCCAATACTCATGATTGCGCTTTGTCTCTATATTTGAATAAACTTTTGTAGAAAGAAAAGATAGTAAAATCAAAACAAGGGTATTCATGTTGTCAGATTACTTTATAAAAAGAGACTAATGATAATATAATTAAATTATGTCACCCTTATATTAGCATCACAGTATCAAATCATCAGATGACTCAGTTATAGTACTAAATAGGTTAAATAAAGATCATAACAATGTCTCAGATATAATACAAAGGGAAAAGAATTATTCGTAGACATTCTTACATGTACATATTTGGAGTTTCTCTTTATAAAATTGATATATTAAATATGTTGGATATGACATTGGTACATTTTAACCAAACTTTTCAACTGCAAAATAAGACAAATTGTTTTTTAAAAAAATCTATTTAATCTATGTAAATGAAAATATGATGGTTAGAGATGTAAATTTTAGACTTAATTAATTAATTTCTTTCTTGAAGTTACCATATTCATAACTAAACCCGTGTATGTCAAGGATGTTTTAAACGTCATATCAGACCATGATTTTTTTTCTCTTTCACGAAGGTACAATTTCGACCCCTGATCATCAACAAACCCTTTATACTTCCTTGTGTGCTATCATATTCTAGCTCCTAATTAGAATTCTGAACGTTTATTTATTGAACTTAAATGTAATTTTGTCAAGCTGTGAATTAGATTTGACTCGTATATCTGTGAAGCAATTAAATTGGTGGATTTAAATAATTTTTAGATTGATTGATAATCGGCTGAAGTTGCCGAATAATAATAATCAATACATTTCATTTTCTCAAAGACCAAGACCCATTTATTTAAACTAAAAATGAAATTAACAATTATTTCTTTAAAAAAAATAAGATTAAAAGTCTTTAACTAGTTAAATATTGAAAGCCCAAGCTGATCACAGGGGTGGGCATTTCAGAAAGATATTTAACCTTTTATAAATATTTTGACACTAATTTTTAATTAATGGAACCTTTTTCTTTCTCTTTTTATATAAAAAAAAAGATCATGGATGCAGTGAAGATTGTTATTTGAAGGATCTCTTGATTTACATCAGTTATCAATTCACTATATCAAATGGCTACTTCGGAAATAGCTTTTAATTAGAAGTGAAGGGAAAGAAAAAGTACTAAAAATAATTTTTAAAAAAGGAGGAAAATAAATAAATAAAAAAGTTTTCTCTGTCTACATTTTAGAGTAAAATCGACGTCTCCAGTGATGATGACTCATTTCTTCAGCTATTTTCCAAAAAGTGCTCTGAGTGGTGTTGACCTATAAAAATATTAGGCACAATTGTCAAGTTTCATTCAAATAACACGTTTTTGTCAAATGAATTCCATCTCAGGGTGACGTTTAATCAATCAAAATCTATTCGGATTACACTACCGTATCAAAAGTGCTCATTTGTAAAACGTTTCTAATGATCAAGGAGCCTCTAAGCTGAGCTGCAAAGACTATTCATGTATCAATTGGTAGGGCCATATACTAGACTTATCTTATAGATATAGGTATCAAAGGACCCATTCTTTAAAATACATATAATATTAACATTATTCGGATTTGATGATAAATTAAAACTAATTGTCCAAGGATGGCAATAGGAAGAATTATTATAACCGTACGTCATACCTTTTAAAGATGTAATAAGTACTAACATGAATGTGTATGTATGTACATAGGCACATGGGAACTGTAGACAACACCCAAAACAATTACTGCCTTGAGGACAATGCGGTAGAGAAGAAAAAAAAAATATCTGAGTTTTTTAAGAATGTAATCATAGTAATAATAATTAGTTGGGAATGATGTGATGTTGGGTTGTTGGCTGTTTTACGTATATCCAGTTAAAATCTTTATATTTATTCATCTGTTCAAAATGATGTTTTCATTACTCCAGGAATTAGGCAAAGAAGGGTTGAGTCACTTCTAGCTTTTTTTTACTTAAATGCAAAAGTATGCATTCATTTTACCAGTGAACATTTCATGACTTAATGCACAAAATGAGTATCCTTCTAGACTTAAATTGAAGTTGAAGTTGGTAAATGGACTCAAAATGAGCTCAAAAAGTAGGGTCCGATTTTTTGAAAATCTTGAAAAAAAATTATTCCAGATTTGAAAAAATAATGATTCGCTAGTGTCTTAAATGCAAATTTCATTTCTATTCTTTGTTTTGAACTAAGGGGTATCCTAGGGGCGTAGGAGGCGGAAGTAGGTCTAAAAGTTGGCTAAAAAACTTTTGTACTTATATAATTCCTTGAACATTGCATGAAATGGATAAAAAAGGAATGCATTAAAGAGCTGAGACCCACAGCTTTCAAATAAGATGTCAAGCACCCGATAAGAATCCTTAAGTAAAAAGACATCGTTCATCTAAATGTATAAATTTTCTTACAATTTCGATCAATAATTCACTATAAATCAAAGACTCACGGTAGAGCTGTTGGTCTCCGCTTTTGAATCCATTCTTTATTCATCCATTTCATGTAATAAACGCTTTGGCCGACTTTTGAGCCTACTTCCGCCTCCTATGCCCCCCAGGAGTAGCAAATCAGTGAGTAAAATTGAATAACTTTTATTATAATACATACTTATACCCCTTAGGATTTTTGACATTTCAAATTGGTTGACCTGTGTAATTAACTACACAAACTCCATAAATTTACCTTCTTACTTCAATTAAAACAAGGTAAATCCTACAAAGTACATATACTTGAAAAAGTTGTCCCAAAGACTAGGAAATCTCTTCTTGCTAGTTTCCTTAATTGCTTTAATCACAACTGATGTATATTTCGTAGCGATTTATATGAAAGTATGCAAGAGAGAAACAGTCATTTAAAAAAAAAAAATACTTTTCTAGGCGGGTGAGTTGATACATTACATATAATATGAACCATTTTAAAAAGAAAACTAATTAATATTAATATTTATTGTATACTCAGAGGACCATTCTTATTAAACTCTTATTTGAGAAAAACAAATCAAAAAAATAACCTTATAAATTCCCTGCTCAACTAATCGCTCAAAATCAGTACCTAGTATATATATATATTTGTATATTAGGTTTGACAATAAAACAACTCTCAAAATTCATCCTAAGCGCTATTTATCAAGGAAGCTCATTTTAAATAGCTGTGAATATTTGCGTAGTATTAAATAAAGACAAGTCCAAGAGTTAGGGGAAGTGGGGAAATGTTTGTGCTTAAAAATACTACATAGAATGAGCTAATTTGAGTTTAATCAATTAGCGATGATTCAATCTTAGGTGAGAGGAAAGATTGAGAGATAAGATAGATATCACATCATGTCTGTTTAATGCCCTCATCCGTTGAACTCGAATTTAGATCATTCATTACACTATGTATACCCCTTCAACTAAATAAAGAAGGGTGTAATGATTAATTATTATTGAAAGGTTTTCAATGTGTGGGAGAGCAAGTATCATCAAATAATGAATGAATAGATCCGCCCCTCCCTTGAAGAACTCTCTGACCCCTCAGTTTCAGAACCACTGATCTTAATTACAAAGTCTCCACCACCAATTACATACAGGCATTTTCTTCATACTTATTTTTGGAGGAGGAAAGGTTGCGAGATACAATAAACATCATTCCATCGCAGTATGATTTCAAACAACAATCATAGCAAAAAAATATAAACAAGTGCAAACTATGTATTTCATTGTCGGCTCTCATTTTTCTACTTCTCTTGTCTTTTAGGTGTGTTTTAAACTTTGATTAATTGCAGACGAATTAGTTGTTGTAATGCTGTGAATGAAAATGAGTACCACACTTGGAAAGAATGGACAAACTATTAATTAATTTCGAGACTTTTTTTTCTTCCTCTTTTTGGAAAAATTCCTGTATATGTACACAGGTCAATAAATTTGAAATGTCAAAAATTCTCAGGAGTATAAGGTTAATAAAAGTTATTCAGTTTTGCACGTTGGTCTCTGTGGGTCTGGTCTCTTTAATGCATTCCTTATTAATCCATTTTATGTAATATTTAAGGAGTTATGTAAGTAGAAACGTTTTGACCGACTTGGAGGCCTACTCCCCCCGCCTATGGTCCCCAAGAGTAGCAAATCAGTGTGCAAAACTGAATAACTTTTACTACCCTTATTCCCCTTAGGATTTTGAACGAACATTTCAAGTGTTCTGAGTATTGATAAGATGAATTGAAGTCAAACCTTGTTAAGCCAATAGATCAGTTGCTTTTAGGAGAACCCAATTACTTTTACTATTGAGTTACAGTGTTATTTACGACGTTACTTTTTGTGCAGAGTAGGTAGAATTTAATTTCTTCATCCATGTATGTATGTAAAGTGCCCATCAATAGTAGTAATTGAAGAGCCAAATATTGATTTTGGACCTTCTTATGTACATAGCATCTACTTTTTTCGTTTATAAAGCGATGCATGGAAAATATCCATAATTATATTTATTTTAAAGGATTTTGTGTTTTTTATTCTTATACCAGTCAGAGTAGTCTAATTATTATGAAGCATTAACTATATTTTGAAAAGAGGAAATTCCTTTTTAATTCTTTTAAATTGACCATCATGGGAGCTTCCTTTCAAAAAAGAGATATTTGTATTATTTATTTTTTCATAAAGTGTTATATGTACATATAGCTTGTCTTAGAGTAATTTACTTTGAAATGTAATTAAGGTACAAAAGGTTCTTTTTTTAATGCCTTATATGGACAAAATTCTTATATTCAGCAGTTACAAAAATAGTTTGACCATCTTTCCAGATACATGTTTTTGGGAAGTGAAAACATGTTCATGTTCTGAAATCACGTGAGTAATTAATATACATGTATGTTTCCAGATGTTGATTTTGTAAAGTAATGAGTTATGATTCTCAGTATATTTACCAGAGGTGGGAAAAAGTCCTTAAATTGCAAGTCTTAAGTCTTTGCACAAAAATTTTAGTTCTTAAATATTTTTATCGATTTCTTTAGAAATCATTTCATGTCTACTTGGTATTTATGGGCATTTAACATAGTTTTAGATGTACTATGGTGTGAAGACTTAACCGATTTAAATTTTTATAAAATAGTACTTGCCTGCAGTTGAACATTTACTTAGACAGAGAATACTTCATTTGTGGATAATGTAGAAATCATTCTCTGATGAAGTAAACTCCAATTTACGCTTAAAAGAGTACTTTATATTTAGTGGCCAAAATTAAAATTATTCAAGTCTCAAGTATTCAAAATCCGAACTTGAGTCAAAGTCTTCATCTCTTATACCTATGGATACTTAAAAATAGATATTCATTCATTTTAACAATTCAATTTGTAGTCATAAACATTCTTAGGTTAAGAAGGAACTTATCATTAAACAAGATATGTAATTAAATTCTGTAAAAATACAGCTTTGAATACGCTTTAAATATCCAAATAAGAGAGTGGAATTTTGTGGAAATCGAAGGGATCGTCTTATGTTACAGTTCTCAGAAATGTTTGTAGGAGAGAGGGGGCATTTCAAAGCAATACATTTGTATGTGATACCCCCTCTCCCCCTCCCGTAGTCACTTGATCGGCTATAAAAAATGTTCTTATACAAAGGCTCCATAAAAAAAAAATTAAAAAGAGCAAGCCTTTTGTCCTTCAACGATTAGGATGAGCTCTCAAAGTTGGACTTCTTAATATTGAAAGTTATATCAATTTTATATACACTCACATCATACGATTTTTACAGAAATTTTAAAATTCTATATTAAAATTATTTGAAGCAGGAATTGCTATGAACTTCAATTATAAATAGTTCAACTTCCAGAGCTCATCTTTACCGTTATTAAAAAGAAATATCTATTCTTCTTCTTCTTATGATATAATATAAGTGTATCTCTATATATAATATGTGAACATTACTTTATTTGTACGTTTTGAGACTATAGGGATTTGAGAATTTTATATTATAATTTAACAGAATATGTATCAGTGTATATTTAAAAATTATGTTTCTTTATCTATGTACATGGTCCATCCTAAAATAAATAGTTATTTTTCATTCACTGTCTACCCCTCTTTTTTCGGTTTCAAAACAAAAAAATGTATCTACATATATGTAGGCCTTTAAACAAGCATTTATTTTTGTTGAAAGAAAGACAATTATGTATGTCAACCCACATGATTTACTATATTCTATCTAAATGTGTATGCATTTTTTTTTTGTATACTCACATCTGATTGATTAGTCGGAAATATTCAACAATATCAAACAGTCAAATTGATGTTATAAACGTCATTAATAAATACAGACATAATTTTATAGGTAGAATAACGTAATTTAATCCCATAAAAATGCGGTTGAGCCAGTATTCTTTTAAGTCCTCCTCAGGAAATAAACGGTCATTATTTTATTTGTCATTTCGGAATAAACGCACATTAATTTGAAATTCGTTTCAAATGTGATTAATTAATATTTTGAGTGCATTTCTGCAATTAAAAATGATCTTACATATGTACATATATTATTAATATTCTATAGAAATTATATCACTTCTCAATGGATACCTGTTTATTATTCAATAATATACATAGAAGGCCTTGAAAAGACATTTTGTATCAATCTGATGTACTATATATGTACTATTATGCATTAACTATAGGCAATTGGATACATACATACATGTATACACAATTTAATTCCTAAAAGGGTTATGTGATTCACACGCAGAAAATAGTTGCGAGGAATTTGTTAAAATAGACAATTAATCCTGACACCATTTTTTGTTCACAAGAAACCTAAAATTTCAAAAGAAAGGCAAAATCTTAGAAAAATATAAAAGTACCTATGTTTAGCTCAAGCTGTGAAACAAAAGTGCAAAATGAAGAACACGTGATACATTTTTGTTCAATATTGCTTGTCCAATTCACGTTAAGGGGCGCTAACTACGCAATTTCAATGTTCCTTCAATAACATCTTGCTACTTCAATAAAAACAAGGTGAATTCTGCAAAGGCAAATATGAATAAGAATAAAGGGTTATTCATAAGTTTTATAGATTAGCTAGTTTATGTGTATATTAATTAGCAAAATTAAATTTGCGAAATAGTAATAATAAAAGTTTATTTTGTATTAATAAATTGTTCAATAGTATCACTAGGAATGTAAATAATATGCAAATCGGGCTTGTAATAAAAAAAGAAAGAGAAAATCAACCTGGTTACTCTGACAATTTGATGAATGTTGAGAGTGAAGCAGCTTGAGCTGTTATTACCAGTGATGTAAAAAACGGCGATTTTTAAGCGTGCGATTAGCTCCTCCCCTTGATGACGTCAAAAATGATATGGTAACTATGAAAGCCAGCTTATTTGCTGTCGATATAATACTATGACTGTAGCTGTGACAGCCTTGCTCCAGGCTCAAGACAGCTTTTCTTGGACTTAAAGTAATTAATTAAATTAAATTGATGTTTTAGAAATATATTATTCAAATCAAAGTTGTAGATATTACTTTAAATAAACAGGAAATTTTCCAAATTTCAAAATCGGTACATTAGTTTTGGATTTATTGCTATTTTTGTTAAAATTTCATTATTTGTATTAATTTTTAAGAAAAATAAGTACACAAATAGTAATATCTGCTCTATATATAAACTAATCTTCAAGTTTTTAGTTTGATAATAATGGTTATTCATTCATTAACAAAATATAGCTTTAAGCTTATAGATATTTGCATATTTTAAATACAATTATTGAAGATTTAGTAATGATATTTATAATTATTCTACCTTTTCTATAACTCAAGAAAATGGCTGAAATTTATTTAAAATGTCAACAAATGATACATTTTATAGGATAGAAGTATAAATATTTGACTCCATAAAGTCATTTCGAGAGATATTAACATTAAGAAAGTTTTCAACCAAAATTGAAGGAAAGGTTGTGTAATATTATCGTAACTTTTATAATAGATAATATAATATACATATGATAAGAATTATTATGTCAAAAGGAAAAGGAAAACAGCTTGATGAGTTATGAATGATGAAAGAATATTATGTAGGGTTTCAACTAACAGGCATTTTGTGAACTACTCGCACGCTTAAAAATCGCCGTTTTTTACATCACTGGTTATTACGTTTTACTGAGCTAATAGCTGCTATTCTCCATTATATATACAACAATAAATAATAACATAGGAAATTTCAGGAAATTATATATTTTTAACTAATAATAATTATACGAGGACTTGAGTCCTTTTTGTTTACATTTTATTTGCTTTATTAAACTTAATGCATGTATTCCTTCATGTGAGATCTTTATTATCAGGTAGATGTTCTCCCCTCAGTAGTAATAAAGGAAAAATGATAACAGCATTGGAAAACAAAAAGACCTGTTTGAAGAGCCAACTCCACAAAGTCTCGCACGTGGCATTTTGCCTATTATTTACATTCCTAAGTATCACCTTTGTTAGCCACAACAATTCGATAAACAAGTTTAAAATGCTCTACAGATGTGCTTGATTGAAAATTCTTTCCATGCAAGAGGCCATTGCTCCCCCCCCCACTTACAAATCCATTCTTTCGCTGCCATTTCCATGCTTCTTTGATGGATTAACACTGAAATTCCAAATTCTGGTAGAAATGATTTTTTGTCTTTACATTAATTTTTTTTTCAACCATTCCTGAGATTTTCGACCCGTATAACTTGGAGCTCCTTCCTCCTGAAATCAGTAATTTGTAAGTTTATTTCTACAAATAGTCTTTGACAGAATTGAACTGGGATTGAGTTAGGCCAATCAAATTAGAGATTGATTTATTCAACCCTAAAAAAATCTAGTAGCAATTGTGAAAACATTTAAAACTTATAAATTAATGAAATCTCTTCAAAAAGCAAAGAGGGTGTTTGATATGAGTGGGGGGAGGGACGATATAAACTTTGAGATGTTGGATGAGGATCTGCCAAGTTGGGGTTCGACGGTTCTCAAAAGTATTATGAAATTGGCTACATTGGTTAAAATGATATTTTTCTTTTAGAAGAAGTGAAATTTTATTTCCTATTAAACTAATGGGAAAAGATACCTTCTATTACTATAAAAAAATTTCCTAAGCATAAAAAGACTTTAAAAACTGGAGCCCCTGGGTCCTTTGGTGTTAACAACCCTATTGAGCATATTCTAAAGCACTTTTTTATTTATTAAAAAGTAGAGGCAAAATCAGAAAAAAATCAACTGATGAAAACAACTGAAAGGAAATTAAATCTCTATTATGTTCTATGTACATTATAAAACTTATATAAGTAGGGACAAGATTATAAAAAAGGCTTCAACACTTCCGTATTGATCAAGAGGTAAAACAAAAAATAAAAACTTGAATGTTTATTTTTGTACAGATAATGAAAGGATATAATTGGATAGAGTTGATACTTTTTTTTTTTTTGGTAATAAAAAAAATCAAAATGAGGAAAGGGGTTGTTCGTAACATACAATATATAAATAATTATGTCCGTAGAATATAATCTCATAAACGTGTCAAAGAAATGTCGTTCCCTGTACAGGGATACCACACCCAAATCACACATCTCTTTATTCACACAAAATAATATATATAAATTATTTGTAGAAAAGATACCGGATTTATTCATTAGGATGTATGTACTTGTACAAGCCCTCTGTTAGAGAACATGCTTCAACTCACGTGGTTAGTAAAGTGGGATAATAAGCCATCCCAATTTTTACATGATACAGAATTAAAAGGTACATAATTATACTATTAATATATTTTGTGAGATCTCTATTAAAATATGTATTTCATCCATTTTTTTTTTTTCCACTCTTAAATACCAATCGAAATGCTACAAATCACGTGTAATAATTCAAAGTACAAAGTAAAAAATAGATTCCTTTTTTAAAACTAATTTATTATAAACTAAAGTTTATTATAAGTGCTTAAATTTTGATGAAATCATTTGGTATTCAATGAGTGTATATCCCTTTTGATGAGGTTGCGTGTAATACATAATATATAAAACAACATGGCTGTAGTTACATTAGTAGCAATGTGTCTACTTTACATTGAAAAAGGAAGAATTTGACAAATAATGATCAACACGACGAGCTTTTTGGGATAAACAAAAACACACTGTATTCTCCCTTCAGCTGATTTTCATCATTTGACTCTTTTGATTTAAAGCAGCTGACTCTACGTGTTATGAGCTCAAAAAGGGTATCATTATTATTTATGATTTTGATATATACAAAATATATTAAATTGCGCGCCCTTTTTTTGAATTTTTGGTATACAAGTATTAACGATTGATTTATATATTGGTAGAATTTATAAATATATAGTATATCTAAATAATAAATTCTGCATAATATTAACAAGTTGGCAACAAGGAAAATACAGAAGGGTAGCTACCATATATTTTTCCAAATTTTTCCTTTCCCTTTTGTCAGTCGAGGTTGCGAGTGGATAAAAAAGCTCAACGTGCAAATCAAGAGAAAGGAATGTCTTTAATGAAACAAATAAATTATAGATAAAAATTGTAAAAATATGCGAATAATAATTTATAAAAAGAAATTATGACTACATAATAAGAAATGCATTTGTTCTGACTGACTTTTTTAAGAGTATTTAATAAAATTTAATAAATGGCCGGAGTATAAATGCTTAGACCAACCATGTTTCTAAACGCCCCTTTTATTTGTTTCAATAGGGATGAGGACACCAATAAATCCCTTGATGTGTAGATATACTAGTACTTTCTCCAAGGCTCTGTGAGCACTAACTACAAATCAGTATAGTTTCTCAACTAGACTCTCAAGAAAGAAGCACTCGATTGAAAGTAACATACAAAGAATTTTACGGGGTGCAAATATGATTTTAAAAGTCGTTATACATATAGTATGTAAATCTTGGGGGAGCATCTTAAGAAAATTTGGAAGGGACATCCTTCTACTCCCCCTGCTCTCCCAACTGCGCCCATGAACCACTCACACTTCTCACATGTTCATTTTACTCTTCTAACACGTGAAAAATCATGTGTTTGTATCCCGGAACGAATCTTTTAACCTTTACCTTGTTTGTTTTTTTCCATTGATTGCATCATTTCTCATAAAATATTAACACAATTTTAAAGTCAATCTTAATTTTGAAAGAAAATAAGTTTACTTTTACATAGATGTCTGTGTATTTGACTATAAACATTGGCTCAAAAAAATTGAAATTGAAAATATTTGTTAGTCAAATTTGATACGAAAACAAACAAACCCCAAACTAATTACAGATTCATGGCTTGCACGTCAACTCACACTAAAAATAGAATTGAAACCTGTACAAAAGATTTTTGAATAACTATTATTTTTTTTAACATGTGCTATTATTATTAACTATAGACTTTATTCAGAAAATCGACATATTTTCTCAATATCCAGAGAAAAAATACCTTTCCTCTCTTGACAACTAAATCATTCCACTTCTATGAGGCCCTTATAATGAGTCACTATATTTAGTTGGATTAATTTCACCACATTGTTTATATAAATATAAAATTTTTGCCCTGTTTTGATCTAGGAAATTTTTAAGTGATCGTCAATTATATTTATGTTTAGTAATAAGGTGTGAGATAAAAACTAAGATCGCATTCTAGGGACAGAAACTTTGTGGGAGTCAGGATCCTTTATTAAATTAAATTAAATTAATATAGGAGATAGCCCATAAGTATGTATATATTCCTGACACTTAAACATGCAATTTTTAAGTTATACTTTTTATAGATACAATATACGTACATAGGTTCTACAGTGAATCTCCGCAATGCGTAATTGATTCTAGATTCATACTTAAGGGGAAAAAATTAACGTGAATAATGAAATTATTGTGAAACAATGCATGGATACATACCTACCATACTTTAATGTAAAATTGACCTTTGAATTTTGTTATTAATTGTGCTCCATAGAAAATAGGAAATATAATGATATTTAAGAAATTGCTATAAAAGGAAAACTTTGGTCAATGTGTCAGTAGAATCATAAACAAAATGCTCAACATGAAGCTTCTTTTTGTCTTAGCTTTTATCGTTTCATTTGTGAAGGCTCAAGGATCAATTAGCCTTTGCAGTGATGCACAACTCAAAATTGAAGCTCAAAAAGCCGTACAATGTGTAAAAGACTTACAACCTTCAAATCCGAATCAGTCTTTTCAAGACAAGGTTTGCTCTTACGTTGGAGCTCAAGTAAGTTCTCAACTAAATTTACTAAAATAAAATTTTGTATTTTACTAAACTTGAACCTAGATCTTCTGTACCAATGCATATTTTAAAACTTGTATTTCGGGAGAAGCAAGTGTTATTGGAGCTTCGAACTTTATAGATAAACAAATCCAGGACTTACTTGAAAGTACTGGCTCAGACATCATTCCCATACTGAGGAATTGCAAGCAATTTAATTCATTTGCAAATGGTTATATGTTGCTAGCCACGGGTACAAATCAATGTGATTATTTTGATTTCAAATCTTCTTACATACCACAAAAAAACAACTGTGAAGAAAGTTTCATATCGGAATTTGAAAGAAATGTTGATCAGACTCCCACTATACAAAATTTCAAGACTTCGACCTGTGATTTAATTCAACAACTAACTCAAGTTTGTAGGAAAAAGCTAACAGATGCATGTTTCAATGATGAAAGTACAAGGAGACTCCAGGCTTTGGACTATGAGTTGGTGTACTCTAAGTTTGAAGAAATTGTTCAAGGTCTGGATCCCTCGTTTACCGTGCAAAATAATTGTCCCGTTGTAAGTGGAAATCCCTTTTCTACTATACTGAGTGCACGTAAGAAAAGATCTGCAAATCCCAATGACATTGCAATGACAAACACTTTGCACCTTGATTTATAAGGTTCATTATGGATTTAGTATTCATCAAAAGCAAATTGTTTTAGAATGTATAAAAATCATATATTTCCAATTGTATAAAATTCCTCGTTTTTATCCAAATTCGATCAAATAAAATCATTTTCTGCAACTTAAAATTAAAGAAGTATTTTATTTTGAGAATGGTCAAATTCATGCTGCAATAGAGTGCCTTTGATTGAGAGCTCTGTTTCTTCCAGAATATACTGTTAAAGTAGAAAATAATTTTTAGTGTTAAATATAAGAGCCATATGAGTAAAAATTAAATGTTTTATGGATATTCTATACCCATGTTAGACATGAATATATTTGTATTTAGCATTGATGTTGGGACAATAAATGAGATTGGGTAACGGATGGACATATCTAGACATGATTGGGACTTAAGCGTCCTAATTTTCTGCTGATTGTTATTTGACTGTATACAAATAATGCACAATAACTACTAAAAATTGTAGCAAATTCTCACCTCAACGATACTGAGAGGATAATCAAAGTAGGAGTACCAACTGATACTTTTCTTCTCTTGATCTACTCTGCCGATTTTTTTTAATGTGTCGGTGTAGTCGATGTTATTTATGTACAAATACTAATTACAGGCATACATGTTCGAACTTGATGACCCTTGAAGAAACTTATATTTATAAATGAAACTACACAACACCTCTCCTTAGCCATAAAGTCCATAATCCTGAAAATGAAGAAAGCTTGACTTGACCGTGGAGACGTACTATTAGAGGCAAAAAATATCGGGAATCAAAAAATCTTTATGTAAACATCAAAATAAATTCCTTTCATTCCCCTAAATAGTAGTCAACGCTTTTTTCAATTTTTAAAACAGTTACAAAAATTTTATTAAGTCAATAGCACAGGTCAATAAATTTAAACATTCAAAAATACTAAAGGTTACAAGTATAATAAAAGTTATTTAATTTTGCTAGCTGATTTCAAAATGTAAATTCTTTTCTTTTAGGGTTCACGGTTTTCAAGAAATCGGACCCTACTTTTTGAGTTAATTTTGACCATTTTCCAACTTCAACTTCAATTTAAGCCTAGAAGGATACTCATTTTGTACATACATAAAAAATAATGGTTTGCTTGTATATTTAATTCAAGTTCAAATTTCAGTTTTTGTTTTGACCTAAAGGGAATCCTGGAGGCGCAGGGGACGGGAGTAGGCCCAAAAGTCGGCTAAATCCTTTTTACTTAAATAACTCCTTGAATATTACATAAAATGGATGAATAAGGAATGCATAAAAGAGCTGAGATCCACAGTTTTCAAACGAAGTGTCAAGCGCCCGATAAGAATCCTTAATTAAGAAGAAATCATCCATCTAAATGTGTAAATTTTCATTCTATTTCGAGCAAAAATTCGCTGGAAATCAAAGACTCATGGTATAGCTACTTAAGTAGTAGCGTGCAGAAAACCAGCTTAAATCCTTCTTCACGCTACTACTGCAGTTTTTTTTTTAGTAGCTTTACTGTGAGTAATTGATTTCTAGCGAATTTTTGCTCGAAATTGAATGAAAATTTACACCGTCGGACTCTCAAAAAAATAAATTACAGATGTGAAATCAGCGTGCAAAATTGAATAACTTTTATTATACTTATACCCCTTAGGATTTTTGACTGTTGACCAGTCTAACTAATGAACAATAACTATTTAGTTTAGATATGCTATTAAATTTAAAAATTTCCAAATATTTAGATCCTAAGTTAAATTTGGTCCTTATAATTTAATAAATATATTTTATACTAAAGTATAAAAGTAGATACATAGTTAAAGTTCCTGTGGAAGTCATTCGAGTCAAGATAGTTGTATACTTTTATTCAATGATTGTAAACGTTAGACGTATTTGAAACGGCACAATAGCAAAGTCAAAAGTGTATCAAAAATATTAGTATCGTGACAAGACCCGAGTACATATGTTCCATACATTTATGAATTCATATAATATGAACATCCTAAAGACCAAGTCATGAACAGCATGGCCTCATTAGAAAGAGGCAAAAAAATGTCTAAAAGTCGAAAAGCTTAATTCATGTTCATACATTCAGAAGTAGATGATGTGATCAAACAATAAGCTCTTCATTTCTTTAACAACTCCATATCCAATTGTAAAATCATGAACTTGCCTCCACTTAATGATGCTATTTAATTGACTAATCGTGGATTTAATATTTATACTTTTGATTGTTTTATTGTGCTTTATAATAAAGGAGCATCAGAATTGCAAATAGGGAATGTTTCTATCATAGATTTCTATATGGGGATTCCTTCTCTATTGCCCAATGTGAATATATGTTTACAATTACGAGTCCTGCAGTGTACATATATCAAACTGTGTTCATGTATTGACCAATTATTCAATTCGTCTCGTTTCGTTACATTTGTAATTATTTATACATTACATAACTAGTATTTGGCGAATAAGTGAAAATATTTTTATATTCATTTATCAGAATAAAACATTTGATTAATTTTTTTTTTTAAAGTTTGTGTCTGAAAAGATCCTTGCTTCCGCAGAAGTTTATCTAGGAACATAGCTTTGGGACACAGGGAGACTAATCCCCCAGTAGAAAAAAAAGGTAATGTAAAACTCCGAGTAGAAAATTATAAATATATTACAATAGCCCTTGCATAAGACGAGACAAAGACAAGAGGAAACATTTCGTTTCATCCTTATTTCATCAAATAGTGAAAAGTTTAGTTTTAGTCAGACAAAACAATATAAAAAATGGTTTCGCTACGTCTTCCTTATGAAAAAACCCTTGGTTGATAAATACATTTACTCTCGTCTAGTCTCACTAAGTCAACAATGATCTGAAAGGGTTATTAAAACTGACTTTTAAAATTGACTGAAATGACTAAGAAATTATAAAAATTAAATATTGATATACTTACACACTCATTTTTGTAGTATATTGTATGAATCATTTTTATTTATTCATAAGAGGACTTTATTCATTTTATCTCCTTAAACCTAATAAATCATTCGTATATTGATTGAGGTTTAACTTTTAAGTTCTACCCTCCAGTAATTGAGTTTAAAGACAAACAAATTATCTCGATATCAAACTTTTTCCACTCTTTTTGGATTTGTAAAATAGGGACTATCAATTATCCCCAGCAAGTTTCCTTAAGAAAATGCTTTTCAAACTGTGATGAAAACTGATATAATGAAATCATAGCCTCTGATATTAAGTGGAGATAGTATCTAGTTCAATCTGTTGACTACTAGAGACGATGATGATGGGTTGTTAGTTTCAAAAAGGAAAACAGTATTTGAATTAAATTTATTGGTAGATTTGTTTATCGATACCCGTATTTTATAAATTAAATATTTAAATGAACAAGGAGAAAATGTTACTTGTGTCAATGGTATGGAAATGGGTTTTAAATGTTTTTTTTAATTAGTGGCAAAGTTAGATAACTAAGTTACAAATACTTGTATTCAAAAGAAATAACATTTAGCAGAAAAAAACTAAAGATCCGTTGGAAACAGACCATTATTGCATCATATATAAGTAAAGACAACAATATCCTCGATTAGTAATGTAAATAATATGCAAAATGCCGTGTGCGAGATTTTGTGGAGTTGGCTCTTCAAACAGGTCTTTTTGTTTTCCAAAGCTGTTATCATTTTTCCTTTATTACTAAGGGGAGAACATTTAAATCTCGTATGAAGGAATACATACATTAAGGTTAATAAAGCAAATAAAATGTAAACTAAAAAGGGCTCAAGTCCTCGTATAATTATAAGTTAAAAATATATAATTTCCTGACATTAATTTGAGTTAATTTTCTGCCTCTCATCTATGGTTTACATAGATAATGTTATTGTTTATTATTGATGTCTTCATTTGTATATATAAAGGATAATAGCAGCTTGTAGCTCAGTAGAACGTCATGACAGCTCAAGCTGCTTCCCTCTCAACATTCATCAAATTGTCAGAGTTACCAGGTTGATTTTCTCTTTTTTTTTTATTTTACACACCCCATATGCATATTATTTGCATTCCTACCCTTCATATTACTTGCCTAGATTTGTTTTTACAGAATAAAATCATTATAATATGTCAATTAAATTAGTTTAATTTTTTATATAGTCTTCATTTTATCCACTGATCATGAAAAAATCGTTTATAAGTAAGTAAAAATGAAAAGAATATAAATTTTGAGTTTCTTTTTAAGGAGGCTTCTAAATGTCTCATTTTGGGCGGTGACGATTATAATTTAATTTTGAATTAAGGAATAAATGCACCTTTAAAAACTGTTACTTTTAAAGTTCTAAAAGATTGAGTTTAAAAAAAATTTTGCTCTATCGAAAATGTCGAGGTTTTGTAGATTGAAAACGTTGAAATAATTCCAGGATAAAAGAAATTAGAATATGTTTCAATTACAAAACAGTGATGGGGCTTGAATTTAATCACTTGTATCTAAACGAAATATCGTATAGATAATTAAGTATTCGCTACATTTATAAATTATTTCTTCAATATTAAAGCATGGTGTAAGTCCTTTTATCCTTGGACTTTTTATTAATTTATTGATCTATGAAACCTGAATGGTTTTATTATTAGATAAATAAGTCGGACTTTTCCCTCAAAAAATCGAAACTTAATAATATTATAAAATAAGACGTAACGTTCTTTCAAAAAAATGAAAATTGTGTAGTCGAATAACACCAAGGAGGAAAACTTGGATGGATGATGTTGTTTTTATTCAACAGAGGTTGATTAAAACATCAATGTTCTACTCAATCAATTTCATGAAAAGTCATTTTCCTGACTTTAAAGTCCGTTATACGAAAATGAGTTGATAGCCCCACACCGTTTATTAACCTGATTAGAATTGATTCCTTCACCACTATAAATGAGATCATAGTGAGTTTTTACGGGTGTCATAGATTCTACAAAAGATATGCCATGTTAGGAGCATATAATTGATTAAATTAAATTGATAAAGTTTCATCAAATCCTAAGGAAACATCAATTCTTTCATTTATAAATGAATAAACTAAACATTTGTATAAATTACAACTTGATGTCTTGCAAAATTAGTGATATTTGAATGAAATCATATTAATTAAGGTTCAGCAGAGTAGAATACAAACATCAGATCCTTGCAAAAGTAATGGTTAATTTATTGAGTACACTATGTGAATTTATAAAGTGGTTTAATACCATATTATTTTTGAATATATGTTATTATGGTCTGAGATAGTATAAATAAAGATATTCTTTTGATAGAGGGTAAAGGTATCAGTTCTTTTATATTTATCCGTCCCATGTTGACATTATTCAAATGCACAACTCCAATTCACTATTTTCCTAAATTTTAAAAAATCAAGGGTTTTGATTCTTAGTAGATTTGATTATATATGCTTTTTCCAAGATGGCTGACTTGCACAGTGATGACGTCATGTCAAAACACTCCATAAGAAAGGAATCTTGCAAATAACTATAATATGTAGCGTAGATATGTGTGTCATGATTGAAATGGGAATGTTTCATACCTACGTATGTATACGTAAATATCCCTACATTTTAGGAACATCAAAGGAAATAATGAATTGTGGCTTTAATCTTAAATTTCATTTCCCACAAATGTACATAAATATTATGTATAATCATATATCAACGTATCACTTTTTCATATCTGCTTCACTTACCTAAAAACAAAATATTAGATGGTTTTAATCATATTCCATTCTGTCATCAATCATTTTTTTTTTTTTTTTTTATCAATTCATTGGATGTTCAACAATTTCATTTCCGACCTTCTTATAGCTGTTCTTTGAAGTCATCGAACCATCTTTTTCTAATCAAATCCCAACTGTAATTAAATCAATTTATATATGTTTAAACTTTATACATACGTAGTTAGGAAGTATAGATATTCATCACGTCAAAGGTTTTGTAGTGCTCTCGAGTATTAAAAGGCCATGATAAGAAAATACATGTAGATATTTTAAACCTTTGAGATTTGAAATTGTCATTATTATTATGTTTAATTAAAAAACTGCAGTCAAAAATGGAATTTATTCGCAACTATTCATCATAAAGAATGATAGTAACAGCTGGAAAATCATTGAAAAAATCATGCAACCTGTTGGCGTGAAAAACATGAGTCTTGAATGGAAACTCAAAATGGCTAACAAATTTCATTGATAAAAATATATTGTCTGCCTAAAATGATGGAGCACTTATAAGTATGTACATTCAAAGTAGATTTTATTTCTAAGGCTTTGAAATAGAAAAGGAACAAAAGATTGTTTTGTAATTTTGTTACTAAATATCACTTCTTTTTTTAAAATTTCCTTATTGAAGGAGGAAAGGTTGAGTGGTGAAAAAAGATTTATGAAATGACAACTTTTATAGATATTTAAATATTATATAATAAATATGAATTATTATTATTATGTACTCATTATGAAGAGAGGATTAGAATGTGACAATTCTTCACAATCTGATGGTATTCAATTTATGGTTAACACCTTGGGATTGAACGTGAGATTTGAGAGATGGGATGACCACGTAGAGATAGATTATGATGGAGTCTCATGATCACACAATAAATTATTTTTTGTATGTGTCATGTTGTTACACCCTCTTTTAAAGAGACAAGTAATAAATATGAATTTGTATTCCAACTGGGGTTGTCAGGGGCGTACTGGGGCGAAAATTTCCACCGGGCAAAGAGTAAATGAGGGACACCACGATAAAGGCGCATTATGCTAAATCGAAGGGGCGCCTAGTAAAGATTTCAGAGGGGCGCACCGGTCATTGACCGGTTGACCGCCGGGCCAGTACGCCCCTGGGGGTTGTTATGGGTAGCTACCCCTGTACCCCCTCCCAAGTTTACACAATCAGGTAATGTTTTTAATATGGAAAACCAGATCTGTGTAGTTGTTGTTGTTTTTTTGGGTCAAATTCCTAATAAATTTAGACTCTTTTTTTTTTCTTTTAATTTGTTTGCGAAATTCAGATTTTCAATGCTCCACTGCATTATTTTCATTCACATGCAACCACTGCCGTGTTTTCAATGTAGAACATAAATAACTGACAAGTTGATGAAATGTCTTATGAAAGTGTTCATTTTACTTTGCCTCATTCCTCACAGATGATGTACATAATATTTGATTCAATAATGATGCATTAAATGAACCATAATTAATTACTAATACTTCAATCATCAAAGCCCTCGGTCAAATGATGAGTTTATCAGATGGTCATTCAATAGTAAGTAATTTAAGGAAATGACCAATGACCAGATAGATAACCATTGTATTAATATCTATACGTATACATATATTTAAGAGAGAGTATCTTAAATTTTAAAAAAAAATATCAAGAACCCTTTTAAATAGCTCTAAAAGGTAGATCGCATCAATTTTCCAAATTAAATTGTAAATATATAATGTCTGTAGACAATAGATTGGTGACTGATGATTAATAAATTAATCGTGGATGACTAAAACATAGCTAATCAAGCAAAAAAAAAAGTAGGAAAAGAGATTCATTTAAATCAATTTTAGGCAGATTTAGATTCATCAGTCATTCAAGTTACCAAATATAAGCGATATTCTATTGATCCAATTGTTTAAAATAAAAATCTATATTAACAATTTTTTTTTTTTTAAATGCGAAAAAAAGTATTTAATTACTTACCCCATAGAAGTGACCAGAACCAGTCATTTCTAAAAGATTATTCCCCTTTAATATGTGACTTCAGCTTTAATTATATTTTAAAAAACTAAAAACTTATATAAAAACCTATGTCTTGCCTCACTGGCTATTCATAGAAGAAAAAAAAAACCCAGAATTCACAATTTAAATGTTATCAAATAAAAAATTAAAAGATTTAATTACTCAAAGCCTTGCAATGGTTATGGAGTAAGTTATACAGTCACTGACGTGGCCATATTCTTCAAATAAAAGGTTAATTTGAAGAAAAAATAAATTGGCCAATTAATCGATTATTATTATTATCAGTTTTTAACTCTCAAATGATTGTTTACGTATCAGTCCTAAAAAATCATTATAGAGTGTGCCCTATTTAATTTAAGTGAATACACACATATTTCTATGTTATCATTCTACTCAGGCAAATATCAAATAACCTTTTCTTTTCTTTTTTTAACAACCCTGACTCTAACGGTTGTTTCAAGTACATAAATCCTATGTTTACAAGAGGCCAAAAGAACTTTTATGTGTGTTAATGAGTCCTTATTTTGCTCTCTATATATAAGAGATAATTAGGTCATGTTTTACAAGGGTATCCCAGGGAATACAGCGTTCTACAAATACTTAGAGGCACATATTTTTGAAAGTAACTGTTTATAATGAAACAGAAAATGACCACACCGCTACACACCCATAATTACCTACCAACCAAACCCTTACATTCATGTACGGTCGAGGTGCGTACATTTGGACATACAAAAAATAATGGACATCCTATCTATATATATAAAAAAAAAGGTTGGTAGGAAGTCACAAATATCTCATCTACCTATATTCTATAGTTTGTATACAGAATAGAAGCATTTATGTATTTTTATGAGTAAAAATATTTTATTGGTTGGTATATGTAGTTAATTTTCTGAGTGGATGTAGAAGGTAATGTATGTATGTATATTCACTATAAATGAACCGTCTAAGATAATAATAATAATAATAATAATTTAAAATAAATTTAATCTTTTGTTTTTCCGGATTTCATTTGTTTTATTTTATTTAGTATCTTTAAGAATTTGAAAAACCCATATGTACATACATATATATATATATATTTATAAATGTACATTAGAGAGGGTAGAAATCTCTCAAAATTAATGCAAATTAGGTGAAGTACATATGTGTTTTGATGTACTTATTAACATAGCAAAAAATTGAATGGAGGACCATAATTCCTCTGCACTAATTTCAGAAAAATTAGTAAGTATTTTTTTTTTTTAAATTATGTTATTGTATTATAAATTTGTGTTTTTCTTCATGTGATTACACTGGTCAACAGTAAAAAAATCCTAAGGGGTACAAGTATAATAAAAGTTATTCAATTCTGCACGCTGATTTCAAATCTGTAAAAAAAATTTCAAAAGTTTGACGGTTTTTGAGAAATCGAATCCTACTTTTTGAGCTAATTTGACCCATTTTCCAACTTCCACTTCAGTTTAAGCCTAGAAGAATATGAACTTTGTACATACATAAAAAAATAATGATCCGCTAATGTATTTAATACAAATTCCATTTCCGGTCTTTGCTTTGACCTAAAGGGAATCCTGGAGGCGCAGGGGACGGGAGTAGATCCAAAAGTCGGCCAAATCCTCTGTACTTAAATGACTCCTTGAATATTACATAAATGGATCAATAGGGAAGGCATTCAAAAGACGAGACCCACAGCTTACAAACGAGATGTTAAGCATCTGATAAGAATCCTTAACTATGAAGAAATCGTCCATCTAAATGTGTAAAGTTTCATGCAAAAATTCAAAAATCAGCATGCAAAACTGAATAACTTTTATTATACTTATACCCCTTCGAATTTTTGACATTTCAAATTTGTAGACCTGTGTTATTAGAGAATACAAAACTTCGTCTCATTAAATGAACAATTTATGTATTTATAAAAAAAAACATATTTATCTATTAAGAGGCATTTAAAAAGTATCTATTTTTGCTCTAGAGGGTTTTAAAAAAAGTCAACTTAATACACGCTATATGTAATTAATTTTGAATCAGTATGATTGAAAGTCTGAAGTCAAACATATTTCATATCCAATTTTTTGTTCACATACAATCGTTATGATCTGTATTTATCTATTATCTATAGATCAAGAGTTAGACTCTACATTGATCTATGAAGTCAGTTTTTGAAAATTCCCTCAAAATGGGTGATTCATAAACGGACTCCTTTGTCCCATCAATCATATTTGAATAATCAGTTTTTGTAAAGTTTTTTTTGTTTGGGGTGACAACCATTTACAAATAACTTTCAGGGATGAGTGTTTCCTTTTTTTACCAAAGGTTCATGAATATTTCCGGTTTGTAGAGCTCTACATTGCATAAATGTACATATTTTGGCTGGAACAAAAGAACATTTAGGTGAAGTTGTCAAATGAGCCATACAGTTTTCAACTATTTTATCACTCTCATTACCCTAGAAATTATTTCAGTGATGTAAGACTGTTATTATGTCCTTCCTTCTGTCAAATCCAAATCATTCAAAGTTTCTATTGTCTGTAAAAAATTGAGAACGTTTTTGTTCGTTTTATTTAATTATAATTTTTTTGTATATTAAATGTATTTTGATTGTCCGATAAGAGTATTTACTTTATAATTATAATTCAAGGCGCAATTTGTGTATACACATTTGTAAATATATATTAATGAAATAATATAAAGAAGTGTCAGAACAGGCATAAACGGGAAATTTAGACTAAATTGTTATTTATTTATTAAAAACAAAAACGCGGAAAATTGTGCTAGTGTAAGGAATAATAGCAAGAATCTAAAACTTTTGGATGTGAATTGAGTTCATTATACGAAAGATCCCATAAAATCTACTCAAAGATTCATGGCTTGAATACCATCTTTGATTAAAAGAATTTTATAATTAGGATAGAAATGTAATACCCCTATGTTGTCATTTAATCTCTGGTTCGTAGGTATGAAAAATGAATAGTCCATGCTGTTTGAAACTATGTACATGAACACTGAACAATATTTATTTGCTGACAATACAAGAAAAATCACCATTTTTGTATGTTAAAAAATATAAAGACACAAATATTATATTGTATTGGCATGTTTATGTTCAAACTTCAGGGATGGAATGAGATACCAAGGAATAATTCAGAGCCTTTATTTGATTTACATGGTACTCAATTTGACTCACTCCAACAGGACTTCTAAAAATATATTCTACCGTAATCTATTTCTTTGATTTTGACCCGGTTTCCTTAAAATATATTGTATACATATAGTTTTCTGTGACTCCAAAGGAGTAATCATGGTAGCTTATAAGTACAAATAAAATATAGTTATATAAACTCAATTTTTGTACTGACATACATAATATGTTAAAGTAAAAGTCGATATTAAATTCTATATGGAGAATATGACCCTTATGAACCTTACTATGTACTTCATTAAGAATAAAGGATCAATCATGCATGTATGCAGTGTGCACTTCAAATGCATTCCATTTACTCTTCAGCAGGTAGATTAAAGTTCAAGGCATTGTTCATTCTTTTATATCTATGTATTATCTTTCCTCATTATGGGATGACCCAAAATGAAATGTAAGCCCATATGTAGAATTAACATTAAATAAATAACATTCTACTCAAATTATTTGAGTTTAAGTAGCAACTTTTAACCCATTTATTGAACAAAATTAACCTTAAAATATGTACTTTAATTCTGAAAAATCAATCATGTCAATACAATATTCATTTGCATAGAAAAAATAAAAGTCTCAAAAAAACACATTGGACAAATTTAATCATATAGAAATAAATAAAATATCCATGTAAAATACACGCATTCAAATTAATCGAATCAAAAGTCAACATGATAAATACTACCAATTTGTAAGATAAACTACATATATGTACACTTCTCAATTATTTAATCATAAAAACTATTCTGAATCACAGTTAATTTTAATCTTTTTGGCTCCACGACGTTGTTTGGTGGTGCGAGATCGGCTTCGTCGAACAGCTTTTTTTCCCCCCTTATCTTGACTTCTTCCTTTCGATGCTGCTCTTTTCCCTTGTCCACGGCCTCGGGATTTGCCCCTACCTCTTGAAGTTGCTCTCTTTCCTCGACCTCGGGATTTCCCTCTTCCTCCTGAAGTCGCTCTTTTTCCTCCACCTCGGGATTTCCCTCTTCCTCCTGAAGTCCCTCTTTTTCCTCCACCTCGGGATTTCCCCCTTCCTCTTGAAGTAGCTCTTTTTCCACGGCCTCGTCCCCGGCCTACTTTACTGGAGCCAGCTTGTTTCCCTCTACTACGACTCCTCTCATTTGAGGCTGTTGCTTTTTTTCGTCCCCTTCCACGGCTTTTACGAATGGGTGTAGATGTTTTCCCTCGTCCCCTTCCACGACCTCTTCCACTAGGAGCGCCTCTCTCAGTTATTTCACGGCTAACTCCTCGCTCTCTTGATCTACTCTTTCCTCGGGATGTTTTTTTACCTGTTGCTTCCTCTAACTGACGAAGAGAAGTCTCTAGTGATGGAACTTCCTGGAGTCCGTCATCTCGCTTTTCGTTAAAAGAGACCTCTTTTGATCTATAAACATGCGTGTGTAATGAAGGATGCTCCTCGGAAACATGGGCATCATTATCCTCGGTATTGGTGGTTCGAATGTCAGAGGTTAATTCCGTTTCTTCAACATCAATCAAATTAAAAATAGAGAAGTAATTGTTGGGATCCGTCATGATTGTTTAAGGATAGGCCAAAATATTCAAAATCCAAATAGTTAAATTTATGTGAATGATATAAAAAAATTAAACTTTGATAAAATTAAATAATACAACTATAACTGAAATTGAAAAGATTTTAATTCATTTATTATTTAGAAATAAAACAGAATTAATGTGGTGAATTTATATTCATTTTTATATAAATTGAAAAGGTTTAAATATTATATAAGTCCATATTATTGTGTTGTTATATTTATTATAGGAATAAAATAGTAAAAAGAGAAAATATCTTTAAATTCAATGATTAGATGAACAAAACAATTACCCATGATTCTTACATTATATTAAAATACTTATACAATATCATGAAAATAAGTCGTTTGCTTATTATTTGACTACATTTTTTACTATGTACAAAAGAAATGACTCATTTTACATTTAATGTGAAATATAAGCATTATAATGAGAAATCGATCTACTGTTCAGAAATCCTTGTAATTGTTTCCCATTACAATTACGCAATATAGACAATACTTATTATTCAATCGGTAGAAAATATAACTCAACGTATCCTTAAAGCCCTCAATCATCATCATTTACTCAAATATTTACAAGTACATTACAAATTTTGAATCATTTGATGATTAAAGAGTTTGTATCATTATTTGGATGTCATTTTATATACCGTATATACTCGCATATAAGCCGACCCTCTAAAACTGCTTTAAAATGGCCAGTTTTCATTCATGTGTTTGTGTTCATTTTGTTTTATGCGCATATAAGCCGACCCCTTATTTCAACATTGTATTTTATACTTCTAATCTCGGCTTATATGCGAGTATATGTATACGGTATATTTATAAATCCTGTTTAGGAAAATTTGCGAGGTTGCGTTGACGAATTGTTCCGTAGATTTACTGAACATAGATATAACTTAGTGGCGTAGATATAATTAGAAAATACCAAAGAAACAAAAACAAAAAACTTATTACAAAAATTGCCAATCGCAAGACGTCCATACCGTGGAGGCCCTTCATTATTTTTATATTTAAAGCTGATATAATTCTGGATCAATCTTACACCAATTGCAATTTTTTCCGTACGAAGTGTTTACCATAATATTATTTACTTTGCCTATGAAGATATAAATCGTAAAGTACGCAAACATAACAATTTTTTACAAAAATGTAATATCCTAAAATATAATTTTCTTTTTGTAGTCAAATTTTTTTAGTATTTTCAAAAATATGGTATCATATTCATAACTATGTTGAACAGTAACAAATGTCTCTTTTATTAATATAAAAGATGCCAAAATACCAAGAAACCCGATTTACCTATTAATCTCTTTCTTTAATTATAATCATAATTGTGAATATTTTTTGCTTTGTCTTCAATGTTTTATGTGATCAATGCAATAGTAATAGTATTGTGGGAGGGTTGTTCGGAGATTAATTGTCCTAACACCACTTAAAATATGTATTAAAGTACATTCAATTATTAATACATATCTCTTTCGGGAAAAAATGACTCCAATTTATATCCCCATACAAACACATTTGAATGTTTAGATTATTATTTCTAGACAATAAAGCAGGATTTGGAAAATGAGTGTTGATGAATTTAAATTATGTGAAACCATACATATATCTAAGTTGTACAAAAATAGTTGTTCCTAACTGCAATATTCCAGCTTGGTTTAAATAAAAATAGAAAAAGAGCTTATAAAATTTTAGGGCGACGTGTAAAAAATATAATCTACACGCCAAAAAAATGAGAAAACTAAAGATATTAGTCTCTACATATAATTCAATATATACATATATTTGATTTAAGTAAATTAAATAAGTACTTCTAATTTCAATTCAGAACAAAAAGATTAGTTATGAGCTACATAAATACAAAAAACATATTATGTCAAAATGACCAGTTATACAAAAATACTAAAAATAATTAATAAAGATATCATTTAAAAGACAATTAATCTAATTAACCTGTATGTAACATAACAACCCAGTAAACATTCATTTAGAGGTCCCAAAGCGCCCCGCTAGAAGCTGAAGTAGCGGGCATCTTAATTAAAGTAATTAATAATTTTTTTGTTTTCGATAAAATATACCAAAACTGAAAGAAAAGGTCATTATCTTATGGATATAAAGTATACATATTAAAAAGACTCCAATTGATTTAAAAAATAGTTTTTGTTGATTTGGTTAGATGTTTTTTCTAAGTGTACATGCAACTTCATGGAAATAATACAGCTCTAATTTCATTTTATAAAAAATTTCTTTATGAACATCTCATATTTGGGTTTGTTCAAGCTTATGGATCAAACATTGAGGAGATGAAAGATGACGTTTATTTTGAAGATAGCTGATGGAACAGAAACTCCTAACACTTGAATGGAACTTGTCTGAACTCCTTTACGTTTAATAAAGACAAAGGAGCCTTTATCACATATAAGTGTCGGCAGTATCCAAAAGAAGCATGTAAAAGCACTTGATTTGGCCATTTTTATAGAAGGATTTACTTGGCAGCATATTGAGCCTAACCTAAAATTGATACAATATCATTGTGGTAATGTTATATAGGTATTTTATGTTTAACAATTGATTTCAATTTGGTCTATTATAAGTAATTGACTAGTTGAATGTAGCACAAACGTATTTGACGCACGCAAAAGCTGTGACAATATCATGCAACATTTTCTTTAAATTTGGTTCCTTTATTTTTTTTTTACCTTTATTAAAGTTTCCCTTGAGACAATTATTTGAAGAAAAAAAAAATGACTGTATGTAAAAAATTTATATTTTCCCTATATACATATTATTTTCATGTAAAGAAGTTATGAGTATTGAAAAGAAAATGTTTGAATATAGACATTTTTCACATGTATTACCAATTTTTTGTAGTACAGGGTAAAGGTAAAGAAAATATATATATCATTTTGAATATCTTAGTCATTGTGAAAAAAAATTATTTTTGAAAGGTAAAAATTACTGTTGAATTCGATACAAAAATTCAAATATATAAAAAGTTAAAGCATGCAAACAACAATCCTAAAATTATCTATAATCAAGTGTTTGCATTCATTGTGATTTTCTTACATTTTGATGGATCCAGATAAAGTTCTTGCCTAATATTTGACATGAAACATCTTCAAAAAATAAGACAACTAGCTCATTGGTATGTTCAAAATCTAATAGAGCAAATGATATTCATCCTCTGGGATAATTGTCTGATAAATCTTTGAGATTTATCAATAGTAATGGCTTCAATATAACTGTGAAAATGTCAAAACTCTTAGTAAATTACTTATTTTAAGAGGCAGGCGTACATACAATAAAAATGTTGAAACTTCTTTCTTTATATATTGGAATGGAAACACGAGAATACATACCTAGAATTTAGTAGGAATATAATCCTGCTAGGAGTGGAACAGAAAAGTCTTACTTATATATTTAGACATAAAACTTATTCATGATATTGAATTAAAAAGTAGGATATTTGTAGGTAAGTAAATGAATATATATGCATCTTATCAGAATAGTACATACCTACAAATAGGTCTTCTTAAACCTCCACATAGTCAAATTCGTAATATACATATATATATATATATATATGACTTATAACAAATAAGATAATTAAAAATTATAATTTGTTGAAAATGAAAAAAAAATATAAATAAATATTCAATTTTTGAAAAAATCATCAGTCATTAAGAGGCTTTCAAGCTCTTCGGATCTCTTTCTTCTGAATAGAGGGTGAGCTATTGAAGACTTTTTCTTCAGATGCTCTCTTTATAGAGATTTCTTAATAGACTCAAATTCAATTCAAATTATTTTTTCCTGGGCCTTCCTCATTCCACTTTGTGAGTGAAGGAAGTGAGCTCCTTAATTAATTCCTTGTTTTGTATCCAAGTTTATTGGATTGTCTGACAAATTGTTTTCTATTGGCTCTTCCATTCGGAGATTTGGATCTTGAGAGTGAGACACACCTTTTTAATTGGCGACAAAAGAATAAAATAAAGTTATGAAAGGTCTTGGCCTTGTCAAACCGTTGTGTTTGGGGTTCGCAACTCGATACGTCCCCCTTTTTATTCGATGAAACTATTATTAAGTGTGTTGTTCTCATTCAAAAGGCTCAAATTCTCATGAATGTGATTCGGCTTAAGAAGTAAAACTCTATCCTTCTTTTTTGTAGTCAATGCAATAAATTACTATTAAAAAGAGGAATAAATCTTTATGGTTACATATTTTTAATCATAACAGAAAATTTATAAATGAGCAAATTGAAATTCCATATGCTCTACAGTCTAAAAATACTAAAAGTATTAAAACCAAAGGTCATTGTCTTTGAATTGATATATCTAAATATTAAATCTACATGAATTTGTCAGATTGACAGAATATTAAGCTTTTATAAGGCATTTTTCTATCTGTGTCTAAACTAAGTTGGCTTCATTGCAGCGAAAAACAATTATTTCAATGGGTATACATTGAAGCAATATTTTGAAAGTTGACTGTCATTGCTTGGAAAAGATAAAAGGTTTTTGAGAGTAATAGTTAATTTTGTATATAGATACATAAAATACTCCAATGAAGAAAATTATTCATGTTCTAGCTTGAATTAAAGGGGATTCATCCATGTACATATATTTTACTTTAAAGTTTTCGATAATATATACCGAAATTGAATTAAAAGGTCATTATCATATGGATATCAAGTAAAACTACATACATATGTATATGTAGGTATCTAGAAGAAGAGTGATGTGGGTTCTGCCATATTTTGGTGTAAGTGGCTTTAATGAGAGTCAATGCTTGGAATTAAACTAATATGAACATATTATTATTTAATATATGATTTTGTCTATTTCATATAACCAGCCATTATTTTGTGACCACTCCAGGATTTAAAACGTGGAAGGATTTGTCGTTTCACACTCAGTATTTTATCATTAAAAAATAAGAACCCAATATTGACTTCAAAAAGGTAGCACCTTCATAGTAGAACTTATTTTTCTTAAATGCAATAATTCAATATCTTACATTCTAACAGTAACTCATGATATTAAAGTAAACCATGTCTTCAAATATACAGAAACCAGCTTGAACTTCAAATGAATCTTTAGAAAACAGAACCATTGGTTCATAAATTAATAAACAGATACATATATAATATGTAGTTTACAATAAAATATATTTACAACGACAAACAAGTATGTAGTTCTTTTAGAATACTTATTTGTACTTCATATTATTTGTAATTCAAATACACTGAAATAAATGTTTAATTTAACGATATATAAATATCATTTATCTTACGTTTTTTGAAGATTAAACAATTTTGATGTATTCTCCAATATATTTCAGGTTCTCTTACCCATCAGTGGTGGATTCATGCTACTTTTTCTATTTAGCTCGCGAAATACAAAAAGATTTTAGGCGAAAATAAATTTCTCTGAAGACATCTATTAAATCTTTTCAAAAGCAATGGATTTGATCCACACCTTAAAAGAGAGCCTGAATACAAATCGTTTCAATGAAATATAGAAGACAGCAAAGCAATGAATGTAATGCCATTCACAATAGGAACATGTCAAAAGAGAGATTGACTCGAAGTAATTTAAAAGATAGTTTTTGTCATGTCAACTCATGGTCTGAGAACCCAAGTAGATATTAAAGAAGCTTTGAATATCATTGTACTCCTTCCTACCATTGGTACAAAGTCCGTTGATTTATTTGGTTAATTGTTTTTTTCTAAGTGTACATGCAACTTCATGGAAATAATACAGCTCTAATTTCATTTTATAAAAAATTTCTTTATGAACATCTCATATTTGGGTTTGTTCAAGCTTATGGATCAAACATTGAGGAGATGAAAGATGACGTTTATTTTGAAGATAGCTGATGGAACAGAAACTCCTAACACTTGAATGGAACTTGTCTGAACTCATTTACGTATAATAAAGACAAAGGAGCCTTTATCACATATAAGTGTCGGCAGTATCCAAAAGAAGCATGTAAAAGCACTTGATTTGGCCATTTTTATAGAAGGATTTACTTGGCAGCATATTGAGCCTAACCTAAAATTGATACAATATCATTGTGGTAATGTTATATAGACATTTTATGTTTAACAATTGATTTCATTTGGTCTATTATAAGTAATTGACTAGTTGAATGTAGCACAAGTGTATTTGACACACACAAAAGCTGTGACAATATCATGCAACCTTTTCTTTAAATTTGGTTCCTTTATTTTTTTTTACCTTTATTAAAGTTTCCCTTGAGAAAATTATTTGAAGAAAAAAAAAATGACTGTATATAAAAAATTTATATTTCCCTATATACATATTATTTTCATGTAGAGAAGTTATCAGCATTGAAAAGAAAATGTTTGGATATAGACATTTTTCACATGTATTACCAATTTTTTGTAGTACAGGGTAAAGGTAAAGAAAATATATATATCATTTTGAATATCTTAGTCATTGTGAAAAAAAATTATTTTTGAAAGGTAAAAATTACGGTTGAATTCGATACAAAAATTCAAATATATATAAAATTAAAGCATGCAAACAACAATCCTAAAATTATATATAATCAAGTGTTTGCAGTCATTGTTATTTTCTTACATTTTGATGGATCCAGATAAAGTTCTTGCCTAATATTTGACATGAAACATCTTCAAAAAATAAGACAACTAGCTCATTGGTATGTTCAAAATATTTTATGCCATCAATGGGTTAAAAAGTTGCACCAAAAAATGTAAAAGGGATACCACCTATCGATTCAAATGCTTCGTTTTTTTTTGACGGGGTCATTGGTGACCTACATGGTATGGGAGACACCCCAAAATCTCTTACTCTTTTATTCCAACTTTCTTCCTAAGAACTGTATCCAATTTTTAAACAATAACTACCGATCTGACCATGTATGACCTTTAATGATTATCCAATGACTGTATTATGATTCATAACCGTTATAAGGAGTTATAACAAGTCTTTGTCTAGTCCAGTAATACTCAATTGGGGTTAAATATCATCAGTCAAGCTCTTTGAATCTCCGTCTCTTGAATGGAGGATGAGCTACTGAAGGCTTTTTGTTTAGATGTTCTCTTTATAGAGGTCTCTTAATAGCCTAAACTTTTACTTAAATCACTTTTTTCTGATCCTTCCTCACTCCACTTTGCGAATGAAGGAAGTGAGCTCCATAACTAATTCTTTGTTTCGTTTTTTAATTGTAAAAAAAAAATAAAACAAAGTTATATACCGTTTTGTTAGGGGTTCACAGCTCGATACCTTCCCCTTTTTATTCGATAAAGCTATTAATTTGTGTGTTGTTCTCATTTGAAGGCTAAAATTATCATGAATGGGATTTGACTTAGGAAGTCCTTTTTTTAACTTTATTTATTTTTATTTTGTATTTGAGTTTAATGTAATAACTATGAGAAATAGAAATCTTTATGGTTTCACACTATATTTACATATGAATCATAACAGGTGATAAGCAAATTTAAAATTGACAACACTCATTCTCAAAAATATGCTGTCAATCTATAAATACAAATTTTAATTCATATTTTGAGTGGGTCGAGTGTTGATAAATATTGGTAAATTAAATTCATTGTCTTTTTTAAGGTATCTTTTTTATTATTATCTTGAATGTGTACAATATATCCGAATTGGTCCTTTGACACATTATGAAATTGTTAAGTAACTCATAAAGAGCCTTTGTGTTCTGAATTAAAGTAAGAAATCATTTTATTAGTACTTTAATGTAGTGGCACGCTTAAAGCAGGTGGTTGTGAGACAAGGTTTGACTGTATTATAAAATTAATTTTTATTTATATTCATACCAATCAAGATTTTTTCCGTATCAACTGTATGAAAATATGTAATGATGTGATGTATGCTAATTGATAAACTTTCCACCACATTGAGATAAATTAGTGTATGGACGTCTCTTATGATATCAATTATCATCCATCATTTAGACAGCACAAAAAGTGTGGTTCTAGCGCAGGCTATTTGTCAATATCTAAATATGTTGACTATAGACTATACATTAAAGACTTTAAAACAATGGTACCATATGAAGCAAATTCATTAAAAGCCCTAACTGACACCACACTATATTTGATATTCTTCAGACTTAAAAGCTCAAAGTAACTCTTTCACTATATTAAGCGATAATAACATTGTAAGTATCTTCTAAATTTGTTCATCAAATGCTACATTTTCCTAAGAAAACTATGTATTCTCTACTACTCTTTTTGATCTTTTTACTCTTTTCTAGGCCACCCCCAACATTCTAGAACATTCACTCCCTATTTTATAGGTTATTAACTCCTAAAACATTTATTCTTCACCAGGACAATTTACCTTCTCTCCTCCCTGTGTATTTAGTTCAATTAACTTATAAACGTATAAAAATGATTTATAATTCTGAATCTTGAAGATTGTTATAATGACTAATTAATAAATTCACAAATCAATGACACGGGTAAAATCAACGATTCCAAACAGCATTCATTTAATAATTTCGAAGACTTCACTTCAAAATTGATTTTTTTTAAATACGTATTAATCTAATATATTGACACATATTCCAAATACACTATTAGTTGTAGTGAAAAATCTTATCCTACACAATGCTCATTCAAATCTAGGTAGTATTGCATATAATTTAGAAATTTAGTTATTTTTACAATATAAAAACAATGTTCTCGTTTGATATTTAGTAGTTTATTTGAATTTTCTTGAAAATAACAGAAATTCATTAAATATCCAATCATTATTTTTAGAGAGTAAAATGCATCTGACGTGAATTTCTCAGGGAGTTGGATGTCGTATGATAGTTGTTTAGAGGTAAAAGGTTTTCGAGGTCAACTAGTTTTCCTACCTTTCTTCATATTTTAAGTTTAATTTTTTTAAAGTTTACATTAGTTTTTGAACGATTATATGAAATTTGCTTATAAAGTCTCTTTTATCGAAATAAAGGTCATCATAATTCGACCTTTTTTACGAATATAAATTAAGATTTAAGTATTTGCAAAATGATATATGTATTAGTGTGTTTATTTGGCAACTATACGCTAACAAACAAATGAACAAGGGAATAGCAAAAATTCGTTTTATTTCTAATTATTATTGTACCTAATGAAAAGGAAATGCTAAATTATCATAAAAGCTTAAAAATATTTTTTATAGCAAATCAACTCCACTAAATTTATTATTTATTTTTTACAAAAAGCTCCAATGTACGTTTAGTATATAGATGGTATTATTATTTTTTTTTTTTAATAAAGTGTATGAATTCAATACTTTAGGCCCGTTGAGTAACCTTTAAATGTTTTTTAAAACAGTTTAAAATTGGTATAGCATCAAAAGGAACAATTTGAGACTTTACGACTAATAATATATTTCAAATTTCAAATATAAGCTCCACCCTAATGGGTCATGGATTAATGATTATAATGCTTACCCCACGGATGTTACAATTATTGAACCTGCTCATTGGATTTTGTATAGATTTATATTTGCTAATGTATTTTATCATAAAGGATAAGTCTATAAAAGTGAAGGGTCTTTAAAACAGGGAATGACATTGCAACTTTACGTTGTACTTTTTCCTTTTCTTAGTGAAGTTCCATTATGACTACTCAGAAATTTTATTTCTAACTAATACACATAACATGTAATTTGAACACACTTTTGAATGAATTAAGACTGATGAAACTTGGATTGAAACCCCACGGCATGCATAACCTTGAAAACACAAATTAATTCAAAACATAAAATATCCTTTCGAAAAAAAATTTGTAAGTTTTTAAACTATATTTCAGAAGTGGTTCGACTCCAATCTATCAACTGTTTAGGATTTTTGATCTCTTCAGCAACTTTTCATCATATAACATTTCCCCAAAATAATGTTAAATATTTTTAGATAACTTTCTAAAATTTATTAATCAACTTATTTTATTAATAGACATATCTTTCTTTCTTTGATTTCAACTACTTTGTTATCTGGATGATTAGAGCAAGTGCCCAAGAACCATGTCACGTCATGAGATTTTGTTGCTTTGACTACAATATTCTAAACAAAATAAGACATTGAGTGAAGAGGACTTACTTATGGCCACTTGAGATTTGTTTTAATTGACTTGTACTTGATCTTCAAAAGATTGAGACTTGACTCGAATTTGAAGTTAAAAGCTTAACACGAGATGTGTATTTTTAGCTACTAAAATAAAACAAAAAAATGAATAAAAAGAAGAATATACATCAAACACAGAAAAAAGACTATTTATATCGTGTTTATTTCTATTTTTGAAGAAAATTTACTTAATGATAAAAATTTACTAAATTATATCAAACGATTTCGATCCAGTTGTGACGGGGGGAACAAGTCTCGTACTAAAAATTTATTGGACATTACATTGGTGGACAAAAAAAGTGTTTGCACTTGATTTTCTAAAATTCCTAATATTTTTCTAATATTCAAAACATGTTCATGTGAATGGTTTTATAGAGCAACAAAAAACCTTGATGGACATTATAATACTCTTATACTTCGATCAGAAGTTTAATTAAAAAACTTTTAATCTAAAAAATATTAAAATATAATCTAAAAAAATATACGGAATATAAAGTATAAACCTAGCTCACGCAACCCACTAGAAAGCTTATAATATACCTCTTGAATTGTTAGCCAAGATGAAGAAATTCTTAATTGACAAATGAATCAAATTCCTATGGATACACTAAAAGCCTCAAACTTCACTTTTTCTTCATTGCTTTGATAATTTCAAGCAGTGACAAAATGTTGTTCATTCATATGCTCACTTACTAGATAATCAACTTGGCACAATGTTTCGAATGAGGAAACTTAAAAATAAATTCAAGAATTTTTTTTTATTAGTTAAAGAATAATCTTTATTTCATACATGCAAATATCATTAAAAAAACAAATATAAAGTTTTGTATCAAATATAAATAATTGTTATCACAGTAATTCTTGAGGTAGATTATGATAAATAAACATGAATATTACAAACATCCAGGATGGATAGTACTTCCATCCTCTGTTACCATAGCATTAACAAAGTGCCAACCTTCCTTGTCTCCATCAAAATATTCTTGGTCAAATTGTTCTAAACAAAGTTCACAATGTCTTGAGGGGGCTTCCCAACTTGCCAAATATTGTTTTTCATTCGTCATGATCTTTTTAGGATCTTGTGGCGTCAACTTGGAGATGAATTTTTCTGAGTCATTGTTACTCATTGACTCTAGATTTGGATACCATCTATATGCGTTCCAAGTGTTCTTGGTATTCATTTTGCTCATGTAATGAAAGTCCAAATGTTCAGCATATTCAGTTTTTCTTTTCTCATTAGGAAAACGAATCCCACAAACTCCACATTGGACACTGTCTTTCAAATTGTAAATGTCATTGACAATAGTCGTACGACATATTGGAATCAAATTCTTTACCAACGTAATTCGTGCTCTATGGTTATTGGTGTATGTACCCTTTAGGGCTTTATAATCTCTCCAATTGTATTCGTTTGATGAGGGATCGAAGAAGGGTTGCGCTTCTTGAAATGTTGGGTCATAGAGTGGAGTATCAAACTGTACAGGAGGTGCTTTGCATGACTTTGTTTCGATTTCTTTATTTCCCTTTCCTTTCCATTCAGCCCAATTCTTAGATTTCTTCTCAGCTGTAGTTCCAGTTTGTTCTGGCAAGGGCTGGGAGGACTCCTGAATCGATTTGGAACCATTCCATTTTTTTAGCCTATGAACATCCGCTCCAAGTGTTGATGTTGTGGACGGAGATGAATATGATGAGGTTTTATGTTGTCGGTTATCGGTGTTGTATCTAGCTGAATCAATTTCTCTACGTCTTTTCTTATTTCCCCCAACATGGTACTTGGGAGAAAATTTGTTGGTTTTCACAACTTTATTTTGTGGAGGCATGGGAGACATGGTTTTGGTGGTGTTATCTACTGAGCAATGAATCAGTGACTGATTGAACCAAGGCTCGATGGTCTAATTGTTAACTCGGTTTTGTATGCATTTTATTTGGGCCAGCTTAAGTATCTTAGGTACTCTTCATTCCAACTTGAACCATTTCAGAGTTTCTGAACATACATACAAGAGCTTTCATTATATTTTTTAAATTTTTGAAACACTTGGGATTGTTATTACTTAGCAAAATTAATATACCCAACATGCATCCATTGTTATTCAAAAGCTCTTACATGTAAGCTACAATCTCTTTTAATTTTTTACCTCTATCTAATTATTCAATCCACCATCAATGTACAAATCAGTTATTTTATATAAGTGGAATTAAATTTTATTTAAAATAATCAAAGCAGTCTAAGTTTTAATGATTTAAACACTTATGTTAAGCTATATAGAAGAAAACAACTAAAACAAACAAAATGGAATAAACTAAAACCTTTTTAGAGATATTTTCAATAAATTTGAACGTACTTATTAGGATCTACAATTATTAAATTTTCAGAATAAATACTTTTAAAATGTAATTTCACAAAATCTCGATAAATGATTTATCTTTTTTGTTATGGTTATGAGGAAAAGTTATTATTTTTTACTTAGATCTCAAAGATTCATTTAAACAAAAAATCGACCAATTACTGGGTTACCGGTTTAAAATACCTAAATAGTCAACATCGGTCACAAAAGTTCATATTAATTTGTCCTTAGTTCTTGCATCAGTATGCTTTAAGGTGAAACGGGTTGGTCTTTGAGGAGTGACGAAAGAACTTGCTTACATCTTAATAATACATGTCCTCTTATACATATATATGTCTGTTATTTTTTAGTACTGAAATATGGTTAAAAACTATTTTTGGTAGACAAATTGTTTGATAAAATAATGATAAGTACATAGATGTTAGACGTAGTAATGACTTATACTTAAAAGCAAAGACTTTATTATATTTACTTATGAAGTACAATAATTATTAATGTTCCTTTTAACACCATTCAAAAGATATGTCACTCTATTATAGAACTGTTTTCAAATGTCCACACGGAGCTTTCTCTAAGATGTTTGTTATTTTTAGTAATGAAATAGGGTCGAAGACTATTTTATGTAGGGAAATTCTTCAATTTGTTGATTTATTTTTGTAAAATTTAGTTATTCATTAATTTTTGGCTCCCATGTAAGGGTTTTCTTCCTTATTTTTAAAGAAAAAGTTTATAGATTTACGTACATTATATTGATTTTCTTTTGAAATATTCGAGTTTCTCATAAATAGACTTCTTTTAAATTATATCATCTTTTTGATTAGATTTAGTATTTAATCTCTTCATATCAACCTCAATTATTTCATTCATAGTTTTGAAATAAAAGAGGTTGCGAGTCTTAAAAAACTTCCGCTTATGTATGTATAATAAAACTAGGTTTTGATATAATTTTAGAAGTACATAATGTTTATTTCGTTTACTTATAAACTACATTTATCAACAATATTTAATTTGTTGATACTAAATGAAATGGCAATTTTTTCTTCATTTTTAATGCAAATTTCGCCTGATCTCATTATTTATTTTATTAAGAAATTCATCTTTTATATATTATATTAATTTAAACAATTAATTATCATATTGCAGATAGTTATATATAAAATATTCTTTAACATTTTATAATCTAATGTTAAGTAAGATACATCACTTGAGAAGAAGGATGAGAGTGAAAAATTTCCCACGTTCGTCAGACTGTTGTCAAGATCTATATCTGTACATTTCAGAATCTATTTTATGTAATCTGTACACTTCAATCCAGTAGACAACTAACAATATCTAGCAACATTTCATTATTTTGAACACTTTAGAAAATTTGTACTTCAAAAATTAAACTTCTATTGATGTAAAACAGGGTATTTAGTCTAGTTTTATTCGCATATATAGTAAATTCAAATTTTGCTTGCACTTTTCAAAAAGTATAAAATTAGAATATCTAATTTTATGTAAAATATGTTTTAATTATCCTAGATGTTAGTTATTAATTGTTGAATAATGCGCTCTAAGCGTTGAAACATCAATTTTTTTAAGAAAATCGGCAAACAAATAAATGTTTTATGTGCAATTTACGTGGTACAGTTCCTTCCGTTTAGTATTTTTATTTCCATTTTTAACGATGAGATATTTATTTTCACGGACAGTCTATAAAACATTTTTTGTAGATGTTATTCTATTACATTATAGTGCATGAGTAAATAATTTGAATTTTTTTTTTGATTTCTTATAAAAAAAAAACATACTTTTTTAACTTGATTGAATTCCGTAATTCATTCTCGGACTTTTTCTTAACGTTACCAAAGAAACACGATGGATCAAGATAAAATCCTAATCTTCACAAAAATTGTTCATTAAAAAATTAAAATTTACAGTGTAGGGAGTACTTTAAAAGATTTTTTAAAGTTTTGGAACCTCAAATTAAACCTATATTCCAGTTTTTACCACCGTATATATAAATATATATTGTATTCAATTTTGCACATAATAATTTATTAAGTTGAAAAAAGGATGAAATAATTTTATTTAATTTTAGTGTAAAGTGATTCAAATTATTAATAAAATGTTCACTTAAATTAAGTTTCTTTACTAAATTATTTCAAAGGTAAAATGAACTCTTTTTAAAAAAAAAAAAAATAGAAGAGGAAATAGTTTCTCAATTTAACCCACTAGGTTATGAGAGACGTATTTTCGTTTAATCCAAAACTCGAATGTCAAAATAACATTGAAACCCAGGAAATAGTTTTCTTATCATCTTATCATAATTTATTAATGTAAATCCCTTACGAATGAAAAAAAGAGCAAGTGAAACAGCTTTATGTACATTATCAAAATATTTTAAGTATAATATAATTTTTTCCAAATAAAAAATAAATTTAATTATTGACATGGCAAAGTATACTTTGGAAAATAAATATTTAATACAAACATCATTTCGAACTATAATATTTGTTCATCAATATCTCAAATAATAATAATTGAATTGTTTAATTATATTCATTTTTAGTATGGGCAGTTGTAAGATTTAATAGTTTGATATACTATATAATTGTATAACATAATTTGACGAAACCTAATTAAGCATTATAAGCAATTAAACAATGTATCATTTCTAAATTTTTGCTCATCGTTGAGCTCCGTATTCAATCTGATATATTTACGTTTATATTTTGTTGTGTTGTCTATATTTCGAGCCGACCAATATATTCTTGAGTCGATTAAATCCGCCGATTTTTTAAATTTAGTTTTAAATGATGAGCAATAGATCAAAGTTACTGAAGATTACACATATCCTATTTACCTAACAAACAACCATTCCCCCCCCCCCCCCGAAAAAGTAACTTAACTTAAACATAAATATCTGTCCTTTATTGTTTAATAATTTAATTAAAATCCCATATTTGATCATAGGGATCATCAATAATATAAAACTAAACCCATGACTTAAAAGAAGAAGAATTATAGAATGTCATTTCTCATAATCCATGCAAATAACTGATCCTGATTTGCAAAAGTGATGAGAAAAGTTATACAGTTGTTTAATTAGCCGTATTTGGGATTTTGTACTCGGATATCAAATGTTATATTTACCGATTAATCTTTTTGACAATACGTTGATGAAATGAATAAAAGCCAATGGGGATTTCTAGGACATGAAAATAAAAGACCATTTTAAGCTGATATATATTTGATAATATAGTTTCAATGGGTTCTAATGAGTTATTAAAGTGTGTTAAAGCATTTATTACCACAGTTACTAGCCTTAAATTTCGACATTATGGGTTTAAATTTTATAAGGAATTTTCACACTACTTGTACAAGATGAGCCAGTGAATTTCAGTTCAAGGATAAGTCCAGGGAACGTACTATATAGAAATCTCAATTTAAGAGCTGTTGGTAAGATCCTCAAGACAAATCCATTGAATATGCCTCGAAACTCTCTTAACCTAAAACGGATAAAATCAGTAACTAAACATAACTATAATAAACTTAACGGACTTCTGTTCCCCTTTTATCTGGACGTTGAAACACCAGGATATCCATTACGAACATGATAGTGGCAAAATATTCGAAGAGGTTAAATTTCCTTCTTAATGAATACATCATAAAGAAATCTGGGCCCTATATGATAAATCCCTTCATGATTCACTAGCAGAATTGATTTTGCCACAGAAAAAAAAGGCTTCTACTGTTTTTATATAAATACACAGGGTAGAAGAATGAGGAATTAAGCACATTCTGTAATAAAGATTAGAGAACTCAAAGAATTTATTCTATATCCATAGTTTTTGTAAACAAAATATTGTTTGTTCTTCAGTAAACATGCTACAATTAGGCGTTGCCTCTCGATGCTCCTTCGGATCCAGAAAAATTCTTGCCTAATATTTGCCATGCAACATCTTCATAAATATATGAAGAATCACTCAATGGTATGTTTTGGATCTGATAGAACAAATGAGATACTTTTTCTAGGATTAGACCCACGAGTAGACATGATTGTCTGATAAATCTTTGAGATTTATCAATAGTAATGACTTCAATATAACTGTGAAAATGTCAAAACTCTTAGTAAATTACTTATTTTAAGAGGCAGGCGTACATACAATAAAAATGTTGAAACTTCTTTCTCTAAATATTGGAATGGAAAGACGAGAATACATACCTAGAATTTAGTAGTAATATAATCCTGCTAGGAGTGGAACAGAAAAGTCTTACTTATATATTTAGACATAAAACTTATTCATGATATTGAATTAAGAAGTAGGATATTTGTAGGTAAGTAAATGAATATATATGCATCTTATCAGAATAGTACATACCTACAAATAGGTCTTCTTAAACCTCCACATAGTCAAATTCGTAATATACATATATATATATATATGACTTATAACAAATAAGATAATTAAAAATTATAATTTGTAGAAAATGAAAAAAAAATATAAATAAATATTCAATTTTTGAAAAAATCATCAGTCATTAAGAGGCTTTCAAGCTCTTCGGATCTCTTTCTTCTGAATAGAGGGTGAGCTATTTAAGACTTTTTCTTCAGATGCTCTCTTTATAGAGATTTCTTAATAGACTCAAATTCATTTCAATTAATTTTTTCCTGGGCCTTCCTCATTCCACTTTGTGAGTGAAGGAAGTGAGCTCCTTAATTAATTCCTTGTTTTGTATCCAAGTTTATTGGATTGTCTGACAATTTGTTTTCTATTGGCCCTTCCATTCGGAGATTTGGATCTTGAGAGTGAGACACACCTTTTTAATTGGCGACAAAAGAATAAAATAAAGTTATGAAAGGTCTTGGCCTTGTCAAACCGTTGTGTTTGGGGTTCGCAACTCGATACGTCCCCCTTTTTATTCGATGAAACTATTATTAAGTGTGTTGTTCTCATTCAAAAGGCTCAAATTCTCATGAATACGATTCGGCTTAAGAAGTAAAACTCTATCCTTCTTTTTTGTAGTTAATGCAATTCATTATTATTAAAAGAGGAATAAATCTTTATGGTTACATATTTTTGATCATAACAGAAAATTTATAAATGAGCAAATTGAAATTCCATATGCTCTACAGTCTAAAAGTACTAAAAGTATTAAAACCAAAAGTCATTGTCTTTGAATTGATATATCTAAATATTAAATCTACATGAATTTGTCAGATTGACAGAATATTAAGCTTTTATAAGGCATTTTTCTATCTGTGTCTAAACTATGTTGGCTTCATTGCAGCGAAAAACAATTATTTTCAATGGGTATACATTGAAGCAATATTTTGAAAGTTGACTGTCATTGCTTGGAAAAGATAAAAGGTTTTTGAGAGCAATAGTTAATTTTGTATATAGATACATAAAAGACTCCAATGAAGAAAATTATTCATGTTCTAGCTTGAATTAAAGGGGATCCATGTACATATATTTTACTTTAAAGTTTTCGATAATATATACCGAAATTGAATTAAAAGGTCATTATCATATGGATATCAAGTAAAACTACATACATATATGTAGGTATCTAGAAGAAGAGTGATGTGGGTTCGGCCATATTTTGGTGTAAGTGGCTTTAATGAGAGTCAATGCTTGGAATTAAACTAATATGAACATGTTATTATTTAATATATGGTTTTGTCTATTTCATATAACCAGCCATCATTTTGTGACCACTCCAGGATTTCTCGTTTCACACTCAGTATTTTATCATTAAAAATAAGAACCCAATATTGACTTCCAAAAGGTAGCACCTTCATAGTAGAACTTATTTTTCTTAAATGCAATAATTCAATATCTTACATTCTAACAGCTACTCATGATATTAAAGTAAACTATGTCTTCAAATATACAGAAACCAGCTTGAACTTCAAATGAATCTTTAGAAAACAGAACCATTGGTTCATAAATTAATAAACAGATACATACATGATATGTAGTTTACAATAAAATATATTTACAACGACAAACAAGTATGTAGTTCTTTTAGAATACTTATTTGTACTTCATATTATTTGTAATTCAAATACACTGAAATAAATATTTAATTTAACAATATGTAAATATCATTTCTCTTACGTTTTTTGAAGATTAAACAATTTTGATGTATTCTCCAATATATATTTCAGGTTCTCTTACCCATCAGTGGTGGATTCATGCTATTTTTTCTATTCAGCTCGTAAAATACAAACAGATTTTAGGCGAAAATAAATTTATCTGAAAACATCTATTAAATCTTTTCAAAAGCAATGGATTTGATCCACACCTTAAAAGAGAGCCTGAATACAAATTGTTTCAATGAAATATAGAAGACAGCAAAGCAATGAATGTAATGCCATTCACAATAGGAACATGTCAAAAGAGAGATTGACTCAAAGTACATAATTTAAAAGATAGTTTTTGTCATGTCAACTCATGGTCTGAGAACCCAAGTAGATATTAAAGAAGCTTTGAATATCATTGTACTCCTTCCTACCATTGGTACAAAGTCCGTTGATTTATTTGTTTAATTGTTTTTTTCTAAGTGTACATGGAACTTCATGGAAATAATACAGCTCTAATTTCATTTTATAAAAAATTTCTTTATGAACATCTCATATTTGGGTTTGTTCAAGCTTATGGATCAAACATTGAGGAGATGAAAGATGACGTTTATTTTGAAGATAGTTGATGGAACAGAAACTCCTAACACTTGAATGGAACTTGTTTAATAAAGACAAAGGAGCCTTTATCACATATAAGTGTCGGCAATATCCAAAAGAAGCATGTAAAAGCACTTGATTTGGCCATTTTTATAGAAGGATTTACTTGGCAGCATATTGAGCCTAGCCTAAAATTGATACAATATCATTGTGCTAATGTTATATAGATATTTTATGTTTAACAATTGATTTCATTTGGTCTATTATAAGTAATTGACTAGTTGAATGTAGCACAAGTGTATTTGACACACACAAAAGCTGTGACAATATCATGCAACCTTTTCTTTAAATTTGGTTCCTTTATTTTTTTTTACCTTTATTAAAGTTTCCCTTGAGAAAATTATTTGAAGAAAAAAAAAATGACTGTATATAAAAAATTTATATTTCCCTATATACATATTATTTTCATGTAGAGAAGTTATCAGTATTGAAAAGAAAATGTTTGGATATAGACATTTTTCACAGGTATTACCAATTTTTTGTAGTACAGGGTAAAGGTAAAGAAAATATACATATCATTTTGAATATCTTAGTCATTGTGAAAAAAAATTATTTTTGAAAGGTAAAAAATTACGGTTGAATTCGATACAAAAATTCAAAAAAATTAAAGCATGCAAACAACAATCCTAAAATTATATATAATCAAGTGTTTGCAGTCATTGTGATTTTCTTACATTTTGATGGATCCAGATAAAGTTCTTGCCTAATATTTGGCATGAAACATCTTCAAAAATAAAACAACTAGCTCATTGGTATGTTCAAAATATTTTATGCCATCAATGGGTTAAAAAGTTGCACCAAAAAATGTAAAAGGGATACCACCTATCGATTCAAATGCTTCCTTTTTTTTTGACGGGGTCATTGGTGACCTACATGTTATGGGAGACACCCCAAAATCTCTTACTATTTTATTCCAACTTTCTTCCGAAGAACTGTATCCAATTTTTAAACAATAACTACCGATCTGACCATGTATGACCTTTAATGATTATCCAATGGCTGTATTATGATTCATAACCGTTATAAGGAGTTATAACAAGTCTTTGTCTAGTCCAGTAATACTCAATTGGGGTTAAATATCATCAGTCAAGCTCTTTGGATCTCCGTCTCATGAATGGAGGATGAGCTACTGAAGGCTTTTTGTTTAGATGTTCTCTTTATAGAGGTCTCTTAATAGCCTAAACTTTTACTTAAATCACTTTTTTCTGATCCTTCCTCACTCCACTTTGCGAATGAAGAAAGTGAGCTCTTTAACTAATTCTTTGTTTCGTTTTTTAATTGTAAAAAAAGAATAAAACAAAGTTATATACCGTTTTGTTAGGGGTTCACAGCTCGATACGTTCCCCTTTTTATTCGATAAAGCTATTAATTTGTGTGTTGTTCTCATTTGATGGCTAAAATTATCATGAATGGGATTTGACTTAGGAAGTCCTTTTTTTAACTTTATTTATTTTTATTTTGTATTTGAGTTTAATGTAATAACTATGAGAAATAGAAATCTTTATGGTTTCACACTATATTTACATATGAATCATAACAGGTGATAAGCAAATTTAAAATTGACAACACTCATTCTCAAAAATATGCTGACAATCTATAAATACAAATTTTAATTCATATTTTGAGTGGGTCGAGTGTTGATAAATATTGGTAAATTAAATTCATTGTCTTTTTTAAGGTATCTTTTTTATTATTATCTTGAATGTGTACAAAATATCCGAATTGGTCCTTTGACACATTTTGCAATTGTTAAGTACCTCATAAAGAGCCTTTGTGCTCATAATTAAAGTAAGAAATCATTTTATTAGTACTTTAATGCAGTGGCACGCTTAAAGCAGGTGATTGTGAGACTAGGTTTGACTGTATTATAAAATTAATTTTTATTTATATTCATACCAATCAAGATTTTTTCCGTATCAACTGTATGAAAATATGTAATGATGTGATGTATGATAATTGATAAGCTTTCCACCTCATTGAGATAAACTAGTGTATGGATGTCTCTTATGATATCAATTATCATCCATCATTTAGACAGCACAAAAAGTGTGGTTCTAGCGCAGGCTATTCCGTTCCTTTATTTATTTTACAAGAGAGAGTCAATATCTAAATATGTTGGAGTCCCAGAGACTATACATTAAAGACTTTAAAACAATGGTGCCATATGAAGCAAATTCATTAAAAGCCCAAACTGACACCACACTATATTTGGTATTCTTCAGACTTAAAAGCTCAAAGTAACTCTTTCACTATATTAAGCGATAATAACATTGTAAGTATCTTCTAAATTTGTTCATCAAATGCTACATTTTCCTAAGAAAACTATGTATTATCTACAACTCTTTTTGATCTTTTTACTCTTTTCTAGCCACCCCCAACATTCTAGAACATTCACTCCCTATTTTATAGGTTATTAACTCCTAAAACATTTATTCTTCACCAGGACAATTTACCTTCTCTCCTCCCTGTGTATTTAGTTCAATTAACTTATAAACGTATAAAAATGATTTATAATTCTGAATCTTGAAGATTGTTATAACGACTAATTAATAAATTCACAAATCAATGACACGGGTAAAATCAACGATTCCAAACAGCATTCATTTAATAATTTCGAAGACTTCACTTCAAAATTGATTTTTTTTAAAATACGTATTAATCTAATATATTGACACATATTCCAAATTACTATTAGTTGTAGTGAAAAATCTTATCCTACACAATGCTCATTCAAATCTAGGTAGTATTGCATATAATTTAGAAATTTAGTTATTTTTACAATATAATAACAATGTTCTCGTTTGATATTTAGTAGTTTATTTGAATCTTCTTTTAAAATAACAGAAATTCATTAAATATCCCATCATTATTTTTAGAGTGTAAAATGCATCTGACGTGAATTTCTCAGGGAGTTGGATGTCGTAGGATAGTTGTTTAGAGATAAAAGGTCGTGAGGTCAACTACTTTTCCTACCTTTCTTCATATTTTAAGTTAATTTTTTTTAAAGTTTACATTAGTTTTTGAATGATTATATGAAATTTGCTTATAAAGTCTCTTTTATCGAAATAAAGGTCATCATAATTCGACCTTTTTTACGAATATAAATTAAAATTTAAGTATTTGCAAAATGATGTATATTAGTGTGTTTATTTGGCAACTATACGCTAACAAACAAATGAACAAGGGAATAGCAAAAATTCGTTTTATTTCTAATTATTATTGTACCTAATGAAAAGGAAATGCTAAATTATCATAAAAGCTTAAAAATATTTTTTATAGCAAATCAACTCCACTAAATTTATTATTTATTTTTTACAAAAAGCTCCAATGTACGTTTAGTATATAGATGGTATTATTATTTTTTTTTTTTAATAAAGTGTATGAATTCAATACTTTAGGCCCGTTGAGTAACCTTTAAATGTTTTTTAAAACAGTTTAAAATTGGTATAGCATCAAAAGGAACAATTTGAGACTTTACGACTAATAATATATTTCAAATTTCAAATATAAGCTCCACCCTAATGGGTCATGGATTAATGATTATAATGCTTACCCCACGGATGTTACAATTATTGAACCTGCTCATTGGATTTTGTATAGATTTATATTTGCTAATGTATTTTATCATAAAGGATAAGTCTATAAAAGTGAAGGGTCTTTAAAACAGGGAATGACATTGCAACTTTACGTTGTACTTTTTCCTTTTCTTAGTGAAGTTCCATTATGACTACTCAGAAATTTTATTTCTAACTAATACACATAACATGTAATTTGAACACACTTTTGAATGAATTAAGACTGATGAAACTTGGATTGAAACCCCACGGCATGCATAACCTTGAAAACACAAATTAATTCAAAACATAAAATATCCTTTCGAAAAAAAATTTGTAAGTTTTTAAACTATATTTCAGAAGTGGTTCGACTCCAATCTATCAACTGTTTAGGATTTTTGATCTCTTCAGCAACTTTTCATCATATAACATTTCCCCAAAATAATGTTAAATATTTTTAGATAACTTTCTAAAATTTATTAATCAACTTATTTTATTAATAGACATATCTTTCTTTCTTTGATTTCAACTACTTTGTTATCTGGATGATTAGAGCAAGTGCCCAAGAACCATGTCACGTCATGAGATTTTGTTGCTTTGACTACAATATTCTAAACAAAATAAGACATTGCATGAAGAGGACTTACTTATGGCCACTTGAGATTTGTTTTAATTGACTTGTACTTGATCTTCAAAAGATTGAGACTTGACTCGAATTTGAAGTTAAAAGCTTAACACGAGATGTGTATTTTTAGCTACTAAAATAAAACAAAAAAATGAATAAAAAGAAGAATATACATCAAACACAGAAAAAAGACTATTTATATCGTGTTTATTTCTATTTTTGAAGAAAATTTACTTAATGATAAAAATTTACTAAATTATATCAAATGATTTCGATCCGGTTGTGACGAGAGGAACAAGTCTCGTACTAAAAATTTATTGGACATTACATTGGTGGACAAAAAAAAGTGTTTGCACTTGATTTTCTAAAATTCCTAATATTTTTCTAATATTCAAAACATGTTCATGTGAATGGTTTAATAGAGCAACAAAAAACCTTGATGGACATTATAATATTCTTATACTTCGATCAGAAGTTTAATTATAAAACTTTTAATCTAAAAAAATATTAAAATATAATCTAAAAAAATATACGGAATATAAAATATAAACCTAGCTCACGCAACCCACTAGAAAGCTTATAATATACCTCTTGAATTGTTAGCCAAGATGGAGAAATTCTTAATTGACAAATGAATCAAATTCCTATGGATACACTAAAAGCCTCAAACTTCACTTTTTCTTCATTGCTTTGATAATTTCAAGCAGTGACAAAATGTTGTTCATTCATATGCTCACTGACTAGATAATCAACTTGGAACAATGTTTCCAATGAGGAAACTTAAAAATAAATTCAAGAATTTTTTTTTATTAGTTAAAGAATAATCTTTATTTCATACATACAAATATCATTAAAAAAACAAATATAAAGTTTTGTATCAAATATAAATAATTGTTATCACAGTAATTCTTGAGGTAGATTATGATAAATAAACATGAATATTACAAACATCCAGGATGGATAGTACTTCCATCCTCTGTTACCATAGCATTAACAAAGTGCCAACCTTCCTTGTCTCCATCAAAATATTCTTGGTCAAATTGTTCTAAACAAAGTTCACAATGTCTTGAGGGGGCTTCCCAACTTGCCAAATATTGTTTTTCATTCGTCATGATCTTTTTAGGATCTTGTGGCGTCAACTTGGAGATGAATTTTTCTGAGTCATTGTTACTCATTGACTCTAGATTTGGATACCATCTATATGCGTTCCAAGTGTTCTTGGTATTCATTTTGCTCATGTAATGAAAGTCCAAATGTTCAGCATATTCAGTTTTTCTTTTCTCATTAGGAAAACGAATCCCACAAACTCCACATTGGACACTGTCTTTCAAATTGTAAATGTCATTGACAATAGTCGTACGACATATTGGAATCAAATTCTTTACCAACGTAATTCGTGCTCTATGGTTATTGGTGTATGTACCTTTTAGGGCTTTATAATCTCTCCAATTGTATTCGTTTGATGAGGGATCGAAGAAGGGTTGCGCTTCTTGAAATGTTGGGTCATAGAGTGGAGTATCAAACTGTACAGGAGGTGCTTTGCATGACTTTGTTTCGATTTCTTTGTTTCCCTTTCCTTTCCATTCAGCCCAATTCTTAGATTTCTTCTCAGCTGTAGTTCCAGTTTGTTCTGGCAAGGGCTGGGAGGACTCCTGAATCAATTTGGAACCATTCCGTTTATTTAGCCAATGAACATCCGCTCCAAGTGTTGACGTTGTGGACGGAGATGAATATGATGAGGTTTTATGTTGTCGGTTATCGGTGTTGTATCTAGCTGAATCAATTTCTCTACGTCTTTGCTGTCTTTTCTTATTTCCCCCAACATGGTGCTTGGGAGAAAATTTGTTGGTTTTCACAACTTTATTTTGTGGAGGCATGGGAGACATGGTTTTGGTGGTGTTATCTACTGAGCAATGAATCAGTGACTGATTGAACCAAGGCTCGATGGTCTAATTGTTAACTCAGTTTTGTATGCATTTTATTTGGGCCAGCTTAAGTATCTTAGGTACTCTTCATTCCAACTTGAACCATTTCAGAGTTTCTGAACATACATACAAGAGCTTTCATTATATTTTTTAAATTTTTGAAACACTTGGGATTGTTATTACTTAGCAAAATTAATACACCCAACATGCATCCATTGTTATTCAAAAGCTCTTACATGTAAGCTACAATCTCTTTTAATTTTTTACCTCTATCTAATTATTCAATCCACCATCAATGTACAAATCAGTTATTTTATATAAGTGGAATTAAATTTAATTTAAAATAAACAAAGCAGTCTAAGTTTCAATGATTTAAACACTTATGTTAAGCTATATAAAAGAAAAACTAAAACAAACAAAATGGAATAAACTAAAACCTTTTTAGAGATATTTTCAATAAATTTGAACGTAGTTATTAGGATCTACAATTATTAAATTTTCAGAATAAATACTTTTAAAATGTTACTTAACAAAATCTTGGTAAATTATTTATCTTCTTTGTTATGGTTATGAGGAAAAGTTATTATTTTTTACTGAGATCTCAAAGATTCATTTAAACAAAAAAATCGACCAATTAATGGGCTACCGGTTTAAAATACCTAAATAGTCAATATCAGTCACAAAAGTCCATATTAATTTGTCCTTAGTTCTTGCATCAGTATGTTTTAAGGTGAAACGGGTTGGTCTTTGAGGAGTAACGAAAGAACTTGCTTACATCTTAATAATACATGTCCTCTTATACATATATATGTCTGTTATTTTTTAGTACTGAAATATGGTTAAAAACTATTTTTGGTAGACAAATTGTTTGATAAAATAATGATAAGTACATATGACATTGCAACTTTAGGTTGTACTTTTTCCTTTTTTTCCTTTTTCCTTAGTTATTTATTAATTTTTGGCTCCCATGTAAGGGTTTTCTTCCTTATTTTTAAAGAAAAAGTTTATAGATTTACGTACATTATATTAATTTTCTTTTGAAATATTCGAGTTTCTCATAAATAGACTTCTTTTAAATTATATCATCTTTTTGATTAGGACAAGATCAAACATCTATATTATTAGATTTAGTATTCAATCTCTTAATATCAACTTCAATTGTTTCATTCATAGTTTTGAAATAAAAGAGGTTGCGAGTCTTAAAAAACTTCCGCTTCTGTATGTATGATACGGATAATAAAACTAGATATTGATATAACTTTAGAAGTAATGTTTATTTCGTTTACTTATAAACTACATTTATCAACAATATTTAATTTGTTGATACTAAATAAAATGGCAATTTTTTCTTCATTTTTTATTATTTAAAAGGAACTTTCCGAAGTTCAATTCAAAGAGCATAAATGTTAAAATTTCTTCCAAAAAACTACAAATTTTTACATTGCATATTTTTATTTTCTATATTTTTTTCATGAAATATTTGCAAATTTCGCCTGATCTCATTATTTATTTTATTAAGAAATTCATATTTTATATATTATATTAATTTAAACAATTAATTATCATATTTCAGATAGTTATATATAAAATATTCTTTAACATTTTATAATCTAATGTTAAGTAAGATACATTACTTGAGAAGAAGGATGAGAGTGAAAATTTTCCTACGTTCGTCAGACTATTGTCAAGATCTATATCTGTACATTTCAGAATCTATTTTATGTAATCTGTACACTTCAATCCAGTAGACAACTAACAATATCTAGCAACATTTCATTATTTTGGACACTAGAAAATTTGTACTTCAAAAATTAAACTTTGATTGATGTAAAACAGTGTATTTAGTCTAGTTTTATTAGCATATTTTGTAAATTCAATTTATTTTGCTTGCACTTTTCCAAAAAGTATAAAACTAGAATATCTAATTTTATGTAAAATATGTTTTAATTATCCTAGATGTTAGTTATTAATTGTTGAATAATGCGCTCTAAGCGTTGAAACATCAATTTTTCTAAGAAAATCGGCAAACAAATAAATGTTTTATGTGCAATTTACGTGGTACAGTTCCTTCCGTTTAGTATTTTTATTTCCATTTTTAACGATGAGATATTTATTTTCACGGACAGTCTATAAAACATTTTTTGTAGATGTTATTCTATTACATTATAGTGCATGAGTAAATAATTTGAATTTTTTTTTTGATTTCTTATAATAAAAAACATACTTCTTCAACTTGATTGAATTCCGTAATTCATTCTTGGACTTTTTCTTAACGTTACCAAAGAAACACGATGGATCGAGATAAAACCCTAATTTTCACAAAAATTGTTCATTAAAAAATTAAAATCTAAAGTGTAGGGAGTACTTTAAAAGGTTTTTTAATGTTTTGGAACCTCAAATTAAACCTATATCCCAGTTTTTACCACCGTATATATATATTGTATTCAATTTTGCACATAATTATTTATTAACTTGAAAAAAGGATGAAATAATTTTATTTTAATTTTAGTGTAAAAGTGATTTAAATTATTAATAAAATGTCCACTTAAATTAAGTTTCTTTACTAAATTATTTCAAAGGTAAAAGGAACTCTTTTTTTTAAAAAAAATAGAAGAGGAAATAGTTTCTCAATTTAACCCACTAGGTTATGAGAGACGTATTTTCGTTTAATCCAAAACTCGAATATCAAAATAACATTGAAACCCAGGAAATAGTTTTCTTATTATCTTATCATAATTTATTAATGTAAATCCCTTACGAATGAAAAAAAGAGCAAGTGAAACAGCTTTATGTACATTATCAAAATATTTTAAGTATAATATAATTTTTTCCAAATAAAAAATAAATTTAATTATTGACATGGCAAAGTATACTTTGGAAAATAAATATTTAATACAAACATCATTTCGAACTATAATATTTGTTCATCAATATCTCAAATAATAATAATTGAATTGTTTAATTATATTCATTTTTAGTATGGACAGTCGTAAGATGTAATAGTTTGATATACTATATAATTGTATAGCATAATTTGACGAAACCTAATTAAGCATTATAAGCAATTAAAGATTATATCATTTCTCAATTTTTGCTCATCGTTGAGCTCCGTATTCAATCTGATATATTTACGTTTATATTTTGTTGTGTTGTCTATATTTTGAGCCGACCAATATATTCTTGAGTCGACTAAATCCGCCGATTTTTTAAATTTAGTTTTAAATGATGAGCAATAGATCAAAGTTACTGAAGATTACACATATCCTATTTACCTAACAAACAACCATTCCCCCCCCCCCCCGAAAAAGTAACTTAACTTAAACATAAATATCTGTCCTTTATTGTTTATTAATTAAATTAAAATCTTATATTTGATCATAGGGGTCATCAATAATATAAAACTAAACCCATGACTTAAAAGAAGAAGAATTATATAATGTCATTTCTCATAATCTATGCAAATAACTGATCCTGATTTGCAATAGTGATGAGAAAAGTTATACAGTCGTTAAATTAGCCGTATTTGGGATTTTGTCAGGCAATTTCTACTGGGATATCAAATATTATATTTACCGATTAATCTTTTTGACAATACGTTCATGAAAAGAATAAAAGCCAATGGGGATTTCTGGGCCATGAAAATAAAAGACAATTTTAAGCTGATATATGTATATTTGGTAATAGAGTTTCAATGGGCTCTAATGTGTTAAAGCACTTATTACCACAGTTACTAGCATCAAATTTCGACATTATGGGTTTAAATTTTATAAGGAATTTTCACACTACTTGTACAAGATGAGCCAGTGAATTTCAGTTCAAGGATAAGTCCAGGGAACGTACTATATAGAAATCTTAATTTAAGAGCTGTTGGTAAGATCCTCAAGACAAATCCGTTGAATATGCCTCGAAACTCTCTTAACCTAAAACGGATAAAATCAGTAACTAAACATAACTATAATAAACTTAACGGACTACTGTTCCCCTTTTATCTGGAAGTTGAAACACCAGGATATCCATTACGAACATGATAGTGGCAAAATATACGAAGAGGTTAAATTTCCTTCTTAATGAATACATCATAAGGAAATCTGGGCCCTATATGATAAATCCCTTCATGATTCACTAGCAGAATTGATTTTGCCACAGAAAAAAAAGGCTTCTACTGTTTTTATATAAATACACAGGGTAGACGAATGAGGAATTAAGCACATTCTGTAATAAAGATTAGAGAACTCAAAGAATTTATTCTATATCCATAGTTTTTGTAAACAAAATATTGTTTGTTCTTCAGTAAACATGCTACAATTAGGCGTTGCCTCTCGATGCTCCTTCGGATCCAGAAAAATTCTTGCCTAATATTTGCCATGCAACATCTTCATAAATATATGAAGAATCACTCAATGGTATGTTTTGGATCTGATAGAACAAATGAGATACTTTTTCTAGGATTAGATCCACGAGTAGACATGATTGTCTGAATATTTGAGATTTATCAATAGTAATGACTTCAATATAACTGTGAAAATGTCAAAACTCTTAGTAAATTACTTATTTTAAGAGGTAGGCGTAAATACAATAAAAATGTTGAAACTTCTTTCTCTAAATATTGGAATGGAAACACGAGAATACATACCTAGAATTTAGAAGGAATATAATCCTGCTAGGAATGGAACAGAAAAGTCTTACTTATATATTTAGACATAAAACTTATTCATGATATTGAATTAAGAAGTAGGATATTTGTAGGTAAGTAAATGAATATATATGCATCTTATCAGAATAGTACATACCTACAAATAGGACTTCTTAAACCTCCACATAATCAAATTCGTAATATATATATATATATATATGACTTATAACAAATAAGATAATTAAAAATTATAATTTGTAGAAAATGAAAAAAAAATATAAATAAATATTCAATTTTTAAAAATTCTCAGTCATTAAGAGGCTGTCAAGCTCTTCGAATCTCTTTCTCCTGAATGGAGGGTGAGCTATTGAAGACTTTTTCTTCAGATGCTCTCTTTATAGAGATTTCTTAATAGACTCAAATTCAATTCAAATTATTTTTTCATGGGCCTTCCTCATTCCACTTTGTGAGTGAAGGAAGTGAGCTCCTTAATTAATTCCTTGTTTTGTATCCAAGTTTATTGGATTGTCTGACAATTTGGTTTCTATTGGCCCTTCCATTCGGAGATTTGGATCTTGAGAGTGAGACACACCTTTTTAATTGGCGACAAAAGAATAAAATAAAGTTATGAAAGTATTAAAACTAAAAGTCATTGTCTTTGAATTGATATATCTAAATATTAAATCTACATGAATTTGTCAGATTGACAGAATATTAAGCTTTTATAAGGCATTTTTCTATCTGTGTCTAAACTAAGTTGGCTTCATTGCAGCGAAAAACATTTATTTCAATGGGTATACATTGAAGCAATATTTTGAAAGTTGACTGTCATTGCTTGGAAAAGATAAAAGGTTTTTGAGAGCAATAGTTAATTTTGTATATAGATACATAAAATACTCCAATGAAGAAAATTATTCATGTTCTAGCTTGAATTAAAGGGAATCCATGTACATATATTTTACTTTAAAGTTTTCGATAATACATACCAAAATTGAATTAAAAGGTCATTATCATATGGATATCAATTAAAACTACATACATATATGTAGGTATCTAGAAGAAGAGTGATGTGGGTTCGGCCATATTTTGGTGTAAGTGGCTTTAATGAGAGTCAATGCTTGGAATTAAACTAATATGAACATATTATTATTTAATTTTTCTATTTCATATAACCAGCCATCATTTTGTGACCACTCCAGGATTTGTCGTTTCACACTCAGTATTTTATCATTAAAAAATAAGAACCCAATATTGACTTCCAAAAGGTAGCACCTTCATAGTAGAACTTATTTTTCTTAAATGCAATAATTCAATATCTTACATTCTAACAGTTACTCATGATATTAAAGTAAACCATGTCTTCAAATATACAGAAACCAGCTTGAACTTCAATTGAATCTTTAGAAAACAGAACCATTGGTTCATAAATTAATAAACAGATACATACATAATATGTAGTTTACAATAAAATATATTTACAACGACAAACAAGTATGTAGTTCTTTTGAAATACTTATTTGTACTTGATATTATTTGTAATTCAAATACACTGAAATAAATATTTAATTTAACAATATGTAAATATCATTTCTCCTACGTTTTTTGAAGATTAAACAATTTTGATGTATTCTCCAATATATATTTCAGGTTCTCTTACCCATCAGTGGTGGATTCATGCAATTTTTTCTATTCAGCTCGTAAAATACAAACAGATTTTAGGCGAAAATAAATTTATCTGAAAACATCTATTAAATCTTTTCAAAAGCAATGGATTTGATACACACCTTAAAAGAGAGCCTGAATACAAATCATTTCAATGAAATATAGAAGACAGCAAAGCAATGAATGTAATTTTAATTGTTTTTTTCTAAGTGTACATGCAACTTCATGGAAATAATACAGCTCTAATTTCATTTTATAAAAAATTTCTTTATTAACATCTCATATTTGGTTTTGTTCAAGCTTATGGATCAAACATTGAGGAGACGAAAGATGACGTTTATTTTGAAGATAGCTGATGGAACAGAAACTCCTAACACTTGAATGGAACTTGTTTGAACTCATTTACGTATAATAAAGACAAAGGAGCCTTTATCACATATAAGTGTCGGCAGTATCCAAAAGTTGCATGTAAAAGCACTTGATTTGGCCATTTTTATAGAAGGATTTACTTGGCAGCATATTGAGCCTAACATAAAATTGATACAATATCATTGTGGTAATGTTGTATGGATATGTGATGCTTAACAATTGATTTCATTTGGTCTATTATAAGTAATTGACTAGTTGAATGCAGCAAAAGTGCAACAATATCATGAAACCTTTTCTTTAAATTTGGTTCCTTTATTTTTTTTATACCTTTATTAAAGTATCCCTTGAAAAAATTATTCGAAAAAAAAAAAAAAATGACTCAATGTAAAAAATTTATACTTTCCCTATATACATATTATTTTCATGTAAAGAAGAAAATGTTTGAATATAGACATTTTTCACATGTATTACCAATTTTTTGTAGTCCAGGACAAAGTTAAAGAAAATATAAATATCATTTTGAATATCTTAGTCATTGTGAAAAAAAATTATTTTTGAAAGGTAAAAATTACGGTTGAATTAGATACAAAAATTCAAATATAATTTCCTTTTTCTGTCGAGAGTAATTTTATATATTCCTTACATTTTAAAAATAATCCTCTCTACCGAGCCATCCTCATTTTTTATATCGAGAGCTTGAGATTCCCTCAATTGTTGGAGTCTCCCTCTGATATCAATAGGAAATCTTGAGTAGAGACACGCTGACCTAAACCAAACTTTGGATTAGCACCAGCAATTTCATGCTTCATGAAACCAAACTTCATAGCAATGTCGTATATATCGACATGTTTAATATTGTTGTTCTTATAAAGAACTCCTTCTTCATTTTCTAATGTGAGAACTAAAGTGTTCCACTTAAAACAATTATCTAGGTTCATTTGAACCGCTGCTTCCGAATGGATGCTTGTATTTTCTTTCAGGACACTAGCATATCCTATTTGTTGCTCCTTGATTTCAACAAAGCTTCATCAGGAGGCTTATCTGGAGGTATATTAGATCCCTCCATAGGTAAAAAATGTTCCGTTTATTTTTCTCACGTCAACCCCCTCAAATAGGCCAAGAAGATACACACACAATGTACCCTACCCTAGGAATGTAAATCATATGCAATTCGGGCTTGTAATAAAAAAAGAAAGAGAAAATCAACTAGGCAACCCTGACAATTTAATGAATGTTGAGGGGGAAGCAGCTTGAGCTGTCATGGCGTTTTACTGAGCTACAAGCTGCTATTCTCCATTATATATATACACAAATGAAAACATCAATAATAAATACGTTACTCCAGATTCATTATTATATTAACAAATATCATTAACTCCATTCTCCTCAATGAATGACAACCATTTTTTAATTTTTCCTTTGTTCTTCACCATGATATAATCTTTGAAGACTGTTCTTTTCTTGTAAAACATTATGTTGAAGTAAAGTTGATGTTACCTTCTTAAGGGAAAAAAATGATAACAGCTTCGGAAAACAAAAAGACCTGTTTGAAGAGCCAACTCCACTTTTTTATCACACGCCCGAATTGCATATGATTTACATTACTACCCTACCCTCAACGAGGGTGTAGACAGGTAAGAAAATATAAAGAAACAAAAACAAAAGTGTCTTTCCTTATATATCGAAGGATCCGAAAATGAGGAACGAAATCCGGACTTCGCCAAGGATTAGACCAAAAATAACGTCTGAATAAGGGTCCACACGCACTTAGAACACTATTTACATAAATAAAAAGGTCAAAGAACACATCTAAACCACTAAATCAGAGTTATTCAATCGCAGTAATAAAAAGACGTCCGCACTGTATACATAAACAAACGTCACTCAACTTTTGACTGTTTGATGTTTTTATAATAGTTTTAAATGATAATTAAATTGTTGAATAAAAAAAGTAGCCAGCAGATGGTTAAATAAAATCATTTCATTTAATTATATGTGTTTCTTAAATATGTAATATGAATTATAGGATTCACTTAAGTGTAAAAATGTAGTCGTTTTGAGGTGTAATTCCGAAAAAGATATTTTGAGGTTTATTCTCTATTAGTATTGATTAAATAATAATTAATTTTCTAGTCAAGTCTGAGTCCATTCAAAAATGACTCAGGTCTCGTGCTATGGCATTAGTTACTACAAATGTAGGGTTTTATCCTTTACAAATTTTTAATGCCACTTCATAATAACAATCTGTTCTTAAATAGAAGAGTAAAACAATGACAGTTACATTCTGCCCCTTCAAATGTAATTGGTTGAAATTCTGCCTTACTTCAAGGGTACCATATTTTTTATGACATTATGCGTTCCATGCTGCTGGGTTCTTGTTTCACATCCATAGTTATGACTTATTACTAGGAATGTAAATAATATGCAAATGGGCTGTGCAAAGTAAAAAGAAAGAGAAAATCATCAACCTGGTAACTCTGACAATTTGATGAATGTTGAGAGGGAAGCAGCTTGAGCTGTCATGACGGCTTACTGAGCTACAAGTTACTATTCTCCTTAGTATACATATACAAATGAAGACATCAATAAATATAAATAATAACATTATGTATGTATACCATAGATGAGAGGCAGAAAATTAATTCCAATTAATGTCAGAAAATTATACATCTTTAGCTAACAAGTCGTATAATAACAATTATTACGAGAACTTGAGCCCTTTTCTAACATTGTATTTGCCATTTTAACCAAAAAGCTTGATGTTCTCCCCTCAGTAATAAAGGAAAAACGATAACAGTTTTGGAAAACAGAAAGGGCTGTTAAGTGCCAACTCCACAAAATCTCACACGCGGCATTTTGCATATTTTTTTCATTCCTACTTTCTGGAAGGATCTTATATATTTATAAATAGCACTAGATGCAGGGAGAATATTATAATTAAAAATTTCTAATTCTCCTTTTAGAAAAGATGTGTCCTCCTCAAAGATGAAATAACGAATGAACAGAAATTCAAAAAAGAACATAAATACCAATCGTTTTTCCTTTTCTAATCATAAAAATATTATTTTTCTCTACTAAAGTATATTTTCACCTGATCTTTCTCTTTTACCTTTATTTTCATCAGTTTATCGGGGTTTTTTACATCTACCTTTAGATGAGAAAAACTGCTTGAAATCATCTCAGATGCATTTAAATTTTAGAAACAAGGTGCGCAATTTTTTTTTGGTTGATTAAAACTTATACAACAATGTAATCATAATATTTGTCTCATATGTATGTTTCAATTGAGATGGTACAAGAAGTCTGAATATAGTCTATTTTGACTTAAAAATTATAATTATTTATTATTATATAATGGCCGAATAAATGTAAATACCATGCCAAAAATATCTTGAAATTTTGCTAGTAGAATCACTTACACCAAAAACTAGACACTTTTATGACCACTCTTTGCCCACTAAATTTTTGAACGACTATATTTTGCCTTAATCTACCACAACGAGCTTTTTGGGATAAACAAAAATACACTCTATTCTCCCTTCAGCTGATTTTCATTATTTGATTCTTTTGATTTAAAGCAGCTGACCCTACGTATTATGAACTCAAAAGGGTATTATTATTATTTATGATTTTGATGCATAAAAAATATATTAAATCAAGGATTGTGCGCCCTTTTTTTGAATTTTGAATATATTACAAGTAGTAACGATTGGTTTGCGATCGGTAAAATTTATAAATGTATAGTATATATAAATAATAAATTCTACCAAATATTAACAAGTTGGCAACCAGGAAAATACAGAAGGGTAGCTACCAGTTGCTTTTCCAAATTTTTCCTTTCCCTTTTGTCAGTCGAGGTTGTGAGTGGACAAAAAAGCTCGACGTATACACCATTCTGTATTTTCTTTGTTGCCAACTTTTTAATATTGGGCGGAGTTATTATTTATACATTTATAAATTCTACCTATATACAAATAATCGTTAGTACTTGTAAATCAAAAATTCAAAAAAAGGGCGCGCAAACCTGGATTTAATATATTCTTTACGCATCAAAATCATAAATAATAATAATACCCTTTACGAATTCATAACACAGTTGCTTTAAATCAAAAGAGTCAACTGATCAAAATCAGCTGAAGGGAGAATACAGTGTACTTTTGTTTATCCCAAAAAGTTCGTCGTGGCTATGATATCCATATTTTGACTTCCAAAAAAAAAAGAAAAAAAAAAGAAGAAGACTCGTGGCCTATTTCCATTCCACGTTAAAACCCTTCTACTAATTGTAAGTTATATTTCAATTATGACTATGTCGTTAGTTTTAATAAAATACTAAATTTATAAAGTAATTCAACATTTCAAAAGATATTATTTGTAAAAAACCAAAGACTTTAATATAGTTGACATTTATTCTTAGGGTTCATTTTTGAAGATGTAGGACATTTAAAGTCCTTTGCAAACTCAGGTCTATTCGAAAGAGGTCCAATGATCCGAAACATGTTAGGTGAATAAGAGTTTGATTGAATTCTTTCCTTCAAAACATCAGGTTGTACTTTTCCACACAAAGCATTGGCACTACTTATCCAAAATAATTGTGCTTGAGTGTAATTTAATCCCTTCAAGAGTCCTTCCTCCTTTGTCTTATTTGCTTTAGATTTTTCTATAATATGTATACATAATTGAAGAAAAAAATGATTTGGATTTATACGAAATATACAATGTTACCATATGCGTTGTAGGCCATTTTTATTCCAATATTATCAGTTATATCTTCATCATTTGTAAGATAACTATCCCAAGAGATGTTTAACTGTGGAATGGTGTAATTTCCATATTGATAAAGCACACATTCCGTTAAATTAAGAAACACTTCAGCTGTAGTTTGATTCCACCAGTTTTCAGCGCCTCCTTCAAAAGTTTTTTATTTGAAAAGGAAATGAAACTTTGAAAAGTTATATACCTGTCTCGTTAAAAAATTGTCCAAAAAAGTCATATCCATGACCAATTTGATCCCCGGCTGAATATCCAAGTGCACCATAATTCAAATAATTTGGACGATCAGCAGAGAAATAAATACTTTGCAGCAAACCTGCTGGGAACGATACAGCATTGGTCAAATAGTCATAGAATGCATTCACCTCAAATGGGTTTTTATATAAGGTCCAGTCTTCTCTGGCAATCTTAAAATATATATATGTATGTATGTGAGTCATAGTTCAAATCAAAACAGCTGAATACCTACCAATTGACCGTAGATTGAAAAAAACTTATTCATCTTAAAATATGTGAGATTTCTAATGTTTTCATAGTATCTAAATTTATTAAAATCCAAGTCCCTGTAATAATCCTCTAACAAAGTATCATTTAATAAATCAGACGAGAATCCAATATATTTTTTCATCAATTCCAACTTTTTAATCGCCCTACGTTTAGTTTCACTATCCATCCAAGTAACATTCGATAGCGTCTTATTAAACTGTTGTTTCAAATTATCCACCAAAATTTCTGCCTTTTGAGATGAACTTTGATTAAAATATTTCCTTACATACATGGATCCAACTCCAAGGCTGAAATGAGTCTTTGTTCTTTCAAGGCATATGCTCCATCTCTCAGAATCGTTTCGGATAGGATGAATAAGGGAGTAAAAGTCATAGTAAAGCTTATTCGTTTCGTTGTTCAAATTTATCAAGGAATCCTGTACAACCCTCCATAGAAGATAGTTAGAAATTACACCAGGTGATGTACTATTAATCAATTTCGCGAGTTCTATTATATAATTAGAGGCGTAGACAAGTATTTTGTCGTCTCCACTAACCTAAAAACAGTCATTTAAGTACATATGTATTTGTTTCTACAATTTCTGAATAGAGAATTGTTAGAATTTTAAAAGAAGTAGATCCCTAAAAAATCACATTAATTCAATTTTGAAAACTTTCCTAGAGCAATACAGATCTTGGTTGAACAACACGATAAGAATCATGTTTCCAAGTATATTATATTAATTAATCACTTACAAAGATATTTTTAATAATCGATCAAAGAGTTTCCCACTCACATTTCGGGGCTATTTTATTTATCAATCAAATGAATCAATAGAAAATACTGACCCAATGTTTTAAAAATTCCAATATCAAATTTAGGAAATGAACTTTCTGCTTTTGTAATGTGCTTTTCATTTTTTAAGGGAGAGGGAACAATTTTAAAAAGAAGGTAAGATAGGAGTGATTTCATTTGAGAATTTTGAACTTCCTTTTTTTACCGAAGCTAATTAAAGTCACAATGCATTTACTAAGACATTGAAAGAAATATTAATAAAGTTAACGAAACGGCCCCGCTCCACTCTAGTTCATTAATATTTACCTCAACTTTAGGATTATTGATCATTTCACGAATTAGGTTTGTCCAGTTAATGCTTGGATCAAGGGTTGTTAAATTATTTATTGTCATTAAATTGTTACTATCAACTCTTGTCTCATTTTTAGTGAATTTTCTTCTGGATATATTGTATAGTTGTTTTTGAAAATCCAAAACCTTCATCATTTCATCAACTTTTTTCTTACGAGCTCCAAAAGCAACTGCTGAGAGATTCATCAACTTCAAATAAGCCTATAAGTATGTCAGCATATATGAGTCACCCATAACTAAATAGTGTATTTGTGAGCAAAGAGTTTACCTGAAGAATGGTGTCATTTCTAAAATATTTATTATCCAATCCAAAATTGGGCACTCTTAGAACCATTATATTTCCTGATGTATTTTGAACATTGGGACTGAGAGTGAAATCCAAAAGGTAATCGGAGTATAATCCTAATTTTCTTAACTTTATTATCATTGAAGACCAATGATCAGTTTTGTTAGTCGAGTGGTTGTTTGTTACAATACTTGGCCATCCACCAAGTTTACTCAAGATTGTTTTGAGTGGTTTCAATCCCCTTCTCTCAATATCAGTTTGATTCAAGCATGTGGAGTAAAATGTCTTTATTTGCTTGGAAAAATTCAGTTCCTTTTTCTGAATCCTCTCTTCTAAAAGTTCCTTCAACTTTAAAATGATTTGTTGAGAATCAAGCATATTTTATGATATGTTAGAATAACATACATTATATTTGTCCGTGTAAACTCAATAATAATAAAAATAATTCTTAAATACTTTCATTACCTGTAAGTCTACGTTTTTGATCATTTTTGAGATCGTTGTTACTTCATCTAAACCCTCAGGGATTACCGTTTTATTCACAAATCCTCCACAAGCAAATTGATAAAAGTCTTCACAAGGATTTGTCGTATTGTCCATGTTTCCCATTATCATATTCGCCGCCTCAATGCAGCCTTTTGTTTCACAAAATGTACCATTGGAATCTGTAGCATTAAGGCAGGTACCCAAGACGAGAACTATTATAAGCGACAAAATGTTATGATCCTTCATACCTAACCAAGGAACTTAATTTCAGTGTAATTAGGCTCAAAATTTTATATAGAGGATATATATCTATGTACATATGGTCAGTACTTTGTTCAATATTTATACATATGTATGTCTAGGTTTTTTTTATTTGAAGTACATTAGTATGAATCATATTTTATACATTTCAAAGGTGTCTGTTGTTTTGGGTTTTTTTTTTTTTTTAAATTGTTTGACAAATAAGTTTACTCATTAAAAAGCCATTTATTTTATCATAGGTTTATAAAGGTGGATTAAGTACATATAATCAGTATAGGTTGAGGCAATAATAGTATTAATGATCATATTTTATGCAATTCAAAGTGTTCTTTTTTTTTTTTTTTTTGGAATCGACGTTTGACAAATTTATAGTTGATTTAAAAAATGATTTGTTCTATCATAGGCACGTCAAGCTTTTTTGTCCACTCGCAACCTCGACTGACAAAAGGGAAAGGAAAAATTTGGAAAAGCAACTGGTAGCTACCCTTCTGTATTTTCCTTTTGCCAACTTATTAATATTTGGCAGAATTTATTATTTAGATATACTATATATTTAACAATCACAAACCAATAGTTACTACTTGTAATATATTTAAAATTCAAAAAAGGGCGCGCAATTCTTGATTTAATATATTTTTTACGCATCAAAATCAGAAATAATAATAATACCCTTTTTGAGTTCATAATACGTAGGGTCAGCTGCTTTAAATCAAAAGAATTAAATGATGAAAATCAGCTGAAGGGAGAATAGAGTGTATTTTTGTTTATCCCAAAAAGCTCGTCGTGAGGATCATAAAAGTAGATGAAGTTGAGTCTAAAGTCTTGAGAGTCAAGTCCGATGATCTATCATACTTTATTTCTATTTTTGTTTTAAATTTAAGTGTCCTTTTTTTCTTGTTTCCTAGAATTTATTGTATGATTATTTTACTAATATTTTTGCTTTAAAGTGGTTCAATAAGACAATATTTGCAGCGAATAAAGTTAGGGCACGTAGCTGAAAAAATAGGACAAAAAATGAATGACATGTTACGACGTCATACATTATGAGTTGCAAACGTGATTATGAGAGTCTGAAATAATACATGAATAAGGATATATATATGTATATATATATATATATAATCTTTTTTCTGATGATTTTTCTACTCTTCAGCTTCACCTCTTACTTTGTGATCTAAACATGGATAGGTTGATGTTAAGATGAGCCTAGGTAAGCTCCAAACTATTCTCTACCATTCAATGTAAGTTGGGAAGTATTAGCAAATTGATATTGGATCTAATTAATCTCTCTTTAATTAATCTAATCTTTCTCTTTTTGCAAAAAAAAAAAAAAAAAGATTGCGAGATACAATAAAGAAAACATCATACTGAAGATATAATCAAAAAATGACGAAAGATCTCTTTTGAACAATATGTTAATGATTAAATAGAGAGAAACAGAGAGAAATAACTCACGAGAAGATTTGGTATGACTGTAAATAATTGAGTCAAGAGAGTTACAAAGCAATAAAGCTACTTTGCATAATCATGATACTGCTTATCTTTTCTGAATCTGCAGTTTAGACATCGATAATAATAATAATAATAATTAATTAATAAGCTCACGTATATTTATATTGAATAAAAAATTTGGCCAATTAAATGCCCTGACCCTTGGGACTAAAAATAAATCATCTGTGTTGCATGACACTATATAGACTGAACAACTTTTACCTCATTACTAATGAGTCATTATTAGGAATGGAAATAATATGCAAAATGCCACGTGCGAGATTTTGTGGAGGAGTTTGCAATTACAACAGTCCTTTTTGTTTTCCAAAGCTGTTATCATTTTTCCTTTATTACTACTGAGGGGGAGAACATCTACAATAGCCAATACAATGTTAGAAAAGGGTTCATGGTCTCGTAATAATTGTTAGTTTACAACTTGTCAGCTAAAGATATATAATTTCCTGACATTCATTTGAGTTAATTTTCTGCCTCTCATCTATGGTATACATACACAATGTTATTATTTATTATTGATGTCTTCATTTGTATATAATATAAAGGAGAATAGCAGCTTGTAGCTCAATCAAACATCATGACAGCACAAGCTGCTTCCCTCTTAACATTCATCAAATTGTCAGAGTGGCCAGGTTCATTTTCTCTATCTTTTAATTTTACACAGCCCATTTGCATATTTTTTTTTACATTCTTAGTCATCATGAGACTCTCTATCTTGCGCTGTTTTGTTTGATAATTCCAGATGTCTCACACAGCAAATGTTACTTTTTTTTCTTCCTCAATGGCCAGGGCGTCATTAGTAACTGTTAGTTACTTCAGTTTTTGTCAATTTTAAGTAATTATACTCCTTGTGTTTTATCAAGGTTTTCATCATATAGGTGTACTTGGGAAGGAAAAATCCTAGGTTATGCTGTATACGATTATAGATTGAACAACTTTTTTTATGATGAAACTCTTCATCTTTCTCTCTCTCTCTCTCTCTCTCTCTCTCAATATTTCAAATATTGTCGACTTCTCATGACTCCTGAGTACAATTGCCCCAATTTTAAACAAATAAAATGATTCATTCCGAGACCGATATTAATATTTTTTAATTTTAATTAATCAAACGGAGAATGTCTTTTATTCTTTTTCTCGTTCAAATGTCAAAAATGTCTCACTCCATGTATGGAAAGGACATTATTTGAGTTGTTTATCAGGCCCCTTTTCTTGTATTACTTATTATTCACTTCATTTCATTAAACAGCCATAATCATATTGTACTCATACGTCCATTTTTGCCCATCAATTTGTCAACACACCTAAGGGAACTATTTTTGTATGCGAATAATTGAAATATTATTTTATAGCCAACAAAAGTTGATATTTCTGATATGAGATAAAGTCAAGTATTAAATAGCTAATGAGACTCGAGGGTCTTCCATTTTTGTGTCCAAGTAGCAACTAATTCGATGCTTTAGAGCATTTATGGCTCGTCTTAGAAGCCCTGACGTTCAATTATTCAATGAGTACTGCTCTCCAATAACACAGAAAAAAAAAAGCGACAATTTTTTTTATTTGTTTATATTGGGCGAACCGATTAAATAAGTCGATTATATTATATATTTAGTAATCGACCAAATTTTGCCCATCATCACCGACATTCCCCCCCCCCTCAATGATATAATTAGCATTTTTATTGAAGTTACTTTATCCCAGTAATTTTATTGGAGCAGCCATTTTCGAAAGTATTTTTTCCTCATTCACTATTAATTTTATTAATCCTGACCATCAATGTATGTAAATAAAGGCATGAACACATTATATTAAAATGTTATAACAGTCATGATTTTTTTTACCCTTAAACAATCGAAATCGACCTAAATTTAATGACAAAACTCTATAGTTATCTGCACTCGCCGGGAGTCCCTCTTTTTTGACAACTCTAGCATAATAGGAGTTTGTAGGAGGAGAGAAGAACGGATCCCCCTAATCCTTAAGATTTAATATGTAAATAACTAGTGTGTCAATATCTATATGCATAATTTAAAAAAAAGAAGGGATTCCTATGTCATTAATTAATTATTATGTATTATAAGTTATAATCGTGCAAAGACTAAATTGCATCGAGGTGATGACGTCACGTGAAAACAATCATTATTATCTTGGCATTATCTCACTAATAACATACAAATTTACTCTGTATTTTGTTGTTCGGTGTCAATATTTCTACTTCTTTTTTCCTTATCTATGTTTTGAACGTTGATTGGTTAAACTTGAGTTAGCTCTTGTTTTAGCTTTGATCAATATTCTACTATCAAGAATATTTATACTAAGTGAGTCCACGTGAGCTGACTCACTGTTGTTATTGAATATTGGCACAAAACATTCAAAGCAAATTATAGGAAATGAAGTAAAACACTTGGGTATTCAAGGCTATACCATAGTTACAAAATCTGAAGTTGTCTATAATACACTTGTTATTTACTGCTTTAGAGCTTTTGAAATCAAAAATAATCCTATAGTTGAGAATAATTGGCAAACTTACAAACTTATTTTGGGCCTTTTTCAAGAAAAGTTGCGAGATACAATAAGGATGTGCAATATATACCTCAACTAGTTACGATCATACTCCATGTCCAAAAATAGACATGTCCGGCATTAATTTTTAACTACTTTCAACCCCTAAAATATAACTAATAAAATATAAATATAATTATATTACATTCAACTAAGTAAACAATACAATCACAATATATTTAACTTACAGGGGTGCTAGACCCATTCATAAGTGAGGGACTTTCCTCCCCCCCCCCCCTATGTGTATACAAGAAAATAAAAGTGATTTAATATAAAATATCGTAATATTTTAACTCTTCCTTCTAAGTAATAAATAATATTTAACTTTCAATGGAATAATACATTCATTAAGAGTTCATTTTTCGTCAATTTTTCATGTTTACAAGACATATTCTCGAATTCAGAATAATATACAGAAATAATAAAAAACACATTTAGAATTTCGAAACATACATCTACAAAATATATTCGCTGCTTGAGTCCTTTATTTTTATCCTTCAAGGCCAAATATAACACTATATTTGTAGATTGTGTAAAAAATTCTTTTTTTTAAAGATCAATCTGTGGGCCACAAAAGCAGAAATTTCGGATTCTAAAGCTCATTTACCTGTATCTTGAAGTAAAAGCAATCATAAACACATCATTTTAATTAATGAACAAAAATTTGTTAACTCTTGTAGTTCCATAATATTTGAAGCACTGTCTTCAATTAAGTGCATCCGGTTATATAATTGTCATATAAAATATATCCTCAAGTTAGATTATGCAAATAACATTTTCTCGATATTTATAGCTCTAAAATTCCTTTCCGAATCTCCGTTACAATCCGAGCCATCATAAATATTACTGTACATTAGGGATGAGCAACGTTTTTCCCTAAAGGACTACCAGTCACAAAAGTGTTGCTATGAGGGGTTACATTACCTTACAATTCCATGTTATTTATTAGGATCGAAAGCATTATATTAATTTATTTTTGACTGAAAGAGGCGCATATAAAGCTTTTGAGGATCGAAGTTGTATATTTCTGCTGCAATCTCTTGAATTGTAACATTTATGATTGTGAGCAAATTTATCTCTTCACGCCATCTCCATCTACTTATTACTTCATCAGGACAGTCAATACAGACTACATTTGGATATCGACTGGACATACCTTTGCTAAATTTTCCCCTAATAGTATAATTTATTCTTAAGAAGCAAACTCTCAGCTTCTGCACCCCACCTTTTTATAAATACCTAGAACTCCTCTGACATAAAATCCTGGAATGTGCTAATTTAAAGCAATGTTTCAATTCGTCTCGTCCATATATAACATGTCTATGGTCTCATCTAAATAGCAACTAATCGAGAAGATAAAATATTTATTTAATACCTATTATTTTCGTGTAAAATATACATGTAGTTATCTATTTACTTGTATTTTTTTGTTTATTTTCTTAGTTTAGGTATTTCTGACAAAATTGCCAATATTGCAAGAACATAATTTGGGACAAAGCTTTTGCGGAAAAGGGATGTCAATCACCTATACAAGAAAAAAATTATCATGTGAGCCTTAGACATAACGAAACATTTTGTCCAGTCTTTATTTCGTCAAGTAGAGAAACGTACTGTTTTGGTCATACAAAAAAATAATCGTTTCGTCCTTGTCATCAAAACATCTACAGTGACAAATCCGCTCGGTCTCGTACTACCTAAGGAAATTAACAATAATTAAAAGAAACTATGAGGCAAGTACGTCGTTTCAAAGAGACTTTTATTTTCACACTCAATTGATCAATAAATAAAACAAGCTTATGAAATGCAAGGAAATAAGATAAACCATGTACGATCAATTAGGGTAATATGAATCAGGTGAAACACAGAGAAAGATCACCTTCTAGTAACAAAGATTTTTTTTTCTGACTGATAGATTAAATGTATTAGATGACTGCCAAATCACAATCCAATCAGGAGTAAGTTTATTTCTTTAGTGTTTTAATGGCTTCATCATAGTCCTTATCATTAATGTTGAGCATAAGAGTGCTGGCGTTAAGGTACACGCGATTTTGAGATTGGGATACCTGTAATATAGGAATAGTACGACAGAGTCACAATGGAGTCATTATGAAAGAAAAAAAAGAAAAAGATTATTTAAATTTACCGTTTTAGCAATGTTATTGGAAGCTCTTAGTTTTCTCAATTTTAAGTAACCCGGATTTTTGGCAATGGCCTCTCCCAACATCTCTGCGGCTTGAGCCTCTCCCTCAGCCTGTACAATTTTTTGTTGTCTTTCCTGCTTGGCTTTATCAACAACAAATGCAGCTCTTTGAGCCTCTTGTTGAGCCACCTGTTTGGATTCAACGGCAGCGGCGTACTCCCGACCAAAACTAAGCTCTGTGATGGCCACATCATCCAAAATGATATTAAAGTCCCTTGCCCGATCCGTCAATTGTTTTCGAATGAGCATGGAGACTTGTTGACGCTGTGTGATGAGTTGTGAAGCATTGAACTTGGCCACAACCCCCTTGAGCACCTCATTACAAATGGAAGGAAGAACCTTTTCATCAAAGTCCCGTCCCAGCTCTCTGTGAATGGTGGGAATGAAGAGAGAGTCGGGGCGAGAGAGGACACGGAGACTGATGTTCACCATTTGAAGATCCTTTGATCCTGTGGGAGATGTGATTTTGCGTGGACGAGAGCGGATGTCGTAGATGATGGGATAGTTGAACCAGGGGATACGGAAATGAAGACCCTCAGTCATGATGGAGTCTTGAATGCCTCCGATCCTGCTAAACATAATGGCACGGTGACCTCCCTCAACTACGGAAATACAAGAAATAAATACCATTCATCTGGTTTAGGAATTCGTGAAACTCACCCGTGTACATGGACTGTTGAATACCGTAAATCCCGGCCACAGCTGCACCAATGAGCTTCAAACCGAGTCCAAGACCCTTTGGGGCTCCTCCTTGGGAGAATCGACCCGCCATTTCGTTGATTTTACTCGTCATTTTTGAATAAAGGAACTAATATATGTATAGAAAAACGTGAGGAAGGAATATTTTAATAAGCAAAGGAAGCGACTGCACTTAAGAAGTAGTAACTAAGAGCTGCTGTTATAGACACACTCCTTATGACCGCTGTTGACTCTGATGACGTCATCTGAGGATCTAAAACAACATGTAAATATCACATGTTATATAATTCAGTCTAGGGAGGGCAAATACACGTTCTGTCAATCTATTAAAGACAACGATTTGAATGATTTTAAATAAAGTATGATACATCTAAATAAACCCTTATAGACAGGTACATAACTCATAAGGCTAAAAGCCAGCTCTATACCCAATTGGGTAGTTACAAAAAAAACGTGAAAAGACGTGTTCAAGAGGAAAATTCTACTCTGATAAACTATTTTAGTCTACCCTACGTGTATAGAAGAACCGGACGAATGCCAAGGATCCAACATGGATTCAAGCAGTGGCCCACATAGCTAAAACAAGATGTGTAGGGGGGGGGGGCTATTTTGTGGTTTTAGAAAAATGGGAGATGCAATGATACAAATCTTTACATTTATTTAAATTCAAAATTATAGCTACGTCCCTGGATCATAACAATGCACTGACCCATTTGATCGAAATGCTTTGTACTTCATTAAATCTTGAAAGCTTCTTGATTCCTTAACTATATCTTTTTTGCAATTATATTGATCATTATCATTGATGTTATGTAACAAAATGTAATTTAAGTTGATTTATAATTGAACATTTACATGTTCTTAGAGTCCTTCTGTTTCTGATGGGCCAATTTTTGAGCTTAAAAATAATAAATTAAAATAAAAAAAAACTTACACACGAAAATAACCTCATTACCTCCAAAATTCTACGCATTTATTATAAGTTTATATTTCATGTAAGACTATCCAATTTAGCGAAGCTTTTTTGTTCGAGGATGAATCTCGACTTTCATCGAGTTTCATGTAAGTTTGTAAATGGCGTTCATTTGAAGGGTGAGCTAGTTATTCATAATTCATTTTCAAATGCTTCTAGGAGTTAGTTCTTTTTCAATTACGAGATAATTATTTTGATTACTTTTCCTTATGTTATAATCACAAATTGCCCATTACTCCGTCCCCGAAAAAAACAACTTTAGTTTGAATAATTCTATCCGTTTCATATTTGATGTTTTTTGAATACTATCAATTCATTAAAACGCTTTGTATAAAAATATTAATATTAAGTTGAATAAATCTTTTAATTTGGTATATATATATGATAATTCATAAAGGTCTGGATATCAATTCATTTTTATGCTTTATTTTTAATAAACTAATCATGATATTACTAATAGGACTTACTAATTAATTTTGCTCTCAAGCAACGACAATACTTGTTATCAAAGTAATGTAACTGTGTACACAAATATATTTTTCAAATAAACATTACATTTTAAAGAAAAAAGCTCATTATCAGATGGATCTTTGTTATTATTTTTACTCAAAAATGGACTCTAAACTATTAATAGTGTGGAAATCCTCAATAAATTAACATTGAAAATGCTCAAAAATAAGATTTGATACGAGAAAAAAAACTCGTTACAAATTAGTCATCAATTACAACTAATCTTTTCTTTTCTTGTCTTGGGTTATTAATTATTTAATTAGTATGCATATTTATGGTGTTATTTAGTATATATTGGAGACTCTATTATTTTTAATACATAAATAATATATTCTCGTAATTAAACATACAATAATTGTTGTAAAACAAAGTTATACAACTTTGATTGAATGAAACTAATTACATAGGAATTAAACAAAAGAATAGCTAGATTAGAAGAAATTCATTCCCTTTTAATTTTGATGGATCACGCAATTCATTAACTTTTATTTTTACTCCTATAAAAATCTAAGCAGATTGAGTTATAAATGATTATACAATAATATATAATCGATAAATCTTATAACGAACAATAAATATGTAATTTAACAAGTTTATAGAGTAAAATCAATAAGGATCTCAACATGTATTCAAAGAAATTAAATGAGCAGAGTAGCAATTTACCAACTTTTCTTTAAATTTTAATCTTTCATAAGCTAGGAAGGGATTTAGCACAATATACATATTAATATGTAACACAATATTCCCTCAGTGGAATAAAGAAAATAACGGAAGAATACAACTCACTCCCACGGAACCTCACAATCCTTTAAACCCTCCAATTTACTCTGCTTCTTTCAAGAAACAATTGTTGTACTTCTCAGAAATATGTTCTATGCAGATGATGTAGTTCTTCCTACATATAATATATCGTTTTACGCTGTTTTCTCCTTCGTCTTTAAAAAGCTATTTATAGCTTCAAATCATTCTACATTCATTCCTCACTCCCTTTCATAAGTTGAAGCGTTTATTGAATCTTTCATATTTATGAATTTTACTTAATATGTTAGTTATATTATTTCTAAAATTTTGATACTGAGAAAAATACAAAAAAAAACAATAACAACCGTGTTGAGTTTATAAAAAAAAATATGCGAAATTTGATATATGCTATAAAAAGAGGTAGATTTTGTTTAGTGATTCCGTCTCCTATCTTAAGAAATGGGTCGTAAAACAACCTCATATATATATTAATGACTATATTAACAAAAAATCTCTTTAAAAGCTTGTATAATAAATATATGTACTCCAATTTTTGACACAATAGTGTCTATTCTTTGATGTGTAAAATGCAGATTTTGATTTAATTATAAGTATCTTTTATGTTTATTAACTGTTAATTCGATCAAGTGATTATAGTGTGGATGTTGAAGGCCATTAGCAAATAATGCTGACTCTGAAGTACAAATATACTAATATTAAACCGTTCTCGCATAACATTGATAATATTTGATGCTCCCCAAGAATCATATGGTAGTAATGTATATATATATATATATATATATGTATCAAGTAATATAACGAAAATCCTTACCCAATTGAAGGATATGCAATTTAACTTTTATAACTTTTTATAAATGATCCCTTAAAAATATTCTCAAATCATATTCAATTGAAATATTCAGATAATATATTGTGTATTCTAAAAATCTGAAAATGAACCAAAAGAAACGAGTGAAAAATCTAGGATCAGAGTTGGTACTTCATTCATGGTGAAGGGAAAGGACGGATCCTGGGATTTGATGAGTAAATATTTTGAGTATAAATAATTATTTACTTCTGATAAATGAAAATGTAGGGGTGTCTGTAGCAAAGGGGAACAAGGGGCACCCCCCCCCAAAAAAAGAGTAAAAATTGTCTTTTTTATGTCTAAAAAAACACCAAAACGAGAATAAAAGTCATTATAATCATAAAATGTCTACGCTCCTCGAACAAAAATCACAGATATATCCCTGAAATGTCATGTCTTCTTGATACCTCTGAAATATTGCCTCTCAAACTTTTTCTTCCCAAGGTTCAATAATTATTAGATAATCAAACCCATGGGCACGGTGCCGAAATGGATTTATAATTATAACGTCTCAAGTTTATTTATGACCAAAACAATTATATAATTAGATCACAAAACCTTACTTTTTGAAAGAGTGGAGGGCCAATGGCCCTCAAAGTTCTATTAATATATGTTTAACTTAATATAGATTTGCTTTCCTAGAATACTAGGAAGCCTACTCAAAAAAAACTTCGGAACAAACTGTTTGAGAACCACTACTCTAAAAGCTACAAGCTCAATAAATATGCAGCGTTCAGACTATACTTAAAGTATACTGTAAGGACAATCCTTTAAACGGAGAATATGAAGGAGGTACCAATATAAAGGATGAGTCTGTTCATTTTATTTAACCCTTTGTTTAAATATATTTATGTATATAAGTAGGGTATCTTTAATCCTCAGGGTCGCCGAAATCCATTCATAAGTGGAGAGAGGAGGAGTCAATTTTATACAGGAATCACATCAATTATCCATGAAATCATATTGATACAATTATACACTGTTGCTTTGTTTTTTGTTTTTCTAATCATGTGGCTCTAGAAATGGATTTTGATCTCGTCATCTCGGTTTCAACTCCTCAAAGTAGTCTTTTTCCTCACTCCCATCAAAGTTTTGATGGTTTGTGTGTTCAGATTAAGACTCAAGCATTTAAAACTTCTCCTGAGCTCATCTGGTCTTGACCCCTTAAAGTCTCAGCCCCATCTTGATTCTTCAAAATCTTGATCTTAGGTCAAGTGGGGAGGGGCAACAAAGAAAAAGAATATCAAGTGCTATAAAATAAAGTTAAATATTTACTTTAGGAACCAAGTAAAAATTAGTATTTTTCAATGGAGTAATAGGTAAAAAGTAATTTACTACCCAATTACCGAAATTATATTTACCAACACTGGTCCTTCCTTCCTTTATTTATTGACAATTGTTCGTTAATAAAGGAATTTAAACCGTGTTATTTGCTATTATCCATGACGTAACAATTTTCAAACTATGTACAAAGGGTAGAAAAAATAAGAGTAGATACTACATTATAATTCAAATTTCAATTATATGTATGTATATATATATATGCACATATATGAACTCCAATTTCCGTTCTCTGCAAAAACATTATCCACAGACAACAAGCATGTGTGACTGTCAGCTCCCATCACCATTTCTTCCTTCTTTCATTACCAAACATTCTAAAACACTTTCTTCACACCTACTAACTTTTCCTGTTCTTATACATAATATGTACTTACACACATACCTAGTTAAATTCTACACACACACACACACACTGAGAAACGTTTTGACTCCTTCAAATATATGTATGCTCATAGACACAAAAAATGAAATTAGCTATGTACATTGTATATCTCACATCCAACCCCCCGAATATTCCGTGTAGCATGTAACGGAAACATCAATTATGAGTATTACCAATCCCTCTCAATCCTTTTTTCTCATTTCATGGAATGCCTAGTCGTTCCCTCAATCAACCAAAAGAGTTTTGACTACTCGCTGACTCTGCCTTTGTACCCTAGCAAGCATTCATTTTGAGAGTTTTTTATTTTTATTTTCAAAAAGCTATAGGCTCTCTGTACATGTGACGTCATCATTGTCGTCCATTTTGAAAGATGCACAAACAACAATCAAATTTATATAGAATAACAAACTCTCGTTGTTTTTTTAAGATTGATTTATGAAAAAAGAGAGTGAATAACTAGCTATCGGTCACAATGGTTTATCCGAAGTACATATTCTCAACACTATATTTCAGACCTCTATGGTCTAAAAATATTTTATTACTTGAGTATACATACATTTATGTTAAAATTAAAATTGCTGGGATCTGATATATGTATCCTACATTATTGCTGCTGAAACTTAATCAATTTTAAACAAAATTTAATAATTATTAATTAAATCTGGCCATTTTTATATGTACTTTCACGACCCATATTTAATTTTAATCAAATATCACTTTTTCCTTTTGGCATCAAGTTGTATTTAGTATAGGTGAGAATATCTTTGGTGGCACTTTGATTTATCATGCAGTTTGTAAAGAATATGTTCTATAGTTTGTTACAATCAGGAGTAGGGTTTGACATTTTCCATAGATTTATTTTGAATGAGAAATGCCATCCGTGTCAGAGACGTACACATCAATTCAAAAGGGTTTTAAAATCACCAAAAGCTTGTTTCTTAAAAAATGTATATCGTGGCAATGTGTCTAATTCGTCACAAGAAGCTAGATGACGTGACGTGTAAGTTTTTTATTGATCGTGGTTTGAAATTTCAGTTACATTTGAATCCTTTTTTTTTTTTTAAAAAAAACAATCAATGAAGTTAATATTTTTGTACCTAATATTTTGACCAATTGTTCTAGTATACTTTTACTTTTCAAATTATAATAATTCTCGAATATTGGGGGAACCCTGATATCACCCCATAGAAAACGATTTTGTTTTTACTAGAGTGTAGTAAATACAAGCAGTTTTGTAAGTTTGCTAGAAGTACACATGTAATCCAAAACTAATGAAAGTTATTTCTTTTGTAGCATTAAATTGACTACCATTCGATCAATGACAATGATTCAGGTACGTGAGTCAAGTTAAAAGAGGCCGAGCAGTGCTTTCCTCAGTGTTCTCTGGTTTAAGTGTAGATGGATAATAATTATCATTGGTAGTTATTTTTTGGTAGAAATGAACTAAAGTAAGGATTGTCCAATCAAAAAAGTGAAAACATGGTATTTAAAAAAAAACATTTGCAAATCACACTACTACTGCATTTTGGATAGCGAGAGAGAGTCAGAGTCAGATGTCAGAGAAGCGTCACTTTACATCCACAAAAAAATGGCTCAGAGTTGACTTCTTAATACTACAAACATAATTTGAAAACCATTCGGTAATAATAATAATTGAATGAAATTGCTTTTTTTTTCTCCCAAGAGTCTGAATCCTTTTCGAATATATGCTTAAAAAGGATATTATGAGTTGTTCAAGATCCAGGATCCATGACTTTTTAATAGATACAGGGTTGATACGGAGGTAAGGAATAGAATGATGATGGAACATTCTGTTTCATCTCATTTCTTTGTAGTTGTTTTTTTACCGATATTTTAATACATAAAACAGATGAGAAACACTTGTAGACTGTTTTTCCTCTACCACCATATAATCCATTCATTATGTGTAGATATGTAGAATGGAATATCCATTCTGATACACCTATGTGTAATACATATGTGAATAGACAAAAGAGAAGTCTTTTCCTTGAATATTCATTCTTCTTCTTCTGTAAGAACAAACAAACACCATCAGGAAGAAGAAGGTCCTGGCGACATACTTTTCGCAATAATAAGGAAATGAGAGCGGAAATAGCTCCATTCCTCTAGCTCTCTCTCTCTCTCTCTTTCTATTTACCAGAGGTAGAATAACAACATCTCATATTGTACAACATATGACCTTTAACTCTTTATTTTTTCAAAAAATAAATGACCAAAAAAAACAAAAAAAAACAAAAAAACTCACACAGAAAAAGAACTGATATAATTTTTGTATGTGCATAGATGTAAAGAATTTCCTTTATCATTTTACGTTATTTTGTAAGATCAGAGTCTCAAAAATATCAAGAAAGTAATTAAATTTGATTTAAATAATCCACATTGTATTATATATATATATATATATATATATATATATATATATATATATGTAGGTAAATACTTTAAATAAACAGCAGAAATAGAACACAAACACCTCGCGTCATCCCATCCAGATAGAAGTGATCCCCTAGAAACAAATCGTTACCTAGATATGTATGTGAAAAATAAATTATAATTTCTTCCTTTTTTAATTTCCGAATGTATCTACAGTTCTCATTTTTAATCCACTACAAGAAAAACAAAACATTCTATATGTATAGAAAGAGATCATAGAACGTATAAAGAACAGATTTGATGGACCCACGACGTTATGAATACAGAATAAGTAAGTACATCAGATGCATACCTTAAAAAATAACAAAAGCAGGTGATCCTTTGCTCTGCTCTGCTTTTTCCCTCCCAGACGTTCGTTTTTTCGTTTTCCCCCTTTCTGTAGGTCTATTCAGAGTCTTTTATAATATCACCTACATACATATGTAAATATGTACCTTGGCACGTGAGGGGTCATTTTACATAGTATATATACATATATATATATGTACTAAGTATGCCCATGGGTTCTTTCTCTCATTAAAGCCCATGTCTTTCCTTTAACATTTAATAAATTGTACCTCGCAACCTTTCTTTCTTTCTTTCTTTTTTAAATAAATAATTACAATAATAGGCCTAAAATCTGTAGGTAGACGTTAGCCAATTCTTCTTCCGAGAGTAGTAGGGAATGTTGTGAGCAACAGCTGAACAAGTGCTAAATCATGGACTCAATGAATCAACAACCCTTCAAGCCGTCAATAAGGGAAAGAGTGAGTGATAGTATACAAATGGAAGGCTTTGTCCATGACGTCAGAAGTAGTAAAGAGTTTTTAAGGCTATGAGGATAATGTTAGCTGAATGGATTTGAGGCTCATAGTATCGTCGAATGGGAACATTCAAGGTATCAATTAACATTCATTTTATATTATAAAAACAGATACATCAATTCAATTCGATTAATTATTATTTACTTATGAATTTGGATGATTTGATTCGTTAATCTGATGTTAATTTGTGATGTACAATTCAATAATGATGAACAAATTAGGGTTCTATTGATACATATATATATATATATATCGGCCAATTTAAAGTAGTTTTATATTAATGGGTAATCAGACAAAGTTGCTGATCATAAATTATAAATCGATATTTTATTTCCCTTAAAAAAAAAAAGAATAATTTTTTTTAATATTACATGTATATATAAAAAAAACGAAATCAACTCAAAAATTGTTCCATAAAAACTTTGAATCACTTAACCATTGAAATCCCAAAGCACCGGCCATTTCTGAACGTCATTTCACTTCTAATTAATTATTATTATTATTATCCAAGTTTTGCCCCTCAATATATTTCAACATCACCTTTAACTATTATTTATTATTACACAAAAACAACTAACAATAAATCAGCCACATCAGCTGCAATCAATACGTAAACAAAACTGACTCCACGATTTAAAAATGCTAAGATATGCATATAACTTCTTAAAATCTTAGCCCATGATGCATTAGATAATGCATCAAAAATTTATGGAGTCACGATATTTGGATATTTTTGGAGTCATTTTGACTGGGATACTAATTTGAAGGGGATCAAACATATTTTCATTTATATGCAGTCCCTTTATTTCGAATATTGGACATAGTCTCGCTACCTAAGAATCCCCTGAACTGTATGTACCTACCTATATTTAAAGTTCTACTCTTCTAGAAAGAAGAAGGGAGGCTTACATATATGTACTCTTGCCTTCCTTCCTTCCCTCCTCATCTCATCTCATTAGGGGAAAATATATATACTATTCTCTACCACCTCCACCACCAGTAGACGTGTACATAGCAACCTCACCTCCTCATAAGAAAGTCTTGAGAATATTATGAGCAAACATACATACATACATACACTAGACATACAAACACACACTCAAAAAAGCCGGCGAGTCAGCCAGGTTAATCACGTATAATAATTATTTTTCCCCTTGAGTGAGCGCGTTTTCCCCCTGTGAAGAAGAGAAGTAGTCAGGTGAGATATACATAGGAGATAGAAGCAACAACTCCTTCTTCCACAAAGATAGGCATCCACCCACTCACCCACCCACCACCAGCAGCAGCAGCAGGAGCAGCAGCAATTCCACCACCACCACCACCACCTATAATATGTAGTATGGACGAGCAGGAGCAAAATAAGAAAAGAAGAAGAAGAAGAAGACGAAGAAGACACAAAATCCCCCCCTCCAAGACTTTTTCCCTCAGATTTTAAATACTCATTATTATTATCAATAGGAGGTGAGGTCGTATGAGCTAGAAGTCAAAAGTAGTTCTCATTGAGCTGAGGAAAAAGGCACATCCCAAAAAAAAAAAAAAAAAAAATACATTTCTTCAAGCTCCTTCCAAGACAACAACAACATACTACCTTCAAATCTCTCGACAAATTGTCAACTTCTCATTATTGATTAGTTGGTTTTTTTTTTCTGGAACAGTGGTGAAGTTTATTATTTTTTTTTGGTGATGCCCAAAGCACATTTGCTCAAGTATCAAAAGGAGCAACAATTAGAGGAGATGTCACACGGTAAGGAATTTGAATATATATATATATATATATATATGTATATATTTGTATAAACCTTTATGTAATTTGCGCCCTCTGACCCTTGTATGTACAAATAAGTAAAAAAAAAAATGTCCACATTGACATCATTGAATGCTTTCAATGTGTGTTTGGAAGGGTTCACTTTAGAATGAATTATTTGAAGGACTCGTCTTTTTCTTTTTGCAGCAAGCTGCTATTTGCTACTTTATCTGTATAAAAAAATAAGTATATATATATATATATATGCCTCAAAGCACTGTACCCCCCCCCCCTCTCCATCCATCCATCAATTCATGATGATGTAACTTTTATTTGTAAAAAAGTAAAAAAATGGACTCTTAAAAGAAAGTTTCCAATATTTATTTTTATTTTTGTACATATAAGGAAATGTTCAAATGATAAAAAAAAATATATGTATACAAAAGTTGGGAAATTTTGTGTTTTCTCTCTCTCTCTCTCTTTTTCGAATGTGGCTTAAGGGAAGAAGTGTATTTTTTTCTTCACCTTATTAACATTAAATTATTTGTATGTGGAACTAGAGATTAAAGATCCAAGCAAGTGGTCTTGAGGCAGTTGAGAGAGAGAGAGAGAGAGAGAAACGTGAGTTATTTATTCCCTCTCTCCTGCAGAGAGATTTGTCCATGTAATAATAATTATTAATTAGTGATGTGCTTTTATATATTTATATGTAAAGCACATATCAATGGAATTGAATCAATTTAGAAATAAATATCATACCTTTAATAATAGAAAATGTCCTTGAACCATGTAGGTAGGTAAATGATGACGGCAACATGTGGCCCTTACCTTTTATACTTATATAAACCTATATGAACAAAAAGTAAAAAAAAAACTTTTTTTATTTAACAAAAAAAAGTGTAATAAATCGAGAAAAAAAATTACAATTCATTTCCGTACTTACATACATCAATTTATATACATATATATATATATATATATATATTTTGATTATTTTTCCAATATGAAATACTTATATCCTTTATTATTCTGGCAAATGGGACTTGGAAAATTTCCCTAAATGTTTTTCCCTTTTTAATACAAAAAGAAAAAAAAAGGAAAAAAGACCAGAATTGCCTGCTTTTGTATAGACACTTTTTGTAGTAAATATCTTGACGAATTTACAATTTATTTATTTATTTTGAAAATGATTGACATAAATTATTTAATAATATTTTTTTTATGGTCATACCACCTTTTATATATATATATATATATATATATTTTTGACACTTTTCCTCATTAATCGACCATAATAATAATAATAAAAAAAAATATGACCCAATATTTTGACCTTTATATATATATATATATATATATATACTTTCCACTCATCACTATTTTCTTTCTTTTTTTTTTTTTTTTTTTGAAGTATCATATTAGTAAATCATAAAAAGGTTTTAGAGTGTGACAATCTACGGGAGAGTTTTTATTTTCTTTTTTTTTTTTTGTTATTTGCCACAACAACACAGAGACGACCCACAGTAGCATTCATATGGGATTTTTTTTTTAATCCAATGGTACATTTAACTCCTAAAAGTAAAAAGAAGAAGAAAAAGAAAGAAAAAAGACTGAAATAAAATAAAGAGATTTCTGTTAAATAAAAAGGAAAAAAAAAATTCTGACTTTTTTCTTTTAACGATTTTTTTAAAGAAATATTTGTTAGCAACCTTCTGTAACGTCATTATCCAATTCATCATCTCTGAATGAACACAATCATTTTAACCCAATTTCCCCCCCTAAATGAAGTACAATAATATAATATATATATACATATATACAATGAAATGGGTCGTGTCTTCCTTCTCTATAAGCATCCATATAGATAATAATAGTAATAATAATAATAATAATAATCGATTGATGGAAGACCTACTCATAAAAATGACCCTGGTTCAAATGTTCATGTTTTCTTTGGTTCTTTGACTGTCTGTGAATTCCATCACTTCCTGCTCTACTTTTGATCCTTTTTACTCTCTCTCTCTCTCTCTCTTTTAAGACATTTATGTATATAAATATACAAAAAAATAAATTAATTTCTCATCTATTTAATGAGAATTATTTCTTTATTATATGTACAAATGTACCATTGCTAAGGGAAGTTATTCAAACATTATTGGAAAAGCAGTTATCACAGAAATATAATAGGTAGATAAAATAGTTATAACTATGTATGTATGTATGTATGTATATAAATAAATATATATATAAAAAAACAAATAACTTTTCTTAAGGTGGGAAGAAAGGGGAAGAAGACTCAAGATGAATTCAATCCATATGTATGTATATTGTTAGCTGTTACATTATACATACGAAAAGGGGTGAAAAAGATTTTTTTAATGAGACATGTCTCAAACGTGTATATATATATATATATATATATATATTTGATTTAAATTTAAAGAGTTGAGTGTCTTCGAATAATTCCTTCAAAGTATATCTACATATATAATAACAATGGAGTTGAGATGAAATAATAAAATATTTCATATTATATTACGGGAAAAAAGGGTTTTTGTTTTCAATGCAATGAAATGTCTAAAGAGAGAGATGAAAAAAGTCACGAAGCTTTAAGACGGCGAATGACTTCCTAAAAGAAATTTTTTTTTATTCCTCGTACATGTTATATTATAGTATATATATATATATATATACTGTTGTAATTATAGTGGTCCTAAGTCCCAGGTGAATTCCACTCTCCTCATCAAAAAAAAAAACACAACTTATTGACAAATTATATATATATATATTTTTATGGGTATTCAATTGATTTTTTGATATTTTTTTGAGATGTTTTTTTTTTTTTTTGATTGTTAGGGGGTGTGAAAAGGAGTGATTTAAAAAAATAAATAAATAAATCATCATCCTTGGGGAAAATAGTGAATATATAAAGTTTTTTAGATTCATAGACTATGAATTGATGGATGTAGTAGATTTTTTTTATACGGCTCACCCTGTAATTTGACTCCTTGATAAAAGTCCCTGAGTCATTAAAAATGAATTCTCTTTCCGCCCAACCCCCTTTGATGATTATATTTGCGGGTATTTTTTTGACTACAAAGAAATCATGTTCTAGAGCCTGATTGGCTATAAAATATAAAAAAAGCAAGGCCTGCGCAAAAAAGAAAAAAAAAGAAGCTTTACCTACTTGCATGAAAAAAAAGGCCTTTCTCTTTGCGATTTTTAAACTTTTTTTTTTTAATATTACTATTCTTTATTTACATGAACAGAATCCGGCATCAAAATGGAGAGGGATAATGGCATGGACATGCTTATCAAATCCGAGCCAGACATGCACTCATGGAATCCATTGACCACACTTGCAGATATCAGTCTTGCTCTACTCCGTAATCCCTCCTGGATCCCCTCTGGAGGGAATGGACTCCTATCTCCAAGTCCGAGTCCTCCCCCTGCTCACAATATCCCCATGAATCTGAGCCTCTCTTCCACCACGTCTCACTTGCCCCCCTTTCTCCCCTCTCCTCCCCCTGCTCATGAGAACTTACCCGCTTCTCGATTGACTTCACGTCGTAGCAGTGGAGGGTCCTCAGATGAAGACGCAGAGGAAGAGAATAATGCTATGTTGTTTTCCGAAGATGAGAAAGCGGGGAGCCCTCATCCTCACAATAATTTTTTACTTAACGCGCGAAGGGATCTCCTCCTTTACTCTGTTTTCCCTTCAGAGGCATTTGAACCTCAGAGCCTTCCACAGGATCTCCGAATACCATCAAAGAAAAGAGACTCGGACTCCATATCTGTCACTTCCACATCATCCAGTGCCAGCAGTGGTAGCATCTGTGGAGCTTCCATTTCCAGCGGGAGTAGTAGTGACTCCAGCAAAACGTCGTCCAAAGTGGGACTCCAATGTCCAGACTGTGGAAAGTCCTACAGTACATCGAGTAATCTTGCAAGACATCGACAAACTCATAGGTAAGGAGGAAATTAACCAATCAATAATCACGAATCTCTATACTAAAACAACCAAATCTTCTTTCTTTTTCTTTTCATAGATCCATCGAAGATAAGAAAGCTCGAAAATGCCCACATTGCGACAAGACCTACGTTTCCATGCCAGCCTATTCCATGCATATCCGAACTCACAATCAGGGATGTAAATGTCCCTTTTGTGGAAAATGCTTTTCTCGTCCATGGCTGCTCCAAGGGCACATCCGGACTCACACAGGTAAGACTCAACTCTCCCACACTTTTTAAATAATGAACAAAACCTTTAATAAATAATTTCTTACTCCTTGGGTTTGTAGGAGAAAAACCATTTCGATGCAACATTTGCGAGAAAGCCTTTGCTGATAAATCCAATCTCCGGGCTCACATCCAAACCCACTCAAATACAAAGCCCTATGTCTGCCCCAAATGTAACAAGGCCTTTGCTCTCAAATCCTATCTGTACAAACATGAAGAGTCTAGCTGCATGAAAGTGAATCGTAAAGGAGGTAAGGGACGGAATGGCGAAGTGATTAAAGATGCTCCCCTTGAGACGAGCACGGATTCACCACCACCTCCTCCCCTCCCACCACAACAAATGTTTCTTGAAACATGGAGACAAGTGGCCCTTTTGAGTAATCAAGAAAGTCGAAACTAATCCATCCATCCAATTGCCTTATTAAATTATTATCTATTTATCGTATGTATATTTTTGTAAAAAAAAAAGAAGATATTGTTGACAAAACAAAAACAAAACAGCGGTTCTGTTCTAGTCCTTTAATTATTATTATTATTATTATCTACCCCTTTTCTCATTGAATTAATTATTAACTATTTTCATTACCTATTTATCTATCAACCCCATAATATTTCCTGGTCACTACCATATACCAAATCATAATACTCAAAAATCATCAAAATCTATGCTGTGCCAAAATGATTTTTTTTTCTTATATATTTATACATTTATTTATACATATGTACTATTAATTAATTAATTAATTAATTAATCAATTAAATACCTGTAAATACTCAACTTGCTGAATCCAAAGGTGCTAACTTTGATTACAAAACCATTTACTTGATCCAATTATAAGATCATAATATCCTAAAATGTATTTAGGTACAAATTGCCTGATCTCATGCCATTTTTTTACCAAAGAATTTCTGTTTTTTTTTATTTGTGTGTTTTCTTTTTTAAATCAAAATAATTATAATACTTTGTATGTATGACTATAAATTGCTTTGCTACATGCCTTTTTTTTGTCTGCATGTAATCTATTAAATATAACTCTCTAATTAATTATTGTACATATAAATGTATTTCATAACCAAAAAAAAAAAAATCAAAAAACAAAAAACCAAAGGTGTGAGCCCTGAGTCTCATCTCCTCCCCTTTCCTTGTTACGAGCTTTTTATATAACTTTTTCTTCCTATTATTTCCCACCTTTTTAAGTCAGTAGTGCTTTCCTGTTGTTCCCAAATTTTTAAATGAATTTATATTCAAATGATGAGGAATGTAATTATAATTTGAATGTCGTTTTATCGAGCTTAGACCCACATAAAAGATGTTTGTAATATATTATGTTTTTACGTATTATTATCATTTTTTTTAATATCAATTTTTATGTATATAAAAGCCATCAGCCAATAATGATCTCAACTTACTTTTAATTATATATACATACATACATATTATACTTAATTCAATTAATATGAAATTCAATGCAATCAACTCAATAAATAATAAAAAAAAAAGACTTAATAGATCTTATCGTAGCATTTGTCTTGTAAAATTGTAAGCATTTAATTAATTTTTGTTTTTTAGTTTTTATTTCGTAGTTTCGTTTTTTATTAAAGAAATTTTTTTTCTTGTATAACGTTGTTTTTTTGAAGTGAATAATAATGATATTATTTAAATTAAAAAAATAAAAAAATATTGTTTTTATTTTTATTATTAATTTTGTATGTACATACAGTATTCTTCTGTTCTTGAGCCTCCTGGACTCATTTTAGGGGCTAATTGATCAAACTAAAAAAATAAATAAATACTCAAAAAATACTCTGAATAAAATAATTTTGTATTGTAAAACTTTGTCTTATTTCCAATTATTCTTCAGATTCACGTGTGTGAATCAAGACATCTACAGAATATAATGATTTATAAAGACCCCTGTTTGAGCAACTTTTAGGATTACTTACGAGTACATACATGGGAAACTATTTTGAAATGGATTTTAAGCCCTATCGTGAGATATTTGAGCAATTGTTGTGTAAATGATTTTGCGGCAGACAAATTTTCGTAGAGTCATATTATACCAAATTTTCTCAAGTGCTACTAAAATGTCCCTTCGAAAATTTGGTGTTTCTCAACTGGTAGATCCAACTGGTCAAAAAGTGGGCTGTTGGGCTATTATATGTGAGTGGTTTGCAGAAAGCTGATCAATGGTTTAAATTATCTTCATTTTTAGTAGAATAATTAAGGACTACATTTTCAACCTTGATTTAATAAAGAAAATAATAAAAAAATAGAGGTATTAACTATTAAAAAACTCTGCTAAATTAATTTTATTATCAGATGATGCAGAAAAAACATATAAAATTCCATATTTCATATTCCATTAATCTCTACATAGATGGAATTGCTTTTACTTGACAGACAATTCAAATAGATATAAGTTTAATAGCTATAGGAAAATACAAGTTTGAGTGCAAAACCATTTGAGAACCTCACTTATAAAATACATACTGGGACATCCTTGTCAAAATATATGTAGGACCATTCATTTTCAACAATAGAGCCTCTTTTAAATTAGGATCAAATCCCTTCTGTCTGAAAATATTAAAAAGACTTTCTAGTGACCATATCTAGATGATTCTTTGGTAGACAATTTTTTTCTTCTTTGAGCTATATATTTCACATCAACAATTGCAGAGTAAAAAAGTTCCTCTAAAAATTACATAGATATTTGCATATGACTCCTCTAAACTATGGTGTCGGGACAGAAGATATTTCTACCCTTATTTTTTAATTAGACTTGACTAAAGCATATCCTTTTCAATATACAGCAATACTTTGTTTAGTTTGGGCCATTGGATTAGTGGATACACCTGACTCCTCAAAAATTTCAGTTCTAGTAACTAAAAATATATTCTTTTTGCTTGAAAACGGTGGATTTTATTTATAAAAGGGTTTTGACATTAATTTGGTTTTCAAACTTGAGAAAGATAATTACATGTTCAGATCAAAAAATGAGGTTTTTTCATATTTTTAAAGGACTCTTGGAGCTCAAACTCCTACCGTCAAATTTGTTCTAGCCTTTAATATACATAAATAAAAATTATAAAATATTAACAACAGGGGGAGAGGCTGTGATTTTGGTTTGTAAAAGGTAATTGCTTACCTTATACATATAAAAAAACCAAGCCTGGAAATTGGACTTTATGCCACTAAAGTCAAGGCATAATTTTCCTCATCACCATTACAAAGCCGAGCTGTCAAAGTTTTTAAAAATTAAATCCTAGAATTTTTAAATTGTGGATTCAGCTTTACTGATAGTGTCCACAAGTAGGATTTTATACGTGATTATAATTGATTAAGGATGAAAGAATTTTTAGAAAGGAACTGCACTGCCTACCTTTGGGCTTTCAATGGTTAAGTAATCAAAACTTTTTAATCTCATTTATTTTTTTCTTAGACAAAAATTGTTAATATCCTTTTTTATTTAAAACAAGCAAACATGAATTTTACTTTTTTAAAAGAAATAAATCATCGGTAACAATCATCACCTGCAGCTGATTACCAATTAATATAAAACAGAATAAGATCACTAATTCCTAATTTATATAAAACCTTAGGATTGATAACAAAGAATGATTGCTTATATTATGCAATATTTGATAAAATCCTACTGTCGTTTTAATAAAAAAATTTATTTTATATGTACATTCAGTAACACGAAAGCAAGTGAAGGAAGATATTTATCAAAAAAGATCATGAATAACATTTGACCTACTTAATTAATTATCTTCCAATTCCACGAATAAATTAAATTTTCTAATTAATCCCTTAGAAATTCTACAAATTGCACTTAAAGATCACACAAATCCCTCAGCAGAATTTAAAAACAGGATATTTTATATCCATTTGAAAGGACATATTATTGGAGACAAATTTGTAAGTATCTCAACCCAGTCATGAAATTTAAATATGAGGCCCATGATGAACCAAAATAATAATATGTGAATAATATTTATATTTTATATTTATGAAGTTAAAAAAAAAAAATAGAAATGTCTTGATTTTTTAGATTTGAAGAGACTTTTTTTTTATCTCATCACATATGTTTTTATATATACATACATATAACTTCTTTGGGTTGGATATGACTTCCTCCCCGTTTTTTTTTTTTTTTTAAAGGTAGACAAACAACATTATGAAATAATGAGCGTGAGTAAAAATAAATATAATTATGTATTTGCTATTCATAAATAAACTATTAAATGAAGTGAAAGCATTTCCGTTTATCTCCAAAAGCCAACACTCAAAACAAAACATAATGACACTTATATGAAACTAAAATATTAGGCATAATTCATGTCATAGGTAGATTATATAAGAGGGGCCTCATAGAAATAATCAGTTATGCATATATGTATATATGTGTAAAGAGTCAAGGGACTTGGGATCCATCCTCTCTTAAATGAACTTCTCCTGGATCAGTGCCCTTGTGTAGACAGGTGGACTCCTCATGCTTGTAGAGATAGGATTTGAGAGCAAAAGCTTTCCCGCAGTTTTGACATGTATAAGGTTTATTTTTAGAATGTGTTTGAACGTGAGCGCGAAGGTTGGACTTGTCAGCAAACGCCTTGGGACAGATTGAGCACAAGTATGGTCGTTCACCTTTTCCAAAAATAAAAAAAAGATAAGATAAATAAATAACTTGTTGTTTCTTTTAAACTATTCCCCCCCCCCCTCCCAGCACCACCACATGTGGATATATACAAGAAAGAGAGTAGTAGTCAGAAGTAGGGAAGGAAGGAAAGCAAGCAAGAGCAGTCGTCTCCTTTATTCCTTTGTACATAAGTTGTTTTTGTTTTGTTTTGTTTATTTACCTGTATGAGTCCGTAGGTGGCCTTGAAGTAGCCAGGGTCGTGAAAAGGATTTACCACAAATGCTGCAAATACATGTCTGATTGTGAGTTCGCATATGCATGGAGAAAGCCGGCATGGATACGTAGACCTTGGAGCATAAATGACATTTTTTGGCCTTTTTATCATTAAGGGATCTGAGAGAGAGAGAAAATTATAAAATATCACATGTGTACGCACATATACTGACTTCATTAGCACGTACCTATGTGTCTGTTTATGCCTTGCTAAATTACTGGACGTACTATACTTTTTCCCGCAGGTTCCACATTTATATCCAATACCCTTTTGATTTTTGAGGAGCCAGTCCCGTGCTTCATTGATCCGTTGAGTTAAATCTGGTCTATGAGGTCCGAGACATCCCTCAGCTGCGAGACTCACTTCAGCCAACTGAGAGAGATTGAAAAACTTGTCACGCTCCTCATCTACAAAATAATCATGATCTGTGCGAATGGATTCGAAGCTCTCACAGTCCAAGGAGTTGGCTCCAAGGAGGATTCCCTCATGTTTCACATGCTCCTGGAGAAGAAGGAAATAAACAAAAATAAAAAAGATTGAGACACACAAAAAAAAGATTTATGTACCACACCTCAGGTGATAAACAATGATGATTCTCCTCTTGAGACAAAGAGATATTATTATCTGTGCGTTTGATGCTACTACACCTTTTCTTCCTCTTTCCACCCACCACCGGAACACCTTGAGTCGTCGTCACACCAGGTGCTTTAAATATAAGTCATAAAATAATAAGAAAATAATACAAGCTACAAAATAACAGGTGAAGATAGTAAAAGCTTAAAAAAGGAAAAAAAAAAAAAAACTGGAGAAGCTGTGAGTTGAAGCAGAAATGAAATGCTTTAAATAGAAATAGATAATTGACATCGAGACTCCTGTTTTCTTTTTTTCTCAACATACATAGTATGTAAAAAAAATTTGAGACTCTCTTCAACACGTCTCGAAAGGGGTTGGTTGCTCTTAGTACCTGTCTTACAACACCCACCCACCCCATCTTACATCTTTTCATACTTAAAAAAAATAAAATATGTAGAGAGTGTGAGTTATAACTATAAATGCGTTTGGATATGTGTTTGAAAATGTCATTTATCCTGGGTAATCCAATTACATTGCCTTGTATTTAGAAACACCTTTATCTATGTACCTAAAGGTGTGATCTTGTAAGAATATCATATATTACACACATTCTAAAAGGGTAGGGAACGAGGGAACAAGTTGGGATAAATCAATCCACAATGTTTTTTGTGTTGCCTTTAAAAGCAAAAAAAAAACACACACACCTGACAGTCACCCTCCCATTAAAGTCAATGTCTATTCATTAACTGTAGACTTATTATATCTGACCCCATATATTTACTTGTAACAACCAATTTATTTATATTAGGTTAAAGTCATTGGATATGAAGGTAAATCTGTAGTGATGTATCGATCGATGTGTATGTATTTGATTTTGCAAATATTCTTAAAAATGCAAATAATTTGCAGATGCAAATATTCGATACATCACTCGTATCGAATATCCTCTCGTGTCTCAGAGGATTCAAGTCAATAGGTTAAAGGATCTAGTCGATCTTGAGTATCCATTATTCTAGGGGTAGCTCAGAGGAAAGGGGACAAAGGTCAGATAATTTGGTGAATTATTTGAATAAGATGTGGTGGTCTTGTGTCAGAAGATTCCAGTCAATAGATTTGAGACTCAAGTCGAACTTGTGACCGGAGTACCTATTATTTTAGGGATGCCCATAGAGAGTGGCCTGATGAACTGATGCCCTCCCTTACCCCCAAAAAAGTATTATTCTAATATATACATATATTATTTTTCTAAGGACCACACTGCTTCTTTCACGGTTAACTGATTTATCAGTACTCACCTCCTGAAAGATTCAAATGAAAGTATTACTTTAATATTTAAGACTTTAGTCGGGGTGGCCAAAAAAAAAAAGAAAAAATGTAATATTGGAAAGGGTCAGAAAGAAAATTATTATGAAATGCCATTTTCTAGCCACAATCCGGAGTGAACTGTTTTATGTGAGTATAAGGACTTTTGAGTGGAGTTGCCAATCGGACTCAGGTCTTGTAACTTGAGTTACGTGTGACTCGAGTACACGTACCTGATTTTTGGTCATGTGTTTTCAGAGTTAGAAGACCAGGAGGACTATGATAGATGTGGGCCATGGATTTTGTTCTACCTCCGCTACCCACTTTATATCTTTTGTCTTATGTGCTTAGTTGAATGAGCTGCAGTGCAGCCTACTTTATGCGTTTATGGGGCCCATTGCTCTCTCAAACTATAATTTCATGTTATATTTTTATTAACCATGATGAAAAAAAACAAAAAAACAAAAATTAATTGTATATTATAAATGTTCGTATCCTGACACATCGAGACAAACTAACAATGTATCATTATTTTCATATAATCATTTTATTAAAGGGGCCATAAAATGAAAAATCACACTGTTAGAGTACAATTAGCCGATTTAATTTGATAATAATACATTTTTCAAAAGTTAAAAATATAGAATTACTCCTCTGTCTCACTTTAAGACTTATGAATATATAAAAGTTTGGAAGAGTTCATTCTGTTTCCATCCCTATCTCTTCACTTTATGTAATGACGTCTTAATTAGGAACAAATAGTGCAATAGAAAAGAAAATATATAAACAAATTATATATGTTTCAAAATGGAGACATATATAAATGTGGATATTTTCTTTCTTTCTTTCAGCTGTTGCATATTTTGAATGCAAATATTTCTAATATCCGTCTATTTTGTAAATAACAATAAACAGATTCGTCACATCATTAATTTGTATACATTGCATACAAATATCCGTTAATTTCTTAAAATCATATATTAATTTTGTCAAATTAATATTTAATTCTATAAAAACAGAGTTGTAGTTGTTATGTTATTTTAATAAATGTAGTCATTCTTACAAAGTAAGTCAGAGAGTAAAGACCTGGTGAATCAAGAGAGATTGATTTTTATATTAATCGGTATATATATATATATATATATAAAAGAAAGCCTTGATGAAAGGGCCATACGACACTAATCAACAACACAATAAATGTATTTATTTGGTGTGGGGGATGAATACTCAAGGTAAAAGGTCACGTTTGGCACGATTTCTTCTAAATACTCTCACAAATATATTCACCTTTCATACCAACTATCTTTTGTAGAATCCTGGTTCCACTACATACATACATACATACCTATATAAACGTATGATTATTTTAAATCAACAAGGATCAAATGGGGCTTTAAGGGTGAACTCACATAAATCATGGTCCCTTAATGCGTAGGGCAACCCATGGGTAGTACATACTACTTAATTGCCCTCATATATGCTATAAAACCGATATAAATCATACGAAGAAGAAGGGAAAAGAAAACCGATTTTTGTATTTTATAAATCCCTTTCACAAATATATATATAAAATAAATACAAAAAAAAAAAAAAGATTTAGAGAGCAGTAGGGAAAGTTAATATATCACGTAACTGTTTAGGTATATCTATATATAATTTACAAAATATATATATATATCATTCCATGTATTTATTTATAATAATGGAAACAAACAATAATAATAATAATTATTATTATTGCTGGACTTTTACCTATTGGGATACTCGTATTTTTTTTTTTTTTTTACTATTACTATAATTTGAATTGATGAGAATCAGTGATTCCATTTAAGATATTGTCGTTAGAAATTAATGATTTTCTTACAAGGAAATACATAATATAGATTGAGAAAGAGAGAGAGAGAAAGAAAAAAAAAGAAAATAAGAAGAAGAAGCAAAACCCTCTCAAAGTGACGATGCATAAAAAAATTTCTTCACTCTCTCTTTAAACGATTTTTTTTATTATTATAGTTATAGTTTGGTCATATTGGAAAAGTATATATATATATATATATATATATATATATATAAGTATAGACCCCTTCAAGTTAAAAAGGTGATGAAATTATTCCATCAATTGACGGAAAAATAATATATATATATATATATATAAAATACATAAAAGTTATGAAAATTACATGATGTACGTAACACTTACTTTGATGGAGAAAAATCATACAAAATAATATGAAAAGTTATTATTGACATTTTACTTAATAGTTCTCTAAGAACAAAAAAAAAAAAAAATGAAAGTAAGGAAGAAAGAAAGAAACATTTGGCACCCCTTTTTCATTCATTCCATTCTTTATTTTACCTATCTAATTGTGCTCAAAACCAGAGTTAGTTAATTAATCTCTTACAGTTGTTCAGTTGAAGAGGGAAGCTCTGTTATACATATATACATATTATTTAGGGTTACCTTTTGCTACGAAAAGTTCGGACTGGTCTATATGCTAAAGTTATTTCTTATTCCCCACATATTAATCTTAATGGCAGTGTCGTGAGTGCAATCAAAGTTAAGGTATGACAAATTCCAGTTATCTAGCTGAAGTATGTACAAACACAAAACAAAGTTTAATCTGTATATAAGTTGTTTTTGGAGACCAAAGTACAGTAACTGCCTTGGCATGACATACTCAATTGACGCCACTACACTGATGTCCCATATAAAACCTTTCTCTGTACTCCAATTTCTTTTATGGGCCGTCAATAGACCATTAAAATGAGTAATATTTTATTTAATATGGCCTCACGTGGAGTTGTACATATAGGCAAATAAGCTCTGAGCCTCTTCCCTTCCATTTTAGTCACTTAAAAGGGTCAGCCTAAGGTGTACACACAACACCTTCATTGACCCTCCCAATTTTTCAACCTTCTCTAGAAAGAAATAGAGAGAAAGGCCCAAAAATCAGTTGGTAGACGTGTGATAATTCTTTCCAACTGTGGAATTATTCTTTATTTTATAATAAAGGCTCAAAGCTTAATTCGTGCTCATTACCAAAGAAGGTTCAGAACACGGATAAGGGGAAGAGAATAGTAGAAAATATACAGCTGACATTTGTGGGTTCAATCCTTGTGCTGTTCTCATCAAAATATCCGTTTAGTTTGATCAAGTAGGAAGAACTTTAGATATAACCAAGAAAAAATAAAAAAAACACAAACGGTCTTGGACCAAGTTGCATCACTAATATGTATGTATGAAACTAACAACTATATAAATAAGAAGAAGTAATTTGACGACAATTGATTTTTTTTTTCTTCAGGTATCAAAGAATTGAAAAACAACAACAACAATAACAAAAAAACGAAGAAACTAAAAGAAAGGAGACGAAGAAAAAGGAACGAAGAGGAAGAAAAAAAAATATTTCATAAGGGCTTTTCGAAGGAGTGCCAAATATCTTGTTTCTGAGCCAAGTTCTTATGATTATTACATCTTGTAGGGGATCTTCAAAAAAATAAAAAAAATGGTTATAATTAAGAATTGCTACTTGTTTTTTTTTTTCTTCTAACAAAAAAAAAAAAGGGAAAAAAGTAAGAAAGAGAAGAAGAAATCTGGACGTTGGTGAAGAAGTGGTGAGGGTTGATTGTAATTAATTGTGTGAGTCTACCTTTCTAACAATAAATGAGAACTTTTGAAGGGATGAATGAATCCTCCTGACGGATTTCTACAATGTCTTCTTTTCTTTCTTTTTTTTTTTTTCACAAGTTATATTTTGAAGTGCTTATTAGATCAAGCAATGCAATGGGCATAAACCTAACAAGCCTGTAAACAATATATGTACATCAGGGGTGGATAATTATTTTGTCCATGGGGCACCATGATAAACAGAAAATATATTAGAGGGCCAGCTAAAAGTCTCGACTCAATTCTGCAAAATATTTATTGTATTTCTTTGTTAAGTAGCAGTAAATAGCATTGCTTTGACAATGTCTGGTATGAGGTGACTATGTCATAAATAGGTAAGCAATGAAAAGTGAGGATGCCACACACTAAAAATCCTTTATTTAATCAAATTTTCCAAACCCATGGCTAACAAAATAAGGTGCATGTAACATCATATAGGTAGCTTGTATCATCTTGATTTACCTATTACGGTTGTAAATAAAAACAATTTTAAAATAAAAGTACTGCAATTTTAGTCCATGTCTGAGGTGAAATGGGAAAACGTGTTTATTTTGTAATTTCCAATTAACCATACGCGGGCCGATCAGAGTTCACCAAAAGGCACCGTACAATGCTCAGGTTTGATATATATATATATATATAGTAAATATGAGTAATATAGATATATGTACAATTATTTCACAAAATCAAGGCTATACGCTTAACATGATGGTCATTTTCAGATTCTGAATCCAGAGTTCAGATATGAATACTCATTCCATCAGCATAAAATACGTTAAAACCAATTATAATAATAATAATTTATGAAAATTGTGTTGCTAGAGGGAGTTTAGGTGGTCGATAAATTGGACATCACTCAGAGTGAGAATGGCAACAATTCTTTGTACAAATGTACATTTCACTTCCTTGTGCCTCTATGTTTACATTCAACACGTGTAGCGTCAAAAAACTTTATAGGGACAAGGGTTTCTATAAAAGAGGCATAGAAATGAAATTACCTTCAAAATGGCAACATTGTTATCAAACAAATGATGCAAATTTAATGTACATTGAATTATTATAACTATACTAAAAAAAAGCCTTTAATTTCATACAAAAATAATGAATTTTTTTTTAGTAGACCTAATATTTATATAAAGTATGGGTCTTTTGACCTTACGTAAGATATCAAAAACACTACGAAACTCAAAATATCAACCCATTTGTCATGACTACTATTTATGAACAACTCACGTTGATATACATACATATATAGGTAAAATGAATAAAATCCCTGTTTCTGGGAGGGATATTAACCTTTAGTATAATGGGTAAGAAAAGACTTTGTCTCCGTATTTTTAATCAAGATTAAAGATTGTCTGGCTCTAGGACCAATTAACCAAGCATAGACAGTATATAAACCTTCTTCCTGTGTGCTTATAATACTATGTCCGTCAATATTTTTGTATGTTCAGGAATTGCATTTGAAACGGTCCCTTTGTTTAAAAGAATAGTACATAAAAGCCCCAACAGAAAAAATGCAACGTCTTTTTTTCATCTTCCAATTAACAAAGCCGCAAATTCATAGGGATGAACAGAATGAAATGCCTTTAAAAAAGGGCAAAAAGCTATGAGATCTCATCATTTATGTACATAAAATGTACCCTCTATTAAGTTTGGCCAAGGGAAATCCCTTTCTAAAGAGCCCCTTCACCACCACTAAAACCATAATCCCTCCTTGTAAAATCCTTTTTTTATACATATATATATATATATTTATAAAATATATACATACATAGGTATACCTAGAAACGAAATAAACCATCTATCTAACTAGGTATAAAAGAAAGAAAGAAAGAGAATCTGAAGAATAGAAATGATAGACAGTAAAAAAAGAAAAAAAAAGAAAAACCAAATTTTTCAAATCAAATCAATTTAAATGTTCTTTAAATCCGTACATAGCTTTTTTCACATAATATTATATATAAATATATATGTATATTTATATGTACACAAATTGTACATATACCATTATAAAAAGCTTCATATTGTTTCAAACGCTTACTTTTTTATGCATATTACAAGTAGTTGAGAGTATGGTGTATATAAATAATACAATATATATATATATATATACAGAGTACTTGCAGAAAAAAACAATTGATGGGAAATATACAAAAGGAATGACGTTGTTTTGTATGAATACATATTATTACTATTATTAATCAAATATATATGTACATATGAATTGCTCTTTAAAGTCATTTAGTAAAAAACAAATGCTTCAATCTTTCTACAGGGAAGAGGGGGATTTGTAGAGAGAGAGAAAGAGGGCTCAAAATGTTAGGTAAGTACATATGTACATAGGGGTGGAGAAATGCCTCTGATTTTCACATTGCTTTTAACTTTTCCTTGCTTTATTCATTCCTTTTAATATATGTATGTATGTATGTATTTCAAAAAAAGAATAATAACAATACAATAGTGAATTATATAAATATATATATATATATATATTAAAGATATGTCTGTACATATATATATTCATATAAAAATACCTTTCTTGATGTAAGAGCTACACAAAGATTTTGAAGAATTCCTTTTGACATGAAATAATAATAATAATAAAATATACAAAAAGTTATCGGGAGGAGTGATAACTCAATGAAGTTACGAGATCTTAAAAGGCTTTTCTTTTTCCTTCATTTTTTATTTTCTTTCTTGTCTTTTTCTAAAACTCTTTTGTATGTAGATACATGAAGAAGAAAAAAAGTAAAAAAAAAAGGTTGGAAGGTGTTATAAAAAAAGGCTTTTTGCAAGGGTTTATTTGCAATTTTTTTTCCTTCTTATTTTTATTATTATTAATAATATTATTGGCAACAAACTCTACAAAAGAAGAATAAGAAGAACAACAAGGACCCTGTGACCTACCCATAACTAACAAATAGTTATCTCTTAAATCAAACTCTCTTGAAAAGGATCTTTTGCAGAATGGGAGTCGATACAATGCATGTATATATTTATATATATATATATATATGTATATACTTGAATTAATTGAAGGGCAAGTTGACAACAAATGGAGGTCATTATACCTCCATAAAGGACGTCTGCAAAGAATGGTTAGTTAGAGTGGTTCTAAGAGCATATTATATATATATATATATATATATATTTAGTATGCTATATAAATATATTTAAATAAACTATTATTATTTTTGCCTATACATAATTACTGGTCAATTTTTCTTACCTATCTAGGGGTGGAGAGCATGCCGTGTATTTTTAGATTCCTGTTATTACTACCCTTGAATAAAAGTTATTTTATGTGTACACTTTTCAGATTTATGGTCCATGCGTGGATCAACCCCCTAGTCATTAAGATATTTGCATAGATTTTTTAATTACATTTTTTACTAAAATATTATTTTTGAATCATTAGTTTTTTAAATTTAAATTTAGACAAAAATCTAGTTTTGACAATATCTTCAAACATCATATTAATTTTGAATATACAAATAAATCGACATACATTTGACCAGAGGTGTCAAACTCATTTCAAATTGCGGGCCACATACAGCCCCTGCATAGACGTTGTGGGCCAGACCATTAAAATTATAGCATACTTACCTATAAATAACCAAAATATCATCATGTCTTCCCTATGGTTTTGATTTAAGGAAGAACAAAGACATTGTTAAATTTCACTACAAATGTATTGAACAGCACTTTTACAAAACATTTATCAAAACTGCACAAACTTTAAGTAACTAGAAAATCGAAAATTATAATAATGAACTTTACATGATATTACAACATGAGACTTATAACGAAAAACTAACATGTGTCCCTAGCGGATAGTTCATGAATTACATTTAATTAATAAACTTAATTCGTGTCTTTTATGTATTTTTTCCACTTTCAAATTATCATGTGAGCCTGATAGAACATCCTTGCAGGCCGGTTACGGCTCGTGAACCGTATGTTTGACACCTCTGATTTAGATAGTTTGTATAGCCAAAACTTTAAACAGTTCAACGGATCGAATCCCCAAGACTGATCTCGATGCCAGGAGTTATTTAAGTACAAAGGATTTCATGGACTTTTGGACCTACTCCGAAACCCTACGCCACTAGGAGTCTTTTTAGGTCAAAACAAAGACTAGAAATGAAATTTCCATAAAAAATACTTGACAATCATTATTTTTTAATGCCCAAAATGTGTATTCTTCTAGGCTTAAATTGAAGTTGAAGTTGAAAATGGGCTTAAAAAGCCGAAAAAGGTAGGAACCGATTTCTCGAAAACCGTTGGACTCTCGAAAAAAAGAATTACAGATTTGAAATCAGTGAGCAAAACGGAATAACTTTTATTATACTTATACCCCAGAAGATTTTTGAAAGTTCAAATTTGTTGACCTGTGTAATGAACTCTACATGAGATTACAAAATGAAACTTATAAAGAGAGACTAACATTTACCCCTGGGGGATAATTCATGAATTACATTTGATTAATAAACTTAATCCATGTTTTTTATGTACTTTTTCCACTTTCACATTATCCTTCAGGCCTCATAGACCCTCCTTGCGAGCCAGTTCCGGCTCGCAGGCCGTATGTTTAACACCCTTTCATTAGACATTGACAAAGCCTTGATTTTAAAGATTAGTAGCTTTTAAATAAAGTACACCATTTATCACGTTTAAACTTGTTCATTTGGCCAAGATATCCAACGTTATATTAATTCACTTTGATAAATTATTAAGAAGTGGAGTTAAAAATAATCTAACCATACTAAAGAACGCCGTGCATCAGCTGAATTAGCATCCTATAACGGTTACATACATAAGTAATCAAAATTCTTTAATCTCATTTCTTTTTTTTTTGGACAAAAACTTTTGATTTCGTTTGGAACCCTGTTATATAAGGAAGTAAAATATGTGAGCGACTATCAATCAATATCAGCCAATTTAACTTAATTAATAAATTGGTCGAGCCTTTGATTACCTACATACATTTATCACTGATAATAAGTACAGTCGAAGAACCGGACCTTTGCGTCTACAAGGTATATGTAACAGCTAGTCTTAAGTATTCATCAATACCGTGATACAGCCAAATATAATTTATACTGTATTATTACTAATAAAAATCTGCGAATAAAATTATATTTTTATTTTCTTGTTGAACATTTTATGTCAAATGTCTATTTATATTTTTATCAAAGTAGTCGACACGGATTTTAAAATACAAGGAATGAGCATCAACAAAAAAAAAACAAAAAAAACATGTCAGATCGTTGATTTTAAATTTACATAAAAGTACATACATTACATATTCCCAGTTGTATATAGTCTAATACTAAAACACTACTCATCAAATTACGGGGCTAAATATCTAGGAACATAATGAATTATTCAAAACATATTATGTACAATTTTTTATACACACAGGAAAGTGATTTCCAAAAAGGTTTTTTTTCTTTATAAATGTATGTATATGTACATAGTTAATTTTAATCCATTTATAATTTCGTCAAAAAAGTCAGAAATTAAAAATCCAACAGATGTCTCTCTCTCTCTCTATATATATGTAGGTATACAACCTCTATTTATTTGCCTATAAAGGCATTTAAAGGTATACAACTTGTATATATACAAAATTGTATATGTCATCCAGATTTTATTTAAAAGAAAATAATAAAAAAAATAAAAACTTTTTCGTTAAATGTTTACCTTTCAAATTAAATACAGACGACGTCTTGATTGAAGTCTTGTATACTAAAACATATACATATATACATTCATTCATGTGTTTTGTAGGTCGGCAAATAGTAAGTTTTTGACATAAGGAATACAAAATGATGAGCATACATATATGTAAATGAATTAAATCAACAAACGTCTTTCGTTCACGAGTGTGGACACATTCCATTTTTAAAAAAAGTATATTTACAACCCTTAAAAAAACCAAATTTCTGACCCGTCCATTGAATCGGACTATTGACTCCTTTCTTCCTTCCTTCCTTCCTTCATTTTGTGATTTCAGAAAGGGTTTTATTGGGAGAGAGGATTGTAGAATGTTAAAGAAATATTCCTTCCCTCCATTCCTTTGATTTGAATATCACTTTATTATGATGACATATTAAATATAGATATATGAATACGCATTAGGTATGAAGGGATTTAGGGGCTCATACATGGATAGGAGGGTCTCTCAAAGACCCTCATTGTGCTCAAGGTATAATAATAATAAAATATTTCTACAATATATTTATGCAGGAACAAATCACATCCATTGTGAGAGTCTACTCATTTGAATAGTCATGGATGAATCATGATCCAGGAGTCTCATGATATTAGATGGTCGTGCTTAGTTAAAAGCTGTTTTTGTATCAGTCATTTATGCCAAATAACACGCAGGAATATTGAACATCAAATGCATCAAAAAAAAGGGAAAGCAAAGAGACTGACTGATCAAATTTCTTATTTTTTCTTAATGCAAACTTAATATACTCAAATATATTGAAATCCTGGTCAAATATTATCTGAATTTAATAAGCTTTAATTGATAATCAAATGACTTGCAGGCTATATAAGAATGATATGAAGGCATGTTAATGACCAGTATAATGTTTTGCATTGATCATTTTAGCCTACTTTCTACGCCTTTTTGCACCAGTGAAATCAGCAGCAGCTGATTTGAAATCAAAAGGTGGCGAGTGGTTCTTTGCAACTTGCAGTGTGCATTTGTCCTGTTACTGTATTCTCTCCCAGGTAACTGTGTTGCACGTTTTTGATTCGGTTCTGGAGAGAGAAACCTCTCTCTGCTGGCACATTGGAGACGGGGATCGCCACAAGCTATCTTATCCAATTTAACTCACTTAGGGTAGATTTGTCAATGCTTTTTAGGTGGTTAATATATTGACCCATGGCCTCTAATGGTTTAATAGGTTATGGCACGTGCTCAAATTGTGCTTAAAGGGATATTTTTACCAGACACTATGGCCAAAGGGGTTAAAAAATTATCAGCAGTTTTTACCGACCAAAATCCGGTAAATTTAGGTTGATTTGAACAGTTAAAATATCCTTCCAAAAATGGTAATTGAATCAAGATTGGATTGCTATATTCGTAGTAAAAGCAATTTGGCAATCGACTAAAATCCTTTTCTTTCGGCAACAGTAAACAAATATTTTTCCAGCAAACATATATGTAATTTTTTTTTCTCAGATTCATTTCCCAGCACGTGTATTTCTAAAAAAGAACACAGTCCTATAAATATTTGCTGTGGAATGGGAAAACTATGTAGCTATTTTGAAGGAAATGATTTTAAACCGCTATTTCACAAAGCCTCCCTAGTTTATAGATTTGAAAGGGTATTTGAATCAAGGATACATAAAACTTTGGCGTTTATATTGAAAACATGAGTTACATAATGTCAAAGACTATAACTTATTTTTCTATAGCCAACATCAAAGGCAATGAGACTTTAATTGAAATTTGTCTTCATTGGTCAAATATCTTCAAAATATCATACTTGTCAACTGCCGATTTTCAGCTTTTTTTGCCCCTTTTAAAAGCCTTTTGAACGGAGAATGGTCCAACTCAAATCAGTTGTTGTGAAGAAGTTTCTGCTATTAAAAGAAAAATTGGCTAATTCCAACTTCATTTTGGGCTTTTTTTTTTTTCTTTTCCTGGCCGTCGGAATAAGGAGATCCCCTTTGTTAATACTAATATACCCTTATTTAAGGTTCAGAGTAGACATTTTATGTTTCATACGATCTTTCAGCAAATCAATTTGCTCCTTCACAGTTTTATAACTTTGAACTCTCCTGAGTCTCTCAGTGAAGCCTGAATAAAGAATATAATTTGTCCATTTTATAGCCAAATAAAAGACCATTTGATGCTCAATCTATTTGGCTAAATATCTCTGTACATACATTCGTCATTAAAAGGGACTTTGCATTCAATAAAATAACTTGATAATTATTGATTTTTTTTCCACAGTATCAAATAAAGGGATATTTGTACGTACTGTGAGGTTTAACTGATGCTTCTTTTTTTTATTTATTTAACATTCTGTTATTTACATACATATATGTTATATAGTAAGTAACAATATAGAGTCGACTCCAACTTACGGTTCGAATGATAATTCTTTCATTAATTAAATAAATCAAAGTTTTAACTTGTGAGTAATAGAATTGAATTGTGAACAAGGGGTCAGTCATCAACTTTTTTTTTTTTTTTTTTTTTGCTTTTCATTTAAAGATAAAAGCTGTTACTACTACAACTTCCTGTAAATAAAAAGAAGAAGAAAAAAAAAGTTACTCCCCCCCCCCTCCTCATTTCCCCCCTCATTTTCAGAGAGAGAGTGAAAAATGAGAATTTCATAAAAAATTATAATAAATACAAAATATGGAGGCAAGAGAATTTCTTTGGAACGGCGATTTCAACATTTTTGTCATTTTTGTACGTACAGTTGTTGTTTGTCTGTTTGTTGTTAATTATCTATGAGATGATGATGCATGTGTCCATTCATTAGCCCTTCCCCTCTTTCCCTCATCCAAGAAAGCGAAATAAAATGCATGTCTATTTGACAAGGGTCAACAAAATCCACGCATCTCATTATTTGTAAGTTGTGCAGATTTTAAAGGTGCACTGTTGAAAATGCCCTCAGAGGAGACTCGTTCAGGATCAAGACTTGAAGGAATCGAGAGATGGACAAAATATCCATAGGGTCGACTATGGCATAGATGGACAACCTTTGTTACCTTGTCGGCCAAATTATGGTTTCCTAGACTGACTGCCTGCGGGCCAAGAGCCCTAATTATATATGTGTAAAATATGTATGCATACATAGTTATACTTTTTTTTTAAATTATATGGTAATTATAGATTTCAAGGGTCTCCTCGGGCCGGATGAAAAGCTTCCACGGGCTGTAGGTTGCCCATACATGGTATAAGGTGAACCCAACTCCCTCCCCTAGGAATTTTTGAAAATCATGTTAAAAAATTTCCCTTCACCACTCTCAAGAAAGTCTAAATAACAGCGTCCTACCTCCCACCTAAAAATGGCTTCCTACAATAAGCCATCAATTTAATTGATGTATATTGCATTGTTGTCATTGATGTATGAAAAAAAGAAAAAAGAGATTTAAAAAAGTCATGGAATCAATTTTGTAGTTATTGAGTGAAAATCTACTTAAAATCTGGAATTAATTCCAATCCACGATTTCAAAGAAACGAGGATCGTATTGCATTGGCCTTGAATGCCTAGAGAGCATATTATATATTTAAATATAATTTGATAACGAGTCAAGAGTGCATCTACTACTCTGAGAGTAATAGTTGAGACAGCGGGGAAATCAAATGCTCCAGGCCCACCACATTCGAAGGGCCCACTTTTTTTCTTGTCTATTTCATTTGTGAGGCTCAGATGCAAAGTTAACTTTTAAAAGTGCTATTTCCTCCCTTCATATACATAAACTAAATTACCATTAATAAAGAGTATGTAATGTTATAAAAGTGGGCCCACTTGAGGCCTTTGCCTTCTCCTGTCATCTCACTCCTGCTCCATTCCTGACTGTGGGATATCAGGAAAAGTTTTATTCTATGAATGAAACTAGTTACCTTGATCAAATTTGTACATTATAATATATTATTAGTGGTTCATTGGCAGACTTTTTACTTGATAGCTAAATATTACTCATTAAAGGAGCTGAACGTATTAATATCATAATTAACGATCAGATTTAATTAAATGTTGTTAATTGCAGAAAGTTATGGATATTCAAAACCACTTACAGAAAAATTTAATATTAAATTTATTTCCTTATATTCTTCCATGTCTTAAAAACAAGATCAAGACTTTGAAAGGAAGCAATTGAGGTTAAAGGGCCAGGACACAACAACAAAAGACTTTGAGGGATGATTGATATCAATATCAATCATTGACAAAATATTACCATTCATTGTAGGCTCTAATGACCCCCCCCCCCCCAATTGGTGAGCACAATGAACCAATATCATATAAACTTACTAAGAGATCCAAAACCTGTCTTTGAGCAAATCTTCAAAATCAAACTCTTTACTCACTACTTAATATGCTCTTTCAAAAGGTCAGAAACCTTTAGATTATATAGAATTATATATATATATATATATATGGTAAGACAATAGTGAACTAAAAAGCCAAATCAAACAAAGTGTCTACGTTCCAAATTCAAAGTAATTACAAATTCTCTTTCCTTCTCAAAAAAATAAAGAAATAAAATAATGAAGAGATGAAGAAGTAGATATTTGTCATTTATTATTTGATGATGAAAGAATTCATTCCTTAATTACAACATATATGTACATACATATATAAACCCATGTATGTAATTCTTCCACAGTATGAGTAAAAAAAAAAAGAAAAAAGAAGACTTTATGACTGCATTAAAGATGTTTTCCTACCATGATTCCATATATTTATATATTATTATATGTATGTGTACTCTTAAAATCTCTCGGTTGTAACCCTTTCCCTCATTTTGACATCATGAGGATGTCTTATAACGATGATTGGAAAAGAAAGAAAGAAAAAAAAAAGAAAGAAAGAAAAAAGGGTCTGAGGGAATCTGTGACATGGTTATGACCCCCAACACACACATACAGAGTCTTTTTAAGGATAATTAATGGTAAGTTAGATTTTTTATTTTTTTGTGTGTGTGTGTTTCCTTCTTTTTTTTTTTTTTTACATTGACTGACAAACTACGACTACTTTTGTGTCTCTTTTTTTGCCTTTTCTACCTTTGACACTTGAAAAAAAAAAAAAAAAAAAAAAAAAAACTAAAGAAAGAAAATAAAGAAAAAAAGAAAAAAAACGTTTCCCCAGAGGGCAAACTAATTGTCTAACATTAGCATAGTCTGAAACCATAAATTACTTCTACCAAAATATCTATGCATTTACATAAAGATATTTGTCAAAGACAATTCTGTTCTATCTATCTATTTAATGGTGTACAAAGAACTAGGTGCGTGTTGAGATGTTGTTATTACACGTGTTCAGACTTGATTCAAGAATGAATGATTTTTGCCTTTTTTTTTGGGGTTTTTTTTTTCAAGACAAAACATATAAAAGTAACTTCACTATGTGGCATAAATAAATTTACTCAAATCAGTACATTACGTCATACATTAGACAATAAGTTCGGAATCCAAGTTTATTTATAAATAGACTAATCCAAATCAAATTTTTCATGAGGAATATACATATATATAGATTAAACTTGTTTGCTTCTTGGGCTGATGAACGGTACGTAATTTGAAGACTGAATTGTTATACTCGAATCCATGGATTCATATCAGCCAAAAGCTTGTCTCATTTTAGTACTACTTGTATGTATAACTAATTGGATCATTCATTAGCTCAATTAAAGCATTGAGCTCTTGTCAAATAAATAGTTTTGAACATGTTTACTTGAAAAAAGTAATTAATGAATCGTAAAAACAACGAATTCCTAATTACTTTGATAGAAATTATTATTTTATTTTTACTCAGAAATAAACAAAGTAAAGTAAACATAAAAATAGGTTTGAATCAGGACATTTCTAATTTAACATATACTATGTTAAAAGTTTTTTTTTTTTTTTTTGATTTTATGACACACTGATTGCCCTAATCAGGGAATGAGACTCATGACATTATTAGAATCAAAGTTTATTTAGTAACGGTGAACTTTTTTACATAAGAGAAATGGGATTTTTCAGACTTTTTGCATTAGAAATGGTCGTTTAAAAACTCCAAAAAGTAGAGCTCTTTTAGACCACGTCTGGTTGGACTTCGTAACCCCACAAAATACACTCTTTATTAGGAAAAATATTGCCCCAATGCCACATAATTTAAAAACAAATTCACAGTGATCTATAAGCTCTTAAGGACCTTTACTTTTAAAACTATGAAGAGTATACAAAACCCACCTTTGGGGCCCTTTTATGAACCGAATTAGGTCAGAATTCCGTCAAGAATGAATTACAAGAAACTATGTCCAAACATAAAAGTCCTATAAAATACAAAATGACTCAAAGCCGTTTTAATTAAATTCAAAGAAGGTCAAATGCTAATCTTTTTTTTTTCAGTTACAAATAACTAACATCAATGTATGTATGCATGTATTTTATTTTATCGTCATTCTCATATGCAAATGAATAAGGTCATTGCAGCGCCCTGCACCCCCCTTCAATGTATTTTGATATCTTATTTAACCTTCAATGTCACGACTCTTTCATCTCCAATTCATTAATTATTATTATTGTTATTACTATTATTATTGTTATTACTATTATTATTATTATTACACAACTTATTCAATGTATGTACACAATCGTCTTTGTATATGTAAAAAAAATCACAAAAAAATATCATGCATACAATTAATTCCAGACTCTGTGTTGTGCATATAAAAGTCAGAGAGGCGTGTGGATAAAAGTCTCTGTGCATTTCCATGGATAAAAGTTATAAAAAGAGTTGAATGCAGTTTCATGCGATTATTTACGGTTAATTTAATTACAAACAAATTGGGAGGGCATTAGCTGAGGGAATGCAGGGGAATGCAAAACATACAAACTTTACATCAATGTTTTTCTTAATCCATAGAAGATTGAGGCATTGACTCCCCCCCCCCCCTCTTCCCCCATAATAATTGAATTACACGTGTAAATACTAAAAATCATTCAAGCAGTAAAAAATATTTACAGAGAGAGAGAGAGTAGAAAACAAGAGCATCAAATCACTTTCAACATTTTTAAGGTACATAGTTTATTAGTCGTAATTTCCCCTCTTCTTCTTCTCCCCAGTTTTTTTTTTTAATTTTTTTAATAGTTACCTATAAATTAAAGTCATGTCAAATCGAAGAGGAAAAATAAAAGTATAAAGTAATTAAAAGACCTCAATTTCTTTTTACCAATTTTTTTTTTTACAGAAATAATATAAATTAATAATAGTTAAGTAATAAAATAAAGTGTCAGGAGCAAACTTACTTTGATGAAGATGACGAAATCCTTCCTTGTACTTTGGTGACGAGGTTCGATGAATTAGAAAGCTTTTGGGCATGTCGAAAAGAGTGTGTCTCTGTAAAAAAAATGGATTTGAAGCAAATACATATATAGGTATAAATTTATCGTATGTACATGAGTAAATGGCTGTCTGGGTCCTTTTTTACTCAAATTACAAACAGTTAGGTACATAATCAAAACTAAGGGCCCACTTAATTTATGTACATATATAATAAAACACAAACGTCAACCATTCTCTTTTTACAAAAATGAAGAGGTTATGTAGACACAAATGCTTCTTTTATCTAGGAGAGAGAAAAAACTGCACAAAAACAATGAGTATACTCAAAAAAATAGCCTCAAATTCTGGAAAAGAATAAAGGAAATCATTTTGACTATTGAGTCATTGCCTATCAATATGATTCCCTCCCCATTTCCCAAATATTTAATGGTAGAAAAATATTGACCCATCTGAATGACAACTTTTCTTGCTCCAATACACTATGGAGTCAACATGATTAGAAATGGATTAAAATTCCTTTTGTTCAATAAGCCATAGTTTTTCAGCCATTATCCAATAGGGCTTTTTAGAAGGACCTATACTATATACTAGGAAATTACTGATTTAAAAAAATTTCTGTCAAATATTTCTTTAGAAACTTAGCAATTGGCCAAAAGGCTATATACATACATGGCAGTAACGTCGTCAAAATAGGGGACAAATGAGGCATTGACTCTCAAATAGTTCTAATATATTATGTTTATAAATTTCTCAGGTCAAAAGATTATTTTAGTTATTGTTTAAGTCGAGCTGTTAAAAAAAAGGGATTCGGGGCGAGCATCAAAACACTTCAAAATCTTGTCAGTATTAAGTACAATTCTTAAATTTTTAAAAATGTTCTGGATTTTGCAGTTTTAATAATGGTCAAAGTACAATGTTACTACATAATTAAAAATAATAACTAACAACTTATGAATATTAATAATAATAATAAAAAAAAATGTTCATTTCCTGAGACTCTTTGGTATAGATGAATATTCATTTGAGATGTTTTATTAAGTTAATTATATTTGTGCATTCGTAGTTTAGAACAAATTATACTTAATATTCCTTAATCTTTTTCCTAAAAAACCACATTAATATTAATCTTTTATTTACATCCAGGGGCGTAGTATAACTTTTTTAGTTCCAGCCAGCTAATGCTCCCAACGAAATCTCCTCCATCATCATATTGTGATCTTGTTGGTTGTTTTTTAAAGAAAAGTCACTCAAGAGTACTTCCCTTAAGGAAATATTTCAATAATATCATACACATGAACTAGGGCTCATTTGTATGGGGCCCTGGATGTGATATCAAATATGTTCACCCACTCCCTACCTACGCCACTGTAGATATACCTATAAATAATTTGACTCATTGCCCCTTTTAAGGGATTTTAAGAGAGGGTACACAACAAATGGCCCTCTATTCGATATCTCTGGCCTTTACTCTAATTCAGTCTTCATTTCAATAGCCTTTTAATAATAATGTCCATCATTTGTATAGTAAAATATTAAAATGACTGTTGGTAACATGGTAAACAGTAGTCTGTTATATTCGTTAGACGAACTGTTCAATGTATGTCTGTACTATATTGAAAAAGAGAAATGCTTTAGAAGGATCTATTCATGTAGAAATAGGGATACAAAATCAAGAGACATGTGCAAATATCTAAGTAATTTTTGAGAGGAACTCTTTTTCTGGGCAAATGTTGATAAAACATAGGATAAAAAATTAATTTTGTCCGCCAAAAAATCCTCTAGATTTTATTTTAACACAAGCTCCATTGTTTAAATTGAAGGGACTTGTATTAGTTTTGACAAGTCTGTACCGATCGGAGTTGAAAAGAGGAGATTAAAGAAAAACAACAACAACAACAACAACATAATAATACGATTAACTTTTATGAAAAGTTGAAGGTTTTTCTTTTCTTTTCTCTCAACAAAACCTACAAAAAATAAGTTGACAGGCTCAATACATAATTATAAACTGTTGATTCTTTTGATTCTGGCCTTTTGTCATTTTCGCATGTGTAAACAAGGTAGAGAAAATTAAATCAGTACAACAAGTCCTTAAACAGCTGCTGTTGTTTATTGCTGCTACTACAAACTCACGTCTTCTTGAATTTACAAATGCCTTACAAAAAAAGGAAAAAAATATCTTCTTGTATAATTATCTTCTTTTTTTTTTTAAGAAAAAAGAATGGGGAAAAATTATTTTATGTATAAGAGTATAAATCACATTGATTTTGACTCAAATACATATTATACATATATTCATAACGATTTTTTGACTTTCCACGCGTGTTTAAACCATTTGGGGATAGAAGCAGCCTACTACTACTACTAGTATCTTATTCCTTACTTTTTGGTCTGCTTTGAAGCAAGCACCTGCCTAAACTGTCAAGTTGTATAATATTTTGTGTCTTGTTATTCTATTATTGTTTTTTTGTTTTTTTTAAACTTGAAAAGGAGTCCCATGGGATTTTATTTTCTTCAACATTTTTGACATTAAAACAAAAAAAAAAAAAAAAAAATCTTCGTTGGTTGTTAAATATTTTCTTGGAGCAGGCTTTTGGGTTTCAAAATGATGGACTTACATATATTTTGACTATCATGTCCTAGTAATCGTTTGAAATGAAGAAAATTTCAATAAGAGTCCAAACATTTGGATACATTATATGGGTCTCAGCAAATGCCGTATTTTAAGGCTACTAAGACGCTGCTGCACCTTGGAAGACAACCCCAAAAATATTTGATTGAAATTTCAAAGAAGAAAAAGTCAGTGTTTTGTCTCACAATACAACATTCATTTTGAAAGGATCACTAATATTTTTCAGGGTATTATTTAGGGCAAAAAAGTTCGTTTTAATAGTCGTAAAATACAGTGAATTGAAGAGTTTGAATTCAAATTGTTCTAAACATATCAATTCCATGCTTTTTGCAGTATATTATTGGATTGGATTACTAAAAGGATTCTGAAGTAAAATACCAGAGAATATGTAGTAAAATACGGACTCTTTGAATCCAGACCATTGCTGTGTACTTAAAAAAACCTTTTTAAGAAGCAGCTATTGGTCAATTTGTTATATATATATATATATATATATATATATATATATATATATATTTATATTACTGATGTGGGTATCGAAATCAGTCTTGGGGATTCGATCCGTTGGTCTTGGCTATACAAACTATCTAAATCAGAGGTGTCAAACATACGGCCCACGAGCCGGAACCGACACGCAAGGAGGTTCAATCAGGCCCACATGATAATTTGACAGTGGAAAAAAATACATAAAAGACACGAATTAAGTTTACTAATTAAATGTAATTCATGAATTATCTGCTAGGGGTGTATGTTATACTCTTTCTTTATAAGTCTCATGTTGTAATCTCATGTATAGTTCATTATTATAATTTTCGATTTTCTAGTTACTTAAAGTTTGTACAATTTTGATAAATGTTTTGTAAAAGTGCTGTTCAATACATTTTGAGTTAAATTTAACAATGTTCTTGTTCTTCCTTAAATCAAAACCATAGGGAAGACATGATGATATTTGTGTTATTTATAGCTAATTATGCTATAATTTTAATGGTCCAGCCCACGACGTCTACGCAGGGGTTGTATGTGGCCCGCAATTTGAAATGAGTTTGACATCCCTGATCTAAATAATACTTCTTAGAAATAAATGAAAGAATGTTAATTAATGATTTCCCAACTAAATATCCAATATTAATTTGACAAAACACCTTGAAATAAGAAATGTCATCAATATTAACAAATTTTTACCTATCTTTGTATAGGTAAAAATATTACGTGTTGATAAATTGACTAGCTTTAATAAATTGAGATGCATATAACTAGTAGTAGTCCATGTCCCCCCCCCCCCCCCCCCCCGAATAATACTGGTGGACTTATCTCCTTATATCAGTGTATTAGAAAGTAAGTGTCACAAACCCATAGTTTGCTTCTATCTCTCTCAAAACAGGTCAGGTTTTTGATAGTCTTGAATTTCACCTTTCAATTATGCACGGGCTTTTGATAATATGGAAAATATATAGACTCTTATTTCCTGCAAAAATTTATTTTTACTTCAAAAATCTGCTTATACTTTCTGTAAAATGATCCAATTTGACAAAAAATCAATTTTTATACACAGAAAAAACCTTTAATTTTGAATATTTGTATTTGGAAATGAATAACTTTTGGGTTTTTATCCCTTTACAAATATAAAACAAACCTAACTTAAAGCATGAAATATGGGCCTAATTGAGGAAAAAGGTTGATTTGAAAAAACTCCTTAAAAATATATATAATTTATAAAAATGATCAACATTCATTTTGTATTCGAGTTATCAGATTTGAAATAGGCATGGAATTGGACCTTAAAAAAATATAGAAAAATAAAAAATTATTTGCAGACTTGTTTACTTCCAAAAAAGACATCGATCCCAAAACCTGCTCCATATTTTTATTGGAACAATAATACTCTTTGATTAAATAATAGATTTTGTTTAAATAAAGGTTCCACGGAGTGGACTCATCCATGTGAAAAGAGACACAACATCTCTCAATGTTAGCTAGAGTTTACACCAGCTTTTGACGTTGTCAGAAGAATCCTACTTAGACATAAAGTGTGTGCATCTAAGTACATCACTCAATTAAGAAAATTAAATATGAAAATACAAGAGATACAAAAAATAAAAAAAAAAGTTTGAATCATTTTTTTCTTCATAGAAGAATGGATTGATGACAAAATAATCTTGTCAAAGTTTGTTACACCTGTTTCTTTCATAACTTGTGTGAAAGGAGAAAAAAAAAGTAAGAGGAAGAAAAGGAATAAAAAAAAAATAACATGAGACGATTTTTTTTTTTTTGCTTCAAGATGATTCTTCAAAAGTCTACAAAAAAAAAAAGAAGAAGAAGGAAGATATTTTGTATCCCCTACGAACAGATATTTGTGTAGAATTTCAAAGAAAATTGATTTATAACTATTTGTGAATATATACTCACGATTTTTGTTTGTTTGTTGTACTGCTCTAATAATCCCTTTTAAACTTTCAACCTGTAGATATCGTATTGTTTATAGTAATCAACTGTTAAAACAAACACGAGATGTTTTTCAGGTGGGGGAATTTCCTATACTTTCCCCCCCCCCCCTCCTCCTCCTCTACACTTAATATGCCTACAACATAACAGCAGCAGCAGCAGCAGGCTAATTCATTTACAGGTGCTAAAAGCCGCCTTCTCATTGGCTCAATTTCCTATTAACAATGTCGGGGATTGGCTGAAAGGCTAGGAGATTTTGGCAAAATTTCAAAAAAAAATCAAAAAAAATCATGTACGACTTTCATTTTTTATATATTATATATATGAGGTACTCAGTGTCCCAAGGTAGACAAATGAATAATATATACACAAATACAAACAATATATATATATATATATGTATGTTTATTCAAACAACACTGCTTATGTGTAATACACCATGTGACCTCAATGATAGGTTTCGTGACTCTTTATATATAACATATATGTATATATATTGTTTTCCTTTTCTATGGAAGTAAATAAATATTATTTAATTAATTTTTTTGTTAAAAAATATGAAATTCTATGTGAAGGAGATATTAAATTACTCATCCCTCCCCCCTCTCCCATCCTTTCTACTCCTTCACACACACAGGGAAAAAACCGTACCAAGACGTTCATATGTGTTATATTATAATTATATATATATATATATATATATATATATATTCATTACGTTTTTATTTAAATAAATTATCCGGCAAAAAATAAAAGATAATAAAAAACTCTACGTTGTTTTTTTTTCCCTCTAGGCTTTTTTCTCTTTTTCTTGCCAGAGAGAGAAACTTGATACTTGTTTTGTTTTTTCATCCTACTATAATTATGATCATCTCAATCCTTTTATTATTATTCTAATTAAGTATCCATTCACTCCCAAGTTTTCAACACCTTTTTACTCTTTAAAAGTCTGCCCAGTATAAAGTATGTACATCATATATATATATATATATCAAAAAATCTTCTCTCAAATCATTAATTAGTTTGACTCCCCTCATAAAAATACTTAAAACGGGGTCATTCCACCATTTGGACGCAGAGTGAGCACAAATGTATGTATCTACATACATGGGTTCCATGTATCATGAGGGCCAGACACGCATAATCGTATACTCACACTAAGGGAAGTAACTTTAGAAGGTGCTATGTTGATCCATGAAATGCTATAAAGTAAGAATGAGAACTCAATCCTTCTTCTTCTTCTTCTTCTTCATGTTCTAATTAAAAAAACATGAAGAACCCCCCCCCCCCCCAACCGGAGAAGGATTTGTTATTTTAAGTGGAAATGCAAGGGATTTTTGTACTCTTTTTAATGCTTTATCTTAGAGTATGAAGACATATTATAAAGCATGGCTTAGAAATAAATTAAAAAATAGTAGAATGTAGACATTTTGACGGTTTATTTTTGGGATTTTTGAAGACAAAAAGAGCAAAGTTATGAACGTTTAGTGAGTCTTTTAAAAATTCACAATTTGAATCCTTCATTCAAATCCCCCCCTGTTAGTCGTTGATATCTCTCATTCAATTTGAAGAGAAACCATTCCTACTAAATTTTACTTACATACATAATAAGACCATTTAAAAGGATGTCTGTTTCCAACCTGGTCTTCACCAGAGTTATTTCCATTCCAATCTGAATGTAAGGGGTTGAGAGTTGTGTTGTGTGTGTGTCTACGACATAGGTACACGAATTAGAATCTCTCTCCAATTCGGTCACACACATGACGGTCCTAAAATATAAGATGCATATATTCTTCATGACGTTATAAGTTGCTTTTCCATTCCTTTCTATCCAAAATGGCTTCCCTTTGATGATTAGAAGTAAAGAGAGAGAGAGAGCCCCTTTGGGCTCATGGTCTCAAGGACTAGCCCCTTTTTAAATATTGGATTGGAATGCATAGATAATATCGAAAAATAGGGCACCAGCATTCCGATTCTTGTAGAAAGTGCCTTCATATTGAGAGGGCCTCCATCTTGATAGTTTTTGTCCCCTTGACCGGACAGAATGTCCCAAGACTCACCAAATCTGTAGGTAATTCTCTGAAACTATAAGTACACATATGATAGCTTCATAAAATTTATTTAGACTCACATCCTAGTAAATGTTTAGCAAACTTAAACCCATCAAATCAACATAACTTTTAGGAAAAAACAATTTAACAGTAATATATAAATAATTATCTTCAGACATTTTATAATATTTTCACTTAACTTTTCCAAAACGATTCTTTCCTCATTATTTAACGACAATATATTTCTTCTTTCCTCATTAATCAATGACAATATATTTCTGATATCTTGTAAATTAAGTTCATCAACTTTTTTCTTGTGTATGCTAACATGGGTGTGATTGGTATAGGGTATGTTCCTATCTCAGATTTTAGGTTATTCCAATAAGTTCCACTCAAATTTATTACATATATGAACCTAAATATTTTTCCAGAAGGATCCCCGAGGTTTAAAAAACCTATCTGAACCCATAATTACGTATATTATTAAGACTCTCTTGAGACATGGTGTTCATCCTCTTTAGAAAAAAGAAGAAGTTATATTACACTTGTCACTGATATACAATCAAAAAAAATGATATCTCATAATACCGATTGAAAATGACCTTCACTGAACATAGTTTTGTATACAGAATTATGTCAAATATAAATTTCTTTATAACACATATAATTATACATAATAAGTGCGACTAGTTAGTATGGTTTCATAAGGTATTGTAGTTAAAATATTGAACCTTAACTGCCATCATGGTTTTGTTCAAATATTATTATCAACATAAATGATGGTTTATTCGAAGAAAATGATTCGTGTAAATTTTGTTCATCATCCTTTGGGATTTCTGCCCTTGTTGGTTTCAAAGCTTTTTAGATGAGAATCGTGGTTGTTACACAGTTATGAAAGGCATGGTAGTCTAAAATAAACACTTTTGTGGATGAACCACTATTACATAGCTTTTGTTTGTTCACTAAAAAAGTTCTTCAACTTTTTTTGGTGTAAAATAATTATAATTGCTGTATAGAGATTTTTACCTGTTATAGATCGGCAATATACACAAATCATTCATTCATTCATTGCCTTTAAATTAAAAGGGACAATGTGTAAAAAAAATTATCCGGAATTATAAAACCACTATTTAATCATTAAAATTCATTTCATCCCCCTCAATAATTATACCCCCCCCCCCCCCAATGCAATGCACATATGCCAACGTTTTTTTTTTTTGTTTTTTTTCCAACATTCAAAACAGTTTCAAAATGTTTATTAAGTACCTAATTACAGAAATATAACTGCTTTGTTTTTAACATCAATTAAAATTGAGAATTGGATAGTTAGCTCTTGAGTAATGGGTTATGTATCTTGAAAAATAAACCAGGAACTCTCAAAATTTCAAAAGAATAGTGTCTGTAATATTCATTGTAACTTCTTTGCTTTCAACATCATTTCAATTTCAAAAGAATATATATATAATTTTTTTTTAGTTCAAAAAAGATTTCTTTAAATTCCATCATTTGAGTCATAATCTTTCAGACATTTTAAAAAACGAACAAAAAATTCAACTTTACACGTATCTCAAAGTCTAATGAATATTTTGACGTGAGCTTTGGAGTCACAAATGTCAGTGAGAGATGTGCCAACTTAAAAAACAATAACGTTTAATCCTATCGGAATCCCCTTCAAAAAATTAAATTCAAATTTCCCGCTTTTTTTTTTTTGCTTATGAAATTTCATAAATCAAAGCATCTGTTATATTTTGAATATTTTATTATTATTAAAAAAAGCAAAAAATCCACAGACAGGAGAGAGATGAATTTCTGTTGTAAAGTTAGATCTATCTACCAACCATAAAATGAAAAGAAGGAAAAGAAGAAGAAGGAAAAAAAAAATTGAGCATTGAAAATAAATGAAGCGTTTGAAAAAAACATATAGAAAAAAAAAGTGTTAAAAAAATTAACATTATTCTGTGTCAGATCTTTGATAAGGAAAAATAACCGAGGAAGAGGAAAAAAAAACAAAAAAAACAAAAAAAAAAAAAGAATAAGAGGAAATCTTTGAATCTTTATTTATGATTCAATAAAAACACCTTTAAAATATTCATTCCTCACAACACAAAATACACAATATAGAGACACATAGATTATTAGAATTCATATTCCGAGGGATTATCAGGAGGAGTTTTTATTTTTGTGTGATTTGTTTTTCTTTGATCTATGTTTTTTGAACGTTAACTTCTTATTCTTCTTCTTCTTGACTCGGAAAATTCCATCCATGATTATTCCTATTTCATTCTACATTCATCATTAGAATAAAAAAACTTCAGGCTGGAATTGTGTGAATACATAATCAGATCATTATTCATAATATAAAAGGCTTTAGCTTTGTCGTCCATGTTACTTGTTCATATTTATCATTCTTCTAAGCTATTGGCTATTTTTTTTAAACAAAAAAAAAATAAAAACCTTGGACTGATAGCTGATTTGTTCAACTAAATATATCTACGTGCATACCCCATAACTAGGAATGTAAATCATATGCAATTCGGGCATGTAATAAAAAAAGAAAGAGAAAATCAATCTGGCAACCTTGACAATTTAATGATTGTCGAGGGGGGAAGCAGCTTGAGCTGTTATGACGTTTTACTGAGCTACAAGCTGCTATTTTCCTTTATATATGTATACAAATGAAAACATCAAACCACAAACATTACAATACGTTACTCCAGATTCATTATTATATTCACAAATATCATTAACTCCATTCTCCTCAATGAATGATAAACATTTTTTAATTTTTCCTTTCTTCCTCACCATGATATAATCTTTGCAGACTATTCTTTTCTTGGTAAACATTATGTTGAGGTAGTAAAGTTGATGTTACCTTCTTAAAGGGGAAAAAAATAATGATAACAGCTTTGGAAAACAAAAAGACCTGTTTGAAGAGCCAACTCCACTTTTTTATCACACGCCCGAATTGCATATGATTTTCATTCCTACCCATAACTATGAAATATTTAGTAACCAATTACGTTATTTCAAATTCAAAACTTCATGATTAATTTAAGGGTCAAGAGACTACTTTTTTCCTCCGAAAGGGGGCGTACCATTAATTACTCTATAACAACCTACTACGCAACCTCCATGAACTTACTTTATATTTTCATTTAAAACAAAATGAATTCTGCAAAATACAGAACGAACAAATATATACATATTTCAACAGCGACATCTTGCGGGAGGGAAATAAGTCTATTAGTCGTCAAGGAAATAAATGACTTTGTTTTTAGAAGCTTTGAGTTGAACTCTTCTATCAAGAGCTGTGAATAAAAACTAAAGAAAGAATAACTCCATAGTTGGTAAAAGGAATTTTGCTAACGAATACCTACTGATTTTGTGCCTTTTCTTGATGTTATTTGTGCCTTTTTGGTGAAGGAAGAGATTGAGAGGGATCTTGATTTGAAATACTTTAATACTCAAAACATCTCAAAGCAACAACAATAATGTTATTATTAAACTTGCTTCACTTTGACTACTTTGGACCCGGTATGTGTCATCAAAGAAGGAAACTCCTCATCTACGTATTCATAACAACTCCCTACGTAGATAGCCATATTTATCCATGTACGTATCCATGATTTAACACATATTTCGTCATATTAGTCAACACACAATAACAATAACAACACTAAGACATCATTTGTTGCTATCCGTCTAAACTCGCTCTCATTTTTTTACACCTCAGGTTGGTTATACATGAATGATTAAGGCATTTAAATTAGAAAATAAATAGGGATGTCGTCATTTCGGAGAATGACTCATAAAAGTTTTTACTGAGTGATCTCATTCCCTGCTACAGCAGAGTCATTCCTCTAGAGAATCTGTACTCAGAGTCGTATCCTTCAGTCAATGAATCCTTTGTGTCAACGGACAGTTAATTCATTTCCATAATTATGTACCTAGGGTATACATACGTCGGGCGTTTCATAGACATTATTCCAAGTATTAACAAAGGATAAAGAGAAGAAATCATGCAATGAAATGTGTCTAAATTATAGAATAACTTTACTCCAGTTCCAGACGTGTATGTTGTATTCGTGTGTGTATTTTATGGTCATATATGTAAACAGAAAAAAGTTTTATTTAGTCTCAAATCTATTGAGAAAAGAAGAAAAAGAGACTCACTCACATATTGTTCAAAGACGTAATTTGACTACATTAGAGTACTTACATACATACATATATTGAGCAAGTGTGTGTACTCCATTCAGTTAGAAAATAATTTTTTTTTTGCATCATTATTGTGACGTCAGTCACCTTTTCCATGTATATATATTACAATTTTAGAGTCGTAATATATACATTAGAAACAATATTCTACAAATACATATGTTTTATAGTTAGTTAGTTAGTTAGGTATGGAGTCGATTCTGTTTCTAAGGAGAGATTTCTCTTAAGAGGTTGGACATCCCATTCCATCCTAAATACCAAGGGTATTTTAAAACCAAAGTCATAAAGCAGTACCATGAAAAAATGACATCATCTACATTCATTGGGGTATGTACCCAAATGATAAAGGTTTGGAATTTGCTATCAAATGATATTTTGTATTTTGCATTTTAGTCACTTGGGCATGAAAATAACCATTAAATGCCCTTCATGAACGCGTTTTGATATGTAAAATATTATATGTTCTTCCCTAAAAATTATGACGTTAAATTGTGATACAAGGTTTTAATGCAATTAAATATTGTAACTTAGGAGTAAATCTTTGAACATGCTTATTAACATATTGCTTTAATTTGCCTAATAAGACTCTCAAACAAGGCACAAATAAATAAATATAATCCTTTGGTTCATTTACACATCTCAATTCTCATTTTTTGATAGTATGTGCTTAATACATAATATTATTATACAATATAATTATACCTTATTGATTTACGCATATTAATAATAAGCTTTATCATGCCTATCTACCATTCTAAACGACCAAAAATTGTACATACATATATTTAACTCTTAAAAAAAGCAAACCTTTATTTGTAGTAGTGTATTTAAGTAGATACTTAAACTGGGTTTAGTATACAAACTGAACAAAGTCATAGTTAACAGTAATTGTATTCTTGTATTTTCTTTTCAATAATTAATTAATTAGGAATAATTAGTTATAAACAATGGTTTCTAATTGCTTTATTTGATTCATGCATAGAAAAAATGTCGCATAATTTCAATTTCAATTTCTTGTCCAAAAACCTGAGCTCAAGTCATTTTCTTTACAGCACGCAATCAACTTTTTGAGCGACATGGTATTTGTGTACATAAGTTGAACTGGTGAAGAGATATAATGATTACTTACTACTCTTGTTTGTTTTTTCCCTTAGAAAGATATCTTTTGTCGTTATCATCAATCAAAATGACGTTTGTTGAGTCAATTCAGCCATAAGAAAAGATACATTTAACTGACGGATTGGAATCTCATGTTAACCCTTGATTTTTTGCTTCAATACCTCAACAAATTTCGTTCCAAATTTTGTTTTTTGATATTTTTCATTTTGTTTTTTGATATTTTTTATTTTGTTTTTTGATATTTTTTATTTTGTTTTTTGATATTTTTTATTTTGTTTTTTGATATTTTTCATTTTGTTTTCATTTTGTCTAATCACTTTATAATCAATTAAACCCCCACTTGCGGCAATAGTTGTGACAGCTCACAATGAAATAATATCTTATATATAATAACTTGTTGAGCTAGAGAAGGAAGTTGCGTTTGATTATCTGACCGAAAACTTCTTTCAATACGGTCATTTCAAAATGAGGAATCGCTTTGTGTGTCACCTACTTCTTCCTCTTTTACATTTAATTTAATTTTTTTTTAATTACTATTTTAGAATCCAAATATCGCCAATTTTATACTTTGCTCTCTCTTTTTACATTTCGTTGTTTGTATTTCCTCTGTTAATTCATCACCTTCCTGGTTTCCTATTTGTAAGGTTTCGTTACTTTCTCTCTTATTTTTTGTAAAAGCCAATTCTATCTTTGGAATCTTTGTTCCTCGGGATTGACATTTTTTGAAATTGCAATTTCCAATTGTGCAGAATAGTTAATGTAAAGTTACACGTGATAATGTTAAATAGTTTGTCAAGTTCTTGAACAAAATTGTACAAGGCATTTGATTTTTTGCAACATATTTTTGTTAGGATACACCATTATAGCTTTTATTTTTCATTTATGGAGACGTCTTTTTTGTGGATAGAGATCTTGACAAATTTGGCATTGGCTCATTTCCTTGTAGTTTGTTTCAATAAAAAGAACCTTAGGCATCATGCTTATTTAAAGACTGTACAAAACGTTTTCAAAGAAAATGACATCATTTTAAAATGTCTCAAAGAGTTGACAAATCCAATTTCAATTAATTATTATTAGTCAATATAAATTGATCTTTGTTATTTCAAACAGTTTTGACTAAAAATCCACTAGAAATCAATGACTCACAGTAAAGCTTCTAAAAAGCAACTGCAATAGTGTCGAGTAGAAGGATTTCAGCGGATTACGTAATCCGTCTGTGCACCACTACTACCGTGACTCCTTGATTGCTAGTGGATTTTTGGTCTAAATTGAATGAAAATTTACACATTTAGATGGACAATTTCTCCTTAGCTAAGAATTCTTCTTGGGCATTTGACTTCTCGTTTGAAAGCTGTGAGTCTTAGCTCTTTAATACATTCCTTATTCATCAATTTCATGTAATATTCAAGGAGTTTTTTAAGTACATAGGATTTAGCAGACCTTTGCACCTACTCCAGTACCTTACGCCCCCAGGATTCCCTTTTGGTCAAAACAAAGACTTGAAATGGAATTTGCATTAAGGACACAAAGAGGATTATTATTATTTAATGCACGAAATGGGTATTCTTCTAGGCTTAAATTGAAGTAAGAAAATGGGCCAAAAAAGCTACAAAAGTTTCTCAAAAACCGTCGGACTCTCGAAATTTTTTTCTTCAACAATTTTGAAATCAGCGTGCAAAACTATATAACTTTTATTAATCTTATACCCCTTAGGATTTTTGACTATTGACCAGAGTTATTGCACTTCAAATTCCATTCGCAACAATTCAATTTTGAAGAAAATGTTTTGGCAGTATGATTGCTTTGTACATAAATGGATTGAAGTCTAAGGTGGAGCTTTCATTTATAAAATCTTCATTTTGTGTATTTAATATTCTATCAATTTTTTTATTATAGACATTATTTCAGTCTGTAATAGTTGTTGTCAGATTTGAGTTAATTGATATAATTTAAAAATTTTTTTAAATGTTTTGTATAACGGTATTTTTAGCTAGTAGTACTTTAATATATGTTTGCACTAAAAAAATAAATATTTTTTTATTGTTGTAAAATCAGCTGCTATTAAGTAGAAATATACATATTTAGCAACAACTTTGTCTCATATAACTATTCTTTACAAAGCTCCTTGATGTACCTATCTAGAAAGGAGAGACTGAATACATCCAAACATACATACATTGTACATTCCTTACAGAGATGAATCTATCCTCCTCAAGATTCTCTTCCACAGCAGCAACAATGAGACGTCTCTAATATCCTGTAGTGGATCAAAGGGAAGCAGGTGAACTTCATCTCTTCATGGATCATTGAAATGAATGTAAAACAGGCTTTAAAATGCAATCAGGATTTGTTGGGCGTCTTTGTGATGAGGATATAGGATATGTATACATTACACGTAGCTGCTTACTTACGGGTACAACAGGTGTTGTTGAGGCAGATATCTACTCTATCACCAGAGTTGTTGTCATTTATAAACATTTTCATGGTGCTTCACAAAGTTGTAGACATGCTATATAATATATGGTACATCTGGGTGAGTTTATTTATTCAAAAATCACACTTTTAGGCCTTGAAATCCGTCAGAGAATGTAACAAGAGCTTTTTGTATGCATCAAGGGAACAACAAAATAACAGCATGCATAGATCCGAACCTAAGTGTGTGTTATAGCTCGTTGTCATGTCGATCAATGGAAATGATTAAAATTGTTACACGTGAAACTTTATTCTTTGAACACACTCTTCATATACTTTTTCAATGATTTTCGAATTTAAAAGTTTTTAAGATAATTTGGATAGTGAGTAATATTTAAATACTCTACCTTCTTTGTTTGAGTCATTCACGTAATCCCTGGATATATATATATATATATATATACAATATCTTTGTACGAAACAAGAACTAAGGATGTGACATCTGTGGCAATGTGTAAAAACTCAGGAGATTGTCTTTATAAATAGAGGGGCTTACAAAATAACAAAAATAAAAAGAAGTTAATTAGGAGTGACAAGGGGATTTTTTGTCAATTATAATATAAGTACATGAGAGTTAATGAGGAAAGGTTTCGTTGATTGTATAATAATAATTCATTTACCAAATATTTATTTACAATTTATAATTTTCAATAATAATGAAAGAGTTTAAGCGGAGAAGATTTTATCAAACAAATGGCCCCAACTTGCGTCTTTAAATTCTTTCTTCTTCTTCTTCTTCTTCTTCTTCTCCAAACAGTATCATTATGTGAGGTATCCATCCTCCTCTTCCTCACTCCTAGGTAATTTATTTTCTTCCCCCAACACACACACTATACATATACAAATATCCACATTTTGTCTGCTACATAGCTATACATATATGTGAGTCTCCGTTTTCAAAAGGATGTTTTAGAAATTAGAAATGAGTTCTTTTTAAGCCTTTTGTACATCATAAGTACATTCATACGCATACACACACACACACGTCGGTATACATATAACATTATCTATTAACTATTGAATAAGAGTATGTAAAAAGAAAGAAAATAGACGTAGGAGCAGCAGGAGCAGCTGGAAGACATTTGACCCATACGAAGAAGATAAGCACGAGCCAATTGGACATACACATACACACACATATTTCCCTTGTTTTTCTTTAAAAAATGTGTCGTCACAGGTGAATTTATGTCGTTTTTTTTTCCTTCGTCTTTTAATTTTGACCTCCTCAAAACTTGTTATTCCATCTTCACTGTTTTAATAATATTACATATATGTACATACTTTATTTATATTCATTTATCGCCAAAGAATGTGTTATTGAAGAAGTTATCCACAGATAGTATTCAGACACTTTCTTTCCTTCCTTCCTTCCTTCCTTCTTCCTTCCTATTTATTTATAACTTTGGCTTTGACGCTCCTGACTAAGTCATTATGAGAGAATCATGTCATGACGTGGTGTGGTGGAAGAGGAACAACACAAAATGACAGACTTAATAATGAAAATAATAATAATAAATACATTCTAAAAATATTTTTCCCTCGTCAGTCAAGATATATATATATATATCTACTCCCTTTTGTTGATTGAAACAATGTATGTAGGAGCAACTAGTCAGTTAAGTATATTCTTATATTATGTACTTAAACTCTCATAGAAGCTACTGACTGGATCTATAGGTAGGTACATGAAAAGAAAAACAGTAGGGTCAAATAATAAGTATGTCAACAAAACATATTTACTTTTTGGAAGAAAAAAAAGAAAAGAAAAGCAGTTCCATATCCAATTCTATATAGTTTTGTAGGTAATTTAAGGGATAATTAACGCCATATAAATGGTTTTTTCCTATATAATTTGCTTCACAATCCTTTTCAATTTGAGCTTTTTGAGTATTTTTAGACTCTCATGAGTCAATTATTGAGCAAGAAAGGGAAAAACAAACCAAGAATATATGCATGATAATCAATGAAATTCAATATACGGAACTATATATCGACTGTAATCATCAAATCCTGAGGAAAATTATTTTAATCCAATGTCAGCTGACAAACAGTATAAAGACCAGTCTTATATATATATATATATATATATCCGGGGAGAGGCACTCCAAATCTCAAGGGGAGAGAGAATTAAAAGATACACGAATATAAAGGACTCAATATTGGATATGATCATAATAATTACGTGAATTAATAATAACAGTTCTGCAATTTTTAATGGAATATATCTATTCAAGTTGTAAGTTGTTTAAAGTGTGAATAATAATTAGTTAATTAATTAATTATTTTTCATCCTTAAATACCCAATGAGTATTGTATTATTTTAAAATGATGAGATTTGATGCAATATTGATTTGATATACGTCAGTTTTTTTATCAAAAGAAATTGTTTGAGGGATTACGTTCTCAAATTTTTAAAATTCCGTCATAATAAAAAATAATATTGCATTCAAAAAAAGAAAAAAAAAAAGGGTATCAATAAAGAAGACTCTGATCACTGATTGGTTCAACTCAAATGAACCTTTGCTTGAGAAAAGCAAAGGATATAGTACCACTGGAGGTTTAGTAATACATGTAATTGATAATACTTCGGCACACTCCAGGATTGAAGAAGATATTTTGAATGAAGAAGAGCTTTCAATTCACAAAATTTTAAGACTTGGGCCTGTCAGTCCTATGCTCAATCCAATTGATCATACTTGGTGAATATTGAAAGCCTTTGTGAAAAGAGAAGTAGCAAGAAAAATTGAGAATATTTTAAATGCTGAAAGAAATTATTGGAGCATTTCGGAGCAAAGATCAAGAACAGCTCTGGAACAATTAATTGAAGAAGAACTATATGAAATTACCTCAATGATTTGTAGTAATTGTATTGCTAGCATTCAGAATCGTTTTGTATATAGATGTGATTAATTTTGTTGACATGAGATATTAATAAATTTATTATGATATTAAATTTCATGAATATTGTTTTTTATTATTTATTCCCATATAAAACTTGCTTATTCCCATATTGAACTTAAAAAGGCATAGATACTCAAAAAATTAGCTTACCAAATATATTTATTTGATCGAAAACTTGTGAAATTTACATTCAGTCATGGAACTTATCACTCCAGAATGAGTCATTCTTCATTTGTAGGTAACAATTTTGAGAATATTATTTGTGGACATAGGTAGGGTCATTGTCGCCCAAACTACTTATACAAATACTTAATTACACAATAAATAAATCAACCGTCAATTTAAGACCATTTTGACATTAATTCCACATAATTACATTTCATATTTTGTACATTTTTTTTTTTTTTTTTTTTTGTGAAATGAGTAATTTGTCAAGGATTTTGAAATTCAAAACTTTTTCTTTCTCATTTTTCTTTAAAAAAGGGTTCATTAAAGACTATTAAATCATCATACCATGTACATATGTAGTATAAGGTTCAAGATTCGGTTCATAGAAGCTATTAGTCAACGTCTTTTGGAATAAAGTCGTCTATTTTATGCAAAGACATATATATGTATATGTATGGTAGACTCTGTGACTCGTAATATGTATGTGGGTATATTCTCGAGGAGCAGAAAATTGGTGATGACTTGCTTTTTTTTGACGACTCAAATCTTTTTTTTTTTTTTTAATATACATGTATGGTAATGCAGTTGATATTCCCATGATATGTAAGAGTCTTGTACATAGTACGTGTGTGAATTGTAAAAGAAACGATACAAGGGAATGAAATGAATTGTTTAAATGCAGTAGATATTAATTAAAGTTCTCTACCGGAAAAATAAGGTATTTTTAACCATAATGGAGCACTTTGAGGATACGTCATCCTTTTGAAAGTCGGCCATTTTGTTAAAAGCAAATATCCTTGCTCCTTGAGTAATCATATAGTTTTTTGGTTCGAAATTTGTCAAACAACTATACCTTTAACACCTTTCGAATTATTAGTCAATCTGTGACATCAGATACAATCGATCTGTTTATCAAAAAATATTCAATCAAACTATATATTATTATTTGAAAGGACATTTGGGGATCCCAATGAGTAGGAATGTAAATAATATGCAAATGGGGTGTGTAAAATAAAAAGAAAATGGTAACTCTGACAATTTGATGAATGTTGAGAGGGAAGCAGCTTAAGCTGTCATGACGTTTGACTGAGCCACAAGCTACTATTTTTCTATATATTATATACAAATGAGGACATCAATAATAAATTATAACATTATGTATACTATAGATGAGAGGCAGAAAATTAACTGAAATTAATGTTAGGAAATTATATATTTTTAACTAATAATAATTAATCGAGGACTTGAGCCCTTTTTGTTTACATTTTATTTGCTTTATTATTAACCTTAATGCATGTATTCCTTCATGCGAGATCTTTACTATCAGGTAGATGTTCTCCCCTCAGTAGTAATAAAGGAAAAATGATAACAGCTTTGGAAAACAAAAAGTCCACAAAATCTCGCACGCGGCATTTTGCATATTATTTACATTTCTACCAATGAGTGACTCTTCACTCAACAATTGCTCCTCCTATAGGTATGGTCAAAGACTTTCAATATATGTATGTTTGTATTATGATAAAAGATTTTAATAAAAGTCAATAACCATCATCTGGTGCTTGTAAATGACATCAAATTATACAGTATAGTTTTCCAATATAATCATAATTGAAACATTCAATTCATTCATCCCCACAAATATGACATTTAGAAATGACATCAAATTTGAACTGTATATATTTCGCATGGATAATAATTACACAGAGTTCATAGTTTGTATCTCAAAAAAAATACCATTGCAGAATATATCAATTTAAAGCCACTCTTAAGGCTGTCAGAATAGTGAGACCCCCAGGAGCGTTCATTGACTTTGGCAACTCTCATACAAAAATTTGTTTTTATATAAATCAAATTGATGGAAAAAGTCGTTGTGTATTTCGTCTACGTTCCTGGGATTTGTCATACCGTAACTTTGACCTGAATTAACACCATTTTTGTTCCTGATTCTGAACTCTGTGCTCAGATGAAAGGGCTCTTTTAGTTTTAGAGGAAAAGAGTCTTTTAAATGTATTTTTCAGAATATTATCGTCTCATTTGAGAACTATAGAACAAGTGAGCGATGTAATTTGAAAGAATGGTCATGGTTCTAAAAGTATTGATTTTGACTTATCCAGAACTTGGTCTTGTCTGTATTTTGAGCCTTCAAACGTATTCAAAACCAAAGATATTAAATAAATAAAAAGTTCCTTTTTTTATCTATAAAATTTTGGTACATAAAATGGCCGGTAGGGTACTGAGAGATTATACTGGGTATGATAAAAAAAGAGAGGAAAAAAAATTGGAATAGTAACTAACTTTTAGGGATTAACAAACATTGCAATAAAATATTATTCTCCCTTGTCTTGTATTTCCATAATTTGACTCTTCACTCTTGATTTAAAGCAGCATACTCTGTCCTATTATGAATTCATACTTATTTCACTGGGCCAAGAGTATACCATAGCATGACGAAACACTTTGTACATTGCTATGATATTATATATTTTTGAAATACTTGATACTTCTTGAAAGCCGAGGCTGCGAGTCGACAAAAAAAAAAAAAAACTTACTGAGAAGGAGGAATTCTATACATACTATACCAGCTCATATATGTACTACATATATATATATATATATAAGCAGTATAAAATAAGTATTAAAGCAAGTCTATACCAGACTCATGGAGCTTATTTTGCAAATAATAACATTTAGGATTCGTTAAGAATCCATTCTTTGAGGAGGGAGAAGGGATACAAGTTGAAGATGATGAGAGTTGATGGACATGACCCATATATATATATGTGCGTATGTATTGTAAATATATGTCCATTTGTGAGAATCCATTAGTGATTTCCTCTTGTCAAAGTATGTACATACATTGTAGTTAAGGGTATATGTATGTACAATCATACATGTTATGGCATCATTTGAACCTGTTCCTTGAATCTCTGTATATTCCATTGCCTGTTTGTTATTTTGACACGGTAAATAAATAAATAAATAAGTAAATATGTGCTATTATTTACACAGATGCTTTACTTTGTGACGAACCAAATGTGCAACATACATACATACGTACGTACATCTTTTCTTGCAAGTGGAGTTTAATGTACTAGAGCCATTCATGTTGAGGCTGGATTGAACATTAACTTCGTGTAGTAGTTTTTCTATGTAGACCGCCGATCTTGAACAATAAATTAATCATTTTTCAACTATGAACTCAAAGTTTTGCGAGAGTGACTCAATTCTCAAAACATGAACATCATGGCTACCCATTATATGACTTATTTCTAATTTTTTAAATAAATCTGGATCTTTAGATCCCAATATAATAGCTTGTAAAAACTCATAGCATTTACGTCAAAGTACAGATTAGATTGGAAGACTTTTTTTTTTTCTACCAAATTGATACACACTTCATTTCTATGAGCTTTAAAAGAATGGTCAAAGACTTCAAATCCCCATGTTAACTGCTACGTCTATGGTAATTAATATATATATATATAAACTCTATAAGAAGATCACATATCGAGGTTTCCCCCTTCCTCATTAAAAGAATGATCGAGTCACGTTGTACGTATATGTGAAAATATCGTATTATTTGGAACCACGATAGCAAATATTTTGTCACCGGCTCGTATCCTATAATAATAATAATAATAATTTAAGACGTATAATAAGTATTATACCTACATGTAGACTAACGAACACCTCACTAGAGACTTGTGTGTTTTTTTTGTTGATACTATTACATTACAAAACATGAATTTAAGTAAGTAAGTAAGTATGTATTAAACAAACTTCAATTTCCAATAAAAATAAACTCATATTTATGTAAGTAATTCATTGAAGATGATTCCTTAAAATTCAATGCAGAGAATTTAGTACAAATATATCCCTAGGTATAAAATAGATATCGTTATTCAATGACCATCTTCATTTTACCTTTTTACCCATTACCCTAATGTATATCTCCTTAAGAAGAAGAAGAAGAAAGAAAGAAATAAGACGTGTACACATAAAAAAAAAAAAAAGTAAAAAATAGTTTAAGCAGCTGTTATGTATATATGTATGTATTTGAGAAAACATTCCAAAGGAGAAGAAAAACAACAACAACTATGACCTTTATGGTAATGATGATGATGATGAAAATAATGTTGAAGATGGATAAATGGAAAAAAGACCATTTATCCATTCCTCTTTAGCCTTGCAAGACAGAGGAAAGCCTTGAATTTTGCTCAAGTGTCTCTAAGGATATATATTGATCCCCTCTCCCAAGGCTTTTAGAATAAAATAAAAGTATGGACTCGTAGGTTCTCCGATCCACGTTCCTTCCAAGAAGATACAGAAAAAGAAATTGTCCCAAACTCATTTCCTGAATGGATGAGGCCAGTGCCTTCTCTGCATTCTTATTATCGCTCTAAAGAAGGTTAGAAGGGGTTCACAATAATAAATGTATGTACATAATTTCAATCAACCTTTAGAATCCTTACCCTTGCAATCTTCCTTGAGTTTAAAACAGCTCGCATCATGTACAAAGTACGGATCCGACTATTCTTCAAGGTCATAAATAGCACGAGTATTAAATTCACCCCTGAAATGAGTCCAAGAAGAATCAACCAAAACCAAAGAAATAAATATATTTTCTCAGAGATGACGTTAGGTGCAAGGATGCAGAGGTAGTCATTCCGCTCAACCACGCCACCGCTTCCATACTGCTCAAAAATGCAGGTTGTGATCCGTGGAAATAGGTTCTGAAGAATACTGTTGGAGTTGTTATAGAGCCAGCTCGTTCCCAAGTTTTTAAATTGTCCATGGAAGAAATAATCCGTGAAGAGAAAGGCTCCAATCACATTCAAGAAGTTTAAAGTCTGAAAGAAAGAAAGAAGAACAGAAGAAGGGAGTTAAAAGACAACCATACAAAAAAAAATGATATTATTAAAGATTCATCGTTCTCATAAAAATCTATTTTTATTGGCAAAGTTTATTATTATTTTCTATTGTGTGTGTCTCTTTCTCAATGGGATCAAAGGACGAGAGGGCTATAACAAGGAATGGTGGTCGTGGTGGTCATAATAAGAGTGCTATAACAAAAAAAACAAAAAAAAAACAAAACATAAGATGGATTATGTAAGTGTAACCGTTGAAATAATGCCAAAAGATTCCACTTTTTACTCATATGTACATAGAACATGTGGTTCTCCTCGGATTCTCCTCTGAATCCCCCCTCACACACTTTTATGTAGTATTCATCAATCCCTCTTGCAATTAATGTTCAATTCTATAGACACATGACATGGGTCATTAATTATATATATATATATATATATATATATGTATTACATATACATATTTGAAGCAAAATCAATTCCCTGGCACTAATTGTATCTCAATGGTGAATTGAATCAGACAATTATTTATATATCTATGTACATATGTATCAAATGGATATGATGATATCGAATACTAATCCTTTGTACATCTACATCTCTCAACCTATCATTTAAAAAAGAAAGAGAGAGAGAGAAAAAAAAACCCAACTCAAGATCATTTAGTAGGTAGCCAATTACGTTATTCTAAATAATCAATTACTTGTTCAGGAGCCCAATAAAACCCAAGGGCCCTCAAAAATGCTCATGAATTATTAAAATTATTGGGGTTCATTGTTTAGTTATTCGAATCAATTTTGGTCTTTATTCCAATCCCCAAATTAATTGATCTCATCATGGTCTTGAGCCTTAAAAATCTTGCTTTTGTCTCCCTCAAAATAAAAGCAACTATATATATTAGAACTTTCTTTTTTTTTTTTAAATATTTTATTTTTTTCTTTTGATCCCCCAATGTCTGGATTCTCCCAAATAAAAATTTGTATTAGTTTCGATTAAGATGATCTTTACTACAGCTCAACATTCGCTGTTTACTTGTCTAATCTTAATCTATTTAAATCGAATTAAATCTTGCTAAACTGTGAATTTACTTAATATTATCAAATGAGAGGGGATCGGCTCAGATAATTGGCAAGGCTATGACGATATTAGCATGCTACCAAGGGATTCGGACCCTTTTTTGTGTCTCTTGAGGAAATGTTGAAAGATGCAATGAAGATTATTAATTGGTGAATGCACTTCTGACACGACGTTCAATTGAAGTCATTGCTCACGTGATACATATAGGCATAAGTGCGATTTGAATCCGTCATTACTCATTATACGTCAAAAATAATATCCCTTCAACTCCTATGGACTCTGTTGTCAACTGTCGATTTCCTACTGATTTCTTTTCCCTTTATTAGTAGTGCTCTTGATTGCTTGAACAATAATGATAATAATTACTAGCGTTTCTTAAGAAGATTGTAAACAATTTCTTTCATTTAAATGAAGAATAATTCTACATTTGATGCTAAATATTGTACATTCAGTTAATTTTTTACCTTTTTTCTGTTTCTTTTTGGAGAAGGAAAGGTTGCGCGATGCAATAAGGAATCCTATGTAGTATATATACACAAAAAAGTAAATTAAATTTGTCAAAATGTGATTTTTCCTACCTAGAAACAGACTGTATACATAGAGGCTAATTAAATGTATATTAACATAAATTGCTCTACGAGAGACAATATGTGGCATATTCTACATTAGAGAGAGAGAGAGAGAGGGAAGTTAACGTCATGAATGTAATTAATTATGAGTCTATGTACTGTACGTATTTAGTAGTCAAAGTATTTGTTACTTTAACATATTTATGAGTAAATTATTATTATTATTATTTTTCTTTTGTAAAAAACCATACTAAATGAGACGACGCAAAGGAAAAATGATTTTTTTTTCCTCCACCCTCAAATAACTGTGAGAGAGAATTCCTTCTTCCCTCGAAGGAAAAGATCCACCACACATGGAAAAATTATTACACCACAAAACTGTATCTCCGTAATATCTTACTTGAGCAAGCACATATCCCCAACCGTAGCGAATGTGGCCCATATATTCATCATTCTTTAAATATCTTGTAACAATGTCTGCCACATCATCTACCTTCTCTTTTTCGACCTTTGTTCCATACCTCACACCCTCAGAAAAAGTATTCATGACTCCCTCTTCCCATGATAACCAAAGGAGTCTTGGTATGTAGAATAAACAGCCCTAGGTAGTACATAAATAAATATATAAATATATATTACATAGAGTGAAAGAGACGCTCATGAGAGGGAAGGATTATAGAAAGAAGGAGGTTGCGATACTTCCCCTCCCTAATAAAGTTCCGTTTTTTAAAGATTGTTTTAAAAACAATCACATATTTACCTTGAGAAATAAAACGTATGGAATCCAAATATAGTAGTCAATCGTTCGAAAACACGGCTCTCCACGACTCGTTTCCCATGTTTTTCGTCCAAAGGCATCGTAGGTTTCTATACAGTGCCTTGTGCCATAGTGTACCCCGGTTCCAACTCCGGTATATATCCTAATATAATTGGTTAAAAGGTTTTATTTTTAATATTTTGATAGTGCCTAAAAATGAATTATTTTAATCATTTTATGATTTAATAGAAAAAATTGCACTAATTTTTGTTAATTATTTGTGCATGGACTTTTTTAAATTATAAACGATTTAATACAAAATATCACCATCACACGTGAGAGGTTGCCTTTTCATATTTTCTCCTTTATTCCGTTAAATTACTAACTTATAAATTTTTATAAGGGAACAGTAGGCTCTAATCATTTTAATTTATATAATAACTATGGGCGAAAATGCTAAATGAGCAAAATATTAATATACTGATGTACAATTTTCTTGTTTTCCAAAATTCTGACAAATACTTTTGTAAGTGTTTTAATTAATAATAATTAATTAAATTCATTTTTAGTTTGATTTCTTGCATTTAATCATATTTTCCAACATATTAACTATTAGCAAAATAAACCATAATCAAATCATTCATACAATTTCTTCAATTTCAAAATATATAAAATTTTATAAAAAAGTTTCTACAACTGAAAAAAGAGCAATGTTTCAAATAAAATATCGCATTGTCAAATATTTTTCGATGGGAAGATTTATCAAACAAAAAATAAAAAGTATGATATTAAATAAAACTATTAATAGTTATTTTATATTTGTCTTTTAGGTGATAATTATTATAGTTGGATTTTTTTTACCGAAAAAGAAACACACACTTTGAATTTTAAAAAGGAACATATATTCAAAAAGGTATAAATTTACTTCAAGAGTTCAATTTAAAAAAATAATGTGAATGCCGAGGTTTTGTAGGCTCAAAGTTTTAAAATAATCCGAGATTAAAAAAAAAGATTGGAATATGTTTTGAAAATATTCATTATTCATTTTTTATTTAATTAATTATCTTTTCATTATTATTTTCAAAGTTTCATTGTCCACATAAAATCTCGACAGTTTTTTTACATAATATTTTTTTTCCATCAATTAAATCCTTAAGAACTTAAAAAGTAAGTTCTGATTGTAGCTAACTCTCAAAAGGGAATGGAAAAATTCGGAAAAACAACTGGTAGCTATCATTCTGTATTTTCCATTTTCCCAACTTTTTAATATTGGGCAGAGTTATAATTTAGTTGTACTATACATTGATAAATTCTACCAATATACAAATCAATCGATAATACTTGTTAAAAAAAAAAGGCGCACAATCCTTGATATAATATATTTTTATACATCAAAAACTTAAATAATAATAAATCCCTTTTTGAGCTCATAACACGTAGAGTCAGCTGCTTTAAATCAAAAGAGTCAAATGATAAAAAACAGCCAAAGGGAGGTAGAATACAGTGTATTGTTGATTATCTCAAAAAGTTCGTCGTGTTTAAGCGATTTTTTCATGTTCAAAACAAGATTTAGAAATATTGAAGTCAGTTATTTAAAGTGGAAACCTTTTTCGCAAATAACTCTTTATGTTCAATTATGAATGATGGACTCCATAGTATGCTCCAAAAAATTAAAAATCATAAAGTCAATCGTTAGACCAAAGAAAAGCCAAATTTTTAATTTGACTTTTTCTCTTTGAGCGTTATTTGCCATGAATGACATTATAAACAATATCCTCTACAACTGCGACACAAAAATGTTGTTCCATTGTATATAATTTTTCGAATTACAAAATGATATGCAATTATATTACATTTTAGATCATAAAATGAAGCGTCTGCTATTCAAAAAGTAAAAAAAATATATTTATGCAAATGTCCTAACGTAATACACCATTGCTAAACATCTATCTATATATAAATATATATATAAAACAATATTGGGATACTATTTTCCAACATAATTCCAAGAAAATTAGACCGTAGAGCCCAGTCCTTTGAAAAATACATGGCACTGCTCTTTTGAACAACTTAATAAACTCCCCTTACCCTCACAATTTGTTCTCAAATATAATAATATTTTGTTAAAAAGACAAAATTCTTACTCAATATGTAAGTTAAAAAAAAAGAAGAGATTTATTTAAAAAAAGTTGATCAAGATCAAAACTGTTAAAAAAAAAAAATGAAAATGTCATCAAAATAGAACAATAATATTTTTTGTCAATCTTTGACAAAACTTGTCTTTAATATTATTAAACTAAAAGGTCATGATGAATTAGGAGGGAAAAAAAAAAACTGTCTCAAAATGTGAAACAAAATTAATAAGAATCAGAATTGTCTTTTTTTTTTCAATAAAGAAAAAGAAAATTTGATAGGATTCAATACATACCAGGTCTGTAAACCTATGAAATGATATGATTTATTTTTTGTTTTGTAATGTTTATTTTAAAAAAAATGGTGACAAATTTAACTTCAAAATAATAATAACCATAGCTAATTTTTACACATTTTCTCCTACTCTCATTTGCAATTTGTGGATGCCGATGCAAATCAATCATCGAGTCATTTTTTGGCTTTTGCGTGAGAATTGAAGACCTGTTATTTTTTATCCATCGATGCGAACAAGTGATAATCTGATGGGTCCAAGTCTGGTGAGTAAGCTGAATGTACCAACGGCTCCCAATTGTACGTTTCCACCAAATCTCGGGTCGCTATTGTTCGATGTGGACTGTTATAGGTTTTAACAACTCATACCAAATCATACCAGGCTGATCCAAGATAACACACTGCTGCGGCCTTGAGGCCGAAGCGATCTGTTTTGCCTGATGTTTTTAGATTCTTTTGTAAGCATCTAGAAGCATTTGATGTGCTTCAAAAGTGTTTTTCTTCAAATGGTAATTGAAAATCATCAATGTCTGGAATTCGTAGTTTGAAGGCTAGAAATTCAACATTGAATCATGCTCTCGAGCATGTAAATGCTACTTTTTTTTCCAAATTAAATTTCATTCAAGAAACGAAAAATAATTTTAATTATTTCAATAAATAATTATCTGGAATTTGACGAAAAAAGTATTGTTAAAAATATAATTAGAATAAAATTGATAAGACCATCACGACGAGCTTTTTGGGATGAACAAAAACACACTGTATTCTCCCTCTCTTCAGCTGATTTTCATCAATTGACTCTCTTGATTTAAAGCAGATGACCCTACGTAATATGAACTCAAAAAAAGTATTATTATTATTTCTGATTTTGATGCATAAAAAATACATTAAATCAAGGATTGCGCGCCCTTTTTTTGAATTATTGAATAGTATACAGGTATTAACGATTGGTTTGTATATTGATGGAATTTATCAATGTATAGTATATCTAAATAATAAATTCTGCCAAGCATTAACAAGTTGGCAACAAGGAAAATACAGAAGGGTAGCAGCTACCAGTTGTTTTTCCAAATTTTTCCTTTCCCTTTTGTCAGTCGAGGTTGCGAGTGGACAAAAAAGCTCGACGTGCATGAGGTCATCCAGATATTTAATCACGTTTTTTTCCTTATTTATTTATATGTATATAAAAGAACAATTTGAGACTAATTGATGTTATGATTTCTAATATTTTAAGGACGAAAATGTTCAATTTTCATGGTTTTTTGTTAATAAAACAAACAAACTATACATCAATTTATGTTTAAAATGTAATATGTATTTCATAGAGATGTTACAGTGCCTTTTTTACCCTACTCTATATAAAAAAATGAATGTTTTTTGTTGATTATAGATCGCATTGTATATTTAAAAAGATTGATGATTTTTTATTGGGATGGTAAAAATGATAAAATTGCAATTTTAAAAGATCTTCTCCCCTAACAAATCACAGCTATTGTTGGTTATAATCAAAAGAAGTCCTGATACTGACATAAAAGAATCCTTTTTAGAAATTGCACCACAAATTATAATAAAATTGTGTGTAACTTGATTGTATGAATCCCAATTAATAAATACGATCATTTTTTTTTTTTAAATCGGAGCCACACATTTTGCAAATAGGAAAGGCAAAGTATATATATTGTGAAATATGATAAAGCCCCAAACTTTACATACAACAAAGGCACAATCCCCTTTATGTACATACATAGGGCTCAAAAGAAAAAATTAACTTCACGCTTAAAATTGGTTTTAATACATTTTTATAAATGTGTAGACTCTTCTTAAAGATAAATTATATAGCAATCTATGGCAATTACAACTATTGATGCATATCTTCATAGTATAATATCAGTTTTGATGATTTGTCAATCATTTTGAAAGAGGGAATACAAGAATGAAATGAGCAATCAATCAATGATAATAGCCAAATGGACTTCGAACAATATTTGTTTCTTACTTACTATCAAATACTTCATTAATTCTCATGAATTAATGAACAGGTAATTAATAAATTTAATTTTACCAGAGGCGTAGATAGTGGGAAGGGGGGTATACCCCCTTAACTGGGGAAATATGGGTTTATTAAATCATAAACTATCCAATTCAAAAAGCCTTAGTAAAAAATAGAAAAACAGTCTGAACAATAGTTTTCTTCAATAATAAATAAGGCCATACAACAATGACTTCATTAATGCTATAAATGTTTGGGGGGATTCCTTGTTAAACTGTTACACGTGCAAGTTCAAATTTCATTACGTCACTTCAGACAATTTCCTTCGATATCAATCATTTTTTTTTTTAGATAACCTGTCATTGTAATAGCTCAAATTCCAAGTTAGTTTTTTTTGATAGTATGTTGATTTCCACCAAATCTTAAGAATGATGAAGTGAATACACCAAAAGTGTCAGGTAGTATTTAATAAGAGTATTTCTAGGCTTTGATTTCTGTATACACCTGTAGTTATTGCCTTTAATTTATGACTGTTCAAGTCTAGGAAAAATTCGTCGTCTGCCATATTCATCAATAAAGGAAAATATATATATATATATATATATATATATATATATATATATATATCTATGGGATCTTATTATGCAAGTTCCTACACTTCCTACCAGAGTCATAGAGACTATTCAGATATAAACCGGAGATTCAGTGATCCAAGTATTACATATTCTAATATTCTATGTTGTAATTATCTCAATTAATGCTGCATATAAATGAATGACTGTACACAATTAGAAGACGTCGAAGTCAATGCATGAATATCGATAATAATAATTAAATTTGAATAATTTATAAGAGCATGCTTTGTAATATATATTGGTATATATATATATATATATATATATATATATATATACCATACATATGTATATAGACTTTGCATATAATATAAACTTAGACTAACTGTTTTCATCGTCCGAGACTCAATGCAGATGAAACTTTATTTGTTTGAAATTGCCTTTTGAGATGTTGTTCGTATGCATATATATATATATATATATATATAGATTATATGTTATCATGCATATGGTATAATTATAATCATTAAAATAATGATGGCCATTAAGTTTATTTTACAACTATACCGAGATATATAATTTGTAATTAATGATTTTCAAATTTGCATATTTGTATTTTACAATATATATATATATATATATATATTTATGTATAAAAAAACTCTTGCACACAAAAAAGCTCTTTTAATGATAACTCTGTGTGTTATGAATTTTCCTGTTGGAGAACATGTAGTTACACACACACAAAAAAAAAAACCACCTTTTAAACCTTTGTGTCATGATTTAATTCAAATTATGGGACTCTATCTAAAAATTGAACTGAAGAATCATTAACATTTGGCGGTTTTTTTTACGATTTTATATGCAGGGACATAGATAAAGTAAACTTAAGAGCAAATGTATTAACACATTTGATATCTGTTTTTTTTTGTTCAGTAAACATAAATGTATCATACTTTTAGCTTATATTATTACGTCATATTCGTATGCTAAAAAATGATAACCTTCCACCTAACTCCATCTTATTTTAAAACACAACAAGTAGACATTAAGTGATTTGAAATATATTCAAATTATACTCAATTACAATGCAACAATTACAATATATAGAAGCTTACATAACTCATCCCTGAATTGAGAAGTATGGAGACTTTTATCATTTACTGTAAGAATATTTTCATGTTGACTCCATATTATCTATAAGAGACCGAACAACAGAGTTATTTTAAGACAAATACCGACTTCTACTCGCTACAAACAGTCAATATTTTTCTTACAAACTAACTCAGGCTATTTTAAAATTTATAGTAAATATTTTACTAAAATGTGAGTTTTTATGGCAGGTCGAGCTTTTTTTGTCCACTCGCAACCTCGACTCACAAAAGGAAAAGGAAAAATTTGGAAAAACAACTGGTAGCTGCTACTCTTCTGTATTTTCCTTATTGCCAACTTTTTAATATTGGACAGAGTTATAATTTAGATATACTATAATTTAATAAATTTTATCAATATACAAATCAATCGTTAATACTTGTATACTATTCAAAAATTCAAAAAAAGGGCGCGCAATTTAATATATTTTTTATATGTTATCAAAATCCTAAATAATAAAAATACCGTTTTACGAGTTCATAATACGTAGAGTCAGCTGCTTTAAATCAAAAGAGTCAACTGATCAAAATCAGCTAAAGGGAAAATACACAGTGTATTTTTGTTTATACCAAAAAGCTCGTGTTTATAGCCTTAAGGGTATACTTGACTGCTGGTGATGACGTCAGACCATCTTTCTACCATCATTCGTATTATATATTTAAAAATTTAAAATTTGTATGGAATTTTGTATTCTCAATATCAAATCCCTTCACACTTATTTAAAAAAATAAATAAATATGTAATCAATAGGTATATAATCAAATTGAACAATGTACATCATATATAGTTTGTAACTAACATAAATATATATTATATACATATATGTTATAAGACAACTCTTCATTTTCTTGAGTTCAAAGAAACATTGAATTGACATTGATGGATGAAAGAAATGAGCCTTTGTTCATTTCCAAAAATAAAGGATCATAATTACAATTATGGACCTTGTTAAAGGGGGACGTAGCAATCACAGAGCAATTACAGTGTTTTCTTATTTGGAATGATGGATTCTTTTATGGCGTTAGGGTTTAAAATATCTTTTTATTATTACGATACAACTAACTAACTAACTAACTAACCAACTACTAACAAGAGCAGAGCCTACTAAATGGCATTATAATACCCACTATGGCTCTTTAAATGGGTGCATGATGTATTAGATGCATTAAATGTATCAAGGTACATCATACATGAAAGACGAATCCGTCTTAAGATGTTCTCTCATTTCTTTGATTCCTTACTTACACAATTTATTTGATGAATGAGGATCAGGGGGATATGGGTTGGAATGGAATCCAATTGATTCTCAATTCAAATATCTGACATATGTATTATATCAACAAAATACATATTAGAGTAATGTTTCAGACTAAGAGATATATACTCTAACAAATATATATCATGACATTTCATAAAGTGCGTCCTATCACAAGAAAACATGGGTGCAATACCATTTATGTCATCATTACAAAAATGACGTCACATATAAATCACACGACAATCACGCAACTTTTCATGGTTTTTTTACTTCTCAATAGAGGGACAATGGCTCTCCAGTTCTTGCGCCCATGCGTCAGTGCCTAAGTTTAAGAGACGATGAGTTGGTTGCCTTTTAAAAATGGCTAATGCCATTACTTACTATCTATTAAATACATGTTTTTGTTTAACAAATTTAAAATTAGTTCCAGGGATGGTCAACCTGGGAGGAGAAAGAGTACAATTCTCTCTCTCTCTCTCTCTCACCAACATTTTTCGAATTTACAAGAAATTTTAAATTAGTTAATAGTAGTCTATCACTACAAATTATATTTCTTTATCCTCTTTGCCACATTAAATGTTCTTGTTGAGTAACACCCCCATTCAAAAAACGTGGGGGACTCCTGCTGTAGACTTTTGAAGATTACGAATAAGAAGGCTGGAGGAGGAATTATAATTAAATATGGACAAAATGTTGATATAAAGTTGAGTTTAAGGAAGAAAAGAAAAATATCAGTTGGTATTACTACCTTGATGATCAATTTGAATTGAGTCTTCTTCGTATCATTGAGGTGGGAACTTGCCACAACTATAAGTAGCTATAATTTCAAATAACAATCAATAGATAAAATGCAGGGGCACCAAATAGTCATTGCAGGCATGATTTTTACCTCAACAAAATGTCCATCCCTATTTATTATATTATTGAATGAACGCCCTTGTTTATTATCAGCTGCCCTTATATATGATTTTAAGGGGGAGGGGAGTATATATATAATATAATAATTACTTGTATTAGTGCTATAATGGGAAGAGACATCGAAATTTGAACAAATTTATTTAAGAATTAATATTATAATTATATTCATATCCTATATTTGTAATAAAGCCTACAACAAATGCTGATGGGAATCTTTTAACTCTTCCTTAAACGATTCTTCAAAAGTCTAACAAAGAATGAACATGTTTTTTTAAAAAAAAAGGAGCATGAGCACCAAGGGATCTCCTCTTAATCTTAATTCTTTCATTTTTCCATGACCCATGATCAAGACAAAAGCAAATAGATAAAAATTTTGTTTTTTAAGAAACAAACCACAAAAAAAAACTTTTTTATTTTATTTTGGTATCGATCTCTCAATGCCTTAGTTACGATCCAGTAGAGTCCCTTTCTTGAGTAAAGCAGCGTTTTTGAACAAAGCATAACTTTTTTTTTCTAAAGTGTAACTCACCCATTAATAATAATCCTAAGTTTGACTTTATTTAGTACAAATACAAAACACAACACAATTTGAAGACATTAAGTTATATATTTGAAATACATATTCTATTCGAGAACTTTAATAAACGCCCTTAGAATTGACTTTTAAAGTAAAGTCCATTTATTGATGGTCTGTTTGTATCCACAGTCTGTTAAAATAAATTACATATATATATATATATATGTCATTGTTACATATTTTCATTCTTTCCAGATTGATTGATAGGGTAATAATATCCAAACATGTAGCGTATGAGCGTTTTAAACCAGCTCAAAATGTTACATAACGGACAGTCTCTTTTAAAACGTCGTTGGCTATAATTCATCATAATTTTTTTTTCTTCTTTAGGAAGAATCAATGATGAATTGGATATCACCACTCCTGACTCTTTGTTTTTTTTTAAGGGTTATGTGAGTGTCTTAGAGGAGTAGAAGGCTCTGGTCAATCAACAACCAAAAGGAGCAGTTGATTTTCACGACTACAAAATATGTAAAACCCTCAAGTTATATTATATCACCTCTTATTGTTCGTGAATTTGTAGTCAAAAAATATAGTCTACTGTTAACAAAATGGAGTCTAGGTAGTTACTTTATGGATGAATTGATGTCGTACAACCGAAAGATTAAACACTTTCTCGCTAGACGGCGCTTCGTCTTTGTCAGACTTTTCTACTCTCAAGCACTGGTGTATATATGTTACAAAAAATATATAAATAATAGGTATTTGGTGATTCAATCGACATATAGATTTCATATAACGACATACAAATGTCTCTTATTCTGTCTTTTTAAAAAAAAAGAAAGAAAAGAAGATGTCATTTGTTCAAAAATCATGACTAGAGCAAAGTAAAGATAACAAATCCACGGTTGACGTCATGACTCAAAGGATTTGTAAGAGTTTTTGAATACCATTTTTTGAATTATGCTTGTCTCATGCAAGTTCGAATCAAAATATAACATGAAGCATTTGAAAGACAGGAAATAGTGATAATAATTCATTTGATTACACCTCTCCCTGCCAAATTATATTGCCGTTATTCAAAAAAAATAAAAAATAAAATGAGGTTTACTCCGTTACTACAACAAAAACACATTAATTTTCATAATACAGCTTTTTATTAGGCATATATTAAATTTTATAATATAAAAAGATCTGGATTCAAATTTATTTGATTCTGTTCTACGTTGTTTTTTATTGAGTAAAAAATATATTAAAGTAACGTTACTTTTACAACTAACTCAACATTACTTTTTATCTCGAGTAAAGGTGCTTCTTTTATAGTAACTTAAAAGTAACGAGTAATATATATCTTTTTCCTTTGTAAAGGGCTCTTCAATAGGGATGACACATTTTTATTTCATTAGGGACGGGTAACTACATCATATATATATATACATATATATATTTTGTTTTATTTACATTTCTACTCACAAATAGCTTACAAATCATCATGGAGCAGGTCAACCTTGAGCAGCCTTTGCAAGTTCCCTAAATTTATATCCAAAATTCCCATTCGGCCGCGATAACTTAAAGATAAAAATTCATCTTGAGCAACGAAGTTGATTTTTGGCTCAATGGGTTTGTTAATATGCAACATATGCGTTATGCATCAGGCAAAAACACACACATGTGCTTCATGAGACACCATTGCATTCCAAAAAACTTAGGATTTGGATTGGATTTCATGCCGATGGGGGTGTTATTGGACAATACTTTTTTGTTCATGATAATAATTGCCACATACATGTGAATTGAAATCGATATCGAGCCATGATAACGGATTATTTTGGGCCCGGATTGGATGGACTTAAATGACATGTGGCTTCAACAAGACACAGCAAACAATGTAATCGATTTATAAGAAAATGCGTCGCTCTTATTGAAAAACCCTTTATATGCTATTGAAGGATTGAAACGATAGTATCAATTGATAGTAATAGTTAGTTAATTTTACTATAGATGACATTATAACTAAATAAGACGTGTTGAGACTCCTACAAATTCAAGGTCGTTCACATCAATTTTTAGGCTTTTGAACTTTAAGTATATTTTATGTTAATATACTGCTTAATGATACTACTACATAGTTTAATAGGAAATTAAATGTCACTCATCATTTTATTCAAAATTATTTATGAACAACCATTTTAACTCAACCATGATCCTACGCCTCGAATTATATTAAACAGAGCCCTGAATTGATACATAATCATCCCCCAAGTCTTCAGTCTATACGGTACGTATTATAGTAGGCTCAACGATACACATACACACGATGTACCTTTCAATTAGCTACACTTTGTAATAGAATCTATGTCTATCGTGATGGAAGAATTCGATACAGGTTTAGTCATATACGTATGTATGTATACATATTATCTAGGGATATTTTTTTTTTTTTCAATATACATACATAATATAACATATAGTATATACATATATCATGACAAAGATGGCGAGACGTCTGCAATATGAGCTTCTGCTCAACCTTCTTTGATTTCAATATCATTAATAAAAAATCCATTCATTAATAATACAAGACATGCCATCTATTGTAACAATTTGAAAATTGCATGATAACCATGTTTTTTGTTTTTAATTAATTACAAATATATATATATATACATATATATATATATATATATATATCCAGGTTATAGCAGTATTTTTGTGCATCTCCATTGATAGAACTCCATTTTGTAAACATGATATTTGAAAAGGAAATGAAATCAAAGTCCCTTATCCACAACTCTTTATTTCTAAGGACAAGGAAGACATGGACAGGTTTTATATTCAAGTATTTGACTAATAATTATTAATTAATCAATCAATATTTGTTCACTTCCCGTCCAGAATCATTAAATACTTTAGATTTGATACAACTATTAACTCATAAGCAATTTAAATGTAATGGTTGTTGGCAAATCTGTACACTAGAGGGCGATGTCTTCTAAGGAGAGGATGGCAATTTAAGTAATTATAATGTATTTATGCAGAGTAGATAAGGGTAATAATTAATTGACAGAGCAAACAAGGGGTCACAAAGGGTCCTTCATCATGGGGATGAAGTATGGACATTATTATTTATGGTCGAGTCGAAATAAATAGTCTCCCTTTGTGAACTCTTTCCAGTATATTTTATGGAACAAAACAGGAACTTGCAAAAATACAAACAACTTGTGTTTTTCTCTCAAAACCCAATGGACAAATTACTCTCTTATAAAGATATGCATTGTATGGAATTATTAAACGGGTTCTTTGTAAGCCCTTTTAAATTATATTTAGATACAACTTCCCTCATGTCAAATCAGACAATAGAGGATTATTTTTCTCAAGTCATAATTATCATTTCAGGATTTTGTGCTAGGAACGACCACACACATTCATTCACGTTTCATTTCTTGTAGGTAAAATACAAGTGAATAATCAATTCGATACCCTTTAAATTGATTCAATCAACGACATACCTATCCTCGGGATTGGAATTGACAAGGATTTGAGTGCCCGTGATCCAGCAATAGTAATTAATGGCATCAGACGCATTAATACAATCAATATTTTTCCCTAGAAAAAAAAAGTAGAAATCAAATATTTTCACTATAATCCAGAATCAATTTAGAGTCCCCTACCCACTAAATCCTGGAGTCCCACAAGCACAGATCCCAGAAACAAAAAGGCCGTTGTAAATGTATAGTGAAGTCGAAAGGGTAGATCATCAATATAGGCCTTGCCCTGATCACGAGTCTTGAAATAGCCCACAAAGCCTATAACAGTGCTAAATAACATCCTGACACACACACTAAGTTATTATAAATGTCATATCCTTTAGGAGACAAATATATATATTTATGATATATCATTATATATTAATTACTTATCAAATAACTTAGAAGGTTATTTCCGTCAGTACTGCGGAACAATTGACAACATTGCTCACGCAACCTTTGGTGACACATGTATATTTATATATAAGTACAATATTTGATTACCTACGAACATTTGTTTACATTTATATGTACATATAATACATATTGAAATATGAGAATGGGTTTATTTTCTTCTTCTCTTTTTTTTTAGTGATTTAGAATCTGTTTTTTATTCTCATTCATTTCCCTCCCCTTTTCTTTTCTTTTCTTTTCTTTTCAAATCCATTAATAAGCACACAAAAGAAGCGACTTGGGATCAAAAAAAATACTATATCCAAAATAGACAAAGATGAATGGAATGTTTGCTGTGTATTATTATTATTATTATTTTTACTATAGATACTGAGTTATAATGTTATTCAAAACAGCTTTTTACTGAGCCGTATTAAGAAGAAGAAAAGGAAGAGGAAAAAATCAATGAAAATGCTAAACTATTATTATTAATAAAAAACTCCGTTGTATTGTATGTTTAAAAATATTATCCGAAATAAAGTCCGGGAGTCACATTTTCCAGAGAGTTGATAAAGAAACAAATATAAATAAATGAAATAGTAAGTAATGAAAAAGAAAAGTTGGGAAAAAAGTCACATTTCTATTGACAGTTTTTTTATCATAAACTATCATTTTTTGTTCGTTCAAAGAAAGACTTTTAAAAGAAAAGAAATTAATGAAAAATTTTGTCAAATTCTGACGACATTTATTTTAATGGAAAAATATTTTTATTCATACATATTTAAATATATAAATATCTCCATTAGCTCAATCTTGCGGTAGGTTGTTTTTTTTTTCAAAGAGAAATACTTTTTGTCTACTCGCAACCTCGCCTTTCATAAGAAAAAAGGAAAAAATTAACTAAAACAACTGGTATCTTTGTACAGTTTTGTCCTGCTATGGTACCCTTGGGCAAGAGAATAATTATTAGTGATAGTATGAGTTAATAATACAGAGACTACGCATTAAATCACTCTCCTTTAAATCAAATGTGAAGAGTTAACTAATGAAAACAGCAGAAAAAGTAAAAATACATAGTATGTTTGTGTATTCAAAAAAACTCATCATTGAATGTGCCCATATAATAAATATCGTATCCTCAGCCTCAATGAATCATCTCTCTATCTTTTCCTTCTAAACGAGAAAATGAAATTTTTAGATAGTATGTGATTCCCCAACACGATGAGTTGGAGCCCCCTCAGAGAGACTCCGAAGGATCCCTTGGTTTGAGTTAGAATTCGGAGAAAGGATCTCAGGATCGTGAATCTGATATTGAGGAATCCATGGGATTGATTGCATTATCTCACGTCACTGTTAACATTCTATCCCTTCCCGACCCAGAGTCAGAAGCATGGATGTGGATCCCAAGACCTATTTTCTCTCCTCTCCTCGATGGATGTTTCTTTCTTTATTCTATCTATGAAAAGGTGTACCTTTTTTTTATTCAATAGTCAAATAATGTTGTGCTAAATGTCGAATCCTCAGCATTAAGGTTGCATCCCTATGTATTTTCCTTCTAAACAAGAAAATGAAGAAAGAGCCAAAATAAACTGGTTGCTTTTAAATGTCGTCACTCATCCCAAACCAGCGGACATGAACTATTTTTTATTTCGTTATTACTTTGGGATATTTAGAGCTTAAATCGACATCTTTTGAGTTAAAGACATCAACGTTCGAAACACGGATTGTACGTACCTTTCAACAAAAGATTTTTAAAAGAAACAGAAACAAAAAGGCCACAATTCCATTGGTGGAATTATTTTTCATTCAATAGTAGTGCAGAATTGAATCCAGCTCATTAACAAACTTCAAATACAAACCAATCAAAGTTTAAAACACAAATAATCAACAGCTGATAAATGCATAGAGTCTAAATTCGTATGTACATAAAATGTATACAAATCAACAGCTGGCAAGTGAATATGTTAATGCAGAGTTAAAGCCCCTATGACAGATCTTTTTTTCTACATAGTATTGTTTCAAAATATAGTATGTAGACCATGTTTCTTTGAACTGCATCACCACCCTGTAAATTATACTCACGGCTTGTTTTATTATTTAAAAAAAAAAAAAAAATGCCGGATGAGTTATCGCTTGAAATTTAATGAGGTTTTTTTTTTAATACACAAAACAAAAAACAGGTTTTTCTTTTAAATAAATGCATATCATTACTATATATATATATATTTACCAACTAAACCCATAAAACAACGACCAACTCCCCTCTACGTATATATATATATATATGCATTCTAAACCATCACTTTGGGATGGTAGAGAGGAAATGTTAGAAGAAGAGCAAAAAATAAGGTTACTCCCTCTATAATATAGTTTTGTATTCCTATAATTATAATTCTTGTTAACTTCGTTCCATTAGAGCAGGAGTGAAAAAAATGTATATGATAAAGTAACTTGTTAAAAATAATACTTGAAGAAAATAAAAGGATAAACACTTTTTCTTATTAAAATAATGCAATTTTTTTTAAGGGAATCAAAGAATGCCAAATTATTAAATACTTTGTAATTCATTTTACATACACTCAATGCAAATCCAAAGTGGACGCTACACTCATATCAGGATCGTCAATATTTAGCAATTAGGTGCAAGTTTACTACAAACTTGATAGACGTATCAACTCTGTAGGTATTTGTCTAAGTAGGAATGAGCAAAATACTAAATCATCCTCGTAAATTTAAAGATCAATCTAAGTGTGTATTTGACGTGTAATGAATTACCCATGAGCAGGTATTTTGTGCATAAAAGAGTTTGCCCACATTTAAAAATGTACTAGGTTTGTTCATAAAGTCCTTGGTCCATAATTAATTGTATATTACAATGCAATTTTCATTGACTTTTGACACCAGGAGCACCAGAGTCAAAGAAAATTGTCATCATGTTGTGTAAGTGAAAAAACGCGCTTTCGGAAGTTACCCAGTCAGCTGTTGCTGACTGTATAACTTCTCGCAACAAGACATTTTTTATATTAATGAAATGCATACACAAAATGTGAAATAATCCTTATTGGGAATGCAATTTCCAGAAAACTTGGACTAACTTTCTAGCTGTTTATTGTCAGCCATTTTTTAATGGGACAATGCTAACAGCTAAATTATAATGAGGAATTAGACGAGTCTTTTATTACCGAAATATTTTGTTTTAATAAATTTTTGACAATTCTACTTCGATCCCTTGAATTTCCTAATATTTTTCTCGAAACTGATTACTCTTTCAAATGTTGATTTGCCCTTAGGTTAAAATATTTTACCAATAGAAAATGAACCAGGATGTTAAAATAATTGTCTGTTCCCACCCATTAATGATATTTCAAAGGCATGTGATGATACCAAGTCGATGAAGATATCCGAAGGCAGTGTAGGAATAAAAAAGTACATATATAAATATATGGATAACTTGAGGATCCATTCTTGAAGAGGATCCCTTTATCGATGACAAGGGGGCCAGAAAAGCACAATGAACTGTTATAAAAAAAATTGTTTAAACCCGAAAAGCGAGGTAGCCAACTAGATGTGGTAGTGAGGGTCGAACATGCCTGACCCTTTGAAGTTGACACAATCATAATGTAAGTTTCATTTGAGCATTAAGGTTAGCAATCAAACTTCCAAGAATATTATTTCCATGCTGTTCGAAACTGACATAGTGAAGGGTTAAACCTCCAAACATTCTGCGACCTGAAACCATTAAATAATATCTCCAAATGGCCCATCTTATAAATTGTCAGATATTCCATTGATAGCCTTCCGGATCCCATGTAGTAAAGTTAAGTTTCTATTGCTCTAAGACCCCCACATTTTTGTATTCCATAAAGATCCTGGGAGTAGAATGTAAGTGTTTTCTATTTGACTGAAAACTTGTCTTGGTGCTTCAATATTCTACACGTGATATACCTTTTATGTACCCTATTGATACATGCTTTGATCTAGAACAAAGGATATCAATGAGTGAAGCAGTTGCCAAAATATCCAAAACCAGTAAGTCCTTCAAACTGAAGGACAAAATACGTCTTTAATGGTGTGGCAACACTCCTCCTGGAGATGACTTGTATTCAAAAGGCAACTTTGCTCTTATTTCTCTGAAAAAAAGATATATGCTTATCCTATTTTTTTTTTTTTTTTTTTTTTTTTTTTTGCAAAGTTCAAAGCAATTCCATTAGGAAAAGCATTTAGTCTTTCAAGGTGGATCCAACAAATTTTGCCTACTCCTGGTCCGTGAAACTATTTGAAGATCTGCTAATCCTGTTTTAATTAGATTAAACATGAAGAACATGTCTAAAATTGTAGATATCTCATAATTTCCTGAATTGACAGGATATGGAAATGTTTCTCGTAATTGATTATGGCCTTTTGGATTCAATCTTGCTCTCTTCATCGTAAATATTTGTACACTAAAATGAGTAGGAAACACTCCCTTAGCAATTTCTGAAATAAAATAATAGGCTATATATTTTGCCAGCAAGAATTCCGCCACTGATCCCATGGATCAAAAAGTATCCAGTGCTTTTACAATCCAGCAGTCATGAAAAAAAGGCTTATTTTGCTTGAGAGGGTCCAAGACCTTAAAAGTCTCTATAATAGTTCATAACATCACATAAAGTACTTCTCAATTGAGGGGGAAATTGAAGCAAATCGTTTGAGAAACAATGCTTTGAACGCAGCATCTTTATCTGAAGAGTCTCCTCACTGAGAGTAAAGCTCTTGAAATGCTTCTTTATCAAAATCTTTAATGGCTTATAAAATTCTGAATATGAAGACGTTCCTAAACATAGCATCTTTAAAAATATTTTACCACGTATGTATACATAATTGATTTCCCAAAATTTGTATCTAGTATACGAAAAGTAGGATAATTGAAGATTATCCCTGTAAAAATAATTGATATTGATATTTTATTCATAGTTTCACACTTTTTAAGCCCTGGCTCGACTTATTTTAACATATTATGTAGTGTCGTCAACTACATGCTTACAAGTCAAAAGGCATCCCTGAGAAAACTTTTTTTTTTATCTGTCTGTCTGTCTATAATTTGTTTTTTTTCTTCTTCAAATTAGAACAAAGATTTTTTTCTTTTCTTTATTTTTGTGGGTCTATTATTTGGACAGGGAGAACATGCAATTTGTTAAGCTAATTTACTCTCCAATTATCTGACTATAAATCATTTTCCTCTATACATAGATAGACATAAGCCATTAAACAAATTCAAGCTTTTTTTTCTCCTTCTTTTTATTTTTATTTTAAATTGCATCACAGGGAGAAAGAAGGGAAAGAAGAAGAAGACGAAGAAGAAAAAACAGTTCAAGGGAAAAACACAAAACTTTTTCTTCCTTAAAATACAGAAAAGAAAATTATATCTTGTCAAAATAAAGACCAACAATATATATGATTATAAATAAATAAATAGTGACTTTTCTCTTTCTTTTTTTTTCTATTTATACATATATGTATATACCTCAGCTATCCATTCATGTATCTGCCAACAGGGAGCAGTAGTCAGTCATCAATACCATGATTATACACGACTCTCTATTATTTTCATGTCAATCACATCGTGACTCCCACTCTCTCCTTGAGAGAGTGTCTTGACCAAATACAACTGTTTTAGAGGAAGGGATTGACCATGACTTGGGGCTCAATATATATATATATATATTTAATATATTTACGTACACGACAAGAGGAACAAAAAATCACCAGTCTTTTAAATGCACAGTCCACTAATGTGCCATAATAACATATGTATATACTCATCAATACTCTTCCCCCATGAGCGTCATTAAAAAGAATCACGCAATCTTACCTTTTAAAAAGAACAAAATAGAAGTTACCTTATTGTAAAATTATTATCAAAAAGGTTCAAAATCCGCATGTTATGAAGTGTTTATTTATTGATCAAATAATTTGAAATAACTTTTGTCAAAGTCATTTAAAGAATCAATAAAATTTTCTATCTTTATTGATAACTCCATTTGTTAAAACTAACTTTTGAAGGTATTGGTCTCATCTCAGTCTCCTTAAATTCTTGGTCTTCTCTTGGTCTGGATGTCAAGGCTGAGACCAAAACAATTACATACATTATAAAAGTTTCTTAAAGGAAAAAACAAAACAAAACAAAAACAGTTTCTTAGTCTCGAGTACTTGTCTCAATCTCTTAAAGTATTGGTATCTTCTTAATTACTTAAAGGATTGTACCAAAAAGCATTTGTTTCCAAAATTCAAACCATTTTAGAAAATTGCCTAAAAGATAAGATAATGATTCTTCAGGGGACAAGGAATTACATATTTATAGCTTACAGAAGTTTGAACGGTACTTACTATTTTAAAAATAATTTAAGGTAAAGACTGATCATGATCCGCTCCAGTACACACTCAATCCCCGCAAGGACCAGCTATGTCTTGTTTTGGCTTGTCTATCTCTTTTTTATGTGCATGTTATCATTTAATTATCAAATTCAGTGTGATCTTGGCCACAACCCATAATTCCAGTTCCTCCAATTCAACACTTCACAATCGTGAACATTTTTCTTGTTCTTTTGTTTTTTGTTAAATCAACATGCAAGTCCTTTTTCAAAATAGTTATTTGTGAATTGTACGAGGTCAAAGGATAAATTTCCATTCTCATACTATGATATGAAGTGTAAATAAATGTCAATTGTTTTTTCTTTTAGTGTCCAATTTTTTTTTTAAAATAAGCAAAGACTTTGCAACAACTTGCAACAAAAATGTTTGACACTGAATAGTAACTTTAATATGTAGCAAAAAAAAGTTTTTCCAAATTATCTTGTTTGGGCAATTTATATGGTTGTAAAAAAAATAGGCGTTGAATATTACTTAAGCCTCCCAAGTTTGGGATCCCCTCATCCTTAAAAACTAAATGTAATTACATACTCAAGTACTATGCTGACGAGTGTTATTGTTAAAAATATGATTTTTAACAATTCATTACTTTAAACTAGGAGTGTGGGAAAATATTTGAGTACACGGGGCAGAAATATGCATTAAATATTTGTTAAAAAAAAGATATTATATTTTTGAAAAAAACAATTAATTTTACTCAATTTAATCTTAAATCTAGATAGAAATTCACCTAAATCAACACATAAATAACATTTTAGGGAAGCTTTTTGAAGAGCTGTATCTGGCATCATGGCTGACGTTGGCCCATCTCGGCCTTATATAATAGGGAACTTTCCCATCATTTTTTGACACCTAGCAAATGTTTATACAATGATGTTACTCACAATCCATGGGTTAAGTGAATAGTTATAAATATGTATTCGGGTTGATTGACCATGACTCTGTGTGATTTGGAGCTCTCAAAAGACGTGGATCCACATATTATGTGTATTTTTTATTATTATTTATTGATATGTTGGCATGTATAAACATATACAGGGAACCCCCGGATCAAACAAATTTCACATCCTATTTTGTGTTCAAGATTGAATTAAGAACACACAAAGTCTTAGGTTCTTATTTTCAATCAGTGAAGCGGGGGGTAAATAATGTACGGAAACATGTTTTTGACGTCATTCACCTTTTTCAACGAGGGAGAATAACCCTTAAAGGTGATGGCCATATCTCATAACAACAAAGAGAGAGAGATGTACATACATACCTATATATGCATGTAATAATGAAAAATATATTAGGAGCAGACTGTCTCTGACATTTAAAGACTAAGTATGAAAGCAAATGTCAACGTAGGCCAATATATACATATATCCATATTTTAAAATTCTATATTGACGATTACAATAATTTTTATTACTGGACAAAACTTCGTTTCAAAGATTGAAACACATGGAGCAGAGAGTAAAAATGGACAGGAAAGGGATTTAAATTTTTGTTCATATAAATTACTCACGGGTAACTTTATCTCTTTTCCCCCATATTTAAGCCAATCATGGGGCAATGTTCTAAAAGTAATTTACTCAAATGGTTTTTTTATTCAACTTTAGACTCCTTAATTACCCTTAAGCATTTGTATAAATTGAAGAAAAATAAAGTAAATATGTAGCAAGACAATATTGCTTTAAAACAAATTATTACTGCTAATTTTTCTGTGTATAAATATCCCAATTATTGAAATTAATTGTTAAGAATCCATAAAATACCTCGAACAAAATTAACTGGTTTTTTTCAAGTTTTGAGTTTTGAATCAGGCTCAAGATATAAAGTCCCTTGGACCATACCTTTTTAATTCGTATAATGCCTTAGAGTAATTGGCACTGTTGGTGGTGATAGGAGGCCTACTAAATATAGTGGGCCCACTATACATATTTATATCAAATTTAGTTGTGCAAAATATAAAACTAATTTATTTATTTGGTTATTTTTCGTTCGGATTAATAATAACTATCATTCAAAGTACTGGGGAATTTAAAAATATTACAGATTTAATAAAATATCTTCATACCAGTCTCACAGAAATTTAAGATATCCCCTCAAGTTCGAGTTATACGACTTTAATAGTATAAATATTAGTGTTGGATTTCCGTCTGGAAGCTCTGATGTAGCCAAAAACTGTTGGAACTTTGGTTGGACCGAAGTAGTATTGATTTTTTAATGAGTTGTTTATCAAGTCAAATTATGAATACGAATAAAATGACGTCATACAAAGTATAGAGTGCCTTGTACGTCGATACAGCTCACATGAGTTAGTCATATTTTACCAAGTAGTTTTTTAAGGGTTTTTTTTTTAAATTTATAGAACTGCTTGAATATGCATTATCTATATAACATAATTATAAAATTAATTTATGAACTATGGTTATGCACTCACGGGCATGAAGTTTATCTTGAAAGATCATTCCATTTTTCCATGGAAGAATCTTTCCATTGGGGTAATCCTGGAATAAAAAATCAGTTCATAGTTTGAGATTACCTAGCGTTATTCCGAAGTCCGGTACTATAAAAGTGGGACCGGAGTACTGATGCATGTATTTAAAATGGTGCTCTACGCAATGCTTTGGGACCAGTATTTGCATGCACTGATGACGTAACAACATGAATAAAAAAATGTCTTGTAGAACACAGTAAGAGCCATTCATTTTTGCAGACTTTTTTCTTATAAAATTTTTTATCTTTGTTGTAAGTGGATTCAAATTACCCTTAATGACACTAATGTCTTTTTTTATATTTTTACCCAAAAAAGTAAAGAAAATATTCCTAGTGAATTTAACTACTGAAACTGGAACGAAAATACAAGAGTCGTGACAATATGAATATTGCATTATTTATGCATATTTATGCAATCCCAAGAATAGGTATGTCGTTGATTGAATCAATTTAAAAAGTATCCAATTGATCATTCACTTTTATTTTAAAATCCCTTTTAGACCTAATCTCAGCACGAAAAAAATAATATATAGATTTATATAGTATACAAAAATGGAGCTGATTGGAAATTCTTTGAAGAGACGAGTAACTTTTGTGTCCTCCCCTATGTAATATTTACATATATATATATATATGTATATAAAAGTTATAGATATGCCTATTGACTCTCTGGATTTGGAAAGCAGCAAACTCTCCATATAAAACAATAAATAAAAAAAGTTTTATGAAGGGACTTTATGTTTTTAGTCAAAAGTAGGTTACATTTATTTCATTCTTTGTTTATGCTGCTCCAGATATCTATTGATGCAGTAACTTTAAGTATTCCTACTACCTGTCTGCCTATACATACATACATACATATAGCAAGCAAGTAGGCAAGGGAACAAATAAATAAATCTATACCTTCGTATCAAAATAACTTTTTGTATGCATGTATATACTAAAAAAAAAAAAAAAAAATATTTATCTCTATAAATCCATCTCGTAATAACAAGTGCCTAAATGCATTTATTTTTGAATAGAAAGAGAAGAAGAAGAAGAAGAAGATATAATCATCCATCTACCTTTGTAGCAATAAAGGAATGTCTAATATAATCTATGAATAATAAAACATTCGAATCTATTTTTTAAAGAATAAGAAACAATCTTAAGAGAAAATCATAGATATATATATATATATGTATAAATATTTTGCTTTTCCGTTCGAAAACAAGATGCAGAAAATACTTTTGGTAAAGGGAAGATGATTTCTCATATAAAAATAAGGTAATACATATACATATATATATATATATATATATATATATATATAATTGTTTTATGACGTTATATATTATACTATAGTATGCTATATGTTTTGTGCAATTTTGCCTATGCATTAAGCAGAATGCATGCGGCATCTTCTACGCATTAAGAAAAAAGTAGGCACGCAGTTCTCATATCTATTTATAGGTATAAAACAAAGCAGATTCTTTTATAGAAATAATGAAAGAATCATATTGAGTTATAATCTTTTCAATGCATATATGTCTTTATATAATATTAAATAAAAAATTGTTAAAATATTACTAAAGGGTAATAATACATATATGAATGTATTGTAAGGGAGCAGCGCCCTCTGTTATTTATTATCATATGCAGAGTCTACCAAATGTACCTTTTTAGGGGGGGGGGGAGAGGGGGGGAGATGTTGTTGACGTCTCATTGTACTCGTATAAGTCTTTGTTTTCCAAACTCGAATTATACATTATATATGTATATTCATACTTAGTCTTAGGGTATATTGTATTTAGTTGTTTTTTTTACATGACGTTCTCATTATCGGCCATCTTGAAAAATGCATAAACGATCAAATTGTTTGGCTGGAATACAAGTTCCTGTTTTTTTGAGGAAGGTTTAGGGAGCTAATGTGAATTAATATTATGTATCTATTAAAATATATATAATTACATATTCAATAAATGAACTCTTAGCATACTTCTGCAAGGATCAACTAGAAGTATATGATTCCATCATGGCGTCACTTCCATTTACTATACAATCTGTGACACTATTAGTAATTGATAATTTGTATTTTGACATGGATTTAACGACCCAATTTACAGCAAACAATGAAAATATATGTTGAATAAATCCATTTTTACTTGTTTTGAGGTCCTAGGGGTTAATATCAAACCTGTTCCCCGATCCTCTTTGCTACGCCATGGCGTACAAGTGTACGATATGTTTTCATTTTATGATATGATCAGTGATGGATAAAAAGGGTCCAGCTGACACGCACGCCCGAGATGATGTCATAAATAAACATGGTACCCTTGAAGTAAGGCAGAATTTCAGCCGATCATATTTGAAGGGGCGGAATGCATATTATTATTTTGATGTGTTAGAAAGAAAGAAAAAGAAGTTTGAAAAGACAAATGTTGCCAATAACCGTCCTTTTTTTGCGTGTCAGCTGGACCCTTTTTATCCATCACTGGATATGATACATTTTAAACTCTTCACTTCAATTAAATATGCGAAATCATGCGGTACTGAGCACTAAAAGATATTTAAGTTGAAGCATTTACACATTTCAAAACTACATTAATCGTACAGATAGAAGGACGGATTCCGAAGTTACGTGTACAAAAGTACGTGGATACAGTAAGGCCCCATTATTCGTTGGGGATACATCCATATAGACCAGGACCTATGAGGCTCAAATAAATGAAACCCTCAGTGATAAACCCCATACGATAAATATACTTGTCATTTTAATCTTGCAATTATAAATACAAAATGTTCGATATATTTCCTTCTCTCTCTCTCTCTCTATTCTTGGATCCTTCCAAAACAATGATCTCAACTTGAGATTCTCAAGGCATCATAATTATGTATATTCTCCAACATAAGGGCCCTTGATTTTTTAATCGTTTAATTTATTTATCTTACATATTTAGAAATAAAAAAAAAATTATAATACTATTTTATTTGTACGTAATATATGATCAAAAAAACCCTCAAATGTTTAGTTTGAAATTACCACATATTACATAAAAAAAAATAATTATGTATATTTAGACTGTAATGTATGTAGGCCTCATTTTCATAATTAACTTTCATATATACATAATTATAATTTGTATGTATACCTTTGAGAATATTTGATATTTTATTAAAATAAAAAAATAAAAAATGTTTACACTTAACAATCGAATTTTTTTTGTTCTAAATATACCAAAAAATTATACTTCTAAAACGGAATATTCACAGGCAAAAAACCTACTTTCTTTTTTTAATATTATATGTATATTTAATAAACATTGTTTGGTTAAAGCTGACTGACTGTATATATATTATCAGAGATTGGGGCGGATAATAACACTGGTCAAAAATCCTATAAGGGGTATAAGTGTAATAAAAGTTGTTCAAGTTTGCACGCTGATTTCATATCTGTATTTTTTTTTCCCGAGAGTTCGACGGTTATTGAGAAGTCGGACCCTACTTTTTGAGCTAATTTGTCCCTTTTTCCAACTTCAACTTCAATTTAAGCCATAAAGGATACTCATTTTGTGCATTAAAAAAAGATGATTGGCTAGTGTTTTGTATGCAAATTTCATTTCCAGTCTTTGTTTTGACCTAAAGGGGATTTTAGGGGCGTAAAAAAGTCGGTCAAATCCTTTAAACCTAAATAACTCCTTGAATATTACATGAAAGGAATTAATAAGGAATGCATTCAAAAGCTGATACACACAGCTTTCAAACAAAATGTCCAGCGCCCGATAAAAATCCTTAATTAAGAAGAAATCGTCCATCTAAATATGTAAATTTTCATTCAATTTCAATCAAAAATCTACTAGAAATCAAAGACTCACCGTAGAATAACTTTTATTATACTTATACTCCTTAGGATTTTTGACATTTCAAACCTGTGTAATTATTTGATGGCTTATGGAAAATGATCACTATATTTTAAAGACTGTCTAGAACTAATTGTCAACCGTTTTTTTTTTTTACGTTTTTTCCTTTATTTCTCTCTCTCTCTTTGATCGGACATATATAATTTTGTATTTGTAATTTCCCTCTTTTGCCTACTGCTCACCTGTTGATCGTCGATACATGTCATATGCAAACATAGCTCATCATACACCAAATGTCCTTTTACTCAAGGAAGGACTCCTAATGGCTCACAAGATAGATTATGATAAGTTATGAAGACTTATGATTCCATACTCCAAAGGAAATGCTCTTTATAAAAATAGGGGTGATTGACTTTAGAAATAAATATTTTTTTAGTTTTATTACAATGATCGATACTTGTTCAAACTTAATGTTTTGACTCATTAATGAAGGAAATGTATAGGCAGGATCATAAATACTTTTATGTGTCTATGGTTGGTTCAAGTGAGGTATGGTGAACATTGATATATATTTATATATATGGGTACACATACATTCCATTCCTTTCCAACCATTGGTTAAAGAAATAAAAATAGTAATAATACCATTTATTCATTCCTTTATTGATGGCAATTTAATTGCTTTTTAACAGTTGTTGAATGGAAACGTTTTTTAAGCAAATATTTATAAAAAAAATTTTTTTTTTTATTTCTCGTTAAATTGGGGGTTCCTCAAAAAAAAAAAGTAAGAAAATCCCTGAAATATACCATAATATATATACTATTTGGAGTCAACTTAACCTCAAAAATGTGTTTGACTTTGATATTTGTTTTGTTTTTAGTCATTATATAACTCATGGTTAGTTTTTGAGCATTTACCTCACATAAAACCCCCCCTGCTCAACGTCATGAGCATTTGCCCATATTTCTGCACTCTTACCCAACGATTAAATTAATTAGTTTTGTATATATTGAGTAATTTATTATGAGTGGTTTAACTTTTTAATTGGTGGGCATTTGAGGCTAATTTATTCGAGGAGTCATCTCTCTGATGCACTTGCTATTTTGTTGAAAAATAAACCAACAGGGATACTTTGAATTACGTTTAACTTTTTATTTAGAACCAGTGTGGAATTTTGACTTGAATCATGATCGTATTTGGTAGGTAGTGGTTTCCTCATCTTTAGTGACTCTGAACAGATAGATCTCATCTCAGTTTTGAAGGCAGACATTATATATAATTGAATTGAATGTGATAATTATATTAGCAAAAGTATCTGTGATAATAATTTTGAGTCTTTTTTGGTGCATTTTTTAATTTGAATAATGTGCGATAAATCATTGATTTTTCTAGTCACAAGAGATATTCTCTGGGTTGGTTTACGAGGACTTATCTAGCTGGTCTGTTGTACATCAACCAATGTTTGGAGTGTGGGGAGTGAGTATGGAACAAGGGACCCACTTATTGCTTTGAAAATCATTCCAATGTTTAAATGGCCCTTATTCATTTATCCCATCCGTCTTCTTCAGTTTCAACCAGAACTAAAACATATATACTTGAACAATATGTTTTGCATGGTGTTCTACTAAAAAGCCCCCTACTCGTAAATAGGGCCGTTGATATTTGGTGATACATATAAATGTTTTGTTTTTTTGTATTTTGTATTTTTACCTGAATATCAATGAGAACATACATGCATATTAAAATCGATCTTCATCCAAATAAGGTATTTCCTGTTTACACCGTCGTCTCGTAGTCTTTTTCTTCTTCTTTTTTTTTGTTTTAAATATCCAATTATGGAGTGATAAGTCATCTGTTTTATATTTGATACATTGTTGGCCGTTTTTTTTTGTTTTGTTTTTTGACAGAAAATAATATAAAATAAGAAATACTTTAGTAAATAGATAATTAGGGATATTTTCGTGGGTAGTCAGAAATTGATTTAATCAACGGAATTTGACTTCTCATTATCTATTCTTAATGATGATGATACACATGCAGATGTAAGTAGATGGTACAGTACTACCTCGGAGTACGAGTATTTTTTGGCTCTTAGTATTGATGTTTTTAAAATAAAAAAAATAATACAAAACACACTTCTTCAATTTTAAAAACGAGATAATATATCTTAGGCAATTGACTCTTGCAAAAAAAAAGGTCAATAGCTCATTTACTCATGCAATACTTGTCTCTAAATCACTCATTTGACTCTTGTGACTAGAGTCACAAAAGGTCATAACTCTGTGTTTATTCCTATTAAGTTTATACGAGATTATATGTGTCACTTGGATCCAGCTTCTTGAGACTAAAAGTTAAGTTATTAATATAATATTCATCGAAAGGTTGTTTTATTTCAATTAACCAGTATTTTCAAAGACAATCACTCCTCTGTCACGGATATTATACGTAGATCAAGGTGCATCAAATTATCATAAGCACGTCGTTATATTAATAGACTCTCGCAACCTCTAAAAATAAAACAGAAAAAAGGCTCAAAATTCCTCGATAGACGTAGTTTAGTTTTTATAAACTGTGGAACATTTATTCATTTAATATTTGGGAATTGTTTAAAGCACATAACAAGAGCTAACTCTTGTTCAAACAATTAACGTTCAGAGCACAAATTAGAGAAGTAGAAAATTTGACAACTGACAAGTAAATACACTGTAATGTGGTATGTTTCATAGTGTGATGAAATAGCCTAGTCAATAGAAGTCATCATTTTGTAAAGTGTTAGCTCAATAGATTTCATAATAGATCGAAAACACCGCCATGTTGGAGGCATGAATTTTGATATGAACGGTTATATTAAAAATCCTGGAAAAACTTCATTTTATTACTTTTTAAATTAAAACTTAAGGGTTTTTATTCCCTTAAAATTTGTTGAACTATGTTTCTAACAAAATGGCCGACATTCATAATGATGACGTCAGAAGATAAGATAATAATAATAATTCCTTATTTTGACGTAAAAACATTTTATATACACCACATTTTTAAAGCCCTATTTTTGAATAGTTTTTATTTATTTTTTAATGATCCTATTTTCTTTGCTATATAACAATTGTACGTATTACTGCAAATGATATTACATAGTAGAAAATATAATTTTCTAAGAAGAATACTGCATCTACACGACCCTGCTTAAAAATATAAAAAAATTGCCTTAAATGTACAACCATGTTTTTTTTGTTTTTTTAATATCATAAGGAAGATTACAAACCAACCTTATGTCGACTCTTGGATATTAAATAATTGAAAAGTGCGACAAAATGCACGGCTTTATTAAATTAAAATAAGGTAAATGTGGTTTGTTCACTCCCACAGAGCAATATTGGACTCCCTATTTAGTATTATTATGCAAAAAAAAAACCCCTATAGATTAAAAAGTTTCTGAATAAAGAAGAGGACTAAAAAATTATTATTTATAGGAAAAAAAATCTATATATAATTGCTATTAGTATAGGAAATGATGTAACATCAATTTCTCTTTACAGGGTGGTAGTTGTTTGTTGGGCTCAAGTCATGCAAAATTATTATATGCATGAATATCCTCAGTGCATGCCCTTTAAATGAAATGAGCTGATGCATTATTTAACAGAGATGTATGAACATATTACAATGCCTTTTTATAATTTATTTGTTTTTTTTTTGTTCATAAAAAAGTGGAGCAAATGTCAATCCGTTGACATTTTTAAAAGAATGTAACATATCTACAAAAAATTTATAAAGCTACATCAAATAAGGAAAAGAAAAGGACTCGTATTTGAAAAAAAAAAAAATATTTTTTAAAGAGAAAAATGCTTTGACTGCCCGATGTGTGATTTTTGGGGTATACGTACATACAGTGGCTTAAATTGAAGTTGAGGTGATTTTAGTAATAGAAAATGAGATTTGAGGTGCATTGTACTTCTTATGTACATAGAGTAATACCTCGGATTTGGAGACTCCTTGTTGGGTAAGTGTTTTGAGGACTGAGAACAATTTATACATATCATGGACTCTACATTTCCTCATATTTGCATAGGTATGAAAACAGGGATGTACACGATTTATTGTTGACCTTGAAGGTATACACATAGTTTACTCTAGAGTTGGATATATGAAGAGATGAATTTTGAATCATCCCAGGGGTTTTATAGGTTACATTTTGATAGCTCACATATATGTAAATGGTTTTTATTTCCTAAATGGGTCAAATATGTAGAAACATACTAAAATACAAAATATTATTTGGATCAAAATTTGGGCATGTCACTCCGACAAAGGTCATCAACCTATTTATAGACTTTGATATTGATGAAGAAACAAAATCTTCTGTCTCTCGAAAATAGACACTTTATTATTAATTATCAAATAATGATTTTAAATTATCCTTCATATATTAAAAGTCCAAGCTCTGAGTCTGAATGTCACTCCTCTTACACGGATGTGTAGGGATATTCAAAATACATTAATATTTCCATTTGGACAATGTTTTGAGTAATTGGTTGAGGGGTTTATTATCCTTAGTTGCCATCCTTTGAAAAGAGCCAACAACCCATTTTCCCTAAGAAACAAGGGCATTGATGTCTTCTGACTACATAGACACCTAACATATATCATTGTCATTGACCGAATAAAAGTCAATTGATGTACCTACTATTCAGAATCAATTTCCTCAAAAACAATTTTAAAATACAAACATTTCTCAGACTTGCTGACTAATACCTAGGATTTAAAAAACTAAATATATATGTAATTATGTTCGTAATCCAAGGTATTTTTGAGAGACACTTTTAACTACATATAAAGGACTCACAAACTGATTTATACTCAGTATTTTATGATAAGAAACATATGGCCATGGATCTAATGGCGCTTAATTTATAGTTATGCTGCATTTTCTCAGTCATTTTTGGAATTGGAAAACTTTTCTGATGCGAAACTTATTTTTAGGTACTAATGCTGTTGTTCTCGTAATTTGTGTTGTTTTGGTATTATCTTGAAGTCAAAAACAAAATCAAAGCAACTCAATTAAAAACTTTTTTTCCCTTGTTCTCGACCTGGTCATGATCCCGTAGAGTCTTTGTATCATCTTGTAATGAATCCCACAAAGTTTTGGTATTGTCTTAGTTTCAAGTGAATTGGTCTCTGCCATTATCCTACATTGTACCTACATCATTGTTATTTTGACAATAACAATGGGCCCTTCGTATATGAGAGAGAGAGAGAGAGAGAGTGTGTGGCCAAAGTAACACGGCACTCACTATTTGTCCTTTTTAAGTAAACAAAAGTACACATCAAATACAAAAATGTATCATGAATAAAAAAATACTTTTAATTTTCTGTTAATCAGTGTGTACCCACATAAAGTAACAATTATTTTCTACATATATATATATATATTTATATTTATATTTAAGGGTTGTTGTTTCGTATTCATGGGCCAAAAGTCTTGCTTCATTTACCCCATACAAAGACTTAATATTAAGCAATTTTGATACATTTCCAAGGATGGGGGAAAGAAAAAAAAAACGCACTCAATAAACTCTCGCAACCTTTTATACCCTATAATAATAATAATAAATGTAACTTATGGTAATATTGACTGAACGTTCCTTTATAGAATGACGTGGCTAAATGTGATTACGTAACTAACATATGAACACAACATAAAATGTTCAAGTAAATTCTGGCTAGAGTCCAAAAATCAAAATAAATGCCAACACAACAGAGTTGTTCATTGTAACATATAGTTACTGCCTAGTGTGAGTACGAAATTTTGTCCGTCACAATAAAGGAACGGCATTTATGGATATTTAGGTACATGTGCACATAGGTAACTGCACAAATTAATAATTATAATTCATTACACATAGGGGTATATATATATATATATATATATATTTGTAGAGTCAAGTCATTATACAAAGATAATATATTATAAGGCATGCCCATAATTGATTTCTTTTCACCGGCTATATATAATATAAAAATGTATTTTATTAAAAAAAAATATGTCATTCATTTCCAATAAATGGCTTTTTATTTTCTCATACATGGGGGTCCAAATTTTTTGATATTCGGTCCATGAACGTAAATATGTAGATAAATATATATATATACACACACACAAAATTCAATTTAATTATTAAACAAACTTTTAATAGCATGCATGCAAAGGAAAATAATATTAATAAGACTTAGAAGAAAAAACATAAAAATGATTAAAAAAAAAATAAAGTATCAACTTTAGTTTACATGTGTATATATATGTATTTATGTATTAACAGATATGCAACACTTTTTTACCATGTAGACACTTTTATTTTTTTTTCTCTTCGCATTTTGTCTCTTTGAAGTATCTTTTATGACAAATTTTCCTTATATTAATTATTTTTTTTGTGTGTTACATTTTCAATTTATTTTTGTTTGAACTCAATGCATTATACAGTCATGTCTCGGATTCCGAGGTACTTGGTACCCACATCTCCATTGACAATTTGTATTACGACATTTTTTTTTGTGTGTGTGTGTGTTCTTTACATAAAGGAATATTTAGCCTGCGGCCCTTAAAGAGTCTTAAATATGTTATATATGTAAATCTATAATGTGACCCTCATTTGATGTATTTGAAATGCCAATGTGTATGACCTTAGTGTATGGAAAAAGGTTAAAGACCCCTGTTACGCATTATTTTATTTCTCTGGGTCCTGGAACAATTGGATTAATTCCTCCAAGGTTGAGCAGAATTATAGTTAGTGTTGAGCATGTTTCTAATTAATTAGCAAGGTAATATAGCACTCGTTACAAGGTACATCTCTAGGGTAACGAGCAATTGTAATGGGCTCGTTACTTTAGTAATATTTTTTTTTTCAATAATAGACAAAGTACAACAGAGCAATGAATTTGAATTCGGACCTTTCTGATATAATGTAACCCACACTACATTACAACAATCAATGTTTAGAGCATGATAGTTAATTTATGTATGACATACGAGACGATCAGATATGAGGTCCCTAGAATTTTGAAATTTTACATTAGAAACGAGTTATTTTACTTTTATTTTTTCTTTGTAAAACAGTTCCATAATAGAAGGGAAAGTAATTGAATAAGTAACCTTCTTAATTAAAAAAGTAAAATCGTTACCTCTATTTCCGTTCACCCCTAGATATATTGGGCTCCATATTTATGGCTAATACAATACTAACTTGAACTACAAGTCACTTGGTTAGCAAGTGACTTTATCTCTTTTCAATTTGAATCCCACCTAAGTCACTCCAAAGAGGCCAACAAACCATCTGCCCTAGGAAACTGATATGGGAGCAATTCTGCGTCTTGTTACTAGGGTTACTCATTATGATAAATTATTATGATCAATGAGTGGCAGTATATAGATTTGTTCTGAATGAGTAAAATCAGTCGTATAATCATACATAACACGTATGAATAGATGCTTTTAGTTTGCACAATATACCTACAGACATGGCTGCCCTGGGGAATTTCGAGCTTCTGTTCAAAAGAACACCAATAAAATACGAATCCCCTTGTCCGTACACTCTAATGTATAATAATACATATATGCTTTTGTTTCTAAGAAAGCTTAGACCACTGGCCATAGACTGGTCTCCCCCTGATCGACCTGTCTACAAACTTAGATATCAAAATTAAGTTACGTGATGAAATCCTCTCTCACCAGTTTCTAACTTTAGAGTCATTTTGGCTAAAGAATACTTTTCTAATATGTTGATTAGACTCGTAAACCAGGGCAGTACTGTATTTTTTATTTTTGTTTTCAGAAACTTTTACAAAGTAGGTCCTAATTTGTAAAGATTCTTAATGGACATACAACCATACTATGAGACTCACCCCTGTAGTGTTTTTAATAAGAGCACGTCATGTTATTTTCATTGTTATTATTCTGCAAAAAAAAAAAGTGGTTGTCAGTTAGTTTGAAGCTAATGCATCATTTTAACTCCTTTCCTTTTGTTTTTTTTTCAACTTTTGTTTATAAATGAATTAATTGAATTATAGTTTTTTTTTGTTTTTTCCTTTAATTAGTACAAATAATAGGGTTTTTTTTATGTATATTTATGGGTAAACAAAAAATATTGTTTTTCACGACTCCATGTTTTCTGTATCCACAAACAAAATATATATTTATGAATAGATTCATAATGTAATTTATTGTTGCTTTTTTTTTTATTATTTGGCCTAGAGTCATATATATATATAATTGAATAATTATTCCATTCATTCGTATAGTAAATGATCAATTTGTGTGAAGAGGAGGAGAAATATACTAAATGAGAGACTCTCTCTCTCTTAGTCAATTATGCCGTTACGTAATAGACTGACAGTATGAATAATTCACTTGAAAGTGTTTTCAAATGAAAATGTACTGAATATATTTTTAAGTACCTAGGTACATTCCCCTTCTAAATGAAAGAGGCAGATACTTAATTCAAGGGTGTAGAGAGTATGTGAGGGAAGGAGGGCTGAGGGTCTTCTCTCTCAATCACACACACACCCCTTTACACATTAAGCGGTTTTGACGAATTGCATCGGAGTGGGCAAGGATGTGTTCGTCCATTTGCCCCTAACCTTAATGACTTGTAATTTATCTTTAGTTTAAGCTACGGTGTGTGCTTTTAGCTGTCATTCAAATACTAGACAAATGTGCTATCTATGACCTGGATATTTATAACAGCTATCAATGTAGCCTGCTTTTATACTTTTTATACATAAATAATGTCTTATGGATTGGGGAGTGGAGGCGATTAAGTATTTGTACCTTACATATGTACAATAGTAATAATAATAATTTTTAACCCGTTGTAACTAAATACATACTGTACTATATATAAACGCTTGACTTAACGGATGAATTCTCCTCCATGCATATAAATATGTATATATATATATATATATATATATATATAGATCAGTCACTAACTTCTTCCCTCATTAAATAATTCTTCACTTCTATCTAAGGATAGACTTTTTATTTCTGTTTTTGTAACTGCACGTGTACTTATCAGGACATTTTCATCTATATATGCACATACATACATGAGTCAAGTAGTACAATAAAGTCAACCACAAGGAACGATGATAGTGAGCCAACTGTCGAATGAATTGGTCCTATAATAATAAGAATAATTGATAATAATAATAATAATAATGAAGCGATACACATCTTTATATGTAGATGGGAATGGAAGGTCAAATATGGGGCAGACACATGACGTTCGTTAGTCACTCACTCACTCACATATATCACCTTGTAGCTACATATATATATATATCCACCTATGAGCACAATTTATGTATTTATATATATATTTTATATTGCTGTATATGTAATTGAACAGTTTTTAAGATATCCTTTGCTTTCCTGACGACAAATCTCTTTGGCATGGACTCAAGGAGATGAATGTTTATGAAGGTCCTGAGGGCATGTGGTATTTGTAGTATCCACAATTAACTACGGTTATTTACAACATATATGAATTAAATCTCATTCAAACACTTTACAATCATGTACCGTATATTTAAAAACAGGTTCAATAAGTAAGTTTTTTTTTTTTTTTTTTTTTTTTTTTTTGCAAAGTTGAATAAACGGTTATGCCATAATAAAGTAATAAAACCAAGCACACACAAAAATAAGAGGGCTGTTCCCTCCTCCCCCTTAGGCACAAAATACACACATACATAAGTATATATTTGTATGATGTTGTGAGTACTTGCTGGGACTCTGTATGTTTATTAATTATTCCATGCTACTTTTTCATCTATGATCTATAAATGATATTTATTAACCATCATAAATATGTATTTAGGAGTGGATAAACCATGGACCCTTGAATACTATTACGAGCAACTGAATACCAAATCATAATCTGCCATTTTGTATTAGTAAAGTAAAAAAAATGCACCATTTATATTAATAGCAAACATCTTTGGAATTCAAATTATTACATAGTGCTCATTTCATTCAGAGTAGTGTTCTACAGCATTCTGAATTTTAATTTATATTAAACTGTGATTCATGATTTCTACCAATGTATATAATCGATTTTTGTACTAAAGATATTTGTGTATAGTAGAAGATGAAGCAGAATTCAAAGATAAATGTAATTTGTAGCAAACATGCAAATTTAATTTATTTTATTGCATAGAACAAATAAAAAACAACTTTTATTGTATACAAAGTTTTACAGAGCTTATTAAGAAGAACCTTTTAAAAGATATGTATATTCACATAAATTGTTTTCTATTTGCTTGAAATCAAAGGTTTTTTTTCCTCCTCAGTTATTGATGTGGATTTAATATAAATATCAATACCTTCATCACAAGTTAGAGAAGCACTAATCCAGAGCCACAAATAAAAAGATATTTGAATCTCTCTTGAAATTGACTCTGGGGCATTATCCTTAATCTGTGATCAAGTTCTGATGAGAAGAAGGGGAATAATAAATAATTCATATAGAACAAGGGCTCCATATCAAGAGATTGTACACCCCTTAAAGGAGTGGTTCTTAACCTGGGTTCGACTTAACTCCAGGGATTCGGTTCACCCCGCTCGTATAATTCGTCACGCTCTGCTTGGTCATCATTGGCCGTAGCGGATCACACCATATCGCCAGGACTCCATGTATGGAATTTGTAGGGTTAAGAAGAACTACTCCCTCTAAGGATTGAAACTACTTGATTTGTGGGGGTCACGTAGCGAGTGATTACAGGGTTTTTTAAATAATTTTATCACCCTCATCTTTGCGGGACAAGGAACCTGCTTATAATAAGTCATCCCTTTGGATCTTTAACTTTTAAGAAGGGGGTATCGACCACGGGTATTGAGTCAAAAGATTCTGACTCATTTCATTTTGGGATGAGGCAATTCTCTTCTAGGGGGGGGGAGGGGTAAGAGTTAGTACAAAGCAAACATAAGTAGAAAAAAACAATATACATACATAAAACCATGTCAAGGGCCCGTCATTTGATGAAAAGTCGTCTCTAATCAATAATAATAATAATAATGAAGACTTGTCACGGATATTTCTTCGTTACGAACGAACAATAACAACAATAGGGGATGGGCAGACATATGTATGTATATACATACATATAAAACCACTTCTCATAAAAAGTTATGACTTCTCCACCTTGTATTCAGTATTGTTTCCTATAGAGTTGACCATTGGGAGACCATTTTCCTACCCCCACATAACATATATATATATATACACTCCTCTTCTTCTCCTCCTCATGAGAGGGTCTCTTTTTCTTCTTCTTCTTCAAAACAAACACATACAAAATAGTAGCAGCATCTGCGTTTCTATACAGTCTATGTACATATATACGTACAGCATACGCAATAATAACAATAATAATAATAATAATAATAAATAGATTTTTACTCGTAAACTTCATAGTGAAAAACCAATTAACTTAAATTTGCGGCTTCTACATTGAACATATTTGGAATCGAATCCATATAATGTTGTAACTATATTGCCCTACGAGGCAAGGGGGTAAACACCCCTCTCCCCACCCCCTCATATATATATATATATATATAGAAGAGAGAAAAGGAAGAAAAACAACAAAAACAACAACAACTCAGCTAATTGGATTATTGGTTTTGAATGGTTTTGACAATCATGTCTAATTTTTATTTTTTTTTATTTGTTTTTCTCTCTATTGGTTTTTATCTAATAGCTTTGTTTGTTCCTTGGTACTCTTGTATAACTCCCTTCAAAATGGCTCATTCATCCATGATACACGTATGTCTCTTCATTTATATTATTTTTTGGTTCGGATGAAAATATACTGCAAATGGTTGACATACAATATTTTCTCATATACGTGAGTCAGATTTTATTGATTTTATATAATATGGAACCCATAATCGGTTATGTCCTCTTGATCGGTCCTACAAAAATCTTTTCGAGTTAAAGGGCCCTGCACAGAGTATTTTCTTAGTTGATGTTACATGACCTTTAGATTGCCAATTGACTTCCTTCATTAAAACTTGAAGCATCCTTTATGCACGAAGATAGTTTGCCATTATTTTTAATGAAGGCTAATTAGAGTATTTATTATTCTCATTCACATTGAATATTTAGTTATACCTACAACACAGATGAGATGTATGTATGATGATGACCTCATTTTTATTTTAAAGTTTGTTATATGCTTTTGCATCACGACGGAAATTGGACGGAAACTTAATATTTGGGTTATTAGTATGTAACAATCAAAAGATATTCATTTATATGTAGCTATTAATTTGTGGTCTTAAAGGGCCCTTTTTACCTTCTTTTACGATTGTAGAAGGAGAAGAGTCAATTGTAATTGAAACTGTAGATAAAATAATTTGAGAAGGAATTTCAAATAAGATTTACAAAGAATGGATTGGCTTCTAGTACGGATTGTATCATGGTTATAATTATATAAATGAGTCATGCTGCAAGATCCAGAGATCCTTTCCATCAGAATTCGACAATTTGACTCAAAATTGGAGGATCTTCAATCCAGGATCCTTTAGGGTTTTTAAACTTCTATTTGAGTCCTGATCATTCCACTACTTTATCAATCAATTTTTGCTTAGTTGATATCTGGATTTTTTTGTTTTTTTTGTTTGATCCCCTTAGATTCTTAGAAACACATTAGTGGCCAGGGGCGGCAAGGCCACTCCCATACCTGTGCCTCCAGACAACATTTTAATAAATTGAATTGATGAAAAACTTCCTTGTATATTTCAGCTACGTTCCTCTAATTTGCCATATATTAGCTTTGACTAACTAAACGCCACTACTATTTTGAAGCTGCAGCGACTTAATTCCCAGAGCTGACTCTACTCAAACATTCCATCACATACAATACAGCAAACATCATGGGCTCAAAAGGGAATCGTGTTGTAGCAAGGGCATCAGAGTCAATTTGGTTCTTTTTTTAAAAAAAAAAAGATAAATAAATAATACACTACATCTTACATAAGTAACAAAGTACGCTGTTCCAAGTATTCACGAGGGAAAGAGAAATGGCCTTGCCATTGTGTCTATCTAGGGATTACTTCATGATTGTAACTTATGAGATGCTGAATAATTAACGAGTTATGTACAATATATACATAGTTTTTTGTTTCTTTTTTAAAAAAATAAAAAACTTTATTAGATGTTGTTGTTGTTGTTGTTCAAAGTGATATTAAAAGTCACGAGAAGTTTATTTCAAGAAAGAAAGAAAGAAAAAAAAAAGAAGCAAAAAATAAAGGGTGGATAATGAATGAATGAACCATCGTGAGATTTACTCATCATGATTAAAAAATATACATATACATAAATGAAAGACAACAACTAAAGTATACTTACACAGAGGAAAAAAAAGAAAATAATGATGTTTCTATGTAGAAACAAAAACAAAAAATAGAAAGTAAGACAAAAACAATAATTGCCAGAACAAAGAACAATGATTTACTTCATGATAAGTACATATGTTCATTGTTTCAAAGTATTTACGTACATTCATATATATATATAATATATATTGTTATACGTATATTCAAGTTCTATGTTCATTCAAATTAAAAATATCTATCTTTTATAGTTAATGTTTCAAAACGAAAATGTAATTAGAAAAACATTTGTATTTCATAGCCTGTAGAGCACGTTTATGAGTCATTTATATATATATATATACAAGACTAAGGAGTCAAGAAGTCTTCTAGCTCGTGTCCACGTCGTTTCAGTTCTCAACCCCCCATATGAGTCCAAGTCAAGTTGCATGTCTTGGAATATCTGTTCTAGTAGTGTCATGAGTATAAAGTTCAAGTCAAGTCTTAGGGAGTCAAATCAACGTATAGAACAAAAAGTTAATGACGATCTCTTTGGAGTAAAAGGAACTCGTATTTGGGCATGCATAAGAATTGAACAAGAAATGAGCGCTTTATTAGATTTAAACCTTCGGTTCAAACTTTGAAAACTCATTTATTCACACCTAGTATATACTTGTATATGTATATAAAAGTCTGTCCAAGTCTCATAGTCGTAGTAAATTGGCAAACTTTTTTTTATAGCCAATCAAATTAGACACTACTTCATATAAAAATCAAACGTTATAATTTATTTGAGCTCAATTTTTTTGTTATTTTAATTAGAGACTTAATTAAAAGTTTTGACACTCTTTAAAATTGTGAGGTGCAAAGTTTGACTCAATTTACTTCAATGGTTTTAAAATTGTAGAGGTCAAAGTAAGGACCTACAGTTATTTTCAATGTGAAGTGAATTTGGACTGGCTGAGTGTTTTTTTTTAAAAAATGATCATATCTCGGTAACGGGTTGACTCAAAGTAGTTATAATTTAACATATGCTCTATTCATGTAAATAGAAGTGTTTGTACTCAAAATCACTAAATGTCAATCCTAATTATAAATCCGATATTTTAAATGACTTAACTTTAAACTTTGCTCTTTACTCTCTAATGTAATTCAAATATATTCGCAATAAACTCATCAAAAACACCGTCAATTATATGTATATTGCAACTCGTACAATTCGCGCTTATACAAATTATAACTTGTAGAGTGAGATGATGATGGATTACGTCTTCAGAGTTCATTTGAACAAAAAAAAATGCATCTCGAAAAAAAAAAAAAATCCTGATTTTAACGCACATTATTATTTATAGCACATATTTTTTTTGATCATAAAAAATATAAACGTTAAAAGAATACAAAAACTTGTCAATACTCATATATATATATATATATATATATATATATATATATGAATAAAGTTCTTAATACGATCATCCTACATATTAAAGTTCAATCCCACTGTATATTAATAAAGATAAATGCCCCTTTTTAAGAATCATAACCTGAAATCAAGTCTCGAGTTTTATTCAAATTAGAATATTTTAACATTTGTGCCTAGTCGAGTCACAATTCGTATTCTTATATTGAGTTTGAGTTAAATTCGTGTCTCAGTGAAGTCATAAGTCCTGGTTTGATGTGTTTTGAGTGTAACTCGAGTTATAGTCGAAAGAAGTCCAAGTTTCCAGTTTAAAATATACACGTATATTAGGTTGATCAAAGGGCCTCTTTTAACCAGGCATATTGTCTTCATTTTACATAATATGCTTCGTCTGTATAAATTATTTTTCTAAATTCATGAAATGTTCGGGGTTTTTTTTTTAATAAAAAAAGGATTCAAAATATTATTTATAACAAAAAAATGGATCTAAATTATCTTTTCTAACAAAAATATATAATTCAAATTTATTTTTTCACTATAAAATGTTAACACGCTCCTTCAAAAACATTGATCCTCGGAACAACTGTACTCCAATATTGATTCAAGTGTGTCCTCATTTTTGAAAATCAAAGTATATTTTATGTGCACACATATGTCAATAAGTAAGGACAGTTTAAGTAGATGTTGTAAGAATCTTCTTTCTTGATTTGATTCATTCTTTATTTGAGGGTTTTTTTATTGCTCGAGAAACTTGTCAATCATTTGAACTACAGTAGCATATACGTGCCAAATCTGTGGTACTTTGGAGAAATTAACCGCAACCTATTAAGTCTTAATGATACTAAATAGAATTAAATAATCAAATTCATGAATGGACCTTCGAATCAATTTTCAGTTTTGACAAACCAAATTCTTGATCAAATTAACGTCTTAAGTAAAATATAGCATATAAAAATTCAATTTTTAAGAGGTAGAAAGAGCAACAAGATACCATTAACTTGAACTGTGATCAAGAAGATAATATAAACCTGATCTCATTTTTAGTTATATCCATCAACAACGAAAGAAACCAGCTCTATTTTTTTATATTTTAAGCTTGTAGATGGCTTCCAAAAACGCACTCCAGTTCTGACGTACATGACGAATAAACATTATTTGAGATCATGATACACTAAGACACTCATGATAACATAGATAAACCTTTTTCAATGGATATAAAAAAATTTCACTAATATTCTGTACGCTACTTTATTTCAGGTTTTGGACAAAACAGTTTCACTAGTCATTTGAATTCCGAGTATTGAAAGGATTTACGAGTGATGATACGAGATGCGTCTATGACACACAATTTATGTACCCTCATAGAAATACCTTAAGGGATTTTTACTTCAAGGATAAAAAAATGTATTGCTTTTTACACTAAGTTTTGATGTTTAAGTCATCATCCCAATAAACACTTGATAAAAAAATGAAGTCAATTTAATATTGAAGATATGTATATGAGCTATTAAGCAAATTGAAGGAGTGGACATACAAAAGGAAAATAGCTAAATAATTTATAAATAGTGTTCATCTATAACCTTAAATAGGGGGGGCTCCCAATAAATATACCGAAAAATATCTTATGAGAAAATTAAATTTTCTTTAACACAATAGGTATTCCCAGAATCTTTTTAAGCTGACACTACACATATGTACACCTACATATATGGGACAAAAGAAAAAATAAATAAATAAAAAAGGCTTTTTGGCCTTTATATTAATAATCAACTAATAGGACTGATATGGCTGTGCCTAAGTACATTAGAATGCCCTATTTGGGGGCTTTCTGTAAGTTTACTTTCTTCCCTGCACCTTGATTTTTTTCTACTGGAGGCATACAAAAAACAGGATTTGAAAAAATTTCAGGTTCCCTATGGCATTTTGAGCTCAAAACTGCTCATTTTCAAACGTTTTCTATGACCATACTTTTGTTCACTTTTAAAGCTATTGAGCAAAAATTGTATCTTTATTGTGGCAAAGGGCAAAGAACAGTTGACATTATTTTATTTTTTATGTCTTTTGAAGCAACATATACTTTAAACGTTTCTTAGTCAATATTTAGCCTATAGCTTTTTTTTTTAAATTGAACGACTCATCAAAACGCTACTAAAATGGCGTATTTTGACCCAAAAATTGCTATCAAAATTGCTATGTAAATTTCAAGTGTGATATGAAAAAAATCCTCACGAATAGTTACATACCAATATGGTGCTAAAGACTTCAATATATTTACCTACTTTTGGAGAAATGATTTATGGCTCACTCCCAATTACATACATACAACACATATTCTGAACAGACAGACATAGATACAAAGACGAAGAAGAAGAAAAAAGCAGAGATTCAAGGCTTTTAAGTGTCCAATTTGTTTTTGTTCTATGTACATACATAACATACTATGTAGGTATACAAGCTAAAGAAACAAAATTCCTTTGAGAGAGAAAAGAGAGAGTGAAAAACAACAACAACACATTTATAACTTATTGATTTATTGACATACACAACGAAATAGGTTCACGGGTATAACATATATTAATTTATATTATTTTTTGCCAAAGTCATGTTTTTATTCTTGAGAGTGAAAAAAAAAAAAAAAAAATTACATTTTTCTTTTTTTTTTTCAATTAAGAGTCATTTTTTTAATGAACGATGTGTTACAAAAAAAAAAAACCATCAAAAAACGGTTGAAACTATTATGTATTTTTTTTTTGATGTTGTTCCGATCCATTTAGGTAAGAAAAACAACCCCTTCCGCTCGCACTGGGGTCATTTTTCACCTCTTACATCCCTGATGAGACTGAAGGGCTCATTAATCAGAGTTTGCGGTTTTTAACCCCTTACATAGTCAGTCAATGAGGTGTGTGTGTGTGTCTGTGTACTCCCCTTGAGGGACTCTTACCCATTCATGCATGTAGTATAAGCAAATCACTTTGTCAATGTCGGGTAGGACAATGTGCATGGAGTTCATTCATGTCCTCATCATAGGAGCAAGGGTAATAAAGTGTGTATGTGCTCTGTTTCGGATGGAGGGAAAAAAAAGAAGAAGAGGAATATTGAGTAACAATGAAAAATAAAAAGTACAAAATATATTTTACATAACATTAGGCCACCCCATGGACTGCTAACACCCCTATCAAACAATCCCTGATTATTTAGAACACTTTGTGTTCACTTTTTTTTTCTCTCTCTCTCTTTTTTGCAATGAGTTGCATAAAAGCTCCTCAATAATTGTACAAATCCATTGCCTTTGCTCCGTCACAACCAAGACCTGATGACGTCTCTCTAATACGTCATTGTAATAATAATAATAATAATAATATGAATTCAAGAATTTGACAACTTTATTTTAATTTAAAATTTGATTTCTACTCATTTGTAATCAAACACTTGTTGGCTCAATGCATGCGTATTTATGAATTGCATTTGTTTATTCCATCGAGTAAAACATCAAGACGAGTCAATTCAAGAAGTTAGTTCAAGAAAGACAATAATAATAATAATATGTGGATTTAAACATTTCGTACTTTTGTATTAGATATTTGACAAATGCATTTTTGTTCGTGATTGAAAGACTCTGTGTCTAATAGCAGTTGGTTGGAAAAGAATGTGGATTTGTGGATTGGAAAGGGATTTTCAAATACAAATAACAGAGGTGAGAGAAACTTTTTGTGTTGAAAAAAAGAATAAACCTTTTCGACAGAAAAAACAAAAAAACAATTTGAGATTCTTATGAATTATAAATGTATATATATATATATATATGTACGTTTGTTATAATAATAATTTATAGACCTTGTTATAAAAAATAATAACAAAAAATAGGGCATAGAGAGAAGCGGGGGGGATGCCAAAGGAATAGGATTACAATCCAGGGATTATATTTGTTTTTTGTTTTTTTTTTCACTATTTTTATGTACAGATAGAGTATCAATAAAATGATGTGAAATTCGATGCTTTATAACATCCCAAGCGCACATGTATCCCCCCCTTTTATGATCACTCAATTTATGACTTTTATCATACCATCGACTCACAGATCCTAAAAAATCAAATTACTTATGTACTTCTCTGTACTGACTTTCAATGAATAAATAATAAAACAACCATAAAATAAATAAAGAAACTTTCTCTACTCAAGAAAAATTTCATCAAAATAAATGTATATGTGTATACCTGTAGGTCATAGGCAGCTAAAAAATAACATTCAATTATTACTACTCACATTTTCCTGACCTGAATGATTAATAGTTCTTTACTCTCTTCTCTTATTCAAATCGTTAGAAAAAAAATGTTTGACACCTGTTTATTTGTTTGTTTAAAAATAATTTGTCAAAATGTGTAATAATTATATTTCAAAATGCATTTTTTTTTGTTTTGTTTGTTTACCTATCTCTTTCCCATGGATTTATCCATCCAAAAAATACCCATATCTACATTAAAACAAACGTATCTTTCAAAGAAAATTTATTATACTTAATTGGTTATAAGTATAGAGTACAAAATGCAATATACATACATCCTGATGTCCATTGTAACTTCATCTTCGTGTGAAGAAAACAATTTACAAGGATTCTTAAAATAATATCTAATTGGATAAAAAATTTTATTACTCAACATTTCTCGATCATACTGATCATTAATTGAAGTAGTATCTTGATTAGTGTTTCCAGGACATTATAAACTATTATCTAATTTCATTATTTCGATTCTTCATCTCTACATAGCTTTTCAATTGACCACTCATTTGGGCAGATCAATCCAAAAGATTAAATAATAATAGTTGCATCAAAAAAATAGAAGGTTAAAAATGAAAAAATACAGGATGAACTTATTAATTCAGAATACAATGCTAGTAGTGCTGCAGACTCAAGAATTTGCATAAAACTAATCACTCACTCATTTCGCCCAGAAATGCGAATGTGGAAGGGAGAAAAAGATGAATTGAGTTAATGATTGAAATTGTCAATACTTCAAGAATGGAGAGTCATGCTTAGGAGGGTTGTTAAAGTTTGTTGCGGGTGTGCCTGTGAGACTTCAAGGGCGTGGTATTGTATTGAATAAATACGTATTCTCTCATCACTATGGATATCTTATGAGACTGAGCCGTGATCGTATAGTGGTTAGTACCCTGCGTTGTGGCCGCAGTAACCCAGGTTCGAATCCTGGTCACGGCACGTCCTTTTTGCTGCAGTTTGGTGTAAATTCTTTCAAATCAAACCTCTCTTTTTTTGCATACAAAACAGTACATATGTATATATGAAACATAGTTCTACATACATTATAGCTTTTACTGCCTCATCTTTCTTGACAGACTACCCAGAAGTCAATAGTTTGAATCTTAAATATATGAAAGTCAATTTTTTTATTCATTCCACTCGTAATTATCAATATAACTACAAACAAAAATTACACACATTAATATTATATTATTTTTCCCCATAATCTTGAAAAAAGAAGGGGTTTCGATTCTTCATCTCTACATAGCTCTTCAATTGACCACTCATTTGGGCAGGTCAATCCAAACGATTAAATAATAATAGTTGCATCAAATAAATAGAAGGTATAGAAGAAAAAATGAAAAAAAATAAAGATCATATTTTTTGAAGTCTCTGATCTTTTTCTTTCTTTCTTTCTTTCTTTCTTTTATATCATTGAAAAACTAGATTACTTAGTGAGATAAACGTAAGGAGATTATCAAAATAAATTGTGAAATAACCATATAACCTTGTCTTTACTTTATTGATTTAGTAAATAAATTAAGAGTAGATCTGCATTTCCCAAATTGAATTGAATCTTCCTTATTCACTTTATATGTTTTTACTTTGGTATAAATCGAATGGAATTAGATATCCACTTGTTGAACATTTCTCACCCCAATCTAAATCCAAAGCAGATTGCTTTATTTCTGAATTGTTTGTTTGAATCCGTGTTTTCCGAAATACTGAAACAGTGATTGATCATGAGATCTATTCTGGCTAAATCTTTTTCGAAGATGGGTAACCAAAAGTCAAAGTTTCCAGTACTTATCATTTTTGTGGATTTGATTTGACTCATTTAGTTGGAGGTAGTGCATTATGTCCTGGAATTTGTTCCTCCTCACTCTGGTTATACACTACAAAGTTTCTGAGATATCCGCCATATTTCCATTAATTCCTATTACTTGGAAGAGAATAGCATCAAAATCCGGATAAAAACTTTCCTATCTTTAATTGTTTACATCTGAAAGAGACATTGGTATTTCTATTCTTCCTGGAGGGACTCTTTGACTACTCTTCTTCAAAATCTGCATTATGTATCAACATCTAAGTGATGTAATATTTCATGTAACTAAAAGTCCCTATAAAATGATACTTATTATCCTAGCCTTGCTTTAAAAATACGTTTTTGAAGAGGCTCTAATACGGAAATGGAAAAGGACAAGGAAATCTCTACTCTAAACTACTGGAAATATTTTATGCAAAACATAGAAATATACCAAAAAAAAAATTGATTTACTTTTCATTTCCTACCATATTTTATTAACTAAAAATCAAATTTCTAAAAATGATATGTACAGAAGGCCACTGTTTAAAAATGAAAAAATACAGGATGAACTTATTAATTCAGAATACAATGCTAGTAGTGCTGCAGACTCAAGAATTTGCATAAAACTAATCACTCACTCATTTCGCCCAGAAATGCGAATGTGGAAGGGAGAAAAAGATGAATTGAGTTAATGATTGAAATTGTCAATACTTCAAGAATGGAGAGTCATGCTTAGGAGGGTTGTTAAAGTTTGTTGCGGGTGTGCCTGTGAGACTTCAAGGGCGTGGTATTGTATTGAATAAATACGTATTCTCTCATCACTATGGATATCTTATGAGACTGAGCCGTGATCGTATAGTGGTTAGTACCCTGCGTTGTGGCCGCAGTAACCCAGGTTCGAATCCTGGTCACGGCACGTCCTTTTTGCTGCAGTTTGGTGTAAATTCTTTCAAATCAAACCTCTCTTTTTTTGCATACAAAACAGTACATATGTATATATGAAACATAGTTCTACATACATTATAGCTTTTACTGCCTCATCTTTCTTGACAGACTACCCAGAAGTCAATAGTTTGAATCTTAAATATATGAAAGTCAATTTTTTTATTCATTCCACTCGTAATTATCAATATAACTACAAACAAAAATTACACACATTAATATTATATTATTTTTCCCCATAATCTTGAAAAAAGAAGGGGTTTCGATTCTTCATCTCTACATAGCTCTTCAATTGACCACTCATTTGGGCAGGTCAATCCAAACGATTAAATAATAATAGTTGCATCAAATAAATAGAAGGTATAGAAGAAAAAATGAAAAAAAATAAAGATCATATTTTTTGAAGTCTCTGATCTTTTTCTTTCTTTCTTTCTTTCTTTCTTTTATATCATTGAAAAACTAGATTACTTAGTGAGATAAACGTAAGGAGATTATCAAAATAAATTGTGAAATAACCATATAACCTTGTCTTTACTTTATTGATTTAGTAAATAAATTAAGAGTAGATCTGCATTTCCCAAATTGAATTGAATCTTCCTTATTCACTTTATATGTTTTTACTTTGGTATAAATCGAATGGAATTAGATATCCACTTGTTGAACATTTCTCACCCCAATCTAAATCCAAAGCAGATTGCTTTATTTCTGAATTGTTTGTTTGAATCCGTGTTTTCCGAAATACTGAAACAGTGATTGATCATGAGATCTATTCTGGCTAAATCTTTTTCGAAGATGGGTAACCAAAAGTCAAAGTTTCCAGTACTTATCATTTTTGTGGATTTGATTTGACTCATTTAGTTGGAGGTAGTGCATTATGTCCTGGAATTTGTTCCTCCTCACTCTGGTTATACACTACAAAGTTTCTGAGATATCCGCCATATTTCCATTAATTCCTATTACTTGGAAGAGAATAGCATCAAAATCCGGATAAAAACTTTCCTATCTTTAATTGTTTACATCTGAAAGAGACATTGGTATTTCTATTCTTCCTGGAGGGACTCTTTGACTACTCTTCTTCAAAATCTGCATTATGTATCAACATCTAAGTGATGTAATATTTCATGTAACTAAAAGTCCCTATAAAATGATACTTATTATCCTAGCCTTGCTTTAAAAATACGTTTTTGAAGAGGCTCTAATACGGAAATGGAAAAGGACAAGGAAATCTCTACTCTAAACTACTGGAAATATTTTATGCAAAACATAGAAATATACCAAAAAAAAAATTGATTTACTTTTCATTTCCTACCATATTTTATTAACTAAAAATCAAATTTCTAAAAATGATATGTACAGAAGGCCACTGTTTAAAAATGAAAAAATACAGGATGAACTTATTAATTCAGAATACAATGCTAGTAGTGCTGCAGACTCAAGAATTTGCATAAAACTAATCACTCACTCATTTCGCCCAGAAATGCGAATGTGGAAGGGAGAAAAAGATGAATTGAGTTAATGATTGAAATTGTCAATACTTCAAGAATGGAGAGTCATGCTTAGGAGGGTTGTTAAAGTTTGTTGCGGGTGTGCCTGTGAGACTTCAAGGGCGTGGTATTGTATTGAATAAATACGTATTCTCTCATCACTATGGATATCTTATGAGACTGAGCCGTGATCGTATAGTGGTTAGTACCCTGCGTTGTGGCCGCAGTAACCCAGGTTCGAATCCTGGTCACGGCACGTCCTTTTTGCTGCAGTTTGGTGTAAATTCTTTCAAATCAAACCTCTCTTTTTTTGCATACAAAACAGTACATATGTATATATGAAACATAGTTCTACATACATTATAGCTTTTACTGCCTCATCTTTCTTGACAGACTACCCAGAAGTCAATAGTTTGAATCTTAAATATATGAAAGTCAATTTTTTTATTCATTCCACTCGTAATTATCAATATAACTACAAACAAAAATTACACACATTAATATTATATTATTTTTCCCCATAATCTTGAAAAAAGAAGGGGTTTCGATTCTTCATCTCTACATAGCTCTTCAATTGACCACTCATTTGGGCAGGTCAATCCAAACGATTAAATAATAATAGTTGCATCAAATAAATAGAAGGTATAGAAGAAAAAATGAAAAAAAATAAAGATCATATTTTTTGAAGTCTCTGATCTTTTTCTTTCTTTCTTTCTTTCTTTCTTTTATATCATTGAAAAACTAGATTACTTAGTGAGATAAACGTAAGGAGATTATCAAAATAAATTGTGAAATAACCATATAACCTTGTCTTTACTTTATTGATTTAGTAAATAAATTAAGAGTAGATCTGCATTTCCCAAATTGAATTGAATCTTCCTTATTCACTTTATATGTTTTTACTTTGGTATAAATCGAATGGAATTAGATATCCACTTGTTGAACATTTCTCACCCCAATCTAAATCCAAAGCAGATTGCTTTATTTCTGAATTGTTTGTTTGAATCCGTGTTTTCCGAAATACTGAAACAGTGATTGATCATGAGATCTATTCTGGCTAAATCTTTTTCGAAGATGGGTAACCAAAAGTCAAAGTTTCCAGTACTTATCATTTTTGTGGATTTGATTTGACTCATTTAGTTGGAGGTAGTGCATTATGTCCTGGAATTTGTTCCTCCTCACTCTGGTTATACACTACAAAGTTTCTGAGATATCCGCCATATTTCCATTAATTCCTATTACTTGGAAGAGAATAGCATCAAAATCCGGATAAAAACTTTCCTATCTTTAATTGTTTACATCTGAAAGAGACATTGGTATTTCTATTCTTCCTGGAGGGACTCTTTGACTACTCTTCTTCAAAATCTGCATTATGTATCAACATCTAAGTGATGTAATATTTCATGTAACTAAAAGTCCCTATAAAATGATACTTATTATCCTAGCCTTGCTTTAAAAATACGTTTTTGAAGAGGCTCTAATACGGAAATGGAAAAGGACAAGGAAATCTCTACTCTAAACTACTGGAAATATTTTATGCAAAACATAGAAATATACCAAAAAAAAAATTGATTTACTTTTCATTTCCTACCATATTTTATTAACTAAAAATCAAATTTCTAAAAATGATATGTACAGAAGGCCACTGTTTAAAAATGAAAAAATACAGGATGAACTTATTAATTCAGAATACAATGCTAGTAGTGCTGCAGACTCAAGAATTTGCATAAAACTAATCACTCACTCATTTCGCCCAGAAATGCGAATGTGGAAGGGAGAAAAAGATGAATTGAGTTAATGATTGAAATTGTCAATACTTCAAGAATGGAGAGTCATGCTTAGGAGGGTTGTTAAAGTTTGTTGCGGGTGTGCCTGTGAGACTTCAAGGGCGTGGTATTGTATTGAATAAATACGTATTCTCTCATCACTATGGATATCTTATGAGACTGAGCCGTGATCGTATAGTGGTTAGTACCCTGCGTTGTGGCCGCAGTAACCCAGGTTCGAATCCTGGTCACGGCACGTCCTTTTTGCTGCAGTTTGGTGTAAATTCTTTCAAATCAAACCTCTCTTTTTTTGCATACAAAACAGTACATATGTATATATGAAACATAGTTCTACATACATTATAGCTTTTACTGCCTCATCTTTCTTGACAGACTACCCAGAAGTCAATAGTTTGAATCTTAAATATATGAAAGTCAATTTTTTTATTCATTCCACTCGTAATTATCAATATAACTACAAACAAAAATTACACACATTAATATTATATTATTTTTCCCCATAATCTTGAAAAAAGAAGGGGTTTCGATTCTTCATCTCTACATAGCTCTTCAATTGACCACTCATTTGGGCAGGTCAATCCAAACGATTAAATAATAATAGTTGCATCAAATAAATAGAAGGTATAGAAGAAAAAATGAAAAAAAATAAAGATCATATTTTTTGAAGTCTCTGATCTTTTTCTTTCTTTCTTTCTTTCTTTCTTTTATATCATTGAAAAACTAGATTACTTAGTGAGATAAACGTAAGGAGATTATCAAAATAAATTGTGAAATAACCATATAACCTTGTCTTTACTTTATTGATTTAGTAAATAAATTAAGAGTAGATCTGCATTTCCCAAATTGAATTGAATCTTCCTTATTCACTTTATATGTTTTTACTTTGGTATAAATCGAATGGAATTAGATATCCACTTGTTGAACATTTCTCACCCCAATCTAAATCCAAAGCAGATTGCTTTATTTCTGAATTGTTTGTTTGAATCCGTGTTTTCCGAAATACTGAAACAGTGATTGATCATGAGATCTATTCTGGCTAAATCTTTTTCGAAGATGGGTAACCAAAAGTCAAAGTTTCCAGTACTTATCATTTTTGTGGATTTGATTTGACTCATTTAGTTGGAGGTAGTGCATTATGTCCTGGAATTTGTTCCTCCTCACTCTGGTTATACACTACAAAGTTTCTGAGATATCCGCCATATTTCCATTAATTCCTATTACTTGGAAGAGAATAGCATCAAAATCCGGATAAAAACTTTCCTATCTTTAATTGTTTACATCTGAAAGAGACATTGGTATTTCTATTCTTCCTGGAGGGACTCTTTGACTACTCTTCTTCAAAATCTGCATTATGTATCAACATCTAAGTGATGTAATATTTCATGTAACTAAAAGTCCCTATAAAATGATACTTATTATCCTAGCCTTGCTTTAAAAATACGTTTTTGAAGAGGCTCTAATACGGAAATGGAAAAGGACAAGGAAATCTCTACTCTAAACTACTGGAAATATTTTATGCAAAACATAGAAATATACCAAAAAAAAAATTGATTTACTTTTCATTTCCTACCATATTTTATTAACTAAAAATCAAATTTCTAAAAATGATATGTACAGAAGGCCACTGTTTAAAAATGAAAAAATACAGGATGAACTTATTAATTCAGAATACAATGCTAGTAGTGCTGCAGACTCAAGAATTTGCATAAAACTAATCACTCACTCATTTCGCCCAGAAATGCGAATGTGGAAGGGAGAAAAAGATGAATTGAGTTAATGATTGAAATTGTCAATACTTCAAGAATGGAGAGTCATGCTTAGGAGGGTTGTTAAAGTTTGTTGCGGGTGTGCCTGTGAGACTTCAAGGGCGTGGTATTGTATTGAATAAATACGTATTCTCTCATCACTATGGATATCTTATGAGACTGAGCCGTGATCGTATAGTGGTTAGTACCCTGCGTTGTGGCCGCAGTAACCCAGGTTCGAATCCTGGTCACGGCACGTCCTTTTTGCTGCAGTTTGGTGTAAATTCTTTCAAATCAAACCTCTCTTTTTTTGCATACAAAACAGTACATATGTATATATGAAACATAGTTCTACATACATTATAGCTTTTACTGCCTCATCTTTCTTGACAGACTACCCAGAAGTCAATAGTTTGAATCTTAAATATATGAAAGTCAATTTTTTTATTCATTCCACTCGTAATTATCAATATAACTACAAACAAAAATTACACACATTAATATTATATTATTTTTCCCCATAATCTTGAAAAAAGAAGGGGTTTCGATTCTTCATCTCTACATAGCTCTTCAATTGACCACTCATTTGGGCAGGTCAATCCAAACGATTAAATAATAATAGTTGCATCAAATAAATAGAAGGTATAGAAGAAAAAATGAAAAAAAATAAAGATCATATTTTTTGAAGTCTCTGATCTTTTTCTTTCTTTCTTTCTTTCTTTCTTTTATATCATTGAAAAACTAGATTACTTAGTGAGATAAACGTAAGGAGATTATCAAAATAAATTGTGAAATAACCATATAACCTTGTCTTTACTTTATTGATTTAGTAAATAAATTAAGAGTAGATCTGCATTTCCCAAATTGAATTGAATCTTCCTTATTCACTTTATATGTTTTTACTTTGGTATAAATCGAATGGAATTAGATATCCACTTGTTGAACATTTCTCACCCCAATCTAAATCCAAAGCAGATTGCTTTATTTCTGAATTGTTTGTTTGAATCCGTGTTTTCCGAAATACTGAAACAGTGATTGATCATGAGATCTATTCTGGCTAAATCTTTTTCGAAGATGGGTAACCAAAAGTCAAAGTTTCCAGTACTTATCATTTTTGTGGATTTGATTTGACTCATTTAGTTGGAGGTAGTGCATTATGTCCTGGAATTTGTTCCTCCTCACTCTGGTTATACACTACAAAGTTTCTGAGATATCCGCCATATTTCCATTAATTCCTATTACTTGGAAGAGAATAGCATCAAAATCCGGATAAAAACTTTCCTATCTTTAATTGTTTACATCTGAAAGAGACATTGGTATTTCTATTCTTCCTGGAGGGACTCTTTGACTACTCTTCTTCAAAATCTGCATTATGTATCAACATCTAAGTGATGTAATATTTCATGTAACTAAAAGTCCCTATAAAATGATACTTATTATCCTAGCCTTGCTTTAAAAATACGTTTTTGAAGAGGCTCTAATACGGAAATGGAAAAGGACAAGGAAATCTCTACTCTAAACTACTGGAAATATTTTATGCAAAACATAGAAATATACCAAAAAAAAAATTGATTTACTTTTCATTTCCTACCATATTTTATTAACTAAAAATCAAATTTCTAAAAATGATATGTACAGAAGGCCACTGTTTAAAAATGAAAAAATACAGGATGAACTTATTAATTCAGAATACAATGCTAGTAGTGCTGCAGACTCAAGAATTTGCATAAAACTAATCACTCACTCATTTCGCCCAGAAATGCGAATGTGGAAGGGAGAAAAAGATGAATTGAGTTAATGATTGAAATTGTCAATACTTCAAGAATGGAGAGTCATGCTTAGGAGGGTTGTTAAAGTTTGTTGCGGGTGTGCCTGTGAGACTTCAAGGGCGTGGTATTGTATTGAATAAATACGTATTCTCTCATCACTATGGATATCTTATGAGACTGAGCCGTGATCGTATAGTGGTTAGTACCCTGCGTTGTGGCCGCAGTAACCCAGGTTCGAATCCTGGTCACGGCACGTCCTTTTTGCTGCAGTTTGGTGTAAATTCTTTCAAATCAAACCTCTCTTTTTTTGCATACAAAACAGTACATATGTATATATGAAACATAGTTCTACATACATTATAGCTTTTACTGCCTCATCTTTCTTGACAGACTACCCAGAAGTCAATAGTTTGAATCTTAAATATATGAAAGTCAATTTTTTTATTCATTCCACTCGTAATTATCAATATAACTACAAACAAAAATTACACACATTAATATTATATTATTTTTCCCCATAATCTTGAAAAAAGAAGGGGTTTCGATTCTTCATCTCTACATAGCTCTTCAATTGACCACTCATTTGGGCAGGTCAATCCAAACGATTAAATAATAATAGTTGCATCAAATAAATAGAAGGTATAGAAGAAAAAATGAAAAAAAATAAAGATCATATTTTTTGAAGTCTCTGATCTTTTTCTTTCTTTCTTTCTTTCTTTCTTTTATATCATTGAAAAACTAGATTACTTAGTGAGATAAACGTAAGGAGATTATCAAAATAAATTGTGAAATAACCATATAACCTTGTCTTTACTTTATTGATTTAGTAAATAAATTAAGAGTAGATCTGCATTTCCCAAATTGAATTGAATCTTCCTTATTCACTTTATATGTTTTTACTTTGGTATAAATCGAATGGAATTAGATATCCACTTGTTGAACATTTCTCACCCCAATCTAAATCCAAAGCAGATTGCTTTATTTCTGAATTGTTTGTTTGAATCCGTGTTTTCCGAAATACTGAAACAGTGATTGATCATGAGATCTATTCTGGCTAAATCTTTTTCGAAGATGGGTAACCAAAAGTCAAAGTTTCCAGTACTTATCATTTTTGTGGATTTGATTTGACTCATTTAGTTGGAGGTAGTGCATTATGTCCTGGAATTTGTTCCTCCTCACTCTGGTTATACACTACAAAGTTTCTGAGATATCCGCCATATTTCCATTAATTCCTATTACTTGGAAGAGAATAGCATCAAAATCCGGATAAAAACTTTCCTATCTTTAATTGTTTACATCTGAAAGAGACATTGGTATTTCTATTCTTCCTGGAGGGACTCTTTGACTACTCTTCTTCAAAATCTGCATTATGTATCAACATCTAAGTGATGTAATATTTCATGTAACTAAAAGTCCCTATAAAATGATACTTATTATCCTAGCCTTGCTTTAAAAATACGTTTTTGAAGAGGCTCTAATACGGAAATGGAAAAGGACAAGGAAATCTCTACTCTAAACTACTGGAAATATTTTATGCAAAACATAGAAATATACCAAAAAAAAAATTGATTTACTTTTCATTTCCTACCATATTTTATTAACTAAAAATCAAATTTCTAAAAATGATATGTACAGAAGGCCACTGTTTAAAAATGAAAAAATACAGGATGAACTTATTAATTCAGAATACAATGCTAGTAGTGCTGCAGACTCAAGAATTTGCATAAAACTAATCACTCACTCATTTCGCCCAGAAATGCGAATGTGGAAGGGAGAAAAAGATGAATTGAGTTAATGATTGAAATTGTCAATACTTCAAGAATGGAGAGTCATGCTTAGGAGGGTTGTTAAAGTTTGTTGCGGGTGTGCCTGTGAGACTTCAAGGGCGTGGTATTGTATTGAATAAATACGTATTCTCTCATCACTATGGATATCTTATGAGACTGAGCCGTGATCGTATAGTGGTTAGTACCCTGCGTTGTGGCCGCAGTAACCCAGGTTCGAATCCTGGTCACGGCACGTCCTTTTTGCTGCAGTTTGGTGTAAATTCTTTCAAATCAAACCTCTCTTTTTTTGCATACAAAACAGTACATATGTATATATGAAACATAGTTCTACATACATTATAGCTTTTACTGCCTCATCTTTCTTGACAGACTACCCAGAAGTCAATAGTTTGAATCTTAAATATATGAAAGTCAATTTTTTTATTCATTCCACTCGTAATTATCAATATAACTACAAACAAAAATTACACACATTAATATTATATTATTTTTCCCCATAATCTTGAAAAAAGAAGGGGTTTCGATTCTTCATCTCTACATAGCTCTTCAATTGACCACTCATTTGGGCAGGTCAATCCAAACGATTAAATAATAATAGTTGCATCAAATAAATAGAAGGTATAGAAGAAAAAATGAAAAAAAATAAAGATCATATTTTTTGAAGTCTCTGATCTTTTTCTTTCTTTCTTTCTTTCTTTCTTTTATATCATTGAAAAACTAGATTACTTAGTGAGATAAACGTAAGGAGATTATCAAAATAAATTGTGAAATAACCATATAACCTTGTCTTTACTTTATTGATTTAGTAAATAAATTAAGAGTAGATCTGCATTTCCCAAATTGAATTGAATCTTCCTTATTCACTTTATATGTTTTTACTTTGGTATAAATCGAATGGAATTAGATATCCACTTGTTGAACATTTCTCACCCCAATCTAAATCCAAAGCAGATTGCTTTATTTCTGAATTGTTTGTTTGAATCCGTGTTTTCCGAAATACTGAAACAGTGATTGATCATGAGATCTATTCTGGCTAAATCTTTTTCGAAGATGGGTAACCAAAAGTCAAAGTTTCCAGTACTTATCATTTTTGTGGATTTGATTTGACTCATTTAGTTGGAGGTAGTGCATTATGTCCTGGAATTTGTTCCTCCTCACTCTGGTTATACACTACAAAGTTTCTGAGATATCCGCCATATTTCCATTAATTCCTATTACTTGGAAGAGAATAGCATCAAAATCCGGATAAAAACTTTCCTATCTTTAATTGTTTACATCTGAAAGAGACATTGGTATTTCTATTCTTCCTGGAGGGACTCTTTGACTACTCTTCTTCAAAATCTGCATTATGTATCAACATCTAAGTGATGTAATATTTCATGTAACTAAAAGTCCCTATAAAATGATACTTATTATCCTAGCCTTGCTTTAAAAATACGTTTTTGAAGAGGCTCTAATACGGAAATGGAAAAGGACAAGGAAATCTCTACTCTAAACTACTGGAAATATTTTATGCAAAACATAGAAATATACCAAAAAAAAAATTGATTTACTTTTCATTTCCTACCATATTTTATTAACTAAAAATCAAATTTCTAAAAATGATATGTACAGAAGGCCACTGTTTAAAAATGAAAAAATACAGGATGAACTTATTAATTCAGAATACAATGCTAGTAGTGCTGCAGACTCAAGAATTTGCATAAAACTAATCACTCACTCATTTCGCCCAGAAATGCGAATGTGGAAGGGAGAAAAAGATGAATTGAGTTAATGATTGAAATTGTCAATACTTCAAGAATGGAGAGTCATGCTTAGGAGGGTTGTTAAAGTTTGTTGCGGGTGTGCCTGTGAGACTTCAAGGGCGTGGTATTGTATTGAATAAATACGTATTCTCTCATCACTATGGATATCTTATGAGACTGAGCCGTGATCGTATAGTGGTTAGTACCCTGCGTTGTGGCCGCAGTAACCCAGGTTCGAATCCTGGTCACGGCACGTCCTTTTTGCTGCAGTTTGGTGTAAATTCTTTCAAATCAAACCTCTCTTTTTTTGCATACAAAACAGTACATATGTATATATGAAACATAGTTCTACATACATTATAGCTTTTACTGCCTCATCTTTCTTGACAGACTACCCAGAAGTCAATAGTTTGAATCTTAAATATATGAAAGTCAATTTTTTTATTCATTCCACTCGTAATTATCAATATAACTACAAACAAAAATTACACACATTAATATTATATTATTTTTCCCCATAATCTTGAAAAAAGAAGGGGTTTCGATTCTTCATCTCTACATAGCTCTTCAATTGACCACTCATTTGGGCAGGTCAATCCAAACGATTAAATAATAATAGTTGCATCAAATAAATAGAAGGTATAGAAGAAAAAATGAAAAAAAATAAAGATCATATTTTTTGAAGTCTCTGATCTTTTTCTTTCTTTCTTTCTTTCTTTCTTTTATATCATTGAAAAACTAGATTACTTAGTGAGATAAACGTAAGGAGATTATCAAAATAAATTGTGAAATAACCATATAACCTTGTCTTTACTTTATTGATTTAGTAAATAAATTAAGAGTAGATCTGCATTTCCCAAATTGAATTGAATCTTCCTTATTCACTTTATATGTTTTTACTTTGGTATAAATCGAATGGAATTAGATATCCACTTGTTGAACATTTCTCACCCCAATCTAAATCCAAAGCAGATTGCTTTATTTCTGAATTGTTTGTTTGAATCCGTGTTTTCCGAAATACTGAAACAGTGATTGATCATGAGATCTATTCTGGCTAAATCTTTTTCGAAGATGGGTAACCAAAAGTCAAAGTTTCCAGTACTTATCATTTTTGTGGATTTGATTTGACTCATTTAGTTGGAGGTAGTGCATTATGTCCTGGAATTTGTTCCTCCTCACTCTGGTTATACACTACAAAGTTTCTGAGATATCCGCCATATTTCCATTAATTCCTATTACTTGGAAGAGAATAGCATCAAAATCCGGATAAAAACTTTCCTATCTTTAATTGTTTACATCTGAAAGAGACATTGGTATTTCTATTCTTCCTGGAGGGACTCTTTGACTACTCTTCTTCAAAATCTGCATTATGTATCAACATCTAAGTGATGTAATATTTCATGTAACTAAAAGTCCCTATAAAATGATACTTATTATCCTAGCCTTGCTTTAAAAATACGTTTTTGAAGAGGCTCTAATACGGAAATGGAAAAGGACAAGGAAATCTCTACTCTAAACTACTGGAAATATTTTATGCAAAACATAGAAATATACCAAAAAAAAAATTGATTTACTTTTCATTTCCTACCATATTTTATTAACTAAAAATCAAATTTCTAAAAATGATATGTACAGAAGGCCACTGTTTAAAAATGAAAAAATACAGGATGAACTTATTAATTCAGAATACAATGCTAGTAGTGCTGCAGACTCAAGAATTTGCATAAAACTAATCACTCACTCATTTCGCCCAGAAATGCGAATGTGGAAGGGAGAAAAAGATGAATTGAGTTAATGATTGAAATTGTCAATACTTCAAGAATGGAGAGTCATGCTTAGGAGGGTTGTTAAAGTTTGTTGCGGGTGTGCCTGTGAGACTTCAAGGGCGTGGTATTGTATTGAATAAATACGTATTCTCTCATCACTATGGATATCTTATGAGACTGAGCCGTGATCGTATAGTGGTTAGTACCCTGCGTTGTGGCCGCAGTAACCCAGGTTCGAATCCTGGTCACGGCACGTCCTTTTTGCTGCAGTTTGGTGTAAATTCTTTCAAATCAAACCTCTCTTTTTTTGCATACAAAACAGTACATATGTATATATGAAACATAGTTCTACATACATTATAGCTTTTACTGCCTCATCTTTCTTGACAGACTACCCAGAAGTCAATAGTTTGAATCTTAAATATATGAAAGTCAATTTTTTTATTCATTCCACTCGTAATTATCAATATAACTACAAACAAAAATTACACACATTAATATTATATTATTTTTCCCCATAATCTTGAAAAAAGAAGGGGTTTCGATTCTTCATCTCTACATAGCTCTTCAATTGACCACTCATTTGGGCAGGTCAATCCAAACGATTAAATAATAATAGTTGCATCAAATAAATAGAAGGTATAGAAGAAAAAATGAAAAAAAATAAAGATCATATTTTTTGAAGTCTCTGATCTTTTTCTTTCTTTCTTTCTTTCTTTCTTTTATATCATTGAAAAACTAGATTACTTAGTGAGATAAACGTAAGGAGATTATCAAAATAAATTGTGAAATAACCATATAACCTTGTCTTTACTTTATTGATTTAGTAAATAAATTAAGAGTAGATCTGCATTTCCCAAATTGAATTGAATCTTCCTTATTCACTTTATATGTTTTTACTTTGGTATAAATCGAATGGAATTAGATATCCACTTGTTGAACATTTCTCACCCCAATCTAAATCCAAAGCAGATTGCTTTATTTCTGAATTGTTTGTTTGAATCCGTGTTTTCCGAAATACTGAAACAGTGATTGATCATGAGATCTATTCTGGCTAAATCTTTTTCGAAGATGGGTAACCAAAAGTCAAAGTTTCCAGTACTTATCATTTTTGTGGATTTGATTTGACTCATTTAGTTGGAGGTAGTGCATTATGTCCTGGAATTTGTTCCTCCTCACTCTGGTTATACACTACAAAGTTTCTGAGATATCCGCCATATTTCCATTAATTCCTATTACTTGGAAGAGAATAGCATCAAAATCCGGATAAAAACTTTCCTATCTTTAATTGTTTACATCTGAAAGAGACATTGGTATTTCTATTCTTCCTGGAGGGACTCTTTGACTACTCTTCTTCAAAATCTGCATTATGTATCAACATCTAAGTGATGTAATATTTCATGTAACTAAAAGTCCCTATAAAATGATACTTATTATCCTAGCCTTGCTTTAAAAATACGTTTTTGAAGAGGCTCTAATACGGAAATGGAAAAGGACAAGGAAATCTCTACTCTAAACTACTGGAAATATTTTATGCAAAACATAGAAATATACCAAAAAAAAAATTGATTTACTTTTCATTTCCTACCATATTTTATTAACTAAAAATCAAATTTCTAAAAATGATATGTACAGAAGGCCACTGTTTAAAAATGAAAAAATACAGGATGAACTTATTAATTCAGAATACAATGCTAGTAGTGCTGCAGACTCAAGAATTTGCATAAAACTAATCACTCACTCATTTCGCCCAGAAATGCGAATGTGGAAGGGAGAAAAAGATGAATTGAGTTAATGATTGAAATTGTCAATACTTCAAGAATGGAGAGTCATGCTTAGGAGGGTTGTTAAAGTTTGTTGCGGGTGTGCCTGTGAGACTTCAAGGGCGTGGTATTGTATTGAATAAATACGTATTCTCTCATCACTATGGATATCTTATGAGACTGAGCCGTGATCGTATAGTGGTTAGTACCCTGCGTTGTGGCCGCAGTAACCCAGGTTCGAATCCTGGTCACGGCACGTCCTTTTTGCTGCAGTTTGGTGTAAATTCTTTCAAATCAAACCTCTCTTTTTTTGCATACAAAACAGTACATATGTATATATGAAACATAGTTCTACATACATTATAGCTTTTACTGCCTCATCTTTCTTGACAGACTACCCAGAAGTCAATAGTTTGAATCTTAAATATATGAAAGTCAATTTTTTTATTCATTCCACTCGTAATTATCAATATAACTACAAACAAAAATTACACACATTAATATTATATTATTTTTCCCCATAATCTTGAAAAAAGAAGGGGTTTCGATTCTTCATCTCTACATAGCTCTTCAATTGACCACTCATTTGGGCAGGTCAATCCAAACGATTAAATAATAATAGTTGCATCAAATAAATAGAAGGTATAGAAGAAAAAATGAAAAAAAATAAAGATCATATTTTTTGAAGTCTCTGATCTTTTTCTTTCTTTCTTTCTTTCTTTCTTTTATATCATTGAAAAACTAGATTACTTAGTGAGATAAACGTAAGGAGATTATCAAAATAAATTGTGAAATAACCATATAACCTTGTCTTTACTTTATTGATTTAGTAAATAAATTAAGAGTAGATCTGCATTTCCCAAATTGAATTGAATCTTCCTTATTCACTTTATATGTTTTTACTTTGGTATAAATCGAATGGAATTAGATATCCACTTGTTGAACATTTCTCACCCCAATCTAAATCCAAAGCAGATTGCTTTATTTCTGAATTGTTTGTTTGAATCCGTGTTTTCCGAAATACTGAAACAGTGATTGATCATGAGATCTATTCTGGCTAAATCTTTTTCGAAGATGGGTAACCAAAAGTCAAAGTTTCCAGTACTTATCATTTTTGTGGATTTGATTTGACTCATTTAGTTGGAGGTAGTGCATTATGTCCTGGAATTTGTTCCTCCTCACTCTGGTTATACACTACAAAGTTTCTGAGATATCCGCCATATTTCCATTAATTCCTATTACTTGGAAGAGAATAGCATCAAAATCCGGATAAAAACTTTCCTATCTTTAATTGTTTACATCTGAAAGAGACATTGGTATTTCTATTCTTCCTGGAGGGACTCTTTGACTACTCTTCTTCAAAATCTGCATTATGTATCAACATCTAAGTGATGTAATATTTCATGTAACTAAAAGTCCCTATAAAATGATACTTATTATCCTAGCCTTGCTTTAAAAATACGTTTTTGAAGAGGCTCTAATACGGAAATGGAAAAGGACAAGGAAATCTCTACTCTAAACTACTGGAAATATTTTATGCAAAACATAGAAATATACCAAAAAAAAAATTGATTTACTTTTCATTTCCTACCATATTTTATTAACTAAAAATCAAATTTCTAAAAATGATATGTACAGAAGGCCACTGTTTAAAAATGAAAAAATACAGGATGAACTTATTAATTCAGAATACAATGCTAGTAGTGCTGCAGACTCAAGAATTTGCATAAAACTAATCACTCACTCATTTCGCCCAGAAATGCGAATGTGGAAGGGAGAAAAAGATGAATTGAGTTAATGATTGAAATTGTCAATACTTCAAGAATGGAGAGTCATGCTTAGGAGGGTTGTTAAAGTTTGTTGCGGGTGTGCCTGTGAGACTTCAAGGGCGTGGTATTGTATTGAATAAATACGTATTCTCTCATCACTATGGATATCTTATGAGACTGAGCCGTGATCGTATAGTGGTTAGTACCCTGCGTTGTGGCCGCAGTAACCCAGGTTCGAATCCTGGTCACGGCACGTCCTTTTTGCTGCAGTTTGGTGTAAATTCTTTCAAATCAAACCTCTCTTTTTTTGCATACAAAACAGTACATATGTATATATGAAACATAGTTCTACATACATTATAGCTTTTACTGCCTCATCTTTCTTGACAGACTACCCAGAAGTCAATAGTTTGAATCTTAAATATATGAAAGTCAATTTTTTTATTCATTCCACTCGTAATTATCAATATAACTACAAACAAAAATTACACACATTAATATTATATTATTTTTCCCCATAATCTTGAAAAAAGAAGGGGTTTCGATTCTTCATCTCTACATAGCTCTTCAATTGACCACTCATTTGGGCAGGTCAATCCAAACGATTAAATAATAATAGTTGCATCAAATAAATAGAAGGTATAGAAGAAAAAATGAAAAAAAATAAAGATCATATTTTTTGAAGTCTCTGATCTTTTTCTTTCTTTCTTTCTTTCTTTCTTTTATATCATTGAAAAACTAGATTACTTAGTGAGATAAACGTAAGGAGATTATCAAAATAAATTGTGAAATAACCATATAACCTTGTCTTTACTTTATTGATTTAGTAAATAAATTAAGAGTAGATCTGCATTTCCCAAATTGAATTGAATCTTCCTTATTCACTTTATATGTTTTTACTTTGGTATAAATCGAATGGAATTAGATATCCACTTGTTGAACATTTCTCACCCCAATCTAAATCCAAAGCAGATTGCTTTATTTCTGAATTGTTTGTTTGAATCCGTGTTTTCCGAAATACTGAAACAGTGATTGATCATGAGATCTATTCTGGCTAAATCTTTTTCGAAGATGGGTAACCAAAAGTCAAAGTTTCCAGTACTTATCATTTTTGTGGATTTGATTTGACTCATTTAGTTGGAGGTAGTGCATTATGTCCTGGAATTTGTTCCTCCTCACTCTGGTTATACACTACAAAGTTTCTGAGATATCCGCCATATTTCCATTAATTCCTATTACTTGGAAGAGAATAGCATCAAAATCCGGATAAAAACTTTCCTATCTTTAATTGTTTACATCTGAAAGAGACATTGGTATTTCTATTCTTCCTGGAGGGACTCTTTGACTACTCTTCTTCAAAATCTGCATTATGTATCAACATCTAAGTGATGTAATATTTCATGTAACTAAAAGTCCCTATAAAATGATACTTATTATCCTAGCCTTGCTTTAAAAATACGTTTTTGAAGAGGCTCTAATACGGAAATGGAAAAGGACAAGGAAATCTCTACTCTAAACTACTGGAAATATTTTATGCAAAACATAGAAATATACCAAAAAAAAAATTGATTTACTTTTCATTTCCTACCATATTTTATTAACTAAAAATCAAATTTCTAAAAATGATATGTACAGAAGGCCACTGTTTAAAAATGAAAAAATACAGGATGAACTTATTAATTCAGAATACAATGCTAGTAGTGCTGCAGACTCAAGAATTTGCATAAAACTAATCACTCACTCATTTCGCCCAGAAATGCGAATGTGGAAGGGAGAAAAAGATGAATTGAGTTAATGATTGAAATTGTCAATACTTCAAGAATGGAGAGTCATGCTTAGGAGGGTTGTTAAAGTTTGTTGCGGGTGTGCCTGTGAGACTTCAAGGGCGTGGTATTGTATTGAATAAATACGTATTCTCTCATCACTATGGATATCTTATGAGACTGAGCCGTGATCGTATAGTGGTTAGTACCCTGCGTTGTGGCCGCAGTAACCCAGGTTCGAATCCTGGTCACGGCACGTCCTTTTTGCTGCAGTTTGGTGTAAATTCTTTCAAATCAAACCTCTCTTTTTTTGCATACAAAACAGTACATATGTATATATGAAACATAGTTCTACATACATTATAGCTTTTACTGCCTCATCTTTCTTGACAGACTACCCAGAAGTCAATAGTTTGAATCTTAAATATATGAAAGTCAATTTTTTTATTCATTCCACTCGTAATTATCAATATAACTACAAACAAAAATTACACACATTAATATTATATTATTTTTCCCCATAATCTTGAAAAAAGAAGGGGTTTCGATTCTTCATCTCTACATAGCTCTTCAATTGACCACTCATTTGGGCAGGTCAATCCAAACGATTAAATAATAATAGTTGCATCAAATAAATAGAAGGTATAGAAGAAAAAATGAAAAAAAATAAAGATCATATTTTTTGAAGTCTCTGATCTTTTTCTTTCTTTCTTTCTTTCTTTCTTTTATATCATTGAAAAACTAGATTACTTAGTGAGATAAACGTAAGGAGATTATCAAAATAAATTGTGAAATAACCATATAACCTTGTCTTTACTTTATTGATTTAGTAAATAAATTAAGAGTAGATCTGCATTTCCCAAATTGAATTGAATCTTCCTTATTCACTTTATATGTTTTTACTTTGGTATAAATCGAATGGAATTAGATATCCACTTGTTGAACATTTCTCACCCCAATCTAAATCCAAAGCAGATTGCTTTATTTCTGAATTGTTTGTTTGAATCCGTGTTTTCCGAAATACTGAAACAGTGATTGATCATGAGATCTATTCTGGCTAAATCTTTTTCGAAGATGGGTAACCAAAAGTCAAAGTTTCCAGTACTTATCATTTTTGTGGATTTGATTTGACTCATTTAGTTGGAGGTAGTGCATTATGTCCTGGAATTTGTTCCTCCTCACTCTGGTTATACACTACAAAGTTTCTGAGATATCCGCCATATTTCCATTAATTCCTATTACTTGGAAGAGAATAGCATCAAAATCCGGATAAAAACTTTCCTATCTTTAATTGTTTACATCTGAAAGAGACATTGGTATTTCTATTCTTCCTGGAGGGACTCTTTGACTACTCTTCTTCAAAATCTGCATTATGTATCAACATCTAAGTGATGTAATATTTCATGTAACTAAAAGTCCCTATAAAATGATACTTATTATCCTAGCCTTGCTTTAAAAATACGTTTTTGAAGAGGCTCTAATACGGAAATGGAAAAGGACAAGGAAATCTCTACTCTAAACTACTGGAAATATTTTATGCAAAACATAGAAATATACCAAAAAAAAAATTGATTTACTTTTCATTTCCTACCATATTTTATTAACTAAAAATCAAATTTCTAAAAATGATATGTACAGAAGGCCACTGTTTAAAAATGAAAAAATACAGGATGAACTTATTAATTCAGAATACAATGCTAGTAGTGCTGCAGACTCAAGAATTTGCATAAAACTAATCACTCACTCATTTCGCCCAGAAATGCGAATGTGGAAGGGAGAAAAAGATGAATTGAGTTAATGATTGAAATTGTCAATACTTCAAGAATGGAGAGTCATGCTTAGGAGGGTTGTTAAAGTTTGTTGCGGGTGTGCCTGTGAGACTTCAAGGGCGTGGTATTGTATTGAATAAATACGTATTCTCTCATCACTATGGATATCTTATGAGACTGAGCCGTGATCGTATAGTGGTTAGTACCCTGCGTTGTGGCCGCAGTAACCCAGGTTCGAATCCTGGTCACGGCACGTCCTTTTTGCTGCAGTTTGGTGTAAATTCTTTCAAATCAAACCTCTCTTTTTTTGCATACAAAACAGTACATATGTATATATGAAACATAGTTCTACATACATTATAGCTTTTACTGCCTCATCTTTCTTGACAGACTACCCAGAAGTCAATAGTTTGAATCTTAAATATATGAAAGTCAATTTTTTTATTCATTCCACTCGTAATTATCAATATAACTACAAACAAAAATTACACACATTAATATTATATTATTTTTCCCCATAATCTTGAAAAAAGAAGGGGTTTCGATTCTTCATCTCTACATAGCTCTTCAATTGACCACTCATTTGGGCAGGTCAATCCAAACGATTAAATAATAATAGTTGCATCAAATAAATAGAAGGTATAGAAGAAAAAATGAAAAAAAATAAAGATCATATTTTTTGAAGTCTCTGATCTTTTTCTTTCTTTCTTTCTTTTATATCATTGAAAAACTAGATCTATTCTGACTAAATGACAAATAAGTTTCATCAGAGGTTTACTTTCAGTATTATTTTTCTATCTGAAAGAGAAATTGGTTGTCTTATTCTTTCTGGAAAATAAACAAAGTCAGTAAATTTTTATAAACTGACTTTTATAAACAAATTTTTACTGTTTCATGAAAATATCTTCTTTTTTTTTAAAATTTAATACGAAATGAACTCTTTTCTTTTAAGGTTATTCACTATATTTTTTTTCTTTTGTGATTGATATATTTTACTTTTGAAAGAATGTTTTTATGGTATTGCTATCGACAATTACATTTAGTATATAATGTAATATATATATGAAATAGTCTTGGTAATTTTCTATGCAAGTATTGATGTACTGAATATGTATGCATATATTTATTTGAGAAATGCACTTAGCATTGGTTATAAATATGCTAACTGTATTGCTATTTTTTTATATATATTTATAAATGTATTTTGTTTGAGATATTACAACCATTTATAAATAATTGTTGCCTGTTCAGTTTGTATTTTACTTTTCTCACAAAAATTGAAACAAAATTTTTTTCTATTCAAAAAGGATAATTATTTTAAATAAAGTTTATTCTTTTTTATTTTTTAAGAATTAACTTTATACTTGATTGATTGTATACCTGTACTTTTTGCTGACTTATATTGTATTAAATGAATGTACAATTCTCATTTCTAAACATTTCATATTGTTACAATTCCCACTATCAAATACAATCAATGATTATATTTCATTGTATATGATTTAAAGACAAATCACGATTTGTGTGGGATTAGAACTTTGTGAAGGAAACATTCTTTGTTCAGTTCCATCCTACATTAAATCTCACAATTAAAATGAATAATGTTAGTTCCTTGATCATGTCTGCAAATTGACTCTGACAGAAAAGGTTATGAGTTGAGCTGAGTCTGCCTTTTTAAAAGGAACATACACATATTTTATTTTTTTTGGAAGTTGTGGGAGATTTTTTGTTGCTGGTTTTTTTGTAATATATATGAGCATTAGGGGGGAAGAAAAAAAAATGAATTTATACAAACTGTACTTTTCAGGCATGACTGGTATGGTTGTGATAGGCATTTGTGCTTAATTTTCAGCCATTTCCGGCTCATCTACTCTTAAGCAAATTGAGCAACTTTATATTAAATATATTCTAATTAAACAAAATAATAGAACTTCAATAAGGTGCACATATCTCGTGAACCACTGATATTGGTGGACTAAAATTTGACACACATTTTTTTTATTATACGTAGAATAATCATCAAATTTTGTCATAGTCGACTTTTGTACTATGTCGTTAAGTATCCGAACTTGAACTAAAAATATTGATGACTAAGCCTTCATCTACCAGTTTCAAGTTTGGCATGGAGATTTAAATTCATTTCATCCCCCTCAATGTAGCCCCCCTCCCTTCCCATGCAATGAACATATGCCAACTGTTTTCCAATTATTTTTTTAGCTCAATAATTAGATATCAATAACTTTTGCGTTTTTTGATGTTAATAGGGAATGTATTTCGAGAAAAATAGAGTCTGGAATATTCAAATAAAAACTTTTATGGTTTCAAGAACATTTCACTATATTCCGTTTTAATTATCCACCGAGTTAGTTACGACATATAAAAAAATTAAAAGCTCCATTTTAGATATTAACAAAAGGATCTTAAAGACACATGAATATTTTGACGACTAATGTGCCAGGGATGTCACTGAGAGTTGTGGCAACTTCAAAAACGAAAACATATATCCTTATAGGAATCCTTCCCCTCAAAATTAAATTTGAGTTGTCTGGTTGTTTTGCTCAGGGGGGGGGGGGGTAGTTTACCTACACATCGGGAGTTTTATCCGTTGTTATCTTTTAAAAGCCAAGGTGTGGACATGCCCCCATATGTCACAGAGAAATAATTTTTGGTAGGATTATGCTGAAAGATAATGCTTTTATCCTCCTCCTCCTTCTATTAGGAAATAATAATAATAATAAAATATTAATGGAATGTATTTCGCTTTGGTCACACCCTTCATTTGTTCAATTCTATCTACTCGCCGTTTTTTTTTTTAATGGAATGATTTAATGGTGTGGGTGGGAGGGGAAAGAGAGAGAGAGGAAAGAAGATGAACCAGAGGCAGGATTCAATTAATTTCATTATTCATTTGCATTAGCTTCAAAATAATTAATCATCTATGAATCATCATTCCCTCCTCTCTGTGCCCCATCAAAGTCCCCCCCCCTCTGACACCACTTGGAATCATCCACCACATATTTAATTTAATTTGCAAAAAAAAAACCAACCCTTTGTTATACTATACAACTACGTATGTATGTACATTTATGTAGATTTTGGCAGAGAGTCATAAACATTGATTTAAATTTATGCAAATCCACAGATAGAGAGAGAGAGAGGATTAAGGGATCAGCACATTTCTTTTGTTGTTTGTGGATTTTTTTTATATATATAAATAGAATTGCACACGTGCAAAAATTAATTCTTTATTTATTTTATGTAAATATGTATGTACATAGTTATATACTTTATAACAAAAAGGATTAGTATAATATAAGTAATGATCCTCTTTGGGGTTATGACTTCCAAATCCCTGCAATTTAATTAATTATTTATATATATATATATGCTCATTATGAAGTAGGGAAGATAGGAAGTGTATTTTGGTGTTAAAGATCGACAGATATGTCGGTGAGCCGATTAATAGGAATGTAAATAATATGCAAATCAGGCTTGTAAGAATCAAAGAAAAAGAATCAACCTGGTAACTCTGACAATTTGATGAATGTTGAGAGTGAAGCAGCAGCTTCAGCTGTCATGACGTTTTACGTAGCTACAAGCTGCTATTCTCCATTATATATACAACAATAAATAATAACATAGATGAGAGGCAGAAAATTAACTCAAATTAAAGTCAGACAATTATATATTTTTAACTAATAATAGTTATACGAGGACTTGAGCCCTTTTTGTTTACATTTTATTTGCTTTATTAACCTTAATGCATGTGGTCCTTCATGCAAGATCTTTACTATCAGGTAGATGTTCTCCCCTCAGTAGTAATAAAGGAAAAATGATAACAGCTTTGGAAAACAAAAAGACTTGCTTGAAGAGCCAACTCCACTTTTTTATTACAAGCCCAATTTACATATTATTTACATTCCTACCGATTAAATCAATAGATGATTAGGCAATAATTAGTAGTTGACCATTGATTGCGAATCACTACCAATATTTATTCTTCTCTAAATTTAAAACAAAACAAAAATTATTTGTAATTTAAGAATCTTGGAAATAGAAGTTGGGTCAAAGTGCCCAATTGGGCGAGTTCCCTTTCCTTTTTCCTTAATTTTTGTAGTCCTAAAAATATCCTACTTATGTAAGTTCAGATATGTGACTAGGGGTAGAGTTTGAATTTTGGAGGATCGAGGAGGGGTCAACATAACTATCCTCTTCAATCATTTCCCCATTTTCCCTCGTAATCTCAGGAGTTTTATAATTTAATAATATCATAAACATAAATTTGGGGTTCCAGGGGTGATGTCAGATAAGCTTCCCCTTCTCTCCTACTCCTCAGCTAACACAACTGTGTAAGCTTCAATTTTTATATTAAATTTTCATAACGGCATGGAGTAAAAACCAAAAAAAAAACCCAAACATTTTTGAGATGTATACAACAAGGAATCAAAATTTCAAAATCCTGGAGAATGAGTGGTTTTGCTTTGAATAAGAAAAATTTTAAAAACCATTCTTGGGCTTTCTTGTTCCCAAATAATCGGTCTCAGTCTCAAAGAATCCAGATTGGCCGAGCCATATTTTGTAAATCTTATTGATTAACTACTAAAACTCATTTGTCTGATGCTCTATAGAAAGTTTATTATTTTACATCATTTCAAATATGAATCAACATATCAATTATGAAATCAATCAACGATATATACAATAATATAAATATTTGATAGCTCCATCTATATGTGAAAAGTACTACTACTCATATCCTTCAGCACGACGAGCTTTTTGGGATAAACAAAAACACACTCTATTCTCTCTTCAGCTGATTTTGATCATTTGACTCTTTTGACTTAAAGATGCTGACTCTACGTGTTATGAATTTGTAAAGGGTATTATTATTATTTTCGGATTTTGATAACATGTAAAAAATATATTAAATTGCGCGCCTTTTTTTGAATTTTTGAATATTCAACAAGTGTTAACGATTGATTTGTATATTAATGGAATTTATAAATGCTTAGTATATCTAAATTATAACTCTGCCCAATATTAAAAAGTTGGCAACAAGGAAATTACAAAAGACTAGCTACCAGTTGTTGTTTTTCCAAATTTTTCCTTTTCCTTTTGTAAGTCGAGGTTGCTAGTGAACAAAGAAGCTTGATGTGCAGTTCAAGGTGATTTCTACACAAATATACATTCTTTCTACTCGAAACCAAGCAAATATCAGCTCGTCCATTCCGTATATGTACAGTTTCTTAAGTCACAAAAGGTATTTTTTTATATGTTCTCGAATCCTTAAAATAGGATCCATGCATTGATTTCGACTTCTTGGTCTTCACTTAGTCTCAATCCCGCAAATTATTTCTCTTGTCCATGATGATCTAATACTGTTGTAGTTACCAACTTGTCTTCTTTCACTGAGATCCACATTTCCCCGTGGAAAGTGGATATTTGATCAACTCTCTCTATAATAAGCTCGTGACTTCACCTGTTGTGAAATATTGGTTAAAAAATATACCCTTAAAAGTTAATTTCTTCTTTAATGATTTAGTCATAATTTAAAAAAAAAAGTACTCCTTGTACAAGAGCAAGAAATATTAATAAGAATTTATTGAAATATTCCACATTTATTTAAATTCTAAACCCTTGTAAAACAGTCAATAGATGTGACTCATTTTATCTATTTTAAAATAGTATAAATATCATTCTTCGTAGCGATATTATGGATCATTCACTCTTTGACAGAGCATTGAAGCCATTAAATTCAATACTTCCTTTAAATCATTTAGTACTTTAATACTTTTATCGGGTGAAGGATTGGGTGCATCGTCATTTGAGGCGCCGTATCGTAAGCAGTCCACACAATATTTACAGTTATTTTTACAACACCATCTATAAAGATATATTTATATATATTACAAAGTATTTGATTACTCTTCCATCCCATTTTAGTTTGTAAGTTAAATAATAAAGACTCTTACACGCAATCAGATAGGCTGCTATAGGAAGAAGAAAAACAAATTCAGTCATATTTAGATACATGTAGCTAGAAAAGGGTATATTGAATATTCTTACTGATTCCATTGTGAAGAGGGGTTGTTAGTCATTTTTGAATCAAAGGGCTCAGGAGACACCTTATACACGTGGGATTCAAATACCATAAATATAATAATATATGTACATTATATGAATGAAAATAATTTTGACAAAAAAAAAAAAGTTTTTAAAAGGACATAGTACCTGATAATGAAAGGAAGAGAGAACTAAAAGCAAGAACGACAACACGTGTGAAGAGATCATGTCCATAGGAGCAAGTGATAAAAAGGAATTATTAATCATTAATCATTGATTTTATTGATTCTTTGAAAATAATAATGTTTATTCTACAAATTCAAACAAACAAATTAGTTTTTCTAATTGATTTCTTTATAGTTATACAATGTCTATATATATTTTATTCTTCGTATGTTCACCTGAGCTCTCAGGGAAAAGTGTACATATCTATTTCATTATTTTTTTCTGTCTCATAATATGTACATAATAATAATATGATTCAGATCCTTGATGAAGGGTTTTTTTTTTTTGGCTACATTTCCCTTTAATTTGTGAAAATGAATAAATTGAGAATATGTGTTGATGGGAGAGCGGATATCCTTTTATATAGTTGAGTCGACCATATGAACTATTATTCATTATGTTTATCAATTGATTATATCTCAGATCTGTATCTGACTTTTCATTTTCAATTCATTCCGAGTCGTGTGGGATGTCACCATACAAATAATCATATTTATATAATACATCCATTAATGCTTAAAAAGTATTTACATTACGTTTTTGGAATAATTGAGATAAGTGGCAAATGTTGATCTAACAAAAGTTGTGAGTCTTCCTCTCTATCTAAAATATCTATGTTTTTAAAGGTATTTAACTTAGAAATATATCTGCGGGGCATAACGATGGAAATATATATTTATAAAGGAGGAGCAAATACTAAAGACCTTGGGTGCCATGTTGGAAATACGTGAGTCCAGAATTGGTCAATCAGAATGATTTAATAATCACATTACACATTAGTAAATTATATCATGTATGCACAACTCATTTCACAGTACCTCTCTTGGGTTGTCAAATGTGTATTATTGGTATCCTTGAAGATATAAAATGAAATTCCATAGTCATTTCCTATTAAAAAAAACTATTGTATGACTAAGCTCTTAATTTATACATAGATATAACTGGGGATCAAAACAAAATTTTGGGTTTATAAATTTTAGACATTATTGTTAGGGTTTAAAAAGTTAATTAGAGATCAGAGCCTGCTCTCCACGAAGGAGCAATGACCCCTCATATCAAAACTTTTGAAAAATCAATTGAAAAAGGCAGATTTTAATTATACAAATCCACACATCTCATGTACATACATTTGGTACAAGAAATACATCTTTTAAAAAACATATTTATATTAATACTATGTATATGAGGACATGTTTGAATGAGCTGGGACTTTGTGTCACAAATGGAATTTTGAGAATTGACTCAATATGATATATGTTATTTCACGTACTTTGCTATAACTTCAGATTTTTATTCTCTCATTTATTTAAACATATATTTAAATAGTATCATTAGTTTAAAAAAAAACAAAAACCAGTCCTTTGATATTGAAATAAAGAATATTGAGTATTTGTGATATTATTAAAATGCTGAGGTAATTTAGCTATAAAAAACACACAAAATGATAAAGGTTTTTATACTTTCAATTCTTTAAATAACAATATATGTTATTTATCAGATATTTTTTTATACTGAAATAGCGGAAAAAATAAAACTTTTCTATAGTAAAAAAAAAAATCCAGTTCTACTCTCCTAAAATATTCGTATACATTCCAGAAAAAAAAATATAAATAAATATGATTTTCAATTTGTACTTTCTGCATAGAAATCCATTGCTTATTCTGCATACTTCTTAATGATGAGTTACATGTAGTCTCCATAAAGATAGACTTTGCACTATACCTTTTCAAGCTCAATATGTGAATAAGTAAGTTCAATATGGGAATAAACAAGTTCATGTTCAATTTATTTATACCCGTATTGAACTTGCTTATTCACATATTGAACTATTAAAGGTATAGAAATAATAAAGTAAAGAAGGACCATTACGGCATTTTAGGCATCATTTCATGCTCACAAGCACATAAATCCTACTGTCTCTTATAATAGTCATAATTATATCCATACAAACGCAAGTAAAATATCTGCCAAAAGCATTGTGGGATAAGTAAATAAAGAAATTATAATTAGCAGAGCATCTAAGTACAAAAACGTGCTGCCAACTCTCCTTCTATCAAATAAATAAATAAATACTACAAAGATATTAATTGAAGGAATGATGAAAAGGGTTTTAAAGTAAGAGTGCTTAATAACAATTACATAGAACCACAGGTAAATATTTCGTATCATTTCCGCATGTTGTCGTTTAATTACATATGTATAAATGCATCTCATCGAGTCATCGTTGTTTGATAGAAGAAGGGGAAAAAAAGAAGAAGAAAAAAAGAACCTTGGGCCCTTCTGCCTCTTTATTAAAAGCTACATGCCCTTTATTAAATCAATGACAACAACAACAACAACAAAAAAAGATGAGGAGAAGGAGGAGGAAGAAGTCCATCTCAAATCCATGTTCAAATGGCACAAAGAAGGTGTGAGCTTATATGTATGTGAGTCGTCCATTAATGGATTTAATTTTGGAAATGGGACTATTTCTATCTTCACAATTAATGCTTTTACAATCTCTCAACACAATTATTTTTTCTTTTGCAATAAGGGGCTCTAAGACTGGAAACGTGTGTTTTGTGTATCTATATTTGTGTATACATATATGGGTATAAAAGAGACAATGCCACACAAAAATAACTTAATGTCCTTACAAATATATGAATATATTTTTTACAAAAAACATAATGTGGGAATTCTATAAACAATGAATGCTTTGAGTCACAGAGTCCTTTAGAAAGGGAGAATGAATTGTGTATAGACTTGTTTGCAGATCATTTGAAGTTAATTAGTAGAGCTTTTAAAAATTATAAGCTATATGATCTTCATTTATCAGTGTTTGGCAAGCCCTATCCAAAATATTACCTCCAAAAGGTCCGCATCAGACTCTTCTGCAGTATAAAAAAAACAAAAACTTTTTTAAATAAACATACTTGTTAGTTCCTTTTCCCTTAATGTGCTTTTGAAAATAAAGCAGAGTTTTTTGTTGTTGTTGTTTTTTTGACAAGGGATAGAGATCAAGTCAATTGTATTTGATTTACAATATTTAAATAAATGGGTCTCCTAGGAGTGGCTTCCAACTCCTGCCCTATACCGTTCTCTTAACTATATACATATAAATAAACTATATGACATCTAAATGTCAACATCCCTTCTTACGTCATAAATAAGTCCAGGCAGAGTACACACACTATGAAAGAAGACAAAATAAACAGTTCGTTGCGTAGTTTATTGTTCTCTCTCTCTCTTCAGCTTATAGTCACTTCAATTCCAAAGTGAGAAACACCAAAAGAACCAAATCAATGTTTATGACATTTTCTTCTTCTTTTTATTATTATTATTTTTTTGTATATGTAATCAATGTGACAGATGTCAACACTACACTCATCGTCAACTGCCATAGAGAGAAACTTGTGATTTGACCATTAAAAAAAAATAAAATAAAGATTCATTTGAGACTTTTATGTTGGGTGATTTTTTTCTTTTTTTTTTTGTTGTTGTTGGATCCTCATCAATGGGTTGTGGGGGTGATTTTGAATGGGTGGATACATTCATATTTAAGTATGTATGTATGTATGTACAATAAAGTAGAATAGAGGCTGATGAGGATGTTCTGAGTGCGTCATCGTGGTTTGAACAACGCAACGTGGATCATTACTCCCCGACTATTATGTAGATAATACATAAGACTATTTAACACTCTTATTGTCATGCCTGACTTTGATTCGTATCAGGGTTCTTGTATAGTTCCATAGATATCCTCATACAATAACAAAATATTTTCCCTACTCGGAAATGATTCGAAATGATTTTAGCTCCTTTTTTTATAATTTATGCATATATAAAGGTCATTTGCTCATGCTGGTATATATAGGTCTTGAGAGACACAGGTACATATATGTATTGTAAATGATATCCTTTATAATCCGGCTCTACAACAAATTACATTAGTTCATTTACAGTTAAGCATTAGGCATGAATGATTTTATACCTTCCGAAGGGGAACTTCTATTTGTTTCAATACACATCATTCATAGAGCGGCCTTACTTACCGATAAGCTACCGAAAATGCCGTGGATGTCATTTAAACTGACACCAATTTCACTTTTGTATTATATTGATATGATATTATTTTGTACATATCTTTACTTGACAAGTTGCAAAAATATACCAATTTGAGCAAAGTTACTCCTGAAGTTTGTAGCATACATACAGCTAACAATAGTACATATATGTGTCAAGTCAACAAGAAATTAAGTTCATCTGAAACATTTCCAAAAATGAGTGTGAACTGCACTCATATTCTTGAAGACATTCTCTTTCCTTTGTATTAATTGTATATTTTGATTATTTAAATAACGACTCCAATAATTGCAACTATATTAGAGGGAAAAAAACCAGGCCACAATCAAGAATAAAAAACATCTGGCATTCCTGACAATGTAGTTACTATTACTATGATTCATGGGCAGCATGATAGCGGATGTAGTTGATTCTTCATAGTTCTTCAACAGATGAACTGGTTTTAGCCAACTGCTGCTAAATAAATCTCTGGGGCTATAAAAAAAGATGGACTTTCTTTGTGGAACCATGTCGGCTCCATTTATCCAATTGCTCTATTGGATAGACAACAATCCTTAGTTTCTTGATATAAAGTGACATTTTATCAAAAAAAAACCGGCCGCAATAGGTCTTAAAATGACTCCGAAATATCAGAGAAAAGTCCCGACTCTAATAAATGTCCAATCCGACTCAAAACCCTGTCTGACTCACTCATTTTGAGATGTAGGTACCTTAAATACGGTTGTAAATTACAGTCACTCTTAGAATGTTTTAAGATTTATTGAAGATCAAATCACTTCAAATTTATTATTCTCTAACAGGAACAATAAGAAGGGCTTGTAGCTTAAACAAAAACAACAACAACAAATAAATTAAAATATAAGTTTTGTTCATTTGCAATTTGACTCTTAAAAAAATAGAACATTAAAAAGTGCACATTTGTCTAAATTGCTTCTGATGAAAAATTGGAAAAATGGAAAAATTGATGCGACTCATATGTTTTTTGTATTTGTCTATATTCTTCTAATATAAGGAAAAAAAATATTTTCTTTCCATAAGGCAGCATTTATCAAATATATTTATATGTAATCTTATTTTCAACTATCTATGAATATACATATACAATAACTTACCAAGGATTAACTTTGATGCATACAAAATCTTCTTCCTAGACTCGATACGCAGGCATCAAATCTTGTACCTTTTGCTATTCCTTCTTCCTTGACTCCAATAGCTTAACTCAGCTCAACGTTCCTCATGTACTATGATTCAAAGTAGAAACAGTAAAGCAGGAGCAAGGCATGTAAAAGTTAAAGTATACTTCAATAAAAACTTTATATTGTATACATGCATAGATAAAAACATTAATTAAAATGATCTATTCCATAAATAATAGGGATGTTGGCTGGATCTTTGTTTGCTGGGCGGAGGGGGCTAGTCCAGAAATTTCATCATTAACCCTAATTACACAGGTCAACAAATTTGAACTTTCAAAAATTCTAAGGGGTATATGTAACTAAAATCAAAGTTATTCAGTTTTGCAATCTGATTTCAAATCGTTTTTTTTTCTTTTTTCGAGAGTACTACGGTTTTTAAAAAATCGGATCCTACTTTTGTAGCTTTTTTTGGCGCATGTTCCAACTTCAACTTGAATTTAAGTCTAGAAGGATACTCATTTTGTGCATTAAAAAATGACGTATAGGCATAGTAGGCGGGAGTAGGTCCAAAACGTTTGTACTTAAATGACTCTTTGAATATTACATAAAATGGATTAATAAGGAATGCATTCAAGAGCTGAGACTCACTGCTTTCAAACGAGATGTCAAGTACACAATAAGAATCCTTAAATAAGAAGAAAACGTCCATCTAAATGTGTAAATTTTCATTCAATTTCGAGCAAAAATTCGCTAGAAATATAAGACTCACGGTAGAGCTACTAAAAAACAACTGTAATAGACTGAAGTAGTGGTGTGCAGAAGGACTTCAGCTGATTTCGTAATCCTTCTACGCGCTACTACTTTATTTACTCCTTAGACCATAGTGGATTTCGATACGAATCAAAATCCAGTTTAGGTCATCCATAGAACCAAAATATATATTCAGATAATAATCTTTAAACAGCAGCCAGCGGCCATCCGTTTTAATACTAGGGGCCAAATGTTGTATCTATATCTTTATATATAGCACGAGACATTTTGCTCATTTCTTTGTTTAACTGAGCATCACTGTCAGTCTCCATCGACCTCAGATTACCTCTTGGAGGGCATTTCTAATCGCTCAAGCTCTCTAAATTGACCATTTCCTGAAACTTTAAACTTGATAGACAACCTCAAATTCGGACTCCTATGCCTTCTTTTGGTCTCAAAATCAGGCAACCTAGGAGACTGACGAGACGTAGTCCATGTTCTTTTCTCGATCAAGTTACCCTTAGTTCCACACGACCCTACTCCCTTAGTCCTTCTATTAGACTGACTGTAATGCTCAGTCAAACAAATGAACAAACAAAGGATCTCGCGCCTAAATGTATAATATATTTATCATAAGTTTCATTCTTATGTTTGACATTTTAGCAAATAGCTCTAGTACCGGATATAATTTAATATTCAAATTTGGTATAATAACAGCAAGGTAAATCGGCTATGGAATGCTGGGATTAGATTGGAGGAATTAGAAAGAATGACTATTTAACCATCCTTGATCTCCAAAAAATATATGCATTAACCTCATTGCACATAGTTAGAAACATAACTGGTTTGTTAATCAATGACTACATTAATTAATTATATATTAATTGTAGTATGCAATCAGTTTTTTTTGGTCAGAAACACACAAAAATTGACATTTTAACCTGAAAAAAAACCTGAGAAAAACCTTTGATGTAAATTATAAGGAAAGATTTGTGGGTTTAAGTCATATTTTCAATATTTTTGTGAGTTTCTAAAAGTTTAATTAAAATTTAAAATGTTCATTTCTGTGTTTTTCAACATAAAAGCAAATACTTATACATATTGTAGCTAGGTTTATTGAAATTATCTGTTGCATTGATATCATCAATTTGGATCCAGAAAAATAACAAAAAACAAAACAAAAACATTCATTTGAAAGTAAGGAATGGATTTTGTAAAGTACTTGAATTGCTTATATGAATCGACTTTATATATGTACTTTATGAATGGAGTGACAGCTTTGACTTTTTTAAGAGACGGATTTGAAGTTGAACACTTTGGTCTTTGACCAGAATGTATTGTTCATTTAAATGATGTTTTTCCTTTAAAGGTTCCAACATTTTTTGTAGAGACTTGGCGTCAAATCCCATTCCCTAGTTCAACATTGTTATATCCTGTTTTTGATTTAAACACTTATTTCCTTATCAATACTTAGAGAAAAATAATTGCTTTGTAGGCTATTGAGAGAGTTATTGAATCAAATTACAGTTTGATTCATATTTGAAACATTTCTTTGAGGATATATGATATGTTGAAAAAATACTTATCTTTGCAAATTCAATAAAATAGTAATAAAAAAACCCTACTGTTTGTAAATGAATACAAAAACAAAACAAAATAACATTTCAAGGGATGTGCTCAAGGCTATTTAAGAGTGTAAATGAAATTTCCTTGGCTATGGGACAGCTTTTTCCATCGAAAGATGGCGCTCTTTTGAGGTTCATATTTCTAATACAGATGCGTCATCTTTATTACTTTTCCAAGTGACGTATGACACTTTTTCCTTCCTTTAGCAGAATTCAACTTTTTTTAAATTGAATTCACAATGTTAACCATAATATATATATATATATATATATATATATATATATTTCATAGTGTTACTAATGACCTCTAACGAACGAGAAATTAAATTATTACTGCATTTGTATAAACAGTTGGCATTTTTATTCGTGTGTTGATATTCATATGTTTTTATAACAACATACGCATACTTTTCAGTCATTCTATGATTTAGCTATCCCCATAAACTCCATTTTCAGAAAATAAAAACTTCCAAAAAAATATAAAATTAATAATTATATAGTCAATCAAAACAGTCAAAATGACTGCTTGGCTGTTCAAGGCTAATATTAGGGCATTTATGACTTTAACAATATTATTTTATCAAAAAGAGTTGTTACTGTACAGAGCAAATGAATTTTACGGACTCTAGTTCATGCCCTATTTTCTAAAATGGTTTTCAATAGGGATGACGCATTTTTATTTCATTTAGAAGAGCAAACTACGTCATATTTTTTGTTGTTTTTTTTACATTTCTACTCACAAATAGCTTAGAAATCATCATGGGGCAGTCTTTGCAAATTATTAAAATTTAGTATCAAAATTCACGTTCGGTCGTGGCAATTTTAGGAGGAAAAATCATGTTCAGCGACGAAGCTCATTTTTGTCTCAATGTTTTGGTTAATAAGCATCATGCAAAAACACACATGTGCTTCATGAGACACCATTGCATACGGATTTCATGCCGGTGGTGTTATTGAGCCACACTTCTTTTGTTAATAATAATAATAATTGACACACTACTGTGAATTGAAATCCATATCCAGCCATGAAAATGGACTATTTTTGGCCTCAATAGGATGATATGGACTTAAATGAAACGGGGTTTCAACAATACGCTGCTTTAGCAAGCAATACAAACGATTTATTGAAGGTCAAATTCGTTGAACATGTTGTTTCCAGAAATGGACCAATAAATTATAATCCTCACTCATGCGATTTGACGTTTTTGGACTATTTTCTATGGGACCACGTAAAGTCATTGGTCTACACCAACAAGCCAGAAACACAATGCAATTTCGGTCGATCACATAAATAAAATAAATTCCTTTATATCTCAGATCCTTTTAATTCTATTTAAAAAATAAAATGCGCCACTCTTATTGAAAAACCCTTCAGAATATTTCACCTTACAAATTCAAATTTAAATTCTACCTACTTATAATGAAGTCTGCTTAAAACCCATCAAAAATCACCCAATATTTAAATCCACTGAACAAACAATTTCACGCCTCAGTCAAAACTTCTTCCCTCAATTCATTTTTAATGTCAGCATTGAGTTTGATTCAGTTCAATTATTTTATTTTTATAGGTTTTAGTTTATTTTCTTCAGTAAATTTATATTTCAAAGAATGTTCAACCCTCAAAACATAATCATTACCCAATGATTTTGAACAAATTCTAGGCCATGAGTCCTCCTTTTTCAAATGGTTGAATTCTTAACATTTCAATCTCTTTGCTTCACCTTTTCTGTGTTCATCATCCTTGCTTTATGCTTCATTTAAAGATATCCCCCTTATATTAGTATTTTCTAGGATTCTTATACAGACTTTAAATTATTGTGCAAGGCCTGACCTTCGCAGACTCGTTTCACATCTCTTTCATGACTATTTATACGTGTTGTTTTTTGGTATCCTTACTCTAAATAAATGGAATCATTTTTAGGTAATAGCACCTTGGTTTTTTTTTTAGTATGTTTTCTTTGACAATATAGCTGCGAATTGGGCGTCATATCTGTGGTGTAGTAAGCAAATTGATTTTGATCTATTCATAGTAACATCATCCATATTAATAACTTATTTTAGTAATTTTCATTTTCAAGGAAGTCCTTGTACGATGGGACAAACATATCAGCCATTTATTGGCCAAATTGGCTAGAACTTATTTTACCATTCCCTTTCGTAATAATCTTTTGTCAGGACGATAATATAAGGATATTGTTATTAAAATACCAAGGATTATTAACTGTTATCCTTGAAGATCTAACCCCCCCAAGGGGTTAAAATCCCCCTCCCTCCCAACAGAATCATATAATAACTAAGACATAAGTGTAATAAATATTTTGACAAAGGGAGGGTTTCACATTTACAAGACGTAAACTCTACTTTGAAGTAGAGAAGAACCCTTTGTGCCAAAGCAGCAACAACAACAACCATGAACAACAACAACCAAGAACTCCCCCTCATGATGATAAGAGTGAGCAAGACACAATTACCCCCTGGTGAAGGAGGAGGACGGCCCACCATTCCTCACACCTGTGTTTTATTATGTGAACAGAGTTAAATATGACACTTACTTACTTAGTTAAATAATATGAAAAGAATTTGATAAAGAAATATTTATGATCTGTTTTTGCTTTTTGTTGTTTGTTTGAAATACTTTTTGAAAGATGCTTATCGCTCCCTAGATATTTTTTACATATGGTCTACATACATACATATATCAAGGATGATGAACCAAAATAATCCTTTTTTTTCTCTTTTTTTTTCACCATAAAGGTTTGTGCCAAACATCCAATTATTCTTTTCTTATTTTCAATACATGTATTTTCTCTTGGGTCGTTCACCACATTTATGTATAATTTTACGCCTGATCAGATTCACTTCTTTATTCCAAATATATATATATACATATATGAAATAGTGATGAAAAACAAACGCTCACTCTGACTCAATATGTGCAGTTAGTGTGAAATTGCTCCCTACAAACATTCAACCCCCGCTCCCCCCCCCCCATGTATTTAGTTTCCTAATGTCTTTCATCTTTGTATTTACATAACTCTTCCTCATTAATCGACTAATCCTTTGATTCTGAGTCATAGGTGACAAATGAGGGCTATTGTATGAACATTTAACATCCATAGACCAAAGTGAAAGGGCTCTAATCCATCATTAGGAAGTGATTTTAATATGCATAGAGTATTGCACCTGCGATTACAGGATGATTCGTCATCCTGTGGGTTCTTTTTTGGTTAAGGGAGAGGCTTTATCTTTTGACACATCAAAGATTATTTCCTCAAATTATGAGTCGAGTAAGTTGACAATGGTTTTGTATATATATATATATATATATTGAATCCCATTCAGACTTATAGATATTTCTCAAAGTTGTTAATTAGGAGACAAAATTCTTGAGGAATCCTTTTAAAAATGATTTTTAACAATCAACAGAATTTCATGCTATGGTAAGACATTAAATATAAACATCAAATAGCAACTTATAATGAGATAGTTTTTGTAATCACACAACCTTCTATCATTAATAGAGATATTTTTTTTATATGGAGTACAAATTTGTTTTTTAAAAGATGTATATGACTGTTATGAATGCTTCATGGTGACCAACTGATTTCGGTAGTTTAAGAGAGGTTAGACATTTGTGAATAATATTCAGCTTATATCGCTTTGAGTTTGAACGAAAAAACCTGTTTTTGACTTTGCTGAATGTGTCAAATTTTGTGGCTACAAAGCAGAATATGCTGGAGGCTTAATGTTTCGGCTTTAATTGGATGAAAAGTGTAGCTGAAGCGCATTGAATGCTTGTAGAAGTTTAAAGTGACAATGCTTCAATTGATAAATTATGAAAGGAATGATTTTGACGTTCCAATAATGGTGATTTTCAATGTTGAAGACAAGCTTCGCTTTGAAATTCAAAGACAAAGAAATGGAGACGCCGCTCGATAAAAATCCAAGTCAAACATTAGAAGAGCTTACAAAATGGTTGGAAGTTACGCAACAGGCCTTTTTATGTACGATTGAAATCCATTTACAAGTAAAGAACCACAAAAATGAGCCGAACTTGATTTTACTTCCAATAATATGTATAAATCACATTATGTCCAGTTCTAATAAAATAGACTTACAATTGATTTAGTAAAACAAGAGATTTTTGGTAATTTTGTACCAATGAAAATGTGACTTATAAATACATAAATACCCGAAATAGTCTGAGTAATATATTTACTAGACTTTTTGAATTAAAACAATTCGAGACACAAGGCATGTATCAACCATTTTATGTATACGTTCGTATATAAATGTATATGTCATCCACTGAATTAAAAGTTGTAGTATTCACAGAAGAAACCATGGATTTGAATTGATGACGACATAAAAGTCAATCAGAAATGAGACTCGAGGAATCATCATTACTATTTAAAAAGTAACGACGTTATAACTCACAAGAAAGTAATAAAGTAAATTACTCCGTTATTAAAAAAAAAAAAAAGTAATTCCCATCTACGTCTATGTATGATTCATAACGTTGACTTGCTTAACTTAAACACTTGCTTCGGAGCCTCCTTTTTTATTATCAAGAAAATAAATTACTTGCAAAATTTATAATTTATAAGCTCCATTAATTTAACAACTTTTGACATTTCCATTCAGGTATGAGAATGAAAAAATGAAGGTAAAATATGCCAATTTGAAGAGTATCAAAGACAGTAAGCAGGCATGTAATTAAATGTATGTAATAATATACTTACATACGTTCGTGCAATGATATTTATGTCTATGTAGTTAGTATATGTATATACAATATTGTGACCTTGAAATCCCTTCAACTCTCTTCTCAGATGAAAAGTGTTAATATAATTACATTAATTGTAAATATTTAACATATAAAAATAATAGTAATAATAATAATAATGGTAGAAATTAATACGAAAACTTTTATTTTGAATAAATTATGTAGCTCGTTCATATTTGACTCATTATTTATTCTCACCATTCTGAAGGATCGGTTAAAAAAGACTTGAAGTATGTAATTTAGTAGAAAATGTATACAGTACATTATAAATTAACTTTTATATATGTAGATGATAACTGGCTGGATAAAAAGGTAATTGAGTAAAGTCAAAGGCCCACTTCATTTACTTAACTAGAGACTTGAAGAATTTAGTTGTTTGTTCCTTTGGCAAAGATCCATTGGACCTGAGACTGTATTTACTATGTACATATGAAAAAAAAAAGAAGGAAACGTTTTTCTTGTGACGTAATATCTTGAGCATGGATTGAAATGTTCCAGATGTGAGCCTATAAAATTTACTACTTAATTCTTTTTAAGAAAATACAAATCATTTAAAAATAATAATAATAATATTTTCCCTTTCAACTCTGTTTATTAAATGATTTAGTAGGTCATAATAAAATAATTGCAATAAATCATGGGTATTAAATCTATAAGGCGGATCTAGACTTTTTTTTAACATGAAGCTATGTATGTTTGTATATTTGTGTAAAATTAATTCGTTATAAATCTAACAATATATATATATATATATATAATACATAATAATAGCATTAAAACGGCCTCTGACCTCACTCAAACTCCCTAAATCCACCATTTCCTAATATATTTGACTTCAAAAACAACAGCAAATTATTCAAATCCCATTTTGACCTCAAAAGCAGCCTCTAACGACCTACAGAAACTTCGATATAGTCCATGTCCTTTTCTCGGCCAAGTTAGTCATACTTCATCTTGCTCCCTTATTCCTTCGGAATGACCGTGGACTCATTTTATACATATAGTTTGTATAAATTAAATCATCCGGCTACTACCAGAAACCGGCCATATGCTTCACCTTAAGAACACCTCTTACTTTGGTATATATAATGTTATGTAAATAGAACCAAAATAGACTGAATATTATATGCCTGGGAAAAATTTACATAATATTTGAATTTTTTTTTTTTTCAAATTGAATTCTCGTCTAATACCCTTTTATTAATTATAACTAGGTACTATTGTCAACTTCCTATATAAGGAGAAGTACAATTTGCATTGGATTATTATCTCATTCAAAAACTTTGTAGAAAAAGGTTCTTTCATTTTATCTCTTTAAAATATTTACAATTCAAATATGTAATGCGACAAAATAAACGAGTTAAAAACATATGGGGTAATAACTTGAATATTTGAGCACATCTCTACCTTTTTGACTTTGACTCTTCATTTGATGAATTGTGACTCTCTATTTAAAAATGTTTAAGGGCAAAGGAAGAAAAAGAAATTCAATATAAGAAGTATCTTTCTTTAAATGTAGTTTGGAAAAATCTAGTTATGATAGTATTTGTACATTATTTTTGAGAGGTTGCAAGCTTATGTGAGTAATTTACTCAACGATGTAATGATATAGAAGAGTGCAGATCAAAGGTCACCTGTGTAATTATGTATATTGATCTTGACAAAAGCATTTGAACGCATAATATATAATAAAGTGTTGTGATTATCTGTGCAAAATAGTGAACAAATCACTTTCAAAATAGTTTATATCCAATCGCTCAATACATACTAACTTTTCATCACCATTTTTGTCTTTCTTGAGTAGTTGGTAAATTCTTAGTTTGATATTAAAACAAGTTCACAAAAGATAGCTAAAAAAATTATAAAAATTTCTACATGCGTTCTCAACATCTGGTACATAATGTCGTTATAATATTACAATATAGTTATTTCAGGAGTTAAATGATTTTTGAAAAATTACATTTTCTTGAGACTTGAGACTTCTGGGTAGTCTGTCAAGAAAGATGAGGCAGTAAAAGCTATAATGTATGTAGAACTATGTTTCATATATACATATGTACTGTTTTGTATGCAAAAAAAGAGAGGTTTGATTTGAAAGAATTTACACAAAACTGCAGCAAAAAGGACGTGCCGTGACCAGGATTCGAACCTGGGTTACTGCGGCCACAACGCAGGGTACTAACCACTATACGATCACGGCTCAGTCTCATAAGATTTCCATAGTGATGAGAGAATACGTATTTATTCAATACAATACCACGCCCTTGAAGTCTCACAGGCACACCCGCAACAAACTTTAACAACCCTCCTAAGCATGACTCTCCATTCTTGAAGTATTGACAATTTCAATCATTAACTTAATTCATCTTTTTCTCCCTTCCACATTCGCATTTCTGGGCGAAATGAGTGAGTGATTAGTTTTATGCAAATTCTTGAGTCTGCAGCACTACTAGCATTGTATTCTGAATTAATAAGTTCATCCTGTATTTTCTCATTTTTAAACAGTGGCCTTCTGTGATATCATTTTTAGAAATTTGATTTTTAGTTAATAAAATATGGTAGGAAATCAAAAGTAAATCAATTTTTTTTGTTGGTATATTTCTATGTTTTGCATAAAATATTTCCAGTAGTTTAGAGTAGAGATTTCCTTGTCCTTTTCCATTTCCGTATTAGAGCCTCTTCAAAAACGTATTTTTAAAGCAAGGCTAGGATAATAAGTATCATTTTAGAGGGACTTTTAGTTACATGAAATATTACATCACTTAGATGTTGATACATAATGCTGAAGTTGTAACTGATGAGGACTCCAATGATGAGAATGACGTCACTTCAACTCATATATCACGTGCTTGTAGGAAATCAACACATATTCGTTGTATATGTAATGTGAACGATAATTCAGATTTTGAAGAAGAGTAGTCAAAGAGTCCCTCCAGGAAGAATAGAAATAGCAATGTCTCTTTCAGATGTAAACAATTAAAGATAGGAAAGTTTTTATCCGGATTTTGATGCTATTCTCTTCCAAGTAGTAGGAATTAATGGAAATATGGCAGATATCTCAGAAACTTTGTAGTGTATAACCAGAATGAGGAGGAACAAATTCCAGGACATAATGCACTACCTCCAACTAAATGAGTCAAATCAAATCCACAAAAATGATAAGTACTGGAAACTTTGACTTTTGGTTACCCATCTTCGAAAAAGATTTAGCCAGAATAGATCTCATGATCAATCACTGATTCAGTATTTCGGAAAACACGGATTCAAACAAACAATTCAGAAATAAACCAATCTGCTTTGGATTTAGATTGGGGTGAGAAATGTTCAACAAGTGGATATCTAATTCCATTCGATTTATACCAAAGTAAAAACATATAAAGTGAATAAGGAAGATTCAATTCAATTTGGGAAATGCAGATCTACTCTTAATTTATTTACTAAATCAATAAAGTAAAGACAAGGTTATATGGTTATTTCACAATTTATTTTGATAATCTCCTTACGTTTATCTCACTAAGTAATCTAGTTTTTCAATGATATAAAAGAAAGAAAAAATAAAAGATCAGAGACTTCAAAAAATATGATCTTTATTTTTTTTCATTTTTTCTTCCATACCTTCTATTTATTTTTATTTTATTTTGGATTGACCTGCCCAAATGAGTGGTCAATTGAAGAGCTATGTAGAGATGAAGAATCGAAACCCCTTCTTTTTTCAAGATTTAGGGGAAAAATAATATAATATTAATGTGTGTAATTTTTGTTTGTAGTTATATTGATAATTACGAGTGGAATGAATAAAAAAATTGACTTTCATATATTTAAGATTCAAACTATTGACTTCTGGGTAGTCTGTCAAGAAAGATGAGGCAGTAAAAGCTATAATGTATGTAGAACTATGTTTCATATATACATATGTACTGTTTTGTATGCAAAAAAAGAGAGGTTTGATTTGAAAGAATTTACACAAAACTGCAGCAAAAAGGACGTGCCGTGACCAGGATTCGAACCTGGGTTACTGCGGCCACAACGCAGGGTACTAACCACTATACGATCACGGCTCAGTCTTATAAGATATCCATAGTGATGAGAGAATACGTATTTATTCAATACAATACCACGCCCTTGAAGTCTCACAGGCACACCCGCAACATACCTTTACTGCCCTCCCCACACACACCCTGGCATGGCTACCCTTCTATGTCTTTTCAAAGTTCATAACGTACTAAAATCATACGTAGAAAAAATTATTCATTTATAATTAATATATAATACTCTGATTAGATCTCTTGATCCATCAATATTTTTTTTTTTTAATGTAAACATAAGTTCACTCTAAATAAACAAATTTATTTATTTTCTTTTAATCTTTGATATTAATGTATATGCTTTAACGAGTTCAATGTCCCAAGAGTGTTAGATGTTGTATAAATAATATATACAATCTTGCATATGTGTAGGCCTATAAACAGTTGTCTGTTTTTTCATGCATGAATGACTCTTTACCAACTGCTAAATATCCCCGTCATTAGTATCCATCCACATATGTACATATTCAAAATATGTCATATCCATTTTCATAGTCATTGTCCATTGTGGAGCAAATATTAAGTATCATATTACTCGAATGATTATAATTCATAAATATATTCTTGTCAATTCACTACTCTACTATTGAGAGTTATTCTCTCTCTCTCTCTTTGCAAATTATATCGACTATGTAAAGCCTACTGAATGGAGCACACACAGGTTGTAGAGTAGTAACAAGGATAAAAAAACATGATATCTGTATCAGATATTAAATTACATAGATATATATGTTTATTAAATATTGAAAATATTCTTTCCCTAGAGGCATTGTTGGCAATACGGCATGTCAAATTCCGCATTATTCATTAAGTTGTCTCTCATTTTGTATATAGATTCATCAAATATTTTAGTCATTTGCATTTCAATGAGCATCTTCTACATTATAAAAATATTTACAAACTCTTATCTAAATATAAATACAATCTGCATTAATTTTCAATCAATGACTATTTTTTAAATGAAAATATTTGACAACTAACAGTTTATTTTTTCATTTCTTTTTTTATGAGTATGACATATAAAATTCCCTCTATCATCAAAACAACATGAATAGAGAGAATATTACAAAAATAAATTAAAAAATTAGACAAAAAAACGACCCGTGCCAACAATGGGCTTCGTTCCTATGCCTCATTGACTAATACTCTCGTTGTTGTTTTTTATTATTTTTTTGCAATCAATGATCTCATGAAAAAATAAAAAAAACCCTATAAATTTCCTTGTGAAAATATTTTATGAGAGTAATGTTGTCATACGACAGCAGCTGAAGGGGACCTTCCTCGTCAGGAAAGTTGACAAATGAAACTAACGAAGTAGAAGTATTATTTATGCTATATAAAAAAATGTGTTATCCCTAACAAATTTTTTAATGAGTAGAAATTGATTGTTAAGGGATGTCGATAAAGAGGGATTCCCTGCCTGCGAGGATGACTTTAAAATCAAGTCAGTTTACAAGCTCTATTTGGTTTATTTAAAGCCGTATTTTTGGGGCAAAGTGAAGCCTTTTTCAAAGTGGAAATATCTCAAAATACAGATATTATAGACTTTTTACTTTCTTGTCTTTGTAATTATGTGCTCAAGTGGATTAAGGAAAAGCTATTTTGGCACACAGGAGCTAAATTATAAGAACTCTTTCATTCTTTCTCCTATTTAAGACTCGACAGTCAGTTTATGAGGCTTAGTAACATTTGTATGACATCACTGGCCCTGTTTTTTTTTTTTTTTTTAAATCTCCATTTCTGAGAGCCTTCTCAATGGTACTCATGGATTCATTTTCAAGACTCCAAGCATATGGCTTTATAGACAAGGCTAATAATTTAATACATAGAAAATAATGTACTTTTTATGGGTATATTAATTATTCTTGTACCTTATTTTTTAATTTATGGCCATTTATTTTATGAAAAAAAAAAAAAAATTGAGTTTTCTATCCCCTCATTTAATGGGACATTACTTATAATTGAGTGAGTGTGACTAACGGTTATTTTATTTTATTTTATTTATTTCTTCTAAAACCCTCCTCTTGAAACTTTTTTCAAACCTTGATGAGTCAAAGGGATTTGCGCTATCTTTTCATCAATTTTAATAATACTAATAATTAACAATTTGTTATAAATGTGCTATCATGACTTACCACACTTATAAAAGTGTGGACTGAAGGATAGTTGATAATAGAAACAGTAAATTTTGGTTTTTTTTGTGTGCTGAACTTTAGTCACAACAACATCCAAATCTGAGACACATATACTAGGTGTGTGTATATATTAGAGTGTCCCGTTTTTAGAGCCTAATAATAATATTTTAAAGGCTGTAATGACTCGAGGTTCTGTGCGTAAATCAATATACTTCCATGGATAATGTATTAATTAGTCTGAGTGTTTGAAAATATTTGTTCAATTATCAAAATATGAACTTCTGTAGGCTCTTTAGAATTACACTTATTCAAATCTATTTTTCTGAGTTCTCCATGGCCAATGTTTGGAATTATAACATCAAACCTAAAAGTTGAATCTGTCGATTACTTTAGTAATCTTTTTATGAATCTTGTGTACATATAAAAAACAGGTTATTCGAGTCTAATATATGTATATATATATGAACTAACAAAGCCAAGTAGATAATTACAATAAGGCCAACGAGGAAATGTTTATGTAACTTATCTCTTAAAAACAAATTAAAATCAATATGTCAACTGAACTTTAGTCCTTCCTATAGAACCAAAGGGTAATTCCTCTCAATGAAGTTCTCCTTAAGTCTTGAGCAATTTTAAAAGTATATAATATGTCAGGTCCTTTGGGAGTACACCTCTACTCAATAATTAATTAATGCTTCAATAATTGAGTTCGTTTTGATTTAAAAATAGGGACAAGCAGTTTTCATTTCGCTATAGATCATTTTTTTTAATATTAATGAATAGAATGTTGTAATTTTCGCGCCTACAGTTTAAAAAAAATTTGTTATTGAATTTAAAAGTACACAAAAACGAATTCATAATCAGTATACTTTTGCATCGAAGCTTACCATCATTTGTTTTGCTTGTTACTTGCTTGATCCCTCAACTAGTTTTAAAAGTATTCACCATCTTGAGTCCACAATAAATAACCAGCCTCATCCCAACTTCAAATCAAAGGCTCCCTCAACCTTTGATAAACAATAAAATCCCTCTAATAATAATAACAACAACAACAACATTTATGATTCAAGGTATGTTTTCTCCAAAGACCATAGAGGACAATAAATTCTTTTATGTATATACATATAACATGTATGTATGAAGAGGAGGGAGGGAGGGAGGGAGGGAAACATAGATACATACATACATACTTTTGAGGTTCCTCTCATCAATGTCATGAACTCAATACCCACATATATTGTACATAATCTAGTTTTTTTTTTACATTATGTAGGTTGTATTTGTACTCTATGTATATTGTGTCCTTTTCAATACATACAAGTCATAACAATGAAATGTGTATTGTATGTACTTTCCTTTTAGACTATAAAAAAAATACATACATAGAAGACGATCCATTATTGACTACACTTGATTGCAAAAGTTGTTACTACTGATTTGAGGGAGCTTCAAAAAATAGCTGAGGGTTTTTTTTGTTTTTTTTTTTGACTACCCATGTTTATGTTTTATTTCAATTTATTGAGTGGAAGGGAGTCGACAGGTGTATTTTCAACCCTACGTACATATATGTATATGTATATTTGAGGAAAGAAAAAGATTGTTAATTTTTATCGTTTGCTGTTGTTGTTGTTGAGCTCTCAAAGTGTAGTACATTTATCATTTTGAGGGACTCACTCATTTTATTCCTTATTTTTTTAATATACAAAAAAAGAAAAAAAAATGAGTTATGTGCTAGTGTGTGTGTGTGTGTTTAACTACATATCATCAGTGCCCATTCTTCCCCCTTCTCTCACCCTTCTTCTAGGAGATGTCAGAATATTAAAATTTATTACATTTTAATATTACAAAAAAAAAAAAAATAATAATAACGATGATATTAATACCCTAACAGAGCCCCAAAATGAGGGGTGTATCAACCCCTCTACTTTTCCCTGCCTTATTCACTCTCTTCAGTGCCTCAACCATTTTGTTTTGATTATTTTGAACATGAACCATACATATATATATATATATATATATCAATAATCATTTCCTAACAGCTTCTGACAAAACATGTACGTACGTTCGCATATGTAAATGCCTGTCTTTTATTCGGGTTAACGACATCGATTCAAATGTTTTGATTTATGGAGTATTAATGTGTATTATAGTTACATAAATGTGTTATTGTACATACATTTCCTTTTGAAGAAGAATGGCTACAAATCTCTGTGGGATTGTATTCATATATATATATATATATATATATATATGACAATTCTATGTTCATATGCAAATATACGTTTTTTGTAAGTAGTCGGAGATTGATTTACGAACCACCATTTGAAAATTATTGCCTCTCTAAACACTTTTGGTGTATAAATCCATTTTTGGATCCGTGTTGAAAGTTAGATCATATCATGAGCAAAATATAAAAGTTATTTTAAGCCCTCATCTCTCTTGCCCCTTAAGGGGGTTTTTAAACAACGTTGACGGGTGTATTTCGAACTAACAACTTAGAGGTATGTAGAATGAACTACGATTAAATGCAGAATAATTCCATTCTTGGAGAGAAGAATTGGCTAACAACCACTACTGTCAATTAACTTTGAGTCTTTTTTTTGTTTTGTTTTAGAAGGAGAGGTTGAGATATACATATAAACTAATATGGCGCGAGTTCCTTTGTTTGCTCGTATGTTTAGACGAGAATCAAATGAGTGAAGGATGAACTAGGATTAAATTAATTCAAAAAAGAACATAAACTATGTTTAGTCGACCTTAGAGGTTGCCTGAGGTCGATTTGAAGGTTTAAAAGGCCGAATTTGAGGTTGTATATGAAGTTAAAAGCTTTAGAAAATGATCGATTAGTGAATAATTTGTGCTGCTGGCAGACATTTTAAAAATAACTTTTTTTTTTCATATAAATTTGGTAGCAAAAAGATACTTATTTCATTCATTATGGGCCCCCTCTCCAGTAAAAAATAAAATTATTAACTGCTTGATAGTTTGGGTCATTGTAGCATTGCACTCGTGTAAACAGCTGTATAAAATTATCATTTTAACTTTACTAACCGTTTACCCTTTTCTTTGGGGCCTTGTAGTTTGTTATGGTTAAAAAAACATATTCAGATTCTCTATTATAGCTTTATACTGAATAAATCCTTGTTTTTATAGGCAAATTATCGGGGATATCATGTTCCTTTTCTTTGTAAGATATGTTCAAACTAAAAAAAAAAAAATTAACAATGAATAACTTTTGCCCATGGCAATCATTATCCATTACATTTCGGAACGTTTTTCAAAGCTAACGCAATTCTATAACCGTATAATCTATATATATTATTTATATAACATTAGATATTATGCTGAAAATCTACCAATTTCCAATAAGGACTTAAGAGTTTTAATTAAAGAACTTTTTTTTTTTTTGCAATAGTTTATTAATTTGCTATTAACTATCAGAATATAAACTGTAATGGATCAAAATGCTCTAAATATACAGTTATTTTATATTTAATAGATAAGAGTGGATGGATTTGAGGAAAAATGAATCAGTTTTCACTTGTTCATTATTGGATTTGAAATATTCAATAAGCATATTTATCACGCAACCATTGATAAATACCTAATGTATTCTTCATATCACAAATAAATTGCTATTTCTGTGACAGTGTATGATCATACAAATATGTATTACGAGACAATTAAATTTAGAAAGGTGCAAATGAATTTTATTTCTTCGATTTTTCATTTCAGAAGTACTAAATATTTTGTTTGTTTTGTAGGAAATCTTCGAAAAGATCCAGGGAAACTGCTCTTCTTCTTTTCACTCTATTCCAGAATCAGAAAAAATGTCTCAAATAACAATGTCTACTACTAAATATACCAAAGTACATAAAACACCTTACTTCTTGAGTATATAACAATAATTTAAGTACCTAAGTGAGATGGTTCTTCAAATAAAGATTGAAATCAATTTCCTTTTATATTGATCCGTTCAAAGTCTTGATTTCGTTCTCAAGTACTACATGCATGATAAAAGGAATTATTGTTATTTTTCAAAATAAATAATTAAATTATTTTCACCGTAATAAATATTTCGTTTCAGATATAACAAATGTATATTTTTTTAAATGCTCTCCTTCTCACAAGATTTTTGCCCTTGCTAGGATTTCAATCAGTCTTTTACCTCCCTTTATCTAACTTTTTATTTGGCCTCACCACCTCAAACTTGACCTCTTCTTGTTGTCATATTCTCAAATGAAGTGATCTCGAACACAAGGATAAAATATTTAATTTTCTAAAATCGTATTTTTTTATTTATAAATTATATATTTTATGTTCTTTAATAGTTTTAATTCGTATGCTTACTTCTAATGGTGTAAAAGTCAGATCTTAGAATGTATTTGACATATTTTGTTAGTATCTCTATAGGGGGGAAATAGTCTCTTATAAGGACATTTTGAAACATAACTTAACAGAACAGTGAGCATTTATCAACAAATTCAATGATTACAAACTCATAAAATTTGTTACTCTGTCCAAATTGCCTTTTTTAAAAAAAAAAAAATTAAAAAATTTCACTCTATCAAATACTGATCCACAAAAAATTTCAATTCCCAAATTGATTTCCCACCTAGTCCTCCCTCTTTCACTCTCCTCTATTTTTAAAGCAGAATATTTTATTTTTTTTATTTTTTAGTCGAGTCATAGTGAAAACATTTTTATAACGATCATCCAATTCATGAGATGAATACAAAAGGTTTTTTTTTGCATATTCATTCTTTTTAGGATCAAACAATTAAGGAACGAACGAACGAACATCATTAATTATCTTCTAATCATTATCAAGTGTATCTAATCAGTGAGGGCCTTGCAAAAGCTCACCATGATTTGCAAAATATGTAGGTTTTTTTTTGTTTTTTTTTTGATGTTTCAACCCTCTTACGTATACAAGAAAGACTCTTGTCTCAATAGAGAGAGAGAGAGAGAGAACTCTACTTGTACAGGAAGGTTTTAGTAGTAAATCAATCAGGATTAGTCATGGATGTCCCTGTTTGTAAATCAGAGTTGGTTGTCATCATCAAGAGAAGAATGAGAAGATCAGGTGCATAATTCCACATCTTCTCTGTAATTAGGAGCTAATGAAGCGTTGCTTTTATATTATGTATATACTTAATGTTTGCATCCCTACCCTCCGCTCTACCCTCATTATCCACGCCTAACATACCCTAATAACAGCCGAATGTCTGGCACTACTTCTCTTATTATTATTATTATTAATAAAAATAATAATTATATTTATTATTATTATGGCTTCCCCCCCCCCCTTTTACATATGTAGTCTGGGGAAATTGCAAAGTGTGATACAATGCCTTCTTTATACTCAATTTGTGATGATGATGTTACTGTATAAATTAAAGAGGACCTGGAAATGATTTATAGGGGTTTGAAGTGTGTACTATTATTAAATAATAATAATAGCATATTGTACGTACGTAATTCTATGTACATCAGTGTCTTTGAACAACACTCTTTTTGTAAAGTGTTGACCCTTTCAACGAATTTCCCTCAGTTGAATCTCTCTTTCAAAAGGATCCAAACAATAGAGACTCAATTCATAGTTTGTAGATCATGGATTCAATTTGTTGCCTCATAGTGACCATGGGCAGAAGTCTTCATTTGCACAAATATTGTACATATAGAATGAATTCCAAAAACAAATGGATAAATCACTCTGGTTCTTCGAATGACGAAGGGTCATGAGTCATTTTAAATGATTGAAGCAAATGGGATTAGGTGAATGATCAATTCATGTCTGAGAACTTACTATCCCAAGATGCTCGTAAACTGACTAAAAACTTGTTTTTTTTTTTTTAAATTAGCTAATTCCAATTCGATGTCTACATTGATAGTACAAGTTTGTATCAGTGGTTCTTATGTACATAAATGAATGACTCTCATTTTTGAAAAGCTCTCACTAATCAAATGTCTATGTAAATCATTTATAGACTTTAAACTACATATAATACATATTTAAGAGTGTTTTTTATAAATTTGAATATATGTATACATAGATGTGCCTACCCAAAGCCCATAGTGGAGATCCAAAATATGCCCATAAATCATTGGACTGTTCATATAATATATCTATGAAATACTTATTAAAAAAGTATATATTATATATTGGAAATTTCTCATTTTTTTGAATTTTGCTCAAAAATGATTTTATCTTGACACATCTCATAGTTTTAAAATAAATGTATGGTTGAAAGTTGAAGAAGTAACTATTTTGTATAAGTCAACCGTCTGTGAGGTTTTAATATTCTAATGCCACCATTTGACGAGTATCATTTTTGTCAACTCCTTAACCATTCACAACCCTTTCCTAAGACATTCATTTTGAATGGATTTTTTTAAAAGATGTCCACTTTAGGCTTATAAAATAAGTAGCAATATCTAAACATATGAACTACTAAATACACTGTATCAAATAATAAAATTTATTAAAAACTTTTTTTTAACAAAATATAACTAAAATTAGAATAAAACTAACTTTAATTATAATATTATATCAATATATATTTATATAAAAAAATAAAAAGTATTTTTCAATAATATTATTACTTAAAAAAAAACTTTTCCTTTGATTAGACTGATTATCTCTAGAAATTTTATATTAAAGATTTGACTGTATATATGTGTTAAGTCAACAAAAAGCAAATATTGAAAAGGAGAAAATCCACTTTTAAGTTTTTTTACTTCATAAGTATAACGGTCAAATATTTTGGAGTCATTTTAAAATCTATATCGCACGGTTTTTGCTAAAATATCACTTTTAATCAAAAAAGCAAGGGTGTTTGTCTATCCAATAGAGCAATCGGATAAATGTGTCGACTGCATATAGGGCTGAGTTGGTCCCTGAAAGAAAGTCCATCTTTTTCATAGCCCCAGAGATTTATTGTGTTGTAGTCTGCTAAAACCAGTTCATTTGTTCAAGAACTATTTGGAATCAACTACATCCGCTATCATCATGAATCATAGTAATAGTAACTACTACATAGTCAGAAATACCAGATGTTTTTTTATTCTTGATTGTGACCGGGTTTTTTTTTTCTATAATACATTTACAATTATTGGAGTCAATATTTAATTAATCGAATTACATTATTAATACAAACGAAAGAGAACATCTTAACGAATATGAGTGCAGTTCTAACTCTTTTAGAAATATTTCAGATAAACTTGGTTTCTTCTTGACTTGACACATATGTTGTTATATTCGTCTTCCCTTAACAGAATTCAACATTGTTTTAATTAAAGTAAAAAGGTAAATTCATAGATGTAGCGTAGTTAGTTATTATATTATATAATATAATTTAAAGCATTCTCAGCGCCTCTAGCGAACAAGAAAAAAAAGAAGTCCACTCTCAGACGTGTGAATTTGTAGAAAAGTTGATTAGAATCTCATCATTTCTCCAATTTGACTCATAGCTTTTGACTTTCATGATGTTGCATGAGCCTCTGTCTTATACACTCATATTTGTACAACCGTGACTAACAACTATATTATTCAAAAGAACAGGCTCTGAACTTGTTTTTAACTCCATGAATGAAGAATAATATTGATTCTACATATATATATATATATATATATAGATTTTACCAATGGTTTACACTCTGTTATTATTATGTTATGTTTGAATGTATTACTCCAATCCTTGTTAATACAATTACACACAATCTACGTAACAACAAGGGAAAGGACGACCAGCTTGAACAATAAAAGAAATGTTGTTTTCAGATGTACATATACATCATACATACATATTTCCCTAATCCTGAATGAGAAGGAGGAGTTGGAGAAAAATGGTTGAAGGACCCTCATACCAAAAGAGGTGAAGGGGATATTATATGGTTTTATGAAAAAGGAATGACTTTTAATATTTGATCAGATTAAATCCATATTTAATTTCGAGTTGATGCAGAGTAGTAGTAATAATAATTTGTATTTATTCCGAGTGTATGGTTGTGTTTTTATTTTAAATACAAATAACGTGCATATTTGTTCTCGTCACTTCAAAAAGGGTCAATCCATCACCTTAGGCCCACAACGAAATGAATGAAAAAAAACATTTTTAAGAAGACATTTTTCGTTCAAATTATTATTTTGGAATAATAGCATTTGATGACAAATTTTCTCCTCCCCTTATTTTCTCCTAAGAGATAAACAGCTACAAACAACGGAACAAGGGATCAGTGCTCAATATGAATGGGCTTCTCCCGTGAGTCCATCTACCTTAAGAACCTACGTCAATGATGTACAAACTATTCAGCCCCTTATAACTAAAGACAGGTGATTATCAAATCGTAGTTAATGTATTCTTCAAGCATCTTCCAGTAAAATCCAGGAATAGGACTCGAGGAACAAAGGCTTAATATGCACGTCATATGGAGTGATACGTAATGGATCTTCTTCAATCATAAAAATCCCGTTTTTCTTCATAGGGCTTTACAACAAATGAAAAACGCTGCATTTAATTATTTCAAATTTATGCATGTAATTTATATCAAAATAAAAAAAAGTTGAAACCATATTGAGGACTCACTAAAGGTATAAAGTTTGTAAGGAAGGATGATGTAGAACAAAGCAGCACCTTGTTTCATGTTTGTTTGTTTTTTTAAAAATATATATTCAACATAATTTTCATTCTTATATTTGGAGCTAAATTTATGCTTCTGGAGCAGTAGATATGCATGATAAGTCTCCCTTCTCGTGCGTATCAAAGGTTGACCTTATGAATAATTGTATGGTTTATTATAATAAGTATTGATAAGAGTTGCAGTAAGTCAATGCAAATAGCTACTATGCAATGAACCAGAGAAGAAGAAGAACAACAACAACAACAAATGATCAACTCAAGGAATGCTTGATTTCCGGACACCTGCACTCTTGTCAATTTTTATGTACCATTTCTTTTAAAGAAAAACAAAGAGAGAGAGAGAGAGAGAGAAATTGACAGAACCATAAAGTTTTATATGTACGGATACACGCAGTGGATATGTTCAACATTTTTGGCAGTTAGCAAAAAAAAAGGGAATAATAATGATAGTGATAATCTTTATTGCTGTTTTCTGAGGAGGGGGATTCATTTATGTTAGTATACGTATATGTATATACAAGAGAAAGAAGGATGGGTGGTCAAAACGTCTTCTTCTTCTTTTTCGTTTTCTTCACCACTTCAATTATGAATCTCATGATAAAATCTAGTTAAATGAGTAACTACCTGTTTTAATGATCGTCTTCTTTTTTTTTCCCCCGTAATTTTTAATCTTTACTCCCCTTTCAAAGATTCGTGTACTGAATATATGTATATTTATGAGTGTGTATTAGGTAAAGTATATAATTTTTGCCCTAGAATCTAATTAGCATTTTTGCAAATATGTATATACATATATGTATATAGAAGTTAGTTACATATGGAAGGAGGGAGAGCTTGCCATAACGGAATTATAAGGAGTTGAATCCAAATGCTGTGTTTGTTAAAAATAAGAAAATAAGAAGAAAAAAGTAGAGTAGTTCCCTCTTTTAATAAAATATTTATTAATATGATTAGTTCAGTGTTGAGCATGCTAGTTGGAATACAAGTAATCCATTACTCGTTACTACATAGTTACTTTACAAAAAAAAAAAGTATCTCCCTTAATAACCCCGCTTTGCTTAAGATCAAACGTAATAACTAGTGACCGTATTTTTTAGGGGCCAATGTTCATATTATTGGATGTATGGGTCCCTATGGGCTTGCTCATCATGAGATGAAACGAGGAAGTTTTAAAAAGGGTACAGGCATGGTGTAGGTGGATGAATGCTTGAGAAAAGCAAAGGATGTATATGTATGAAAGGCCAGTAGTGCTTGGTATTGACTATGCTCCGGCCCACTCCAGGATTATTGAAGATGTATTGAATAATCAAAAAGAGTTTTCAATTTACAAAATTTTAGCACTCGGGCCTTACAGTCGGGCCTATGCTCAATCCAATTGAGCAAATTAGGTCAATTTTGAAAGCCTTTGTGAAAAGAGAATAAGTTATATAGAAAAATTGAGAATATTTTAAATGCTGAAAGAAATGATTGCAGCATTTCGGAGCAAAGATCAAGAAACGCTCTGGAACAACTAATTGAAGAAGGACTAAATTGTAATTGTAATTTGTATAAATGTAGATGTGATTAATTTTGTTTTGACATGAGATTCTAATCAATGAAATGAAATATGACCTTCTAATAACCTTATTTAATTCTGCGTCTTTATTTATTTTTATTAATTATAAAATGTGTTATTATTATGTTAAATTTCCTGAATATTGTTTTTTATTATTTATTCCCATATTGAACTTGAAGAGGTATAGTAACCAAATAAGCTACCCGTTTATTGAAAAATGTAACGATGTTATTCACACCATTACTGCTTAGACCAAGAGTGTCAAACATACGGCCCGCAAGGAGATTCAATCAGACCCACAGGATAATTTGAAAGTGGAAAAAAATACATAAAAAACATGGATTAAATTTTTTAATGAAATGTAGTTTATGAATTATCCGCTAGGGACGAATGTTAGTCTTTCATTATAAGTCTCATGTTGTAATCTCATGTCAAGTTCATTATTACTTAAAATTTGTGCAATTTTGATAAATGTTTTGTAAAAGTGTTGTTCAATACATTTTGAGTTAAATTTAACAATTTTCTTGTTGTTTTTTAAATCAAAACCATAGGGAAGACATGATGATATTTTGGTAATTATTTATAGCTAAGATTGCTATAGTTTTAATAGTCCAGCCCACGACGTCCCCCTAGGGGTCGGTTGTGGCCTGCGATGTGAAATGAGTTTAACACCCCTGGCTTAGACTCTTAGCCCCTTAATTGTAATATATCCTTTATGACTGTACATACATACCCCTAATGTATCCTCTTGAAAAGGTGTTTTTTTTTTCTTTTTTACTGTCACCCTTCCTTGTACATATGTAAAGATGATTGCACCTCATATAAATTAATTAAGAAAACTCTCCCCACTCCCTCCCCTACCCCCCAATAATAAAGGTGTTACATTATGTCGTTAATTTGATGATGGCAAACAAGGTTTATGATTCTCTTTCCTTTGGCAGAACTCCATGAATGTATGTTGATTGTATTTATGTTCTTTCTTAGAGCAAGGGGGTGACAACGAGACAACACACGTGTGTGGGACAACACTAATGATGATCCGAAACAACCTTGGAGGAAGTGTGAATTAATGATTACTATATACTTACCTACATACATAGTGGGCTAAAAAGATGTTTGAAAGTCAATTATTTGTTTCATAATGATGTTCAAAGTAATAAAAGAAAAAACGAAAAAAAAAACAATAATAATGTTTCTCTTGAAAAAGTCAGAAACTTTCTTCTTCTTCTTCTTCTTGAGAAGGGAGACGACGATCACATTACAATTAGGTTAGTAAATGTACTTACACAAATATGTATACACATCAAAAAGAAGTAAGCTAGACCGGATTAGACTCTCAGATTTCCACTTCCGGATAAACTCTGTACATATGTAGAGTGTAGGTATAGTTGTTTCAAAGTTTGTTTGTTTATTTATTCATTAAGGAGAGAATGTGAAACATTTTTAGAATGCAAAATTCTCTCCAAGGAATTGTGGTGGTTGACTTCTTTTTTTTTTTCTTCCTTGTCTATTTTTAACTTTGGTAATACAGAGGTATTCATGGCTCATCCAACAAAATACAAATGTCCTTAATGCTCCCATAATTAGGTAAATACTTAAGAAGAAAACATGTTTTGTAAAGCTAAGGAATTGTCTTTTTAAATAAGGGCTTTATATACTTTTAAATAACATCATATTTCATGTTATCTAAGTAAACTTTTAAATCCTATAAGATCTTTTAAGATCTGAAGTTAATTTTAATTACTTATTTTATCCCTTTGTTTGCTCAGTTCAAAATTATCGCATTTATCTTCGTTAACACCCATGTAAATATATATTCTAAGGAGATGTTGTATTAAGCACCTTGATAGTAAATGATTTAATAATAATAATTTACTTAGCTACGAGTATTTAAACCATTCTTTCAATGATAATAATAATTACATTTTACGCTTGAAATGCTCAATGACAAATTGAATGAAGCAAAAAAGTAAATAATTTTTTTTTACAAATATCTATAAGTTAATTTATAGACCTAATTATTATCTAATATTTGTAATAATTAATTAATTATTATTGAAGGTGAATACACCTCCGAATATCACGCAACCTTCCAACGATATTGATTTACAAATAAATAGTGTTGGAAGAGCCAATGACTCCTTGACTCCACCGTTGGCGCCACCCAACGGGTTTCAAAGAGCCCCTATTAAAATATCCTTTATTTGAATGAAACCCTTATTAAAATGTACATGATACAGGGCCTTCTTTTTAGGCTCTGTAGTCATTGACTAATCCCCAAAAAAATAATGTTATTGAGTCTATATTGTATTATGTGTACACAAAAGCAAATCTAATTGACGAGATCGTTTCCCCTCGTCAATTTGATTCTTTATTTTAACAGCCATGAACGTAATACCAACTGACTAAAAATACGTTTCTAAAGAAAAATAGCTTAATTTATTTCCTATTGATCAGATTAGAGACTATCATATGTAATATATATATATATATATATATATAGGTAAATAGAGAGGACACAGGTGGCTATAATATGATTAGATTTTTCTTTCTAGATAGTTTGTTGTTATTTTTTTTAAGCCTATTATATACGCCATGATCAGAAAATGATTTATTCCAAAAGGATTTTATGAGAATTTATTTTTCTACTTATATATATACATACATTGGGATTCGTAATGGCTTCTTCTTCTTCTCCTTATATGGACAAATAATATGAGACTTTCTACAGACTCTAATGTATACTTCAAACAGACTGCGCAGGTTGCAATCATTTTAAATGTAGTACTTAGAAATTACTAGGAATGTAAATCATATGCAAATCGGGCTTGTAATAAAAAAAGAAAGAGAAAATCATCAACCTGGTAACTCAATTGACAATTTAATGAATGTTGAGAGTGAAGCAGCAGCTTGAGCTGTCATGACGTTTTACGCAGCTACAAGCTGCTATTCTCCATTATACATATATACAACAATAAATAATAACATAGATGAGAGGCAGAAAATTAACTGAAGTTAATGTCAGGAAATTATATATTTTTAACTAATAATTAATTAATTATACGAGGACTTGAGCCCTTTTTGTTTACATTTTATTTCCTTTATTAAACTTAATGCATGTATTCTTCCTTCATGTGACATCTTTACTATCAGGTAGATGTTCTCCCCTCAGTAATATTGGAAAAATGATAACAGCTTTAGAAAACAAAAAGACCTGTTGAAAGTGCCAACTCCACTTTTTTATTACATGCCCAATTTGCATATGATTTACATTCCTAGAAATTACAGTTCCATGCGATGACCAATTACTAATTAATTAGTCTCCTATGGCTCATACTACGAATAAAGGGTTCAGAGTTAACTCATGTATCAATCAGCTAATTAAATTAACCATTTTCTATCTGTTTTGAATTAATTGGTAATTGGACAAAGTTGCTGACTTGAACTGATATTTCCTCCTCCCCACCAATGAAACAACATTCAATTTTGTTTTATAAATAACAAAGTCAAGAATGTTTGTTATTTAAACAAATGAAAATAAAAGTTTTTAATTATTTCGTCATTGAAAACCCAAGCCTGACCTTTATGAGTCATTTCAGAAAGTTTTTTTTACTTGAGTATTAATATTTAATATTTTTGATCCAGATAATTAATTAATTAATTATATATTAAAAAACTACAAACCCGCATAAAATCCAAATTGTGGCTACGCCAGCCATCAATAATATGAAACTGACTACAGGTTTTAATATATGCTTGGATTTAAACTCTCTAAACCTTGAGAGATGATTCATCTGCTTTGTTCATAAGGGATCGAAGAAAAATATTTGATATGTTATTTTTCACAGGGATCTTTAAGGTGAATTTGATATAAAAAAATCCACCGATGAATCGGTTATCTGTCTTTAAACCCCCTAATTAATCGGCATTGCCCCCTATCCCCCCCCCCCAAAAAAAAATATCCATATAGATCCTGTTCTAGTTTACATAGAGGGGTATCAGTGTCTAAATATATATTGTAAATAGGTCATTTTAATGACTCAAAATGAACTCATGATATTAATTAATTAATTGTTGACAATTAAAATAAATTAAGTTGTTACAATTAAATAAGACATTGTATGTGACGTACAAATGGCAGCATGTACACGATATTTATGTACATATATTGTACAGTTATATATATATATATATAAAGATTGATTTGAACATAAAAGCCTTTTAGAAATGGATAAATAAAGCAGAGCAATTAAAACTATTGTTTGCATCTCATAAATCCATTTCTAACCAGTTCAGCCCCCCTTTGCCCTCACATATATATAAAAAGGTCATCCCCTCTAATTTATGACCTTCCCACAAAGTATTATAAAGATGCTACTGAAAAAAAAGGGGAAAAAAAAACAGAACAAAAAAACTGAATGAATCATTCTGTAACGATTAATTATTTCAATGCCTTCCCATTCAACCCTTTTTTTTTTTTTTCAATTCTTTTTTCCTTTCTTTCTCTCTTTCTTTCTTTTTTCTTCACCCCAAAGGTGACACTGCAGTTTTAAATTAAATCAAAATGAACAACAAATGCTCAATGTACATATATTAGTATTTTATCCCACATACTATGAGAAGTGACTGGCTAATGATCCCCTCATTATTTTCAAGTATGTATATATATATATATATATATGTATGTTCAAGGGATTTGAAAATTAGCTCAAAATATATATATATATATATATAATTTTTGTGGAAAACAACACCTGTAATGTCTACACCAGATGTCACTTCGCCTCAACATACATATTATGTACAAACATTCGTCGTCGTTGATACTATGTATGTATTATATACTGATTGGAATTTATTGTTTATTTGGGGTTCGTTAGCCCTATGTTTTTTTTTTGTTTCCGTCATTAAGTGGGGAGGGGGGGGGGGAGCACATTGTTTTAGAGATGCTCCAAGAATTTGAAAAAAAAAAAAACACCAAAGAACACGTTGGCTCCTTTCAAACCACCGAGGGAAGATTCATAAGTGGCTATTTATATGTACATATTTGTCTGTGGTGGCTCACCATTTCTTTAAAAACAGAATGTACTCATGTCTTGAACTATGAATAACATTCATCCGTATGGATTAGATATCTATTCATAAAGTGTCAAAATTAGCCTTTCAGCCTATTTATATGTAATATGAATTAATTGTCATTTGAGGGCAGCTTCTTTTCAGGACGACGGATTTACCCCAGATATATGTATGTTCTATAAGGTGTGAAAGTGTTGGACCGTTTTGTCAAAGGTAATAATAATTCAATGAAGGATTCATAGTCAAGTCACTATTACAATTTGGGGGTTGTACTGTACATAGTACAAAAAAAAAAGAGACAAAAAGAGTGGAAGAGCCCTCTTTGACAGTTTGTCAGTTTGGCAAACTTATAAAATTCGTTGTGTTGGTTTTTAACGAACCGAAGCAGACCATACATATTAGCCCGTGAAGGACCAGAGGGCGCTTTTGAATTAAATCATTTGACATTTGACTTTAATGCTTACCAGTGAAAAAGGAATATATATATATATATATATATATATCCAAAATATGGTTTTTTTAAAGTACAACGTAAAGAAACGAAGTGGTGAATAAATAATATTGGAGTCATTGTTAATTTCGTTATATAATTAAATTCGAAGAAATGTTTTTTTATGACAGTAACAAGAAGATAGTTATATACATATAATATATATATATATATATATATATTTGAATGTGTCGTTTGTCCAACACAAACTTTTATCTTCCTCATGCAATAAGAATTAAATTAAAGTTGACAAAAATAGACGCACTCAAAAAAAATTATAAATAAAATTAACGAAACATCTAAAAATCAATTCCATCAAAGTACCTAAGCAAGATTGAATATAAAGTTAATACCCCAATTTTCTATAGAATTAAAAATATTAGCAAATATTGTTCAAAACATTAGTAAATCAAAACTACATATTATATGTATATGTAAGTTGATTACTTCATGTGATTTGCTCAGACTTTAGTCAGGGATAAATATATATTTACATGTTTCATATTGATACAAATATTTGTATACATACATACATAGCTTATATATATATATATATATATATAATCACTCTCTTTACTCAAGGGATACAAATGAAATATGAGTCTACAGGATTTATGATTTCTGTTTTTGTGACCTGAGCCAAATTTTTTTTTTTTTTGTTTTTTCTTCTTCTTTGTTAGTCACTTATATTCCCCATTTTGCTCTACATTTGTCTATATTTCGTAGTATCGATTATACATACAATTATTACTGTGTATAGAGTAAATTATATATTTATTTATCCGAGTCTTTGTAGTAAATGAACCCCTCAATATGTCTGTAATCTGAGAGTCATTCTTTTTGTTGTTAAATGGAATAATACATTGATGTAAAATATCTGCATGCCTCATTGGATTGGAATGTATTTGTTTCTATAGGTTTAAATAAATAGTTTTTAGAGTATTTATAACTTATAAATACACTTTAAAAACGACGTCAATAATACTATGTAGTTTTTTGTGTTTTTCCTTGTACGTATGTATATATTACATATACAATATCTATATAGATATTGGGGTGTCATTTGAGGTCTCAAAATGTTTAAAATTATACTCCCCCTAATGTCTACACTTTACGTATCCAGATAGGCAATTTTTTTTTAATAAGAAGTTTTTGAGAAAATCATGGTTTTATCTCTATCCATCGTGTTTTTTTTTGCTAGCGTTCAGAAAAAGTTCAAGGATGAATTACGGTAGTAAATAGGGACTTTACAATTTATGTTATTGAAATAATATGACAGATATATGTCTCATCTATTTGATTCTTCAAATTTTATTGCAAAAACTTCAAAATTAAACAATTGAGAATCAATTTTGTGACTACTCCCAAGGGAAAATTGAAAAATGTAGTCAAAGGAGTATGTTTTTTATAAGAAATCAAAAAACAAACTCAAATTGTTATTTTATACACTAAATTATAATATAATAATATCAAAAAAAAGTGTTTTATTTATTGTCCTTAGAAATAGATATCTCTCCCTTAAAAATGGAAATAAATATGCTGAAAGTTAGAAAATGCACCGTGTATAACGCGCATAAAATATTTATTTATTTGGCAATATCCATTAAAAATTGATGTTGTAACGCTTATAATGCATTGATTCAACAATTGATAACAAATATTTAGAATATTTAACACATATTTTATCTAAAATTAAATAATCTTTACTTATACTTTTTTGAACCACTACTTGAATTTAATAAATATGCTTATAAAATTAAACTCAATTTGATTTCAAAAGTTTTGGGACCTCAAATGAAACCTATATCCCGGTTTGTACCACCATTTATGGTATGTATTATTGTATATTGAGTATTAAATTTTAAACTTTTTGAAGGTTTCACTCATAATATTTTAATAAATTCAGCATGAATTGCAAATAAATACAATGCCATTGGAAGGATTTTGATCCTTCATTTATGACTTGCTTTGTTACTTTATAATCAAAAAAAAAAAAAAAAAAAATTGAACTCATTTGAATTAGAACCCCTTTAAAAAAGGATATAAATTGATTTCATTTTGATATATATTTATATATATATATACATAGAGAGAAATAACCAATAAAGGAAATTATAATTCGTTAAAAAACCATTTATTTTTTTTATGATTGTCATAAAATGAACACAAAAATTCGAGCCAGGTTCTTGTTGTTGTTGTTGTTATTGAATAACCGAAAGAAATGAAAGGAAGTAACTAGATGGATAGAAGATAGGTCGTCGGTGTTGATACAACTCTGCTTATACAACTGTACATACATACATATATACATACTTCCGGATACTGAGAAACTCTTCCGATTCTTTTGTTGATCCAATTAAAGTTGGGAATTTAACTTTCATACCTGCATGGTTATATGTTGAATAACATATATTTTAATATTGACAATTGTATTTATTATTTCTAGTCCTTGTATGCAAGACCAACAACAGCTGTTCATCATCAATTGAGGTGGGTAAATAAAAGAAAGAAAGAAAAATGTAACCATATATGTATGTAGGTATGACCCTAATTGAAGGTTGTCTCCTCTCTCTCTGTCATTCCCTGTTCTGTTTCTCTCTCTCTCTCTAATGGAATGCTTGTGGTTTTAGAACGTGAATAGTTGGATTCATATTCTCCAATGCAGAGACAAATGTTTTGAAGAAGAGAGGACAAAACATGGAGCATGCACTTTAATGTCGTTAGTACTCTCTGCATTGTTAAATACAAATAAAAGGACAGTATCAAAAGGAGGAATTCACGCAACATATCCTTCCTTTAAGAAAAATAACATATTTTTGCATTCTCATTTCATAACCTCTTTTTTGATGAATGTTCATGGGCCATTGAAATATTAATGGACTCAATAGTTTTGTATTCTAAGTTTACTTCCAATGGTTTTATAAATATATGAGCCTTTGAAGTAACGGTTAATCAAATAGTGATTCACGCAACATTTCCTTTAAAAAAAAATTGTGATTTTTTTCTTTTCTATTAAAATTAATGTTGTGTCGACTCGAGAAAACTGATTTGAGAGTCGTTGGCTTACTGATTTGACTCTAATTTTAAATTAAACAACACTTCGAGTCGGCTCAATACATATTTTTTGTTTACTCATTTATATTTTTAAATGCTTAGCCCTCAACAAATTATAATAATGACGCATTAAAGATTAATGTTCTAGTAATTTTTGCTTCAAAATTCTATCACTATTTTATTTTATGATCCTTGATAATAATTTTTTTTGGGTTAAATTCGTTGATGTTTGATAACGAAAAAAGATACTATTCTTTGGCAATATAATTAAAATTGTAGGGAGTAGGTCTTTGATATCATAGACCAATGAAGTTTTATAGACCCTGGTTCCTAAAACTATGGCTCTAATTTTTATTTGTAATGATAACAAAGTATAAAAATCCATGAAATAACTCACATAAAAGCGACTCTTTAAAATCATTTATTGGAAGTATTAGATCATTCCTATTTAGAATCAAATTCATCGACTTGACAATACACTATCCAAGATCTCTTTTTGACTGATGTCCATTGACATTTGTAAGTCAATAATGGGCTCAGTACGAATTGAATGACGTTGATTTGTAACCAGTTCACATACCAAATTTTTTAAAGAATTGTATCCAAATATTAAAAAACTGTCAGAAAATAAATCACGCAACTTCTTCTACATACACAACAACAACAACAAAAAGGGATTATTTTGTACTTCTCCTTTTTCCAGGACCCCTTTTTGATTGATGTCCAATGACATTTGAAATCAAATCATAATTAATCCATTGGTTTAGTGTACATACATCACAATTACATCACACTGAAAAATGTCCCTTGAAGCATTTCGATCAAAAATTCCGTTCATTTGTCTTTTTCGAAGGATTAACAGCACACTAAAAATAAAAGACAAGAGGGTAACACACACACACAATAAAAAAATAAAAAAATGAAACATATTTTAAAGGATTTGAAATCTCTCAAATTTCTCCGATTAAGGTTTCAAAACAACATTTGTATAAATATATATATATATATATTTATGAAAAAAAAAAAAAAAAAAAAACGATCCCTTAAGGAAGAAAAAAGAGAGGAGAGAGGCTTTCTAATCCAATTTAATTCCACCCATTTTTTGATAGATTTGAAGTAATTTCTGACAACTCCTTATTTGACAAATTTCTCAAAAAAAATATCGATTATATTTCATGTTCTTTTTTCGATCACGAAATATCCTATTTGGTTGGTTTTTTTTTTTTTTTAAATATAATATAAAATACACAATTACATAAATTAAGGGGAGGGGGGAGGAACAAAGGAGAGAAGAAGAAGAAGAAAAACAACATCCACATTTCATTTCCTTTTTCCGTAAAAAAAAAAAAAAAACCTTCACTAAAACCAGGATTTGCATTGTACCTTCAATTATACCATTATAATACAATTTTCACCTCCTCTTATCAGTATATAATATATATATATATGTATATTTTTTTTTTGTTTTTAATTATGTAACGTAACCTTTTAATGCGTATATATCAACAGGAGGAACCTGGGTCCCCCCTCCTTGAATGGATCTCATAAAAAGTATTATCTAGAGTACATACATATAATTATCTTCTCATCTCTTTTTATTCCATTCGTATACACACTAATACACTCTATTTAAACACTCTTCTCTAATTAAAACATGATTCACATTTCCGTTTTTCGTAACCAGAGAGAAAGGTGAAGGGATTGAGACGAATTCATTGTATATATATGTATTATATGTATATATATATATATATATATATACATGTGTACAGTCGTGTGCTTCACATTTGTTACTTAAAAATGAATCAAAAATGAAATCAAATCAAATCATTTTTGAATAATTACTTACAAATGAGAGAATGGACCATTTTGAGAGATCTTCAAGATTAACTTGAAAGGCCTTGGACCCTTTTAAAAAGGCTGATATGGCTATTGTTCTCATGTTTGCAAAGAGCCCTAGTACAGTGGTTCTCAACTCCTCTTATTACCCTTAGACCCATTTTAATTTTTGAGTGACTTCAACAGAGGAAATGTCTTGACTGGCCGAATACTTTGTAAATTTGATGACTTTTCTGCGTACAAATTTAAGAATAGAAAATGATTTTCATTCATTTATTTGTTGCTTTGACTTCTATTTTCATATTTGTCCATGTATAGCTAGCAAGCCTGCAACCCACCAGTTGAGAAACACTGCCATAATGTACCATACAAGTTAATTAAGTTAGAAATAGGCAATTAATTTATTGAAATAAAAGATGTTTCTGATATATTTTCCATGGTAAATGAGTCTCAGCTCTTTATATGCTCAAAATACTAGGCATATAGCAGAGCGTTGATTTGAGGAAATTGTAATTAAAAAAAAAAAAACCCAGCTGATTATGGAATATTTTTGTGCATTAATATATATATATATATATATATATATATATATGTATTTGTCCGCAAAATGTCTTTTTTTTCACTTTTTTTTAAAATAAGTAATATCTTGCCAAATTTGATAATAGGAGTAATATGTTTTTTATTGATTATTTTTTTCCTTCAGGATGTCCCCATTATTCTCAAAATAATGGACAGCCTAATTAATGTACATATCTATGTATATATATATATATATATATATATATGTTAAATTAAAAACCCATTTTCTAACATGTACCATCAATGCTCAAAGATCTTATTTATGACAAACAAATATAATTTAGCTACAAATAATAAGAGAAAAAGAGAAAACAAAAAGAAAAATCCAGTAGAAGAAACTAAAACAGATGATGCTTTGATCTTCATATGGGGTACTTTTCCTTTGGATTCGCCCAACGGAATTTTACACAATCTTTTCCCACCCTTGAACCTGCTCTACAAAGACTTCAAGAAACAATGATGAATGAGGAAAATCAAATCATTTCTAAAACAAAATGAAAGTATATATATATATATATATGGTATGATCAGTAAAAACCCTTGTTGTTGCAATAAAGAAGAGAGTGACGTCATCAGAGCATATAAAATAGTTTATTTACTCATCATGTCAAAAAATGATGAAGAATCTTTTATATATATATATATATATATATATATATATATATACTTCATCTCAGAACGTGTAGGAGACGGGATTCGCATAGACAACACGGCATGGATATGATATAATAACATAAACCTTCCTGTCAAAACAAATTTGAGTCCAAATACCGTTTATGGGGTTATTTATGAAGTGGATACAGGGTTATTTTATTAAAAAGAGAGAGGTTGTGGATTGATGTACATACAGGAAGTGATTAGATAACATATATATATCTAGCAAACACATAATATCTGGTATCCTTCGAGAAAAACAACAACACCAGCCAACCTTATAATATAATGTAGAGATATGATAAATTAAAACGTTTATTAAAAATATATATTATTTATGATTTAGTTAACAAAGAGGGAGAAAAAAAAACAACACAAAGATAATTAGACATTAATTAAGGGTTTAATTAAAGCCAGAGTCATAAATATATATATATATATATATACTTTATTTATTGATATTTTGTTCCTTTAAATAATAATAATATTTAGAATAATTTGTAGCCATGTTCGTTTTAGTTTAAGATTATTTTAAGAGATTCCATCTACTACAAATAACGTTATTCGATCTTATCTACTATATAACATATATATATATATATATATATATATATATATATTTGCAAATTTTGCCAAATATAAATGAATAATATGTATGAAAAGGCCATGGCTTATAAAGTCAATATCTATTTGTATCTCCATCACAAAAAAAAACACACTCATCGAATTTTTTTTTTCTTAACTTGCTAAAGAGTCTTTTTTTTATATGTAGTCAGTTAGTAAGGATTTTTTTCTTTCTATAAGCTTTTTACAGTTTATAGAAATTTATATAATATCTGAATACAAAACCTGGCAATCTGTCTATTATTTGTTAACAAATAAATAACATACATTGGTATTTTATATGTAGGTATATAAAATACTACTTATTTTGTAAATATAATGAGCTTTTTGGCACTGCTTGCCAGTATCAAGTATGTTGTTTGTTATACACCAGACTCACACCAGATTAATTTATGATAGTTTATGTGTTAAAATTAGCAAATACATAGATTGCAAATATTAGCACGAAAAATAGACCAAATATCCTAAGGGCAGACTGTGATAATATATATGTATTATTTTTATTTTTTTGCTGTGATGACCTATTGGTTATTTTTTGTAGAGAAGTGAGTGTTTTGAATATTTTTTTTATTTTTGTTTTTTTTTCTATTTTGAACAAATTATGTGATGAGTGAGTAATTTCCTTGCTTAAAATTACTCCAAAATAGTGGTAAATCCAAGTTTTGGTATTGAGTAATTTTTTTTTAGAATTCAACAAATTACTTTAGGTCAGAAATGATATATATTTTGCCTCAAATTGATACTCTATTAAAATCATTTATATACATATAGGGCAAACACTCTAAAGAAATATTGAAATTTTTGTTTTGTAAAATTCCCTTTTACAAAAATGTAGCAAAGTCTTAAAATTCTTGGTTTTGAAAGCTCTAATACGTAGATAATCCCCAATATTCTGCAAACAATATGTTTACATCCCTAGCTTCAGGCCCACTTTTAGGCTAAAACAACTTCATAAGCACATGAATCATCTTAATAACTCAGATTCGAATCAATTTCTTATATATCATAATAAAAATTGATTCCACACGAATTTGTATGTTTTTAACACTAAAAGGATCATATTTTTGTATCATAGTAAAACGGCCATAGGTGATCATTTTGGCCCAAAATATATAAGCTAGATAATAAGGCTAGTTATATTGATGTATTGTAGAAAGTTGAAAGAACATATTTCATGTTTAACATAATTGTCCAGGGTCTAGAATTCCTAAGTTATTTTGATCATCAGACTTTCAGCTATCCTTGTCTTCACTCACCTTTGCTCCCTAAGCATAAGTCCATCTCATGTCTTCCTATCATTTGAGCACGTTATTTTATATAACTCATCTCATTCTAGAATCAGACAAAATGAAACTACATAACTATTGTGAAAAATAAAATTTAGAATACTTATAAGATACTTGAATCAAAATGACGAGCCTTGACCGAAATAAATAAGACAAATAAATGATATTTTTTGCAACATACAGTGCAATTGGACAGAAAAAAAAAATTTAAATTGAAGAAAATACAAGTTAAGGAGAAGTCAAGGAGCAGATTGAATTTCATTAACTACGTGTCTAAATAGTCAAAGTGATCATTTTGGCCCTTCCCTACTCAATATAACTACTTACACGTTTACATGAGTTATTGTATACAATGTCCCTAGATAGAGATCCAATAATGAGCTCTGAGACTCACTTATTAAACCTGCAAAAAAAAGAACCCCAAAAAAAACAACACTTAATGCCCTAAGAGAGAGACGCAGTAAATTAATATAATTTATTTAAACGAATTCATTTGAATTCGTTTAAACGAGTAACAACTTCATTTATGAAATATATATATATAAAATAGATTTACGACAATTTAAAAATATAAATTTTACGGGAAAGGGAATAATTTACAACATACATACATCACCTAGCTGTTGTACATAGTTCATTAACATAAGCATTATGCATGAATGTATATATATATATATATATCGCTATTAAAACATTTATACTTAATTATTATTATTATTATTATTTCAACTGTCTCTAATTAACCATTTCAAAATTGAGCTACAAAAAACGTAAAAAAAAAAAGAAGAAAAACCAACATAAATCTGTCAAAGCATAGAAATCTAAAAAAAAAAAAAAAAGAAATTTTTTTTTTGTATGTGCTTTGTGATTTATGAATTCTATTGAAAAATATGTCTGTGTGATTCTTATTCTCTCATATTCTATGTAACTTGGTTTATTCTTTATGTATATATATATATATATATATATATATATATATATATATATATATATATATATATATATATATATGTACTCTGAGGTTAAGCCCCCTTTTTCTCTCTACAGAGGATCTACCCCCCCCCCTCTCTTTACCCCCCCCAGAGAATGATTTATTGGTTTATATACATACACACATACATATAAAACACACATATGATATAAAGAGTGAACTCTAATAATAACAAGTTTATTTATGAAAAATCATTTTTAAAAACTATTTTTTTTTCTTTAAGGAAATGCGGGTCACGAGGAAATGAAGATGTGAGTGAATTTCTTTCTTATTTGATGATTGTCAACAAATAACAATCATTTTTTTTTTTTTACACCACAAAGTGTTTTGTACCTCCCTCCTCTCTCTCTCTCTCTTTTCTTACTAATAAGTAACCATACTGTTTTTTTCAATCATGTTATAAGCTTCTTATTACCCATCACCGTCAAAAAGGTCAAAAATTCAATTATGGTTGTTGTTGTTGTTGTTTTTGTGTGTGTATGCGTTGATTTTTAAGAGAGAACATTTTTTGTTTTTCGCTCTTTACACCTTCGTTAATCCTTAGTAAATGAAGTTGAAACAACGAATTGACCATAAATTTTTGGCTGTTTATGAATCTTTTTGCCTCGAGTTACTATTTTTACCTATGCAATGTTCTGCATCAGGGAGAGTCAATTTATGCAACCCAGAGGCTCAAATGCTACTTTTGGCGCAAGTGCCATAGTTTGGACATCCCTACTTTATTGGGTTGGCAACTAGGTTCTTGCCGGGTTTTTTTTTCAACTTTAGTAGAAAATTTACTATCTGTTACATTGCAATATTTTATTTATTAATATTATTCATTTCAAGATATTTCACTTTATGTATTTTCAGATCATCAAAATGGACTGTCAAGTTGAAAAAAATATGCACTATCGAGACCTCCTTCTCCTTGTATTTAATGTAGGCTTTAGAGCTTCAAAAACTGCTCGTGAAATTTGTGTTGTGATTGGGGAAAGTGGGCAATAGGAGAAGTAACCGCACGTTACTGGTTTGCTAAGTTTACAGAGGAAAATTTTGATTTCCAAAACACACCGCGTTCTGGCCGTCTAACTGAATTTAATAAAGGACATTTAAACTAACTTTTGCATGAAGATTCACACTAGTCAACAAGGGAGTTGGCAGAAAGGATGAGTTGTTCTCACACGTGAACAGAGAAGCATCTTCACCCAATGGGAAAAGTCCACAAAATAATTAACTTACATTTAAAAAAATAAATAAAATATTGCAAAATAACAGATAAATCTTTTAAACTCAATACAGTTTAAAAAAAACGGCAAATAACTTAGTTGCCAACCTTATATATATATTATAAAACAAGGTTATACAATTGGACAGTTCGACTTTCGCATTGATGACGTCACATGAAAGCACTATATAATGATATACATGGTTCCTGCAATTTTGATCCTAGTAACAATCAAATTATTTAGACCGAGTTGACAGCCTTAATTAGTAAATCTAACACAATTCTACTTTGAACACATAGTTAATAGTTTCCCTCCGAATGTCGTGAAACAAGGCATGGAAGGAGGGGTGGGTTTTAGCAGATAGGAAAAGGTCATAAAATTTGCAGAAAAGGTAAATCTGTTTTGCGTTCTTTTATTCTTTTCCTTTTTTTCATGTATAATTATAATTATAGGTTGAGGGATGTCAATTAGTGAGATTCGGTTATTATCTACTAATTACCATACTTTGCCTCTATGTTAGAGGAGATTTACATGTAGGAGTCTGTAACTTAAAATGTCCCATAAAATCCTGGGATATTAAAAATTATAAAATCACTAAAATCTGTGGGAAAACGAATTCCTTTCTTTTCATTTTTAAAATGATTTTGAAGTTATTTTTTTTAAGTAGAGGATTCGATGAGGATATGAAACTCCCGGATTATAAAATAGCTCAGAAAGAGTCGGACTTTTGTTTTATAGCCAAATTATATACCCTTCAAATATAAAAAGAACCAAATATGTACATTCAGGTCACAAAAATATATATTATTAACCTTTTTTGCGTTTCTTTGAAATATAATTTTATTTGATCAAGATAAAATAAAGAATAATTTTGTGTTTGTTTGTTTGTGAATCTCCTCACGAAACCTTTTACAACTCAAATTAGGAAATATGCGCATCTGAAAGGGCTTCTATATAAATTGATGGTGAAGTTCAGTGCGTGTTGGTAGAGCCCTAGTTATCATGCACTGATAAATCTTTATTACTATTATGATTTTTGTGTATCTGTACCACGTGGGGAAACCAAAAATAAACATGAATCTTAAAAAACAATGACAAGGTATTATTATTAGAACATTTTATTATTATTATTATTATTGTTATAAGAGCACACATTCCAATAGATCTATGAGCGTCTGTTATTTACGAAAGAGGGAAGGGGAAATTAAGAGTCTCTAAAATTAGTTTGGGCTTACAAAAAAAAAAAGGACATTTTTTTAATATTTTTTCTTTTTGTTTTGTTTTTAATATTAGTAATTTGTAGAGAGACACAGTCACAACCAAAATAAATAAATAAATATCTAAAGAAACAGATTAGTCCCCCCCCCCCTCAAGCTATGCTGTAGAAATGCATCTCTACACAGAAACATTGTTTTGTGCTCCCTCAATCTTAATCCTTTCTCTTTGTTTTCATCTGTGGTTGTCGTGGTTTTTTGAGAAAAGAAGGGGGGGGTTTGAAACCCCCTCAGACATTCCTCAAACCATGACACATTTTTTTTATTTTAATAGTTAGTTATTTGAGTCACTCCTCTCTCCATGTTGGATCCCATCTTTAAAAATAATAATAATACACGAATATTTCACACTATGTATTTACCTGAGTAACCAACCAACCACTCATTAGTAGACTACGAGTGTTAAAGTGACGTCAATTAATGGAACAAGAGTTATAATGTCTTTTTAACAATTTGTCTTGGCAAATGGTGTTTATTTAATGCTCTAACAATATTTCTAGTGTTAACTATATATACAACCGTCATTTTGACGGTTTTTTTATTTTATTTTAAATTGACACACGAACTAATTACTAGTTACAACCTAGGTCTTATAAATTCAATTGACCTGTAAAGATGATTGTCAATTTGGTTTAAATTCTTCTTTTTTTTTTTTACTTTCTACTTTTAATTCAATTAAAATCCTGAGCCATTGTGACTTTATTTACATATATTAAACTATTTTAAAAACACTCAATATTTCTAGGTCATAATTAGACCTACGTACTTGATACTATGGGATTGCAAAGTGTTTGTCTTTATTTTTTAATATACATTGAATGCATTTGTATTCGTTTAATTAGAAGTAATCAAAAGAAAAAAAGAAAAAAAACATAACCTTGATAGTCGTTGTTCATATTGAAGTTATGTTAATAGAGATGAACGATTTGACGTTATTGAAAATGATATCAAGACGTGATCGAAGTAATAAGATAATGTTATGAAACATAAGATGAAATCAAATTTGTACTTATTTCTACATCAGCACAATAAGTATCAATTTTTGGTAGGTGGTTTAAGTGTTAACCAAAATTATTATTTAACTATACCTTTTCAAGTTGAATATGGGAATAAGCAAGTTCAATATGAGAATAAATAATAAAAAACAATATTCAGGAAATTTAACATAATAATAAATTTTATAATTAATGAAAATAAAAAAATAAGGTGAGACGAGGAAGTTTGTGAATGCTTGAGAAAAGCAAAGGATGTATATGTATGGAGGGCCAGTAGTGCTTGGTATTGACTATGCTCCGGCCCACTCCAGGATTATTGAAGATGTTTTGAATGAAGAAGAGCTTTCAATTCGCAAAATTTTAATACTTGGGCCTGTCAGTCCTATGTTGAATCCAATTGAGCATATTTGGTCAATATTGAAAGACTTTGTGGAAAGAGAATAAGTTATATAGAAAAATTGAGAAATTTTTAAATGTTGAAAGAAATGATTGCAGCATTTCGGAGCAAAGATCAAGAAACGCTCTGGAACAATTAATTGATGAAGGACTATATAAATGAAATTACCTTTATGATTTGTAATAATTGTATGTATTGCTAGCATACAGAATCGTTTTGTGTATATGTAGATGTGATTAATTTTGATTTGACATGAGATTCGAATAAATTTATTATTATAATATTTATTCCCATATTGAACTTGAAAAGGTAATGAGTCTAATGCAATTATTTTTACATTTTCTTAGCTTTTATATGAACAGACACGATTGATCTTGGGCCTCTCTACAATCTCTCTTCGCCTCAAAAGAAGTTACCTCTTCTTTAATCAAATACCTTAATTCCGGAGTAGTTTTTCAAGAATTTCTTCCTTTACAACCGTAAAGTCATATATGAACAAGTGTAGCCCTTATTTAATGGCACATATGCCTCAAAATACCTCCATATGATTATTATTATTATTATTGTATTTACCTTCATAGAATGTAAATGATGGGTAGACGGATTCACACCCCTCATTTCCCGCTTTGTAACAACATGTCAAGGTTTAAATTAAACATAAAATTGCACCGACAGTTAATGATCCTTGGAACAGACGTTGAAGATTATTGAATATTTTTTTTTTTTCACAAGCTAGAGAGAGAGAGAGAGTGAAATTACTTTAATGCATATTCATCTTTCAACACTCTTTTGATGCATGCCTGTCTTTGCGCAACTAATGTACAGCTTATTAAAACCCTTAGCTTTTGAGTATATTTTTTTTTCTCAATAGAAATTAATTTTGAAATTTATTTCCCGTGAAACTTTTGTATATATATATATATATATATACAGGGTGTCCCAACAAAATGTATACACATTAAAAACAATTGTTGACGTAGTGTTTAATTAGAATTATTAATAATAATAGAATTCTAATTAAACAGCACGTTTACAATTATTTTTAATGTGTATACATTTTTGGGGGACACACTGTATATTTATAGTTTTTTTTTTTCTTCAAAAATATTCGAGTATATTTTATAGACTATAACAACATTATATACTTTCATATTGCTTTAAGTATAGTAAATGCGCATGAAGGAGTATCAACTTATCAGCTAACTAAGTATTGTGGTCAAGCACAAAAGGCCAAAACTTTGAGGGATCAAAATCTAAATAAAAAAAATGTCTTTTGGTTTAGAAATCATTGATTGTCCTATGAGACTTTGTGAGGAAGAAAGACCGAGACACAATACTCAACAAACCTTTTCTTTCCATGACCCCAAATATGTATTTTTCCATATCAGTAGACAAATTATATTTTTTTTTTTACATGGTAAAGAGCAATTTTTTTTTTTTTTTTTTTTTTTTTTTTTTTTTTTTTTTTTTTAAAAAAAGATCTTTGCTCAAATATGTTGTATATACACATACAATATGTGAGAGGAACACGAGATTTATTTACTAATAATGAATGATCCTATAGTATAAACGAGAGGGGCAAAAATTTGGCAAATATGGCAAATATTTTTTGCAAATATTTTTCTACAACATAAATACAGATATAAAAAAGAACCTCCCAAGAAAACAAAATAGCCAAAAAAAAAAGTAACAACAACCTGTCAGTCAGCAATTAGCTTAGAATCCACACACACACCCCCTTAGTTTGTGACGTAATCAACAGTAATCAGCTGTCTACTCTCATTATAGTCATGGAACATGTTTAAATTAGAGATCTTTCACAATGAATTAAATATATTTATTATTATTATTGGAGGCTTTGTTTTAACAAGATACTAAAAGATATTCCTGTTTATTTGATTACTACAAATCAATAAGTTCAGGGCGTTTTTATTATGATTATTATTTACTGCAGTTGTATGAAACACTTCAAATGGACCTGAATGCAATGCATATATATATACAAAGCAGTAATTAGCACTTACTAATGCGTTTACAAATTGAGTATGTATATAATGGCGTGTAACAAATTGCGAGGATGAGGATAGTGACCAAGAAACGGATATTGGAACTTGATGCCTGGCTGTTATCTTTCAAAAGTCCAGACATTCATTTTTTTTTGTTTTTGTTTTTGTTTTTAAATGAACCAAGTTGTGCCCACTACATACATATGTGTGTACACTAATATCCATTATAGTACAAATGACTCTGTGGTAATGAGTTGGAAAGCTTTTTTGTGAAAGTGACTTCCTTCTCTGAGATGCATACAAAATCCTACAGTTTTAATATGAGCGCTTAAATATGTAATTCATTATTTGATTTGTCAATTTTGATTCCTTAAACTGCTACAAAGATTGTTATTACTTCACGTTAATTTATAAATAGTCTTTATAAATATTTACCTTTTACCTATGAAAGTTGTTCATTTTGAGAGTGATCATCATATGACTGTACAAAAATTCCTTCAAAGTTAAAAGAAAAGAAATATGCTTAAAATTATTGGTTTGTTTTTTTATTCGTGGGATGGTTGTAAATCATGAATATTTATACCATTTATATTTATATATTTATATTGCCAATGCAGTCTTTTATCCATTTCGTAAATTGAATTGCAAACAAAAGTTTTATCACGAGTCTCTAATTGTATTGTATTCAGGCTATCACGCAATTAAACTATTCAAAAATGGAAGGTCCCCTCCTAATAAGGGAAAATCAACTCTTACTTCTGGAGTTGAGAGTAGAATCTACTGTGAATAACTTTAAGAAGTTTGTAACAATTTAAACTTTATCAAAAATACATGGATCAATAAAAAGATATCCTAGACTCTACAAAATTATCTATAGGGTGGGTGTCAAACATACGGCACGCAAGAGGAGGTTCAATCAAGCCCACAAGATAATTTGAAAGTAGAAAAAATACATAAAAGACATGGATTAAGTTTATTAATTAAATGTAACTTATGAATTATCCGCTAGGGACGAATGTTAGTCTTTCTTTATAAGTCTCATGTTGTAATCTCATGTCAAGTTCATTATTATAATTTTAACTAGCAGTTGCTTAAAGTTTGTACAATTTTGTGAAATGTTTTGTAAAAGTGTTGTTCATTCAATTTTTAGTTAAATTGAACAATGTCCTTGTTCTTCTTTAAATCAAAAATAAAGGGAAGACATGATGATATTTTGGTTATTTATAGCTAAGATTGCTACAATTTTAATGGTCTACTTAGGGATCGTATGTGGCCCGCGATGTGAAATGAGTTTGACACCCCTGATCTAGTGGAAGGCTTAATATGAGTCCAAGCTATGTAGTCATTGACATTGTTCAAAGTCTCAAGACTCATTTTTGAGTCATAATCTCTCAAAGTTTTGATCTCATGATCAAGATCAAGGGATCAAAGTAGTCTGGTTTTTTGTAATTTTTAAATCGGTAAAAATTGCCCTTAAAGTCTCTGGCAAGTTAGTCTTATTAATTCCAAATTGACCTGAAAGGATATTCATAACCCAGATTGGAATTCAAGTTTTATTATCTACAGATGGTGACTGAAGGATTTTCTCTGACCATGGAACAAATGTATTGAATTTTTTTTTTTTTTAATATTTCTTCAAATAAATGCTGAAGAGTGACCTAAATTTGCCTTCCTAAAGCAAACTCTTCTGCCAAATTCTTCTTTCTTTTTCCTGGTCTTTGCTTCTTCTTTTTTTTTTTTTATGAGCAGATCTACTTTTGTACAAAAATATTTGTAATTAAAAATATTTATTATGGGTAGACGACTCATTACAAGCTTATATTTTTTTGCTTTTTTGCTTATTTTTTTTTTTGTCTAAAAATTCCATAAAACCTTCTTTTTTTTATTTTTATGGTTGACCCTTCTGTTATTATATGACCCTTTTTTATGTGGATATATGTACAAATACCTAGAGCCATATTCAAAACTCATGCAAAAACTATTGACTTACAAGGAAAAACAAAACAAAAATTGTTTGTGTAAATAGTTGAACAGAATACTTTTCTTTTCTTTTTTTCCGTTTATTTTTTCCTTCTTAAGAGTTCATTTTAAAAGGAATGTTTTTCAATATCTTAAGGAATGTATTTTTTTTTTTTTTCTTAAAAGAAAAGAAAAAAAAATGAATGGCTAAGGAATAAGAAATTTTCTTGCTCAAAAAAACAAAAAAAAAACAAAAATTGATAATTATAAACATAGTACTTAATTGCCTTTGTATATAATTATAACTATTTATTTTAAAAAAATGTAGATTTAATTTGCTACATGATACTATATATGTGATATTATATATGTAGGTTAATTAGTTGTCAACAAGACAGCTGATATCATAATTGCAGTTAATAATCTTAACGTATATTTTCTATAGAATATATCTTTAGTTAGGTTTTTTTTCATGGGTGCCCATCAGAGAACAACAGAACAACTTTGTAACTAGAGTAGAGAACCCCTATCAAGTGATCTGGTTTTGCATAGAGGCACACATAAATTACCTTCTATGCATATACCTACATGCACCAATGAATAAAGAGATTGCGATCATATATATTTGCGTAAATGGTTCATTATAACCACTCATTTCCTTGTGTGCAATAACCATTTCTTCAGATTAAATCTTAATAGTATATATGTATGTATGTATATTCAAAATTCAATGCCACAAATGTTCTCCTCCTCCTCCTCTGGCATCCGGGATAGGCATTGCATAGCATGTTGAAAAAGTTTTGTGTTGGCACACAACAAGATGTTGGACTAATTTATGGCATTTTTGGAACTTTAAAGAGGGGGGAGGGAGGGAGTCATGGTCATATTTTGTGGATAAAATAAATACAACCCATCATCATCTTTATCAAATTTGTCAGAATTCCTTCGTGTCCATTCAATAATTTTGTAAAATGTGTTATTATATATATATATATATATATATCCACGTGAAAGGACCTCACATAATATCAATGAATAATGAATGTTATTTGATAGATCCGTATACTTAATATGCAAGATGTATTGAATTTGCAAGAATTTGGTCCGTTGAGAGGCTTTCAAGGATTGAGGCTAATAATTTGAATGATTGAATACGAGAGAGAGAGAAAAAGAAAAAAAAAAAAAGATTTTTAGTTTTTTAGTTTTATATATATATATATATATAGAAATAGGAAAATTCCCTTAGTCCATAAAAAATGAATAATTAATTTGACCAGGACAAAAAAACAAACAGAACCAATAACTTAATCAAAAAAAAAAATGTTGTACGTTTTGCGTCCAAAGTAATGCTTCTAAGAGTGATCCCAAGATAATACGATCAACTCTTTGAGAGGTAAAGACCGGGACGAGATCAAGACCTTCAAAAATTGATTTTTTTTTTTTTTTAAAAAGTTGATTTTTGACGGACAATTATGAATCTCTAATATGGGTTTTGGGTATTTAAGTGTTTGAAGGCTCAAAAACTATGTGGATCCACCTAGATTGTAGATTTACTACAAGCTAAATTCAAATTCTAGCTTATTACCACATTCACTACTTACTTCAATGTCCATTCAAACTTTTTTTTTTGCTTTGCTTTGCTATAAAGAAAAAAAACCGTTGAAATATGGGGAGTAATTATTTCCTTCTTTTTTTTTTGTTTTTTGTTGCCCAAGCTAGTAGTTTTAGCTAAAGGAAAGTTACAATTTATAATTGATGTCAGTGAGTAAGGAAGAACAACAGGAGAGAAAAAGAGAGAGGAAGAGATTTCAATTACTCAGCCTCTACCCCTCATTTAAAAAGTTTGCTAGAACACAAAACAAAAGCTTTACAAAAAAAGAAAGAAAAAAAAGTAAGTGTTAAATGGATCGTTCAAAATATATGTTTTAATTAGCATCTTCATTTATAAAGGCTGACTTTGTTGCGTAAAAAGCAGAAGAATAATGATAAGAGTATTATTAATGGATCATCATCAAAGGAGCTCTTTGTACAGAAATTATTTTATTCACCCTCTCTCTCTCTCTCTCTCCTCTGCCATTTATCTTCTTTCTTGAAGTAAGTAAACACATAAATCTTTCTAAAACATAGTTTACATATGTATAGAATAATTTCTTTTTGCTTTTGTTTTTAGCCATGATTGTCGTCACAATTCAACTGGCCTTTTCCTTCCTTTCTTCCTTCCTTCCCTTCTCATCTGCAATTTGTTAGGGGTAGTAGTCTACTTACTATGTTTGTACTCATTTCAACCATTCATTAACGTCTACCCAATCATCCTTGTTGTTTAGAGTACCTTGTCTCCATCATCATCATCATCACCGTCAGTAGCAGCATTTCAGCATTCACAAACAGATGCATTCTCTTCCTAAAGTGTTTGGTTTTGTTGTTTTTTTTACCACATCCTCGTCTACAAAAAAATTAAAAACACACTTGAGAAATGAGGTTTGAATCTTTAAATCTGTGACTCTTTTAAGAGAGGATAAAATGCTTGTACTCTTAGAAATGAATTATATATATATATATACTTTTAGCGTGTAACAAAAAAAAAAGAGAAGCAATTAAGTATTTGGATGGAGTGTAATAACTACACTTTAAGCCAATCTATTCAAGCCATACTATTATAATGAAGTATATTTTAATGAGTCCCCATGGTGTTTTTTTTTTTTCTTGAAATCAATAAATTGAATCCTTTATTGCAGCAACTAATATATATATATATATACTATTGTAAAATATTAATACACAGTCCTTACTTGGATGACGCACTATAACCGTTCTCTCTGCTCCCTAAATTAACAAAAAAAAAGAAGCCGATAGTCAAGTGTCTTCAAATATAGACATTCAAGTCAAGAGTAAAACTTGCAAGATAGGATTCAATTCAAGCGGCTTGATTACGAGGACTTTATGTACGCAGATTATGTTGCTTTACAACTGCTTTACATGCAAAATAGCTCAAAGAATCTGGAGTGACTCGGCTTTATGTAACTCCTCGAGAGGAAGGTTACTATCCTACCTAATTATGTCAATATATCAAATCATTTGACTCAAGTCTTAGCTCCTTTTAATTCCTTGACTCGAGTAAAACCATTTTTGTAAGCTCTAAAAAGTCACAAGAAGCTGAATCCATTTTTATACATATATCGCATGATTGTCCTGGTTTAAGAGTTGTTAAGAGGGGCTGCTCTGGTTAGTATCACCTTATCCATGACAAGATTCATTGGGATCGGGGCAATGTCGATAATGTTAATTATTATTGTTTATTTTTATTGCTTTAGAAATTGCTTGGGTCTTGTCATTGACAAGTAGAATAAATACAATACTAAGAATTTGAAAGGTTGAGACTGGGACCTTTAATTCTAATTGGTCTGGGGATTGATTTTGGTCTCAAAGACCACCTTTTTAGAGGAGTAGCTCTAAGTACTTGATAAATAACTTAATACTAATCCCAGACCTGATTCAAATTGAAAACAAATTGCTCAAAGGATTCATTAATCAAGTACCTCGCTATCTGAGGTATGACTGTAAGTCTTTTGTTTGCAGTAAAGGCAATCTTTGGAGGCTTTACAAATATAGATGTTATTACGTTACTATGTACTATTTTCATCACTTGTACTAAAGTATATTCATAATTTTATAATACAAAACAAAAATAATTTGTAGAATTGTATGAATTGCCACCTAAGGGAACAAGAAAAACATAAAACAAAGAACTACACTCCAGCTACAAGTAATTATTGTATATTACATGTCTATACATGTACATACACATATATATATATGTATTTGTTGGTTGTCCAAGAAATTGAAAAAAAAAAAAAAACGAATGAGAAAAAAAGAAAAAGAAGATATTTAATTACTTTTTTCCAAGTCATTTTTCTTTACTTAGAATCTATCTATCTAACTACGTAACATACCTTGAGGCGTCATCAAACAACACTTTTCAACTGTCAAAGCAGTAGTTGTAACATATACGTATAACATGTGCTTCCTTTTCATTCTTTGTTATTCCTATGAAAAAACTAGTAGAGAGGCAGTATTTCTGCAAATTGGTCAAAGACGAAATTCATCTATAAAAGGCAAAAGGATTTGCAGAAGATTTTGAATTTAAAGACTGAAAAAAAGCCATATTTGTTGGCTGAAAATATTTTGTAAATTATAACTCGTTAAATTATTTGTTGATCCAATTTTGAATAAATTAGGAATTGATTTAAACAGTAAAGTTGTACATGAAAGAGACATGAATTGATGACTCATTCTAACATACTCAAAAGTAAGACGGATACACAACTTTTGTCATTTCATGAGTCCCTTTCAAGGTACGAGAAAAATGTATTTATTATATGTATAGATTTTAAATAAATATTGGCAGTTGTCGTCATGGGAAATATGTACATAGATATTTTGAATGCCCCAAATAGAGCCTCATTTTCAAATCTGGGAATACAGTTGGTACACGCTAAATCGACTGTTTAACAGACACATGAAATGACAAAAGTGGAAAAAATATATGAACAAATTTTCCGGTTATTTAACAATCCTTTTAGATACATTTCGATATAAATATATATATATATATATATATATATTGACCTCACTACCAGTAAAGAGGCACGACTGCCTTGTGTGTACCTCACGTTCAGACCTGGAAAAATAGCTCATAAATTAATCAAGTCAAGGGAGTTATCGACAACCCCTACAATAATTACTAGTTATAAAATTGATTTTGCAATCCACAGTTTAGATAGAAATCTCGTTTCAATAATCTATACTAATAAATGGGTACAAATAATGATAATATTTGTGTTTCTAAGTGGTACTGAAGTCTCCCTTGTATATAAGTACAAGTATACTTTGAAATGTATGTACTCTTTGAACATCATTGACAAACCAACAAAATACTACTTAGTTCCAAGATGAACAGTTTAATTTTTATAAAGTAAATACTCTCTACTCGTATTTTTCGTTTCACAATCAATGCTGTCTCTTTCTATGTCTGCTCACCACAAGGGTATTTGTTATTCTTATATTATTGCTATTTGAACATTATCGTAAATACAACGTTGATTCTGCAAAGTTATTATATTATATTTTCTTTGAGGGTAACACTTTTGACATAATTAATAATTTTTATTTACAATTATTCCAGGTCTATTGATCAGAATCGTTTAATGCTTGAGATTAGTAGTACTCCTTGCTAGCCACAAAAAGTGTGAATTATAGATGGAGTCCAAGTGAATCAATTTACAGATATTTAATTCAAAACTCTAACAGCTACAGAATAATCCATGTTTGTACAATGTTCATTTAATGGCATTTAATTCCATGAATGAGTATTTATTTGAATGTTATATCAACCATGCTGGTGGCATGGCTTACAGCAGTTGGTAGTGTAAAGTAGTAGTAGTGACTTGGAAGAAGGGTTAGTGTCTCAAAATGAATATGAAGGAGACAGGACGTACCAAAATGTGAATGGACCTACAAGACTCGAGGGTTTTTTTTCCTTTTTCTTTGCAAAAAGTACGTAAAAAAATAAAATAGATTCCGTTTTTCACACAAATGAAGAAAAAACAAAACAAAGAAAGATCAAAAACGACTGACAAAAGTATCCTTCCAAGGTCATCAGACAGAACTTTATGATATGATGATTGTAAAAAAAAATAAAAAAAATACTAAAATTGTGCAAAAATAAAAAATAAATACAATGGACACCGAATTATTAGGATCAGAGATTCGTTGTACATATATTTTTTTCTTCTTTCTTCATGATAGTGTGTGATAATAATTCTTGTCATAAATCCATTCTTCTTCTTCCCGCACCCCTGGGTGGGTGTGGGGGTACAATACAATAGAGAAAGATAAGAAGAAGAATAAAAAAAAATATAATATGATTGTCATATTTGTTTTGGAAGAGAATGATGTCCTTTTAAATTCCATTTCGTGAGTCTCATAAAAAAGAAAAGAGGTGAATCATAAAAAAAAGACAAAAAAAAAAGTTTGGTATTTTTAGCACATCTAAAAACGAGGTCAGCCACTCTAATGGTAGATATGATTCCATATATTTCCCACGTACCTGTACATACACTTGTGTGTAAAAGTATTGATCTGTCTACATACATAGGTATATATTATGAAGTAGTTATTATTATTATTGTCCCTGCTCTGTCCTTTATGACCGACCTTTCTTCACACTCTTCTTCTTTTTTTTTTGCTGATAGTATGGGAAAAAATAGATTATATACATACATGTAATTCACCTTCAGGGATGTTTTATGACGAATCTAACTTTATGACTCAAATTGTTTCTAATTATACAACATACATTTTGTTCGTTCATAGAACAATGATTCTTCCAATGCTGTAGTTGTTTATTTGTTTGTTTGTTCATTTGAGAACATTGGTTAAACAAGGGGAGTCGTCCAACAGATTCAACTGTTAATTGTTTCACACATTTTAACACGTAGGTGCTACTCTGAAGGAGGACTCCTTGACTTCAATCACTTTACAAAATATGGCGTTTGGAGACAAAGTTGGTTAGGAAATGATTTGACTCGAAGCTGTGTTTGAGCTTAGCTTACTATTTCATTGATTGGAAAGGTAATTTGCCCAGATCAAGCATTGGTTACGTTGCAGGAGTATCTTGAGACACATGACAAAGTCAATTGACTTTACTGCCTTTGTTCTACATATCAGCCTTTAATCATAATAAATCAATAAAGTAATAATTAAAGCCCATATCCAATCTCATTAGTCAATGATTGATTGCTACTACTAATTCTATGAGTATGTTCAATATATCTATGTAACATAACTCAGACATTTGTTCCTAATTTGTGCATCTGCTCACAATTACATAGTTACTTATTAAATTAAGTCATCTCATCAGAGAACACATACCCATCAAGGATTGTTAGAAAAATGCCCATCAAAAAACATTAATGAATAGCTCAAATTTTCTCTACATAAAGTGTTCCTGAGTAGCCCTTTGAGTAACTTATTCAAATGAGAGGGGGGTTTGAGCCTTTTTTCTGATGCATTTAAGATTGTTGGAAATGACATTTTTGACTTCCAGATATCTAGGAACAAACTACATATATACACTTTTTTGTAATCAAAATTATCAACCAGGATAACCAGTTAGATATATATATATATATATAATTATCTCCACATGTCGATTTATATGGATCCAAGATAGTTCAAGAGTGAGTCTTAGAGGTATTAATACAAAAATTAGCAGGAAAATGACTCAGAAATTTATTTCTAGGATGTGTCTGAGAGCAACTATTATTATTGAATCATTAAAAAAACAAGTCAGGAATGTGACCCTCTGTTGTTTCTTAGAGGAATTAGTATCCTCCTGTAGAATACTTAGTAACGCTCCATATATTATTGAAGATCAAAGAATGAAATACTTGGATACTGGGCTCACATATATGTGAGCTTACATAGGTAGCAAGTATAGTAGTTATAGAATGGGGCTAGAGTAGGGCTATTGTTTTAAATCAAGTGTACATAGACGGATATAGAAGGACTACAAATGATTTATCGTAAATAATAATTGTAAGCATTCATTCTCAATTTTTGCCATTTACGTAATTTCCTCTTCTTCTTCATGCTTTTTCACAGACTTCTTACAAAATGGCGTACATTTGAATGCCGATGACGTCACGTGAAAACACTCTATACAATATATTCTACTTCACTTTCAAATACTAGGGTAAATTGAGTCAGACTCATTGAGAAGTACAATCGTTTTGAGGGATCAAACTAAGGACTTAGGTACTTTCAAGGGTCGTTAAAAATACCAGTCTAATTGAAGTAGCAAGGTTAATTTGTGTATGTTGCATTGTTAATTAATGAGTCACACTCCTAGCGAACTAAAAAGCCAATTCTTGGACCAGTGAATTTGTACAAAGAATTGATCCCATGGTCGTCTTTGTGTTCCACTTTGTTTCATAGCTTTAGGCATAAACATATGTAAAAGGTTTTGTAGATTTCTCTCTATTCCATCCGGGCTAATGTACATATATATATATATACACATATACGAAAGTTCTGATACAAAGGATCATAGATTACAGTAGAAATTGATTTAACTTTGTTACAAAATAAGTCAAACTGAAAAAAAAACAAAAAAAACAAAACACACACAATATCTCAATAACATACAATCTTACCTCCAAAGAGACAGACAACTAACTCCCTTTTTAAAACGTCTCGAAACATCAAACTACCTCCTAACGTCTCAAGAATCAAAAGTTATTACATCTTTTTTGAATTTTTGTTCCTTGAAAACCCATTTACCTATTTCTTTTTAGACGACTAAATAAATGAACCAGGACATTAAAACTAGGATCTTAAGTATGCAATTCTTATATTTTAATTACATGCTTATATATATATATTATTTAACTGCACTCAAACATAAAACAACATTCATTTGCACCTAATTTATGATGAAACAGAAAAATTCAGAAGAAGAAAAAGTAATAAGAATCAAAAAAACTTAAAAGCTTTTAATAATATATTATATCTATGTATATACGGTTATTCCGTCTTTTTTTTTCTTTGTGAATGCTGAGTCAAGAGCCGGTCGTACATTTAGAGCGTATAAATTATTGCCCACATCTGTGTCCTTCCCAAAAATATATATATATATATATACATAATATGTAAATAGTAACGAACATTAAGGAGTACAACTTGAATATATATCCGCACATTCATTTATTAAATTGAAATGAGTGCAAAATATATTATAAGACAATCTACGAGATAAAAAGGGGCCGAATACTCCGAATGAATATACTTAAGTGAACGGAAATGAAGAAAGTAAATTTGTGAGACTTATACATTATTATGTAAAATTAAAAAAGAAATTTGTGAATATTCACTAATATAGTACATTTATTCATTCCGGGGGGGTTTTTTCGGTTTGCTTTTTAAATATATGTACATTCATAACTATGGTCATAGATAGATAGATACAGAGCGATGGCAAAGCATTCCAGATGCTAGCGATGAAAAGTACCCGAAAGGAGAGGCACATCCTGGACGTGAATAGATCAAGATGTTGGGGGTTCTTTTTTTTCTTTCAGTTTTACTCATTTTGTACACACAAATCAATCCCTGTATTCCTGGCCTTTACTCCAGAACTTCCGGATATATCTGTACATACATTAGCCTGGACGGAATGGATTGAAATATAAAATATGACGCTGTTTGTAAACAAAGCTCTGAAACAAAATGGCGACAGGTCAAACAAAGTCAAACTTTACCTTGCTCTACTCGGCCATTGATTTGACAATTTGACAATCCGTGAGCGTCCCTTGTCCATTACAACTTGCAATTATATTAAGTAATGTACATATGGTATTGTAACTTAACATGCTTGAAAAATTTTGCAAGGAAAAAATGAGATGACGTATACTTAATGAATAAAGTTATTGAAAGTCTTCTTCAGTTAGTTCATTTCCATTAGATTTGTTTCCTTCAAAATATATATAAAAGGTTTTTAATAAAGAACTTGTCTGTTGACATCTACTGATTCATTAGGAGTATAATTTGACACATGTTATAAGGGTCTGCAGGTCTTTGACTCCTAAATGAGTAATAAATATGCTTAATTAATTATCAAGAGATCAAAATGGTATCAAAGTAAGTAGATACTTGAACTAGGTGGTTGGTAATTAAAAGAACTGATTTACTAAAATGTACTTTAGTAAATAACTAACTAACTAAATAAATAAATATGACGCTATGATACTCACAAATTGCAACATGTACATACACAACACCCTTGTAGATACATATTATCATATCTAAATATAAAATAAATACGTTTATTTACAAAAATTACAGCCTCTACTGATAAGAAATCAGAGGATTTGTCTTCTGTTATGATTCTATAAATAATAAATATGTACATGCTATTTGTACTCTGATTCCTATCAGCTGATGAATGATTTTTCCTTACTTATTTATTTATTTATTTTTTTGTTCCAATAAGGAAACGTAGATTGTAGAATTAATCCTCACTCTGAATACATATATTTAATATTATATGAGCGCAATGCTGATGATTACTTATTTATTTATTTATTTAAAAATACAATTGAAATGCTAATTCGTATTTATGTTTCTTTAAAACATTTGATTTTTTTTAAGATAACAATTTTTTTATATATATTATGTATTTATAAGATAAAATATAAAATATTCATGGATAAGGGGGGGGGGGGCTGAATGGAGAGGATAGACGTAGAAAAAGGGTTCTCCATAAATATATATATATATATATATATATATATAAATAAATATAAGTATAACATACACATAGAATTCGAAGACAAGTAGGAATAAAAAATTAAAAAAAATTCAGTGTGGGTCTTTTTCCGCTGCTCGTTTGTTTCTTTGGATTAATTGAGAATGTTGTTAGATTTAAGAGGAAAATTTATACACTTATAAATTTAGTAATAGAAATCTATTTAATACATTTGAACATGAGAAGGATCTTATTGCCCATCATACTATGTAATACTGCCAATTATGCGGCCATTTTGACCCAAGGATTCAATGACACGATCTGATTGGTGTCAAAATATATCCATCTGTATTTTTATTGCCACATTTCTAGGGTGAATTAAAGCACTTTTAACTTTTTTCCCCAGGTACTTTTGATACTCAGTTTTTCAATTATCGTTTTCCTCCTTTCTGCTTTATTATCTAAAGCAGTGGTTCCCAACCGATTTTAAGCCATGCCCCACCTAGACGTTTCTAAAATCCTGATGCCCCCACTGTGATTCATTCTCGAATTGCCTCGTAGTCTTTGGTATAGTAAGCCAAAGGGTGCACGTCCTGGCCATGCCCCACCAAAATATTGCCATGCCCCACCGATGGGGCCTGCGCTCCACGTTGGGAACCACTGATCTAAAGATAGACTAATCTTAAGCCTCTCTCTCTCTCTCTCTTCCTTCTTTTTAGCAAGATAATTACGTAGTTTATCCGCTAGAGGGAGATAAAATGAATATAAATACGGGATAATCATCAATTTATATCATATCCTTGAGGAAAGTATAATTTAAAATGGTTATAGGGTAGATATTTAGGGCAAATTGACCAGTTTTCATCAAAAAAAAGCGAATGATTTTATTTTTTTGCAACTTTGTACGCTTATTTTTCTTCAAAAATCATTTAAATGGAGTCCTTAATAGTCATTAAGGACCAGAATGGATTTATTTACGTTTGCATTGAATCAAGTTATTATTACATTTTCAAGCTACAAAATGGTCATTTGACCATTTTGGCCTTTGTTAATATTTTGTATACTTATTTGATGAAAGAGCATTTAATTTATGTGGAACATTTGTATTCAAGAGATTTTATAAAACTTTTGATACGTTTAACATACATTTTTAAATATATATATATATATATATATATCAAAGTAGAATCAGAGAATTTTCACAATAATATGACTTGGAATTTTGAAAGATAAAATGAAAATGTGTCCTTGCGTCATAGTTGATCATTTGCAGATATATATATATATATATATATAAAAGATTCATAAATAATTCAATGCATGAGACTAACATATATGTACATATGTGTAACGTGGTTCCCTCTGGTTCAACAAACCATTTATAAATTCGGTTTGTATAGTTTTAAAAATCAACGAATGTTTCCCTAATTAATTCAAAATATTATTATGTCTAGAGATAAGATAAGGAAAGAAAACCAACAGACATCATGTCATAATAGATAATGGTTTCCAAATGTATTTGAATGGTTTTCCACTTTGAATATTAATGACAGGTGGCAGTCCCTGCTTCTCTCTCTCTCTCTCTCTGCACTGACGGAAAATGAGAGAAGATTGAAGAGTCAAATTAAGCATAAATCAAAAATCTCTTAGAAATAAAAACAAAACAAACTTTGACTTTTAAAAAAGTATGTACATACAAATGTATGAGGGATAATTCAGAAAGGGTAGATCATTTATATGAATCGAGGGTAGTGCCATAGCATGCTAAAAACTACAAAAAGAGAGAGAGAGAAAGCATGAGTTGAATATTTGTCTATGTAATCGTTAAAACATATTTCTCACGATGAGTCTGAATTATTTTTATTTTTTTGCTTTTTATTTTTGTTGTTTTTATCTTATGAAAATATCAATCTACATATAAATTTATTATAATAATAATAATAATAATAATTAAACGCTTTCTCCCCCCCCCCTCTGGTTCTCTACCCCCCCCCCCCTCTTCCCCTCCACTTGGCTGTTGTTTTCTATAAATAATTAATATTCAAACTGCGTTAGAGTCATTTTTTTTTTAAATATATATGAATGCTTCAAAAATAAAAATGAACTAGAAGCTTCAATTTCAATTTAACATGAGAAAATATAAACACACTCTAACATTGGTCCTTACCCATTTGGGTAATAGACCACTGAGACACCCTTATTTTGCCATATTTATATCCTAGGGCAGCACTGTCTTTTAAATGAATTTAGTAATTTGTGTATTGCGATAAAGTTGTGCGGAAAAAACTACAACATTATGTATAAATTTATATTGATCCACATTGAAGACTGTCATTTTCAGATGGGGCCATAGACGCCAGAACAGAGGTTGGTCACTTGGCCTCATCATGGCTATTATTTGAAAAATAATAACTATGAAAACTTGGATAATTATGGTGTCATCAATTATTACATATATGTGACGTCAATCAGAATCATGAATTGATTCTGATGCCCCTGGTGGGCCCATATCTGGATCAAAGTTCAAAATGATGAAGTCAACAACCAATTAAATTACATTTAATTGGAAAAAATCCAACTTCATACGTTTGCTTAGCTGTAGAACAGCTATAATGGTCATTTCTACCTTTTTTTGAAATTTGAAGAGGAGTTAAATCATTTTATGCTGATCCTTGACTTTTTCCTAGTCCAAAAGTTGTCCAAGGTACCATCAGTGTAACCTACAATATTTCGGCCTAGACTCGTCAATTTGATGCCTTATAGCCATTCTCAATTATACTTTTTGATAAGGATTAAGATATAAGACTAATTCTGTATGTTCCATGTTTATCTTCATTTTGTCTCCTCTACAAAGAATATTAAATATATGATTATCTTGTTAAAATGATAGTGAAAAAGGAAGCAATAGATTGACCTATCATTTGATAATAAAGCAGGATAGAGGAAAAGGAAACTGAGGGTCAAAATAACTTAGACAAAGATAGCTCTTTGATTCAAGAAAACAGCCTTAATTCAAATAAAGAGAGGTGATATGCTTATTTAACTTTCAAATATAATTACATACTCTGATCAATTATATAGCTTAGAGACTTTGAGTCCAAATGAACTCTGACGACCGTTTTAGTATGATCAAAATATGAGTGTTTGAATGTACAAACTTTTTCTTTTAAAACAACTTTATGTCAGTAATGGATAAAGTTATTAATATCCATCAAAATGGTATCATTTTGACAATTTACAAAAAAAAATAACGATCCTCAGGTGCAGGGGTATTAAACCATATTTTGACAGTAAATTGTTTACACTCAATAGGACAGATAGTACCACTTTAAAACAGCTTTTTTATGCAGGTATAGCCTGCATCATTGCAACATTTATACCAATATACATACATACATAGAACACAACCAACTTGCATGAGGAGAGACAGAATAATTGGAATGTACATTTTTGAGGTTACATAATACATTTGTTTACATATTTCCAAAAGTATTTTTCCTCAATTTAAAACGAGATAGAACAAGGGTAGGGTCCATAAATTAAAAAATGGAAATTCATTAGTAGGTATCAGAAGATTTTGTTTGTTTTTGTTTTGTTTCACATGTGTACTTAGAACATGCTGCTGCTGCCCTGGATTTTGTGATGTTTTTGCGTAGTCAATAAAGGTGCTTCTTCAGCTATTGTTTGTTTTAATTAAAACTTGTCAAATACCTTATGCAATATTAAATATATTCAGGAATAAATATGATTAAAAAATGAGGGAAAATTAAAGTTAATGCATTTTGAGGCATGTACTTCAAGTCTTGCAATGGCGGGAGAGAGGATAAAAAAAAAAAAAGAGACTTCACTCTCTCTCTCTGCTTCTCTTGTATTAATTAAATCTGTCATCAGAAGAAACAAACACTTTATGCATCGTTTTTAGACGTCATGTCTTCAACAACTTTCATTTAAAATTGAATATATATATATATATGTATACATATACAAAAACAAAGTTTCTTTATACTTTATGCCACTCCTCATAACATTTATGAATAAATTGAAATAAATCATTTAAAAAGTATCATAGTTTGTGAAAAAAAAAAAAATTCATAAATATATATTTTTGAAAATTGTCAATTGTTTAATTTCTCATTTTTTATTGGTAAGTTGAGGTTTTTGTACGTTGATGAATGTTTTGTTTAATTTGTATGTAACACGAATTGTTTTTACTTTTACAACTAGTGATATCATTTCTCTTTGGTCTATAGATTAATAGATTCCTATCACTCGTGTAGAAATGAAAAAAAAAACTGTGGTTGTTTTAAATGGCCATATATTACTTAAGTTATCGAATGGAATTCGAATGGAAATTTCATTATACTTTTAATCAAAAATGCTTATGACAGGGCCCAATTCATTGCACTTAATTATCTCTCAACCTTTCCTTCAAAGAAGCAAACATTAAACCGGCCATCCATCAAAGTAGAAGTAGTTAGCCAATTCTTCTCCACTGTTTTGACTATTCTTTATTGTGTGGGAGGAATTTGATTTGAGCTTAAGAACAAGTGTGAATTCTAGTTTAATCAACGTTAAACGTTCGTACATGTTGTTTTTTGAAAAAAGTAATCCCCTACTCCTTACTTAGAAAAAAAAAGTAACGCCTTTACTCAATAGAAAAAGTAATCAGTACTTTGTAAAAGTAACGTAGTTACTTTAATAAATGTTAATATAAATAAAAAAGAATGAATTTGAATCTGAGCCTTTCAACATAATTTTTTAAAAACCTTTGAATTAAAAATTTTATCAGGGATGAGATATTAATGAAATACATATATTAAAATTACAGTTGTCTAAAGTTCTGTTGTTATTTTTTGCATAGAGGCGTTTATAATGAAAGGGAAAGTAAGGTAGCTAATGCCGTTATTCCCATAGAAAACTAATGCGGGTCAAAAGAAACAAAAAACCTTGACAAAAAACCAGGGGACACCGCCTTGTGTCATTTCATTTTTTAGGGAAATTTTTTATATTATTATTAGTCTCCTTGTATTTACAAGTCATGTACATACAAATATATATATAATCTCAACATAAATACAATATTTGAAATTGATGTATGTATTGTGTATCAAACTATTGATTTATAATATTTCTACAAGGTTGTTGTTGTTTTTTTGAAAGTTTTGATATTTACCTTTTTTTTAAAACAAACGTTCGTCAACTTTTGGATAGTTTTTTTTATCTTTCCTTTAGCAAATAGGAGACTATTTGAACATATATATCTATAAATATATATATATATATATATATATATATATATATATATATATATATATTCGATTTTCCATTTGATGATCTTAACCATTATAGTTCCATTGTGACTTCAATTCCCTTGGAAATTAAAATATTTGACATTTATATGGTTATTTTTTGTATTGTTAACGTATTGCGTTCGTCTCATTTCGATTGATGATTACGTTATGAAAAACTATTGATTTCTTATTTTAATACATATGTATATATATATATTAGAACCACTTTTTACGGTTTATTTACAAAAAAATAGAACCACAGATGATTCTATATATTTATATATCTGATTTCTATCCCTCATATTTTTATTATAAAAAAAAAAAACTACTGGTTTTAAGGATCTTCTATAATATAAATATAATGTATAGGCTGAACAATAGTACCTCTTAAAAACCAGCAGATGGAGACGCTATATATATATAATTACACTTTACTTTTTTATATGTGATTCAATAGTGGAGTGAATATAATTTTGTTTTGTTTTGTTTTGTTCTTAAATGAATTACATTCGTGCGAGACTTTTCTATTCTACTTTTCTACAAAAACAAAAGCTATCACCTGTTGTATGTACATTATTTTTAATGATACAAATAACTAAGGAGTTTTACACTATGATTGTAGGTATATATTCCTCAATTAAAATATAAAAACATGTTTAATTCATATTTATGTCGTGTGAAATGATATGTGCATTTAACTAAAAGAAGTATAAATTTTTTTTTATTTTAAATCGGGAATTCGATGATCATTTCTTTTTTATTATAAATATTTACTTGGAATAGAATGATGTGATTTACTTTTTAGAATCAGATTCACTTTTCCCAAAACTGTCTATGAAATACTTCTTTTTTTTCTATCTCTCTCCTTGAAAAAGGTTGTGAGTCAAATCTTTTTTTTTTTTACTTCAAAGTTTAAGTTTGTATATGTATAGCTCAATGTTATATGTTTGTAGTCAATTTGTCAATCAGCTCATGTGTCGTGTGAGACTTGGATAGAGAGTATGAATCCATGTCAAAGTAACACCTGAGATAAGTTCAAACATTGACTTGATCTCCCTTTTCTCAAATTCGATCCTCACAGAGTTAGGTCAATTTGTAGTTTGATTTCCACACCTTTTTCTTAGCTATCATTGGATCCTTGGGCCATTTATTTTGTGGACAAAGTTGGCTTTAAGATCTTTTTTGTGACAATTGTTGAGCCAAATTGTACTACCTCACAAACACAAATAAGTAAATTGCGTCTAAAAGTCATGTGTATGGGGTTTGCATTTGATTTTTTGAATCAAATCTAAACACTCGGTAATTTTGAATTTTCACTGTGAATAATTGATCATCAATTTGTCTCTCTTTCATGTGCTCCAATTTATCATGTTGTTTTTTGTTTTTTTTTTGCTTTTTTACCTCACTCCATTTGGTAACGGATATTTAGTTCTATATATTTCTCTTAGGAATGACTATTTGGGGTTTCTATTTCTTCCTCTCTCTCTCTCTCTCCAAGTGTCAAACGACAAAAGATCACCCTTGAACGAATGATCATAATTATCTCTCCCTCTCTCCCTTTCTGAGAAAACCGTCAAATCTCTTTGAAAGATAATTTGCTTGACAATTTGTATATGTACATAATATGTATATTGCTAGTCGAAAAGGAAATAGGAGTGGATTTGAGAAAAAGACCCAATGCCCTCGGGATTCAAATTATTTATTCTGATTAGTAGTTAAGGGAATTTCTTTTCTACTTTTTTTCAATTTTTTTTTTTTTTTTGTTACTTTCTTTAGGAAAATCTCTTCTATATATTATTATTATTTCCTTATTCCTTGAAGCAATTTTTATAAATATATCTTAGTAGTAGGTATGGCAAGTCTCACAGCTTACTCAAGCATACATACATACATACATCTGAGACTCCATTCAAAGACTTTGTTAAGGTTGTTACTGTCCACAATCAATTTTGTCATGAATCTAAGTGCAAAATCACCCCAAAAAGAAAAAGATTTTTTTCTATTAAATTAAAAAAAATATATTTAAAACAGCTCACAAAACCTTTAATTCCTATTGACAAATTATTTATATTAAAAACAACTTAGAAGAAATCAATTATCAGAGTTAGGGTTTGACTATTTATTGGACCTATATGGACGTAAGATGCGGGATATTATGCTAACTATGAAGAAGGTGTAACTCCATTTGGTGGGATAGGAATCATTAACATTAAAATAAATGTTTTTTGTTTGATATTTGCCTACACCCCCAAGGAGTATAGGAAAGCACCAACATCACACAAAGTTGAATTCCAACTTTATAGGCCTTTTTTTTTTTAAGCAACTATTTTTCAATAACATCATTCATAATCACATTAAATGACTAAGTTATAAGATCTTATAGTGAACTCTTTTTCACATTTCAAGCTATAAAAAAAGTCATTATTTCACATGTTGAATAGAAAAAGACATATACGCAATAAAGAAAATATTTTTGAAACAATGAAACACTTTTATAAATAACCATTTTTTTTTTTTAAATATATTTGTAATTTTCAAATTATACTTGAGGTGAAAAAGGACACTGAGTAATCAAAGAAAGAGAAAGAGATTTAAACTATGAAGATCCATGTTGAATTTTGCCCAAATAGTCCTATTCTTTTATTTGCAAGATGAGCACATAAAGTAATTATTTGTTATGGGTAGGTTGCGTTGAGTTTTGAGAGAGTATTTTTATTATTTTTATTATTATCATTATTATTTTGTTAAATTCATGATTGAATAGTACTTGAAATAGCTCTCTATCTATTATATTATTATAGCATATTAACGGTCCATTACTGACCATTAATCAAGTTTGTCTGTCTGTTATAGAGTGTGGCACTGTCTTTTGTATTCAGTTTTTATTTATTTTTTTAAAATCGTTTTTTTTTTTTGAGTAATGATAAAGTTTCATATATATATATATATATATTATTATTATCAAAACATATATATTTAGAGGGGGGAAAGAAAGGAAACAGAGAAATAATCATGGCTTCACCCCTAAGCTCTGATTCTTTACAATACGCACATCATTCGATGATCTGATACTTTATTATTATTATATATATGTATAAAGCATTTTAGAAATGATATTAACAATACACTTACAATAAACAAGACAAAATTGGATACAGTTTTATTTAAAAAAAATAAAAAAATATATAACTGAATAGAAGAATAGTGAAAATCTATATTTAAACTTATTTTTTTCTTGTCAAATTGTTATATATTTTTTTCATATCACTTTTGAAAAGTGATATTTAATGTATTTGAGTGGGGAGGGGGGGGGGTGCGTTGGGAAATAAATAATATACTTTTTACAAAATACAAGCTGTCAATGAGTAAATGATGACGTCAGGTGCAGATGGGGGTGTTCCGATCTTTTCATTAAGATATATTATTATTTTGCGGAGAGTAAATCTTTGGATATGTATATTTACCATATCTTCTTCAGATTCTGACTTACCTTCACCTCTTTTTGTGTGTTACTATTCTTATACATTTTATTATTCACCGTCTCTTCTTGTCCTCAAGTCCTTCCGTTCCTTTTGTCCTCTGCCTTTTGTGCAATTATGGGGTCTGTCTCTCTAGACCCCCAGTACTATCCCTCTCGGTCTTTTTTTTTTTTTTTTACATCTATGAATATCCATAATCAGTTAGTTGTGTTCCTGTATTTCTGTAAAGGCAACCCTTGACGTCATTTGATGAATGACTATTCTCAGTACAAAAGAGTTTTGCCACCTACAGCGGGTTTTTAGTTGTGCTTTTTTTTTGCTGTTGTTGTTGGTGGTGGTGGTGGATATTATTCAGGCCTAAAGGGTTCAAAGAGTTTGTAGATTCAAGTCGTTGATATTGGGTAGAATATGTGTTATTTTTCTCTGTCTCTCTCTATTGTGCGTATTCTCTAAACATGGATGTAGGTAAATCGTAGTATGACTATAAAAAAACACACAATTATTCCACTTGTATGAAATTTTAGATCAGCCCCAAACTTTGACAAGTAAACATAAAACATTTAGAAGCATAAATGAACAGAAAGCAATGCGCACAAAAGAGTGGACAATTGTGTACTTAGATATAAAGATAGATTGACGGGCAAATTACTCGTACAACTTAGTTAATTAAGAGTTATTTTTTGTTAAAAAATGAACACTTTTACTCAATAGCAAAAGTACAAAGTACTTTTTAAAAAGAGTATTTAACTAAATGTTATTTGAATTTGTACTTGATAAAACAGAAAAATGAAATTGCATCAGACTCTATACTTTTTCAAGTTCAATATGGGAATAAGCAAGTTCAATATAGGAATAAGTAAGTTCAATGTGGAAATATATAATAAAGAACAATATTCGTGAAATTTAGCAAAATAATAAATTTATTAGAATCTCATGTCAACAAAATTAATCACATCTACATATGTACAAAACGATTCTTGAGGCTAGCAATGCAACTATCACAAATCATTGAGGTAATTTCATTTAGTCCTTCATCAATTAATTGTTCCAGAGCTGCTCTTGATCATTGCTTCGAAATGCTCCAATCATTTCTTTCAGCATTTAAAATAGAAATTCAATCAGCATTTCATAAAACTTTTATGAATTTTATTAATCTTAGGGTAACGTTTGCCCCCTTTCATCAATTCTCTCATTCTCTGAAATCCACCAATAGGGAGTCGTCTTAGGAATACTAAGAGTCTGAACAAGGATTCTCCAATTACCATTTGCTTCTTTTGCAGATAAAAGCTGTATTCTCTTTTTCTTCAGTCCGGTCATTAAGGTAAAAAATATAATTATTCTATATATTATTCATTCCCATATTGAACTTGCTTATTCCCATATAGAAATTGAAAAGGTATAGTTATGACTTTATGACATATGAAACAATCATAGTTTATCAAATAAGTTACTTCGTTACAAAAAAAAAGAAGAAGTAGGGCCATTAGTAACGCCATTCGATTTAGCAACGTTTTATGAGTAATTAAAAAATAATATTAATACACCCTTTAAAACAACATGGAACCCATCTTGACGAGACATGCTCTCTCTAAAATCCATAATTCCTCCCCTTGCAAAAACAACAGAGTTTATGCTAAATCTATTTTTTTTTTAAAAAAAACAAAAAACACGCCCTGATAAGTATCAGTGCAAATGTGTCTCGAGTGTGTTCATACATCTAAGCTATCTCTGTTCCTCATCTCACTAACTAACTAACTAAGTAACAAACCTCACCCCTTATAGGAAGTGCAGAGTGAGTTCAAGAAGATGTCAACTGTCCAGTTCTTGACAAATGACATCAATGAATAATGACTCATTGATGGAATTGCGATAAGAGCCTCAAAGAGTTGAATCCATTGAATCCTGATGAAAAGGGCTGTAGTCCTTAAATTACATAGTTAAATGAATATACGTATGTACATATATATATATATCATACAAAATGTTGGTTTTTTAATAATAATAAAATAAAAATGCTGAAAATTTATTATTAATGATCTGGATGTACATATAATTGTATGTATGTAATTTTATGAGGCATTTACTGTAAGTGGTGCTAGGGGTGGGGGGGTGGGGGAACTCTCTGAAAATCCGCATAATTATAACAAAATTCATTAGATTCCCTCCCTTTCACTTTTCACATTTGAGTCGAGTTCCTCCCCTGGGCTCTAGATACATACGTATATGAATAATGATTTTAATAAATAAAAAATAAAAAACACACACATCAACCAACCAACCAACCAACCAACCAAGCAAGGTATATGATACTCATACATAATATTATCAGGTGCCATTCATGGGGTTCCATCCCTGTTCCATTAAACAAATCCAACTGTTTATTACCATTTTTTTTTTTTTTTTTTGTATTTATTTAATAGTCAACCATCCCTATAGTTGACTTTAATTACATCTCACATGAGTATAATTAATGAACCTCATAAAACCAGGTCTTACGACACAAAATTATTACTATTATGATTATGATTATTATTTGCAAGTCAGTCAATAAAACTGGGCGGAGCCCTCTTCTGCACCATGATGCCATATACATGTATGTATGTAAAATGACGCATGAAGTCAGGGAGTTAGCTAATGCCCCCCCCCCCTCTCTCTCTCTCTCATAATTTCATTCATGGAATGGATTAAGGGTAGACTCATAATACTAAATGTGGTATTCAAATTTATTATTATTATTATTATTATTATTATCTGTAGGTTTTTATTATATATTTATATTTATTATTATTCACACTCTGAGGGACTCGGAAGCAGTTTTTTTTTTTTTTTTTTTTTTGGTTGTGTGTGTGTGTGTTTCTTTTTGCTATTGTCTACTATTACATTTTCTATTACTTTTTTCTTATTATTATTTTTGAGGGGGTATTTTTTATCTCCATTTATTGAATAACAAATATGTGTTTTATATATATATATATATATACCCATATGGTTTTAAATCCATTATACATATATCATAGATGGTTTCATACATGCTAAGTAAACAGATTATCAAAAATAACCATTGAAAAAAGGATGTGTTTAGTCTCAAAATATGAAGGGTTGTATATATATATATATATATATATGAAGATCTTTGAGTTCATGTTAGTTGTTTGTTGAGTGTGCACAAACAAATAATTAAAGGATCCATTGCCTCTTATTGTGCTACATGCTCCAAATACTTAGCTGAAAGATACATTCATCTTTGTTTCTTTCTTTTTTTTTTAAAAAAAAAAAAAGAAATCGTATTGTTTTCCACTCAAGCATCTCTGAGGGTTTTATATATGTATATATATTTATTTTATTTTTTTTTTTTTTAAAAAGAAGGCATCAAATTAAATCAGCGTCTTGTGTATCAAACAAGCATCTATAAGGTATTTTTTTTTTTTTTTTGTCACGCACGTTTGATCAGAAGGAGATGAATGGAATGTCTCTCTCTCTCTCTGCCTTAAAGTCTATTCCATGCATTTATTTCCCCCTTAGATATAAAACACACATTTACAAAAAAAAAAAAGACAAAAATCTTTATTTTTTGATGGCGACTATCAAATCAATGGAGAGGGCACCATGGCGCGACCCGTGGGAAATGAGTTCCTTCATTCGAAGGACAATGTATGTATGTACACATAATTTATTGACTTGCCTCTCTCTCTCTCTCTCTCTCTCTCTCTTTGATAAGAAAAGCTTTGCATAAAATTTTATATATATATATATTTATATACTTAAGTATTTAAAGTCAATGATGAGGGTGTGTGATTTATTGGGGAGTCTCATTGTTATGGAATTTGAATATATTCTCTATCATTCAAATCATGGTAGGGCTCCTCTCCCCCCCCCCCTCTCTCTTTTTTTTTTTTTTTAATTTATTGAGCATTCTGTGAAATAATCTTTGAGAAAGGATATGGAGTTAAAACGATTGCTATGGGAAATTTGCTTGTCTTGATTTATAGCCCATATGTGTTTAGTTTGTGGCTATGAAATAATATTAACTTTCCTTCTTCTTCTTCTTCTTCAAAGGGAAGGGTAAAAGAATAAGGGCCGTGTCCAGGACTTTCGTTTGATTGGGACAGCACAGAAATTTAATGACTTAGTTTATTATTCAACTATAAACTATACCCCATTTCAAAGTTGGACAAATATGTATATAGTAAAAATTTAGTGATGACATTTTCATTTTCAGGGAGTAGGGATGAACTTCCCCTATACACATAGTCCCCACTGTCACGTGATTGAGTCAGAATTTTGTAAACGTACTGGTTTTTTCTTTGCATTTTAAGACCCTTGAACTTGAATTGATCCATTAATAAAAAGATCAGATATTAAAATGTTTCTTCAAACAATTCGGTACAAACGTGGGTTCCATTACCAAAACGTTTTGTTGAACTCTAGTATTATATATATATAGTTTGTAAACCAATGAGTTAATTAAGCGTTAAATACCTTAATGATGAGGTAAGGAAGTAAATCTCCCATTGTAAGACATTTATTAAGAGAATATTTGCTACGCAAAATTCCTGTTTTGTTTGGGTGCATGTTTATTTTGCTAAATTATTAGTTCCAGACAATTTTGTAGGATATTTAAGCTATACATATATACTCAGCTTCCTACTAATTATATCCATGCTTCTAAAAAAAAAAACTTACCATTTCTCAGGGCACATACCTAAGATAACCAAAGGCATAGCATTGGACAGAATTTGGGTAATTTAACAAATAGACATTTTATACATATAAACTTCCTTTTAATAAATCCATTGTCCCTTGGTTCACTATTTAAGAAACCCTTGAATAAGACATTTGTCATTTACCTTAATGATAAATTAATTTTACAAAATAAGTTTTTTTTTTTTTTATGTACACACATGGATATATGCCATAGTTTATATAGTATGTACATGAATTTTTTTTTTCAAATAGCATAACTGTTTATGGAAGCTGATTATTTTTGTTTCGTAAACCAAAGTATTCATCTGGCTTTTTTATTAATTTATTTTTCTATAAATATGTAATTTTGTCTTCAAAATGTAAAGTTTGTAAACACATTGCCGTTTTATCAATTTTCATCTGTATATGAAGAAAAAAAAAGTACATAATATATTAACTACCAAAAACATTAGGTTTTTGGGGAGGAGGAGGAGAGGATTAAAAGGAGACTTCTCAGGGGGATATCTATTGCCCAATACACATGTTTTTTTTTATTGTTTTGTTTTTGACATTTGATAAATTAGAGTAAAATGAAGTCCCTTGTGATTTTTTTTTCTCCATCACGGCTCACTTCCTTGTAGTAGACTCACCATTAGTCATTATTATATGTATGTACAATATACGTAGGAAAAGCAAAACTTTTGGCATTAACGAATTTCTTCTTTGATTCCACGTATTGTTTTGTCATAATAATAAGATGAGGAGAGACTATGGTCCATTTGATCCAGACACATACGTATAATCGACTGTATATATATATATACGTTTACACAAGGAGGGGTGAATCCCGGTGGGGAAAACGTTTTTTTTTTTTTCGTTTTGTTTTGCTTTTTTTCTCCTCATTTTTTTTTTTGGGGGGGGGGGATGTATATAAAGAGGGTTTTTTTTTGTTTTTTTTTCCTGACAAAAATCCCGTGGATGACGTTGATTAGGTAGAGAGTGAGCCGTGAAAGTAATAATAATGAATAATAATAATAATAATAACAATAAAAAAATGATGAAAATATTATATGGAAATAATGTTTTGCTTTTGTACCCCCTCTCTGTTTTTTTGGATTTACATACATATATTCGTATAGAAAGTCTATGCATAAATCAAAACGGAGCTTAGCCTTAAATTGTCATCAGCTCCATTATCTATTATCTTTTTTTAGCTATTTTTATGATCAGCATAGATAGATTCTAGATTTATGTACCCGGTACAACCTAAAATGCATATCATTTGACTATTAGGGATGCATTGAAGAACAAAAAAAAAAATGAAGGAGAATAATTGGAGCTGAATGAATAGATTGGGGTAGGAAAAAAAAAATCTTTTTTTTTTTTTTCTTTCCTTACTTCTTGTCGGATCCATTAGGGTCCACCATTGTTTGATACATCATTTACAAAAAATTCATCCATGAATAGAGAGAAATCTTTCTTTCTTTTCTTCTTTAAACGCCTTAGTATGACCTACGTTTATATGTAATAATAATAATAATAATTCTTTAAAGTATGTCTATCTATGTAAGGAAATATATATATATATACTTTAAAATTGTCTGGAAGTAAAACTATTATGATTTTATTTAATATTTTTCCGCCATATACCCCTATTTTAAAAGGGAAAGAAGAAGAAGAAGAAAGAAAGAAAAAAAAGGTCATAAAAACCAATTTTTGGAATAACCTACATATGTGACGACACAGTCGGCTAAACTTGGATTTTTATGTTTGTGCAGTTACAAAATACATTTTCGTTTTTGGGTGGATGGATGTTGTTATACATTGAAACATCATAAGAGTGGTGTGTTGCATGGCTTAGATCCTATTTGAGAAAGGTGAATCTTTAGCTAGGTAGATGCTTCTGCTATAGCCCAGTAAATATCCAGCTTTTTCCTCTGTGCCCGAGTCACTTTTCCATCTTAAATAATTATTTCATTATGCGAATAGTTTTTGAGAGTCTTTAGGGGTTTTTTATATAAATTTTAAATAAAAATCAAGAATTGTTCATTAACTTTTTTATTTTTTCTGAGTAAAAAAACTTTTTTAAATCACTTGATTTCTCTCCCCACCCCTCTCAATCAGCATTTGCTTTAGACAATGTAACAACTAATCAGTTCAGACAACTTTTTTAAAATACTTTTTTTTTTAAATACAAGAGTAAAAATTACCCCATACACCATACACTGTAGAGACCCTATAGGAAACATATTAGTAATAAGGGGATATTTGGCCCATACATTTTAAAAACCCATAGAATTATCGACTTTTTGGCAAAAAAAAAAGGGGACGTAGCTAACCATTTTTACTTATTGATAAAAGGGCCTGGATTTGTAAATATGTGGATTTATTCGTTCTACAAAATTGCAAAGCTTGACACTAACAACGATATATTGAATTATATCATGCCTTGAATGTTGAGATGAGCATAACTTAAGTAATTTCATATAAAATAGTGTATATATATCTTTACTATTAAATAACAATGGTAGGGGGAGAGAGAGAGAGAGTGACGTAGTTGGCTGATTGCCCTATAATTTGTAAGTTTTTTTTTTTCTATCATTTTTTGCAGAGGGAAAGGTTAAGTGAAGATACTCATACTCTGAAGAAATTATTATTTTTTTTTTTGTAAAATAATATTGTCACTATTTTTTTTAAAAATATATATAGTTTTTCAGAGTGAATCTCTAGTGTTTCTTTGAGAGAGAGACTGACTAATTATATATTTTTTCCCCAATTATTTTATAGATTCAGACAAATAAAAAAAAAGTAATCTTTAGATATTTGCTCACCCATGACTTGGTAACTATGTTTGTCAAGCGTATGAAATTTAAAAAAAAAAAATACTTCAAAATATGTAGGCTCTACCCATGTATTCACACAAAAGCATGACTTTTTATTTATAAATTATAAATATGGTCTTTATTAACACTCACTGTCTGAACGATTTCCTCCGTCATGATTTTTAACAAAAAAAAAAAAAAAAAAATTATCCTTTTCTTGAAAAGTCTAAGGAAATTAGGTAGTTTGAACTATGGAATGCTCACCTCTTCTAAACATTTTATTATAAGAAGCAAAGAGAGAGAGAGAGAGAGGAAAAAAAAGCTACCTAAAAATTGTATTCATAGATAACATTTATCAAAATGTCTTGGAAAAAAAATAAAAAATTTGTCAATCATTGAACGCCAGCTAAAGAATGTATGTATTTAGGTAGAAATTTTATATTTAATAGTGTACTTTTGTACATTTTTCTGTCCCTAATTGCATATAAGTGTGCAGTATTTAATTTCATGAAAGTACATAGTAAGTCGGGGAAGGAGAGCCGTGAACCCTCACAATGATTGATATGTAAATAATTTTTTTTAGGTCAACTAAGGAATGCGTCTCGTTGTTCTTATCTATATTTTTAATCTGTTGAATTGAAATATTTATGATAAATAATGAAATGTATTTTTCTTGACCATAATCTATCCTTGCAATATATATATATATATATATATATATATATATATAAGTATTCAATTCTATGCATTAATACCTTGAGTTACAAGCAATATTTGCACTCAATAAGTCCATGTTATATATATATATATCAAAAATATTAATGTTAATCAATTTACAAGTAGGTCAAATTGTTATATTATATGTATCTTTAATCACAAAGAGCTGAATGTAACGTATATATGTGTCAATTCAACAAGAAACCAAGTTACTCTGAAATATTTCAAAAATGAGTATGAACTGCACTCATATTCTTGAAGACATTCTCTTTCGTTTGTATTAATAGTATATTTTGATTAATTAATTAATGACTACAATAATTGCAACTTTTTTATAAGGAAAAAAAACCTGGCCAGAATCAAGAATAAAAAAACATCTGGTATTTCTGACTATATAGTTACTATTACTATGATTTATGGTGAGCATGATAGCGGATTAAGTTGATTCTTAATAGTTCTTAAACAGATGATGCACTGGTTTTAGCCAACTGCAACACAATAAATATTTGAGGCTATGAAAAAGATGAACGCTCTTTCAGGGGCCATATCGGCTCCTTGTCTGGTCAACACATTTATCCGATGACTCTATTGGGTAAACAACAATCATTGCTTTCTTGATTAAAAGTGATATTTTAGTAAATACCGTGCACAAAAGGTCTTAAAATGACTCCGAAATATTTGACCGTTATATTTATGAGTGGATTCTCTACTTTTCAATATTTGAAGAAAAAAACCTTGCTTTCTTGTTGACTTGACACATATGTTTGAGTCTAAAACGGTGTCTCTCAAACTGCTGGGGTGGTTCCTTCCAATCAGGGGGTTGTGCGAAAGGATTAGACAAATAATAACTACTTGACTTCAAAACAGTATTTAATTTCATAGACTTTATTTTAAAATCAATTATTTTTAGCAAAGTATTTGGCCAAGTTAGACTCTACTCAGTGGTATAGCTAGTAAGAAAGGGATGTCCCCTGATTTAAGAAAATTGTAGATAAATTTGGGGAAACAACGTAACAAAAACATACTGGGAACTGCCCTCACTGATCACCAAGGCTGACTATGCTCCTAATTAATACTCAATAATTAAAATATTGAAAATAATCAATTTTGAAATATGTCGTTGTATAAATTAAATGCTGCTTCGAATTCCAAAAAGTACTCTCAATAAATTTATTATTTTGAGGAGAAAAAACTAAAGCAGGATAAATACAAAATTGATCTGTATTAAAAATTCCCTTTTTCCTTAATTAAATTGGGGATATATTTGTAGAGAGTATAATTATCTGAGAAGGTCTCGAATCAATAAAGTTGAGAGACACTGGTCCCAGGATACATATGAGCTATTGATCCTTTTGGAGAGTATACGGATACATAAACGTGGAAAACAATCAACATTATCCAATAATGAAAACAGACAATGATAGCCCAAGATGCTCGCTAGCTAACAAAGCAACTCGTATTCCGAGGGGTTTTTCAATAGGAATGACGCAATTTTATACCATTAGGGACTGCAAACTACGTCATATTTTTGTTTGTTTGTTTATTTCTACTCACAAATAGCTATCAAATCATCATGAAGCAGGTCAACCTGTAGCAGCGTTTGTAAATTACCCAAATTCAGGTTCGGCCCTGGCAACTTCAAGAAGAAAAATCCTCTTCATTTTTGGCTCCATATGTTGGTTAAGGAGGAAAATATGCGTTATTGGTAAGGCAAAAGCACATAACTACTTACTAAGACACTTATTGATTGGTGTGGATTTTATGCTGGTGTCTTTGGGCCATATTACTCTGAATGGAAATCGATATCCAGCCATGATAACGGATTATTTTTGGCCCCAATTGGATGTTATTGACTTAAAGGACATGGGACTTCTACAAGGCGGATCTACTTGATCCAGAGCAAATAATATAATCGATGTATTGAAGAGGAAAAAGAAAATGCATCGCTCTTATAGACAAAATCCTTTATATCTCAGTGCATAATTGACATGAACCTAGTTTAATACAATTATATTTTATGTGGGACACTATACAACTTTTGCAAAAAAAAAAACAAGGCTCTTTCAATTCGAGATATAGGACATAAATCATCCGAGGCCCACATTTCCATATGAATATTATGTTCTAACACCATTGAAAACAACTGTTTTGTAGGTAAAGTCTATTGATATCGTTTGGTAAATAAATTCATTTAGTGGCATTTTAAGTAGGAAATGCTTTTGGTATCCATCTGTTTAAGAAATGACATTGAATTTGTTGTAATGTATTTATGTAGCTAGTAATATATATAAATATATATATTTTTTAAACGTTTTATCTTTTCCCATTAAAAAAAAAGTATATATATATATTATGTATATTTTTTGTAAGTCCTCTTTTTGAAAAAAAAGAAAATCCCCTACAAAACCTCGAGGTATAAACTTCGATAAATATTTGAATTTTCCTTTGATCTTCTTCCTTTAAAAAGAAAAGAAAAGAAATAAGAAGAAGAAGGGATCTTTTCTTCTCCTTTGAGTCCTTTGTTCAAGAGCTCTAAAAGCATCCTCACCCCATGCCTTAGAGTCAATGAATTAACATAAATATGTGGTGGTACACATATAGTATGAATGAAAGGCTCTGTGTCTTTACTTCCGTAACACTTTGTTTTCTCTCTCTCTCTCTCTCTATTTTTTCTGGATTTTTAAAAAATGTATATATACATACGTTCGTTCGTTCGTTCTAGTTACAAAAAAAAACACCTTGGAGCGGAATATTTAACAAAAAAAAAAAACCTCCTATATATTTTTCCCTGAATAGAGAACAAAATCTCTTTCTATTTTTTTTTTTAAAGATGGTCTTGGAGCGTTTGTTATAGTTTTCCAATTAATTATGATTTTGCAGATATTGGAGAGTGAAACTATTGGAGGAATGTTCAGAATCATCATGACGTGTGGGTTTTCATATACATACATACATTTTGGTTGCTCTTCAAAATATGTATGTACATAACAATGCAAATGGGTCATTGTTGTTAGACTAATGAGGGATTTTGGTCTGTAGGGAGCTTTTTTTATTTTATTTTTATATATTATTTTTATTAATGAGTGCGGTTGGGCAATGGTTTTCTTGGCGTAGGGTATTGACCATATTGTAGAAGATAACAAACAAGATATTTAGGAAGGTGGAGTGTAAATTATTTTTTTTTTTTGAGTTTTTTGAGAGACCGAGTCCTTCCTTGTCTATTAGATATTATGAGTGATTGCTTGAATTAACGATCTTTCTTTTGTGTAAAAAAAATAAAAAATAAATATAAAAAAACAGCAAAAAATAACAAGTACTTTATAAAAAAATAACAAAAAAATCCTTAATGAAAAAATTCTTGGTAGGAAATTCACTCTCTCTCTTTCTCGAACCAAGGTCACACTCACTTACAACTTACTTCCGTCCTTTTTTTTAATATTTGTACATATTGTAGGTATCTATTATATATTTTATTATTGGACCATGGACTTCCTGATATATTTTGGGCATTTCATAATTATATTTTTTTTTGTGGATGGATTTCAATTAAATGCAACTCTATGTATAGACTGCTTCTTACTAAGAAGCCTCACTAATAGTCTTCCCTCCCTCCTCCCTTTAAATACATGCATATCCATAGAAGTAGAATGGAAACGAGTTTATGCAGTGTACTTCAGTTCAAATTTGCAAAAAAAAATAAAAAAAAATACTTGATTAATTTTGTTTTGTGTAAACTTAAAAAAAAAAAAATTTTTTTTTACATTATGTGTATGCTAGACTTTTTAGGGGGGATCGCTTATTTTATCATTACCTAGGGATTTTCTTACTGTATATTGATGAAAATTTATTTATTTAAGCTCCTTACAAGAATGAAGGAGTATTTTACGCTCAAAGAATTGTAAAAAATACTAAATCCTTGTAGGATGTTCCATCCTGGTCCAAAGTGGAAAGAACATCGTGAACTTTCGGCTTTTAATAATAACGTACAGGAACGAATGAATAATTGAACTTTATGGGAAATTTAGTTGTAGAAATACTTGTCCCATTAACTTTATTTATAAAATAACAATTTAATTCAGTTGAAAGTTAAATTTCAATTTCAATAATGGGTTAACAAATAAAATAAATTTGTTTGTTACCAATTTTGCAAATAAATGTATTTTTTGTCTCTGTGAGTCAATAATAGGTATGTACCTAATAGTCTTAAATGAAAACAAGTACATACACATTAAACAATCCGTAGACACAATAAATAAAAAAATCATTCTAAAAACGGCTGCTGAATATACACCAATAGTGAATAAAGCTGAGATTCAAAAAAATTTATATTCATTACAGACCTATCTGCTTCATTCAATGAGTCAATTTCTTCTCTACATTCATTAGAGCCCTCATTAGAGCAGAAATGAACTGCGAATATTCTTTGTCTTCTAAGAACAATATATATATATTTATTGAGCCCTCTTTGATGAAATACTTTTAACAGAGCATCCCTGTTTTTGTAACATAACAATTAGATAGAAACTTGGATGAAGAGCGTGTGGGAAAAGTGTTCCTAATTTCAAATTCCTGTGCGTCTTAAAAATGAATTATCTTACTAATTAAATGTGCAATAATTCATCATCAATCCATATCTTTGTTCGAAGGTGAGAAGAGTTATTGACCTTTTTAAAAGGAGATAGATAGATTTGTTTGCAAATCAATCGCAGACATTGCCGTCATTAATGGATGACAAACTCTGCTCAAGACATTTATTTACTCGTATTATTTGTTCAATAGTCGAGACAGTCTTGCTCACAGTCCAATAGTCAGACTAGATGGGAAAAACGGAATGCTACTCTAAAGACTCAAGGAACATGCTTTATTATTAACTATTAATCCGTGATAATGAAGAATTAATATTTTGAATTCGTACATTGACAATTTAAAGAAGACATTGAAGGACCTAATCAATTTATCTATTGTTAAATGAACGTACATTTGAAATAATAGAATATATATGTAGGGCTCTATCTGTTTTTTACTATGAGTAAAAAATAACCAGGAAATTTGAATTTAATATTTTGGGGAAATTTCGCTAGGGATAAATGTTTTAGTTTTTTAAGTTGACACTACTACTGTCACTGATGACATCTCGGCCAAATTTCATCTCAAAATATCTATTTGTGTTTGAGATACGCGTCGTTCTTTTGTGAAGAGCTAAAATAGAATTTTTCATTTTTTTAAATGTCTGAAAGATGATGACACAAATGTAATTGAGAAAAATATTTTTCAAATCAAAAAAGTTAAATTGAATATTTCAGTCTCTATTCTTTTGAAATATTTTGAGACTCTTTGGTTTATTTCTCGAGATACATAACCAATTACTTAAGAAAACAAACCTTCCGATTTTTAATTTTAATAGCATATCCAAACACTCAGCAGCTATTGCTCTGTGTTATTATTGACTTAGTACAAACATTACCACTGTTTTTTAAAATTGAAAAAAAAAAACACGTTGGGACATCTACATTGCATTGGCACTACTTTTAAGGAGGCTCAAATGAACTTTAATAATGAAAATAAGATTTTTTTAATTTATCTCCAAACCCCTCCCGATATTTTTTGCCCATAGAGCTACAATTATATATGTACACCATTCATTTGTCAGATAAAAAGGTCATTATCAATACGCATTCCAAAAAATACAAAAGGAGGACCTTGTATTAGAGAGACATGCTTATATACTATACGTGATCCTTTAACTGTATGCATTTGCAGAGTCATTCTGGTCCAAACGTATAAAGAAGGATTGTACGTACATTGGACCAATGATATATTATTCAAAGTTTGCTATTTGAATATATATATATATATATATATATATATATATATTTCAATAGAGACATTTGCAATATATTTTACACATAGAATACCCGAGTTTGAAAAACACATTACTTATGATTTTTCAAAGTCCTTTGATGTCCAATACGTAAAGCGTCAATTCCTTCTTGACAACAACAAAGTATTAATTATCTACCTATATATATATATATATATATATATATATATATATATATATATATATATATATATATGCTTCTGCCTATGGCCCTAAATGATAATAATAATAATATATGTAAGGACCATGACTTAATTAGAAGTCAATAATAATAATAACATAAAAGAGGAAAATATATTGAGGGTAGACATCAAAGGAGTGAATTAATTATCTATTAATTACTTGGGAAAGCAACAAGAGTCTGTATTCATTTTTTTTTTTTTTTTAAATAAGCATTTTTAATTAAAAATTTTTTTTGAAGAGACTATTAAATATATATTATACTATTTATAGCCGGTTACCTATTGACTCTGATGTTTTGAAGACATGAGGGTATATGTATGTATGTATGTACGTATGTAAAAGGTATGTTGTCCATAGACCTTAAAGAACATGACCATAAAAAAATACATTAATCGAGTCATTCAGTCAAATTGAAGTTGCTTCCTATCAAAAAAAAAAAAAAAAAAAAGTTATTATTAAAATTACATAAAAGAACTTTGATGTCATTTGTGTATTTGTTAAATTATATATGTATATATATTGGGAATTTAAGCATCTTGAATGAGTCACTCATTATTCATATTGCTTCATGATATACATAGTATAAATATAAATAAATGCATGTAGAAGAAGTTATTTATGGCTTTAAAAAGTGATGCATGCATAGATGAGCTGATAAAGGCAAATGAATTTAATTGGCTTCATTAAGAACTTGTTTCTCAATCTCTGATTTATTAATTTATTTAATTATTAATTAATTATATTAAAGAAATAATATAATTGTAGAATGTCTGCCTTTTTTGACAAAATGCATGGATATATTGATAGTGTATTTTGCAATGCATTCCACCACTACCACTATTAGGGTACATAGGTGGATGTACAAAAGGTCGGAACTGGTCATCATCAAAGAACAACGCAGGGGAAAAAATTACATATGTAAAGTGCATTCATAAGAAAATCGATAAACTAATGCCTTGAAATAATGGTAGTAGCGTTTTCTTGGAGTTTCAAATCTACGTAAATAATATGTGTGTTGGTACTTTTCTTCAAGATGTCGGAGTCTTCTTTGAAGACTCATTCACTTACCGATTCCCCCCCCCCTCTCTTTCTCTCTCTCTTTCTTTTACTAAGTACCTATGTAAATATTTGTGTCCACACAAAACGAATTACTATTCAACGTTGCAAAATTTCCCAGAGATGTCTAATCCCCTCCCTTATCGGGAGATCTTCCATCAATTCCCACCACCAATATCTAACTTGTTTGAGGGAATCTTCACTTTGGACAATCCCTTATATATATATTATATTCATATGTATTCAAATACCCAAGTCATATTTGAATAGTAAAAGTCTTTATTTCATAATTCCATGATTAGATTTGATGGACAGCTTTTATTATTAACATTATTATTATTATTATTATTTTGTTAAATCCCCTCGTTTGAGAAGGAACTGTCTACCTTGTAATTGACGTACAAATGTACATTTATATCTACTGTGGTATTCACAAAGAGTGGGACTACAAAAGGGCTCTTTTTTGGGCCGATACTAATGATAATTTTAGGGTTAAAAAAACCATATAACTGATTTATTGTTTGATACTTTCTTTTTTTAAATTGAGATTCCAGGAAGGGTAATCAAACATGGCCCCTTTGATCACTGCATGTTTTTGGAGCCTTTCACTCAGGCAAATCCGATTAATTATATTTCAAGATTTACAGAAATTAAATTCTATAATTTTTAAGTTGTAGAGTTAATGTTTTTATTATGGACGTACTGTTACATTGGATTTAATCCGAGTTTTTAGTTTTGAGCCCATTGATGGTAGTTAAAAGAGGTCTAATATATCCTAAATTGTCAAGTAATGTTAATCAATGGTCAGATACATTTTAGGAACTGTTGATTTTCTTTTTTCTTTTAAACAAATTGGACCTTGATTTGTAAGGAAATAAAATCTTTGTAATAAATATACCTATGATCGATGAATAAGCATAAGTTGTCTAGTCCTTTGAAAATATTTGATGACTTTTTTGACAGACACATTTTCTTGGACCCATCTCTTACCAGGACACTTCATATCTAATACAACAACAATATCCTTATTATTAATTACAAAATATGTAAGAAAAATTATCAATGTAAATCCAACGGAAAGGACTTTTTTTAATAATAATTTCAGAATAGGCCGCATTTTCAGATTCATTCTTTCAATTTCACAAACTGAAAAATTATCCCACAGAAAAAAAAAAAAATAGACGGAATTCAGACTGAAAAAGAGCTGATAAACTGATGGAAATGGATCTAAGATCATTTATATTTTTTTAATATATAAATTTTCGATTAGAAGTCAAATGAAAGGAAATTCAACCCCTTTCAAAATGTGTAAAGTTGATGAAATTCCTCGTATCCCCATACTGATTCCTCTTCCCCTCTCGTTAAAGGCTTTTAAATACTATTTCAAAGACCATTTAAAGCAATAAAAATGCTTGTACTTCCTTAACTAAATGGCATCATGCCCCCAAACATCCATTCTCATCAAATAGAAAAGTATTGTAATTGCTGTGGTGAAATCTTCTCTCATCAGTCACTTCCTTCCACCCCACTTGACCTTTACTCCACCGCAGGTACAATATTAGATTAAGTACCTAGATATTTGTATGTATGATTGATGAGAATATCCACAATGTAAGGAGTCACTCGTTCAAATCCAGTGAAAACTCTACTTTTCTACCTCTAAATTTACGTATACATGTGTACATATGCAACATGTTAAAGGAATCTCCTATGGCATAGTTAGGAATGTAAATAATATGCAAAATGCCGAGTTCGAGATTTTGTGGAGTTGGCTCTTCGAACAACAGGTCTTTTTGTTTTCCAAAGCTGTTATCATTTTTCCTTTATTACTGAGGGGAGAACAATATCTACCTGATAGTAAAGATCTCACATTAAGGTTAATAAAGCAAATAAAATGTATACAAAAAAGGGCTCAAGTCCTCGTATAATTATTATTAGTTAAAAATATATAATTTCCTCACATTAATTTGATTTAATTTTCTGCCTCTCATCTATGGTATTCATACATAATGTTATTATTTATTATTGATGTCTTCATTTGTAACATAAATATAAAGGAGAATAGCAGCTTGTTGCTCAGTAAAACGTCATGACAGCTCAAGCTACTTCCTTCTCAACATTTATCAAATTGTCAGAGTTACCAAGTTGATGATTTTCTCTTTTTGTTTGATTCTTACAAGCCCAATTTGCATATTATTTACATCCCTAGGATAGTGCCCAATCCTAGGAATAAGAAACGTGAGCCAACGAGGATTAGGTCTTTTTTTATTTGTTATATATTATTTTATCCAAATTCATAAGTAGGGGTTTGACTGTGTCTATATATATATATATATATATATATATATATATATACTTATATATGGAACTTACAAAGAAATTTTACAAACTCAAATTGCTTTTCTTTTTTTCTACATTGTTACATATATGTATGTACGCTGAAAAATTGAAACAATACAAATTACACCCCTTTTTTGAAGGGGTCGAGTACCTATTATTATGGGTGAGGGGTATTCTCTCTCTCTCTCTCTCTTTAGAACATAAATGAGCTTATGTCTAACCGCATCATAATTAGTTGTTCTTATGCAGTCATTAGATAGACAACAAGGTCTGAAAAGGAATGCCTTTCATTATTCTTTCTGAAGGTACTCCACAAGTATGTAGTTGTATTGAAACTACATTCAAATGAAAACAATTCTCTGAGGGTGTTTTGTTTTTTTGACTCCATGACGCACAATAGTAGGAGATGATGTGGTTTCCGAGGTCGGCCTAGCTCTTGAGTAGTGGGGTAGTTTGATTTAGATACATGGGGTTAAAGAAGGACTACTAATGTGTTATTCAGATCCTAAAAGTGAGGTTTGTCCTTAATTTGCTAAAAAAAAAAGGATTTGGGAGATCCCAAGTTTTACTCTCAATTTATTTTTTTTGTAAAGTCAAACCTTGTATATACTTAAATTCATAGTAAAAAAAAAAATAGGTAACAGACGGGCTTTAAGCTATTATTTTTTTTTAATAAAAAGGGTTTTAAAGAAACTCATACATCATTCTGTATTCAAAAAAAAAAAAATTCAAGAGCTTCAAACTTCATTTCGTCACTCTTTTTGGTATCATAATAAATCATCAATCATTTGTAAGGCATTGAAGAAAAAAATAAATAAACGGACTTGGATTTTGAGCTTCTCCACTCGACAGGTTTATAAAGAGAAACCTAAAAAAAGGGGGAAGATTAAGAAGGAAGGAAAATAAGGCCTGACTTAATGTTAAAAAAATTGAACTTGCATGGGATTTTTTTTTCTTAATAAAGTACTTTACGTCATTATCAATGATGAAATCGACCAAATGAATATGGCTCCGTATCGAGACCCATTTTTGTCTTGATTACGACCCTTAAAGGTCCTTAAAAAACAAATTATTTGTTCGGTTTCTCAACAAGGGTTTCACCAATATAAGGGTGAGCCGATTACATTCGCCTATTTTATATCGTTTGTGGTTTTCCTCTCAATGATCAAAGTTGCCAACTATTTTTACCGGTATTTTTTTTCCTTAAAAAACAAATTTTTTTTAATAAAAAATGAAATAAACAATTTTTCTCCGAAAAAAATACGATAAAAAGTTATTAATTAATTATCCATTGAAAATGCAAAAGTGGTCAGTACAGCCATTTCTGAATTATATTTCAGTATTTATTAAAACTTTTGACTCTGATATCATCAGTGTAATTTAAGGTAACATCACTGTTAACCATTATTTTCCTAAGAAAAACTAAAAACTCGCATTAATTCAAGTCATGGCCACACTATGGTGATGAAAAAAATTATGCAGTCGTCAAATTGGCTACATATTTGGAGCTTTTTTCTTCATTAATTTTACTGGAATCTCAGAGGTTCATTTGAAGAGAAAAATGGACTGACTAATCCATATTTCTACTAAAAAACACACAACCATTGAAATTTGAAGAGAAGTAAACTCATGCCAGCCGTGGTTTTAATGTACTTTTGATATTCATTATATTTGTTGTGTCCATGTTTGTGAACATGTGACATAATTAAGAAGAGAGTAGAAGTATGCATGACTGTCTTATTACATTCATTAATATTCAAAAATATGCAAATATTCGAAAGTATGCAAATGACCATAATTAAGGGAGATTAATTATACTTTATGTACACAAATATTGTTGATTTGAATATAAATTAGATAATTCACAAAGCTTTTGCCTAGCCAAAAAACCTAGAATGTCATGTCTCAAAATCTTGGCAGATAATTTTATAATCTTTGTTAAGGTAATGGCTAAAATGGCCATATTTGTGAGGCTGTTTTTACTTGAAATTCATAACTTAATTTGATGTAGGACCTATTCTTTATTTTTATTTATTTATTTATCCCACAAATAATCAGATTCGTACATTAACAATCCATTCTAAATCTCCACCTTCCCTCAATCCCCTTCCCCCTCACAATCCCCTAAAGTTGATATATAAATTGTTTAAAAAACAGAGTTCCATACTCTCTCACAACGAGTACAAGAACAGTGTACATTTTCGTACATATTTTTAAACATTACAACATACTTGTCAAAGAAGGGGATTAGGATATAATCACAACAGTTACAACAACAAGAGGAGACTTAGAGTGTATATAGACTTGAAGAAGCATGACCTTAACTGTAAATACATATACACTTTTGTATGTATAATACAGAGTGTACATATCGTATCCCCGTTATTTGTTTGCACAACTAAGCCCACAAAAAAAAAATCATCAAGGAAATTCGTTTGTATGTATTGTCTATTGATAAAGAAGCTTGCTTCTTTCTTTCTTTTTGAGGGAATTTGAAAAGTAATTTCCTACAAAGAAAGAAAGAAAGAAAATGGTTTAATGTTATGTGGAATTATCATTTCCATCAACCAAATTCCCTTAAGTTCTAAGAAGCAGAAGAAGAAGAAGCAGCCATTCACATTCCTTCGATCTCTCTACCTACCTACCTACCTAATTAGAGACTGCAGATTTGCACACACGTCATATACAGACTACATAGTAATTACTCCACACAAAAGATAATAACAATCAAAATAGCGGTGAAATTTCTCCAATTCTTCATACGTCACCTTGTACACGCCTAAGTATGTGACTAGGGTCTAATTTTCTCAACGAAAGAAAAAAAAATGCAATGCAATGCTTTAAATAAGCTATCTAAGGTATTTCATTGATAAATTACTCCATCCATCCTTCCATACACCCATATGGGAGCAGGTGTAAAGACGTATTTATCAGAAGGAGAGGAGGTTTTTTTATTGCTTCTGCTGTTGTTGTTGTTGTTGTTTTTATTGTTCTTAGAGGTGGGTAAAGCCCTTCCAGGGCTCATAAATTGCGTTTTTTTTTTATTTTTACTATATTTTATCTGTACGTAAATTTATATATATATATATATATAATGATAGATTATTATTATATATAATTCCAGTAATTGGAAAAGATAGTTTCTCCTTTTTTTTTTCTTTCCTATCTACACTTTGGCCTTTTTAGAGGGTTGTATCAAAATGTGTACGTACTCTTGCTACTATGTTATATATATATATATATATATATATTTACCAAACTGTATCATTTTGAAAATGTATATTCAAAATCTGACAACTTTTTTCTATTTTTGTATTTTTTGGCGCCTTTTGTGATGCTATCAAAAGTTGATATCTCACCTTACAAAAACTATGTACATGCATTTAAAAAAATATCCCGTTCATAAAATAAGTTTTAAAATGGGATTATTCCAATATATACACTGAAACGGGTTTGCAAATTATTTACTCATTGTATCCATGCAAAAAAATTGCTAATTAAACAGTAGGTAAGCATTTTATACTACTTCCTGATTGTATGTTAATTGATTTATGTGTACAGTTATTTTTGGGTTTTTTTTTCGGCTATAAATAGAATATTTGCTCAAATGAATAAAAGAATATATTGAATGATTCTTAGAAAGAGAATAATAATTTATTCTAGTTATTAAAAACAATTTTTATAAAAAATATAAATCAATAAATAAACAAATATATGAAACATATGTACAAATGATAGGAAATTATAAATATGATTATTACATACTAAATACAAGAATATTTTTTCTGTAACTTTACCTTTTCCAGAAGTGTATATGTACAGGATATTTGCCTGGTTCAATGGTGGACAATCTACAGTCCTTTACACAAGGACAACATGAGTTATTTTGTAAGTATTCTGGCTTCTCTATGGTCAATTACAAATGATGGTCTTTTAGAACGGAAATGACTACCAAAAACTAGTGAATGAATCAATTTAAGGAAATACAACCAGGGATTTGATGGCCTTCTTATCCTCTTTCATAAATGACAATTCAACTATTAGCTTATGAAACTTTTGGGATCCATTTTGAAATATAGTTGTCATTCAGGAAAAAAAAAGGTCATGCCCAATGGGTTTGATAGACACTTGCTTCAAATGACTGAATATATTAAAAGGTATGTATATGAAAATTGAACCAAACAATTTTCCCCCTCAAGGTTTTAGACTTCCGATCCCCCTTGTCATAACCATGGTATGACTACATATTTTGATACCCCTGATCTTGTAGCAACCATATTTGCAATACTCTTAAGAATCCAAGTTATTGGTTATGCAAATACTCTGAACAGTGTGATATTTCACTGAAGCACCCTTTACAAACATCTCCATATCAGAGTACTCCACGGACCATAAGTGCAACGGATCAGCAAACAACAACTGATTGGAATTGATGAAGTTGATGTCATGGGCTAATATTTTATGTTTAATCATCTATGGATTTTTTTTTTTTTTTTTTGGTTTTTTTTTGTTTCAAACCTCGAGGGAGCTTTGTCTGTCATGATTAGAAAACACATCATCTCTCTCTCTATGTATACACATCACATATATATATATATATACATAAGTGAGTGAAAACAAAAGGAGAGAGAGAGAAGCTGAGTCCCCATCTGCAAAAGGTTTTTTTTTCTTTTCTTTTTTTTTTTTTTGAAAAATAGAAAAACTTGATTACATAGAAAATATAAATAATTGACCAGGGTGGAACAGGGCTCTTCCCCCTCCTCTTCATCTCTTCTTCTTGTTGTTGTTGTTGTTGCTACTGTATGTATACAAGTTTTTTTCTCAAGGGATTCAGACAGCTCTTAATTTATTTATGCTTCTCATTAAGTTCTTCTTATTTCACAGCAATATATGTATGAGAGATTCTTACATTTACCAACGGATCTGTCCAGCTCTCAACTTTCGGGTCGGAAAATATCCAGGGATCGTTGAGTTTAATATCGTGGAATCAAGGGTGACTATTATTACAATACACCTTTACTTCTTTCACCAAAAGCAAGTTTATAAAGTCAATATGTCATGTAAATTAGACCGGAGAAGCCAACGTAGTCCGTCTCATGCATTTAAAATTTGAGCAAATTTAGCTAATTTAGTGAATAAAATTATGTAGATTAAACCCTAATTACATACAAAATAAAAAATTCAAGGCAAAATCCAAGGACTCGGATCGGATTTGAGCTGAATATTCTTGGTTCTCGGGCCTTTTCAAAATCAGGCTAAAGTATGTATGATTAGGCACTAAATTTAAATTTGCATATTTCCATTAAGAGCTATTAAAATTTAAAAAGCAGTGGAAAATATTGGAAAATACCTTCAATAAAGTTTTGAGGGATATACATATTTTAAGGATTGACAAGTATACTGAACCGAACCGAACTGGACTAGACTAGATTGGACCGCAATTCCTCGTCTTAAATAAGGACTGAAACAACATTAGGTGTAGGTATGTGGAAGAAACACTTGTTTTAGTACTTCTGAATAACTATTCTCACCAGGTATTAGAGCATCATCATATGTCGGATTGAATCTGAAGTTAGAGTAGATAATGGGTTCTAGTTCTATTCGTTCAGTATTTTAGATGCGGGAAATTTGTGGGCTCAAGGAAAAATAGTCTGTCAAGTTGGTTTTAATCTAAATGTTGTTACTTTTTGAAACTGATCAGACGGACCTATATTTGTTAGTTAAAATCAAGTCTAGGTAGTTGATTAAATCAAGCTGAATTAATTAACATGTAGGTCTCATTTAATAAATGCCTATTAAGGAGTTCATGTCTCAATATTCTCGGGCAATATTCTTGCCAAACCTATATTTTTTACACAAAATCTAACATATTTAGGGCTAAATCTGGATCAATGAGTTTTTGTGCCGGGTCAAATTTGGATAGAAAGTGACTAGGGCTGTGCTGGGCAAGCCTTATGTTGAAAAATATTAAACGTGGGGTTGGATCAGCAGACTTTAATGCTTCTATACTTTTTTCTACATAAATCAAACATTGAGTTAGTCTCAGACTCAAGATTGTTCGGCATTCCTAACGGAGGTAAAGAATCCTATCATTCACTCTTCACATCAACAAACAAATATCTCTATCAAAAATGCTCAAATAAAAAGAAAAAGAAAAAGAAAAATTCCCTCTTCATCAAAAACGAATTCATTTTTTTTTTTTCTTTACAAAACTCTTGTGAGGTAAAACGGTTTTTTTCCTTCTTCTACCCCCTTTTTCACTATAGCAACATATATATATATATATATATATATATATATATATATGTAAGTAAGTGGTAGGTGGTCATCGAGTTTTTTATGTTTTTTTTTCTTATTATTATTGTTATTATTGTTTATTTGTTCATTTGATGAGCAAATCCTATTCAATTGTCACTTCCGAAAAATGCTCATGAAAGGCAGAAGAAGAAGAAATAAGAAATATTAAAAAAAAAAAATGGAAATGTCAGTCAAAAAAGAAGAAGAAGAAGAAAGCTTTTGACATTTATGTTGGAAGGTTCCTATAAATCAGTTAAATAAATATATTTTTCGTCAAATAAAAGTTAACTATTAATAAATTAAAGGAATTTATATATATATATATATATATATATATATATTACATATTTATTAGAAATATAAATTTGTCAAATAACCACAAATGACTAATAATAATAATAATAAATATTATTTTTATTTATAAGGGAAAAAACACGACAAAGAGAGGCTCAAAAAAAAAAAAAAAAAAAAAACTTCCTTTTAAAGTAAATAATTTTACAATTTTAACAAAAAAAAAAAAAAAAAATGTTGGAATTCTACGAGGAAAATCAAATACTACATTGAGCGCAAATAGATGATGTATAAAAAGAAATAAATAAAGAAAAAAAATCATTTCATGAGAAGGATATTGTTATGATTGTTTGAAATCGATATTCTTTCGGCATATCCCCACCATTACTACTCCTCCTCAAAAGCCTCCTAACTTTATACAGTGAGTATGGATCAAATCCTCACCTTGTCAAATGTATATATGTACATAACATGATATATAAATATAAAAATTGGGAAAAGAAAATAAATAATAAAAAAAAATAATGGAATATTTTTTATTCCCATTATTTCTCCCTTTATTTTCTTTACGGGGTGACTACGTCACTCATTTGCTATTATTCATAGGGGGTCTCCATAAAGGATTGTGGAGGATGATGTGCAAACAGAATGATGAAAATCAATTGCACACTTTGTTGTCCAACCTGGCTGATGTACATAAGTACATAGGTGGAGGTGGTGTGGAGGTCAAGAGGCAAATGTACGTATGTATGTATGTATGATGAGATTCTGACATTTTTGGAATAATAATAATAATTATATTATTTACTTGTCAAAATAGTGTAAATAAGACATTTAACGAATTTTCTTCTTTATATATATATATATATATATATATATATATATATATATATAGTGACATATACCTGTTTTTATTATAGCTATTGAATAATTCTTCATTACAGAATTTATAAGTAAAACTATCGTTTTTTATTTTTCACAATTAATTTAATTAATTTGAATCCCATGGCTTCAATTGAAGAAAAAGTAAACTGCGTCCTTTGGTTAGCTGAACTGAAATCTACTGTTGCTGTACAAAGAAGGTTTAGAATTGAATACACTAAAGAACCGCCTCATAGGAACACCATTGCTAAATGGATGAAAAAATTTAAAGAGACAGGTTCTGTTCATGATAAACCACGATCAGGAAGACCGTGTGTTAGTGACGAAACTGTTGCATCCATAGAAAATTCCTTTAAAGCAAGTCCAAGAAAGTCTGTAAGACGAGCATCATTAGAGCTCGGGGTCCCAAAGTCTAGTGTGCATAAGATTCTGCGAGTAAAACTTCACATGAAAGCGTACAAAATCCAATTACATCAAAAGTTGTTAGAAGAGGATTATTATACACGACTAACTTTCTGCCATCAGTTCAATGAAAAACTTTGCAATGATGATGCATTTTTACCAAGTTTATTGTTTTCTGATGAAGCAACGTGTGAAAACAATTGTGTATGCAACCAAACCTAGATCATTAGAAGATTTGAAAACTAAAATAGCTAATGTGATTTCAGGTATTACTATAAATCAATTGACAAATGTTTTTCGTGAAATGCAAAATCGTATTACTCTTTGTATTTCTAATGATGGTGGACATGTGGAAACTTAAATAAAATTTCAATAAAACATTACAAAATATCAATTTATTTCTTTTAAATCCTGTTTACAGATCCTTTCTATCACAAGCACAAGTAAAGTTATAAATTTTCTAAAGTGCACACGGACTTTATGTATATATATGCCTCACTAAATGATTCATAAAGGGATATATTTAAGGATAAACTAGGGCCTCCGTCAGAAATTGAGCACTAACATATAAAGGCAGACCCATATCAAATGCTACCTTTACAAAGTCTACCTTCGGACCCTTACCTAGGGTCTTGATTCGGCTTAAAAATGGATTATTTCCAGCACCGGGCCACCTTTAGAGCTTAGAGGAGCTTTTTGCTTATTTTATCAGCATTCAAGTAAAAGTTGAATAACTCCAATAATATATTGAAAGTAAGAGCCTCGTTCCTTCTCACATACTAAATTATACATTATGTATAATAATATATTCATTAATTTGAATTTATTTCCCATAACTCAAATCGATTGTCAATACTTTTCTTTATACTATTTAAGCCGGTCACAATCTCACTAAACATGGTTCTATTATAAATGTGGCGTGTTGAGAATTTTATTTTTGTGCTTAATTTAACTTTTAAATTCCATAGCAAAGGGTATAATTAGATAGTGAAGAAAAGTATTTATAATTATGCTATGAAGAAAGTCTATTGAATCAATTTTTTCTATATAATGTAAATCTTACAATTCACGTATAAAAATAATTATTATTGAAAGTCCAAGGACATACAATTTAAAGTGTTTTTTTTTTTTTTTTTTGTAATTTTAATTTCAAATTGAATTGGTTTCTTTTGATATAAATATGTTACGTATATAACTGTGGGGTTTTTTCTTCTAAAAAAAATGTATCTGGCTATTTTTCAATTTAGCATTAGAAGGGTCACTATTATTTAATTTTATTCAAGTATTTTTGAAGTAAAGTTATACAAAAAAATTATCAAAATGCTATCAGTTTTATCTATTTTGGTCAAAATTGCTATTTTGACCCAAATACCCACCTATATATTACTTTTATCCTATGAAGAATTAATAAAATGATCTTTGTGCTTTAAAGATGATAGAAATTGACTCATCGTTGTTAGACAATTGTACAAACATTTGGAGAAAACGTTAGAGGCTCTTCAATTAAACAATAGTGGCAATTATCTGGTGTAATTATATTAAATGTATTAAACTTTCAAATATGTTCATATATTGACCAACTACCTATGGTCGTTTTAGACTGATGAAAAATCTAGTTCTTCCGGTGTCCACAAACATAGAAAATTTGAAATTCAATTGAAAGTATATAAAAATAATGAAATCCCGTTTTTATGTTGATTTTAGAAAGGATTATTTTAAGAAAATAAAGAAAGAACTAACACATACATATATCAGATCTCTGCAAGTTTTAACGGATAACAGATACACAAGTATACATACATACATACATATATGTCAGAGTATCCGCCGTAGAAAGACCCAAGATGGAGTAACGTCATGAGTAGACTCTAAATTTAGTAGTAAACAAATGTTTATACTTCCGGTTAAATCGTGCTATGTAGAGTATGTAGTCATATTTGTTTATCAATGAATATGAAGGATATATGCAGATTTTGTCCCTTTAAGTCTGTTCAATATCGGGTAACGGACAACTTCAAACATATGTTATCTGACAAAGCTCATCAGATATTGTTTTTTCCCATCTAGGCCTTAGAAACCCATCTATCCATGTATGTTAAACTAGTAGGCGTCAGAAGGTTAATTATCCTGTAAAATATATATGTTATAACGAGTCTTTAAAATCAGTGAATGAATCGCCTCTTCAATTATTGAATATATATTTTTTTTATACATAATCATCTGTAACCCCCAAAAAAAAAGTATAGAAAAATAAAACAAATATCAGATCAATTGAGTATTGATCAAACATCTCGTATTTCATAAGAATATACATATATTCAATGAAAAATAATATATAAAAAAAAAGAATATAAAATAAAAAATGATTTTTTTTTATACAAAAAAAAAACGATATATTTTGAGAGTAATAAAATATGTACTATGTATATAAAACAGAAGATTATCCGAGGATTAACCATCCGGAAGGAAGGACGGAAGACAGGAAAGTACCACAGAGATTTAAAGCCCAATACATACATACATAGACATATATAAACACAGCATAAGTTATGACTCATTAATAAATAAATAAAATTCATTTTCAATACAAGTCTTTGAAATATTTATAATGATCAGGGAAGGGGGGGGGATATTTTTTTTTAGAAATCGTAAAAGAATTCCTAATTTTGTCAGGGAAAAAGGGCAAATTTAATATATATATATATATATATATATATATATATATATATATATAATAATAATAATAATAATAATAAATGATTGCCAGATGTTCCTTCAAAATCGCAAAAAAAATAAAAAAAGTTTATGATTGCCATTAGAGAAGAAAAGAAGAGAGAGGAAGTCCAATTTGGCCATAATATATCTAATACTATAATCAATTCTTTTGATTCAAAATAAAAAAAGGAGAAAGAGAAAATAAAACTCATGTTTAATTTAAGAGATTTTGATGAACTTTACTACTACTAACAACTACTCTTTAATAGAAGTCATAAAAAATCATAATCATAGTTTTAAAATGTGTGACTCACTTGCTGTTTTCTTCTTTTTTTTTTTTATAAATCGTTTGTGTAAGTGGGAGTTTCATTATTCTATATACATACTCCAATGAATAATTGTAGCCCACTGTTACAATGTTAGTCAGAAGTGAAATTGAGTGGAATAATTTTTGCGCAAAAAATAAAATAAAATATTAAACATATTATTGTTTTATTAGTTATATGTGTTCAATCTGTTGTAGTACGTATTAAATATATATATATATATATATATATTACAAAACCGTCAAAAAGTACAGACATAATTATAAAAATTTAAAATTTAGTTAAATCTATTAAAAAACTGGGTAATATTTGTTCAAGTCTCGAGTGTTCCTCTCCTTGTCAATTCATTAGATTTTTTTTCATCATTTTGTAAAATTTGAATGTTGTTGAGCTCTAAATCTTAAGCATATCAGTCCAAGTAAGCACAAAAGCCGTCCCATGCAGCAAACTCAGCTGTGACGTCATCATGTTTTAAATATCCATTATTGCTAAGGCATTTTAATTACGTCTGACAAATTATGTCTTTGCTTGTTATACCCACCCTGGTGTAACAAAACTGATAAATACTTACAATTTGACTAAAAGCATTCAATTGGTAGATGCTTCACTGTAATCCAAGTGAAAATGGTGTTTGAAACGCTTTTCATTGGACCTACTTTCAGTTCCGCATGAAGGATCGATGTAACCCTGGTTTTGGCAATGTTTTCGTACACACAACTAGGCTTAGAGCATCCCTGAGACACGGTTTTTTGTACTCAATCACACGGGATTATCTATGACCTCTGTGCCTGACGGGCCCACTGTATAAACACAATGTTTTAATCTAACTATCTGTTTTACTCAATTAACCAATCAAATTCTGTGATTTACACACAAAGTGGTGAATGTTCCAATTATTTACGTCATAAATAAATAATAGAATTCGAAAAACATGACAGTTTATAATAATAACATTGAGAGTGATCAAAGAGATTCAACCCTTTTGCTTTGATCACTGTTTGATCTTGGTCTTAAGACCCATTTTTGAAGGTCTCTTCTCAGAATCAACTCCTCAAAGAAAGTCTTGCCTTGATTTCAGAGTCGAGACCAGAGGCAAAGCAAGTAAAAATGTTAAACAAAAATGAGAGAACAACTAAAGCCTATCTCTGGATCCCTCAAAGTCTTGGATTCAAGTGAGGAGACCTTGACCATAACACCGTCTCAGACCTTTGTTATTAAACAACATCGGTTGCAAAAGGAAAAAGTATCTCGTCAACTTACCGATAGGTTCGAATGACTCTCCACTTCTCATGTTATTGGACATTACATAAACAGTGATATACTTAGAAGGATACGAATTCAATGTGTTTAGTTATTAAAACGCAAGGGATTACACAATTTTACACACACTTGTAGCTGTCAGAAAGTGCATTTGTACTTTTATTTTGACCTTATTTTAAAAACAACATTCATGTAATGGTCAGGTCCAGCAATTGACTCAGTCTCAACTCTTTAGAATTTAATAAATGAATTTACGAGTCACTTATTTTTAGTAGATATATGTTTTTTCCATCATATTCAGCCTTGATTTGATTATGATAATAATAATAATAATAATTATTATTATTATTATTATTGGTGATGGGTTGAAAGAATGCCTCTAGTCAAATTTTAATTCACCATTCATAAATACGCCATTATTTGAAAAGAAAGAGAATCCGGGAAAAGACTTTCACTTCAAAGATGATTCGTAATCAACACCCTACGTCTGCATACAAAGGTATGTAGGATGGTAGGCGGCAGATATGTACATACATTTCTCAAGGTCGTTATTGTTTTATTTATTTATTTATTTGTAAACCAAAGAATCATAATAATAATAATAATAATTATAAAAACATACTTGGATATAATGACAATAATTATCATCTATGTATCTCAAGGATCTTCCACAAGAGGTGAATCATTTACAGAGGGATCCTGAAGGCTAAAAAGGACTGCAAGCCTCCTCGGTGGGAAGGCAATCCTGGGGCAATTGTAAATAATATTCAATACGTGATGAGTATGGCAGTGCAATGACCTCAATAATGCACATTAAAGTCATTAATATTTCTCTATTTAAACATGAGCCGTTCTAATGTTTTGCATCGGGAACGTTGCTCATTATATATGTTTGAATATTCGATTATAAAAACATGTATTCTCACAAATAATACATTTAAAAAAATATGTTGTCCTTTGAATATAATAAGCAAGGGCAGGGGGCTCCTTGCCAGACTGCTAATGATCCAATATATTATTTTTTTGTGTGTGTGTGTGTGCCAGTCGTTGATGATGTATCAACAACCATTGTCTCCAACTCAAATTACATATGTATATCTTGATAAGATCTAAACACTTCCCACCTAATAATCATTAAAAATATTGAAGAAATGACGTCACTGGCTAGCTAACAGATACTTTCACGTCATAACGAATATTTAATCCATCATTGAGTCAATATCCTACAAACCTACTAAATACAAAAACAAAAGTACTTAAATAAATTACATACTATCAAATTGACATAGCATCCATTTTTTGAAGAACAAGTTGAGAGGGTCATGGAGTGAGGCTGACCGACCGTGTGTTGCCTCTGTGCAAAAGTGTAGGGTCATCCCTACACTTGAACAAAGTAAAGGTTGAGTGACTTTTTATCACGTACATGTATATATATATATATATATATATATGGAAAATGTCGAGTAGGAGTGGGATATCTTGGGGGATCGTTGGATGTGGACAGCCCTCCTTTTGGCCTAGAAGGTGCCCTTGTAATATAAATAAAACAATTATTGTAGGTAAATTAGAACACCTCCTTTTGATTTTTCAGAGCACACCCTTGAGTTGTAGTAGCTTTTTTAGATACAGGGTTAATTTGTTCCGGAAGGAACTTTGTCAACTTTTAATTACCGTACTCTAATGTGGTTCAATCAAAAGGTGCTCGAATAGGATCCCCGGAAAAATACTCACTCAAAGAAAAGTTCTAACTCAAAAACAAAAAACTAATATCACTCGTATTTAGAGAACCCACTTATTTCTTTCATTCAAAGGGGAATCAAATTTCTTTGACCCCTTTTTATTCTTATTGTATTCTTTCATTTTCTAGTCTCCACCTATTTTTTTGGATTCCTTTTGTCTAAGGATATTATTTTGACAAGGTAGAAACTAATTAAGAGGCTCAGAGAGACCATTGTATGTATGTATGTATGTATTGAAGACTGCTTCAAGAAGAGGTAAGACGTTTTCTTTTGTCCCTATTTCTCTCCAATATCAAAGAACTTTGGTCATCATTCCCATCATCCGTTAAAAGATTTTTTATTTTATTTTTTTAAGGTAAAATTACCTTTGTTTTCCTTTAAGTTGAGGAATCAATTAAAAAAGGCTTCCTTTTTTTTCTCTCTCTCCATTGTTTAAAGAAGAAGAGGTAACCCATAACAAAAGATTCTTGATGAAAAAACAAAAAAAACAAAAAAAGTCTTTGTACGTATATATTTGAGATTATCCTCTTCAATTGATCCATCTACCCAAAATAATTGTGTGATCAGTCAAGGTGTACCTATAGAAAATACCTATAGTAAACAGGGCGTTTTCAAATGATGTATTTATTCTTGAAGTTACACATCTTGAAGGAAGTATAGCTAAGAACCAAATTCTAAAGGAATAATACAAACCATAGCTTCTTCTTTGGGATCAGTGGCTCTCAACCTTTTGTCATATATATATATATATAAACCCCTTCATGTTTGAAACCCAAGGAACTAATAATGTCTTATTACTAGTCATTTCATTGTTTAATGAAGAAGAAGGAATTAAATACATCATGAGAATCCTGTAATTATTTACAAAATGACTCAATAACCAAGTACTTGACTACGGGTTGGGAACCCATGCATTAGACTAAGCTTCCATAAGATTTATGATCAAAAATAGCGGAAAATTTGAATTTAACTTTTTGGGGGATTTTTAATAGGGGTAAACGTTTTTGTTTTGAAGTTAGTTGCCACCTCTACCACTGACATCTGTGACTCCAAATTACACGTCAGAATATTCGTTGGCATTAAAGATACGCGTTGTCCTTTTATGAACAGATAAAATCGAATTTGCCGGGTTTTTTTTTTTAGAATGTCTGAAAGATGATGACTCAATACAATCGAGAGAAATGTTTTTGAAATCAAAAAAGTTAAATTGAATATTCCAGACTCTATTCTTTTGAAATATTTTGAGACTCCTTGGTTTATTTCTCGAGATATTTTAACACTCAACAGTTATTGACTCAATAAACATTTTGCCATTGTTTTTAAAATTGAGAGAAAAAAATATGTACTTTTGAAATGAATTTTGATGATTATTAAATAAAGATCTTTTTATTCCCGATATTTTTTGCCTATAGTAGTTTATACACCTCCAACATGGAGCCCCGTACAATTTGTTATACATACAACCTGAGTAAAAACGCTCATATTGAAGCCTTGTAAGAACTCCTGTACGACTTCCTTTTTTTAATTTTGAAGAATGGATCAATTCCATGCAAATATTTATTCATTTGCCATCTTTTTCCTACATCTTGACCCTTAAGCAGACATTGACACAAAATTAGTCACTCTTCACGCTTAGTTAGTTAGATACTTCATACTAATAGCTAATATTTCAACAGACTATTTTTTTTTTCTTCAAAAGATAAAGCGTAGGTTGTTGCAAAAATATACGCATACTTATATTCGCAATAAATTATTGAGTAGCCCCTCAGGTATGTATGTATGTATGTATATATGATTACATACACAGTGTTTAAAAGCAATGCTTTTTGTAGGTATAAGTATTTAGGCAATTTTATTGCCTGAATATGTGTTGAAGTATGTTTTCAAAGTGGATCGATCAACAGGTCCACACTTTTACTATCTTCTCCTAGCTGTAAAAGGTGCTGATAGGGAGGAACACAATGCAGCATTCAGAGTAATCTACAAGATCTTTATTCGTGGCAGTAGTGGTCAAAATTTGACTTTTAATTTATTAAAAAAGATCTTGACAAAGACAACACACAAGGAACATCAATTATCTTTTATGTGGTGTCTGCCCACAGATATCTTACTTATTTAATTAACCATGGGGTTGTCATGTGATATTTTTTCTTGTTATTATTATTATTATTATTATTGGTTACTATATCCCTAGGTTTCTTGGCAGTCACTCAAAGGTCAAAGTCCTCCTGTGGAGGACGTGTGTGTATTTTTTTTTATTTAAAAAATAATATGTACCTATGTACACATATGAACCAGATGAGTTTAAATCATCATCAAAAAATGGTTTGAAGATGTTTTATTGAGGGGTTGTTATTAAATGACTTTGATATTAATTTATCAAAAAAAAAATTTTTTTTAAATATGCATAAATATATTAGCAATAATACTCTGTCAAAAGAGTAGCTAAATGCTCATAGTCTGACTACTAAGAGCTCATTTTTGAAAGAGCTATTTACATACATATTACATTTGTTAAAACAAGGGTCAATAAGTTTATATTTAGTCACAAGAAACTAAATGCATTTGGCAGCGGCGTACTAGTCAAAGGAGAAATGAGTTGTTGGCCTTCTAAGACTGACAAAAGGAATGGACATTTGTGAATAGTTTAAGGCATGGTTCAAATTGAAATATGTATTTAAAGCCATTATTTCTGTATTTTACTTAACATTTTTTTTTGTGGGAGATTGCTTTAGGAGGACAACCATTTAGGAATGGTTCTATCTGATGGTAGTAAGATTAGTGATGTGGTTCTTGAAATCAATTTTTGACCATTTCTACTCCTTTAAAGTCCTTGTTTTTGTTCTCAGAGCTTCTCAAAGTTCTGATCTTTCCTTGATCTAGGCTTCAATAGTCTCGTCCATAACTCTAGCAAAGATAAACGGTTATTTTTTGCCCTTCCCAAGGCAAAGAAATAACTCATCAGTCAGAGACAATCTTCAACCGGAACAAACGGTGTCCAAAACATGTGTTTACAAAATTGCACCTACTTTTGACTACGAGAAATATTCGTCTAATAAAAGTCCTTCTACTCACTCTAAACTCCTCATTTGAGGTATGGCAAAACGTATCAACAAAGCTGGCTTCTGAAAATGTTTCGCTAACACATGGCACCCCTGTATTGTTTTAATATCTCCACAGCTTTTCACACCATGAAAAAAAAAAAAGAAAAAAGAAAAGGAAACAAAAGTCATTATAAACAATACAAACAATCCTGGATCATTAATATTCAGAGCCCCAAACAACAAACAAAGCGATCAAAAGTGACCCTCCCCCCATTTAATTTCTATTTCTCTCACTCTCCCAGATTACAAATAATAATAATAATAATAACACAAAGGCCTCACTGTGTGAAAGTTTCGTTCCTTAAAAGACTTTGTGGCTTAGAGCATTAGCATGATTTTTATTTTTATTATTATTATTATATCATTATGTCCAGTCACGGCTTCCCTCTCCTCACTCAGAACCGTACATAATGTATTTGTTTTTCAGCTTTAATTTCTCTCTCCGTTTCCCAGTATATATATATATATTTAACATACAGAGAGTTGCACATGAATAAATGGGCTTATTCATTCTTTTTTTTCTTTTTCTTGTCCATTGCCATGGAGGCAAGACTTGTCCTCTATGGAAATTATTTATGATCTCCCTACTTTTGTGTACTATTTATATATAGATATATATTGAAACAAAACAGAAATGAAGGGAAAGAAAAGAGAGGCTTATTTGACAACTTTTATTTTTAAATAATTGCAGAGGCGTTTCAAAAAATAAAAAAGAAACCACCGTGTTTTTTTTTTTGTTTTTTTTATTTAAAGAAAAAAGGATATTAAGTGACAAAATGTAAAAGAATAATAATAATAAAATAAAAAAGAAAGGATGCATTGAATAAGGGGGGGGGGGAGAGAAACGGTTTTCATTTCATTTTATATATATATATATATGTAATACTATAAAGGAACATCCAACATGTTACATAGAAAAAAAGTTTTACCGGAAAAATTTCATTCTTTTTCGTTAGTTTTTTTCTTTCTATGTATGTACATCACTTCATGATGTAAAAAGATAAAAATAAAATAAAACAGTCTCGTGAAATAATGGTCGCGTTTTCCATCAAATGAAGAACAAGCATTCATCAGAGGTAGATAGAACACCTGGACCACACAGAGTATGTATGTATGTTGATGATGATAATTAACCTCATATCATATATATGTATGTGTAATGTCAATAAGAAATGACTAAAGAAGGGACTTTGTCAAAAAAGAGTCTTCTTCATTAACTGCTCTATAATTTCTATTATTACTAAATTTTTTCCATTAACCCTTTGTAAAATATGCAAATTGTGGTTAAATATATTATATAAATATCTAGCTAAATTATATATAAGCTATAGTAATTGGCATTCCTACATTTAGTGGGAGGCGCTTCCTTCAATATGATGAAAAGTAATAACATATCTCCTTTTTGACCCAAAACCCCCAAATTTACCGAATAAAGAATCAATCATTTAATTGCTTGAATTCGTTTCCTTGTTATTTTATTTAGAATGAATATACCTTATAATAAGCATCTGTCCTCCACTGGGAGTATGACTATTTATTATATAATTTGTATCAAGTTTGGAGATTTCTTAATAAATATATTTGCTCATCACTTTTCTTCTCGTCTCGTATGATTTTGAATAAAAACAATGCCCTGTACTCCTGGCACCAAGTCGGATACATAAAATACACCCATCTACCTTATTATGTTTTAGTATCATATTATAATCGTAACTTTTAATACTCATTCATCATTCATGGTGGTGTTATTCTTGTATTGAATGTTTAAAATTTGTATGTTATAGTTGAAATTAAAGTTGAATGATGTAAGAGATATGTATAAATATATAATATATGTTGATGCACCTCAAAAGCGACATCTTTTGGCAGAAAAAGTTGTCTCGTAGTCAAGATAATCTGTTGTGCCGTGTCACTTTGTTTTACACTTTGATTTTTGAGGGGAAAAAAATACTTGTTCATACTACACATATCTCTAGTTCAAATCACTTCCAAATGGACGGATGATTGTAATTAATGTATATATTATAATGATAATAATATTATCCTTAGACTGAATGTTTAAAATTTGTATGTAATAGTTGAAGTTAAAAAATGTTCTGTTATTTATTTGTGTGAATTTTGACGAAGAGTACAGAAATTTCGTGTTTTTATTCATGAATTAAAAACCGCTAGAAAAAGAAAAAAAAAAATGATTTGTCTCCACATTGTGTTTTTTTTTATTCGCGTTCATTTCTTATCGACCTTACACACATATGTAAGTGAGTTTAAAGGGATTGAAGTTCAGAGGTTGATGTATTTTTGAAGGGATTACAAGGTTGAGGTCTATTAATCAATCCCTTCATGGGTACAAGTAATTATGACTCAGATTACAAGGGACTACTACTGCCTTGGCGGCACCTTGTTTTTGAGACGTACTTCCAAATTTCCACTTGGACACTATGTTTGTGCTCCCTTCCTTGGGTTTTTCTTCCTTGAGTTGACTCCTTCATAAAGGGAAAACTTTATTATTATCATCTCAGCTTCTGCTAGCTTGATTGAGACACACTCATCATTACTGAACCATTGCATGATTCTACACTCACTTCTATGGTAAGAAATTAGCTCTAAGGCCATTTGGGTGTACAAACACTTTTTCTCCCTCCACACGGATATCCCTGGCCATTCAATGTATTACTGTATTTAAATAAACTCCTCGGTACTTAAAACACTTTGAACTACTTATAACTGAAGTGAGCTGTTCTCAGCACTCGTTATTGGGCAAATTTCAATCAGTTTGAAAAGGCTTCAGCATATTATTAAATAGAACACAGATCCTACACTCATTGATTGCCAATGAATGAAATTGTTAATGATCTAATACTTTAAAAAAATAAAAATAAAAAACCTCTGAGTCACTTGTTCAGAACAGAGACTCCTCAAAGATACAGTACAATATATCTAATGTATTTTTATAAAGGTTGCGATGCTCAAATACTCAAAGAGTCCTGATTTGAAACATACATATTATGGCTCAAAAACGGACTAAAACAAAATTTGAGTTTAATCAAACTGAATATTTTCTCCATATTTTTTTAGCCTTTAATAATATATAGTGATGAATTTGATGCACACACATATGATAATGTTAATTGTATCAATCCACATGACAAAAAGGCATATAGGTATATATAATTATTTACCTAAGTAGACATTCGTGCGTATAAAGGTGTCAATCAATAGACAAATCATATCAAAAGTAAGGAGATTGATTTGGGACAACCCTATTAATATAACTAATACTTGCTTCAAAGTCAAATTGCATTTATTTTAAATATTTGTAAAAAAAAAAACTCAAGAAATTAGCGCCTTGTCATCCCCAATTTTATATTTCTTCATCCTGACTCTATTTAGATCCCCAACATTCATTTATTCAAGAGCTTACAGGTGATTTTATACTTTAATTTCTAGGTAGGTAGTAGGTACGTGCATATACCAAGGAAATATGTGGTAGAGCCTATCACTAGACCGTCATCATGTCCTGTTCTTTAAGATCATCCCCTTGATTTATGGTTGTCACTCAGTGAGCATCAAATTACATCTGTCATCATCATAGTCGTACTACTATAATATAGTTATATATTCACCAAGATTTGATAAAAATCTATCTGTCAGGACGACGACGACGGACATGGTGAACTCGTGATTGATAGCCCCAAAAAGTAGGGCTGGATAAATAATAATAATAGGAAGGAAAAGAGAAGCATCATCGATCCAATTTGATAATTTATTCTTCATATTATATGTTTCTACTACGCCTATACAAGTTTTAATCCTTTGAGCCCTATATATCAAGTTATAGGTAGGAAGAGAGAGAGAGAGAGTATCTGTCTCATATCTAGATATTATATGTACAATGAGGCTAAAAAAGATTTTAAATAATACTATACCTACGCTGGTTGACGCAACCTGACAGAAGTGCATAGTATGAATGCACAAAAGGAGGAAAAAGGTCTCATTATAGCCCCCCCCCCTCCTCCTATCAAGGCCTGTATTGACTCCCTATCTATGAAATAATAATAGTATTGCAAATAACCAAAAATAATGAGTGCATTTTAAATGCATGCATGTAGGTATATATTTAGTAGAACAAATGCCTTAGAACTCTTCGACCTTTTCAGAGTTATATACAAAATATCAAAAGAGCTCGAGCTATGTAGAGCAAAAACCTTTGGAATCAGTTTGTGCTTCGGTCGCTATCAATATGTAGGCGTCATTGATTCAGAGCTCAACAGCTACGCTTCTCAAACCTTCCTCTGCAACGAACTAGCGTGTACAAATTCATGGGTTCTACTATATATATATATATATATTTGTTGAGGAGGCTTTTATGTTCGTCTGAGTCACAAAGACTTCAAAATGACTGAATGGAAGGAACTGATTTCGGGGTCTGTGATCCCTTTTTGACACTCCCAAGGACAGGTGTTATTGTACAAACTTGTTTTATACAAAGATATTGGTCATGACATTAAACCTCTCTTCCCTAAAATTTGAAGTTTTTATCTTGACAAAGGGTGGTCCCTGGATCGTGATAACTAATTATTAAGTTCATCATCAACAGTGTGTTAAATTAATTTTTTAATATAGGGATTCATGCCAAATCAGAGCAAAATAAAGGGTTACATCAACATAATGTCTCAGAAATTGGCATAGTCTCAAATCAGCATGGGCCACAACGGACCTTTCACTTTCCAAACACCAAGGGCGTATCTATAATATACTGAATATTACAATTCCATATAATGTTTTTTTTTTATTTAATTCAGTTGATTCTTTTATTTTCAATTAAACATTAAAGGGCTCTCCTAATATATCATTTTGTAAAAGCTGATCCTAAAAATTGAAGATAGTTTTCTACTGAAAAAGGAAGTTGCTCTTATCTCATTTTTATAAAATGTGATCTTTGTATGAATATATGCAACTGGAGCCCTAAAATGTATGTACAATAGAGTGATGATATCAACTGTACCCAATTCAAAATCCAAATTAATTTGTTAGAGGTAAGAATACATATAAATATTTTTTGTTATAGAGTAACAAATAACAAATAATAAAGTCCCTTCAAAAGTGACTGAAATTAGCATTTTAATCAATAGCCTATAAAGTACATAGATACAAATTTGCACATAATCCTAAATTGTACAAACCATTACCAAAACGAGAGAGGGAGTTGGTTTTTTGTTTTTTTGTCATGTTCCTTTGACGACACAAGCCTTTGTATGTCTATCCATGTATGTATTATGTTTAAATATGCTATGAAAATAATAAAACAAAGCAAAGGTAAAATTGGTTTGAGGAGGACCAAAAAACCAAAACAAGGAAGCCACTTCTTCTCCTTATTTTTTTTTGTGTGATTCTTATTATTTAACATGTATTTTTTTTTTTTTTTTTATTGTGAGAGAGACAATTTAAAACAAAGGAACCAATATAAGTATATAGAGTCATAAAAATATATTCTCAAAACGTGTATATGGTTTTGAGGACTTCTTGTCTTTGACTCCTTGGTTGCTTGGTTGGTTTTTTTTTTGTGTGTTCTATATACCAACATGAATGTATTACTTCATATTTAACGAATTTATGAACAATATCCTCTACATATTTTAATATACCAACCATTCAAAAAAAAAAAGAAAAAAAAAAAGAATAATAAAAATAATAATATCCAAGATATATGATAATAATTGGAATTTTAAAATCTATTAAAAGCGTTCAAGTCTCTCAGTCGTTTCATCTTCATAACAACCTCATTAAAAGTGAGTCAAAAGAGAGATCCAGCTACTTTAATCTTGAAGTAATAGATAATATATATCTACATTAATATATATATATATATATATATATATATATATATATATATATATATATATATATGAAGTTAGCTACACTGCTGTTTTATGTTGCCATTCAAGGGGGGAAAAATATATTTTTTTAAATTGAATATGTATGTATGTGTTGTACAATCAATGAAAAGGAATTTACTTGACTTGAGCCATTCATATACCAAAAAAAAAGTATGTATGTACTTTAATACCTTGGATTACAATATGTAACAAATGTTTTTAAAGCAAAAGTAACCGGAGGCTTGTGTCTTAATTAGGGATTAAATTGGTAGATTTTAGGTAGTTCTGAATTAATTGGTAATCCCCTCTCCCCTCCCCTCCTCCCCCCCCCCCCCCAAGAAAAGCCTAAGATGAATAATACAATAGTCAATATATTTGAAATTGCTGTAAACTGTGATTAACAACACTCAGCTTAAAACCCAATGTCTGACCCCATGGTCCATACCTAAAATAAAAATGAATCCAAAAAAATTCTCTGAAGAAAAGTTACATGTGGTTATTTATAAAGTAGAGTGATTATGGGTTACTCTAACCTCTCAATAATCAATATCATTTCTTAAAAAGATACATATCGATCGATATAAATATCAATAGAATCAAAATGGTTTTTGCAATGAGAAATGACTATAAACAAACTCAGGACCCTTCAAATTGAAAATGAACACAGAGTATTTCAAAATACTCGTTAAGGGAGACATAACGAAATAGTTTTTGTGCATGTACCCTAGTTTATCTAGGGTTACATCCCTAAATTGTTGACCTTTTTCAAGTGACTACTTAAAGTATGGCAGTAGAAGAGATAACTTTAAAGGAGATGTTAGCTAACTCCGTCCTAGTCAATATAAATTGGCTCATATGCCGAAGCAGTTTGGCAGTGGAAAACCAGAACGTTCCATTACATAGATATTCAGCCATCTTATAGTTTCAAAATTTGAAACTATTTGTTACTACTTTTAATGCGGATCATACACAATGAACTATCCCTCAGGGAAAGGAACTTGATAGCGTGGAATTGAAGGGCAAAAATACCTTTTAAATGATCCTCTCCTTTGTGTGGACTCATTTTGTCGTTACACACGCATTTATACATATATACAATCTTGTAACATGATTTGCTGAGTAAATATATTTATTCATTAATTGCAATACATTAATTGTACAAATGCATTTTTGTTGTTCGTTCTTTTAATAAAAATGAAGTAAATACAATCATAGGAATAAATATGATACGGCCAATGTAATATCTTTAAAAACAAAGATCCTTGGAGTCCCACTTTGAGCATATATTTTTTTTTTATCTATTTGTCAAAATGCATTTGATTTCATGGTCAAAACATATTAAATGTAAACATATACAAACAAAGATTCCTTACCTAAGGTGGTATATATCTAAATACATATTTATAATAAACTTTATTCGTTCCTAAATTACACAAAGGTAGATACTTTTATAATTAAATAATTTATTATTATTCCAGTATTGAAAAAAAAAAGAAAAAAAATATATGTATAAAGAAAAGACATTGAAGAAACACGTTTTAAACACGCGGGCAACGTTTTATATACATATATAATTAAGGGTATACATATAAGAGACCCATTTTAAGTACAAATGTACATATATTTTATAATCATATTCGTAGAGTATAAAATTCTTCAAGACGAACGACTACCAAGAAATTAAGTATTACTACTACGTTATTATTATATGTAGTATATATACCCTAACTTTCCGCATGACTCATTTTGTAAATATATATATATGTACATAACTAACTAATATTTAATAACTACTTAATAACAACATATTTGTGTATGTAGATACTCGACAACCTAAGCTCAATTACGTAATTACTTGAGTCTACACACATATGTACCTACTGGTTATAATTTTGTTGTGTTTGTGTGTGATATATTACAATTATTGTGTGTGTGTGTGTGTTTATGAATCACTACGTATATGTATGTAGTTAAATATTATTATTATTAATAATAATATTTGAACTTCCTACATAAACAAATTTTGTATATGATTGACAGGAGAGAATCATTGAAAGGCTTTCTTGAAGGTGTGTGTCTGAAGAGGTATTATTAGAATAGGTATGTATGATCAAGGGGGTGTTATGACCAAGAGTATATATCATCCGAAAACAAGACTTTGAAGGATTAGGGAACGTGGATGAGTACAAATGGTTTTCCTTTTTTTACCAACAAAAATAGTCTGCCTCTAAATTTTAATCTTCCTGGTTTAAATGAAATTTGAATCTAAGTCGATAATAATAGTTTAACGAAATATAGATGAGGCCAAGACTCAGAGTTTTGTCCTGTTTTTAAGGAAAGGAAATTTTTAATTTTGTTGTTTGGATCTTCATCATGACATATAGACAAGACTTGGCAGGGTTATACATTAAAACGAGCCTAAGATCTTTAAGTCAAGTCAAGAAGAAAGTAAGTTTGTTTTCATATATTGAAAAAGGGGAAAATCCACTTATGAATTGTTTTTTTATTTCATAAATATACCAGCTAAATATTTCAGAGTCATTTTAAGACCTATCGCGCACGGTTTTTGCTAAAATATAACTTTTAATCAAGAAAGTAAGAATTGTTGTCTATCTAATAGAGCCATCGGATAAATGCTTCGACTGCACGTGTAGCCGATATGGTTCCCGAAAGAACGTCCATCTTTTTCATAGCCCCAAAAATTGATGTAGTTGCAGTTGGCTAAAACCATTTGTTCATCATCTGTTTAAGAGCTATTAAGAATCAACTTCATTCACTATCATCCTGCCCATGAATCATAGTAATAGTAACGACATAGTCATAAATACCAAAAGTTTTTATTCCTGATTGTGGCCGGAGTTTTTTCTCCCCTTAATTAAGTTGCAAATATTGGAGTCAATATTTAATTAATCAAAATATACTTACTATTAATACAAACGAAAGAAAATGTCTTCAAGAATAATATGAGTGCAGTTCACACTCATTTTTAAATATTTCAGAGTAACTTGGTTTCTTATTGACTTGACACACATACATATATATATATATATACTTACATGGAAAGGAACTATAATTAACTTTCTTACTTAATTGAGGGACTATTATGATATCATGATGATGCTAGGAAGTGTAGCCAATTACAAAGCAAAAGTGTGGCAGTCTACATACCATATATATATATACATATTTTGCAAAAAAAAAAAAAACGGTTAGAAAGTGAAATGGTTTTTTTTTTGTGTAAAAACGACGAACAAATAAGAAGAGATAAATATTTGATATCTGAACTTCACATCTTGACAGTATATGAGATATAGTAAATAGAATCCAACAGTCATGTTCTGAATTACGAGCATCGTTATTCTTTGTACAGGAGGAAGAAGTCCTCCTAAATAAACATGTCTTCTTCAATTATGAGTTTATTCATTTTGAGGGCTTTTTGGTTTGTTTGTTTGAGTCAAAAAATCCTATTTAGAATCTGAGAAAATTATTTCCTATGAAGATAAAACAACTTTTCTCTATTACATAAATGATATGCCCATTGCAGTATCTATTTTCTAGCCCGGGAGTAGGAAACTCCTAGTTTGGATTTTCCTAAATGAACGCTTTCCTTATGATAAATTGTCCTAAAGGCTGAAAAGATCCATTACTACCAATAGTGCACAGACATTATACAAATTGAACACAATGAGTTCAAAGTTATCGTGTGTCTATACCTTTTCAAGTTCAATATGGGAATAAGCAAGTTCAATATGGGAATAAATAAATAGATAAATTGAACTTGAACATTTTTATTTATTCCCATATTGAACTTGCTCATTTCCATACTGAACTTGAAAAGGTATACTAGTCTCAGATATGATGTCACTAGGTTTAAATAAATGTATGTTATGTAGATTTTGTGTAGAGAGAATTTCACATCAGAGCCAAACAAACAACACACGTTTCATCATAATTAGTCGAAATATTATTATTATTATTATTCTGTTTGTTACGTATGTACATGGTGGAAATTTTCATCTGTCTGTGGTTTCTCCAATATCATCATAATTAGAGGTAAAAAATAACAATAAAAGTTTTAATTATTCAACACTTTTAATAATAGTATACATGAATTTTCTTTGTTGTTTTTTCTTTTGATTTTCTTAAATATCGTTTTCACAAATCAACAAATGAATCATTTTAAAATGTTATTTACCATCATGTAGTTAGATAAAAATAATTTGTATATATTATTTATATTTATATTTATGAATGCAATATAATTGACAATTGTCACGCAAGCCTATTTTGGAAAAATTTTACTTGTGTTTGTGTTTTTTTAATATATGTAATATTAAAAAAAAAACTTTTTAATTACATGCTTTTAAATTAAATACATATATATTTATATATAACTTACTTCATCAAAGGTTTTGCAAATTGAAGACTTTCCCATAAATACATATATAGGCAAAAAATATCGAGAATTGATTTTTATGTATTTAATCATTAAAATTCATTTAATTTCCCCTCAAAAGTAGTCCCGATGCAATGCACAAGTACCAACGTTGTTTTTGTTTTTGTTTTTTTCAACTTTCAAAACTGTTACAGAAATTAAAAATCAAAATGGTCAGTTTCTTGAGTAATAGGCTATGTATCTCAAGAAATTTTCAAAATATTTCAAAAGAATAGAGTCTGGAATATTCATTGTAACTTTTTTGATTTCACTAACATTTCACTAAATTATATTTGGCCATCATGTTTCAGACATTTTAAAAAAACGAAAAATTCAACTTTATTTGTTCATTAAAGGACACGTATCTCAAAGACACATAAATATTTTGATGTGTAATTTGGCACAAAATGCCTGTGACAGTAGTGCCAACATAAAAAAAAAAACATTTGTCCCCATCGGAATCGCACAAAAAATTAAATTCAAATTTCCTGGTATTTTTTGCTCATAGAATTATGTATATTGATTGAGTGATTCAATCCAGGGGATTACTTTTTGATAAAGTAAGGCTCTTAATAAAATAGTTAAATTGAACAATCATGCAATGGAAGGAAGTCAGCCCTCAGGTTTATGAGACAGGATATATCATTTGAACTTTTAGAGAGAGCCCAGCCCTTGCAAAATATGTATATATTTCAAGACTCTGGTCAATTATATAAAGATGCTTCAAAATGGAAAAAATAAGCCCTTTTTTATTGCATATGTATGTATATGAATTTGTTTGATTTATAAATAAATATTTTAGTGAGGATTTCTAAAAAAAAATGTTATTCCCCTTAGAATGGAATCATATATTATGAATACATATCTTTTTAAAAAAAGGCCCTTAAAAATAGTGTAATATTAATATGTGACCTCATTGTTAGAAAATTCCCCTTCACTTTTAAATTGGCTCAGCCGCCCCTGTCATATTGACTTTGGCGGCTCTGCATATGATGATGGGGGTTATTAATTGATTTTGTTGATAATGTACATCGTCAAATCCGCTTCTATTTATTAATAAGATTTCCTCTAGGGAACAACCGGTACCGAGCAGCGCCGGTATCTTCCAGGTTATCAATTTAACAGACAAATATTTTTAAATTTATTTGTTTTGTTTTTTTTTGGCCAAGGAAATTTGACACTATGGAGGTATAGGGAAGCAAAATATTATTCCCCGGACATATTATTGGACCGGCTGTATACAAAAATTAATATGAGACATCTGCAGAGTTTATCCGTCAAAGTCAAGTAATTATTATCAGATACTTGTCTATTATCTATGACCCTAATATCCTAAATCCTAAAATCAGTATGAAATCTTGATCCGACTGTCTGCACCTTGCTCTGTTTAAGGAAGTAATACATACTTTGTGTTTAATAAACGTTCTCAAATATGGGTTGATATCGTTTGTTTGTTAGAATCTATGAGATCCTTGTGATGAATCTTTTATTTTTTTCTTTCCAAATTGAATTAGTTAGAGAAATTATATTTTTTTTCTTTTTTTTTTTGATTGACTAATTGAATTTACATATTTTGAAATAGGGGTTGAGATTTCCTTTCGTCAAACATATGTATTTTGTGGTGCGTTTACACAAAATCAATATTGAACATCTAACCAAGAAAAGGAGAAATTATATCTACATATTTTTATATTTTAAATTCATAGATAAAAACGCCCTAAAATACCAGAGGCATCCATTAGGACCGACTTGATCCTCCATTTGATATGGTTTGAGATACTTGAGAAATATTAGCTTTTGTTTAGAGCCTTCATTCGAGTTATGCGAGCTTAGCTGGCTCCGAACTGATCTTTCAAATATAAAGAATCTATTATATATAATATTCGTTGCCTTTAATTAAGATCTGGAACTTTTGTGGCCCATAAAGTATGTGACGTTTCCAATGAACTAATTCGGATAATTTTGTAATAGAAATAGAAGATATTTAGTGGAAGAAAATAAAATTAAAAGGGTTTGAGATATAAACGAATTTATTTTTTTGTACATTCAATTACTATTAAGTATGGAAATCAGTTTTCTTTTACATGACCACCATGGGCATCGTTGAACCCAGTTTTCTACCACTTTTTTGCAGTAATCGATCGAAATTGCATGAATTTGTCGTTCAATATTTGCTTTGAGCTCCTCATGTGTTGCCGGCTCGTTGGTGTAGACCTACGACTAGGAATATAAATAATATGCAAAATGCCGCGTATTTTGTGGAGTTTGCACTTTTAACAGGTCTTTTTGTTTTTCAAAGCTGTTATCATTTTTCCTTTATTACTACTGAGGGGAGAACATCTACCTGATAGTAAAGATCTCACATGAAGGAATACATGCATTAAGGTTAATAAAGCAAATAAAATGTAAACAAAAAGGACTCAAGTCCTCGTATAATTATTATTAGTTACAAATATACATATAATTTCCTGACATTAATTTCAGTCAATTTTCTGCCTCTCATCTATGGTATACATACACAATGTTATTATTTATTATTGATGTCTTCATTTGTATATACATATAAAGGAGAATAGCAGCTTGTAGCTGCGTAAAACGTCATGACAGCTCAAGCTGCTTCCCTCTCAACATTCATCAAATTGTCAGGATTACCAGGTTGATGATAATTTTCTCTTTCTTTTTTTTATTTACACACCCCATTTGCATATAATTTACATTCCTACCCATGGCTTTACCTGGCCCACTAGAAAATAGTTCAAAGGCATTGGAGGTAAGCGGCCAATCGATTGGTCCATTTCATGAAATAACACGTTCACTAAATTTGCTTTTCAATAAATATATTGTTTGCTGTGTGGCAAGTCTTATTAAAACCACATACCATTAAAGTCCATACCATACAATTGGGGTCAAAAATATGACGAAGTTCGCCGTCCCTCATGAAATAAAAATGCGTCATCCCTATTGACAAACCCTTTATATAGATATACTTAATATATATATATATATATATATAAGTTAATATCATTTATACTCAAATTGAATTTCCAAGTCCATTTTCAAACAAATAAGCCCATAATTTGTAGAAGGTTTTATTCTTCATAGACTTTACAAGGAAAAATAAAGAAAAAAAATCCTGGACATTGAATGGGATTTTGGCACTCCAGAGCAACTGAGAGCAAATATCAAGGTTCCTTCTCTGCCAACAACAACAACAATCTATTTATGTTATATCTTTTTCAACAAATGTAGTGGCGCCAATGCTTTGCTAATTTTATATAAAAATATGTATATATGTTTTATCAACATGCAAAAAAGAAAATTGAAAATCGTTTTGATTCATGCATAAAGTTTCATGGGTCTGTAACATTATCTCTTTCTTTTTTATTGATAAAATGTACTTTCAGAGCATGTCATGCGAGAATATATTGAGTAGGTAAGTGCGTTTATATTGTGCCGTACAAGTTGTGACTTGGATAAGTAGATCAAACAAACAAGATAAAGGTTTTTAAATGCCGAATTTAAGGTACTCAATATAAGTCCCCAGAGGTGGATCACTCCTAAATAAATAATAAATTAATTATGAAGCGTATTAATAGATCAAAATGAATAATTGCATCAGAGTACAGTTTGTAATTAAAAGGGTTGATTTCATAATTAAATAAGACATGTGCTGTATACGTACAAATTGCAACTTGTACAATGAGGTTATACAAGTTACAACTTGTACAACAGATATACCTACATATATATATATATATTAGTATAAAAAGTGGCTATGTATCTGATATATCATTGGATGACCCCGTCTTAAATCTTAGAGGAAATTCACAATTGGACACAAAAGCCGTTCCCTGGAACTATTTTTGTACCATAACGTCATCCTATTATATAATAATCATTCAATGACGTCATCATCTAACTATTTTAAAGTACATATACACATCCCATGTGTAATCAATAACAATTTAATTAAGTCAATTAATTACCCATGCTAAAAGAATGGCAAATCAAATTATCATTCTCGTTCATGAATGATAGGGAGGCCCGATTGCATCAACTTAAAGACTTCAAACGAAGTCAAGCATCAAATCATTAATGACGTCACAGGTATTATTCATATTTTGATTGAGCGAACTAAAGTACATGCATTTCATGTGCATATTAGTTATAATCATGCTCACTAGAGAGCGCTTTTCAGCTAAAAGCGTTGACGAAGGAGCAGTGACGGGGATGAGAGGATCGATTTCAAGTCAACATAGTATGTATTCAGAATCCATATAGCCCTAGCCAAGTAGATGGTATGTGATCCCATGTCCGTGTTTTCGCCTTTGACTATTACTGTACATATACATCTCTCTACCTAGGGTTCAATAACAGAAGACAGAACAGGTCATAAAACTGACGACGACGATTGCCTACTACTTTTACCCCCTCCTCCCCTGTACCTACCTACTATGTACACAGTGATGGTGTGTGACCTTCTATTTTATAATATTCATATTTCGTAATAAACGTCTTCAAAACGCTCCAATTTTTTTTCTTCTTTTTTTTTCATTTATTATTCTTGTACATACCTATATAAGTGTAACTTTTTAAACTTTCTTCTTACTCTCGTTTCGTAATGTACATACATAATATATTATAAACATTCTGCCCACTCCTACAAGTGTATTATATATATATATAGTAGAAATGCCCCCCTATTATCCCTATCTATCTATTCTGTCCTTTCCTTTTTTGAATTATTTCTTTATGTTTTTTTTTTTTTTTTTTGTGTGTGGAAGGATTTTGTAACACCTTTAAGTATTTATGACATGAATTTTATTGCTTTTCAAGGAATATGAAAATGATTATATGTATAGTAAAATAATAGCAAAAAGTAATGATCTATTTATATATATATATACATACAATACATATGTACGTATCTAACCTTCTCTCTCTCTCTCTTATTCCTTCTCGTTTCTTCTTTCCAGGAATTATAATTTCATCATTTTTTGGCACTCTTATTGAGGTGGGTGATCGATTCAATCTATCTACATACATATATACTTTATATGCATGTAAGCACATACATATATATAACATAAACAACAGGCCATGTATAAATGTGGCCTCTTATTCCTTCATCAGTATCCAAGTGTGATTCATACTTTAATACGCTTTGATCATTTCCGGATATGGTAGGAAAGGACGGATTTAGCTCTTTAATTATTTTATTTTTTTTTAAATAGAAATACATATGTACATTGAATTATGAAATAATTTGTGCCATAAAAAAGTATTTATACGGACTCAGAGCTCGTTTTCTTGGAACTGTTGGAGTTTTGTCATGAGGTATCTTGAATTTAATTACATGCCTACTTTATAGTCAAAGCTTCATTTATATAATTTATATACGTAAAAGAAAAGTTGAATGGATATGAAGGATTCACTTGAGATAAATTGCTTTTAATAGATTTACGACGTTGCAAGAGTCGTTATGCCCCAGGAAGCATCAAAATGTTTCATATTCTGAATGACTTTTTTTTATATTTTATATATATATATATAAAAGACATTTGTCATTCTTGGTCCGTTCTTAGGACTTATTTTATGTTTCTCGTGCAATAGTAGTAGTAGAAGTAGTTGTCAACTAAATACTTTTATAAAATGATATGTTGCTACTCCAAAGTAAATTACGTATTACCAAGTTGCCTTTTCAAGCATGCACTTATTTGAAGGGTCAAAGTATTTTCGTCTTCATTGTAGCAAAAAGTATGTTAACTGTCAAAAAAGTAAACGTCATCTGTGACTAAATGAGAGTTTGCCTCTCGTATAAATTCTATTCATTGTACTATCATTTGAAAGCAAATATTAATGCCACAAGAAAAGGATTGGTCTTTTTGGAGTAACTGTTCATCTATTAATCACAGGCATATATCAAATGCAGATATAGTTTAAATCATTTCTAAAAGATCCTTATTATCAATGAGTCAATGAGGACATTTCAAAAACAAATTAGACTCTTTTCTTGCAATATTTTTTCTACAAATTCACCTGATATTGGCGGTAAAATATTTCTATGTAAGAATATATATTTATAAACAAGCAGAAAATGCCAGGCATTGTAAATGTATGAATCTTTGAGGGAGGTAATTTCCCAAATCAACAACTTGCTCTTCTTCAAGGTTAAACTTTTTTCTTTTTTTAAAAAAAAAAGAGGCAAAACAATGCATGTTCCCTGAGTTGTACACACACACACAAGTAACATTTGTAAATGTCTCTGACAGTGCTAATTTGTAAAATTATAGGGGGTGTCTCTGGGAATGACATTCCCACCATACATTTATGTAAAGGACAAGACATTGTTGACTCTTGAGAAATGAACTATTTACACAATGATGATTTTTAGTAAGGCTCTTGTGCAATGTAATGTTTGTATTTGAGAAGGGAATCATCATATTTTGGAGTGGATGAATGTGTATCTGCTCTATATATGTATATTTATAAAAAAATCCGTTCTCTCAAGTGATCAAACTTTGTTTGATATTCAAATTGAAGTGTTATTAACGATTTATGTATATGAATACTCGTATAAAAGTTATCTTGTTTTTAAGTGTTTGAATATTAAATATTAATATATATATATATATATATATACAAGTCTGTTAAGTAGGTCTTTATTCAAACGGATAAATGATAATTGCACTTCCATTATCTTTCTCTCAAAATATACATACATACATTGGATATTTAATAGTATTACAAGTTCAACATTTTGGTGGTTTTTGATACCACATTGTGACAAAATTTGAACAGTTTTGACTTTGTATTTTCTTTCAATTTCGTTTATTCTAGTCCTTCAAAATTATATTTATCTCTCAACCTTTCATCTTTAAAATGGTTGAGAGAGAGAGAGGGAAAAAGTAGGCTCAGAATTAATTTGACGTTAGCCAATATTTCATTGGATTATAGGGAGATGTACAGTGCTTAAATAGAGGTAATTTGAGTTCAACCAATCAACGTTATTTAGGACACTATTAAGGGGTAAGAGTAGTCGAAAAATCAAAAGCTAACAAAGGAATTGAGTTTAAATTTTCGTTATAAATGGGATCAGCTCTGACCTTAAATGAAAGTTTGGCTCTCGTATAAATTATATTCGTTGTACTATCATAAATATATCGATGAGCAGATTTTAGGTAGTTTTTAATTGATAATCAGTCGAAATGATGATTTCTACCAACATTTTGTTTACTTCAATTACAAAATCCACCTTTTTTAAAATCAAAATATGAGATCTATAACTTTTTTCAATTTTTCAATGACGTCAACATTGATAGCCCATACGTTTGCCGGTCCAGCCATTTCTTGAATATTTTATATCCTTTATTGAGTCATATTTTGACCTTAAATATAATGACTGAGTATGCAAGTGTAACTATCATTAATTATAACTCAAAAACCTAGAAACTTGAATTAAAACTCTATAAGTGAACACACTCATCATCAATAAAATAAAACTTGCGTTCACAATTTAAAAATTATGTTATTTAGTTTCTCAAAATCTTGGCAGTTGATTCATCTTTCTAGCTTTGATGCTGAGAGAAAGTTATGTAGTGGCAAAAATGATCACATTTGAACTTTTATTTTGTAATATTTTATATTGGGATTTCAAAGGTTAATTTGAAAAAAATAATAATAATAATAATATGGACGTAGAATCTCGGTTTTTTAACACACCTAAGTAATCGAGTTTGGTTACCTGAAACCCAGGTCAGTTGTACATACATAGAAAGGGGATGTCTTTTGCTTCTTGAACAAATGGGTTCTCGACCCCAAACCGAGGTAGTACTCTCATTATTATGAAATTACACATACGAAAAATCCGGCTTTGTAAAGAGCAATTTTTCAACAGGACATCATCATGAACACAAAAACTTTCCCTTTTTCTTTCCTTCATGTTTATTCAGAATTAATATGTGAAAAACGACCCCTTTATGGAAGGATTTATTTCTATGTACGTATGTATGTATGTATACCTATATGCTTCTGCGAAAATTAGCAGTTTTTATGGTTATTTGATGTTCTAACAAAACGTGCCCTTAACTCATTACGCATGAACACATTAAAAGGTTTATTATTTGTTTTCTTTACTACTGACTATTATTCGTTCATTTTGATGTAATATATAGTACAAATAAACTGTGTGTGTACATAAGTTTGTAATTAAAAGAAATTTTTTTTTTTTAATTATGTGAAATTTGCGATTTTGTCATTTCTAATGATTATTATTATTTGTCTAAGAAATTTATTTTTCAATAGAAATTTGTAACCAAATAAAAGAGAGAAGAAAAGGTGGGAAAATGCGAAAAAACAAACAAAAAAAAAACACAGATATATTTGCAATGAAAAGTATGCAAGGATTCCAAACATTCATCCATTGAAGAGTCTGCAAATGTGTATTCCCAAATAGTATCTTTTTATAGCGTTGTGCGGATCTCAAAATGCTTGATTCTGTTTTTAAAACAACTGGTTTTTATAAGGACCAATACATAACTATGTGTAACTATAAGGCTCAACCAACTTTGAGGCACACTTCTATACATAGTCCAAGGGTCCCATAGTTTTACAAATGACCGATGAATAAGATAGATAGGGGAAAATCCCTCAAGCGGGAGGGGGGAAGGAATCCAAATCCAGGGATTCATATTAATGCACACCCTTAGACAGTTGATGATTCTTTGATATGGCGAATTGGAGTGGATCGGAGAGACTTCAGAGGATCCCTTGCCTAGAGTTAGTTGATATTCCGTGCGAGGAACTAACCGTTGTGAATTAGATATTGGAGGAATCCATGGGATTGACAGCATTAACTCATGCTCCCGGTTGCATTCTATCCCTTTCCGAACTGGAAACACAGATGTGAATCCCTGGATTTGTATTTTGCTTCTCTCTTCTGGAATATTTCTCTTTCTAACTTATTCACAGAGTGTTTTTTGTTTTTGTTGCTTCCTCTCCGAGTACCTTTTTCTCATCCAAAATTATGAAGCCCTTCAACTACTACACAGATAATTGCCAATACAGCAATTCGAAATCCATATTGCAAGGCTTAACATATTACGAGAAAATAGTAAGTTTGTATATCCTTTCTAATAAATGTTATGTATAATATACATATATGTTATGTTTAGGGAGACGAAATTTTCAATGCATTGTTTTGTCTTGAATTTAATCAAAACATAAAAACGATAGGGAAGCAATAAGTGAGATTTAGTTAAATTTACTCTGAAGAAAATGAGATTAAAAACAATCTATTCATAACGTTGTCATCAAGGATCTTATCTTTTACCAGTACCGTCCTCGCTACTGATATATATGTCGAGTCAGGTTCACAGGAAATGATTTTATTTGGGAAATAGGTTTAATTCTTCTGAGTTTTGTTGTTGTTGTTTTTTTCATTATCTCTCTCAACCTTTCCTCCTCCAAAAAGGAGAAAGTATACAGACCTCAAATCAACTAATAGTTTTCCCAATATATATATTTAAACTATATTTACTAAAATAGCTGATTTGAGTCAAACCCATCAACGCTCAGAACACTACTCATAAGGGACAAGAGAAGTGTAAAATATATAGCTGACAAAACAAACAAACAAACAAACAAAGGATTTGTTGATATTATTGAATCTTGATTGTGGGTATCTTGAATCTATAAGTGGTCATGAATTCAAATCTTACAAGGTACAGGGACCACGTTTTTCCCTCTTTTTTTTTTGTGTGTGTAACGTTATTTACATTTGATTGGTAATAATAATGATGATCAATCAATGTACATTACATACCATGTATGTTTATTTATATATAAACAAAATGGCGCAATTCACTCCTCTTGTGCAGTGAAGTTTCATATTTTTTTTCCCAAATTATATTTGTAATTACGTTTTACTTTTTGATATTTTTTCTTTTTTGATTGACTGCCAAACTTATAACTATAAATATATATATATATAAAACGCATTAAAGTCCATTTTTATTGTTTTTTTGTTTTTTTGCAAAATTGTAATCAAAGCATAGGACAAGGCATTGAAGAAGAAGGGGGGAGAGGGAACCACCTAGTCTAAAAGAGTTGTATGGCATGTATTATTTATGTATGAAATACAGAAATGCACACACACAAAAACAAAAAAATAAAACTACTTTGTCGACATAGAAAAGTTCTCATGAAAATGTTTTATTTGAATAAATATATATATATATATATATATATTCATATAATTTGTATATTAAACATATATTTTCCTTATCTTCATCAAACGAAACTTGACAGAGTTGTCTTAATTACATACATATGTAATTATGTAGAAAAAATGATGATGATTTTGATGTTGATATGGAGTCTCAAAGGGCTCAAGGAGGGGGGGGGGGGGCTCCTTCTCATTCATAACCAATTTGTATTTATATATATATATATATATATTTGAAAGAAGATAAGATTTTCTTTTGAATCATTCAAATGCAAATTATATGACAGTGGAAAAACATGGATCTTTTTTTTTTTGTTTCTTTCCCTTCAAGGGAAAATTTCTTTTTTTTTTTTTTTTTTTTTTTTTTTGTACAAAGTTAAAAAGGTTAGTTTGGACAGATGAATGGAAATTCAAAATTTCTCATACATATTTTGAGTGTTTTTTTTTTTTTTTTCCTTCTCCCTTTGAGTCAGTTAAAATGGATTAAAACCTAAGTATGTATGTATGTCTCTAAGTATGTACAAGATACTTGAGTCATTAAATACAGATAATGAGAGAACTACCAAGTTCCGACTACAACGCCACAGCCTACCTACCTACCTAATAATTTACACAAATCATTTTCATTAAATTTAATGACCAATATACGTATGTACATATATGTATGTATGTAACTAATATGTATCTTTTATTTTTCCACATACTAAACCGTTGACGAATATTTCCAATACCTAAAAATGATGATGACCTAATTTTGGTTACGTGAGAGAGGTGCATGGGTATGGTGGTTCAACCATTCACCTCCTGCACTCTCTATAAATTACGATATTACATTCTACAAAAAATATGACCATTAATGTCGGGAAATGATAGAAGAACTAAATGCTTCACAAATTATTATTATTATTATTATTATTGATAATACAAAATATTGATAATAATTTTTAATAAATCGATTTTTGAGGGAAAATATATTTTTATACTATGTATAATACATTTATGGATCGTATGAACATTTATTATTCTAGAGAGTAATGTGTTGAGCTCCTTACATGGAGAAAGTAATGGGTCCATTATTGGTTACTAGTTGTTACAAAAGTAACGTCGTTGTTCATGAGGAAAGGTTATTCGTTACTCTTAAAAGTAAATAAGTTTGAGTGAAGAAGACCTTTTCATTCATTTAACATGCAGTGAATTAAAAGTTTTGCTATTGAAAATACCAAAGCATGGTAATGGATTGAATGATGGAAATAAAATACTTTTTTGAGAAAACGGGGTCTTTTTACAATAACGGTTTCATAACGGAAGGGAAAAAGTAATGAGTTACTTACTCTTATTGAAAAAGTAACTGCCTTACTTTCACTTCAATTCCCATTTCTGATTCTGTAGTGCATGATGTAACTTGTACAACTTGATTGGTCAAGTTGTAATACGTACTTTTTCAACACGTTTTATTTTAATTATTACAAACTATTGATGATTGATTCCGTCCTTTTATTTTGATCTATTGATCAATATGCCTCACGAATAACATATTTTTTGAAGTAAATTAGTTGAATTTCATAATGTTCTACATAGAACATTTGTAATGACGGTACAAATTGTATAGTTGACTCAAGCTACGCCTTGTTGTTTATTAAACAAATTCTCAAAAATAACTCCTTTTAAGGCAGCTTCATGGTAATGGCTTTAAAAATGAAAAAAAACAAAAACAAGTTAACATTTAACAGAAACATGACGTCATATGAAAACATTATTTATATAAGTATAAATTGGTAATTGCCGTCTGATAAGTTAAGTATTCATCACATCTTTGATACTTAATTTACGAAATGATTTACTCCTACTGATTTAGTGCCATCTGAGTCCAATATGGCAGGTGTCAAATGAGCTAGATTTATTTCTTATAAAAGTATTTTTTTTACATCAAATACAATGGCACGACTCATTATCGTTGCCTAATTAAGTAGTTGATTTACATAATTACTTGATATAAATACAAAAGGTTTTTGATAATTCGGTAATTGTAAATTTGTATATATCAAAGGACGATCAAAGTCACCAAATTTTGGAACTACTTAAAGCTTTCGGAAAAGCAGTTTTACAATTGTTTTTTTTCAAAAAAGGGTCCAATGGGTCCACTAACATGCGTTGAGCATTTAATGTAATTTGCATTATAGACCTTAGTGAAATGACACTCACAATTACTCATTTAAAATGCTTCATCTATATTTTAAGTTGCAGCAACTTGTACAATCTCCTTGCTGTACAAGTTACAATTTGGTCAAAATCTCAACATATACATAAAATATATATATATATATATATATATATATATATACGTATATAGTCTTATGGTTTCACAAAAGAAAAAAAAAGTCTATTCATAAGTATGTAAACGATTTTTTTTTTTTTTTGGACCCAACATCCATTGTCCATAGGTAGAATAATAAAAGTACGTAAAACATCCATTTTACATTATTATATTCACTATATGTATATTTAGAATATGTATACATACATATGTAAATCCCAGACAGAGTTTTCAACACCCCCATGAAAAAAGTGAAAACTCATAAAACTGGGGCATAAAAAAAATAAAAACACACAGTTGAGACATGCAAATCGAAGAACAACAACAACAATAAGAATAAGAAGGGGGGGGGGAACCTCTTTGTTCACTCTTTGAGACATTCCAAACGTGTCTGTTGTTTGTTATGTACATTATTATTATGAAAGGTTTAACAAACAGATTCAAATATGTAGAGGGCTTCCGTACCCATGTGTGTAAGTTATTTCGGGATATTTACATTTGCTGACTCATTAGAATAGTCGAGAGGGGTTCATCAATACCTGGTTATTTAGTAATAAAGATGTTAATTACTAAGTAGATATTATCGGATTAGGTTCCGGTGTGGTGAGGTTTATCATGGAGTGAAACAAACATAATTTGCTCTTGATTTCGACTCCTCCACGTGTTTTTCTTCTTTTGCCTTTAATTCCTCCACTTCTTGGTCTCGACCCTTTCAATGTCTTGATTTTGGACGAGGTGGTCATGACCCCAATACTGGGTACTATTTTTTTTAAAAAAAAGGTGTGTTTGCAGTTTGAAATACCTTCTGTTCACATATCAGTGGTGTCAATTGGGTATAGCGAGCTATGACAGCCACCAAACTTTGACCCCCAGTACATATTTTAATCAATACAATTGATGAGAAAATTTCTGTGTGCATTTCAGCTAGATTTGTGTCAGTTGACATACAACATTAGCTTTGACTGGAATTGACGCCAAGGTATACTATAGATTACACTTAATTTGTTTGACAAAAAATCAATCAAATATTTACATCTTTCAAAAGTTATTCATTCAGGAGGAAAACCCTTAAGAAGGTATTATGTTGGTATAATATACATATACCTTTTAATTTCTTAATAATTTCGTGTAAAGCGTAATCTGTAATTTTAGAAATTACATTCAAATTAATGGGAAATGAGTTTATTTTTAAGAGCTCTTCAAACTGAAAACCCCTAAAAATGTACTTCAGTATACTTTATGATTCTCCATGATTTGCCTCATACAAATGTCTCAACCCAGAGCTGTTCATGAGTCATTTTGTAGCTTAGGTCAAATTTAAGTCTTGGATCGTTTTCGAGCTCTGAGTCCAATGTTGCAGTTTTTTAATGCAATAACTAAGTGCGACTCAACTCCAGCTCTGTCTTAATTGAATAAAAAGGGTTGAAAACTTAGAAAATACAATTAAAAGTGCTTAAGAGTCTGACCTGATAGGAGTTGCACCATAGGGGTAGATAGATGGGCCCCCACTTTTTTCGAGCTTATTTGAAATTAGATAATATTAATTTATTACCGGGAGTATGATGTTGAATATGTTTGTTTCTTTATCTACATGGGTCAACCTATGTATAAGTTAATTTACAGTTACTGACCACCTATCTTTGCTTTAAACTATGCGTGTCCCCTAAACAAACCAACAAAATGTTCATAATAGCAACAAAGGTGTTAATAAACAAATATGTGAGTACACAACTTCCGTATCCTAATCAAGCACTGCTAGAAAGAGAGTTTTTGCAAACGTCACATAGTGTATCATAAATCCAAACGACGAATTGTTAACGATTTTTTTATGTAGTTGTTGATGTATTTATTAAATAAAATAAAAAAAAATTACCCAAAAAATATATGAAGAAAACTTTATCAAATGACTTTTTAGAAATGAAAAACCAAAGAGACAAAATTATATTTCATTTGAAATAAAATAGATACTGAGAGCTCCTATTATATTTTTACAATTGATTTTGTTCGGAACGGGTATGACACCAGGAAAGTAGGATAATAGTTGGATAAAAATATCTGATCCCTGCAGTAGATATAGTTAATTTATGGGCTACACCCTGTAAATATGAGTTCATAATGAAATAAAGGTTCAAGTCCTTTGATTTGTCCATTCGATTGTGACATTATTCAATTGCAGGGCAGTCATTTCCTGGTTTTTTTTTTCTTAATAAAAAAGGAACAACGAGGGTTTTTATACTACTCTTATGAAATTTGATTGTTTTTGCCTCTTCCTTGATGCCCAATTGATGCCACATAGGCAACATCACGTGAAAACTCTCTTTAATTAGTAGGAAATGAGCCAAGGAACAAAAAATTCCTCACCGCAAGAAGGCGTAGAGATACACAAACAAATAACTATGGAGCTCACTCACACCCTACCCTAGAGTATGCAAACAAAATTGTGATACCTTTAGGATCTTCTAACGTTACCTTTTTGAAAAAAAAAATAAAAATAAAACCAATTTGGTTGACTTCTTAATTATCTGTACAAAACATATATGTGAGGTAGTCATTTTTTCCATTAGGAAAATAATTTTTGAAACTCACATGAGAAGTACATAATTTATGGATTTTGAAGGAGTCACAACCTAAAATAAATAAATAAATGAAAACAGCCTGAGAGTAACTTTTTGTATATTATTTCGTTCAGAAGCAATTTCTATACCTACCATTGCCGCCATCATCACCTCAGGTGGTGCCATTGTGTGTAACTATGTATATATGTATGTATTTACACTCATAAATGATTTCATGTTCAAGTGTCATAAACTCGTTTGCTATTGTGGATCATGAAATTCGGACCTTGGGAATTTATTCTATAAAATACTCATAATTATCGGATTTTATGTACATACATAGTATACTTACTTATTTGTAGACATGTAAGCAGCTATTCGTTCTAGAGTCGTCGTTTTCTTTATTATTTGTTACATGATTGTACATATTTATATGCAATTACAATTGAAGCATTGTTCAAAAAACAAACAAATAGCAACAAAAACAAAAAAAAAAGAAACGAACATTGTTTTATAATCATAATTAATCATGGAAATCAAGACTCAAGCATCTGCAGGAGTAGAAATGAGACAAGGCTCTAGAAAAATGGGGAAGTCACATGATTTCACATAAATTATAATCAAAGTTTGTTAGTTGAATACTGATTTAAACTTTACGAAAAAAAAAAAAAAAGTTTGACAGTCAATTGAGGGGAGAGTATTAATAATAAGCACATTTGCTACGCTTCTACAAATCAAAATATTGACATCTAGTTCAGATTCGATTACATAGATATTACGATGAATGTACAGACTATATGGTTATATATATATAGAGAGAGAAGTCACCTTTCTGCAATTAATTTATTATCCATTTATAATTTCAAACTTTGAACTTTTTTGGGTGGGTAGAACTAGTTCCATACACATTTTTTATACATAATATACCATGAAGAAAAAGAATTGCGAGGAAAGGAGAGAGGAAAGTCTCCTCATTTATGGATTACATGTATTGTGTCAAAAGATGAGATCATACTCTCGGTAGGTTGATAGACAGATTATGAGCAATCTATGATCATGTTGGAGAAGTCATCATAAATCAAAACTGGCCCAGTACTTTTATACTCCCTCTGTTCCGAAATAATGTTTACATATTATATTAACTTTTTGTTCCAAAATAATGTTTACATTTCCAAACTTTTACATGTATATCATAATTGAAAAACAATAAATACTATTGAAACTAATTTTAATATTTATTAAACAAGACAACATTTTATTTAAGATAAGGAGTCTCCGATTTTACAGGGTATGCTCATAAAGATCGCTTCTGGTTTGCAAGTTAGGGATACTGGTAGAGTACCATTGTTGCGAAGCCTTGCTTTGCCGATATGCGGCAACTTATACTCATTTCCCCCTTTCGCAAGCATCGTCTCCTCCATGCATTGCTGAAGTGTTAAAAATACATTGTTTGGCGAAATTTGTAAATAGCTAAATGGTTCTTATTGGAAACGAAATATTTAGGTTGCCCTAATAAGAGTGGTCAAACTTTTAGATATATTAACCAATAGTGTCTATAATACAGAGGCTTAAATGGGTCAAACAATCAATATATTAATGTCTATTTATTTTTTGTTTACATACCCAATGAAAATTGGTTTTATATTGTGTACAATTCAGGGTAGAATCAAGTTTGACCATCAGTAGTAACTATTACAATGATCTATTTCCAATCGAGCAATTCGCCACGTTTAGCAAATGTGCACTAAATTGAGCACTTTTGGCCTACAGGCAAAGAACGTACTAGCAATGCTAAATGAGTCTATAAAAACAACCTATGTGCTTTGCAATCCGTACGTTTAAGTACAACTCATTTATGGGTTCATTGCTCATAAATGACTTTGGAAACGGCGGTTGATCCTGGATCATATTTTAAATAATATAAATTATTATTATTGTTATTATTACTATACATTCATAGTCTGGATACATACATATGTTCAATTCAATTGATTTGAAAATGATAAAATAAGAAAATAAAAGTACAAAGGAGACTTATGAGATAATGGAACCCTCCGCGTGCTTGACACAGATCATTGCCATCATTATTTTCTTTCTTTCTTTTTTTATTTTTTATGTGCTCTCAATAGTCGTAAATCTGAACACTGATTTATAAATATGATTCTATTATGCTTCAATAAATTCAACTTTGCTCATTGATATATAAAAACGGACAAGGATGGACAATGATAGAGAGAGAGGGGGGGAGCGAATCACCTGCTGCCCCTTCCTTGTTGAGGAGCTCATCCATAAAATTGAGTCTCTCTCCCCCCCCCCCTCCTCTACCTCATCAAAAGCAACAAAATGAATAAATAATAAAATATTTGGAGTATTCAGGAATCTCGATGACACGTGAGGTAGATAATAGTACATGAGAGCTTTTGAAGTCTGGATGTAACTCCTAAGGCAATGAAAATGTTGGTTTGTTTTTTTTACCTATGATTCACATTTCCATTTTAAGGTCACATTCACAGAGAAAAAACACGGTTTTTGATGTATCAAAGAGTTCAAAGAACGAAGCTACTATGTAGGGCAGTGCTTTTCAACCTTTTTGCTGGAGTGGAACCCCATGGAAACATTCCACTGGCTCTAGGAACCCCTGTGCAATAATTTGGTTGTCTTATGCAATTTACCCTTGCTCTAATTTAGAAATTGCGGAACCCCTGGACTGTACTGGTGGAACCCTAAGGTTCCGCGGAACCCTGGTTGAAAACCACTGATGTAGGGACTAAACAAACGATTTTATATCCGTACAAATCAATTGGATCAATGGCTCTCAGAGTGGATTTTAATAAGACTCCACGAGTTCCTTAACGTAGTGTTCTTTAATCAGTGTTCTTCCACTCAGCAATACTGAGAGACTCTCTGGTGTGCCACACTGATTAATGGGAGAAAGGAATGGAGTAAAAACTGAAGAAACAAGACTCAAAAACTCATGACGTAATTTCTTCTGTCCCACAAAAAAGGATGGAAAACACTGTCTTAACAATCTTTTTTTAACCTTATTTATAGCACAATGGCAAATTATTATTAGAATCTGGGGTTCTAATATATTTATTTAAAAACAAAAGTTACAAATTGAAAAAAAAAAGAAAAAAAGATTGAGACTCAAAGACTCGCCAAAGTTCCACTAATTAATTTATCTTAAAATCATTTCCATACTATGCAGCATACATATATATGACCCACCTACTCATAAGCAAACAAAAATGTTTACCCTGATCAAAATCGTCATTTCTCAATTAATCCATTAGTTTTAAGTTCTATTAATAAATCATTCTGATTAATCTGTTGGAGGCGCCGCAAATGCCATTTATAGATGGCAAAAAAAAGGTGCCCTGTCGCAATTAATTATGATTATTATTATTTATTTTGTTTGCTTCGTTGATAATTTTTTTTTAACTTTTTTTTCAATCGCTAACTGTTCATATCTCCATTGACAATAAAGATCTCATTGATTTGAAGTTTTTGCATAAATATATATATATATATATATATATATCATAGAGTCCAGTTCGTTGGGTGTGGTAATAAATCAAATCAGCTCTGAGAGTGAGATGTACATAAAACCGTTTCATTCAATTGACATAAAAATGATGACTCATAACTCTATTTATCTCTCTCTCTCTCCCCGTAATAGATTTACGTATGCATATAATAAAAACTATGAGCCTTTGGCTCACCCTTTATCAGAGAGTGTCCCTAATGTACATACATACATACATACAAAGTGATGATTTTAAAATTATATACAAGTCTAAATAATCTTATCTCTTTTCACCTACATATTCATAGATGAAAAAAAGGGTTCATATATGAAAAGATTATTACTTTTCCATCTTTCTCTTATCAGTGGCAACTTAGGCAGCCAGCAGTAGTAGTAGTAGACATAGAACCTACTTTAATTTATCAATATGGTACGTACAAACTAATTATATAAATGTAATACTTTTAATATATTTTTATGTCTGCATAAGAGATAAGATATAACTACACATCTATGTATACATACATGCTTTAATATATATAACAACATGCCCTCTACTGCATAGTTACAAAACAAATTATAATTGAGTAGTAAAGTGTACCAAAAAAAAAAAAAAACCCAAAAAAAAACAACTTGGCCATTAGTCATATTAAAAAAAAAACGAGGTAAAATATTCATTTTGCAGAAACTGAATGAATCAGCTTCTTTTGATGTGTATTATGTTAGAGCAGTGTTTCTCAACCAATGGGTCATGGATCTCTTATGCTTTATTTTTGTAGAATAATAAAGGACTACTTGGATCAGAGTGCTCATATTTTTTTTTGCATGGACTCCACTACTAACATTGCTATATGTTCCCTATTTCAACTGAAACAAATAAATTTGCAATTATCATCTCCGCTTAGAATTTGATGACTTTTGTAGTATTTACAAAAGATAATTTTTATATCTAGATTCAATGGTTTTATGACCGTAATGGCAACACAATATCTGGTTCTATATAGTTCTAGTATAGTACCGTTTTAAATATACATGCGTACCACTATAGTACCAATTTATCAAACAACACAATCAAGAACCATTTGAACCTTGACTAAAGGGAAGGAATAAATACAAAACAATATTCACTATTTAAAAATATTACTAAATTAATTTTGGTTTTGAAGAACAGGAATAGATGCTTGAAAATGCATGGCAACAAAAAAAAACTCAGGGTTCAATGGTCATAGGAAAATATGAGTGCAAAAATAGCTGAGAGCCTCTGTTTGGCAGTGTCTTTTTTTTGGGTTGAAATCTTTTTTCAGCAGCACCATGGTATTTTCTTTTAGAAAATCAGTAAGAAAACGCTGTCTACATAGTCGTAGGTCACTCATATCTTCTTTTACATATACTTACGAATAAAAAAAGACATCTTTGAGTCAAAATTGGCTAACTTGAGACATACATCCCAATTTTAAAACTAGAGGATTAATATGCACTGTTCTATTATTATTTTATAGGTCTTAACCTAGAACCAAAAAAAAGCTATAATCAAACTAATAATTTAAAAAACACAAGATGGGCTCAAAAAACAAACAAAACGTACTAATTTAATGCAAATGAAAAATCGTCAGTTAAAGCAACAAATACAAATTTTGAAAGCGTTTTAAACACTATAGATTTTTAGAATCAAGGCCTTTACGACAAAAGTTGGCCCATAGTTTTAAAAAGGGGAGAGGTCAAGACGTGATAAATGATCAATTTTATCTTCAAAATGCATTTTTTTTTTCATCTTCAAAGTATTTTAAAAAAATGTCATGAGGGAGTTGAAATTTTGAAGGTAGAGTTGTTTTGATGCCCGGAAAAAAAGATGATTGTGCAGTCAAAAATAAAACGAAAAAAAATAAACTTTATCCCCCAAAAAGGGGACACTGAAAAAAAGGGGGGGATATATACATAGATATAATGGCACAGGTTGGCTCCTTGTCATGATATAAATACAGTGTTCATCTGCCCATTTCCCCCCCCCCTCCTCTTTTTTCTTCAACATACTTCAACATTTCATTTTTTTAAATTATCGATGCGTAACTTGACAACCATATTTAACTGAATTAATTCAGGGTTCTTTAAAGGAGTTTGTATCTATATACTAGTTCTTTTATTATACATACAGTAGCAGTAGCAGTAGTAGTTCATGGCGAATTGATGATATCATTTCCTATATTATTTTTTGTATTTAGCCTGTCTTTGATATACGAGCTCAAAAATGTTTGAGTGTGTTGTACAAATAACGGGTGGAGATACAAACTGTCAACTCCATAAGCTAGGGTTGAAAGTAAAAAGTGAAAATCTATATGAAAAAAAGAAAAAGAGTTTTGAGACAGACTTAAGTCCAATATTTTGACATGATGATGACTTTAATCCAATAAGTCGAGGAAGGGAAAAAAAAGGACTTTAGCATTCAAAACAGTTTCGGGTTTACTATATTATTGAGAGGAATGGATGACTCCTCCCTCGGTCTTTGTCTCAAAACCATAGTTTACGGAGCAAATTTTGTATTAGTAGAATTGGTGAATGAATAAGTAGTAGGAAATTGCAAGTTTGTTTATTCAAATAAAGTCATTCAATCTCATCTGAATCCCTCCTAAATCGCTCCTTTTCTAATTATTTTTGTCTTGATAGACAATCTCAAATTCGCCCTACTAAGCATTCAAATCCTATGTGGGCCTTCAAAACGGTCTTTATTGATCTAATGAAACTCAGAGGCCAACAGGTACATAGTCTTTGTCCTTGACTGGATTAAATTACCTATAGTTCACCCTAAAGTAACCTAAAGTATTTCGAAATAAGCCCATTATATATGTATATATAACAAAATATATCTGATGCGTCAAATTAAATAGTCTTGAACAAAAATTAAGAACATGAAAGAAAGAATTTCAATTTATTTATAAATAAAAAATAAATTTTTATAAATAATCTCGGCCCAATATTATATGGGTTGAAATATTATTTCGGTGTATTTAAACAACATGAGTGCTGTTTTTTTTACTCCCTTCATTTCGTTTCCTTAAAGTCTTGATTTCCATTCCAAATTAACATATTTCAACATGTTAGGTATATAGAAGCGGCCTATGGCGAGACACTGTCGCAAACTCTCGACTATGTGGTACCAGTGAGGAAACATCAAGTCGTTTCATCTTCAACTGTGAGCGCACAATACAGAAAATGTATGAACTAAAGGAGTAAAAGAGAAACACATCGATGAAGGAACATCTTCTGAGGATTATTAATTACTTGTGTACACTTAATTTATTTGATTATAGTAAAGTTAACAACTCATAGGTAGACTTCTACCTCCTGATACCGAATTAAGTTCCGGTGAGGTCGTCTGGACTTTCTATGAGCTAACAACAACAACATGTTTAGTAATAAAGTACATTAATTAAAAAAAAACATACTTTCAACTTTGAAAAATTATATTTTTTCCTAATAACACACTTACAAACAAAGTATGTGTCTTATAGCATTAATGCTCAATAAAAAGGGTGATTCCTCAACAAATCACTCCATAAAGACTTCCCTCGACAGCTTATAACTTAATAAAATTGTTCATGACAGTTGAATAGCAATATATTAATAGAGTATGTAATGTTATTACTTTATCAAGTAACGAATAATGTAACAAAGCTACTTTATCAAAATAATAATAAGTAATTTAACTAAAATATTTGCAGTAAAACTGTGTTATTTTAAAGACTCATATTTAAATATAAAATCACATCAAATGAGAAAGAATTTTTTTGTATAAATAATCCATCAAATTTGTCGTCAAAAATTGTAAATTGAAAAAAAAATATATAAAAGTAATAACTATGTAATATAACGATATTACTTTTAAATTGAGAAATATGTAACTAATAAGTAACTTATTACTATAATTAGGAACATACAATTATAGAGGCTACCAATATTTTATAGTCGTTAAATGGTAGATAGTGTAACTAAATTTTGAGAAGTGAATTATTATTTATAGCTCCAATCCGCTTTTCAAAATATATTATCTCGTTTGTGTGTACTTATTCATGAAATGTACTTGATTGCATAATGTTGCATAGACTTACTTTTGTCTATAAAAATAAGTTGACGTCAAATGACTCTTAAACTAAAATTTGTTCGACTACTTTTTTTGTATATTTAATCTTATATGATGGAGAGGACTTGAGCTCGAGTCTCCTATTTTGAAGACTTGATCTGAACTATAAAAATAAGACTCAAGGCAACCATTTATTAACAAAATTACTCAGCGTAGTTTTAACTTTTTCACAGGATATATCCAAACCAGAGTCACACACAAATAATTTCTTGTTTTTTTACTATACAGACTTGAAAAAGGCTCTAAATACAATAAATTAAGAACTTGGACTTAATAAATACATATAATCAATTGAGACTCAAGATTTGGAATTAAATACCAAAGACGCTTCATAACAACTAAAGTCTTTCTCTCTACCACCTACCTCTGAATGCTACTAGACACATTCAGATAGCCTTAAATCTACAAACGCATTGATTAAATACGCCGTTTTAAAATAATGTTTTTCTGGGAACTGCATGCAGGGATTGTTGCTGTTGTTCTAAGGGCGTTTCTTAGGGGAAAATAACAACCTGAGTGCATATATATATATATATATATATATATATATATATATATATATATATATATATATATATATATATATATATATATATGTATATATATTAGTAACATCTTTGAAGACAAAGTAAGTAAAGACTCACTCCCCACCGCTACCTCTCATTGTCTTGAGAGAAATACAAAGATACATACATACATTACATAAATAATGGGATTTCAATTTGCGGCATCTGATCCCCTTCAATTCCTCCTTCAATGTATAATTTACTTGTAATTGACTTTTTATTATTATACCCATAAGAAAGAAGACAGAGAGAGAGAACAGAACAGAACAAACTGGCCCTCCCAAGTCAGCTCTACATCGTAACGTTAATGGAACGACAACAACAACAACAACAACAACAACAAAAAGCAAAAAAAAAAAAGAAGTCAATAGTGGATCATTAGAGGTCTTTAGGAAGAAAAAACAAAATGAGAGTAAAAAGAGATAATGTTTATGTAGCTTATAAACTTAAATATATATATATATATACGGCCATGTTTAAATGTACGTCAAAGCCCTCTCTTTATGGACCTTTAGAGTGAGGGCTACTACCTAGCTAGAGCTAGGTATGTAGTAGCTAAAAGTGGAAATACATTACTTAGTCGAAGATATTTTACGACTCATAAAAACAGAGTCCATTAATTTATCAAGATATTTCCAATCAGTTAATTATACAGCTATATGTACTCTACATAACTATATATTAGAGCTCAACTTGACGAGTAGTGTATCCACTTTGAAAACAATTCGTAATTGGCCAATATTTTGAGGATGATTACCATTTATTTTTTTCCCTTAAAAAAAAAAATTCAATATTTTTAGTATCTCAATAGAAAAAAAAAATCAGAGCAAAAGTTTTCAAATTATTGAAAACTGGAACTACTTGTCAAACTTATAAGTAGGAATGTGAATAATATGCAAATCGGGCTTGTTATATAAAAAAAAGAGAAAATCATCAACCTGGCCACTCTGACAATTTGATTAATGTCGAGGGGGGAAGCAGCTTGAGCTGTCATGACGTTTTACTGAGCTACAAGCTGCTATTCTCCATTATATATACAACAATAAATAATAACATAGATGAGAGGCAGAAAATTAACTCAAATTAATGTCAGGAAATTATATATTTTTAACTAATAATAATAATTATACGAGGACTTGAGCCCTTTTTGTTTACATTATATTTGCTTTATTAAACTTAATGCATGTATTCCTTCATGCAAAGATCTTTACTATCAGGTAGATGTTCTCCCCTCAGTAATAAAGGAAAAATGATAACAGCTTTGGAAAACAAAAAGACCTGTTTGAAGAGCCAACTCCACTTTTTTATTACAAGCCCGATTTGCATATTATTTACATTCCTACTTATAAGTTATAAACCGTGAGCTAAAGATGGTTTTTTTTGTTGTTGTTGTTCTGTAAAACACATTAAACCTTATTGAGCCACTATTTTTAAGGCTTTAAAACTATGATTTTCAATTCAAAATTTGTATCCTTATTGAAAAAAGGAACAAATTAAGACGGATTTATTTTGCATTTAATCAAGAATAATTGCGCATTGTATTTCTAAAACATTTGTCAAAACAAATATATTTGTTCTATGTTGTCAACGTGATACTTGTAATTATTTTTTTTTCAGATATTAACTACTCAATTATCAACAAAAAAATAAATAATCACATCAAAACCCAAACATCATCTGTAAAATAAAACTTTGCCTAGGTGCTTGTTACCAGCGTTTTTGAATCGGTGTACTGCAGAACCGTAAATAAAACCGAAAATAAAAGTGTCTAGTGTACTTAGAGCAAATGTAACCATGGACTCGAAATAATGGGTTAAAAATGGACAAACAAGACTCAAAAACTAAAAAAATATATATATTATTTAGTGCTTTGTGAAATTTCTTCGGTAGAAAATAAGTGAGCCGTCACTTCCCCCCCCTCCAAAAAAAGGTTGAGAAACACTGTTCTATATAGCATGCATAATCTTTAAAAATATCTCAAACTTTCACCAGATGAGTAGTTGTTTTGCAATGGTACTCAGTCAAATTATTATGTGTCCAGAAGAGCCATTCTTGAGCTAGCTTTGTGTGTTAAAGTATTTGCCCCCAGATTTTTGTGGGTTCATTAGGGGAGGGGGGGGGGGAGATAATCGATTAATGAATCAGTTGCGACCTTTTATTCTCAATTTTATTATAAAATGTCTCACTTGTATAAACAATCAATATGGGCCACAAAAACGTTCATATCCTAATATATATTTAAGAAAGGCTTTAAATTACTTTAAAAATCCGCCCTTGACCTATCAGCCACAAAAGTCGCACATAATTAAATAATAGATACTATGTATCTATGTCGTCGATATCAGTAATAGTATATTTTTATGGGGTGAATATAATTTATATACATGTGTGATATTTAAAATAATCACGTCAATAATCATAAATAACTTATTGTATGTATGTATGTAGAAATGACTCCCTCATTATAAAGGTATATATATATATGTCCATAATTTGATATCTTGGTGAACAATGTCTTTTTAATATTACTTCCATTGTTCTTACAATTGACACTTTAATGGAAGAAGCATCAAGGAGGGAGTCTCTCTCCACAAACTCCTATATGGGGCTAGAAAATACAACAACAAAAAATATTTAAAAAAATGCTAATTCATTAACTATTCAACAATAAAATCTAATTATTAATCGTTAAAATATTTATTAAAATAAAATAAAAAAAAGACAATTATTTTGAAAGAGATGGAAAAACTAAATATATGTAATTATATATATATATATATATATATATATATATTTCTCTTCCTCTCCTACTCATTCCATGGCAGGCAAATAATTTCATCTCCTCAAAAGGACATTTGTATATTCTATTTAAATTCTAAACGTGGATTATTATTATTCTTATTACTATTATTATAAGAGAAACACGTAACTATTAAGTACATACATGTCTATGAGAGTAATTCTCACACAAATATGCATCTGTATGTATGTATGTATGTAATTCAAAAGTCATTAAAAAGTTCATAGATTCAAGAACCATGAAGGAAGGAAGGAATCAAAAAAAAAAAAAAAAAAGAAAGGAAAAACTTTAGAGCATTTGATAATGAGACTCACTCACAAGGACTTTTGTCACGAAAAAACAATTCAATTTTGCACAGTTATAAATATATATATATATATATAAAAAAACATTACATATATAATATTTACAACTTTTTTTTTTTTTTTTTCAAAGGACGAATGGATATGTGCTGTTGAATGAATACGAAGGGTCGGTCATATGAATGTACGTTATAGAGTGTTTGTATAAATAATAATAATAATAATAAATACATAAAAAAATGTACTAATTGAATTTCACAGTTTGTCATTTTTTTTTTATTATTATTAAGTGCTTTGATCAAACAACTACTACTAATAATAATATATAAATATTATGTACACGAAATAATGAACGTGCAAATTTCTAAGCAAATCCAGAGTGATGTTATTATTGACTTTGTAATGTAAATAATATGCAAAACGCCGCGTGCAAGATTTTTGTGGAGTTGGCACTTTTAACAACAGGTCTTTTTGTTTTCCAAAGCTGTTATCATTTTTCCTTTATTATTACTGAGGGGAGAACATCTACCTGATAGTAAAGATCTCGCGTGAAGGAAGAATACACGTATTAAGATTAATAAAGCAAATAAAATGTAAACAAAAAGGGATCTAGTCCTCGATTAATTATTATTAGTTAAAAATATATAATTTCTTGACATTAATTTCAGTTAATTTTCTGCCTCTCATCTATGGTATACATACATAATGTTATTATTTATTATTGATGTCTTCATTTGTATATGTATATAAAGGAGAATAGGAGCTTGTAGCAGCTCAGTAAAACGTCATGACAGCTCAAGCTCCTACCCTCTTCACATTCATCAAATTGTCAGAGTGGCCAGGTTCATGATTTTCTCTTTTTTATTTTATTTTACACACCCCATTTGCTTATTATTTACATTCCCAGGCATTTTTTACAGGTGAGTGAGTGTGTCTGTAATTGCTAATATCTGGGTCTCCTGTTTTTTATAATATTAGATAGTAAGTGATAGAACCTGAAGGGAATTTGAACTGTCATTTATTGTCATTTGTATATATATATATAAAGGAGAATAGCAGCTTGTAGCTCAGTCAAACGTCATGACAGCTCAAGCTGCTTCCCTCTTCACATTCATCAAATTGTCAGAGTTACCAGATTGATTTTCTTTTTCTTTTTTTTTACAAGCCCGATTTGCATATAATTTACATTCCTAATTATTGTACATACATACATCTGCAGGTATGTAATTGATTTATTTTGTAGTAAAAAGAATCGAGAGGAAAAAAAAAGAAAGAAAAAGAAATGATGAAGATCTAACGAATATCTTATTTCCCTCTTATGTAATATTCTGTAGCCCGAAACATCCAACTTAATCCTCTTCATGGATTTAATAATGTACTTCTCCTCATATTATATTATAACATTATAAAATGAGATTTGAATATGAACAAAAATGATAATAATAATAATAATAACAATAATATCTACATACATTGATAACTTATCGACGAACAAAAATAGGAGAGGGGGAAAGAGCAGATTCCGGACTATGTATGTATACATACATACATGTCCTTATATAATCCTCACATAACAATGTATGTAGCTGCTGCTGCTGCTGCAATATTGTCGTTGTGTTTTTTGTTGGAAGTATGATGTACATACATACAGAGGCTGGAGGAGAGTCTATGAAAACTAATATTCAAAGCTTTTCACCCCCCACCCCACCCTTCAACGACGTCTTTTCCAAACGATTAAATATTTATCAAATAAACTTATCAAAATATTCAATCGACTTAAGATCATTGAGAATTTTGATTTATGCTCTTGTCAATAAAAAAAAAAAATAAAAAAAAAAATCAGCTTACGGAATCCTCTTCTTTCAGAATCATGGCAGGCTCATTTGTTATGAAGGGGTTTTGAATATATTATATTAAACCGTGTATGTAGACCATGCGCTTATTTTTTTTTTTTTTTTTTTATGGATACAAATATATATATATATATATATATATATATATATATATATATATATAGATATAGATTGATTGAATAATGGTTTAATATGTAAATTTGCACCATAGGCACTGAGTTTGATTGTACAAAAAAAGAATAGAGTTGTCAGACTTTATATATATATATATATATATATAAATGTTTGATTAAAGGTACGTCGATTCATTTGTCTTTGTTCCAAACTCCTTTTTCCTCACACCCCCAAGGTCTTCTTTCATTGATTCCACTCGGGTCTTTATATATATATATATATATATTTGTATCTCTCTCTGTGAGATATGTGTGAAGTATTCTACTACTTAAAGGCACATATTGTCATTTAAGTATGTATGTACAGTCAAACCTCAAACTACGAGGAACACAACTGACTCAAAGATGTTTTCTTCACAAACCCATGATAATGTTGGCGGACTTGCTTCTGAAGCATGAATTTATTATGACGATTTGATGGCAAAGTATTTGATTGCTACAAATGTATGTATGTATATATTTTGTCATTTAAGGGTTAAGAGAGGGTCAAAGGCCTTCCCCCAAGCAAAAAAATTTTTCATGGAGGTTGCAAAATTTTAGTGGGGGTGAAATTGATAGATTTCTGTATTGATACTATAAATTTTATATGTGAAAAAATGTCAATATCAAGCTAAAATGAGGCAGCATATTTTTGTTATTTAAAGTCAGAAGCATTTACACATGAAAGTGCTTTTTGAGAGGTAAGTCAAGCTGCCATTGAATGTTAATAAATGAATGACTCTAATAGGTGGTTCAAAGTTCTCAAAATATAGTTATGAGGATATTACCTGGGTGAGACACAATAAAATATATATGTGTCAAGTCAACAAGGAAGCAAGTTTGCTTACAAATATTGAAAAGGAGAAAATCATTCATTTAAACAGTAGTTTTTTTTACTTGATAAATATAACGGGCAAATATTTGAGAGTCATTTTAAGACCTAAAACGCACGGTTTTTGCTAAAATGTCACTTTATATCCAGAAACCAAGGATTGTTGACTATCCCAATGGAACAATCGGATAAATTTTATAATTGCCCAAAAAGCCGAGTTGGTCCCTAAAAGAAAGTCCAACTTTTTCATAGGCCCAGAGATTTATGTTGTTGCAGTTATTTTTGAAAGATTTCAGATAAACTTGGTTTCTTGTGAACTTGACACATATTTCCTTTTTTAACTAAAGAGTTTCATGCATTACGGGAGTCTAAGTACTTGCTTGAATAAGGGAATGCCCCCACAATCTAAGGTATATCTTTAGATACCTACATATAGTGTACTAAAGTAGAATTCTACGTACTTTATGATGTTATAATCTATGAGAAAATATTTTTGCTTAAAGGTATACTTAAAAAAAGAATTACTATTCTATATGAGACTACTAAAGATCTAATCACTGAAAACGCTTTCATGCATGCATAAGTGCATTGTTATTAATAAGTAGGGATTGTTTAATGAGAAGGAAGGCATGTACATATATATATATATATATATATATATACATAATTGTCCATTTCGAGCGGAACAAACTCCGTCCATTATGAGATTAAATTCACAACTTTGTCACTCAAAGTTACTCAATATACATACACACAAAATTCCTTATTTTCAAATTATTTTTATGATTATTTAGTGATGCGATGTCCGAATTAGAGCTTGAGTCACATATACACACGACTCCATTTGCACTCAAAGGCGTTAAAATTAAACTCGACTCAAAGTTGAAAGAAGGCTTGAATCAAGAAATGACCATCATATATATTTATTTATTTATGTACATATGGGTCATTTATCGTTGAAGTTGATTGAATTTTAATATTGATGATGAGGACTCATTCAGAAAGCACTTGCCGAGAACTTCAGATTTGACTCGCACTGTTAATGAAAAGGCCCTAGTTGTACTCGGAACTTGACTCATAGAATATGTACTCTAATATCGACATCTGAATTAAATAGATAAATTTACCAAACAACTAATTGATAGCCATTTCATATATATGTAGATAGTAGATATCCTTAGACCGAACGATTACACTTAATAATTAATTAATTACATATATATATATATATATTATGTAGTGATGATAAAGAAATAATCCCTAGAAGCAAGATGAAGAAGCCATGAACTTTCCTTCTTCAAGAGTTGATATAAAGGTTAAATTACATCATTTGAATTATAAATTGGTAGGAGGGCCGATGATACTAATTAATTAAGTTGAAATCAATTTAAAAATAAAAATTATAATTAGGCGAACCACAAATACACTTTTTTTTTTTTTAAATAAATAAATAAAGAGATGTTCTATATTGGTCTACAAAAGGAGTAACATATCCTGTTGTTTTTAGATCAAAATAAATGAAGACCTTCAATTATTTTTTATTTTATTTTTGCATTAAATCAGTCATGCTTCAATAAAAATTATTATTGTTATGGCGAGTTTGGTGTGTATCCTTATTTTTAAATTCCTCCTCCCCACATTAATTGTCCTCAGACCATGAAGGGCTTCAAATACGCAATAATAATAATAATTACTAACAAATAGTAACAACATATATTTGAAGGAAAAATACAAAGGGCATAAGAAAGAGGTATAAGAAATGAAATGTTTGATAATTGCAGACGAGATAGGAGGATGCTAGTTGCTAATCTTTCATGCACTTGCATCAAAATATATTGTGCGTAATCAAAAACTTCCTTGAGAACTTAATACGTCTTTTAATGGAGTAAACAGGTTCATTACCCATTGTTGATCGATTTAAACATGTGTGTATTAGAATATCTCGGGGGCAAAAAGGCTTGTCTAAAGGGTTTTTGAAACCGAGAGACGCATTTTCATTTGTATTTAAAATTAAAAGGGTTTGAGATATCAAGGAATTTCTTTTTTTAGCTTTGAAGTACATTCAATTACAATTAAGTATGAAATTCAATTTCTTTGTCATGACCACAACAACCATGTTTCCAGAAGTCCAATCGTTGAACCCAGTTTTCTACTACTTTTTCGCAGTAATCGACCGAAATTGTAGGAATTTTGGCTTAAATATTTGCTTTGAGCTCCTTTAGTGCTGCTGGCTTGTTGTTGTAGACCAATAACTTATCGTCGTCCCATAGAAAATAGTCCAAAGGCATCAAATCGCATGAGCGAGGCGGTCAATTGATTGAGATTCATTTCAATGTTCAATTAAACAGTATTGAAGTATTCTAGAGCAAAGGATGGGACTTGGACTCCGAGACTCGACTTGAAATTGAGTCCTTATATATAAAGACTTGAGCTCAAAATCCGGGACTTGACGGAACTTGATACCCTTTTTATTAGAAGTTTCCTCTCTCTCTCTCTCTCTATAAATTCATTTTATTTTATGTTTTTGTTGCAGGATATAAAATTGAATTCTTTTAAGTATCCTTTCTATGGAGGGAAAAAAAAACACAATTTGATTCAGATACTTTTTACTTGATCCTGTAATGGCAGATAATTATAATGAATACATGGTCCATGGAATGATCACGACTCTTTTACACGACTGTCTTCTTTTTTCTTTTTTTTTTAATTTTTTTGTATCAAAGTATCCTCCTTTACATATAAGTAAGGAATCTTTACTTTTGTTTACGAGGTTATTTCGGAGAATGAAGGAGAATTTCATGGTTTATTTTTTTAAAAGCATTCCCTACTCATGGCACTGCCCAACTTCAGGTAAGTGTAATTTAATTAAATTTTACACCTCTCAATTGCATTTTCAAAACATCGTATATATGTACATCCAAAATTAAATAAAGACTTGAAATGTGCTCACAAAAGTAATCTCAAGACTCAAATTGGATTCGATAAAAATATCCAAGGAGCTGAATTTGACTTGGCGCTCTAAACAAAGGATCTGACACTTCACATGGGACTCGATATTAAAGGCTTTGAACCTTGTATTAGATATAAAAACTTTTTCCCACCTCTGTTAAACAGTGTCTTTTATATGAAGGATATCCGTTTCTTGTTTTAAAATGGCATTAACCATAAAATTGATTGTTTAAATGATAAATAACATCAATTCATAGCGTTTTAAATGAGTTCCCTAACTACCTAAAAAAAAAATGATTACTTCATACAGAAACCATCGCAACCAAAAAGGGTGGGGATCTGGGTTGGGATTCAGAATAAATCCATTTGTAAACAAGTGCTTATTTTATCAAATTTGTCAAGAACTTTCGGGAGTACTAGAGACCACTGATATTTCGATTTTTTTTTCTTCTGATATCCCCTTAAACATTATGTACAAATTTATGATTGTGACAGAAAAAGTCATAATATATTCAGACACTTTGAATGTACATATTCATGACCCGTATGATAGAAATACGAGAGGAACGGCCAAAAAAGAAAGAAAAAAAATTGACTGATTTATTAGGATCCATGACTCTGTTGTAGTAGTTTTAGGGTTTGTATGAATGTGTGAACAACGAATTGCTAAGAGCTCAAGTGTTAGATTGCAAATCTAAAAAAAAAAAAAAAATGACATTCAAAGTATATATGTGTCAAGTCGTCGTCAAGAAGAAACCAAGTTTATATGAAATATTTCCAAAAATGAGTGTGAACTGCACTCATATTTTTGAAGACAGTCTCTTTTCTCGTTTGTATTAATAGGTTATTTCGATTAATTAAATAATGACTCCAATAATTGCAATTGTATTATAGGAAAAATTACTGGTTTTAGCCAACTGCCACTAAATAAAACTCTGGGGCTATGAAAAAGATGGACGTTCTTTCAGGGACCAACTCGGCTCCTTGTGCAGTCGACACATTTATCCGATGGCTCTATTAGATAGACAACAATTTTTACTTTCTTGATTAAAAGTTATATTTTAGCAAAAAACCGGCCGCGATAGATCTTAAAATGACTCCGAAATATTTGGCCGCTATATTTATGAAGTAAAAAGCTAAAAAACAATCAAAGACGTGTATTCAATTATTTATTTACATAGCTAAAGAAAAATTTGCATATATATATATATATATTATAAGCAATAAAACTATTAATTCGTCGAGCAAAAATTTGCCAAAATGACTGAACCGATAATTGCAAAAAATAAAAGGTAAAAAAAAAAGAAGAGATTTAAAGTCTTATAAAAAAGTTAAAGTCCCTTAAAATTACTTTTTGACCTTATTGTCCCTAGCAAAAATGTCTAATGATTCTTTTATAATTTATTGGCCAGTTTTATGTACAATGTGCCTAGCACATTATTTATAATCAAAAATAAAAATCCACTTGTTTCTTAGATGTTTCCTCTTGTAGGCAGTAGCTGAAAAAAAGGACCTATAATTACATATTTACTTAAGTAAGTACTGGTTTAATGATTATTTATTTTGTAGAGTATAGTCGTAGGGATATGGGCTGTTGAATTGTACCTTTTAAGAAGAAAAATGTCCTTGAGAGCCTTTGAAAAAAAAAAGGTAAAAAAATACAGAAATGAGTAAGGTTCTGTTTTTGATATGTTGTATGTTTTTTTTGTTTTTTTGTTTTTTTCAAGGACCACATTCAATTTCTCATGGGAGAAGGGAGTTTTTTTTTTTTTTTTTTTTTTGTAAAAGACATGAAAAAATCTCATGCAGAAGTCTACAAATTGGTTAATATATATATATATATAAACATGTAACATATATTATGTAAAAATCAACAGAATACAAAGATGCTTTTTATTAAAATAATAATAATTATTATTATTTTTTGTCAATGGATTTGATTTTTCGTTTTCTTAGTCACTGAGTTCGTCTCTCTCTCTCTCACGTCGAGCTTTTTTGTCTACTCGCAACCTCAAATCAAAAAAAGGGAAAGTCAAAATTTGGAAAAACAACTGGTAGCTGCTACCCTTTTGTAATTTCCTTGTTGCCAACTTTTTAATATTGGGCAGAGTTATAATTTAGATATACTATATATTTATAAATTCTATCAATATACAAATCAATCGTTAACACTTGTATATCCAAAATTCAAAAAAAGGGCGCGCATTTTAATATATTTTTTATATATCGAAATCATAAATAATAATAATACCCTTTTTAAGTTCATAATACGTAGAGTCAGATGCTTTAAATCAAAAGAGTCAAATGATGAAAATCAACTGAAGGGAGGGAGAATACAGTGTGTTTTTGTTTATCACAAAAAGGTCGTCGTGTCTCTATTCTGATAGCAAAACACAAAAAAATTATTTTTTATGAAATCAGTTTTTACTTCTTTTTTTTCTTTTTTTTCACAACTCATACAAAAAAAAAAAATCAAAAAATCAATATGGATAAAAGTTTTTAAGCCTTTCTGGATGAAATCCTAAAATAGGATTTAAGTTTTATACATATGTACAGCCAAATACAATTCAACTTGTAAAATATGTTCATATATACGGAAATAATATTAATATTATAATAGGATCTTAGTTGAATGTGTGACTCTTAATTGGACAATTCAATTCTATTCAAAAAAAAAAAAAAAAAAAAAAATTATAATATGAATTCAATAAATAAATAGACTTCGAAGGTCACATTTATCAATGTTGGATATTATCCCAGGATTATCATTAGAGGAAGAATAACAATAATAATAATAATAATAATCAACGAATATTCATAAATATTAGTGATGTCTACGAGCCCTTGCATATGTATCCATTAATGATCCACAACGTACATAAATGTACATTTCCATCCCATTCCAATCCTCAAATTTTAATGTATATCCGATGCATCACTAATCCTTTGTATGTAAATGATGTCTAAGCAGTTGTTGGGGACTGAGACTTGAGTCTCGTGGAATTGAAACATTGAACTCGACTTCAGCTTGAAGTATTTTTGTACTACTATGAGTAAAAAATACCGGGAAATTTGAATTTAATTTTTTGGAAGACTTTGATAGGAAACAAGTTGTTTTTTGAAGTTGGCACTACTGTTACTGACATCTGCGCCAAATTACACGTCAAAGTAGTCACTAGTGTTTGAGATACGCGTCGTCCTTTTGTAAACAGCTAAAATCGAATTGTATTTGTTTTTTTTAAATGTTTGAAAAAGTATGACTCAAATGTAATTTAGAGAAATGTTGCTCAAACCAAAAAAGTTACAATGAACACTCCAGACACTATTCCTTTGGAAATTTATAAAATCCGGTGTTTATTTCTCAAGATACATAACCAATTACTATCAAGAAACCGACCATTTCCATTTTTGTAACAGTTTTGAAAGTTGAATTAAACATTAAACTCTACTATGAGCAAAAAATACCAGAAAATTTGAATTTGATTTTTTTTTTTTTTTTTTTTTTTGGGGGGGGGGGGTTCCGACGGGGACGACAAATGTTTTTGTTTTTGTAAGTTGGCACTACTGTCACTGACATCTGCGATTCCAAATTACACACGTTAAAATACTCATTTTTTAAATGTCTGAAACATGATGGCACAAATGCAATTCGGAGAAATGCTGTGTAAACCAAAAAAGTTACAATATGAATATTACAAACTGTATGTATTTTATTGAAATTTTGAGAGAGTCTGTGGTTTATTTATATAGATAAGTATCCTACAACTATAGAGAACGACCAACCGATTTCAAATTTAGTTAATTTGTAATTAGTATTGACTTAATAAAAACTTCGTAACTGTTTTGAAAATTTGAAGAAAAAAAAAACCGTTGGGACAAGTGGGGCAACTTTGAGGGGGGGGGGGATGAAATGAATTTGGATGATTAAATAAGGATTTTTTTTATTCCTTCATTTTTCAACTCATGGTAGTAAGAAGACTTGTGACTCACAAACATCTGTTAGTTTAAGTTATTATAACTACTACAGTACCATTTATCTTGGTATATGATTGAATTTATACATACATATATGCATATTAGGACTGGGACGGTAAAATACGATCCAGTGATATGCACTGCATATGAAAAAAGAAAAAAAAATTGTTAAAGAGACGGGATTTCATAAATTTGATTACAATTTTATATTTATATTTCTAAACAAGACAATTCTTTAGTTAAATATAAAGCTCAAGGCTGAACCGAGCTACATACTATGCCGTCTCAATCCTAATATAATAATATTAATGATGACATCTGAATCAAAAGGCATCAGAGCTCAATCTCACAGCCCCCCTTGTGTGCTACATGAAATGAACTCCTCTGCTTTCAAACTATATATTTGAAGTAAAGCAGCTCAAAGACTCGTAAAAAATGAGCCACTTAAGCCCTCATATTTGACAAATTCTACATAAATATTAGAATGTAGGTACTTTTTAATTCAAGGCCAGGAGGAATGAACGATGAATAAATGATTTTGCAACAATCATCGTATATATATATATATATATATATATATAGGAGTCTGCCAGTATCTATGTATATAATAGTCATTAGATTTAATGAGGCTCCCAAGAATGAATAATAATAATAATAATCTTCTTAGAATGTTAATTATTTCGTCTATTGTCCATTCCAGGACGTGTGTTTGCTTATAAGATATAGACAACTACCTCTATTTGCTGGTAAATTACTTAAAAATGACTTCATCCCAATAAACAGATCTTTTTTCATTATCACCAACCAACCAACCAACTTACCTACAAAGGAAGTCATCATCTACAACCATTTATATATATATATATATATATATATATATATATATATATATATATATAATTGCTATAACACGATTAATTACAGTTGAATTGAAGTAACAACTACTACTACTAATAACTTAATTTGTTTTGTTTTAGTTTGATATATATATATATATATATTAATGCACACTTTGTTTCTTAGTATATATATTACCTTTGATAATAATCAAGAAAAATCATCATCAAATTAAGGACATTACGTATCTTTATACATATATATATATATATATATATATATTCTTCAAGAAGAATATTAACGATACGGTAAAACAAAACAAAAAAAAAAAACAGAAACAAAATGAACATTAAATCAAAAATAAGTTTTCTCTTTGTTGTTGATTTGTTGTGGCTTTGATTCAAACCGCAGTAGACTGATGGGATGTCGGTTTTTCCAAGCATATATATATATATATTTACTAAAGGAGAGTAAAAAATAAATAAATCCTATACAAAGTTATTAATAAACGTCAATTCCAACTAATCAAATTAATTATTACATCAACAACAATCAAATTGCACTGATAATTTTCTTTTACTTTTGTTCCCAAAAGAAAAACAGTTATAATTCATTAATTAATAATTATTATTATTGTTAATATAAAACAAATCCCCTTTTTTGAGGGTAGTGATTAGAGAAGAAGAAAAAGAAGAGTCATTGAGATGTCAATTCGTCTTTTCCCATGACGTCGCCTCGGGTGTGTGTATGTATATACATAATATAGAAACATTGAGAACGAACGACCTCCTCTGACCATTTGCAATAATAATTTCTCACCGCATAAATCTCCATCTCCTATTCTTCTTCTTCTTCTTCTTCTTCTTCTTCTTCTCCTTATTATTAGTATGAAACAAAGCCGAAAAAGGAAAGGAGTAAAAAAAGAACGACTTGTACATATATATGTAAGGGTCTCGTCATATTGTAATTCAATACGAAATCTTTGCTAAGGACTCAAGTGTCCATTCAATATTGCATATAAATAGAACACATACAGATAATGAAATTAATTTATGTATGTATGTATGTATGTATATAAGTACATAGTATGCAGAGATGAAGGGAACGAGGAGAAACTTTGGATTTCTGTTCTTGTTCCATTCCGTTCTTCTTCTTCTTTTCAATTTTGGACTCAACAAATTTGTGGTTGAGAATTTTTTTTTTCTTTTTTTTTTTTTTAATCATCTTGGGAGTGAAAGGAATGATGTGTATCAATAATAATAATAATAAAAAAGCAGATGAGAGTATCAAACATACATGTAGCCAGAGTATACATATAGAATATTTATTGCTGGTCAGTCGTCAGCAAATGATTTGTTCTTAACTGCTTATGTATGTACAAACTTAAAATTTATGAGAGCAGATGCAAATAATTTACATATATGTAAAGTATGTAAATTCTTATACTTTTTTTTGGCAAATTCTATGTATTCACTAATATGACGGGTCCATAAAACATTTAAAACAAAGATTTCATTAGCATATGTTTAATATTTGAATTGATTTTTGAAGCTATACAGGGAGAGAGAGAGAGAAAAGGACTTGCAATTTAGTTTATGTGTGAGAAAATATCCGTTCTATGAAAACACATAGAGCATAATATGTTAGTGGAGTGGACTCTACCATACAGCATGTAGTTTACATAATGTGTGTCAAGTCAATAAGGAAGCAAGTTTGTTTTCAAATATTGAAAAAGGAGAAAATCATTCACTTTTAAGTTTTTTTTGTACTTATATAAATATAACGGTCAAATATTTGGTAGTCATTTTAAGACCCATACCGCACGGTTTTTGCTAAAATGTCACTTTTAATCAAGAAAGTAAGAATTGTTGTCTATCCAATGGAGCAATAGGATAAATGTGTCGACTGCATAATGTGTCGATATGGTCCACCAAAGAAAGTCCATCTTTTTCATAGCCCCAGAGATTTATTTAGTTGCAGTTGGCTAAAACCAGTTCATTTGTTTAAGAACTATTAAGAATCAGTTTAATCTTCTATCATGCTCACCATGAACCATAGTAATAGTAACTATTACATAGTCAGAAATACCAGGTGTTTTTTATTCTTGATTGTGGCCGGGTTTTTTCCCCCCTATAATACAGTTGCAATTATTGGAGTCATTATTTAATGAATCGAAATATACTATACTTAAAATCCACTTTTAAGTTTTTTTTTGGACTTATATAAATATAAAGGTCAAATATTTGGGAGTCACTTTAAGAGCTATACCTCACGGTTTTTGCTAAAATAACACTTTTAATCAAGAAAGTAAAAATTGTTGTCTATCTAATAGAGCCATCGGATAAATGTGTCGATTGCACAAGGAGCCGAGTTGGTCCCTGAAAGAACGTCCATCTTTTTCATTGCCCCAGAGTTTTTTTTAGTGGCAGTTGGCTAAAATCAGTTCATAATCTGTTGTAGAACTATTAAGAATCAACTTAATTTGCTATCATTCTTACCATGATGAATCATAATAATAGAAACTATATAGTCAGAAATACCAGATGTTTTTTATTCTTGATTGTGGCCGAGTTTTTTTCCTATAGTACAGTTGTAATTATTGGAGTCATTATTATATAATTAATACAAATGAAAGAGAATTGCTTCAAGAATATGAGTGCAGTTCTCACTCATTTTTGAAATATTTCAGATAAACTTGGTTTCTTGTTGATTTGACATATATATATATATATATATATATATATATAAAAACTCTCCATTATTTAGACAACAAATATATCATTATTATAAATGCCTTTACAAATATATGTACATGGTTCTTCCATGATGGATACATTATTACCATCCCTTCCTTTGGTCTATTCAATATAACATTTTCAAGTGATCACAGTAAGAATGACTCATGGAGATATTTATATGTCATCATGAGACTTAAACTTATTTAAATGTATGTACTATCAAAAAACGATGGTTCATTCTCTCTGTTTTTCTTTGTTTTAGTTCCTTGTGCTTTATAAATAAGTAAATAGCAATAAATTTAATAACAACTACGTCAAGAGCTCTACCTAATTGGAGCATGTACATAACACAATGAATAATACCTAGAGAGCAGTCAAGTTTAATTCCTTTCAGTATGAAGTCCGTAACTCAATTACTTTAATCTTAAAGTTATTCAAATCAATGATGTGACTATCTGAGGAGCCCTGATCGGTGGTGTCCACGCATTCGTGGCTCATCCCCAGGCTCGTAATTTAAGGATTTTGTAATCTACCTACATTTGTATGTATGTATGTAAGAGACTGATTCCTCAGAGTACCTTAATGAGTTAAGTATTTACGTATCGAATTTGTTTTATTTACATATATCCTCATAAAATAAATAGATTCTTGACCCCCTTATACTTATATTTGGTGTTCCTGCATAGATATTTAAAGCAAATCTTTATAGATTCCCTCAAAGATTCAAATATCCTCTATGATACCCGTTTATTCTCAGAATTAAAAAGAAAGAAAAACTGGAATCTATTTTCTAAATAAAAAAAAATAAAACAGTTACAATTATACTATATATTTAGTAGATTTAATGATTAAATTTCTAAGGGCTAAAAACCCTCACCCCCCCCCCCACACACACACACAAAGAAAAGTAATTTTGCATATAATTCTGGCCATGGAAGTTGTATACAGTTATCTTGAATCAAAACCAAAGTCAAACTAAAGAAAGACCTTTCTAAAAATATTGTACAAATTGAATAAATGTATTGAAATTTAAATATATATACATATATATATTTATGAGGCTCTATGATTAAATTTAAATTAAATAATTTTTTTGGGCACAGTCCTGGCCATGAAAGTTGATTCTTTTTATTTTAAATTGAAATCAAAACCAAGAGCAAATGAAAAAAAAAAGAAGCAAATTGAAGCTAAATATTGAAATTAAAAGAATCTAATTTTTTTATATACATATTATATAAAAATCTTCTAATTCGATGAAAAAAATGAAGAAAAATTGAAAATACAAGACATATTAAAAAAATAGTAATTAAATTTGTTAGGTTTTTTGATTTTTCATAACCATATAGAACATAGTTGGTTGTATGTCCACGTCAAGCTTGAATTATTTAACTTGATCCAAACAAATTACTAAGCATTCGAATTGCAAAGGATTTTGTAATTTACTTATAATTAATTAGTAAAAGCAATTTTTCCTTAGAGAAACAAATGATTGTTTCTCTTTAAGAAAATCATTGCATAAAAGCATGATGAAGTTTTGCAAAAAAAAAAAAAAAAATCCAGGTAAGTATAGTTTTTAAGGGTATGAGGAAAATTATCAAAAATCACAAAAAAAAAATTAAATTATTATAATGCTAAAAATATGTACGAAGATTGTAAAAGATTTGTTACAAATAGAAGTCTTCAAAACCGTTTTCTCATTAGGAGATTCTCATTTCTTTTTTTTCTTTTCTTCTTTTTCATAAAAAGAAAATGAAGATTTAGGATTTACTCATCAAGGGAAAATTGCATTCATCCCCGGTGGTTTTTCTTTTGTTTTTACGAAGGCAGACCCTTTCTACGTGAGCGGATTGATTTACATTTCTGAACACAGAAATTATGTAGTTTTATCCTCCCTCTCCTTGTGTCGGTCGGATTTTTTTTTTTCACGGATAGGTAAACATAAATAAGGGGTTAAATGAAGAAGCTCCTGCTACCACGAGGAGAGAGAGAAACTCAATTTAACGCGTTTTTTTTTTGTAGATAATGCTCTTGGGTGGTCGTCATCGTCTGATCTCCTGACAAACTGAAGAAGATATTTTTTTTGGCAGGGTTATTAGCTTCATACGTGATAAGGATCTTGAGGGAGATTAGAGGGGAGGGATAACCAATCAAGTATATTATGAACAACCATTCCTCATAAATAAAAATTGATCCGCTCAATTTTGAACTCTTAGGAGAGAAGCCGACGCACGCAAGGAATCCACCACCAATTTCTTATTAATTGAGTGTTGCTCACTTATGCAAAGGAATAGAGTTCCGTAATTTGCCGCTAGGGAGGAAAAAGGGAGGGCCTGTTCAATGACGTATTGGATTACATAATAAACGGAGGGGACATCATATTGACTTTTGAGAGCATACAAAGAGCAAATTTCCACTAGTAACTTTTGAGGAAACCACATTACCTGGCTTTAGAAATGAAAAAAGACTACAAAACTATATTTAATTTGAGTATAATTTGATGTCAATAAGTTACTAACAGAGATATTTGAATAAAATATATAATAGATGGTGAGAAGAGAAAAGCCGTTGGGTTCAATAAGTATTTAAGATTTGTCAAATGAAATGGCATAACTTTTAGAATTGAGCTTGCCTTGGATCGATGAGGGACTTGAAAAGTAGGGTAATTATTATTATTTAAGAACAATATCTGATCCATTTACTAAAGCAATAGTTAATTGATTGCCTACCCACTGCAAATGTGAGTCTAAAGTGATGTAATAGCATTTGTAATACTCATGTTATTATTATGGTAGGAGATATACCCTTTTGATAGATGGCAAAGGTGCAAACTCACTCGTTTTCTGGACCTTATTGTGACATCTTTCAAATGCAGGGCAGTAACTCACAATTTTCCTTAATCAAAAGGAAACAACAAGAAGGGCTCTTATTCTAATAAAATTTGGAGGTTGTTAGTTGTGCTTCTTCCAAATTGACCAACTTCAGGAATGATGACATCATCACAGGTGGTTCAATAAAGGAAAACATAGCGTTTGAAGACATGGCTCTTGATATATACTCATAGTCATATACATCCTATCACAATGAACAAATTTCCATAAACCAAATAAAATCCTTTGTCTTTTTTGAAAAAGAGTTTCGACTTGATGTCAAAAAGAGTCAGGGGTATTTGAATCAAATCAAACTAAGTAAAAAATATGGTCTTCATATTATTAAGTTAATTGATTTCCAGAGAATGTTGGAGATTTACTAACCTTTGTCATTAAAGATCCTTAACTACTGAATAGGTTTGTAGCAAGTCCCCTTTCAGGGAATATATCGTGAATCAAAAAAAAATATTATCCAATCGTCAAAATTCATTTAATTCCCCCTCAAAAGTAGCCCTCGATCCAATGCAAATGAGGCAACGTTTTTCCCCCCAATTTTCAAAACAGTTACGAAACTTTTATTAAGTCAATATTAATTACATAACAACAACCTCCGAGTTTTGAACTGCAATTCAAATTAAAAATTTTATGGGTGTCTTCTTGAATAAAAATAGTTAATGTATCTCGACAAATAAACGGCAGATTCTATAAATTCCCAAAGAGAACAGTTTTCAATGTTCATTTAAAAGGTCTTTGTGTTTCAACATCACTTCTCAAAATGGCTTTTTAAGAGACAAAAAATTCAATATAAGCTCTTCACAAAAAGGACAGCGCGTATCTCAAACACTTTTGAATATTTTGACTTTGTAATAACTATTCAAACTTCCCGGTCTTTTGTAACTCATAGTAGTTGGTAATATGCTCACCAGGGCCTATACATCCTTTGCTTATATTTTTTTTCGTCATATGAAGATAGGTATAAAAACAAATTATGAAAATATATTTATACAACCTAATATCACAATATGATAAAACTCTTTTAGTATTTTTAATGGTATGTTTTGTACAAATACCTATCTACCAGCATTTTAAACTTTATTATGATACAATTAGACATATCCACTACCTCTTTGTACATATTTTTGAGGTTAAAATATTAATTATGATATAACCGAAACAATCTGTAAAGGTGTGTACCTTCCGCAAATATTGAATATTTTGTAGAGACTACTACTTATACAAAAATCTAGAGCAAAATGAACCGTAAATAAGGGAGGAAACACGCTGTACCCCCGCTTTGAAAGTCACTTACTTGTACCTATACTTAAATAGTTACGTATGTAATTTGTTTATTCATTGAGAGTTCTTACACAGCTGAGTAAAATCAATTTTACTTTGGATGAATTGATTGGATCCATAAAAGTAGAAAAGTAGGGTAATTGGTGAAATGCATGATTTGATCCTTGCAAGGGATTGCAAATAATTTATTAGTTACACTAGATTAGGATACAAATATTTTGATTTCTCTATAAGGGAATGACACTTCTTGATTCCATCAGTTTCGGTGTAATAAATTTAAACTTTTATACTTTTTTTTTTTAATTTCAATATGAAGTAGCTTAAAAGTCATTGGCTGGACTTGACAGTATTTACAACTAATGAGATTCTTGTTTGTTTATCTTAAAAAAGTACATAATTTCGGATATTTGTTTGTTTGTTTTTTTTTACGAATAATATTTTAAACCTTCTTTAATTTTTATTCAAATAACCGGGCATTTCAAGAATTTATAGAAAGTTACCCGGACGCAAGACACAAAAGATCAATCTACACTAGATGTTTTAAAATACATTAACTTACATTTAATTTATATTAGGGTCTGATATGTAAATAATAAAGAGAGAGAGAGGAATTTGCCCAACTTAGGTTAATGGGTCCTATTATGACCCCCATGTTACCAAAAAAGGACTAATTTCCTGCTAATTTCAGCCCAATTTTACCCTGTTTAGTGTTAGTAATGTATCATTTAACTGATTTTATTCGTGACTGAAGGATTTTTTGACCGATTTTTAGTGATAATAGTTGTGATCATTGATTACTACTAAAAACTATTCTTATTAGTGATAAAGTATTAATCTAACCACTCTTTAAAAAAATTAGACTTTGATACTATATTCAATGCAAATAAGCAGATTCCTACACACAGTTAATGAAAAATTGAGAGTTGTACATTTGGCAGATCAAATTCTGTAAAAAAAAAAAAAATTCAAAACCATACAAACAGATATACCAATCTAAGTGTAGTTGGGTTTTTTAGCTATTAACTTTCAACGTTAGATTATCCATTGGATATGGTGTTTATAGCCAAATTTTCCAATAGCCGTCAAACATGTCAATAGCTATGAACTGGCAAAATTTCAGCATTTTCCCTCCTCAATTAAAAGGAGTCACCTCCTGTGCCTTTCCACTTACCGTATATACTTGCATATAAGCCGATCCTCAAAAACTGCTTTAAAATGGCCAGTTTTTGCAAAAACCTGCATATAAGCCGGCACTCAACTCATCTAATTTTACTCCATATTTTTGGTTCATAGAAATTTGTTACTGTAAAGATGTAAAATTCTTACTTTTATGTTACATACTAAAAGAAATAGAAGAAATTATAACTCTCTGTTATACTGCCTCTGATTGAGCGTGTTATTTCTAAGAAATCCCAACCGTGTACCAATGACGTCGACTTCATCATTAGCTCTAGCTGGTTACGGCTCGCCACTCGTGACAACCAACCAAATAAAGAGTCAGATAGCGATAAAAACGTGTGGGCTGGAAAATTGGAATTAGTATTTGTCCTTGTGTTCATTTTGTTTTATGCGATTATAAGCCGACCCCTGATTGCAGCATTGTATTTTATACTTCTAAACTCGGCTTATATGCGAGTACATACGGTATTATGTATACTCCTCAGCTCCTCTAATAAGATGACTATATGCATGATATTGACGTCAATCTACATACATTTTCTATATTATGTATACAAAATCTACTCCCTCCTATCTATGCATATAGGGAGTCAATTAAAAATTATAAACCTAATTTTGAATTTAAATAAATAATAAATCGTCAAATAGGTTCAGCTGACACTGACTTTCCTCAAAATATACATATATATATTATAATATATATATTGTTTCAAGTATTATTTTATTTTATTTTATTCTATTTTTGGTATGCTTAACCAAGAAAAATTTACATAAATTTATACACACAATTGAAGAGAAAATTCTTCTTTTTAAAAAAAAAAATAAAAAAAAGAAGTTTTCATTAGCATAAAAACCATATTAAAATGTCTGGAATAACTACTCTTAAAAAATCATGAAGAAAAGAATAGAATTTCTCAATTTGAGTCCTTAAATTTCTACTTCTTCTTCTACAGGCATAGTTAAGTAATTATTAATTCATGATGTTCCCTTTATTTCCCTCTTCTTCTCATTCCTTCGTCTCTCTCTCTCTCTCTCTCTCTTCTCATTCTTTATTTGAGATATTCTGCTCCTGCAACATATACAACAAAGATAATAATAATAATATTATATAAAAAGGCAACAGTAAGTATTATACATAATATGTAAGTAATTTGAAGTCATCTGTCACTTTTTCTCTCTTTCTTTCTTTCTTTCTATTTCTCTTTCGGTAGATAAAAGTCATTTTGTATTCATTCACTGAACGGGAATTATATATATATATATATATAAAAGAAAAAACACCTGTTTTAAAATGGTAAAACAAACATTTCAAGGTATAAAAATGATTGTCATTACGTAGATGTACATATATAACAACAAAAGCAATTCATTCCATAAACGAGAGAGAAAAAAAAAAGGTATGCCCCGGGTGAGGCTCGAACTCACGGCCTTCAGATTATGAGACTGACGCGCTGCCTACTGCGCTACCGAGGCTTGTTACAAAATGAAGTAATATAGAAAAAAATTATCTCTATTTCAAGCAACTTTTTTTCCCCTTATCAAAAGTTGCACTTTGTAGCCCCAAGTATCAAAATAACATGCCTTGCCTTTGCTTATTAACAGCAACTTCTTTTAACCTATTAACGCGCACATAAGTTGTAATTAGAATTTTGTGACCCCAGTTTTAATGAGGTTACATTCAAAGATAAAAATAAATTCCTTCATAGGCTTCATATGCAAATTACTCTTTGATTAGAGCAACATTTAAGTCTTTTTTTCTTCTTTTTTTTTACTTTTGTTTTACATATACTTAAAAGGAAAAAAAAATTAATTTAGATATGAAATAAGTAGAGTGTACTTATTATTACTACAAAGAAAAACTTTCTCTTGGAGTATGTGATTAAAAAAAAAATAACAAAAAAACTTGGGAATGAATGAAGGAGTAATTTAAGAGTAAATAAAATAAGACTTTATCCTCTCTTGAAGAGTAGGTACAATCAAAATATGTAAGTGGATAAATTATACATGAATACAATTTACATACATAAACACAAAAATACCCATTTATGTATTATGCTCTTGAAATTGCGGAGATTTATCATTTTATATTTAGGTAGGTAGGTAGGTAGGTATGTTTTCAAGATGGCGGAGACATCATGTGTGCTGCTCGTACTTTTAGCTTTAAATTATGTTTCATTAAGGCTATTTCTCAAACTTGATGGTGCATCAGTGCTATATATATATAGATGAGAAATTTGTTGAGATATGATTGTGTTACATGATGAAGGAATATGTATCAGTGGATTCCCTCTAATATCGTCACATCTCCCAGTCTACTCAATGGTATCAAGTAAATGCGCCTTTTTGTACCCTCCCCCCAGTCCCTCCTCCCCCTCTTCAATATATTTATAATTAACTGATTTTTCTAGCACTGAACAAATTTATCATTTATCGCTCTGACTAGATGTGGACATTTTTAGGAATGTAAAAAATATGCAAAATGCCGCGTGCGAGATTTTGTGGAGTTGGCACTTTTTAATAGTACTGTTTGTTTTCCAAAGCTGTTATCATTTTTCCTTTATATCTGAGGGGAGAACATCTAGAATAGCAAATACAATGTTAGAAAAGGGCTTATGCTCTCGTAATAATTGTTAGTTTACGACTTGTAAGCTAAAGATATATAATTTCCTGACATTCATTTCAGTTAATTTTCTGCCTCTCATCTATGTTATTATTTATTGTTGTATATATAATGAAGAATAGCAGTTTGTAGCTCAGTCAAACGTCATGACAGCTAAAGCTGCTTCCCTCTCAACATTCATCAAATTGTCAGAGTTACCAGGTTGTTTTTCTCTTTTTTTGCACACCCCATTTGCTTATTATTTACATTACTAGGCATTTTGTAGAAGTGAGTGAGTGTGTCTGTAATTGCTAATATCTGGGTCTCCTGTTATTTATAATATTAGATAGTAAGAAATAGAACCTGAAGGGAATTTGAATTGTCAGAAATTTAGGCGAAGTGGACGATACAATTTTCTTCGGCATGATTTCTTAATAACTAAAAATTAAACTACTACTAGTAATTGTGGCAAGTTCTTATCTCAACAATACTGAGAAGACTGAATTCAAATTGATTATCAAGGCAGTGGGGGTACCGACTATTATTTTTCTTTCCTTCCTTGAACTCAACACTATCTCAACATTTCTGCCATCTTTAGCTAAGGCATTATTTCAAGTGTCCCAGAATATATTATCATGAAACATATTCACTTTCTAAGGGACGTGTAAACATATTGCAGGGCCCCCTTCAATTGCTGATTTTGCCCTATGTGTGGGGCCTGATACATAAATAAATGTGTGTGTTTCTTTGTCTTTAAAAAAAAAATTATCTAATTTTTAAATCTTGTTGGTTTTTTTTTAAAGTTAATTTTATAAAAAGGATTTTGAATCAATGTTTGTATTTTGTTGTGAGACTCCCTCTATCAAGTTGCCTCTCTGCAATGCATGCCCACTTTTTGCTCAACTGATGATGATACACTATAAAATATACAAAAGTCTCATTGGATATCAAAAACATGGAATTAAATCCTTTATGTATCTACAGTAAAGGGCATTTATTATTTGAAAAGACTTTACTCTTTAATATTCTTCAAATGTGTCATGACATTCTTATAATAATAAGGTTAAGAAACACTGCCTTAGAGAGAAGGAAGAGAGAGAGATAGAATGGAGTGCAAAAAAAAAAAAAAAAATGCCCAGGAATAAAAAGAATGAATTCTCTTTATATTAACATCTTTAGCATTCCATCATCATTCAAATAAATTTACCGGAAATTGAAACATTATCTCACCACACTGGATGGAAATACATTCTACATATTATATCAGAGCAAGAGATTCTAGACTACATACATACATACAAATTATATATATATATGTATGTATGTACATATAACGCTATCAGACCATTCATACAAAGAGAAGAATGAAATCCATCAATTTGAAGACATCATATTTTTTTTATGAAGAAAATGTCAACACAGTTATAATACTCTAAAGAGTGTCGCGATAACGTATTACTAGACATATTATGTACAAAGACAAATAATATAAAATACAAACGGTGGGTCCCTTCTTTATACTTAGTCAATGATGTTATTGAGGGTCTGTACGTCCATTACTCGCGTTCATGAATTCCAAATTATAAAATCGTGCAAAGGAATGGTTATTTATAATCTTCGTGAATATGAAGACAACAAATGAGTTAACTATGTATGTACATAATTTGTTAAGATAAAAGACGACAATCATGAAAGGAAGTTACTCTTCTTTAAGACTTCCTCCTCTTTTATTTGAATTACGGGCATATGGAATTTGTGGGCCCATCAAGGGCCGAAAGTACAAGTGCATATTTGTTTTTAAATAAATGTGATGCAAGTTTTAAAAATCAATGAAGATATTCAAAAATAATTCATATGTTTTAAGGGAGATTTACAATAGATGTTATTGAATATTTCTATACACTATGAATATTAATGACTCTGGTGTTCCATTGATTTGGTCAAGTTTGAATCATTGAAAAACCTTTTCATATTTGAATAGAACTTCGATGATTTTAACCCATGTTGAATATTAATTATTTGACTAGTAAAAGCTGGTCAAATATGAGAAATTGTAAACGAAGGGAATTAAACATTCAAGGAAGAAATTACATTGTTGAAGAGTTATTTAATTTTAAGAGGGTAGAAAATTATATTTGGAGGGGTAAATGCCCCTCTTTACCTCCCTGTATGAGAATGCATAAGTGTGAGGGGGCTACAAATCTCACTTCTGACATTCTGAGCCCAGGGTATACAAATGTCTAAAGCAAGAATATTCCATTTAGGGAAAATTCACCCCAAGGGCTAAATTTTGATATTTATGGAGGCAAATTACATAAAAAAAGTTAAGAGCCACTGATTCAAAAGGCTTTTTTGAAGAACAATTCCTTTTTTCTTTCTCGCCAATTGTGTATACTTTTAAAATATCCTGGTATCCTCTAACTTCTAGAGAGAAAAAAAAACTAACTATCCATGTCAGACAATAAGAATGTCAACCAACATCATATTTTACATAATTTTGCACGTAACCTTATACATGAATGTAAGTATCGAATCCTCCATTCACTAAACATAATCAACCTCAAACTCCCTCCCCATATTCCCGTAGTCATAACTAATACAAATATAAATGTTATTTTTCATCATAAAAGCCTATACCTATTCAAAATTAAATAAGAATGTTTCGACTATGGAGACAAATTAATTGGATTTGAGAGGCGTGGGATTTCTTCTGATACTAATCTAATCAATACGAAGGAGATTATAATAAGTTGGAATGGTATTATAAACGAAATAACGAAATGGTTATTAAATTATACAATCATCTAGAGGTTTGTGAGATATTCAACCATAATGATGTAAGATTGCTTATAAGTTGTTACCTATATTTAGAAAGAAAATAAATTGAGGTGCACACATTCAAGGACCTTAAAGGACTCTACAATTGACGGCGGCGTCAAATAAGTCTTTAAATTGATGAAAATCTTTGATTGGAAATGCAAAGTCAATTCCTTCTAATAATAAACAATAGCTCCCACAAAAGTTTTCAATCAATCACATCATTAATATCCGCCGTAAATGAAAATGCATATTTCCTTAAGCACTTTCCTTAAGGAGTAGTGGTACTAGTAATAATGCAATAATTTATTACCTTCTCAATAAGTCAATATTAATTATACATAAATTAATAAAAATGGCTATGATCAATTGACAAGTATAGAATTTGCAAATACTCAAAAACGGATGTATAATAATAATAATAATTTTCTTAAACTGGTTTTGAATTTAGAATCCTTGTTCAAATCAAATAATTAAAGATATGTTTATACTATATGTACATAGTATATTGTCTAACTGTGTTTTAAGAGGAATATTTGAAATCCATGAATGAAAATGATTTCAAACGGTTCAAAGAGCAAATTTAATTGAGCTCCAATTAAGAGTGAAATACAGTCCCCTTCAAACATCAGGGATTAAATATCAAGAGACTTGCAACTTCATCTCCTCCCCTTTAATTTATGACTTATACATAAATACATAGGTTGAACCTGCACTCTTAAAACCATGCCTTAGGTACTATCATGTATGTAAATACTTCTCCCAGTTACTCAAGATGATACTAAGGATAGGCAGCTTACGTACATTATAAATAATATATGTACATACAAGAAGAAGGAAGTGAAGAGCAAGACTCCTGAGAATATGTCTTTAAAAATATATGGGCATCATTAAAAAAGTTCGCATAATTAGCTCTTTAGTACTCCATGTAAAGATGGATAATTCTACAAATAGTTCATCCAATTTTGTTGTTTTGAGTAGCAGTTTGCAAATTAAACTCTAATAACAGTTGGTGTAAAGTTGCGTATCCTAACTATTCATTACTGAGCGTAGGCCTTTTTTTAAATATATAATATGATGTGAAAATGTAAAGAGGTAAAGAGAACTCATTCTACATGGTTCAAGTGAGGTCAACAAAGAGTGGCTCCTCCTTGAAGCCATATAAATAAATATCCACTTTAAATCAAATAAAAAATATTTATTAAAACATCTATAAATAGGAGCAAACATGTGTTGATAGTTTGTTGCTTATTTGGTAGTGTGTGTGTAGAATCATTATGGAAAAAACATTATTTTAAATGTGTGGATCCAATATTAAAATAGACTTTTTGCCTATTTATACAATAATATTTAGTTCAACTAACTTCGCGATGGAAATACCCTAATAGGCATCAAAGTAGGAAGGAGAAAAGATACAGGCAGTGCCTCATATATGTGGGTACATACATAATGGCATGCTTGATGAAGAATAATAAAAAAATAGTCACATTAAGTTATTGTTGTTTTTGCAAAAAGGCATAAAAAAAATAATATAAACGATAAATACATATTACAAATCTAAATAATATAATCTTGAAGGGTCATCGGGGATTGCTTTGTACATATAAGACTCAAGCCAAGGTAGTTTTTATGTTTATTCTTAGTTAAGTATGTCTACAGATATCATAGATTGGGTAATAAATCAAAAGAAACGCACCATTGATTATTTAACAAAATTTCCATATCAAAATCATAAGGAAACTGTTGATCCTTTGTAACGCATAATGGCCGATATGCAGAATGATGACGTCACGTCAACCTGCTCAAAGGAGGAACAATACTTCATATATTTTTAATGGAACAGGGGTAAATATAGGGAAATCTACATTATTTGACTTAGAGAATGCAGGATTATGCGATTAGAAAAGCTTTAATTGAAGTATCTACAATTGAGGATTACATTCCTCACCCACCATTAGTACATACATGCATACCTATGGCTTGGCTATATAAATATAAGTAAGTAGAGCTGTGAATTTGATTCAATCCCTTGCATAATATTAGATTACCCAAAGGGATTACCTTATGAAGCGTTCACAATGGTACAGGTGTGAATGGAATGAGTTCTAATACCATTCTCATTCCTCTACATAGTTCCACTATGTTTGATTTTTCTCTAGGAATGTACCACGTGTGCACTTCTATAGACCCTGAATTTCAAATGTACATATTATAACTTAACAGTCATAATAACCAAGTTATCTATAGACTCAGATTTACATATATAAAGTAATAAAAGTACTCCTACAATGAAAACCGAATAAAAAGTTGAAAAGACGAATATTTTTATTCGTTCCCTACACATCTCTTTTTCTCTATGGAAATTCCGGACTTGAACTCTTAATCACAATAAAAACTCAATAAACTATGACTTGAGACTCTAATCGACTTCAAAGTTAAAAGATTTCGACCTGAACAAGACCACCCGAGTCTACTTTAAAGAGACACTCAAACATTCTGCATTTCAAATGAGTAGACAGGACTCGTACTCAAGTCGTAGCTACGTTTCACAATTGTGGGACTCTATATAGATTGGAGTCACAACTTGTAATGAGTGAGTAGTGAACTAAATACACTTGGATTGAATCTCAAAAACATTACAGATTTACGACGACTCGGAGTCATAATGATACGGAATGATTTGTGATTAAGTACGATATTATCTATGTATACAATATGTAGTATCAAAACTTTATACTTAACAATATGTATCTACAATCCAGAGAGGAAGAAAGAGAGAGAGAGTCAATTTTTAATTTATGAACCAATTTTAAAGTAACTGAAGGAAAATACAACATCATTATAGGTATATATATATATATATATATATATATATATATATATATATATATATATATATATATATGTATCTACCTTTGTATATATGAATTACCTTCATAATTCAAACAACAACAACACTGATTCTCATAAAGCTGGATGCTGCTTACTTATTAGGAGTTAGACATGTGTGGGCAAATCAAGGAAATTGGCAGTTACATAGAACATCAATGTATATATACCTATTCAATCTCCACCAACAATACATAATTTATATATATATATATATATATATATATATATTACGAACAGGAAAGCCCAACCATCACATCTTTTATATATATATATATATGTAACACTCGTAATTATTATTTAATAATAATAGAAATTATACCTTTAGGGGATGACGAAGACAGTAACGTCGACGACGACGACTCCAAAGGAGTAAACCCAGGGGATCCAATAATATCATATTATATATATATTATAAAAAGAGATCCGTCACTAATGTTTGATTATAATACTATCATAGTATAATAACTTCATGGGCTTCTAACAGTAATAACCTATAATAATAATGAGGGTTTAGTCGTCTGTTCATCATAGTAAGTAAGTATACATATAGATAGGTACTACGTACACGTATTATGTTGCTGCTGCCTTTCTTCCAATTCTCCATATGTTCAAAATTTGTCTTTTTAATGAGCATCCAGATGATGTCGATATGGATGCAGTTATGAGGAGAGGGGGACTCACATCATAATCTGTGTCTAGGTATTATATATATATATGGATACATATCCATGGAAATCCAGGTCATTAAATGTACACCTACGGAAAGAGAGAGAGAGAGAGAGAGATGATGTGAAAAGGCTCTGAGATATGCATATAACGAATACTTTACCGTCTATCTATCTACATATCATATTATATATAGAGAGAAACAGAGAGCCTCAAGGGACTCCAAGGAAAATCAATAGACACTCAGTTACACATAATACGTATATACATATAAATAATGTACATATATGTGTGTACTTTGTGTGTCTAGGGATGAACATCTCAACTCAACTCGTGCACATCACTGGGGTTAGTATGTAGAGCAAACTCCTGGCTGGTGTGTGTGGTTCTAATTACAGATGATAATCCTCTCTATATATGAGCAGATTTCCAGATATTACCGACACATCATTAAACGTATTAAATATATATATATATATATATATTTATATGGAACATTCGTATAAAAAGGGCAAATCTACGTGTTTGAATGAGCAAATAGCACTAAAAGGACGAGCTGGCTCTCTCTCTCTCTCTCTCTCTCTTATTTGAGTTAATACGGCCATAAATGCGTGTATTATTATTATTATTGCTTTTATAATACATAATTCTTGCTCCAGATGGATAATGTACATAATAAAGATGTAATATTATGTTATGTATGTATGTATCAATGATTACATATGTATGTAAGTAATATGAAATAATTTATAGAATATACGGGAGGTGTAGAGCGAAGCGGAGCGGAGCAAGTGCATTAATTGTACAATGGTTGGACGGTTGTTATGTTATATATATATATATATATATATATATATATATATATATATATGTATCTGGAAGATGATGAAAAAAAAAAAGGACTCTAGGGATTGTTTGACATAGGAATTACATAAATATTTTGAAAGGATTTGAATCAAAAACGATGTGAGTTTAGCTAGATAGAGAGAGAGAGAGAGAAATATAACGTTTCATGATTTAAATACTGTCATATGTGTAGATATACATATATTTTAGTTATATTTAATAGCTAGAGGTTCAACGAATTTGACCGTTGTACTACTAACAAATTTATTTATTTATATTCCCAATCCCGCTCTTATTTGGCTGCATTTCTGTAATTTGTTATATATGTATACAGTTAGATCTGGCTCTTTAATGTTAGCCATTTCATGCTGATTTGCCACTTGGTTAAAATCACTTGTCTTATAAAAAAATATATATATATTTATTCAATTGGAAAGGAAGGAAGGGAAGAAGGAAGGAGCACATTACGGGACAAATACTTTAGTATATGACCCTGCCGCCATGCTTCATTTAATGGCTAAAAAACTAACTAAGTAAAATGGAGTCCATTATCATTTCTGACTGCGTCACTTTCTTTTTCCATTTTTTCTATTATCATATTAAACAATCACATAAAATATTATTACGGGAATCATCCTTTGATATAGAGCAGTGTTTTTAAGTACATATGATACATTCCATGGAACACTATTATGACGTAAGAGGCTCTCAGTAAAATGGGATAAAGGAAAAGGAGATGTACCCCAAAAAAAAAAATTGAAAAAAATGAACAAATTAGATTTTAAAACTCGGGGGAAATAATTATTTCTCTGGTGTTTGTGGCTGAAATTCTTCAATGACAATATACATATATATATATATATACATGTCGTTCCTAGAAAAAAGGTTGACAAACACTGCGACACGTAGAGAAATAAAGACATGGAGAATCAAAGGACTAGGCTGAGTGGCAGGGATCCGGGTTCTGATTCCCTGATCCTCAAGATTTAATGCGCATATTTTGTAAATTATATAAAAAACTGGGAAAATAAAATGTAGAAAATAAATTTCAAACTCTGTCTATCGTCATATATAGAGTTTGGCGTAATTGGACTATAAATTTAGCTGAATAATCATAGTTATAAAAGGTAGTGATGTACCTCGAACGGTCTCAAATGCCGGAGTGTTATGAGACTTCTTCGAACTAATTCTTTTTGCATATAAATGGTGTATTTCATTAAAAGTTGGATATTAAAATGGCAAATCCTACTAATGCAAATCCCTGACTATTGCTGATTCATTCTACTTTATTCAAATTGAAGTAATTAAATAATATTATTAATTAAAAATAAGTGTGAGCTCGACTACCCCTTGAACATCATTCATTCACTAGTGTCTGCTAAAGTCAATGAGCTCAGTCTCCATCAGTTTCTTCCATCTTGTTGCCTCCATGTCCTTCACAATGGTATTGCATTGTGGTTATTATATATGTATACTTAGTAAGTAATTGTGCAAAAAAATAAAATCGAATAATGCCCGCCCTAGCAGAGGTATTAGTATTACACACGGATGGACAGAAGAGTGTAGAAAAAATGTGACTCCCAAAAACATCCAACACCGTGTTGCTACTTTGTCAATTGAATTACATTTCTGGTCTACTACTACGAGCTAAAAATACCAGGGAATTTGAATTCAATTCAATTTTTTGAGAGACTCACCTAGGGAAAAATGTTATTGTTTTATGTAGTTGACACTACTCTCAGTGACATCTGTGCCAAATTATGTACACGTCAAAATACAAAATAGTTTGAGATATGCGTCCTTTTTTTTCGTTTTTTTTTTTTTTATTTTTTGTAAATGTTTGAAAAATTATGAACAAAAACGTAATTTAAAGAAATGTTTAAATGAACATTCCAGACTTGGAGAGATTGAAGTTTATTTTTTAAGATACATAATCTATTACTATAGAAATCGACCCTCTGATATAATTATTTTTAATTTTAATAGCAATTCTAAACACTTATTAGCAGTATTTGCTCACTAATAATAATTATTTTTGACGTAATACAAATTTCGTTACTGTTTTGAAAGTTGGGAAAAAAAACGTTGTCACATATGCATTGCATAGGGGGGGGGGGGACGAAATGAATTTTGATGATTAAATAAAGATTAGTAGTATGTATAGTTGTCCCATGTTTTAATGTTCTATTTAGTCACTTGATAGCAACTGTGTGTATACATAGAAGAAAGTAGGTCAGATTAGATGATTTGACCTTAATTTTAAAATGAACCCTTTTTACTATATAATATGAGGTATCATTATTAGCCCTTTTTTCCCCTTCCCTCCCCTTTATCTTACCTGGTGTGAGGTGTGTGTTTTGATCGTCACACAACACAAACATACATATATGTATATATATATTAATAACACCTGTATGCAAACAATCATAATTTATAGGATAATAAAAAAAAATTAATATACATATAATTATGTATATCAATTATATACATATACATATCATAATTACATATACTTTGCCTTTATAAACTCCTTATTAATTTTTTGACTCACTCAATATGTACAAACATACTATTTATCATTGATTTAGTGGATAGAGTAAGGGCGCTCAAGAGCTGTGACACTCTATATATATTGCATGTTTGTTTTGCCAATATTAAATTGCAATGATTTATGTATGTATATGGAGTGCATATACAGGAGAGCATGTCCTATAGCCGCCGCCAGTACGTTTAGCTTTAATAAATTATAGCATAATAATTTATTTAGTATATATATAAACTAGAGGGATATATTTATATATTTTTCTATAATATGTATGTATGTTACCCTTTGTAGGGTACAAAGTTGATTACTATGATTCAACTGAAAAGTGCATTTTGAACCTTGTGGTGAGAATCTTAATTATATATAAAATGTACATAGGTATATATATATATATATATATATATATATATATATATATGTATATATACATTAACACACCGAAGGAAAATGTCTCTTTGAAAGGCACTATTGATTCTATAAGCAATACAATTGGATTCAATATTGAATAATAATAACTTTAAATAATAACTTTTAATTAAAGGGGTATATTTTTGGTATACTTTTTTGATTCTAGAGTCAGCAAAACTCGTCTTGAAATAGAGATCGTTTATTTGACATTGTATAACATTTTGTTACAAAATGCTCAATTTATCAACAAAAAAATCAAAGAAAAGAAAGAATGTGAATTAGTGGCGGTAGATTTGTTAGTTTTTTTTTTCTTCTTACTTACGTCTCCTTCCTTTATGTCACTAAAAATACATTTTAGTGAAATTTAGTATAAATACATTTTAAAGATTGTTTACTCGACTATAAAAAGTAACGAAATAGTAAACATTGTTTGTTAATGTATTTGGATGAGAATGATAGAGGAAAATGAAGTTTTCAAGAGAAATGTTCATTTTCTTAACATTGAAGACGTTGAGTAGTGACCTTAAAGTATTAAAATTTTTGAATTTTTTTAATAATTATAAATATACACAACAAAATGAAAAAAAAAAAAATTAAGGGTAAAATTTGTAAAATTTCTTTAATAAATTCACTACACTATGGATAGGGTGCCCCTAATGTGTATACATATATTGAAAATGCCCGACCGACTGTCAAAAATATACAAAAATTGCCGAATACTACTTATTACTTAATCAGAATTGAAAGTATCCAGTATAGAGTATCGTGGGTAGATCGATGTTCAAATCCGTAAGGAGAATTTCCTACTTAGTTTATATCTTTGTTAAATGGAGGGCAAATAAGTCTATCACTCTTAATACATAGACTTTCACCTGTTGCATTAATTACGGATATTTAAATAGTTACAGGTGATGGACATTTTAATACAATTTTAATTGTTCTAATAGGACATTCATGGAATTTCTATCTTTTTAAAGCTGCAATCCTTCAGAGTGGATTCATTGAAGTGTACTGTACCAACCATTTACTTTTATATGCAAAGAATCACAGAGCAATGTTTTCATAGGTAGAATCAATAGCGTTCCCCCATGAATTCTAATTGAGTTTTTTTTTTTTTTTTTTAAACTGATTTAACTGAAAAATAAAATTACCGACTCTGGTTGCTACCCTCTCGACTTAACTAATTATTATTTACCATACCTGACTCAAGACCACAATACCTGAAACTTTGCCTCAACTTTGGCCTTTGAGTATGACCATACCTTGTCTGTCAAACCACCATTTTAATACATCAAATTTAAGGAAAAAGTCTTATAAATGTATTTTAATTACATCCCTGTAATTTTGTCAATCCTTCTCTTTGCCTCAAGTGACTTTGAGAGAGTAAAGTTCAAGACGGCTCTTTAGGTCTAATTCATTCCTTTTACATCCTTTTCATTTGATATTAATTAAGAGAGCAAGTGCTTCCTCATCATTTCAATCCAATCCCTCCTCCCCCTCTTAGATCCTACTTCTTGATAATAGTCTGTACTTTTTACTCTAAATAGATATATATATATATAATAAGACAGCACCCATTATTGTATTATAAAAGGGGTCTTCCTCCCTCTCAAAAAGAAAGACCCTCTAAATACCTAATTGGGGATTGCTCATTTGAATTCTTTGAAGGATGAGGTTCTTAAGATCATACCAGTTCAAAAACAAACCCAAGCTGGTCAGAGAACACGCTTCAAGGCCTTCGTTGCTATTGGAGACTTCAATGGCCTCGTCGGACTTGGAGTAAAATGCTCTAAAGAGGTTGCCACTGCTATTCGTGGGTCCATCATTTTGGCCAAACTCTCCATTGTCCTAGTACAAAGAGGTTTCTGGGGTAATAAAATTGGTAAGCCCCACACAGTACCTTGCAAGGTCACTGGTAAATGTGGATCCATTTGGGTGCGTCTCATCCCTGCCCCACGTGGAACGGGTATTGTGTCTGCCCCAGTCCCTAAACGCCTCCTCATGATGGCAGGTATTCAGGATTGCTACACCTCGGCCCGTGCCTCTACCGGAACCTTGGGAAATTTTGCTAAGGCAACTTATGCTGCCATTGCGAAAACCTATGTCTATCTGACTCCGGATCTATGGAAGGAAACTGTCTTCGAGAAGTCTCCTTATCAAGAATTTACCGATTATCTCGCCAAGAGTCATCGTCCTCTTGGCTCTCAGAAGAGGGAAGTCAAACAATACTAAATTTCTGAGCATACGTTGTTCATTATATTAGTTTGAAATAATATATGACGATTGCCATTTGGATTTGTACTCTACTAATTCAAAGTATAATTGTTTTCTTTGACTATGTTTTGCTTAGTCTTAAGGGCTGCCATTGAGAGAAGCATTTGGTTTCCTTCTCAATAGAAGTTTCATTCCTTCTGGCTCAATATATTTAATATATATGTATACGTAATTAACAGATTTGTAACATATATATAACAATGAATAATTTACGTAACGAATCCACTCTGTATGAATATACATTGTATTTGCATTGAACAAATCCCATAAATCTTAAGGGTCAAATCAATTTGCATAGAGAGTAGCTACAACTTCACAAATAGGAGAGTAGAAAGAAAAGCAATGAATTATAAAAATAATAATAATCATTTGAATATGTAATGCATTTATGGCTCGTTGGCTCCGTTTCGTTGTATGAAGAAGCTCTTACTTATATATATATATATATATATGGCACATAGGTCGATAAGGATTCAGCAATAGGTATTTATGCATGTATGTAATACCCGAATCAAATTGCTTACAATGTATGTATGTATATATATATGTATTTGTCATCTCAAAAAAAAAAAAAGAAAGAGTTAAGGGGAAATGGAATTAAAAGGAAATAAATCAGAAAAGAGATTTATTGGGAGTGATTACTCATAAACTCCGTTCCTAGAAGCACGTAATATCAAACAACACAGAAGGGATTTTGTAATGAGGTGTATAATACGATTTCGTTCCACTAACTCTTTTGATCTGCAAAAAAAAAAAAAAAAAAAAAAAAAAAAAAATGATATCAAAAAATCCAATCCTTCTGTTGGTAGTAGTGAAGAGGTATCTTGTGTCACTCATATATGAATGATATAATATACGTACGTACATAGTGAGAGAGAGAGAGAGAGAGAGAGAGCGGTGTGGGACTTAATTCACAAGAGACAAAGGCTCCTATGTACAAATAAAAATCGATGGGAATCATCTGCAAGTGTCACTTACGTCAGAGAAATAATGATGATGATGATGACGACGACAACGACAACGAAGGCTTCTCTCGGCATGATGATATACATACATACATACTATGATCACACTGGAGAGGGAAACGAGAACAATGGATCTCAAGTCCTGTCAAAGTTTCTAATTACAAACGTGCGTAAAATTTCGGATATCCTTTCCTTTTCCTTTCTCTTCCTTCATGCTGCTGCTCTAAAGTTAATTGTATTTGGTAAATGATGTCTGTGTGATATATTGCTCTGTTTTGAGTCCCCTTTTGTCTATTTTTTTTTTTTTTGTGTGTTCAACTGTGTGTATTAGATCTGTGTACAAAATGAATTAATGGGTTATGATAATGTCCTAAAATGAGTTGAATACTAAATATTTTAGAGGGATACTTTTTTTTATCCTCTCTCTCTCTGTGTCTTTGCTATCTGCAAAAGCAAACTAAATCAGGATTTTTCACATCAAAAATGAGTCTGAAGTACAACCATGATATGTAGTCCATAGAGTATTGAATATTACCCCTCATTTCTGTTAATAGGTTTCTTTTTGATTCGTTCGTAGAAGGTGTCGCAAATGGTAGTTGAAGGTAGAAAAAACATCAGAGTGAGTAAAAATGCTTGACTTTGCCTATTAGAAAGGTCATATCAAAGTGGGTTAAAGCAAAAATTAATTTAGGGATTGGATTCTTCTAAATCCATGCTTACAAATTCCATCAATCAAGAGATCACACTAATTGCCAACTAGATTGACCCCGATCCTTGGTATTTTTTCCATATGCTTTTCTTGTTACACTCCATTCCATCTGGCCTTTGAATCAAGTATACAAACATGTCATAAAAAGGCTACTCTACCTCGATTAAAGAAATTTTTTTTTATGAAAGGCATTCACCGTTTAAAGTCTGAAATTTGGTATTTTTTGCAAATACAAATACGTATTAGGAAAGATCGAAAGTCGGTCAATTTCTAAAAAAAAAATAATAATAATTACTACTTTTGTTTGGCTGGATAGACAATACAAATACCACTTAAGAAACCCTTGTTCTAAACGATAGCTACGATACATTTCAATATACTAACCCACCTCAGTAAATTTTGTAATATTATAGAGCCGATAAAATTGTCAAAAATAATGCATCTTTTTTTGAAAAATGGTGCCCTGTTTTTTTGCATCGTTTTCTTTGTGTTTTTTTTAATCAAAATAATTACTGTGCTAACAGACTACAAAGATTGAACATATTTACGTATTCGAAATTATACAGGGATATTCATAATTTTACAGGTTTCATTTATTGCTGCTAAATTTTTTTAGCACCTAATCAAAAAATCAGCAATCAAACCCAAAACCCTATCTACAGCAAAAGGAGTGACTCCAAGAAATAATTCCATTTCGGAACAAATGTTTTTTAAGGCCTACTCCAAGTCTCAAGATCTGAACCACCTGGATTATTTTGTTTAGCGAGTTACATATTTAGAGAGTTGAAGGGTCATTCCGACTAACATTTAGAATTTATTCATCATGGGAGAAACTTTCCAGCAAAGTCATCATTGAGCATAGTGACTAATTGAACAAGTTATTTATTACAAAAAATAAACTTGGTTCTATAATCTAAAACTTTGATTGTTGCTATTTTTTTCTAACGTTAATCATTTCGTCGTATACACTTTCGTGTAAATTAATACTCAAAAAAACAACACATTCATCACCCTGTACGTATGTATATAATATATACTTTAGGGATGGCATCAAAATTAAGGGAAAATGGTTTATAAAAAAGCAAAGTAGAATCATAGATAGGTCATTGACTCAGATCCCCTGGTGCTCTGGCTTCCTCCTTCCTCCATATACATATATATAGTCTCTACTATAATAAATGACTCCACAATTCATTAATATGAAAGAATAATAATAATAATAAAAAAAAAGGATTTGTTTTTGTATGTATTATATAATGATCATTTTTCGGATCTCTGTACATATGTATGTATGTATTATGACAAATCGTGTCAAAGCACAGTTGTATTTGACACCCCTAAAATCATTCTCCACCATTCATTGTTCATATACGTACATCATATAACAACACGGAGAGAGAAGAGTGTAGTCGAAATGAAATAAATTACATTAAGGAAGTTTTTAATCTCTTTGTAGACTATTTAATCAGAAGGCTATTGAAACAAAAACAGAAGGGAAACAGAGAATACATAGTATGTATATATATGTATGTATTATGTACATACTCTCATTACAACCAACCAACCATCCATCCATATGGATGGATGGATGAATGAATGAATCAAAAATGCGATTTCATTTTTTTTTATTTTTTTTTTCTAAATCTCCAGATATTTATTTGTATAACATCTGCTGCGTCTTATCTATTTTTTTAACCTTTTTAAAAAATTAAATTAAATTAAAAAACAGGGAATTACATGTATTACATACATATATATATATATGCACAATGGAAAATCAGAAAACCGGAAGGGAGAGGAGGCATCATCAGGAGGGAATCCATCCCTTTCAAAAAAAAAAAAAAAAAGAACCCGTGTTTACACATATTATGTAAAATCCAGAAGAGACAGACAAAAAATAAGCCATGCATGTAATAATCCCCAACAAATTGGGGGTCCACCCTCACGTCGTCGTCATTCCTGCTCAGGGATCAGGGACTGATGTGTGAGGAAAAAGAGAGAGAGAGAGCGAATAAAAAGTCAATATAATCGTGCCAAAGGCGTTAGACTTACATAATTTAATGATGGTTAGAACAGAGATTAATTAGTACAATCCCCGGAACAAAATTTTTTTTTTTTTTTGTATATACATATGTTTGGGTTTTGTGATATCGATTATTCAACCAGAGAGCTTTAATTAGAGGGATTAATACATCCCCTCATTCTCTATTTTCCTCAAGTTAATTTAATTATAGAGTCGAAAGTCATTCTGGCATTGATAATTAATAAAAAATACAAAAAAAAACTGGGAACATATAATAGCGAATAAGGAAAGAAAAAATCAATTATTATTTTGTCAAAAATAATAAGGGTCTTTCTTCTTTTTTCCTTCTTTTTTTTTTTTGTCAATGTTTTCTTAACAGAAAGAAGAGAGAGATGTTGAGTCGGGATTCTTATAGAGATGTAGCCAAGATTCGGTCTCTCTCTCTCTCTCTATCATTGTAGGTAGATCCTTTAAAACATCATCATTAATGATTAATTAATGAGACAAATACATCTTGGAGTCTCTTCCACACACGCAAACACATTTGAAGAAGCTTTTTCGCGGAAAATAGAAATACACATTTTTCTCAAAAGATTGGAACTAAAGAGGATCATTTAAATTTTTTACATTTCTTCTCCTTTGTCAAAAATAATAATTTGTCTCCCGATAAATGATTCCCTTTAATCAATTCCGACAAGGGAAAATAATAATCTTTTCTATTTCTTTCTTTCTTTTCTGGGAGCTGAAGTAAGTACATAGAATCCTGGCACCGTTGTTAACATAATACTTATAAAGACAAAGACTGACCGACAAACATAGAGAGAGAGAGAGAGAGAAAGAGCACTTTGCTTAACTTTCCTTTATTCAAAAATTCTTTTTTGACATAAAAAGAATACAATTTTTCTTATGTACTACATATATACTCACATACAATGGAGATGTTTCGCTACTTTATTTATTCAATTTCAAAATACGGCAAGTGACGAAAATCTATTGGAATTATTTATTATAGAAATGCCTTTTTACAAATTTCCAATTTATTTTCTATTTTATGGCTCTATTATGTAATGAGGTCAATTTAATTAACAGCGTTTACAACGTTGGTTTTAAGGATACCTATGTAGATATATAAATATTATGGAGATAAATTTTCAAAAATGTCTCTTACCATATATATATATGAGACTTGTAAGGATATTTCTATTTGTTTTTTGTTTTTTATAAATTAATCAAACTTTACAAATTCCACGTGTTTAAAACTTTGGAAAAGTTATGCGTCACAATTAAAGTCTATGTATTTGAAGGAAATGTTTGTTGAGGTGCATCCTACAAACCACTTTGTCTTTGCCAAATAAATAAAAAAGTGTACAAAATGAACTATAAATCAAACAAAAATGGAGAAAAAAAAATTCTGAATCTGGAAAATCATTATAAAAATACCCTTTAGAAAGAAAATTACTATTATTCAATATAAAACACAAGTGCCCAGAGTTGGATCACTCGTAAATAAGTAATAAATTAGACATATTTAATACATCCAAATGAAATGATAGCAGTTTGTAATTAAAATGACTCGTGTTATAATTAAATAAAACGTGTTGTTGAAACGTACAAATTGCAACTTGTACAATCTGCTTATAGTACAAGTTAATACATGTAGACAATGGAATTAAATGTAAAACAAGTATTACACAGATCGAGCAAAATCATTTGTATCTTCTGGATGCAGAAAGGGCCCTAACTGATCCTAAAAATAGGAAGAGCAAATGATGAAATTTTTAAAATTTAAACATTGAACCACGTCAGAGCAGGCTCTTTTGACTTCACTAAATAGGAAAATGACTGTCCTGGTGAATCAATGAATCATATGAAGATTTTTCACCTACGTCATATATTGCATAAAATTTAGCTAAAAAATATAGCTAATATATTCATTTAATAAAAGGAATAGAGGACCTTATTTAACGGCTATTAATTAAAAAAGAAAAAAAAAACGACTAAAGTTTTGTATGGAATTTGAATATATTCAAATTCATAGTAGATACTAAAAATCCTTGTAAATCCTGAAAATGGCAAGATTTTTGTACAATAAAGTTGGTTTTCTGAATGAATTAAGGGCCAACAACGTATGTTGAATAATTACATATATTAGGGTAAACTACCTGATTCCTTGCAAAACAATTAATAGTTAAACTATTGGCCACATTATGTGAATCTATAATGAGGTTATAACACATTTTAAATATATGTTATTACTATGGTCTAAATTATAATAAAGAGAGAAAGAGAGAGAGACGTTAAAGATTTCAATTCTTTTATTTGCCGGCCCCATTGTAAAATACATTTTCCAAATTGTGCATTTCACAATTTTCCTTAATCAAAAGGAAACAGCAAAGGTTTTTAGTTGCATAAAATTTGACCGTTAGGGGTGGTGTCTCTCCCAAGATGATGCCACGTGAAAATGACCCATTTCAATCCATCAAATATGTATATTATTGGACCGGAATAATATATGAATGAAATATTGAGGCTATTTATAAAGTATTTATTTGTAAATAAATGTGGAATTTTGCATTTGGTTCAAAATTGCTTTTTTGTGGGCACTCTCAGATTATTTATTTACATTCATTTTTCATTTTATGACTCAATATATATATAGGTATATTGAGGTCAATTTAATTACTATGAAAATTTACAGCTCTGACCCGCTTGGTTCTACGGATAAATAAATAAATAAATAGACCTTTTCATTTATGTACTAAAAGAACACAGGTCATAAAATTGTTGACAATTTGGTTAATAAATAGTTTTTTCAAAAAAATGTTTGCGTCTTAGTTACAGGAAGCTTTGCAAATATTTGTTACTATCTCGATGAAGATAAGGAAATGAGAAGAGAAGAAAAACAAAAGGAAAAAGCTAACGTGTTGACAGAAGGTTAATTAATTAAGTACCCTAGCTATGAAAAGAAGGTTTAAAAACACTTATTATTAATGAAAAAAAAAAAAAAAAAAAAAACCTCTAGTTTTTGACACTTCCTTTCTAGGAGTGCAATTTCTTTGAAAACGTGACACAGATGAAAAAAACCACAAAAATGTTTATTTTTTGGTTGACAAGTGATATTTTTTGACACACCGTACAAAAAAAAAGAAAAAAAAAGAAGAAGCAAAACAAAGGCTACAAAACAGGGAGAGAGAGAGAGTGAAAGAGGTCAACCCAAGGGGAAGAACAGAATAGTGTCTACTTATGTGGGTATCTCAGGAGAAAGATGGAGAAAACCCTTAATTATCCGGGTTTGAAGGGACCAATTTGTCGCATTCCATCATCTCCTCCTGTCCCTTAGCATTGAAAGACATAATAAAAGAAAATAAAAGAGAGGAAAAAAAAAACGTTTTCCCAAAAAATAATTGTAATTTTTTATTCTATTATATTCTTCCTTTTATTATTATTATTATTTGATACTGCCTTGAGGCTAGCTCATTTATATATATATATAGCCATATATAAATGGCTAAGGAGGCTTTGAGGTTGCAATTTTTTTTTTTTTTTTTGTTAAAATAAATTGAAAAATTTTGTTTACATCCGGTCATTGTTGTCGTTTTTGTTGTTTCTTATTATTATTGTTGTTGTTGTCGTTAAAATTAATAATAATAATAATTTTTGTGTTATGCTTATAAACTCTCAATAATAATAATAATAATAATAGCTATTATTATTTTTCTTAAGAAATGAAATGATAGGTAGAGCTCTTAGACGGACTCTATTGTTAGCTCTCTCTGTTCTTCTTCTTGTTATTTCTCTATGAAATTTCACGGAAGTGTCGTATCTTGTTACATTAAACATATATGAAACATTTTCTCTTAACGAATACCTCACCAAAAAAATAAGAAATAAAAAATATTTTCCCTTCCAATGTTCTTTTTTCTTCTTCTTCACAGACAGTCTCTGTTTTACAAGTAGAGGCGTTTCTGGTCAAAAAAAACAACACTCTGAGCCCAAAATTATTATTATTAATATTATTATGGATCCCTTTTAAACCCTCTCTAATGCTGGGCTATTTAACTCTTTTCCTCCATGAGAACTCCTATAAGAACAAGGGACATTTACACTCACATAGTATTAAAACAAATAGTACAAAAATGATTCACATGTACAATTTTTCTTCATGTTTTTGGTTTGGTATGTTTAATAATATATATTGGTTCAAAAATGTATTTTGGGCGTCAACTAAAGGTCAAATAGGTATGTAGAGTAGACAGTCATTGACTAGTTTCAGGGAAATAAGTGGGAACTTTTATCATAAATGACCCATAAAAAAATCCGTAAGAAAGTTTGAATTTTATTTTTGATTCCTTTTCTTTTAATGCTTGTTGATATAAAATCCTTAGAGAGGATTCAAATTTTACGGGTCAACGTTCGGTAATGTTTGGTTTAAATGAAATCCTGATAGGGTTTTTCTATTCCAAGAACATTAATTTGTGCCGCAGAAAAGAGTTTAAAATTCATTGAGGAGCAATAATTGACTTAAAAGGAGGCATCATTTTCACTGGGCATTGTGAACAGTTCTGTAGTAATATTTGAATGATAATTATTATGTATTATACATAGAAGTTCTACAAAGACAGTGTCATAACTATGGAAGGGAAGATAAGAGTCATGCCCTCAAATCAAAAATGTATATATACAGCTAAAAAACGAAATTTTTCTAAAAATCTTTTAATTTTCAAGTAGAACTTGGAGTGCCCCTCTGTAGATATAAGTTTGGCTACAGCTGATCGTCCTCTCAAAAATTTGTACTAGCACAAGAATAAATGAATCCCCAATTGAAGTCTCGTTACTTTACAATGATCCAATGCAATACTACAAAGTCATTTAATATGAGTTACTTTTATGATGATTTCTAAATATATTTTCCTAAGTACGCTACAGACAAAAAACAAAAATAACAAAGACTTTTTCATCACAAAATGTCAATTAAAAAGTTTGCTAAATGCACCAATTAACCCTGTTTTTGAAAGTTTTTTTTTTTTTTTTTAAAAAAGGAAGTTTTTGGGTGTGTGTTTCCAAGAAATTAAAAAAAAAAAGAAAATATCATCTTACAAAAAAAAAAAAAAAAAAAAAAAAATTTGAAACAATTATCTACACAAGGTATAGGCATCCTCATTGTCATCTTGATGGATCGTAATGAGCATTTTGACAAAAAAAAAAAAAGAAGAAGAAAGCTTTCAACAATTTTCGGTAAAGCATTTCCTGTTCGTCCATTATTAAGTCTTTGTCCTTTTTTTTTCTTCTAAGATTAGGAGAAGAAAAAAGAAGAATACAGATTAAGGTAAACCACTACTATCAAATCAGTATTATTTATTTTTGAAGGGCCACTCATGATGTGAAAAATAAGTACATACCTTTGACCCTCTAAGATACAATAGAACGAATAGACGAAGAACGAATTTCACGCTTCATTTTCATTGGAATTACTCATTAACATTCCGTCTTTTTCTATTATGTATATACATACGTACATACAACCATTGGTAATAAGGCCAAATCTATTATAGTATTATATATATATATATATATACTTACCATTCAATTTGTTTGTAAACTGTTTTTTTTTTCACAAATTTTATTCTCTATTCTTACAAAAAATTCACATACATTTTTAAGAAAAAATACATACATACATATATATTATATTGAAAGACTATTGATTTGAGCATACCAAGAGGGTATAATCTACGTAGGTATAGGGCAAAGTTAATTCGGCATTACCGGACCTTCTACCCGTAAAATTAACTTATTTCTCATCAAATTATTATTATTATTAAATGCATATTTTTTAATGTTTTAGGAGATTTTAAATACTTTTTGCAAAAGTTGTTGCAATTTAAAGCTAAAATAGGGTAGGAGATCTTTTATTCCTCCTTCAATGGTTGGTTGATTGTGTTGTTTATGTTTATAATTATTTATTCTGGCTTGATCCCTCCGAAGAACTCACCCCGAAGGGCAGTTTAAAAACCACTGGTTCAAAGTGTAAATTTGCTTTATTTTTCTTTCTTTTTTTTTTAGGAATTGAAGCCTTCCTCTATGAATTGCTTCCTTCCCATGCTCATATTATGATCTTCATGGGAGTCATTTCTTGGATACAGAGCAGCAACGTGGTAGAAATGCTCATAAATCAAAAAGCAACTCTCATTTGAGGAACACTTCCTAGGAATAAATTGCCAAACATTTGAAGACAACGTGTTTCTAGACAGAAAATAAATAAAAAAGTTTACATATAACGATTTATGCTGTGCAAATTTTGATTTGCTATGTTTTCAACAAAAAAAATGATACCCAATGAAGCATTCAAATGTTTCAAAATTCTTGTTGACGTGTCTTTTTTTTCAATATATTATTATACAATAAAATATTAATTCTTCTATTTGGGGACTTCATTAAAGTTTGTTTCTTGAGCCAGTATGAGAAGTCTCCTTTTTATAATATATTAAAAGGAATTGATATTCCTTATATTAACTATTGTAATGATAATTAATTAGCCATTAACCCATAATTGGTGATTTTTATGTAGTACAAATATGTATCTTCATAATAATAAAGGAAATATTTTTGGGAGATCTTTTACGAGTGTACAATGAGCAAAAAATATTGGGAATCAAAAAATATTTATTTAATCATCGAAATTCATTTCATCCCCTTGTAAAGTAGTCTCTCCCTTCGATGCAATGCACATATGCCAAAGGTTTTTTCTTCCAATTTTCAAAACAATTACTAAATTTGTATTAAGTCCTTAATTACAGAACAATAACTTCTGAGCTTAGATATGTCATTAATATTATATCTTGAGAAATAAAAAAAAAAACAGATTCTCTAAATTTCAAAAGAATAGAGTCTGAATTATTATTCATTTAGACATTTTTTTTTTGGCTTGAACAACATTTCTCACATTTCATTGCATTTGTGTCATACTTTTTCAAACATTTAAACATAAAACAAACAATTGAATTTGTCCTGTTTACAAAAGGAATTCGCGTGTTTCTCAAATACACATGAATATTTTGACCATAAATTTAGCAGAGATGTTACTGAGAGTAGTGGCAACTACTTAAAACAAAAACCTTGTTCCCTATCAAACCCCCCCCCCCCCTCTCAAGAAAAATGTCAAATTTTTAATGCTATTTTTTGCTCGTAGGAGTAAGGATGAGACAGACTAATTTCAAATCTGAGTTTTTTTCATAACATACATAATAAATTGCTATCACAATCTATTTATTAAAATCCGGGAGATGTTTCAAGGACAATTTCCCGGATAATGAGAAGCAGAAGTCGTTAGTCAGGCCATTATTTTTTATTTTTTTTAATAACAGAAGTTACTTATTAAATTACTTTTTTACCTTCCCTTATTGATAAAAAAAAGCACCTTTAATTTTAATAATTTCATAGTAAGTCTCATATTCTCGGATTCAACTCTTTGATCATCCTCAATTCATGACTCTAATTAATCAAAATTGAATTTTGCCGAATATTAAATTAAATTAAATTAAATTAAAAGGTTCCTCAGAGTCAAATATAGTATTTGACTTAAAATCTATCTATACAAAAAAAATCACTTAATTGAAGCATTTTTTTCCTAGGAAAACTACCCGGTATCTCACTCAAGGACACTGTCCCGGGAAGTGAGAGATCTCAATAGGTATATATTAAGGAACACTACTGACATAATAACATGTGGGAGGCTAAGATGTTAAATTCAGTGTACATATGTATGTATGTATGTATTTATAATCAGCTGCTGCGTAGATGGTGATAACCTTTGAAATGTTTATCATCATCTCATAAGAATTTATTCATCGTTTTTTTTTTTTTGTTTTTTTTTTTTATTGTTTATAGGCATATGCCTATATAATATATTATATACCTTATGCCTCCCTATACATACATACATACATACATAGGTATGTATGTTCCTAAATACACTTTATTTATTTATTTATTTTTTAATAAACCTAATAACAACATAACTTAGGTTTATGAATATGCATGAAAATAGCTTGGATGAAACTTACCTCTACTACTGCATACCTAAGTATACTAAGCACATGACTCCCTTCAATACAATACAATATATGTATATGTATATGTATGTAATTTAACGTCATAAAACATCATTTTTTTTTTTTTTCATCTTTTCTTCAATATATACTCGTACACACATAATATATATACATATAGGCTCTATTTTCTAATTTTAAAGGGTGAAATACCTAGAGGATCTACATATTTACGTTTTATAGTCCATTTGAAGAATATAAAATGAGGGTCTGATAGCCTATATGTACATAGTTTCTTCCTCTCAGTTGTTTGTTTGTTTGTTTGTTAATTTTTCCTCATAGCCTGTAATTTACATGCATAAATAAAGTCAAAGTTTTAGGATGTAGGTACAAGGAGGGAATAAAATCAGGGAATGGAACTATCTTCGACTATATATATATATATATATACAGCCAAGGTCATTGGTGTCATCACCTCCGAGGGCCATTCATACCGCCCTACATCTTTCCGACGGGCTTGAGGATCAACACAGAGGAGTATGTGAGGGTCCTGAGGAGCCATGTGTTACCCTGGATCAATAAGAGCGTCCATATGTGTGACGGCAGGACTCTGCTCCATGCCACACCTCTAGAAAGAATTACCGCCCAAAAGTGGCTGAGTGAGGATTTTTATGATTTTGTGCCACTAAACATCTGGCCCCCTAACTCCCCAGACTTTAATCCCATGGACTATTTCGTGTGAGGTGCTGTTGAGTGACACACTAACAAGTCTACGAGCAACACAAAGGAGGAGCTGATCAAAAGGATCACGAAGGGGTTCAAGGCCTTGAAGAAGGACGTCTTCATCAAGACATACTTGAGATTCCGGACCAGGATTGAGGCCGTCATTGCCGTTAGCGGCGATTTTATTGAATAAATCCAGCTTTTAAATGGTGTGTTAATTTCATTAAAATCGAATCATTAGTTTTTGAGATATTTAAGTTTTTAAAAAAAAGTAAATTTGGTTGTCAAAGATCGCACTCACTCTGTATATAGCCAAGATGCTTATAGCCTTTACCTATGACCTGGATAGTAAGTCAATTATATTCCAATGTGTCGTCTATTCTGAATTGCAGATTTGATTTTTAAACTCGGGAGGGGTGAAGGGATGTTTTGGAGCTCTAATTAAACAGAAGAACTTTGACATATTTGAGAAAAGACTGCCACTGAGTTTCATACAAAACTTTGAAATCCACTCGACTAACTTTTGTCCTTTTGTCACATACCGCTATTTGATGCTGTTGATCCTGATCTCGAGAGCATATTTTCTCAATGCTCTTTCCGAAACAAATAATCGTTCAACCAATATTGATTTTTTTTCAAGGGATCGATATTAATTATTTTGTGGGATTTAAAAACTTTTGAACCCATAAATGGGTCAACCTTTTCTTCTACTTCAAATTTTGACCTTTGGAATCCTTGTAGAAATATCTATACTAAAACCCTGGTCACTTTAGTCACACTATAACTTACTTCATAATCAGAGTAAAGTATAGATATCACATCTTATAATTTTTAAATTGTGAATTTAGCTTTATTTTGATTGAGGGGGGCTGTGAACGGATATAGGACTTTATGCTGGTTTAATGATTTTAAAAATTACCTAAATGGAAGTTAATAGTAATGTTACATAGTTTGAATTTCATTGATTAATAGTAATTATTATCAGGGATAAAAGTATGAATATAGAGCACAAGATGTTTAAGACATGACTGCTCCACTGGCCACGTTTGGGTTGTCAATGGCTAGGAATTTAAAAACTTTTATCCTATCTTTTGGGTGAAAATAAATTGTTGATGTTTTTTTTTTACGGAAATAAAATATTGGTAATAGTCGTCAAATTTACCCAATTACTGATGAATATAAAAGGCTGTGTATAATCGGTCATAAAATTAAATTAATACATGTGGAGAGCATATCCAGTACCTAATGTCAACTCTTCCCAATGAATACTAAAATTAAAATCCATCAAGGGGTATTTTTCTCCAAAAAGTCCACTAGTATTGTGTTCAAGAACCTGAGATGAGAACACAGAATCAAGTCTATACAGAGTGACAAGATAAAAATAAATCCAAATTTGAGAAATTAAGAAAAATATAATTAAAATATATACTAAGCTTTTTTGTGATATTGAGTGTCAAATTTTATTATTGAGAATATTAAATGATGGACGTGTTGTTATTCTCAATATTGATATTGTAATGCTGGTCTGTAATTGAAAGAAGATAGGTAATATGTATGACCATTTGTAAGTCGTTCATTTCAAGACGAGTTAAGGCAAAATTATTTGCTTACATTATATAGTGTATTATAAAAACCTTTCTACTTGATAATATGCAGTATTCATGGATTAAACCCCCACTGTAGTGTAGTCGTTAAATTATAAAGGGTAAGGTTCTCTCTTCCCTCCTTTTAAAATTGCTGGGCACATCCCTGTTTTGTAATTGTGTAGGTTCATTTATACATAGAACTGAATGTTAGACCAATTAAAGGACCAATTAAAAATCATTGACAGAGAAAAGAATTACATTATTGTCTATAAATTTTGTAATTTTTCCCCAACTTTTTTGATAAATCAGCTGATTTGATTTTGAGTTTAGAAAACAGTTTAGGGTTAGGAGCATTACTTTAGATTTTTTTACTTATAAGATAGACTTAAAATTCTGGGTGACAAGCCTCCTGGATATCATGTGAGGGGGGGGGGGAGGGGATCGAGACCCAAGTCCCACAAAAAATGATTTTTTTTTTTTTAGTAATAGGCATATTTACTAACTTGTTGCTTGGATTTTGGTCATGAGACTCAAGATGAAAAAGGATATTTAGAACCACATTACAAGCATGTATTTTGCTGAACTTGTGAAAATAAATATTTGTGACGACTCTCCAGACATTTTATCCTCAACACTTTCTACATTTGTACATAAAATTACTTCTTCCATGAGTAGAAATTACTGATGACGCCATAGTCAATCATTCATTCATTCAAGTGCTCAATAGGTTTGACCATCAGTTCCTTTGAAATAAGTACACTTGAAAATGAATTGAAGGAAATCCACTCAAGATAATTTGCATCTTTTTTTTTTATTCCTTTTATTGGAGGAATCTAAAGATTCGTGACTCTAATATTTGGATATATGAAAATTGAAGGAGGGGATAATTTGTGGAAAGGAGTGGAATGACACTCATGTGCACTTATAAATGGTCGTTAGTACACATATACATATATGCAGTTCTCAATGCCAATTATTGAAGGTGAGTCCTATCTACGCACTCCTCAAAGTCTGTAATTGGCTAAAGGAAGATCCATTTTTTTAGAAATCTGAGTCTCCTTCCCTCAAAGTGTTGTGGTGTGAACCGCCTTCATCATAGACTTTGAGGGATTGAAACCTAAATAACATTACTTGTAGTCTTAAGCGCAAGGCAAAGCCTTTAAAGAGGTTGAGAGGAAAACAAAATAAATACTTTGAGGAGTCCAGACATAACCTCAAAAGATCAAAACCTTCAAAAAATGGTATGGAATCTAGAAAACTATCTAAAAACCATTCGTACAGTTAGATGGAGTACCTACTCCCACTTATCAAAGTATTGAGTGATTATTTGTTAAGGCCTATTAATGGCCTAAATCCTCATTTAAAGGGATGATATGTATTCTCGAACAGAGAAATTATTCTCTTATCAAACAAACCGTCTTTTTATATATTTTCTCTACAAAATTAAATTAGATATACATATATATATACAGCCTAAGTATGAAAAGAATGAGTTATGTACCAAAAACCATTAAAATAAATGAATATATATATATGTACATCATTAATCTACTTATTGAGGAATAATAATAATAATAATAATAAAAATAATAAATGAAATGAAAAAGAAAACTTTTTAAATTTGTAAGAAAAATTCATTTAATGATGTGATAATTCAGTTTAATTATAAAGTTTTATTAAGTATAAAAGTTTATATTATGGTATACAGTGAGCCCTCGTTTATTCCGGGGTTCCAAAGATAGCCCGCGATAGGTGAAATCCGCCAAGTAGTAATTGTTTTTATTGTTAGTGTACAATGCAATACTGTACTTTGTGGGTACAGAGAACGTTTCTTTGACATTGTGGGTTTGGGTCAGGGAGACAAATTGCAAACGACAATTTGGCAGAATGTACAGGAACGAAAATTGTTGGCATTGGTCATATGAAAAACAAATATCAACTTTTTTCACTTGGTGCCAATCAGGATTCACTCACAAAAAAAAGCATTATAAAAAAATTCTGCAATAGGTGAAGCACGATATAGCGAGGGATCACTGTACATCTATGTACATACTATTATGGTATAATATATATGTAGGCAAAACCTTATGCCTATGAGAGTTGTCTGTCTAAAGCATACCTCATAAAGTAGAGTTGTAAAGAGAGAGAGAGAGAGAGAGAAAATAAGAAAGGAAAATGCATTTCTTTTCGTTTGATAAGAAGAAGAAGAAGAAGAAGGAAAATTAGCATTCAAAAACTATACACTGTCTGTATAGTTAGTTATTATTATATTAAATATATATGTAAAAGTCATAAAGAAACTCGTGAAATCCCATCTGCAAAAATCAAATCCCATTCAAAATTCGTCAATTGGTTATTTGAATAAAAGGAACACAAAAAGCACACATACTATAAAGTTATGTATATGTAATAATATGTATTCATAGACTTGTTCCGGAGATGAATGATGCTAAACGCTCTTGTCACGTGTGTGCAGAGTGCATCATCATGGATCATAAAAAAAAAAAAAAAAAAAAAAAAAAAAATTGAGCACCACCCCCTAGGACTCCTTACCCCATAATAACATTAAAAAAAAAGTATTATTATGGCAGTGGGGATACAAAGGCAAAAGGAGTGAGTGAGTGAGTGAGTGTGGAGAACGCAGTAAGTCATAAATATAAAGAAATCAAAATAAAAGTCGTCAAAAGGAGAAGAAAAAATATATATATATATAATAATAATGCATTCATATTTGTATGAAAACAGATGAAAACCAAGAGAAATTGTCTCATAAACAACAATTTTTTTCCTTTCTCTCTCTCTCTTTCTTTCTTTCATTTGAAACATTCCACTTCCCCCTCTCCCCGTCCGTACCATCAGCCCATAACCAGTAAAAGGAAACAATAACATATAATAAAGTTAGCACCCCATATGAAGCTCATAAAAATTTGCATAACGACCAGAAACAAATTTTGGATCAAGAGAGAGAGAGAGAGGAAGGAAATTCAACGAGATCCCTCTATAATATTAATAGTAGAAAACATTACATTAGTAGTATAAATTATTATTATTTAAAATTCGTCAAACGATTGACGAAATATATAAAAAAAAAGGAATAAAAAAGGAGAATTGATAGTATATATATATATATATATATACACGTTATATTAATAGTGGAGTACATTTTATAAATCCAATGGGCTCAACCCTTTATCCTTACTCCTCATAAATGAGTCACATTAATCCATCAAAATGTATTTACCTACAACGAATGGTACTTTGTTAAATAAATGAATTGGAGTCGCATATATTAAGTATGAGAAAGAAAATTTGAATCAATGGCGCGTATTTACAAAAATTTAAAGTTAGCCAATCAGGTATTGACATTGCTGATTTGAATAAACGAATCAAGTACATGTTCCAAATTTACGTCATACGTAAATAATAGAATTCAAAGATTTGACTAGGTTTGATCCGTTTAAAAATGGATAATAATAATAATAATAATTAATTAGTCAATTATATTAAAGTATTAATTACATGGGCTCTGATGAAGAAAATTAGTTTTTGAGTAGGAAATGAACACTCTTAAAAACCTTGATTTCCCTAATTTAATATGTACTTTTGAGCATTAGGGTATTTGATTTGAAAATTAAATTTGTAAACTGTAAGGTCAAGTTACAAAGGAAATTTTTTTTTATATTTATTTTTAATTATAAAGTCATGAATGAAGGATCTAATGGATATTGTATATAAATATAACGCTTTTCTTGTAACCAAAAGTCGAATGTATTTAATCAAAGGAAGAAGAAAAAAATGTTTTTTACTTTTCTTCTTTTCTTTATCGTTATTTTTTGTCAATAAAAGTACATTTTAGAGAAAATTAGTAGTAATATCTTTTAATGTTTATTATCTCAGCTAACAAAAGTTATAAAATAGTAAACATCATATCTCAATGTATTTGAATGATAGTGAATGAAGAAGATACAATTTTCAACAACAATTACAAAATGTCAATTTCTGAACTTTCAACAATGCGTCTAAATGTTCAAATTTCTTCAATTGATACATTAGTCTACTCAACAAAATGTTGATGTAATGTTAACGCCCTATGAATGGGCATTTTAGTGGACTAATTTTTCATATCTGACGTCATTTATAATGAAGACAAACAAACACCCTCGATCGACTGGCATATATATGTATATGAAATTTTAATTTACTGATTTGATGAAATAACCCATTATAGTATACATTCCTAATATATAGGTCAAATTTCAGTGACCCAATGGGTAGACATGGACGTAACTAACTAGGTAGCCTTTTCCATTATTTATTGTCTCCAAATATGTCCTAGGTATGTAATATATTACATTATGTTGTAAGTACATAATCATCTTCCATTCTCAAGAGGAAAATTTCCTTTTTCTGAATAGTTCCTTTTTTAAGTCCCCTTAAATGGTAAAACTACTGTAATTTTGATTATAATGAAGGTTTTTTTTTCTCTCCCATGATGAATAGGTAACTAACTGTACATACATACCCAGTTAGAGCTCTTGGTTAGTTCTAATAATGTCACATACACACACACACACAATGGTTATCGTGACTTTTTGAATGACGCCTCATTCATTGACTCACTGCGTTTAAGCATGAAGGAAATATATATATATATATATATTTAAAAGTGGTCATTAATGCAATTTACTTACTTACCCATTGTATAAATTTATGTACATCTGATGTGATTCTCTAAATCCGTTTTGGCTTCGTGTTTGTTCATGCCTCTTCAAAGTCTTGGACTGGGTGTTAGAGCGATGAGAAAAATCAACTTCATTTAATAAAAAAAATTCCCTTATTTGTTCCAGTGGTTTCGTGTTTTGAACCTCGTTTTGATCCGTTAAAGTCTAGATCTTGACCAGGACACTACACGGCTCTACATCATAGAGTAACAGTTTCTGGATCTCATATGCAGACTTGCAATCAATTGGTATCTATAAGAATAAAGAAAATGCAAATTTATTCATTCATTTCAGAGTGAAATTTGGGATGTGATGGGATTTGTAGCCAGGCCAAGGGATTGAATCTCTTTTGATTAGAAAAAAATTCATGTTTACAAACATACCATGAAGCCAATTTATTTCCTAAGACTCAAGATAATATATTTCTGGACAGTTTACGATAAATTAAGGAGTACAAAAATTTAATTCTGTACATGGTTGGGTCATGGGGCTTTTTCAAGTTATTTGAAAAAGTATTAAGAAATTTCCTTTGAGTGAGAGTCGTTACCATCAGTTCAACACATATCTGTACAAAGTGGCTTAGCTATGGTGGAGGGGGGAAATTGTCCACAGAGTCTTCAAACAAGGGGATCCTTAATTCATTAAAATGATATTTCTATATTAATTCTTGTCTCTGGAAAAGGTGAACTTGAAATAAAGTAAAGTATGACTCGATAAACTAAATCAACAAGTGTTGAGATTCAATCCAAGTCGAATTTTTTTCCTATTCGGGTCTTATGTGATTCCTTCTATATAGACCATTATATCAGTAGAGAATCAAATTTTGACCCTGAATCAAAATTTAATTGACTTCCAACCGTTATTTAACGGGTTTTAGACTCTGAATCACAAAAAAAAAAAAAAAAAAATATCCGTAAGCTCACATTACAATGAGTCACTATAAACTTTTTAAAACGGGTCATCTCAGCGATATTTGATCATTTCTATCGGCACAAAACGTTATTATCATAAGTTTTTCATGACAATACGAGTCCAGATCCTCAACTTTTTCACATATGTATAAGTACTGTATTGTCATTGGCTGAATTATTAACTTTTAGTCCACATATATATTCAAGTATATTTAGGGGCCAGAGTGGGCCTGAGTGCTGCAGATTGAGTAGCCCTATTTTTGATCATGAGATGAATCAAAACTGAGTTGTTTTTTATATGTTACTGATAACTTTTGCTATTAGTCTTGGACCAGTCTCGGATTTCTGAACCGAATTGCAATACTAATATTATATCCACCTACCTACATATATATATATAGATATAAATGCTTAACAACTTCCCAAGGTATGACGACTCCTTTTGTTCAATACACGCACACCATTCCCTCTGAGAACAAAGAAGTTAAAATTATCAATTCAATTTTAATTTTCTTCATGCTCCTTGATTCCTTTGAATATAGGAGGATGATAATAAGACATACAAAAAAAAAAAAAAAATATATCGACAAGTGGATCAGTGATGCATTTTCCTCACCTCCTCCCTAGGCTCTGTGAGCCTCCCTTCCTCCTTCTTCAAGTAGGTAACTAACTCATTTGAATGAATTCCAATTCAAAAAAGGAGCTGAATGAAACTACGATTACGGGGAAGTAACTTACATATATATATATATATATATATATGTATAAGAATCATTAATTCAATTGTCACAACACACTTTTCATTGATGAAGAGCACTTCATCTTGTTTTATTCATTTTCTTTTCTTTTTGAATGACACTTGAGTTTTCGTAACGCTAATTAATATTAATTAACTTGAAGGCTCCTTTCCATCTCTCTCTCTCTCTCTCTCTTTTTACATATATATATATATATATATATATATATGTATGTACCATGTGTAATACTATCAGAACACATACTAAAGAAATGAAATCTTTTGTTCCGCTTTGGATCGATTTTTTTTTTTCCTTTTCTCTTTTTTGCAGTTGTATTTCACTCCAATTTTATTCAAATATATATATACATATATATATTTAAACTTTTTATACAAAAAAGAAAACGGATGGATGGAAATGGATGGATGGATGAATGTACATATAATAAGGTGGGGCTCAGGGGAGGGTAGCTCTCTCTTTCTCTCTCTCATATTATGTATGCACAATCAGGGATGATACGTTATTTGTCATAGTTTGTAGAAATGTAGAGGCGTATGAATAAACAAGATCCGTTCCTAGCTTTCATCATCATGTTGTTTTTTTTATATCATTATAGAGATTAATAATGAATCCTTAGTGAAGAGATGGCAATCGATATTTGTAATAATTAACCTTTCAAACTGAATTATGATGAAGGTACATACATACCTTTGTTGACGCTCAACGAATTACTATTATTAACTATATTTATAAACCCTTATTAAAAATTGTAAAAATATTGAACAAAAGATTTAACAAATAATAATAATAATAATAATAATTCAGTCGTCATTGATTACATAGATGCTGTATGAAATTAATAGCCTTGTTAAACTCTCTGGCTTCTTCTCAGGTACAAACGATCAAGTAACCTACTTCAATTAGTATAATTATAATGTACAGATGAATCTTTGTGTAGATAAGTACATTGATTTGTATATATGAATGTAGGTAGGCAGTACTTGGAATTGAGCAATCTACTCGTTCGTTCCCATCAAATATCTAACAAATGAGACTCTCATCATATGGAAATTTGTGGTTGAAAATGCTTTTGTTTTTTTTCATTTTTTTTGCTCCAAATGTGGATGTGAAATTCAAAGCACAATAGACTCAAGTCATATTTATATCACGTTAAACTATGTCGACTTCTGACTCGGTTATTGGGCTCATGAAAATTCCAGATTTGTTCTTGCCACTCGACTATGAGTTGAGCTGTAAGACTCGAAACTCGACTTGTAAAAAAAATGAGTCGTGAATGGCCTAGCGAATATTTACTGATCTATTGGTTATTGGGTTGAGGAAGGACGAGAAAGGACTTTGATGGATGGGAAATAGAAGGGCTTGCTCTGCCTCCATTCCATTGCTTTAAGGTGGCATGGATGGGCCACCTTTGTTCACTTGTGTCCAAAATTATGTTTTCCAAGACTGACTGCCTGAGGGCCAAGAGCCCTAATTATATATTTGCAAAATATGTATGCATAGGATTTTTTTTTTTAAATTATATGATAATGCTAGATATAAAAGCTTCCGCGGGCCGTACGTAGCCCATGCATGCTTTAAGGGATAGTTGAGGAGAACATTAAAAAGTACGATCCATGAAGGAGGTGTGAAATAGTCATATTTTATAAAATCCCTTGGCCGTAATGCCTCTGTTCAATACGAGATAAGGAGATAAGGAAACGATATCCGCACTTTAAAAAAAGTAGAGAAGTGAATTGTGAATTCATCTTTGCCTCTCCAAATAGTCGGAAAATGGGAATGATAAAGAACAAAGAATCGATACATTATTACCCTTTGTGAGTCGCATATATCCGTCTCAAATACACTCTAATATAAAATAATTGATAAAGAGAATGGTTATTTACCCCTTTTATGGATCCATATTTGTAATATGTAGTAGTTCTTAAGACTCCCCCCACTGGGTGGGAGGGAGGGAGGAAGGGAGATGAAGACAAACACTTTACATTTGTCACATACATACATACTCTTAAATAGAGTGATAGAACGCACTAATGAGCTCTCATCATGGGAAATAATCCCACGAAACGTCTTTTTCTTGTCAATGAATAAGTAATACATATGTATATATATATATATTTATAGAAATTCATCTCAATTATGGAGATTAATCAAGCGATCCTCTTCATGGATGAGGTAGTAATCGACTCATATCTCACCCCCACGTTGAAATTAGAAATCATCACTGCTTAACTAACCAACCAATCAACCAACAAACCATGTGCACTCTAACATATATAATATTTAACAAATAGCCCCCTGGCAATCCTCTTTTGAATATGCTTTTTACAGAGCACTCTCCATTGTGAGAGATGGATTATGTGGTTTTGTCTGTTGACTCTGATTATAACCATTGAGGTAACAATTTAAATTAGGAGAAGGTTTGCATAACAAGGTATGTACATATGTACTCTAACAATGCTAAGGATGCTATTCATGGTCGTCTTGTAACCATATACCATGGTAGTAGTACATATATATATATATATATGTACTTATACAAACTCAATTTATCTTCGTCAGAGGGGGGGGGGGGAAGAAAATACGAGGACTTGTGGAAAGATTTGTATTATTAGTACATTGTATTACTATTCCTTTGTCAAAAGACGACGAAGATATTGATGCTTTAACATCAATAGGGGGTTTGTGGAGAGTGATGATGACTCAGGTCTATTATTTACACACACACACACACCAGGGATGACTTAGCTCATTAACCACGACAGTCAAGGAAACGTATGGGACTGTGAGCAGTTTTAGTAAATATATATATATATATATATATGTATGTATGTATTTTAAAAATAGGTTAAAATTCATTCACCTCCACAAATGTACTTTACATTTTATGTGCAAATATCTAAAAAAAAAATTTTTTTTTTCTTCTTCTTTAGACAGACTGGGAAACTCTATGTATATGGGTTTGATCTATGAAACAAAAAGATTGTTTTTAAAAACAAATTGTCTTAGATATTTGCCTTATCTTTCAAATTAAAGATAAAATAGAACGGAAGACGTCATTGCAAGCAAAGATGCTAGAGATTCTCACTCTATGTATAGCTCAAAGACCTTACGGATCCACTTATATAGAAATGCAAAAGTGCCCTGTACAATTTTGTACAGATTTCAATCTGGATCTTCTTTTTTTTTGAAGATAGGTTGCAGATCTGAGACTAATGCAAATAGCACTCTCTCGTTAGAGAGAGTGTGACAAGAAACAATGTCTTTTGAGTTTTGAACAGAGCATGAAGAAGTGATAGAAAATCCTAATTTAGAAGGTTATTTTTGAAGAAAAAAAACCAACTTTAACAACTGTGTTAAGTATGCAACAATAATAACTCAATGATCACCTTATGAAATTGCGTACGCAGCGCCATCTAAATATCCTTTATGCACGCATTTACAAATATATAATATCTCCACCTAATTGTTTTTTTCCATGGCAACCCCTGATGGCAAACAAAACAGATTCAAACTTAAATACATGGGTGCAATTAGTATTAGTAATTGACAATAATAGTTTTTACATAATAGTAGTATTATTATTATATAAAATGAACAAAAGCTTTATTCAACAACTTTGATTTCCTAATAGCTTTTAAATTAATTATAGATAATTAAGTAAATAACTACAACATAGTAACATACAACAAAGAACATTTTTAAGTGCTTAACATATTTCTTTTTGAAGATGAGGGGGTCATTAGAGCATAGGTATTTATGAGACTTTACTCATGAATATATGTATGTATGTATGTTTAGGTGACAAAAGGCCTTGACTTTTTTTCAGAAACAGTGGACACAAGTCATTTTTTCATCCTTGTATTTATTTATTTTATTTTTTGTTTGTTTGTTCGTGTATTAGACTTAATGTGAGCTCAAATAAACGTACTATTCATAAATATAATTAATAATCTTTAATTAAAAATTGTCAATGAATGAATTTTTTTCATGATTCATATGAGCAGTTGCAATGGGTAACAGTTGTTAGAAACGGTTTAAAAAAACTATGATGGTTATAAAATTTGCGTCACAATTGTCTAATAGTTATGATGTGAATAAATTGAAGAAACAAAATAACGAATATGTATTTTGAGAGGGCAAAGTACGTAATTTTTTAAGAGAGTAATATTTTTGCAATATCATAGATTTCAAATTATTAAATCCTTGAAAAGATGGATTGTTTGTTGCCTTCAATTGCAACATTTGACAGATTCCATTCTCATAGAATTTGTGGACAAACCCCTGACTGCTATTATTTCTAAATTTATTCTGTCAAAAACAAACAGTTGTGACGTGTTAAAGTCCAACCAGCTCCTCATAATTAAGCCAACAACAGCAACAAAAGGGTTTGAAAGGCCGTACATTGTTGTATATGGGAATAACAGCACGGATGGTAAAATTTGGTGGACCATTTAACACATTTTGGGTCATTTTAGTACCCATGTACTTATTCACTTAGTTTGATATAATCAACTGCTATTAGCAAGGACCTTAAACGCACAATTAAGACGATGAATGATCGTTTAGGTGCTCTCCCTCACTCTGTGCTCAAGACAGTGTTTCTCAATCTCTAGGAAATAGGAGATGAAACACCAAACTTTATTTGAATGTTTAGTATGTCAAATGAAACTGAATTCAATGCACACTTTTCCATATTTTAAAGTGACCCATGACACTAAATAACGGCAACCTTTGAGTAATAATGTCATGGTGTACCACCTTGACAGGCTCCAGTGGTTGATAACTAGTGGTTTAAATCATTCATTTATAAACTCTTTTAACAATGATGTAAACTGAGAATTAAAAGTCTTAGTCGTTTTGCTTTTTAATTTTAATGGAATTCAATGGTTCTTTTTGGTATTGAACGAAGGATATCACTTTACTGGGGTGGCGAGGGTTTTTTTATTTTATTTTTAATTTAGATTAAGTCTTGGACGAGTAAGTCACTTTCTTATATTCATTAGTAAGTCTTTCACAAGATAGTTTATCCTTCCTTGGAACTTGGGGTTTGATAAGTTCATGACTCTGCTTCTTGTAATTAAATACGTCTTCAATATATTAAACAAGAATTATCTGTCCTAGAATTGATTGTAGGGAGTACATTTATTATTTAACAAAAAACGAATTTTAATGAAATAATTTTGTATGTATCAAAAACAGTTCTCAGATACGCAAGGATCTTATTATAATCCCTGTTTTTACTCTCTTTCTCTCTCTCTTTTCTCTAGGCCCTTAAATCCTGAAGAAGAAGAAAAAAAATTCTACTCAAAAACATTGAATTCAAAGCAATAAAAAGGATGTTAGACAATAAAAAAAAAAGGATCTTCTTCTTTCTTTGTAACATGAAAAATAACCAGGTCCTTCAATGAATGGTTTACATGTATGTATAACTTCTTGGCTCTAAACAAAAGATTTTTCCATTTTATTTTGTCTTGGAAAAGGATGTACTTTTATTATAACTAGTATATATGTATGTATGTAATTAATTCGACCTTCCTTCCATTGCAATGAAGGTCAAGACGATGGATCGTCATATTTTTTGTTTCTGAAATGAGATTTGTATCTACTCACTTTTTATTTTTTATTATTTTTATTTTTAGGAAGGAGAGGTGGAACAGCCCATTTAAAAAGTGACTTGAGGATATCTTTATATTATATATAAAAACACTGTCTATCTCCTTTTGAACAAATCGGATCATAGAACTACATATAGGTCTATGTATGTATGTACATATACAAATTGTCCATTTTTGACTCTTTTTATTCTAATAGGATTTTAATTACACACAGTTTATATATATATATATATATATATTACCGTTTTTTCGAGACATTTGATTAAGGAGAATAATATTATTAAGTACATGGATATATGTATTATGAAATTGGTATTTAAGAGCTCGTTTTTTTTACCTCTCTAGAGATATGTATGTACATATATATATAGATGTTATTAAGGTGATAATTAAGGCATATTATTACTATTATTATTATTGTTATTATTATTATAACATATCATTCACAAGACGCAGCAGCCAGAGAGACAAGAAACATAATATCATCATATCATCTGTTCCTCTAAGGAACGAAGGGAAAAAAAAAAAGAATTAGAAGAAAAAAATAAAATCACAAACTGTTAAAAAGAGGGAAAATTCAGTTTATAACATAGCATAGCAAAGAGGGAAAGGTACCCCCTTATTACGTTTGTTTGAAGGAAACAATTGGAAACTCAATTCACAGATGTATTCATTAAAATGCTAAAAACTGTAGTTACGTACACACATACATACGCACAACCAAAGATGATAGTTTGTAAATACATATGTACGCCTACATAATGTTTAGTCTACATAAATGTGTTGAAATCTAATTGTATGTACATATATTTTGTTGTTGTTGTTGGCCCCGTTTTTTTTTTTTTTTTTTTTTTTTGTATATGTGTGTGACAAAGCTTCATTTTAGCTCCTATAATTACAGACATATACATATATTTATTCATCAACATAATATCTAATTATGCAAAAGTGTATATTTTGCACGACACCCCCCTCAATTAATTATATTGATTCAACTAAATGTATTTGTTAATCATTATACTAAAAGGATTTTAAAAAAGAGATTCAAATCCCTTTCAGCCTTACCAGACACCCAGTTGACCACTATTTACCTTTTCGAAACATAAAAACGATATCACAATAAAAAAAGGCTTTTCCTCCTTGGCATGCATAACTTTAAACAAATTCTCCTAGGACAAAGGAAAACATTTTATTTATGTTTAGGCAGAGGTAGGTAGGCCTTTGTGAGGGTCTTTAATCCTACTTAAACAACCTGCTTTAGAGATTATTCCAATAGAATATATACTCTAATTGTTGTCTGGTAGGGAACATATGTTATGTGTACAAATTAATTATGCGGCTTCTCCAGAGTCATATGCAAATATTTAAAAGGGTTTTTGACGCATCCAACTTTATGGTATTCATATTTATATAATGTTATTATAATTATATTTATTTTTTGTTAGAATACCTATTTAAAGCGGAGTCAATCACTTTGCTGTGTTTTTTTCTATAGTGATTTTTTTAGTTAAATAGTTATAAAATGTACTGTTTGGGATATGGCCCTAATCCATTTCTTAGATCCATATTTCTCAGTAGTGAAGACAAAAAAGAGAATTATTTACTACTTTTTTTTTAGAAGTCTTCAAAATTTGGCCCTCTGCAGGATGAGGGGTATGTCCACGAGAATGTCAACTCCCAGAACTGTTGAATACAGAAGAAGGGAGCATCAAAAGAGCCTTTAACGTCTTTTAATAATCTCAGTTAACCTCCTTAAATTGACCATTTCCTGGAACTTTGTATTTGATAGGCAACTTTGAATTCGGTCTACAATGCCTTCAAATTGCTCTTTGGTCTCGTAAGCACCTCCAGCGATATATTTATAGATTTTCCTAAGGATTATAGAATACAGTGGAGCCTCGAATTCACGTACATAATGAAGGATAGTTTCACCTCTCATAGTACAATGTATGCAAAAAAAAAAAAAAAATATGAGGGCTCTAAGAGTTTGTCTAAATTCATAGAAATATGGTTGTTGTTTTTTTTTCGTTGTCAAAAGTGAATTTTTTGATTCATCACTAACATGCTCCCATCAAAATATGAAAGAATTGATTAATGAATAATACAGGGTGAGTCATGGGAAACGGATGTTTTTAGAACGCCCCTTGCTCTTTAAGGATAAGTGATTAAAAAGTGAGGAAGGTAGTTTTTAAAACCGCCTAAGATGCCATTTAGTTTGTTGTTATTTGTTTATCTTTTACGTTAAGTTTTGTACTTGTTAATCATTACTTTTGAATTGCTTTTCTTTTCAGATTTACTTTAAATTTTGACTTTCTTTCCCTCATGATATCGTGGAATCTTGAACACCGTGTGTTTGTTTATGACACCTACGTGAAAAATGGTGAATCAGTGACAGAAACCCGACGTCTCTTTAAGCGAAGATTCAACATCAGTCGTCACGGTAATGTACCAAGCCGCAGTTCCATTCTTAGATGGGTTAATGCACTAAGAACAACTGGTTCGTTATTGAAAACCAAACCACCCGGTCTTGCCAGAACCGCCAGAACACCAAGAAATGTGAATCGAGTGAGAGAAGCAATCACCCGAAGTCCTAGGCGCTCTGCTAGTGGAAACCAACTTTAGAACGCGACTTCAAATTTGTGCTCGTGAAAATGGCCAACATTTGTCTGACATAGTTTTTAAATCCTAAATATTCCATAATAGCAGTGTTTAATGAATGCTTTTATGTATGAAAATAAATTTTTTTTTTAAATATTTGCAGAGTTTTGTCTTCTTTAAAAACATCCGTTTCCCGTGACTCACCCTGTACAATTCATTGGTAATTGATGTTATTCAATTTAAAAAAATGTTGTGACAGATCCAAAAAAACAAAATCTTAGATAAATAAATGAATCTTCTCTCTTCTTCATTTCTTATTACGTATACCATAAAAGATTACTTTTTATTTATGAAAATAAATGGGTGATGACGGATGGGTCAATGAGTAATGAACATGAATGACTCCGTATCTCCTATATCGTTACATATCATAATACATTTATTAGAGACATATTTATTATCAAATAAGAAAGTCCCGTATGTTAATCAATATTTTTTTACTTTAAAATGGTAGAATCATGAAATTATATAAGGCATTAGGCCTACACTCATCGATATTATTTGGGGGTTAAAAATCCCAATAACCGATTAGCTGATCAATTACCCTCCAATTACCAAATTAACCCTTACTGATTCCAGTAAAAATAATTAATCAAATAATAGTCCACAAATTTGAATTTTAAGCTAGTTGTAAGTTTTTTAAACTTAAGAAACAAAAGAAAACAAAAAAAAAGGTTAAAGTTGATACCACATATCGTATTGGCTTGGCAACTAAGTTCTTGCCGTTTTTTTTTGTTAAACTTTATTGAGTTTAGAAAGTTTACTATCTGTTTCTATTGCAATATTTTTTTATTTATTTTTTTAAAATCAATAAATCTTAAATGAAAAATAAGAACTAACAATTATTTAATCAATGATGTATTCTCCATTCGTGTTGACAGCGTTTCCCCAGCCGTTCAAATAGTTTCTCAATACCTCCTCGGTAGAAATTGTTGATTTCTACGATTTTTGTTGTGTAAGCATGTTTCTTAAAGCATGAGGAGAGCACACACTCCATATTTTGTGGACTTTTCCTTATTAGGTGAAGAAGCTTCTCTATACAGGGTTGAGAACAATTTATCTGCCCTCTGCCAATTCCTCTGGCGTGAATATTCATGCAAAAGTTGGTTTAACTCCACTTCATCAAGGTCTGTTGGGTGGTCAAAACGTCTTTCAGATCAAAATATTCCTCTTTAAACTTAACAAACCAGTAACGAGCGGTTCTTTTTCCCATTGCATTTTCCCCAACCATAAACACATGTAGTTTTTTCAGCAGTAAAGCCTACATTAAATGCAAAGAGAAAGAGGTGTCGAAAGGTCATATTTTTTTTCAACTCGGCATTCCATTTTGATGATCTGAAAGTACGTAAAGTGAAATAACTTGAAATGAATATATTGCAATATAACAGATAGTAAATTATATAAACTCAATAAAATTTAAAAAAAAAAAAAACCGGCAAGAACTTAGTTGCCAACTTTTAATTTTCTTTTTAATTTCTTGATTCTGTTATATACTTTTACAAGAATTTGATACGGGTTTTTTTTTAGAAAAATAAAAAATATTGGTAGTACATACAAAATATAAAGCTCCCTCAAATCAGATATTGGCTTGTATGAAGGATTTCATTTCAAACACTGTACTTTATTCTTACTCTTATGAATGCCTTATAAATGAGCTTCAAACCATATTTTTTGAACTGCTCATAGAAACTGATATCCACACAAGAAACACTTCCTGAGAACAATATATATATATAAATATATATATATATGTACACTATGTTGGCCAAAAAGGAGCTCTACTATAATGGGCCATAAACAATTATTTATAATTGGTCTTAGCCTCTACCCCTGGTGGTGGTGTTGTTGTTGGATAGTTATTTTTATGAACAATAACTTCTTCCTCATGAAATGAGTATTTGTTTAAGAGGAGCAGGAGGGGTAAAGGAAGGAGAGATTTCTTGAGTCCTCTTTTTAGATATATACTTATATATAAGTATATATATATAAGCTCCTTCCTCGTTTCCTTCCCCCCTGATTGTCTTATTATTTCCCTTCTTAATATTTTAATGTCCCCTCAAGCCATCTTTAAATATATATATATATATACTTAATCGCAAAAAATCGTTACTTAAATAATAATATAATGTGTATTTTTTTTAGACGGTTTTCAAACCCTGGAAGAAAAGGGAAGAGAGAGAGAGAGAGAGAGTAGAACTAAGGAGAAAAAATATGTTCATACATTTAATGGGACCCTTATAATCACTACCATCCTCATCATCATTATCCGAGTTATAAGTGTCCCCAAGGTGATGCTGTCCAATATGTATGTAAGTACATATGTAGTCTCTTTCAAGGGAGTACAGAGCAGCAGTCCATGGATAATCAATAATAAATGACTTACACACACAAAAAAAAAAAAAAAAAAACACCATGTACGTCTGAAGGTAGTGGATGAACTCACCTATAGTTCATTATAACATTAAATATAACGAGTCTAAGGATCTCGACCTAATGATAAGGAACCGTACCATTACATGCCCGGATAAAACATATATTATTATTATTATTAATAATAATAATAATAATAGCACGTGAATCGTATTGTTTGTTTTTTTTGTTTTTTTTTTCTTCCGTGGAAACATCATTTGGATGTTGTTCTTCAACTCCACTTCCATGAAAAAGCATGCTCTTTCAAATTAAATTAAATTATAGAGCTTTGGATTTTTGGACATACAACCTATAAATATGTTGTTGGCTGGGGATAAAATATCATGGATGTAAATATGGTTCAATGTATTTTGAGTATGCGTACATACATACATCTGCCCACATTTGCTATTTTGGGATAGCATTTATGTACATATATTGGTGTATGTACAAACATTGGTGTATATATATATATATATATCTTAATTTTGCTTCTTTTTTTTTTTTTTTTTTTGATGGATTTGACCTTCTTTGACCTTGGATACAAAGACTATAAGTTGTACTACTTATACTTACTTGCTCTCTACAAATAAAGAGTTGACTATAAACAAAAAATAACTGTTACTCAACTGGGCAACGCTGCGCTATATATGTATATATTTATAAATATATATCAGGTCATAACGTTTTGTATGTAGATTGAAGAGCCTGCTCCCTTTTGCAACATGGGCACAAGGCCCTACTCTCTAGTAGGGTTCATATCCCTTCCCCTCAACTTGCAAATCAAATTTTGACACCCTAGCCCACCTCAAATTCGACCTTCTAAGTCTTTACATTGTATTTTGATCTTAAAATCATGCTCTAGTGACCTGAAAACGACCTCGGAGAACGTCAAAACATAGATTATGTCCTTTTTATGTGGGGGTCAAATTACTCTTAGTACACCTAGTTCCTTAGTCCTCTTGGCTGACCGTGATCCTCAGTCAAACGGTCAAAAGGACTCGCAGTATATAGATCAGATGACCTTTTTTACATCTAAATGCGTATGTATAAGGCTTTAAAACTGTGTTTGTAAGACGAAATTTGTTCCTCATCTAACTAGGTAATTAACTTGAACAACAAAACTTGAGAACGATTGTAGGAGTCACTTTAATGTCTTTATACACACGAACCTTTTTTGTTCTTCAGCTTGAGTATGCAATGTTTTTTCACGTTTGAGTGCGCACATGTTATTTTTAAAAAAATACAAATACTTGATATTTATTTGAAGATTCACCCATTTGTGTGGGTCTTTTTCCTGTCAATCATGAGGAATATAAAAGTGAGTCTGAAGAACAATAGTGTAATTATGAATACCTATTTATTTCCATTAGTATGTAAAGACAAGGACTTTATTTTGTAGTCAAATACATCAAAACGACGTCATTCTCCTTTGGCCGTCCATATTATTCAGTCAATTCATGGAAGACTGAGCATTGATCTTACAAGTTTGAGGAGTTAGTTCTGTGGATATGCCGGTCTGTTTGAATCTAAACTGTTTGAGTCATTAGACACATGCATAAAAATGTACTATTTGATAACTTAAAAGTGCTTTGATGGGGGAAAGTTCCAATTGTGGCTAGTCAACACGAAAAACAACCTACACTGTTTTTCTCAAAAATGAGCTTGGACTTAAATTAGTTATCTTTCATTTCTATTGCTAAATTATGTTGATTCATTCTTTGAAGGATCCACAAATTACATTAAAAAAAAAAAAAAAAATTCCAGGCCATACTTCAAGAACTGATGATAGCCTGTCAGCTGCACTTCGCATCTCCGCCTCAAACATTGAACCTGACTTTGATGCACTTGTTAAAGCCCAGCCACTGAACTGAAAGAAAAAATAACTTAAAATAACTTAAAGCTACCAAATTGGATAGTTAACCTACAAATGAAGACATGTAAAGACACCAACTAGCAGTGAACTGGAACGCTATCTTTGAAAGCCTTTTTCTCAAAATCACAGTTCAGAGATGCTCAATGACTTTTAATAGTACATGTCTTGCTTAATGTTGCGAGCACAAAGACAAGGAGCTCAAAACCTCTTGTCAACAAACAGTATTTGAAACTCGGAATATACATATTTAGGGAGTGGATGTGACTGAAAATGTTTACTAATTTAAGTTATAAACAGTGAAAAAAAAAAAGAGTTCATACTTTGTTATCCATGGGTTTGGAAATTTTGATTGAATAAAGGACTTTTCATTGCTTATTTATACGAACATAGTCACCTCATACCAGACATTGTCAAAGCAATGCTATTTACTGCTTTGTTTTACAAAATAATACAATAAATATTTTGGAGAATGGAGTGTAGCCTTTTGACTGGCCCCCTACAATATTTTCTGTTTCTCATAGTGCCCCATGGAAAAAATAATTGTCATCCCCAACTCTAGACTATAGCTCCTGGGTATCGCAACCCATCTCGCAAATTTGTATATAAAGCCCACAACTGACTCCAATATTGAGAGTCAATGTCTTTTCAGAGACCCCAAAGGATCCAAAGCTAGCCATCCACACTCTTTACAATTATGAAATGTGAAAAACACCTCTAGTAGGGATCATTTGATCAATGGAACTCCTTCCCACAACATCCCTACACGAACAAAACCTAGTTTTACTAAAACAAAACAAAGTAAAAAAACTTGGTAGGAAAACAAAGGCTTTTAACAAGTTCTCAGAGGGATGTTCATTGAGGCTAAGGCTTGCTTAAGAAGTAAGAGGAGCCAAGATGTGTCCCTCAAAAGAAACAAACAAAACATTTTTTATTTTTTTTTAAACAAAAGCAACTCTTTAATAAATTTAAGGGTAACCAACCAACCAAGAAAGTAAGTAACTAACTAACTAAGAGTATATATCAGCTCCAGACCTGCTCTTTCTTTTCTTACTTTGTGTGCGTTTTTTTTTAGTATATTTTAAGAGTTAATTGAGGTTTTAAAAGAGGATAGAAGTGGTATAAACAGATTTACATCGTCTTGAAACGATTTTGTGTGTGGTCATTATTGGGTTACGTGTGTGTGTGTGTATTTATCTCTTCAACTTCTGGTCTTTTTATTTCTCCTCTTAAACTCTCTCTCTCTCTCCCTATTTAAAAAGGAATATCATTACATAGAACATATTAGTAAAAAGAGATACTCAACAGGTGACATCCATGGCCCCATCTTCTTCTTCTCCTCAATAATGATAATAACTAGTTGCTGTTATTGTTATTATTATTATTATTATTATAATAACAGCGACCTATAACGACAAATTTTATAAAAATAATAGATGTACATACATTTCCCAATAGGGAACCGTTAGAAGACGAAGAAGGAGCAACAGCAAAATTCCATTCTATCCATGGGTGTCAAATGGTTATTAGTATTATTACGTATTTATGTTCATACAATCAAGCGTTGAGACACTCTTTGTTGTTGTTTCATTATTCTGTTCCTTTTTTTTTTTAATATCAAATTCAATAAAGAACATTCATAAATATTTATTTCCCACGTGAAAGGAAGAAAGTGACGTCTTATTTTTTTATATTTTTTTTTTCGCTCTTTATAAAAGATTTTTTTTTTTTTTTGACAAATTTATTATTTGATTTCCTACAACTCCTTGTTTTTTTTTCTTCCTTTATATTTATCTACAAATATTTTTACTTATGACTACATACAGTGGCACTCTGAATAGCGAGCAAATATCCGTACTTGCTGAAAGACACTCATACAATATAGAATTGAGTATACTTAATCGATTGATTATCAGGATCAAAAGGTCTATGGCTAGCTAGTAATATGAAGCAAAAAGTGCTGGTTAAAGGGGAGTGGTCTTGGGGCAAGGGCTTAAAAGTACACAAATAGGAACGGTCTTCAGATGTATTTAGATAATTTCAAATTGTCAATTTCCCTCATGAAAAAGTTCCACTCATACTTTTTTTTTTTTTTTTTTTTTGACCGAGCCCTACATATTCAGTTACTGGCACTGATCTAAGGAAAGCCGGAAGGGATAGTCAATACATTTTTTAATAATGTACCATATTATACATTTAACTATATTCATTGGGACACAGTGAGTCTTATATTTCAACTTTTGAACTGTTCAAAGTAAAGAAAACTCGATTTTTGTATAACAAATATATGTATAATTTTAGAACTTTTTGTAGTAATAAAATACGTAGGTATCAGGTTGGACATTTCTGGCAGCCTAAGATGACGAATTGATTCTTAATCCTTATTGAAATAATTACCATTTGTAAAAGTGTGTTGCATGGTTCAAAAACACTCACAAAGCAAGCTAAACTTTTGCTAAATACCTAGAAGGCATCAAGTCACAAAACTGACAAAAAGCTTGCTTCTGTAAAAAAAAAATATCTACCAATAGATGGCGAAAAGATGGTATCTAGATCACAAGAATGATTAAGACGTTATTATTGTTTTAGTATAAAGTGAGATGGAACTTGGATTCTTAAGGAGTGAGCAGTGGAAGGATGCAACAACTTCCACTCAGTCAAAGAATTCAATTGTTTGTTAAAAATCGGTATTTCATAAAATTTCATAAAAGAGGTCTGAGGTATTCATTAATGTATCACATTGAATGAAACATTCTTTTAAGCATTCCGTATAAGGTATTTAAAAACTATTTATCTAGCTAGCTAGCTAGGTATGTATGTATGTGTGTATGTATGTATGTATCTACAGGTAGGAGAGAGAGACTCAAGAATCATAAGGTTCGTTAAATATACCCATTTATTTTATTAGTTTTATAGAAAATAATTGCAAACTTAATTGAATATTTTATTTTTTACTTTTCTTCGTTTTGAAAGAACAAGAAGAAGTTTTTTTTTTTTTTTTAAAAAAAAAAAACCAATTGATTTTCACTCGGTGGTCGGAACACCCCTACAGAGAGGGCCCCTCAGTGGGGGGACGACCCATATCGATAATAATGAGGAATATTTATTATTATGTTTAGTTAGATTTTCTGACTCCTCTACATGCATGAACGGTTGATCATTTCCCGCTTCATGGAGTCACTTCTTTGATGTTGGGAGAAGAAGATTGAAAATTAAAAGGGCATCCATCATTGAGGGGAATTACATTATGTGTATGTTTATGTTTATTATTATTATTATTATTATTATGGGTAAATAATGAGTATTTATGAACAATTTATATGATCTAAAGAACAATTTTGCATTCAACAACATCTCTCCGGATGTTGTTGATTCATGAGGAGTCTAAATAAATGAGGATGATAAGAACCTAATAATTAGATTTGTAGATTTATGAGATAATAACATTGTTTTATTTACCTAAGATTCGCAAACAAGGATCCTTTATGGGCAGACTATGAGGGGGCTGACTTACGTTTCTATGCATGGTTCTAACTTCTAATGAGCTACATACAAATATAAAGTTTAATGCGTCTGAGAGAACTGTTTAAATTATATATTTTGAATAGTGTATTTTCAGCTGTTTTATCTCATTATTAAATTAGTGGGGATTTGTAGAGGCAAGCAATCAAAGAGCCCATCTTCTTTGATACTTTAAATATTTTACTAAGACGCTCTCAGATAGTTTTTTTTGTTAAATTAAAACTTATCTAATCATAAAATTGAAATATCTGCCTCATAGCTTTAAAATTGGGCCGATTGAACAACAAATCCTTTTAAAAAAAAGGCAAAATCTTCACTCTCAAATGTCCATTTTTCATGAATGCAAATAACATTTTACTCTCTCAAAATCAAATCATTCTTACACATGGCATTTAAAGTCATTTATCCATCAAAAGAACAGAATAGAATTAATAGAATATATCTTTACCTCCTCATTGGTTTGGGCATGATTCAGGTTGCTCGCTCCAGATTAGATTATTGGATGCTGACGAGTGTGACCCTTAGAATGGAGTTTTTGATGACTCCGACTAAGGTATTTATTGACGAGGAGAACTTTCTTTTTAGATATGATTTTAATCTTCATACTTTTTTAATTGGACTCAATTATGGTCTATTTGTGATTTGTGGGATTTTTCTTCCAAGAAACTGGACACTTTTAACCGACTGTGTGAAAAAAAAAAATTAATAGACATCCACAGAATACATACATACATATATATATGTACGACTAATCGTATAGCGGTAATTCTGATCCAGTTATTCAAGGAATTGATGTGTTCAATCGGGGAATTTTTTATTTTATTATTTAGAGTCTGGTTAAAATGACATCATCTACATTTGTAAGTAGGTAGAGAAAAACAACAACCTTGGAACAAATGCAACAGAAAGGAATGTCACTTATTTTTTTTTTGCTCATTCCAATCTGTGGAATAACTTGAAATGTTCTTGAATGTTTCAATATTATTATTAATAATAATAATAACATTATTATTATTTGAGGTGACTCCCCCGTCACTTTGAACCCCGCATTATGACTGTCAAATAAAAAGAATTTTCTGTTGAATTTGACGAAGAATAAGTAGTTGTTGGGTCGTTTTGTTCTTTGACCTTGTGTCAGAAGCTACCTACCTATCCCTCTACATATATATACCGTCAGCGACTACATATAATTGCAACTGTTGAAGAAATTATTATTATTATTTAAGAATATAAATTGCCAATCATTACATGACATTAAAAACCCTGTCAGCAGGATTTCCCTGCTCCTATCCTAAAAAAAAAAAAAACCAGTCTAATCATGCAACAACTGACCTGTTACACTTGTCTATACATAGATTTATAGGTTACAATTTAAGGTCTCTCTGCATGATGTTTTGAATCTTCCTCCCCCCCTCCACTTCAAGAGAACCTTCGATAATAATTATTTATTGCTCCAATTAGTCATTTAACGAGTTAAATATATATGCATTTACATGGCTACACATGTAGGGACACTTGATGCGCGCCATTTGAGGGGTAGAAAGAGCATTAATGTATGTATATATATATATATATATATGTAGAGATCAGAGGATATTGTAAACCAGATCTGCGATTGTGGATTCCGAATCTGGCGCTCTCATTTGAGCATCAAATCGATATGTTTGTGAGGAATATGGAATTTTTTTTTATTTAGACTCGTGGGGTGAGTGCAGCTATAAACGTAGTTTCTTAGAGGCATTCAAATATAAGTGAAGGAAGAGGGAGAGTTGATACACTTTTTGGTTTTTCTTGCCCATGTGCAAAATTTGTACATCTCTTTATTCTGTTGATTGTTGCAAATTGTAAATCAATATCTTGGGCAGAATGGATCTACATACTTTGTTGCAATATATATATATATATATATATATGTTAGATAATAAAAAATTATCAGGAGGGAGAGTTGATACACACTAAAATGCACTATTTCAAAATCAAAGTGAAGTGTATTTTTATAATATATAAAGAAATAATATTTATTATTTTACTTTTTTCTACATTAAAAGGGCCCTTTTCATTTTTGAAATTTATCTTCTCCCTCCTTTGTCTCCACTCCTCCAGTACATCAAGTTATTATTTGTCTTTGTACACAAAGTAATCTATGTACTACTCTAAACACAGATTAAAAATATTTTATCTTGATTTATCTTTTTTAGATGTTTTTTTGTTTTTTTTTTGTTTATTCCATAAGAGGGAGAGTAAACCTGTATCAACTCTCCCTTATTTGGCTTTTGGGTTTATTTGCTTTGTTTGCAAGGCATTGTGTTATTTTAACTTTTAAAGTATTTTTATAGTATTTAGTTTTTTTAGAGTGTTGTTACATAGGAAAAAAAAAGTTTCGTTGAAATCCAAACAGTTTAATCAAAGTTACAATTCTGACCTTGTTTTTATACAAGAAATGATGAGTACTTTTTTTTATTCATTTTATCCTTTTCAATGTGGTGCATGATGATGGAGGAGGAGGGGGGAAGGATCCACTCATGAAAATATTCATTGCTAAGAGCTAGAAAGTGGAGGTCTCTACGGGCCTCTACTATTTACAAGCTCTACCCGGGTGACGGATTTGCCGAATATTGTGGGATTGAGGCAGAGATGAAAATTGAATTTGGATCCTTTCTTTTGGAGGAGCCCTCTCTATCCGGGCACCCCTATGCACAGCATATAATATTGAGTAATATACCCACTTTTTACGTCACTGCTCGTAGTTATGTTGATAGACTGAGGAAATCCTTCTCATAGTACAATGTAAGCTCAAATTTGACTCTTAATATAATTGGAATCCTAATAAGTCAGACTAAACGATAACGATAATGGATTTAGGAGTAGAATAGAAGGCTATCCATTCAAAGAAGAGTGTTCTAAACAAGTTTTTTTTAATTGGCTGTAATCTGCATTAATTGTCATTTTAACGTACACACAATTTCATCTTCTCGAGGATCTTTTTTGTAGCTTTTTTTTTTTTTTTTTATGGAGAGGGTCTCATCAACTGCTAGGACTTGTAATTAGAGATTTTTTTTATTATTATTATTATGGTGGAATATAAATATTTTCTCAAGGAGTTTGTTCTATGCTAGAGCAGTGAAGATTCTCTCTCTCTTTCCCTCTCTCCACACGTTATTAACCCATTTGAAAAGAGGTTTTGTTTTTATTATTATTATTTTTGTTATTTTCACCCTCTGCCTTCAATATTAAACAAAAAAAAACTTTGAAATTCAATTCCTATTGTTTGGAACAATAATAATAACAATAATAATAAAAAGAAGTAGAATAAAGTAAAAAGACTTCATTGCCTGGAACAAAAATGAATATTGTAATATATATAAATATATATTAAATTTGTCAAATTGGAAGCAATTTAAAAAAATCTTTTTTCTTTTGATTAAAGTGAATAGAAAAATAATAATAATAAAAATGTTTTTTCGGGAAGCGTTTCCTGAAGGAACTTTATGTATGTAAATATGTATGTAAATCAACTAACTACTTATCTAGTTATATAAGTGCCCCACATATTATCAAATCTACCCATGTTATAACTGTTCATAAATTCTGACCTTGAATAATTTCCATATTTTCTTCTTTCTTTAAAAATAAACTATTTGAAAAAACACACAAAAATAGGATTTTTTGTTTTTTCTTTTACCTTTGATCAAACATTTTTTTATTTATTTTACCTTACGAAGAAAAAGAAATAATCAATAAACATTTTCTATGTGAGGTACAAAACATGTATATGTACAGTTAAAGAAAAAAAAATTGTTGGCTCAAGAAGTTGATCAAAGGGCTCCTCTTCGACAAGCATATGTATGTATGTATGTATGTCTAATCCTTTTTATAGTATAACTACAAATCCATGTTCAAGAAAAGGGGAGATTAGTCTCTGCAAACTTAATTAAATTATGTAAAAATAAAGTTTGTCAAACGATAGACTAATTATAAATATATTATTATTATTCACTCTACTAAGTAGAAGAAAGAATATATATATATATATATATAAATAGGGGGAAAAAAAACCTGGACCGAACAATCATTATTATTATATCAATCAAAATAATATTAGTAGAAATTTTGTAGTTTTATATATATATATATATGTTATATTCATTTCGTTTTCCCAATTTTCTTTTTTCTTTTTTTACAGAAGGAAAATTGTTCTCTGTATATGATTTTTGTCTTCTTTTATTATCCCCATAAAATGAGTGTAAATTCACTTTTTAAAGGCTTTTTTTTTCCTTCTTCTATGTACTGCTCCTTGATATCAAAAGAGTACTAGGAGTTGTTGTTGTTGTTTTTGAATAGTTTTGAGTAGGGAAAGAGAGAGAGAGAGAAGTACAATGGCCTCTCATTTCTTCATTTCACACCTGGGTTAATGAATTATTCAAAGAAATTTGAATAATAGAAAATGGAAAACAAAACAATAAAAATTTAAAGAAAGAAAGAAAGAAAGAAACAAAGTGTTTTATGATGGGGAGAGATGATTGAGTCACTTCTGTAGGAGGGAGAGAGAGAGGGAGGAGGGTCAATAGAATGAGTATATCTCTTTTATTTTTTTGATACGTGCAAAACATCAAACGTCAATGATCCATTGTATGTATGTATGTTGCCCCATTTTAGTCCATCCCTCCTCGCCCATAAACATATATAAGTCGTCATCAGAGTAACACACTCAAATATTGAGCCCTCTAAAACACAATGGAATAACATTGAGCTCGTATCCTAAGTATTTTGACTACAAAAGCTTGACACGGAGTAACACTGTGTTTTAAAACCAGGCTGAGAATCATTTTGAAAGGAAAGTCTAACAATATCCCTAAGCTTAAATGATGATAAAAGTTCCTCTGAAGCCATCGACACCTATTTGGATTTTATATCAGCCTTTTATTCCAGACAAAATCCCGATTCTAAGAACCTTCCTTCTCGTCTTCTCCTGCCCATCTTGATATGACCCTACGCACTTGTTACTCGTCCTATGAGACCCCCCAGGTCTTTGTCTCATCTCCGTATCGAAAACTGGATTAAAGGGAAAAGTCTTGTTGTTGTCTCCGTCGTTATTCCTCACGACTGCTTCTGTATCTTTATCGATTGTTCAGAGTCTTGGTCTTGCCTCTGGTGAGATTATATACACCTAAACACTCCTTGTTACACAAGTACAATCCTGCAAAATACTAACTACTATGTAGAGTCTGACTTAACCCATCAAACTGACTGCTTATGCTTGATTTTGATAAAGAAGGAAGGATTAAGAAACCAGATGAATTCCTTCTCCACACTAATACTTATTAAGTAGTTCTATCATGAGTCTTTGATTTCTAGCGAATTTTTGCTCGAAATTGAATGAAAATTTACACATTTTGATGGACAATTTCTTCAAAGTTAAGGACTTTTATCGAGCGCTTGACGTCTTGTTTGAAAGCTGTGGATCTCAGCTCTTTAATGCATTCCTTATTAACCCATTTCATGTATGTAATATTCAAGGAATTATTTAAATACAAAGAATTTGGCCGACTTTTTCACTAAAAAAAAAAAAAGATTTTTTTTTCTAAAGTTATGGTTTATAAACCGTTTCTTCTTTATAAATACATAAATATATATATATATATATATATGTATATCCAAAGTACATACGAGATAAATAAAGCCGTTTGATAGCATTTAATTAACTTCTTCTAGGTACATAGAAGCCAAATATTCTTTAATCTTCTTTCTTTTTCTCTTTTTTTTTTGTTTTTTCTTGTTTTGCGTTTTAATTAATTTTTTGTCACCTTCCCTACAAATGATACAAAATGGTAGGGTAATAAGACTGGGAGACGCACATTCCTTACTTAATTAAAAAGACATTTTTTTTAATTTATTTTTGGTACTTGTGAAAAAGACACAACGGAAAATCACGTAAAGTTGTCAACCCCTACTCTCTTATTCATTCGCCCTCTATTTAATTTTTATATTACAACATCAATATATATTTATATATATACTACTATAAAGCAAATTACATTTTTTTTTTTTTTGTACAATTGTCCTAAAAAATATTTACAATTAATATATCGTATAGTGAGATCCTCCTAAGGCCATTTTTGATAAAGTTACGCTTTCCATTTCCAACTATGATGATGATGACTTGTAAAATATCTACAGTCATGTCCTCAGATTCTCATATTATTTATTTCTTTTGTTTTCACTGATTAGCCAGAAAATTTCGATCAACCAATTTCACATTTATATGTATACGTATATACACCAATATATCAATCATTAATTAATTTAATTGACATGGTACTTAATGACTTTGTCCATAGATACAATTTGTTTAGCGTTAGGATTGATTATAACTTCCACTTTGTATCCATATCGAAGTCCTCAAAGACTTGGTCTTTGATATTTTTAATCTCTATCCCTTCAAAGTCTTGTTCTGTGTGTGTCTGTCCAGATCCAGGTCAAAGCAACTAAATGGATGAGTGTAAATTTTCTTTTCTAAAAAATAAAATCAATTTTTTTTCTCTAGATTTCAACATGGCCTGGACTCCTTTAAAATTTGCACTTCCCTTGGTAGATGCTAACGTGGTCTTGACCACAACACTGACTCCAACTATTTATTAATTTCATTTCATTTTGGCTCGATTAATAGTACTGAACCCTTTGTACAATTAACGAATACAGCAGAGAGCACGTTCCATCAATTTGTAGTCATGGAGAAAAGTTCAAAAATTATGTACACTCTAAATAAATCAAACATCCAAGGGGAATCATCTCCATTGAAAGACCCTTAAATTGAACATTAATGCTGCTCATTGAAACAACTTGATCCATCTGGATACAACCTTACAAGTTACAACCTTGATCGACCTTATTTTTATCCATGGCTTGAAATCCTTGATTTCTTTCAAATCTCAAATCATTAGGGCCACCCTGTCTTAGTAGATATATCAAATAGCTCCTTAAGGCTATTAATATGTTATATATACATACATATTATAGCAATAAAGGTAAAAGGTCTATTTAAAGCCACCTGTTTGTGTGTACTCACTCACCGAATGTTCATTGTATGAACTTTTGAAAATTTGCTGACTCATCATCAATGAAGCCAATTCCCAGGACGACATTTGTTTTTTGTTTTTTTGCAGTTTTTAAGTATCATTACCGGGTCGTTTACTATTATATATATATACATATTATGCACTTGCCTGACCGTTAATATTTCATCTCATGCCAAAGAGGATATGACTTTATATATACATATATACATACATACAAATCCATGGTTGCATGAATGTACGGGGAATTTTTATTTTTTTATTTTTTTGGTCAATAAAACTAACACTTGAGGAGGAGGAGGACCCTATCTGAATCCATCTTTGGCAGGAATTGTATCAATTTGTACAATTATGGTTATTGACACAGCAACTCCTCCTTGGCAAGAGGGGGATCCAAAAAGGGCAGGGTCAATCGGTGATCCTTTTACAAGCCAATACTCACAACATGCAATCTATCTATTTTAGTATATATATATATATATATATATAATAACACGCGACTCTGTTTGTTCTGTTTGATTACCTAGAGACATACTTTTGAAAGAATTAGGAGAATTGATGAATTGTTTTTTTTTTTTTTTCTTTAAATTAATCATGATAAATTAACGAATATAAGAATAACTTCTTTGAATCTTAATTGGAATAATTTTTTCCAATTCATTTTGATGATTAAATAAGGAAAAGTATAATTTATTATTATTATTTATTTATTTGTAGACTAATTAAGCCAATTGGTGGAATCAGTGGTTTGTTTATAGAGTCATACTTTAAACCATGAGCAGGGCATGCAAATTAATTGATCTATCAAAGTCATAGTAATCGTTTTTTTCCATCAGATTCTGACCTTAAAGGTAAATGGTTTTGTTTTTGGGTATATTTATTGAGGATTTTCAATCGTATGGTCAAAAATTGTATTATTTACAACCCAATGTGACGCCATATTGGAGGCATATTTGTTAATGCTTATTTATTAAAATGTTTAACATAATAAATGTACTTTGCATATAAATGCATTAATCAAAATTGAAAAACGAGCAATTAAATATTTTCCCAAGCTGATCGCAGTCTGAGGTATCACTGTACATATAAATATACCTTTGAAAAAAATAAAAATAAAAGATGGAGTCAAAGTCAGGCGTAACTTTGAATAATAAGCGGATGATGGATGTAGAAACATCTTATGCATCAAATATATGAATAAAAATTGAATAATAGACGAAAAAAAAAAAAAAAAAAAAATGAGGGGAAATAAGACGACGGGGAAAAAAATATCTACAATTGATTTGTAGCAGTTTGAAAGATTATTTCCTCCTCTGAGTCAATTTTCACTCTCACCCCCCCCCCCCCCCTCATTTTCTTTATAATATAGAAAATAGAACATAGAAGAAGAAGAAGAAGAAAGAAAAAAAGAAGGAGAAGAGAAAAAAAAAAGTCACATTTTCCCTATTTTTCTATTCATTTTTTGTTCAATCTTAAGTCAAAAGATGTATGTATTTATATTTATTTTAAAAAACTTACAATAACACGGCTTATATAAGTATATTGTATTTTGTACCTGACAGCATAAAAGAAAAAGGAATCAACTCTGATATGCGTGCAAAATTTTGCCAAAAAGAAGAGAGGAAAATTTCTAATTCACAACTATGTATGTATATTGAAAAATGTTTTGTATGTATTTTGCTGTTTGAGACGCATATAGGTGTTATTAAGGAGCAGTTCAGAACGTTTGCCTTAAATAAAATGAAGAGCCTCATGACTTATAATAATAATAATAATAATAATAATATGTAATTGGCATAAACGTTTTCAAATTTGAATCCTTGTTTTAGGTATGTGGAAAGTTGCATTGAAGGCAATGTTCATTTGTTTGTACGGATTGCAGGAGTCAACTTTTGTGTTTTACGAGGGGATTTTCCTCATAATTACTCAACTCCCTCGTTTTGAATTTGAATAACAATGTCTTTGGATTAATGTTAGGTTAACCTTAGTAGAGAGAGAGGTCAATACATTTCATATTCAAATAAGGTTCTTGCTAAAGAAGTTAAAGATATTTGATTAGTGGTTTAAGTACACTTTGTATACTTGTCCCATTGGGGCTGTAAATATCTTCAATTCAGAGCCATGGACTCGAGAAATATTCAGCTCTGTTGACTGTTTTTTCGAATCAGTTAATTAGTTGTTAATGTTACCTGAAATTATATAATATTATTAAAGATGGCTTACAAATACTTTTTTTTTTTTTCATTCGGATGTAGGTTGTAATCAAAGGATTTATTGTACATTAAAAAAACAAAAACAACAACAACAACATAGGCAGTAAAAACATGCAATAAATATGTTTTTTTTTCTTATATATTTAAGGCAAATTAAACAACAAAAATCATATATACATACAATATATTATTTAATATGCTGAAAATCATGTATTGGACTCGTAGTTTTCTTTTCCTACTAGGGTCATTAACTCACACACATAATGCTTCTAATATTATCATTCCAATGCAGTTTGCATTAATTGTCATAGTAAGATGCTCACGACGTCATCTTCTCGAGGATCTTTTTATTAGTAGATTTTTTTTTTCGTTTCTTTTTTATTGAGAGGAACTACTTTTGCTACCAGAGTAATAACAATATTAATCATAATAGGTGTCATATAATCATAAAAAAAAAAGCCAACGGCCGGTTGAGGGTCAAATCTATGTTCTACATACATATATAGTACTCCTTCACAAAGATTATTTGTGATGTTATCACGGATATATATATATATATATATATAAATCTTTTATGAAGTTTCTCTCTCTTATTTTTTTTTTTTTTTTATGATCCAGATTAGAATCCATCAAATTAATGTATTCATTCAGAGTCACCTGACAATTTGATGGTTTCATATCAAAGGCTCTCTCTCCCATCTCTCTATTCATCATTTAAAAAAAAAAAAAAAAGGTTCATTGTAGTGATTTTTTGAAAAAGTACAAAAAAAAAAAACATCTCGATTCACAACGGTTCTCAAGATTCTCTTATTATGTATGAACGCAAGTGTAAAAAAGCTTTGAAAAAAAAAATCGATAACCGTTAAGAGAGTTGACTTTGAATAATAATATGTATAAAATTATTTTCTACCAAACATTGAAAAAAAAACAACAACTGAGGGTAATAAGTTGTATTTATAAATATATACTGTCTATATAAAAGTTGGTCTTATAGCTTCTACAGCAAGGGTCAATCAAGAAATGAGGGATTTAGAGGTCTAGCTGCTGTTATAAGTACACTCCAATATAATTCAAAACTCATTAAGAAATATTTCATGAAAAAATTATTGTGGAGTTCTCTTTGACTTTTGCTCATGGCAATTAATCATAGTTTATCAATATTTAAAGAGACACATTAGATATCCTTTTAAGTAGAGCCAAACAAGAGGAGGCATTCTGAACATTCATATCAAGGCAAAAAGTGAAAATCTAATAAATTTGATTCTGTTTTTTTATATATAAAATATTCGTGTATATAAAAACAATGCCTTATATAAATATATTGCTCGAGATGAACCAAGCCTTTCGTACCGTTTCACAGTTCGGTACAGCTCTAATAGCTCTAGCAAGTTCAATATAGGAATAAACAAGTTCAAGTCTATTAATTCCCATATTAAACTCTAAAGGTCTTAATATATACATTCATAGATCAAATTTGACCAATATGACGTAGAGAAGCTTTTTCTATTATCAATACATAATTACATAATTAATTGCAGAGTAACAATAAACATTTTTTGTTATTTTTGTTTTTGTCATTTGGTAATTCAAATTTGAATACTTCAAAGGAATTTATTGGCGTGAGTATGTAACTTGTTTCACAAAAAGTATGTAATGGACCCATTTGACGTAGCCAAAGGATCAAAAGCACTTTAACTCCACATGTAAGGGCGTTTTTAAGGAAGAAGGAGGACCTAGATCAGATAACTTTATTCTTAGTTGTTGACTTGTTAAACGTCAAGGACGGTTGTGTTATTCATCTAACGTAATAATAATGGTGCTGGAGCCTAGTTCGGCTTCAATTTGACTATACTAGTAATGTATGACCTACCGGTATATGGTGTATATAGAAAACATCCCTAGTATATAATATATACATATAATAACTGCTCAAACTCCCATAAATTAATTATAATTTCTGACAAAATAAAACAATTATATATTATGTACATAATTTATAAAATTTTTACATGAGTCATCATCGTCATCAACATGGCCCACTCATGTTTAGCTATTTATTTATTAAATAATATTTGATTAATATATATATATGTTTATATATTAAGAGCCCTTGACAAAATTCATTTGAATAAATTATTACTATGTAGCATTTATAATTATTATTCCTATTTGTTCAACTAAGGGAACGAAATCCCGGATGAGTCAGTCAGTTTCAACTTCTTCACAGAGTACATTAAAAGAAAGAAACAAAAAAAAAGAAGATATTTGCATTTTTTGTTTTCAAAGCAAAAACTTTATTGTAAAAAAAAAAAAAAAAAAATAGGCAGGGAGACAATAAAATATGTTCAAAAGTAATTATGTTGGGGTTTTTTTTTGTGTTGTCTCATTGTGGTCTAGTGTTCACAATGAGAAGATTCTTCAATCATCAAGGTCACTTCTCTTGTGAGAGAAGATTTAATCTTTATTTGAGTGTGTGTGTTGTATAGAAATATTTATATATATTATACAAAAAAAAGTTTTTTTTGTTAAAAAAAGATTTTTTTTTTTTTCAAAGAAGAAAAACAACAACTAATGATGTTGTCATAACAACATCAATTGACTCTGTATACATGCATTGTTCAACTCACTAAGACAATGTACTAATCAGGGTACAAGGGTCTCTTTTAGAGCTGTATATTCAGACTATATATATATATATATATTATACCAATGTACAGATTATGTACTGGATGTCCTTTGACTTTAAAGGTCATGCCATTATTATTTTCGCGGAAAAGAATTTATTTATTATTTAAATATTACATAGTTTTTTTTTTACTATTTAAGAGTTCATAACTTATACATATATGTACGTATTTTGTTCATTAACCTTTGATGCAGTGTGCAGAGTTAGTTTGAGGCTCGAAGGAGCTCATAATTTTCACTCTCTTTGGTTTTTTTTTTTTTTTTTTTTTTTTTGCAAAAAAACAAAAACAAAATTTGTAGCATTTTTTTTTTGTATTCAAGAAATAAAAACAACAAAAAAGCAAATTAAAAACCTTGGATTTTGTTTGACTCCCTGCGTATCAATTAGAATTTACTTTCACATAAATTATAATATGTATATGGAGTGAATAATAATATATTTGGTATTGCAAAAAAAAAAAAAAAAAACTTTCACTTTTTCTGTGTAAAAATGATTTTTTTATTGTGTTTGAAAGAGTTGACCTTTCATTGGAAGGGTTTGTGGGGTTTTTTCCTCCAGATTTTACTTGAAATACGTATATATATATATATATAAATTAAAAATAGTGAGTCTACATAATATCTTTACTCAATTTGAGATCTCCAATTTAGTTTCTTTAATTAATTATAATTGTCGTCTCATACCAATATCGTATTTTTAGTTATAGAGTAAATAATACTATGTATGTACTTGAATCTTGAGTTTGAAAAATGAGTGAAATGAATACTGTCTTTCATTTAATTGGTAGCAAGCCTACTAAAAAAGTGAATTTATCTTACATTCAGATAAGGGCACTGATGCAGGATCCATTCTGCTTTTGCCAGCCACCAAATAATTACACAATGGGACTCTACTGTACATTTCAGTACATTTTTTTATGTTCTTATGATCAATCTTGGATTTTGAGTGATTTTTCCCTGCGTATCAAACAAATCTATAACTACTAAATTAGACGAGCTAGAATCAAATACTCTTTTGATAATGAAAGGCCAATTATTCACGCTAGAAATAAAATCTCTCTAGCTTTAAAAATAAATACAAAAAACCAGGCATTATACAATCCCAAACAAAGCTAAAAAAAACAACAAAAAAAAGACGAAAACTTTTTTTCTATACCTTTTTCATTCCATTTTCTCAGGATTGAATGACTCCAAATGAAATATTAATCCGTGTTTATTAATCAATATAAAACTTTGCAAGGAATAAGGTTTCTTTTTTTTCATATTGTGGATAATCGGATTTTTTTTTCTTTCTCAAAAGTTGGCTCCAACTTATATAAAAAGTGTAGAAATACTCAAAACCATATTTAATTCATTGTAAAATTTTCTATTAGATTTCTCTAAAAAAACAGGGGCCTGAATCTCTCATCTAAATAATAATAATAATAGTTAATTGTTTAGACAGTTATGGAGTCTACACAAGATACGAGCCTCAACGTAAATTAACGAACATCCTTTACGTTTATTTACGTCCACTCAAAAAAGGTATTTCATCCCTTTTGTCTGTACTCTATATTTTCTCCTCTCGTAGAAATTACAGGTGGCACTTGCCAAATGGTTAATTATACAGACTACATATAACTAATGATCTCCTCGAAACCTTTTTTATTTTAACAAATTCTTGTCTGCTGATTCCCCTCATAGCCCTACAACCATTATTAAATTGCCTCTTTCTCTTTCATCTTCTTTTTCCAACATGAACCATCATGATTTGACAAAAAAAAAATTTTTTTTTAAATCACATAATTTTTTCCACAACTCATCATAACCTCGATCATTCAAGGTCCTTCCTTCCTTCTTCAACACAAAAATAAATAAGAATATAATCAGGTTTGAATCGTTCGTTCTAACTACATACGTAGGTATGTGTAGAACAATACATTAACCAAATAGGTGGTCCGAAAGGGGCTTATTAATCAGCGTTTCAAGTCTTGGATCTCTCTATCTTTTTATTCTCAGCATTCGGAGTAGATACATACATACATACCAGAATGAGATGTTGAAATCTACGATTATACATATATATTATATATTTTGAGTGGCAAGTAGCCTTCAGGCAAAAAGGCAAGGAACATGCCCAAACATGATGTTTGTAGTTTTAATAATGAAGGCATCGTGGATCTTATCGATGAAGGAAGGAAGTGCATATATATATATACATAGGCAGCTAGCTAGCTATGTAGTTTGTAGTTCATGATTCAATAATTATTATATTGTAACAAATCCATGTTACATGTATACTATATGAATAATTTATTCAAAAATTAAGCGCCTAACAACTTTACATTCTACTTTAATTCCCTGATCCTTGCTTTTGCTGTATGTATGTAATAAATTACAAAATGGGATCCATAGAAAAGAGAAGAAAAGAAAAGAAGAAAAAAAAGAATGACAATTGATATTTCAATTTTATTCTCTGGACTCGCATCCATCAAAGAGGTGATTTATTACAATAAATATATCCACGTACCTAAATATTGAATAAAAAAACGTTTTATGGTATTATATTATATTATAGGGAAGGCTCGTCTCTCTTAGATATAAATAAATGAGTAAACAGGTCAAATAATAATAATAATAATAATATATAATAAACACATAGGTAATACAAGGATTCATGGGCAATGGTGTTTTTGAGCATGGGTCATAAATGACATCTACAGACATTCATCATCTACACAATACACGTGCAAGAGCAGAATAAATAAATACCCCTGACCTAATAAACCTCCTTTTTTTAAAGTAATTTAATATTTGTCAAAATTTGAATCAAAACATTTATTTGTATTTAATTCTGAGCCTTCATTTTAGAGCCATTTGCTCGAAATGTCAGCTATTTTTGACTAGAGAGCACATACATTATGTATGTATATAGTTGAAGCAATACCACCTTAGTTAGAGTTTTTAATACTGCTCCTAGGTCAGAAAGGGTCATGTTATAATGAGACTACAGAAAAATATTAATGAAAAATTGGACACTAGAATGTCATAAAGTTGTTGACAGAGATGTTGACGTTGATATTTTTGAGTTTTATAATTTTTGTGACTGTTGGAAAGGAAACAGTTGACTTTCAAACTGGGGGGAACATCAGCAGACTCATTACTTAGTCAGACAAATACAATTGAACTAATTAAAAAAAAAAAAAGAGGTTACCCTTCACGGAATTCATTAATATGTTTATAATAATAATTAATTAATTATAATTACTACGAGACACTCTTTCCCCGTCCAAGGTTAGTCCTCTCTCTCTCTCTCTCTTTCAGAGTTTCACGTATCTCATATAATATAATTCATGATTTCATTATGCATATTTATACTCGTGTATCTTTAAGGCCTAAAGGCCTCTTTGAGGCCATGGATATAATTTAAAAGTCTTTACATGAACATAAATAGACTATAGCATGAAGAATAATAAAAAAGCACGTTGAATTCAAAATTAGGTGTATAAGTATGTATCTATGTATGTAGATATAAATTCCCTTATATGGCCTAATTCACTCTGGAGGTTCAACCTCTGGGCTTACATATTTGTGTAAAAAATATTCATTTATTCTTGCCTTCCTAGTGTTTTTATAATATTTTAATATAAACACTCTTCTAGGAGCTAAAAACATCAAAACATAAGCAACTTCTTCGTACTTATTGGTCAGCTGTATATTGCCTACTTTTTTTGTTCCTTAGAAATCGTTTTTTATTCAGGTAATTTACCAATTAATTTAGGGGCTTTTTTTCTTTCTTAAGAGATGCAATAATGAGGTTTGTCCAGACCAAAGGGTCTATAATTAGGGATGAATGTGACTACTTTTTTAGGGGGCGAGTGTTTGTAGTGACAACTGTTTATTTTGCAATATTATTTCTTGTAACTACCCCTTTCCCTAGCTGAATTTATACTATACGATTCTATGTTGACTAATTATATAGTAGCCTTACAACAGAGGCGGCCTGGAGCAGGCCGTTTTATTGACTTCATTTCGAATTAAAATAGAATTGTTGAATAAATTGTTGTGAATATCAAAAGAGCCTTCAGTAACCTTGAATGACCTCGTGGAGGTCATTAGACAATTTCTTCAAACTTTTGGCTTCATAGGCAATCTCAAATTCGGCCTCCTAAGCCTTCAAATCGCATTTTGATTTCGAAATTAGACAACCTCGGAGACTGACGAAACATAACACGTGTCCTTATATCAATCAAGTTACCCTTAGTCCCCCTGGTTGACCTTGATGTTCGTTTAAACAAGCGAAATAAGGAAGCATATACCATGTTGTATAGATACCACCAAATTGCAACCCATGGAATCTTTTTCTTTCTCAATGATTGACCACATCATTCTATAAATATTTGTCAATAATGATACTTTGTCGTTCATTCATATAATATGTTATAATTACAGAAGGGGTCTTAGTAAGGTCCGGGTAGGGGGGTATGAAAATATTCCAAGAATGAATAAGGAACGCAAAAGAAGAGTATCTCAATTTTACCTACATGTTATGTACATGAATGGATAGACGAGCAAGAACAATCACCTTTGTTTCAAATTAGAAAAAAAGATAAATTAATTTGATCATGTATATATATATATATATCTAACATAGGCAGAAACTTTGATGGATGGCCTTTGTCTATGGTTCTACTACAGTCGTATGTAGTATAATTTTAATCTATGCATAACATATATGGTTAGGCATGTAATTAAATTGGCATGATGGAACTACAAAAACCAGGGATATATAATGAATATGGTATAACATATATTATAATGAATAAAAAACAAATCCCTAATGAATTAGATATTACTTACTCAAGAGTATGCCTCATGATGGGTACACGTAGTTCAAGATTTGTCAATAAGTAAGTATATATTTATACTATGAGACCTATTTGTAGTCATGCCCATTTATGGACTATGGACACTGCTTCAAGGAGCAGAAAGGTACCCCCCTCCAACGCCCCATTTCACTCCAATAAGAAGGAATATATGTATAATATATAGTTAATAATAAGTACACACTCATTCATAGAGGGATAAATAACGAAACTAATTAAAATTCTCTATTTGGTCCTCCTGCCTCATAAAGGTAAATCATGGCTAATGAAATAAAAACGGATTCGTTCTCCGTTTTTTTTATTTATTTATATATTCTACATACTTGTTGTTGTTGTTAATATTAACTTATGGGCTATGGTCCTACATAGATGGGCAGATCCTCACCTCTACCCTTGTATGAGCGAGCATATTTATCCCACGTATCCAGTGTGTGGCCTTTTTGTCTCAAACCTCAGAGTCTTTTGATAAATTATGTATAGGAAATGTTGTTGGATGCCATTTTATTAAATCTTCACCGACTCCCCCATATTTATAAATATATTATTATTATTATTGCTTCATCAGCATAATAAACTCAAAGTGACGCCATGTTGGAGACATATCTGTTGTTGTTGTTGCTATTGATACGTCAATATATATTTAATAGGTGCTATTAAACACTTAATCTAATGGCCTTACATAGAATTATTATAAAGTTTGATTGGTTATGATACTTATTTCAAAATGGCGGACTTTCAGAATGATGACATCACAACTTAGACGACGCTCTTTAAGGATTGCATAATAAATATGAGCGATGCTCTCTATTGATGGGGACTTATCCATTGGTATGTACTTACATAGGTAATATTTGTTTTGTAAAATATACAATTTTTCATGTATTAATATTGTTTCTGATGGACAAGGGACTGTCAAACAAAGGATCATAATCAATCATTGCAAAAGTTCATGGTTAATTTATATTGACTACATACAAACTGTGAATGTGTATTAATATATTTTGAATAGATATTATTAGGGTTTGAGATGTTCTTAAAAGAGAGAGAGATTTTTGAATGAGGGTAAAGGTTTTAAACATCATTTTATTTGTGGGTCCTCTTCTGACATTCAAAGTCAAGACAGTCCTTTGTCACTTTCCTAAATCAAAAATAAACAATTAGGACTTTAAATCTCATTCAAACTTGATTGTTTAATAATAACTATATGCTTATATTATCAAGATGGCCGACTTCCACTTTGATGACGTCAGTGCTAGACACTCTAAAGCGTAGTTTAAATTATTGAAATTACCTTCCTTTTTGAAGACTTTAATCCATAATAATAATTATTTCTCAAAACAACTAATTGCTCCAGTTTGACGAAATATTTACATATAATTCTAATGCTGAGTTATAAATGTATGTACATATCTACGTTTATATAGGTATTGCAAAAAGAGCCTGTCACGTAGGAAAATGACATCATAATCATGTCCTGTTTATTCTATGCATAAATTCAAGTCATTGAAGAAAAAAATAATAATAATAAGAGTATTAAAGAGCATGTAAAGTCACAAGCAATGGATGCCATCATTCTACTTAAACTTTATTATTTTACGACAAGCATTGACCTTTAATTTGACACATTACTTTGAATAAAGGTATTTATTAAAGGAGTACGTTTTATGTATGTATCATGTACAATGCAATTGCATATCTAATTTATATATATATATATGACCTCAGATCTCTTGAACAATTGTCAAATTTGAGTGAATAGTTCTATTTGTATCTACATACATACATATATACATATTTAAACTATCTAACATTTTGAAACTGCTACTCCATTCCAAAATCTATGATGTAACAAAGCCAATTTGTTTACAGGGCCATACTTGTTCAAGAGTTGACTTTTTGTATTCCCTTAAATTACTTTTCAAATTGTAGCCAGCACCACAATTTCCGGAAATCCATTACTTTGTTCCTTCAATTAAAAGAAAATGAATTCCGCAAAAAGGATATAATAAGTAAATATATTATATTCATGCAAGCCTGTAAAGTGACATCTTGCGGAGGGAAATTGCGGAAGGAGTCTATGAGAGCTAACAAGGACATATTATTTTGCACACAGACTTTGTTTTATAGTCTTGTTTCTGCGCTTCTATTGAATGTTTTGTAAGAGGATCAGGTGTCTCTCAATATATGTACATAATTTGTAGCATAATGAGTGTTGTTGGTCGTTTGTCCTTGTTGTCTTCAACTATGCACGTACATACATTGTAAATAATCGAATTAACGAAACAAAACAAAACAAAACAAAAACACAGAATGGACCTTCAATTTGATTACTATTTTTATATATATTATGTATATTAAATGTTCCAAGGTAGTTGTAGCTATTGACTTGTATATTGTACATGCATGAGCGTCAACTCTAGGCCTTTATTGCATTCAAATTATATAATTGTCTCAACATATCAAGTGTTGTGCAGAGACTCCATTATCCTGCTCCACATTCCTTCCACAACCACAAATAGTAAATAGGATACCTCAGTCCTACGAGTATTTAGACAATAAAACGCCACAAAGGAAGTAAAGTAGTCTACCTACTCTGTACATACAATACCACCAAAAAAAAAAAAAAAAATATAGCACATCCAGGTATTTACCATTTCTAATTCAACCTCCTCTTTTATTCTTATTCATCTCGTTAAAATATTATTGTATGTATGTATATAAAGTATCTCTACGAAATAGAAACACGTTGTGTCTATTTAATTAAATAGCTTTGTTTGTTTGTTTGAATAGAGTCAAATGGTTTTTCGTGCAGCTCAAACTTGTTATTTGTGTAATGACTAACAGTCAATACATACATACATACATGTATCTAATTATGTATATATAACATCAAGTCCCTACTTGAAACCTTTAATATGCACTATTAAAGTCTCCTAAGAGGTGGATTTACAGTATTAATTCAACTTGTCTTGAAGACTCATTCAACAGTAAATACGCACTTGATCAATACTAAATGAGAAAAGATTCAATCTAGAATAAGTTTAAGGCTCACAAATATTCCAAATGAGTGGCGCTATTATGTGAAGGTCCAAGTATCTTTTCATATGATTGAATTGAATTTTAGATTTAAAGATGAGTGGGTCGAGTCCGGAACTTTGTCGTACTTCTCAGACTCCTCGAAATCCAGTTGCAAAGAATTGTTTCCTAATACAGGGACTTTATAAATCGGCTATTCTAGGACTCAGAAGCTACAAAACAGCTTGAAGTCTGAGTCTCACAAACATCATGCTGTGATACAGATAATTATAATTAGAATCATTTAACAAGTTTCATTTTTAGTTTTTATTCAACTGAACTTTAGGGTATGTCTGTGGGTCATATTGGTGATATGTATCTGGAGTTGTACTCAGAATCTGAGCCAGATTCAGAGAGATATTTTAGAGTATAATATTATGTTTATGAATGAAATCATATGGGACTACATGACAATGGCTGCATGACGATGAGTATAACAGGAATGCTCTAATTTATGACTCTAATTATCATAATTATTAACTCACGGATACCAATTGTCTCTACTAGTTGTTTCATTTCTCATATTTCCTTCTCTACATATTATTTTGTGTGATGCTATTTATTTTCATGATAAATGTTGTTGAAGATGAAGAAGCCGAAAGAAAAAGAAAAATGCATTGCAAACTTGAAGCATTCATTGAAATTCCTCCTCTCATTTTTCTTCGTAGAAATGCACTCTCAAGTCTATATATATATATATGCCTATGTGCATAAATAAGTATAATATTTAGAGCCTTTATTTCCGTCTTCATCATGATTCGTCTTTGTGGTAGGTTGTTTTCCTTTATCTTGATTTACTAGAGCATGGGTGAGCAACGTTCCGTCTGCAAAACGATTTTCACTGGATCTTTAAATCATTTTGGGTTTGTTTTTTTCTTCTCCAGATTTTTATTATTATCATTTTTACACTATATGAGGTTCCTGCCAAGTCAACTAGACACCTGGTTTAGTTATAAAATCAGCCATTTCAACCACTAACGGTACTCATCATTTGTAATTCTTTTACGAGTGATCCAACTCTGAACACTTATATTTTGCAATGAGTCGCAGAAAACATAGCCTAATTTAGTCAAATTATTTCTGTGAAATTACAAATGATCCCGTTGATATATTATTGAGCATTACATTTATAACTAAATTTGACATTCCAACTGTTTCATGCCACTTTTGAGTTCACACTTGAATAAGCAGATTCTACAAATTGGAATCATAAAATGAGGTGAATCATTTAGGATCAAGAATAAATATTATAGAATGAATGATTAAATTCCCATTAAATGACTCATTTATCAAGGGTTTGATTTTTTATTAAAGAAAATTATCTCTTAATGAATAATGCCATGACAAGTTGATCGTACTCCAGGGATCGTTGTATTCTCTACTCCTCATTATTCAATGAGAAGTATGAAGTGAAATTACGATCGATAAGAATGAAATGAGAGTATCAATTACTAGTTAATAATTAAAGTGATGTTTTAAAACGTTGCAACTTGTACAATAATCCAAGCTTGTAAGGTGACCAAACGTCATTCCTCGGACATTTCCTCTTTTTACATCCTTTCCAGGGACGTTTTAAACTCCAAAAAGGTCTGGTATTATGTGTATTAAATAGCAAATCATGCAAATGATTAATCCTAAACCGTTCCTGTTCGACCTAAATTCCTCTTTATTACTAATAAAAAGTTTTGGCCATTATTTAAACATTAGATACATGGGATTTACAACTATTCAACCCCTGGTTTAGGAGCTTTTAAAGTGTCTTTTCTATTATATGAATGCTTTCCTTCGTGATGATATCAAATCATTAATCATGTCACAAAAGTACATGAAAAGCTCTCTAATAAAAGAAAGGAAAAAAAAAAAACTATGTATAATTAATTATTTGAGACATTCGAAAAATTATGATGAAAACAAACTGGGAGACTTGAGTAAACAAGAAAAAAAAATATTTTTTTTCACTGAATCACTATACAAGTTAAGAATATGTAAATATACACCCAAAAATAACATAGGTACACCCATATAACATATATATATATATATATATATGTATGTATTTACAAATTATTTTTGTACTCATATTAATGAACAGCGAGGAAAAGTTCATTAATCATTGCTTCATTTTAACTTCTTTTCATGGGTTTAGAGTTTCTTGTTGTCATAAAATGAAAAGTAATTAATCGTTTGAAATGAGAGTTGTCATTTTAACTGCATAGATAGTTAGTCTATCAGTATATCTTAGTCTAACTATATATATATATATATATATTGTTACATATAAGTATAAATATATTATTTATAAATAAGGTCCAAGGAGTCGTGGAGGAGTGCAAATCTGTGGCAACGTGAGTGGTGAACAACCCAGTCAATTGCAAGGGAATTAAGAGAGGTCACTACAAAATATTTTGACAAAACCAAAGAACATGACTTTAATATCAAAATTAATATAGTCCTCAATTCTAGTCTCAAAAAGGAACTATATAGCTTTCTATTTAAGGCATGTTTCAGATAGTAAATTTACAAGTGTGTAGATCCTCGTTCAAAAAAGGTTTGGGCACCATTGCTGTACTTAGTACTCGAGTCATTTCATTATCGGATTTCTAATCATATGGGGTGAAACTTGACTCTGTACAACTTGCATATAACTTGGAATCATATGATGAGTATTTTCACAAAAAATTCGAAGTGAATTCGAGACTCCAGTTCATTGTTCTTCATCATGATAATTAATTTTAAAATTCAATCAGTGTAGCAACAACGTATTTGGTTTATTAGATAATGTCAAGTCGGAAGTTGCAGATATAAGTAGATTGAGGACGAGTTTTACTCAAACTTGACCTTTACTCAGAGCATCTGGCTATGGACTTGAAGTGACTTGGGCTCTCACTCCTCTACATGCATTTGTTACAATAAGTGGCTCCCCCCCCCCTCTGATCTTGTACGCACCCTTCTACATAGGTAGAACTCTGCTCCTCTTTGTAATTTAGATACACCATCGTACTAGATCTATTATTATCTAACTTGATACTTTAAATAGTAACTTTAAGTTATAGGGCTTTGTTTGGATTTGATTCATTTAGGCCCCCATAGATAGGAGTTTGTATCCACATGCTCAAAAAATGTATCATTTACTAATGAATACAATTCCATTTGATAGATTTGGTACACACTGATAATGCAAACGATTATCGACTTACGTTTATATAGAATCAGACTCAGAACATATTTGTCCAATATGGATAATTATATAATTTTGTTATGTGAGCTAAGAATCTCACATTTGAAGAAAAAAAAAAAAGGCAATTTGTTAATCTTAAATCTTCTGGGTCAGGAATATGATGTAAACTTGACAACTACTACTATGTACAACTCCTCTGATGGATTCTGTTATTATAACTATTTTTTTAAGGGTCATAAAAAATCTTTTAAAAAAATAGTTAATACCCTGTTTGTTCACACACACAGAGAGAGAGAGAGAATGATAAAAACGTTCCACGCATCAATCTATTTTTAAAGATTATATTGGATGCAATTCTACATATGATTAGCATGGTAACATAAACCAAGTTATATGTAGATATGTGGTTTATATTTATATAGAATGGATCATTAAGATGGTATCTCACGTTCCATTTTTCAAATCAGTTTTTATTTCTTTGGCATTATGTTTAATGTCTCATGAAAGGATTTGTCTCCGGTCTTAACTACTTCAATCATGTAGACTATCTACATACAAGACATAATTAGTACATATATTGTTTTTTGTAAAGATAACAATCCATTAAAAGATGTAATTGATTATCTAATTACTCTAAACATACAGGAGTTAGTCTATGTCTTTATTATTGCTTCTTACTATAAAGAGATAAAAATTATGGTTAGCATTTAAATTAGCCAGAATGAACCATTCTGATCGTCTCTCTATGGCTCTTCTTCTACTCCATTCGATTTGAATCAATATCTACCAACACCTCGATCAAATTGTTAATGAACCCTTAATGGTGTGGAAATGAAAGTAAAAATATCCGCAAATTCAGTGGTGTGTTTGTTATTTGGATTTTGAGACCTGAGTCACTTAGATTCTAAGGTGACCATATATGTACATATTGATATTCTATTCCTAAAAATTTTAAAATAAATAAATTTAAGAATAAAATTGTCATTTGTACTAATTATGATTCTGTTTTTTTGTTTTTTTTTAAACAATGTTTTGTATCTTTATTTTTAAATATAGAAATAACCCAGAATTGAACCCATGATTTTTTTTTTTTAAACGACCCGGAAGCAAGATCAAAGGAGAGTGAACATGTCAGAGTAAAAGTAGACAATGGATGAGCACCTTCCCTATTCATATCCTAAGAATATACATAGTTTGTCTGTGTTTTTAAAAAGGGATCTCAAATTGTTTCACAAAAATCCAGGCCTAGAACCCTCTTGTGGAAAATTAATTTGTTCTATGAGTTGTTCTCACGGCAGTTAGTTTGATGGGGGGAAAAATGATTCAGATCCAAGGGAAATGGACTCTTTTATATTCAATGCCATGAGAGTAAATAACTTCATAATTTTAAATTTTTGGGTATTTTTTTAAATGAATAAAAATAATGTACATTTCAATTGTAGCATCATCTCCCTAGATCCAATCAGATCTGAGAATCTATTTAATACACTGTCTAAAGTGTTTGTGTAATCAATTAATTTATTTTTATTTTCTGCACAAAAAATCTTTTTCAATTGTGAAAAATTAACAAACATTCAAAGGCAATTCTAATTAATTATTTGATTACATACTCAAAAGTTATATTTAATTTTAACAGAGCTTATTAATTACTACAATCATGACATTCAAAAGATATTTTCCCATAGATTGTCTTTTATCTGCGTACTTGGATCCATCCAAAGGTGTCTTTCGACCTCAGTTAGTGTGGGTTTGACACGGTTCAATGACTTGACAATGAGTTTCATCATTGAAAAATGTATTCACTGACTGGAGTCTCCACCATGTAAAATATCCGTGTCAATCAGTCTAGAAGGAATCAGTTAAAAGACCAGATTGAAGAAAAGTTTTTTTTATCAAAGGGAGCATTAATGAGATAATCATTAAGATAATTAACACAATTTTGGTCTTTGGACGTTAGGAATTCAAGTAACTTGATATTTGGATATATATGTATTTGCTATATCTATATCCATCTACCAAATAGATGTATACTTTTGATTATTTTTTATGGATGCTAGAAAGTAGTGACTCTGAACATACTGTTTGGGAACTTCATCTCTGTTATAAAATCCATAGTGTTATTGAACAATGTACATATATAATGAAAAGTATTTGGTGGGGTTGTGGTCAAAACACCCCATATCCCTGTGATCAAGGCAAGACCAGGACGATATCAAAACTTTATGGAGATCAAGAGGAAAAAAAAAACCTTTTCTACGTTTTGTATTTGAAGAAAATGACACTTTTGTAATCTACCTTAAAAGGGGTCGAGACCTAGACGGTTTCGATGCAAATATGCATCGAAACTAATCTTGGGAGACACATTACTCCTGACTTCAAATGACTCAGGATCCATGAGTATAATCGTATCTACAACTACCTAAAGAGCACATTGAAGCCTTCCTCCTGACTCCAAAATTCGCTTCACCTTCATTTTTTTACTATTTATAATAATTCATACATTCATAATATGGATGTGCGTGTCTCACTGTTTACCATAAGATTAATGATCATGTCACACCATTCATCCATTAGTCAAATGGACCCTAATAACCTAAATGATAAATACGAGAGAGAGAGAGAGAGAGAGAAAAGGCTTTCAATAAATGATATGCACCTTAGCTAACTCGATAATTATGCAAATATGTTCTACGGTGAACAAAGTCCCTTTGATTATTTTCTTCTCTCTCCTCCTTTCCTCTTTGTATGTTGTAGTAGAGAAGAAGTATTATTAAAATAACAATATAATGGTAGGATCGAATCATTAGTCACCCTGGTATTATAACTATTATTATTATTATTATTATTATCAACAGCCTTAAATATAAATGAACATATTTTCTATATATGTACATAATTTATTACTCAAGAAGAAGAAGAAGAAGAAATAAAAAGTTAGCGCAGAACTATAAAATATGTCCTTGAGAAGGGCAAAGGAAGAAAAAACACAAGAGCATTAATAAAACATGAGAAGAATATGTATACGTAATGAAGCGTTTTCACGTGACGTCATAGTTGTGGAAATCCGCCATTTTCATGAAGGAGACATCATAGCCTACAAAAAACCAAATGGACACATAATAAAGGCCCTTGCTTCTTTTTTAATATGATGTGTTCACAATGGGATAAAAGGACTCAAACCCACCACTCAAAGTCTCTTATTTTTTATACCTTTATACCTCAATTTAATATAATATATACGATGACTTTGTCATCAGTTATACATTTCCAGAGTGTTTTTTTTTTCTTAATCTCTAAATCAATTGAATGAAAGTTTCCTTTCTAGACTGTGTCAATAGAACAACTCTGTCCCTTTTATTTAATAAAAGACATAACAATATATGTATAATATATAATTTATAATTTCCTTTCGGTGTATGTTAAATATGCACTCTCTGACGTCGTCATACCCATTACTATAACGTCGTCATATTCTTTTAGAGGATTTTATGAGGATGTTTTTAATCGTCAATATAATATATGTGCATATCTCACATCCCTCAATTCAACCGCATGGATGATGTATGAATGCAAACATTCAAATTTATGACTTAAAAGTGCTTTTATTATCAATTTTAATAATAATAATAATCATAATAATAGGATGTCTTTGAGAACTACCGTTGTTGTTGTCGTCCTGTTGGGGATTCATAGACACTTGAACAAAGTGCCCATGGAATGAAGCAAAAAAAAAAACGAATTCTAATTGCTTCTTCGTCTTCTCCTTCCTTCTTGATTCTTTTTCAAGATGGGAGGAGATGAAGAAGAGGAATGAAGGAGGAGAAGACGAAGAAGTGGAGAGGAGAGAAAATTGTTGTTTAATTCAAAAATTATATTATTGCTATTATCCTACAAAGTTTTCATTATTTTTATTTTTTTTACATACTAAATGGCTTAAATACATAAGTACCTATAAACACACACACATTGACGCCGCTTGAATGGAGGAGTCCATTTAAAGAAGAAAGAAAGTATGTGGGTATGAATGTAGAGTTCGTGTTGGGCTTGACATGTTACAGACATCATTGAAGTAGAAGACGAAGACGAAGAGGAATCTCTTGAAAGAAATGAAAGTGGAAACTTACAAAGACCCATGCTATATTAATGGGCTTGGCTCTACATATGTAGGGTCTCCCTTTACAAAAAAAAAAAAAAAAAAATACCTATTAGATGTATTATTATTTATATAATACTAAATGATCCAAGGATTGAGTGAGTGAGTCAATGAACCAATATATGAATATATATATATATATATATTACTTTTAAAAACTGGGAGATTGAGCACACAAAAAGTATGTTATTTTCATTTCCATTTGATTTATTTATCTCTCTAATATATATATATATGTGTGTGTGTTTTAACTGAGAGAGAATGGATGATGAGGAATTATTTTTGCGCTCAATAAATGAGTAATGCCTTTTGCCAAATGTATGTAGTACTTGACTAATCATTTATTTTTTTAATCATTTAGACTTTGTATGTATGTATGTACATACATGGAAATCATTTTGTTCCTTCGACTATCAGAGGAGCCAAAAATAAAAAATATACAAGCCTATGTATATTTGTACATGGTCGAATAATTTATTAATGTACATACATGTTTTTTTTTTTTTTTTTTGTTTTTTCACACATCAAACCTACTCAAAGTTTCATTTTTTCTACATATGTATATTGCCTCAACCAATAGGGATTTTTCGAGAACAGTAGAGTAAGCTTTTTGTAGAAAAAACCATCCTTAGTGCTCACAGTTTGATGGATTTCTTCTTCCTCTTCCTCTTTGAATTAATTAACCCTTGAAAACCTATTCGAAATCATGTGACACAAAGGCCCAGGAGTGCCACTCCTGCTGTCCAGAGTGTGTAACACTTTTTCCATGACTGTCGCAAAGCAGTTTCTCTTTACCAACTATATTTTGAAACAGTGAATTTTTAATGAATGTTGATTCCTGTTGTATAGAGTACAAAATTGTTTCATTTGATAGACGATGACTTGTGTGTTTGCCATGTCAGGGGTTGTTTACCAGTATTTAATTTTCTGTGAATCCATGATTAAATAATTAATTATTAATTGATCCTTTAAAAAAATCATGAAAATAATAAGAGTTAAAAGTGATGTCACATATCGTCTTAAAAATTGCATGACTCAAGAAGACTTAATGAAAAGTGTGGAAACGAAAAAAAAAAAAGAGCGAGCTTTGACAATTGGGCAGAGGGGTCATTTTTTGGCCATGTCTGAGCAAAAGTAACTTTAAAATATTATGCTGGAAAAAATATCCGTAATATTCGGCTAACATTGGCCCATTGTTCTTTACAAACTGGCGGCTATAAACCGGCTCATTTATACATATATGTATATTGTTTGAGTCCTTATTTATACTTAAAACATTTATGGGATCATTATTTGAAACTTACTACTGGGCCATGTTTAAGAGACGGAAGCTTCGTGTAGACTCTTCCTTGTTTCCTGCACCCTCATCATACAATATATATATATTTGTGTGAGTCAACAATGAATCTGCCAAATAAAAATTTGTTACACTCAACACAAAACTCGACGTCAGATGAATTTATACATCCATGAGCTTTGTAAACGCATATTTTATTTATAGAAAGAAATTGTTTGTCTGCATCCTTGAAGGAGCTAGAAACTCGAGCTCTAATTCCAAGTCTCATTAAACTATTGCTGTGACTTAAGACTCGACTCGAACTCAAAGCTACAAACTGTAAACTCGACTGCAACACGCAAAAAAATACATTTAAAAAATACAATGGTACAGAGTGCCTCGCCTCTCCTTTAAACTTGTAGGACTTCAAACCCGTCTTCACGACTACATTTGGACTCAAAGACTCAAAAGACTTTGAGTCGATGATCTCGATGATATGTAAAGAGGAGAGTGCTGGGAGACATGGTCTTGAGTCGTCGCATCCAAGTCTCATGTATCTGCTCTGACTTGGCACTCGAGACTACGTTATTTAATCAATCTTGATATAAATGACACTCAAACAGCTTTGATTTCAAACATATTATCTAGAGTTCTATGTATGTAAAGTCATTTTGAAGCATACGTAGCAACGATGATAAATATCCAATCATGATGACGAATATGTCGTAATATATTCATGCATGGAATGAATAGAAAATAAAAATAGATCGTAATTGATCATATCACTTTAATTATATTTATATTTATTCTAAAGTATACACATGTATGTACAGGAATATATAACACAATCATTATAGAGAGATGATAGTCTCTTGCAAAATATGTATGTATATATATATACAGGGTGAGTCATGGGAAACGGATGTTTTTAGAACGCCCCCTGCTCTTTAAGGATAAGTGATTAAAAAGTGAGGAAGGTAGTTTTTAAAACTGCCTAAGATGCCATTTAGTTTGTTGTTATTTGTTTATCTTTTACGTTAAGTTTTGTACTTGTTAATCATTACTTTTGAATTGCTTTTCTTTTCAGATTTACTTTAAATTTTGACTATCTTTCCCTCATGATATCGTGGAATCTTGAACACCGTGTGGTGTTTGTTTATGACACCTACGTGAAAAATGGTGAATCAGTGACAGAAACCCAACGTCTCTTTAAGCGAAGATTCAACATCCGTCGTCACGGTAATGTACCAAGCCGCAATTCCATTCTTAGATGGGTTAATGCACTAAGAACAACTGGTTCGTTATTGAAAACCAAACCACCCGGCCCTGCCAGAACCGACAGAACACCAAGAAATGTGGATCGAGTGAGAAACGCAATCATCCGAAGCCCTAGGCGCTCTGCTAGTGGAAACCAACTTTAGAACGCGACTTCAAATTTGTGCTCGTGAAAATGGCCAACATTTGTCTGACATAGTTTTTCGATCCTAAATATTCCATAATAGCAGTGTTTAATGAATGCTTTTATGAATGATAATAAATTTTGTTTTTAAATATTTGCAGAGTTTCGTCTTCTTTAAAAACATCCGTTTCCCGTGACTCACCCTGTATATATAAATTTAGAAAATAAAGCCAGACATGAAAACATGCAAAAGGCTTTTTATTCTATATTTTATTTTTGCAAAGTATTAATATTCTTTTTAAACTACACAAAAAAAAAAAAAAATTAAGTAAAATAACTTTCGATTTAATTAAGTTTAAATATAACTTAGTAATTGTATTAAAATGTTTTGAGGCATAATGATTTTAATTCTATCATTATTTGCCTTTGATCCTCTGGAGCCTTCAAATATACAATTCAATATCCAATTATTATTTTATATATATATATATATATATATATATATATATATATATATATATATATATATATATATATATATAAATTGTATTCCCCTTACAGGAGGGGGGGGGGGGATATGAGCAATCAAAATTTCGCAATCATGGATCTTCATACATTAAATTTGTAATTATATTTGGAAACTTTATTACTCAATAAGTACTACTCCTTTTAATATCCATACTTGGAGTATAAGGAAATCATTTTATTTTATTTTATTTGAATTCGTCACGATGATGGTAGCTTTTTGACAAAAAAAAATTATTATTATTATTATTAAATAAGGAACATACATACATACATACTTTAGTACATAATTAGATACATTATGTTAAGGTCAGAAGGGAGGAGATGATGCTCTGTTCATTCTTTTGGTTTGAAGGAGTGGTCACATTACATACTAAGTCCCTATAATTATGTAGTGTACTTTTAATGAGATTTAGAGAGAGAGAGAGAGAGAGAGAGAAAGAGGTGAAATGTTTGTGAGAGGAGGAGGGGGGGAGGGGGAGAGGAGATAAAAATAGTAAATTAGTTAGACATTATAAGTGAAGTCAAAGAAGTAAGTTTCACTTTTAAGAAAGAAGAAGAAGAAGACGACGAAGTCAAAACATGACATGAGTTCAAAGCGTTAATAAATCTAATTACCAAGATTTCTATTTTATTTTTTGTTATTTTTTAGAAATATATTTAGCATCCATTTTTTTTTTGTACTTTGACTTATTTGTCAGTTTCCAGTTTTTTAATTAGGTAATTATATTTGTTATTATTGCTGATTTCTACAGCTGTATGTATGTATGTATCGTCTCTTAATTGATGAATTATGTTTGATCCATGCTCTACTTAAAACAAAAATACCCATTTCAACCTTAAGATGGACTCTTCCCATCATCAAAGCTGAGTCATTGCACATTGACTTAAATTACGAAGGAATATTTAAACTCATTCTTCTCATTAGTTATTAACCATTTATTAATCATTTATAAACTCAGTTTGTATGAGGTGTGACATATACTTTTAAGGACTCGTACTCGAAATGTAGACTAGAGACATATTTTTAAGCCTTATTAAAATCTTGACTTGACTTAGTACGTCCTTTTGGTATAACTAATTAACAAATTTTTTTGGGAATATATACATCTAAATTACATCATCAAAATTCATATCATCCCTCTCAAAAGATGTCCTCTCCCAATGCAAGTCACATGTGCCAACGTTTTATTTCAAATTTTCAAAACCTTTACAAAATTTGTATTAAGTCAATAAGTAGGGAATAAATAACTGATAAGTTTAGATTTGCACTAAAATTTAAAAATTGGATGGTTGATTTCCTTGAGACATAGGTTATGTATCTCAATAAATAAACGCAGAGTTCTCAAACTTTTAACACAATTTGTAGAGTCTCAAATATTCTCAAATGTAACTTCTTTGGGCTCAACAACATTTTAAAAAACTAAAAATTCCATTTTAGATGTTTACAAAAGGACGGCACGTATCTCAAACACTAATGAATACTTTGACGTGTAATTTGTAATCATAGATGTTAGTGACAGTCGTGCCAACTTACAGAACAAAAACATTGCTCCCTATTGGAATACCAAATAAAATTTAAATTCAAATTTCTCAGCATTTTTTGCTCATAGCGGACTACTTTCATATATATAAATATTTATAACGATCAATTTCCAAAAAAAATAAATAATAATACAATCTTCAAAGCATTTACTAGGCATATTTTCCTTTGTTTTGAAGGAGCGATTCAAGTGATTTTTTTTTATCTTCGTTGTAGTATATTTTTAAAGTGGATCAAGAAAGAACGGAAACACGTCTAATTCTTTCTTCCATGACTTTTAAGCAAAATATCGGATTTAAGGGATTTAAAAGATACTGATATCAAATTATGTATGTTTTGTTTGTTTCAAATACTTATATCTATATATGCATGTAAATATATACGTATATATATATATATATATATAAAAAGATTAGACTCATCAAGGACTGACTTCTCTAAATTTTTGATCCTTGATCCTAAAATGGAACTTCCACTACTACGCAACAGATTATGTAGTAATGAATTGGAGATAGAGAATGTACATTGGAAGCCATTTGAAAAAAATTTAAGTGCTCATATTATACAAGATGCGTCGTCAAGATAAAAGACATCTTGAACAAAATCAATAAAATGAGAAATGCCAATTTTTTCACTCACATAACATTTTGATAAGTCATGGCCTTGAACTTTAAATTTGTAGTGGATAATTTTTTGATATACCCATGGATGTTAGTTAGCTATTAAGTTAGGACCCTACATTTGATTTATGATACTTTTTTGGCTTCGATATTATGGCCTTTTAAATAGGCTGAATGTATAGTGTCATGTTGATGTTTTTTAAATTCCGACTCGGATTTTTTTGTGTGTATTGGAGTGTAATTCAAGGGATTAATCAAGAATATTTATGCATTTAATTAATTGAAGAATCAAAATGAAATGATATTCAGAATCTTCTTCTTTTTTAATTATTGAAAAACCAACCTAATTTAAAGGTCACATATCAGAGTATATGATAGTTCTACATTAAAACTGTGGTATTGAAATTTAAATCATATTTAGATTATAACTAATGACACATGGCCCAATGAAATGGTCAGGAAAAGTTTTATCAGACTTATAATACGAAATATATATTATAACTTACATATATAGAATAAATTACCGCTCGTTTGAAGTAATTAATGACTATACAAAAGGTTAACTCTTACCTATAGGCAAAGAGGTCAAAGGTCAGATATATAATAGGTATGTACATAGATCCATCTTCAAAAAAATTTACGAGAATGATTGAGGGCTAACAAATATATCAGGTCCGATAGACTGATTTTCATCTTTGCAGATGTCACATTGATTGCGAATTTAAACAGTACTAGGGTTTGTTAGCGAAATATTAATTGTTCCTGTGGCACATTTATAGGTCATTCATATGTTGTGTACAAGTTTTTTTACTATACTTTTTCAATTTCAATATGGGAACAAGCAAGTTCAATATGGGAATAAGAAGCAAGTTCAATATGGGAATAAGAAGCAAGCTCAATATGAGAATCAATACACACTAAACTTGAATTTGTTTACTCCCCCCCTATTGACCTTGCTTAGTCCCATGTTGAACTTGAAAAAGTAAGGTTTTAGTTTGTATAAGCAGATTGTTCAAGTTACAATTTCCACGCTTACCCCCACATCTTATTTAATTATTTGTATTCAAAACAGATATATATATATTTAACAAATTAAATACCTTTATTCTGCGCTTTGATGTAGGAATATTCATGCATATTTCATGGGTATAATTTAATACACGAAAACATATATGTAGAAATGGATATTCACATCCATCGAAGGAATATTTTTCCATCTCTCTTTCTCTCTCTCTCTTTCTTTTTCTATGTATGTTATACAGATTATACATATTATATACACATTTACAAGAATGTGAATTGATGTATTTTTGAAAGGAAATAGAAAGCCTTGTAAAGAGAGAGAGAATAAAAATAAAATAAAAACCATTTTACGATATATATATATATATAAAACGATATCAAAGTATTTTATCAGATCTCTCATGTATGTCTTTTTATAGGCCTTTAAAGTTGTAAATGTATTTGAATGGAAGAAGAAGGAGTGAAACAAATACTTGGGTAGGAATGAATTGACCCTATTTTGTAGTTTTTTTACTTTTCCTTTTTTATTTTTGTGTGTCAAAGTTGTTATAGAAAGGATTCTTTTGTATTATTATTTCTTTGAGAGCATCATCATTGTTAAAGATTGAATAATAATATATATATATATATATATATGTAATACATATATTTATTCATCAGTGAATGAAAGGGACTAAGACGAAGAAGAAGGAATCTAGCTAATTGAGTGTTGCTCAAAGGATCATTATGAAACAACTTTAGATATGTTATATATAGTATGATGTAATCTATGTTTTATGTATTTCTTGATTGGGTAGATTCTTTCAAAGTATGTCAAAGTTCCCCTCTCATCATTATCACGACGGCACAAAGGAAAATAAATAAATATAAAACCCTTTACAGTATTTGTAAAAAATAATACAAAATAAACGTAACAGTAAACTCCCGGAATATGTGGTTCTTTTGGATTGATTTGGTCTTAAGACCAATTTTTAAAGGACTTGGATCTGAATCTGGGAGTAAGGTAAGTCCTGACCACAAGCCAAAACTTCTTATAATACATAAAATGCTCACGTGTTCCTCGTCTAAAAGGTTCTAATTTAAAGAAAATTGAGCTGATGACCCTTTAAGAGGGATTTTAAAGCAAGACAGCTACTTGTCCAGTGGTGATTACGGCTCATTTTTTAACGAGTCAAAGTGGAGATGTGAGTCTTTGAGTTCAAAGTGTGGGATTCGTGCACAAATGCCCTACTCGGATTGACTCCTTCTCTTCAATATTAATGAAAATTGAATCCTATTTGAAAATAAATGACGATTCAACAAGAACAACAATAATAGATAATGGATAGTTTGTGATGAGACTTTAGAAGGACACGAGTCCTTCTAGACGGGAGTACAAGCCCCTCAGCTCTTTTACCAACCCATCCACCAACAATCAGGGACAGTATCTAAATTGATACTAAAATATTGACTTTTTACAAATCTATAATTAAGTCTATAAATAATAAGCCTTAGATTAACAAAGATTATTTGATGCGTGAGCTACACAGGTGGTTTGTGTTCATTATACCCACATCCTTGGTAAGTAATTGATCCAATCACAAAAAAAAAATTATACGTTATTCACAAAGTGAGAGTCATTTGAATGCTTATCAGGAGATATGGAGAAATTATATAGGTTGCCCACACATAAAAACAATGACCCTACAGTGCTGTTCAAAGCCATTTTGGCGAGCAAGTGCATATGTATATCACAATATGGGATAACGCGTCACAATGTACAAAAGTGCATTTGAGATATCCTATTTCACATGTGATTATTTGAGGTGATTGAATAATATATACCGTATATCCTCGCATATAAGCTGAGTTTAAAACTCCAAAAAAAAGCTTCCAAATTAAGGGGTCGGCTTATACGCGCATAACTCTAATCGTACTCAAAGACTGACACTTTGGGGAGTCAGGCAGTGAAAGTGATGATGAATTTGAAGGATTTTGAGATACTTCTTACTGTTATTAATAAAATTTAAACATAAAAATATTGGCTATCATTTTGTTTTATTCTCTTCTGCAACTTTTTGCTGTGATAGATGCATATGACGCAATAAGATTTATAGGGTCGGCTTATACGCGAATTTTTATAATTCACCATTTTAGGTCTGGTTTTTAGGGGTCGGCTTATATGCGAGGTAGGCTTATATGCGAGGATATACGGTAATACTATTCTTCTAATAGACGTCTTCACATAGTATGTGAAGACTCATGGATATGGAGTCCATTGTATTGCGCTATTCATTCCTATTGTCATGTGGAGCATTCAAGTTTGAATGCAGAAGCTTGTAATGCATTGCATTGCACTATTCACTTATTATGTGCGTGTATTTTTACAGTTGTAATAATAATTGATTTATTAAATCAATGGGAGTGTATTTATTTATCTGTCGAGGTATATGTACATATATGAAGGACAGGGTGCTGACCATGATTTGATTTGTTTTAAAAAGAAAAAAAATTTGCTCTATATTTGATATCTTCTCTCATTTTTACTCATATAATTAATTATAAACTTTTCGTGAATTTATAAGTAAAAATCATAACAAGACCAAAAAAGAGGGCATATTAGGCATGGGCACATAGAGAAGGGTTGATCATTCTAATGTAATATAAGTACAATACATAATCTGCAGAGTCCTTTGGTAGTAAATGTCATACATGGAAATTTAGAGGGGAGAATTTTTGAACACCTTCAATCGAAAAAATTGAAGGAATTGTTCCTTTTTTTTTCTTGGACCTTGATGCCAATGCTTGCTGAGTTATAACATAAGTAATGACATCTAATCACTATAATTTATGACAATACACATTTACGAATAATTCAATTTCTAAAACGTTTTTTTTTTTTTCATTTAACCCTTAAACTACGAGTGGGTCCATTGAACACACTTTTCAAAAAAAAAAAAGAAAAAAAAAATATTTGTGACACTGATTTTGACTATGACTCTAAGCAGGCTAAGATTAAGTCACTTTAGCATTAATGATAATGAAAATACTTTGTACAAAATAACAATTGACCAAATGTACCACGTACGGAACTTACTTAATAGCTTTAATATTTTAACTAGCATTTAAATGAAATTTAATTGCAAAACCTTTACCTATAAAAAATCGACCATTTCCAGTAGTGACCTTTGAAGCAATAAAATATTAGGTCCGATAAAGTTACACTCAAGTAGAATTGCCTTAAATTCTTTGCTCATGTATGTACATATATAATACATATAATACTAGAATTAATTGAAAATAAATGCCGTTGAAATGTTATTTGAAATTCAAATATTTACCCTATGGGGTCATTGTTCCCAGAGGGGGTATTAAGTGTGCTGTAAATACTCTGTTATTTACTGAGAGTTAATTATGAATTCATTCAAAATTTGCCAACTCTTGTTTGGCTCAAAAAAAAGAACGTCTCAACGTACAACTTTTATATATATATAGAAAAAGAACATTTAAACGAATGAAGGAACAATACTTGATAATGGATCTTAAATGCATCCATAAATATCATTGAATGATATATATATATATATATATATATATATATATATAATTATTTCTACTTTGATTTGAGACTTATCTTCCTATAAGAATAATATTAATAATAATAATATGTAAAGAAAGAATCAAATTTATTAAATGATGCCAAAAAAAAGAAAAGAAAAGTAATGGAGTGAAGTGAAGTGATTTGACAAACTAATATATCATTAAACCAACTTTAAAGGATTCATGACTAGGGCACTAGAGGGACTCTACCAACATACATACATACATAGACAGCCGGACTATAAAATAATAAAAATGCATTTTTAAACAAAGTTCACATATCCCTTCACCTGCACTTCCTATGAATACATGGATGGATGGTATTTGTAAGACAAAGGATCTCTCTCTCTCTCTCTCTCTCTCTCTCTCTCTCTCTCTCAAAAGCCTATGCGGTAAGCTTTTATTGTTGTGTTAGATTTCCCTAATTTGACAAATAAAAAAAAAAAAGAATTAATTCATTTCACATTCGAATAGTACGTACATTATTGTCCCAAGGCCATGTTTGATATCTCACTATTCCTCCTGATTGCTTGCATGCATATGTGAATGAATTGTACTTTTTAGAGAGATAGAGCTTATTGTGGCACAGGTTATAATATAATTCAATTTAAAAGGACGACAGTCTTTTCATTCTATGTAGGGAAGGAAATGGGAATCATTTTCAGCTCTGCTATAAAATGTAATAAATGACAATATATGTATGTATGTACTATCAAGCACTAAGACAAAAAAGAGACGACCAATGAGTCAAAAACAATAGGGCAACAACTAAGAGTTGCTGCATAGAGGCTATGCAGGTAATAAATTCATTGGATCTTTTATATGTATATATATATATATATATATATAAATGAACAGACGGACACTTAAAAACGTGTCATTAATTGCCCCTTTGTCACTTAAAATAAAGAAAAAGTATCCAAAAAGGACCTTTATTTGGGTATTTCATTATTATTATTGTTATTATTATTGTTTTAAAGGATGTGTGTAGAATTAACTGAAAGGAAGTCGTCCAAAAAAAACCATTTTAATATAGTTTTTGTTTTAATCTTTGTATTTCAAGATGCTAAAAAAGGAGTCAACTATGTATACTTTTAAGAAAAAAGAAAAAAAAAAGAAAAAAATTCCAGGACAATTGTCGACGGGAGCTTGTCACAATAAACAACAGTGTATTATAAGTTCCCTGTATATATATATATATATATATGTTATCCCGTTTTCATCAATTTTACAGAAAAGATGGACTTGATGATAAGAAAAGATCTATATATATATACATATAAATTGATCTCCGAATTCCAAGTTTTTACAACTCTAATATATACATACATATATACTTACAGGCTAATTATATAATTGTATTCATCAAAATAAGATTAGAATGACAAGATTCTTTGTAGGTATACAATTAAATATCCATTTCACAAAAAAAAAAAATAATAACATGGCTTAGATGTACTATTTATAAAAGTAACACTTTATATAAATAGACTTTGTACTAACAACATCAAATATCCAGGCAAGTGACCGTAAATCATTACTGGCTAATATATATATATATATATATATATATATGTTGGCTACTATAAAATATATGGTGATGAAAAAAAAAAAAAAATATTTTCAAACCATTTGATGCTATCAAAATTGCCAAGAGAGAAAAAAAAAAGGCTTCATTAAGTTTAATTTGAACTTGTATATTGGTCAAGGAGCCAAATATTAGAGTGAGAAGGCTTTGAATTTCAGATGGACTAATTTTGACGTGGGCCGTATTGATATATGTAAGCTGATTTCTGGTAGTTTTTTAAATTAATCATTGATCGTCGGTCATAGATGAGTACCAACTTTCTATTTCTTTCTAAAACAAGATTCTATTTTTTTTTTAAATGGCATTCAAGTTCTTTAATTAGTTAACCATTCAAAACCCAAATGTAACCAAATGAAGCCACTTCAATAAGCTCTTTCCCTCTTTAATTAATATTTTATTGACTCTAACAATCAATGTTATAATTTAAAGTATTTGACACGACTTTGAATAGTTGATAAATGTTCAAAACGCTAAACTTTAGGATACAGATGTGACCATCAATAGCATAAAATTGAAATTCACAATTTCAAAAGTCTTTAATATAAAGTTGAAGGATGTCCTTTCTCAAAATCTTGGCAGATGATTCATATGCTTTGCTATATGAGTGATACAGAAAATTATATTGGACCTTGAGAGAAATCGTTTTTTTTTTCTGGGGAGAAAATCAAAATCCGTTTTAATCCGTAAGCCATTTTTTCAATTCCTAAATAGTCGGACTCCATATATATATATATATATGTCGAGCCCTAATTTTGACCTTAAAAAAGGTCATGTACATACATGTGACGCTCCAATTCATACTCAGACAACATTTTGTAAAAAAAAAAACAAGATGACAGCAAATTCAATTTCAGCAAAAAACAAAAACAAATTATGTTCCATATCGAATTTTATCTTTTATAAAATCCATTCCTCAGTCACTCCAATATTTGCAATTATATTTTAAAGCTAAAGTATAAAGTACAGACCATACTGGAAATGCGAAAATATTCTTTTTTTTTTCCTTCCCTAAGGAGTCACATATAATATTAAGTAATATGAGTAATCGTCAACGACCCATTCCGGCTTTTAAACTGCCAAACACCTCAAGAATTTGTTAACCCACTTGAAAGGAAATTTTTGAGCATTGACTAAATTAACTAGAGTCTCACCCTTCATCATCGTTATATTATTATTATTGTACATACATATTGATACTCGGAGAAGAGATAAAAAATACAAAATTCCCACTTGAAACCCTCAATATAAATATAAATATATATATATATATATATACAACAACTTTTTCCCTTAATTCCATTTTATTTATGTATTTATTTTTTGAGCTGGGTATGTTGTTGTCAAAAGGAAGGAAGAAAGAAAGAAAGAAAGAAAACAAACATGGAGGATTAGGAAAACGTCTTAAGAAATGTATATATATCTTTTTAACAACAAGATCTAAACCCCTACTATAAATAATAGTAATACGAACGCGCCCCTTGATGAAAGGTAAAAAAAAAAAAAGAACGAAAGATCATTCCTTTGAAACTGAAAGGGGAGTCACCTTCCCCCCTGGTGGTGAGGATCTGTAGTGCTCTTAAGGGGTTTAATTATGTCATTTAAAGATGTAATAATCATTCCTTGATGTCTCAGAAAGAGAGAGAAAGAAAGAAAAGAATAATCTTCTTCCCCTTATTACATGTACCTATGTATGTTGTTATACTCATGTTATCATGAAAGATGTGGTTTACAGAGAGAGGGTCTAAACAAATAAATAGAGTAATTATTATGATGTTCACCCATGATAATATAATATTTATTAATTATTATCTCTTCATCTAATTGATACCACCATAATAATAATAATAATACATATATATGAGTTGCGTGTGACTCAAGAAGAGTTGAGTTCTCTCATTAGAGAGAAAGAGAGAGAGAGAGAGAATCCAGTGTGAAGACATTGTAGACATTAATGACTCTCTCTCTCTCTCTCTCTCTCTCATGTGATTCTATCCTCATCCCTCTACCCCGAGTCCTGTCTCCTAATAAGTAATAATAATAATAGTTATAATCATGAACCAACCAATCCACCCCTACACAGAGATTCTTTATGGTCCTGTGAAATTCGAGTAGTTTGTGTGTATCTATGTAAATGTATCTGTGTAAATTGAGAGAAGAAAGAGTTAATTTATAAATTCTGCGGTTGCTAATTTATTTTTATTGATTTTAAAGATTTTCTCATGTGTGTCTTTGTGGTTAGAATATATTTTTACACACACATATACATATATATATATATATATATATGTATGCTTTTTTTTTTAGAAGGAACGTTGATTGTTTTTTGTTACAAATATATATATTACATTCACCTCTACTTTTAATACGAATAGAGTGAATTGCATAGAGAAAATAAATATATATTTTTTATGACTGACGACTACCATGTAGATCAGTGGTTTTCAACCAGGGTTCCGCGGAACCTTAGGGTTCTGCCAGTACAGTCAGGGGTTCTGCAATTTCTAAATTAGAGCAAGGATAAATTGCATAAGACAACCAAATTATTGCACAGGGGTTCCTCGAGCCAGTGGAATGTTTCCATGGGGTTCCACTCCAGCAAAAAGGTTGAAAAGCACTGATGTAGATAGATAAAATGAGGACTGACTCAAAAGGAATTCCTTATAAAGTGTAGTATAACAAGCACTAATGACAACTGCCTTTTATGAGGGGGTACTAAATAACAACATGACTTTATTTATTTAATTTGTTGAGGGGGGGGGGGGGGAGATCCTTTTAATGGAGTCATGTTCTCATACATATATATATATATACAACATGGAGTCATTCATTTTTTTTTTTTTTTTTGGGAGACATGTTCTTGTACTGAGCTGCTTCAAATGTTTTTCCAGTGTACATTTTATAAGAGACTGACGGGGGAAAAAATATGATTCCTTAAAAAAAAAAGAGAGATCTAAATGAATGATGAAATATTATTTTTTTTTTTTACTAAATCCTCTACATACTTGATGAAAATGATTTGTAATTAATGACTCTACTACACACATGGGTGTAATTAAATGGTAAAAGAAGAAGAATGAAATCATGATTTGCAAAATTATATTATATATATATATTAATAAATAAAAAAAAAGAAGGTAATATCATGGAAATCTAACGTGTAATTAATGTAATAACATATATCCTTTATTATAGCCACGTCTCCCCTACCCTTCAGTAACTCTGTCACTCTTTGAAAGAAAGACTTAGTCGAAGGGTTCTAAACGTTCAAGGACCGTAGATATTGTATTTATACATACATGCATATATTTAAATTTAACCTTTGACCGGAGCTACTCTACTGATCAGTAGGGGTCTAGCCATGTGGTTCTCGTACAAGAACCATGACCCATGTGGTTCTTGTACGAGAACCATCAAACTTATCAACACTTCTACCGTCTTTCAACTATATATATATATGATATATAGTGATGTGATTCTTCGTGTGAGATCGTTCTTGATGAATGATCTCACCAACTCTTCAAGGTCTTGTCGTTTGAGTCAATATAGCCAAACACTAAAGTAACTAGACAAAATTACAACTTTTTTATGTTCGTCTCAATTCCATAAAGTGTGATTTTGGTCACTTTAGAACCCTTTAGTTCAGAGGCAATCTGGATATGAAGTTTCCTCTTTAAGGACTCAGAACCAATGGTAACAACATTATAAAACGTTACAAATTTGACATTCCCACATATGTACATTCCATGATCGTCGCAGACCTTTGCCCTCCTTTAAATTAACTTGTGGGTCCTTTTCTCTACATTTTATATGTATAATCCCATCTTTAGATGGTTTTGATCATGGCTCCAGAAGGACAAAATAAGAAACATTGTCAGAGAGGAACAGAATATACTCATGTATGTATGTATATCAGATCATTTCAAACCTGATACACAGAGACGACGACAACTCATTGAGATTGTACAAAAACAGATTTGAATCAGAAAAGTATTTCATTAGAGGAAAATATTTACTTTTAATTAAAAAAACGTCTCTCACTTTGACGACATCTCATTTGATTTATCAAAATAAATTAATGTATCATTATTAATAAGAATATATTTATATGTACATGGAAATTAATTTGTTTTCCTAATGAGCAAATTCATTAATCAAGTTATAGATATATGATATAAGGGTAAAGACAAGATTCTTCATGCATGCCTCTAATAAGAGAATAACACACATTTGCTCCTTGTTCTCCTCATCACATCACCATTTCCGTGATTGGATATATTATTCTATAGAACCTTGAGATCGATTTGAAACATGGTAATAAATAGTTTTTTTAACTTTAATGCATGTAAAAACAAAAAAAAAAAATACTTTGTTAATTAAATCCATTAGAGTCCCTAATTATTATTATTATTATCAGAAGAAGAAGAAAAAAAAAAAAAAAAGGGGGGGGGGGGAAACCACGAAATTCCACGCGATAAACAAATCATTTAATGCAAAAATACTTGAAACGACTTTGTTCATAATTTATACATAATATGTATAAATTATATACATATTATGTATATTCATATTTTTAATAAGCAGATATTTTGATCAGATACGCTGCAACACACGTCTTGTTCCACATATAAGATGTAACTTGTAGCAGTTGGAATTAAAAAAAGGAAAAAAGGAACATTTGGAATGAAAGAAATGTCGTTACTTGTTTCAGTAACGGATATACTTATTCATTACTTTAGACAAGCAAAATCCCATAATTTCATGATTTCTGATTGTCTTGGATGTCATCATAAATTCATTCACGTGTTAATAAATCAGCGTATGTTAAATTAGAACAAAGTTCTGGATTCAAAATTATTTTTCTCTGTTTTACTTTGTTTTTTGATTGAATAAAAAAAAATAAAAAAAAAATATTTTTAAAGAAATTGCAAGCACGTTACTTGTACAAGTCATTAATTACTAGGAACGAGTAATTCTATACTCTTTTGAAGTAACATGTTCCACATTGCTAATTAATAATTATTTTGTGACACATTAGATATGATCCAGGGTTGTTGTTCTTGGGTTTTTTTATCCACCTAAAAATGTAATTTTTAGTAATGTAATTTAATGTAATGATATTTGACATATTTAAGTCATCAGGCACGAGCCGTACTTAAGCTTCATTCAAACTCGAATTGAACACCAGATCAGAGATACGAAACTTGAGTTCGATGTGTAAAAAGTGACTCCTGACCGACTTTGAAGCATTTTAAAGGGATTTTCTGTCAGCCAGAAAAGCACGTTTCTGAGACGACTAAATGCACACTTTTGGATTTTTCGACTACAAAGTCTTATTATGTAGATACAACGGGAAATAAAAAGTTTTAACCTTCTTAATTAAAGTAATTCATATAAAGGTGTTTGAAATGTATTGGCTAATCATAGGCATATTGGCTATCAATTTCATATATAATTTAAAAAATCACAAAAAAACATACGTTGATAAATACTTGTATTTATAACAAACTGATAAATTTTCTTACAAAAAACCCGATTAATTATCACTTATTATCATTAACAGACTTGACTCTATTAGACCTCCTGTCTCTTCTGTTTCGACTTGCCTTGAAACTCCAACACTTGAGCCCATACCAGAGATACGAAACTCAACTTACAAACTAGCTCAGTGACCCTCAAAACTTGACATGAACTTCCTCAAAGTAAACTGTAAAAAAGCTTTAAAGGATTGGTAATTAAAATGGAGCAAATTTTGCTGGAATTAAATTAAATACTATGAGACGTAACACGCATGGAACTTGTCCATGATCATGTATTCTTATTCAACTGACTTAAGGATAGAAATCAAATATTTATAAAAGCTTAGAGAGAGAGAGAGAGAGAGAGAGAGCAAAGTACATACAAAAGTACATACGAAGTAAAATCAATCGATCAATCAATCAAAATCTCATATCATGATAATAATAATAAAATATATTTATTTATCAAATAATTTCATTTTATGTGAAATTCAATGTTATCTATCAGCATGAAAAAATATCAATTTATTGTGTAAAAAAAAAAAAAAAATATGTCCTCTCCATGTGAAAACTATGCTAAATTACATAAAAAAAATTTTTATTTTTTTTTGTATATATGTAATATATTGTACAAAAAAAAAAAAAAATGATTTCACTTATCATCTGACAGTACATATATATATATATGTATGTAGATATATCCATCATAAGCCATTACGCTCCTATATTCATTTATATTTACAATAATATATTTATTATTTTCATTGGAAAAATGAAAAAAAAAACACAATAATCAAGATGATTGAGCTAACATACGTAGGGGAGACTAGGTAGAGTTAGTTGAGTCACTTTTAGCTGCATGATGTTTTATACGAATTAAAATTGAATAAACTATACTAACAGCCCTTTGCCATCAATTTAATTTATTAATAGATTATATATATATATATACATATAGGGTGTTTTTTCTACAGAAAAGGCATTGTACATGCATGTGATCCGTCAAACGGGGGTTGAAGAAATCGAATTAGTTTCCATTTGTACTAATGGATAACTCAAATGAATAATTATCAAGGTATTTTCATGAATGTGATATATTGTATAAATTTTTTTACTATATGTACATGGATCACGATTTTACCCTGTGAAAGTACCATTAATGACTCATTCAACTACATATACTAGGAAAAAATATTGTTCCCTTTAAAAAATTATATTACGTGTACAAACTCAAGCTAGTTAGTTTTTATCAAATATATATCTCACATAATGTTATAGTAATTTTGTGTATGTCCATAGTCCTTATTATACTCTTTAGAATAACTTGTGGGTTGAATCTCAATGTTTGTTTGATAGTATGCATGGAAAAAAGGCCTCTTTTTATATATACGTCTTCCCTACGTATATATAATATATGAAAAAAAAAAAAAATTGTAATGTACTTTAGAGCAAGAATGGAAGAGAGAGATTTCACTTGATTCTTTATCGCTGTTGTTGATTTTTTGTCCTTCTGTCATCGTTGTCATCAAGATAACAATGACATCCGACATAGGTAGGTAGGCAGGCTGAAAGAAAACTAGTAGAAGAATAAGAAAATAATAATAATAAATGGTTGGTTGGTTGGTTGGTTGAAGTTCAATAAATGTAATGAGTAGAGTATTCCGACCTATTAATCGTGAAAATGCTAGTTGTTGTATTGTTGCTGTTGTGTTTGTTATTATTATTATTACTTTTGCAGCTTAGTGTCCTTCTCGGAATGATTGTAAAAAGTACATCATCATGTCAAAGGAAAACAATTTACGTATTTGTCCTCTCATAAAGAAGGAGGAGCTGCTCCTGAAAAACTTCTAACAAACTTCTGTTTACTACATATATATATATATATATGTATGTATCCTTATTATTATTTCTCGTCTTTATATTATTTAAGGATTACAAAGAACATAAAAAAATATATAATTTATAAACGTAATTAAACTTTTTTACAGCCTTCGTTAAAGAAAGAGAGAAAGAAATAGAAACGACAATAATAAAAATACTCAAATTGAATGGCTCCTTCTTTTCATGACCCAGCTTACTTAAGGGAGTCCTTTTTCTCTATTTCTCTATCTCCTAAATAGGCTCAAAGTTTGTATATTTGTGCATTCAAATTCAAAGAGCCATTTCAATTGACGTCATTTATTGTAGAAATCCGCCATTTTGTAAGAGACAAACACTTCAAATTTACAAGGGGAATGTCTTTATCCCGATGTAAGAAGAAAGTCAATTTAGGTCCTTTGGTCTTGCTCTGAAGGCTGCTTTGAAGGGATTGAGATCCCTATGAAATTAAAAAAAAAACCCAAAAAACCATATGCCTAGATGTCAAAATGAGTTCAATATACACACCAAAAAAAAAGACTCAGATCTTTAGTGTCGATCTTTTTAATCATTTTATGTATCTCAGAACCTAATATAATATGTTATTCTAACAGATATCTTCTTTTTTTTCAATGATAACTACGCAGATTTATCCCTAATTTATATTGCAACAAAGTCAAATGTACAAATCTTGACATTTCAAAGAGATTCTTCCCACAGCCCCATGTATTAATATAATTGGATGCTTTTCTTCAAAGTGTACCCATTTTATAATATATATATATATATACATAATATTTCAATTAAGTATGTATATGCCTTCAACATGGCGTCCCTTTTTATTTGGTTATGCAGTCTATGACGTCAGTGAATACGCACAATTAGTCATAGCAGCATCCTTTCTCAAATACATACATATATATACATTTAAATACTCAAATGAACTCGTCTTTGGAATGTCAAGGAACACGCTTAATTATTGTCTCTGGATTCCAGCCTTCAAGAAATATGTACTTATGTATGTATGTATGTATGTATGTATGTATGTGTCTATATTTATCATAATTTGACGCCTCCTCCTGTCTGCAAAAAAAAAAAAAAAAAAAAAAACCAAAACACACAGTATTTGAAGAACAAATACTATTTTCTACAAACACTGTATGTACATTATTAATAGCTTAAAATTTCACAAGGATTCTCAACATTACTCATGTCTGGAATGGAATTTCTCACGTTTTTTTTTTTTTTTTTTTTTTTTTCAACACATGATTGATCGATGTTTCCAATAAAGAAAGAAAGAAAAAAAGAAATGACGACAACGGAAGGTGAAGATCGGGTCACATATTATTATTTATATGCTATTCCTGTAGTTGGACTCGTCATTCATCACAACTTTTTTTCGAACTGCCTCTAAGAAAATAAATTGAATTTGCTCAAAAGAGGAAGTGTTGTACAAACTAAGATAATGCACAACTTGGAACTTTTAAGTTATTTACAAGAAGATTGCAAATTTAAAGGAAATGCGTTTATACTGAGGGATTCAGAGTCGCACTGCGATAATTATTTATAGTACAATGGTTAATTGATATATATATATATATATATATATATATATTAGGTAATCATGACTAATTATTGATTATAATCCAAGGGTTCAAAGTACTTTTATTCCCAATTGAATTGCAAATGAGACAAAATTATTAATTAATAGATCAAAATACAATCTATAGTTTGTTAATTGTCTTTTGTTAAGAATTGTAATTAAATTATGGGACGTAAGATTTGTAACATGATTCATCAACAAGTTACAAATGTCAAACTTGACTCAAAACCAGGGGAGGTATACCTCCAAATTAAATTGATGTCAAATGTAGCACTTTTAACAAAAGGGAATGAGCACAAAAGAGGAAATTTATAAGGAACACCATGACAGGAATGACGTACCAAAGGAATCAGAGAGGATTTATTATTTTTCTTCACATCACTGATTAGATAGTTTAAGTTACACACAAAAGCCACATTCCATATATATATATATAAAAAGGATGTAGAAATTATCTAAATTACCTACTTCAAACCATTAAGCACATTTCTGGCAATCGTTTCGACTCTGTGTGCAAAAATACTTAAATGCATACAAGTAAGGATTCATTCTCCCTTACATTAATTAATTAACATACTCTCACTCTATGTAGAATCTATCAAAATCATACTTAATTCCTCCAACCAATCACTTCATCATCAATTGACTTGAATAACTCATTTTTCATAGTAACACATCATGTGTATAAATTAACTTTACTCATTCAATCAAATACAAAACAACGAACGACATTTAAAGATTTAGTGCATGGTATTATTTGTGTATCTAGATCAGTCAGTGGTTTTCAACCAAGGTTCCGCGGAACCTTAGGGTTCCGGCAGTACAGTCCAGGGGTTCTGCAATTTCTAAATTAGAGCAAGGATAAATTGCATAAGACAACCAAATTATTGCAGAGGGGTTCCTCGAGCCAGTGAAATGTTTCCATGGGGTTCCACTCCAGCAAAAAGGTTGAAAAGCACTGATCTAGATAATTGCATACTCATTGATATATGTATATCGTGAAGAAAAGTCAATAAATACACAGAGCTTATTACAAAGTTACCTTCCTCATAAACTCTGATAAATGTAAACGGTCATTTCTCTCAATATTTAATGTACAAATGATCATTTATGTTAAAGTCGTGAAATAAACCCTATATATATCTAGGAAAATATTTTACAACTCTCATATGTTGAGTAGCGGACCTTAATTAGAATTTTTTTTTTTTTTTCAATTAAATAATCGAGACAAGTTGCTTTCCTACCTATGTTTGTTTGGTTCTAAATGTGTACAAATATCTATAGAACAAAAAGTCTAGACAAAATTGAATCATTTTTGGTAGGAATTTAGTGGAATTTCGTTGGGAAGGAGACTGACCTTCACATCGACATATATATATATATATATATTTACAAAAGTAATGTATATATACATATATATAAATAGAATAGAAATTATACTTCCTTAAAGAAATAATGGATTTGATGAGAGAATCTCTCAAAACATGTTTTTTTTTCGTCAAGGGCGCACATCAGCACTACAAATGAGAGCCCCTCATCTATCAAACGCAATAAGCACTTAAATTGCTTCATAATACATTATGAGGGGATTCTACATAGATCTCAAAAATCCACCGTGGTCCATTTAATGACACATTTAAAACACATTTTATCTATGGACCGCAGAATTGCAAACACGTCTTATCGTGGGTTATCTCATTATTTTAATCTAGAGAGTGTATTTATCATTAATTACTTATGATTATGAGCAAGTCCATTGCTTTTCCCTGGCCTCAAAAAAAAAAACCCAAACCATTTTTATCTATGAATATATATGTATATATAAATATATGCACTTAAAAACCTTAAACATGCCCTTAAGACGTTTTTCATTAAAAGGTCAAATCATTAAGTGGTAATTCATTTCTTGATTTTTTTTTTTTTTTACTTTAGAAAAAAGAATCCTTGATCTATAAAGAAGTTATAGATGAATTGATAAGACCTGGTTTTAGGTAAAATGAACTTGATCATATATGTATGTATGTATACCTCCATATACATTTATTCTGTAATGAGCAAGAAATTGACGAGAACTTTGATAACGACGCCGGCTTATCAGTGCAGGCATTTTTGAAGGAAAATGTCAACTAAAAGGTAAAAGGGGAACTTGGCAAGGATTCTTATTTTGATAATAGATGTATATATATATATTTTTAAATCAATTTGACTCAAATACTAATATGATTGTTCAAAGTAGTCATTTGAAGCCATTCATTTTGTTCATAACTGATATAAACACATCGTTGATTCAGGCGAAAGATCAAAACAATTTGATCCATGGGATGAAAAAGTCAAATCGTTTAACATACTTTTTATACATATTTTGATTAATTAATTATTATCATCCCAATTTTGCGGATTTTAAATTTTATTTATACAATAACTCAAACCGTCATTGTAACACGTGAGAATTACATATAAACAATTTGTTAGTGATTAGAAAATTCGGTTTTTGTATATGGTCAAAAATGCAAATGCTTATAAAACAATGAGCTAGTTAGTAATTACATAATTACTAATTACTAGATGATGATATGAGCCCCAATCAGACCTCAAATGCGCATGAAAAGCCAAGAAAAGGAAATCAATTATATACATATATTCACTTACAGATGAGCCAATAATTACCTTACATCTGACGTCAGTTGCAAATAATGATCAATGACTTATTTTGAACCTATTTGCTCATTTAATGTTTCCTTTATTCATCAATAAATGATCCCTAGCGATGTGTAAGCCTTATATGACCTATTTATTCTGTGCATTTGAGTAATAATCTGGGACCAATTAATTAATATTATCGAATGTGTCAATGATGATGTACAATTAAGGAGCAATCAATTAGTAATTATTGTCTTTAGACGAGTCAGCCAAGAGTAAAGATATTTTGGGGAAGTTATATTTGATTTGCTTTAAACATCTCACCATTAAACATTCAATTTTTCATATATATATATATATATATGTCATGAAGATTAGTATAAAATTCTTTCTAGACAAATCATGGAGTGTGACCTTTTGAAATTTAACAAGAAATGATTTTAAAAAAATCAAATCTTTTGATATTACTCCAGAGTCAAACGGATACATTTTAACACGCCCAATATTTTACACAAACAACTTAAGAGCAATCCCAGCTCAAATTTGTGAATTTGAGTTCACAGCTGAGCTGGACTAATTCCACATCTTTGCTCTTCTTATCTTCACAAATGTCAACTGTAGTTTATACATCTCAATCGAGAGAATTTCTATATAATTGTTTTCCTTCCTTGTAATGCAAAAACTGTATCGAGCGTCTTGGGGTTTCCATATTCAATTCAATTAGTTATAACGGATCTAAATATGCACTTGGGTAGAGTAAGTGACCTTTATAATGTATCTACATATTGTTTAATTGGGTTTTTAAATAATGAACGCCGATTTTCTTTCAAATACAAAGGGTAGTCAGCAGTGATTTTTAATTGTTTTGTTGTTTTTTAACCCCCCTTAACTTGACGATTTTTAAATTCTTAGTACTCATTTTCTTGTTTAACACTTAATACCATATTCTATAAGATTTAACTTTGAATGTATGTACACATTTCATGATTTAGCTCATAGAATGTAAGCATTGTATACGACACCTATACAGCAACTATATCTATTTTGCTACTTCTTGTTTGCAAGTATTTGTTCAAATAACAACTTCTACAAAGTATATATATATATATTTGAGAGTATATTTTATAATTTATATAATATATAAATAATTATGATCTCATAGCATACACTGACGGGTCAAGAATCAATTCACAAACTGGTGCTGGATGGGTATTGACGGTCGGTGATACGGCGATCGATCAAAGAACTCTGAAGTTGGATGACAGTAATACAGTCTTCCAAGCTGAGGTTGAAGCCATAAGGAACCTTTGCAGTAATCTTCAGAGAGAAAAAACAAGGGGCAAAAGAATATTGATACTTTCCAACAGTCTATCGGCGATAAAGAGTCTTCATGTGAGACCCAGCGATATGATGACCGCCGGAATTCTGGCATGCAAAAACGCCATTGAATCGTCAAATTCCGATATCACGATGGGTTGGATTAAGGGCCACGACAACCATACTGGCAACGAATATGCTGACGCGTTGGCTAAAGAAGGTGCAAAACATGGCAAGTCAGTAACTGTTCCAGTATCAATTTGTCAGGCAAAAACCGCCCTTAGACGAATATCCCTAGATAAATGGCGAGTATCATGGAAAGCAATGAAGACATGTCGTCAATCAAAACTGTTCATCGCCAAGCCATACATTGGTAATAAAATATTCAAATTCAAAAGAAAGCAAATGTCAATAATTGTTGGAATGATAACAGGCCACATAGACCTCGGGAGACACCTCTACAAAATAAACAAAATAGAAAGTCCCATCTGCCGGCTTTGTGGAGAAAACGAGGAGACTCCCTTCCACCTCATTCATCACTGTCCACGGACGCATTTGAAAATTAAAGAGCTCTATGACGAGATCGGGGACCGTAGGATTTTCCTGGAGGAGTTCATCTTCAGGAGCTATAAATTATTATGTACGTTTAATGAAATTTTTGAAAATAAAGTTAGCTCCTAGGTAGTTCACAACCGGCTGATACCGGATTAAGTTCCGGTGAGGTGGGGCTAATCTAGGAGCTAAACAAACAAACATATAACATGTATAAACTTCTTTTCATCCAATGCGATGAAGAAACGATCCCAGGGAATTTATGAAAACTATACATTTTATAAACTTTATGTAGTCGCATTTTTTTTGTATTTTTTTGTTGGTTATTTCTTATAGGTATATGCATATTAAATGAGACATTTTTATAGTCTTCATAATCACTTTACTACGTCAAATAAATCCACGTATCCACGTAAATTTACATCATAATAAATTATTATTAGTTTGTCTTTTCTTTTCATTATTCAGTGAGTGATTAGCATAATCATAAATATTTTACAAGTATAAGTAACAAAGACACAAACTAATCATTAAACATCTCTTCAAAGTCTATAAAATCCATTTACATTTCTACAAACTCATAGCATATTATGACACATAAAAAAAAAAAAAAATAAGAAATACAGAAGCTGAATTTCTCATTAACATGGATGATGACTTTTACAGTCGTAATTTACGATTTAGGATTAGAAATTCACAATTTATGATGATATTGAAGACATTATTTCATAAATTGTTGTTATACATACATATATTTATTGTTTATGAAGATTTTAAATTAATGAACGTTGTTCACCTCAGAACAACGTCTTTTCTGTATACATACATACATACATACACATAAATAATGTATGATGAGTGATCCTTTAGAGCTTATAACAGCCAGCCACAGACTGCTTGTATATATGTAGGCATATATAAATTTAATACATGTTATAAAAAGTTACAGGCCTAACCTTTTAGTTTGCTATAATCAAAATACTTTCCCTCATTTGAATCATTGTAATTCAAGAGATATAATGGGTGTATGTAAATACATTATATAGAGAGGCAGGATTTGACAAAAAAATAAATACATTAATTCAATATTCTTGAATTTGATCATCGTAGAGATGACGTAGCAGGGCCTCCTTTTAAAAGCGTTTGTATTGACGTCAGGGAATTGCATAATCAGCCTAAAGAAGAAGAAGCAGAAGAAAAAAAAATCATGTTGATGTAATATTTATAACAAATAAAATGAAGAAATTTCATAAGAAATTTGAAGGAAACGTCTTTGAATAATGGGTTTAATAAGGAGGGAAAAAAGGAACTATGCAGTTCATTTAAATATGGCTTCAAATTGATATCAAATTAATTAGCGCACATCCCCTTGAAATGGCTAGATTTGTTTATACAAACTTCATATTATATTTTGAATCAATTAGTAGGACCCATTGAATAATTGGATAATTGTAATAATAGTTAACTCATTGATGACTACACTCTGTTAATATATAATTATGATGTAATTACATCAATATAGTTTGTGATATAATCAAGAGAGAGAGAGATTTGTTGATCAGTATATGATAACATCTATTGAGTTGGATATTCTCGAGATGGATTTAAGCCCAGAGCCCATTTTGTCTTCTTCGTTTTTTTTTCTTAGAGTTCTTGATCAGAACACCTGTAAAACATCCCCAAGTTTAAAGTGCTAGTATACCCCTTTTTGAAATCTTAAAGGAATACAATTTGGGCGTTAGATAAATGACCCACTTCCAAGTTGATGATGACGTTCCACTCAAAAGGCTCTGTACATCTTTTATTTAATAATAAATTAAAAATGTTTTGCCTCCTGCATATTTTAAACTTTTTTTCTTATTGTATTATATATATATATATATTATGTAAAATGGAATGACATGAATATTCTATAATCAAGAAAACGTAGGAGGTTTTCCTTCTTTCTTTTTTTTTCAAATAGACACAAGAAGCAAAAAAAAAACTGGGAATACAAATTCCAACACCTACTTTTCTTTCCTTCAGTCTATTTGCTAGAAATAGCATTATATATGTATGTATATATATATACAAATGATAAAGCACTTGTTAGAATACAGTCTCAAGCAGGTGCTGCATGAATTCAAACCATGATTTTCTATAGATGGGCGAGAAAAAAGCGTATTATAAACGTTTACATAAATGTGCATTTCTTTCTTTTCATCCACCTGCGTCATCTTGAAAAATGTGTTGTTGCAAATGAACTTTTTGAAATCCCTGTTTTAGATATTTATATATATATTATAATATATATTTATTATATAAATAAAGTTATTGAGGGAGATATTGTTGATCTTGAAAGGTCTACACGTGCTCTGTGAAGAAACACTATATTGACCTATGGATCATTATTATAAGCCTCTGAGTTGTCTTGCTTGTTTATTTCTGTCATATCTGTGGTGCATTTGGAATACTTTTGAGGGAAAGTACTCTTAGTGGTAGAGGATATATATATATATAGAAGGATGATGGCTGTCAACTCAACATAAAAGCAGTCTGGGATACTTTTTTGTAAAAATATATATTTTTTATCTGAACAAAATACCAGGTGTGATTTTGGCCATGCCTCGGTGTCAAGAGCAAATTCCAAAGCAATAATGGATTACTCTTAAAAAACCAAAAAACAGAAAAAAAGGAACTATTTTTCTTCTCTTGGTCCCGAACCCCTTCAAAATCTGCCCTTGGAGTCAAAGGCAATAAGATTTAAAAAAAAAAAAATTTTTTTTTCTTAGTCGCATTCCCTGAAAGTCCTCATCTTGCACTCTGATATCAGTTAATGTGGTCTTAATTACAACACTGCCTTTAATGAACATGTAAATAGATGCCTTGTATATACTGAAAAAAACACAACTTCAAAGGCATACACTTTAGCTTTAAAGGCTTCTGAGTCAATAATCGCTGATATCAACAACCTGAAATTAGTAACAAATTTCCGGACAAAGGGAATCAGTATGCCCGGTACAAAATCCGTTGATTGTTTCTTATTTTTTTAAAAAGAAAATTGGGTTTTGTTTTTTTTTCTTGAATTTCTTGCTATTTATCCATCCCAGTCTGCTTTTATGTTGACATATTCAATGGATAATAAGTAGTCATAAATATTATACGTATGATCTATAGTTTATGAACTAAGGTAAAGTGCCGCCATGTTGTTGTTGCTGTTGTTGTTTATTGAGGAGAAGGGGATTGAATTAGCAAATCAATGTTACCAAATTGGAATATTAATGGATATAGAGAGAGAGAGAGAGAGAGATCTGATGTTTGAGCCTGGCAATTCATTACGTAGATATTTTTTTTCCTCTCTTCCTTTCTCCCCCTCCCTTGTTTTTCCCTTCTTCTTCTTTTCTTTTTTCTTTTTTTTTTTTTGTAAATTTGTATTATAAAAAAAAAAAAAGGGAAAACAGATAGATAATAAATATGTATTTTATTATTTTTTTTTCCCTCTCCCTTTTCCCAGAAAAAAGATTAATTAAAAAGATGAGAAATTAGGAGACGTTTTCACGTCAGATTTAAACTACGTCTCTTATAAGAGACGTATCTTAATATGCAATATATATTAATATATTTCTTAACTAACTTCCAAAGCTACAATCATGAAATGATTGTTTTTCAATTATTACTATATATATATATTGTTATTAATTCTATGTATGTATGTACTTCAACTATTAAAGGTCGTGTGAAAGTTACTTTAAAGACTTGAATGGAAAACAAATAGATTCTCCCGCGACTCGTTAATGACTCTCATTGATCATGTCATGATATAATATAGACTCTACGGTGTATGTTTTTTATAATGGAGTCGTTTATATCCATTTCAAGGAGCCCTAGGGGAGTATGAGCTCCACTAAAGTTAGTCCAAGTGGATAAAACCAATAATGCTAAAAATCTACATTATAATTTAAACATATTTAGACTCTACGGAGCTCATGACTTTGTTCGTGATGGAATGCAGTATCAGAGGTTTAGATACATTTACAAGTATATATATTAAACAATTGACATGGAACATGGCTGCCAGGGGAGATAGGGGTCCAAGGATCCCCTTCCCCACTTTTTGAAAAACAATGACAATGATGAAAAGTTGCGTGATTATCGTGTATTTATTATGAAATTCCATTTTTATAAGTCTGTCCATACTTTGATTTGATTTGATTTGATTTCAGATCCTTTGATTTAGCCCTAAAAATGAGGGTAAAAAAAAATCTTTTGATTTATTATTACTATTATTGTTACTCTTTCAGGAACACTGACATTAAATCAGTCCCTCAGATCAGTTGTGACTCAAATCATAATTTCAATGGGCCACAATTGTTTTTTTATATTATTATTAATATTTGAGGATTTGAATAAACTTATGTTTGATAACAAGTTTTTGTACATTTTTTTTTCATTTTGGGGCAAAATGGACCCTTCATTCGAGTGCTCATTATTGCCGAATGCATCATTTAAGAAGAAATGCCTTAAACTACAACCATATGTCCGAAAGAGACATATTTAATAATCATTGCCATAGAAAAAACCCAGGTGTAACCAGTGAATGTGTAATTTTTGGGGCTATCGTCTCGGAGTCCATGGTTTAAGTGTAGAAAATCAATATATATTTAGGATCTATATCATTTGTTGTTGTAGTTGGTTAATTTTTGTTTTTTTGTTTTTTGGCTTTGTGTTTAACATTTTATAACTATTATTATTGTTATTGTTACTATTGACTTTTAATAGTGCGAGATTCTAAGAAGGGTCTGTCTGCCTCTTTTTTTTTTTTTTATCTTTTTATAAATTGAGAATAATTGCTTATAGAATATATTTTTTAATTCAACATATTATTATGGGGGATGAATGATGAATATGAGGCTCTGGAGCAGCGTTTCTCAACCTTTTTGCTGGAGTGGAACCCCATGGAAACATTTCACTGGCTCGAGGAAGCCCTGTGCAATAATTTGGTTGTCTTATGCAATTTATCCTTGCTCTAATTTAGAAATTGCGGAACCCCTGGACTGTACTGGCGGAACCCTAAGGTTCTGCGGAACCTTGGTTGAAAACCACTGCTCTGGAGAGTCAGCACATGGATATAATGTGCTCAATATAGATTTTATTTTAAAGGATACTAAAAATTCAATAATCAAAGATCTCCCTAGGATTTTGTGTCCTGGAAAACACATCGCAGCAGCAATTTTGATCCACGCAACAACCATTTCTAGTTAATGGTATTATTATTATTATTAATAATAACATTGCTAGCAGAGCAAATATCTCTATATCCACAATGCACCCCTAATTGATAATTTAAATTTTATTTCTCTTTACTCTACAAGTGAAAAACGCGTGACTCTGAAGCATTCATTGCATTTTTGGCTTTGCATTCCATACTTTCTCTCTCTTCCCCCCCCCCTCTCTTCTTTTTCCTTTTCTTCTTCCTTTGCTTTTCATTTGAGGGGGCCTCAAATCCTCTGTGTCTGAGCAACCTCACTTTTTCTTCAATTCCTTGCATTATACCCCCCTTATAATGCATTAATATAAATTGTTTTATGTCAAAAAGTTATCTCCGGAAACTCTCTCGCAACCTCATATTTATATAATATAAGCAGAAAGAAAGAACGAAAGAGAAGAAGGAAGGAAGGAGCGTAGAAAAAATGATAAGAAAGAGCATTAGGTAGCAACATCATCATTACTCCTCTTACAGAAAGAAACGCCTCCAATATATATATATATATATATTTATTTAAATAAAATAGTATGTATTAATAATAATAATATGTAATATAATTTTGTTAAAAAAATTATCCTACGACTCTGCTCAAAAAAAAAGAAAAAGAAGAATACACAAATAAATAATAATAATAACAAATAATAAAGTGTGTGTGTGTGTATTTTCTTCGGGCGTGTAAATTAAAAAAAAAAAGAAGTTTTCTCTACGCCCTTTATTTGCGCTCCCTCGCGGCCGTCGTAATTCCTTTTTAAAGTACAAAGAGGAATCAGTGTCAAGAAGTGAGCAGTCGTGAAAGGATGTGGCGAAGTTAAAAGAAGTTATTTATTTATTTATCTTTGAATGTGTATTTTATTTATGTATATTATTCATTCATATAGTATGAAAGTGACGTTCTCATTATTAGAATATTATTATTACTAAGGATTCTTCATCGTTGTAATAAAATAATAATTAAAAAAAAAAAAAAAGTTTGCAAGAAGCAAAGATCAAATCTCATCATCACATCACATTCAAGTTAGTTGTTGACTCTCTTAAGAAAGTGTTTATCATATATATATATATATATATATACTAAAAGACTACTAGCCACAGCTGTTTGACTACTTCTTCAGCGTCTAACACAATAAATAATCATCATGCCTGGACTAATATCAGTGAGTGATTTCGTTCGCGAAACCAGTGAGGATTTCAATAGTCCTACAACCTCCAATTTCGTATCCCGGATTTCACAATGCAGAGAAACAGTCTCCAAATGTGACGAGGTAAGGTGACGGAGTTGTTAAGAATAAGAATATTGTTAAGAATAAGAATAAGAATAATAATACCTGTTTGGTATGGAATGCGTATGTTTCCCAGGTGGAATCAAAACATAGAGCATAGAGTTTGTTCAAAAAACATAGTTTTTTGTATAGTACGCGTATGTTTTGTATTCACTCACTCACTCAGTATTATTTAGAGTCTCACATTATCCAAGTGACGACTGAGTCTATTTATTATATGTACTAGTACATATATGAACTATGAATTGATGTACATACGAACGAACGTACATAGTGCCTAGATAGACGACAATGATAATGATGATAGTTAAAGAATCATCCACCGGGTGCAGGTAGATTTAAATCCCCTCAAATAATAATAATAATAATAATAACAATAATAATAAGCAGAAGAAAAAGAACAAGTTGAAGACACTACCTCACTCCTCTCTTGATGATTCTTCTTCTTCTTCTTCTTCTAATTCTACTTATTATATTCTTGGGACAAAGAGCTGTTATTTAGTTAGCTAGTTAGCTGTGTTCGTTCGATCAGTCCAATAAATCTACTTTGAATCTTTATGATCGTTCACACAATGACAACAAACCCTTCCTTAGTTGTGTTAGTAGTAGTCTTATTTTCTGCGTGTTTTCAAAGGTGAGAAAAGGCCACCCCAGAATGTTTAAGGAGTCAAGTTACGGATCTCTCTAAAATTCTTTCTTTCTTTCTTTCTTTCCTTTTTTATGATCCCTTTTTTATGAATAGAAAAGTCCACCCATTTAAAAAAAAAAAATTATATTAATAATGAATTTATGGTAATAAAATGTCTTATTGGGATGAAGTGAGTTTGTAGACTGCTGATGCGTGTTCATATTATGAGTAGAGAGAGAGAGTCCAGACTTTTATTCAAAGAAGGGATGGAAGTTCTAAATGGAGGAGGAGGAGAAGAGTCAGGAAATGCTCTGAATTTTTATTATTTTATTCTGAAATTTAAATACGTGGAGATTTTCAATGTTGTTAAAAACTATTTGAATTGGGGGCAGTAGTAGCTGCATTTATCATTTTCTCAGGCATGTTGTCTCAGAGATGTACGCTTTTTAATTTCAACATCATGTGTGTCTCTCCTCATAATAGTCCTCGTTCTGAGGTTGTTTGCTCATTAGTTATGAGTCATATATGTAACTACATATCAATGTTATCTTGAGAGTAATGTTTGAGTGACATTAGATGATTTTAATTAGGATGTGAGAGCATTTTGCAAGATCTGTGCTACATTAGTAGTGTGTACGCAGAAGAGTCTCTTCTTCCCCCTAACTTTTCGAAAGCATTCACAGTCATGTTACCTTATAGCATTAAAAAAAATAAAAATGAAGGTATCTGGCCTAAGCAGTCTTAATTATATATATATATGAATATGAATATTATTCACTTCCCCACAAATTTCCTTTATTATTAAAATGTCATACAAAATATTATGTACATATATACATTGTAATATTCCGTTATGTGTATTTTATACCCAGAGTGATGAATATGACAACCTGGATCCTTTCTTCCAGGAATTTAGAGGAGTTATTATTACTCTATAAAGTTTTATATATGACCTATACACATAACATATGCATGTCGACTCGCACTATAATAATATGTTGTAGAATGATATGTCAGATTGCCCCACTTTGAAATTTCTCCAATTCTAATTTTGAGCCACTGTTTCGCTAGGGCATAAATATATGTGCATAAGTTGTGTATCTATATATATATGTATATGTATATCTTCTGTTTCTGAGGAGAAGAAGAAGAAGAGGGACTCCTTGACCTTGATTTCATTCCCTCAAACATATTATTAAATTTACGAAAAAACATAAAAAAAAAAAGTAAAAATATATCTATGTACATATTAAATATTTTTTTAATTACTAAAAATATTTCTAATTTTTTTAATTTTTTGTTCCCTTGATCCTCTTCCCCCTCCGTAGGAAAGAACTTTTTTGGGGGGATGAATATTAATATATATATATATATATTTATATTTTACAAATCCGTTGATAATTTAGAAAATATATATTATATATAGTAGACAAGAAGCTTAATTAATTAGTCAGAGAGTAGATGTAAAAGGATTTCCTCCAACTGTGTGATCCTGTAGATGGCATTCCATTATTGAAATGCAAACCTCAAAGGTTACATTAATTAATATCCCAAGATATAAAATATATATACACATATATAAAAAGTAAAGAAGAAAAAAAATCATCGGAACTTTACCCCATCTCACGCGCAACCTCTCTTCCCTTAATGTATTCTAATCACTAACTGAACTGACTGCATCTGCTATTTTAAAACGCATTAATTAGTCATTACAAGTTGCTGTTGTAGTACGTGTTTTGATATGTAGAGTCAATACTATATAAATATTATATGTACATGAATGATGATTTCATATCATTCATTCCATATGAGTTTTGCTTGATATCACTAAGATTAATGATGTTGAATGTACATACATATATACCATTTATGTAATATATATATATATATATATATAAATGAAATTTGGTTACGCACCATGTTTTTTTTTGAATCCCTGAATGATTCACTCACTCAGCCATATAATTGCAAATGTTGTTGGTATAGACATATATATTGTGTGTACATATAAATGATGAAGCATTCACAGCTCACTACGGAATGAAATTATTTCTTATTCTGTGTCTTTTTAGAAGAAGTTTTTATTTATTCATGGGCACACCAAACATGTGTTCCTTTGCATATGTTTGTATGTATTCAAATACAAGGTGCTACGTTCCCGGCCATAAAATCCCATGTCCCGGAAATAAGAGGCAGAATAACAACATATCATCATAAAAACACATTACTGTGTATCTATTTGTGTTTTCTTTCGGTCCTCAAAAGTAATAATAATAATAACAATAATAACTATAATTTCAATCATGGATATTTATCCCTGAGGAGGAGACGATATCTTCGCTCCTTGCTTTTAAGAGAGAGAGAGAGAGAGAAAGAAAGAAACTTTTATTCATTTTATTTTATTTTTTATTCATTTTTTTTTTTTTGGATCTTTGCCCATCAATTTATCTTGTGCTGTTGTTTCATCCTTCTTTGTCCGTCCGTCCGTCCTTCCGTCCTCCTACCCATTGCATATTATTATTATTACATTTCTTTCCAAGGCGAGGGTTGTTAAATCCAATCTTTTAAAAAAATTACCTCTTTTTATTTTATTTTATTTTATTTTCTGCATTCTTTTTGAGGTGCATATGTAGAAGAAATCATCCTCTACAAGAGGAGTCCCTCCTCCTTCGATATGTGGGGTTAGATAGATAGATACCCCAGGGGGTATTTTATGGGTTTTCTCTCTTTAATATACAAAATGATCCTTATATTGTACACGCTTGTTTCATTTGATTCATACCTAATGAGAGTTTTCGCGCCTTAGTACCACCTAAAACTACAAAATAGGCTAAAACTATCCAGGACACACGCTTTTGTGTAGAGTATGTATGTATGTATGTAAAACTTTCTATTTTTGCGTCAATTTTGTGGGCAGATTCGCCCACAAAAAAACCGGTTCTACATCATCATATAGGTACATGAAGTAGATGTTTTCTCTTATAAATATGATTATATAGTGAAGTCAAGTCAGGGTAGAAAGTTATGTTTTTTTTATGGTGAATCCTTTTTTTATTGTTATTTTTTATTTATTAACGGAAGTACATGATTATACATATACATACAATGGAGAGAGAGAGAGAGAGAGAGAGACAGAAAGAGGAATCACGAGCCAATATTGTACCCCCCTCCTTCCATTACTATTATCGTTATTATTATTATTATTGAATTGAGGAGAGGAGAGGGATTTGTTGGGGGGGGTATCTGGGGTAAGGAGTAGGGATTGCGGGCTATTTGAATAATGATGAGCACGATACTGGCAATGATAAATTAAAACACCAAATCTGTTTTTCACCTCTAACGTACGTACAACTAACTACTTGATGGATAGTAGTAAGATTCATTTTATTTCATTTCATTCTATGTATGTATGTATTTGACCACCCAATCTGTCGAAGGTTAAAGTCTTCATATTTTTCTGTCTGTGTGTGATACAAATTAAAATATTATAAAAGACTCTCTCTCTCTCTCTCTCTCTCTCTCTCTCTGGGTAGTAGCATATTCTTTCTCCTCTCATAATAATAATAAGAATAAGAATAACAAGAAGAAAAAGAATCCGAAGAAATATTTGAGATGATGAAGAAATGAAAAAAAAAAAAAAATACTCAAGTAGTATTAGGATGATGTTTTTCAAGGTCAGGGATCTGTAATTTGTAACCTACATCCTCCCCTTGACTCTCATTGATTAATTTGTGTTGTTTACATGATTATTTGTATTTTTTTAATACTCAGAATGATGATATTCCGTCTCTCTTTCCCTTTCAGTTTGTCAGCGTGTTCTGTATTTATAAATGGCTACAACACCAGCTGTTTGTTGACATTTCTCTTTCTTCTTCTTCTTATTTTATTATCATTTGTATTATTATTATTATTATTCTTGCAGCAATAACTCCTTATAACTAAGGTGTAGTTTGCGTCTGAATCGTCTGTCCTTTTTGTATTTCCCAAAAACATAAACAGCATGATACTCAAACCTTTTTTTTTTTGTTGTTGCTGTTTTTGTTGTTGTGTAGTTTCTCTCTAGTATTTGTTTTGGTCAGTCAGTCAGTCAGTGGTGGTGGTGGTTGGGAAACAATTAGCCATGTGAGGGGGAGGAGATCTTTGATTTTGTTATTTTTTTTTTTGTTCTCAAGTGACTACTTGTACAAAAAAAAAAAAAAATATATAACAACTCACAAGAGATCAAACAACACATAAAATAAAAGAAAAGAAACGAAACGAAAATCAACAAACTGAATTGATGAACTCAAAAAAGTTACAAAAAACATTTATTTTTAATGCATGTATATATATATATATATATATATATATATATGTACAAAAGATTCTCAAAGTCAACTCCACCCCTTGAATGGTCAGTAGTAGTAGTAGTAGTAGGAGCCGTGTTTTAATCTGTTTTAATGTTTTAATTTGTTGGAGGAACAAGTGTCGAATTTCATTATTATTCTACAACCTTCGTATATATATATATATATGTATATATGTATATTTAACGAATAAATCTATAGCTCCCAGTTTTTCATGGTAGAGTAACAGAGCAATAGGGTAAATATATGTACACAAAGCGTAGAAGAAGCTAATCTCCATAACCGAAGTTTACCATTGTTGGTAGAAGAAAGGAGAGAAGAGGAGAGAGAAGTTGGTTAGAAAGAGACTCTTTGTCAAAAGTCAAATACAAAATAACAACCTCTGAGTGTCTAATGGACCATGTACATAAATGAACCTGATTTGAGAGTGATTTGTCAAGTTAAATGGGAGCAAATTGCTCTTTAGAGAAATGATGATATTTATACAAAGTGTGGTTGGTTGAATACTCTACACATATGCTATAAATTATATACTTAATGGTTATTGATGGTGTACCGTGGATATCATCTGTATTTACTTAAGTCAAATACGCAAAGTGCAAAATATATCTTTCCTGCTTCTTTTCAAGACTGTTTTGACTCGTGATTCAAAATAACTACTCAGTCAGATATCTTTAGTAGTGTATCTTCCTTTCAAGATATTATCAACAGCTGACAATAATAGTTCATGGTTTTAACTTGTATATTATATTGTATAAATTCATTCACAAAGTCTTAAGAGGACTGTTCCATTGTACATACATACAGTATGTATTTATACGACTGGCAAATATGATCTGTGTATGTACATCAACTCTCAAATCCGTTTGATCACAAACAATCAAAACCCTGCTCCAAATTTATTTATTTATTTACTAATTCATTCACTTTATCTTTTTTCTATTGTCTATTTCTAATTAAGTCTTTCACATCTACATACATAGATACATACATGTTATTTGCAAATCTATTCTAACAAGTTCTTAGAGCACTCTTCTCCCGCAGGTGCTTGCTTCCTTGCCCCTAGTTTTCCTTCCCCTCTCCTATTTGTGGTATTATTCTGTATATAGATTGTAATTTCGTAGTTTATTTTTGTATTTTTTACCTATATATATGTAATAATTATATGTGCATAGGGCCATTGTTGTTCTTATATCTACATACATACATAGAGAAAGAAAGGAAGAAAGGGAAACTAGGTCGATGCAAATCAAGGAAACACAGAATTTACATAATGTCTTGATTTTTTTTACATATTCATAAGAGCAGATTGAACAATATATATATATATATATATATAGATATATATATACTTGTAGAAATGCACTTTGAGAGTTGTTACCCCTGAGGGGCGCAAGGAAGGAAGGAAGGAGGAGGAGGGGGAGTTATTATTACATCATAATCATCATCAAAAGATTTAATTAATGTTTGGTATGAGGGGGGTGGGGGGGGGGAAATGAGAGAAAATGAAGGAGCTGCTTCTGTGAGAAAATTATCTGTATGTATGTTAACTTGGGATTTAGTTTGTTGTTGTTGTTGTTGTTGAAAGAGACGCGGCGGAGGGAAATAGAAAAAAAAAAAAAGTAAAATAAATGAGCCTTACCTTGCACTATGTGTTTTTTTTTTTTTTTTTTTTTTTTTTTTTTCATCAGTGCTTATTCTTATTATTATTATTTTATTTTTTCCCGAAACTACTTCCTCTTTGCCAGGATCATTAATTATCTGATCCTGGTGATGAGACTATGTAGAGGTAATGATGATGACTGACTGACTGACTTTCTTTCTTTCCACGACTTTTTCCACTCACTCACTTTACAAAGATTGCTCTTCAAACTATGAGTATGATGATGATTAGTTGTCTACATGTATATTCTGAAGCTGCCTTTCAATGCTGCTGCTGCTGTTGCTTTGACGGTTACATATATATATATATTGCTCTTCTTATTAAAATAATACTTATTTAAAAAAACAAAAAAACAAAAAAAAAACAATCTCTCTTAATCTACATAGTCAAATTCCTAACTAAATTATTTTTTTTTTTAAATACATATATTTTTTTTTTTGATGATGATGAGAATGTCTCAAAAACTCTTTTTTTTTTTTTTTTTCATAAATGGATTAATATATATATATTTGCATAATATTTTTTTGTTGTTATTTTTTGTGGGAAATTTCGTTGGGAGCTGGAATATGTGATGAGTCGTAGTAGTAAGTAGAGGTCTCTATCCACGTATCATCACGACGAATAGTAATCTCTCACGTCTCTGCACTTTTGAATTTTGTTGTGATGATACTTTAGGATATGTCTTTATAATATATATAAATATATATTATGTGTAAGAAATAATTACTAAATTGGAATCTGACCTTGTAAATAATAATAGTACATATTATATTGTGACTGAAAAAGGCTGTTGTGTTCATGTCTTATTCAGAGATACATTCGTTCAAGAGAGAGAGAGAGAGATGTGACATGAGCTATGTTAATATATATATATATATATATTATAGAGTGGTCCACCACAGAAAAATATATATTAAAAAAAATTTCCTTTTGTTTTTGGGGGTGAATAATGACATGTTTGACCCGACCCTACCAAAAGTCCTTGAAGTCAAAAATACATTATATAAAATATGTTCGTATATTTTAAAATAAAAGTAGCCAAAAGAATTTAATAATAATAATAATAATAATCATAGGGGTGAGAGAAGTCAAATGGGACATTTGCATTCTCGAACTCACACGATGTGAAGTTGCTGAGGATTTATGAGAGGAGGAGGAGGTGGTTGGTTGGTTGTCCGGTTGCAATAAGTTAATTTCTCTACTGTTTTTAAGGCGTCAAACGATTGTTATAGCGTATATATATGTATATATATATATACACCTGGCTTCAAATAACTAGTAAAGGAAAAAGGATTCATCCGTGGAGGTGGTCAAACAAAAACAAAAACACCCAAAAACAAATGGCGCTTCATTATTTTTGGCACCTTCCACTTTTTCCCCCTTTTCTTTTCTTTTCTTTTCTTTTCTTTTAATTCCTTCTTCCTCCATTTTGGTTACTTACTTACTTACTGTACATACACAAAAAAAAAAAATTATAATAGCTTTTAAGTCTACTCAGAAACTAAAGGTTGGTTGTAAGGGTCGATATAGATACATACATACATATATATATACATACATACGTATAGAGGGGAGTCATAACTCTTCTTTGAGCCTTGCTCATGGACAGTCGAATAATGTAGACACACAATGTCTACGTGATACATAAGGAATTCCTGTTTCATCAAAGATAATTTGTGCTTTATAGTTTTTTCTCTTTTTCTTTCTTTCTTTCCTTTTCTCATATAATATGTATTTAAAAATGTTCTTTGTGTTACCTACTACGGTAAAAAAATTTTTTACCCCCTCCTTCCTTCTTCTCATTTGCCTATGACGATCATTATACTAATAATTTAAGAATAGAAGAAGAAGAAGAAGAAGAAAAAGTTGTAATAAGAGGGGTAGACGGATTTCTTTTTGAATTTCGTATACATATATAGGTATTTTATACAAAAGAATACTAAATGAAATCACCCCCTCACATTCCCTACAACTGTCTCTCTCTATTTCTCTTTCTACCTTTAATTACGACCCATCCATCAAGGAGTGCAGTATTATGCATATCTTTGTAAAGTATGTGAATCAACGAGAGAGAGAGAGAGGAAGGAACTATGCAGTACAATCATGCATAAATTGTATTGTATAATATTAATTTATTCATATGAAGTTGTTGTTTGTCTCTGAAAAATCTCTCTTTAATATTTTCTACACATCACTTTTCTGGGAGAATATGAATAATGATGAAGTCCTCTTAATCCCTTTTAATTTTTATATCTCTTTATACATACATACATACATATGTAGATAGTATGTACATATATGGACTTACACATCCTGGAGAATATGCAACAGCATTCATTAGCAGATGTTAAAACACTTTGTTATTAATAATAATAATAATAGTTATAATAGTTAATATCAACAGTTATCTAATCATCATAAAAGCACCCCACTGTATCTAGTGTGCTGTTCAACCCTTTATTAACGCCTCTTTCTTTCTTTCTTTCTCCTTATTGTCCTACAAATACATCAAGGAGAAGATTTAAAGAAATCTTCCTATTATTTCGTCTCTTCAGCTGGTGTCAATCTCTTTCTCTCTCTCTCTCTTTTAAAAAAAAATCATTTGACAAGAGGCGGAGGGACTTTCTTTAGAGAAATCCCTTTATGATTGTCATGACTCATAAATTGTATTAAGTTGTCTATTTTATAATAATATGAATTTTAATCATTTTTTTATTATTATTTTCAGGCTCTCTCTGGTGATAAAGAATGCCTCGTTAAATTCAAAAACGCTATTAAGGATCTTAATAAAACAGGATTGAGTAAGTATTTTATTTTTTTGTGGGGAGGGGGGTGTCCTTGATGATTCCTGTGCCGTACCTACTACACCCATCATACTTTACTATTAATATTACTATATATATATATATATATATATATTAGTAATAAGACTCAATTACAAGTAATCATCTCAACATTTGAAGTTGTGGTGGTGTATAAAGTGATGATTTTTTTGATTTTTTTTGTGTGTGTATCCTTTATAACAAAGGACACAAAACAAAACAAAAAGTCATAATGAATCTCATATCAAAGAGGTTTCTGCTTGATTGCTGCTTGACTGGTGGTTGCTTGATGGGTTAGTGGTTAAGGGTTTTAACGGTTCACATCCCAAAGATGAGGATAATGATGACGAAGCAGGATATAAATATATATATATATATATATTCATTTTCACTCTTTCTTTGAAATACAAAGAATGACCGGAATTTTATTTTATTTTTCTGGGTTTTTTTTTCAAACCTAATATTCATCTGCTTATTAAAAAAAAAAAAATGCAAATGAGCTCAAATGATAGCCAAGTGTAATGATGACAATTTTTCCTCTTTTTATAAATATATATATATATATATATATATATATATATATATATATATATATATATATATATATATATATATATATTATTTATCAGATTTCTGTGTCTGTTCTTCTCTCTGTATGAATGTTTGTAGTCAATATTTTCTATGACAAATTATCTTTATTAACATGTTGTTGTCGTTGCTCCTACTGCATGATGAGAATCTTCTTCTTCTCATTCAAGCAGATGGTTGCCTTTAGTAATAATATGTAAAAAGGGTTTATATATATATTAATGCAATTTACCATTTATAACAATATATATATATATATATATATGCAATGTACTCACTCAAAAAAATAAAATAACAAATATAAATACTCAAGACCCGAGCTTCTCGACGCTATCAATATTGAGAATGTTTAACGAGGTGGTGAAATCTTTTTTTTATCTTTTTTTGTCTGTCAGGGTTTGATTGTAATTGACACTTATCCTACAAATCCTTTTTTTTTATTTATTTTGTATTGTTGTTCTTTGTGTTGCATGTGTGTTCCAAGCGCTTTAATAGGCTTTTATCACTATCTTGTGAATATATATATACATATATATATATTTGACACTACCCAAATTAAAATTACTATAATTTTTTGTCAATTTATGTACTTTATTCATTCTGACCATTTATGAACATTTGATAGATATATGTACATATATTCATGTATTTTCATATATAAATATATATATATATATATAGTTAAATGCTGTTCTTGAGGTCAAATATACAATACATATGTAACTATATAAATCCGCTTGTGAAGAAGGTTATCTGCTAAAGTAATTCCAAGATTTTATTCTTTTATTGAGGAAGGAAGGAGCAGGGGACATTGTTTTATTTTATTTCATTTTATTTTGTATTTTTTACTTACTTACTTACTGACAATGTTGTTGCTAAAAATATCAAGAACCCAATAACGAAATGAGCAATTTGTTTCAAGGGCAAATGAGTTGTTGTTAAGTGAGGGAGGAAGAAGAAGAGGCGGAGATGTATGTGTGTGGGAGCTGGGAAAAAGTATTTGAATGCTTCATTCTGTGACCTACTCATTTTAATTATTATTATTATTATTATTATTTATTTGTCTATTTTTTTCCAGATCATGTCACTTGCGAGCAAGAGCTATCCAAAGCACTTAACAAACTTGGAGAATTGGCACTCATTCGAGATGACGAGTCCGATGACGTGGGTACAGCCTTTCAAAAGTTTTCTGTCGTGACAAAGGAATTATCGACTCTCATGAATAACTTGGTAAGAAAATGTTAAATATTAAATAAAAATCTTAACAAACTAACAAAACAAAACAAAAAAAAGTGTGACTCAGGTCTATGTAGTCTGCATATTTTTTAAAGAGGGGGAGGGGGGAGGAGGAAGGTAAAAGTCATGTCAGTATAGTGAAATTTCCCTAGCTAGCTGCTATTTTTTTACTCATTAATATGTTTTTATTATTATTATTATTGGCGCTATAGGGAGGAGGGGGAATATAGGTAGAGGTGATTGGCTTGAGGCCAAGAGGGTTTTATTTTCTTTGAATACATATATACATACATTCACTTTAAATCGTTTAGAACAGCTCTCAAGTTCCATTAATTTTTATTTTTATTTTTTTATTTTCTAATATAAGACAGAGAGAGAGAACGAAAAATACATTGGAATTTTATATATATATATATTGTACATTTTTGTAAGACAAAAAAAAAAAAAAAAAAAAAAAAAACGAAACAAAACAAAACCGACTCACAACATTAATGTCATTATTCACGTCGTTCACACTCCACAGCAACCGATTCTGGAAGAGGTGTTATTTGATAATAGAGTCAAGTACATGTATAATGTACTATAATGAAGTTGTTTTGTATGTATAAAAGTCCTCCTTGGAAAATAAAGGAGAAAAAAAGAGAGAGAGAGAGTGAGAGATTCAAGAAGAGCCTCTACCCTGAAACAATAACTTTTTTTTTTTCTTTTTTTTCTCGATCTTTTTACTTATTTGAGAGACATCATGCTGACGTGGTCAAGGATGTTTGTAAGTGTAACCATATATGTATATATATATATATATATATATATATATGGAGTAACATTACATGTCAGCAAGTTATAGGGGTTTTGTTTTGTTTTGTTTTTGAGCATTTTACTATATTTTACGACTTCAGAAGTTGATACTTTTGTTATTTCCGAAAAAATATAAAATAGTTTTTTTTTTTTTTGTTTTAACACTTTAACTGCATTTCTCTTGTGTTCTGAGGAGGGGAGGGGAGGGTTCAAGGTCTTTGCCACTCTGCTTCCCTACATACACAAACTCTGTCATAAAATGAATGATAATAATATTATATGGCAAATAAATTGCAGACTCTGTATTTTATGATAACAACTGACCTAGATAGTTTGTTAGTTAGTTAGTTAGTTAGTAGTCATTTGAATTGACGTTATTATTCAAATTTGTAAAGGGCCAATCCGTTTTGTTACTATTATGTTTATTATTATTATTATTATTTTATTTGTGGTATGAGGATGCTGCTATTTTTGCTTCCGAGAGCATTCAAGTTAATTGTTGATCCTTGAAATTTTGAAATTGTCATTACATGACTTGTACTTTTTTTTTACCTTTATTGGAAGGTAATTTATGGATGTACAATGGCTTATAATCCTTTACTATGTTGAAAGTATATTGAGCACTTGACATTTTTACATTTTATAAGTGACTTTGGATGTACATTATTAGAGTCTCATCAATTGACTCTATGAGGACCCAAATTGATTGTCAATATTTTTCAAATATCCCTTTGGGATCCGAGTCAAGATAATAGTAATATAAATCATTTGAAGGATTTTAAAATGATGCTAAAAAAATAAAAGGATCTATGTAGTGTTTGTTGTAATCTTGGATTGATTGATTCCCCTTATTGATATCATTTGATTGTTAAATGATGACTCATTGATAGTCAAGTAGGGAAATCTCTTTATTATATTCAGAGTCAAATTAGTTATAAAATATGGTCTCAAAACTCATGGTTCACCCGGTATATATATATATATATATATATATATATATATGTACAAGTATAGATTAGAATCTCTTCTATTTTTTTTATTTTTTTTTATTTCCTCTCCATGTATTTGAGTTATAGGTAAAAGATTTACAACTCTGTCGGCTAGCGGTTTTTTCCCTCCATTTTTAATGTGGGTAAAATCTTGGTTCTTGACTAATGATTATTTCACCATTACCTAAAATATAATTTACACTCATTTGTATCCATCCCGCGCTGTCTCTTTTAGTAGGTCTTGTACCAGAGAGAGAGAGCGTATACAATATTTATTAGAACATTTTCTAATTTCCCTTCCCCTCATTTCAGATGAAAAACCTCGAAACCATGGTTCTAAATCCCACGGATCGCCTATTAAAAACAGAGCTTCGAGGCTCCAAGGGAGACTTAAAGCGCCCTTTTGATCGTGCATGGAAAGAGTATCAGGACAAATATTCAGAGTTGGAGAGACACAAGAAAAAGGCCGCAAAGGAAGTGGGTCTCTATCGCTCAGACTTGACTCCTGGAGAAATCGCAGATGAAATGGATAAAGAGAGAAAGTATTTGCAATTAACCATGACTGAGTATCTTCTGCGTGTGAATGAAGTTAAAACCAAGAAGGGAGCACTTCTTCTCCAGCAACTCTTGGAGTTTTACCGGGCTCAGTACAAGTAAGCTTCTTCTTTCAAATATTGTATAATTTATTTAAGTATGTAGACTGATTGATTGATTACATCTCAATTGTCCAGGGAGGAGGAGGAAGACATTCTTCTTTTATTGTGTTTAGAGTCAAGTTTTCAAGATTCTTATCTCTACTCCTTAGGTCCTTGATATTCTTTCCATTATTATTATTATTATTATTATCATGAGGGCTTGTAAAAGAAAATGTCCTTTAATCCACTTTTTGGGTTACAGATTTTGAAAGATAAAAAGATATATTTAGACTGTTTTTTTTTTTTTGTTTTTTTTTGAGTCCGTTATTATATTATTAGTAGTAGTAGTAATAATTTTATCCGTATCACAGAGGACTCTTCATAACTGTACGCGATCCACTATATAAATACATAGTAATCATAAAAATAATATATATTTAGATAAATCTTTTTTCTATTCAATATCAAGTCATAAAAAGTAAATAACTCATATTATATATATCTTATTTCAATGTGAGTCGCAAAAATAGTAGATTATTTGGTAGGTATATAAAAACTTTTAGCGCGATATGAATCTCTTACATTTGAGAGGCTAAAAATTTCTCTATAAGGTTATATATATATGTATATATATACATATACATATTAGGCAGTGGTTTATAGCCCTGTAGTTGTTCTATGTAGGCAAAGTCCCATTCTTACTCGCAGAAGATGCATGCATTTGTTGATTTGACATCCTTGCTCATCAAAGTAGGCACTAAAGGCATTGAACATCTGCTTTGATAAGAATGTTTATTAAGAGTAGTAGACTCATTTCCTGACTCCAGTCCCCTGCAAATAACAAAATTTTCCCTCGAATAAAAATAAATAAAACACCCTGATTAGTGCAAAGGGTTCTTGGCCCTTTCCTCCTTTTTGAAAATGAATTATTTCCCTTTGGCTGACATTCTGGACATTTTATTGATGTTTAGGCTATATATATATAGCTATTTGAAAGCCAAGGTGCCTTAAAATGATGATAATTATACCTATTCATGAAAAGAAAAGTTATGTGTATACGTATCACGGTTTGAAAAAAAAAAAAAATTACTCACTGCATGGGTACATAGATACTATTGGAGTCATTCAACCATCCTTGGCACTCGTTCCAATGATGATGATCATGATGATCATGATCTATATACCTAAATATATACTATGGTATGGACATTTTTCTGTCTTTTTTTTTTCTTCTTCTTCTTGTGTAAGGTATTTATGATTCCAAGAAGCTTAGAGGCTTGAAGGAGGGGGGGGGGGAAGGAGGAACTTTTGATTTTCCTTTAACCTTTATTATTGATTTTAATCACTTACAATGTCCGTTTTTTTTTTTTTTTATTTTACTTTATTTTTATGACCACTTTTATTTTTCCCTGTTACACAAACCTCTAATTTGGTTCTTGTACTAATAATACATAAAATGTGCAGTCACATATAAGGGAATAATAGTAACTTCAAGTTAAAATAGAGAGGAAATAACAAGGAGAAAACAAACTTTGCTCGTAATAATAATAATAATATGTAAATATGTGATATTATACGAGTCCCGCAGTTTCTCAATGGCTCATTATTTTCTTTGGGATTTGTGTTCCATCATCCATTTCTTCATTTAAATAGCAATTGTTATTATTATTATACTTAAAAAGAACTTGTTGTTGTTGTTTGGAATAACAAATTTAATTTTCTTCTTTCTTGGAGTAGTAGGGCTCATAAAAGGAAATGAATATAACTTCTTCATCATCTTCTTTCAAAAGTTTATTATTTGTTATAGTTCTGATTATGCTCGTCTTTATGTACAAATACATTTCTAGAACAACATTTATTTTCTTTTTCAGTTACTTTAGCGAGGGTCTTCAAACCATAGAGCATTTTGGAAATTATATAGAGGATCTTACATATAAGTTGCACTTGATTAAACAGGAGCAGCAAGAAGAAAAGTCACGCTTATTAGATCTACGCAATCTATTGAAAAATTCTCCGGGATTCACCAAAGTGGTAAGTAAGGCTATCCGCAAATTAGTATGATAAATAACTGTCAATTGATAAATATATATATATACCTAATTTTTACAATTGTAACAATGTCGACTACTCCTCTTTAAAAACAAAACAAACAAACAAACAAAAAAAAGGAATTTGAAAAGTTTGTTCATCAAACCATGATGAAATCCACATTTCAAAAAGTAACGAAAATTGGGGATATGTTTAAGGAAAGAAATACTGAGAGCTCTACTACAGTCATGAGAAGATTGACAGATGAAATTAAAAGAGTGAATAGTAACAACAACCATTCGGATAAAGTGGCGGATGAGGTCTATGTTTGCTAATATTATATATACACAGAGAGAGCTTTCCCCTTGCTTTTATTTTATGGCTTTGCAAAACATTTGTACTTATTTGTATTAGGATAATTGGCGCTTATATGATAATATACTTTTAATATCACTTCTCCTAATAATAATTAATGAATTTATTGTAGAATCAACAAGTCATTTCAAGTTCCACGACGTCCTCCAATGTACAACAAAACAGCTCAACGCAAAACAATAGCAATAATTATGCTCCCTACACTCTGCATCAAGCCAAGGGTGACGCCTCATTAGGGAACAAAAAGTCTGGGTATTTGAGCAAGAGATCAGAGGGACGACTACGAAATATTTGGCAGAAACGAAGATGTGTTGTCATGGAGGGCTTTCTAGATATTTATCATGCAGATGAATCAAAGACCCCTACCCACGTTAATTTACTCACTTGCCAAATGAAGCCTGTAGCAGAGGATAGACTTAATTTTGACGTTGTGTCCTACAACCGAACCTATCACTTTCAAGCTGAAACAGAGGTTGAAAAGGATGAATGGATGTCTGTTTTGTTAAACTCCAAGGATGGAGCACTCAACCAGGCATTTGAGGACAATGGAAAGTCAACGAGTGCAAATCAGGGTTTTATTGAGCTACAGCGGACTCTAGTAAATACGATTCGGGGACTGCCAGGGAATGACAAGTGCTGCGATTGTGGATCAACCAACGGTAATTTATTTATTTACTTGCTTAGTGGTTACTTCACATATGTTCTGTTACAAAAAAACAAAAAAAATGATGGAGAGAAACTCTTACAAAAGTTTCACCCTCTAATTTGGTGGTTTACACAACAACAACAACAACCATTCATTCATGTTTCCAACTTTTTATCCAACAGATGCTACTTGGATATCCACGAATTTTGGAATCATTGTATGCATTGAGTGCTCAGGGATTCATCGTGAAATGGGTGTTCACATCTCTAAAATACAATCCTTAACTTTGGACAACATTGGAACGTCACAACTCCTAGTCGCACGTGTCATGTCCAACGAACTCTTTAATAAAGTTATGGAGGCCAGGGTCTTGAAGCATAAATTGCATCCGAGTAGCACAATGTAAGTATATATCAAATGCCTTGAAAAGAAGCAAAGCATAATCATAATCAATTTTTTTTTTTAGGGACGAAAGAAAAGCCTACATAAAGTGTAAATATGTGGACAAGAAATTCGTTCAGCCCTTCTGTTCAAACGCAGGGGAGCTCTTAAATGAGCTCGAAACGGCAATTGATTCGCAAAGTATATATGATCTTCTTCAAGTCATTGGAGAGGCTCATTTACATGGTGTGGATATCACGGATCCTTTAAACTCCAGTGAATTTGCTGAAACTAGTCTACATTACGCAATTTCCCACGAAACGGGTCAGTCCCTTCATGTTGTGGACTTCCTAGTACAAAATTCAACATCCTTGGATCGACAAACGCGAGAGGGAAACACTCCTCTACACTACTGCGTCATTCAAAATCAAACTGAGAGCATGAGACTTCTTCTAAGGTCAGGCGCAAATCCCTCCATAGAAAATAATAACGGAAAGACTCCACTCAGTATAGCGAAAGAAAGAAGTCATAAATTATGTGAGGAATTGGTAAGTCACACATTTTTATTACTATTACTATTATTATTATTATTATTTGACTTCCTTGGAGGAAATAAATATTTACTTGGCGAGTTTTGATTTCATTTTATTTGTTTTCCATTCTCCAGCTTCAACACGCACTCCACCGTAAAAAGACAATGTTTGAGAACGTAAATATTGACTGGCATTTAGCCTTAGACGATGGTTCAACAGACTTTTCGGATGACGAAACGCTGGATGAACATTCAAGTCGCATGGGTACGAATGTAGGGATCCGTACTCCAGAGCGGAACTCTGCATTTTCTCCAAATGAAAAGTCAGGGGGCAGACTGCGTCCATTGTCTGTCTACACGCCTAATCACGTCCATAACAACAACAATAATAATATGACCTCATCTTCCTTATCTCCCCTTGGTGGTGGTAAAGGCGGCGGTGATTGGATGCCACATAGCAGCGACTGGTCAAGGGGAACTCCTTCGACTGATAGCGGTGACTCTCCAGGATCAGATCGTGTCATGCCACCCCCTCCTCCTCCTCCCTCTACCAAAAAGCCTATCGGTAAGTCTGCAATAAACTCCAATAAAATAGCATGGAGTCAAAGAAAGGAATTCATTCTCTATTTGTCTTCTTCTTCTTCTTTCCTTTTTAGTTTCGAGTTCAAATCTTGCGACCAGTATGGTTGGAAGTCTCAAAAAGGGTTCAAAGAAGCACACCTCCCCCTCTTACAACACACTACCCTCAAACCGATACATTCGATCCTCACCCAAAGTCATTAGTAACTCTCCTGCTGCCTACCATAAACGATCTCCTTCCTCAGACTCAGGGAATGGAACCCTTCATAATCCTTTGTCCAGATCTAACACGCCTGTTTCCTACCTCTCCTCTGGTGGCAAAGTACATACAGTTTTCCTTCAAGGTATGTTCCTCATTTCGAATCTCTGATGATTCTATGTAATGTTTTTATGTTATTATTATTATTTTTTTTTTTTTACTTTTAGTGGGTCCTAAAAGTGAAGGGGGTGCAAGCAGCGATAACAGCGCTTCTCCTCCTCTACAAAGTTTCACAGAAGAGTCCTCACCAGAGAACAATCGCCTGAGTCCGACCCCCCTACATCATCATTCCCGCATGACACAATCCACAGAGAGTTTGGATTCCATGTCAGATGAGTCCGGGGGTGGAGGCAGAGCCCTTGGAGTGCGAAGCAGTAATGTGGTATCCCATCGACTTAGAAATGTAAGGAACGCCCTTTAGACTTTAGAGTCTTTATTATTTAGATGTATTTAATTAATTATCTCATTATTATTTTCCCTCAATCCCTCTTTAGCTCCACTACGACTTTGCCAATCTACGTAAATGTCGCGCTCTTTATGACTGTGAAGCAGACAATGAAGATGAGCTAACGTTTGAAGAGGGGGATATAGTTGCTATCATCAACGAAGAAACAGAGGACGAAAATTGGATGGAAGGAGTTCTCATCACGGATCCAACAAAGAGAGGCCTCTTTCCCGTTTCATTCGTGCACATGTTGGACTAACCAAATACGATGTCTCTTCATCTCGTTCATTATTTGTCATCTCGTTTAAAAAGAGACATTCAAATATATATATATATATATACATATATAGCTTCTGCCTCCTCGCATTCAAACATCAAAGTCGTCCATCAAGCAAGCAAGCAAGCAAACGAACAAACAAAACAACTCCTTCTTCTTCTTCATCTCCCTTTTTTTATTCTTTCATTCTCTGTCATATTTGTTTTTGAGAGATTCAGGCACTTACTCATATTTGCTATTGCATATTTTATTTAATGTATATGATATGATATGAGTATACAAACTCAATATAATGTCTACTCTCAATTTTTCTTTTCCTAAACGTTGTATGTATGTATGTATGTACACTTCATCGCGCATGTTTTTTTTTTTTTCTATTCCTTCTTCACTTTTAAGAGACTCGAAAAGAAAAAATATGTCCCTTCCTCACTGTCTACTCTATTTCTTTCAGATTATTATTATTATTATATATACATATATAAACTGTCTTTATAATATTCTATTTTAAAGAACAAATCGCATAGATTATTATTAATATTATTATTATTATTATTGTAATATGATGTAGACAAATTATTATTATTATTATGAAAAAATATATATATATTAATTATAATTATAATTATTATTCCTAATACATATATAATATCTAAGAAGAGACAAGACGCCCCTGTTCCTACATAGTATGTATATCCTCTTAATCAGTCTAAGGATTATTTAATTAATATTATCATTACTAAGAATAATAATACAAAAAATATTTAAATGAAAATGGAAATTTGGTGGAAAATGACCGATTAATTAAAATATTAAGTATTATTAGAATGAATTTCTTGATCACATACATTCATAATAACATCATGGACTCGGATTTCAATTCCCTTTAAAGTTATTTATGCATATATAAAGATACTTTTTTTTTTTTTTTTTTCTCATTGAATCCAAACATGAGAAAAATTGTGTAAAGGAATTTATCGGTTTTGAGAACTACGTACGTACATACATACATACATGCTTAATGCATATTGTATGTCTTTACTACGTATAATTTGATAAATACACGACTGGATTTGCCTATCGTTATAAATAGCAAAAGATTCATAGAAAATAAATATATACATTTAGTGAGAAAAAGATGTCGTCTGTTCTCAAAAGTATCAGATTTGAACTAACGACTTTGATACGGGGGAATAATAATGATAATATATATATATATATATGTTTGTTCCATATCTCAGCTCAATGACAACAGCAAAAATAAATCAAACACTAATAACTAGAAATGTAAATAATAAGCAAATGGGGTGTGTAAAATAAAAAGAAAGAGAAAATCATCAACCTGGCCACTATGACAATTTGATGAATGTTGAGGGGGGAAGCAGCTTGAGCTGTCATGACGTTTTACGCAGCTACAAGCTGCTATTCTCCTTTATATATACAACAATAAATAATAACATAGATGAGAGGCAGAAAATTAACTCAAATTAATGTCAGGAAATTATATATTTTTAACTAATAATAATTAATCGAGGACTTGAGCCCTTTTTGTTTACACTTTTATTTGCTTTATTAAACTTAATGCATGTATTCCTTCATGCGAGATCTTTACTATCAGGTAGATGTTCTCCCCTCAGTAATAAAGTGAAAATGATAACAGCCTTGGAAAACAAAAAGACCTGTTAAAAGTGCAAACTCCACAAAGTCTCTCACGCAGCATTTTGCATATTATTTACATTCCTACTAATAACACATTTAATATATGGTTTAGAGAGCAGAATATGAGCCCTTCAAAGGATATAGAGACTCTAGTCTTCAAACTTCTTTCCTCTCTTTTTGTATATGTTTAAAGTCATGGAGACTTGATGTTAAAACCCTTGGATTTTGTATCATTTTTAAGAGTGAGAAATACTCAAATGAGTATTAATTCTCGTTTAATTTATTTGTATGTAAAAAAAAAAACAAACCTGAATTCATAGAAACGGCCCTTTCGAATTTTTTGGATGTCAATAATTTTGATTGGCTATACAAGAAATGACGCTCAAAGGCTTTGTCTATAGTAAGACTTATTTGAATTAGTTCCTATTTACACAGTTACACAGATAAGATTTTTAAAACGGGGAGAAATTTATGGTATATCCCTCTAGTATATGTATTTACAAATTTGCAATGTGTTTAGTTGCCTCCTTCTCATAGTAGTGTTCACAATGTTGAAGAAGCTGAACTTGAGTCAACTTTTATGGACGCCTTCTGAACAATTATTATTAGATTAATATTATTTTCACAGTTGGGAAGAATTTACAAACATTTATTAACTGAATTTGAAACGGTTTTTTTTTCTGTATGAAAGGTTCTGGGGATGACGAATTTGGGAGGCAAATACCCAGTGACGTTTGTACTCATGCTAACATAGTATTGTTACTATGGAGTTCAATTACACCTTTGATTTGTTCACACTGGCGTGCTTCAAACTTTGGACCATTTGATCAAGGAAATGAAATCAATTTATTTTACATTTTTAACAACAATAAAATGATAGTACCTTTTAAATACCTATTGGCCTAATACCCACTATACCTATTCCTTAAAGTATATTCCCAATTATGAAATGAAATACCACTCCTTGTATCCTTGATGCAGAAAAGATGACAAGAGTTTCCAAGTATATAAAAAGCAATTTAATTAGAAAAAGTAATAACTGAAAAACACACAATTAGACGGAGTAGGATCATGTCAGAGTGTCGTCTCTGTCACTCTACCAAATCAACTCTCTGTATGAAATTTTCTTATCCGTCAGATCCATCCCACACTACCTATAATTTATCCCAAATTATAAATTCTTGGGCACCCCTCCCCCACCAGCTGCTCTTCATAATGAATCTCCAATCAGCTTTTTCTTTTTTTTTAAAAAAAAGTGGTGGACGAGAAAATCAAAAAGAATTTCAGATAGAATGGCTCTAATGATAATCTCAGAGAGGATTAAAACTCTTTCTGAAACTTAAGTTTCAAAATGAAGGATACTTTGTTGTTTTAATATTATTAAGTACTGAAAATAGAGGATTCTGTTCGAAATAATTAAAGTACATACATACTAAGTACAAGAATTCTTAGTCCATTCTAAAAAAAAAAAAAAAAAAAAAAAAAAAAAAATGGGGTCCCTCTGGACTCCCCTGTTGCGCAGTCCCTCATTATTTATTATGTACCCACATATTTTGGTTAAATTCCCCCTTCAATACGTAAAGCCTATGAAAGCTAATTCAACGACATTTGAATTCCAAGTTTGCAATTGTTAGTGAGGAAATAAAGATCCTTCCTCTTCTTTTTTCTTTCTTTTTTTAAAGAGTGACCAACATAAATCTCCGTCTACAGAGATTAAATCTTGAGAAGCACCTTTAAGAATTATAGGTTGAACATGGCTACGCAATACATGAACACATCTGCATACATATGTTTTTACCCTTAAAAAACAAAAAAACAAAAAAAAAAGATTTGTGACTTGATAATTTTATTTTATTTATCGTGTCTTTTTTTTGTTTTTTTGTTTTTTTTTTACTTTCTGAGACAAGAGCTCTTAATCTCCAAGGAGCTTCTTCTTCCTATTGAACTCCTAGCCTTTATTTTATCTTTTATTTATGTGTATGGTAGTAGATGAAACCATTATTTTCCATCTTTGTATTAGTACCCAAGTATCTACCTATATAAATGGCTGGTTCTTTCAAGTACTTTCTTGAAATACTTTTTCCCTCAAATAATAATTATTATTATTATATTTTATTTATTTGTGAAAGAAATCGGCATTTATTTAGTAAGGAAGAAAAAAAAAGTAAATCTCTTTTTAGATAAATTCTTTAATAGGATTATAAAGACGTTGTTATATGATCAATTGAAAGAAGAAGAAGAAGAAGACGAAGAAAAAGACTCCCAAGGTCTTTCTGAGAAAGAAAGAAAAAGAAAAAAAAAAGATGGAATGGAGGGAGATACTATTTAATATTTTTTTTATTATTTATACATATAATATGTTCATGTACAACACACTTCATCAAAAATTGAGATAGTCGAAGAAGGGAGAGGAGAATTCTTGATAACTTGGTCTAATACTTTAATAAAGAGTACATAATATGTATTATGAGAGGATACATCAAGTACTTGTACAAGAAATGTACAAGAAGAAAATATCCAGGGCTCTCTTCAACAACTTGAAGGTCAATATAAAAAATGCGTAATAATAATAGTTATCATATATGTCTTGTATAATAATAATAATAATAATTGAAGGAATTGTGTTATTGAATAACTGTATCTTTAAAGGGTTTGATGAGAAGAGATTCCCAGGAGATGGATCCCTTTATTATATCTACAGGTGGCTCCCTCTTCATAATTGAAAATTTGCTTTCTAGCCAATTAGAAAGAGCTATATCATAAGATACGGAATTTAATTGGTGAACTGTATCTTTAAAGGGTTTGATGAGAAGAGATTCCCAGGGGATGGATCCCTTTATCATATCTACAGGTGGCTCCCTCTTCATAATTGAACATTTGCTTGATAGAATTTATAAATGCTTAGTATATCTAAATTATAACTCTGCCCAATATTAAAAAGTTGGACTCAAGGAAATTACAGAAGGGTAGCAGCTACCAGTTGTTTTTCCAAATTTTTCCTTTTCCTTTTGTGAGTCGAGGTTGTGAGTGGACAAAAAAGCTCGAGGTGATAGTCTCATGATCAAATCAATGATATTTTAAAAAGCCTGACTTTACCTGGGGATAGTGTATTGAAAAGTGAGTATGATCTGACACAATTTTCTGGGTTGGGCCGGGCTCAGGTACTGAACAATATATGAAATCTTCAAGTTCTTCCTAATTTGATTTTTTTAGGGACTTTCAGACGGTGCAGTACATTTAAAGAGCGTTTTCCTTGACGTCAGAGATTGAATAATACAACGAAATTGATGCCATAGCTATTAAACCAATTAAAATCGTAAAACAACAACAACAACTAAACTGTTGAATGGGAGTACAATTTAGTTGCGTAACAAGATGGTTGATGTCAGGATAATTTATTTATTGTACCTCGCAACCTTTCTTCCAAAAAGTCAATTCCTCACAACCTAACAGCTGACAAAACAATAGAGTAACAATTTGCATGCCATCCAACCAGTGGGATAACACTGTAATTGGATTAATCCTTCAATCAAAAGTATATATCTAAATAATTGTGAAACCCCTTCGTCCGGCTAATAGACAGAAGGCTGTTAAAGAGGCAAGGAGTCATTCTGGAATGATTATGTTAGATTAAAATACATAATATATTATTTTTATTCGCAACGCCTTGATGTAAATACATATGTAATAAGTATGTTGAGAAGAACATGTTTATAAAAAAAAAATGCTCTTCGTATTTCAAACATCAAAGAAGAACTTGTTCTTTGTAATATATATATATATATATATATATGTTTGTACATGTAATGATGATATAGATACCAAAAATAATAATATTAAAGTGTATTAAAGAGCCAAACACGGGCTCTAAAGTGCTTCTAATCTCTGATTAGAATCATGTTTGTTTGTTTGCTTTTTTACCCACTAAAAACCCATGATTATAAATTATTATTTTATTATCAGCATTTTGTCAACAATTCGGCCGGAGTTGTCATCTATCTTCAAATAAAAATGGATAACATATATATATATATACGAACTTTTGACAAATAAAAAATATAAATAAATAAAAAAAAAGATATTTTCACGTTCTATCAAGATGAAATGTGTCACTGTGTCAGACAAAGAGAAACAATTACAGAACGACTATTTGTCACAAATATAAATATAGATATGAATACATTATTATATGACTCATCCAAGCAAATCCTTTATTCAATTTGATATACTCAAAAGTCACATGTTAAAGGAATTGTTGTCCAATGTATATGTACTTTGATATAAATGTGAATACTGGTAAATTTGTATAGATATATATTTACAAATGTAGGCAATTTGAATCATTAAATTCATTGTTCATCTTCGATCCTATATATTATATTTAATTTGTTGATCTATTACTGTAGTATAAATTGTATATTACGTAAATAGTTAATTTGATGAAATAAAAAGACAATTGAGAGGCAATTGAGAGACAATTATTCCTCTTTTTATGTATGTAGACTGTTTGTATGTCTATTTTTAGCCCTTCATTTCTATTGGGAAAAAGGTTTATTCATAGACCAATAAGAAGATGAGTCAAGTTGTGAGCGAAACTGAGCCATTTACTTCATTTGGCTGTACAAATGCAATTTCATAGTGGGAGACACATTACGATCTGAAGTGAAAATTGAGGATTGAATTGACTCTTGAATCTATCTTTTCCTCTGACCCCTTTGATCCCCCTCCCCCCGTGACAAAAGGACTATGTTTAAGGGATGCCAACATAATGCAACAATTTTTCGTTCGAATTTGATCACTTTGGGCATGCTCTCCAATTTCAGACCATTTGAATGATTAAATCCTCCGCCATGTATATGAAAAGAGAATAAAATCCATGCTCCTTGGACTCAAAATCACAAACATTCCGCAGTCTTCAAAGTGTTTGATATACCCATGGAGCCAATTATCTGTATGCTACAAATTACGTCTAATATTAACCCTTTCACCCTGCAGAATGTATGGTGTTGAAATCCTTCATTAGTGATCTGATCATTGGTTTGACGAATCAAATTATGTCTTTGTACAATGTTAAACTGTGGGCCTCCCTACTTTTAGATGGAATAGAGTTCAAAAAATGGGAAAGAATGACGTCTAGCTACCCAGAGACAAAACAGAACACAAGACTCAGCCCTCAAATAAGTGAAAAACAAAATTCAGCTGGAAATACTTTTACCCAGTAAAGCTTTACTTTCATTGTCCTTTTTTGTTACAAAAATGTTAGAATACTAAATATTTCCATTCAAGGGCCTTTCAGTTCTCTGCTTGGTCACATAGCAGACTCCATTTCTGGAGCACTCATCCCATGCTGCAGTATTTTTATAAGATACTGATATCCTTACAGCTAACACATAATTACAGCTTAAACAAATGAGAGATAGAATGATTGGGAAAGCAAACAAGGTAGTCAAGAGGTTGTGTTGTCGGAATACTTTTCTGAATTAATTAATAGATGAATAGTTCTCAACACTTTTTCTAAATATCTAAGAGATAATTATATACCTATAGATTGATTAATAATATGAATTCATGCAGGAATTAGGTCATGCCCTGGGGTCCACCCCCCCCCCCTCCTTCTCATTTCGTATTTTGTAGATATAATTTATTACATGACGTATGCACATATACTTAGGAGTAGAGGGAAGTCGTGAGATATTTTAAAGCTAGGAGAGAGAGGGGGGGGGGAATTCTCACGCATTAAATTTAAGGCAGTTTTAATATGCATACTTATATATATATATATATATATATATATAGTAAGTATTGCAGCATGAATTCATCTCCTAAATGCTTGTTTTATTGTGGAGTAACTGCATGAAAAATGATTGCAAATGTTTGTATATTATGTGCAAATTTGACCTCATTTTTGCTTTTCCTTTTTTATCTTTTGAATGACAATCCTGGGCATTTCATTGAAAATATGTGTCAATGTGGGGGAGAGTGAGATATTAAATATGTACTTGTATGTCACATATGTGTGTAGTATCAAATCTCAGGGATACTTTCCACTAATGGACTAATTCATTCTAAACATATAACATTATGTATTATTTGCAAAATAGCAAATATGAATTAGATACAATGGGAATTTACAAAACAAAGATTAATATTGATGAATTATTTTTTACTCGTAAGGGCAAAATCATAAAAAAAAAAAAAAAATCAAGTCACTCTAGACAACCAACTTAATAAACTCACTTTGATTCAGAGTACCAACTAGTTACAAATCATTATTAGTATCGAAAGATCAAAGTAATTAGATATAATCCGATAAAATTAATTATTATTTGTATATACATAGAAGTGAAAACATGGAGAAAATGGTAACTTTTGCATTTAAAATCATATTCAAATCAAAACATGATCAACTCCGTTGCATAATTTTGTCAGCTGTTAATAGTAACTATCTATGTGAGATTTCTCAACCTCTTCCACGTCGAGCTTTTATGTCCACTCGCAACCTCGACTGACAAAAGGGAAAGGAAATATTTGGAAAAACAACTGGTAGCTGCTATCCTTCTGTAATTTCCTTGTTGCCAAATTGTTAATATTTGGCAGAATTTATTATTTAGATATACTATATATTTATAAATTCTACTAATCACAAACCAATCGTTACTACTTGTAATATATTCAAAATTCAAAAAAAAGGGCGCGTAATCCTTGATTTAATATATTTTTTATGCATCAAAATCAGAAATAATAATAATAATACCCTTTACGAGTTCATAACACGTAGACTCAGCTGCTTTAAATCAAAAGAGTCAAATGATGAAAATCAGCTGAAGGGAGAATACAGTGTGTTTTTGTTATTCCCAAAAAGCTCGTCGTGTTCTCAGAGAAAAAAAGTAGAAAAAAAAGGGTCAAAATGAATTGATAGTTGTGGGCCAACTATTTCAAACTAATTTGACAATTTCTAACTTAATTTGTAGGGAATTGTTTAAAGCTAAAACAACAACTGTCAATTTTCTCAGAAGATATTTTAGGTAGAGAAGCAGAACACCGACGGAGTGCAAGAAAATGAGTGCCACTGTGATTCTGAATATTGATTTGTTGAGCTTACCATATGTATAATTAACTTTTTCTCACTATACTCTGAACATATCCTTTTATAAATATTGTCTTTTGCGGAGGAATGAAGATTGTTATTTATTATCAAATTGGATCATTATATAATCCTTGTCTTCATGTTCTAGTATCTACTATCAAATAATTCATTATACGATCGAATTCCGATAATTATAGAAGGATGCTTCATAGTTTTAAAAAACAACATTTAATAAAGCATGTTTGTCTATAATTATCTAATATATTTATTCGGCAAATAACTCAAGAGTTTAATTATATTTTATCCTTAATTACTATAAAGTGTGCGTTATTATTGGATATTTTAGTAATGACAATGCTGTGTGCCGTTATTTTATAGTCATAATGGATCTTATAATTATACCTTTATCAAAAGAGTATAATTAAGAAGGTGGAAAATAGAAGAAAAAAAGTTTAAAAATAGGTTGTGTTAACATAAGAGGGGGGAAATGTTCCGATGATTTTTCATAAAATATGAAAATTTATTAGTTAAGGGCTTAGTAATTGATGTATGGATTTTCATATTCGAATTACTACATAATTATCAGAATAGAAAAGGCTTTTTTATGTTCTATATGCCTCTTCAGAAATGCCGTTTGCCTCTTCAAAGTTTTATAAAATGTATAATCTAGAAGTTAATTTAGAAATGAATATTTTTTATTGTGTGTAAATGTATCAATATTGATAACTCAACTAAATTATTGCTTAAGTAAATATACTTACATATATGCTAAGCAGAGTTATCTTTAAATTAAATGACTTTGTTTTTAGAAATTTGATTGATTGTTATCTGAGAATATGAGGGGCTTTAAAAAAAAATATTATCTCAAATCCAAGTTTAAATTGAACATGCATTATTCCTATTTAATAACAATCTTATTATTTTTGATGTTTTGTTTCCCTAATGCTATCAAGGAACAAGAAAGATCCTTTTTCATTCCCTTTACCTTGTCAATTGTGTCAAAATTACATAATAATATGTGATGTAATGATGTAAGGACTTGAGAAGATACTTGGATTTTAATATCAATCACTTAAAGAACCTTTATTATTTGTGTGATGACTCTGATAAAAAAAAGATATGGAACGTGATTTTTACTTGATTTGAGGTCTGTTTATAATGACTTAAAGGCTTGACTCATACTTGCAAATGTGTGACTTGATCGTTCATTCAATTTATATATTGTAATTAATTATAAAAACTCTAGGGTTTGTCTCTTTTTGTAACGCTCTAAATACTGATATGTCTGTAGTTGATTTAATAACTAATTAATAATTTAATTCTACTTAAAAAGTTATTTCTTTTAAAATAACTTTTAAACCGGCAATTAATATATGTATATGTAATAATTGGAATCGTTTCCTTTGAATCGTTTGCTAGGAACTCCTTTCAAGTAGTCAAAATTAGTAACGACAAATCTTATTACATTAGATAAATTGTATCTTAACAGAAAGGCGTAAAAGGGCATATAAAGTCTTGTAAAAATAATTATTTTCAAACTGCAAATCGATAGGCAGTATTCATATTATTCAACAATAGTAAGTAACATATTAAACACTACAAGTCAAATAAAAAATGTTTCAGACTTGCTCCTTGATTCTAAATGTATTTAAAAACAGGAATATGGTCAAAAAAATCCTTCTTAAAGATAGTTAACTGTAAGAACAAGCTTTAACACTGAAAACTTGATTCATTTGTATAAATAATATAAAATATATTATTTAAAATTAAACAAGTTCACTAACTTTGATTAAAATCATAAATAAACATAGTCAGGGATGCGAAATTAAATAACACGATGAGCTTTTTGGGATAAACAAAAACACACTGTAAAAGCTGATTTTCATCATTTGACTCTTTTGATTTAAAGCAGCTGACTCTACGTGTTATGAGCTCAAAAAGGGTATTATTATTATTTATGATTTTGATGCATAAAAAATATATTAAATCAAGGATTGCGCGCCCTTTTTTTGAATTTTGAATATATTACAAGTAGTAACGATTGGTTTGTGATTGGTAAAGTTTATAAATATATAGTATATCTAAATAATAAATTCTACCAAATATTAACAAGTTGGCAACAAGGAAAATACAGAAGGGTAGCTACCATATGTTTTTCCAAATTTTTCCTTTCCCTTTTGTCAGTCGAGGTTGGGAGTGAACAAAAAAGCTCGACGTGATAAAAGCAAGGGAAAACAGATTCAATTCCTCGTAAATTAATGTTTATTATAAATATTGAAATCAACCAAAACACATATATAATAAAAAATAGTATCAAGGTTAAAAAAACCATATTTTTCAAATGTTTTATTCGAGAATAAACTGTAACTTTTTTTTTCACGAGATCTGAAAGAGGATTTCTTTGAGTGTTTTTATCGAGTATAAAAATCACTCGAGGTTGATGTTACTGTAAAATATATATATAAAGTTCCGAAGTTTAAACTCACTGATTTACATCATTAAAGACACAATCTTAAATAATTTTATAGAATGCATGATAGATTTATATTGATGCTGTGACAGTTAGGGAATAATTAACTCTCTCCTCTTAAATTAATTTATGATCTGTTATAATGTTGGAAAAAAAATAAAATACAAAAATATAAGAAGCAAAGCCTTCCATGTGTCTTAAAATTATCACATTGGGAAATTAATTATACTTATACATCATCAAACAGACTTTGTAGCTGAATTGCTTGTTTTTGTCAAGCTATAACACCCTATATATGATAATTGATCCCATAAAATAAATCTTTGATAAGATTTATTTAGTTGTCAAGGGATTTTGTATCTTTATTACTTATAAGAAATTTTGAAATATTTGCAGAAGTAAATATATCTACAAAGTCTATCTGTGTATTTGACGAATTATTATCTAAGTTTTAGAGCATTAAAAATAGTAAATTACACGAATAAAAATATTTTGTACACTTTTTACTATGGATAAGGTCCCTCCTATTCTGAAACCCGTATTGATCGATCCCTCAAGTGTTTTTCCAAAATGTCCTTGAGTAGCGACTTCCTTCCATGAATAATAATTAATTAACTTTTATTTACACCAAACCTCTTTTTTCTAAATGACCTATTATTTCTATGTTATTTAACATAATTTTTAGAGAGTTGATAGCATATATTATGTAATCAGTAATCATTAATTATGTCCCAAGGTCAGTTCATAAATGAGGGTGAGAACGTTGTTATTATGTGTGAAAATGAAGTCTAAACGGATTTTAATTTTATAGAATCGAAACAGTTTCCGTTATATTATATTTCAATGATTGCAAATTTATTCAATCCATGAAAGAAAGACTTCAAGAGGAATGAAGAATTTCTTCATTTATCTTACAAAATCAAGTTATATTAAGATATTTACAACAATTTAAATTCCTTGGTTTTGGGATTATATGAGCCAGTTGCATTTTGAGGTAAGAAACGACTGTTGACCTTACGATCAGAGTAGCATCCAACTCTTAAACTGGACACTCTTCCATCAAAGTTCGCTAGAGCCTCAAGATTTGGGAAAAATCCGGGAAGACAATTCTCAGTATCACTAGGGTAAACACAGATGTGATCCCCACCAAAGTATTTTTCAGTATACAAGGTCCATGGAGTACATCCAGTAACAATGATGGAATCTCCAAAGTTATCCTTTCTGAAATAAGGAGCATCATTTGAGAAATACTCTTCCTCTCCGCTGAATCCTTCTCGTTCATAGAAATTAATGCTTCTATCCTTGTAGGAAGATCCTACTCCCGAGTTACGGAGAGATGAGGCACGATTGTTAAATTCTCTAAAATCCGCCTCTGCATAGGAGTCTCCATAAATAAAGAAGGACATTCCCGTTTCATAGGTATTGTAATTCAAATACTCATAGAAAAGCCAGATCCCAGTGAGTCTTGCGGAGCAAATGCTATTCTCGAAGCCGGTTTCACTCAAATCATCTTGATATCCATAGAAAGTATGCTGATTTCCGTGGTAGTTCACTTGATCATACACAGTAATTTTATTTGGGGCTGCTGAAGCGTAGACGGCGATCAACAAAGGACATAGGAGAAGGGATTTAAGCATTTTGAATTTTTGTGAAGAGAGGACGGTGAAATGTTTTATTTATATGATTCTATATTCCCTTATCAGATAGATTAATTATATCAAAATTTGATATATTTAGACTAATTTCGTATCTTATCATTTGTAGTATTGTAGTATTGAAAACAATATCTGTAATTAAATTGAAGGATGAATGATTAATTCAAAACAAATGAGGCTATCTGAGTTTCTATTACTTTATCATGAAGGATGCATAGCAGTGAAGCTAAACAAATAAGGCTTTATTGTTTAACTTATTCATAATATCATTTTTTTTTTAAATTGAAAATAATATTTGTCCATGAATTTACAGATTCTACTGAAGAGCCACAGTGTCAATTCTTGGAACTGTCCTTGTAGGGACATCTGATTTGAAGGACTTTCTAATGCTTCTTTCAATCTTTCAGGTTTTTTTTATTTATTTAATCACTCAAATTAATCAATAATATGTTGCTAACCAATTGCGTTACTCACTCAGAGTGACCTCCAGTCTTCTTATTATATCAATATGTAATAAGTAACAACTTAGAGATATTCACAGTTTAACAAAAAAAAAAATTGAGTTCAATAGATCAACATTCAGAATAGAGGTGATAATTATTTATACAAATTTCGAGATATGTTGAAATTTCAAATATATATATATACATTATACATATATTTTTTTGCAATCAAAAGATCTATTATTCAAGAAACTGCAACTTACGCCAAATTTAAAATAGTCATACTTTTTTAAATAAAAAAAATACAGGGAAATTTGGATTTAATTTTTTTGGGATTCCGATCGGGAGCAATGTTTTTGTTTTTTTAAGTTGGCACTACTGTCACTCACATCTGCACTAAATTAATCGTCAAAATATTGATGTGTGCGGGAGATACGTGTCCTTTTGTGTACAGCTAAAATGGAATTTTTCGTTTTTTAAAAAAATCTAAAGATTATGATTAAAATGTAATTTAGAGAAATGTTGTTGAAACCAAAAAAGTTATTATGAATACTCCAGATTGTAGTGTTTTTTTGAAATTTTGAGAGTCCAATGTTTATTTCCCGAGATACATAATCTATTACTTAAGAAACTGATCAGCTGATTTTTAATTATAATAGCATATCTAAACTGAGGAGTTATTGTTCTGTAATTATTGAATTAATAAAAAATTTAGTGACGTTTTTGAAAATTGGAACAAACGTTGGCTCATGTGCATTGCATGGGGGGGGGGCTACTTTAAGGGGGATGAAATGAATTTTGATGATTAAATACAGATTTTTTGATTCTCAATATTTTTTGCACATAACCTTCCTGAATCTGTGGTTCAATTTTAACAAATAAACTATTTTTGAAAAGTACAAACATGTTTTTTGATTCTGAATTTTATCTACGTGATGTGTAAAATTTGGAGTAATTACTCTTTGCTTTGTCTTGGAGGTGTATTGATTTGTATTTCAAATGAAATGTAGACTGTAAATATATTTGATCATTTTCAGGTTTATTTAAAAATAAACTGATGATGTCACAGATGCTTTTGACCAATAAAAATCAACTCACTTCCAGATTTATATTTATTTTTTATTGCAAAAATTGAACATTGAATAGGAAGTAAAGATTTATAGATACAATAAATAACTCCTTGTGTCGTATTTAATTTGTAGTCTTTATAACGAGGAAAATTAGTCCTCAAGCCAGGTCTTAGTAATTGCTGTATTGTCAAAACACAAAATTGATAGTATGGCTACTAAAATATCATTATTTGATATGAAATTAGCTCGAAAAGTTGCTTACTCTTGTGAGCTTTGAAGAAAAAAAATCACGTCTCAATGTCAATTTTACAAGCTAAGTAATATGCCATTAATTGAGTTGAGTATCAATAAGTTTTTCTCTTACCTCCCTCCCCCTCTTAACAGCCATAGTTAGGAATGTAAAAAATATGCAAAATGGCGCGTGTGAGATTTTGTGGAGTTGGCTCTTCGAACAACAGTACTTTTTGTTTTCCAAAGCTGTTATCATTTTTCATTTATTACTACTGAAGGTAGAACATATACTTGATAGTAAATATCTCGCATGATTTGTGTTACACGTGTAATATTCTGTTGAAAAACAATCAATTATTTCAATAAAATGCCTATTGGAATGAATCGTCGAATATCGACATTAATTTCAGTTAATTTTCTGCCTCTCATCTATGGTCTATACATAATTTTATTATTTATTATGATGTCTTCATTTGTATATAGAATATAAAGGAGAATAGTAGCTTGTAGCCCAGTAGAACGTCATGACAGCTCAAGCTGCTTCCCTCTCAACATTCATCAAATTGTCAGAGTGGCCAGGTTGATTATTTTCTCTTTTTGCATATTTTTTACATTCCTAGCCATAGTTTTTTTTTATTGTTTTATTTCTGTAGTGATGCAGTTCTCAATATATCTTGTTTTCAGGATCAAGACCAAGGTAATTAAATTATGAAAGAATGAGCAAAATTATTTTCATAAAAATGTTTTTTTTTTATCTTTCTGTAGACGTTTTTAAAATGCTTATAGTTTTGTAATCAATCTAACATTTTTTTTTTTTTACCTATCGAATTTAATTATAAAATCAATAGAGTAATATACTTAAATGATCAATACTACCGTTTAGTATAAAGTTTTTCAATAAAATATCCCAAATTGTAATAATTTTACAAATATCAAAATTATATTTAAATCATAGATAAAACATATTAAAATGATTAACCCTTTGAAAAACTTCATAAAGTCATCTTTTTTATGGTTTTTTTTTTTTTTAATTTTGAAAATTAGGTAATGACTGTATGAGGATAGAACTAGTACTGTGAGTCATTGCAAATTTATAGAATTGAATCTGCTTATATTAAAAGAAAAATAAGAATTGTAAATGTATAAAGAATTTAAAAAAACCCACATGGGTTTTTTAGTTTACAAAAAGTTAATAACATGACAGCCCTGCTTATATTTGTTGATTCTAAATCAACAGAGTGACAAGGTGAGACAATAATTGAGAGAGTGAAAATACTGATGCCCTCATTTACTATACATACAATTTGATTTTCAAGAATCAATCAATTTTTTTAATGATGCCAGCCCTTCAACATTTTGGAAGGGATGTTTTGATCTAAATTCCCTTACCCAAAAGTCCTGAACTTTGTCCTCGAAATTCTTTATCTATCCTTCTTTTCAGGTAAGGTGGTCCTCAACAAAAAAAAGTATAATTATAATAAAGTCTATAAGCCTATTTATAATCTCACACGGATAAGCCGGAAGATAAATTTATCTGCCTGATTTACAAAGTCCTTAGGAAGTTTATTCAACATACTTTCACATCCTCAGAGGGTCACCTAAGTTTTTTTTTTTTTAATCTGGGTTGAATGATTGAAATAATTTCAAGCACGGGTCGTGTATTTAATTATCATGCTTAAATTTTTCTGACCTTCAAAATGTACAATAATGAAAAAACAAGACACAAATATGTTTTTCTTTAATATCCAATTGTTAGGAATGTAAATTATATGCAAATCGGGCTTGTAATAAAAAAAGAAAGAGAAAATCAACTTGGCAACCCTGACAATTTAATGAATGTTGAGGGGGGAAGCAGCTTGAGCTGTCATGACGTTTTACTGAGCTGCTACAAGCTGCTATTTTCCTTTATATATGTATACAAATGAAAACATCAAACCACAAACATTACAATACGTTACTCCAGATTCATTATTATATTCACAAATATATATCATTAACTCCATTCTCCTCAATGAATGATATCCATTTTTTAATTTTTCCTTTGTTCCTCTCCATGATATAATCTTTGCAGACTATTCTTTTCTTGGTAAACATTATGTTGAGGTAGTAAAGTTGATGTTACCTTCTTAAAGGGGAAAAAAATGATAACAGCTTCGGAAAACAAAAAGACCTGTTTGAAGAGCCAACTCCACTTTTTTATTACATGCCCGATTTGCATATGATTTACATTCCTATCAATTGTATCGTATCACCAGTGATGTAAAAAACGGCGATTTTTAAGCGTGCGAGTAGTTCTCAAAATGCCTGTTAGTTGAAACCCTACATAATATTCTTTCATCATTCATAAATCATCAAGCTGTTTTCCTTTTCCTTTTGACATAATAATTCTTATTATATGTAAATTATATTATCTATTATAAAAGTTACGATAATATCACACAACCTTTCCTTCGATTTTGGTTGAAAACTTTCTTAATGTTAATATTTCTCGAAAAAGTGACTTTTTGGAAAAAAAAATTTGCTCGAACTAAAATATTTATACTTCTATTTTATAAAATGTTTCATTTGCTGACATTTTTAGTATGTTTTCATCCATTTTCTTGAGTTATAGTAAAGGTAGAATAATTATAAATATCATTATTAAATCTTCAATCATTGTTTTTAAAATATGCAAATTTCTAAAAACTTAAAGCTTTATTTTGTTAATGAATAAATAATCATTATTATCAAACTAAAAACTTGAAGATTAATATATATAGAGAGCAGAGATTACTATTTGTGTACTTATTTTTCTTAAAAATGAATACAAATAATGAAATTTTAACAAAAATAGCAATAAATCCAAAACTAATGTACCGATTTTGAAATTTGGAAAATTTCCTGTTTATTTAAAGTAATTTCTACAACTTTGATTTGAATAATATATTTCTAAAACATCAATTTAATTCAATTAATTACTTTAAGTCCAAGAAAAGCTGTCTTGAGCCTGGAGCAAGGCTGTCACAGCTACAGTCATAGTATTATATAGACAGCAAATAAGCTGGCTTTCATTGTTACCATACCATTTTTGACGTTATCAAGGGGAGGAGCTACTCGCACGCTTAAAAATCGCCGTTTTTTACATCACTGCGTATCACCCACATTGGGATCAAAAATACTGAATAGAAGGATATAATTATTGGTTAACTGAAAACTATGAATACATATGTATATTAAGGTGAAATATCATATTTGAATAAACAAACTCAAGTACCTACGACAGGCTGGACGAATTTTGATGATCCCTGTCTTTGAGTATAAAGTGTTTGTTCACGTAGCTCTAACTCTAATCTGCTCAACTAGCTTAGCAGTAAGACCCAAGGTTCTCTAGAGTTATTTCACTGAGACCCATTTTTATTGTCATTCATGCCAATTAAATAGAATTGGAGAATGATCGTCTATCATTATGTCAGTTTGGTTCCCTTATCTCACATTTGAGTTGCGACCCACCGGTTGAGAAATACAGCAATAATCTATACATTTTGAGGGAACATTTTCATATTCTAAGGGGTATACAAAAGCTTAATGTGGTTTTCATTGTTGGCTTTGTTGTGTACTATATGCAATTTTTAGTTTGGACTATTCAAATAAATATAGAAAAATCAGCTCCACCACAAAATTCAGCAAGGAGCTGAATGGTGGTCAACTCAGCACATACTATAAAGCGAAGAAGCTAGTGACTCTTATATGTATTTGCTATTTGGAAGTTTTCAACTTACTGATTAATGAATGAGTTGTAATGAAAGTGTCATTCTATTCTTATAAAAAAATCAAGAAATTACACCACGTTACTCTATATATTTATTGCATATTTATGTTTGCCGATTTTCTTTATTAGTTATACAAAACTATTAGAAAGTAGAATTTGCTAAAATGATATGAACATACTTTTAGAAAATTGAATCTAAATCTAAGGAAAATACACTATTGTCCAGAGTGAACAATAATAAATAAAAACAATTTGAGGATTGAGGTTCAGAACGTTTTATTCGACAAATTAAATATTAATTTGTGTCTTTTGTGGTTCAAAGGAAACAAATCCAAAGGAGTGGAGTCTGTCTCATCAGCTCCTCTCTCATTGGCGTTACCTACAAATTGTAATTTGCACAAGGAGATTCTAAAAAGTTACGATACTCGTGATAAAGATAATGAATTGCATATTTATTAGATAAGTTAAGACAGTAGTATTTGATATATTATATTCTCTAGGGCGTTTTTGACTATTACATTTGTAAATATGTTATAAATGAGTAATATAAAAGGAGTGTTGTGGTCAAGATCAACTTAACATGAGACCAAAACAAGATAAAGTTTTTGAGGGATCGATACCAAGACTTTAAGGATTCAAGAATATAATCAAAATTAATAGAATAAAATTTTATTTCTTTGTAAAAGATAATTTTTAATATAGTCTCGGTCTTGACATCAAGGTCAAGACTTTGAAGAAGGCATTATGATACATACAACTTGTGCAAGTAACAACCAGTACAGCACATATTATGTGCAGTGATGTAAAAATAGTTTCATAGTTACCACATCATTTTTGACGTCATCAAGGGGAGGGGCTACTCGCACGTTTAAAAATAGCCGTATTTTACATTCCTAATTATATGGCTCGTTGGCAGAAAAGCTAGTGAAGATATTTTTCATTCTTTGAACGTGAGTCTGGATTACATAAATACATTTGCATTCTTAAACTAATTCAAAAGCCTTCATTCTCGTTAATACATCATTTGATTAACAGTTCCAACGTGTCACAAATTGCATTTAAATTTCGTAGAAAGTACGGGTCATATATACAGTCGAGCCTGGTCTAAGGGTCAACTGTTTTATGCGTGTTATTAGACTAAGTGGTCATACCCAGCTCCCACGTTGGAAATTTATAATATCAATGCACTGTATTAAGCATGCCCCTATAATTCCTGGCTAGCAGTCAACCAAAATAATACTGTATTATTTTGGTTGATTATATTGATATGTATTATTAATACATTCCAATACAGATGAGCCTGCTTCAACGGCCACTTTTTAAAGCCTTGACTGATTTTTCTATACAAAACTTCAGAAGCTGTGCGCTTGAAATAGAAGAATTAATTACTAGGAGTGTAAATAATATGCAAAATGCCGAATGCGAGACTTTGTGGAGTTGGCTCTTCGAACAGTACTTTTAGATGTACTTTTTTAATGTATTCTTTCATGTGAGATCTTTACTATCAGGTAGATGTTCTCCCCTCAGATATAATGTAAAAATGATAACAGCTTTGGAAAACAAAAAGGACTGTTGAAAGTGAAAACTCCACAAAATCTTCCACGCGGCATTTTGCATATCATTTACATTTCCAGTTATGGATTATGATGGGGAAATATACTCAATAAACGTAATTCTCATATCATATATCGTGGATCTGGAGCAAAGGTCTGGTATTTCCTGAGCTAAGGAGATAAAAATCTCATTTTTGGCATAAAATGACTTGTTACACTTCTACTTTTTGACATGGACGCTGGGGACAAATTTATATTATATAAATAAGGTCATATGAGATTAATAACACCATAATCACGCAACTTTTCATTGTTATTGTCCTTAGAAAAGGAAAGGGAGGGGGGGGGGCGGAGAATTACATTTGACCATCAGCTCTTAACCCACTTGAGCGTTTTTACGTGACGTTAACAAAGTGGTATTGTATCATGTTAGAGGAGGCATAAACAGCCCAATTTTATAAGAATAAGAACTCTTGTTGTTTCAATGTAGAAACTCAAAATATAAATAATTTTAAAACTATCGCCAGAATTCTCAAACACGAAAGCGCAAATATATCACAAATATATATATGTTTGTGTTTATTAAATCTCAGATCCTAACATGTGTTTAAAATATGCAATTACATCATTTTACTTTCAAAATTATAGTATGTAGTCAATTAATTATCCATTAAGGATCAGATATAATTTCCTGATCCTTAATTCATTCGGAACAAAATTAATTGTAACAATCGAACCTTTTCATAAGGATTTTCACCATATAAGTATTAATTTAATTTTATTCAAATATTATATTACTGATGGCTCTTTGGCATCCATATTTTGTTTCAATAGCACAGTTTTTTTAGTTTTTTTATTCTTATTTTTTAAAGACAAAATACGTATTGGCTCAACATCTCAAAGTCATCCTCATTCATAAACACAAAAGGATACAGAGGGTTAAGAGGCCCTGATATTGAAGAGTCACAAATATACAGCGAGGATGAGCTCATTTATAATTAAATAATAAATCTGTGGATGAAAAGTGAGTACACTAAACATATTATGAAAATGAGGAAGTGATACAACGGGACAATAATGCATGGGTATGTAAATAAAAATAATATTATTTTATTCCAATTACTTACATAAACAATATGCATTAACGTAAATACAAAATTAATAAAGCAGGCCTTGAAGCTCATATATACATATATCTAATATCAGTCACTCAGCTATAGACGGAAGTTTTTTGATTCGGCCTGCTGCAAATCAATCTAGCGGATTATGTACGTATATATTTATTTTGAATGTATGTGTACTTGAAGTTGCAGTTCGAGCAAGAAGTGCGAACCGGTTTTCACACTCTTCTTTTTCTTATTTCCCCCTACCTATAACTATTATAAGTAGTAGTAGTAGTACTAGGAGTAATAGTAATAAATAATAGTACTTCTATTACGAGTAGTATACATATATAAATTGAAGCTGATGGAGGAGAAGAAGAAGAGATAGAAAAGGAAGAAGAGAAGAGAAAAGGAAAGAAAAGAAAAGAAAAGAAAAGGAGAATCTAGGACGGAGTCAAGGGCTGTCCAAGAAGGTGGTGGAACTCTCCTCTTCACGACTCAAGCTTTTTCCTTTCTATCTATCTAGAGGTGATTTAGTTTATCATCATAAGAGGATACAGTTCGAGGTACAAGGTCCTAAGTTTCCCTCACAACCTACCTCAGAATGGTGCTTCCGAGCGCTGGAGCCGGTGGGGGATTGGATGTGGTTGCAGCCCCTCAGCAGGGCGGGGGACAAGTCTCTTTGGGGATGTTGACGGAGTTCATCGTTCAACGGACGTACCATGAGCTGAGCATCTTGTCCGAGCTCCTTCCTCGAAAGGAGGACATGGAGCGGAAGATCGAAATCTTCAACTTTGCGTCTCGGACGCGGATGCTTTTCATTCGGCTCCTCTCCCTCGTGAAATGGGCCTCATCCGCCTCCAAAGTGGACAAATGCGGATCCATTATGAACTATTTAGAGCGGCAGGCACGGATCTTTAGCGAAACGGCGGACTCCATGGCTAAAATAGCCCGAGAGTCTCTTCCGCGGGCCACACTCCCCAACTTCAATCTCCCCTCTGCTGTGGAAATCCTCACAACGGGCTCCTACTCCCGGGTTCCAAGGATCATCAGGGACAAGATCGTGCCTCCAGAGCCCATCTCCTCCTCTGAAAAGAAAAAGACGCTGCTCAAGCTCAATCAGGTCATTGAGCACCGTTTGGTCACCTCCAACCTTCCCCTCCAAATGAGGCACCTCCACATTGCGGACGGAAGAGTCACCTTCACTGTTCACAATGAGTTTAAGGCCTCTCTCACACTCATTGGGGAAGGGCCCACTGTACCTTGGCGTTTACTAGGAGTTGAAATTCTGGTCGAAGACCGTGATACGGGTGAAGGGAAGGCACTGATGCACTCCATGCAAATCCGCTATGTTGAACATCTTATACAAACACGCTTGGCGGATCATGCACCCCTCCAAGATCTTTACAATACGCTTCATACGCTGTGTCAGTCCCTACAACTTGAGGTCTTGTACTCTCAGGCTCAAAAGTTAATCAGGGAAAGACTGGGCAATTATATTCGTGTTGAAGAGTACAGACTAGGTAAATGTCTGACAGTGTCCTACTGGCGGGAATGGATGAGTAAGGATCCTGCATCTGAATTGGGCTATCGATTCTCGGTTCAAACAGATCCTAATTATCCTGGAAGACCTCTTATGGTTGTCCATAGTCCAGTTTTGACGAAAGAGGAGTCCGAGACTGCTGAAAAGGCTATGAAGTCAGATCATTTGTCATTAGAGCGGCTATTGGTTCATAGTATTTATGTAAGAACCAAGTCTCGTCTTCGAGATCTCAAAACAGATATTGAGAAAAAATTAAAACTTAAAGACACACCTGCAAGTCTTCACGGATCTCCTGCTATTCTCTCAGTGCCTATTCTTCAGCCCTGTCTTAGATCAGAGCAACTCATCATTGCAATAGATACCCATAGTGGGATTTTCCTAGTGCATGTTCCTGGCTATGAATCCAATCCGTATACCTCTGAAATACAAATAAATCTCAACGAAGACAAATCAAAGTTAGAAACTCTCATTTCTCAACTTAGAATTTGGATTACCAAAAATCGTGTGCATAAAACGCTACAACAGTTACCTGCAACATCCTATGAAACTCTTCCGATCTTGTTTGATCAAGATAAACACCATCCATTAAAGGACCTTTCTCCTAATAGAATGTACATAAGACTAAATCACCATTCCAATGCTATCATTATTATCGAGTTTAAAGAGAAGGAAATGAATCAATGTGAGATGGATTATAGGTTCGTGTATTTGCTCTAATATTTAAAAAATAAATCAACTTCTCACTATCATCAATTCAACTTGTTTTTTCAGATACTACTTTCTGTGGGTCAAACCCTCTTCGATCGAAGAGGATGATGCTACTCGAGAGTCAACTAATAAAATCGTTCCAAGTGTGTATTTAAAGGCTCTCTCCATGATCGAGCTTGATTCCTTCTTAGTTACTCATGGTCCTGGAACAAAAGTTGATATTCAAGATTTCTCAGAGTCCATCCTTGGTAAACGGAAGAGTCCTTCAAAGTCGGATACTCCCATCAAAAGAACAAAATACCCAGCCTACTTTATTTCTGATTTAGCACATGTAGTCGCATTTGCCAATGAGAGAATTCCTTTCATTGGTATCATATCTGAGTGTGATAAGTTAAATATCTCTCACTCGGGCATTGAAGTTGAAGAGAATGAAATCGGGGTTTTAATGACAATTATATCCTTCCCTAGTGTAGTAGGTGTGGATGACGATGAAGTCTCACGCCTTAGAAAATACCTCCTTTCAACATCCATTCGTTTGCAATCACGACAAGGAAGATCATGGAAGGTTGAATTTATATTCATCGATAATCCTGTTTCTTCAGTCAAAGATAAAAATAGATATCCTGTCTATTTTAACTATGATGTGACAATTCCTGAACAAACGGTTGTGAAGCGTATATTACATGAATGGGAACAAATGGTAAGTCAATGTTTTTCCTATTAAGCTCAACTTTTTGTAAACCCTGCTCTTTAGGTTCATCTATACTCCGTGGTTGAAGATCTAGCTGACTTTTTGGATTCTAGCGAGTCTTCCGAATACACTAATATTAGAATTAAATCATACAATTTTAAGGAGCTAGTACTCGAGTATGGACCTTATTTTAAATCTACTGTCAGAATCAAATGGAAGGCTGAAGATTCCATGTTTAGTTTAATATTTAGTGGTATTCACGAGTTTTCCAGCACAAATCCTCACATTTTATTGAGAGAACAATTAACACAGCATCTTAACGAACACAGGGACCTTCCTTGGCTTGGTAAAATTCTTCATGAAACGTATCCGCCGTTGCGTTCCATTGCTCGTCTACCCACCACACCTCAAATGGGAGTTACGCAACAGCGAATGAGTATTCAAACCTTTTCCATTATTCCTCAAGGACCCACCCATATCAAACTCGTATTTTACAACTGCTACTTTCTGGACATCCAAATCAAACAAGGTGGACTCGTCTACATTCGAGATGGTGCCTTCAGTGTTTTTGATCAAAGGAAAGTTGTTGAAGGAGCTCAACCTATTCAGGGACTCAAAACGTTTTTGATGAAATATGTAGATGAATCCGTGTTTCATCGACGACAATCTCAAACAGAAGATGATAATCCACCAAGTCCTATGTCCACTGATGATACTTCAAACAGCGGACTTAGGTTTAACACACCTCATACTCCACCCAGTAATCCTATGACACCAGCAAGTCCTCATACTGTTGGATTTCTCCAGAGTCCACCATCATCAATTCGTAATCCATCTCCTGCTAGCCAACCCGTGCCCAGTCCTGGAGCAAGCAGTGTTAGATCTCCTCTAAATCATCCGATTGGGAGTCCCTTCCATTCATCTTCTGTTCAGTCTCCTCTTGCTGTGGGGTCACCTGTTACGCAACGACCCTCATCTAGACCTGGGCACCATGGCAGTACTTTTACAAGCAGAGCTCTGCCTCGAATTTTACCTCAACGTCTTTGGGCTGGAGCAAATCCGACACCACTAACTCTCAACGCTTTTGATGAAATTTGCAAGCCTTCAATTTTGAACCCCCCTAATGGATCTGGTAATTCTCCTTTTGTTCCCACGAATAATCAAAATCTCCCGCCTCTTTATCGTTTTCTGGGCTGTGTTTATTTAAAACGTTATCTGCTCAATTGTATTAAGGTCGAGGATTTTTTGACTCTCCTAAATACAAACGAAATCGGGATTATAGCTTTCAAAGTTGAAAAGCTCAATTGTAGAGTTGCTTCCTGGCCAGGCAATTCTTTTCAATCTCTTCACTTAAAGGTGAGTTTGCACTTACATTGCTCATAAAATCTTATTGAGTAACCGTGCTTATTGTGTTGAATTTATTTCAATTATGTAGGTTCAACCTGAGGATGGAAGTCAATGGCCTCCGGAAATGCTTCTTTTATTAGAGAGGTTTTTCGACACAAAAGTAGCAGCTCCGCCATATCGTCTCATCATGATGTCTTCATTCATTTCGATACTTAGATGTCCCACTGAAGTACTTAGAGATATGATTCAAGTCATGAAATTTGATCTCATGCCCGACTTGGTGCTTCAAAATAACTATAAATGGACTTGTAGACTCTGCCTTATGGTACCTCCAGCATCACCTCATATCATGCCGTTAGGTACACACGGTGTCGTACGAATGAGGGATAAGATGCTTCTATACCTTCAATTTTATCGAGCCATGTCTCAAAACAACCAAATACCTTTTTCATTCATAATTCCCATCATTTACGACATTGCTGTGAATCAAACCTCTGTCGTTCAGAAAGAGTCCATCAGTTCAGGGCCCATTGTTAACCGAGCATCCCAGCATACTAATCAGTTTAGTCGATCAGGACAATTAAATCCTCAACGGTGTACCATTCTACCGATCATTCATGATCTGCTAATGAACTTTACACTTCCTAATGAAGGCGTTATGGGTGGAGGACCACCACCCATGGGACCTGGAATGATGGGGCCAATCATACAAAGACATCCATCTCCAATGGGTGGTCAGCATCCTCCCTATATGGGACAGCAACAACAGCAATGACCCTTGTGAAAAAACGTCTCTTCTCCAAAGAGATGTTATCATTATTAGATTTTTGTTAACTTACTTTTAAAAAAAAATTGAGTATATTGTCACCTAATTAAGCGTAAAGTCTCATGTTTCTTATTTTTATTTATTATGGAATGATGATACTCTTCTTTTCCCTCTTCGTCTTGTTTCTCTCTTCCACTGAATTACATATTTTAGTATGCTGATAACTTATTAATGTGAAACTTTAATATCATAAATATAATAAAAATACTTGAAAGTTAAAACGAAATTATTCATTAAATAATAAAATAGCAAACCCAATTTGACGCGTCCTTATTTGTTTTTATAGGCAAAGTAATCAACCGCGGGTCTCTTACTCTTCTTAAAATATGAAACGCTATAGATTTATAGGTAAATATTCATAAGAACCATAGTATTGATTAATATGATTAATAACCCAAATGATGCCTCTCTCATTTTCTATTGTTTGATGTTAGACATTGGATCTAATTTGACGGACTTGATGTATGAGGGTCTCTACAATGGATCAAAAAAACACGGCCCTGATTTAAACGCTGTAATAGAGCGCTCCTTTACCCTTGGGAATCTGAGTAAAATGATACTGACCGGTGGAAATTTGGAGGATAGCAAAAAGTCCTTGGAAGTAGCTAAGAAAGACGGTTGGTTCGTTCTCCCTGAGATCTCATGCTTTTTTTAACTCCAAATTAGAACGAGAGAATTGGAGATTATAACATGTTCAATTAAGGACCCTCTTTTAATTTACAGATCGAATGTTTAGTACAATAGGCGTTCATCCTACGCGGTGTTCAGAATTTGAGGAGTCGAACGATGTTGAGGGATATTTAGATTCATTGAGCAAGTTTGTTAAAGAGAATACAAAGAAAATTGTTGCTCTTGGGGAATTTGGTCTCGATAAGGAACGAACACAGTTTTGCGATTTCGAAACTCAGAAAAAGTTTGATTCATTTATGTTAATTCATTTCACTTCCCTTTTCCATCCATAACTCTATGTAGATATTTTGATAAACAATTGGAGCACTTTGGAAATAAGGGATGCGACTTACCCCTATTTCTCCATTGTAGAAATTCATCAAAAGAGCTACTTGAGATTCTAAATCGTCACAAGTCTAAATTTTCAAAGTCAGGCGTTGTTCATAGTTTTGATGGATCTTTGGAAGAAGCAAATTCCATTTTGGATGCAGGTTACTACATTGGGATCAATGGATGCTCTTGTAAGACGGAAGAAAATATTCAAGTGATTAAAGAACTGCCACTTGATAAGTTGATGATAGAGACAGACTGTCCATGGTGTGAGGTTAGACCCTCACATGCTGGTCATAAATACATATCCACTCGCTTTACGGACCTGCCTACTGTTAAAAAGGACAAATGGAAGGATGGAGCTATAATCAAAAATAGAAATGAGCCCATGTTTATTGTGTAGGCCCTCATTTGTAGAAAATAATACCTTGATATTAAGTTGTTGTTTTTTCCTTAGGCAAGTTCTTGAAATCGTGGCTGGAGTCAAGGGACTGAATCCACAAGAGGCTGCTGATGTCATTTTTGAAACTACAGATAAGGTTTTCTTTCAGTCCTAAATGATGAATTAAAGGAGTTTAGTTTCAAGCAAAATCCTTCATCAGAATTAATTATGTTTGATTCAATAGCCATGATTTGTAATAATTATTATATATTAATTGAATTATAATTATTATTATTACTGAAAAAGCAAGAATAAAGTTCCAACAATTTATTTTGTTAAATAAGTCGTCATTACATTTCGATCGGCATTCAATTGTGTATTAATAATAAGTATCATAGTAATTTTACTCATCTATGTTGTCACATTTAGAACTTGTATGTATGGATCGATTGTCTCTCAATTTCTCATTGTTTCTGTTGTACGGGAATGTTTTTTTTTTTTACATTTTATGTTTATTTCCGTTAAATTCGGGTTTCTTTTATGAAATATTATGGACGCATCAATGCAAAAGCATTCTTGAATAAAAAATTCCCAATAAATGACTTCATAAACAGCCCAATAGCTCAATACATAAAGTATATGTATATTTAGATATTTTGTGTGGGTCTAGGTATCCAAGAATATTAACTACATTAGTTTAGAGCCTAAATTTGATTTATTAAACTTTATTTGGCTCCGAAGTAGCCTTCAAAATAGAACATCTATCGCTTTTTTTACTCTTTTTGTAAAGTGCTTTGAAAGAGCAAATTGTGACCTCAATCAACGACTAATATTTAGTTCAATAATTTGAAGATGGCTCATTAATTTATCAATTAAAGAGTACAAATGTAACGAAAAAAGTAATGCTCAAACGTTAATAGCTAATGGAACTCATATAGGCAGTAAAAAGATTTTTTGCCTCATGTTACTACTTTGATTTTTTTTTTTTGTGGCTAAAACAAGTTTAATCCAAATAAACTGAGATTATTAATATACTTATAAATATTAAAGACCTATTTCATCACATATTACCCATTATATGTGAGTAACACACAGAATGTTTCATACTGTACTCAAGATGATGAATCTTCAATTTCTACTATTCTAAGTTATGAATAAAGTCAATTTTGATTTGTTCCTTCGATATAAAATTATATTCGATCAAATTATAACTTTGTAACTTGAAAGGTTTCGTTGAGATCACTATTTGATAAGTACCGAACTTGAATTTAGAGAGGTTCTGTAAACAGTGTCACAAAATGTTGGGCCTATAAGTCATTCCATGTCAAGTGGTACAAAGGAATGAAATGAATATCCTTTGAATTCTTCCAAATTTTGTACATATGTTCTGTTTCACTAGAAAACAACAGCTACAAAGTTTTATAAAAATTGGACAAACGGGTTGCTAATTATAGCTCTTTTTAATTTTGGCAGACGTGGCAAACGAAGCATGATCTTTATTAGCTATATTCTGCTATATTTATCTCACAGGGTCTATATTTGTGTCATATGAAAGCTTTTCTAGTGTAGAATCTCTTTTTTACCTTTAAAACGTGATCAAAAAAACCAAAAATCAAGTAACAAAAGTATAGAAAGCTGCCGCTGCGCAGCAGCAAGATCAAAGGTCACGAAAAATTTTTCACAGTTGCCCAGTTATATATTCTATATTCATGTGAAATTTCAACTTGGGACAACCATGGGTTCTTACAAAAAATAAACTTTAAAGGAAGTATAGTTGTTAGCTTTTGGCAAACTCGAGACTAGGAAATTTGACTTACCATTCAATGTTACGTACTCAAGCTATTAAAAATCTTATAAAACGAATCCAGTTTGTTGAGATTTTTTTAATATTTAAAATGATTTTTTCACCAATCAAATGTTTTGTCAAAGAACAGGTCATTGTACAATTCAAACTACATTTTGTCTTGAAGCCAGTGCACGAGTGGCATTCAGGTTATCTTCTTCTGGTAGGAAATACGTTCTGCCAGTCAGAGTGTTTGGGTTTATCTCTATTAGGATATCAGAAGCATCCATTATGAGTGTGCTTGGAAGGATAGGATACACGTATGATGGACTAGGTCCATTAGGATGTAGAAAGTTTAACGATACTTCATTGTTTTCAGGGTACGCTTCGTGTATATAGCCAACCCACCACTTATTGTCGTAAATTATAGCTACATAGCCGGTTTTGATATCAAGTGGTTGCATTGACGTTTTTGTGACAGACACTTCCCTTCGAGATTGTGATAAGCTGAATTCAGAAACGCTCAATATTGCATCTGACACAGCAATGAAAGAATGGAGTTTCTGCGTCCCTGCAATTGTTTTAGCCATTTGGAACCTTTTTTCCAGAATTTCATGTTCTTTGTTGTAGTCGTCCGATACAAAGAATTCTGATTGGATACCTCGTAGATTTGATACCACAAAGTTAGATACGTATCGTATAGATACGATAATTTATAACTAACAACTAGAGTTATTAGAAAATATAGTTCATTCTTTTAAAAATAAGGAAATTTTACTTAAAAGAACAAATGCTCTCTGAAATTAGGGAATTAACTACAAAAATTAAGAATAAACTTTACCTCTTTTAATTCTTTTAATACCAACATCATCATTATTATTAGGATTTGTAAGGTTGATCAAAAGTTGATCCTTCCCAAACTGCAACGTATGCTTTTTTAACTACTGTTGCAACTTATTATTTATTTTTAATTACTAATTAGATAGTACAAAGTAATAACTAATTGAACGTTGATTGGTTGAGCTCAAAGTAGCCCTTGTTCAGCTGTGAACAATTTAATAGAATTTTATGAAGAGTAATTCCAGAGTTGAGACGAATTGGTTAGCGTTTAACAACTAGTTTTTTCTTCTTCTTTTTTTTAGGGGGAAAGGTTGTGAGATTTATGAAAAATAACGACAAAAAAAGAAGATCGCTATGCGATAAGAGCGCGAAATTCAAAAATATTATCGTAACATTAAAAAAAGAAGAAAAAAAAACCACTTGGCTGAAATTATAATCTCTCCTGATTTATATATCCGATGTGTGTAGACTGACATACATATTTCACTTCTAATTCGAAAGATAAAAATACCTCAAATTAAACCTCCGAGTCTCTTCAATTTCAAAGAGCTAGCAAATGAATAAATGTGAATACTCCCAAATAATTATAATTATTTGGGAGTAAAGGCTTCAGAGATATGTATATATTATCCGTAAATTATGGGTATAGCCCTAAAAAGAAATCAATTACGACACCTAACGTGTGTACGTCTAATAATTTTCTTTTTATTTTACCTTTGCCTGATATTCTTAAATAAAAAGGTAATTGTTTTCATTTAGAGAGAACAAAAAAAAAAAATCAACTCATTAGGTGGTATATTGAGTCCATTATATAATGTTAAAGAAAACATCAAACAGAATAGACCGCATACTATGGACAATCTCTTATGTCATTAAGAGGATTTATGAATGATAAAAGGAGATTGAAAGTATGTAATTTTGGAGGGGCTTTAAGGAGGAGAGATCAAGGGGCTCTTGCTTCAGGCATTTCCATTCAAGAATGTACATATTATTTCCTTCGTCAACACAAAAGCAATTTTCTTCAAAAAAAATATATATATATATATATATATATAAGAAACTCCGGTTCTCTGGTACTATAATAGCGGTACACGGATGTTGATGCATTTAAATCGGTACCTAGGTAAAATGCCATTGAAGCAGGTACTTGTAACATCATAGAAGTATTTCACCTCTTATGATGCAACAATAAATAATATCAAATTTTTGATCTAGTCCCTGAATATAAAAATAATCCTACAAATCCAACTCTTGCGAGTTGCAATGGAATTGCCCTGAACGACAATTATATTTTATCATATTTTTGATCGAAAAAAAAGTATCAAAATACTCATACCAATTTTGGAAGCGGATCTGTTACGAAAATATTGGCATTCCATGTTAATTTTGTAATTTCATAAAAATGGGTATTTGATGTTTGATAAGACTCATTCCTTATTATTCCAATGTAGTAACCATCATCCAAAATGGAATTTGCCTCTTCCAACGATCCATCAAAACTATGAACAACGCTCGACACTTTGAAAATTTATAATTGTGACGATTTAGTATCTCAAGTAGCTCTTTTGATTTATAAGGTATTTATTTGGCTCCGATATGACCTTTTAAATAGGTAAATGGGTTCTACTTATTAGCTAATGTTGAAGGCTCCTAGATTTTCTTATCTCTTCCTTTCCCTGAATTGACTACAATTATGAAACTATGCAGTTACTCAGATACAGTGTTGTACACGTTACGAGAAAAATAAATGCATGTCTCGTTACTACAAGTTACTAAACCAATAAGGTAACGCCGTTACTCAATATTAAAAGTAACTCTTTACTTATAAAAGTAACGGGTCCGTATTTACTTTTATTTTTTAAATCTTTCTTTACCTTTACTTTAATTTAGGATATATTAATAAATTGAAAGTTTATCTATTTAGAGAGGAAAAACATGGGCATTAATTAATGGGGATTCGAGATAAATATGAATGAGTCTGAAGAAATTATTATTATTATTAACATTAAAGTTTTGAAGTAAGAGTCCTTTTTTTTGTTTGTTGCATCATTGAGGAAAAAGTAATAGAATTATAATGTAGCCCCGTTACTGAAAAAAAGTAACTGCGTTACAAACAGGATTACTCTCATTTCTCGCCCATATATTTTAACAGCATCATAGTATGTACGTACATTCCAAAATGTGTAAAGAACAATATTTTCCTTCCCTCATGGAAGAGAACGTCCGGTCAATTGAGTGCAAAATGATGTTTGCCTTCAAAAAAAAAAAAAAAAAAAAAAAAAAAAAGATTTAATAATCCCAATTTTTATCAATTTTATGATGTTTAAAAGTAGGGGAAAGGAGGGAAGATAAGGAATTAGTATCTGAGCGTTCCCTCAGCTTGTTGTCATTCAATCCCCTCAATTCTTCAAAATTAACCACGTCGTCGTTATTTGTTGACACAATGAACAGTTCTTAATAGATAAAGCAAACCCCATTTATATCTCAATTATTGCTCGTAGCTTTTTACAACTATTTACAACATTTTATATGTACATTCCATGATTCCATTGGAATTTTAGCGTCTTATTTTAGATTATTAAGTTGGTCCATTTTTCAAAGTAAACTATACAAATTTTTTTATTTGTCTGCTGTTAATTTTTCTATATCTTCTGTCCTTATTAGTTTGTTGTTCTAAACGTTGATGGTTAAGCTCTGAAGAATGAATTCCCTTCGAGTAAAAAGTTTACTTACTGAACTTTAGTATTATTAGTACTATATATTTAATCCATTGCATGTTGGGGGCATATAATGATGATGGCCTTAAAATTATATTTAATCCATTGCATGTTGGCCTTAAAATGAAGAGTTCCGGATTGGCTATGGACTATTAAAGTAGGTTGGATAATTCCAGAAAAATATCCGTCTCTTGCAAAAATTTGCAATAGTTGGTTGATTGGCTAGCACAATCTAAATGTAAATGTATACTTTTTAGAGTCTGAGATATGCCTAAAAGAGAGAGATACTTTTTTTTCTTTCTTAATTTGTTTGCTCCATTGTGACATTTTAAATGCAAGGCAGTCATTTATTATCAAAATAGGGTTGTGTATGCTCGACTTCCAATATGATGACATCACGTCAAAATGCTCTATTGAAGAATATTCCTCTAGCTGGGAGAAAAAATGTCTATTTACCAATATATTTTAAGAGGTTGAGAGAGGCACAAACATTCGATATGATGAGAACGTTATCACAAATATATGTACTACTGATCATCTTCAAAAAGTAAGCACAAGGAAGACTTACTTTCCAAGTTTCAAGTATTCCAAAGATTATTTTTGATAAGTCCTTGCACTAAGAGACTTCCGTTTAAGATTATCATATATATATATAGAAATTTAAATGTAGTAAGGTGATTTTTTTTTTTTATATATTTGCTAGTCAGTCCTATTAAATTACATCAAAGTCATTTATGGAAGTAATGTAGAGTATATGGTGAACCCTCATGAGTACTTCTGAAAAAAATAAAAATGTTATCAAATATCTTTATTTTTTATCGTGGATAACTCAAGTTTAATATAATTATTATTATTATTATCATTAGTTTGGAAAGAGATTTACATTTGTAAACATAGTATCTGAAGTTATTTAAATAGAGTACTTCCATAAATACATAGTACGCAGTATACTCAGGTAAATCAATAAGCAGTAATAAATTGAACATCATATGCTTATAATTTTAATTATTGAAATGATCTTTTTGACAAGTTTTAATTCAAAATTAATTTTTCCTTTTTAGGAGTGCTACTACAGTTAACATAATGATATTTGACGTTCCACGAGCTCCGAGTCTAGTACGAGTATTCCTGGCTGAATTATTGGGAACATTTTTACTCGTTTATCTAGGAGATGGAGCCATTGCTCAAGCAGTTGTAGGGCAAAGTACAGAACAATCCTCTTCAGTCTTTTTCTCCAATTTCCTCTCCATAGCTCTCGGCTATGGATTTGCCCTTACCATTGGGATATTTGTGTCAGGGGGTGTCTCAGGAGGACATTTGAATCCTGCCGTCACTCTGGCCATGGCATCCATCAAAAAAATGAAGTGGAAAATCGTTCCCATCTATATGCTAGCACAATATATTGGAGCATTTTTGGCATCAGGGGTTTTATTTGGTGTGTACAGAGATGGAATTATACTCGTGGAAGGGGGCTCCAATACAACAGAGAGGACCCAAGGGATTTTTGCTTCATATCCTAATCCAGATATAAATGCAAGTACTGCGACTCTCAGCTTTGATCAAATCCTTGCCACAGCCTTATTGATCATCATTATTCTTGCTGTCACAGATGGTAGAAATATGAAGATCATATCGAGTCTTGTTCCTTTATCCATTGGATTAGGACTGACGTCCATTCATCTCAGCTTTGGAGTGAATGCAGGAACGGCCATCAATCCAGCAAGAGACTTTGCTCCGTAAGATATCATTATATGCCTACATATATCCTTTCTGGTTCCATAGAAAAACAATTGCCAAACACAATTATATTTCTTATAGTTTCAATTAAGAAATCCATAAATATAAAGTGTTTTCTCTGACGTCACAGATTGCATAATGAGACCAGATAAATAGTAAATAAGATGGACTAATCTAAAAAAAAAAAAAATCCTCTACAGAAAACAACCCAGTAAAAACTCCTCAGAAAAGGCTAGATTCTTAAATTAATTTTCTTCTGGGGATTGAAATGTGAACTTTAAATGTGAATTTATAATTATGTAATAACACCACATTATTTGGGTCTGAGACATACAAAAGATATTGATATTTTGGGATAGATGCTAAAGGTTTAAGTCCTCTTATTTACTGGACCTTATTTACTGTCATCATCCACGGCAATCATTCCCCCCATTTTCCATACTAAAAAAGAAGCAAAAAGGTTTTTTTTTTACTCTATATGATGCCTTCTTCAAGAATGCCAACAATGATGACGTCACATCCCTTCTTTGAAGAGAGCTTCTTACTTATTGACTAATGAGTTTATCTATTTACAGACGAGTATTCACGCTCATTGCTGGATATGGAAATGGACCCCTGGAGGCTGGACATTACTTTTTCTGGATCCCTTTGATTCTTCCTCACGTAGGTGGAGTCCTTGGAGCTCTGATTTACGAGTACATGATTGAGCTTCATCATCCTATAGACGTATGAATAGGATGAAGGGATCTTTATACATAGAAAAGGAATCCCAATGTATGTACAAACATGGTCTTCACTCTCTCTCTCTCTCTCTTTGTTAATGTTAAAGTTTCTGTGAAAATCCATTTTTAGAGTAGTCATTTTGAGTCTACAAACTATTTATAAGTCATTCTGAAATTTAAACCGAACCATTATTTAAAAAATGTAATTAAAATATAGTTTGTCTTTAAGGCATCTGCCTTAATCTAAGAATAATTTTACTTATATCCTATGAAAGTAGTTGTGATCTTGACTTGGATTTGAAATTAAATCCTATCTAAACCTATTATTGCCCTCTATTCAAGACCAACATATTGGACGGTTGAACATATCGATGTGGTAATTCATACTAAAACTTGTTATTCCCAGAATCACAAAGAGTTTTCTTGACCCTTTGACATCTCGAAATTTTCATCTCTTCTTTTGATCTCGATCAACGGATTGATCTTGTCTTGGTAAAGATCCTCTGAAATTTTGTTCTTCTCTGGGTCTGGAGTAAAATGGTCTTCCCTTCTGAGTTTGAATATAGTTGAGTGAAACTTGAGTGCAAATCTGAATGAATTAAACGCCAAGTTCATATCCAATGGATCTTATCGATATCGTTGGATCAAAATGAATGATTTCGGCGATAATTTCCTAAAAATTATCCCATTTAGGACGTCCAACACCTTCTTTATGCTTGATGATTATATTTTTGTCACACTCTCTTCCCGTAATCGCTTCCGTAGGCGACAGACAAGGGTCCCACTTATGTCGACTTGTCAACGAATTTCTCCTGTTGAAATTTGTGCGTTTGAAATATCGATTACTCTTCAACGTTTGACCTCTTGCTCCGACATCTTTATATTAGAAATAACTCCAAAATAAATCAAAGAGCCCTTTACATATATCGATAGGGAATAACATCATAAAAATTCACATTAGTCCGCACAATTAGCCGTAATAAGGTAACGATAAAAAAAGTCACACCCTGTAATTGTACATATTTTGTAGCTTCAATGAAAAATGGGGTCGATCACTCAGTTTCAAATTTGGCAATGAGTCTTAAATGTGTAAAAGAATCAATCTTTAAAGAGTAGAGCCTAAAGCAAAATTTTACTGCTCCCTAGGCCCAAAGCTATGATAAAGTGAAAAAACAACGACAACATAATCAATTTTTGGCAAACTTGCTTGTCTACAAGACGTCTTTTTTGCTCACTAGGGGGCGTTGATAATGTCACTTATTATTCTATTACTAACAGCGAAATATTCTTCAATTTAACTTGTTACTTTCATTAAAACTAGATGAATTCTGTAAGACAAATATAAATATTAGTTGCAAGATTTTTTTTAAAAAATCGACTCAGAGTCTGAAAATACGTTTAATTATTATATTTTGTCCTCCAAATTTCAATAATTCCCATTGAAAAAAACCGGAGTCATTTTAATTTTTTCATGAAATTTATTAAGTTACTTTATCTGGACTTTCAACTGTAAAGAAAAGCTATACATAGTAGGGGGCACTTCTCTCGTTTCTAATCTATTTTTATATTTTTTATTTTATGACCGAAATGAAATTCAATGGGTAGAACAAATCACTCATAAAAATTAGATAAAATGGAAGCCAAAATGTTAAGAAAAGTGATCATTTATTTGGGATTAATGACTGATTTGAAAATAACACTAGAGTAATCAAAAACCAAATTTCTCAAAATTAAATCTTTAAGATCTTTAAGAACAGCTAAAATTGAGACATTTGTAGCTTTTGACTCTCATGAAAAAGTTCACTCTCCCCCAGATCAACAATTTTGAGCTGCCCTCTATATTTACAACAAACTTAATAAATATATATATATATATATATATATTATATATAAATTTATATAATTCAAAAGCGACATCTTACGGAGAAAAGTTACCTCATAGACAAGGAAGTATCTCAAAGATAATCACAACGAGCTTTTTAGAATGAACAAAAACACACTGTGTATTCTCCCTTCAGCTGTATTTCATCAGTGGACTCTTTTGATTTAAAGATGCTGACTCTACGTGCTTTGAACTCGTAAAGGGTATTATTAATATCTATGATTTTGATATATATATATATATATAATATAATATAATATATTAAATTGCGCGCCCTTTTTTTTGAATTATTGACTAATAAACAAGTATAAACGATTGATTTGTTTATTAGTAGAATTTATCAGTGTAACGTATATCTGAATGATAACTCTACCTATTATTAAAAAGTTGGCAGCAAGAAGGAAAAACCAGGAGACGAGCTACCAGTTGTTTTTTCAAATTTTTCTTTTTCCTTTTGAGAGTCGAGGTTGCCAATTTTTTTTTTTTTTTCATTTTAAAGACAGAACTGCAACTCTGCAATGCGTCCCTCAAACTCTGTCTTGAACACAACACTTCTTTAACAAAAGGAAGTCCTTCTCCTAATTCCCTCCCATTTAGATATCTAAATCAAAGGCATATTTAATAATAATAATAATAAGTAAGGCAAAGCTTGGAGGAATTAGGGTGGATTACTCTCAGGGCCAGGATAATCATAATCAAAATAATTTATTCCATATGTTTCTAATTTATATTTTATTGTACGCATACCACAATATATCCACAATCTACATACGTATATAAATATTATACATATAATGTTGTAATGTATAAATATGAATGTATTTATAAGTATATTAATAAGAAAACATTCTTATTTACTTTGGATTAGACTAAAAAGACAAATTATAATAATAATAACAATAATAATAATAATAGGAATGTACCTATTACAAAGTATTATGCATTTGGAAGTTTTACTCCAAATGAATCCGTTCACTAAATAACTACATAATTATTCATATGATACACTTTCTTAGTAAATATTTACATAATTCATATAATATTAATGTATTAATGTTATATTTGTTATGCAAATATATACTATACAAGGAGCAAATGTATCAGTCCAGCAATTTCTACGTCTCATAACCTCGTATTTGATCATTAAATAAGTATTACATAAAATACACGGCATTTTCAATTATTTTTCATTTCATTTTGACGGATTTATATTACAAATTTATCAAATATATATATATATGTATATATTTAACTCAGTAACATTGGGTATTTTTAGTATGTCATGACATAATTTATGCAGTAGAACCATGGCACAGGGGAGCCCTTGTTACTAAAATGTGAGTAACGATTTCAGCTACAATGAAAACATTTAATTTTTGTTCAAAAACGATCATTTCTCAAAGATCAAAAGACTTGAGAGGTATATAAAAATACCTTTGAACACTAATACTCTCCAACTTTCATTTTTTTTTTCACCAATAAGGAGCAGAAAATCCTTTGGTCTAGACAAAATAACGGATCGACCCCAAAACAAAATAATATATATTTGATATACTTCAAAATTTTGTGGTGACGAATCAGTCAAATAAGCCAGTGTTTGTATCAAATGTCAACTTCTTTAAAGGAACCATAATATAACGCCACATTTTTGTCCAATTATAGAATGTGAGTAGAAGCAAGTGGCTCCTTGGATAAGTTTATAGTACAAACTGTGGCAGAGGAAAAGTATTTTTAAATATGTCAATTAAGTATTATAGACTCTGTCAGTACAAACATAGTGAAAAGTGATATCATTACGGATTGATATCTATCTTTAAAATTAAAGAACTCAATGCTGAACTTTATAAAAAACCAAATAGGATTTGCATAAACATAATAAAAAAATATATATTATATTATTTACCACCCCTGTCTATGAGAACTATTGATTTTTATTATAAGGAATGGATCTGTAATGGACTAAACTCGAAAACATAAGCACTGTCATACAAAATGGTCATTTGATTTCTTTCATTATGTTCACATTGGTACAAAGATAATTATTTGGTACTTGTGTCTTTTTGGTCTACTTTGTACGGTATTCTACATATATTTGATTAACTTTGTGATGTATCTTTGAAGAATTGGGATTGTGTCTCAGACGTAGTTCAAGCCTGGACTTATAGCGTGTCTATAAGACATTGATTTGCACTCAGACATACAACTGTGTAAGCCCTATATTTTAGACCTGTGTGTCCTTATTTAAAATATGGGTATTAATTAGAAAGGATCAAAGGACTCATAATTAAGGGAAGTTGGGACCCCCTTATGGTGCTTTTGAATTAGCATAAGCTGTCTATTTCATTATTATTATTTTTCATTATAGTATTATAGGCCCTGGAAGGGCATTCTATATTTAAAAATTAGTACTACGAGAAAATTATAAATATGGATATATAGAATAACTTTATTCGACATTCTTGACAAAATCTACAAAGAACATTGATATAAATTCTTTAATTTCATCTTTTAAAAGGGGGAGGTGCCCTCCTCAACGATCTGTCAAAGATTGAACATACATATCTGTATATAAAATGGAAATTAATTATTTAAAGAGTCAAATTTTGAGTCGACAGGGTCTTACACTCATCAAAAAAAAAAAAAATCAAACTACCATTAAAGTTGTACATGAAGAGAGCAAAGGTTGAGGTCCAGAACGTGAGTATGCTCTTATTTTTTAACTGAAGCTAGTTGAATAATTTACAAACATGATTCTACATATGTACATATTATAAATGATGCCTAATCCTTCGCTTCCTACTCTCCATATGACGGATATTGTTGAGTATTGGTTGATTTGTACTTATTTATTTATTCATTCATTTTGCTAGTCATTACAATCAGGAGTGGAGGAGAGGAGAGGAGAGAATGACTGAATGATGATACTCTGTCTGAAATAAACCATTCAAAAATTACATTCATTTATTATTATTGTAATAATGGTCCACTGCTCGTATTTTACACACTTTTTCAATAAGGATGAAACCGCAAAAACGGATCTCCCCACTCTCAAAACATAAACAACAACAACAACTATTAACCTAATCAGTTTATGGAATACACACTCTGAATAAAAAGGGAGCTTCAGGGTATAAAAAACCACCTCTATCTCAATTCCCAAGTGACAGCTCACACTTTGTTGGAACATACCAGCCTTCCATCCTCTTCATTCCTCTAATAAAAACAACGATAATAATGACATTAAAAAAAAAATGAAATGGCTCAAAACGTTTTGTTTTTCTCCATTTATAAATGACCTAGCACAAGCATTTCCTCTCCCTTCCCCAATCATCTCCCTTTATTCCCTTTGCCACATGTTTGAAGAAAAAAAAACCAACCAACCAACCTACCAACGTAAATTAACCCCCATGTGATTGATTTTGAAGTCTCATTCCCAAATCGTATATATATATATATATATATGTACATAACAATTATTTATAATTATTGATTGCCAAACTTAAATACACGGAACATTTATTCTACAGACTCCAGGCTCACTTAGCCTCTCCATGATACTATCTATACTTTTTTACGTTGTACCTAAATAGAAATGTTAATAATAAAAAATTTGATGTTACATAACAACTTTTAAAAACAGTTTCCTACTTTTGGGTTTTGTTCTAAATCCTTGTGATTTTGTTTGTGTACGTTGAGTGCAAGTTCATGGATGAATTAAAGCCATCGGAGTCAAATGCCTAAGTGACAACTTTTCCTACTTTATGACAAACATTAGCAATGAAATGTTATGTGGATATGGTGTTAGCAACAAGTGTCGTCTCGAATTGCCTTGGACGCCCCTAAGTAAAGGATGGAAAAAGTGACTTTATAATTATTATTTATCAGGGAAATTTCGGGGAACAATATTAAAAATCAAAGATTTAATTGTATTTTGAGGACTCCATCTTACTTAGGGATAAATTTAATCAAGGAGGTAAGCATTTTTCATTTGCATCATTCTTTCCAGATATGGTAATAACATCAATAGTTGCGCACACACTTTTGATATACATAAAATGCCCGCCTCCTGTTACCCTAAAGCCCCTTAGACCCTTGTGTGTATTAAAAGAGGAGCTCCCCTCCCCTGAACCAAATAATATCTACTTGTCAAAGATTCTAAAAATACTTTGCCCCATTCAAATTAGGTTTTATACACATCCCTATCCAGATTCATCTCTGATTGTCTTTCGTGGATCGTCATAAGTTTATATGACCGAACTTTGCTCGTTGAATAGTACAACTACATATAACTTTTGTTCTTTATGGATTTTATCATTTTGACGGGCCGTATGAGAGTCAAAGGCTGGTTGTTTTTATTTCCCACTTTATAAATTGTAATATGAACATTTCTATACTAATTATAATTATATTAATATCTAAACAATATGGCTGGCTGTTTAAATTGTTTAATAAGAGGATGAAGAGAGTAGACGTTTGGGAAGAGGAGAGGAGGCTATCATACACTCTAACTTAACTATAATTCAATTTATTAGGTCAAAATAAATACATATATATATATATATATGTACATTAGAATGAATGAAAAGAAGGACGTTGTTCTGAATAATTTATGATTAAGAGTCTCCCTGATGATGATGATGATGACGACGACGATATGGGAGAGTCTTTACGCTATAAGAAAGGTCCGCAAAGGAACAGCCATTTAAATATAAAAAAATAAAATGAAACGTATATCATTTTTAAATAACAATAATATAATACATATATTATAAATATTATACACTCATGAGGATAGTGTGATGTGAAATAAGGTCATTCAACTACGTAGTAGTCTAAGTTAATAATGTATAAATGTGAGTAGGAAAGGTTTCGAGACTTCTGCTGCTGCTGCTTTGAAATAAAGTACATTTCCTCCTCGTTTTTGAAGTAACGATCAAAAACCAATTCATCCACTTTGATTTTCTTTTTTCCTTTCCCTCTTTCTTTTTTCTTTATTTTTACAAACTCCTAATCAATCCTCAATCCCTCCCCCCCCCCCCCTCCCTGTAAATACATTTAACTTGATTTGTTGTTATTTTACTTGTTCTCATAATTAAGTTACAAAGAAATTGATGTATTATATTTAAGAAGAAGAAAGAAGGGGAGATAAATATATAAATGATTCTACATATAGACTCAAGAGCCAACGAGTGAACAACCATTTGTGGAAGAAGAGAGAGAGAGAGAAATAAAGAAAATAAAGAAAGAAAGATTTTCCTTGTTGCTCCTTTTTCCTTTTTATCCAATTATCTTATTAAGAAAAACAATAACAAGAATGATATACCATGATTAAATTTGGTTCTACTTTGTGTTTGTATGTACATAGTATGTCTATCTGTATGTACGTATATCTATTTCCAATTAGAGGCAAAAACAGGTGCTTCTATGTATGTATGTATGTATTATGTTTCTCTATCACTTCTCAGTATGTTGTATCGTAAATAACTACATACATATGAGAATAAATACGTGGAAATCATTAATCATTCCTTGGTTGTCTATTGATTTGGAAATGGCGGAGGGAGGGAGGGAGGTTAGGTAAGAAGGACGGATGAAGGACTATTGCATAGAGTAATAGTTACATACATTAAAGTGTTTGGAAAATTCGCCAAAATGATTTTGGAATAAATAATTATTAATTATACATATATGTATTTGAGAGTTTCTGTGTCACGTCCTTGATTTGAATATCTTTTGGATATGCTGTTATTTGAGATATGAGGAAATTATTTTCTATTAGGGTAGGCCCTATTCTGTTCAATAGGAAACCTTTTTGTTCTTGTTTTCAATGAATTAAATTGGTGTCACTCAAAATCAAAAACCTCTCGGTCAGGGGTGTCAAACATACAGCCCACGGGCCAGAAACGGTCCACAAGGAGGTTCAATCAGGCCCACAGGATAATTTGAAAGTGGAAAAAATGTATCAAAGACATGAATTAAATTTTTTAATTAAATGTAATTCATGAATTATCCGCTAGGGATGCATGTTAGTCTCTCTTTATAAGTCTCATACTGTAATCTCATGTATAGTTCATTATTATAATTTTAACAACGAGTTACTTACAGTTTGTGCAATTTTTTTGAAATGTTTTGTAAAAGTGTTGTTAAACATATTTTGAGTTAAATTGAACAATGTCCTTGTTTTTCTTTAAATCAAAACAGAGGTAAGACATGATGATATTTTGGTTATTTATAGCTAAGTAGGCTATAATTTTAATGATCCGGCCCACGACGTCTACATAAGAGTTGGTTGTGGCCCGCAATGTGAAATGAGTTTGACACCCCCTGTTCTAGGTAAAGATCAAATTGGCACAAAATCAATTGGTAGAATTTGACCAATTCTGTGGATTTTTCCCCCTTATTAATTATAAGAAATTATTCACTGCATAACAACAGCTAATTTGGATTTTTTTTATTGTCAGCTGTCAATTTTTTTTCTGCAACATACAGTATTCTATACACTTATTGATTAAATGTAGATTAGCTCTTGTTTAGCTCTTTGGAAGAAATTTGGAAGAATGTGCTAACTACCAACAGACTTTGGGCCTTTTTTCCCTTTCTTTTGGGAAAAAAGTTTGCACGATAAAATTTTTAAAAAAATCATATAAACACCTATAAAAGACTAATAGAAAAATAAAATCCAAGTTAATCCTTGTAAAATTATGTCAAATAACCGTTTTAGACTGATGTCACTCATAGATACCCTCATTATATATATCAATCTTTCTTGAAAGAAAGTTTATCTGAATAAAAATAACATGAATAAAATAAAAAAAACATACAATTTTTTGTAAAACTCTGGTCTAGGAGCAAATGCCACCACTTTTCCTCCCAGTAGGTTTTAATAAATGCACAAAAAAACCTAATGCCCATCTCAGACACCTAAGTCTTCAAAGCCAAAAATGGCGTAAGGGGCCGCAGTTTGCTCACGAGTCTGAGACCCCTGCTTTAGGGTATACACTAACTAATTTTACTTTGTTTTTTTAATTCTGAAAAATTGGGTGGCTATTATTTTGTAGTTGACGCTCACAAACAAGAAGTATGACGTAGATTATGAAATACTAATGTAGTATCCGGTCGTTATGATAATTGTCTATTCTTTAAGGAAAGCTCTATAAATTATATTTTTTTTAAATGCCAAGTGTTAGACGCCATTTTTATGATTTAATTTGAAAGTTAAATTACAAAGTATCTATTCAATTATATATAGTTGAACATGGCTGTTGATAAAATGGGGAAAGTCAATGATAAGATTATGAACAAGCACTTATTCTCAAGTTGAGTTTAATAATGACACAAATGTCTTCATGTGGGGAAATGTACATATAAAAAGTTTCTTATGTATAGAAGAACTTCCTGTATAAAAGTAATGTGAGGATGCCATTGGTTAGAATGGTTGAAAAACAATATATTTAAACAAATTTTAACCGGTTACAAAGCAAACATCATAACCCCAATGATGATGATGATGATGACCAAATCGTCTCACCATGGCTCCTTCATCACATATGTCACATCTATCCAATTGTTTACTTCCCAATTGGGATCCATTCCTTCATGAGCTAAGGTTGCGTGATGTCTCCCCTTTTAAAGAAAAAAATCAATTACTATTCCATTATTTTTTTTTTTTAAAAAAGAAGTAGATATCTTTGGACTTTTAAAGACCCAATGGTCATATTCAAAGGAAGGATTCAAAAATGAAATAAAAGATAAGTGAGAATGGAGATTCTCTGTTCCTTCACAATGAAAGAGAAAGACTTTGATAGAAGATGAGATTCAATAAATCTCTTGCACATAAAAGTCATGCTTTAAATGTACAAAAAAAAAAAAAAAAAAAAAAAAAAACTGCTTCCAAGAGGGTGGGTATTGCACAATAATGGTCCCTCAAGGACACTCATTTCCCTCCCTCCCTTTTTTTACCAATAACTCTTTTTCCTTTATATTTGTGTCTCTTTCTTTTTCTCTATCTATTTGAATGTGTAATTGTGTCTTGAGACGCAAACACAGGTCTCACATTTCAAAAATAATGCTGTTAAATAAAAGTTATACAGATAGAAGAAAATTGAATAATAATAATAATAATAATATAACTTGAAAAAGAGACATAAAGTTATTGCTCCTATGTAAGTATTTCTTTTACTTCAAAAAAAAAAAAAAAAAGGGACTCAGGTCCACACAATGGAATTGTGCTCCATCTATTTATAAAGTTCTCCAAATATTGTGACAGTTAAACTATGAGAAGGAGAAGAAAGAAAGAAAGAAAGAAAAAGATTTGAAATTGGTTTTTCATTGTACTTTTGATTAGATTCTTTTTACTTTTATTTATTTTTCTTTCTTTCTTTCACCTTGGTTCATGTACCTTAAGCACTATGGCATAGTAATGTATGTATGTATGTATGTACATACCAACAATAATAAGAGCTGAGCTACAACATTGTAGAGCTTGCACTGAGGTAGGTAGGTAGGTAAAGCCCATTGTATCCCTCCATTCGTTGGAGTCCATTTATGGATGAGTTGAGATTGTTTGTTAAAAGTAAAGTTCCTTGAAATAAATGAATTATGAGTTATAAAATTGGATTTAAACATATATATTTATATCTCCCATTCTAGTATAATTATTATTAATTCATTAAGGGTCCGTACACAATAGTGAGATCTGAATTGTATGTATCTCTCAACCTTTCCTACCCCCCGTAAAAAGAAAAGAAAAGAAAAAGAAGACTCAATATCGGTTACGTTCTTAGTCATTTACATCAATTACACATCTTTAAAAGAAAAAACATTTTGAGCTCAACAAATGAGGATTCATTATATTAATAAATAATATATAAAAAGTGCCTCCTCCTCATAGTTCAGAAGCTGACACAAACAAATCAAAAAAAAAGTGGTGCAAACGTAGTAATAAATTATCATCATGTTGTAGAGGTTTTGTGACCGCAAATGTTTTTTGTTTATAAAAGAAAATATTGACGTTTAATGACTGACATATTTCATATATTGTGATTGCATTTATCAACATTTTGTATAATTTTTATCTAGCGTTTATTTATTAAATAATTAATTTAGAAGTGGATATCAGAGTATGTCATGAAAATAGTCGTTCCTCAAACTTTGCAAAAAAAAAAAAAAAAAAGTCCAAAAATCAGGTAACAATTTGTTCCATATAAGGAAACTTTAATAAACCGAAAAAAAGAAGTCAGAAATGAGATATTTGTCGACGAATTTTCATAGAACCTTTTTGTGAAGCACAAGAACGCGGTCATTTTACAAAATACACGGTTAAGACACACTGCTATAGACCAAATAGACCATCAATTGGAAGGAATGCCTTAAATATTTGGCTGACCATTGATTAATTATTTCTTCCTTTTGAAGGAAAGGCTTATATAGATAATTACCATAATTAACAAAGTAAGCAATTGAGCACCTGTGAATCTATTTTCAAGATTGCGTTTTTATCAACATGGCCTCTGTTAGAAAAGGAAGTCGCCTACATATTTAAAGTTTCGTGTTGTTTACTTGTGAACGATCAGAATAATAATATTCTAAATTAATATTTTGATCCACAAAATCCCCCTATCAGAGTACAAAAAAAAGCTTTGTGAGAAAAAAAAATATCGTAAAAACAAAGATTGCAACAGGAAGGAATATTTGTAACGGTGTTCGTCTGCACTAGCATGATAATTTACTCTTTTTTTTTTGTCAACTGTGTATGAAATGATAATGCCATCAAGACACCACCATCTTAGGTCCGAGTTAGATTTGATTTATTAAGAGCTTTACTGGGTCGTTGACACGGTGATTGATATAATATTTTATTAAAATGGAATATTCCATTTAAATGATATTTATTTAAACTTAAGAAGCCGTCCAAACATGAGGCTCCCTTGACCCTCTGAAGTCGAGGCCTTAACTTTATAAAAACCTTTCAAAGTTTGATTCGGATATGCGATTAATAACCTTAAAATAGATAATTTAGAGCTACGAGTTGGTTTCATCCAAATATATGTAGACTTGTTTCAGGGAATTGAGGGATAAAAGAAAATAAAAGAAGGATCTAAAACTCCTTTTAAAAACAAAATAAAGAATTTTTTTGACTTGCCTTCAGTTGACAGCTTGATTGTGTTTTGGTTTGATAAATAGAGTCTTGGGAATAATTAATCTCGGTAAAAACTATGTACCTATGAATAGGAATGTAAAAAATATGCAAATCGGGCTTGTAAAATAAAAAGAAAGAGAAAATCATCAACCTGGCCACTCTGACAATTTGATGAATGTTGAGAGGGAAGGAATTTCAGCAATCATGACGTTTTATTGAGCTACAAGCTGCTATTCTTCTTTATATATGTATACAAATGAAGACATCAATAATAAATAATAACATTATATATGTTTACCATAGATGAGGGGCAGGAAATTAACTGAAATTAATGTCAGGAAATTATATATTTTTAACTAATAATAATTATTATACGAGGACTTGAGCCCTTTTTGTTTACATTTTATTTGCTTTATTAACCTTAATGCATGTATTCCTTCATGCGAGATCCTTACTATCAGGTAGATGTTCTCCCCTCAGTAGTAATAAAATAAAAATGATAACAGCTTTGGAAAACAAAAAGTACTGTTGAAAGTGCCAACCCCAAGAAATCTCGCAAGCGGCATTGCACGTATAACATTTTGGATAATTTGGGTTAACTAACAAGGGCTCATGCCAATATCACCTTAACCAAAACTAAAACAACAAGGCTTATCGATATTCGCGAAGGGATGGATCTTCCTGGTTTTTTCATAACTATTTGCGAACCGTAAAAGCCTCGTCTCGAATTATATACCTTCCCCATATCAAACACCGTGTTTGACAAATACTGTTCTATTTTTAATTAGAAAATTTATTTAGTTCCTTAATAAAGAGATTGACTTTTATAAGGCAAGATGAGTTTTTTAAAAAGATGTCTCGAGACCAGTTTCGATACCAAAATCAATTTTAAGAACCACATCAAACCCAACTACCAACGGATTTTGAGACTTTTTTCTTCTTTTTCTTTTGAAATAAAGGTTGTTTGACAAATCAAATAAATTGTGATTAATGAACTTTTTCAATTCAAAATTTCATTATTATAGCAGTTATCTTACTTAAACTATTTTTAAATGGTGTTGATCAATACAATTCCTTATCCTTGTAATTCCTTATAATTTAAAGCTAAGTATTTAGAACCTGATGCTTAAAATAAGTGGAAAAGAAGCTTGATCATCAAAAATCGTAAAAGAAAGGATTAAAAAAAAAAAAAAAAAAAAAAAAGAATTGAAAATGTATAATTGAAAAAGACACAAGGAAAAAATAAATTTCTATCTCCAAAATCATAAATTTCTTTTTAAAAAATTATTTTTTTGATGGGTTGATGTCTTCACCTCGCAACAAATTATGATTTTTATTATTCTAATCAACATTGATATATTCACATAAATATATGGCTTGAAACAAAGGACCTCAATTTTCGTCATTTTTTTTGTATTCTCTCCAATTCAGAAAAAAAATACGGAAATACTAAAAACATTTCTTTAATGTCTTGAAACAAATATCTACAAATTAATTCATAATCTAGTCTTTTATTTCTATCATTCAAGGCCAATTATTATATTATATCATACTGATGGTGTATAAAAATAATTTCGAAACATCAAAAGCAGCATTTTTTTCTTATGAAAGATCATTTCTGTACACATCACATTTAGACCAGAACAGATGAGGGCCCATTTTTGTCACTGCAACAAATTTTAAAGTTGCTAAATTTATTAAGTGCCGTTATTTATTAACAATCATTCATTTCAACTTATCTAATGCACAACTTTTGAGAGGAAATATATATATTTAAAGCTTTATTTAGAATTCCTAGAGTGTCATTTTTGACACCTACCGTTATTTGATATGCAATTTACAACAAAACACCCAAATTAATTACCTTTATCAAAATAAGGTTCCAGGAAAATTTGTTGAAAAATACTATTTACACTATTGAAATATCAAACATGAGAATTTGACATGTGATAATGAAGCGTTTCTAGTGGCTTCAAAATATAAACAGTTAATATATTGATGATATCAGAGTCCAGTCAATAAAATAAAAAAGGTTTTGTTGTATAAAAATTGATAAAGTTTGTTGAAGGGTTTTAGACTCCCAAAAAGAAATTACTTGATCTCCACACTCCTTGTCTAATCGTAAGGAAGAAAATAATAGTAACCACAAAAGTGTTCCATAATGAGGAGAAATATAATCAGAATGACCAATTACAGTACTTCTCAAGCAGATTTTTATTTCGACGTAACACATTTGAAGGTGCTTCTTTCAGTGACAGTTTTACATGAAAATGTCAAGATATTTCTTTTGTTTCTGTGGCTGTTCTTTTGTTAAGAAAAGAAAATGTAATCATCTATTGACGGATTTAATGGCCATTTAAAGATGTGATATGATACGGTGTAGTTAACTGGCTAAATATAAAAATCGGTTAAATCAGTTAACTTGAAATGGTTTAGTTCTTTGCTGGTGATGAATGTATTTTATTTATATACTATGCATTTTGGATTTGAAAAACGAGGTTAACTGGGATCCTGATGAGGATTCTAAGAAAGTCTCATAGCCCCTAGTCAAGAACAGTTTTATTTCTACCATCTACCCACAAAGTTAGCAACTCATTTCGAATTGTTTGCTATTGCATTTTAATGAATATGATTCAAGTCCACAAAGGAGAACTAATTAATTTACCTTTATGGCAATGACAAAAAAATGTGATATTTCTCTTTTTTAAAGACTAAGAGAATAAGAATAAAATTCCACACGAAATTTTAAATTGCGTTAAAATTTGCAACCTACGATGAGCAAGAAATATGAAGAATTTGAAAATATTTTGGAGCGACGTCAATTTGTATTGACTTGATATGTCCGTTATTTCGTAACCCCTTCGCTCAGCGTGTCCGGCTAAAATATCCCTTTAAGCACAATATAAATTGCACTAAAATAAGCAATTTCCACGTGTCATTTTGGTTTTATTAACCCATTAGAGGTGATTGGTTAATATATTAACCCCCCTGTCACCTGGTTATCTGTACACAAAGCATCAAAAGTAACTGGGATTCACTAGTGATGGAGCTAAATAAAGAGGCTGTTGGAGGAAATGTACAAGCCCAAGGTATCCTGTGTCAAATCCAGTCATACAGCTTGTTGACTCACACACTTTTTCGCTTAGTATGACTGATGATATTACTTTTAGACAGATAATAAGTGCGTCTCCCTCATGGAGCTTCAAATGACGAATAGAAATTTAATCCACACACCAATTTTATAACAAGAATTAGTAGGGCTCCAAACGTGAATGACACCTCAGCCCTTTGAGGCAGACTAACATACAAATAGCCAAGTTAGCAATGTGGTTCTGTAGGTTTGTATCAAGAGCAATTCCTTTCGCTCTTGATCTCATTTGAGTCTTGATTGATGTGGTCTTCACCGCAACAAAGCTTCGTAGAAGAGTCCAGTTGTACGGTGTTGTTAATCCATGGAGCAGAGTGGGTTAAGAAGTGAATTCAATCACCTCTGTAGTTTTCTCCATTTGATGCCCCCCCCCTCCCCCCTTTTCCAGCCCTCCTTTTGAATCTCTTCAAGTCCTCATATTGATATTGAATTACCTCCCATCCCTTGATATGAATAAATAATTTCTGTCAAAATAGATGTGTGTAATAATATATTGTACACAAAAGATTTAAATGCAAAATGGCGGTGTTTAGTTTAATCCTAGTCTAATGCCTCTGAAACATATGGCTAACAATGAAAATGAATATATTAAAAAGATGATACAAGGGACTAAGTGACATATATACATAAATAGATGGTTGAATGTGTAATAATAATTAATATTAATACTTTGTTTATATAGAATAATAACTATTATTATTATTATTATTATGATCGTCAGCTATTGTGTGTCACTCTATGTATTTGCCCTATGAATACACATCTTATATTTTATTTATATACAAACACAAATTTCTTCCCCTAATTTTTATTTGTATTTATTTATGTTAAATTTATGAGACTTGCCATTTATTTTGACAATGATAAAATATTTAAGAGCAAAGTTGTCGGACTCCCATGTTTACTTTCCAAGCCAATTTTTAACTTTTCCCCCCCTCTCTCTCTCTCTCTTCTACATATATATATATATATATATATAGCCTACATCATCTATGCATTTATGTATATAAAAACTTATTTTAATACATATTTATGTCTGCAGGTAAAAGAGGTAATTCCTATTTTCCTAGGTATAGGAATTTAAATTGCAATCCTTGCAAAAAAAAACAAAAAAACAAAAAACAATATATAGGATACTATTAAAGGACATTCAAAAGTTGGTGGCCCTCTCCTTGTTTTTATTTTTTTTTTGTGCATAAATTGTTTATATAGTTGATAAGAGGAGTTTCTTGTATTTTTTGACAAAAAAAAAATTAAATTAGCAATGCTTTATTGAAAGGAATAATATTTTCCAAAGAAAAAGGACTCAATAAATGAATTCATGAACTTAACGAAATTTTAATTTATTTATAAATGTAAGGCTAGGTTATTCTATGCTCAACATTCAGCATTTGTTGTTGTCAACTGTTGATTTGTCTACTTCTCGCTCCCTTATTTAGTGCTCTGAACATTGAGTACTCTAGCTCAAATTAGTTTTTGTTCAGCTCCATAAATAGTTTTCAACTATTAAATGAGGAAATATTCCAAAGTTGGTTTTAGAATTGGCCTGCGTCTACCCTTTTGATTTTGAGGGATTTTTTCCCTCTTTGCTTTGAGAAAGGAAAGGTTGCTGAATACAATACAGAGAGCGTTCTGTGGAAGAAAGATTTCATGGTAATAATATTTAGAAAATAGATAAATAGGAGAGAAATTGTTGACCTCAAGATCCAAAGAAATAGGTTTATGAATGGTTTTAATCTACTGGACAAGTGTTTGTTTGAGCTTTTAAAAACTCAAAAGTCATTTACAAGTCCATAAAAGTGATTTAGCAATAAAATAAAATAAAAAATAAAAAAATTGAATTTGCACAAGAATCTGATGTGAAAAAGGTTATAAAAGCCCCCCCCCCCCTTTCCTAATTACCAATTTGTAATGATTATACCAAATCTTCGTCTCCTCTCAGTCTTTTGCCTCCTACAAATTTTGGCCTGTCACTCAAGCAACTCCTTTGAAAAAATTAACAAATCCTACTAGTCTTAACTTATTTACGATCCCTTAAAGTCCTGTTCTCTATAGTAAGGTGCCTTTGAGCACAACACAGAGTACATACAAAACTAAAACTTTTGTTGACTTGTGTAATTGACCAAATTGGATTCATCACGAGAGTATAATATATATATATATATATATATATATATATATACATATATAACAATATAAGAAAAGGGAAACATTTTTATCGAGATCAACTCTAACTTTTGAAGAAAGTTTTGAAGACAAGCGAGAGGGAGGGGGGGGGGGAAGAAGTTGGAGAGAAAGAAAGAGAGAGAGATGTGGAAATTGGTATCAAGATCTTAAACGAGAAAATAAAAAAAAAAAAAAGTTTAGAAAAAGTATATAAAAAAGTGTATAGTTACGCATATATATATATATATATATATTTCTTTATCGTGGGCCGATTACATTTGATTTTCCAATTGAATGAACCGGCTTCACTTCACATACATAATATATTGCCCAAATATAAATTGGGTTTTCTTCTTTATATCTTCTTCTTATAGAAGAAGAAAGAAAGAAAGAAGGAAAAAACTGTTTATTATGGCAAAATTATATGGATTGAGGAGACTTACATATCTATATATATGTATAAATTTTATACAAAGAAAAAAAACAATAGGAAATATAATAAGAATAAGAATAATAATAATAATTCCACATGAATGATACTCTGGATAAGGGATGTAATTCCAATGGAGAATAATAATGAGGGATTCATTAGGAAGAGCAAATAAGGGACTTATTTGCTCTGAGAGTCCTTAATAGGGTCACCGAATTCCTTTTTCCCTCTCAAATTTCAACCAGCCATCATCCCTTCCTCAAGTTGATGGACAACTGAGCTGAGCTAAGTTACCTCTTCAACTATCAGCTCTCATTGGATGGTTATGTACTTGAATTGATTATGTTTTTTGGGTGACTAGTCTAGCAAGTAAAATTCACCCCCAGAATTGATCTGAACAAGACCAGTAAAACTCAAAAAAGTCTCAAAAAAGTAATCGGCATCCAATAATTGCTTCTTAAAGACACATTGACAACCCTTTTTGTGTCCCTATTTAAAAGAAATAGAATTTTTCTTACTCTAGTCTATTATAGTAATTAAAGCAAAGGATCTACCATTAAAGACATCTATTCAAATTGGAAACATTGGACATCCCTTGGTACTTGAAGCACACAGAGTCAATTATCATGAACGGTTTCATATCAGAAATGTGCTCATAAATCAAAACTAATTGAGAGCTTCCTCCTAAATAATTTACTCCAATGCATGTATCCACATGTTTCCAGTCAATAGACTCAAAATGGTTCTTGAGGAGTCATGAGGAAAAAACAAAAGTCTTCAAAAACAAAAACACGTTCTCAAAGTTAATTTTAACTAAATAATTAATTATTATGTAAGACAATATTCCATAGTAATACATTGGATTACGAGCAACTTCCGAGTCAAAAAAGTTCTCATATTATTAAATAGTTAAAAGACTGACTTGTTAATGATTGCATATTATATTCTCTAGTCACTAAAAACTGAATGGTTGTGTTTTTGAATTAGTCTTAGGAAAATACCACCAAATAATAGGCATTATTGTCTTAATTGAATGTTCAAGAGAATGCTTCTCATATTCAATGAGCTAACGTTCCCTTTAATAGGATGTCATCATAATATTTAGACAGTTTGAGAAAAGTCCAAGGAGACGAGAGAGAGAGTCTGTTGTCCAAAGACTGGGATTCCAAAAAAAAAAAAAAAAGAATGAATCTAATTATATATTATGTACCCGTATGTACATACATAGATATTTCTCTATGATGATTCATTGAGCTTGACGCTGTTTAACCTTTTGACTTCTTTCACAGTGAGTGGTTAAAGATTTGTGATATAAATCACAGAGAGTATTTTTTTTTCTTCTTATAAGTACATACAGACTATGCCTCCTCTTCTTTTCCTCCTTGTGTGTGATTGTATTTCACTTCTTCTTCTTCTTCTTCTCCTTCTCCTTCTTCTTCTTACAAGGAATGAACCTATAAATAATAAATTTACATACATGTGTAAAGTGTATGTTTGGAAAGAAAAAAAAAAAAAGTTTTTACAAAGGTCATGTGTACCATTTATAAGAATTGATTCTCTCTCACTCTCTCTAGAGGGAGGAGAAGAAAAAAAGAAAAGAGACTTTGTCACTTTGCTTCTCGTGTTATGTTATAAATTTGTATGCCTAAAAAACAGAAGAAAAAAATTAAAATTTCTCACATTTATAACTTTAATTGCCAAACGAAGCATATATATATATATACATAGCCACCAATTACGTATCCAATTACATAAACACTCTCAACTACCAAGGAATAAAATATAATTTAATTTTCATAATTTAGCATTTTATTTATATAAATACTATTTTTATCGTCGTCACATTTTATGTTTCACGAGTTTTATTTAAGAAGTGGTTAGTACCAGCATATTAAGTATTATATATGTAACTACAAGGCTGTATATGAAGAGAAGGAGGAGCATTGAATATAATAAAAAAGGTTTTTATGTGATATTGTTATTGAACAACATGCAGCTTTGATTGAGTTATTATAAAATAAGCTTTTAATGGGAGGATTCAAATGCTTATTGCATTCAACCGTCTTTGACGTAATTGCATACATATATGTAGGGGTGACCATGAGTGGTTGCAACTCTTTTGGCTTCAAAACTAGGAGGAAATTATTATTTTATTTATAATAATAAGTTGTCAAATATCTTCCTTCCGCTTTTTTGCTCTTTATTCAATTTTTTATAAAAAGTGTATCAGGGATCGGATTTAGTTCAAATATACGTCATTTTGTCCGATAATCTGTTTCCATCTAGACGGCAACTTCATAATACCCCCCTCCTTATTTGCACAGAACTCGGACAGCCACTTTTCACAAGCCTCTTTTAAGTTCAACTTTACACAACCAAGGGCGTTCGCCATGGTCAGAACAGGTGATAATCACTTAGCGCTATGTCCTGGCTATATGGTGGATGCAATAAAACCTCTCATCCGTGCTCCTCTAGCTTCTGTCGAGTCATCAACGAAATGTGTGGTCTGGTGTTGTCCTGGTGGAGCACTACACTCTTCCTGTTGGCCAATTCTGGATGGTTTAAAATGGTTTGGTGACTAACTCTCATCTCCTGAGCGATGTCACGAGATGCCACATGCCGGTTTAACTCGATGATTTCTATGATTTGAACGGTATTCGTCGTCACAGATCTTCCATCGGCTGGTTTATCCACGGTGTCGTTTTCACCGGCTCTGAATAGTAGAAACCATTCCTCCGCGGTTCGAAGTGATAGAGTACCATTCCCCATAACACCATTAACTCACGGAACGTTTCTCTGGCGGATTTGCCTTTAACGAAGGAAAACTTAAAAAGAGTGCGAATTTCGGCGTTCGTGAACTCCATGTTTACACGTCAATAACTGTTGAACACAATATACAAACTAATCATGCATAGCCTCGTTTATTAGGTTATGTTAAGACCTTTCAAATGATGGTTGATATTGCCAGATACAAGCTCTGTAGCACTTTGTACATAGCCGCGAAATTCAAAAGACAAAAAGGCAGAAGGGAGATATTTGACCTTATATATATATATATATATATATTAGGTGACGTAAAAAGACATCCATTATGGAATTGTCGAGTCGGACCATCGTTTTGTGTGCACAGGAGCTAAACATTGCACGAATAAAAATAAACACCATTTGAAATCGCTTGAATAAGGCTGGAATCAATAAATGAATTTCTTTTTTGTTACTATGTAACATATAATATAATTCAACTTTTCAGGCTGTTGAATAATGTTACTAATTATTTTTTTAATTTATTATTGCACGATATGTTAAGAAGGTCTAAGATTTTTACTATATGTATGTATGTACGTACATAGATCAGTGATCAGTATAATTATAGATAAGAGAAATTTACACCACTTGAGAGAGTGAGTGAGTGCGTTATGCACTCACTCACTATACAGGGAGGGTCTTGTACAAAGATCATATAAAAATGTGTCACGTGTTGCAGCTGATGCACGTACTCTAGTGAAGAATTAAATACCTTTGACCCTGCTTCAAAGGGTTTTGTTTTTGCCAAATACATAATATATATATATATCAAAGAAAAGTTGACACAAATGTCATTTTTAATTATTGATTCTTTTCAAAGATCCTCATTTTAATATAAATACAATTGTGCTGTGTGGATTGTGTGACAATGGCTCTAACCTTCCCCAGTCTTCGCTACCTATCCATACACATATATGCGTAAAGAGTCATTTATTAGGGACATGGTTAACTACATAATATATTAGGAATGAGGGCAGAAAGGAAATCCATCTACATTACAGTTAATAGTTTCGATCTGATTCGGATTCTGAGCGTTCATTTTCCGTCTTTTCTTGTGGGTCCATTAGAAATTCCTTCTCATATATAAATTTAACATGTATCGTGTTGGCTTGACTCTTTACCTTTATAAGGATAATCCCTCATTACACACACATCTGTTAACGACCAAAAAACAAAAATGTATTTAACATAACTGAAACTTAAACCAGCTCCGACAAAATCCCAGATACCACAAATCTTTAATCTCTGGACTCTGAGGAAAAACGAGGATGCTTATTTCGCCCGAGGAAATTGCTCTGGATAATGTTTAAATGAATGAAGTAGTGTGGATTGGTGGATGCAACCATGTGAAAGGGTTTCCTTTTTATTTTATTGACACACCTGAGCGGTCAATCCGTCATTTTAACTTACTTTTCTTCATCGTAGGTAGTTTAAAAGTAGACTTGCCATTTTTAAAGATATACTAAACTATACTTGAAAGGGCTGAGCCGCCGTCATTTTGACTCTAATATGAAAAAATATAAGTCAATACTATTAATGACCCTGTTTCTACCCCCAAAAAAAACACCTCCTAAAACGGTATTTATTTTTAAGATATTAGATGACATTGTTGGCTTGACTCTTTACCTTTATAAGGATAATCCCCCATTACACACACATCAAATGGTACGATAATGTACAACAAAAGTTGTAGACCATCCTTTAAATACTATTTAACAAAAAACTGCTGAAATTATTCTTATTTTTTCTTCAATTTGATTGACTTATTATGCATCAAACTAGGGCTTTTTAAATAAAAAATTAGAAAACTCATTTCTGATATCTAAAAATGTTTTGAATAGTTTGACTGGTCATTTACTTTCTGCTCCAAAATTTACGACAAAAAATGATTAAATGCTATTTTTTTTTTTTTTTTAAAGGTGAAGAAAGTATTTGAGGTCAAATTTGATCTTTTGACCTTCCTTGTCCTTAACATCTAAATAACAAATACTTAAGGTAGGACTAAAATAATGAAATTGTCCTCTTGATTCAAACATGAAGATTCTATATATCATTATCTATACACACATTCAACAGAGCAAATGGAACTCTAGGGCTCAATTTCTTAAAATGGTCTTTATTTCTAATAGTATCAGGATCAATTGTAGCAAAGGATTCAGAGGGACATTGTAAAACTTTCAGGATATTTCATACTCTACATTTAAGTGCATTATTTTGTGTCAGACTTATATCATGTATCATTGACTCAAATAATCTTAAAAATGAGCGATTTCAACTTCTTCTCCTTTCTTGTTCCTTTTATCAAATCAACATTATATTTTTTCATTTATTCGGCTTTCAATTCTTAACGTTTTTTCATTTGAATTTATTGCAATTATTTCTCTATTTTCCTTGAATTTTTAAACAACTTTTCCAAATACATATTTCTTAGTTTAGTTCACATGCTTATTAAGAGGACCCTTTGCATTAAAAATTGTTTTTAAAAATATATTTTCATTAATTTCATTCATTTAACTATTATGCTATGGTGTTGGAAGATTTGAGGCCGTGTGGACTGATCCCTCCACGTGTTCTACAAGTCTCATATTTGAAATTAATAACTACAATAATGTCAATATTTTAATCAATTATGCTGTAGAAAAAAAACATTTACATATACAAAAGATATTCAATTTAAGAGCAGTCTTTAATGACTGCTCTACCATTTTATGTAATTCATCCTCTTGACCGTTCTAATGGCAAAAAAAATATGTCAATAGGATTGCAATTTTAGCAAGTTTTATATTAATGGGTAATAATAATAATAATAATTAATCGACTAAAGTTTCTTTTATAGTATTTTTTACAATATTTTTTTTCCTCTCTCAAAAAAAAATGGTATATAAAGTTTTCAATTACTTAACCATTAAAAAAAACCAAACGTGGGCGGTGAAGCAACCGTTTTTAAAAGTTTATTTTCTTTCCTCACCCTTAATTAATCTTTTTGACCCTGAGAATCAATATATATGATCCGTTATTTAAGGTATGTGACATCACATTCAGCTGTCATAATTTTCATGGTTTTATAAATGACATTTTACTGTCAAAAACCAGCATCAAATCTTAGACATGACCACAAGGGCTAACATCATTAAAGTAAAACATATATATATATATATATATATATATGCCTATATATATGCCTCAATGAATAGACAGTTAAAAAAGTTGTCTGAGATATCTTTAAAAATCTTGGTAATTTAGCTACTTTGCCACGGGGATTAGGAAAGTTTTATAGTAGGCAAAATAACCAACAATTTTTTTAGAAATAATAATAACTATTAGAATTTGTCAGATTATTTTGAAAGAGAAGCAAATGGGTTCATTCATCAAGGATCGATTTTTGAAATCCCCAGTTATTATTTATATATATATATATGTACAATTATATTTTGATATAATTTAAAGTATTTCTCTGAAAGAAAGACAATGCAAGGATGTAAATTAATTGAGATATTCAATAAAATATCAAGGGTGCAATTTCTATAATAAAAATTATAAATGAGGGACCTGTACTCTCTTTGGCCCAATATAAAATATTACAAGTGTTTATGATCACTCCTAAATAACTAAAATATGAAGCATATTAATATATCAAAATGACACATTTTATAGTTGCGTATGAAAATGGTTAATTTAATAATAATAATAATAATAAAATTAAAACATTATGAAACATACAAATTGCAACAGTCATTAAGTGGATATTTTTATCCCCTCTTGAGATACTCGGGATTTGTCGCCGTTTTAAAAGTTATATTTAGGGGGATATGAACGGCAATTTTTTTGGACACATGACCATTTCAGGGCTTGCTTTGTATTTATTTATTTTTTATTTTTAGGGGAAAAAAACTTATATGTATATATTTTTTACTCAAAATCTTGCAAATTACAACGTTTTATATTTATACGGAAATTCGCAATCATCATTTTTGTACAACAACAAAAATATCAAAAATAAAATTCACGACCATGATATTATCCTGGTCGCATCCTTCAATTACTCGATTGTTATTATTATTATTACTATTATTATTATAAGTTATAAATTATAGAGTGGAGAACAGCATTTTTGTGGTCACCTTCAGTTATTTTACAATTTTTTATTTTACTTTTTATTTACTAATAACAGCAATGCGGGTTAATTCTTATCTTTATTTCCTAATACACTGCTCATATAAAAACACTGAGCTTCAAATGGTCTTTTAGATGATGGGAGGAAGGGGATACCTAATATACTTATGATACTTATGATAACAGTTGGTACCTACAGAACGCAAACTAACTACAACAAACTACATACATACAATATATATATATATATATTTATATATGAAAATTCTTGGAGTAAAATAATAAACATATATCAAACTCCGTTTCATCCTCACCACGTCCAGCAAATAATAATAATAATAACCATTACATTTGTTTCAAAGAGCAGAGTGTAACAACAGCAGTTGGGGATCATTAAAATTTGAAGAAAGTGTGGCTCATCATAAAGAGATGTTACACACCACCACGTCTTTTCAAGATCTGGAGTATTGACTCCATGTATGTAGAATTGTATGATGTATGAAGAGCCTCCGAAATGAGGGTCGTTCATTCTATAATATAATATGTATAATATAGTATTATACCTAATGACACACTTAAATTACTTAAAGATGAAGTAAAGAAAGTGGTGAAATCTGTACGTAATAGAGCGTTGTATTGAACGTCATAGATTGGATACTCGACTTATACATAGAGCTGAAACCACCAGCTCTTTCAAAGGAGATAGTCAAGCGCCGCCACAACAGAGTTCTTAACTAAGAATTTATGTGTATATTTTCATTCCATTTCAATCAAAAATCCACTAGGAATCAAAGACTCACGGTAGAGCTACTAAAGTAAGTAGTAGCGTGCAGAAGAATTACAAAATCCGCTGAAATCCTTTTGTGGGCTACTCCTTCAGTCTATTGCAGCTGTTTTTTTAGTAGCTCTACCGTGAGTCTTTGATTTCTAGTGAATTTTTGATCGAAATTGAATAAAGATTGACGCATTTAGATGGACGACATGAGTCTCAGCTCTTTAATGCATTCCTTTACTTATCCATTTCATGTAGTATTCAAGGAGTTATTTAAGTAGAAAGCGCTGGCCGACTTTTGGGCCTATTCACGCTCCCTACGCCCCCCTAGAAATAGAATTTACATTCAATACACTAGTCAATTATCATTCCTTAATGCAGAAAATAAGGATCCTTCTAGGCTTAAATTGAGATTGAAGTTGGAAAATGGGCCAAATTAGCTCAAAAAGTAACTCAAAAAAAAAAAAAATTAATGATTTGAAATCAGCATGCAAAACTGAATAGCATATATTAACCCTAATTCCCTTAGGATGTTTGACATTTCAAATTTGTTGACCTGTGGTGATTATTGGGGAAAAGCATTTGGGTCTTACAATGGACATAGTTAATTTATTATGTGCAGTGGATTTATGGCAATCCATTTAAAGAGGAATACATTTTTGGTAGATGGTAGTAACTGCTCAAGTCCTCAAGTTTGTTGGTCTTTTTATTAACATTCTTTTCCTATATTGCTCCATAAATGGCAGACTCCCAGACTCGTGCTATATTTATCTCTCAACCTTTCCTTCAAAAAGAGAAAGTAGAAAAAAAAAGGCTTATGCCTTTTTTTCAGTTGGGTTAATTAATGAATTGGTCAATTCTTTTGATTTGCAGAATCATTCTTCATTGAAATCCAGGAATCCGTTTACAGTTCAACCCATGCAACACGTGGAGGTTGCTAGTAAGGGAAAGCCAGCAAGTAATCATGTAAAATGTAAAAATGTCATGTTATTGAACATAATTGGATGGAATTTTTGTCAATATCATTAAACTGAGGGTCAATTAGTGTACTTTTCCTTTATTAAAAGCAACAATAGAGGCGCAGAACACACAATGAGTCAACAACAACATACATATTATTTACATATGTACATATATATATATATATATGACAATTTATAATGGTTGTCTCTGTAGGAAGGAAAGAGAATGAAGTTTAAAATGTCTTAGAAGAAGTTTGTTTTGATTCCTTTTTCTTTTGAAGAAGGAATTCATTCAATAGATGAAGGAGGGGGCAGTTAGAGCAATAAGGCAAGCCTCACCAAATATGTATGTATGTATGTACATACATACATATTATTTGATTGTATAGATACAATTCCATCATTACCTTTTATATATTTATATATATATATATATATATATATAATAATAATAATAATACCTAATTACTTTGTATTCATATTAAAATTCTACAATACTTATAATATTCATTTGATGTTCTTTATGAGAGAAATAGAGAGAGAGAGAGAGAGATTATCATTGTCATTGATTCTTATATATGTTCGGTACATTCTTATTTGGCAAAAATAGAATCATTTGAATTTTAAAACCATTTATTACGAACAATACAAAATGAACAGAGCTGTCTGACTAGGGCACTACGCCTTTCTATACAGATGCCACAATGTAAAATATTTATTAGTAATTTGTATGGAAATTCATTGATATGGGTGTATACATATGTATGTATGTACGGATTTGCAAAAGCTCAATCCTTTTCCGTCTTCAAGACATTTGTAGTTATTTATAGGCATATCATATCGATTACTCTTCTACGCTTGACCCCTTGCTTCGTCATCTTGAGTAAAAGTGACGGCAAAATCTATCAAAGAGCCCTTTACATATGTCAGCTGGAAAATACGTCATACAAATTCAAATTAGCCAGCAACATTAGCCGTCATAATTGATTAAAATAAGGTGAGGATAATAAAGTCGCACCTTGTATATTTAGAGAGACTTGGAAGTTATAACTTTAACATGGAGTCTAGCAGATCTTAACTTGGTGGTTTAAGACCTTATGCAAAAAAAAATTGGTGGCTCAGATCCGGTTCGTATCCAACACTTGGAGTAACTTCTGCTATACATAAAGTCATTCGATAGTGAATACTGAGAGTCATGACAATGTCTTGATAAGGACTCGTAGTCGTGGCGTAGATACATAAGTTTTATACTCCAACTTCAAACTTGACTCAGACACGTCATAAAAGCCACATGAATTGGGGAGAGCTGGGTACGATCGACTTGAACTTGAGTCACACTTTAGTTGGATTAAACTGTGACTTCAGAATCAGAGTGAAAAGACAGGCGAATGGATTTAATCACGAGGCTTGACTCGGACTCATAAGAATAATCCGTGAAAAAAACAGCCATGATGGGCATTAATGACAGACGAAAACTTTTACAAGTGCCAATTACAAATATCGGCGAATATTATCACATTTTCTAGGCATTGCAAGGATTGTGGTCGCTTGTATAATGACATTAAACACGCCTTTTGTGACTGTCCGGCCCTTAATATCGTTAAGGAGTATTTACAAGTGAACTCTGCGCACATAAATGAATTTAAAAACGAATATATTCAAGGATACATTCTGTTTGGTATACTAGCAAATGAAAATAAATGCAAAGCATGAGAAACGTTCGATTAGTGTTACATTAAGAAACTGTAAGGCTTATATTGCTCAACTAATTTCGGAAGACAAGTTGATAGAAGAACAACAAAGGCTAAGAGCCATCATGATTGGAGCTGCAGCCAGGTACTCAACATTAACTGTTAAGATCCCCAAGTCACAGAGCCAAGAATGGAATCATGCAGCTGAGGTGGTCAAATATGTTTCATCTCTCTCGCCTGTCTTTGCAAAGTCCCTTGAACTAATCATCAAACAATGCAAGAAGTACAAAAATAATACTACAGACTGATTTCGTTTTTCATCTTTCGATGTTTTTATTGGGCCTCGTTTGTGTGTGTGTGTGTTTTTAAGTCGAATTTTAAAGAGTATTGCTATAATTTTATTGATTATTTGTTTTAATTTTTAGTTTAATGGTTTTAGAGTGTTGAAGTCTCAAAAAGGAAATTAATTTTAAACTAAAATGTTTATTTATGTTTTGTTTTTTTATGCATATATAAGAACTTTACTTTACTTTATATGGTTACACAGAGCATACTCATTTCGTTAGTTCAAAGACCATAATTGCTACTCTAGACTAAATCCAACTTGCTTGAAGGCGCCTTCATAGTTCCCATTCAACAGGTACTAAGTGTAGATAGAATTGTGTGTAGTTTAACACAGCAAGTTCTCAGATACTTTTAGTCTACGTATAAAAGATCCTCTATGACACGGATGTTGCTTCCTAATAATTGTATGTATGTATGTATGTATGTCAATATTATGAAAAACAAAACAAGACAAAAATAATGAAATAATAATAATAATGAATAGACACCCTCCTTTCAAAGAGGAAATTCATAGTCATGAAGACAGATTTTGCATGTTACCGTGTCGAGTTGATGTACTTGAGAGGACCAAGGTGGTAGAAAAGGGTGTAGTGTAGAAATATATACATATACACATACCCTACAAAGAATGTTTAATTTGATTAAATAAGATCTTCATATATAAGGTTGTCAAATATCTCCCTTCCGCCTTTTTGTCTTTTGAATTTCGCGGCTATGTACAAAACGCTACAGAGCTTGTATCTGGCAATACTAACCATCATTTGAAAGGTCACTTGACATAACCTAATAAACGAATTACTATGCATGATTACAGTTTGGATATTGTGTTCAACAGTTATAGACACGTGTAAACATGGAGTTCACTAACGCCGAAATTCGCGCTATTTTAAAGTTTTCCTTGGTTAAAGGCAAATCCTCTAGAGAAACGTTCCGTGAGATCAATGGTGTTTTAGGGGATGGTACTCTATCTCTTCGAACCGCGGAGGAATGGTTTTGAATATTCAGAGCCGGTGAAAACGACACATAGGGTAAGCCATATCCATGGCTCCCATATGGCCAGACACTTAATTCTACCATCTACTGCGAACAACTGGACCGCTTGAAGCGTCCAGAATTGGCCTACAGGAAGGGTGTAGCGTTTCACCAGGACAACACCAGACCACACACTTCGTTGATGACTCGGCAGAAGCTAGAGGAGCACGGATGGGAGGTTTTATCGCATCCACCATATATCCCGGACATAGTGCCAAGTGATGTCCACCTGTTCCTGGCCATGGCGAACGCCCTTGGTGGTGTAAAGTTGAACTCAAAAGAGGCTTGTGAAAAGTGGCTGTCTGAGTTCTTCGCAAATTAGGAGGGGGGTATTATGAAGTTGCCGTCTAGATGGAAACAAATTATCGAACAAAACGGCGCATACTTGAACTAAATCCGATCCCTGATACACTTTTTATAAAGCATTGAATACAGGGCAAAAAAGTGGAAGGGAGATATTTGACAACCTATTATTCTAAATAAATGTATGAATCTTCCTTTCTCATTTCATTGACTTGCTCTCTTTGCCAGGTCAAGAGTTCGAAAATGACTTCTAAAGGACTCTGAATACACTCTGAAATAACTGTGTATTTCTAACAAACTCCAAGTCGTTTCATGCAGTCTTAATGTTGTTGTTTTTTTGCACTGTAGAGTGTGCAATAATATTATGCATGGTTGTAATACATACTATCTTCCTTCTAAATATAAAGAAACAAAAAGTCATACACATCATTTTGAAGGTAGCATGTTGGTAAATTATACATACAAATAACAAATAATCTATGGATATATGTAATATTTACAAACATACATATTATGATCATATGTAATGATGAAAACAAAACAAAACAAAAAATTACATGGAATTTGATAAACACTCACAAATTCAAGACGTTTTGATTGAAATGTGAAAAAAAAAAAAAAGTGTTTTGTTTTTTTCTTCAAATGATTGTATGTACAACCATGGATCATCATCATCATTACGTGTTTATAAATAAATCAGCAGTTGCATGAAACTCTACTGAATATTCATGGTAAATAACTCTATGAGAAACAATGAATGAATGATGAGGATGAGCCAACAACCAACATAATAATAATAATAATAACAGCGAATAAAAAAAAAATACCATACCATAGATTATATCATAACAAACATGTTTAGAAGAAGACTTCACGTGGAGTTTAATTTGATAATGAGTCTGGTTAGATATCTTTCTATATTTGTTCAACCATTATGCAACCAGTTAGATATGCAGTGACTATACGATGGTATGATGGGTAGGAATGTAAATAATATGCAAATGGGGTGTGTAAAATAAAAAGAAATAGAAAATAATCAACCTGGCCACTCAATTGACAATTTGATGAATGTTGAGAGGGAAGCAGCTTGAGCTGTCTTGACGTCTTACTAAGCCACAAGCTGCTATTCTCCTTTATATATGTATACAAATGAAGGCATCAATAATAAATAATAACATTATGTTTCCATAGATGAGGGGCAGAAAATTAACTGAAATTAATGTGAGGAAATGATATCTTTTTAACTAATAATAATTATACGAGAGGACTTGAGCCCTACTTTGTTTACATTTTATTTGCTTTATTAACTTTAGCGCATCATGTATTCCTTCATGCAAGATCTTTACTACCAGGTAGATGTTCTCCCCTCACTTGTAATAAAGGAAAAATAAAAACAGCTTTGGAAAACAAAAGACCTGTTTGAAGAGCCAACTCCACAAAATCTCGGGCATTTTGCATATTATTTACATTCCTAATGATGGGATTGTATATGCCTTTTCAAGACTCTGCTAATAGCTTTAGTACTAAGTCAATAACAATATGGTAAATCATAAACCTCAATTCTTATCCTTGAGACCCATTTTTGAAGGGCAAAGTCTCAACTCTCTCAAGGTTTTAGGCTCAACTCCTTTCAAGCCTTGGTCTACGTCAATAATTATGACGTCTCAAAACTTTCAAAATTAATAGATCACAAAACCTCTTTTTTTGTTTATCTTCAACAAGTGGGGAAGCAATGACCTCTTAGTCCATATGATTCCAGCGCCACTGGTCTCAATATCATGACCAAAGTAATTAGATTAAAAATTTTATTTTATAAAAAAACTTTTTTTTTTGCTTCTTGTTTTAACCTGGTCTGGGTCCCTTCAATGTCTTGGTCTCTCAAAGTCGTACAATCATCTAAGTTTTGTTCCTTTAAATCCTTGGTATTTTGAGTTATGGAAACTTGATTAAAACACTAGACATAAAAGCATTGGAACATTATTTTTACAGAATGCCCCCTTTTCTTATAAATTGCCCCTTAGTGCAATTAGAAATATCTAATCTATGACTTATTTTAAACAGAAAATTATGTAATTTCCTTCCTTCCAATGTTAGAAACATAATTGAATAGATATTAGAATCATATGATTTTTGGAATAATTACTCTTGTAAAAATTTAAAGGGAGAAGATCATTCATTTTTTTAAAAAATAACAACAATATTTAGAAGCAGTATCTCAGCTGGTTTGAGAAATTAAAAACTATGATTTCTAAACAAGAAATTACTTTTTTTTATGCACAGTTTTTTAATCCCTTGGTTAGAAATTGACAAAAAAAATTCGAAGAATATTGAGTGAATTAGGGTTCGGCTGAGCCGATTAAATTAGTGCATTTTAGGCAAATTTATATCTATTGATAACTGACCAAATTTGTCGAGTAGTTCCGACATTTAATGTCCCTGAAAAAAAAATTAAATTTTTTTTATACATATAAAAAACGAAATCAGCAAATTTCTTATTTTTTAAATGAGATTAAATTTTTTCTTAATTGCTCAACCATTGAAGGCTCTAACGTGCACATGCAACCATTTCTAAAGAAAATTACCACCTTAATTACTATTTTTGAACCTGATAGTATAATTGTATTTTAAAGTATGTATAACTACCATTATGATGGTAATTATCATTTATTATTTAAAAAACCAAAAAACTAGCATTAAATCCCATGGGCGGCATCTCAAATTCTCAATAAAATATAACTGTATCCACCACAATTTGAAAATGATCAGAGAAATAATTCTGGGAAAACATTCCTCAAATGACTGGCAGATAATTCATGGTCTTAGCTATGGTCATGATAAAATTCATACATTCATACATACATTCATTCACGAAAAGGAGTCCAATTAATCCTAATTAATTTTCATACACATTAGCAATCCTATTTCAGGACGATAAACAAGACAGGGGGAGACAAATCAGCAGCAGAACATGGATTGCAAAGTATTTTTTAGTATATTTAAATTGCAGTCTCATCAAATCATCCTCGACCAAAAAAGCGACGGAGAAAAGGTCCAACATTAACAACTAGTTGGTAGACAATTATGCCCCAACTGTAGAAATATTCTTTATTTATATAATACCTCACTCCTTAACAAGATTTATTCTTCTTTTAACAAATCAAGGGGACAAAAGCATCCAAATCAACAGTTGATATATATATATAGGAACTTTTAATGCGACCAATGTACATAGTAAAGGTAATTACAGATATCGTAAATATTTTGTATGTTTCTAGAATCAAGTCACGCAACCTTAGCCTTTCTCACATTTTAAATTGATAGTACATAATGTAAAATTAGAGCTATTCCTTCTCCGAATTCATTCATCTCCAGATGTTTCACCCTTTTTCTTAGATATTTGTTCATGTTTCCCCTTCCTTACATATATATCTATCTATATATATATATACATATGTGTATATCTTCTCCAAAGAAGGTGTGTAATAAGTTCATTCACTATTTATCCATTAAACATATATATATATATATATATATATATATATATATATATGTACGTATAAATGGTTATTAGATATACAGAAAGTACGCAATCAATATTGTATCTCACGTATTTATATATAGTACACATAGACATTGAAAGGAAATTGAAAGCCCCCCCCCCCTCCTAAATAATTGGTTGACCATTCAAAGGAAACATAAAGATATTCTGTACATTGCTTCTTTTGATGATGGTAGTAGTCGTCCCTTCTTCTTCACTTTCTATATCAGTGGTTCCCAACCGATTTTAAGACATGCCCCACCTAGGCGTTTCTAAAATCCTGATGCCCCCCCCCCTGTGATATTTAATTTTCGTTATTGAAAATTTTACTGTTATACACGTGAAGGAAGCTTCAAAGGCCATTAACTTTGTCTCTACACAAGCTTTTAAAGAACATGGCATCCATGAAAGAGAAAACGAAACAACGAAAGGACAGTTAAATAAATAAAGTTTCCAAACATAAAATAGAGAACTGAAATGCAGAAATAGCAAATATTTGAATGAAAAAATATTATGTAATACTTTGATCATTTTAATACGCAGACTCACTAGAAAACAATTCAGTGTTAATAACTCATTCTCGAATTGCCTTTGGTAGTCTTTGGTATATGTAGTAAGCCGAAGGGTGCACGTCCTGGCCATGCCCCACCAAAATATTGCCATGCCCCACCGGTGGGGCCTGCGCCCCACGTTGGGAACCACTGTTCTATATTATCATTTTCATGAATCTTCTTCTCCAATTAAAATCACTTCTGTTTACAGATTAGATTTTCATTGTATCTCAGAACCCTATTCATGTAGATCTTTATTTACTCTGATTGAAGAGTCTGTCCACAAAGAGCAATTGGAGTCGTGAAGGACTAACCGAAGGCTAGGGCAGGCCCGTCAACAGCTGACAAAAATGTAGAGTACTATTCTGGATGTACAGGAACTTTACTCTATTTCATTATATTTCTCGTTATATTTCTTCAAGGAATTATTCTTATTTGGCAAACCTGACATTTGGGACACTCATTCATAAGGATTCCATGTATGTTTTCTTATATGTATATATACTCATATACTCAAACTAGTAAACTATACACCTTTTAAATATATATAAAAAGGAAGGTTTTGTGACTTAACTATGGGAGTCATAAACTGCCAAGGTTTTTAGTCACATTCTGTGCCCTATCTCTCAACCTTTCCTTCAAAAAGTGCAAGATAAAAAAGCCTGCAAAATTAATTATTTCAAAGTTCAATCAGTCAATGTTCAGAAAACTAATAAGCTCAAAGAAATGAGTCATTAATAGCTGTATGGGTCATTTTAAGATTTTAGAGTATTTAGTGAGTCACATAGTAATCACTCAACCTTTTTTTCTTCCTATAAGAAAGAAGGCCCAAATTGAATTGCTTCAAAATGAACCGGATAGAACCTTCATGTGCAACATCGTTCAAAACACTAACAGGGAGCGAGAGCTGTAGAAAATCGATAGCTAACAATATTAAATATAGGAGCAGTCAAAGTGCAAACTTTGGAATATACTCCCGTCGAAATCCTCTTCCTTGACTCCCAAATGATGCTATATTTTTATTCTAGCCAATTATAGCTATTTACTATCCAATTTTACTAAAAGTAGATCGTACAAATCATGGGACTTTGTACTTAGCAACCTTTTCTCCAAAAAAAAAAAAAAAAAAAAAAAGGAAAAAGGTCCAATTTGCCTTTTTTTTTGTGGATTTGAATCTAACCACTCAACAACAACAACAACAACATTCAAATCATCACTAATAAAGGATAAAATAGCTGACAAAAATCAACAGCTAACCCCCCCCCCCAAAAAAAAAAAAAAAAAAGTTGTTCATTTTATAATTTCGCTCTTTGTTCCTCTCTCTCTCTCTCTCTCTCTCTGACATATTGTAGATACATAGTAGACATTGAAGAATCAGTATGGAATGAGTCGTGTAAGTTCTATTATTATTATTATTATTATTATTATGTAACATAATATAAATTAAATAGCATTATGCATTAAGTTTATGGAGTGAAAAATTAGATACTCTCTCTCTCTCTCTCTCTTTTTCCTTCTTCTTCTTCTTCTTCTATTTTTTCTACGCCTCATAGAAACTATGTATGTGTGTGTGTAGAGAGAGAAAAAAAAAGAGTCTTTCTCTATAAATATATATATATATATATATATATATATATATATATATACTCTTTCCCCACCAAATAAAGTATATTGAGAAATAAATTGGGATTTAAAAAGAAGGGGATTTTTTTTCTTTCTTTCTTTCAGAGAGTGAATCGATGACTTTGTATGTTATATATATATATATATGTATGTATAAAGAATGAGGCGGAGAGAATTTGTTTCCCCTAATTACAACCAAAGAAAGTCTCTATTCCCCCCCCCCTCCTCCTCCTCTTCTTCTTCTTCTTCTCAATGGAATAAAAACAAGGAGCGGAAAGGAGAGATTCTTTCTAAGAAGGAAGGAAGCTCTTTTTTTCTCTATTATATACATATTATAAGACCAATCACATATTATACAATATATACAGTGAACCCTCGTTTATCGCAGGGGGATCCGTTCCAAAGATATCCCGGAATAGGTGAAACCCGCAAAGTAGTCAGTTATATTTTTTATGCAATGGTTAGCATCTTTCTTGGCCTGTTTGGCGCGTCTGGAGGCCCCTTTGTTGGTACAGAACACGTTTCTTTGACATTGTGGGTTTGGGTTTTTCACGAAGGAAAATTGCAAACGACAATTTGGCTGAATGTACGAGAAAACGAAAAATTGTTGGCATTGATCACAATAAAAACATATATCAACTTTTTTCACTTCTAGACAACAGCAGTAATGCCTCTGAGCCAATCAGGATTCACTGTAAAAAAATTCCACGAAGCAGCGATAGGTGACGCGCGATATGGCGAGGGATCACTGTATATATATATATATATATATATATATCCTTAGAGAGCCTTTTCATGGACCAAAATAATTGCATTATACATTCAAGTATTGCCATGTTGGCAATCTAATATGCAGTTAAAATATTTATTGAAAAAAAAAACCCGATTTATATGTACAAAAATCAAAAGGAAATTTGTTTAAATGGCTTTAAAAATGAAAAAAAAAAAGGAAAAAAAAAGACAATTTGATTATAAAGAGCTAACAGTGATATTAGAATAAAATTAAATTATTACATGGATAACTAGGAAATGGCTAGATTTTTACGTGCAAAGAAAAATAAGATAGGTCAACAAATTTGAAATGTCAAAAACCCTAAGGGGTATATGAGTATAATAAAAGCCATTCAGTTTTACACACTGATTTTAAATCAGTAACTTTTTTTTTTTTTAGATACTTTTTGAGTTAATTTGGCCCATTTTCCAACTTCAACTTTAATTTAAGCCTAGAAGAATACTCATTTTCTTCATTAAAAAATAGTGATTCGCTAGTGTTTTGACCTATAAGGAACTCCTGGAGGCTTAGGGAACGGTACTAGGCCCAGAAGTCGGCCAAATCCTCTGTACTTAAATAATTCCTTGAATATTACATGAAATGAATGAATAAGGAATGCATTCAAGAGCTGAGACCATTAACTTTCAAACGAGATGTCAAGTGCCCGATATGAATCCACCTTAACGCACTATAACTACTTTTTAAAAAGATAATCAAATGGTAAATATTGAAGCATGTCCTGAATGATTTAATGAAATTCCTTCTTTTCGAGATGACATAAACTTTACTTCTTGATTTGGTGCATGGAGAAATAAAACAAAAAATGAAAGATCCATGTAGATCTCTGCGACAAAATCAGCTGGGGAAAGGGGTATTAGATTATGATAATTAAAAAAGGTACATGCATAACCCAAAAGGATATGGGTTATGCAGATATTTTGGACTGATTGAATGGGGAGTTACCATTTGTAACAGGAGTTTAATGGGACTTCGAGTCCGAGTCCAAAGCTCTGAATTGGTCCTCTTTAACATACCATTCAAAAAACAATAATATAAAAGAATAGATGGCGCTTACATAGTAATTATAATAACATTAATAATTTGAAATAAGGAAACTATTTGTGAGCTTCAAGTTGCTTATTAAAGCTTGACTCTTTTAATCGTTTTATCTACTATGATTAGTTCTAGTCAAATTTGACGTAAAAGAGGAATTAAATGAGACTCAGTTACGACTCAATCAAATCGTTATATCCCTTCATTGAAATGTTGTAGAATCCTTTCCGCATAAGGATCATAAGATACAACAACGTGATCAAGAGCACATTATGTATCTTCATAATATATTCAAATTTCAATTCATTATCATAATACAAAATTTATGTACCTTTAATATGATAATTTAATTCAAATGAAACTTGAGATAATACACCTACATACTGACATATAAAGATAGAAGAAGAAGAAGAAGAAGCTACAGGAGATCATGGAATATCCCTGTCAAATTTGAATTCCTTCACACTATGACTCGCTTCCTACATCTAATTCTATTCATTACCATTCAATCCAGAGTTGAGTCCCAAGCGATTGAGCTCAACTGCCTTCCATCATCATGGGAAAATCGACCGGATTCATCTCTTCTTAGGTAAGAGTCTCTACACAACTATTTGCTGAGAAAATATCCTTGAGCAAACGACGAGTACACATTTCAGAAGGAGCAATGCAAGCAAAATCCCATGTTTTTGCACCAACAACTGCATTTCCGGAAATGGACTTGCCGAATTGAGAAGTTGTGCAAGTCCTATTCAACTCGTTTTGAAGCAATCCTTGCGCCAGGGTGTCATGATGTGTCCATACTGCCCAGAAAAGGATAGCAGCATACGATTATGCTCTGAAAAAGCACCCTGCTTTCAAAACGAGATTTGTATAGTTTCCATGGCGTTGAGTACACAGGGCGGAGACACTTTGGGCTTCTGTCTTCCTGAATTTAACCCTCACAAAATTACTTGTTGGTCCTCCGCTCCAGAATACTCACTCCTACGATCCACTCTGAAACAAAAATTCTGTATTCCAGGGATTCAAGATACGGCTTCGTTAAGAGCCTTGTCCTTTGAGGAGCTATACAATTACTGCACGAGTACTGACAAAGTGCCTACTCCAAAGGCGTTGAAGACACCGCCTCCGACTCCTTGCCGTATCCAGAGCATGCTACATGTACACATGGGAAGCATAAAAATATGCTTGGCGGATGGGATTAATTGTAAGGATCATCCTTGCTGTACATTTGACCAAAATATGCACTTTTATTCATGCGGAAGGGGCTAAGGACGTGCAGGGCAAATAGAGGAACTTATTTTTGTAAATAACAAAACAAAACAAAACATACAATAAATAGTTATTTCTTCAGGAAAAGGTTGTCATGTAGGAGTCGAAATTCCCAAGATGGGCAATATTTCACTCAGTCATCATCAAATCATTTTCTTTATCATTTTCATTTGTGTGTAACTCTCATTTTTAAATTCCATAAACTCTTTTGTCCCTATCAAAATAGACAATTATGATTGACAGCTTTAAGGATTAGTATAATTTATTAGACACCCCCCAACTCCCGAGTTTTTATGTGTTTAAGAATAATCAATCAAACATCTCAAAAATTCTTTTTTTAAGGGGGATTATTTCAATTAAAAAAAAAAAAAGAGAGAGAGAAGTCAAAAATCAGAGATCCATAAAGGAACTTCAAATATGTACTCATCATACATAATTGTTGTAGATCATTCTTCAATTGAGTTTAAAGTGGTTTACATTGATAATAGAGTCTTTATACATAAAACATGGATCAAGAATCTGAGACCAAGAGGATATCAAGACTTTAAGAGAATCGAGACTGTAGTTTAAGAAAAAAAAAGGGTTTTTTTTTGTTATTTTTAGAAACACATATTTTTTATTTAGTTACATCTTGTCCTTTGTCTTAACATTGATACGGAGACGAGAGCAGCGTCCATCATAAATAGATCTCTAAGAGTCACACCCCTACCTAAAACTATTATGGATAAGAAATATCTGGAGTTTGTGAGTATATAATTCAAAAAATCTTTATTTTATCATCAAAATTCATTCCATCCCCCTAAAAAGTAGCTCTCGCTACAAAGCACATGTGCCAACGGTTTTTTTTTCCAATTTTAAAAACAGTTACAAACATTTTATTAACTCATTAACAACATAACAATATCTGTTAGTTTAGATATGTTATTAAATTTAAAAATTGAATAATTGAGTAAAAAGTTACGTATCTCCCAAAATAAACCAATGGTTCTTAAAATTTCTAAAGAATAGTGTCTGCAACAGGGGTGTCAAACTCATTTCACATCGTGGGCCACAACCGACCCCTAGGTAGACGTCGTGGGCCGGACCATTAAAATTATAGCATACTTAGCTATAAATAATAGCCAAAATATCATCATGTCTTCCCTTTGCTTTGATTTAAAGAAGAACAAGGACATTGTTAAATGTAACTAAAAACTTATTGAGCAACACTTTTACAAAACATTTATCAAAATTGCACAAACTTTAAGTAACTTGTATAGTTAAAATTATAATAATGAACTTTACAATTGATTATATGAGACTTATAAAAAAAAGAGTATAACATGCACCCCCTAGTGGATAATTTATGAGTTACATTTAATTAAAGAATGTAATCCATGGTTTTTATGTATGTTTTCCACTTTCCAATTATCCTTCGGGCCTCATAAAACCTCCTAGCGGACCGGTTCCGGCCCGTGGGCCCTACGTTTGACACCCCTGGTTTAGACAATATTCATTCTAACTTTTTAGGCCTCCAAAAAAAATTTCTCACAATTGCATTATTGTCATCATTTTGTAGACATTTTAAAATACAAAACCTTCGATTTAAACACTTCACAAAGGGATATGTATATTTAAAGCACAAATATATTTAGAGTCCGAAAGAATACAAAACTAAATTCAATTTTCCCGCTATTTTTTGCTCATAGCTATTTGTCATCTATTGATTTGTCTACCATTCTTGTGCCTTGTTATAGGTGGTGTGTGTTTGATATTGTGTATGGGTTGAATTATAAAAGACTTTTGTTATTAGTTAAGCCGTGAACAACTCCCGTCTATAAAATGAAGAATGGTCCAACAGTTGGCAAGAATCCGCATATTTGAGCCACTTTTTATTATTTAAGTACAGGGAGAGTGGGATACAACAAATCGTATCTAAAAAAAAGAAATGGATATTTTTATATAAAAATCCTTTTTCGGCTCGTTACAAGGAGTCAATCCACAAGTACATCGTTGGATCCTCCTCCTCCCCTTTTGTGACTCAGATCCCTTTTATTCAATTTACCAACTGATGTGAACATAATCCGATTAGCGTATTCAACTCTACCTGAAACGCGGCGGAAGGCTCTCTTGTGGTGTTAGTCATGTTGTCGAAATTATTATTATTATTATTATTACGTAGATGGTTTTTTTGTGTGTCTAGTCCCAAAAGTGTCAATCAAAATATTTATGGTTATGAATAAATATAGGCTTTTGATATTCAAAAAGAAAGAAAGAAAGAAAGAGAGGGGCCGATGATCCTTTCCTCTCTAGAAGAGAAATTTGACAAATTCTCAAACATCAAACAAGAGTTGATGAGATGGTGAATCCCACAAAAACGTGTGTGTGTGTGTTCTTTAGAGCTGAAATGAGATGAGTTCGATCTTTATGACGTGATTACCTTTGACAACATCTAACTTGTTGTTGTCTTCGTTTACCTATATATATATATATATATATATATATATAAGTAAAGGGACCCTTATCCATTTTTTTTTTTTTTTTTTTTTACAACCCAAGTCATTTCAACAGTCGCTTTTAGGATGATTTTTTTGTTTTGTTTTTGTTTTTTCTTTACAAGCTCACTTACATTGTCATAAATGCTTTGTTATAATGATCAACTTGTCATAAAGATATCGTTGTTGTTGTTTTTGTTTTTGTTAGGAGAAAAAAAATGAGTTGAAGGTAAAGAAAGTGCTCTTCGGCATGTTCCTTTTTAGTCATTCAACATAAAACAATGCATTTATTATTAATAATAATAACGAATGTAACGACATACATACATACCTATGTAATAACCATATTTTGCTTTCCTCCTAAAATAATTTGTAATTTTTATGAATGTGTCCAGCGTTTCCTTTGTAATCATTAATTTTAAAAATCATAAGAGAGCCTCATTTTCCTTTTAAACAAATTAAAATGTACTTCCTAAATCATTTATAATAAAATCAGCATGAAAGTATACAAAAATTTGAATGGGTCAAAGTGTTTTAAACAACATATTTTTTACATGAAAAAGTATCAAAAATTTAGGTAGATATAAATGTTTTAATATAATAATGAGTTTGACAATTCCACTAGTGTTGAAATTGATAGGAAATAATTTGGATGTTTTTTTTTTTAAAAAAACTGCAGTTCCTTAGAAAAAGAACAGGTAAAAATAACAGACTCTATGAAATAAACATGCCTTAACTTTAATTGTTCTAATTCAAAAGATCAGATCAATAAAAAAATTGAATTATCCAATATGTACTTTTGGATAAAAGGGTAAAATCCGGATGAGGATTTTGCTGGAAAATTACTTACATATATATATATATATATCCTGTAGCAGTGGTTCTTAACCTTGTTAAATGTACGGAATCCCACAAGTTTCAACCAAATCATCCCTCAAACCCTTCGTAATTTGAAAAATAAAAAAATGACGACACAAATTATAGGAGTGGGGTGGTGAATCAAATCCATGAATCTTTTAAAAGGCTGAAAATTCCCTGTTTGTTTTTCAACCGTGAGTGCAGATTCTATGGCATTTTGTAACCGATGCACCTCCCCCCTCCCAAGGTTCATGTCTTCTCACAACCACTATGCCCTTTTTTATAAATAACGATAAAAAGTTACTTTTTAAGCCACAGGATTCACAATCCTTCTCAAGCACGTATCAAAGACTAAAAGCAAAGCAGAATAAATATACCCACACTATGCATGTATGCATATGATTCAAAGAGGCCTATACTTGTATTTTAAAGGGTTCTGGACAATGTAGTTTTTTAAACTATAATTATGAAATGGTTGAATGGACGTAATAGAAATGTTTTCCTTGTGGTATGGACCAGACTCCAGTCTTTTCTTTTTTTCATAAGTGCTCTTCGAAATATATCGGGTGTCATACAACCCTTATACATATTTGAGAAATCTATTGACTAAACAAATATATATTTTGCTCATTGCAGAACATAGGTATATTATACAAGCTAATTCAAACTTCAATATGACCTTCCTTGGTTTCATTTATGGCATCCAGCCTGCGCCTAAGTGTGACACACCATTTCTTCACCAAGTCCTTATCCATGGCTTTCCATTCTGCATTGATGAAAGTCTTCTGAGCTTTAATTTGGAGTGGTGTTTGAAATAGGTCTTGCTCTCTATGTGTGCGCCCAAAAAGCCAAATCCAAGGAATTTGGATTTGTTGGAAGTATGGAGGTCACATATTTTTCCCCTCAAAGAGGGATGTGATCAAGGAGAAAGTCCTGGGTTGAATTAACGGTGTGCAGAGGTGCACCATCCTGTCGGAAGACCACAACATTCGTATTCGTACCCAAGGCAACAATTCTGACTTGACCTTGACAACATAATCATCTGCAGTGAGCCCGTATATCCCTGCTTGAAATGGATGAGTGGCAACTTCTAGTCCATTGTGAGCCACAAAACACATACTCATCATATTGACCGTGCTGAATCTTACCCAGATCTTCCTTTGAGCGATTCCTTAGATTCAATTTGCTTTTTGATGCAGTCAACCGTCCTGGAAACAACATCAACCTGGACGGCAAATCTTTTCTTGAGAGATGCCAGATCGGAGAAGTTACGCAACTTTAATTCTGTTGTCTTTCTGAATATATCCACCCAATATCAAAAACAAACAACGACTATTGTCGCTGACACCTATATGTTGTGAAATTTCTAAAATCGACTAATGCAATCTCGCTTTAAAAAATTGTAAACGGATACTATACAAGGAAATATGTATATGAAAGAGCAATATATATTTTGAAAGGTTTTTGTATATCTTGAATCAAATTTACTTAATTCTTTAAGTAAGTTTGGGTTATCCGTCTTCTACTATAAGTACTCTTTCCATAACTTTTTTTTTCCTTCATAGAACTTAATTAAAATGGGTTAACTTTTGGTATAAAGCACTAAAAACGCCGTCCTCGAAAAAACAAAAAAACAAAAAAAATGATATAGACTCCCCCACGAAAAACACACATACCATGATGTATTCAACCCCTCCTTCCCCTAGCCAAACCATCTCATCAAAGGAATCTAGGTGACTCAAAACCCCATAATATTAGACAAGATTTCTAATTTTAAAAAATAATAAAATAATAATATTCATCAGGAATTCGGCAGCCTCTTCTGAATAAGGAAAAAATCAAAAACTTGATGTATATAGAATTTAAGACAAATGATATTGGGTGTGTTCCGCCCTTTTTCTTCAAATCTCCTCACCTCTCTCTCTTTCTCATGAGGATTCTTAGTATTTTGACATATGTCACGAGATTTGTCACAAATATATAACCATATACGTGTATTTGTATTATTATTTCTATTTATTTATTTGACAAAACTAATATTTTTTTCTTCCCTCCATCTTCCATCTTTCATTCTTCCAATCTTTAGCTTAACTACATACAATAAGATGAAGGCAAGAGGAGTCAAGAAGAGGATTATCCATTCCACACACACACATTTACTCGTAAAAATAACCATAATTACACATCTTATATTCATAAAAAAAAAAAAAAAAAGTTTTGAGTTGTTTTGCCAAGTAAAATACAACTTTTTACTATGGGAGGTTAAATGAATGAAGAAGGAACGGAAAGAAAAACGACACACATTTGAGGGAGATTAAAAGTTAATACACACACATAGAGAGAGAGAGCCAGAAATGTGTGAGTTAGTGCTGGATATATGTTATATATATATATATATATATATATATATATAGAAATAGGTGTCTATATAAACTACATACATACACAGAGTGAAATGAGGTAGGCAGTTGAACAAAATAAAAGTAATTACTTTGTTTGAATAAAACTTGGGTTTAACAAAAAAAAAATAAAAAAAAAAAATACATACGTACGTACGTACATTCAAAGATTACTCCTTATTTAGTGGTGTCTTCAGAGATTTGATTACATACATTTTACATACATAATTAGTTATATACACAGAGGCTCAGCAAGTCATATATGTATATATTGTGGATTGACTTTAAATTAAGGGAATGAAAATTGCAATCATAGAATGTTCATATGTTTACCTATGTAAAGTAGATTTGATACAGCCCGAATCATATATATATATAAATACAATTGAACACCTTTTGTGTTTACCTCCAAAGATCAGAAAAAATAAGTGTGTTCTAATAATAGATTATTACACATGGACCATTTAAGATAAGATAATCTCATAATGGAAAAAAAAAAAAGGTATATATGTATATAAAAAGAGAATATCTAATTACAGGCATTGGAGATTATTTTTCTTTTAAGTTTTCCATTAGTTTTGTCACGCAAGAATGGTTTTTGTGGCAATCTATGTATGTATGTATGTATTTTTGTAAAACGCAGTGGGTTTTCGCTTCATAGAAGCGCATGTTTACAATGCAGATGCTTGCAGTAGGAGTACGGAGAGACAAAAATCTCAATGATTAATATATATGTATATATATAACAAGGACCTGAAAGAACAAATAAAAGGTATGTGGTTTTTTTTTTGTAGGAGGGAATGACAAAAGATCTTGTGGCTCAATTTCAATTGTTTGCAAAATAATAATAATAACAATAATGTTGAAGAATTTGGTTTTTTTCTTCGTCTTCTTTTAAAAAAAAAAGCACACCCCAAGTACATATAAATAGATACTGAGGGTCACACAGTGGGAGCCAACAACAACAATTTCTCCTCAAAACATTTTTTGCTACTTGGAGTGAAAAATAAGTAAATGGCGTAAGAAAAACATCGCGACAACAGTTCCTTTTTCATTCATCTAAAAAAAAAAAAAAAAGATAAAAAGGACACTATTGACCTCGTGGTTAGAGTCAAGACTATAATCAAAAGGGAGACCCTCCTCCCTGTGAAGAAGTTAAACTGCTTTAATTTTAAAACACAATGTATATATATATATATGTTACATAGAATGTGTACAATATTTGCTTTTGTATTGAGCTAAAAAAGTACGTCAAATGTGTATAATGGGTCTTCTACAAGACTTTTTTTTTTGTAGGGTAGGGGGAAAAAAATTATAATTTATAATTATAATTATTATTTTTGTCAAGGATTTCTTTTTTTTGTGTGTGTGTGTGTTTCTAGAAACAAAGGTGAACTTTTCAAGACATTAGGACTCAAACATATGTTTAGGTTGCATATAAATACAATCCTTCAGAGCAGTTATTTCATAATTGTTTTTTTTTTTTTTTACGAGTTTGAATAAAGTTTCAAGTCTTTATAAGCTAACTTGACACTTTAAGTTTGGAAGGAGATCTTTTGAACCTATGGTTGTAGTTATGTCAAAAATTGCAATATTTTAATGACCATTTAGTGTCATTTTTGTAGCAAGAGTCGAATCCACTTTAAGGCAAAGGGGCATAAACATAGTTCATGTGTTTAGAAGAGCATTTACACCATGAAAAAAAACAACAAATGAATCAGGGTGACAAGGACTCGATTGCACTTCTCATGTACATATTCTAAGAGATCCTTTTTTGCTCAAAATTTCCCCTTTACAATTAGGGGGCCTCTTCTTCCATACAATAGAGTCAGTGTTTCTAGCACCTAGTTGTACTTTTTTTACACATAATTTCGGTTTAAAAATTGACGGAGTCTCTTATACACGGTAAAATACGGTCAATCGTATAAAAAAAAATAACGTCTAAATAATGAAATCCCTTGAAAATAAGGAATCTTGAGTCTGAGGTCTTTTTCAAGAAGTCTCAAACCTTTTATTTTGAAGTCCATGTTGGGAGTCTAAGGTTTGTAATTTCATACAAATTTAATATGCAACTTGAATCCAAGGGATCGTGAGATCGAGTCCTCGCCTCGGATTCATTCCTATTCAATATATAAATTCAATAATCATAATAATTTGAAGAAAAGAAAACGAAAAATGATTTTTAGTCTTCTTCTGTCGCAGAGTTGAAATCTTTTCACCTTGAGTCCGAGTCGAGTTTTGATGTCAGAGTTGAAGGGAATTTAATATAGGCACGAGTCCCATGCTACAGAGTAGTCCCATGTCTGTTTTTATTATTTTGTGTATTACTCTCCACCTTAGAGAATACATACATACATACATACATAGATGTATGAATTAATGATGAAAGAATTCCCCTTGGCGAATTGCTAGATCCTACGTAACTAACATATTTACTTATTATTATTTCCGCCTCATGAGATGTCTCAGACGCAGCAACAATAGTTTACAACAAAAAAAAAAAGTCATTGCGTATCTAAAGAAATGAAAATTAAATAGGGATTTTAATGGTCCAAAACAAAACAAAAAAGAAAACAAAACATGGGAAATGTATCAAATTGAGTCTTACTCTGTTTTTTTTTTTTTTTTTTTTTTTTTTTACTTTTTTAAATGGCTCAATTTCACTCCTTTTCCTAATTATATTTATTAATGAAGGATTTGACAATAAAATGAGGGATGTGAATAATAGTCTACTTGGAAATGTTTTCTTAATAGCTCTTCATTTGAGTTTAATGAGCGTTTAGAGACAAACATATGTAAACACTGCAACTTAATTCAATTCCAGATCATCCTAAACGAAGGAAAAAAGAAGAAGAGAAGAAAAACTAATTTAAAAACAAAGACAAAAGAAGTGTGTTTTGTTGTTTCTGCTCTTTAAAAAATACCTATAATTACAAGTATATATATATATATATATATTAAAGCATCCATTTGTAAATATAATCTTCTTTATGCTAATTGCTAATTACAAAATAGTCTTCTTTTTTTTTTAAATATCAAATTATATTTTTGAACATTTTGGTTGCTCAATTAATTCTAAGAGTATTTGTATGCTTTTCATAAAGCATTTTGAGCCAAATTTCAACTTTAAAAAAAAAAATATCAAAATCAACAATGTTTCTGAAATAGTAATTATTAATTAATTAATTAATTTGTATTTCATCTATTACATACAATCCAATTCAGAGAGAATGGAAGATAAATACAGTTCATTCAAAAAAACATCCTTTATTGTGAAGGGATTTTTTCTGCTCTTGAATAAATTAAACCTCACTCAGTCTTTTGCTTAAAATAATAATAATAATAATAGGGTCCTTGGTAAGGTACTTGAAATTGCTTCCGTATTCACCCTCTTTTGGGCCTTTGAAAAATGGCACAAATTTGACAGCACATTATCATTTTTTTAATGAGCAATTTTTTCGAAAATATATGATTAAATAATAAATCTAGACCCAACAATGTTATATACATAGCATGTTAAAAGGACCCACTCACGCCCAATCCTTCTTTGTAAAGACAAGTAACTCAAATATTCAATTCACAACTACATGTGTGAAAGTGTTTTTGTTTTAATTTAAAGTTTGTGATTGGCTACCTATTCTTGGGTATACAAACAAACAAACATACATTGGAGAGTTTCATTTCGATAGAAAAAGATTTAGAGGCTCTGCAAAAAAGTACATTTAAAATCAATTTTCTTCATAATTTTCTTAATAATAATATAATTACTTAGCGAGCAAGTTCCAATATTACAATCAGGGACTTAGCAAAACACACATATGTAAATGAACTCTTGATTTTTGTGGACGTAATATATTTACCTATGGTGCAACTGAAATAAACTCGTTTAAAGAACCTCTTAGTTTGCTCAATTTAGCTGAAGTTTGTTATGTGGCTAGACTTGACGTAAATTAAGGAGCCATACATGAAAAAGCATATTATTAATTGTTAAAGAAATGTACACAAACTAATCATCAAAAAATCACTCATACAATCAAGTCAATTCAATTGTAGGAGCCTCAAAATTGTGCTCGACTCTTCTAAAATTTGTTTTCTTGTCATCACAGTCTATCACATAACAAGTTTTCTTCATTTCCCAGTATTCGTTTTTTTTTTTTTTTTTACTCTTCAAACGAACCAATCTAGGTACTAATCCAATGGGTCTAGTTCAGTTCTAATACTGACTTGATTTGAATTCTCTACATATAAGCAATCCCTACTTGAAATTCAAATTGAGAATACTCGCAATTCAGATTTGATATATACATAAATGGGAAATGAAACAATTAAAAACAGATTCGTGATCAGAGCGAGTCAGATAAATTACATAGAAAAGCAATTCAAAAAGCTTCTTGAAGGATGTAAAATTGTACATTTTATATGGACTGACTACCAATCACAATGAGCTTTTTGGAATATATATATATAGAAATATATATGACCTCTCCCTTCGGCTATTTTCAGTAGTTGACTTTTCGGATTTAAAGCAGCTGACTCTACATATTATGAACTCAAAGGAGGTATTATTATTATTATTTATGATTTTGATATATACAAAATCTATTAAATCAAGGATTGCGTGCCCTTTTTTTGAATAATTTTTGAGTATATTACAAGTATTACATATTGATTTGTACATTGGTAGAATTTATTAATGGATAGTACATCTGCATAATAACTCTGCTTAGTATTAAAAAGTTGGCAACAAGGAAAATACACTCTTTTTTCCAAATTTGTCTTTTTGAGAGTCGAGGTTGCAAGTGCACAAAAAAACTCATTCTAAAAAGGTTGAGAGATACAATACAAATCACACATATACAAAAAACAACCATTTGACAAAATTATAATGCAATTTCTGAGATTATATTTGATAAGCATACTATTGATTCACAGTTTTATCATTCACTTTGAGAGCAGAGTAAGTAAGTTAGAAAACATTGGAATCTTTGTACTGGAATAAAAAGTGTGCCACTTTTAACAGAAATTTCAGAGGAGGAAATGGGGAAACAAGGACTCTATGGAGAGCAGCTTAGTAAATAATTTTTGTACACACATATTTACGTAGAACAAACAAATAAGATGAAAAAAATAAGAATCAGTGATAAGATTAGAGTAAAGATTTTTGAGTTCATATTCATCGCAGTTAGAGGAATGATTTGTTGTTATTGTTGCTGCTTATCCTGCGTATTTGTTCATAGATTATCCTTCTTGATAAACCTCAAACGGAAAGTTACATACATGATAATAACAGGAGTAGAACAAAAATAGAATGTAACGAAGGAAAAAAGACAAATTGCTAATTAGTGTCTACGTATGTAAATATAAACAAACCTCCTCCCCCCCCCCCCCTGTTCCTCTCCTCCCCCCACTTGTTTAAACAAATAAGGGAGAAAATTGCATTGTGTAAGCAAATTTCTGTATGAATGGGTCATATCTCCTACTATATGCAATTCATTGAATGGAGTGATCCTTTGAGTGGAGGAAGAGAGAGAGAGTGAGAATAACAACGTGGCTTATTGTAAGGAAGGAAAGAAAAGGACATTGATGGATCGGAGAAGGAAACTGAGGCTGGGTCCTTTCAATTTTGGGAAAATCAAATCAAATAAGGATAAATGTAATAATAAAATATATACATATATGTGTATAAAATCCGTTTCTATGCCAACTAGTTGCTCGACTTTTTATGGCAAAGTGTGGCCATATATGTACACACAACTAAGGGGGAGGGTAACAATTGTATCTCAACAAACTGTTGCTTGTCCATTATTAATATAATGTATAAATATAAGAAATAAAAGGGCCAATCAGGAGAGGGACATTATCTTATAATCATGTACGAAACCTCTTCTTTCTAAAGACATCCATGGGCGAACAAAGTCATTATACCACAAACACTACAATGTACATACATCATACTATGTTGCTTTTTGTCAGCTGTTGATATTTGTACCACTCTTGTTTATAAGTGAATGGGTTGAATTCGAATAGGCTCTTGTTGTTTGTTAACTTTTGAACAGTTCCTGTTTATAAAATGAAAAAAATGTCCCAACAGTTGGCTAGAATCCGCATACTATGTATTTACAGCCATAATAATTACATAGAGGTCACTTTTTATTATTAGTGGAAGGGTGAGGATTTGATTTGACAAGTCACATCAAGATGATTGGACTTGTGTAGCTATATACTTATATTTATACAGCTGAATTAAAAGTGGTTCATTCCAATCCCATTACTTCAATATCTATGTGTGGAAAAAGCAATTATTTTCAGTTGATGCAAATTATACATATAATTACTAGTGATGCAGTGCAATGTATGAGATAGCTCGAGACCAATTTTTAAAAGTTTTTTGCTATCATCTATCCTTGTGAAGACCAATCACAAGACTTCTAAATCAACTCCATAAAAATATTAATTTCATATATAAAACAAAATCTACAGAATGATTTGTCTCTTGGGTGTCCTGAACAACACAGCACAATTATCAAGTATGAACACCTCATGTCTATAAACACCGGCAATATTTAATAGAATGGTGGAATTTATGTCCATTTGTTAGTAAATGAGACGCATTCCATGTTTGCCCGCCTCTGTTTTTAAACAAGAGCAAAATCATCAAAATAACGCTCTTGTTGTTTCTTCTTTAGGTATTAATTTTTTTTAAAATAAAAACAACCTCGCAAGGACTGTTTTTTCGCAATCTGAGGTATTCCTAGACGTACTAGTTAAGAGGAAATAAATATTTCCACATATTTGTGTAATGGGGTGTAATCATAATTACTTTTATTATTTTTTTTGACCCAAACCCAGAGTTAACTCCCCTCTGTAAAAGTGTTAACAACAACAACAACAATAATAATAATACAAAGGTTTGTCTAATTTAAAGCCAATTGAGGGTAGTAGTTGCTAGTTACATGATCGTAATAATGAATGTACAATCCAAGATTAATGATCAAAATTCTTGTGAATCCTACCTTGCAACTCAAATACATATGTTATATGTGTGTAACTAGCTACAAAAAAAAAAAAACTCTTTCATAGGACCCTATGGGCACTTAATATTTCATTTCCCCTCATTTGCAACAGTCTCAAGATGAGACGCAAGGAATTTCCCTCTACATCGGTGGTTCCCAACCGATTTTAAGCCATGCCCCACCTAAGCGTTTCTAAAATCCTGATGCCCCCCCCCCCCTGTGATTCATTCTCGAATTGCCCCGTAGTCTTTGGTATAGTAAGCCGAAGAGTGCACGTCCTGGCCATGCCCCACCGGTGGGGCCTGCGCCCCACGTTGGGAACCACTGCTCTACATCATATTTATTTATCAAAACTACACTTTGGCAATTTACAGGAGAACGACGTTGAGCCGACTTGGAATGACCCTATTGTAATTCCATTAAGAGGAATTAAATGGGTAATTAGTGGGTCAAAAGAAGGAGGAGGAGGAGGGAGGCTTCATGTGCAACGGCTCAAAGGACATTTTTTGTAGTTGTTTGTTTCATGTCATAAATATAATTTATATAAATGTATACATATGCAATATTATATAAAATATGGAGAGAGATAAATAAACAAATTCTTCTGCGGTTTGATCTTTTGATCCTCTGCGGTTGTTGTTGTTTTTATTATTACTTTTTTTTTTTCAATTTGACTAGGAGTAAACGACTATACTCTATGTACATATGTATGTATATATACATATCCGAATAAATTATGACTTCATTGCATCAAATATGCCAATAAACTCATAGGGAGAAATAATACATAGAAAGTTATAAATCTGTCTATTGTTTTGATGTGTATTTATCTACAAGAAAAAAAAATAAACTGTCAAATGGATTTATAGAGTTTCAAAGTAAAAACATAAAAAAACAAAAAAAATGCATCAAAAAGCAAAGTGCATCAAACAATTAAGGAAATTAAGTTTTTTTGTTTTTGTTTTTTTTTTGTTTGTTTATAATATCAAAATAAAGTGCTACCTCATACACACTCGAATGCTCTCAAAGTTTATTACCGTATATCCTCGCATATAAGCCGAGTTTAAAACTCCAAAAAAAAGCTACCAAATTAAGGGGTCGGCTTATACGCGCATAACTCTGATCGTACTCAAAGACTGACACTTTGGGGAGTCAGACAGTGAAAGTGATGATGAATTTGAAGGATTTTGAGATACTTCTTACTGTTATTAATAAAATTTAAACATAAAAATACTGGTTATCATTTTGTTTTATTCTCTTCTGCAACTTTTTGCTGTGATAGATGCGTATGACGCAATACGATTTATAGGGTCGGCTTATACGCGAATTTTTATAATTCACCATTTTAGGTCTGGTTTTTAGGGGTCGGCTTATATGCGAGGATATACGGTACTTATAGGGATAGAAAATTGATTCTTATGAGATGTTGGTGTTTAACCAGAGGTCTAAAGAACCTCTCAATCTTTAATTATAATAATTAATTGCGCATTTTGTGTTCTTTTTAGTATAGTATTTTGAGCAGATTATTTATTATTGAAAGAATACTCCTTTAGGTCTTTTTTTAGAGTGAAAAAAGAAGTAACAACCTTATTTCATAAGAATCCATTTATAACATTTCAAATTAAGTAACTTTAAGGGCAGTAAAATTATTTAAATGTATTCCTTTTTATAAAGTGTATTTGTGTGTGTGTGTTTATGAATATTTGTTTTCCGTGCAAAACTGTTTGGAACGCAATCACTTATCGCACTGTTGCAGAAAAATACTTTGTAAACAATTATATATATTTAATAGTGACACGTGTGATAATGAGAAAAAAAGTCTTACTACAAACAGAAACCTTTGCTGACCAAAAGAGGTTTTATTTGAGTAAGTGGGAACTTTCGGGATGTCTATACCTTTTCTAGTTCAATATGGGAATTAGCAATTGAGTGGGTGCATGAATGCTTAAGAAAAGTAAAGAATGTATGTATATGGAGGGCCAGTAGTACTTGTAAGTGATAATGCTCCGGCCTTCTCCAGGATTGAAGAAAAGTTTTCAATTCAGTAAATTTGAAGACTGAGGCCTGTCAGTCCTATGCTCAATCCAATTGAGCATATTTGGTCGATATTAAAAGCCTTTTTGAAAAGAGCTATATAGAAAAATTGAGAATATTTATAGTGCTGAAAGAAATGATTGCAGCATTTCGGAGCAAAGATCAAGAAACGCTCTGGAACAACTAATTGAAGAAGGACTATATAAATGAAATTACCTCAACGGTTTGTAATAATTGTATTTATTGCTAGCATTCAGAATCGTTTGTTTTATATGTAGATGTGATTAATTTTGTTAACATGAGATTCGAATAAATTTATTATTACATATATTAAATTTCATGAATATTATTCTTTATTATTTATTACCATATTGAACTTGCTTATTCCCATATTGAATTTGAAAAGGTTATTTTGTTGTTGTTTTTCTGTTTATTTTTTTGTAACCATGATATCCCTTAATGAAGTGGTTCTCAACTACTAAGACCCACATTTTTCCATGGTTCTTCTCCTGTGAACTGTTTTTATTACCCTTTAAACAAAAATAAAGCTTTTCATTTAGATATTGAGTGACGGTTTAAAAAAAAAAATACAATCAATGACCACTGATTTATAATTTCATAGTAGTCTACACTCAGTTTGGAATTTAAATTTCAAATGAGAGCACTTGAAGTCTTACCTACTTTTCTAGGTAATTTTTTTTATTTCAAATTAAAACTAATTAAAAATATATACAGGTAAGTATATAGACTGAGCAAAACACTTTTTTTTTATTAAGAAAAATGGAGAATGACTGTCCTACTTTTGGATGATGTCAATCTGGGGTCAACAAATAACAAGACTTAAACCTTTATCGTCTATCAAAAATACCTAATACTCTTTTAGGTTTATCTCAAACCCGTATAATCTTTATTTAAAATATGTTAGTACATCAATTTACATTCCCTTAGTAGAGACAATAAATTAACTCATTACTTTTGTAAGATATTTTTCTCCAAGTTATCCTACTTATTTGGTCAATCCTTAATCCATTCAGAACAAAATTAATCTTAGAAATCAAGTCTTTTTTTTTTATTATTATTAGCATTGTTTTAGCAATTTCGCCATCAACTAATTAACTAAATTTTATTCAAATACCTTTGTTTCTCTATTAATATCCATGTTATTTGTATATAGTACTGATTATTCTTCAACAGTGAACACCTCACTATGTATATCCATGGTAGAACACATATCCTAGAAACTTTGAGGGCTTGCTATAAAACCCCAAATCATTTGAATACATAATGTCTGTTCACAATTTGAATAGTGACCTTATTTCACTCTTTCAAAATGGACCTTCGTTCCTTAAGCCATAAAATGGATGGAAAAGTCCTTTCGACACTCTTGTGACTTAGGGCACGTTGACTCTTGTCATCGAATGGTAGTGGTTTTTAAGTATTTTTAAGAAACTGTTTGACAACGTCATTTTTGGGGAGAGCAAACACTTTTTTTTCTTCCTCCTACGTAGTAAATATTATGTCCATCCAGAATATGACTACACAATTTGATTCCTTTTAAACCAAAAAATCATGACTAATTACCTGTTAACAGCACTTTTAAATATATTTTATTTGTATATATATATATATGAAGAAGGAGCGTCGTGGCCTACTTTGTGTTTTATGAGTTCTCATAAAAAAAAAAAAAAAAAAAAAAAAAAACTACAGAAAATAAGCCAAATAGTAAAAATGTAACACACAAAAAAATAAAAAGTAATAATAATAATAATACCTATAGGTATAATAAGTAAATATATATATTGATCTATCTTTCAACAGTCATTTCGGAACATGAGGCATATAACTCATATTTTTAGAGCATTAGGGAGCATTGTGTTCCTATCTTTTTAAATCATAGGAGGAGTTTTATTTTTTTTTTTTTTTTTTTTTATGATTGCAATATAATCAGTAGACCCATAATGTAATTGTAATTACCTTTGTAATTACTCGCTCTGTTTGAGTAGACCGATCAACAACAAATGAGGTCATGCCTTTCATCATCATCTCTGAAGCTATTTATTAGATGGACCATCAAGTTAAAAATAGGCTAGAATGATTTTTTTCCTTCAAAAATGAGTCATTTGTCATTTCTTTCTTCAAACCATGAATTAATTGTCTTCCATTGTTAGCACTAAATTCTCAAGTTATTAATCCTTCAGAAGGCACCCTTAAATTGCACTTATAGAAAGGTGAAAAGGTCAGAGAGTTTGGAGTCAGTTCAATTCAGTTCAATTCAAATCAAACCATCAACCAGTGAGTCCCTGTCTTTTAAGCACGCACCCCCTTTTCATACAAGTGTGAAACCCTAGGGACTAAAAACTTATTTTCTGCCAAAAAAAAAAAAAAATAAGGAAAATAAACATTTTACAAATTTTAAAAATTGCTACTATACTCAGGAACAAAGTCCCTTGAGGGTCGCGACCCATCCGCTTATAAAAACAAATTATTTCAATTTTAGATTTTCTCTTATTTATTTTTTTGTATACACCTCCACAGTATACGTATGAATTTTAGAATGATCTCGGGTGTATTCTCATACGTTACTTCCTTTAACACTACATTATTTCTCTTTTATAATATATATATATATATATAATTTTGCATAATTATATACCATTGCACAAATTTTCTTTTTCTTATGTGTTTAAAATAATTATAATATAATAATAGTAATAATGGTGGTTGTTGCATTAACAACGACGAGACTAAATGACTACATTATTCTCTCTCATTTAAATAGAACAAAGGATTTGAATTTTTATATTTTATACACATATATATATATATAACTTCTTTTTTTTGTCTTTCAAAAAAATTATTAATTCATTTTGAAACGCAACTCATCTGAATAATTTGATTATAATCTTCCATTCTCTTACTTTTTTTATTCCACATGTTGGTTTAGTATGTATATATATATATTTCTTGATCTCAATTATACTTTACGTATCCCCACATTCGTAATAATAATAATAATAATAACAATAGTTAAAATAGGCATTTATTTTTATATACATTGTATTCCTTATCAATGTAGAACTTTCATCATTTAATTGGCTGAGTCAAAGGAAAGAGGTGGGAGGAGGATCATTTGTCTACCTTGGATCTCTTACTTTTCAAAGGGTAACTGTTGGTACGCAAAGAAATATAATGATAAATGGTTGCAAAATGGTTCGTTCCTCTTTTCAAAACTCTTTTTCTGAAGTGTTTGTAACTGAGAGGAGACTGAGTCGTTATAACACACTAAGAAGAGAGTGTCTAAAGGTCTTTGATATTAAAATTTGTGCAAATAATGAGGATTCCATTTAAAATTGAATTTATGTATTTGTAAATATATTATGCAAATATATGGAATGGTTTTCAAAACCATGTGAATGTATCAAAAGGGGTTTTTAAAGGGTCACTTTTTCCCAGAGCCATCTCTTATCAGCATTTTGTCAACACTAATTTTCTTCTTTTTTTTTAAAAAAAAAAAGAAGAAAAAAACAATTCTTAAAGACATTAACACTGTAAACATCATTGCAGCCAATGTTTTCAACCTCTAAAAGATTGTCCTTCTACAAAACAGCTTCTGATATAAGGATTATTAGAAGGTGCTGACATATATCAATATCACTTTGAAGGATCGAATCTAAAGTCGAAATCAAGGGGTGAAATCTGATCAAGTTGCTTTGTGTTCCGAGTCTTGACAATGACTTTCAAGGGTGAAAACCAACCAGGATACGTAGAGTCCAGACCAGGATAGAGACATTAATTATCTCTGTTAAATAATATATATTGGAAACTTTGTTTTGCAAAAAGAGAAATGAAAATCAGCTCTTGATTATTAAATTCTTCTGATCCATCGAGTTCTTTACTCCTTGACAAGAACGTCTTTGAGCACAGCAAAGCAATGTTCCTGAGCAATAATATGAGGCATGAGTCGTTAAGCAATTGACAGCTGAGAAGGGGGAAAAAAAATACAGTACAAATTTTTATACTAACGGCATACCCCTTTAAAACTCAAATCACTACAACATCTATAAATTAGACTCTTTGGATCTAAATAAATAATTATAATTAATATGCGAGTCCACATATTATTATCTCGTAGAGTTGCTCCCTTGACCTTTGACACGATTGAAACAATGACTAAATATTTAAGAGTTGAGCCCCTTGTAGTACAAATTAATATTAGAGGGATTATCTATGAATTTATTCCAGGGATTTTATTTATATACCTTTAGAATCTCCACCCAGTGTCCAAGAAGTCAGAGAGGTAGAAGTAGTCGTAGGTATTTTAGCCCCTTTGTTCTAAAGTTGATGCGGAATTATGACCAAACAAAAGCTGTAATAAATAAATGATTGTATTTCCGTCATGTAATCAATTCGATCTTCGCCCCATAAAAGCCCTCCTAAAAATACAACAACGAAACAAAACGTAAAACAAAAATATTTCAATTAACTCCTTTTAACTTTATTGTCTGATTATTTTTTCCCCATTATTATTATTATTGATAGGTGTGTGATTTAATTATGTGTGTTTGAATCTGCTACTAGGACTACTGATTGGGTCTTTATTATATGAGTGGATTAGTAGGGAGGGGGGGGGGGTTATGGGGTAGACCATAAAGGTCATGAAGAAATCGGTATTTTCTTTTCCTCTTTTTTTTTAAAAAAAAAAAAAATAAATAAATGAAAATAAAAATTGAATCCCTTTTTCTTCAAAGTAAGAAGGAGTTTATTTTAAATGGGTATAATCCACCTGAGGGTGAGGTTATTATTATACTACTAATACAATATAATGGTAGTTCCATGATTTGACGATCCCTGGTAAACACGTTGCAAGTTGTTGTTGTTGTTGTTTTTATTATAAATAGGGGGGAGGGTGAACAACAACAAGGGTATTATTATTATTGATACAGATAAAATCTCATTACTATACGTAAATATATTAATATTACATATTGTACACATAGAGTGAGAAGGAAAGTCATTCCTTCCAAAAGGGGAAGTATACAAAATTCTATTTCTCTCTCTCTCAACTGTATGTATGTACATATATATATCAGAAACACATTTACCACGAGTAACAAATATAACAAATAATAATAACAAAAACAAAAGTAACTCAACCCTCAAAAAGGGACTCCTCACGTTACGCAGAAGCTCATTTTATAGTCGTTCTATCTATGTATGTATGTAGATACAACAATTGTTCAGAGTCGAAACTTTTGGTCGTGTAAGTAACAATGAATGATAAACGATGGGAAAATACACACTACTATGTATGATACATACGTTTAAATACATAGTATGTTGGGATGATGCATTTTACAAGTATTTCATTTGCATATATATATATATATATATATATATATATATATAATATTTAGTATCTTAGTCCCCAATGGCGTCATTGTTAGACACTGAAATAATAATAATATTATTTAGATAGTATGTTGATTTCAATAATATCTACAAATCATTTGATATGCTTCATATTTAATTATTATATAAAAACAGATATTTTGATTCCCTAATTAGCTATGATTAATATTAATTATTATCAGCTATAGAATGAGTGTTCTCATTGCATTTTGAGGGATTAATATATTATGAGATATTTTATTTACTACTGAGCTTCAAAACACTTCAAAGTATGTACATACATAGTCATTGTCATTGAGAAGGGTCAAAGATGTCTTTTGATTATGTATTAAACATATGTACGAGCAAAGATTTTATTACAAAAAAGGTTTTAGTAATGACACACCGTACTACGAACAAAAACTGGACAAAATGGATTATTTCTAAAATATATACGTCATTGCAAATATAGAAAGTTGTGCTCACCAATACTTTTGAGTCCAATAAAGTGGTATTTGACCCTTCAAACTGTCGATCAATTGAAGAAAAATTGACGAAACTATAAATAGAAGTAGTTGGGAAATACATTTCCATTCTTGACCAAGATATCCGGGCAAACTCTGATATCATCAATGAGAGTTTGATCCATGACGATGCAAATGATATCATTCCTCTCAACCTTTCCTCCTGGATTGTGCATATTCTTCAGAACTGTGGAGCTAATAACCCTTTAAAACAAGGGAATTGTTCAGAAACAAGACAAATGATTATTGGGTGTGCAATCAATCACGCTAATACGCGGAAAGAGAAGTAGAAAATCAACAGCTGAAAATAAAAGAAACACATATATTTATAATAACTTATTTGAAAGCAAAATATCACTAATTTAATATGAAAGCCTTGACAAAACGATAAGATGAAAGAGGAGAGGAGTTTAATACTTATGGAAAAAAGAGGGCCTTAAAAGACCCTCGAATAAGCTTATTTGTTGAACTGCATAGCTCTTCTGGAATAAAAGGTAGTCATTTGGCTCCTTTCTCAAAAATAAAATTACAATTTTGTATAAAAGATGTGATCCTCATGAAGGGGTTAAAATATTTTTTTAAATTCAAAATCCATCGTTCAAAATACCATCCTCATCTTCAGAATTTACCTTCTTTTGTTGGACAAATGAGTATTATATTTAGTCAGAAGCAAATCTTTGAATACATCACTTTATTCAAAATGATGTATTGTGTGGGGCTTCAAGTCAACTTTGAGTGAAACATCCCTGGTCTACACCACAAGAACGAACACTCATAAAAAAGACCCATTTTGGAAGACCAATGATCAGAGCCCAGCGTGGAAGGTTGGTAGAGCCCCTGGTACGTGGCTTAAAAGCAATCTACATATCTATGAGTCTAGAGCAATTACCTAGAATGAAATGTACATACAAAAGTGATGAATATATATTTTATAATTAATACAAAGTGCAACAGTCGTCATTCATTAAAAGTAACACAACATACATGGGTCTCAAACATAATTATCTCACTTTATATCAAAAATATCTGCGTAAGACATGAAATAGTAGTATGTATTATGTACATATCATTAAAGGATATAATTTAGGAGTAAAGAATGGGAGAGATGATAGCACCTCTACACATATGTAGTTATTACTCATTCGATTCGGAAGAGGAAGAATGTATGTATGTATGTACATGCTTCTATACCATAAATATGATTGCAGAGCAGAATCTTATTAAATGTACCTTAAAACAACATGTCTACATATGTATGTATATAATGCTATGATCTTAGAAAGAAAGAAAGAAAGAAATATGAATTGAAGGAAGGGAAAGACGCTCCGTAGAGTGTTTAGACATCATCTATACATATAGTGTGTGTTGTATTATATTTATAAGTTATAATAATAATAACTATTAGACACAATATACAGAGTCTGAATGCTATGGCCGGGGTGAGGTGATGGTGGTGGTGTAGTTAGTTATCCAACGATGATGATGATAATAATAAAAAAAAAATAATAACAACATATTAAACGAATAAAGATATAGAATACAATAGCAAAGTTAGCTCGTCACGTAATAGCTGTGAAAACGATATTCAATAGCAGTAACAACAACAACAACACAAGAGTCAGTCAGTCAGTTAGTTAGTTAGGGGGGAGGGAAACGTTCATAAAAAAGCAAAATATGACACTAATTCCAACAACTATCCATTAAAATTCTTGAGGTAGCAGTAGAGCCGTGAAAGAACGGAGGGAGGCACTTTATTCGACATCAAAGACGTTATTAAGTATGTTGTTGATGTAGGTAGAGTGTTTCATCCCTTCGTATTTTTTCCATCCGCTTTCTCTTCCGTCGAAGAGGAAATCACTATCACCATCGGAGTCACCTTCCGTATAGGGGCTCATCCTTTCAGAGCTGTAGTTCAGTAATTATCATCACGTAACCTCCCCCTTTATGGCTGTTTGTTACATGATGTTAATCAGTAACAAACAACCACACAACCATGGATGTGCTGCCCCCTATGGTGATTCCTCTTATTAATATTCATCTATGTGTATATGCATAGTTATGTTATATGTATTATTCTATTGAGCATATATATATATATATATATATATAGGTATGTACATAGGAGTATTTGTTAAGAGGTTATCTCTCTCTCTCTCTCTTTTGAATAGCACAGTACATAATAATGATAAAACATAATAAAGGAACATGATGATATAAAGTAACGCTACTAGCTTTCATCCAGGAGAAGAAAGAGAGAAAAATTGTAACTTCGGCACCTTGTTTAGTGCTGACAAGTACTCTTTTCCTCTTCTTCCTCTTCTCGCGCCCAAGCAATCTTTTGCTTCTTCTTTTTTTGGGGGGGAGAAGGAGAAAGACTCCGCCTTTCCTCCTCTTCTCCCTCTTGTGTGTACATATTTTTTTTTTTTTTTTTTGGGTGTTAAGGAGTAGTTAAATTTACTGTATGTATACTCTCCTCTGTAGAGTCTCTCCCTCACACTCTGTACACACACACTATGTACATAATAATACAAGAAGAGAGTACTCTTTTTTGCGGTAGCACCGAGAACAACCTAACAACCTAACTACATACATACATTCCTCTACCCCCGCCCGAACGGAAAGTTAATTTTTTATATATTGTAGAGCTGTTTTTGGTAGACAAATATATTAATAATAAATTTTCGTTCGTTCGCCGTCGGCGCAGTTTTTCAACAGCTGTAGTAATATCATCATACCTGATGAAAGAAAATTGGGTTGTGGAGAAGTAGTAGAGGAGAGAAGTCGAGATCGTCAACAGCTCAGTCGTCACTTCATCATCATCATCCAACATCTTAATTATTATTATCCTATCTGTTGTTGTTGTTGATGTTGTTTTATTACAACTCTCAATTTCATTAATTAATTCATAGTCATAATAAAAAGTGTTTGAAAGACATTGAAGCAAATCATAGCAGTAGTGTTGGTTTACATTGTAATATAAGTACAATCTTCATGATTTCACCACCTAATTTATCCAACCGGATCATGGACACGGGTGTCTCCAAAGCAGGGATTAAAATGACAAATTTCTCCATTGATGCCATCATGAAAGAAGACAAGGTCGTCAAAGAGGAAGGTAAGACATTGATTTCATAAGATTCCCTCTAATTGGTCATGTTTAATTATTCACTCCCAACCTCTATTCATTATAGAACTACTCCCGTCTCGACTCCACCATCCTCAGCCTCCTCCTCCTCCTTGCAAATCCGAAGAGGATATTGAGGAAGAGTTGGACGTAGTGGAACATCCCGAGGAGGAAGTCTCTAAAAAGCAGCCCAAGAAGAAGGAAAAGATGTCTTCCAAATTTAATTGTGAGGAAATGCGCTATGTGAGCTGCACGCTTGAGACCAAAGAGCTTTGGGATAAATTCCATGATCTCGAAACAGAGATGATCATTACGAAAACCGGAAGGTAAATAAAATACTTCTTTTTTTTTTTAATATGTACTTAAATCTTAAATCTGTCCCGAAAGACAGATGAAACATTTGAATTTAAATATTGAGGGTCCTTGATTTGATGATAATCATTATTGTTCAATAATACTGAGCTTTCATTAGATGGCTGATGATGTTTCAAGGCTCTAACTTTTGACTTTCTTTTATGGCGCTGACTCATTCATTGATAAATACCTAATATTTGACACAATAAATAATTTAGTTATGGAGCAAAATGAATTGATAGGATCAATTAATATATATATATATATATATATATATAATTTAATTATAATAAAGTGTTGTGGCAAGAGTACAAATTGCAACTTGTACAGTCTGCTCATCACAGTACAAGTTACAACATGTACAAAACTCAAACTTGTTCACACAACTTAATAATTCGCCATCTTCCACGGTGGTCCCTCCTGCTTTGTCTCCCGCTCCCCCTCGATTCCCTACTATACATAAAGTAACACACACAAAAGTAATTAAACTTCAATATTTAATCGCTTGCACCTTGACGGAAAAAAATAAGAAATAATAAAAAAAATCCAAGAATTTTTCTTGACTCTTAAAAGAGTTATGACTTCTCAAAAAAGAATGTACTCAACTAATCGTGTTCCCCTATGTACATACATACAATTTATACGATAAAATATTTGTAATATACATACATATGTAGATACCTACCTAATTATTTTTCCTCCTTTCAGACGAATGTTTCCAACCGTGCGTGCCAGTTTTCAAAATCTTCGATCAGATAGAAAATATTGGGTTATTTTGGACATTGTTCCATGTGATAATAAGCGATATCGCTATGCCTATCATCGATCCTCATGGCTCGTGGCTGGTAAAGCGGATCCTCCACCTCCTAAGAGATTCTATATCCATCCTGACTCACCCTTTACGGGGGATCAACTACGAAAGCAAGTCGTCTCCTTTGAAAAAGTCAAATTAACAAATAACGAAATGGATAAAAATGGACAGGTAAGAGAATTGAGTCAAGTTAGTTAGTTAGTTGAGTTAGTGAGAAGGTGTCGCACCCGTCTCATTAACTCTATACTTTTTAATTTAATGTGTGTGGGAGGTAAAAATGTGAGGCTGGCTCTGTGAAGGTTTTTTTCTTTTTTTCAATAATGAATATTGCTTATTCATTCCTGATGTAATCATCCAATTCGAAGTGAGATTAAATTACGGTTGTAGATATTGAATCACCCCGTAACGGTTTTTTTTCTCTTTCCATAAATATGTATGTATGTATGTATAGTCATAATTCATATAAGTCACATAGGTACTGAACCTAGTACCTAATCTGTCATAGACGGAAAATAAAAAAATGTCACCCTCCACAGACTGCAGTCGCTGCCTGAATGTCATTCAAGCATATCTCGACCAACCACGATGATGCTTCTTCATATTTACATATTTTAATATTTCATTTTTTAATGATTATTTATAGATTATTCTCAACTCAATGCATCGTTTTCAACCCCGAGTCCATCTTGTCTCTCGCCCAGCCTACATTGATCAAGGCCCCATTGTGAACATTGAGCGAGAGAATCATCACACATGGATATATCCCGAAACTGTTTTCACAGCCGTAACAGCCTATCAAAATCAGCTCATTACCAAACTCAAAATCGATTCCAATCCCTTTGCCAAGGGCTTCCGAGACTCTTCTCGACTCAACGACTACGAAACAGAGTTATATGGATTTCCTCCTTCCCCGCATCATCATCTTGGTCTACATCCAGCCTTGTTCTTAGATTCTAATTTACTACTCAGATCCCCTTTTATGAGTCCAAATAATGACGAGAACGGTGTATCCGGCACGAACGTATCGAGCAACAACAATAATAATAATAACGTCATGGTAGCCGCAGAAAAGGCTCGTACAATGATGATGATGGCAGCTGCGGCTGCCGCAGGTCGGCCGCATCAAATGATGGATCCCCTTCAAGCCGTACTTCATCATCAGGGTCGTCTTCCATCTCCATGGAATCATCCCTCCTATCAAAGGTTTTCACCCTATGTCCTCCCGCATAAACGCTCCCCTTCCCCAAGTCTATCTCCAGGCTCTGACAAAATTGGAAGATTCTCTCCCAAAGTAAACGGATCCTCTCCACCCCCTCCCCTGAGTAGTACGCCACCCAAGAGCTAAGAAGCAACAAAACGTGCCCCTTCGTTCACCCCTCTCTTTCTCTCTCTCTCTTTTTCATTATTCTTCTTATAGTTATATAATTATATTATCATTATCATTTTGTTCTCTGTCTTCACATATGTATATCTCTCATTAATGCATTAGGTCAAAACATTATTGCTCTTATTATCAGTTAAAGAAATGTAACAAAACAAAAAAATAATCGACGATTCATTCCTTCAGATATTTCACAAACCTAAGACAAGTCAACAATTCTTTTATCATATATTATTATTATTATTATTATTATTGTTTTCTTTTTTTATATATAATGAAAAACTTTGTAAATTATAATCAGATAGTTTATAATAAAATATCATACATTATAAAAATATATATTCAAAATGTTGTATCATTTCACTTAAGTAACTCTTTTTTTTGGCAATGATACAGAGAAGAGTTATTAGTTACTCTCTCTCATTCCCATGAAATTCCCTGGTCAAAAATAAATATAATAAATAAGAAATTTGTCAAAGTAATATATATATATATATAATTTGTTTCTTCACGCGTATTAAACGGAGGGAGGAGGGAATTTGGTAGAAGGGCAGATCGTAGGTAGTATTTTATAAATAAATACATACATAAGTAACAATAGTACTAAAGGGGGTGAGAGGGGAGAGGGAGAAAAAAGAAAAGAAAGAAAGAGGGAAACAAAAAGGAGCACGGAACAACAAAGACTATCTTCATAAATTTAATGATAATATACTACAACTTCTCAAACACTGTTGCTGCTCCTCGCACTACTATTATAACTAGTATACATTCAAAGCAGATGTCCAACTAACACACATACGTATACGGTGAAATAATTCGTGCAAACACAAATAGCACATAAATAATAATAATAGTTAGTCACTTAATATGGAGAAGGGACTCGATTTCGTGACTCTCTATTTGGAACAATTCATCATCTTCCCTTTTCCTTTTTTTTTTTTTTTTTTTATTCTTTTTGAAAAGAGAGAGGGAAAATAAGTTTATTATTATTATGTATTATTAAAAATTAAAATAATAATTTGGGAGAAGCTCCTCGTAACAAGATATATAAAAAATAGAAATAAAATTTATATCATTTCTTTTATTTTAACATGTCATCATCATTCGTAGAGAGAAAAGGAAGGAAGGAAACGTTTTGACAAGAAAATAAATTCTTTATTGTTGCTATATTATAATAATGCTGTTGTTGTTATGGAAGCATATCTAACATGGTTTTAATATGTTTTTTTTTTTTTTTTTGAGAAAATAATTCGTGGAGTCGATGGGGACACGCGACTCCTTTATGTATCTATTTATAATTGATCAAATTTAAATCCAAATTCGTCAAGGGACATTTTTTATAAATATATATACATATATATGTATACATCGAATAATCTATTTTTTTTAGTCGTGTTATCTCAGTATAAAAAATAAAAGAAGGGAATCACGCAACCTTTTTCTTCTTCTTTGAACTCATTTATTTTATATTAGTGCCTTATATCCTTTTTATGCTTTAATGTACCTAGAAGAAAAAAAAATAGTTAATATGATGAAGAAATGATAATTACATTCAATTAACTTTTTTTTTCTTTAGAAACATAAAAAAATATATATACAGAGTTAAGACAATGAGGCGGAGGGGGGTTCCGATGAGGGGAATCCATTTGCTATGCTTTCCATTTCTAACTGGTACCCTGGGAAAAAAATCAAGAAAAAAATCAAAACTCCATTCTTCTACAGTCATTATAAACTATATCAACCAGTGCTTCTCAAACTTTTGAATCCAAGGGTGTACTAGTATTAAAAAAAAATGAAATTGTTGGTTTTGAGGGGCGTCATATGCAGAGCTCCAGAGAGGGTTAAAAGTCTGGTGGATCCTTTATCTTTAAATTTAGAGCATGATTTATGAGTCTTGTTTTGTTTTTTAATATGTAAATCAATTTTGAAACTTCTTTTTGTATAAAAAAAAATTAAGAATTAACTGACTCTGTTGTCTATTATTAATTATATATAACCAGCCCTGAATTAGGGCAGTAGAAAACAGCTTTAAACAAGGGACTTCTCTCATACAAATCAAATTCTCTAATTTGAAAAGCCCATTGAGCTAAATAGACAAGGTATTCCTTGTAATGAATTGCACATTTGGTTTTGATTATATATATATATATACGGGCTGCAGAGCCAGAGAGCCGTAGGTTGAAAACCCTTGAACTAGACTACTCTGAAAAAGTAAAAAAAAAAAACCAACTCCATTCCTTTTCACCTTATAAAAACACATATATCATTTTGTAGGCTCACCCTCAAAACAAAGTCAAACATTGGCATCCATTGTAAATAGTAACGAGGATCTCTTTATTCAATGGCGGGGGAACAAAAAGAGGTTATTTAGGGAAGAAGAAGAAGAGACCACCAGGACGGAAGGAACAACCTCTTTTTCTCTCAGGTGCCAGCCATTCCTTCTCCACCTCGTTTCACATCATACTACGGAGAGATTCACTCGTCATAATAAATAGGACCATAACTACTACAATAAAAGAAAGAATTCAATTTTTTTTTCTTTACATTGAAGCATCTTCTTCTACAAATAGTAGTAAGAAAGACATATTTGACATTCCACCACTATATTATGTCGAGGGTGGTGCAAAGGAGGCAGGGAGGTAGTTTGTTTACATGGGCAATCAACTTGGACTAATTGAAGAATAAGAAGAATAAGAAAACAAACTCGTTGTCATTCATTCATTATCTAGTTAGTTAAAAGTTACAAGAATGACCTAAGAAATCCGTCAAAATATTTTACTAATAGAAAAATATGCATTCTAAATGTTTTTTACATCTCTTCTTATTGCCCCTATTACAAGGGTGTCTTGAAGGTTGATTAAATACACAACTTTAATTTCATTTTGTTAAGAAGTAAAGAATTCCCAATGACACCGGTCAACGGTCAAAAATCCTAAGTATATTAAAAGTTATTCAGTTTTGCTTCATATCTCGTTGAAAATATGTAAGTCTCAGCTCTTGAATGCATTTTTTATTAATATTCAAAAAGTTACAAAGGTTTTGGCCAACTTTTGAGCCTATTCCGGCCGCCTATGCCCTCGGAAGTCCGTTTAGGTCAAAACAAAGAAGACTGAAAATGGAATTTGCATTAAATACACAGTAGCGAGTCATTGTTTTTTAATGCACAAAATGAGGTTCCTTCTAGGCTTGAATATAAGTTGAAGTTGGAAAATGGGCCTAATTAGCTCAGAAATTAGAGTCCGATTTCTCAAAAACCGTTGTTGGACTCTTAAATTTTTTTTGTACAGGTTTGAAATCAGCATACTAAAACAAAACTTTTAGCTCCCCTAGAATTTTTGACATTTCAAATTTGAAAACACCTCTGTTATCAAATACAAAGCCCTTCAACAATTGTTGGCAAATGATGCAATTTGCTAACTATTAGTGATGATGTATCGATTTCCAAATTTTGACGCCCCGTTCAAAATTTTAATGCCGTGTTAGAATCAGACGCCTAAGCCGTCCAATGGAACAAACTTTATTCATAATTTATATGAGCCAGTAACATGTTCATCAATCGACTGCCTTGGTGGTATAATGAGAGTCCATAAAGGAGAACATTAATTAATTAATTTAAGGCTGAATTAAGAATGATGGTAATCTAACTTTGTGTCACTTTTATTAGTTCCGATGGGCATAGCAATAATTTAACAAAGCCTACGGAGGAAATTCAACTTGTAAACTTACAAGATGCAATATTGAAATTCAGACCTTTGTACGGGCACTTTAAAATTTGAAACTTTTTCACTGACTCATAAGAAGGAAAGACAAGTTTTTCTACAGCCCATATTAAGAACTGACCCTCCTCTACGTTCAACAGCTGGAGAAAATGACGAAAAGTTTTAGCTACCAACTCTGTAGAGCTTTATAATATTGGAATCTTCAAATCAATTAACCCGAACCAGACCCGACACATTTCTTCCTACAGGAGTCTAACACAGTCCCCATGACGCATATACAAATTGAGTCTGACAAAAACTCACCTGATTCTTCAACCTCTACCAGTGGGAACTTTGGACAAAAGTACGGGTGAGTAGGGGAGAAGGTCCTGGATTATAAATGGCAGCCAGACTTTTTTACAGGGATATGCATCAAGACCCCCTTTTGTAGAATGAGAGCTCATCCCCTAGACTACACAAGCCCAAGATTCTTGAGTCTCAAAATCCATTGTCCGTCTTGACTACTCGCAATGATTTCTTTATATAAAAATTGAGACCGACTCGATTTTGTGGTCAGACCGGACTCGTGACATGAATTGTATATCACTCTCCAACTTTATCATGTTTTAGATGACTCCCTCAAAAATTATTTTCATAAACTTTAATACCTAAATATATGTATAATAACTATAATAAAATTATAGAGCCAAAATGGTTTGAATTCCCTTGTGGTGAACTTTTTCTTTTTTTTCTCTTTTTTTTTTTTTATGGCTCATCAGAGTTTGTTATTATTGTTTTGTTTTTATGAAGAAGTTTTAGCATATCTATGTGTGTATTTCAAAAACTCATAAAAATGTAATAACAATTAATAAATAAAGAGATAATTGAATTGTTTTTTCTTATTATTATTGTTTTTTTCGGAGAAAAAAAAAAAAACTACGAAGAAAGGAATTTTATATTATTATTTAGTGGGGGTCTTCTCAATTACAAATTCAAACGATAATAATAATAATAATAATTATTATTATTTTTGTTCTTCATAGGTAAAGAAAGAAAGAAAGAAATAAAGTGACAACTTATTTACGACATACAGAAATTAATATAAATAGAAATTTGTGAATTTCTAATATTTTTTAAAAAATTCTTTAAAATATAATATAAGAAAGAGTTCCCCCTAATTACTATTAGAGTTGATTTTTTTTTTGTATTTCTTTTAATTTACTACTGTTGAAAGTTTAACATTTTTTTAAGAAAATATATTATATATCTATAAATATATCAATTCTCTTGACGATATTTTTATTGATTTCTTAATGGATTTGACAAATTGATGTAGGTTTTTTGTTTTTGTTTGTAAGGTTCTACTGGGACTTGTATTTTCTTATTGTTTAATGGTATTTTCAGACTATCTATATCTATATATATATATATATATGTATTAAGTATTTAATTAAACACAAAGTTATAACCATTTATTTTTAATTAGAATAAATTTTATGGCATTAAATGAACAGAGATTTCTTCTAGGCGATTCTAAAATGATGTTTTTAAAGGTATTTTTCCAATCATGACTAAAATAAAAAGTACCACGAACGAATACTTTATAATATATTTACTTTAAATATAAAAGTACTAATTGGCAATCATTTTTGCTATAGTTTGCTACAGTATTGACACATATTGGAGTCTAAAGGCATAGTGAATTGAAGCATTAATTTGTATCTGCATAGTCACACAATTAATTATAAACGTACATATGAAATATATTTGATATTTTTCATATCTCGAACAAAATTGAGCCCCCCCCCCCCTCCACTTTGAATATTTCACTGTTTACTAAAATTACCTTCAAGAATGTTGTCTTAGAATCTATTTGTAACATTTTCAATCAATTAATACAGAGTCTGGTTGAATGCATTTACAATTAAAAGCATAGCATTCAATTGACATCATGATTGTGAAAATCGGCCATTTTGGAGGAAGAGTTGAAGTAGGGATGAAATTTTACAAGAATAAAAACCCTTGCTGTTTTCTTAAGACGCAAGACAAATTATTGAATTATTGGCGGGATTTTATATGGAGTCACAAATAATTGGCATGACCGTCTATCAAATTTCTCTCTCTCGCTCTTTCTCTGTATTAAGCCTCAGACCCTATTAATAGTTTGTATTTAAAATAAGCCATTACATCATTATACAATTTCTAGTCGATAAAACAGCTATTATTTTTTCAGGGATCAGATTTTTTTTTATACAATGGTTCCTTCATCCATTCGATGCAAAATGAATTGTACAAATCCAGGCATTTTCTAAAGGGATTTTCAGTATTTGCAATTTGATTGGCCTTTATTCAAATATCCCTATTTGCTATTTCCTACAATAAGTACTCAATTCAAGAGGTCACCTTTCAGCTTTTGTCATTTATAGAGCCTTTTGAGCAAGTTTCCTTACGATTTGCTATTGAAAATATGTTTATTTTATATGTATGATAAAACACTCAACTACATAGATGCCCCCCCAACATGGCGTCGCTTGGATAGTATAACGCCAGTCAAAACGCTCTATAGATAGCTTCAAGTGAAAAAAATATATATTAGGAGGTGAACTATTTGGGGGCAGTGACGTCACGATAAATGATCTCCCCTCCTGCATGAGGTTGTACAACTATTCAATTAAATCGATTATGGCCTCGTATCTTTATAATAACCCATTGAAGAAAATAAAAAATAAGGAAAAGAAGAATAAGAAAATTGATTGCGTTTTCTTATCAATAATGAAGAACTGTGAGGGGGGGGGGGGGGGAGAGAACGGTTTATAAAACAAAACCAAAAAAAAAAAAAAACCACCAAGAAATATTAGATCGACCAATCATCTATTTCATAATTTAACCATTTACTTTTATATATATATATATAAGTAATAAAATCTCCTAAAATGGAAAAAAAAAAAAGATTTTCTGATTAAGAATTTATCCGTTTTTAAGAATAAAAAAAAAAGAAAGAAAAAAAGCCCAAATAGGGGTATATATATATATATATATAAATGGTTATTGTACCATTATGATAGGCAAATGGGTTTCATATTTTATATATATATATATAAAATAATAAGAAATAACAAAAAAAAAAAAAAAATTGAAATGAAGGATTCGAACCTCCTCCTCTTGATATAACAACAACAACAACAACCAGACCCCCAATCCACTCACACTATTATACTTTGTACGTAGTACAAAATTATTCCCCTTGTCCCACTTGTTGAGAAACTGTTCCTAACTCCTCTTTTCATATGTGCCCATCAAGGAGGTCTCTCCCTGACACAGCATGAACCACCATTCTTTCCTCAAATCTTCTCTTCAGAGAGACAACGACGACCACCTGGTCGCTGTCACGTTATTTTTATTACTACTCTCTTCGAAACCATTATCTGAGCTGTCAAAATCAATAAAGGTGTAATCTTTAAAAAATAAAAAATAAAGTAAGAAAGAAAGAGTTGGCAAATTGAGTGAAGGATTCAAAATGGGTTCTTTTTATTGTAGATACATACGTATTATTCTAACGGGTAGAAGAGATGAAACTATGTCCTTTTGTAAGGAAAATTAATTATTCACTTTATTTATTTATATTTTATTTTGTCAAAAGGTATTATTACTATTATTTATTATTAAGAAATCATAGATTATATTAACATATTATATATATCGTCGTCGATGTGGGTTAATTACATCTATCATACTATGTACAAAGAAAGAAATCGATACAACATATCTTGCTATTTACAAATATATGTATCATCATAAACCCCTCCCGAAAAATGTCCTCCATTTACTGTTTCATAAATATATGTATATATTTGATAATAACACGGCCATTATATATTATACATACGTATTATTTAAAGGCATTGAGACTATTTTTTTGTTTTGTTTTTTAATTGCTTGTAAACAATTGCAAAAAAAAAACAAAAAAAGACTGGCTTTAAAACATTAAATAACAATAAAGAAACACACATGGAACTATTTTTCATATAAGTTATTATATTATAATTAAATGGAATTGTATATATATTTATATATATATATTACACATTTAGTATACCCAAGGTAGAGAAAAACTCTTTTGTAAAATGATACGAATAACAATGAATCTGCGTTTTTGAAATTTATAACTATACCGACAACATAAATTATTATTATTATTATTATACTTTCTTACTCAAAAATGATTTAGACTTAATTAACTATAAAATTGAAATTAAAAACTAGGAACAAAAAAAAATTTTTTTTTTCATTTTTTTATTGCAGATTATATTTTTGAGGGGTGTTTCTGCTCACCTCTGAGTGTGTGATTTATCTATCTATAGTCTACTTATTAGTATATGATTGTAATAGACAGGGAAATCAATTAAAAAATTCATAAAAAGTATGTATATATATATTTGAAAGAAAATGAAGCAAATACCCGGCTCTTAAAATATTATATTCGACATTCCCCATTCTCAACGCTCATAACACTGCAACAATGATTTTAAAGGTTAATTTAAGTATCATGCCTTAATGACTTTAATGACTTTTCTCTTTCCCACTCATAGCTAACTAACTACTTCACATTCATTTCCGTTAAAAAATCCAGAATCAGGGGAAAAAGTCGTGTTTTGGAGCGTGAGGAGGCTACAAAGTCCGTATGACTATACTCAAAGAGTATCCTTTTCCTTTTATGTCCCGGAATGTCATCGTAGAGTCGGACTGCATCAGATACTGTCACTATTTCATCACGTCCCCCAAGGAGAAAGAGTGTGGGTGAGGCAACGTTGCTCAAATTGTAGAGTGGAGGAGACGAAGAGCCATACTTTTCCTTGTTGGTATCCGCTGAGCCAAAGTTATACTTTTGAAATAACCCGGAGCGATACCATTGTGCAAAATGGGAGAAGGAGCGGTAGCTGGACCCTTGGAAGATGTTATCCGCATATGAGGGGAGAATGTCATAGTCTAAATGCGTCTCCCCATAGATGAGGGATCCAAGAATTGGACAATAAGTGTGGATATGTCCATGAGGAGGAGAGCAGAGTTTGTATGCGGCCCATAGGAGGAAATCCTTGGCTAGCCATGCTTCAAAGGATCCAAATATATCCTCGGAAATAATCTTGTACAAGTCTCCGCCTCGAGAATATCGAAAATGAATTGCCGTTGAACTATTGACGTAGAGGGCAGGTGCAAGTAGAACCCCTTTTAAAAAGAGAATTAAAACTTTCCGGATCATGGCAAAAATACATACCTCCACGGATTTTGGAGTTATAGTCTGGTAGGTCGGAGAGGAGAGCCAAGTACTGGGATGCTCCTTGAGAGATCCCTACAAAGAATAGGGATTTTTCGCCAGTATCATTCAGAATATAGTCAATGACTTGAGGGTAGTCAATAAGAGCCATTTCTTCAAATCCGAAATCCCAAAACTCCTTTGAGGAGGTACTCGTAGCACTGCTGTTTTTAGAGTAGCTGTTCCCACGATTGTTAATTAGCCATACGTCATAGCCTTGAAAGGAAGAAGAAGAAATAGAGAGAGGGGAGGGTGGATATGAAATTAAACATGAAGATTCATACCATGATCTGCTAGAACATAGCCCAAATAATCCTCTGGATCCCCAATTAAAAACCCAGAGCTACCCATAGACGAACCATGCCCTAACAAAATAGGCACTGAATTGATAATATTACCCTGTTTTCCGTGAGGGATACGATGAATGCAAAGAATATAATTATCCGAGGTCGTTAGAAAGATCTCTTGGACCGGATAGCCATGAGAAGTCACTAATTCCGGCTATCAATAAACAAAAAAACAACAACTATATATATATCAGCGCCCTATCTAGAGAAAAAAGTGACTTACAACTCTTTTCCTCAATTTCTGAACCGTAGCCGTTATGTCCTTATCCAGAGAGTAGAGGCCATATGAGAGAAGAACCAATGAAATAAGGAAAAGGAGTGAGGAGGAGTGAGGCTTTGCCATGTTGCACCTTCAATGATGGATTGGATTCAGTCATCACCTTTTTCAAGAGTCAAAACGTTAGTTTATGATTCTAAAAAAAAAAAGTCAAGAACATTAGGAGGAAGGAATACGAGGGAGGAGGAGGCTCTTGTTATCAGGAGGGTCAAGGTTCAAAAAAAGAAGGACAGGTAATATTTGCTAAGTGATTCATTCATCCCTATAAAACAACACAGAGTGTCTTTGTGAGTGATTCTCATTTTGCTCTTTAGAACATTAACTAACTAATAACTCATTCATTATATAATTATATAAATACTTACAGCATCCAATTTAAATTATGGTAAGTAGTATAATAATGATAATATTAGAAATTCACCATAAGCATACATACATACATAGATAGGTAGGTAGATAGAATGTCTAATTACATAATTACTTTCTATTCAAAAATTTCTTGATTATGTAAGGTATATTGATCATGTAACATTATTTAGACATATGAAACATGAATTAAACGTGATGGATAACGAAAAAGTAAACTACTAATATTACTACTACTAAAAGCAAAAAATACCGGGAAATTTGAATTTAATTTTTTTTGCAAGGCATTACGATAGGGAAAAATGTTTTTGTTTTGATAGTTTTGATACTAACTATCACTTTCATCTATGCCAAAATACACGTTAAAATACTCATTGGCTTTTGAAATACGGGACGTCCTTTTTTGTAAACAGCTAAAATATATAATAATTAATTTGTCGTTTTTTTTTTCAAAATGTCTGATTAAAAAAAATTGCAAATATTAAACTTAATTCATGACAAATAAAAAGTTGTAGATATCATGTCATATGTGAATAATATTGCAAAAAAAACCCACAATTTTTTAAATCCATTTGATAGTGAGAGATTCGAAAGAGATCAGAGACGGCCCTAATTCTAACCATGAACCACTAAATGTATTTGAAGACTTTTTTTTTTTTTTTTGCAATATTACTCAATATGCATACTGTTTTGAAAATTAGACAAAAATCTTGGGCCAATGATGTGCATTGCCTTGGCGAACTACATGGAGGAGGTGTAAGTCAACTTTTGATGATTATAACTATATACAGATATTTTAATATATATATACACAAATTTCCCGATATTTTTTGCCCATAGCAGTTATTATACAAATGTCCCTTCACAATGTAAAGCAAAGCAAAGCAAGGAAAGGAACAAACAAACACACAAACACTCTGATAAATAAGACAAACATACAAACTATAATTATCTTAATTTGTCAACAAGAATGATAACAGAGCAAGTTAGATTTTAAATTTGTAATTAACCTTGGGTTATGGGTACCTTTTGTGGATACTCCTCATGTGTGTGTCACAATAAATGATCCTATAATGATCCCCCCCTCCCTTTTGAGAGGGGGAGAAACAACTCCGAGTATTCAAATGAATCTTGAATGAACGAACCACAGACCTAATCTCTACCAAATACTTTCAATCTGTCTTTTGGATTAGAAATAGGGAACTGCTATGGTTGTAAGCCATTTTAAATCCCTAATCCTCCTGTTTCCAAACAGGAGGAGATAATAATAAATGTCACCCCGTATGGTTGCTCCTAGATGAATGAATGGTTGCCTATAATATTAACTATGTATGTATGTATGTAAATTTATTCTCTATGAATATTAAAAGGGAAAATAAAAACCTCCAATAAGAACTCCAGAAGCGAGTATTCTGAATTTTTTTTTTTTTTTTTTCATATAGCCCAAGATTTGTTATATTATGCTAATTCATTCTGTAATTTGACAACTCTCCTTTTTTTTGTAAAATATTAAATATGAAAGAAGTTGAATGGAGTTGAAAAGCTTTGTTAAGAATAAATAAGTAAATAAATAAATATGAAAAATAACATTTAAATATGTATTTATTAATATAGTTTTTTTTTCTGACAGTTCTCTTTTAGGGGCCTCTTTTAGGCTGTGCTCTTGATTTTTTGTTTTATTTTAAGGAGGTATGCAGGCTGATAAAACTAAATTTCATATGCATCATAATGAATATGAAGCTTTCAAAAGGGTTTTTTTTTGTTGTTGGAAAGAACAATTTTTTTTTTTAAAAAAATGTACTAAATCTTTTGTGCGGTCTTGTTTTCCTTTTGTAACTTATATTTGACAAAATATTCGTATATTTGGCAAAAGATATGTTCATAAAAGGGGGGTTATTTTCCCCTTAACCCCCCCCCCCCCTTGATTAAGATACACTTAACTTACGAATACAAAAATGATATTAAATAGATTTTGAATATGTGTTCAATGCTATTAATGAACGTGATCTGAGGGTCCTTTGATGGTACTAAGAGGCTTTGAATATATATTCTATTTTTTTTTATTTCTCTTGGTCCAAAACAACACATTTCTAAAAAAAAAAAAAAAGTATCCAGGGGTTGTCTCATAAGCTCTGAGTACAAAACAATCCCTTCAACATAACAACACTTTTTTTAAAAGCCACAGAAAGTGGTTTTTATTTTACTTGTTTGAGGGCTCGTTGTTCGTAGTATAAGGCTCACCTGTTACTCAACTTTTGTAATAGATAGAGTATCTATGAGTAAAGATTCTTATGTCTCATTGATATGCTTTAGCACTGCTATTATTAATAACCAATTCTGACACCAGATGTGAAAATAACTTGTCATTCTATTAATAACCATATGTACTGATTCAACTCAAGATATAAAAAGACCTTTAAAAAACTACTATTTGTTTGTTCTCATTCATCCTTGTAAAAAAAATCTACAAAAAAAAAAAAAAAACCTTCTCAAAAGTTGGAATTTTGTCAAAGTTATTTAGCAGAATTTAATTTAAATTCTTATGCAAAAAAATTAATTAAAAAAAAAACCTTCATGAGTTTTAACTCTAACCTACCTTTTCAATATATTTAAATGAAGTGGTACGTAGCACGAGGGATACCTGTTACCTTCCTTGATTTCTCTCAACTTACCCATAATATAATAATAAATAAATAAATATATGTAGTTGTGATATATCATTTTATATATGGACAAAATTTCGAGTACCTAGTTCGTTGTATGAGAGAGTCTCCTGACTTATTTTACTAATCACTTATGAATGAGGGGGGGGGGGGTAAACATCAATATATGTACGAAGTAGTAGTTGTAGGTCTTTCAAAAATGATGTTTGAACAACACTATCATGATCCATGGAATTCAATTTGGGACAAATTAAACGTATTGTATGGACATACAGGATTGTTGTTTGGACCTCAATGATGATGGGTTTTTTTGGGTTTTTTTTTTTTTTTTTTATTAATCATTCTCATCTCCATCAATTAGTTATTATTATTATTATTATTATTCTTTTTTCTAATTTTTTTCTTCTTCAAAGAATGTTTCTTTAGAGAGAGAGAGAGAGAGAGAGAGAAAAAAAGTATTTATTTAATTTTTTTTTCTTCCTCTCTCCTCTTTCTTTTCACAAACATTCCATCAGTTTTTTTTTAGTTGTTATTATTATTATTATTACCATCACTACCACCACGACCCTGATGATCTTCATGGATGATAGTAGTTCCAGACAAAAACTCAGCAGGAAGGATGAATGTGCACATCACTTCTGATTAACCACATAAATTGAGCACTTTTTATAATAATAATAATAATAATTATAAACAGGTCTTAAAATGAAAAGTTGGTAAGTATCATCATCATCGTCATCATCATCATTTGATACAAATTATTCATAATTTGCCCATAAATATTATATATATAGAGAGAGAGGTCCTTACAATTTTTGATCCAAATATTTAGGGTGGGCGGGCCAGCGTTCAAATGATTATTATTTTTTTTTTTTTGACAAAGACGTCCGTCCGTGTCAAGATGGGTGTTCGAGAAGTCGTCATCATTATCATCAAATTGTGTGGCTAACTTTCTGTAGACGGTATCAAATATATATATATATATACAGGAGGGGCTGGGCCAGACAATATTAATATGTATAGTTAGTTACATATTTTGGGAGCAAATAAGAACAATTATTCAAAAATAAAGAATGGATCTAAATAACAGTGTGTATGATTAGGGATCCTGATTATTCTACAAATAGACACTTGTTTGTTTGTAGAAGTTGCAATGTCTACGTTCCATAATTATTATAGCTCATCAACCTCTTTCATTGCCAATTAGTCATTGTGGATACTATCATTTGATTTTGATGCTGCTTTTAGATTTAATGAATGAATTAATTAATTATACTGAGACCTTCAAAATTTGATGATGAGAAAAAACAAACAATTGAAGCTAATATTTTATTTTGATTCTCTAAATTGAGAGTACTTGGGACTGATAAATTACTGATTAATTTTACTGACCAGGGGTGCGAATGGAATTGATTTCAAACGTCTCTGGTGAGGTCATTATATCTCATTTTAAATCCCCTAAATTGACCATCTCCTGAAATCTCCTTTTGACTCCATAAACAACATCAAATTATGAATGCTAGGCCTTCAAATCCCATTTTGGTCTAAAAGATCATTTTCTAGCAAACTTGGGCAACGTTGGAGGCCTATTTCATATACTGGGTCAAGTACCACTCAGTCCATCTTGACCCTACTAATCCCCTGGTTCTCCTCTTTCAAACAAAGGGACTCAGGCTTATATTAATAATTTAGGTCCTGTTTCTCTGTTCTATTTTTTAAAAGCAGGACCTTTTGCTCTCCTTTCAATATCCCCTGCCTGCATTAAATTTATTACAAATCTGTAATATTTATTACAAAGACCATACAACCCCAGAGACTAAGACAGGACACAGAGTTTGAGGAATCCAGACCTGTTACAAACTAAGAGAAACAAATTGCTTTTGTTGTTCCTAGAAAATGACAATTTTAATCTATTTGAAGAGAGCAAGATCCAGACTTGTTAGGGTTTGAGACTGAAACGAAATGATACCTTCAAAAAATCTGTATCAAAACGGATCCAGAGATCCATCTAATAAACCACAATACTTAGCAAATACAGAATTTACGTTTCATAAATTATTTTTTTTAAATGTTTTTTTTTTTTTTTGTAAGGAGTACAATCCATACATACAAATTACCAATGGCATTAAATCCCAAGGTATATAGAATCACGTCGAGCTTTTTTGTCCACTCACAACCTCGACTCACAAAAGGAGAAAAAACAAATTTGCAAATACATATGGTAGCAGCTACCCTTCTGTATTTTCCTTGTTGCCAACTTGTTAATATTATGCAGAATTTAATATTTAGATATACTATACATTGATAAATTCTACCAATCACAAACCAATTGTTACTACTTGTAATATATTCAAAATTCAAAAAAGGGCGCGCAATTTAATATATTTTTTATATATCAAAATCATAAATAATAAGAATGCTCTTTTTGAGTTACTAACACGACGTGTCAGCTGCTTTAAATCAAAAGAGTCAAAAGATGAAAATCAGCTGAAGAGAGGGAGAATAGAGTGTATTTTTGTTCATCCCAAAAAGCTCGTTGTGAATATACGTATAGGTGTAATATAATTGTCACGCAATCTCACTTAGAGCATTGACAGAAAAGAAATGTAATTATGAATGAAATATAACGTCATACCTATATTGACATTTCCCCTATTATTTCTCCCATTAATTGCCCCATTTCTGTTTTGTTTGGAGCCCCTATGAGTGTACATATGTTGGAGTACATACATAATATGTAGATTGGTTTGAACATTATTCATTTTATATTGCCTATGACTCTACACACACACACACAGTCAAGGAGGGAACAATTAATTTCATTCACAATAGGGAGTTGTGAAATGAGATATTACCTACTTAGAGATCCCAGGTCCTGATAAACCCTTCTGCCAACTGCCTTTCTTTTTATTGTCTGTTTTTTCTTTTTTACAATTAAAGTTCGGGAGTGGAATTGTGATTATCTTATTATCACTGATTTTAAGGTGTGATAAGGAAGAGAGAGAGAGTGAATCCCTCCTCCTGTGATGTCATCAAACCCCAACAAAAACAACTTCCTGCTAAAAAAAAAAAAAAAAAAAATAGACTCAAAATGCAAAAAAAAAAAAAAAAAGGAAAAAAAGAAACAAGAACGCCCTCTGGTGGCTCTGTAAAAAAATATGTAAAAGATCCCGAATATAAACTATTGGTATATTGAATTAGAATTATAAGCTCATAATTCAAAACTGACTCAAAGTCTTTCTTTTTAGTAAAGCTAATGACAGTTACGAACGTGTTGGGACAAAACACGTCAAATAGTCAGTACATCAGCGTCTTAGTCCAAGGATCAATGGGACTGTATGAAGATAAAGTAAGTAGCAATCAACCAATTGATACGAAGACGATACCAAGACTTGAATAGATTGAAATCAAAAAATTGTTCCTGTTTTTTTTTTTTTTTTTTTTTTGAGAATATGAAATTTTAATCAATTTGCTTAAGCACAGAGACAAAGACTTTCAAGAATCCAGAGCGAGAAGAGGCTCTGACTGATCTCGATAACCATTCAACCATAGCAACAAGAGATACATTAGTTAAAAAAACAAAATGAGTATACAACACCCATGATGTCATACTCTGACGGGCCATTTCAAAAGACATTGGAGAGTCCATAAGATGGTCCCGAGTTACTGGTCTTCAATGAACAAATACGGAACTAAACAAGGGTCACACTCCAAGTAAAGACTACTGTATCCTAAAGTTGTTGTTATTTTTTTATAGAAAGTGTGAAGAAATTTAGCTTCAAAGCAAGGTTACAATTTGGTTGTCAAACATGAATATATATATATATATATATAGAGGTACTTTTCTGAAACGCCCCCTAGGCGTAGGAATGCTCCCATAGAGATCGATACAACTCGAGTACATCATAATATTTAGTGCTGACATCACGTATTTAAAGCACTTTACATATATACATATATATATATATAATGTGACCTCCTATCGTAGCCAAAAAAACAACAAGGTCAAAATGCAAATAGACAAAGACCCCTCCTTAGTAAAGAAATATCTTGTAGCAATACGGTCATCAAGGGTTGACATCCAGGCCTCAACAACATCTACACCTCATTGATTATCCACCTCCCTTGTATGTGCGATAACAATTCTTGATTATTATTATTATTATAATTACTACATATTATCAATACTACAAACGAACGACATACATACATACATACAACTCATGTTTGTCATCAGGATCGCAAATATTTTGCTTATTTTTTTGCTTTTTTGCAAGAATCATTCGAATAATAAAATATTTTTCAAATCCACACGCAGGATTTGCTTACGAAGGTATTTGTGGCCCACACATATTTAGAAATTGTTTCAATTTCAAATCAACTCCTCGTAAATTTCTTTTAATTAAATTTCTTAAAGAATGTGTCATAAAATATGCAGGGGCTGGCTGAGAAGAGGAAAATTGAGATGCAGCACATTCTTCGTATTTATATTTATATATATACATTGTATCACGGATGATTCTCTATTGCAAGGATACAAGGAGTATTTGTACTCTATCAACAACAACAACAACAATAAATTCCCAGTGAACGCATTGCCAATTAGCTTTTCTTCTCAAATCACTCCATTGAGACAATGGTGCAGTCAATTGATTAGAATCTCCTTCACGACTTAATTTAAGACTCTTCGTAAAAGAAACCCCCTGTAAATGAGTGCAGCGCCACTTCATCCAGAGGTAAATATTCAGGAGAGATCCATTACAAAATGAAAGAAGTAGGGATACAGTCGAGCCTCTTAATAACGAATGTTACAGGGCTTTGTTAAAAATGTATCTCGTAAGGAGAGTCATCATGATTATTTTGAATACACACTTCTGAGAGTTAATTGATTGAATGAAAATGAAATCAAAGACATGGCCGAATTATGACTTATCTTTATCCGTTAAAAAAAAAAAAAAGTAGACAAAAACCTGTCTTGGAACCAAGTTTTTTTTTTCTTTTTTTTTTCTTCTTCACTCAACGTATTTTCGCAGTCATTCCCTTCCCTTCTTCTTCAGCAAATAAAACTACTTTACTATTGTAAAAAAAAAAACCCCGAGTTTTATTCAAATTGATGCAAAATATTGGACTCTGGCTTTGAGCACAAACAAAACTTTCGCCTCAGTCTGAACATACTTTTATACATTGTACATTGGATACTGTGCTCAAATCCGGGGGCGTACTGGCCCGGCGGTCAACCGGTCAATAACCGGTGCGCCCCTCTGAAATCTTTACTAGGCGCCCCTTCGATTTAGCATAATGCGCCTTTATCGTACAAGATATTTACTCTTTGCCCGGTGGAAATTTTCGCCCCAGTACGCCCCTGCTCAAATCACATCCTATCTGTTGACCTCATGGATTTGGAACACAACTCATTTCCTTCTCAATGCTTCTTCTTCTTCCTCTGGAGCAAATAGGCTCATAACATATAGTTATGTATATATAAAATAAGAGGCATAGAGCACAAGGAATTTCCTTCTCCATAGTCTTCCTCGTGTCAATGCGCACCTCGTTAGAGAGAGAGCCGACTGTATTTAATTAATTGAAAACATGACCTTAGCGCATTAGAGAACGACGATAGACTTATATACATACATACATATATAATTAAATTCCTATGTTAGGACCACATTATTATATAAATTAGTTGTAGCTTCCCCCCCTCACTATTTCAAGAAGTAGTCAGTCCATTTACCGACAATTAAAAAAAGAGTCGAAAATTTATGAAAAAAAAAATGATTTTTTTTTTTTTTTTTGTTAAAAGATATTTCATTTTCCTCCTCCTCTACTAATAGTGACCTTAGGGGAATTCAAAAAAAAAAAAAAAAAAAAAAAAATACAGAATAGATTTATTGTTAAAACTACATACATACATTTACCTCTCTACCAAAGTATGTAACTAAGTAACTTAATAAGTATATATATTATCAAAGCAGGCATTGACTTTTTTTTTTTGTGGATGAGGTTGAAAAAAAAAAGCATAAATAAATTTGGCAAAGTTATTATTAGAAACAAAAGATGATACTTGCTAAAAATGGCTATGGGTAATAATTATTTACAAAACACGTCTTTTGTGTTGTCTGTGAAGAAAGAAATCAAAAAAAAAAAAAAAATAGCTACGTATTATTTAGGGATTTTCAACAAAGCATTGTTTGCCAATTTTTCTTTCCTTTTTTTTTCTTTTTTACAGATATTTTATTATTATTTGGTCACGCAGACAAAAAAAAAATGATTTTTTTTATTCCTTAAAAAAATAAAAGGAGTTTTATGAAAGAAAGAGAATATTCCATAGCGAACACACACACAACAACCTTCTAACGCCCTCTGCCATCAAAAATGACTGTTTTTTTTTATTTTTTTAAATACCTAAATAAATGAATTTTTCTAATGGTTAATGATAGCTATGTAAATACCATTCTGTTCCGAGATTCAAAGAGGATCAAGATATTGAGAAACTGACTAATAATTGACAAAGAATAATACTATAATTTGTATTAATTTTTTTTTTCCCCGCTCCTTTGACCGTTCTCTCCACAATCAGATCAAGGCTTTGCAGGTTCGAGGAAAAGAACCGAACAAAAGTTCATGGAAAGAGTACAAATCAAGGAATTATTTCAAAGAAGGGATCTGAATAGCAAGATCCATTTTGGTATCAGCTACATCATTAGCTCTTGCCCCTTAAAGTTTGATCGAGCAATTCCCAGAAGAGTTCAAGTAGTTGCTTCTTGACTTGTTGAGAATCTGCTGAGTGCCTCAAATTAAATATTCTTCCTTTTCATTATATTGAAATTCAAAGTGGACTCATTGCTTAAAAGGTCATGGAAAAAAAAACTCCAAACAGATCGAATTCAGAATAAATAGACTATATAATTATATGTACATGTAAAATTTCATGAGTTGAGACCCATTAGTGTAGCAAAAACACTTTCAACGTAAGTGCGTATGATATAGGTGAAATTCCTATTAAACATGAATATGCACATTGGTGCAAAGTAGGCGAATTATTATTTGCAAATTTATAATTACATACAACCATACACATATTTAAAAGGGCAAGCCTGTCACCACCTTCATTACAAGAGAGAGAGAAAAAAAGTTTGGTAGCCACTGCTCTAATACACTCTTTTTTCACTTCGTGATCATTTATCCACGCATATTTTTTTTTTTTTAAATATATATATATATATATATATTTGTACAAATGATGCATGCAAGCTTCTTCATGTTGATGAAGCAGCTTGGTTCATGAACAGACACACACACACACACTCATAAAGATATATGAACAATAATGATCCATCACAGACATGTAGTATGTATCTCTCTCTCTCTCTATGTTGAAGTACAAAAATAGTTTGTCAGGTAAAAAAAACTACAAAATAGAGTAATAATAATAATAATAATAATCTAATTGTTGTTAAATCATTTCATCATTTTGAGGAGGGAAATGAAATGGTTTTTTTTTTTTTTTTGTTTTGCTGTTGTTTTTTTTTCTATTCAACAAATACCTACGTTCATAAATATCTAAATTATATATTTACAAAATGTATAGTAATAAGGAATAAGGCTTAAGAAAAAAAGTTATTAATTTAATTTTGTCAAAATGAAGGGGGCTTAAAACACTTTTTTAAATTTGAATCGTTTATATTTTTCGCACTCTCCCTAGATATTTGTGTGTAAGAGGAGCCTTACAAAAAGGTGAAGGGGAGTGAGACTATATATGTATGTATGTAGATACTTGGAAGAGAAGACCAGGGGACCACACACAATGCTTGACTTTTAATAATAATAATAATAATAAAATAATGGTAGGTAGAGAAAGGAACTTGAAAAGTGAGAAAATGTTGACTATAATTTGATTTTTTTCTTATGTATGTATGTATGTAAAAAAAAACGAGAGATAAAATAGTTACAGATTAATAATAATAATAGTAATAATCTGAAGTATCGTGAGAAAAAGTATAAACGTAAAAAAAAAGAAGAAGAAATTGAAGACAGTCTACGAAACCATGTACCATGATTCCATATGTTTATTCTTTATTATTAGAGTGGACGATAATCACCAGTCTTCCGAGCTTTCAAGTCCTTACCCATGACTATTAATGATGATGATGATAATGATAGTTCACTAAGGCACCTCTACCCAAAAAAACACAACCTCACCTACCCCTCAAGTCATCATAACAATTTGTCAATAAACACATGTATGTACATCTATATATATATATATATATATATTTGTATGCACAAGTCGATTCTATTCAAGGTCGTTTGTACAAGATACCAATTAAAGGCAAAAGAAGTCAATGAATGAGCCTATCCTTTTCTTGCAGAAAAATTCAACACCATTCGTAAAAATAAGGCCCCCCTGTTAGATAATGAAAATAAAGCAATTTCTATTATTCAAGCTCATTGGTATTTTTCTAAAGTGCCCTTATGCATGAAAGGTTCTTAATAAGTCTACGTGAATACACTTATTCTAAGGATGTACAAAAGTGTTCGTATAATTGAGGGACTCCTGTACAGAAAGAAATGATTGCCTGAAGCATACATTCAATATGTAAAGAATCTCTCTTATAGAAGGCAAAACACTTTGTGATTGGTACGTACAAATGAGGAGTCCCTGTTGAGGGAAACATGTTTGTCAATAAATAATATATATATATATTGCAATCTTTGCGCCGTTCGTAAATCCTTTTCTAAATAGATTAACAGCTTATCAATTATAAGTATACTATGTTGTTCGTATACCTAAGGGCTCCTTGTAAAATGTGCATATTTAATTTCGTATTTATGAAGTGTTCCTGTCCATAAACATATGTATGTTTTTTATGGGTCTAAATCTGTATTCAAGGTTGTCCTGTGTCTTAATAAGAAGCAGAGTTTTACCTAGTCATTAAGTATTTTTCCTTACCTTTAATTGGTAGACTTTAATTTTTCAAAACTTTTTATGTTTTATTTAAACGTCACACGCTTTAATTTCGTATATTTAAGTGTGTGCATTCATGTATAGAATGTGTTATGTACTTTTTTAAGTGATTCATAAATAGAATTTTGAACGTATATGTACATTCCTTGCTAATAGTGAATGAATGGATAGGAATTCAGTCTATCATTGATTTCAATATCTATATATATATATTTGTTCATTATATATATATATACAATGAGAAATCTTACTTGCTCTGACCACTACTGGCCCACAAAAACTATAGCACGTATGTACAACAAAACTTAATTATAAAAATAAGCATCTGCGAAAAAATAGACTCCCCAAACATTGTATTGATTCTGCAATTTGCAACATTGATTTTATAAGTTTTGAATAAACAAATTTAAAAAAAAAGAAAAAAAAAACTGAGTTCACTCTTTCGAGGAATCCCTGAAATTGAAGTCTCTTCAAAATAAATCTGCGATCTCAAAATGATTTGTTCCCAAATTGTTATTTTCTGTTTTTGACTCCTTATATATAGCTTCAAAATAGTAAAAAGGCTTCGTACCTCGAGGGTTTACTGAAATTGTAGCTCACTATTATACCTACCTACATCCTACATCTTACATACATAGAATAATGGGCACAATGTTACATTACTTTATTTCATATTAAACACCCCGAAAAGAACACACACACATATATATATATATATATAATATATTTTTATAGGAGAAAAATTACAGCGTCATAACTTTGAGGGTTGAGTTACTCCTCTTGATTATTAATATATTTTTTTTTTTGCTGACTGTAAATGATTATGCTAATTAATAGTAATAATAATAATAATAAAAGCATCTGCTTTGTTGCATAGAAAAGGTACTTACTACTTATAAATGCATTTAAGCATCATTTTAATCTTAAATTAAATACTATGTATGTATATTAAAATATTAAATAACATTTTGTCCAAAAAAAAAAAGTATAGAAATTATATACATACATATAATTTTATTTTAATAAATATCCAGTAAGGGTCATTGAATAATAGCCTCTTCCCTTGCTCAGGTACTCCTCAGAGTACGGACGACTTGAACATCTTATTTTGAGTGTATGTAGAGTATGTTAAATTGAAGAAAATGAGGGGTTTTTTTTTTGCCTTGGTTGCTCGTCAATAGAGACCAAGTACCTCATAAGTGTGTGTGTGTCTGGGGGAGCAGTTTTATACAAATGACGTCACATATTGATGACGTTATATAGTCAGACAGTATTTCATTGTTATATTTAAGAATAATGACCCTTAGTGCACAAATGATCCAAGAAACATTTTTTTTCTTTTTGTGACTAAAAGAGTAGGAGACCATAATTTAAATTTAAGAAGTCAGCTTCTAGATTCCCCCTTTTTTTTGTTTTTGTTTTGAGGTGCATTGGCACAAGGGATTATGTTCCTTATCCACGGTATGCCAGTATATGTACTTTCTACCTTAATACCTTGGATTGAAAACCTATAAGATACGAAGTGCCCTTTTTATATTTGGTAAACGGTTGATATTTTGGATTGTGAGTCAATTTCCTGGCTTGACTCACACTCAAATCCATCTATTCTTATTTAGAATGCATAAAGGCACCTTGATTATAATTTCTATATGTGGATATGAATTCTAAGGATTCGTTGTATTGTAGTTTTAATAGATTGGACCCTTTTAAAAATAATAAATTTTGTGTGGATAGAAATATGTACCTCAGACTGCAAACTATTTGGATAGACATTGACTTGGATTACCTTTATTTTTCCATTTTAAATATGAATCATGTCATGGAATGGAAAGGAGCCCCCTTCCATTTTTCACTCCAAAAACACCAAATTGACCATGAAAAGGGTGAACAACACCTTTCAATGCCAGAACCATGAAACTTTTCAAGATCAGAGATACCAGGTAATTAGTGTATAGTTTTTTTGACCATAATAGATCAAATGGTAACTTAATAGATGCAAGCTTACAAATATTTGACACACTTCACTCTCACAAAGATCATGGTTGTACGTAATTCGAAGTTTGACTGTATATATATACCAAATCTATACCTATGAAATGAGACTTTATTTTTCAATTTCTAACGTTCATTGTGAATAAATGGTGAGAAATTTAATCTTCAAAATAATAGCCTTAGCTATTTTCCCCATTTTCCCTATCCCTCAGGCAATTCCTGACCCCAAAAAAAAAAAAAAAAAAAAAAAAATTGGCCGTCTTTGGCTGCAAACCAATCATGGAGCCATTTTTGAAGCGCTGTTCTTTTAATGGCTGACCCATTGTTGATGCCAACGAGTGATAATCTGATGGTGAAAAATCTGGTTAGGAAACTGCATGCACCAACGGTACCCAATCCTACGTCTCCACCAATTCCCGGACCGATTGGTGGTGCATTGACATTAAAAAAAATTACTTGGTGACACCGATCAGAATATTTAAGACGTTTTAGGCGACTAGCACTGTTCAAATCGGTCAATTGTCGTTGGCAGCGTCAACTGTTTCATCGAGTTGTAACAACTCGTTCTGGGATCATACCACGCTGATCCCAGAAGACCCACTGTAAGCTTCTACAAGAATTTAATATGCTTCAGAAGCGTTTTTTTCTTCAAATGAACGCAGAAAATCAAGGAAGTCCGCAAATCGGTGAAATAAAGTCACAAAATTCAACCTTTATTTGAATGAACAAAAATGAAACTTCACAAGCAAGGAACTGAATATTATTATTACTCAGATGAAAAAAAACAAGAGTGGTTTAAAAATACTCCTAGATACATCTGTTGCTCAATGACTGAAAGTCTCATTTCATATACCGTATTAGGTATATACCAAATACATAGGTACTCAACACTCATTTTAAAAGGAATTAGCTCAAGAATGTATGCAATCCATCAGTTGTGAGAGGTACTGGAGTGAAAGTATATTATTTCACAGAGGGCAAAATGGGAGCCAACTAATCAATTCCCTTTTTTTTTTCTTTTTTTTTCTGTTGAACAAAATTACTGATTTATATATATATATATATATATATATATATATATATATATATTGGAAACCAAGTATTAAAAAAAAAAAACCCTTTAATTTGAATGTTATTACACACTACTACGAGAAATAATAATAACAATAAAAAAACGGTTGAAGACAGAAATGATTTTTTTCTCTCTTTTTCTTCACTTTAGGCAGATTGCCATTCATTTTCAACTAATTTGACATTGGTTAAAGAGAAGAAGAAAAACACAAAAAAAACCAAAAAAAAAAAACCACTTTGAATACCACTTTTCCGCCCTGTTATTAAAAAAAAAAAAAGTATTTTTTAAAAGGTCATTATTAGACAGAAGAAAGAAAGAAAGAAATTATAATCTCATATTTTAAGAGTGTAAAATTTGGATGGAAGAGAAATGATTAAAAACTAGCCTCAAGTCTCAAGAACACAATGTCCTTTTTTTTTTTTTTTTGTAGCAATCCTATGTAAAAGAGATGAAGAAAAATATTTATTTTTCCCCACCACAAACAGTAGATATTATTATTTAGAGCCAAGAGATACCAAAATCATTCCTTGAAAACAATGATCCATAATACACCCGCATTCCAAAGAGCTCTTTCCCCAGACCCATCTACGTACATATATATATATATATATATATATATATATATAAAGTAACTTATACGGAACTGTATCCCGGACCACACAAGTGCTGGAAGTTGAAATTGGATAACTTATTTTTTCCTTTCCTTTCCTTTTGAGTGAGTGAGTGAGCGAATGAGCAAGTAACATCGTTTTGAGTGAGAGGGAGGAAGGGGGGAAGGAGAAGAACAAGAGACTGCTACACTTGTTTACTTCTTTTTTTCTTCTTAGTCACAAGTAAACAGGAGCTCCTCAAGACATACATACATATGTAAATTAATTAATGAATGTAAAAAGAATATCCGGGAAAAAGGGGGATTTTGAATATTACATATAATTTATATATTCTTCATTATTTGTTGTTGAACTCACATTGGCTTGTATAGAGTCCCTTCAATTGAATATACTTTGAGGTTCTTTATAGTATCTTCATTCTGGTTCATTGTTTCTGTACTGTGCCATTCTATGTATACATACATTGACTTAGGGCCTTTATACGTATTTATGACCCTTTTTTAAGAGTGCATAGTGTATCTAAAAGAAGAATTAAAACTCGTCAAATTTAATACAATTTGAATTTTCTTACTATGGATAAATCTTTGATTCTTTGATTAATTGTTCTTCAGCTCAAAAAGGGCGTATTTTGAGGGGCATATGGGCCTTATAGGGCCCTTATATTATTAATCTACCCTTTCATAGATATGTATTTTTTTTTTTAATATTAAAAAAAATAAAAGGATATTAAATAAAACACAAAATTCATTATAATTTGGAGTTCTTAAAATTCCAGATAATGGATCTGTAACTCAATAAGTGTTAGAGTCATGACCTTTGTAAAGCCTTTATTTATAAGAAATGACTTCTTTTTTTTTTTTTTGTAAATATTATCAATATTATAACTTGAAATTCTTAGCTTATTTATTCTGATTAATTGTTTTTTTGTTTGTTTTGTACTCAGTAAGGCCCTAGTTCCAAAGACACGCTATGACCTTTATAGTACCTTTATATACCTTTTTCATATTCTAATTGATTGATTTTATATATATATACTTTACGGGTTTCATTTCTAGGGTCATATGACCTTTTCTAAGACGACTACTTTGTAAGTGTAACTATCTAGAAAAAAAAAGTGAATATATGTATCAAAATAATTGATGAATTTGACTACAAATCACTCATCATGTGTAGTGAATTTACCCAGATTTATTTTTTAGCAAAGGAATGACAACTTCATACCTTGGAAATATATATATATATATATATATATATATACAAGCTGTGACCCATCAGTAACACCCTATTTCTTTTTAAGAAAAATATTTTTTTTTTTTTCAAATCATCGTCTCGCTTTATTGGCTTGAAAAAAAAAAAAATTTTTTTTTTTTTTAAATAAGGTTATATTTTTTTTTTTTTTAATTGACCTTCGCGGTCAAGTTGTGTGAAGCAATAATTTCTCTAACACTTTTATTATTGTTATTATTATTGATCAAAGTTATGTACATGGATAGTTTTGGTTATGACAGTCAACTGACATCGATTAAATTTCCTTTCTATTATACATCAACTAACTTCTGTTTTTTTGAAAGAGAGATAGTTGAAAGGTGAGAATGGATACCTTTTGACTTTTTGCTTCTTATTCCTCTGTTTTTAAAAAAAGAAAGAAAGAAAGAAAGAAAAAGAATATTAAAATATGTTCATTTATCTTGAGAGATATTTTTGGATGAGTTTCAAATATTTGATAAGTATTTCCTATGAAAGACACACACGTCGTCATTCCGTGTCAGAGCCACATTATAGTCATATGCTCAAAAGTGACATCTTTTCCTAGAAAACAAACAACCTCAAAAAAAACAAAACAAGTATACATATTATTTACTATTATTTAAATATGAAAATCGGGAAAGTGGAACAAAGGTCAAAAAAAAAAAAAATGTACAAAGATGGAGGGAAGCGGATGTTTGCAACAAATCATTTCAAGTGGTAACTTAAGAGTAACGAGAAATGGATATTGAAATTGATTTTTTTTTTTTTGGGGGAATTGTCATATTATTTGATGAATAAAGTAGGTCTTCTCAAGCTGTGAGGAGGGGAGGTGCAAGAAGTTAAGTGTCCTTGTCAAATATATATTAGTTAAAACACAAAAATGTTTGCTAAAATTATCTAATACAATTCCCTTTTATTAGAAATGAGGAAGAAATACAGATGCTCAAAGTTTGTATGAGGAGAAGGTCACAAAGATTGAGAAGCACTGAAATATTTTATTTTTATTTTTTTAAAACTATGTATAATACTCTAATTTTCTCCTAATTAGACAAAGACAGAGGGAAAATTGAATAATAATATTGTACATTATAAGTACAAGAGTCAACAACAGCCTTTCTTTGTTCTTTAACGGTCAGCTGTCCCTTGCAAGAAACGCTTGACCTCCATGACCAAAAAAAAAAAAAAAAAAAAAAAAACATTTTAAAAAAATCACAAAAATCAGTGGATTTACACAAATATCTGATCCCAAATCCACACACCCAAAGACTCGGAACAATGAGGTCATTACCTACATAATACATAAAGATAGATAGCATTTAAAGCCTTTGTTACGGGATTTTTTTCTCTTGTTGTTGTTGTAGAGGGATCCCTATGCAAAGGGTGTAAACCTACTATATTACCCACGTATTTTGTATTGTATTCTGCCAAAAAGTACTATATCTTTTTGACAAATGCAGGAGGAATAAGGAAAAAATACTATGAGAAATTTGTGAAATGGCAGAATTGCAATTCTGACACTCAAAACATAGCAACAGCATCAATAGTTAATGTGTTTTTTTATACAATATACAACCATATGAATATAAATACGTTACAAGAGGAGACAGGTCTACCTCAAACAACGATTTTGCACCCTTATTTCCTCATTATTGAAGGACTACCATCAAAGATAAATTATATTATATATAGATGTATATATATTAAAGGAATTTAGGTTCTTCACTGTTTGTATCTCAAAAATCTTCCGACCTGGTTTTTTTTTTTTTTGTATTTAATTACCGTCTTAATTATGCTAGACCTCCTACCCTATTTCCACACCTCACTCCCTCAATAAACACAGGTCATTCTCATTCTACGTTATGTAATTCACTTGCAATACCATGAATGTAACTCCTCTAAAAAAATATACTGGATATACTGGAGCAAGGCCTAGATCTTCATATTGATCATGGTTGGTTGCATACAACAAGGAGAGAGTAAGTGAGTGTGTGAGAGAGAGAGACCACCCCAGAGCCCATAATCACTCACTCCTATTGTAACCTGATTCCCCTCACTTTTTTTTTTCTTTTTTTTTTTTTACCCAACATTTGTCTGCCATAATTCTTCCCTTCCTTGCTACGGTTGCATTGCGCTTCAAAACCGAACTTGATATATATATATACTTATATGTGTCACTGTATCTTCAAGGACAATAATAAGCACTCCTCATTAGATTCAATATATGTATGTCTTTATATGTACATGTATATTTTATTTATTTGTTCTTACTGTGGTTTTTTCTGCTTGCAGCTTCGAAGAATGGGCTTAGCTCCTTCATAGAAGGGGGAGTCGTTTGAAGCAAAATGCAAATCAATGTATTCATATTTCCTTTATTTCTTATGAACCGATTATAATTATTATTATTCAAAATCAAAGGTTGACCCAAACCTTTATTTCAAACTGAATAATTAATAATTAATATTTTAGAGAAGAACTTTGTGGATATCCCTTAAAATCAGCTGTCAATATCTTTAACTTTTCAAATGACTTTCATCTATGATTGTGTTTTTTTATTAAATAGGGTGGGGGGCCTTTATCGGTCATTCTATAAGACTAACTGAGGACAAGAATCTAGTCTTGTATTGTGTTGTCTGTCTTGTAAAATTGTGTATTTGGCTCGGCTTGACTTGTGATTATTAATTAACCAACTTACCTCATATTGTAAGTTAATTTTTAATTTGAAAACAAAACAAAACAAAAACACACAGCCTCAAGTTAACTACATATTTTTGTGAGTTGGTCAAGTGTTTCGTTACTCAACTTTAAGATATTATAGTGATAATGACTCATTTTTTTCCTTTAAAATTTGATGAATACCCAATTTTTTGATTTTGTATTTAATATTAGCTTAATTCTTGTGTTCAAATTGTGATTATATTTAATCATTAATGATTGGTATATTTTTGGTATCATGGAGTATTATAGATTACCATAGCTCAGATTTTTATTCGTTATAATAACTGTATGTCTATATGAGAATATAAGGAAAGACTCCAAGGAAATTTTCCCCACTCCAAAATCGAATTTTTCATTTAAGACCAACATCATTCCACATAGGGAATTTATATATATATACATACATATATATGTATAATTTATCGACACGAGTGAAGCTAGAATAACTCCTCGACTTGGGCAGCACAAGTACACACAACACGAGTCCAGTTCCAAAGGATCTTTTGTTTTTTTCCTCATTCAAATTACAAAGATATCCTCTTTTCACCAAAGGATTGAGCTTTGATTTGATTTATGAGTAGTGAAGAGGACATTCTGTCTTTTTTTGCAGAGGGTATTTTTGCACAAACTTAAATTACTTAAAGTCGTGAATAAATGAAAAAAAAAATCTTTGTAGGCCTAATTCAGAAGAGTAAATAAAATTACTTTTGATTGGATTTGAGAGTTAAAGTATTCAATTCCTAGGCAAGAAGCTTACAAAAAAATCAAATCAAAGGAGCCCATAGGCGGATATAGACCGTACCAAAGTCAATTAAAGCAATTTTTGGACCAAGAAAGCATTATTTTTAGTCATAGTAGAAAAGGGAAAGTTCCTTTCCCTTTTCTACACATATCATTTCTACACAAAAAATTCCTTAAAAATGTGTAAATTTAATAGGTCAAAGTTCAAGGATGGGCTGAATTAGTTATCAAGGTTGATGCTCATAATTTGTTAGACTACATATATGTAGCATATGTACACATATGCAGGTACACAAAACAAAGTCCAGCAAACAATGAAACCAAATATTGTCACGTGTCTGATAGTCGTTTAACAGAGTAAAGAACTATATATTTATCTATCTACTGAATACCTCTGTATGTATGTATGTATGTAAGTTGATATTTGAAGATTAAATGATCATTTATGGATGTTTACCGTGGTTATGTAGTCATCAGTAAAGGGGGTAGAAGACACACATACACACATACCATGATCACTTAGCTTACTCATATCTAATAATAATAATAATAAAATATGTTGGGAGAAGAAAAAAAAAAAACCACAATTTAATATTATGAAGAAAAAAAAAATTTATATATATATACTTATTTATAGACAATTTTAGTATCGATTTTCCCTCATTTTTCTATATATTTTTATATAATGAAATGTAATTTATTTTTATAGATTGAAGCCCTTTATATATATATATATATATATATATACATATAGGCATTTACCTAGGTATGTATATATATATGTATGTATGTATATAACAACGTATCTATACAACCACACATATTGATTTTCATTCCCCCCTCTTCGTTTTCTTTAATGACCCAACATCATGTATCTACAATAATAATAATAATACATTAATGTACAAATATATTTAAAGGAACCTTTTGGGCATCACACTTTGTACTCCTTAGGCCTAATCTGTATTATGATTATTATTATTAATAATAATATTCTCTTATTTAATGAGGTTTGTCATGGTTAATTAACTTAGTAAGAAGTTGAAGGGTTTTTTTTTTTTTTTTTGTAATGGTCAGAGGTTAGTTATAGCGTGTAAAAAGTTGTAAGTTGTTTGTAAGAGTACAAACTAACATACAATCTAGTAGTTAGTCTCTCTTTTTCAGCTGTTTTTTTTTTTTTCAGTTGACACTTTAGTGTTTTTTTTTTTTTTAAGTAGTGTACTGAATGTGCTATAAATTCAATAATGTCCATTATTATCTATGCTTCCTCCCTTGCCTAGGGGTACTATGACATGATAAAATATTATTTATTTTTTTTTGAGGTTTTTTTCTTTTTGAAAGTCGAGGTTGCGAGTAGACAAAAAAAGGTACTAAAAATTAACTTGTTCTTGGACAAATAAATCAATTAAATTGCACTTAGTTACACTGCTTCCCCCCCCCCCCAAAAAAAAAAGAGAAGTAAGCTCTTAATAGTACTCTAGCTCAAAAGTAAAAATAATTTATTATGTTCAAAAGTAACGGGTTCGTTACTTTAAAATATATTTATTTACATTTTTTACTCTACTATAAAGAAAGTTAAAAAAAAAAAAAATTGAGTTAAGACCTTTCTAATTTAAATTAGGCTACATTTAAAGTTTTAGTACTCATGGAGGCAAGAATTAAAAGGAACTAATCACATACACAGTCTGCTCAATAGGTACAGAGAGGGATATCTCAGCGTGTCCACGAGTACAAAAATGTGTCAGGAGCAGGGAGGCTTGACATCCAGTCCCTACTAAGAATCCTTCATGCATCATTAAATGTAGCTCTCAATTGAGGTTTAGTTAGAGTGTGTATTATTCCTATTGCATAGCATGAGGGAAAATTAAAATCTAGATGACGTCACAAGCTGATATCTAGTATCAAACAACATGTAATAAACTTTGTTTCGATTCGAACGTGTCTTTTAATTTTTGGAGGGGGAAAAAAAATAGTTTTGTCTTAATAAAAAAATGTTGAACAAAGTCCGTAGTCCCTTACTACTGTTTTGATAGTATTAAATAAAATCTAAATGCCTTTGTAAGAAAATGTATCAAAAATAAGTTACATATATATGTATGTATGTTAAATTAAAGGTTACACGCAATTCTTAATTAAACACCTTCAATTTTCATGCGAATAATTTTAAACATGCATGTACATACAATTATTTTTGACTGGAAGAAGGCGCGAATTATTCTTCTGTCTTTTTATTGTTATTATTATTATTATTATTATGGCTTTAAAAGACACTTTGATTACATAGTACGTACGTTCTACATACCTTGAAATGACATTTTTCTTTGAAGCTCCATTAAATTTCCATAATAATAACAATAACTAACAAAATATTTTGCATTTTTACTTTTGAAAAAAACAAATGAATGTTTAAATAAAAAAATAAGTAAATAACTTTTTTTCTGTTCTAATTGAGTTATTAATAACTATTGTTATTATTATTTTTATTATTATTATAAATGTGACCGTCATTCATTTGAAACGGTATCTGTTTTTTGTTTCATGTTTGTTAAACTTGCTATACAATACTGCATTGCATTTCCTTCAATTTCTACTGCCCTCATTGATTCCTCTTCTCACACTTTTTGATATCTATATATATATATTAAGAATTTAAAAAAAAAAAAAAAAAAAAAAAGGTCACTCTGTGCCTAATAACCCTAATGAAGCTTGAAATTAGTTTTGTATAAACTTTGAGGCTATGAAATTTTAAGAGAAGAGCTGAAGACGAAAGGTTATGAGAATTTTCCGTTGAATTCTTGAATGACTCTTCCAAGATTGGAATTTCTTCATTATTATCATCATCATCATCTTACCACATCGTGTGTCGGCATATTAATTAGAAGCAGATAGGTAGAAAGGTGTAACTACACGTATGTATGTATGTCTATAGTTATCAAGGCATTCCGGTAATATCCATGTATTTTCCTAGGGGAATACATAGTTTTGTAATTATAAATATATATATATTTTTTTAAATCGTGGAAATATTTTCTATTTTCACATTCAAGAAAAAAAAATGCATAAAAAAATTGTCATTCAATTAAATACTAAAAAAATACAAAAAATAAAACAAAAAAAAACTGACACCTCCATGACCAGGGGGGTGGGGTGGGGACTATTATATGCTATATATGTAGAATCATCCCCCTCCCCTCTTGCTTGAAAATGAAAAAAAAACAGCAAAATGATTAGTAATTAAGTTGATAGGTATGGTTTATTGTTATAAATTGATATTTAATGAATCAATGCTCAATTCTGGGGGCTCTAGCCCAGGCATTTATAATCCTTAGGTTCATAACTCATAGCGTATAACTGTTATACACCATTTTATTTCTTTTCAGCAAAGAGAGAGCTCTTGTGTGGACAGCTTTAAAGTTACAATTGGATTTTGTTGATTTCTCACAAAAGCTTATTAATGATTGAGGAGTTCCTATACTGCCCATGGTTTAACAAAATGACAAAGTGAAGCAGTTCTTGTCCCTCATTACTTTGATGCATATATATTTAAAGCCAGATCTTTTCCAAAATAATAATAACAACCCCTGTTACACTTTCCATATTTATTTATAGAAGTTAAAGGCTTGAAAAATTTTGCTGTTGGGAGTTTAAGTTTACAAAGGTTTTTAAAGGATTAGAAATTATGCATTTTTATGGGATCTAAATAGATAATAATCACACACAAACTACGTCACTGTTCATGACACTTAACAATCTCCATTCCGTCGTCCCTCAAAAATAGTAATAATAAATTTTCCTGAAGATTTTTTTCCAAATGCATCCATTTTGTTTAATAACCATAACTCTGATCCAGGGGGGGATATATATATATATATATATATTGGGGTTGTAGAAAATCTAGTTGGGGTGGGGGGCATGTGCCCTACACCCCCAACTGCACCCATGCTTTGATCTAACATGGAATTTGTGACGTCAGTGAAGGCACTTTATGTTATGGATACTCTCTGATTAGTTAAATTTAATTTGAATTCAACAAATCAACGTTTGTAAACATAGTACATGGATAAATTGACAGCTGACAAAAAAAACCAAAAAACGAAGAAGTAAATGTATGTATGTAGTGAGGATGGAGCCATTCTGATGAGGATGATGAGTCCAAATGAAGAATCCCCAGGCTTCCAACATCATTTGTATTTCAACAATTCAACTCCTTCAACAAATGTTTGCTGAGATAATTATATTTAGATATTTGTTCATCAATTTGCAGGCGTGAGAATCGCTCTAGGTGGCGGAAAACATTGGCACGCGACCGTTTCCGGTTTCTTCCCTCACAATCCCTTTCCTCTCTCTCTCTTTTTTTTTGTGTGTGTCTTTCTCTCTCTCTCCCTTATCCAATTACTTAAAGAAACATTCTCAAGATGATAAAAAAAAAAATAATAATATTCTCATCCGTTCGTTACAATTTCTGTGTTTGTGTTCTTAGTTTATTTATTTATTTATACATCATCAGTAAATAGATATTTGAGATGGAAGCTGATTGATTTACAATCCTACTAATTATCCATTAAAGGCACGTTTTGCCATAGTTCATATTTCTTTCTTTCTTTCTTTCTACTCTTTATTGTCAAAGAAAACAGAAATATAAATTATATTGAAAAATAAAACTCAAGGATAAGCTGTTCAGAGAGAGAGAGGGGGGGGGGGAAACGCTTGGGGCCATGGTAATCTTTGGTATTTATCGGTTAAAAAAAGGACAAATTCATTTTGCTGACATTTATTTCTCTTTTCTTTTTTGATTTACATGTGGTGTAATACCTCGGATTACGAGGTACGTCCACGTGTTTGAAGTGCTCGTAAATCAATTATCAATGTGACAAGGAACTAAAGGCTTTTTGAATTTAGTGTTCCATTCGTAAGTACGAATGTTTGGCCAATCCAATCCGTTATCCTTCAAATCGATAAAGTGTGGGTTTTTTTTTGGCTGATATGGTTCTTGAGATCAATTTTTGAAGGTCATGGGTCTCGCTCTCGAATCTTCAAAGTCTGAGTTTCAACCCCTTTCAAATCTTGGTCTTCATTTCAAGCCCCTAGAAACAAGCGACTAGATTTATACAAAAAAAAATATATATTTTCTAATAATTTTCTCTTGATCCCAGATTAGGGAGTATTGACCACATCATTGATAGTACCTGGGAGTACGAGCAACATCCGTGTGTTAAAGAGGCATTAAGGTGAAGAGTACACATAAGCCTTGGATAATGAGCATGATTCGCTTGTTATGTAAACTAAAAACTAGCCTGCTTCCTAAATTCAAAAATGACTCTCATTCGATTGTCAAGATCCACGATTCTCTAATCACAAAAAGGTGAATGGTATTAGCATCATTCAGAGTTCTCCATTGGTCTAACACTGACTCCCCCCATTTCCCCAGGCCCTTTTTCCCTCGCCCTTATTAATACTTGAAGCAAAACAAAATGGGAATTTAGTGTGATTTTAAAAGGTGAATAATCTCTTCAACTTTGGTTCTCATGCATTTCCTTAAATCCAAGAGTTAAGTCATTTTTGTCACTATTGTTCGCAAAATCAATGACAAAGTGCTTCTTATGTATTCCCATACTAGATCACCTCTCACCCTTTTGGCCATATGAAGTTCGCGACCAGCCAGCTAAGAAATAACAGAAATGTAGACAGTCCTGGTCTTACCGTGAGTCTGGACTGCGGCAAAGACAAAATAATTTTAATTTACCTTTTTCTTTTTTTGTATGCCAAAGATCAGGTCCTAGCCCCCGACCCCCACAGCCAATGCCCCCCTGAAACCGGCACTGTTTGTATGTAGAGTAAAATGGATTAAAATTTTGCTTTTAGAGAGAGAGGGAGAGAGGAATCTCAAAGCAAGACAGTTAACAACGAATCCCTGATATCTTCAACATTACTGTCAACAAAACACTCTTTCAAATAATCAGGCGTCTATCACTCCCATATTGGCATCACGTATATAAATTTATGATTTTTAGTAGGATATGATTATATATATATATGTGTGTGTGTATTCTATTCCAAAACACATAGATCTCTGAGATAGTAATCAGAAAAAAAAGTGTGACATCATAAAAAAAAAAGAGGGGGATGAATTGAGATGTACATATAAACATATATATATATATATATATATATATTGCGAGAGAGAGAGACATTAGGGAATTGAATTCATCGTGTGACACTCTTGTTAATTATAATACTTCTTTTATTTTATATATATATATATATATAAAAGATGTTTAAAAGGAAGGGGGAAGAAGGAAGGAAAACCAATTTCAAACATGGATGGTTTTCTATAGATCTCTCTCTCATATGTACATCCCAAAAGTTAAATAGGTATAAATTTAATTCATAATGGAAACTTTAATAATAATAATAAGAATAATAAAAAAGCAAAAAAATAACTACAACAACAACAACGATTCTGAAATTCTGATTAATGATTGGAGGGGGGGGGGGGGGGTTCCTTCTAGAAAAAAAAACACACGGATTTTCGCAGCTGTTTATATCGCATAAATAAGATTTTTTTTTTTTTTTTTTTTCACTCTCACTAACTCACATATATATATATATATATGTACAAACCATCATTTTTATGGTTGTCGATATAATAAACCCTTGTTACTGATAAGAGGACAATGGAGGAAGTAACGAGTCCCTTTCTGTCACCGGCTTTTCTCTCTCTCTCTCTTTCTCTCTCCATTTATTTCCAATCAAGTAGCAATTGATGGCTCAAAAATACATACATCCATGCAGAGGGGGAGGGGGTGGCTCAATATTGCGGCGGGTCATTCCAGCTACTTCATATTATTATTATTATTATTATTATTATATGTCTATAGGTACATACAAAATCAATCCATTCCTTCTGGCTCTTTCAAAACTATAACAACAACAACAACAACAGCAATAACAACAACAGCTCAGAAGTAGAGTCATTCATAGTAGTAATAATAACAACACAAACCCTCTTATGTATGTATCTAGAGTCCCTGTCAATACATCGTTTAGAACGGAAAAAAACAAAAAAAACACCAAAAAAAACTGAGTGGCTCGAAATGGTGTTGTAGCTTAAAGAAAGAAAGAAAAAAAAAAGAAAAAAAAAACTTGGGAATGAATCAATGGTTTTTATTTTTTTTGTGTTATTATTAGTATCATTGTGATTTTTTCTACTATTTTTTCTCTTTCTTTCTTAAAATATATATATATATGTACAAAAGGGGTTTTAATTTATGTCTCTCTCTCTCTCTCTCTTTCTGTCCTTGACTAATTAATAATAATAACCATCATCATCATTCTCTGAATGAGGAGCTAATGAATTAAGGTTTTAGAAAATACTCTTATACATAGAAAAAAAAAAAAAAAGAGTCTCCCAAACCCTTTGAATGGTGGTTGTACAAACTCCTTGTTAGTAGTATATGTACATATTATGTAGAACTGACTAGAGGTTGTCTCTCAAACATTATTATGTACACTAATACAAAATGGAGTCCCTTGCAAGGTTTCCTTTGCAAATTTCATTCATTATGTTTGAATAATTGCTATAAATAACTTTGTTTTTGACGCCTCCTAGCTTAGACAACATGGTTTGTATGTCTAAATATTTTGTTAGTTAGTTAGTTAGTTATGTGTATAAAAATAATGGTATTTTCCCTGTCATGCAAATATCTTCTTTTTCTTCTTCTCAAGACAAGTCATATATATCCTATATTTACCTAGCTACCCATGTAAGTATATACTATATGCATAATATAAGTAATATCTAAGCAAATAAACTCAACTGATTAAATGAATAATAATAATAATAAAAATAATAAATTCTCACAAATCAAAGGCAAAAACACACTATAATTATTTGCTGAAACTATATACATATGTATATATATAATAATTACCTAGCTAATTCAGTTTCTTTAATGCATGAAAACCATGTGCATTTATTGGCTAATGGTTCATATGTATCATACATGTAAAAGGTTTGTATGATAGTCATAACCCACGTTTATTGCTACACATGATATATATATGTTAAATGTATACACACAAACATAGACATATAATCAGTACGGGCACATGTAAAAATAACTTAAACTTGAGGTGCCCTCGCAATAGTTGGCCGATTGGTTAACCTATTGCAATCCGTCCTGAACGTGGTCTAGGGATGGTGCATTCTTCAGCCAACCTCCAATGTCAGTATTCATCAAGAAACTGGAGAGTTTGGAGATGGAATGCCCCTGAAAGGGCTGTTGATAGTCCAAAAGCTGTGCCCGCTCAATAATGAATTTTGGGCATTCATATAGTAGATGAAGAGGTTCTTCATCTTGTTGTCCGCACCCTCGACACAGTGAGTTAATTTGGGGGTGCATAAGGTGGTAGTGGCGACGTAGTAAGCAATGCCCTGTAGAAAACTGCACCATAGAGCTAAGTTTATCTTTGGAAAAATCCAGGAGATGTTTCCATCTGTGTAGTTCAATTCTTGGCATTACTTCGCGGCTTTGACGGCAATATTCCAGCCTTGTCCAAAGTGTCTGCCATTTATCTGCGTAATACGCAGACACCTGCTCCCTAAGAAAGGCATAAGGAGTACCAACTATCCGTGTAGGACGACCATTTATAGCTCCAGCTCTTGCTAGCATATCAGCTACCTCATTACCTGTCACCTCGCTATGCCCCTTAACCCAGCAGAGTGAGAGAGGGATTTCGACAGTAAGTGACCCAAGTAAAGCTTTTGTGTCTTGTACAAGGGAACTCCTTGTTTCAACAGATCGCAAGGCTCCGATCGCTGCTTTGGAGTCTGACCAAATGCAAAATCCATTGTACTCCCACTTCTCACGATTGTCGTGGATCCAAGACAGAGCCTCTTTAATAGCCACCATCTCTGCTTGGAAAACGGTGTTTCGAGGAGTGAGGGTTAAAGAGGCCTCTTCCACTATTTGGTCACCTTTTGTGATGATAAATCCGGAACCAACACCTCTGTGGCTTTTTGACCCATCAGTAAATACATGGGCCTGATTTTCGAGCTCTTTATCCAAAAAGTGACATTTCCACATTTTCTTTCGGTTAATGGCATCCTTTTGTAGGTCGGGAACCTAAAAAAAAAAAAAAACGAACCTTCTGACTTCTGTACAATGTCATTTGTGTCAATTGATGAAACGTAATTTGAATTGATTCTACATATTTCTTGTAAATTCCACACAAGGTTAATTCTTGTGTGATTTTGAGATGTTGTTGTTGTTGCTGTCGTTATTTGAGTTCTTTGTTGATTCACTTTAAAGAGTGATTTTAAAATGGGTTATTCCATTATTTTGCTATTTGGTTCTCCTCAGATTCATGAAGGAGGGAGTCAGAGATCCGATTTGCCCTATTGAAACACGTTCTCTTTTGAATGTCTTTGAATTTATTACAAATGAAGTAAATTGGCACTATAAGGCTTTGAGCTGGTTTCTTTGGTTTGATTATATTGTTGGATAAGTTAGATATTTTTGGAATAGTGAGCGCGTTTAAGATTTTGAATGAATTTAATACAATTATCAATTAAATATCTCTTTAAATTTATTTCAAGCCTTCAAGGTTTGTTACTGAAGGTTTTTGAACCGGCAGTGTCATGGATTCGACCTAATGAAATCTCAATTTTTGCACCAATCCTAATCCATGTTCTCAATGGTGTGTATTCCTTTGAAAGTGCATTAGTTTCCTTGCTATAGTTGCTCCAAAGGGGTACCTCCTCTATGTAATGATAATTATCATGGAAGAACCATTCAGGTATGATCCCTAGAGAAGGATTGCTCATAGCCATGCGAGATGAAAGAATGTCTGAAATCTTAGGCAGCGTAGGTTTATCATAAGGCATGTCAATTGGCAACCATTAAATGGTTTAATTATTTGAAGAGTCAAATATCCTTTGGTGACTCGACATGTGTTGTCATCATACTTTGGGTCACATCCAATTCTCAGGTGTGGTTTGTACGCACACCCTTGAGTAGAGACATCTTCACATATTCTCTAATTATCGTAGAGTAGAATCAAGCTCTGATTTGGATAACAACCATTTGAAAATGTTCAAATATTAGGTATTCAAGGAGGAAGTTGCATTTAATTCAAGGGTTGACTGTACTTTTTTCTTTTGTGTTGTATATTACCTTTGAATTTTTTGTTTTTTTTTGTTCTTTTTTTGTACAATATGATCCATCAAACCCTGGTTTGTGCATCTGACTCCCAATTTGGAGGGAATGCTTTATCTATGTATGTAATAACCAACCATAAAAAAAAAATCATTTTCTACAATATGGAGGTAGAATATAAGGTTGTATGTACGTCACAAAATGTATTTCTTTTTTTTTTTTTCTTCTTTTATCTCTATGCATTTAAGTCATTATCAAGCCTTGCTAATTAGCCGTCGACCTCCACATTTCATTACCCAATGAAAAGACGTAGGATCTTTTTTTTTTCTTTCTTTCTCTCTTTCTTACCTCTTCTCCATCATCAAATGATCATTAATTTTTTTGCACAACTCAACTCTTTTTTAGTAAAGGTTGGGCATCCCTAATTTATGAAGAAAAAGAAAAAAAACAACTTTGTATACATAGATAGATACCCACAAACTTGACTTGCCCATAAAGGTAATGTTGAAAGGGTAAAATGAATCTTTGTATGTATAATTCAGTTAAAAATACGCCAATTACTTTTTGTAAATATATATATATATATATATATATATATATATATATCTTGGGAAAGTAAGTTCATAGAAGTAGTAGTGATGTGATGTAATGTGAAGTTTGACAGTTTTTTTAATATTATTATTATTATTATGATTTTTACTTACTTCCATTCCCCTCTCTTCTAAACTTACCCTCAAGGAACAACAGTTTTTGTAACTTCACTTTTTGTTGTTCATTATTTGAGGGTTTTTTTTTTTTTTTGTTTTCCTTTTTTTATATCACAAGTGACAACTCTTCAAAAAAAAACAAAAAAAAAAAAAACATAAAACGTACATATTATTATGTTCAATTGTATTTAGATGATAACTACAGCCTAGCATCTGTTCTAACATCTCACTTAAATTAGAAATAAAAATTGTGAAATAATTTTTATATTCTTTTTTTTTTCTTCTAGATGTTTCATAATGATATATATATATATGTAATACTTATATTTAACATGAAAATGTATAATGTAATCATAGGCATATAAGCACAAAGAAATAGATAATTTGCATTGGTCATGTCAAAAATTGTAATTTTATGTATATATTTAGGGGAAGAAATGATGAGGGTCTGTTATTATTAAAATATGTACATATGTAGTTATACTATCCAAATGTTTTTTCTTTGGAAAAAAAAATATATCATTTAACAAATTATAAAAGAATAAAATATGTACGAATGTAAAATAATTTCCTTTACATATAAATCATAACTCTCAGACTTTTCCCCTTATTTTTTGGCTAATTTATATTTGAATTACGTATTTATATAAATATATATATACATAGAATTTTATGCCATTTGGGAATTTGTACGCGTTGTAACTTGTACAGAAAACAGATTGTTCCAGTATAAATTTGTACGTTCCATAGCAATTTATTTCATAAGGAGAAAATGCTATGAGGGCCATTTGAATGGACAACTATGAGTTGATGAAATGGCTTCTTTTTGATCTATTCAAATGATTCCTTTATTTCCACATTTGGGTTTGAAGACTTATGTTTCAGTTGAAAATTCATCTTTCCGACTCTTTTTTATTGGACGGATCCGAACCGATTTTGTTACTAGAACCAATCAAACTACATCTGTCCAATTGAAATGATAACGGTCTTGGACCCGTTCCGAATTTTTAGATATAATAACTATTTTCCCTCTCTTTCTTTCTTTCTTTATATACATATATATATATATATATAAATATATAAAACAGCATTTAACAAATTATAAAAGAATATCCATAATTAGACGAATAATTTCCTTTTCATTCATTTCTCCCCAACTTTTACCCCTTTGTACGTTGGCATATTTATATTTGAATTAAAAATTTATTTATACATATATTACCTCTGATTTCTTAGAAGCCGGAAGGAGAAGAGGTGAATTAACAAATTTAAATTAGATATTTAACTAATACCCAAATAATAAATAACTCTTCAGATTTATGATCTATTTAATCATAACTTCCAGGGACTTTTTGTCTTTTGTCTTGTTTTTCCTTCTTTTTTTGGGGGGGGGGGGAGGGTTGAAGCGAAACGGGGGGGGGGGGGTATATATATATATATACTAATAATAAGAGTAGTCACGCAACTGTCAACTTGACTTAATTAGGGGTTTAATTAAAGGTGTGAGTAAAGTAATTAAACACGTCTCGTAAGGAAACTAGATACATATGTAGTTACAAGGTTGCAAATATGTTGTTAGATATCCATGGTGCTCTCAGTGACATATGCATGAGTGAGTGAGTGAAGGAAGTCTGAGTAATATTTATAAGTGTGACTTATGTATGTAGTTATACATACATACATATATTGAAGCTGAGAGGAGGTGATATCTTGGGGAGGAAAGAATTTCTTTCTCTCTCTCCCTCCCTCACTCTCGTAGGTAATTACAAATTTCTGTCCGTTATTATTTATTTAATAAGTCCGCTCTAAGAACACACTAAGACGAAGAAGATAATATTATTATTATAATATTTAGAGTATTTTTGCGTTTCCAGGTATTTCTTTATTATTTTTATTTTGTAACTTCGGGCGGGTCTTTTACTTCTTCTTTTTCGACTTACCTATTCATCTTCCCATTCCTTCTTTCCTTCCTACGTTTTTATTTTTATTCAATTATGAGATGAGCTAATTGTTGTTGCAGCTTCTTCTTGAATCATTTTTATTTTTATTTTTCCACATGGAGAACTCAAAAATACCTGGTTTTTATCTGCCTACCAAACTATAGTGGGTAAAGGTACATATATATATATATATATATATGTATATATAGGAACGAGAACGAGACAGAAAGAGCAGGGAACTCTCATTTAAAAACGATTCTTTTATAATAATAATTATTCATTGAGTGAGGAGGATGAGGAATGAGTCAGGGGTTTTCTTTTTCTTTTTTTTTTGGAGTTTTTTTTTTTTTTTTTTTTTTTGGGTAGTCATTCTCAGTTGTGGGTAGAGTCAATTGTTTGTATGTAGGTATACACCATGCAACAAGAACAACAACAACAACAAGAGTCATCATTCCATGTTAGAGCATCACATCACAATGCCACTTAATCAGGGATCCCTTTATTGGGGGAGGGGGGGGGGTATCGATAGAGAAAAATTGAATAATCATAGTATTATGATTTGACCATTTGGTAGTTGGTACGAGGGGATCATACTCTAGGACCTTCTATGTATGTATGTATATAAAGAATAATTAGTCTATAGCTGTTAATCTAAGGGCACAGATAGGATACGGAGGGAGGTTACATGCAATAAAGGAGGTATTAGAACAAAAAAGACGAGATTTAGGCATCTTCAAAGTTCCCACTTGAGTTCAATTTGTAAAGAAACACTTTGACAATATGTATATATTTCAAATATGGATGTCATATACAAAAGTATCATCATTCTAATCAAAATATGATATATATAAAGAGAACAAGTGCTCTCCATTTAATGGTTTTGCACCATTTATCCACGGTCATTTTCTATCGACCCCTTTATTTATTGTCTTTCAAAGCAAACCTTTTGCCTATCTACATATATATATATATATCTGAAAGGTTTGTTGTAAACACTCATGCAGAAAAAGAAAATGGCTCAAGTCAAATTTGTGTTTGACAAATATCTTGTAGATATTTGTAAATTGTAAATATTCTAATTGTATGGTTCTTTGAATAAACATACATAGTCTAGGATCAACTGATCATGATCAAAATATCCTTTGTTGACTAGTATATAATATACTCCATTTCGTCAATATGAGTTTGGATTTTGAAGGTTTGAAAGTTCCGATTATTCAGATTTTCCATAATTTTAAAGAAACGTCACGAGGTTTTTTCCTCTTATAATATAATTGACTGTCACCCAGAAATTTGTTAAAATATGCTTATAGGTTAAATTATGTAACGAAGTCATGACCAACAGTTTATATATATATATATATATATATATATATTAAAAAAACAATATTATAATTAATTTTTTTATTTAGTGTATGCCTCTTTATAGATGGCTGACAATAACTACGTCACGGAAAGAAGTTCTCTAGACTTGCATCAAAGGACCTTTCTATTCCACATCGATGGATCTACTCTATCGATATTATAAAGGACCCTACAGTTTGTAAAATCCTCAAACCATGTATGTACATAGAGATGCGTTTTGATGACGGTCTGAGAAAAAAAAATAAGAGGGGAATGGAGCCCTTACAAACAAGAATTTATGAACGTAGTATATATATATACAAAATTGTACCATTAAAAATAAGGGAGAAAAAAAAAAAACATTCGTTTTGGCGAAAAAATGATATGGAAAAAAAAAAATATCAAAATGAAATGATCTTATTTTTTTTTTTTTTTTGTATATACATTATAAATATACGTATTTGAGTCACTGGACCCGGGGTTTTCTCTCTCATATATATATATATGATATTTTTAAGGGCGTAGCTAGAGGTTCGTTTTATTAGATCGTTTTATTATACATATATTTTTTTGTGTGTTTATTTTAAAATACATGGATATTAATTGAAGTAATTCTTGGGCATGGAGACGCGGGGGGGGGGGGGGGTGAAGTTTTTAAATTGTATTTAATACTAATCAAATATCCCTCTTGGTTACACCCCACGGAGTAGATTATTATACCGTAGGAAAACATGGAATTAAAGGGTGTTTTACACATTTGAAAAAGGTGCATTGGTTCCGGAAGAGTAAATTCTTACTTTTTGTCTTCCTCTTCTTCTTCTTTCTTCCTTTTCAACTTCTTCTCCAATCTCCTCCTAGAATTATAATAATAATATACATATGTATTTATAAATAGAACTTACATCTGTTCCAATTCATCCGAAAAATTGTTGTATCACATAATAATAAATCAAGAGACAGTCCAGGGACTACGAAGCAACTTGGTTCCTCGTTGATCTCCACGAGTATAAAGTGCCCATTTCCAATATGGATAATGAGAGACACTTTGAATTCCTTTCTTTCATCACTCAGGATATGCATGTTTTGGGTCCGTTTCCGGTATCAAAATTAGTATGGGGCTTGTTATACTTTTGTGTATAGGGTCATGTGCTTATTAGGGCGCCTGCAGTGGTGTCTTTTTAGGGGGAGGGGGAGGGAAGAAGTATCTCAGAAATACAAAAAAAAAAATTTATTTATAATATATAAAGGCATGTCAATTTCAGGTCTTAGTTGTTGTTGTTTCTTGTTACGTCATTGGCGGTCAGTGTATTTTTATGCATATATCATAATTATGTTATGCCATAACAGCTTCCCAAGATCGTGTTCAGATATCAATTTTCTATGCTACCGTTTTAAATTGACCAGTAGCCCGGGATCACTATCATAGTACTGGTATACTGAGCAACTCTAGTCCAAACAGGTCATCTATCTTTAGACCAGGGGACTCATGCCAGAACTTACCAACTCCATGCCATAGGAGACACGCTAATCAATGTATAGTTAGCAAATATTTTTTTAAACTTGGGAAACAAGGTATGGATCAGTTTTGATCCAGGGAACCAGCTTGTAATTCTATTGGATGTTATTTTCTTAGCAAATGACTTGGAATAGAAGGACCGGATTTTAATTTTGATATTATAAATAGTAATTGATTGAGAAATTGATTGATTGTTTTATTGCTATTTTCAAGGTCAATACATTTAATTACATTTTGATTGAACCATTCAGATTCTTTTGACTGTGGACATTAGGCACATTAATCCTTGCGGTTGACCCGGAAGTAACTTATTTCTAATAAGCAAACTTTAAGTCAATTTTAATTTTTTTTTTAATTCTCACACACGAATGCTGCTACAAAATCTAATGTACTTATTACTTATGAGTATGACGTTTGATTCCATGTAATTCGGTTAACTTATAGAGCCATTTTGTATTGGTATTTGGAGTGATGTCTATGGATATTGATTGGTTGTTTCCTTACTTAAAGTGCCTTGAAAATAATAATCAACAATTCATCTACTCTTAGAATAGGATCAGTGAAGACCTGGATTCAATTTCACAGAGGGAACCAATGTATGGATATATGTTAACGCCCCTAAACAGCAGATTAATAAATTTTACATTTCTCATTTTTATAAATTGATTTTCTTTAAAAAGAAGAATTTTTATAAAGCAACCATAATATACTCTCCTACCTGAAACCAGATTCCTGATTTTAGAGTGTGCCTTTGTCCCTATGACATAATTTTTTAAGATGTAATCATGTTGGACAATCCCAAAGAAATAAAACAAAACGCCAAAACGATATAATCACCTGAGTATTTTTTGACCTAATTTATTTGTCTATGAAAACGACTATTTGTCCGTAAGGGGGCCTAAAGATTCCATAAATTACACTATAAATAACTACACCACTTCTACATTGTTAATTCAATTAAAACAAGGTAAATTCTGCAAAGGGACGACAATTATAAATATATATATATATGTATACGTTTATAGTTGTTTAAAGCGACATCTACCGGGAGGAAAAAATTGACTTGTAGATAAGGAAACATCTTTTGTTTGTTACTTAGGAGCGTAGGGAGATTTTTTTCTTCTAAGAAGATGAACTTTGTATTAGGGGCCTAATTAGCCTAAAGGCTCTAAACTATTGCTGAAACTTTGTCCATCATTGGAGCTCGGACTATTCCGAGCAGAAAGGAAGGATATTCCCATCTATGGTATTTGACCCCTAGATTTGATTTGAGAAGATACATATTTGTGACATCTTTTGTGAAACAATTCTGCGGTAGGGTCATCATAGAACAGAGGGCATTCAACATGTTGTTGTTTTGATTAAAGGGGCAAACAAGGGATTGGAAAAGTTAGTCATTGATCCATCTTTTTTTTTATAAATGGTCCATTGGTTATTGTTATTGTTGTAACTGTTGTGGTTTTTTTGAGTTGTTTTTTTAAGGCTCTACCACAAGGATCACACACACACACACAAAACCACACAATTTCCATTCATTTAACATAGATAGAATGATAGTAGGTAGTAGTGAGAATAATCAGGTTTTTGTATCATTGTCAATGTATTTGTATTCCAAAAAAAAATCTGTTGTTACTCCTTTTTTATAAGAAGGATCAAATATCAATGAAAATTGTCAAAATATTTATTGTTATACCTACAAATGAAAAAAAAAAAAAAAAAAAAAAACCTGATTATTGGCTCTTTCACAATAATAATAATAATAATAAAAAAATAATAATAAAACGATTTCAATTGTACTTTAGACTCCAACAACAATGTTATATGTATGTACGACTGTTACTTCTGTATGTTTTGATCGTTGAGAGAGAAGAGGAGAGGAAGAATCATTGTTTCGTGTCAAAAAGAAATAAATTTCTTGTGACTGAATCACACCCCCCTTCTTGTAATGTACATATATATATATATATATATATATATATATATATTCTATGTAGTTATTGATAATGACAGTCCTTAGAAGCAAGAGTAATTTATCGTATATATATATATATATGTATGTATTATATCAAATGAAAAGTCGTCAGATAGAAGAAGAAGAAGAAGAAAAATATAATTTGATTCAAAATTTATTACTTTAAATAATAATAATAATAACAAGAATAACAATAAGGGAAGAGAGAGAGAGAGAGAGAGAGAACGTGATATAATTGGATCGGTTGATTTATTTAAAGGATCATCATACTTACTCACTTAGTTTAGTTGTAATAGTAGCAAATACACGGAGTGAGTATCATGACTGGAATGAGGAACGGAAGTCATTCTTCCCTTCCTCCTGATTTCCACTCACTCACTCGTCTCGTCTCGTCTCCCTTGTAGATGTATTTTATTATTTAGGGAAATGAGTGGTGTGCTGCAGTATGATTAATTAGTGTGAGGAGTTTACAGGAATGGAATGTGGGCTATCTATCTATCTATCTATGGGTATGATGATGATGATGGAGAACCAGGTGTTGTAGAGTTAGGTTCCCCCCCCCCCTCCCCAGGGTGGTCTTCTTTCACATCTATGTATGTATGGATGTATGTTATTTGCAAGGCCCCTTGTTAGAAAGGTGTGCGTCGTCTAAACTTTGTCTTGAACAATTAACTGCATAAAAGATACGTCCAATACAAAACAAATATTTATATTATCGTTTGACGTTGTTTTTTTTTGTCATTTAAAGGGAAATTCCTGGCCTTTTATGTACCCAAGGAGTACATAAGTAGAGTATCGCTTTTATTGGCTTGTTGTTTTGTCTCTCTTCTTCTTCTTCTTCTTCACCTTATTGTTATTATTCTTATTCTCCATTCATCATCATGCCACCCACATGCCCCCATCACTTGGTGCTCAATCTCCCTGTTGTAAATACTTCTCTTATTCTTCTTCTTCTTCTTCTTTTGAGTAAATAGATCAGTCAGGGTTAAAACACTACTCGGGAAACAAACGTCAGAGGAATCACATCATTTTCTAAAGAGATACAAAAGGTGTCAAAGAAAGGAATTTTTGACTATGTACATACAAACATAGAGAGGGAGATGACAACTTCTCCTTCTAGAGGGGTCATCTCAGTAGTGGGCCGGTCAGCTCGTTCCATGCAAGTTCCTTGGAATGCATTTGTTTGTTCCTTGTTCATCTAGATGATAACGATTGATAATAATTAATTGACCTTACTGCTTAAGTCACACTTTACATTTAAGGTGAGCATGGTTTGATGTCTACGGGCATTTCATGAATGTATAGAGCATAAGATATGACAAAAGGACCTATCCAGTAAATGAGAACGGTAGATCACTCTATTCCAATACGACCAACCATGCTCTAATTGACTTTTGCCCAATATAATCGTTTAGTGGTCTGATTACGGAATTGAGGTCAACCATTTAGCATCCTGATACTCGACATATTTATACCAATTACATCCATGAAATAGTAGCAAAGTTGTTACCAAGAACTGAGATCCCAGTCAGCTTTGGACAATGGCCATTTTAAAATTCAAGCATCTCATCCACACAGACATTGTTGCACGTAATCGATTTTCCTTCGATGTGTAACTTGATTAAACTGTGGGTAATTTTCTAGGGTAAGTCACTCTTTCAAAAAGAGGACCAGCACAACTTTGCAACTATTTCATGGTGGTAATTGGTATAAATAAGTCGAGTATCAGTCATTTTTTTAAAAGTTCAAGTCGAGTCTAAAAGTCAACTTGTGTAACTTGATTAAACCGTGGGTAATTTTCTAGGGTAAGTCACTCTTTCAAAAAGAGGGCCAGCACCTCATTTACCCTTATCCCCAGGCGCTAAATAGAGAACCAACCAGCTTCGTGTGGTTAGGATATATGGTTATAATCATCTAATGATACTAAATTTGGCGCAAAACTGTAATTGAACTTTAAGTGAAAAAGAAATTGAATTTGAATTGGACTTTGAATCTCAAAGGCAGACTTCTAGACTCGACTTGAACTTTTAAAAAATGACTCTTGAGCATCTCAGAGCTGGGAACTCGAATCCGAATCGTACTTAAGTCGGTTTCAACTTCAAATGACTCAATGTAAAAGGACTCATTCGTGGCTCGGGATGGACTCTAACACCTCAAAGACTCAGAAAAGCAATCAACACTTCCCTGATACATGAATGCAACCCTAAGAATATTCAGAAGATTACTCTGCAATGAGTAACCAGCAGAGTAACCAGGTAGCTGCTCCTTGAATTGAATCATGGTTACAAGGGCAAGATATTTTATTTTTTAAATCAACCCTTGTGAGCATACACAATAATACTTACCTAATTATAGTTGACAAAGCATACAAATCCAAATTGATTTATTGTTCCGAGTTATTGCAAAAGGTCAATGAGGGAGGAGGAGGAGGAGAGAGAGAGAGAGGAACAAAAAATGAAAGACACGTGACAAAATCTTCTCCACCTACTCCAGCTCCCCAAAAAGGACCTTTGAAGAGCTACTACTACTGCTACTACTTCTCAATGAGTCGTCCAAGAGGGGATAATTATAATATAAGTAGCAGTCAGCTATGTACCCTTGAGATGACCCCTCAAAAAAAAAAAAAAGGTAAAAAAATTAACGTTTTAAGAAACAAAGAAGTCATTGTTTAAAAGGATCCAGAGGCAAGGAGAAGAAGAAGAAGAAGAAAAAGAAGGGAGCGGGAGTCAAACCTTTTTTTTACGTACAATAAAAGGCTCTAATATAAAGAACCATCACTCATTACGACCATCTCTTCTTCTAACTGCATTCACATGACGTAGAATCATGCTACAGTCAAACCCTGCCTTACGACCATTTCCTCTAATTAATCACATAATTACATACATCGGTAGTTTATATCCTTTGCTAACAATTAACCAAATACAGGGTCCTGCATGATGAGTTTACTACCTATTTCGTAAGAGAGTTTGCTTCCCTGTATGGGCATTGAGAATCTATTTTGAGATAGAAGGACGAATATATTAGTTAGTATTGCTCTGGTCAAGAGCACATCCCTCCCAGACCAAGGGGTTACCCCATACAATATGTACACAGTCAGCTGTTGATGACTCCTAATCTCTTCCCTATATATTATGTACTTTAAACATTTGCTTAATAGCCAATTGAACTCATGCTCAACTGTACAACAATTCCATTCTCATATTAATTGAAGAAGAATTTCAGAGGTGATGGATAGACAAACGTCGACCAAATTCCTTCATTTTTTTTTGTTTTTATGGCCCATGAAGAGCAGAAAAGGTTGGTTGCGTGAGTCACTATATAGTTAACAACAACAAAATTTGCTACTCTCCAACCGAGACGGATATACATGGGATCATCAAGAGTCTGAGGGATTCAAAATGGGGTCAAAATGGACTTTTTTTTTTTTGCTTTTTTTTGTTAGAAGCACATCACTACTCCTAGCATATCCCTAGGTACAGGTCATACAAAAAGGAAAAAAAAAAAAGGAACTGCCCCTCTTATTCCTGCTCATGAACTATTAATTAACCATTTTTATTATTATTATTTTCATTCTTCACTCTGGCTTTTTATTATTTCCAGAATGGTGGTGCTGGTGTTGGTGGTGGTGGAAATCATAATTTTTTGTTTTAATTGTGTGTGTGTGAAAAAGAGGGAAAGAGAGTTCATAATTATAGTCTTCACACCATGTGAAAAATACATGTATAACTAACTATTTAAGTTATAATTTATATTAAATTAAATCTGTCTTAGACAAGGGAAATAATGGAATTAGGAACGAACCTCTATCTATCCATATATCTATGTATGTGTGTATATAACATTAAAAGATGGGGGAAAACAAAAAAAGAAGAAGAAAAAACCAGAGATAATTATAACCATAATAATAATAATAATAATTTGCCATAATTAATTAGTAGTCTTTAAGCTTCAACTCTCTGCATAATTAGCGTTTATTGCTTATTTATGACCCCCTACTCCGGTCTTTCAAAGATAAAAGTACGTATTCATAGCTAAGAGTAGATATGTACTGAAGAAAGAGATAAGAGCTCATGTTCAGAGAGTAAAAAAAAAAAAAAAAAAAAAAATATTTTAAGTGGATACCTAAATAGTTTCATTCATTTTTTCGTTTTTTTTTCTTGTAAATTGATATCAATTCTACAGTTCCTTATAAGAGAGTGGGAAGGCAAAAGAACATCATAAAAACACGTAATTACATCAGATAGTAAGTAAAAGAAAAAAAAATATATGGTTATTGTTGTGTTTTTTAAAATATATATCTTAAGTTTATCATCAAAACATAAATGGTTCTACCTAATCAAAAATTGGTATGTAATACAAAGAATCATACTCATGTGTTTGTGAATTGACCCACAAACACTCTTAGGATACTCTTATGTTCTTAGAAGTTTCGGTTTACTGTCTCAGAACGGCTGTTGTAGTCTCAGAGGCGTAGAGAGGACAACCCTCCCTCCTCTGATTAATTTTAGCTTCAAAGCGTGATCATGGATCTTTCTGACTCGACCTCAATTTGTATAAATATGATCAAGAGTTGTCACTAAGGCATGAACAGGTACTTAACAGGGTTGTCTGTAGGTTGTTGTTGGTTTTTTTTTTTTTTTTTTGGGGGGGGGGGTGGATCAGAAATTGAATGTAATTTAGTTAAATATTCATTTTCAAATGAATATTAATTGCCTTTAGCCTCAGAGAGAGTGGAGACGTGGTGGTCAAGACCAAAGACTTCGATATCAAGACTCTAAGGTAGCGTTTCTCAACCGGGGTTCCGCAGAACCCTAGGGTTCTGCAGACGGTCTTTAAGGGTTCCGCGAGAAAAATGAGATTATATAAGCTATTACACTTTTCAGTCTTTTTCTACAGTGTATGGTATTAATCATTTTTTGCGCTAGGGTTCCGTGAGACATGGGATATATTTTTAGGGTTCCGAAAGGAAAAAAAGGATGAGAAACGCTGCTCTAAGGAGTCGAAACCAAGGGAAGACCAAGATTATTGATCCTTCTAACTTCACATCATTTGACCCTTAGAGTAAAAATAATAATAATATTTGGTTGGGCATAGCTCTTTTGTGTCAAGGGAATTGGATGATGGTTCTAGAATGATTTTGAATTGAGGGCTATATCTGGATACTTATAGACTGGATATATGCATGCATTTAAACTGTCTTATTGAGTACTTTTAAACCCTTTCTCTACATATATATATATTGTTTTCATTATGGAGAAGAAAAAAAGAAGAAAAGATTGGAATGTACTAATGTGTGTGTGTATCACTGAGACATTTGACAATACATAGAGTCAAGACAGAGATCTAAGTATGTATGTATATAACTAACATATAATCTAAGTATGTGTCCTCCCAACTTTTAATGACTCCCATTTTTGGCACTTTAGGCTCAAGCTGTGTCAAGTATTTGTTTTTAGGAGTAGAGACAAAGAGGAGAGAGAGAGAGAGAGAGAGAGAGAGAGAGAGAGAGAGAGAGAGACAGGCACAGAGAGAGAGAGAAAACCATTGAAAATTGTCATGTAAATATTTTATATTTAAAAATAATTTGTATATATATATATACATAAAACTTCTCACGATGTGCCCTCCTGAAGGAGAGAGAAAAACGAGGATGACGACACAGCAAGAGACCTTTTTTTAAAAAAAAAAATCAATAATTTATAAGGTAATTTTTTTTTTTTTTTTCATATTCACAGAACAAAAATATGTGAGAAGTTGACACCCATAAGAAGAAAAGCAAAACAAAGAGAATTAACATTTTTCCAAGACGAGTCTAAGATTCCAGATACATAGCTATGTGTGCACTATGATAGTGATTCCGGTCTATATATCCATTTAAAACCATACTCAATTGACTTTTGAAATTAGTTTTTACGTCGCCATTTTGTCATAAAATTATTTGATTTGTCAATGCCATTATAAAAGACACTGTCTTCTATAAGAAAAAAATATATTTATATGGAAATAATCATTCCAATTTTGTAAGAAGGTACATAAATATTAGTATTCGAAGAAATTGAATCCATTGGAATTTATACTAAAATAAAGTTCTTCAAGTTTAGTTAAAATCAAAATAGGATAGTTATTTTTAAAAAAATCAAAATAAATTATGTTAAAAGAATTAATTATGCATAAAAAAACACATTCAAAATAATAATAATTTGTTTGTTTTTCAGGGAAATTATATGGTTATACAAATATCTAGGGATATCTGATCAATTAGCATTTCTCTCACGAAATACCATATTTTGTGGTATGCAATGACTTTTTTTTTTTTGTGTGTGTGTGGGGGGGGGGGGATTCTATGAGAAAATTTTTCAATACTCTGTCTATGTAAATTGTAAAATAATAATAATAATAAAAAAGACATTCTTACTAACCCAACATTCAAAGAGGCGTAGAATCAAGACATTTTCATAACAATGACCTGATTGGCTATTTATATTTATTGGGTTTTATACTGCCTATTGTCTGCCTCTAAAGCTTATTGTTCGAGACTTCAGGTTATGCTTAACCTTTTTACTTACTTAATGGTAACTTGTTTTTTTTTTTTTTTGTTTTTTTTTTTATATATACAGGCAGTTGTATAGAAGTAAATATTATATATCTTATTATCAAATAAGAAGCAATTTTATATACAGAAGATTCTATGCATTCAAAGCAGCCCTGGGAGCCGTCATCATAAATTAAGAGTGATACTAATTTTTAAAATAAATAACCAGGTTAGCTAGTTGTAACCTGCACACATATAAAACGATTATATTAGTGTTGTACCTTGGCTCAAAGCTTTATTTGAATTGAAGCCAAGTTATTTGTCGACCGCTTTTTAGTTGGGTATCAAAGTTGTAAATTTGTTTAAATGAAGAGATCCAAGAGAGCGTTTTTGTTTGTCTCAAGACCTCAGCTTTTGACTCCTGCAAAGTATTCATATACCTAACGAATTATATGTTCATGTAAATGGGCACTAAAAGAGTAGGCCCATGAGAATCCTCTTTTTTTTAAAGACCCATTAAAAGGAGAGTAGAGAGAGAGAGATGCATTTTCATGACCTCATAAAGGGTTTTATTAACAGATTTTTAACACATTTTCAACATTGCTTGAATGCTTTTATACATATATAAATACACATTACATATATATGGTTGTGATAAAAAAATATAAAAAAAACTAAAAACTCTGGAGGTAAGTTAATTATGCCATCAAATACCATCAGCAAGCAACATGAAGTAATAACCATGTCATTACTGCCTTCAAAGGAAGGAAGGTTGATGTACCTTTCATACAACAACCATCAGATACAACCATACCATATGTAATTTCAAATTATGAATGCGTGATATATATATATAGAGACTTTTCAGACATACATAAATATATATATGTACATATATTTTACTAAACAAAAAAGGTTCTATGATTATGTAGACTCTAATTGACTAGAATGAAAGAAAGAGCCTTGGGTGTTCAAATTTTGATCACTCCAAATTTCCCTAAAGTATTTTTGATTTTCAATAATCATTTTAAATAGTACAAATAACTAAGATTTTAAGATTTTTGACACTTGGACCAAGACTTGAAGGGTTTGAGACTGCAAGGATATGAAGAAGAAAAAATTAGCTCATGTTTCATTTATAAATATCACAATAGGAATTTAATAAAAGTATTATAAACGACCTTTTCATCGTTTTAGTTTTTCTAAAAAACCTTGGGCACAATGGCCCCTTACCTTTCTCTTTTTCTACCCATGGTTTTAGCTCCACTACTGTTGTGTTCAAGACCACAATTAAACCAAGACCAAGAGGATTACAAGACTTGACCGGATCAAGACCTTATCAAATTGCTTTCCCGAACCATATTTCCTACATTTAACTTCTTCTTAATTTTCTCTTGCCATCGAATGGTAGTCACTAACAATGTAATTTAACCCTACAAAAGTTAATAGAAGCAAACATTGGGAGTCACTTTTAGACTAAATCGTCCAATACTTTTAGTATTCTAGCTATGACACTAGAAGTTTAAAAGGCACATGCCCTTATTAAAACCATTTATAACACGTACCATTACTTTATAATTAAGTATATATATATATATATATATTATAAAAGGAGCCTCTAGCCGAATGAAAAGGCAAAGAAAAAAAATAAAGATATATTATGACTTTGCTTATTTTTCGTAGAAAAATATTTAAATTAATTATTTTTGATGATGTGATATTATCTGTTGAAAACGGTTTATAACAAATATATATATATATATAAAACCATTTTATCATTATTATACCATACATATAGGCACTTAAATATAATACAATTGAATAATGCAAAGAGTAATACCGCCATCAAATAGTGGTATGCATACAAAATGTATAAATCAAGGTTGTGTGATCTTTATTTTAATTAATTAAATCTCTTTCTCCCCCCTCCCAACAACAACAACGTTTAAAAACAAGACTAAAAAATATTTTTTTATTTTTTTTTGTTAAATTTCTTACTTTACAAAAAAAAATACTTTTTTTTTATTATTTGAAAAAAAAGTTTTATATATATATATATATATTTGTAAGTAAAATAATATAAACTAATTAAAATGTAATTTTAATTAAACTTTTTGCTCCTACTTTTTATTTGGTTTTTTAAATAAATGTAAATTTATTTGTTTGTATTCTTTATTAAAATAATTTAAATTTGATTTCCTTAATTAATTATGGATTTTTTTATTTTTTACTAATAGATTTTATGTGCAATATATGTATTTATACAACATTTATATATTTAATTTTTTTTTTTAACTTTGTATATACGTGTACAAGTTTTTTCATTCTTTCTTTCTCTTTCTTTCTCGTCTCCTCTTTAAATGTCCTCTGTGAAAATATTTTGGTCATTCCTAAATTTCCTAAAAGATTTCTATCTCTTTAATTTTTTTTTTTTTTTTTTTTTCCTTCCCCATTTCTTCGTGTTTTTTTTTTTTTTTTTTTTTGTTATTCCATCACCTCCTGTGGTGCCGGTGATTCCCTTGCTGCCGCTGCTGCTGCTGTTACAAATTCCTTCTACCTTTTTTTTTTTTTTTTTAACCAAATGGTTTTTGACAGTTTTTCCCTTGTTAAAATTGAAAGGTTTTATTTCCATTTTCACTTCGTCTTTGGATTCATGCCTATGATATGAGGATCCTCCACCTCTTATCAATACTATCATCGCCATCATGGCCATCACCATCATATTCCAAAGATATAGAAGCTCCATGCATGTTGAACAAAGGTCTGAATATCCAACTGTGTGACCATTGGAGTATGTGACTCTTTTTTTTATTATTTTTCCCTTGTTTATCAATACTCAAAGTTGAGTTGGCGTGTATATGTATGTATATATTCAGAGAGAACGATGACAAATAGTTCCTTTGTGTCTCTCGTCCTCACCATCAATTACCCATAATACAAATCAACAGAGTTATTTTTAAGGAGGAAAAAATAAAGAAATACTAGAGCCATTATGAATTCTCTTCATCAACCGAACGAAAGGAAAATATTAAAAAAAACCACATGTTAAATCATTCAGGTAGAAATTGTCCCCTTTAAAAAATATATATTTTAAAAAAAAAAAAAACCAAAAAAACCTTCTCATCAGTCATACTTCTGAATATAAGGCCTACTTAATTATTATAAGCCTCTCATAGGTAGGCAACTTGATTTAATTATGTGCGTTTACCTAAAATTGTCTTAGAGGCTTTAACTAACTCACTAAAATGATTTTTTTTTCTTTGTATAATGTATTAGAAATGGTTCAAATCAATGAGGAAGAACCCGTGATGATCCCTTCCTCAAAATCATCTGTGTTTCGGTGTCATGAACAAGAGCAATTAGATTTTCTATGCAATAAAAAAAAAAGAAAACAATTTTTTTTTCTCGTGGTTTGGATCCTTTTTGGTTAGTTGTTCTTGACCACAACATTAGGATTTTCAAGAGGTTTGTGCCTGGCAGTTTTTATTAAAACAAAGGATCAACGGTACAAGGTGATCTTTAGAGGTGGATAAAGTTAGAGGAACGTTTCGTTCATTAATATCTAATGAAAGAGATGGATCTATATAGAATCTTTGGATCAGAATAATATATTATTCTACGCATATTTGTGGCCCTGATTTATGCTATAAAGAACTTTATTCGTCCTGTGTAACGATAAAAAAAGTTCTCCTCCTTTTAACACTAATTTTGACGGATATTTAAAGTCATACTCAATCTTTTGACAAGAGCATCTCCCTTGATGAGAGTTTTTTAGCTAGAACTTTATTCAAACGAACGAACGAACGAACCGTATTCTTCATGTCCAATGACGTTTACTAATTAAGAGTACTTTTGGTTAGTATTTAAGTCGTTAGTGTGTACATTCCACTATATACACACACAATATCGTCTATAATTATATAATTAGATTGTAACTTTTTATAAATAGTACTAAACCTCAAGTTTCAGCCCTTTTTTCTAACGAACCAAAGGCCAGAGGCAGATTTTGTTTATTAAGACAACAAAATGTGCCTCCTAGTTTAAGCTATATTATAGCGCTTGGTAGAAACATGTGTGCTCCAAAATTAAAACTTAAAGCATTCTTTTACAAGAATCACACACACACAAAAAAAAAAAATTTTTTTTTTTTTAATATATATAGAAACTGTCAAAAATATGTCAATTTACGTAAGACAATCTTTTTTTCTTATATCAAAGAAATCCTTGAGAATTGACATCTACATATGTATGTATGTACCACTTTAAGGGGACGTGTTTCATAGAAGTAAATGAAACTTAAAACCAAGGGACTAATGACTTTTTTTCGTTTTTTTTTTTTTTCTAGGAGTCATTATTATTAAGAAGTTAAGAGTGTCAGTTTTAATGGAATGTTTGTATGTACATTTATAAAATAAAATACAAAAAAAAATATCCGTGTGAAATTTGTAGATTCAATTCTAAGGATTAGCTTGAGATTCACCATGACTATAAATATATATATATATATGTACATACGTTTGCCTCTTTTATCTCCCTCCCCTCCCCCCCCCCTCTCTCACTCTCTCCCTCTTCCAAGAAGACATATTATGTAGGTATAAAATTACGAAAAATAAGACATTTCTATTCTTATTTTTCCCATTTTTTTTATTTTATTTTAAGAGGGCTTCTTCATAACTTACATTATTACATGGGTAACAACAACAATTTTTCGTTCAAATGTTGTATTTTTTTTTTTTTTTACTACAAGACCCTGTTGTAATAAGTTGAGTATGTACAGAGATATTTATTCACCTACTTTTTTTTTTTTCTCTTCTTCAAACTTACCGTTTTCGAAGAAGAAGAAAAAAAAGGAATGTGCCACATTTATGATCTTCTTCTCCTCTACATAAAAATTCATGCATATTTATCAGTATTTTTTTTTTTTTTTTTACTTAAAGTATTTATAGATGGAGTTAAGGAAGATTGTTGTTGTTGTTGTTGAAGTTTTGTTTTTGTTTTTCTTCCTTTCTTTCTTAAAGACAGTTTTGAAGATGATTTACACTACTTTTAAAATTAGAGCAAATGGATTCCATACGGCACAAAAATTTACAGAACCATTTATTATTATTATTATTATTATTATTGTCCACAAGAGCGTGATACAAACTGCATAGGCAAATGAGAATTCATGTACCATACACCAGTTCCTCTATCAACAACAAAAACGGTCTTTTTCTTGTTGTTTACACCTAAAGTTATTTAAAAACTTCATGATCACCACCTGTTCAGGTGGTGATCATGTCATCTTTTGCATGCAATCATAAGCACTTCCTCAAAACAAAACAAAGCAAAAAAACAACAACAACAACAACAACAACGTTACGGATATGAATGTGACTTTTCTAAGAAAAGGAATTGTTTTAGCAGAAAATTCCAAGAGAGAACCTTTTTTCTTTCTTCTTCTTCTTCTTCCTCAAAACAACAACTAAACACTAATTACAACATCACTTGTAGTGGCTTAATACATAATGTATCTAGGTACATATTTGTGTACATAGGTATGTTTATATATATATACATAAATATATAAAAGGTTTGTAAAGATGAGGCAGAGAGGTAGGAAAATAAAAAAAAATTATAAAAAAATAAAAATAATTCATAAGAAAAACAACAAATAATGATTCATTACGGTCCATTAATGAAAGAATTCTTCTATACCTATTGTATATATATATATATATATATATATTAAAAAATGTATTATATGATTATAAAAATATGTAATCAGTGGCACTTACGTAAGGCATTGCCCTTTCATGGCAACCCGACGGGCAACAACCAATTATGTAAAGGCCCACAGACAAAGTGTGTGAGTGAGTGAAATCTTGTACACATATAAATTCCCTTCAATTGAAATTCCAGGATTTCACATTTTTTTTGTTTTTTTGTTTTGTTTTGTATATTAGGATATATTGTGTACAAGTTCCAACTAGGCCTATACATATACTTGATTAAGAATATGTAATTACTCTGTAATGCGACTAGAGAGTAAAAAAAAAAACAAAAAAAAAAAAAACCAGGAAGCTCTGACTCCTTGGACTACCGCCATAGTATAACTATATAACAATCAACAATTGGCTATAAAAGACAGGGTTACATGGGTACACCCTCATTAATATATCCACCCATAAATGGGCCTTCAAATTAATGGCACTCTATATAAGCCGAGTTTAAAACTCCAAAAAAAAAGCTTCCAAATTAAGGGGTCGGCTTATACGCGCATAACTCTGATCCTACTCAAAGACTGACACTTTGGGGAGTCAGACAGTGAAAGTGATGATGAATTTGAAGGATTTTGAGATACTTCTTACTGTTATTAATAAAATTTAAACATAAAAATACTGGTTATCATTTTGTTTTATTCTCTTCTGCAACTTTTTGCTGTGATAGATGCGTATGACGCAATACGATTTATAGGGTCGGTTTATACGCGAATAATTTTTATAATTCACCATTTTAGGTCTGGTTTTTAGGGGTCGGCTTATATGCGAGGATATACGGTACTTTTCATCACAACATTGGAGTTTGACTCTTGATGTATTCTTTATTTAAATCTTTCTTTTTTTTTGGTTTTAACTTCTATGCTACATATATGTTAAAGAGAGAGGCATACTTAAAACTCTAGCTACGCCATGAAGATGGACGTCGTGTGGCATGATTCATGAGGTGTTTTTTTTATTATAGTCATATTATACTTATATTTATACAAGTGTGTGTGTGTTTTAAAAAATGACTCCCATCAATTCTAATAAAAACAACATCCAATATTATTATTAAGCTTTACGTACATACATAGTCAGTGAGAGAGAGAGCTAGGACTCGTGAAGCATGTAATACGAACCATGGTTCTTCAAATGATGATGGTTAATACACTCATTGCATGTTGTGATGAACTTTTAGTATGTGTGTGTGTCTATAGTCAAAATCGATTTTTTTTATTCCATTTTTTTATTCCATTTTTTTTTTTTTTGCTTTTCGTTTTTCATCTCAATTTTGCCTACCTAATTTAATTTCGATTTTCCCACTAAACGGTCAACCAAAGATACACGTCACGCAGTGTCAAGTAATTTGTGCCGCACGAGCATCATCGCTCATGAATAACTCCATTCTACCCTTCCTCATCAATAAGGGGTCTGAAGTCACCTCCTTCCCTAGTTTTGATGCTTAAAACAGCTTCCCTCCTCTTATTTTTTTTAATTTTTTTTTATTAAATAAGTTATCATATAGCTCTGTGTGTGTTTTGAACACTCGAACGTTCGTAGATGGTTATTTTGATTTAAAGTATCTGAGCATGTAAATTGTGACTCTCCCTGAGTCAAGGCTTAGCCTAATTCCTTTCAAAGGCACTTATTATGTGTTGACTTTCAGATATTGTTTTTTATCTACCAAATTATATACATGCCTACCAACCTACCTCTATCTCCTATCATATTAGTAAGGTGTCATGTAATTAAACCTTCAGAATGAAACAAAAATGATACTAAATATGGAGGAAACTTTTGAATGTATATCATATCCTTATGATAAATATAGTTTAGAATTGTTATAAGGTTAAATTGGCTCAAATCGACGAACTTTGGCCAACATCCATGAAGAAAAAGGAGGATATTTTGTGAGATTTCTATGAAAAAGTATTCAAAGAGAAGTTATTTTAGTAATTGCAAACTGCATCTACGCCACCTATCGGCATATTTAATGACTACAGTACCATTAAGACATTTTAATTAATGTTACTTGACAGCTATAAATGAATCCATTCAAATTACACATTTATGAGATAAGCAACTGTTTATAAGGGATAAGGGCCATAGAATACTTTGTGATTCCGAAGCAAATGCTTTAAGGAAAAGTCAAGGACACGCAAGGATCTACTCCTGCATTGAATCAAGTTTTGACAATTTCAAAAGTGTCAAAATGACACTTATAGTGTTAAAGGACCTGAAAGAAGGCCTACTATCCATAACTATATGGAAAAGAGTTGAGTGACAATCAACCATTTCCTTGGCATGACTGAAAAAAAAAAATTGAATAATAAAAATAAAAGGTAAAAATAAAAAAAACACAAAAAACTTCTTCTAGAGAAAAATAAATGGAAATATAAAAATAAATCTGTCAAAAGGGACTGCAAATAATAGTAATAATATATATATAAATAAAAAAAGTATATTGTTACATTTGGCCTTCAGCCTTTTTGTACATACATAGATATGTATTGTCTTCCTAGTAGCTACCTTATCATATATATATATATATATATATAAATACAAATCCATTCAACAGAAAATTATTTTTCCAATTTCTTCCAATTTTTTATATTTTATTTCAGACAATTTACTAAAAACCATGTTAACAAATTATTTTAAGTTATATTATTAAATATAACTTGTGAGCAAGTTGGGATTTTCTTCAAGCTTCAACTCTAAACAGATTGTACAAGTGTTTGTAAATCAAAGGTAAATAAAGAGTTGTCAGAGACTATTTATATCATGGGTACTTGAAACACTCATTATAGTAACATAATGAGAGATTTGCCAATATTTAAGTATACCAATATTTTGTTGTACCGGTTAGGGTACAAACAAATGACTTTCGGCTTGGTAAATTAATCCATGTCGTCGTGTACTTCATCAAAATTTGATTAATAGACGAGTAATAATAGATTTTGGGGGTTTTTCCACGTCATCAGAGGTCCAATGCAACACCCCGTTTCAATAGCAATTTAGTGTAGTACCGTTTTAAAAAACGTGAGCATTCAGGGGTACAATTATAGTTCCGGTAATCGGAGGAACAACGTTAGGCCTACAATGATGTCCATTTTAAATTCTTTGAAATGTGGATTCATAACATAGGTCGTCTACAAATTTGAAATGTCTAAAAGGGTAATAAAAGTTATTCAGTTCCACACACTGATTTCAAATCTGTCCGACGGTTTTTAAGCAATTGGACCACATCTTTTTGAGCTTTATTTGGCCCATATTCCAACTTCAATTTAAGCCTAGAAGGCTACTCATTTTCTTCATTAAAAAATAATGATCCGTTATTGTATTTCATATAGATTCCAATTGATGCAAAGGGACTCCAGGAAGCCTGGGGTCCAAATCCTTTGTACTTAAATAACTCCACGAATATTACACACTAAAAGGATTAATAAGGAATGCATTAAAGAGCTGCGATCCACAGCTTCCCAAATGAGATGTAAACACTCGCGATTCATATTTTTTTAATCCACAAAATGAGTATGCTTAAATTGAAGTATAAGTTTTTAAAAATGAGGCAAAACAGCTTGAAAAGTAGGCTTCGAATCCTCTAAAATCAGTTTGCAAAACTGGGATAACTTTTATTATACTTATACCCCTTAGATTTTTTGACTGTTGTTGGTTATTATTGATAGGTCGATGTGGGCCCTACACATCAAAAGTGAATCATAGTCACTTTTTTCTCAGAAAATAAGACCTTCATCCCTTCAGAGTAATCTACTATTACTGCCTATTCAATTCTGACAAAATCTACGTTCCAATCTTTTTCCAGTATTTTATAGTAGTACATTAAATATCTAATCACATGGGGTTCAAAGCCCCAATTCAATGCTACGACCCTTCATTCATTCATAGTTGACATTAATTAGAATTCCAAGGGGCAAATTGTAACTGATACGTACCTACATGCAATTTACTCTCAACTTGTTCAAAATATACAACTCTTTCACTTAGAAGAACAAAAAAGAAAGAAAGAAAGAGAACCGTTGGTTCTTAAAAGTATCTTGTGTGAGGTATTTTTTGGCGAAACATAACTTATATTTTTTGATAATTTTTTAAAGAGTAGAAAGATAAGAAAAAGGTTTTTATTATTATTATTTTGTATTTTTAAGAGTGTCTAACGCCCTATATAGCAACTACAACAACATTATATAACCATATTTGTGATGTCCTCTTAAACCCTTTTTGGGTGGTTTATGGTTATAGGGAGAGAGAGAGAGAAATAAAGAACGAAAGAAAGAGAGAGAGAGAGAAGAACACACGCGTTTTTTTTTAAAGAATATATATATATATATATATATATATATATATAGTATATAGAAAACATAGTCGCGTGCTAAGATTCACTTCTTTTCTTGTCTTGAGAACTTGTGTCTTCAAAAAACAAAACAAAACAACATAAAACTATAACACACCACAGAAAAAAAAAGAAATGAAGAAGAAAAGTAGAAAGAAGAAAAAAAACAACAACAACCAAGGAGTCAACTTTAAAATAATAAAGAAATAAAATAAGTAACTTGAGACTTTGTAATAATAATAATAACTAACTTATTATTATTGTTATAAAAATTAATAATAATTTTTATTGGAGTGATTCCTCTACTCGCCAAAGGTTTTTATACTAATGTGAGTATTGGATTTGACCTTCCCAATGGTTTTGAAGCGTAACTAACTCCTCCACAGATGTGTGGATACATACATACATATATATGTACATAAGCGGAATGATTGTCTTGACCCCTATTGTGTGAATACAACAAGAATGTTTGACACATGAGTGGACTGAACTTAAATTAATTTTGACAGTTCTCATTTAAGCGTGCTAAACCATTAAAATAATAATAATAATAAGTAGAAGAAGAAGAAGAAGAGTAAAAACAATATAAGCCATGTTAAGTGCCTATGTATTTCTAAAAATGGTCATTTAACTGGAGGAGAAAAAAAAAATTTTTTTTTTAAGAAAAAAAAAATGTTCATTAACTCTGAACGTAAGCAATAGGTAAATGTTCAACATAGGAGAAGATGAAATCACTTCATCAGGAAAAGGAATCTTCTGGTCAATTGCCAGAGAGATCCTCCTAAAAAAAAAAAAAAAAAAAAAAAAATGGGCCAAAATAATATGTCTTATCCAAGTCACTTGGATCCTTTTACAAATTACGTAGAGTGAAGAAGCATTGTTTTAACAATGCGTCAAAAGCTAAAGGGTCTTTTTTTTTTCCCTCAAGTGGGAGGTCTCCCTAATTCTTGCCCATGGTATAATTATTCGTCAAATGAGTCATGGATAATAAATAAACTATTAGGGAGAAGGTTGTGCAAAATATGACCCTAAACAAACAGTTGAACCATTGGTTTGCAATAGATACGGTTAATAAATACATATTTGGGTGGGCCTCTGCTCTGTATTTAACTTGCTTTGGATAGAAACGGAAGATCCGCAACTGGTCAAAAGTATCACATATCACAAAAATTGAATGTATTCACAGCCTAAATCCTAAAAATAAGCATATATTTCACTCATAGTATTATTCCTGGAATACCAAATTGAATGCTTTGTTGATATTTCCCTGATTCTTTCAAATGTGGCTTTTCAATCATTTCAATTCTACGGATACACCAGCAAAATTTATATTCATTTTGCTTGCTTCTAATAGGGCCCAATGTTTGTTGTTGTTTCTATGGTTATTTTAAGGAACTTAGGAAGGGATGATGCAGAGGGAATTATAGCACGAGTGAGCACGAGTCTCCAGTCTATCCATGAATCATCATTTTTTAGGGGTCTAAGTCAAGTTTCGAGTCCAAGCTGAGTGTTCATTTTTTTTTCAGTTTGAAGTTTGTCTCTATTTATACTTAAGTGAGACCCCCATAGTCATGGTTTCAATGGATTTGTTCATACAATAGCAAGGTAACACGGGAATTTTTGTTTTTGTTTTTCTTAGCAATTCAGGGATAATGGCGCAGAGATGACACTAAATCCCCCTCCCCCTCCGTACATCGGCCCCCCTAACCACTCTGACTTAAACTATAATTACATTTGTCCAAGAATGTGATATTTAGTGAAGTTTTTTTTTGTTTTGTTTTTTTGATTTTTCTCTCAGTCTGGATACATACATTATGCTTTTTGTTGGTTTATATGGGGTTAGTTGACCATATGATCACATGCTTGAAGATCATAGCAACACGTGTGTCTAATATATAATGATTTTTGAATTATTCGTGGTTTGTTTTTATTTCGTGGTTCAATACTTTTATATGTATGTATGTATGTACATTCTTCATAGACCCATGATGAACAGAGGTATTTGACTCCCCCTGATAACAAAAAAACAAACAGGGATTACAACAAAGGTATCTTCATATTTGAAATCAAAATATTTATATTTACTAAATATAATTTTTTTTTTTCACTATAAAAGAAATAGGAATTAAAATTCGCAAAAGAAAAATGTATTTTTATATTATATATATATATATATATATATATATAAGTAAATATATGTTTTTAAATTGAAGGCTCTTACATTATTATAGGTATGTTACATGGATTTGACCTTCACTCACACTCTTCACTTCACTTCACTTCAAAGTGGTTTTATTTTTTATACTTTTATAGCCGTAAATTCCACTACAGCTCTCTCATTCATGGATACATCAATAAAGATACTCTCAATCATCCATCTTTATAAACACACACACACACCTCCACCCACCCCGGCTAATAATGCAATATTTATCAATGTTTTATTGAGGCAGTCAGATAGGGAGGCCACACGCAGGGTTTTTTTTTTTTTTTTTTTTCTGGTTTTTTTTCGTCTACTCTGCTCAAGAATGGAGAGTATTCATGGTCTATTAAGAGATTTACTGGCCACTGGGGCTATACTTCATCCCTTTTGACTGCAAAAATAAAAATAAAAAAATAAAGCAAAATCACGGAAAAGCAAAAAAAGTGTTCAACCCCTAGAAATACAAGAGTAAATTTGAACTAAGATCATATTCGCAAAAAAACCTGGGCTATGAGGGCGAAAAAAATAAAAATCTTAATCAAGTCTTACTTATATATATATATATATAAGTGCTTCTCAACCTTGTATTACGGGAGTACAATAATATTCTAATCAAGCCCTTGGGTTTGAATAACTTTATGGGATCATACCTACTTATAGGTAGATAACAAAAAGCTGACATTTGTTGGAGAGATGCTCATTATCTGAGAAAAACATTGACGTATAGTTTAAGAAGCACTGATTTGTTGTATAACTAGTCTACACGTCGAATCCAGGGACTTGTATCTGATATTCAAGAAAAACATTGATTTAAAAAAAGAGAGGAATCCCTAGAATATTATTGAGTCTATACTGTTCCATGATTTGAACAGTATATTCTTGTTATGCCAAGCTTGGGGAGATGAGAGGGAACCCAAGTAATTAAATGATGTTATCCCCCAGGCAACTGTTTTCTAAGCTCCAAGTTGGAAACAACTTGTTGCCTATCGGAACTTTTATTTTAGAGAGAGTTAATTTTGTTAAAAGTAAGAGCCAACAGCCAGAGTGTAAATATTTATTTACAACTCTTATCCTAATTTTTTTTTGAATCCTTAAGGGTGAGTTTGTCATCCAATGAGCTTTCCTTACGAACCCTTTTCCTGAAATTGACACACAAACCACAAACCAATAATGTTACAGGAGTAACATCAATTAATTGAGCATGCAAAAAATATATATATATATATATATAAAGACAAAATACAAAATGTGTTCAGACCCTAGATATATATATTTTCACCGAGCAAATAACCTCAAAGCTACCATAGATACCATCATATATTTATAAGTAGTCTTTGAAGCTACAATCTCCTAAAGGTCTCACTTGATTTCAACTCGTCAACAATAATAGCAACAAAAACACTGATATCAAGAAAAATTCAGATAGAGTGCTCAACCCCTACGTCGTTTTATATATAAAAAGACTTTTCTACAAATGGGTGGGTCATTTGACCTCAAATAATTGTAGCCAAAAAAAAAAATAAGTGAAATCAAGGTAAGGATTTTTTTTTTTTTTTTTTGTAAAAAGGATTTTGTTTTTTTGGCAAGAGGATTATTGTGGCGGGTTTGCACCTCCAATAATGCTGTCCCTACTAATGGCCCCCCTTCTCTCAAAACTTGGCTTCAACTTTATCAACAATTGATAAGAGAACAATTGGATATAACGATGAGTGTGTGTATCACACGTTGGGTCACGCCGTGGCAAGGGTCAAAAAAAGCCTCTCGAGTAATAATAATAATAATTTACACTTGTGAGTCCAAAACAAGAGACAAGGCACCGACAAGAAGAAGAAGAGTGTTTCTTCTTCTCTTTATTATTATTGAAAGAGAACAAATAATAATAATAATAATAATGATTTATGTGTTTGTAGAGCAAAAAAAAACTCAAACCCTTTTTTTTTTCTTTTTGGGTGTGAAGAGTCATTAGTCGAAGACTGCTTTGATAGTCTGCGTTTGTAATATAGAGGCAAAAAAAAAATAGCAAAATTTATATATATATATATATATATATATATATATTCTGGGAAATGCTACGCATGTAACTCTCACAAAACCTCTCTATGACGTATTATTATAATATATATATATATATACTTATTAATACTATTTAAAACTAGGGGGAATGTAATCTATATAAAGTCAAAAAATGAAAATTCATTGTTTTCCCGAGATTTTATTTGCTTTTTTTATGGAATTGTAATTTAATAGTTTTACATTTATATACATATATATATATATATATATATATATACATATATATACGTAAAACTCTCATTTTCTTCTTCTTCTTCTTTTTTCGTCTCAAGACTCTTCCCCCTCAAGGGAAAGATTAAGATTCTTATTGTTATTATTATTCCTTAATGGAGTTTGTAAGTATGTACATAATATGTAATATAATTTTTTTTTTTTTTTTCAAGAAGAAGAAGAAGAAGATGGGGGAAGAAGGTTTCGTGGTCTTGTTTTGATAGAAATTAGGTACATTCATATTGTATTGTAATATCTTATATATATATTATGAGCCATAGTCGCGTTAGAAAAGTGTTTCCTTTCCTTAAAGTGATCTTGCCTCTTCTCCTTCTTAAATATACTTTTGCAAAGTTTATGGAAAATATTCAAACTGAATGGTTCTTCCATCAATATCCTCGTTTCTAAGGCTAAAGATGTTATTGCCTCTATTTGAATGACATAGACTTAAATGCTTATCAATTCCTTAAAACATCCCTTTAAATACAAATTAATAAACGAGTCTTTGAACAAGTGTCAAGCAATCAGTGTTGCTTTAAAAACGTGATGAATGTCCCATGTTCAACATTACTTTCGATCTTGAACCCTCAATCCCTTGGTCTTAACCCCTTACAATTCTTGGTTTATACCCCTTCAAAGTAGCTTTGGTCTTCTGATCTCAAGACCAAAGCAATTGTATTAAAACTGTAACATTTTTAAGGGTTTGCTAACTTTTATAACCTGACTCAGAGCTGCCTGAACAAAGCTCCTTGTTTCCAAAAAGCAAAATGTTTCTGTCATGATCAGTGTATCTAAAACATCAATACATATCTAAATTAAGAGCCTGCCAATCAATATAATCAAAGTCTTGCTTAAGTCAGAAATGTTATGAGCAAGGATTTATTCCTCAAATACCGAGTAACTTCCGCGTCAGAGAATTGTTTGACTATTCTCAAAGATCTCCTAAATTGTCCTCAATCTCACTTTTTGATGAAAAAAATGTATCTTGTTACAAGAGAGTTTGATTGAGTATTACATCAGTTTTCAAGCCTAAGGGGGCCTTGAAATGGCCTTTTCAGAGTGAGTAGCTACAACAAAGAAACTTTCCATGAAACACAAATATTGCGCAGAGTTCCATTTTAAATAACGAATCATATCACGATCCAGTGTCTTCCTGTTTTCATGTTTCTAGTAACTTTTTTTTTTCGGCACAATGAATGTGTAATAATAATAATAATTATAATTTGCTATAATCAAATGAGGATTTAATTGACCTTTTTAATGAAGGTTCAAAAAGGATTCATGACTACAATTGACCTTTGGGTTCCTTTCTCATTCCATGAAATGTCTTCAAAACTCTTTTACTTATTCCACAAGATCCTTTTTTCGGGGAGTAATGTAAATTGTACATAAATGTATTGATTCATAACAAGTAAACACATTATTAAAATGATATCTTACTCTTTATAAGTAATATATGACTTATATACTACACAAGTAAAGTTTGTTTCGTGAGTGTTTAAGTATCTTTATAAAGTCATTAAATAGTTTGACATTCTTCTTCTTCATTTATCCTTGATGAAAGTATTTATTATTCTTATAAAAGTTAATTATTTATGCCTTCAATATGGTGAAGACTAATTGATAATGAAGTCATCATTGGCTGATATATGTATATATAATGGCGTAATTTAGTTAAAATAGTTTCATGGTACAACTATTGTGTCAAATTCGAAAGGATCCTTCGTAATTGTCATTTGATAATTATAATTATGGACGACAATTGTCAAAGTTATCCTTCTGCAATGGCTCTCAAGTTGAATTCTCTGGACTCATAAAATATCCTTTAAATGAAGGTGAACTAATAATTGAGATTTAGAACCATAAAAGACTTTTGTATAAGAATTAATATTTAAGACATTTATATTGTGTGCTGATATATATATAGGGGCGTTCAGAGAATTGGGGGATTAGGGATAAGAACCCCTTCTCTTAGGGACGTCCCTGACATGTGGGCTCCTATGTTTCTTAAATTAGTATTGACACAATTCTAATTTTGTAAAACTATTCTAATGAAAATTGTCAGAATCCATGGAACAAAAGGAAAAAAAAAAATTTGGGGGGAAAATCTATTTTTTGGGCTACAGAAGAAGGGTCTTCAACCTTTGCCCATCTAAGGGTTCAAATACATAATAATATGAAGAACGTTTAATTAAACTTTATTTGGAACGGTATGCAAAATCCATGGTATGGTATGAACAGCAGTTTTGCCACTGTTGGATCCGGTACACGCTTGTAAAAATAAAAAAAAATTCAGAAGGTGGGCGGAAGTGGTTTTTTTTGTGTTTTTTTTTTTAATAAAGGACCATTTTTTAATACATATATTATATGCTAGCACAATCTACGGACCTCTATCCCCAAATATCCGTAGATATTCAAGGGGTCGCAGATTGAAGACCCCTGTAATAGAGCAATTGATAGTGACGAATGGACAGTAGTTTTTGTTTTGTTTTATAACTGAGTCACTCACTACTATTCCTTAGAGGGGCGACACACAATTACAGTCTAATTTGATACTGTTTTTATTATTATTTTTTGTTATTATTCTTATTGTTGTTTTATCTCTTTCCAAGGATTACATGAGAGAGGGGGTGAAACGATGTATGTATGTATTTAGTGAATCAATGTAAATACCACCACTGCTATCAGGGGAAGAGGGGGGGGGAGGGGGGAGAAACCATTTAAAAAAAAAGAAAAAAAAAAAGAAAATGTAACATTAATATATATGTATATATATTAAATGTATAAAAAAAAACACATTCGTTTCAGTGGATTAAAAAAAATGAATCTTGATAAATTTGACACAGGGAGAGATAGTCATACAAGGAATCATAAAATACGAAAAAAATCCACTCTTTAATGATGTATCAAGGGTACAAAGGAACTAAAAGCTAACGAAACCTTTTCGTCAAGGCATTAAGGGGCTAAGGGTGAGTACTTGAATAAATATTTAGAGTCCCTTTGTTCAAAATCCTTTAATCTTTTTAAATTACTATAAACGTTTTGGTCCATGGATTGGTTGTTTTCTGACCGTGGGGCATTCTTGTTATTTGAACATTTCTCTAACTTTAAACATTTTAGTCTTGGGCTAGGAAGGAGTAACTTATTCCATCTGTGAGGGATGATTTAAAATCCAATGTTTGGAATCCAAAGAAACTACCAATTTGCTTTTGGATCATAAATGAGGAGTATCTTTAGTTGCAAGAAGCTGAATTGTTATTGGATCTGTGTATTTGGCAAGGAAGCTGGATAATTTGGTTATGCAGGGTTTTTACTGTCGATATAACCCCTATTTGGAAAACCGCTCCTGTTTATTTAGAGTGGTTTCTAAAAGGGACAAGAAAAATTAGGGATAGATACTTGGCATTGTGGAAATTGGAAAAAAAAAAGTCACTCAATGTGAGGTTTCGCCACTAATCCCTTACCCATCATCTATCTCCCCATTTGAAGCATTACCTTCTACGTGTACATGGCAGTGTTTTTAAGCCTTTTTAAAGAAACGATCCAAAATAAGTTCTGTGGAACGCGAGACCAAAAACATTTCCCTTTCCCAAAAGTTTTTGAAGTCGTCCAGCTGTATAACATATACATATAAGTATTATTATTTTCCTTTCTCAAGTTTTCCTGTGGCACACATGAGAGCCTCTCACAGCACAGCAATGTGCCATAGAACACCGACTACAAGGTCACTCCTTCTGGGAAGAGCAGAAAGAATTTGAATTTATGTCATATCTAAATACGACTCAATACTTAGGAAAAAGGCCTTTAATAAAATATCTTTTCAACTCCTTTTCCAGGTACTTTTGCACACATTTTGCATATATATATATATATATATATATATATATATATATATATGAATAATCATATTTCAAAAAAAGAAAAGAAAAAGTAACAGAATAGAATAGACGAAGAAAAAAGAATATAGAATGGAACAACTACAAATTTAAATCTTTATGAATATTGTCAAAAGGGGAATTGTATAATATGTAAATTATTTCTTGTCTTTTGTTGTACATACATATATATTCCATATATACATAATATATATATTTATATAGAAAGATTGAAGGAGAAGAAGAAGAAGTGTGGGCCATTCAATAATAATAATAATAATAATAACAATATATATTAAAAAAAAAAGTCTGCCTCTCATAAAAATTGCATAATTTAGCACTTCTTTGCCTTTTGTATGAACACATACATACAAGCAACTATTTTAAGACTTGTGTAGACTTGGCATAGATAATAATAATGATAATATGTAACATAAATTTAATAACTTTATTAAGTATGCACGGGGGGTTGTGAATGTTGAGAAGTGTGACGTCACTTCTCTATTCAATCAACTCATTTTGGTTGTTGTCATTTTATGTTATATTGAGTTACAAAGGATGTACTTTGGTGAGGAGGAGGGAGGGAGGGAGGGAGAGAAGGGGCTTCCGCCCCTTTCTCTATCGCCCTCACTCATTGAGCCATTTAAAAGGAGCAGAAAGAGTTAGAAAGTTCCCCTCTTCTTCTTCTTCTTCTTCTTTAATTAGAAAGCTCTCCCACGAGGGAACAATTTGTTGTTTTCTTCCCTCCTGATTGTAGTTTGTTGTTGTTCTTTTGAGCCATCATTACAAGAGCGTTTAAGGTGACTCAATTATGTATGTTCAATCTACTATTTTCTGTCTGCTCTCTCTCTCTCTCTTATAAAAGAGTATTAAAGGATGATGATCCCAAGTCCTCCCTTCCCTCATTTAAAAGACTTCTTCTTCTTCTTCTTCAAGAATTGATTATTTTTGCAGGATTTTTTATTTTGTATCTTTTTACGTCATCTCGGAGTAGACTGACTGGTGACACACAGAGGGAGGGAGGAAGATCCTGAATGTTGACTCTCAGGGTGATGTATGTATGTATACATCTGCCTTCATCGATTCTGTGTCATTTCGTTTTTATGTACAAGTGCAGCTGGTCCCTTTCTCGTTTTTTTTTTTTTAACTAATCATACTATGATTACTAAAAAAAACTAAAAAAAAGCAACCATTGTTGACTCGCAGTATAAAGACAAAGGGTTTAAAGTCCAATTCCTGACCCTGAACCTCGTATTTACCTCGATAGTTTGTCTTCATTTTTGACATTTTGTGTGATTCTTTGCTACTGAGACATTGGAAAGCCAAGAACTTATGGGGTTCATCACCTAGGAGGGGGGGGGGGGGGAGGGAATCCTGTTCATGACAACAAGATCAAGAGGAGAAGATAAAGACTTTGAGGGTATGGATACAGTGTCGGCACTGGTGAGCACAACTCCAAGACTCAAAGTGGCGAATAAGTATGCTAACTTAAGAACTGTTCTATGTACACACTTAAATCTCGATCTCAGTTAAGGGAACGAGGAAGTACTTGGTGGCTGGGTTGAGAACAAGAGATTTATAAAAAAAAAAAAGTCGTCTGTAGAGACCAAACAAGGCCAGATCTCGGGGATCACCCTCCTTAGTTACTCTACGCGGCGTCCCCAAGTTTTTCACTTAAATGTATTTGAGTCCATGATTTAAACAAGACTCTGTCTCTTTAACTTCCTTTATTAGAGGACTTCATAAGAACCTTCAAAATTAAAACTTATTCAGTGTAATCCAAGAAAAAAGCCTTGGGAAATGGAGGGCTTCAAAATGAAGAAGGCAGAAGAAAAAAGGAAAAAAAAATACCTTGGACTTGATTCTAAATATTTAGGGCCTGGGTCTTAGTGTACAATATACGACTTGGGCTTTGTATGGACTGTATAAAGGGATGTGTGTACTTGATTGATTCTGATTCCTCTTCCTAAAAACCAAGCGTTATCTCATCATATTGGAAGTGAGTTAGTCAAATTGATTTCCATATACATATAAATGATGGTATTTTGACTTTTTTGAGAAGTTTTTCATGTATGTACATAGTGTCTATCTATTTGATTAAACGAGGGGTTGTAATAAAAGAGGAGGAGAGGCAGGAGGTGGATCCAAGGATGGGAGGGAGGAGATCGGAATCTTCATTTAAAAACAATCAGTTCTGGGAACATATTTTTAATATATATATATATACGTGTATACACATTAGAGTGAATTGAATTTCATTCTTCTGGTCTCGTGACCTCATTTGAATAGTTTTATATACATACATATATGTATGTGCTCATTTTCTTAATATGTAGTTTATAAATTAAAAATAATAATAATATTAAAAGATTTCCAAAGCAATGGCTCTCAACCTTGAGATTATTGTACTTATAAAATATATTTATATCAAAGAAAGAATAATTACACGGATGAACCAATTTGAATTGTCAAAAAACCTAAGGGCTTATAAGTATATTATAATAATCTAAATGTGTGGATTTTCATTCAGTTTCGATCAAAAATTCGCTAGAAATATAAGACTCACGGTAGAACTAATAAAAAGCAAGAGTAGTAATAGCGCGCAGAAGAAGAAGACTCTGACATCAAACCAAATTCAAAAACATGGATCTCTAATTTAATCACAAGGCAACTCCGAGTAAAGAGTGGGGTTCGCAGGGCCATGGATATCCAATGAAAGGAATAGTGTTCCTTGATGAGTCATCAGAGGGTCCTTATGAAGAGTGCCCTTCATCTTCATCATCACCCCTAGTGCTCAGAAGGATTGCAAAATCAGCTGAAATCCTTCTGTGCGCCAGAATTACTTTAATTTATTGCATTTGTTTTTTAGTATCTCTACCGTGAGTCTGCGATTTCTAGAGGATTTTTAATCGAAATTGATTAAAAAATTTACATATTTATATGGACGATGTGATGTGGGTCTCAGCTTTTGAACACATTGCTCATTAATCAATTCCATGTTATATTGTAGTAGTACAAACGTTTTGGGCGACTTTTAGGCCTACTTCCACAGGAGTCCATTTAGGTCAAAACAAAGACCTAACTTGGAATTTCCATTAAATAATACACTAGCAAATCAACATTTTTTAATGCACAAAATGAGGTTCCTTCTAAGCTTAAATTGATGTTAAAGTTGGAAAATGGGCCCCAAAAAATCTAAAAAAGAAGGTTTCAATTTTGACTTTCTAAATTTTCTATCCTTTCTTACTCTTGACCCTTAAAATAGATTGCTATCGACCCCTATTTTGCATCATAACTACATACAATGTCAATCAAGTGTGTACTGATTTATACATAATGCATTAAAAAAAGGGGGAAATAGCTTACATATAATCAGAATTAGGGAAGAGTGTGATCAACCCCTATTTTACTACAACTGTCCCAAAAATTATAATGTATACATTACAATCAACATGTTTAGTTTGTATACCAAATGAAATCGACAACTTTTGTTCAAAAAATAAATACGATTAATCGTTTTTGATGGGTTAACCAGCATTTACAGATCCAAAACCTGGCATGTCAATGTTCTTTGAGCCATAATCAAGTTTTTTGACATTACTTTTGTCGGTCATTTTGTAAGCTACTAAATACTAGCTCCAAATAACTTAACATGTTACTCTCAATCAAAATAAAACTGAATAGATTATTTGGACATCATAGACTAAGACAATGTCTCAAGATCCTAGTTGATGACTCATAGTGATGAGGAAAATTATAACGTGATCAAAATGACGATATTGTGACTTTTGAGTGTGGGGGTTATTTGTACTTTATTCTAAAAGTACAAAATTTGAAAGGGTTTATTCAGTGGATCTCACTTTTTAATCCCCAAATACTCCCTATCGGCCCCAAGAAAACCATTTTGGTTGAGCCCTATTCTAGAGACAGTATCTAATAATGATATACCTGCATAGGCATTTATATATTTAGTAAGGATAGTGTTGCCGAGCCCTACAAAGTAAGTCAAGTCATGAAGAGGAGATCATTTCAATATTCCCTTCATCTATGAACTATATGTTTGTATCTACATATAACAAATCATGTGTACTTTTTGCATATTTGCTTAAAGAGAGTGTTATCGACCCCTTATTAGTGAAGTTAGCCTCGTTCGTTGATAAGAAGGGGATATCTACGAGTCTTATAAATATATTTATACATAGAAAAAGGGCTGCATATTTGAAAAGAAGAGTGTTGCCGACCCCTTGGTAGTCAAATTTTGGTGTTTTTTTATAAGAAAATGATGTTTTTTGCATCATCTTCAAAGAGGTGGGGGAAATGAATATTACATGATAATACTAGAATTTATTTTGATTTATTTGTGGCCGAGCCCTCCGTGTATGTAATGGTTTTAGACATCATATTTATTTAGAACATGCATCATAGTATACATATAATAATAATAATATGTAGTCAAAACGAGAGACAAGGATTAATATTATTATTTTATATTAAGAATAAGAATGAAATGGCACATGTGATCTGATGAACCTGTTTATAAAATCATTATAAATCAGGATTAAAAAAAGATGGTTGAAATGAAAAAATAAAAATAAAAAAATAAGGGAGAGAGATAACAATAAGATGAGAAGAAGAAGAAAAAAAACACGCTGGTTATATGTACATATAAATTTGAAACGGTCTAAATAACCATTTAAATTTCTATTCAATGTTTTGACTCTTTGCCTCTCCCCTCTTGCCATATATACATATATATATATATATATACATTTAGTGAATCGTAAAAGAGAGAATAAAAAAATAAAAACTTCTACTGTAATCCCTTACCATACAGAAAGTAACGAGATCATTAATAATATAAAAAAAAAGAAAAGAAAATAACTGAGCCTAATTCGAATTTTATATAAATATATATATATATATATATAAAATTAAAAGTTGTCAAAATGTTATAATACCATGTTAAAAAAAAAAAAAGAGGAAAAAAGGGGAGAAAAGGAAAATGAAGAGAAGAGAAGAAGCAGTGGTGTCATTTCCTTTTCTTTTCTTCTTCCTCTTCTTCTTCTTCTCCTTTTTTAATAATTTACATTGTGATTGGTTTATCATCATCATCATCATCAGAGGGAGAGAACGATAAAAAAGAAAAGAAGAAATGATATCAAATGCATTTGACAAATTTATAATATATATATATATATCTACTATTATGTAGTATGTAGAAAGTCACTTAAAGTATAGATGTATATTTATTTTTTGCGTGTGGTCGGTTGGAGAATTATATTTTCATTTTTTTTTTTTTTTGTATACGTATAGTTTGTTATTATAATCATTTATGAAAGGAGACAAATAGTGTCAAACGAAAGAAGATGAAGAAGATCTTTAATTCAAAAGAATTTCTGATAACAGACACATATATACATACATACATACATATAAACACAAAAATAAGAAGAAGAAGAAGAAGAGGGGGGAGGGAGAAGAGTACAAAAAAACCCCCCTCATCTTTTCTTTAATAACTTTTTGACTTCAATGTATATATACATTTGTATTTTGATAGTCATAAATATAATAATGACTATTGAATTGTTCCTTCAACTTTTTTCCTTTTTTTATCATGATGTCAAAACACACTGAATATATATATATATATATATATATAAAGAGTGTATCATCGAGGTTTCGTGAATTTAAAATGACGTGTTTTCTTTAACAAATTTAATTTTCATTTACTTTGTAGAGTACAAAAGTTTATATTTATATATACAATTAGTGATTCAACTCGTTACTTTCTTCAACTTTTTTTTCATTTTTTTTTAATATATATTTTGTCTCTCTCTCTCTCTCTTTCTCTCTGTAGTGTAGTTATGTATGTATTGAAGCAAAAAGTTAAGACAACATCTGTCAGAAATGAAGAACAACAACAACAACCTTCTTCTACCCTCATATCACCTTCCACCTTCCTTCCTTCGTTCTTCCTTTCTATTTGTAGGAAACAAAAAACTTTTTTGAATTCTTTTTTCCCTCTCTTCAATTTCATTAAACATTTGATCATTTTTTTTCCTCCTTATGATTATTATTATGATTATTACTATTGGCATCCTTGAATGAATATCCAATAAGGAGAATAAACAATGCAGAATGCATTTTCAAATGTTCCTTCTACTTATTAGTAGTAATTAGTAGAAGAGACCCATTGAATGCATTGAAGCATCAGTCTCTCCGTTTTTTGTGTAATCGCAACATCTGATTATAGTGAATTATAATAGTCATCAAAATAAAATAATATTGGACCACCACGTGATTCAACGACGCCATGTTATGTACATACATATCACGACTACTTTTCTCTCTCTCTCTCTCTCTCTCTTTAAATGTTCTTTGTTTCTACTTCTTCTTCTTCTTCTTCTTCTTTATCTCTTCCATTTTCCCTTCTAAATGAATAAATGAATTGACTCAAGAAAGCTCTTTCTTTCTTTCTTTCTTTCTTTGTTTCTTGCTCTCCCAAAATCTGTGGCTTCCTTCCTTCCTTCCTTCCTCATTCATATGTTGTTGTTGTTGTTGCTGCTGCTGTGTTGTACGAGTTGTAACTTGTACAACAAGTAGATTCACCAAGAATTTGCATATTCATTGATTCAACATTCCATTGATGCATTGATTTGAACGGCTCAGATTTGGTTATGAACGGAGTTTCCCTCCTTTTCATGGTCCTTTTAGAAAATATAAAGAGTACAATTAATTAGTGATAATTTAAAGGATACTAAATTTTGAATACTTGCAGGATATGTAAAATAAGAGGGGATCCCGGCAAGCGGTAATTAAAACTCTGCACTTAAAGAAGGCGTATTGTACAGATGCATGGTATATTTTTTACGAAGAGTGAGGCCCTCATTTTGCTTGAGTAGTACAATCATGCAAAAATATATACAGCGGGAATAAAATGTCAGCCTCGAAATTGACCATTGAAGAGTTAGACTCTTGTTACTCTTCATCAGAGATTTAATGGGCAGATCATGACGTCATTGCCTTAATCTTCACTCACAAATATATGTACATACATTAAAATTCGTTATTAAAAAATGATGCCGATGTGTTTTGAAGTGGCAATTTGTACAGTCTGCTCACTCTACGAGTTACAACACAATTTCAACTTGTATAGAACATTTATATATATGCACATATATATAGAGAGAGAGAAAGAGATTTCACGATATATCTATATTAGGTATAGTTAAAAAACAAAAACAAAAACAAAAAACAAAAATAGATGAAGAAAAAGCTTCATTACTACTTCAGAATAACGGAACATTTGCTGTAAATTGAAAAGTAATTTATTTTTCTGTTAAAGATTGATTTTTTACGTAAATTGATTTCAAATAATAATAATAATAATATGTAATTTTTATCTGCGAAGAGATTGTTGACATCTCCTTTTTTCTTTCTCTTCTCTTCTATTTTTTTTTTCCTCTCTCTCTCTCCTTTTTTTTTTTTTTTTCTCTCCCTTTCAAGTAGCTGAAGCAGGAGCAGCAGCAGTATCGGCCTATCAAATCCTCTCTTTTTTCTTTCTTTCTTTCTTTTTTTTTACTTATGAGCATGGTATTTATATAAAATATAACTATATATTTTGTATACTTAGTTGCTTATAAGTTATAACTAAGTAAATGTTTACCTACCTGGATCTATATATATATATATATATATATATATATATATACATAAATAGGCATCCTCCTCATCAAAAAATAAAATGGGCTCGTCTCTTCAAAAATGCAGGCCCGCAATCTCTTTTTCTCTCTCTCTCACTCACTCACTCCCTCACGCCTCATCACCTTTTTATTATACGTTATTATTTATTAATATTATAAACTGTCAATATAGTAACGATATTTATTTGTATTTTATATAATATATATATTATTTTTCCTGTACAAGTTGGAACTTTGTACAAGTTACAATCCATATGCCCCATAGCCTCTAATTTAAATATAAATATGTATACATTTATTAAAAGCAGACATTTTAATTTTCCAGCCTTGTATTAATAGAGAAGGTCTGGAGACTCGTCATTACCAGGGTGGTCATTACAAGAAATGAATTTATATCAACGGACCACCCTATTTTGTCTTGTATCAAAATATCAAAATACTAACAATTGCATTAGCATAAGCAGCCCTAAAGCCTAATGATCGACTACTGGGACCCATTCAAAGCAATTCAGTTTCAAAGACTGGTAGCCAAGCCAGCACCTTAGTCCTCCTTTCCATTGTTTAAAGACTTTTTGCTCTTACGGCTGATTCTCTCTCACTGTAACATTGCAAGTTCTTCTTCAGTTACCGTTCAGAGCTCTTGGTTGTTGTTTTAAAAAAATAAAACCATAGATGACCCCATATCTACAGACTCTGCCTCTACATAGATCCCATTTCAGAGTTGAACTCTCAAAATGTAGGCATTTGAATTGCTCTTATAAATATTATAATAGTTGTTGTTGTGTGGTAGTTGGGTTACTCTGCAAGCTAACCCTTGTAGTGTAGTGTAGCCAGATGGGGCAACTTTTAATTTTGACAAAGCATTTGAAATGAAATGAGGAATGGAAAGACCATTTGATATTGACACGATTCAAATGAATAAATTGAAGAGACGTATTTAATACTATTTATGTATGTAATGAATAGTCTGTGTTTTATAAATTGCTATTTGTAATGGATCGGCTTTTGATTGATTAATGCATGGTAGAGAGGTGTGTGTGTGTTGTGGGAGCAGAAAGAGAGAGAGAGATGAGTCAACCTCCCCTGCACCTCCCTTCTAATTTACGATGGGAACCAATTTATATATATATATATATATATATACCTACATTCAACTGTAATACTTATGTTAACTCTAACAGTTATGTAACCTCATTCCAAATAATAATAATAATAATAACAATATTCATTTACACACCAAAGTGTGAAGGGCCAAGGAAATTTGAGGACACAATGACGATCTTCCCTTCATACTTAATTCTCTCTCTCTCTCTCTCTCTCTCGGATGTCTCCTTATTTAACCCTATAATGAAGAATCTAAGAGTGGGTGTAGGAGTACATACATACTCGTTACTCAGGGGCAAAAAATGAATTAAAGTAATTAGTGGGCTCTTATAAGTAAGGCCGTTGTTTTTTTACCTAAAAAATGTTCTTTGAGAGGGCCCAACGGATACATCCAGAATGGAAGATTAAGCAATGAGTTAGAAGGAAGAAAATTAATTGTAAATTTACAGTCATATATATATATATATATGCCTATAATGCATGAATCCATATTAGGCCTCCTAATAGCATCGCCTCCAAAACATGATTTGATACAAATAACCTTTCTTTTGGATCTTAACCTTTTTTTTTTGCATTAATATATCTGGTAAAAGTGTGCCCTTTTGCCCAAAAGTCCAGTAACTCGTTGAATATACACTGTACCCCCCCCCCTCCCCAATGAATGCCTTGATGATGTAGATGAGATATGCTTATGTGCCTCTTTGAGAGAGGCACATACGCAAAAAATTTCTATAAGAATCCCTCATGTAGGGATATTGAGAATATGAATTTATTCTATATAAAATACATATATATTTACAAAACCTTTTGACAATAAATAAATAAATATAATTAATTTGACGAAATTATATGATAATTACAATTATTTAACGGCATCACAAATCAGAGGGCCTTCTTAGCCCCCCGGTTTCCATTGTTTAAAGACTTTTTTGTTCCACGGCAGTGCCTCTCTCCGGAACTATGTAAATTATTCTTCAGTTACCTTTCAGGGCTCTTGTTTTTGTTTTTTTTTGAAAAACCATAGATTACAGTGTCGAATTGATGCAATCGTTTCATTTTGAATCAGTATCTCTATAGACTGCCATTATTTCAGAGTTGGAAGTCCTATCCGAAATATCCGGAGGAACAAATAAGGAACTCTTTGCTTTGCTCAGTGATATTTACCTCGTAGAGTAAGAACTCACTGAGCATTAATAAAAATCTCTCTACATACTTAAAAAAAAAAAAAAAACTAACTTAAAGTGACATTTTCTAAAGTATTGAAGGGGGTTTTTTTCTTCTTTCTTTTCCCCTACTTAATTATTATCGATACTCCTTCGAAGAGTTGTGACTTTCCTCACCCTAGGAATTGAAGTTTTTGGAGAATTGTATATATATATATATATATATATATAACTTATACTTATTAATAAGGTTAAGAAACAGAAAGCTTCTTAAAAAGACATTTTTATTTATTTTTTTTCTTCTTCTTCATGGACCACACACAATGTGTACATATTTTGAAGTCAGTAGCAGAAGGAAATAAGTACATATACATATATATATATATCTGTGTGTGGGGGGGGGGGGGGAGAGAACGAAATTCAACCCAATCAGGATGAGTCTTCCATCACATGTATGTACATATCTGTGTGTGTGTTTTTTTTTTCTTACCGCAAATTCCTTGTCTTGGAAAAAAAAAAAAAAAAAAAAAAAAAAAGACGAAAAACGCATTTATTCTGTTTAAAAATTAGGGTTCTAGAGAGAATCGTTGAAAATGTCATTCGTTTTAACTACATCTACACCTTTCCTTCCGTTTTTTTTTTTTTTATTTTTTTTTTAAGAAGTAGGCACTTAACACCAAATATTGAACGTGAAAAATGAACGTCATTTCCCCCTACTTTATAATTAGGTGTGTGAAGACTTGGGAGAAAGAAAGAGAGAGAGAGAGAGAGTTATGTGTAACAATCGATCAATGGAGAGATTTATTCATATTAATTAAAGTGAAAAAATAAATTGTTAAAAAAAAAAAAAAAAAATTGAGCAAGAAAAATAATAAATTATGCATTTTGAGCCATTTTCTTTTTCCCCCCTGTGTTGTGAGTGTTTGATTAGATTTAATCTATCTTTTAAGTATTAAGTCTATTTGCCAAATTCTCTACACCTTAAAACCTAATTAAAATTCGCTTAAAGTATCTGGGTTTGCGATAAATTAGGTAACCACAAATAGGCAACCACAAATATGTATGTATATACTTGAATATACATATATTTAATTATACTTGTGATTAGGAGACAGCTGATTAGAATAGGAGATATGTTTTCATATTAAAAATAACCCTGCTTTTAGACGCCCGAGTCGAAATATATTATCAAGTCTTTAAGATGGAGCGCTCAAATCAATTCTTTAGTCTTTTGACTTTTTGATGGTTGAGTCAAAAGTTCTACCCTTTGACTCAGTTCGGATCATTCCAAGTGATTATTAAATGCTCAATCATATAAAAGACTCTAATTGATACATAATTTGCAAAAAAAAAAAAATATTAAAAAATATTAAAAAAACGTTTATAATGAGTTTTTCCGAGTTCCAAGACTCTCTGTCTCTGAATCTTTTGTTCTTGCTGTTCTAGTGACTAGTTTGTTCCGTGACTTTTGTAACTGCAAATTTCTTGGCTCTATCTCAGGATCCTAGGAATGTGCCTTCATTTGAATGTCAAATGTTAATTTTTTCCTCCAAAGGCAGTACGTTGATCCATTATTTAGGAAGAAACGTCACTATTCTTTTGTACGACCTTTTGAAGCCTTTCTCTCATATTGGCTCGAATCAAAAGGTGGTTCCTGGGAGACCTTATACGTATATGTATAACTCTTGAGTCTAGTAAACTTTCTTTTTCCCAATGAGGTAGTAGGTTGTATTCAAAATGGCCTCCTATAAGCCGGCCTTTGTCTTCCAACCCGACCCTGGCGACCATTTTATACTGTTTTCAGGCTGGAATTCATTGTTGGTCCTCTTTTATCTGCGAGATCTTTTGATTGATTCCCGTAAGAGTAATATTTCGATGAATAAATTGAAGTATTTTTCATCTTTGTGTCTGTCTCGTCTGCTCTCCACAAAGACTCATCCTCGTCACATGGAATAACTCTTTAGGATTATATATTGTAAAGTTACTATCAACGGCCACTTTATGTATGTAGTCTTTCAAGTTAGTTTTTCATGAATGTGTTGGTATTTCTCTCTTTCTCTCTCTCTCTCTTTAATATAATAAATGGGGCCTTGACTTGAGTGATGCTACACTGTACAGGCATTGTAGTAGTTATTGTTATAACAACTTATTCTTCCTCTAAGTGAATCATTCTTTAAAGAATGTTACATTATTCTTTTATTTTTTTCAAAAAAAAAAAAAAAAATCTGAGTTTTATCTTAAAAACTATCGAAAACGCTGATGATATCAATGTTTTTATGATTACCTTATTTATTGTGCTCTAAATGTGGTTCATTCCATGTAGTTAAGTGCTCTCATGCCCTAAAAGAGCTCGTCTATGTCCATGCATGAATATGATTCATTGCAACTTATTCTTTAAAAGACTTTCACCCCTCTCTACATATTGAGTTAAAAGCTCTACATGGATATTTTTGGCCGAATACAGCCCCATTATATAGTGAGAGTAGAGAGCCAATTCTAATGCACATGATACCTACATAGGAGGAAGCCCTTAATGAGCCTCATTACAAAGTCATTACTCAAGAGAGGCTCCGGCCTCTAAGCCTTTTACAACCATTTCTTCCCTTTGTTTTTTGAGCTATATATTTATATAGATTGACGTGAAAGGAATGCCTAGAACGACTCTAATCAAACCCGTAATCAATTGGGTTTATCATTATCATTATTATTGTTATTGTTATTATTATTATTATTATTATTGATCTTTTTGTTGCTATGGTCGTATTTATTGTTATGTGGATGATCGAAACCAGTGGTGACTACCATTATTGTACATATATACATACATACATGTGTTTAGGATAATCATGGAGTCAAAATCAAATTATGGCTTACAATGTATGTATAGGGCTCCGTCACTTTTTTGGATATTTTCTAACAAAACCGGACACAATATGTACATTTCTAATGAAATAGTGTAAAAAAATATTAGCACAAAACTTTTCCGGTTATTTGAAAAAAAAAGAAGTCCGGTACTATGTTTTCAACACAACCCGGCAAAATAGACTAGGCTCTCTCCGTTTGTAATTTTAAAATAAATACATCATTTCCAAAGCCCACCATTGACTGAATTGGTTTAGTTCAACCGGACAGACTAGGCAGTTCAGGTGATATATATTCCATAATGTCCCGTTATGACAAGCTATATTGTATATTTACGAGTGGATATTATGTGTTTTGTATATACTCATTTGATATTCTTCCCAAAACACATATTCAGGCCTATGAAAGTTGTGTAAATTGCCTGAACATAGCCGGTCAAAATATCCATTTAAAATAATTTATATATTTGGTTTTTTGGGGGGGTTTGTTTTCAATTCAATATTCAATCAAAAATAAATTAATGTGATTGAGTCTTAGCCAGGCGTTCCGATTTGACTGGAATTAGTCGAGGCTGTCATAATTACACCAGAAGAAAAAGCATTTCTATTAAAATGCCTGGCTATAAAAAGTGCATCATTTAACCGGTAGAACATATTCTCCAGAACCTTGGATTTTGTAACGAGCATTCAAATTTTATTCATTCGACTTAATAATTTATAAGGACTTTTATGAAATTCCTATCACTACACGCCTTATTGGAATTGGAATTATGGCCACGGGAAAGTATAGAACTAGGGCAAACCTTTGGAGCTATAATGAACGATCAAATTTTTCCACTATTAATTTATCAATCATCTTCCAAGAAAGAGATTTTAAAAGCTATTGACAATTTCTACCAAGGGTTTGACTGTTGTACCTCCTTCAGCATGGGATCTTGAAATACGGTTAAAGCCTTCAAAATCTCCCCAATTCTAAGATAAAAGGTTTCTTTTTCAGCTTTTATTTTGTGTGCAACAACAAAACCGGCCCCAAACACCTTCATACACCTTCAGAATTATCCCCAATAATAATTAGTAACTAGATCATCCTGGATCACATATGTCAAATATGACACAGGAGAGAAAACTCTGCTGCACACTATAAATATATAACAACCTTGAGTCCTTCTCTTTTGTGTGAGTCCTTGTTGATGTTTTTTTTTTTTTTTTTTTTTTCACTTTCATTCTCTCTCTTTCAGTATGTATTATATGTATATAATATAATATAATACCAGACCAGAACAGAGAGTTTATCCAACCCCTAATTTTCCAACTACGGATGTGTAAAATTAATTTGTAATCAATAAACTAACTTGAGATCGGTTTTTTCTACTTATTATTATTATTATTATTACTATTATTCTTGTTGTTCTTTTTATTGTTATTTTTGTTGTTGTTACCTGTCTATGGGCGTGAAAAAAAAAAAAAAAAAAAAAAAAAAAGGTACTACTCCACTAATAATAATATGTGTACTAATAATTTTTTTTTTTTTTTTTTTTTTTTTTTTCAAACATAGGTACATACATATAGGAGGAATATTATACTTAGATATAGAAGAAGAAGAAGAAGAAGAAGAAGGAAGAAAAAATTAATTATAGAGCATCACAAACATGAACTCCAAACAAGAAGAAGAAGAAGAAAAGAAAGAAAGATAAAAACAACAACAACTACAAGAATAGATCTGTTCATGACCAAATATATATATATATATATGAAATTATTGTGCTTTAATGACTTGGTTTGCAAGGATCCATAAATGGAGTCCATCTAAGCAGAAAAAGATTTTTAAAAAGTCACAATCAGACATTCAAAAAATATATATATACACAAAAAATGTGTTGGTTCCTTTTTGTATTTTCTTTTTGAGGGAGCACCACCATAAAAAGATAGATTGACACAGGGGGATCCTTCCATAATTCACTCCAAGAGCAGGAGTAGTAGAAGTTAATACCGTACATATACCCCTGAAAGAGGCAGAGAGAGAGAGATTTGAACTGCCTGATAATAAAGTTATAACACAATATTATTACACAATGGATTCCCTCCTACAAACTAATCGTATATTTAACTACATACATATATATGTATGCGTGATTTTGTATCAGCTGTTGATCCCTTTCTGAGCACATAGCCACTACCTCATCCATCCAATCTATACTCAAGGTTTGAAATTCCCAACGGTGACTCAATAGCCAAAATGTGTTGACGTGCATATATACATAGGTACGTAATGTTTGGCCAGTGCAATTACGGCCTAAATTATTTTTGAAGAAGAGGTGTGTTGTGACTAAGGGGTTAATTTGCCTCTTTGGCTCCTAAGGAGTTCCTCCTCTAATCGGACCTACATTCAGGGGCGTACTGGGGCGAAAATTTCCACCGGGCAAAGAGTAAATATCTTGTACGATAAAGGCGCATTATGCTAAATCGAAGGGGCGCCTAGTAAAGATTTCAGAGGGGCGCACCGGTCATTGACCGGTTGACCGCCAGGCCAGTACGCCCCTGCCTACATTCATTATTAATAAAGAAGAGACACTTTTAATTCTATTATTATAAGGGACTATATGTAATCTCGGATTGTCTGTTTGAATAATTATGTGAATGCTAGAAGAATTTGACTACGGTTTTAATAGATAATATTTTTTTTTCATAGCAAATATCCTCTCTTTTAAATACGGCACTTTGGACTCATTGGCCTAAAGGGCTTTACTTTAAAATGATCAAAGTGCTGAATTAATTAGTTATGATTAGTATACATTGTGTATGTCACTTAAGCCCCTTCATAATTTTAAAAGGGCCTTTAAAAATATATATATTAATAAAATACTAAAACTATTTCAGCAATTTGAAATCCACTTTATAGGGCTTAAGACATTATCAAGTAAAAAAAAAAAAGTAAAGAGAAGTCACTCTATGCATGTCACATTGATTATTCTATAATGTCTCTTTGAGGCTTGTTAAACATCTGCAAAAAAAAAAAAAGTGCAAAAAGACACAATGCTTCAAATATAACTTTGCATTTTTATAAATACATACAATCTCAATCAAAAATAAAAATAAACGTTTCGTAATAACTATGATCATTAATTAGGATCATGAAGAGGAAGCACGTTCATCCATGACAGCTTCAAGAGTAAAATCCGTCTTATTCTTACTATTAGAGACCAATTTGAAGAACTGGACACTGATCCTAAATTAGAACAGACATAACCCTACATATATTAAAGTATAGAATATATAGAATATAGCAGCATTGTGGGCCGATCAGACTATCGATTCTGAGTCCTAGCTACGGGTAAAAGATTTTGAGACCTAGATCAAGACAAGGGATCTATGGTTTTGAGCAGGGGCGTACTGGCCCGGCGGTCAACCGGTCAATGACCGGTGCGCCCCTCTGAAATCTTTACTAGGCGCCCCTTCGATTTAGCATAATGCGCCTTTATCGTACAAGATATTTACACTTTGCCCGGTGGAAATTTTCGCCCCAGTACGCCCCTGGTTTTGAGGGATATAGACCCGGTGATACAAAATTGATTCCCCTTTTTCTATTTATTTCTAGAAAGGAAAACAATCTCTGCTCAAGTTACTTTCATCTTGATGTTGAAATGAGGAATTGATACAAAATGTAGTGACTATAGACTAAAGTTGTTTTTTTTTCCTTTAAAAATTGTGTATAATCATTTGCTATTGAATCTACAGCAAAGGACTCATGGCTCTCAAGGAAGAAGGCAAGGGACGTGCTAAGACAAGGAAGTTCCATAAATTTGTATAATATAAAATAAATTTTAAACACACTTTTTTTTTAAGTATTTAAATCTGTGGGTCTCTCTCTCTCTCTAGTGTTTTCCTTCACGCCTGGAGATGAAATTCCTTAGATCCCTGTCTTGTCAGAAACAAATTTTCAAGTTGATGGTGGCATTAGATTAAAAGGTGATAGGAAGAAGAAGAAAAAAAAAAAAAAGAGAGAGAGAGAGAAAACGAAAACAAAATCAAAAAAACAGAAGCAGAAATGTCTTGAAGTAGCATTTGAAGAAGACAAGAAATGATCTATAAAAACAACAACAAAAACATCTTTACGTAGAAAAAAAGAAAGAAAGAAAAAGAATTAAATTCATTTGATTATTTTCAATAATAATAATGGCCCATTAAAAATGGGGCTTGATTCATCTTCTCTCCTCTTCAATACCCACTTGAGTAAATAAATATTCAAGATTCATCAAAGCATAAATTTACTTCTTTAGAAATAATAACAATAATAATAATATCATTTATTAATCCACCCCAGGGAAGCGGTGACAAAAAAAAAAAAAAAAATACTCTGAGTAAAAACTCTTCACAGCAGGGCCAAATACCTTGTGGACTAAGTGTTGAAGAGTATGGTGGTGTGTCTATGAGGACGTGTTTCGAAGAAGAGGGTTTATGAAAAAAAAAAACCATTCCTCAAGAGAATGGTCAGAAATAGTGATTTATACCTATAAATTATTTAACACATACATATATATATATATATATATATATATATACTATGAACCCACTATGTTCGTAAATGCCTATAAAACTAATTAGTTATTATACGTGTATCTATGGGTGAGCCGTTGCTCACATTTGTTTGTTGTACATACATATTTTCAATCCATGATTCTTCTATAAAGTCCATGAAATTAATTTCTTTTATCGATGTACATTAGTATACATACATATATAAGAAAATAAAGGTTTGTAGTTTTGAAATCAGAAACAAGACTTGGTAGATATTTAGATACATGGGAATCAAAACTTTTTGTTTAATTAACATTGTTTTTCAAATATGAAACTACTTTGGAGAATTGTGATCAAAATTGATTTCGGCATCACTAGAGCATGGAAGAAAAAAAAGTCATAAAAGAAAAGAAAGGGGGTCTTTTGAGGTTTTGAGGGGTTGAGACAAAGATCTTCTTAAAAAAAAAATTAGTCTTTGCTGTCGATAACTATCATTATGGTAAATATATCCATTAGTTATACATAATTTGAATACAACGAAAACTGGCTCAAATCCGGCTTCTTAACTGCTGTTTCTACAAACCATCAATGATCTATCAAACAAAACAATTGATAAATATACCAGGCGGGGGCCCTTATAATTGATGATGAACTGCCCTTAACGTTTCATATTATTTGTTGAAAAAGTACTCAAGTACTATGGATACTATTGGTATTTAGTCAAAAGGCTGATGGCATCACTGTTGTTCATCATTACATTGTGCCGTAGGAATGAGAGGGGGGGGGAAGTACGAGTATTTGACCCACCGGTGAGGCAAATGTTTACAATGTTCCCCCCCTCTTTTTGATGTTTTGAAAAGTTGAATGCTTACTGTTATATTAGCTTAAGAGTAGGTCCCTTCAGTCTCTATGCAATTTCCCCTTCAAAAGTTCTACCTAGACCCTTCAGCTCCCCTTCTGAGTCTACCTATTTGATATATATATATATATATATATATATATATATATAGTTGAATGGGCCTCAGATAAATGACCTACTCTAATCAGAGTGAATGAATTTTCCTTTCAAAGACAGCTAAAGCTTTCAAAATCTTTGTATGTTATATATGTACATAAGTAGGCCCCTCAAGCATATATTTATATAATTTGCCCATCCAGAGTTGTAGACCTTCTCTTTGTGATGGATCCCTCTTTTTGTCTTCCCTTGAGCATGCTCTTGGATAAAGTTTTAAGGTAAAAGGTACATCGTCACCAAAATACGGGGAAAGCAAGATCAATATGTGACGTCATTTGTATAGGCTTCGGATTATATTTAGTTAGGAAACAGGGAATCAATTTCTCAATCAACTAACTCACTAACCTTTTCTCTCTGTCCCCCCAAATTGAGAATGAATAGAGAGAGAGAGAGAGACCTTGGACAGTCTTCTAATTTTTTTTTTGATTTTTTTTTTTTTCAATTAGCTTCTTCCTTAGTTAGCTCATTGTTTTGAAATTACCCACTCTGAATGGAGGAACGGATGGACTCTCTCTCTCTCTCTCTTGCTCTTTCTCCATGTTCATCCTCATCATAACCTTTATGGTTGATTAAAACCAATTTGTTCATATGTAAGTACATACACACGTATACATATATTTTTCTTTTTCTTCGTGAGAAAATTATAAGTGTTATGGCATAATATAATGATAATAGTTATAATATGAACTAATCGGTAATCACAACAAGGAAACTTTGACCGAGAAGCTTCACTTCAAAGGCATTTGGGCCGACATTCTGTTATTATCATTATTATTATTTATTATTATGACTCTAATGGTTATTTTTCTTCATAGCATGATTATTTGTATTTAGTAGATACATGGATGAAGAAGACGCGTTCCTCTCTCTCTCTTTCTCTCCTTGAAGACAAAGTATATAAGGCACTTATGTATGGGTACTTGAAAAAAAGAACAATATATATATATATATATATAAAACTTTTTTCTTTCCTTTTTTAATATCGATAATCATAAAGAAAAATTGTGAAAATTTATTTTTCTTATGAAACAAGAAACAAAAAAAAAACAAAAAAATTAATAATTAGATAATAACCCTACATAGTGCGTGTTGATCAAAAATAATAAGTAATATAATCATAAGATGTAATTCCAAATTTAATATAATGAAAAATACAATTAGTTATTATCTATATATATATATATATAAATATATATATATATATACATAGAAGACTTGTTCACTGTTCTTCTGAGAGGAACAGGTAGGATAATATGATGTAAGGGGCATCTATGAGATAGAGGGCCCCACACGATGAGTCAGTCTGTGACACACATTAAGGTGTCAAGTGAATAATTTAATTATACAAAGTTCAATTTGTACAAAATTCACTCATGTGTGAGTCATAATTGTGTGTGTTTCCTTCCCTTCAAAATCCAGGGATCAACACTTGCTCTTTTAAAGTGGTCCGTATTATTTGGACATTTGACTCCGTTGGAAAAAGTATTACAAGTTTCTTTATTTTGTTTTTTTTGATTTTTTTCTTAATAACTGGAGTTATACCGGAAGGAAAAGTAAGCAAATAGCCTTAAGCAGAGATGGAAATAACTCCTTTACTTTTTGAGTAATATTAAGTAATTTTTTAAATTACTTTCCCTTTGTTCAATTTGTCATTATACAAAACAACTACACAAAACTTAATAATTTGAAATATTTCATCTCTGATTGCCTAGTAGGCCCATCAACATAAAACCATGTACAGGAATATACTAAAATACTCAATTAATAGAAAGAGTATCAAATAAATTAACAAAGCATTAAACGAGTTACTTCGTCGAGTAACTCCTTTGATATTAAGTAACGGCGTTACTCTTATAAATTAGGTAACGGTGAAAATACGTTACTTTATTTAAAGTAACGTAGCTACAAAAGGATAAAGTACCCCTATGATGAACAAAGATACGGAGCTACGGAGTCATTTTCATTCCCACATCTCATACAAAGGAACTCATAACCACCCTGTAATTAAAGACATTTTTAATGAGCCTATGATTATAATTAAGTAAGTACGTAAATTTATTTATAAATTATAAAGAGTTATGTATAAAATTACATCGCATAGGATATTTCATGAAGAGCAAAAAATGGAAAGAAAAAAAAGTCCCTTTTTTTATACATCACCTATTGCCTTTATTTGTGATTAAAATGGCATTGAAGCTAATTTTAATGCTTACATTCATTACATACTTAATAAACTCTCTCAAGTACAAGAGGGTATTCTCCCTTTTTTCTTGAGATGAACAAAGAATGTGTAAAGTTCTTCAACTAACTCACACAAAACAACAAGGAGGGATGTTGAGAAAGTGTATGTATGTAGTTAGTTAAGTTTCTACCCCCGCATACATAAGGAGAGAGTAATTATAATTTGTGACAAATTTGAACTATTACTTATTTTTACAAAAGTACATAGTACATATGTACATAATATGTATACACTGAAGGCTACGTCACAATTATATATATATGTATATATAGAAAAACAACAATGACAGGGTGGGAGGGAGGAAGGGGAATTAGCCAATTAGTCAAGTTATTTTAAGAATAAATATCATATATATACATTTATAGAAATCAAGATGTGAATAAAGATTTCCAACTCAAAAAAAAAAAAAAAAAAAAAAAAGATGAAAGGACATTCATTGATGATGGAGAAATGATAAGTAATTAATTATTTTTTATTATAAATAAATAAATAAATATTTAAAGAGTGTTTTTATTTGTTTTTTCCACTTCAAATCTTTTTTTTTTTGAAGTTTTTTTTTTTTATGGAAGAATTTCCTGTTGAGTCATTCGTTTAAACCATGTTTGTTTTGAGTACGTACATACATACATATATTTATATATATATATATATATAGATGACATCTTCCTGTGAATGAAACTTTTTTCTCATATTTATTATTATTATTATTATTTTAGAATCTTTTTTGGAAGTCTCTAAAAATACAGAAATAAACAAATAAACAAATATTGGATTCTATGACTGTATAGATGTGTATCATTCGTGGTAGAGTGCATATATATATATGCAAATGAGGATTTATGTACAATTATAAACTTTTTACTGACAAAAAAAAAATTTTTTTTTTTTTTTTTTGAAAAAAACTTCATAAAAACATAAAAAGGTCAAATGATTACAACACTTTTTACAAGCAGTTCCATTCATTTTCTTTCTTTCATTCTTTCCTTCTTACTTTCTTAAACAAGTGGAGTTATAGAAAGACCCAAATTACGCCTATACCATAAAATATATATGTATATATATATAAAATGAGACCTCTTATCTTAAACTTAAACTGGTTGCAAATCATTTTTTTGAAAGGGAAATATATATGACCTCAATGGGTAATATTTTTTTTTTTTTTTTTTTACTTTTATTTTTAAGTTGAGTTGAGTTTTCTGTAAATGTTCATACAACCAACCAACCAACTAAAACTCTTCTTCTTCTTCTTTCCATTTGAAAAGCGTGCATAAAAGTTATTTTGAGTACAATATATATATATATATATATATATATATATATATATATATATATATATATATAACTTGACCCATTTTAGGAATGATTATGTCTAGTTACGAATCAAGGAAGAAAGCAAAATGAATTATAAAATGTACAACATGAGAACATCATACTATTATTAATAAAAATAGCTATGGACAAAATCCATGGCCTTTTTGGGCTACGCATCAATGAAGAAATGAGGGCTTAGGTGAACATATTAAAAGTATATATGTATAGACACACATTAGCAACGGTCCTTGAAAGAATTTATTATTATTTTTCTTGTTTTTATTATCATTATTTTTTGTGTAGATACTCAGGAAGGGAAAACAATTAGGTGTAAATTTGTTATTTCAAAAGAGTCTACATACAAGCAAACATTTAGTATATGTATTTAGAAAATAACTCACAAAAAAAAAATATATATATATATATTGTAAATTATTTTAAGAGATATATAACACAGATGATGTATACAGATCATATCTGGAATGTGCTGTTCGCATCCTTTATAATAATAAAAAAAAAAACTGAGTCGTATTTTATCAGAGAGTCAAAGGCTCAGTAGGGATTGCCCTACTAATTCTATATTTTTATATTTTTTTCTTGTATTTTCTCGTTGTTTTAAGGGTTTGTGTTGTATCATCAAGGGATAGACGATGGATGAACAGGGAAATTTAGAACTTCCGAATTGAGCTCGACTTTCATTTTAATCCATCTCATTTAATTGCTTCCTGCAACTTTCCACTCGAATAAACTTGAAGTGAAAAGACTCGATTTGAACTCGAGATAATTGACTTGCACACATTTAAAATGACTCGTGAAAGACACTGATCATGGACCCTAAGCATCATTTTTCTCTAAGGAGAGAGTAAGTGAAGCATTTGTATCTCTGCAAATGATAAAATAGGCAGCTGTTGTTAGATGTTTAAAGGAGAAATTCGCAGTGTTTAGACACTGATGATTCCACAAAATGTGTACACAATTTTCGGACTCAAAAGTGCAGCTGATACCAATTATGACGTGTTTGAAGCTCCACCAATTTATGGTGGTCTTGATTTGCTCTCCGTCTCCCAACTTATAAGTCAACTTCAATAATCCAAGCCTAGAAGGATGCCTCATTTTGTGAATTAAAAAAGATTGACTCGCTAGCTTATTTAATGCAAATTCTATATCCAGTCTTTGTTTTGACCTAAGGAGGATCCTAGGGGCGTAGGGCTATTGGTTTTGAGTTACACTTAATTCTACCTACTTCAACTATGGCTACAAACTCCCTTCGTAACTCAAGTGAAAAGGGTCGTGACTCGACTAGATAGATCTCAACCCCTTCAAAACTCTGAGTCGTCTCGATATTAAGCTCAAGGTCATAGTTTAAATCTGGTTTTGGTCCATTCAAGTCTTCCCTAAATAATGACTTGTCAACAGATCACAGACATGGTTTTTCAGTTCACACCAATATGTGGGCCCCTCCTTATAAGTAGCAGGGGCAGTAAGGGATTCATAAGACTCATATCCACCTCAAAGAACAAATCATAAATTGCAAACTAAATTGTAGAAGGTTTTGAATTTTATTTTTTTTTAGAGCTCAAGTATGGATTGTAAAAATTTCCTAGGATTTCTTACCTAATGGAATATATATATATATATATATATATATATATTTCCTGATCGTTTTATGAGAGTCATAACTACTTAAAGTCAATGGTGGACCTATAAATATGTATGTAGTTTGAATTGAAAACAATAATACTCTGAAATGAATGAATTGAGTAATTCTATTGCCTCATAGATATGTATATATATATATAAGTATATTGCCCTGTGTGATAATCGATTTGCATACACACATATACTATGTGTAGGTAGGAGTAAGATTTAAAAGACTGTCGGCTTTAAAGCTTCGTTGTTAGAACTTTTCATTCATAGCAAAGAAGAAGAAAAGGAATTGTAATAATACAACCACCTGGTCAAAAGTCATTAAGATGGTTAAATCTATGTATTGCTTGCTTGAAAATATAATAACAAAAAGACAATAAACCTTTTTTTTTTTTTTTTAAAGTAGTTTCATTGAAAATGATGAACTCAAAAAAAAAAAAAAAAAAAAAAAAGTAAGGAACAAAAATCCTTTTTATTATTATTATTTTCAGCTCGTGGTGGTTAAAAAAAGACTTTTTTTTATTATGCCAAGGGAGGGAGGGGGGGGGGGTAAGAACCAATTCATTTCAACGTTTTTTCAATCCTTGTGGTCCAATAAATTTCTCAAGTTTTTTTCAATGTTTTTTGGGGTTTTTTTTTTTAACTCCTTGCCTTTTTGAGGGGGGGGGAATGAAGTACGAATTCAATTGAACGATTGAACGTTTTTTCTCAACTCTTTTTCTCTATGTAAGCCCATGAACATTTGACAAACCATGCCTCACACAAAATAAACTAATAATCTGCATTCCATTCCTTTTGAGAGGATTAGGAATGAATATTTTAATGGATGTAATGAGATACTCTCTCTCTCTCTCTCTCTATCTAACGTATATGTAAAAAAAATTCAGTCCTTCTTCCTTTTATGGGACAATCATCCTTGGCATGTGTGTTTTTTTTTTTTTTTTTTTTTTCAAGGTACATAAACATTTAAAGAGTCAGTTTCTTCCTAGTAAAGCCATACTTGGAGACACATCTTCAACAGCCTGGGGGCTTCTACCCTGTTTTACTCCCCATTTTGAATATCCTTTCCACAATGATTTTTGCTAATCCATTGCTCCCCTCTACTAGCTAGCTACGCCACTGCCCCTTGTATCCATGCATTTGCACATGGCTAAATTTTGATATTCACATTTTTTAGCTAAAAATCTGCTTTGATAATATGTATAGTCATTATATTCGCGGATATTAAAAGAATCTCATGGCTTTATAGTTTAGGTTTATAATTTATATATATATATATATATGTATATATTATTTTTCATTCTGGATTTCAATTTCAAGTAGGGTAGGGTACCCTAAGTAGGGGCTGGAACAATGTTCTCTACCTACTGTTCCCCACTTTTTTTTAAATGCAATCACTGTAAAATCAATAATATATCCATATAAATACATATACTTTTTGTAAGGCCCACACTTCTGAATTATTTTCTTTCCTCCCTTAATTAAGTCATCATCAACATTCAAGCGATGAGAGAAATAGGGTCAGGGCCGTGTTCGTTCATGATTTATGCGGTCCAAATTTGAGACTTCTTTTATAGATATATATATATAATAACAAATTTCATTTCATTTTGATTTTTTTTTTTCAAGAATTGATCAATCCTTGCCTCTTGGCTTTTTGACAAAATTTATTTTGTCAGAGGGGGGGGGGGGGGGAACTCTACCCATCGTCACGGCCCTGCATAGAGTGACCATATTTTTATTTACAAAAAAAAAAGAAGGCAAGTTGCCTTGATCATCATCGTTCTTAAGGGGCAAGGGATCCATATTTTGAAAATAATATAGCAAATAACCAAATAATTTAGATTAAATTAATGCTTGAGAACTACAGCTAATGATAGATAAAGGGAAGATGCTGGAGGCAGAACATGCCCCTACTCTTCCCTAATTTACCAAAGACCCCTGAATCCCTATTACGAGTAGTATATTCACATTTGCAAATTACTAAATGATAATATTTACTGGCATGGGCGGTAGTTAAGACCATATTACCCAAGACGTGGAGGGGTCGAGACCAGTTCAAGATCAAGAGAAGACTAAAAGAAATTCTTTTTTTTAGAAAAAATAAAACTTTTAAATCAATTCCTTTCGTCCCAGTCTTGACAGAGGCAACCAAGACTTTGAAGGGGAGTACGCAAGACCCCCCCAACTTTAAGGAGACGTTTAAGGAATAACCCTCAAAAATTGCTATAAAGACAGATTTTGTGACCACGACCGATTCAAGAAAAACCATGGTCGAACTTCCACATTCCTAGATATTATTTCATACTATTTACATAATTCACACACACAAAATCAAAAATCCGAATTAAAATAAGACATTTGCATCGCAGAGTAAAGTAGGGTATTGTAGTCAATCCAACTAGATAAACGAAGACCGTCCTTTAAAGCCTTTAAAGTAGGTCAGAGCAAACTACATATCATTATACATAATGATATACATATATGTTCATTATTAGTAATATTTTGTCCAGGGGAAATTATATTGCTTGTATATGAAATCAGTAATTTGTTGTACATAGTTCAAAAGTAAACTTGGGAGAGGGGGGGGGGGATTGACCTCTCTCTCTCTCTCTCTCTCTCTCTCTCTCTCTCTTTCTTTCTGTCCTCTTAAAAGGAATGCAAGTCGGTGATTTGACACTAAAACAAATAAATAAATTTCTACGTACTCACAAATATCTTTTTATGATGTACTTTTCCTTCATTTTTAAATACTAATAAAAGTCATTCAATATCTTCATCAATCGTTTAACACAACACTCAGTATATTTTCATATATATATATATATAAGTATGTATTTGTAAAATTTGAAAATCTATCTACATATGTATGTATGTATGTATATATATGCATTAAATATTTCTCATATCTTTCAAAACGTAGGCTGAAAATATGTGTATGTTAGAAAAAAAAAAACGAAACGAAAAGACAAAAATGATAATAAATTATTTTCTTCACTTTGTCTAAAAAACAAAAAAGTAGACGAAAAACAAAAAAAAAAAAAAAAAGACTTGAAAATATTGTCACCTTAACACAAATAATAATAATAATCATCATAAAAAGTAGAAATGGAGCATAGATTTTTAACATTGAGCATTTTTTTTTCAGCCTATTTTCAGTCCATATTTCTCATCTATTTTCATATAAGTATTGATGACGTACACACATACATATATGTAGATATGTTTGTTTGCATGCTTTATGTGACTACATACACACAATATGCACACACAACAGTATCCAAGTGTCCAGAAATAATGAGATAATAATAGTGAATTACTATTTAAACAAATATACTAATGAGAGTAAATATGTAGAATCATTTGAAAATGCGTTTTCGCGTGACGGTCTCATTGTACGTAGTCTTGGGAGGAGGAAGCTGGGAGCAATCAAATATTATTATTAGAATAATAATAATAATCCTTGCTGTCCTTCCAGAGGGAGGAAAGTATTAAAACACTGCACTAAAAGGACCTTATACGGCCATTATACTTTCCCTAAGTGGGGCCTATAAATTAACTATACATTACTTTCGAAAGGGTTGGCTATTTGTATCAAATTATCCTACTTTGTTGATCCATCCCTTATCCATTCGACTCAAAATTGATTGTAGAAATATAGCCAGCCATTTTATAGGGATTTTTACCTTCTTACGTTATTCCATTTGGTATCACTGTTTTCCATTTTTAAAGCCATTGAATTATGCTTTCTCAAGAGATTTACAAAAATGTGTTTATTTAATTCAACATCCATGTTTATAAGCATGTTCCCAACATGGTGTGGCCTTGATGCATAAAGCAACTTTATTTCCCTCTCTCAACCTTTCATACGAAAAGGTTGAAGGAAATAAAAACTACCCGCAACGATGTATCTAACTCGTAAATTCTTCTTCATTTAGTATGTAGTAGAGAATTATTCACAGCTGCTTATCAACAGCTAATTCATGTATATAACACATGATGATGGCTCAAAACACTTGTAAGGGGCAAGAGAAGTAGAAAATCTACAGCTGACCTCAAGTACATACATACTAGGAATTGTAGAGGATTTAAAATACGCGGTTATTCAAGTTAATCATTTACTATTGAGATTAATTGATGGAGTTAATGAGACAGGCAATGTGCCCCCCCTCTCACCAAACCTATCAGTTTGTGACGTCGGTTAGTTTATGAGTCATCAGCTTTTACTAATTCATTTACGTAATTGACTCCTGCGATATGAAAAAACTACCCTGTTTAAGCATCTCTGTACAATTATAGTAGTTTTTATATAAAAAACTCCTCTACAAGGGGCCTTTAATAAAGTGTTCATCTGTCTTCTCTCTATCCATCCATAACCATAACGATGGATATATATATATAGGTATGTATATATACCCATAAAAAGATCAAATCAAATCATTTCAACATGATATTTTGAGACTTACCCAATCGGATTTTGATTTTGATGATTTTTTTTTCTTTTTTCAAGTTGCCTTGGTTATACCTGTCTTTGTATGGTATTTATAAATATATGGTATACATACATAAATGGCAGTAGCGTGTCGTTGGTTTTCATTTTTTTTTTTTTTTTTGTGTATGTGCCTGTATTGAAGTGACTTTAAAAAGATGGATGGGGGAGTTGTTAATTTGATAAGCACGAATGATGGAGGTCTAAGAAAAGAGAGAGACACACTCATAGACATCCTTCCTTATATGTAAGTTATACATACATTTATGTGACAAAATGGGAAAAACACTCACTTGAATAATAATTCTCCATATACCTACCTAATCAATGTATTAGATATTGCCGTCATCCTCACTGGAGAGATTCGAGCTACGGAATCATATAATATAATCATTAGTATGAATAAAAAATATATAACATATATATATATATATAGGCAGTTATAGACAACTTATATGTAAGTTCGTAAGTAAGTATGTGTTCCAGAATGTGGTCAATCATATCCCTCCCTTTTGTTCTATAATTTAGTCCAAATTCGATCAGTAATGGGTTTCGGTACTATTCGGCATGGCTTTTAGTTTCAAGGCCCTGGTAAAAAATATACTCGGAAAACCAATTACCCGGACCTTTTGGAGTATTGTTAAACAATATGTACGTACATTTCCAAATGAAATGGGGGATCACAAATCCAAGGTTCCTTTTCTACGAGAGACTTCCTCTATAAACTGTTCTCTGAGCATACATTGGTTCATCTCAAATCAGCTGTTGTTAGGCATCTGGACAGAATTCCCTACTATGGATTAAATAAAGAGAGATCCATAGATTGTTGGAGAGAAGAATTGGATAGCGTCAATCATTTCATTGCGGGGCCTTTTCCCTCTGTTTCTGTATTTCTTTTGGGAGGAGAAGAGATTGCGAGAGAGATACATAGAGAGATACACACAAACAAAGAAATGCTTTAACATTGAAATGGAGTCCAAAGTCTTGTGTCAAAGTAAGTAACCATTTGATGCCTAATTTTCCATGGAAAGAGAAGGGCAAAGGCCGAGAGATGGGAGCTGTTTGTGGATCAACTATGGCCATAGTTTATGACGGAATCGAAGAAAAGACAGAATGAAGAAAAGTACATAATAATATCTTGAAAAATATACATATATATATATATAATACAACTGTACATTTGTAATATTGTATGAGGCTGAAGGAGACCCCCTGGCGATTTGCTGTGACACTCATACGTAAGGAATTATGGACTCTTTCTACTGATTAAGGTTTATTGTGTGTTCAAATATAAAATAATAATAATAATAATAACAATAATAAAATATTCATCTATTCTTTCATTTGAGATGATGACTCCTTCGTTTCACCTTCTGCCACTCATATTTCAAATATAAATATGTAAAGCAAGGAAGGAAGAAAGAAAGAAAATAAACAGATGGAATTAGATGACAAAGTCCTTGAGGGAACTCTATCAAATAAATGCACACACATTATTTTTTTTTTGCAAAAAAAAAAAAAAATATTAATGATAATTACTTTTGAATGTTTTTAATGATATTCCCTCGTTTGGTTTTTGTTTTTTTTTGTTTTTTCCTTCAAGAAAATAACTTTTTTTTCTTTTTTTTTTTTTTCTTGACTAAAATGCATCATTTTTCCATTTGAACAAACTAATTATACCTAACTATGTATTATTAAAAAAAAAAAAAAAATGAATAATTTCTATACATTTCATACATGCAATCATTTTTCTTATACCAATGGTATAGATTGGTTAGTATGAAGTTCGTTAAATGACTATCTACATATCTTATGTATATAAATATATTTATATATATATATTTGTCAAACCATCAGATAATATGGTTTGTTGATGATTTTTTTTCTCTTCTTCTTCTCCATATTCAAAGAGACTCAATCATGGTAGTAATAATAAAAATAATAATAATAATAATAATAACTATAAAACCATCCCTCATAGTCATGCTGTGTCCCTTTTTCGTGTATGTGGTATTCAATATCACGACACGAAAATCACTTACTCTTCCCGGTTCTATCTATGTACCTAGAGTGTATACAGTCAACCAACCAACCAACGAACCATATCACACGCTTACTTAGTTTGTGAGAGGATGGATGGTTTATTTAATTTGGAGTAACAAGAGCCAAGGTTTCCTCTCTCTCTCTCTCTCTCTCTCTCTCTCTCTCTTCCTACATACTATTTGTAGGTAGACATATTATCAACCCATGAAGATATTTGAAAAACGTTTGACACAAGACTTTGGACTCCATTTCATTGTCAAAGCATTTATTTGTGTGTCTCTCTCTCTCTATGCATCTCTCTCGCAATCTCTTCTCCTCCCAAAAGAAATACATAAAGAGAGGGAAAAGGCCCCGCAATGAAATGATAGACGCTATCCAATTCTTTTCTCCAACAATCTATGGATCTTTCTTTATTTAATCCATAGTAGGGAATTTTGGCCAGATGCCTAAAAACAGCTGATTTGAGAAAAACCAATGTACGCTCAGAGAACAGTTTATAGAGGAAGTCTCTCATAGAAAAGGAACCTTGGATTTGGGATCCCCCATTTCAATTGGAAATGTACGTACATATTGTTTAACAATACTCCAAAAGGACTGGGTAATTGGTTTTCCGAGTATATTTTTTACCAGGGCCTTGAAACTAAAAGCCATGCCGAATAGTACCGAAACCCATTGCTGATCGAATTTGGACTAAATTATAGAACAAAGGGGAGGGATATGATTGACCACATTTTGGATCAAGGATACCCAATTAAACATCTGTTAGAATTGGCCTATTGTTCAAGGCCACCTTAATTGAGGCCACGAGCGGACCAGAAGGATAACGTCAAACAGAGGAGGCCTAGGGAACACACACACACACAAGGCCCAAAATCCGTTTGTGGTTAGCCAAATAATTCCCTTGTATGTAAATAGTACATAGAAAATCGACAGTTGATAACAAAATATTATGTAAATTTGGTTGGCTCCTCCGGGAGTAACACCGTGTGATACTAAAACCAAACCCAAATTGAATAGATCCATAAACAGCTCCCTCTTGGTCTTGAAAAACGAAACAAAGAATAGACTTTGAAAGATCGTAACGGGAAACGTAAGGGTGAGGTAGCATTCTATGGACTCAAAACAAATTGTACATACATATATCCCGGGTTTAAATTCAAAGGAAAAAATAGGCAACTATTTTTTTCATCTGTGGGAGGAGAAAACTGGTTTAGATTGTCTGGCGTAGAGGCCTGGGAATTTAACTTACACCACATGGTTTGAGACGAATAGATATTTAGAAATGAAAGCCTTTACCACTCCCTCAAACTCTGACTCCTGACTATTCCTTGTCCACACAAAAATTGAATATAATATTAAATTAAAAAAAATTGAATTGAAAAAACATATTTTTATTCTGTGAAATAAATTTTCTTATAGTAAACTTATATAATATATGTATACAAATAGCAAGAACATTATATGCTCACTTTATATGATTCTCTCTTTCTTTATGCATATGTACGAAAGGGAGTCAGTCCCCTCCTTTTCCCCTCATCCGAGGGGACTCTTTAAACAGTAGTAGAAGTACATAGAAGGTTTGTATGTATGTATGTATGTATATACACATACATATATTACTGTACATATAAGAAATTTCTCTTATCTCTATTCCAATTGTTGTTTTCCCTCTTTCAGTTGTCTCTAGAGAGATTCATTCGCCTCTTTCTTCTTCTTCTTCTTCTTGAGAAAGTATGGATATTATTCCTTTTCTCAGTCGTAAATTTTGTGACAAAAGCTTTGTTTTTCCGTTCTTTTTTCTTTTTTTTTGTGGCTGGCTTTCTCTTTCTTATCCTAATGATATGTACTTAGTATCATTTAAATGTATATAAATAAATGCTCTAATACATACATACATATATATACTATTGTTTATATATATATATATATATATATATATATAAGATATATTCTGAGGGAGAAAGAGACCGTGGGATTAGTACGCCTCAATTCCTTCTTCAAATGTTGATGATGACGATGTTAGTGGTATTTAACTGTGATTTGATACGGATTTATCCATCAATTTCCCGCTTCATTTGAGCCTTAATGAACCGGAATAATATTATACATTTAATATATATCTACATATAGATTTATAAGTTAATATATGAGTTAATACGGGTGGGGAGGACTCGTAGTCACGACTCCTTCGTCTCGAGTCCATTCGTCCATTGAGCTTTTTGAGGACTTTGGAATCGTTCCGGACACGCTACTCGACTAGTTATTTAAAGTGAAATGATTCCAATACTTTGAATATGAAAACTCTATTTTTTTGAGATTTTGAGAACGCTCTTGGTCTCGCAGTTACCGTGTTCTGAAGTCTTGATCCATCTCTTTGTCAAGATCTCAAGACCAATGCAACTAAATCCTTTTTGAAAAAGAAGAAAAAATTTTCCCCAATGAACTGATCTCAGATTCCCAAAGTCCTATCTTAACCTCTGGCAAGGTGATCTTGGGCCCAACACTACTTGAAATTAATTATGATTAGTAACATTGTATATTTATGAGTCATAGACGTGTAATATTTTAATATAATACAGAGTATGACGACAGAATCAGAACTGGGGTCTCGGATCCGAGTCGCATAAAAGTGGGCATTAAACTCCAAATTTGCTCAATTGAACTCCTATAGTGAAGTGGTTAAATATTCGAATTTGTCTCGAGACTCATTTTTGAAGCCCTTCATCTTGCCCTGTGCCTATGATGTTCGCATGACCAATGTACGACAAAGCAACCTCAGAGATTAAAATTTGACTTTACTCTATGAAATTAAAGTAAAGCAGGGGCGTACTGGCCCGGCGGTCAACCGGTCAATGACCGGTGCGCCCCTCTGAAATCTTTACTAGGCGCCCCTTCGATTTAGCATAATGCACCTTTGTCGTACAAGATATTTACTCTTTGCCCGGTGGAAATTTTCGCCCCAGTACGCCCCTGAAGTAAAGAGAGCGCTCTTGGGTAAAATTATCACCCTGACCACAAACCCAAGCTGCTGCTACTACATTCATCAAATCCATCAAAATGGATAAGCAAGACTCATTGCGAAATGGAACCTTTATTTCCTCAATGACTCTAGTATTTTGAAGGCAAGGCGGCTCAACATTCAATAATGATTTTGTTTAACTATACATATACATATAATATGTACTAACATACACGTATCTAAGTGTGTAGTTCTACATTGTCAACTAGGGAGGAGTAGGGAGGTGGGAGGGGGGGGGGGGTCCCTTATCATGTGAGACTCATCTTTTGCAGATGATACTTTGCTTGCTCCTCTCCTCTCCTTCCCTCATTCCCTATTGACTAACTGCAAGTTCATCATTTATCCAATGACATGAATATCATTTCAATCTCAATATTAGTACGTACATAATAATGGTCTCCTCACACACTTGGAGTTTAATGATGAAGGAGTCGAAAATAACAAGAAGAAGAAGAAGAAGACTAATACAAAGTTTTAATTCCTAACCACTCTACGAGGTCATACACACCAGCTTGATGGAATATATAAAAGTCCTCCTCACAGCTATTTACAATAACTGTATCCTCTCTAAAGAGTAGAGAGATTTGAAAGCCAAGGCTCACGTTTACTAAACCTTATTATTTTATCATATGAAAAGTGGATATTTAGTAGGTTTTGAGTGGACAATTAATTACATATTCAAATACTATAAATATTGGGGGTTTTTTCGATACTATTTAGAGTCTATGCAAACACCTACTTTCAAATTTGTTAAGGTATTTATATGTATATATATATATATATACATTTGTATAAAAGAGTGTGATCAACCCGGGCTTGGTTTTTTTCAACGGACATGCTGCTCTCTTTCAACGATCCCAGTCCCTTGACTTTTTAGATAAATTCAATTTGGACAACATTAAAAAATCATCCAAATTCTTCACTCTTAGTACTAATCCACACTGATCGGAGGCACTCTGCTCTTTATTTTGGAGAAGAAATCATGATATGTTCACTCAAGCATTTTAAACAAATCAAAGCCCATGTACAACGACCTCCACTTTGACATTTTGCCACTCTTATCCTGGAGTAATAACTCAATCGGTTTTTGTTTCTTTTGTAGAGTTTTGACACAAATAAATTTTAAAAGCAGGCATTGATTTTGAGCCCTTTCCCACTAGAAACTACCAGCCCCCATTTACTACCTTGTAGCATCACAAATTCTACAAATATACACACATATGTGCTTAAAGATTTAACCACGAGTTTAATTCAGCATTGAGTGAATTGGAGTCGTGACAGTTTTTATTATAATCAGAGTCATTTGTTTCTTTGAAGATCCTAAAAGACTTACTACATACTATAAAAATAATTACAAACTCTTTAACAATTTTTTTTTAATATAACGAATACCAAAATAGAATAAAAAGGTTATATACACGGACTTAAATAACTAATCAAAAAGTGTGTGTGAGAGAGAGAGAGAGAGTTTTCCTCATAGTGTGATGAAAAACGAACCAATCCTTGTCGCCGGAGATGAGAATATACATAGTAGTAGTAGTGATGATATTATCTTTTTGAATACAATAAAGAATATAAAGAAAAAAGAAGTAAGTAGGAGTCAGTCTTAGTTGAAAGACGACGTTCACTTATACTGTACATCATACTAACTATGTATGTTGTAGAGGTAGCAGGAGAAGCAGACGGAACAGCTCGGCTCTTTATTTATTTATTTATTTATATAAATATATATATATATATACACAACAACTATATATAATAAATGTATAAATAAATATATTAAACCCATGGCCCTACAGATGGAATTTTAAATGAGGCTCCCTTTATCTCCTTCCTTCTTGACGTGTGATATTTTTCCTTCCCATTTATTTACATAAATGGTTATACAAAAGAGTTCATATTGAAGAAGAGGGTCTCTCTTTTTGATCCATATACAAATAATAAATATTCCTTACATGGGAAGGTAGTTTACAAATATAAATTCACTTATTTATTCGCCAAAATGGTTGCCGTAGCTTTTAATTCCTCTTTGTTTTAAATTATTATTATTATAATTTGCTTTTATAAGAGACGCTCCGCGTTCAAATATCCATCAGTTAGTTAGTTAGTTAGTTACTAACTAACTTCCTACAATCACCTATGTACATAATATGAGGAATTATTTTCTCCTTTGTAAGAAATAGAAAGAAAGAAAAACCAAAAACAATAACAACAAAAATAATGGTCTTTGTTTTTTATTTTCCTGGTTTTTCTGTTAGACAAATTGTTGTACTAATAGAATTTGACTTATTACATCTTTTAAGTTTGAACAAGTACAGTCATAGATAGAAAGTACAACACATCCATATTATTATGCGACTACCTTATACGTATGTATCTAAGTGTGTGTTGTTATTTATTTTGGAGGAGTAGAAAAACGAGATTTTCTTTCCTTCTTTGACTTAATTGGCACTAGACCCAAGTAGTCTGCTTCTCTCTCTCTCTCTCTTTCTCTCCTAGCCCTGTATCAATACTTGTACATTTACATACACAAAAGGGAGAGGAAGAAGAAGAATGAAAAAGAGAAAACTCTCAAGATTTCACCCTCCCCACCTCATCAAGATGAAGAAAAGAGAGAAGAAAAAGAAAAGATGGACCACACACGAGACTAACTATTAATGTATGTAGGTATAGGTATAATAATGAAATAATATGTAGTTTCTGTATCTGGTACGTATTTATAGAATTGTATTTATATAATAATATAATGTATGATGATAATAATAATAATAATAATTGTATAACTGAAAGTATCATTTTCGAAGAGTAAAGCTATTGACTAAAATATGTATGTATGTATGTATGTATGTTGATAATTAAATTAGTAAATAATAATCATAATATTAATAAACTAGATATATATATAAAAAGAGAGATTCATCATTCTCTTCGTCTCCTCAAGGAGAGGGAGTTGATGAAGGGATCCCTTCTGAGGTGGGGGGAGAGAGGCGTGAGGGGGACGAGTCCCGTCCACCGACACTCATATTCGAACTGGAAGAACCTCCCTTTGCGGGGGGAAGAACGTAGGGAGAGAATCGAAGGGATGGAGAAAATGGTGAGGGTCGGGATGGATTGCAGGAGCCAGAAGAGGGAGGGGATGAAGAAGGGGTCGACGTCGTATTTGAGTTCGTGATCGTGGATGAAGATGATGAGGCAAGGAGGCCTGCGGCTTGCACGGCACTCCATTGGGTGAATAACGACAATGGTGATGGATTTTCTCTTGAAGCGGCGTTGAGGGTGTAGAGTTGAGGTAAAGAGGTCGGAGGGGATCCCATGAGAAGACCAGGATGAGGTACATAGCCTGGACTTGAGGGTGGTGGAGGTCCACCTCCTCCTCCAGGGGAAGATCCAGAGGGAAGGGGTGGAAAGAAGCCTAGATGAGGAGGTGGAGGACCTCCTGCTCCTCGACCATTCATGAGCATGATGGCTCGTGCCTTCTCTGCAGCGGCTGCCATTAGATTGTTATTTTCAGCATCTGAAAGGAGGGGTGAACGAAGGAGGAATGCAGGGTCCAGACCCGGTAAGAGTCCATATGAATCCCTAAAAATAAAGAGGTAGACATGCATGAGTGTCTTGTCTTGTTTTTTCCTTCCCAGGGTGAGTGAGTGAGTGAGTGAGCGAATGAATGAATCAAATAACTTACCCTTCATAGTCATTTAGCCTGGAAGAATCTCTGAAGCCTTTGGCAAATGGATTACTATCGATCTTAAGCTTTGTAATCTAAATAAGATGAAAAATGATTTATTACCATATGAAATGATGTATGAGGAGACTACTCCAACCACAAGCAGAAATAAAAACAAAGGAAATAACAATAATAATAATAAGAAGAAGAAGAAGTTTCTTTATCTGAAGAATAAGTTGAACAAAACAAAACAAAATACTAATTACTATTTTTATTATTATTTTTGTGGTTTATTTAAAAAAAAAAAAAAAACCTTATCTAATTAAAGATATTTCATTCATACCAATTGATTCTGATAGGCAGTCACAGCCGTGAATATGGTTTCTGGATAGATATAAGAGCGGTAGCGACAGAGTTCAATATCTGTTATGGGTCCAGAAGACCCTTCAGGCCGAATCACAAGATATATACGGGGTTGAAAACGATGCATGGAATTCAAAATGACCTAATATAAAGATGTACATAAACACATCAGAGTCTGAATGAATAATTATAAGCATCAACTCCTAGTATTACCTGTCCATTTTTATCCATTTCATTATTCGTTAATTTGACTTTTTCAAAGGAGACGACTTGCTTCCGTAGTTGATCCCCCGTAAAGGGTGAGTCAGGATGAATATAAAATCGATGCGGCGGAGGGGGATCCGCTTTACCAGCCACGAGCCATGAGGATCGATGATAGGCGTAGCGATATCGTTTATTATCACATGGAACAATATCTAAAAGGACCCAATATTTCCTATCTGGCCTTAGATTCGTAAAACTGCAGCGCACGGTTGGAAACATTCGTCTAGAAAAATGAATAATAATAATAATAATACTTATAGTTATAGTTAGAGAGGAAGATCGTAAAACACACACACACACATGATTTATTTATTTATTTGTGGTAGTAGTCTTCGTCATCTGCTTGATTGCAGGAGTAGCAGCTCACACAGCTACTTAGTTGTGAGTATTTATTTTCTTTCTTTCTTCCTTTCTTCCTCACCTCTCTTCCCGACATCTGAATAGATGCTAATCAAGGGGAATAAGAGGGAAGAAGTCAAACAAACTCTACCCACCCTGTACATTATTACATTTGTACATTTAGAAACTGACCGGGGCGAGCCATTATTTACATTACAATAAGAATATAATTAATTTTGAGATCCTTCCCGGGGGAAAGGATCTGAGAGAAAGGAAGGAAGGGTCTTACAAAACGGGAGTTCATGGTCAATGAATGAGTGAATGAAAAAACAAATAACGAGAGAGAGAGAGAGAGGATCGAGTTACCTTCCAGTTTTTGTAATAATCATTTCTGTTCCTAATTCGTGGAATTTATCCCAGAGCTCTTTGGTTTCCAAATGGCAGTCCACTGAGAGCAACTCTGGAGAATTACATTTCGGCTTCATGACTTTGATCTTATCCTCCTTTTTCTTCTTTTTCGAGCCACTTGGTGGATTCGAGGAGGCGTTGTTGCTAACACTATTAACACTCTGGTTATTGGACTCGGAGGTTGGGGGAATCCGAGGCGGAGGTTCCTTTTCAGGTCCTTCTCCATCAGAGCACTGCTCAACGTCTACATCTTCCTCCAACTCTGTTTTAATGACGGTCCGATGATCCCCGACTATTCGTTAAATACAAAAAGACACTAACTAGAGACGGTTCGCTCAAAGTAGGTAAATGATCAATCTTACTGCTCAAGGGTGGAGATCCGAAGGGTCCAAAAGGCGTAGAGCTTAACCCGCTCCTCAATGACGAATCCTCCTCTTCCTCCTCCTGTTTTCGACTACTACTACTATTATTATTATTATTCATTATGGCTGCTATTGAAAAATTCGTCATTTTCAATTGATTTGAGTGCTCCGGATGATGGTGATGATGGTGAGAGGAGGAGGAGGGTGGAGAGGAGTTGGGAGGTGTGAGAGGACTCCTTGAGGGAACTGAGGAAATCATGTGCATCACGGCTGCTGTATTGATGATAAATATATGTATATATATATATTAATTCTATTATTTGAGTGTAGACTCTTCAATCCAAGTCTCTGAAATAATTATTAATATAGTTTAGTAATTGCATGCATAAACAATCACTGATTATCACTCTCCAATTACCCAAATGTAACTGAGAGTATGGTAATTGTGATTTATAAAAAATTAACGGACGACGTGCGCCTCTTTTGCCGCCACTATCTCCTCTCACTCCTCTTCTCTCCCCCCCCCCTCCCTCCCTAGTATACAGGACCGCAAGAGGAGGAGCGAAATAAGTGACGGGAAGAAGAAAAAGCGATTTTTATTATTCTTTTATTGTTCTTTTTTTTTTTTTTTTTTTTTTGGAATAAATATAAAAATATATATTCGACTCTCTCGTTATATAGTCGACGCGCGTAGAGTCTTGATTTTTTGATTTTTTTGTTCTTCCCCCACCAAGAAGTTAAAACGCAGGCGCGACTTTCTATTTGCATTTTTATTATTAGATTCAGGGATTTTGACAAAATGTAATTTTAGTTAGTAGTTATTTCATATCAGGGATGAATGCACGGCATTATTACTTTTTCTCACATCAACCAAGAACGAGTTGATCTCCTTCCTCCCATCTTTTTTTTTTTTTTTTTTTTTTCATCTCTTCCCCCCCCCTTAAATGATGCAGTAATATAATATAATAATATTCTCTCTATAAAAAAATATGAATTTATATTTTGTCTTATTAATATTGTGCCTCCCGCTCTCTCTCTCTCTCTCTCACTCATAAACGGAATGTTTATTCATCGCCCTCCTTTCTCTTTCTATCTATCATTTCATCTCTGTCTGCCTTGTTATCTACTATGATGATGATGGTATGCAGGCATAATACATTTTTTTGGCATAGCAGGCCCGCCTCATAAAAATTCGGCAGTTTTTACAAGTTTTGAACATCGTCGCCATTATTGTAATATTGAGTCTAGATTATTATTATTATTGTTATTCTTATCAAACCACCATAAGCACGACTGACTGAGTAGTCCTAATGCTGTTATTTTTATTATTATTACTCTGACTCTACCAGAAGATATGAATTTTAACGAATATTATTATGAAGTATGATGCTGTTGTACTCTGACTAAATAATAGACCAAAAGCTGTCGTTAGAGGCTAAAAAAGAGGGAAAAAGAAAGAAAAACAATTAACAAAATATGATGCTTACAGCAATAATAATAATAATAAAAATAAAAATCAAATGATAGCTCTTTCCTTCCCTTTTTCTCTCTTTCTCCCGTCATTTCATCTCCAACCAAGCTTCTATTGACTATTATTTATGTACGTACATCATTTTCAACGAGATACACTCATCAACGTTGACTAAAGGAAAGGTTTTGTGGTAGTAGAATAGTTTTATAAATATATGTACATATAATAAATAGTGAGCTCTTATTTATTCAAATTGTTTTTCGTCAAGAGGATTAAATAATGAGAGAAAATTAAATTCACTGGTTAAGGTTCTTAAAAAGGTTTCGTGATTATATGACAATAAACGAAATGTTTTTTTGTCAGGAAAATATATCAGCACATATAATATTTAAAAGAAAAATACTTCTATAAAAAAGGTGTCGTGAGCGGATAATAATAATAACTAATTAATTAATAGGAGAAAATCATGACTAGATAGTTGGAAAGGTAATTGCATGTTATTAAAATATACTTAGTAAGTAATGGGTATGTAATATGTATATAAAAAGGTTGTGTGAGGGTAATGTAATAAAAAGAAAATTGTTTTTCGTCAAGAAAAGAAATTTATAATGAGCATATTATTTAAAAGAAAAATATGTAGATAGAATAAGAAAGGTTTCGTGATTATGTTATAATTATACATATTTTTAGAGGGAAAATACGTAGGGGTATGAAGGGTTTCGTGATCACATAAAATTAATTAATAAGTAGTTATTCAAATTATTTTTAATAGAAATCATGGCTCTAAGTAGGTATGCAGATTGTAGAAGACCTTTGGGAAGGCCATGATGCAAATGTCATAGCATCAAAATCATAGAGGAAGAAGGTTATTTATTATTATTCTCCCTTGCTTTCTTAGTGTTCAGATATTTTGATTAATGAATCTTTCAACTTTGTATATGTATATGTATATATTATAAAAAATGGACCGATGAAGTGAGATGACAACATTCAGGGATTCCTCATTAATGAACATATTTTGAATTTTTTTTTTTTGCTTTGCTTTTCAGCTCAATCTTTGTCAGTTGTACATGAATGCTTAGACGTTATTATTATTATTATTACTATTACTATTACGACTACTACTATCATTAACTAACACACTCAGAGAGAAGGAGAAAGATAAACAGTTCAACATCACACATTGAAGACTTCAATGAGGAGAAGGATTCAAAACACAGCCCAATCAAACAATGGCTTAACTTTCAAACCTAGAATACAATTACACGTTTGTTACATATTTGAGCAGAATGACAAGGAAGGAGCAGATGATGATGATGATGATGTCGAGGTGGTCTATTCTGAATGATTTCATCGGTAGATGTTTATTATTATGATCCAGGGAGGAGGAGGGGGGGGGGGGAATATATTATTGTTATTAGGGATGGAGTACCTATAAAATGGCGCTTACGATGTGGCCCCATAAATAAATTTCAATCAGACAGTCTCCCCTTCTCTCTTCTAACTACCTAGTGTGTGTGTGTGGATAATCCAGTCATTTATTGTAACAACAATCCATTTTGAATCTCGTTACACCTCGTTACCAACTTGGACTCACCTCAAAAAGCATTACTTTAAATCAAATTGATATTCAGTTCGAAAATATGACTGCATATTTGGATTTTAATTTATGGATTTACAAATCAGTACCTATATATAGATATGTAGACATCTGCAAACAAGTTGTGTGTACACTGCTTTATGTGTTCAGTTCCTTCCAAGAGGAGTGATTACACTGATTATTTATTGGATGTCAAATTGAGTGGTCAAATAATTATTTGCTACGCTTCATTCAGAGAGCACCTGTCTCTCAAGGAAAGACGAAAAAACAAATATGTCTTTATAAAGATATATATATATATATATATATATATATATAATTGTATACAAAGATTTTGCAAAAATAAAAATACTTATGGTAAATAAAAAAAAACCCTTTTATCAAGTATCAAATAGATGCAAAACTCTCTTTAAAATATCCATTTTTCTAATCAAATCAAAAATACATTTCTTTTTAAAGAGTAAAAGAAAAATCACGCAACCTTTCTTTGACCGAGATGCACGCTCTGAAAAGGGAGTAAAAGGTTGCGAGATATTGCAATGAAACTTTCCGTAATAATCATTTATTTCATTTTGTATTGTTTTCATGTATCCGTTTTTTAATGTACAAGTTATAACTTGTATAGAGAGATTGTACAAGTCTATATTTGGATATTTTTAATTACTTTTTCTTTTGACAGCATTAATTAATTATTTATGAGTAATCCAACTCTCATCATTGCATCAGTATCTTTATCACAAGTGTCTTAAATTTGGCTGTTAAATTGCTTTATTTCATTTTGTTTTTAAGTTCCAAATTGTACAATCTATTTGTACATACAAGTTACAACTTTTACAAAATCCCAACTTGTATAGAGCGTATGTATAATGTTGCATTTAAGCAGGATTTTTTAATCTAAAGCCTCTGTTTAAATATAACATTAACAATACCCTTTTATAACTTTGCCAATAAAGTCTCTGATTTGAAGAAGGACTCACTATCCTAGCTAGAAATTATTCCATTGCATTTAATGTATTAAAATTGCAATTAGTGTTCACTCTTTATATTTATTTTATGCTTCTAAAACTGTAGTTTTTTTTTTCATTAAAGTTCAAGTAATTTAATGTATTAGTGAGTAAAATTATCCATTTTTGACCTAATACAAAATATATTATTGACTGACTGGATAGTCAAAAATTTGATTTCTATGGAAAATTTAATAATAATAATAATGTATGTTATATCAGGAACAGGGTCCGTTAATCATTGATTTTGATTAGTTAATTCAAATGAGTAATATTTAAATGTGATTGATTACATTCATGTCATGTAAATAAACACTATAAATTGAAAAAAAAAAAAATTAATTCACCTATTTGACAAAATTGATCTCAATATATGTATAAGACTCATTTTCCTTTAAATAAATTAGAATTACAACAGTATACTTTATTAATTAGCTGAGTTTTAAGATAAAGACTATTTAAATTAATATGTATAGACTCCGAGAGACTCAATTCCTTTCGCTATCCTTAACATAAATCCTTAGATAATATTATTATGTTGTCAATCATTATTCAAAGATAGTTCTTGTAAAAGTACTTTATGCTCGCAAATCAATTATTGCATCACCTTAGGTCACCACAGTCGTCTATTCACATAATAAAAGTGTAGGACCTTTCTTTACCTTCTTTAATAGGAGCCTATGATGAGCCTAAAATACCCATGGATTAGAAATGTCATGTCAAGTGTGAATATAAGCTATGGAATGGAGTTCGGAATCCCTTAGAATCCCATACACCACGTTGTTCAAATTATTTACTTATTTATTTAGTCAATAGGTGTCGCTGTGTCTTTTTTTATGGCGCGTACTGAAGAGAGGGATTTAAAATTTCTTTCGTCAGCGAGATAAACAAAGATTTTATACCTTTCAAAACAAAAGTATTATTATTCTCGACCCTTCTACAGGTTGCACATCTGTCAATGGAATAAGTCTGGAGCATGTTGAACGAATCCATTCCTCACCAACCCTTGCTCGTTCCTGAGAAGGATTTCCACAAAATGATGTCGGATCTTCAGTCTCGACTTCCCTCCTCTGATGGGTAAGGTCGCCCGTCCTTCTTGGCGTATGCCCTTTTATATTTGATATATATGTTCTTGACATTGAGCAGAGAATTTTCGGAGATTGCCAAAAAGGAGTTTGAAAGCATGTCCAAGGATCAATTGGATGTAATACGGGATCTCGTTAAGACGGAGAGTGAAGGGATCAACTTGGAAGATCCCGAGGATGTGCAAAGACTCCGCTACAGCTCTTCCAACTCATCTACAGGTTCAAATCCACCTTTAACGGATTGGTCTGGCCATCATGGATTTAAATTGGTCGTCTCTGACTCTAAAAAGAAGCGGAATGCAACTGTACAAACCCTCATTAATTTATTAATTAAAACCCATTTTACTCATTATTTGATTGATTGATTGCAGTATGAACCCACACTGAATAAGTTATATGTTCAGCAAAACAAGGCTGTGACCATCAATATCTCGTATAATGCTAATTCCTTTGTTGAAAGAAATATTCAAATTTTTGATGGATCCCTTCAAGTGAGAGCCGTTGCCGTCTTTACTGAGCCAGAATGGCACTCCCATCCCGTCAATGTTTGCTATGAACACTCACGAAACAGGTGTGTGGTTGTTTATCCCATCTTTTATCCATTTCTATGTGGCTAAGTTTATTTCGTCCTTTTATTATAGTGTCAAAGAGTTGAAGAATCCTTTGGCCGAGCATTTGATTCGTTGTCTTAGCTCCGAATCAACCTATCATCTAGATTCCAGTTGAGTTAATAGCAATTAAATCTATGCGTTTGTCTTATGTACTCCTTATATATATTTGGGGTCTTTTTTTTTAGAGTCGAGTAGATTCAGTGTTTTAACAAACATGCCTCTTCCATCGGATGGAACAACAGACATTCCTCTCAATTATAAATTTATGGACTTGGTGGGATGTTCAGGAGGGATCAATCGTCGGGATTTATCCATTTTATTCTCTTTTGAGTACTTGTAAGTTCTACTAAAGGGAATTACATTTGTAAGTGTGTGGATTAATGGATCATTCGTTAATTTTCAGGGGTATTCCCATTGGTAGAAAACTTGTTCCTATTCGAATTTGTGCAAATCCTTACAGGGATATGAAAGCTGAAATGGCACATATCCATGGTAAACCCAGTCGTAGACCCTTGAAAAGAGATACTCCTGTCCAATCCCCTAGTGATAATAAAAACATTTTTTGGGTTCCTGTATGTATTTGTATGTTCCTTCTAATTAGACTATTTATTGTATCCCTTTCAATAGGCATTTGATCAAGCAACATATGAAGCTTTGCTCAAAGTTGGTGAACTGTCTGAGTCTTTAAAACCCGATGGTCAGATTGATGCGTGGAGAGAGCTCGTCAAATCCACGTAGGTCATCTACTAATTAATCTAATTGTACTATATTGTAATTTATATACATTTATTAGGAACAAGCTAAATGCTATGAAAGAGGAACCTCCGCTCAAAAAGTCCAAAGACTGAATTCACTTCTTTTTTTTTACGTCTTCTGAACTCTCCCTAAAGACTTGTGATACTGTGCAATATATATTTGTATTGGATACAAATACGATTTAAACTTTTTTCCATTCACATTTTTTTATTTGGATTTTGGTATTTTCTTCTTCTTCTTCAAGAAGACATTGTTTGTTTTTTTGTACATTTTATACAGAGCTTATGAATGAAGGAATTCCATCCACCAAGTGGTCAGTTTCCTTAGTATACTTTATATTAATATTATTATTATTATATCTATTGTTCGATATATAGACATTTTTTAATACTCATTTTTACTAGAATATTATGAATATATATATACATTTGATAAATATATGCTACAATTGCCTTGGAATTAATTTGGCAGTTCTTGTGGGCACTGGATTTACTATTGCCTCTTGACTATGCACATAGATATCATCAACTGTTTGTGGTGTTGAAACTCTATCTTGTCGATGCAATGTTTCATAGACATCCTGTTCCGGAGGAGGAGGTTTATATGTATTAGTTGGCTCCTGGGGCTTCTTACTGCATAAATTTGGACAGCAGCGCCATAGAATTATAACCATTATGATTATAACTATGATAACGATGACAGCTGAGCTTATACCAAGGATCTCGCTTGTGCGTAAACCTTTTGTTAAATAAAATAAAAAAATGACGATGTTTAATAAATGTATGTTTCAATCCATAATTATTCTATGTAATTTAGGAGCAAATATTATTTTATACACTTGCCAAGGAGGGATCCCCTAATTCTTTATTGGATTAAATTTTATTTCCTTACCATCTGTATCAATTATAACTTGATCAGAGTAAATCTTTTCCAAACGCACGTCCACGGACCATCTTCCCTCATGGATTTGATCATTATACTCAATAATTGTTATATCACATTTTCCAGATTGAAAATCTCCAGTGAATAGGATTGAGCTATCCCTATTGCACACCGTAGCTCCACCCCTATTGAAACGACAAGTATCCCCACTCGGAGTTTTCCAAATAACTTCTCCATTGATACATAATGTTCCCGTATCACAAGAAATAACAAGGCGATTCTCTGATGCTTCTAAGTATGTGTCATGAATTAAATTTTCACAAAATCCATAGTCGTCTGCCGTTGATGTACAACAATTTCCATTCATTTCTGGACGACATGTGGAGCAGGATCTGGATATACAGGAAGGAACCAGGAGACACATCAACAGCAACCAGAATTGTCTATTCATTTTGACAGTAGATAATCAACTAACGATTTTTTTTTTCATTCATATCAATTGTTAATTTGAATTAATTACTCATTTGTAATTAAAACAAATAAATATTTTGCGGCAAACTTCAATGCAAAGCCCCAACTTTAATGTAAATAAGATTCTGTAACAAGGACAATTCACAGAAGAAAATCCATTATCTGTCAATTAAACAAACATGACTAAGAGGTTACATTTATATCTTCTTAACTCACATCTATGTATGTAAATTGCAAAATCCTTATAAATAAATATACATGAGTCACTCACAATGAATGATATTCATGTACATTGAGAGTAAATGAATTTAAAGTTTGTAAAAAATAATTTTAGTACAAATATAATTTGTATCTAGCTAATATTACAATATTTCAGGAATATAGTTACAACATTTAACCTTATTTTTGAGAAATTAGGTCAAATAAATATTTACTTTTTTTTTTTTTGTAACAATCTGTACTGTTTAAAATTATAAATATATTTGTTTAAATTAATTATTATACATTAACTTTTTAATAATGTTTGTAGAAGTTAGGACTAGCGTCATTATCTTTAAGCGAAGCAACTTTTTAGTGATTAAATATAAAGAGTATTCTATTAATGAATGTTGCGTATATTTGAGGCAATATTAAAAAAAAAGTTTCCAATAATAGTGTATAATTACTCAAAAGTATAGTGTAAGATATTTAGTAGATAATGATACCATAATTACTCATTTAGAAAACAGTATCTCTTAAGCCAAGTATATTACAAAGATATTTCGTCAACTATGGATGGTAAATATGATGTTATTAATTAATTAATTATTAGTCGAAACTCATCAAGTTTCTCAATTTGGCCACGCTTAAGATCAAGCTATTCAGCAAACAGAATCTGTCGTTAATTCAAAGACGCATTGAAATCGCCTCTAACAAAGAAGGGTACTTGATTAAAAATTTCGTATTAAATTAAAATCTTAAAATATTATTTCTTTATTTAGTACTAAAAATGACAAAAAGGGGTCTCTGAGGACTGAACTGGCACCAGAGGGAGTTAGTTTATTCGAAAAAATATTAATTACAAAAAAAGAAAAGAAAAAAAAAAGTCCATATGAAGTTAAAATCATTGTGGAATGAATCCTATTTACCAATGGAACCTCAAGCAGCTTATTACACTTAGGGATTCCCTTACTAGAGTATTTTGATTTTCAAGAAAGAGGACAGTCGTTACGATTTTTCTATTTTTTAGGTTAAATAAATTTAAACATAAAATATTACTATTTATATAGAAAATAAATATTCATTTTTATTAAAATAAAATTTGGACATTTCATGAATTTACAAAAAGTTTACACGGACTTTTTATTAGGTAATAAAAAAGGACGGTTGGCTAAATTATTAAGCATAAAATTGAGAATTAGAATGAAATTTATGTATGTTTGTTTCGGCAATGGTTCTTGGAATAGATACCCATGTTTTAATACATAATTTCAATCACTCATAATTCCTGTTTAAGTTTAAAAATCTATACTAACACAATTTAGAGTTCTGCATATTTCATTCAGATCCATCAAATTGGATAACAAAGTTCTTCTTCGTCTTTTTTTGATAAATTTGCTATTAGAAACTCCATTTCATTTGATCAAAAAGTTATTGTTCTCTTTTTAAATACTTCTAATCCATGACATGTCCTTGGAAGAAGAAAAAAACCCGATTGTGATCTACAGGGTTCTAAAATATTGTATTTAAAAGAGACTGTGTCTTGGAGGTCCAGAGACATGGATAAACTATTGGTTTAAGTAAAAAAAAACATTGTGTCACAAGAACGCTCTAATTCAAGGCCTCTGACTATGACTAACGTTTTAAGAGTACTTTTGGCCACGGTCAGAGTTTGAAATTTGTACTTGACGGGGACAACCGCAATTTTAAAATAATAATATATTTAGGTATTTCTATACTTCCTAAATATATACACACAATCTTGAGACTTAGGGGCGGGGCAGTCCCTGGAAGATTCGGTCAATTCTTTTAGCCCCTGATGGCTCAACAAACAATCATTTGTTTATGTTTATTCTGGTTTTTGTGGCCTGATATGGGTAAAACCTATTACGTACAGATTAGTATTTTGGCCGAATAGTCATTTATCAAACTATGAGAGTCCTAAATTACTTATCAAAACGTGTTAATTTGCTCCAAAGGACAATCCAAATATGATATTGCTGTCTGATTAAAAGTTCAAAAAATAATAAGTACCATGAAGAATCTTCATAAAGCGAATTTCGATGTCCGTAAGCTGAGTGTAGATCTTTGAATTTAGTCGAGTATGTCAATCATAAGATGATCTTTTAAATATGTCAACGTTTTTTCATCTTTTTGCAATAATTGTCTAACTAAAGATAGAATTTCATATTAAATATCATTCCCTTCTATGGTCAATTTGATATAAGTTTGATTAAAAAAAAAATGTTTTATTTTATATAAATTATCTATTCGTATGAAATGAATATATTTTGATATAATTGATTAATAAAATATTTTTTCATTAAATTTTAAGAATTGACTCCAATTAAATTTTAAATTCCTTAATATTTCTTTTATTGAGGCTCGTCCAATTTGCTGATATCTTGTATTGATGTTCTTTGAGAAGTTCTCCACGATTTTCTAGCCTTAAAGTGACTTTTCTAATTATGTTAAAGAAAGGAATTGTTGTTAGGGGTAAAGAATTATCTAAGGATAGCCTTTATTTACCTGAATGCAGATAGATTTTCTAAACTTTTTAGAAAATAGACCAAGACATACGAAAAGCATCAAGCCAATCAAGGCATTACATATCTGAAACGGAGTGTTGATGTCCAAAGTTACCTGATCCAAAGGATATATATCATAAACAAAAGGAGCCAACGTCCAAGTAAAGCCAAAGTAAGTTGTAAATATCATCAATCCCAGGAATAGCGAAATCATTTGACCAAGGTGGCCCGCACTTCTAATAGCTGGAGTGATTATATTACATGCAACGATCCAAATCAGGACAAAGCTAGTCTGAAAAGAATGTATGTGGATCTGATAGCACCATGCTATAATTCAAATGTTTACCCAAAGAGCTATCAAAAGTGGAATAAAGAAGTAGAGCTTGGGCTCTGAATTCCATGAGATCATGCACCTGGGATCAGTGCCCATTTGATTCAGATGAAAAAATATATTCAATCCAATGATTAAAAAGGAGGATCCCCAAGAGACACTTAGATAGATATAAGCTCTTCCTCGCGTAATTCCATAGACAACAGCGTTAAAGAGAGAATGATTCAAGGATAGAAGTATGAATGCTCCAGCCAAGTAAAAGAAGGTGATACACATTCCAACAATTGCACAGAGATGTCGATCATCTCTTATTGTATCTAATTCCGACAGAATCATCATTGAATGTGCTCCGATTAGTGATACGGAAAGGCTCAAACACAGAAAGAAGAGCATGTTCCAAAGCTGACTTGATTTAGTCACTATTATGATGAAAACTAAGAGGGAAAAGATGGAGACTCCATGAAAAACAAATTTGGTAATTCGAAGACCATCTTTTTGTATGGGAACGGTTGGAACGTCATGGAGCTCACCAATGATTGCAAATGTACCTACAAAATATGTATTGTTAGTTTTCCATTTTCGGTAGAAAGTATGTAATAATAATCTTGGTCGATCTACCAAACTTATGAGACATACAAGTTGTTGTATCATCTTCATCTCTAATTTTCGAAACACCCAGGGTATCCCATCCTCCGTACAATCCTAAATTAGGATTCCAAATTGCGCAGTGCACTTTTTTAATACCTGACTCCTTCATGTGAGAATGAAATTGAAGTTTTCTCGTGCGGTATACTCTAGGTAAGAAATCCGTTATGTAACGAAGGCTTATGATTAAAGGGGTTCGTATTAGAAATTGCTCAAGAGGACTACAGGGAATTGAAGTTTTAGAAAGATCCTCATTCGTAACACTTATTTTGACGGAAACAATACGACTCATGAGAAGAATCTCTCGAGATGGAAAGGCACTAAAATAATAATAACAATTTTTTATTATACATACATATTTGATAGAAATGTGGCGTAGGATTTAATGAAGATCCTACCTGGGATTCCTTCGACCACCGTCAGGAAAATTATTATAAATTGTTGAGATAATATTAGAGAAATACCCTGGCAGAGAGCAATCGACGGAGTAAAGTTTGGTTGGTATTTGAACTTTGTCGTCTAGGGGAGCCTTTGATTTCCATGTTTCATTCATACTCTTCCAAAATTTCATTCCCCAATGAGGAAATATGAAGTATCCACCCTCTGAGGTCCCTTTCTTTTCAAGAATTATGTTTTGAACTTTAATTAATTGAACGGCTCCATTTTTTGAGGCCTTAAACTTCAAAGTGCTCGGAATCAATTTTCCAAAGTACCGGCTAGTGAGCTTTTCCAAAGATTCTTTGAGTGTTGGTAACTTATAAGAAAGGATGTTATCAAGAGTGATTAAGCTCTGAGAAAAGGTTTCCCTCTTTAATCTTGGAATTTCTTCAATTGGAGTCAACTCAATTAATTTCATTATGTACTTTTCCATATTCTCTCGTCTCACATGACTACCTACATCTGTGTTATTCTCGTAAAGAGACTTCCAGGATGACTCAAATACCCCCTTTTCTCCAAAAACATCAATTGCTGTAGAGGCTATTCCTAATCGTACATCTAAATCCACAGAGCTTAAATATTTGGGTAGTGATCTCCGATCCATTAAGCGGTCAAGATGAGACAACGTTCCCAACAATTTATCTATTTCCCTTACTGAAGGTTTTCTTGGGCCCCGTAGAGTCTCGATCGTTTGATTATTATCAGACTGCTCTTGAGGAGCTGATGTGCTTGTACTTTTGGTGGAACTGAGGGTTGGGGCTTTAGAAGTCGTAGTAGTTGTTTCCTTGATCGTATCATCAATGTTTGCAAAAGGAACAATTTCCTCATCACCTTTGGAGGCGCTAGCAATGGATGATAGTAATTTAATTGCATCCTTGACTTGGCTTGTATCAGACGGATCAATTTTCTTCAAGAGCTGGAGCCTTACATTATCTGAAGTGGATTTGGAATTTGTGGTGTATCCTCCCCAAAGGAATTGAATATCCTTTTTTTCGTCGATGGGATAGATCCATATTGCTGGCTCATCATACAAAATCTGAGTGGTTGGGAAATTACGAAATTCTGGACTTGACTTTGTTGCATGGCAACCAATCATTATTTTGGTGGGATCAAAGAAATTTGAAGTTGCCTTTGAGCATAGGGTGCTGTGATTACAGGGCTTCGGAATGAGTGCCGTCCCAATCAACTCTAAATTTTTATAGACCTAATAGGTATAATTAAAAGGTTTGTCACTTATGATCCACTCAAATGAACCACTTCCAATACTCACTCTTAAACCACCCAAGTTTTCCATTTTCATGACTTTGCTTGTGTATTCTATTTGATCCTTGAAATGAACGTCCTCCCAAATAATGCCTAAATTGGTCCATTCATTTACTAGTGGAATGGCTCCCTCTACTTCAACCTCCCAAATTTTTTCCCCAGTTGATACAACGGCTCCAATATGATCTCCACGCTTATAAATAGCAAATCCAGGACTACCCTCGTCTCCTCCAGTACTCATCAAGTACTCTTTGTAATCGTCTTCTTCTGCCTTTAGAATATTTTTGGGTTCATTTTCGTCATCATGCTGTACTCTTATGAAAATTGAAGCGGAAATACCATCCTCACAACCCTGTATCGTTTGGGAGCAGGTGTCCTCCTCATTCGTGAAATCAGATTTAGATAAACACTAAGGAATGCATGTAGTCGTTTATTTATGGAATTTTTCAGCCTAAAAGGCTGTTGATCCTCACCTTATCTTTCTTGAGCTTAAAGGAAGTTCCAAATTGAAGAGGACCTCTTGTAATCTCTGCATGCTCTTCCACATAATTCCCGGATTTTGCAAAGTTGGACCAATGGTAGGTGGATGTTTTAGAGAACTCCAACAAACTTAGATCAACTTCAATTTCCTCTTTATCCTTTGATTCTGAAAATGTAAATACAAATACAATTTTTTAATTTGAATAACAGAAAAGGGCACTGTCAAATAAATCAATAAATATGATGCAGGAATAAATATCATTATTCAAGATGAAATTATGAATATCATAAAAGCCGAAAGTGTCTTCAAGATGTCATTGGGGTAAATGAGTGAGTGTATGTTCACTGACGGACTTGAGTGTGAAGTGACGAGTATTAAGTATTTGTATTTCTGTTTATGTACTTTATTTCATATCCATGGGTTACTGGGATAGTAGCGACTGTATCTAGGCTTTGCCTACAAAATAATCAAAACATACCTATAACAACATGATTTTCTAGATATGGCCTCTCCCCTGTGAATCAACCCTTAGGGTATGAACAAAAAAAACATTCAAAGCCGTAAGATGGTGCAAATTTGAAGTAATTTATAGCAAAGAAAATAATTTATAGTAATCAACGCTTACGTCATATCGAACGTTCATTTCGAATAAAATATTTTGTAATTTTTTGCATAAAATTAAACACAAAATACAAAAGTTCTTTTAAAATTGTATTTATTTATGATTCATAATGATTATAATATGTATACTACAGTTTTTGACTGTACAAGGTTGCATAATTCAAAAAATTGTAAAACTTCAGTTGAACTTAGGGCTCCTAAAGTATTTGCTCACCAATTTGGATATTTGTTGTTTCTGAAAGAAGAAATTAGGGTCATTGGACCACTACTTGTTAAATATATAGCTCTTACCCTGTCCTTGCCCCTTCCATAAATACAAATTCGATTCTTATTCGTAATCAATCCGTCAAAAATGAGGAAAAACATTCCAGAAAAGGAGTTCATGACTTGAAAGGCTGGATAGCAGTCATGTCCCTGAGGATAGAAATCCTTCATGAAAGCCATTGGGCTCCAACACCATGTGAGTGCAAAGATGAATGCAAATATTCCAAAGCCTTTAGACATTGACTCGATTTCATCCGCAATATATTCCTTTTTAATCACTTGAGATGAAACATTACAGATACTAATACTCATGACGAAGAAACTAGTCTAATTGAGCATCAAAATGAAGAATGGTTCATATAAATAAATATGATTTATAAATCATTAAAAGTTAAATGGCCTCACTATACTGATAATAATCATGGGTCCGAAGAATATCCATTGTACATCTGGATGATAACTAATCATACACCTTGGATCCAATCCCATCTCCTCTCCTTGCATGGCCAGCATGTAGCCCAATAATGCTACACCAAAGCCCCATGAGAGTGTCAAATAATTTAGAGTGCGCCCACGAATTATTCCAACTGTAATTGCTTCAAATAGAGCATAGGACTTCATTAGAATCCCTACCCCTGACGCCGTATAGAAAAGGAGGATACCCAATCCAGCAATTGAGCAGGAGTTCATATTCTGCCTCACTATTTCCAATTCAGAGAAGAGCATGGATAGATGTCCTCCCATGAGTCCAAATGCAATGCTCAGACTCAAGCATTGAAACATATCCCAATCAGCTCTAGATAGAATCATACCCCCTATAAAAATTGTAAGAGATATGAGGGATAAGATGTGCCCTAAATATTTGAAGAGTAGGAGCCAAGGGGGATCAGATTTGATAAGGGGCTCATCATATAACTCAGCTATTATACCATAGGTTCCTGTGGGAAATCATAATAATACACTCACTCTATTTATGGTCTATTAAATCCTTCCACTCAAAAACATACATACCCATTTTTTGTGCAACACAATTGGACAAAATATTATCAGAATAGAGTATGCGGATGTTCTCTGTGTCCCAACCTCCGTTTATACCGATGTGTTTATTCCAAATGGCACAATGAATGGATTTGATTCGGGATTTGAGATGACTCTTTTGGAATACAAGGGATTGAATTAAGGGAATTTTGTGGCTGAGAGTGACTAAAATGCCGGATCTGTTAAAATTATCTTCATTTATTAGTGGACAGGGTGGCTTCCTTTCTTTTAGAGCTGGACTATGAGAAATCTTGAGGGACACGACACGACTGATGAGAAGAGCCTTATTCGTTCTGAAATAACTGCAGAAAAAAAAAAAATATCAAATCTATTTCTTACAAAACAATTAATTATATCTAAGGTTAATAGAGAGTTCACACCTTGGATTTTTATTTTCCGAGTCAGGAAAGGTATCATAGACAGTCAAAACGTAGTTTATTTTATCACTCTTTGACGGGTTACAGCTGTTACCGGTTATCCTCAAAGGGATTTTGACAGACTCAGCGGGCTCTACAGTTTCTCCCCATAATTTCCTTGCCTTTTCCCAAACTGGCAAACCCCAATGAGGGAACTTAAACGTATTTCTTTGAAACATGCTTCGTTTCTCCAACACCCAAACAGGCACTGACATCAATTGCATGGCATAATTATCAGATGAATAATATTTAACAAAGTCAGGGATCAAAGTGTCATCCACTTCATAGGGTATATGATAGGATTCAGATAAAACGAGGTACTGATTCCTTAGCTCAAGGTTTGAAACGGGAAAATGCTGTCTCTTCAATTGAATAGGAGTCCTCCTACGTAAATTCCAACGCTCCAAGGACTCTAATAGATGATTTTCTATTTTTTCTCGAAGTTGATGAGCATCTGATTTGCTGCTATTCATATGAAGTTTATTCCAGTCTTCTGTATATTTTCCTTTTAAACTAATGACAGTTGGAAGTGGAATAATGGATCTTAGTCGAGTTTCAAGAGCCTCTACGTTTAAATTGATTTCTTTTAATGGCTCTGAATCTAATAGTTTATTGATGACTTTGATAACTCTTTCAAGAATCGTAGATTGCGGCCCCTTCTTTAAATTTTCCTCATTTTTTGATTCATACTCACTGTTTATAAGAGTCATTAATATGGAAGAAGCAGACTCTAATTCTCGTTGATCTCTTATTTGAACTTGACCAAGTTGCTTCAGTTTTTCCATGTAGACTGCATTTTCCAAGGACTTTTTATAACCTCCCCAAAGATAAATCCATTCATTCCTTGACAGAACTTTGTTCCAAATGGCAGGTTCATCAAAAGAGATGTCTCTTTTGATAATGTGAGTATTTTTTGCTTTTTCCGAAGTAGTATGACATCCAAGTGTTAGCCGAGGGGGATCCAGAGGAGAAAGGACTTTATCAATTTTATTGGTGCAGTTATTACTCCGTATCTCTGTTGAAGTGCAGGTTCGATTCAAAAGAGAAAAAGCCACTCTCTCCGTATCTATAAATAACTATTTCATAAATTAGGTATGTAGTAGTCAAAATCAGATGAAATGAATCTTACTTGAAGTCCTCCAAGACTCTGGCTATTGTTCAATTTATCTAGGTACTCCTCCTCTGTAGAAAAGGTGGGTCTTTCCCACGTTATTCCAATGTTTGTCCAGACATTTGGAGGAGGAAGTAAGCCCTTGCCCCATACATTCCAGTATTCATTCCCAATCGAGACAAGTGCACCAATATCTGTTCCCTTCATAAATATTGAAGCGCCAGGACGTTTAACTTCCCCACCCGTGCTCATGAGGTATTCCACCTTATGTTTAGTTGATTTGAGCATTGCAATGGATGGGATGTATGATATTTTCAAAAATACGGACATGCTAAAACCCTTCGAACATCTTCGTATATCTTTGATGCATCCATCCCCTGGATAATGAAATCCTTCCTTGAAGGAACACTATATATACAGAAGGGAAATGGTCGAAAATTACGTCTTTCTTTAAAGTTTTATAACTATGGATCATTTTTATTTGTTGGCGTGCAGTCATTTCGGCGAGTTTATTTTCGATTAGCCTCATTTCAGCAAGTTTTTTCTTCTATAATTTACTTATACTAAATATTGCTACATCAATAACCCAACCTTTCAAATTATTCACCATCTTTTTTTTCTTTCTTTCAATGACTTTAGAGACAAGTTATACTTTTCGAGAATGTATTACTCTATCAGTTTACAAGATTATAAATGCTTTATTGGTTCTTTAGAAGGAAAGAATGAAAAAAAATATAGTTGAAGATTGCAATCTTAAAAATCGCACAGGAAACAGGGTTTGGGCCTTAGGGAGAAGTGGTTGTTAATCCCTCAATAACAACAGAGACATTCTTCACTCGAAAACAAGAAGAAATCGTTTATGAATCTAATGACAAAGTTATTACAATCCTTATTATAGGACAAAATCCCTGAAATGAGGTTCGCCAAAAATAAACTTGCAGAAAGTGTAAAAATAAACTAACTTGGCCCTTCGACAGATGAATCCCTTTTCCAAATTGAAAGGGCCCTTTCACTTCTTTGGATCCATCATCCCCAAAATATTCCCAATGATAATTTGTTGTTTCTCCATAGTCGGCTGTTTGTATTCCATTGGGCAAAGTAGGCAATGTAAAACCTTTGAATTGACAATTGGGGTTTGTATCAATTAAAAAAACAACAACAACAAGATAAAATGAATAAAGCCCAATATTTTCTTACTCGTAAAATTTTGTGAAGAAAGAAGGATATGATTCGAAATAATGATGATCCAGAAAATCAAAGGATTTAAAAGCAAGGTACAAGTCATGTCGAATGACCTCTCAGCTCTCCCTCTGTACTACAATTACTCGGGAAACAATTTTTGTATTTTGATTATACTGTAGAAGGTATTTTGCTACAAGAGAAAGTTTCTCTCGGTATGGGTCAATAAATACTCCGTAATGATTAATCTATGTACTGAGCAAATCTCTAGACTATTACTTATATGCATTAAGCAGTCGTTTTGTCTTATTTTATTTAATATATTACATGCAAAAGAAGGGATTCAATTTTTTAATTCGAGTCACTACTCTCTAAATATGTATTATTATTATTATAATTCATTTCAACATCACTTGATGACGATAGATCCGATGAGTCCAAGTAATTATCATCAATAGACATTGAGTCCTCCGACTCAGAGGAGAAGACCATTGTCTTTCTTTTTGAATTGACTTTGGGTATCGGAGGCCCTTTCCTTGAGTTACCTTTTTCTTCCTCAACTTTTGAAGGCTCTTTCCCTGAAGGCAAAATGTTTTCGTTTTGAATGGAAGGAGTGAGATTCAAATTATGTGGCCCATCTTCAGATTTCCCTTCTACTTTTCGACTTTTCCGTATTTCCAATCGTCTTTTCCTTCGTTTCGGGTTCGTTTTTTTATTTTTCATCTCCATTTCCTTAGCAGTCATTCTTTTAAACTTCAAAAGTCTCTGAAAGATTTGATAAAAAGATAAGGAAATATATATATGTAGATTGGAGAATCAAGTATATATATATACACATACATTGGAGTACAAGTCCCCGAGTAGAACGTCATTGATTTGATTTGAACTTAGTCCAAGGAATGGAAAAGCCAAAACACCAAGAAGTGAGGTAAATACCCAAAAAATGGGATAAAAATCCTTAATTTCCTCACGAGGATGTCTTAAGATTGTAAGATATGCAAATGCCCAGATAAGAGACACAAAGTATGTCATTGCAACGAGTCCAGTACTCATGCTCCTCAAATCATCAATCATTGAGTCCTTATGAGTTTCAGGAGATGAATTATTGCATAAAATAATTGGTGATAAAAGGATGGAAATCTATTTTTTTTTTTAAAGAAAAATTATGAAGAAAGTTGGAGGATGGCTGAACATAGAGGCTCTGAACTTACTCCAAGCATTGTGTATATATGTATGAAGAAAGGGTATTTGGTATAGTTGTTCCATCCCATGAAGCATAAAGGATCCGTTCCAATTTCAACTCCATAAAAATACCATGTCACTCCAATGGGAAACATGGGGATACTCCAACCAAATAGCATGTAGGAAGATGAATAGCCCCCAATCACTCCATCAGTTATCCCTGCCACATACATGATGGACTCCATCAGGAGAAACGTTGTGGAGGAGCAACAAAAGTATACAAGGCATGTTCCTATTCCTGCGTTATAATGAATATCATCACGAACAGCTTCAATTTCACTGAGGAAGGCGAAGAGAATGATGAGAAGAAGGGAAATTAGAGTATTGAGTCGAACCAAATGAAACATGTTCCATAAAAACCTTTATTTTTTTAGACAAAATAGTAAAATTAGAGCAATGAGAGGTTTGCAAAAAATATTACATACTTTTTGCGGACTATGATCATGATCAATAGCCCTAAGAGAAGGGAGGATGCAAGGAATCCTACCTTTGGTAGGATTGTAAGCCAAGTCCTTGATTTTGGCTTTATGAGAGGCTCAACACTCTCTGCCAGTATGGCAAAGATGCCAAAAGTATGGAATTCACAAAGAGTGGAATCCTGCTCTGTAATGAGAGTTGTAGAATGCTCCGACGTCCAACCCCCCGTCTCCCCAATCTCATCATCCCAGAGTACACACTTCCTCTTCTCAACCTGAATTAAATCAATCAACATGGTGGGGCCATCATACATACATACAAACATGAAATTTACCTCTGATTGAAGTTCATTTTCGTGATGTAGTATTTTCCTTCTGGATGTGTAGAGATGATTGTGATAGAATCGAATGGTAACCCCGTTTTTCAAGAGTCTCTTTGTATTGAATGAGCATGACTTGACTCCGGAGCCACTGCTCCCATTCCCTCTCAACATAGAAAGTGAAATGACTTTGCTGTTTATTGTAAAGTTGTTGACTTGGATAGTCACGGAGTTCCGTCGTTTTGGAGCAATGTATCCAAAACATGGATATATTCCTACAAGAATATTGATGGCTTCGTATTCACAGGACTCTTTCCCTTGTCTGAAACTCTCATCCCATGGAATACTAATTGTTTCATAGGGCTGTTTCCATGTGCGGAGGGGTACTCTCCAATCAGAATCGAACTCGTCATAAATATTTAAGGATATGTCCTTAGTTCCTGGCTCTATTTGATATGTAGGAAATTTTAAGGCCATGATAGCTATGATTTCAATTTTAGAAACATTTATAGAAAAAAAAAAAGATTCATAAAATGGGGTTGATTTTTTTACCTGCATCTGATGTAGATATGGTGATATTCAAACGGTGATTCTTTGGGTTAAAAAATGGGGTTGGATCATAGTCTGATATATTAGCTCGGGTCAGAAAGTAAAGGAAATACTTTTGAATATATTTTAAGAAGCTGATGGAGCCACCAGGATATTTTTCCTTGAGATCAATATTAATCAAACTCCAATCCTCAATGTTCTTTTCATCGCAGGAAAACATGTTCAAAGTAGATTTGATGGACATCTACACTCAGACATAAATTTCAACATTCATTTCAATTTTACTTAGGTATACATATAATATTAAAGAACCTACAAAACGATGAGTTAAGTCCACGGGATGGAGACGATGAATCCTTTTATAGGGCAATACGGATTCCAGTGTCTTTAATATCTTGATTTTATGCTCCGCTCTTTGAACTGAGCAGTCTAAGGAGCTATTTAAACATTTAAATTCAATATTTTCTAATACTCTTTGAGTTAATTCAAAGGCAGAGCGAAACTGCTGCGGATCTTGGAAATGAAAGTTTTGTATATCGTCCTTGAGTTCATCAAGATTTTTGTATTTTTCTACACCTGGATCTGTGAGGAATGGAATCAATTTGAGTATTTGTAGTTCATTACAAAGGAACAATAAAATTATTGCAATGGGGAAGCTGTGTCAATGGCTTACAAACAATCATCATGGGACAGATCAGTTTGTTCAACGAGCTCTACTAGTTAATGAAGCCCTTGTTGATTATGTTTAATTCTAATTGTTCTGTAGGATTAGTTTAGTGCGAAGCATTGCAACTGAATTTAGGTATAAAAATGTTGGGCCAAATTCTTGTGTACCTCATCTCCTGTAAAATCAGCAAATTCAGAGCACTGAGCTCCATGAGCTTAAAGTGCCAGAGAAATTGCTTAAGTCTCTAATGAAAGTAACACCTAGGTATAAAGAAAACCTGGAAAAGTTATTGGAAAATTAATAGGCCTACATCTCTGGTTCTGCATGTTTTTTTTTTTAGTGAAAGAGTGGAGGGCGACATTTTGAGGGAAATTGGGTTTTCCTTCTTGGAATGTCTGCATATGATTGATTATAATTAGAGGATCGGATTGAGTGATGTACTTTTTTTAAGAGGCCATGAAGTGCATAGACTTATTTTTAAGGCTGTTCAAATGGATTATATGTAATTGTATCTACACAGTATTTTTTTTTCGTTGGTAGGAAACAAAAATCCATCTCCATTGACAACCTCACACAGTATTTAAAAAAAAATCAATGACCATTGAATGAGCATAAATAGTGAATTACTTTTTCACCTCAATTATTATTATTATTATTATAATTTAAAAAATCAGGAACTTACTGTATCCTCCCAAAAAGTATCTTATCTCATTTTGCTGTCGACTCACAGTCAGTCTTTTGTTCCAAAATGCAATCTCATCTAATTGAAAGTCTCTGGGTAAGGAATCATTGGATCCCCTCCTCTCCCTATCATTTTGATGACATCCAAAACGTAATAAACTATCATTTCCTTGATTTGGGCTCCATGGTTTTGAGTTGAGAGGGTAAATGGACTGAGCCACCCTTTCTTCATTCACGAATACCTTTTAGAAGACAAATAAATATCTCTGCTAAAACGTATTCTAATTCCTGATTTCCACGCATATTTACTATATGTCTGTAGTAAATAAATAAATAAATAATATATTCATACCTCAAGTCCAGAGTTGTACGTCCAATTCCCCTCAAAATATTCCATTGTAACACCAATATTCGTCCATTTATTTGATACGACATGACCAATAGCCTTTGCCTCCCAAACATATCCATTCATTGCTAAAACAATGAACATTGTGTCCTGAGCAAAGTACAGAGAAATCCCTTGTCGAAGCCTTTTGTCTTTTGAATCAAAGTCTCCACCTAAAAAACCAGGAAGAAGGAACTCTTTAAAACTAATAATTAATTCAAAAGTTTGTGCTCACCCGTGCTGAGTATATAGCGCTTTCTGGGTGGTGAGGATGGAATATATTCAGAGTCAGGCGTTAAGTCTATTTTTAGCCAAAAAGAGAATGAAAATCCATTACTGCACTCTTGACTCTCACGAATGCACGAGTCAAAGGGCTTATGGAAATCCTCCAATATGAAGCACTGACAAAGGATTTTTAGTATGAGGAAATCTCATGGAAAAATAGTAGGTAGGCCTTTACCTGATCTCCTTGAACGAGGAGCCCCTTTTCAAAACCCACTGGACCATCGATCTCAAAGGATGCATCATTTTGGGATGATGAGTTAATGTGACTTACAAGCTCTTGAACGTTGGGCACATGATAGGATGCTGTTTGTTCATATTTGAGAGGATAGTCCGGAAGGATTGGTAGGAGTTGACCGTCTTGAAGGGATTGTAACGGACCTAAAAATATATAAATAATATTAAATACATCGGAATCAAATCGGAATGAAGTGTTTTTAAAATGAAATGGGAGAGTATCATGGAATTGAGTGAGTGAGTCAAATATAAATAGTTGTGAGAGTGAAGAATAGGATCTTTGATCTGATAACCAAAAATGCAAAATGTTTGTTTTCAAAGTTGTCTTGGTTAAATAAACAATAAATCCCTCCCGTTCCCAAGGATTTTTATCTATATAATATATATATATATACTTCATGGAGACGCATAGTAAAAAAAATAAATAAACAAAAACCTTAGACAGTATCAAGGAGTTAATTTTATATTCATGAGAATTAATGAGACTTAGTACACTTTGTTTACATGATCCGTTTTCTAACACCTATATACTACTTATTGTAGACAGAATGCTTTCATTTATTACGGGTCATAATTTGAGAATGATGCATAGATAATAATTAATTATTATGTATATCCTCTGGGAAAAAATCATTCTCCTTCTCAGCCAAACACAATGGGTAAATGAATCATTCAACCTACCTCTCATTTTAAAGCATTTATGATTCCTTTGCCTTTAAGGAGTTCTATTTTGTATTGGTTTATACATTCATGGATTTCAAATTCATATCGTGTTAGAAATCAAATGGTAACATATGGTCCTTAAATATTAGTAATTAATTATGAACGTAGCATCAACATAAAGGACAAATATGGGCGGATGAATTTATTTTGTCTTAAAATATTTTCTTTATTTAAAATATTTATTGATTTTATTCATAGCATTTAGCAAAAAAATATATGTGTAATTTTATATTTAGTAAGAAAAAGTCATTTCTAATTTATATGATCGGGTAGATGTGATCCGTATTGATTATTTCAACCTTTCTTTCAAAAAGAGAAGAGAAAAAAAAAAAGGCCCAAAATCATTTGGTAGTTGGTTCATTTTTATCAACTATTGAACTATTTTTCTGTATTTCACTTATACCAAGTGGCATTTTTTCTTTTGAAGAATTGGGTAAAAAATATGGGGAATCAATTTTTTTTTATATAATCCTCAAAATTTATTTCATTCCCCTCAAACAAATTACTCATTAAAATGCAATGCGCATGTACCAATGTTTTTCCTAACTTTAAAGATAGTTTTAAAATTTGTATTAAGTCGTCAATATTAATTACAGAACAATAACTACTGAGTTTAGTATTGTTATCAAAATTAAAAACTAATAAGTAATAAGTTATGTATCTCAAGAAATACACCAGAGATTCTCATATTTTCTAAAGTCTATACCTTTTCAAGTGCAATATGGGAATAAGCAAGTGCAATATGGGAATAAATAATAAGGAATAATATTCATGAAATTTAATATATATGTAATAATAAATTTATTAGAATCTGGTGTCAACAAAATTAATCACATCTACATATATACAAAACGATTCTGGATGCTAGCAATACATACAATTATTACAAATCATTGAGGTAATTTCATTTATATTCTTCAATTGATTGTTCCAGAGCTGTTCTTGATCTTGCAGCTCCGAAATGCTGCAATCATTTCTTTCAGCACCATAAATATTCTCAATTTTTCTATATAGCTAATTCTCTTTTCAAAAAGCCTTTTAATATCGAGCAAATATGCTCAATTGGATTGAGCATAGGACTGTAAGACCTCAGTCTTCAAATTTTGTGAATTGAAAACCTTTCTTCATTCATAACATCTTCAATAATCTTGGAGTGGGCCGGAGCATTATCAACTACAAGTACTACTGGCCCTCCATATACATACATTCTTTGCTTTTCTTAAGCATTCATGCACCCATTTAGTTGCTTATTCCCATATTGAACTTGAAAAGGTATAGAATCTAAAATATTCATTGTAACTTTTTTGGTTTTCACAACATTCCTCTAAATTGTATTTGTGTCATCATCTTTGAGACATTGAAAAAAAAAAAACCAAAAATTCGATTTTACACGTATCTCAAACACAAATGAATATTTTGACGTCTAATTTGGAATCACAGATATCAGTGACAGGAGTGATATTCTTTAAAAACAAAAACCAAAAAAGCTTAATTAGAATTGGTGGGAATTTTAAAACAGACTCGATAGCAACCACGGATGAGATCGTAGAGGAGATATTATGATCTCACCCTATATCCCTAAATTGACCCTTTTTTCAAACTTTTGAGTTCATAAACAACCTCATATTTGACCTCCTAAGTCTTCAAATCGCATTTTAGCCACAAAATCAACGCCCAGCGACCTCTGAGGCTGACAAAACATAGTTTAAATCCTTTTTTGGCTCTAGTTACCCTTAGTTAGTGATGCTCGGTCAAATAAACAAAGGTACTCGCGCCTTATGTAACATGTATAGATTCCATATCTTAATCTATATTAGATGTTGAATCTGTAATTATTTCTTTTGTATCAAGTCTTGCTCTTGAGAATTATTCATTTGAATTTTCAGAGTATTTTTACGCTTTCTGTAGGTTTCAACCAACTTTTAATTGAAAAAAAAAATACAACAAAAAACAGTGATCCACATGAAAATAAATTCATTCTTTGCAAAAAGTTATTGTTGACTCCCAAATGTGGGTTTATATTTCAGGTGGTGTGATAAATGTTTTGTTCGGTTATGAATAATGCCTTGTTTTTAAGTCCAAGGGATTCATTTGAAGAACAAAAGATTGTTTTGTTGTTTATGTAATAAAGAGTATTTGCTTTTCAATGATTTAGTTCAACAGCAATTCTGATTTGATTTGATTTTTTTTAAAGGCGAAAATTACACTTGAAGCCTGAAGAAAAATAATATTTTATGACTCTGATTCCAACTCCAGAAGTACATTTCAAGTTTTCAACCCTTCAAAACTGAGTAATTGATCCCCCTTTTCTAAATCAATACAAACTATATTATATCCATATACCAGTGTTTCCGTTTAGCCAAAATTTACCGGACTTTGGCCCGTAAAATCTGCTGATTTTTTAATCCCTTTAATCCAGTATCATTTATTAACCTTTTCTAAAAAAAGCAATGAAAAGTTTACGCTGAGAAGGTTAAATTGGGTAAGATAGCTTCTCTAGTGTTAATTGAATCAAAACAGTGCAGCGCAGTCCCCTGGGAGAGAACACGGTAACAAGACTGATACAGATTGCAAGTTGCAGAGAAACACTCGCCACCTTTGATTTTCAATCAGCTGTTACAGATTTCACTCCAGCAAAAAGACGTAGAAAGTAGGCTAAAATGATCAATACCAAACATTATACTGATTATTTATATCCCTTGATATCATTCTTATATAGCCTGCAAGTCATTTCATTATCAATTAAAGCTTATTAAATTCAGATTATATTTGACCGGAATTTCAAACATTTGTCCGTTGCTAATTTTTTCTTGGAGAAACCCTGTATGCATATATAAAAGATCACAGACTGTGATAAATTAATAAATAATTGTATAATAAATGTACTTCATTTTGCGAATTTCTGTCGGGGATTTTTATACTTTTTAAAACAACACTTACTTTTTGACGAAAAAAATTAATAAATATAAATTCTTTGAAATTCAAGTCTACTTCTGAGCAAATATATGAAATCTTATGAGTTTTTTAGACACGGGTCGGACCTACATATGTAGAAACATACATATATTTACTATGTGCACTAAAGACTCCATCTACCCAATGAAAGATTCCTCAAAGGCGTGGCTTCTGTAGCTCCTTCGTACAGAGAAGGAAGTAAGCACGTAACTTAGAGTGAGTCATGTGAAAGGAGGAGGGGGAAAATATCCTTCGCTTTCATCATTTCAAACACCACAGCGGGAAATCTGTCAATATATTAGTACCTACTACATATACATACCCTTCTTCGTCTTTAAGAATTTCTTAACCCCAAAGAGTGAGTTTAGTCTCAAGACAGAATGCCGCGGCGAAAGAAGGAAGATGAGATCCTTGGGGAGAGGCCTCCTCCTCGTGGAGCTGCCAATGCACGAGAACGTACAAGAATGAGAGTCCTGAGTCGTGCCTTTGGTCGACTTAAACTAACTCTACCCTGGGTTCCTCCAGATACAAAACTCTCCAAGTTAGATACACTCAGACTAGCTACGTCTTATATTACGCATTTAAAAAAAGTGTTGATGGAGGATTCGGGCTCCTCAGACTCCTCAGCCTCGCCTTCAACTGCCTCCTACTTTGATCATGATTCCAAAATTAATTTGGTAAGTCATTTATTATGCATACTAAATGCACACGTGTCTAGAACCTGGGTTATCTAAACTTAAAATGAGCCATTCTTTAAAACTTCAAGTATGTTACATAGGAACAGGCCAGATTTGGGAGTATGCAGCTCCTAAAACCAATATTTAGATTCAATTTTGATAGAGCATTCATTTGTATTTTCTTTTTGTAGAATGCTCAATTTATTAATATTACATTAAAACATCGATATGAAGCGCTAATTGAGATCCAAAAAAATCCACTGCGTTGATTCTGATTATATCAATTTGATTATATACATACAATATATGTATGTGTATATAATTTGAGGCCTCAGACCCCATCACGCCAAACCGATTATTATACTTTATTAATGCGTCTTATATCAATGTTTTACTCTATAAACGTCAGATGAAAAAGTTTTAGTTATAGTAAGTTTTGATGCGAATCTATTATCCTCAATCTGCAATAAGTTTCAACTCAGGTCAGATCCACAAACTTTTTTAGTTTCAATTTTTAAAGATAATTTATTGAATATTTTTTTTGTGAATATACGCCAATTTTTGAGCGTAAAGAAATTAAACAAATGAACTTATAAATAAGTCCATTTCCTACAAAGTTTAATGTTACATTAAAATATGATCGTAGTGATTAATTATTCAAATTGAAAAATTGAACCCTTTCTACTAAAACAACATTTTACTGGCGTGTATTATCATTAATTGTAATTAATGTTAAAAAAAATACGCTACTTCCATATACCCATGTAGAATGGGTCAATCCTAAGAGAAGCTCATTTGTAGGTCAAAAAATCCTCTTTATTTGAAAAAAGTTGTATTTTGGGAATAAAACTCACCTCGGGCTTTCAACTCTTGAAAATAAAAGTGATTGATTTTAAAAACTCAAGACACTGATCTTTTGCTTTCAAAACTGTATCCAGAGAGCCTGGTTTAGTAGTATATTTATTGTTGATTGAATTGCATTGTTTAAAAAAAATAAAAATCAATCACTCAGGGTGAATATAACAGTGTAAAAATTTTTTCTTCGAAATTGAAATTACTCGACATTCTCACAGTTGATCGAAAGAAGACCAATTGGAGGATTCATAATTAATAATTATATTTGAATACTATTAAAATAAAGTATCAAAGTATTTTCTTGACATGTGACCATAATGCTGTGGTTTTCAACCGGGGTTCCGCCAGTACAGTCCAGGGGTTCCGCAATTTCTAAATTAGAGCAAAGATAAATTGCATAAGACAACCAAATTATTGCACAGGGGTTCCTCGAGCCAGTGGAATGTTTCCATGGGGTTCCACTCCAGCAAAAAGGTTGAAAAGCACTGCCATAATGTATTAACTAAAGGTAGAAAAAAATATGTTTATCCGTGTAGAAATAAAAAAAAAAAAAAACTAAAAATAAGTTCCTTTAGAGTCTTAGTCAAGCTAAAAATCCTTAGAAATTCTTGATTATATTTCACGTTTTTTAAAAGGGGTCATTCAGGTTTATATATATATATATAGAAAATTGATTTATCTCTATGCAAAAAAAAAAAAAAACCTTGATTGAAGAATTGAAACGATCATCATTTCAAAATGTGTGCGGGTCTCTAAGTAGACACTTGAGAGAGAGAGAGAGTGAAAAAAGTGACGTGTAGCTATTATTATTAAACTCGGGTCAAGGTATCTTTGGCTAATTACAAAAAAGATAAAAATAATAAACAGGCATACCTCATGAATTATGTAAAAATGAGGAAAAAAAAAAGTCATAAAAAAATAACTTTTTATGTTTGAAAATTTGTTTAATGTTATTTTGTTTCTTTCAAAATTGAGCGTTAGCTGTTAGAGTCATTAAAATTGTAGTAATAATAATAGCTATGGGGAATGGAAGGGATTAGAGCTTTTTATTGGTTTACATGTGAATCAGAGCAGAGGACTCGGGTCGTTTCAGTTTTATTAAACTCAAAGATAACAAATAACTTAGAAATAGTCTCCATTAGAAATTATGTTTCTTATTAGAAACTGGTTGCACCTGATGACAGCTTTGTTTTTTTTTAATTCCTTTCTTATGGACTTTGCCCCAAATACCATGCCCTATGTAATGATTGAGTACTGTATATTGATAAGGACTGACATTCAAGTCCCGAGTCCGAGCTCGATTCCATAAAATATTCTTACAATAATTTGGAGACTCACAAACATTCTTCGTTTAAACTCAGTAGTTTACAAGTGTTTTTTTTTTTTTTTTTTTTTTTGTTTTTATATGATTGAATCTAGCAACTGATAACAATTGAACTCGAGCTGAAATACTTGCTTGAAACTTTGATTTACAGCTATATTATAAGTATAAAGACTCGCAGTTCAACTTGACTCGGGATCGTGAAAAAATAACTTATAAATAGCTCTGAAATGAATGACCTCATGTTGAATTGATCAAACATCTATTCCCATTTAATTATGCTTGATTCATTTATGACCAAATATGGGCCCACATGGGATATACTTCATGAACAAAATATGAGATGATAAGATATGAATATACATACATAGAATATAATCATATCCTAGCAGATGAAGCAACAATATAGTTCATGTTATTTTAGGGTCATCTTAAATAATCCTTTTTTTGTTTTTTTGTCACTGAGGAACTAGGATTATTTTAACATTGTGTCACACACACACACAAAAAACACCCATTTCCTTGCTTATTTTTTTTTTATTGCTTACTACATACATATAGCTTGAAAAAAGATAGAATCCTCCATAGAGTCACTCCGTTTTAAAAATAATTAAATCCCCATCATAAAATAATTATTATGCTCAAATGAGAATCAGTTACGTTTTATGTACATATGTACTGTTATTGAGCTGAGTGACTTTTGGCAACTTCCTAGCTAATCCCCCCCCCTTTCGAATAACAACCAAAATCCAGTGAACACCCCTGTATATACATATCAATCATTCAAATCTATTCGTGCAAGTACCGTAAATCTTCGAGTATAGTCCGCATTTTTTTCCGGAAATTTTAAGGTCAAAATCCCTGGTGCGTACTATACATGAGGTTTAGGTTTTTCCCCAAAAAAACTCCTATACTTGCCCTGCGAACTATACATAGGGGCGGACTATACTCGAAGATTTACGGTATGCATTTATTTAGATAAAAGTGTTCAAACCAAGCAAAAAACAGCAACAACAAAAAGTTAAAAGAATTTTGGGTTTGGAAAGAATTAAAATGAAGCTCATTTTCAATGGTAGATCTATTTTAGAAAGAATGGCTACTACAATCTCTTGTATCCAAAACATTCCAAGAGAGAAAAAATATCTTAAAATATAGTTTTATTTAATCTTTTATGATCGATGTAAAGATAAAATAACATTTATAAAAGCCAATTAAGGTTTACAATTAACTATTCAGAGCTAAAGTAACAAATTTTACTTGAGTCATTTTTTAATGGACTCGTAAATTGACTCGTACTCAGAACACATTGGCATATCTGTATTCGAGTTCATTAGGTTTTGACTAAGTAACTAGAAAGTAACTAAGAAATGAATTACTTTTTCCATGTTGCTCTTATATAAAGTGCTCCAAAACAGAACACAACTAGACCCTGTCCTTTTGCATTCAGAAATATATTGAACAAAACGTATAGTGACTATGAAACACAAGTGTATCTACAAAACATCAATAACTCCACTATATTTTTATCGTCAGCTGTTGATTTATCATCTACTCTTGCTCTTTATTAGTGCTCTGAGTATTGTTGATTGACTGAACTCGAATACGGCTCTGATTAAGAGTTATAAACAATTTTTCCTAATAATATGTTAAATTTGGAAAGATCCAAAAGTAGGGAAAAATTGGCAAATGTCTATCAGAGTTTTTAATTTTGGAACCATTTTCTTTCTCTGTTAGAAAGGAAAGGTTGAAAAAGGTACAAAAAATATTATTAAAACCTGTCAAAGTGAGCATGGAAACAAACAATTATGTGAGTGGGTAAAACAGTTGGCTATGTGTAACATATTTTGGCTACAGTTATTTTTGTATTCATTGTATGTAGACTCGAGAATATTGTTCTTCCGGACAGAGAGTTCAACAGTCTCGCCTGGATCTTTTAAGTCTTTTGTAAAATAATTCGGGTTTTGAATCTTTGATTGATTTAAAAATCGGCGGATCTTTTTTTTGGTCATCACGAATACATATTTTTGATGAAGCGTTTTTTATATGATGCACTTAAATAGTACTTTAAAAGTGATTAAGAAAAGAAGGACAAAATATTGACTCTATCAAAAGATCCAAATTGGATCCTCCCAAAATAAAAATAATAATAAAATCTTATTTTTCTAGATGTAAGTAGGTCATTGAAAAATATGGCAGTCTATTATTGCAATTACAAGCAGCTCACCAAACATGACTTTTAAACAAGTCAAGCATGATTACAGGGTTATTTTTATTGACCAAGTACATAATACTGTGAGTTTGAATGATTTCAAGGTGTCCATTTTTTTTATATTAAAATAAAATACATTTTGTAAAAATAAACCAAGGCTACAAAGTAGTTAAGCCCAAACTTAATAATACATCAACCTTGTGGCGAATTAATTAATGAATTTTCCATTGTCATCATTTTTAATTCCTTTCAACTGTGCATTTTCAATATCCTTTGAGGAGCATTTGTAAAAGATTCTTGTATTAATTAATTATTATTATTTTTCTATACAAAAACATCCAATGTCGTCCCTAATTTGTAACACTCCTTTGAGTCTGTGAACTACAAAATATGTGTGTACATACATAATTGTCATGAGATAACAATAATGATAATAATAATAATAATAATAATAATAATAACAAGTTATCATGATGGGAAAACTGTTGTCCTTTTGAAAAGCTTTCTTGAGAACCCCCTGCTGGTGGGGAACCGCAATAGTAATAATAATAACAAGAACGAAAGAAAGAAAAACAGAGAAACTAGGATTTGACTTTTTTCATTTTCTTGGAAAATCTCTCTTCATTACTATTGTGTGTGTGTGTGTGTGCTGAGACAAATCATATTTGAAACAAATTGTTTACAGTATACTCATTAAAAATAATAATAATAATAATAAATTAATAAATAACATTTGACTTCTTCTTCTTCTTCCTTTTACGAGGGATGTGTCCATTTTGCTGAATTTTTTTTTGAAGGAGTTTTTGAAGAAACTCTCTTAGATAAATAAACATCAACTTTGTTTCATAAACATCATTTTTTTTTCTTCTTCTTCCACTAATAACACTATGTTATTTGTTCCTGTTGTTAACATACGTTTGAGACGAGGGATGTTAATTAATTATCATTTTATATATGTACATACATACATACATACATACGTGGGAATGTGTGATTTGTATGTAGATGATTTGCACCTCGTACAAATAGGTATTTCCGCCTCTTTTAACAACCTTTGATACACTCCAAGTCAATAAAACACGTAGAAAAGGAAAAAATAAATAATTTGATTCAAGTTGCATCGATATTGAGTGGAAAATATGGAAGAACATGTCCCTCCGTCCCCACACTAACTGGCGCAGTGTGCAAATAAAACTCCTGGTTCTCCTAGTTTCAAAATTCTATATATGCACCATTAATGAAATACTCGTTTCCTTGTTTAAATCCCTTCAAAAAAACAAAAAAACAAAAAAACAATTCATTTCACCATAGATTAGGATCCTGATGTTGATTGGAAGAACTTTTATTCAGCTTCTCGTAACCATTTAGATACTTTTACGCTCATTGCCATTCAAAGACATTACCTACTTAACACGGATAGAGTATTTTTAGTGTACTAAGTCTTTGTGAGTATTGGTGTACGAGCACTTTCCTGATACCCATGTGCCATGAGCATTAGTGGTCCTAAATATACTTTCAAAGAGGTAAAGAGAGTTTTATCGTGACGTTGTTGTTTTTGTGGAAGTCAGCCATTTTGGTAGGATAAAGAGCCCCATTTGTACATATAAGAATATAAACCCTTGTATCTTTTAGATAAAGGAAAATGTCAACATACATAAATGACCAATAATTATTAAAAGGATTTGAACCTTGTCTATCCATCAAAAATGTATATCACTTTTTAGTATATTCTTCAAAATATGATATTACAATATTATATGTACATTCACAATTTAACTGTTACTTTTGCAAGGATCATACCTTTTTTTTATACAATTATCCAACTTTTCACGTTCCTAACACATTCCGAATAAACTTCATTATTGTAAAATATAGCCATTTCAATGGTAGTCAACTCTCACTATTTCCAAATTTACATCAAGTTAGACTCTATACAGGTTTTTAGAGATTGCTGTTGTTGTTGTTTTTTGTACAGACATTGATTTTATTTATTTAATGACTATATCAACAATTTAATTAATTATAATTACTCACTCTTTTGATTCAAAAATTGAAAAATGAATCAGGTTCAACATGAGCCTCTCTCTCTCTCTCTCCCTTACAGTTACAAAACGAATAATACTATCTTAGCCATTATCCATTTTTACAATTTTTAATTTTAAAAATATTTATACATCAATCATGGAAACTGTACATAGATGATAAATAAATATGGAGTGATCCATGATGGATTATATGTATATGGGTTGTATGTAATCATTATTCCTCATGGTATGTATTTTATATATATATATATATATACCTCAAAGGCATTGTTTTTTTCGTGTTTCATTTTCTACATTCATTCACCTTTTAACAAATCATCATCATGATAAATACATATGTAGATATGCAGTGTTTTTTGAAAGGAGGCGGCAAGACTCTCATTTCTTGTACATAGTACTACTAACATATTGTAGTATGTAGGTAGGAATGTGCACGTGTGATGTACGTTGTACAAAGTGTTGTAATAAAGAATAAAGAGCACCTCATTTTTTTTTTTTTTTTTAAAAAGTCCATATGGAACACTTCAAAAATCATAATAATAATAAAAGTTTTTAACAAAAATCTACATTTTCTCTCGCTCTCTCTAGATAAATATGTATAAACACAGAGACTTTGACATTTCAAGTCATTTTACATACATTGACGTACTATGAGTTCACTAACAAACTACAGTGCGTAGATCCTTAAAAGAAATTACAAACTACATACATACATACAATATATTTGACAGTACAAGCTTTTTGAGAGACACCGCGAATTTGTTATTTAATTTGTCATTTTGTTACATTTGCCGGGCTTCGTTTCAATATTCTCCATATTCTATATATGTATGTATGCATATATTTTGAAGGAGCTGCCATCATTATCATCATCAACAGCTCTTCATCCCTCCATCCCTCCAAGGATTTCCCCCCCTACAAAATGTATGCGCAAAATAGTAAGAAGAAGAGATCCTTATCATTTACTTAATTTCTTTCTTTTTTTAAAAAAAAAAGTTGATGAAAGGTCATGATGCATTGTGCTTTTAAATGATGAAGTTGAAGCAACAATTCACAGAGCTGCTTTGGAAGGAGATAAACTTACACTTCGAGTCTTGGAAATTGAGTTCAAGATGAGAGTTTGATGTTTCAATTTAATAAAATCTATTGGCAACGTGACGAAATTTTTCATTGAAAAAAAAAAGTTTATTTAAAGAGCACAAACCAAAAATTCAGCTTCTATAACGGAAAATCAATTTTTAAAAATGTGAAAATAGAATTTTGGTAATCTACTGACCAGGAGGAACGGCGATAATATTTACACAATATGTCTAGGAATGTAAATAATATGCAAAATGCCGCGTGCGAGATTTTGTGGAGTTTGCACTTACAACAGTCCTTTTTGTTTTACAAAGCTGTTATCATTTTCCCTTTATTACTGAGGGGAGAACATCTACCTGATAGCAAATACAATTTTAGAAAAGGGCTCATGTTCTCGTAATAATTGTTAGTTTACGACTTGTAAGCTAAAGATATATAATATATTATATATTATATAATATATTCTGTTGAAAAACAATCTATTATTTCAATAAAATGCCTATTGGAATGAATCGTCGAATATCGACATTAATTTGAGTTAATTTTCTACCTCTCATCTATGGTATACATAATGCCATTATCTATTATTGATGTCTTCATTTGTATACATATATAATGGAGAATAGCAGCATGTAGCTCAGTAAAACGTCATGACAGCTCAAGCTGCTTCCCTCTCAACATTCATCAAATTGTCAGAGTTACCAGGTTGATTTTCTCTTTTTTTTAATTTTACACACACCATTTGCATATTTTTTACATTCATAAATATGTCCCCTCCTCCCTGTGAATGTTGAGCCAGAGGATAAATGAGTCCGAACTATATAGAGTCCCCTAGCTTTGATTAATTCAATTCATCAAAACTACATAAAAATTTGCTGGAGTGTCGAAACTTGGGTACGACTTAAGTCATTTATGCTTTGTTTGTTTTTTTAACTTGGTATCGCAGTTCAAGGTCTCAGACTCTTGGTCAAAAGACACTGCCAAACAGTTAATCACTCATTGGATTAAAAACTATTTTATACATATATATACATTTAATCAAAAACTATATATTTTAATAAAAAAAAAAGAAGTTTTGAGGATATTTTGAATTGATATTAATAGAGATGGATATGACGTCATGGACTGATTGCTACAGATTTTACTTGAACTATATCGCCAAGACTCCAGACTCGACTCGTATCAAAAGTATGAATGATACTTGACCTGAGACTCGATTCGAGAATTTTCCTAAGGACTCGGACCCCTAAGAAATGACCCCAAAACATCTTTATTTAAAACTCAATCATATTATCTAGACACACATAAATATTTGAGATTAAGAGGGATGTTTATGTGTGTCTCAGGGAGACTCGAGTCTTTTTATTCAAGTCGTCTAGAAATCTTTTACCTTTAAAAAATGTGTCACAATCTGGCACAAGTCACCTCTCTACCCACAAATACAAATCTCTCACATATCCACGTAATACATACAATTTCCTTCAAATGAAAATTAAAAAGTTAAAAGAACAAAATTCAATGCTCCTACGTATGCTGCACATCAAATTACAAAAATAACAATAGAAGAAAGAGGTGAAATACTTGTCATATAGTCTGACGTTGAAAAGTGATGACTCAGGAAAATTAACTCTTGAGTCCTAATTGTTTTGTTTTGTTGTTGTTGCGTTCCATGCAGTTTTCTTTAAAAAAAAAAAAAAAAAAAGTATGTATTTTGGTTCCTTTACAAATATGTTTTGAACCGGATATTTCCGTTTATATAAGGTACACACATCTCAAAAGATCAATTCTTCTTCTAAAAGAGGTGTACATATGTACATAGGTGATAAAGTCAGGCAAATAATAACAATAATAATACTAACGGGGCGGATGGAAATTATAGGGTTATATGGACATATGTGTGAAAAATCTCTCATGAGTAATTGTTTAACCAACCCCTCACGAACGCACATGATAATTAATTATATCAAGTGAGAAATGACAACTATTGCAGAGATATTATTTATGTAGGTGTTGATTTGAAAAATGGTTCTTTAATATCTAGCTTTTTATTGCTTGTATGTATCCCTAATTAGGGCATTAACTTATAAGAGTAGTATCATTCCTCCTTGCCCCCTCAACAGATATTAAATTACAAAAAATGATTCCTTATTCCTTCTATTTATTTATCTCCTCTCTTTTCAGCATTGTTGGCCATATGGACATCATCTCCGTAGTAGCAATGGTGGACATCAGAGCGCACTTCCCTTGGAGAATCCAAAACAAGAGCCTCCTCCTCTCCTTCATCATGAGTCTGAAGAGCTGAAACAAGGGACTGAGATCTCCTATTATTTTAATCATCCTTCCCACTCCTACAATCACATCTCTTCTACACAACAACAACAACAACAACAACAATTAGATTACATTGACTACAGTAGTGGTGCTACTCACGGAGGAGTAGAGGATTTAGCTCACTATGAACTAGCATATGACTCTTCCTCCTATTCTATGGGAAATGATTAGCACATTTCATAATATTGACTATCATTAATATAAATGTCAACATAGATACATACATAATGCATAAATATTGATAGTTAATTAATTAATTTATTTATTTGTCTTTCATGTTAAAAAAAGTTAAATTAAATTTGTTAAGTCGCAATGTTATTTAAGAAAAAGAAATATATATGTACTATTTTTTAAAGTAATAATTGCTGTAAATGACTACAATAATTATTTATAAATGAGGATTTATGAATAATAATAATAATTATTATTATTATTGACTACCAAACTAGAGGCCGATTTAGTAATTGTTTACACGTTATCCTCTCTGTCACATTGGAATAAATACCTATTTTTTTTAAATTATATTTTTTTATATTATTAGTGCTCAATATATTCATTTGAATAGGGACGTGTCAGGAGGAATGGGAGCTTTTGAGAGCCCTTCCAAACGAGGCTTATAATATCCTCAGTTAAATCAGCTGAATTGTTATAGTATTAAAATAATTAATTATTCAAATCACATCCCAGGGAACCATGTCTTTAATCATTTTATTTTTTTATTTTTTTATTACGTCTCCTCCATCCAGGATTTGGAGTTCTCCTCCTTCTTGGATTAAGGTCTGGTTATACAGAACTTGACCATGGTATAGAGTATTTTCACTTGACGTCATCATTCTAGAAATTATTATTGTATGAAGGAGTAAACAATCAAATTTTATCAAAATTTATGAAATTATAAAAACGAGTTTCTTTTTTATTGCCGTGTTTTTTGATCGTCGTCACAATAGAACTGACAAGCAGACATATGTACATAGATTTAAACTTTTACCGTCTATCAAGAAAGTTTCTAAATTTATTACGTATATCTCAGGCCCTAATATATATTTAGAATAAGTTATTATATCATTATACATTTATTGGCAAATTAGTTATTATTTCCAATTACCATCTATCAAATTTCATCCATTCTTTGAAAGAAAATTGAAATTCCTGACACGATCAGTAGTGTAAACACTCAAATAAAGGAAATGTAAAGAGGTTTTTTTTTTTTTTTTTTGCAGGTCCATCCCTTTTCCATTAAGAACAAAATTAATAGTAAAAATCTTGCTATTTTCAAGGGGTTTGTATTAATTTGAATTTATTCAAATATCACAATTTGTCTTTACAAGAATTTTTAAAGACATCAAATGAAGTTTTTCCTCAAGATCCTTTGAAAATTTACCTATTTTATGTAATAGCTATTATACAAATAACTTTGTCTCTAACCAGAAATCACTTTCAGTTAGTTATTCAATCAGTGACATCAATGAAAATGCTCTATAGACAAGGAAGATATTTAATTACACGTATTTATTTCATCAATGGGCAAACAGTATACATTTTTTGTGACCTTGGTGATGTTGAGAACCGTTTTAAATAGACATTTTTTATTAATTTTTGAATATTAAAATTAGTATTGTCTTGTTCTTCTGTTGGAATTCGCTGTTGGAATAGAAACCAACTAGTTGATAGTAACGTTGATTATCGAGATTGATCTTGGTGTTAAGATCAATTTTTTTGATGGTTTTAGCCTCGTTTCAATACAAGAACTTTTATTTATCTGTGTCTCAGCTTCTCAAAGTTTTGGTTTCAGTTAGAGTAATTTTGACCGCAACACTGCTACTTTCAGAAAATTTTGCATGAAATTCCACAAAACACATCATCAAACCCCGAAATCACACGTTTATTTTTTTCATTAACCGACCTTTAGTAATGGTATTTATACGTTCATTTTACAGTAAAATCTCAGTATTTGAACCCTTCATAAGTCGAACTAAAAATTTTTTTTGACTTTCAACTCAAACCCAGTAGTCGAACCCACTGTCAATACCTGTCAGTCTGCTGACTGAAAAGAGTAGCCAGAAATATATATATAAAAAAAAGGGACGTTCCCCACAAGTGCTAAACACTCCCAAAAATATGTCAGTAGATAAACTGCATATGAATTACAGATTCCATCAAAATTTAGTGGGTTCATAGGAGTCAATGCAAGTTATCAGGATTGGAAGGTAACTCATCCTCCAATATATGACTTTAGTTTTTATCTCTTTTTTGGCTGGAACGAAGTATCTGTTGTACTCATCACACAGGGTGTTATCCACCTAACGTGAAAATTTAAACTTGCATATTTTCTCAGCTGTCATTTTATCTACCTCTCTTGCCCCTTATTGGTGCTCTAAACGCTGACTCAAATCAGCTCTTATGAAGCTATGAACAATTAATTATTGTCCACTAATACATGAAGAACAGTTTGACAATAGTTGGGAAAATTTAGCCAACAAGTAAATGATTTTGATCCTTTTTTTTCCTCTCTTTTCCTTTTTCGAGGAAATATTCGAATATTTCAGGGATCAAACAGCCCTTTGGATTGAAAAAGTTCGAGTTGAGACTTCACTCTATTAAGTGATGTGCAGGAATGTAAATAATATGCAAAATGCCGCGTGCGAGACTTTGTGGAGTTGGCTCTTCGAACAGGTCTTTTTGTTTTCCAAAGCTGTTATCATTTTTCCTTTATTACTACTGAGGGGAGAACATCTACCTGATAGTAAAGATCTCGCATGAAGGAAGAATACATGCATTAAGGTTAATAAAGCAAATAAAATGTAAACAAAAAGTGCTCAAGTCCTCGTATAATTATTTATTAGTTAAAAATATATAATTTCCTGACATTAATTTCAGTTAATTTTCTGCCTCAGAAACGTTATTATTTGTTATTATTTATTATTGATGTCTTCATTTGTATATGCATATAAAGGAGAATAGCAGCTTGTGGCTCAGTAAAACGTCATGACAGCTCAAGCTGCTTCCCTCTCAACATTCATCAAATTATCAGAGTTACCAGGTTGATGATTTTCTCTTTCTTTGATTCTTACAAGCCCGATTTGCATATTATTTACATTCCTAGTGATGTGCTTGACCTGGTTTATCTTCGGAAATCCCGAAGGTGGGGAACAAAGGAAGCATGTTCCTTACTCCTATAATAATAATAATAATAACAATAATAATTTGACAACTTTTATTTTACCTTGTTCCACTTTGAAATTATTGCATATGTATTCAATTTTACTGTTTATTGCCCCCACCATACAATGGGATATCATTCCTGGCCTCTCTTGAATAATGTTTCTAACTGAAAAAAAAAAACGCCATATGTTTCAAATTCAGCATTTTTTGATGAGGTATCTAAATTATTATTTTTTACCTTCGACTTTACGATCACTTTTGATAAGTATTTCTTTCAAACCACCAGAGAAATGTCTAATTTGGATATATGATTAGTATATTTGATTACACAACATTCTTTGCTATTTGCAATTATATTTTTTTTTTTTTTTCATAAAAATGATTACAAGTATAAAAATAAAAGTCATTTCCTTGAAAAATAAAGAAGTTCCCTTGAAACTCACTCTGCCTTTTATTACATATGAGTATTTTGTAAAAACGAAATTTGAAATTCTAATACGATTATAATTATATATTTATTTGTTAATTTACCTTTTTTTTTTTTTGCACTGGAATTGCTTAAAGTATGAGTCACGAAATATTAATATTTTATTCTTTAAGTCCCATATCTTTAAAATGAAGTTAAAGGGAATTTAACCAGAGCTGTAAAGTACTGATGTTTTATTTTTATAACTTTTTTGACTAATTTAGTTATTAACTACAAAATCAAAACTTTTCATTATGTCCGGCAACATCATCTCAACTTCATATTTGTGAAATTAAACAATAGTTGTATGAGATGAGTTTTCCATTAGCTCATGATAATGTGGATAGTCCCAGAACACTTGGATATTATTGGCTAATTGTGTGGAATTTTTTAAGCACTCTCAAATAGGATATTCATTTTAGAATAAATGGGTATCAAATGATAAGTGAATCAAATGAATGGTACTTTTTCTAGAAGTGATGTTTAATAAATACAATGCCAGTGGAAAAGATCTAAAGAAGCAAGGTAGTTATTCCAGGCCGGGGATAAATCTAAGTTATTAAGGGGGACTCATGAATATGGTGTGAATCTTGTTTACTTGTTTGTTCGTTTACTACCAATACGGACTACCAATGTTTTTTTTTAGTTTGCTCATGTCCTATTGAGTTTATACCATAATCTTTTTTTGTCACCTGTTAATTGCTATGAGATCTTCGGTATCCGGTAAATTTATCGACATCAATTCATTGATATCAATTTATCGACGTATAATTCATCGATAGGTAAATTCATCTATCATCAATTCATCGACCATCAACGCATCCATTTGTAAATTCATCGACTTTTTTCTTCCAATGAATACTTTTAACAGCTTAGAGCAAATTTGTTTGACAGGGTTTTTCACATAAACACCAATCAGATCAAGATTATATAAAGAAATTTTGTGCATAAATAGCTAAGATTATTATTTTAATTACATATTTAGAACTTGTACATATTTCCAAAAATATACGACAATCAACTTTGAAACTCTTTTTCAAAAAACCGTAAATTAGATTTGTTTTTAGACTTTGAAGGGTGTTGTTTCGTTATTCCAAGTTAAGGGAGGCTCCTTTAACTTAATAAATCCCTCTTCTTGCGAATTGAGCGAAGCAAAAACGTTGGTTTAGAATGGTTTAGAAGAAGCACTCAAATAGGAAACGACAAATTATAATTAAAATCTAGTTCATCATGCGGTTAACAATATTTAGGTGATTTATATAAAAGACTCATTTGTGGTGTGAGATAAGCTCTAAACAAATGTTACCTTGGTCTTGATTTAGATTTCAGGATGCTCCTTCACCAGTGATAGAAGAATTTGTAGTTTAAAAAAGACGTTAAATTGTAAATTTAAAAATGGGATTACTCTTAGTTATTTTGTTTAAGGCTTAGTTTCGACCAACCAGAGGCAGCAATAGGTATACACAAAGACTCTATGCTGTTGAATGTATTCCTTGGAAGAAAAAGGTCGATGGATGTACAAATCGATGAGTTGATGTCGATAAATTTTCCTAGACCCGAGACCTTCATGGTATCCCTCAAATTTTCTTTCAGAAGAGAAAGAAAACCTGTTGGCCCAAAATCATATGGTAATGAACCATTCTTTCGAGTACATAATTGAACGGTTTTTTATATAATAGTAGGGATATACTTACAGTTTTTAATAATATATAATTCGAGCTCAGTGGATCAATGACCAGAAAAATAATAAGAGCCGCCCAAAAATAAAGATATCAACAATTGACTCAAAGTTACAAACATCGTAAATTTTCATATTAGTGGAATATCACCGTGATGAATGTTTTGAATATATTGATATGTAAAACTCGAATTGACTCTTGTAAGGCAAATGATATTCATACCATCATCTATCATGTTAAATACCAACTCTACACCAAAATGTTTTAACCAACTGATTATGAATCCTTACTTCTTTTTGAGTGGCTTCATGAAGGTTCCAATCTACCCAAAATCATATGAAACATTGTTCATTCCAGAAGATTTTTGAGGAAACTCATGTGGTTTTTAATGTTTTATATGTACATATATAAATATATAAGACCCATTTGAACTCTTGTTTATTTTTAGTAAGTAGACAAACTTCAATCAATTAATTAATTATCATTCAATATAATTTATTTATTCTTACATATTTCGAACCTTATTGTAGATGTTCTACAACTCTTATCTTATCTACTAAGTATGCACAATGAAATTGCATTTGAGGGCGCTATTTGATAACTTCTCAAATGTTGTAATGTGTCTTTTCCAGGGTGGAGCATGTTCCTTCAGACCCCTAATAATTTCCACACATGGACAACATGAACTTTATATCTGTTCTCATCAAGTTATGTCTCTATGAAACCTTTTATTTGCTTATTTTAGCCAATATGCAAATCTGTTATCATGTCCAGTATCCGAATAAGTTGCACTTCATACAATTTCTTCTTTCTCTTCTTGAATAATTACGTAATAAATAATATAGATTTTTACTTATTTATACGACGACCTTGAAGTGTTATAAATAGTTTTAATTCTCAGCATCATTTTGTGATGGTAGACCTCAAATAAAAAGAAATCAACTGAGCAATAAAATGGTTCAATTACTCTTTGAGATTTTTATTTTTTTGGGGTGTTTTTTTTTTTTCGAAGCTTCTTGATGAATTCCGATTCATTTCATTCATGATGAGCATTGAATCGAACAAATGTCTACAACTCTTTATCAGTGAGTCATACCTTTTAATTGCGTAACCTCAAATTTCATGAGATAAGAATTGCAAATATAAAGTAGTTTTGACTTCTTCATTTTATATATGTAGGTACATAGAAAAGAAATATTCAAGGAATTAGCCACGCGTATACATAAAATATGTAAGTAGGTAAATACTTGGACATTTTGTATACCCGGATCCCATTTTCTCAGGGTTTTATACCAACGATGAATGTCTGGAACGTATTATATTATTTTATATTGTTAGCTTCCTTCAGTAAGTGAAAAGCTGAATATTGATATACATATTAATGACAACGTTTTTAATTTTATACAAGTATTCAGAGCATATGTTGCACTATCTGCATCAACAAATAATGATGCTCAACGAAGCAATATCAAAATATTTCAAATTATTATTATTATTATTATTATTGGGACTTAATTTGTGTTTTTGGAGCAGTGTGGGATGTCTCACATTCCATAAAATGAGATTTAATGCACTTAAGGGATCTTACAAATTACTTGAATACTTTAAAGAGTAGATATTTGAACAAGGTAACAATTAACTATTGTAATTAACCATATACTTATAATTAGTTATTCTTATGTGTAGTACAAATCTGTATCTTTCCAATAAAGTGATTTTTTTAAAATCTTTTACTTATAGTTCTGGGACAGAGGGGTTTAAAATTTATGTACTCTTTCTTAAAAAATAAGAAATTTTCCTACATCCCAAAATTTAGAAATTGGCTTCCCAGATCCACAAATATGTATTCAAGGAAATTACTTTTTTAAATATATTTCCACCGATAAATTTTTATCCGGTACTGCCCATAGTTATAATTTGAGAGCATATCCACGAATAATTTCACTGTCATTTGAAATGGATAGAAAAATCCTAAATTAAAAATTAATTATATTTGCAAAAACTCATTTTATTGACTTTATTGTCTAAATAAAGTTTGATTAAAAGCAAAGTATGTAAAACAATTTTTATGTACTTACAAAGAATAGTCTTTAAACTGAATTTTAGATACAATTTCAACATATTTGTTGAAACCGAGGTAGCTCTTATCCAGATTTGCCTCTACATATTTTGATAAAAAGGGTTTAAAAAGACAAAACAAAACATAGTCGTGGGTAAAAAGAATCTTTATTATATATTATGAGTACATACATTTTAATCAAAACTTTGGATCGAATCCAAATATTGCTCTATTAATAAAACTAACTTAAAATATGTTCAAATCCCATTTTTCAACAACATATGAGCATAAAAATTGTGCAAAAAGTATGTTTACACAAAGACACAATGGAGGGTCTCAGTAAAAACCTGAATTAAAATCCTTGTATATCTAAAAATAAAATGAAAACGAGATTCAATGTATCTTCTAATAGGAAAAAGAAACTAGATTCAAAATGTTATTTTAATGAAAAAAAAAATAAAAAAAATAGACCACACACATTCATCTTTAGGAATGTAAATAATATGCAAATGGAGTGTGTGAAATAAAAAGAAAAAAGAGAAAATCATCAACCTGGTAACTCTGACAATTTGATGAATGTTGAGAAGGAAGCAGCTTGAGCTGTCATGACGTTTTATTGAGCTAAGAGCTGCTATTCTCCTTTATATAGATATACAAATGAAGGCATCAATAATAAATAATAACATTATGTATGTATACGATAGATGAGAGGCAGAAGATTAACTCAAATTAATGTCAGGAAATTATATATCTTTAGCTTACAAGTCGTAAACTAACAATTATTACGAGAACATGAGCCGTTTTCTAACATTGTATTTGCTATTGTAGATGTTCTCCCCTCAGTAGTAATAAAGGAAAAATGATAACAGCTTTGAATAACAAAAAGTACTGTTGAAAGTGCAAACTCCACAAAATATTGCACGCGGCATTTTGCATATTATTTACATTCCTATTCATCTTCTTTGCCTCAGGCCCCGTATACGTCAAAATTAGGCACCTGGAAGGCGAACCTGTAACAAAACTGTAAATAATATGCGCTGCCGGCATGTTAAAAAAGAAAGGAAAGATTGACATGTTAACCCTAACAATTTGTTGAATGTTATACTATATCAGCCACAAGCTGTTGGTATCTTACCCTTTTACAAGGAAAGACACTAACGGTCCTTGAGAGGAAATAAACATTTTCTCCCCTTCAGAATTAAGGAAGAAAACAAAGCTCCAATTCTATCAACATATTACCAACCACTGCAAACACTTAGGATTTACAACTCTAGCCTATAATGTGTCTACATGCCCCTTAGACAGTAGATAGTTTCACTCCTCGTACATATGTAGTTATCCTGTCATTTTACTGTACAAATGTTTTAAAGCTGTGGTTTTCAATCGGCGTCATACCAGAAGGAATAAACGTAACATAAACGCCGTTTAGCAACAAAAAGAAGAATCGATGAAGATTCAGAAATACCATAAATTTGCGGCACTAATTTCCTATTTTACGTACATTAGCTAATTCAATTTATAGCCATAATCTTTATAGGAGGAATAACCCTGTTTATTGGGTTAATATTCTTCATTTATTATCTAAGGGTCCCCCCATGATACTCGAGATTTAGTGTAAATTTAATAATATACCCAGTAATCTATATTATTTTAAATAAATGGGCTCGCTCCGAGTACAAATATCAAACTCCACCGACACTTTGAAAATCCCTGATCTAAAGGATTATATTGTACAAGTGTGTGCAAAACTCTGACACGCAGAGGGATTCACTGTGACACGCTGGTGAAAAGCTGATTTGTCCGATATGTGTTCCATTTATTAGATATAATCTAAATTCCCTTTTGATATTTGTAGAGACGAATTGAATGAAACTGATTGAATGAAAATAATCAACTTCTACGTAATACAAAATTGACTATAATAATATTGCATATTGCAAAACCATTTAGTATTATTTTTTTCATTCTTTGTTGTGAAAGAAGATTTTGAAATGATGAACAAATGTTTTCTAATTATATATATATATATATATGTACAAATGTAGAGTGGTCCCTCAAATTAGGAGTGTTTTTGAACATTATGGTTTCAATTTGGATAATGAGGATTGGAGTCTATGATTAGGAAGGTAAATTCCTTGCTTTAGCCACTTTCTTCAAGGAGGCTAACCCATCTCACTGCAAACTCGGAACACTCATACACAAATAACCATTTTGTATTATTTGACTAGAGAGAACTGAACATTAATAGTTGTTTACATAAGCGAGGATTTTGGAATATTATTGTTGCTCGTAATTATAGATGCAATAAAGGAGAATTGAAATTTTACTAAAGGCTGCAGGCATCTTTTACTTTTAAACACTTAAGACTCCATTCCAAACTTGCATTTCTAATTTAATTAAAATTCTAAAATTTAACTACTAGACAACAAAAAACTTGACTATCGCAGAATTTGATGATTTGGGATGTAGAAGCTCTTTCACGTGTAAGAATGAAGTGTCTGGCAAACTTAGGTCCGCTCAGAATATATGGGCACTTTATTGAAGTTCTGTTTTATTGTATTTAACAAAAGTAGTAAATATGAAGTGGATGTTTTTTACATCCATACAGATAATGCCGGAAGAATGCAGTTAGTTTGTTGCACATAAATTCATGCTTTTTTACTGTCACCTAAGGAGCATAATCCTCTACATTCATGGGTGCATTATAAATATCAAATAATTGAAATCAATATCTATTTATAATTTACCAAAAAACCTGATTATAAATTTTTGATTTATTACTCATTAATAGTAACTTGATTTTTATTTAGAGCAGAGCTCTTACTCAGGACCTAGATTCGACCTACATACACATAAAACTTATTAAACAGCAAGTTCAGACTCAAAGAGCCAAGGAGACTGTATTCCGACTTGTGAGTAGTGCAGAGCTGAGGACCCGGACTCGAGTCGAGACACCCACTTGGAATCAAAGTGAATATGTAATAGACTCCGAACTCGACTTGAAATCGAGCTTCTTAAAAACTTGATTCGAATTGAACAAAGCATGGCTTGTGAATAGCTTTGTTCTTAATGTACCGTATGTCAACATTGCTTATCCTTCTCATCCATATAATTGATCAAAGTAACAAAGAGAATAATAATATTATTAATAATAATTAATTAATTGATTCAACTTTTATACTTATAAATCCGTGTTTTTATATAATTTTTATATGTGTATCAAGTCATTTTTATTGGACCTTGACTGAAATTACAAGTTTTTTTTTTATTTGATTAAGGACGGCTTTTTAATAGAATATATATTTTTAAACAAAAAAAAAAAAAAAAAAAAAAAAAAAAGATTGGACTGCTATGTGATGTACACACATACAAAATAAAAAACAAAAAAAACCTGGAAGTTTCTTCATTCAACTTACCCGAAAGGTAGTTTCATTTTTAAATATGATCCAGTGTATTTTACATCTTCGAGTAGTACCATGGATTACAAGAGTCCTTGTTTTAATATCCATACATTCCTTTGAGAGTGAAGCACTGGATGAAAAATTAGTCAAGGCGATAGTCGAGAGATATGTGTCTGAAATCACGGGCTCAGGTACAAAGTAAGACTCCAATTCTTTACATATATGTTCGTGTTTTATTCATAATTTACATACATTTAAATACATTTATTCAGATACATAATTAGGGGCCCATTAGAGCTTTGATCGCTTACAATTAGCTTACACAATAATTCATCAGAACATTATTTATTTTCTTTCCACGACTCTTAAAAACAAATTTTTTCAAACCTCTCTCTCTCACTTTTGTTTCAAATTTGATTAGAAATTCATACAGCATCGATGATTTTCAATCGGAGACCAAATTATTCATCAACCCAAAGAGCTTTCTCCTCAAAGAAAATCATCATGAATCGAAAGCAATGAAAACATTTATTCAAAAACACGTTATTCAACTCAGTGAAGAGCAAACGGATTTAAATGAATTTTCCATTTTCCAAGAAGTTATAAAGTAAGTAGAATTAATGTACATTTGATACCCAAAAAAAAAAAAAGAAGAAGAAGAACAAATAGCAATAATTAATTATATTCATAATTATTATTAGTGAAAATACACGTTTGGATGGATATGCTCGTTACTCTGAAGCTTCAATTAATAAACAACGCGTAAGAACTATTTTAGAGAATGTTTTTACGGTGCCGCGGAGTTTTGACACGGAGAAGACGTGGAAAAAGGATGTGGGGAATTTCATAACGGCACAAATCCATTCCAGTGGACTCATTGGAGGAATTCAACTTTTTCAAAGTCAAACGTTTTCCTTAAATCAAACCAAAGTACGTAGATCACTCACCCAATATGTATTTAAAGATTGTCTCCATTTAAAAAATTACTATTCTTGTAATGTATGTAGGTGAATAAAAATATGATTGGGAAAAACATTTTTGGAATTTATCCTGGAAGGAAATGGGGCACACCTGAAGATGAAATCGTAATCATTGGTGCACACTGGGATACATTAGAAACCACTGATGGATTCAATGATAATGGATCAGGATCCGCAGGAATACTAGAGATCACCCGTGCGTTTATAGCAAGGAACGTCATTCCAGACAATAGTTTCATAGTGGTTGCCTTCGATGTGGAGGAGTATGGGCTCCAGGGGAGTTTGTTCTTCATTGAAAAATTTCTCAACCCTAAAATATTGTTACCGTATGGTATCAATGGACCTCCAAGAGTCATTATACTTGATACACTCCTCAATTACGATACAAAATCAGAGTCGCAAATGATTCCCGAAAATTGGATCAAAGTTGCTCCCAAGGCTGCCAAATGGATTCAACAAAATAAAAAAAAAGGAAATTTCTTGGCTGTTTACAATAGAGAGAAAACGGATGCTGAGCTCTGTAGAATACTCAAGAAGCAATTGACAAAGGACTCTAAAGTTCAAATATTAGAATTTGATTTAAGGATGAACCAATCAGACAGAGAGACTATTTCAAACAACATTCAATTCCTCACAAGTGATCATACACGATTCTGGTTTCCAAAGAATTCTCTATCTCCAGGATTTAAGGCAATACTAATAACAGACACGGGTTAGACCTATTTTTTTTTTTTTTTTTTTTTTTGAATTCAATGACTTTGTTCTCAATCCATACATTTACACATTTCAGGGCCTTATAGAGGAAAAATGGCCAAATGCTATCATTCAGCCTGTGATTCTCTACGCTTTGGACACACTGCATCGTTTAAGAATTATGACTACTATTTAGAAAGCCTTTCTCTTGTCTATGATGCCGTAGTTGACATGACAACAAGCTCCAGGAAGAGTACGCTATTAAATCCCTTTAATATGTTTAATTTTTACGAGTCATCGTCATGTATTGCAATTCCAAATTACTTTATTATTTTATTAATGAATTTCCTAATTTTCCGATTTTTCATATAAATATTATATTTGAATACTCTCAGGAAATGTATTGTGTAGGTTCTAAATTATTTCGATTACTCAGAAGATGTATAACAGAAAATATGGGCAGAATTGTTTGAGTTCGAATGCTATCATACATGACCCGATCTGACTAAAATGAAAATGTATTGATTTTTCCTTTACTCATGTCCCTTACCTCTATTTTGAATGTTGATCAGACAAACTCAAAGTAACTCTTGTTCAGCTGTAAGCATTTCCTTTCCACTATGAACAAGACGTTATTTTTATTGTATAGACTTCGCAAATTTTCCTTCTAAAAGGAAAACAAAAAGACCCAAAATCCGTTGGCACTTAGCCAATTCCTACCAACTAAAAAATTATTCTCCATTTAATTTTCAAGCAATTGCTTAGAGCTTAACAAAGGCTAGGTTAAGCTTAACCAACCAACGTTGAGTACACTAAAATGGGGAAGGAAACTACAAAAATGGACAATAGACTCAAAAATAGTAGAGTGGTTATTTTTTCTAATTGTGAGATATCGCCGAGTTACATCAGGATGTGATTTTTATTAAATTTCTAAACCTAGTTGGTAACTAGCCTGTTCTTCTTAACTATCAGACCATTCTTGATTATACATAGGAATGTAAATAATATGCAAATGGAGTGTGTAAAATAAAAAGAAAGAGAAAATCAACTTGGTAACTCTGACAATTTGATGAATGGTAGAGAGGGAAGCAGCTTGAGCTGTCATGACGTTTTAATGAACTACAAGCTGTTATTCTCCATTATATATACAACAATAAATAATAACATAGATGAGAGGCAGAAAATTAACGCAAATTAATATCAGGAAATTATATATTTTTAACTAATAAATAATTATACGAGGACTTAAGCCCTTTTTGTTTACATTTTATTTGCTTTATTAACCTTAATGCATGTATTCCTTCATGTGAGATCTTTACTATCAGGTAGATGTTCTCCCCTCAGTAGTAATAAAGGAAAAATGACAACAGCTTTGGAAAACAAAAAGACCTGTACAAAGTGCCAACTCCACAAAATCTCGCACACAGCATTTTGCATATTATTTACATTCCTAATAATTATACACAATCTTATCCCACAAAGATAAAAAATTCAGCTGTATTATTCCGTCTCATGTCGATTTTCTACTTTGCTCTCCCGTATTAGAGTTCTGAATGTTAATGAATTGAACTCAAATTAGCCCTTGTTAAGGAGTAAACAATTTCTTACTATTATATGAGGAATAATTTTACAGTTGAAAAGAATTTGCTTAGTGTCAAGAGATAAGAAATCTTTTTTCTATTTCTTTTACAAGGATAGGTTAAGAAATAAAATAGAAATCACATCCTTGAATCTCGATATTTTGCCTTACCTTTGAATTAGCACTCTGATGGATGAAGAATTGATGACCCTGTTCATACTGCGTTAAAATATATTCTAATGTTAAACTTTCACGTAAAAAGTTAAAAAATAAGAATGAAGAGTGGAGTCAAAGATAATAAAACAGGGGGAAGGCATTTATTGAACAGTGTGCAACAAGCATAAAAATGTCATTTTAATAAAGAAAATTAAATTTCACTTTTTGTAAATATATTAAACCAATGCACATTGCAATTATCATTATATCTCTCAACCTTTCATTCAAATAGAGAAAGAAAAAAGGCTCGAAATCAACTGGTAGTTGACCCAATTTTTATTTCCAACTATGGAATAAATACATTATTTAATGGTAGATAATTATTCAGAGCTAAACAACAGCTCATATGTGTTAAGCCAATCAACGCTCAGAGCAACTTTAAAATGCAATAAAAATATTAAAATATATGGATGTCAGCATTGATACAAAAAAAAGTGCATACCTGTGGCAAAAAGGCACACAACTGGCAGAGTTGCCACAAATATGACATTTCAAAGTACCATTGAACGAAAGTTGCTTATAAGTAATAAACTGTATCTGATTTGAGAGATGTTCGAAGGCAAGTCTGGAAGTGAATAATATACTCTTTTTTCGTAGAGAACTGTTACTAAACAGAGACTTGATACTTTTTTACACCATTTTTTAAGGTTTGAGAAAACTTCTTCATGGTTGATCCACTTCTGCAATGGATTTGCTTCACACTTCATAAGAGCTGGAAATGTATATTCAAGTTAAACCTAAGTAAATCTCATTAAGCCCCTATTTTAGACTCGGCTCGACTCGGAATGAAAAGAATCAGACTTGATCAAAATACAAAGGTTGGGACGACTCACAAGCGTCCCTTACTTCCAAGTATTATTTTTAATCTACATATTCACCATTTATCCTTTACTTCGTTATCGTTATTGTAACTCGCAAACTTTCCTCCCAAAAGAAACAAGTAATGGACCCCAAAATCAGTTAATGGATGGATAAATTGCCAATGCTTACCATCGATGAAATTATCCTTCATTTAATAATAGACAGCTCTATTTACGAGCTATCGATTTTTCTGATATTTGAATAATAGCTCATAAAAATGTGATTTTAGACTCGAAACTTGACTTGGACTCATACAAAATTCATAAATTCCCCACCAATCTCAACATTTCGAAAAAAAAAATGCATCACTCAGCAATTATTCAATATTTAATTAGCACTAAAACATGTGTGAAGTGTTTTCAAACATTTTTTTTAATAGATAGATTTAGTTTTAAAGCAAAAATACACTTTTTTTCTTCTTTTTTTTTCCATAGGATGAAAAAAATTGACACTCAAAAAATTCGTGGCCTCTTCATCCATTTCTTCCATGGTTCCTGAGAAAGAGAGAGTGGCATAACCTTTCTCTGGCTCTAATCTTCATTATTTAAATCCCTCGGACTTTTAGATACTTTATATGTATGTAAATTAAATGGATGGTAGTCTCTAAATTGATTAGCAATATCACTCTAATCAAAAATAGGCAAAAATGATTTAATTATAGACATAAAAATATTAAATTGCTTTAAACCGGAACTTATTTCCCTTCTATACTAACCCAACCTACTCAAAATCATTGAAAAATTCGTTCTTTTCTTCTAAAAATGTGATTTTTTATCCTTATTTTAAGATTTAGTTAGCTTTTTGTCTTTGAATATTTGTCAGAAACACGTAATTAATGCAAAGAAAGGATTTATAAGTAAATAAAAATTCTTTGAGTAAATAGTAGACAGTACTGCTCAAAGGATTTTGAAGTCAAAAAAATACTAGAACTAGTGAAACTCGGACTAAACAAGCTGAGTATAGAGTATTTTCTCTGACGTCACAGATTGCACGACCGCAAAAGGCGTACCTACTTGATACATTTATCAAATCAAATGAACAAATTTCTGAATAAAAAATCATAAGGGAACTTGATCAAATGGCTTTATAAATAAAAATAAAAAGACTAAACCACTCAATTGAGTATAATTTGATGTCAAAGAGAAAGAGTGATATATAGGTACTAAAAATCCCCATCAAATGGCTAGATTTTTACAATTAATTTTGTTTTAAATCAACGAGGGACGAGCAAAGTGGGATGATTGTATATGATCCATGCAAAAGTAATAGTTAATGTACTGGCTAGTCACAGTAAATTCGAATGCATAATGAATTAAAAACATTTTCCTTCATCTTAGAAAAACAACAAGGGTTTTTATTCCTATGATAAAATTTGCTTGCTTAATTACACCTATTGGCATTGCAAGATGACCGATTTTCACAATGATGACGTCAGGTGAAAACTATTTATGTCTGTATTATTAAATAGTACAATCAATGAATCAAATCGAGTCTCTCATCTACTTATTCTAAGTGTCCCTTTGTAACTTTTTCAATAAACGAATGAGTAAATCGTGGGATCCACATTCACACACAAACCTCAACTTTATTTGAGGAGCAATATTAATATTTATAAGAGTGTAAATTTAAAAGTGAGACTAATTGAAAAACAGATTCTTACGTATTATGAGTAGTTTTTGTTGCTAGGCTGTGATTTATTATTATTATTATTATTATTACTATTACTCTTCTAAATTCACAAAAATGAGATTCCTTGATATTCAATCCTCATATAAGTGTTTTTTAAGAGCCCATGAGTATTTTACAAACAAGTTTGTAGAACAGACATATTGAAGAAGAAATATAGAAATACCGGAGCAAAGGGAAATCCTAATAAGTAATAAATAAGTAAGTAATAAGACCGCTTGGTTACTCAAAAATAATATAATCATAATAAGTCCTACTAGATGTAAAGACCCATTACATAACTATTATTAATCAATAAACAAATGCACTCTTTAGCAACAGTCATCATCATCATGGAGGAGTCAAGAAACATAGTTCATGGAATCATATATTACTATGTGGATAATCCCATATACTCATAGATGATAGACACAAGTTAAAATAAAGAAATTGATGGAATAAAAAGTGAAAATAGAATCATCGAATAATTCTATTTTACTGACGTGAGAGATCTCTTGTTGCTATATATGATGTTAATTGCATAGCAAGAATCACTTATATATATATATGTGTATATCTATGTGACAAAATGTGTTACTATGTCTACTCAAATCTAACCTTCTACTCCTGTAGGTACATACAAAGAAAATTCAATAATAATAATATTTTTCATTCTACGTTTAGAATTACAATACATATAGTTTATATTACTTAGTATCTGTTATCATCAAACGACGACGCAGTTTTTGAGAAAAACGTAATAATTTATGTTGTAACACTGACAAGTCAATATAAGTTGAAGTCGTGTTGGATCCGTTGTTGAGCTCCTGAGTCAATAGCAGTAATATCATACATGCGCCAAGACATTGCCTTGTCTAATTTGCAGGTTACAAAAATTGCAGATATCCATCATTCAACGTCAAGCACCGACCGGCCTTTGTCACTCATGTACAATAACAACGTAGAAGGAATTTTTTTTGTACTATAGAATCCCGTCAAAATTGAATCAATAATATAATAATAATTATCGTATACATGTAAATCAATAAATTACTTGGAATCAATTGAGGAAAAAACATTCTCTAAAAAATATTTCCAAATTGCTTCTTCTATTTATTTATTTAATTAATTAACTACTATTGTCTGTTTTTGTGTTACATAGACCCGTAGCTGCAAGGAGAAGAGCCCTAGACAAATGGCACTAATTAACTTTTTTCACTGAATACTATGCATGAAATTACAAAGTTACTAACATGGACTTGAGTTTATTTCAAAGGCTCTATTTGTAGGTACTTATATGATGAGAATTAACCAGGATTTATATTTACCCATTCAGAACCCCCCTTCCCTACAAATTACAAACTCAAGGAACATCCATGACTTATTATCCATCAACAGTTTCCTTTTATTTTCTATGAAGAAGAAGAAGATGAAGTAATGAAACACATTAAAAGATCTTGCAATTATTTACTCTGCAATCCACACGAGTTGGGAACGCCTGATCTAGACACACTCCATTATAAAACTTATGACAACGTCCATTTAAAAAACAATCCTAATGAGAATAATTAATTAATCAACAAATGTAAAAATTACAAAAAATCCACAGATACTCAAAAACAATATTATATTCCAAGTAACAAAAATTGAGTACAGGTGTTAAAAACCTTGTAAGAATACGGCTCTTAATGATTTCCCTCTAATGCAGTTCATTTTGGAAAGAGCCATTGTATAGAGAAAATATAGAACATGACCCCCCCCCCTCTCTCTCTCTCCAATCTGCAACCACTATAATTAATAATAATTAATTAATTAAAACCTATAATATGCTTATAAATATTATTATTATTATTTTTGTATTAGTGACTAAAAATACATGAAAATCAATTTTGTTATAAATTTATTTTTTTTTTCTTTCAAAAAATCTGTACATAATTAACTATTTTTTTTGCATGTGTGTGTGTGTGTGTGAATAAACTTATTATTTTAATCTCTTTGTATGATCCACCTTGCACTTTAACTTGCCCTATAAAACATACATGACCATGAACTCATAATTGAAAGCTTTGAGTGAAGGTGGTGGTGGTGGTGGTTATTGTGGGTAATGGGTTTGTTTGTTTGTTTGTTTGCTTCTATTCATTTATTTGTCTACCCCTCCCTCCCCTCACAACAGTCCCTGCTGTCTCAACATTTCATTACGCTTCTGATTATACCCACATTAATATGAATTAAATATTGCTTGCAATCATTAAAAAAACAAAGAAAAAAAAAACTATAATCAAAGAGTTTATGAAATAAATTTTAATAATAACGTTCTAAATGTATATTTGCAATGGTAGAAAAAAAAAATTAGTAATATGTAATAATTATAATAATAATAATAATAATTTCTTAGAAGTTTACGTAGTGTACAATTTAATGGACAATAGGAACAAAAAAATATAAACAACAACGCGATGTCGCCATTAAACTTTAGATATATAAATTAATAGCCTATGAAAATATGAAAGTTAATAAGGATATGATGATTAAACTAAAAAAAAAAAAAAAAAAAGAAAAAAGAAAAAAGTCACATCTCAACAGGAGAAGACCCTAATAATCATAAATAAATTCCATACAATATATATATAAATAATATTTATAATAATTATATGGCAATTATTTTTCTTAAAAATGTTTTATAGTAATACCCTAGAACTATATATATATATGGATTTCCCCATATATATTAATATATATATATATATATAATAATAATAATAATTAAATTATTATATAATCAATCGATAGATAGTAATAATGTGGATAATTAAAGGATCTTATAATCATCTACACTCACTTCTTCTTCTTATTATTCTTCTTCTTTAGCCTAAATATTTTTTTTCACAAAAAAAACAAAAAAACTAAGAAACACGTTTATGCCACAGTATTTCTTTCAACTTTATGAAGTCTCTCTTGCGGCGTAGTAATATGAGGATCCTCAGGAGGAGGAGGAGGGATTTGAATCCAATTATATTGTCTTTTATTTACTGGAATTCCGTATTTAGCTCCTTCACTAAATTGGCCTCGAAGACTTTCAAAACAATCTAAGCACACTGCGACCATTTCCCCATTTTCCATGGATATGACATTCTTGTTCCTGCTCTTGTGTTGGCGCAAGAAAGGAAAGTCCTGGAAGATAATGAAGGAAACATATTAAACAAATGTATACACACAATTTTAAATTAAAAAAAATATAAACAAATGACACATTTTAAAGAAGGGCCATGTATATAATATCAAAAGTATAATTTTTAACTAACTGTTGATTTCACTCATGGATTAATTGATTCAAATGAAATAATGATAGCATCAATGTACTGCATTGGGTCGTCGATAAATAATAAAATGACAAATATTATAATGGGAATTAAGACAAGTTGAAAGATATGAATTGCAACTTGTACGCTCTGCGCCTATACTAGTTACAACTTGTACAGAGCATATACTATTATGTGTATATTAATACACTATGATTCATTGTGATAGCACATTTAATTGATTTGTAGGCTTTAAAATAGTATATGCGTATTTAACGTCAACTATTACAACTACTACTACTACTACTACTGCGCTGCATTCTAAATATTATTATTATTAATACAAATAGTAATGGGAGAAGGAGGAATGCAATGAAAGACGGATATTTATAAAATACGCAAATAAAGACCCATGCAACATGATGCATGATTTTAATAATAGTGATTTTCTAAATGCTGCATATTTTTAGACATAACTTCGTCGTCTATATTATTTTAACTCTACTCTGAAAAAGACATTCAAATAAGTCCAATAATAAAGCGTCCTTCAAAAAAATAGTCATAATAATAATAGCTGATAGTCAAATGCGAAGTTTGTTATGGCTTCAATATTTCTTAAAATAGAAAGATGAGCACAACTATGAACACAAATAAATAAATAAGTATGATTGACCGCCGTTGAATATACAAGTATATAGACTAACTAACTAAAATTATTATAAACTATAAGACACCCAAGATGGCACAAAAGATAAATATTGAGCATACATATATAAAGCACATGATATTTAAATGCATTTTAAATACTTTTTGCATTATACTACTTGATATTAGCAAATATCATGGAAAAGTAGAATGACGGTACAACTAGAAAAGAAAAGAAAAGAAAAATTACTAACTATCCAAATCATTTAAGGTTAAAACACGTCTAATACACTAATGAGTCGAAATAACTATTATGTAACATCTGTAAAGACTGCAAATGCCGTCAATGAGATTTGAGATTGAGTGCATGTATATGATACATTATTCTAGGAGGGCTCCCCCTCTCTAAAACTACATAGTTAAAGGATAGTTCAATAAGAATATAAGTACATATTAATTAGAGATAGGGATTATAAATTATTCTCCTCTTACCACAACTCTCAAGGCTCTAATTCGTTTCCTATATGTTGTAATGCAGCATACGTAGCAGATAAAATTATGAATGTCATATTTTCTTTGACTGGCCTCAACGGAATGTTTACTTTCATTGTGTTTAACCCATTGAGCCATCACTGAATGATAGCAGAAAGTACATACTAATGCTGTGCCGTCCTCTCTCAGAGTTTCGGCCCTAGGTTTAGGAACATGATGTTTCATAAAGGGAAAGTAAGGTGCCTTTTTCGCTGGAGCTGAGGAATAAAGAACTCTCGAAAAACTTAGTTCCGAATGCAATCCACAGAGAAAACAATAAAAGCTCGATGAGGATGTGGATACTTTATTAGATTGTCCACCACCTCCAACAGGCTCTGAACGGGTAGAAAAGGAAGAAGGTGAGTGACATGGATGCCCTTGTGTACGTGGACTGTTTGACCTTGCTCCCACGGATTCTAATGTATTTGACCTCGCTCGAATAGGAGGCTCCACGCCTGTAGGTGGTAATTTATCTAACTCTTTAGAACGATCTTTTTCTACATTAGTAGCAAGGGATGGGGAAGGAGAGGCTATCCGTCTATAGTTGGAGGTTAAACTAGAATATGTATAGTCCCTCTTCTCGACAGGAACTTGCTCTCTTTGAAATTGAGTCCATTGATTCATAAGACTTGTAGTACAAGAACGACAGGCCCGAACTCTCTTTTTAGGTCCATCTTCGGTTAAATGACTTTTTTCTTCCTCTGTAAACTGAAGGGTCTCAAGGAACGGAAAGTAGGGTATTCCTCCCACAGGAGGTGGTAAAACATGCAAAAGTTTAAAACTTCCTATACTAAACTTCCTCTTGCACAGTGGACAACTTATGTCCTCAGGAAGATTGTCATTGTCATCAGTTGCAGCGTCTCCATATGGAACACCAGCAATTGAACCTCCTATGACTTCCACTTCATCATTGCCACCGCCGCCTCCTCCTTGAGGTCTTAAATTCGTCTTTCTCTTTTTAGGAGGTGGTTGTTGATCCGTCAAGGAAGTGCTTTTTAGAATGCCACGATGCTTTTCCTTGATGGATTGGTAGCATACCATGCATACTTGCACCATACCTTGAGGTGAAACCGAACTAGCTCCAGGTGGTTTAGGTTGATTTTCAATAAAAGGATAATAGGGCTCATTATCCGAGTTTGAACGACAGTAGAGAAGTCTCAAACAAGAGGAATGATAGTCCAAGGAACAGATATAACAAACAAAAATGGTGGAGTCGTGAGACTCTAGTGTATTATCTCTTTTGCGTAGAGAATAATTACGATCCGTGTGTAGCACGTCCTCACTCTCAAACTGTAACCATTGACGATGAAGATGAAGACGACATTTGTCACAAGTTAAGACTCTTCCTGCAGGATCAATAGGTCTAGATCGTGGTGGACGTGGATGGCGAAGTAAGCTAGGATAGAAGGGTTCTTTCGCAGTGTGACATTTGGCAAAGCTGTAACTAAGAGTCCCCTTTTTATATTCATCCCCACAGACGTAGCAGACTTCATGAGACGCATTTTTATCCGGGAGAGCCAGATCCGCTAAATTATCAGAGCTCGATGAAGAGCCTGAGCTCGAAGGGCCTGGAACATGGCTATCATAAGGTAGAGAATTATAGTGAGTGCTCACACAGGAGCTAGGGTTGGAATGGAGGGAGCTCCGAGACTTGACGGTGTCTCTGTCTCGCGAGCCAGAGCTAAGATCCAGTGCGGAGTCGTTGTCCTTAATGATATGATTCGTGGTGGTGGTGGTGGGTGGAGGAGGGGGGTTCAGCTCGGCGCTGCTGTTTCTCTTGAGCCAATAGACGCGCTTGTCCTGAGGGACTCCGTTCCTCGCGTATTCGTCCCACTGACTCATGAGCATGCTATAACACACACGGCACGACTTCGCGATTCCGTTCGTCTCTTCAGGGGACTTGCATCCTGCGGGAGGCGCTTGCTGCTTCAAAAAAGGGAAGTGGGGAGAGTTGGATCCGGGGGGAGGCTTCTCCGTGAACAGAGGATAGTCGGCGGGCACGTCGCTCCCACAAACAAAGCAGGCGATTCGAGTGGGTGGATAAAGACTTCCTCCGCGGCGAGCATACATATTCACATCTCAGGACCCTCCTCATATACCATTCTTCTTCCCTCCACTCCCTCAACGATTATTATCACTTCAATCCTCGGATAACGGACTATACTTTACTCCACTCCAGGAATTCTTCTTCTTCTTCCTCTTTTTTCAGTCTTTCTTTCTTTCTTTCTTCTTTTTTTTTTTCTAGCAGAAGCAGCAGCAGCTAGCTAGTCCTCCTCCTCCTCTTTAGAATTCTAGCTCTCATTCTCTCTCTCTCCCTCTCTCCTTCCTTCCCCCTCTCTCTCTCTCTATCCATTTTCTTTCTTTCTCTCTCTCTCTTCCCTCCTTCTTTCTTTCCCTCACACTCCAACTCACTCACTCACTCACTCTCTTTCTTTCTCTCCCTCTGTCTCCATTATTATTTAGTTATATGACGAGTACTTAGTTAATACTAACATACACAAACAGCTAGCTAGCTAGCAAACGCTACTAGCGCTAGCAGCATTAGCGTATATATATAAATAAACTCACTTCCAATTCCTCCAACAAGATCAAGGCCTTTACAGCAATACATACATAGCCACTTCCAGCCCTTATTCCTCTCTCTCTCTTTCTCTTTATTTTTCCCTCTCCTTCTAGTCTATTTTGTGTTCATCATTGCCGCTGGAACCCTAGAATGCATTTTATTGATGCTTATAATATCATGTATATTTAATTATCTTCTTTAAATTCCTAGAATCATGGGCGATTCTTTGTAAATATAGTTTTTGCAGATTCATGTTACCATTAGAGCTATAAATAGGGCTCAAGTCGTCACGTGATGATATCTTTCTCACAATGTATACTATAGTTACATAAATCATACCGTTTTGTACAAACTTTCATGGTGGCTTTCTGTCGAATTCGGAATACATATACATATAGTTATTAACTGATGGTGAAAGACACATTGTGATTATATATAATCTTATGTCATTACCGTTCCACTTCATCATATATATATTATCTCCAATGCTGATAAATTTGAATGACTAACATTTTACATAGTGATTTCATGACTAACTTTTATTTACAATGGAAAATTATTTATGACTAATTCAGTAAATTATAAAAAATATCGAGCAAATCCTTTGGAAATGATGTAAATTATGTACATACTCCTTTTAAACGATTCCCTACAGTTTATATTTTCATAACAGATAAACAAATAATATTTGTTTAGCTAAAATACTTGAATCCTTTGTACTATAAATATACTTGTAAGTAAATGGTGCCTTTAATAAGTAAGTCATTAAATCTGTGTATTGATTTATCCAAGGACCATGAATATTAGATAACTTTACCTCATAATAGCACTTTATACAATGTATGTAGACGAAATTTAATTTAAAATTCGTAGAAATTACGTTTACATATTAAACAAATGAGCAACATGTTTCCATGAAGAACAAATTAAATCTAGACATAGTTGTACAAATCAACCAGATATGGAGTGAGGGAATCTGGACTCCTTCACAAAAATACAGGGTCTTCATTTTATTTTAAAAAAATAATATCCGTCTCAGAAGAAAGTATTTTATTAATTTGAATTATCAACGTTTTTACACGCAGTAGTTACTCATGAATAATTTTGAATATCCTAGAACGTAATTTCCAAATTTGTGATAACACTGACTCTAAAAAACAAACTTGGAGGGACTAGGAATCATATATAAAAATTGCGAGTCATCAAAGCCGTAGTATTCGAAAGATACATTTCGATATACCAGGTTATGTATCGATCTCTATATTAGTTAGTCTCACAACTAGTTCTTCGATTTTCCATCACTATTTATTATCTTTATATTATCACTTACTGGTATCGACGTACTGTTTGAAGTATGCCTATGATATTTATATTGATATGGAATTCAGAAAATAAAATAAACTATCTCGTCAATACTACGTTGTTGACTTTACAAAGTAATTGTACCAATTGTAACCCTACCGATATCTACAACCTTGCCAAGCCTGGTGGTCAACATTTAAAATTGGCAAATTTATCATGGATTTTGACAAAATACAAAACTATTTTTTGAGTATCTATGTACAACCTTTTCCCTAACATAATTTTATAAGTAACTATGATGCCATTTCAAAAAGTATAATTTGAAGGAGTAATGTGAGACAAGAGTCCGGAGTGGAGCTACTCTTAATAAGACGTCTTTTAGACAGCAATCAATTTGCATGTTTGATTCATATTTTTGCTTCAAAATATGTCAGAAATTAAAACTATTCCTTCATCACTCCCTTAGGTACTTCCATTAATATTGAGTACAATGACTCCCAAAAATAATGGTTTGATTCGAAAAAGAAAAAATTAGAATATAATATTGACAAACATACATACTTCCTAGTATATTTTATCACACAGTAACAGGCAGCAAAACACAAAGGAAAAACGGGTCAATTATGCTTCTACCTATAATATGTCTACTACTACTATGTATGTGTTGGATGGAGAGAAGGGCCAAATACTAAACGTGTTAAGGTCGACTCTTCACTCATGGGAACTAAAAGCCGCTTTTTGCTGTTTTGATGTTGATATGATATTTCAAACAGGTCATACAAAAATAGGAACAAAAAGGATGAGAAAAGAGCACAAAGCGGGCTTTTGCTCCCATCAGTGAACCAAAATTCAAGTATTTATCCTAAGATGGTTTAATTATGTTTTTGTTTTTTTCAGGTCTTTAAACTTTTAAAAAGGTCAATTTGACTCAAAACATGAACTTACTACCTACCTACCTACATAAATACAGGTATATTAATTTTTTGATTATACACAAATACTTTTTTCTACGCTTTGATTGCTTTGATTGAATACTTTAATGAAATTTGTTTGGGTACAAATTTTTGAAGGTCTTGATCTCACCCGTAGAGTCTCAACTCCTCTTGGTATGGAGGAGTCATTACTTTGTATTTGTGGTTCTGAATATATGTAGTGTGATATTTGTCTATTGAAAAAAGAGTAATATCCCTCAAATCCTTATGAGTATGATAAAGTAAAGCCCCTTTAGAGTTTTCTTTGGCAAAGTTCAGAGCTATTTTTAATATAAATTTACTCAACAAAAGAGGATATGGCCTCTACGACACTCAAACACATCAAATATATTTATATATATTTTATATTGATAAATATAATATTTAAAGGAGTATTAGTGGATCATACGAGAAACGACATATCCACTCTAATGATATTTTTTTCATATAATGCTCTCTGGTGTTGTGTGGAGAGAATAAATCACTTTGTTTCTGTGCCTTAGAGTAAACAACCCAAAAGTATACATTATACATAAAAAAAACATCAATTTTCAGTCTCAAACAAAGATCACACACACACACAAAAAAAAAAAAACTTGATAGAAACATTATCAAAATTGTTTTAGAATCTTTAAACATTAGGCTTAGATTCATATATTCATCATTTATTGTTTAGAGCATGGGTGTCAAACATACGGCCCGCGGGCCAGAACCGGTCCGCTAGGAGGTTCAATCAGGCCCACAAGATTATTTAAAAGTGGAAAAAATACATAAAAGTCATGGATTAAATTTTTTAATTAAATGTAATTCATGAATTATCCGCTATGTATGCTATAATTTTAATGGTCTGGCCCACGACGACTACCTTTAAAATGATTTTGACACCTGCGGGCTTTAGAACATTAAGTGTAAAAAACAGCTTCGAATCTTTAAAAATCCGAAGAATGTAAAAAACAACAACAACAACAACTTAATGGTCTTCGTTTGAAGAATTTGAGGCTGATGGAGAATAGATAAGGACATATTTGGAATTAGGGGATTTAGTTTCTACTATTGTAAGGTCAGTAAATTCGGTCTCAGAACATCAAAAAAGTACGATTTTGTTTGAGCAATTTAATTAATTAAAGCATGACGAGATACTTTACCTGCAACATTTACCGCACATCAAAGTGAAGTCACATCCCATCATCAACCTACCTAAGACAGATAAGTTTACCTTGTTAGTAGATTGGATTCATGGATAATTCATGGATAATTGAATTACATTACGATAATATTAACTGTTATGAGTTGCCTTGTAAAGGACTCTTTATAATTTGAAACGTTATTCAAGGATCAATTACGAGGAAAGAACATGACAAGACCGATACAATTTATAGTATGTATATTGTACCTAGATAAAAAGTGTTTGTAAGCATTTATAAAACTGATCCTTGAAAGCAAAACTGTTTTAATGATAAGTCATTTGATCTCACCCAAATCCCCTAAGTTGACAATTTCCTGAAACTTTTGACTTAATAGGAAACCTCAAATTTGGCCTTCTAAGCATTCAAACTGTATTTTTGTCTCAAAATCCGTCTACTACGACCTCAAAGGCCGACAGAACATAGACTATGTTATTTTCTGTGATAAGTTACCATTAGTTATGCCGCCTCCTCCAGTCCTCCTGGCTGACCGTAATGCTCGTTCAAACAAAAGGGTCTCCTTATTATATCTATAGATTAAACTGAACTGCAAAAAAGTAAAATTAGATTTAAGAACATTTCAACCATTCAATAATCATTTAAATTTTATTCGGAAAAATAAAAATAACAATTAATTGTAAGACATATATTATATATTGTGAATTGAAACCTTTGGGTTCTCATTTTCTTCAATTTAGAATAGACCAAGCAGGAAGATGTTAAGTTGATCTCCATGATGATATCTCTGAACCTTCTTCACTTCATCCACACTCACACACATATTTAATATAGTTATGAAACTACTTATGTATACTAAATATAACTTATATATCTTCAAAATGGTCGCTGTTCCAAAGTCGTTTATGGGGGGGGGGGAGACATGTAAATCAAATTTTTTAGATTCATACTATAAAAAAATTAAATCATCAGAAGAAGAGAAAGAAAACTTTTGCCCAAAATCATTTGGTAGTCAGTCAATTGGAATAATCGTTATTTAATCGTTCAAAATTTTCCAAAGCTGAGCAAGAACGAATTTGAGTTTAACCAAGCAACATTTAGAAAGGGGCATGAGAAGTTAAAACATCGACAGCTGTCGAAAAAAAATACAATGTAATTTTTGATGATAATGCGATAACAGGGCCTTTAAATAACAGTTTCGAGTGTCTCCTTGCGATAAAAATTTTGGGTCAAAAAACCCTCTCAAGTACTAAATAACAAATATATGTATAAGACAAATTCAGATTTTCCAATTTTTGGATATCTTTAAATAAGTGATGTACTTCATTCCACTTAATAAACTTTGAATCTTTTGAACTAAAATTCAATAGCATCAGCAAGTCAGCTGATGCTATACGTAAATTGACACAACTCATGGAGTCTCTATCCTTCGATCTTGACTGTCCTCAAAGGAGATGAATTAGCTACATGGAAATCAATAATTTAAAATATTTATTTTTTTATTCTAAATTATATCTAAAATATTTAAAATTGTTATTTCAACGAACATTTTCATCGTGTTATTAATTCAAATTAATATCAATTTTAATTATTTTTTTTGATTTCCTTGATTAAACTTAATTTATTACATAATCACACTCTCTTTCCGAATCATTGTTCAGTTTTTCTTACAATACAATGTATGTAATTGAGATAATGGAATATTATCCTAATTTATTTTGTTCTTAGAAAAATTAAAATGGCCACGTTCCTTTTGACCATTTAAAGTTGTAATGATAATTTTAAATGATGATAAAATGGTCGAATTAAAAAAAATGAAATTATTTTATTAATATACTTCTTTAATGGTCAATATGAATTATATATTTCATTTATCAGTAGGAATGGGCATTTTGTTGAGGTAAAAAAGCATGCCCGTAATTACTATCTCTACATTGTATCTACTGATTGTTATTTGACAATATTAAATAATGCATAAAAGCTACTCATAAATGTTGCAAGCTCTGGACTCAACACTACAGACATGACTGAATTCAAATTAATCATCAAGGTAGGAGTACCAACTGATATTTTTCTTCCCTTCCTTAAACTCAACTTTATCATTAAATTTTGTCCATGTCTACTTATCATTAATAGATAGGAATGTAAAAAATATGCAAAATGCTGGCACTTTTAAGAGTACTTTTTGTTTTCCAAGGCTGTTATTATTTTTTCTTTATTACTGAGGGGAGAACATCTACAATAGCAACTAAAATGTTAGAAAGAGGCTAATGTTCTCGTAATAATTGTTAGTTTACGACTTGTAAGCAAAAGATATATAATTTCCTGACATTAATTTGAGTTAATTTTATGCCTCTCATCTATGGTATACATAATGTTATTATTTATATTTATTGATGTCTTCATTTGTAAATATGTACATATAATGGAGAAAAGCAGCTTGTAGCTCACTAAAACATCATGACAGCTCAAGTTGCTTCCCTCTTCACATTTATTAAATTGTTAGAGTTAACAGGTTAATTTTCTCTTTCTTTTTATTTTGCACAGCCCATTTGCATATTTTTTACATTCCTAGTAATAGACATAACTTTGAAGCGCTCATTTTTAAATCCACTCTTCACGCTAAGCAAAGAGACATTCTAGTGAAAGTACGAACATCATTTTAACAAATGGCAACTGTACCAACTGTTTTTTCTTTTTTAAATCACCAAACCTTAATTTTCACTACACCCCTACTAATACGAAAGAAAAAAAAGGTTAATTATTTACCGAAAATCTAATTTAATTTATCTGATATTCGATTTTATACATACTTTATAATTGCTCTACAATATCTAACACTTACATGTTGCTCCATTCTAATCTTTTATTACGCAAATAATATCTATTATTTAAATCGTTGTTTGCTCAATCATTCTGAGAAAATAATAACTTACACTCCTATGGAGATGAAAACAAATAATTAATTTTCATAGCTAATTTAGCAACAAGAGCAATAAAAAACGACACCTACACACTCTCTTTGTGTTTAATTAATTTTTGTTTTTGCACACAATTATTACGGAATGTTAAACATTTAAACACACAACCTCGAGCAATATCTACCCCCCCCCCCCTCAAAAAAAAATAAATAAATTAAATCAACTAGACCAAACATGGGCAAACTAAGGCCCCCGGGCCTTATACGGCCCGTTAGACAATTTAATCCAGCCCGCCGAGCTTGCACACTACAAGCAACGCTTTATAATATTTGGCTCACAGGTCAATGTACTGCTGTGGGCCCTTTTTCAAATTTTATAACCCATAGTGACCCGCAAGTAAAAAAGTTTGCCCATCCCTGAACTGGACACTCTAGAATCAAATACTCTTTTGATTACAAAGTATCAACTTTTTACTATTCAAACAAATTTCTTTGACTTTAAAACATTAGATAATTTAAGCTGCAATTCCTCTCCAAAAAAAAAAAAAAAAAAAAAAAAAGAAAAAGTTGGTTTTGTAACAGAACAGCACACTTTGTGAGGATTGAGGGGTTCCACACAAAATATGATGTTGTAGATATCGGGCCTTTTTTTCTATGAAGATCACTCAATTAATTGCTCATATCAATAAAAATATTAAAAATATCCAAGAAATTCAAATAAAAATATTAAAAATATCCAAGAAATTCAAATAAAAATATTAAAAATATCCAAGAAATTCAAATAAAAATTCTCAAAAATCTGATTTGATACCTCAAATGCAAATATATAGAATTAGATTTGAAAACCTAAAATATAATTTTGTCAATCTAAGAGTGTTGTTATCTTACATTTTGATCCATAAATTATTAAGACTAATCCTTTAAAAGAATCAAAAATTACACTAAAAGTCCACAAAAATTTCAAGTCACCATTAAAAAAAATAAAATAGATTTTTTCTACATATATATAAAATACCATATTAGAGTGAAATAAAGACTGCTTTAGATCAAGGGGTCTTCAATCTGCCGTCATAGAGTATATTTAAATATAAAATAAAAACTAATATTATGAATTTAGAATGCATATGTGGATCAAACATGGAAAAAGGTTGAAGACGCCTGCTCTAGACCATTGTTCCTAAAACTTTTCTTTATATCCCAGAGCGCATTATCCCAAAGCCATGGGACTCATTGAACAATTTAAAAAACAATCTTTATTTAAAAAGATAACATAAATATATATTTTACCGCGCGGTTATTGATGACTATGAGGCGCACTATTGCACCATTGAGTAAAGTTTGAGAAGCACTACTCTGAACCAGCGGCCAGAGTCCTTTAGACCTCCATGGACGAGTATGCATGATATAAAATGAAAGTAAAGCCCCAATTTTGATACGAACTAAAAGTGGTACATGGATCATCAGTTGCCGACTGCTTCTCCAGACTGGATAGCTAACATTCTTGGATATCTAAATCCATCCCGGAAATGTGAATATAAAGTTCATAATAAATCAAAATAGGTCATTGAAATATTAGTCTGCTAAAATATTTCTGAAATAAAAAACAACAACATTGTTTTTTTCTAGTATTCTTGATTTTTGTTCAAGATAACTTTTTTTGTGTTGATACTTCTCATATCTCCTTAAAATCAACCCATCATTACTGAAGGCAAAAGATTTGAAGTGTTTAACATAGTGTATCTAAATATAGAGAGTACAAATTAGTTCGGGCCGTTTTCTAAAGATGGTTCTGCTGTTATGAACTTTTCATATTATCAGCAGGTATGTGTTGTTTCCCAAAGGTTAGGCCTCAGTCAATAATATTACATTTATATTGATTTGAGTTTCAAACAAACAAAAAACCCTGTTTTTACTTTGTGGAATATGTCAAAGCAGCATTTGCGGGGGGTTTTATGTTTATGCTTTAATTGGAAGAAAAGTGCAGATGAAGTGCATCGAACGTTTGTAAAAGTGTATGATGACAATGCTTTAACTGATAAATCATCTAAGGATTTTTTAAGCATGGGGATTTCAGTGTTGAAGACAAGCCTCACTCTGAACAGACAAAAAAAATTCAAAGCCTAAGAATTGGAGGAATTACTCGATGAATATCTGAGTCAAACGCAAAAAAAAACTTGCAAAATCATTGGAAGTTTCACAACAAGCCGTTTTCCTACAATTGAAATCCATCGGAACTATTCACAAGGAAGGCAATTGGGTGCCTTATGAACTGAAACCGAGAGACATTGAAATACGATTTTTCAATTACGAGCTCATTCAATGGCAACAAAAAAAGGGTTTTTTTTCCATGGAATTGTGACTGGGGATGCGAAGTAGATATTCTTCGACAGCCCCAAAAAGCAAAAATAACCCGCTATGCCCGGTCAATCGTTGACATTGACCTCAAAATCAACACCAAAGTTGAATATTCATAGTTTAAAGGTCATATTATGGATTTGGTGGGACTCAAAAGGTACTACAACCTGGCGATTCTATTACGGGCAATCCTTATAGACAACAATTGATTTGTTTGAACAAACGTGCATTACGAGAAAGAGGGCCGGAATACGAACAAAGCCATGAAAAAGTTATTCGTCTACATGTTGACGAAAAAATTAAATACTTTCCATTTATGCTTGGGTGACCATATTTTGATTTAAAAAATAAAAAGGGCACGTGGTCCAACCGTACCGATGTTAATATTTTGAAATTAATATATTAAAGAATAAAATATAAGTCCATTTAGAAAAATAATTTTGTATATAAATTTTATTTTAAAAAAAGGTCCATGGGCAGGATTTAAAAAGAAAACGTCATGTCCGGAACAAAGAGGATGGTGGGTCGATCAACCTTATTGCAGCGCTATGAGTATCTTATGCCAAAAAAAGAGAGCATAAAATCATTTACTTAATAGCCAATTACGTCATTATCTCCAACTGTACAACTATTCGTGTATAATTGTAGATAATATCCTATATATATTGTTCAAAGCTTTGTTCAGTACTACATACATCCAAGACACTAGCATTTACACTATAAATAGGCGTAGAGTAAGACAATTAATAACAAAAAACAAACAAAAAACAGTCATTTATCTTATGACTACATACACGGCCTTTTCCTAGGAGTCTTATATTAATTTGTTGAGCAGTCCTTATCACTTTCAATATATTAAATTTATAATAGTCAAAGAGTTAGGAAGAGTGACTTAGTAGTGGACTGTCTAACAGAGGTATGTAGTGGGAGAAAGTCCACTTATTGCTCGTCCAAGTCGAGCTTCAAGTCTTTGATACACACATGTTTTTTATCGAGTAAAGTTATAGTCCTCAGACTCTTCACTCTAGCTCCTTTCAAGACTATATAATGAATATACGCAAAAATTAGATTTCAGATGTACTGTACTGAAAACGCACCCGAGTTTTGTCTCCACTTGGCTCATTTTGAGGATACCCATGTTCATCAATAAATACATGGGGAATGCTCGCTCATTCACTTTCCGAGATAGTAAGGAAGGAGTCCTTACGACCATTTTTGTGTAAGAAAACAAAACAAAACAAAGAACAAAAAAGTTGGGCGCAGAAATAGAGTAAGGACCCTGTATGGACCCTATAGTCTACCATAGTAAATATGATCTTGTAAATCAGGGGTGTCAAACATACGGCCCGCGGGCATAAACCGGCCCGTAAGGAGGTTCAATCAAGCCTGCAGGATAATTTGAAAGTAGAAAAAATACATAAGATATGGATCAAATTTTTTAATGAAATGTAGTTCAGGAATTATCCGCTAGGGTGCATGTTAGTTCTTCTTTATAAGTCTCATGCTGTAATCCCATGTAAAGTTCATTATTGTACACGACGAGCTTTTTGGGATAAACAAAAATACACTGTATTCTCCCTTCAGCTGTTTTCATCATTTGACTCTTTTGATTTAAAGCAGCTGATCCTACGTATTATGAACTCAAAAAGGGTATTATTATTATTTATGATTTTGATGCATAAAAAATATATTAAATCAAGGATTGCGCGCCCTTTTTTTAAATCTTGAATATATAACAAGTAGTAACGATTGGTTTGTGATTGGTAAAATTTATGAATTTATAGTATATATAAATAATAAATTCTGCCAAATTTTAACAAGTTGGCAACAAGGAAAGTACATAAGGGTAGCTACCATATGTTTTTCCAAATTTGTCCTTTCCCTTTTGTCAATCGAGGTTGCGAGTGGACAAAAAAGCTCGACGTGTGTAATTTTCGATTTTCTAGTTACTTAAAGTTTGTGCCATTTTTTGAAATGTTTTGTAAACATTTTGTGTTGTTCAATAAATTTTTAGTGAAAATTAACAATGTCCTTGTTCTTCTTTAAATCAAAACGAAGGGAAGACATGATGATATTTTGATTACTTAATGCTAAGTATGCTATAATTTTAATGGTCCGGCCCGCGACGTCTACTTAGAGGTCGTGTGTGGCCCGCGATGTGAAATGAATTTAACACCACCCCTGATATAAATGAATTAGACTTGAATTGAGTTTTTTTCCCCTATAATGTGTAATTTGAAGAATCTAATGAAAAAATTAAAAGTTTTGCTTAAAACGGTATCAAATCAAATCTCGAGTCTTGGCTTTTGAAAAAAAAAGATGAAGCAGAATTATAAACCTTAGCCTTTCTCATTAAAAGAAAAAGGGCCAAAATTATATGTTGGATAGTTGGATTATGTAAATAGTAGGAATAATATGTACGGTCCTTATTAAAATTACAGCTCAGTAGTTCTGCGGTAAGAACACTAATAATACATTTTCGTGTGGGTAGAATCATATTGTATAAGAACTGATACTATGAAGATCTTATTGTGAGTAGGATACACTATTTCATTATATTATGTACTTCGATAATTCCATTTACGAGTTGTAGTTAGCAAAATATATGCACTCACATAAATATCTTCAGTTCCATCTTACCACCTTGTAAGCTTTAGATTTATTTTTTTAAATCCCCACTTTAAAGAAGTAACAAAATAAAATAATTGAAACTCCTCTATCAACGCCTGTAATGACTCTCTGTGATCGGTCGAATCATTTGTTGGTCCCCTTGTGTAGAATAATACCGTAATACTCAAGTAAATTGAAAGTACTGTCTACTCTACCATTTATAGAGTAAACATATCATTTTTGAAAAATTGAAGAAGACTCGGCATCAAAACTTCCATTCCCTCGCTTCCTTAAACATACATATAACTTATTAGTAGGAATGTAAATAATATGCAAATGGGGTGTGTGAAATAAAAAGAAAGAGAAAATCATCAACCTGGCCACTCTGACAATTTGATAAAAGCAGCTTGAGCTGTCATGATGTTTTAGTGAGCTACAAGCTGCTATTCTCCATTATATATACAACAATAAATAATAACATAGATGAGAGGAAGAAAATTAACTCAAATTAATGTCAGGAAATTATATATTTTTAACTAATAATAATTAATTATACGAGGACTTGAGCCCTTTTTTGTTTACATTTTATTTGCTTTATTAACCTTAATGCATGTATTCCTTCATGCAAGGTCTTTACTATCAGGTAGATGTTCTCTCCTCAGTAATAAAGGAAAAATGACAACAGCTTTGGAAAACAAAAAGTACTATTAAAAGAGCCAACTCCATAAAATGTTGCACGCGGCATTTTACATATTATTTACATTCCTATTAATAAAGCAAATAAAATGTAAACAAAAAAGGGCTCAAGTCCTCGTATAATTAATGTTAAAATATATAGTATATACTGTTTAAAAGCTAGCTGACTTCAAATTCTGCCTCCTATGTTTCAAATCTTATTTTGTCCTCAAAATTAGCCTCCAACGACCCTGAACAACCTCAGTAGCTGACAGGACATGTCCTTTTCGGGCCAAGGTACCCTTAGGCCACCATGTTTCCCTAATCCTACTGGCTGACCGTGATGGTTACAAATAGATACACTGAAATAATTTAAAATAAAATAAATTAGTTAGAGCACTACTTCTCAAACAAAATTATGTTGTGTCCTCTTTAAGACTCCACATGACCATGGGCTGTCACACCTTTCAATAGGTACACATTTTTCATCCTTATTTATTATTTTTTTTTAGAAAGCAGCAAATAATTTAACTTTTGTCTGTGTATGTTATATGCATTGTACATTTTACAAAATATGTAGTTTAAAAGTTACGATTTAACACTACATAACGACTTATGAAGCCGTTTTAATATCCAACTACAAGATTTGGTTTCATACTTAATATACAGTATTGTCAATAGTCCGATAGTCAAATCCTTAATATAACATTGTTTCTTGAAAAAAAAATCTCAAATGTTAAATTTAATGATTAAGAAAACATATTATAAATCAGACTAAATTAACTTAGAAGTAAATTATTAATTGTTCGCCGATTAGATTCGTCAGTTAAAACTTCAAGTGCACATCTCGAATTATATAGCTATTGAGAGAAATAAATTCATGAAAATACTTTGCTATTATTCAATATTAAGGCATGATAATTATAAATGGAAAGTTTGCTTGGAGTCGAACCCGTTCTTAGCACTAAATATGGAACATTAAAATTGTGGGATCCATAGGGACACCAACTATTAATTGATCCTATCATTCCATTTTGATCTATTAAACATACTTATCTACGAGAAAAGGAACATTGAACCCTTGGACAATTATATTATATTATATATATGACATGGGCTACTTATAAATCAATCCGTGACCTGTCTAGCTTGAATATCCCTCTGGTGTACATGGGCAACAAATAGCAACTATGAGTAGATTTCTTTTGTTTCATCAGGTCAATGTCAAATCAATTGTTCATAATTAACAAAATGACTACATATGTGTGAAAGAAAAATGTTACATGGGACACAAAATAAACAGACACACTTTTTTGCAGGATATACGAACGTTTAAAATTTAATGTGCAAATCCCAGATTTTAATTCATATATTGTAGGGGAAAAAAAACCCCATATTTTGGAAACTTATTTTCCAATAACACAACATATACTTATAATAAAGTTTCATCAGACTATGAGGGGAAGGGAAGTGAGGAAGTTGACAATTATGTGTTTTTAAAAGTTTGTGAGCAAAAATATACATACATATATATATAAATACTTACGCAACCAATATATTTGGATTTTTTTCATATGAGAGTACTCAAAATACTATTTTTATAGAAATAAGAAATTTGAGTCAGATATAAGTAGGAATGTAAATAGTATGCAAATGGGTTGTGTAAGAATCAAAGAAAGAGAAAATCAACCTGGTAACTCTGACAATTTGATAAATGTTGAGAGGAAAGCAGCTTGAGCTGTCATGATGTTTTACGTAGAGCTTTACGTACAAGCTGCTATTCTCCATTATATATGTATACAAATGAAGACATCAATAATAAATAATAATTTGCGGAAATATGCGACGCTTTAGCTCGACATAGGAGGGACCTATTACAGGATCACGGGGGCGCTCGTTGGAGTAAGGACGATGTGCTTAAAATAATCCAAGTTCTTATAAGCACCTGTCGCTTCGAAGATGCTTTTGAATATGAATCTGGAAGAAAGCCCACGTGAATTTTTAACTATTGCCATCTCTTAAAGTTGTATTGTGGGTTTTTTGATATTTTGTTTTATTGAGATCAGTGTTTGTTTTGTTTTATTGTGTCTTTTTTGTTTATATGAAATTTTTATACTAATGATTGAAATATAGCTCGCCTTTGGGGTGTATGCATTACGGGTTGCTGGATTAAATTTCAGTTTCCGTGACCCTAAGAGGTTGCCATAGCATATACTCTTGGGGTAGGAAAAAAAAAATAACCATAGATGAGAGGCAGAAAATTAACTGAAATTAATGTCAGGAAATTATTAATTTTTAACTAATAATAATTATACGAGGACTTGAGCCCTTTTTGTTTACATTTTATTTGCTTTATTATTAACCTTAATGCATGTGTTCTTCCTTCATGCGAGATCTTTACTATCAGGTAGATGTTCTCCCCTCAGTAATAAAGGAAAAATGATAACAGCTTTGTAAAACAAAAAGTACTATTCGAAGAGCCAACTCCACAAAATCTTCAACGCGGCATTTTGCATATTATTTACATTCCTAGTTATAAGCATGATAAATTGTCACTGTAAGAGTCAAATTCAAGGTCAACTGCCACGAACACGCAAATGAATGATAATATTTAGCTGTTCAAATTAGAGGAGGGGTTTAGAAGATACAGAGCATTGAAATTGGGCAAATAACATGGTTTTGACAAAAAAAATAAAAAACTCTCAGAAACTTTGAAGTCTATGTTGCTATGATAAAAAAAAATCAATTACATCTAAATGTAATTTCATCAAGTTCCAAGATGATAAATTGTCATACAATTGATATACAGACTGTCAAAAGTAATAATATGTTTTGAAATTCACTTTAAAAGCTGAATTTGTGTTTGAATAATCCCAGTCATATTTGTATCTGTAGTTTAAACAATAAACATATTGTACACACAAACTATGTAAACACGTAAATCTATAAGGTTTTTCTCATTCTGACTCACAATACTCATTCACTGTAGTCGAGTAAAAAAAAAAAAATATTTAAATAAAGAGATTTGATGTTATTGAGTGACAATGACAGAATAAATATTGGCAATCTCTCAAAATTATCCTTACATAAATGATGGCTCACCCTAAAGAACATTCTATTATTTAAATAAAAAAATGTCATCACAATCTACAAAGATACAAAGTTTTTGCTCAAGCAATATATATATATATATATATGAATCCTTGTGGAATCAATATGGATCACGATTTTTGGGGTAAACAAAAACACAATGTATTCTCCCTTCAGCTGATTTTGATTAGTTGACTCTTTTGATTTAAAGCAGCTGATTCTACGTGTTATGAGCTCAAAAAGGGTATTATTATTATTTATGATTTTGATGCATAAAAAATATATTAAATCAAGGGTTGCGCGCCTTTTTTTTTGAATTTTGAATATATTACAAGTATAAGCAATTGGTTTGTGGTTGGTAAAATTTATAAATATATAGTATATCTAAAAAATAAATTCTGCATAATATTAACAAGTTGGCAACTAGGAAAATACAGAAGGGTAGCAGCTACCAGTTGTTGTTTTTCCAACTTTATCCTTTCCCTTTTGTCAGTCGAGGTTGCGAGTGGACAAAAAAACTCGACGTGGATACCGATTATTTGAGGTTAAAAAAAATAACTGATTAATTTGGCGGTTTTGTATACAAAAAGTCACCCCTCAAAGTAGTCCCCCCCCCCCCACTTACCCAATGCTCAATTGCTAACGTTTTTTCCAAATTTCCGAAACATTTACAAAAGTTGTATTAAATCAATAATTATCTAACATATTCTATTCATAAAATGGTGAATTTCTTGGTTTAAATCAATTTCTACGGTTTTTTTTTGCTGATAGTAGTAAATATATATACATGGATATCAATCCATGTAAAAACTATATTAATACCAGCTTTTCTATATGAAAAAATATGTAGGGGATTTGAATGAATGAATGAATACTTATAAACACATATGTTATGATATTGAATATTGAAGAACAAAAGATCAAAAACTAATTCCTTCACCCTGCTCCAATTTTTAAACACTATTATCTAATTTTATAAATAGCTACATTCATCACATTGTTACTACAATTTAAAAAAATAAATAATTGATGAATAAATTTAACAACATGAAAACAAACAAACAAACAAACAATATAATGGATCTAGAATTATTATATAATTGATAATTATAATTAAAATATTTCAAATACAAATTCATTATTCAATTTGTATCTATCTAATCTATAATCGTACAACAACTCATGATTGCTCCATGTTCTACTTCGGTTAAATAAATACTCAATATTTGCCAAATTATTGATTTCACTAAATAAACTAATGATATTTATTACTATTTATGTGTTTATTCATACTTCTTTATAAATCCCAAACTTTTGAGCTTTCTCAATCATACTATTAAAGTCCTGTCTAAGATTTGTCTAATTTATCCTTTCCTCCGGAATATTTGAATGTTTGAATACTCATTATGAAATCAAAACCCTTAACCCCCGAGTTGACTAATGTCTAAGACCTCCGTATATTTGGCTTAAATATGTACCACATACATAGTACAACCATTAGAACGCTTCGTTGATCTCCACATCAACGAACTAACTGCTATTGAAATCATACAAATTCATTACGTAGTTATTTTTTGTTCATTTTTGTAATGTGTAACAATTGGGCTTAAAAGTCCATAAAAGACATAAATGGCACTAGTTTGATTGCAATCACCTTAGTTAGTACACAGCATCAAAAGATAGCTGTTAAAATTTCATGATATTTCAAGGATTAGTTTGTGAGTTATTCTACTCAGAGTGATGCACCTTTTGTTATTTTCAAAACAATGGGTCAAAAACAATTTAGTGTTTAATTTACCACTGATTTTACTTGATGCGGAAAAAAATAATACAATTTAAGGGAAGCAATGATTTGAAAACTGTTTTGGGGGCTCCGCTCTATCAGACACAACAATAAAACGTTGCTTTGCTGACTTCAAACGTAATTGGTGAGACACGGATTATGCAGAACGCAGTGGACGTCCAAATGAGGGTTGTAACAACCACCGAAAACATTAAGAACAAACCCACAAAATCGTTTTGAATGATCAAAAAGTGAAATTGTGTGAGTTAGCTGATACCGTATAGATACTAAAAGAACAACATGTTAGCTTTATATTGCTTGAACATTTGCCTATGAGAAAGCTCTGTTCAAAGTGGGTGCCGCGTTTGCTCACTCTTGACCAAACAACGTCAATGATGTGGTGATGATTCTGAGCAGTGTTTGCCCATGTTTAAACGTAAGAAACCCTAGGTTTTGCGTTGATATGTAACAATGAAACATGAAACATGGGTCCATCACTTCACTCTGGGATCAAAACGATCGTCATCTGAGTGGACAGCAATTGGTGAATCCTCAGAGCACAACAATTGGCTGGAAAGGTCATGGCCTCGGTATTTTGGGATGTGCTAGATGTAATAGCACACGAGAAGGGAAAATCATTCATCAACAGTGAGTTTATATAGCGTCATTGGAGCGTTTGAAGGCCGAAATTGCAAAAAAAGAAAAAGAAAAAAAAGAAGACCCCATATGGCAAAGAAATGATTTTTGTTTCATCAAAATAACGCACCGTCAATTATAACAATAAAAAAACCCACATGAATTGAACAGATTTCTTTCCTTAGGAGCAGACGATTTTTATTATTTTCTTTTGTTCTACATAAATAATGATATTATGTAGGTATGTAGTCAATGTCTCCTTAGCAGCATATCGAAAATAAATAAATAAAATAATATGCGTATCATATTAAGATAAAAAGCATCTAAGCAACTAATAGACCTTTTTTGAGTGTTAATGGAGTGTGAATAATATAATATGTAAGGCGTAACCGTCTACTCTAACTTGTCAATTCACTAATTCCTTTTCCGTACTAATTCAATACTAATTAAAGAAATTGTGTCTGGGAATTTAAAATTCCAAATATTTACAGATATATGTATATGTGGGTAAATAGTTCAATTGTTCAATGTCAAAAAATCATATCTGAGAAGTTGTTTCATTCGTAGGAATGATAATAATATGCAAAATGCTGCGTGCGAGATTTTGTGGAGTTGGCACTTTCAACAGGTCTTTTTGTTTTCCAAAGCTGTTATCATTTTTCCTTTATTACTACTGAGGGGAGAACATCTATCTGATAGTACAGATCTCGCATGAAGGAATACATGCATTAAGGTTAATAATAAAGCAAATAAAATGTAAACAAAAAGGGCTCAAGTCCTCGTATAATTATTTATTAGTTAAAATATACATATAATTTCCTGACATTAATTTGAGTTAATTTTCTGCCTCTCATCTATGGTATACATACAGAATGTTATTATTTATTATTGATGTCTTCATTTGTATATGTATATAAAGGAGAATAGCAGCTTGTAGCTACGTAAAACGTCATGACAGCTCAACCTGATTCCCTCTCAACATTCATCAAATTGTCAGAGTTACCAGGTTGATGATTTTCTCTTTCTTTTTATTTTACACACCCTATTTGCATATTATTTACATTCCTATTCATACGAGTCCAGGAAAATTTATCGACATCAATTCATCGACTTTTCTCTCTCAATGAATACTTTCAACAGCCTAGAGTAAATTCGTATAAACCTGTGGTTAGATGAAATAGCTTTTTATTATAATTTGTCGTTTCCTATTTGAGTGCTTTTTTACATTCGTCAAGTTCACATCATTCGGAAATAATTATTTTAAATCTTATTAAATTTGATAGAAATAAACCTTATTTTAAACCCTCTTTTTTGCTTCGTTCAATTCGTAAAATATAAAAATAAATCTAATTTACTGTTTTTTGAAAAAGAGTTTCAAAGTTGGTTGTCGGTCATTTCTGGAAATACAAGTCCTAGATATGTAATTAAAATAATAATTTTAATTACATATTTTATGCACAATATTTTTATAAAATCTTAATCTGGTCGGTGTTTATGTGAAAAACTCTGCCAAAACAAATTTGCTCTATGCTGTTGAAAGTATTCATTTAAAAATCAGTTGGTAGCTCTTCTTCTCAACTGTTGAACAATTTTCATTTTCATAGTAGTAGCTTGTTAACAAGGGGTAATTTGATTTGAAACAATTAAAGTTCAGAAACCAAATAAGTAACAATAGTAGACTAATTGGGAGACTGATTAAAAAAACAGGGTGTCAATTTTTATGTAAGTGGAATAAATCTTGGTCATGAGAGAATATTATACTCATTGTATCTCTAAACCTTTCGTTCAAATAAGAGGAAGAAAAGTATTTGATAAAATTGACCAATTATGCCGTATAACTCAAAGCTAACATTGCTTTCCAGTGAGTTGGTATTTCTTATTGTTTGTGAAAAAGTACACATTTACATAAATCTAGTAATGTGATTGGGAATTCCTCGGGAGAGAATGCTACCATTGGAGCACCTCAAAAAAAATCTTGTAACAATGTATGTCATAAAACACTTTCAAATTAATGATTCAAACTATAAAAAATTCATAAAATGAGTATCTTTGTCAGTCATTATACTTTTTGGATCCTCTTATGGTTAGTTGTATGGCAAAATCTTGAGTAGTGATCAATCATTTATTACTAATTTCCACTTTTTTTAACTGCATCTAAATAAACCAAAAAGAACAAAAAATGACTTTTTAATTGTGGATTTTTTCATCCAAGAGTTGAAGAAATAATAAGATCATGATCAATTTCAAAAATAAAAAATAAAAAATAAAAATACTCTAATATCTAAGTTTTATACCATTTTATTTGTGATATTTAGAATCAGAGTGAACAGCACCACAACTAACAAAAGTACCTATCTAGTTTTTAAAATCTTCACGCGGTCAATTTTTGCATTATCAACCGAAATAAATTTATTACATACCTAGAGTCATAATAATTTTCCATAGTCTCGAATTTCTAAGAATCGCGAATCCCTTGTCAGTTGTAAGTAAACAATGTAATTAAAATGGTTTTGTGATGGTCTAGTTGAAAGACTCTTCTTTGGATTCATTCCAAAAACAGGAGATTTTTTTGTTAGAAGATGGGATAATTGTTTATTTAAAGATACTATTAAAAGAAGAAAATTTTAGAATCATGTATTTATAAAACTTCCTTATTGTAGACACATTTTTCATATGCAATTAACTTGTGTGCCAATGGAAATGAGCGCCAGAACAAGGAGGTAGGGGTACATATGCATGGGAATGTAAAAAATATGCAAAATGCCGCGTGCGAGATTTTGTGGAGTTGGCTCTTCGAACAACAGTACTTTTTGTTTTCCAAAGCTGTCATCATTTTTCCTTTATTACTGAGGGGAGAACATCTACCTGCTAGTAAATACAATGTTAGAAAAGGGCTCATGTTCTCGTAATAATTGTTAGTTTACGACTTATAAGCTAAAGATATATAATTTTCTGACATTAATTTGAGTTAATTTTCTGCCTCTCATCTCTGGTAAACATAATGTTATTATTTATTATTGATGTCTTCAATGTAGCTCAGTGAAACGTGATGACAGCTCAAGCTGCTTCCCTCTCAACATTCATCAAATTATCAGAGTTACAACCAGGTTGATTTTCTCTTTTTTTATATTTTACACACCCCATTTGCATATTTTTTTACATTCCTACATAGGGATCCCTGCTTTTGAAAAAAAATATAAATAAAAATGTCTTTGATTATCGTGTATTTATTATACGGGGGTCATTTTTTTTTTTTGTAAAATTGCCCCTCTTGCTTATAAATTGATTTCTGTGCATTCAACAATAAGATTACAACATTTGGCAGATAGCTTTAAAATTGGAACGGTACAAAAAGCGGTTAAAAATGTGCCAAATTTTTTAATCTTTAAAGTGGGAAAGGTCCATGAAAAAATGATACGAGGGACCTGAAATTTTGCAGATTGCCTTCTCTTGATATTCTCCAACAAAAAAGAAGAAGAACAACAAATAAATAAATGTTATCCCCAAGACAAGGCACTAACTCTACATGCTTAATTAGTTTGTCAACATTTTTTTTTTAATTTAAGTAAAAAAAGCAGAAATCTTCTCATTTTCCTCAGACAGCATTATGTACCCCCCCCCCCCCAGAGACCTTGAAATAAATCACGACTCTGAGGATAAGAATCAAGGACACTTTTACCTACATATGTATGTAAGTATACATAATTCATAAAGTATGAATAATGAAAGAGATGATGAGGTGGGGAGACAAAGCTGTAATCATATTCTCTCTCTCTCTCTCTCTCTCTCTCTCTCTCCCTTACACACACACATATATATATATATATATATATATATATATATATATAATCAAATTGTATATAATAATTTGGTCAGTACCCTTGAATTAATAATGGACTAGACAGACCATACAGTACAGTTATATCTACATATTATGAAGCTACAGTCAGTTCCTTTTTTAATAAAGTTCTATGTCATTCAAACATGTAAAAATGACGAATTTCTTACGAAATTACCGACTTTTTTTAACTCCCAGGAAAAAAAAAAATTCATTTTTTGACTTTTTTTGGTGTTTACTGGCATTTTTTTTTTCATACATTGTTTAACTTTTAAAGCATTGTCTCAAAAAGAAGGATGAATTTAAAGTTTCATTATCAAATTAAACAAATTACATGATAAAATTCCTTTTTTGTAAAGCAAAGTTGTCAATATGGGTACTCCATGAGTCATAGCCCCCAATATTTCTTGAGATGAGTCTTCAATCTTCCAATCTTTTTTTCACAACTTCAACCATTTTAATTGCTGGGGCCGATCCATTGGCCCCCCTTTTAATCCAAGTGAGAAAAAGTCTTTTAGTAAATTGTAGATTCAAATATCTTCCATTTTGAAGTGATGTATATTTATCAATAGTGAATGAATGAAAGTATCATTTCATTTTCAAGCTTTTTTGCAATATTAGATTTAACTTCAAACTTGCCAACTTCATCATAGCGCAAAACACATTCGTCTACACCCCCCCCCCCATTGGACTTTGAAAGGTCATAACCATCAACTTTAAATGCTTTTCTAATTCTTTTACTTGATGTGACATTGAAACACAAGGGATCTTCAGCCCACATTCTTCTGACTACTTCATCAATTGACTTTTTTGAACAACCACATTAGTCAGCTATTTTCAACTTTTTGTTTGTAGATTCATTTGGATTATCGTCCTATAAAATGTTGATTTTGCGGATAAATGTCTTGAAACTCATCTTGTGGAAGAGCCTTTGTCTTTATGTATGTATTTTTCTATAGTTTCCTACATTATATTTTGCTTCTTCAGTTTCTTTTCGATATAAAAAAATGTATCTTAATATCCGATTGAAAAGACATTTTTAAATCTTAGTAGACAAAAACGGTTTTTTTCTTTTCAATAACGAAATATTTTCGTCGTTTTGCAGGAATTGATTGAGTGCGTCAAAACAAAGTTTATACTTTCATGGGAATTTTCAGGAACCCATTTTAGTATCTATATATACGTATATAATTTTATTTAATAATTTAAAATATAATGTCAATATAATAAAAGTCAACATTAATTGATGCTATCTGAAGGCTATTATACTCGGATCCTTTGTAGAGTACATCCATTGTTGTTCCTCATTAAGAAGTTTGTAAAGTTTTGATTTGAAAGTGAAATTGACAAAAAGTATGTAATATATATACTGTAAATATTTTTTAGAGCCCCTTCAAAATTACTCTTTGTAATTAATCTAAAGATAATTAGGAGAACATCAATAAAGACATTTTAAATAGGAATGTTGAGAACTGAATACTTATCGCAGTAGAGTAATGAATGCCTTTAAATAATCACAACTTGACGTATTTATCTTCCCAATCCTCAAAAAGCAAAATAAATTGAAGTACAATTCTTGATGAACATATTTTAAGAAACTTTATGACGTCATTTTTTTTATTTTTTTTCCATGAAAAAAGAAAACATTTTATCTACAGAATATATATATTAATACTTTTTATAATATCTCAAGGAAGTTCAAACTGAATTGAGACATTTTAAACATTCTCAAAATCATTGAAATATGGACAAGTTAGTGGCTGACATTGTGTTATGCACTTGGGCATGCTGGGCTATCCATATCTGTGTTTCCCAGACACACAGAGTGCAAATGCAATATTCTAGCAATGTGTGATCGAAGGGAATTGCCAGTTTTCTTTTACAAGAAGAAGAAGAAGGCTAGGCTGATTTCTTGTAAATTAATAATATCTCATATTACAAAAGACTTCCAATGGCAAGTGAGTTGAACACGTCCCATTGGGATAATATCTTAAAATAATTGCAAGTATCCTTGCTTTTGGCACACCAAAAAATGCCAACAACGCATTCATCCTTGAAGTAAATTGCTGATGTGAGAGCCATTTTACTTCTTGCAACTCAAATTCTGTGTCCCAGAGAATTTTGTGCCCTTTTCCGTTTCATTTGAGAGGAATATGCGCAATAAGTGAACAAGGCCAAAATATTTGTTCAAATGGTCCACTCCATATGTTTGGTTGTTCTCATTAATGCACCCCCTGGGATTAAAAAAAGTTCGATAAGTACTTTTCTCGAGACACGTTAAATTTATTTTCCAGAAGTGGTCCCCCAGTCAGGCTTGAATGACCAGTAACAATTTATTATCTGACACGTAAGATATTGCACGTAATCCAGGGTATTACTATTCAAAGATCTTCATCACACTGCATCACAAGCGTCAGTAAATTCTTTGCGTTTCTAACAATCATTTAGAAGAAGGTTTCCACTACTTGTATCAGGTTTTTTATTTTAGGGAATCTGCAGGGACTGGTTTAGGCCTATGGCTTTCTAATTAATAATAATTAGTATTCATTCCTTTATACCTGCCAGCCAGATCCTGGTCTTGATAAAGGCCATAACTTTGATTCTTGCAAAAGTAAAAGGAATAAGTTGATAATTAATTATTCAAAATTCTCAATGAATTTTGTAAGAGGCAATTCATAAAATTGTCAACATTCGTTACTCATTTTATCTGTTTGAACAATTTGAATAAACATAATTACTTGATGAATTATAATTATTGATGCGTGTCATTGAGACCGTCTAATTTTACAGGACTACAAAATGGTAGTTCCTAGGTAAGACCATAATTCAATTTATACTCCCAACGTTTCCTTGCTAACACTATAATAGTTTATATGCAAACACTGTATTTTTTTCTTCAGCTGTTTTTCTTGTGTTTATTCCCATGCTTTTTATAACCCTTATTAGAGTTCTGATCATCCATCTACTCGACTCATTAAATAATGAGTAGTCCATCACAGTGTTTTTTCTAACCTTTCCTCTCCTCACATAACACCCATTGGACAAACAGAATGTTCTTTTGGTCAAGTACTTTTGTATATCCTGGCTTTTTTAAATTATCTTTGCGTGAAATGTTGAGAGACGCAATGAACTTTTCCTATTGACTTAATCCACACATTGAACTCCCAGAACGAAAGATGAACCAATTTTATTTTCAATGTTTAACGACCATTTTAATAATAAAAAATTGCATTATGTAAATAATATGCAAAATGCCGCGTGCAAGATTTTGTGGAGTTGGCTCTTCGAATAGTACTTTTTGTTTTCCAATGCTGTTATCATTTTTACTTTATTACTGAGGGGAGAACATCTACCTGATAGTAAAGATCTCGCATGAAGGAATACATGCATTAAGATTAATAAAGCAAATAAAATGTAAACAAAAAAGGACTCAAGTTCTCCTATAATTAATTATTAGTTAAAAGTATATAATTTCCTGACATTAATTTCGGTTAATTTTCTGCCTCTCATCTATGGTATAGATAATGTTATTATGTATGATTGATGCCTTCATTTCTAACATAAATATAAAGGAGAATAGCAGCTTGTAGCTCAGTAAAACATCATGACAGCTCAAGCTGCTTCCCTCTCAACATTTATCAAATTGTCAAAGTTACCAGGTTGATGATTTTCTCTTTCTTTTTATTTTACACACCCCATTTGCATATTATTTAAATCCCTAGTGATTATCATGAACACATCTCCCGACATTTAGAACCTCAACAAGTCTTTTTAAAATCTATTTCTTTCATTGTCTTATTTCTCTATACCACCAAAAAGAGGGCCGGCTTTTCTTCTGAAGAAAAGCCGGCCCTCTTTTTCTCAAATACCCTAAATTTTCTTAAATATTTACTTTCATCTAAGTTTGTGTATGCTTTCAATTTCGAATGGAAGTTTCTTTTCTTTTTTTTGACCAATCTATTCTTTGAAAAGTCTATTTAAAAAGCAAAAATATTTTTTAACTTATTTTATTTGGGGAAAAAGTAATACCTAAAAATACCCTAACTAACCAAAAGGACAAGTACAATTAACAAACTCTTCCTATGGCAATATTAACTAGCTAAAAGACAAATTAGACCAAAGCATACAAGTATTTAGCAATCAACAAGTGTATTGCTAATTGAAACATTAGAGTAATTTTTTTGAGTGTCCCGTTTTTGGGATAATGTTTATATTGATTGCACTGTGTTTCTTTCTGCTAGAAGCCTAAAAAAAAAACGATGTTTGCAAAAAAAATTGATCCCTCATGCCATATTTAGCATAGTTTTGACACTTGATGAAAGATGAAAAATGTACAATTTCTGTCTCAAAATTGGCCATGTTTAGACGTTGTGTCACATATTATGATCTTATTGTCGGGATTTCATTTAACAATAAGACATATAAGATGTCTGATAAATATTAAAAGTAAATATTGCTTCAAATGACGGCAAATATGATACTTTCAGCTGTTATAACTCTATTGTCATTCTACTGTTGCATGGGATTTAATCTACCAAAAATAGGGAAATTCTCTGTGTTGAATCCCTTTCAGACACACAACATTTTTGAAGTCAAAGTGCAATATATAGTAATTTGTGGGAAGATTAAAACATACACAGCAGCAATAAAAATACTATATTTGCCGCTAGCTGCTTTTCTCAAGAAATGTGAGAATAATATCAAGACATTGAGGGATCGAGATTAAGTCGAGCGCGAGGAGAAAAAAAAATTTGATTTTCTATTTGAAAAAGGAAAGTTTTAAACTGGTTGCATGACTATGGGTCTTTGTCTTAACAACGAGATCCGGAGTTTCAAGAGTCGAGATCAAGACCATCAAAAAGTGGTCTTGTGACCAAGATACAATTTGAGATACGCGTCGTCCTTTTGTGAAGAGCTAATGTTGAATTTTTTTGTTCTTTAAAATTGTTTGACTGATGATTGACTAAAATTGTAATTTAGAGAAATGTTGTTGAATCCCCCCCAAAAAAAAGTTTAAATGAATGGTTCAGACAATATTCTTTTCAAATTTATGAGAGTCCATGGTTCATATCTCGAGAAACATAGCCAATTACTCAAGAAACCGAGCATCCGATCTTAAATACAATAATAACATATATAAAACTCATCAGCTATTGTTCTGTAATTATTATTGACTTTATACAAATTTAGTAACTATTTTGAAAATTGGAAAAAACGTTGACATAAGAAATGAATTTTGTAAGATTCAATAAGGATTTTTTTTGATTAATGATATTTTTTGCTCGCTTTTAGTCATAAAAATCATAAAAATGACGGTAAATATGAGGAGTGGGATAGGACATTTTAAGACTCAAGGAGTTTGAATTATGTATATTGATACATCCCTAAGCATACAGAGTTCGTTTTTTCTTAAGCCCTTTTATTCTAATCTTTGTAGTTTATTTTGTTTATTATTATTATTAAATTATATTTGTATGACTAGATTCTATATTTTCACTTAGTATAACTACTTAGAGTTTTAACTTCTCTATGAATATCCTTTTTGATACCTTAATTGTATGTTGTGATGATTTTAACTGGCTCCTTCATATATGGTCACTATAAAGTGACCTTATAACTATATGGTATAGGTCATTGGTTGCTTTTGTAAGTTACAAAAGTGCCACTTTATGACATTTACAAAAAAACAAACTAAAAAGGTGAAATGAATGTATGTTTTTCATGCATTTAAGTATTCAACTTTTACAAAAAAAAAAAAGGTAAAGGTAAAGGGATGACTCTCAGTTCGAATCGCCGATCTCTGAAGCATTATTCAAAAGTTATTTTACATATCTACATATAAGGATAATAAAGGATCCAAAACTCACAACTTCTAAGCTTTTGATTATAGAAAAACTATCCCTAATAAAAACTCTTTTAAAGTTTATTTTGACTTATTCAAGACTTCTTCTGGCTCTGGAGAAGTAATACAGTGAACCCTCGTTCGTTTATCGCGGGGGATACGTTCCAAAGATAACCCGCGTTAGGTGTTAGCTTTATTTTCTATTGTTTTTTTACAATGCAATACTGTACTGCAGAATGAAACAAAAAGCAATTTATTCCGTAGTGGCGTCCTACAGCTGCATAGTTTTACCTTCCTTCAGCATGTCCAGAAGTTTAACTTTTTCTGTAATAGTTAGCATCTTCCTCGGCTTTTTTGGCGCGTCTGGAGGCCCCTTTGTCGGTACAGAACGTTTCTTTGACATCATTGTGGCTTTTGTCACGTAGAAAAATTGCAAACGAAAATTTGGCAGAATGTACAAGAACGAAAATTGTTTTAACTTCTAGGCAACAGTAACGCCTCTGAGCCAATCAGAGTAGAAGAGTCTACAACTTTGGAGGGACAAGATCCCCTTTAACTACAGTCCAGATTCAAATCCATATTCGAACCGGATCAAAATGAAGCCTTTTCTACAGGGTATGTATACATATACTAGGGTTTCTTGCACTTCGAGCCGTAATTATACTATTTTTTTTATCGTGAATGATTGCAGACCAATCAGGGATACTCCAGGAATCATACACTTGTGGTATGGTTCACTATATCCGTCTTTGTTTCGAAAGCAATTTTTGAGGATATGGATCTCGAACCTCCTTTAAAAGTCTTCATCTTCTTGCCCTAGTCTTCGTATTTAAACCCAGAGAGCAAAGCAAGTAGTCAGACTAAAACAAATATAACCACTTTTGTCATTTTCTCTTAGTCTTGACCTAGTCTCCACCCCTTTGAGTCTTGATCCTCGTTTTGCTCTCGGGTGAGTGTATGAGGATAATATCTCCACACATCCACTCTCTCTCTCTCTCTATTCTCTTTGTATATACACAAAGAATTGGATAAACTTATTTGGGGGGGAGGGGGGCAGGGAACGGCAATTACGTACCTTCGTTTTAATGAGGATTTAATGATAATAATAATTTAGCCAAGTGACGTTATGAGCTAGGCTAAGGGTCGTATTAAACTTCTACATAGGTTAAGGAATCACTATATATATATATATATATATATTTGATTTTATTAATAGTTAGTATCCAGACGTTTTATTTTCTGCTTTCCCTTATTACATACTTATATATATTTATATACATATATAAAAAACATGCATAAAGTCATGTCGAGATTCTACTAAGGCCCCTACATAATGCATGTTTAAAAGCCCCCTCTTCCCATTTTGTACAATCTATGTACATATATGTATATATATATATATATATATATATATATATATATATATATATATATATATATATATATATATACATTATGAAGATTGAGATTGTTGTTCTGTGAGAGAAAGAGGAAGAAACATATAAGAGGAGCTGTGAGTGAGTGAGTGAGTGAGGGGGGGAATATATATGTATATGTGTGAGGGAATATTCCCCCCCCCCTCCTACTCCTTCCACTGGTCCAACTAACTTCTCCTTATGTATGTATGTATGTATGTTAAAAACCTTCCACTCACTCACTCACTCACTCCGTCGTCTTTGCTATGTATGTATGTACTTCCATTCCTTCTTCTTCTTCTTCTTCTTTTCTTATTGTTGTTATTTCGCGATATCATACCAACAAATATATATATATACACTAAAAAGGACGACTGAAATTCCCCCTCAACCCTCCCCCCCCCCCATTTAGTAGTTGTACACATACATACACATAATATATATATATATATATAGTCCCTTTCTTCTTATTCTTCTCTTTATATTCTAAATGTGAAGGGATCTTCTTCTTCTTCTTCTTCTTCCTCCTTTTTCCCCCCTCTTCATTGCGGGCACTCTGTTTTCCCATAAAAACTTTTTATATTTTTCTTATTCCTTTTTAGTTTGGTTTTGACAACTTGAGTTGAGATTCAATTCTCATTTGAATCTCTCTCTCTCTCTTTCTGTGTGTTTTGTGCCGTGTAATCTATTTCATTTTTTTGTGTGGAGCATCATGTAATCAATCTATGCTCTTCAAAGTATAACAACAAGTAAACAAAACCCCGTAATACAAAGGCATTGGAAGAAGGGCTTTGTACTTTTGAAATAGACTCAGTATGGACTTTCGATCCTCTGGTATAGGACATAATGGACTTCATCTCCCTCATTTCCCTCCTCCAAATCATCTCATATCTCCTGCTGGGATCTACTATCATTTAACTCCTTCCTCAGGTATTGATTTAATACTCAAACTATTCATTATTATTTGATATAATATGACGAAGAAAAAAAAAAAGTCATTGTTTTTTGTCTTGGTGTGTTTTTAGTTTTGCTTTTTTTCTTCGGCTATAAAAGTTTGTCTATATATACTTTAAAGGATATAGAGTCGTTGTCCATAATAATTAATATTATTGCTGTTGTTAAAATGCGAAAAAAAAAAAAAAAAGAATACAAAAATCTCTGCAGTTTGAATGAAGGGAATAACTCACAATTTCATATCGAAACATTTCCTCTGTTGTGTTTTATTGTTGTTTTTGTAATCAAAAGGGTCCTCTCATGAGAGGAAGAGAGTGTCTAAGGGTTACGAAAAGAGAGGGAAAGAGAGGGGGGGGGGGTTACATGTGTCTAAAGAACTAACTCATGTTATGTAACACTCATTGGATGTGGAATCATTTCTCAGGAGGGGCTTTCGAATTTTGTATTTGTATCCTTATCAAATGTGTGAGTCTACTTATAAATATATATACACATGTCCACTACCTTTTGAGATGATCTACAAATCAAACGTACTCAAACGGCTTATTTTATGACCTTTCAATGGCAAAGCACTAGTTATGCCTAGATGGCTTTATTTATAAATATGATATTTTATAAATATTATATACATCAATTCTTATATCTACTAGATATCTTGTTCCATTCAGACAAACAAATGAATAACTTTATTCACAATTTGACTAATTTTGAATCCCTTTCTAAATATGACAACCCCCTCTCTGAGTCTCTGATACAGTGTGTTGCACTCGGCTTTACTGTCCTATCCATTTTTCTGATCACTAGACACACTGTAGTATTTTAGAACTAAGTAATCTTTGACAGTCACAGTCAATTTTTTTTTTTTTCAAAGGTCAGGGCTGTATTTACATAGTTAATTACATAGTTAATTATACGTATTAGATTCTAGGTCTACAAACTTAAAAAGAAAGTTAAAAAAAAATTTTTTTTTTCCTGTACAAACTAAATCAAACTAAATTCAAGTGAATTGTTGTAGAATGACCTTTGTATGAGTGAAAAGCTATCAATGACTACTCCGTCATTAGCATGTTTAGCATCAAGTACCTTTTGCTTTTTTGAGCCCGCCCTGTTTCATTCATTCAAGATTGATTTTAGAGCATGCTTAACAAACTGTTTTGGTAGGAGTAAGCTTTTCCTCTATAAATGTTAATGTGACTCTTTTAGTATCATTAAAATATCTCTTTATATACACAAGAAGAGGGAAGGGGGGGGGGAATGCCCTTTATTTGGAGGAAAGAGGCTCGTTCATCTTTGTTATGGTAATTAGCTTGTCCCATTGGCTTATGGCTCATTAATCCTTTTCTTGAAATCGATTGGTGCATGTCTCAAATTTACATAGATAGTTATTTATATAACATATAAGGATTTTTTTTTTTTTTTAAACTGGAAATTATCTTTCTTCAAATCTTTTTTTTTTTACTCAAAGATTTGAGGGAATGATTATAAGTAGGAATGTAAATAATATGCAAATTGGGCTTGTAATAAAAAAGTGGAGTTTGCACTTTCAACAGTCCTTTTTGTTTTCCAAAGCTGTTATCATTTTTTCTTTATTACTGAGGGGAGAACATCTACCTGATAGTAAAGATCTTGCATGAAGAAATACTTGCATTAAGGTTAATAAAGCAAATACAATGTATACAAAAAAAGGCTCAAGTCCTCGTATAATTAATTAATTATTAGTTAAAAATATATAATTTCCTGACATTAATTTCAGTTAATTTTATGCCTCTCATCTATGTTATTATTTATTGTTGTATATATAATGGAGAATAGCAGCTTGTAGCTGGATAAAACGTCATGACAGCTCAAGCTGCTTCCCCCCTCGACATTCATTAAATTGTCAAGGTTGCCAGGTTGATTTTCTCCTTCTTTTTTTATTACATGCCCGAATTGCATATGATTTACATTCCTAATTATAAGTTTACGAGTACGAGAAGAAGATTAAAGTTTGCTTGCTCGGGAGTCCTCTCAGTATATTTAAATGTCTTTTCCTTTTGAATCCGTGCTTGAAATTTGAATTATGAACTCAGTCTGTCATCATCCTCATGACATTAAAGTGCAATCATATTATAAAAATATAAGTGATCCTTAAAATAATACCAAATACTTTTACTACTACTACTAATTAACTAATTATTAAAAATTAAGGATGATTGTGATTTTGTCAGGTCCTTTAAGTTTTATTTCTATTTGAATTTATTTACTTTGAGTTTTAATCCGAGCCCATAGGATATAGTTGAAGGAATCACTCAAAGTGAATTGAGTGTTCTCAGTCCTCCTCTTACATACAAAATAAGAATAAAAAGTCAACTCATGATGAAAAGATCATATCTTTATATGTATGTACATACATATATTACAAAAGCTACAAACAACTTTCGAAAAAAAAAAAAAAGTTTCCATTGTTGAGAATCAATCATTTTATATATTATGTGTATTTTCTCGTATCACAACAATGATGATTTTTTAATGTTTTTTTCTTGTTGGAGGGGAGGAGGGGGGGGCGCATTCTTTATGTGCTTGAGCCCCCCCCCCCTTCCACCTCTCCTTTCCTTTCAATCTACTTACTTTGCGTTTCCCAAATGGACGACTTGATTTTTCGTTTCTTCTTCTTTTTTTTTCTTTTTTTTTAAGAAAAGGAAAAAGCAACGGACTTATTTTTGATGTAATAATCCCATTAACAAAATAATAATATTAATAAAATAATTTGTATCCATGATGGTCACTAAATGAGAGTCCAGACTAAAATATTAATAAGTACATAATGTTATTTTTTATTTTTATTTTTTTGCTAAAAACAAAAATACAAAACAACAAATACCTTTCACTTTTGAGACAGTTGCTTGTTCATTCAAGACTGATTTTATATACAGGGTTATTCATAAGTTTTAAAGGAATTTTGTGTGCATTTAATCCATTGATCTGGAAGCTGATTGGCTGTAACTCAAGAACAAAAGGATGAACAAATAATCTCATTCTATTCAGTCATTATGTACTTACTTATTGAAGAAGGCGGTTGAAGAACTTCACAATGAAGGAAAGACGCTGTTGTAACTCAATTAGTCTTAGTGCAATTGAATATACAATTCGGAAGCTTTGTGAGGCTGGTAGGGGTGAGGAACAGCCAAGAAGTGGCTGTTCTAGGTCAGCAAGGACCTGGAGGAACATTAAAAAAAATCTTTGTAAGAGTTTATTAGAACCGTGGAAGATCCATGTTCAAAATGGTATCAGAGATCGAGCTCTGTATTTATTTTATTCACTTGATTTACCGTTTAATAGAGCCCGTTGTTCTTCTTTGGTTTAAGAAGCATAAAGAAAACAAGAACATCCTTTTCCAGTAAGTGGGAGCTCTTATTCATAATGGTTGACAATCACAGGAATGGCTGTCAGAAAGACTTCCCTTTATGGAAAAATTAATAATATGACCTCCTTCGAGTTCAGATCTTATTTTGTATGGAGTTATTTGGAGTCAAAACTTAAGATTCATTCATTTCTATCAAAATTTGAAATTTCTTTGTAATGCAATGGCTCGTTTATGTGTGCCCAGAGTCTGAAATTGAGTATGTAAGAGGGAATCAATGATTTAATAAACCATAAATTTCAGTTTGAGGTCGATTTTTGAGCATTTAAATAATATGATATATTAGTTCCGACAACGTGGGGATAAGCTTTAGCCGAAAAAGAAGAAGAAGAGAGTAACGAACCGTGTGGTAAAGAGAATGAATAATACAAATGTAAGGGGGGGGGGGAATCCCCTCCCCACCTCTCTATAACCACGACGAGCTTTTTGGGATAAACAAAAACACACTGTATTCTCTCTTCAGCTGATTTTCATCTTTTGACTCTTTTGATTTAAAGCAGCTGACTCTACGTGTTATGAACTCTAAAAGGGTATTATTATTATTTCTGATTTTGATGCATAAAAAATATATTAAATCAAGGATTGCGCGCCCTTTTTTTGAATTTTGAATATATTAGAAGTAGTAACGATTGGTTTGTGATTGGTAAAATTTATAAATATATAGTATATCTAAATAATAAATTATACCAAATATTAACAAGTTGGCAAGTAGGAAAATACAGAAGGGTAGCAGCTACCAGTTGTTTTTCCAAATTTTTCCTTTCCCTTTTGTGAATCGAGGTTGCGAGTGGACAAAAAAGCTCGACGTGAACTTTTCCATCTAACTTAAAAAAAAAGAAGTTGAGAAATTATATATGCATGTTTCAACGTTAGGGTAACAAGTATCATATATACTTACAATGTACATATGTAACTGAAAGAGTGACACTGTGCCTCAAGAAATTTCTTTTGTTTGATGTTTCCTTTTCTTTTCCTTGGTGAAGGGGAATCAACGCTGTTGCTCTAAACCAGGGGTGTCAAACATACGGCCCCGCAAGGAGGTTCAATCAGACTCACAAGATAATTTGAAAGTGGAAAACATACATAAAAACCATGGATTACATTCTTTAATTAAATGTAGTTCATGAATTATCCGCTAGGGACGAATGTTATACTCTTTCTTTATAAGTCTCATGTTATCACATGTAAAGTTTATTATTATAATTTTAACTACGAGTTACTTAAAGTTTGTGCAATCTTGAGAAATAATTTGTCAAAGTGTCGCTCAATACGTTTTTAGTTATATTTAACAATGTCCTTGTTCTTCTTTACATCAAAACAAAGGGAAGACATGATGATATTTTGGTTATTTTTAGCTATATATGCTATAATTTTAATGGTCTGGCCTGTAACGTCTATATAGGGGTCCGTTGTGACCCGTGATGTGAAATGAGTTTGCTCTAAACTATAATTAAGATTAAAAAACCCATGATATTTGAATTTAAAAAAATGCTTTTTCTTTGAGTAAGATGCTACAAGGGGTAGGCAATCTGCAGATTAGGAGTCGTATTTGGCTCGTGGAGTTAATGAACATGCATTCATAGAAACCTTTGTAATTGGAAAAATAAAATGTGCTTTTTTTTTTAATGACCAAGCAGAGCGTAACGTCACAAATCAGACGAGTGGGGTGAATCAAAACACCGAACCACTGCTATAGAAGTAGCTTCTTGAGAAAAACCACAACGAAAACATTTGCAATATAGTTTTACTAATATTGACATTAACTAAATGGATTTTTTATTTTATTGTTGTGAATTGCCTTTATTATGAGCAGAAATACGTAGTTTTTTAACACTTGAAGCTGCGGAAATTTAGAAGAACCAATGGGTAATGGGTAACCGGATATTAAATGAGAAGATCTCATTTTTCTTCAGTTAATTCAGAAGTCAGTACAAAACAACAACAACAACATGATGTTTAAATGAAAAGTGCTTTCACTTTAGGACACATATTCTATAGGTGAACAATCTGTAGTTTAGGAACTGTGTGTAACTCCTCTTTATTGACCCTCAAGAAGCTCCTTGATCAAATATAACTACTCGTAGATATATATTTGTCAATGACTTTAGAAATTTATATGAACGTTTTAAACATCGTGAAAGGGCTAATCGGCCGTTTATAGTTATTTACACTACAGATTGCGTAGTTTAAGCCGCAGACTTGAACGTAGAGCTTTTGCCTCTGACACGGTGTTTTGCACTCAAAGCACGCCGAGTTATTCATTTCTGTGTAAATGCAATATTTTAGAACTCTGTTACCCTTCAAACAATGTCATTTTTTGTTGGAAAAAAGAAAAGGGCTGAATAATTTACATTTTTGGTTGGCTCTCTATAGCCTTAGTTCTTGTTTTTTTTTTTGATTAAATACTGCTCTTTTAAAACCAACTAATGGAGAGCTTAGACCATAGTGACCTTTTAAAAATATTTGATAAAAATATACATAACTCAATGGTAGGAAAGGAAATTAAGTATGGAAGTCACAAATTGTTTTTTTAGCAACCCCTTTCAGAAGCTCTCGAGAAGACACAAAAAATCCGCAGCAAATAATATTAATTTGATTAATAATATAAATTATTCTACATGCATATACATATTGACAAATCTGAGGCTAGCCATTTTTGTGGCCCTTTATATGTTTAAACATTTTGATATACATCAAAAATAATAAAATATTCAATTTTTGAACCCTGAATAGCAGACTTAAACCATGGGTTACCAAAACCTTAACTAGAATAAAGAAGAAGAGAATCTTGTTTAAATAGAAAAAACTTTCTTTTTTGTTCGTTATGTACTCCTGGAGTCATTAAACTTTGGATTAAGACCTGCAACTGTGGCGTATTAGTACGTCTCCAGAGACTCCTTAAAAGAACAAGATCAAAAATATTTTTTATTTTTTTTAAAAAAAGAAGTTTTAAACATATTCACATTTTAATAATTTATTAAATAACTGCTTTTTTATAGTATAAAATTGATTTTTTTTTAGATATTTGGGACTGTGGATCCTTGATGTATTCCCTGGGTGCACTCATCATTTATTGAGCCATTTAAACTCAAAAACTTTGCTGCTCCATAGAGTCATAAAAAAAATTCTTTATACATTTTTTTTTATTTGAGAATCTCATGAATGAAACTCAAGTACTTTGAGCCTTTGATCATATACAAAAAAAAAAAAAAAAGAAGAAGTTATCTGCTCAATGTGGAAAGATGTTTACATATGGATAATAAACATCATTTTTATTATTATTATTATTATCATTCATTTAAGCTTTTTTTTTTTTTTGATACAAGGTTACTAAATTACAAATCCTTTTTAGGAGATATATTCAAAATATGTAGGCAGGTAGAAAAACAGTAAAACGAAAAAGAAGGAAACTGTATTTTTATCCTTTTTTAATTCATAAAACAACCTTTTAAGTAATTTTAGTAAAATATAAATCTAGAGATCTATTACTATATTAATTCCACAAAAAGGTTTATAAATTAAATGATGAGAGAGCTTATACGTTACATCTCTTACTTATTTGATGCATTGCCTTTATTCGAAAAATATTACTAATAAAAATAAAAGAGTCAGGAGCTCTCTTTTATAGGGCCCTCAATTATAACTTATTTTATGTTTGTTCAAATGACAATATCCTTCACATAAGACGAGTTCATCGTTCGTTCGTTCATTCAAACGTCTCTCATCATTAGGAATCACAGTTAGGCATTGAAAGGAAAGGCTTTTGAAAAAACACACTTATATGGGTTTGCTGCCCATCTGTTGATCCGTGTATTTGGACGATGGTTTTATATGTATACTTTAGAGCAGGGGTGTCAAACATACGGCCCGCAAGAGGAGGTTCAATCAGGCTCGCAAGATAATTTGAAAGTGGAACACATACATAAAAACCATGGATTACATTCTTTAATTAAATGTAGTTCATGAATTATCCACTAGGGGGTGCATGTTATACTCTTTCTTTATAAGTTTCATATAATCAATTGTAAAGTTCATTATTATAATTTTAACTATAGAAGTTACTTAAAGTTTGTGCAATTTTGATAAATGTTTTGTAAAAGTGTTGCTCAATAAACTTTTAGTAAAATTTAACAACAATGTCCTTGTTCTTCTTTAAATCAAAACAAAGGGAAGACATGATGATATTTTGGTTATTCTTTATAGCTAAGTAAGTAGCTATAATTTTAATGGTCTGGCCTGTAACGTCTACATAGGGGTCGGTTGTGGCCTGCTATGTGAAATGAGTTTGACACCCCTGCTTTAGATGGAAGAGACAGAAGAGGGTCAGTACTTTCTTTCATATAATGTATTATGAGCTTCTATTTATATATATATATATATACGTATAAGTACCTTGATATACTTAAGAGAAAGAGGATCGTATATTATTATCCTCATTAGTTTAAAACATCTGTGTCTGACAGGTTATGTGAGGAAAAAGACAAAAGGTAAAAGAAAAAAAGAAAGGAATCAGAAATAAGGAACGTCGTCTTGAATAGAAGTTATTATATATATATATATATATATATATCCATGTATCGGTGTATTACATGAAAGACATTTAATTTGGACTACCTGCATATCACTAATGAACAAACTAAACCAATTAATAAGGTAAATAAAATAATAATAATAATTATTATTATTATTATTAAAGGGAAAAAACACTTAAATATCCCTAGAAAGACAAGTGACAAGGTGTGTGCAAGACTTTAAGCCAATGAGTTTATCTGATAGAAAAGGGTATTTTGCTCAGAAAATGACGTCACATTTGTTGATTTCCATTTGAGTACAGCATTACCTATCTAGAACACTCTGGGTACTTGATTCTATGAACAAATCCTGAATGTATCAATTCCTTCAAAACCATTTTGTGCTACGAACTAAATTGTAGATATTATATAAGTAATCGGTGAATTTTATCAAAATGATCTTGAAAGGAAGGAAAATAGAACTCCTACAATTGTATCTATTACAACGAGCTTTTTGGGAATAACAAAAACACACTGTATTCTCCCTCCCTTCAGCTATTTTCCTCGTTTGACTCTTTTGATTTAAAGCAGCGGACTCTACGTGTTATGAGCTCAAAAAGGGTATTATTATTTTTTTTGATTTTGATACATAAAAAATATATTAAATTACGCGCCATTTTTTTGAATTTTTGATATACAAATATTAAGGATTGATTTGTATATTGATAGAATTTATAAATGTATAGTATACCTAAATAATAACTCTGCCTAATATTAAAAAGTTGGCAGCAAGGAAAATACATAAGGTTAGCTACCAATTGTTTTTCCAAATTTTTCCTTTTCCTTTTGAAAGTCGAGGTTGCGAGTGGACACAAAAACTTGACGTGTATCGCTCCTATCCCTAGCTGAATTTATGGAGTAAATTCTTCCTGTATATAATCAACTTTGTCCATTCCTTTGTAATGATGTGTAGAATGTATCGGGATTTCAAAGTTCATCCGTGTATTTGAGTGTTTCATTATGTACATATGTATATATCGGTTGAATATTGAGGACGTTATATTATGATGCATGACACACTTGAGTGCTAATGATACAGCCCTGTAGAGGGCACCATCTGCTCATCATTACCAGTGATGTAAAAAACGGCGATTTTTAAGCGTGCGAGTAGCCCTTCCCCTTGATGACGTTAAAAATAATATGGTAACTATGAAAGCCAGCTTATTTGCTGTCGATATAACACTATGACTGTAGCTGTGACAGTCTTGCTCCAATTAAAATTCCACCTGGAAACTGCTTCTATAAGCTCCATACTTTACTTTTTGAGTCATTACTTCTTATGTATATAGAGTACAAGGCATGAATTAATTAAGATATGGATGTGAGAGAAAATAAGATTTAGAACAAAATCTCTATTTCTTGGAGCCAAACTTTTTTTCTAAACAAAAATTAAGGGGGAATAAATCATTTAATAGACTTCGTGGGGGTTCTACTAAAGAAAAAATCTCAAGAAGAATGATGGACTATTTCTTTCGCATGCATCTTGAATATCCTTTAGTTTCGTAAGTGACTATGTAGGTAGTTAATTGTTGATTGAGTTTTTGATTCTACAAACAAGGATCGTCTTCAACTGCTATTGAATGGTAGTAAATTTGATTTTTTTAAAAGCTGATGTAGTAGTCTTTTTATTAACATTAGAACAACCATATTTTTTATTTTTTGTGTTAAATTACTAGAACTATAATAGATTCCATCATTTTAACAGCCTATCATTTGGTACATGCATATTGTGTTGCAATGAAAATTAGTATTTATATATATATATATATATATATATTAAATTTAATTTATATCACAACCTTTGCTCCAAAAAAGAAAGAGAAATAAACAAAGGCCAGAAATCAGTTATTAGTACGGTAAAAGTCCATTCACTCAAAATGTGAAACTATTCTTCATTTAATTAGTGAGGCTTGCTCAGAGCTAATTTGAGCTCAATTCATTTCCAACGTACATACTATGTACAATTAATGAATTAGATGAATAATCAGGAGCACACAAGGAAATAGAGTGTAAATAAATTTCCTTTTGAGTAGAGAGATCGTCTTTAATTTCAGGTCATAAGAGAAAATTAATTGACTTCATATTCATATTTTATAGGGGAAGGGGGATGTGTGTAGGTGGCAATGTTATATCCTCTCCAAGGACATGGTCCTTTGCACATAAATAAATCCTTTTTTTTTCTTCTTCTTTTGTTGACCTTGAAGGTCAAGAGACTGTTTAAATATATATATATATATATACATATATATATATATATACTATATAACCCTAAGAGGAGAGAACCTTTTTGTAATTTGCCCATAGGAGATGATACTCTGATGAGGAGGAGAAGAAGAGGAAGAAGGAAAAGAGTGTTGTAATATGGGAGAGAGATAGAGAGAGAGAGAAAGAAATGGTTGAAAGTGTTCTTTTTATATATATACATATTACATATGTATATGTTTGTGTGTAAAAAAAAAAAAAAAAAAAAAAAAAAAAAAAAAAAAAAAGGTTGAAGTAGAGGAAGGGAAAATACATGACAATGTCTATGTATGTATGTACATACATATATAACTTACACACATAAGGCTCCACTATCTTTATGATAACAATAATGGTGATGGCTTTTCTTCTTCTTCTTCTTCTTCTTCGTCTCAAAAAGGGGTATAAGAAAGAGAAGGGTATATGCAATAATAATAATAATAAATATAATATTTTTTTTTTATGAATCATTCCCGTTGAGAGTGAGCACGTATTCTAATGTATGTATATATATATTATTAAGAAGGATAACCATTTCATTCCTATAATGCAGTGCTTCTCAAACTTTTTGAAGTTGTGCTCCATCCTTTCCTTATTTCAGTGTGGCCTGCATTCAGCCAAAGACTACTTAATAGTAAATTCCACTTAAAATATCTAACAAAAAAAGGGGCCTCACTCAATTTGTCAACTTTTTTTTTTTTTTTTGGAAGCCAAGGAAGTGTACATTGATCAAAAATGTATATTAACATATATGTAATAGTCGAGTTTTTGAGACTGGGATTTAAAACTTTGAATATATCATTCATAACACAGGTCAACAGTCCAAAAAACTAAGGAGGGGTATAAGAATAATAAAAGTCATTCAATTCTGCACGCTGATTTCAAATCTGTAATATATATATATATTTTTTCGAGAGTCTTCAACTTCAATCCAAGCCTAGAAGGATACCCATTTTGAGCATGATAAAATAATTATTCGCAAGTGCTTTTAATAATAATTTCATTTCGAGTCTTTGTTTTGATCTAAAGGGACTTCTGGGGTACTTAAATAACTCCTTGAATATTACATGAAATGGATTAATAAGGAATGCATTCAAAAGCTGAGACCCACAGCTTTCAAACGAGATGTCAAGTTAATTAAGAAGAAATCGTCCATCTAAATATGTACAATTTCATTCAATTTCGATCAAAAATCCCCTAGAAATCAAAGACTCACGGTAGAGCTACTAAAAAACAAGTTTGATCTACAGACTAAAGTAGTAGACCGCAGAAGGATTTGAGCTGATTTATCAATCCTTCTGATCGCTACTACTTGTGTAGCTCTACCATGAGTCTTTGATTTCTAGTGGATTTTTTTTTATTATGTCTGTTTCAACACAAACATACATATGTTGAAAATTTATTCAACTAATTATTCAGAGCACATCCTCGATTCTTATTCTTAACGATCGTATATATATATATATATATATATATTTAATTTGGAGTGCCCCTCTTTGGTTATAGGTCTAGTTACACCACTGAGCCAAACTATGCCAGATGGAATACCTAATTGAGGCTATAGCTCCACTCAGAAGAATAGAATATAGTAGTTTCTTGTTATGTACGGAGTATGAACACACTAATTTCCATGTAGAACACTAATTGTAAAAATTTTGGTCCCTTCATTCTATGGAACGCGTTAACCTAGTTCTAGGAAACGACTTATCAATACGTATCTCATCTAAGAATATCTCCCCATATAAGCAATATTTTACACATGTTTTACATTTTAGTAGGGTGTAATATCATATTAAGCATTAAGATCTACGACCCATGTCACAGGGCCGTAAAAATCAATTTCACACTTTAATAGAAAACGTTGCTCTAATAGAGAGACTGTTTAAAAATAAGTTAAAGGTTCCTCTCTCAATAACCTTAGGTTTCAAGTCATAAGGAGGCCTCTAAAGAGCTTTTAACTTTTAACAGGTCTTTTTTTTTTCCAATGCTGTTATCATTTTTCCTTTATTGCTGAGAGGAAACTTCTACAATAGCAAATACAATGTTAGAAAAGGGCTCATGTCCTTTAAATAATTGTTAGTTTACGACTTGTAAGCTAAAGATATATAATTTCTTGACATATTTTTAAGTTAATTTTCTGCCTCTCATCTATGGTATACATAATGTTATTATTTATTATTGATGAATTCATTTGTATATACATATAAAGGAGAATAGCAGCTTGTAGCTCAGTCAAACGTCATGACAACTCAATCTGCTTCCCTCTCAACATTCATCAAATTGTCAGAGTTACCAAGTTGATGATTTTCTCTTTTTTTTTATTTTACACACCCCATTTGCATATTATTTACATTCCTAGTCTGGAAAATGGAAAAGGGATTTGAACTAGGTCTGAGACGATTATTCAAAAATGGGAAGTCGCGATTCCTTATTTACCATAGTTGTTTGTAATCGATTCCAATTCCAGAATCAAGTCAGAATTCCTGAAATTTCCACTTTAGAGCTACACCAAAGCTATCATATAGGCCAGGAGTGTCCAGACTTTTTTTACAGAGGGCTTGAAGATTGAAAGAATGATAAGTAGAGGCTAGACAATTATTGGGTTTCAATGTATGTATATTTACATACGTTTTGTGTATAAATTGCAACTAGTACCGTCAGATTTGAAGCAAAAATTAAATGGACCGTTTAAAAATTAAAAAATGACAGTTTTTTTGTTGAATATAATTTAAAAAATAACAATGTTCAAATGTTCTATATAATATAACATCTTATTATTAATCTATAATAATTGGTTTCTATGACTCATCATAAAATTTAAGTGTCCATAGTTTTTATCTCTTGGAATTGACTTTTACAGGTTGTAAATTCTACACAAAATATTCCTGTACCTTTAATAATAATAATATAAAACCAATTTCTAAATGTTGTCTACAAACTCCCTTTGTATCCTGACACTCAAATCTAATGTACATTCAAATCAAGAGTATATTAATAAAATAAAAAATGATTTCTTGTTCTCACAAACAAACACAAATACCACTCAAGGGTATGATGGTTTGATAATGTGGGTTGGATTGGTCCACAGGCAACTGTTAAGGTGACCCCATACATTTCAATTCCTTAAGTGCTGTATTTTAATTAATAAGTGTTTAGTATAGTGTTTGGTCTTTGTTTTTCTGGTATTCTAGTCACTGGCGCATAACTAAAGTAGATTTGAAATAGTCACGGAATTAATTCCTTTGATATTTGAATCATTTAGGCTGTTTTTTTTTTAATCAATTCTGATTTAAGGTTCTTTGAAATCTTGTGAGTCCTAATTTTAACTCATTTCATAACGGACCTAGTCATCTTCTTCTTTCTTAACTTGTTTCATGATTGCAAAAAAGTTCTAGAACAAAAGTCTTTAATGACAAGCCCTCTATTTCCGCTTTATATGCAAAATTCAAGGCCATTCACTTTACATACTTCCTTTTCACAATCTGGTCTATTTTTACATATTTTTTATTTTTTTTATACATAGACTGACGACATCATTTATTCATCTAAATACCTAGAGGCTACATCATTAATCAATTAATTCCGTTGCCCCATTTGGGAACTCAATAGTGAAGTGTAAAAAGGAAAAAAAACACTTTACATAAACCTCAAATACTCTATATATGAATAAGGCTTTTCTTTTTGTAGAACTTAAAGCGTGTTCAGTCAAGGCTTCTTTTTGTCTTGAAGCATATATTTGTTTCTTTAAAAATAAAAAGAGAGAGAGAGAATAAAAAAATGGTGTATAAATTTTTTGTTTTTTCTTTATTTTTTGGGTGAGGAAATGAAATAATTAATTTTAAGGAGAGGTTTCTGCTTGTGAAAGCTCTCGTGTCTCGATGGCTCCTGACACAGAGACTATTAAAAAAAAATATTAGCTAATATAATATATTCACAAAGTTGAATCCACAATGTAAAAATCCACCCCTGAAATAGCTAAATGAGCAAAAAAGCGATTGACTTTTCTTCTCCAAGCGCCTGGGTACTGTTGATGCGTCTCAGAATTCTTTTTGTATACAACATTACAGAATAGCCTCCTCTACTTATCATTCTTTCAATCTTCCAGCCCTCTGTAAAAAAAAAAGTCTGGTCACCCCTGGTCTATATGTGTATCTTTAGTATGAAAATTTCAAGAATTGTAGCTTAATTCGTGAATTGGAATCGATTACAAAATACTTTGGTGTATAAAGGTATCGCATCGCGACTTCCCATTTTTGAAGAATCGTCTCAGACTTAAATACTCCCAGTGTTTTGCCCAAAACTTTTGACCATATAGACGCCCTGGTGCTTGGAGCGGGAAATTCAGTAACCTACTCTACATGAGATTAAAGACTATTTCTTTATGATGAAACTCTATAACGTGAATCCCAGTTCAATAAATCTAGAGATAATTTCTCTTAATACTTATTAAAGTCTAGATATCTCATTTTCTAAGCTAGAAACCTTAAAGTACAAGGGAATTATTTATGTATAAAATAACTCTTTACAAAAGAGCCAAGAGCTTTAGCATGAAGTGAAACAAAAACATACATATACATAGTAGACAAAAGTCTACAATTATTTTACAAGATTAATTTAAATGGAACTTTGTTTCTTTTTAGATAGGTTCAAATCCTTTTCTATACATTAATTTCTTTAGTAAAAATAAGGTTCGATCTCTTATACTCATACAGAGGTGAGTTTTTTTATTATTATTAAAAGAAACTATAATAAGAAAAACAGACAATCAGCCCAAAATAGATTTTTAAAAGAAGCGCTTTGTGTAGTGAATTACAGAAATTGGAGGCTTTTACATGCATTGGCGAAGAACGTTAGGCACGCACGTGTATCAATCACATAAAAGTTTAAAATATGCCTCTTATTGGTCAATCTTTGACACTTTAATTCAAACAACAGATTATAATTAAAGTATAGTAAGAAGTAGAGAGGTTAAGTCAAGTAATTAAGTATTAAGGATAATCCTACTTATTTTTCATTTAAGTTTACGTTAATTCTTGAGAAGAATTTGGGTCAACCATCCTAGACTCACTCAAAAACGTATCGATCGAACTGATTCCAAATTACACCTCCTTTTGACTCATTGCAGTATCTTAAATCTAATTTAGGGTCACCCTTGTGTTGGAACATGCATGTAAATTGTAAGGGTTCTTTTTATTAAGTTCTTCATTCATTCACTGTTTATTTTTTTTTTTTTTTTTTTTAATAAAAGTTTTTGTGACTCTGCAAACGTATCTCATTTATTTATTTACATACTTGATAATGACATCAATAACAATAACTACAACAACTACTTATTTACACATTTATTAAAGCTATACATATATATGTAACATTCAAAAATGAAGAGTCATGATGAGGTAATTGTCATCCAGTCCTAAATAACTCTATCTAAACGTCACGGAACCTCTACTTTTTGAAAGGGAATGCATTTAGTTGATTGAATTAGAGGAAAAATTAAATTAAAAAAAATATGTAGTTTTATTCCAATTTACGTACTCAGAATTTGATGAAATTTAGGAATTAAACAGTCATACATTATATGTAGATTTGTACTTAAATTATTTTCTATCTAATTCAAGTCAACATATCTACAAATATCCTGGATAAAGCTCAGAGCCAAAAAAATGAATCTAATTTAACAAAAATAAAGTTGTTTGATCCACGAGGGTTTAACTTAAGGTCATGAGGGCTCAAAATTGAGCTAGTAAATATAATATAAAAACAAGTCTTCTAGAAAGAAGACTTTATTTTATTACAAACATAGATTTATACTTTTTATAAATAATTTATTTGTTCAAATTGAACCACTGGTTCAGGAGATATGACTACATATTTGTAATTTGGTGGTGTATACCACGGTTTTTCTAAAATTGCAAAAATAAAGGCCTCAATATTTGGGGAACCCACAACTTTAAAACCAAAAAAAAAAAAAAAAAATGAATTTGCAGGTAAAAATTTATACGTACACCAAATTGCATCAAATTCTGCGTTGTTATGGTGATAACTTTAAGGTGATTAAATATGTAATGTTCCTTGACAGAATTTATAATTATTTAAGTCTAAATTAGTAACAGGTCCTCAAGATATAGAAGCTGATTAGCATTGTGAAAATCTATATTTAAACCCCTTTGAAGATACAAACTCGTGTGTGTGGCAAAATCCTTGATAAAGTTTTTCCCATAATTGATGTCAAACTCAACCAAACTACTACTTCACATTTGTAGTTTCCTGAAATACTGGTTATATTTATAAGGCTAAAGGAATCAAAGTGATTCACCAAGACGAAAAAGTGACTGCTGCCTCTAGTATTTAATGTAATAAGTACCTTGGATTAATATTAACATCCGTGCTCGTATACCAAAGATGACTAATTCCTTGCTTCTCAATAATTCAATAATAATAATGATCTAATCAAAAGAAGCTTAATTGAGCCGGACCAATAAAAAAAAATCTTTAGCCCAAATTGTTCTCATATGTTAATTTTGTAATAAGACAGATTTACTCCCAAAATGGAGATCCTTAGGTTCTGTGAAAGGGCTGTATGTTTGATCAATATTAAGCACGGGTCTTGAAAAAAGTAATAGACTACTCGTTACTAGTGACATAGCCCAAAAAAGTAACACTGTTCCTCAAGTGTAGAAGTATTTAGTTACTTTTAAAAATAACGGGGCTGCAATTACTTAAATAACTGCTATTTAAGTCATTTTATAATGAGTGAAGAAAAAAAAGGTCAACAAAAGAGTAAAATTTGTTTTTTGAACCTTTATTGTAGGTAATTTAACATACGCTAAATTAAAAAATAAAATAAATAGTTTTCAACAGAGATGAGATATCGATCGAATTATTAAAGTTTAATTTTTTATCTGTGGGTCAAGCGTCTCGGAATCTAAGGTGACTCTGCATTTGATATCTTACAATACATACGTGTAACATATGTATATGTTTTTGAACAAAGAAATTGTTGTTCTGAAAGAAAATGTAGAATTTCCTATGTATGTACATCAATAAAATGACAAAAGACGTAAATATCTTGTTAGGTAAACTTTTTTTTTTTTTGAGTTGGTTTTGTGTATCCATGTGGAAGGGCTTACATATGAATAACTTGAATGTATAATCAACTATACATACATAAATGCATACAAAAATAGGATCTTCATTCATTCCTACTGCCTGATCTCCACATTTAATTTATTTCAAAACTGACGTGTGTGCACTAGTAAAATAATTAGGAATGTAAATAATATGCAAAATGCCGCGTGCATGATTTTGTGGAGTTGGCACTTTCAACAGTCCTTTTTTTGTTTTCCAAAACTGTTATCATTTTTCCTTTATATCTGAGGGGAGAACATCTACCTGATAGTAAAGATCTTGCATGAAGGAATACATGCATTAAGGTTAATAAAGCAAATAAAAGTGTAAACAAAAAGGGCTCAAGTCCTCGATTAATTATTATTAGTTAAAAATATATAATTTCCTGACATTAATTTGAGATAATTTTCTGCCTCTCATCTATGGTATACATGATGTTATTATTTATTATTGATGTCTTCATTTGTATTTGTATATAAAGGAGAATAGCAGCTTGTAGTTCAGTCAAACGTCATGACAGCTCAAGCTGCTTCCCTCTCAACATTCATCAAATTGTCAGAGTGGCCAGGTTGATTTTCTTTTTCTTTTTATTTTACACACCCCATTTGCATATTTTTTACATTCCTAATCATAATACGATATAAGGAGAAGTAGAAATAATCTGATTTATCCACTCAACCAATTGACTCTTCGTCTTTAGTTTGAGTTGATAGTTCCAAGGATCTAAACATTAATAATAATAATAATTAATTGATCCGATAGCTTTAAATCAATATTCTATTTAGGATAGTCAAACTTATTTGCTCATGTACACTCTACATGGGAAGGTTCATTTTGCTGCTCTTAGCTGGCCAGTGAGTATAGAGATGTTCACAACAACATCTCTCAACCTTCCTTTATAAAAAAAAGAGGCGCAAAACCGTATAATAATATATCATTTCCCACAACTTTTGAATTATTACACAGTAGGAAAATGTTCACTTCTCAAAGAGAGATCATTTGAGTTCATCAGATAAAAACTTCAAGACACTAACAAGGGAGGGGGGGGGGGGGGGAATGACAAAAAATGCTGCATTATTTTTTTTTTTTTTTGTAATTGGGGTACCATGGTAATGAGGGAAATAATAAGTAGAATAAGTAGGGCTTGCATAAAATTTACTAAAATTTCAATAGACAAAAAAAATCATGATCCTTTTTTAAATATAACTATTTATTCATGTATTTCTATATATGAGCGAGCTGTTATTCGTTTCTAATAAGGTGTGAGTGTTGCATACTTGGCTCTAACAGCTTTTTTGTGCATTCGCAACCTCGACTCTCATAAGGTAAAGAAGCAGTTTGGAAAAACAACTGGTGGGAGCCCCCTCTGAATTTTCCTTCTTGTCAATTTTTTAATATTGGACAGAGTTATACCCCTTTTGAGTTCATAACACGTAGAAACAACATCTTTAAATCAAAAATAGTCAACTGTTGAATAACAGCTGAAGGGAAAATACATTGTATTTTTGTTTATTCATTAATGCTCGTCGTGTTGGATTCATAATTTCTTAGCCATCTTGCATCTATGAATATTTTTTGAGTTTTTTTTTTTTTGGGTATATTAGCATGAACATAGTTTACTTTAGTTGTGAGTTTATTAAAACTCAGGTTTTCTGCAGCCTCTTGCAGCCATTGAATGTTTTGTATCTTTGTTTTTAAAAGTTTTCTTCTGAAAGACACCGTTGAAGGGTTTGCATTCTTATAAAATTGAGTCTTTCATGCTTCTTCCAAGATGACAGACTTCAAGAACGCAAGCGTAGGTATATTATAAATAGAGCTGTAAATCTTGAGTACCATATATTCCGGCGGTTAAGGCGACCGTCAGATAAGACGAGGTACAAAGTTAGAGGAAATTTGTTATGAATTTATCATATATACTATATAAGATCCGACTTTTATATCGGATCTATAAGATGACCCACAATTTGTAAGGGTCGGAATATACGATATTCTTTTCCTTGGTATGCTTTTAGTGTTTCACAATTTTAATAAGTATGAATTCATGTTAATTTTCGTCTCAAAGACCTCTAAAAGGGTAAGAGAATAATAGCTGAGTTAATAATGACAGCTGACACAGCTCCCCCCTCCTCAAACATTCATGGAATGGTCAGGGTTACGAAGTTCATTTTTTCAGTCTTATATTTTTACATACTGACAGAGCTTCAAATTTACAGCTCTAAGGATGAATGTCAATAACCCCTTGAAGCACTGCCTATTTGGAAGTATTTATGACTTACCTATTTAAGTATACGTGTATACATATATACAGGCGTAGATATATGTACATATATATATATATATATATATATATACTTACTTATTTGTAGAAGAAAACAAAGTTTCCTATGTTGGCAAAGAGAAAATAGAAAGAAACAAAGATTGTAATTCTCTTCTTATTCTTCTTTCGTTTCTTTTCCCCTATGGGAAAATTCGCCCTAATAAATATTTCCACATCATACTGCAACATTTTCTTCCTTCCTCCTCTTGCTTCTCTCCTCTTCTTTCTTCGTTTTTTGGAAAGTACATACATACATATATATATATATATATATATATATATATATATATATATATATATATATATATATATATGTTATGCACACATATTAATGTCAAGACATTTTGGTTTAATCACCAGAATTTCATTAATTAGAAAGGGCTATCCCTTGTACTCGGCATCCATCCATACATACATATATCATACATAGTTTGTGTATATATATATATATATATATATATATATATATATAGTCATAATAATATCAAAATATGGACAGAAATACGTCATTTTAACCTTGTTGGTATGAGTATAATCAACGTATTTCAGAATGAAAGCCGTTGACGTTTTGTTTTTCTGTCAAAAATTGTAGATTTTGCTTTGTTTTTTTAAATTGTGATTTTATGCATATTTGATCCCTACAAATCCACTGATTTATCATTCAATTTACCTACTACTACCAGGTACTTTTGCCCCCTTGTTAGCGTTTTAACCAACATTCATATATTGGTTCAACTTGCGTCGATTCTAAAACATTGAAATATTTCTTTTTACTCTTAATTAATTATTATTACCAATTAGGAACAAATCTTCAGTGCATACAAAGGGCTAATTTGTGTGCAACCAATCAGGATAAAGGTAAAAAAAAGTAGAAAATTGTCTGGAAGGTTGCTGATTTTTAAAGATACTACTATTATCTTGTGATATGCTAACTACTAACAGAGGACTTTGTGGGTATTTTTTTTTTTCCTTTTTGTATAAAAGGTTGAGAGAGAGAGAGAGAGAGAGAGAGTATAGAGGTCCATTCGTAATAATAATATATCAATAGTTTGAATGGATGTTCATCTTAAAGGCAAAGTTTGTAAATATGTATAGGGTGAGAGAGTGAAAGCAGAGCACTTGAGTTGAGAAGGAATCTGACAAAAGCTATTTATAATAACGCTTCTCTTGGTTCTAATTATTACTTTTTATTATTATTATTATTGTTGTTGTAGCAGCTAGTGTTATTGTTTGTACTATTGGTAAGTGACAAAAAAAAACCAAAAAAAAAACAACTCTCACTGCAGAGAGGCTAGCCATGAACTTAATTCCATTTTTCTAAGGAAATCCTGTTGCGTTTAACGCACAAATAAGAGTGTCTTTTGCAAAAAGTGTAAAATAATAATCTCTCCTTTGAGGTGAGGCCTCCTTATATATATATATATATATATATATATATATAGTTGGCAAATTAGTTGTATATACTATAATTTCATATCCTCATTTTGTTCAACTATTGATTTGTAATTCATGCCCTTAAATAACAAATAAACATTTGAATTATTATTTTTTATAATGTCATTAATGATGACATTATCATTCCCATTTCTCTAAATTTGAACTAAATAAAGACTTTCCTCCCCCCCCCCCTTCTTGATGGAGTGATCTTTTAAGACCTCTCTAACTCCTTCTTCACATTGTGCACAATGAATCTATACAGTGCAGATATGTACATACACTCAGTTGCAAAATCTATACCAATAACGTTAACTGATTAGAAATACTCCCATGTGACTGAAAATATATATATATATATTTTTTTTTTTTTGCTTGCTTATAGCACACTGATTAAACATAGTGCTTCATGTACATATATTTATATACCCAAAAGCCTTTGAGACATCTACATGCATATAGAGACGTACATATATGCATCTGGTTACAGGGTTGATATTGCCATAATAGTAGAGTGGAACTTTTGAGGAATGAGTGGTCCAATATACGAGTTTATTAACGTAGGATCATGTTTTAGACTTGAATGATGAGTAAGGCAGGGATAAAAGGTCATATCAATGACGTCAGTGCCTTTCTAAGAGTATAAAATTTTTGTCAATTTGAGCATTTTCTAGGGAGAAAGTAATGAATTCTGAGTTTTTACGGCATCAGTTCATCTATAAAGCAATCATAAAGGCATAACCTTTCATTTTGAGCACAAATAATTGACACTTTCCAGACTCCCAACTTTTTCCCCATCATTTCAATACAGCCTTTGAGTGTAAGCCGTTTGAAGAAAATAAAACCAAGACCTACTAAGACCACTCTTTGTCCCACTGCCTACATTATGAGTTTTATTTGATTTACGAATCGGAGGAGGATGAGACGGTCAGGACGTCACGCAGAACTCACTCTGTACATAACTAATTGATAATTATAATCGAGCTACTTTTGAGTGTTGAGCACGTTGAAAGAAAGTTAGTCAACTCGAATGTCAGAGTACGTATTTATAATTAATTATGATAATAGAATGAATGAGGGAATCAACTGCAGAGGAGCGGAAAATGAAATTGGATGTCTTGAAACGTGGGTACATCTAAAGAATCCTAATATTATGAATGGTTTTATCTTGCTTTCTTTTTTGCGACTCAACTCACTTCTTCTTCTACTACTTCTTCTTCTTTTATTATTCCCGAGAGTGGAAAAAGAAAAAGAATGAACAAAAAAAAGAAGATAGGGAAGGATGTTCGTTGTGTATGTTTATGCCGTTGTAGTTTTTTTTCACTTTTTCTTCTTCATATTCTCAAGTGCTATAATCATTATTATTTTGGGGTGGGTGGGTGTACAAACAGGATATGTAAATACAAGAATTATCTAAATTACATATAAAATAATCATATGTAAAAAAGAGAGAGAAAGATACTCCACAAAAAAACAAAAAAAACATAATAATAATAATTTAAAATTTAAAAAGAATTTCTATGCATCAACGCCCTCTATGGAAAATGACACTTTTCCTCCATAGATGGCTCTCTTTCTCTTTTATCCATCTATCTATATATATATATATGAACAAATACACATATTGAATTCATTTTCCTTTTTATTTTTCATGTGTGTTGAAGCACGTTTGTAATTCCATCATAAATATTTACATTTGTTCATAATGGGTACATTTATGTACATACATATGTATGTATGTTTGTATATCCCTTATGTAAAATGTGCATGCCTTGGCAGGCAGTCAGTCAGTCCTCTCTTGCTTCCCCATCTATTATTTATATTATTTGGTAATAGCTAGTCATTCCACCTTAGTATTGAAATAATGATAATGATATTACAATTTGTTATATTGTGTCTGTGAGACATTCTTATGATGAGAGTCTCTCTCTCTCGTAGTCGAATCTTTTTCTATTTCTTTTTTTTACTTAGTAGACATACTTGTAAAATGTACTACTATACATCTGATATTATATAATGAATATAGAGTACCAGATAAAATAACCATCAAAAGTCCAAACATGACCACTTTGGTCACTTCATAATTTTCCTCATATCCAAAGCTGTAAGTTGTACGTATACAAAAAAAAAAAAAAAAAGGGAAAATTGATATGGTAACCCTGAGATAAACAAAAACACTCTGCTTTCTTCCTTCAGCTGTTTTTCATCAGTTGACTCCTCTAATTTAACGCAGGTATTATTATTATTTTTTATGATTTTGATATATATGAAATCAAGGATTGCCCGCCATTTTTTTCAATCAAATTATTGAATAATAATCAAGTATTAAGAATTGATTTTTGTATTGTTCAAATGTATCAATCTATAGTATATCTAAATAATAACTATGACCAAAATTAAAAAGTTGTCAACAAGGAAAATACAGAAGGGTGGCAGCTACCAGTTGTTTTTTCAAATTGTTCCTTTCCCTTTGTAGAGTCGAGGTGACGAGTGAGTAAAAAAAGTTTGACGTGATTTAGAAGGAAAGCTGTTTTAGCTGTCATAAAGTTGTACTATATTAGCTACAAGGAGTACATCTTTTATCCTTTAGGGGGAGAAGACACTGATGTTCTTTGAGGGTGAATAGTGGAAGGATATGAACAAAAATACATGTCTATCGGGAAAAAAAATAATATTTTTACAAAGATTCCAAATTCACTCGATTAGATACTTTATTGATAAAATATTATTATTTATAGACGGAGTGAGTGAGTTCTGCAGTGTTCTCTTCTCAAGTAATAAGTATTGGAGAATAAAAAGATGTTTTTTTCTTATTTGCAAACCACTCAAAATTTCGCTTGTGAGTAAAGGATTAAGATTTAATTCTCTACTCTTTACCATTGCCACGCAAATTGAAATCAATTGCCAATGTTACGAGAAATAATATCATTGAAATTTTATTCTCATACATTTTAAAAACGTGGATTCAGTTTCATCTTATTGAATGCCAGCGTGGCCACACGATGGATTGCATGCTAATTTTTAGTTTTTAAATAATAAATAAAAGTGAGTGGTCACATACCTTAAAATCCATTGATTATCCTCTGTGTCAAATATATTAATAAACTTTTTATTTCATTTTTTTTTTTTAATAAAAATGTTTGTTGTCATTTTTGTCTAAAATTTTGTTTTTGAAGGCTACTAAAATATTGTTTAGAGTCGGTAACTTTGGCAACTAATTATCAACTAATATAAAACCACCCAAAATCTATATATTGGTCTAGTTATAAATTCTACATCTCCTCGATATTTTTATTATATGTACATATAGAAAAAGGTCAAGAAAAATAGAAAATGCACAGCTGACAAAGAAAATAAAAGGATTTGTTGCTGTTGTTGTGATATTTATCAATGTGACATATTATTCAAATATGGCTGATATGCTTAACCAATCAAAATTGAATCCGTAAAGAGACAACGTTATACCCATGTACATCTATTCTCGTACTATCTTTTCCCTTCGAAAAAAAAAAAAAGGAAAAAGGGGCCAAAATCAGGTGTCGTTGATCAATTTTTTTTTACTTTTTTTTTTGATCGCGGTGTTATTCTTCCTTTACCTAAAAATGAATAAAATTATTCGTGACTTAGCGAGAATTAATTCGACTTCAATGCATCTACGTTCAAAACACTGCTAAGAAGAAAAAAAGTAGAAAATCAACAGCTGACAAGAAAGTACATTGACAAGCTGTATGTGTGTATGATGAGGCCATGAGAGGAGTCAAAAGGGTTTCCATATTAGTAGTAGATCTTAAATTTTACGCCCGAGCCATAGATTTTAAAAAGACAACTTTTTTCTTTTTTTTTGTCCTTAAGAGCACACATTTCTGCAATATTACATTCACATAGTGTACTTAACAGGGGCATACATAGATGGATAATCACGTGTGACCAAGATCAAAACACTAGGCCTAGAGTAACAGATACAATTGTAAAAGGTATTATTATTCTTGAGATACATTCAATGGCTCAGTCTTGTCCACCCCTTGTCTACAGACTCGAGTTTTTTTTTTTTCCTTTCCTGTGACTTTTACGCATTTTCTATGTACAAATTCAAAACTGACGAACTGTATGGTATATACACCAATTAAATCATTAATACTGATTTTGTATACAAACAACAGCTAATGTGACAACAAATCTTTGACTAGTACTTTAAGGATTTGTATATGATAATCAATGATGTAAAAAACGGCGATTTTTAAGCGTGCGAGTAGTTCTCAAAATGCCTGTTAGTTGGAACCCTACATACTAATATTCTTTCATCATTCATAAATCATCAAGCTGTTTTCCTTTTCCTTTTGATATAATAATTCTTATCATATGTATATTTGTATAATCTATTATTAAAGTTACGATAATATCACAGAACCTTTCCTTCAATTGGGGTTGAAAACTTTCTTAAAGTTAATCTCTCTCGAAAAAGTGACTTTATGGAAAAAAATTTGCTCGAAATAAAATATTTATACTTCTATCCTATAAAATGTTTCATTTGCTGACATTTTTAATGTGTTTTTAGCCATTTTCTTGAGTTATAGAAAAGGTTGAATAATTATAAATATCATTATTAAATCTTCAATCATTGTTTTTAAAATATGCAAATATCTAAAAACTTAGAGCTTTATTTTGTTAATGAATAAATAACCAATATTATCAAACTAAAAACTTGAAGATAATTATATATTCAGAGCAGAGATTACTATTTGTGTACTTATTTTTCTGAAAAATTAATACAAATAATGAAATTTTAACAAAAATAGCAATAAATCCAAAACTAATTTACCGATTTTGAAATTTGGAAAATTTCCTGTTTATTTAAAATAACATCTACAACTTTGATTTGAATAATATCTTTCTAAAACATCAATTTAATTAAATTAATTACTTTAAGTCCAAGAAGAGCTGTTTTGAGCCTGGAGCAGGGCTGTATCAGCTTCAGTCATAGCATTATATCGACAGTAAATAAGCTGGCTCCTTTCATAGTTACCATATCATTTTTGACGTCATCAAGGGGAAGGGCTACTCGCACGCATAGAAATCGCCGTTTTTTTACATCACTGGTAATGATAATATACAAATTATGATACCTTTTTTTTTTTTTTTTCAATTTTAAAAGGGATTTTACGTAAAATTGCTTTCATATATATTTTTAGAAGCCCATTTCTTATTCTCTTCTAACATTCTTCTTCGTCATTATATATGTATGCACATTATATTTTAATGTTCCATCCCATCCCTCTTTATCAATCATCAATGAAATCTTTCTTTTAAAAGAGGATCCTAGCATTATTTTCTCGAGTATTTTTTTTCAACTACTCAAATTTCTAAGAATAATTCCCCCTCTTCCTTTCTTGACAAAAAAAAAAAAAAAGCTTAACTAATTGATTAGATGAAGAAAAAAGAGGAAAGATCCCCCCGCCTCCCATTGCAACCAGTTTATAAATGGTACACAAGGGTAAATGTCTTTAAATAAAATAATTTTGAATGATTATAGTAATCAAAGAGCCTCAAAGTAGACGGATTTGAATTGTAAATTGCTGGATTCGCCAGGGAAAAATAACTCCCTTTGATAACTTTTATTATCAAGTTCAAATGTGCTCTACGGATAATTTTACATTTCTAACCTTATTTTGACTGTTCCCTCCTAATCAAAAAGAAGCAGAGTGGTGATGGACTTTGAAAAACTAACCAATACTAACCAGAAAAATATGTTTGCTTCAATTAAATCAAAAGATATAAAATTTCCACCAACGATCAACAATTGTTGTCTGATTTATTTTCATCATATGCTATTATGGAAATTTATATCTATTATTGACAAATTTGAATAAAGATCATTTTATGTACACGAAACGAAATGACTTCATTTTCATATATCATTAATTAAGGTGAATCCCTTCATAATGAGTAGATTATTTTGATTAAAGAATAAATGCTTTCTAGCATTCATTCTTTAACCATTCTTACTTACTAGATTACAAACATCCCTGAACAATTTTTTTTTAAATTTCAGCACAAATTAATGCCAGCAGAACTGTTCACAGTTCAATTTTTACGAGTCCATGTCAATTCTTTGATCTCTTATCCAAATTGAGTCGTGAGTCTTTTCATTTCAAGTCTGAGTCGAGTTGGACATCTCTATTTAACACTTAAGCTGAAATTTTAATTTTAATTTAGGCTATGATGAGAGAGGTGACAAAGGATGACATCCCGGTGTGTGAGTGAGTAAAAAAACACGCCTAGGATGAAATTAAAGCTCTGATACACAGCACATTTGCTGACAAACAGACAGACAGTGGGTCAGAAACCTTTGAATTTTCAAAGTAGGGAATCATAATAAATTAATTAATAGAAATACAAATATTTTTGCCAGCAACGTACCTAGGCTTAATATTTTAACGTCAAACAACACTGAAACAGTATCTAATTTTAGTAGACTTTACTTCAAAATAAATAAAAACATATAAAACAACAAAGTAATACTAGGTTCAAATCGATTGCTCTCAAGCAAAATGGGCCTAATACTTTCCTAATGCGTAGTAGGTATATAAATCCCGGAAATAATTAACTAATAATTATTAATTTGAAAGATTAAAGTATTTGAAATTAAATGCAGTTTCAATGTTGTTTCTACATTATCTACTCTATAGTTTGTTTGTTTTTTAATACCTTTTTAAAAACTCACTGGAACATTGACCATATGTCATGATCCTTAATCCTGCATGGATGTATTGAATCCCATGGAAAGGAATAACAACAACCACAACATAAAAGAAGAAGTACAAACCTTTTTATTCCTTTTTAAAAAGTTAACAATACATCAAAATCTACACTTGACTTCATATGTACCTATATTTTCCATTTAGAATATAACATCATAATGACAAAAAGTGTATAGAATTCATGCGTTAAATAATTATTTTGGACCTCTTTGCATAATGATTTCTGGGGAAAATGGCTACATACTATATGTATCTACATACATACTTATACATAGGCATATGTATGTACATAAAAAATGACTTCTTTTTTTAAAAAAAAAACAAAACAAAAAGAAGGTGTTGTGAAGTCTTCAAGTCATATTTTTATCGATTACTACTTCCTCTGAAGGTACATATATTATTATATGTATACATATATTATGTATACTTTCATTACAAGGCAAAATATGTGTAACCATAAATTCAAAGTAACAAACTTATGTATGTACATACTTAATAATAAGGGCACTCCTAACTTTGAAGGAAGTTGCAGAGTAAGAAGAAAAAGAAGAAAGAGAGAGAGAGAGAGAGCTCTAAGGACCTTTTATTATTATCTGGTGTGTTCATTCAAAAACGAAAATAAAAGTAATTAATTAATCTCATAAAATGTCGATATGTGATTCATTCAACCTTAGAGAGAGAGAGAGAGAGAAAGAAGAAGAGTTGAGAGAGAGAGATGGAAAAAAAAAAATGAAACAGAGAGAGCTTTCCTTTCATGGGTCATTAAAGAATCATCCTTGGATGGTAATGTAAACCTCTCCTTCCCCCCCCCCCCCCCTCCTCAAACAAACAAAAAATCAATTATACCTTGAATTAGTGACTGATTTGAATTATAATTCACTTTGACAAAATTTCAAATGAAATACCTCAAATACGTCACATATATTTATATTAATTTACTTAGGTAATTACTTAATAAACAAGCTTAAAAGTAATAAATAACTGCAATATTTTTATGCAAATATCAAAGTACTGTTTGAGTATCTCTTGCAATCGTCTTTGTTTGTCTTGCAACAATTTAAATAATGAAAAAAAAAAAAAATCTAAATTTTTTGATATTTAAAAAAATATTGATTTTTTGAAGAAGCACTTTTAAAAAAGATATGTCTTTACTTTACAAGCAATTATAATGATTTGAATGACTCTACTAAAAAATGTACAAATGTACAAGTTTTGAATTATAAAAGTCCATTTTTTTGTCATATATTCGATTCTAACCAAGCATTTTCACCTAATTCAGAAAAAAATACAGAAATATAAAATACATTTTTAGAATTTGAACAGATATATCTACAAATTACCTTATTATTTAATGGTTTAGTCCTTTACTTTAGTCTTTTAAGATGAAATATATTAATCCATCATGTAGATGGTTTAAAAAATTATTTTCCCAAAAAAAAAAACCTTTTTGTTGGCCACAGTAGCAAAAAATATTGATTAAGGGTCATTTTTGTGTTTCTTCAGGTAAAACAACAAACAAACATAGACATATTATTCTATGGGAAAAGTTTTGTTGATCTGTCTAGCTTTGTATTTTTTGATGACCTTTTCGTTTTTTAATAAAAAATATTTATTCTTGCTATTTTTTATCAATAAGGAAACCTAAAAAATTTGGCACCCTATTAAGTCGTCATCCACTCCAACACTGCTTATAAAAGGTTTTTTGCAGATTTTTTCGTTCTTGTTTTTTGTTTTGTTTTTCTGCACCGTCATTCGTAGGCTAAAGTTTAATTTTATGAGAAAATGACGCTGCAAGTATCAATTCCAATTCCAATATAGTCATATGATATCGAATTGGAAACACTTCTCAATATCAGAGTACCACTATAGTACTGGTATATTAAGCAAAGCTATAAGGTAGTGTTCATAAGTACTGGATCAGGTAACCGAGACATCCCCACTATTAAAAAAAACTACAACGATGAAAACTACAGTAATTATATACACATCTGATTTAATATATAATGTCATTTTTATAAAACCGTCTCCACTTAAAAAAATTTTTTTATTCAAAAATTTTGAATGACAAATATGTATATCTAAAAACAAAATGGTTTATAACTAGGAGTGATTCCATTCAAGCGTAGGAGAATCATGAAACCACTCCTCTCAGATTTCCACCAAATTCCAAAATGTTCCTTGATACAAATCATGTAGGGTTGCAAAAACTAAGCGAACAATTTGATATCCTTCAAAAGTTATGAGAACTTATATATTGACTCAATTTAAACTGTTTTTATTACGTAGCCTCCCCGATCTGCAACGGATTTTTTTGTAAGGAAACATAATTAGTCATATTCTGTGAACCAATTGATCAATTTACATATATAATAGTCAGAAAATTGGAACGTAGACACATTTTGAAGTGTTCAATTTAAAATTGTACACACTGAAAACAGTTTATTCTCAATGATAAAACGATGTTTTGCTTCTTTTTTTTCTTGACCAAAAGGCGAATTTTATTCATAATATTCGTTCATTTGTATAAATAACATAGCTTAAGAGGGACTAACAAGGAATAGAGTTTAAAGAATAGTGTGGGGAAACTGGTTTAAAATAATAAAATAACTAAAAGGGCCGCTATAAAACAAAAAAAAGGGTAATTGACAATAAGTAAAAACCAAAACTGGGCATTACAAAATATATAAAATCATTTAATTTCTCTGATAAACATGCTAATGAGTGGAATAATGTCATTCAGCTGGGTGTCATTGGAGGATCTTTTTTTGCGTAGACGACTTGTTGTGTCTTTGTTAAAATAGTATTGATTTTTAGTTCATCCTTTCCGCTAAAATATGTTAAAAACTCCTTCATAGGTCCGAAGTGATTGGCCAACTCATTCGATATTGATTTGTAAGTTTCTTTTAGCATCTTGCAGACCCAAAAGAGATGATCTGTGGTCTCCTTTTTGTCCTGGTAGAAGATTCAGACACTCTCTAAGCCTTGAAAAAACTTAGATCGCACCTCGAAATGTCCCCGAAAGTAGGATAGTAATCGGTTTTTTATTCCTTGTTGATAACTTCTCTTCTTCTCAGGTAAGCAGAAAAAGGATTCATTGTTTTGGTTTGGAATATACCTCTTATGTGTGAATTTGAGGCCATTCTGAAAGGAATCAGCGGCCTCTGAACACATTGAAATCTTCCCAGTTTTGATTTTAAAAATAACTTAGCCATTCTGTCAATCATTGAGGTTGTTGACCAGTGGACCTCTGCAGCAATATCAAACGAAATTGTGCTCACTTCAGGGAAGTTCAGACGTTCCTTTAAGGGCAGTTCCCAACCTAGGGAGAGTTTCAACTTTGTAACAACTATAAATGATAAAACGATGTTTATATCATTTGGAATTAATATACGTGTGTGAGAAGTGGGCCACGTAAAATATGGCCCTCAGGCCCTGGGTGGAATATTCCTCGACTAGTATAATGTTACTTCTTATGACTTTTGAAGAATGTCTCAAACTTTCTGACTTCTGTAACTGTGAATTTTAACGAAAATCATGGAACAGACTATTGTCAACTAAAATGTTGATCCTTTTTTGATATTTTAATCTCAGGTGACTCAACTCATCAAAAGCTAAGACATGTAGGGGCTTTCCCTCAACCGCTTAATCAAGAGATAGTTCAAATTCAATCCCTCAATGTTGAAAATAAAGAGCCTTTTGAGCAGGCGGTCAAACCACGCTCTGGAAGATGTCACAAACGATGCTCTCGACTTTTCAAAAAAGGAAAGGAATGAAGAAAATGTTATTTTTCTTTCTTTCTTTCTTTCGTTCGTTCCCTCCTTCTTTCAACTCAACAGAATCTCTGCTAATAACTATGTAAAACAAAAATAGTTCATGAACAAGTAATTTGTATTAGACATAGATACAAACAATCTCACGCAACCTTTTAAGAAGAAAATGTCAAAAGAGTTTTGTCAAAAAGAGTTACGAATAAATACGAGTAAATGTTTGCTCATAATAGTATATCACGACGAGCTTTTTGAGATAATCAAACATACACTGTATTCTCCCTCTCTTCAGCTGATTTTCATCTTTTGACTCTTTTGATTTAAAGCAGCTGACTCTACGTGTTATGAACTCAAAAAGGGTATTATTACTACTTATGATTTTGATGCATAAAAAATATATTATATCAAGGATTGCGCGCCCTTTTTTTGAATTTTGAATATATTACAAGTAGTAACGATTGGTTTGTGATCGGCAGAATTTATAAATATACAGTATATCTAAATAATAACTCTGCATAATATTAACAAGTTGGCAACAAGGAAAATACAGAAGGGTAGCAGCTACCAGTTGTTTTTCCAAATTTTTCCTTTCCCTTTTGTCAATCGAGGTTGCGAGTGGACAAAAAAGCTCGACGTAATATGTACTCCCTGGGTATGATGAGGAGGGGTCAATTTGTGTAGGGATTAGGGTCAAAATGATGGACAACATGATAGGCTCTTATATATATATATATATATATATATATAAATTCAACGCTTTCTCCTGGTTAATGAGACTAATAACATTCCCTCATAAATAAACTATATTTTATTCATTCAGGTATTTTTTCTCCTTCCAAAAAAAAAGAAAAAAAAGGAAAAGAAAGAAGAGGAGTTATTTATGTACATAGAATGTAGGTAAAAAAAGGAGATCCCATCTTCATCATCAACATCATCATAATGGTGCGATGTATGCAAAGAGAGAGAGAGAGAGAGAGAAAAAAAAAAAGAAAAGAAAAGGAAGTGCCCTTTACGTTCTGACGGTTATAAATTTACTATATATATATATATATATTATATGTTAACTATAATAAGAAGTAAGTGTGTGGAGTCATCATCTGTCTTTTCCATACTCTCTTATCTACTCTTCCCTCTCTCTCTCTCTCTCTCCATCAGTGGAGACATTATAACCCCTGCATAAAATGGATGAAAAAAAAAAGAACTCTGTTTTCCCAGATTTTTAATTCGATTGAAGAAGATGTTGAGAGGGAAAGGAAATGAGGGGGAGAGAGAGAGAGAGAGAAAGACACGGACATATAAAAAAAAGGAAAAAAAAGGAAAAAAAAAGGGGGAAAAGGTCATTAACTAATAAGTAAGAAAGGGTAATAATATTTGATCAACCCACACAAAAAGGAAAAAGTGTTTGAAAAATTTGTCAAGATATTATTAACGAAGTGAGCAACAACAACAACAACAACCCACTCAACCTTTCATATAACTCCATACTAAATAAAAAAACAAATTTGTTTGTACAATTGTAGAAAGTTTCTTTAAAAGAATTTTTTTTTTGTCCCTGGTCATGTTTTTTTTTCTCTCCTTTTATTTAACTTTTATTTATTTTTATTTTTAAAGAAAAAAAAAAAGAACTACAACAACTCAGTTTTGATCAAATGTATCACGTGAGTTAACGTGACTAACGTTAATTATGTGGCTGCTTATGATTATTACTATAAAACAAAACAAGAAAGGAAGCCAAAACTTCAGTAGTAATAAAGGAAAAATGATAACAGCTTTAGAAAACAAAAAGTACTGCACAAAGTGCCAACTCCACAAAATCTCGCACGCGGCTATTTGTTTTCCAAAGCTGATATCATTTTTCCTTTATTACTGAGGGGAGAACATCTACCTGATAGTAAAGATCTTGCATGAAGAAAGAATACATGCATTAAGGTTAATAAAGCAAATAAAATGTAAACAAAAAGGGCTCAAGTCCTCGTATAATTATTATTAGTTAAAAATATATAATTTTCTGCCTCTCATCTATGGTAATTATATAATGTTATTATTTATTATTGATACCTTCATTTGTGTACATATATAAAGGAGAATAGCAGCTTGTAGCTCAGTCAAACGTCATGACAGCTCAAGCTGCTTCCCTCTCAACATTCATCAAATTGTCAGAGTTACCAGGTTGATGATTTTCTCTTTCTTTTTATTTTGACAAACCCCATTTGCACATTATTTACATTCCTAGTAATGAGTGTGATCTCTATCACAAAAATAACGACAAAATTTTGTGTGAGCCTTTAATTTGTACACTCATTTCCCTTATTAAAGTTTGGATCCTTGATTTATTGAATTCAAATTAGATATTGTTAAGACATCATAAAAAAAATCCTTAGTATTAAATGAGAAAATGCTCAATAGTAGACGTAAATGAATAATAATTACCAATGGATTTTGAGCAGAATTACTCTCTCTCTCTCTTTTTTTTTAGAGAGGAATGTTGTATTCAAATAAATAAATAAAAAACAAATTAGATTTTAATTAAATTAAGGATTAAATTTTAAGGGATGAAGCAAATCATATACATACATACATACATTGAAAGTCTAAATGGATCCAATATTGTACATAAAGTCCCCAGAGCTTCCCATTATTTTCCCTCATCCTTTTTCTTTCAATGTCTATTCAAATAAAAACTAAAATATTTGAATCCCATGATATACTCACTTCATACTCAATGTCCTGATTTTTATAATAAAAATGCCCACGATTATAATAAAAAATATGTTCATAACATGAACTCTCGTAAATGATGGGGAAACAAAGACGATCTCAGAATATTTCGTTGATGACCTTCCACCTACTAGCTGATTGGGTAGTAAGTATCTCTTATCAATAGGAATGTAAATAATATGCAAAATGCCGCGTGCGAGATTTCGTGGAGTTGGCACTTCGAACAACAGTACTTTTTGTTTTCTAAAGCTGTTGTCATTTTTCCTTTATTACTGAGGGGAGAACAAGCAAATACAATGTTAGAAAAGGGCTCATGTTCTCGTAATAATTGTTAGTTTACGACTTGTACGCTAGAGATATATAATTTTCTGACATTAATTTGAGTTAATTTTCTGCCTCTCATCTATGGTATACATAAATAATGTTATTATTTATTATTGATGCCTTCATTTGTATATGTATATAAAGGAGAATAGCAGCTTGTAGCTCAGTCAAACGTCATGACAGCTAAAGCTGCTTCCCTCTCAACATTCATCAAATTGTCAGAGTGGCCAGGTTGATGATTTTCTCTTTTTTTTTTTATTTTGACAAACCCCATTTGCATATTATTTACATTCCTACTTATTAACTTGATCAACAAGGAAGATCAAAAAACTGCTGAAATTAGTTTAGTACTAACTAATCATACAAAAAAAGTTAAAACTTTTGCTTGTGCCTGAATTATGAATGATTAAGTCTGTTTATAAATGGCTTCTTTATATATATATATATATATTATTATAATTTTAAGAATCTTACACAGTGTGCCTTGCAGGCCCAGTGATGAATAACCTAGCGTCCTTGAGAGCAAATCATCCATGTTTGTCCTCTTACAAAGATCCCCTTGAATTGTGTAGATTAAAAAAAAACGTCATACTATCCCTCAACCTCTCCTAAAGAAAAAGACCTAAAATCAGTTGGTAGTTAACCCATTTGTACCAACTGGAAGAGGGAACATAATCGACAGCTGACAAAAATAGAGTTGAGTTGTAAATCTTTAGGCTATATAATATGTAGTCTCGTAAATATATTGTGTATTTATACCATTGGTGAACACTTACATTTGTAAAAAAAAAAAATACATTGTTTTTTTGGGGAGTTTTTTTGTATAGTTTCACTCATTCATGGGAAAAGGAAAATCTCATATTTTAATAAACTATAAATAATATATTGAGAAAATAGGGAAAGGAAGGGTTGCGAGAGTTTAATTCCTTTTTCTTTTCTTTTAGAAAGGAAAAATGGGGAAAAAATCCTCCCCCCCCCCCTACATAACGTAATCCATATATTTTCATAAATAATGTACTTTTGTACTGTCAAATGAAATCCCAATCACGTAAATGAGTTAATGAGAGAAGGAAAGTGCGCGTAGTTCATAGCCCATTAAGGAAATATACAATATGTATGTACATATATATATATATACATATATGTTCCATAGACGTATGTATATAACATCTACACTCCTCTCTTCAAAAATTAATGGGAGAAGAGAGGGAGAGAAGAAGGATAGAAAGCAATCAGTTATCACTGATATAAGCTCAAATTATATAACGATGGTTATTTGTAGTAATGTATGAGGAGAAAAGAGAGGAACAAGGGGGAATTAGAAGTTTTTCTACGGGGTTTTCAGTTGATTGCTCAAATAGATTATATAGTAAAAACTTTTTGCACTCTATGGAAGGCTCCATCTACATACATATATGTAAAAATGTGCCAAACGAGAGTATTCTATTATTATTATCTACTAAAACAGAAGGAAAATTAATGTCCACGCAACAAAATCCTTCTCAATGCTCACTCAACCTTCCTTTGATTAATACATTCTTATCATTACATTTTATAGGTTGTCATAATAAGAATTCTGGCCTTGGAGCAAGTCCTCAATTACAATTAAGTAATGCTTCACCTAGAACATGTGCTACGGTTCAACCCAGTAATGTTCCTAAAAGAGATGACATTCTCGAAAATGGGGGAGCATCTAGCTTTGCTGCTGCACTCCGTAACCTAGCGAAAAATGTAGCGATGAACTCTTCCTCTTCCTCCAGCAGTTGCAGTAGTAGTTCCTCGTCAAGTTCTACTTCCTCAAACGGCAATAGTAGTGGTGGTATGAATAAAAGTAATGCAGAAGAAGTTGCTAAGATGTCCAGTCCTGCTCAAAGTGCTTTGCTTGATGTTAGAAAGGTAAGTCAAATGAATTGAAAATAGGTTCACACTCTATATTTTTAGATTTAGTACGTATTTACCATATATGTATAGTGTGTACAAGTTGCAACTTGTATAAGCAGATTGTACAAATTGCAATTATAGTATGTCTCATACTCACTAGTATTCAAATGATCTTCAAATATTCTCACCAATTTACCATTTTTAAAATCCAGAGTCTCATTGAGCATTTTTGTGTCTTGTTTGTTTCTTGTGGGAAAACGACGCGGGAGAATTTGAAATTCTTCCGCGATATGGGTTTTCCCTCCTACATAATACATATACAAACAAGGAGCTCGTGTGAGTTAATCAGCAATATCTTCATTCAGAAAAATATTGTTGAATATTGAAGATCATTTCTCGTTCTCAATATTTTACGTATCGGACGGGACGGTTGACAGATGTACGAATTCATTTTTAATGTATGTACCCATCATGTAATGCAGTATTTCTCAACTGGAGGGTCGTGAAGAGTTTTTTTTTTTTTTTTTTATTTGAAAGACTTTACTTTTTCTTGCTTTTAAGAAAAAATAAAAATGGATCGTGGTAAAATGACTTTGACTATGTAGGTCTCAGTGGAAAACCTGGTTAAACCACTGATCAAATGTGAATTCAATGCATTTACAATGCTTCATTCTCCTAGGGGCGTCAGTACCTTTCATGTATTGATAACACCATAATCCCTTCAGCTGATTTTCATCATTTGACTCTTTTGATTTAAAACAGCTGACTCTACTTATTATTTAAAATTTTGATATATAAAAAATATATTAAAATGCGTGCCCTTTTTTTGAATTTTTGATATATTACAAGTAATAACGATTGGTTTGTATATTGGTATAATTTATCAATGTATAGTATATCTAAATAATAACTCTGCCCAATATTAAAGAGTTGGCAACAAATAAAATACAGAAGACTAGCTACCAGTTGTTTTTCCAAATTTTTCCTTTCCCTTTTGTCAATCGAGGTTGCGAGTGAACAAAAAAACTCGTTGTGAGACTCACACATTTAGATATTTACAAGTAAGAGAAGTCTTGCCTTATACTATGAAAATGTACAACCCTATCCATGAGGCTTTGAAGAATCTCTTGGTTTAGGCCAGTGTTTCTCAACCTTTTTTTTTTTTTTTTTTTTTTTGTATCTAATGTTACACTAATGATCTTCTAAGAACATTACAGCATATTTGAACCAATTTTAAAAAAGTAAACAGGGGCTTCCGTAGCTCCTTTGTTTTTGGAGGGGGGCTAGCTCATTTATTATTATTATTATTATTTTTGAAAGGCAATTTTCTGAAATTTTTATTGACGTAATTAATATTCACTTTTCATATTTTAGTAATTGTACTATGAAAAATAATTTCAAAACATCTCCTATCACATTGGTTGAGAATCACTGCATAAGGCTACTGTTCTATATCTACGACACAATACCTCGTCGTTTCTAACTCGTTGCAATCTCATAAAAAAAGCAATTTTCAAAATTGTAAGAGATCCGTGTGCCATCAAGGAATGATAGATGAAATGGTCCATAAATGGATCCATTCCACACATTTTTTTTTTTTTTTGCATTTTTTTGATAATTAATTATTTTTAAAATGGTTTTTGAGAATTATAAAAAAGAAATGGAGCATTATGTTATAGGTTAATGGTACAAAAGAAATGATCTGTTAAAGTCGTCATCAAATTACTATAAGTAGGGTTTTACTGCTGATTATAGTAGTCTTTAAAACATCAACAACTTCTGTGTGTGGTTTTTTTTTTTTTTTTTTTTTGTGAGTTTTCGATTTTCTACTTATCGCCACATAAGTTGATTCTGAACGTTGATTGTTATAACTCGAACGAATTATGGAAAACACACTGTATTCTTCCTTCAGCTGATTTTCATCATTTGACTCTTTTGATTTAAAGCAGCTGACTCTAAATGTTAGTAACTCAAAAATGGTATTGTTATTACTTATGATTTTCGTATATATATATATAAAATATATTAAATTGCGCGCCCTTTTTTTGAATTTTTGATATACAGGTGTTAACGATTGGTTTGTGATTCGTAGAATTTATAAATATATAGTATATCTAAATAATAAATCCTTGATTTAGTATATTTTTTATGCATCAAAATCATAAATAATAATAATACCCTTTTTGAGTTACTAACATTTAGAGTCAGCTGCTTTAAATCAAAAGAGTCAAATGATAAAAATCAGCTGAAGGGAGAATAGAGTGTGTTTTTGTTTAACACCATGGTGTCCCAAAAAGCTCGTCGTGCTAATCTCTGCTATACACTAAAAAGTGGTATATTTTAGAAATCTACCACTAGAAAATAAGAGCGCCATTTTCAAGTTTAAATATCCATTACAAAATTATAAAAAGGCATTACAATCTGGACCTTACACAGTTCAAATTTTGTTACATACAGTATTTATTGATGTAGTGCCAAGGAAAGGGTATTCATTTCTTCTCATGGGAATGGCAGCAAGGGTTATAATACTACTGGGCCCCAAACTACTAATAAGCATTTAATTGACAATTTTTAATTTTGATTTTTAAATAGAGTGATTAACTGTCCTCCTTTGCCTCGGACACTTTTTTATAAATTCATGAAATCTTCGATCTTTTCCGAGAAAGAGTAATTGTTAAAGGACCTAAAATGATAGTAAAATTAAAAATAAAGGAAGACACAATTCAAAATATAGCGTCAAATGTGCTCTTTAAAAAAAAGATCAAAATATGGTCACCTTGATGGTTTCAATCAGGGGTGTCAAACTCATTTCACATTGCGGGTCACAACCGATCCCTAGGTAGATGTCGTGGGCCAGACCATTAATATTATAGTATAATTAGCTATAAATAACCAAAATATCATCATGTCTTCCCTTTGTTTTGATTTAAAGGAGAACAAGGACATTGTTAAATTTCACTACAAATGTATTGAGCAACACTTTTACAAAACATTTCACAAAATTGCACAAGCTTTAAGTAACTAGAAAATCGAAAATTATAATAATGAACTTTACATGAGATTACAATATGAGACTTATAAAGAAAGAGTATAACATGCGCCCCCCCCCCCCCCCAGCGGATAATTCATGAATTACATTTAATTAAAAAATTTAATCCATGTCTTTCATTTATTTTTTCCAATTTCAAATTATCCTACGTGCCTGATTGAATCTCCTTGCGGGCCACATGTTTGACATCCCTGGTTTAAATACTTGGATTTTACACTATGTTTATTATTTGTTATTGGATATCAATCCAGTTAATTGATCTCTTTATAGGGCTTTGATCGACAAGTACGACATTCTAGTTCAAATAGCGTTCCATCAAAGAAAATTCCTACTATACCCTCACCCATGACATCAATCTCTCCCAAAGCAAAGTCTCAACACCATCCTGGTGAGATCCAAGGGAGAGGAACCGGATTTCAACCCTATAGAGCTCATCCTTCAATCTGTGAGGGTTCAATGATAAATCCAGCCAGTTCTCAGCCCAGTCTGAGCAATTCATCCTCCTCAAATAAATTTATTTCCCCGTCATATACGTATCCCATCTATGGTACTCCACATTTGCCATATCCAGTCGGGTATGTTCTCTATCTACACCAATAATACAATGAATATTTAATATTGTCATTTCGTTTTGCAGTTTTGAGCCACCGAGTCTGTATAGAGCACAGTATGAAACTTATATGGCTAGTATGGCAGCAGCATCCTCTCCAATTATTCCTATATCAACTGCCTTTTCTAATACTCCATCATATGCACCGAAATCGAGTACGGTTGTCTCTCCGGGAGAGCCATCACCAAATCATCAATCAAATCCGCAATCCAAAAAGGAATTAGTGCACAATACAAATAGGGGCAAAGAGAAAGATGCTTTGGATGAAGAAGAGCCTTCTCCTCCAAAGAAAAAGTGTCTATTTGTTCGACCCTTCGAAGACAATTATAGCTCACAAAAGAAACCAAATTCCTATCAATCCTTTAAGGAACCTGTTATGAACACTACGGCGTATCATCCGCCAATTCCGACATACATTCAGTCAAGTTCTCCCATAAAGCAAGAGGAGTCTACTACAAACCATCAAATTAAGAGTGAAACGAATTCAAATAATCCAAACATTAAAATGGAAGAAACTGAAGTCAAAGGCAATCAGCAGGAATCAAAACATATGGTTTGTATCCAAATATGTGCATAGTAGGGAATTTTTGCAAATAGCATTGCCAAATTTTGGAATTGTAGAGTCAATATACTTTAAAGGACATGATAAAAACACATTTATGCATGAAATTAGCTAAATTTTCAAATTTAATATATCTTTATATAATATTATATTATTATGAATTATTTAACAAAATTTATTTCAACATTTAGCGGGAGTCCCATGTGATTCATTCAGAAAATAATTCATCTCCTTATAAGAGTAATTCAAAAGTAAGCTCCAAGTCTGAATCGTCAGACTCCAAACAAAAGACCATTATTGAATGTGAATCAACTCAAAATGAATCTATTCAAAAAATAGAAGAAATCAAGTCCCTTCGAAGTATACGTATCGTTTTAAATCGTAAAAGAGCAGGTACTTTTCTCCCCGATCCATTAGACGGAAAATTAATTATAGAGACATCTTTAAAAAATTTCTTCTTCCTACATTAGATCCATTTAAGTCAGAGAAGACTATGCGTTCTCCTACTCCTCCAAACGAACAAATGGAAAAAATGGAGTTCTACGACTCTTCCTCCTCCCCTTCCCTAACTTTGCCTTCTACGCCGCCACATTTAAATAAGCTCCCCGAATCTCATGCTAAAAGCTTGTACCTCAATGTAATTGGGTTGACTCGTGTTCCAGACAATAAGAAGCCAGGTAATCAATTCAGTTCATCATCAATATATATATATATATGTATACTTAAAAGCCTCTTTCCTTGATTTGTAGAAAGGGAAGACATTTGGAATATAGCCCTTGATGATCGATTGCATCGAAACTCTATCAATACAACGACGAAGTACCTCATTCAACTAAGAAATATGAATCCAGTCAAATCACCGAAACTAAATATGGGTTTCCTACCACCAAACATACTCTCAAAGTCGAACAAATCCTCATCTCGAAAAACTCATTTCATCACCACGGTGCATAATGGCCTAAGTCTTCCAAAATTACCCATAGATCTAGGAAGCTTGGTTCCAGTCTCAAAATCCCTACTCAATGAAGTAAAGAAAACGGCGGACTCTTCCCCTCCAATCATTGTAACGACACAAATGCTGCAAAGCTCAAACACGATATCTGCTACTTCTGCTAACTCTGCCATCCTTAACGTGGGCTCAAATACCTTTGAGCTTAAAAGCGTTACACCTGCATGGACCGGTATTGAAAATGTGATTGAGGGCTACAAAAAGTATCATCAGGGTAAGGAAAAGGATTCTTTATGAATACAAATGGTGATATATGTACTTTTTGTTTGATTTTATAGAGAGAGACAATGAAATACTTATATTGAGTCAACACTTGAAATTCTTAAAGCAAGAGGAAGCCAAGAAAAGATCTCAGTTTGATACGTACACGTCACAAATGGCCTCCTCAGTTCGTCATAAAAATTCACTAAAAAGTAAAAAATCCAAACTTCACGAAAATATTAAAGAAATGGCCGATTTATTAATGAAGATAAAAAATCTATAGATTACATTGAAATAAAAAAAAATTATAAATCACAGAAAAAGTTGTTGCATTTTTCATTCATTTAAAAAATAACAATAATTAATTATAATCCTCGTATTTTACTAGTAAAAATAAGGCCAGGCTGAATCTAATAAATTGAGCTCTGGATTCAAGCTCTTTCCTAATCCTTCAATTACAATTATGGAAATTATTACCATGGAAAAGTTTGAATCAAGTTTCACTCTGTGATTTCGAAAAACATCAAATACACTATTGAGCAATTTAGAGACCTCAACCCTTCCAAGTGAGAGCTCTCCATTCTCTATTGCATCATCAACAATGATCCCTATTTCCTCAATAAATTTTTCTGGATTTTTACATTCGTGAAGGGATTGCTCCAAAAATAATTTTCCAACAGTTCTTCCATCCCCACGAATAACTGCTTTAAAGACGGAACGAAAGTTTTGAAGGTCTCCTTCAGATAAGGCTGTTGCAATACCAGGGTCTAGAACAACAAGTTGCTCATTCTTTGCTACAAGTATATTTCCTGGATGAAGATCCCCGTGCACAAAATTATGCTGAAACAACATGCGAAAAAATACATCAACCCCTTTTGCTGCCAAATTCTTTTTGAGGGCCGTATTTTCATCGTTGGTGAAATTTGATATTCCTGAGCCTTCAATGAAGTGCTCAACAAGAACATCCGAAAAGCACATTCCCTGAATGGGCTCTGGAAAAATTACATTCGAGTCTCCTTTGAAGTTCTTGATAAACCTTTCCAAGCTCCTTGCTTCTCTTCTTAAATCCATTTGATGCATCATGGATTCGGAAAATTCCTGAATGAACTGTCCTGAACTAAGCCAATATAGATCAGGAATCATCCACTCTAGAAGCAAACACATTTTTTTAAGGAAATATAAGTCCTCATTGAATTTGTCCTTTATATTGGGATGGAGAACTTTAATGGCTACACGTGTTTTGGGGGATGATAGGAGAATACCTTCGTATACATGAGCACAACAGCCTTTTCCAATGGGTATGGGATTAATGTACTCAAACACAGTAGGTCCTAATCGTTTAAAAATCAAGGATTGAGTATATGACCAGTCGTGTGATGTCTCTACGTTATTTTGAAGTTTGGATAAAGCCTGAATGAGTTGTGGGGAGAATAAATCTCTACGAGTGGAGGCCCATTGACCTAATTTGACAAAAATGGATCCGGATTCTTCAAGCGATTGAACTAGAGCCTCAGAGAATTCTTTTCTGAGTATATATAATCGAAATAAGAATCGGATCCAAATCCATAGTAAGTGAATGATTCTGAAGGAGAGATGAAGAGCTTTGTATGTCTTTATATAAAGGGACTGGGGAGGATATCCAGGATTTTGTACATGTTTGGGCTCTTGAGAAGGTACTTTGACAATCAGAGGAACAGCAAGTACTAGTAGACGTGGCGTCTTTTTAAGTCTCAACAAAGGAGTTAATCCTTTGAGTATCCTCAATCTTGTGGATAAAGCTAACATTATCGAAACATGAACGATACTTTTAACAATTAAAATGCTACATTCAGATTCAACTTATTAGTTTTGTCTTTTTATTGTATGTATGTACGCGTAACAATAGTTTGAGACGTACCTTTAGATGAATGTTTGCAATACTAACCTGTGAAAACGCTTCATTGCATTAGCAAGGGACATTTATATCCTTTTTTCAACTGAAATAAATTAAAATAAAATCTGTGAAATGTTACTCCTAGTGTTTGGTGAAGAAAATTAATTTTAAAAGGCAGAGAATTAGAAAACGAAAGGCTTTTTTCTATGAATTCATTATAAATTTAAAGTGTTTGTTATTAAACTATTCTACACACAATGACCCTTCTTGTTAAATCACGCAACTTTTTTCATGAAAAAATTATGCTTACAATACAGCCAACCTGGTCTAACGGTCACCTGCTTTGAGATTGTCACTCTACTAAGCGGTCATATCCAGTTCCCATGCAGGAAATTTATAGCAAAAATGCACTGACTTAAGCGTGCCCATGCAATCCCTGACCAAAATAATGCAACGATCACTTTTTTCAGCGTTTACTGATTCTTAAATATAAAACATCAGAGATAGAAGTTCTACTCCCAGTCACTTATTCATGTTTTTATACAAGTCCGATCCTGTATATGTAATTTAAATACATGTATCCACCATATGCAATAAATAATCTGAGAATGAATATGACAATTTTAATGATGCATTATTCACATTTAACCATTTTGTAATGGATGGTTTAACTGTACATATATTAGGTATATTTATTTGTGACAATGTATTGAGCTTTACCAAAGATGAGGCTTCGTGACTTTTAATGTGTCGAGGTTGAGTGGGCTAAAAGGCACTGTTCCTGCTCTTTTGTTGTGTCTGTGTATATATGTGTGTTAGCTAGTGGAGTGGAGTGGCTGTTGTAGTGGTGCGCGTAATGTTATTTATTAGTTATTTTATTCTCGAGTCAACAGCTCAAAGAAGGGGAGGAAAACAAAACATTATTAAATATCCGAAATGAGTGGTTCGTCTTCTGGAGGGGCCCTGGGAGGAAGCGGGGATACGAGTACGATGCCAACGGCGAGCAGCTATCACCAATGCCTCAAATCCTCCGTGATTGCCATTTTATCCGAGACTGGTTTTTCGACAGTGGAGTCCTCCTACGTCCTGGATGTCCTCTGTGAGATCCTTCAAAGCCTCATTTATGAGCTTGGACGGAGTTCGCGTGCCTTTGGAGATCTTGCGTGTCGGAGTCAGCCCCTGCCTGCGGACGTGGTGGTGGCCATGGTGGAAATGGGATTTAAAATGGTGGGTCTTCGTGAATATGCGCTACGGACGGGAAGGAAAACCCTGGGGAATCCCCATCCTGCACAACCTCCAAAGCCCACTTCAATCCTTCACACGGGAGATAGGAGCAAGCGCGTCAAGACTCATTTCATCCCCGACTATTTCCCTGAACTCCCAGACTCACACTCCTTCGTCCGAACGGCCACTCACAAACAACCCATTACGGACTATGAGTCTGTTCGGGAAAAGGCTTCTTCTCAGAAACGAGACGTGGAGCGGGCTCTAACGAGATTCATCGCCAAAACGGGCAAGACGCACTCGCTTTTCAAGACGGATGACACTAATTTATATCCTCTCATCTCGTGTGATCGCTCCATGGCCCCAGAAAGTCCGGATCTACCTCCATATTTGAACGCTCTTCTTTTCAAAGATCAAATTTTTGAGGAGGATGAAAGAGAGTTCTTACCCAAAAAGAGGGAGGAGAAGCATGATCATGATGATGATGACATGAAGGATGAGGACGGTGGTGAGAAGAAGGAAAAGATCAAGGAGGAAGAGTCGGAAAGCTCAGCTCCCTCGACTTCCCCCTCAAAGAAAGAAGCTAAATCCCCTAAAGACAAATCTGAATCAGAGACTTGTACAAACCCTTATATGCGTCTATTAAAGATGTCAAGACTCACTCCCGTTTCAAAGTTTAAGAAAATACCTCCATCATGATTTCGTTATTTTATTAGTTATTAAATATCTCATTCATTTATCATTATATACTACAACTATCCTCTTCAAATTTAATTAAAAGTATATTTATCTTTATTCATTTCCATTACGAGTAAGGGGAAGATAATAATTATAATTAGGAATAATCATAATAACAGTTATTACTTATTATTTATAATGAATATATATATATATATATAATCGCATTAAGGCGGCTATATACCAAGACTTAATTGCGTTTACTCAGGTCATTCATATTTCATTCTCCGGTACTTATTGTAAAAAAATATTCACAATCCGTACGCACCATTACTTCCGTTTCTTTCTCAATCACTTCACCGATTTCAGGGACAATCGTCTCTTCATGTGCTATAATTTGTTCTACATCATCCGCTTTAACAATAACATCTGGAGACAAATCAAATTGAACATCCTCAAATTCATTTTCAGCATCGATAGTCGTATCCTCTTCTGTTTCCTCCTCTTCTTCCCCGTACTCCTCTTCCAGAGTTTCTTCCGTATACTCTCCTACGTCTCGTACAAAGAATTCCTCGTTTTGTGTGTCCCCTCTCTCATAGGGTGTAAAATCCGAGGAGCCGGCCCCAACGCTCTTCAATGTGGCATCATCCTCATTTTGACTGATATTTAGTATTCGGAGATGCATAACAACTTTCAATGCGCTTGGGAAGTTTCCATCAGCACAAATGTCGCGAACACTGGATTGAAAGGCATCAAAGGGTGCATGGTTCAGCTTCCTCGTTAGCAAGTAATTACAGTTCTTTGTCTTTAAAAATGAATATAAATCCTTTGTGGAGCGAATGGACATGACAATGCTATCTTGAAAGGGGAGTCTCGTGATTTTATCATCTATTCCAATTAACATATTAGATATTAGTCGCTCCATTTCATCCAAAGCATGGAACTGATCAATGAGTTGGATCCCAAAGCCACAAGATAATTTTTTAGAGTCCAGTATTTTATTAGAGTTCATAACGTCAAACCAATTGTTGATAATAAAGACGGCTTTCGCTTTGACAGACTCTGGATCCTCAGATATCTTTGCGATAGCCTTGGCTGACGACTCTGAAAGTAACTGTATGGCAAGAATAATTCTTTTTCTTACACTTCCTTTGCAGGTTATATGAAGGTCTGTCAATTTATTATGTAGTTTATCATCACTGGAAACAATGGCGTCATGCCTAAGAATATTTTCAAAATCCTCTTTAAGCAGAGGAACGAAGCCAGTATTCCCGTCCGGTATTTGGAACCCATTATCAATGACATGATTTCGCAGCAAGCGTAGCATATGAAGTGTATCAGCAAAGGCATATATGACCCTATCACTTGCAAATGGATTAGGAAAAGAATGTTGGGCTGAATTTAAACCCAATTCTGATATGAGCTTATGATTTCGTAAACTAATGGTTGTGGCCACAACGTAGATCCCATTCTGTTCCAAACACTGAACGATGTCAAGAAATAAGTTTTTATTGATATTAGTATCAAATTCGTAGTAGACAGGCTGAGAAAAGTCTTTAACAAGCCCACTGATTATGACCGTTTGAACTTTGGAGTGTGGTCCAAATATGTTTTTGGTAAGAGTATCATACTCACACTTCTTCTTCAAAATCATTTCATTTACAGATATGACAGCGTAGCGCTCATACTTATCCTCTGTATTTTCCAACAAGTCCTTTATTCTTTGAATTCCATTTTCTTGCAGTCCTGGAGGACAATGAGTCGTTTTGATCCACCTCTCCAAGGTTCGATTACTGGGTAGTGCAAGAATATTTTTGGAGTCAATGTACTTGTAGGCTTTATTACTAATGGATTGGAGCGCTAATGCAAAGGTAATGTCTTTTTTCGTATAGCCTTTCACATTAGTATCGGGTTTGAGGATTTTAGATGCCTGAAAGAGGAAGAGGATATTGTTGTTATACTACTACTGCTACTACGCTAAGCAACCTGTTGAACCAAGTACCTGAGCGGGGGTTTGCGTTTTGAGTAGGGTTTTATACACAAGGTTATCAACATAACTTTTTGATTTAATATGTTTGAGCTCCTTTTTTAATGCCATGATCTCGGCTCTATGTCGTTTCTTTTCAAGGATGTACTTTTCCTGCAAGGACTTGAGTTTTTGAAGAGTGCGTGCCTGATTGACTTGATTGATGACGGACGTGGCCTCATTCGTGAGATCCAAGGATCCGTTTTTGAAAATGACCGGACTCACATTATGATAATCATGGTGATGAGTGGAGAGTGAGTGAGGGTCACTTGGGGACTCAAGGCGCTTTAAAAGAACGCGTGGACTCGCGTTGATGACTTTTTGTCCCTCATTTTTCTTTTTCCCGAGTTGCACATAGGACGTTTGTGAGGGAAGTCCAAGATTAAGGGTAGGAACACTTCCGGGTTTGAGTCTTTTGACTAAGGGAAGACCAAGGAGCTCATTTTTGAGATCGCGAAGGAAATCGTCTTTTAGAAAATGAGTGCCACAAATTCGCGCCGTTTTTGGATTCACTTTCTCTCGACCGCAGGATTGAATCCAAGTGATTTGCAACTCTGGCTCTTTGGGAAAGGAATGGTAGCTCACATCACGGGGATTCGGACAATTGGCAACGGCGCAGACCTGATGATGTCTCCGCTTCTTCTTCTTCGCCAGTGGAGGAGAAGTTGAAGCATCATTCTGATAGAGAAGAAGGAAAAGAAGAAGGGATCTCCTAGGAGCACCTCGAATTTAATTTCTGCGCTACTTACCACCTCAATCTTATAGACGACTTCATCCATCTCAGCAGTAGGTGAACGCGGAGAACCTCTTTTCATCAATTTATTATTAAATCGACAACAACTCCTTCACAGCCTCTATGACGTATCAAAGAAAAACAGCCAATCAGATGTCAGCATTTTGTTTTTATAACTAATCATTACCCTTTTTACATCAGTTTGGTGCTACAAACATTGTTGAATGATTCCTAATGTAAAAGTCGATCATCGCACATTGGATGATAAAAAAAAATTGGTGGGGGGGGGGGGACACCACCATTAAAATAATTAATTTGAACGATCATTCTCAATTCCATCGTGGCTCCTTGATGAGACCATTTCTTATGAGCATGGTCTGCAAACTTACAAACAAAGTTTACCATTGAATAAAATACAAAATAACTACATACTTATGTATGAGCAAATTTTAATGAGAGTTCCTCTAAATCTAGAAATATTAAAGCTATAATTATATTATTGTGGCATCTTGAATGAACTAAGTGAATGAATTGAGTTAACCTTATTTTCGTAAATGTTCAATGCCTTAGGGTTTGTAGTATTGAGGCCTACTCAGTTGAGTTATTATTCTCAGAAATACAAATCCATGCGAAAAAATAAATAAATGTAATTTCCCCCTATATATTTTTTTCTACAGAGGACTGAATACTATGCTTACCTGCTTTGATGCAGCTTATTTATGGCCTATTTATATAAGCTAAAAATTACATACAGCTTCTCAATGACTCCAAATAAATTTTGCCTAATGAATGCCTTGATACATAAAAGCCATACATTTTTTGTCTCCCCCCCCCCCAATATATACTTATACATTAAGGCTATGATTGCATATTTCCATAAATATATTTATATACACATTAGACTCCTAAAAATAAGATCATTTCTGTCATGCATCAACATAAATAATTGAATTCTGAATTATATAACGTAAGCAATGAGAGAGAGAGAGTGAGCTGATGTCGAGCTGATTTTAAGCGGTAGCTGGTGAGCGATAAACAAAATATTTAATGCATTGAAATTCTCAGTAGCGGTCAGAGTTGTGAGTTCATGATATTTTTTTTAAAAAGGGGGAAGTCTTGGGACAAATTATAAATAATGTTATCGCGATTGTTACTACGAACCGGAGTTTTTACCCTACGAAGGAGGAACCTATCATTTTCTAGACCCAAGGGTAAAGAATGGAAAAGGCTCTTTGAATTCGCTTATCCTGAACGAAAAACAATCGGGGGTAAGGATTATATAAGTAAACACCTCTAATACACTTCTCTATTATCATTGATGACAGGAGCCATGGGACTACTTTTGGTGTCAAGTGGAGTAACAATGTCAGTTCCTTATGCCATTGGAAAAATTATAGACATTATTTATGAACTTGGAGAAGATCGGAACAGCGATGAAGAGAAGAAAAAGTCATCCACTCGATCTCGTCTAAATAGTTTATGTACAGTTTTAGTAGCAGTATTTGGATTAGGGGCTATTTGTAACTTTGGTCGAGTGTATTTAATTCAATTATCTGGACAACGCATCACTGCACGAATGCGATCCAAACTTTTTAGCTCCATTACTAAACAAGAGACTGCTTTTTTTGATACAAATAAAACGGGAGAGCTCGTTAATAGACTTTCGGCGGATTCCATGCTTGTAAGTCAAGCACTAACATCGCAAATATCAACTGGACTCAGATCGTCCATCATGGCTCTTGCTGGAAGTGGTATGATGCTTTTTATGTCACCTCAATTGTCATTAGTGGGTCTCTCGGTTGTACCTCCTGTAGCGGGTTGGGCAGTTTGGATGGGTAAAAAAGTGAGCATGAGTTGCCTTTACATTAAGTTTGTTGATAAAAATGTATAAATATACTTGTATCGAGGAAGTTATTTTAATTTAGGTGAAAAATATTAGCCAGGAGTATCAAAATACATTGGCGGATGCAACTCATTTAGCTCAAGAAAGGATAGCCAACATAAGGACAGTTCGAGCATTTGGAAAAGAAGTTCAAGAAAATAGAGCCTATGATGAAAAAATGAGTCTTGTTTTGGACAAGGGACTAAAAGAGGCTCTCATCCAAGCTAAATTCTATGGACTGGTAAATATTTACAAATTTAACATTGTTCTAAGAATCCTTCAGAAAGACATAACTTACATTGTAAATTATACTTTCAGACTGGATTGACTGGAAACTCAATCATACTTTCTGTTATGTTCTACGGTGGATTTTTAGTAACTCAAGACGTGATAACCGTTGGAAATTTAACTTCCTTCATTTTATACTCTGGATATGTTGGAATTGGATTAAATGGAATGTCATCCTTCTACGCGGAAATAATGAAGGCTCTCGGTGCTGCAACACGTATTTGGGAAATTATGGATAGAACTACCAACATGCCTTTAGATGAGGGTCTTAAACTCCCAATGCCATTAGACGGACATATTTCCTTTGAAAAAGTTCGTTTCAGTTATCCATCTAGACCTGATCACTCCATTTTTGATAGTTTAGATTTAAACATAGAGTCCAAAAGGATTTTAGCCATTGTTGGAAGCAGTGGTTCAGGTATTGTTCAAATGGAGTAGTCATGGCATTCAATTTTTTTGTTTGTTTTATTTAGGTAAAAGTACACTCACGTCATTGCTTCTTAGACTCTATGATCCAAACATGGGCCGTGTATGTTTAGATGGAACAGATATAAGGGAACTTAATACCACATGGCTTCGAAATCAAATTGGAATAGTTATGCAGGCGAGTGAAATAATAATTTCTAATATTGATTGATTAATAATAATAATAATTATCATCATTAGGAGCCTGTACTATTTTCTGGAACGATACAAGAAAATATTTTGTATGGAACTGAGGGTAAAGTAGAGCATGAGGACATGGTGTCTGCTGCAAAAGAGTCGAATGCACATGACTTCATCATGAACTTTCCGGACCAATATGATACTCTTGTGGGAGAAAGAGGGGTTTTACTCTCTGGAGGACAAAAACAGAGAATTGCTATTGCTCGAGCTATTTTAAAGAATCCTCAAATACTCCTCTTGGATGAAGCAACAAGGTAGGCAACTCCCACTACATTATTTTCAACTTTCACCAACAACAATATTATAATCAAATTTTTGATCTTCATGGACTGAATCCTATTTCCTTGGGGGGATTAATTCATTATTATTATTAATGTAGAGGGTAAATGCTTAAAACATCTTAGCCCATTTGATTTGAAGTTTACTCATCAATGATTCATTGTATATCTATCATTAATTGAATTGTAATTGAATAGAATTTATTTTCATTGTCCAAAAACCCAGTTTGTCTGCCTTTTATTAAATTTATTAAAATACTTTGCTTAAACATATTTTTATGTCATTATAATATCAAAGTCGAAGTTATTTCTGAAGTAATGACCTGCACATGAGGAGAAATGCTATAATTAGCAAAGTATTAGTGTAGCGTAAATTACTATTTTATAAAACTGATAGAGGTTATTACCAAGTAACAATTGCGAAAATACATTTCATTACCTTATTTCACCTTAAATTACAATAATTCACAATACAAAAAAAAAAAAAAAAACACATTTAAGTGGCATTGTAAAATTTTCCTCTGCGTGAATTGAAGGAAAGGTCTAATTATCTCTTTAATTTAACTCTGGTGATGATTATTTGAAAACGATCAAGACTTTGTGAATCTTTTCCTTTATTTATCTAAGCAAGGTTAGTTCAGAGAGCTCTCGGAATATGAGGGGATAATTTGCGTTTCCCCTAGTAATGCTAATGTACCCCCCTTTTAGAGGTCAAAAGTTGTTTTTTTAGGTATGACCCTTCAGCATTTTTTTTAACTTTTCGACTCTTCTATATGTGTATATACCTACAACATTCTTGTATCGTAGAAGGAAAACAATCCTTGCTATGTAAATGAACAATTATTTGTAGAAATATTAATTGTAGTCAGGTCTTAATAAGACTGTCCATTTGATGAATACTCTGATCATTGATTACTATATTAACATTTGTCTGTATTAACCATTCAAATTAAGTATCATTGCATTCACTGTTAGGGCGCTTAACTTCCTTATTATCCTTAATTTCCATTTGCTCGAGTTGATTAACCCATTTAATGACCGGACAATTTCAATCCATAATGCGGTGTATGTACATTTAATTTAAATGAGTTCTAATTATCTAATACCTCCGACGTATGTTTATTCTAAAATACTTGACATAAATACAAATGATGCTTTCATTCAAATCACATTTATTCATAAGCAAATATTAAATAAATGAATACCCGTAATCTAATAAATAACAGACAGAACTTGTCACTTTTTCACAAGGATATTTTTTTAAGTGAGTTTAATTAAATATTACACAAAGTATGCGCGGTGCATTTAAGTAGCTTGACTTTTTGACATCGTCTCAAATTGAATAGCCCTCATCCTCTTTTTGTAGAATGATCCTTTTCAGAGCATTGGGCTTCTTAATTAATGAGGGTCCAAGGAGAAGAGTATTCACCATCGTATCACTCAGCTCATTTAAAAAGGCTCGTGAACTAAAGGTTGCATTGAATAATTTACCCGTTTTTAAATCGCAGGCAATCCCTCCAATGATGGGCTCTTTCCTAACCATTCCATTCTTTGTATTCATGTCACCCAGAATCATTTCATCCAGGTTAAATCGATAGGAATGACTAATAAAATAAGTAAATATCCGTTTCCGTAGTCGCTCAGCCTTCCCTGCCTCATCTGAGTAGCCTCCAAGAATACGAAGACTTATGGGATTCATTTGGAAATTGACTGTAAAGAAAAAGTGTTTGTTCATTATGTGTGTGTGATTCTCAATAATCATGTTTGAAATTTTTAGTAAGACAAAATGTGATGTGTCTAGGTCATACTTGTTTGTTTATAAAGATGGATAGTGTATGAGGATGTACGTCGGTATAATAAGAGTGCATTTGTCGTCTCAAATGAATGCTGCTTACCTACTGCTTGTTATCCAAAAGAGGAAGGGGGGGAGGGGTAAGGAATCGAATTGCCCTTTATTCTTAAACTTAACAATGAAAGGAAGTAAAAAGCACTTGCTAGATACAAAAAAGAAATATGCTAAAAATGTTTGATTGTTATAGATTGTATTGTATGTGAGGGGGTCTACAGACTTTGACGTCACATTTGAAAAATTTGAGTTGGACAACTTTCTTAAAGAGAGATCACATGACTCTTTTCACTCATGTTTTGTAGAATTTTGATAGTTATATAGTATTATAGTATGCTTTGATCGACCAACCAGCTCCCCCCCCCCCCCTTCCCCCAAATTCAATATAAACGGAGTCTTTATGCATATATATATATTTAAAAGTACGAAAATAGAGATTTACTTCAAATTTACTCAAAGCCTTCACTTGGAATTTTTTATATCTTATTTTAAAAAAGTGGAAAATGAGAGCAATTTCAATATTTACAAATTATTCTACTCTGCTTTAAATATGCCGTAGACTATTTTGTTATTTATTTGATTTCACGAATATTAAATCAATTCAAAGATATTGAGTATTTACCGGGTAAAGTGCTAAGTAATGAAGCGTGACGGATATTGTTGCAGGTTGACGACTATAAACATGACATTTTACGTAGCATTAATGATTTATCACCTTTAGTGATTGCTTATTTTTATTTGGTAAATTAAAAAAAATACATCTCAAGGTAATGATCCAATACTTTTAGCACTTACTACTATTCGTCGTCTCCTCCTCACCACCACCCTCTTCACTCCACTCCTCCCATTCCCAATCCCCTTCATCATCCTCCCAGTAATCCTCATACTCGTTAAAATATCTCTTCACTGATTCCTCAAATTTCCCTACAAATGAGTCCAATGTCCTACACGTTACATACTCATCAAAATGTCCTAGAGCCGTAACACGGTCATAGTTCATCACAACCACATGGCATGTAAGTACATCCTCTGTACCAATGGAGACAGCCCTCGTCTCATCACTCAAAAGCTCTCCTGGAAATGAAATGGAGTATCCTTTTTGTCTCACATAAATCACTCCACGAGGTTGAACTGTGATGGGAGGTCTTGAAGTGAGTCTACGAGCGCTTTCAGCTAGTCTTGGAGAATGGGAGTAGAGTTCATTCAATGAGGTATTTGGGCTTGAGAGGGGAATTCCGTCCAAAAGGAGTACCATGTTATTTTATTTTCCTTCTTGATGAGAAAATGCTATGCAGATTCAACTGTATATTACTACTCATTTTTAACTTCTTCTCTCTTCCTCCTTTGACCTTTTTTGTTGCTTCATAGCTGTAGGATACGCGAAGCGGCGTATGTTTCGATATCTTCCGCTTTTTCGTAGTTGCTCTAACTTTTGTATTATCTGACTATACACATAGGGGAGGAGGAGGGGGGGGGGAACTCTAATAAATATATATGAAGTATATGTATAGAACGTCGCTATAAGATTCTCAATCGTCCTTCATATTCTATTTTTTTTTATCAAAAAGAGATCATTGCTAAATTATCTTAATTTGATTAGTATTCAAAGGCTCATTAAAAAATTGTAGAATGACCTCTTCCACATAATTTATGCATACATAAATGAACTATTCATTTGAACAAATAGTCAGTTACATTCACCACAACAAATTGCATACAATATAATTTACAGTTGTACCTCAATATATTAGTTACAAAGTTACATTGAAATCAGGAACTTTGAGAGGAGGTCAAGGTGTCCTGGAAATCAATCTGACTTTAGACATAAAGAAGGGGACTCAGTACTGAGAGACATAAACGGTAAACTAAGGGACTCTCAATAATGTGATAGGTACATGAGTGTAAAAAAGTGTCCATTCGAATGAGGATGTGTGTTAGTAGACTAGAAAAGGCCACGATGCGCGAGTCCAGTGGTTACAAGAGCCGTCGTAGCGATATAAGCGATAACATTGGTTTAAATTTTGAGATGAATGTAGAAATTAGTTTCGTCCATACAAACATTGACTCCTCAATGGAGTCTTAATTTCTTTCTCCATTCTTGACTTAACAGCGATGTTTATTGTTAATCTGAAAAGGGAATTGTTCTTAGTGTACTCAAAGATGATCCAAATGACAAATACTTTCTCATGAATATGAATCTCTGATTTTATAACACGTCGAAACTCCGATCCCGTCTTCTTCAAATAAAGCAACTGATCCAGCATTCCTCAAAGCAGTTCCGTTCATATCCATGATGATGAAGATGAAGGGTACTGAGACATGACTCATCAAGGAACACTATTCCTTTCATTGGATATCCATGGCCCTGCGATCCCACTCTTTCCTCGGAGTTGCCTTGTAATTAAATAAGAGATCCATATTTTTGAATTTGGTTATCTTTAGCTGATGTCAGAGTCTTCTTCTGCGCGCTACTACTAGCTACAGTCTATAGCACTTGTTTTTAATTAGATCTACCGTGAGTCTTAGATTTCTAGCGCATTTTTGTTCAAAATTGGATGAAAATTTACACACTTTGATGGACGATTTCTTCAAAGTTAAAGGCTCTTATCGGGCGCTTGACATCTTATTTGAAAGCTGTGGGTCTAATCTCTTTAATGCATTCTTTATTAATACATTTCATGCAATATTCAAGGAGTTATTTAAGTACAAAGGATTTCATTGACTTTTGGGCCTATTCCGGCACTCTACGCCCCTAGGAGTCCTTTTAGGTCAAAACAAAGACTAAAAATGAAATTTCCATAAAAAACACTAGCCAATCATTATTTTTTAATGCCCAAAATGTGTATTTTTCTAGGCTTAAATTGAAGTTGAAGTTGGAAAATGGGCCAAAAAAGCTAAAAAAGTAGGGACCGATTTCTCGAAAACCGTCGGACTCTCGAAAAAAAAAGAGTTACAGATTTGAAATCAGTGGGTAAAACTGAATAACTTTTATTATACTTATACCCCAGAAGATTTTTGGCTGTTGACCAGTGTAATAATTATACGAGGACTTGGGCCCTTTTTGTTTACATTTTATTTGCTTTATTAACCTTAATGCATGTATTCCTTCATGCAAGATCTGTACTATCAGGTAGATGTTCACCCCTCAGATATAAAGGAAAAATGATAACAGCTTTGGAAAACAAAAAGACCTGTTGTTCGAAGTGCCAACTCCACAAAATCTCGCACGCGGCATTTTGCATATTTTTTACATTGCTATATGTATATTTGCCCCCCCTCCTAAGTTTGAAAATCCCATCTGTGTCCCTCAGTTCCTGCATCAAAATAATGGATTGTCTTGGTTTTGACAGCGAGGCCACGACCGTTCTCGAAAGTCTCATCATTTAATTTCTGGTGCGAATTTTTAAAAAACAAAACAAAACTTTTATTTCACATAAAATGAGGGAAGAACAGCGATCCCAATTAAAACATATTCAGAACAGTAAAATTTCTCTTGTCTGATCTGTTTCAAGTGAGCGGCAGATACTCAGAACGCCTCAATGCTTTGATTGTCCTTAAGAATTATCCTTGCTAAATGTTATCAATTAAATATTATAATTAATTAATTATCATCCATTGGTGGCAGAGTCTTTTAAGGATATATGTAATTGATTTATTTATTAATTATTAATGAATAATGGTTATTCCCAGTGGCAGCTTCCCTACGCTGAATATTTTCTTCAGCGATATATTTTAGAAAACGACAAATTGAAAAAAAAAAAGAAAAAATAATTTTGTTAATCTTTGCACATGGTCTATCCTGTGCTGACCAAGCCTGACCGCTGCTGATCCGTATACCATAATGTGATTTCCTTTTAAAACCATTGAACAACACTCTTCTTTTTTTTTTCTTTTTTGTCAGTAAAATATGAGCAGTCGACAAAAAGTATTTTCAAATACTCATTAATTGATTTCGCTCATGGATCATTGTTTTAACTTCTTTTTTCATGTGCTACGAGGAATGGATGTGCTTTAAATTCATGACTTTGAGCAAAAGGTTTGATGATTCCGGTAGCTAATTACTTCTTTAGCGCATGAATATTCAGTGCGCGAGTTCTTCCTGTAATTTCATGGCAAGTGAACTAATAGGTGACAAGCTTGTATATATATTCATATATACAAGCTTTGTAGCGTGTATTTTTTGAAATTGTATATTTTAAATTTATGATTAATAATAATAAATATATATTGATATGTGTTTTGTAGTCATTAGTCATTACCTAAAAAGTTGAAAATGAATTAGAGAGTTATTTAATTATTCTACATACTAATTAATTATTATTATTATATGTAGTTTAAATGTAATGAGTCCATTGTATCATAGTAATGAAGCAATATCTAAATAATTACATATCACTATTGTGTTAATAACGAGTCTTTTCACATTGTTATTCCATATCAAATCAAGGATTTTTTGATTATTATTATTATTATTATCTGCAATTATTTCGCTTTTTTAACTCTACTATTTTGGCGATGAGATTTGAGCATTTGAGCTCATTAAGAGTGTGAATAGAGTGTGATAGGGTCAATTCCTTTTTTTTTCCATTTACCTGAATTATTGCTAAAAGGGTTTTATTTGAAGCGTAGAAAACCTGTACATATTATATATATTTGTTTCTATTAGTTCTCTAAGTTTTATTCTTGTCTTTCTAATTAATTACGCAATTAAAAAGTAAAATGTTTTATTTTTTTCTTCTCTTCTTTACAACAGTGCCTTAGATGCTGCGAGCGAACATGAGGTGAAGGAAGCACTCATTCGCGTGATGAAAGGTCGAACAGTTATTACAATTGCCCATCGACTTTCCACAATTCAAAATGCAGGTGAGAGATAGATATAAGATACTACATATAAGGAACACAATGAAGGAAGGAGAGTCGTGATGATACTATGTGTTCATGCAAACACATAGTATGTTATGTTGTAGATGATATCCTTGAAAAATTATAATTTTCTTGTTCATAAATTGTCTTCTTTTTTCCACACTCGGAGACGAAAAAGCAAATAGATAGTGTGTTGCTAGATTTAAATACATTTTTAAATACATATATGTTTTTTTTTTTGTATGATTTCAGATCGCATTGCCGTGGTTAATGAGGGAAAAGTTGTGGAAAGTGGTTCTTACTCTGAGCTTATAAGTATTTCAAATGGTTATTTTAAGAATTTAGTTCAGAAGCAAACGTTTGGAAACTAAAAAATGATGTGCAGCATATTAATAATTGTCGTTTGTTGTTGTTTTAGATTCATATATATTTTATTATCATGAGACATACATTTTTTTTTTTTTTTTCTAAGTAAATGCTTCTTCCCTATGTAGTAACATATCTTCAACGATATTTTATAGAATAGTTTCAATGAGCCTTCGATACCCGTCCTTTAAGAAGTCTTTGAGTATATCCATATTTTTATCAAAAGCCAACTTTCCCATGGTGTTCATCAATGTGCTGGCTGTTTGTCCCATGACTCCTCCACCCATGAGATTCTCAAATTCAAAGGACTGCTTTTCAAAACCAATCCCGATTTCCAACTCTTGCATAATTAACTTCATGTCCTTTGTTGAGGCTGCGAGTCTGGAATAATTAATTATTAGGGAGAAAGTATTTGCAGCACTCAATGGAGAGAGAGAGAGTATGGCTTTAAAATTTGACTCTTACTTACACGACGGTCGACATTTTACAATTGTCAATTGCAATTTTAAAGTCTCCATTTCCCTCCACGGGTAGTAGTCCCGCAAGTGCCGTTCCCTTCAATTTGTACCTTCCCGTAATGACAATATCAGAATTGAGTGTGAGCATGAGCTTTAGATCATTCAGGCCGAAATGTCGTACTACTCGTAGGTAATCGACTTTGATGGAGCTTAAACCGGATATAGATATATCCTTTGCAAGGAAGTTTATTTCCATGAGTTTGCTCTTCTCATCTATCTCAAACCCCTCTTGGAGATGAAGAGGATCACTGAAGTGAAGGATCTCCGTTAGTTTATCTTGAGCAAGGTATTTGTCAAATATTCTATGGAGCACGGACTCCATTGCAACGTCTCGGAAGGCTTTTCCGCTTGAGGTAAGAACACTGGATAAGAGACCGCTCTTTGCCCATTTAATACCATTGAATTCCTCCAAATTTAACTAAATGAAAGGCTCAAACGACTAATACCCATACATACTCTAATAAAATATTATGAACACATTTGCGTACCTTTGGAAGTTCTTGTTCCAGAGACTTGAACATGGATTTGTCTCCTTCAACGAACAAAATGATGACAGAGAAAATCAATATTTGTCTAATGATCCTCATTTTTATATATTTACGCCTGTAACTGAAATAATAATAAATTACAATTCTATACCTTAAATTGATAAAAGTCAAAAGAGTATGGAAAAACTTCATACATCATGATTGATTAACAAAATTCGTCCCTTATTTAATTTCCTTTTTTTTAAAAAAAAATTAATTTTTTAAAAGATTTTTTTAATGACATTTCAAGTACAGTTTTTTTTTTAATAAATAAATAGTCTTGAACGATAAAGATAATGAAACGAAATACATACTTACATTGATAATAATAATTATAAATGAGTAAGTACTTTTACTCCTTGTGACAATGTGATATATGTAAACTAATTAATCATCTAGATTAAATGAATTTGTTTGTTTCCTTGAAATAATATACTTGTGTGAGACAATGGGAATACACGTCGACTTTGAAGTCACATTGAACAAAAGGTTCCTATTAAGACGCAAAGTGTCGGATGAATATATCTTTCTTTGAAATGGCAAATGATATCCTTTATCTATTTGGGTAGATTTGTTTATATATATTATATTCTTGATGATATTTCGTAGCTTCATACTAGAAAATTTGATTTCACATATTAGAGAGAATATTTTCCATAGCTGTCAAATTCAAATCTCTGAATGTTTATCATTCTTTTTAATACTTTTATCCGAATACGTATTTTAATAAAATAGGAGTCTAAATACAACTTGATATTCAGTGACTAATACCTACCTCGTTTTCCAAGTTTTTGAAGCATCTATTGTTCATTAATTATTAATTTATATTAAGAGTGATGTTTTTGGACTCCAAGGAAGTTTCCTGTCTAAATCAGTACAAAATGCCAACCAATCTTGCTATTCCGCATCTCAAGAGGACATTGAAACTTACCATTGCTTCTCAGTCTTTATTTATCATTATTGGATTACAATCATTTCGAATTACATGCACTCATCTGGATTACGGATTGTACTCGTAACCAGTGTTGGATAATATTACTTTGTAGATTAAAAAGTTTCTTAGGATTTTTACCTTACTGCACCCTTGTAAAGTAATTTAATTATCCCATTACTTAGAAGCAAAGGTAATAATATATTTCTTCTATAAAATTTGGAGCATTATCCTTACAACATAAAATACATTGTTTGAGCTTAACATATTTATTGTTAAATAGTAATAATTGGTCTTTACAGAGGCTTCCATCAAGTCCCCCCTCCCCAAAAACATACAAACTAAAATTCTGATGCTTTATTTTTATATTTAACATTGTAAAGCTGAATCAGTTGACTTTGTTCGTCAAAGCATACATACGTTTCATGCAGCAAAATGAGTATAGATTGCAATTTTCTCAATAATCTCAAGCGCCATGGCGTCTTTCAAGCGTCTGTGTAATATTCAGTTTTTACTCAATTGCATGTTAATACACTTGATCTTTCTGTAAAGTTTCATTATAAACACAAATTCTAGCCGTATAAACGCCCACGTGCTTGAGGTACAAAGTAAATAGCGTATGTTGCATGAACTGGACATGTTTTAACTCAAGATGGTGGAATCCCGCCTCTTGCTCTATTTTCTTGTAAAATCCTTTTCAAAAAAGCTACAGAAAAGATGTATACATACGTAGATTGATTTTGTAATTCCCTGATCTAGAGATCTCATTTTTCAAGCTAGACATTATCAAATTTTAGGCAAGGATCTACTGACCAATATTACAGTAAAAATAAGTTGATGCAGAAACGTCAAAAGTATGACTATAAGTGGGGTAAAAAAATTGAATTTAGCAAGGCCTTGATGCTTGGAGCAAAAAAAAGGGAGTCTATGTGCTATCTCCTAAAGGGATCACATACTAAAAAATCAGCTCCATTCATCCTGTGGTTTTGAAGCTTATACTTAGCAAACAGACAGAGTGAAACCTTTAAATGAACATATACTGGACTCTTCCCATTAATACTTCCCGTAGTGAGCGTGTTAGCACGACGAGCTTTTTGGGAATAACAAAAACACAATGTGTTCTCCCTTCAGCTGATCTTCATCATTAGACTCTTTTGATTTAAAGCAGCTGATTCTACGTATTATGAACTCAAAAAGGGTATTAATATTATTTCTGATTTTGATGCATAAAAAATATATTAAATCAAGGATTGCGCGCCCTTTTTTTGAATTTTGAATATATTACAAGTAGTAACGATTGGTTTGTGAGTGGTAAAATTTATAAATATATAGTATATCTAAATAATAAATTCTGAATAATATTAACAAGTTGGTAACAAGGAAAATACAGAAGGGCAACTACCATATGTTTTTCCAAATTTTTCCTTTCCCTTTTGTCAATCGAGGTTGCGAGTGAACAAAAAAGCTCGACGTGTAGATATAATTCTATACTTAAACCAATAAATGGAATAGTCAAATTTTTCATTAGATATAGACTTTTAAGGATTTTGTTGTTTGATGCTTCCTCTTTGACCGAGTCTCTCTTGAAACGTACATGTATCTGGCTGTGTTTGTCCTTACATTTCTTTTTAACAACTAGACTTACTGTCATCGTTGATATATAATGGTTCCCAATATATTCCCTTCTGAAACTACTTATCAGTGCTCGAGACATGGTAAGAACTTATGTTTTCTGGATATTTACCTCCAGTCCGGATTCATTTTTGTACGACTCATGTATTTTCAATGTCACGACTATAGATTTGTAGTACCAGAGTACAGGGTAGTTATATCATCTGCAAATGCTTTGACTTTGTGATTGAAGTTTCCTAAAGAGAGTATTCATTGCTTTCAATTTACCTAATTAGATTATTAACGACCACTATCAAAAGGCTGGGAAATATTGTATCTCCTTGCCAGCAGTCTCGTTTAATCTCAAAACTCTTTTTACCACTCCTGTATCCTCTATGTAAGTTGTTCATTCCAACAGCAACCATTCTATTAAAGCTATGTTCAAAACCCCAAGTTTTTAAACATTTAACTATATATGCATTTATGAGAAATGAATTGTTGGAGAGCCTTTTTTAACACCGGTCGATATCGAGTCTAGAAGTCCCCTTGCTACGTCCTCTCCATATATCGTCCATGTATAAAACCTTTTAGCAATTTGTGAATGATGGCTGGAAGAATTTTCTGGATTCTCTTTCTGAGTATTCTAATTCTACATTTTCAATGCAGTATTCAACATTGTGAGAGATCTTAAATTTTCAATATTATTATTGGTGTTTTTCCTTATTCTGTGTGAGTAAAATTAAACATTCTAAGGTAAAATTAGCATCAAAACCTCCTTTTGTTAATGTTTTTCTGTATACCTTTTCTAACAATTGGGCACAATATTGAGCAATATTTCTTTTTAAAAATTCCGGAAATTTGTTCTTTTGTACTCCTCAATGTAGCTCTTTTGGGATAAACAAAAACACACTGTATTCTCCCTTCAGCTGATTTTCATCATTTGACTCTTTTGATTTAAAGCAGCTGACCCTACGTAATATGAACTGAAAAGGGGTATTATTATTAGTTATGATTTTGATGTATAAAAAATATATTAAATCAAGGATTGCGCGCCCTTTTTTTGAATTTTGAATATATTGCAAGTAGTAACGATTGGTTTGTGATTGGTAGAATTTATAAATATTTAGTATATCTAAATAATAAATTCTGCCAAATATTAACAAGTTGGCAACAAGGAAAATACAGAAGGGTAGCTACCAGTTGTTTTTCCAAAAAATTTCTTTCCCTTTTGTCAGTCGAGGTTGCGAGTGTACAAAAAAGCTCGATGTGTCTCTCTCTCTCTACCTCTAGGTTCTTCTCCAACAAGTTTCCTTTATATTTATTGTTCTTTTGGTAAAGGAGCATCGTTATATTACTCCTTACAATAATAAGTTATAAGGTATTCCGTTACTACACTTGTAACTGTACCTACTTCAAAGCTATGTCACATTCCAACTCTTTACTTTGAAATTGTGCATTTTTAAAATTAGTTTTTTTGATCAGGGCAAAATGAGGTCATGAAGTGTTGAATTCACTGTTTACCCAGACATAATGCACTTTAAATCCTTAAAATAATAATTAAAAAAGTCACTATATTTGACTCGTTAATGTGTTGCTGTCCAACATGATTTAGCATTAGAAGTGTATCGACTCAATGAGACATCTCATTTACATGAAATTTGTTTGTTAGATTCTCGTTTCTAAAAACATTATAATTTAGGTATAAATATGAACTGTTTCATAATACATTTTCATGGAAAAATATTGGGTTTTAATTCCCCGAGGTAAAATTAAAGAAAAAAAAGTTAAAGAAATGCTTTATATAGAAATAGTTTAAAACTTTATTATGAATATTGATTATAAAACTTATTCACGACGGGCTTTTTTTGTGCACTCGCAACCTCGGCACTCAAAAGAGAAAAGAAAAATTTGGAAAAACAACTGGTAGCTACAATCCTTTTTTTTTTTTTTTTTTTTTTTTTATGGTTAAAATAATTTTATTCTGTTACTGCAAAAAAGAATACAGTGTAACAAGAAAAATACACTAAAAACATACAGATAACATAAGAAATAAAATCAAATCTGGACAGTTACGTAATAAAAACATCAATGAACATTATAGAACATTATAGCTACAATCCTTCTGTATTTTCCTTGCTGCCAACTTTTTAATATTGGGTAGAGTTATTATTTGAACATACTCACGACGAGCTTTTTGGGATAAACAAAAATACACTGTATTCTCCCTTCAGCTGATTTTCATCATTTGACTCTTTTGATTTAAAGCAGCTGACTATACGTGTTATGAACTCGTAAAGGGTATTAATATTATTCATATTATTATAATATATATTTAAGATATTAAATCAGGGATTGCGCGCCCTTTTTTTGAATTTGAACATATTACAAGCATTAACAATTGGTTTGTGATTGGTAGAATTTATCAATGTATAGTATATCTAAATAATAACTCTGCCCAATATTAACAAGTTGGCAACAAGGAAAATACAGAAGGGTAGCTACCATATGTTTTTCCAAATTTTTCCTTTCCCTTTTGTCAGTCGAGGTTGCGAGTGGACAAAAAAGCTCGACGTGACTATACATTGATAAATTCTACCAATCGTCAATACTTGTTTATTAGTGAATAATTCAAAAAAAAAAAAAAAAAGGCACGCAATCCTTGACTTAATACATTTTTCATGAATCAAAATCATAAATAATAATAATAGACTTTTTGAGTTCATAACACGTAGAGTCAGCTGCTTTAAATCAAAAGAGTCAAATGATCAAAAACAGCTGAAGGGAGAATACATAGTGATATTTTTGTTTATCCCAAAAAGCTCGATGTGATTAGATTAAAGTTTTTATTTTATTTTTATATTAAATATAACATTTTCCCTAATGCAAAGTTGCTTATGATACAACCATACCTTTCAAACAACGACTATTGACTAATTTTATTGAATAATTGATATAAAATTAGAGAATTTTACTCTATACAAACTTTCCAATTATATCTAATAAATGCCATATTTGCTAAATTTACATATAGATATAAATTATAGTCTGTCTTTTCAATATATTTTGATATAATTCAAAATATTCAAACTTAATTAATATATGATGTTTGATATTGAACGAGTAAGGGTAATCAGTTAGATGAGATAAAACTGAGGATCCTAGAATTTTTTAATGTGTCAGAATTTTTATTAAAGAATAATTGTAAGAAAAGTCAAAAATTACTCCATTTGAATTTAAAAGGCTCCATCTAAATGTGGCTTGCAATATACTTGTAACAAGTTGCAATTTGTACATAACATAAATATATATATATATGTAACTATATATAAACTTAAATGCAATATTAATTAGTTATTTTAATATATTTCAAAATAGTCCTTAATTCTGTGATTTTTGAATGCCTTGTTGTAACTTTTTCCGTCAAAACCTTGTTCTGTGAATTTATTTTCTCCCAAAATTCTTTGAGCACCCAGCAATGACATCTCAGACAGTTTATATCTTTTGAATAAGAATAATTATAGTCAATTTCTATTGCATTTAAAGGAGGCCCATTAGAACTGAGCCTTTTCATAGAACTTGAGGAGCACTCGTTTACCCTGTCTGTTTCATAACTATAAATACCTACTTCTGTAATGAAAGTGATGTCCAGTAGAGAGTAGGAAAATAGTTTGAAGACCTATAACTTCAATAGTGACTCTGACAAAGATAAGCCATTTATTTTATTTTCATAGGATATGAGATAGAAAGTTGGGGACTATGAATAGTCTATGCAATTGAAATATTTTCTATTTCTAAATCTGAATAAAGTACTCATTTTTAAAGTGAATTGACAAGTTCTCGAGAACTCCATAGATTCTTAGTATTTCCTTGGAAGAAGAATTACTCATTTACTCCGCTCTTTCACCTAAGGTTAGATTTTGCTTCCTTAAGATCGATTTTTTTAATGGCAATTTTAGAGATGTCCTCAGAAAGGATTCATTTTGATGACTAAATGACTGCTCAATAGTAAACAGTTTCTCATGAGTCAAAACATAATGATTTTGTGGTTTTTCAAAGGAGTCCTTAGATCTATGGAGCCTCTTATTTTGGCATCATTTTGTATCGGTGCATTTTCAAGACCTCTTTGATGATCAATCTCATAGATTTATTGGGTTTTTTCCCATCAAAACATAAGCAAGTATTCCATTGATTCAATCGTTTCCATACTTTTTAGTCACGCTATATAAGAGCGAAGAGAAAGGTTCAAAAGTTGAGACTTCACCTTAATATTTAAGATCCATAATCAAGGGTTTATTACAAACATTTCTTTGTGACTAATTAATAATAAAAAAGATAGTCTAAGAAACTGTTAACTTTATTACAAAAAAATATAGATTTATGCATTCGTAAAATTCAAACCAAATATATGTATTTGGTTGTACACGGATATTAAACCCTGATGAGGAAATGACAGAGTGGGCAAGTTCGCTTCATGGTAATATCCTGTTCGTAGGCTTGATGATGGCATGTGCTACAACTCCATACTTTAGATAGGTTCATGAGGGGCCGTCCTGTCACAATACAAGTAGGGAACTTCGTTTGGCAAGAAGGACATGTATTCACCCTGCAAGAGTTGTTATATTATTTTCGAGTAGCTTCTTTTTTGCATCTAACTCAGTCATCATAACTAAGATACTCAAATGCTTATTTCCTTCTTTATATATGTACATTAGAGAGGTGGACAACTTTGCTTTGGGATGTACTCTTCAGGCATTGTTCTTTGTACACATTTATGCCTCTATGGTAAATTTGAATCTGATAGATCGATCTTTAGTCTAATTATAAGCTTAATTGAAGTTCTAAAATTTAGCGGCATTATCAAAATACAGATTGATTCATAATAATAATTCATTGATAATCATAATGTTTATGATTTTAAGAACAAAAGTTCGTGTACATGCACCAAATTTGAGTTCGCTAAAATAAACTCTTCATGAGGTATGGACACACTTAATTGAAGGCCCCTTTTTTAAATCAATACATAACATTCAGTTGGTACAAAGAACTCGAATCGCACTATGTCTTATTTAACTGCTAAGTTCGAGCCGAATCAGACTCAAAGTTAAGAACTTACAACTCAGCTTGAATTCGAATTTAAAAACTTGAAACTTGACTCGGATTCGTTAAAAATGTTTTGTGTATAGAATTGAAGATTCGGACTCTAATGACACTTAAACTACTGTAACTTCAGACTCGAAGTGAAGAGACTTAAGACTTGACTTGAATTCATAAAAATGTCTCCTGAAACATTCCGGTAAATGGGCGTGAAATGATTTTAAATTTGGCATAAATGTTGGTTACATCTGTGCAAATAATGCCTGAAAAATGCATCTTGCTGTTCCTAAGTGCATATTGAAGCAATATCAAAAAGTTTGATGTATATTATGAAAAATAACCTCATTTCTAAAGAAGGATAAAAGAAGTTGTTATTTGTTGGGAATGAAGTTATGTTACGTTTCAACTTTTTAATCTACAACTTTCTATTCAATTATCTTCATAATATATATATATATATATATATACCTATCATGGGATGTGTTCACCTAATCTATCCTTCTTTTTCTGATTTAACTCTACTCTCAAATGTGTAAGTTAATTTTTAGATAAAGAGTTATGAGAAAACCAATTTACCAATCAGGTATCATTGTTTCACAGTTTGCACATTCAGCTCGGTTACTCCTTGTATCTTTTGGAGCATGTTTTGTGAATATATCCATTGCAAGTTCTCCATAATCGTTTGAGTTCCCTTGTTCCTCTTCTATGGATTCAAGTTTAATAAACGCACGTGAGCAGGTTCCAAATGCTCTATTGGCGCAGGAGCTTAGACCCAAGAGTGAGTAAACATCCTCTTCATTTAGAATATCATCAAACGTTCGTAAGTGAAGGCATGTTTTCATGGCATCATCCACAGAGCCTGCATAGAGTTGTCTTTGAGCCAACATGAGAAAATGATACGCCTCTGCCCCTCTCCAAGCCTTATCAACGATGCTAAAGAAGGTTAAAGGAAGTGTCTATTTGGTTATTTAATGATTATAGTTAGTTACCTCACGTCACCAGTTGAATCATCTGCATTTAGTAGTAGACCCATGAGGGCACTGCTCTTGGATCCCGTTTGAATATTCTTCTTTAAATAACTCTCAACTAAAAGAGCACTCAGAACATATATTTTCTTTATTTTCAAAGGACTAGATCTTTTGAGAGTTTCCTTCTCTGCAATATCAGCTAATAATCTAGCAGCCTCAAGAAAATGATTTGCTTTCCGATACAATTCGATGGCTTGAAGAGTCTTATTCTCATCTAGTAAATGTTTTGCATATTTAGCTAAAAGAGAGGAAATCCTATTTGGCTGATCATGTTTTGATGCTAATTCCACAGCCTCATGCCACTGATTCAGCTTTACACAAATATCAATTGCCTTAGAGACTTTTCCACACTTTATATAGGCTTCCACTGCCTGAGGGCCCAAACCGACAGATGAAAACATGTTACCAAGAGTATGAAGAAGCGGATCATCCGGCTGGAGAGAGTCTAATAAGTTTTCCAAGTTGTCAAAATCTTCTATGGCATAATAGCAATTAATTAACTTCTCAGTGTTTCGTCCCCTCTCGTAGAATTGAGCAGCTTCCGTGAATTTATGTCTTTAATTAAGGGTACAAAGGAGTTAGTGAATGAATGTATGTATGTAAGTATACTTCATGAAGGTACCTCTCAGAATAATAGTCACCAATGGCATTCCACCCCTCCTCCATTTGAGCATCATTCCCTCCTGAGCCCGTTTTGAGAAGAGCAACCACTCTAAACCAATCTCCAAGTTTCTTCCGCAAATCAATCGCGAGATCCTTTCGATCTATTTCCAAATATAGCTTTTCCGTCTTATCATAGTCGTTGAACCATGCTGCAACTTCAGCCTGTCAATGAATATTCATTAGTAATTAATTAATTATTATTTGAAAAGTGCAGAGCACTGTAGATAGTACAAATATTTTTAAGCAATCAGTGTAGTAGACTTGCCTTTCGAATGGATTCATTTTGTATGGAGCTAAGTCTTTTTACAAATTGAATACCAGGAAAATCCTTACAGCGAACATAAGCTGCCTCTGCAGTTGTTAAATCCAAGGCTTCTATGGCAGCCTCTGCAAGCAAACGCCATAATCTTGGATGAGGATTATCTTCTATGAAGGCTAAGGCATCTTTGAGACCAACCTAAATAATACATGTAACATAATAAATTATATTTAAACTACATAATTAACAACTTGGATTTCCAACCTTTTGTCAAGAAAAGATCTCCCTCCCTCCATCCCCACCTTTCTTAAACAGACACTGTGACCTTATTTATTACTTTAAAATAATAATAGTATAATAATTTTATTCTCGTCAATTGAATTAACTTTAAATAACATTTATTTATTTATTTGATATATATTTAGTGTTCGTTGCAAATATACATATATTTGTAAGAAATATTCCGTTTATTATGCATATACTTTTTGCACATACTATAAGTATATTTTACAATGATCATCCTATGCAACTTTCTTAACTATGTTATTCATCTTACAAGAAACTAGAAAGGTCTTGTTATTTGTTATATATTTATTCTTATAGTGTGTCAATTAAGTTATAAAAATCATCAAAGTTTCATCTCCTTGATGACTTTAATGACTTAGATATTCATCAATTCAAAGCTCTTTACAAACCATTTTCACGTCTTGAGTCTTTGATTTCAAGTTTTTAAATTCAAATCCGAGTGAAGTTGGAAGTCGCAGTTTAATGAGACTTCATTGGAGTCTATAAAGGTCTGGAGTACAAATCCCTAGCTCAACCAATCATAATACATTACATTCATGTTACATATCTGCTCAATCAACTATTGGAGCCTTTCAGAACAATACTTTCTTTACTTCACAACACGTGTTTTGACTTCTTTATTTCGGTAATTTTATGTGTGTACACGTCGAGCTTTTATGTCCACTCGCAACCTCGATTCACAAAAGGGAAAGGAAAAATTTGGAAAAACAACTGGTAGCTACAATCCTTCTGTATTTTCCTTGTTGCCAACTTTTTAATATTGGGCAGAATTTATTATTTAGATATACTATATATATATAAACTTTACCAATCGTTAATACTTGTTTATTATTGAATAATTCAAAAAAAAAAGGCGCGCAATCCTTGACTTAATACATTTTTCATGAATCAAAATCATAAATAATAATAATAGCCTTTTTGAGTTCATAACACGCAGAGTCAGCTGCTTTAAATCAAAAGATCAACTGATCAAAATCAGCTGAATGGAAAATACAGTGTGTTTTTCATAATTCATTCGAGTTATACCAATCAACATTCAGATTCAACTTATGTGGCGATAAGTAGAAAATATCGTCGTGGTAGAGGAAGGAGGGGGAACGCTGATAAAACATTCATTTAAGCTACGGAAATTGAAATAATATATTCATATATTTCATAGATTAGTGATCTGCTATACACATAATATAAATTTGATGTTTATATACATAAATATGTCGAACATATTAGGTAGATGCGTATTCATGTAAAAAGCTAGACATACATACTTTCTATATAATTAATATTATACATATTGTATGTATATAAATTATTCAATATTTTATTCTATAACTTGCAACTTTGAAAAGAATAATAATAAAAAGAATAAATAAAGTAATTCTTTGTGCATAGTTAGATGAAAGAATCTGCAGTTCCACATAAATATTCTATGATTCTATTCTTAAGAGTATGTATTGTAATTAGAATTGTCGAAAAAAAGAGGGATTCCCGGCGAGCGGTGATAACTCCTAACTCTGGTCAGTTAATGACTAGGAATGTAAATAATATGCAAAATACCGCATGCGAGATTTTGTGGAGTTGGCTCTTCGAACAGTACTTTTTGTTTAACAAAGCTGTTGTCATTTTTCCTTTATTACTGAGGGGAGAACATCTACCTGATAGTAAAAATCTCGCATGAAGGAATACATGCATTATGGTTAATAAAGCAAATGAAATGTAGACAAAAAAAGGACTCAAGTCCTCGTAATATTATTATTAGTTAAAAATATATAACTTCCTGACATTCATTTCAGTTAATTTTCTGCCTCTCATCTATGGATGATATACATACATAATGTTATTGTTTATTATTGATGTCTTTATTTGTATATATAAAGGAGAATAGCTGCTTGTAGCTCAGTAAAACGTCATGACAGCTCAAGCTGCTTTTATCTAAACATTCATCAAATTGTCAGAGTTACTAGGTTGATTTTCTCTTTCTTTTTATTTTACACATCCCATTTGCATGTTATTTACATTCCTATTAATGACCTGTTCTAGGGATGCAATCAATTTTAATACAATCCTCTCTGATTCATTGAAGCAACAACTTTCTATAATTAAAAGTGCTTCAACTTTCTATTATTCAGAAAGTCCTGGATTTCTAAAGACTCAAATTCCCTTCAATTCTCTCAGTTTTCATCAGTTATTGAGTATTACTTACTATTGTCAAACATAATCAGAGATTAAAATGAAACAAAGGTACCAGATATTAGCTATTTGTATTTTTGCAAGAAACACAGCTTATTAAGAGCATAATGGAAACCCAGAAATGAGAATTCAGGGATATGTATAAGTATAGTGAATATGGATTCCTTCACGATCCCAACCCATTTCCTGACTTTTTTATTTTTAAATAAATTTTTGTTTCAAATGTATGTAAGTGAAAAAAAAAATCCTTTCTATAAATACATAAATTACTTCTAAAAATATTAATATTTTGTTTTAAAAGTACTTTTATTCAGCGTTCCCCCTCTTGGATTCACTAAAAAAAAATTAATGTAAAAGTAAAAAGCTAACTTATAAAAAGGAATAAGTTTTAAGAATATGAGTGCTTTTAGTTCGTACTCATATTTCCTTATCTATTGCACTGCCTAAATATTGTCTCCTGTATTTTAGATTCCCATGGTTCGGAATGCAACTTTTGTAGAGAAAAGTAGCAGTTTTATGAATGGAAAATGAAAAACGGTTGGTACATGTGCATTCCTTCGAATTTCTGTTCATTCTTTATTTGATTCTTATATTAAAGAATTCTAGCTTACATTTGTTCCAGATTTTGATAAATTTGTGCTATTTTTAAATGTACATATAAGATCCTTCTTAGAGCAGTAATATTAATAATTCATTCTCAACATTCCTCACTCCCAAAAGGTACATAAAAAGCTATCAGTTCTCTTTAATACCAGTAATCCTCTCGACTTAATTATTTACCGGATCTGCTTTCTACACGACAAACTTTTTGAGATAGACCAAAAGTACTATGTATTCGCCCTTCAACTGTTTTTCATCAGTTAATTCTTCTGATATAAAGCAGCTAACTCTACGCTTTATGAACTCAAAAGGGTATTATTATTATTATTTATGATTTTGATATACTATAAAAAATATATTAAATCAAGGATTGCGCGCCATTTTATAAATTTTTTTGACTGTTATACAAGTATTAATCATTGATTTGTATATTTATTAATGTATAAACATTAAAAAGTTGGCAAGAAGGAAAATACAAAAGGGTAGCAGCTACCAGTTGTTTTTTGTCAGATTTTTCCTTTCCCTTTTGAGAGTCGAGATTGCGAGTGCACAAAAAAATCGTTCTGCTACCAATCCAGGAATTCATTTTAGGAATGTAAAAAATATGCAAATGGGGTGTGTAAAATAATAAAAAAAGAGAAAATCATCAACCTGATAACTCTGACAATTTGATGAATATTGAGAGGGAAGCAGCTTGGGCTGTCATGACGTTTTACTGAGCTACAAACTGCTATTCTCCTTTATATATATATACAAATGAAGGCATCAATAATAAATAATAACATTATGTATGTATACCATAGATGAGAGGCAGAAAATTAACTGAAACTAATTATATATTTTTAACTAATAATAATTATACGAGGACTTGAGCTCTTTTTGTTTACATTTTATTTGCTTTATTAACCTTAATGCATATATACCTTCATGCAAGATCTTTACTATCAGGTAGATGTTCTCCCTTCAGTATTAATAAAGGAAAAATGATAACAGCTTTGTAAAACAAAAAGACTTGTACAAAATGCCAACTCCACAAAATCTCCCATTCGGCATTTTGCATATTTTTTTACATTCCTATTCATCCACTACTAAAAATGTTTAATTTAATATGAGATACACACAACAATTTCATCTACACGATACTCACAGCAAATTCATAGAACAATTACTTGAGACTACTTTTTACTTTTGTAGTCTAATGAATTTTATCGTGAATAGATTTTGAACAAAAAAATTGGTTCATCAATGACTTTCCCTTTTAAATAAGGATGAGAGCAACAGAATACAACAAACATAACAACGAGTTAACCTACTCCTTAGGACAGTAACTTGACCCAATTTTTAGTTGTTGCTGTGAAATCAGATGTAAACTCTGTAATTATCATATGAATTTGCTCAAATCAGAATAGCTTTTAAATGGATGAGTAACAAAAATAACATGGGCCATGTTGGCACCGAATAATATGTATATGCATCAATTTTAAATAAGGAGGAAAAAATATCAATCTTCTTTCTTAGAAAAGGGATTATAAATTGCATTAAATTGAATATTGAATATTGAAGTTACTCTACATATATATTATTAAATATAGAGCTTTTAGAAATAAATGTACATTTTTATATATTCATTTATAATATAAGCATATATATGAAGTATTTAACACTCTTACAATAGAGACTGAATGAAATTAAGTATGCATGTATTCACTGACATAAATATATTGCAATGTCCCATCGGACATAAATGAAAAAAAGACAAAAGAAAGAAAGAAAGAGAGCAATGTCTAGTCAAATGTCATGTCCAGTCAAAGGTTGAGTGATTCTTAAATCATATTAATACTCCGGTGGTTATTTTTTAATTTTCTGATATATTAAAGGTTTTTTCTATAAAGGGAGAACGCATTTTTACTTCATTAGGGACTACTGCAAACTGCGTCATATTTTTGTGTGATGTTTGTTAACATTTATACTCACAAAAGGCTGACAAATCATCATTGAGCAGGTTTACCTTGAGCAGCGTTTGTAAGTTATTCAAATTTAGTACCAAAATTCACGTTCCGTCGTGGCAACTTTAAGAGGATTGCGGCAAATTATATGGTCTTCAGCGACGAAGCTCTTTTTTGGCTCAATGGGTTTGTTAACAAACAAAATATGCGTCAGGCAAAAACACACAGTTGCTTCATAAGAAACCATTGCATCTTGAAAAACATACTGTTTGGTATGTATTTCATGCCATTTGTGGTGTTATTGGACCATACTTTTTTGTTGATGAAAATAATTGCCATTATTTTCGGCCCCAATTGGATGGAAGTGACTTAAGTGACATCTGGTTTCTACAAGACTTGAAACACAGCAAACAATACAATCGATTTATTGAAGAGCAAAAGAAAACGTGTCACTTTGTTTATGAAAAACTCTTTATTTGGGCCATTGAAAGTTCTCAAACATTAGGGGAGGCACACACAACTGGTGTCTGAGGTAAACTTCAGTATCCTTCTATTTAAAAGAATTATTTAAAAATATGGAAGATTTCCATCAATTTTATAATACAAAGTGTAAATTTTATTTATATACTAATTTTAAGTATTTCAACCTTGCAGAAGGCTCTTCTCAAGGGTAAATGCGTTATCTTTATTATATCGTGCCACATTTTCCCGAAATGAGCAACAGAAAAAAATCCTCAAATCTGTTGTCCCAAAGGTTGAGTTATTCTTCATTTATTAGTAGAGTATTGTTTATGGTTTATTAGAAACTAATTTAAGTTCAAATAAGGGGGTAGAAATATCAAATGCTGACTACAAGATAAGGTGAAATTTTTTATGTGAGTCAAATTACGTCAGTTTATTTCCTATTAAAATAGTAAAATGAAACATTCTTTTTGCATATAATTAGCTATAATTTAAAAAGCCTTACAAATTAGTTAGAATAATAAAAACTGGAGAGGCCATGGCCCTTTGCTGTCGACAGCCCTGCAATAGGGCATTAAGAAACTAATAAAATATTCAAAGCTGAAAAGATGGCGCAGTAATATATAGACTTAGTTAGCAAAAAGCTAAGTCAACTACGCTCATATCGTTACACCCTAAAGGTCAATCATGAGGAACTTTTTGAAATAAAGAAAAATACTATGTATTTTCCCTTCAGATGTTTTTCATCAGTTGACTATGATTATGATCTAAAGCAGATGACTCTATGTGTTATGAACTCAAAGGAGGTTTTATTCTTATTCATGATATACATATATAAAAAATATATTAAATCAAGGATTGCGCGCTCTTTTTTTGAATTTTTCAATATTACACTAGTATGAACGATTGATTTGTATATGGGTGGAATTTATCAATGTATAAATAATGATAACTCTGTCCAATATTAAAAAGTTGGCAACAAGGAAAATACAGAAGGGTAGCCAAAATTTGTTTTTTCTTACTTTTTCCTTTCCCATTTGAGAGTCTAGGTTAGTATTGAACAAAAAAGCTCGTTGTGAATAGGAAATGATCAAACTCACAAAATGATTTAAGGACACCAATGTTCAGTAGTAGTAAACAAACAACAAAAGTAAATAACACTCGTGTTCAATAGCATTGTTAACCCTTAATTTAAAGTACTTCCTCTCATTCTTTGATTGCAATATCCCAACTTGTACACAAAGCATATGTACATATATAAATTGAATTGATTTCTATACAATACCTAGCTTTTATATGTGGATTGATTGAGATTGGACATTTAAAGTCAATACATTACGAATCTCATCAAGTATTTTTGACAATTGTATAAATTAAATAGAAGTATATAATGTGTATGTATTTATCAATGCTATACTCCTAGATTAAAAAGAAAGCAAAGAAAAAAAGGATCCATCAGAAAGAAATTTGCAGAAAATATCATATACCTAAATACAACTATTTATGCATTGTTCTTAAAGGTAATCAAATATTGTCTTGTAGTGTATGCAGTCAAATTTTTAATAAAATATATATTTTTTAAATATTTATTTATAGTTCTTTTATGAAGAAATATATAAAGATACTTATGTATAATTTATTTAAGGACACACATACTGTTATAGGTGCGTACATGGGAACCCACATATTATTTCAAACAATAGAATAAACGGAACATTTTACCTTTTCCAACAGATCCCGTGTATCCCGAAGGGATTTGACCTCTAAATCCAAAATAAAGTCCAAATTAGGTGAGTCCGGATCCCTGAGTATTTCATCCAAAAGAACGGCTTTGATTTCTAAATCCCTAAAGCTGCAAATATATCCAGCGGATAGAATGGGCTCTTCTGGTTCCATATTTCGAAATATGTACATCCGTGTTTTTTCCATCATGGCAAACAAATCTGGATTATCTGAGGCCCATTTCATATCCCAAACGTCCTTTCGTTCAAATTTCATGAGATCACCGCTTTTATCATCTCTAGTCCTGGATTGATCCAGATCAAGGAATTTGAGTAGTCCTGTTACGTCAATGATTGACATGAACCTAATTTAGGAAGATTAGAGTCCGTCAGGAGGCCCCACGCACTCGTTTTAATTTAAATAAATAAATAGACCCTACGTGGAGTTGCAATTCAAGGCTAACTTGTGTGGTTTCGTTCCAAGCATGTATCTATCCGTGAGTACAACGTTCGGCAATGCATACTGATGGATTTTACCCGACTCTCTTCCTATGATGAGATACTTTTCCGATGCAGTTAAGCAGCAGATTGGATTATCCGTTTTTGGATATGGCTCATTTATATTACGATCCATGAGCCCTGGATTTTCATCATCTACCAAACATAGCTAAAAAAAGCCCAAGGGCGGCGCCCATGAAACTAAAGTACCATATGTATATCCTTCTCTTACCCTACCTTTTCTCTGCGAAGCATGGATTTTTCTGAGTTAACGATGTTATAGGACTGTGCTGTTCTAAATTGCCAAATGATGAACGCAGTTTTTGATGCAGCAAATACATGTGAGTGTGTGATGGTGACAAAGAGGGGATCCAAGTTACTCACTTGTTTTGTATCAACTGAAGTTCCCAGGGTATTACAAAGCATCAGCGTGTTGACAAATTCTCCTTGATTCGTCTCTTGCTCTGCAGCAATCACACAGTGCTCACCGCAAGAACTCATGCAGAATACACTTTTTGTGTATTTGTAGTTTTTCTAGAGTTAGAGTAGATGTGAGTATCAAAGTTTATGGAAGAGGATCATTCCTCATACAAAATCGTCTTACCTCATTTGTATTGCAATTCCAAAAAACAATGGCAACATCCTTCTTTTCAGGGCGAGTGAATGTGTAAACCACTGTGTTTGAAAAGTAAGCCCATTTATAATCTGGGCGGATATTTGCAAAGTAAATGAAGGAATCTACACTTAGTGCGATCCTTAGGGACCCACCTTCCCAAGCACAGGCAGTAATTTGTTTACCAGGAACCTTTAAAGTTCTTAAATGTTCACCAAATGGAGAATAAAATTGAACTACATTGGACTCGGATTTCGTTGTGTCAGAGCCAGGTGTTGCAATGAGCATCGTTCCTGCCACAGCCAGCACAGATCCATCATGATTCCATCTAGAGCTCACTGCTGTCATTGCTGTATCAATCAACACTGGAGCATCATCACTTTCATTCTTCATCAATTGAATCTTTCCACTAAAGAAGTATAAACGTTTATATGTGGAATAAGAACTGGATTGTACGTATAGTTAGTTACCTCTCATAGCATACAACAAGGGTCGGAGCAGAGGGATGAACAAGTCCATGCTTTCCGTCATACCATTTGAGAGTTACAATCTTTGAGGCACTCATTCCAGAGATCTGCATACTCACTTTTGAAACAAATGTCCCACAATTATCATAGACATGGATTTCGCCATTGGACATAGAAAAAAGGAGGAGCCGCGAGTCTGGGGACCAACACACCCCTCCAAGAGTTACTTTTAATTCCTTGCCCCAAATTCGATTTCCATCCACAGAGCCCACAATCACTGCTCCATCCTCATACACTATACAAATCTTTGATCCATCCGAGTTCCAGTCCATTCCTCTTACAACGGATTTATTGCGGTTATTAATCATTTCCTCGTACCATGAGCCTTTGTACAACATCCACACAATGATTAAGCCATACTGATCACTGGATGTAAGCTTTTGATTCGTTTCGTTCCATTCAACGACTTGGATTTGGCCCGTGTGTCCTTCAAGGGTTTGATTCATGGATAAATTGGAAGGAGCAGCAAGTCCTTTGACCTTTCCATCCTTTCCACCGCTTTGATCCAATTTGAGGACTTTGAGCAAGCCCTCATCTCCTCCACAGGCAATGTAGCCATGCTCTTTGTTCCATCCAATGCATTTTAGTTTTGTATTATTGGGTATTGCAATCTAATAATAAATAAAACAAAAAACAAAAAACAAAGTAATATTATACATAGCTGCGTCTTTAATCTTGCACAAATACCACAGAGACCTTTTTGCTTAAATAGATAAACATTTTTATTATTTATTTTGTAAGATTACTTTCATTGCCACATTAAATACAACAAACAAAAATGGAATTTATTATTATTTGAAAGCATTGGATGATGCATAACATACCTGGAGGTATATAAATTAAACTAGAAAGCTCACCTGCCTCTCAATACCTACGAATTAAATCCTGAAAGAATTATCCGTTGAAAGAAAAGGATAAACGCATACTTATTATGTAATCGATAAAACAAAATAGATTAGTAAATTAATTATTATATTAGAACCCTATCAAAAAAGGAAGGTCCAACTTCACCATCATTTCTTGATGCACCTTACTGCCTTATGTTTATTCAATCTTATTTTGCATTTTAATGTTTTATTAACCTATAAAATGAAGACAATATTTATTCACTCTAAGGGGTTGTTTATTCATTCTTAGTCAAGAAAAGTAAAGTAAAATTTTCCTTCATCAAAATACTCATTAATATTCAGTGCAGTTTACTTTTAAATTTTCAATTTAAAACACATTCGTCATAAATCCCGAAACTTCTTCAAAATGGGGTTAATATGATATAAATTTGACTAATAAATCAATTTTGAGATAATAAATAAATGTGTTCAGATTTTTAAAGAGTGGATTTACCACAGGTACAATATCATGCATATATTTATCAAGTCAACAAGAAAGCAAGTTTGTTTTCAAATATTGAAAAGAAGAAAATCTGTCACATTTAAGTTGTTTTTTTAATTCATAAATGTAACGGTCAAATATTTAGGAGTCATTGTAAGATCCATTGCGCTCGGTTTTTGCTAAAATGTCACTTTTAATCAAAGAAGCAAGGATTGTCGTCTATCCAATAGAGCAATCGGATAAATGTTACGCCTACACTAGCCCCAGAGATTTATTTAGTTTTATTTGGCTAAAACCATTTGTTCATCTGTTTAAAAACTATTAAGAATCAACTTAATCCGCTATCATGCTGCCCATGAATCATAGTAATAGTAACTACATAGTCAGAAATACCAGATGTTTTTATTCTTGATTGTGGCCGGGTTTTTTTTCTTTCTATAATATAGTTGCAATTATTGGAGTCATTATTCAATTAATCGCAATATACTGACTATTAGTACAAGCGAAAGAGAACGTCTTTAAGAATATGAGTGCAGTTCATACTCATTTTTGGAAATGTTTCAGATAAACTTGGTTTCTTGTTGACTTGACACATATATACATATTTGCAAAAATGAAGTGCAATTGTATATATATGTTTTCGATGAGCATTGAAAAGAAACAAATTATGAATATTTTAGGATATTAACTTTAAAAAAGCAGATATGGAACACAGAATGATACCCCCAGAATATCAATAAGAAAATCAATTACTCATTACAATAATAACATCCCTACAACATTTTTCTGCTGCATTCTACACAAGTCATAACAGAAAGCTGATGTTAACAAAAGGGTTTTTAATCAAAAGTAGCACTTAGGGTCAATTGCTTATAAAGCCCTACAATATATATATATACTTGTAAAATATAGAATAAAATTTTCCCTCAGCACACATTTTGAGAGAATTTAGTGCGAAACTGACATCAATATCAATCAAGAAACCAATTTCACAATTCTCAACAATTTCGTCAGTATTTTTCAACTAAAAAAAGTCTTCGACCTATCTGCTGAAAAGCTCAAAATATGGTCAAACTATTAGTATAAATTAAAAAATTATAGTCTATTTTGAAGGATCTGCATTGCCAAATGCTTGTGCCTGTTGTCTTCTCTTACGGCTCCACAAAAAGTTCCATATTTATCATACTCAGTCTCTTGAAATGGCTCTGAACATTAATTTGATAATTTTTAATTATTCCTTGTTAAGAGACTATGAATATTCCAACCATTAAATGAAAAATAGTCCAACAACTATAGATGAAGAACGATGCGTTTAATTGGAAATTTAAAAGTAAATTGATCTCAATAATAATGAGTATATTGAAGTAAAATCTCTTTACTTTAATAAGAATGAGTAAACTCCTTAGGGTGAATAAATATTGTCTTCAATATCATTTAATAGAATTAACATAAAGCAGTAAGATGCACCAAGAAATTGGTTGTGAAATTGGGTCTTTCTTTTTTGGCATGGTTCTTATCTCCGTTTTCTAATTATATTATTAATCTATTTTGTAGTCAGTGTAAAACAATGCTTGTTTTTTTTTTTTAACAGAAAATAAATTATATTCCTTATTATTACCATGGAAAGTATTACCATGCATGCACCCAACTGATTTCAGGCCTTTCTTTCTTGAAGGAATGGTTGATAAATAATTTGTGAAATTTGTACATGGGTATATTTCTATAAGAATTAGCTTACTTTTATGTTTGAATTTTTTTAACTACTCAAATGTCAGTGGTTTGAGTTTCAATACAGGTTTTTGACGGATTGACAAATTTGTCAACGTTGAGATAATTAATTAATTCAATGGGCCTACAAAGAAAAAGAAAATAAAACGATCTAAAGCTCACTTAATTAAAGCAAAGGGCGTCGCAAAGGGTGCTATACTCAAGAAATTCTCCCTTTATCCCTTGATTGTATATAGATAATTGATTTATGTGTCTTTAGAGTATCTTTTTTCAAATTAATTTATCAATTAGGCCTACGAAAGTGACATACATACAATCGATATTGGTAAATATCAACGGTGATTGAGACACATGACTTTAGTCATAAATTATATAAGGTTGTCAAATATCTCCCTTCTGCCTTTTTGTCTTTTGAATCTCGCGGCTATATACAAAACGCTACAGAGCTTGTATCTGGCAATACTAACCATCATTTGAAAGGTCTTGACGTAACCTACAAAACGACGCTATGGATATTGTGTTCAACAGTTATTGACGTGTAAACATGGAGTTCACTAACACCGAAATTTGCGCTATTTTAAAGTTTTCCTTCGTTCAAGGCAAATCCGCTAGAGAAACGTTCTGTGAGATTAATGGTGTTTAGGGGGAGGAATGATTTCGAGGATTCAGAGCCTGTGAAAGCGACACTATGGATAAGCTATAGCCATGGCTCCCATATGGCCAGACGCTTAATTCTACCATCTACTGCGAACAACTGGACCACTTGAAGCAGGCGATCGACCAGAAACGTCCAGAATTAGCCAACAGGAAGGGCATAGTGTTCCACCAGGACAACACCAGACCACACACATCGTTGATGACTCGGCAGAAGCTACGGAAGCTCGGATGGGAAGTTTTATCGCATCCACCATATAGCCCGGACATAGCACCAAGTGATTATCATCTGTTCCTGTCCATGGTGAACGCCCTTGGTAGTGTAAAGTTGAACTCAAAAGAGGCTTGTGAAAAGTGGCTGTCTGAGTTCTTCGCAAATAAGGAGGGGGGGGGGTATTATGAAGTTGCCGTCTAGATGGAAGTAGATTATAGAACAAAATGGCTTATACTTGAACTAAATCCGATCCCTGTAACACTTTTAATAAAGCATTGAATAAAGAGCAAAATAGCGGAAGGGAGATATTTGACAACCTATTATTACTCAAAACGTGACTTAGAATCAATATTAAGACTCATATTCAATCTATTTACTTTGGAGTTATTCCAAGGATATTATTGAAAGAAATCGGAATTATTTTCAAATATAGGAGGATTTTGTGAGGATTAAAATTGAATAAATAATAGTTAAATAGTAAATTTAAGTTGATATGACAAAATTTGGCCTTCAGAAAATTTTTTAATAAATTTAAAATTTTGTGCATTTCATTTATGTTCTTTAAATTTGTCATACATTAGCATTGGCTGAATATATGCTACTAACAAAATAATACAATGTAAATTTTTATTTTAGTGGGGCAAGGTAAAGGGCCATAATTCTATGTTAGTGATTACTTTATGTCAATTGTTTTTTTTTGTTTTCTCTATCTCTTATCTGTACCATTAATACTGAGCTGTATCAGTTTTAGGCTAATTTTATATAAAAAAAAAAAACGTGTCTGACAAACACCACTCCAATAATGGGGTGTTGGTTGATAGTAACAAATTTATTTTAACTTAATATTTCCACGATGAGCTTTTATGTGCGCTCGGAGCCTCGACCCTCAAAAGGGAAAGGAAAAATTTGGAAAAACTACTGGTTATAAAAAACACTGTGCCGATGATGAACCTTTATTATAAGGATCCAAAGTAAAATAAAGAGATAGATATTTTCGATAGACGGTAAAGGATCAAGTCCTTTTATTGATGGATCCCATTGTGACGTCATCCAAATGTACGGCAGCAATTTATCTATGTCTTAAAGACCCAAAAGTTCTTATTCGTCTATAATTTGGTCCTTTAAGCCTCTTCCAATATGGCCGACTTTCACAATCGTTGCGTCTCACAAAAGTGCTTTATTGAGATAAATACTTGAATTCCTCGCAGTGAATAGTGAAATTAACGGATTTTGAATTGAATTGTTCGCAATTAGATTTTTAGAGTTGTATTTTTTTATAAATACATTTATAGTAACATAATATAAATATTTAACAAATGCAGATCAATTAAACGAACATACAGTTTGGTGGACAAATCCAACTTTACTGTTATCGTGACATTCTTAAATTCATTCTCAGTACATCCAAGCAAATTATGAGTAAATAAATGATTCTAATAACTTTTAGAACGTCCCGCACTTTAATTATTGGGGACCTTGACTCCTGTGGCCCTGTGCTTCCCTCATATTATAAATATATATAGAAGTACATTAAAATATTTATGTAGAAAAAAAAAACAAAATGTAAAATAACATGACACAAATACACCGATGTGCATATTTATGTATGTATGTATACTTACAAACACAACTTTCCATAATTCTCTCGTCTTTATTTGATGATGAATAAAACCTTCTCAGCTCCCGTTTCTTCAGTCATCTTTAAAAGCAAACTTTTCTTTGAGTATAAGAAACAAAAATGAAATTTTGTACTTTTTATGTCAAATTGTATATATATGTAAGGAAAACATAAATTAAATTAATTCATACGCTCTTCAGGAACATGTTGTGTACCTACATACGTAAGTACCACAGGTATACCTCAGAGTACGAGACAATTGGTTCAAGAGAGAGTTGGATATCAAGTCTTTGTTTACAAATGTGATAACCTTTGAATTTTATTGCAAGTTTCCTTTTCGGGTTTTTTTAAGTTACTTCATTTAAGACCAATAGGAGTCTTAAATACTTCTTTTAACCTAGAACACTACTTTTGTGACTAAGATAATTTCGTAATTGTATTGAGTAAATTATTTATAAAAGGATAAGCTCAGTTTGTGATTAGAAACACTTCTAAGACAAGATATTGTTTGTAAAAGATGATTAACCAGAGGTGAGGAGGACTTGATCTCGAGACTTGAAGAGTAAATTCAAGCAACTTCACATGTACAGTACTTAGAATTGAGTCAGATATATATATATATTTGCTTCATCATGTCAGCTATGATAGAGAATAATTAATATATATAGAAACCACCATCTTTTTGACCAAAGTAGACAATAAACATAACTAAAGAACCTTAAGTTATGCTGGGGTAAGTTTGGAGAGTAAAAGAATGAGTAGTCCATGTATTAAACATATAAAAACTGTCCCTGATGAAAAAAAATTGAAATTGTGCTTAAATAGCCAATAGAGGCTCAATAGTTCCAATAAATTCTATCACAACGCTTACAGATGTGGATACAAGTCATTAATGTTTTAGTTTGCGAAAAAGGCATCAAATATTAATTACAAAAAACTCAATACAAAGCTCTTTTTCTTTGGCTCTTATCCCATTGAATCCCCTGGTTTTATATTTAAACACCGCAACAACAACAAAAAATATCGACTTTTTGTATTTTAATTAATTATACATTTATATATATACACGTATATATTAAAAACAAAAAAAAGTTTACAAACTTTTATAGACTTTTGATACGGGGGGAATAAAAATTCATTCAATACATAAGGTACAAATAATATATATAGAAGATGTAGAAGAGCTGTGTTCACAAGTCACTTTTTTGCAAGTCCAAGTCGAGGCTCGAGTCTTTAATCTTGAGTTCAATTCGAGTCGGAGATCTTTTCCCTTCAAGGCATAGTCGTGCTTGAAATTGGAGTCAAATTAGACTTAAAATATGCACTTGGGTCCGAATAGTCCCCAGTTCTGATTGAGTCATCATCAATATTAAAATTTAATCCCCTTAAAAATATTGATGAAACTTTTAAAAAGTTATCACCCTTCTTTCTAAATTATCGTAAAGGACACATCTACTAAATCGATAAGTTTTGATATAAAAAATGATTTTTTTTCTCCGTTTTCGTCAGAGTCTGCTCAAATGGAACAGCTACTTTGGTAAAGAGTAGCAAAATAATACCAGATTCTTCATTATCTCCCTTATTAAAGAGTCGACAGGATATCAGCTGACCTGTTGTCTCTCAATGCTTCCAAATGTTTTATGGCGTCAAATGGGGCGGGGGTTCTGGCCCCACTACTTGGAGAGCTCTTAGAAGTTAGAAATTTACTAAATTAGTCTATTTACTAAAATTGTAAATAACATGCAGTGCAAGTTTTTAAAAATTGAAAGAGAAAATTAATATGGCAACCCTGACAATTTGATAAATGTTTGAAAGGAGAACAGCTTTAGCTATAATGACGTTTAGCTATATCAGCTACAAGCTGCTATTCTCTTTTATATTTACAGATGAAGACCATTATAAATTTGAGAGGATCAGTAAATTGTAGGAAATAAACACAAAATTCATGCTTTATAAATTTTTAAGCTAGTAAGTCGTAAACTAATAATTAATTGATTTGAGCCCTATTTTGTTAACACTGTACATGCAAAAACGTCAGAAGTCTGACGGAGAGTTCCATCAGGGATTTGATAATCATTAGATGACTCTCAGACTCCATCGAAATTGGAGATTCACAATGATCATAATGAAATTATCTCAGTAGTCCAGAGAAACTTTCCAAAAACTTTAAATCCTAGAGTCAATAAAATTAATACTTATTTTGCAATTATTGCATATTAACTTCTAATACTGATTAATGTTTAAATGTTTGGCCAAGTGGGATGAATGAAGGATTCGTCTTGAGAGCCATTGTCAACTCATCGTAGGAATAAGGGATTTTGAGTAGACCATAGAAGCAAAGTTAAACTCTTTGCTGAAAGGACAATTAGCTCGGATCCTTCTCGTAGCTCCAAATATTTTAACCTCAATATTCGAGGATCTAGGATTTTAAATTCGTGACATTTTATAGAAATAATGCTTTTCAACAAGTGTCATAGAGAGATAGGAGATCCTTATTATCTGCTCTCTCCTCAGGAAGCTGTTCAAATTGTCAACTATCTACACGAAGAGCTTTTTGGGATAAACAAAAACACTACTATGTATTCTCCCTTCAGCTGTTTATTATCATTTGACTCTTTTGATTTAAAGCAGCTGATTCTACGTGTTATGAACTCAAAAAGGGTATTATTATTATTTATGATTTTGATGCATAAAAAATATATTAAATCAAGGGTTGCGCGCCTTTTTTTTTGAATTTTGAATATATTACAAGTAGTAACGATTGGTTTCTGATTGGTAAAATTTATAAATATTTAGTATATCTAAATAATAAATTCTGCAAAATATTAACGAGTTGGCAACAAGGAAAATACAGAAGAGTAGCTACCAGTTGTTTTTCCAAATTTTTCCTTTCCCTTTTGTCAGTCGAGGTTGCGAGTGAACAAAAAAGCACGACGTGCTACATACACAAAATCTTGCACGCAAGAAACTATAAGACTCTACTCTTTAGGGTAATTTACGACTAAACATATACATATGTACAGCGGGATGCGGTGTCAGACATTAAGATGGATTTCTCTCTCTATATATATGTTACTTGCGTATGTAATTACTTAATGGCATTCCATTTGTAGTTTCTCTTATTTATTTTTTTTAGATAGGTATTGTATGTCATAATGAAGGGTTGACATTGACGGAGTGGCGTTTTGTGATAAAATTGTCTCTTGCTTTTTTTTTTTAACAATTTTTTCCACATTTGTACTTACTTACTTACAAGTGTAAGTAATATATACATACCTACATATGTAAGTACGTTCTTTGTAAAAATTGAATTGTGACAGTGTTGTTGAATGTGTTTACAAAGTCATGAAAAATTGTATAAACACACTTTGTACATAAGACTACACATAATATTATAAAGTGTATTACATAATTAATAACAAATTTGTATTTCCTTTGTATTTATGTTTTATCGATATAATATCTAATGTTTCTCTACAAAAAAATAAAAATAAAAAAATGTATGCAATTGCATAACTCAATCAGAAATATTAGGCAGGCTTGTACATAATAAATATGTAGTACATTTATGTAATATTTTATAATGAGCAATTAGTTCTTTATGAGTAGTTTTTAGTATGATTCATGAACCCACCTCATACTGAAGCATTTCCAATGCTCTAATGACAATAATACTCTTCATATAAAATATATATAAAGTAAAATCTCTATTGAATTTCATAATGAAACCATCCCATGATTAAAAGGGCTCATTCATGATAAATATTAATTTGTTTTTAATTGAGAGTTTGTAGTTTAAAGTATGGAAATATTAAATCTGATCACTATTGGATAAATCAATGCATTTGGTTATTTAAAATTCATTTAAAGGGTCATTTAAGTATTCGTCTACTCGTTTTTTTTTTGCGACGATGTCTCGTCATTAAGATCAATTGCTCTTTTTGCAAGAGCCCTCGTTTGGAGTTACTAATATATCTTATATAACTTCCTTTAATTCTCATTCTGGTTATCTTGATGGATTTTCTTCCCAAGGTAATTAATGTCTTCTTCACTTGGACATCGAAATGCGATCCTAATTTTATCTCTCAACCTCTCCTCTAAGAAAAAGAAAGAAAGAAAGAGTGAGAGCCCGAAATTAACTTACCAACTGTAAGACTATTATTCATTTAATGACTAGAAATTGTTCAGAATTAAACAGCAGGTAACTCGAGCAAATCAGAGTCTCCAGAATTTACTACTTGCAACCATTTTAATATTTTACTCAAAAAATATTATTTTAAGCCATATTTCTTCAACACTAGCGAAAGTGTCATCTCCCTCCCCACATTTACTTGTGCTTTTGACTCTCTAGAACAAGGGTGAGCAATTATTTTTTCCGTGGGTCCACATGAAAAACAGAAAATTAACTTCGCGTGCCGGTCAGAGCCAACCAAAGGACCGTATGTGGCCCAGGATTCGAATTCCATTTATACAAAATACTTCATCTTTTGAGGTGACCCAAGTTAGGAGCCAATTTTCGATTTCTTCGAATGAAGTGAATCGATGATGAGCCGCCAAATCATGTTGTATCCGTCGAAACAATCAGTCATCAGAAAGAACAATGTTCAGATAAACCGGTGGGTGTATTAAAATATTTCATTTCAGGATTTTCAAATATTTTGTTAATGACTTTTGTAACATGAAGGAGAATAACTTTATCATGTCTATGCTCACATTCCGGCTGTTTTTCTCGTAGTGTACGACTCAAACAAATCAATTAAAGTCTATATCGGCCGTTCTTACAGTCCGATACAGTACCTTTTTGATCCAATCAGATACACAACATGACCTTCGAACCATCAATATTCCGCTTTAGTGATGATGTTGAGGTCGATGGCAATGATTGACCAGGGATAGCGTAGTATTTGTTATTTTAGGGTTGTCCTAGAACATTCATTCTTCCTCATGAGTCACAATCCGATGTAAAAAAAAACTCTTTCTTTGTTGCCATTGAATGAGTTGCACGCGATTGAAAAATCGTTTCAGTTCCTAAGGCACCCAATTGTCTTCCTTGAGGGTAGTACCCATAGATTTCAGTCGTAGGGTAACGGCTTGTTGTGTAACTTTCAATGATTCTGCAAGTTATTTTTACGTTTAACTCGGATCTTCATCGAGTAATACCCCACAATTCTTTGTCTTTGAATTTTTTTGGCTGTCCAGAGCAAGACTTGTCTTCAACACTGAAATCACCATACTTAAAACAGGAAAACCCATCCTTAGATGATTTATTAGTTGGATCATTGTCACCATAAACTTTTACAAGCGTTCAATACGCTTCAGCTCCACTTTTCTTCCAATTCAAGCACAAAAATATAACCTCCCGCAAATGCTGCTAAGTTACCATAAAATTCGACTTATTCAACAAAGCAAAAAAGGGGTTTTCCGTTCGATTGAAACTCAAATTGATATAAATGTAATATTATTGACTGAGGTCTAACCTTTGGGAAACAACGTAAGCCTGCTGATACTATAAACCATTCATAACAGCAGAGCCATCTTTAGAAAATGGCCCGAACTAACTTGTACAGCCTATAGCTTTTAAGTTCTTGCAATTTTTGAAATCAGTCTTCCCTGGACAGACGGATTTATGGTCTACTCGAGTTCTAATAAGTTTAATAAACTCCCAAATGGGTTTTTATGAACATCTTATTCTAAAACTTTACACATTTTGTTGCTTGTTGCTGTAAACACCCAGACTAAAGGGGATTAAATTTGGTGATAGTCATATCATAAATTTCCAAAAAGGGTTGTATATTTGGGTATGATATGTTCTTATCTGTAAAACTCAAAGCTTAATAGTTTTTATTTATACTTTGTACAAGTTGCAATTTGTACGTTGTATTTTGTTTTATTTAATTATAAATAATACACCATTTTCATCATCATCAACTTCAAGTTGTATCTACCCTTTTATTTTGAATTATTAATGTACTTTATTTACTAGATATTTTTAGGACATTAAGCTATGAATTATCCCATTTATATATTAAACTCAAAATGGAAATTAAATTATCGTATTATCCTTATGATAAGCCCTGTAAATTCTTCATTTAATATACTTTCACGACTTGTATAATCCATTTGACCTAATTACAAGTTACTTTCTACTCAACATTGGCCTTTCTCATGACAACATAAGAAAGTACAAGGAATTCACAGTTTCAACTCTTATAGATGTATACTAAATGTACACCATTAATTGCACAATGGTATATGATTAAAATTGGTATTTGTTATTTAAGAAAGTAAAAACTCCCAAAAAAATAAAATAAATGATGGTATAGGTTGCGTTGCCATCCATGAAAAAAGTTGCGTTTCTTTTTACATACTATTAGTGTTTCTATTTATACATTGCATTCTCAAACAATATATTTATAATATTTTTCCTGTAAATGAAGTGGTTATGATATATGTATTAAATAGTGAAGTTTTATTTTAAAATACAAAAAAAAAAAAAAATGAATTTAACTATTTATTAAAAAACTTTACAAAACATACTTTCCATGTCAGATCCCTAATTCTTAATGAAAAGTTACTTAATTTAATTAGCAACAACAATAATATGTAGTAACTTACCCCAAAAGAATGCATTTTTTTTTCTTCATAGAAGCATAAACATTTATATAGGTGTAGTAGGCACATGTATGTATTTTTAATATGAGATCATTTTCTTCTATTTATTTAAACTTTTTCTTATTTCTTACTCATTAATTAAATAACATGGGCCATCAATGTTAGCTCTTTGATAAATTATTATTATTTTCATAATATCTAATAGGTACAATAACCATGCCTTGTTTGCTTTGTACATGCATTAAAATACTTTATATGTTTATTTGATATACGCCTCGTTAGATTTTAATACCTAAGGGAAATATTCAAATATTCAAATCCTTGTAATGTAGTGTTTCTATATTTTGAAGAGACTTTAGAAAGCCTTTTAAAATACACATATTCTAGTTTAAAACTCCATTTATATATTTTCTTAAGCATATGAAGAACATCTTTTGAAGGGTTTGATCAAACCTAATTAAAACGATCCACTTCTGTCTGTCCCTCTGCTTTATCAAGAAATAATCAACTTTGGAATTCTGAGCATGGCAGAATAAAGATTCTTGACATTTATCATAAAATATTTTTATTTGATCAATATTGATCAACATATATATTTATGTATTTCCTTGCCTCATCTTGAAATTAGGCGATTTAATATTTTCAATGGGCACACAAAACCGTGACGACTGTAGTTATCCACCAATGAAGTCTGCAATTTCTATGGTTGTGTGCCTTTTTTACATTTTTTTAGACCTTCAAATTTTCTAAAAGTTTTTTCATTTTCATTTTTTGGTCTTAATTCAAAAGCTTGTATTATTTGGAAATTTAAAAGTAAATTATAATTATGATACAAATATTATTGATAGATCTGGTCAACAGTCAAAAATCAAATTCCAATTTCGAGCAAAAATTCACGGAGGAGCTACTAAAGTAGTAGCGTGCAGAAGGATTATGCAATCAGCTGAAATCCTTCTGCCCGCTACTACTGCAGTCTATTGTACTTGTTTTTTAGTAGCTCTACCGTGAGTCTTTGATTTCCAGTGGCTTTTTACTAGATATTTTTTTAGATATACTATACATTGATAAATTCTACCAATCACAAACCAATCGTTACTACTTGTAATATATTCAAAATTCAAAAAAAGGGCGCGCAATCCTTGATTTAATATATTTTTTATGCGTCAAAATCAGGAATAATAATGATACCCTTTTTGAGCTCATAACACGTAAGATCAGCTGTTTTAAATCAGTAGAGTCAAATGATGAAAATCAGCTGAAGGGAGAATACAGTGTGTTTTTGTTTATCCCAAATAGCTCGTCGTGATATATATATATATATATATTCATCCCTAATAATAATTGTAAGCTTTTGTGGACAATAAATAAAAGCGGATTGAGCGTTGAACAGAAAAATTCATTCCTAACGAAGGAAAATCCCAAATTTCACGTTTTAATTAAAAGCCCTTCATTTAACAATATAAAATAATGAATAAAAATCAATTTAAATTAAAATTACTTGTTCTTTTTAACTCTAAAGACTAAAGAGGGGGAGGAGGGGGGGGGGTAATGGTTTTATATATGATAACCCAAGTATTATATAATACTTGGAAGGAAAGGGGGGGGGGAGGACTTTTCCTAGAAAAAAAAAAAATTAAAATATAATATAATTTTTTTTTTTATTGTTTAAAATCCCTCGTTCAAGAAGTTCAAATGAAAATTATTATTTGATTATATTTAGCAAATTTTTTTTTCATATTTGATTAAAACTCTGATAATTATTATTGGATAATGCAAGAAGCTAGGTGCATGGAATTAATTAATTAGACTTTTATGCTCAGGGAAAATAATAAGTAATAAATATTTGACTCTTCTTCCCTTGACAATAGATATTTTACCTCAGTCAGTCATATTTTCCTTATTCCTATTACATAGAATGATTAAATAAATATACATATAAGTATTTAAAGAAAACCAACTGTACCTTAGACATCCTTGACACATGGAAACTAGACGTTGATGGTTTCTGATTCTAAAAACAATATGAATGAAGAGAATATGTTTATGCATATGCATGATGCCAAATTCAGTTCTTTCAGACGTACCAGAAACACAAGAAAGATCGTTTTCAGAATGTCTATTAATATAATCACCATCGATGACGATTATTTGTGATATATACTAATCAAGAAATTCATTAGATAAGTCTTAATATTAATTAATTATAAATCAAACAGACTAATTTCATTAAAAATCAAAAGAATATAGGGTGCAATAGATTTAATTATTGTGAAAAAAGATCATGTTGCCACATTGGAGGAAGAAAAAGACAAATTATCCATTTACAAGCAATATGAAAAAATCGTTCATATTGTAAAAATTTGTCAATTATCATCTTGAAAAAAAAAAAGAAAAGAAGAAGACCTTTCCTACATCTACAGATTTCAATTTATAATTCAGAAATAGCACTTTAATCTGGATTGAATTGTCTTCAGAAGGATTTTACTTTTAGCCTCAATGACCACATGGTCATGGTGTCGTTTTCACCGGCTCTGAAGCGTCGAAACCATTCCTCCGCGGTTCAAAGTGATAGAGTACCATCCCCCAAAACACCATTAGTCTCACAGAATGTTTTTCTACACGACGAGCTTTTTGGGATAAACAAAAACACACTCTATTCTCCCTTCAGCTGATTTTCATCATTTGACTCTTTTGATTTAAAGCAGCTGACTCTACGTGTTATGAGCTCAAAAAGGGTATTATTATTATTTATGATTTTGATGTATAAAAAATATATTAAATCAAGGATTGTGCGCCCTTTTTTTTAATTTTGAATATATTACAAGTATTAACGATTGGTTTGTGATCGGCAGAATTTATAAATATATAGTATATCTAAATAATAAATTCTGTCAAATATTAGCTAGTTGGCAACAAGGAAAATACAGAAGAGTAGATACCAGTTGTTTTTCCAAATTTTTCCTTTCCCTTTTGTCAATCGAGGTTGCGAGTGAACAAAAAAGCTCGACGTGCTAGCGGATTTGCCTGTAACGAAGAAAAACTTTAAAATAGCGCGAATTTCGGGGTTAGTGAACTCCATGTCCACACGTCTATAACTGTTGAACACAATATTCAAACTAATCATGCATAGTGTCGTTTATTAGGTTATGTTAAGACCTTTCATATGATGGTTGTATTGCCAGATACGTGCTCTGTAGCGCTTTGTACATAGCCCGCGAAATTCAAAAGACAAAAAGGCGAAAGGGAGATATTTGACAACCTTATATATATATTAAATCAAGCATTGCGTCCTTTTTTTTTTTTTAATTATTGAATAATACACAAGTATTAACGATTGATACGTATATTTTGGAGAAATTTATCCGCGTATGGTATATCTAAAGAATAACTCTGCCCAATATTAGTAAGTTGGCTGCAAGGAAAATACAGAAGGATTGTAGCTACCAATTGTTGTTGTTTTTTCAGATTTTTCCTTTTGAGAATATATTTTTATAGTTTGTTTTTATTAAATCTAATTTTTTTGTTGTTTATTCCATTAATCTAATATATACCCTAAAACAAACGAACACAGAGAAATAACCTTAGAGAATCTCTTTCAAAACGGCTAAGGTATAGACTTGCAAACTAATCCAGATTTGTATACTGACTTACTTATTAATCAAGCTTCATGGATAACATTAAGTATAGTAAATTATTATCATGGTTGTCCTATTGGAAGTGCTTTAGGAAAATTTGAATAAAGTAATACCTTTGGAAGGATATAATTTTCTCCCTAAAAATAACTGATCAAATAGTACATTTTCAAGAACTGTCTTAAACTTGTATATTTAAACATTTTAAGATCTTCATAACATGACATAACTAACATTTAAATGATGTATGTAAAATGCATATTTATTAATTAGATTTTATTTATTTCCATCGAAATGACATGAACATTAAACATTCTAAAATCAATAATCTTATGTTCAAAAAACAGGATATTTGTAAATATAATTCATTTGATGTAGAACTTAAAAAATATAAATATGTGAACACGTGTCAAGCAATTTCGAAAAAACAAACAAACTAATTCCTTAGTGTTTGAAGTGCTATGACAACTTTCTTCTTGCTCTGGACCATGACTCACTATCAAGTCTTTTAACATTCAAAGGTCCAATGAGAAAAGGACTTTGAATAGCTCATTTCATGACTTAGTGATTCTTTATAGACCTTTATATTTCTTGATTAAGTTCTTTCTCGTTTATGCGGTTGCATCATTTTACAACTTCAGTAAGTAATACGTCGAATAAGTATTTACATTTATGAACTCAATGTAACTTACAGAACCGTTCCAGTCCTAATGAATATCTTCTGAATATCTCTAGATTTTCCATTGTTCCTAGTTCTTCAAAGTGTTTCTAATCCAATCCAAAAAACTTCTAAGAATGCTTTTGTAGAGCCATACAAAAATCCCATCTCCAGATGAATAGAGGGGGTAAGCTTACATGAATTCTTCGATTATAATTAGTTCACAAGTTTCATTATCATTCTCATTCAAATTGGGAGAAGTAGGTTGAGCTAATTTTGGAGACAATTAAGGCAAATGTTGATCCTTGATCCTTCTTCCCCCAAGGATCGTTCCTCACTTGATATAGTTCCACTATCCTAAATTGCAACGGAATTACTCACAATGAAATTACATGCAACACTCTCTTGGTTCAGAAAGGCATACATACATACATACATATATTAAAACAGTGGGGTAGCAAATATAATACTTTAATACCTTAATACATGTAGTTTTATAGTCGGAGAAAAGCTATTAAACTAATCTTATTTATACTTTTCTTACTTTTATTACATAGAATGATTAAATAAACATATAAATATTTAGAGAGAACTGTGCCTTAGCCATCCTTGACCCATGGAAACTAGAGGTTGATAGTTTCTTATTCTAAAAACAATATGGATGAAGAAAATATGTTTATGCAAGGATGATGCCAAATTCAGTTCTTCCAGGCGTACCAGAAACAAGAATAACTTGCATTAAGTTATTTGACAAATCTTTCTAGTTGATTAGTTTTAGGAAGTTTTCAGAACTCAATGATATTTGTTGGTTGATGGAAAGTATTAGATTGCCAGGAAGTTTTTTTTCTCCTTCAGATTCTACCCCATCTTTCAGTATAACAAATCCAATATTATTTTATTTTTCCTCAACGAAATTGAATTTGGATCATAGGTCAGTTCATTACTAAATTTCTATAATCTAAAATTATCTAACAATATAGAAGGATAAATATGAAGATGTTGATTCACTTCAAATTTTAAAAATAAAATATGGTCTATCTAGTCAAAAAAAATGTATGTTGAGATACATTGATCAATCTTCGAAAATGATTATTTTATTATCAAATTAAAGCCTGATAGGGAATCTGAAAATTGATTAAATTCCAATCCTCTGCAACATAGTTTCTATATAACTTTTTGGCAGCTGAAGATATTGTTAATGATTCCAGGATTAGTAAAAAAATAATAAAAACTAAGCTATATAATCATTAAGTGTCTTAAAAAGTATCCACATGGAGGCCCCTAGTGAGTGGAATCAATTAACCAAACATGCAATGATATGATACTGACTTTGTACGTATACAATATAATAAGAGTTAAGAAAATTAAAAATTATAATTTGTAAAAAATGAAAAGAAATCTAAATAAATATTCAATTTTGAAAAAAATCATCAGTCATTAAGAGGCTGACAAGCTCTTCGGATCTCTTTCTCCTGAATGGAGGGTGAGCTATTGAAGACTTTTTCTTCAGATGCTCTCTATATCGAGATATCTTAATGACTCAAATTCAATTCAAATTATCATTTTTTCCTGGGCCTTCCTCATTCTCCTTTGTGAGTGAAGGAAGTGAGCTCCTGAATTCATTCCTTGTTTTGTATCCAAGTTTATTTGTTTTCTATTGGCCCTTCCATTTGGAGATTTGGATCTTGAGAGTGAGACACACCTTTTTAATGGCGACAAAAGAGTAAAATAAAGTACTAAAAGGTCTTGGCTTGTCAAACCGTTGTGTTTGGGGTTCGCAACTCGATACGTCCCCCTTTTTATTCGATCAAACTATTATTTTGCGTGTTGTTCTCATTCAAAAGGCTAAAATTCTCCTGAATGTGATTCGGCTTATGAAGTCTTCTCTCCATATCTTTTTTTTCTCGAAATAATTAATTGTAATAACTAAGAGAGGGTGAAAAACCTTTATGGTTTCACCTTTTTAATCATAATCGCAAATTCAATCATCACTCATATTCAAAAAATACAAATTATTACCACTTTTTTGATTAGGATGATACATCTAAGTAAATTGTCTTTTAAATAATGTTTTGATTAATTATTTTGAGTATAAACATGAATGGTTCATTTTGACTCAATATCCAGTTTTTATGTAAATTATAAGTAGTCTTTGTGCTCTGAATTAAAATTAGAGGTCATTCAATTGTAGTTTTTTCATTTACACTGATCAACTCTATTTAATATAAGAAAGTTTTTATACTCTCATTTCTTTGGTGTGTGGATCCTAATTTTGAATCGTCACCCTAACCTTTTATAAGAAAATTTTTTTACCTCTTGGCTTCACTGCAGCAAAAAACAATTACTCGAATGCAATAAATATTTAGCATTTCATTATTTCCACCTGTTTTGACGTTGATTTCCGGATTTTTAAAGTGTCCTAGGTATACGATTTTGCAAAAAAATTAAGTAGTCAAACATTGTTTGAAAAAAATGGAAAATCAATGAATAAGAATTATCACGACGAGGTTTTTAAGATGAACAAAAGTACAATGTATTCTCCCATCAGCTATTTTTCATCAGTTGATCTTTTGATCTAAAGTTGCTGACTCTACATATTATGAACTCAAAAGGGTATTACTTTTTATTAATGATTTTGATCGTAGGTAAAGTAAATTAAATAAATTATTTTTGAATAATACACAAATATTAACGATGGACTTGTTTATTGGTAGATTTTATCAATGTATAGTATTTCAAAATAATAACTCTGTCCAATATTAAATAGTTGGCAACAAGAACAATACATACGGGTAGGAATGTAAAAAATATGCAATATGGCGCGTGCGAGATTTTGTGGAATTGACATTTTTAACAGGTCTTTTTGTTTTTCAAAGCTGTTATCATTTTTCCTTTATTACTGAGGGGAGAACATCTACAATAGCAAATACAATGTTAGAAAAGGGCTCCTGTCCTCGTAATAATTGTTAGTTTACGACTTGTAAGCTAAAGATATATAATTTCCTACATTAATTTGACTTAATTTTCTGCCTCTCATCTATGGTATACATACATAAAGTTATTATTTATTATTGATGTCTTCATTTGTATATGTATATAATGGAGAATAGCTTGTAGCTCAGTTAAACGTCATGACAGCTACAGCTGCTTTCCTCTCAACATTCATCAAATTGTCAGAGTGGCCAGGTTGATGATTTTCTCTTTTTCTTTATTTTACACACCCCATTTGCATATTTTTTACATTCCTACAGAAGGATAGCTACCAGTTGTGTTTCCTTTTCCATTTGAGTGTGTAGGTTGTGAGTGTACACAATAAAATCGACGGGCTATAGTTCCCAATACTACATATTACCAATAGCTCAAGTTTAATAGCCAAAGGTTGTAAAATAAGAGACGATATTTGAAATTTCCTTGCGGTCGATACATGCACATGTTTGAGGTCCTTTGTGAATGAGTACACGTTCAAACCCCCAATAAATTGATATTTCTCCATTTACAGCTGATATTTTTGTAATTTTGGTAAATCAACTATGTACATTCAGAATAGTACTGGTTGGATTTTCTGATTGTACAGTTCAGACTCTGATACAAATGTTATAGGAATGTACTATAAATAAATAATATAGAAGTAATAATTATGTACAAAAGAAGAAGTAGTCATGTGTCTTGAGCTGGTCATAAGATCCATGTTTGGTCCTATACTAGGGGTTCATTCCATGTGTCGAACAGATTTAGATTTTAATTTTTTTATACCCCTCTATTTTTTATTATTTTGTCTTAATGTACCATTTGACAAATTAAAAAGTTAAATAAAATACATTCAGAGGTCTTCAATGTTTAGAAAATTGAAATTTTCATTCTTTCCTTTCATAATCATCATCCAAATACCTCTTTGGAATATAATTTTTGTTACTTCATAGCTTTTTTTTTTTTTAGAGTAAAATGAAAATTTTTTAAATTTAATTAAATCAAGGCTCTCAAAAATATACATATTTTAAACAGTATAAAGGAGAATGAATAAAATGTACATCGCATATTCATCCTTTTCTTCTTATTTCTTTCATTTAAAATAACAAGTTCAGCATTAATTGAAACAAAAGATTATGCAATGTCATTAGAAGGATTTGGATTTTTCATTAAAGGCTTGTTTTGTTACTTAAATAATACAAAAATTATCCTGTGATTTGAATTTATTATATAATTCTGAAAGGAAAAAATATATTTCATTGGATCAGTGGATATTGAATTAAAATCATTAATTCATTCACTGAATTGTACCCAAATTTATCAAGGCTTCAATTTAGGTATGACAGAACTTTTTTTTAAAAATAAGGTGCAACTAGAAGACTTTGTATGGCGTCCTTTTCCCAGATTTTCTAAGTATATAACTGTGACATAAAAGTCTTGGTAAAACTCTTAAAACTTTCAATTGATGCTACCTTCAATATTTGTATAGCTTTTCTATTCTTATAACTGACAATTCAGTTGCATAGTCACAAAACATAGTGGAAGGATAGATTAGTTTATTGGTTTAAAATATATTTGTTCAGAGAGAGATGGATTCGAGTCTACAAAATGAGAACTTACATCTAATTTTATTATTAAATTTAATAAATTCAAGTAGTTTAAACTTGGATTTTTCAAAAAAATATAAATTAAAATTATCCAATTTTAGAAAAATTTATGTTTTAGATGTCCGATATGTTTGTTATCAATTGTTAAATAATTTGTTATAAGTCTTAAAATATCAACTTTTAAAGAAAATTGGCAGATAAATAAATGTTTTATGCGCGCGCTATACGCAGTACAGTTCCTTCCTTCCATTAATTATTTTTATTTCCATTTTTAGCGATGAGATACTTATTTTTACGGACAATTAATGAAATCTTCTTTTACATTTGAGTGTAAAACAAAATAATTTGAGTTTGTTTTTGAATTTCTTATCAAAACATACTTCTTTGACTACATTTCTCAATTTTCCCTACTGGGAAGTCAAACAATTGACTGTCACTTTTTTGATTTTGAGCATTTTTCAATAAAATTTTAAAAACTAAACAGCTAAGATGTATGTATATCTATCATAATGTTGTTTATAAAAAAAATTGTTAAGTACTTATTTGATAGCGTAATTCATCCTTGAACTTTTTCTTAACGCTAACAAAAAAAAAAAAGACACAATGGATCAAGATAAAACCCTCATTTATTCAAAAACTGTACATTAAAAAAAATTGCCCATACTGGAATGTAAAATCTAGACTATAAGAAATATGCCAACGGTATCAAATGACAAGATACTACATTATTGCATCGTATGGCTCAATCCAAGAAATTAAATGAATGAATGTTTTCAATGTTTGTTGTATCTTAATAAAGTTAGTATTGGATTTTTTTTTTCATGTTTTCATGTTGAAATATCAATTGAAACAAGAGTCAAAATGACAAATATTTGCAGGAAAAGTATACAAATAAATAACTTTACATAGTTTAATAACCACTTACTGACATTTCTAACTTTATTGCATGCATTACAATACAACTTTTTGAAATTCCTATTATTTTTATATAATTTTAAAGTATTCAGTTATTATTTAGTGGTTACAAAATGTGGCTGTCTCTAGTTAAAAAAAAAAGAAATGAAAAGTTAATAAATTAATTAAACTTTAATTGTTGAATTTTAAGGTATTTTAATGTTTCCTGGTATTTTCACGACAATGAAGAAAAATGATTAGACTTTTGTTCACATCAGCTGCCTGTTTTTACCCTCATCTTGGAGGGGGAAAAAAGTTGTGTTTCCTTTTAAAGGATAATAATCTTTTAATTACCCATTTAAAATATTGAAACATTAGATAATTGAGAACATACTCCATGTTTTAAAAAGATGCAAATGTTAAAAGGCTCTCATCATCTTCAGAGCAGTAACAGATTTTTTTCAAATGTAAAAACAGTTGACTAAAGAGTCAACTATTTATTTATTTACTGTATACCCTAGAAAATATAAAATATGTTCATGCTGTATTGGCATTGCCCCGGTAACACGGCAGCTACTGATTCTCACTTATTCCTTGACTGTGTCTCATTTTCTAATATTATTTTGTCTCTGTTATACCAACATACATATATCTTTGGGACATCACAAATGGCGAAAATAACCAGGAATTTGTTGTATATTTTTGCTAGTCCTTAGAGCCGTGTTTGTTTCTTTCCTAAAATTGATTGACAATGACGTTTTATTACCAAAATTAAAATAGCTCTTGATTGTTCCGAGTTAGATATTTTCCTATATTTATATATAAGTAAAGCCCGTAGTTTCCTTCGACAATTGAGACTGTCTCGCTCCAGATTCATTGTTCGAATGTTTTGCTGATGGTAACAATATTTTTGCTTGTTTGAAGGGAAACTGCGTAGGTTTGAGAGACGGGAAATGAGCGCGCAATGATGATAAAGATAATTTAGGATCTCTTATCCTATTAGAAATGGTTGATTGAATAATATATTACAGACACACACTGTTAAGAGAGATTGAAAGAGACATCTCTTTATTCAATATGATAACAGTACATTTGATAGTTAATTATACAATCATTTCCAATAAATATATTATTATATCGTATGTAAATATATATGTAGGGTGTATACATTTAATATTATATACTAATTATGTTTAATTAATATTATTTTTATTATTATTATATAATATAATATAATTATTCAAAATCTATACATTCAATAAAATATTCATGATACGAAAAGAAAGATGGTGGATTATTAAAAAGAGAGAAAAAATAATACAAACTAAACAATTTACATGGAACAACAGTTTAACAAAATTCATATTAAATACGAGATAAAGTAAAAAGCCATTGAAGTATGTATGTATTTTAAAAATCCTTTACCCACTCATAAATGGGTAAAATCTACAAAGTACCAATGACCAGGAAAGGAAAGGAAACAAAAATAAAATAAAATAAAAAAATACATTACTCAGTGGTGTCAGATAACATCAAATAAATGAATCAACATAAAAAAATAAAAAATAAAAACACTACAGTTTAGTTTAGTTTATCACAGCCTTGTCAAAAAAAAAAAATAGAAATATTCGAAACACTTTGGTGTTTTAGCATTGTTTATGTGTGTGTATGTATGTGTGGGTGTGTGTATATATGCCGCCTTAACGGTGTGCGTTAATAATCTGGATTTCAAACTCCAGAGTCATTGGAAAAAGTACTACGATTGTTCATATCCGGACTATATGAAGGAAAAGTCATTGCTTCGAGACTATTGAGGAATGAATCATTATCCAAATTGTACATTTCTTCACTATATGTATCCTGAATAAGAATAAGAAGAATAATAATAATAACAAATGAGCATTGGACTCTTGAGAAAAGTGAACTCAAAGAGTAGTACTTACACGCCCAATATCAAATCCTCCGCATTCAATATGACTTATTCGTCGAAAGAAATCCTCTGTTGTACTAAAGTTGTAGATCCCTCCAGAGTCTGAATTTGCATAGTTGTCATCCAGGGTTTGTGGCTTATTTGCAAATTTTTCATGATAGACAAGGATTCCGAAACCCACTAATAAATAAATTAATAAAAAATTTGTGAAAATTCATTTATTATTATATTAATAGTTATATGGCAATGAAATAAATATATCTGTTCAATGCAAATATTAATTTGATTGCTACCTATATTTTATTGCCAAAAAAAAAAAAATATATATATATTTTAGAACAATTAGCACAAGTGTTCATTAGCATATTTTGATCATTAATAATATTTAGCAAATCTATGATGACTAATGGCATCACATTCATTGCAGGCGGTCCCAAGAGAATTTTAATAGGATCTCAAGACATGATGATCCATGTTTGGGAGGAAAGGTGCTTCAGCCGTCATGACACTTTACTAAATATGTATATTTATGAATGTAAATAATATGCAAATCGGGCTTGTAAAATAAAAAGAAAGAGAAAATCATCAACTTGGTAACTCTGACAATTTGATGAATGTTGAGAGGGAAGCAGCTTGAGCTGTCATGACGTTTTACGTAGCTACAAGCTGCTATTCTCCTTTATATATACAAATGAAGACATCAATAATAAATAATAACATTATGTATGTATACCATAGATGAGAGGCAGAAAATTAACTCAAATGAATGTCAGGAAATTATATATTTTTAACTAATAATAATTATACGAGGACTTGAGCCCTTTTTGTTTACATTTCATTTGCTTTATTAACCTTAATGCATGATTTCCTTCATGCAAGATCTTTACTATCAGGTAGATGTTCTCCCCTCAGTAGTAATAAAGTAAAAATGATAACAGCTTTGGAAAACAAAAAGGTCTGTTCAAAGTGCCAACTCCACAAAATTTTGCACGCGGCATTTTGCATATTATTTACATTCCTAATTATTTAGCCTTTCTCTTTTAACAAAGGGGATGGAAGGAAAATAATCACAAATTCATGTGTGTATCAAGGGTTATAAATTAACTCGATTAGACATTTTACTAATTATGTAATTAATAAAATGGACTTTCCTTATGTAACTCCTACAAAAAAAAGAAGAGCTTTACCCTTAAAATATTCGAATAAACAACAATAAAGAAAGTTATTCAAAAGGATATTTAAAATAAATTCAGGCCTAAATTGTGTTATAAATATGAACTTAAACATTTAAACATATCGGAGACAAAGAAACACATAATTTGAACCACGTAATCCTATAGTTACTTTTCAAACTCTTAAAATGAAATATATATTAGCTCCAAAAAGTAATAACAGAGGGAATTTGAAAGAAGTAAATAGATGTTTTTTAATTTGTTTGTTGATATATTTTTAAATATTATGAATCATTTAATATCTTTGGATGCAATATACAATATTACAAATGCTAGACGATATGGTATAGCTAATTAAATGTTTCGAAGAGTGTTATTTTGTAACTTTGGATTCAGGCACTACTGAACCAGGAGACCAGTAGACTTTTTCTGAAGCAAAATTTAGAAATGATTTTACTTCCACTATTCTCATGATAGTACCTTTTTATAAACCTCCATTATAAAACACATTTGGGTCAGTAGTTGGAAGAAATTGAACCAGTCTCGTGAGAAGTCAAAACTGTATCTTGACAGATTAATCGGCTTGCCGATTCACTTGAGAGATTTTAGACTCTTTCAAAATAATTATAATGGGTAATCAGCAAATTTATAGGGATTATTGCCGATATAAGTATTTGAGACTTTAAAATCAGGATTTAAAGTTTATTCAAAGTTCGACAACTTATATTAAAAAGTTAAATTATTGTATTTTCAAAGAATAGGCCAATTAAACAGAAATAGTTTTTTTTTTTTTAAAAAGAAAATCAATTTTGGTTTTAAAAAGGTCGAGCTCTAGACAAAATTCCTGGAGAAGCAGGGAGTGTAAATTCGACTAATAATATGTACTTGAGATGATCGAACTAAGGACCGGTGTTTTCCATGCTATTTGATCTTATTTTGTTACAATTTTGACAAAATAATATTTATATTTTTTTAATTTTTAGAAGAAGATATTTTGATTTTTTTTATATAATTTTTTTGCCTATTTATATAACAAATATTTTGCCAGGAACGTCCATCGTCTCTGGGGCGTTAAATAGGATACATAAAACTACTATTTCAATACTAAACTTTATTATAGATTATAACCTACTAAGAGAGAATAGCAATTTTAAAAGTTTTTCAATTACCAAGTAACTACCACCCATTAAATTACTTTCCCTTCCTATATAACGCCACTATGCAAAGAAGAAAAAATAACAGTTACTCTCTTGCAAAAAAAAAAAAATGTGTTCATAATTCTAATTTTCTGGATTATGCACTAAAATAAAAATAAAAAAACTAATTATTCTGAGTAATTATCATAACTCATTTTACATATATCGAGTATATGAATTGCATAATTACCTACCTTCATTTAGACTCATATGTCATAAGTTCATAGCCATTATTTGCACGTTGAGTAATAAAAGTTTTAATTTAGCAGATGTTAAATAATTAATTATATAATAATAATTATTAGAAAGGTCTGGATTCAAATATATGTATTTGTACGTTTTACTTAGTTCTTTATTGAGAGTAAATATTCAAATAACATTTATTAAAGTAATTACGTTACTTTTATGAGTAATTAATTAACTTTTCTCTTGAGCAAAAATGTTACTTTTGCACCAAGGAATTAGTCACGAGTACTCCGTTACTTTATTTAAGTAATTGTCTTACGTAGAGGGTTCTTTCAAATTGCTTGTAGCACTCATAATAAATTTTGTTTCGTTTTAAACTATTTAAAAGAGTCAAGTTTCAGTCTGAAGAGCTGGACTGACCAACACAAGAGTAACTGGGTTCTATAGGTTGATTTTGCACATCTAGGAATCATCAAAAACTGTTGGCATTCATTCGTTCATTCATTCCCTTAACACGAAGGCACGATATTACTAATTAAACGACCTAGAAACGACCCATTGTTTAGGTGTGTATCGATAGTACTTATATTTATAAACGTGACCCTACAAAAGAAATCCAATGAAACATGAAAGAAACAAATCGTCTTTGAAAACAATATTTGTTTTTTTTTTTTTTGTTAGTTTTTTTTTTTTTTCAAATTAAAAGGGAAACAGCTATCAATGTAAACACACAATTCCCGTAAGGCTAAGTAACATTCTTTTAGCATCAAAGAAATCCATTTTTGGAAATGACTTTTGATGTTTTGTGAATTCATTACAGTTTCTTTTTTTGTGGATACCTAGAATTGGTACATTCACTAGAGTTGAAATCTAGGGTTTTTTTTTATTATTATTTATTCTCTCATACTGTATACCTACATATATCTATATACAATAAGAAATGAAAACCTAATAACTTTATTGTTACACGAACGTATAACAATGCACTTTGATAATCCTTTTATCGTTATTTTATTAAGGAAAATCCTTCACAAATGCCAGGGCGACCTTTCTCATCATTTAAGCTGATATTTTTACAATTATATTACCTACTGAAATATATCAATAGAGAAATAACATAACATTGGAGATGAGATGTAAGCAAAATCCCTGGTAGAGTAGGAATCCCTGAAACGGTTCAAAGTTCCGTTTAAGCATATGCGTACAACACCGTTTCTGGGTTCAATATACTGAACCGTTTCATCCTTAAGGTCTAATGGAAATTCAAAGAATTCTCACCTGTGCCAACGATCATGAGAAGTAGAGTTCCAATGATGATACCAACGAGCATGTTAGTACTCATACCCGAGGCAGTAGACTCCTTACTCGGTTCATCCTCGTCTCCTTCACTATCTTTGAGTGTTAAAAGGGATCCTGTACTATCTCCCAGATCCACATGTGTTAGTGAAGAATCCTTTTTTCTCAAAATGAAAGTTGTATCCGAAATGATTTCGACAGCGGATCGATTCTTTAGAAGAGAAACATCCTCACCACTCTTCCTATTCTCTTCCTCAATGACCTGTGAATCATTTTTGTCAAAGACTCGCACAATGACAGGGGAATGATGCATAAGAGATCGACCCTCTTTTCCTCCACGGACCCTTTCACCCAGTTTCTGACTCGGAGGATCTATGGAGCTGCTATCTGGTGGTGCTAAGGGATCCCTTTTTACTATTTCGGGTAGAGAGTCCAACTTGGGCATTATTGTATTAGGAGGAGGAGGAGGAGTGTCGGGAGGAACTGGAGTTGGGGTATTTGTGGGTTTGATGGATGTAGATACTGGTGTCTCTGTCGTCACTGTACTGGAAATGCCTTTAAATGATATATCCTGATGAGGAAGAAGAGTGGTCTCCTCCTCCTCCTCCTCCTCCTCTTGTGGGGTTTGTACGGTGGGTGTGATAGGGGATGAGGAGCTGAGGGAAGAATCGTTGACCTCAGAGGATTCATCAGACGAGTATAGAACAGAAACGACACTTATAGTATGACTCACACTCGTATTATTGTTCGTAAGAGTTGTTGTTGTCGTTGTTGTTTTAAACGTCGTTGATGAGGATATAAGATCCGGAAGGTCTGTGGTGGTCTTTTCACATCGCAATAGACCAGGCTCTACAAAATTAAATAAATGGAATATTCTATGGGCTACAAATCAGGAGAAAAATAAAGTCAATTGTATACTTACGGATAAATATTATCCATGTTATCCAAAACCAGTGGATCCACCTTGGAACAGACTGATGATTCACGAAACGCATCTACAAAGTCATTCAGAAAAGGAAATGATTTAGTTTTTACAGACTTTATTTAGTATAAATGACATTTGAAACACCAAATTTACATGTATGTCGTGTAGAAATGGGAATTTTGTACAAGGAGATCACGTGTCAAATTAACTTGATCATTACACCCTTCATCATTTTAATCATCAATTAAATATTAAATGAGTCTATCATGTCATTTTGATGGATTAATACATCTATGTATGTAAATTATTACTTATTTGGGAGTGACACAACTCTGTGGACCTTGGGATTATCTAACCATAACTCTGCTACTGAGTAGATACCTTCATTTCTCTACATATTAAAAAGGAAGGCTAGTGGATATTGAATATATCTTATCGAAACTCCATGATGATCATAACGATTGCATTCTCCTCGTCAGGAGTAGTATAAATATAATATATTCCGGATTTTGTGGTTGGCTACGTTTCAAAAATGGTACTTAGATATATAGTATATATATGCTCTACAAAGTAGTTTAAGTTTTCAAATAAAAAATAAAAAAATTACATTTCCACAAAGTAAAATAAATCATCATTTCTCAAATTCAAAACTACCAGCATCCCCTGACTTATACAACTCTCTTTGAAAGGCATCATCATCGTAAGGAAGCCTTCATTATTATGCCTTATAGTCGACCTTTATGGGTCAATAGTGAAGGAACTGATGACCATAATCCTTTGAAAGAACTTAATACTTCTCAATTACATTGAAATCTGCTATGTGGCTAGTAAGTACTTCATATTTTAAGCAACATCATAAATGAATAAATATGGAGCCATGGATGTAAAAACATACTTATGATAGACATTTACAATAAATTATAATTCAATATCAAAAATAACAAACTTTAACAAATTTAATTTAATGCAATTCAATTGTGAAGCCTAATAATTTGATTATGACACTAAAATTAACTTTTGCTCGGAATGTTTCCTTAATATCCAGCCAATATAGATCATCAATTTTATAAATTTAATTTAATGTAGAAAACCTGTCTTTAACCAACTAAATTAAGTTAACTATATACCTCTATGTAATGTAAATTACATAGAGGTATATACATAAATAGGATCAATCATTGCTTACATGTTTGATCCAATCTATCAAATTTTCTTTTTGACGGGACATGATTAAGAACAAACAAATATATATATATATATATATATATATATATATATATATATATATATATATATATATATATATATACAGCAAGAACCTGGGATCAAAGAAGTTAGCATATAGTATGTACATGTTGTACACAAAAGCTATATAACAAGCACCTTTGATATACATAATTGAAGCTCTTACAAGCTCTTAGTTACCTAGCTAGTCAAGGCCATGTCCACTAAATATCACACACAAATCTCATGGGATTAATAAATAATAATAAATATTATTATTACTATAGTAGTAGGTACATAAGAAAAGTATAGCCATTTGCAGGTAATTGTGGCTCTAAATTGTGTGTTTCTCTTAATATCCAGAGAGAATATGTATGTATGCACGTATATTTATAATACCAAGGCTTTCTTTAGTTAGAAATATAAATAAATAAACCTCAGTTTTTCCATCATGCTATTTGAAAATAACTATTTACCATGAGATTTGACCTTGTAGTTGACTCATAGGGGTACATATATATATATAAATTAAGTGAAAATTCCTTGTTGTAAAAAATCATAAGCATGTATTGTTGTACACATAATATATTTATAAAACAATAAAAGATCAATTGATAACTCTAGAAGAGCGATACTAATTACGTCATGCATGGTTGCGATGCCTGTTCCACTCAAGGGATTTTTTCAAATCATAGAATCATATTTTAACAAAAATATGTATCATATAAAAATGATTTGCTATGTTTGTAGACATTATTATTATTATCAATATTATGATTATATGGAGTCATCCACGATTCCTCTTCACACTTTCAACTCTTTGTCTGTTTCGTTTCTAGGGACAGCCAAGAACCATATCTACGTGCCTTCATGAGAGTTCAATAGACCTACCTACATATATGTATATATCTACGTAACTCCAAATTTGCTTATCAAGGGCGAATATCAAAGTAGTAGTAACATTTGAGGAGTGATGTGAATCTTGAGAGCCATTTTTGAACGTTTCCAAAGTTTAAATTTATGTGTTTCAGTAAACACAAAAAAAAAAAAGAAGATGGGTTCTGTGATCGTCAATGCATTCACGTCGAGCTTTTTGTCCACTCTCAACCTCGATTGACAATATACAAATCAAAATTCAAATAAAGGGCGCGCAATTTAATATATTTTTTATATATCAAAATCATAAATAATAAGAATACTCTTTTTGAGTTACTAACACGACGTGCCAGCTGCTTTAAATCAGAAAAGTCAACTGATGAAAAGAAGGAGAAGGGAGAACACAGTGTATTTTTGTTTATTGCAAAAAGTTCCTTGTGGACATTGTGATTAGGATTTCCGCTGGAAGAAGACAAACGTTTGCAAATCATGAGGATTTTTTTTTTTTGATTTTTCTATTGTCGTATTAAAATTAACAATAAAATATGCATTTTATTTTTATGTCATCTCACGATTAGTCTACTTATTCAATGTTCTGAGCCTTGACTACTGAAACTGCTGAGTGGTTGTTGTTAAGCACTGAACATATCTCCACTCTTCAGAAAATAATGGTTGATTCAATAGTTGGGCGTAATTGGGCAGCTACTCATTGATTTCGAGCATTTGTATTTTATCTTTTATTAAGGAAGGAAAGGCTGAGAATCACGACGAGCTTTTTAGTATAAACAAAAACACACTGTATTCTCCCTTCAGCTGATTTTCATGATTTGACTCTTTTGATTTAAAGCAGCTGATCCTACGTATTTTGAACTCTAAAAGGGTATTATTATTTATGATTTTGATATATAAAAAATATATATCATCAAGGATTGCGCGCCCTTTTTTTGAATTTTGAGTATATTACAAGTAGTAACGATTGGTTTGTGATTGGTAAAATTTATAAATATATAGTATATCTAAATAATACATTCTGCATAATATTAACAAGTTGCCAACTAGGAAAATACAGAAGGGTAGCAGCAGCTACCAGTTGTTTTTCCAAATTTTTCCTTTCCCTTTGAAGAGTCGAGGTTGTGAGTGGACAAAAAGGCTCTTTGTGTGTACACACACACATAATTATGATAAATCATGGATTATCAGCAAATCCTTTTCTTACAAATCTTTCACGGTGTTGATTCCTTTAGATGTGTTATAAAAGACATGTCTTCACAGACTTAATAAAGTCCCCTTCTCTCTTTCCAATATGATTTTTATAATATTAGTATTATTATTAATCAAAATATTTTTTTATTCACAAAAATAAACAAAATACTCTCTGATTTGACATTAAGTTGTTACTTTATTTTATTTTATTTTTACTCCATTGTGCCAAGTTTTTATATATATTTTTTTATACAAAATAAATATTTGCACAAAATATGTATGTGTAGACTTTTTCTTTTCTTTTGAGACTACTACTTGACTTCTTTTTTTTTCAAAGTTTTATATAGGTATATAAGCAAGTAAGAAGAAATAAATAAATATTTTGTTAAGCGGTTCGAAAAAAACAGCATTTGATTCAACAAAGTAAAAAAGAATAAAAATATTATTAAACTTTTTCAATTAATTTATTAATTAAATTTAAACATGAAAATAAATCTCAAACATTGTTGGTTAACTTTTGCCCCTAAATCACTTTTAATAACAATAATAATAATAATAATTATGTTTTTTAACAATTATGTATGTGTGATTATTTTGACATAGAGTCCATTTTCAGATTGCCAGAACACATCTGTTATCAAATACTACCTGAAAAAATGTAACAGGTTAACTATGATTTTTTATTTTTTTGGATCTATTGCATTTGTTTACTCAACATAAATGTAAGATCTTGGCTTTGCTTGATAAAAATAAAACGAATCAAAGTCATCAAATTCAAATATATGTTCTAATTTACGTCATAAGTAAACAATATAATTCAAAGAATGACTCATTTTTAGATACAGTTCAAACCTTCTTCATCTCTGACAACAGTGACGAATAAATAATGACGCGTTTTAAAGAAGGTTTTATGAAGTAATTAGTAAAGAAACGCAGGATAAGAAAACATTATATACATAGGAATGAAAATCATATGCAATTCGGGCTTGTAATAAAAAAAGAAAGAGAAAATCAACCTGGCAACCCTGACAATTTAATGAATGTCGAGGGGGAAGCAGCTTTAGCTGTCATGACGTTTTACTGAGCTAATAGCTGCTATTCTCCATTATATATACAACAATAAATAATAACATAGATGAGAGGCAGAAAATTAACGGAAATTAATGTCAGGAAATTATATATTTTTAACTAATAATAATTAATCGAGGACTTGAGCCCTTTCTGTTTACATTTTATTTGATTTATTAACCTTAATGGATGTATTCCTTCATGCGACATCTTTACATTCAGGTAGATGTTCTCCCCTCAGTAGTAATAAAGGAAAAATGATAACAGCTTTGGAAAACAAAAAGACCTGTTTGAAGAGCCAACTCCACTTTTTTATCATACGCCCGAATTGCATATGATTTACATTCCTATGTATACTTATCACGATGGGATCTGTATTGCATCTCGCAACCTTTCCTTCAAAGAGACATGGCTAATAAATAAGAGTTCAACCAATCAAGGTTCAGAACACTAAACAATAGAAGTAGGAAATCGACAGCTGTCAAAAAATACAAATGAGTTTTTGATGTTTTGTGTATAGCATTGGCAACATTTATAGTATACGTTGGTAGTTATATGTAATATTGCACAGTTATCCAATCAAATCAGAGAAGGAATCAAAAAATGTACCTCCAGAAATTGTATCATTATGAGATCATATTTTACGCTATTAATACATATTATATATATATATATATATATAAGTACATATATATTACATAAGTCGATCTCCTAGGCATAAAGAAAAATAATCAAAATTTATAGTACTTCAATATTACTTTAATATTTTTCTTTTTCAGATAACATGACTTGAGATGTATTCTATCTCTCAACCTCTCTTCCAAAAAGAGAAAGAAAAAAGTCATTAAATTCACTCATTATAAGCCAATAAGTTATTTAATTAATAGTAGATAATTAATTGTTCAGATATTAACAAGAACCATGAATTGAGGCTCAAACAATTGACGTTTAAAGCAATCATAAGGAACAAAAATTGATAGAATACAAATTAGTGGAATGATGCCGTGCTACTTGGAACTTTACTGAAAAGTATTTGACCAAGTTAGTTATGTGGAGATATGCTATCATTTACATTTCGGTAATACGATACATCAAACAACCCACTATGTAGACCCCATATCATTATTAATTAGCTCTTAAATAATAAAATCATATTTGCCTTCAAAACATGTTCATACAAAGTGCTCATAACTCATTTTTTTTTTTTTTACAGATACATTTAATTAATATGTATATATATATACCTACTCCTTTGTAATTAAACCTGGGTGGAGTAAAGACTTTATAGAATGATAAGAAATTTCTTAAACGGCAAATTGACTTTTTGCACAAATTGAATTTTATTAACTACATACACATGAGTAGATATGTAAGTTAGACGAATCCAGTTTGATGACACCCACGATCAAAGAAGCTGCAATAGTATTATATATCCATGTCTGCAATCTTAAACTCTTAAATAAACGAATGAAATCCCAAAAAGTGCAACGAACCCTGGATCATACAGTCTCTAAATACATATCATTATAAAAATATACATTATTCCCTTTGAATCTCCAAGTACTGTATGAGACAATTATCAGGGTCTCAGTCGGGTATGATGATAGATTGATAGATTTTCCTTGATCCCGTAAGGGGCCTCAATATGCCCCATTTCGTATTTTGAATGATTCCCCCAAATTTAAAAACCCCATTTGTCCCCCTCATCAAAAATACTTAACAAAATTGAATCCCATTTTTATCAGTCAGCTCTCATGGAGCTGACTGAGAGTAACTTCAACAATACCCTATATAATCCAGACTTTGCCATGGGTCAGTTTTTTCATTTGACAGGCCTTTGGGAAGAATTAACTATTAACTATTCCACGGAAGCCATGGACTCTTTTGGACGTCACTTTATGCATTGCTTCACATATATGCGGTTTACCATTACTTATACATACCGTATATACTCGCATGTAAGCCGACCCTCTAAAACTGCTTTAAAATGGCCAGTTTTTGCAAAAACCCGCATATAAGCCGGCACTTATCAAATCAAACCGTGTACCATTGACGTCGGCTTCATCATTAGCTCTAACTGGTTACGGCTACCCACTGGTGACACACAACCAAATAAAGAGTCAGATAGCGATGAAAACGTGTGGGCTGGAAAATTGACATTAGTATTTGTCCTTGTGTTCATTTTGTTTTAGGCGCATATAACCTGCCGACCCCTGATTGCAGCATTGTATTTTATACTTCTAAACTCGGCTTATATGCGAGTATATATGGTACATGAAAATAGCAGTGCTCTTATTTGTTCTACGTTTGATTTAGAGTCAATATCTTAAATGAGAGACTCCTCATCAAGAAACTTACCTACAAAAGAAGTAAAAAGTAATTAAAGCAATGTCATACATTTATGCAAATATACAAAATTATTTGAAATTTAAATGAACAAAAGAGAGGAAGGGGGATGTGATTCAAGGCTAGTTCATTACGGAAGGAAGTACACGGAGATTCGTATCTCTTTATGAAACAAAAATAAATAAAAACGGAAAATATGATCATTCTAAAGTGATATTCACACTACACACGAAAAATGAAGACACATCAATGACCAAGAGCAACTTGGAACTTTTGTAGATACAGCTACATAGTTTCTTATTTTACCGCCATTACAGGACCTTGACTAAGGTCTTTATGTGTTTATATCATATGAATTATTCATAGGAAAGCTAATAGACACCATCATCATTAGCTAATCAGACTTATTCATTATGATCTCATAATATATATCTTTTTATATATACATACATGCATACATATGAACAAAAAGAACCACAGATTATGTAAGATGGCACAAAGATCCCCGCGAAAGGAACAATATGCATATGTATGTACCTATGCATATATATATATATATATAAATGGATCATTGAATAACAAAAGCAATTCTTTTTGAAAGAGCTCCAAGGAGGTGCTTAAAAACAAACAAACAAACAATAGCAACGAGAACACATTAAGAAATAATGAATACCTACGAACAGAGACACATCACTGGCTATAAATACAATGAAATAAAAAATACCTTGGTGCACACAAGTGACCATGACTATAAATGAGCTATGTGGACTCGGTTCCATTCGACTTGAGTTGTTGTAATTATGCTGACTTTACTCAAATGTTGAGTCATTTTTTTTTTCAATAAAAAACCTCGAATCAACTCAAAATTATTTATTGGACTCGATTTGATTTTTAATTGCATAAACTTAATCAATACTAATAGTAGTAGTAATAACTCTTTATAAATTATAGGCTTCAAAATCTAATCAATACTTAAAATTGCAATCCTTTATAAATCATTTAATATGAAACATTAATTAAAATTGTAAGTGTTTTTTTTGTTTTTTTTTAATTTAAAAATATAAATAGTATAATACAATAAATCATAGCCTGCGTTGGCGATTTGATAGTAACTCTCAAAGCAAGTCTTTGGCATCATAACCTAAATAGGTTTTATGGACCATAGCTCCTAAACTATGGCCAGCCCTCGTTTCATTTGTAATAATAACTAATAAAATAAAAATACTCAAAGGTGAGTGAATCTCCAGAATGAAACTCTTTATCGGGAATGAAACATCATTTGAAATCAAAAATATGTACATTGTACTCGAACCATTTATTTGAGAATGAACTGCTGCTGCTTCATCTAATTTATCGACTCGACTCAAGTCGACACAACACTGTAAATGCTCCTTTTCAAATAAGACTATGAGCAAATTTACTTTTTTAAATCCAGTGTACAACTGCGTCAGCTCATCCCGTTTCGTCAACGTCTAAAGCTAAATTCAGTGGCTCTATTGATTAGTATCATTTCAATCAGATGGTTTAGATTTTTATTTATGCATTCATTACGAAGTAAACATGTCAATCAGACTAAATACCCATCAGCAGTATTTTGAATACATGTTATTTCAATAGATAGGTGAGTAATTTTTAATTTTTTTGATGACTATTATTATTGAGTATAAGTTCTAAGCAATATACATACATTAGTGTGTCCAGGTTTTAAGGGTAACTTTTTTATTTATTTTTTAGTGTTTTCTCAGCTACAAAATTTGCCAGGGTATTGGCATGCTTGTTAAATGAAAAATGGGGATTTTGAATCAAAATTAACCATTTTCAGACATCTTGTACCATTCCAATATTAAAGCTATGGGCCAAATATTGTGATTTTATTGTTCCATCCAAAAACCATTAGGGACCTTGTCTTCAAAAAATTAAAGAATGTCTGAGATGAATTGAATAATACAAAGAGTTTCCCTCTTTTATAGACTGAAAAAACAACACTGGGGGGGTTGATAAAAATATATGTAATAGTGAGATAGAAACTACCCTTTTGAACGTCATTTGAAGCATCACATTGAACACTTTTATAGCAAACACAATAGATTTTGTAGGTAAGGTGAAGTGTTACTTTAGTGGATTCAACCCACTGCAACAATACCATATCACACTACTTGCCCCAAAGCTTTAAAATTGAAATGGTACAAGCTTTGGCTGATCAGGGATTGGTAGAAAGTTACCTTGCTCAAACTACTACTTTCCCTAACAAACAGACAAACAACCCATCTACCCCCAAAATAAAACACGGACTCGAAAGCCGTTCAAAGGATTTCTTATGATTGGAGACACGTTGACGACCATCCAATGATAGTCAATTTTCTTTTAAGAAGCAATCACTCGGACCGAGTGTTTCACTTTTCCCAGGCTAATTTTGTTCGTAACCCAAGATATATATGTTACTATGTAGTAAGACTTTTTCGGTAGAGAGTTTGACCCTTTAACTCTCTTTGTAGTAACAATAAATATTGCATGTCTAGGTTTGTGGTATATATATACAAACCTAACTATACAGTAATAGCTCTGATTATAAGACACTTCGTTAGCGATTATATGCACATCAAGTGTCCCTTTCAATTTGAAATGTCTTGAATATAGGGAATTATTCAGATAATTTCTTTGTTTTATTCCCTATAAACAAGGCCTTCTAAAATCTATTACCCTTAGACGTAGAGTAGTACCATAAATATGGGGGAGGGGAAGATATTTAGAGGCACTATTGAGCCCTCAACTCAATATTATACCTATATATATATATATATATATATATAATTGAAAATGTATTCTATTAAAATTGCAGAATTGTTAAAGTATGTACCTTAATAATAAATCAAAGCACATCCTCTGCTCCTAAGTAGGTGATTGTTTATTTTCTAATTGTGGTCATCATTAGAATTTGGAGTGTACTTCAACTATTATTGACGACATGTTTACGGAACTGACTAGGACATTTAATCATGTGAGAGTCATTCAGCTTCTTGTGACTATGATCAATTTTCTTTGATGGGTGTTAAATTTATATTAAAGAATCAAGCTCAGAGTAGTTTTTGTGTATATGCTGATTATGCATACTGCATAATTCAAGATTTAATTTAAGGACCTGTCAACAAGGGAGGCCATGTTTCCTACCTTTGTATTAAGAGTATGTTACTTTATCTCCGTGGGTCACACCTGGGAAGTTTCTTTCCAGCAACTGGGAATCCCGAATCCCAACAACGTTGCTCCTTCCTCCAGTATGATCCGACAATAAAAAAAAACATTTGCCAATCAAATAAGATTTTAGAAGAAGCCTAAGGGCTTTAGTATGTATTGAGTACTCCATTGTCAACGAAATGGGAATTAGGATCGTATGACCAAAAAATAAATACATATAAATATTTAATTGACAGACTTTGCTTGTGTCTCTAGGAACGACTACAACTTATGTAACATTACTACTATTTGTTCTTTTATTTATGATATTCAATACATAATTAATTTTGTAGAATCGACGGAGACATTATTTGAACCTGGTTGACTGATTTTGTATTCAATTTGTTTTATTTTACGTTATTTTAACTACATAACAACGTAACTCTCTCTCTCTCTCTATCTGTGTGTGTGTGTGTGAGTGTGTTTATTTCTAATTCTCTTCATCGTCTTTTGTTAATCATTCAAATGTAAAGAAGTGAAAATCAAATTAAGTTACAATCATTCACCTTTAAATATATGTAGTAACTATCAACTCTTTGTATCTATGATGAATGCGATGAAAACATAATATTATACAAAAATCAATTATAAGTCAAACAACGAATCATACAAACATATGGTATATGTAACTCATAAACACAACACAAACAGTTTTCCTTCCTTTTGTAGTTTAAAGAAGTTCAAATAATGGAGAATCATACTGATAGTCATTGAGTAATGACAGCACATTCTAAAAGATATTTTATTGATTGCTTTGATTACTACTTAGAGGAGTGTGTTTATCAACTGTTGGCTCTGTGACCCAAAAGGTGTATGCTAAGAGCTGATCAAAATGGCAATAAAGATCCTTGATCTTCATATCTCCTCCACACTCGATTGAAATTGTATGTAATTGAAGGCACACTCAATATTTTAAATCACCCCATATACATTTTGTTATCAGATTAGACGTACAAATTCTAAATGTAAAATAAACGTACCAAAAGTCAGTCCATCCCTCTAAATGAAATATTTTACTGATATTTACAAATGGCAAAATGTGGACCGTAGTGCAGGATAATTTCCTGACCTAGATAGAGCTCAATCATTCCTATAAGAACCCTATCGTAACAACAACAAAGGCAGAATTAAATATGTTTTGTTATCATAATGCTCCTTGACAGGTCAACTTTCCACTATTTTTGTAGAAATTGAGCCAAACTTATGTCCATAGGAACTTACAAAATAACAGTTAATGGAGTGTTGTAGTCCTTGATCCTGCCTAAATTGCAGCCTATAGAACGTGATCATATCATTCTGAACGTCGGTCATATTGTTAGAGAATATAGAGAACCAAATTTTGCAACACCCATGCAACAAAAACTAATGTACATTATTGTGTAAGATCAGTAAAAATTACGGAAAGTGAGTGTTCATCATTCGTATGAAGAAACCTTTTTGAAAGATCTTTACACATCTAATTATCATCAATTACAATGACTTTCTGACCTCTAAATATTATATAAAGTGTATATTTCCAAAGGACTCTCCCCTCTATACAGGATACAAATGAATCGTAATAGTTCTTGCATAATCAAATTTTTGGTATTTTTTTTACACAGACTTCTACACTTAAAATACCCTTACATTATTCCAATAATTATTTGAAATATATATTTATTCGTAAAAAAAAAAAAAACCCCGATCTAACAAGTTTTTCCTCACACAACCTTTTGTGATATTATTATCAATAGAAATCATTCATGAAATTAAATAAATAAATGCATATTATTCAATTAACAAAGATTAATAATAATTTTATGGATTCAATTTTGAATACAGCAGGGATCATAATATATATGTAAATAAATTAACTCGAACCCCCACATGGATCTTAGAAAGTTTATCTACTCAATACAAATAAAATACTTTTAATATTTTGAATAATGGACTGGACACTTTCATCCACATTGCCCAAGATAGTATGAAAGTATAATGAAGGAATAAGTGATATATGCATGCTCAACAAAGGCCCATCTCTCTCAGTCAGGGGCTCCTCTCTGCAAGATCTCATCTCAGTTTTATGAATATTATTTATTTATCTTTCCCCATTATTAAGTGACTTCATAATTAAAGGCCAAAGAACAACTACTATTTAGATATAGCTAGCAATGTAAATAATATGCAAATCGGGCTTGTAATAAAGAAAAGTGGAGTTGGCTTTTCGAACAACAGGTCTTTTTGTTTTCCAAAGCTGTTATCATTTTTCCTTTATTACTACTGAGGGGAGAACAATATCTACCTGATAGTAAAGATCTTGCATGAAGGAAGAATACATACATTATGGTTAATAAAGCAAATGAAATGTAGACAAAAAAGGACTCAAGTCCTCGTATAATTATTATTATTAGTTAAAAATATATAATTTCCTGACATTAACTTCAGTTAATTTTCTTCCTCTCATCTATGTTATTATTTATTGTATATATAATGGAGAATAGCAGCTATTAGCTCAGTCAAACGTCATGACAGCCCAAGCTGCTTCACTCTTAATATTCATTAAATTGTCAGAGTGGCCAGGCTCATGATTTTCTCTTTCTTTTTTTATTACAAGCCCGATTTGCATATTATTTACATTCTTAGATAGAGCATAAGTAATGCATATTTTTAATCTACCAATTAAAATTCACATGAAAGAATGCAGCAGCATTTAACAAACATCATTCTGTTACGGGTCTTTTGTGCCATTTTACTCCCTAGGATAAATATATATATTTAAAAAAATGATCATTTGGTTTGATTTATGTACATATGTCTTTGCGGGGGCTTTATCTCTTATATCAAATGAAGATAATAAATAAATAATGTAGTACGGCTATTTACTCTCATGAAACCTCAAAATATAATAATAATAATAATAATAATCTGTTACTCAACGTTGAAAAAAACAAACAAAAAAATATTCGTTTCTTACACAATATAGATAAATGAATTAACCTCAGAGATATCCACATATTTACATACATACATACATAGATAGCAAATCCACAAAAGTTAGCAAAACCGTCTGTTCCTACACTAACCCCTTTTACCACAAAATCAAAAGAGTAAATAAATTATGCATCACTAATTACAGGAATCCTCTTTCACCACCATCCATTTTGACATAATAATAATAACAATTATATATAATTCATTACTATAATTGAACACATAAATCAATAATAATAACAATAATAATTAGTATTTGCCAATATCTTTCCCCGACATGGACCCTCTAAACCACATATGTCAAGGCCCACGGGCCACATCAGGCCCGCGAGAGGGTTTTTTACGCGTGATGATATTAATCTATTATTAGCAGTGATGGATAAAAAGGGTCCAGCTGACATGCAAAAAAAGGACGGTTATTGGCAACATTTGTCTTTTCAAACTTCTTTTTCTTTCTTTCTAAAACATCAAAATAATAATATGCATTCGGCCCCTTCAAATGTAATCGGCTGAAATTCTGCCTTACTTCAAGGGTACCATGTTTATTTATGACATCATCTCGGGCGTGCGTGTCAGCTGGACCCTTTTTATCCATCACTGATTATTAGATTCGGCCCGCAGGCGGCTGCAAGCCAGCAGCCCGCAGATATACCGTACTACATTTCCCACAATGCAACGGGGAAGCGTCGAACGGGAGCATAGCGGGAGGCGGCTTAATTTATTCAGCAGTCATTCAGCACCATTCAAGGGCATAACAGCAAAAGTTAATTTACAGATACCCATCAGTCCAGCCCTCGGCTTGTAGCCAAATGTTTTATTTGGCCCTCCGTCCATTTGACTTTGACACCCATGTTGCTCTAAACTATCATTCCCTAGGATATTCACCCCCTATTAAAGGTTTTAATCATAGTGGTTTTTTTTTTATAGAGAGATCCTTGCTATTTATTTTAAATTCTGATTAAACCGTTATCGCAACATACCATTTCGACTCTGCAATCAGATTCTTAGACATGAAGTGATGAGCCTATTCAACTTCTTCTTATTTTTATTTAGAAATAATGTACATATATATATATATATATATATATGAATGTATGAGGTAGGGTCTCTGTCTACCTACTCGACCTGATGATTCTAAACGTTCTCTGACATCCACACTTTAAGGGGCTCCACTGCTCCATTTATCAAGATTTTTATCAAAAAAGCCATTTTCTACATTTGACCCCTTCTTGAAGATTTTTTATCCAAAAATACGAATTTCAAGTTCCCAGGGATGCCCGAAGTTATTTAACTATGAAATTATTAATAATAGTGGAAAGGGGTCACATATTTTTGGAATCAGCTGAGTTTCTCAAAACGATTTTTTCCAACAATGCGACTGTTTTGTCCAGGCATAAGTTTTACAACTATGAGTGAACCCTAGCAAACTATACATCAAAATGCTACCAAATGCCTGTAGATTGCAACGATGGTGTTCGATTTTATGTACTTCACTTGATGTCTGGGCTATGTCATTAAGTATTTTCACAAAAATTTGCGATTATTGAAAATTTGAAGATTTACTGATTACGCCACAGAGGTGGTATATAACTCAATAAAATAAACACCATCGTTGCAATCTGCATGTGTCAGGGAACAATTTGATATATATTATTATTTAGAAGTTTATTGAAGATGACAAAGTTATGACGCTACAAATACCGTCTATTGTTTTTACGGTTTCCATAGCAACCAAACAATATAGTCCAAATTTTCCACTTGATTCAATTTTTGTACATAACACTGTACCATGCTACAAATTTTTATATCTGCAATTTTAGGGCAAGTTACAGATTTGTACATTTATGTATATATGGAATTATCAAATGACATATAATTTTTTAAGGGATGTTGTTTTTGTTGCTAAGTTGACACACTCTTGTCATTACCATCTGTGCCAAATATCACGTCAAAATATTCATGTGTGTTTTTTAGAAACGCGTCGTCCTTTTGTATACAGCACACATCCAATTTTTTGTTTTTTAAAATGTTTAAAATTAAAAACTGCAAATATTAAACCCTGCGAAAAATGTACTCAAATAAAAGTTGTAGATAGTACATCACTGAGTAATATTGCAGAAAAAAAAAAGAAAAAAAAAATTAAGCTCATTTGATGGTCCATTGTGTGAGGTTCGAAGGCGATCAGATACCGCCCTCTAGTTCTAACCATGAGCCACGGAATGGATTTAAAAACTTTTTTTTATTACTCAAATTGTTTATAAAATTTGAAATAAAACGTTGGCACATGTTCATTGCATCAGGAGACTACTTACTTTTGATAAATGAAATAAAGATTTCTTGGTTTATAAACAAATTCCCGATATTTTTTGCCCATAGTAGTACACATTCAAAATTATTGAATTATACACCACCTGATCCAAGCCACAATTTTTTATAAAGGTTTCCCATACAACCATACATACATACATATGGTAGATTTGAACATCATAAACTACATACATACATACATAGTATGTAGTTGTACATGAACTGGGAGGAGAAGATAACCATATCATAAATGTCGGAAGAATAACTTATGAATTTTTTTTTTTTTTTTGTATAAAACAATTGTGGATCTACCCTTGAAAGTCACTGTTGTATATTTGATCATACATAGTTAGTTTTAAATGGTTGAATGAATATTTTTATTTTTTTCACTCTCTCTCTCTCTCTCTTTCTTTCTTCATATTATGAATAGTTAATAATAATAAAAAATAAAATGTACGTTTATAAAATGCTTGAAGAGGTCGTGATGTTTGAAGCATTCCATTATTTTTTCCTTTTCATCATCCCTACAACTACAACTACTATTTGATGTCAAAATCAATCAAAGCCAATGCTTATATTTTCCTTGTAACGTACATACATACGTACTGCTCTTGATGGATCCATTCATTTATTTTTCAACAAAAGAAAGGTCTATAAAGAATAATAATAATAAGAATATTAACAAAGATGTAATGGAATTGATATCAAAGGACATAGAGTGTCGTCATAGATCCACAGGAAAACGAGTATATGTAGATTCTTATAAGGGAGCATTTGAAGTTAGGGCCAGATGACGAGGGAGGGGGGGGGATTCATTCCTTCAAGCCTTGTTTGTTAGGACTTTCTCTTTTAGAATCTTCAAAACCTATGAGGAATAAAGGAGACCTTGGGATGTACAAAGTTACTCAACTAAATACATGGAGGGAAATTGGCAACACTGGAATGGAAATTTGTATGTTTCCTCATCATTCAAAGAGAGGCTATGGGCCCCTTTAAAGGAACACGAATTAAATCCGTAATGCGTCAAAGTTGCATATCATAACCGTTATTTTATTTCCCTTCACAAGGAAGATACAATTTTTAAAAAATAAAACACGAAAAGAACAAACTAATTTTTAATTACATCACCAGCCCAAACGTGGAGAGTCATTTCATTAATATACTCTGCTAATATATGATCAATGTGAGGTAAAGTTGAACTCAATTTCAACTGATATTGACTGTCAAAACTAGGAACATGAATAAAAATATAAAAATAATCATGAAAAAAATTCTAGGATCTAATCTCTCAAAATCTGCTCTGTTTCGGTGATAAGAAAAATTATACTAGACAGAGTAGCCAATATATTATTTGATTATATTTACTGGAAGGTTACTTCGAAGTTATTAAATCCCCCAAAATCGGTCGAACCCTAGTTCCTATATCCACAAAAGATGGCGTACAAGTCCTTAGTCTAACACCATTCATGAGCCTATGTGCGAGCATAAAAGGTATTTACTTAGGGGAATAATTTTGGGGTTGACAAATCCTCATAAGTACGTTATGAAGTCTTTTAAAAGATATACTCCGTAACCTATAAACGAACGAGGTCACTGAAAAAAAAAGGACAAATTCTTTAGTCATTGAGGGATTCAATTGTGTAAATAATTGAGTGTACATCACTTCTATTACTATTAGTAATATTAGATCAACAAGTACTTCTCAAATATTTTTGATCTTTAAAAATATATAAAGATACTTTTTTGAAAATAATCGAGAAACAATATGGTTTATAACCTAGTTCATCTAACTTAACTTTCCAGTCCCAATTATCACTCAAATTTACCTCTTCTCCAACATGAAATTGTAATTAAATCACGTAGTTAAAAAAAGAAAAAAAAACTAATTATGCAATTACCAATAAATATTAGTAAAAGTTATATTTAGCTAAAGTTTATTAGCTTTAAATGGTTGTTACATTTATTGCCCCTTAAAGGATTCAAATTTACTATAAGATGTCTACTAGGATATAAACAGAGTTTTCCTCTTTGTTAGAGATCGTACTGATCCACATTTCCACATAGGGAAATGATTTATGTGCAAATTCGTTGATCGGAATAAGACGACGATGAATTGATATAAAAAAAATATGGAGTTACTATGAGTATTAGGAGCATTTTTAAGGTTTTTATGGATTCAAAGCATCTATTATTATTTAATGATAGATAAGATACAACTCCCCATGAATTCTCCTCCAGAGAGAAATTATCTACCAAAATATTACGACTATGTACGTACATTCAAATCTACTCTATATATGGTATGCATAAACATAATAAATTTGATAGCCTATTCTACTAAAATAGATTCCAAAGTTACCGTTAGACTTGCAGTGCACTTTTCAACACCTACAACGTATGTACATAATAATATGTATTTATACAAATCCACATCTGTTCCAAATATATATATTTTTTGAACGTGATAGATCGTCATTTTCTCATGAATGTTATGTGATTTTCTTTTGTTTGTTTGTTGGCCCGGCACAGAAAAGTTTTCCATCGTCTTTTACATACATATCTTTTATAGATATATAATTATTGTGATTTCCTTAGATGAACGTTGAAAGGAAATTCAACTCCAACATTACCCTTGTACAAATATACATTTCATAATCATTGGAATAACTTATGTAACTTACAGAGAGAGAGAGAATACAAGGAAAAGTGGATATAATAATGTAATAATAGTTAATTCAAGGGACAAGTTGCGCACACTACCAGTTAATTTTACATATGCACAAAGGCACCGGAATTACTTTATTAGTGAGAGAGAGAGAGTTTAACACAAAAGTGACGTCACAATTTGATCACATCATAATCAGGAAACTATTTATTTTTATTTACTTTTAAAAAGTGGGGATCCCCCAATGGTCCACAGGATTTATATATATATTCATACACAATAGACCTATAAATGTAGTAGTGTGTGTATAGTTTAATATAAGTTGGCTTTTTTGGAATGAAAATCCAAGTCACTCCTCCTCTTTACTGAAAGGGTCTTTTTAGTGTGACTTTTCCTCTGGACGTGTTATTGGGTACATAAGGATTCCCTGTTTCGGACTCTATGGATATGAAATACCAAGAATTGATATTTCCACCAACATCCCATTCTGAATAAGTGTTTGCTATTCGCAATGATCTTATAGACATAAACCTACTTAAACTCAGAGTTTGCATCATAAAAATAATTTGATAAAAATTCGATAGAGAGGGGCAACATTTATCCGTGACTCAGGAATAATTGACTGCCTCACACAGATCAGTGTTTTAGCAAAAAAAAACATCTTATGATTCATGAGAGTCTAACCCAGGGATGGGCAAACTTTTTGACTTGCGGGCCACTATGGGTTATAAAATTTGAAAAAGGGGCCACAGCAGTACATTGACCTGTGGGCCAAATATAATAAAGTGTTGCGTGTACTGTGCAAGCTCGGCGGGCCGGATTAAATTGTCTAACGGGCCGTATAAGGCCCGCGGGTCTTGGTTTGCCCATGTCTGGTCTAACCTATCATTAAAATTGAAAAATGAGACTTTAAAAAAACCTACAATATGTCAGAATTCAGAGTATTATTGCACCTAGATCAGAGACTCTCAGTTTAAAAAAATTATGAAGGGTCAATATATTTGGTTCAAAGCAATTGTGAGGAAATGATTTTTTTCTTTTTTTTTTTGGCATAATATATGACGCTGTTTCATTGCTCTCAATTTACATAATTAGAAACGATCCACACTCAGTTATAGATAGATTCTATTACAAATGTACACATTCAAATGCAAGGGATGATATCATGCTCAAGTTAATAAATAATGGTGAGGCAATAAACTGATGTGTATGTAATTCACGAAACCTCAAAGTATCCATAATGCTCCATATTTGTAATCAAATGACGAGTCATTTTTCAAACTTTTAAGTGGGTAGTATGTCAATTAAGAAAAATGATGAGTATGAGCAGCTCCTTCACATTCAAACAAAGAATGTGAGGGAGACACAATTGATCACACTCAACAGGATTTATATACCACTGCAACATAGACCTATAATTGTAGGTTGTGCATAGTTAAATAAATCATTGGCTTTGATGGAATGAAAGTCACTCTTGTTTACAGATAAGTACTTTTTAGTGTGACTTTTCCTCTGGACATGTTAATGGGTAATTAGGAATGTAAATAATATGCAAAATGCCGGTTGCGAGACTTTGTGGAGTTGGCTCTTCAAACAACGGGTCTTTTTGTTTTCCAAAGCTGCTATCATTTTTCCTTTATTACTACTGAGGGGAGAACAATATCTACTTGATAGTAAAGATCTCGCATGAAGGAATACATGCACTAAGGTTAATAAAGCAAATAAAATGTACACACAAAAAGGGCTCAAGTCCTCGTATAATTATTATTAGTTAAAAATAAACATATAATTTCCTGACATTAATTTCACTTAATTTTCTGCCTCTCATCTATGGTATTCATAATGTTATTATTTATTATTGATGTCTTCATTTGTATATGTATATAAAGGAGAATAGCAGCTATTAGCTCAGTCAAACGTCATGACAGCTCAAGCTGCTTCCCTCTCAACATTCATTAAACTGTCAGAATTACCATTTTCTTTTTATTTTACACACCCCATTTGCATATTACTTACATTCCTATGGGTAATAATTAAGAATTTACACTCATAGATTAAACGTGAATTACACAACGATAAGCAACGTAAAGGAATAATAATAATATGTAATTCCCCTTTGGAGCTCTCCTTCCAAATGACTATTTAGTCACCAAAATAAATATATATACAAATAAAAATCACTCCATTAAGAGAAACGCAGAGTGGTGAGTCCATTCGACTCTTCAAAATAATATTTGGAAGGATTTATAACTGTACAAAGAAATTATTATTATAATTATTCTAACGGTTTTGATCCTTTCTCTAAGTAGATACAACAACAACAACAACAACTGCATAATTAACTCATTGACATATGTAGTTACGTACATGACAGGTATCATCAGATGCATGCAAATAAATCAAGTCTTGATATATGTAAATCCATTAACTAAACTACAAGCAAGCAACATACATATTAACTATATATAATGGGAGAGGTAATTATTATCATAGTATCATTGTATGAGACGTACAAACGACAAAAATAATGTTAATATATTAAACATCCAACTACAATTCCACAAATGTATGTATGTAGTGAACACAATTAAACAAGCACTCTACTACTCTGGGTAATTCAATTATGTATATAATTGTATATGTATGTACAAGTCATCTTTTGTCTTGAGTGATGACACATTTGTAATTTTTTTAATTTTATTGTTTTAAAAAGATGTTAAAACCCCATTACTCATGACGTTATTATTACTCACCACTCCCTGCTGAGCACTTGCGACTCTCCTCCTTCAATCCCAAATCCCAAAAGGATTTCCATAGACTACTACCAAAAAGATGGTATTTTAACGCTATTCCATACTAAGTAATGTGAACAATTAATTAGTATGGCCTTTTTTAACTTTTTTAATTTCAACTCAAGTGTCGTTGCAGCTTATAAGAGTGGCAAAACAGACTTCACACATCATTAACCACACGGATCTTTCCCCTTTTCTTCTCAACATGAATGTACACCATACATATATATATATATATATCACCATACCTATTTATTGCTTCATCACAAAGAACAAACACACATACCTCTGAGTACATGGGCACACAAAAGAGTACATATACAAATATATATACAAAAGCCCAATGACTTCATTGTATATACATACATACATACATAGTTATGGCCGCTACGTGCCCCCAATATTTACCTCATTTGCACCCATTTATTCAATGCTATGGAGATAGAACGTATTCTCTGAATAGAAATAAGTATGTATACCTAGAGAGTATTATAAAGATGTCAAGTCATCTATTAGAAAACGCCAACAATAAAAACAATAAATAAAAGTGGACCTTTGAATGTCTTTGAATAAGTTTTTTTTTTCTTCTTTTCTTTCCAAGGGGTCTTTGGCACATTCCTGCCTCATAAAAGTCCATATATATAAATATATATATATTACACTCTATAATAAAAGATTTTTTCTTTCCTTCAATGGCGATCATTTCTAACTTGTCAGAGTACTCGAGTGATTTGATTTATGGACTCAGACAACCCATAACACATGTGAACTACCTCAGACATTTTGTTTCAAAAGTCCTGTAATTTCATATGTTTAATGTACAAGAATGGATTCTAAATGTGTCAATACCCTTACTTACTAGACTACTCGAATCTTCTTTCTGTTTTTTTTTGTCCTCAGACAAGCTTTGAACCTAATAGTCGTTTGGGCTCAGACTTGTCATGGAATAAGAGTCCTTTGGACACAAAATCCTACTAATTAAATCCTTTTATATATATATATATATATATGGACACGGAATTGCAGTCATTTGAGTTCAGATTCGTTTGGAAATTTGAGTTAGATCCATGTCATTTGGACAAAAAAGAATGAGAGGAGGTGTAATTCTTGAGCTCGGACTACAGTCATTTTTTTATGGACACAGAGACGATGATAATGGATGGATTTAAAGGAGTCTCTATCTATCTACAAGGAGACTCGTAAAAACTACTATAGATAATTTAAATGTAGCGCCCTGAGAACACTTACAATTACAATCAGAGAAAAACTTAAATGAATTTTAAAACGAATATCTTCAAGGATACATTCTGTTTGGTATACTAGCGAATGAAAATAAATGTAAAGATGAGAAACGTTCGATTAGTGTTGCATTAAGAAACTGTAAGGCTTATATTGCTAAACTAATTTCGGAAGACAAGTTAATAGAAGAACAACAAAGGCTGAGAGCCATCATGATTGGAGCTGCAGCCAGGACCTCAGCATTAATTGTTAAGATCCCCAAGTCACAGAGCCAAGGATAGAATTATGCAGCTGAGGTGGTCAAATATGCTCCATCTCTCTCGCCTGTCTTTGCAAAGTCGCTTGAACTAATCATCAAACAATACAAGAAGTACAAAAATAATACAACGGACTGATTTCATTTTTCATCTTTCGATGTTTTTGTTGGGCCTCGTTTTTGTGTGTGTGTGTTTTTAAGTCGAATTTTAAAGAGTACTGCTATAATTTTATTGATTATGTGTTTTAATTCTTTGTTTAATGGTTTTAGAGTCTTGAGGTCTCAAAAAGGAAATTAATTTTAAACTAAAATGTTTATTTATGTTTTTTTATGAAACGCAAATTTCCTTTTATATATATATACATCATTTAAATTTGTATGTGTTATTTTATCAAATAAAGACCTTGCTGTTGGAAAAAAAAAAAAAAAAAAAAAAACTAAGTAGGAAGATCATGAGTAAATATATTTACCTATAACTCACTCAATAGACAAGGAAAACAAAAACCTCTGTTTCCTCAGAGAACATGACTAACTTTGATTAAAGTTATTAGAGTATATTTCAATTACGATCCACACACACACACAAAAGAAAAGGAATATAATTAATGATGGTAGAAGAAAGAACCCGTGGCAACCATTCAATTATATCTCCATTAAAATCAACCATATCTACCAAGAACAAGATCATTCGACGCTTCATTTACCTTGTGCGTCTCAGGTAAATAATACTCGTATTTTCATAGCAAATTTGTAAAGCCTTCAATCCTCTGTCAAAATAATGCCTCATATCTCCCCACTTATATTTCATATCCAGCTTAAAAATAGATAAAGACCCTACACACACACACATATGCATCCATAAACTTAATTGAATCTGCAAGTACAACAAAAATTTAACCCCATGTTTGACTGAATAAATGCTTATTCAAGCAGATCCTTCAGTAAAAATAAAAAATAAAATAATAGGCTTGGTGAATAGATGTATGTATGTATGTATATAAAAATCCGAAAAGGGTCAGTTAACTTTAAAGCTAGTCATACTATAAAACTCTTTTTGACGAAGGAATTAAGAGTTTTAAGTGGTATTGGAAGATATTTTGCAGTTTTGAGAGGCATCGCAAGGACTTTCAATATTTGTAATTAGATATAGTCTATAAAATATACATACATATATACATAGATGTTGTATAAATAAGTACATATACTTGAGGTTTTCAAGTAGAGGAAATAATTAAATTATTTTGACACATTTTGACAGGTTCAATATTTATTTTTCTACTTATGCTGATAGTAGCAAAGACACATCATCCCTGCTTATGTCCATATATTGTGTATTAGAAGCGGAAATGCAAACAGATCCTCAAATAAAGGTACGTTTATTGCACCAAACTATTTATGCATATGGTAGAGTTGTCAGAGAGGCCCCCTTTTTCTTCTTCTTCTTAATTATATTTATCAAAGGAAAATGGGATCTCCTTAGGAGGTACAGAGTCAAGAACCTGAATTAAACCTGATTTAATTAAATTGTTGTTCCTTCAAATTGAGTCTTTGATACCCTACAGCTTGAGGATATTATATTTCTAGGCAGATGAGGGCGACAATCAAGGGTCGCGTGCTCTGCTCTCCTGCTCTCAGGGGCTTTTTTAAATCATGAAATGCCCTCTTTTATGAGTTTTATGACGAGGATAAAGAAAGTTTTAGCATAATCAGAGGTACAAGAGGAGTCTCAAGTCTTAGCTCACAAGACCTTAAATATTTTGATCGAGTATTTATGAACATCTAATTCTACCTTACTTGCATATATATATATATATATATATATAGGCAGACTAATTTGTTACAAATTAAGGTGCAGAGAGGATGTATGTATGTATTTATTAATTAATATTCTTTGTCAAAGGGATTGTAGGATTCAGTAAAAAGAATTGAACTTGAATTACATTAATTAAAGTTCTTTATATCCAAGGGGAAAGATTTAAACATTTATTATTATGAGAAAGTACGTTAAAAATGGTTTCAAGTTCAATGGAGTCACGAGTCCATGTAAGCCATGAAGTTCAATTCAAGTCCCAAGTCTTCAAATGATGACGGATTTCGAGTCCAAGTGCCTCTGGTTTCATGAATTAAGATTCAAAATGTACTTTATCAAAGTACTAAAACTGTTTTTTTTTTGTTAATTATAAACCTATGCATGTAGACTCCATTACTCACAGCCAATTCAATGAATGAGGGAAGGCTCAAACTCTACCCTATAAAGAGAGGTAATAATAATAATAATAATAATAATTAATTCTCTTTATTTCTTCTTAAGTGATTTTTCAAGGATCATAGATTACTCCATCACCCTCCTCACGAAAAGATTATTATACAGACGAAGAAGTAAGTCTTAGACACGAAAATCTTTATGAATGATTATTACACGAGCAGGGATGAAGCAGCTCATGAAGCAATCATTATCTAAAGATATTTATTTGTATTTGTTTCTATTACCTTTCTCGCTGTTTTAAATGCTTCCTTCCTTCCTGAAATGAAGGAATGAGTCGGATTTATGAATATACATATACGTAACGTTATGAAACATGAGATCCTCATACCCTCTCTCTCTCAACCTCCCATTCAAAAGGAAAAGACTCGAAAACTCGGGGTTTTTTTTTGTCTCCAACTTCTCTCTTCCCCTCATAAATGATTTAATTCGAATTAGTTTTTGTCAAGTTCTGAACAATTACCAACTAATAAATTAGGGATAGTCACAAAGTTGGAAAGAATGTGCCAACGTCCTCCAAGTGATTTTGAGTCTTTTTTTCACTTATTTCTCCTTGAAAAAAAAAAGATGTCAGATACAATAAAGAGACCTACGTTATTTCCAACACTTTTTCATTTGATGCGTGGGGAATTCCACACTACGAAACAAAATCTCAGTGGATCAGCATTTAAATTACTATTATCTAAAGTTGGATTTATTAAGTGAACAACAGTTGACTATTGTTATCATCATCTATCCATATCAGTGGTTCTTAACCCTGGGTTCGATCGAATCCCAGTGGTTTGTTCCACCCCAATTGATTTGCAGTAAATATTCATAATGTTGTTGTTTTTTGTGAAATTCAGGTTTTGTTGGGTTTGTCTGCAAATGATGCATGGTACAGTTTGTGCACTAATATATTATATAGTAATTATAGTTAAATATATCGGTTTTGAATTTGAAGACAAAAAAGGCACATTTTATTTTTCCAACTAGGAAGGGTTCGATGAATGCTTGTGTGGAGCTTGTGGTGCTCAGTACCTCCAACAAGGTTAAGAACCCCTGATCTATATATATATATATATATATATATATATATATATTTATATAGTGTGAGTCTCCTTGTTCGTTTGTTTGTTTAGACTAGAGAACTAGAGGAGCAAGGTGAACTAAGGGTAACTTGACCCAGAAAAAGATATAAGCTATGCTCCATTCATCTCCGATACTCCCTAAGGTCGCCAGAAGCTGCTTTTCCGATCCAAATATGATTGAAAGGCTTAGAAGGTAGTTTATGAACTCAAAAAGTTTCAAAAGGATGTCAATTTAGAGGGTTTGGGTCACGTGAAATGACTTTGAATAGATCATTTGAAAGTCAGTGAAGGCTCTTTAAATGTACCAAATAATCGATTCACTCATTTATATTTAATGCAAAGGCATTCAAACGAAGGACCGCCGTTTAAAGGTTAGTAATAGGTTCATTTGTACATAATGCTTCTTGAGCCATGTAATGTCAATGTGTATAGTAAATGTACAATGAGGTAGCACAAAACTTTTTTTTTTTTTTAAATAACAATTTTTTGTGAAAATCTCATGATTATCTCCTTCAAAATTACAAATTCCTCAAGGCCATGGTTCTGCCACTAATCCTTTTTGAATTGAACAATACTCAACATTGCACAAATACCTAAACCTATTCGAAATGCATTTTATAATTTATTTGTGTAGGCAGAATATATAAATAAAATATATAATTTGCAACATCATTATACGAATAAAAAAAAAAAGAAGAATGAGGATTAGTGGCCGTAGCTAAGGATCATCATATTGTAACATTGATTATTCAAAAAAAAAAAAAAAAAAAAGGAAAAAAAAGTTTTATCTAAATTTTCGTAGAGAAGAAGAAGAAGAGGGAAAAAATATAATTAGAATGAATAATATATATTTATATATATGTTTGAGGTTTTTTTTTTTTTTACTTTCCATTGACAAAATTTTAATTAATTTTCCCTCAAATAAAAAGTACCTTATTATACTCTATACATATATAAATAATATTTAATTCCTCGTTTCTATTCATTTAAAAAAAAAAATCCATTACTGCACTTTGCAGCATTGAGTATAAAATTTAATAGCAATTATGACTCCTGATAAAACAAAAAAGAAAGAAAGAAAGAAAGAAAGGGAAAGAAAATCAATTCCTTTAGCCCACACGAAAAAAGGCTTCAAATAAAATAAATATCCACTTGCAAAGGTAAGTTCAGTTTGTAAGCGGAGTCAATCCCAATGGAGATTGAATCTATGCCAGCTTTTAATGCTACAAAAAACTATTTTTACAACTGTGGCGTGTTGTTACACTCACGAATATATATATATATATATATAAGATTTTTGTACCCTTCTTAAGATTATATTATTCATAATAATAATTTATTTGCTAATAATATATTACCTATGTGTCCATGTAGTTTAGAAACAGGGTCTATGCTATGTATGTATACAAATAAAGTTACAAAGTACTGTCCGTCCTTGAAATAAGGACTCTATGTAGGCCAGAAAGTTTCTTTGTATTTTTGATTATATCTGTATTTAAATATTTGTCAAATGTTTTTACGGAGCATTTAAAAATATTCATTTTCCGTATGAAGTTATTGAATATTCAACAACAACAACATTTTGGTGATTTGTGTATATAAATTTTCTTTTTGCGAGGTATTTTGTAGTCCTTTTAAAATAACTTTCCCTGGACTTGTTAAATGTATATGTATATAAAAAAGTTATGTGCCTTAGGTTCAAAATCGTACTTATAAATGTTAATAGACACATCATCTTAGACTTTGTAAAAACGCTTGGAAAGAGTGGCACAAAATTGAGTTTGTGTTCTGGTACAACCTATGAGATAGATTTGGTTTTAAGGAATTGAATGTCCGCCACTTAATGATCTACAAATATCTTGCAACACAATATAAAGAGATCTTTAATTTAAAAAATATACTAAAAAGTACGCACACATAGAACCTTTCTTAAGCTTCTTGGTCCAGATACACAATAATGTTTTTCCAACTGGTGTGTCACAGGGAAGAGTTGATCAAAAATGTAAGTCATCTTTAATTAACTATAACTCTGCAATCCTGATGCTCCTAGGATCCCAATCTCAATTAAAGAGCAAGATTCAATGTATCAACTGACATTTTGCTATCAGGTGGTACCGACTGACGTAGAAATTCCAGATGTCAAAGCCTACAGAAAGTCAGTCCTAGACAAAATACTACTGTATATTTTCTATACTTGAAGAATAATAAATCCGGGTCTAAGTGCGAGATCAGTTTTGAGTCTCTGAAAAATTCTGATTTTTGAATTATAGAAAAATCAAACTGTGTTTCTGTATCAATTTAAAAATTCAATAAATCTACATAAACGTGTCGGGAGGAATGATTATACTATTCTATCAAGTTTACTAATTAGTAATTTGTTTCATTATTTTATTAAGTTGATATTGTAGTTTCTATGGGTTGAGAAACAGTAGATGGGAATAAAGGAATTCATAAATATAAGCACAAGGACCTAAACGTAGTGTTTCACAAATTTAATACTAATTTCTAATAGTTCTTCATACTTTTTTCATGCAATATTTTTTTATATGAACTAGATAATTAGTTGATGCCTTGGTTTTGAAAAATACACTCAAGGGGACAAATGAGACCTCCTCATTTGAAGCAAGGGCATTTATAATCGATATAAATTTCAAAAAACTTATAATATTTTATGGTGATAGAGTAAGAAGAACCTTTAACCCCATTCCCGCGAGGACTTCATGAAGGGAAGCAATACATGCATGTACACAGTGTTCATTTCGTCAACAATTTTTTTAAATTCGTCTTGTTTCGTTAGATTTAGTGTGCATATTATTTCATCAGGAAAGGGAAAAGTTTCGTTTGGTTAAACAAATGATTAATATATATATATATATATAGTAAAAAAAATTTAATTCCGTTATTGGCATTTAAAAAACCATTTGCTTACAAAACCATTTCGTTTTGTCATAGCGAAGGAAATACAAGCCCCAAATATTATTGATTTTTATTTAAAATCCACCATATTTTTCAAAACTCAATTATTTGCTACATATATTCACCCCCTAACAAACATGACCCCTACATATATACATTAGCCCTTACACCCCCCCCCCCTCCCACAGTTAAGGAAAACCTCGATTTTAAGGAATTTGAATGACGTATTTCTTTTTCCTTAACCTTCATAATGAATAGACGAAATGAAAATTTCAAGGGGCAAATTGCAGCCTTAGCATCATCAATTATTTGATGTAGGCACATAGTTATTACATCACTCACACAAGGGTTTTACCCTGAAGAAACTGAGTTAATTAACTAACAACCACGCATACCAAATTACTTAGATATTGTATTGAACACTAACATATTTATAATACTTTTTCCCAAGGACAATTTAAACTAAGGATAACTGTGTATTATTGAGAGCTTAAATACCTTCATTAAATATAATTTAGGCAAAATGAGGCCCGTCATTCCATGTAAGAATGAGCCTTGGGTGGTATTAGATTAATAAGTAATGAGGTAAAAATGAAGAGAAATAAAAAAGGAACCCGGATTTATGACAACACAAATCCTTTTCATACACCGCTCACAGAATGTGATCTCCATTCCACGCATCTATCAACCTATCAAAAAGAAGCTCAAAATCAGTTGGTAATTAGTATTGAACTATATTTAATTAAATACATTGTAGGAAACTGTTCACAGTGTAACAGGAGTTAATTTGAGCTCAAACAAATGTAGACTAACAAAAAAAAATTATAGACGCAAGATGGCACAGATATACTGAGTTTTACTATACAAAAAAACTAATTAAACTACGCTCATACTGTCATACCCTAATAGCCAATGGGCCACGCTCAAACCAATATAACATTTATAGGTGCTGGATGACTCACGTCGAGCTTTTTTGTTCACTCGCAACCTCGACTGACAAAAGGGAAAGGAAAAATTTGAAAAAAACAACTGATAGCATCCCTTCTGTATTTTCCTTATTGCCAACTTGTTAATATTATGCAGAATTTATTATTTAGATATACTATATTTTTATAAATTCTACCAATCACAAACCAATTTTTAATACTTGTAATATGTTCAAAATTCAAAAAAGGGTCGCTCAATTTAATATATTTTTTATGCATCTAAGTCATAAATAATAATAATACCCTTTTTGAGTTCATAACACATAGGATCAGCTGCTTGAAATCAAAGGAGTCAACTGATGAATATCAGCTGAAAGGTACTGTGTGTTTTTGTTTATCCCAAAAAGCTCGTAGTGACTATGAGATATTGAGCCTTTGTAAAGAAACTAAAAAATAAATAAGGATCACTCTGAGGTGGTCTGGCTAGAATTTAAGAAGTGGAAAGGAGGGTGCACGTGTAAATATGTACATTACAGATTTACAAAATTTGAAAGCCCCTTTTCAAAATTTATTATTTTCTTTTATCAACAGAAAAATAATTGCTCAATTTCCCTCACCCATCCAAATGATCCGATGCATCAGAATAATTCACAAAGGGGGCTGCTACGATCCCCCCTTACCAGCCCACTCCTGACATACACATTCTATGAGCATTGTTCCAAATAAAGTTACAAAACAAAAATACACAAATCTGCTCGCTCCTCCGAGAGATTTCCCGGACTACAACAATAACATTTTTCCTCTCACAAGATGTCGCTCTTGAAGTACACAAATCTATCAATGTCTACCCTTTTGCTAAATATACTTTGTTTTAATTGAATTATTAAGACGATAATAAAAGCATGGAGGTTATTGCAGTGTTAGTTATATGTAGAGTATCTTCAGATCTCTCCTCCTATCGTTCATAAAAGTCGTTTCGTAGTCTAATGCCTTTGAACAAAAATGGATCACAAATGGTCCTTGCTTAGCCACTTTGTTTCATAGCTTTGATGACTAATGGTAAGTGCGAAATAAGGGGCGTGATTCGTAAAAAGAAAGAAATAAGTCAAAAAAACTGACAACAAGTACATTTTTATATTAAGGCCATGCTTACAAATTTCCCTTTCTGAATGTTTCCCTTCCTTTTCCTAAGGAATCCATTTCTTCATCTAATATTTATGTAATGACAAAAGTTTTCACTTCAAAGCTAATTTGAATAACTATGTATATACATATGTAAATATGTATGTATCCTCGTTCATCATTCAGACTGCAGGCTAACAAGGTGTTAAATTGCTTTTTATTGTTATTATTATTATTAAAGTAGAAGGACATGTACATACATAACAGAGCACGTTTTATATATACACCTATGTAAATACACATTAATTTTTTCAATACTCTCAACTCATCATCAAACAAATTACGAACAATGTATGTATGTACGTATGTATGTAAATGACAGAATGAATATGCTTTATTCACACTACTATACATACATATATATATATACCTATAATAGGTATCTATTATAACATGATTCTACTACATCCAGGGATAGATACTTGAGGTTGAAAATAGAGAGTTTGATAACAATAGCGGCTGGATGATTTTAAATACCATGAACAATGCGAGTGCAAATGAGGAGAAGGATCCTTTAAAAGAAAAGAAAGGAGAGGGTTTTGCCTTAAGGAACGAGTCAAAATAGCGGATTATAATGTATAAAATGGCGAGTAACTTTCTCACAAATGAACAATTGCGTTTGAACTAAATATAGGTGGCAACAATTTAAATGATAAGAAGAAGCAAAAATTGACTTCAATAGAGACTTTGAGGGTCTCATGGAGAGTGGAAAAGAACTTCTTCTAGGATAGACTTCATTGATACAAAAACATGTTTTATTTAAAGATATATATTTACAACTAATATTAAACAGTTTCAAAATATCAAGTCAATTCAAACAAAAATGCCCCCATTTGCACACCTTCTAACTGGATCAGGGGTGGCAAACATACGGCCCGCAAGGAGGCTCAATCAGGCCCGCAGGATAATTTGGAAGTGGAAAAAATACATAAAAGACATGGATTAAACTTTTTAATTAAATGTAATTAATGAATTATCCGCTAGAGACACATGCTAGTCTTTCTTTATAAGTCTCATATTGTAATCTCAAGTAAAGTTCATTATTATAATTTTTGATTTTCTAGTTACTTAAAGTTTGTGCAAATTTGATAAATGTTTTGTAAAAGTGTTGCTCAATGTTTGAGCGACTTCCATGAGGAATACGCAGTGTTGAGATGTAATTCATTACTTCTTAATATAGTATTACTGGTGTATCCTTACTTTTTCTATCCAGTAGTGGATAGGATGTGTACTAAGCTACTAAAATATAATAGTTCCAAGATAAATAAACATATTACTTTAACATTTAGTAACCTATTTGCCAAATAGGTTAAGAAGAAAAGAGACTGTGTTTTATTTTAAAACGTCTTTTTTTTATAAAAAAAACACCTCATTAAAACGAAAAAGAATCTGTCAAATTTGTCGTATTACATATTACTTTGGGAGTACAAGTAATCAAATTACTTATTAATGGAGTAATACAATAACTAATAAGTAACTTATGTACACGGGTAATAAAATAATTTGTTACTCTTTCAGCTCTTATTTACGTATGTAATAAGAATTAATTTACCTAAATGTATCTCAATAGTTATTTGGAGTCTCAGAATGATCAAAAATAAGAAAGGAATGACTTGGCCCTTATTTTCATAAAGGTGACATGTCAATGCCCTTTGTTTATTTATATGCAATTCAAATCTTAAGGCATTCCTCCCCGAATATATGTATTATATGTACATATAAAAAGGAATTCAAGAAAAGTCTTTTATTATTTTTTCAATATCAATGTCAAAAATACTTCTAACTTTTGAAAGTTAGACCTCCCCCCCTCCCCCTCAGGAGACAGTCCATGAATACAATTATTATTATTAGACATATACTTATATATTTATGACTGCCTTGAGCCTCATTATTTATTCAAATAATACTCTCTCTCTTTACTTGGAGGAGTCTTAGGAACTACTGCATCATTGTACTGATAAAGCCTTTGTTGCAGAACCAAGTAATGTATGTATAGATTGATTTTTGGGGATTTGAAGGCCCCTATGTGTGTGTGTGTGTGTGTGTGTTAGTCAATTGTGGACTAAGTGTGAAGTATCCATGTACAAAAAAAAACCCTTTGAACAATCAAACAAATAAAAAGTTAATAAAAAAATTGGGAAATTATGAAAATGAATAAATAATACACCATGATTTGAATTAATACGTCATACGCGACAATAAATGACTACCTCAACATACGCAACTTTCTTCGTTTCAAACATTTACATATATATATATATATATATATATATATATATATATGAGAACAACTGTTCTTGTCTTTAAAACAAACATTAACTCTCTCTATAAACGATTCCTAGGGATCGAGGAATGATTGATATATGTACTAGATGTATAAATAATACATTTCTCGTCCCTAGACACATGTGAGTAGAAAAAAGAAAGTCAATCATCTCACCACACGTGTATTTTTGACACAAAAAATGCCATTTTTGTTTGTTTGTTTGTTTGTGTACCAGAGCCCTCATGATCAATATTACATATATGTACATATCTAATGTAATTCTTTATGAGTTCGTTATTGCCTCGATAAAAATATACATCTGCTCCGTATCCTTGCAGATAATGAAGCAAGTCATGAGGAGCATTTTGTATGCTTTGTATAAAGAAATAAATATCTAGATAGAAATATGATGTTGTCAGTATTAATAGAGCTTCGCTGATATTATTTGTAGTATACATATATTACGAGGTTATTTTTTTATAAAATCGTTTGTCCTGAGGATTTCTATTATAGGTTAAGTAAAGGTTTTTATAAATTAATTTTTGAAGAGGAAAGGGTTTTGGAGAAAATGTCTCAATGAATAAACTGACTATCAGCGAACCTACTTTCTATCTTTTGGTCAAAGTTATCTGTAAAATCAATTCATTTCGCTATAAAATAACTCTCTATTTGGTGGAAATTTGGACTTTTCCTGTTGAGATGAGGAGAATTTAATTCCAGAATCAAACGAGCACATTTAATGAATTAATAATTAATCAATTTTTTTTTTTTTTTTTTTGATATTTTGGGATAAAGTAACTATTAATAGTTACTTTTAGTCAGTGTTTTCACGCACGAAAATAAACTCATAGTACATCAAAGTAACGCCGTGTTGGGGGAATTTACTTATGTAATTGAAATATTTATATTGAATAAAAGTGAACTATTATACGAAAATCTCACGGAACCCTGCTCCAATGGCTCTTTTTTAAAAAAGAAACAAAAAAATCATTTATTGAATACAACTTGAGGTTAAAGAGACAATGTGAGATGTATGAATATCAGGAATTCATACATCCCTATGAAATTGGTAGTTTTTGATAATTAATTTTGTTCCGAATGGATTATAAAAGGATAATTGGTAAATAATATCCGATTCTAGCTAGTTCTCATAGTTCTACTCCTTTGATTTGTCAGTCCCTCTATGAGAGATCATCCACAATTTTCCTCCATCAAAAAAAAATAAGGATTTTATTCTTATAAAATCGTGATATTTCAAAATGGCGTATTTCCACAAGGATGACGTCATGTGAAAACGCCCTCTATTGAGTATCAATTTAAATTTCATGACTCTATGACCATATTATTGATATATGTGAACAGTACTGATATCCCCTCTTTATAAGGTCAAATTCAAATGTCTATGCCCCTTTAACAGTGTAATTTGCTCCTTCCAAGCTTTAGACCATTCAACTTATGGCGTATTCCCCCTAAAAATCCTTAATCAATGAAGAACATTATTTGTTTCCCACTCAAAAATCTCATTCCAATCCTCAAACTTACAAATGTGAAGAAATACAAAAAAACAAGCCAACCACCCATTCGATTCCTTTTATATTCACTGAAATGTGAAAAAGGAGTCCTTCCTTTGAATGGTGAATTTGTGAGTAATTAGTAGTGAATACAATTTTGTGGGATTTATGGAGTCATATTGTCGGTAGGGTGAATCTGATGAGTGAGCACCTAGTTACTATATTTGTTTTGACCTAAGGGGGGGGGGCCAAGGGGCAGAAGTAGGCCCAAAAACGGCTAAAACGTTGTTACTTAAATATTACATGAAATTGATGAATAAGGTCTGCACACTATAGAGCTTTAACCTCATCCCTTGGTCATGTTGAAGCATTATTCCTGACTTCCAGTGGTATGTAGGTCTCGTAATTATGGCTTCCTTTCAAGTACTAATAACATTATAATAAGTAGAGGTGTTTTACAATTTTGGATGTGAAGGAGTCGTCAAGGCAAATACGAAGGTATACTTTGCATATGCAAACACATTTTCTTCTGAGAGCCCCCCTTCTTGAAGTAGAAGGTCAAACAAACATCCACTACAAACATGATTGTTTCATAAACATTGATCATATATATGTTATAATCTACACATATTACCGGAAAGATAATGGAATTGACTAAGGTTATAATGATGTATATTTTTTATTTTATTTGAATGTTATCTTTTCGAGGAAGTGTGGCTATTAGAAAGAGAAAGAGATGTGTATACATGTTTGAATATATGGATAGCAAATAGCAGGATTATTAAACCACCTTTGTTGCTACATTATGATTATATAACGATAAGGATCATGAATGGCTTTAAATAAATACATTAACCAATATTTATAGAAACTAAATTAACATATAACTCTAAAGGATAAGATTTTTGCTATTATTTTTAAAAGAAGTTGTCTGTTTATTAGGCTTCAAACAAAATGGCTAACTTTAAAAAAAAAAAAAAAATGACGTCACAAACAAAGGCTTCATTAAATGCATCTAATGATCTAAATACATTAACATATATATATATATATATATATATATATATATATATATATATATATGCTTATTCAATGAACTTATTTATATCTAATTGATAGATACTACTCATAGATCTCTACCTGGCATAAGATCTTCATCATGGACTATGATTGATGACAAACATATTATTTTATAAGGCTTTGAGGTAAATGTACATAATAACAAACAACCTTTGTTCAAAATGATTTTAAGTCATTTTATGGTAGCTACCAAAGAAGCAAAAATATATCTGTATGTACTTACATTTATCCCACGGGAGTCAGGATACATAACTTTCGGTAGTTTATCAAAGAGGAGAAGAGCTGCACATATAACTACAACACAGACATAAAGCCGTACATAAACAAATGTGAACTGAGCACATAGGTGTACATATATTTTCAATGTATACAAACATTGAAATACAAATTGTCGAAAGAGTCTTTAGGAAAAAAAAAACAGTACTTTTTAAACGGAGTGAGTCATGAAACTAAAGGAAAATCCCAAGCAGAATTCGAAGCAAAAAGTACGGGTTTTTTACCGCTACATTTGATTCAAAATGAAAAATATGTGGGGTGCTGAACCAAATCCTGATGAATCTCATACAAAATAATGTCCGTGATTCGTGCTTTCTGTATAATGACTTTTTTGACATAAAAAAATTTTTTTTTTTAAATGTCAAAAATGAACCTGGATTTACTAACCTTAAAATTGTTATTTATACTTATATCAACGAAGTGCGTTCATCAAAGTGATGTATTTTCTTAATTTTATCGCATCTTTAAAATACGTTTTTAAAGTTAAACTCTAGACCAGACTCCTGAACTTTTAAGGTACTCAAGGAGATCGATCAATACCCTGACTGATCTCGACCCAAAAATTAAGTAATTCTAATCAATAGGTTCAATGTTTTATAACTTATAAATGACCAACTGTATACCTAATGGTAGCAGAGGAAGATAGATTACGAAAAAAATTGCAATGTTAATGATTCGTGACTGTGAAATGACGAATCAAATCGTGATTTCATGACTCTAATAACAATTTAGTGAAGGACTAGAATAGTGGGGTATCACTACTAATGCCGTTACTTTTTCAATATCAGAGTAACTTATTTCATATTTGATTACTTTCCCCTCTCATGCTTTTAATAACTGTTTGGGCTGTCAACATAAATTTATTAGATGTGCATTGCTTATTGAATAAGAAAACTTTAGTGTATTTACATTATTAGAAAGGTATTTCAATTTTACTTTCTATTAAAAAAAAAACTGAGGGAAATAACATTTGTGTCAAGTCAACAAGAAAGGAAATTTTTTTTTTTTCAAATACTGAAAAGGAGAAAATCCACTTTTAAGTTTTTTTTTACTTATTAAATATAACGACCAAATATTTCGGAGTCATTTTAAGGCCTATGACGAACGGTTTTTGATAAAGTGTCACGTATAATCGAGAAACCAAAGATTGTTGTCCTTCTTATAAAGTAATCGGATAAATGTTACGACTGCACATAGAGCCGATATGATCCCTGAAAGAGCATCCATCTTTTTCATTTCCCCAGAGATTTATTTAGTTACAGTTGGCTAAAACCATTTGTTCATCTGTTTAAGAACTATTAAGAATCAATTAACATTCACTATCGTGCTCACCATGAATCAAAGTAATAGTTAGGAATGTAAAAAATATGCAAATGGTGTGTGTAAAATATAAAAAAAAGAGAAAATCAATCTGGCCACTCTGACAATTTGATGAATGTTGAGAGGGAAGCAGCTTGAGCTGTCATGACGTTTTACTGAGCTACAAGCTGCTATTCTCCATTATATATGTACATATACAAATGAAGACATCAATAATAAATAATAACATTATGTATACCATTGATGAGAGGCAGAAAATTAACTCAGATTAATGTCAGGAAATTATATATCTTTAGCTTACAAGTCGTAAACTAACAATTATTACGAGGACATGAGCCCTTTTCTAACATTGTATTTGCTATCAGGTAGATGTTCTCCCCTCAGTAGTAATAAAGGAAAAATGATAACAGCATTGGAAAACAAAAAGACCTGTTGTTCAAAGTGCAAACTCCACAAAATCTCGCACGCGGCATTTTGCATATTTTTTTTCATTCCTAGTAATAGTAACTACATAGTGTTTTTTATTCTTGAATGTGGCCGGGGTATTTTTTCCTATAAATAATTTACAGTTATCGGAGTCATTCTCTAACTAATCGAAATATACTAACTAATACAAAACGAAAGAGAATTGCTTTAAGCATATGATAGAAGTTTTTACTCATTTTTAAAATATTATTTCAAATAAACTTGGTTACTTGTTGACTTGTACACATTTATTAAAGTAATGACATACTTGGCCGTTACTCTTACGAGCAACTCATTACTTTTACTCTTACACAAAAACATTATCTCTTTGGCTAAATAACTAAAAATGAGGATACATACTACTTCACACAAGTAGCGTGCTACAACTTGCTCCTAATAAGGATTTCTGTGCCATAAATTATCAATTATAGTAGTTGAAAGGACAAAAGGTACATTTCATACGTTTTTTTTTTGTTTTTGTTTTTACATGCCTATTTGGCTCGTGCATGCTACATACTTATATTTAAAGCATGGAGGAAGGTGTTTAATGTACATTTACTTACATATTATAGAGTGAAGTTAGACTCACAAGATGATGATTAAATCTTTCTCCCCTCTTCTCTAACTCTTTGTTTAATATTATTACTTAGTAATATGACACCAGGGTTTTTTTTTTTTTTTTTTTTTTTACTTTAAGGAAACGGCACTTACCTGAAGAAAAAAAATTATATATATATATATACTATGTGTTATACTGTAGTCAAAAGAAAGAAATATATAATAATTATGATTAAAACAAAATGTTATTCAAATTGTAATAAAAAGTTGTGAAAAAAAGTAAAAGTAATAAATATTAATAACTAGAAGGCAACTTCATCAGAATACATACATACATAATTAATGCATCAAAATTGAAGAGTGCAATTCGTAAATCAATATATATATATATATATACATATAAAATTGTAGGTTACATTGTGTACAAAAATGTATCAAATTACGAGGGACTTTCTTCTTCTTCTTGAATCCACTGCTATATGTAATAATAATTAATGTCTCAAAATATTATTTTTCCTTCCTTCCTCATTAAGGTATGACTTGGAACAAGAAAAGAAAAAAAAAAGAAGAATACTTTTGAGTGTCTTGGAAAAAGTATCACTTCTAAAGAAAGTGTGAGCTAAGATTCTAAAGCACAGTAAAAAACTTCAAAGACGTCCTCGATACTATGAACAAATTTACACGGTCAGGGTTCTGGGGGGGGGGGGGGGATGGCAACTATTGAATGAAAATATACCTCTAAGGTCCCTCAAATAGGGGCAATAAATGGCTTTGAGATATCTTAGTAGAGGAATGAATAATAACTATTTTTTCCATGGGGTCACGTAAAAAGACAAAAAAAAAAAATTTTTTTTTTCTTTTATGTTCGGATCAAAAGTTCCAACCCATTTCCTTTAAATATTAATTTCATTTCAATTTAAAAAACAGTACATCAATTCTTTTTTTCTTTTTTTCAGCGTGAACATACATTATTTTTAAGGGTCGACAAAATTTGTAATAAAAACATGCAATAGAAATAAAAAGAACCAATTCTGGGTTGTGTGAAAATCCTTCCTGAGATGATGATGCCACATCATTCTTGTAATGTATGTATAAATAATATAGTCTTAAATTCATGCATGCAATAGTCGAAAATTGGCCATCATTAGAAGTACAACAAAGACACATTATACATATTGATAAAATAAGAACATATGTTTATTTTCTAAAATTTCTTGAAAGCCTTACAGAGGCTCACAGTTAGAGTCAACAATCAGGCGACTAGGGATGGACATTATGTAGAGTTGAATTAGCGTGTCTATTTTGTGTCTTTGCATTCATTGTATCTGATAAAGAGGAATGTAAAAAATATGCAAAAGAGGTGTGTAAAATAAAAAGAAAGAGAAAATCATCAACCTGGCCGCTCTGACAATTCGATGAATGTTGAGAGGGAAGCAGCTTAAGCTGTCATGACGTTTTACTGAGCTAATAGCTGCTATTTATATACATTATATATACAACAATAAATAATACCATAGATGAGAGGCAGAAAATTAACTGAAATTAATGTCAGGAGATTATATATCAGCTTTGGAAAACAAAAAGACCTGTTGTACAAAGTGCCAACTCCACCAAATCTCACACGCGGCATTTTGCATATTTTTTACATTCCTATTCATGATAATAGTGGCAAGCTCTAAACTCAACAATGTAGAGAAGAGTACTGAATTCAAATTGATTATCAAGGTAGGAGTGCCAACTGATATTTTTCTTTCCTTGACAATTAAACTTGATAATTTCTCAACATTTTGCTCATATCTAGATATGACCTACCCATACATAGCCTCCATAATGCCTTGCTCTATTTAAAAACAATGGAAGGCCTGCCAACATCAAGTCCAGAGAGAGAGAGAGAGAGAGAGAGAGTGATATGATAAACCAGCTACATTTTGTTCATTGTTTATCAAAATATACAATTAGGGGAAGCAGTGACAGTTCCCCCCATAGAGGGAAGATATGTATGTATGTATGTTAAGCTAAGATGTCCACCCATCAGCTCAGACCCTATTTGAAACCCTATATACCTATATAGTGCCCAAACAATATAAAAAGTTGATGTTTTACACACACACATCTCACATCTGTGAGACTTCAATGCCCTGTTTATGCACCAAAATGGAAATAACAAGGATATCCTCCTCACAGGCTTGAAGATTTATTTATGTAAGTAAGTGTGTATCTGATTATATAATTAATTATCCATGACCTTTGTATGTATAACTGTTGACCTTCTTTAGTCATCAATTATACTGGATAATTTATATTACACTATATGTATTATCACTTATAATAGGGGGCTTCTTTTAACTCTTCTCCTTAACTTTTCAATCGTTTTTTCATTCAAATTTACCGCCTTTTTTTTAGCATTGGACTCGTAGTTAAGACGGGTAGGTGGTACTTCATTAGTAAAATTTATTATTTCTTTATATATGTAGATTGTATTATTTTATATCAACATTTGCCCATTCAAAGGGCAAAATTTACTCCATATCAAGTAAATGCTTCAATGATTCACCTTAATTCATCAAAATCCTAATGTTTTATTTTTGAACATTCCATTGGCCGAATGCATAGTTCAATCAAAGGAATGATTTAAGTCATTAATTTGTATTTTTTTATAAATCATTTGATTAAAATCAATCAACTCTGATCTCAAAATACCCATTATTTTATCTATAAAATAGACGGAAATCATATACATGATATATTTATAAAATTTAAAGACACCGAGCAAAAAAAATAAATAAATAAAAGAAATTGACATATTATGAGAAATGTAAAAATACAAACAAATAACTATAATGATATATTGTACACATAAATATATATGTAATCAAAACATAGAAAGAGATTTAAGACCTTCAATACAAATTGTGAATATGTAAGTATTGTAAATATATAATATTATTTTGGTATGCTGGGTTTTTATTGTATGTGGGTATTTGCCAAATAGATGAAAGGGGGATTTGATTAAATATGTACAATTTTAAAAAACATATTTTGTTTTGTTTATCTGCTCATTGGTGCCATGATTTGAATGATGGATGATTATATCTATGCTATGTATTATTCATAGGTCTATCTATACCCCTATGAAATGAGACTTTCAGCTATTAGGCGATTTGACTGTCCTCTGTGAAGTTTCAACTAAGAACAATGCCTTCTTGGGTTCCTTCTTAAAAATGTCGAATTTTGTGCCTTATTTGCGGACTTTGTTGATTTTCTGTGTTCATTTGAAGAAAAACGCTTCTGAAGCACATAAAATGCTAGTAGAAGCTTACGGGCAACAAGTTTAGAGCAGAGCTGTCTGTTTTCTGGGATCCTCGTGGTATAACTTATATCTATGTAGAGACATCTACTATATTGTGATGAGGTCATTCTTTTTAGTCTCTTATTGTCTCGGTATTGACTCCTCAGAGTCTTGGTCTCAACCCTCGAAAGTAGGAGCTGGGATAGTATTCCAAATCCACAGTAAGGTACAAACTGCAGTTTGACACTGAAAGTTTATGGATCAGCGTGGTATGAATTGGTACGAGCTCTTAAAACCCGGTAGTTGACGGTACACGACGCTACCAACGACAATTGGCCGATTTGAACAACGCTATACGCCAAAAACGCCAAAAACCTTCCAATCGGCGTGTCCAATTAATTTGTTTTGATGACAATGCACCGGCACATCGAACAAGAGCGACCATGGAATTGGTGGAATCGTAGGATTGGAAACTATTGGCGCATGCAGCTTACTCACCAGACTTGGCGCCATCACATTACCACTTGTTCGCATGCGTGGGTCACACATTAAAAGAACAATTCTTCTATTCTCACGCAAAAGCCAAAAATGGCTCAATGATGTGTTTGCGACCAAACACGGTCAATTTGTTTGGGTTGGCATCAACAAATTGCCTGAGAGATGGAAAAAATGTGTGCCAAGCTAAGGCTATTACTTTGAGGATTAAATTTGTCACCTTTTTTTCACAATAAACGTTAGAAATTGAGAAATAAAGTCTCATTTCATAAATATATACATACAAACATCTAAAAGTAAACTGTATTTGTGATTATTTTGATACATGGATATATGGGCCGATGTAGTAGTAGGTAAGGGTATCAGACTTGAGAGTGAGACAGTTTCTCTACTTTAGAAAGAAAATAAATAGGGGTTCAAGGGAACTTGACTAGTATTTTATTCATTTTTAATAAGTACATATTTAGCAGTTGTACAACACAGTGCATATTTTGAATATCGAGATGGATGGAAATAGTGACATGCCTATTGATATGGGTCTCAAAATCTGTCAATATACTTATTTTTAAAGTTTTTATTTTTCTCTGTGTGAACATCTCAAAGTCTTAGTGCGTCCTTGGTCTAGGTATCAAGAATACCAAGACTAAAGCAAGCAACAAGGTAGATGAAAAAATTACATACCTCTTCTTAGAAAATAATAAAATAATTCATAAAAACAATTTCTTTTTAATAGCTTGAACCTGATGTCGATCCCATAAAACCTTGGTATCGTCTAGTTCTCGTGTAATGAGGCATTGATCAAAGGTATGAAACAAAGTGACGACAGAGCAACCACAAAATCAATTTTTCTTCAAATTTAGTTGTTAATATGATGACTTTTTTTTTTTGTTCACCAGGTATACTATTAATCCATTTCATGTAATAATCAAGGAGTTATTTAAATACAAAAGAATTGACCGATTTTTTGGCCTATTCTGGCACCCTACGCTCCTAACAAAACAAAGACTGGAAATGGAATATGCATTAAATACACTAGCGAATCATTATTTTTCAATGCACAAAATGAGGTTCCTTCTAGGCTTGGATTGAAGTTGAAGTTGCAAAATGGGCCAAATTAGCTCAAAAAGTAGGGTCCGATGCAAACCTATAGAAACTAATCGATCCAGCATTCCTCAAAGCAGTTCCGTTCATATCCATGATGATCAAGATGAAGGGTAATGAGACACTCTTCATAAAGACCCTATGATGACAAGGAACACTATTCCTTTCATCGGATGGCCCTGCGATCCCACTCTTTCCTCGGAGTTGCCTTGTTATTAAATAATAGATCCATGTTTTTGAATTTGGTTACCTTCAGCTTATTTCAGAGTCTTCTACTGTGCGCTACTACTTCAGTCTATTGCACTTGTTTTTTAGTAGCTCTACCGTGAGTCTTAGATTTCTAGCGAATTTTTGCTCAAAATTGGATGAAAATTTACTCACTTTGATGGAAGATTTCTTCAAAGTTAAGGACTCTTATCGAGCGCTTGACATCTCGTTTGAAAGCTGTGGGTTTAAGCTTTTTTAATACATTCCTAATTAATCAAATTTATCTTATATTTAAGGAGTCATTTAAGTATAAAGGATTTGGCCTACTTTTGGGCCTACTCACATCCCCTACACCTCTAGGATTCCCTTTAGGTCAAAACAAAGACTAAAAATAGAATCTGCATAAAAAAACACTAGTCAATCATTATTTTTTAATGCTCAAAATGTGTATCCTTCTAGGCTTTATATTGAAGTTGAAGTTGGAAAATGAACCAAAAAAGTAGAGTCTGATTTCTTGAAAACTGTCGGACTCTCAAAACAAATTTGAAATCAGCGTACAAAAGTGAATAACTTTTATTGTAATTATACCCCTTAGGATTTTTGACTCTTGATCAGTGTAATTGTAGGTTGCTCTAGACTCAATTTAGGGACCGTGCACTTTCCCCAATCTGGAGTACATCTTCTCGGATACTCATAGTGCATAGGTACGGTTACAGAACTGTTAATAATAAGGAACGAAAGGACCAAATGCTTCTCTGTTTGTTTTTCGGTTTGCAGACTTGCGTATCCATGATATTTCTAGTAAAAGTATCTGAACTGTGAATCCAAAAAAGCAAAATAAGAAGTATCGTCGTTAAGGCAACGTTGATTTTTGGTAAGTGTGTAGTGTATGTATGCATGCATAGCGCATTTTAATAGACCTCTTCTCGACTCAATTATTTAAGATCTTAACAGATCTGAAGTGTACACATAAAATATTATGTGCGTTCTAGTCTTTGCCAAGGCTTTGCATTTCTTACAAAAAAAGTACCTACCCATAAATACTTTTTGTGCAAAAACAATTTTGTTTCCCTCCGTTCGTAGTTTTATTCCTTCTTTTTGCATTAGAGGTACACTTTTTTTTGGAGTTGATCATTTGTCTATGTACAATATATACTTATTTGTAGATAGTATACGAGTGTAACATATTATTATCATACATACAAGTTACTGTGTTCATTATACTATTAAAGGAGAAGGGAAAACGGGATTAGATATGGATTGGAAACGACACGTACATACAGAGGAACGTGATTTATAAAATGAAACTTTCCCTTTTGATATTTGTGAACCCCCCCCCCCCCCTCCTCCTCCTTGCTACATTTTCCTTCATTCAAAACTTGACGACAAGAGTCCATCATCAACCATTAATATCCATAATACAAAAAAAAAAAAAAAAAAAAAATACAAAAGCCAGTTCTGCCCATTGATTATGACATGAGACTTGAACCACTCAACCTCTCACATTAGCTTCATGGAATAAACATATATATGTACATACAATGTATTCATTTTATTTTGAGCTGTCTTTAGTTGACAGTTGACTCTTTACTGCTTACTTATTAAGAATTCACAAGGGCATTAATACTTTTGGACAGTTGAGGTTGCAAATAGAGACCAAAACTAGTCGTGAATATTAGATACAAAAGTAAAATATGTTGCGGTTTTTACTTTTGCTTTATTCCCTATATTATTAGTGCTCTGAATAGTGATGTAATTCTCGAAGATCCACATTCATAGGTCTAATCTCAGTTCCTTAAAATCTAGGTATAGTAGACATTTAAAGTTAAAGCTTCTTTTCGAATAAACAAAATCCCTTCAATGCTTGTTCTTATTTGGCCTTGATCCTACGTTGATTGGTTGAACTCAAATTGATAATAATTTAGTTCTGACGTGTGAAATATCATGAGTCTGGGTCTGACCCCTCAAAGTCTGGGTCTCGGTGTCAATATCAAGAGGAAAGCAACTAGACTAAAAATTACATTTATCAAAAATTAAACAAGAGCCTCTTTATTCTTTTTCTTGGTCTCGACTGAGGTCATTTAAATCATTATTAGTTATAAATTGGTGCAGAAGTCTTGAATCATAGTTCCCGGATAGGCGCATTTTGTTGAAGTGAGCGAGCGTGTGCGCAATTATTATCTGGTACCTCTGCATTTTATTGGCTGATTGTTTTTTAACAAATTTAAATAATACTCAATATATGATAGAAACTGAAAGGGCTGAATCGTCAGAAATTCAGGTCAAGGAACGCCAGGATTTCTTAATAATCGGAAATGAAACTTGATATAATTGGTTGCTACTTCAGCGATACAGAGAAGACTGAATTCAAATTGACTATCAAAGTAGGAGTACCAACTGTTATTCTTCTTTCCTTCCTTAAACTCAACACGACAAGCTTTTTGGGATAAACAAAAACACACTGTATTCTCCCTTCAGCTGTTTATTATCATTTGACTCTTTTGAGTTAAAGCAGCTGACTCCACGTGTTATGAGCTCAAAAAGGGTATTATTATTATTTATGATTTTGATGCATAAAAAATATATTAAATCAAGGATTGCGCGCCCTTTTTTGAATTTTGAATATATTACAAGTAGTAGATTGGTAAAATTTATAAATATATAGTATGGCTAAAAAATTCTGCATAATATTAACAAGTTGGCAACAAGGAAAATACAGAAGGGTAGCTACCATATGTTTTTCCAAATTTTTCCTTTCCCTTTTGTCAGTCGAGATTGCGAGTGAACAAAAAAGCACGACGTGCTACAATAGGCTAGCATCCTATCTGCAAACTTACCAACTGATTTCGGTCCTTTTTTCTGTTTCCTTTGAGAAGGAGAAAAAGGTCGAGAGAGGAGAGTCAACGAAAATTTCTGCATAATTAATGCGAAATCCATTTGTTAAATGGCAAATTGCATGCTATTCCAACATAAACGATGCATCTTTTTTAAGAAATAGATTTTTTATTTCTTATTTTTATAAATGAAGAATATTTGTATCTATTTAAATAGAATGCAATTTATATACATCTGTATGTATGAATCAAAAGCTATACCCTACAAAAAACCAGGAAAAAAAGTGCATTAGTCAAAGAAAGAAAGAAAATGAAAATGTTTTATGTTTTCTATCTAATGTCCGGTCATTATGTTTCACTTTCAGAAAATAATAGCATAAATATTATTATATGTAGATAATAATGTGATCAATCAAGGACGACGACTCTTTGAATCCAATTGGATTTAAATTTGCGCGAATAACAATGATTCCAATGAATATCTCTCAAATAAATACCGTACATAAACATAATTTGTATGTACATATAGCTGAAAGAGTATGAATCCTTTTTTCGTTCCTAGAGGCCTACAACTCCTTAGATAAAAACAAACAAACAAAAAAGACGATGATTTATACTTCAATCAACACAAAATTTGGTTCTAAAATACATATATATATATGTATATATATAAAAGTATTGTATTTCCTGATTGAATACTTATCAGCATAATCGCATTTAATGCTCCTGCCTATGAAACACATTAATAATTCCAAGAAATCAAATAATAAAACCAGAGTATTTATCCTAAGAATTGTAAATTTACTACTTCTTCAACTATCCCCACTCAGGGAAACAACGGTTAACAAACGGTTATCCTCTTCTTATGTGGGTAAGAGTCTGAATTTGTCACTTGTTTAACTGTTGAGTCAATATCGAAGTGCACACGATTTGAGCAAGAGAGATGAACTCAAATCCCTTTTCTACTCATGCTCTGTCTTTTATTGTATGTACATAATGAATGCTCAGTCAACTCATAATCAAACACGGATTACATTTGCTTACAAATATCAAGTTATCTTTAATTTGAATGCATTCATGAATCTGATATATCCTTTAGTGAAGAAGCCGCAAAAATGCACTTAAACGTCTCCTGGTCACGTTTAGATTCGTCTATTTGAAAGACAATATTGGGGCTCAATATAAAGCTTTATATAGTAGATCAAAAGAAGGCTATAAACTATAGTTGATAATTCTGGGGTATTTCAGGCTAATAGATTGAACCAAATAGTTATATACTTTTGAGGGTTTTTTTTTGTGCTAATAGTAGGTCCTATTATGTCTCTTAACCATACTTAGGTGAGTGGAAATTGAGACGCCTGTACATTCGAATACCTACTTATGCTCTAAGTACAATAAGAGGTGTACTTATCAAAACATTTCTTCTCGTTTCTAATTATGTATACATATATATTTAAAGGCTAATTCATTACACCTGAGACTCTCCAAAAGTACATACATAAGTACATACATAGAATAGATAGGTATATATAATAAGTTTTTATGCCTCATTACATTAAATGAGTTTAACTCCAATGCACATTAGGGTCGAGGTGCCGAGATATCCACATAATACGAATATAAAAAACATAGTCAAAGATGAAGAAAAAAAGAGACATAAACAGACGTAGGTTTCATTGCAAGAAGAGGTAATGATATTTTGTATACATTTGTAAATTAACAAAAAATGAATGGTATTAAATTTCTTTATATACTATGTTATGTATGTATGTATATTATTAGAACAAGGGGATGATGATGACGATGACTCCTTCTGATGAACCCGAGAGATAAAATCCTTTAATTTTACTTTGGTATGTAGAATGTACACATGTATGTGAATCAAAATTATGAGACAATGGAGAGATGGAAAATGATGCAATTAGATTCAAGGTGTGTCGGTTTGAAATACAGAAGATAAATTATTATGTACAGACATTCAGATCTACATACATACATATTAATAATGGTATGTTAGTTATATCCTACACAGAAGACTGGTGGTGGTGGTGGTGTAGTAATAATAATAATAATAATAATAATTAAATCTCTCTCTCTCTCTCAGAGAGAGAGTTCACCATCACGCCATGACCTTTTGATATTTGAAACAAGGATCTATCTAGGTAATAGCATCATCATCCATATCTTTCCGTTAGCTCTTGTCTCCATTCATCAGCTATTTATATAGCTACATAATATGGAAAGATGACTTCTCCTTTTTCTCCACCAGGAGGAGTTTGACGTGACGTCATCAATGGAAGAGTCGACCATTTTGAATAAGAGGCATAGAACAAACTATATAGATTTTATACTACACGACGAGCTTTTGTGGAATAACAAAAACACACTGTATTCTCCCTCCCTTCAGCTGATTTATATCATTTGACTCTTTTGATTTAAAGCAGCTGACTCTACGTATTATGAACTCAAAAAGGGTATTATTATTATTTATGATTTTGATGGATAAAAAATATATTAAATCAAGGATTGCGCGCTCTTTTTTTGAATTTTGAATATATTACGAGTAGTAACGATTGGTTTGTGATTGGTAGAATTTATAAACATATAGTATATATAAATAATAAATTCTGCATAATATTAACAAGTTGGCAATAAGGAAAATACAGAAGGGTAGCTACCATATGTTTTTCCAAATTTTTCCTTTCCCTTTTGTCAGTCGAGGTTGCGAGTGGACAAAAAAGCTCGACGTGACTAGCAAGGAAATTTGTGAATGACTCCTCTGCATTTGTATGACGTCACAATGGAACTGGATAATAATCATACTACTAATAACAATAACAATAAAAGGACCATCCATCCAAAATCTCTCTTTCATACTGTATTATAACATATTCCAGACTCTAATAATAATATGTATTACAAATTTGTTATTACATCATTACACATTCGATTGTACATACATTGAGCAGCAGTCAATGAATTAACTATTACGTTTGCAAAGATTAGATACTTTCTCCAATTATCCTATCCCACCACTTTGCTCCTCCATTCCGTATTCATATAAAATAAGGTTAATTATAGAAATCTGGCCATTTAAGGAAGGAAATTCCTTAACCGTCCATATAATATTAATTTGATCTAATTCAAATATACAATCTCTTTGACATCAAGTTGTACTCAATAACGAAGGACAGTATTGTAATATTTAAGAGTTATTTAAGTCATTTGATAAAGAGCTTCTTCCTTAAGGACTTTAACATGTGAAATTTGTCCATTAATGTTTAATAAATAAATATATCAAATGCATTTTATATGCCCCAACATGGCGTCCCTTAATTTTATGATGCAATCTATGTCGTCGTTAGTGAAAACGCTCTTTGTATATATATACCATATATATATATATATAAACCTACCACAGCCGTCATTTCGACAATTTACTCGCAAAATTACTTTGTTACATACATAATATAAATTATTAATACATTTAATGACTCTATGTGGAGTTTTGACATTTTCTTAATCCTTTTCCTTACCCACTTTCAAATGACCAATAGTAACATGAACATCACAAATCGGTTAGAACTCATACATCTACCCACAACTAACCTCCTTTTGACAGCTCATAATTCATTGTTAGGCCTTATTATAGCTTGATATTCATACTCTTTTTTACATTTATTATTATAATACAATTAATGTTCTAGAAATGAAGAATATTACATATCATCGGTGAATCAAAAGAAAACAAAAAAGAAAGAACATGCCCATGATAGTCGCAGTCCACAGAGATGCTATCTTATAACATAAAGACAAATGTTTGAAATCAAATGTTATATGTATTTTTGTATTGAAAATGATATCACAACGGTCTTAAAGGTACTATAGCAATAACCTTGAATGAATGCAAAATAGTTACACCAAATTATACGTCGTCAAAATGACGAGTGCTATATATTATGTATTTATTAGGAATATATTCTGATAGCACTTGTAACGAAGGGATGGCCTCTAAGGCCTATGTACGTGTAGGTATATTGTGTGTACTTTAAGTCGGTTTTTTGTGTTTATTTATGAGGATTACATGCATACACCTGCAGATGATACAGAGCATTTTACTGGAGCAGATGTTCTATTCCAAAAAAAAAAAGAAAGAAGAAAAGGAAGATGGCCCTTTAAATACATAATATCTGTCAAGATCTGTCAAGTGAGTTGATGGTCAGAATCAAAAAGAAGGGTTACTACTACTCAGGGGCAACTCTGACTCAAGTCACACTTATGTAACACTTGAAGGGCCAGATTTTTTTTTACCATAAGTGGTGCTATTTTTGACCCCAAATATCAAGATATAAGATTTATTTGCATTTTGAGGTCTTAATTGTAGCATTTGCATTTTAGACCGACCCATGGCTCAAGACCTCTCCCCTTGATCGCGACCATCTTCAAGATCCTCAAAGTGAACATACTTGAGAGCATGAGGAAAGACTGCACCTTGTCCAGACCTTATCCTTCATTCAGAAGGTGTGTGTCTGGATCGACCATTCTCAAGTTTACCAACAAGCTGAAGGAGAGATCCTCAAGAAGAACTCAGCCTATTAAAAGAGGGGTTAAAATTGGATCAATGATCTCTGGAGAGAATGTGCCTGGCTTGAAGGAGGACACCAAAATCAGAGCTAACTTGAGTTACGCCGCCATAACATCCGTGGACTGCGAGAAAATATCTTCAAGAACCTCCTTACCAACAAGATAAACAGGCAAACGGAGATCCCACATGAGGAACCAGATGATTTTTCAGTGAAACAAAGGCCTGCTTGAATAAAAGAGTGTACTTTTTAATGTCATCAATACACCCAAACATGCATTATTTGAACATCACTACAAATCATAGATGATTCATACTCCAAAGGGATATTAAAAGAATATAAATATGTGGGGAAATTCTCAAAATATGACCATCCTGGGCGTTGCTCTAGTGTTGAGTCACATTGAACTGCTCTTTGACCGGAGACTCACTCGTAATTCAAAGACTGAACTCCCGTACAAAATGACTCGTCAAGAGCGAAAGACTCGACCTCAAGTTGCATTAAATTCCGACTTTAGACACAACTTAGATTTGAAGTGAAAAGACACACCATTCGACTTTGGACTCTTGTTCAAAGACTTCATGAAATCCTCGGGTCTTCATCATGACGAGCAATCTCAAAATCTGATTCATTAATTTATTAATACCATACCTTTTATTAATTACAATTTATTAACGATTCAGTACTCCTATGGCCTATATCTAAGTTATTAGCAGATAAAGTCGTAGGAGAAGTCAAGGGGGGCCATTGTCCTCCCCCAGTTTTTTTTTTTTTTTTTTTTTTGAAGAATAACAACAATGAAAGTTATTTTTATACAACACACACTGAGGAATTGATTCCCGTGCCACTGCTTCCAGGTGTATTCAAAAGTAATTTTATACACTCTAATTAATGCGTACAATGCTTCCATCCTGTTTCTTTGAGACAATCCTTAAGGATTTAATCAATTATGTATACATACATAAATAAATATGCATGGTATAATAAGTCAAAGACACACAGTTTTATAAGCACACTGGATGAATCTAAATCGTATGAATAAAATTAGAAAAAGTGATGAAGGAAAAATAATTGATTTTTGATTAAAAATTAATTATAAAAATATTTTTTTTTTTTACTTTGACAATAATGAGAAAAATTCACTATTAATGACGTCAGTCTATATTTTTTGAAAAAAACAAAACATCAAAGGCCTTTTGAGGGGAAGCAGTTGGATGGTGTCAAAGTAGATATCCCTTATTGGAAGTGAATTAAATTGTAATAGTGTCATGGGGGTTGTCATTTGACTTTTTGGGGGCTCATCAATAATTGTGATTTAGTTGGGTTTTTTTTAGAAGAGAGAAATATAATTAGTTTAAGATATCAAAGAAATTATTTTGGGAAAACATCTCTCCGTGCTAGAATTGGATGTCATAATCTTGCACCGTCCATCCATCACTTGAGATACCCTTCTGCTAAAACAAATCTCCTCCCTTCCTTCCTTTCAATCTAAATGGTATGATGCCCCGGGACCGGAGTGGACTAAAGTCCTCACACATAAATTAAGACACACACAACACAACTTACTCTTGAGTTCCGAATAACCGTGCTAGCACGACACCTGTTTCTCGGCGGATTTTCCACGTAGCACGACCTTATCTGGAACCTGCACGAGCCGAGGCGCGAATTTTTTTCAATTTTTTAAAGAATTTTCTGTTGCAAATTTTTATTCATAATCAACTTTCTTTTTCAAAATGATTTTGTTCATTGTCAATATGTCAATTATTGATATGTCTAAAATCAACATTAAAATTACTGCAAAAGCAAGTAGGGTAGTGCATTATTAGTAATTTGTCAACAATAATCAAAACAAACCGCTGATGATTTCCCGAATTTATTCAAAGCCAAAATAGAAAGAAAATGAGTGCACAGTCTGAACATAATAACAATGATGACAATGAACAAGTTAACGAAGAAGCTGTTGACCACCAAGATCCAGGTTAGGAACTTTATGATCAAGAACTTTCAAGAGAATTAGTTCATTTTGACGATGATGATAATGTTCAGAATGATAATTTTCAAAATGTCATTGTGCAGAATGACAATGTTCAGAACAACAATGTTCAGAATGACAATGAGCAGATTGAAAATTTGCAAAATGATAATGTGCAGAATGAAAATGTACGAAGCGACAATATTCGATGTGCTAAACTTTGCAAAATCCAATAGGCACGATTATTAGGAACCTGCACGACTCATGTCGACATCAAAATTTCGCACCTGCACGTTTATTCGGAACTCAAGAGTATTTTGTTGTCAACCCTGGATTTCTCAACTTCTCTTTCCGTTATAGGTTGTTATTAGTTAACCCTTGTCAATGCACTGAACCATTCCCTACTCCATTAAATGAATTATAGCTTCAGACTTGAAGAGAAGAATTGACAAAACGTCTATAAAATGCTAAAGACTACAACATGAATCATTTTTACTCAAATTCACTTGTCCAAAAGTTGTCTTTTTTGCTCGCTAGAAGAGCTTCATAACTATTTACGCAACAACCATTAATTCACATAGTTACTTCATTTAAAAGAAGGATTATTCTTTCGGAGGGAAGACAAGAGACAGCGACATCTCGCAGCTACAAAAATGAAGCATCATTGACAAAAAAAAACCTATCAACGCTAACAGCCTTTATTTTCCTACTTTGTTTCTATGGCTTTGACGTCTCCCAATTGATTTTGAGCCTTTTTTTCCAGTTTCATTTTGAAAAAAAAAAAAAAAAAGATTGTGAGAAGATGCAATGCAGATAACGATATGTAATAAAGTGGACATCTTTTTTTAAAGCGTCTCGTGTATATTTCAGACGTCTTTAGATGACTCATTTCTATTAAATAAGGATCATTTGTATATATATATGTATATAAGAGTTTCCTTATGTTGACAAAGAGATGACGACGATGACTACTACAGTTTGAATTCTCCTTGAATGAGTAGCCAATGAAGTGGAAGAACATTTCATATTTAATTGATAAAAAAAATTATAACCATTATAACATGTTCTAAAAAAAAACAAAAAAAAAAAACATACTCGTACTTACTATAGATAAAATAGAATAAACAAAAAAAGTGACTATCAATTTAAAGTCATGAATTGGAAAGAAATAAATACTTGAAGCTTTGAGTGAATATTGTTTGTAAGTTGTCTGTACACGCTCTATTTATCATAGTTGTCAAAAGAAATTTCTGTTCCGTTTCTTTTTACTTTGTTCTACAATTATTATTATTACTATCATTATTTAAGAATAAATGACGAAGAAGAAAAAAAAAAAAACCAACAATTTCAACAAACACCAATGGTTTATTATATGTGCAATGCATGTGAATATTTCAAAATAAGCAGACTCAAGTAAAAAAAAAAATAAAAAAAAAATCCAGTCTTCTATGTTTTCTTTGTTGCAATTTGTAGCACTGTAATTTGACAAATTATTTAATTAAAATGCCTCCTATCTACATAGATACAGGAGGAACCTCAAACCTTTAAAATGAAGGAAATTGATTCAAAAGCCCAAATGTTGTCACATATTGTTGCTATGAAGTTGTTGTTTTCTTTTAAAAAATTTCACAATATATATCTTATTGCATCTTGTTATGAATGAATCAAACTCAAGATTTGATTGCTCGTCAAACAACTACACAAATGATAATTTTCGTGAACTCCTCGTTGATATATTCTAATGTAAATAAGGTGGAATGTAAAAAATATGCAAATGCTATGGTCACATTTATACATACTTTGTAAAGCATCTCCCTCTTTCGTAATTATATCCTCAGAAGGAATACTCTAATAAATATCAACTCTCACAAAATCCTTAAAACCTTTATATATAGGAATGTAAAAAATATGCAAATGGGGTGTGTAAAATAAAAAGAAAGAGAAAATCATCAACTTGGCCACTCTGACAATTTGATGAATGTTGAGAGGGAAGCAGCTTGAGCTGTCATGACGTTTTACTGAGCTGCTACAAGCTGCTATTCTCCTTTATATACATATACAAATGAAGACATCAATAATAAATAATAACATTATGTTTACCATAGATGATAGGCAGAAAATTAATACAAATTAATATCAGGAAATTATATATTTTTAACTAATAATAATTATACGAGGACTTGAGCCCTTTTTGTTCACATTTTATTTGCTTTATTAACCTTAATGCATGTATTCCTTTATGCAAAATCTGTACCATCAGATAGATGTTCTCCCCTCAGTAGTAATAAAGGAAAAATGATAACAGCTTTGGAAAACAAAAAGTACTCTGCGTGTGCCTCTCTATATGTGTAGGCGTACTCCTCCTAAACTACAGGTTTAATTTGGATGAATTTTTTTTATTTTGTCTTTTGAGTGTGTCCTCATGAAATGATCAATTTATATATAAGTATTTATTATGTCTTCAACATTATGCCCTGTATAAACGGACTATCTACAAACATCAAAATAGAATGCAATCTAGTAGAAAATGTAGTTTAATACGAATAGTTCAAAGTTCTAAGTATGTTGAATTACTCAAGAGATATTAATTCCTACTTTACTTATGTGTTGTTCATGTTTTTTCATTTGTATAAATTTGAAAATCAATGCATCAAAATGATGCTTTAAAAAGATATGTATAAAATGTACAAAGCAAATCAATTATAAAATCCTTTAAGGAAGCATTGTTCAAGCGAAAATGACACAAAAATTGTGCGATGTTAACACAAATGAATTTGTAATAACCAGTTTTTGATTTTATTGGGAAAAAAAATCAAACTAAAGTAAGAAACAGAGCAATAAGAGGAACATTCCGAGTAATTGATTCATCGGATATAAATTTATACCAAACTGTTTCAACCTCCCAGTACCTTGAAGTAGAGTTAGGTATCCAGAACTACTGACGCATCTTTATACCCGATTAAAGTCATGAAAAAACTATTTTATTTACGTAAATTAAAAAGTTTAATTATTTGCTTCAAGTTAAATAAAATAATTACAACTTAATATAAGTAGATAATTTACATACATAACAAATTTAATTAGGCTAAGTATTGAATATTAAATACGATGTGTCTCATAATATATGTATGTATATAGTGTACAAATTAGTTGGGTCCGTTTTGTCTAGTTTTTTACTTGTGACATAATAAAAAAATAAAAGCTTCTTGAGCAACTCCCAATGATTTTGCGTTTGACTTCATCATCAATCATCAATTAATGCCTTCAAATCTTTTTGACTGTCCAGAGCGAGGCTTGTCTTCAACCCTGAAATTACCATTTTTGAAAGTGTCAAAACCATTTTTTAAATAATTCATCAGGCTGAGAACTGTCTCCATACACTGTTTGCAAACATTTTATGCACTTCAGCTGTACTTTCCGCCCAATTAAAGTAGAAACATAAAGGTTTTATCGCATTCACCATATAGCCCGGACATAGTGCCAAGTGATGTCCACCTGCTGTTCGTGTCCATGGCGAACGCCCTTGGTGGTGTAAAGTTGAACTCAAAAGAGGCTAGTGAAAAGATCCTGTCCGAGTTCTTTGCAAATAAGGAGGGGGCTTCAACTACGAGGGGGGTAATATGAAGTTGCCGTCTAGATGGAAACAGATATTCGAACAAAACAGTGTATATTTGAACTAAATTCAATCTCTATAACACTTTTTATAAAGTATTGAATAAAGAGCAAAAAAGCGGAAGGGAGATATTTGACAGCCTATTATTAGTTATTAACCATAACTTTGACTGTAAAAAATAAAATCGCAATAGGGACTTTTTGAGAAAGATATTGGACTGTATGTGAATACATCAGGATAATATTCGCCCGTATGATGATATAATTCAACTGATGAAGAAGTAACTCAAAACAGCACCAAATCTACATATATTAAACTACGTATTAATAGTGTAGTAATTATTAAGTCAAATAATCGTAGTTTCATGCAAAATTATTCTAACTTTTGCGCAGTCACACATGTATACATACTTATGTGTAGATATTAATATTAAATATTTATGCATGCATCTGGACATAGTGTCAGATTTATATGCATCAACCCTATTCAAAAAAATCCTTACATTTCCCCCCCCCCCTCATTGTTTGAAAGAGAGCTGAGCTCTAAAACAATTTTGTATGCATTTCCTTTTTCTTATGATTACACAAGTATGTATGTACAATGACATATAAGGCATTGACTGACTTATAGTTAGAATTGTGGAGTCAAAGTATATGTAGGCATGAAGGTGCTTAGATTAAAGTACCTGTATGCAAATATATATTAGTATAAGAGCTATTATCTACGAGTGAGCCTCTTTTCATGAGTCCGAGTCAAGTTTTTAAGTTCGAACCTTGTCGCGAATCGCAACTTACAACTTTAGTCTGAAATTGCAAAAGTAACAAGGATTAAGTCCAAGTTTTGGATGTTTCACGAGTTCAAATCATGGCTGAAGTCTTTTTAAGTTTTTAACTTCTAGTCTAAAGTGGCATTTGAATGCGACACAGGTACGGCTCTAGTTCGAGTTTGCTTGTACTAATTATAATTATATATAGATATAGATATCAAACTCCCCTCTACGTATTTTTTCAATCATTAAACTGTAATTTTAATTTACAGCTAAAGATACAAAGAATCAATTGTTGCCTTAAGTTACTTGTTAATAGTAGGACTCAACCTAAATGGATGAGACGGATATCAATTATTATTTTATTTAAATTAAAATTTGAGATCCCAGTAAAAATAGCCACACAAAAGACCAAATATGGCCATTTGGATCACTCCATAATTTTACTCATTGCCATAGCAAAGCAAATTCATCATCTGCCAAGATTTCAAGAAATTCCAACTACAAATGTATAAATTACGGCCACACATAGGACATGATGCTAGTTTTTATGTTTTTTTTATATATAAATGAGAGTTATGAGTGTTGTCGTGAATTTAGCTTAAATAACCTTGATGGTCAAAGCTAATAAAATGAATTGATGTAAAATAATTTGATACCATGACCCTACTGAGAAAATTAATCGTTGGGGTATTCCTTCATTTTTTATTTGATTTCATATATTATTTAAATTTTTAAGGGAAATAAAATATCAGAAATATTCTGCAACTAAACCAATTACCAATTAATTCAAAACCATCTAAAATGAGTCAATTTAATCAATTGACCAGTATATTAGTCATCTTCTCCTTATATTTTCTAGTGATATCAAGCAGTACGTTATCATCATTCTGAAAGTCAGCCATCTTGAATGAGACAAAAACAACTTAACTCTATACTGCCACCAGTTTCAGAGGTAGTATTTTTTTATTCTCATTTTTTCTTAAGATTTGTCAACTTTTTATAGTAATATATTATTTTATATAATTTAGCAAACAGCCAAGTCTCCAAATAGTGTATTAATTTTAGTTCATTATGCAATCTGTGATGTTTGAAAAACCCATTAAATAGTCCTTGGAAAATCTACGTCATTAAATCATAAAAAATAACATTGATAATCAGATTGTTTTTCTTCAAAAAACCATAGAGAAATTCCTTAATGTTAAAGGCTCTCCATTAAACTTGTTGCTTTCTAATAAATTACCCCACAGACGACAGCTTCAATTTGTACCTACTTAATAATATATGCTTAAATAAACGAGAGATTGATTGATTTATTATCCTGTTCCTTTCTACTATCACTAATTAATGAGTTCATCAATGCAACAAAAATCTATTTAAAGATTGAAGGGAAATCTATAAAAGGTTAATAATTGCATGGATGTGTAGGTCAAATAATGTGTATGGCAGTGATGAGTCAGAGATTAATAATAATAATAATAATAATGAGTCATGAGTGGGGAGATAATTCAGGAGGAAGAACCTGATTGGTCATTTTACATATCCACCGTCTACTACCTTACAATCATGTCCACAAATCACGGAGTCATATAATTTTAAATGCAGTTATTGTTAACTTGATTGTCCAAGTTTGATATTAAGGAATAATTAGGTATATAATAAATCATGATGATAGCTCCCAATTGGTTAAGTATACATATTATTCACTCCTTAAGTGTAGTTTGGATTTCACCCACATTCTATGTACTACCCTCAATAAGAAATAATGATGTAAAATATAAGCTAATTCCACACGTATATTATATTGCTTTTCCATGTAAGTCCCCATCTCTACAATTTGCAATCAATTGTATCTCTTAACCTTACTTCAACAAAGGAAGTAGGGGTGATTAAAAGGCTCGTAATTAGTTGATCGTTGGCCAATGACGACACGTTCCTATCTCATTTAATAATAGATATTATAAATGGAAAAAGAGGACAATACAGCTAGGAGTCAAAGGCAACAGAGTAGATCTTATGACTTCGTCATAAATGCATAAATGAGAAACGGAGTAACAGAGATAAAATTGTAAACCCCAATTTAGTCCAGATTGCATTGGTCTATTATACCTTTTCAAGTTCAATATGGAAATAAGAAGCAAGCTCAATATGGGAATACATACACTGAACTTGAATTTGTTTACTCCCATATTGAACTTGCTTATTCCTATATTGAACTTGATAAGAATTAGTCAAAGTCTTTGAATAAAATCAAGCATTCAACGGCACATGCTATATACATAGTTTGTAATAATTATAATCCTTACTGACTGTCTCAAAGAGTCCGCTCTATGTACATAGAAATATGACGTCATCCCCCTTTGAACATACCCCTTTTGTAAAATAAAGTCAATGACTCAGTCTTGAACACACCTTATCTCCTCATCATCATACATTGTACATGTCACAAATGTATATTTAAAACATCAACAACTTCTATGTATGTATGTATATTCATGTCAGTCAGAAGAGTAACAATGCCCAAGCATTAAATGAAGAATTGGCTCAGAACTAGCAGTTAATTTGTGTGTTTTTGTTTTGATTTCAATCTTACGGAAATGCAGATTGGGATGTGCTATGATAGAAATTCATATATTAGGAGAACATAGTTCGAGTTCAAATAACATGACATCACTAATGAGAGCCAATAAGAGTATAATTATTGATTGATGAAATGGTCCAATGATTCGAGTGATTCAAAATCTCTCAGGCTATAAGGGAAGTTGAGAAGGAGAGTTCTGAATCTCTACTAACGTCATCATCACAACTATAAATGCATTGTAAAAATTAAATATTATAATATCTATGGAAAACATTGATAATAATTAGATTTAAGAAGACATATTAATAATATCAAAAAATTGACCGTTATCAAAGGAGAAAAAAAGATGGAGAAGAGAACAAGAGTCCAATTTGATGTAAAAATATAAAAAACGATGATCAAATTTCCCTCCCCCCTTCTCCATTTCATTTTCAATAAGGGATTGTAAGTAAAAACGAATTGACCACAATTTAACTTTCTACATCTAAATATGGGTCTACATTTTATGTACACTCACTACTACCAACGTCCCTTGGGAGAAATACACGCAAAAAAAAAAATTTTTTTTTTTTTTTTTAAATATATACATCTGAAGGCAAAATAAAAATTACTATGCATGAAAGAGGTACAATGTTGTTTGAATTGAGAAAATTAAAATTGCTTTTTACATATATATATATATATATTATGTATATACCTTATGTAGAAAGGTATGAAAAGAATTTTTTTTTTTTGGTTTTTTTTTCATATTCCAATTTAAATTCAAATAGTAGACGACAAAATGCATTGCAGCAAAGTTCTCATTCAGCTCCTTTAACGTCGACGGGAAGAAGATGCATGAATTGAAATATTATTACTTATTTTGTTGTTTACTCAGTGGCTCTTTGAGTATGACTCATCATCAATGACAGATAAACAAGTGAATGAATATCCACGTTATCAAGACATAAGCAAGTATTTTATGCACATATATATATATACTGAAAAAGATGCGTCCGGATTTCATTCCATTGTCTTCCTTTGATTAAATGAGTCACATCCAGAACATGGACGCAATCAAAATTATTTATAGAAACATACTCTTGGACATTGCTCAATACTCTTTTATCACTTAACTTATATCTATGTGAAGACTTCTACTACAGAGTGATGTGGTCATTCTTTTTAGTCTACTATTGTCTCGGTATTGACTCCTCAGAGTCTTGGTCTCAACCCTCGAAAGTAGGAGCTGGGACAGTATTTCAAATCCACAGCGCGGTACAAACTGCAGTTTGGCACTGACAGTTTATGGATCTGCGTGGTATGAATTGGCAAAGTCAAGAAGTCCAAATATTAGAAACTGATATCTATCAACTAAGGACAAATAGATAGAGTTCAATATAACAATAATTGGCCGATTTGAACAGCACTATACGCCAAAAACGCCAAAGACCTTCCAATCGGCGTGTCCAAGTAATTTGTCTTGATGACAATGCACTGTCACATCGAACAAGAGCGACTTGGAAATTGGTGGAGACGTAGGATTGGAAACCGTTGGCGCATGCAGCTTACTCACCAGACTTGGCCCCATTAGATTATCACTTGTTCGCATGCGTGGGTCACGCATTAAAAGAACAGTTCTTCTATTCTCACGCAGAAGTCAAAAAATGGCTCAATGATGTGTTTGCGGCCAAAGACGGCCATTTTTTTTTTTTTTTTTTTTATTTGGGGGGGGGGGGTGGGGTCGGGATCCACAAATTGCCCGAGAGATGGGGAAAATCTGTGCCTAGCTATGGCTATAACGTAGAAGATCAAATTTGTTACCTTTTTTTCACAATAAACGTTCGAAATTGAAAAATAAAGTATCATCTCATAGGTAAAGACCTGGTATATATATTTGAAAAATAAATAAATTAAAAAAACATCAAACATCATTGATTTTTCACTTCATTACTTATTAATTTATTCAAATGATATTTAAAAATCAATAACCAAAAGTACAGTAGATGTGGGGGATGCCACCTACCTTTGGTGCACCCAAGAAGGAGAGGTCAAAGTTACTTCTCACCACGCCTTTACTATACCATTCATCTACATATGATGATACATTAAAAGCATCTTACCTATCAATGAAAAAAACAAATATATAATATTAGTATCAATAATTCATAAGTCACAAATAATAATGAAAATAATATTAATGACAATAAAACAAACTTTCAAAATATTATATTAAGGGGCTGTATGAGTCCTTAATAGGGTTCCGCCGTCAGACTGATTAATGTCCCTTTGATAACAATCCCAAATTTTAATGAATGCTCAACGAGATATCATTGCATCAAATATTAAAGTACTTCAGTGTACCCATTGAATTCATTGAGTAAAGCTTTAAGTACCTTTCATGAACGAGAATAGTTTGTCATTATTCTTAATTGAGGCTGAATTAAAACATATATTCGTAATCTTATCATCATTGTATGCCAGTTCATCTAAGATCGATGGTAGTGGTGCTCTGCTGTAAGCCGGTTATAACAATAGTGGTACCGGAGTAGTTAGTTACGGATTTACAACAGTACTTTACTTAAAAGTTATTTGCAGTGACATTACCTCATCGATATTTGGCCCATTGGTACCTCAAATCAAAACCTATATCCTTACTTTTAAATTAAAAACGAAATAACCACTTCATCAAACTGATACTTTTGAAAAAAGAAAGAAAAAAAAACCAATTTGACTATAGATAAAATAAATCACTTTAAAATATGGCAAATATTTCATGTATATATATACAGTGATCCCTCGCTATATCGCGCTTCGCAGAATTTTTTAGAGTAAATTCTGATTGGCTCAGAGGCGTTACTGTTGTCTAGAAGTGAAAAAAGTAGTTATATGTTTTTCATGTGATCAATGCCAACAATTTTCGTTCCTGTACATTCTGCCAAATTGTCGTTTGCAATTTTCTCCGTGACCCAAACCCACAATGTCAAAAAAAACGTGTTCTGTACCGACAAAGGGGCCTCCAGAAGCGCCAAAGAGGCCGAGAAAGATACTAACTATTGCAGAAAAAGTTAAGCTACAGAGCAGCGCAGTGGAGTCAGGACGAAGAGGCGCAGGCCTGAAAAGAGGTTTTGTTTTTGGTTTCATTATTCTGCAGTACAGGTTTGCATTGTAAAATAACTATACAAAATAAAGCTGACTACTTCGCGGATTTTACCTATATATATATATATATATATATATATATATATGCTATGTACATATATTATATTATTCAAAAATAGGATTAAATCACTTACTGAATAATATATTATATATATATAAATATATAAAACCATGACGTAATTCGAGATTTATTTTTTGATGATATTAATTCAGCAACAAGATAGAATACATCCATAGCGAAGTCTACTTTGTATATTATACATAAATAGAAGTAAATTTAATTTTTGAGTAAAGTAATTTGTTCCACTTCAAAGTCACTTATCATTATTTATCATCAACTTCTTCCTTTCCTTTCATGAAATATGTAAAAATACATATTATACATACATACATACTTTTATAGGTCTTAGCATGAACATACGGAGTCTGTAGTAGTAGTAGCTACACTCTGTAGCGAAGTTACTTCTACCTCATTGATTAATTATACTACTTTAAAAGGAAGTATTACGTAATGGACTGCTTCTTTTGATGTTCAATAAGAAGAAAAAACAACTTAAAAAATATTGATTTTAAAAACGAAAAATTCAAATTGAATTCTGAGGTTGAAACTGTTAATATGTGCTATGTAACGACGACATGAGGCGGTTATGGTATTTGACTAAAAAATATTTATTAAACTATCTAAAGGTAATGTGTCATCGTAGAAAATACTAATAATAATTATAGTAATAATAATAATAACCAGTCGGTCAAGTAATGAGAGTGGTCATTCAAGGATATCTTCATATACATATAATATATATATTATACGAGTCTTAAAACTGCAATACACGCCTTTTAAATTTCGCATTAAATTAGAATAGCTGAATGACACATCAAAAGAGTCTACTGTAGCGAACTCATGGAGATCATTTGACCAAACCACCAAAACAAACCACCACCTATATCCACCATGAAACTTTGCCTTTTATATGCAAAAGCCTCAAACTCGGGCTGGCTCCTAAGTCATGAAATCCCCCCTTTTGGCCTACACCCCCCTCTTACCACTCCAAACTTTTTTCACCCATTATCCTCTTTAGTTCTTCATTAATAATTTTCGCGATTTTCTGGGTTTTGAGCAAGGATTGAAAATACTGCAAATCATGAATCAGAAGAGCATGTTATTACGTATTTTGTAAGCTTTAATTAATTATTAATTAAAGGCTTCCCACATCACTTTTTCGGTGTGTACATCATAATTGCACCCAAAATTTTGATTAACTGCATTTTAGAATAATGACAAATTTGTTTGAAATCATTAAATATCAAGCAGAGTGAGTGGGTACATGCGAGTGACCCGGTGGTGACAAATGTGTATGTCGACCAAAGCCTAACATAGTAGTGGAACAAGGATATTAATCATGTAGACCAGAGCTTTAACATAGAAATGGAAGTGGAATGAGCCTCAAGTGAGCTTGAAGGTCAATGGAAAAGTAGTTCTTTTCTGGTTCAAATGTACCTTCGCGTCACCTTACTCATTCTGCATAATAGCATAATAATGTTCGTTTAAACAAACGAAAAAAGGGACTCACGCCATATAAATCACATATATTTGGTACACTTTGTATCAACGAACCTAGGCAGGCCTAGAGTAGAACCTACAGTAGAAACTTAATTCCTAATATGCCGAGTAATATTATGGTTGAGTTCTGGGGCTCTAGTGCACCCATATATCCATATTTCAATGCAATTTAAATTGATATTGTGAAAAGGTAAGTATGGCTCTTAGTCTTTTAACTTTTTTATTTATTTATTAAAAAACAATAAGAATATATTTTTCTTGGCAAGAATGATTGAGTGCTCTTATGTGAAGTCATATTTTAATTATATTCATCATAATAACGCAGTAGCCTGCACTTATTTCGTATTTGCTTCTCAAGTAATTTTGTGGGTGAGTGGGTGGAAGGAAAAAAAAGAAAGAAAAAGATTCGTTCTTGGAGTAGGAGTTATCCGTCTTCATTCTCTCATTCTCTCCTTTGGCTAATAATAATAGTAGACTGGGCACGTATGACCAGGATCTAGTTATCGTTATGTTTGTATCTAAATAAAAGCTTTTTCACACAATGTTGATGATTTTGGATGTCACAATGAGACGAACAAATAAAAGGACTTTTAAAACTGTCAATCAATAACATCTCTTTCCCTTTTAAGTATGTGTATCTTAGAGCCTAATATGTATTTATAAATACATTTTCATAAGTAGAGTGTAGACAAGAAATTAATTATTACTCTTGTTACAAGAATATAACTTTTGTCTTTTAATTATCCTATTATTTTCTGGTTCCTAAATTAACTAAAAGAAAATGAATCGTCAAAATCTAGATACTCGACCATATAGATTGTACTCAAATACCACTGTTTCGTTTCTCTTTAACTTCAAGTTCTATTCAGTACAGATGATGTTGAGTCTCTTTTCATTGTTAATGGCATTTGATAAAGTTTTTTCAAGATTTTTAAATAAAGAAATTTGGTGATTTTGTAAATTACATATATATATTTGAGCATTTATAGTCTCAACATGGCGTTGCATCCATTTGTGGCGCCTGTGAAAACATTTAAATCATCAGCACATGTTTGACTTTTGAACACCATAATAATATATTTTCAAAGAACCATTTTGTTTTCAACATAATAATCAATACAATTAGATGATGGTTACTCCTTCCTTGCTCCTCTCTTGAGAGCGGGCCACATATGAGTATCCCAAAAAGGATGAGAGATGATCAAAGAAAAGAATCAAGCACTTGTCTATTATAAACACTACACATGTTTCCTTATTATCTTGAATCTATGCTACATAATTGCACAATGGTTTTTCTTAATTTATCATCGTGATCTGAAGATGTGAGCAAAATGCATCTTTTAATTCTTTTAAAGCAAACTTCCCATGAATGAGAGTGGATATCAAAAAGATTTTTCATGGGTAAGTGATTTGCCATAAATCAACTTCCAGCAAGACAATAGACCCCCCCCCCCCTTTAATTTTAATTATATAAATGTGTTGTGCATACTTCTAAAACAATTATTCAGTTACTTTGTGATGGGTCGAGCAAACTATTTATAATATCTCTACAGTAAGTATGAATGTCGTCATATTATAAAAGATTGTGTTGCAATATGTTTTGAAATGGGAGGCCCTCATTTTGAATTAAAATGATTCACCCTCCTCCTCCCCGAAGTAGTTGCCAATTCCCTTTCTTTAGTCACTCTTAAAAGGACAACAACCACATGGCAAAGAACAAGTTCTCAGCCATTTTTAATCCGCTAACAGTGCTTCTTCCTCCATGACACATTTATGATATTTTAATAATAATTAATTAAATGTCAATTTCAAGTATGTGGTTATATTTATTAATATAATGTCAAACTTTTATTGAACCTTAAATAGCTATTTTATGTACGTACATCAGAGGGGTAGTATCCCACCATGAACATAAAAAAAAAAAATCCGTTGCACTTTGGTGTCAGCTGTCAATTTTTCTACTTTTATTTATTTTATACACGTGTTCTAAATGTTGATAACTAAAGCTCAAATTAACTTTTGCTCAAGCTTTGAATAGTTTCTCTACTATTAAATGAGAAATAATCCAATAATTTGGGAAAAATTGCAAGGCTACCAATTGATTTTGGGCTTTTTGTTTTTAAAGAAGGAAAGGTGTTGTATATAATTATATTAAATATAGAGTTGTAACATAGTTCAATATGTGTACACACCTATTGACTGCATTGAAAATATTTTGAATGTCAATATTTATATAAACAAATAATGAAATAATTCCTCAGGTAGCTAATTACTTGAACAATCAAGCTACATTTTTGATATGTTCCCTCATTCCAAAAAGGACCAACATCTCATTCATCATTAGATCATAACACTCATTCAACTTTTTTGTGATCAAAACATTGAGGAATCCAGAGAAGACCAACTCATCCTTACTTTTGTGCCTTTAAAAAGGCCAACAATCAGAGAGGATAGAGGGGACATCATCCACTCAGATTACCTTTGCAGAATTGAGAGAAATATTTGCTAGAAGTGCCTTTCCATTATGTTGATGTGTATGTTGTTGTTTACTTTGAAGTTTGTTGACTCAAGCTCAAGATTTCAGCCTCATCTTGAAACTATGAATGCTTAGTGAGTTTGCTCATGCCCTATTGGCTATTTGAGCTATTATCTCAATAGTTTGTTCTTTACTACTAAGACTTAGTATGGATATTTGCATCACCTTGTCAAGGTTTTGTGAATTCGCTCATGTCTTACTCCCGGTTCTTCCGCATCAAAAAAAAAAAAAATGGTGCATGTCGTGTACAGGACATTGATGAAGGGAGATTCATTCAGCTTTTTCTTATAGCCCTAAGGGACAAAGTAAATAAGAACTAATTCAGCTTAAAATCATTTTGATTGTAGGGTAATACAAGGAATGACTAGGAATGTAAATAATATGCAAAATGCCGAGTGCGAGACTTTGTGGAGTTGGCTCTTTGAACAGGTCTTTTTGTTTTCCAAAGCTGTTATCATTTTTCCTTTATTACTGAGGGGAGAACATCTACAATAGCAAATACAATGTTAGAAAACGGCTCTTGTTCTCGTAATAATTTTTAGTTTAGGACTTGTAAGCTAAAGACATTAATTTGAGCTAATTTTCTGGCTCTCATCTATGGTATACATAATGTTAATATTTATTATTAATGTCTCCATTTGCATATGTATATAATGGAGAATAGCAGCTTGTAGCTGAGTAAAACGTCATGACAGCTTAAGCTGCTTCCCTCTCAACATTCATCAAATTGTCAGAGTGGCCAGGTTGATGATTTTCTCTTTCTTTTTATTTTACATACCCCATTTGCATATTATTTACATTCCTAGGAATGACTATTTTCTAACGTCTCATGTTATTTACACTAATTGGAGAAAAAGTGACATAATCATTTCATCAGACCAATATAAGACCAACCAGCTATTACTATTATTATTCCATTATTTGTTTAATCGATATTTATGTTTACATTCAAATAAATATATGCTTTATGAGTATATAGTTTGCTTTGCCTCGTCAATCTTGAATGTACAATGCATTTAAAGCTCTCTGACGTAAGTAAAACAATTATAATAATTAAAAAGAAAAAAATTGGAATAGGATTTGCTAGAGAAATAATGGCTTCTATCTACTTACATATTATTATAAAGTTAAATATATCGAGTGGAACCTCTCGCTGCTTTGCGCCTCTTCAAACAAACAAATAAAAAAAAACCAACTTTTAATCAATTAATATAATTTGAAGTGGATTAGAAACACATAATACATACATGACACTATCCCAAGGTTTTCCTTGCCTTTTTGCATTTTTAAACTATATATAAATAAAATAAAATGATCCTTGAATCATTGTCAACAGCCGTTTTCTATACCTTACCTCTCTCTCTCTCTCTTTACAAAAAAACATTAGCAATTCCTATTTTATTTTATTTTATTATCAGCTACGAATTTTCACCATACTTTTGACACAGAACTTTGATTTGAATAATTCAAATTATTTTATGTTAAGCTCTAAGTAATTCCCCTCTATTAATTAAATATATAAAGAATAGTCCAGCAGTTGGGAAGAATGACGTAATTTTTGGACTACTTGGATATTTAGATAAAACAAATGTTGAGAAATAAATGTACTGAAGGCCCCTCCCAACAATTCTATGAAAAGCAGACGTACTGTTGTAGATAAATACGTGCTTTGTTAGTAGCTATTGGTTCAAGTCATTCTTTTGAAGGATAAAAGGTTGAGAGACTCACAAAAAATCACAGCTCATTGATGAGATGATGTAATCTACCTTGCTTTTGCCTTTTTTTCCTTCTATGTTTAGAAGGAAAAAAATTGAGGGATGACATGCAGAGAGATGATGGAGAATGGATCTCTACATCAAAAAGTCACCCAATTTAAGAATTTACATATATTTCACTATCACAAAATTTATGTACATATATTTACATATTATTGCGAAAAAGAAGAAGCTAGGAGCAATTAATTCAATATATATGTATATATATATATATATTAGGAACTCTCATTTAATTGTCTTTTTCCTTTTTTATAATTTTAAGTGTGTGTATCTTTTTTAAGCAATTTGTATTTGTAAATATTTACATAAGAAAATCTATCTTAAAAGGAAATGGAGACACAACTGACGAAGATTCCTAATGGAATGCTGCATACATTATAAAATATATGTATTATGAATGTACATATAATATATTCTACTCTATCGTGTACTTGTATCTAGAGGAGAAAATTGCGGAGTTCTTCTTCTATAGAGGAAGCATGGATGATCAAACTTTCGTAGCAATTTAGGCCTAACACTACAAGGTGCATACATATATATTTATATGTACGTCTATCTAATGGAAATGCAGCTGCCTCATTGCTATCGTATTGATTTTTTATCAATTAGCAGATATGTGTCAAGTCAACAAAAAGCCAAGTTGTTTTGAAATATTTCAAACATGAGTCTGAACTGCACTCATATTATTCTTTAAGACATTCTCTTTCCTTTGTACTAACAGTCAGTATATTTCGATTAATTAAATAATGACTCCAATAATTGCAACTATATTATAGAAAGAAAAAAAACCCGGCCACAATCAAGAATGAAAAACACCTGCTATTTATGACTATTTAGTTACTATTACTATGATTCATGGGCAGCATGATAGTGAATGAAGTTGATTCTTAATAGTTCTACAACAGATGAACAAATGGTTTTAGCCAACTACAATTAAATAAATCTCTGGGGCTTTTAAAAGAGTGACGTTCTTTCAGAGACCATATCGGCTCCATGTGAGGTCGTAACATTTATCCGATTGCTCTATTGGATAGACCACAATCTTTGCTTTCTTGATATAAAGTGACATTTGAGCAAAAACCGTGCGCAATAGGTCTTAAAGTGACTCCTAAATATTTGACCGTTATATTTATGAAGTAAAAAAACTAAAAAGTGGATTTTCTTCTTTTCAATATTTGAAAACAAACTTGCTTTCTTGTTGACTCGACACATATGTACACGTCCAATAGTAGTACATGGGCCTAAATAGAAAAAAAAATCCAATTTGACTCATTGAAATATTACATCTAATGAGTGATGCAAACGATGAGATCTCCATAAAAAAAAAATCCCGATACCTCATTTGGAAGAAGTTTGTCAATTATTTCCTTCTTTATGAATATATAACCTATTACTTAGTAGTCGGGAATTCTTGAACCTTTAACGATGGCTAATTCTTCTAAATTAACCACTCTACGTTCAAAACAATAATGGTAGTTGTAGTATGTATACAAATCCACAGCTGACAAAAGAATACATTAAAGTTTGATGAACAATTTGTCATGGGTCTCCTAAAAAATATTTCTATTGTCAGGCATCACTTTTGCAACAAAGGTAAATCACTTTCCCTATTATCCATTTTTTTTAGGTCTCTTAACTGATAATTCACATTTGAGGTCAAAACATGAAGATAAAGAGGATGTGCCCAAAATGTGTACATAATGATTTTAATTCTACCATTGTTTTGCACAGTCATAGCTCTGTGAAAATAGCAAAATACGCCTCAGAAAACCCCCTGCAATGTGTATATTAAACCGTCAAAATTGTTTTGAGCTTCTCAGAGATTTGTCACTCTCTCTAATGCTCACATGGATGCCTTTTTCGTTGTTGAAGGTGTTATTTTGTAAAGGGTGACCTGACAATATATCTTTGTATCTTTATTTTCATCAAAGAGAACACAATTGATTCGTCCATTATGAGTTCTCGAATATAAACGACTCGTTCATGGTAATGAGAAATTCTTTTTTTTTTTTTGTTTTTTTTTAGATTGAATTAAATCTAGATTTTTTGTATATCTTTTTTTAGACAAGTCATTTGGATTTGTTTTTACTTGATTTAGAAAAGATATTTTGAATCTTTAGAAGCCCTTTTTGGATGAGATATCAACGCGTCAATCAAATTCAAAATGCACCATTTGCCCCACATGATGAATCATATCCCGGACAATCCAAAAAGTACATACAAATAAGAAGAAGACATGCCGTCACCCAAATCTAAGCATATTAGTCATAGGACATGTACCTCCTCTTATTGATGTGTCATGAAGACAGGCGAAGCAATGTTAATAAGTGAAGGGACTGAGTTTGGAGTGAGAGCCCTCTATATAAAAGTGGGGCAGGAGAGGAGTAATAGACTTTCATTATGCAGTTAGTTCCAATGAGCCTACATGGGTAACAACAAATTAAATGGATAAATAGGTTCAAACCGCAAGTGTTGACCTTATGAGGAAAATTGATACTCTTGGAATCCTTGAATTAATTAGTTTGTATAATGTTGTTTTAAGGTCATACATATATGTATGTAACTAAGCACATATCCAGTGATGCATTACAAAATTATAATTTATTCCTCCTGCTTGCATAATTTACTTAAGTACATATACATATATATTCATTTCTGGATATAATCAAACAAAGTAGTTGTTTACTTGTTCTTCAAATGTCTCACAGGAAATTCCTTCTTAAAAGCTAGCTACAAAATTACATGATATTTATAAACGACGACTTTATACAAAGAATACTTCCAAATATGTAAGTACGTATGTAGTCTGTTTAAAAAGATATCATAAATCACTCAGAGAGTATTATACTATATGTATATATTCATTATGTAATTATAATAAACGTTACATATGTATGTACATATAATTATATCATAATATATAAATAGAGTTGACAATAGAAGCCATAAGGGTACAGGCATGGCCTTACATTAAGGTCATCCAACTTGAGAATCGAGAGTACCACGTCGACATTTCTATCTACTATATTTGTTAATTCGTATTAAATATATATCTACGTATATAGTGCAACCCTTTATATCCGCTGCGCGTTGTATCCAGGTACTTAATTGCCATTGCTCTTTTTTGATGAGCAAATGGGTCTACTTTCACCCCCCCCCTTTCATATCAACCCTTTCAAAACAAAGCAAAAAAATCCGTAGAGTAAAAATATCACAGTTATCACCCTATAGCCTGCCCTAGTTCATTCACATCTGAAAAAATAAAAAAAATATAAACAGGTCAATATACCATAGATAAGATCTAATTTTAGAGTGTAAAGCATTCAAAAGTAGGTGATCTAATGTGCCCATAGTAGATCGTCATCACCAAAAAGCAAGCAAGGATAAACCTTTTTTATTTGAAATGAGTCAGAATGATATTTGATCCCCCTTCAGCTAATTTATTATCTTAGATGTCTATTAGATAATATCAATACTACTTATTTTTGCTCAAAATTGGATGAAAATTTACACACTTTGATGGACGATTTCTTCAAAGTTAAAGGCTCTTATCGGGCGCTTGACATCTCGTTTGAAAGCTGTGGATCTAATCTCTATAATGCATTCCTTATTAATCCATTTCATGCAATATTCAAGGAGTTATTTAAGTACAAAGAATTTGACCAACTTTTGGGCCTACTCCGGCACTCTACATCCCTAGGAGCCCTTTTAGGTCAAAACAAAGACTAGAAATGGAATTTACCATAAAAACACAAACGGATCATTATTTTTTATTGCACAAAATGAGTATCCTTCTAGGCTTAAATTGAAGTTGAAGTTGGAAAATGGGCCAAATTAGCTCAAAAAGTAGGGACCGATTTCTCAAAAACCGTCAGACTCTTGAAAAAAAGAATTACAGATTTGAAATTAGTGTGCAAAACTAAATAACTTTTATTATACTCATATACCCCTTAGGACTTTTGAAGGTTCAAAACTGTTGACCTGTGTTATTAGTTTATTAAAGTAAATAGTTAAAAGGAAGTCTCATTTAAGTGAGTCACATAAAAACATTTATCAAAGCAACCTGCAGGCCACCCCTCTAGTCGCAGCACTCAACCCACCTCTAGACTTTAGTTAACATTCTATAGTACACATTCAATTATATATAAAAAATATAAATTAAAGATCCATAATGAACCACTCATATAATAGGTACATACATCAAATCGCATTACAACATTTAATCATTTAAATTCATAAAGTAAATATATCTATCTATATATATATATATATATATGGAATTTTCAATTTCCTTAATTTTTGTTTGAGATTGATTTTGTCTTGACACACCACGTAGTAAGTCAGTACAATGCAAATTCCCCTCCTTTATAAACACTATCCACTTGTACATAATATGCAAATCCTTTTTTGCAATCTATGCATTTATTTACAGATTTCACAAAATAGTATTTAAATCTTTTTCAAATACATATACATCTGGAACGTACGTTAATCTTCATGCAAAGAAACCAAAGATTTTAATTAGTACTTTCCGAATGCTCCTCTATCAAGTCCCTGTTGCATAAAATGCAGGAGGGCAGGCAATAAAGGAATCACTCTTGTCGTATTTATTTAGTTAGACATGTTTTGCATTTGGGCATTTGGTCAATGATCAAAAAGAGAAATGTTGAAAAGAGATGAAATACATTTATACATAGATATATATTAATGGTTATGTAATTAAGATTGCATCATTTATATGCAATTCAAATAACAGTAGATTCTCTTCTTCTTTTTTAACGAGATGGTTTCTAGCTAAATTTGCACATTAACGAGCAAGTTCCTCCTCAGATTTTACCATTATTTGCTTACATATATATGTATGGTTTTAGGAAAGTACGTCACAAGGATTTAAAAATAACTAATTACATGTATTTGACGAACCTCATGATTGAGCATTTCTGGATTCATGTTACTCTTTAAAATCTCAGGAAAATATATTCTAGTAGAGTATCACATTTGTACGTGAATAAATTATGCAATTTACGTAACCTGTTGCTTAGTGAGACTTTTATTTTCGAGATAGTTTAATTTTTCAGACGTATTTTTTTCAGGGTGTAAGGAGCTGAATAAGTCAAGTAACGAAAAAATGTTTCGGGCATGCAAAAAGCTTGTTTCCTCCCACAACCAGCTTTTGATGACCTTTTATCTTTCTATTTATTTTTTCAATTTTTTAAACCATTATATGAGGAGGGATCATTTTTAGGGAACGTGTCCTTTATTCTTTCTACTTACACCTAACTATTCCAGTAATAACTAGGTGTGTTTTTTAGGGTCAATCGGCAATTTCGCCCGCAGCAAAGGAGTTTCTGTAACCCTTTGATGAAAAAAAAAAAAAAAAAAAAAAGAATTGGGATGTTTTAGCCTTCAAAGGCCATTTTCGTTATCTATTAAGTCATTTAAAGTTTGAAAAGTGGCCTTTTTTGAACGAAAATTCTTCATTTTTCAGAAGGCTTAAGAGGTCTAAAACTTAAAGTAATTAAGCCCAAAGTTTTTTTGAACCTCCTTTAAGATTTTACTTTTGAGAAAAGTTTTTAGTGCAAGTTGGCAAATGATATCTTCTCATTATATTTTTTTTCTTAAAAAACTACTCTCAAATTTGGAGCTCAATTTATTATTTATTTTAAAATAGTTATTTGTTTAACTAATTAATTTGGTACAACTACACTTTAGATAACTTTTAAGTCAAAGTTTACATTGACTGCAATTGTTTTTTGCACATTTTCCTGTTAATTTTATGCATTTCTTGGATAAATTATTTTTCATAACAATACAAAGCTTAAATAGTATCGATTCTTGATCAAAATAAATATTTTAGCTCCAGAAAAACTTTGAACTTGACTCTTTAGAGTTTTAAACCTTTCAAGCCCTTTCAAAACAGCCAATTTTCATACAAATAAGGTCATTTCTCAAACTTCAAAGGGCTTGAGTGGTCACAAAAATGGCCTTATGAGGCTAAACTCTATAGCTCTAATTTTTTTTATCAATAAGCATGGAAAAAAAATCCTTTGGAACAAACAAAATACCGGATTGACCACCCAAACACGAGACAGCCTAGTGTAAACCCATCATGGCATCGTTTTGGGCTTATTATGTGGATGCAGGGAATGGATCAAGTCAAGATCAGAACCAGTTTAAAAACTATAAAACCCCAAGTTTTCAAACTAAACAGAACATCTTCACTGATGTACGTATTCAATAAATGAACATTTCTCAGGGATCGTTTTTATCATTTTATACCTTTTCGTAATAATATTAGGAAACTCTCTGTTGCCTTGAAAACCATTGAATGATGATAGTTGCATACGTGAACTCAATATCTATACACAAAGAAACACATACAAACAAGGTCAAACCCTTACGCAAGGAAATGGTTATTAATATGATTACTATAATTTTTTTTAAATATTAAATATTAATAAGCAAAGAATGAAAAAAAAAAAGCAAGAATCTTCGTCTGCTTAAAGAGAAAAGAATTAATTAATTATTATTATTATTATTAAGACTATTTCTGCAAGGTTTATAAATTATGTATTTACTAATTATATATACATACATATATATATAAGTTTGTACTATGCATTTAAATTATGATACAACCATGGAATGGTTCGACTCTGTGCATAGAATCATTTAATTAAACTTATATACATATAAGTAGGTATTATTACTTATGTAACTATTTATACAAGAGGCAAGAAACTTGCAAAATCTTTCTTTTTTGTCTTCTTTTTTTCCGTTGCTTAGTCAATTAATTCAAGTATCAAAAAGACAAAGCAGGAGTAGTAGCAGAGGTGGTGGTTTCCTCCTCGAGGCATCCATGGCAAATTGATTTAGATTGCTTTTATACAGTTAGGCACTTATGAGTGAATAAGGGGCGTGTTAAGGTGTAGGCACTTACTATTAGTTTACAATATGTTACATATATGTAGAATAATAATGATACATGTGCCCTCATAAATCATTTACTCGATGGAGTGGATCAACAGATTGAATTACAAATATTGTTCATATGTACATATGTAAACACAAACACATGTTAGACTAAAGGGCCGTAAATGATTGTGGGCAGATAGGTAAATCAACACTTATACATACAAACATACATATATCTAGAACATGTGATTTAATATTAAGTAGTAGATTATAATGTCACTAATTTGTAGTGAGCAAAAGGATGTTCTGTCGTGCCCCTGTATTTGTTTTGCTCAAGACTCAAAAACGTGAACTTTTTCAGGGTCCTCTCGTAGTTCTACACCCACAATAATTTCTTGAAACATCTCACTTTGAATGACTTGCTTATTTCATAAATTAAGCTTCCATTATGTAAATCCTTTGATGAAAAATTGTGGAGATACAAAAAAAAAATGTTTTCAATTCTTCATAACATGAACAAGTAGTCAGCAGACAATTCATCCCAAATAATAACTTCATTAAATAGTAATAAAAATTGTTCAGAGCTGACCAACAACTAATTTGTCTAGCGTACATCAACGTTTAGAACGCTCTTGAAAAATCTAGAGCTGTAAAAAAGAGTTCTTGATGTTTTAAAGAAACACATTGAGCTAATTAATAGTAGGGATACTCACTACTTGGGAATCACAAGTTTGGACAATTGGTTCACCTGAATACATATTATGTACAAAGATATTTATCCATTGTTTTTCCTTTGAAGAGTCTCTTGGAATGAGTGATAGAGTCCTAAAGTAAAAAGTCCGGAGAATGAGTAGAGGAATCGACAGCTGACAAAAAGTATTTTTTGTCAGCTGCCAATTTTTACACTCCTTTGTTCTGAATGTTGATTTGTACAACTCAAATCAACTCTTGTTAAGTTGGGAATAAGTATTTACTGCTAAATAATCAAGAATAATAGTTGGTCCAACAGTGAGGAAGAGTTGGATGTTAATGTCTAATCCCCCCTGATTTTGGACCTTTTCCTCTCTCTCTCTCTTTGGAGAAAAAGTTAAGTAACACAATCACGTCGAGCTTTTTTGTCCACTCGTAACCTCGACTCAAAAAAGGGAAAGGAAATACAATTTGGAAAAACAACTGGTAGCTGCTACCCTTCTGTATTTTCCTATTTGCCAACTTTTTAATATTGGGCAGAGTTATAATTTAGATATGCTATACATTTATAAATTATATCAATATACAAACCAATCGTTAATACTTGTATATCGAAAATTCAAAAAGAGGCGCGCAATTTAATATACTATATATATATATATATATGTATATCAAAATTCTAAAGGCTGAAGGGAGAATACAGTGTGTTTTTGTTTATCCCAAAAATCTCCTCGTGAATGTAGATCACATCGTGTATGTGAGGATAGAATTATGCAATAATTGACTCTAAACAACGCAACCTTCCATTCAAATTTAATAAAAATTCATTCTATTTGCTCCTTATATATAGAAATATCTATAAAACAAAACCATGTCCAAATATGAACGTGGCTACACGTTCTTACATACAAACACACACTTAATGATGTGTTTCCTTGGATCCCAATCATCGTCATTAGATTTATTTCTCACGAAGTAGCGTCATCTGGAAATCGGTCTTCAACAACCTCACTCCATTTCCTTCCTTCCTTCCTTCCTCCTCCACCACGACGACAGAGTCTTACCGAACGAACACTTCCTCCAAGTATATGTACATTAATATATATAAACTAATAATCATGTTATTAAAAATATGTCAGAGTCACGTCTTGAAATTTGATCGACTTTTTATAACATACATATTTTTAAGTCATTTCCACTCCCTCCCCTTAATGAATTAAATTTTAGTATCTATATAGTATATTAGTGCTTCATTCGTCATAGCGAATATAATATGTACATTCAAAAGATACATTCAAGGAAGATACTACTTTGTAATTGGTATGTTTACAAATATTGGATCAATGTGGTAGAGATGCTGCATCATGAAATGATCCATACATCCACCCATGTCGTCCATAAATATAAACTCAAAACGGATTATAAATAAATGTGTGGTGGGATTTGTGATCAATCATTGGTCAAGTGGCATCGAGGGCCAAAATGAGCATTTGAATGGATGGAAAAAAAAAAAAGGGGGGGGGGGGTCCTCTTCACCACTCTTTTGTCTTATGTGAGGATGCCAGGGGCCCTGGAACTAATTCATGTCTGAGGATTTTTTACAAAAATGACGTCACATATGACGTCGAGCTTTTTTGTACATTTGCAACCTCGATTCACAAAAGGGAAAGGAAAAATTTGGAAAATACTTGTATATCAAAAATTTAAAAAAAGAGCGCGCAATTTAATATATTTTTTATATATCAAAATCATAAATAATAGGTATATCTTTTTTGAGTTCATAACACGTAGAGTCATCAACTGCATTAAATCAGATGAGTCAACTCATGAAAAACGACTGAAGAGAGAATACATCGTATTTATGTTTATCCCAAAAAGCTCGTCGTGAGGGGAGGCGCCAAGGGATTATTATGGGTGTCTTGGTTCAAGCGTGTAATTAGATGATAAAAAAGACATCATTAAATCGGAGATGTATTTGAGTACCCTTGATGATGATGATGATGGGCATGTTCATACAGATTAGCCTCATATCACTATGAGTGAGTGATCCACATATCAAAAGTCATCATTTAGAACGTTCTTGTTGTTGTTGTTGGATTTTTTTGCCTTAAATTAGGACTTTCATTGTAATAATGCATGAGCGTCGATCAGGGCTAGGTGCACAAGGACATAGGCATAGTAGCATTGATTTGATATACAAGCTAGTGGAGTCATAGGCTTGCTCATGAAACAGAGCACACTCGTAACTCCTTGGATACAAACATTTGCTAACTATCACGAAACCTATACATTATATTCAATAAAATTTCTAAGGTGAGAATTCATTATTTTGTATTCTATTCTATGTATGTGTAACAACATCACTACTTTGATCCATCACTACTACAAAATATGGATGAAGCAGAGCCATTGACGTTCAATGCTCTTTTATTGAATGGATCAAATTATAAAACAATATACTATAGGAATGAAGCCAAAAAGATTAAAGCAATGATAGTCCCACACCACTCTTTTTTTCCTTCAAAGTAGGTAATTATTATTTATCATGAAGAAGCATGTCCACCACCATTGTTCTTTCTTCTTAAAAGAGTCGTTCTCACACTCATTCAAGATGTGTATTCATTTATTCATTCATATGTCTAAAAAGAAAACTTGTGTAAATGATGCAAAAAAAAAAAAAAAAAAAACTGGACTTTTTAAAAAGATTAATTATGTTTGCTCTCCTCCTCCTCTTTCAGAAGTGCACACATCATGAATGTATGTATAATAATGACTTGAGTAACTAATAATAACTAAACTCCCATGAATGAAATCCATGTCTTCAAAGAACAACACATTATGTGAATAGATTTGAGAGGAATGACGTCAACATCATTTTAGACGGAGACACATATTATGTGTAGGAATGTAAATAATATGCAAATCGGGCTTGTTATAAAAAAAGAAAGAGAAAATCATCAACCTGGCAACTCAATTGACAATTTGATGAATGTTGAGAGGGAATCAGGTTGAGCTGTCATGACGTTTTACGTAGCTACAAGCTGCTACTCTCCTTTATATAATCAACAATAAATAATAACATAGATGAGAGGAAGAAAATTAACGGAAATTAATGTGAGGAAATTATATATCTTTAACTAATAAATAATTATACGAGGACTTGATCCCCTTTTGTTTACATTTTATTTGCTTTATTAAACTTAATGCATGTATTTCTTCATGCAAGATCTTTACTATGAAGTAGATGTTCTCCCCCCAGTAATAAAGGAAAAATGATAACAACTTTGGAAAACAAAAAGACCTGTTGAAAGTGCAAACTCCACTTTTTTATTACAAGACCAATTTGCATATTATTTACATTCCTAAATATCACATTAATGTGAGATTTGAGGGGAATGACGACGTCAACATCATTTTAGACGTAGACACATATAATGTGTGTCACTTTATATAGAATAACATTACATATATGCACACACAAGGGATTCAGGTTTGTATGGATGGTATTTAAAAAAAAGAAGAAAAAAATGAGTCATGGAATGGAAAAAAGGTTGTTTTTGTTGTTGTTCCATGGAGATAAGTTCCTCCGTTGATACTAGAGAGTAAATGCATCCTCCCTCCTCCTTGCATCATTCGTCTTTTTTCACAATAAATGTTGTGTTTACAACAAGGACAAAAGGATTATGAGGTAACTTATGATGATGATGATACAGTTATTACATAATTTATAAATAGATATATACACACACAATTAATATTATTTATCTTTATGTTGAAACCCTAACTGCATTCAGAAAAGATGTCAAAGGCTTTTTCACCTTTCAAACACAACCAAGAGTTTGTTTGTAGAGTATTGATGCGATTATTCAATAAATAATTACAATGCAGTAGCTTCAAGCTCATAATTTATACAATTAGGGGATATTTGAAATAATAATCATAATAATAAAAATAAAATAAAACGCTGAGTACCAAAGTATACAAGGGTCAAGAGCCTATGTGACTACACAACAGAAATTTTTTATCCACACTTCACCATATGAAACTATATTTTTTAAAGTAGCTTTCCAAGTTTACATCAAAGTTTTCAATTAAACCCTTGAGTAATTTATTCGTTGTTTTTTTTAAAAAAAAAACTATGCTGAGAGTTCCATTATCTAGACATAAAATGTCTATAAATCCCTATAAAATAATGTACCGTGTATTGAAAGACATTTGATGAAACAAAGGTTTTTGACATCCGAGTCTCCATTTTCAATTCAAATAACAATGGACCATCATCCAATATCACCTTAAAGTTAAACCAGAGCTGTGGGGTAGATAAATCTACACTAAAACACGTCTACTTAAAAATCGTCAGAGAGAAGTGAAGGAATTGAGATTGGAATAAGACTTGAGGCTTGAGATTCACAAGCATATTCTGTATCTCAAATTAGTACCTATTATTATCTTACAACAGAATTTAATTGTATTATTGATGATGATGACTGAATCAGAACAGACTCCTACTTACAACACACGACTCGAGCCACATTTAAGAAGACTCTAAGAAGTCAAAAGACTGTACGTGTACTAAAGTAAGCTCAAAGACACGAAACATGCCTAGCAATTCCCTCTAAAAAACAATTCAGGTTCTTTACGTCTAGAACAAAAATATACTTTGATGAACGACGACCCCTGGCAGTTAGTTTTTATTTTGCGAGGAAATTATCTGACACGAACGCTGCTCATAGGTCACAAGATATGACTGCAAGGTATGTATAAATATGAAACTCCCCTGGATGTTAATCCCATCATCCAATCCTGAATCACTCTACGCAAAAGACATATATACATACATACATATAAAAAGCACTAAAAACAGAAACATACTTGAGAAGGTAGAAAGTGTGACAACGTGAAATTTTATGCTATAAATATTTGTATATATGTATGTATACACTTTTCCATGTATGTATGTATGTATTTATATATCATAATCCTAAATATTGCAATTTGAAATAATGACTTGGCATACTTCAAATCCTTGCAAAAAAGCAAAAATCAAAAAAAAAAAAACATAACAATTTACAAGTAAATACATATATATATATATGACGAAATAAAATCAATTGTTTACCATATTTAGGTAGCTTGATTCTCAACATTTGTTTCATACCTATAAGTATGTACATTTATGCTACATTACATGTCTGAGAATGTCAGACCAATTATTTTCTTCTCCCTAGTGAGAAGAATTTAATGCTAGTCCAGACACTCTTTACAAACTGTTTTTTTTTTTCAAACCAATTAGCACCGCGTTGCAATTATTATAAGTCGAGTAATATAATTAGTATAATTTGTCAAAAAAAAAAAAAGGAAAAAAAAAACCGTCTAGATATTCAAATCCTTATTTCCTCTGATTTATAATGAATATTAATTATTGTTCAAATAAATTATGTGATCCATCTGAATGAGTTTGATTACTTTGGAGGAAGTCAGGGCTGACAACATTGTATCTCTTAATTTTCCTACTAAAAAAAGAGAAAGACATAAAAATAGTCTAAAACTCTGTTGGACTATTACTTATATAATATGTGATAAATTCTTTACTCTTTCACAAGACATAATTCAAGCTCAAAAAAAATCAAGGGTCATTAATAAGAGACCAGAGTCGATGATGATAAGTGAACAGCTGATATGGATATGTACCATGAAAAAAAAAGGGGTGAGAATGGAGACATTTATTTCTTCAAAAGACATTTAAATTGTAATTATATATCAAAAGGGTACTTCATCTCCAGACAAAAAGGCGCATTCCATTCCAACGATGCCCAGAGTACGTAACTACACCAAAAAGTTTGAGAATCACTGCTTTAATATTATCATTGCTCACAATTGTAATTCACTTATGGAACAAGATTTATTTATACATATTTTTACTCGATTCTCTGGTCTACTCCTTTTTCAACACTGCCCTTATGCAGTATATTGCATATACATACTTTGTAGGTGTATCTAGTAGGCTTTGACGACTCATCCCTACTTTTATAATTTAATATGAAAGTGACATACATATGTACATATATTGGGTCAATGGTTGCTAAAGGGATTGAGGAGATGATCCTTCTTCATTTCAGGTTCTTTCGAGTCATATGTACATACAAATTTCTCATTCATTCCTTTATCTCTTTTAATTTGTATATATTCAGAATATTTCACGATGAATTGTAATAATAATAATAATAATAATAATAACAAAAAGAAGACAGAAATTAAAAATAAATAGGTCCAAATATGTATGTACGTACATGGATGAACATAATGGGGATCGTCGTTCTTCCATCATGGAAATGCAAAACTTCTCATCATATTAGACTATTAGTCTACACATTACTACTACTTCTACTCATTCCTTGTCTTTAAATTACTCATATAGAAATGTGACATGGCAATGGTAGATACCTACTTGAATGTAACCACTTATGTGCACATATAAGTGTGTGTGTGTGTGTGTGTGTGTATGACAAGCCCTAGACATTTGCATCGCTTTTTTTGCTTAAAGAAACCCGGGTATTTGTTGTTGTTGTTGTTGTTGTTGTTGATAATTTGCTCCAAAAAACATTCAAAAGTGAGTAGTTTTATTATTATGTTGTATTTCTACCTCTTTTGTTTTTCATATTAAACAATGTTTCAAGTACATGCAATTGATTTATTCGTTATGAATCAGTCACCTAAACTACAGACGCCAGAGACTAGGAATGTAAATAATATGCAAATGGGGTGCGTAAAATAAAAAAAAAGAGAAAATCAACCTGGTAACACTGACAATTTGATGAATGTTGAGAGGGAAGCAGGTTGAGCTGTCATGACGTTTTACGCAGCTACAAGCTTCTATTCTTCTTTATATACATATACAAATGAAGACATCAATAATAAATAATAACATTATATATGTATACCATGGATGAGAGGGAGAAAATTAACTCAAAATAATGTCAGGAAATTATATATCTTTAGCTTACAAGTCGTAAACTAACAATTATTACAAGAACATGAGCCCTTTTCTAACATTGTATTTGCTATTGTAGATGTTCTCCCCTCAGTAATAAAGGAAAAATGATAACAGCTTTGGAAAACAAAAAGACCTGTTGTTCGAAGTGCCAACTCCACAAAATCTCACATTTTGCATATTATTTACATTCCTATGTATATTTTCCCTTGAAATATAAATGCAAATAACACAAATTAGATATATGCTTACCAGGGCTGGAGCAGTAAACAAAATCTACAGAAAGGTAATCAACCACGGTTCAGCACTGATAGCTCAATGTTCGGTTCGGTACGCGTAAATATGTATGGAAAAAATTTGTATGGAGTAAGGAATCTCATACAGTTGATTCTTAATATAAATATAAGGCCCTTAGCTGAATGGAACGTTCTTACTCGAATGCATGTTATATATGTATGTATAAGAGTGTGTCGTTTTTGGGGTTAAACTATTTTTTGTCTCCTGTTTTTTTACTGACAGGTATATAAAAACATCTTGTGCAAAATTTAATGCCATATTTGGTAAGGCACTGACGATTCAAATATGAAAACAGTCGCGTTTTAGGATTAAACTGTGTCATTTGGAGACGTATTGTACCCTCCCAATAAATAAAATAGTAGGTCCAATTTTGTGATCTTATTGTAGCATAGTATTTTAGAGTACAAACTGTAATTTGTACAGTACCTACCTAATCAAAAAAAATGAGATGAGACATTTTAAATGCCAAGTCTAAGAGACTCTAGAAATAATGCAATGAAGTAAATTCATTGTGATGTTCAGTAATATATTAATTCCTTTATAATGGAAATTACTATTTGATAATTGCTTTAAAAAAAACGGTATTAAAATATATCATTTCACTTGAAAAAATAAGTAATAAATGAAACTTATTCATACAAACAAAATGAATGGACGTTAATTAATATGTCTGGTGCTGTAATTTGGGATGACGCATTTGTATTTCATTTTGTTTTGTTGACATTTCTACTCACAAATAGCTATCAACTCATCATGGAGCAGGTCAACATTGAGCCATTGCTATTGCAAATTATCCAAATTTATTATTTAAAAATTCACGTTCGGCCCTGGCAACTTTAAGAATCAAAAATATTGGCTCAATGGGTTTTTTAATTAGCAAAATATGCGCATGAGGCAAAAACACACAGTTGCCTCATGAGACAAGATTGCATCCGGATTTCATGCCGGTGGTGTTATGTTTTTGTTGTTCATGGTGATAATAATTGCCACATACATGTGAATGGGAATTTATATCATTGACCCATGATAACGGATAACTTTTGGCCCCAATTGACTTAAATGACATAGTGTCTCAACAAGACTTGCCGCACAGCAAACAATACATAGGAATGTAAATAAAATGCAAAATGCCGCGTGCGAGACTTTGTGGAGTTGGTTCTTCGAACAACAGTACTTTTTGTTTTCCAAAGCTGTCATCATTTTTCCTTTATTACTACTGAGGGGAGAACAATATCTACCTGATAGTAAAGATCTTTGCATGAAGGAATACATGCATTAAGTTTAATAAAGCAAATAAAATGTAAACAAAAAGGGCTCAAGTCCTCGTATAATTATTATTAGTTAAAATTAATTTCAGTTAATTTTCTGCCTCTCATCTATGGTATACATACATAATGTTATTATTTATTATTGATGTCTTCATTTGTAACATAAATATAAAGGAGAATAGCAGCTTGTAGCTCAGTAAAACGTCATGACAGCTCAAGTTGCTTCCCTCTCAACATTCATCAAATTGTCAGAGTGGCCAGGTTGATGATTTTCTCTTTTTTTTTATTTTACACACCCCATTTGCATATTATTTACATTCCTAACAATACAATCGATTTAAACGAGAATGCGTTGCTTCTATTGAAAAACCCTTTATAATCAAATAGAACGTGTTGAAACATACAAATTGCGACTTGACCAATCTGTATATACAACATGTACAGAACATATATACATATATATATATATATTATTCTTTCATACACAACTTAAAAGACGTCTTCATTTATTTTTTTACATCGCACATACAATTACTCACATACATACATACAGACATACATACATTTACATTAAAGAATAAGAAAATGAGTTCAACGTTTTCACCAAAATGAAATTTGAAATGAAGAAAAAAAAAAAAAAAAATTGAATTATAGATTTTTATTTTTCTTCCTCCTCCTTCTTCTTCACGACTACAAGAGTGAAATAAAATTTTTCTCAAAAATTAAAGTTTTTATTTCATTTTTTTTTTTTTTTTACTCTCACATATATTTTATACATATACATATATATATATATGTATGTATGTATATCAGAAATGAGAGAATTTTAAAGAAAAATAATATACGTTGTTGAATTTATCCATTTTTTTAGAAAAAAAAAACCCACTTATTCATCAAAAGAAAGGGAAAAAAACCCACAAATTTTCGCTTCTTATTTCTAAATATTATATGGAATTACATTTACGTATATATATATACTATTTTTTACTATTTCAATCCATTTTTTCATAGTATATAATCGAAAAGGACATATATATATGATGTTGGTTTTTTTGTGTGTTTTTTTTTTTTAAATCTATTCATAAGGCTTCTTTCTTTATAAATTTACATAATGTGTAAACGTAGATACAGGTATGAGAAAGAAAGAAAAAGTAGAATAACCCTTCAAGAAAATTGAAGCAGTCCACATGAATATGCATACACAATGATGGCTACTACTTCTACCGCCAAGTACATCGATCATCTCAGAGAGCATTTTCTGAGTGTAAAGGCTGTAGGTTTTTGCAGAGCCCAATGACGCGAGTAGCGTAGTAAAACGGCTATTGAAAAAAGGTAAATATCCTAGACATGAAGTGGGCCAATGTTAACTTTAAATGGCTAAAAAAAAAACCCCAAATATAGTTAATGTATTTATACACCATAGCAGTTTAAAGGTCAATTAAATACTAGCCTTAAAACGGCAGTCTTGCAGCGCACGATTTAAATAACTTTGCATTCAATTAGAATAGGCGATATCGGATGATCTCGTAGAGATTATTTGACCTCACTCTACTCCCTAAATCGGAAAATTCTCTATTTGATCAAGTAGTTCTTAGTCCACCCATCCCCATGGTCCTCTTGGCTAGCATCACGCTCATTTAAAACAAACGAACAAGGGAACTTCTCCCGCCTTATAGTTATAGATTACCGATCATAATTTGACACAAAAAAAACGTATGATGTACTTTATAATCAATTTGTATTTATTACTAAAAAGTACATTTACCTATGTCCATAAATGTTTTGGTGTTTTGACATATGTTTGTGAAAAAAAATAATATAAATATGTAATCAAATTGGATAAACTGTGTGTTTAAGACGATTTTTTAGCCCTAGAGTAAATATCCAAGTCCAAACTACTTAAGTATTAGTAATCAAATATTTACTAATACCGATAATAGGATTAATAGTAATAAACTATGATGAAATTACAATTAGCTTGAGAATAGCTAAATTATAAAAATCATTAGCTAATTTGTTTGGCAAACATTATAACTTTTCCGGCTAATTATGAATAAATTCAACTAAATATAGCCACAAATAAACCAAATAGGGAACACTATCCAAGAGTTCCTTTGGCCATACATGGATTTTAGAAATCCTTGATCCCTCTGGAACAAATATGTGATATCAAAGCCAACCCACGTGGTATTTTATATTTATAATAGTAACAAAATTGGTCGGATATAAATTGAATGAATAAGTAATGGCACACAAAGTCACTGGGCTTCTTTCAGATCGAAAAAGTTTGAGAAGCTGTATCTTAGACCATATTATGTATGTTCCACTCTGCAGGCATTGTTCCTTTTACAAATCTAGGACTTCACATTCATTTGTCCACCACATTTTGAGTTGGATTTACACAATTTAACTACGTAGGAACAAAAAATATCAGAGAATTTTTACCAAATTTCAGTTCCCTAAAAAACAGCTGTTCATAAAATGTAGTCACTATATTGAAAATGATAATTTACCTACTGAACCATAATATTTAGTGCGTAAAAAAAAAAGATCCATATGCAACAGGCTACATGGGGGTCTGAAATGACATTCAATTTAGGTGGGATGTTGAATTCAATCATGCAAATAATATCTGACGACATGTGGAGCCTGCTCCGCATACATTTGTAATTTTTTCACCCTCTCCTCAATTACACACATATAAAATATTCCAGTATGAGTTAGTTCATAATAATGACTACACACATTATATGATACAAAACAGAAGTGGATTGATAAACGTTGTATGATTTTTTTTTTTTTTTTAAAAAAAAGGATATTCTATCCATCAGTTTACACATCCCAGAACTATTTATCAACATTACTATTAAATCCCCCCCCTCCCCTAGGCACATTTGAATTCTTATAGATCCTTACATGTAGATACTTGTACAACAGGCCAAATTATTTTATTATAATAATTGGAAATAAAAATTCAAAACAGATACAATATATCTATATATATCTATATGTATATATATATACACTTTGTCAAACATTTGATTCAACATCCTCGAGAGTTGTTACTCCAGAGAAATAAAACTCTTTCTAGAGCATTTTGTGGACACTAAAGTTTGTTATCTACAGGGCACACAAAGAGACGACATTTTGTTTTGCAAAATCCGTTTTTTCAATGTTTTAATTAAAATATTGATTGTACATACTTAAAGAGTCATGTAAAGCAAAGTAATTTTCGTAGGTCCTTCAAAACCCTTTCTCCACGAAAAAAAGATTCAAAATCAGTTCATATCATATATTCAAATCAATCCAACTGTGGAACTTCTCCTTAACATTCAATAGTGTGAAATTGTTTTATTAGTAAATTTTCAAAAAAAATACTAATAAGGAGCAAGAATGTTAGAAAATCGACAGTTGACAAGAAAAGAACAAAGTGTTGATTTTTATGTTAATGGAATAACATCGTCATAGATGTATAAAAATCAGTAACTTGGAGTTAATTTTACAGACCCTCTTTTGATATAAATGATTATCAAAATAAATTATTTATAAGCTTTTGTGCAAAAATTTAGCAAAACTTAATTTGAGTTTTGAGCTCTAACCAAAACCAGTTTGCTCAAAAAAAATGATTCAAAACAAAGGACAATGTTTGATTTCACATTATGAAATCATGATTTACTCATGTACATATGTAAATATGTAATTTAAGAATCCGGAATGGGTAGCACTGGTCAAATCGTAGTAATATAATCAGTCTTTAATAAATTAATATCAAATTATATATATTCCAAATATTTAACTCTAAACACCCAATTCTATAAAACATATCCCTCCCTAGGAGATATACAAATAATAGGCGCTACCAGTGTTTAAAAAAAAGAAAAAAAGTAAAAAAAATAACCTGGTAACCCTGACAATTTGATTAATTTTTTAAAGGAGAGCAAATTCAGCTGTCATGACGTTTTACTATACCATCTATTCTCGAACTCCTTAAGTTGGAAAGAACATTGATATGGTCTTTGATGAGAGGAAATTTACACAAATTACATACATACAAGTTGAACGATTAAATCTTTCTTTCTTTCTTTCTTACCTACAAAACAAAAATGAAATAAGATGATGTATCTATGCTAAAAATAAATTAACTAAAAGTATAATGAATTAAACCTTGAACAATAACCCATATGCATTATTACTATTATTATTATTATTATTGTATTTCTTAAAACCAAAAAAGAGGAATATTATTCATAAAGAAAATAATAAAAAAATATAAAGGGGGCTTACTTAATAATGAATTAGTGAAAGACCTACCTACCTACCAACCTCGTGAAACAAAAAATCAAATTATAAATCAATCCCTCATTTTTGTATGTAAAGTATATATATATATATATATATGCACCCGAAATATTTAATCCTTGAAACATGAAAGACACCGGAGCAGAAACTCTAAAAATCAATCTTAGTCATATCTTACAAAACAAGCACAAATATTATGTACTCATTCCGGATTTAATGTCATATACACGTCGAGCTTTTTTGTTCACTCGCAACCTCGACTGACAAAAGGGAAAGGAAAAATTTGGAAAAAAAACACCTGGTAGCAGCTACCCTTCTGTATTTTCCTAGTTGCCAACTTTTTAATATTTGGCAGAATGTATTATTTAGATATACTATATATTTATAAATTCTACTAATCACAAACCAATCGTTACTACTTGTAGTATATTCAAATTCAAAAAAAGGCGCGCAATCCTTGATTTAATATATTTTTTATACATATATCAAAATCATAAATAATAATAATACCCTTTTTGAGCCCATAACACGTAGGATCAGCTGCTTTAACTCAAAAGAGTCAAATGATGAAAATCAGCTGAAGAGAGAATACCGTGTGAATTTGTTTATTCCAAAAAGCTCGTCGTGATACTAGTACGGAGATGAACCTTGAAATTTACACACTTTCATGATTCAAATTTCGGGGGTAACTTTTAAGTTATTTTAACTTTAAAAGTTATATATATATATATTTTTTTTTAATACATACAATGAATGAAAAAAAAAATGTAATCAGAGCGGGAAACAAGGTTTTAAGGTCTCGACATTAATTCGCACGGATAAGACTATCAACATGAAGCATTAAATCAGATTTAAATAATGCAAGCAGCTAAGATATAATTAAATAATCCATGAATATACTACATATCAAAGAGTCATATAATGACTAGAAAATTAATTCAATACTGTTTTTATTACATACATAATTAAATACTAATTAAGTCTTTGAACTCTCTTATTCAATTGGAGGAGACGCCAAGTCCAACAACTTGTACCTTTGTATGTAATCCTAATTAAACGTTGAATCACGTTCTGTTATCTCTTGCTCTCTGTGACGAAGGAGACTACAATTTATAATAATCACTCATCCATCAAATGGTAATAACAAATTCCTGCGTGATTTAATTAATTAATAGTCCTAAAGTAATCAGATAATAACTATATATATATATATATATATGTAATATAAACTTAAATTAGAAACTCAAGATCCTTTCTGAGAAGTTTCTCATATTTGAAGTTAAAAACAGGCATTGAGTACATTTCCCCCTGTTGATTGAGAGTCCTTTTCACGAACAAAGTATAGTCTGAGATCAGAGCTGAGAGCGTATACTCTTGACTCGGATTGAAGCCGAAATTGAATAGCATTAAACTTCGACTTCAGACTCGATTCTGGCTCGAAATGAAAAGGCTCAAATAAGACGTCTATATGATGTTAAAGACTCACAAACATCCTTTCAGAGGAAAACAAGTATGGATATTGAATATTAACGAGCTCAAAACTCAGCCCCGAGTCAAACTCCAGTCTCTCTAAACTGCAACATGGAAGTCAACTCGTTGTAAAATGACTCTAACCTCGACTTGGAATGAAAGTTGAATTAATTTGAATATGAATGCCGATAACTGAATTAATTAAAGGCCCGAGAGTCGCACTAAAATGTGACTTTAGATTCTACAAAGACTCAAAGTGAAGGGATTTGCTATTCAACTTGAAACTTTTTATATTTGAATAGCCAGACTTGAGATTCATAACCTGAATTATTATCACACTATATGTACATAAGCATTATTTATCTTTATAATTATGTATATGATTCAATTTGAATATATGTAAATGATGACTGAATCAAAGCTGAAAAAAATAGCGATTCGACTTGGGCACAAGTTATAGTAAAACTTTATTCGGATCCGTGAAAATGACTTGAAAACAATTTGAATACTCACAATCAGCTATTACTATTGGAATTATACACAAATTGAATTTCTATTAAAAAAAAAAAGACATTCTACATAATTAGAAGAAAACACCTACCTTTGGGCCTTACCATTTGAAATGAGATGTTTACAACCATATGCTATGGTTATACGCAACTGTAAGCAGCACATGATATTCAAGTCAACAAATATGCATGTAAACCAATGATTTGCATTCATATTAATGAAAAAATAAGAATTATGTGAATGAGAAGAGAGAGAGAGAGAGAGAGAAAAAAAGGCAATTTCCTTTTAATAAATATATAAATTATAGCATCCAATTTAGGAAAAAAAATAAAGAAAAAGTTAAATCACCTTTTATTTTCTTAAAAGAACACCCATTACATTGATGGGCAATTTTTTTAGGTATGTACGTAACAATTTGGTTACATATATATATATATATATATATATATGCATGTATAATAAATGTCTCAGTTTTTGACAGACCATTCATTTAAAAAAAAAAAAAGAAGAAACGAGAGTAAAATACATTGCAATTACTGATGTAGTTTGAGATATTGATTATAGTTAAGCTAGTCTTAATTGAATCGCAAATAGAAATCTCTCAACCTTTGTTTCTTCAAAAAGAGAAAAAAAAAAAAAGAGGTTCGAAAGAGTATAGCGTGTGTCATCAAATGATTATTTCTCCATTTTTAAATTAGTTGTTATTAACATAGAAGTGAGAGAGTTAATTTTCACACATCAATCATGCCTGAAAAGCAAAAGAACAGGGCTTTATTTTGATATAATTTTCATGCGTCTGGTAAATGCATCGACGGATAAGTTCGCCGACCGTCAACTCATCGATTTGTAAATTGATCTACTTTTTTCTCCCAATAAATACTTTCAACTTTTTATTACCTATCGATGAATTTCGTCGATTTAATGGAGAGATGGAGAAAAAAAGATGGAGAGAGACAATAGAAAAAAGAATGTGCAACTTTTCCGCGCGAGACCATCTCAAGCTAGCATTGTAAAACAGGTTGTTAAGTGTTGTTAATGTCAAAAGACAATTGGAGGACGAGGATACCCTCGAGAGAAAGCCTAGAGGAATTAATCCCATAAAAATCCCCTCAAACTTAATAAAGGAGGCCATCAATGCCAATCCAACAAAATCCATGAGGTCCACCAGGAGGGACTTCAGTACTTAGAGCTGTTTTTGGCCGAATATTACAAAGCAAAGCCCTTCACACATACCATACAAATTCCAATGCAATTAGGGCTAGTGTCCATGCAGCATGGGCGCAGATGGACGAGGCTATGGTGAAAATGGCTTGCAACGCCTTTTTAAAATCCGTTTAGAGTCCATTATAAGACCTCTAAGGGTGGTATCATTAAGCCTTTAAATTAAAGTCAACACATAATTGAATTTATTTTGTTTTAAATAAAGTATGTGTCCTTACTACATCCAGTTATGGCGCGTTATCTCTTACTGAGTTTAAAATGAGTCATGGGGCCAATAGATATCTGATACCCGGTATGACCAATTGTTGACAGCATTATTAAAGAGTATCATCAAGAGTAGTACTTAGTCAAAATCGACAGCTAACAAACGAATGGTTCAATGAATCTATTTATATAATTTATGTTACTGGGTGTAACTTTGAATTGTTAACTCTTGTTAAGCAGATGGGAACAATGATTTACTTTTAAGTGAATGACGTCTACCAAAGTAGATTTTGGGTATTTTTTTGCTGTCCGTTTCATTTTGAGAAAGGAAAGGTTGCAAAATATAATACGGATAGCGTTGTGCTCTGGGGATGATACCTAGATGAGAAGAGGTTAGATGAGACATCCATCTACTAACGACATTATTTGACAAATAGAGAAGTGTTTTTTTATTACAAAAGAAGAAGAATTATCTAAACATTTATACTTTATAAACCGTTAAAAACATTTGCAAAATAATGTGTGTAGATGCAAATCCAACACGATCCTTCAGTACATATTATTTATGTAATTTTTGCATCCTTCTATTGGCCAATATGTAAATACTACAACGACTACTCTTTGTAGAATCATCAGAACATGAAGGGGAGACATTTACCATGATACAGCCAGTGGACCTCTATTGACGAAAGGATGCCGTTTGGCCAGGAAATACAATTAAATACGTAGGCAATATGGAATTTGCAAACAGTAGTATAATTTGTAAATAGTATATTTTCACACCAACTATGTAGTAAATTGAGTTCCATGGATAAACAACATGTCTCCAGTCACAACTTACAAGAGCCTGACTACAACATTCATAATTATTGTGACATTATCATAGTCTACTACTAAGGGACTTCAAAAATGAGCCCATTATTTAGGTCATCATGAGCCGTGTTTCTAAAAAAGATGTTGGATGCCTTAAGGATGTTGATGATGCAAGTAAAGGGAAACGGATCGGTGAAGCATTGATTCATACAATATATGTATAGGTATGAAAAATGGAGCATGTCAAAATAGTCTCTCAATAAGGTAGGTGGTTATTAAGTCCTAGTTTGTAGTCTAAAGGGATGAGTGGGTGATAATTATGTGGGAGTGAGTTGTTTGGCAATCACTTAAGGCATTACTACTACTACTACTACTTATACAAACAAGAAATGGGAAGGAAAATCTACAAATCAATCTTCGTCAACCTAAGCATTCATCCCTTAATAATAATAATAAAAATAAATTGACAGTCATTTAATGTCAATTATCAAGGAGCATAATTTGGTACAAGAAGCTGAGTGGTTGGTTCTTGTCTAAGTGTAGAGGATTTGCTCTTTATGTCTAAAGTAAAGAAAGTAAACCAACTACCAATCCAGGAATTCATTCTATATTAACGGGTAAAACAAAGGCCAATCCGGCTGAAACGAACGACGTTCCACAAAGAAACAAAATAAACAAATTCTAAGATATGAGTCAATATTTGTGAGTCAAAATACTGCATATTAATTTGTACATATACATACAATTGTGATCCGTCAACACAAAATAAATTTTTAACCAAATTCTTTTGAAAGGCAAACGCAAAACTTAAAGGGATCGAGAGAAAAAAAAATATGGATCTTGGTTTTTAATGGAAATAAATGTTTTCATATACTTGCTTTGACTTTGGTATTGACACACCAAGACCAAAAGTTTAAGAGACTAAGAGAAAAAAAAAACTTTGTTTTAGCTTTTTTATAAATTTTTTTTCAATATAATTGCTTTGACCTTGATCTATAAACGCAGACCAGTACTTTGAATCAGTCAAGTCCAAGACAAAATCAATACTTTGTGAAGAGAATGCTCAGACTTAACAGGATATAGATCAGTCGTTCTGAACCATGTTGGAGGTACTAAACCCCACTAGTTCCAACCATGTTGTATCCAACCATCGAACCCTTCTTAGCTTTGGAAAAATAAAATGTGCCTATTTAGTCTTCAAATTCAAAGGCAAGCAGAGCGTGACGTCACGACTCATACGAGTGAAGATACAACTGACTCACCGAACCCCTAGAGTTCAATCGAATCCAAATTAAGAATCATTGATTCAGACTAAGACTATCCAAAAATTGGTTTTCAGACCTAAAAACGATCTCGAGGCCCAATTAAATTAAAACCAATTTTGGTACTTTTTTTTATTCCTCTTTTCTGATCCTGATCCGTCCTTCCATTCATTTCCTTGGCTACCATTACCTACCTATTTACCTACCTACCTAAACATACATATATACCATTGGCCTACAATATATAAATAATATTAATACAAACAACCGCAATTATTGGAGTATTACATTATTGTTTTTCATTTATTTATTTTCTCGTTTTCTTTAGAGTAGATACACTTTACCTATTCACATGGCTGATTTCTCATTTTGCTGAGTGTATATATATATATATATACATTTAGTATTAGAGAGAAATAGAGAGAGAAAGACAAAGGCATAGTATAGCAAGTATATACAGCTGTTATGCCTTATATTCATTTATATATATATATATAAAAGAATAAATACCAATATCTATTTATTTTCTCTTTACACATATTGATTTGCTACAAATACATACAATAGTGATGATTAAGGGAGTTGTATATTGATTCATTCAATGTATAAAAAAATAAATAAGATATGCTCTAAGAAGGGGGAGGAAAAAAAAAAGTATGCAAGGTTTCTCCTTAGCTTTTTGCACAGTTTTATTAGCAATAGTATATATAATATGCAAAGATAAAATGTGCACTGATTTAAGGATGAAGAGGTGAGGAAAGAGAGGAAGGAAGAAAAAAAATCAACACACACACAACCATTTTTGATTGTAACCATGACAACTACATAAGTAAGTAGTACCACGAAAGGATCATAAAAAGACTCTCTTTCTTCGAACCACATATGTACATATATGCACATTCTTTTTTCTTCGATAGGTAAAGGGATTATGAAGTGGATTAGATGATACCTATTTTCCTCATACATAAATAAATGATGAATTATTGTCTTAATCAACCCACCTATAAAGAAAGTACATACGTGGTATATAAGAAATGAAACACATGAAAACAAATAAAGGAAGGGTTAAAGACACGCAATATATATATATATATATATATATTATATTTGATATATATTTATTTTTGAAGACGACGTCGTTTTGCAATTGCTCAATTGATCAAGGGACAGAGAACAACAATAGGAATCAGATTCCTTTTAAGTAAACATACCTATAAAAAAGTAAAGATGAGTATTGTATATTCGTATAGTATGTAGGTATCTACTCTAGTAATTATAATTATGCAAATTGAGCATATCCTTGCAAAATATATAAGGCTGTCAAATATCCCCCTTCCGCCTCTTTTTGTCTTTTGAATTTCGCGGCTATGGTCAAAGCGCTACAGAGCTCGTATCTGGCAGTACTATATAGCATTTAAAAGGTCACTTGACATAACCTAATAAACGAGACTATGCATGATTAGTTTGGATATTGTGTTCAACAGTTATAGACACATGTGGACATGGAGTTCACTAACGCCGAAATTCGCGCTATTTTAAAGTTTTCCTTTGTTAAAGGCAAATCTGCTAGAGAAACGTTCCGTGAGATAATGGTGTTTTGGGGGATGGTGCTCTTATCACTTCGAACCGCGGAGGAATGGTTTCGACGATTCAGAGCCGGTGAAAACGACACCATGGATAAGCCATATCCATGGCTCCCATATGGCCAGACGCTTAATTCTACCATCTACTGTAAACAACTGGACCGCTTGAAGTGTCCAGAATTAGAAAACAGGAAGGGTGTAGTGTTCCACCAGGACAACACCAGACCACACACTTCGTTGATGACTCGGCAGAAGCTAGAGGAGCTCGGATGGGAGGTTTTATCGCATCCACCATATATCCCAGACATAGCGCCAAATGATTGCAACCTGTTCTTGTCCATGGAGAACGCCCTTGGTGGTGTAAAGTTGAACTCAAAAGAGGCATGTGAAAAGTGGCTGTCTGAGTTCTTCGCAAATTAGGAGGGGGTATTATGAAGTTGCCGTCTAGATGGAAACAGATTATCGAACAAAACGGCGCATACTTGAACTAGATCCGATCCCTGATACACTTTTTATAAAGCATTGAATAAAGAGCAAAAAAGTGGAAGGGAGATATTTGACAACCTATTATACATATGTGCCTAAATAATCTAAGGCTCTTAGGCACGTTTTTGGATATTTACATATTATATTATATGCATATGTTTTTATGTTATTGTATTCTACTTAATATCAAAACGTATAATAGTAAAAAAAACCATTAAAATTCAAAGAGTTTAATTAAGCAATAGATAATAATAGACCGTCATGGTTCTCAAAGAACAAATAAATGGACTCCTCCTCTTTAGTCTTTCAAGTATGTAGATATTTACATATATATATTTACAGACTCTAAAACACCTCCATGAATTGAGTTGATCTTTGGCCCTTGGAACACATGGGCTACTTTTATTCAACATACTCCAAGGGAGTTAATAAATGGCTATACATGGGGCGTTTCTGTAAAAAAAAACATATTTTATACAAAGGTCCTGGTTTTGAAAGTTCATGTTCAAACTTTGAAGTGTCAGGTTGTAAAAATAAAGTCTTTATTATAATCATAATTTAGAGGTGTAACATTGAACACTTTTGAGTCGTGGATTCACACCCCAAAACAAAGTTAAATAAAGGGTTGTATCATTCAATCAATGTTTTTTTTAGAATTTATAGACAATTAACAAAAGAACTTTTGATGAAACACCAAGAGTATAGTATAAAGTACAGAGTCCCTTAGCACCACACGCTCTGCCTTGGATCAGAATATTATATTTTTGTATAATTAAAAGCCTTGAAGAATTTAATTGAGTCATTCAGCAGAGGTTTATCTATTTGAAAAGCAGATACATAATATTTGTATGAACTTAAATAGAAGAGTGGCTTTAAAATTAAAAGAGGGATTGGCTATAATTGAGTCATTAGCATAAGGTTGTTAATCGTAGATTGTACATGCATTGTAAAGGGCCCCCGAATATTGTATGTACATAAAAAATATGTATGTACATAAAGACAAATGAGATGCTATCAAAAGAGGAACTTTCATGGTTTAAAATACATTTATAACAGTTAATTAGAGGAGAAAATTACCGTCTCTAACATGATTTTCACACACTCAGGCCATTAGAAATGTAAGTTAACTTAATGACTTCATCAAATACAATTAGGATGTGTAACTTCTCTTATGGATATTAGTCATTACACTTCAATACTTGTATTTATCAACGGTACACAGGCAGCAGCAGCAGCAGCAGCTAATGCAAAATTGCTGAAGGAAATCATGACATAAGAACTACTTAGTTGACTTTCACCCCACGTTTTACCATGTAGTACGAAGAAGTGAGAATTAAGACAGATATGCCCCTAAGTATGCTTTTTCATCCATCCTTGCTGCGTCATATAAGAAATAATATGAGCTAGGAAAAAAATGGGAAAAGCCAGGACAAAGTGAATCACATTTTATCAATGATGCTTACATCATTTCAGACCCTTGTCTTTTTACTATGGCTCTCTCTCTCTCTCTCTATCCAATAGCATGCACATTGCCTCTGAACTACTCAGAATCTCTATTATAAAGACTATACTTACGTCAATGTAAAACCCTATGAACTAAGTAGATCTTTACAATTAATTACATTCTGGATCAAATCAACAAGTAAGTAATGAATTGGAGACAAATATCAGATCCTTTCAAAAGTAATAGCTCATTCATATGTTATTCTATCTAAATAATAATGTATACCGATGTAAATGGATATTCTTAAAAGAATGTACTAAGAAGTCTGAGATATACATAATATTTTTGATAAGACGGTATTTGAAGGTCCCTCTATTGACACCGTCCAAATTCACAAATTCAAGCATATTTTCCTACAATTTAATGAAACAAGAGTCTTTCTTCTTGATCGTTAGCTATGCCTCTCCCAAGATGGCGGACGACTTATGATGACGTCACGTACAAAAGCAGCAGTCTGATCCAAAATGATAAGTAATTATTATTATTAAATTATCATTGATCCCACCAACCCCATCAAGTTTGTTTGTCTGTATGTACCTAAGAACAGACACAAAAACAAGGAGAGGAAATGAAGAGAGGAACACCTTCGAAATCCCTTTGCCAAACAGTTTGAATAACTATGAATCAAACGGAAATGAAAGTGAACCAGATTGCTGTTAGGTAGAAGAATTGAGTGTTTGAGTCTACATCATACATGATATGTGACCTAGATTCGTTCTGTTATTGTTTTCATCCTAATTATTTATTTTTATAATAATGAAAAGTAGAGTACACTTTTTATTGCCTTTTATGTGAATTGGCAAAAAAATAAATAGAAATTAAGATTGAACAAAACAAAGGCTAGTTTTTACCTGTAACCTATACTCTAGCAATGGTGCAGCACACTGCACATATACAGTGTGCATAACCGAAATCTGAACAAATATTAGTACAACAATACTTGATCATACCTTATTATAACTCAAGAACACTGTGAGATAGAAACTTTAAATTTTATTTAATAATTCATCATATAATTAAGTCATAATTTTTAGCTATGATTCTCATTAGCCTCCACAACAGCATACAAACGGGTTCTAAAATAAAAACAATAAAGCAAATCTTCTTGATGTAGGCTTCATTCATTTGATCTCAGGCTGCAATGATGATGGAAGCCTTCAGGTCACCCACATTTCTGTGGAAGATTCGAAAGGCATCCCTCTATACAACACTATTCCATATGCTGTAATCCAATGGATTCAGATCTGGTGATGATGGAGGGCCACATGCATGGATACAAGACAAAAATCACATAAATTGTACTTAAGTCATTTTTTTTTTTGAAAAATGGGGCGGTATTTTCATTCCATTGGAGGTCGCAACTCCAAGGATCATGACTTTTGTTGGTTACTTGAGTCATTGTCCACAGCTTTTTATCAAAGAAAATGCAAACAGTGGAGCTGTTCTTGTTTTCTTTGAGTCAGGTAAGAAGTTTCTTGCCTCTCTCCACCCTATTGGCTTTGCTGATCTCAGTCAACAGGAGCTTGACTCTAGGGGTGGTGTAACTTTTGAGGCCCAGATCCTTAACAGATTTACAGACACTTCTATGGAATACATTCAGGTATGCTGCAAGTGGGGTCATTGTTGATTCAAGAGTTGAAATTCACAACTCTTAAAAGTTAATTCAGATGCCTAAAAACTCTTCCTAACTGCTTACACAGCGGTGCAGAAGCACCCCAACTGGTTGTCAATGTTCATTGGCTTTATTCCCACACGCGCGGAGCGTTTCGTTTTGTTTGTTCCATGATGTCAATGAAACAAAATATTTTAAAAAATGACTCAAAAATTTCTTTCATAAAATCACTAAACCTTTTTACGCTTGTATTCTATACAAGTTACGCAGACTCTATACTTGTAGTTTATCAAGTATTTATCAATAAATACATTCTTATTCATATATTTAGTCATAAACCAAAAAAGGTGCATTTTTATAGACTTGGTTACACAATAATCATAAGCAAATGATATAAAGTGAAATCTGGATAAAATCAACTTGTTACAAGGCACAAATTGTCTACTTCATATGTCGACTTTTTTCTCTCAATGCACTTTTTGTATAAGAGCAACATTTCTTATCCGAATGGGATAATTTTATTTATTTATTTATTTGTGCAGATATCAGTGAACAAAGACATCCAAAGAATGCCACACACATAAATAAAGAAGTGAGTTGATCATCTTATTCATAATAAATTATGACGAATGAGTTATTTGTAGATATTTGTACTATGACAATAATACATTAGAAAAAACAAAAAATAACAACAATTTAAGAGGTATTTTTATGCATCTCCCCCTTCCCCTCCTTGTGCTTATGTATGACAAAGAATAAAGCATGCAACAACCTATAATCAACTTATAAATTACAATTGTCATATTAGTAGTAGCAACCATTAGATTAAATAATACACTTTATACTTCGTATAAATATTCTCCGTAAACTAAAGTTTGAAGCAGACTATGTACATAGTATATATATATTTAACCTATATTTAACCAGATAAGGACTCAAAGCCGTCACTACCTGACAAGCAAAGGAAGGGCAAATATTGAATAAAAATATTGCAAAAAAAAAAAATCCAAGTCAACCAATCAATGTTAAATGAAATGGATTTGGAAAGAATCTAGATCATGGGGCCCAGAAATGCAATCTTCATAACATTAACAATTACTACGTAGGTTTGTGCTCAACTATTAACGATTTATCTACACTTTTAACTCCTTATTAATGGTTTAAGCGCGCTGATTTATTAAACTCGAATCAGCTATTGTTCAGCTCTGAGCAAATCCCTTCTTCTGTCTAAATAAAAAAATAATCAAACAGTCGGAAATAATGACGGTATTGACTACAAGCTACAACAGATTACGGGACTTGATTTCTTTCCTTATTCTGAAGGAAAGGTTGAGAGATACAGTCGGAGTGATGTGATGCGCAAATACCTCATTCATAGGAATGTAAATAATTTGCAAAATGCCGCGTGCGAGATTTTGTGGAGTTGGCATTTTGTACAGTACTTTTTGTTTTACAAAGCTGTTATCATTTTTCCTTTATTACAGAGGGGAGAACATCTACAATAGCAAATACTATGTTAGAAAAGGGCTCATGTTCTTGTAATAATTGTTAGTTTACGACTTGTAAGCTAAAGATATATCATTTCCTGACATAAATTTGAGTTAATTTTCTGCCTCCCATCTATGGTATACATACATAATGTTATTATTTATTATTGATGCCTTCATTTGTATATGTATATAATGGAGAATAGCAGCTTGTAGCTGCGTAAAACGTCATGACAGCTCAACCTGCTTCCCTCTCAACATTCATCACACTATCAGAGCGGCCAGGTTGATGATTTTCTCTTTCTTTTTATTTTACACACCCCATTTGCATATTTTTTACATTCTTACTCATTCACTATGATGAGCTGAAACCACCTCAACGTTGACCTCCTCATAATGGAGAGCATTTTATTTTCTGGATCCACAGTTTAAATATAGGAACCTCATTTTATAAGCTATCAAGTAAGTTATTACTATATCGATAATCATATAGGTAAACGTAATTAAGAGTGATGGACAAACGAAGTAATCATGTTACAAACTGATGATGAGGTCCATTTGTATCTTTGGATCATAGCTGGCGATAATTTTTTAAAATTATTTTGAATGTATACTCACTATTATATGGCTTTGAAATTTATTTAATACTTTTTTCGTACACCCTCCCTATCGTCACTCAGAAAGCCAGGATCCCTTGTCCCAGATGTAAACATCACGCTCTATATTCATTTAGAATGAGTCTATTACTTTGCTGCTCCGACTTTGACATGATTATTTTTCATTCTTTCATAGAATAAAGATCCTTTACTCATAGTTTGAAAATTGAGACTGTCTTCCCCTCCAGATTAGCATTTAGTCATTTAAACTTTAATTTGTTCAATTAATCAATGGTCGAAACTGTCTTTTTTAACTTTAAATCTTTCCAAAAGACATTGCAGCAATATTAGTAGCTGAATATATATATATATATATATATATATATATATGCTCATATATATAATCAAATATAAAGTGACAAAGAAATTTTGCAAGCAAACCCATTCGAAACCCTAACACTACACTCGATGTGCAAAAGTATTTTATTATTATGCAAAATAAAAAAAAAAAACCCTACTCATATACATAGTAACGATATTTATATGAAAAATATCTTTTTTTTTACTAAATGAGCCAATAAAACAGAGAGTTTTCCTCTAATAGGCTAAGTATGATTATTACATAGAAATAAGGACAAATTACCTACTTCTTGATTGCCTTCTATCTCATGTATGTACATGTGTACTATGCATTAAACTTGTGTGTATATAAATATATATATATATATATATATACATAGACATACTATGTAAGTACTTAAAAACTATAAGTAGATCTTATCCTATAACTATTTGCACAAAAATAAATTGTTTATGTATAAATAAAATATGTCATAATTTATTCGAAGGAATTCAATGAAGCTCCTTCGCGGAGCCAACAAAGAACACTTAAAACAAAGTCAAAAAAAAAAAAAAAAGGATATTAAAAACCATACCTCTACTACAAGTTTGAGTGTGGATCAAGACGAAACCAAGGGAATTGTAAGCTTTTGAGGGATTGACAACACTTGACAGAGTTAATAAATAATAATATATCTTTTAATTATTTTAACAAGATGATAAGACGAAGGGGAATTGGGTAGATAAAAAAATGAATTAAGGACAAAATCAAGGCGATTTTGATGGATCAAGAATCTGATGAGACTACTACAACTTTAGGGGACTTATAGAGATTGCCACCAAGACGAACTAAAACAAAAGAAGATTTTCTTCTTTTGTTTTTTTCTTCTTTAGAATATGCAAATTTAAATATGCAACAGTTTTGGTTATGATTTTGACAATGGTACTTGTAAGAGAGTGGAGTGACAGAACTTTAAAGGCTTGAAAAGACACTAATAATTAAGAAGACTCAATATACTCTGAATAAAAAAATACAAACAGGTTTTTTTTGTTAAAATTATTTTGGATGTATACTCACTATATATATGGCTTTGAAAAATATATATATATATTAATTTATATTCTTCATTAATATTCAAAACAGATGATTTGACGAAAAAGAATTAGGAAAAGAAAGGGAACGTGACCCAAGAACCATCATCTCATGCCTCGAAAATAAAAAGATCTCTTTATACATAAACATATACTATGCCATTTAGTGGTAGGCACCACTTCATATCTGTATCTATGTGGGAAGGTGTATGATGATGAGTGGAAACAAATTGCATGCAATGTACATATATGATTGTTAAATAATCATTTGGAGGTGGGGGCGGCCCTCCCTGTCAGTCAATCAAGGTATTGCTATGGTATAATTTATGACTTAATAATTTTTGTGTATTGAAACTACTACTGATAATAATACTAATAATAATAATAGGTTGTTAATGAATGGATGATCTCCTCCTGGAGGAAACATTCACTTCAAGTTATTCATTTCTATATTAGGTATGTCGTCCTTTCCAATCCTCGAATTCAAGACTTACAAAACTGCACAAAAATATCAGAATATCAGAGACCTTTGTAGTAATAATAATAATATTCATAACACATTAATTACTTGATATTTCTGCGTAGATATATCCTTCTAATGGACCGGTCCTTAATGACAGATTCTATGAAATAAACGTCAGTAGATATCTACCCAGAATATACTATATCTATACAATGTACAGTAAAACTTCAGAGCTCGAAAGCTAATTAATTGCAGAATTAATGTGTATAGAAGCGATGCAGTTGAGCGCATCCCTCAACTAGTGGCATGTGAATCAATTTCAAAGCTTTATTCGAGCTCAATTTTGCGTCGAACTCCGAGTATGTGCTCCAGATTTTCTAGTATATATATACATATTAGTATTCGGTATTTAAAAAGTTTTTTTGTTCAGAAGAGGAAGGGGGTGAACCTCAGGATTTGTATAATCGTGAAGAGGTTCCCTACTAACCTAATCCATAGAGTAAACATATCAAAGGGACACAGTACATACACACGAAGCATATTTTGTTTCGGATAAGGTACAACATGATCACTACACACTAACAATTCCAATGTACTTTTTCTTTTATCAACAGTCAATTTGCTTACTTTGTACCTAATTGACTTTGTCGTAATTGTCTGACTACTACTAGTTAGCTTCTAGCCTTTTTCCACTATCCATCTGCAGACAAAATACAATGATACAATCATTTCTGAAGAACTTGTGTATGTTAGACAGTCAACACTCCAATAAAAGCCATTCTTCTTCACGGCTTGCAACACAAAAGTATAGTTCTTATCCAAAGTGAATCAAAAGCATAGTTTTACAAAGTTTTTAATCAACACTAGAGAAAACCGATGAATAAAATCATTTCGACCATTTTGAAAAGGTAAATACTATGAAAATAAATTGATGCTGATTCGGGACTTTTCCTTTAAGGTCACTTATTTCGTTTATTTAAATGCTTTTTAAGTATTCTACCACCTAACTTTTCATTTTAGTAATTGAGTGTTTTCCCCACAGATTTAGCCTCATTTACAACTCTTATATTTGAGGATGAATTAACCCATATATGATGATCTTTTTAAAATGATAGGCGGCAAGAAATGCATGGGAATGACTTAAGATGAGATAATGAATTAGTAAAGTTGGATAAAGTCTGAGAAATCACACAACTTTGAAAGTAGTTTGAGTATATACTTTGCTTCCAGATGAGTGACAATTTAATTGATGATAGATATTTTGACTCATTAACTAGCAATTATCTGCTCATTGGTTTCTAGGGATAGTACAAGAGAGAGAGAATCATGGGATATGCATTAAAATCAATTTTTGAAAAGTGCTTGCTCTAATTTAATATTAGTGTGAATTTGATTAAGTTTTAGTATAAATATAAAATTAATGTCTAGAAAACATTTCAAGTTGTTCTTATCCATGGATAAATTATATTAATTTTGCTATTCTGCAAATTTATCAAGTAAATAATTAATTAATTTCTGAGAAAAAGTTTAATTTTTGTACTAATCCAGATTTGACACTGCATCTATGTATATTGTGATAGCAATAGAAAATAATTAATTAATCAATTCCTTCATCAGAACCCTGGTTTATTGTACATATATATATATATATATATACTAATATTTGACATAAAGTATTTATAATTAAAAACATATTTAACAAATATTTTAATTATATAATTTTTTTTCTCTAGTAAAAGTTCATGGGAAAGGAATGCTTTTTCAGCTCAGCTCCAAACATGAACCAAAGACCTCTCGATATCTATCACCAAAATGAATAATAAAGTCACGTATATTATTATTTTTTTAATGATTATATAAGTACAAATGGACCTTTAAATTAAATAATGTACATGTGTAATTAAATGACTCTGTTTAATTGATGATAATAGGAAGGGGGTTTTTGTTTTTTGAATCATTTGTTGTAAAAAAAAAAAATGTTTTTATATATTTTTTTAAAAGGATCTAAGAGCAAAAAACATGGAATAAAAGAATTGAATCATCAATTTCCAAATAATATAAATCCAGGTACAAATAAATCAACACATTCGATTCGAATAACAACATCCCTTTATCTAAATCCCTTAATTGAGAGGGAATCTCTTTAGTATTCCTCCTTAATGTTTAAAAGATTCAAAGACCCTTATATTAATTATTTATAAATAGATGTGGAGTCCATAATCCACTTTGGATCAGAGATTTATATATACATATATATATATATATATATATATACTTAAATCTTACCTTTGATTTGTGGATGATATTTTAATTTAAATCCAGGATTCCTTAAAAATTGAAATGTAAAATATGGAAAGTCTTTATTAAAAACAACACCAAATAAATAATATATAATTTTTTTCTGTTAAAATAATAGGCACGAGGAACACTCTTTCCCCTACATAGCAGGAAGGGATCTTTTAACCAACTAACGTGCAAAGAAAGGGAAAAGAAAGAAACACAGAATATTATCCACTACTTGCACGCTTTTTTTTACGCTCACTCGTTGTTACTTAGTTAGTTAGTTACTTACTAAGTTATAAAATATTAAATAATAATATCATGACGTCTTCCTTTATTTGTAGGTGATATCTATTAAATAATAATAATAATAATAATAACATATAGATACACAACAATAACAATAGGGTATATATAAATGATACCGACGCAGTAGTAGTTGGTGACTGGAAAAGGAAAAACAATGTTTCATGTTTCCCGTTTTTTTAATTTATTTATTTTAAATTTCAAATTTCTTACATGAATTTATATAATGTATGTCATACAATCACGTGGTTGTATGATCATACATACATATTAGAAGGAAAGAGAAAACAATTTGACAAAATATACATACTTTAAATATTAATGTGAAATTGATTTCCCCCCCTAACGAATATTTAACAAACTCTACGTATGCGTTGATGATTTTGTCTTGTAAATGTCAATGCTCTGAGTCATCCGGGTTGGATGATTCGTTTCATTTCATGTTTCAACCTTTATGGGATTTCACTTTATTATTATGTGTTTATTTTATAAATGTATGTATGTATGTATGCTTGTAGAATGGATAGGAGCCTCCAAACCTTTGCTGCATGATTCATTTTATATGTTGAGTAATAAATTATAACATATTCATATAAATAAATAAATAAATAAATTGTCAAATGGTAAAGTTTTATTTCAATATATATTTATATATATAATTCACATAATATATATATATATTATGAGGTCCTGGATGAAATGTGGCTATGCCCTTTGACATAATATGAAGAAGTAATATAACTCAAATTGATCATCCATGAACAATTAATTATTATCAAATGATTGGAGCATGCATGAAAAAAAAAAAGTAAGGGCCCCCTTAAGATGTAGAAATTTAAAGAAGATTGAACAAATAAAAAGGCCCTGGACGTATTACCATATTGGTAAACCAGTGCAGAACAAGATTTTCCGTCACATGAAGTAACACGAATATTTTTGAGAGAACTCTCAACTTCATTTATAGGCATATAACCTTTGGTGGTCGACAGTCTCAAACTTACCTACCTCTTTGAAGAGATTTTTTTGTCTTCTTGGTTTTTATTCATCAAAGCCTTGGTCTGAAATTAGACGGTCTTGATCACAGATTTGCCCAAAATATATCAAGAGTTGTTATTAGTTTAGACAATGTGGTGTTATTAAAATGACAAAATTAGTCTGAACCATTTTAAGGTCTAGGACTTTTTTTGTGAAAATTAAAAAATGAAATTCCAAAGGATTAAATAAGAATTATTAAAAAGTAAAATAAAATAATACTTAGTGTTGTGAATATAAAGGGCACAGAACTCAAGTCCAAGATGATAGCAAGACCTTGAGGAATTTGGAGCAACCTTCTAATACCCTGAGTAAAAGGGATGATTCGAGACCCGAGAAGAAAAATAAAATCTTTTTTTTTTTTTTTAAGAAAAGGAAATGTTTAATTTTGTTGCTTTGATCAATGTTTGAACAAGGAGACATAGTAAATAATTCTTAGACCTATATATATAAAAATTGATCTTGAGATCAAAACTGATCAAAATAAACTCTTTAAAAAGGAAGTGTTATAAAACTCTACAAATCGTTGTTGTGGTCAAAACAGTATGAAGAATTTAAGAAATATGGAAACCAGGTCGTGACTAAGAGAGAGAGAAAAAAATGCCATTGTTGTTTTTTAAGAAATGAAACAAGCATTTTTGTTGTTTTTTTGTGAGAATGTCTTAACGCCCAGACCTTAAAAAAATGGGTTTTGAGAACAGGACTGATTTATTATGATAATGTAATTAGCCAATAAGTTTCATAAGCTGTCATAATGTCAGCTGGCCGTGGACCCTGTGTTTTTATGCACAGTTTATAGAGTCATTATAAAATGAACTTTTTAAAAGTTAAGTATAGATACATAGATGTACAGTGATCCCTCGCTATATCGCACTTCACCCATCGCGGCTTCGCGGAATTTTTTACAGTGAATCAGAGGCGTTACTGTTGTCTGGAAGTGATAAAAGTTGATATTGGTTTTTTATTAGATCAATGACTACGAGGGCTCACTGTATATAACATACGTATATTTATGAGATAATTTATTGCTGGATTATACTCTAAGACCCTTCTATCTTTCTTTTTTCATTTTTCAAATACATGAACACAAAATCATAAATAAGGATCAAAATGCAGAGTCAACAGGAATGAAGGTTGCTGTGAAAATCTGTTTTTTTTTTTTTATATAAAAAAAAATTTAAAAAAAAAAAATATCCTGTGAAAACTTTCATTTATAAAATCCTCTCACTTTCTTCCCAGCCCCACTACTTGACAAAAACCTTTTCAAAGATGAATGATTGATGATGCTATTTCATCTATGTACACACTACTCAAAGACCTTTTTTCAATAAAAATAACATGTGTTTAAAAATATGATCAGAGATAGTAAATATAATGATGTCATTAGGGCATTAGATCTATTAAATAAGGAAAATGTATTTACTAGGGATATTTTTTGATGCTCTCTCCCCCCCCCCCCTTGAAGTCCCATCCAAAAATTTTAATTTAAAGACTTAGAATTAAATGCCAAGAGCTGCTCCATAAAACAAACTTTACTCAGTGACATTATTAGGAATGTAAATAATATGCAAATGGGGTGTGTAAAATAAAAAGAAAGAGAAAATCATCAACTTGGTTGTAACTCTGACAATTTGATGAATGTTGAGAGGGAAGCACGTTGAGCTGTCATGACGTTTTACTGAGCACCAAGCTGCTATTCTCCTTTATATACGTACACAAATGAAGACATCAATAATAAATAATAACATTATCTATGTATACCATAGATGAGAGGCAGAAAATTAACTGAAATTAATATCCGGAAATTATATGTATATTTTTAACTAATAATTAATTATACGAGGACTTGAGCCCTTTTTGTTTACATTTTATTTGCTTTATTTAGATGTTCTCTCCTCAGTAGTAAATAAGGACAAATGATAGGAGCTTTGGAAAACAAAAAGTACTGTACAAAGTGCCAACTCCACAAAGTCTCGTACGCGGCATTTTGCATATTTTTTACATTTCTATATATATATATATATATATATGTGAATATACATGCAAGTGACGTCATCATTGGCTCATTTTGTCTTTCCATATCGTTTATAATAAACATACGTCATAAATAATATTTTCATTTAGTTTAAATTAAAAATAATGGCAAATAACGTATTTTTTGCACATTTTGACTATTCAAATATGTAGTTTACACATTGAAAGATACTTGGAGCTGTACTGAACGTATTCGATTGTTAACCTACAGTGCTGATTTGTAATCTAAGAGAAGGAACTGTTTAATTCTGTTACTTTAACTTCTAATACACGAAGACCAAGATTTGAAGAGATCGAGACGAAAACAAGATGATCAAAATCATTCAATAATTGACTTGAAGGCTAAAACTCATCTCGAAATTCACATTATCACTATTTGAAGGACTAATAATAGGGGTCGGTACTGATTTTATGCTCCATATTAAAGACCCGTAGAGCCCTTTTACTCAAAGAGCTCTTTCATAGAATAAGAAATATATGAACTATTATTTATTTATTATAAAATGAATCAACTTATGTTATCGTTTTGCTAAGTTGTTATTTAATTATATCAAAACCGTGTACTAATTTTTATGTTATTTTGATCATTCTTAAAATGGGAGTCAGAGAAGAAGGACCAGAAGTACATAGAGATCAATTTGAGTATTGCTACATACATGTAGATTAAGGAGCAATGAATTTTTTCTCAAGGTTGCATCCTTGCTTTTATACATTTAAAAATAAATAGATTGAATGATCGAGATATTTGTGTTTACTGCATTCTTAATTGAAATTGTACAAATTAACTATTAAATTATTTCTTTTAAACTCGACTATCACTGAATTTGAAGATTTTGGGTGGTGAAGCAGCTGACGTATAGGTAGGAATGTAAAAAATTTGCAAAATGCCTCGTGCGAGATTTTGTGGAGTTGGCACTTTGTACAGTACTTTTTGTTTTCCAAAGCTGTTATGGGAAAACATCTACAATAGCAATTACAAAAGAAAAAGTTAGAAAAGGACTCAAGTCCTCATATAATTATTAGTTATAAATATATAAATAATTTCCTGACATTAGTTTCAGTTAATTTTTGGCGTCTCATCTATGCTTATAGCTCCGCAAAACGTCATGACAGCTCAAGTTGCTTCCCTCTCAAAATTCATCAAATTGTCAGAGTGGCCAGGTTGATTTTTTATTTTACACACCCCATTTGCATATTATTTACATTCCTACGTATAGGAAAAAAAAGTGTTGGCAAATTTTAATTCTCCAAAATCAGCTGTTTATGAGATATGGGCACTTTATTATAAGGTTTCTGTTATTTTATTTAACCAAAATAGTATATATATAAAGTCAATCAATGTGCCTGAAATGTAGCACAGATGCTTGTTACAATCATACGTGTAATGTCTGAGGAGTGCAGTTGGTGGTTGCTCATAAAATTCATACTTTTTTTTTACTGCCTCCTAATAGTAGGTACATATATATATATATATATATATAAAATTATGAAAAGAGAAATATATGATACATATGATGTCATTTGGGGTATTTCAAATCAAATGCAAGGTATTTACTCATTTTTCTGTATTTAATTTTTGACCCAAAAGAGAGTCATGAGTCACCGGCAAATGATTTCATCATTTTGAAGGTCATTGTGTTCATAGTATAGGCTTATGGACACAAGAAAAATATTACTCACTATATATATATATATACATGTATACATAAATGAACGGTTATTTTGGCTTCTTATTTAAGAATTATATATAACATTATGATTTAATTTCCTGCCTTCGATTGACTATTTATCTATAGAATAGATGGACGGATATATTACGAATCCTGATAGTGTAATACTAAAAGCCATAAAAGATATCTAATAAATGCTTATATAACGTCACATATATGTGCGTATGTACATATTTTAATAATAATGTTCACTTTGTCTTTATTTCTGATAAAATTATGCTTATGAAATGAGTTATATAGATAAGGGGAAATATCATTAGGTGTCGTTTATTTAACGTTACATTATTGGAAGCCCATGCGCTCCAATGCGATCCATATATTTAATTTACCAAATATTTAGAGTTAGACACGTCGAGCTTTTTTGCTCGCTCGCAACCTCGACTCACAAAAGGGAAAGGAAAAATTTGGAAAAACAACTGGTAGCTACAATCCTTCTGTATTTTCCTAGTTGCCAACCTATTAATTAATATTGGGCAGAATATATATATATATATATTTATAAATTATATCAATATAAAAATCAATGTTTAATACTTGATTATTATTCAAAAATTCAAAAAAAGGGCGCGCAATTTAATACATTTTTTATATATCAAAATCATGAATAATAATAATAATACCCTTTTTGTGTTCATAATACGTAGGGTCAGCTGCTTTAAATCAAAAGAGTCAAATCATGAAAATCAGCTGAAGGGAGAACACAGTGTGGTGTTTTTGTTTATCACAAAAAGCTCGTCAACAGAGTTGTATCAGTCTCAGTTTTAAATATTATGGACGTGTTCGGAGCAGACGCATAAGGCTCTGCTTTTACAAAAGATGACGTCATCATATGATATCATCACCTTTATAAATACATGAGTCATAATAATTTAATATTTGATCAAGAGGAAGTAGTGTAACTGAGAAGACTAAAAAAGAGGCTTAACAAAGGATTTTCATGACGTATATTCACTCTTTAAAAAAGTATAAACCACATGTCTTATAAAGAGTCGGATCTTTAAACTTACTTATACTTTATTTAATTTAGAAATCAGTTCTAAAAATTTTCATGATAGGATGCTGCTACACTATTTTATAAATGCCACTGTTTCCTCCTTCCTCTAATACTGACCCTTTCAGCCTCCATTTATCGTTCTATATAATATATAAAGTACGTAAAAAAGAGCCTTACAATGAAATTATTTAAATTATCCAATGACATATAAAAGTTACGGCTTATGAGGACGTGAAACGATGCTGATTTTACATCCTAAATGAATAACCGATACAGCCCTACCTATGCATAATATTTCCAATGATGACACAAAAAAGTAGTTAAAACGTCATATGATGTAGCTATCATTTGACCCCCATAACTTTCCAGCTTTTTTGTCCGCTTGTAACCTATACTTTCAAAGAGAAAAAAACAAAATTGACTCAATCATAGGGTAACCATTGGGTTAGTAAACTGCATATCAGTTTGACAAGAGCAAAAATTCTAAGGAAATAATGTTCTCTACAACTCCAGAGCATCACTAATTTGAGGGTCTCTCCTTTAAAGAAATTAGACAACAAATGATGCAATTATATCCTACATATCCATACCATATAAAAAATAACCAGCCCCATTTCCATGGCCGTTGAAATTAGGCAATGTCTTTAATAGACTACCAAATTTGTATATACCTAATAAAAACAAATTAGTACTTTTTAAACCTTTTATTTAAATAAAATTTTTATAAAATTTCTTCCTCTTTAAATTGGTCGGACCCACAATTTCAAGTTCCTAGCCTATGATGTCATGTATAAATTTTAGACCGGATGAGGAGGAAAAGATTAAAAGCAGCGCTCATAACAGGAAAACATTCTTTTCACAAACTTCTGTATCAAAAATCTTCCAATTCTGTGAGGTTCAGTTGACTTATATTTATTGTGCTGCTATGTGCAAAGGAATCACTCAAACGTGATTTTGTTTCAGACCACAATACTCTACAAAACCTCTAACAAATCAATGCAACCCCAAGTAGTAAGATTTTTTTAAATTTAACATGAAGGCCTCATCACTCAGTTTAATTCAATTATAACTAAATAATTTTACTACAACAAGGGGCACATGCTTCAAACACAGAATGATATGTTGTAATTCCTTGGAAACTTCATAAAACATGTGTACGGTGATTGATTCTCATCAATTTGAAACAGCTTTACATGACTTTAGAAAATAAATAATTGAGAAAATAATATATTTATATTACATAAATTTGTTAAATGAACATTTTGAAAATGTATTTATTTGCACAGAAAATGGTAGTTGTTGAATTGAATTTAATATTCTTTTAAATATAATTGAGTAAGCGAGGTCAATTTGTTTGCAAATACTGGAAAACTATTTTTCTTTCCTAATATTTACTCCATATAAGCAATAAAAAGGACATAGGCCCATCTACATCTTTAATTGAGCAATTCAATTGTAACTTTACAAAACCAATATTTTTTTTAGAGATATTTGATATCTATATACTTAAATTAACATTTTAAAATGCACAGATATACGATCAAAATCCTAACAAAATGAGTTTAAATCCTTTCTTTTTTATTTATTTTCTTTTGTGACCCTTAGAAATGCAAAAAAAAGTTAAGTTTTTAGTTAAGTTATTTTTAAACAAATATATATTTGAAGACAGGTTGTGAAAGAAACATAAAAAAAAGTGTCAAATGTCGGCCAATTTCTTTCCCCTTTATTCATAATGACATTTGATCACCTAAATGGCTAAAATCTTTGCAAAAATAAGGTTGAAGCTGTACGAACCAAACATATTTTTACTTATAAGGTGATTAGACTATCATTGATTATTTATATCTAGGGATTAGAGAGAATGTTGGAAAAACAAACACACACACTAAAATATTCATTAACCCCAGTGGCGGCAGCCTCGCTTGACTTTAACAAGAGTTGAGGCAATTGTAGGTATTACCACACCTAAGACCACCAAATTTACAAAATGACGTGCCAAAGTCTTTTATGGGCTGAGTCAAAATCGTTTATTGCAATTAAAATAGTGTGCCTCATTCTTCCTTTAATTTCATTTTTGAATATCCTTTTCTAAAATGACTCAATTGACTAAAAAAAAAAAAAAATCGGCGCCTCTGGGGTTGATGCTTTTATAAAGCTTTTTATAAAGTATTTTCATAAGTTGGAATTTATAATCTTCTTGGTAGAATGTTAACAGAGACAAGAGTGTCCTAATGAATGTTTGAATGACCTAGAAGAAGACCAATTCGATCGGGAAAGGATCTTTATTTTAAATTTTATGTTCATTCTAAATATTGGCAGCTGTGTTCATTTGTCGTGAGAGTTAAATATTTTGTATATGTTGATGAATAGAACGTGATTTGTACATCTGGGATAGTAGGATCAAAGGATCCTAGTTATTGAATAAAAATAGAGAGGGAATTCTTTTTAAAAAAAAAGTATTTAAGAAAGTACTCCTGATGTTTAAAAGTTACATTTTGATTTAAAATGATATAATTACATTGTTCGTCCATCACTATTAATTACGTTTACTTATACTATTATCGATAATCATAGCGTACTTGATAGCTTATGAAATGTATATATTGCTTGATTTGAAAGGGAATTAACTCATAAATCTATATCTCTCAACCTTTCCCTTTGAACAAGGAGGAAAAAAAAAGGCTCAAAATCTGTTGGTTGTTTGCACCTCGTCTGGAGAAAATTTGCCACCATTTTTATTTTATTTTAATAAACACATATTGTATTTTAAGAACCTTGCTATAATCTTATGATCTTAGGAAATATTTTTCGTATTGGGGATAACAGAATAAATAAATGTTTCCACAAAACCAGAAAGGATATACTCTTTTCTGATAATAATTATTTTCTAACCCAGAGTTATGAAATCTGTAGAAGTCACTACTGTTATTCTCATAGGAAATAATTGCCGCAGATGTTAGCATATTAATATATCCCATAATATAATGCTTAATAATATGATTCTAAAAATAGATGCATATTAATTTTAAAATCCTTGCGGATAATTACCCTTGAGCCTCATCGAATATCATCATTATTTTCAACACCTCTTCAACCTACATATTTATAATTTAGTTGTTGAGAAAATGAACAGGGTTTTTTTTATTTTCAAAAGCTGCTCTCAGCCTTCTTTCATTCTTGAGGAGAGAAGATGCAAAACTATCCACATTTAAGTCAGTTAGTAATCTACACACTGTTAATAAGTTCTAATCAATACAATGCCTGACTCAGTGTGAATTAGCAGTCCTGGATCCCCGATAAGGATGGAAGTGAAAATGTCGTTAAATCCATGGCAAGATTTACTCGAACAGCTATTTGAAACAAATATAGTCAAATAGTAGGGATACCATATCGATTTTTCCTTTGTTTTTGTTTTTTACATTCCTACTCTACATATTTTTTATAGCTAAATAGATAAACATAAAGTCCTTTAACTTTGGGATTCTATATATGTACATTAGATATTATTCAACGGCGTTTTACATGATATCATATATAGTCTTAAGGTAGATACACCTTGTTATGATATGTAGTATCATTTTTCCTCATGGCAAAATACATCATCCCCTTTCCAAACTTCCATTCCTCAGTCAAATTTTCCCCAAGGGAAAATAAATTATTCATTTCTTTTACGCCGTGAACCACTCTGAGCATTTATCATAAAAATATCTTTTTTAATGTTTGAATGTGAATACTTAATTATTTAAATTGCATCTTTACCTTTTCAATAGTAATAGTATATATATATATATACATCAGAGTACCGGACAATGTGACCGGTAGGTCTTTAATTTACCGTACAAATGTTTTAAATTCCGATCACATATTATCTGAATTGAATAAGCTTAAAATGATATGCAGACCCTTTATGAATGATATCAAAGCATGTTTTTTATCGAACATTTTCGCCTACTTTTCACGCCTTTTGCGAAATCTGCAGGAGCTGATTTAAAATCAAAGGTGGCGAGTGTTTCTCTGCAGCTTGAAATGTGCATCTTTGTTATCTTCCAGTGTTGCACTGTTTTGATTCGGCTCGCTAGGAAGGAACCTCTCTCTACTGGCACACTAGAGACAAGGATCACACAATCTATCTTAGTCAGTTTCATTCACTCAGAGTAGATTTTTCAGTGCTTTTTTTAGGGTGGTTGATATATATTAACTTTAATGAGTTCATAGGATGAAATGACCCATGGAAATTCCTTATTTGAATGCAATTCAAATTGTGCTTAAAGGGATATTTTCATCAGACACGAAGGGGTTACAAAATTCAAGACATTCATGGCAGATTTTACCGGCCAAAGTCCGGTAAAGCTCGGCGAACAGAAACACTGTATATATATATATATATATATATATATATAAGTGCAACAGCTCAACTATCCATGTATGTACGAATGGTTGTATAGATTTTTTATGAGTATTTTGCAAATCTCTGGAATTGCAATTCATGACATCATGGGAGAACATTAACGTACATATATCTCATGACTGATAGCATCATTCTAACGGGAAGTTTCAACACTAGGGATGGAATATGGTTGTACATACATACTTGACACACACCCAAAGAAATGATGTGATAACATTACTGCGCTGCAATTTAGGTTTTTAAAGAAGAGCGAGATAGAGAATTGAAATAATGCCCCCCCCCCCCCAAAAAAAAAAAAAAAAAAAAAAAAAAAGATTAACCCATTCTCATAGATCTTTTAAAAATACAAATAAAAGCCACATCTTTTTTATATTGCTGAAGACGACAAATGCATCAATGAGAGATGCAAAGAGATGATGAGAATGTTGTTGTTGTTGTTGTTGGAAGAACGGATGAAGAATATTTAAACATGAGGAGGACCAATTTGCAATCTACTCATTTTTAAATATCACTAGGCACTCTTGCAAAGGACCAGTGGGTATATGTTTACTCATGGGCCACTCATGTTATAAATAATTATTTATTGGCTTACTTTCAATGGCCCACAATCTGTTGGTAGCTACAGGTTTTTTTTTTTTGACTGAAGTGTTCATGATCGTGTTTTTCGACTCAAAAGGTAGATATCCATAATGATCATTTGAAGACAAGGAACTGAAGTCCTTTCAATTCTATCCTGATTCATTTTATTAGTCCTAGGAGACGGCTTGGTCGGTTTTACAGTATTACGTAGTTTCAGATGTTGAAATTTCAGTAGATTTCGTTGAGTAGGGTTTGTTTTTATTGTATTCTTCAGGACTGACTAATTGGTCATAGAACTGTCAAACGGATGAAAAAGATTGGACCGATTGTATATAAAATAAGACTGAGAGGAGGGAGAGAAAAGACTGATTAGGAACACAGTTCTAGGACCGATCCAACACTACTCATGTACAAAAAAAAAACACATTTATTTGTCAACAAAACTAAGTAAATATTTATCCAAGGTGTGGGATTAAAAAAAAAGGCTCTTTATTTCAGGTGAGTGCATCTCAAATGTATATCTGATATATAATAAAAATTATATATACTTATTCCCAAAACATTTTACTATCATTCAGAGGGACTTGATATTTGTCTTGGCCTGGAATCACTACTTGTCTTGGATTTGTATCAGAAATTTGAGAGACTTGACTCGTGCTTGTCTCTCAAGACTTGAGATTCGACTTCGACTCAAGTTCATAGACAAGCTCTGTCCCTTATTTATTTAGAAGAAAGGATGTAGTCACTGATTTTAAGACATAATTTGAGGTTACAACTTACAAGACACTAATACTTTGTGACAGTAGGCCAACAAATAGCTCGAAAACATTTACCAGTTGCTCGACTACGTTCTTGTTTCCAATTGGGATGCATGAGACTATTTTTTATTTGAATGGCTAGTATCAGACTGATGAGATATAATTGAAGTTGAGTAGAGCTAATATGGAGCAACTATAAAGTATCACATTCTTGATGTGATGGAAATACCATGTTGTGAATTAGATAGAGAATATTTCAATTGAATTTGAATAATAAAGTACTTAAATTATGTGCTTTTTACAAAGCAAAAAAAAAAATAGTTTTAATTAAATGATAATTATTATTAAACTTGTAATTTGATTATTACTGAATATGTACATTCATCTAGGAAAATTCCTTTCAAAAGTTATTTAATTCAATTTATTCACTTTTTCTTTGAAATTATTTCATGCATTACCCCTGAACTGTCCGCCGTGTGTGTACAAACATATTTTGTATACGAAGTCTTGTAATAGATTTATGATCACAAAAATTTGAATTCGTTCCTTAAGGTTTCTCTTACAAAGCAAATTGGGTATTTATCATATATTGTTACGGAGCCATAATCGGGTAAAGTAAAGCTTTTGACCCTGAGGTCGTAATTCAAATATCAATCTCTTAAATATATCATTAATTGTCCTTTGAGAGACCCTTTTAAGCCCTCTATTGCTTTATGTTCCTTTTGCTACTGTACTATATATATGACGCCATAATGAGGGATGGGCCTTTTGTTGAAGTGAGTAAGCGTGTCTGCAATTAACTACTATCTGGTACCTTTGTTTCATTTTTTCAGCTGATATTTATTGACAATAACTCATAACTCTCAATGACAGGTAGAAACTCAAAGGACTGAAGTGACTTCAAACTCTCAGAAATCCAGGAGATTGGGCATGGTTTCTTTAGAATGCTCAGAAATTGAACTATTTATAATCGTTCCAGGTTGTCACTTCAACGAATCAGAGACGAGACTGAGTCAAAATCTTTGATAATAATATCAAAGTAGAGGTAGAAACTGTTATTTTCCTTCAATTTAAACGGCCCTCTCTAGACATCATCATATTTCTTATATTCACCTATTATAATAAATGATCACTTCAAAAGAAAGGCACCAATACACTGGGCATTGAAGGAAGAGCTCTGATGACTCATATAAATTATGGTTAATGGAGAGAGAGAGAGACTTTTTTAATTCAAAACTATGACAGCTGTATTTAAATGCAGTACCATATACAAGCTTGTACTATTGAGTTATCTGTCTAATGCATTGTAAACATTACAGAAAATGAATTTTTTTTTTTTTTGTATTATTGATATTTTGCCCCTCATTCATATTCATTAAAAACTGTAGCTCATATCATAAATTAAATAACATAAAAACATGGAAAGGATATCTGCCAATTCATTCTATGAATAGAATTCACGCTCTGATTACTCCCGAGCCTTCATGAGAAAATGATTTTTTTTATTTTTTTCATAGTAGAATGGTGTTGTAGAAAAGATAATAATTTAGAAATTATCTGTTTGTTTATGTACTTTGAAGGGTCTTCAACCTTTTTCCATGATAGATGCCACATTGGCCCAATCCAAATATACATATATTAATATGAGGATCACTTTAGGTTTGTATCCGAAAATATTTGAATCTCTCATTTATTTCGGATCAAATCCAAATTTTACATGTTTTTACAGCCAAAAGTACGGTTATAGAATGTTTGTATGCCAAATATAGACTCCTTTCCGCTTTGAGATATTTGTTGGGAAGCGGAAACGAGTCAATCATTCGATTTAACCTAATCCTGAGATCCAAATGAACACACGTACAAACAGAGCTTGAATTTTTAATTCATGGAGTGTCTTTACCGTGTTGCACTTTTGATGAGTGTTATGAAAAAGCCCAAAGGAATTCAAGGTACTATTGAATCAGCTTCCTAGATATATTATTTTAGGTGGGTTAGATTATATAATATTTTATATATACTGTCAATAGAACCCCAGAGCTCGACATTATTTCGTTTCGAATGAGTTTTAAGAAGCAATGGAATCAAATTCAGAATTAACGACACCAACTACCTACATATGATCGAGAGTAAGATTTTTTTGTTTTTGTTGACAAAAGTCCCTTGATTCGAGTCGGATTTTGAAACTTACCTATTTAAAGGTCAAAGGCAAATTTTATTTAACATTTTGCCTCAAAATCCAAATATGTATGTTTGTAGATTACTATAAGAGTCCAGTTCCAAGATTCTACTGTACATACGTAAATAAAATCTACCTACAACAGCAAATGTTGGAAAAGATCTTTTAATTCTTCCTGAAGGGCTCACTGCATCTTCTCCTTCAACACTCTTACAAAGAAATAATCTAATTAAAAAAAAAAAAAGAAACTGTACTTTTTCTTTCTACAAATGTCTCAACCCCTACATACCGTGTGTCAGATAATTATTTCCCCAATTTTTAAATAGTTATAAACATAGAGCTAGTGAGTCAATTATCACAAATATACCATGTCTGAAAAGCAGAAGAGCAAGGCTTTATTTTGATATAATTTTAGTCCAACAAAGATTGACGAACTCTTCCACGCAGAACACTCTCAAAACAGCATTATAAAACAGCTTGGTGTAGACAGGAAGATTATTTACAATGTCAAGAGACGATTGGGGATCAATGAGACCTTCGAGAGAAAGTTCGGAGGAGGCGCTCCCATTAAGATCCCCTCAAACTTAATAAAGGAGGTCATCATGGCCAATCCAACAGCTAAAGACCTTGGAATCTCGAGGTACAAAGAGATTAGGGCTGTTAAAAAGGAAAGGGGTAAGTCCTTGGTAATCAAAAATAAGCTTCTGCTCACACCAGCCAATTTGAATAATTGTTGCAAAGGACTGCTCAACTATTTGAAATCTGCTTCACTTGATCGAAAACTATGTGGTCGCCATCATATGTCAACCAATTAGACCAGTGGTTTTCAACCAAGGTTCCGCGGAACCTTAGGGTTCCGCCAGTAAAGTCCAAGGGTTCCACAATTTCTAAATTAGAGCAAGGATAAATTGCATAAGACAACCAAATTACTGCAAAGGGGTTCCTCGAGCCAGTTGAATATTTCCATGGGGTTCCACTCCAGCAAAAAAGTTGAAAGGCACTGAATTAGACTATGGTTTTTAGCCGTATATTCCTACCAAAAACTGTCGCTCACGTCATCCAAATACCAATGCAATTAGGGCCAGCATCAATGCAGTATGGGTGCAGATGGACAAGGTTATGGTAAAAAAGGCTTGCAAAGCCTTTAGAATCCGTTTAAAGGATATTACCAGGCCTCAAAGTGTGGTATCATTGAGCTTTAAGTTAAAGTCAATACATATTTTGATTGTTTTGAACTTTAAGTAAATGACCCTACTACGCTTATGGTTATGGTGTTATCTCTTATTGAAGTCTAGAAACGAGCAATGGAGATAATATAATCTGACACCTGGTAAGGGGTAAGATATTCATTATTATGACCTTTGTAGTTACATAGATAAGACTTAAAACTCCAATTCAATTATAAAACATGAACAGGTTCTTAGGTAGACCTATAATATTTATATACATAAGACGTATTATATATTATTTTCCATTCTCACCCTAACACCTGCAACTTAGTCTATATACATACATACTCTATGTAGGCATCACAACAACATGACTAGTTATCTAAAAAAAAATATTATTATGTACAATCAATCGAGTACTTTTTGTTTGAGGCAGGCTTTTGAGAAGAAGCGATGATAAATTAAAAAAAAAGTATATTAACTTTCCTTTGCTTTACATATAACATAAGTATACATACATATATACAAACATGTATGAAACATGACAAATCATTCAATGGATTTTTGACATTGAAATATTAGCACAGAATTCATTCTGTGCCTTTCTCTCTCTCTCTCTCTTGACATCCCCCCTCCTCTTGCAAATGTTTTCTTTGGAAGATAATATAATATGTTGTTGTATACAATCATATATTGTACAAAAAGTATATGTCTATGGTTTTGACATACAAAATAAATGAATTTAAAATGTTGTATAAAATAAAATAAAATGTGAAAGGGAAGAAGGAGACGACAAATTTGTCAAAAGAATCTTTACCAACGTAGATACAGTGTGCTGTTGTTTCCTCTCCTCCCCATGTTGTAATTGTTCTTCTTCTTCTTCTCCCCCCCCTCCCCCCTCATGTGTGTGCCATTTCAACCTCATATAATGACGAATACACATTCAAGCAGAACTAAATGCTATCCTACCTTATGTAATAGCATTTGATTATTAAATCATTAGAAAGCCAAGAATACTACTCTTTGTATGTATATACCTTTGTATCATGTGATTCCTGTTTTTAATTGGCTCAACTAAATGTACATACGTGGAAGGTACATAACGCATTTATAAGCGTTGGATTTAGTACGGTTCATACAATCGATTTTTTTTTATTTTAGAATTATATACATACATAATCTATACATACAATATTTATGTACGTAGTTTACGAAAATAAAGAGCCTTCACTGACGTCAGTAAATTGAGTCATACACCAAAAGGGAATCGATGAGAGAGAGAAAAGTGTTACTTATAAATATCTATATTAAAGGGCTTTAAAAATGAAGAAAAAATAAAACTAAACAAACTAAACAAACAACTTTATGACAAAGATCATGGAGTGAATTTTGAATAAAATCAAATGAACAAATATATTTTTTGATGAACGGTCAAGGTCTATGACTTTTTAACTATGTCAGTTCCTCTCGTACCTCTGGGTGCAGATCTCAGGTTTTCATCATTTTTTATTAAAACTTTATATAAACATGGCGTTTATGTTCTTATAATAAAATTTAGCTCGTATTTCCTCTTCTAAACTCCATTTGAAAAACCCCTATAAGATAATCAGAAGGCTATAAACAATTTGAAAATGATCCGGGTTTTCATCGAAACATCATTTTCAGCGAAACAAGCTCCTTTTTGGCTCAGTGGGTTTGTTAATAAGGAAAATATACGTTATTGATTTGACAAAAAAAAAACAGTCATGTGCTTCATAAGATACCCTTGTATCCCGAAAAACTTACTGTTTGGTGTGGATTTAAGGCTGATGGTCTTACTATGATACAACTTTTTTGTTGAGTATAATAATTGTCACATGACTGCAAATGGAAATCGATATTCTAGCCATGAGAACGGATTATTTTTGTCTCCAATTGAATGGTAGTGACTTAAATGACATGTCCTTTCAACAAAACGATACTTCTTTCTACACAGCAAACAATACATACAATACTATCGATTTATTGAAGAGCAAAAAGGAAATACGTTACCTTCGTTTGAAAAACACTTTATAAACAAAGGTGCAAAAGCCCTTACACTGGAGTAAAACTTTTAATGTCAATTGAATCCATCTTTCATTTCATTTAGTTTTCGTAATGATTGGTTTACTAAAAGCATAGGTAGCTTCCTTGTTTAAAAGGAAATGAGTGTGGAAATATATGTATGCATGATATATATTTTAAAGATATATCAAGTTGTCTTCGAAAGTGGAGCTCTTTTTGATATTTTCTAACAGGATATGGGTTGTTATGATACTCGAATGTTGGGCTCTTGAAAAACTGGATCCGACCCGCAAATTGCTCTACCTCTTACTATTCAAAACAAAACAAGTAATTAATCTACATTTAAAATGAGCCCTTACTCTCTTGGTCTTGACTTTAGGAAGGGTTATGTACAGTTTTTTTATAGTTGTTCTTGTTGTATTATTTGTTCCCATTTGATTTTTTTATGGCATGCATCCATGATATTACATCAGTTGGATCCATAAAAAAAATTATAGAGACTGTAATGACTTAATGCAGGTAATTCTAAAAAATAACGTCATAAAGTTTTATCTACGCGTCTCTTTTATGCAAAAACTAATTATAAGGCAAGCAGCTATTGTATGTGTACTGCAAGTAGAGGAAATGAAAGGCTCTCAGAACGCAAACAAATAAATAAAAACAATTGGTTGATGTCGACAAGACAAGTAGCATTACGGCAAAGTAATGCCTTTGGACTCTTGTGCATTACTTCATAAAGTCTAATCAATGACTTACGAGTCATTTCTCAAAGATTGTTATTGAGGCTGGCATAAAGCTCTTACTTCCATAGGAGAAAAAGGAACGTTTTTATCGTGTTAGTTGATGTAAATTTGTCAACTTAGCATTTAAAACTTAAAATTACTTCGATAAGGGCGAGACCTGTCCAATTCGTTCCACTTTATGAACGTTGATTATAAGCTTCTGGTTATTCTTTTATGAAGTTTGACATCATTAATTGACATGCATAGGGTCACCAAAAATATCCCTTTAAGCATAATTTGAAGTGCATTAAAATAATCAATTTCCACGTTTCATTTCTGCATATTAACCCATTAGAGAGGAGATAGGTTAATATGTTAAACATACAGTCACCCTGATTATCTTTACACTAAAAGGCTGTGGAAAGCATAAAAAGTAACTGGGCTTCTCTATCTTTGATGGAGCTAAATAATTAGGCTTATCGGAGGAAATGCCCAAGGTACAACTTCATCGCCTTGACTCACACAGTGGCTGTTGTGTTACCTGTAATTACGAAACTGAAGTTAGTGTGCCAAACTGACAATGTGCATTAATCTGACCACAATCAGATCAATGGCTCAAGCAGTATTAATACTCGTTACAAGAGCTAGGAGGTTCAAAAAAAGGAGCTGCTTTAGACGGACTGGAGAGACAACATTTACAGCAATGTTAAAGTGCAGTTCAGAAGACGTTCAAAAATGCTAGAGCAGACTACATTCAACATCTAATAAATCCTCTACAAGACATATTCCCAGAGTATTCATTGGCTCTACTTAACTGCTTTGATGTCCTTCGAGTGATAAGTAGAACTAAATGTAATAGCCTAAAATGACATGTAGTATGCAGAAATAGCCATCCAAAATCATCGTGAATCATTTTGGCAAGAAAACTATTAGTGAGGACGAGTCGACTCCAGCCCTGCTCATTGATGCAACAATTGCACAAAGAAATTGCATCTCTGTAATGCGAGCTCTTTGTGGTTATGGAGGCTTTAACTTCTCGACTGCTTGCGAAGTTTTCATCAGAGATTTCAGTAAAATCTACTCCGACAGTGTTAAACTGACTAGTATAGCTAAATGGCTAAATCAGCTGCTGCAAATTTCCTAATAGCAAAAGTGTGTGAATGTTAGGCAAAAATGATCTATACAAAACATTATACTGGTCATTGACAGTCCTTGATATCATTCTTATAAAGCCTGCATCTCATTTCATTATTATTTTAAGCTTATTAAATTCATATAATATTTGATCGGAATTTTAAACATTTGTCCAGTAAATTGAAGACCTACAGGTTACGTTGTCTGGTGCCATTTTTTTAGCGGAAACTCTGCTTAAGACTATTCCATTGTCGTTAGAAAACAACATACTCTATAAAAAAATATTCATTGTACCTCAGAACCTTTCTTTCAAAAAATATATAAATCTGTTGGCACGTAACAAGGGTCTTTGACCTCTCCGACTTACATAAAATTTGGTGGGCCGTACCGGATTTTTAGTTTTAACGATGCAGAACAATAAAAATGTGCAATATTGCCGTGGAGTAAAGAAAAAGAGTAACAAATTTTACAACCAAAGCTATAATACTTTTTTCAATTTTAATTCGTGAAATCTTACTCCTTTGTTTCATTAAACTATATATCATCTCCCAGCATATCAAATTTCATCCAAATTAGACAGATCAATTGTAATTTAAAGGCATCATTTTTTTAATCACAATTAATCTATTTTTTTTAATTGAATATCTAGGGCAGGGGTGTCAAACATACGGCCCTCAAAGAGATTCAATCAGGCCCGCAGAATAATTTAAAAGTGGAAAAAATACATAAAAGACATGAATTAAATTTTTTAATGAAATGTAGTTCAGGAATTATCCGCTAGGTATGCATGTTAGTCTTTATTTATAAGCTTCATGTTGTAATCTCATGTAAAGTTCGTTATTATAATTTTTGATTTTCTAGTTACTTAAAGTTTGTGCAATTTTGTACAAATTTTTGTAAAAGTGTTGTTCAATACATTTTTAGTTATATTTAATAATGTCCTTGTTCTTCTATAAATCAAAACAAAGGGAAGACATGATGATATTTTGATTATTATTTATAGCTAAGTGTGCTATAATTTTAATGGTCCGGCCCGCAACGTCCACCTAGGGACTGTATGTGGCCCGCGATGTGAAATGAGTTTGACACCCCTGATCTAGGTATTAACAGCTTTGCAAGATTAAATTCAAGTTTAGCAAATCAACGTTCAAATACCAATAAACACTTCACAAAATATTGGATGGGGCTAGCAATGTACATGAAATTTGAGCGGCGTATAATTTAGAACACTTTATAACAAAATCAATTATTTCCTATGCTCACTATACACTAGGAAGGTATTAGCCCAATTTAATCTAACTGAACCTTTGTGTTAGAGTAAGTGTAACTGATCCATAAGGAATCCTTCTGTTATTCATCAGATTTCATGAGGTCTCTCAAGATCTTACTCTATACCCTTTCAAGTTCAATATGGGAATAAGCAAGTTCAATATGGGAATAAGTAAGTTCAATATGGGAATAAATAATAAAGAAGAATTTTTATGAAATTTAAATAATTGTAAATATACATTAAATCTGGTTCAGATCATGACCATTTCATGAAAATACTCTTGATATTTCTTATTTTCTCTTCTTTCGATAAGGTTTATTTTTTTTTTTTGAAAATGAACTCGTAGAAGTCAACAGCACTTTGTTGCTCAAATAATAATGTTGGCTTTTACAAGATACATTTCTAAACAGGAGGACATGCTCACATAAGAGAGGGAATTCACTGTATAATATCTTATTTTATAAATAAGATACACATTAAAGGAATCTGCCATTCATTAGTACAATTTATTATCGTTTATTTGGGACCACACGGATTTGATTTATCTCATATTTTGTCTTTGAAGTTTACTTTGATACTTAATGTCAAGATTTAAATATATTTATGTCATGTCATTTGTAAGGCAGTATTTATGTGTCCATTTATGTGGCACTTTATTTGTACTGAAGCTTTGATAAAGTGGTTTGATGTATGTATAATGAATGAGCCTAATATGGTATGACCTTTGATTTGTCTTATTTGTATATAATTTGTAATTTAAGGTCACTAAATACTAAATATCTTGTGAAATTAATGTTTTATATTGAGAAGAAGATAAAAAAAAAAGACGAGGAACTCTTATTTCATTTTCTTTAAAAAATAAATAAAATACTGTAAAATTGCATTTTTTTTTCCATATATTTATGACTTAACTTTATTATTGGTTCAATTAAATTTCATATTTGCAATGATGAATCAAAAAATGTCTTCATGTACAAACATTATAGACCTTAATATATATATATATATATATATTAGTTTTTTAGAGCTTCATTTCTCCCAATAATGGTGTCTTTAAATGATCATTTAATATGTAATATTAATATAATTGAATAAGTATTGCATCGAATTTAAATTATTTGAGTATAAAATATTTTTTGTCCAAATGTTTTAAATTGTATTTTTCATTATTACATGGTAATGCAGATTGGCATGCAATAATATACCTATTACAATTTAAAAAAAACCAAAAACTTCTCTTAGTTTAAATACCATACATAAAATGGTCTCACAAGGTGATAAAGTCTAACTCATATTTAAATGAATTTGTACATAAATAAATATAACAATTGTGCGGATATCATTTTAAAGTTTGTTCTTTATGTACCGTATCAATATCTTTGAAATGAGACTTAATTTTTCAATTAATAAAATTTATTGTGAAAAAATGATCAAAATAATAGCCATAGCTAGCCACACACTTTCCCCATCTCTCGGGTAATTTGTAAATGCCAAAAGCAAAATAATTGACCGCATTTGACCTCCAACCAATCATCAAGCCATTTTTTTTTTTGTTTCTGTGTGAGAATTGAAGACCTGTTTGTTCTTTTAATGCGTGACCCATCGATGCGAACAAGTAATAAACTGATGCTGGATGCACCAACGGTTTCCAATGATACGTTTACACGAATTCCCGGGTCGCTCTTGTTCATTTGAAGGTCAAACATATATATATATATATCTAATATTTATATGCATTTGTTTTAACAAGCTAATAAATTCATGGAGGTTGCGTAGTTATGTATTGATAAATTCATGGCACCCTTTTGTGAATAAAAAAGTCCACTCTCGATCGATTGAATTTGTACACCATTGTGAACATCAGTTCGTCACTTTGTTTTATTATAGTTTTAAGTGAGCCAACCGTTCTCTTTTGCCTGGACGTGACATTTTTTTTTTACATCTAGGAATTCCCAGACGTTTTAGTAATTTAAAAAAAATGACAATTCTTGAAAGTTAATAATAATAAAATAAAGATAAAAAAATTCAGACAATATTTTAACCCTACAAATTATACAAGATACAAATTTATTTTAAATGAAAAAAGGAGCAACTTCTTCAGTCCGAATTGCCTAAACTGCTTCAAAAAATGTTTCATTTTTTAAATAAATCAAAACTTAGACATTGATGTATTTGTGTACATACATAAGTTGCAAACATTATCTACCCCCTGTTCCAAATAGTATTTGACGTCATCATTTTGGCAGTCGGCCATTTTGTTTTTTTAAAATATACAAACAAATTTTATTCGAATAAAAACCTATTCTTCCAATGAGTCTGGTCATGTGGTCATCAATATTGGTTTGGATCTCAAAATCCATTTTTAAAAGTCTTGATCTCACCTCCTTCCGTTCAAAGTCTCACCCTTGGTGTTAGTATCCTAAAGCCTAAAGAGAGTATATTAAAAATTTCCTTGGCTAAAGAACAAAACAACTTCTTGAAAAAAGAACACACAAAGTCTTGTTGTCACTGTGGTCTCGGTTGTGGTGATTTACATCACAACACCAATATATGTATAGAACAGTTTATATTTTTGTATCTTTAAATCTATTGGGTAAAACTTGCTTAAGATTTTCGATTTTTGTTCAATATAATATATGTCTCAAATATGACTCAAAAATTATTTCAGTTCATTATGTAATCATTGACGTCAGTGAAAATTATGAGTAAAAAAACACTCATAATTGAGTTGTTGTTCGTTCCCATTAGGTCTCAAGGTACTTTACTTTCACGATATTGCATTTAAAATAACATTTTATTTGTATCATAATCAGGGATTGCATTTAGAAAATTTAATGCATTCGAATAGAGAGTTTCCATTCATTTCAAAAGTTAATTATTTTGCTTTATTTCATTACAGACTCCTAGGTCGTTGTTCCTTGACCCATTTAACTATCTAGATAATCATATTATGAAGTTTCAAATGCTCTTAAGAGGTGTTCATTTCCTGCTCTTTCAGAGTATGAACTATATAGTAAGTATAAGAGGGGGGGGGGGAGATACCCCTAATTGCATTAAAAGTTATAATGTATTTTATAGTCAAATGTTTTGTTTTCTGTACATAATTGTGTGTGTGTGTGTTTTTTTTGTTTTGTTTGTTTAGCTTCTCAAATGTTGTTTGGTTTCATTTCCATGCAACAGTAAAAGCTACAATGTCTTTTCTTGTCAGCATTCAATTTAAAAAAAATTACATTCTGAATGTTAAAATCAATTTGTCTCTTGTTGAACCTGAAACAATTCACCTCCCATAAATGAAAAATAGTTCAACAGTTGAAAGGAATTGTCAATTACACACTGATTTTGAAACTTTTTACCCTAAAGATCACATTCTGTGATGTCTTGATATGGTAAATAATCAAAATACATAGATATGACGAGCAGTTTGTAAGTATAAAATCAGTGACCGGGTTCCATATCATCAATGATTCCTTTGTAATATTTTGTTAGCTGTTATCTAAAAAAAGTCTCATGACTCCCCTTGTCTTAACTTCCAAAGAAATAATAATAATAATAAAAATACAAAAAATAAAATGTGGATGAATATTATAATGCCTGCTACGGACAACTATATGTACTGGATATTAAAGTCACTTTATTCTGTATAATTCACGAGAAATCTTGCACCAATATTTCCACTTTTTAAGCGGGTAACGAGTGCTCCTTGGGAAACAAAATAAAAGAAATATACTTATTCTTACAATTTTGTACGTTATGAAGACATCTTCTCAAATTTAGTAAAAAAAATAAACTACACCCGATGACATTACGAATTGTTAGGAATGTAAATAATATGCAAATGGGGTGTGTAAAATAAAAAGAGAGAGAAAATCATCAACCAAGTAACTCTGACAATTTGATGAATGTTGAGAGGAAAGCAGCTTGAGCTGTCATGACGTTTTACTGAGCTACAAGCTGCTATTCTCCTTTATATACATATACAAATATAGACATCAATAATAAATAACATCATTATGTATACCATAGATGAGAGGCAGAAAATTAACTGAAATTATTGTCAGAAAAGCCCTTTTTTGCTTACATTTTATTTGCTTTATTAACCTTAATGCAACATGTATTCCTTAATGCAAGATCTTTACTATCAGGTAGATGTTCTCCCCTCAGTAGTAATAAAGGAAAAATGATAGCAGCTTTGGAAAACAAAAAGACCTGTTGTTCGAAGAGCCAACTCCACAAAATCTTGCACGCGGCATTTTGCATATTATTTAAATTCCCTATGATAATATAATTTGATAATTTATACATACATGAAAATAATCTGTTGTCATCCTTATTTTGGGATTGTTCTAAACATAACAAGGTCCTTGTGTGTTTTTTTTATAAATAATAATTTTTAATTTAAGGGTCTCAAATTAATTTAGGCAGGATATGCCTCCCTTCCTCTAGACTCAAGGATTCATTGAAAATACCTTCCAAAATATGCTTTTTTCAAAGTTATGTTTCATATTGTACCTTTTCGTATTGTGTTCTTCACAGCCTTTAAAATGTTTTTGTCCATACAATCTATTTACATACATTCCCAACTATTTTCTGGTTATATTTTAGCATCCTGGATTTTGCATTTATGATTGTTTTTTTCTTTTTTTCTTTTTCTTTTTTGAGTATCAATTACAGCAAAATAATTAATTATATTAAGTTTATGAGGAAGTCAATTTCTGCATGATTAATTATATGCATGTAGTCCATTTAATTACATACTGATAAACATCATTTAATATCAAAGTGTATCTCAAATGACCTACAAACTATTGCATTCCCGGCTATTGCCTCTTTTTTCCTTTAAATTAATCAAATCCGTATGCCAAATCCTACTTTTAATAACCATTCAGGGTATGAAGTAATCAGTTTTTGGTCGTAGATGTGTATCAAGACTTCATTTTCTTTGTTTAAGAAACATGCAAAGAGGCCTGATACATTTTGAAGAGGTAAATTTTTACATGATGTCGCGGGACGGGCCTTGATACCAAGAGAATGATTACCATCTCATTCGAAAAACAATAACAGTCAAAAGTTGCATGCCTATATTGTCATCAACTTGTGACGTCATTTTTATGAAACAAGACTCTTTTATTAAGTGATTCCTGCATTTACGTAAGCATTTTCTTTGTTTTACATTTTGGAGTGAATTAATTATACAAAGTCAGCTATTTTTTTGTCTGTACTGAGAAATAAAAAGGAAAAAATATTAGCAAAGTTAGTCCAAAGTCAGTTGGAAACTCGTGTATTAGAATTAAGAAGATTTATAGCTTTGAAAAGGCCTATTACATTGCAAAACCTTACAGTATATTACATAAATTATTAACTTTTGATCTTAAAAAGAGAGCATATCAGCATTATTAAGGGACGGGGGTTTATTATAAGAGGGGCATATGCCCACCTCTGATAGCCGACTATTTTTACAAAAAGTAGAATTTAAAATTTAGGCCCAATCAATAAATGAGTGGTAAAGTTATAGTTAGTTAATAAATAATCGTTAATCGGTCAAAAGTTGCTCATTAATTAATTATTAATATAACTGATATTTTGATACATTTTGTTATGTAAAGAAAACTTTAATTTCTTTAATAATACTAATAAATTTTTACAGTCAATAAATTTATTTAAATGTGAATCATAGATTTTTTCACACTCAAAAAATGACTAAACTTATAAAAAGTTTATCAAATTACCCCAAAATTCGAGTACAAATTGATGCAACCAAAAAAACAACAACTTAATCACAGATTTGTATAATGCATGTTAATTGCATCTATAATACAGATATGCAAATTGAAGAGATTTTTAAGAAAGTAGCATTTTTTGACTTTCTACTCTGTGTAAAAAAACTTTATTGGATCATCAAAATTAATTTTTCTCCCTTGTTGCAATGCACATATTGTGCCAACATTTTTTCCAATTTTTTCAAAACAGTTACAAAATTTGTGGTAGGTCAACATTAATTACAGAACAATAACTGTTCAGATTAGATATGCTACTAAAATTAAAAATCGGATGGTCGGCTCCTTGAGCAATAGGTTATGTATCTAGAGAAATAAACCAGTGATTCTCAAATTTAAATATATATATATATATATATATATATATATAATTATCTGGGATATTCATTTAAACTTTTTTTATTTCGACAACATTTATCTAAACTACATTTTAATCAACATCTTTCAGATATTTAAAAAAAAAAACAAGTTATATTTTAGCTATGCACAAAAAGATGCGTAGCTCAAAAACACATGAATACTTTGACGTGTATTTTGGAATCAATAGATATCAGGGACAGGTGTGCCAACTTAAAAACAATCCCCCCCCCCCCAAAAAAAAAATTCAAGTTTTCCGTTATTTTTTTCTCATAGTTGTAGATAGTTGATACTTATCTCCCATTACTGTAACTAATATTTTAGATTTACAAATAAAATAGAAGGATTCTGTAATTTGCCCCAAGCTATAATGAGATTTAAAACCGTGTTCTGAAGAAGATTTTTTGATAGGGTTGTACATCCATAACTAATATATATTGTAAAAAATATTAATTAACTCTATTCGGAGTCAAAGACATTTTTTTTTTTTGCATGCAATTCATGAGAAAATAATTATTGTAGGTTATACATACATGTAACTGCAATTTATGATTAATTTAGTCTCTTACAAACAAGACTAATAAGGGCAGTATAGGGAAGCTGTTAATGATGTGATATTAGTGCATTAGATATCACCAAATATACATACATATAAGCACAGTCATAACGACAATGATTGATATTCGACCCAAAAAGAGCATCTGTTCTCATCCAAAAAAAAAAGGAAAAAAATCTTATTTTCTACCAAAAACATAAAATTCATACCCATTTGCGATTAACTGCAAATATCAATAATCCGTATTTGTATTCAAAATAAGGAGTTTTCAAGAGTTAAAAAACAAAAAGAACAAAACAAATCATTTTGACTCTAAAAAGTCTATTTGTATCATAATATTGAGTTCATAAGAGTGGAGGAAAAAAGTTTTTTTTGAGCCAGAATCATGTCTCAAGACAGTCAATACATAAAATATTAACAAAAGTGGAGGAAGTATTGTATAAGGGAGGGTACTTTTGGTTTCTATTTTTTGGGCCCTTTTTGTCCCTAAAAGTGCCCTTTTTTGGCTTTGTTTTCCTCCTCAAAACCATGTACATATTTATGTACGAATTTTTTATATATATTATTTATATAAATCCAGATTACATTGAAACAAGAAAGAATATCTCTATACATTATGTTCTAATGGAAAAGATTGGTATACGAGAAAGTTTATCAAACATTAGAGGTAAAGAAATATTTACCATTAATTTGGATAAGATAATAGTAATAATAATAATAATAATTAATTATTGGAAAGGGTAACTACATATTTCGAAAATAAATGTTTCAATAGACTACAGGTTTCCAACTTCCTGGCTAGAAAATAGTAGTTGTCAGCGTGATCACATCATTTTTGTGCTTTGACACAAGAGATGTGTTACTACCTCTGTTATCTTATTCAAAAGAAAATATGAGGTTGTCAAATATCACACTTCCACCTTTTTGTCTTTTGAATTTCGCGGCTATGTACAAACCGTCATTTGAAAGGTCTTGACATAACCTACAAAATGAGGCTATGCATGATTAGTTTGGATATTGTGTTCAACAGTTATAGACACGTGTAAACATGGAGTTCACTAACGCCGAAATTTGCGCTATTTTAAAGTTTTCCTTCGTTAAAGGCAAATCCGCTAGAGAAACGTTCCGTGAGATTAATGGTGTTTTAGGGGATGGTACTCTATCATTTCGAACTGCGGAGGAATGGTTTCGACGATTCAGAGCCGGTAAAAACGACACCATGGACAATCCATATCCATGGCTCCAATATGGCCAGACGCTTAATTCTACCATCTACTGCGAACAACTGGACTGCTTGAAGCAGGCGATCGACCAGAAGCGTCCAGAATTGGCCAACAGGAAGGGTGTAGTGCTCCACCAGGACAACACCAGACCACACACTTCGTTGATGACTCGGCAGAAGATACGGGAACTCGGATGGGAGGCATTCACCATATAGCCTGGACATAGCACCAAGTGATTACCACCTGTTCCTGTCCATGGCGAATGCCCTTGGTGGTGTAAAGTTGAACTCAAAAGAGGCTTGTGAAAAGCGGCTGTCTGAGTTCTTCGCAAATAAGGAGGGGGGGGGGGGGGTATTATGAAGTTGCCGTCTAGATGGAAACAAATTATCGAACAAAACGGCGCATACTTGAACTAGATCCAATCCCTGATACACTTTTTATAATGAATTGAATAAAGAGCAAAAAAGCGGAAGGGAGATATTTGACAACCCATTAATTCTCTTCGATCCATAATATTACAAATATTCAACTCAAGGAACATTAGTATGCTCTAGAAATACTTAATAGGTAAGTTCACAAAATACATGTAGGAATTTAAAAAATCATTTACGCCAATATATGTATGTATACACATTATTTCACAAAGAATACCCTGTATGCGTTTATCAAGAACTCACACTCTAAAATGCAAATTATATCCAATTTTTGGGATATTCAGCTCCATAATTTAATTATCCACATTTTAAGGTATTTGATGCATCACTAATGTGTATATAGTATTACGACTGAATTCAAATTGATTATCAAGGAAGTGAGCACCAACTGATATTTTTTCTTTCTTTCTTTCTTTCCTTCCTTAAACTCAACTCTATCTCAAAAGATTGCCAATGTCTAGGGATAGGAATGTAGAAAATATGTAAGTGGGGTGTGTAAAATAAAAAAAAAAGAGAAAATCATCAACCTGGTTGTAACTCTGACAATTTGATGAATGTTGAGAGGGAAGCAGCTTGAGCTGTCATGACGTTTTACGCTGCTACAAGCTGCTATTCTCCTTTATATACATATACAAATGAAGACATCAATAATAAATAATAGATGAGAGGCAGAAAATTAACTCAAATGAATGTCAGGAAATTATATATCTTTAGCTGACAAGTTGTAAACTAACTATTATTACAAGAACATGAGCCCTTTTCTAACATTGTATTTGCTATTGCTGTAGATGTTCTCCCCTCAGTAGTAATGGAGGAAAAATGATAACAGCTTTGGAAAACAAAAAGTACTGTTGTTCAAAGTGCCAACTCCACAAAATCTCGCCCTTGGCATTTTGCATTTTTTTTACATTCCTATCCATAATACACTAAGTCTGCCTTCTCCTCGCGCTCTACAAAAATCACATCCCTAGAGAGGTAGATAACCCAAGATGTCTGAGTTCAAAACACTGTGTTACGAGGCTTGTATACAGCCAGGGTCATATCATCCAAGAAATCTTGTCCTTCACAATTGTTTATACTTTTATATTAACCCCTAGAATTTGGAGTGCCTCTCCTCGGAAGTGAATATGACTGTACATAGATGTAATTATGCAAAGAATGACATCACTCATCCTATACCATAGCATGTAGATGGATCTACTGTCACTTCTAACTATTTTCTTTCTTTCTTTCTTTCTTTGATCATTCGTTAGAGAATAACAATACATTTTTTTACTTATTGTTGTTATTGTTTTTGACAGAGATCAAGGTAGTATGTAGTCGAGGTAATCATAGACCCATCAACTTAAATTCTCGTGGTACATGCAAACATACATTTATAAATAAATTTTTTTATAAATACATAATACATTTGCAAAAATATTAAATTATTTCTTGGTCTACTATATATGTAGATATTATGTACATTTTTTCATTCTTCAAAGAGGAAATATCTACAAATAATAATTAATTATTATTTGTATATTTTTTCGCATAAACACCTACCTATGCAGGCTACAAGCTGCATTTTGATAAATTGCATTTCAAGGAGATAAACGTTTCTAATTTGTGGTTAGTTTACATCTTTATTGTTGATTGGAAATGGGTTATATGACGTGTTTTAATTGCTTTTATTCCAGAATGTTTTGTATCACAAAGTACTACATATATCAAGTTATCAGACAGCTCTTTACTACAAACATCTTTTTCTTCAGCTGACGATTTTTTACCTCCTTTTTCTACGTATTCGTTTTTTGAACGTTGATTGATTGTTAAGTTGTGTGTAATTCAGAATAAAAGAATAGTTTCGGGATGTAGGGAAGCATTGTCTAACTATAAACATACATGTAGGTAGTTTGATGTCACATCATGTCTTGTACTTTATTTTAAGGATACGTCTGAAGCAGACACATCATTTGTCTCGCAGAACAACCAACTTTACTCTATGAAATCATCATAAATATTTGCCAATTCCAGGCTAGTAAATATTAATAAATACTTTTATGAGACTTAAGTTAAAAAATATGGACAAACGAGTATTGCACTTTTGTTCTATCTAAATAGATAACAAAACTAAATATGTTTAAATTCCCGCATAATTAACTCAATTGTTAAACTGAAGTACTCGGCTAAAATATGAGTAATAAATATGCCTTGTGACTTTGTTGGAGGGCCGATACAGCCCTACTAACAAAACAAATGATTTTATTTTCGAAATTTGTCTTGAGAACAACTCTTGAATGTTTTGGTATTGTATTGATATCAGCCCCTCAAAACCTTGCTATTGTTTTGGTCTTCCTGTTAAAACCAAAGCATCAAGATTAAGAAATTCTTCTTCAATAACAACAACAAAAATGTAGAATATTTTTTTTCTCTAGATCTTCACATACTCTCGATCCCTTAATTATCCAAGATGATACTTTAATTCAAGTCTCAATTCCTTAAAGCTTTGCTCTTGAGTAATGTCTTCTTGATCACTTGAACAATTCTACTCATGTTTTTGACTGAAAGGCTGGAAGATACAAAAAAAAGATCCCATTCTATTATAAAAAACAACTAATTTCCACAATCAAAATAATCAGTTTACATAAAAGGAATGGGTAAAAATTTAGTGGACATTTCATCACCGAAACAGTTTAAAGCTTTATGCACAAACCCACATATTTGTAGGTAAAAAGAATTTTCATTTAACGCTTATTTAAAATAAGAATCAAGAGTTTAAGTATGTACATATATATATATATATCCAAGTTAAAAAAGTATGTATCCCTGTATATATACATACAATTAAACCTTGTATGTACGTATGTATATATATATATATATATACATATATTACAGACTCATAATAATTTAAACAAATGATATTTAAATTAATATTTATTAACTTTTTTACAATTATTATTATTATTATTTTTATAATAATAATAATAATATATTAAAGATTCTTTTTTATAATATATATATATGTATATATATGTACACAATATGCAAGGGATCACGAACACATACCACACCAAGCCATGCTATGAATATTAATACATGCTTTACATATAGGCAAGTAAAATAATATTTTACAAAAAACTTCCTTATTTATGTGTGTGTGTGTGTGTAAAAGAAGAAGAAGAAAGAAAAAAAAAAACACGAGCAAAATAAGGCTCAGATATATGTATATGACGGTAAAACATTCGAAAATGAGTTTCATTTTGAAGGATCATTATTTGTCCAATCAGTTTGCAAATTATTATTATTATTAATAATATTATTGCAGCTAAAAACAGGAGATCAATTCGACTCATAGTCAAAAAATACTGAGACATTTGCATTTAATGTTTTAAGGGGGAAACTAACTCCACTAGGGATACATATTTATATTTAGGAATGTAAATCATATGCAAATCGGGCATGTATGTAATAAAAAAGTGGAGTTGGCTCTTCAAACAACAGGTCTTTTTGTTTTCCGAAGCTGTTATCATTTTTTTTCCCTTAAGAAGGTAACATCAACTTTAGCTCAACATAATGTTTTACAAGAAAAGAAAGATTATATCATGCAAAGATTATATCATGGAGAGGAACTAAGGAAAAATTAAAAAATGGATATAATTCATTGAGGAGAATGGAGTTAATGATATTTGTGAATATAACAATGAATCTGGAGTAACGTATTTATTATTGATGTTTTCATTTATATATATATATATATATAATGGAGAATAGCAGCTTGTAGCAGCACAGTCAAACGTCATGACAGCTCAAGAGTCTTCCCTCCTCAAATTTCATTAAATTGTCAGGGTTGCCAGGTTGATGATTTTCTCTTTCTTTTTTTATTACAAGCCCGATTTGCATATAATTTACATTCCTATTTATATTTTTAATTTGGCACCCCTCTCACTGATATCTATTGATTCCAAATTACACGTGTTCAAATATTCATGTGTGTGGCTGTGTGATGCGCGTTCTTTGTGAGCGGTTAAAATCGAATTCTTCGATTTTTTTAAATGTCTGAAAGATGATGACACAAATGCAATTTGTAGAAATGATTTTGAGCCCAAATAAACTACAATGAAAATATTAGAGACACTATTCTTTTGAAATTTAAGAGAATTTGGTGTTTATTTCTCAAGATACATAGCCCATTACTTAAGGCCCAATGTTCTGATTTTTAATTTTAGTAAAATATGTTAACACATATATTATTGTTATTGTTCTGTAATTATATTAATCACTTAATACAAATTTTGTATCTGTTATGAAAAAATTGAAAAAAACGTTATGCATTGCAACAAGGGGGAGGAAAATAATTTTGATGATCCAATAATGATTTTTTGGACTCTCGTTATTTTTTGGCCATGGTCGTTACATATATAGATGCTAAGATTTTTCTCTCGGGATCCAGTTGTTCTGAGATTTTACATCTATTCATTTTTGGAATGGAGAAAACAAAATGGAGACGAGGAATGGATCTAAAAAACTCTCACATTTGTACTTATATGATGAGTAAATAGGTTCATAACAACATCGGACACAAATGTTCAGTATTTTCGATACGGAAGGAAATAAACATTTTTGGACTCTCGTTATTTTTTGCCATAGATACTAAGGTTTTTCACTCGGGATCCCGTTTTCCTGGGATTTTACATCTACAAAAGGAAATTCCAGGGTAATTTTGCATTTTATTGTATCCTAATATTGGCTAATATATTTTCTAATTCATTAAATTAAAAGTCAAATATATATTACAGAGTCACTTGACTGAAAGTTTTTACAAATGATGCAGTATTTGCATTGAATTTGGAGCACCAAAATGTTTAGAAAATATGAACTTGACTACAACAACACTCTACTACGTTCCTTGTCCATTTTTGCTCTTAGTTTTACACATGAATCATGTTGATAACATATTCATTCTTGGAATGGAGAAAACAAAATGAAGACGAGGAATGGATCTTTAAAAAAAATCCAAACATTTGTACTTATATGTTGGGTAAATATGTTCTTAACAATATATGACACAAACGTTCAGTATTTGGGATGCAATTTATAGTATGTTTCAGGAGCATTACACACGTTATTTACCATTAATATGATATAAAGATTTATATATGATTTGTGTGACGTACTAGTTGACTTTTAGCCGGTGACTCTCAACCCAAGTTGTATAATACCACAATGGACAACAAGGAGTGCAATCAAAAATGAGTTCGTTCTTGCAAATGGAGTTGGGTTATGCTGTTCAAAAAAGTTTAGTGTTGTTTAACAGTTGAGAAATGCATTTTCCATTTTCAAAAGAACAGGAGTAAAATAGACAAAAAATATCAATTCTTTCTCATAGCTTTGGAAACTACGTTTTAATAGCGTCTGAATGATCATTTTTTCAGAGGAGTTCTATTTTTAACCAAATTGAGAGCAGAAGCGATCATAATATCTATCAATTTTTGTTTGTTCTTTAAATCATTTTAGCAAAATTTATTGTATGAAAATTATTTTTGTTCCACTAATAATTATTTAATTGAGTATAAAAAGTTGGTATATCTATGATTCCAATTTCATTTTTTTTTAATAGTGTATTTAATTTTTGACTTAATTAAATAATGCAAATCCCCAAAAACTCCCTTTTAATCTTAATCAACAAATAGCAATACCATTACAAATAGTTTAATTAATTAATTATTACTTAATTTTCCAATGGAGGAAAAATGAACTAATTTTGAATCTTTCAATAATATATTCTAAAGATTTATATTTTTATTTTAAAAATAAATACTTGGATTTTACAGTATTCTTTCTGGACTGCCTGAATCCTAGGAAATGAAAAATCCTAGTGGATACATGTATATGTTAAATTAAAATTTGTCAATGTTTGTATTTATTTATTTATAAGTTGTATTTCTAGGAGGATTTTTGTGCCTTGTATCTATTTATATAAGTGCAAAAATGTTTTTGTTTTTTAAGTTGGTACTACTCTCACTAACATTTGTGACAAATGTTATATCAAAATATTCATGCACTTTTTGAGATACACGTCCTTTTGTGCATAGCTAAAATCAATTTTTTTGTTTTTAAAAATGTATGAAAGATGATGACTCAAATGTAATTTAGATGAATGTTGTTCATACCCAAAAAAGTTACAATAAATATTTTAGACAGTATTTTTTTGAAATATTTTGAGAATCCTTGGTTTATTTCTCAAGATACATAACCTATAACTTACAAAAACAAACCTTCCGATTTTTATTTTTACTAACATATCTCAACTTAGCAGATATTGTTCTGTAATTATTGACTTATAAAATTTTATTACTGTTTTGAAAATTGGAAAAAAAACATGGAGATTGCATCAAGGGGGAAGAGAACAAATGCAATTGTGAGAAATATTGTACAAACCAAAAAAGTTTAATTGAACATTCCAGACTGATTTGTTTTGTTGTGTAATTTTGAGAATCCTTTGTTTGTTTTTTCAAGATACATAATCTATCACTCAAGAAATCGAGCCTCGGATTTCCAATTTTAATAGCATATCTAAACACTTATTAGCAGTTATTCTTCTGTAATTAATATTGACTTAATAAAAATATTGTAACTTTTTATCTGTAGATAAAATTTTTTTTTTTTTGTCAAATTACTCTGCTCCATAAATAACTCATATGGATTTTCAAAGACAATACCTTCGGATTGGAATGGATGTACTATTATTATTGCTGTAATTTCTTGGTATTTGGGAAAGAACTCCACCTATGAAGAAAATGCCTTATTTTAAGGCACTATCATTATAAAACCATAAGGAAGAGGTGAGTCAGGAGTAAATCCTTTTGGGGTATAAATGATCCCTGGGATCACGATAACAAAAGAAGTCCAATCCAAGGAGGAGGGGGGACAGCTGCTGAGTGTATGAGAAGAGCTGGTATAAGTAGGAATGTAAATAATATGCAAATGGGGTGTGTAAAATAAAAAAAAAGAGAAAATCATCAACCTGGCCACTCTGACAATTTGATGAATGTTGGGAGGGAAGCAGCTTGAGCTGTCATGACGTTTTACGCAGCTACAAGCTGCTATTCTCCTTTATATGCATATACAAATGAAGACATCAATAATAAATAATAGATGAGAGGCAGAAAATTAACTCAAATTAATGTCAGGAAATTATATGTATATTTTTAACTAATAATAATTATACAAGGACTTGAGCCCTTTTTGTTTACATTTTATTTGCTTTATTAACCTTAATGCATGTATTCTTCCTTCATGTGAGATCGATTTTTACTCTCAAGTAGATGTTCTCCCCTCAGTAGTAATAAAAGAAAATGATAACAGCTTTGGAAAACAAAAAGTACTGTTGTTCGAAGAGCCAACTCCACAAAGTCTCACACGCGGCATTTTGCATATTATTTACATTCCTAGGTATAAGTATATACCTCATTACTGTGTTAAAAAGGAAAAGAAAATAATAGTCTTTGGAAATGATAAAGCAAAGCTTTGGAAGCCCCAAAGTTATAAGAAGGGATTTAAAAATCACAATATTAAGAAATCCTTTTACAATAACAATAAAAAAGACAAGCTCAGGTCAGATAATTATATGAATGTAAATATATTTACAAATAGTTGTAATTTGTACACAAATTACAACTTGTTACAAGTAGATTGTAAATAAAAAATTAGGTGGAGCTTTTTTATATGTATTAAAAAAAAAAAAAAAAATTACAGACTTGTGATGTGGATAATTTAAAGATAATATTAAATGTTCAATACAAGTTAATGGAGTATTTTTTGACCTCTTTTACAATTATTGGTAGTAACAAACATTCTACATATACACACATTAAAAAATTATAGTGTCCACAAAGTGTCCCTTACTTTGTCCAATATCAAACTCCATATTATAATATATAAGTTTGAATACCTATATGCCTTAAATTACCTCAAAAATAATTGAACAGTTGTTGAACAACTCATATCTATTTATAAAATTAGCAAAATGAACTGTTATTTCATATAATTTGAAAATTATACCGAATTATATTACCTAATTTCATTGTTTTGATTGGATAACATATTCAATAGCTTAAAAGAACGTAGAAAAATACAAAGTCATGACAACAAATCAGTATAAAAAGCAATAAAATCATTTTGTTAATATATTCAATTTTAAAAACAGCTTTAGAGTAGAAATTGACAATGTGTATGTATAACTCTGTTAATGTCTGTGTTTTCTGATGACTGTATCACATAAATGACATGGACTTTTAAAGCATGTATACTATGGCGTCAATTTTCTGGCTTTAAAGAGTTGAACTTCAAAATTGGCTTCCAAGGACATTTTGATCAATTCAAGGACACTTGCTACAAGTCATTTAAGTAAGTACAGTCCTTGAATAAATACTCTGTACTTTTTATTTTTTTTGCAGTTTAAGTACACTGCCAACTTCAAGAGTTTCAGATAACAATTTACATCTGAATATATGATTCCAAGGATGTCGAATATTCATTACATATAACATATATATATATATATGTTATACGGGATGTTCGTATCAATTCTTTACCTTCTTATGTAATCTTTAAACGGAATTGAAGTAATTTTACGTCAATCATGAAATAATAACATTAGTCAATATTTGTTCTTTGAGAGCAGAGATTGCATTTCTAGCCTTACAACCTCTTGTTAAAAGGATAAAAAAATGATATATTTATTTATGAAATAGAAAACCCTATCTTCATGAGTTATTATATCATCAATATTTTAAACTGTTATTAGTACATTTCGTATATAAATCTTATTTTATTTCGGCAGGAGAAACAAAACCTTCTATAAAATTTTCAAAACTCAATATTTTTACATGAAAATCTATTAAGAAATATATTTGTTTTCTTTACCTAAAATGCAAATGTTTTTACAAACAGGACTCTATACTAAAAAATTAGTTGGAAATAAAGAGTAGAAGTTAAGTCAAGCTTCTTAGTCGTTTCATTCTCTGACTGCATTTTAACTACTAAAAAAATTATATATTTGAAATACTTTAGACTACCAACCAGAACTAAATAGACCATTTTTAAGAGGAAGTTATTTCTATACCTAGTTTCTTGATTACTCTAAAAGTTTCCTTTGGTTTCTATTTATAAAGTTGTAGGACTCCATTTTTGGGATAATCAAAAATACATTGCATTTTCTCTTCAGCTGTTTTAATTATAAGGACATTATTATATTTATCTAAATTATATTAAAATGTTAATATTTTTTAAAGATATGTGATATTTGAAAGAAGTTCTTTTTGATTTATTTCAGATAATATGTAATTATTCGTTCTAAAGAGATGAATCTTTTTTTTTCCCTTAATTTTTCAGCATTCAATATAAATTTTCTCAAATATGAAAAAAATGTACAGAAATGTTCATACCTTTTTATAAAATTTCAAGATATTTATCTTTTAATAAACTTAAATACTTTTGTAAAGCAACCTGCTTCATTCTTTTTAAAATTTGAATTGATGTTATGAGTCGAAAACTCCAATTTAGTAATCCGGTGGTCACAAAAAATAAAATTATTGATCTAAATTTTCAATTTTTGAGAGCATAAAAGATATCATGATCACAACATTAAAGCCCGTGATCAAAAACCTGGAATCACTTAACAGAGAGGAGCGAAACAATATATGTCTCTTACTCCTTGGTTCTTGAAATTAACTGACATAGAAAATCAATCAAGCGTTGCCTGTTCCGCGGCAGAAGAACACTTTAAAAAAGTAAAATTACCACTTGAGTGGAAAAACATAGTCATGAGATCCATGATGGGCATTAATGACGGATGAAAATTTACGTGCCAATTACAAATATCGGCGAATATTATAACATTCTCCAGGCATTGCAAGGATTGTGGTCGCTTATATAATGACATTAAACACGCCTTTTGTGACTGTTCGGCCCTTAATATTGTTAAGGAATATTTACAAATGAACTCTGCGCACATAAATGAATTTAAAAACGAATATCGTCAAGGATACATTCTGTTTGGTATACTAGCAAATGAAAATGAATGCAAAGCTGAGAAACGTTCGATTAGTGTTGCATTAAGAAACTGTAAGGCTTATATTGCTAAACTAATTTCGGAAGACAAGTTGATAGAAGAACAACAAAGGCTGAGAGCCATCATGATTGGAGCTGCAGCCAGGTACTCAGCATTTACTGTTAAGATCCCCAAGTCATAGAGCCAAGGATGGAATCATACAGCTGAGGTGGTCAAATATGTTCCATCTCTCTCGCCTGTCGTTGCAAAGTCGCTTGAAACAATCATCAAACAATACAAGAAGTACAAGAATAATACAACGGACTGATTTCATTTTTCATCTTTCGATGTTTTTGTTGGGCCTCGTTGTTGTTATGTGTTTTTTTTTTGTGGTTTTAAGTCGAATTTTAAAGAGTATTGTCAGTATTTTATTGATTATATGCTTTAATTTTTTGTTTAATGGTTTTAGAGTATTGAGGTCTCAAAAAGGAAATTAATTTTAAACTAAAATGTTTATTTATGTTTTTTTATGAAACGCAAATTTCCTTTTATATACATATACATCATTTAAATTTGTTTGTGCTATTTTATCAAATAAAGACCTTGCTGTTGGAAAAAAATATAAAATTATTGAACTAAATTTTCGATTTTTGAGCATAAAAGGTATCATGATCAGAACATTAAAGCCCGTGATCAAAAACCCGGAATCACTTAATTTTTCATTAATATTACTTTTCAACAAGTGATGATGGACAACCACTGACCCCTTACTGCCCCCCCCCCCTGTTGTTTTGACATTCATGATTTGGTCAATTTTTTTCTCTTCTTTTCAATGAGTTGACAAAACGCTAGGATATTAATGCCTATGGACATGATGCATGTTTATGAATGATTAGGATAATAACAAGTGGCCTGCGGACACACCTTTTTAAGTACATATATGTATACGTGAGTCAACCTATGGCATATACAAAGTAAACCGTTAATAATGAACTATGTAGGATATGGAATATCTAATTAATTATTATTATTATTATTAATAACATAAAAATCATTTTGAATTAATGAATATTTTAAATCAATTTATTCAACACATCAGTGAATGTTTTAATTGAGTGAATTTATATATATGCCTACATATCCTTATTAAGAAGGCAATTTAGAAGCAACAATAATACGTGGATATATTTTAAGACAGAGTGATCAACTGATCTATAAATTTTCCATTTAATAACTCCCTTAATTACTTCACAAAAACGATAATTACAGTATATCTAAATATATAAAGTAATCAGAAAATTTCTTTTTTTAAACTTAAAAAAAAACAAAAAAAAACTGATTTAATCAGTCACGACGAATCCATAGAACTGACTCCACAAAATACATAATAATTTCATAATAATTGTAGGCTCAACTCATTTTGAGTAAATGAGGAGTTGATACGCAGATGAGTAGAATCAATCATTTTACAAACGAGGCCTGACAATTGAAATTGAATAATACATCATTTTTGGATTTTTAAAAAATTAATTTATATATATATATGCATATAACTCAAGTCAGGACTCTCTATAAGTATTAAAGTTTGTAATGTAATAATACCTCGGATTGCAAGTAATAATTTTTTCAATTTATGTGTATTGAAGAGAGGTGAGGACTTGCTCTCCTTGAATCCCACACTTAAGCCTCCTTAAGCTACAATATCAATCTTCACTCCGGTTTGAAATTAAAGGAACAGTCTCTAACCTTGGACTAGGGATTTAAAGATTTGAAAATTGACTATGACTTTAAAGAATGACTCGTAAACAGCTCCGGATGATAAAAAATATGCAATTTGTATCAATTACACCAGGACTATCTTGGATTACATGCTAGTTCAACCATTGATATTTTTATTTTTGAAAAACTATATTCAGATTTGGTATATTGCTGGGTTCTGACATGAACTTGAAGGAAACTTGAGTAGAATAATTCTTGTTGCTTAGATTTTGATGTCGAGCGTACATACTTTTTATATTCAACTCAAATCTCATCATCTTAGATTTTGATGAAACTTAATATACAAGTAATTTCTGACCTGCAAACACAAAATCTTTTCTTTCTTAAAAAAATATGTCAATTGATATTCAGTTCAATTTTGCTGTGTGTGTTCTACCTTCAACTTCACCCCCCCCCCTCTGTTCTATTTCTATTAATTGCAGTCTACTCTCAGCAATTAAATCCTACATAATATATTTTTTCAATATATGTATTTATTGAAACTCATTTAAAGTCATGATTTTATTGTTATTTTTGACTTTAGCCTCGACGGACCAAGTTCATCAATCTGCGGCCATATATTTTAGTTACAAAATTACCTATTCGGGTATTTTTTTGTGTTTTTTTTTTTTTTTTTGTGTGTCACTACTCTTTAAAATCAAATACTATTTGAATATCAAGAACAACGACACACTTTTCAATGACAACTATTCGTCATGTGGTATTATTCACAAAATAATTATTTTTTTATTATCATAATCTTTCAAAGAGACTCAAAGTAGTTTTCGTTGTTAAAATATTATTTTCTATGTATATTTTATTAATATTTTATTTTGTTAAATCCCTTTTAACAAAATCCACATTTACCTCCTTTCTCATATATAAATATATATATATATGTAGATAGTAAAACAGTAGGTCTTAGCACTCAATTACAGTCACAAAGACTCCGGATTCAAACTCTCTGCAAAAACAATTATCTAGAATAGGGGTGTCAAACTCATTTCATATCGCGGGCCACAACCAACCTCTAGGTAGACGTCGTGGGCCGAATCATTAAAATTATAGCACACTTAGCCATCAATAATCAAAATATCATCATGTCTTTCCTTTGTTTTGATTTATAGAAGAACTGGGACATTGTTAAATTTCACTACAAATGTATGGAGCAACACTTTTACAAAACATTTATCAAAATTGACCAAACTTACAGTAACTAGAGAAAATCAAAAATTATAATAATGAACTATACATGAGATTACAATATGAGACTTATAAAGAAAGACTAACATGCGCCCCCTAGCGGATAATTCTTGAATTGCATTTAATTAAAAAATTTAATCCATGTTTTTTTATGTATTTTTTCCACTTTCAACTTATCCTTCGGGCCTCATAGAACCTCCTAGCGGACTGGTTCCGGCCCGTAGGCCGTACGTTTGACACCCCTGGTCTAGACTGTTTGAAATATTGACGACCCATCTTCAAATCGTTCAATTTACTCTACACAAAGAATAACATGAAGTGAATGGATTTGACTCCGAGTCCAAGGAATTCATTTACGTATTTCTCAAAATGTATAGACTATTGGACGAATAAGGTTACAAATAATGTGTAACTAATTTATAGGTATGTAATTAAACAACGTTTTTAACATGAATGAGCTCAAAGTATTTTCTACTGTTGAAAAATGTATTAATAACTGAAGTTTTTACCTGTGTTTTGACAAAAAAAAAGATCTACTTTTTGCAATTGGTTTTTTCTCTATATGTACCCATGTACATATAGGATAATACAATTAAATTAAGCCTATAAATAATATTTATAAATAATATAAAAAGTAATTTATTGGGTTAGTATATAATGATGATTTCTAACCTTGGGATTGCTGTGAGATTTGTAAGATTAAAATACACGATCAATATCTAATAATATAATTAAGAAATGAATCTTGAGCATAAAGAGTACTTGGTTCAGCTAAGAACTTACTTTTAATGTGTGAATTTGTAGCTAAATTTAACATATATTTATATTCTAGACATTAATAATATATTGAAATATCTAATGTTCATTTTTAATACACATGACTGTTTATCAAGAGTTTAGCAATGAACGATGTTGCTGAAGAAATTGAGCAAATGAGCTAAATTAATCAAACAATGGTTAGCTGAAAATATAGTGTGGTGTAAAGCCAATAGCGTAAAGAAAACTAAACCATTTAGATAAAATCAATCAAGGAACATTAACATTTAGAGATGTACAATAGGTGAATTCAAATACAGTATTATAAATCTGACAGCTGATATTAACAAAAGTATTTAATTAATGGTAATCACGACGAGCTTTTTGGGATAAACAAAAACACCACACTGTATTCTACCTTCAGCTGATTTTCATCATTTGACTCCGTTGATTTAAAGCAGCTGACTCTACGTGCTATGAACTCAAAAAGAGTATTATTATTAGTTATGATTTTGATGTATAAAAAATATATTAAATTGCGCGCCCTTTTTTTGAATTTTGAATATATTACAAGTAGTAACGATTGGTTTGTGATGGGTAGAATTTAAAAACATTTAATATATATAAGTAATACATTCTGCCAAATATTAACAAGTTAGCAACAAGGAAAATACAGAAAGGTAGCTACCAGTCATTTTTACAAATATTTCCTTTCCCTTTTGTGAGTCGAGGTTGTGAGGGAACAAAAAAGCTCGACGTGAATATAAGACGGAATGGGACCCTAGTACAGAATCAAAACAAAAAAAAAATAGAATTTAATGATTAGAAAAGGAAAAATAATCGATACTTTTGTTTATTTTTTGTATTTATGTTCATTTTTTATAATGCATGTAGCATGTAGATCTCTAGTTAATAAAAGGGCTATGACTTTTGTAGTGTGCAAGGAGAAGGACCACTGTAGACATGGACAAAATGTTAGTTGAAATAGCGTTGAGTCTAAGCAAAGAAAGAAAAATATTATATCAATTTGAATTCAGTCTTCTCTGTATCGTTGAGTCTAGAGTAGGAGTGTTATTTTTTTATTTTCATTAATTATAAAATTTATTATATTATATGTTAAATTTCATGAATATTGTTTTTCTATTATTTATTCCCATATTGAACTTGCTTATTCTCATATTGAACTCACTTATGTCCATATTGAGCTTGAAAAGATATAGAGTTCTAAATCTTATGCAGTGTCTTTCTTGTTAGTAGTTGGTGTTTTGAAAAGCATTTAATAACATATTTTCCAAAGCTGTTGTTATCCTTTTTACTTAATTCCTGAGGGAAGAACATAATTCATAATTCAATAATTCATAATTCAATTTTTATTGACACTTTCCTTAGCATCATTTCATAATGATTGGAAATTCAATTCCTTATATTTGCAATAAACTGTTTTCTTCAACGATAGAAGAAAAACAAAAACAAATTAAAAGTACTTTTTAAAACAGTCGTACCAATTGTTACTCTCCTTTCCTTCTTTAAACTCAACACTATCTCAACATTTTGCCCATGTCTACCTATAGGGCACATCGTTATTTCTACTATATCATGAAAATGGACACCTCTTGCTCTGAATGTTGATTTGTTGAATTGATTTTAACTCTTTTGTGAGGCTCTTGAATAATTCCATACTATTATTAGATGAAGAAAAGTCTCAGAGTAGTAGGAAGGAATGGGGCTCATCACTAACTGATTTAGGATACTTTTACTTTCTCTTCTTTTAGATGAAAGGTGGATATATATTTATAATTACAATAAAGAAGATCACATCGTGAGGATACTGAAATAATAATTGCTGCGTTTTTGTTTCTTTGTTAACCTTATATTTATAAATGAAAATCGGCAAAATGATAAAATAGAAATAACCTTTTAAGATCAAACGTAGTTTATATATATATATATATATATATTTATAAATTATTTTGGTAAGGGCACAGCAAATATAATGTTTTTTTATAAAAAAATATATATATGCATTTAAAAAAAAGTGTAAATATTCGGATCTTTGACAATTTTAATAATTTCCCTTTATGTCACATAGAGCCATATTCATTATCTTAACAAAATATACAAACATATATATATATATATATACGCCATTTTGAATTGTAATATTATAAAACCTAAGCGAACAAAAAGTTATTGTAGATGTTTTTAAAAGTGCATAATAAAATTAATGTATAAATATAATTCTTTTATGTAAATGCTCGTCTATCGTAGACGTTGAACGTCAGACTGTGACTAATTTTATTTAAAAAGTTGAGTAATTGAGCTCAAAATGATTTAAAATTTAAACATTTTGTATACATATGAGTCAACAAATCTTTATTAATGTACAAATGACATTGAGTAGATCATTTTAAAAGTAAACTCCTCATTTTATTTTGATTGTTACCCATATTGGAAGAGACATTAAGTACCAAATTTAAAAAAAAAAAATCAAACTTTAATACTCGTATAATATTCAGCAATTCAAAAAAAGGGCGTGCAATCCTTGGTTTTTTATAAATCAAAATCAAAAAAAAAAAATAATAATACCCTTTTTAATTTCATATCACGTGAAGTCAGCTGCTTAAATCAGAAGAGTCAACTGATGAAGATCTGCTGAAGGGAGGGAGAATACAGTGTGTTTTTGTTTATCCCAAAAAGCTCGTCGTGCCCAGGATTGATCCAACACGAATGAGAAGTGCGTATTTTGGGTAACTTTTTATAGGGTTCCTGCCATTCTCTTATGTTCAAAATGAGAGAGAGAGAGAGAGAGCACAAAAATAATCAACCTACTCGTCATCCATATTTGTACATAGTTACGTAATACATTGACTGGGATGATACTGCACCGATCCGTCAACCGGTAAGTACCGTTATGTATGTTTGACTTTACCTTCATATTTATGTATATACAAAATTGTCTCTTTCACAAGAAAAAGAAAAAAATCAAATTTCTGAGATTCTCCTCCTGAATACCTAGATTTATATGTACGTCTGAGATTCGGTCCGAATCTTCAAATGCTGAACTGCAGTGTGTAGCATATTGTCACAGACCTACCATAGTAATGCTTGAATTTCAAAGACCTTACTTTGAAATCAATTATTTCCGGTATTTACTTAGCATCATCAATGAATGAGGTTCAATTAGCTCGAGTGCAATCTAATTAGCTCATTAAAGGATATATATATATATATATATATATATATATATATATATATATATATATATATAATATTTAGGGCAGTTATCAACAATTAATAGCCATAATTTATGTGGATATAATCTTTATAGAAAGCAAACGAGATAATTAAGTAAAAAAAAAAAAAGTCCTAAAGAGACCTCTGGGATCCCAGTAATTAATCAATCCATCACCAGTATCATTAACATTTAGATGTAAGAAAAGATATTTATATGATTTTGTAAGGGAAAATTCCTATTTTTTGTCTAACAAAAATATTTGAAAAAATTCAATACACATTCAAATAATTTGATATACAGATTAAAAATTCATGCTTGTTTATAAATGTTAATTTATGAACCTATAATCTGTAATTTGTTAATTAAAAAAAGTACAGTAAACAAAGTATCGGTTGAAAGCTACATTCATAAATATATAAAGTACTAGGAAAAATTACCAATAAGTAATTTCAAGGTAATCAATCTATTGATTCATTATTTACTTCCAATCAGAGTGGAGAAGGGTATGACCATAAGTAGGGATCCAGGTAATTAAAATTACAATGAGGATGAATTAGATATTAAAGTAGCTCTTTGCTTTCTCTAAATATAGAAAAAAATCCCAGTAGAGAAAGATTCTAAAATACCTGAATTATAATAATGGATCCGATAAAAAGTTTTAAGTGAAAGCACTTTGAGTAATGGTATCCCCTCACGAGGAATGGAGAGGGATCCAGTAAGTCATAGAGCTTCAAAAGGTTAGTCAAGTCTGGAAGTCACAAATTTCGAAGGAAATTTACAAAAATAAATATCTTCCTCGAGTCCAGGGATTAAGTCAGTCCATAGAGAAGAGTGCGTCTGAGTAGCCGTGAGTAATTTGGTCAAATCTGTGAAATATCCATAGGTTTTGAACTATATAGTCTTATTCATTACGTCATAAAAATAACGGCTCACAGATGACGTAACGACGAAACAATGAAACTTGTCTTTCATGAAAAAAAAAAAATAATCAAATTTATTTGTGAAAAGTTAATTTGCCTTCCTTACTCAAAAAAATTAATAAATATTTATTGTTCCTATGTAAATGTTTGATTCATGTGTAAATTAACAACAAGGATTAATTAAATATTTTATTATGGTCTATCATGTTAATTTCAGGGTTAGTAACAAAGGAGTATTTTATCTTTAGATACTAATTTATTATAAATTATAGTGTAAATTTATATTTTCTAAATGTAATTAATTCCCTCTAAAATGCAAAATCCATCTTATATAGGATGAAATGTGTTATTTATATACATAAATAAAAGACTATTGTGAAATTAAAGTTGGTTTTTGATTAGGTGTATTGCCAACTTTTTTAGGTAGACCCCCGCTCTCTCGAGAAAAAAAAAACCCTTCATACAGCCCATTTGATTGGAAAATGAAACAAGAATTTTAGGATTGGGGACTTTTGATTAATGAATTCAGAATATAACTAAAGTAGGTGAATCCCGAAATTTGACCCCCCTCAGTGTTCAACATATTTTGAGTTTGACAGAGAATGTATGTCGTGAAAACAATGCCTTTGACCCTGAACAAAACTTCTACTCACTTGATTTTTGTAAACAAAGTTCACAGGGAGTGCTTTGGTGACATGTCGCTAGTTTGTGTTGATTTGAAACTCGATCGTATCGCTTACCGCAACTCCTGGCACAAATATGCATGGAGTTATACACTATCTATGAATTTTATCCATTGAATCTTGTCTATTTTGTCCAAACAAGTTTTTATCTCAGAGGGACTCTGGAGACTCTCTCCTAAAACCATGGACACTTGATGCTCTAATCAATGGTATCCACAAAGCCTCAACAATGACAATGTATTTTCTTATCAGATATACTCATAATTCTGTTTAGCTAGAATTAAATATTGCTAAATTTGAATGTTCCTACCATATAAAGTATTTCAACAGTGAGGGAGAATGACGTAAGTGGCTTGATATTATATAAATTTGGGGGTTTTTTTATTGAAATCAAATCAAGTGTCTCCCAATTTGAGGAATTTCTGTTTAAAAATGAAAATCATATTGAAGCATAACAATCTTGAGCATAATTACTTCATTGAAGTCAAACAGAATAATTCATTTTGAAGAGCCCCTTTTATGTTATCTTATGGTTTGATATGATGACTGGAATAAAGACTTTTTTCATTTAATTAAGCCAATATTGCTTCTTAAGCGGAAATTTGTATAAGAAAAAGATGAATATAAGTACCGTAGTCATTACGGATCATGGGATTTACACGTCTTTTTTTTAATGGGATGTGTTAAACTTAATGATGGCTCATAAATCATTTTCTCATTTTTCACACATACATAAAAAAATACATACTTTATACATGACATTTAATATGTAACAGACATTTTTCATAGTATGAATACATTTGAGGATTTAATTATATATATAAAAAAATGGCACCAAAAATGACAGAAAAGGTCAAGGCTATGTTTTAATTGTTATTGGAGTCAAAAAACAGAGCATGAATCTGGTAAGCTTGTTTCAAGTTTAAACTATGCATATCACACTCTAACATTTGATGTTTATTTACAAGGAGATTAATAATAATAATGACGACTTTGAATTTCAATGCATCAACTCTATTCTCAATCCTCAAAAAATATTTGTCCTTTGAGCATAATATTCTAAAAGTCTTGTTTCTTTTCAGCATTTTCAAAAAGCCTAGTTATACCATATATATGTATAGGAATGTAAATAATATGCAAATCGGGCTTATAAGAAGAAAAAAAAAGAGAAAATCAACCTGGTAACTCTGACAATTTGATGAATGTTGAGAGGGAAGCAGCTTGAGCTGTCATGACGTTATACTGAGCTACAATCTGCTATTCTCCATTATATATACAACAATAAATAATAACATAGATGAGAGGAAGAAAATTAACTGAAATTAATGTCAGGAAATTATATATTTTTAACTAATAATAACTATACGAGGACTTGAGCCCTTTTTGTTTACATTTTATTTGCTTTATTAACCTTAATACATGTATTCCTTCATGCGACATCTGTACTATCAGGTAGATATTGTTCTCCCCTCAGTCACATCGAGCTTTTTTGTTCACTCGCAACCTCGACTGACAAAAGGGAAAGGAAAAATTTGGAAAAACAACTGGTAGTTACCCTTCTGTATTTTCCTTGTTGCCAACTTATTAATACTATGCATAATTTATTATTTAGATATCCTAAATATTTATAAATTTTACCAATCACAAACCAATTGTTAATACTTTTAATATGTTCAAAATTCAAAAAAAGGGCGCGCAATCCCTGATTTAATATATTTTTCATACATCAAAATCATAAATAATAATAATACCCTTTTTGATCTCATAACACGTAGAGTCAGCTGTTTTAAATCAAAACAGTCAAATGATGAAAATCAGCTGAAGGGAGAATACAGTGTGTTTTTGTTTATCCCAAAAAGCTCGTCGTGAGTAGTAATAAAGGAAAAATGATAACAGCATTGGAAAACAAAAAGACCTGTTTCAAGAGCCAACTCCACAAAGTCTCGCACTCGGTATTTTGCATATTATTTACATTCCTATGTATGTATAACTTATCATTTGTTTCTTTCATTGCAGTTTTATATTTGAGGGGCTATAGGATCTGAGATTTCAGCAATACATAGTATTTGATTGGGCAAATATCCACAATCAGATTGTCCATTTATTTATCATAAAGGTCCTTCATATTTTGAGGGTGACCATACGATCTCACACTTTAGTATCGATATATATTTTATAATTTCTTGTTCGAGTACACCATAGGATTCTTAAAAATGTATCAAAATCATAAGAACCTACGTAATATTATTTATTTAAGTTGAGATATTAAAAAGTGACGTATGTCAGAGTGGGACTCAATTATTTTATCTGTTCAACATTGTGTGGTTCACTTTAAATATATTGAAATTCCTTTCATCCAACTGGAACAAAATCTAGCCAGTAATCTGACTGAGAAAAGCCTTATATATATATATTTCTAAATATTCCAAGGATGTGTCTGACATTGTTATATAGAGTCAATTATTTGGGTGTCTAGGGTCTACCAAAGAAGAGGAGCAAAAAATTATTTCTAAATTATGTAATATGTAGATTAATTGAACATCAAAGGATTGGAAGACGCGAGTTACTTAAAGAGATAAATTTATATATGGATAAAATGTTGAGATAGCGTTGAGTTTGAGGAAGGAAAGACAAACCACTACCCTGATAATCCATTTTAATTCAGTCTTCTTTGTATTGTTGAGTCTATATACACGTCGAGCTTTTTTGTTCACTTGCAACCTCGACTCACAAAAGGGAAAGGAAAAATTTGGAAAAATGACTGGTAGCTACCCTTCTGTATTTTCTTTGTTGCCAACTTGTTAATATTTGGCAGAATGTATTATTTAAATATACTAAATATTTATAAATTCTACCCATCACAAACCAATCGTTACTACTTGTAATATATCAAAAATTCAAAAAAAGGGCACGCAATTTAATATATTTTTTATACATCAAAATCATAAATAATAATGATACCCTTTTTGAGCTCATAACACGTAAAGTCAGCCGCTTTAAATCAAAAGAGTCAAATGATGAAAATCAGCTGAAGGGAGAATATACTGTGTTTTTGTTTATCCCAAAAAGCTCGTCGTGATAAATCTTGCTACAATTATAAGTAGCTATTGGTTATTATTTCATATTGTCAAATAGCAATCAGCAGATAAAATGCAGGGGAACCAGATAGATATTGCATACATGCTCTTTTACCTAAACAAAATCCCTAGATATAGGTAATTATTCCTACAAAACCTAATAGGAAAAATGACATTGTTTTAGTTAATCGTTTAGATCAAATTTCTGATGGGTAAGTTGTTCAATTCCCTTCTAAAATCATATAAAAGAGAAGCTATGGTCAGTACAGATCCCTTAAAACTGCACACAATACCAGAATGGATATGAATGATGCGGAAGACTACCGGAAAGGGATTCTGAAGCAAGCACTTTTGGCAAAGAGGCTACTTGTTGAGAACATGTCAAAGTTGATTTTTATGCAGAGCAATGCTCGACCTCATTTAATCAAAAAAAAAAAAACCACATGATCGAATGAAATTAAATTTACATACATCCTGGAGAATGTTGTGACCTTAATTCCACTAAAAGACTATTCAATATTTTAAAGCAGGATATGAAACAAAAGCAAAAGAGGAGGGTGGCTCAGGTATCAGTTCAAATAAATTAAGATTAAATGAGTGTGAGCCTTATTAACACATTTGTTAGTTGATTAAATATAAATATCTCTGGACCATTTTTGAGACATTGAATGTTGTATTAATTTGCTCAATCTCTATTGTTAATAGTGTTTGGGTATGAGCCGTTTAGTAAGACTCTGCATCTCTGAGCCACATCGAAAGCCATTGATAATTAATTATATTGCCAAGGGCAAATATAGACATGGATGTATAATTAATTTATAAATAGGCTCTAAATATATATTTGTTTATTTATTATTTGTGGTTCTCGTTTTTTATAATTTAAGGTCTCTTTGTTTTTAATAGACCTGAATAATTCCTTTATTTGAATGATAATCATTGACTCCATAGTTTAACTTATAATTGTGCTCATTTAATTAAGATATATGCATTTTAAAAAGAGCACATTCCCTATTCATGTGTTTGAGTATGATTAAAGCCAAATATAAATATTTTATGGCAAATATTTCAATTATTTAAAGATGAACATAGCAGAGAAGACATTGCAATGAAGAAATGACGTTATTTTTATTATATTTAATTATTATTACTATTTTGTGAAATTCATAGTTAAAAATTCTTTTAAAAACCGAGTTGTAATTTGTATACTATTTGTATAAATACAATCAGTCTTAAATGTAAAGTCGGAGTGTAAAGACATGGAATATTGAGATCAATTTGAATATTGCTACCTACAGTTAGGTACGTAGGTAATCATGATTTGTTTATATCATGAAATGAAAAATGCTCTATGAGTTGCTCAACAAAGCAGTCCTTTAAAGCTGCGACACTAAATACAGGTGTATCTGTATTTCATGTTCAAATGTAATAAGCAAGATATATGTCATTATTATATTATATTATATTTTGTTAAATTGAGTAACACATTTAATATACTACGTAATAAAGTATTATTATTATTATTATTATTATTGTTATTCAACTCTTACAATAAAGTATTATTGAGAGGTTGTAATTTCATTCTATGTATATAATGGCTCAAATTAAATAATTATATTCTTATTTGATAGAATCCTTAGGGAGTCGTCAAATTATAGTGTATACATACATGAGTTTCTTTATGATCATTAATCATTTGAACTCATGAGAAAATTAATTCCTGATTAGATTCGACAAAGTAAGTTGAATCCATTAAAAGTGACGCCATCTTTCCATTTAAATATATATCTTTGCATAATGGAGTATTTGGCAAATTGGACAAATCAATCAAGAATTGTAATTGAGTAATTTCATCCATCGTGACTGTAAATGTATGCAGGGATGGGAACATTGCATAAAAGGACTTGTCCTCTGGAAATCAAAGTCTCCTTTATTTATGTATATTGTTGACTGACTCAAACAGCTCTCAGCTTCAATAATCATAACTAGGGCTTCATTCATTGTAATGGAAATGGATGGATACATATCTATCTAGGTTTGTAATTGGCTATAAAAATGGAAGGGGATAATGAATGAGTGTTTTGAAGGATTTGAGCCAAGTGAGATTATTTAAAGCAAAAAAACAAAAAAACACAAACTATAACACATTAATAATTATGTCTTATCAGGAGTGAGGATCTACAAAATAACTCCCTAAATAACTTTATGCATATCTATCAGGGCCAATAACCCCATTCTACGCCATGTACACACAAATATCCTTTTTTTAAGTTGCTATCTTAAATTTGATGGAAATCCTAGCATCAAAAATAAATAAAGTAATAAATCAATTACTATTGACTATTTGGCTAAAATTTAATTGTAAACTAATTGGGTAATTGGTATATATTAGTAATAATATATACAGTGAAGCAGTGGGGAAAAATTTACTTTGACAATAATTTTATTTATTAAATTATTTATTTAATTGCGTCACTCATTTATGATATTTTCTTAGAATCAGAGGGGTCGGAAGGTCTAAAACTTTAGTGGAGTAAATTGTGCTTCTTGAGGGCGTAATTTAATATCTAACAAAAAAGTTAATTTTTGATTTTTAAAAAGAAATTATGAATATAAATAAATGCCCTCAATTCTAACAGCCCTCGTAATTAACTTTATATTTAATTAAAAAAACAAAGCGGCCTGACTTCATACCGAAGAGTTGGTTTGTAAGTCCTTTTTTTCTAATGATTAATGTATATCAGGGGTGTCAAACTCATTTCACATTGCGGGCCACAACCGATCCCTAGGTAGTAGATGTCGTGGGCCAGACCATTTAAATTATAGCCTACTTAGCTATAAATAATAACCAAAATATCATCATGTCTTCCCTTTGTTTTGATTTAAAAAACAACAAGGACATTGTTAAATTTAACTCAAAATGTATTGAGCAACACTTTAACAAAACATTTATCAAAATTGAACAAACTTTAAGTAACTGGTAGTTAAAATTATAATAATGAACTTTACATGTGATTATATGAGACTTATAAAAAAAAGAGTATAACATGTACCCCCTAGTGGATAATTCATTAATTACATTTAATTAAAAAGTTTAATCCATGTCTTTTATGTATTTTTTCCACTTTCAAATTATCCTGCGGGCCTGATTGAACCTCCTTGCGGGCCGTATGTTTGACACCCCTGATGTATATAGTACTATTAGGCTGGTATGATTGAGCATAAGTAATTAACCGAGTACCAAATGTTACATACTTGATCATACCCCATTAAATCTAATTTGTTGCAATGAATGCCCTTGAAACTGGCCCTGAATACTAATTTTGTAGGTTTTAAATCTCTACTCTCTTCAAGGTTTTTACTAAAATATCCGAATTTTGTGGTCAAAAATCACGGATGGGGAATGAGAGATTTTATCAATCTCTTCTCCCAACATTTACCTCCATGGATGCTAATACAATGGAGTCACACAGGATGATTTTTGACACCCGAGTAATGGCATTACATACTAACATGTATAGACCGGGAAATGGCTCGAATTAAGTTCAATGAACAAATTCTCATTTTCTTTCCTTTCACTTCATTTTCTGGGAATCTAGTCAAACAGTCTACATATATATATGAATATAGACTGCGACTCAAAATAATAAACTATTCATTTTTCCTCATCACTGCCTAAAAACATTGTAAGTATGAAATAGAGAGTCCCATTTTTGGGGCTTACTTTTTATCTATTACTCTCTGGTCTTGATTTATAAAAGACATATAAAAACCCAATGTAGATGCAAAATTTCAGGTCCCTCACGCTATTTTTAGCGCAGTCATGGTACATTTAAAATTACAAAATGGCTACTTTTGTATCAAAATGGATCATTTTCAAACATCATGCTACCTAAATCAATTTTGAAACTATAGGTGAAAAATTGGCTTCAGTAATATAAAAAAAAAAACTGTTAATTTCCTTTAAATATAAAAATGCTACATTTGAAGCAAAAAAATATAATTTGAATGCTTCTCAGACTAAATCAAGACTTTTTAGCACTTGATATCTTATAAAAATCCTCAAAGCCTTATTCTAGGCCTCAGAATTTATAGCCAGAGTAACTACATCAAAAGTTTGTGTTTCTCTTGGCCTCAATTCCTCAAATTTATACAAAAAAAAAAAAACCCTTAATATTGTATATTGATGTATATGTGTTTCACATGGGTCAAAGATTAGGTGATCCTGTTCAAGGCTTTGTCTAAGGCCTCAAATTAGATTAAATCACGAGTGATTCATCCATCAATACATCTGATCCATAAGCCTTAAAGTAATTCATAGTAATTTTCTTTTCAGGGCTTTAATATAAAAATTTGCTTCATGAATTCATGTTCTAAATAAAATATGAACAATTGTATACTTTTGACCTGAGGAGAAAATATACGTATGGTGCTGATTTTAAGCAGAATCATACATATATTGAATGAACAACATGAATAGCTTTTTGCTTCCGTGCTACTCATTGAACAAAGGGCATTCAGGCCTTTTGAATAAATGACTATGCATAATTGATAGGAGTAACCGTTCAAGGTACACGTTTGAAATATAAAATATGTACATTTTTATTTTATATTTTTGTTAAAGTGTAAGAATTGATAAATTAAAAATTTATTTTGCTAATGTTTTTATGGTTTACTTCTATCCCGACTCTTTCTCCATTGTATGTTTCTTTCATATTAATTTGAAGAAAGAAAAGAATATATTTTGATTATAGATGGCGCTAATTCACAAATTCAAAACCCTAATTTTTCAACACTCATCATTTTTTATAGCATAAAATTTTCGACTGCATCAACATGTTTTCTGCTAGGAGAAAATAAAATAAAAAAACCCGCACAAAAACAAAGTTTCAGGCCCTCATTTTTAGAAAAAAAATAATAATAAGTTGACCGTAACAAAATGAAAAAAGAAGCTTTTTTGGGGGGTAAAAATTAGAACATTTTTAAACGGCCTGCATTGTCTTAAATGTAAAACTTTGTAGGTAAATGTTGTAAAAAAGGAATATACACATTAAATTTTAAGTCCAAATAGAAAAAGATTTAAGGGCTCCACAAAGGAATTTAAATCAGTATCTTTCATAATTTATTTATCAGTATAATTTTCTTAGCATACAAATTCAATTACTGTACTTATAAATACATAAATGAGTAATTTAGGAAGGTAATTGGATAAAAATCAATTTATACACTTCATAATTACGGATAAGGGTCAAAATGGAAATTCATATATTGTTGGCATTAATCTTTGAAATATTGAAGACTTTTTAAATTTTAATTAGGAAACTTATGTTGGTCTTTTGATAAAAAACAACCAAACATAAGAAGGTAGATAATTTGTACAAAGACTGTTTCTAAAATGCATCATTTGCCATATTTTTGTTAAGTATTTTTAAAGTATAAAATTTTTACTAATATAACTATCCATTTATATGTTAAACTAAGTCATTATTTTTTAGATTTTTGAATGTGTTAGAGAGTGCTCAGGGTACAAATTGTCCTATGGTAGCTAATTTAGAACTTTAAAAATGAAAAATCAAAAAGATATAAGGATTTTTATATTGGTTCAACTGTTAGAATTTCATAAAAAAAAACTTTTTTATTCGATGTAAAAACACTTTGAAAGAATTGAAATTCAATGGTAATACTTTTAAGAAAAACAAAAATAATGCAAATAAACAAAAATCTAATGAAGGGAGAGTTGATACAGTTGAAAAGGGAGATTTGTCTGAGCACACTAATGACACCAAATCTCTGAGCCTGTACCTTAGTAATAATGGCCTGTCAGGCAAAACAATGTATAATAAAACTTTCCCCTCATGTTGTTCGTCCCCCCAACAAATAAAATACAATGGGGGTGTTCAATCAAAGTTACTCTAAAAGCAGAGTGCATTAAATTAAACAAAATACACTAAATGTTGGACAAGTATTTATACAATAGGTGGGACATGTTTATAGAATATCATTTAAGCTCCATGAATCAGTATTCAAGGCACCGATAGATGACGTAGGGAGTTTTATTTGTATATCTCAACATTTTCTATTGAAAGAAATAAGAAAAAAAATCTGGAAATGAAGTGATAGTTTTCATTATTTCGGTATTTTTCCATTACTAGCAAAAATAATTCACTCCTTGACAAAAAAATATTCAAATTTAGTTGGTAAACAGCCAAGATACTAATTAGGGGTAATTTGAAATAAATAATAAACAGATTTGAATATTAGGGGGATTACACGTTCCTTGATAAGGGACAAAATTATACAGAAAAATATACAGTAATTCTTTGGATCAATGGATCTTCACAGCATATCTCTCAATCTTTTCTTCTAAAAGCAAAAAAAAAAAAAAAAAAAAAAAGATCAAAATCAATTGTTTTTCAGTCAATTACATGGAGTATTTCATTCTTTTCAACCGTTGAAAAATATTATTATATGTAGACATTTGAGATTTTAATGAGAAGTGAGGAACGAGAGTAGACAGATCAACAACAGCTGACCACAAATCAATGGATACAATTTGTTGTTTATTTGAACTTTGTTGTATTTGCTGGAGGTCTATGATATAAAGCAAGGGCTCTCAAACTCTAACTGCTTTGTAAGCTGTTGTTTGGGGCACACAAGCCATTTGTGATAAAAGTTGAACCATTAATTGCATCTAATATTATGCAGAGTGGTCCATGGAGCTCCCAATGTAGCCAACTTCTACTCTATAGTCCTTGATACGATGTAAATTAATATTAAGTCAATATAAGGCAATGAGGAGTAAGTTACAACAACTCAATCACGCAATCTCGATTCGTTCAAAATATCATTTTTTTAAATATATAAATTATTAAAATTTGTACTCTGTACAAATTATAATATTGAAATATAACGGCCATATTCCGATTTAGACCTTTCATTTTGTAGAAGATTTTGAAATATTATATTATATTATATGATAGCTACCTAATTTTAATAAATAAATAAATTAGCTCACAGAGCAATGGGCAGATGAGGTGATCTTATACTATTTCAAAAAGAAGACTAATATAACTTAGAATATGATGTAATTTACTTTAATTTAGCTATGGGTCTTCGGTTTTAGTACCACGAGTCTGTTCTTCTTTACATAGAAGGAAAAACTTAGAAATATAAGATGTAAAGATCTCCTATGGACAATGTACATTAAATGCTTTAAATTGACACACCTCAGAAATACCAAATTAAATCTATTAAAAGTTGAATTAATTTATACATTTATTTTTAGAAAAAAATAACATCTTACCCTTAGCATGACTCAACCTATTTTGTTTGATACAAAAAAAAAAAAAAAAGTCCCATTTAAGACTTTTGTGTGACTAAAATATAGTATAACAACTTACTCCCCACAAATCCTTTCATGTCAGAAACATCTATGAAAAGTTGTGAATAGATTACCTAAAAGTTTGTTTTGTGTGTGTGTTTTTTTTTTTCAAAGGAAACACTCATACCCATGAAAATGGTTTCAAATATGACAAAAAAAATATGTACATAGTATCAAAAATCTATTTAACTTTGAGTCTTACTGTTCTGATTTAAAAGATACTAGGGATCAGAGGGGGGGGGGGATTATACCTACCCAAGGATGACACGATAATTCTCACTATGTATGTATTTACAATATGCATGTAAGTTTAATGAATGAGCTTTTATACATATATGTACATAGGTAATTTAAATCAACAAAAGGGATAACGAAATGTCTAGTGACTTTTATAAAGATCACGCTAATCAGGAGTTGAGTAAAACATCCTTAGATAGATATACAACCATAAATAGAACCATTATAGTACTACACTAATGATGGTTCATACGACAATATCACCCCCATACCAGCTCATTAAATGTGTACATCTTATCATTTATGTGTATATGCGCGTAAAAATGAAGCTCGTTATCTTCTTAGAGCTCAGAGAAGGAATAAAAAAAAACAATTTTTCAAAAGGAATTGTGAAATATATGTGTAATATAATTAGGAATGTAAATAATATGCAAAATGCCGAGTGCGAGACTTTGTGGAGTTGGCTCTTCGAACAACAAGTCTTTTTGTTTTCCAAAGCTGTTATCATTTTTCCTTTATTACTGAGGGGAGAACATCTACCTGATGGTAAAGATCTCGCATGAAGGTTAATAAAGCAAATAAAATGTAAACAAAAAGGGTTCAAGTCCTCGTATAATTATAATTAGTTAAAAATATATAATTTCCTGACATTAATTTCAGTTAATTTTCTGCCTCTCATCTATGGTATGTTATTATTTATTATTGATGTCTTCATTTGTATATGTAAAAGAAAATAGCAGCTTGTAGCTCAGTAAAACATCAGGACAGCTCAAGCTGCTACCCTCTCAACATTCATCAAATTGTCAGAGTTACCAGGTTGTTTTTCTCTTTCTTTGATTCTTACAAGCCCGATTTGCATATTATTTACATTCCTAAATATAATACAAATGTATTGCAACATGTTCACAACTATCAACAGCTTGACTATGTCTTGGAATTAATACGTACCCATACCAGCATATATATATCCATAAAATGGACCCTTCCAATTACAGGCAATAGGTTAATTAATATGTCAAATTATTTTTATTGAGTACTGAATATTTATTTGTTGATCTGTGTTTTTGACTATCCAATTATCAAACATAAATTATTAGAAAAAATTATTAATTGTTTGGGTCTTACATTACACTACTTCTGTCTCTAAATTGAATTCTTCGGGAGACTGTTAATTTTAGAAAAATAAATAAAATAAATTAATTATAAATATTTTTTTTGATCCTTGATGTTTCTTAAAATCAATTTTTTACCATTTCTATTCTTTATTCACAGTTCCACTTGAATTTTTTTTTTTGTAGTTTGGTGGTTAGAAAATTAACCTCTTTCTAATAACATAAGTAAACATTTAAGGTAGCGTTATAGCCTTTTGTGTAAGAACTTAATATAAATAGGGCTTTAACTAGAGAAAATTAGTAATATGATATAAATAGATTTAAACTTGAGGGAAGGAATTCAAATGTTGATTTTTTTTGCTGTTGTTGTTGTTGACATTAAAGTGTGACGAAAGTTGACAGATTACAATGAAATAGTAAAAATGATACAAATATCTCTCATATTATATTTAATTATGGATTTAATTATCCATTAAAATGCGTAGCAGAGGTGGTTTCTATCAAATTTGTTCTCAAAACCCTCTGTGCCACCTCTGTGACCTTCGTTGAAACATAATTGAAATAAAATTTTAAATATACAAAGTTATTTTGGAAGTTTGAGGGATTGGAAGTGAGGTTTATGATAAAAATTCATGTAAGGAGTACTACACGATAGATCTTGGAGGGAGTGATGACAACAATTGTCAGTCCAGGTGTTAGGTATTGTAAAATTGCTTTTTAATACAGCTATATAATTACACAGGTCAAGAGACGACAAGAATCCTAAGGGGTATAAGTATCAATAAAGTTATTCAGTTTTGCACGCTGATTTCAAATCTGTAATTATTTTTTTTAGTTTTAGAGTCTGACGGTTTTCGAGAGAAATCGGACCCTGCTTTTCCAGCTTTTTTGGCCCATTTTCCAACTTCAACGTCACTTTAAGCCTAGAAGGATACATAAATACAGATTTGAAATCAATGTTCAAAACTGAATAACTTTTATTATTCTTATACCCCTTTAGGATTTTTGTCTGTTGACCAGTGTTATTATCACCTTTAATGGGTTAATTAGCATAGCATTTTTTCATTCAATATGTATATATTTATACATAGGTGTACATATATATATATATATCTGTGTCAGACCTGGAGTGAGACAGTTTTAACTGTTGAAGGAAAATACGGTACAAGGGTCTTTATTTTTTTAATTAATCTTTATTTATATATTATCTCTGTACAACATACTGGTTTGATATAGGAAATAGAGTAACCACTAATTTGAGAAGATATTATGTTTGAGTGAACTACAAAAAAGTCAGGGATGATGACCATTTAAAAAGATTAACAAAAAAAAAAATTAAAACGGAAATGAGAAGGAGAGATAACACAGTTATAAAAGTTATAAATAATATAGATATAATTAAAAGTACACAAGGAAGTAAGATTTGTTAAGAGGTGTCAGAGTATGTCAAGTTGTTTTTTTTTTGTTTTTTTTGGGTAAATGGACATTTAATGTGTTGTTTTCACTTCAACTCTTTTCAACACTTGACTTTTTACTGATTTAAAGGAGCTGACACTCCTTATTATTGATTCATAGGAGCATTTATATTCATTTACACGTACAAGAGTGCCGTAACCTTATTAATTACACATGATTCGTTGATTTTTGTCAACTTTTCTTTTGGAATGTCGAGTTTGCGAGTCGACAAAAGGCTACTCGTAAAGAAAATGTTGTGGGAGTTGAGTGGTTCAGTTACCAGAAAAAAAAGTTCCGAGTAATTTGTTAATGTACATATGTACATCGAGCTTTTTTGTCCACTCGCAACCTCGATTCACCAAAGGGAAAGGAAAAATTTGAAAAAACAACTGGTAGCTGCTACCATTCTGTATTTTCCTTGTTGCTAACTTTTTAATATTAACCAAAGTTACTATTTAGATATACTATACATTTATAAATTCCATTAATATACAAATCAATCGTTAATACTTGTATAGTATTCAAAAATTCAAAAAAGGGGCGCGCAATTTAATATATTTTTTATAGGTTATCAAAATCATAAATAATAATAATACCCTTTTCGAGTTCATAACCCGTAGAGTCAGCTGCTTTAAATCAAAGGAGTCAACTGATTATTTATGCCTTATTATTTATGATTTTGATGCATACAAAATTTATTAAATCAAGGATTGCGCGCCCTTTTTTTGAATTTTTGATATATAACAAGTAGTAACGATTGGTTTGTGATGGGTAGAATTTCTAAATGCTTAGTATATCTAAATTATAACTCTGCCCAATATTAAAAAGTTGGCAACAAGGAAAATACAGAAGGGTAGCAGCTACCAGTTGTTTTTCCAAATTTTTTCTTTCCCTTTTGTGAGTCGAGGTTGCAAGTGGACAAAAAAGCTCGTCGTGATGTAAAGTAGAAGCGCAGGGGGAAGCCTTTGATTCTAATTTATAACTTTCAGGTGATCATATACTATTTGAAGAAGACTAATATTCCGGACCACCTTGTTTACAAGTGTTCCTGGTTCAGAGTGTTCTCTTAATATTGAAGCTTAAATTGTTCAAAGAACTTAGGATATGATGTAGCTAAGGCTCTTCAGTTTTAGTACCAGTCTGTTCTTTGGGGTTGAATTTGGAATTCTTGGAAAACTTTATCCGTTTATTTAACTTTTAATTGATTTCAACTTTTGGCAGTCGTAGAAGAGGTGGAGGGTAGTCTTCCCTAACAGTTTACAAAAGTTACAGATCCTATGACTTTAATAATAATTGGGTATTGATTTATTTGTAAATGTCACTAACGAAACCATTTTTCCTTCGAATCAGCACATTTATTCTAATTTATTATTTTACAGCCATCGTTAATCTTTCCGCGTGTTTCCTCACTAATGACTTTGGCTGAAATGCTTGATAGCATTTCGCAATCTCCTACCTTAATTTGTATTAGGTCAAAGTTTCAAGAGCCTTTTGAGTGGATATTTCACATTCTATGCAGTTATAGCGAATTATCATTAATTTTGACCCTTTTATAAATTGTTGAGGTCATATATCCATTTCAAATAATCTTATCTGACCAAGGGATGTTAAACTTAAGGATTTGGCTCTAGATACAATTATTCATGGCCGAAAATAGGTCATATCTTGAGCAATGCCAGATTCCATGAAGTGGCCATTCCTCTACAAAAGGAACCACTTTGATCGATCCTTGATAAAAACTCGGTGGAGCACATAGCAATTCGACCCCCGAACTGATGTCCTGTTTTTATTTATACTCCTTTTTTAATAGTAACCCCCATGAAGTCTTCATTACGTCTTAATGTTATCAAACATGAGATATTGAATGATCTCTAGAATGCTTTTGTATCGAGCAGTTCTAACACCCACTCACTGATGGACGCTTAAAGTCAGACCCCTGAGGTATAAGGTTTGATATGATTCCTATCGAATGTACGTATTACACCGTCAATATTACTTTTTAGTATTATTTGATTGAGAATATGTATTACATAGTAGATAAACTGCATTAGGTTGTTCATTTTCAAAATCAGGAGCTGTATGAATTGGTATTTAGTCATACATTAAATTTTGAAGATTGTAGTCAAGAAATTATTTATCAAATCTGACAAAAACAACTGCAAGGTAATCCATTAAATACAAACAAGCAAGAAAAAGATATATACACAACTGACAACTATCCAACTATTTTGGGTTAAAAGACACATTTTGATTGATGCATTTAGAAGGCCCGTTAAAAAGGTTTTTTAACAAAAAAAAAAAATTGATGGAATATGACGTGAAAACAAATTTTGAATCAAGCCAACAAAATTTTGAGACTTCTTATTTGATTTGAATTAGTAAAAGTGTTATTTTGATCATTATTTTTGACAATTTCAAATATGTTTTCTTTCTTGGCTACGCAACTTATGTTAATACCTAGTATTATTTAGCCACATAAAAAGTTTCAAGCAAATTCAACAATATCTTGAGATTCCACAAAAAAATTATTTTTTTAAGTTTCTTTATATTTACATCAATTATATTTCACCCACAAAGATGAACTTTCAGCAAGTTAAAGCTTAGGATATAATTCTAAGCAAAAGAGTTAAATTACCTTTATGTATATTATATTTTATTTTTTGGATAAATCGATCATTAAAGTATTTGAGTTTATAAATTCAAAAGTCATATTATTAAATAAATTATAAAAGATCATGAATTCAATTCCTTTGTGGAACCATTGAATTCTTTTCTATTGAGCTGAAAATTGGCATTGCTTGTTTGTATACACAAAAACAACTTTTGATACCTAAATAACAACCACATTAAAAAAAGAAAAAGACCAAGCCACTCGATGCCATGTGTCATTTTCACTTATAGACACAACCCATGCCTAAATATTATTTTTATACTACGGGTATTAACGTATTATTGGCTTATGAAATCAGTATCTTATCTGTGGATCTTGAAAATGAAATTAATAGTATTGTGAATGTAACTTTGAATTAATAACTTAATCAGTTGTAATCCTCTCAACTTAATTATTTATCATCTTGCCAGCTCTGATCTATCTAAGGTAAGTTACTGTGTAGGTACTAAGTTAATAGTTCTTAACCTTTTTGGAGGTGATGAGCCCCACAAGTTCCAGCCTTGTATTCATCGAACCCTCCGTAGTTGGAAAAATAAATCACCTCTAGCCAATGATGGCCAAGCAGAGCGTGACGTCACAAATCATACGAGAGAGGTGAACAAAACCACCAAACTCATGTTAAGAACCACTTTACTAATACCATATTTATCAGAAGTACCTATCAGTAGGAATGTAAATAATATGCAAATCGGGCTTGTAATAAAAAAAGAAAGAGAAAATCAACCTGGTAACTTTGACAATTTGATGAATATTGAGAGTGAAGCAGCTTGAGCTGTCATGACGTTTGACTGAGCTAGTAGCTGCTATTCTCCATTATATATACAACAATTAATAATAACATAGATGAGAGGAAGAAAATTAACTGAAATTAATGTCAGGAAATTATATATTTTTAACTAATAATAATTATACGAGGACTGGAGCCCTTTTAGTTTACATTTTATTTGCTTTATTAAACTTAATGCATGCTTTCCTTCATTCGACATCTTTACTATCAGGTAAATGTTCTCCCCTCAGTAGTAATAAAGGAAAAATGATAACAGCTTTGGAAAACAAAAAGACCTGTTTGAAGAGCCAACTCCACTTTTTTATTACAAGCCCGATTTGCATATTATTTACATTCCTACTTATCAGAGTATATGACTAAAATTGACAGGTTAGTCTACATAGAATTCAATTCACAGAATGTATTTACTCGTATAGTTTTCACGTCACAGCCAAAAAAATGAATTTAGATCCACGGAATATCCTTGGAAAAATCCTCACTTTTCTTAGCTCGATCGTCAACTCTTTTCCTCTTCCTTCTAAACGCTTATCTGTTTTTAAAAAAGCAATATTATTCATGCAATTTTCCTATCGCATATCCTACGCAACCCATCTTAAAACAGCACAACTTCTACCATGCAAATATATATAATAGGTATTTCTTCATCAACACAATTTAATAGCCAAGAATCCAGATATATTAAGTTTACAAATAGTTGGATCAAGATTGACATTCAACATTCATGGCCTTTATCTTTAACACATTGTAAAGGAAATAGACAATGTACTTTTGTACCCATATAGCTCCATCTATTAATCAATGGAGTTGTATATTATTTTCTCATAATATATGAATGAAAAATAATCATTGGATACAAGAGTATATATATATATATATATATATAACTTTATTTTAATATAAGAAGTCTCAATAAAAAAAGTTGAATTACCAAAAAATACATTGAATTAACCATAGAAATTGTTGATTTTGTGAAGTAGTTAGGGTGACGTCATTAAAAAGATTGGACCAAATCCATTTGAGATTACGGCATGAGCTCTATATTTGATTCTTATTTGAAATGTATTGAGTATGCAAACATAATGTAGGTAGATTTACATACCCCATGATATAAACTCTATCAAACTCTTCAATATTGAGGTCAAGTAGTAACAATTTGAAATGAATCAATAATAGATGAAAAATATAACAGATGATCCATCTGGCTCAGAGCAAACTTAAAAGTAATTACATACTTATGTTACATAAAGTGTAATGCTCCTTGATAAATCTATGGTTTATATTTAGTTTGAACAAGAGTTGAACAACATATGTATTATTATGTATAAATGTATTATTAATAATTATTTTATAAGAGATTATTGGCAAAGCTATAAAAATACGTTTCCCCCGCTAGATGTCACTTTTGAAAAACATAAATTTATATATATATGTACATATTTATATTTATTTGTCTTCCCCTTGCAATATTCACATTGTTTTAGTTGAAGTAACAAGGTAAATTAATGGATATTTAGTTATTCAGTTATTCATGAATAGGAATGTAAATAATATGCAAATGGGGTGTGTAAAATGAAAAGAAAGAAAAAATCATCAACTTGGTAACTCTGACAATTTGATGAATGTTGAGAGGGAAGCAAGTTGAGCTGTCATGGCGTTTTACTGAGCTACAAGCTGCTATTCTTCATTATATACATATACAAATGAAGACATCAATAATAAATAATAACATTATGTATGTATACCATAGATGAGAGGCAGAAAATTAACTCAAATTAATGTCAGGAAATTATATATCTTTAGCTTACAAGTCGTAAACTAACAATTATTACGAGGACATGAGCCCTTTTCTAACATTGTATTTGCTATTGTAGATGTTCCCCCCTCAGTAGTAATAAAGGAAAAATGATAACAGCTTTGGAAAGCAAAAAAGACCTGTTCAAAGTGACAACTCCACAAAATCTCGCACGCGGTATTTTGCATATTTTTTACATTCCTATTCGTGATAATCTCAGTGCCCCCTTGTGGAGAAAAAAGTCGTTTTGTAGACAGTTATATTTGGACAAAAATGTATCACGTGGTTATCGTATCCCCACGTTGTTTCATAGCTTTCAACCTAACTATCCTATATACTTGGGAAAAGGAATTAATAATTCATTTCAAGTTACTTTGATTTGTGATGTTAGCATCGTCACTGTTGCTAAGAGTTTGTTACTTTAAAGAAAAATGTCATTTTATTTTTACTCAGTAATAATCAAAATAAAGTAAAGATACAAATTTGAATATTATTATAATTTTCTGGCATTCATTGGAGTTCATTTTCTGCCTCTCATCTATGGTATACATAATGTCATTGTTTATTATTCATTTGTATTTATAAAGGAGAGTAGCAGCTTGTAGCTGCGTAAAACATCATGACAGCTCAAGCTGCTTCCCTCTCAACATTCATCAAATTGTCAGAGTGGCCAGGTTGTTGATTTTCTCTTTTTTTTTTATTTTACACACCCCATTTGCATATTATTTACATTTTTAAAGATTAAAGGAAAACATATTAATAAACCAATATTTGGGATCTAAGAAAATTATTTTCTATTAAGATCCAGCCGTTACCCATTTTGTCTCTAAACAGATTTGATGTAATCATACTAGCATCTAATGTCAAACTCATGAGTAATTGATTGCTAGAGTCAAAAATATTGATTGGGCATGTACAAAATGGTTGATTTCGTCTGTTATTTAAAAAGAAAAAAATCAGGCATGATCAGGATCTTTATACCGTATATCGATTTTGTATATATTAAGCAGGCTGAGTCCTAACACATAGCCACTCCAACAAGATTACTAGGAATGTAAAAAATATGCAAAATGCCGCGTGCGAGATTTTGTGGAATTGGCACTTTGTACAGTACTTTTTGTTTGCCAAAACTGTTATCATTTTTCCTTTATTACTGAGGGGAGAACATCTACAATAGCAAATACAATGTTAGAAAAGGGCTCATGTTCTCGATATAATTGTTAGTTTAGGACTTATTAGCTAAAGATATATAATTTTCTGGCATTCATTGGAGTTCATTTTCTGCCTCTCATCTATGGTATACATAATGTCATTGTTTATTATTCATTTGTATTTATAAAGGAGAGTAGCAGCTACTAGCTCAGTAAAACATCATGACAGCTCAAGCTGCTTCCCTCTCAACATTCATCAAATTGTCAGAGTGGCCAGGTTGATGATTTTCTCTTTTTTTTTTATTTTACACACCCCATTTGCATATTATTTACATTCTTAAAGATTACTTCATTTATCCTTAAAGACAAGGACACTCATGATTTGGGCTCTATAAAATTCTGGAACACTCTAACATAAACACATAGGAAATGAGAAGTTTATTTTTTAATCATATTTAGTCATTTTTAGTACGAAATATTTTCATTAAACAGTTATTGAAAAGAAAAGGATACTTACATATAAGAAAAAATGAAATAAAACTAATTTCATTGACTGTCATTTATAAGATGATTGTAAATACTTTGGTAAATCCCTTTACCCCGCCCACAAAAACAATTAAAATTTATTAGTAATAAATTTTTATTAGTACCATGCCAAGAATCACAAATCCTCATTATCCTAATGCCTCCATTCAAATGAGAATGCCAATCCATTAACTGCCAAATGCATTAAACATAAATTGCAATTTATGTTTATACGTACCATATAATTTTTGCATAAACTCATACAATATATATATATATTTGGACACATTACGTTCATCATCACGTGTTGTTCTTAATTTCCAGTAGGAATTAATAGTATGAAAGAAGACTCATTTAATTATAATGATCAATAATTTAGTCTTGCATTTATCTTTTAAATATACAGGGTGCATGCGGTATTGTGTCGCAATCTTATATTTGTGGTAACCCTGTTTCTAGGCGTCAGATCGAGCAACAGCTGACGCCATTTTTTCCGTTGGATCTTCCTTTACAACGTTTACTTAAAAAAGATTCTCGTCAAGATGAATGCCGAAGAGCAAGAATCAAAAAGAGGGGCCATTGTGTGCGGCATCCGCACCGGCCGGACGAATAGCGACCAAAATCAGGACCAAAAGGTGAACAGAAAGAACAACAGGTGGATCTGCAATGACCCTCAGGATGCCCCTATTGTCATGAAGACAAAATTTCCGGCCACCGTAATGGTCTTTGTCGTTGTGAGCAACGAGGTTCACGTCATGCCTCCTCACGTCTTTGAGGCCGGCCTCAAGGTCAACACCGAGGTGTACCTGGACGTGCTTCGCACTGTTGTCAAGCTGTGGATAGATCAGGTTGCCGATGGACGTCCATATGTGTGGCAACAGGATGACGCACCTGCTCACAACTCAAAAACCACGCAGAGCTGGTGCAGGAACAACTTCCCACACTTCTGGGACAAAACTTTGTGGCCGCCTAGCTCGCCAGAATGTAATCCGCTCGATTATTTCGTGTGGGGCGTGACCGAGAGGGACATCAATCGTACTCCTCACAACACCAAAGCCTCCCTGGTCGCCTCCATTATGGACGTGTTCGCCAATCTCCGGAGTGATGACGTCGCGCACGCCTGCTCGCGCTTCCGGCGGCGCCTCGAGGCCGTCATTGATGCTAAAGGCAATTTTATTCTTTGAATCTTCAAAAAGGAAGTCAATAAAGATATTCTGAAAGTTTCATCCAAATCGATTCATTATTTTTCCAGCTACAGCTATTTAAAGTTTTTTTTTTTTTAAATGCGACACAATACCGCATTCACCCTGTACATGTATGTGCAAGACTTGAGTGCGTGCTTTTGATGAATGCAATGAATCCAATTAGTGCTTGATTAATTCCTAATGAGTACATGAATGCATTTCAAGTACTCTACATAAATACTACTAAATACATTTTAAAATAAATTTATTCATTCCTATCACGGTCTTCATATACATACTTATCCAGCAATAAAATTGACTATGTAAATATATTTTTGCAGTGAATATTTAAAAAAACAAAAGCAAAAAAAAAACAACTCTTTCCCCTCTTTAGTATTCTTTGATTAATTCCACATCAAGTAATAGTTCTTTTTAAGCACTGAGTATGGCCTTCTTTTTTCCCTCTCTTTTTGGAAGCAAGGTTGAGAGATAAAATTCCAGTTCACATCATGTTGTCTGTAATAAAAAAATAAATATTTTACATACTTTGTAATTAAGCGCCATTAACTTTTATCTTCTTTTTTCTTTTTTATGACTTGGAGAATGACGTAGGGTAATGTATACATATTTATGTGTGTATTAATAGGATCTGTATGACCTTATAAGGATGCATAAGGATGGTTGGAAATGAAGAACAAAAGGCCAATAGATAAATAAGCTAATAAAATATTCGATAACTTCTAACGATGATAAACAATAAATTACTATTACGAACAATTCTTTTAACAATTGATTTAAACTATGCATGGGCAACCTACGGCCCGCAAGCCAAATTTGGCCCGCGGAAGCTTCTCATCCGGCCCCCTGGAGTCCCTTGAAATCTATAATTATCATATAATTTTAAAATAATTTGGCCCACAAGTGAACAAAGGTTGCCCATTCATGATTTAAACCATTTAAGGATGCAATGGCTGTAATTGGTCAGATCAGATGGATCCTCATCCAGAGAAGAAATTTCAAATAAAAATATTTGTTTATGTTTTTATGTTTATACTAACACAAATCCTCTCTTTTTCATTTTGCTTTTCATTAGATATTTTTATTAAAGTTCTACACTTTTTTACTATGACATTGTTATGTAAATACATACTTATAATAGGGGGGAGGAGAATTAATTGACTATCAAGAAGAAACTGTTTCGTTTCTTCAAAATATTTGTTCATAGTGACTGATTATATATATGACCCTCTACTCAATGACTTCAACAAAGTATTATGTTTATTAAGTAATAGTTAAATGAAAAAAAAATAGTAAATAATAATTAATAAATCGGTAAACTGTTGCACTATATAAAGTTCTAATAGTAAATCCATTGAAATGAACCAAATCCTTTTATAGCCTTAAAAAAACATCACATCAGAGGTGGGAACTTGCACTTAAAAGCTAACAAGCTTGAGACTTGAGTCCTTTTTGAGCAAACTTTTTTCACAATTATTTCAATTTCAATGCTTGGACTCTTTGATTTTATGTAGAATCTATTAGAACTTGAGGTACCTTCAAAGACTTTCTCCCATATTACTACGTCATACCTACACATATAAAAGGCAATAAGTGTACGCAGCTGCACATTCATCATCCGACGGCCTCGACATCACCTTTAACAATGTACATACATGAATATATCATTTGATCTACATACGAAAGTAAACTGATGACATATCATTCAGTTCCTCATCATATGTAAGCCACAAATGAAGAAACAAACAAACAAAGGTCACCTCAATTCAATAAGGCATTTCCTCTTTTATCTATGCATATATATATATATATATATATATATAAATATTTATATTTATAAAATAAGCACATCACATCCAAAAATTCCTAGATGTGTGTGCGTTACATCTTCCTTATTATGTTTATTCATCAAAAAAAGAGTCTCCCGAATCGTGACAAAAATATTAGTCAGCATCGAATATTCATCAAAGGTCAGGCACCTTTGATTTTATAAACTGTTTTTTTTTTATTTTTGTAAGGAATCAAGTTCTTTTTTCTTTTCTTTTTCGTCACCCATAGAATAGAGCCTTGACTATAATACTCTGTTTTATCATGGTATTGTTGCCTTGTCAGATAATTTCTATAAATACACAATCTATTTCAAATAGTTATAGTAAAGTGTTTTCACGTGACGTCATGATTTTGAAAGTCCAACACTATCTTAAGGATAATGATATTTTCCTCCTATTACGTATATTCGCAGATCTCTAATACATCCAGAATATAATTAATATTAAAAGTCTCGTTATTTCATAGGAATATCAAATTACATTCAATAGAGTCGTTTACTGTTTAGTCTTTTTTCTTTTTTTCATTTTTAAAGCCATTTGATGAAGATTCCTTAAGACATTTGATTCGAAATTTGTCCTTTTTATTTAATAAATGTATGCTGTGGGGGTCAGTGCAAAAGTGAGGTAACATGTACACGTAGTACAGTATGAGGTATTTGCATTATAAAGTTTGAGGAGTTGGTGTGAATCCAGGACTCTCTGCTTTTGCCTTAAATTTCTACCACCTATTCACAAGGTTGTTTTAAACCATACCACTAATTTCCTTCTCTCCATGATCAATCTTTCCCCATTAATTGTCTGTGGCATATGTCACTTTTGCACTGTGTGGTGATCAACTTTTAAAGAATATATTCACGTCATTTTTGGAATAAACTTTGTATTAAAATAATTTAATTTGGTCCATTTGATTTGATAAGTAGGAGGAGTCATTCTCATTCAGACAAACGGGATCAATATCAGAGTCATGGCTGTCATGCTCTTCATCTAACATGTTACTGTACCTTAAACAGCAATCATGAACAGTCTTATACAATATGTCATCGTGTATGGCAGTGGTCCCCAACCGTTTTGTAACTCCGGACCAGTCAACGCTTGATAATTTTACTGCAGACCGGGGGGGGGGGGGGTTGAAGTATTAATAATGACAATTTTAATAATAGTATTAATAATAGAACTTTATTAGCAATTTGCTCCAACATATCAATGCTATTATAACATTAGAAAGTAATAACTTGATTAACACATTGCTCCAACAAATTTACATATTATAACATCAAAAACTGTCCGTAATGCTAAATCAATGGGAGCCCTGAGCTGTTTTCTTTGCAATGAAATGGCCCCATCGCGGAGTAATGGCAGACAAAAACACCCGCAGTGTGTTATTTATGTCCAGTCTACTCCTTTGTCTTGTTTTGGTAGCTGTCACTGCAGAAAACCCCGCTTCACACAGATGGAAATGGCAACAGGGTTGCAAATAACAAAAGAACATGTACTTGGCATTGTAGCTTGTTGTCAGTAAAATCCGATGAGTCAATTAAGAATTATTATCAAACCAAAAAATAATTAACAACTACCCTGCACAATTAATTATCTAGCCCCAGCCTTAGATAATAAATAAAACAGAAATAACTAATTAATTCTTGTGTGCTCCGGTGCTAATTGATCTACGAACCCGTACCGGTTTGCGAACCAGGGTTTGGGGACCACTGTTCTATGGTCCCTAGTGTCATACTTGTGGAATCAGAATCTGTAGAAAATTAAAAGTGACTTTCAAATTAGAGAATTTCATCCACGATTTCTCAAAATTCATAATACATATTTAAATTGAAACTTTAATAATATTTTTTCTCTGACGACGACTTCAATTTATTATTTACGACAATAATTATCAAACACACTTTGAGTCTTTCAAGTGTCAATTAAACAGACTATTTTTGTCAAATCTATTATTTCAGTCTTCACATCATATCAATGATTGTTAGCTCAATAGTTCAAATTTCCTAATAAATATTGGACTTTTTAAATTACATTTATTAAATGAAATGCTTTATAAATTTCCACCCTCTCAAAAAGAGGCAAATACCTTATATCTCACGACTCAGTCTAAAAATTATCCTTTATTATCGAAGCACAGTACTTAGTACATGGTAATATAATTATTATTATGGTCAAAAGGATATTGCAAGTATAAATGACATAATGTATTGTGCAAATTTGACGTAGGTAGCAGCCACGTTACATATTTATATTCTACAATGAAGACAACAATGCAGTTTCAAATACATTATTGCAGATATAAGTCAGTATCAGTTCGGAGTAAATATATTATGACCAACAATGTTGTATCCATCCATGTAGAACAGTGCTTTTCAACCTTTTTGCTGGAGTGGAACCCCATGGAAACATTCCACTGGCTAGAGGAACCCCTGTGTAATAATTTGGTTGTCTTATGCAAAATTTTCGAAATTGAATTTAACATGTTGTTTATTTGGTCCTTGCTCTAATTTAGAAATTGTGGAGCCCCTGGACTGTACTGGCGGAACCCTAAGGTTCCGCGGAACCTTGGTTGAAAATCACTGATGTAGAAGACTACAAAATTTGCGTTACGTCACTTTTGCACGAAGAGCAAAATATCTAGGAATGTAAATAATATGCAAATGGGGTGTGTAAAATAAAAAGAAAGAGAAAATCATCAACCTGGTTGTAACTCTGACAATTTGATGAATGTTGAGAGGAAGCAACTTGAGCTGTCATGACGTTTTACTGAGCTACAAGCTGCTATTCTCCATTATATATACAACAATAAATAATAACATAGATGAGAGGAAGAAAATTAACTGAAATTAATGTTTGTAAATTATATATTTTCAACTAATAATAATTATACGAGGACTTGAGCCCTTTTTGTTTACATTTTATTTGCTTTATTAACCTTAATGCATGTATTCCTTCATGCGACATCTTTACTATCAGGTAGATGTTCTCCTCTCAGTAATAAAGGAAAAATGATAACAGCTTGGGAAAACAAAAAGACCTGTTTGAAGAGCCAACTCCACTTTTTTATTACAAGCCCGATTTGCATATTATTTGCATTCCTAAAAATATCTACTTCATCCCACAAATTTGGAGTCTCTTTTTTATTTATGATGCAATCCTTGACGTCAGTTAAAATGCTCTAGTACATATATATAAGTTATGCAGAATCATCACTTTTAGAAATATGCTCTAACTGAATATAAAATATGCAACATGTAACATACTTGCTCTTCAAAATAACATGCATCCATATACATACATTTATATGAACATATATGTACATAAATACCCATTCCCATTAAATTATGGACCTCACGTTCCTTTCAATAACCATTGTAGACCATTTTATGTACATACATAAAATGTAATGACTTATAAATATTGATAGACTTGAGTAATAAAATTAAATGGACCATTTTTTCCCTGAAACAGAGGGATGCAATGTACATAACTGATAACTTTAAAGATCTAGGTATGTATTTAATGACGTCTATGCAATACCATCTTAAGTCATGTCGAATATCGATAAATAACTATGAGAAGGTATTGTATGGTAAATCGAAAAAGGTGTATTTTCTTAATTTATCACTTATTCAATGTTTAGGAGTCATTTTATGTAACTTGCCACAGATATTAAGCACCATACATATATTAATAGATTAGTATAGACATTTCTAGATATTTGTTTATGGGTAAAGGAAAGTGGAGTCCTTCGAGGTATGGAAAATATATTCATCGCTGATATGAAAAGTTACTCTTTTTTTTTAGATATATGTTGTTGATTTGTCGACCCTTGTCCCTCATTAGTGCACTGAGAGTTTATTACTCTGAGCCTGCATGAGGGTCTTTATAATTTGAGAATATTCCTACACGTCGAGCTTTTTTGTTCACTCCCAACCTCGACTCACCAAAGGGAAAGGAAAAATTTGGAAAAACAACTGGTAGCTGCTACCCTTCTGTAATTTCCTTGTTGCCAACTTTTTAATATTGGGCAGAGTTATTATTTAGATATACTAGGCATTTATAAATTATATCAATATACAAATCAATCGTTAATACTTGTAATATATTCAAAATTCAAAAAAAGGGCGCGCAATTTAATATATTTTTTATATATAAAAATCATAGATAATAATAGTACCCTTTTTGTAGAGTCAAATGATCAAAATCAGCTGAAGGAAGAATGACGTAATAAGCAAACTACCAATTTGGGATACTCCTTTTTAAAGTAAAGGCTGAGAGATATGATGAAAAATATCAAAGTAATGTTTCGAATGCTGGTTCGTTGAATTACAATTAACTTTTGTTTACATGTATCTCTCTCTCTCTCCTCATATTATTATTCTCACTGAGTTAAAATAAGTAAATAAATCTTTCTGGAGCTAACTGCCACTTCCCAGTCATTGAAACCTTGTGAGGATCCAACAATAAGATCCGCAATAGGTGAATGTACTTATCGTTTTCATCATTATTGTATATACATATCTCTCAATCTTTCCTCCAAAAAGAAAAAAGGCCCAAAATTAACTGTTAGTCGGCCAATTCTTTCTTGGTTTGACTTTATTCTTTATTGGTCACAGTTGATCAAGAGGTAATTTTGTATGAGCCAATCAACGATCGGAACACTTATAAAGGGAAGATAATAAGAAAAATCACTAGCTGATAAAGGAATATATATATAGTTGAATAGCGCTGTGACCTCTCTGCATCATCAACGATCCTTCTTATTAGCATCTGTAAGGTACACCCAATCAAAGCTTATTAGAACATCAAAATGTAATTATGTTGAATGAAGGAAAAGGGTGAATTATCGGAGGTCAACAACAAACCAAATATTTCATGTACCATTTGATTCTAATAGTTTTTTGACTCGAGGTTCAAATTTGTTATATATAAAAAATCAATAGTTTACTAACTTATAAATAATTTATTTAAAATATAGTATTTATTGATTTCCTTTTTTTTTTTTTTTATTAAAATACGGAATTTTAAATAAAAAATACTCAACATAAAGTGATTTTTGCATAAATAAAGTTAAAAACGAATAAATATAACTTCTAAATTAGACTATTTAGAAGCAAATACTCTCTTGATAATGATAAAACAAATATTTGCACATCAAATAAATTCTTTATGCTTTTAAAAATAATCAAAACCAAATGCTTTTTTCAATCCCTAACAAATCCCTTATAAAAGAGGGGAATTTTGTGCCTTCGTCCGTTATTTTTTCGTGATTGAATGGTTTTATATTAAATATAAACTCATATTTGGAATTAAACTTGCCCAGAATAGGTCTTTTTTTAAGTGAATTATCAATTTTTGTTTTGTTTAAAATCTGGTCACAAAATGTCGTTTTCTCACGATTTTTAATTTAATTTTATCCATTTTGTCTCATATTTACCTACATCAACTTCCAAGCATGTCTCAATTATTTTTTTTTTTTTCAACTTGTAACGTCAGTAAAATTGCTGTATTTTTGGATACTAGCCATTTTTTTGTCCCTTATTTATGCTCTTAATGTTTTGTCTTTTAAATAACTTTTGTTTAATTATAAACATCTCACCTAAGAGCAATAGTTAAGAAGCATGACGTATTGACCTTGTTTACTAGAACTCAACAGTATCTCTGCACCATCTTGCAGCTACAATACTTTGTTAATTGTCTCATTCTCTATTGGCTATTTAGTATGACCGTTGTTTACTTCTACTAACTATCTCTGCACCGTCTATGAATATTTTATTAGTTTGCCCCTAGTTCTATTAAATAATTAATTACTCTTTTAATTTCGAGTCATTGTACTCTCTCTTTGTGTATTGGAAAGGTTGAGAGATGCAAGGAAGAGGCTCATGGGTGGGATGGAATTTGTACAAAACACAAGACATAACTGAATCTGAAATATATATATATATATGAATTAAATCATTTTGTAACTAAATATATGTGTCAAGTCAACAAGAAATAAAGTTGCTATTTCAAAAATGAGTTGGAACTACTATGAAACTCTTGAAGCAATTTTCTTTCGCTTGTATTAATAGTATATTTCGATTAATTAAATAATAACTCCAATAATACCGGCCACAATCAAGAATAAAAAACATCTGGTATTTCTGACTATTTAGTTACTATGATTCATGGTGAACATGATAGCGGATGTAGTTGATTCATAATAGTTCTACAACAGATGAACTGCTTTAGCCTCCTGTCACTAAATAAATCTCTGGGGCTATGAAAAAGATGGACGCTCTTTCAGAAATAATATCGGCTCTATGTGCAGTCGTAACATTTATCCGATTGCTCTATAAGAAGGACAACAATCTTTGGTTTCTCGATTATACGTGACATTTTAGCAAAAACGGTGCGCCATAGGTCTTAAAATGACTCCTAAATATTTGACCGTTATATTTATGAAGTAAAACATCTTAAAAGTGAATTTTCTCCTTTTCAAAATTTGAAAACAAACTTGCTTTCTTATTGACTTGACACATAATGTACATAGATACTCATTAAAATAAGTAAAATTAGGAATAATAATAACATTGAATTGTCATTTTGCTAAAAGTAATTTACCCATAAGACTCTCTGTCATTACATAATATATTAATTTCCTCACTTAAAAAAAAATTAAAATTCATTAATATTCAATAATAAATATTAACTAATTACAGGAGAAAAAAATCGATAGAAAATTCAATTAAGCAAATAGTTGAATGAAATTTGAACATTTTACTATACACATAATTTGTAAAAATTGCATTTACAATACATATATCTATAGCAAAACTTGGAGTCATTTTTGAAAACTCTCAACATAATTTTGTGAATTTATATATTAATTTATAGTGTACTTTAATATTTACGAAACTGCTTTCATTGGATTTTAATTTGAAGAATATTTTCTGGATTTTTAATTGTCAATCAATTCAATTATTTAAAAGAATTCCAATTATCACATAATATACCCTTGTAAATATACGAATAAACGAACAATTTGTAGCACTTGTCTTTTTTCATTTTATTATAATTTTATCCAAGACAACTTTTGATACTAAAAGGATTAGAAGAAAGGGCCTCAAAGGATGTTAGTTGTACATTCTAACATGAGAAACACATACTTGGATTAACTCTGCCTATATAGTACCTAGGTATGATGTTAGTTCCTTATGGAACTAAAACTAAGACCATTAAAAAGTGATAAAAATATATTTCTTTTTTTCAAAACCTTTACTTTTTGAGCTTATAAATTGTTATAAAGTAACTCTCGCGTTTCTTTATAGATTTAGAATTCTTTTAATACATGGTAGACATGTACAAAATCTTAAATATATTTTTTTCGAGTAACTTAATCCCTCTATAAGTCGGTCATTTTGAGTAATGCATTTTAAAAAAAATCAAATTTTATACGAATGAAAACCTTTGTTCCTCCGTAGGGACTTTTTTCCTATTTTGAAGGTCTTCAAATGAAGTTTCCATAACAGAGAAAATATATTCATTTTGCATAATATCTGGGATCTGTCAATTGTGGTAAAAATGAATTCCCTTGCCCCTTGACAAAAGAGACTCAATTGTACATGAGCAACATTAGATTTCTTGTAATTAACTATGAAATTTTTGATGTTAGTGAATGTAATGTATCCTCAGAGGCAATCCTTTTCCTTTTAAAAAAATTAAATATTTAAAATTTCATACATTTACCGAATTAATTAATTTAATTTAATTACTCAGCCCCTCTAGACTTTAAGTGTAGAGGCATTTACTCTATTCATTCATATCTGGACACATCTATAAATTCACTTTAAAAGTTATGATGTCTCTCTAATGCCACCTTACAATTCAATTCAATTTTGATGATGTTATTCTATCTCCGACTAATTATACACATATGTATACAAATTACATAATTAATAAAAAGAGTTTATTTTTTCTAAATTTTAAATGTGATCTTTTAGCTTGTGTTTCCACACGGATAAAACAGCGGATAGAAAGCTCAAAGATAATGAAACAACAAATATGCAATTCTTTACTAAATGGAAATGAGTTATGTAAAGACATACATTATATGTCTAGTAATATCTAATATTTACAAAAAAAAAAGTTATTAGTTTCTAGTAAAGCTATAAAAGTAATTGCGATGTTTGAGGATTGTTTTCAATCGTTATTTGATTGAGCGATTGCCGAACAATTGCTTTAAAACATGGAAAAAATATATTAGGGTGTTCCATAAATAATGAGCTAGGTTCGCTATCTCAAAATGTAAGCTAGCTAGCTCAAAAATTCCAACGGGAGCGTTCTTGTTGCATATTTTTGTGTGGGAAGCGACTGTGTGGCGCCACTCAAGTAGTATAAATAGTCAACACTCGCACCATTTCTATCTGTTACCCCATTCAGCGCTGCAATTGGATACACCCGACTTTCGCTCCTACTTCTTAATCCGAATCAAGCTCGGCAAGACAGTCAACGAGATCCACGGGGACCTCATCTCTACCTTCCCTGACTCCTGCCCTGGCCTCTCCACCATCAAGAGATGGAGAACGGACTTCGATAGTGGCAGTTTTGCTCTGGAGAAGAAAACCCGTCTAGGACGTCCCCGGGAGACGAGGACGGAGGAGAACATCGCTGCTGTGAAGCGTGTGATCAAGGATAACCCCCGGATGACCACTCGACAGGTTGCCATGGAGGTTTTTCTACCATCCACAACCGTTTTCAGGCTTCTGACGGAGGATCTAGGGCTCAGAAACCTCCTGAGTGTACTCGTTCCTCACCAGCTCTCTGAAACCAACAAGAAGCAGCGAGTGATACCCGGCTGTTTTTGACCCGGAGAGACGTGGAACCAGTAAAACAGAGCCCCTACTCACTCGACCTGAACCTCTGTGATCGGAGCCTGTTCCGGAAACTGAAGTACCTGCTCAGGGAGGACGAGTTTGTGGGCCATGAAAAGGCTACACTCGCTGTGCAGCGGGCGATGAGGAGGGTGAGCGAAAACGAGCTGTTCGACCAACTTCAAAAGCTCCGGGATCACTGCCACGACGTGATCGCATTTAGAGGAGATTATGTTTACTGATTTAGAAGTTTTTTTATTGTTTTCATGAAAATTCTGAGTTTTACTTGGTCAGGCTCATTATTTATGGAACAACCTAGTACTTCAATCCTAACTTTTAATTAATGGTATATTATGTAAATCAGGCATTAATTCTATGCCTTCAGGTATTTTGCTGTACACATAAAATTAGTTGTATGATAATTCTCTGTTTGAATGAGTATTTCTCATGATATGAATATATATATATATATATATATACATGAAACGATGATAAAATATGCATTTGTTTCTTGATGGGAATTGAATATTTATCTCACGGTTGCATTTGATCCTTAAAATTAATTTGAAATGAAATATATATCAATTTCATAATGAGTTATAGCACAGGTTGTACTAAATGGTATAGTGTTTGCTCTTATTACATTATTACATTTAGTTTCCTGATCCGTAGTATAATTTAAAAGTTCCTGTGATTAAACATACAGAGTTAATCAAACAGCATCTATCATCTATATCCTTCCGGAATGAACCACAAGCATAAATAAATTTTGAAAAACAAATCAGAAACCTTATTTCCAACACTTTTATTAATAGAAATAAGAGACTGATTTGTTCATTCAGTCAGGTTTTCTTTTTATCTAGAGATGAAAACAGATTGATTAACAGACGTTCTCCAATACAAGTGAAAATATTCATATTTACGAAGAATCTGATAATTGAATAATTAATATTAATATTAAATATTTACACAGATAGTCACTTAAGTTTTATAAAACTTTTATTCAATGACATAGTTGAAGAGATCCTTACTAGAGACTGCCCATTTGAGGACAGTTGATATTAAAAGCTATATACACAAATTAGCGTATCCTTTCAACAAATTTTTAAAAACGTTTTTTGTAGGTGTAAAATACTGAGAAAATGGGATACGAGGATCTATGAAGAGAAATCTGTGGATGAAAAATATGAAAAGGAGAATAAATATTTAGAGTTGATATTTTCAATGTTTTAACAGCTGTTTATACGTATATAACAAGCTTTTTGGGATAAACAAAAATACTACTATGTATTCTCCCTTCAGCTGTTCTTCATCAGTTGACTCTTCTGATTTGTTTATTGGTAGAGTTTATCAATGACTAGTACATCTAAATAATAACTCTGCCCAATATTTAAATGTTGGCAATAAGGAAAGTACAGAAGAGTGGCTGACATATGTATGTTTTTCCAATTTTTTCCGATCCCTTTTGAGAGTCGAGGTTGCGAGAGCACAAAAAAGCATCAGATAGTAACTGGGGGCACACTCTCTCACCTCAATAAAATGCCCATCCCTACTGATAACTGATACAACTCGAGCTACAAATAAAGATTATTCTTAATATATATTACTTAAATATATTTCCCATGTGCATTGTCCATTTTTTATTTAGTTTTGTTTTGTATGTCATCGATTCAATTATAATTGTATATATACACATATAAATCATAAATTAGTCTTATTGCAAAATTGAACATATATAATATATGTATAATTGATTTATGGGGCAAAAATGATACGAATACATACAGGGGTCTGTCCATTTTCTATCGAATAACAAATAAATAAGTAAAACATTTTGTTTCACATGTATGTATGTATAAATGACCTATAGGTCATCAAAAAACATTTTTAAAGGATCAAAAACTGGATAAAAGTTTAAAAATACAGGCTACTTTGAAGACATAATATCTTACTTTTGGGTATATTTAAAATATATTTGATATGTGAACAATCTAATGATTGAAAAATTATAGTAATTAAATGCGTAATATTTACTGAATTTTCACTGACGTTGTCTTTACTACTCCACTTGGTTGGGTGGTGATTATTATCAATGCATACAGAGGGTTTAATGTTGACTCAACATTTTCCTCTCTTTTAAATGCCATAATGAATTAAATTTTTAGTGACTTTTATTCGTGTAATTAGTGAATATAAAAAAAAACTCATTTAAAATTACAGTTAAACATAAACGTTTGTGCCGTGGATTTGCTCCTAATCCTTGGCTCTTGAGTCAAGAATAAGCTACAATTCAATGCCAGTGTCTAGTCACAATAAGTCGAATAGCTATGGTCTATAAATTTATACTCTGAGACAACTGCTTCTTTCAATAATAGATTCGGCTTTTTTATTATTTTGAGGGCTATATGTATATACATGGGTAAAATGTTGAAATAAATTTCAGATTAAGGAAGGGAAGAAACATATCAGTTGGGTTCACTACCTTGATAAAAATCAATTTGAATTCAGTCTTCTCTGTATCGTTGAGTTTAGTGCCTGCTACAACTACATATCCAAACCACCACAACTGTCGAGCAATGTTCCTTCAGATCCTATCAACCGTAAAGTTAGTATCCGTGACATCTCTAAGCTCAAAAGCAGTCGCTAACCAAGTGTCTCGTACTCCGAGGTAATACTGAATACAAACAACTTTGAATGGAGTAATAAAAAATGAATAAAACAAAACGTGACAAGATATGGTCGTTGAAAATTGAGTCATACAAAGTTTTATTGGTAGAGTTATATATTTAATTATCAAATTAACTGATCATTAATCCCCTAATTTTACACAAAAGGAACGTTCATGTAGATACAATTATATTCGTAGGAGTTAATCATGCCACAGTTTAATGCAAATAAATATTACAGCACCCCCCCCCCCTTCCCAACCCAAATTATTTCCCATTTTTTTCTATTCACGACGAGATTTTTTTGTGCACTCTCAACGTCGACTCTCAAAAGGGAAAAGAAAATTTTGGAAAAACAACTGGTGGCTACCCTTCTGTAATTTCCTTGTTGCCAACTTGTTAATATTGGGCAGAGTTATCATTTAGATATACTTTACATTGATAAACTATATCAATCACAAATCAATCGTTCATACTTGTATAATATTCAAAAATTCAAAAATAGGGCGCGCAATCCTTGATTTAATATATTCTTTATATATCCATATCATAAATAATAATAATGCCCCTTTTGAGTTCATAACACGTAGAGTCAGCTGCTTTAAATCAAAAGAGTCAACTGATCAAAAACAGCTGAAGGGAGAATACAGTGTATTTTTGTTTATCCCAAAAATAGCTACTTATAATCGTAGAAAGTTCTCAACGATACTGAGAAGACAGAATTCAAATTGATCATCCAGGTATTAGAACCAATTGATATGTTTCTTCCCTTCCTTGTTCATGTCTAGTTATCGGTCAATCACTCACTCAGTAGAGTTGTAAATCTTATGCAGTTTTATGCGTGGGAGATTTCTTGGGGTTGGCACTTTGAACAGTACTTTTTGTTTTCCAAAGCTTTTATCATTTTTTATTTATTCCTTAAGGGAGTGCATCTATTTGATAATAAGGATCTTGCATGATCCGTGTAACGCGTGTAATACTCAACTAAAAAACACAATCAATTATTTCAATAAAATGCCTGTTGTAGTGAATCGTCGATTATCGATGTGAATATGTTTGGAGTTTCGACAGGGATTCCAATTCTCTGTTGATCAAAGAGTTCCCAATTATCTTTATGAACCCATCTAAATCCCTATTTCCCTACTTCGAGTATGTAATGGCTCTAAGGAGGTAATCTCTATCTATCTAAGCTATCATTGGCTCTATAGATTTCTCAAAATCTATCGTCCTACGAAGAGTTGGAAAATGCTCTAATGGCCAACTTAAAGTATTATAGCCAATAGCAATATGTGCCAAATGTTCCAAACTAAATTAATAATTTCAATGTAGGTATTAAAAATATTTCCTCTATGATTCAAGATTTTTGGGATATTTCCCTGGATTTTCCAACTAATGAAATCATGTCACTTTGGTCATTTTAAATCTCAAATTTTGATAGAGTCTGAGTTTCATCTGATGATCATTGCATGAGACCTTCTGTTAAACTTGACATTTTCGGGACTTTATGATCTTCACCGTATTGAGAACCATTAAGGTGTCACATATTTTATGATATGAGTTTTTCTGTATTTAAATAACTTCCTATCGTGGATTATAGATTCTGCTGACATTTTCTCCAATTAAATGTATCATTTATTCATCTCAATCAGACATGAACATTTGGTTTTGAGTGATTCAGATGTTATATCATGACACTGATGTTGAAAATCTATAAAGAAGTGTTGTCATTCCTTGATCTTGGACAAACCTTCTTTACTTTCAAATGTCGCAGTAAAAAGGAACAGATTTTTGAGTATAGAGCATGAACTTGACAAAATGTGGATGAATAACGATTCTGAGTGGGACATTGGAGGAAACAAGCGTCTTGGTCTTATTTGTAACGAAATGAAAAATATCAGAATTATTTTGAATTACGTTCCTTGAATAAATCTCAACATTTATATCGTGATTATAGCTTTGACGTGTTGTATAATGCTCAACTTTTTCAAGGCTTCTGTTCCAAATTCATTTAGACGGTATCTCACTAAGCTGGGATTATTGACATAAATTTAAAAAATTTCATCATCAGGGATCCAGGGTTTTACGTTAATTCGATTAGATAATTTATTGACTATTCCTTTATCTATGAATTTATTAAATTGCTAATCGTTTATTAATTGTGTAAATTTCATTATATGTTTTCCATAATATATATATATATATATATATATATATATATATGATCTTTCCTTCATTCTTTAAATTTGAAGTTACCACTGATGAAAGAACAAATATCACATACATGTTTTGGCATCCCTCATAACATATATATTTGAGTCTTGATCTTATTTTGAGTCGTAATAATTTGTGCTAATTTCAAATTTATTAAAAGTCTTAAAGGAGAGGTATGTTTCTTAATTACATTCTATTATATTGTTTCAATCCAGTATTGAAAAAGGGAGACTCAAACAGTTATTTGGATTACACCCCTTGTATGTACTACTCATTTTTAAGCCTTGTAATTGAAAGGAATATCAACTTTTTGGATAATAAAGAAAGTACAATGTTATCAAAAAAGGTCTCAAGTCCAATTCCCCGTAATAATTGATTAATTATTTGTTTAAAACTTATTCGCTAAACTAAATAATTTTCTAACTTATAAAATTGAATTTATTTTCTTCCATCCACTGAAGGATTAAGAAACCAGCTGAAATCCTTCTGCGCCCTACTACTTTTAAACATTACTACTACGCTACATTTAAAAATTAAATACAATTCTTATTTACTTTGTACCCAACATATTTGTATATTTGTCTATGGAAATAAATACATACATATATTGACGATAATATCATTAATTAGTTATTAAGAAATAAATTAATCATTTTGTAAAGTAGGTACTCAGAATATAAACGTGACAAACAACCTTCAAGTTAGGATAGAAAAAAAAATTCTCTCGCAATATTCAAATAAAACCACAAAACCTCTATTTAAAAAAGTTACGTTACTTAAAATATTCTCTAAATATTAATGTAATTTTATATTGTATGTACACTTATAAATCATCATTCATCACACTCTCTGGTCATACAAATATGGGTTATCTACTACTTCTCAACTTGAGGCTTTATTTCAATTATTATAGTAATTACCTCATTTTGTTAGTTAAGCAACAAGAACCATCATACTGATCTTAGTTTTATTCGAGTTAGGATTGTTGTATGACAATTTCAGAAAGTAGAACTGATAGATGGTTAGCGTTATTTTATTTTATACCTTGTAGTTCTGAATTTTTTGTAAATTCTATACCTTTTCAAGTTCAATATAGGAATAAATAATAAAAAACAATATTTAGGAAATTTAACATAATAAGAAATTTTATAATTAATGAAAATAAAAAAATAAGGTGAGACGAGGAAGTTTCAAAGAGGATACAGCAATGGAGTGGGTGCTTGAATGCTTAAGAAAAGCAAATGATGTATGCATATGGAAGGCCAGTAGTACTTGTTATTGATAGTGCTCCGGCTCACTCCAGGATTGAAGAAGATGTTTTGAATTAATAAGAGTTTTCAATTCACAAAATTTTATGACTGGGGTCTTACTTCAATGCTCAATCCAATTGAGCATATTTGGTCAATATTAAAAGCCTTTGTGAAAAGAAAATTAGCTATATAGAAAAATTGAGAATATTTTAAATGCTGAAAGAAATGATTTAAGCATTTTGGAGCAAAGATCAAGAGCAGCTCTGGAACAATGAATTGAAGAAGGACTATATAAATGAAATTACCTCAATGATTTGTAATAATTGTATTGCTAGCATTCAGAATCGTTTTGTAGATGTGATTAATTTTGTTGACATGAAATTCTAATAAATTTATTGTTATGTTAAATTTCATAAATATTCTTCTTTATTACTTATTTCCATATTGAACTTACTTACTCCCATATTGAACTTGAAAAGGTATAGAGGATTTGTTCAGTCTACCATATTAGTGAGGAAGAGATTACTAAAGAATGGAATTGCGCCTTTTGTAAAGTATTTTGATGCTTTTTCAAGAAATTTTATACTTTGTGTGTTTTGCAAATGACCCCAAAATTCCCATAAAAACATGAAGGATAAAAGATAATTAATTTAAATTTAATTAATCAATAAAATATTTCTAAAAGTCCCCTTATGTCTTGAGTGTAATAAAATGGGTTAAAGTGACCCATTCACAGTTAAGTTTTGCTCCATCACACATCTTCACAAATTTATATTCAATTTAAAATATTCAAGGTTGCTGATATTCAATTGTCTTTTTCTTTTCTTTTCTTTTCTTTTGCCTAGATTAACTTTATAAGGCTTGAATTTGTCATTCCGTTTTCCTTAAATGAGTAAATTCCTTTAATAACAAATCTACCTACCAATGAGATAGTTTTTCGAGATAAGCTACATATTTTAATCATTGCTTTACCTTCAATAGTCCCCTATACTATTTGAACCAATTGTATGGCACCATTGTGTTTGCTAGGATTGTGTTGCAAAGGGACATCAAATAGTAACTTTGTCTTAATTTGTAATGCTCTTTTTGAAAGGCTCTCACGCCTATATTCTAAATATTTACTTAATTTACAACTTAATTAGTATAAAAATGATTAATTAATTGCTTCATAATTATTATTATTATTATTATTAGTGTTAATTTATGCAATGATAAAGATAAAATAATGTCGAAGAGAAAGTAAATCAAAATTGTATTTAATGTAAGTCTATTAATGCATAAAGTTTAGTTTCAAATATTTTGTGATGATTTATTGTCAATTGTCAAATATTTGCAATGAATTTTGAGTTAGGGTGTGTACATTTGAATGTACGTTGTAGTCTGATGAACACATATGTAGAGTTCATTTTCTATCTAAAAAATACTACTTTAAGTATAGGGGAAGGGAGAATTGATACACTCTCTCAGTAGCTCTTATTAGTGAATATTTTCATGAGTGGATCAACCCATTGAGGAATGACTATGTATTCCTTCATTGAATATCACATTGAGAAGGATAAAATAAAATAAAAGTACTCATTTTTTTTTTGTTTAAACTGATTTTTGCATTTTTAATTTTGATTAAACGGTTAGAATTTCATACAAACTTTTTATTCTGCGTAAAAGCACACTGAATAAACAAAAGTACATTTATAGAAGTACTTTTCAAAAACCACATACCTTTGAAAGCATAGCAAATAAGCAAAAAGCCTGACAGGGGAGAGTTGATACAGTAGAAAAGGGATATTTGATAAAGATGTACTTTAATGCAATAAAATATACTTTTAAGGATGATTAAAATGGTTTTTTTTTTGTATTCACAGTAGTATACTGCGATTGTACAAATGCAATGAACTTGCTGCACAAAAGTAGTCGAGACAAATGAGACAGAAGCAAACTCGAAAAACTAAAAAGGCACTTTTTATGTAGAAGAATAAAATAGATAGAGATACATTTGACAAAAAAAATTAACGATTTCTATCTCACAAACTTTAATATATGTACATATATTGCAACAAAGTCTATTAATTAAATTTGTACACAAGATATTAATTTACAATTTGCAAACATTAATGGATGAAACTGATGCATACAAAAAGGATATCAATTCCCCTCTGATTCTCTAATTATAATTTTCATGGTAATTAAAGGGCTTCAATTAAACCTTACTGTGTAACTCAAAATGTAGGAACATTCGTTCTCTTGTGACCAATTAAGTTTATTATTTGGGCATTGTTTATTTCAATACCAAAAAAAAAAAAAAAAAAAGAATGCAAATTTAATCACCAGTGATACTTTAAGACTTTTCCTTGTTGTATTGTTTGCATATTATTTTGAAACTTTCTCAAAATGAAGTCTTAATCAAAAAGTTTGGAAATGTCTATATATATATAAACATACTAACGAGTAGATAAGACCTTCATTTTTTTGTATGATTAACCGATATCAAAAATAGAAGGAGTAATCTTGACATTTGTAGATATTTTTTTTAGATGCTGGTCCATCCTTAAACCTGCAAATACTAATCTTCAGTCGGTATATCAAATAAAAAGAAGGCTAAAATTAACCTGGCAACCCTGACAACATGATGAATTTTTAGGAGAAAAGATGTGTCAGGTGACATGACGTTTTATTACGTCAGATACAAGTAACTATTCTCTTATCCTTTTTCAGGGAGAGGCATTGATAGGAATGTAAATAATATGCAAAATACCGCGTGCGAGATTTTGTGGAGTTGGCTCTTCGAACAACAGGTCTTTTTGTTTTCCAATGCTGTTATCATTTGTCCTTTATTACTACTGAGGGGAGAACATCTACAATAGCAAATACAATGTTAGAAAAGGGCTCATGTTCTCGATATAATTGTTAGTTTACGACTTATTAGCTAAAGATATATAATTTTCTGACAATAATTTGAGTTAATTTTCTGCCTCTCATCTATGGTAAACATACATTATGTTATTATTTATTATTGATTTCTTCATTTGTATATGTATATAATGGAGAATAGCAGCTAGTAGCTCAGTAAAACGTCATGACAGCTCAAGCTGCTTCCCTCTCAACATTCATTAAATTGTCAATTGAGTTACCAGGTTGATGATTTTCTCTTTTTTTTTATTTTACACACTCCATTTGCATATTATTTACATTCCTATTTATGGTCTATGACGTCAAATATATATGTACATGTATAGTATATGGTTCAAGGTTCTTTAATCCCTTCTTTTGAGCAGTGCTATCTTTTATCGAAAACTAATATCTATTTCTCTTTGCTTAAATGAAAATAAATCAAAGAAAATACAAGAAATTTCGTAAAAAAAAGGAAAGGTCCTAATAAAAATAGCAGAAGATATTGCATTAAAAATGAACACAAGGATAACAATAACAAAAGTTGCATCAGTATCATTGCAGAATAAATGGTGTATGAGGTACTTCAAGGAGTACATTTATGGGTGTAAAAAAAAAAAAAAAAAAACCATCAAGACATTCTATGATATCATGAGCTTGATTGGACCTACTATTCCATATTAATAATAATAATAATTATTCCTTGCAGTGTTTTTTGTGGAATAATATACTTATAGAATGGATAATATTTTCTTGCTTTATTTTATCAACTTGTTTATCAAATTTGTACACAATGAAAAGAATAGAAACTCATTTATTCAACATTGTTCAAATAATAACCAATGGAATAATTTGAGGATGCTTGCTTTTGAATTATATGGACTTTTGATCATGAGATTGAAAATCATATTCAATTTTGCTTCCATGGTAACCACATGAAATAATGATAATGAAAGTTTCTCAATTTTAATATATGTGCATATATGATTATAAACCATAATGACGATATTTCTCAAACTTTTACGTTTGAGTATTCCAAAAAACTTTAGGAACAAGAACTAATATAATCAAAGTTCACTCTGTCTTTAAATGGTACTATAGATGGTATTTTGATAGTTTCTCGACATATAGTATAAAAATCAAATAATATTTATAGATAAATTTGTTTGTCAATACCTATATTTTATAAATTATATATATATATATACATATATATACAAACACATCAGACGAAAATAATGTTTTTCTCAATACATTATTGAAATAGATTTTAAATGTATTTTCAATTAATGGCAAATATAGATAACTAAGTTAGTAAACCTTGTTGGAAAAATAAATAACATTTAGAGCACAAAAATAAAAGATATATGTTAGAAAAAGTAACTATGTAACTTAGTAACGCATGGTAGTAGATATACTTAATAATCCTTTCATATACGTTTTTTATATTTACAGAATATAATCATCAAAAAAATGATTTGATTCAAATATATGTAATAAGTTATGATTTTAATCTTAGCGTTAATTTATTTGCCATTTCACAATTATTTTTATCTAAAAACAATGAAAAAGCCTCAAAATAGGCCTTTTGTAAGTCTTTGAGGTCAATGAGGCCGGTTTTTAAGCAAAAGAAAAAAACAAATACATTAAAAAAAACAAGATTGAAAGTTTCAATCTATACGCACGAGCCAATTTTCACCAAACAATTTTTACAAAGGTTTGAATGAGCAAATAATTCAGATACATAGAGTTTTAGTCAATAATAATATGTGTGTACATAAAATATAAAAATAAATATAAAATCTGTCAGTTCTTTTATGTATATATATATAAAAGAACTGTATATATATATATATATATATATATATATATATATATATATATATATATATATATATATATATGCATAGACACGCAACCTCTCTCTTTCTCCCTTTTTTTAAAAAAAAAAAAAAGAAAGAAAAATTACAAAGGTTTGAAAGAGCAAATAATTCAGATATATAGAGCGCGATGCGAATGCTCACGCTAAAAACATGGAGTAATGTACAAAAATCTAACAACAACATACAAGAAGTGATTTTTTGGACAATTCTCATGGGCTATAAATCTAAAATTAGATATTCAGTGATACTAAACTTTAAATAAAGTAAAAAAAATAAAAGTATAATAACTCGATAAAAATATTTATAAATTTGGACTAGAGATTTGGTAATCTACTTTGAACTTGTACCCACTTCTCCCTATATTCAGTATCAGCTGGGAGCAGAATTTTTTCCTCGTTTTATTACCTTTAGGTGTATTATTTTATCAAATTGGCGTATTGTGAATATAAAATTAATTAGTATCGCTTGTAAGCAGTAGATTAAAAGTATTGTGTCCACAACGTTGATTTTGGAAAATCATTGTATTGTGCGGAAACATATTAGATCTATATCTATGAGAGGAGACTTTCAGCAATTAGACAACAGATGTCGCTAGGAGTATTTTTTAAAAGTCCCAAATGTCTTATATTTTTTCTTTTTGTCTGTTATCTGGCCACAATATTCAGTTCATTGTTTGTGAAGTTTCAACCAATAAAACAATGCATTTTTATTGGTTCTTAAAAATGTTGAATTTAGTGCCTTTCAAACTACGATTTGCGAACTTCCTTGATTTTCTGTGTTCCTTTGAAGAAAAACACTTTTAAAGCACATCAAATGGCTATAGAAGCTTACAGTGAACGTGCTCTAAGCAGAGCACAGTGTGGTCCGACCGGCCACAACCCTAAAACATTGGCCAAACCAGATTGCTTCAGCTGCAATGCAATGCTGTGTGTTTTCTGGGATCAGTTTGCTTTGATTTGGTGTGAGATCTTAAAAATGTGTGGTTAGCTGTGGCTATTATTGGAAAGATTAAATTTGTCACCATTTTTTCACAATACACGTTAACAATTGAAAAAAGAAGTCTCATTTCATAGGGGTAGAACTTGTACCAATTCTCACTAAATAAATTTCCCCGTATTGAATATGAAATTCCTACGTAAAATTATGATTTTGAAAGTTTGAAAGAAGACTTTGATAAAGAAAATATTTTTGTTATTCGAAAATTTGTTGAAAAAACATTTTTTTGTACATTTCTTAAACTGGAAAGTTAGTAACCATTTAGAAATTGGGTTACATTTTGAATCAATTTTTTTTGTACGAAATTTGTTAGTATATATGATTTAATGTAATTGCCATTTGCTTCTATAACAACCTTGATACGAGATTGGAAACTTTGACATGCCCCAATAATATATTGCTTTGGAAAGCTGACCCATGCTTCTTGAATGACATTTTGTAGGTCCTCCAAATTTTCTCTAATGAGAATTTTCAACTGTAGAATACCTGAGTTAAAACAGTACAGTGAGATGGCATTTCCATCCAATTCAAAGACCCCAAGGACCATTATTTGAGGTAGAAATTTTAAATAGGACACCCTTGGGACCTTTTTCCTTGATTTAAATAGCCCTCAGTCATTTTGGAGATTGTGGTGCTGCTCATCGTTTGAAAATCCTTTTGTCCAAAATTGTCTTTACAATTGAATCATTGTACCTTAGAAACATCAAGATTCTTTTGGACCTTTCGAGGCATTTCTCGATTATTCGTTGATTTAAAGGGTGCTTAAGAGATCTTCTACAATCCTTGAGGAATATTAATTATGTTTTGCCACGAAAAATTGATGGAGGACAGATTGACAAAAACGAAGACGAATTCCCAGCAATATTCAAAATCATATTAAGTATCATTTCATAGATATACAGCTGGTATATAGAGGCGATAGGGTGCTTGCAGGGGAGTCACATTGTTACTCCAAGGCAAACGTATTTTTAAATATAAATGCACTAATGAGAGTTGATTGAAGGACTTGAATTGCAATTTTCATCTTGTATTCATGACTCCTCCAACTTCCACCCATTTGACTTCATTCAACATCATTTTTTAAGAGCTGAAATAAGTTATTTGTCTAACTTGTTGCCTTTATATATTTATTTCTCTATGGGTGTAACCCTCAGGAAGGAATTACATATTTTGTACTGTCTTGTCAGATTTGATTTCAAATTTTTGATTTGTTTATATGAATTTTCTTTCAATTGGTTGTTATTTTTTTTTTTGAAGGATACTGAAGACATATCAATTTGAAGGACTCTCAATACTTTGATCAACAGAATTTCTCTCTTTTCAAGAAGTAGAAAGTCATGTGAGAGCAAATTAACTTATTGTTTATCTAATTGAACACAATGATATATATATATATATATATATATATATATATATATATATATATATATATATATAACTTGGCCTTTATGTGTACTTTGAACGTTGACTGGCTGCACACAATTTAGCAGTTGTTGACACTGTAAAGAGTTCTTAAATGTTGCAACGAAAATTAATCTTACAGTTGGGAAGAGTTGACTAATACAATCAAATAATTTTAATTCGTTTTTTCTTATATGTATTTTTGGATATAAAAAGGATTAGAGACAGACTACTGGGCGTCAAGGAAACTATCATAGGAAGAACATTTGTGTAATACGTACTTAAATAATGTGTTTTTAACATGTAAATAACATTATCCATAGTCTTTTGTGGTTTGTGGAATTTCTTCATTTTGAAAGGATGGACTTTGTAGATCAAAATATAAAGAGTCCTTTTAATTATGTCATTGGCTTAAATGCCATGCATAAGATAATTCGGAAACTTTCCATTTTTTCATAGATTGTTTATATACAAAATTAAATGCTAGTGTCATTGAGCCTCCTATTTAAGAAAAAAAAAAGTGTGCATCTGATTTTAATCATTGCCAAACGAAAATATTTAGAACTATGTGCCCTTATTGATAATCTGTTGATCAATTTGTCAGACATACGGGATGAGGATTCACTTTAATTTCAAAAGAGTTCAAAGTCATTGTGGCTAGAGTCACAGCCTAAATTAGAGTAGGGTCGTCATACTAACTAACTAACTTTACAGAGACTCAAATAAAACTCTCTCTAAATTCTTCATAAAAACTATTTATGTACGTTTTTTTTTTTTCATTTTTTTTTTTGTAACTTCCTTAGCCCAATTTTCTCCTTTTTCCTTTTTCCTTCTTTCTTTCTTTCTTTCTTTCAATATTTATCTTTAAATTAAATATTAAATAAACAGCAATGCTTCATACAAACAGAAATAGTATCTGCAATGGAAATTCTTTTTTTATGTATAAAAATTTAACTTTGGAAACAACTTTCTTTGTATGTATATTAAATATTAAAAGTAAATATAACCTTTCAACAAAAAGAAAATAAATAAAAGACTTTTCGAAAAAGAAAAAAAAGTACAAAGATTTATTTTTAACGTCAATGAGATTGTAGGAAAAGTGAGCTTGAGGGGACAAAATGGGTTTTTTTAATTTTGAATTCAGTTGTTTTTATATGAAGGGTTAGTAAATTTATTTTTGTATGGTTAAATGATTTTACAAATATTAGCATACCATATGTAGGAATGTAAATAATATGCAAATCGGGCTTGTAATAAAAAAGTGGAGTTGGCACTTTTAACAGTAGTTTTTGTTTTCCAAAGCTGTTATCATTTTTCCTTCATTACTGAGGGAAGAACATCTACCTGATAGTAAAGATCTTGCATGAAGGAATACATGCATTAATGTTGGTTAATAAAGCAAATGAAATGTAAACAAAAAAGGGCTCAAGTCCTCGTATAATTATTATTAGTTAAAAATATATAATTTCCTGACATTAATTTCTGTTAATTTTCTTCCTCTCATCTATGTTATTATTTATTGTTGTATATATAATGGAGAATAGCAGCTTGTAGCTCAATAAAACGTCATGACAGCTCAAGCTGCTTCACTCTCAACATTCATCAAATAATTTTGCAATTTTCAAAATCGGTACATTAGTTTTGGATTTATTGCTATTTTTGCTAAAATTTCATTATTTGAAACAATTTTTCAGAAAAATAAGTCCATAAATAGTAATCTCTGCTCTGAATATATATTTATCTTCAAGTTTTTAGTTTGATAATAATGGTTATTCATTCATTAACAAAAAAAAAAGCTTTAAGTGTTTAGATATTTGTATAATTTAAAAACAATAATTGAAGATTTAATAATGATATTTATAATTATTTCTAAAATATAAATAGGAATGTAAAAAATATGCAAATGGGGTGTGTAAAATAAAAAGAAAGAGAAAATCAACCTGGCCACTCTGACAATTGGATGAATGTTGAAAGGAAGCAGCTTGAGCTGTCATGAAGTTTTACTGAGCTATAAGCTGCTATTTTCCTTTATATATACAACAATAAATAATAACATAGATGAGAGGAAGAAAATTAACTGAAATTAATGTCAGGAAAATTATACGAGGACTTGAGCCCTTTTTGCTTACATTTTATTTGCTTTATTAACCTTAATGCATGTATTCCTTCATGCGAGATCTTTACTATCAGGTAGATGTTCTCCCCTCAGTAGTAATAAAGGAAAAATGATAACAGCTTTGGAAAACAAAAAGACCTGTTTGAAGAGGCAACTTCACTTTTTTATTACAAGCCCGATTTGCATATTATTTACATTCCTACTTATAAGTTATAACCCGTGAGCTAAAGATGGTTTTTTTTGTTGTTGTTCTGTAAAATACATTAAACCTTATTGAGCCCCTATTTTTAAGGCTTTAAAACTATGATTGAGAGATACAATAAATTTATCATTGTAAATTGTAAAAAAAGAAAGAGAGAAAAAAAAGGCTACTCAACAGAAAATACTTTATTCAATGATATTTGACAAATTTTCACTAACGATGAGAAAAAGAGTATTTTTTTAAAAAAAAGTTATATTTTAAGTTAAATATTTTCTTCAAATGTAACTAACTCTACATAAGAGGCAAATATTTTGGGCATGTATGGTCGTATACACAAGTACAAAACATAATTTTAATATATTGATATGATAATTTATTCTTCTCTGACTTGGTTATAACAAAAAAATGTATTTGTTGTTATAAATACTCCTTAATGTATCAAATGAGGCCTCAGTTATGAGCATTTGTGATGTTTTAATGAATCTAATATTTATTTATTTTACTACTAAGCAATGCAGAAACTAATTAAAAAACATTCATGTATGTAGTTTTGCAACATTATTTCATTAGATAATCGTATAATATATTACCCTAGATACTAGCAATTTCTTTGCTATCTTACTTGATGGTCTTTTGGTGGATCCTTTAGTAGTCACACGTTTATTTTTTATGTATTAAAGGCCTTATTCTTGGCACAGTGTAGCCCATTAAAAAGTACAAATATTTAGCCATTATAATCATTTTTTCATTTGGGTCAACTGAGGAAATCAAATGTCAGTTTAAATGCATATACCTTTATTCATTGTATCCTCAAAACATCTCATTCTTAAAAAGATTTAACCTTAATTAGGTTGGTAATAGATAGCTAAGCTGTGTTTCAAGGAACACGGTTATTTTACAAAATGGACGTTGTAAAAACATATTCGAGCGCATTTTATTTACTGAACAAAGAGCTGTCTAAAATGTATCAATAAAATTGATGTAGAGTTAATGAATAGTGATGTCCTAAAAAGGAATTAGTTTTCCTTTTACTGGTTATTTGACCAATGTTTGACGAATTAGGGTGTCTGTTAAGTCTTAGGGTCTAATTGGGTGTCTTTTGATACCAAAAAAAAAGAAACAAAATAAAACAATTGAGACTATTTGAAATATTTGGATAAATATCCAAACTTACCTCAAAAGAAATTAAGGAATTTTACACTTAAAAAAAAAGTAAACAAATATATGAAATTTTGCTTTAGTATCATCTACACATTACACCTTTTTGATTAAAATAGCAAATTTAGTTTTGTATAAATTTTTATGAACACTCAGTATTTGCTTAGCCAAAAGTATCCAAATTGTATACAAACGAACTGCAGCTGTTTGTTTGTTTGTTAGCGTCTTACAGCCAAGTGATTTAAATGATGTATACAAAAAATTTGCAATACTTTTCAGTTCGAGTTTGTTGGTTCTGATTCTAATGGTTCAAAAACAGGTACTATTAGAGCCTATGCAACAGACAGACAGATGTAGCTACAATCTTATAAATTAAAAACTGAATAGAAGCAACTTGTGAATCTTTGATTTTGAATTTCTTTTTCACAATCATTTTAGTACCATTCAAATTGGAGTTTCTTCAATTCGTTGTGCTTGATCAGCGGAATGACGGAAATAAAGTGAGTGAATCAAGTCGATCTACATATTTATATACCAAGGTTGGCACCGGACAACAGAACTAGTAGGATGTCAATTTACCGGACAAATATTTAAAATTCCACTCACATATTGCCCATGAACTTAATAAGCTTAAAATGATATGCAGGCTATATAAGAATGATATCAAGGCATGTAAATGACCAGTATAATGTTTTGTATTGATCATTTTCCCTACTGCAGCAGCTGCTGATTTGAAATCAAAGGTAGTGAGTGTTTCTCTGCAGCTTCCAATGTCTTCCATCAGTCTTGTTACTTTGTACTCTCCCAAGCGACTTTGCTCCACTGTTTTAATTCAGTTCTGCAAAGATAAACCTCTCTCTGCTAGCAGACTAAAGACGGGGATCCCACAAGCTATTTTACCCAATATTTTACCCACTCGCTTCTTGGAATTACTTCTTCTAATATTAACTTTTTAGTGTGGTTAATATTAGAAGAAGTAATTCCAAGAAGCGAGGGTCTGCTCGCACTTTCGGTCTCGTATAGAGGCTGTAATTAAGGCAGGAGGGGAATCATGTTTTATTTTTTTAATCTGAAGAAAATCCTATTTGTGACACAGATAGCTTGTATGTACACCCTGTAAATCTTCCAGCTGACAAAATTAATTGTCAAAAGTAATAAGAAATATTTAAAACACATATAGTACTTTTTTTTTTCTCTAACTACGAGTTGTTCGAGAGCCTATACCGTACTTACACCCAGCCTAATGGGTTAATAGGCTGAAATGATACGTGGAAATTGCATATTATAATGCAATTCAAATTTTTGTTTAGAGGTATATTTTCAGCAGAAACTGTGATCAGTTGGCTTAGTACATGTCGTGAAATCATGTTTGAACAGGATTTTACAAGTGAGCCTTTTAGGGCGGCATTGCTTTTGTTGTATTTTGGTCTTGACTCTTGTTCTGTAAAGAGTTTGTAAGAGTCAACAACGCTGCTTTATCTGAAGAAACAGTTGGGGAATTAACATCTGATGATGACGGATGGGGAGTCCGACATCCATAATGATGAGTTCATATTGAATGAAAATGAATTTTCATCCAGCTCAGAGGATTCACTCTTAGGTAAAATGATTTAAATACTTTTAATTGAAATTACATATTTTTGTTTTATTTACATATCATTTTTTTTTAATAAAGCACAAATTTGTTTATTTGATATATATATATATAGATATAGATTATAACCTATATAAAAAAAAATTAAAAATTGGGAAATTGGATAAATACTACCTCAAAGATAAATATACGTATTTATGTAATTCATAAGTATGTAAATATAACCAATAGTTGAAGAAGAAAATAAGAATAATAAATATACTTATTGAATTTTCTATCTCACACTTAATTTTTAAATTTTTATTAATATACATCAATTTATTTTATTTTAAAGATAATAACGGCTTTATATGTCGTAGGGTACATAAATATTTCTAGTTCCAAAAACTTCCGATAGGTAGAGTAGCTTTTAAAAAAGCTTTCTTTTTTTGTTCTTCTCCTCTCTTTTATTCATATGCCATCTATTTTTGTAAAAGGAAAACAATAAAATAAGTAAGTTGTAATCAAGTTATATAATCTGCAGTTTTAGGTATGAAGTTGTCTCGAACAAAACTGAATTTAAGAATATTATGATTCCTTTTGTCAAAAAAAAATGATAAAAAAAATGAAGGAATAATTACCTTGAAATGTGGAAATTTGATTATAAATAACAAAATTAAGCTTTATTCCACAATAATTACATTTCTATTGTTGTATATATATATAGGAATGTAAATAATATGCAAAATGCCGAGTGCGAGGCTTTGTGGAGCTGGCTCTTCAAACAGGTCTTTTTGTTTTCCAAAGCTGTTATCATTTTTCCTTTATTACTACTGAGGGGAGAACATCTACCTGATAGTAAAGATGTCGCATGAAGAAATACATGCATTAAGGTTAATAAAGCAAATAAAATGTAGACAAAAAGGACTCAAGTCCTCGTATAATTATTATTAGTTCAAAAATATAATTTCCTGACATGGATTTCAGTTAATTTTCTGCCTCTCATTTATGGTATACATACATAATGTTATTATTTATTATTGATGTCTTCATTTGTATATGTATATAAAGGAGAATAGCAGCTTGTAGCTCAGTAAAACGTCATGACAGCTCAACTTGCTTCACTCTCAACATTCATCAAATTGTCAGAGTTACAACCAGGTTGATTTTCTCTTTCTTTTTTTATTACAAGCCCGATTTGCATATTATTTACATTCCTAGGTATGAAGTTGTCTCGAACAATAATTACCTTGAAATGTGGAAATTTGATTATAAATAATAAAATTAAGCTTTATTTTACAATAGTTACATTTCAATTGTTGTATATATATATATATATATAATGTACAATTATATATATGTTACAAGTTTATTGCATGTAAAAATTAGATGTAGCGTTTATAATTAAAAATTCATAATTATTGTGAATATGTGAATATTGTCAATATCAACATTCAATCAAATGCTCGATATATGATAATTTTTGATACTTTTCTTACAACTATTCACAGACAAACATTCTATGACACATAATAAATTAGTTATAGAGTCCTTAATTTGATTTTTTATAATTAATTACACATATTTATTTGTCATATATATATATCAAACCACACATATTAATTAAGTTTGCATACCTTAAGTATGCCCTGAATTATGTCAAAATTAAATGACTAGTTGAAATATAATATATACATATATTGAATATTTATAAATTTGTAACGAATCAAATTCTCTGATTTTATATTACAATCATACAATAAAATTAATCAATTGACTTTGTTTGACACATATGTATAATTATATTTTTATCCTTCAAACATCTTTTATTAGAGAAAGTGTTAATTTATATTTATAACTTATCATGAATTTTATCTACAAAATGTATCATAAAATGATTGATATCTATGTATATATGTCTAGAATAATGTTCGCGTTTTTGTATACCTTTGTTCATTAGCTTCGTAATCATTCAAACAGTTTTGTATATTTGTGACAAATATAATGGTAGATAAGTTGGGTGAAAAAAAGATATTGAGTCTATTACAAAATAGCGTTTAATTATATTTTGAAAATCAAAGAAACTTTAACTTCAATTTCTTCTTTTTTCAAAAAATGGGGGGTCACTATATGTAAATATGATTATATTTCCCAATGGACACTGATTGAAATCTCAGAGTTCCTCAAAGGAACTTGGAAAATGATAGTCATCTATGTAGTTACAAATCGATAGACGTGTGTTCAACCTGACAGAGCTTCATTTAAAATGTATGAGATGGGAATTCAAAACTGGTTTCTTTTATGTAAAAAAAAAAAGCTTTCTTTATCTTTCATATCATACATGTAATCATTTATTACTACTACTAAATAAATTGTGACTCTAAATAGGTCTTGAGATCATTAAAATGCAGGATATTATAATGAAATGTTGTTCATTTCAAATATCGACAGTTATACAAAGTATTATGTTTAAATAGAAATATTGTGAATAAAATGTAATGTTCAATTCAAAGAGGTTTTAGGGGGAAAAATATATATTAATTTCCGGCAATCACACACCTAGTCATGTCCAAAAGAATAATTTCAATCTACCTGTACAAACCGGTAAGACACAATCATGTCTTCTCTATTTATATAGATGCCTAATTTTTTTTTAGATAGACACGGACTCTAGTAACTATTTCAAAGACTTGAGTGAGACTTGACTTGAGTTCAAAATCGAAAACTCAAGACATGATTTCGATTTAAATGCTAAGACACGGGACTTAATTGAACTTGAGACCATTTTTTAACAAATTTTTACATAATAGCTTGAATTTTTTTCCCTGGATATAAAGTACTCTTTTATAGAAGCAAAAAAACTCAATACGACTTTCCTTTTTTTTTTTTTTTTTTTTTTTGCCTGTAGGAATAGGAATGTAAATAATATACAAATAGGGTGTGTAAAATAAAAATAAAGAGAAAATCAATCTGGTAACTCTGACAATGAGAGGGAAGCAGCTTGAGCTGTCATGACGTTTGACTGAGCTACAAGCTGCTATTCTCCATTATATACATATACAAATGAAGGCATCAATAATAAATAATAACATTATGTATACCATAGATGAGAGGCAGAAAATTAACAAAAAATTAATATCAAAAAATTATATATCCTTAGCTTACAAGTCGTAAACTAACAATTATTACGAGAACATGAGCCCTTTTCTAACATTGTATTTGCTATTGTAGATGTTCTCCCCCCAGTAGTAATAAAGGAAAAATGATAACAGCTTTGGAAAACAAAAAGACCTGTTACAAGTGCCAACTCCACAAAATGTCACAACCAGTATTTTGCATATTATTTACATTCCTAGTCATAGTCTCTTTCTATTGACAGATAATAATTATTAATATATGCAATGCTCACTTTTTGATGCACCTTATACCTTCAGGATTATTTGACTATGGACCATACATCTTGACAGAATGAGGTATTCACAAATACTCTACTTGAAATGAGCTCGAACGAAATCTGAGGACTCTATAAAGTTATTTAAGAACTATGACTTGTGAAAAAAGACTTATTGAGACGTAATCGTTCACCTCTATTTCTATATACACTACATGGAACCCAATCCTACTAGTTAGTGTCACAACTACCTTAAAGATATTTCCACAATCCGTATAGGACTCGCAAACAAAAATACATTCTATGGAAATCTTAAACTAAGATGTAAATTTCCTTGGATCAACAACTTACTGTGTCAGTTGAATGAATAACTCTGGCAGTTCACTTTTCCTTAAGAGCAATACATTGTAATCTACACCATGAGTCAATTGTGAGGACTTTATGCGTAAGGACCCAGGGTCCAGGTTTTTAAGTGATGTTTTGTCAATTTGGTAAGGGAAAACCGATATTTTCCATGATTCAACGAGGAGTTTGCCTCAGGATTCAAGTCTTGAAGAGTAGTTATTATATTACCATTCACTACATGAACTTCTAAACATCCAGGATTTTCAAAACCCAAGAAAAACTATTTTGGGATATATTTTGACTAACATCTTATGAAAAACCCTGTCTTTTTAGTATTTCATATTTTTGAAATATCTCCTCTATTAGTCTAGATTTCCTTGCCGGGCAATTATACTGTATGGTGCATTATCTAGAGATATCATCTCATCTATTAGATAGTGGACTTTTTGTCCCTCTCATAATTGATGTCCCAAAATTTATCCCTACCTTCATTTTCATTACAACATAATTAGCAAAATGTTCGTTGGATGTTTTTTGAATAACTTTCCACCATTTTCCGTTAGTCTCAGGAGTCTAATTGATCATTTAAGAATCTGAATATGTCATTTATTCATATAATCCTACCAGTAATTTACCTGAATAATATATAAATTTTTCAATCAGACTTTTTCGTAAAGAGAAAGGAATTTTGAGGCAAATTCATCAAATAAATAAATACGAAAGGAAGAATCAGAGAAAGTTGTGACCAAATACACAAAAAAAAAAGGAAGAAAAAAACTTTGTGTATAATTAAGTATAATTAATGTCTCAAATCATTCCCATATGATCAGTGATCTTCTGAAAAAAGACATGTCCTACCCAATCTTGTCAAACAAAATAGCTATCTAGATACTAATAAGATTTCTCTGAATGAGCTCTATGTGAAACTACATTCAGTAGTAGAAGAAGTTAGTGCCATGGGAACTGCATGATCATGTACCAAAAACAATTCAAATGAGTACAAATACAAATATTAAATTACATTTCTTTCATGTATTCTTATTCTATAAAATTTTTGAATTAGTGAACCATCTATGTCAATAAATGAGTTTAACTACATTTTAAGACACTTAATGATTATATAGCTAAGTTTTTATTATTTTTTTACTAATCCTGGAATCATTAACAATATCTTCAGGTGCCAAAAAGTTATATAGAAACTATGTTGCAGAGGATTGGAATTTAATCAATTTTCAGATTCCCTATCAGGCTTTAATTTGATAATAAATTAATCATTTTCGAAGATTGATCAATGTATCTCAACATACATTTTTTTTTTTGACTAGATAGACCATATTTTATTTTTAAAATTTGAAGTGAATCAACATCTTCATATTTATCCTTCTATATTGTTAGATAATTTTAGATTATAGAAATTTAGTAATGAACTGACCTATGATCCAAATTCAATTTCGTTGAGGAAAAATAAAATAATATTGGATTTGTTATACTGAGAAATGGGGTAGAATCTGAAGGAAAAAAAACTTCCTGGCAATCTACAACTTTCCATCAACCAACAAATATCATTGAGTTCTGAAAACTTCCTAAAACTAATAAACTAGAAAGATTTGTCAAATAACTAAATGCAAGTTATTCTTGTTTTTTGTACGTCTGGAAGAACTGAATTTGGCATCATCCTTGCATAAACATATTTTCTTCATCCATGGAATCTATATCCATATTGTTTTTAGAATCAGAAACCATCAACTTCTAGTTTCCCTGTGTCAAGGATGTTTAAGACACAGTTCTCTTTAAATATGTATATGTTTATTTAATCATTCTATGTAATAGAAGTAAGAAAAGTATATATAAGATTAGTTTAATAGCTTTTCTCCGACTATAAAACTACATGTATTAAGGTATTAAAGTATTATATTTGCTACCCCACTGTTTTAATATATGTATGTATGTATATATGCCTTTCTGAACCCAGAGAGTGTTGCATGTAATTTCATTTTGAGTAATTCCGTTGCAATTTAGGATATTGGAACTATATCAAGTGAGGAATGATCCTTGGGGGAAGAAGGAGAAGATGGAAAAGCCATACTTTTTGTCTTAATTGTCTCCGAAATTATGAGAAGATAAACTATTTTCGTGCATTTAGTTTGTTCCAATAGGTATAATAATGGTTAGATCCATAAACTTTTCAATTAATTAGCTGAGGTACTTTATTGCAATCCGAGGGGAAGGGATGCGTTGAAAATTATACTTTAATATTTTAGATTTATTCATGGGTTAATATAATATAAATTGAATAAAAGGATGCTGATTTTAGGTATGTCCTTTATTGGGATCTACTCAAATTGATTGAATAAAGTTAGTGAATTTATTCACTTTTCAAAGAAAATTCATATAAAATATATTGCCCATTTCGAAACATAAAACAATTCATGACCTACATATATTTTCCATTGACCTTCTTTTTTATACATATATTTAATTTATAATACCTATGTTTGCAAATATAATTGTCGTAATTTCTTTACAACTATTTGGAATAAATATTTATACTTTAATTTATGTTCCAATCAATTATCGAATTACAAAAATATATTAATTAACGAAATATATGCATTTTTATGAGTTGCTACAAATATACGTCATATTCGTTATATTATTTAAACTTATTAAATTTTATACAGAGCTGTATTCAAGTCCAACTTTTTCCGAGTCCTAATACTCTGAGTTCACCTTGTTTCGAGTTTAAGTTGTTGCTTCCATTGTATTATACATTATAATATATATAATATGATAAAAAATCAGTAGTTTGTACGTTACCTATATTGTTAACCTGCTCAGTGTTCTCACTGATCTACATACTTCCATATCTTTTACAGAGTACATTTATCTACCCTTATATGTTCATCTCACATATTCTCAGTTCATCCCGGGCCCCCATATTGAGGGCTTATCTATTCTCACACTCATTTATACTTACACTATATCCTTAACTCCATTAGTCAATTCCCCACTCAAAACATAAACCATTTGATACATATGCCCCAACATCTGACGACGAAGTTACTCCCGCGTCTTACTGCAGCAGAGTTGTGTACCAAATGCCGCGGAAAATGGAGTTGATGGAATGAAATGAAAGGGAGTCATGAGGCAAAAGAAAGAAGGAACTGATTGCCCTTCCTAAAGGTTACTACTACCTTGAATGTGACTGTAACCCATTCAACTTTTTAAACCACACCTGGTGAGACCTCAACTACCATATCATAACCTACATATATTGGCATCAGGTTAGACGATCGCCCTTTGACCTTTCTGTTCCGCATAGGGGCCAAAGATGGGCTACTTGGAGTGAAGAATTCTCAAATTACGTTTCGTTTTTTAATAGTCTGAGCCAGGAGCGTAAGATTGCTCAACTTCTACATCCAGCAATGGTGGAAAACCCTCTCAGTTACTCCAGGTTCAGATTAAAATGCTTATACTGCGCTGCTCCAAGTGATGACTGATGCAGTTTGTACTGTTTGAGAGATGATGTTTATCTTAATATAAACAAACTAACGGTGAGCCAATTGATAATTATGTAGTAAGACGAGATAAATTAAATTTGGTAAATTTATTTGCATGGGTTGTAAAGTTTCTTTTGAGAAAGGGATCCTTATTACCGCAATTTCAAAGAATATGTCTTCTCCAAAATTGAAACAGACGAATTTGAGGAAGTTATTTGTGTTGCCAGATCACCTGAAGCTGCAGAGGCCCTCTTAGAGAAATGCTAAAATATGATCTTGTATTTTTATCAGATTATGAGGGGCCAAGGGGAGTCTATGTACCCAAGAAATTTTCCCAGTCGAAGGAATCAACTAAGCTGAGCCATGGATCTCAAACTCGTCTGCTTTAGTGCAAATTCTGTGGGACTAGGACTGTATTTCCCTGAGAAGGTTGTCATGCAGCAGGAAAGAAATGTTTTAGTTGTGGCAAGATTGGCCACTATGCATCCTGTTATAAGCCCAGAATCAATTGCTTAATCCAAATACAAATTGCATTTGATAAAGAAGCTATAGGGAGTGACTGGAAAAGGGCTCAAAAAAATTGAAAATGTATACTCTTCTTAATTACAGATGTCAACAGCATATATATTTTACGAGTTTAAATTGAGTCTGAAGTCACAGCTTAATTAAACTTAAGTACGATTCGAGTCAAAGTTTCGAGTACCAACTTTATCTTGAAGTAAAATTGTTGTTTGTTTTTTTGTCTTGGAAAAATATTTGGAGAACAAAATATTAGTATTTCAAAGAGTTTTTTTAAAATTTAAAATCACTCATTTTTTTTTTACTGCATAAAAAAATTGAAATTCATTCAAGTTATTTCGGAAAAAATTCTTTTGCTTCATAAAAGTTTTCATTTCGTCAAGTGGTACTATGGGTCGCCAACCAAAAATAACCATTTGAATAATTATCTTTTTCTAATTATATATTTTCAATCAAGGAGAGTCTTGAAGATAAAGAGAAATGAAAGAATAGGAATTTAAATATTGAGAAAATTGAGAAATCATGGTTTTAAATCAAGTAATGAGCTAATTTACATTAAATAAATCTGATCAAACAATTTTGAACTTTTTGAAGAAAAGGTTGCGACGTATAATAAATATCAAGTCATAATCAAAGTAAGATTTCCGTTTCGATCATGAGGGAATAATAAATTCAAATATTTTCTTTCATAAAAACTCAGTGGTCCCATTACTAATGTTTCATTTGGAGGGGTGAAGGATAGACCCACGCATTGGTAGGAATGTAAATAATATGCAAATCGGGCTTGTAATAAATAGAGAAAGAGAAAATCAACCTGGTAACTCTGACAATTTGATGAATGTTGAGAGTGAAGCAGCTTGAGCTGTCATGACGTTTGACTGAGCTACAAGCTGCTACTCTCCTTTATAAATACAAATGAATAATAAACAATGACATTATGTATACCATGGGTGAGAGGCAGAAAATTAACTGAAATTAATGTCAGGAAATTATATATTTTTAACTAATAATAATTATACGAGGACTTGAGCCCTTTTTGTTTACATTTTATTTGCTTTATTAAACTTAATGCATGTATTCCTTCATGCGAGATCTTTACTATCAGGTAGATGTTCTCCCCTCAGTAGTAATAAAGGAAAAATGATAACAGATTTGGAAAACAACAAGACCTGTTGTTTGAAGAGCCAACTCCACAAAGTCTCGCAACCGGCATTTTGCATATTATTTACATTCCTACGCATTGGTTATTCCATCTTGCAACCTTTCCTTGAAAAAGAGAAAGAAGAAAGACCTAAAATCAGTTGGTACTTGGTCAATTTCTATTGGGATTACTTAACTCTCAACAAGAGGAAATAGAAAAATCAATACCTGATGACAAAAACCATTTTTATATCATTGAATTAACGTCATGATAGTCTTACACGTGGAAAATATCTTAGTAGAAGTAAATATTTAGGTTTTGTTCGTTGCTAATGTTAATTCATATTACTAAATAAATCATAAAAAGCAGTTATTCATGGGTTATTTATCCTATTGTATAAAAATTATCTGATTACTGCCTTTTATTTTGTCAATGATGCAATTAAACATTAGTATTTGTTATACTATTGTAGTTATTCCTTAATTTGAGGACTTCATTTGGGACCAAAACGTAAAGGATTCATTGCTCAATACAGAATCAGTCAACTCATTTAGTCTTCAACATTTCGTTTTATCTAGTATCTTTGTCGTCATTGAATTACGAATGAAAGACTAAATTGAACTCCTGCTTTAAAGTGCCTTCATAATCCTCTTCCCCATATTTTAATAGGACTAAATTTGATGGTTGCTCAATGTAAAAAAATAAGTTCATGCCGTATATATATATAGGATATTATGTAATTAATAGTCACAATACATTCACTTTTGTGTTACGTAAAATATACATGTTCCTCAGCTCCCGGCTAAAATCATTTATTTATCTGAAAGAATTGAAAACTTATTTCCCCCCTGTAGCACAGATCAATCTTAATTGCATCTCTCAAAAAAGAAAGAAAAATGCCCAAAATTATATGGTGGCTAGCCAATTACATCATTTTGTCCAACTGCTGGACCATTCTTAGGAATGTAAAATATATACAAATGGGGTGTGTAAAATAAAAAGAAAGAGAAAATCATGAACCTGGCCACTCTGACAATTTGATGAATGTTGAGAGGGAAGTTTCCATAACAGAGAAAATATATTCATTTTGCATAATATCTGGGATCAGTCGATTGTGGTAAAAATGAATTCCCTTGCCCCTTGATCAAAGAGACTCGATTGTATATCAGTAACATGAGATTACTTGCGATTAACTATGAATTTTTTTACATATCTAACCATTCTCTATTTGATGTAGGCAATTATTCACAGCTTACAAATAGGGTATACGTGTTGTATGGATCAACAATCAGAACACTTTAAGAGGGCAAAAGAAGTAGAAAATTGACAGTTAACAAAGCAAAACAAAAAAACTTTGGGATCGCTAAAGTTTAGAAGATTCCAACGTGTGTTGGAGCAAAGATATTTTACGAGAAAACTACAAAGGTACCACAGACCCTCGTGTAGGAAATTGTTAATCTAGATAGATATTTCATTATTTATTGGGTCATTTACCTATCTATGTAGGAACTGCGCACCGTTTTTTGAATGTGAGGTGGCCAGTAACTGAAAAGAAACCTCTGGAAATTACGACAAGAATTTGCAAATTTGTTTGCCAGGATATGATCATATATGTATGCCACGAAGTGTCACATTGATTATCATATCATTTATGATGTCATTCAGGGAAGGAACTTATTTTTACACGTTTCTTGTTATTGTTTGACATTTTTCCAAGGTTGTTGAATTTATGTGCTTAATAGTTCCATTTTTGTATAGGGGCAATCCTGATTTAATTGTACATTGTTTGAGGTACAAATTTCAACTTGTACAAAATCCAAATATGTACAGTAACCACAGATTTTGGGGTCGTTTGTATGTTTCTTCTTGGAGATGGAAAGTTGAGAGATATAATATAGAACCCATGATGATATATAATTACTACGTTGTCATTTTAAGCGGGAAATGTATCCCTACCCATTTTTTCTGAAACTCACAAGTTTCAGCAAACACAATTAAAATATTGAAATACAACAGTGTAACATAATCTTTATCTATCTATGTATTTGTGTCTTTATTTGAAAATAGTGATTTTATTTTGACATGCAAGCATGCATGTGCCTATATAGTTATTTTGAGTTACATCATTGCAGGAACCAAACCGACAATTAAGATTTACGTCTACATAAGTTTATAAAACTGATATCATTTATGAAATAATTATCATTTATGTTATAGAATGGCATTTCTTTTTTGAAAAAATAAAAAGAGTTTTTCAGTAGCTTGAAATGGCATGTGAGCGGATGAATAAACAGAGGACAGTAGTGAATCATTCATCACCCGCAAGTGCATCAAGCGTTTCATCTCCTTCCTCATCGAAAATCCGTTTGATGTCTTGGAAATCATTTCTGAGTCCGAGAGAATTAAAAAAGTTTGTATCAGACTCATAATCCTTTTCCTCACATCCAAACCACCATTTTCCAGCATCTCTTGGGAATGGTGGATCACCATTGTCTATTAGAAACTTTCGATCGTTGAACCTGTAGTACGTTCCGTCATCCATGAAGAAATATGTAAACCCGTTCTTCCACTGCGTAGCCGCTGATGCTCGACTAAATCCCCAATTTTGTACTTCTTTTGGATATTTCCAACTCACTTCGGGAGTTCTATCAGGATCATATCGATAGTACAGATCCTTTTTGAAGAAATATATTTTCCCATTTCCTCCCCAGACAAATGCTGCATCAATGTTTATGGGAACGCCCGGGAATCCATCAACGATTTTTCGTGGATAGTCTTTTTGTGGTGTACGATTTTTAAATTTCCAGTACTGAGATCCTTTGAATATATAGGTCATGTCATTTGTCCAGGTGAATCCGGCATCAATACCGTCTTCAGGCAAACCAGGCCAGTCATCAGCTATTTTTTTGGGGTAGCCATCCGCAATAGATGTATCAGTCAATTTCCAATACCATTTTCCCTTAAAAGCATAGTCAGAATTGTCTTCAGTCGAAAAAATGGCATCAATTCTGGAGCCTTTACATAAATTGGGTGCATCAGGATCATACACATTTGGACGGAATCTTCGTTTGACTGTTGTTGGAATATCTGTGGTTGTCGTGGTCGTAGTGGTAGTGGTAGTAGTAGTAGTGGTATCTGGCCGTGGTGCTTTGGTCTGTGATCCATAGAGTGCTTGAATGGCTTTGATATCGTCTTTGTGTAATTTCAAATTTGGATTCCAACCTCTATAAAATGGAGCCATTAAAGCGGATTTGACATCCGAATGAGACAAACCAAGAGAATGTCCAAATTCATGAGCTGCAGCCTGAAGTAAATTGGTTCCTCTCACTTCTCTGATGGTCCAGGATTCATCATTATCAAAGTGAGCATCACCACCAAATTCCGGGAAGTAAGCATGAGCCAAAGTTCCACCAGGTCCATCAAATGGATCTCCATCCCCATGCTCTTTCCTTTCAAATCGGATCTCAATATGGACACTCCCATAGTTCTTCTTTCTAAAATTAAGCTTAGTCACTTCCTCCCAAATGCTGAAAGCCTCTTTGATTTCATCATCTACTTCCCTTTTGGAGAGTCTTGAAGTGGATGGGTACTTTGTGATTCTATACGTCAGTTCTTTTGATCTCCATCTACTTCCTTGCAATGAGTATCGCTTTCTTCTTCGTCTTCTTTTGGCATCAGTGCCGAAGCCAACGAAATCCTTTACACCACATCTAGGAGTGTTCATCCATTCGATGGTTTCATCATTCAGCTCCCCTGTGATATTGATTCCAACAAAGCCCTGAAAAAAAAAAAAAAAAAAAGAATTATTTATTAATTAAAAGTAGGTGCTTCAGAAAAATGAGTTTAATTGTGAGTCTGTAAGGTTTTAACCAAACAAAGTTTTTACAACAAAGTTTGTGTTGAGCGCTATGGATCTTTCGAATGGAGAAGGAAGTAATGTTCAAATATGAATAATTACGATCAAAGTTAAGCTGACAAAATGCATTCAATCCCACGCGCCATCTATCTTTTTTCATATAAAGTATGGTTAAAATCAGGTGTTGTGCGTGAGCATTCTCCACTTTCTCATGAAATAGAATCTTATACTTATGAGTGCTTCTTTGATTGGAAGCTCATTTTTGCAAGTCTAGAAATCAGTTGGCTAATTCTTTCAAACGATTGAACTATTATTTATGTAAAAGGAGAGATATTTACGGCTTTATAATAGCTATTTTGTATTCTTCAATGAATCTGGCTACAATGATAAGATCCATTGAATTATTCAATAGATGATAACATTATTGGATAGTATGTTGATAGAAATTTATCACCTTACTGTTTGTTTTTGAAAGTCTTGGAAACTTATTCAACTCAACTCATTTAGACTTCATTCTATATTGTAACAAACAATTTTGAACTATTTTTTACTGTAATATATATTTGCGAGCTCATTTTTATGTGAGGTTCTTATTGGCAAATTTCAAGATCAGGGAAACATAAATATATCATTGCCTTTATGCAAAAAACATTTGTACTATAAGGGTCTCAAATATGATTAACAGAGACGAATTTCTTATCGATGGTAAAGGTGTAATTTGTATCCATTGTGATATCCAAATGCGCGGCAGTAATTCATTATTTTTTATTTTTTTTTTTGAATTATAAAATTTGATAGTTGATGCATCTAACAAAATGGCCGACTTAGATAATGATGACGTCACATAAAAACACTCATTCAAAACTATTCTAAATGAACGAACATAGTAAAGTTGAGTAATATCTTTCTCATCATATTTCAGATATGATCAAACATAATCCTTATCGTCAAATGTTTCATACTTTTCCTCATGTATGCCCATGCACAATATGCTTATAAATTTACAAAAGTATGGATTCATTCAAACGTATTTTCGTGTCAAATTTCATAACTTTATAGACATCAACGGAATGATTTGTTAGAATTATTGATTACGTCATGCAGTATACTCTACAACAATGAGTGGGAAAATATACATATGTAACTCATAATCCATACATATACATACAACAATGAAAGCCTTTACGACTGATTCAAATGTGTTCAAGGCACAAAGTTTGAATCGATATGCTATAAAGCATTGAAGCTTATTTAGTCAACCCTTAAAAAAATTGATTATTTTGACGAAATAAAACCAATATAACGTTTTCAAACAATAATTTACAATCCTTATTAAAAGGCTCACTAACAAGTGGAGCAGAGTCCAAAGTAGGCATATGCAGACCTATTTGATTCAAAATATATATTGTGTCTATATAAAATATTATATATAATTAAGGAGTCCCCAAATATAATACTCAAAAACTATTTTATTGATCCTTTGCTCGAGGAAAACTTCACTAACAGAATTTTTTTATTTTCTTTATTTCAGCGTGTTTCTTCATTTTACAAGAAAATAGAGTAATATATCAGATTGGGAATCAATTTAGTTATACAAAAATATTTTTTTACTACCTACTATCTTCAAATTGATAATAATATATTTCTGATAGTATCAAGTCCCTTCCAAAATAGTTGAGAAAAGAGGACCTTTTTTTTTAAGTTCAAAGTCTTATGTTAAATGTACAACCTATTCATAGCTTTAAACCTTATTTCTCCTACGTTAAGCTATAAAAAAAACTAGATCAGTTCAGCTCCTTGTGACCAAAGACATGTGTATAAGTATAGCCAACGAATATAGGTAAAATTATACTTAAGGTACAAGCTTCCAATCACTTTTGGGACTTTGGCTACCCAAACTGTAACTGAAAATGCTTATATTCATTTTGTCAAATTGTTGATGATGGTACGAAGATGGGTTCGACTAGTGCAAATGTAAACGTGGAGGGCTTCAATTGGATGCTTTTGATTCTATGCACTAATTGTTTGTAGTTTTTGTTGGGGGGGGGATCAAGGTGTTTAGATAGCATAAAATTTGAATACATTTTTCAAAATCAAGGATCAATTCCTGGAACATTACTTAAAAGGGCCTCTCTTGGAGAATTTTGAAGATATAAATAATATACACACACACATCTATAAATAGGGTTAAATACATTGCATACAAGCCAAAGGCCCCTTTTGTATCGCAGTTGACTTTGCAACAATTAAAACTCTTGGTATACCTTCCTTTTGTTATTAATTAATATTAATTATAATTGCACACACATTTCCCTTATTTGATGTGATTAATATTTTATATTTGTGCAAAAGTTGAGCCATAAGAAGAACCTATTGTGATCATAATTAATTTTGTTCATGTGTAGGTACATATATATATATATTAATAAATGGGTATACCAATAAATACTTGCCAGAAATGATTTTTTTTTTTTTTTGAGTAGGCCTTGAAGTTAAACTTTATTGACACATATTTTTTTACACAAAGGTCTCAAATACATCCTTTTTGATGGATAGTGAATTCATAGTAATTTTCTATAATTAAACTTGACTACTTTACAAGTGATGTTAAAAGTTTTTTTTTGTTTGTTTTTTTGGCATCTTGAAATTTTTTTCCAAGTTAGATTAGGTGTGGAAGATTTTAACAAAGTTCTTATATTTCAAGAATAAAATCACTCGAGGTTAATATAATAATAATAAAAAAAATACTATATAAAAAATTCCACAGTTTATTCATTTTATTTTTTTAATGCAGTAGCATTCTATATCATGGCCATTTTAAAAAATTAAACACTTAACCTCGAGTATTTTTGTTTTGTTTTTGCCTCAGGAAATTTGAAATCAAATCAATATTACTGCTCAAATAGAATATTTAAATTCAAAAGTTCTTTTGATTATGAATGACAAATCAGTAATTAGACTTAATTTAAATAATCTTCATTTAATTTTTAATGAGAGTTTAGGAGTTTTTCATACCTTAAGAAAAAACCCTTAAGAAAGGCTCCCTTTTTTTTTTTTTTTTTTTTGGATTTGAATTGTTTTTTCTAGCTTAAAAGTTAGCTTTAACCCATAAAAAGTTTAGAAATACTTTAGAGCATTAAAAGGGACAATACTCAAAATGAGATTTGATACTAAGAAACTTTTTACTAATGAACTAAAACAGTGTACATTTAATTATGTAGATATAAAATCTATTTTAAAAAGTTTGTATGAAATGATAATTTACCTGAAACTTTCGTATAGACTCTTTCAAAGCATCCTCAGTCATAAGAGCACCTGTTTGCTGCTTCCCCTGAATGTATCCATATTGTAAAAAATAGTATAGAGCACTTGATGGAGAATCTTTTTTGACGGGAAGGGTCCATCCTCCCTCGTAGTAGGAGAGTGTAAGAAGGAAAACAATGAGAAGAAATCGAGACATGTCTCACTTTCTCTCTCTCGATTATTCTGGTTGAACTAACAGTTTACATATAAGAAACAATGTCTTTTCATAACTACATGAAAAACTGTTGAGTGATTTAATATTTATAAACTTTATACACGCCTAAATGAAATGAAATGTTGTTCAATAAGAGAGAGAGAGAAAAACCGAGAAAAAAAAACCATAACAACGTATTGTATACAGCAAATTATTATTATTGTTCTTACTCGTAATCTAAGGCCCATTCATTGTTATATTTACGTATATATATATATATATATATATATATATTTTACTGTATACATATAATAGTAGAACTCGCGCGCCCAAAGATTCGTTGTATATTGTGTTCGTTTCATGGAAGGATTACTAATTTCCTGATAGAAGTGAATTTCCCTTGAACTTACATACATTTATAGTAAGTAGTATATCATGTTTACTTATGCAAATACATATTTTAGAAGGAAAAAAGCTTGAGGCCAAGATTTTACAAGAATACATTTGTAATATATATGGTCATTATACGTATCAACTTGTCTGAGTCATTTGAAATGTATACTTATGTAGGGTTGTTTGGGAGTAATAACAACCCTTGGGGTTATTAACTTACATAGTTCGGTTTCGTATTTACAAACTGTAAATAGGAGCATATATAGTCTTTAAGTCTTACTAGGTTTAAAATGGTGGCCTGCGGCCTCCCATTTAAATAATTGGAAGCATCAAAACAGTCTCCAGCTATCTCAAATAATCTCCATGAGATCATCTTAAGCCCTGAAATCGACTATTTCCTCAAACTTTTGAAAAATTTATAGAAGATCCTCAAACTCGGCCTTTTAAGCCTTCAAATCCCAATTTGCTCTCATAATCAGCCTCCAGTGAACATTTGGAAATAGCCTTTTCTAGGTCAAGTTACACCATTTAAATAATTGGGAACATCAAAACAGTCTCCAGCAATCTCAAATGATCTCCATGAGATCATCTTAAGCCCTCATGGAGATCATCTTAACCCCTCAAACTGACTATTTCCTCAAACTTTTGAAGAATTTATAGGAGAGCCTCAAACTCGGCCTTTTAAGCCTTCAAATCCCAATTTTCTCTCATAATCAGCCTCCAGTGAACATTTGGAAATAGCCTTTTCTAGGTCAAGTTACACTTAGTTCACTCTACTCCTGGCTTACTGGGATGCTCCGTCAAACGACGAACAAAGGGCAACCCTGTCCTTAGAAAAATAATTGACTCTACCCTGAGGGCACATAATTCTGAAATAGTACATTTACACGGTAAATATCGTAGGTATATGTACAGATTGGTTGCAAAATACTGTATTGCAGTCACTCTCTTAGTCTAGGCATGAGTTCAAGGGTCTTAAATTTCAAGAGGCCCCGTCCTCATGGGAGAAGGGGGGATTATTTTAATATGTATATGTAGTTATACATTGTTGATCAGGGCTACAAATGAAATTTTTGAGCTAAACAAAACAAACAAAATTCCAATTCATAACACGATAAATTAATGTGTCAAATTGGAGAATAAGGAATATTGGTTTTTCAACCAGAAACTGCCCTTATAACATATTTTGGAATGCCCGTATCTGAAATAGAAGGATTAAATTACAATGTCCAAAGAAAAGGAATAAAATACCTTTAAATGATTTAAATAATTTATGAATCTTTATTTTTATAAATATAAGAATTATGAACCTTTTATGATTTCATAATGAAAAGCAAAATTATTTGAAGACCCAGACATTGAAATGAGTTTATCAAAAAAAACAAAAAAAAGCTTACCTGAACGCCCCTGACAGGATGTAAAAATGTGACATGTCCATGATACTGAGAGCGGTTCAATGTGTGACACATTTAAAGAAAATTGTACTCGATGAAAGTGTTCCTTGTTCAATTTTATTTCTCATTCAAAGGGTTCCTTGGACAGTAAAGGTTAAATACCCTTAGGTTTTGATATAAAAAGACTCAGAGTTGAACCAAATTGGCTTTTAACAACCCACCCAATCACATGGTAGAAATGAAACTCTCTGCCAGGGGAGCCGGAACCAATTCATAAGTGGGGGGCATTAGGATAAAAGTGACATATTAATAAACAACTTTTGACTGCTATCATTTTTCAAAAAGTGGGGCAGGAACAATTGGGCCCCCTGTTCTAGAGCTCAATCCAATTTATTGTCCTTTTTTTATTTGTTTCGGTACAGAAAATATATTAAGCTTACTCTGATCTCAAGTGGGCCAGACCATTAGACTTATATTTTCTAATTTTTTTATTTAAAAAAATAAAACTTTTTTTTTCAATGTATGTGTGTTGTACAGCTGATGCCTCACTCCAAGACATTAAGGCAATAAGACAGTCTGTTTAATTAAACTACTCAAAATACTTACTCCCCAAAAAAAATGCTAATTTGAATGAACAATATCAGTAATGTAATGTCAGTGTTTATAGAAATGAATTGCCTCTTCAGACACATGTCTGATTAAATATTTCTGTCCCCCCATACACATACCAAATGCAAAAAAAAAAAAAAAAAAAAAAATGTTTAGTTATTTTTAGAAAACTGAATGTTTCAAACTTTGTTACTTTTTTTTTTCTACCAAACAAATAAATATTACCATGGTTTTATAAATGTAAAAAAAAGTATATATAGGTAAAATATTCTCCATTAATATCGACTGGAATATAAATTATTAAACATATTACAAGTTTCTCAAATGAATCACGACTACTACACATTGAGTATGTATGTACAAAATTAAATTTATGTAATAAGGAATCAGGGATTCCTAAAGAATAATGCTAGATGGGGAGGGGTCGTTTTTTATCATCCCTACAACGTTTTGACCTCCATAAAATAACATTGATCTTTCTACATAGTATTTATAATAAATTACAGCTGACGTTGGGAAACTGACAATTTTGTCACTACAGACTTGCTTCATATTGTATATTATTAGTAATTTCAATACTTATCTTATATTTGTACAACATCCGAGGATATTTTTGAGAGACTTGTTGAGGCAGAATGTTTTTGTTTTTCAAATCCAAAAACTATATATGTATGTATTTCAAAAAAAAGAAATGTTAGACTTGTGTTTAGAATAGAACAACACGGAAGTTTCGAGATAAAGTCAAATGTTGACAATGTCTATTCGAGTTTTTTTGGGTTTTTTATAAATTGAGCGGAGTTTTTTGAGTTTTGGACTCAAGTTACTCGACTTTTACTCTAATTAAGTATATATTACCTTTATAGAGTAATCTAGATTAAGTCAATTTACATATGAAAATAAACATTTTCTCCTGATTTTTCTTTATGAAATTAGAATAAAGTTATCTTATGCTCTGTTGATGCTCTCACATCCTATTGTACGTCATTTTTTCTTTTGAATTTTAGTAAATAGTAATTTTATGTATGAATATTATTAATTCATGACACAAATTCTCAATTCCGTTTCTTCTGTGATGACTACATCAAAGTGAATTTGTGTATAAAAATGTAATTAGAGAAAAAATACATTAGATGTATTTTGATGAGAATAAGAGAAAAAGACATTTATGCAGGGGCAGGGTACACAAATAAATAGTAACTCGTGATTTGATGTTGTAGAACGTGAAACATATAAAAAAATCCAAAATGTCAATTAATAGATATACAAAAATGGATGAATCAGAATTATCTATACAAAAATTGCCCGCGAGTCCCTTTATTCACTTGTTTGTTTAAACGAGCATCAGCTAGCCAGGAGGACTAGAAAGTAGGACAAACTAAGAGTTACTTGACCCAAAAAAGGACACACTTTATGTTTAGTTGGCCTTTGAGGTTGCTTTAGGTCACTGGAGTCGAATTTCAATGTCAAAATGCAATTTGAAGACTTACGACGCGTAATTTGAGGTTGTCTATGAAGTAAAAAGTTTCAAAAAATAGTCGATTTAGGGGGTTAATTGAGATTCAAAGACCTTTACATGGTCATCAAAGGTCTATAAAGACTATTTTGATATTCCCATTCTCAATTATGGCACAATGCTCTATTCATTTGAAGACAATAAAAGATTTTAAGGCAAGTCTTTAATAAATGAAATCAAGAATCCAAAATGACTTTTATCTAAATAAAAATGAAAATTTACATTAGTACAAAATTCAAATGTCAGTCTTAGGTAAATACTTGGATTTGTAAACAACTTTTAAACATAGAATACTTTATGTAATTTCAAATCATTCCCAGTATTGACTTATAAAATAGCAAAGATTGTACTGAAGCAAAATTGACCTAACTAATTACTCCTGAACGCTTAAACAGAGGAAATCATCAATTTTGAAGTAAAGTGTTCGAAATTCAAATATTTATCCAATGTACAAAGATTTATCCAAATATGAAATGGGATTTCTGCTCCTGCATTCATGACAATGTCATGGGAGACAGATTAATCTTACTTTTTGTAGCCGACATATGTTATGGAACACGATCAAAAACGAACTGAACTTGATGTATCCTTCAGATTTAGGATGTAAATCAGTTATCTGCAGTAAATTTATATTTAAGAAGAAACCTTTCAATTTAGATTTACTCTGAAAGCACTTTGGAGATTGTACACCTCTCTCTTACGGATGATACTTGTAAAACCAATAATAATTATTTACCTCTAAGTGACATCAAATATATTTTCTAATGTAATATTTTTTTACAGTATTTATTAAGTATGGTTAGTTATGTCAATCATAAAATATGACAATTATAAATGTTTTCGATGTAATTTGATGTGAAAAAAGAAATTTTTGTCAGGAAAGTAGGGAGATTAAAATCAATATATTGACTTCAATAGCAAGTACCTGAAACGAAAACTTGAATTACACAAAAAAATAAAAAATAAGTTATTATCCAGGACAAGAATTAATGAATTGAAATTAAAGAAGGGATTTTCATCGCTATAAATGGTTTGTAAAGTCTTAAAACTGTTCAAAAGCCGATAGATCTAATAGTTAAGAATGGCTCTGACACAGATTTGACGTTTTTGAAAGAAAATTATGCCCTTATATCTTATTAAAAAGATGTATTCTAAATATTTTCTTAATAAAATAAATTGATTATAATCTTAATTGCTCCTTTAGAACCAAATATCTGACAAAAGTTTTATTTTTGTTTAGAGAAAACCATGTTAAAGTCTCATTTTTAGTGACGCTTTTGTTAAGGGGTCAATGAAAAATTATAATCTCAAATTCATTTCTGTATCCAAAATATTAGTTTTTTTTTTTAATTACACTTCAATCAAATATCTTTGAAATGCTTGAAATGAAGCTAAACCATTATGATTATATCTTGCACAAAAGACTAACATAATAATAAAGTTAAAGTAATTGCAGATTTTTAATGAACGAATAAAATATTTTGTAAATCAGATATTAAATCTGACAACTTTGTTGACTTAATTTCATAGGTTCTATGAAGCTATTTCCATGAGAGAAAGTAATTATAAATAGGAGATAATCATTAAAGTATCGAGTCATGTAATCATAAAAATTAATAATAATAATATTAATTGACTTACCTACAAACATACTCTTCAATTACAATCAATTAATTTCATTTCGTTAGTCTAACAATTTATTACTTTCTATTTTAATTGTAATATATGAGTAAATTGGTTTTTTCGAAGTCTTAAAAATCATTCAAATGAGAAAGCTCTTCATAAATTATGAAAAAGTTAAACTATTCTTAAAATGTAAACATACAGTATGTGAATAAGTACAATGTTGGACGACTAACAGTAACCGTGTTTATGTTGTCATATATTTGTAATTAGTGTATAAGTTTTCTTGCTTTTAAACAATCCAAAAATTGAATTTGCACAACTGTTGGTCGTGAAATGTCAGGACGTGTTATGAGAAATTGATAATTTATTTGTAAGAACTCTTTAAATCTTAGCAATCATCAGTTTCAAAATGAAGAGGTTCTGTGACCAGAAGAGTTTTTACTTTAAAGGAGGGGGAAATGTCTCACGACGAGCTTTTTGGGAATAACAAAAACACACTGTATTCTCCCTTCAGCAGCTGATTTTCATCATTTGACTCTTTTGATTTAAAGCAGCTGATCCTACGTGTTATGAACTCAAAAAGGGTATTATTATTATTTCTGATTTTGATGCATAAAAAATATATTAAATTGGGCGCCCTTTTTTTGAATTTTTGAATTGTATACAAGTATTAACGATTGATTTGTATATTGATAGAATTTATCAATGTTTAGTATATCTAAATAATAACTCTGCCCAATATTAAAAAGTTGGCAACAAGGAAAATACAGAAGGGATGCTATCAGTTGTTTTTTCAAATTTTTCCTTTCCCTTTTGTCAGTCGAGGTTGCGAGTGAACAAAAAAGCTCGACGTGTCTCTTGATGTGCTACTAAAAATTATATCGCGGCAATTAACAAATTTAATAGGGTATTTTTCCTCCTACAAATAAGAAAAGTTTGTGGTCATAGGGCCTCTTCATTTTAAAAGAGGGAATGGTGAGGTCTTATAAATAAATAAATTATCAATTACTCAAAGACGTCGTGACGTCTCACGGTCGACAAATGTGCGAGTTCACCTTGAAAAAAAAAAAAAAATTGTATATTATATTGTCCCGTCAAAGTTATATTTATATGTAGTAGACCTTCCGACTCTCCCTAATATCCATACAACTATTGTACAATTGTAATGCAGTATGAACAACAACTCATTTTTCGAAGAAAATAAGTTAAATGCAAATTTGAACTGCAATTAATTATTATTCATCAAAAATAATAATAATTTTGGGAATCCAATGGGTAATTATAATTAAAATACAACATACATAATACCTTGAAAATCCCATCATAAACTTTGCCTTAATATGTGTATGTACACTAACCCTTTGTTGTACGTACATAGTTAGAATATCAAATATCAAGTTTCATTTACATATTCTAAAGGGGCAGTAGTTTTTTTTTTTTTTTTTTTTTAAATATTTGTAAGTATGTAGAGTAATGGACCCTTTTCTCTACTCCGGACGTGTTCTCTATGTACATTCATCTCTTTCTAATAACTTTTTTGTCAATTCATAAAATATCCGATTTTTAAGCGAAACAAATAGTGATTTACGTGGATTTACCTGGCCACTCAAAAAATTTGATGGATGTTGAGAGGGAAGCAGCTTGAGCTGTCATGACGTTTTACGCAGCTACAAGCTTCTATTCTCCTTTATATATACAAATGAAGACATCAATAATAAATAATAACATTATGTATGTATACCATAGATGAGAGGGAGAAAATGAACTCAAATGAATGTCAGGAAATTATATATCTTTAGCTTACAAGTCGTAAACTAACAATTATTACGAGAACATGAGCCCTTTTCTAACATTGTATTTGCTATTGTAGATGTTCTCCCCTCAGTAATAAAGGGAAAATGATAACAGCTTTGGAAAACAAAAAGACCTGTTAAAAGTGCCAACTCCATGAAATCTCGCACGCGGCATTTTGCATATTTTTTACATTCCTACTAATGGGTGGTTCTACTGTGCTAAGTGTTATGTTTATTTTTTACATTCCTACTAATGGGTGGTTCTACTGTGCTAAGTGTTATGTTTAGACATGGGCAAAATGGGTTGAGATAGAGTGTAGTTTAAGAAAGGAAAGAAAAATATTAGTTGGTACACCTACCTTCATGATCAATTTAAATTCAGTCCCATCAGTATCATTGAGGTGAGATCATGCTACTATAATTATAGGTAAGTAGCCATTAGTTATTATTTAATATTGTCAAGATATAATTGCGAGAACAGATATATCCTTAGACATGGGTAAAATGTTGAGATAAAAATTTGAGTTTAAGGAAAGGAAGAAAAATATCATTTGGTACTCCTCCTACCTTGAGGATCCATTGGAATTGAGTCTTTGCAGTATCGTGAGATCATAACTTGGTACAATTATAAGTAGCTATTGTGTATTATTTAATATTGTTAAATAAGAATACGCAGATTATATGCAGAGGCACCAGATAATAATTGCGGGCATGCAGTCTCACCTCAACAAAATATCCATACCTAGTTATATCCTACATGTATGTATATCTTTTATGGCACCATTTAGAACGTGATATTTACACCACACCAGGGGGAGGGGAATTGTTATTTTTTCACATCTCTAGTTTTCTATCTCAATTTATCCGCTTTTATACAATTTATTCTAATATAATAACATAAATAAATATATTAATCACCTTATTAATACATGTAGTTATAAAAAAAAGAGGGATTCCCGGCGAGCATTTTATTACTCCAACATTTTATTACATAGTAACAACCAATAAGATATTTATATTTATTAAAGGCAAACACACTTTTGATACAATCTATAGGTAGGGTTGATCCACAAAATAAAATCCAAATATATATTAATACTTTATTCTTACTTAAGTTTATTAATTTTGAAATATTACCCCCCCCCCCCCTCCTCCCCCTCTCCTCCTATAAAACCGATACTAATCTAATGTTTAGATACAACACCATCAAAGAACTAATATTTTCAAAAATATTTTCTTATATTCATAATGAAAATCAGTTGTAAACGAGTTATATGGAATGGATGCAAAATCAAAAGGACACGTTCATACATAGTTTGACAATTATTATTATTATTATACATTAATTAAACATGTTAAAATTGATGGTAAAAGTATAAAAGGTGTATTTAAAATCGTACATTATCAATGGTATATGAGTCAAGAAATGAGTCAGTTTCGTTTTTGAACTCTACAAATAATAATAATAATGATAATAAGTATTAACGACAGCATGAATCGAATATTATTATCCTTATTTAGCATCCATTTCCTTTTAAATCCGTGACTCCTCCAAAGGTGGTGTTTCCTCCTACACGAGACACAGCCCTTTTAACAACCAAGCTGAGCATGATTTTCAATTCGTTCTGCTCCTTCTCCAGACAATTGTTTTCACTTTTGAGAGACTCTAATTCCATGGCTGCATTATTCATTTTGTAGTGAAGAAATTCCAAGTAGTCGTGATTTTGTGATTCATGCAATAAGGATGATTGTGGCCTTAAATGGTCATTCACGTCTTCGTACCTTTGACATTGCTCTGCTATTTTTACTATAGATTCGAATCTATCCATTTGAGTTGATACACTCTTTTATGAAGAAGTGCATTAATGCAATAAATAATAGGGGGAAAAAAGAGACAGGTTTTATTTTATAGGTGCATATTTTTTTCAGAAGAAATATCTCGTTTTGACAATTTATTTCTTGAGAAAAATGTAGAAAGTGCATTAGTTATTGTACAAGTTGGGATTTGTTAGGCCTCATAGAATTTAATTAAATTATAACAGTTGTCCTTTTGATAGAACATGAAATAACCACACAAAACATTCACAATCGGAAGATATATTATATACTTAGTTTCAGAAAAGCTCATAATACTCTAATAGCTCCGTGGCCGGAATGAGCAAATTAATGCAACATTTATAGCCACCACATAGATGGTGTTGAGAAATGTGGTTTCATTAAACACATCAAAAAGTAAACAGTCCTCACACTATCTATTAATTAATAATTATTATCAACTATAAATTTAGAATGGATACCAATGTCATTGTATTTTGACCAATGGCTTATTTAGTAGATATATCGGTATAGACGAGTGATCCAATTGTGAGTCTTCAATAGTCATAACGTACCATTGCTATTTTTTATTGGATAATTCATACAAATGCACATTTAATACTCAATGACCTCTAATTAATTATCATATAACCGTCAACTAAAAAGAAAATGTTTATAGAATATTCAGAATATTGAAGTCTGAATGGGTTTGTGGCTGTAATAGGAATTTCTAATCATTGCTAAAGACTTGATCTTACTCCCACAAAAGGTTTCTTTTATCCATAATAACAATTGTATTATTGAACATTTAAAACGTATTATTTCAAAAGTGATGCTGACAAAATGATTTATTGTATAATTAACCTTGTCTATGTAGCATTACCTTTTTGAATGCAACGATGCTATTGTTGCAAAGTTATTTTTTCGTAGCTATTATTTTTTGGAATGAATTTGTTAATTTTGAAATATTAAGGATGCTATTGGAATAAAGGAATACAAATCCAGTCATTATCACAATTTTTTTGATGGTATTATCTAAACTAATTCTAATGTTCCTTTATGTCTTAAAATTACCGCTTCTAGTATCAATTTACTATTTCAATGTGTCGGATACAAATAGTAGTTAATATTAATATAATACTAATGTCTAATCAAGATTGTGACATCTTGAAATATCTTCAATTTTTAAAAAATTATACCAATTCATATAAGTGTAAGGATATGGAGAACCAAAATAAGGGAAATTATTGTGACAGTGAATTTATTAAAGTCTTTGCTCCAGTAAAAAATTGGTTTTTTGTTGAATATAGCCACCAACAAATATGAAATACTTGTTTTAACCCTACGAAATAGATACTATGGCAAGTATACCAAGGGTTAACATAAGCCTGATCCAATGTGTACCGAAGAAATGGAAACACATCTGAAATCTAGTCAAATTGGCCAAAATAGGTTATGGCGTTGTCACAATTCTCATTATGAAAACCTTTAGATAAATCTAAACCAGAAGTCCCTGATAATTTGAACTCAGACAAAAGGAAATTCAAAAATAATTTACTAAGTATTGGATACGACTTGAGATTCCAAGCACGCTATAGCGATCAAATGTTCATGTCTTAATTTCTTCACAAATTATCGTTGGTAATAAATATAAATATCATTAATACAATTCAAAATGTGAAGGAAAACTAAGGGTATTATATGAAAATGAATATATAACGAAATGATTTTTATAAAAATATTGTCTATACCAGGGGTGTCAAACATACGGGCCAGAACTGGCTCACAAGTTGGTTCAATCAAGCCCGCAGGATAATTTGAAAGTAGAAAAAATACATAAAAGACATGGATTAAATTTTTTAAATAAATGTAATTCATGAATTATCCGCTAGTGGTGCAAGTTAGTCTTTCTTTATAAGTCTCACGTAATCTCCTGTAAAGTTCATTATTATAACTTTGGATAATAAAATAATTTGTAAAATTATTGTTCAATAAATTTTGAGTTAAATTTAACAATTTTCTTGTTGTTTTTTAAATCAAAACAAAGGGAAGACATGATGATATTTTGGTTATTTATAGCTAATCCGGCCCACGATGTCTATCTAGGGGTTGCATGTAGCACACGATGAGTGAAAAGACACACTTGGTCTAAACACTCAAAAAGCCATCAAGGGATTTAAATGACAGTTCTATAAACATTTATAATATCCATTTTATGAATCCGCTTTGATTTATGTATCTTAAAATTGTTTCTACAAGGGCTTTACATTTCCCTCCTTATAAACTAACGGTAATTGAGTAAATGCCGACTCAATTAACTTATGGAGCATATATTTTCAATCATTACATAAATTTTGTAGTGTACAAGTTGTAACTTGAACTATTGGAGCCAGATTGTACAAGTTACAATCTAAAAAATGTGATGAAACATTTTAATCATAAATGTTGAATATAATGCAATAATTGAAATCCCATTAGATATTTGATACAGCAACAGTATTTCCGATAGGAATAAATGTTTTTGTTTTTTAAGTTGGCACCACTGTTACTGACATTTGTGCCAAATTATTATATTCAAAATATTATATTCATGAGTGTTTGATATACTCGTCCTTTTGTGCATAGCTAAAATCGAATTTTTAGTTGCTTAAAAGGTTTTAAAAATGATGACACAAATGCAAATTTTGAGACATTTTGTTGACAACCAAAAAGTTACAATGGATATTTTGAGAATTCGGTGTTTATTGCTCGAGATACATAACGTATTACGAAAGAAAACAGAATATCCAGTTTTTAATTTTAATAGCATATCTACAGTATAAACTCGACAGTTATTGTTCTCTAATTATCATTAATTATTATTGACTCAATAAAATTTGTAACTATTTTGAAAATTGGATACATAATAAGTTTTGGTAAATGAAGGGAAATAATGGCAGTTATTCATTGTTGGTAATTAAAACGCGTGGTGTGTTACCTTAATTAAATTTTACGATGGGAGACGTGTACAAGTCCCAAATTGTATAAAACCTTACACAATATCTTCATTATAAGCAATTAATTTTTGTTTATTGAGCGACCGCTTGACAAACTGAAAAGAAACGGCTATAGATCTGAGCCAATAAACATGATTTATTCTTAAAAAACCTTTAGTATGACTACGTGTGTCGTAGAATATGTACAACACAGCACGTTCATACTCCACTGAACAAATCAACTTGTATTCATTCATGATCAAGAGAGCAGAAAGAGCCTAACATTTGAAGAAGACAAAGTTGCTAAGACTTCAATTTACTTATTAATTCAGTTTCTATATATATATATATATATATATATATATATATATATATATATATATATGTTACTATGTATGTAAATATATTTGTATCCAAAATAAGGCCCCCCCCTCCTTGTGCTTGAATCTACGCAGTATTCAATTTACCTCTTTTAAATTATTCAGCATGACTACAAATTTTTTTAATTTGGTTTCCTCTACGTTTCGATGAATGATTCCGATTTCCTTTCGTGACTTGAAGAGGGAACTCATTAATTCCTCCTTTTCTTGTCGTAAATTGAGCAATTTTCTATTCTCAAACTCTCCCAAGCCTGTGAATTTCTGTTTTAGGCGATTGACTTCATCCTTTAAAAAGAAAAAAATATATATATGAAACAACGGAGAGAGTCATATATGAGGGGTTTATGAGTCATTGTGTACGAGCCCTAGTCAAATCTCTAGTTGCTTTGGGTTCAAGAAATTGAGTTGCGAGTCTTTTTTTTTTCCGCTAGGTGGAGACTTAAGTCGGAGTTTAGTGAGACTTGGAGGCGACTCCTTGAGAGTTCGATTCTCCAGCTCTGACTCTGTCATTATATTAATTTAGTATTGAATTATATAAAAAGATAAATGGTGCTTAAATTTAAAATAATAATAGTAATAATTTGGGTAGTAAAGGGATATTTGAGAGTCTCTAGCATTGAGATTTATGAAAGTGTGACTCTTTTAACTTTGAGTCTGAAGTCACAATTTAATAAGACTTAAGTGCAAATCGATTCCTGATTTATTTATATATATATATATGTATATATATATAAGACTGCAATCGATTTCTCCTTCAATATTTATTATTAATTGACGCTAGCAAATTAACAGTATCAATACTTAATTAATGGAATTTCCTTCATGCTGAGGTTAATAATACGTTACCACAAGAATTGGCCATGTGTAAATTATTTCGATTATATTTTTACACCCACACAAACATTCCTAAATAAAAAGTGAGTTATTTTTTTTTCCAAGAAGCTTCAACTGAAATGAATGTCTATGTACGATTAGCAATGAGTAGAAAACTCTTAACTTCATTGTCTTCAACAAAACAAAAAATTTATGAATATTCAATACTTTTTTTTATTCTACTCTTGGATTCGAGTAATACTTGAACTCCACTCTTCTAAAGTCAATAACTTTTTGAAGAAATCTCAAACTCACTCGAAATAAATATTGTTTGACAAAAATTCAATTCAATTTTAGCTCCAAGGATCAAAACTCGAAATATTCGAGTATTTCATCTCTAGTTTATATTTATTTTAAGTCTTTTGTCCTCATTTTTATTGAGTAATTCTTTATAAATATAGAAAGTAAAGTCTCTCCTTAAAATGTTTTTACTTAAAGAGAGAGAGAGAAACTAAGTTTAAAGGAGTAACAGGTAATGAATCATTTCGTACGATTCATATTTATCCTCTGAAAAGAGGCTTCTCATTAATGAAGCATTGTTGTTGTTGTATATACATATCATGGATAAAATCCCTGGAGTCTTCTACTACATTTAAAAAAAAAAAAAGCTGTCCAAATCCCAGGATCTTAAGAAAAGATCCCTGATATATGAATACATTAGTGATGTACGTAGTTATTGAGAACAATTTTTGAAAGTCCTGGTTTCGATCCCTTAATCCGTGGTCAACACTGAGCCAAAATTAAAAATATGGTAAATTCGAGGGACTTTGCTGAAATTATCATGGAGTTTTTTATGAATTTAATTTATCAAAATGTTTTTGTTGTAGTTGGCGGCCAAAGGTTGACAGCTGACATACCCAATTGACGCCACTGTTCTAAATTAATTATTGATTTTTGTCTTGATTTCGACTCATTTAAAGTCTTAATCTTGTTGTCAAGAATATTGATTCTTTTTTTTTGTCCTTTTTTAAAAAAGTACCTTTTTTTCTATGCCTCAGTTTGCTCTTGGTCTTTTCAACTCTGTTCAAGGTTATTCTTGAACACATGTAACATGTAAAATAAATATCACTATACTGTCAGTGCTTGTAGTTTAATAGAATGATCAATTCAAGGAAACTTGTTTTTGTAAATTTTTAAAAAGTCTGTTGTTTTTTTTTGTTGGTTCAATAATTTTTGTTTCGTATCTTTGTATGTAAGAAGTAAACATATGGGATGTGTGATTCTTCATGTATACTAGCTAATAGAGTACAACTCTATCTCTCAAAAATCAAACTTTCTATAGTATTTTTGTATCAGGATTTGAGTAGCATTGAATAGTAGCTTTGTCAGTCAACATTTGGGAAGAATAACAAGCCTAATTGACTTACTACTATCAACTAATTTCGGCCATTTTTTCTATCTCTTTCTGGGGGGAAAGGTTGAGAGATACAACGAATATCTCACTTTGTCAAAGTATTTCCATTGCATTTCTCCTTTTTACCTTCGATAAGAAAGAAAAAAAAGAAGGGAAAAGGAGGATCCTAAATCAATTGATAATTGGTCAGCTACGTCAAAATTTTTGTCAACTGATTGGACTATTTACATAATTTATACATGATAGTAGGGATACTCAGAATTTAAAGTAGATATCATCCAAGCTCAGCAAATCCAACTTTAAAAACGTGGTCAAGAGAAAGGATAGACTAATCAACAGCTGGCTTAGAAATACTTCCTTAAAAAGCCCTGCATAGTGTTAATAAATTTATTAATGAATAATTTTGTCAAAACTAATTTTTTCTTCATGTACAAATATACTAGGATTTTAGAGCTTACTCATTATTTTTTTTTTATAATTATATTTCGGATTTACCCATTTTTTTACTAAAATGGACTATAAATATCAAAATCATAAATGTGCATTATCATTCCTGTCTGGGCAAACGACTCCCCAAGGCGAATCAATTGTGCAAAGAACAGTATACATACTTGATGTCTCATAGAGGTATGAATGTATTTAAGTGTGTGCAGAGGTGAACACACTTATAACCCATTTACGAAAAAGAAGTACTATGTATTTACCGTGTTTTTAACTTCATAATTGATTGCTACATGTATTTGTATATACATTAACCATGCACTATAACTTTCATCAAAACATTAGTAGCGGATTCCCACCTCTTTTATTCTTTAGTAGCGATATTAAACTATCAACTTTTTGGGGTCTTTTTTTTCTCTTTCTTTCTTTTGAGAAAAAATGGACAATTTTTTTAAAAAAACAACCAAAAAAACATGAAGGAAACTTCATTACTCAACACGTCTGGTTTTGAATACCATTTAATACCAAAGAGAAACAGGGATACTTGAATGAAATCAAATTAGTCGTTAGTTCGCTATTGAAATGCCTCATTATTTGGACGATTAGTTTTGTTATGGATTGGACAGATATAGGAAAAGGAGGATAGTAATTATACTATTGGTCAAATATATCCGCTCTCTACACAAGTAACCGTTAATTTATTGGCAACTCTATGTATATGTATAAATATGCAATAACATATTTTTAACAAATATTGCAATTATGGTAGGATCTGACTTATAATAAAAAGAGAGTAAAGGTCAAAGTCCTGTTATTTGTCAGTTCTACTTTGATAGTCAAAAACACAGCAGTATATCATTATTACTTTCCTTAAATCTTATAGAATAAAAGGGGATCTATTCTTTTAAAGTTCTTATAAAATCAAAATGGCCGACTTACACAATGATGACGTCACGTGAAAACGCTTTAGTAAATAAAGAATCATGACTAACTTTTTGAGATGACAAAAATACAGTGTGTTCTTTTTCCTTTCAGCACGTCGAGCTTTTTTGTCCACTCACAACCTCGACTGACAAAAGGGAAAGGAAAAAAACAACTGGTAGCTGCTACCCTTTTGTATTTTCCTTGTTGCCAACTTGTTAATATTTGGTAGAATTTATTATTTAGATCTACTATATATTTATAAATTCTACCAATCATAAACCAATTGTTAATACTTGTAATATGTTCAAAATTCAAAAAAAGGGCGCGCAATTTAATATATTTTTTATACATCAAAATTATAAATAATAATAATACCCTTTTTGAGCTCATAACACGTAGAGTCAGCTGCTTTAAATCAAAAGAGTCAACTGATCAAAATCAGCTGAAGGGTGAATACAGTGTTTTTTTGTTTATCCCAAAAAGCTCGTTGTGCAGGTATTTTTCATCAGGGAAGACTCTTTTGATTTAAAGCAGCAGACTCTACGTACTTTGAACTCAAAAGGGTATAACTATTATTTATGACTTTGATATATAAAAAATATATTAAACTGCGTAGGATTTTTTTGAATTATTGTATATTATACAAGTATTAACGATTGATTTATATCTAAATGATAACTCTACCCAAAATTAAAGAGTTGACAACAAGGAATCTACAGCTAGATAACTAGCTATTATATGTTTGTTTGTTTTTCAGATCTTTACTTTCCCTTTTGAGAGTCAAGGTTGCAATGGGACAACAAAGCTCGACGTGAATAGTTCCACAGTTGAGAGGAATACCCAACTAATTTTGAGTCATTTTTCTTTTTGAAGTAAAAGTTAAGCAATAATATAAAGATAGCCTTTTGATTACATTGCTTCGATTCCGAGGTTTTGTTGCAGCAAAAAATTGACTTTATTAAATGTTATGTACATTTACTCATAGAACTATGACCTCAAAAATCATCATTTATAGTGAGATAGAAAGAGAGACGTGGGCGTTTAAATCCATAAAAGTATAAAACAACATCGTAATGAATAGGGAAAAATATGTGACCACACAATAGGCAGAGTAATTCTAAAAATTCCAAAGAATTCTTTGAGGTGAGCTAATTCAATAAACAAGTAAAAAAAAGAAAAGATTTCTTGGAGACAAAATCCTTCATGCACTGGAAAGGAAATGTCAAAATGCATTTATGTGGAAAAAATATATATTCAATTTATTTACAAATATTTGAATGCATATTTTCATAGAGTATAAACGGAACTGATTGTTCTTTTATAGAGAGAGTAAGTCTTTAGATTACAAAACACTTGATTTGCGACTGTTTACAAAGCTTACAATTTATAATAATAATAATCTTAAAATAGGTCTACAATTTGTTCAATTCATATGTAAAATCAAAGATATTGATTGTCGAGCTGGGGACACACGACTAGGGATTGAATTGCACTTAAGTCTTATTCACCACAGGACTATCAGACCCCTAGGGCATTTACTCTCCATGTCATTTAATGTTACAGGGATCACTCTAAAGTATGTTTTAATGTGGTACATTTATGTACATTGTAACATATGTACATGCTTAGACAAGAACACAGATAAGAGGTGAGTTCTACTTGGTGTACCTAGATTCGTTTATATTTTTTCATCACTCGTTGATAGGTCATTTATGTATATTTAAGGAACAAGCCCTAAATGATCACTAGGAATGTAAATAATATGCAAAATGCCGCGTGCGAGATTTTGTGGAGTTGGCTCTTTCAACAGGTCTTTTTGTTTTCCATAGCTGTCATCATTTTTCCTTTATTACTACTGAGGGGAGAACATCACGACGAGCTTTTTGGGATAAACAAAAACACACTGTATTCTCCCTTCAGCTGATTTTCATCATTTGACTCCTTTGATTTAAAGCAGCTGACCCTACGTATTATGAACTCTAAAAGGGTATTATTATTATTTCTGATGTTGATGCATACAAAATATATTAAATCAAGAATTGCGCGCCCTTTTTTTGAATTTTGAATATATTAGGAGTAGTAATGATTGGTTTATGATTGGTAAAATTTATAATTATATAGTATATCTAAATAATAAATTCTGCCATGTATTAACAAGTTGGCAACAAGAAAAATACAGAAGAGTAGCTACCAGTTGTTTTTCCAAATTTTTCCTTTCCCTTTTGTGAGTCGAGATTGCGAGTGGACAAAAAAGCTCGACGTGCATCTACCTGATAGTAAAGATCTCGCATGAAGGAATACATGATGCTTTAAGGTTAATAATAAAGCAAATAAAATGTAAACAAAAAATGGCTCAAGTCCTCGTATAATTATTTATTAGTTAAAAATATACATATAATTTCCTGACATTAATTTCAGTTAATTTTCCGCCTCTCATCTATGGTATACATAATGTTATTATCTATTATTGATGTCTTCATTTGTATATATAAAGGAGAATAGCAGCTTGTAGCTCAGTAAAACAGCTCAAGCTGCTTCCCTCTCAATATTCATTAAATTGTCAGAATTACCAGGTTGATTTTCTCTTTTTTTTTATTTTACACACCCCAATTGCATATTATTTACATTCCTAATGATCACTTTGTGATCACATCAATCCCATGGATATCCCTTGTAGTAATCCAAGATATTAATATTGTTTGTTCATAATACTATTGAACATCTGAAGAGCACTAATAAAAGACTATATCAATCCTTACCGTAAGTTTCTTAATCTTCTTATTATTCTCCGCCACTTCCTCAATGTCCTTTTTATCCTTTGCTAGTAAAAAATCATAGAGTCGTCTCTTGTCCTCTGTTGCTTTTTGATGAAGGCTCACCTGTTGGCGAATCTTTTGCATCAAGTTCTCAATCCCTTCCTCTTTTTGAAGGTGCAAAGTCTGCTTTTCCTCCATATTCTAGGATTAGTATTGAGTTTTATCATAAAAAGAGTAGTGAGTGGATAAATTAATTGAATCATGTACATATTACATATTTATACTCTCATATAAGGTCATCAAGGGTTGTATTCATCACAGTTTTTCTTTAATTGTCATGATTTTTTAAACAAGCAAATGGTCTAATAACGAGATCTTCTCGTTTTAAAAAATATTAATATGCGCCATTTTTTTATTTGAACAATTCATTGACAAAAGTAATTTATGATTTAAATTAAATACAATATTATAAGACGTCTGTAAAGACTTAACTACGAAGATTAGGCTAGAAATTATGTAGATACATATGTAGTCATCTTGAAAAATGAACAAAGAATTGTTCCCTTTATGCACATTCATACATTTATATCATCAAGACATTGATTAAGAAATATCACGTCCCAATTTCGGATGAGAATAAATTATCATTTTTAAGATTTGTATTTGCATGTGCTTACTATTTTGAGAAGGTTTTCTTTAAAAAAACAACAACATATGCATAGCTCACGATAGGTTGATTAACTTTGGATTTCTAGAAAAATATTGTTGTTAATAACACGATGAGTCTATTTATTCAATTGCAACCTTGATTTTCAAAAGGGAAAGGAAAAATCTGACAAAAAACAACTGGTAGCTAGCTTTTTGTATTTTTCTGGTTGCCAACTTTTTAATTTTGGGTTGAAATATTATTTATTCTTATGTACATTGATAAATTCTACTAACATACAAATCAATCGTTAGTACTTGTATAATATTCAAAAATGCAATCCTTGATTTAATATACATATATATATATATATATATATATAATATCAAAGGCATAAATAATATTAATTAATTATTATTATATACTTTTGAGTTCATAATACGTAGAGTCAGCTGCTTTAAATCAGAAGGATCAACTGATGAAAACAGCTGAAGAGAGAACACATAATATTTTTGTATATCCCAAAAAGTTTGTCGTATTAAGTGGTTGATCCTCCCAGATTCCCTCTAGGATTTTTGTCTGTAGAGCATGGTGAATATATGTATCGAATCAAGCCCGTCCAAGCTAATTAACTTATATTCAAAATAAGTTGAACACAAGTGGTATCAATGTACGGTTTGTAATTAAATCTTTACATACAAATTAAAACTTCAAATTACTTGACATTTTCGTTCGTTATCAATCCTTTTGACCGAAAGTCTGTTCTGGGAAGAGCTCAAAGTATATACAAGACAGTTTTGTTTATTTTCCACAAAAAACCTTATAAATGATATTTATAAAAGCGTGATTAAATTTCCAAAATGGAATCCTTAAAGCCACGCGTTCAAAAGTCAATGGCCTTAAAACCCGATATGACTATTTTATTTATGGTTTGTACAAATTAGGGAGTGGAACTTTAAGACCCCAAAAGCTTTTTTAAAAGTATAAAAAAATTGCATAAATCACGACGAGCTTTTTGGGATAAACAAAAACACACTGTATTCTCCTTTCAGCTGATTTTCATCATTTGACTCTTTTGATTTAAAGCAGCTGACACTACGTGCCATGAACTCAAAAGGATATTATTATTATTTATGATTTTGATGCATAAAAAATATATTAAATCAAGGATTGCGCGCCCTTTTTTTGAATTTTGAATGTATTACATGTAGTAACGATTGGTTTGTGATTGGTAAAATGTATAAATATATAGTATATCTAAATAATAAATTCTGCAAAATATTATCAAGATGGCAACAAGGAAAATACAGAAGGGTAGCAACCATATGTTTTTCCAAATTTTTCCATTCCCTTTTGTCAGTCGAGGTTGCGAGTGGACAAAAAAGCTCGACGTGAAATAGGATTTGAATCTGTAATTATTTCACAATGGAACTACGTCACTGGCCCACAGATACTACAACTCCACAAAGGTACACATAAAATAATTAATGGATAATATGAAAATAAAAAACTGATATTGCTCTTTAATACATTCATAAATTAAGCTAAAAGACTAAGAAGAATATTTAGCACAATATCATTATAAGTTGCGTTAAAACACGCATATTTGGGGCAGAAATGTTCTTTGGCGAAAATGTTTCTCACGAACTGTCCGCCTACAGAAATTAATAAAATAACCCATAACTTCATTTCAAACTATTAATTAAAGTATTTACATCCCTTGTCAGATATTTCTTTTTACCAGGGATCTAATAAAATTATTTTAATTGATGTGTTTCCGGTTCCTGGCCAGATTGTGAAAATTCAATAGAACTTACAACCAAAAACAAGACTCCCATTTAATTAATTATTATTATTATTATTGAATTGTTGTTAACAGCAACAAGGAAGTTCAAAATACGTAATAAGAAAAGTATAATATTTGTCATTTCTCATTATACTGTAGTTGATAAGACGAATTAAATACGTATGTTATTTATGTACTACATAGACTTTATGAGTAATGCTAAACTAAAGTTGTTGAATTTCTAATATAATCTAATATGAAGGAAATCCCACATCATTCTCCAAATTACATTCTGTCTTTGTAAAATGTATTATTATATTGAAGTTATGAGAAGAGTGACAAATAATAATAAACTTACTCTAACTTCATCGAATTTGGAAGCATCTGATGATTTTTGTATTTATCACAAACAGCTTTTTGGGATCAACAAAAACACACTGTATTCTCCCTTCAGCTGATTTTCTCATTTGACTCTTTTGATTTAAAGCAGCTGACTATATCATTATTATTTATGATATTGATATATTATAAAAAATATATTAAATCAAGGATTGCGCGCTCTTTTTTTGAAAAGTATTAACGATTGGTTTGTGATTGGTAGAATTTATAAATATATAGTATATATAAATAATAAATTCTGCATAATATTAACAAATTGGCAACAAGGAAAATACAGAAGGGTAGCAGCTACCAGTTGTTTTTCCAAATTTTTCCTTCACTTTTTGTGAGTCGAGGTTGCGAGTGAACAAAAAAGCTCGACGTGTTATATATTGGCATGTTTCCTTATTATATAAACACTCACACAACCTACTGTTTTTGAAAATGGCATTCTAAAAACATTAATAACTTATATTAGTAACATATATTTTGTCAATTTTCCACACCCATAAAAGTGTTTATTATTAAATAAGGAATTGTCCATAGTTGGAAAGAATTGGGTTACTACTAGTTAATTTCGAGGATGTTTTTGTCTTTCTTTTTGGAAGAAAGGTTGAGAGATACAAATAAAGTTTCCATGTCGTAGATTAAGAGTAGAGATTTTTTGTCCACTCGCAACCTCGACTTACAAAAAGTAAAGGAAAAATTTAGAAAAACAACTGGTAGCTGCTACCCTTCTGTATTTTCCTTGTTGCCAACTTGTTAATATTATGCAGAATTTATTATTTAGACATACTTTATATTTATAAATTCTACCAATATACAAACCAATCGCGTACACTTGTATATCAAAAATTCAAAAAAAGGTATTTAGAATCAGAGCTTCTGATTGGATTTTTACATGACGCAACTTAAACGTCGTGGTTCTGGAACTATCCTCGAGGGAAAAAAATATTCATCTGAATTAATTATAATTAATCACACTCTCGCCTCTCGTCAGAACGGATCAATTTGGAACAGGTCAATGTAACATTTATCTTTTAAAAGCTTTGCCTAGTATAATCATTAATATGTTGTTCGTTTTATTATATCTCGCAACCTTTTATTCAAAGAAAGAATTCTTCTCAATTGTGGAATTATTCATCATTTAATCATGTAGATCATTGTTCAGAGCTTAACAACAGTTAATTCGAGGATAATCAATTAACCTTCTGAATCAGAATGGATTTGCAATTTTTTTAATTAGCATGTTTCAAGTTTATTTATGACAAAAATTATTCTGAAACTAGATCACAAAACTTCATTTCTTCAAAAAGTGGGGACAATAGCCCCTTGCCCCTATGGCTTTGGTGCTACTCTTTCAAACACTAATAAGGGGAAGATAGATAGAAAAATTGACAGCTGACCTAAAAAATTAAATTTGAATTTGTATGTGGGTTAGATATGGGAAGAAAAATACCATTGTAATTAGTGTAGTATATTTTTTAAGTAAGTTTGAGGAGCACGTCAAATGGTATTTTCAATTTTATAATATATTTATCACACATTATGTGAAAAAAATATTTGTTCACGGAAATGAATTGATACAAAATTCCGAGAATAAATGTTTTTATTGATCCAATTTATATGTATTAACAAAATAATAAGGTTATAAATAATAAAATATAATTTATCAGTAAACTTAAAAGTTTCTAAGCCGGATTAATATGCCGTCAACAATATGTTTGAAGGTACACACATTGGATTCGCATTTTAACAATTTTAAAGATACTATGGGGGCATATTTCGAGGAATATCAAATAGTAAGGTCCAAATAATAAAAAATTTAAACTCTTTTGTGTCAAAAAATCTCCAAGTTTGAAAATAAGTATCAGGGAAGAAGCAATGATCATTTGATGGTCGATTACATTTGGGGATTGATTAGGGAAACCGAGACTACATACAATTGAAAATCGAAAATACATCATTTTGTATCCAAATCTAAAGTATGTAAATAAAACTCTGTAAATATTTTTATTCCATTTCTTTTCGAACAATAACAAATACTTACTTAATTAACAGCATTCATTATTGGAATTTTGTATCAATAAATACATATACTAAACTTTTGAATTTGTTCAATTAATATTTAGTAAAAAAGATTTTGTGGTCACAAAAATAAAGTTATTGAGCTAAATTTTCGATTTTGCTGGCTTTGAACATAAAAGGGGTCATGATCACATGATCCTCCCCACCAACTGGACTAGAATATCATAAAATCAATCCATGCTGTATATATTATTATGGAGAAGCAAAATCTTCTGGATCAGCCTCACAAAAAGATTATTTGATATGAATACAAAATTTTATGAAGAAAGGATCGTAGTTACATACAACTAATTAATGCTATTAAACCCAATATCCAAGGATTTCGTTGAATTTCTTAAAAGCCACATACCCAAAAATATTTTTTTTAAATAGACCAAATCAGGTACACAAATATAAGTTACCGACTGTCAGGCCGTGGTTCCCTACGGTAAATATTTTAAGAAGCCCCACAAGACAAATTTGAGTAATTTCAGAAAAATGAAAGTTGATGACAAGGTTTAAAATTAATTTATTAAAAAAAATTTATGACCAAATTTTTTTGAAAAAAGGGCGCAAAATTTAAAGGAGATTGATTCCCTAAGGGGAGAGTGGGCCCATTTTTAAAATATAAGTTGATAAAATTTTATAAAAGCATTTAGTTTTGGGAGCATGCCTCATTCCAAGTGCCAATAGGGTCCATAAACAAAATACTATTAAACTGTGATTACGTGTAAAAAAAATGATGTAAGATTCATTGTTTGTCAATCAAATTATATAGGAAAGTAATCGAAATTCTACATAAATAACATAGAAAATTAAATTTTATTCTGTAATGGGAATATTATTTCTTAGTCATTAATGAAAAACAATTTTGAAATATCTTTCAAAAAGGTTTTTGTAAACTAAAGAAACTCGTAATTTTCTTTAGTTTTATAATCAAAAAATCAAATTAATTATAATTTAAGATGTTTAACAGACTTACTTTATTTCTGACTTCATCGCGTAGCTTTTGATAGTCCCGTATCAAATTTTGTTCAATAGAACTATGCTTGTGATCAATAGCAATTTGAACATTATCCAAGTACTCTTCAGAGATAGCTTGGTTTTTACTCATTTGATCAGTATACTGATGACTTCGATGCAGTAGAGTTCGTCGTTCAGTGTCATGAAACTCGACCAGTTTCGCAAGGCGGGAATTATGAATATTCATCAACTCATTGATAACTTGGATTTGACATCTAAATGCAGCATTATGCTGCTCTTCAGATTCAGATAAATCCTAGGAGGTCATTTGATGATGAATCAAATCAATTGAGCTTGCCTTCCTTAGCTTACCTTCATTAAAATATCAAGATGACTATTCTTTTTCTGTAAGGCTCGCTCAAAGCCCTCCTTCAGGACATGGATGTCCTTTTTCAATGACTCTGACTTTGCTTCCCGTAGGATGATTCGCCAATGAAGAATAATTTTGTCGGAATTGATCTTTACTGCATTTTCTTCATTTACTAATTTAATCTGAAAGATAATAATTATTGTTAAGGGTATATTGTTGTTGGGTGAATAACTTAATTAATATTTACTCAATTGTTAAATAATTATTTTTCATTCAAATCATACAATCTTTCAGAGAGTTAGAACAAAATTCCAATTTTGTTTTGTCCATGGATTCATATAGTTCATTCTTAATTGGAGAAATATTATTTTTTTAATATTAATTTGTTGAGGTTTGGTTATAATTTCTGAAAGACTGCAAGAAAAAAAGACGGTTCCCAAATGATCAAATGAGGCATAATCACTTTCAACTTTGATCAGTATTCATTTCCAAACTCAATAATTTTATATATTGAATATATATTAAAATTGAATTTAAATTTCGCAATATTTAAAATAGACCCACTAAACCTCAAGAAGTTAATGCTTTTCTATTTTTAATATTTAATTGTCATTTAATTTTTATATTAACTATGATTTTGTTTTTATTATGAATAAAAATGGTTAAGTCAAAAATTTATTTTTTCAAATTTAACTCACAGCTAAAAAAAATATTAAAACATTCTTATAATCAAAAATTAGTATAAAGAAAAAAATATTTTTTTAAAAGTTAATTTGGCAAAGGAGATTTGACAAATTCTCAATATAATTCAAATACATTATATATTTTTCTAAATTATATTAAATTGTTAATATTTTTTCTAAATAAGGGATTTTTGAAGGAAGTTATTTTTTATTTATTTCAGATATATAATCTTTAATAAGATTAATCATTTCTTCTTAATTTTTCAGCATTCAATGCGAATTTCCCCAAATAGAAAAAGAGATACAGAAAGGATCATCTCTTTTTATAAAATTTCAGGATATTTATTCACAATAAGTTTTAATACTTTTTGTAAAGCAACTTGCTTTAATATTTTAAAATTTTAGTTTGCATGGATGTTATCAAACGAAAATCACGGTTTAGTAAAAATGATCCTCTACTCACAAAAATAAACTTATTGTGCTAAATTGAGTTCTAATAGCTCAAGTTTGCGATACGAGCAGTATTCAAGTATAATAAAAACCTTCAAATGTCACGAAAAAACTAAATATATTCACATTTAGACTGATGATATTTAAGAATAAAGGAGAATTATGCTTTTTAAACAACGGCTGATCTTAAATAAAAAAATTCTATAAAAAGTTTAAAGATTCCATTTTTTAAAAAAATCCAAGTAGAATTCAATACTTTAAAAAAAATCAATTTTGTCTCTTAAAACAAAATCGCATGAGTCATTATAAATCCTGTATCATCTGGCATAAACTATATATCAATGTATAGCCCATGCTTTAGAATGTTTGCATAGCATTGTAAAATTGATCACAAAGCACGACGAGCTTTTTGGTATAAACTAAAACACACTGTATTCTCCCTTAAGCTGATTTTCATCATTTGATTCTTTTGATATAAAGCAGCTGTCGTTACGTGTTATGAACTCAAAATTCTACGTGCTATCAACTCAAAAAGAGTATTAGTATTATTTATGATTTTGATGCATAAAAAATATATTAAATTGCGCGCCCTTTTTTTGAATTTTTGATATACAAGTATTGGTTTGTATATTGATAGAATTTATAAATGTTTAGTATATCTAAATTATAACTCTGCCCAATATTAAAAAGTTGGCAACAAAGAAAATACAGAAGGGTAGCAGCTACCAGTTGTTTTTCCAAATTTTTCCTTTCCCTTTTGTAAGTCGAGGTTGCGAGTGAACAAGAAAACTCGTCGTGAATATGAATAGTTCAATTAAGCATGTGTTCTTTGAAGTGAGGTTTTTCAGTTTGAGATAAAAAACAATTGTTTTTCGAATTAATATTATCAAATGAGCAAAAGGGAATTAATTGAGCCTAACATTACAAAAAAGAAGTCTAGTTTGTAAAATAACTGAATTCATCTTAAGTATTATTAAGATTATTAGTATTAAGTATTTTAATGGCTTCCATAAGTCAACATATGGTACAAAAGAGCGCATGAATACACTTCATATTTATCATATTTTTATCCTTGAATAGTACGACTCAGTCGATTACTAGTGATGGGCGTAAACCCAGTTACCTCCATACGAATAATGACTATCAATTTTGAATTTATAGACTACTTATGCACTTATTGAGTTGTTGTTGTTATTGAGAGAAATAAACAACAAACGAATGAATTAGAAAGGAAATAATGGTAATAATCGACATAAACACATGAAAAATCCCGTTTTGTTCAGATTCGATCAATTAGTCTGGGTTTTCTTACCGTACGCATTTTCATTGCAAAAATATTTTAATAAAATCTATCATTTGTTTGCGACAAGAATAAAAACTTAGTTCGTTGTACTGACAATCAAGAACAGTTCAGTACCCAGAAGTACATATAGGATTTTTAAGGTAAAATATACTATATATATCTATATAGTTTCATAAATGTAGCCATCCCAGGACTGTTCGGGGGGGGGGGGGGGTTGCTATATGAATGTTATAATAACTTTGTATTCATGAATCCATATTCAGAATGTATAATTATGATAAAATATTACTTTAAGGAATGCTTGAATCATTTCCTCCTTTCGTCGACGTGATTCCTCCTCTTCCGCTAATTTACGCTCCATGTATTTCACTCTTTCTTGTTCGTTCATTTTAGCTAGCTTTGATGTCTTAACAGACTTCTTGGAGTCACTGGTTGAACTTCCTTTTTTCCTACCCATGATGAAGACTCAATTTCCCTATTTGTTTAGCCCTAATCTATTTATAATTATCCTAAAAACTGATGAATATATTGATTAAATATATAGTGAGATATATACAAAGGCTCAGGTACGTTGGAATAAAGAGAAAAGCTGAATGACCGAGCTAAAAGAAGAGGTAGGAACAGTACAAATAAGTAGTAATTATGCAGAGTCGTGGATTTCTGAAGCAGGGGTACATCTGTTTGCAAAGTTTACTTTTTAATGGTGAAGATTAGTCCCAGGTTTGGGCAAAGATTCATTTTTCTCTGCTCAACTACGTCCATCCATCAGAGTGGGTTTGGAGATAAGCTTAGCCTTTATTTCGACCTTGCTCCAAATAAACGGTGCCGTAACTTTTGGAGCACTATTGCATTAAACAACAATAACAATGAGACAAAACTAATTGAAAAATTGCGGATGGAATATACGCCGAGACAATTGCTAAGGAGTCGACTAGACAAGAAAATTTATGTCCATTAAATCATAGAATCCCTTAGTAACTAATATGTCCATACATACAATGGTAAGACGAATTAATCAAATTTTTAATCTTAAATGGATGGAAGAAAGTATCCCTGGCGATTTATTTATTAGAATGTCAAAATTAGGTATGTGAAAAGTGTGATGTTTACATAAATAATAATAATTTTATTTTCACTATGTATATAACTTAAAGTAACCAATAAACGATCCAAAAACTATTGTTTAGCCCTGATTGCTGAGCGCTTTCCTGTAACGGCTTGGAAACCGGTTTTGATGGTTTGTACAGAACATCGTGAGTGGCAGACCATACACTGAAGGAAGAATAACCGAGCTTCTTTGTTTAAGATGGTATCTGGGGATCGACATGTATGACATGTGACATATTCCTTAATGTAACGTCGAAGAACACTCTCGATGTGTTTTTGCTGAAAGCGTCCTTTCATTATCAACTGATTGTTTCCGTCAATAGCACCTACAGTACCCAACTCAGCAGACAAAAAATCTAACAAATGCTTGGCTTGACGATGGAGCCTGAAAAAAAAAAAATTAAAAAAGAATTAAAACACAAGCTCCTCCTCAGAGATATGACTCCTCGTGTGTATATAATAAACACGTACATTCTAGCAATTTCGGTAAAGTTGACGAATGCAGTTTTCTTGGTTCCAACGCGGACAACCTGAGGTGGCCTCATAATAAATTTCTTCTTTTCTCCAGCAACAACTTCCGGGTTTTTATCTTTCATGATACTAAATACACGTTGTAGAAGCTCATCATAAGTATAATCACGATCGGAAGACATCCATGGACTATCCGTAACTGAAATTGATAGGCAGATAAATTAAAAGAACCCCATTAAAGAGACGATTTGGGGAAATAAATAAAATAAAATAAAATTTAAAAAGAAGGGGAAAAAATATTTATTTTTTCTCTCAAATAAATAAACGAAAATACATAAAGTATCAGAAGTGAGAGATGTTTTATCGAATTGATTCCTCAAAATGATAAATATTTGCTATTGTATTAAATCAGACTATAGATTAATTAATTATATTAAAGCACACACTTTAGAAGTGCAAGAAATTAAATTAAAATATCATGCAAAAATCAAAATAAAGAATGAGCGAGGAGCATGCAGTCGTATCATCCAAAGGTATACAAACTAAAAATGACAAAAAAAAAAAAAACTAAAACTGAATACTGTTATGTATTCACATACCCTCTTTTTCATCCGAAAGATGTAAAATATTTTCCGATGCTATGCATGTATGAAAATGGAAGTACAATATGTTACGTTATAAGAGGTCATTACTTTTTCATGTATCATTTAAAAATCCTTAAAAAAGTCATGTTAAGAGCATCGAAAGCCCAAAGAATTTACACATCTTAAACTATCTTGCCTCCCACAAATTTTACCCAAAATTAATATTCTACAAATTTACATTAAATGAAAAGGTATGAACACATTGATGTAATGCACTTTTAACGTCAAAATGATGATCATTTAATGTATTAAAAAACACAGGTACTTATATAGAGATATGATATGTACGAGAGAAGAGTCAAAAAAAAGTTCTTAGACGAACGCCATATTTTCAAATGTTTTTTTTGTTTTTTTTTAATGTTCGAACACGGCCTTCGGATTTCTTTATTGGCCTACAAACGTTTGTTTTATCATGTTATCATGAGACCCCCGTAGATGGGATGTAAGCACTATTCCTAATTTTTTAAGGATGGAGAAGTTCCAAGTGTGAGAACAGATGTTAATGAAATTAGATAAATTCTCCACACAATATTCACACTCATGGATTTGAATGGGAAATACTTTCACCCTTAGATTTAACTTATTCTATATTATAATAAGTACAGCTCGCTCAAAGGGATTTAATTCACATATTTAGACACAGTAGAAAACGAGTAAGAGACAAAGCTCTACAAAGAAGGAAATCTTTTTATATGTCCTTGTGTCTAATACATTTTTGATTCATCATTGCATACAAAACCAGAAATGAAGAAAAGTTTCTGCATTGATTACATATTCCTTTTGTTTGTCCAACTATCCACATAATGGCATCACAAATATCATACAAAATCAGCATACAAAAATTTGTATGCTGATTTTACAAAAAAAAAAAAAAAAAACATTGCACATTCAAAGGAAAATCTTACATATATATACACATCCATCATTTTGTATAAGTTAGTCACCCCACAAATAAATGAATAGACACACTGGGAATGAATCATTGGGATCCATACCTTTGTACGTACTTCATAAAATGAAGCACAGTCAATCACAATAGACACCAGGGGGAGGATGATCTTGAAGGGGATAGGAGCATGGGAACTCAATTGCATAAATAGAAAAAGAGAATTTATACACAATTTATTTATTTATTTATTGTTTGGTGGATGATAAGGCCTGGGGTGATTTACAATTCATTAGTAAAAGTTAGTCATCATCATCAAATATGTGAATAGGTAGTGTTAATACAACAATTAAGAGAGGGATTGAAATGACTGTCTTACCATTTTCCTTGTTTTCATCCTTGTCGTCATCACTGAAATCCGCATTGATCTTCTTCTTCTTTTTCTTGAGGCCGAAAGATTCTTCCTGAGGGAGAGAGAGTGAGATATAGAGAATGGGGAATTAAAGGGTAAGGGAATGAAAAGGAAGTGAGTGATAAAAGAACGCACTTCGTTAATGACGTCATCCACGGCCTGATCCAGCTCCTCCATCGTCAAAGGCTCCTTCACCTTCTTTTTCTTCTTCTTTTTACCAAAGTTTTCAAGGTCCAAATCCTCGACTCCATCCGAGAGGACAGCCTTCTCCTCCGTTTCATTACTTTCATCCTCCCCATCCAGAACAGCCGGGGTCGCCTTCTTCTTTTTCTTTTTCTTCTTTCCAAAGCTATCTACATCAAAGTCCTCTTCAGGAGCAGCATGGCCTCCATCCTCCTTCTCCTCAGACTCTGTCGGCTTCTCAGCTGACTCTTTTGTTGTTCCTTCCACGGCTCCATCCAAGTCAAAGGGAGTCTTCTTCTTCTTCTTTTTCTTCTTAGCGGTAGGATCAAAGACCTGGAACAAGGTTCAGTCATTAGAGTTGATTACTCCTCATCCTGGATCCTCAATACTTACAGCTTCTTCCTCAGTCATGATTAATTCCGGACCTCGATACCACGTGAAATTGCGTCAGTCCACTCAGCAGCTCTGAACAACACTTTTCCCTTTCTTTTAATGTTGTAGATGGAACTTCTCCAGGTTCAGCGAGCAGAGCACAGCTAACTTTACTACACATAAATATTCAAGGCTACCAAATGCTTTTGTCTAGTTTGAGTTACTTATCTAGCTAGCTAACAATATTCTCTATATAATTATTGCCAAGGGGGTGGGGCTCTTTGGGAATCGTCATTTATATATATATGAAACCCATCCTTATTTTATGGGTCCATATTTTCTCTAGCCCCAATTTGCCCCTCCAGATGAGTTACTACATTTATGAAACGGGTGTATATTCTGTAGATATGTATCAAAGTCTAATAATAATATCCTTATGCGATGATGATCAGCATCTGAAATTGCGAATATAAATATTTCTAAAATGTGAATGGTTTTCTAGATTTTTATTCTTGTATACTATATATATATATATATATATATATACGCTGACAACGAGTATTTATAATGTGAATAACTCAAGGCTACAGATACTATCGCTATTTATGAACACATTTTATCAGTGAAGTTATAAAGTATATAACTTGGGCGAACTGCATTTCTGAGTTAACATTTATAGGGGTATAATATAAATAATATAGCGCTACGTTTTAACTTTTAACCTTGAAAAGGAGGATACTCCTTGCATCTTCTACATATTATTTCCTCCCCTGGTTTAAAACCCTTTTTGTGCATCTGATAAAATCAGGTATCACATACATTTAAAAAAAAAACCTCAACATTGAATGGCTTATCCTTTCTATTGCATAGTTTAAAAGTCTTGCTACTTAAATGAATTTTCTAATAGCTTCGTACCATGAGTATTATTGCAATCGCTTAAAATTAAATATATATCATACAGTCAGTTTTATAATAAACGTAGCTATCTATCTTACTACAATAAAGCTTTCGTCAACTATTTGATAACTAATCACCAAAATTAATCTTCCACTTGTTACATTTAGCTCTTATTATTCCTCTGCTATTATATTCTGATAAAGTACGTACTATTAATTGTTCTAGAGCTGAAAGTATAACTATCTGATAGGTATAAAGAAATAACGAGGGTTATTATTAATATTTTTTTTTTTTTTTTGATTTTTTTCTTAATCTAAATGAATATATTTTTCATATGACAAAATAAAAGAAAATATTACTTTAAAGCATTTAAAATATACACACATGAATCACATCAACAACAAAAAACCAAATTCAATAACGTTTCTTAGAGTGACGTGATGGAGAATTTCCCTGCAGCAAATTCAGAATTGAGTACTGAAGAAATCGTTTGGCAGTTACTTTCTCGTGGATTCCAACATTCGATTCCTGTTATTTGTTTTAAATTCTTAAAATTATGAGTCAAATAACGAACTGTTTCCTTCGTAAGGTGTAGATATCTATTCATTTCAGAGGTAGAGAACCCCTCATTAGGTAAACAAGAAACATGGAATTCTTCCAAATGAGGCACACTTGTAGGAGAAAGTATTTCCTTGACACGATCATCAGTCCATCTGGGCCTTTCTCGGCGTCCAATATTGAAAACTTTAAAGTTCCTTAAATTATTAGATTTAGACAGAAAATGAGTTAAATTAGTCAGACTTATTCTTGAGAGTGATAAGTTTTTTAAGTTTACAAAAGGGATTGGGTTTCCATATAAGAGAGGGACGTTTTGTAGATCATTATTAAAAATATCATTGGTTGGCTTCTCGATGGACAATTTTTCTAAATTAGGACAAGGGTACACAAGTCGAGGAAACTCAAAATAATCAGCAGAGATAAGTTCTAATGATTGGATATTTTCTCTCATGAACGCAATCTGTGTTGGATGTTGTATCAGAGTGACATGGAGCTCACATGCAATGCAGTTTTTCAAATGTATGTCCTTTGCATTGGGAAACATGTTTCTGAGATATGCCATAACCTTGTTAATTGAAACTTGTAGGATAGTCTCATGCTCCACAGTTATTTGAGTGACTGATGAGAGTCCCACCTTTTCTAATCCGAGTGTTTCACCCGATTCTGATTGTAGAATAGCATGTCCTTCACAAGAATAGTGGATTTCGTCCAAAAGAGTTGTTGAAATGATAAGATCTGATAAAGAAGCTAAATTAGCCAAATAAAACAAAACTTGATGCGACAAGGAGCAGCGAGAAATATCCAGTCTCCTTAGCGTGTCTTGCACACAGCGTTTATTATTTTTCTTTGATTTTGAGCATAGAAAATCCACGAAACCACGATCATCTACCTGCTCACGAGATCCCTTTATGTTCAAAACTTCGAGGTTTGTACAATTAAGTGCTATCACATTTAAGAGCTCATTAGTGCAAAGTCCAGGTATTTCAAGCACCCGAACTCCATCAGCTAGAACCTTAAGAGCACGTAAGACTTGATCTTGTATAGAAAATCGACTCTCACATTGCTCAAGTTCTAATTTGAAAGACGAAATTTTAGGAAGCGGGTCGGATTGAAGGACGAGGCCAATTAATTGATCCAGATTTCTTATAATATCTGGATAATTTGTGGTCTTGGGAAAAGCAAATTCATGATGGATCACACTCACATCTGTGAATTTGGGATGGTAAAAGACCCTCCATAATTCGAGACCAGAGCACTCTGTAGGATTATGATTGCACTGATACATATCCTTTAAAATGCAATGATTTAGAACTTCCCTCAATATTGATGCAGGTAGCTCCGAACCCAAATAAGATCTAAGAATTCGAATTGATTCTTCACCTTGGCGTTTAACATATTTCCGGATGAATTTCATTGTGTAGGAAGCTACGGCTTCCATAGAAAGTATATAGAGACGACTCCGGGATGGAGGGCCAGCAGATACTTCATAAACCCTCATTATTTCTTATTTAGATGAAGGATAATAATATCGTCAGAAAAATACTCTGGATCTAGGCCATCCACAACTTTCCTTACATTAAATATAGGCTCCACAAGCTCAAAAAACTTTTTACGGATATTCTCCTTGTCGGGGCGCAATTCGTAACTGATTAAAATGTCTGTATCTGGTGTTGAATAAGATTGAAGAATGGATACAAGGGGCTCTACTCCTGCCTCATAGTATATCCCATCCGAGAGGAGAATTAAATCGAAGGTTTGAAAAGGAAGACTTCCAAGAGAAGGAGGTAGATTCCAATCGAGAGTTAATGGAATTAATTGAACTCCGTCTTTAATAGCAGAAGCGTTTTGACTCACATTTTTCTCAATTAGAGGACGGATACTCGATACATCAGTTATCAAACAATCGATCCTATGAATTGTAAGAAAAAAGATCAATTATACAAATGATTAAAACATTAAATATATATGTATATATTGAAATATAGAATCAAATGGCATTTGAAAAAAAAAAAAATCTCTCTACAAACATTTATTTAGTTAACTCTTAAAAGATTACCTTAATAATTAATTTTATAAAAGAAAGTATCAGATATTTTGAGATTGTTATATATGTACTCCATCAACTAAAAAAAAAGTGTAGTGTAACTATATTTTAAAAATCATTATACTACTTATTATGAAAATCAGTCCTTTAAATAAAGATGGACAAAATCCTCAAGATATAATTGGCTATTTAACTTAATAAGTTAGCGAATAGAAAATTTGTGGTACATATTAGAAGGATCAAAATACTTAAACTCTGAGCTGCACTTTGCATTTCAAGCAGTTCACTTTATTTTTTGAAGTAAAGTGTTCGAAACTAAATGTTGCTCAGAATTCAAGGTACATTAAATTTTGATTGAATGTAGCAGTTGAAACATTAATTCTGCATAAATGATATTTCCTGACTAAATGCTAAAATAACTACAATTCAAAATTGAAATTAAAAATTTGTTAAAACCAACCACAAAATTAAATAAATTGTGAACATTCATATGGAAAAAATAAAGAGAATTGACGGGAGCGTTGGGATGGAAGATGTAGAGAGAGAGAGAGAGTAAGAGAGAGAGGTCATTACCCCAAAGCAACTCCAGCAACAAGGCCGATGAATCCAGTACCAGCTCCCAATTCTAATGCTCTTTTCCAGGGATGGCCGCCAACAAAGGTTTCAAGGTATTTGGCCAATACGAGAGCAGCGTCCCAAATGACGACTCCTTCCTCCCCGGAAAATTCTTGAGCGATGCTAAGCGTCGTCTTTTTCGAGGAGGAGTTTGTCGTTGTCTCGTAGAAACGAACAAAAACCATTCAATGAATGAAATTGTTTCCTTTTGGCTTTTAGTTTAATAACTTAGCTATTGAGTGTAATATATTGTAAAACTCTAAATATAAAAATAATCTAGCTACAACTCCGCGGCGGCCTCTTTCTTTCTCTTTCCTTTTTTTTCTCTCCTTCGCAACTCCCAGATTTTGAATGGAATCGAAAAAAGGAAAAAGAAGGGAAAGAGAAATTGCTAGAAAAGAGGAAAAAATATTTAACAGCTATATTAAAATTATATTTATAGCTAACTCCAAGAACTTAAATATAATACAGAATCAAATGTAGTAATAACTACTGAGTGAGAAATGGAGAATTCCCACCTCTAATTTTTTTATTTTTCTGTTTTTTCAAGAAAGTACTACTGGAGGGGTCCTTGTTTCAAATTACTCCTACGAGTATTCTTGTCGGCGAGAGTTTAAGATAGCTAATATAAGATCCATGAGTTTGTTATTTATTAGATATAATTATATCGTATAAGTAGGAAAGGCTTAGTTATATAACTAAACCTTTCCTATACGATATTATCTTGTCTTTTTGGAAACAAAATCTTGGCTGTCGTAGTGAAGGATGAGTCATATCTGTGACTCTGGATGTAAACCTGAGGCCCAAGCCCGGTATCATCAGTATATAAATATTGTGTCTCCTTCAAGATTGCAATCTTGAATTCAGGGATATTTGCTCATACTTTATGTAATTTCATTCTTTCATCTTCAGAAGATATTACATCAATTGTCGAGCCAATTCCTTATCAATTCACATTTATTTGTGTTTTTGATATGTACCCTTACATGCTGAATAAATTCGACTGTTGAACTGAAAGCATCGTTGTACTTTGTTCCTTCCTCAATCCTCTAGGATTGTCCTCATTTGTGTAATTCGTTTGAGCGTGGTATTCAACAGCTCATAAATACGTGACAGTTTTGTTGTTTTTCATAGAGTATTTGGGTCAAAGACATTTATTCTCTGAAAATTGAGTAATCAAATAATACATTTTCAATAAATGTTTTAGCTCTAAATGTCATAAACCTATATTTTTCAGCGTTATATGATCTTCATAACTTAGCAAATACATTAAAATGATTCTTAACCTATATATATATTTAAAGGCTATTTTAGTAGGTATGGGATGTTACATATATCAAGGATGTGATTTTAATTTTTTTGATGCTTCTAATTGAAATATGTAGCTCATTATAAAATATAAATGTCAATGGTTCTTTCACTTGTCAATATGTAATCAATTAGCTATATTAATAGATCAAAATAAAATGATAGTGTCAATTAATAGTTTGTAATTAAATATCAAGCGTACAAATTGGAACTTGTACTCAATATGTATATTTATATACGGTGGCAAAAACTGGGATATAGGTTTCATTTGAGGTCACAAAGTTTTATTAGCTAATTTAGTAAATTCAAGTAATTCTACTTGGATTCTTCAACAAAGTATAAATAAATATTATCTAATTTTTGGTAAAATATGTGTTAAATATCCTATATATTTGTTATAGATTGTTTGAATATTGCATTATAAGCCTTAAAACATCGTTTTTTAAGGGAAATTGACAAATAAATAAATGCTTTATGCGGCGTTATACACGGTACATTTACGTTAAGTACATGTTGTTCAATATTATATCAAGTAAGAAAGTTAAAAATTATCATTTGTAAAAAATGAAAATTAACATTAGAGCACTTAAGATCTGTTTGTTTGACACTGCTTCTTGCATTGACTGCAGTCAGTCAAAGTGGAAAATCCTTGGTCGTCAAAAATTGACGAATTGTAATGATCCAGTCTCTATTAACATTAGAGTTATTTAATAGTTGATGAGGATAAATTGATTCTAGGAGTACTTAAAACTATCATATCATGACAATTACGTACCTATGTTATTTTCATCTGGGTCAAACATACAATCAAATACTTAATCAATCAACGACAAAATAATCTCTGAAATAAAGAATTGTGAGTTAATATCCCATACCAAAGAAACGTTTGTACAATACTAACATTGGCAGAATGGTTGTATTGTAAATTATGTCGAGGAAAATGCTCTTCATCATCTTAGAAAACAAGTAATTTAAATAATAATTTGTGTTTAACTTTTAACTCCTATTGTGGCAATTTTTGATACACAGCTTTAAGATAATTTTATTTCACTAAATTCTATATTTATGTATTACTAATACAGTTGACGATTGTCTCAAATGATTCATATTTCAAAAATTCATGAAAGTTAACCCTTAATTACCTGAATGTTTTGAATGCAACATAAACCATTGAACCTGTAAATAAAATAATTAATTTAAAATAAATTCAAAAATGTACGCCGAATATTTCTATTATTTGGAGTGAATTTTCCTTAATATAAACGTTATTAGGATAAAACTTCCTTTGGATGAATGATTTTGGGATGAAAAGAGGAGATTGAACTTTCCATAGGTGAAAAAAGCGCTGTGAACTTTTTTATAACCGTTCAGCTTGCATAATGTGCACAAGAGGTCACTTGCTAAAAAACAACTCAGACCAATAAGTTGATTCGGAGTCTAAAGATAAAAGAAAGACAGAATTTACCATACGAATGAACGTAATATAGTTTATTTGGGGACCTCAACCAATATTTCGATTTTAAACAGATTAGAAAGAAAGAGATTCTTAGATAAAAAGTGGACTGATAGATTTCTTTTTTCTGTAATTTAACGGATCAATTAATTATTATAAAATGAACAAGACATAGTAAATGTTAAAAGTAAACTCCAGAAATTATCCAGAAGAGCACAAGATTTGATAATAAAGTTCAAAGTATTCACATTTGTATGAGAATATACATTAAAATTTCACTCTTCTTAAATTAAGAACTGAACAGAAATGCTTGATTGGCAGAAATAATTTCTATTATAAAATATCTTAAGATTAATTTTGCTTTCCTTGAAAACTAAATTTAATACCACAAAGTTATTTCCTGGAAGTAGAACCTAAATAATTTGATGACTTCATTATTTTTACAAATATTATAAAGCGATTTTGATGTTCAATTTTTTTAAGAATTACAAGCTTTTTACGAGTTATGAGAGAAAAGCTCGGAAATACTTGAAACAACCAATTGGCATTAATAGTTAGATTTGACTAATCAAGGGTTCAAGTTTTAATATATTTTAGTCTTTTAATATATAACAGAGCAATGGAAAATAATTATTATATATGTAGAATTGCATTTTGATACTTTTCAGAAATGGTAGACTATGATCAAATTGGGTGGTGGCCAAGGGCGCAAAAGATAAGGAATTGTAAATATTGTAGTTCATTGCTATCTCAAAGATATTATTTTTGACCTGGCCACAAATTACAGATATGATACGAACAGTGATCAAAACAAATCGATCTATTCATTTAATAAAATAACCAATTATAATATTGAACTTGTTCAATTCTTTCTTTTAAAGTATTGTATTTACATTTCGGAAATTGAAAACACAAGTAATCGTGCTTTTATTTAAATTCATTAATTCAACAAGCATTACACACTTGATCATTATATCAGATTATGAAAATATACATTAGACAAAAATCTCCAGTGTTAAAAAACGACCTATATTATTTATAGATATTAAAAAATTTGGAGAATGATGTTTAAAGAGTAATAAAATGGTTAAATTTAAATTAGTGAAATAATTATACAATAACAACATATCTATTATGTAAAGATGTTATTTTTAGAAATGTAAATAATCTGCAAAATGCCGCGTGCGAGATTTTGTGGAGTTGGCACTTTCAACAATACTTTTTGTTTTCCAAAGCTGTTATCACTTTTCCTTTATTACTGAGGGGAAAAAATCTACCTGACAGTACAGATCTCACATGAAGGAATACATGCATTAACGTTAATAAAGTAAATAAAATGTAAACAATAAGGGCTCAAGTCCTCGTTTATAATTATTATTAGTTAAAAATATATAATTTCCTGACATTAATTTGAGTCAATTTTCTACCTCTCATCTATGGTATACATACATAATGTTATTATTTATTATTGATGTCTTCATTTGTATATGCATATAAAGGAGAATAGCAGCTATTAGCTCAGTCAAACGTCATGACAGCTGAAGGTCCTTACCTCTCGACATTCATCAAATTGTCAGAGTGGCCAGGTTGATGATTTTCTCTTTCTTTTTATTTTACTCACCCAATTTGCATATTATTTACATTTCTAGATATGGTTATTCATGGGGAAGAGCATGTTCTCCGGTGACGTTTGAACATTTAAAGCAAGAGGTAATATTGTGTTTGTAAGAAACAAAACCCAAAAAACAAAGACATTGCAGATGACTAGGAATGAAAATCATATGCAATTCGGGCGTGTGATAAAAAAGTGGAGTTGGCTCTTCAAACAGGTCTTTTTGTTTTCCGAAGCTGTTATCATTATTTTTTTTCCCTTAAGAAGGTAACATCAACTTTACCTCAACATAATGTTTTACAAGAAAAGAACAGTCTGCAAAGATTATGATATCATGGAGAGGAACAAAGGAAAAATTAAAAAATGGATATCATTCATTGAGGAGAATATTCATAATGATATTTGTGAATATAATAATGAATCTGGAGTAACGTATTGTAATGTTTGTGGTTTGATGTTTTCATTTGTATACATATATAAAGGAAAATAGCAGCTTGTAGCTCAGTAAAACGTCATGACAGCTCAAGCTGCTTCCCCCCTCGACATTCATTAAATTGTCAGGGTTGCCAGGTTGATTTTCTCTTTCTTTTTTTATAACACGCCCGAATTGCATATGATTTACATTCCTACAGATGACAAAGATATGTGATCACCAAAAATCCATATTATTTATAAATGCATATTATTTACATTCCTATCAATAACTACGCAATTGCTTTTATATACGTATGTAGGCACAATATATTGAGTATTGGCAAGAAGAATCAGGAGAACATATCATTTAATATCGGGCTATTATTGTCAAGTGTTGAACATATGGCTTATATTTACTTATTTATTAACAAATGGTAGTGGTTGAACCATGATGAACAATAACCTGCGTTATTATTATTATTATTATTATTAGGATGAAATGATTCTTGGATGAGTGACGTCAAATTAAATGAATCATTGAATAAATTGCACAAATTATATGGTTAATGTATTTTCCCATCATCAGAACTAGTATTGAAAGATTTTTTTGTTTGAGTTACATTTTTACATTTTTCTGGACCTGACTAAAAAATATTTGTCTCTCCCACAATAAGTTTGTGAAGGCCAATCCTAGGAAGAGCTATATAGGATAAAGACTAAAGGAATTATTCAGCCTTTTACATTGATGGCTATTTTGAGGTATAGCACACCAAAGATCAGGGGCGTACTGGCCCGGCGGTCAACCGGTCAATGACCGGTGCGCCCCTCTGAAATCTTTACTAGGCGCCCCTTCGATTTAGCATAATGCGCCTTTGTCGTACAAGATATTTACTATTTGCCCGGTGGAAATTTTCGCCCCAGTACGCCCCTGCCAAAGATCACAACTGAAGGCAAGGGGCTGTTCCCTTGCATGCCTTGCTGCCTCTATACTTTTCTTTCTCTATGGGTTCATGTAAAATAATATGGAATCCCTTTTATATTATTCAAAATTTGGTGTATATATGTACATATATATATAACATTCGCAACTCCATATGTATTTTCTGGTCAGCTGTCGATGTTCTTCCTCTCTCTCTTAAGAGATAAGCTTAATAAGTGTTTTGAACGTTGATTCGTTGCACACAAATTATTACTTGTTAAGGAATAAAAAATGGCCCTCATATATATATATATATGAGAGCGAACACAGTAGATGGTTCTAAATAATTCATCAGATGGCGCTGCATGCTAGAGCCCAAAATAAGCTCGGATTTATAAAATATTATATAATAACATTAATAACTTATAACTAAGTAGCGAAGGAAGATCAGGAAAAACGTTAAATCATAAGTTATTTGGCTTGAATATTCCCAAACCTCAAGAGGGAACTCTCAAGACGAGATACTAGAACTAATTGGAGTAAAACTGTTTTGATTGAACGTCTCAAATGATTGCAATGATGATGTCGGAGGCTCAATAATCCTGATTGAGCATGTGATTCCGATGACAAGCTGGAAAAGTTCTTCAGCATTGAAGACTCTCCAGGAGTCGGAAAGATCATTTATATCTCCTCTAACAAAGGATAGGGAAAAGCAAAAACCACGATCTTGCGTTAAAGTATAAAGAGGAAAAATGGAAGAGCTCAGTTTTGGCCATGATTTTTGTTTTGTTTTTATCCTCTTCAGATGAGATGGACAAGATCCTATTCTCCAGAGCTGTCGGAGCAACGATGAAGAATGCAGTTTACAATATGAAGCTTATCAGGAGAGATAATAAACAGCTATTGTGAATGTATGGTTAGAATTGAACCCCATGGGCAAACATTGTCTCAGCTCTCTTAATTTTGAAAAAAATATAACACAAATCCAATCTAGCACGATTTTTCTCAGAAATGAGTACGGATGGGATAATATTATATTACTAACGTTAGTGTATATATTATTAATATATACACTAACGTTAGTATTCCTTTATTTACATATAATTAGGAATGTAAATCATATGCAATTCGGGCGTGTTATAAAAAAAGAAAGAGAAAATCAACCTGGCAACTCTGACAATTTAATGAATGTCGAGGAGGGAAACAGCTTGAGCTGTCATGACGTTTTACTGAGCTACAAGCTGCTATTCTCCATTATATATACATCAATAAATAATAACATAGATGAGAGGAAGAAAATTAACTGAAATTAATGTGAGGAAATTATATATTTTTAACTAATAATAATTATACGAGGACTTGAGCCCTTTTTGTTTACATTTTATTTGCTTTATTAAACTTAATGCATGTATTCCTTCATGCGACATCTTTACTATCACTTATAGATGTTCTCCCCTCAGAAATAAAGGAAAAATGATAATTTCTTTGGAAAACAAAAAGACCTGTTTGAAGAGCCAACTCCACTTTTTTATCACACGCCCGAATTGCATATTATTTACATTCCTACATATAATCTTACATTTCTATTAATAAACTATTCTGATAAATCCTTCGGAGACGCAGAAAATTGCATTTAAATATCACTATCATTCCCGGTCACAATTAAAGAATATTCTTTTATTTCATAGACCCTAATTAAGCCAAATAAAGTCTTATAGATCAAATCAGATATATTAAGAATAATTCCTCATTTCCTCTATTTTTGCTCAAAATTGACCTAGGGTTGACAAATCCCATAATATTCAGATAAATTGCTTCATAATCCTTGCAAATATTTTGAAATTCAATATTGACTGCCTTTGGATTTTGTCTCGCAAATATCATACACAATTTAACAACTAGTGGATAATATCTGTAATCATGAATGAGTTATGAAAGGCATTAAAATATTATCCAAGTTCATTCATTGTATATCATTATTATTATTGTTGGAAAAAAAATGTCTAGCTGTAATATATTTATCCACTCAAAAGTTATGTATTTTACAAGAACTTAATTCTTGTGAGCGGGATATTCAACTCTAGATTAGAGAGAACCTCGTACTTTGATGAAAAGGAAAGAAAGAGGAAGAAGGACTTAATTGAGTCAAGAGTCCTTTGTTATATGTTCGAGAAGTGAGCTTCCTCCTCACTTCATTTCTCACCCTCCTTAGACATGGAGCCGTCCTCAAATTTTCCAAGGATATATGAACGAAGTGGAGACCCGGAGCGACTGCGTGGCGGAAGTGGTCCTCCTCATAAAGGTCATAAAATATCCTGTTTCCTTCTTGTTCTTTTGTTTGCTATAGTTTTTCTCGCTGGAATCCTGATTCTGTCTCTGAGACAAAGCTCCTCACAAAATGAAGAAAAAGTCGAGGGGCAAAGGGCTACAATTATCGAAAATGAGTTGATAACCCCTGTTTTTACGGATACTACAACAGGTGGCCCGAGTTCTACAGCAACAGAAGATAATGGAAGTCTCTTCTTAGATATAAAAGCGGATGAACTTCGAGCTATTATGAAGGATCAGGGTCAGGAGGCACTCCGCATTGCTCGCGATGAGAGATTCCGCCAAGAATATCAAGATTTTAGATTTCACAATGTTTCTGGACAGGACTTTGCATTGACTGCTGAGTTTGTTCGTAATCGTTCTAAATCAGATACTCCCCAATTTTTATCGAACAAAATGAAGTCTCCTGTAAAGAGAGTTGTGGAATCACTTGCTATGAACGTTGTCGTGCCTTCTGATATGAAAGAGGATTTGCCTCAACTCCTTGTTTTTGATGAGCCCACAGTTTATGAAAGAACCATAAAAGAAATGCGAAATCGACTGGATGATTTACTTCGTACGATCCAAGACTTACCGGAAGACATTACTCCTCAGGAAAATGTCCTAGAATTTCTTAAAATTCATGCCCAGTATGCTGATGAAAAAAACCCGGAAGCATCAGCACTTGAGGAGGCTTTCGTTGAAAAATTATTTAAGATGAGCAAAACTACACAGATTCCTCTATCAAGAATGAAAAAGTGTCTTGAAGGATCAATGGTTTGTGGTGTTAATAATACTGAATGCTACACAGAAAAAGTAAGATGCGATGGTGTCATGGATTGCTCGGACTTTGCTGATGAACTACAATGCTCTGAATGCAAAACTTTCCTTAATATGGGCTACTTGGGTATTTCGAGAAAGGATGCATTTATTTGTGACGGTGTCCTTGATTGTCCAGGTGGTGACGATGAGAAGGATTGTGGAAGGCATGCTTGTGCTTCTGATCAATTTTATTGCGCTGATAGTGACATTTGTATTCCTTATACTCACCGCTGTGATTTTAAGAGGCATTGTCCTGATGGAAGTGATGAAAAAGGGTGTGTTTCTCTTTGGCCTGAGCCAGTAGATCCTGGAAGTTCTAATATTGCCTCTCCTCACGCTACGGGAATTCTGCATTGGAAAGTTAATGATACATGGAAAGTGCTTTCTTTATCGGATATGGCTAAAGACGCATTTATTAGTACTAGATCAAGGGAAATATGCACAGAAATCCTCTTACACAACGAAGGAGTTTTACCAAAATCTCACAAGATACAATATTCTTTTCATAGTCCTGATATTAATGTTCAGTTCACTTCAAGGGCCCATCTTTCAATGGAACCTAGTATTTCAGAGTCTGACTTACTTAGTCATAAATTTCATTTTGGTAGCACTCCTGATGATGCAGTATATGTCAATCTGGATTGTGGAGCAATTGAATGTGGAGCTCGTCCTTATGCCTATAAACCTGAAATGTCTGATATAAGTGATTTCTTCAAACAGAGAATTGTGGGAGGGAGAGAGGCCGTTCCTTTCGACTGGCCATCAGTTGCCGCGGTTTACATTGGTAACTATTAATATTACTTGTGTTACGTTCTGTTAATTAATTATATGAATATATTTTAATGCTGTAATTTTAGATGGAGTTCTGCTATGTGGAGGCACCCTGATCGATAAAAATTGGATTTTAAGTGCTGCTCATTGCTACAAAGGGGTTAAGGAGGGTAAAAGTGTTGTTGAGGTGATTGTTGGGATGTCCAGAGTTGATTCTCGTTCCCCATATACTCAAGTACGCCAGGTTGAAGAAATCATTCACCATGGAAATTTCAATGGAACCTATTTGACACATGATATTGCTCTTTTGTATTTCGAAGAGCCAATTTCCTTTAATGCCAAAGTTAATCTTGTCTGTTTGAATAATGTTCCTTCGTTACCCTCAGTTGGTGAACATTGTTATACAATTGGTTGGGGCTCTACACATGAAGCAGAAAATAACGTGAACAACGAACTGCTTGAAGTCGAGGTTCCAATCAAAAGCAAATGCGTTCAAGACTATAACGATTTAGATCATCAAATTTGTGGTGGGTTTCATACTGGTGGCAAAGATGCCTGTCAGGGGGATTCTGGTGGTCCTTTGTATTGTGCAAGTTCTGGTCAAGAAGGTTTTAATAAACACTATTTAGCTGGAATAGTTTCACATGGAATTGGCTGTGCTAGGGCTGAAACTGATGGGGTGTATGTCCGTATAACCCACTATCTTGACTGGATCAACACCATCAGACTCATAAAAAATGAGCAAATCAATGATAAAAGAATTCGAAGGAATGCAGAGTCACAATCATCTGAAAGATTTGTCTCTATAGCCAATAAAAATTATCCCGACGTCTCTTTTGTCTATAGGCATTTGAACAAGGATTGTCCAAGTGGTGTCCGTTGTGACAATAATAGATGCATTGCTCGGTCACAAGTTTGTGATGAGAGGTTACTTAAAATTATTCTTTTTAAAAATATTTCCTAATGTTAATTAACTGTTCCATTAGAATCGACTGTATGGATCGTAAGGATGAGCTTGACTGTAAACCCAATGCAATTGGTCAAAAAGAATATGTGCCAGGCTATTGGGAGAGTATTTCAAATCTTCATACTACGACTGAAAAAATTACTGAGATCACTGAAGAAACGACAGAGATCACAACGGAGTCCACTTCTAGTCCTATTGAGGACATGCAAATATATTTAAATCCTAAGGTCAGTCATATCCATGTTCAATTTTTTTATAATGACTATTAATTAACATTACTTTGTTCTTTTTGGAAGGAATGTGATGCTGGTTTCTTCACTTGTAAGCTTATTCAGGAGTGTGTTGCTATGGATAGGAAATGTGATTTTAATAAGGACTGCATGGATGGTTCAGACGAGAATGGTTGTTTATGTGTAGACTATCTCAAGAAGAATGATTCTCGGATTTGTGATGGTATTTCAGATTGCCCAGACTCATCTGATGAACTGGACTGTGAAATCTGTGGCTCAGATGATTTTTTCTGTAATCTTTCGAATGAGTGTATTTCTAAAAATAAAGTCTGCGATAAAATTATGGATTGCAAGTTTAAAGAAGATGAACGAAATTGCATCACGCTTGTGCCTTACACACAGCAAGAAGGGATCAAAGTCCTCTACTCAAATTCGGAGGATCGTCCTTTGAAGTTTAATCATGGTTACATTGCTCTCAACTATAAGGGAGTTTGGAGTCCACTTTGTATAGCCAATAATTCTGCATGGAATCCTGATTTGAATGAACGTGTATGTAGGTACCAAAATTCTCTTCGATCAGTGGATTTTAATTATGTTAAAGCGTCAGAATTGAAGGATAGTGAATTTTTGAGCTCTCCTCTCAGGGTGGAGAGAGAAGATGGATCACAAGTCGATTCATTGGAGGGTACGAGTTCATTTTCCTTGTGTGAAACGGGTGTTATTCAATCATCCTGCTCTGAAACTTCGCGCTGTGGAGTTCACCCAATTTATAGTGGTGTGAAGGATTTTGAATCGCTAGAAAAGATGAGTGCCGAAGGCTTGTTTCCTTGGCAGGTTACTTTGTACCAAGAGGGTCAGTACGTGTGTGGAGCCTCACTTATTCATAGAAATTGGATTATGACCTCAAAAGAGTGTTCTTCTAAAATGAATCCTTCAAGAAAATATGTAGTTGCCCGCATGGGAGGTTTCCGAAATGGACGTTTCTTATCCCCTCATGAGCAGGTCCGACAGGTAATACAATTCACTCGTGTTCCGCATACTGGTATATCTCTTGGAACATTCCGCAATGCAGTAGATTTGGGTGAATATGTGAATCCAGTATGCATACCCTCAACAAACTGGTTTCCTTTTCGTGGTCAATGTATTATCAGTGGCATTGATCATCGAGCTGGAATATTGAATCGCGGAGTTAAAATGAGCGTTGAGGAAATCTGTGAAATCAATACAAATTATGATTATTCTGTTTGCACTGAGCTATTTGACAAGGATGAGGATGTGTGCATGGACAACTGGTCAGGGACTTTAGCTTGCTTGGATCAGTCTAATCGCTACTATGTGCTGGGTGTGTATCATACAACTGATGGAGGGTGTGAAAACCCAGGAACTAGTAAAAAAAGAAATCCATTTCCAACCAAGTTCCGTAGTGTGTCCACAGCTACTGCGCGCGACGCTATTCGCAAGATTGTCAGTATTTTTAACACCAACGAAAGTCTTTGGCACGATGTAGATGGCAACTGTGCAACACATCGATGCCCTTTGGGAAAGTGCTTAAAACCTAGTCAAGTCTGTGATGGAGTACCTCATTGTGAAGACATGTCTGATGAAAACGAATATCTTTGCATTGATAAGCCGATTATAAGACTCAAAGATGCATCCCTCTGCTCATCGATCAATTCAACTCACTGTGGTTGTAAGAAAGAGCAATTCATGTGTAAAAGAACCCGGCTATGTTTGGATAGAAGCAAATTCTGTGATGGAGTGGATGACTGTGGTGATTCATCTGATGAGCCAAGTGGATGTGGTGTTTGTGTAACAAGGCTGCAGGCTCTTCAACCAGAGTCTATTTGTGATGGAAAGGTTGATTGTCTTCCAAGTTCTGGTTCTATAGGGTCTGATGAAAGTGCAAAACACTGCTGTCATTCGACAAATTCACCTCGGCCCTTCCGATGCGTTTCAGGGAATATAGTTGATGAGGGTTTCAAAAACTTAAGCATCAGTAATCAGTGTGTGGACATGAGTTCAGTCTGTGACCATTGTAGGGGGCATAGTTCCGGTGATTGTACTAATGGTGCTGATGATGAAGACTGCCTCACGATTTCTGCTCGAGACTCCTCCTACTCGGAAGATACGTTCGGTAGACCCGAGTCGCGTCCACAGGGATATCTCCATTATATTGCTTACGGAAAGAGGTACTTATATTGTGCTGGACAGCATTTTTACGCCGTGCTCGAAAAGGATCCTGATCTCCGATCTAAGGCAGCAGAGATTCTATGTCTTAATGAAGGCTATCGCTTTGGTGGTCAGCTCACTTTCCATCAAACTGTTGAAAAGCACTATGTATATTCTTATGAAAATGAGGACTATAAGTCATGCAAACTTGTTTATATTGTGTGTGGCAATCGTCCTACTCATACTCTAGTTGAGTGATTGTTTCCTCGTTATGTGATGATTTTTTTTTTTTAAAGATTATATTTACTTATTTTTTATAGCTCTATTTTGATATATTTTAACATTCATAAATTTGTTTTTTTATTACAGTTTTAAAAATAAAAATATATTTAATCGTTAAGTTATTGTTACTCTCAGCAGTCCGAGTAATCTTCTTTCTTTTAAGATATCTTTTCTTTTTTTAAATCAGGATCATATAGAATTGCTATTTTCTGGAAATAATATAAATTTATAGGTAAAAAGAACAAATTAAATATATAAAGAATTAATAATACTCCTTCGTCGAAAATGCGGGACCTACATTATTTGAGGAGGGGGATATTGAGGCTGTGGCATGTAGGTATGTTGAGCCATGGACACTGCAGCTTCTCCATTCATCATAGTAGCAGGGCTGGAAAGATATCATGGATTGTGAGAAAAAAAGAATGACGGGTGACTGACAATAAGTATTTGTTACCTTGCATAGGGAAGATGAGGAGGTTGAAGGTCATTTGCTAAAGGCGGAGTTGGTGGTGGAGCAGAACTGACAAAATTGATGGAGTCATTGTTGTTACCTGGAGGGCCACCCCCCATAGAGGTTGTATTCATATCTCCCGAGGTGGGTGGAGGAATATATGACGTTTGACTCGGATCATTCATCGACTGATGCATTCCAGGATGTGAGGGAGGAGGAATGTATGACACTTGACTTGGATTACTCATGGATTGGGGCATTCCAGAATGGTGTGATGGAGGATGCATGGAGTAAAGAGGGGGTTGAGAAGGAGGACCGTAATGGTGTGGCTGAGAGAATGGGGGAGCAGTCATTTGTCCATAGAGAGCAGCATGTGAGGGAGGTGGTTGCTGAACCATGGGAACTTCTCTCATCAATTGATGATATAAAGTAAGAGCATCAACTAATTCTGTACTAAGTCTTGTCAACTCTGCGTGTTTCCTATCAACAACTTCTAATTCTAAAAATGTATAACAAAAGCGTCCTCTAAGTGATTATAAGTGACAAAAACAATATAAATATAAATAATTACCAGCATCTATCAGGGGTCCCATGGCATTCACTCTTTGCTCTAGCTCAAGAAGTTTTGGAGAATCCGACTCTAATGAAGTAGGATCCGCCTCATGCAAAAGATTCAGCACTTGATTCAACTTTTCTTCACTGATCTCAATTTCCTCAGTTGTCGAACTCGTATTAATTGTATTCACTTCAACTTCATCATTAAACTGAACAGAGCGGCGTCTCTTTTCCTCCCCAACACTGTCATCCAAGTCTGTAGTCACAAAGTTTGAAGGGAATAAGCCTTCTCCTCGATAATTGGATCCCTTCCACCAATTAGCATCAGAATTATCCAAAATTAAAACTGTTCATAAAAAATAAAGAAGATAATTAGATAGAGATGATGCATTGGCCTTGACTCACCAATTTCCCCTGCTTTAAACGTCAATTCATTATCGTCCACTGCCTCAAAATCATATAGAGCTCTGGCTTTTAACTTGGATGAGGAAGCTTTGTTCGTAGTATCCTTGCTCCCCCCCATATTCAAACTCTCATTCGTTGTTGATGGATACAGGGAGCTGGATCCCGAAGTTCCACCATTATTATTCTTAGTACTATTAAAGGACTTGCTTGACCCACTCCCCTCCTGCAAAGACAATTGTATGGCTTTTGCAATATCATCTTCTTCTTCTTGACTAAATACTGCATTGGGATTACTATTGGAGAGTCCTTGCTTCTTTCGAACTTCTTCCCCTCCCGAGAAATCCACTCCCTCTTGCTTCAAGGCATTATATAAGCCCGGAATCAAGCTAAAGTGACTCTCATTTTTAAAGTCTCCCTCTGCCCATTTGCGAAGCACACTGCGGAGTCGATCCTGAACCTTGGGCTGAGACTTATGCAATATTTTTCTGAATTCATTTTCAAATTCCCTAGAGGCAACTTCGAGCATGAATGACTTACCACAGTTGCTCACGCAGGCGTCCAAAAGCTAGGGAGAGAGAGAGTGAGTGAGTGAGGGATGAGTCAGACATGGACGAGTCTCACTTACCGTAATGGATTGCATAACCACATGGGGGTCAGGGTGGTTCAGGCGCTTATTAATGGATTTGAGGCAGTCCTTGGAGCCATTGGGCGTTGCCTTCACTCGATCACAGAGGTCCATGATGAGACCCCAATCCTCACGCTTATTCTTCTCATCCGTCACACGCTCCACCTCTCCATCGAAGGGAGAGGAGCTCCCGAACAAACTAACCAACATGGCTCAAACCTCTCGAATAGTGAGTAGAAATGGGTGGAGGGAGGTCAAGGAATTGCTCTTCAACAGTTTTTCAGTGAGAAACAAACAAACAAACAGAAAAATTAAAAGCAAAAGGAATTTGTCAACTGCAGAAACACCTTTGGACAGTCTCTTATTACTTGGAAAAAGGACCTGAATGATGATGATCAAGCCCAGCTTCCTGCCTCGACTTTATTAAATAACTCAACTGATAAAAAAAAAAGAGAGAGAGAGAGACAGCAAAGACAAAGTGAAACAATGAAAGAAGGAGCTGACTCCGAATCAAAAACAAAAACATGACGTCACTTGACATTTTATACTTCGTCGTGAGGAACTTACCGGGATAGACACAATATCGCAGAACGGCTTATACCGGATAGATAGACAGTCCATGACTTCATAATAAACAAACTTGACGTCATATGATAGCAGCTATCTCGCTGATATATCTCAGCTCTACTTATAATAATTAAATATTCATTCATTTTTGTTGTTCAAGTCAGTCTAAATTGAGCATGAATTCCCTGCTGAAAGTCTCATGGGTTCCGTCTCGCGGCCTCAAAAGTATTCCTTTTATCAAACCCTATTATCCACCCCGTAGAGGAGACGTGAAAAGTGAGTGGCGCTACAAGCAGGATCGTGTTCTTCCCATTCAAACCCTGGCTCCGCCTCAAGAGTTTACAAAGTTCGACCCGGGATTTGAGAAGGTTCTTGATTTTTCCTCGCAGGTGGACTCCCTTAAAACAAAAGGATTCAGGAGGCACTACAAGGCCTATGAGCCTCCTCAGGATATCGATGAAATTGTTTTAAGTACGTTAAATGAGGTCTATGACCTCCCTCAATCCGCTCTTGCGGAGCAAGTCCATTTAAATGAGGATTTAGTCAAAAAGGCGGAGCTTTTAGAGGTTGTACTCTTCTTCATTACCTCTCTTAAGGTTCCTTAATCATCTCTTCTTCTTTTTTTCTCTTCACAGTCCCTTAGAAACAAAACGGATCACAGAGTTCCAAACTCCTTCCTTCATTTCCTTAGGACTGGCCAACATCTTCTCGAGTTTTATCGTACTCCAGTGGATATGAAAAATTACTATGATAGACTTTCCTCTTCATCCGCGGAATTACCCAAAAATCTCTATATACAAAAGGATCCCATCAGATTCGATCCGAGTGATAATCATCCACTCCATCAAGTCTCTGCATATCCTCGCTCCTCCACCATTATTATGACTCCAGAGTCTAAACGCAAGTTCAAAGACGTTAAAGCAAGGCATAGTCCTTTTGATGATAATACAAGGGAATTGGAGGAGTAAACAGGTTCTGTGTCATCTCGTACTTAACGTCAATATTATGTGGATGTATCAATGTCTGATGATGAATGATAGTACACTTTTAGAGTCTCAGTGACAAAAGTGAATCGATCAATATAATATGTTGCACCAATAGCCCAAAAAGGGTAGTGCTCCGGCCTAGAGTTTTATACAATCATAATCATATATGTAGAATTTTACTCCATCAAAAATTCATTAAGCTAAAAATATGAATGGATGTATGTATGTATGTATGTATTTTTATATTAAATTTTACAAATATATATATATTTATAAGGACCAAACATGTAACAAGTAAAAACCACAGCACAATTCACGTCTTTAGATCTGAAGGCATATGTTCATTGATTCCATCTTCTTCCTTGACTAGGGCCCTTTCCAGAATGACGCGTCCCTCCTTATATCTTTGATTCTCTTCTGTGGCGAATTCATAGACCCAACCCAGCTTTATACTACAATTTTTACAAGAGACATCACGGACCATATGTCGACCAGTCAGCATGACTCTGTCTTGTATTTCACTGAAATGATAATAAATTTAGTTTTATGTAATGATGAAAAGAGTAATTTGAGTCTGTCTCTTGTGCCATTTCCCCCCTCCCCCCTCTACACATATAATACAAGAATAATTGGAGCCTATTCCTCAATAAACTTAGCCCCCATAAGTCTTTAAATAGGACAATACACAATATACTTTAATAATAAAACAATGGTAGTACAATTCTGTTTTCAAACTGTATATTTCTAAAAGTTATTATTAATTTTTTTTTTAAATAACAAAAGTAAAATGATATACAATTTTGATTATTTGTCTTCGCGATACAGAATGTTTCACAATGAATCAAAGGAACTTATTTGCATGTATATATATTTTTAAATTTATTTATCCATTAATGAAATGAGTAGTGTAGTGTAGCAACTGATAAAATATTTAATGTCCATGAGTTTTTTAAAGTATACATGATCAGTGAGAATGGAATCTAATTGGGAAGCACTTACGGATGCGTGTATATATATATATCTATGGATTTTTCCTTAAAAAGCTGCAAAATGAAAACTAATATTTGTAAGAAAATATGGAAACTTTTTTAGGGAAAAGACGAAGGGACGGAAAATTTGGTTAATAATATTCATAATTATTGATATTTTATATATATGTATGTAAAACAAATGAGGGTTATGAGAGGGAACTGACCCCCACATGATACTCCATTAACCTTAAAATAGGGAGCTAGAGAGGAGAGAGAGAGAGAGAAGATATGAGTGAGTGAGTGGAAGGATTACCTGTAGTTCAAATTGACGACTTTGTTAAAAAGAAATGCTCTACCCGTGGCTCCTGTGAACCGTGTGGATATCAACTCGGATCGATTCGTTAAAAATGATTTACAATTGTTACAAAGGAAAACACGGGTTCCACCCAGGTGCTCCAAAAAAATTCGCCCCATATCCGAAGTAATTCCTCAGAGTTTGATTAAAACGACTCCCATTCACGACCAATATCCCTTTTCATAGTACTACCACTGATACGAATCCCTCAAAATGATACCCTCTTGACAAACAGAAATGCATTGGAATTTATGACTGCGTAACTCAAATATATGTATATAAATAATACATTTACAATTTATAAGCATTGATTCTAGCTCCTTTTCTTATAATCAGCTCACTTTTTAGCTATTCTCCTCCCATCTAAGTGGTAACACTGACTGCTTTGAAAACCGTTCGACTTTGTAAAATAAAATAATATATTTAATTCTATTCATAAATTACAATTACCACAAAAAATAACCATATTTATTTTAACCAATATAATGAAGTTACATATTTTTGTTCTTAAATATATTTTAACTCTACAGAGATATATTATCCTCTCTAAGTATATTATAAATCATAATAGAGAACCAAAGGACTGTATTTAACCGCTTTAACTGATGTTTTTCTTCTTACTAGGTTAACTTATCTGGCTGATTTCATTTAGCCGCCGTTAGTGTATGATTAAATCACCATTCCACTGTAAAATAAACATCATAATTGAATCCATACCTCCTCCATTTTTCACAACGCTACTCTTTGTGATGCAGTCATAACCTAAGAATACTAAAAAATAATGTAGTATGTATCTTCAACATTTGATTTGAGCTCCATAGTAGACGTTAAGAGAAAGTCTGAAGATTTCTTTGGTATAAATGAAAAACCCTGCAAAACTAAAGGCGAAAGCTTTAAGTAAGAATTTCTTAGAATTAATGATATAAAACGACTAAAGCAATACGATTAATAGATGGAAAATTTTGATATCCGATACTTAGGTCTGCAAAACTGCTTGCTTGACCAAATTCATGGCATTTTTAAATGCCCTGAATTGATAATAAATTGTAAAAAATATATGGACCATCTCGTGGGTCTCGTGGGCCACTAATATAGGAGAAACGAATCATCAAGGTATTCCACTAAAATTGTCAATTTCAACAGAGTATATTGACAATTGTCTTTGGTACATCTTGCAAGAATTGTGGGAGGACTTATATTTCAGTCCTTCATGATTTTGTGGAATGTCAAGTGGTATCAGACCTACTACGTCTATGATGGCATAATGTCGTCCACTCCTTAAATCTGTGCAGTTAACTTTGATTTAATTAGCTCAAAAATCAAGAAGACAAACCTAGCATCTACTGACTTTTCCTTGTGCATTCATGAAAAGAATTCTTCGGATTGGGACTTCGCCTCGGATCTGATTAGTTATTTTCTTTCTTGGTCGGTTGGATATCATCAATCACATTTAAGGCATTAATACATCGATTCTGGAAAAGTTTTTTTTTTTTTTTGTTCATGTCAATTAAATTATATTTTTAGTTATGTCTAAGTTGTTTTTTTAATGAATTTTTTAATTACACATTTCTCATAAAACTCTTTCAATTTTTACGGATTTTTAGCAATCATTGGAGAAAATTATCATAAATTCCAAAGGAAGACAAATGAGCTAATGGGCTAAGGATAATAGATGGAAAGGGACTATTTTAGACTAAATATGTATTTATTTATGATCATTTTATAAACATGAAAAGCCCATAGAAAAAAAAAAATAAAATGGTTCCAACTTTTCTTTTGAGAAGCTTCAAACTGAATTTTTCCTAGATTTTGACCTTTATTTTGAGCGTGTATTTTAGCCTTTAATAATGTTTGTTTGTAAACTCCGTTTAAGCTTATTAAAATAAACAGTTTATAACTTTAAAAAAATTAAGAATAAATGCATTTTTATTATAATATATTTCTTTGGTTTAGTATTGGCTATTTTAACAGTTGAACTAATTTTGAAAAAACTCACCATAGGCTTCAAATTAACCGTTTATAATTTGAAACCATTTAATCTGAGGGCACTACACTATTAAATTGAATTAAAGACGTTTATTTAGTATATTTTTTCACGGAATTTCAATGATACTTACGTCATATCATCAATTATTTCCGAAAAATGTATGACATCATCTACTCCTGACTATCAATTTTAAAATATAACCTATTAAAGGTGGATCTAGCGTCTCTCGTTTCAACTATATTTTCATATTTCTTATGGTATGACCTAAGTAGAATCCAAGCTGGTTAATACCTTGTGAGACACATCACACTTATAATAATGAAAGTTAAAATGGCCATCTACTTAAGAATAGTGACCCCAAACTGATTTGAAAATGGTTGTAGGGTAATCAAAAACAAAAGTTTTCAAAATTAAAATAAACTATGAAAACGGGGGAACGATCACAATTTATTCATCGAGAATTGTCACACAGACATTTAAGATCAGTCCACATAAAAAAAAAACCATGTGATTTACACCAGTGTTCCCCAATTCCCGGGCATGGATCAATCAGCACCGAGCCGCTCAAGAATTAATTAGTTATTTCTGTTTCATTTATTATCTAAGTCTGGGATAACTTACTACTTCATCTACAGACTATTGGAGAGAAAAAAAGTAAGTGTAAATGGTAATTACAAACGATAATTAATTGTGCAGGGTAGTTGTTAATTCTTTGAGGGTTGATAACACAGGTCTACAAATTTGAAATTTCAAAAATCTTCTGGGGTATAAGTATAATAAAAGTTATTCAATTTTGCTTACTGATTTCAAATCTGTAATTCTTTTTTTCAAGAGTCCGACGGTTTTCGAGAAATCGGTCCCTACTTATTTAGCTTTTTTGGCCCATTTTCCAACTTCAACTTCAATTTAAGCATAAAAGAATACACATTTTGGGCGTTAAAAAATAATGATTAGCTAGTGTTTTTTATGGAGATTTCATTTCTAGTCTTTGTTTTGACCTAAAAGGACTCCTAGGGGCGTAGGGTGGCGGAGTAGGTCCAAAAGTTGATGAAATCCTTTGTACTTAAATATATTTTATTATATCCTTGAATATTGCATGAAATGGATTAATAAGGAATGCATTAAAGAGATTAGACCCACACCTTTCAAACAAGATGTCAAGCGCCCGATAAGAGCCTTTAACTTTGAAGAAATCGTCTATCAAAGTGTATAAATTTTCATCCAATTTTGAGCAAAAATGCGCTAGAAATCTAAGACTCACGGTATAAAAAATAAATGAAGTACTCTGAAGTACATATTCAACGGTTCATACGAGCCAGTAACTACATCTACGCATAACAATATACATAGATTTCATATTGAGTTTAAGGTCAAACAAACTAAATAATATATTTACATGATGTAAAACGTTTCTTCAAATGGGCTTACACGACGAGCTTTTTAGGGTAAACAAAAACACCACACTGTATTCTCCCTTCAACTGATTTTCATCATTTGACTCTTTTGATTTAAAGCAGCTGACTCTACGTGCTATGAACTCAAAAAGGCTATTATTATTATTTATAATACTGATGCATAAAGAATATATTGAATCAAGGATTGCGCGCCATTTTTTTGAATTTTGAATATATTACCAGTAGTAACGATTGGTTTCTGATTGGTAGAATTTATAAATTATACAATATAGCATCAAAGGAATCTCCAGAGTATCCAAATTAAGTATGGCCCAACCAAAGATATCAAATAAATAATTATAGCGGCCTCTTGCATACAAGAATAAAATGCAATATATATTATATGTACATATTTCTTGTGATAAATCCAGTTTGTTTGATGACTAGGCTAGAAAAAAACACCTAATAGAACAAAGGGAATAAAGGGAAAACTTAATTAAATGGTCTTAAAATTGAGATATTATTAAGGCTTACCGTGTCGTTTCCTCACCTTTTCACGACAAAGAAGAACAGAGAAGTCTTAAGTTTTGCGTGGTAAAATATTTATGTGATATTGAACGAAAATATTCTATTGTATTTTCCTCGTCTTCCTAGCCTTTGAAATTTATACGGCCTTTAATTAGTTTATCCTATTCGTATATCTCTTTATTTTATGTGTACCCTATGTGTCAGCTGCATTGATTTTCCCCCGGTAACTGGGCAGCTGGCGTTTCTCACTTATTCTGGAATCCGGTTGGTTTTTCACGAAAAAAAATAATCATTAGTTCGAAAGAATTGGCAAACGTTCCCTGTTTTTAAATAAATTAAATAGAAAAATAGCCCTCACAAACGGATTTTTAGATTGCAATAAAAATTATTCTTTGAGTTTGCAAAAACAGTTTAAACTAATTTTTTCATACAATAAGTAAATATACTTATACTTATATAGAGCTACAATAGAATAGTATTTATAGTACACATTATCAAATACAGCGGAACCTTGGTTTACGAGTGTCCTGGTATACGAACTTTTATCAAGGTGAGAATTTTTTCTTCAGTACTCTACGTCTTGATTTATAAGTTATTACTGAAAAAAAGATACTTAATAAATTTTCAAAAAATTATGAAAATGACAACATTTAAAAGAAATGTTACAAGACTTAAATTATATATTAGATTGATTACCAGGGTCATTTTTTATTCTTTTTATTTTAAAAGAATATACAAAAATGGCAGCAGTGACGACAACTAAATTTGCATTTCCTTGGTTTGTATTTTAAACTTTTTTTTTCTGCAAAAATAATGTTTTATATTATATTTTTATTTAAAGAAAAAAGTAAGTAGTAACCACTAATCACCAATTTTGGTCGATTATTGATTAACTTAAAACTGCCTAAAATCGGCGGATTTAAACGAAAATCCTCGATTAATTGGCCAAACTCTAACCCAAATCAGACAAAATTGTAAATCATTCAGTCAAATTTATTACTTGGATAAATCAATGTCGTGTTCACTCACGATACTGTTTATTTTATTTTCTGAGATTCACCTTTCCATACCGATACCAATATTGACTTCATTAAACCTTGGGAGTATTTATATCACAAAAAGGTTTTTGGGAGACACGTTGAGCTTTTTTGTTCACTCACAACCTTGACTGACAAAAGGGAGAGGAAAAATTTGGAAAAAATATATGTTAGCTACCCTTCTGTATTTTCCTTGTTGCCAACTTGTTAAAATTTGGTAAAATTTATTATTTATATATACTATATATTTATAAATTCTACCAATATACAAACCAATCGTTACTACTTGTAATATATTTAAAATTCAAAAAAATGGCGCACAATCCTTGATTTAATATATTTTTTATGCATCAAAATCATAAATAATAATTTTGTTTATCCCAAAAAGCTCGTCGTGAAATACACTGTATTCTCACTTCAGCTGATTTTCATCATTTGACTCTTTTGATTTAAAGCAGCTGACCCTACGTGTAATGAGCTCAAAAAGGGTATTATTATTATTTATGATTTTGATGCATAAAAAATATATTAAATCAAGGATTGCGCGCCCTTTTTTGAATTTTGAATATATTACAAGTAGTAACGATTGGTTTGCGATTGGTAAAATTTATAAATATATAGTATATCTAAATAATAAATTCTGCCAAATATTAATAAGTTGGCAAAAGGAAAATACAGAAGGGTAGCTACCAGTTGTTTTTCCAAATTTTTCCTTTCCCTTTTGTCAATCGAGGTTGCGAGTGGACAAAAAAGCTCGACGTGTTTATGTTTATCCCTTAAAGCTCGTCGTGATAAACAAAAAAACTATGTATTTTCCCTTCAGCTGTTTTTAACCAGTGGAATCTTTTGATTTAAAGCAGCTGACTCTAGATATTATGGACTCAAAGGGGATATTATTATAATCATTATTTATTGTTTTTATTTACATACATATATTATAAATATATATAATCAAGGATTGCGCGCCCTTTTTTTGAATTATTGAATAATAAACAAGTAGTATCGATTGATTAGTATATTGGTAGAATTTATCAATGTAGAGTATATCTAAACAATAACTCTGCCCAATATTAACAAGTTGTCAACAAGGAAAATACAGAAAGATAGCAGCTACCATTTGTTTTTCCGAATTTTTCCTTTCCCTTTTGAGAATTGAGGTTGCGAGTGGAAAAAAAAAGCTCGTCATGATATTAAAAGGGATTTGCAACTTTTTTTTTCATTCACGAAACCTTTGTACAACGGATAGTAGTTAATAATTATAATTAATGTTCAAGTAATTTTAAATAATATTTCCAGTATTTCTATTCATGTTTACAAACACCAGAATCATCAAATTTGTTACAACATTAAATTTTTGGTATATTCTCCAACAAAAGTTCTCCTTAGAACATGCATTAGAAAACTTGATATTCAAAACTTACACTTCAAACAATTAATTTTCATTATTTATTCGAATAAAAAAAATAGTAAAAATCATAAGGAACAAAAAAAAACCCTACTCAAGTCATCTTTTTCAGTTTTGTGAACAAGATAATGACATTGAGCTCTGATGCAATGAATAAATTCAAAATAAGTGAGAAATGAAGATATGAGTCTGTCATGCTTTTTTGCATTAAATGTTTAATAGGATCTTGGTATTTTTACTAGATCACGGGTGTTTGATATATACCCACCTATGTAGATTATGGTTTTTATATTGGAAGAATATCAAAATGATGGATACTAAGAGGACACTAAGAGGGCGTAGGAGTAGGCTCAAAAGTTGGCCAAATCCTTTGTACTTCAATAACTCGTTGAATGCATGAAAGAGCCAGGACTCACAGCTTTCAAACGAAATGTCAAGCGCCGGATAAAACTCCTTAACCAAGAAGAAAGAAATCGTTCATCTAAATGTGTAAATTTTCATTCAATTTCCATCAAAATTCCACTAGAAACTAATACAAACAGATGATACAAGTTACGTTTTATTTAATTATAGCAAGAGTCATTTTTAATTACTATCAAACGCTATTCATTGATGATATAATTTCATTTCTATCTACATACATATTAATATTACTCATGATACATATTTACATATTTATGAATGAAAGTGCCGGCAGCTTACAAGGATTTGTATTATCTACATAATGAGGCACAAAATATTCCTCAGTTATGTTGGGATAATTTTCATACTTGGAGTATGAGTGTTGTAAGGAGGGGGAATCATTGAACGGCGATCATACTTTCGTCCTTTTTTTTTTATTCCTCGACCTTGAACAATTGAATCAAAAAGGAATTTTTTAACAGGAAAGCACCTGTAACCCCGTGTCAAGTTACTTAAAGGGAGTAATTTCCAGACAAAGGTGATGTCATGAACGATTTCCTCCTTAATCACAATGGTTGCTTAGTTCCAACTAAGCCAATATAGTTTATGGTTAGGGGGATATTAAATTTATTTATAATTAATTATTCAATTTGTCAAAGAGAATTCTTTTCATTTCATTTAAATAATTAATTAAATATTGATTATTATTATAATGTATATTATTCTTTTATGGAACAATTGGCATGAATGTCTTTTTTCGGGTCAGGAAATGTACTGATGAATGGATTAATTGTGAATTGATCATAGCCTCAAAATTAATTCCTTATTAATAAACATATTTTTGTAGGTGGATTCAATAGGGGATTCAATCATCAAAGGACCTATCCATAAATGCTTCATCTCTACTTATAGTGTACCTACAAGTTACGACCTGTTCTACATCACACCTTGTAACTAATACCTAAAATAATATAATAAATATCCAAATAAATCCACTTTCATTCTTACAGAGTAATGAGAGTGTCATGTAATCGTTCATTTGCAAGGAGTGATCATAATTGCAGTTTGCAATTGAATTGTTATATTAGAAGAAGTGACTTAGAGAGCTCCTATGTAGGATTTTGATTAGGATTCAACTGTTGTACCAAGGTCCTTTCTCTCTCTCTCTTCCCTTCTTTCTCATACACTCACTCTTTTTTACTCTAACAATTGTGTTCTAGCTAGAAAGCCCTGTAGTTTGATATACTTTTATATAACTAAGTGTGCATCATTATCTCCTATTAATGTGATGTTACAACTCTCTTTAGTGTTGTGTACATATCATTTATGTCTCTACCAGCTACATACATGCTCTATATGCTCCACGATACAGTGAATAATGAATGAGTGGCAATGAAAGATTTGATATCATTCAGCCTCATCACAGTGTTTCTTCTATTTTCCCGACCCTTGGTTGTTGTTGCCCTTCGAGTCAATGGAAAGTTTAACACATCCAATTTCTTTCATTTTGTAACAAAGTTTGGTTTTCAAAAGACAGATGTTCGCACTTCGGAAAGGGGATTCATCTTTGGAAACATATCCTCTTCCTTACTTCATGATGGAGATGAGAGGTTCCTCGTTACTCTTGCAGTCCTGGATCGGGGCTATTTCCTCGAATACTATGGAAATAAATCCCTTACAAATAAATCTAAAGCTTGCGAAACAATGTTTAAGAAAATTAACACCGTCTCATATGATTCGTCTTGTAATCAGGATGGAGTTGAGGACTTTTTAAGAAGTATTCCGTGTTCTAAAGATGGACTATGCCTTGAGGAGGATCGACCTGAGAATGTCATGAATGGATATCAGTTTACGTATGGTATTCAGGACTATCTTCAGTCAAGGTAACATCATATGTACATAATATACTTGTAATGAACGCTGTACATGCTGAGCCTTAATTAATTATTTCAAAATAATAACAATTATATAATTAATTATTTGTAGATTTTGGTACGTGAGCATGGTGGCCTGTGTACGAAACAAAACCAGTTGCAAATGGGAACCCGTAATAAAAGACTTTGAAATATCCTATGATATGTGGCTCGTTAATGGAAATCCTGGGAATACGAATAAAAATCTATTGCGCTATCAATTTTCTTGTGACAAACAGGATCTTTTGGGCCTTTATCTACTCCTACTCCTTGTCTTTTTATTCCTATCTCCAATTCAGTTCTATGCGGCCATACATCAAAATCACAATATTACAAAGTTTCTAGCCGTAGGCATATTCTTGGAATTCTTAGCACTTCTTGGACTATCTATTCACCAATCACTGTTTGCGATAAATGGAGTTGGACTCCCTTTATTGGGGGATCTCGGGGATCTTTTGCAAATATTATCTCAAGTAGGTGATAATGTAGAATGGCATTTAACTTAATGTGTATACACATTTGCTCTCATATTTGCAGTCAATATTTACGCTTATACTTTTGCTCTTGGGAATGGGATGGGCCATCACTCGTCAAGAGATTACATGTAAATTCATTCTGACAACTCTCTGGATTCTCTATACGCTCGTCCATGGTTTCCTGTATTTTTGGAAAAAGGTAATAATTAATCAAGGATAAATGTAGACCCCGAAATATTTTTATCTTTTGCATTCATAGTATGAAATTGACGTCATTGACAACATTGATGAATATCAAACGATTCCGGGTCTTATTATCCTTATTCTCCGAATCGGAGTTATGTTCTACTTTCTTTATCTACTCAAAGACACCATGCTCCACGAATTTAATGAGGAGCGTCTACAGTTTTTACTCCATTTTGGAGCAGCTTCCCTAGTCTGGTTCATATACCTTCCCATAGTAGCATTTGTTGCTTTTCAAATATCTGCACTCTGGAGAAATAAGTTTCTAATCGGGATTTCCTATTCTGTGAATACATTTGCCTACATTATTTTGGTACATAGCCTTTGGCCTTCCAGGAGTCAGCAATACTTTTTACTTGCTCTTCAGGTAAGTTGAGAGCTATTATGAATGACCTTGTTTCTACTAACATCTGCGTTACCTTTATTATTTAGGCGGATCACACAGAGGAGTTGGAGGAGCTGAGTGAGGCACCAAATCAAATCAATAGTAGAACCTCCAGCAAAGCAAATTCATATTCATTAATGAAATCTGAGTCCATTGGACTCAAAACTCAGGCTCATCTACTCGTATCCATAGAATCTTGATCATACCAAATTCAACCCAGATGTAAATACGAAAAATCATTGCATACATTTTATTCTGTGATATTATTTTTACTAGTCTGTTGTAGTTCATTGTTTAAGGGACATTTTTTTTGTGTGTGTGTGTGGTCTCATACTTGAACAAATTAATTAATAAATAAAATTACTAGTTTAATTACAACTATCATTCATGGACGAGGATTTTACATATATGTATATATATACAAATTGAAGTGATTCAAAAGAAAAAAATTGTATTTATAAGTTGGTAAAGAAAGGACTTATACCTTATAGATATTGTCCATGTTGTTTTGAGCTTCGATTCCGCTCATCTACATACATATTACATGGTTCTCGTATGTTGAACTTGTGAGTCTAAATCAATTCATTCATAATATTAAAAGCATAGACTGGAGATGAGTAATTTTTTTCGTCGTACAAGAAGAGGAAGAAGAAGAAGCAAAAAGGCTTTCTAAAGCCTTCCTTTCCCTCCTGCTCTCTCTTATGTTTTAAAGGCCAGCACACTCCTGGCCCAACTCTTTTAAGGTCCATTGAAAAATTCATCCATTGGTGGTAGTGGTGGTGGTGGGAATTTATTCAGCCCTAACTGACGTCATTTTTTATGAACGGAGAGAGAGAGAGAGGATAAATCTCAATGGTTATTACAGTTATTATAGTCAACTTAAGAGGAGGGTGGGAAATTTAGGCAAACTGAGAGAGCGCCTTTAACAATAGTTAAAGGCATTTAGTAGTATACAAATTAAAGGGGAAAAAAGTGTTGCTAAAAGAGAAGAAGATAGTTTATGTGATCAAGTGACTTAAAAAAAGTTTGTTGCTTCATTGATTCATATTCTCCGGGTTGTGTTGTGTTTCTTTATATTTCTTTCTTTCCTTCCTTTTCTATTATCTGTTTCCCCTTCCCCTGATTCCTTGCGTTAATGGTATCTATAAGCCTGGATTTGTTGCACTCGTTAAGTTTTGCCTTTACTAATTTCACGGAGGAGTGTATGATCTGGAGGACTCCTTCCCTTCTACATATTTTATCATTAGTACACTTCTCGGAACAATAGCTCCTACGAGGAACCAGCTCCATTTCCTGCACACAAAATGTAAGTATGATGGTATGTACGAGTAGAGATCTAGGGCCTACATCTACCAAACATCCAAAATCCAATTTATACCTATTCATTTGGAGAAAAAAAAAATTAAGCTTCTTCAATTCTTGTGTCAAAACAATGCGAATAATTCATTATTCATCTCAGATATTAGAAGCTGGACTAGTACGGAATTAATTGCCTGCCTCTCTTTAGTTAACAGAGTAGGAATGTTGCTCATAATTACTCATATCTTATCTTAGTTAATAAGTACTAATGGAAAGATAAGGAACTGAGGGAGCCCTGGGAGTATGACCCAACCATGCATATTTGTTATTAAAAATTGGCATTTTTGGGCAATTTCCTCACTAGACAAACATTCGGATAGCAAATGAACTGTGTGAATAAGACCTATTGACTATTGAGCTATTCAAATCATGTACTTAATGCAAAGCAATGGTTTTTTAACTCAATCATCATTGCCAATTCAAGGCAAGGAGCATTTCAATCTCAAAATAATTGAATAAGAGGCAATTTGATTCACATATCCTGTATTATTATTATTATCATTATTACTATTCAAGGTCGGAAGGACGATCGTGGATTCGATCCAATGGAGTGGGATGAAGGGATGCTATGATAGCCCCAATCGGAGTGCAACACTCTCTATCAAAACAGGCTGGAGGAACATATTAAAGATGTCTGTGAGGACCCCTCCATAAAAAAACAAGGATTTTCTCAGTATGCTCCAGTGGGACCCGCCTTGGAATTTGACGATAGGTCCCCTTATCATCACCATCATCGGAGCCACAGCCTGGACTCGGGAGCGCCTCTTTTGCCGCCTCCATTATTCCCAGACACTACATCCCTCCTACTCTCTTCTCCCACGACCACGGATCCATCATCTCGAAAAGCTATTATGCACTCTGGGCACTTTTATCATAGCCGTAAATTCGAGTAAGACATTTTTTTCATTTAAAATATTATTATTTTACCGCTCTGAACGCAACCTCTTCCCCTTTGATTCCTTGTATTTATATATGTATATTAACAAAAAAGAATGAATGAAAATATATTTAAAAAGGAGGGATCGCTCTCCCCCTGTTCCCTCCCCCCCCCCCTGACTCTTAGATAGTCGAACACTCTACTTTTTTTTTTTAATATAACTATAACTAAGATATCCTCATTCTCAAAAACTACTCTCTCTCCCTGTGTCTTTCTTTCTTTTTCTCTTTCTGGAGTTGGAAAAAGAGGAGAAGAAAGAAAAGAGGGAGGGAGGGAAGGAAGGAGCGATGGAGGAGCTGCTGCTGCTGAGGGAGGGAGGAAGGGAAGGAAGGAAGGAGCTGCAGCAGCAGCAGCTATATTTTTTTATTATATGAATTATATTATATTTTGGATGAGAGAGAAAAGAAGAAAAGAAAAGAAAAAGAAAAAATATAATAAAATAAAAAAAAAAGGAAAGAAAGAAAGAAAGAAAGAAAAAAGATTGGAGTGAATGAAGTTAGTGATAATTAAAGGTGTTTGATTAGGGATGGAGTGAATCACGAAGGAGGATGAGGTTACGAGGATGGCGTTAGAGTGAGGATTCTTATTTTAGCAATTCCTTGACCTCAGTTGTACTCATTTTTTGTTGTCTTCTTTCTGTTCTGTTTACAGTAGCAACTCGGTGGTCCGCGTCCGAGCTCAGGTGATGATGAGGGACGATTCCACGGGGGGCTGGGTGCCCATGGGAGGCGGTGGGCTTTCAAACGTCTCCGTTAGAAAACGAAAAATCTCCCACGAAGACGATCAACCCTGCAAACACGAGTACCTCATTTACGGAAAAAGAAATTCGGATCAAACGGTGCGTTTCATTCCTTCCTTCCCGGAACAGAAGGTCCTTCCTGCTCTCTTGACAGTCATTCCATTCCTTTCGACTACCTACTTCACACATTCACATATTGCCACAAAGGCATGCAATCAAGGAGGGGAATGAATGTGTAGTACAGGACTCGAATCTCTTCACTTCATGTACATACATACATACATACTCCAATCCTATTTCCTGAGTTGATCCAGCAATCAACTCATGAGGAACGAATGAAGAGACGACACCCAAATCCTTTAAAAACCCTTCATTTAAAAAAACAAACAAAAAAACCTAACTAACTCAAATGCTGCAGATTCGGGTCAAAAATGACGAAAACTTGATGAATGTCCATTTGAACAGAGTAAAAAACAATCCATTCTACTGGATTATTATACTTGAATACTCTATACAAAGGTCAATAATTGATTTTGAAGTGAAGAGGGTTTGAAATTCAAATTCACCCAAGAATCGTTTTTAATTTATATTATTGTAAATATATATATGTATATGTATATATATATTATCAATTTGGATATATTTATCAAGGATCCTCAATTTCTTCAATAATGCCCACCCCTTCCCACCCCCCTATTGATTTATATGAATGGAATGAATGACCCATGCCTGAGCAAACAAGACCTGTCAAATTAAATAATAATGTCATGTACAACACGAATTTAACAAACTTTTTTCTAGGTGGTTCTAAGCTGCACTATTAAAAGGGATTTCGAGTACAACAAAGTCATGCCAACATTCCATCATTGGAAGACTGGTAATAAAAAGTTTGGACTCACTTTCCAAACTGCTGCCGATGCCAGAGCCTTCGATAAGGGAGTACGACTCGCTATTGAAGATCTATTAGATGGTAAGTCTAGTATTTTCTTTTCTTTTTGGTTTGTTTCTCTCTTTCAAAAAGAGCATAGTTATCATTATTCCTCTTCTTTGTAATTATAAGTGTTTAAAAAATATATTTAAAAAAATATCTGAATTGAAAGTGTAATTCAATATCTAATGTTATTCAACACATTTGTGAATATGAATTTTGTACGTTAATTTTGAGTTTAATATCCATGGATGAATGGCATCGTATTGATGAATTAATTTTTGTACAACTCCTTTGCTTTTTATTTACCTATTTTTTAAATTAAATAACAAATAATGGTTGTTCGAATTAATATAATCATGTCTTGATCCTTCAAGTGACGTTGAGACTCATTCCACACCTATATTATTATTATTATTAATAATAATAATAATAAAAGATTTGATTCTCATGAAGTTAAAAGAGTTACTCTGTCTCAATTATGTTTATTCCATTAGCTATTCTATCTAGAATGTGTCTAATATTTAAAGAATCTCAATTGAGATATTCATTTATTTTTCTCTCTTTCTCTCTCATTAACTAACTTGGACACTTCCGTGAGTATAGCTAAATCTCTTGCTTGCCCTCATAAACACTATAGAGAAAGCAAGCAAAAAGGTATTTTATCATAAGTATTATTAAGTGCATGATACCTTTAATTATTATGTTCTTTGTCTCTTTTTTTTTTTATTTTTTTATTCATATATTTTTTGTGCTTTATTTGATGTTAAATTTGTGAACAAATTAGTCATTAACACACACACACACACACACGGCTTGGAAAAGGCTGTTTTTGAGGAGGCAGGCTTTCTATTCTATTATTTTCTTTCTTTTTTGTTAGTATTTCCTTCGTAGTAGCATTATTACTCGTTCGTAGTATGTATCAGCAGAAACTTTTTAAGAATTTCATTCATTTTTTTTTGTCTATCTTTACCGCTAAGGGAGGGGGGGGGGGAGGAGGAGAGTGCTACTTCGTAGACTTTGTAGCAGGGATGGCAAATTTAAATCAACTCTACTTTTTAGAATCAATGCGACTGATGAAATGATGATGATTGTATTTTGTATAAAACCAATAACCAAAATAGCCAATATGCTAAAACGAATTTCTTTGAATCTTTTTAGGAATGTCAGAGTCCTCTCCGCTTCACCAGTACAATTTGGATGTTGGCGATGACGACGTGTTTATGGTAATGTTACTGTTCCTCTGGTGTCTGAAATTATTATTATTATTATGAGACACATTATTTAGATTGCAGTAGATTGATGTGGATTATTTTGTGATTCATTTAGTCTATTATTATTATTTTGCTTACTCTTTCTTATTCATTTTGCCTTACAGCAATTACACCTACCAGTAGAGAAAAGTGAAAGCGGCGGATCCAATGGTCTATTGCCCGCGTCTTCTAACACTCCTGTAGGAGGAGGAGGAACAACGGTGGGAGTGGGGGGAAGTCGATGTACTTCCCCTGTACCCCCAAACTCTTCCTCTCACCTCTTCATTCCTCCCCCTCCAAGATTAGGAGGACCCCTTCTCAATAGTGCGAGGCCCAACGAAAGCTCTACCGAAACATTCATTCAGCATCATCAGGACCAACAGAAACAACACCAACCTCCCGTGCTTCTTCAAAATAAGGATTATTCATACGTTAAGTTTCCGTACAGAGAAATATCACAGCAAGAATACTCGTTGAAAGCGGATTTGTCACGGAAAGATTCAATATCTAGCCTCAAAAAGCATAATAATTTTCTGATTTCTTCCTCCTTGGATACTGGCTGCGGAATTGGGAGTGGGGATCCCTTTAAGAAGAAGAAGAAGTCAGTCCCATCGTCTTCCTCATCATGTTCCCCTTCGGGCTCATCATCCTCTTCTTCATCCTCTGCCGCCCTATCCTCCTCATCTAAGAAGAAAAAATTGCTTGTAGAATCTTCTTCACCGCCTCATCGCCGTGTCACTTGCGACCGCTGTCGGACGTCTTTCAGTTTGGAATCAAATCCTCGAGGTTCCTGTCCGGAAGCCCCGGACTGCGTTAAAAAAACCATCGAGGCTGTCACCTGCCTCCAGTGTGCAAAGTGCCTACTATATCATTGCATGTCGGACTCGGAAGGGGACTATTTGCACCCTTGCGATTGTTCCAACGTTGATGGACATTGGGCTCGACGTTGGATTAGTCTTACGCTTCTTTCGGTTCTAGTGCCCTGCCTCTGCTGTTATATCCCTCTTATGGGATGCTATAAATGCGCCAGAAAATGCAGAATTTGTGGGGGACGACACCAACCGGCCTCATAAATATATTATAGATATGTTACTATTATATTACATTACATTATATTATATTATATATACATATATATATATATATATATACACTTTTTTTTCTTTCCTTTTTTCCATGATCCTTCTTCTCTCTCCTTCCTCCTTATTATTTATAATAATAATTATTATTATCATCATCCGAAGTTTTTATATTATTATAGGTTTAATAATAATTACGATTACACTTCTATTTATATATATATATATATATATATATTAAATAGGAACATGCGCAAAATTATTAAGATAAGAATATTATGTTACTTCATAAATACCCATGTCATCATCGACGACTCTATATAATATATATGTATAATGATATTGTTTTTTGTTTACGAATTTTATATACCTGCTACTACTACTCTACCTATATATATATTATATATTTATATATATAAATCATAATCCAAATAATAATAATAATAATACAAAATATGCATTATGTATTCTATTCTTAAAGAGAAAACAACAAGAAATATTTTTGTTAAACTTCATTTTTTTTTTTTTTTTTTTTTTTAAATATTATTATGAAGAAGAAAAAAGTCTTCAAAATCAATCCTCCTACTCCTCCTTCCTTTTGTTTTTTCTTCTTCTTCTTTCTTTTGATGACATCCATAGACATGCTTTGTATTTATATTTAAAACAAATAATTAATTAATTAATTAATAATAACAACCTCGCCCCTCTCTCTCTCTATTCCTTATCCTCATCATCCCAACTCACCACACCAACCCTTTCATTCCTTTATGTCTGTCTCTCAAACTAATATACATACATACATACATACAAAGATATATTTATATTGTTGTATATTTTTTCCTCTGCATTAAATAAGCAACAAACTTTAATAAAAAGACCCTTATGCCCCCCCCCCCCTCTTTCTTATCCTCAAATTCACAAACAATTTCGTACGATATAATGAATGCTATGAATATATTATTTAAAAAAAAAAACAAAGTAATACTTTTTCGTACAAGATGTGTTATTTACATTATTAATAATTATTATTATTACTTCATATTATATTATATTATTATTATTAATTATAATTTACCACGTTGATGTGTAAAGAAAAAAAAACGCTTCTCGAAATTGATTTAAATGAATATATACATACATACATATATATATATTTATATATATGCATAAAACTATGTAGATATCCTCTATCAACAAAACTTAACTTAAAGAAACTATACTTTTTTATTCATTCATTCATTCCTAAATTTCTCATCATTTTTTATTTCTGCAGCATACTCTGAATATAGATTTAATTAAGATCCATATATAATGATTATTCGAACCCCATAAATGTGAGTCCCAGTTTCTTGGAGGCTATGTTTAAAGAGCTAACCTGAACTCTTAGCCTCTGTCCTAGCTCGATCTTTTGCCCACGCATCTTCGACGTATGCAATAGCCCATCCATACCCACTCCGCAGTCAACAAAGGCTCCAAAATGCGTTACATTGATTACCTTCCCCTGAAGAATGCTTTTATGAACAATCAAATCCTCGACTGAAAGGGAATCCTTGCGAAACAAGGGTTTGGACTCTGTTTCTCTACAGTCGGATCTCAATTCCTGGCTTAGGCCTCCTATTATTAGTTCGTATGTTTTTGGATCCAGTTTCTTACGCATATAATTGGGGGGAATGGATGAGGGAGAGAGGGAAGAGAAATGCTGGATGAGTTTCGGACTCCCAACGTCGCGAAGAGAAAATCCGTTTTGAATAATAATCTCCTTTGCAGCCTCATAGGACTCAGGATGAATCATTGTGGAATCCAGGGGATTCGACCTGCAAATAGATACAATGAAGATAAGAGGAGAAAAGGAATTCTACGCTACAAATTGTTATGTTTCTCATTAGGGCTTGGAAAGATTCTAACGAATCCTGAGGCGAGTTCGAACTTTTTCTTCCCAATCCCCTTTATGTCCATCAAGTCAAACCGTGATTTGAAAAGCTTGTTTTTCTTTCTCCATGCAATTATATCATTTGCATTCGCCAGATTTAAACCCGAAACTTTTTCGAGTAAGTAACTAGGAGCTGTATTTAAATCAACTCCAACAAAACTAACGCATTCACTAACAATCTCCTCTAGCGCTTTTTTTAACATTTTTTCGGAAACATCATGTTGATACATCCCCACTCCCAAATGCTTGGGTTCGATTTTTAGATATTCAGCTAAAGGATCCCTTAGCCTGGATGCGATGGACACAGCAGATATTAGATTTGGATCCATTGTAGGAAACTCCTTTTTAGCCAATTTTGAACAGCTATAAATGGAAGCTCCTTGCTCGTTCACAATTGTATACATCACCTCCAGAGATTCTTTTTTTATTAAAGCTAGAGTTAAAAGACAATATAGACTACATATTGTGTGATTTAGATGGAAAGACACACTTACAAGTCACCAGAGTCTCTGTTTCTCTGCAGGCAGTTCCATTCCCAAGTGCAATGAATTTGACCTCATGCTCCTTTATTAGTTTCGAAAGTTGGCGATGAGAGTCCTTGTTGTTCAAATATAGTATCCCTGTTCCCAAAACCTCACCGTCCATTCCAATTACAGCCATTTTACATCCATTCTTAAAGCCTGCAAGTTGGAATTTAATTTTTTAGTTTTTCTAAAAGATTTTGAAGAGGGTGCTGAACTTACCTGGATCCAATCCTAAAATTATTTTATTATTTAGAGGAGGTGTTAGAAGGAGTTTCCTCAAATTCATAGCGAACACATTAATTGATTCCTTTACGGCGGACTGCGTTAGTTGTGAACGTATTCGACGTTGAGCGGACGGTACAACTAGATTGCATAAAGATCGATAAATGAAACAAAGTATATATATATATAGGTAGGTAGATTTGTAAGCATTTAATGTGTCAATTACCAAGTCTTTTAAATCCATCTTCAATACTGGATTGAAGCAAATTATATCGAAACTTATTTTCCTTATGCACCTTAAACCTCTTCACACAAAATTCTAAAAAGGAATACTCAAAGCTATCAGGGAATATTATTTTGAGTGAGAGGAACTTTTCAGATTCTCCTCGATTCAGAGCGAGTATTTGATAAGATTTGATATTTCGATAATCTACAGTAAAATTATGATAGATTTCATATTTATCCCTCAGATTAGACTCCACTTTTGTTTTCCTGCGAGTAGACTGAACTTTGATGCCTCTTAAATCCTTGATCAAATCGCTTATTTTTAACATCACATCCGCATCATGAACAATAATATCCGTGACTATATTTCCAACAGACTTCTCAATGTCCTTGGCACATTCTCTTCCTTTGACCTTGGGATTAATTAAGCTCCGAACACTTGTCCATGAATGAGAGGAGTCCAAAAGGTCTTGAGCGAATTTTTCAAGTCCTGGAATGGATCTACCTCTAGCAGCAAGGGTTTGTTTCGAAGCGGAGGATTTGAAAGGAGCAGAGATAAGCTCAAATTCTTCATTTGAGGAAATGCACTCAAGAGACTTTTTCAAAGAAGGAGTGAGTTTCTCTTCCTCTTTGATTATCTCTGCTAATTTTTCGATCTTGATTCGAACCTTCCTAGAGGAGAGGAGAGAAGAGAAGAGGGGGAAAAGACAGGGACATCAAAGAGAGAGTCATGGGAACTTGACTTTACTTGAGGGACTCGTATTTTTCTTGAAAGTCTCTCAGATCATCAGCCTTCATGTCATTGGTTTGATTGCGCCTATACCTTGCAATGAAAGGGATGGAGCATCCTTCATCAAAAAAGTTGCAGACAGTGCGTGAGACGTCCAAGGAGGAGGTGCAACATGTCTCAGCAAGGATTTCTTCAGGATCCCATCGGAACTAGTGGATTAAATGAGGATTAACTTAATAAGTAGCAATGGGTAGAAGAAAAGGCAACATACTTCAATGAGGGAACGGCGGGAAGACTTTTTCTCGGGAGGTTCCTCCTTGATCCGAAGAGTATCTTGAGTCCTCTTCATTTTAATTTAATAGTATTCAAATATTTAAATTAATAATAAATAATTTTCTGCTAAACTTTGTCGTAGCCCGCCGGCTGGCAGCAAGTCATCAGAACTAATAAACACTGAGTTAGTCCCTTGACCCTTTAACAATACTATGTTAGTACATACGTCACATTTCGTATTTTTCCCTCTTTAATCATGGACTTCTTCTTTATATGAACATGTAAAATAAACAAACTTCAACCTTGTTTTTTCATATTATATGTATATTCAAATCCTGACAACATGCAATTATAATTTATTAATTAATCTAACATAGTATCTGGAATTCATTCATGGGAAATTAAAGTCATTCTCTTTATTGCAATTGCATATTTCAGAAATATACTGGAACACGTCTTTTTGATTTGTGAGTTTGTGTATGGCAGATCAGCTACTTAGGTGTTTTGTGGTCAAGTGACACTACACAAAAATCAAATAATCACATTCTATCCAATAGTGGCTGTTTTTTTTTTTTTCCTTTTTGGTTATAACATATTATATTTATCATCTTCAGTGCTAGGTTACGTGACTGTAAGCTTCATTGCTTCTTATCAAATAAAGTCTATGAAAAGAAAAAAAAAGAGTGCAGAAACATGACGTATTATACTTAGAGTGGCTTAGAGTACAACATATTATATGAATTATATTATTATTTAGACAAGATGATTATGAATTATGATGGATGAAAAAAAAACCGACTAGGTATAAGTATTAGGCCCCCCCCCCAAAAAAAAAAAAAAAAAAAAAAAAAAAATTGTACGCAAGCAAAGTGGAGCTCATTATTAGCCCATGTATACGGTAGTACAAGAAACAATCAATTTTGAAGTAAAGTGTTTGGATTTTCAAATTATGACGTCATCGCTCAAGTGACGTCATGAGTGCTTCGGTATTTCTTTTTATATTATATTATGTACCTATATATATGTATATTTATATTATTCAATTGAGAGTATATTTGGGTTGTATACATATTTATTTTAGTTTTATTAATCAACGTATCTTTAGGTGGGATTAAGACTCTAGGTTGAGTCTGAGTAGAGACGCACACAACTAACATGGTCCTGCGACAAAGACGAAAAATTCGAACTCTTGACAAAATAGTCAAAAACTTGGATGCCTTCCCCAAAGTCCCTGAGACGTATGTAGAAAAGACGGCCTCAGGGGCGGCCATTTCCATTATCACGACGATCCTCGTATTAGCGCTTCTTTGCTCCGAGACTTCCTATTTCCTGGATCCTGGAATAAATTTTCGATTCACTCCAGACACAGACTTCACATCCAAGCTTCAAATCAATGTGGACATCACGATTGCCACTCCTTGCCAAGGTGAGTTCCATTTCGGCCTCAGGCTCTTCGAAGCACCTTACCCTCGTCTTTCTCCTCATTACTTTTCAGCTATTGGAGCGGATATTTTAGACGTGACGAACAACAATGCATTTAAATTTGGGACTTTGAAGGAGGAAAACACATGGTTCGATCTGGATCGACTTCAGCGACAGCACTTTGAATCCATCCGGACCTTCAATCAGTATCTCCGTGAAGAGTATCACGCCATTCAGAATCTTTTATGGAAATCAGGCTCTTTGTCTCTCTATGGAGAGCTACCTCCTCGACGAGTCATTCCAGATGAACCTCACGACGCATGTCGAATCCATGGATCTCTTACACTCAACAAAGTGGCTGGTAATTTCCATGTTAGCCCGGGTAAGACACTTCCCCTCTTTAGGGGACACGTTCACTTTGCAACCTTCGGAGGAGATGAAGTCTATAATTTTACGCATCGCATTGATCGCTTTTCTTTTGGAACTCCGCATGGAGGTATTGTTCAGCCTCTAGAAGGTGAAGAGAAAATTGCGACTCAAGGTGACTTTTCTTCTCATATTTTATGATTTCCCCCATTTCATCATCTCCCAATTCTTCCTTTATGTAGATTCAATGCACTACCAATATCTAATACAGGTCGTACCTACGGACATTCAAGGCTATACAGATCTCATATGGTCCACCTATCAATATTCTGTCAAGGATCACGAGAGACCTACTCATAAAAGAGGTTCTGGAGACACACCCGGAATATATTTCAAATATGATGTCTCTGCATTAAAAGTCTTGGCCTCTCAAGATAGAGAGCCTATATTTCAATTTCTTGTTCGACTCGTCGCTGCCGTGGGAGGGCTCATCTCAACGTCACAAATAGTTTGCGTTTTTATTAAGAGCATGATTGAGAAAATTTGCTGTAGAGCATCTAGGCCAAAGAAGGAGGAGAAGACGGCCCAGCTCTCCTCACTATAAACCAAATATTACCATATCTAGTTCAATTGCCTTTAATCATTTAATTAATTTAATCACTCATTTAGATATCACGTTTCACTAGTCTGTATATTTGTTTTTGTTTTTCGGGTTTTTTAATATTTTTTGGTTCCTTTCAGTTTCATTGTCAGACAATATTTGTTAATAAATAGCTAAATCACTGTGTTTTTTCATTAAATAATAATTTCTGATTTATTCAAAAAAAAAAAAAAAATCATTTGGGCACATTCAAAAGTAATAAAAAATTCCCTTGAATTAACCAACAAAGTTTTCTCCTTTGTAGCTCATGATCGGGAAAAAGATTTACAACAATTAAATCCAATTTAAGATGTGGGGAAAATGTATTATATCAATTAATTTTACATCCGTTTATAATTATATAATTATAAATAGACTGATATGGATTAATCCTTTATAAGCCTATAATACTATTGATTATGTCGGGGTACATGTTCCTTTTTTAATAATTATTATTATTATCATTTGAGACACACAATTATTAAGAGTGACTAACCAATACATACAGTTTTCTATCCTTTCTACTAAAAATCTATTGTGTCTTAAAAAAGTGCCCATTTTATTATTTCCTCCCTAAAGAGAACATAGCCATCCTTTTTGTACTGAATCTTGCATATCCATTAAATGTCCAACAATAATAATGGTCAATCCTGGAGTGGAGTTATTCTCTAAATTTTTTACTGTTAGTTATGAAATGGGATTTACGCACCTATAAATTCATTATAATAAAAACGATCAGAAAAACTGACGCGACTATAGAATGAGTGTATTTATTTTGAACCATAAAAAATGCCACAGATTAATTAACCAACAATAATGCAATAATTACATACATAGATCTATGCCCTCTTTTTTTTAAAAAAAAAAAAAAAAAAAAAAACCCTGGAAAACTTGTATACAATCCTTCGAAAAGATACATCGGTGTAGTAAACAGAAGGACTGCTAATTTGACACACAAACATAAAAAAAATTAAAATAATAATTATCAGTCAATAATGATAATGATAAATAATAAAAGTTGCAACACAAGTGTTCAATCCCAGTTAATAAAATTATTTTTTTCTAGAAAAAAATAAGTAAAAAAATAGACTAAATCCCTCTATTTGGCAAATCCTTAACTTTGTATATCCGAACAAGCCAGTGCTCTGACGTATACGCCTCTTCTAAGACATCAAGCTCAAAGTCCTTATTACCGATTTCGGCATTTCGTACTCTATCGTAACCAGGTGGTTTCCCTATAATATAACAATTAAAGAATTATCAATTTGATTATACTTAATGATTAATATGTACATGTGACATGTATTAGAATGGAGCTTGGTCCAAAAAAAAAGTTAGTTGTTTTGATTTAGAAATATGATTAACAAAGTTTAGAAACCTCTAAATATTTCTTATATTGGTTCAATGTTTTTAAATTTCAAAATTTATTTAATTTTTATTTTCAATATCTTGAGACATGTCAAATAAAGGCCTTTTAATTTTGTTAGAGAAATAGTGTAATTATCCATAAATGATATTAATATCCGGTATTTACAGATGACTATTATTTACTACATGAAATAAAATGTGTAATTTAAAGATAACACATTTTTGAACCACGTTTATTCTTCGAACATATCCTTGAGATATAATTGTTCATGGTCCACAACAACTTGGTAAAAGAATGAGTTTGTTATTATTAAGTAACTATGTATATGAGTGAAGGAGGGAGACTCCTCATCGCTCTACATAACTACTATTGACAACATTAAAAGAACCAATTATGTTTGCTTATAATTAACTTTTCCATATTTATCAAAAGTAAATGTTTTTGGACCCTCAAACCTTTATTTATTTTTCCACGAAAAATGTCATTGTACAATATCACCAAATAATGACCTCTTACCTCCTTCAGTATAAACTTGACCAAAACGGTAGTAGCACATCTTATACATCATACTGTTCAATAGAGTCTGGCTTCCTTCTCCATCCACTCGAAATTCTCCAGAGGATGTATAATAGTCCCATTCCTTAATATGTTTACCTTCAGGAGTACTACCCCCTATTCGAATCATCCATAGGAACTTATTGATGTCTATAATGGAAAAAAAATATCAATTGTGACAATCTGATATAATTAGATAACTAAGACTTACCGTCAGAGGAATAGCCAATCAGACCCCCAAAGATAACAAGGACATAGTCAACATCAAGCTCCTTCATGATTTTAAAAGCATTTTCCTCAGTAGAGGCCATAGCTTGTCCAACTCGAGATATATGAGTATTATTCCATGTATTATTATCGACAAGGATAGTCCTGTTAGCCATGGCTGTTATTTGATAGCCATAATCCCACCAAGACATTATTTTGGCGTCTTCTGGAGTGTTCATTCTCAACCACCAGTAAGACTCTCTAAAGTCATCAAAAATGACTCTGGATCCATCGTGAGATCTAGCAGAGAGTACAATACTCGGACTCGAGTAAGCTTCAGATGTAGCCCAAACGCAATGAAAGGCATAGGTTATGAGAAAAAATAATATCATGGAGATAAAACATGTGGCAACCAATTCTTTTTGAGATGAATCGCCACCTTTTTGAGAGGAATCATGGGAGCGATGATGCTTTCCGGAACCTTTACTCTTGTGACTTGTGGCTCCAGAGGCAGATGGAGCTGTGCCGCCGACAGAGTCTAAATACTTCATATATGTACTTAAGGAAGAAGATATGGCAATCCCGGATAATATGCACATCACGGGAGCTAGAACCAACATCAGGCGTACCATGACACCCTAAAAGTTTTAAAATAATGATGTCACTAAAAATACAAATTTTTAAAATCGATAAGTGATCTTACAGCAAAATAAACCGATGTTATTCCATATAAAATGATAAAGATGTTATGATCCGTTAACTTGGAGAAGCAAAAGTAGATTCCAGCAGGGAATAAAATCGTCAATATTTGAAGATCAAAATAAAATGAAGACCAGGATGTAGGTTGATGCTCCGACACGGAAGCAATTATTGGAATGTTGTTTTTGGCATAGGATGGATCCAGGAGTGAATAAAATCTTCCTGTCCATGGAGCAACTTTTCCCGATAAAGTCAAAATTCCAAGACATACACCAACAATGAGAGTGATGACGGTCATGAGTGCTTTGAAAAGAACTGCAAAGTGCTCTGGCTTAATACTTGACTTTAAATACTCAACGAAAGACAGGATTTGGCAGAGTCCAAATACTCCCAAAGACTAATAATAATAAGAAGAAAAAAAGCGGGGTATTAAAGGATATTATAAATCAAATCAATAATAATAATAATAATTCATTACAATCATATGTTCCGATGTTTGAACGGGTTGGAAGCCCACGAATGAAATTTGCATTGAAAGAAGGGTTCCCAACGTATAGACGGTACAGTATGCCACATAAATGCGATGAGAGAACCGTCCACAAATCATGAGAATAAAAACATGGATAGGAATGAGATTGATGAGAAAAACGTAGCCACCCCAGGAGGACACCATGTAAAAGTAAGCGACAGAGCAGAGTGCCGCCCAGTATATTTTCCCCGTTTTGACGCTTTTGATCCAGAGATAATAAGTAAAAAGCATACAGAAAATGGCAATGCCTTCGTTGTCATAGGATCCCGCAACAGAGCGAGAAATGTATCCGGGTACAATGGAAATGAAGGCTGCAGCAGTGAGGCCGGCACCTGTTGAATGAAGCTCAGAAGTGAGTAGATATGTGGCCACGACGGTCAAACTGGAAAAGAGGGGCGCAAGGAAAACGCAGATATTGCGGATTTCCAGAGTCACGTTGAAAAAGGACAAAAAGTGATAAATGGAAGCAGATGTAACCATGAGGCCTGGGTAAATGGTTCCACCGATGATCCTACCCAGGGGGTACCAGGCACGGTCATCAAACCAATTGTGAAAGGCGTAGAAGCCTTCCTCACTCAAAAACTTGGTTGTTCGGTAATTGAAGTAAGGATCGAACTCATGGATGATGCTCTCGTAACGGAGCACGGAGAAGAGACGAATTAAAAAAGCTGAAACAAAACAAAAATAATAAAAAATAAAAAATGGGAAAACATTAAATTTTTTTTTTTATTTAGTCAAGTCATGAATTAAATTAAGAATAAAAATTGTGAAATGGAAGTCCTTTACCTAAAATACCGGCAAGGGACAAAATCAGCAATTTGAGCAACGACTCCTGCTTCTGGATACTGAATCTCCCAACCAAAATGGGTTTATAAGGAATCCCTCCCATGACTCTTGACGACAATATCCCTATCCGGGAATGAATGGATATTATTTCAATTTGAGGACGTTCCCTCCGACCTCAGCAATGAGCAACTTCACAACAGACTTCTTCTCTTCCTCACTCACTCTCTCTCTCACTCTCTTTCTGTCTTTTTGTCTCTCTCTGTCTCTCTCTCCCCTCTTTGATGACGTTGCTCTCTAATCCACGGCAACACTCCAAGCAGACTCTAGAACTCCCTCAAGGAGCCTCTTTCTCTCTTCCCCCCCCTCTCTCTCTCTCTCTCTTTCTTTCTCACACACACACACACACGTTCAAATCCCTTTTCAGTTTCTTAGCTTAAATTGATTTCCATCGACCCATAGTCCAAAATCCTAGCCATCATCATCATCGTCATTACTATCTGAAACAATATTCATTCAAAAGCCGGCTTAAATAATAAAGACAGGGCAAGTGATAGGTTTTTGCATGCATCTGTTTGGAAATGGCAATGAATCTTATACTACATTGAAAATGATGAGTAAAGTGCTACTACATAACAACGTGTAATAAATGAATAAATGGAGCATGAAATGTAATTTAACTTGACTCTTGTTTTCGACCATGGATCCATATCATTCATGGAAGAACTGTTTCTATATAAATTAAAACAATATTTTTATTGTTTAATAAACAGTTGTGTATAAAATGTTATTCATCTTGGTTCATATATAAGGCTATGCACATATATATATATTAACCAACACTCGCTAGTTTAAAAATTTGCATTTGGAGAGTAAATTCACTCCGAATTTTCAACACATCATTATCTCTAAAAATGCTGAAGTAGAATCTGGCTACACTGTTCTTTATTTAAAAAATATACAGTATATTTATTGCATCCAAATATTGCGCGAACGACTAAAAAGAGTATTTAACGGCCTTGGGCCAAAATAGTAACCTACAACCTATTTCCCTACTGCGGCTAATCAATTAAAATAACAACTTTGAGACTCAATGTTTATTATTTTTTTCAGAATTATTGAATAATTATAATTAGCATAAAAAGTCTTATTACTCATGCAAATGTCTTAGTTATTAAATGTACGGGTTTTTTTTAATGAACTATGAGAGGTTGGGAAAAGAAAAGAAAGGAGGAAGTCGTTTTTTTTTCAAATAAATAAAATAGCTGATCGAGAGAGTTGCCTCTCTCTCCCTCTCCCTCTCCCTCTCCCTCTCTCTCTCTCTCTCTTCAAAGTCAATATTAATATTAATATTGATGAGGTATTATTTGATTAAGTAAGGGAAGGTGGTGAGGAGAGTCGGTGGTTGAAAATGGTGAGCGAGAAGCGGGGGCGATATGCAGAGGCCTCAGACAGTGATGATACGGACGACTCCCTGGACTCTGGTCCTCTGACCCGTAAGAGGGGTGCTGCCCTAGCCACGAACGGTTCTTTGACTCGGAAGGGTCGTAAGAAGTGTGGCCCAAACGCGAGTTTCGTGTGTGGCCGTAAGTTAAACTACAAATGTATGGGTCATTGGAGAGAGGATCATCAACAGCCCATCTTCGGCGTGGCCATGAACCATTATCTGGATGAGCCACGTGTGTTTGCCACTGTGGGCAACAACCGCGTGACGGTCTACGAGGCACTAAGTAACGGGGACGTGAAACTCCTTCAAAGCTACGCGGATCCGGATGCAGATGAAAACTTTTACTCTGTGGCTTGGTCCTATGACCCCTCTGATGGAAAACCTCTTTTAGCAGCCGCTGGCTCACGAGGCATCATCCGAGTCTTTAGCCCCGCCACCATGAATTGCCTCAAACACTATGTGGGCCATGGACAATGCGTCAATGAGCTCAAATTCCACCCCAAAGACCCTTGTCTTCTCCTCTCCGTCTCCAAGGATCACAATCTACGTCTCTGGAACATCAAAACGGATCATTGCATTGCCATCTTTGGTGGAGTCGAGGGTCATCGGGATGAGGTTCTAAGTGCGGATTTTGATCGTGCTGGGGAATACATTATGTCCTGTGGCATGGATCATTCCCTCAAGCTATGGGACTTTAACACAGAGAATCTCAAAAAGGCTGTGGAGCTCTCCTATACGCACAACACACAGAAATTGAAAAAGAACTTTCCCACAGAGCTCTGTCATTTCCCTCTCTTCTCTACTCGTGACATTCATCGTAATTATGTAGACTGCTGTCGTTGGTTTGGGAACTTTATCCTCTCCAAATCATGCGAAAATACCATTGTTTGTTGGAAACCCGGGACTCTCGACTCCATTTCCATTAAGCCCCTCAATAACAAAGTCAGCATCATTCACAAATTTGACTTTAAGGATAATGATATCTGGTTTGTACGATTCTCAATGGATGCAGACCAAAATCTTTTGGCTCTTGGAAATCAAGTAGGTAAAACCTATATATGGGACCTGGATGTGGACGATCCATCCAGTACCAAGTTCACAGTATTATCCCATCCCAAATGCAATGTCGCCATTAGACAAACTTCATTCAGCAAAGATGGCGATATTTGTATCTGTGGATGCGACGATGGAACGATCTGGCGATGGGATAGACAGAGCAGTGTTTGAGAAAATGCTAAATGCCTCTGTGATTTATACCTCATCATTTTATGAAAGCACACTGCCTTTAATTTTATTATACATTAAATAATTATCTTTCATGACAAACACATTTAAGGCTGATATATTATATAGTTTCATATTTTTAAACGACATTTTGTACATATCCCTTCTTTTTTTTTTAATTGGACAATTAATATTGAAATAAAAATATTATATCATTTAATAGTTAAATTATTATTAGTGAGGATACTGTCATTTCAGTGCAGGCATTTCTCATATTGTCGTTTGGCTTTGTGTTTTGAATTTCCCGCTCTTACTGTTATACAACGTCATTGTGTAAACGCAATCACGAAACCTCTTCAAAAATGTAATTATTTGTTAATTATAGTCTATATATATATAGACTATATTTTTACAATTTATTTTGATTTGGATTGGTTAGGGGCCTGCAATGTAGGATAATTGGAGAAAGGTATCGGATCCTTGCAAAAGTAATAATTAATTATTCTATCTAATATATATAGTAGGGTATGAAATATAATAAAGACATATTTTTGATAAACGGAAAATGCACGACAGTAATTCATTCTTTAAAAAACAAGGGTTTTTATTCTTATAAAATTTAGCCTCTTTCAGAATGGCCAACTTCCACAAATGATGACTCTCTACATATAATGACTTCATAAATCCCAAAATGGCACATTTTAAAATAGAAACTCTGGCCTATATGTATTTAAAATGCAATGACATGCATTTAGAGAAAAATGAAAAAAATTGGCAGTGAATTCTAGCTTTAGAGACTCATTTGGAATTTCTCTCATTCTCTTAGTATGTTGAGTCTGTAACTGCGTCGCAAAATGCACATGACATTTAGTCCCCGATAGTCTTTTTAAATACACTTAAATAAGACTTTTTGACTCATTTAATGATTAAATGAGTCAAAAAGACTCTAAAGCTATTAGCATACCTACATGATAGATTAATAATAAACCTAAGGTGTAACATGACTTCATTATTTTGGCTCAACGTTCTCCGCCCTCATACTACTTATTAGTTATTATTATCTTTCTAAGAAAAAAGAAATATCTTAGTTATTTGCCTATCAAGCAAGGGAATTCCCCTTGCATCTAATCTCTAGCTAAAGGATGTACGTACATGTCTTTTTTAAAAACATACAAGGCGTATCCATGAGGAAAAAAGAATACAATTTGATTATGTAGAATTAGACTCACAAATTTATAATTAATTATAATTATACATTAATGATCATAATATTTATCGGAACGCTTTATCATTAATTCTTTAAAAAAAAACTTCTTCGTGAGCCTTACAAAGCCAGAGCAAATACCGAGGTAAGTAGCTAGATACGACCTCCCTATTCATTTTTGTCACTTTGAATGATGAAGCAAGAAGGTAGAGTCATTTTTTTATGATAGTATGAGGTATGGAATTATTTGAAGGGCTATACTTTGTATTTCTTGAATAAAGAAGTATGTATGTATATGTAGCTTGTTTATTAATGAATAAAAATATTTCTTTTTGTGGGCCTCTTATGTAACAAGGTAGTGAGTGACGTTCATTCAACCAAATTACAATCAAGGAAAGATTCACTTTTTAAATGCTTCATCTCGTTGTGTTAAATTCCCATGTTTTCATAATTATTATTTATTGAGAATCAATTAATTAATTATTAATTATTATTAATATACATGTTATTTTCCAAAAGGAATGTAGTTTTGAAGAGCTGCAGTGTCGTCGATTCCATATATGATATAGATATAAGATATTATGCTTTTGATACTACTATTACCTTCATTAATTCTGGTTTTTTTTTTTTTTTTTGTTTATTCTGTATACAAAATACTTTTTTCCATTATTTCATCATTCATTTTGTAGGATTGCTGAGTGCCTAGTACTCCCTATCAATTTCATAGTAAAAATCATTTTTGATTCTATAAAAAGGAGCACACACTAAAGGATGCATGGATGAAGTACAAAGTCTCTTTAGAAGTTTCTCTTTGAAAGGGCATTCACCTTTAGAGTGCAGTGGTAGGAAAGATAATTTCGACATCATTTTTGCATTTATTATGAAGTTTTTATGATTCTTAAATATCTGTATCGATTACCTCTTTCCTTTAAATGCTATGAACTCTCGACACACTCATTGCATTTGAAAGAAATTAAAACACATAGTATGTACACAAAAAAAAAAATGAATTAAAAAATTGAGTATCAATTCAATATATATTGAATCTACACGATTTATAAAATAATTGTGAACATTCCCTGATCAGAGATGCTACGATACAAAGTGAATTTAGTTGAAATCAAGTGTCTTTTAATTAACTAATCTCGAGAATATATCATTGACCAGTCTATTTATGTGAGTAGAGCAGCGTTTCTCAACCGGGGTTCCGCGGAACCCTAGGGTTCCGCAGACGGTCTTTAAGGGTTCCGCGAGAAAAATGAGATTATATAAGCTATTACACTTTTCAGTCTTTTTCTACAGTTTGGTAAAATTTTGTCACCAGAATTTTGACTTTTTTTATATATGCAAGGGTTCCGTGAGACATGGGATATATTTTGAGGGTTCCGAAAAGGAAAAAAGGTTGAGAAACGCTGGAGTAGAGCAATCATTCCTCTGACCCATTAAATTAATTAATATATGTTGGGGCCTTTACACCTCAACTCAACAAAGTGAGATCAGTCGACCATCACAGAATTAAATGATTTTTTTTTTTTACCAAAGCTCATAATTATAAAAAAAATAGGATGTACATCAAATGTTAGTTCCCTAAATATGATTTGGCCCGGATGAAAGTTTCAATTAGATGCTCATATCTAGGAAACGGCTGACTACGTTTTATTCTTATAAATATAAGCTTAGATATTAAAAATCATTCAATTCTGTGATGGTTCAGTGATCACTATTTGTTGATTTGAGGTGGAATGAATGAATGAATGACCCATATATTAAGCAATTCTTTCAGACTTGTTTAAATATATAATGTATTGGGAAATAATATCCTAGCAAGATATAATTAATGAGTGTAAATTGATGTTAAAAAAAAAAAAAATATTTGCATACTATATATTTATATTGGGATAAATTCTGATATTTTTTTTTTTTTTTTTTTTTGGTAAATTGTTAAAATATTATTAGGATTTCTTTGACAGCACATTATTGGATATTCAATTGTCTATATTTAAAAGTTCTTAAGTAAATTACGCCTTCAAATGCTCTTTAAATTAATTATCCCATCAGATGGATAAAATATCGAGGAAAAAAGCGACAATAATTTCATCCTCCCATCACAATTGGATTAGTCATTACTTATTGCATCAACTCTATGCGATGCTTAGATCCAAATATGAAATATGATTCCTCTTCTTAAAACAAAGGAGAGTATAAATATAACATCAATCGAAACCTCACAAGAGTGGCCACAAAATAATATTCCACTCCCTGTACACATTATTATTATCATGTGCCATAGACCATAGTCTCTCACTTCGTTTAGATAGAAATAAAGTCTGCCATCATTTGCGTCTACAGAGTAAGTAAAATGGTTTGTTCCATCTTGGAGGCGGTAGTAAAAGACAGGGCCAGGTTGGATCATCAATTTCTACGTGTTTTCAGAGGCTTTGCTTAATTATTCCTCCTTCTATCTACTTGCTTACCATGCCATACACATGCGTACGCCTTCCAAAAACAAGTGGTTACATAATAGTGCCTCGTCACAATGAAGACCAAGCTTTTTTTTTTTATTCTCTTATTTTTTTGTATTATAATCATTATTTTTCAACCCTGATGTTTGAATTGAAAACTCTTCAATGCTCACCCAAAAATGTAAACACATGAAAAGTAGTATACATAAATAAGAAGTACATCGTTAAAAATTAAGAGAGAAGCGAAAAATGATTTATAATAACTTAATCACATTCTCCACTCCTGATCTTAGTTTATTTTTATTATTAAAAAAAACGCAGCGTGGAATGATGGTTAATAATAATAATAATAATAATAATACACATATCGATAATAATGACATGAAATACATATTTGGCGTAATTAATTAGAGTGATAGAAGTAGAGGAATGCATTTAATGAGGAAGAAGAAGAAGAAGAAGAAATTACATGATAATATACTTATATGCAGCGTACAAAAAAAAATATATATATAAAATAAAAGGAATAATTTAGGCCTTCAAGGGTTTGATTCCTCTCTTGGAGGTCCATTCTAAAACTTGTTTGGGGATTTCTACCATGACTTGATATGCCAAAGAGGCTCTGTCCCAGTAGATGTCACCATTTTCTGCCTTCTTGACATACTTTGACATTTCAACAAATTGAACGATATCTCTGGCTGCCACGTTTCCATCTTCATCCTTGAGAAGAGCATCATCTGAGTCAAGATCGATCATGGATGAGAAGTCTGCAGAGCCAACACCGATGATAATAACGCTCATTGGAAGATTGGATGCCTCGACAATGTTTTTCTTGGTCTCTGCCATGTCAGTGATGGCACCATCTGTGAGGATGAGAAGTACATAGTACTGTCTTCCATCTTGATGAGTCTGAGCGATGGCTTTGATACGATTAATGCATGGAGAGAAATTAGTTGGTCCATATAATTCGACAGCATCCACGGTGTGGTAGTATGCATCAAGGATTCCTCTCACACCACTGCAGAAGGGATTGTTTTCTTTGAGGTTAAGGAAGAAATCGTGTGAAATCTCTCCATTAGAAGGTAGTCGAGCACCAAATCCAAATGCTGGGAATTTCTTGTCGGTGTCGTAGTCCTCAATGATGTCACCAACGGTTTGGATGGCTACAGTGTAATCATTCTCACCTTCAACATTGCGGTGGTGGAGGGAGAGTCTAGAACGGATGTTGCCATTAGAAGCTGTAAAGTCAATGGCAACAGAGAAGTTCATGACCATTCCACCTTGGATGAAATCCAAAAAGGATGGAGGAGAGTCATTGTTGAAGGAGATAACGTTGAGGACTCCGGAGTTGGTATATTTCTTCTTTTCCTTCTTTTTGGGGTTAATCACCTCAAAGGACCGCTTATTCATCAATTGACTCACAGAGGTCTCAAACTCACCAATGAAGTCGTGTTTGCCGTTAGAGGAGTAATCAAACACTTCGATTTTAAGGAGACGATTAAATTCTCCATCACAGAGGTCATTGAGTGAAATACTGAAAGGCTTCCATGTGGGGTTGAGATCATTCTTAATCCATTCACTCTCATAGACCTTCATGAAGTCCGTGGCAGAAATGCTTTTGCTAATGTGGAAGAAAGGATCACTCTTACCAAAAGTATCCTTATTATCTAATTTGGAGGCTCCAAATTGAAGATGGAGTTTACCAATGGAGGACTGTTCAGAGGAGGCTTCTTTGGCAACAATAATCATAGAACCCTTTCCCTTCTCAATCTTAGCCTCAATACCGCGGGCGTTCACAATCTTACCCAAGGAGACATCCACATAGCCCAAAAGCTTTTGATCTTCCACCTTCTTTTTAATGTTGTCAACATCCCAAACCTCAAAGCGAAGCTCTTGACGTTCCTCAAAGTTGAAAGGAACCACCACTTTTTTCATGAATTCAGGGCTGAGGCAATCCTTGATCTGCTCCGTCCGCCCAAGCTCTTCAAATTTGTCGACACCCGTCTTTTGCTTTACGAGGCAGATGGGGTCTGACTTGGACATCATGTCCTTGTTGGTGAGGTCCTTACATTTGATGGACAATTCCACAGTGGTGGAGGGCTTCTTCGTGGAGGAACTCATCCTTTAAAATGAGAGAAAAGGTCAAATTAGGAAGAAGAACAATTTGTATCAAAATCAAAGTAATATTTAGAGAGAGAGAGAGAGTAAGGACTGGAGGTAGTTGTGAAGAGCCTTACTTTATAATATTCTCAATTCAAGAATGTCCCTGCGACTTAAAACTATCGGAGATGAATGACTACTAATCCCCATTTAACATTGCTAAAAAGGGGAGGGAGTCGTGAGGAGGGAAGGAAGCGGGAGGGTAGAGGTGGCGGCAAGTCAGGCTCCAACAAGATTTTTAATTTTTTTTTTTTTGCATAGACATAAAATGTTCGATGTATTAGCATTGCCGGTTAGGCAGTTTACACAAGGGAGCGAGGAAGGAATGGAGGAGAGGAGCGGGAACGTGCAGAGAAGTACATGTAACAATTATTCTTCTTCGCCTACTTTCCCGTTGCTAAGAGTGCGTACAGGCCTTTTCATAGAAGATGATGATTCATCGATCGAACATCTCCTGGGCAAGATAAGTAACATAGGTGGCATAGCATAGTACGTACAACGTAACATCACCACCCGCGTATACACGGCCGTTAAACCGGCTAAAACCAAATAAGCTATTTTTAACGCTTTTTGTATTCCTTTCAAAAATTAAATAAATTATTTTAAATGTTACATGTATGTACACTCACTCCTCTATTCTAGGAATTGAATTTGTTCTAGAACATAACATAAAATAGGGCTTGACATACATGACGTTGTTCTCAAAAGTTTAATAAGTAAATCAACGCGTCTTTTTTGTAAAAAAAATACTTGGAAGTGTGATACTTTCATTATTTTCAAACTGTAACATGATATTATTAATCATAATAAAAAGTCGTAATGTTCGAGAGTTATTTGCAGTCCCTTTTTGATAAGAGCAATTCCTGCTGGAATTAACAATAAGATCCCCACGTCACAACTCCCCCCCCCCCCTAATACTTTTCCCTCCTTGAATGTAGTGATAATTAAAATTATAATAATTTGGGAATCCATCATTTTCTTCCTTTTCCTTTTTTTAATGGAAAGTATGATGTAGCTAACTTAGCTCCTTTGTAGATAATTTGCAAGTTCATCCCCTCGCATTTATTTATTTCATTTTTTCCTCATTTTGGGGCATTTGTTAGCGATTCAAAGAAAAGAACAAGAAAGAAGAAGGGTCAAATAACTAAGTGCATGACTTACGTTTTTTTTTCAAATAATAATAATCAACTGTACACGTTAGTACTTTGATGGTAGAATCACTTTGTGCTTCTGCAGCGGGTACGTATTTACCACTCACTTTCAAAGTTCTAACTAAAAAACCTAAACGAGGAAAAAAAAAAAAAAAAAGTACAAGCGTAGCTTCACTTTCGAACACACCCCTCCTTACATTTTTATTTCTCTCTCTCTCTCTTTCTTTCGTTCTTTCGTTCTCTCTCTCTGTGTCTTGAAATGTTTTAATACTCTGAATGATATTGAGTTTATGTTGCTAGAGTAAAAAATATCATGGATTAATTAATTAATTATTACTCGTTAATATTATTATTATTATTATTTTATGAAGGAGTCGCGTTAAGGAAATTCACTCAATTGTTAAGTCAATTGAAAAATCAAATATCATCATTTAGTATACATAAAAATCCAAGCCAGTCGTGATTAGTTTGTATTACTATGGTTACAACTTTATATGTAGTAGGATATAGAATAGATATTGCATGCTTAGAAAGGGCTTTCTCGTTGTACCTTACCCCTCTTTTTTTTTTGTGTTTCCAAGGACGAGAACACGCTTTGTTCTCTATATATATACACGTACTAGCCACAGTTTTAGTGCTTATAGATTTTACGTTCTAAATATATACACATATAACATTAGATTATGGTGTTTCTTTGGGATACACCTCTTTATATTTTTATTTTTCATTCATGTAGTACCTTAAATAAGAAAAAAAGAAATCTATATAAAATTCCATAGTGGAATAAATAATACACTGAACTTACTTGGCCCCATATTGAACTTGCTTAGCCTCATATTAAACTTGAAAAGGACTAGTGATGAAACGGTTCCTTCATCATTAAATAATCTCAAGACGAACATTGATGTATATATATATTATACTAAAGACATGACGCAAATAGTCCCTATTTACAGCACACTCCCAATCCATTTATGGAAGGAAAGTTGAGAAGGAGCGGTGGTTATTTGGAGGAGGGACGGGGGTGTGTGACTCGAAAATAAATAAAGTGGAGGCATGATCACCATCATTACACCCACACAATCCATAGTGTAGAACCTTTACTTTTTATAAAACATAGCTAACTGAGCCTCCTGTGTTTGAGGGTTTTTGTTTTTTCAGGAGACATGGGCCTAAAGGAGAAAGATTTTCATTTTTCTGATATTGGTAATTTATGTGGCTCACTCTCTTTTTAATTATTGCTAGTTTGCGCCTTTGGCATTTCAATAATAATAATTGAATGATTCCCTATGTATGTAAATACATACAGATACTCTTCTGAGCGTGCATCTGTTTTACACACGGCTCAATCTTCCTCTTTGACGCATTATTTATTGGAAGATGAACTTTCCTAGTTACTACTATAAACATAAATGTTAAGTTATAATATTTGTGTAGTCAGATTCCTCCCTAAAGGAAGGAATTCTGGGTAAATGACTTTCATCCTCTACCAAGGTCATTCATTATAAAAATATGTATTTATCTTTTAGTTTAGTTTATACACATTCGACGACCCTTAGGATATTATGAATGAATAAAATCTTAGATTCATATGAATGTATCATATTTTAAGAGTAAAATCATGGTCAAACATGACAATTAGAGATGAGAATAATTCAATTGTTATGTCAAAAATGATACATGATTTTAATAACGTAGTCCCGCGATACAATTCATAATATGTAATAATGACTAATTAATTAATTATTAACTATAGTTATTCATAGCACTTATAGATTCTTTTGATTAAACAATGTCTATTGATCAATATTGTATAATAATAGAAATGACATAAGGCACCCCCTTCAAACAAGTCTTTACAAGTTATGTACAATGATCAAAGCAAAATTATGAGGCGGTTGATGATGAAATTAATGTTCTATTTAATTAGGATTAAAGACGGATATGTAACTATTTATATACATAACTCATCAAAAGGAATTTATTCGTCAGAGAAGTACTCATCACCTAGTACTGATAATTAATTTATAGATAAGGTTAGAGTAAATCACTAGTTGACACTTCATAGTCATAGTATGTACAATGATTGTTTGTATTTAAACAGGAAGCCCTGCTACCTTGGATTAGAAGCAACGTTCAAACGGATGAATTAATGTTCATCATTCGAATATGCTTCTTAAGCATACCATTCCAGGTTAATTATAACATTTATTAATTGTATTTTATGCGTACATATATTACTAATTAGCTAAAGAAATATGAATCGTTAGGAATGTAAATAATATGCAAATCGGGCTTGTAATAAAAAAAGAAAGAGAAAATCATCTACCTGGCCACTCTGACAATTTGATAAATGTTGAGAGTGAAGCAGCAGCTTGAGCTGTCATGACGTTTGACTGAGCTACAAGCTGCTATTCTCCTTTATATATACAACAATAAATAATAACATAGATGAGAGGAAGAAAATTAACGGAAATTAATGTTAGAAAATTATATATTTTTAACTAATAATAATTATACGAGGACTTGAGCCCTTTTTGTCTACATTTTATTTGCTTTATTATTAACCTTAATGCATGTATTCTTCCTTCATGCAAAGATCTTTACTATCAGGTAGATGTTCTTCCCTCAGTAGTAATAAAGGAAAAATGATGACAGCTTTGGAAAACAAAACGACCTGTTGTTCGAAGAGCCAACACCACTTTTTTATTACAAGCCCGATTTGCATATTATTTACATTCCTATGAATCGTAATCATGGGTGCTGGAATCACCCAGGAAATGAAAAGTTGTGATACACATATTGTTATAGTGTTATCATGAAATTGTGATGACGGGATTTTTATGACCTATAAAAATATAATTTGTTCAGGCACCATGATATTTGTCACTCTTAATCCGCATGACATCATGGATTATAATTGTTGTAAAGTATCAAATCTATGACGTGATTCATAAAATACATGAAGCGCATATACATATCTTTATCGAATTTAAATCATTATCAGTAAAAGTGTATTTATTGAAGGATTTACAGGTAGAATAGGTAGAATGTAGTTTAAAATACTTATATAATAATGCCTTAATTCCTTCTCACTGATTGCGAATGAACAACAAACAAACAAAACATATTACATAGAGTGACTATGCTCTTTATTCCCTCTCTTCCTTGTATTGCAAACATAAATTCCTAATATAACGCATTAATAATAATGTATGTACATTATATTATGTAAAAAAGTAGGGAAAACACACTGATTAAATGTTTTCATGCAAAACACGTCATGCACTAGATATATATTTGTACATATAACAAAGCCACGAACCGATTAGCAAATGATTCGGCTAAATATGCTAAAAAGTGGATCAGCATTGACTAAAAATTGTATAGGGTCAATGTGACTCCTTCTCTGAGAATCTATAGTCATTTTAAGGTCTTTCGACTCAATAGGAGGTCTCATCCCTTGAAATAGGCACTACAAATAGTGTGCTCATCACCCATTGACTGTGTCTTCAAACTTTATCAAATGATCATTACATATATATATATATATATATATATATATATTTGAATATTAAGAGGGTAAGAACGACTTCCTCTTAAAGTGGCAAGAAACAAACATCAATTAATATTATTATTTATATTCCTTGTAGTTGTAGCTAGCAATTAAGCTATGCTTTTAAAATAGATGTTGTGGGTTTAAATGAGATTAAAGGAATTAAATTTTCAGCATGGGATATGGGTAGTAGCGTCTATGACTTGATATTAAACTACTTGAAGTGTGTACACACAAAACAAAATGTCTATATAGAAGCTGAGCATTAAAAAGTCCAAGAAAAAGGGATAGAAGTTGATGAATCACAGGTAAATGCTGTCAATTTTGTGTGAGTAGTATTAAAGAATGCTGTGTATTTCTTAACATACAAAAAATCATATTATGATGTTAGCAAATGCGTACGTACAGGATCCCTTTCCACGTTGAAATGATTCAACTACCTACTTAGTTATATGTGTAAGTTACATAGAAACGACTTCTTCATTGCATTCATCTCTTTTAAGATCTTAATAATAATGCATAATTAGTATGAGCACATTTAATTAATTAGAAGAAGAGCCTGTAATATATGTACTATGTGCATGAATTAAACGACCTTCCTTGTAAGGGCATGATACATGCTGGCGTGACGGGAGTCTTACTCCAAGGAAGAGGCAAGTCTAGCTTGTATAAAATAACGAACAGCAATAAAATATTGATAACTATTATGTGTTCATGTGAATGTAATGTCTATGGGATTTGATCATTCACTATATTTTTATGATAATAAAACTAACAGCAATATATTTGTATACGTATAGTTGTTATATGTGTCTTCATTTCAAGATGTTGCAAATGCAATGACAAAGTATGTTGCCTGCCCAACGTGGGATGAACTGCCGTTAATATTATACATATATATAATAAAAATAGTATCTTTTACGAAATACATATTTTTTTAATAAAATGATTACGAAAAGAACGAGTTCCATTCGAGTTGTTGAACGACCTTTGCATTCAACTCTGTCTATATTTTATGTTCTTAATCGCTAAGAATATAATTTTTACAAGAACAAATACATATTTTGTATATAAATAATATATTCTTATCATTCGAGGAACCAACTCACCTGTAACTGTAAATCGATGATTCCTAGGAATGTAAATAATATGCAAATGGGCTGTGTAAAATAAAAAGAAAGAGAAAATCATCAACCTGGCCACTCTGACAATTTGATGAATGTTGAGAGGGAAGCAGCTTGAGCTGTCATGACGTTTGACTGAGCTAATAGCTGCTATTCTCCTTTATATATGTACACAAATGAAGACATCAATAATAAATAATAACATTATGTATGTATACCATAGATGAGAGGCAGAAAATTAACTGAAATTAATGTCAGGAAATTATATATTTTTAACTAATAATATTAATTATACGAGGACTTGAGCCCTATTTGTTTACACTTTATTTGCTTTATTAACCTTAATGCATGTATTCCTTCATGCAAAGATCTTTACTATCAGGTAGATGTTCTCCCCTCAGTAGTAATAAAGGAAAAATGATAACAGCTTTGGAAAACAAAAAGACCTGTTCGAAGAGCCAACTCCATAAAGTCTCGCACTCGGCATTTTGCATATTATTTACATTCCTAATGATTCCTTTCATATGAGCCCTAAATCCCCTTCAGGATGCTAATTGATTGTTGACGGGAGGAAAATATCCTATTATAATTCTACAATATTATAAGGATTCGTTTTTAATAGAGCAATTAATTAGTATAAAGTCAGACATTTTCTTCTAATTTCATCATGACGCTAAGAATAACCTCTCTTATCATTTAATTCTCTTTGAGTCAACAAGTAATTACTCATGTCTATGTACAATCAGAGAGCACTTTACATAAACAAATACATACATATTTATCATTTTTAGGGATGAATGAATGACAAAATAGGTGGGTCTAACAGCCTACACAAGGCTCTTTTCATCACAAACACAAATAGCCTTCCCCGTCTTTGGTCGAGCAATGTAATTATTACAAAATCAATAACTGAACTACATATTATTATTATTAATATTATTACGTACTTAAAACCAGGTGCAAATATATGTATATATATAGATTTTTTTTTAAACTCTAGCCATGCACAAAATTATATAATTAAACATGATGTCATTTCATTTCAATCCTTTAAAATAAAATAAAATAAAATGGTAGCATCCAGCTTCAGTCATTGAGTGTATCAACAAACAGGAAACCAATAAATACCCATAATTTTAGTGGTGATTTTGTAACACGTCGAGTTTTTTTTGTTCAATCGCTACCTTCACTCACAAAAGGGAAAGGAAAAATTTGGAAAAACAACTGGTAGCTGCTACCCTTCTGTAATTTCCTTATTGCCAACTTTTTAATTAATGTTGGGCAGAGTTATAATTTAGATATACTAAGCATTTATAAATTCTACCAATATACAAATCAATCATTAATACTTGTATATCAAAAATTTAAAAAAAGGGTTCGCAATTTAATATATTATATATATATATATATATCAAAATCATAAATAATAATAGTACCCTTTACGAGTTAATAACACGTAGAGTCAGCTGCTTTAAATCAAAAGAGTCAAATGATGAAAATCAGGTGTTTTTGTTTATCCTAAAAAGCTCGTTGTGTAAGCTCATTTGCACGTCGAGCTTTTTTGTCCACTCGCAACCTCGACTGACAAAAAGGAAAGGAAAAATTTGGAAAAACAACTGGTAGCTACTATCCTTCTGTATTTTCCCTGTTGCCACCTTGTTAATATTTGGCATAATTTATTATTTAGATATACTAAATATTTATAAATTCTACCAATCAGAAACCAATCGTTACTACTTGTAATATATCAAAAATTCAAAAAAAGGGCGCGCAATCCTTGATTTAATATATTTTTATGCATCAAAATCATAAATAATAAGAATACCCTTTTAGAGCTCATAACACGTAGAGTCATCTGCTTTAAATCAAAAGAGTCAAATGATGAAAATCAGCTGAAGGAAGAATACAGTGTGGTGTTTTTATTTATCCCAAAAAACTCGTCGTGTTGAAGAAACGTATTACATCATGTAAATATATTATTTAGTTTGTTTGACCTTAAACTCAATATGAAATATATGTATATTGTTATGCGTAGATGTAGTTACTGGCTCGTATGAACCGTTGAATATGTACTTCAGTAAACTGGAACATACCGTAGCATCATTAATGATACATAATACTATAGTTGAACCTTGAGGGATTACTCTGGAATTTGCAGCTTCCTCGCTGGCCCGATGTTAAAGCTTTACCTCAAATAATTGTAGTATATATACTTAGTTACTATTAATAGTAATACATGTATACTATAAGTATGTATATATTTTGTATGCTCTATAGAAGAGCCAGAGGAGCTATATATTTAGTAGTAAGAGGATTCGAAGTCCTCACCTGACTTATTATTATTATTATTGTTCGTAGTTTGTACACAGCCATGAACTCCAATCAATTTTGTTTTTTTGCACATTCATAAATTATCTATGTATGTTCTACACTGTTTTAAAAAGTTGGACTCTATTTTGAAATTACCTACAAGTACTATTTCTTTCTCAAGAACAACATGTGGAAATAATACTTTAATAGTTATGAACAGACGGTTATTGCCTTGTTTTTTCTACTATGTACATAGAAAAAATGAAGTCATAAAAAAAACCCAAAGGAATTCATTTTATGTTGACAATATGGTTTTTCAATGATCCATTTACAAATGCAGGGTGGACTCATCTAAATTGAATCTAAACACGATTAATGTCGTACAAAAGTAGACAAAATTTGAATTTCTTGCCTCTTTTTCAACTGAAACAGTGTAAAAAATCAACATTCAGAACACTAGCTAATTAGGGGCAAGCTGGAGAAGACAATAATTAGGAATGTAAATAACATATCAAATGCCGCGTGCGAGATTTTGTGAAGTTGGCACTTCGAACAGGTCTTTTTGTTTTCCAAAGCTGTTATCATTTTTCCTTTATTACTGAGGGGAAAACATCTACACTAGCAAATAAAATGTTAGAAAACGGCTCATGTTCTCGTAATAACTGTTAGTTTACGACTTGTAAGCTAAAGATATATAATTTTCTGACATTAATTTGAGTTAATTTTCTGCCTCTCATCTATGGTATACATACACAATGTTATTATCTATTATTGAGGTCTTCATTTGTATATGTTTATAAAGGAGAATAGCAGCTTCAAATCGTCAGAGTTACCAGGTTGATTATTTTATACACCCCATTTGCATAATATTCAGTCGATAAGAAAATACAAAGGAGTTACCTATCTATTGATCTTTTAAAGTTACTATTGTAATTCATGGATCAGGGTCGTACATTCTGAGGGTTATATTTACAGATTTTTACACACACACTAGGAATGTAAGTGTGTTTTATTTTGTTTTCTCATTTCTAAATATCATGACAATTACACATACACAAATAAATACAGAAAATGCCGACTCAATATCCGTATGTAACATTATGTATTATTGCTTTGTCACCTCTTGGATCAATAAAACCTATGGTAATAGTCCTGTAATCTTCCAACAGAAAGAGACATTGTAGAGCAGTGTTATCAATCATAAGGATTTGATGTTTGAATTTGTTGAAACAGGTGCCCATGTGTTACATCACCCTACATCAAAGAAGGCTTGAAAAAAGTCTGTAGCTAATTTGGGTAGTCTATGAACATTTGTTGAATGTGCTTTGATGGAGATTTCAAGGTATTGTTTACGGTAAAGATGAACAGTTATTTGAGTGATTTGTTCACCCCCCATCAGTCAATCAAGAACGACCGATATTGCCATCTATTTTAATTCAAATGAACCAACTACTTGATATACATATGTACTTCCAAATCGACATTTTGATATACACATCCTGTATAACTTCTAAATAATCCTTTAATAAACTACCTTTTATTTTAAGAACCATTAGCAGAATAATGGTTCTAAAGATGAAATGATTCAGCATATTTAAAAAAGTTATAGAAATAGTAAGAGGGAATGCATCAAATACAATATGTGGGATGGATTGATGCATACCTGGAAGAATTACCGTAATAAGTACAGGAAAAGAATTGAATTACACATATTCTATGTATGGATGTATTTATACATCCATACATATGATTACAGAGCAGTGTTTCTTTCAATATCAAATGCAACATACCCAGAATATAATACTATGTACACTGAATTTAGCATCTTGCGACTTACTATGAGACTATATTATGTACATACTACTATTTGAATTCTTTTAACTATAATTGAATAATAAATAATGATTTAAATATCTTCTTCATGAAATAGATAGATATGAAAAACGACTCTACATTTCCTTGTCCTAAAGCTAGACGCAGGCCCTAAGATAAGTCACCCAAACAACAGCACTCATTTTCCTTCTATACTATAAAAATAACATCAAATATGTATATTTTAATATTATTAGTTGATAATCTATGTCTCTTTTTCCTCATTGATTCAAATATTAATACTAAATATTGAACCAAAATATCCGGACAATACCACCAGCAATTTGTAACAAAATGTACATTGTAGTCTTTTCATCAGTTATTCATTATTACTCTACTACGACTTTATTTCTGCTCAAAACTTTCATTAATTGAATTCAAATTAGATGTTGATAAGATTTAATTTGCAATTCCCTTTTATTAGAATGTTGGCACAACGTTATCTTTATTATATCTCACAACCTTTCTTCCAAAGAGAAAAAAAAACAAACATAAAATCAGTTGATACTTGTTAGTTAATTCTTCCCAACTGTGGAATTATTATTATTAATTTAATAGCAGTAGAAAATTGTTTACAGCAGGGATGTCAAACTCATTTCACATCGCGGGCCACAACCGACCCCTAGGTAGTAGATGTCGTGGGCTGGACCATTAAACTTATAGCATACCTAGCTATAAATAATAACCAAAATATCATCATGTCTTCCCTTTGTTTTGATTTAAAGAAGAACAAGGACATTGTTAAATTTCACTACAAATATATTGAACAACACTTTTACAAAACATTTATCAAAATTGCACAAACTTTAAGTAACTAGAAAATCAAAAAATTATAATTATGAACTTTACATGAGATTACAACAAGAGACTTAGAAAGAAAGACTAGCATGCGCCCCCCAGCAGATAATTCATTAATTACATTTAATTAAAAAGTTTAATCCATGTCTTTCATCTATTTTTTCCACTTTCAAATTATCCTGCGGGCCTGAGTGAGCCTCATTGCGGACTGGTTCAGGCCCACGGGCCGTATGTTTGACACCCCTGGTTTACAGCATAACAATACCTTATTAGAGTTCCACCAATCTACCTTCAGAACACTATTAAGAGGAAGAAAAATTTAAAAAATCGACAGCTGATAATTTATATTTTTAAATTAATGCAATATCATAAAAATTCACTATGTATTTTGTTGTCAGCTGTCTATTTTTCTACATATTTCTTACCCCTAATTATTATTAGTGTTCAGCTGAACGTTGATTGGTGAAATTCAAATGATTCAATGTTATAAAACAAAGTGGCGAGCAAATTTATTTTCCGCAAGATGTCTCTCTTTTGAAGTTGATAATATTAAATATACATTTTATATTTGTCTTCGGCCCCTACCACCACGACGAGCTTTTTGGGAATAACAAAAACACACTGTATTCTCCCTTCAGCTGATTTTCATCATTTGACTCTTATGATTTAAAGCAGCTGAGTCTACGAGTTATGAACTCGTAAAGGGTATTATTATTATTTCTGATGTTGATGCGTACAAAATATATTAAATCAAGAATTGCGCGCCCTTTTTTTGAATTTTGAATATATTAGGAGTAGTAACGATTGGTTTATGATTGGTAAAATTTATAAATATATAGTATATCTAAATAATAAATTCTGCCAAATATTAACAAGTTGGCAACATGGAAAATACAGAAGAGTAGCTACCAGTTGTTTTTCCAAATTTTTCCTTTCCCTTTTGTCACATATAAGTCACCTTGTTTTAATTGAACAAACATGGAGGTTGCGTAGTTAGTTATGGTCAGAGTCATTCATGGAATCCTCGCCTAGCTTTGGAATTATCTATAGTTAATTAACAATAAATAAACTCTGATAATTATCACAATTTATATCTGATTCGTCCCGATGAGTGAAATTATAATTATCAATTAAATGAAGGAATGTTCCAGAGATGGAACTACTACAAACCGATTTTGTGCTTTTTTGTACGTTATGTTGATGAAATGAGTGATGCAGAAGAATTTGATGATGAAGAAATATTTAAAACTCAAATTGTGGATGTGCCTGGAAATGTTGAAGTTTATGTAGGTACAGATGATGAAAGTGAAGATCAAGCATCAATAAGGAAATCTAAGCGTGCGAAGATAGATCAAAAGGAAATCCCCAAATGGAAGATATCTGCACCCAAGCCAACTGTACCCACAATTGATAACTACACTAACAAACCTGTCATTGAAGCACTGATTCGTGAATTTATTGACAAAAATCCATTTGAATTGTTTATGCTCTACATGAGTGGTATATTTGAAATCATACAACACCAAAGCCAAATTTATGCTGCACAAAAGAATGATCCAAGTTTTCACTGCACCACTGAAGATTATATGGTATTTGTGGGCATTCTTTTGTTTTCTGGGCATCGCCCTTATCCGAGGCAAGAGCTGTATTGGAGTCTACATCCCAACTTTGACTGTCCAATTATTAGGGAAGCCATGCCCAAAAACAGGTTCATGGCATTGAAGAAATACTTTCATCTGAACAACAACCTAGAAATTCCTGAAAATTGCAAGGACCGTTGTTTCAAAATACGTCCTTTGATAGAAAAAATGAACAAAAACTTCTTGCAATTTGGGTATTTTAGTGACAAATATTCCGTGGATGAAAAGATAGTAGGGTACTATGGTCGACACCCCATAAAACAGTTTATCAGGGGGAAACCAGTACAATTTGGATTCAAGGAGTGGGCACTGTGCAGCACATCTGGCTATACCTACAAGTTTTTTGTTTATCAGGGAGCCAATGAACAACCGAGACCAAAGAATGTTCTTCTTGGCACAGAGGTGGTTTTGAATCTTCTTGAGAAAATACCTTCTGGTGTCTCTGTTTTCTTCGACAATTTCTTTACCAACATGGATTTGATGAAGAGTCTTACAGAACTTGGTATCAAGGCTTCTGGTACCGTCAGACTCAACAGACTTCCTGGAAATCCTTTTGGAGCAAAGAAGGACTTGATGAAGAAAGAAAAGGGATTCCTGAAAACTGCTGTTGATGTAATTTCTGGATTGTTTGCTTGCACTTGGAAGGACAATAGCATTGTTACTGTACTGTCAAATATTGATGGAGTAAATCCAATGAAACAGGCAAACCGTCGAGGCCAACCAGTTCAAGTACCAAAGTGCATCACAGAATATAATGCTGGTATGCTCGGGGTGGATTTAGCTGATTGGAAGACTCAGAAGTACAGAGTGGGCATAAAGAGTAAAAAATGGTATTTCTCATTGGTAACTCACTGTCTGGATGTGGCTGTTGTCAACAGTCATATATTGTACAGTCTTCTTCATCCGGAAGAAAACATGGACCTCCTCGACTTTAGAGTGTTTGTAACAACAGCATTGTTGAAGACTGACAGCAATTCAAAACCTAAGAAGCCTGGTGTTAAGGTCCCGAGATTGCCAAAGCCACTCAACCTTATTGGTGAAAAGCATTTTTTAGAAAGAACTGATGATGGGAAACAAAGAAAGTGTAAAGTGTGCAAGAAAAATACCAGGAAGCAATGTCGACAGTGCAACCTTGGATTTCATTTGCAGTGTTTCGAAGAATACCATTTTAACTAAAATTAACTCAAACATGTGACTCTGTGTGGTTCAGTGGTAGTTTTGTAAAGTAATGATATTATCATCACAAAGTTTTGAATAAAAGACTACTAATATGAAGATAACAATTTATGAATAATACGCCTACATTCCATGATCCCCAAATGGGACTAGTCCTAAAATCATAGTAAATAGTTATTGATTTTTATGAAACTTATACATAGTCTTAATAGGACCTATATCAACCATTATACACTAAGTAAATCACATTTCTTTGTCCCCCTGAATTCTGGAATGAAATGGGTTAATTAACAATAAATAAACTCTGATAATTATCACAATTTATATCTGATTCGTCCCGATGAGTGAAATTATAATTATCAATTAAATGAAGGAATGTTCCAGAGATGGAACTACTACAAACCGATTTTGTGCTTTTTTGTACGTTATGTTTCTCTCTCTAGAAGAAAAGGTTGCGAGATACAATAAAGATCACGATGTTACAACGTCGTCTCAATTTAAATTATAATTAATGAGTATTCTCATGTACTCAATATACCTGAGAAAGGTGTTATCCATGTTCCCAAAATCCCATAACACGATCAAATAATTCATTCAAATAACTATACATGATTAATTATACATTATTCATGGCATTTCATAAGAAATGCAATTTCTCAGGGAGTGTGCTCTCACTGTTGGTCTATGATTTTGATTTATTTATTAAGCAATGAGTCAAAAGTTTCTATATTTAGCCATTATTGATTTTGTTATTTAATAAAATACTACTATGCTTAAAATAAGCGACTCATTTATTTGCTCTACTCAAGGCCGTGAATTGACAACTTTGATAAAATATGTATATATATATATATATAAAACAATGCACCTCAAACAAATAAAGAATCAAATATCGTTTTATATTATTAGGTCGATGAATCATGGATCATCCTCTTTTTGATGAATACTTTGGAAATGTATAAGATATCTTGACATACTATATCGACTCCAATTAAATTGTTTTAAGTATACTCTAAGAAGTGTCTCAACTCTTCTACAGTAATAATAATTAATTAATCATAGAGAGAAAGAAATGGTAACAACTATGAATTATGTAATAATAAGGTATAAGTGGTAATATGTACGTATATATATATATATATCAATGACGAAAAAATTGAATGAAGAAGGAATCATTGTAAGTTAAAGTGACGTCATAGTCCTACATTTTATTTCTCATTTCTTTTTTGAGATCTTTACTCCTAAAAAAGTTTTAATTGGAGATGATACAAAGGGCCTATATTTTAATACTAGTGCAAATTTTCAAATTATAATTGTTAAAAGTATTGTTTCATTATTTTATAGACCCCCTGGCCCTGATAAAGGTTTTTGTGCCTTCAATTGGGGGAGTTACTCATCAGGAGTGACGTCATTCCTTGCTCATCCCTTTATTCAATATATATAATAATTGAAAATATTCTTCTTCTTCTTCTTCTCCTGAATCTTCTCCGTTGTTTGTCAAGAACTGATAAAAATGGGGGCGGAGGGAAGCAAGCAATTGGAGGACTCCATGTTCCAACTCAAGTTCACGGCCAAGTCCATGAGTCGTCTGTCCAAGAATGCTGAGAAGGAGGCCAAGGAGCAAGAGCGCAAAGTCAAAAAATCCCTTGAGAATGGACAAGTCGAAATGGCACGGATCTACGCAGAAAATGCGGTTCGTAAGAAGAATGAGTCCATCAACTACCTACGGATGTCTGCTAAGGTTGATGCCGTTGCCTCCAGAGTGCAAAGTGCGCACAAAATGAAAGGAGTAAGTGAAATGGGCCCTGGGGCTATTTTGTCATTGGTGAAGAAACAGGAGTGAGGATATATTCTCAGAATGATGCTAATTTCATCTCTTCAATAATTCATTGTCTTCTTACAGTTGCTTTAGTTAATTTTTGAGCCGGGGATGTGACTTTGTTAGTTTCACGTTTGTTTTAATCGGTCGTTAAAAACCATCGGCCTAAAAGTCATGTCCACCAATCCTTCCTGGTGTAATAATTATATTCTGGATCTTACTCGATTTTCTTGTCATTTTAAGTAAATGCTCTTTATCATTTGAGACAAAAGCTCACCTTTTCGCTACATAAACTATTGCAATGAGCCATTTATCCAGCTTAATACTGTTTTGATACACCCTTCATTAGAATGAATATGTTGTTATTGGCCTTTTACACCATTCATAGGTCATTTATGTTGATGTAAAAATGTATTTATATGGAGAATCAAAACTTGTAAGGTTCTTTTCCTTTCATTTTAGGTATCACATAGTATGAGAAGTGTTGTAAATTCATTAGAAAAAGCAGTGAATTCTATGGAATTACAAAAGATCTCTGAAACAATGGATAAATTCGAGAGTCAGTTTGAAGATTTGGATGTGAAAACTTCGGTAATGATATTTTATGATATTTTAAATGATTCATTTTGTATCTATATATATATATACATAGGTCATGGAGGATACGATGGGATCAGCTACGACATTGTCTACTCCACAACATGCAGTAGATGATTTGATCAAGAGAGTTGCTGATGAAGCTGGTTTGGAAGTTTCGGAGCAATTAGCTAATGCACCAAGTACGACAATTGGTGAAGCAACAACTGATCAAGATGCACTCAGTAGACGCCTTGCTGCTTTGAGAGAATAGTCATTGCAAAAATCATTATTATTATTATTATTATACTTATTATATATTTTCTTCTTTTGACTAATTGCTGAATTCATTTTTTTTTTCACGCCTATACTCTAAAATCATTTCTAATAAAAATATAATTTAATTTATATTGATATACTTTTTATATTTTTATTGAGAGGAATTATTATATATACTTAAAAATTTAAAGAATAAACCTAGATGCCCGCGCAAGGTAATTAATTAATTAATTCAATTCTCCATTATAAATATAATTTGTGAATATGGGTGCATTGAATATATTATTATATTCAATTGGAAAGGAAGGAGTAGGAACTGAAGGAGAAATTCATGTTTGAAACGTAGGAAAATGAAATCAACCACCGCAAACGACATATGTTCAAAGGAATTCCTCCTAACATAATTAAATCAGTATTCACAATTGCAAAAGTTGATAATTAATAATACTGTATTTTTTTTTTTATATATATATATATACACCTGAAAAATATCATTGTTTAAAAAATATATACAAAATCTCTCTCTTAATTTGAGACATAAACATTACATGCTGAGTAAACAAAAAACTAACTAACATTGAATCAAATATACAGATATATATAATCAAAGTGATAATGGACTCGGAGGGGTGGTCTAACACTATCTTTTAATGATCAAATACAGATATAAAGGAGTATTTTACAATATATACATTATGCATAACTTTTAAGATATAATAATATTGTTTTGCTATTCGACAATGACTCATATGAAAGGAATTTTTTTTTTTTTTTCATAAGTATCATAAGGAAAATAAAACATTTTCTCTACCAAGAACACAATTTTATTCCTTCTGAAACTATAATCAAAACAGAAAATATTGATTTCGAGATAAATTACTTTTCACCTAAGTATTTTGTAGGCTTGAATATACAAGAAATATAATAAATATACACTTTAAAGTCATTTGATATAATATTTTGTGTTTCTTTGATGATATGACTATAGATACATTTAAAACAATTGCAATTGGATCTTACCCATTTACTTATAATGCATAGTAGTTTAATTTATTAATATTGTTTAAAAAAAGATTCGAAACTTATAAAAATTGTAATAAACAATTTTATAGAGTTGATGTCACGGAAATATAATTGAATTATGTTTGAAATAGAATAAACAAATTAAAAAAAATATTAAGGAAACTTCATCAAATGTCTTTACAAAATAAAAGATAAAATACATCTGTGTATATTGAATACAATTTGAAGTTTAAGAGTGGTATTTGACAATTATATACTCAAATTTATACATAAGTAGTGTAAATCCCTATTAAATGACTATGTTTTGTAGAATTATCTGGACCAGAAAAGCAGGATCATATATAACGCAAGTTTTTGCTGTATATATATAACGCAACCTCTTATTAATACTATTATCATAATAGATATTTATTATTCGTTATTTTCAAAGATTTCTAAATATATAAGTCAAGAAGTCTTCATATGTGTTTTTTTTCTTCCTTTCCTTCCCTCTAAATAAAATGTTAATTTAAACGTGTTCAAAAGAGATTCGCAATTTAAATGCATCATTGCACAATTTTACTTTTATTCCAATATGGATACAACTATTTAGTATATAAAGACATATAATATTCCAAGTCGTCCATTGTAAAAATATTCAAGATGATGTGTTTATTCAACTCTCATGTGTTTTCATAGAGGCAGTAATGAATGAAATATCTTTGAAGATCTAACATATTATTCTAAAGGCAAAAAACCCTTGAAACAAACAAGTTGTTTTATTGTCCTTTTTTCTAGGCCTCTTACACTACAGATGACTCACAAACTAACTAGAGTCTTCATCATCTTTCCTTGCAATAATAATAATAATAATAAAAACTATGAAATAAGAATATTTTGACATTTTTCTATAATATATAAAATACATTATTAGATAATAATAATTTGTCAGCATTTTCCAAGAATCTGTACACATATTATGAAAAAACACTCGCAAAAAAAAACACTGACAATTTTAAATAAAATAAAATAAAATAAAAAAATCTCTTTTTACAACATTATAATTAAAGTCATTTTCCTTTATATCAATATGCAAGCGTTTACAATGTATTAGTGTTCCTTTTAGATCTTTATTCATCAGTTTTCTTAAGAAAATTGCAAACACATACATATATATGTACACAAGAGTCACGACTCTTTAATATTCTTCCCTACCTACCTACCTAGTACCTATTAGTGATGTATCGAACAATTGCATCGTATACATAAATATATATATATGGAAATCTAATTAATAAGTTTGGGGTGAGAGGTATTTTTGCAAAAATGATGTCATATGAAACGATAATCACGAAGCATTTCATTACTATTGTTCTTCAAAAAGTGGGGAGGGGGTAAGGGACCATTGTTTATCGTGTTATTACATCTGATCCACCACATCTGGGTCGGATATTTATTTTGATAGATATTCAAGTCATCATTTACTCACGTCGAGCTTTTTTGTTCACTCGCAATCTCGACTCACAAAAGGGAAAGAAAAAATTGAAAAAACAACTGGTAGCAGCTACCCTTCTGTACTTTCCTTGTTGCCAACTTTTTAATTAATGTTGGGCAGAGTTATTATTTAGAGATATACTATACATTGATGAATTCTATGAATATACGAATCAATCGTTAACACTTGTATATCAAAAATTCAAAAAAAGGGCGCGCAATTTAATATATTTGATATATATCGAAATCATAAATAATAATTATTATACCCTTTACGAGTTCATAATACGTAGAGTCAGCTGCTTTAAATCAAAAGGGTCAAATGATAAAAATCAGCTGAAGGGAGGGAGAATACATAGTGGTGTTTTTATTTATCCTAAAAAGCTCGTCGTGACTAAGATGAATATTCTCATTGTCAAAAAAAAGAAAGAAAAGAAGAAAAATCATTTTTTTGACACATGACAATGCTCAAATCATCTCTCTACCTTTTCTCCCTAAAAAAGTCAAAAACGGCCAGAAATTGACTATTAGAGAGCCAATTTCTTCCATCTTAGTAGCTATTCTTTATACTATAGTAAGGAATTGTTCAGAGCTAAACTACATCTGATTTGATTCAGGGCAATCCATGTTAATTCAAACACTGACAACAAAATACATAGAAACATAGGTTATTTTAGAGATATCATTCTGTACCCTGTATCCTTTAAAATTATTCGCATTTTATAAGCACACACATACACAAAATTCGAAATTTTGATATAAAAGCATCTGGAAATTTCAAATGTATATATATATATATATATTCATTTCCATGTTCACATCTGCATCACCACAGTTTTAAATACTCGATACATCACTATGTGAATGAGATTTTAAGACTATTCTTTAGAGACAAATACAAAGTTGTTTAAAACCTGTTGATGATGATATTTCCCCTCTGCTATAACATCTTCATATTCTTCAAAGAGAGAATGTCAAATATTTCACTTCAAGTCACCCATCTATTAGTAGCTTCAAGAAGTGATAACTATTTACCATTTTTTGTCATTTTTACCATTCATTTCTCTAATGACATTTTTCACGCTATTACTTCACTAACATGGATATTCACACCCTGTTTTTTTTTGTCGACTGTAGTTATTACTATGACTCAGTACCCGTATTGAGTTCGGAACGCCGATGAGTTAAACCCAAATTAGTTCTTGCTAAGCTGTAAAGGAAGCCCTTCTATTCGTATTATTATTGGAGAAAAGTCCCAGGGTTGATAAAAATTGGATAAAATTACCACAGCTGATTCTCTGCCCTTATTTTCTTTCTCTTTTTCGAGGGGGGAAAGGCTAAGAGATGCAATAAAGATCGCATCATTTTTTATTTGATCTAAAATGATGGATTTAACTAATAAAATACATTCAGTGTAAATCCGATTTATAAGGGTACATGCGGGTATTAATCGACTGACAACAAATAGAGTTTCAGTTAACAATCCTGTGTTACAATTAGTGCCCGTCTTCAGAATATACAAGGTCTTTTTACTTCGGTTCTTTTACTTACTTAAGTGGAGGACCCAGATGCTTGTGTCCCTTAAATCAGAAGTGGTCACAACTCAGGAGAGTCAAAAAGTCTAGCACAAGAGATGGGCACATACCCTTCCTGAAGGCAGTGAAAGAACTGCTTTTCACCATTATGATAGTACATAACAAAAAATTATTTGTAATGCTCGAGGGCTAAACTATGTCTTTATTTTCACATTTTGAAAGTGCTAAAAGTGGTTCATTTCTAGAAAACAAAGCTGAACACACGATATTTTTATAAAAACATTTGTCCATAAATATGAGACCGACGACAACTGTCTTCAGTATTATTATTATTGTTATGTGCTTAGACCAGAAGTGTCAAACATACGGCCAACGGGGCCTGAATCAGCCCGCAATGAGGTTCATTCAGGCCAGCAGGATAATTTGAAACTAGAAAAAGACATGGATTAAACTTTTTAATTAAATGTAGTTCAAGAATTATCCGCTAGGGGTGCATGTTATACTCTTTCTTTATAAGTCTCATGTAATCTCATGTATAGTTCATTATTATAATTTTGAATAGCAATTACTTAAAGTTTGTACAATTTTGATAAATATTTTGTAAAAGTGTTGCTCAATACATTTTTAGTGAAATCTATCAATGTCCTTGTTCTTCCTTAAATCAAAACAAAGGAAAGACATGATGATATTTTGGATATTTATAGCTAAGTATGCTTTAATTTTAATGGTCCGGCCCACGACGTCTACTTAGGGGTACTATTTAGGGGATGTGAAGTGAGTTTGATACCCCTGGCTTAGACCCCTTCAAAATTTAACACAATATATCTATATAGTATGTCTTTTATTGATTAAATCTATTAAGAGATTACACAAGTTCAGTGTTACAGATAGGTTTTTTATTTATCTCAAGGGACCATACTGGAAATATTTATGTATATTTATCAAGTTTCATAAATATAGATAATATGGGGGACATCTCTCCCCCCCCCTTGTTCCCAATATCAAATGTTCACATGTATCAGTAGTTAACTTTTCCACTAATTACAATTGAATGCGACCCATCAAACGTTGCAACTATGGACTTTTCAAGAAATTGAATAATAACTAATATATACATATTCTAGCACATTAAGATATAATAAGATTTGTATTTTCTAATTAGAATCTTGCAATTGTTAGTGTCCCCAACTGTATCCGTCCATTGTTTCTCCACCATGGTCTACGCAAATTACAATCAATCATGACCGAAAGTGGATCAATACCTGTTATATGTACATATAAGGTATTCAAGTTCAGACTCGTAACGAAGGGGTGTGTTTGTGTAGAGGGAAAAAGTTCACCCCCCCTCCCCCCCCTCATCTTCCTGACATAATTATAATTTGTGTCAAAAAGTCATGCTTTGTTTTCAAATTGGGATTTATTAAAAATGACGGAGAGTATAGAATTTTTCTTACATATATATTATGTATAAAAAATACAAGGAGTGAAATTTCTGAGTGCTAGTCCACCCCCTTCCCTCCAAATCCTGGACAATCTTGTTCTTGTCACAAAGGATTGTTCCCTATGCATGCACATCATAAAAATCCTTTGCGTCTTAACAGTTTCCAAGATTAACGTTTAATTCTCATTTTCCTGAATAATATGTTAATTTATCATCTCTCTCTCTCTCTCTCTAATGATAAAATAAATTCACAATCTCCTTCTATACCTATATCTATGTATGTCTTTCTTTAAGCATGGTAAGAATATATAAATAGGCATATAATATGTAAAATGATGTATCGACTATCGAAAAAGGTATTTATGCGAATATCAACTTTTAGAAATTTGAATATGTGAATATTTCTTAAATGGGGATCATCCGTAGAAGCAAGTATTTGATATATCAAATTTCGAGTGGTGTGAGTGGTTGAGGAACTTTAGTTGATGGGGGGGGGGAGAGTGAAGAAGGATTTTGAGTCCTCAAGGCACTTTGAATCCGTTTTTTTTATATGCTTTAAGCTTTTCCTCAATGAGAGCCATTCCATTCTCTATCTCCTTGGTATTATGAGATGTTCTTAGTTATGGGCATTGGTGGAGTTTGTAAAGAGGGGTCCTTTAATCCTCAAAATTTCATATAATCATATAATATACCTATTTATTGAGGTGAGATAGCGTGCTCACAATTTCTATTTGGTACCTTTGCATTTCTCTGCTGATTGTTATTTACAATATTAAATAATAAAATACAAACAATAGCTACTTATATTTAGGGATGTAAATAATATGCAAATCGGGCTTGTAATAAAAAAAGAAAGAGAAAATCATCAACCTGGGCACTCTGACAATTTGATGAATGTTGAGAGTGAAGCAGCTTGAGCTGTCATGACGTTTCACTGAGCTACAAGCTGCTATTCTCCATTATATATACAACAATAAATAATAACATAGATGAGAGGCAGAAAATTAACTGAAATTAATGTCAGGAAATTATATATTTTTAACTAATAATAATAATTATACGAGGACTTGAGCCCTTTTTGTTTACATTTTATTTGCTTTATTAACCTTAATGCATGTATTCCTTCATGCAAGATCTTTACAATCAGGTAGATGTTCTCTCCTCAGTAATAAAGGAAAAATGATAACAGCATTGGAAAACGAAAGACCTGTTTGAAGAACCAACTCCACTTTTTTATTACAAGCCCGATTTTCATATTATTTACATTCCTACTTATATTTGTATGTAGCATGGGGTATCCAAAATTTTTGCTAGGGAGGCTAGATTTGGTGTGTTAAAAATGTAGAGGGGCCGACCTTGGCTGACGTTCTTTACATAGAACAGTAATTCCTAATTGAGCCTCTAGATGGCAGCACTTATCACGCGCAGGTAAGTGCGCCCAACGTATTAATTCAGAATTCAACGTTCAGGCCAGATCTTGTTGCTTTTATGACAGAGGCTGCGGGCCGCATGAAAATTGACCACGGGTTGAACTTTGGTTTTCACTAGACTCAAAGATACAGAGAAGTTATAATTTAAATTGATCATCAAGGTAGTGGAGCCAACTGTTATTTTTCTTTTCTTTCTTAAACTCAACTTTATCTCAACATTTTGCCCATGTCTAAATATCCAAATGGCATATAGTCTACCTACATTATTGGTCTCTTTTAATACAAATTTGAAGCTTCTCCTTAGGTTCAGGGATTCCTTCTTAGCCTGGGATCCAAGACCCTGTTAAACAAAAAAGATTATAACTAAGTTGATAAAAAGTATAAATTAAATAGCATTAATTTTTCTCATAGTTTCACAGTAGTGAACTTGACAGGGTCTTGCATTCTTGTTTTGGTTCGCCGGGATGGCCGGATTAATTTTCGATGGTTTTTTGGCTTTTTATGTCACTTAAAAAGTGTACATTGTGATTTATCTCATATTGTCGTAATTTTTCTTATATTGTAAATATCTTTCATTTATAAAAAGAAATAACTGAAATTCATAGTAAATTGTAATTTTTAGCCACAATATAAAATTTAATATTGGCTAATTTTTCTAGAACTTATTTACAACAATCCTGGACTTCAAAAGATGTGTTCCTTATAAATTGTCTTCTTATTCACTTGGATCCATCCAGTCTCACCTAAAGTATCATCTTTCGACTTCAGTTGATGTGAGTTTGATAGACAGAGATGAATAACTTGACAAAGACTCGCATCATTTAATACTATGGATGTGAGGTCTAAATTGATAATAAGAGTCTCCAAGAGCCTCAATGTATTTTATGATGTGCTATGCTTTCAGTTTATGTCGAATGCCTTCCAAGCATTTATAGCACATTTAAAGAAATTCTCATGGCAAGCAGACTACCTGAATTTGACTAAGAAATTATATTTTTGAAAAAATGAATAATCTCGAAAATAAAAAAAGTTGCAATATACTACAGGTTTTCCATCCGTTCTGGTTAGAAATCACATCATTTCTTTACTCACTTGGAAAAAAATGTGTTACACCTGTATTTTAATAGCGAAAATACTTTTCTCAGATCCTAAATATTCCTAATCAAGGAACAGATATACATAGAATTAACTCAATGACAAAGTTCTTAAAATATATGTATTTATTTTGAAAATCCAGTAGTTGAACTTTTTATGACACATTTCTCTACCCATACAGAGTAGGCAAATGAATTTTCTAAAATGCCAATGTACATATACTCAGATGTATAACTAATTAAGGGTTTTTCAATAGGGAGGACGCATTTTTATTTCATTAGGGACGGCGAACTACGTCATATTTTTGTTTTGCTTACATTTCTACTCACAAATAGCTTATTAATCATTAGGAATGTAAATAATATGCAAAATGCCGCGTGCAAGACTTTGTGGAGTTGGCTCTTCGAACAGGTCTTTTTGTTTTCTAAAGTTATTATCGTTTTTCCTTTATTACTGAGGGAAGAACATCTACCTGATAGTAAAGATGTCGTATGAAGGAATACTTGCATTAAGTTTAATAAAGCAAATAAAATGTAAACAAAAAGGGCTCAAGTCCTCGTATAATTTTCCTGACATTCATTTCAGTTAATTTTCTGCCTCTCATCTATGTTATTATTTATTGTTGTATATATAATGGAGAATAGCAGCTTGTAGCTCAGTAAAACGTCATGACAGCTCAAGCTGTTTCCCCCCTCGACATTCATCAAATTGTCAAAGTGGCCAGGTTGACTATTTTCTCTTTCTTTTTATTTTACACACCCCATTTGCATATTATTTACATTCCTACAAATCATCATGAAGCAGCCTTTGCAAATTATCTAAATTTATTACCAAAATTCACGTTTGGTCGTGGCAACTTTAAGAAAAAAAAATCATCTTCAGCGATGAAGCCCATTTTTGGCTCAATGGGTTTATCTTAAGCAAAATATGCATTATTGGTCAGTTAAAAACACGCAGTTGCTTCATGAGACACCATTGAATCCGGATTTAATGTGGTGTTATTGGGCCATACTTTTTTGTAAATGATAATAATTGCCACATTACTGTGAATGGAAATCGATATCCAGCCATGATAATTGATTATTTTTGGGCCCAATTAGATGGTAGTGACTTAAATGACATGTGGTTTCAACCAGACATACAACACAGAAAACAATAGTATCCATTTATTGAAGAGCAAGTTCGGTGAACGTGTTATTTCCAGAAATGGACCAGTCATGCCATTCGAAGCCTTTGGACTGTTTTCGATAGGGTCACGATAAGTAATTGGTTTACACCAATTACAACACAGAGCAACACTCAAAGGAGCTCAAGGCAAATATTGAATGCAAAATTACCGCAATTTCAGTCGATTCCTGCGAAAAAAAGTGGTAGAAAACTGGGTTCAACGATTGGACTTCTCCAAACATGCCCCTGGTGGTCATGCAAAATAAATTAAATTCCATACTTAATTGTAATTGAATGACCTTCAACACACATAAGTATATTCGTTTACATCTCAAACCCTTTTAATTTTATTTCAAAAAGAAATCTTATTAAAAAACCCTTTACATAAGGTTTGACTATAGCTGAGTGTGATTGTCTATCCCTAAGTATGTATTGCAATTCTTTCACACAACTATTATTAATATTATTATTGAAGAGAAAACCTTTCAAAGACCCTCTGACCTTTTCTTTTAGATGAGGGATCGTGTGTATATGATTGGTTTAGTATTTGACAGATATTTTAAATATCATGGAATCAATCATAGCGCCATATTTGTACATATAATATATTTTACAAATGAACTTTTAAATCTGTGAATTAATATTACATTATACTATATTATATATATATTGCAAATTTCATAATCTTTTAACTGATAAAACAGATTATTTACATGCATAGGTATACGAAGAAACTTTTATTTCTAAGAGAATGGATTCAATTGCATGACGGAAAAATAGGAGAGATCCTCCTCATTCATAAATTAAAATCCAGCTGTTATTGTCATATTATGTTGTAGATGTCCTTGGTGTGAAGATTTAGCAACATATTTTGTACGAATCTTCGTACATAAATTTGCGAAAAAGGATTTGAGGGACCTTCAGATTGTGCAAAAGCAAATAATAATAATAATGACAAAAACTAAAAACAATCGATTGAATTAGATAATGTAATGGGTGATGAGTCTTCACGACTCCTTACATTTAAAATCCCTGATTTGGATAGGTATGAAAATATTAAATATTCTCTTTTATTGACCTGCCCAAAAAGGAAATTCTTGGAATGATTGTTGAATAAATCATAAATCATAAACGACTCATCGTTTTTTTCTTGCTCTGTAACCTCTCTCTCTCTCTCTCTCTCTGTTTCTCTCTTCCTCACTCAAGGACACCAGATGATAATTTATGCCCAGTGGCCTTCTTTATTTATAAAATATTTTCTTTGGATAACCTTAAAAAAATTGTAGAACTTCCTCAAGTTGAATGACGCTTCAAAAAACTGTTTATTTCGACATCATAATATTTTAAAAGGGAATTGGGCTGCAGAAATAGCCAGTACATAATGTGATATTAATAAATGAAATTATGTTATACAGGATATTCATCGATGTCATGGAATTTCCTACTATATACAGAGAACTATTTCCCCATTTTTTAAATAGTGATAAATCTTTAAAATTAAGTGAGTCAATTTTCACAAGTTAACCATACTTGAAAAGCAGAACAACAGGGCTGTATTTTGATATAATTTTAATAGTAAAAAAATCTGGGAGAAGATGGAGAGAGACATAGAACGAAACCCTCAAACTGGCATTGTAAAACATGTTGGTATGGACAGGAAGACTGTTTACAATGTCAAGGGATGATTAAAGACCGAGAATAATCCTCGAGAGAAAGGCTGGAGAGGGCAATCCCATCAACATCCCCTCAAACTTGATATAGGAGGACATCATGGCCAATCTGACAAAGTCTATGAGGTCCACTGCTAAGGTCTTCTGAATTTTGAGGGATACAGTGTGTAGGGCTGTTAAAAAGGAAGTCCTTGGTAATGAAAAACAAAACAAAAAGAAACTGCTTTTCACACCAGCCATCGCAGAGATTTTTACAATTTAAAATCTGCTTCAGTTGGTCTAAAACTATATGTCCGCCATATTCGCCGGATATTAACCCATTGGACAATTGAAATTATCCTTGCAAAAGTAATATTTAATTTATTAACTATACAATGTGAATAATGAACTAGTAACATATTTGTTAATGTTTATTATTAGGATTCTTACAGAGAGAAAGATTTTTGATTGACGGTAAAGGTTGAAGTCCTTTCATTTGGTGGTCCCATTATGCCATCAAAATGCAAGGCGGTAGTTCATTATATTCTTTAATCAAAACAGAAACAAGGATTGATTATTTATACCCTTTAAGATGACTGACTTCCTGATGACGTCACATGATAATGCTCTATAAAGAAATCAAAAAGGAAACAAGGATCGATTATTTATACCCACGACGAGCTTTTTTGTCCACTCACAACCTCGAATCTCAAAAGCGAAAGGAAAAATTTGGAAAAACAATTGATAGCTACCCTTCTGTAATTTTCCTGTTGCCAACTTTTTAATATTGGGCAGAGTTATTATTTAGAGATATTATACATTGATAAATTCTACCAATCGTTAATACTTGTTTATTATTCAATAATTCAAAAAAAAAGGGCGCGCAATCCTTGATTTAATATACTTTTTATGAATCAGAATCTTTAAAAAAAAATAATACCCTTTTTGAATTCATAACACGTAGAGTCAACTGTTTTAAATCAGAAGTGTCAACTGATGAAAAGAAGCTGAAGGGAGAATACATAGTAGTTGTGTTTATCGCAATAAGCTCGTCGTGATCCCTTAAGGTGACCGATTTCCTGATGACGTCATATGAAAATTCTCTATTAAGAAATCAAAAAGAAATAAAGGCTTTAATTTTTCATAAAAAATGTGGTTTTTTGAGCACCTCTTTCAAGAAATTCGACTTCCTCAATGATGACATCACGTGAAAACGCTCTCTAAAGAATAGGCCAATAAGTTAAAAATCATTAATCATAATCTGTAATTACAATTTTAAGATAAGAAGTTACTCAACTTGAGAGTAGTCCGTGTTACGTTTTGAGTCTTTGAAGTCGACGATAGGAGCAATTCGAGTCCGAGTTCCACTCCTTGGAAGACTTGCATGAAAAGAAAATGCAGAATTCGAGGTTGAATTAGACACTCGAGTATTATTTAGCCACATTATGATTATAATCCATACCTCTATATTGCCCAAATCTTCTTCTTCAAGAGCGGATAATCCTCGAATTGTGAACATAGTCATGATTAGAGGGTATAATCAGTATATATGTATACTTTGAAATGCATTCTCTTGAAGTAACAACATAATACACATTAAAACAAAGATCTTTGTATTTAATATTAGATATATTAATTCAAATTGTATATTGTTAATAAAATGTGTTAGATTCAATTTGCATATTTCTATACATAGGAAATAAGTATAATTACTAATTAGTATATAACAACAGGGAATATTTTTACATAGTTACATATATTCTATATAATAAATATGTTATACTCGAATGACATGTTATAAAGAAATACTTTTACATAAATTAAATTTAAATTCTTAGGATTTATTTTATTTCAGAATACTTTATGGCTTCTTAAATATTATTATTTTTGCAACAATATGTATATTCTTAGATATCTCCATTTGAATCATAAAAAAGAGTCCCAAAACACTCGGATCATATTTAGCATAATTGAAACAATTAAGAACAATTCCTATTTAGTATGAGATTAATTCATTTCATACTCAAAGAGTTAAATTCAAAATGAGAGCAGTCGATTTTTTTTGTTTTGTTTTTTAATTTGTATTTGACTACTTATCAATAAGGTTTCAATCCACTGGAAAAAGACTTGATCACTGGGCTCTTTGTCTTCAAATTGTATGAAATACAGTTTTTGAATTTCTTTGTAATACATTTGAAACAAATCATCGTAAGCAAGTTGTATTTTTCTGTTTGTTTGAAGTTGATTATAAATATTCAGGAAGGAACTAAAATAATATATAATTATTTTTGTGGAATCTTTTAATACAGTTCAATTTGGCTCTATTATATTAAGTATTAACATAAATTAAGTCCCCCTGTTCTATAAAAGTCATCAGAATGACACTTTTGCAAATTATATTCAATTTTGGAACCCCAAAAAATTTTCTTCGGCTGCTTTGAAATTTGCACTGCTCTCATTTTGAATTAGAGCATTTCATTTTGAATTGGACTACTACTCTTCTTTTGAATTGTAAGAGATATACATAGGAATGTAAATAATATGCAAAATGTCGAGTGCGAGATTTTGTGGAGTTGGCACTTCGAACAGGTCTTTTTGTTTTTCTAAGCTGTTATCATTTTTTCTTTATTACTACTGAGGGGAGAACATCTACCTGATAGTAAAGATCTCGCATGAAGGAATATGTACATGCATTAAGGTTAATAAAGCAAATAAAATGTAAACAAAAAGGACCCAAGTCCTCGTATAGTTAATATTTAAAAATATACATATAATTTCCTGACATTAATTTCAGTTAATTTTCTGCCTCTCAACTATGGTATACATACATAATGATGTTATTATTTATTATTGATGCCTTCATTTGTATATGTATATAAAGGAGAATAGCAGCTTGTATCTCAGTAAAACGTCATGACAGATCAAGCTGCTTCCCTCTCAACATTCATCAATAGGAATGTAAATAATATGCAAAATGCCGCGTGCGAGATTTTATTGGAGTTGGCATTTTTAACAGTACTTTTTTGTTTTCCAAAGCTGTTATCATTTTTCCTTTATTACTACTGAGGGAAGAACATCTACCTGATTGTAAAGATCTAGCATGAAGGTACATGCATTAACGTTAATAAAACAAATAAAATGTAAACAAAAAGGGCTCAAGTCCTCGTATAATTATTAGTTAACACTAATTTAAGTTAATTTTCTGCCTCTCATCTATGGTATACATAATGTTATTATCTATTATTGAGGTCTTCATTTGTATATGTATATAAAGGAGAATAGCAGCTATTAGCTCAGTCAAACGTCATGACAGCTCAAGCTGCTTCCCTCTCAACATTCATCAAATTGTCAGAGTTACTAGGTTGATGATTTTCTCTTTTTTTTTATTTTACACACCCCATTTGCATATAATTTACATTCCTAGATATACATATCATAGACAATGCTAGTTTCCACCCTCACCCATTAAATTACGTACATCATAAATTTAATTCTAGTGCTCTCAAATTTTTAGCACTTCAATTCGATTTCCTCCTCAGCCCACAAACCCTTTTATTTTATTTTTAAAATATATGTACATATTTGAACATGTTGGAGGCGGCCATTAGAAGCCAATTGACAGTTTGTATAACATAAATAGGTTTATTTAGGCATTTTATGAAGAAACTTTCCTTCTTTACAAACTTCATTTAAGTATAAAAGAAAATTCTTCCTCCTTGTTGGACTCATAGAAAGACAAACAAAAATTAACAAACAACTATAATTGATTAGTCTATTTCTAATATGTTTTTTTTTTTTTGTTTATTTTTGGTGAAAATATTCTTATATAATTAAAGGCATTATATAATAATATATTTACATAACATTCTAAAACAAATGCATCGTCATCACTTGAACATATGTAATATACGTAGGAATGTAAATAATATGCAAATCGGGCTTGTAAGAAAAAAAGAAAGAGAAAATCATCAACCTGGTAACTCTGACAATTTGATGAATGTTGAGAGGGAAGCATTATAATTATACGAGGACTTGAGCCCTTTTTGTTTACATTTTATTTGCTTTATTAACCTTAATGCATGTATTTCTTCATGCAAGATCTTTACTATCAGGTAGATATTGTTTTTCCCTCAGTAATAAAGGAAAAATGATGACAGCTTTGGAAAACAAAAATACCTGTTAAAAGTGCCAACTCCACAAAGTCTCGCTCTCGGCATTATTTACATTCCTAAATATACGTAGGGATGGGTGTTTTGTTGAGGTGAAAAAACGTGCCCGCAATGTCTATCTGGTGCCTCTGCATTTTATCTGCATATTGTTATTTAACAATATTAAATAATACAAAATAACTATTTATGATTGTATGTAGCAACCTCTAGGATACACCGATACAGAGAAGTCTGTATTTTTTTTTCCTTCCTTAAATTCAACTCTATCTCAACATTTTTCCCCCATGTCTAAAATTATTTGTCATCCCACTTTTGTTTTTAATACACATTTTACCCCTTAGTAGTATTTGGGACATTGAATGATGGATATCGTATATACTGTTGTTAAACTGTGAACAACTCCTTAGTAAGTAATTAAGAATAATTACGGAGAGAAAAATGGTCAAACTACACAGTGATTTTGGGCCTTTTATCTGTAAAATTTTGGAGGCATAACTACGTGTGAATTTTCAAATTCTTTATAATATGGAGCCCTTGTTCATAAGGAGGAGCATTAGCTAAATCACGCAATCTGTTATAATTGAAAAGAATATAAATTCTTGTATGGGCAATTAATTTGAATTTTCTAGAATAGTACAAAAGTAATATTTTGTTATAATAATAAAATTATGACTACATCACGTGATACCTTATTCAACCTTTCCATTTTGTAAATAAGTAAAGATTAGTGATGTTATATAATACATAATCTATCCATATTGCATCTCGCAACCTTTCCTTATGGAAAAAAGTCCATAATCAGTTCCTAGTTTTTGAACAATTTTCTTCATTTAACATTGAACAATCGTTCACAGCTTAATAAAAGCTGATTTCAGTACAATCTTTCAACGAAATTAGAACACTATTAAAGGCAAAAAACAGTTGACAAAAAAAATAAACACAAATACATTGTATTCTCCCGTCAGCTGTTTTTCATCAGTTGACACTCCTGATTTAAAACAGCTGACTCTACGTGTTTTGAATTCATCAAGGTTATTATTGTTTTTAAAGATTCTGATTCATAAAAAGTATATTAAATCAAGGATTGCGCGCCCTTTTTTTGAATTATTGAATAATAAACAAGTAGTATCGATTGATTAGTATATTGGTATAATTTATCAAAGTATAGTATATCTCTACTTAATAAATTCTGCCCAATATTAAAAAGTTGGCAACAAGGAAAATACAGAAGGGTAGTTGATACCAGTTATTTTTGCAAATTTTTCCTTTCCCTTTTGAGAGTCGAGGTTGTGAGTGTACAAAAAAGCTTGTCTTGAGGATATTTCAATTGACAAATACCTTCAGCTATTTTCATCAGTTGACTCTGCGTTTAATGAGTTCATAACGCGGCATTCATACATCTTTGCTTGTCCAAGGGCTACCGTAGTCTTGAAAGAAATATGTTTACATAGCTAACCAAAGCATCTTTTTGTCGATTCTTTCCTTTTCTTGTTCATGAAAGTTTATGTGGCAAATAAAGAAAAAAGCTAGCCCTGATTATAGCTGACATAAATTGGCCGGGTGACTATATTTTTATACATTAAAAAATTGTTCACTGAGCACTTTGACTACTCCTTGTTTGACATGATGTCCTCTTTCTCTCTCTCTCAGCTTCCGCCATTGTTTTTTTTTAAAGGTTGAGTGATAGAGTTTTTATGACTTCACGTCCACGCCTCACTAGCTAGCAGTTCTCTTTGTTAACAAAATAATGGAATGTATGTATATAAATATATTCTTTCATAGGATGTTCCTATGTGATTTATGATAATTATGTACTGTGTTACAATCATTGAATTTACTTCATAATTGTCCGTTATGGAATGATCGCTCCTTGACTTAAACATAGGTTCTCAAAAAAGGAGCGATGAGGATATTTATGATTATAATTTCATATATTTATAATATAATAAATATACAAAGATAGTCATAATTGATATAGTCATGTTGTTTTAAAGTTGTAAAGATTTATTTATTTATTTATTAAAAATACATAGCTCCGTAATTCAATTTATGTTCAATAAATCAATCCATTAATAAATAATAATAGTATAATTATTATTGTTATTATTATTATCATTAGGAATAGTAGTATATTGATTACAGCTAATATTAATAATAATGAAATAAAGGAATCCAAAATGGATTCGCTCTCATCTTTACTCAATAATATACAATAATACTCTTATACATAAAATATGAATACATTCTAATATTTGGAACTTGAGGTCCTTCTTATTGAGGGGGGGGGGGATATTAGGCGTAGATGGATATTTTATCTAATGTGGGTAGATGCTATGGGCACCTATAAGTACTTATGTACGAACATAGTTAAAGAAATGTATAACAAATAACCGGAAACATAACGCTACTCGCATTTAATAAAATTTACTCCATCACACTGTGGGACTCGTCCAAATCATCAACAAATGAACATTTGTTTTTTTAATCTTTGGTGAAGCCTTAATCCTTAATCGGCTGTTCACACGAGAGCCTTTTTAGAAGTCGTTGTCAAATCAAGGACCTTTTAGTTAGACACGAGTCTGTTCACTTTGAGTATTCTATGTCGAGTCTCTATAGTTGAATTAGACTCGCCTGTAGTCCACATCGAGGGCATGAGTCCCCCTCCCAGCTCTGATTCAACTGGCCAGGTGTCAGGGGAAGCCTATAAGGGTACCAGGACTCGTTCTTATTAAGTATGATCTATGTATGTATATTAATTAAAAGGATGAATTTGAACTAAGGAATGTTTGTGAATGATTCCGAAGCTTCGAGTCTTATCCAGGCTTTTTTTAACTTCGAGTCTGGGTAATGTCTTGGATCTTTGAGCTCAAGTTTATGTCAAATCGTGAGGGTTTTTTTTTACTTTGAGACGTAGTCGAGTCTCTTAAAAGTCAGTTACCAGGTCTGCCTTGATCACAACTTGAGTAATCCCCAAAGTAACAAATTATAATATTGACATTGATCTCTTGATTGGTACTCACTATATTCTTAGGTATTCAACCTTATGATCCAAAGCATTTGCCGAGTCATTTTTTCGGTCGTATCTTAGTATGAAGTAGCAGTTACATACGTCTTGAATTCGCCTCGCATCATCAGTGTTAAAATATAGTCCAAAGTTCGAGTTCTTTTTGGGGAATCGTAAAATTAAGAACGTATTTTGTTCAAAATATGCATGATCTCCTGATTGTTATTATTATTCTACCGTTCACCATATCGAACATGGTTACTATAAGAGTCTATTTATCTCAAAACCTATGTACGTTTCATGTTAAATCCTTTGATAAAAATCTCTGACTATGTTGTCCACCTCTGCTTTAATATAAATTATGTACCTCCACACTTAAATAATAATTCAGTCCATATGGAGAAGAAGGGAAGGAAATTAGAGTGATATTCCTATAACATCAATATCATTTAAGGACGCCATGATAGTAATTGGAACTTTTAATAAATGAAGGAGTTTTTTTTTTTTTTTTAATAAAAAAAAAAACAGGATTCAAATTACAAATGACTCAGTGGTGGAACAGTCCTTACAACTTATGCATTTAGTGTGATCACTTCATATGGATTTTTTTAGAACTGATATTGATTACATTTGGGGGTTAAAAAGCCATTACCAGATTCATAGGCAATATTTTTTTTCCAAGATAACCCTTGAAATCCCTGTAAATATTATAATTAATCCAAAAAAAAAAAGAAGACCAACCAGGGTCAATTCTGCAATTTCCTATGTACTTAAAAATACCCACCATTGCAAAGCATATCATGCCCCAAGATTTTGAAAAATATCGTATCTACTACAGTTTTTATTTGGTTTCATTTTGTAATAGTTAAAATAATAATACCACATTTTTAAATACTTTTTAACAGTTAATTTTAAAGGGTAAAATAATTTCTAAAAATGCTTCATTTCTGGTTTTCCATAGATTATTTGTAATTTAAAAACTTTTAATAGTATATATTTTTTCATGTAAGAAGATGTTGATTTAAAAAAAAGTGGATCCTTCTTTTCCTTCTTTACAAAACAATATCAATAATAATAATTAATTAATCAGATAATTATTGATTACTCTCAAAGTGTCTAAAATCAGCCGATTTAATCAACTGGCCGATATATTTGTCGAGTCTGTGACTACATATATATGTATCATAGCGTTATCCACTCACATACAAAATTTACACTGAACATTTCTCTCAACTATTGGTCTTCCGTTTATTACATGTCGTTATTGTCATTACATCTCAAAATCAGCTGATACATTTTTCCACATTCTTCTCAACTTAAATGAATTATTTTTCATTTAATAATAGGCTCAAGGCTCAAAAAGAACCTATTCGTGTTCAACCAAATCCACGTTCAGAACACGCATACGGAAATAAGAAAATGAGAGAAATCAACAGCTGATAACAAAATGGAGGAAGAAGGGATTTGGCTGCTCCAAATTGTGTTCCATCACAAATCTATTGTAGCACTCAAGAGAATAAGAAGTCAATAAGGGTATTGCCTTGTTAGGTTAGGTCTTTTTTTTGAATTTGTTGTTAGCCAATAGTGCAAGACCCAGGGCCAGAAAATGATGGGCCACAATTGTGGGAGCATGTGTCTTTACTTTTTAATGGTACTTAATAAGAATGAGTCCTTGACACATTAGACCAGGGGGACCCAGACAAGGTATCACAAGGGCGGAAGGGGAGGATGTAAAATAATAATAAGGTGATTGACTTAAACGTTTGATTCGAGCTCCACAATTAAAGTTACATTCTGCATTAAACTCAGACTTCAAAGACTCATCGGCGACTCACTCATTGTAAAAAGACTCGGAACCATACGTAGACTAAGGTAGCTAAAAAAACTCGAGACTCTTTTTGACTCGGATTCGTAATAAATGAGACTTTGTAAACAACATTTTGTTTATCCTTATCCTTATGATACCTCTCCTCCCAAACAAATTCTTTTGAATTATATAGAATATATTTTACATATATCAAAAGAGTCATTAAATTATGTTTACATAATAACTGTACATTCATTCAATGAATTTGTCGTCTTTATACATGTATTAAATGTACATAATGTACAATCATAATAACTTCCGAGAAGGATACTATCATAATCCATCATTATCCATTCTTTCCGAATTTGAGTCTTCTTTGGAGTTTAAATAATAATATGAATTATTTGACTGTACATATAATATTTTTATGAGACAATTAGCTAGCACGAAGTCGATAAAAAATTAAATTCAATGGGTCACGCTATATGGTAATACATAATATCAGACTATCCACCTATAAAGGTCCAAACATGTTATTGAATAACATGTTTAATATACATACATATTTGTATTTGCTAAAAGAGCTATCTACGTAGAAAGACACCGTTAGGTATATATTTGACCTCTGATCACATTATTCTAATTTGAACCTTCTCATCAAAATTCTAAGAAAAATAACTTGAGTCATCATCAAAGAACTCCTTCATTTAAGTACAAGGTCTTTGTACTCTCTCCTAATGTATACATATAATATTTATACTATTAATGGCAGGAGAATTGTTGAGTAAAACATTTTAATTTATGATTTTTCTCCTTCAAATAATATGTCTGTTTGTGTGTGTACTATTTTATGTTTCCTTTCTTTGGTCCATACAACACAATATTGTACGGATATTTTCATCAGTCATAATTTGATCTTATCAAGGTCAAATAATAATAATAATAATAATAATAATTATGATTATATTTTGTTAAAATGCTTATTTCAAATTTTATATGAATTATTTTTTTTGACTCATTGTAGCTATGCATTATTGTTATACAATATACGCATTATAGGACTGCTTTTGCAGAAAATATGAATTGACCTAAGGGACATCTCACCCTTTGCCGCCCTTTTCCCCTTCTAATTCCGTATTTGTTGAAGAAACTACTGCCTGCCTGCCTGCCTGCCTACTCCACTCTGTATTTTACATTCTTATTATTAAGATGATGATGATATCCTTACACTCTGAGAGTACCTCTAATTCGACGACTCTAGTTATTTTATACGAACTATCCCTTAATATTTAAATGTACAACACATATCTCGTTTTTAAGGAAGGACGGAAAAGCAGAGGCCCGTCATAATATCTTGAATTTATTTTTCCTGTATATTATGTGTATAAGGGTCCACAATTTACTATATGGTATCACTTTCATTATTTTTATTGTATCTCGCAACCTTTCCTTCTTTTTCTTTTTCCTTTAAAGGGGGGGGGGGGGAGAGACCAAAATAATCCCTTCGTAGAACTTACCCAATTCTTCTCATTATTTAATTAATTAGGAATTGTTCACGGTTAAACAACAGCTCATTTGTGTTGAACCAATCAGTCTTCAGATTTTAAATACATACATAAGGGAAGGAAAATTCAGAAGAATCAGTCAGCTGTCAAATGAATACAATATAAATTTTGTTATTAGTGGAGATTTGCCATAATATATATTTTGTATTTGTCAGCTCTGCTCCAAAGCACAAGAAATTGTGTTATCTTGCGTGTACTAACAAGGGCTCACAAGTCAAGAAAAAAAAAAAGAAGAATGACTTTCTAAGGTCTTTTTCTATAATTTTCGACCACACTATTCTGAAAGGAATTACGTACTGAGGTATAACTGATTCTCCTTAATATGTAGATCGTTTTAAGAAATGAAATGAGTTGTGCTTCATCACTCAGATTTCTTAAGACAAAGTCCTAAGGATGTTAAATTATTACTATTAATATTATTATTATTATTATTCTTTTTCAAGGCTAATTATAATCTCACAAAAGGTATTGCAAGGAGTATGAAACAATCACTCTGCATGATGGCTTTTGTTTGTGCATTTTGTTTACTGACTTTAAAATTAATTCCTTTTGAAATTTCGGAATTGACTTCTTCCTCTGCGTATAAGACATAATTCCATAAATAATTATTATTATAATTATTATTGTGTTTTGCCTTTACTTTAAGGGTCTGACCCTGGTTCTACAACTACAACAACTCCCACCCTAGTAAAGAGATCCTTAACATGCCTTGATACTCGACAAATCCTTTGAAATATCAAATCTTGGTTTCAACAAATACAATTATAAAATGTAATAGAATCCGTTTTCCATCACATTTATATGGAAAAGTTGGATGAGGTTCAACGTGGAGAAAGTAATGCAGGTAAATGGGGGTATTCTATTTATTATTATTATTATTATTGAGTAATTACCTTTACATGTAACATGTATACCTATAAATATATTATTATACCTTTTTTCACTTGATGCTTTATTTAACAATGGTTATTTTAATCATAGCAAAAAAGCAAATATGTATGCAATTTCCTTTTATTAAAACTGTACACACCATTTTTCAATAACATTACAGTGCATTTTTTGTCAGCTGTTGTTCTCTCTCTCTCTCTCTCTTTTTCTTATGCTATTAATATCACATTTTGAATTTCGCGCTCATCTTCGTCATTTTATAATAGGAAGGTTAGAAGGCTTAAAACTGGGGTGTAAACATACGGCCCGCGGGCCAGAACCAGCCCGCAAGGAGATTCAATCAGGCCCGCATGAATATTTGAAAGTGGCAAAAATATTCATAAAAGACATGAATTAAATGTTTTAATAAAATGTAGTTCATGAATTATCCGCTGGAGGGTGCATATTAGTCCTTCTTTATAAGTCTCACGTAATCTCATTAAAGTTCATTATTATAATTTTTGATCTTGTAGTTACTTAAAGCTTGTGTAATTTTGATAAATGTTTTGTAAAAGTGTTTGTTGTTCAATAAATTTTGAGTTAAATTTAACAATGTCCTTGTTCTTCTATAAATCAAAACAAAAGGAAGACATGATATTTTGGTTATTTATAGCTAAGTATTCTATAATTTTAATGGTCCGGCCCACGAGGTCTACTTAGAGGTCGTATGTGGCCCGCAATGTGAAATGAGTTTGACCCCCCCTTGCTTAAAACTTTGGGGAGGAAAGGGAGTAAATTGTATTGGTGGCCTTAAATGTCCTCTCTGCTGTTTTAAATATATCTTTTATGAAAAAAAAAACCTGTGAAATTTTTGCTCTAAAGACCCCAACATCCACAAATCATTTGTTACCCATTATTCCTTCAATAAAATTAATCACTTAGATTGAGATGAGCATTGAGTTCGGAGCTGATGGAGTGTCTAAGAGTCTTTTGAGATTCTCTTTTGTTCTCTTAGAGTATGTATTTACAGCTATGAATATAAATTTGCATTCAAACAAATAATTTGAGCTTCTTCATCTGGGATACATTATATACATACATTTCGACTCTCTTTAAATCCCATTTGGAATTAGAGACTCATCCCATTATTTTCATCATAATCCATTATTGTTGATATTAAAGACGAACTCCATGCCATGTTGTCGTAGAGTAAGATTTTAGGGATCGTTTTCTACCGAGAGAAATAATTAAAAAGACATTTTACATTCATAATATTTTGTGAATTGAGAGTTTAGCTTGATTCTTCCACGAAATAGGGCGATTGACTACGTATTCTATTGAAAAAGAGACTGTACATATATTTAAGTGCTACTTATAGTATGTCTATATACAGATAGTAGATATTATTATTGAATTATCTTCAAGAGCCATTAGGTATCTAAAAGCTAACATACATGCATACTACAATATTAAGTATGTGTATCAAAAGAGAAATCGAGTCACGGCAAGGAATGAATTCATTTCTCAATCAAGTGGTGGTGAAATTATACATGATTTGACCACGGCCACGGCTGGTACCCTTACCACCACTACTCCATCCACTTAATGGCGTCAAATTCGTTATCCAATTCGACATATGCCGTTGATGACTCCTACAAGTAATAATCATAAATATAATAATAATTATAATTATATATATCTGTTAAAAAAAAAGTTATGGAAAATAGTTGAGGGAAAATTTCCCTCAATTTTTGACTCACTAAATAGAAGTATGTAGAAGTATTTAAAGATGCTTGCATTTGCGAGTCTAAATACTCAGAGAGTAAATTTCATGTAGATACATATATCGAGTCCCCGTTTTCAATTTATACGATGACAGCACGTGAAATCTTGCTTATATTAGCAAGTTTCCTTGCTTTATGTTACTTTAAAAAAGGCTAAGAATTCATGGAGCCCAGGGTCTAGTAATGGCTTTTATTTTCAAAGATGAGCCCACTTGATCCCATGGGTTCCGGTTTTAGAACATAAAAGCCTCAGTCAAAAAAAAAAAAAGGTGTGTTGATCCTTTTGAGGCAGTTTAAGCAGGATTGAATTGGGATTTTTTTAAAAATCAAAATTTGAAGTCTTGCTTCTTATAGAAAAAAATTAAAAAAACTAAACATTTTGTTAATGTATATATAAATATATCCGTATGTCCCGTATGGGTTTTTCAGGGAGAACATGTCCGTGTGAGGGACAAGGGTATGGTAGTCAACCCTTTTCCCTATGATTCCGGTTACATTAATCAAAATAGAGCATTGATGTAAGAATTATTCAGGTTTTTTTTTTTCAACATTGAGCATTTTGACAACTTCTTCCATGAATTAATTACTGTAAATTTATTTTACAAAAGCAAGTTCACAGTTCATTTTGGATTCACGAGGACTCCTCCGACACGGACAACGTTGTAACATCTCTATCATACCAAAAATAAAAAAAGGCTAGAAACTTACATTTTAATAACTTTACAAAATATCTACATCATATGTAATAATATTTTAAGTAAATATTATGAACATACACTTAAAGAGAGTTATAAGTGTAAAGGGATGTTGTGAAATTTTACAAGCATCCTTTGAAGACACATTAGTACATATATGGACGAGAGAGTGAAAGTGCTTTTTGTTTTTTATTTAGATTTTTATTTTTTTTGGCATATCTTATTAACAGTATATTTAATTAATTGCATTGAGCAATTAACAGAAATTCAGGGGGTGATAGAAAGAAGAAACCTCTTGTTATCTTTGCACAAGAACCATTATATATATATATATATTGAAGATCAATTTTGATAGAGCAAGTTTTTAAATAAATCATCTACTGACTAGTATTCAATGTAACAATATCTTGAGATTGAGAGACAATTGCTTTGCAAGTCATTTATTTTAGGAGTGCCCATATTCATTTTAAACTATGAGTCCTTGCTTTTGACACTCCTTTCCCAAAAAGGATTACCTCAGAATACATGGGACACTTGTGCAATATATAATCATTCAACATCTTGTGACTTGAGACACTCTAAAGGAAGCCAGTTTATTTTTATGAGACAAAACTCTTTGTATGTTTTGAATAGTTTGTGAAATATTTCTCTGATGGGAATGTTTTTCGTAATTCAAAGTACCTAGGGTCAAATCCGAATAAGAGCAAATGAAAATGGTTCTTCAAAACGTAAAAAATATGTTTAGTATTGTGGAATAAATACACCACGTTAATGGCTGAAACAAACATGTATTAGTCATACATATTTGTGGAAAGGTTCTCTGGGATAATATCCATCTTTATTTTCTCAGGGCAAATGCTAAAGTACACGCTACATCATCCATCTCAAAACCTGAAAAGAGGAAACTAAAAAGGTACATGGATAGGAATGTGAATAATATGGAAATGGGGTGTGTAAAATAAAAAGAAAGAGAAAATCATCAACCTGGTAACTCTGACAGTTTGATGAATGTTGAGAGGGAAGCAGCTTGAGCTGTCATGACGTTTGACTGAGCTAATAGCTGCTATTCTCCATTATATATACAACAATAAATAATAACATAGATGAGAGGCAGAAAATTAACTGAAATTAATGTCGGGAAATTATATATTTTTAACTAATAATTAATTATACGAGGACTTGAGCCATTTTTGTTTACATTTTATTTGCTTTATTAACCTTAATGCATGATTTCCTTCATGCAAGATCTTTACTATCAGGTAGATGTTCTCCCATCAGTAGTAATAAAGGACAAATGGTAACAGCTTTGGAAAACAAAAAGACCTGTTCGAAGTGCCAACTCCACAAAATCTTGCACGCGGCATTTTGCATATTATTTACATTCCTAATAATCACTTAGATTGACTCACGAATGAAAAGAATACGTTGCTGAAGGGACTCAATGAGGAATTTTCAAGATGAAAGTCCTCAAAAATCATATATGTGAACACACAGAAAATATCTAAATTTCATATTAAAAAATTGATTATTTTATTGATGTGTCAATGAAATTGAAACATACCAAGGGCATAAATATCTCTATTGTTTCTTGTAGCTCTTATCAAGTTATACACCTTTGTCGCATGGGCTTCGAAAAGATATTTAAGTGCGGCTTGTATACATAGATCTAACATCAACTTTCAGCTCCCAATTTCAAAGTAGCTAATGATCGTAAACAGCTTCAACTTATTTTCTCTTTTCAATTCTAAAGCCTAAGGGGGAATGTAGCCCTCCGCTATTTAAACCTCTGATGAGGTAAAGGCCTCTAGTTGATGTTGTATATTATATTTATTGCAAGAAAGTTCATATTTTTATGAGATAAAACGTTTTGCAAAGTATCAAATACAAAATACTTTGTACAGTTAATTAATTAATTAATTCAACGATTAAAATATTCTACTCATATTTAGACCATGCATCTATCTTGCCCATTAAAGTAACTATATTTACATATTTTTTAAAAACATTGGCAGAGTCTAACATATATATTTTTTTAATTAGGTTTGAATATCCTTTAATGGATAGTGTTTTAAATAAATTCATTTTAAGTACAACGTACTTTTTTTTGTAAGTGAATAATTTGATTATATATATATATATATATATAAATAACATACCTTGATGTTTCTATTCATTCAAAACAAAACGCATTCATGTAATTTTTAAAATATTCGATGAGGTCCAGTCAAAAAACGTATAAATAACAGTTTCATCAATCCCGAAAGGACTCACACTGAACTTGACATATTCTTTGATCAAAGTTGCATATGACAGTTACCGACTTCAAAATATATTTTGTGATCCTCTTGAGTCATTCAAAGTCTGAGGAATGGTCTTTTTTTTTTGTACTAAAATCAGCTGTTTTCAAAGGGATGAAGAGGCTTGAAATTTAAAACAATCAGGCCCATAGCATTTCTGAATCCCTTTAGAGATCTTCATATAGTTTTAAGGTCTATAAGTTGGCCCTTGAGGGGTACACATTGATTTTTTTTTTCAGTTTTTACAGCCAAAAGATTTCAGTTTCTTTACTTTTGGCACTTACCTTTTTATTTTATGCACATATTTATTTGATTGATCAAAATAAATATTTTTGTTGAGTAGCTAAAATAATACTAATAGGATTTGAGGTAAAATAAATTTAAGGATATTTTGCACTTCTCCTTGTATGGCAACACTGAATCATTTTATCTGAAATTGTTAGTAATATTAAATGGCCTTTGAAGACTAAAACTCTCCCATTCTTTCATCAAAAATTAGCCAAAAATTACAAAAACAAAACAGTCTAAACTTATTCAACTTTGATCATGTAATAATTAATGTCAGGCGTAATTTCTTTATATTGATGGGATCGTTATTTATATATTTTGCAACTCACATGAACGCGTTTTGTCTTGAATTAATTGGAACATCAGGCTATGCTTTTATAATCCAAGTATACACTTACTAAATACAGTACGTTTTTTAGTTCAAATGTTACAATGGTATTTAAAATCAAAAGTAAATTAAAAAGACGTGGGAGAGTGAGATTGGGTGGAAATGCGGGAGTCTCATGTCAATTGCGTGAGACTTGAGAGTCCTAATAATAATAATGTTGCAAGTGTTTTGCCTTCACTATAATTGAAACCCAAATTTAAAAAAAAAAATGAAAGAACTACATAGTGTAGTATAAACATAAGTGTAATTATGTAAATATTAATATTTCTTATTTTTTGACCGGAGTATTTAGATCCTGAATTAGGACTGACACAGGTCTGTTTAAATGTATATTGTCATAATATTTAATTAACTGATTCTAGACCACTGTAACTTTTATGTATTTTGTGTCGGTAAATTAGAGAAGCGGAGAGTTAATCGAGGAAGTGCATTACCGGAGTAAGACCTTCCCTGATAGCACAAATGGGCATTTCAAATGAAGTGTACACATTCTTAGATCCGTGATATCTCGTTTTCCTTTTCCATGAACACGGAATACTATTACTCTGGGCACAAAACGATGATGATGACCCCGTTGGGATCCCACTCAATTTTTTGGGTAGGTTTAATTTTTATCAACAAATTGGCAAAAACAAAAAATAACAACTTCTATTTTTTTTTGTACAAATTGTGTTATTAAATTGAAATTGAATTAAAGATCCTGTGAATATATTTAATGGGATATTTTTTATTTTTGAATCAGTCTCCTCTGGATGGAGTTATGATCCCTACTGATGTTTTTTAAACATTGAGAGACTCTTAAACGGCATTCGTGTACATCCAAGTATATAAAAAACTTAGGCATGATGTTTTTTGTTTCTTGAGGTAAATACCATTAACAATACTAATTAATTATCGAAATCGGTGTTGACAATGTTGCAGGGGGCAAATGGAGTTTCAATGAATGCATATATTATTTAATTCGTTACATAATTACTTTTGTAATGGAGGGATGTTGACAAATGCATCATGGCGTAGAGTAGAGCCTCGGAATACTAGATGCTAATTCGTTCCGGTAAAAACGTCTGGAAGCTATGGAGTCAAATTCCGAATCGAGATCAAGTAAACAGCTCAAAGGCACAGTTTGTTTTTCGACATTTATCGTGTCAAACTTCGAGTATGTCAAGGGCTGTAGTTCTGGGGTTTGACTGTACCAGCATATGACTTGAATTTCCTCACCTTCATAATAGCATGCATTATGCATGTATTATGTGATTTCATTTGCATATATTGACACACACAAAAATCATATATGCGGAGTCCACAGATGTTTACATTTCACTTCATTTGACTTCAAAGTTCTAACTTGGGCTCGACTGATATATCGGCCGATTTTAGGCAGTTTTAAATACATCAGTAATTGATCAAAGTTGTTCATAAGTAACGATATTCTATTATTCTTAATAAAAAAACATTGAAAACTCAATTCAACATGAAATTTTTATTTAATACTAGGAAAGGTTTCGAATTAACTAGATTTAATTCAAGTTCGATTACTATTAATTAATTAATTATAATCAGTGTATAGAACAGTGGCTCTTAGCCTTGTTGGAGATACTGAGCCCCACAAGTTCCAATCATGTATTCATCGAACCCGGAAATCACAAATCACGTGCAATCAAGTCGACTACTGAGTGGAGCAAGTTGTCTGCAAAACAGATATCCAAGCCAAGCGATTTTGCATCAACCACCGAACCCCCAATGGGTTTGATCGCACCCACGTTAAGAACCACTGGCTTAGAACATTCAATAGACAATAGTAAACAAGTCAAGAGCAAGCAGAAATAACTGGTATTTGTTTCATATATGTACACATGATGGATAACAGAATGACATCTCCAAAACATCAACAATTTTAACTTCTTCTTTTTTTTTGTCAGCTGCACCTTACCTGTGTTCCGATTGGTTGAATACAAATGAGCTATTGTTATACTCTTTTAGCAATTCTCTACTATTTAATAAGGAATATTTCCCTATTGAGTGAGGTTTGACTCTTGCTACCAACTGATGTTAGGCCTTTTCATTATTTTCAAATGAAAATTGATATGTAAGTTAGATTGTGATATACATATTGCATCTAGTTTCAAGAGCATCAAACTTTTCTACCGTTTTATTTTTAAACACAATGATATTTCCAAAATATCAACAACACTTTTTTCAGTCTATCAAATGTCTACTTCTCTTGTCTATTTACAGTGTTCTAAACGTTGATTGGTTCAACTGTGAACGATTTCCTACTATTCCACTATCCATTGTTGATAAGAATGGATATTTCTACTCAGTGCCTTATATATGTCTAATTGAAGAGTCGGGTCAATCAACAGCTGAAAGAGCAGTCAATGCATGAATTAAACAAATGTAACATTAACCAAGAGTAGAATTGTGAGAAATTGCAAATCAATATCAAATGTACCCTTGTGATTATAAGTCACTTTGATCTCGAAAAAATATATTCATTTGCTAACTCAATTGTGCCATTAGCAGTTGCTTCATTCAAATAAACTCTAAAACTCATGCACTTGCCATATTCTTCTACTCAAAGACCACAATTGATATATTCTGTGTCCCCATTTTTTTTCTCTTTCTATGATATGAAGGTTATAAGATACAAAAAAAGGGCTATGAGTCAAATAAATATCATTATTATTTGATCGAAAACAAATACATGATAGAAATAGAGAAGCCAAGGAGTTGTCTTTGAGTAATTAATTACAATGAGAACATTGGATTGTTACTAGTCATCATAGTATTTACATATATATATATATATATATATATATATATATATATATATATATATATATATATATATATATATATATAACGGAATAAATAACTTTTTGTTTGTATTTTTGTATAATGAGGTCATGTAAGCGACCATGTATGAGTGTATGTACTCCAAAATAGTTCTTCCTCAATCCTTCCATTGGACCTCCTACACTCATGTATGTACAATATATATATGTACATTCTACAAATATTCAAGAGATCCCTTGGCAGATGTGAATAAAGGGTTTTAGAATTAATATATATATATATATATATATATATATGTATTGCATACATAATATCCTCCTAGGAAGCACATCATTCCAAGATGGATGAGTCTCTATCTATCCTTCAATTGGTTGTTGTGTTTTGTTTTGTTTTTCAATCAGATATAACCATAATATAGTTATAAACTTATGTACAATATAATTTATATGGGTTGCTCATATATTAATCAGTTTTTCAACTTTTTCAATAGCAAGGCATTTATAGCAAACCAAATAAATATTCATAGCCGCAAGATGGCGCAAATCTACTAATTGGGATGTAAAGAATACACAAACAAATAAGTAAACAACACTCATTCTCCTATTGTTTTTTTCATTGAGGTAACAAAAAAACAAAACAAAAAACCATTAGATTTTGATCTATTTCTATCTGTAACATAGTGCAAATAAGACCTTGGACTACGAGCAACAATGGGCAAACCGCCAGAGAAGGCCTTCAATTGACCTAAATGTGATTGGGCATATTATTTTTGACCCTGTATACCCTAGAGTATTCATTATAAAATCAAATTAACAAAAAGGCCTGAAAATTCCTATGGAATGAATAGATTTTTACTTCAACTTTTCTTCAAAGTGAATTAGGGACCAGATAAAGGAGTAGAATAAATTGGATGCAAATATTTGATACTCGCAATATATATTGGCTATACTTTATTAGTATGAATGATTAATGATATAATTGCATATTTTTATTAATGCAGAAAAGAGTTTGAGATATATTTTTGATGTATGTAAAGGTTTATTTGTTGACCCTTATTGTAACTGACATTCAAATGCAGGTCGGGCAGTAATTCACTAATGTATGTCATCTTGAAGAAGCAAGGGTATTTATTCTTAGATATATAATTTGACTGTTTATACTTCCTCCAAGATGGCCGACTTCCAGAATGATGACGTCAAGTAAAAACACTCAGCACATTGGTTATTGTCTTTAGTGCTCAAGAGAATCCTCATTTTTCTTATAGTGTCATGATTTATACTAATAAATATTTTTTAACCATTTAAAAATTAGCCAAAATTTAAAGTAAAAAAAAAATTATTTTTTTCTTTTAGAACTTAGTTCCAACAACTCTGGCATTCAAAAGATATCTTCCTTTCTACATGGATCCATTCAGCTCCAATCAAAGGTCCTTGACAAAGACTCACATCATTAGATTCTATTCACTGGCTGTATATTATAAGCTTAAAAACATTTTTATGGCTTAAGTAGGAATTTGGCTTAGAATCTTGACCTTTTAATTTGTTAAAGTTCAACACCTTGATTGACCTTGTACCAGAAATGAGATCATTTTGAATGCTACATGTTCCAATGTTATAGGTGGAAAAATCAACAAATTTCCACGAATACGGATTTCACGACCCGTATCACAAATTAGTAAGGTGCTACCTAATTTTTATTTCTTAATCTAGAAGCCTACTTGAATTAAATATATTTAAGCTATAAGGATATTCATAGTATGTATTAAATAGAATAGTTTCACAGTTGGTAAGAATTGACTAATTAATCAATAATTTTGGGTCCTTTTTTTCTTTCCCTTGAAAAATGAAGATTGATATATGACATGCTTACAGATAAGTTTAAAACCATTCAACGCAAAGGATCAGCAACGTGTGACAAGAAGCTGAAGTGTTCTTCCATCACTGTAAAGATGTGAAAAAAATGTTTTATTTTTTTGGCGAGCATTCATCATTCCAAAATCTCTCAGTTGGCAAGCTATATTGTGTGTGTATTTTTTTCCCCCTTGAAGCAGTCTATTATTATTTCTTAATTCCTTTAAAATTAAGACACAGCTACATCAATATGTAGATAAGTAGGAATGTAAATAATATGCAAATCGGGCTTGTAAGAATCAAAGAAAGAGAAAATCAACCTGACAATTTGATGAATGTTGAGAGGGAAGCAGCTTGAGCTGTCATGATGTTTTACTGCGCTACAAGCTGCTATTCTCCATTATATTTATAGACAAATGAAGACATCAATAATAAATAATAACATCATTATGTATACCAAAGATGAGAGGCAGAAAATTAACTGAAATTATATATTATTAACCAATAATTAATTATACGAGGACTTGAGCCCTTTTTGTTCACATTTTGTTTGCTTTATTAACCTTAATGCATGTATTCCTTCATGCAAATATCTTTACTATCAGGTAGATGTTCTCCCCTCAGTAGTAATAAAGGAAAAATGATAGCAGCTTTGGAAAACAAAAAGTAATGTTAAAAGTGCCAACTCCACAAAATCTTGCACGCGGCATTTTGCATATTATTTACATTCCTATAGATAAGCTTTGATATGGGAAAGGAGTTATTTAAAAATCCTTAAAACATGTACACATTTTTTGGGGCATGACTTCCTCCTCCGTAGTCGTAACCATCTGCTCAAATGAATTAAATCAAAGCTCCTTTAGAACGCAACAAGTAAAAGATTATTAACAGCTTTTCCTCCCTTATAAAAGGATCAGCAGCTCAATATAATAGTATGCTCACTAAAAGCAAATTACCTCATTGAAATGATTGTCCATGAGTCAAAATCCATGGTTCAACTCTATAAGCAGGGATAGAAAGAGTGGTCATCTGTCCATGTGCCTCGCATTTACAAAGTACAAATATAATAATAATATTTGATATTTATAGACACGAAGGGGAAAAAATTAAAAGTTCGAGAGTAACATCATCATTTCATAAATAAAGTAAAAAAAAATGTATTATTCGACATGTTTTTTCAGCTGTTGCTTAGGGGATTGAAAGAGACTGCTGTAAAAAAAATAAAAAAAAATGGAAGGAAGGAGAGACTGACTTTTAAAATATACATACATACATAACATGTAACAAAATGAATGATGATTACCTTACAAAAAAAAAAAATACTTACCTATGCAGAGAGTATGTAATTAATGATCTCATTTGCCCGTCTCTCCACACAAAAAATAAATTCAATTTATCTTTACAAAATCTCCCTTCGTCTCCTCAGTTCATGTAGACAATAATAATAATAATAGAGGGTAGAGGCTTTAAATCTTTTGCAAAATTCGTCAGAAAGTAATTTTATCATTCGAATCATGACTCATAATAGTACCTTACACACACTTAAACAGAGTACAATTTATTTACTTATGGAAACAAGATAAGAATCTCTTTTACATGGAATGTCATATTGACAAATCACGCAACTTAGTGACGTCTATGTATGCAACTCTTTTTACGTAGAGCATGATACGTCTGATAGTGATCAAAATGTATTTTTTTGAGAAAAAAAAACACACACACAACTCAAATAGGGTTGACTCTGTCTCCTTACTTTTTGTGCATAACAGACTCACAAAAAAGGTAATATGTGACCCTTTTTGAACCGTTTTCTTCATGAATAAAATGCGTGATAGTTTTTATTCTACAGACATACAATAATAATAATAATCTTTGAGGGTTTACCCCCTTCCTTTTCTTTCCTCCTCCTCCTCCCTTCATGGAAGTTTTTATTTATACTCATACATAGATACAACATACATTCACACTGTGAATGTAACTTTAAGTTGTACACACAGAGTTTTAAATAACTAATAATAATAACAAATACAATCATAAAATCTACCCCCAGTTTGATCCACGCGACGACACACTGCAAGGCTCTAAGTTCTATTCTTCTAAAAAATAGGGGGGTCCTGAACATGCTATTAAAAAGTTGGAAAATTCGTGAAATGCTGTTTATTTTCTACAAATATATAGAGTAATCCCATCCATTCACTCAACCTATCCCCTGGTGCATGAACAAAGAACTAAACACCCAAAAACAATTACTCTTTCAAATAATAATTAAGGGGGGCACTAAATATTCGGATTAATGACAAGAGAATACTCTTTAAATTTTCATGGTAGTGATGAGAATATAATGTCGTGAAGAATATGTTCATGCCTAGGCCTAACCATAGAATAATTAAATGCTGAATCATGAAAATGAAATTCTTCAATCAATGAGCAAAGAGCCATTTGAACAAGTAGCTTACTCAATTGGTCTACGAGTCTTTTCGGGGCGAGAAAGAAAAAAAAGGTCCGCCATCACTTTAGCCATTTCTATCCAACTATGGGACTATTCTTCATTTAATAGAGATCATTAAATGCTATACCAATCGACATTACAAATACTAATATGTTAATAATTAACAATTAACATAGACTTACACACGAACAGCTTTTTGGGAATAACAAAAACACACTGTGTATTCTCCCTTCAGCTGATTTTCATCATTTGACTCTTTTGATTTAAAGCAGCTAATCCTACGTGTTATGAACTCAAAAAGGGGTATTATTATTATTATTATTTATGATTTTGATGTATAAAAAATATATTAAATCAAGGATTGCGCGCCCTTTTTTTGAATTTTGAATATATTACAAATAGTAACGATTGGTTTGTGATTGGTAGAATTTATCAATATATAGTATATATAAATAATAAATTCTGCCAAATATTAACAAGTTGGCAACAAGGAAAATAGCTACCAATTGTTTTTCCAAATTTTTCCTTTCCGTTTTGTCAGTTGAGGTTGCGAGTGAACAAAAAAGCTCGACGTGTGACAGTGTAGAGCTAGTGAGATACCTTGTTCGAACTTTAAATAAAACCCAACAAATTCACAAAAACGACCGAGGGTTTTAACAGCCAAACTATTAATTTATGACCGGTTCCAGTCTAGCCCAAAAAACAACTGGTTTTATTAGTTCTAAGGACTAAAAGTTTACTCTATGTAATCAAAGCTGAATCAATCAGAAATTACATTTGTGCCCCTAAGAGCCCCTCCTTGCAAAAATGTATGTATGTATGTAGGTAACATTTGAGTGTAATTCGAATTCTATATTATTAGGTTAAGTAAATAGGAATTTAAATCATCTTAATTAACAGAGTCCACGTCTTCAAAGACTACATAAAATTGATGAAATAATACATATATGAAAAAATTGCAAAAAGAGTCGAGCAACACCAAAACCAAAATCCCCTCCAAAAAAACTTTAATTAAATTACATCTACATACATAGTTAAATAACAATGATTCTTTATTTTATTTTAATGAAAATGAGAGGGGGGGGGGGGGGAGAAAATAAAATATTCATGACGTCATCAAGTACTGATTGGATTGTACTTCTTTTTTTTTCTTTTAGACAGAACAGCGTAGGAATGGACAGGCCTTCAGCTTTCCTATGCCATAAATTAGGACCAACATAGGTCACAGCCTTATTCCACTAACAAAAAAAGTGTACTCAGTATTTTATTATTATTATTATTATTATTTGCTGATCAGTAGCTGCGAACAACTCCCTACTCTAAAATAAGAATAATTATTATTATTCCACAGTTGGGAAAAATAGGCTAACCAACTTATTTTGAAACTTTTTTTCATGTGGTGGAAAAGATTGCGAGATAGCAATAAGATAACGACGTGACCAGATGATCCTGTACATTGTTTCCTCTACAGCTATCACAACCAGCTTTTTAGGATACACAAAAATGTATTGTATTCTCCTTTTAGCTGTTTTTCATCAGTTGACTCCTCTGGTTTAAAGCAGCCGACTCTACGTTTTATGAACCCAATGAGGATATTATTATTAATAATAATAATAACTTTGATATATAAAAAGTATATATAAAATTGCGCGCCCTTTTTTTGAATTTTTGAATGTTATACAAGTTTTAAGGATTGATTAATTATTGATCAATGTACATATAAAAAGTAATAACTCTGCCCAATATTCAGAAGGGAGAGTTGAGGTTGCGAGTGCACAAAAAAGCTCGTCGTGCATGCATGCATGTATCACTAAACCATAAATAGTTGCTTCAAATCTAAATAGAAATATGAAAGATAAAAAAAAAAAAAACAAAAAAAACAGAGACGTATCTTAATGCATCACTATATCATCATCCTCTCAAGCTCATTTATGCATGCATATACGTATATACTATGTACATATATTCTCAATGATGTAGTACAACAATCTTTAAAAGCCCTGATGAGTCATTGAATTCTAGAAATCCAACACGGTTCTGCCCCATACAATCAAATACTACTGTTATTCATCTGGTGAATGAATTAGCGTCTCTATACATACATACATCCCAATATTATGTACGTATTATTTTTCAAGCACTTTGATATTGGAGTGTGTTTATTACAAAATCAACTTTGTATACATATATTTTCACGGGTTTCAAAGCACTTCCTTTAGGGCCTTGATATTAATTATGTTTTAATTAGCTTTAGGCTGTTTATATGGTCAATCCAATCGGCTCCAGTAGACATCCATTAAGATTCACTCCAAATACTGTAATATTTGACTTTCTTTGTTAAGTCTGTAATCCAATTGGTATATGGTGAATTTATAAGTTATGAGTAATTGATCGAATACATTTTTAGAATGTGAGAAACAGAGTTAGTTGGTCTCTACTTTGATAAATATACGTGTATATATATATATATAGGTATGTTTGAAGTTTTCACTTATAATGGGGCATTTTTTATTTTTGAAGGCCGAAGAAATGTTTTATCAATGATCTGCATTGGTAAATATATTATTATTATTATTATACACTTTTTAGCGTTATATGAATAGCAAAACAGATATTCAATGTACGTACTTGCAAAAACAGGAATATCATCACATGTGCATGACAATCCGCTGGAAGGAAGAAAAGGGTTTCTTCCAAGGTTTCAACAAAGAACATACCGAGAGTTCAGAAGAAGTAGTTTTCATGAATTTCGTATTTACATAGAGATATTATCATCCATACGACATTATTTTAATAATCGTTTCATGCTCCAATAATCTCACAAAAAAAGATTCCCTTGATGAATCTATCAAGGGTTTTGAAGTAGTCAAACGTAATTTATGTGAAAAGATTCATAATTTGAACATACTTCCTCGAGGTTTGTGAGACTCACAAACCCTCACAAACTGTATTTCAAATTGTCATCAATATTATTTTTTAAGCAGTACCGTAGATCTTCGAGTATAGTCCGCATTTTTTTCCGGAAATTTTAAGGTCAAAATCCCTGGTGCGTACTATACATGGGGTTAAAAAAAACATATTTTCTTAAGCGTCAACCCTATCGCTAAATCCGATCGTGGATATCGCCATATTGAATGGTGTAACGATATTGCATTATTTACGATTGCATTCTGGAAGGTTCTCGATAATACGATCAATTCTACTTTTACCTTTTTCTCCCGTTCGATTTGTTTACAAAAGTTACAAAATCTTTTGCTCTTTCTTTTGTAACTCAAGTTAGGGATGCGTACTATACATGAGGTTTAGGTTTTTCCCCAAAAAAACTCCTATACTTGCCCTGCGGACTATACATAGGGGCGGACTATACTCGAAGATTTACGGTACTTAACCATTCTTTTTTATAATTGATTTTTAATATTGATGTCAGATACTATGGACTGACTCAGACTTCAGGGACTATATCTTTTATCTGGAGTTCGAACTGGACTTACGCCTCATCGCATAATCAAGGGGGAAATTTAGAATCGTCTCGAACTCTAAGTAAAAAGGCATGCAAATTGACTCTGATTCGTACAAAATAACTCATTAGAAGTTTTAAATTTGTATATATATATATATATGGCAATTAAAATACCTGCTGTATTTTTAATCATCCCCAGCTCCAAGGATCTTTATATTTATATATACATATATATAAATGAATACGAATCTACCAAAAACTTTTTTGAATGACTCACATCCCAGGATTAATTATGCATCATGTCCCTAAATAAAATACCCATATTATAAATCCCTGGGTTAAAAACAGCATACTTACTTTGTAAAGGACCACCAACCAACTATATATTATTATTATTAAATATCAAAGTTACTCCTTAAATGATCATCCCCTCCAAAGAGAGGACATGAGATATTAAAGACGCCTTATTCGTGAACTATTATGAAAAGACTACATACATATATATATATGCGTATTCATAACTTTACAGGATGTAAAGATAGTGTAAGACAACCTCCTCAATAGGACTATTATAGCCTCTTATAATAGTCTATAAGAGTAACATACAACAGATAAACACTCCTCTACATATTATAAGAATCTGTATATTTCATTGATTTAAACAATTATAAATATTATTAGTTATGTATTGTGAGGACTCTATACCCTAAAGTTGATGAACGGAGTGAGATAATTAATTATATGTATGTTATACATTTTATTATAATTTGTATAGGTAAATAAAACGAGTTAGAGACCAGATAGGTACATCCTTTCCTTGATTTGACTTGCAAATAATATGCTATCAAGTCAAAAATCCTCTTCCATGACATTTCCAATTAGCTAAGTAACTTGTAATTACTTTTAAAATAACCTACACCTAGAGTCCTCCTCAAAATATTATACATTTATTAATTTAGTCTACTATTTTTTGTTGCTCCTGTTAACAAAGGGATTATTTTCAAGAGGTAAACACAATAAATCTCTTGATAATATATATATATATATATATACATGTATGTATATAAGAAGAAAATTTATGAATAAATATATCAAAGTATATTTTAACCCATTCTATAGTCACTTTGTGACTGATAATATACTTATAATATCTAGTACCTATCTATATACTTAAATAGGTATACCTAGGAAGAACCGCTAACAAGTATATATATATATATATATACATATATATATAGCTTAAAGTTGTTTTATTATTTTTAAATAAGAGGTTTTCAAAGTGACTCAAGAATCCTTTTGGTAGAATGAATCATTCATTATTTAAAAATACATATATACAGTACGCATGTATGTACTCCTTTGAATTAGAATTCCTCGAGATATGAACAATGAGCCCTTTAATGGAGTGATAGAATAGGTATAAACGTGTACTCATACATCTCTAGACTTTGAACAGAGCATAAAATATGGGCTTAAATAAGGATTTTAACCTCTTTGGCCCAACTATTACTAATATAAGTACATAGAAGTCATTTCTTTTAGGAGTTTGTTAGTGATACAACGGTGTAGCGGATCGGAACAACTTGAATTACTATACATATATGTATATATATATATGTAATATAAAATAATAATGTTATATTGTGTTATATATTTTGTAGCTGAGGGATCGATCCCCTCCTCAATGTTTCCTAGCTTATTGTCCAATGATTCATCATCATCATCATCATCCACTGAAGGGGCGTGTATGAATGTTTTATAAATAAATTGTGCTAATTTTATTTGCAAAAAATAAAAAATAGTATAGAGCTTTAATCATGTTGCATCCATCCCCAACCCCTGTTGTTTGAATAAACTAAGGGACGCACGCATGCGCGGAGCAGAAGACTGAATCTTTCGGAAAAGGCGTGCGGCAGAAGACAAAAAATGAATCATACTCGGATGAAAGCCGGAGTTTTTTGGGAATAAAAGAACTCACATTAACGCAGACGCACAAAGACCTCCTTCTCGGAACATATATATACATATATATTTATTAAGAAGAAGAGGGGGGAAGCAGAAGAAGAAACTGTTTTTTGGTATTTGCATTCAGTAAACTAAGTAACTTCATCTTGAAAAGGAGTCGTGTGTTTGATAGCTAGCAGAAGCAGCAGGTCTTAAGAGCCGTATCTTTTTTTACTACTCTGTAGATAACATTACTTCTTGTAGGGATTTGATTAAAATAAAAATAGTGTGGCCGTAATTTGATTTGATTTGATTTGATTCCTCTCTCTGTCATTAAATCCGTTGCACACTCCCCATCATCATCATCAACATGTCTGAGTCTGAAGTCAAGAACAATGGAGGCTATGTCTCATCCTCTGAGGAAGAAGAGAGTAAAGCCGGAAATGAGGGATTTCGCAAGGATGGTGAGCCCGAGTACAAGCCTCGTAAAGTGAGTGTCTCTTCTTTTCTAATTTTTTCCTTCTCTTTTCTCCCTCTTTCTCTCTCTCTTTTTCTTTCTGTTTCTATACTTTACTTTACTTAATGTAATGGCTTTGTCCAAAATGGCACCTTGGAATCACAAATTGGAATTCACGCGCATAATTCAACACACATTTTGTATGATATGTTGTATTTAGGTCAAATATTAATTATTACCATCAACATCATTTTGGGTCACACCATTTATTTATTTATTGCTATTCGTACTTTTTCTCTCTCTCTCTTTCCACCTCTCCTCTCACTCTTTCGTTCCAGCACTTTTTGGATTTGAGTGAAAATTTAAGGTTATAATTTATAAGCATATATTATTATGTACTTTTTTATTATATTCGTCTGGGGATGCTAACGACGAAATCCTTTTTTGAAAGAAAATCCTTTTTTTTTTCTTCTAATTTTTAAGATTAAGATCTCTTCTTATTATTCTTATTCTTATTATGGTGGAAATGTTTAGTATTTAAATTAAAAAGTGAAATTTAAAATGACGAACTGACATACGGAAGGGGGCGATTGAAGTGGATGATTGTCTCTCTTTTTCTTTTTTTTTATTATTTAATTTTGTTTCTAGAGTATATTATATCATTAACGATTAAACCTGAGACTTGAATGTTGTATGTATGTACATAATATCTACTATAATCTATGTATTAAATTACGTGATGGTATTCTCCTAACCTGAGAGACTACTCAATGAAGGAAATTGTTCTTTTATACGTTTGTGTATATATATATATATATACATATAAGTTTGCTTTGCACAAAAAGTAGTTACAACGAGAATTGTAACGGATGTTTACGATTTATCACTCCTTAATTTCCTTGATAGTCGTGTAATAATAAGTCAAAAAATATTGTAATTGCAGAGTTCAATTCATCACACTTCACACTATATATGTACTACTACTATTGTGTACATTCAAATGATGAATACCAATTATTCGTTGTTGTTTTTTTATATAAATTAAGCAAAAAGCTGTCTCTTTAGGCAGCGCGAGTCTCTTTTTATCACCTGATCCTAAGTTCTAATTTAATTATTCTCCACAAAAGAGAGTTCTGTTCACATTTATATATATATATATACGTAAATATGATATAAGATGCTTTGAGTGTCTATGCCTTGTATTTATTTGAAGTGTCTTGAAAATGAATGAATGTGGTTGTGAGAAAACGGAGTCTTCTCCTCACATGATTTGAGGCGCCTTTCTCTTTTGCCAAAAAAGTGTGTACATTACCGGTTTTTTTTTGTTTTTTTTGAAGATATTTAGAAAGCTGTAACAGTAAATATCTCATATACAAGTCTATGAGATATTTTTTTTGGTTTTAGCTGTTTAACAATGACGTCATATAATAGCAAACTTTCCTGCAGTTACATTGTAGTTGAGGAAGTTGGTGGGAGCACTCTTAAAGCTCTTGGGTGTAATAAAAAAGCCTTCCCTTTATATGTACAAACTTGATGCAGTATTTTTGTACTGTATTAATATGCACTCTAAAACATTGTAAGCTCTAAAGCTCTAATTTGCTTTACAATGATACAAAATCAATAGAACCGTGCCCATATTATGTAGTACATACAATATCGAGACAATAATATTAAATATTTGTTATTGAAGGTAATTAAAGGTATCGAATGTACGACTCGTACTGAGTGACTAACTTTACTTTCTTACAAAAATGAGTTATGCGTGTCAATTTGATGGATCCCAAGGTATTTTTAGCCTTACTAAAAAAGCCCTTATTCATGCTTATGTTTGTATCTATATATATATATGTTCAGGCTTCCAGCTCTGATTCAGATTCCTCTGCGGATGGAGCAGATGTGATAGATGATGACGACGACGATGAAACGACTTCTGACTCAAATCGAGTCTCGAGACGTAGTCATTCCTCTAAAACTGATGGCTCTGAACAACGTGAATTATTAAAGGGAGGAAGAAGACGGCATTCATCCAGCTCTGACACTGATGATGCTCCTGATGAGCTCAGTGATGAGGAATCTGATGTTTTGAAAAACAAATTAGAAGAGGAGAAGAAATTAGATATATTAAATGACAATCAAGAGTTGTCAAAAGAGGAAATCGAACTTTCCAAGAGACAAACCATTGCAATTGAGGATAAAGAGGAAATTAGCAAAAAGGAGAAGGACGTTTTTGAGAATGAAAATAAGAAGAAAGTGGAGGAGGAGGAGATCCTAGCACACGAAAAGGCAGCAGTCTATATCAATAAGGAGGATACTAATATATCAGACGTCAAAGAAAAGGAAGTTAATTCAAATATCCTTGAGCAAAAACTCTCTGCTTCATCCTCAGATGAAGCAATTGATCTTGCTCCTTCCTCTCCAATAAAAAAGTCCCCCTCTTCTTCATCTGACGAACATATCCTTGAAGAAGCACCACCCTCACCACCAGAGAATCGAAAAATCTTGATTTCCTCTTCAGATGACGAGAAAATTGAGTCGCCCATTCATCGTAAGAAGTCAGTGTCTTCATCTGATGAAGAAGATATAAATGCTCCAGTCTCTCCTAGAAAGTTAATGTCGTCCTCTGAGGACGAGCCAAGTATTCATAAGAAAATCTCGGATGACGAGATTCAGATGAAGGACTCTTCTTCCTCTGATGAAGAGTTTGTTCATTTGAATGAGAAAGACGTCATGAAATCCCCGTCTTCTACTTCTGAAGATTCCATCAAAATCCCTGAGAGCAAGCCATTGATGACAACAACAGAAGTTCCTAAAGAAGAAACGAAATTCCCTGTGCCTTCATCAACAGTCCTGGAACAACAACAACAACAACAAGAAGTAAAACTAAATTCTGCTCCTGTAAATGATCTGATCCTTCGTGCTGATACCCCAGAACGCAGTATTACCTCTCCCAAGCCACCCACTTCTCCTAAACCTAGTCACATTCCTCGAGTCAACAATAACAATGGCGACATTACAAAGATTTATACTGAGGCATTACATAATGAGTGTGAAAATAATAATAAAAATTCAAAAGTCGCTGCTGTGAACAGATCTAAACCCTCTCGGGACATTACAGAGATTTACAAAAATTCCATTCTGGCCAAAGAAGCCACACCTCCATCAAGTCCCCGAACCCCTAGGAACAAACCTGCAAAAGACATAACATCTCTTTACACTGAAAAAATTGACAAAACCATCTCCTCAAATCCTTCTGAAAAATTATGTCCTAAAAAGGTAATGTGTTATGAATATGTACGCCAATCTTATAGTCGTAGAAGTAGTAAGTAGTAGTAGTTAATTACATAATAATGTGTACCCGGACTCCTCAAACGCCATAGAATTCTGGACATCTCTTCTACTACTCTGTCATTTTAATTACCTACCTATACATACATACATACATACATATTTTGAACACAAAAGCCTTCAACTGCTTTTGTCGTAAAATGCTTCTTAATGCTGCTGCTCCTATTTCCTCGACTTTCTTTCACGTTATTAAAGCGCTTTTTAGGTAATCATTAAAGTGTGTGTGTGTACTAAATGACGTTTAAGAAACATTTTTTTTATTTTACTCTATAAATTGTAGTAAGGGGTTTCTTCTTCTTCTTCTCCTTTTATTTTTCCTATTCATTCTAATATATATTTCCTTAAGACCGACCTTGTTACATGTATGTAAACATGGAGGAGACCTCCAGATTTATGTACACGTATTTCTACCCATTAGTGAATTGATTATCCCCCTATTGTAAGTTTGATGAACTTTATTACTTTATTACTATATCCATAGACTCTCTCATGCTGCTCTTAAACGGGGAATGTATGGCTATATACCCATCCATCCATGTATGTATGTGGTTCGTCAACACTGGAATATACTGATTAATTATAGTTTTAATCATTTTTCATCCATCAACTTTAATTTCTGATTCATCCTAGTCAAATTGCACTTAAAGGCCCGTAAATTAAAGTTAGTAAAAAAACTCAGTATCTCAGGCATAAATGTAGGTAAGTCCAATGTTGTTGGCTCCTTTACTTTGGAATGGAATGTGAATCCCTTTACATTAGGGATTTCTCTTTTGTTTATATAATTGCTTTTGTGTTGACAAACTACTAGATACATACAATCGTTGTTTTTATGACCATAGCAAACCACCACCAGGAGGCAATTGCTTCTCTCTCCTTAAACTAATGTAGAGTAATTATTATATAGTGACCAAAGGTTGGTGAGGATTTCGTCATTAGGGTGTTGAAGTAATTCTATAATTAGTTGCTATATGTTTATTTCTAATTAATTCTAGGAATATTATAATTGCCACCCATTTAGTGTTGATAGCATCGGATAATGACATTATTTACATTTAAAGCATGCATATTTACATATTACTGCTCATTCAATCCACAATGAGTGCTTATTTTTTGGGTTTTCCTCTTGCATGCTGCCCCCCCCCCCTGCACACCTTTAAAAAAAGGTATTTATGTACGTCGTTCCTGGTATGTGGGTTCACCGTTATTTAATACACCACCCCCTCAAGCACTATGCTTGTATATTTATATTTATATATATATATATATTTAATTAGATTTGTTTTATATCATGGATACAAAAATTATCATTTGATATTTTTTCATTTGATTTTTTACATATGTGGAGAAAACAAAGTGAAAACGATTACATCTGTGACTTTTCATTCTCGGTGTATAAAAACAAAAAAAGTTATATTTTTTTTTTATCATATTAAAGTAGTATGTAAGATTCGTTCTACTACGTGTACTTACTGCATACTTCAAGAAAAGAGAGTGAATACATCGCTGAGAAATCTCTTTCTGTTTTTTTTTCTTTTTTTTTTTACTGTTAATTTTCTTAATTATTAATTATAATAATTCCACAGGGTGTATATATTTATATTTATTATTAAACTACATGTCTTTTTACTCTACTCTACAACTGCTCTTTTTTTTACTATTTTGCAGCACAATATGGCCACAAGTGTGGAGAAAGACGACATTCGCAGAGCTTACGAGGATGTTCGCAGCGATACATCGGATACAGATTGGTAAATTTTAATAAATATCCTCTATTGTGTCAATAGTGTATGTCCATTCATGAAATGAAATGAAACAATGAAAGGACTTAATTCTAACGGTTGTTGAACATCTCTCTCTCTATCTCTCTCCCCTTTCCTAGATGCGTGACTCATATTAAAATAGAAGGGGGAAGAACGGGATTTAGGTGTTGTTCAAGGTTAACCCTTGGCGTTGTTGTTGTTGTTGTTGAGTTTATGAGTCATGGCATGACCCAATTACTTCCGCGTATACTGGACAAATATAACTAATATTCAAAATACGTGTTTTGAAATGATTTTGGCAAAAAATATTAATAAAGGGATGTGGTGGACTCTCAAGTCACAAGTCATTCATTCAGGTCGAATGACTTGATCAAGTCCTCTGAATCGAGTCAAATAAACAGCTACCATTTTCTATGTCATAGAGAACAGATTGTTTAAGTTACAAAAATTGTACATTTCATCATAGTGTTTTATTCAATTACAAACTATACATTGTTGCTATCATTTCATGCTGATTCTTAAAATTCAGCTCATTTATTTCTTATTTTTTTCAAGTGGAGAATATTTTATGATGAGCCACAGTTATTTTATTTTATCTAAATTAGAAATTACATCCCTGATATTACATTGAACATTTCGTGGAATTTCCACCATTGCATTATCTCAATGATAAGTTTATTATAATACTTTAAATTCGCCATTTAAAATGTTTCATTTTAATTATTACAAATTTGAACAATCTGCTCATACAAGCTACGTCTTGTACACATCGCAACATGACCACAACACAAGTATATTATGCTTATAAATATACTAACAATCGAGTTGACGGATCTTAGGCAGTTTTAGATGAATTGTAATTGAGTAAAGTTGCTATTTATAATTGGATGTTTGACTTTTCAAATTTTTTAAATAAACAAGAAACAAAATCAACAATTTTGTTCCTAAAGAGAGAGAGAGAGAGATTAAAAGTTATTGATTATAATTTAACCATTAAGGACCAACCCAAGTGTGACCAGTATGGCCTTTTTCTGAAAGTTATTATTTTATTTTATTTTTTACCATTAACTAATATTTTTAACCCTGACAAAGTATGGGACATCAAATTTAACTGTCAGCTGTGAAAAAACTAAAAGCTTGCGTAAAATCGTGTAGTGGCAACACCTGTTGTTTCTACCAATAAAATACATCAACCATTGATAAGAATCTTGGGAGAGATCACTAGGGTGATGCTGTTCTTAGGCTTTACTTTGGTTTTTGTTTGTTACTGGGAGCTCAAAAGGTTAAATAAATTAAAAATCGCTGATTTTTTAATCCTCTAATAATAATTAAGTGTCCCTCCTCCCTACGAGCCCATATCAAGCTAGCCCTAATAGAAATATATATTTACTAAAAAGAGAAGCAAATATTGCATCAATATTTGTTTATATTTCATCATTCCTTTTCAAGATAAGGAAACCGCTGCTGCTCTGTTTTGAGATACAGATTTTACTATCTCTTTCTTCTTCTTCTTCTCCTTCTTCTTCTTCAATGATATTAAACCAGAGAGAGAGAAAGAAAGAAAGTAATAAGGAATCATGTGCGTTTTATGTAATATTAACATATGTTAAACAATCTTAATATATGTACATGGATATTTTCTAAAACTGTTATTTAGAACTCGGGGGAAAGAGAGAGAGAGAGAGAGAGAGAGAGTGGTGTGGTGAATAAAAGAAAAGGAGAATTAAACGAAATTAGGATTTCAATTTTGATATTCCAAGTCGTTATCTAAGACATTCCTGGCTTGAAGAGTATGTATCCTGAATTGAATCAAATTGACTTTCTTTCATCTACCTCTAGCCACCCCCAGTGAGCTCCATCCTAGAGGAGGTGAACAAAACAATTTCTTTCTATTAAAAGTCCCCATAAAAGGAATTTTGTTCTCATTTGTATATTAGTGACTTGGGCAGTGTTGTTATATCAAATCCTCCATCCCCTGTTGTGTCTATTCCCTTCAATTTAACCCCATGTACAATTTACATTGAAGACACAAGACAGGTACAAATAATAATAATAATAATAATGAAAGATTCATTTAAATGACATGACCGGGTGGGTGGGTGAGAGCTGATGATGTGGGCACATAGAGTGAACCCATTTTTAGAGTTTTTACAGGTCAGAAGACTTAAAATAATAGGACTTTAAAATATTTAGACCAATATTTATACAAATGGTTTTGGCTTGATGTGAGTCACAAATATAGTGACTTGAATCCTGTGTCTCGATTAGGTGTACATACATTCATCCATCCATAGGTGATCACCGAATCTCCATGTATGGTTAACTAGGAAGTGTGTACCCAGATATATGTAAGTTGAACAAAGACTTCTTGTTCCTTGTTTCACTACCTCTTCATAGGATGGTGAGATAACAATAGATAGATAGCAATAATGAACTACGGGATGTGGTTATCAACGTTATTAGTATTGCCGCCCTACCCCCAGCACCCCCGCCTCTTAGTTACACAATGATAATAATTACTATAATAATGATAATAATAACTATAATAATCTATGATAATACTAACAACATAATTAATTTTTTGTAACTTGTCAATTTCAGGGCTGTATTTAAATTCGAAGGCAATAAGCTTGGTGTAACAGCTACCGGTAATGACTTTAATGAGTTCAAGTCCTGCTTTGGAAATGATGACAGAGGCTTTGGTTATATTCGAATTATGGTGAGAGTCGTCTACTATTATTTTAGTCTACAAAAGGGGATTGAGCTTATTCATATGTATTAGATGCTTGGATAAAGTCGTGTTTGTACTTTAGGGGGGTATGTTACAATTGAGAGAGAAGAGGATAAGGTCAGATAAATGTACATATGTACAAATTTTGATTCTCGCTGTCCTTCATTTTCAATGTGTGTGAGAGAGAAAGAGATAGGAATACTTTTTATATCCTATTGAGAAATTTTTATTATTATGCATTTGTATATATTGTGTAGATGGCCATTCCTTTTATGACTTCAAAAGGAATTGTAGCATTATAAGATATCAAGAAGAAAAAGAGTGAGTGAGTGAGTGGGGAAGAAATCTTTTCACTTTTTCATCCTGTACGTACACGAACATAATAATATCTAGATGTAATGTCGGTATATATGTACATATTAGGTGTGATCCTATTGTTTTTGATATGTGTAGTTAGGAAGTATTCAAAGCTCTTATTTTTATGTAGTGGATGATCTAAATTATAGCGGCGGCGGCGTCTATTTCGTATGCCCATTTTGAGGCAGATTTTCCTTAATATTTAAGGCTATAAATAATGACTAGTAAAAACCTTATTTTTTCCAGACCGGTGATGAAATGAGCAAGCGCTCCAAATTTGTATTGGTGACATGGGTTGGACCTCAAGTCTCTGTTATGAAAAAGGCTAAAATGTCCACGGACAAAGCTCTTATGAAAGACGTTATTCAAGTGAGTATTTTACGGATATTTTCAATTGTGTACATATGTTGAGGATCCGTTTTGCAAGAAGGGAGCTTTCTGAGCATTATTCTATGAATGTCTCATCTATTATTTCTATTGAAGAAACAAAAAAAACATTGTACATTTGTACATATATAGAATAAGAACAGCAGAATATGTCCCAACTGAGTCATAAAAAATGTTATTAAAAAATTTCCTAAGACGACGACGACGGTTCTTGTGTTGAGTGAATCATACATACATACATACATAGAACTATGTACGTACGTTTTCTCCAACTCTTTGCTGCTCTTTGTTCCCTTTGTGAAAAGGTAGCCAAGTGTGCTCCATTTAAAACGTATTGTTGTTTATTATAATTCTAGTAAGTCCATCTCTCTACTCCTCACGCCTCGCCAATGACTTGAACATATTTTACATGTTCATTTTTGCAGCATGATGATTTGTCTTCGTATTTTGAGAAAAGATGTCATCAAATCTTTTTGCACGATTATAATTAATTATTTTGCATACTTGATGAATCCAATTTAAAATAATTGCAGGCGTAGTAAATTGGAGTCTTCACTACGATTGATTTCCTTTTTTCTCTATTTCTTAATTCATGTGTGTCTTGTATGTATATATGCTTATGTAATGCCCTAGGAGCATAGACACACGTCGCACTTGATTGTAATTAAGACAATACAATTGTAAAAAAAAATATATATATACAATAAATATTTTGATATCCCCCCTCAATTATGATTACATATAATGAGGGCTCTAAATATCATAATAACTAATATTGATGGCTCCATATTTCATAATTTCAAATAAAATAAAATATATATAATTGTTATCGTTTTTTATGACTTATTCCCCAGAATTGAATTCCATGCCACTACGTAATTGTTCCTCAACGAATTTTACCTTTGGCCTTGGGAAGGGACATAGAGGAGTATTATTAATAATTATTCTAGTGTCGTCGTCGTCGTCGTCTGTTACATTTAATCCTTTTATTTCTTACCCCTTTAAAGCCTCCCGGATAGACTCCCCAACTTAGAATTGAATCTAGGACATATATGACCCTACAAAGCATGAGTTATTGAGGAGAATTTGTCTCTCAAATGAATCTGAATTACACAATTGTTCTGTCAATTCGTTCGTCGAGTTTTATGTCGATTGATCTATAAACTAAAAGACCTTTTTACTTCTTCAGTAAATTTTGATCTCTCAAATGGGAAAAATCTTTTTAAATATTGTGTAAAAGAACACTTATTATTCAAGTCAAATAAGGGCACGATAATAATAATCAAATGAAGGATCCAGACGACAACTAACATTCCTGAGTATGTTATCCTGCCATTCAATACATTTTGAATGTAGAGAGCAGGCTGTGTGTATTTTGACTAAAATAAAGTGAATTAAAAAGCTATTATTTAAAATTTTATTTTTTGTCTCCTTCAAGATTGCTTTTGTGTTGAGGCACTTTGCATTATAGTACATATATACTATATATATATATTTTTTTGTCTTTTTCAGAACCTCTCAGTGGAGCTCCAACTCGAGAGTCATTTCGAATTCAATCACGATCACTTTAAACATGAGGTAGACAGAGCCTCTGGAGCTAGATATGGAACTGGAGTTCGTGATCTATGATGATCCTCTCACCCCCCAACATCTATCTACTCAACTCTTCATTTTATTTAAATCATCTCTACCGACTTATTTATATAGAATCACAAATTTATATATATATTAAAACGAATAAATGCGCGCGCTCTCTAATCATTGACAAAAAAGAAGGAACGAAAATCACAGGATTATTAAAACTCACTCCGTGCGTTTTTAGGATTTTATATTCTACATAAAATCCATTTTGTTAGCCTTAAGATTCTGAAGAAGACAAAAAAAACGGTCATGACCTTATTTAGTCCACGGAGGACTTCTTTTTAAAAAAAAATTTTTTTAACTTTTTTATTTAAAGAATTTAATTCAAAACACTCTGCATTCATCAACATCTTTTATATATTCTTGTCAATAATATGCAATACAACGCCGGAAATTGCATCCAAAACTTTTTTTTAATAAGGAATTATTTATACTTTTATGTCAAATCGTCGACCAAAATTTTGAGTTTCTTTTTTTTTTTTCTTTTTTTTTTAATGTAAGGTGATATTTGCATTTTCTATACACAATTGAAAGAAAAATTATTTAAAAAATTATATAATTACCCCCCCCCCCTTCTCTTTCCTTTTTATGATACAATTATTTATATAAATAAATATATATATATAATTAATTATATATTCATTCCATTTTAGTGTCACTCATTCATGATCTGTTTAGTATTATTACCTTTGTTCGATTACTATCATTATAATATTGCAATATTCTTTTTATTTGATAATAAATATATTAGAATTTTTGTTGCCGGAGATGATGATGAGCTCTTAATTTCAATCCATAATTGTGTGTGAGTGTGAGTGTGCGTAGGGAGGCGCTGGGGTAGACTAAATAGAGTTGCTCTTTTAATGGAGTATATGTACTTAAAGAGGTTTTTGACCCATAAACATCTTTCGATCAAGATTTAAAATATGATGCTCAATGTTTTGACAATCCCCCACGCATGTACCGTGACTTGATTGATAAGTGAGCTCCAGAATATTATGTAGAGTACATAATATGTATAACTATGTGAGCTCTTCTTCTCAAAATGTTCTATAGTTAATTGATTACTGTTGACAGAGGATTCATCTATCTTTTTTTCTATTAAAACTCTGTAGACGTTTGTGAAGAGTGAGGATGTGAGTCTTAGCTGCACGCCGTATGAAGGATGTAATTTCTTGTCTAACGTCTGGTCTTTATGCATATATATATATATATATATATATATACCTATTTGAATAAAAGAAAGCTATGGAAAATTTTGAGTTCTCTACGATAGAAATAGATTCCACTAGTTAAACGAATGTTTAGTTGATATAAAAGTTGATAGATGGCGCTGTTGGGATCAACCATTTGTCTCTATAGTTATATAATTATAAATATATAATTATATTTAGTTACCTAGCTACCTAGCGAGTTAACTATATATGACATCAATATTCTAACACATTACAGTAATACATTGTTAGTACTATAATCAAAAACTTTGATCGAATTTCACTGCTCATTACATGGCAGAGTTGAATACTACAGTACTGCTTAATGACAGATGAGTATCTGTTTAAGTTTGCTGTACGTGCTTGTGTCTTTTTTACATCTTCTTAAGTCAAAGGATGTCTGTAATAATAATAATAATAATAATAATAATAATGAGGAGGAGTATCTTTAACCTATGAAAAGAAGCTTACTTCGTTTCCCCTTTATTTATGTATCAAATTTCTGCTTTACAATGTGTTTCATAAAACGAAAGAACATTAAAAAGTGTTATGTATATTTAAACAATAATATATATATATATATATAGATATTTCTGCTAACTCTAAAATAGTTCATCAATATAAATCAATAATTATTATTACGTCATCAAAAATGCATATAATTTAGTACCTAGATACCTAGATAACTACGTCAGTTTGAAATTTGAAATTGATTACTTGGGAAGAATATATAATATCGTAAATTCTAATTCTAATTATTATTATTATTCACAAAATATTCCAAAAGGAAAAGGTTTTGTGAATGTGTATTTATAAAAGTTTCGTTCTCTTCAAAACCTCTACAGCTGAATTTACTGTACATAAAATAATAAATAAATGGTCTTTTCAGGAGTCATTTGTCGTTACCCGTTCAATGCCGGTATTTAATTTTTGGTTTTTATACATATAACATGTATTTCTTCTTTATCTCTCTCAATAATTATATATCCTTATAGTCTTAATAGATGTCCTAATAGAATAATAATTAATATATGACTCAATGTTGAATTATTTTTTAATGTTAATTCTATAAATTCTTTGCTATTCTCATTAATTATATTATATTTGTTTCATTTATGATCCTTTATGATGATTTCCCTATCTTTTCGTTTTTATTGAGTGACGTTTTCTTACTCATATACTTATAAGTTATAAACTTAACCATGTTGTTTCACTTTCAAAGGTACCTGGAATCTATTGTAAATGAAAGGTGAAAATATATGCTCAAGTACCTGTCGTCGGTATTTCTATTTTTTATTATTAAGGATATGAAGCAAGAGTATTGGTGGGGATCCTTCGGTCTTATTTTGGCCCTTACACTATGTACTAGATTCTATAATGTCCAAGAGCCAGCCTGGGTTTGTTGGGATGAAACCCATTTCGGGAAAATGGGAAGTTGGTACATTAATCGCACCTTTTTCTTCGATGTTCATCCACCTTTGGGGAAAATGTTTATTGGTGGGGTTGGATGGATAACGGGTTATAATGGAACCTTTCCCTTTGAAAAACCTGGGGATCGCTACTTGGATCACAGCTATCTTGGAATGCGAATCGTGAGTATTATTCGATATACATATCATTACATCATCAATTGGATTTCTAATTCATATCCTTCCTAGGCCTGCACATTTCTTGGTGCATGCATCGTTCCATTTAGTTTTGCTACAGTTTGGGAAATGACCAATTCTCTACAGGCATCTCTTTTAGCCGGATTTTTTACGATATTTGGTAAGGGATCCTCACATCTTTACTCCGGTGGTTAATGTCTTATGTTTTATCTTTTATGAAACTAGATATGGGTCTTATAACTTTGAATCAATATATCCTATTGGATCCCATTTTACTCTTCTTTATATCCGCTTCAACGTATACGACATTCAAATTTCGTTCCTATGACGCCAAAGCCTTTAGTACATCCTGGTGGCTCTGGTTAACATTGACTGGGATATGCCTTGGAGGAGCTATATCTGTAAAATTTGTGGGATTGTTTATCGTTCTCCTGGTTGGTTTGAATACTATAGAGCAATTATGGAATGTTCTTGGAGATTTAGAGAAACCCTTTTCCTATAGTGTCAAGCATTTTTTAGCTAGAGCTCTATGTCTCATTGCTCTTCCCATCTGTCTTTATATTTCATTCTTCTTTATTCATTTAAATGTTTTGTATAAATCGTGAGTTTGATTTTTTTTTTTTTTTTTTTGTAGAGATGGCCTCTTTACTTACATCCCCATATTTTTTCAGAGGTAATGGTGATGGACATTTTAGCTCCTCTTTCCAATCCGCACTTGTTGGAAATGTTTTACATAACGCTAGCATGCCAAGAGAAGTGGCATACGGAGCTATTATCACATTGAAGAATCACCGTACTGCTGGAGGTTATCTCCATTCGCATTTTCATCTATACCCAGAAGGAATAGGTGCAAAACAACAACAAGTGACCTCCTATGCCCATAAAGACGACAATAATAGATTCATCGTTAAAAAATGGAAAGATGAGGCATCTAATAAAATGGATGGGGAAGTGGAGGGCATTGAGTTCCTACATCATGGTGATTTAGTTCGTTTGGAACACATTATTACGGGACGAAATATACATTCACATCATGAACCAGCACCCATGTCTAAAAAAATGTTTCAAGTGACGGGTTATGGTGAAGTAAGGGCCACAGTTTTTGTTTTTTTTAGGATCTATATATTTATTCCTATAAATTATAATGTACATAATAGAATGGAACGGGTGATGCAAATGATGTATGGAAAGTTGAAATCGTTGGAGGGGTTGAGGGTGACATAGTTCAAACCGTAACATCTAAAATAAGATTCCATCATTATTTTGTAAAATGTGTTCTGACCACCACTACTAAAACACTACCAAAATGGGCCTATGAACAACAAGAGGTCAGTTGCAATCCAACTCTACGGGATCCAAATTCAATGTGGAATGTGGAGGATAACTTCTTTCCGAAACGTATCTATTCAAATTAACATCCCTCTCTATATAGTTTATATATCTATTTAATTAAATGTTCTTCTCTTAGTTCCGAATGTAAGTTTTTCTAATTATGCACCTGGTTTTATTTCTCGCTTTTTGGAGTCTCATGCGGTTATGTTTCAAGGTAATGCTGGACTTAAGCCCAAAGAAGGAGAATATACATCACGTCCATGGGAGTGGCCAATCAATTTAAGAGTAAGTTAATTCGAAAATCAATGTGTTTTGATATGTAGTAACTCGAGTATTGATCTTTTATAAATAAAAGGGACAATTCTTTTCGGGTCATAATCATCGAATATATCTCCTTGGAAATCCCATCATTTGGTGGGGAAACATCGTTTTCCTTGGAATCTTTTTGATCCTCTTTGCAGGTCTGAGTCTACGTCAGCAACGTAATTACACATTAACCCACGTACAATCGAAGTTGATATATTCGAGTGCGTGGCTCTTTCTTGGATGGGCTCTCCATTATGTACCTTTTTGGGCCATGGGACGAGTTTTGTATTTTCATCATTACTTCCCTGCCTTACTATTTTCATCTATGCTCTCGGCTGTGATCCTTGATTTTTTTATTGACAAAATCACGGAAATGCTACCATCAAAAATATCAAATACTTTTTATCATTTAACCATGGGATCCATCATATCTGGACTTTGTTATTCTTTTTATTTATTTTCACCCTTGACCTATGGAATGGATGAAACTCCAGGTCATATGCCAAATTCATCTGTTCATCACTTAAAATGGATGAACTCTTGGGAGTTCTAAGGAACAAGATATTCTCTGTTTTTCAACAAATGAGAGTTATGTTATTTTTTTATTCATTTAAAAATTGTTAAAATATATTTATCGATAGTTTGATTTATATTTGTCGATAATGCTGTTCTTTCAAATCTCCATCAACAGTTTTGATGATTTCGTCTACTTTTGAGTTTACCTTTTTCTCATTGGCCCCTAGACTTTTAAAGTTTTCGATGAATCGATTTTCAGATTGTTTGAGAATAATATCATCCTTCAAATACAAGGACACTCTTCATCATTACTTATTCATTTATAGTTGATGATACTTACTGGATTACTATCATTGTTACCCTCTTGTTGGACTGGAGGAGATCCACTTGCTGCTAGAACAAGTCCAAGTATTGTTAAAATTAGGAGGTATCTCATCATTATGCTATTCCTTTTCTGACTATTTAAGAAACATGAATTGCATCTACAATGTGATATCGAATTTCAATGTATAATAACTTATTCAGATTTTTTTTTTTACTAATCTTCTTGATTTATAAGTAATAACAGCATCAAATTCGTACATTCAAAAACTATTTTGGAGCCTCATGGCACTTTGTTTAAAAAAATAAAATCAAGAGTCAACATAATTCTAATAGTTTAATTCTAAGCTTTGATGACTTTCATGCTCGGATGAGCACTTATTTATTCAGAGTAATAAAAAAATAGCAATCAATGTTGATATTATTACAAATATATAATTTTCATGAGACATACAATGGATATAATATATAAAATTTGGAGTTACACTAATATCACTCATTCGGTATCTGACTCTCTTCAATGAGCCTTGTTTTAGGTACATAGGTTTTAAAGGAAAAATCATTCTTTTCAAAAGAACCAGGATTTACGATTTGGCAATCAAGTTGTGATGCGACAAAGGGATCAAACTTGTCTCCAATCACAACAAGATCAGGAATGGGATAAAGTGACATGGCCGCATCATGTTCCCAATAAACTGGACATATATGTAGGGCAAGGGGAGCTAAATGACTTTGGGATATTATGGTTTTTGAGAAATGGGTAGGGATATCACCACTCTCAGGGAAGTAAATACAGTTTCGACACATCTTGGTCACAATATCCTCTCTAAATAGAACAATTTCTTGAGTACAATACTGTATACGGCATGGATTTGTAGCCAATACGGCTCCAGGTACTTTTTTTAATAAATCCCCAGCAATGTATTTGGGTATAGGAGGTCGAGGGAAAATATTTGGGAGTCCTGGATCTGTTGGACCAGGAACAAATACAAATCGTGAGTTCTCAACAATTTCTGGATACTCTGATATTGTTTCTCCCAAAACACGAAAGTGTTCCTTGAGAATGTTAGGAGCCTCACTCGTGGAATAAGGGGCGGACAGAAAGTTTCCCATGAAAACAAAACAAGTTGGCGGCATGGAAGAATAACCCGTAAAGAGTTGGTGTAACTTGGTTTGTACATCAGGCTTATCGAGCCACACGTCCGATAAAAACACGAACATGGAATCTGCTCGATCTTTCTCGACTTGAGCCAGGCGCTGATTGGACTTGACACAAGTCTTCAAAGGCCCACCAAAGAAATTAATATCACCAAAATACGCTCGAGTCGTTTCCGATTTCTCTGTCGGAGGAAATCCCATTGCAATAACATGAAGTGTATAGTCCTCATACCTGCAAAAGAAATAATGTATTTAACCATTAATTAACTACATACACGATCTACCAGCCTTCGACCAGCACAAAACAGCCCTCAGCATAGAGTCCTGATTGAAACTTTGTCTCAGTAAGGTCCAGGGTAACACTTCCCGAAGGATCCTCAAGTGAGTATCTGTCCGTTTTAATTTGTGAGATCATTCCCAGAATGATCACATCCGACAGTTTATCTGAAGTTCCCAAAAGATAGTCAATTTTTTTCAACTGAAACTTCTTTTCATTGGATGAACCCCCAGCCACAGCGGGCGTGAACAGGTCATGTCTCGATGTACGTTGGTATAGGAGATCATACCTCGAGTTAAAAAGCTCAGCCTTTGAGTCAGCTCCTATGAATGAGAATAGTTTTCAAATTAGAGATCATATGTACAACCTCTCTTTCCGCATCTATCAAAGAAGCCTACACCATGTTACTCACACCCCACCACCCCCTTTCCTCATTTCACGACTAACCACCAACACTGAACCTCTCACAAAGGAAGTTGAGAAAAATGTTTGAACGTGTTGTCAAATAATAATTCATTATATGCCGAAGTTCCATTATCAAGGGTAAGTGATTAATCAAGAAGAGACAAATGCTAAAACACTAAATGAACTCCAGTTTTTGAATAAGTACCACTCCATGTTTGCCTCTGCCGCAAAAGGAGGAGAGAATAACTTCTTACGCACTACATCTAAGAGTTCTAGTGTCATAAGAAAAGGGGGAAGAAGAGTGAAGGATTCTTTTATAAGAAATAACATCTCTTGGGGCTTGAACCCAAAGAGAATTGAACCTTTGAGCAAAGAGTGGTCATGCTATGTAGTAGTAGTTGCCCATGGGCCAGTCTCAGCTCAAAGAAAAAGGTACACAAATATAAATAACTATATTTAATAAAACATGACAATTTTCGATATAGTAGAAGGATAAAATATAAATGGGCGGCGAATCCACTGATGAATCGACGTCTAAGCAACAAGTCTGTTGATTGTCAGTTTATGTTTTTTACGAGATGTAAAAAATCTAGAAAAACCTAACAAAGAACAGACCCCGGCCATGACATTCTTTTTTTATATATATAGAATAGAATGATTTTATGAGTCTTCTTCTTGGCGGGTCAAAAGGTCAAGATTTACCCGAGTAGAGAAGAGGAGGACTTGAATTGGAGGAAGGAAGGTACTTCTTTCTCTCATAAGAGTAGTTGTACTTGGGAACCTGAAACGCACTTATAATATTGAGTACATGGCGATCATCTTCTCCGGACTCTTCGCGGCTACAATCCTGAATCAAACAAAAAGTAAAAACGGGATTTTATAACAATATAAAGAGAAAGAAAAAAAAAAAAAAAAAGAGACGCCAAAATAATAACAATAAGAACAAGAAAAGACGCTTTGTGTGTTTTCCCCCCAAATGTACTTATATCTACCTGGATAGCCCTTAGCAGGTCCTCCTTTCCTATCAGAGGGGAAAGAAGATCCAATCGCTTCTCGATGGTATCCAACACTTTGCCCATCCATTCCTTCACCTCAATCGGATCCTCTAACGCACATAAAAGAGATTCAAAATGCTTCCGAGCCTCCAACTTTATAGTATATCCACGGAGCTTGAAGCTTTTAGCGATCTCGTTTCCCAATGGCGTCGCCATGACTATTAGTGTAGTGAACAAAGAAACGGCTTTCCACTAGTATTCTCATAAAAAAAAAAAAAAACTCGCCAGCCTTTAACTGATTTTTATTTTTATTATTCCTTCTTTCTCTCTTCCGTCCTCCACATACGTAGTCGGATAGACAAAGCGTCTCTTATAAACAAGCCACTGAAAGCCAGAATCATTTCACTTATTCACTCAGAATATAACGCTCCCTCCTTTTTTTTTCCATCAATTAAACCCCGCCCAACTTACTCTAAAAATTTCCTTTGCGCGTAGCCAGAGTAGAAAGTACTATTTATAGTTTTCAACGTAACATTGTAAAACTAAAAAGACCGCCTTTTACGCAAATTGAGAACTACGCAAAAATATACATACATAGCTTCTTTACTTACTGCTTGTAACGTTTGGAGTAATAAAAAAAGCGCGCCAACCCTTTTAGAGGAAACAAAGGTCTGGCAGGGATGTGGGTCATCCCATTTGCCCCATTAACGCTCCTTAAATAATAATAATAATAATAATATTCACATCACCACCACTCACATCACTTTAAAAAAAAACTCACAACTCCGATCCATGATCAAGGAACACGTGTATTATTATTATTATTAATATTATATAAGTACTTTGATTTAGAATGTATCGTTATGTAATAAATATGGTGACCGTTGTACTCTGAGCAAAAAAAGTCCCCACCGTCCACCACACTAGGCTTTGTCATTATTTCAATTATTTTTCTGGTAAAGCTCAGTGTGTAAAATTGACCTTCATAACAACAATCATAATATGATATAAAAAAATTGATAACCTACACAATCGATGACGTCACACATTCGCAAATTGATGTCTACATGTTTATTTTACTACTGCCTCTACAGAAAATAGTTACTATTACTACTACGATCTTAGTTATTATTATTATTTTTATTACACTCCTCTTTTTTCCCTCTCTCTCTCTTTGTGAGTAGTAGTAGTAGTGATAGTACTTTGTATGCCGTCTGCTAGTACGACTACTACTACTACTAGTAGTAGTAGTAGGTCGATTGCCCCAATGTGTGTATAATTGGCTTTACTGGGCAGGAGACTCCTTCCTTACATAATTTTTTATTTGTTTTCCTCTCTTTATTCTATTCATTTTGCTCTCTCTCTCTCTCTTTGGCGGGCGCGAAAGAATAAGGGAAGAAAGAGAAGGTTGTTGTTGTTGTTGTTATTTAACATATTATTTGAAGAATTTCAAACATACTTATATATATATAAATTTTATCATGATAATGATTAGAAAAGGAAAACTTAACTTCTTCTCTTTCATACAAAATAGAGGGAAATTTTCTTTTTTATTCGTTATAACTTATTGAATCCTTAGAATTAGTAGGCACTCTGATTTTGTTTGAACTCCTAATCCCATTCCCCCCCCCCCTATATTTCCACACACGTGGTTTTTGTTTTTCCTTCTCTCCATTACGCATCCTTGAAGAGAAACATTAATTATGCTCGTCCCATGATGTCCCTTTAATAATAAACTCTTGATTGATGAACGACTCTAATATAGAGTCTAAAACCAGACATTACACACTGGAACAAGGATTAAATTGAAGGAAGGGGATGGCTCTGTTTTCAGCGGATATTGATTCTCACATCCTGAAGCCTCAAGGAAGAGTTTCCACCACGAGGCTTTTATGATCACGCTCTGACTGGATTTAAATTAAACTAGGGAATCTGAAGAGAGATAAACGTGATTCAAGGATCAGATTCCGCATTAAGCATGAATGCAACAAAGCGTTTTCAAAGTCATGGCTTAGAGATTGGATTCATTTAAATCAAATGGGGCCATTGAATGGTAAGGAACAAAGAATTGAAGTGCTCTCAGGCTCCTAGTAATGTATTTTTATAAGTATTATGTACAAAAACAGAGAGCATTGCACGATAATGGATGTAGATTTGAAGACTCCTCGGCTCTGAAAACATTTATGATTATCAAATATCCATCCATTTTTTCTATAAAATTCAAATTGCCGGGTTTTTTTGTTTATTTTGTAGATTCATGATCCTTCATTTTAAGTCGTAAATTAAAGGCAGGCAAACTATAGGAATGAACAAAAAAGAAATATATAGCCAAGAACCAAATATGGGAGTCGATTACTGATTTACAAAAAAAAAAAAAAAAAAAAAAAAAATAATATATGTGATGGTTTATAGAAACTATTTTATTTCATAGATACGTGGTGCTTCCTTTGTTTCTCAGGTAGATCATCAAACAAGGTATATTATTAGTATTATTATGCTTTATATCATTTATACTATATCTGGTTATATAAAGAGCAATCGGTTGTTGCCAGAAGCATGGGTTTGGAAGCAGTATTACTATTATCTTGATGGATTCTCGAGTTTCTTCTTCTATGGACTCATATACATTCATTCATCCATTCTGGTTTAGTTGGATCAGACCTGGCAATAATGTAAATAAATTATCAATAAATTCAAGAGGAATACAGTCATGTTAGAAATAGTATACATATACAAGTACAAATTGTCACTTGTGTTAACAGAGATTGCACAAATCCCAATCAAAAAGTGTTAAAAAGCAGTTAAAATTCCGAATTTTAATTGATATTTACTTGTAAATAGAATGTTTAATATCATGGTGGAATGTGTAATTTTTAATTTTAATAATGACAATGTCTAATTGATAAATTCCAATTGCCCTCGCCTTTAATAACTTGATAACAAGTAATAATAATAATAATAATAATAATTAAATGAGGCATATTAATTATAGGTTAAAATGAAATGAGTGCATTAATATATTAAAGTTTTTGTGTTTAAAATGCCCTGTGCTCTAATAATAATAATGATAATAATAATCATTTATTGAAACGCGTTGTTGGAACCTGCAAATTACAACTTGCAATATCTGTTTGTGCAAATTTGTACAACTTGTGCAAAACACATACTATATTATAGAGTTTGATAATGTTGAGCTGCTACGATTCTGCTTATTGTATGTACTATTATTGGATTCTGGGCTCAGATACTGTTGTACTTTAATAAGCTTACAATATACACTGCGTTCATAATATCCATGATACAATACGATAGCAGTTGTGTCTTTGATTACTAATGAGGTATTAGAATGATCCTAATTTGAAATGAAGGGATTTACAACTCCTTATTTTTGCTTTGTTTTCATTTTGTAAGAAAATATATTTGAATCTTGATAAAACGAATAAAATTGATCATTTTTAGGACTTTTATCTGATACAAGTCCGCAATTGATTGAGCCAACTTGCATTTGTTATCCCAGATTTGAATAATATTACGTTCATTCCAGGATGTTCCAGAACACATTAATTTGTTAAATATATTTAAATAATGCACTTGCGTATAACTGTCGATTATATTTAAAAATTTAGTTCCCTACATAATATTTTCTTTCAAATGTCGAGAATATTTCCCTTCAAATCCGGAGCCATGAGTACAAATTCCATTCCTAAAGTAGTATAAATTTAACTTACGACTTTCTTTAATATATCAGCTTTATTGACGACTGCTGAAGGATCAGTGCTTGAATGAATGGAAATAGAGCGTACATATTTGCGTAGCAGCATCATTCTGTAAGTCGATCATCTTGGAGGAGGTATTATAATATGTTGTATATGAATAAAACTCTTTACTCCCACAATACAAGAGTTTATATTATTTAAAATCCATGACATCAAGAAGTTTCCTCCTTTAGATTGTATCGGATATCTCAAAGGGGATTTGAATATCTAAATTTAGCAATATGCAAATATTTCAAAGACTATCCGATCTTGATATCCATCACCACCCTGGGTGGCTATAGTTATGTATCGAATATCTCAATATCTGGATACATCTGGATAATTTGCGAGTAATGAAATTCTTTTCTAAAAGTGAAGGAGCTGAGTAAATGCAAATATTCGAGACATCAATCATGTAACTAACTATGGTGTGGACCTCAAAAGTTTTGCGACAAAATATGGGTATATGCGCCGAACTAGAGAGGACGCTAAAGCGATGATATGTTATGTTTTGGCGGTAAGGGGAGATAGGGCCGATAATGGCATGTCTGATACCTCTTAGTTGAACCCCTGACTCTGTAGATATATATATATATATATATATATATATATATATATATATAACAAAAACAACAATTAACAATCCCTCCAACATGGCGCCGCTCTCAGCATACCCATTGATTGATTATTTATTATGTTGCAACCTGGGACCGTGAGTATAAACGCCACGTTACTTAATATAGCATTGAGATTTATAATAACAAAGAAGACGAGCCTTGCTATGACGACTTTTGACTTATCGTATTGACATCTACACTCTATTTCTCTACTTTCATATCTTATCATCTCTGGCCAGATGTCCTTTGCTCTAGGTATGTTATAGTCTACTAACTAACTCGTTACTATAAGGCATACCTATCAATTATGTTAGATTAGAAGCTCCATTGTCCGTAAACGACAACAGCGTCCTCAAAACAAATAAACAAACAGAGCATTATTCTTCTTCATGAATGAATGATAAGTTTGAGCTATGTGTGTTTTTGATACAACATACTCGTGCACTGGGAGCAGTTAGACGCAGAGCAAAAGACATTGTAGAATGGCTTCCCTCCAAATACCATCGCACACCATGTATATTAATATAAAACATTATGTGTCCACATTCTTATCATCAAATATGTATGTTACTTATTATAACTTATATGAGATAGGAGGCAGATATCGTTGAATTTAACGATATCCCAACATTTTTTTTTTTTTTAATAACGTGTACATATATAATAAAATCAATGGTTATCATATGTGTAGCAAGTTTGTTTTCCAATATTGAAAAGGAGAAAATCCACTTTACAGTAGTTTTTTGTCTTCATAAATATAACGGTCAAATATATTTGAAATTCTTTAAAGACCTATACCGCATTGGTTTTTGCTAAAATATAACTTTTAATCAAGAAAGCAAAGATTTTTGTCAATCATCTAATAGAGCAATCGGATAAATGTTACGACTGGACATAGAGCCGATATAGTCCCTCAAAGAATGTTCATCTTTTTCATAGCCCAAGGTATTTATTTAGTTGCAGTTGGCTAGAAGTAGTTCATTTGGTTAAGAACTATTAAAAATCAGCTTAATCCACTATCATGCTGCCCATGAGTCATAATAATAGTTAGTAATGTAAATAATATGCAAAATGCCGAGTGCGAGACTTTGTGGAGTTGGCTCTTCGAACAACAGGTCTTTTTGTTTTCCAAAGCTGTTATCATTTTTCCTTTATTACTACTGAGGGAAGAATATCTAAATAAAGCAAATGAAATGTAAACAAAAAGGGCTCAAGTCCTCGTATAATTATTTATTAGTTCAAAATATACATATAATTTCCTGACATATATTTCAGTTAATTTTCTTCCTCTCATCTATGTTATTATTTATTGTTGTATATATAATGTATATAAATAGCAGCTATTAGCTCAGTCAAACGTCATGGCAGCTCAAGCTGCTTCCCTCTCAACCTTCATCAAATTGTCAGAGTGGCCAGGTTGATGATTTTTTCTTTCTTTTTATTTTACACACCCCATTTGCATATTATTTACATTCCTAATAATAGTTACTAAATAGTCATTAACACCAGATGATTTTTATTCTAGATTGTAGCCGGGTTCCGCCCCCCCCCCCAAAAAAAAAAAAAAAAAATACAGTTGCAACTATTGGAGTCATTATTTAATTAATCGAAATATACATCTTACTACTACCACAAACGAAAGGAGAATGTCTTCTAGAACAATATGAGTGCAGTTCAGACTCATTTTTGAAATATTATTTCAGATAAACTTGACTTCTTGTTGACTTGACACATCATATGTAAGCTAATATCGTTGGTGGACTCGTTATTTCTACCCTTGATTATTATTATCATAAAGAATCATATTATCATATTATTATCATAAAGAAAAAGAAACCTTATCGTCTTTTTATAAGTAGGCTACTACTTATACTGTTTCTACTATGGTATTGCCTGATCTATGCACCCCCTATTTTATTATTATTATTATTATTATACTCGTCCTCCGTCTTGGAGCAATTCATATGATTACATATTTATAATAATAAATGTACATATTATACATATACAAAAGAGTATTATTATAAATGTTTCAAAACGAAAATATTCAAACTTCTAAGAGTTGAAAAATTAAAATAAAATATAATATGATATAATGTTCAAAAAGAGACTAGAAGATCACTACACTACGACTTCTCTAACTATGTAATGTAATAAACTAGGTCAAAACAAACTCAAAACGTGACATGAATGATTAGAACTGCGTCTCTCTCTCTCTCTCTTTTTTTGAGACTTTGTATGTAGTATGTGATGTTACTTTATATTTATGTTTTTAAATCCTAAAATCATTTACATCCTAAAGTACTCCTCCAATCATGAGAGTCTCTCATGATCTAAAATCAATAAATGTCGGCCTTTTATAAAATTATGTGTATTGAAACTAGGAAATGTTTAGATTAGGGGTATCAAACTCATTTCACATCGTGGGCCACAACTGACCCCTAAGCAGTAGACATCGCGGGTCAGACCATTAAAATTATAGCCTACTTAGCTATAAATAATAACCAAAATATCATCATGTCTTCCCTTTGTTTTGATGCAAAGAAAAACAGGGACATTCTTAAATTTAACTCAAAATGTATTGAACAACACTATTACAAAACATTTATCAAAATTGCAAAAAACTATAAGTAACTTGTATAGTTAAAATTATAATAATGAACTTTACAAGAGATTACAATATGAGACTTATAAAGTAAGAGTATAACATGCGCCCCCTCGTGGATAATTCATTAATTACATTTAATTAAAAAATGTAATCCATGTCTTTTATGTATTTTTTTCACTTTCAAATTATCCTGGAGGCCTTATTGAACCTCCTTGCGGACCGGTTCCGGCCCGCAGGCCGTATGTTTGACACCCCTGGTTTAGATAAATCAAAATGATTCCCATATTTTATTTTGTTTTGTTTTTTTGCAAAGAGGGAAATTCAAATATAGTTACATATTATGTACATATATTATATCCAACTGCCTTTACATATTATATTATTACGTATGTTAGTGAAGGTTCACGCTTGAGACAGGTAGGCACTCACTTGAGAGTGTTTTATATATTAGCGTATATATTATATAACGAGTGCCCGTATTTTTTATTTGGACTCTAATTTATTTTTATTAATATTAAGTTTATAATTTATAAACTATCACTTATAAAAGTTATAAGTAAGTAACGTAGTTATGCTTCTGAGTTATGCTGATTGGGAGCAAGCTCCCTAATTGATTCCAGCTACAGATTGAAAATGCGAATGTTTCTACTCATAGAAACTGAAACCAATTTAAAAGGGCTGTTCTATAAAAAATAACATACTAATGAATAGTTAATTAATGGTACACCATCATCAGTGATGATGAATCATCACGCCCCTTTTCGTTCTGATAGAGCGTTTTCCCGTGACGTCATTACTATGTCATTTGACCATATTGAAAGAGGCTTAAAGAACCAAAATTTTTAAGGATGGGAGTGAATATCTCCCATGAATTTGGATCTCACAATAGGAGCTACAAATATAAAGGATTTCTCATTGGCCTCTACACAAATTCAATATACAAGACGTGTTGAGTCTTTTTTCATTCTTAAAGCCATTTGTTGAAGTTTACTTAAGATTTACTTAATTTTTGATTTGTTCATATTCCCCAAACATGGTGGCGTCCCTTTGGTTTATTATGCAATATAAGCCGTCAGTGAAAACGCTGAATTATGTTTTTCAAAAGGTGTTAAGAGGGTCCTTCCTATTCCGTCATATATGCATAGAAAAAGAGACTAGAACACTCATTCATAAAGTCTTTAGCTCAATTTGTCACTAGATTAACATCGATAGATAAATGTCATCAAATGAACTAAACTCTTGATCAATCTCTTGCTCCGTTTTTGGCTTATGGACACTAAAGATGATCTACAAGAACACTGATGCAAAAACTGAATAGTTTTTTTTTGTAACTAGAGACATCTTGACAATTGCCATCGAATGATAGTGTACGTATATTTTTTAAAGAAGTATGGCAGTTTTAGTTATTGAGTATAATTGGCAGTGGCGGCCTTAGCTCGACTTTCAGTGGGGCATGTGTAAATATAACTAGGAATGTAAATAATATGCAAATAGGGTTTTTAAAATAAAAAGAAAGAGAAAATCAACCTGGTAACTCTGACAATTTGATGAATGTTGAGAGGGAAGCAGCATGAGCTGTCATGACGTTTTACTGAGCTAATAGCTGCTATTCTCCATTATATATACAACAATAAATAATAACATAGATGAGAGGAAGAAAATTAACTCAAATTAATGTCAGAAAATTATGTATTTTTAACTAACAATTATTACGAGGACATGAGCTCTTTTTGTTTACATTGTATTTGCTATTGTAGATGTTCTCCCCTCAGTAGTAATAAAGGAAAAATGATAACAGCTTTGGAAAACAAAAAGGGTACTGTACAAAGTGCCAACTCCACAAAATCTCGTACGCGGCATTTTGAATATTATTTACATTCCTAAATATAACCCCCTCAAGAATTTACTACAAAATTTCCTGTCCTTATATAATGTTAATTTATTTTTTTGAATAATATGTGTAACTGACACTCGGGGCTCAACGGTTAAACAGGGGTCATTTAAAATTGTTAATAAAAGTGATTTCTAAAAATGATATCATGAAATACCTTTGAAGGTAAAGTGCCGCATATTTAATTTAATTAACATTTAATATTAAGTTATTTTTTTAAAACTATGTATTTCCCTTCATTTGTGTTTTTGATGTTGATAGATTGAACAAACATTATCTGAACTGGTCAGCTGTGATCCATTTTCTATTATTAAATAAAGAAAAAGAAAAAAAAATAGTCTGACCGTTGGAAAGGTTCAAAGATATGCGATTCCTTTTTTTAGATCAGGGGTAGTCAAAGTTCCATTCTATATAGAGATATACAAAGGCTATCATGTAGAAAATTAAGCTGCTTCAAGGATGTATTTTCTTTAATAAACGTATAGTATATTAAAGATCCTTTATTTATTGCATTGTTGCAAAAAAAAAAAAAAAAAAAAGAAGAGGATCTAAAATCTGACATCTTGAACCTTGTGTAGAAAATTTACTGATACATCAAGAATCTTCTCAGTCCAAAGGAAAAACCTTCCTCCAATTTGTGACTAGATAATAATTCAATATTAATAATTGCAATAAAATAGTACAACATTTATGCATTGACAAAGAACAAGTCTCAGTCATTTTTGGCTTTTGCTCTACAGACGAATGTTGTTCTCGTACATATTACTGCATTATTATGTTTTTGGAAAATCTCTGCATATTCACTGAGGAATAATTTTTTTATATTCTTTTAAATAATTAAAATTTGCTTTACTAATGGATACATAATCACGGCGTTCCCCACTAACATAAATGTGTATATATTTTGTTGTCAGCTGTGGATTACTAGCTATTTAATGTTCTTTTTTAATCTTGATTGGTATAACTCGATTTTATCGGTTGGTAATTAATTATTATTATTGACAATATCAATCAATACTCAATCAGTACAAAATAGAAACTTAGAAGACTGAAGGGAATTTGAAGTGTCTCCAGTAGGTGGGCCACACTCTATTCGAATGATTTGTTAAGCATCATGAATTAACCATGTTATATATAATTGTTGCAATCTGTCACTTCAACGATACAGATACACGTCAAGCTTTTTTGTTCACTCGCAACCTATACTGACAAAAAGGAAAGGAAAAATTTGGAAAAACAACTGTTAGCTGCTACCCTTCTGTATTTTCCTTGTTGCCAGCATTTTAATATTTGGCAGAATTTATTATTTAGATATACTATATATTTATAAATTCTACCAATGTACAAATCAATAGTTACTACTTGTAATATATTCAAAATTCAAAAAAAGGGCGCGCAATCCTTGATTTAATATATATTTTATATATCAGTATCATAAATAATACTAATACCCTTTTTGAGTTCAAAACAAGTAGAGTCAACTGCTTTAAATCAAAAGAGTCAAATGATGAAAATCAGCTGAAGGGAGAATACACATAGTGGTGTTTTTGTTATTCCCAAAAAGCTCGTCGTGATAGAACTGTGTTAAAATTGATATTGAGTAAGACTACCCAACTGTTACTTTTCTTTCCTTCCTTAAGCTCGACATTATCTCAACATTTCCCCCATTTTCAGAACTGATAATATATTAGAGATAACGACGTGTTTTATGTGTAAACGAGAAGAAGTTCCAACTGATATTTAAGAGTACCAAATATAGAACAAACTAATTACACAATGATATAGGGTGTAAATATGTATGTACGTACATATGTATGTACTTATATGTATAGATTATTATAAACATAATGATACTCTCTACTCCCAATGTAAATATGTATGCATATATGTATATGACGAGCGTATTTACCTTTGAACATGTAGGAAGGTAGTTAAGCAGTACATAACACACTTCTAAAAGGTCAGGATGGATTAATATTTAAATCCATTAATATCATAGTCATAGGATAAACATAAATAAATGTTCCCTTTGTTCGTCCGTTTGTTTAAATGAGAAACATGGTCAGGAAGGAGGGCTAGGGAGAAGGGCATGGACTAAGAAATACTTGACCAAGAAAAGAACATAGGGGATTACTTGAGATTACTATGGGATTACAAAATGGGATTTGAAGGCTCAGGAGGCTGAATTTGAAGTTGAGTATAAAGTCAAAAGTGTCTGGAAATTGTCGATGTAGGGGGTTACGTAATGCCAAATGACATTCAACAGGTCGTTTGAGGTGCTTGGATGCTATTTTGATGTTCCCACCCATTCAAATTTAATTTCAAATGAAATATTTAAACATGAAAACAGTGTGCCGTAGGGTAATATGGGCAGTAGAGTGTTTGTTAGTTGGACAATTTAAACAAAATTATCATGCATAATTAGTTAGAATACTCTGATATATTTTTTCTGTGCCATCAAAAACCGTTAGCCGTGCAAATCCCTTCAAAGTTCTGCTATGAACCGGAAGTTCTTTAAAATAGAATCAAATGTAATTGAAAAAAAAAAAAAATATTATATAAGTTCCCTATGAGAAGCAAAATCTTTTTTTTTTGCATTAATTATTAGCAAAAATAATGCTTTTATTTGTAATCAGTTTATGTTTAAAGTGAACGTAGAATAAACCCTGAATATTAATATGTGTTTTATTAATATTATGATGGTTTTTAAGAACAAGCCGATATTGTAATAATCCGGGGTAGATTTCTTATTTGTGACTCTTTAAAATGAATTCCAAATGATGAACTTGCATTTTATCTACATATATAGACGATTTGTTAAAAAAAAAGAGAGCTTATTTTAGAACATGGAAGTGAAAAACAATGAGCAAACATCCAAGGCTGATCAAAAGGAAATAAAGAAACAAATGAGAATAAAACAAATTGAGAATGAAAAACAAAGGCTCGAGATAAACTATTTCGCAAGTTCAAAATTTAGATGACGTGGGCGAAGCCTTTAATGTAATTGATGACAATTCTTCAATACAAGAGGAACAGTTTGTTACGAAAAGAAGCGAGTGAGGAAACATTCAGAGTTCGAGAGAATTGGAAACAAATACTTCAAAAACACCAAGAAGAAAATGGGTTCCTCTGTATTAAGTTTAATGGGCTTAAAAATAAAAACAAGAGCCATTAGAAGAGCACACAACAGTTACATCAAGGCATATATTGAGTCATTCCATTCCGATATAAAGAAAAGAAGTAAAAATAGCCAATGAGCTACTTACAATCAGAGTCGACTCCGACAGTGTAAATTCTCTCAAAACATTCTGAAGTGACGGTTTCTACTGTTGTCTCTATCAACACTGGATATCGTGGTGGAATGGTTAGGTTCATTGTAGAAAAATTGGCAATGACATGTCAATGGATTATTTGTATATTTCATGTGAATGAATTACTATTTTAAAAGATTTTCAATTACTCTGATGCCAAAACAAAAGGACCGAGAACTTAGTCAGGCGAACCCTCAAATTTTTAACTTTCCCTGAAACATAGATCCAGCAATGATCGTTGCAATCAAGGATATTGATCCAAATATTGACAAAGATTGTTACTAAAGTTTGAGCAGAGATTAAGAATATAACTTCAGCACAATCCCTACTAATTACAACTAGTGATTCATAATAATTTTAGATTTGGTAAACTTTTTCAAATAGTCAACACTCTAACGTAGTGATTCTTAACCTTTTTCGAGGGGCTTGATCCCCACAAGTTCCATACATGCATTCATCGAACCCATCGTAGTTGAAAAAATAAAATGTGCATCTTCGAAAAGGACTGTGGCCAATGATGGCCAGAATCCTACGAGTGGAGTGAACTAAACCCAATGGGCATCCCAAAATATAAATGCTTAGTTAATTATTATTATAGTTCATTACATAACAAAAAAATCTAAAAAAATGGATGTCAATTTCAATACCCAAGGGTTTATAGATCAGTGTTGATGTGAAAATCAACTTTTAAAGGTTTTGTCTCAGTTTTGACAATTTACAAGTCTTGGTCTACTCTTTAAAGTCTTACCCTTGAAGTAAATCCAATTAAAAATTTCCTTTCCTAGAAAAAATAAGAATAAAAAAATAGAATATTTCTTTTCTATTGGCTCGTTAGTCTGGGTAGGAATCTATTCGTCTATGTACATCCCTCCAAGCTTTGGTTTTGACTGAGGTGATCTTAAATACAACACTGTTTACGAGTTCAATTTACATAATTGATCATATTTTTAAAGAGTTAAATCCTTCATACTCCCCATTATTTTTAACATGACGCAGTTGGCATGAGGTACATCCATGAGGTCCCCGAGCCCTTTCCCAATTTAAAATACTAACCATACCCCTGATTTTCAGTGGAGGTCATAGGATATGGATATTTCAGATTCAGAGTCAGTAGAAAGGGATATTCAAAATGTGTCTATATATTGTTCTTATTCTACATACCTTTAGTGTGTAGACCCATGAAGGATGAGACAAAGTCAGTTACTTGGGGAGTCACAAATGATCAAAGTCATTTTATACTTCATTCAATAAATATTTTCGAGTAACCTCCTCAGCTTTTTCAACTTTTTACATCTGATAACTTAAGTCCCTTGGGGATTAATTCTCTCAACGGAAAGGTTGTTATTTAATCAAGTCCTTCTCTTTCACTATTAGACCATTCCCTATTTAATATGCAGCAGAGATATTCAACAAACTGATTGACAAGAGAGATCATCAAAGCTCAACCATTAGATTTACAAAAAAATAAAAGCCAGGAAACCAACAAGGAAAAACACACAAACAAAAAGAATATCATTGTTAAATGACAATGATTGATGTGTAGTTAAACAAGGAAGATTATATTCAAGGTCTCAAATATTAAAAGGTATTTTCGTAATTCATGTCAACGAGTTATAATTTATCATTATCTAAGAAAATGTTCATTCATCAGGTGGTAGTGCTATCCTTGTATTGAATGTTTCAAATTTGTAATAGTTGTAGTTAAAATTGAATGATGTAAGAGATATGTACAAATATATAATATGTATACACGTCGAGCTTTTTTGTCCACTCGCAACCTCGAGTGACAAGAGGGAAAGGAAAAATTTGGAAAAACAACAACTGGTAGCTGCTACCCTTCTGTATTTTCCTAGTTGCCAACTTGTTAATATTTGGCAGAATTTATTATTTAGATATACTATATATTTATAAATTTTACCAATCACAAACCAATCGTTACTACTTGTAATATATTCAAAATTCAAAAAAAAAGGCGCGCAATCCTTGATTTAATATATTTTTTATACATCAAAATCATAAATAATAATAATAATACCCTTTTTGAGCTCATAACACGTAGAGTCAGCTGCTTTAAATCAAAAGAGTCAATTGATCAAAAATAGCTGAATGGAAAATAGAGTGTCTTTTTGTTACTCCCAAAAAGCTCGTTGTGAATATCTACTCATATATAGAGAAAAGAGAGGTTTGATATACACAGGGACATAATACATAGAGCTAGGAGGAACAAACTGCCCATTAAGAAAAAATAGATATAAAAATCGAAGGTAAATACCAGGAAAATTTACAAAATTGTGGAGAAAACATAAAGGCAGGATTCGTCACTGGATATCCATAGGAAGATTTTGATTTCATAAATGAAGGACAGCGTCTATATTTTTGAAATTAATTAATTAAAGAAACAAATATTAATGGTCTACTGTTTAAAAATAGGAGATTTCGTGAATTTTTAAAAAAAGTTCCTGTACATATCAAAGGAGGATTTATCATCCCTTTATCTAAATTAATTCACAAATTTGCATCTTCTCAAAAGTTCCAAATTTCAAATTAAATACTTAAATACTGAAAATGTAATCATAAAATACATATACATCAGGCTCCCCATAAAGATAGCATATTTTATTATTTAATATAAATTTCGATATTTATTCAAAGAATCTATTAATTAAGCCCACTTATCAAGATTAACTAAACTTATTTGAAAGATGGGTCTGTTTTAAATATAATATATATTAGTAGTTTATGTGTAAATATACATATTTTGAAAACTTACCCGTGAGTCTGTATTTCTAATATATCATCGAACATTAATTATGACAAATAAATGATTGTTTTACATCATGAGGGCAAAGAAGCAAAGACATTTTGCTCAAAAATAAATACTTTGTCAAAGCCTCCATTGTGTGCAAATTGGTCAGAACGGCAATAAATGTAAAACATCGCCAGAAGCTTCGCCATGAACAAACAACTGATAATACAATGATTCAAAGAATAATGTATATTAAGTCACTAGCATTTAGACTCAAAACTCTTCCCAGACAATATTATAATAATAATCACTCTTTAAAAATAATGTTAGCAAAACTGACTCTAAGCCTTTATCTTTTTTGTGAAACATTGTTGACTGTATTATTATAATAATTTATAACTTTCAGCTACAAAGTACTCAAATTATCATCTCTGATAAAAAAAAAAAGATTTTAAAGAAACATGTACATAGAGGAAAGGAAATTCATTAAAAATATCTTTGAAATTCCATGGTATATAATGGTATAACTTCAACTTCAACTTCTTTGGTCAACAATCGAAATAATGGACACGCTTAAAAAAAAACAAATATAAATTTATATATACAATATGTGAATGTATCGTTTGAAGGGAGCCCATTTGAAATATTACATAACATAATATATATGTATAGTATATAATTGTCTACAAAGGCTACAGAATCCTCAATATAATTATAATTTGTAGAAGATACATAGAACTATTGATATTTGTGTGCCGCCCATGAATGTAATGTCTATGTTGAAAAAAAAAACATATACAAAATATATCAAAATTTAAAGACAAACATGTTTGTAACAAATATTTATGTATAAAAGTCATTATCCTTTCTGAGTCTGAATAAAAGACAACGCCATTAATAACATACATTTCTTTATTAACAAATTATATAATTAATTATCACAGATAGATACTTATAATAATAATAATAATAAAAATTAATATATAAATCAATAATAGATTTACTACTATCTTAATCCACAATATTCTCCAACCCATGGTTGTCACAAAATCTTTTGATTCAGTGATTACATTCCATAAGATTCTGAAAACAGTCAAAAAGGTGTGTTTGTTGCATGACTTTTATGAATTAAAATGAAAAGCTAAGTTTGTTAGTAACTTGGACCAATGTCATGGATTGAATTGCTATTCAATTTGAGTAGATAGGCTTATATATAAGCCCTTTAAAAAAAACAAAGAACAAAACCCAACATTTTGAAAGCTACGTGTTTCATTCAAAATTATTTAATGAAACAACAGAAAAAAAAAACCCAAAACAACTAAATAAGTACATAATATTATTTAAATATATATTATATAATATAAAAAAACTGCGTTTTCAAAGAGTAGACTCCACATCCTGAATGGTTTTTGGACCTTTACTGCTGCTGCTACTACTACTACTACTAATACACGGAGGAACGATTGGAGGATCCACTTTTGTTGCTTTAAGGGGTCCATTATTTCCAGACTTGAGAGCTGAGGATTTGAGTAACTGTTCTTTCCATGAGTCAGGTGTAGTAGGGTTCTCATAGCCTGGAGGTGGAAGGATTTGTAGGGGAGAGACCATTTGAATGAGAGGAACGCTCTCATTTCCACGATCCGACTGTAACGAATATGATCTGGAATTAAAAAATAAAAGAAATAAATAAATAGAGGTTGCGTGTTAATAAAAGACAATTTATCCGTTCTATTTTTTGAATAATATTAATAATAAGTCGATGTAATAAGAATATTATAATTAAAGTATGTAATTTTAATTTCCGCCATTGTCAAAATTAATTTTCCATTCTTAATGCATATAGGCCCATATATTGACTAACTATGCAAGTGTACTAAAGACGACGTAATTAGTTAATATGATTTTTTATATTTTATAAGAGATGAATACAAACAAAAGTTTTAAATATGAATAAATATATTTTAAAATAAATAAATTAAAAAGTTTTCATCAAACGAAATCTACTTTAATATTAAAAAGGATACATTAAAAAAACAAAAAAAACCGATGAATCTTTAATCAATTGACCTTCTACTTGTTATTATTTTGTTTGTTTTTATCACGAGCTATATATATATATATATATATATATATATATATATATATATATATATATATATATATATATATATATATATATATATTAAACCTTTAATTATATCCATTAACAGTTTAATAAATCCTCAATTTCTTATACGTTGGATTAAAGCAAAAAAAAAATGATATTTGAAACTTTGAACTTTTTATTTTCTATTATTATATTATCTCCGCTCACCCTAGATTTTTCTAATTTCTTTTATTTTCCACTTATTTCTTTCGTACTCTGTTTGATCTTAAAGAAACTTTAATTTTTTTTTTTTTGCTAGATTTGTGAAAGATAAATTGAATTAAATATATATATATATATATTTAAAAAGGAAAAAAAAGAAAAAATTAACTTTTTCCCTGTCATATGTTTAATGGGTTTACAAAGTGCTAATACTGCATCTCCTTCGTTTTTTTTAAAGGTATTAAATTTATATAATAAATATGTATAAAATACTTTTCAAATTAATAAATAAATAAATAAATAATTAATCATATTTCCTTCCTTCATATGAAAGTAAATCCAATTAATATTAAATGCTTCAAGATTGTCACAGCAATTTATATAAAAATGTATATAAAATATGTTTGAATGATCAAAAGTTGGGGGGGGGGGGGGTTCTGTTAGGAAAAAATATATATTACAGGAGAATACACATATAAATTTTTCAAAAATAAAAATAATAAAAATATACATCCTAAGGCTTTTGATTATAATTAATCAAGTTGAGTTAATAATAATAATAATTTTTGCTATCGGAGCAACAAGGAAAAAGTACATGAGTATAATGACAAGAATTGTACCCATATTTTTAGGGAATATATACTTAGAGTGGCGTCTATAAGAATGTAAATAATATGCAAAATGCCGCGTGCGAGATTTTGTGGAGTTGGCTCTTCGAACAGTCCTTTTTGTTTTCCAAAGCTGTTATCATTTTTCCTTTATTACTACAGAGGGGAGAACATCTACCTGATGGTAAAGATCTCGCATGAAGGAATACATGCATTAAGGTTAATAATAAAGCAAATAAAATGTAGACAAAAAGGGCTCAAGTCCTCGTATAATTATTATTAGTTAAAAATATATAATTTACTGACATTCATTTCAGTTAATTTTCTTCCTCTCATCTATGTTATTATTTATTGTTGTATATATAATGGAGAATAGCAGCTATTAGCTCAGTAAAACGTCATGACAGCTCAAGCTGCTTCCCCCCTCGACATTCATCAAATTGTCAGAGTGGCCAGGTTGATGATTTTTTCTTTCTTTTTTTCTTACAAGCCCCATTTGCATATTATTTACATTCCTATATATTTGGAATCTGTATTCCAATCAAATCAAATAAAGAATCTTTGGAAAGCAGAATTTTTTTCTATAACTCATATTAAATCACATTTTCAAGTATTTTCACATATCTAAAGGACTCGTAATTTAGGTTTGTAAGATAACGGGATGAAGGAAAAGGCTAGTAAGTGAAATATATTCATTATTTTAAGATATCAGTGACTAAAAGTTTTCCTTTCAAGATATTTAGTATCCACAATTTAACATTTATGCAACGGCGATTTTGTAAAAAAATCTATATTTAACATTCCCTTCCTACAGTCAAATACGGATAATAGCATATTAATGTGATCCCAAAAGGATAAAATGATCCTTAGACTCTCCCTCAATGATCTAAAGATTTGAGCCCATTCAACTTTTTGAATTAAGTACAGTTTGAAGTAGTCAAAATTTAATGAAAAACACTTTACAACGAATAAAACACGTAACTTTGAATAGTTTTTAGAGAAATTATTTCCCTTGAAAATTTAGATGTTGTTTATTTTTTTTACTTTAAGTTCTAAAGTCTTAAAAAAAGTTATATTTGTAACAAAGTGTTTACGGTTTGAATTTAAATTCCATTTATATATTTCGAAATTGAAGTTTTATATTTATATAGTACATTCTACAATTTTTTCTAAATATAACATATCGTAACTCTCACAAATTCATTACTTGAAACTCATTAAGGGTTTTGTATTAATATTTCAACACAAAAAAACAAAAACAAAAAAAAAAAGGAGCTTTCCATTGGTGGTGGATAATTTATTTACTTTTCATATGAAGAACAACAATTTCTTAATTCGTTTCGACACATTTTGTGTCGTTTTTGTCTATTCGTTACATTTTGTCTCACCTAAGAGGAGTTTTTATTTTTGTTTTTTCGGGAGGATTTTTATTTTATTTTTGTAGTTAATAACCAATTTTGTTTTGTCACTTTCATATATAATTTTTTTATTTGTCTTGCTTCGTTACATTTCGTCCAAATGTTCCTCACGTTTTGTCACATTTTGTATGTCAAGAAAAGAAAAGTTTTGTTTAAGATGAAACATAAAAAAAAAAAAAAAAAGAAAGAAAGAAAGAAATGTCTTGTCTCGTCTGCATCGTTTTAAAAAAAAACAACCAAAACATTAATTGTTCACAAATACCAATATTTGATTGCGTCCCAACTGAGAAAATGAACACTAATTTGTACATTCCTCCAGGGGCGTACTGGGGCGAAAATTTCCACCGGGCAAAGAGTAAATATCTTGTACGAAGGGGCGCCTAGTAAAGATTTCAGAGGGGCGCACCGGTCATTGACCGGTTGACCGCCGGGCCAGTACGCCCCTGCATTCCTCTCAAATGAGCATTACTTAATATACATGCAATATAAAATTCATTAGACCATATGTAGCTCCAAGATAGACCTATCTAGGAAATAAACACTTGAATAAATTATGTATGCATGAACTGACAATGAATTCTTCCATGCTAAGATATGTATGCTCACAATGATTTGTATACTATTTATAGGAGTTAATTAAGAAATGAACAAAAAAAAAAAAAGTACTAAAAACTGTCAATTAAATGGAGAAGTAATGAAGTAGTCAACTCATTATGTTTCTAAGCAATTTAATTAGATCATTTATTTATTTATTATAATTATTTATTGGGAAAGTACTAAGTCAAAATTTATGTACTGTGTTCCTATACGAGGTTGCGTGGAAAACACATTCAATTGTATATATTGCATACTTGTAGCATAATATATCTAATTAATTGATGAAGGATTTGATTAAATAACCATAAATAATACCCTATAAATATAATTATTCAACCATATATATATATATATAATGAGGCCTATTTTTCTTTCCTTGTAATAAAAGTAAAGTTTTGATAAAATGAGTCTGATTATTATGTAGGCATAGAAAGGTATATTTATTGAGATATTTCATAATAGCACATATTTTTACGAGTTTCTTTTTTAATTAATTTTAATATTCATGATAAATTCTTATATAGTGGATCTATTTGAAAGAATGTGGTGTTCAGTATTATCTAAGGGGATAATTGAATCTCTCTACCCTCAATGGTTGACGCAAATTACGTATTATGCAAATCGATATTGTCTTTATTTTTTTGTCTTTCTTTCTTTCTTTCTTTCTTTCTTTCTGAGGATAATATTATTATCATTAAGATAGACATTAACTACAGTCATGGAGAGAGCAGTCCGTCCAATTGGAAGGGATTTGAACTTGTAGTATGAACAAGTATTTTTTCCCTCAAAAATAATAGAAAATGTCAAATCCAAAGCTGTAAAACAAAAGTGACTCAACACAACAGATTATCTTGACTACGAGACAACTTTTTCCGCCAAAAGATGTCGCTTTTGAGGTGCATCAATGTATATAATATCACGACGAACTTTTTGGGATAAACAAAAACACTATACTGTATTCTCCCTTCAGTTGATTATTTTCATCATTTGACTCTTTTGATTTAAAGCAGCTGATCCTACGTATTATGTACTCAAAAAAGGGTATTATTATTATTATTATTTATGATTTTGATGCATAAAAAATATATTGAATCAAGGATTGCGCGCCCTTTTTTTGAATTTTGAATATATTATAAGTATTAACAATTGGTTTGTGATTGGTAGAATTTATAAATGTATAGTATATCTAAATAATAAATTCTGCATAATATTAACAAGTTGGCAACAAGGAAAATACAGAAGACTAGCTACCAGTTGTTGTTTTTCCAACTTTTTCCTTTCCCTTTTGTCAGTTGAGGTTGCGAGTGGACAAAAAAGCTCGACGTGTATACATATTATATATTTATACATATCTCTTACATCATTCAATTTTAACTACAACTATTACAAATTTGAAACATTCAATACAAGGATAGCACTACCACCTGATGAATGAGCATCAGAAGTTAAGATTATAATATTATATTAAGACATAATAACTCTCAGTAAATAGTATATATCCAACAATGTAAAATGGAAAGAAAAATCCATTTAGAAAAATAAAATTTAGTCTCCACTGACCCCTCGTTACTCTCGTTCAATTGACAGTTTTATAAAATATAAATCTTAAAGGCCTTATTTGTTTACTCCCTTTAGAATCTCCAATTCTCAGACACCTTCCCCATTACATATATAAGAATATGTAAACCACTTTTTTGTTGTTGGTAGTATGAACATAAATAATAAATCTCAACAATTAATTGTTCCTATTTTGATATATACTTTTATTTTTCGTAAGAGAGAAAAGACCAAATAAAAATTACATATTACATATTGTGTATAGTAGTGATGTAAACAAGCCGAGTTTAGCCAAGTACAAGCCTACGTAACTCCAAGACCAAGGAAGCCCCAGCATTAAAATACAAAGTTCAAGTCTACAAACAATCCCAACAAATACATAAGGTATATCAACGAGGTCAAAATCGATACTCAATGAAGCAAGAGGTCTGACCTATTATTTTAGGTATTCAACAATTTGAAAACTAAAATCGAGCGTAATTACATAGCTCTTTCCCTTAGTAACATATTTCTTTTTACAGAATTATGTGCAATATATTCTATTCTATGTACAAGGATGATTTTTATACCAAATGATCCCAAATGAATAAAATGGCATATAAAGGCACAAAGCCATGAAAAAAGTACATTCAGTGTACAGCTTTAACGCTCACACCTACCATTGGTATGTACATACATAGGAATGTAAATAATATGCAAATGGGGTGTGTAAAATAAAACGAAAGAGAAAATCATCAACCTGGCCACTCTGACAATTTGATGAATGTTGAGAGGGAAGCAGCAGCTTGAGCTGTCATGACGTTTGACTGAGCTAAAAGCTGCTATTCTCCTTTATATACTTATACAAATGAAGACTTCAATAATAAATAATAACATTATGTATGTATACCATAGATGAGAGGCAGAAAATTAAATCAAATTAATGTCAGAAAATTATATATTTTTAACTAATAATTAATTATACGAGGACTTGAACCCTTTTCTAACATTGTATTTGCTATTGTAGATGTTCTCCCCTCAGTAGTAATAAAGGAAAAATGATGACAGCTTTGAAAAACAAAAAGTACTGTTCGAAGAGCCAACTCCACAAAATCTCGCACGCGGCATTTTGCATATTATTTACATTCCTATACATACACATGTATGTATATTCGAATTAAATATTCAAACAAAAGTAGTCAAATGCTCCTGCTAGCTTGATCATTGGTTAACTTTTTACTTTTATTTTTATTTACTAACGTTTTTCCCCCACAAGATGTCGCTTTTTCAAATAAATTTTCTAAAACTGACTTGTATTTTAAAGTTCGTAATCAAAAGCCTTTAATTATCATATCAGAAGATTTTACCTAACTTTTCAAGAGAATGGGATAATCAAATCCAAGCTTTTGCAGATTTTTAACAAGCCATTTACATGTATGCCAAGTCTAGTTCAAGCTTTTCTAAATCAATAGTAAAAAACCTCTTTATATTGAAAAGGAGAATTATTAAAGTGTAGGGGTCATATTTGTATTATAAATAATTTGCCATTGTTTTGAATTTTTTTTTAGAAACAATGATTTTGAAGCACATTTCTTCAAGAGGGAGATTACAGCTCGTAATCCAAGGATGTACTGTACATACAATCTACATATTATTATGTTAGAATTTCATTTTTTTTTTTGCTTTTCACCAAGAGGCTTCTGGACTCAAATACCTTCATGCATATTTAATGTCCTTACTTTAAAATTACATTTATTGCTCACGGAAGACATTAAAAATTCATGGATAGGCAAGGATTATAAAATGCTTTAAATTTTAATATAATATTAATTAATTTCTTTGTGCAATAAGAGTTGTATTAATATATTGTATGTATATATAAAAAAAAATACACAGTCTATTCACTGAAAAAAAAACAACACGGGTTTTTCCTTCTAAGCACATTGTCAAAAAATGGAAACTGACTCGTCGAGGGACTTTTTTTTTTTTACATATTAGTACATTATTAATAATATTAATACTATAAGAGAATTCATATCTATATAATATTCATGTATTTTTGGAGGGTATAAATTGGCAAAAAAGTGGATGTTCCATGCCAACATACCAACCATTTAAACAGCTCTTAGTGTGTCTCAATAGTCGATGATACTACAACAAAAGCTTTGACAAAATAATTATTTTAAATAATTAGAATAATTAGAAATGTTTATTAGTTTTTCAATTTACTGCGTTTCTCTGTTAAATATAAATGCAACAAAACATATTATTATAAAGTCTCGACGTTAATGTATCGTATTCATCAATCAAATAATAATTGAATTCATCTACCAGGTCCACAAATTGACAAATCAAATTTCTGATTTGATTTACATCATAAGATAATAATGAAATTTCAAAATTTTGACAAAATTTCATATCGATTATCATAGAATATGGATCTTATTTATTAACTAACTAACTAGTAATAAAATAAATTCTAACTTGCATTGCGATCCAGAAAATACTATGAACCAAATAATAAAATATTGAGTACATTAATGAGGCAAAATAAAAGATATTATTAGATAGGTCACAAACGCTCTACACTTTAAATATCCTTAACAAATAAAGAAATATCGTATTTCAATGTATAATTATGATTGATTAATGTTTAGTGCACAAACGGATTAGATCGAAAATATTTTAACTTATAGATATGCTCTTCTACTTTATCTCAGGTATTTGATAAAGTTTTGCAAAGGATCCAAAAATCCTAAATATAAACATAATAAATAACATCCGTCAATGGTCAAAAATCCTAAGAGATATAATTATAATAAAATTTATTCAGTTTTGCATGCTGAGAAATCGAATCCTACTTTTTGAGCTTTTCCAACTTCAACTGCAATTTAAGCCTAGAAGAATTACTCATTTTGTACATAAAAAAATATTAAGCTCTTAAGGGCATAAGCAGTGAGAATAGGCCCAAAAGTTGACTAAAACGTTTATACATAAATAAATAATTCTTTGACTATTACATGAAGTTGATTAATAAGGAATGAATTTAAAAGCTGAGACCCTCAGCTTTCAAACAAGATGTCAAGCGCCCGATAAAAATCCTTAACTAAGAAATCTCATCTGTGTAAATTGTCATTCAATTTCGATCAAAAGTCTACGCCAAATTAAAGACTCACGGTGAAGCTACTCAAGTAGTAGCACGCAGAAGGATTGGGAAATCAGCTGAAATTCCAAAATGGAATCTGCATTAAATACACTAGCTATTTTTTTAAATAATACTTTACTTATACCACTTGAGATTTTCGACTGTTGACCAGTGCTATTAATATATAAATTTTACAGAATAATGAAGACACTTCTATAATGATTTTTCACTCTGTTATTTTGCTGGGTTGTAAAAAAAAAAAAAAAAAAAATTAACCATTGCCCCGTTATAGAAAATAACCTTTTAATAAAGATACGTTACTTTTACTACAAATTAAATAAATATCCAGTACTCCATTCAAAAGTAACTTAATTACATTATTTATTAGATAGAAGCAAAAGTAATGTTATTAATTTTATTTTCTTGGATTCATGATAAACCCCCAGTTTGTATAATTTTAAATTGAAAAGTTACAAAAAAAAAAAAAAAAAAAAACAATTTATTCTTTCTCATCTTTTAAATTCCTGACTCCTTCTTCATATTTTCCATTTGAAGCATTCTCTGTATAACAACAACATAAAACATAGTCTGCAAAACTGCACATGTTGCCTTTAAACATTATTGAGAGTACGTAAAATCGAGAAAAAAAAGAGGATATTAATTAATTAACTTACAGATGTAGTTAATTTATACTTTAAATAACTTTAATTACTCATATCTCATATATCACCAGATTTAGTCCGACTTTTTACCCATGAATTAAATTCAACATTCTCAAACCTTTGGTAAACCCTTAACAATAAATCCCTCGTTACAAAGTAATCCAATAATATTACATACATACAATAATTAGGAATGTAAATAATATGCAAATGGGGTGTGTAAAATAAAAAGAAATAGAAAATCATCAACCTGGCCACTCTGACAATTTAATGAATGTTGAGAGGGAAGCAGCAGCTTGAGCTGTCATGACGTTTGACTGAGCTAATAGCTGCTATTCTCCTTTATATATACAACAATAAATAATAACATAGATGAGAGGAAGAAAATTAACTGAAATTAATGTCAGGAAATTATATATTTTTAACTAATAAATAATTATACGAGGACTTGAGCCCTTTTTGCTTACATTTTATTTGCTTTATTAACCTTAATGCATGTATTCCTTCATGCGACATCTTTACTATCAGGTAGATGTTCTCCCCTCAGTAGTAATAAAGGAAAAATGATAACAGCTTTGGAAAACAAAAAGACCTGTTTGAAGAGCCAACTCCACTTATTTATTACAAGCCCGATTTGCATATTATTTACATTCCTAACAATAATGTATTACCAAGTAACGCGTGACTGCTCTACACTTCCAATTAGGTACACATTTATAACGAAAATTTGTGAGTTTTGACTCAGACAACTCATGATCAATGTGCTTTTTTTTTTCTTCTTTTTTTTCAAAAAACATTTTATTGTGTGAGAAAAAAAAAGTACAAAAATAGTAATTATGGAGGTAAAACTAACTCTCTCTCTCTCTCTCTCTCTCTCTCTCTCTTCTACCTTTAGTTTCACATCTACCTACCTATAAAAACTTATATATGGATAAATACTTTTGTATGCTTTCTTTAAATAAAAACTTGTTTCCGAAAAATATCTTTATCTAGAATGCTTCCATGTTAATTTGTAAATACTTTGGTTTGTATTTTTAGAGTGATAGGTAACAGGAGGTCATGATGTTTTACTGAGCTACAAGCTGCTATTCTCCATTATATATACAACAATAAATAATAACATAGATGAGAGGCAGAAAATTAACTGAAATATATGTCAGGAAATTACATATTTTTAACTAATAATAATTATACGGGGACTTGAGCCCTTTTCTAACATTGTATTTGCTATTGTAGATGTATGCCAAAGATGAGAGATCTTTACTATCAGGTAGATGTTCTCCCTTCAGTAGTAATAAAGGAAAAATGATAACAGCTTTGGAAAACAAAAAATACGTTTCGTAGAGCCAACTCCACAAAATCTCGCACGCGGCATTTTGCATATTATTTACATTCCTACTTATGAAAAGGAAAAAGTGGCTCTCAACTTATGGTAAACATACGCTCGCCGGGATTCCATCTATTTTCACATCACACCATAAAAAAAGGATCATACTTTTTTAGGGGTAAGTATAGAAGACTACATAAATATCTCTTAAAACCTAATATATTATGCGGCAGATATTTTCTTGTAAGTTTCATGGAAGGAACTCAAATATGGGGATAATTTTAACTCTGTGTTCCAAGATTTGATGTCATCTCTACCAAACTACATTTTAACCTCTTATTCCTAGAATAGAAGTGAATATATTAAACGCAGATTTAATAATTTTAGATGTAGATTCTAGATATATAATGTGACTATGTACAAATGGGGCCTATTCTGGGACGATCAATTTTATCACTATGTATGAGGTATAGCTTTTTTTCAATGTATGTTCTTTATCGTTTTGGATATTTGATCCAAATTCTGTGAATTATAACGGCTATTATCAATTATTATTATTAGTTAATGAGGAAACTGAATGAGACAAATATATATATATATATATATATATATGTATTTATATAGAAATTATGAAGGAGTGAGGTTCCATATAATTTATTTTAATGGTTTTATCGTTCAGCTCATATATATACATAAATGGCAGTCATAATTATATATATATATATATATATATCATATAATAATATTTATATATTATTATAAAAATAAAAATATCTTTTCATAATTAATATAAATTTGTTTTCAAAGTTAGTTTCCTTATGGAGAGAAAACATCGCAGAAAAATATAGATAATAAAGAAAGAAAAAGGGGGAAAAAAAAGGCTATTTTTATGGCCTTTTAAGAGTTTTTATTATTATTGTTATTTTGCTTAAAATTAGTCTCAAGGACATACAGAGAGAGAAAGAATGAAAGAGAGATACAACTTTATATATATATATATATATATATATATATATATATACCTACATAAAATATAGAAACTGAGGTAAAAGAACAAGCCAAGATTTGTCAAAATGACTTAGCATTTGAAGCTCTGGAAGTCAAAGTTTATATATATATATATAAATTCATTTGAGGCTATCACAATTCTCTTTTTCAATGGAAAAAGTGTGGGCTGTTGAATGTAGAGTGAAGCATTCAAATGTGGAAGAAAGCAACATCTACCTTGGTTCTGTAGAGGAATTATTCATAATTAATTACATTTTTTGTAGACAAATTCCTCATTTTTTAATATATATATATATATATATATATATGTATATATTTGATAATTTAAAGAATTTTTTATATATAATATGTACACTTCTTATCAATGGAGTTGTGGTTAAAGTTTATCGTCTCCAGATTTGACTGTATGCTTTTACAATGATGCTACAAAGAACAGTTGTAGAAGCCTTCAAGGGAAGGGAACAATTTTGAACCAATTTGAAGCAGCATACAATTTATACATCAGGGTTATTTATTGTGTCAAATAATATATGGTCAGCACGTCAAAACGACTTTTAATTTATTTAAGAAGGATATATATAAAATATATATACAAAATTTGCGCATTTTTCATTCTTTCTTTCTGCGGAAAATAATATTATTTATTTGTTCAGACTAATGTTACAAATATGGAGTATTTTACAATTTTAGCAAACTTTGCCAAAAAACAAAGAAAGAAAGAAAGAAAGAAAGAAAGAAAGGAAATGAAAACGCAACTTATCTTTGCAAATCGATTGATGGATTGATGAAGGAGTGATGCTTTTTAGATTGATATTATAGTAGGGAGATTGAGAGATTTAAAACTTCCAATTACTATATAGAAACAAGTTTCATCAAATTCACAAATTTTGTAGTATTTTGTACGATTTGAAGTAGAAACACTCACATACATATATTGTATATATATTCATATATATTGAATAAATTCCCACTAGATACCAGATGGAGAGAATGAGGCCTTTTTAAAATTTCTAGTTAGTTTACTAAGGCTCAATATCTTTGAGTCACTTTTGGGTCCATGAGTGTTTTGTTCATTTGTTCATGCCCCATTTGCTAATGGAGTTATGAGTGTTGTTTACATTGCTGTTTGTTTAATAAGACTCTATGCATTTCCGTGTCATATTGACACTATGAATACTCTTTTAGTTTGCTCATGTTCTATTGGTCAACTATCAACTGATTTTAGGTCTTTTTTTCTTACTCATTTTTGAAGAAAGTTTATAGGATGCTATTAATATTGCACACAATATAAACTAACTTGATCGTACCTCACAACCCTTCCTCCAAAAGGAGAGAAAAAAATGAAACAAAATCAGTTGGAAATTTGTTTGTTCTTCCATACTCTGAGATTATTCCTTTTATGTAACCGATATATCTGGTGTATAAAGAAATCTCCTTCTTAATGATGTCAAAAATGATATGGTTAGGAATGCAAATAATATGCAAAATACCGCGTGCGAGATTGTGTGGAGTTGGCTCTTCGAACAACAGGTCTTTTTGTTTTCCAAAGCTGTTATCATTTTTCATTTATTACTACTGAGGGGAGAACATCTACCTCATAGTAAAGATGTCGCATGAAGGAATACATGCATTAAAGTTAATAAAGCAAATAAAATATAAACAAAAAGGGCTCAAGTCCTCGTATAATTTATTATTAGTTTAAAATATATAATTTCCTGACTTTAATTTCAGTTAATTTTCTGTCTCTCGTCTGTGGTATACATACATAATGTTATTATTTATTTTTGATGTCTTCATTTGTATACATATATAAAGGAGAAATGCAGCTATTAGCTCAGTAAAACGTCATGACAGCTCAAGCTGCTTCCCTCTCAACATTCATCAAATTTTCAGAGTTACCTGGTAGATTTTCTCTTTTTTTTTATTTTACACACTTGTTAGTATTACATGTTAGTATTACTAACCTATGAAATAAAATTACAAGTGTTTCATGGTGCACCATTTCGATATCACAATATGTAAGTAGTATTGAATTATCTTAAATTTGTTAGTAGTATACTCTCTTAGGATATATTGAGAGATCATTTGAATAATGCGGACTAAGGTAAATAAATTGTTTAACTTACCCACAAAAGTACATATATAAATAAAATGTTTTTATATTTATAAATTAGGTGTTAGCAGGACTGATACTAATAGTAATTATCGAAATTATCATTTTTGGCAGCAAATTGATATCGATCAGTAATGAGGATGAGCACCATAAGATACACACAAACCTTAAATACATTCATTATTATTCAAATCTTTGGAATGGTAGCTTTAGTGACTTATTTGGTTCTGGAAGAAAACCTTTCGCCAAATGTAAATACAAGTGCGTTTCGCCTTATACATTTCATATCTATCTATTTTATTTTATTAAGTCTTCAAAAATTAGCAATTTTCAACATACTTTTCAGTAACTGTTACCTCTCAAAGAAAAATACAACAATTCCATTTTCTTATTACTCAGCGGCAATAATACATGGCAGAGACAGCTGTGGTCCTGAAGCTGCCGAAGGTATACGAGAATTTCGTGCCAAATTGAGGGGTCCTATCATATTTTTTCTCATGGAGAGTCCAATTTACGATTGTAATTTTGATTTTAATCTATATGATGGCATATTTAATTGGACAATGGACTATCATCCTCATTCTGACGTTCCAATAATGTATGGCAACACTTATAGGGTACAAGGCAAGCAACCCATTCCTAACATTCAAAGTATTTTGCGAAAAAAGAATAAACTTGCATTTTGGATTACTTCTAACTCAAGGACAAAGGGGAAACGGGATGACTACGTTGAAATGCTTACGAAATATATCAATGTAGACAAATATGGATTACATGAAACTAAGCATTGTCCGGATCCACCCAAGGCTTTGCCAATTCACTGCAAGAAGCATTTTGCTCCATACTACAAATTTTACTTTGCCTTTGAAAATTCCTTATGCCAAGACTATGTGACCGAAAAGTTTTTCATGGCACTCCGTCTTCCCCTTGTTCCTGTTGTATATGGCAAAGTCAATTACACCTCCTTGGCACCACCACACTCTTTCATAGATGTGAGAGATTTCAGAAGTCCAAGGATTTTAGCAGAATACCTTTTATACCTTGATAAAAATGAAACTGCCTACGCTGAATACTTCAAATGGAAACTTGATGGACATTATAAAATCAGTGGTCTCCCACATGAAGTTCAAAAAACCCTTTGTAATTTATGTGATAAGTTAAATAATTTGGAACAGAAGCCTGCGTACACAAAAGCTCAAATGAATAAGTACTGGAGGGGAACGAAGGAAAACCCTGTTTGTAGCAAACCTAACGTGCTAATACCTGGATTGAAATACTGATATACTGTCTAGTTTTGTAGAAAAATGTGCTCAATATTTAGGTTAAGGAAAGTCTTACATTAAAAAATTAATACATATTCAACAAAAAGTCTACATGCACTAAAGGAAGTTAATCACTGGAAAGTAGTAATTAAAATTTACACATCACCCCTCTGTGAAAGTCGAGCTATATGTTTTCACCTTTAGTTCTTCAAAAGATTAACTTTAAATAAAAACATGTGTTAATGGGGCAAGCAATACAATCCAGTAGCGTGTAAGCAAAAATCTGTTTTAATGAATATTTTATTCATCTTTTTATTCATGAATTATTTTATTAACTTGTTAGTAAAAGTACAAAAATATCAAACTAATTAAGTATAACAAAACATCTGTGTTTTTATACAAATTGCCACAATGAGGTCGTCAGTAAATAAAATACCTTCAATCCAATCCAAAGAAAAAACAATTTATGTTTATGTTTAAAAAAATATTTCTAAAATCAATATTTATGTATCTGCCGAACAATAAATATGCACCCTTATACCAAATAAGCTGTGGAAGTTTAAATCTAAGTTTGTTGTACTGACTATATACCTATGCCCGGACATGTTTTTTTTTTTAATTATCCTGCATCCTGAAAATTTTCATTAAGTTTCTATGGTTTCATTAAAATTAAGGATCTAATGATGCACTTATTATTGCTGTTTTTCCTAATTTTTTCTTTCCCTTTTGTAAAACGAGGTTGAGAGTGAACAAAAAAAGCTCGTCGTGCTACTAGCTTGAAAACTTACACACTATTATTTTGCCACCTGTTGACTTATGCACTATTGTCCCTATATTAACATTTTTCTGAACATTGATTAGTTGAATTCTAATTAGCTATTATAAAGGTGTGAACAATAATTCGAAAAGTTATTACTGAGTAATAACAATAAGCCTTGGAGAATTTTGGTAGCTAAATTGAGGTTCAAGTATACGATAAAGATCTCATGACGATTGTAAAAGGAAAAGTGATGTAGCTTTATATACATAGGAATGTAAATCATATGCAATTCGGGCATGTAATAAAAAAAAAAAGAGAAAATCAACCTGGCAACCCTGACAATTTAATGATTGTCGAGGGGGGAAGCAGCTTGAGCTGTCATGACGTTTTTCTGAGCTACAAGCTGCTATTTTCCTTTATGTATGTATACAAATGAAAACATCAAACCACAAACATTACAATACGTTACTCCAGATTCATTATTATATTCACAAATATATATCATTAGCTCCATTCTCCTCAATGAATGATATCCATTTTTTAATTTTTCCTTTGTTCCTCACCATGATATAATCTTTGGAGACTGTTCTTTTCTTGTAAAACATTATGTTGAGGTAAAGTTGATGTTACCTTCTTAAGGGAAAAAAAAATAATGATAACAGCTTCGGAAAACAAAAAGACCTGTTTGAAGAGCCAACTCCACTTTTTTATCACACGCCCGAATTGCATATGATTTTCATTCCTATATATACATATGTTGCAATGATTTCTTATTAATTTGGTATAAAAGCGGAACATAAATGCTCTCCAAATTCTTGCAACCTTTCATATCATTAATATGATTAAGTATAAAAATTCTAAGAGACTTTTAATAAATATTAAATTTATATAATATTGATATTACTAGTCAATTGGTTTTAAAATGATGAAAACATGAAATACTTTTTATAATTCAATTTATTTGTTTTTAAGACTTCACAAAGCCTTTTTTTACCACCATGACCACCATGTGACAGACGAATTCCAGTTTTACGTTACTAAATTATAAAAAATAATATTTTCATATTTGCTTTATTTCGCTCTATATTTGAAGAAAAAAACCTTCATTTAATTGCTTATTTATGGTTTTATTATTTTTATAGTCAAAGTGATAAAAATATTAGTTTGACGTAAAGTAAAGAAATCAAAATTAATTTTATATTTACATTCCTAAATATGGTTATTCATGGGGAAGAGCATGTTCTCTGGTGACGTTTGAACATTTAAAGCAAGAGGTAATATAGTGTTTCATTGTAGCCCACAATTTTTACTCGCAAATGGGAAAGAAAAAAATATTATTTTTTTTTACAGATTTGAAATCAAAACTGAATAACTTTTATTATAGTTGTACACCATAGGATTTTTGTCATTTTAAAACCTATCTTATTAGAAAGGATTCATTCACAGCTGCTAAAATGGAGCTCATTGAGATTCAAATCATCAATATTAGTGCTCAAAACACTTAAAATGGACATGAGTCAAGAATAAATCCACAGTAGCTGACAACCAAAACCATAGTGAATTTTCATTATAAGAAAATTATATATATATATATATATATGAGGTGTTTCATAGAAACAATGATATGATTTTTTTGGCGAAATGCAGTTTCTTGCAGAGAACTATTCTTTATTAATTGCTCTACAATTTCTATTATTATTATTTTTCAATTAGTTCTCTAGAAGATGCGATTTTGAGCAAATAATGATCCCTAAAAAGTCATGCTAAATATATAATATTTATCTAGCAGCAACACTTGGTACTTATGACGTCATAGATAAGAATGAGTAATGACCAATAAATGATGATACTTTTGGAGAGTAATGGCGCAGATGAAATGGAAAATTCAAAATGAAGATCATCATAACTTTTCAATCGGTTAATACTTTAATCGTAGGAGTATATGTATATAACTATTATTCCTTTATTTGGCCAAAATTATATTCATGCCTCTTTAGAAGGCGAAATCGTACATTAACATGCATAATGTTTTTTTTAAAAAAGGTATGATACTTAAAATGTAGACAATTATCTAAAAGATATGTTTATCACACTTTTAGAAATTTTGATTAAAAGTGGCGAAATTTAGAATAATACAAAAGTCAGTGTCTACTCCTATGAAGTATAAATAGCTAGAAAATGAAAAAGACTCTTTCTTGTTTTATTTTCCAGGATTGTTTCTATGAATCATCTCACACAAATGTGATTTTTTTTAAATTGTTGTTTTAATCCCAAAACTCATTCAAAGATCAATTTTTGAAGATTTGTGTCTCTTTTCAGTTTCTTTAAGTCTTGGTATTGTTTATATCTCGTCGTCAAACAAAGATCAAAGCATTAACCAAAAAATAAAACAAAAAAATTCTTTTTTCTTCTTCTTCTTATCGTTTCAATCCCTTATAGTGAGTAATCTGAGTGATCTTGATCAAGGCACTTTAAAGTTCAAGAAATCAAATCAAGTTTCTTTTCTTTATATATATATATATATACCGTATATACTTGCATATAAGCCGAGTTTAGAAGTATAAAATGCAATGCTGCAATCAGGGGTCGGCAGGTTATATGCGCATAAAACAAAATGAACAACAGGACAAATACTAATGCCAATTTTCCAGCCCACACGTTTTTATCGCTATCTGACTCCTTTAATTGGTTGTGTGTCACCAGTGGCGAGCCGTAACCAGCTAGAGCTAATGATAAAGCCGACGTCATTGGTACACAGTTTGATTTCTTAGAAATAACACGCTCAAACAGAGGCAGTCGAAGAGAGAAATCAGAGGCAGTCGAAGAGAGAAATCAGAGGCAGCCAATTGGTAGGCAATTTTATTTTCCAGGATCGTTTCTATGAAGCATTTCATATATATTAATTTTTTTATGAAGATAAATATTACACAACCTCCCCTCTAAAGTTTAAAAGTAAAACTTGTAAAAAAATAATATATATAATAATCAATAATAAAAGGCTATCTACAAATTTTAAATTGACTCATTAATATCTTCAAGAGGTCTTTGTAAATGAATTTAAAAAAAAAAAAAAAGCACTCATACAAAACGAATGTTTTTTTTTTTATTTTTTTATATATCTTTTTTCTATTGCAATAAAAAGTTACATATAATAATAATAATAATATCATTCTATTCCATAAAATGGCTATTACATATGTTGTAATATATAGAATAAGAGTTTAATTAGAAATTTAATACATATATACAATAACTACTCGTGTTTTAAAAGTAGGTAGGTAATGAAATCAGAGAATAAATTCTTTTTTTTTTTTTTTTTTTGTTCCTTTGTATTTTAATGATGTAAGGAAGCTGTTAATCAAATAAAATCCTTATATATATTACATATAAGTATATACTTTTTATGAGGTCATAAAGATTAGAAATTATATATATATTATTATATTCCCATATATGTATGTATATGCTCAATGTATGTACATCTGTGTAAGTGTTGAATGTATGTATATATATATGTTACATACATATGTATGTACATATATTTGAACGAGGACGCTGTTTTGTTAGTAGGTACGAATAGCTTTTTTGTGTTCTCATATGGTAGCTAGCCTTCTGTATACTTTCCTTGTTGCCAACTCTATTTAATATTGGGGGCAGAGTAGTTATTCTTTAAATAAATAAACTCTCATAATTGAAATTCCAATCAATTACAAATCAATATTTATCAATACTTGTTTATTATTCAAAAATTCAAAAAAAGGGCGCGCAATTTAATATATTTTTTATAATATATCAAAATCATTAATAATTATAATTATAATAAATAGCCTTTTTGAGTTCATAACACGAGGAGTCAGCACCTTTAAATGTAAAGAGTCAACTGATGAAAATCAGCTGAAAGGAGAATATAGTGTGTATTTTTGCTTGTTTCAAAAAGTTTGTCGTGACTCACGTTGAGCTTTTTTGTTCACTCCCAACCTCGATTGACAAAAGGGAAAGGAAAAATTTGGAAAAGCAACAACTGGTAGTTGCTGCTACCCTTCTGTATTTTCCTTGTTGCCAATTTGTTAATATTATGCAGAATTTATTATTTAGATATACTATATATTTATAAATTCTACCAATCACAAACCAATCGTTAATACTTTTCAAAAAAAGAGCGCGCAATCCTTAATTTAATATATATTTTATATATCAGTATCATAAATAATACTAATACCCTTTTGTAGCTCATAAGACGTAGAGTCAGCACCTTTAAATCAAAAAAGTCAACAGTGAAAATCAGCTGAAAGGAGAATATAGTGTATTTTTGTTTATCCCAAAAAGCTCGTCGTGTATATATGTACTTTCAAAAAGAAAAGGAAGGACTTGAGGAAAACATATTATGTATGCTCTGATACTCTTGTTTTTTTTTTTATACATGAATTGGCATTCCTACTTTGATACTTTTTCAATTAAATAGGGCAAGGAAATTCACAGCCCCTGTCAAGAGGATTTGTTTTTTTTTAGTTCATAAAATTTGAAACCATTTACTTTTCACTCTTGTTACTTTGTGCTACGTCATCGGTTTGCACAAAATTTTGTATGATTAATATATATAATCGCTCTGCAAGTAAGGGTTCGAAAAAGAATTTATGTACCGTGCCGTTTATATACCCCATCAATACCCTGGTATCACATTAATAATATTTGTAATAAATGTAATCCGAATTATGAATATATTTACCCTTCAGAAGCTCCTCCGGGTGGAAGGTGTGACGGGGACTGTTGTTGATACTCGGAGAGAGCAATGGATGCATCATCCAGAGGTAGAACGTGTTTCTCCAAATCGTCTTTGAAGGCGACTCTTTTGAGCGTGGAAGAGCGGTTGGATTGGGATGAAGATGAGGTGGAGAGAGCTGAGGGAAGACTCCGATGTGGAAGAGTGGCAGAGGAATAGTTATTCTGGAAAAATTGGATTAGAAAAATGTAGATATGTATGGTGTTATCTTTTAATTATGTTTAGGTACATAATATATAAATAGGTGACGTGAGGTTTATCCCCTTTGGGCCGTAGGAAACAAAAAATAAAAGATCAATTGGTTTTGTTAGCTTCGTGAAAGGACAAGTACATATGCAGAGCAGGCGTGACCTGGCACGAGGGAGGGGGGGGCACAGCAGGGAGTGTCATATTTTAGGAGGTCATTCACAAAGCTCTCCTTTTTAAAAATTACATTAAAAACCACAGCAAAATTTAGGTTTTATTATTTAAAAAATAGAAGGTTAAAATTCTTGTTTAAAATTGTTTTTGGTGAAATTTGTCAATATAGCAGTACTATTTCTACATGCCCCCCCCCCCTATGTGACAGGCCCTATATTTTTTAAAATTTTCAAGAAATCTAAAATCCCCTTGTCACTAAAAAAGTTGTCTTTTTTATCTCCAGGGCCACTTCTTAGGTGGTTGATTGTCATTGCAGGACTGATTTTGAAAATAATACTCAGATATAAGCTACAAAAAGGGGTCCTTTTTTCATCAATTGAATTGATCAAATCATCGGAGAAGACAATAAGTGCCCTTGAAGGGAAAAAAAATCTAACTCCCAGTTGGGAATTTTGTATAGATTGTTGACCTTTGAGTCCAATACATTCAAGTTTTGTTCTTTTTTCATTTATTGAACAGGAATTATTTATTCACATTCAATAACAAGTTGATAGGCACAAAAAACTAACTATCACAGCTTACATCTCATCTGCCGCAGCTGAAGTCAATCAACGGCAATATATGTCGTCTCTTTCCTTTTTTTTTTTTCTACCCCTATGGTTTTGGTTAATTAATTATAAGTACACTCTGGGATCAAAGGCGTTTTGTAAGACACAAACATAAAATGCTTTAAATAATAAAAATCATTTTGTTACACGTTCGCCGCATATTCCCTAAAACTGACTGATATGTAGGAATGTAAATAATATACAAATGGGGTGTGTAAAATATAAAAAAGAGAAAATCATCAACCTTGTTACTCTGACAATTTGATGAATGTTGAGAGAGAAGCAGCTTGAGCTGTCACGACGTTTTACTGAGCTACAAGCTACTGCTATTCTCCTTTATATGTATATACAAATGAAGACATCAATAATAAATAATAATATTATGTATACCATAGATGAGAGGCAGAAAATTAACTGAAATTAATGTCAGGAAATTATATATCTTTAGCTAAGAAGTCGTAAACTAACAATTATTACGAGAGCATGAGCCCTTTTCTAACATGTTATTTGCTATTGTAGATGTTCTCCCCTCAGTAGTAATAAAGGAAAAATGATATCAGCTTTGAAAAACAAAAAGACCTGTTTGAAGAGACAACTCCACAAAATCTCGCACGTGGCTTTTTGCATATTATTTACATTCCTACTGATATGCCCTACACCCAGCTCGTAGAAAAACATATTACTCCTATCTCCGTTGAGAAAGGGTTTATATCTTTTTTTTCTTGTAGTAATTAACTGAAAATACTTTAACTTCATGTAATAAAAATCCTACTACACAATGGGGTACACGATGATAATCAGTTTGTGCCTCGTGCGCCATATATAGCCATTGCAAATAAAATATTCTTTAAGCGAAAAACGATGAGGCACATGTTCTGGGTTTCATCCGTGTACCATATTTGGTGCAGGAACCCGTGAACGAGTATAAATTAATAAAATGTATAAATTTGTTATATCTGCATACTTTCATTGGACAATTATGACTGTGGATCACGGGATGCTTCCTTCTTTGTTGCTGCTGCTGTTGTTGTTGTTGTCTTTGCATATTGGGATCGATTTTCGCATACACAACTCCACTACTGTCCTTTCCACCCAAAAGATGGCGTCGTGGATCATCCCCTTCCTTAGGATCATGATTAAAGGACAGCTCTGCGTATCGAAGGTCATTTGGAGGCACCTGAAAATAGGAAACATAAGTTCAAAGATGAGTTCAATCACAAAAGTGCATAAAACAAGCATTTCATTAAGTATCAAGTTTAAATAATTATGTTTTTATTAGAGTTAATTTATATTTATGTTGAGATTGAAATTCCTACACTACGACGTTGTCATTTTGTAAAACCCATCTCCCAGGACTTTTCTTGCATTTGCCTTTATATATGTATATTATATGACTTAGATATTTACATAGGTATGGCTAGTCGAACGGACGAAGGAATTTCAATTAAGAAATTTCTTGAGAGGATCATTAATTTGAAACCAATCTATTTTTTTTATAAAGAAAAAAAAATGTTTTGATTGACTTCCTTTTGTCAATTATTTTAATGTCAGATAATCATTTATAAATATAACTTAAGTGGCTAATGATATAGCTGAACATTTTCTCATTGCGCCATAAGAAAGATCCATTTGCAAAAAAAAATAAAAAAAAAGCAAGAAAAAAACAACTACAATAAAAGGATTCTAGAGTATTTTTAATAGCAATTTATACTGGCATTATTCTAGAACAACACACACAGGATATATAAAACTTAATGATCAATTACGCAAAATGTGCAAAAAATACTCGGATTTAATCTCATTTTTTGACGAAAATAAATAATAAACAAGGTAACTATGTACATTGTTCATACTATTAGTACTAAATTAGAATGTAAAAAAGTATTTTTATTTGTTATATTGCTCTGTACACTTATTATTTATATGATAAAAAGATACATTTAGTAATGTAAATTACTCCAAAAACTAACAGATGAGCCTTTAAACACTGATTTGCAACTTTTTACCCAGGAAAACAAAGATTTTTATCTAGTCTTTCAGAAATATACACTTTTTCGTAGGTAAAATCATTTGTTAATTCTTTACATTTAATAAAGCCTTCAAAAAATTAGGTAAATTCTTTTAACAAAGGATTTTGTGCTATTATTATTTATAAGTTAATTATTAACTTATAATAAATTACAAAAACCACAGACATTATTTGACTTTAAAAGGTCACTATATCTTGCTTTAAGGCATCGTTTCTCAAAGTGGATGATGAATTGATTTCAGGGAGTATTAATGCAAAAAAAAAAAGTGGTTGGGTTGGGGTATTACAAAAATAGGCGGTTGGTGTGGACAGTGTAGCAGCAAAGAGAAACCAATACCGAAATAACATTGAAATCACTTTTACAGAACTTGTGTTAACGGGGAGTTGAATGTACATATTTGTATTATATATTTATGTAATAACTGCAGTGATGTAAAAAACGGCGATTTTTAAGCGTGCGAGTAGTTCTCGAAATGCCTGTTAGTTGAAACCTTATATAATATACTTTCATCATTCATAAATCATCAAGCTGTTTTCCTTTTGACAGTAATTTTTATTATATATTATAAAAGTTATTATAATATCGCACAGCCTTTCCTTCAATTGGGGTTGAAAACTTTCTTAATGTTAATGTCTCTTGAAAAAGTGACTTTATGGAAAAAAATTTGCTCAAAATAAAATATTTATACTTCTATCTTATAAATTGTTTCATTAACTGACATTTTTAGTGTGTTTTTAGCCATTTTCTTGAGTTATAGAAAAGGCAGAATAATTATAAAAATCATTATTAAATCTTCAATCATTGTTTTTAAAATATGCAAATATCTAAAAACTTTAAGCTTCATTTTGTTAATGAATAAATGACCATTAGTATCAAACTAAAAACTTGAAGATAATTATATATTCAGAGCAGAGATTACTATTTATGTACTTATTTTTCTTAAAAATTAGTTCAAACAATGAAATTTTAACAAAAATAGCAATAAATCCAAAACTAATGTACCGATTTTAAAATTTTGAAAATTCCCTGTTTATTTAAAGTAATATCTACAACTTTGATTTGTATAATATCTCTCTAAAACATCAATTTAATTTAATTAATTACTATAAGTCCAAGAAGAGCTGTCTTGAGGCTGGAGCAAGGCTGTCACAGCTAACGTCATAGTATTATATCGACAGTAAATGAGCTGGCTGCTTTCATAGTTACCATATCATTTTTGACGTCATCAAGGGGAAGAGCTACTCGCACGCATAAAAATCGCCGTTTTTTACATCACTGTTAATAAGGTACAAGAGACCATAGTCCACAAGACTAAAGGAATAGTATCATTCGACACTCATCAATGTAGGAGGAATGAGAGAGAGAGAGAAAAAAAAGGAGAAATACAAAATTATTTGGTCTTATTATGGTCGTATTGTAATATTTTTTTTTCTCTCCAGAATAAAGGATGGTAACTCAACAGAAAGCAAAAAAGAAGTGTAGACAATAAAGCGGGGAATATCTCAAATATGGATTCGTATCGGGGTCACAGAAACAGTACCAACCTATCATAGGTATTTGTAGGAGAAAGTGATTTCAAACAAAGTCACCTTAGAGCAGTGATTCTTAACCTTTTTTGGAGATACTGAACCCCACAAGTTCTATACATGCATTCATCAAACACTACCTAGTTGCCAATGATGGCCAAGGAGAGATTGACGTCACGAATCATACAAGTGAGCCCCTGAAACTGACTCACCCAACTCGGGTTAAGAACCACTGCCTTAGAGACTGTTGAAACATTATTTGAGCAAAAAAGAAATACAAAATGATGAAGCAAAGAATAATATAAAATATTTTGAGTCACTTAGAGAAAATGCTCACCTAGAAGAGTTGCAAAGAGACATGTCTGAAAGACTACTGAATCTCTTATGGCTATAAGTATGGCTATGAGTAGTCAACCCATTCTTAGGTGGGAAAAAGGAATAAGTAATTACAATTCAAAACGACATTGAGCTACGTCCAAGAAAGTTCAAGATATCACATCAATAGTCTTGGCAATAACGCCAAAAAAACATATCTCTGACTTCTATCCAGTATTAAGAATAGGTGAAGATATATTTTATTTCTTTTTCAACATCATATTTGGTTGTAGTAAAGTTGCCTTGCTTCTTTTTTAATCAAAGACTTAAAATCATCGATTTTAAGTATATGCCGCTCTACGTCTACGTTTTCATTGTGAGGCCCAATCTGAGATGGAGGAATCTTTATATCTCTAATCCAAATATGTACACCCAACCCATTAGTAGTAATTGGAAAAACCAATTAAAATGGTTGTTTTATAATTGAAAAATATATTTGTTGCTTAATATTGTTGTTTTCATTTTGAGTTAGGAGTCTACATATATTTAGAAGCTGGTCTAAAAAAGCTTGAGAAACCCTGTTTTAGAGGAATCAAAGCTTGACATGTCAGATTACATAATCGGAGCATTGACTTGTTAAATTTAAGGAAACTGTATCAAATGGCTCAAAAAACAAAAATAAACTAAAAAAAAAAGACTAGACGTGATCCCGAATTAAATACAACTTGATCAGTGCAAAAAATAATTGTTAATTTATTGACGACACTCTGCAAATGGTAATGCATATATTAGTATCTGATATATGTACAATAGAGTTTTTTTTATTGAAACGGAAGGTTTCAAATTCTTTTATTTGTCGGTTTCATTGTGACATGCAAATGACCCAGAGTAATGGACTATTTTATCCATTATTTATGAAAATGGGTTATTTATGTTTATTTCAATATGAATGACTGACCCATCTTGTCTAATGAAAATCTAAAATGATTATTCAACTCCATCCAATGCAGTTCAACACTGATTTTCAAAATTAAAAATAAGGTTACTGTTTAAGAAATGTAAAAAGAAGGAGATAAAAAAATAAAGTTAAAAATATTACAGATTGAATTTAATGGTAGTATGGTACTCACAGATGGGATAATGATTTATTTGGTTTTTATATACCTGCATATAACACTTTTTATGGTTTAGAATGCATGAGTATTTTATTGGTTGTAGAGAGTATAAAATGCTGCTTTATTGCTATTTAATTGTTTTATATGCAATATCTTATTTGATTGTCTTCTTTGCTATGATCTTGAGAAAGTCATTAAAGCAAAAAAAAAAAACCCCTTTCATTTATATTCTAATATAAATGAAATGATAATTTAGCAGTATGAAATCTATTTAGTTGCCTGTAAAAATAACCAACTATGGGCAAAAAAATATGGAGAATTTCCCATGATGCAACAACGTTTTTTTTTTCTTCAAATTTTCTAAACAGTTACAAAAATTTGTATTCAGTTCATAATTATTTCAGGACAGCAACTACTGTGATTAAACATGCTATTAAATTTTAAAATTTAACGGTCTGCTTTATTAAAAAAACATAGGCTATGTATTTTAATGATGAATAAACAACAGATTCTCAACATTTCAAAAGAATAAAGTTTGAAATGTTCATTGTAATTTTTTTTTTTGGTTTCAACAACATTTTTATTAAATGCATTTGTGTCATCATCTTTCAAAGATGTTAAAAAAAAAAACAATTATGAAAAGTTCATAATTAATTTCAAATTTCCTGGTATTTTTTGCTCATAGAACTATATGTTAAATTTTATTTTCCTGGACGCATAGTTAATGAATAATAAAACTTTACGACAACATTTTATACACGGGTTGGTTTGAATGGTTAGTTTATATTTGCATTTATTTCAAAATATGCAACAATTAAAATATGTTTATTTTTTCTGCTCTACAGATTTGATTGTTATATTTTTTGGAATTGAATTGTTTTTGAATTAAAGATTCAAATGATTTTCTTTCAATATGAAGAAAAATCAACGATGCAGAATAAAAAATCCCCGCAAAAAACTTTTAATTACTTTTTATCAATTAATTGCACATTATACAAAATTGCGTTTGGAATACTCTACAGGATGGTTAAAAGTACACTAAGCTCAATGGGTATGGATATTTTTGACAACAATGTTGATTAATTAGTTCAAAAAAATCTTTTTTTTTTCAACAAAATATTCTCATATTTCAAATACCATTTTCTAATTACTTATTGGTATTCTAAAAAGCAAAATAATTGTGGCCTTAAACCACAATTATTTTTGTATCATTATTTAAACCATAAAACAATTAAATGACCCTTTAAATCTTCAACAGTTGCAATTTTGACATTTAAAACACTCTAGTTAGGATTAAGATCCTTTTCCTCCGACCAAGAACATCATACTTAAGAATTTAATTAATATGCAAAATGCCACGTGCAAGATTTTGTGGAGTTTGCACTTTCAACAGGTCTTTTTGTCTTCCAAAGCTGTTATCATTTTTCCTTTATTACTGAGGGGAGAACATCTACCTGATAGTAAATATCGATCTCGCAGTAAAGAATACATGCATTAAGGTTAATAAAGCAAATAAAATGTAAACAAAAAGGGCTCAAGTTCTCGTATAATTATTATTAGTTAAAAATATATAATTTCCTGACATTAATTTTAGTTCATTTTCTGCCTCTCATCTATGGTAAACATAATGTATCTATTATTTATTATTGATGTATTCATTTGTATATGTATATAAAGGAGAATAGCAGCTTCTAGGTCAGTCAAACGTCATGTCGGCTCAAGCTGCTTCCCTCTCAACATTCATCAAATTGTCAGAGTTACCAGATTGATTTTCTCTTTCTTTGATTCTTACAAGCCCGATTTGTATATTATTTACATTCCTAAAAATCATTTAGTGTTTATGACTATTTAGTAACTATTACTACGACTCATGGTGAGCATGATAGCGAATTAAGTTGATTCTTAATAGACTTTAACCAAATGAACTGCTTTTAGCCAACTGCAACTAAATAAATCTCTGGGGCAATGAAAAAGATGGACGTTCTTTCAGGGACCATATCGGCTCTATATCCAGTCGACACATTTATCCGATTGCTCTATTGGATGATTGACAACAATCCTTGGTTTCTGCATTAAAAGTGATATTTTAAGACCAAAACCGTGTGGTATAGGTCTGTAAATGGTTGATTTTCTCTTTCTTTTTATATTGACAAACCCCATTTGCATATTATTTACATTCCTACTAATCATAAATACATTACTTATTACGTTATCTTGATTGCAATTCCTATGAGGAATCATATTTAAAAGCATGATTTTACCTTCATATACTTTATATCAGTTCTTAAATTTTAGAAATAAACAATTATACTGATACGACTACAAACTTAAAAAAAAATGTCCCTTAGAATAAATAAAAGAAAAGTATATTTTGATCTATTTCCTCAATTTAGCTTTTAATTATTTACATCATATGTTGCTTCTTACAAATCGATTTCCATTCACAGTAATGTGGCAATTATTATCATTAACAACAAAGTATGGCCCAATAACACCACATTAAATCCGGATTCAATGGTGTCTCATGAAGCAACTGCGTGTTTTTATCTGACCAATAATGCATATTTTGCTTAAGATAAACCCATTGAGCCAAGAATGGGCTTCATCGCTGAAGATGATTTTTTTTTCTTAAAGTTGCCACGACCGAACGTGAATTTTGGTAATAAATTTAGATAATTTGCAAAGGCTGCTTCATGATGATTTGTAGGAATGTAAATAATATGCAAATGGGGTGTGTAAAATAAAAAGAAAGAGAAAATCATGAACCTGGTAACTCTGACAATTTTATGAATGTTGAAAGGGAAGCAGCTTGAGCTGTCATGACGTTTTACGCAGCTACAAGCTGCTATTCTCCATTATATATACAACAATAAATAATAACATAGATGAGAGGCAGAAAATTAACTCAAATTAATGTCAGGAAATTATAATTATATTTTTAACTAATAAATAATTATACGAGGACTTGAGCCCTTTTAATTTACATTTTATTTGCTTTATTAACCTTAATGCATGTATTCATTCATGCGAGATCTTTACTATCAGGTAGATGTTCTCCCCTCAGTAGTAATAAAGGAAAAATGATGACAGCTTTGGAAAACAAAAAGACTTATTGTTCGAAGAGCCAACTCTACAAAGTCTCGTACTCGGCATTTTGCATATTATTTACATTCCTAGGTATTGACATCATTCTTCTATAAAGAAGAAGAATGTTTTTCAAAAAGAAATAAAGTGGATTAAAGATTTGACTAATGAAGCTATTAGTAATATCTATTCATTCAGATTTGAGCAAGTAACCAATTTACTCATTTTATCTACATATATATATATGTGTGGATATCAATCTCTCTCTCTCTCTCTCTCTCTACAAACATACAAACATACTTTGTATCCACTTTCTTTAGGCCATAAACATGCATGTTTTAAAAGTATGTTCCTTTATATATATATATATATAACTTTATTTATTATAATATACTGGGAACAACATATTTTCTTGTTTATACTTTGAGCATCTCTATATTAGTACATATATACCTCCATAGAGTACATGTTGTACGAACATATAATAGAAATTTTCCACATTATTCCTCCTCTTCTTTCTAAAGTAAAAAGAATAGGAGGAACGGAATAATCAAGAAAAGGTTTTTTTATCATAAATATATTGAAAAGACTTTCCTATTTTTTTTTTACAAGGGTTATTTGACTTCTATACATACATACATATATACACATGCGTGTGTATATCCTTCCTTATTTATACAGCAATGAAGAGGAGGATAAATGTACATATATATATATATATATTTGTAAATATATGGATGTGAGACTTTCACGAAACCTCACCTTGTGAAAAATATGTATGTATATTTACAATAAGGGTCTTAAAAAGTTGTGAAATGGAGTTAGTTCTATTCTATTTTAAAAATGGGATACTATTGCATGTCCAAACATGTTTTGTTTTTGCATGAATTCATGTTCAATATATATATGTTCAATATAAGTATCCTTAAATTGTCTTAACATATTTTACACATGAATTTAAAACAATAATACTAAAAAAAAAGAAAAGAAAAACGGATTCTCGAAAAGGGAAAGAAGAACGAGGTTGCGTGTTTATTTATATCGAAATAAATGTTGCGATACTTTTTTATTCTTTGATACATATGGTATAATATAACAATTATTATTCCTTAACCTTCTCTCTAAAAAGATCCCAAGATTAACTGTTCAGCTATTATTTACTTAATAGTAGACATTGCTTAACACACCTCAATTTACAAAATCCACGTTCAAAACACTAATGTAAGGGAGAAATAGTGCCTTAGAGTAAGAGAATCCGGCCAACACGAGCCCCTTTTTAAAGGATTTATATCAAACAACTACACATTTTGTTGAGTGAACAGAGTAATTTTTGAAAACGAATTATTCATAATACATTAATATTATATCACGGTGGCTAAAACTGGGATATGAAGATACAAATATAGGATATAAAGCTGCCATTCTGGAAACGTAATATCTATAGGGAGTATGAAAATGGTTTCAAAAGTTTTGGGACCTCAAATGAAGCCTATGCCCCACTTTTTACCACCGTAATATTACAATTTCTCACATTTTTAGACTTATGGTTTTTTTTTTTTTCATTCGTTTACATTAAAATATGTTGTTCTTTTAGCTGTTGCCTGACCAGGCTCTTCTACAGCTCTAAGGCACAGTGCGAACAAAGTAGACAAATCGACAACAGACAACAACAACAAAACAGGAATAATTTATATGTTGATTATGCTATTTGTGACATGAAGCAGAGCTCTTTAAGAGTCCGAGTCGAGCCACGAGTCTTTTTACTTTGAGTTCAAGTCGAGTCTCATGTTTAGGAATGTAAATAATATGCAAAATGCCGTGTGGGAGATTTTGTGGAGTTGTCACTTTTAACAGTATCCTTTTTGTTTTCCAAAGCTGTTGTCATTTTTCCTTTATTACTACTGAGGGGAGAACATCTACAATAGCAAGTATAATGTTAGAAAAGGCTCAAGTCCTCGTATAATTATTATTCGTTAAAAATATACATATAATTTCCTGACATTAATTTGAGTGAATTTTCTGCCTCTCACTTATGGTATACATAATGTTATTATCTATTATTGATGTATTCATTTGTATATGTATATAATGGAGAATAGCAGCTATTAGCTCAGTCAAACGTCATGACAGCTCAAGCTGCTTCCCTCTCAACATTCATCAAATTGTCAGAGTGGCGAGGTTGATGATTTTCTCTTTCTTTTCATTTTACACACCCCATTTGCATATTATTTACATTCCTACTCATGTTGCACCACCTGCTTAATGAAACTTAAGAGCAACTCGAGCCCAAGTTTTCAGCTCTAATATTGAAGCAATTAATGTTTGAAACAATTAACTTAAAGTACGAATTCCCGGGTTTGACACAAAGATTATAAGATGTAAACTGTTGTTTCCCCTCTACAACGATTCATACAATTTAATGAATCAAAGGCAGTATTTTTCTATTTTTCTAAATGTCGATTATTTCATATTCCCTCTATGTTGCTTGCTTGCTCCCTCCTTCTTTCCATACCTAATTTGAATATTCATGCATTTATTCTCGAGGGACATGCACGGATTTTGATTCAAGGACATCCCAACATGCTAATATATTTATTTATATTCAAAATAGTTTTTTTTTGCTTTTTTCCATATATCTACATTGTATTATTTTGCATACAATACAAAAAATACGCTGTCTCCCCTCTCATTTTGTGTTTGAGCTTTTCCCCTGGCTCTACCTAATACTTAATTTCTTTTTATTAAATCAACAAAATCCTATTTTAACTGTACTTTTATTCTCTAATAGAAATATCAAGTATTGTACTGCTCTAATAAAAAGCCTCATTTTTGGGAAGACACAAACAAATTTAGAAGTCAAGTTTTGATGCTCTAATGGTCAAAGAGCCCTACTCTACAACAAAAGCTATGTCATAAACTGTACGGTTTTTGTTTGTTATTTTCAAATATCAGCAGATATTTTAAAGTTATTAGATTGTCTCAAAGCTTAGCTGAATATCCTATGTTCAGCTGTGTTTTTTTTTCACATTGAATTTTCATTAACCCTTGTTCCACTCCTATGTTGAGCTCCGAACGACATAAACATATGTCATCATCACTTGTCATTCGCATGTAGCACTGTGCTTGATATTTAATGATTTCAAACGAATTTCAAGGCATTATTCTAAAATGCGGTTAATCAATCAACAATTCGAATGCAATTAGGAAATACACACCAAAGTGTGAAGTCTTTGATAATTAATTATTAAAGCTTTCAAAATGCATTATAACATGTTTCTGATTCATGATTTGCAGTATTTTCAATTATTGCGCAATTAACGGCAAAAATGTAAAATTAATGAAGAGTTATAGAGGATAACAGCTGAAAAAAAAATGGAGTGGAAAGAGTAAAATATAATTTAATTGAGAGAACAACAGATGAAAACGTTACAATTTACGATTTTGAGTCAATTTTCAATACAAGAGCAAAAAAATTGATTCCACAATGATAAAAAAGAGATAAAAATGAAGCATGTCACGTAGTAAATAACTACATTCTGATGTTATTATGTGAAATAACTCTCTGAAACAACTTCAATGTCACCGTCAGGGCTTCTAAAACTGAGATAAAGTGCAAAAAGTTTTATAAAAAAACAAAAAACATGAAGAGTTCCCTTACAAATCTAAAAGTTTGAGAACCACTAATTGGACTAATAGAGACGGTAAAAGTCATATAAAAAACGAGAAGAAAATACCACATTAAAAAAAAATCTCATATTTTGTCAATATATTTTTTAGATTGCTCCCAATTGTAGCAAGTTCCATCCCTTTCGTAATACTAAATAAAATGTCTACTATCAAAATGGTCTGAAAAACCTAAGTCTTGAAAACAGCCATTTATCCTTTAGTATTCTCAATCGGACAATTGTTTAGTGGAGTCTAAAAAAAAAGAAGTTTACTTTACAAGGGAAACATTATTAGGTCTACACCTATGAAATGAGACTTTAGGCAGCTATTAGGCAACAAAGAGTCGCTAGAAGTATTTTTAAACCATCCAAATGTCTTATTTTTTTATCGTTCATCTGGAAACAATATTCAATTCATTGTTTGTGAAGTTTGACGCAACAGGGCATGGCAAAAAATGGCTCAATGATTGGCTTGCAGCCAAAGATGGCCAATTTTTTCGGGTGTGGCATCCACAAATTGCCTGAGAACTTATCAAAAAAATGTGTAATGGTTATTATTATCTTTGGTTATTATTTTGAAGATTAAATTTGTCACCATTTTTTTCAGAATAAACGTTAGGATTGAAAAATTAAGTCTCACTTCATAGGTATAGTAGACCTGGTATATTGGTTCATGTTTCTTGAAATGATCGTACCGGGTTTTTTTTTACTTCATTTTAATCCAGTAAATTTAGCAAAACATACTTTTATGTTGCTATGTTGTTTGTTTAGGATGTCATTTATATGTTTTTCCTCATATTATGATCATATTTATAGGAATTCAAAGGCTTATGTATGCAATTACAACTTATTATTTAATTTTTGATTACTTTAAAAAAAAAAAATAAGGAAAAATATTTATTTACTAATAATTATGAATCAGTAGAATAGTTATTATAAGGGATATAATTTTTGCTTACCAGCAATAGCATGCAATAATCAGTGGTACAAATTAAAGTACCAAAATAGATTTTGGATGTAATTTTTAATTGAATAATATTTTTATTTTTTTGTCCAACATCAAAATATCATGCAATATATTTTAATATAATATAAGTTGATGCGATTTTTAAACTGTGTGAGATCCATACTCCTAATTAAAAGTTTAAGCCTTCGTGTTACTTCTTATATAAAATAGTGAGTGTTCAGTTTTCTTTTAGTTTTTTTTCTTCAAATGAAAATAACTCTTGCACCTATTTGTCTTTGTAAAGGGCTTTCTATATAGCTTTTTGAAGCAATATTTTTGAATTGACATATTCTGAAGTTGTTTTTGAAAATAATATCAACACGCATTTTTCTCAACTCAAAAGCTTACATCCTGGGCTTGAGCAAAGGACACCGTGGAAAAATATTTTTCCATGGATTTTCTTCAATGAAATATATATCCCTCATAAAAGGTGGAAAAGCACTCTTGTATACAGTTTATTTTGTCAAATACGAAGAGTTATACTTAATGCAGAGTATAGCAATGTGATGTGTGGGTGGTGACCTCTTTTGCTCTGTGCTCAAAATTCATTCTCATATAATTTACAAAAAGAAATGCTCTCAATAAGCTATGGAACTGTGTTATAAGGATATCCTGATACTGACACATATTTAAAACGGTACTATGCATTATTGACATTGGAACCGAGCCTGGTATATATATATATAAATATTTAGTACATCAATTTTGTTTTTTTATTATAAAAATAAAAAAATATCTTGTATGTTCATAGCCCTTAAATACATTTAAAAAATATTTTTAGTGAAAAGTGTATCTATAAAAGTTTTAAAATGCTGATACCCATTTAGATATTTTGATGATAAAATACTGGAATAATAACAACAACACTACTTGCTATGTAATTAATACATATTGTGATGTATGTACCTTTGTAGTATGCCCATGCAATGCAAATGAGGCAACAGCAAAATACTTTTTAATTCCTTATAAGTATGTACAGTGTGAAATTTTGCTCAAAGTTGAACACTTCAAGCATGATTCCTTGTACGTATATCACACGCCATACCAAACTTGAAGCTGGGTATTGATACATAATCTCTTACTTAAGAGAAGAAAAAAAAATGCCAAATTTTAGTGAATTAAATTCAGCTTTTGATTGGAGTTTAATTTTATATATAGCCATAATAAAATTAATAAAAAGTTAATCAATCTGCACTAGAGTAAATTGGGGCTAAAATGGTTTGAAAATTGACTCTAAGGTTCCTTACAATCATACAAATAATGACTGATAAAGGCAGTTAAAATTGATACAAATGTAGCTCATTAAATCAGCTGCTAAAAATATTCTTTTTTTTTTCTCTTCAAATCAGTTCTTCACAAAACGCCAAGAAGAATGAATAACTTATCAAATAACATACATATGTTGTTGGTCTATGTATAGAATATAAATGCTGCATCCTTATTCATCAAAAACTCATTCAATTCTCGTTATATGCAGTCTGTAAATATATATATATATATGTAGTAGTAGGTAAACTACTTTATATAAAGAAGCTGGACTACATTAAATAAACTCGAAAAAAAGTTACGTGTGTTTAGTTTATATGTATATAAAAGCATACATACATACATAAAATTGAAAGGACGTATAAGGAGTGTCTCCCTAATGGGTATTTATGTACCTAGAAGGGATTTTAATAGGTTTATCAAACTATGTAAATACTTGAAAAAAAGAAAAAAAAAAAAAAAGCAAAAAAAAAAAAACGTCCAGTTAAAGATGGGCCTTTTAGAAGGAGAATTATTTTCCTTTTTGAAGTGAATTTAATAATATTCTATGACATTAATTCAAAATATGTTATTATATGTATATACCAGTGGTTTTCAACCGAGGTTCCGCCAGTACAGTCCAGGGGTTCCGCAATTTCTAAATTAGAGCAAGTATAAATTGCATAAGACAACCAAATTATTGCACAGGGGTTCCTCGAGCCAGTGGAATGTTTCCATGGGGGTCCACTCTAGCAAAAAGGTTGAAAAGCACTAGTATATACAATGGGTCCACCACTCTGGAAATTGACATTTTCGGAGTGAGTTTCCTACAAAAATGTCAAGGAAAACCTGCCTCTGACTCGAACAAAATTTTAGAATCATAACACGTCTCTCGTTGTTCCATGGAGAACGAATTAAATCAGTCCATGATTGATTTTATTTATATATTTAAAATGTTTCAACAAAGTCTTGATAATTTGTTACGTACAAAAATATATGTCTATACTTCATTATAGTTGTGACTAAATCTTAATTTGATTTTAAATAGTCATTTTTTTGAAGGTGCTCTTATAGAAAAAGAAATATAAAAAAATGCAAATTTATATTCTAACTGTACAAAATAACCATGATTCTGATTAAAAAACACAGACCCTCTAGTTTTGAAACAAACGGCTAAATTTTTCTTCATTTTTGTATGCTTCCAAGGCATTTTCTTCAACTCAAAAAAAAAAAAAAATATAGAAATTTACAAGTAATATTCAGGGCTTTAGTCCTTTATTTAGATCTTTCAAGGCGAAATATAATAGAGAAAAAATATATAATGTAAATGCTATAAAAAGTATGAGATTGTCTATCATTATCTGAGGTCAATGAATTTCTACAATTCCTCAATCGACTCATAGTATTAGACGGTATATTACTAAATTGATACAAAATTCCTGAGCGCCCTAGGAAATGTAAGTCTTTAACAACTTTTTTTTTATTTTTAGTTTAAGAAATATGGATAAGTATTCAAATATCAATCATAATTTTACATCTCAAACCGGTCCAATTTTTTTTTTTTTTTTTTGTAAAAATACTAATACTTAGTTTGACTCATTTTGTGTGAGGAAAGTCATCTTTCCTTGCAACGAAGCTACCACACGTTGAAGTACTCCAAATTATTTTCCAGATTCAATCCTCAAATTTTTTTTATTTAAAAAGCAAAAAAAAAAAAAAAAAACACACTTACTTTTCCACCGGCTGAAGGATGAAAAAACGTGGAGTTGATGTCATCCAAATACTGAGTTCCCTTGGGGTTATAGCGCATACAGTCTACTCGATCATAGAGAAAATCTGTAAAAAAAATATATATATATACTATTTATATATACGTCAAGTTAAAATACTTTATCAAAATAACGACTATTCTATTAGTAAGACACAATCATTTAAGTATGTAAATTACTCATCATTTTCTATATTTTATCAGGAATAAAATATATCCTTTGAATCCTAATGAATGAAGCTCCTAAACTCTACACATATAGGTATACAAGAAAAAAATAAAAAATAAAGAGAACAAAGGTTTTAAATTAAAAAAACTGATTGAATACTAACAAGGGTCAAAAGAAAAAGAAAGTCGACAAAGAATCCCAATCGATTACTGTCAAAACAGCACCAAAAAGATTATACAAATATATATTGTAGGTAGAACAATACATTTATTACATAGGCCTTAGGATATACTGGTATCGTGACTTTTAACTTAACATTTTGAAGGGCATTATTGAAAAAAAAAAAAAAGTGATGAAAGGACGACGACCCATGGATCAATTAGTTCACATTTGGATACGACAGAGTCATGTAGAAAGGTGATTTATCACATTGTCTTCAAAAATTTAAAATGTTTGAGATCGGTTCTACGCATAGAGTTTCCCTCTTTACTTGAATTAAGCAAAAAAAACCAACTCTAATATGATGAAAAAGGGGAAAAAGAGTTGAAAATATCATATATAATCCATAATCAAAAGTAACATATTTTGTATTCTTAAAACTCATTGAATCACTTTAAATTCTTGAGAACAAAGTGCAGTATCCATTGTCACCTGTTAAAAATACAATTTGCTTTTAAGTCTATGTGTTCTTTCTTTTAGATAAAAATGCTGCCTAAACTGCTCGACAGTGCTCTATATTGATTCCTGGCTTTACCGTATCACAAAAACATGTAACTAAAGTAAATAGATAACTCTATGTATAATTATATAAAGGGTAGCGTTTATGGTAGGAAGACTCATACAATAGCGCCCTTAAAGTTATTTATTGATAGGAATGTAAATTATATGCAAATCGGGCTTGTAATAAAAAAAGAAAGAGAAAATCATCAACCTGGCAACCCTGACAATTTAATGAATGTTGAGGGGGGAAGCAGCTTGAGCTGTCATGACGTTTGACTGAGCTATTTTCCTTTATATATGTATATAAATGAAAACATCAAACCACAAACATTACAATACGTTACTCCAGATTCATTATTATATTCACAAATATATATCATTAACTCCATTTTCCTCAATGAATGATATCCATTTTTTAATTTTTCCTTTGTTCCTCTCCATGATATCATAATCTTTGCAGACTGTTCTTTTCTTGGTAAACATTATGTATGTTGAGGTAGTAAAGTTGATGTTACCTTCTTAAGGGGAAAAAAAATGATAACAGCTTTGGAAAACAAAAAGACCTGTTTGAAGAGCCAACTCCACTTTTTTATTACATAAATGCCCGATTTGCATATGATTTACATTCCTATTTATCGAAAAGGAAATTGCATGAACGAATATCAGCTGACCCGATTAGACATGTTACAGAATCAGTGGTTAATTGATTGATAGAGAGAGAAATGGTCAACAAAAATAAACATGTTTCCTTCATTTTATTTTTTAGTTTGTGTTTTTTCTTAAATATCTATTCATATCCTTTTTTCTTTCTTCAAAATGTAACCTGACTTTTCAACCATCCTGTACAACCATATACATGTATATGATCCATGGATCCTAGATACAAGACGCCAGAAAATGGAACAGTTTTGAGCCAGCTCCATTTTTTACTCTTTAAAGTTAATGGGCACCAGGGCCAAAAACTGGCATGAGGGATGAATAATTTTGCAGATTGCGTTTTTATTAATGACCACATCTTGGACAGTGGATAAATACTGACATTTTAATTTTATACATAGAATGTCTAAACCCTGCAAATTGTCTTTTTATGCTTTGAAATTACACCTAAAATAAGGGAGCTAATTACATAAATGCATTCAACTCAAATATTCCTTGTAGTCAGAGTATTTTCCTACTTTTGAGAAATTGCTAACGTGTGGAAACTCACAATTCTTAGAGTCTTTCACAATTAGTTTCCTATATATAACACTGGTCAAGAGTCAAGGATCCTAAGGGCTATAAGTCAAGTATAAGACTGGAAATGGAGTCTGCATTACAAGATACACTATTTTTAATGCATAAATTGAAGTTGAAGTTGGAGCTAAATGGATCCAATTAGCTCAAGGAGAAGGGTTCGATTTCTACAAAAATCGAATTCCTTACGCTTTCTAAGGATTTCAAATTTGTTGACCTGCGTGTGTAATTGTACTCCTCCTTGCTACAGAAATGAGTTATTAAAGGACAAAAATATTATTATTTATATTTTTGTAAATTTAAATTGCTAATTAACTCAGGAGCTAAAATACATATAGGGCCAGTTATTATTATTAACCATTTATCTATTCAACCCTACTTCTAAATAAAACATTTGCTTACTTTTTGAAAAAAAAAGGATTGTATGTTTTATTTTTTTATACTATTACATATTATGTTCATATGTAGAGCTAAACAAAAAATGCTTTTATTAATGTATACATAGACGGCTTATTTTATGAGATACATTTCCTTTCTAAGACTTCTTCTTCTTCTACTACTACTACTACTAATACAAATAATAATAATAATGGTAATAAATATAATAGGCCACTATGCAAATACATTCTCCATTGAGGAGAAGAAGGCCCTTTCTTTAAGTGTTTTTTTTTTTTTTTTGCAAATAACATACATATCACAACTATCTAAATTGAATATCAAAAAATTTAAATACCCCCCAAATAAATGTGAGTGTTTTCTTTTTACCAAAAAATAAAAAAGTAATATATAAATACATACATGCATTTGTACAATTTAAACATTTGTACAAAGCATACTGTATTTTAACAAAATAATACGCCACTCACTCACTCACTCAACCTACCTACCTACCTATCAAATTTCCTTTTTCCCATAAGAGTTTTTTAAGGGAACACGAGAGTGATTCAACCTGAGAGTCAATTAAAAAAAAAATATCCTCACAAAAGCCCTGTCTCACAGAATCATTACATCCTTTGTTTTCGGGGTCAATCATGTAACTTATTTCTTAAGCAGATTGGATTAATATCCACGAGTGGTGACTTTTGTCAAATACATATAGCCACCATAATAAAGCAGATAAATTATTTACTTTTTGTATGGACAATTAAGGGATTTGATGCTACATGGCAATTGAGGTTTCATACCTTCAATTACATAGATGTTAATCATTGTTGATACAAAATATCTATTAAAGTTGCAAAAAAACATTTAAAAATGGCTGCTATACGGATCACATCTAGATTGTCAAGAGTTAAGTATCTAATTAAGATTTGATTCATCTAAAAATGCCTCAAATAGGCCAAATAATGAACTTACTGATATATCTGTCAAGCCATATATCTATGTACATACTTTACTCATTTTGTCTTTTTATAAAAAAAAATAAAAATGCAGAGAGCAGTAATATTCACTGAATCTCTCAATTTGTACCTACCTCATAAAATCTAAAGAAAGATATAATAAAATCAGTTGTTATTTAGCTAAATCTTACATCATTACACTTTACCTCAAAATAAAAAAGTCAGTTAAAAGCCAGATTTGTAATTTTTCGCCATTCTTTAATAGTAAAGATAGTCACAGATATCAAAAACGTAATTTGAGTTCAATGTAACAAAATAAGAAAAACAGAGATCCCTAGAACATCAACAATTTTGAAACATATTTTTTAAATCATAAATCGGCTAATTTCTAACTGATTTTAGCCTTTTTTATTCCTTCTTTTCGTCACTTTTTTACCCCTCTAAATTAATGATAATATGATGCATTTAAGTTGAGGAGATCTCAAAACAATAATCATATAACCATGCTGACCTACGACTATTGTTGATATTAAATAAGGAAGAGTTCAAACTGTTGAGGAGAATGATTCATTTGGCTTACCGCCAACAATGTTCAGGCCTTTTTTTTCGTTTTCTTTTTTGAAGGCAACATTGAGAGATGCAATAGAAATTGCTTTCTGACAAGAGCTATCTAAACAAAATTTTGTAAAATCAAATTTACTACTATTAAAAATATCAATATTTTGTATAGTCGATTTTCACGAGCATGTATTAATGCGAATTTTTCACCATCAAAATCGTTCGCCATAGCAGAGGAACAGGTAGTAATCACTTGGTGTGAGGTTTGAACTATGAAGTGGACGTATAAAAACTTCACATCTAGGCTCCCGGACCTTCTGGCGAGTCACTATCAATATGATGGTGCGTAATTCCTCTTGTTGACAGTACTGGTCTGAAATAAGTGTTTGGTCGTAGAGGGGCCGCTCATCGTGGATTTTGCTAGTGAAACATTCACCTCACTACAAGCTTGTGAAAATGGACTGTGCAAGTTTTTATGCGAAAAAATTTAAAAATAATATTAATAACAAGAAAATCGCTAAAAAAATCAAAATAAATCAACAAATGAAACATTTTTCAATGTAAAACATAAATATTTTACTTAAAAGTAATTTTTTTCATACAGTTACTCTTTCGAGAGATATTAACCAAAATTGAAGGAAAGGTTGTGTGATATTATCGCAACTTTTAACCTGATTTATAGCTAAAACAGCAAAAAAAAAGGAAAAGGAATACAACTTTATGAATACTACTCGCACGCTTAAAAATGCGCGCATTTATACATCTCTCTAGTTATGGCTAGGGATAGAACCTTTTGGAGAGCGCGATGAAAAGTCGGGAGCGAGACTTCATTAATATTTTTGTTAGTATCAGCTGCCTTTGTAGTTGATTTTAGGGGTTTAGTTAGATTACTACAAGTACGAGAAAAAACTTCAACGACGTCATTTTTCCAAGGAACGGCTTTATGTGTCTAGTCAACATGTGTCCGACCTACTTTGGAGGGGATGTCAAAATTTTCAAGGGGATACAATCCTATAGCTCATGTCTAGGAATGTAAATAATATGCAAATGGGGTGTGTAAAATAAAAAGAAAGAGAAAATCATCAACCTGGCCACTCTGACAATTTCATGAATGTTGAGAGGGAAGCAGCGTCAGCTGTCATAACGTTTTACGCAGCTACAAGCTGCTATTCTCCTTTATATACATATACAAATGATGACTTCAATAATTAATGATAACAGCTTTGGAAAACAAAAAGACCTGTTCAAAGACCCAGCTCCACTCAATCTCGCACGCGGCATTTTGCATATTATTTACATTCCAACTCATGTTTTCCTTCTTTCTTTTCCTTTACACATTTTTACATTGTTGTTATTATTAAAATCTTTCTTAAATGAAATTATATTTATTTACATATGTAAGTACATACAATAAAAAAAAATAATAACACAGAAAATACAAAAGTATGTATATATATATGTATATGTTTGCACACAAAATATGTATACATGCCGGAGGGAGGAGCTCAGCCTACCTCCTCCTGGTGTATGTATGTATGTATGTATCCTATTATTAAGGAAATATTACATGCTTGGTTATACATATGTAAGCACACTTTGTAACTCTTTTCCAACAATGTGAGTATTTTTGCTTCTCTTTTTTATGTATTTATTTCAAAATACATTTCTACACAAAGGAATAGAGTTGCCTCTTCCGTCTGTATGACTTAAAAGAAGCAACTTTTTTTTTCTTTTATATTTGTTATTTTATATTTATTTTGTGTGTACGATTGTATTTAGTAAGGAATTGACCTCTGAAAATAACAACAACCACCCACATTTGAATGTACTTTTCCTTGTTCAGCTTTGGGACAAAAAAAAAAGAAGAAGAAAGATTTTCTTACAACATTATTCTAATGTACACTGCACCCCCCCCCCTTGACCCTTAATCTAGACCCCTTTATATCTTTATTAGGAATGTAAAAAATATAAAAAAAAAGATAAAATCATCAATCTGGTAACTCTGAGAATTTGATAAATGTTGAGAGGGAAGCAGCTTGAACTGTCATGACGTTTGACTGAGATACAAGCTGCTATTCTACTTTATATGTATATACAAATGAATTCATCAATAATAAGTAATAACATTATGTATACCATATGCTATTATAGATGTTCTCCCTCAGTAATAGAGGAAAAATTGATAACAGCTTTGGAAAACAAAAAGGGTACTGTACAAAGTGACAACTCCACAAAATCTTGCACGCGGCATTTTGCATATTTTTTACATTCTTAATCTTTATGTACCATTTGTTCCTTTTAAAAACGGGCCCTTTCTCTTTTTACTTATTAGTCTTGTACTGTTTTATACCCACTTATGAGTTTCTAACTTCCACACGACTCAAATCCTGTTCTTATTTATTATTATTATTATGTATTTATATACTTTAACTACTCGGAATAACCATCCCTTGCTTCTCGTTAGTTCCGTTAGTTTTATTCATTTCGGGGTTCATGTTTTGGTGAGAAGTCATTATAATATTAATGATGAACTCTTATCTCCTTTTAGGCCAGACACAACAGAATAAGTAGTCACTGCTCAGCTCATTCAAGGATTTACCTACCAATCTACTACTACCAGGGAGTTGTATCAACCATAGTAAATCAGGAGTAACAGTTTCAATAATACAAAGTATATGGCCAGCCAGTAATATATTTTTTCGACTTATTTGACAAATTTCAAATAGTAGATAAGTAAAGCTCTAAATCCCAAGTATTTTTTCGTGTGCAATGTTTTTAGCGATTAATAATCTGTAGAGCAGGGGTGTCAAACTTACAGCCTACGGGCCGGAAACAGCCCGCAAGGAGGTTCAATCAGGCCCGCAAGAGGATAATTTGAAAGTGGAAAAAATGCATAAAAGAAATGGATTATATTTTTTAATTAAATGTAATTCATAAATTATCCGCTAGGTGTTTATGTTATACTCTTTCTTTATAAGTCTCATATTGTAATCTCTTGTAAAGTTCATTATTATTATTTTAACTACGAGTTACTTATAGTTTTTTGCAATTTTGATAAATGTTTTGTAAAAGTGTTGCTCAATACATTTTGAGTTAAATTTAACAATGTCCTTGTTCTCCTTTAAATCAAAACAAAGGGAAGACATGATGATATTTTGGTTATTATTTATAGCTGAGTATGTTATAATTTTAATGATCCGGCTCACGACGTTTTACTCTCCCAATATGTTATTAGTATTGCTTAATTCTTGAGGGGAGAACAGTAGCCCTAACCTCCATTCTAATGAAGAAATACAATCAATACAATACCTAATCGAGTGAACCTCCTAATAGATATGAATTTGTACCTAAACTAGGTATGAAAATCATATTTGAAATGGGTAGTTTATGGGTAGTTGAACACTCTGTGTTTCTGTCGATGATCAAATTCAATATTTTCCTTAAAGTGATTCATTATATTCAAAATCTTTCATTTCTGTATGGTATCATCCATTTAATTGCAGTTTACATACATACAATTAAAGTCATTTTGCAAATCTTGAGAGAAATAAAAGTACATACGTTTCACTCTACTCCATAAAAAGTTTATTCTGTTTCAATGCGTGCGAGAAAAAAGAGTGGTCACTCCTGATTTATTATTTTAAGATTCCCTCCTACAGTATATAATATGCATATACGTATATTCTCATACCCACTGCAACACACAGATACCATCAATAAAACGAAAAAAAAAAAAAAAGTTTCATTCACTCTTTCATCTTTTTAATTAACAACCGATAAAGTTTTCTGATTTCTTCTTCTTCTTCTTCTTCTTCTGCAACATCATTTATTATTTATTTATTTATTTATATATGGACATGAAATATAACACTATCAAGTCAGTTTCATAACTTATTTATTACAGGTATCTAATAACTGCTCAGATATTAATGTATCATCAAACCAAAACATGACCATGTACATACATAGGGAGATAGTGCATTAACTGTAAAATATCAAGTCTTCCCTATGACTAGGAATGTAAATAATATGCAAATCGGGCTTGTAATAAAAAAGTGGAGTTGGCACTTTTAACAGGTCTTTTTGTTTTCCAAAGCTGTTTTTATTTTTCCTTCATTACTACTGAGGGGAGAGCATCTACCTGATGGTAAAGATGTCGCATGAAGGAATACATGCATTAAGTTTAATAAAGCAAATAAAATGTAAACAAAAAGGGCACAAGTCCTCGTATAATTATAATTATAGTTAAAAATATATAATTTCCTGACATTAATTTCAGTTAATTTTCTGCCTCTCATCTATGTTATTATTTATTGTTGTATATATAATGAAGAATAGCAGCTTGTAGCTCACAGTAAAACGTCATGACAGCTCAAGCTGCTTCCCTCTCAACATTCATCAAATTGTGTGAGTTACCAGATTGATGATTTTCTCTTTCTTTTTTTATTACAAGCCCGATTTGCATATTATTTACATTCCTACCTATGACCAATCTTTCAAAAATAGTTTAAATGAAGCAACTCACCTCCTTTTGATGGTATGACGTCAGGAGAATTGGGCAGAATAGAGTTTTCCTTTCCTCCAACTCTACCACCCCCACTACCATAGGGTAACAACTCTCGATCACTGAAATCATCACGTCGACGTAGAGTTGAATTGGCCGTGGTTGCGATGGAGCTCATGGATCCTCCACTCACGGGTGAGCCATTCATGTAACTGGAGGAGGCATTTCGATGCTTTCGAACCACAATGACTATAATGACGGCGAAAATGGTAAGGAAAAGTATTATTGTGACAAGGATTCCGATGATGGGAAAGAGGCGCATGGGATTATTGGATGCGAGATCCGTTGTCGTGGCTGCCAATTGTTTCTCTGCAGGCTACAAAATAAAAAAAGAGATTTGAATGGAATTAGTTAGTATTAGTTGTTGTTCAAGGGAGGGCTTTTTCGAAAGATGCTCTGATTATGTGGGTATCTGGGTAAATATGCAAATGAGTATCAATTAGAGAGTCAGTCATTACTCCTCCTCCTCCCCTCTTTTCACTTAATTTCCCTAATTGATGATGATGATGACTAAATTTATTCATCTAATAACAGAAGAAGAAAAAAAAGTCAAGGAGTACGAACAGTTGGTGACTTTTAAAAAAAATCTATTTAAATGATATTTTTTTGATTTGCATAAATCAGAATTCAAGAGTCATCATCGATTATATTTACATAAGATTGAAAAAATAAGACTCTTCATATTAAACATACATACATATAGTAAGGGAATTGTATGTACACTGTAAAAACGAAATAGCATTAAGACGATGCATCTTCAAAAACTTTGGTAATAATAATAATAATAATAATCTATGTCTTAGAGGATTGAAAGTTTTGCTTACATTGACCTATATATATATAAATTCATAACTAAATAAGTAGAGTTGTTAAAAAAAGGGATTTCCGACGAATGGAAATGAACTACAAAATTTGATCCGTGTTATACTTTCAATTTATTTGTATTTGTGAATATTTATTGTCAAACACTTGCTTTTTAAGAATATTTTTAAACGTCATCAGTGAACACGTTGTTCACCACGTTGATACCAATCGTTTTATAGCGCTCTATTAATAAGTAATAATACAATATTTAGCGTTTGAAGATCCAATGAAGACCCGTGTGTCAGTTGAGCAATCTGTGAGAATTAATAGACCCGTTTTTAAATAAGTATTGAGACAAATTGGAAATCATTTTCTTCATCTATAAAGAAGTACTTTGTATAAGAGTTATCCTTCTCAGATAAACAATAGTTTCTACGAAATTACAAATAAAAAAGTACTTCCGTATTAATGATACAACAACTTGATCATCAAATTCATTTTCTTGATTTTTTTGTGACCAATTCATTGTATTTTCAAATAAAAAGAAAGAGAAAATCAAACTGGTAACTCAGACAATTTGATGAATGTTGAGAGGGAAGCAGCTTTAGCTCTCATGACGTTTGACTGAGATACAAGCTGCTATTCTCCCTTATATACATATACAAATGAATACATCAATAATAGATAATGACATTATGTATACCATAGATGAGAGGCAGAAAATTAACTGAAATTAATGTCAGGAAACTATATATATATTTTTAACTAATAATAATTATACGAGGACTTGAGACCTTTTTGTCTACATTTTATTTGCTTTATTAACCTTAATGCATGCGAGATTTTTACTATCAGGTAGATGTTCTCCCCTCAGTAGTAATAAAGGAAAAATGATAACAGCTTTCGAAAACAAAAAGTACAGCTAGTGCCAACTCCACAAAATCTCACACGCGCCATTTTGCATATTATTTACATTCCTAATGATTAATGAGACAGAAATGCTAAAAAGTACATGTGTAGAAGAGAAAAGCAAGAAAGATATAATGTCTTACTGTGTACACTTGTACATATGCGTGTTCATAGGTAAGTGCCATTGCTTTCTAAATAACTCATAAATGTACTCAAGTATGTATCATGTCTTATTGTTATTATTATTATTATTATTATTATTATTGACAATATAAAATACCATTAGTTTCGGGATTTTAATTAAAGGATTGACCCACACAGCTCCACATTTTGGCAGCAACATTATCATTTTATAGTTTTATCTAATTTACAACACTATGTGTTGGGATATAAATTATATAGATTTTCTTGATGTAATCATTTATATTATATAATAGTAGACTATCTGTATATATATATATTTTGTGTATGTATGTGAGTGTAAAAACACATATTTCAATCATTTGTACGTGGTAAAGACATTCTCTTTAAAATTACATCAGTCGTTCAACAACACACCTCGGTTTCTTACTTTTACTTTTACAAATATATTCTACATACGTACATATATTAGTGATGTGTAAAGTATTTCAAATGTGGATAGGGGAATGCCTAAAGCGAATAGTCAGAGTTTGTAGATACTATTTATCATACTCAAGGCTATATTATAGATAGTATTTATTTCTGAAATACAAATGATTTGCAGATGCAAATGTTCAAACGAGATCAAAGTCCATAATGGTGATCATGGGGACTTGGATACCCTAAAACACGGTCGGTCAATGACCCTATTTCTTTTCGGTTTTCTTTTTTAGTTCATATTTTCTCACAATCGCCTCATAGTTACAAAACAAACAAGATGAGGAAACCCACCTGTTATTTTGAAGAGATTTCCATGGCTACGAAACAACGTTGCCCCCCCCCCGCTAAGTGTCCCACTGTTGGACCTTAATTTTATGTATATATTTATATTTTTCTATCATTAAAGCAGAATTCACCTTGACTTGATTGAATTAACAATTCATGAAGGATAAACAGTTTGTTACAGAATAATTCATAGCGCCTCCTAGTGAACAAAAAGTTCATCTCATAGCCAACTAAATTTAAAAATTATATAATAAAATATCATGTGCTCGTCGTTTTGCACCTTTGTTTCAAGGCTTGGCTCTATGTACTTTTTTTTTTCTTCAGATATACAATAATGAATTAACAGGACCAATGATTATAAATTAAAGATTTAGGTGGCCTTGTTGTAGGTCTCTCCAGTGATTACAAAGGTCTCCCCAAAACAACAACAACAACCCGTATGTATTTTTTATGTCAGTTGATGATTTTCTACTTATTTTTTAATGATTTGAGCCTGAATAAATTACATTTGTTGTAAGACTGTGAGCAACTATTTACTTTATTGTAAATGAAGAATGTTTCACGGGTTAGAAATAAATAAACTCTCTACTATCAATTAATTTGGGGGTCTTTTATCATATTTTTTCTTTTTCTTTTTTGAAGAAGGAAAGGTTGAGAGATATGTGGATACTCTGATGTATCGTATATCTAAAAAAAAAAAATATGGAGGGGGAGATGTCAAATGAATAGCATTTGATATCTGCAGATTTCAAATATTAAAAACTATGAAAAGTAGGGATCATGTGTAGGTATATTTCTATAAAAAAACAGAATTTAATTATTTTTGCATTCGTGGATACAAATGCAAAGCTATCCGAGCATTCGAGTCATCACTAGGAATGTAAATAATATGCAAATCGGGCTTGTAATAAAAAAGTGGAGTTGGCTCTTCAAACAACAGGTCTTTTAGTTTTCCAAAGCTGTTATCATTTTTCCTTTATTACTGAGGGAAGAACATCTAAATAAAGCAAATAAAATGTAAACAAAAAGGGCTCAAGTCCTCGATTAATTATTATTAGTTAAAAATATATAATTTCCTGACATTAATTTGAGTTAATTTTCTTCCTCTCATCTATGTTATTATTTATTGTTGTATACATAATGGAGAATAGCAGCTTGTATCTCAGTAAAACGTCATGACAGCTCAAGCTGCTTCACTCTTAACATTCATCAAATTGTCAATGTAGTTACCAGGTTGATGATTTTCTCTTTCTTTTTTTATTACAAGCCCGATTCGCATATTATTTACATTCCTAGTCATCACACATACTCTCATATACTTTAATAATTTCCTTTAAGGTATGACACATTCGATACAACAATGTGTATGTTTACCCTACTTACTTACAATGTATGTATGTACACACGCTGCCATTATGAACATCTGTAAATAATGCCTATAGTAACCTTTTACTTCCCCCCCCCCCCCATTTTTTTCTCTCTCTCTCTCTCTTCTTTCACACACACACACACGCAATAATGATCAGACTATTGTTCCAAATCGTCTCTTTGCAACAATAAAAGTTACAAGACGTGCGCCTTATATACACACTTTTGTATCTGTGTACATACATATGTGAAGGAATTCACTACTATTTATGTACATATATGCCTAGATAAGTAAGTAAGTAAGTAAGTTAGTAAGTAGGTGTGTTGATATTCTCATGGGCTTTCACAAAATAAAATCTACTAAAGAACACACACATACCTTTCTGCAAAATAGTGTGTGTAGTTTTTGTGTGAGTAAATTGCTTGAAAACTGCACATATATATATATATATATGTATAGACAGAAACAGATTTCCTCTGATAACATGAATTGAAAATGAAAATAAAGGCACTTATTGAGTTGTAACATTAAACTCCATTTGTAACTTCTCAAATACAAAGGTATATTAGACTCTCTGATTTGAGACAAAAATAGATGAATCCATAATGAAACACATTATGTTGCCGATTTCTCTAGAAAAATGAAATGAAGACTTTTTAATTAAATACTTAATCAATAGATACAAACTCAAACGTGACCCCCTTTTCTGAAAGCCTTTCATTCTTAATTAGTAAGATTTAATCCTGATTATAATCAATTTAATCAAAGATATCTGCTATGCCCCAGCGTAATTAAAAAAATGTACTTCTATACGTGATTAATTAATATTGAATAATATGGTTGGATTTTAATATCAGACTACTTATATATAAAACCTTTTTTTAGGGTTAGCATTTTGATCCAGTGTATCTGAACGAGAATTTTTGGTGTAAATATGTATATATCTATTGAGAAGCTACCATGAAGTTTAATATCCCTTTGAGCAATAGCTTTTTCCATTTAATTCGGGGCTCTTCTTGAATCAAAGTATCTACAACTCCTTTCCAAGTTAGTTATTATTTGTTTTCTCAGATATTTTTTCAGCTATGTTTTCCCTCTATCCTATTTCGTTGTTATTTAACCATAGCTCAATAAAAGGTATGACTATGGAGAAAGCACTCAATTTATATCTCTTAAACGTTGTGAATAATACAATTTAGAAGAGCTCTGGCACAAATAATTTAGACAAACTAAGGATATTATAATATATACTTTTTGTGCAATTGTACTGAACAAAAAAAACCACACACATTTAAAGTGGGGAAATAAATATAGTTGAAGGTAAAGTCTAAGCCGAGTCTGAATTACCCTATTTTTGTATATAACCAAGTTTCTACATGTTAATATAATACAAATCCTACTCCTTTTTATGTATAAATGCAAAGATATTCATGAAGGATTTTGCAGGGATCCATGTACAGAAGAAAAAGGCCTCAAAAAGATTGCTTCAATATGCTATAACTTTAATAATAATGGTACACCATTGCCTTTTCTTTTTTGTTATTATAGGTATAATATTACTATTATCATTTTTTTTTATTTTTATTTTTGTTAATATTGGAATGGAGGTCGGAAAATACTTTATTTATTTATTTATTTATTTTTGACCAGGGCAATCATTTGAAAAAAAAACTAAAATAAAAAATGAAATAAATTTTCTTTAAAAAAAAAAATAAAAAAATAGATAAATAAAATAATAACAATTCTTTATTTACTCTACTAAAATATTCATTACTTTACTATATCAAATTCAATCGAGAAGAATTGGGAAGAAGAAGAAGAAAGGCAGCCCTCCTTGGTCTACATACCTACTACCTAGAGGTAGATACATATGATTGTATGAAATAGAGCCCGGATAGAACTGATGTATCCCTTCTTCAATAATATTGAAATGTTTGCAGTTAAATAATATATGGATCTTATTTGAAATTTGATAAAAAATTGTGAGAGTCTTATATATTACATATATATGAATAAATGATTTATTCTCCTCGACTACTTCCTACAGGAGATAAAGATAGTCAAGAGTGTATCATGATATCCAAAAGGGCTTTCATATCCCTGTTAAAAAAAAAAAACCTTGTTCAACAAATGGAATGTATTTATGTATGTGCCTAAAAAAATTACATCCTTGATTACTAAATACTAAAGACATAGTCGATTCTTATTCAACGTTCAATGATGATTAATTTACGTGAATTGTGTTTATACTTATATCATATAAATAAAATTAATATTTGGGATGAGGGAAGTTAAAATGACTTCATTTTGATTTAATGCATCATGAAATTGAAAAAAAATGTGGTTTTCGAGCTTTACTCTTGATCACGTATTAGTCTTTACTCCCTCAAAGTCTATATATATTGTCTTGGTACTTGACTTCTTTTAAGTCTTGGTGGTAAAAACACGAACGACAGGATTCAAAATTTCATTTCCTTAACAAAAAACGAAAAGAAAGAAAGAAAAAGTTTTTTCTTCCCTTGGTCTCAGATCCCTTAAAGTCTTGATCTTGAGTAAGGTGATCTTGACCATAGCACCACTACCTCCTAAGAAGGTTTAAAAGGTTTTATGATTAGAAAATTAAGTTTGATCTAATTTTCAAACAAAGGCTCTAATTATTTTGATACTTATTTATTTATTTAATGTGTCAAAGTTTCGCTATAATTGGGGGAAAAAAAATCCAAATGTTTAATTATTTGATTATATTTCAATTTAAAGTTACAAAAGTTTGTGAAATGAACGTGTTTTTCTTGCATTAGTTTTTTTATTTAATTACACTTTTACAGTATGTAACGTAATGGACATCAATCATTATAAATAATTTTGACAGAAATTGTAAATATGTATGTAGCTGAATTTAAGTTTTTTTTTTACGTATATATGTGTGTACATTATACAAGGATCTTTAGAGCAAAAAGTTAACCATGTTAACTGTGCACACTGAAGGTATTATTGGTAAGTCATTTATGCTGTGAGCCAAAAAAGAAAAAAAATAATCACTTTGTGTTACAAATCCTGACCTTCATCCTTAATTAATTACTCAGAAATTTATTTACTTTTTTTTTTTTAAGTATCTGTCAGGACTGGATGAAAAGTCCCGATCCTGCTCTGTATTGAGTCCTACATTTCCTATTTTGAAAAAAAAAACACAAAACATCATTATATTAGAGAACATTTTGAGAGGGTTTTTTGATATGAATATTAAACTATGAAGAAAGTCGAGTAAAGTTACCACTCTTTAGTAAGATACAAGTTGCATTATATTCTTATATATTTATTTTCATGCAGTCATAGGTAATTCTCGGTAGAGAGTACATATGAGCATAGTGCATCATGCGAAATAACCTTTTGATTATTTTTCATTTAATAGGTGGGGGTCTAATTTATCTAATCAGTATACTTAATGAAAAAAACAATAACTTTAACAACGAAACTAAAAACCCCAGAGGAATAGAGCATGAACAAACCAACAAAACATTCACTGCCGTAAGATGCCGCAAATTCCCTTGATTAAAATCAACAAAGAAATACATAAAATATATGGAAATAACGTTATTTTTTAAAATTAGCTAAACATTCATAGCCACCAGATGGCACAAATTTATTTGACATAAACGAGGCTCACAGCCTATTGTTGTACTTACATCAATTGTGAGATATGTGTTCGGTATCATTTCATTTACTAACACCTCTCTAATCAATATGAATACATACATACATACACAGAGGTACATAAAATCAAACTCATTTTACCTGTAGAGTAAAAGTTTCAAAATGTGTTTTAATGGATTTTCCCTTGGAGTTGATGGCATAGATCTCCACGTAGTACTCGGTTCCTGAGCTAAGTCCATGGATATAAAATACGGGTTTTGAGTTTGTTACATTGGATATGATTAATCGAGTCCGTGAGTCGAAAATCTGGAAAAGAAACATTATTTTGAGATGTCAGTAATGGTATATGACATGTAATATATATATAAATATGTATTTGTGTATATTTAGAGGTTTTTTGAGTGACTTCACAGATTTTAGTTTAACCCAAAAGGGACGACGCCATGTTAGCAAAGGCATGTTTGTTGATATGGGAATGTATTTTAAATTGAAACAAAAACATGAACAAGTAGAAGCAAGGATAGGTATGATGTGCAGAATGTATTGGGGCTCGGGTATTTATGACGTCACATCATGACGTCATAATTGAGTGAGAAAGGACACATTTCTAAGTATGTATCATTAGAGATGCACGAATCTCTGGGATCTCGGAGAGCATACAATCCAGAATAACACCTCGAGACACCATAATATCTCCTGAGCCTGCCAAGGACATTCGAATCTTCAGTTTACAGGTTAGGCACTGACATGATTTATAGGCTGAGTAATTTATGCTACCACGGAGTCCTGAGATTTTCACGTCTCAATATATTATGTTAGTATAGGGATGAGACTTTTGTAGAGAAAAATAAGAGTTTTTATGATTATAAAAGGAAAGGCGGTTGGGATTAAAATCATTCATTCTTGGTTAGATCCTCATGGAGGAGACAAGTCCCTCTAAATGAAGAATTTCCTCCTACATTTGTTGTAGATTTTGTTGGAAGTGTATATTAAAACTATAATTTAAATATAATTAAAATATTTTTCCTGCCTTGTATTTCTATTTTTAATCATCGAAGGTCCTCCTTCCTGGGGCTGTAAGACAATTAAAACGTACTCCCTCCCCAAAAAATTAATAATATATAACTAGGAATGTAAATAATATGCAAAATGCCGTGTGCGAGATTTTGTGGAGTTGGCTCTTAGAACAGGTCTTTTAGTTTTCCAAAGCTGTTATCATTTTTCCTTTATTAATGAGGGGAGAACATCTACCTGATAGTAAAGATCTCTCACCTATGGCATACATAATGTTATTATTTATTATTGATGTCGTCATTTGTATGCATATATAATGGAGAATAGCAGCTATTAGCTCAGTCAAACGTCATGACAGCTCAAGCTGCTTCCCTCTCAACATTCATCAAATTGTCAGAGTGGCCATGTTGATGATTTTCTCTTTCTTTTTATTTTACAACCCCCATTTGCATATTATTTACATTCATACATATAACAGATAACTGATGTTAACAAGGGGGTTAATGCAATAGTCACATCCCTAATAAGTATATAGATCAATTTATTATGATGAATGGTTAGGAGATGAGCATTTCTGCAAATTAGAGTCTGATACCTTGTACATTTTATGGACCGATTGTTATTTCATAATACTCAATACACAATGGATGGATAGAAACTGAGAGGATGTGAGGGAATTTGAATTGTTGAATCCGTCCATGAGAAGGGACGGATTTCTATACAATTTCGGAAATTGAACATCTTAAACTTTTTTTTTTTTTTTTTTTATTCATTTCAGTTCCAACTACATAAAATAACGCACAAAGTAAATACGTATAAAAATACATAAATAGACATTTTAGTCTAAAATTTTAACTTTGGCTGAGGAACTATTACAAATTAAAAGCAATTATAAATCGATCTAAAACATTTTTAACAAATTAATAACACATTAAATATTACAACATTAAACATATAATTATAAATGCATAGACTTTTTTAAAAACTTAATTATTCCACAACACCATCGGAGTATATCCTCTAAATGATGGACGGTTTAGATATCCTCTCATAAAGGCAGCAAATCTTCATCTGATGCCCTGCCCTTGGCACCTAAAAATGGGTTGTCCGAATGTTCAGGAAGAGGTCACTATTTTGGCTGATTTTTATTTGAACCACCTCAAGCTACCGGAGGACTGGAGAATAAGGATCGAGCGTTCTTTGGTAGGGATACACGATGGGAAAAAATTTACAGCGCAACTACAGATTTCCTCAAATTGTATACAGTTTACGAGGCACTGCCTTAATTGTGGTAAATTGTACAACTCAACGCTTCACGCATTTGTGGACTGCCCAAAAGTGGGAATACTGAAAAGACTGGTCATGCTGAATATTAAGGGGACTGATCAGGGAGAGGAGAAATACGTAAAAGCCCTAGTTCTATTTGGGTTTTCTAATAGAAACAAAGTCCGGGACCCTAATATGAAAGCTATTGACGCAGCCCTTTTGAACGCCAAGGCCCGGATAGCTCAATGCTTGACAAGTGCGGAACCTCTACGTCCTGGGGACCTATATGGAGTAATTTTACACGCAGTGGCTAGATATACAGCTCTAACGCTGAAAATACCAACGGCTTCAGATGACTCATGGACACAGGCCAGTAAAATCATTAAATATTATCCGACTAGTTCAGTTAATTATTTTAATTTGACTAAGAGAATAATTAAGTTTTTAAAATAGTCTATACATCTTAAACTTCTTACAAAGTAATCGCTTCAGCGATACAGAGAAAAATGAGAATAACCAATATCATGTTACCCCTCAGCTTGATTTCTTATTTAATATATCAATTAAAGTAGTAATTGATACTGAAATATACATATAATTTAAAAGTAGGGATTTCCAAAAAAGAAATCCAATAGTTAAACCATGGGGGTTGTATGGCTTCAAAACTACGAGCTTAATATTTGATTTACTCAATTATATGTAGTTATAAATAGATATGTAAACTAAAGTACAGATAATTATTAAGTAGAGAATCAAACTATTTGTACGTCTATGTACAAATCATAATTTACTTGGTTTCATACTGCCTATAAAAAAAGTTTCACTGATTGAGCCGAATATAAATAATTTGCTCTCATCAATTGTCTAGACACTTTCTCTCAAAATAATTTGTACATAAGTAAGTAAATAAAAATACTATACCTATTCAATTACTTTATGTACGTGAAATCTCACTTACTGATAAAATATACAATGCAAAAAGGGAAACACATCATCTTTTATATAAATATATAATCTAGATTGCCAACATACACAAAATTCACTTTTTTTTTTAATTTTTATTAATTATAAAATTTGCAAATGACAAGAAGGTTCTGTTAATATATGTTTGTTTGTTTAGCTCCTAGATTAGCCCCACCTCACCGGAACTGAATCCGGTATCAGCCGGTAATAGACTATCTAGGAGCTAACTTCTTTATTTATAGAAAATAATTTAAATTTGCACAAATACATAAAAACTTTGTAAATATATTCCTCCAGGGTTTTTCCTTTTCCCAGCGACTCCACGGCGATCTCGTCCATCCCTTGTGCAAGTCGTGGACACTCTTGTATAAGATGAATGGGAGTCTCCTCTCCCTCCTCACAAAGCCTACAGAATGGGTCATTTGTCATTCCCATTTTATGAAGATGCCTCTTCAAACTGATGTGCCCTGTGATTAGTCCCACTATTTTGGTCACTTGATGTCTCTTGAAGGTAAATAGCTTTCTTCCAACATATGGCTCAGAAATGAAGTTCTTTGTTTGTCGACAATTGCTCATCGCCAGCCAAGTAGTCCTCCATTTAAACAAAGTCTCCCGCCTCAGAGCATTCTTCACTTGACAAGTAGAAGGGTGGACTGAGACTGGTATACCACCACGAGCCCCCTCTTTAGCCAGCATATCGGCATATTCATTACCTGTGAAGTTGCTATGACCTCTTACCCATCCCAAAGTTATATAGCAGTTGGCTATTTCCAGAAGGTTCCTGCAGTCTGCGATTTCTGCCGTCAAAATGTCTCCCGGTCTAGTATCTAAACTTTGTATGGCAGAAAGACTGTCACTAAGGATTAGCAGTTTTTTGCCCTCTGTTTTACTGAGATTAAGTTCACAGACAAGACTTCGGATAGCCTCGACTTCAGCCTGGAACACCGTATTGGTATCATCTAGCCTGATAGATTTTTCATCAATCACTATGTCGCCACTAGTTAGGGCCCATCCTGCACCAGTATGACCATCGATCTTCGAGCCATCAGTATACCCAACAAGATCGAAGTTCCCAATGCACCATTCTCTTGCAACACAATATCCCCGCTTGGCTGACCAAATTGGTGCAGAGCGACTAGGTGTAGGGATATTATTCCTTTCCAAGTAGGAGTCAAGACATTGAAGATGTCCTTTATTTGATTGGTCAAACCAGGTAAGGGGATTATCCCATCTGGTTTGAAGCTTCACTAGACAAGCACGTTCCATAACGTATAAGTGAAGAGGAATTAATCCACAAAGCACCTCCAAGGCAGCAGTTGGTGTAGATCTCATGGCTAGATATATGTATATATATATATATAAACAGCTGGAGAAACGACAATCCTATTACTTACATACTGTTCCTAAATACTCAATCTCATGAAAACAATGCCTTTATAATATACAAAATATTTTATTTTAAGTTTGTAGTTTGAGATTCGTCATTTCGTCAAGTAGGAACAGAAAAAGAAGCAAAATGCAACTTGAAAATGAACTAATTTAAATCAACTTACTACAAAGTAAAATGAGTCAAAATTGTAGTCAGCAGCCAAGCAAGCAAGGGAAAATGAAAAAATGACTCCTGTGGGCAGGTTAAACTAGGTTTGCTTACTTTAAACACTAATATGGAAAATATGTAGGGCTTAAAGAAAAAGCATGATCTGCAAAAAATAAACCGTATCAAATAATATGCATGGATTTAAAACTTTTTTTTTTTTTTTTTTATAAAATACATATATTAAAAAGTTAGAATAAAATTAGCTTTAAATATAATATAAATATATATTTATATAACAAAATGAAAAATAATTTTCAATATCATTTCTTAAAATGTATGAAATCTTCTTCGTTTGTTCAAACTGATTAGCCATGTACATAAATATGTGTTATAAATGATTCTAATTTAATGACAGTATATTTATCATACAAATATTTTTTTTGTATTGATTACCAACTGTATAATTTTGAATTCTCTAATTGAGAGAGAAAAGGAAAGGTGGGGAAAAACATCCATCTGTGTACATCCATACATATTTTATTTATTGCATTTGAATACATGTATCTAAAGGGTACTTACATTGAAAATAAGTACCATCAGACCATATCCGAGTTATGACACGTATTCGAATGTAACCTATTTAAAGCGCACAGCTTCTGAAGTTTAGATTAAAACAGTCAGTAAACGCTTACAAAAGTCATCCGTGAAGCAGGTTCATCTCTGTTAGTATGCATTATTTTAAGTGATCACTTGCAGGGGATTGGAGGGGCACGCTTAATACAGTAATACATTTATGTTAATGATTTCCTGCGTGGGAACTGGACATGGCTAGGAATGTAAATAATATGCAAAAGTCCACGTGCGAGACTTTGTGGAGTTGGCTCTTCGAACAACAGGTCTTTTTGTTTTCCAAAGCTGTTATCATTTTTATTTTATTACTCCTGAGGGGAGAACATCTACCTGATAGTAAAGATCTCGCATCTATGGCTTACATAATGTTATTATTTATTATTGATGTCTTCATTTGTATATATATATAATGGAGAATAGCAGCTATTAGCTCAGTATAACGTCATGACAGCTCAAGCTGCAGCTTCCCTCTCAACATTCATCAAATTGTCAATTGAGTTACCAGGTTGATGATTTTCTCTTTCTTTTTATTTTACACACCCCATTTGCATATTATTTACATTCCTATGTATGTACATACCAATGAGAGGTTTGAACTAGGAATGTAAATTATATGCAAATCGGGCTTCTAATAAAAAAAGAAAGAGAAAATCAACCTGGCAACCCTGACAATTTAATGAATGTTGACTAGGCCAGGGGTGGGCAATTATTTTTCTTCAAGGGCCGAATGATAAGCAGAAAATATTGTGGAGGGCCAGACCAAAAGTTTAAAATCTACTTTTAGTTAGTTTTCTTAAGTCCAAGCAATTTTTCGCGGGCCACTCAAAGTGGGCCTGCGGGCAGTAAAATGCCCGGGTCTGGACTAGGCTATGGTAAAAAGGGCTTGTATCACCTTCAGGATCTGTTTAGAGGCCATTAACAGGGCAAAGGGTGGTATCATTGAGCTTTAAATTAAAATCAACACATTTTACACAGACAAGTTATCTCTTATTGATGTTGCATTGAATGAGCAATGGTGGGGAAAAAGTAATCCGACTTATGGAAGATAATATTTTAGGGCCAAAGGAAGAAGAAACTCCATTGAAGATGAATACCCAAAGTCTCAACTTGTACTTGCCTGGTTGTTCCTAGTGCCAAATTTGTTTTGATTGCGTCTTTTCAAACAAAGAATTACTCTAAAAAGTCATAATGATTCTTTTGAACTTTGTATAATACCTACCTACAGGTTATCCACTGTTACTATTAGGTTAACCTAAAAAAAAAAAAAAAAGTTATACCTTTAAAGAAAGTAATCAAATCAATTTTGTTCCTAAACCAACTTTTATATATGTATGTATCTTTTTGAAAATGAAGCATCAAACCCAATATCTTATTTGTTATTGTGATTTAGGTAAATATATTTGTTTTGGTGATATATATATATATATATATATATATATAAACATTGCATGAGTGGATAGAGAGTAATTTTTTTTTTCCATTAAAAAAAACCAATTTTCCTCTTGGAATATGAATGAACATAAAAATAATCTTAAGGAAAACATTTTTGTAAAAAGAAGAAATTCCCAATTTTTATTTTTTGTATAGCATAAATATTTCATAGACTTATTATTTTGATCTTTTAAGGGTTCCTATACATATATCAATTTCTAGGATGGATTAAGATACCTCAAAATGCTACCGTTGTTTTAAAGCAGTGTGGTGCTTTTTTATAGCCATACCAGGGGTGTAAATTCTGTGGATACTCTCCCTTTAGAGACGGCCACAAAATTAATTTAAGGTCCCCTCTCCCCTAGACTTATTATTATTATTATTATTATCTAAGGTTTTTTACTAAATTTAATACTTCTTAAACAATAAGTACCAATAACAACAACATCAACAAAACCATCATATAACTTCGAAATAAGGATTGGTACTGGAGATGATTGGATTTTGCACAGGAAGCAGTTGTTTGCTCATCAGTGGGCCTGAATAAGTATTGCCTTATTGTTACAAATTCGGTTTTTATGTAGATTTTCATATGTAAAATAGTTTTAACTAGGACTGGGAATTTTTGAAGGGATTTTAGTGCAATTTGCGACGTCTCTAAGGGAGTAATTACAATAATAGATTGCTTAAAATAAATGCAATCTAAACATATTTGTAATGAAACAAATCATATTTGTTTGCTTTTGAGTTGACGGGCCACAACCCACTACTACTATGAGCAAAAAATACGAGGAATTTTTAATAATTTTTTTGAGTGGTATTCCAATAGGGAAGAATACTCTTAGTGTTTCTAAGACGCCCCCGACTGTCACTGACATCTGTGATTCCAAATTACAATTTTACAAAATATTAATATGTGTTTATACAGCACAAATGTGAAAATGATGGTGACTAAAATGGAATTGTGAGAAATGTTGATGAAACCAAAAAAGTTACAAGTAATACTCTAGACTGATTCCCTTTGAAATTTTAAGAATCCTTGGTTTATTTCACGATATATTTCACGGATTACTCAAGAAGCTGATGAGTCAATTTTTAAAATTAATAACAGTTATAAATTCAGGAGCCATTGTTTTGTAATTATTATTGACTTAATAAAAGTTTTGTAATTGTTATAAAAATTGGAAAAACAACTACAAAAACAACAGCAGAAACAACGTGGGCACATCTGCATTGCATTAGGAAGGGACGTTTTTTGAGGGGAATGAAATGAATTTTGATGATTAAATAACGATTTTTTGCCCATACATTAGTTTATGTATATGTTTGAAATTATTGTATGTGTTGAAAATATTTATATTTAATATTATGTATTACATATACATACAAAGTGTATGAAGCCTTACAAAGATAATATTATTAGATATACTTATATGAATGTATTATGCAGAATTTATAAAATGACATGGTTCATTATTTAGACGTAATAATCAAGTTGTCAAATTATTTTGTTATGTTACTAGGCGTGTCAGACAAATATTATTATTATTACTAATATAATGAAGTTTAAAATGTATGTATGTATCGTTTCAAAGGACGACTCTTTTTTGCATGTATTTTATTATTTGTAAATATATCATCATTAGTTGGTTTTTTTGATTTTTGATCGAATTCAAGGCATTTGTTCAGAAGGAGTAAGTAAGGATTTTCATACATCATATTTAGGGCTGTCACCGCAAACTTCAATAAATCCAATATCATCTCTTTGTAATGGACTAAAGGAACAAATAATTTTGTATTTTTTTTGGGAAACTACATTTTGCTAGACAAGAATTACATTCCTTGACTTTGTTGATTGCACCATATACCTGCGTTTTTTGTAATTAACTCAAAAAAAAAAAAAGGAAAAGAAATATTTTTTTTCCTACTGCCATTAATTTCAAACGAGCTAAGATTTCTCGTTTTTTGCTCATTATCATTGCAAAATAAATAAATAAATTAATGATTTGGGAAAGTCTTGACTTTTCCATTGAAATGAATTGTCTTACAAGTTCATATATAGAGAAATAAAAAAGAAAAAAAAGGAAAAAAAGAAGCAAAACTCCTTGACGAAAAACAGACAACAGAGTTTTTATTTTATAGCTCTTGGAATTCTTATGGACTCTGGAGGATATCAAGTGAACTAAAAAAGGATCATCAATATGACAAATGAATGTTATAAAAAGAACAACAACAATATATGAATTGTATAGAGATATATTTATACTACACAAACATACATATATCCATGTTCCAAGACTCTAGATGAGGGTTGTTAATTTATATACATAATATTTGCTTTGATGTGGTAAAATACGGAGAAAATGCATATATATTTACAAATTACATTTAAAAATAAGTATATTTTGAGATGCAATGTAAAGCTTACTCTCAATCCTCAAACTACAAAACAAACAAAGCTTACCCTATGTTTAGCTCATTGTCTTGTCAATTGGGAATGGTATGGTTTGACAACCTTCAGTTTTATGCCTTCAAAATGTATATATATATATATATATATATATAAACACTCTTTGTCTACTTGAGTTACATTTCCTTAATTTGCCATTAACTTTTGGATGAATCGACAAATTATAAATTAATTTATTTTTTATATGAAAAAAAAAATTTATAAATGTACATTTTAATCTAAAAAAAACTATAGTTTTTGGTGTGTGAGAAAAATTGATTTTTAAATTTGTTTTCAATGCACATTCACGAAACATTCAGACTCATTTTTAAGATTCAAACTTGAAGGAAATAAGGAAAGCAAAACAAGAGCATTTGTATGAATTCTATATAGACAAAGAGTATCTTGTAATGAAATGGTTAAACCTTTTTGTTGGGAAACCTTTTTTTAGGTAGTGATATGCTTACCTGAATAGTTGTCAAAATTGGTTTTGGTTTCTAGACTACGTGTAATTATTTTTAAAGATTTTGGTGCTGACTCTACAGGTCTAAAACAGTGGTTCTTAACCAGGGTTTGGTTCACTCTACTTGTATGACTAGTGCAGTCACACTCAGCTTGCCCATCATTGGCAGCAGCTGATCACGCCACATGGCTTGGTCTTGATATTTGTGCTGTATTTTTCCAAGGGTTCGATCCTAGAGTAGTACCTCCAACAGGGTTAAGAACCACTCGTCTAGACATTCATTAAAAGGTTCCTTTTCTAATATAAAAATAAAATGAATTCCTTAACCTTGACTCCCTCCTCAAAGTCTTTGTCTCGAATAGAAGATAGTCTTGAACACCACAACACTATCTATACCCTTCCTTCTCCCTGAATAACTTTAGTTTTTGCTAGTTTGATATGTAAAGAATGAACTTTTTTGGATTTTTCTTATCAATACAAATGGAAAGGTGACTTTTGAAAATATGTGTTGCAATGAGCCTTATTATTTGACATTTTTTTAATATATATTTTAAAATTTGTGAAGTTTCTAATATATGTATACTTTTTGTTTTGATATCATCTTTAATAATAATAATAATAATATTAATACAAATTATAGATTTTATCAAAACGTTTGTCGTTATAAGATAACATTCTCGATGGACTACGACTATAATATCCATTTTTTCTTTTGTCACACCCAGTTGTAGCCATCAATTCTAAAACCTAATAATGCAAAAGTATACTATGAATGTGAGTCGTAAAAATGACTGTTTTTGGACGTTTTATATAGTAGATTTATATGTAAGTCAGAGCCATCTTATGATATAGGAGATAAATTAAATTGTAAAAAAAAAAATGTCTACAAAAATCTACAAAGTTACATTGAATTTTTTAATGATATATAATAACAAGGTAAATTTTAAAAACCATCAAAATGTCACTACTGTACCTAGTAGAGGTCAAATAATATTTAAGGGAATATTTCTGTATATTTTTTAAAATAAAAAGAGCATCTTCAAAAAAATTTCAAATTTATTTAAGAAAGGTAGTCGGTCCTTTTTCCTGTATGTGATGGATTGCATTATAAATATCAGCCACCATTTTGGAAGGACAGAGTTGATATATTTATTAAGTAAATTAACTCATTTCCAAAAAAATAATCATCTATATTAAACATTATCAAATGGGCTTTAAAAATGAAAAAACAAACAAACACTAAACATATAAATTGATGCCAAAGAGCTCAGTGTGATGTTGGCCTAACGTCCAATTAATTCATAAGTGGTGAGTATTTCACTTAATTAATGGCTAGACTTTTACAACTAAATTCGTTTTAAATCAGTTTATATTCTTTCAAAAGTAATAGGCTACAGACTCTAAATTTGAGAGTGATGAGAGTAACCGGCTTTTCACTAAAATGAAGGAAAAACGTGGTGAATGACTGCATTCATGACTTTGTAGCGCCACCAAAATGGAATCAGCAAAAAAAAAAAAAAGCCTATCTAAAATACCTTTCTCTTTTAGGTATATCTCAAATCCTAATAACATAAGCATTAGGGTTGTTTGTCTGTGACTAAAGCCCAATATTTTATGCCACCTCCAAGACTTCCACAATAAAAAAACACTCAACCTATACGTATACATCATAAAAAATGGGGATTTTTCACTCCTGTCTCCGAATATTATAATAAACATACTCGATTAGCGAACCTTTTCAAATATAAAAAAAAAACCTGGGCTAACACAATTTCTAATGACGTCACGTGAAAAGGCTTTTTCAAATACAAGTACAATTCAAATTTGAAGCACCTCACCTCCAGTATAAACTTTTGATCCATACCACCATCGAATCCCGGACTGCAAAGGATTGTGAGAGACTCTTGTGTTTGATTTACATTTGTACAGTTTTTGAGGCCCTCAGGTTTCCCTACAAAAATAAAAAAATAAAAAAATAAATAAAAATCTTTATCTTTTACAACATTGAAATAATAACAATAATAATAGCGTCTACATACTTTCTTGAAAAATGAGAAATATCCAACCCCTCATACACACACATATATGTATAAGTAGCAGCCAGCTGTAATCCTTTACCAGCAGCACGACTACCACTACCACCACACTGATAATAAACATAATTAATCATGAATATAAAGAAGTTGTTATGTATGTGTACATTAGATAGATGATATCAATCATCTATGTGGTGGCGGTGTTGTTGTTGATGGTTTAGGGACTATGTACGTACAACTACATAGTATTGAAAATACTGAATAATATCTGATTCATAATATATGTATATATACATATATATATAAAACAGCCTCGGGCCTTATATATATATATTTATATAGAAGACATAATTAGAAATATATGTTGATATGCACAATAATGTCTTTGTGCCTTGGCAGATATTGCATACACTATATATATATGCTGTACATAGTCTTTATACAGGGTGTTGTTTCAAAAGTAACCGAACCGCAAACGTAAATAAAAATTGTACATCAAAAACCCCAAATTTAATAGGTACATTGAGTATTTACAAATGTTCAAAATGTCAATTACCAACAACCACATGTCATTTTACGTAAATCCTCGTACCTATTAATTTTCTTCTGCGAGTAGGTATGTTTGGAATGAATAATTTTGTTGTGTGATCATATTGATTTTGCTCTGACGTCATTGCGCTTCGGGACCCTCATTCTTGAAAATGCAGGAAAGGACTTTAGATTTAAAGGAACGTATCTTTGTTATTAGTAAGAATTACTATGCAAGGACTAGCTACAAGCATGTTGGTGAAAGATGGGAAGCAAATTTCAGAACACACCCCTACCGAGTAAGTCGACAATGTTCAATCTTGAGTCCAAATTTGAAGTAACTGGAAGTGTTTTAAGGGGCTCCTAAAGAAGGTCGTCCAAGAACAACAGCCTGTTCACCTGCATTTCTTCATTCTCCTAAAAAATCTATTGTCCAGGCATCGAAGGAGCTGAACCCTTCTCAAACCTCAGTCCACCGTATCTTGCTTGACATAGGTCTAAAACCATGGGTCTAATACTAAATATACCTATTAAATTTGTTGTTTTTGATGTACAATTTTTATTTAAGTTTGCGGTTTGGTTACTTTTGGAACACCCTGTATAATATATATATATACATATTATATATGTCTGCTGCTGTTTGTTACTTCTTCATTTTTCGTTTTACATATGTATCTATCTATATATATATATATATATATATATATATATGTTTACATATGAAGAATTTTCAGTTTTATATATATATATATGTACATATTTTTATTATTATTATTATTTTTTGAAAAATATGCCTTTAAATTTGTATACACAGCAAAATCTGAATACATATTTCAATATAAATATAGCATGTAACATATATGTAGTATATAAATGGAGCCCTACGATAAGAAAAGAGTTTGTTGGTTGAGGTACTATGAATATATATATATATATATATATATATATATAGTTATGAATAATCGTATAATAACAATACTTTGCATAATTTCTAACTTCATTCCCCCCTCCTTCCTCTCTCACTCCCCCCCCCCTCTTTGAAACATGGTTTATTTTCAAAAAGCCCCCGCTCACAATGTTTACTACTATTACACCTATGGTTAGGAATGTAAATAATATGCAAATGGAGTGTGTAAAATAAAAAGAAAGAGAAAATCAACCTGGTAACTCAATTGACAATTTGATGAATGTTGAGAGGGAAGCAACTTGAGCTGTCATGACGTTTGACTGAGCTACAAGCTGCTATTCTCTTCTATACAAATGAAGGCATCAATAATAAATAATAACATTATATATCTTTACCATTGATGAGAGGCAGAAAATTTACTGAAATGAATGTCAGGAAATTATATATCTTTAGCTTACAAGTCGTAAACTAATAATTATTAGGGGGAATTTGACTTGAGCCCTTTTTGTATTTCCTTTATTAACTCAAGAGTTTGAATAGTTTTTTTTTGTAACTAGAGACATCTTGACAATTCCCATCGAATGATAGTGTACGTATATCTTTTAAAGAAGCATGGCAGTTTTAGTTATTGAGTATAATTGGCAGTGGCGGCCTTAGCTCGACTTTCAGTGGGGCATGTGTAAATATAACTAGGAATGTAAATAATATGGAAATGGGGTGTGTAAAAAAAAAAGAAAGAGAAAATCAACCTGGTAACTCTGACAATTTGATGAATGTTGAGAGGGAAGAAGCTTGAGCTGTCATGACGTTTTACAGCTCTACAAGCTGCTATTATCCATTATATACATATACAAATGAAGACATCAATAATAAATAATAACATTATGTATGTATACCATAGATGAGAGGCAGAAAATTAACTGAAATGAATGTCAGGAAATTATATATTTTTAACTAATAAATAATTATACGAGGACTTGAGCCCTTTTTGTTAACATTTTATTTGCTTTATTAACCTTAATGCATGTATTCCTTCATGCAAGATCTTTACTATCAGGTAGATGTTCTCTCCTCAGTAGTAATATAGGAAAAATGATAAAACAAAAAGACCTGTTCGAAGAGCCAACTCCACAAAATCTCGCACACGGCATTTTGCATTTTATTTACATTCCTACCTATGGTTGTAATTAATGGATACTGGTAACTATATCTTGTGTATAGTATGTAATTATGTAGCTGTAACAAATATGAATGTACTCATGTTTAGAAATTTGCATATTTATAATACATAGAGGAATTGTATTTTAGAGTATCCTGTTGTGTGGATAAAGTGTTTTTTTTTTTTGTTGAAAATAGCATCAAGCTATGTACAAAACTTCATATTTTTCCTACCTTTTTTGTGATGATTATGATTATATCACATTAAAGGGGGGGGGGGAATTTGAACTTTTTTTAGACTTTATTGTTGGTCACAAGTACCCTTCAATATATGTTCATATACGATATACATAGTAATAATCTTATTTTGATATAGGCTCTAATTATCCAAAGAAAACAACTAACTGTTGTTAACTCTTTTCTAAAATCCAAAGTGCTTGAGAAGGGTTCAATATATATATATATATATATATATATATGTTTCTTCAAATGACATTTTAATGTGATTTGTCATCACTTTTGATTAGGATACCAAATTAGCAAATAATTGTTTTTTACTCGATTCAATACAAGAGGGAAATAATTTGAAAACAGAGTTGAAAAATTTTTATGCAATTTTGACTGTAAAAATCTGATTTTTTTTACTCTTTAAAGTGACTTATACTTATAGAGTAAAAAGTCTTTAAAGGACCTCAAATGTCTCCCTTTTATGAATGTTTTGAAAAGACAATCATGGTGGCGTCAAACCCCTGTTTTGTTGCCCTTCCTTAAAGGAAGGCTCTAATAGACGTGTATATATAACATATTATGCTTGAAATAATGTATGTAGACAAATATGAAGAAATGATCAAAAACATTCACTACCCGTTAACTTTACCTCTTACTAGATAGAGATACCTCTCTATCTAGTTACTTGGAAATACAAACATATTGTATATGTAATACTTTTTGCAACTTCGTTAAAGTAATGATGATGATAATGATAAAGAATTGCAATGTGAGTCTTTTTAAAAAATATTTAAAGACAATTTGGTCGTTGTTCCTTCAAATTAAATAATATTTTTTGTTTTATTTGTTTGTTTGTATGCTACATTGTAAATGGAAAAATTGATGAGATGATGAAAAGAAGGAAAATTAGATACATGCAAATGAGTTTTTACAGTAACATTCATGATTAGGTATATATATTCATAAATATAAAGCAAGTAATTGTGAGTAATTCACAAATTTGAGTACTCTGGAAAAGAGCCCTTACAAAATATATATACAAAGAGATATTAGAGATGATGTGATGTTATATGATATGTTTTTTTTTTTGGCGAAATACAGTTCCTTGCAGAGGACTATTCTTTATTAATTAGTCTACAATTTCTATTATTATTATTATTTTTCAATTAGTTCTCTAAAAGATGCGATTTTGAGCAAATAATGATCCTTAAAAAGTCATGCTAAATATATAATATTTATCTAGCAGCAACACTTGGTACTTATGACGTCATAGATAGGAATAAGCAATGACCAATAAATGATGATACCTTTGGAAAGCATGATGTAATGAAGAAAAAAAAAGTAATGGCGTAATGTTTCATAGAAACAATGATATGATTTTTTTGGCGAAATGAAGTTCCTTGCAGAGAACTATTCTTTATTGATTGCTCTACAATTTCTATTATTATTATTTTTCAATTAGTTCTCTAGAAGGTGCGATTTTGAGCAAATAATGATCCTTGAAAAGTCATGCTAAATATATAATATTTATCTAACAGCAACACTTGGTACTTATCACGTCATAGATAGGAATGAGTAATGACCAATAAATGATGATACTTTTGGAGAGTAATGGCGCAGATGAAATGGAAAATTCAAAATGAAGATCATCATAACTTTTCAATCGGTTAATACGTTAATCGTTGGAGTATATATAATAATTATTCCTTTATTTCGCCTAAATTATATTCATGCCTCTTTAGAAGGCGAAATCGCACATTAACATGCATAATGTTTTTTAAAAAAGGTATGATACTTAAAATATAGACAATTATCTAAAAGATATGTTTTAGAAATTTTGATTAAAAGTGGCGAAATTTAGAATAATACAAAAGTCAGTGTCTACTCCTATGAAGTATAAATAGCTAGAAAATTTTTTGTTTTATTTTCCAGGATTGTTTCTATGAATCATCTCACACAGATGTGATTTTTTTTTGGAAATTGTTGTTTTAATCCCAAAACTCATTCAAAGACCAATTTTTGAAGATTTGTGTCTCTTTTCAGTTTCTTTAAGTCTTGGTATTGTTTATATCTCGTCGTCAAACAAAGATCAAAGCATTAACCAAAAAATAAAACAAAAATCCTTTTTTTCTTCTTCTTATCGTTTCAATCCCTTATAGTGAGTGCTCTGAGTGATCTTGATCAAGGCACTTTAAAGTTCAAGAAATCAAATCAAGTTTATTTTCTTTATATATATATATATACCGTATATACTTGCATATAAGCCGAGTTTAGAAATATAAAATGCAATGCTGAAATCAGGGGTCGGCTTATATGCGCATAAAACAAAATGAACACAAGGACAAATACTAATGCCAATATTCCAGCCCACACGTTTTTATCGCTATCTGACTCCTTAATTGGTTGTGTGTCACCAGTGGCGGGTCGTAACCAGCTAGAGCTAATGATGAAGCCGACGTCATTGGTACACGGTTGGGATTTCTTAGAAATAACACGCTCAAACAGAGGCAGTCGAAGAGAAAAATCAGAGGCAGCCAATTGGTAGGCAGCGCGTGGGAAGGGGGACGAGGGTCACTTGGCGTATCGAAGAACAGGAAATCTGTACAGTAACAAATTTCTATGAACCAAAAATATGGGGTAAAATTAGATAAGTTGAGTGCCGGCTTAGTTGCGGGTTTTTGCAAAAACTGGCCATTTTAAAGCAGTTTTAGAGGGCCGGCTTGTATGCGAGATCGGCTTATATGCGAGTATATACGGTATATATGTGTAATGTCAATTAGAAATGAGCATATATATATAATATTCTTCATCAATTGCTTTATAATTTCTATTACTAAATGTTTTCCAATGTTCCTCTCTAAAATACGTAAATGGAGATTAAATATTATAAATATTATATCCAGCTAAAATGTATTTAAGCTATGGTCGTGCGCATTCTTGAATTTAGGGGAAAGGTGCATCTTTAAATATGAAGAGTAATAACAACATAACTCCTCCTTTTTGACTTGAGTATAGTTTATTCTACAAATAAATTTATCCTGGGGTCCCTGACCACAGGAGCAACCACTTTTACTAACCTAATTCTACGAACCTAATATTTTACTCCTAATTATAGTTAAAGTTGAGTCTTGAACATATTTGATAGGCATCTGCGTATTGTCTGAAGCAATTTATTCCTACAAAACACTCTGATATTACACTAAAGACTCTAGGCTATAATTTCTTTTTGTTGATTTTTGGGAATTTTGACAAATAGAAGTAGACAAATTTCGTGTGTGAAGAATGACCTTGTTTTTATTGATGAATTGAAAATAGATATGGAAAAGAAAAATTGATTTTTCTCCTCTTTGTGAATTTTATTCATGCTCATTTCATATTGACATTACACATATGTGTAGTTTCTTTTATCATACTGTTAGACTGTCTTGTTATAATGGTTATAATTTGAAATGAGAGATTGTTAAGTAAAATGCCTAGAGTATATTTTCTATTAATTTATCATTTTATTTACACAAAATATTATACATATAAATAAAAAATGAGATCAACGTAGAACTTTATTTTTCATTTAAAGAACTATCGATTTTGTATAATTATGTTTTTTTTTTATAAGGGAAACAACTAGCAAAATTGTTTTTTTTCGTTATGAAGAATATTTTAGGGTAATTGAAAAATCGGGTGGGTTTTTTTTGAGTCTTGACACAAGTAAATACTACCCACACAACATTCAATTTGAGAATTTTTAACTTTGAGCAAATCCTTTTTTTATAATAACATTTAAACATCGAGTTTGACTCAATTGCATAAATGCTCATACATTGACTACAGCTAAATTTGACAATTTTTATTTTATGATGTATATTTGAAAAATCAAGATGAAGCCAAGTTACAGACTTTAAATAATAATAATTGACAATGAAGACACCATTCGTTGAGATTTGGAGTCTTAATGATCTACAAAAGTTAATGGTTATTTCAGACAAACTACTGCCCTTGTATTTTATCTAAGACGATTCAATCTATAGAAAATGCAATATACATAAAGGCAAATACCTCCTTTTTTTTCTTTTAAAGGGTTTTATTGTGAATGAGATAAGTAACACCTCAGTGTGTTTCATTTGTGTACATATAAGGAAAAAGGATTCATTTAAAGACTAAATATAAATGATCTCGTAATTTTTTTGCAGCAACTTTCCATCTAATGATTTTGCAAAAAATTGCACAGTTTGTGTATACTCATTTTATTTTTGCTAATGAGCCTAATTTAAACTTTTTTCAAGGTTCTTCTTCTTTTTGACAAATAATTATATTTAATAAAAAAATATCCTAAATGTGTGCTAAATGATTTTTCCTTCAAAATTTCAACAGTTTGACTCAGATTTAAATCTCTTTTTCTTCCCCCTTCCTCTAAATAATTATTATTTATGGTCGATCCATCTACTAATACATACTCTGGATATTTTTCATTTCATTTCGTTTAAGTGGCACTTGTATAAATGTATATAAAAAACGGGCTCTCAGAAGTCTTTTGTCTAAATAAGTATCTTGTGAATAATTATAAAATACGTTTCTAACGAAATGAGTCCCTTACGTCTCCTTTAAAAGGCGACCCTCTGTTGTATACCTATCTTTATGATCTACTCACATACTAAATCTCTTTTGGTGTGTATTTCAAAGTATTGAGCACTTCATACAAACAATGGACTATTTCTCTATCAAGTTTTTGAGCACCAATTGCATTTCGGAGTTGTTGAATATCCCTGTAAACTATCTGGGTTTTTTTAAATATATATTTGGCAGCTCAAGGACAGCCTGCGGCAAAATAATGAATGGGGATCATGTTCTTTGATTGGACAGCCATGTATGTATGTATGTACATAATATACAAATTATTTTTGTTAGAAGGGATGTGATTAAATGTTGTGAAACTCAACGCGGTCTACCCTCATTCGTTGTTACATATTGAACATATCTATGTCTAGAAATGGGGTGTGTAAAATAAAAAGAAAGAGAAAATCATCAACATGGCCACTCTGACAATTTGATGAATGTTGAGAGGGAAGCAGCTTGAGCTGCCATGACGTTTTACTGTGAGCTACAAGCTGCTATTCTCCTTTATACATACAAATGAAGACTTCAATAATCAATAATAACATCATTATGTATTCCTTCATGCAAGATCTTTACTATCAGGTAGATGATGTTCTCCCCTCAGTAGTAATAAAGGAAAAATGATAACAGCTTTGGAAAACAAAAAGACCTGTTGTTCGAAGAGCCAACTCCACAAAATCTCCCACGCAGCATTTTGCATATTTTTTACGTTCCTATCTATGACGTATACAAACAGACAATATATTTTGTAATATAGTCATTACTCAGATGTGACTCAAGAGTCATTCCTCCTGAGTGTGTAGAAATCATGAAAAAAGATGATGTCATGAAAAATATGGGAGATGTCATAGCAGGTGATGGTACTATGCTGCTGTTGAGTTGCTGTCAAGCTGTAATTCTTAAAAGTTAGTAGATTCACTAAGTAGAGAGTGTAAATAAACAATGTATTAAAGATCATGCAATTATTGAATTTCTATTCGATATTTGCTATATTAAGGATGTAATTATTGAATTTGTACGTCATTATACATACATCACCTCTACATTGTTAATATTAATATATTGATGAATCAATTAGCACATAATTAGGTAGTGAGGAATGGAAATATTCCGCTGGAGTTGTAATGTGTATTTATATATAACGGTTTGAAACGTATAAATTGCAACTTTTACACAAGGTGTTGTTAACAGATCCATACATCTTTGAATTAATGAGTGAGCTACTAATAATAATTGACTTAAATTGTAGGTCAAATCAATTATAGGACTAAAATTTCACCTGTTTCAACTTTCTACTCCTTTGGGGCACTAAAGAGTCTGGAGTTTTTCTAATCTTTTCTAATCTAAACTCAAAACGAAGGGATCCTTCGATAAAAAAATTAATACAAGGGGGATTGAAGAGGATTTTTGTTCGTGGAAAGCATTCAAGACCACTCGAGGTTGAGTGGCGATATCAAAATAATTTCATATTGTGTTTCCATTGTTTTGCGTTTTTTTTTTTGATCTTTTCGGTTATCAGCTTTAAAGAAGCGTACAGGCCAAATACTGAGATTTTATTATTAATAAAAAAACTATACACAGCGCACTTCGTCTAAGATGGATTCGACGGCCATCATTTCTCTCTTTTATTGTATAAAGTTAAAAAACCACTCATTTGCTATAAATAAAAACGAGCCAATACCAATTAAAAAAACTCATATTTAACGTCATTTGAAGCAACATAAAGCACCTTTAAATTTTTGAAATCGCACTACAGTTATTTATTTTTAATATTTTTTGGTAAATGTCATATATTTCTTGAGATGATTTTAAACAGAGCTCTTGAGCCTTTTCTTCAGTTTTCTGGAGTCAAGTCTCTACTACAGCTGTTAACTTTGAATCTTATGACTCTAAGTCTACTATCCTTTTAGTATAATTAATTATTTAATGTTTATAGGAGGTATATAGTCACAAGAGGGCGTGATTAGCCTCTAGAGTGATATGATAATTTATGAAAGAGCCACTTACGAAAGGAAACTATATTCATTATGAAAATGGGACACTTGCTCTCCACAAGATCATCACTCATAGAACTGTACAATATAGAAAAAGCAGGATATATTGTAAGTCACTTTTTGATTTATTTGCATATGATAATAAATGTCCAAAGGGGCGTATTCAAATGAAGAATCATTTGCAAAAAATAATATATAAAACCAAGGACTATTTGTCCTACATTTTTTTTTTTGCAAATATTTGATTATTACTATATTATTAGTAGTTCATAAATAGTAAGAGAAGAAGGATTTAATCCACACGCTCGATTACTTTTGATTTGAAATATCTTTACTCTACAGATAATATAGGCGCGGAAATCCAATTTTATATGTATATATACAGTGAACCCTCTCGTTTATCACGAGGGATACGACGTTCCAAAGATAACCCGGAATAGGTGAAATCTCCAAAGTAGTCAGCTTTATTTTTTATTGTTATTTTACAATGCAAACTCTTTGGAGCGTCTGAAGGCCCCTTTGTCGGTACAGAACGTTTTCTTGACATTGTGGGGTTTGGGTCACGGAGACAAATTGCAAATGTAAATTTGGCAGAATGTACAGGAACGAAAATTGTTGGCATTGATCACATGAAAAACATATATCAACTTGCACTGTAAAAAATTTCGCGAAGCAGTGAAGCAGCGATAGGTGAAGCGCGATATAGCGATGGATATATGTTTCTTTTGGAGAGGCTACTCATTTTGAAAAATATAATGGGATTTTAGAGAGTAATTCTAGGGGGGACGTGTCCTTCATCACTTCAAAGAAACTATTCCCTCTAGATTAATTAACCCAAAGTTGTCTTTTATATATATTAATGTATATATATATACTCAAAATTTTCAATATAAAAACTGAACCTGACTCTCTCTCTCTCTTCCCCTTAGAATTATTCTCTACAACTTTTGTCTTATATTATTCCCTAACTATGACATAGGATTTACGGACCTTGGGGTTTTGTTTTTCATATAAGAATAATAATTTTTAAATTATTTTTTTTTTTTCCAAAGTATAAAAAACAAATCCTGAAATTTTTTTTTGTATAAAATATTTATTACTTTTAGTTTCTTCAGTCAAAATATAATTATCAAAGAAATGTATTCAAGAAAAGGTGTTTGAATAAAACCGTTATTGGCACCATTGAAACCATTTATTTTATTTTTCTGTCTCAAACTATTTTAGAAAATTTAAGGGGGGGGGGCAGTGAGATAGTATTAATGAAGGGGTGGTCATTTTTTTTGAGGAGAGGTAGTGTGCCTGCAAATAACTATCTGGTACCTCTGCATTTGAAAGGTCGATTGCTATTTGATAATACTTAATAATGAATAGAAACTGAGAGGATTGGAGGGAATTTGAATTGTCATATTATATCCAGGAGGGTGAGTAGATTTTCTTTCGCATGATTTCTCAATAATTAGAAATTAACTATTTATTTATAATTGTTGCAAGTTCTGGCCACAACGATATAAAGAGGACTGAGTTCAAATAGGTCATACAGGGTGAAGTAGTAGTTGAGTGGTAATAGGAATAATGGGTTACTATTATCACTAAAGATACACAAAAAGAGCACCCTCACCGTGGGCCTTGATCGCTCTAAAATATTTTCAGTGTGTTGATTGTATGTACCTATGTACATATAATGGAGAATAGCAGCTTGTAGCTCAGTCAAACGTCATGACAGCTCAAGCTGCTTCCCTCTCAACATTCATCAAATTGTCAGAGTGGCCAGGTTGATGATTTTCTCTTTCTTTGATTCTTACAAGCCCGATTTGCATATTATTTACATTCCTACATATAATCCATTTTGGAAGGAATGCACTCAAAGGTATTCAATAACAGCTCCTTTGATAGCAAGGAGCAAAAAAATAACAGCTCCTTCGTTCTCTCCTTTATTCTTTAAGACTTTAAGACAATATATCAGCTGAATTGATTATCATATTTTTTATGATGAAGTCATCTCAGACGTAGTTTTTTAGACTCACCTCACCCGGAATGACACTTGTTTTTATCACAACTTTACTCGCTAAGATCACCAACCATTTCCATTACAAATGTACATATATACACACAATATGACACGCACAGTGAATAAAAACAAGAAATGGAAGATATGCTACAACGTAGCAAATTGAAGGACATGTTGATAATGATGACAAAAACTAAATATATATATATATAAACAAGAAATGGGGACATTTGTGAGATAATAATAATGCTATGTAATAACTTCTCAGTGTGAAAAATGAAGTTTTGTTTGTATCATTATTTATATATTTTCTTTTTGCGTAGATATCCAATGTCATCATCAAATATTTATGAGATATTTATCAGTGTAACACATCAATAAATATACGCGTATTTTACTGCAATTTTTCCTTCAAAAACACAATTTATCAGGAACATTCTATCAGGGCCTGATGAGTCCTTCCCTTTTGTCTTTTAAGAAAAGAAAAGTTTTTTATTATCTCAGAGGCATAACTTGATTATAATGTTGTGCTTGACTAAAAAATATATTCCTCAATTTTTACGATGGGCATAGATATCTGAGTTCATAAAAAACAACAACCCATAATGGATATTGTAACACTTTGAATATCAAAGAAGAAGTCTTTGTAATCTTAATATACTATGTACAAAAATAATACAGCCAAGTATTATGGCCTCTTAAGAACTAGGATAAAAGTTCTTGTGTCCCCCCTCTATAAATACACATAACTTTCCAGAAGCCTGTAGTAACAAGATATCTATCGAAAGGTTTTTTTTTTAGAAAGTCCTCAGATGGAAAAAGAGTAGGTAGACGAATTAGGTTTCGAAAATATCATATTTGCATAATGATTCTGAAACAATACTCAAGTTGAACGCAAGAGATAAAATGGATCATGAATAAATTTAGTTTGCTCTAAAGTTATTGTAATTGGGAAATAAGGTTCTGGCATCGAATTGATTAAAAAGTAGCATTCACGTATTTAAAGGTCTAAAAATTAGACTTTGTGGAGCCTGAGGATTCCCAAATGAACCCTCTGGGTTCTGCAAAATATAACTTCTGAGTAATATTTCTCTGAAATTAAAAAAAAAATTACGAAGTAAAAACTCTGCATTGCTCCAAATAAACCAGTTTGTAACAATTTGTTTTTTTTTTGTTTTTTTATTCAAAGGTTATTCCAGACAACAAATACATGAAGTAGTCATATATAGATAATTGCCTCTAATGTCAAAGAATGACGTCAGCACTTTTGTAATTTGAGCTTTATTGAAAAAAAAACAATGAAAAAACAAGGTATATCAAGCCATATGAGGCTTCTTTTCCTATGAGGCCATCATTATAAGCATATAGGCACTTTAAATAACATCATAAATATATGTAACATATGTAATGGACTTAATTAATTTATGGATAGAACCACGGATTATTTTTTAAAAGGGCTTATAAACGAGAGCTAAAAAGGAAAATTCAAATCCCTTCGAACCAATTTCAATTAGAGGCATATTTTTTGTTAATTAGTGCGTCGGAAGTTGAGTCCCTCCTGGGGTTTCTGCTTATACTACAACTCATAAATAGTCAAAAATCATAAGTGCACAATAATTTTATCTATACTTTAAAAAGTTTTTCATATTTTATGTGTACATAGGATTGTAGATTTACTTTTTGTACAACTATTCTCCTTTGTTAGCTACGTGGGTAACTTTTATATAGGGAAAGGCAAAATTGCTTATTTGACACCCTCAATAACTATCCAGTTGAGTATAAATATCAATTCAGACCCCAAGCTTTTGAAGAAGAGGGGCGGATGATGGAGAAAGAATACCACATTCAAGGTCAAATAACCTTTTATGGGCAGTTTGGCACTGAGACATGGAGACAGAGTAGCCTCAATTCAGCTGGTAAAAGAACCTTAAAATTATAATTATTTTAGTTATGAAAAAACCAAAACAACAACAACAACAAGTTCTTCCCAGACATGATCCTTTTGTCAGGTGAAGTCAAACTGAGCCAGTTTTATACACACCTTGCCAGGATTTTTTAGACTTGAATTCCTCTATATGGTATCTTTACCTTGGTTCCAAGTAGGTACCATTGAGACAGAACAAAACATGTACTCCCAATTAAAGCAAAGTTAGAGCAAAAGATGTTGTTGTCATATAAAAATGTGCTTAATATGCCAAAAATAATATCGTTCATTGAATAAAATTGAAAGTCGAGTGAGGGAGTCGTATCTATTTTGCCTTTAATGGTTTAATATTGCGCAACCTTTTCGGTATATAGGATGTTTTTTCAAAGGTACTATATTACTTCAATAACGTTTATACTTTGAAGCTTTCCATGACATCATTTTATTGACATTTCTGTCAATTACATACATATCCACCTACCTACACATATAAATGTTCAAAAGAATAAAGTAATTGTAATGTAATATATATATATATATATTTGATAGGCCTTACATGGATGTGATGCAATTTAGTCAAATGCTTTAATCGATTTTGGAAAATAATACTTAAATACTTAAGAAATGATATTTACAAATAAGTATGATGAGGCAAAGTTGAATTATACTCGAACTTGAGTACGCATCCCTTAATTTCGTTCAGCCTATCAAATAAATGTTTTATTTCCAGTATGACTTTTTACTGTATGGAATCATTTCTTTTAACTCTAATTTATTCCTTCGATTAGTCAAATCGTTAATTTTATTGTATTTTGCAATCTTTTCTCCAAAAATTGCTCATACCTCTTAGCAACAGGTTATTCAAGTTCAGGACATGAATAGTCAAAAAATTGATAGCAACTAACAAATAAAGCCCCCCAAAAAATAATGTCTATATATTCTTATGTCTGTGGGCTAACTCTGTTGTTGTAAAGGAACTTGAGACAATAATACATCATTATACAATTAAAGTTAAATGCAGAGTAAAATACTCCTACGAGATTTTTTGTCCAATCACAACCTTGACTCACCAAAGGGAAAGGAAAAATTTGGAAAAATAACTGGTAGCATCTACCCTTCTGTATTTTTCTTGATGCCAACTTTTTAAGGCTGGGCACAGTTATTATATGTACATTGATAAATTCTACCCATATACAAATCAATACTTGAATATTATTCAGTAATTCAAAAAAGGGCGCGCAATCCTTGATTTAATATACTTTTTATGAATCAGAATCAGAAGTAATAATAATATTAATACCATTTTTGAGTTTTTAAGACGTAGAGTTTAAATCAAAAGAGTCAACTGATGAAAAACAGCAGCTGAAGGGAGCTGAATATCTGTATATTCTCCTTTCAGCTGCTTTTGAACGAGTATTTTGTTCATCCCAAAAAGCTCGTCGTGCCGTAGGAGTGGGGCAGCAATTAAAATGATTGACGTCATAACTATTCATAAATATAATACTTCCTATGACGTCATAATTTTGAAAGTTGGGAATCTGTTTGCAAGCATAAACAACAACAGCTAAAAAAAAAAAAAAGAATACAAACCCTTGCTCCCTCTGGCGGCCTGGTTCAACTTTCACTAGAAATCAGTAAGTTAATTTGATTCTTCATTTTTGTCTCAATATGCCCCACTTCCTTAAAATAATCTTTGAAAGGAAGAGCACATTATCCTGCACTCACCACGCCCCCTATCAGGTCAACTCAGCTTACTTCTACTGTCACATTCATTTTTGTTTGTGTGTACTTTTAAACCTGGAAATGTGTTCAATATGTTTAATAACTAAGTGATTCAGTAGCAGGATCACCACCAACATGGCGTCCCTTTTATTTATTATGCAATCTGTTACGTTTATGACAACACTTTATATTTACATCTCTTTAATTTTTTTTAAACCATAAAATATCTTAAAATCGTTTTATTAGTCATCGTAAAACATAATGACTTTTTTTTTTATCCGAGGAATCAATGAGTTGAATAAAAAATATAGAAATTTTTTTTTTTAACACGTGTCGTTTACAGATTTGTGATAGACTGTGACTTGTGATTGGCTTAAATATAAGTAAGCAAAAATAATAAAATCGGCAATTATTTGAGTGAGAAGTCAAGTTTGAGTTATGTGAAGAGATACTTCACATAACATATGCTAGAGGACTCTATGTTTCGAAATTTCAAAATTTCCAGGTACTCTATCGATTCAATTAGATAAGAGCAAAGTCATGATCTTATCTCATTAACATGATCTGCTATTTCTATCACTTATGAAATTTATTTCAATTTCATTCCAATAGGAATTAAACTTATAATAAGTTTTTTTTTGCGTCATTCCAAACATATATTGCGATTTCATGACATACAAATAATTATGATTAAATATTATTTGAATGATGTAAGATTCTGCAATTTCGCTAAGTAATAAGTTTATGGATTATACAATTCGCAATGAAGTGATAATTCTTGTTTTATTCAAGTAGGGATTTTGGATTACATGAGGTAACATGTAGATAGAAACAAATTATGCAAGTTTCAAATTGTATCTCACAATAAGTCATATTTAACACTCAAATATTAGTCATTTTGATTTAAAAATAATCAAAAAAAAACAAACCTCTTTTAATTCATAGGTATATATTGAAACTCTTATGGAAATTCAAATATTGCAACTTTTTGATCACAAGTCCACTGACAATTAATTATTCAATTTAAATACAGATACATACAACAGATGTCGCTAGGAGGTTTTTTTAAACCATTTCAAATGTCTTTATATTTGGAATGGTTTAAAAATTTGATAGTCATTTGATTGTTTGTGAAGTTTCTTACAACAACAACAATGCATTTTTGTTCGTTCTTAAAAAAGGTGGTTTAAAAAATTCCAAAGTGATAATTTTAGCGTGGAGAACGGCCGCAAGGCAATGCTGTTGACACCTGGTAAAACAGTTGACGGTGCAATTGACTGATTTGAACAGCGCTAGTCGCCAAAAATATGCCCAGAATATTCTGATTGGCGTCACCAAGTAATTTTTCTTGATGACAATTGGGAGAGACGTAGAATTGGGAACCACATACAGCTTACTCACCAGACTTGGTGCCATCAGATTATTACTTCTTTGCATTCATGGGTCAGCCATTAAATGAAAATAGGTCTTCAATTCTCAGGCAGAGGCTCAAAAATGGCTCAATGATAGATTTGCGGCCAAAGACGACTCATTTGTTTTGGATCAGCATCCACAAATTGACTGAGAGCCATGGGGAAATGTGTGCCTAGCTATGGGGATTAACAAAACAAAATCAAAAAAACTATCCTAAAGTCATTTTGATCAACAAGAATACTTTTGTAGGATTGATTTGAGGACGCGTATGATCTAGCCCAAAGGAGCTGCTCCAAATGCATTGTTTTCATCATAGGTCTCACCAGGAGCAGCAGGGGTGGGGTCCAAACATCATTTGGTTTTGAGGGGTTTGTCAACTTGTTGAGGTTGAGAGAATTTTAAGTTACAGACCTCTTGAGGGAAGGTTGTGCATTCGTGTTCAGGCTTGAGCTTGGGAACAAGCTTGGTTTGGAAGCGACGGGTCTTTAAGGGATTTAAGTCACAGACCTCTTCAGGTACATCAACGAGAGAAGTGATGGTCTTGTCATGACACTCCTTGGGTCCTTCCTCAGTGACACATCCAGCTCCGCAGATCTCGATTTTGTTCACAATACACAATAGAAATTGAAAAAATAAAGTCTCATTTCATAGATATATGTACATAGATGTATATAAAAATAAGCCCTATTCAAAAGACTATGTACATAAAGAACCATACAGCATAGGAATATATATATATATATATATATATGATACAGAAGGAAGGAGCAAGGAAGGTTAATTGAGTTTCTATTCCCTTATCGTTTCACATTCAGTCTTAAGCATTTTCCTACTTACATACATACAACAAACATGTGTATTTATATACATATACTTACTTGCTTTAAGAATACAGATAATTCAATTTATTTTTTGGCAATCCACCTTTTTTTTACTTTTTTATTCTTTTTTCGTTATGCTCACTTAATAGAAATTGTAATAATAACTTTGTATAGTTATATATATATATATATATATATAACTTTAATAGACGTTTGTTATTAACATGAAGTAATATCATCATTATCTATCATTATTATATTTGAAACAAATGATCATTTATTAAATTGCTATTTTTCATTGAGTCAGTGTTTTTCTTTTTTTTTCCATTACGTATTTTACAAATATATATATATATATATATATATATATAACTTTAGAATGCTACTTTAATGAAGGCTATAGATAGGTTATTATACATACATGGATCTAATGCATGTATGTAGATTTTATGAAGTAAATAAGAAATGAAGGCTCTGTTATATATGTATGTAATTTTTTCATTCGACTACATGTTATATATATATATATATATTTATATGTATGTATGTAAAAATATGTAGGTTTATATATATATATATATACGCATATTTATTTATGTAAGACCGGAGATGATGAGAATCCGGAGAAGAAATCATTTTTTTTTTTTTTTTAAATTAAGTTAAATAATTCAATCTTTATGCTTTGCTGCTTTTTTGCAGCAGGTAACATATATATAGTATCCATTTATACAAAAAATGAAGTTAGTTACATACATACATACAGACATATGTAAGACCTGTTCAAAAAAAAAAGAAAGCTCCAATTTTTTTGTATATATATTGATTTGTAGTCACACATCTCATGGATCTTAAAGATTTTTGTCTAAATAATAAAGGGTTTTGTCGTAGTTTTTTTTTTAAAAAGTACCTAATTGTTAAATAACATTTTAACTATAATAAAGGGATGATAAATTAACAATTAGACTCAAATCTAAAATCATTTGTATTGAATAACTTATAATAATTGTATACTCTAAACAAAAAACAACTTCCAAGGGTGTGCGCGCTATATGCGGTACAGTAGTTGTCTTTTCTTTTTTTCATTAACTTATTTATGAATCCATTTCAATACTAATTTTGACAATAATAATCTTATTACATTTTATTTATTTGTATGTGTTTGAGTCACGAATGCATAATATGATGTCAGTGTTCACTCTTTCAAGTGTTTAATTTAATTAAAATGTTCATAAGGGAGGTCAAATTCGACTGGGATGAGGATATTTTTGTAGTGAAAAATTACACTTTTTTATCATTTAAAAAAAAGAGAATGAAAACACTCATTGGGTTCTTGCTTTTTTTTTTTTTTTCTTGAGAAGAAGGACACATTTCTCTCTACAAGTAAATTAAGTTAAAAACTCATAATAAAATTATAATTACCCCTCCACTATGTAATGCTATTTTTAAATAGACAAGTTTTTCTTCCATATGTAGCAATATTATCACATGACCTGAGAAAGAAAAATTGACTCTAACCCTAAGACACAGAATTATAAAATAAGTCGCTGACCGGCAGTGGCATGGATAAGTAACCTAGTGCGCCCAATTAAATAGCAGTGTTTCTCACTTCTTGTGCACTCAAAGTTCAGGCCAAGAATATTACTTTAATTATGTTAGCAATAACATGGGTGGTGTTGATGTCCTTATATATATATATATGAGTGATAAGGGTTTATTATTTGTGACATGTCAATATAAAAGCAATTTTTGAATATTACATCCATGAATATATCCATGAATTATGAGGTAGTTTATAAATTATAGAAATGCTAAGAGTCTGAGCTTTTGGATGAGACTTCACATGCGAAATTAAATACTTTACAAACTCTGTGATTTTTTTGAGTTACATGCAATCACAATTACATGTATCACAAAATATGTCATTTGGGTCAATTTTAACATTTAAAATTGAAGAAAAATCCAGTAAAAGGATTTTTGAGCCATGCGTGACTAAGGAATGCCAAGGTACTTTTGACTTTAATTTTCAAATTAAATCGTAACGAGCACGGCTTATGCATAGCTAATGAAAAAAAAATGTAAATTTAATTTAAGGTGTATAATATAATAAGTCATCTTATCATCTTGATTGATTTTCATTAAAAAAAAAAAAAAAATACTAGACCTCTTTTATGCTGGCATACATTATTCGTGCTTTGAAGGTAGTCATCATATCTCATATCTCAGCATGGCTATTGTGGTTCTTTCTATAAAATAAATAAAGCAATACCCCTTTGAGTCCGGATTAGGCTGTAGAGCTACTTCATTGAATTGAATTGAATACAACCTCATGCCAAAGAGCTGACTCTAATATTTGAATAAAATCTCATTAATACTTAGATTGACTAGTCAAAAGTCCCTATATAGAAATGGTTAGATTTTTATATTTAATTTTGTTCCGGATGGATCTTTGTAAAATTAATAGTTGTTAACTTATTGACTACACACATTAAAATTAAATGGTTAATGATGTAATAAGATACTTTTATTACATATTATAGGGTCAGATATATATATGTACATCTATGTACATATATAATATTTGTTAGATGGTAAAGGTTCATGTCCTTTTATTTATGGGTCACATTGGGACATTCAAATGCACGGGAGTAATTTTCTATACCCTTAAGCCCCCACCTCAAGCACTCAAATTCAACATTGACACGCGCAGAAATATTAAAATGTTTGTTCGTACACGTCACTGGATCACGTCTTGTTTTTGGAACAGTCTGTAAAATCAAATACCCAGACATTTTGAGATACTACGTTAATTCGAGATTTAGAATCAGTCATAACAAATATACAGATACAAAAAAAAAAAAAAGCAAAAAGGATAAAGCAAATAAAGTGAATGTCTTTTTTTTTTACCTGCAGGTCTTATATGGTAAATACATGGAGCCTCCGAGGGCCCCAACTCATTAGACGCAGAGCATGTGACCGTCCCGTAGTCCAAAGCCGTCTTTGGAGAATAGACTAAATGACTCGTTAGTCCAGTACTTTTGTATCTTGAGCTGGGAAAGTCCACGGCATCACTGGATGTGTTGAGGCTCCAATGGAAACGAATGTCTTTAATGGGATTCGCTTTCACGGTACAAGATAGCTCTACACTCTCGTGGAGAGCCACACTCGTGATACTAGGATCCGTTGAGCACACAGGGGAAGCTATAAAAACAATGGTGGTGGTGTCAGGGATTTGATTTGTTGTTAGTGTTATTATGGTGCATGCAACATATTATTTAATATGTATGTAATTAGTTAAAAGAATCACGTCAAATCAAAGTCATCTCCTTGGTTTTACAGATATTAAACATGGGATTAGGGGAGAGAACATGGTGTATTAGTAGTCATGTTTAGAAGCGGTATGATTAGGTCAACAACAATTGGTAAATTAAATGTTCAAAAATTTCATTTTTAAATGTCACTTCCAGTCAGTGACTGTACAACTTTATATATATATGACTCTCTGTACTGATCCTTTGTTGTAAGATCCACTAATTAATTTATACATATACGGGGTTAAATCAACATATGTGTCAAGTCAACAAGAAAGCAAGTTTCTTTGTCAAATAATAATTTATGTGTTTTTTTACTTCATAAATATAAGGGCCAAATGATATTTCGGAGTCATTTACGAACCTATACATCACAAGGTTTTTACTAAAATGTCACTTTATATCAAGAGAGTAAGGATTGTTGTCTATTCAAGGGAGCAATCGGATTAATGTGTCGACTGCACATGTAGCATAGTCTCAAATAAATAGAAATAATAACGGTGTTAGTCACACCGTTACTTTTTTAAATAACGGAGTAAATAACTTTTTTGATTTATACTTCACTTATAACATATAATTATGCAAAACAAAAAATAAAAAAATAAATAACAGTTACTCTGTTCCTCACAAAATCTTTAACTTTAATAATTCCATCAGACATAAATAATTTAGTGTATATATGTTAAGTTATAGCAAGGTTCAAATGGGAGACTTTGTTTCTTTTTGAGTAAAAAGTAAATCGATGTTTCTTAAGGTTGTAATTAACTTTTACGAGTAACTAGTTACTTTTGCTCTTGAGCAAGTATCTTACTTTTTCAGCTAAGGAACTATCAAGTAACAAGATCTTAATTATTTTTTTTTTCAAATTGCATATTCAAAACCCAACATAGCGCTACATTAGATTATGATTGTAAATTTGTACAAGATTTATACCATATATATATATATATATATATATATATGCTTTTCACCCAAAAAATACAGTTCAAACTTTGGTATCAAACTAATTCTGGCTTTGAACTGATTTAGGTACATGGAGTAGTCAGTTAAACTTCACCATCAATAAACATCTCATAATTTATTGTCATCTAGAGTAATGGAGTCGTCATTTTGACGTCAGAGACAGCACAAATCAGCCAATGCTTCACCAAGGCTGAAACAGGTCTGCCAGTTATTATTGTTTACTTGATGAAACAACGTCCATATGCTAAAAAAGTAGTATTTCATTATTTTGAACGATGAAGCATTCATATAACTCAGACTGGACTTGACTAAATCGGGTTATGAGAAATAAAAGTAAAACCAAGGAGGGAAATCTTATGTAAGTAGCAAAATATGACTATAAAATGCAGTCAACGAAATCAAATTATGTTGGGTCTTCCCTATCGCGTATGACTCATGACTATTATTAGGAATGTAAAAAATATGCAAAATGCCGCGTGCGAGATTTTGTGGAGTTGGCACTTTTAACAGGTCTTTTTGTTTTCCAAAGCTGTTATCATTTTCCCTTTATTACTACTGAGGGGGAGAGCATCTACTTGATAGTAAAGATCTCGCATGAAGGAATACATGCATTAAGGCTAATAAAGCAAATGAAATGTAAACAAAAAGGGCTCAAGTCCTTGTATAATAATTATTATTAGTTAAAAATATATAGTTGTCTGACATTAATTTGAGTTAATTTTCTGCCTCTCATCTATGGTATACATACATAATGTTATTATTTATTATTGATGTATTCATTTGTATATGCATATAATGGAGAATAGGAGCTTGTAGCAGCTCAGTAAAACGTCATGACAGCTGAAGCTGCTTCCCTCTCAACATTCATCATCAAATTGTCAGAGTGGCTAGGTTAATTTTCTCTTTCTTTTTATTTTACACACCCCATTTGCATATTTTTTACATTCCTAACTAATATTGAAGTATAAAATATATATTATATTTTCTGATAACATTAAGAATGTAAATCACGAATTAGTTTATCTCTTAATATATATATATATTTATAAATTGTTTTTGTTTTATTATTATTTAAGTGTATTTCTTTCAGCAAATAAAATGTATTGGGTCTACATCTAAGAGTACTCCTTGAATCAATAATAACTCATTTTTTAATAAAAATAAATATACTATTACTATTAATACAAGGCATTTAATTATGATTGAAAACGTTTTTCAATGAGCTTTTTGTTCCTTTCATTCGTTTCATTCATTGATTATTGCTATTTCATTTATATATATATATATATATATATATATACATATATGAATGTAATATATAATATTAAAAAATTACTTACACTTAACGTTTAGAACCAAGGGATTCGAGGCAGACTTTCCGATTTGATTCTCCCCTTCACAGCTATATACTCCAGACTTGGACTCATCCACAGTTTTGAGTATTAGAGTGTCATCCGTTATGAATATGGTTTTGTCATTCTTTGGGATTTGAAGAGGACTTCTCTGTAAAAGGGAAATTAAAAAAGAATATATGTAAGGGTGTGGTGTTCACTATGGCTAGGTAGGGGAGGGGCTACTTGAGATATGTTCCTATTAGGGAAACTCCGGTCTATATAGAACCCTTGACCTAAATTTAATTACTTTCAAACAAACATTTGAGCAATATATATGTAGTTAATATATTTCAGACTCTTTAGTGTCGAACTTTGATTGGGGCTTATATGTAAACTTTGCTGTACGTCATTCAAATGATGTTTTCTCATTTATAGTCAAATGAAAAATATTTTCATATAATGAGAGATCGATCTAGACCGTGGAATTCCGAGGAAAAAGAAAGGAATCCGAGAGAAGTTTAAAGGGTAGTTAGCTATAGTAGAACAGCAGAAAAGGCCCTATCCCTGGACTTTTTCCTTCACTAGACCACTCTAGACAATTGACAAATTGTTCCAACCCCGATCCACTACAAGGGAACTATATTATTATTACGTCTGCGCCCTACATTCAGCTGAAGGAAAGGGTTAGTAAATATAATTGTAATGCGACATATTGCTCAGATTTCGAAAAGGTGACCTTTTTTTTCACTTCAAAATCCTTGAAATAAAATCCTCCCTTTATTTCGAGAGCCTCAAATCACCCAAATCTAAGGCACTAAGGCAAATTAGAGGAACGTAACATAAATAGGTGTCAAACAGAAAGTTTTTTTTTTATATAAAATTTGATTTACTAAAAAAAAAAACAACATCTTCATAGGCAAAAGAAGACACCCATGATTTTACTTGTGTTTTTATATGATATGTGTCCAATATATTCAGAGAACCAGTTTATCAAATTACATACTATATTCCAAAACAAATGTAACGTCACCTCTGATGAGTTAAATGACTCAATCTTAGACGCAGCCCTTTTCTTTTCTCTGCTTTTCTTTATTCATGGACCCTTCAAGACCAATATTGTTCTTAGAATCAGTACAGAGATGATGAAAAAAATACTAACTGGATGAGTTAGTCCAGAATATATCAACAATGCTAATTATGACTTTATACCCTTTCAAGTTCAATATGAGAAGTAGCAAGTTCAATATGGAAATAAGCAAGTTCAATATGGGAATAAATAATAAAGAATAATATTCATGAAATTTAATATATATGTAATAATAAATTTATTAGAATCTCATGTCAACAAAATTAATCACATCTATTTACAAAACGATTCTGGATGCTATCAATACATACAATTACTACAAACCATTGAGGTAATTTCATTTATATAGTCCTTCTTCAATTAATTGTTCCAGAGCTGTTCTTGATCTTTGCTCCGAAATGCTGCAATCATTTCTTTCATCATTTAAAATATTCTCAACTTTTCTATATACTTAATTCTCTTTTCACAAAGGCTTTTAATATTAACCAAATATGCTCAATTGGATTGAGCATAGGACTGACAGGCCTCAGTCTTCAAATTTACTGAATTGAAAACTCTTTTTCATCCAAAACATCTTGAATAATCCTGGAGTGTGCCGGAGCATAGTCAATAACAAGTACGGCTGGCCCTCCATATATGTAATCCTTTGCTTTTCTTAAGCATTCATGCACCCACTCAATTTCTTATTCCCATATTGAACTTGAAAAGCTATAGATGGGATGTGGTTTTTTTTAATTAATATAAATAAAAAAAGCTAGCTTGTTACATGTACATAAACATCTGCATGTATATTTGAAAAAAAATAAATATCTATATATATATATTATGTATGTACATAATAGGAAAAGGAGGAATTTTATCTTTTGTATATTCAATATATGTATGAATGTTTTTTGGCAGAAAGGGTTAAGCATTTTCTTCATTTTATTTTCCCTCTCTTGAGATTTTATCTTTTTATTTTCAAAAAAAGAAATAAGAGAATATAACAGTTGTATTCCCTAAAGAGGGTTTGTCTAAAAAGATAAAACTTTGTTCTTGGATTATTATTATTATTATCATATAGTACAGTTTTCTTATTGTTATTCTTGTTTTTGGAAGAAGTATAATGTTCATTACCCCCCTCCCCCCCCCCCCCCTCTGTCCCTTGATGAAGACAAACCCTGGTTTCTCTCTCTCTCTCTCTCTCTCTAAGTAAATAAATAATTCTAAGATTCATACATTTGCAAAGCCTTTTATTACACTTATACCCCTTAGGATTTTATACTCTTGACCAGTGTTGTAAGCAGCAAAATAATGACACCTAATATCTCCCCCTTCAAATGTAATCGTTCCAAATTCTGCCTTTATTCAAGGGACCCATATTTTTAAAACATCATCATCATCTGTGGCGTGCTTTTTTGGAATTGGCTTTTTTTTTTCCTTGACATCCCATTTCACAATCATTCCACAGAGAGAGTCTTTTATTTAATTGCTGTATATTTTAACAAAAGCACGTCATTGTACATTGTTCAGCTGTACATAAACTTATTGTTTAAGGGAAGAAATATTGTATATAATTAGTAAGACGAATTGGAGTAGTCAGTCGACCAACTGATTTTGGGTATTATTTTTTTTCTTCTACTCTCACTTGTGTGAGAAAAGGTTTCTGGATAGAGGTCACATACAATATTTCCTAAACAGAAGAACAAATTGGGTACTCTTATGATCAAAGGTGAACATATTTAAATTGATATCAGTTTAAAATATAACTGATGATTATTTATTTATCTATTCATTTTTGTTACTAAGACTTGTTACTATCTCCGGGCTTCATTTTGGAGCTATAAACGTTTTGTTGTTAGTTTGCTCATTCCCCATTGTTTATACAACATTGTTTATCAAAAATGGGTATCTCTACACTCTCTCTTGCAAATATGAATGTTTTGTTCGATGTCTCTAATTTAGTTTTTTTTTTGTTTTGTTTTAGTATACACAACATATACACAAATAATATTAAAAAAAACTTCTTTGTTGCACTCATACACACTTTGGCCCTTAAAAAAGCATGGATTCAATGTGGCTAAAATATCCTTGGAAACAATTAGCTGAACTCTTTCTCCTCTATTAATTTTATAAATCCTAATTAAAGGCAAAAAGTTCATTCCTTCGAAATTCTTTCAAAATTAATCAATGCCAGTTATACAAGATTGCTAAGAGCAATCTTGGAAGATTGAATAAAATCCAAAAATTGAATGTGTAGTGATAATAATAATAATTGAAACTTAATTAATTAATGAGGCTTTCTTATTTTTATGGGGGAACAACAACTTGACGTGTATTTGAGAGCCAGGTTGGACCCACCCTGCTCCTATACAGACACAATTGTATGTATATGTATTTACATAAAATAAACATTCATTCGACTAAATGACTATAATCTCTGAATCCTGTCAATTGCTTTGATCACTACTTCTTAAATAGATTCAATCGCACGTCATGTATTTATCAATAAGATATCTAAAAAGTAAATAATGAGATACGACTTGTTAGCAACTAAAATGATTTATGTAAAGCATCAAATAAAGGTTGAACTTGGGTAATGTTATGTTGACTGCCTTTTAAAAAAAGGGAACAACTACATAATCCATTTATAGCAAAACTTTATTTTCAATCCAAAAATTTTTAATAAAATGAATCAATTTGCCCAATTCATTTAGAATAATATTTTTGTTGTTGTTGTTGGAATACAGAATAATGGCTTAACAAATGTTTATCTTTAAATTTTGTAAATGGACTAAAGTCATTATTTGAGATAAAACGAGAATACTCGTGATTGGTATTTTAAAAAAATTTGGCATGTAGAATGTAAATAAAGTAATTATTTGTGATCATGATTTTTATTTTTTTGGTAATATTTGTCATATTCACTTGAATCGGAGTCAACATATCAATAGTATTGTACCTAAAAAATGCCGTTTAAAAATGCCGAAACGGACATTGACAAAGAAAAATGCTCAACATGAAAAAAGGACACATCGCTGCTCCTTTCCTTCAAAGGGCGTTCAATCTACATAATGAGATCATAAAATATTATCTCTACTTCAAAGTTTTATCTTGAGTAATTTAAAAGTTTTTTTTTAACAAACTTTTGAGTCAGTCATGAAATGAGGTCAGAAAACTTTAAGAGAACTTATTGATGAGAATATATTATGTATTTAGAGCATGGTGTATGGCCTGAACTGTATTCTACCTACATGCCTTTTCTCCCAAAGAAAATAAAAATAAAAAAAAGGCAGTAAATCATTTGGTAGTTGATCAATGTTTTCCATCTGTTCCTCATTTAAACGTACCGCGACGAGCTTTTTTTTTTTTTGCACTCGCAACCCCGACTCTCAAAAAGAATAGACACAAATTTGGAAAAATATATGGGTGTCCATATCTTTCTTAATTTGATGTCTTTTCAAGAAATACATATATATATAAAATGCAGGAAGGGACGGGGGGCTCTGAAGTATTTCAGAGTGATTCACCTTGACTAATATCGTCTTGATCCCTTAATGTCTGAGTCATGTCTCAATGGTCTCAATTCCTTTAAGTATTTGCCCTATTTTGTTCCTCTTGGATGAAGGTGTAAATTCAATTGAACATATTTAGAATATTTTTTTGAGTGGAAATTAATTGTCAATCCTACATGGAAAAGTGAATCAAATCTAAAAATTTCATACATCACTAGTTATGGTTTAGTATTATTGTTAAGAATACTCTGATGAAATATTTTTTCTTTGCCATCAAAAACCGTTACCCACTAATCCGTTCTGGTATAAACTTTTAAATGGCATCATCAAATGTAATTGAGGAAAATAAAATGAGTTATATAAGTCTCCTATGACAAAACAAATCTTTTTATCTATATTTTTTTTTTGCTTTATTTGCAAAAAAAAAAAAAAAATCGATTTTATTTGTTATCGATTTTGCATATACAAAGCTCAATAAATAGTAAGCCTTGCAACAATCACATTTTTGCATAAAATCTTTTTTTTTTTTTCTAAATTTCGATTTATTTGTCTTATGTTCAATTTAATATTTGTTGCTTTAAATAGAGTCCATGAAAAAAAAAATATTAAATATTTATATTCAGCTTTTTATAAAAGCTAATTTATTATTATTCCGATACATGTATGTAATAATATAATTTCTAATTCTTGAACAGATTACAAAATGAAATCAAATTTTTGACAATTTTTTTTTTGTTAATTTTCCTCTTGATAATTAATTTTTGATATTTTTTTTCCTGTATGTCAGAACTTTTCATATTATGATCAGGAAGCCCCCACGCAAAATTCAAATTAAAAAAGCATTCATTTATGTACAAATAAATTCATTATTGAAATCTACATATCAACGGAACATATTACATATTGAGATCCTTAGAAGTACGTAGCATCCATAAAGTGCCCTTTCCATTAGAAATTAGAAGTGCAATTTTCTCTTTACCTCTAGGCTAATAACATACAACAATCAAATATTAGTGTATGTACATGCATAAACTGTAAAACTGTATTTCAAAGGTAATCAAATTATAATGAATATGTAATTCTATTTATCATCAGCCTTATTAGATATTGTTATTATTATTATTATCAATTTTTCTTAGAAAATAGTAAGAAGGGAAGGGAAAGAAGAAGAAGAAGAAGAAGGTTACTTCATTTCCTCTGTGTTTCTCTGTATATGTTGTAATTTGGTTTCCCTTTTGTTAAGAGAGAAATTCTTAAAATGAGTATTTATGTATGATATTTTTCACTCCATAATATTGTGTATACATATATATATATATATATATATTATTGGAAACAGACTAACCCATGCTTCCCTTTTCCTTCGTATTTTCTTTTCCTTCTCTCCTTTTTTTCAATATTTTTTTCCTTCTCTTTTTTTGAAAGTAGTAGAAAAGAAAAAAGAAGAAAAATACACAATCACACACATAGAACAAATGGACAAAGAGACACACTTCATAATTGAAACTCATAGAAAAATTAGCAATAATCCTGATTCCCTCCTTGGCAAGGAATATATGTAATATATATATATATATATAGTAAACCTAATGGCCCCTCTCTCACTATCACGTAATATCATTCAAAATGACATTTAAGAGGAGGAGGCGTGAGAGAATATCCAGCGGAGTATCTCTCTATAAAAACACTGTCTCATAGAGTCAAATCCATCAATATAGCATTTGAGTCCCTATCAACACCATAGCTCCAAGATATCAAGAACAACTCATCAGAATGTCTGGTAAATAAATGATAAAATAAAATATACATATATATATATATATATATATATCTTTTGCCTTATAGATCCATGTGAGGAATGCACTTGCGGAAAGGATTGTGAGTCCTGCGTTTGCAAAACTTGCGAATGTACGGGCTCCGATACCAAAAAACCAGAGAAATAATGCTTCTCTCATCATAAGCATACTATAAGTTAAATTACAGGCATACCCCATATTTGATTTTTGCTACTTATGTATGTATATAAATATATACCTTCTTATATGGCTTTTAGCTTTTTGAAATGTATGATGCTGCTAGAATTTATTTATTTATTTATTGAGTCTCGTTTTCCTTCAATCATTAAATGTACAAAAATAGTATTGAATTATTAATACAATGATATTTTACAGAAATCTTCCAAAAAGAAAAAAAAAACTCGATTCAATTCAGTTGGTAGTTGTCATATGTATAATATTTCTCTTTTTAAAAGTAGGAAATTGTTGATGGCTCATATGGCTCCTATTTGAGCTGAACCAATCAGGGCTTAGAATACTATTATCAAAACACAATGTGATCTTTACAGGAGTTATTAACCTTTCTTTAACTCTAGATAAGTCCCTTCATTAACCAGGGGCTCGTTAGGGGCAATTCTTATCAAATATTGGACTATACATACATACTTTACTATGTAATAGTAGGAAATTTGTAAATCACTCCAAACCTTTATAAGAGACAAGAGTAGCAGAAGAATATTTAGACTACTAAGAGCAAAATAGCTCTTATGTAAATTTTCATATTACCCTAATAAAGGGGTGAAAAAAATAGTCTCTCTTTCTCAAGCCCTCCTCTAAAAAAAAAAAAATAACTACAAAATTAAATAGTATTTAGGCAATGTCGTTAGTCCTCTCAATTGTTGAACTATTTCTTATAGTAGGAGTAGGCAGAGCTGGAGTTTGGGACTTGAGGCATGGAGTGAATTCCGTATTTTGAGGACTTGAGCTCAAAATCTAAGAATCGTGACAATTTTTAACCAACTTTCTAATTGGATATGGAATACCTACATACTCTTCAAAGTACCTTTTATAAGGAAAAACTCAATTCGAGTCAGATTTTGTTTACTTGATTATGTCCTCTATGTCAGATAAGCATTCTTTCTCTGAGGGATGGACATTTTGTTGAGGTGAGGAAGCGTGCCCACAATTGTTTTTCTTCTCCTTTAATTAATATCAAGTCCATAGAATACTCACTCGTTTCCGCGCCTGCCTTTTTTGTAGCAAGGGTGCGTAATCACAAGTAAGGAATCCTTAGTTGGACATTATTCGTGTTATTTCGGAAGGTGAAAGTGGGAATAGACAATAATGATATACAAATAATATATCCAATACGACAAACTTGGATGGCTTTTCAGACTATAGTAGTACATCTAACATTAGATATTAACAAATAGAATATGAACTTGAAATGAACTCGACAAAATTTGTATTTAAAGACTAGGACTTGGTAGCAAAGGTTTAAGACCTGTATCGAGACTCGATACAAAAGACTGGTGATATTGGAATATAATATTCAATATAGAGACGTTCTCCCACCTTTAGTATTAGATTAACAAGATTGAATTGAAGTTCAATAAATTGACTATAGGATCCTAATAAAGAGTAATTCACATTCAAAGCAAAATGACATACAAGGCAATGTATCAAATGAGTCCCTTTTTAAAAAGTATAGTCAAACAGTGCAAAATGTTGTATATCAATATTTCTCTTCCAATATTCCTGAAAATGTATTTTCACTGATTGCTGCATCCTCAGTCGAAGCGACTCAATGTTGGGAACATATATATATGTCGTTCATATATTTATTCAACAAAATAAACAAAAAATATATAGAAACATTCATTTAATGGCTTTAAAAATGCAAACAACAAAAATAATAATTAAACACATTTGAATATTGAATTCATTTTGATACCAAAAGACTGAAAATCAGTAATATTTGAATATAATCAAATTAAAAATATGGTTCTGAAAATCCTTATGATACATCTCAATTTCTGCAATTAATTTTGTTTTGTATATCAACTAGGGACCAACTAAGTAGGATTATTGAAGAAAGTATTAAATCCTTATAAAAGTAATAGTTAGTTTATGATGTATATTTTTAATATGTACATATTAGGGTCTGATATATAATACAGAGATGGATATATTTTTCATAGTGGGTAAAGGTCCCTTTGTGACGTATATAATATCACTTTAACACACAGGAACAAGGGTTTGTATTATTGTGATTATTGCTGATTTGGCCGTTCAAGTCTCTCCCAAGATGGCCAATTTCCAGAATGACGACGTCACATGAAAAACACTTTTTTCCTCTATCGTTTCTTCTTCATGTATTCGTATGAAATTGTATTTTTCTAGTTCTTGATCTGGCTATCTATTCCCGTTTTGTGCTTGTCTTCCACCTCATTGTTAGGAATGTAAATCATATGCAAATCGGGCATGTAATAAAAAAGTGGAGTTGGCTCTTCAAACAGGTCTTTTTGTTTTCCGAAGCTGTTATGATTTTTTTTCTCTTAAGAAGGTAACATCAACTTTACCTCAACATAATGTTTTACAAGAAAAGAACAGTCTGCAAAGATTATATCATGGAGAGGAACAAGGGAAAAATTAAAAAATGGATATCATTCATTGAGGAGAATGGAGTTAATGATATATATTTGTGAATATAATAATGAATCAGCTGGAGTAACGTATTGTAATGTTTGTGGTTTGATGTTTTCATTTGTATACATATATAAAGGAAAGTAGGAGCTTGAGGCTCTGTAAAACGTCATGACAGCTCAAGCTGCTTCCCCCCTCAACATTCATTAAATTGTCAGGGTTGCCAGGTTGATGATTTTCTCTTTCTTTTTTTATTACAAGCCCGATTTGCATATAATTTACATTCCTACTCATTATCGTTCCCCCTTCTCCCCTGTTCAACCTTTCATCATGGTGACTAAGAATCAAAGAATCGTTGGTTATAAGTCAAATGAGATCCATCATTTAGTATGTAGTGGTAGTCAATAAGTATAGGCTATAGTCATTATGATGATTATATAATACATGTATGTGTCAAGAAAAGCTTCACACTCCTATTCAGTAAATCAAAAAAAAAAAAACAACAACTATTTCTAAGATTCTCCAAGAGTCTCTATGAAAAAAAAAAGAAGTTATATACACAGATTTCTTTATTATTATTATGAATGTATAACCAAGTAACTACTCTTTGAGAAGAAGATCCGTATCTCTGATTGCTACTCCATCAATCAAATGTGACACTATGTAGTTCAATTTTTTTTTTTTTTTTTTTTTACTTTCTGATTAAATAGTATTTCTTGATATAGATGTATGTACTTATTTAATTCAAGTAATCATTATTTATCTTTTTTTGAAAGGAAATGAAGAGACATTATTTATTCACGATTAAATGAATATTGAAAAGCTTATATTTATATATAAATGCATCTTCATTTAATAAAGTTGTTCTATCAAGTCTTATACATACATACATATATCTTTACTTCACCACTTATTTATGAACCGTTCAAGTCATGCATGAACAAAAACAGGGCCTCAAATATGTAGATACCAAAATACATATATAAAAAAATGTTATGTAACTTTGTTTTAATGTAAAAGAATGTGTAGAGGATGTGATTGGTAGTGATGTTCAAATGGTGATACAACAATTTACGTATTCTTATACCATCATCTATAGCCACGATACACATATAGAGCGGTCCAAATATGATATTCTTTAAAATATGTTCTTGAGTAGTGATTTAATTAAATACTTCTCAACCAGCGGGTCGCGGTCAAAAATACAAAAAGATCCTTGATTTTCATCTCCTGTACAAATAATCATGAAATACTATTTCACAAATTGAAGACACTCACTATTCAAAGATGCACTAAAAAGTTTTTTTTTTAGAGTTATACATTAGCCTTATAAATTCTCAAATATTTTGTTTAACCCACATATGTCAAAGTCAAGGCCCGCGGGCCACATCAGGCCTGCGAGAGGGTTTTACCTGGCCCGCGTGATGATATTAATCTATTATTAGATTCGGCCCGTAGGCAGCTGCAAGCCAGCAGCCCGCATATATACCCTACTACATTTCCCACAATGCAACGGGGAAGTGTCGAGCGGGAGTATAGCGGGAGGCGGCTTAATTTATTCAGCAGTCATTCAGCACCATTCATTAGCAGAACAGCAAAAATTAATTTACAGATACCCATCAGTCCGGCCCTCGGCTTGTAGCCAAATGTTTTATTTGGCCCTCCGTCCATTTGACTTTGACACCCCTGGTTTAACCGAAAGTCGATTAATTTTTAAGTGAAATACTTTTGCTTAGTTTGAAAAGCAGTAAAAATGAGTCAGTTGCAGCAAAATCACTATGGGGAAATGTGAGCCTAAGTGAGAACCAGTTGAGAGCCCTTGATCTATTTGATGAGTAATTTCATTAAACGATATTAAAATCAGTTTTTCCATACAAATAATCATTTCTGATATGAAGTTACTTTGATAAATTCTAGTTGTTCAACTTTCTTTAAACCAAAAAAAAAAAAAGAAGCAAATTCGACACTTATAAAAAAATTTTAATTGATTGCAAAATTTGATCAAGAATATCCTTTTATGATGTATGTAAATTTTATAATTGGAAAATAAACCAATCTAGTTTTTTTTTTTATTAAATAAAAAAGAGAAATGAGGTTTTTTTTTTTTCGTCATTAAATAAACCAAAAAACGTTAAACTCGTTTAACGATATTACATCTCATATGTCAAAATTTTATTCTTTCTTCAAAGGCTATAAAAATAAAATTAAATAACACAAAGAAATTTGATACCATATGTCTCAGGATTATACTTTTTATTATATTAAAATTTTAGAATAAAAATGCCCTTGTTATTTATTTATAGGAAGTTATAATAGGACTATTCACTCATAGCACAATTTTGAAAAAGTTTGATATGAAGGCTCAAAAGACTTTTTGAGAATTTTAAATTTATTTCGAAAATCACCTTTGATTATTTTCAGGTATTTTGTATTTCATTTTAAAATCTTTTTTTATGTTTTATGTCGTTTATTTAAAATGGAATAAGAGGGAAGGACATTTGTATACATTCTGCATTACTTAGAGCCTCCTGTATTGTCTATCATTAGTTCTTTCATTAAACCGCATCATTTTTTGGAGGGGAACTTTCATTTAGTAGAAGGATTGTGATTGATGCATTCTTGTGCTGTTTACCCGTGTGACACATACTCAATGTACTAACAATGCTTTTCCGTAGAGTAGAGAGTAAGTCCACATTAAATGTAAGGGCAAAATAGTATGTGAAATTAGTAAGGAATATATGTATTATCCAGGAAATGGGAGTGTTTTCAAGTAACCTTTTATCATATTTGTCCGACCTCAAAAATGCCTCAAACTTACAAAAAGATACAAACTTAAAAAAAGGCTCAAAACCCTTTTTATACGAAAAAAACAAACAAGCAACTTCTTCTAGTTGAAGGGCCCCTTAAATTTTGAATTAAGAAAGGTACACGCCCTCATAGTGAGAGAACACTTAATGAATAATATAAAAAGAGAAACATCCCTCAAGGGGAGAAGAGGATACAAATCCAGGGGTTCATGGATCCGTTCTTCCGACTCCGTCTATTTTAGATTGAGCCAAATATTTACTTGGTACTGATGACTGTACAAATTATTTGTACTTTGCTTGGAAGTTAGACCTCCTACGTTCACAGGAAATATCTTTTAACATTTGAGGTACATGCTAATCAATGATGGTTACAGATAATAGGTTTCATAACTTCATAACATTTTTTTATAGTTTTATAAACAATTATATTTAGACTTTATACCGTATAATGAAGGGAGCACTCACTTTGTGTTGGAGATGGGACTTTTGTAGAGCGCAAGGAGGAAGCGACTCTGGTTGGACTCTATATCCAGGATCACATACATGTGTCAATTGACATACTATCTTTGAGATTTGTATTGAGCATTGACTGAAGAACCACATACGCTACGTTTGTCATTTTAAATCTATTGACTATTCGGAACCTTATACATACATATGTAATTATACTATATAATATAAATAAGTTATAAATAAGAAAATACAACAGGATGTTTTTCTTTCTATTTTATTTATGGAGTACCTGTTGCGTACCTTCTCTCATCACAAATTATGAAGTCCTTCTACTGGAAGAGTGCCAATTTAAAAAAAAAAAAAAAGAAAGAGTTATCATGAAGAAACTTAGATACAACCATAAATTGATATAACACATCACTAACTTGAATCTAATAATGGTATTTGGGCATATACCTAAATATAGGTATATACTAAGGACTGGATATGAATGAACAAATATAAGGATCTAACCGTACAAAGGTATATCTACTATCTACTCCCTCTTGACTCTACGCTTCTCCAATCCTTCAAGAAATATCATCGTAAGAAAATAGGAAACACAAACAAGGCTCTTGTCAGTTTTTATATCGAATAAAATATTTGTATATTACCAAAATATTTTTTGTATTATTTACAAAAAAAGTTTTCTTTACATTTCTATATATACTTTTAATATTTACAAATACATACCGTATATATATATATATATATATATATATATATGTACCAAGGTCTATCAAAGTTGTGTTCAAGGGAAATCATACATTTTCCCCTCCCCCCTCCTTCTTTTTTTTTTTTTTTGTATGTGTGTTTACTACTCCAAAAGAAACAAAATATCAATAATTGATATTTTAATAAACTGGTTTGGATTTTATAGAATATATATATAGACCTATACATATAGACTTTCATAAATACACATGAGCACAACGATTCCTGTTCTAAAAAAAAGGCTAGGAGCCCTACTTCCCTCCTACACTGTTTTTTTTTTCTCAACAAGCAATCCATCTCCAACCAAAACTACATCACAAAGGGACCAAACAAGGATCGATCACGTAATTAATTTTGGTGTTCAACTTCACTTGTCATAGAGTTGACTCTTTTGTTCTCTAGGGGGCGCTGAATTACTCACTAATTAACTACGCAACCTCCAGGAATTTACCTCGTTACTTCAGTTAAAACAGGGTAAATTCTGAAAAGGAAACAGAAATTGAAATATATAAGTGTCAAGTCAACAAGTAACCAAGTTGTTCTGAAATAATATTTCAAAATGAGTGTGAACTGCACTCATATTCTTAAAGACATTCTCTTTCGTTTGTACTAATAGAAAGTATATTTCGATTAATTCAATAATGACTCCAACAATTGCAACTGTATTATGGCGAAAAAAAACCCGGCCACAATCAAGAATAAAAGACATCTGGTATTTCTGACTATGTAGTTACTATTACTATGATTCATGGGCAGCATGATAGCGAATTAAGTTGATTCTTAATAGTTCTACAACAGATGAACAAATGGTTTTAGTTGACTACAACTAAATAAATCTATGGGGCTATAAAAAAAGATGGATGTTCTTTCAGGGACCATATCGGCTCTATATGTAGACGACACATTTATCCGATTGCTCTATTGGATAAACAACAATCTTTGCTTTCTTGATTAAAAGTGACATTTTAGCAAAAACCGTGCGGTATATATTTCAAAACCATCAGATTGAGGGAAAAGAAGCACTGTCAAAGATTGAGATATCTCTCCAAGTTAAGAGTCTTCTTTTGCTACTTTATTCAATTGCTTTTTCTCCCACAGCCTCTTTCATATGTTACTCTACTTATCACCAGAGTGTTGGGCACGCTACTTTGAAAAAGTAATAGAAAAACTCGTGGTTAGTTGCTTAACCAAAAAATAAATGTTATTTTATTTATTTTTTGCTCATTAATTATTTACAAAGCAAAGCAAATTTAACATGGACTAAATTGTACTATTCTACGAGGAAATCATACGTAATGAATTTATGATGGAATTGTTTTCTTGCTTGCGGATGGGAGGAAAATTAATGAAATAAATTACTGAAAAATGTACCAATATGCATGGTTTCTAACATCATTATTCCCAATTTCTATTTATCAAATAGAAGCACTCATTGCATTGGAGAAGAAGAAGGGCCTCAAAACATGAGGTAAATCCGTCTCATAGTCAGTTCACTCTACTCAACTTTCAAATTATTATTCTTGACTTTTTAGTGTGTTAAGATATATGTAACTAAAGTTCATTTAGGATAATAATCATCTAGCAATTCACGGTACATCTCACAACGTTCACTACAAAATTTTATTGGTATTTAGCTAATGAATTTACATTTTTCCATCTCTATTCGCCATTGAACAGGAACAGGTAGTAATCGCATGGTCCTAGGTCTGGACTATAAAGTGGAGGCATAAGAACCTCCCAATCAAACTCCCAGAGCTTCTGGCCTTGCCCTGATGAAGCACCTTTCCTATTGGCCAAAGTTTACTGCGTCTGATTCCTTCAAACGCTCCAATTGTTGACAGTACAGGTTCGAATACTGAGTTTGGCTGCATGAGATCAGGTCATAGTTAATTGTGCAGGTCAAAAATTTGCCTCAATAGAAGCTTGTGAAAATGGACTGTCCTAGCTCTTTGTCAATTGGGAGAAAGGGTACTATGAAAGAAGCATAATGGAACTACCTACAAAATGGAAGCAATTTATCAAACAACAGAAGTATATTTGATCTAAATTGGATCATTCTAACTATAAGGCCTTTAATATCTTGAAAAAATAATGAATTTCTTTATACTAAACTATGGTCAAAAAATATCTGGAGTCAACATTATTTTATGAGTTCATCAAAATTCACTTAATTCCTCTCAAAGTTGTCCAATGCACATGTCCCAACGTTTTTTCCAATTTATAAAAAAGTTAAAAAAATTTAATTAAGTGCATAATTACAGAACAATAACTGTTGGGCTTAGATATGCCATTCAAATTGAATGAGTATTAGGTTATCTATCTCGAGAAATAAAGCACAGAGTCTCAATATTTTAAAATAATAATAAAGTTAGAAATATTCATTTAAACTTTTTTGGTTTGTGGTGTCAACTTAAAAACAAGAATATTTTTTCGATCGGAACCCCTCCAAAAATTAATTCAAATTACAATGTATTTTATGTTCATAGTAGGTGTATTTTTAAAATTTGAAAATTCATTCTTGTTTGATGTTACAAAAAAAAAAAGAAAAAAAGAGTATTAACTGTACCTAGAGGCATATCAAGCTATTGTTAGTCATTTTAAGTAACCGAGTATTTATGTAAGTAGACATTTACATCCAAGTTACACTGAATAATTCTAATTTTATAAGCAAAGAAATATAAATTTGTAGAGAAATGATAGGGAAGACAAAAAGTTTCATTATGATGGAAGGGTCTGAAATGGGAGGAAAATACAACTGTTCGTAATATAACTTATTTTTAACCCAGTGGAGAGAAAAAAATAAACATACAATATAATATAAGAATAATTTACATTAGAAAACAATTATCTCTATATTGTAACTAGAGATAAAATTTGGTCAAATATATCCCCCTTACTCAATGGACCTTCAGTTATTGTGTCAAAATGGAATAAGTGTATATATTCATCTGATTGTTTCAAATAAATAAATATTTTTGTTTAGTAATGTACCCTCGCTAAAATATAATTAGTAAGGATTTCATTTAAAATGCTTCAATAAGATTTGATTGAATCTGCGCCTCTAAGATGGTCGACTTATATATGATGAGCCTCACTTAAAAATGTTTTGTATATTAACATTTATATAATATATGTGTGCTCTAGTGGGTGGAAGGAAAATGCCTCTTATAATACAATTTAAAATTTATAAACTCTTTGTACTGATAAAGAATGTGTCCATTCTTCTTTGATTTATAAAATACATATCTTGTGTGTTTATCATCACAATGAAAATATAACTTATACACATTATTAATTACCAATTATTTACCTATAAGGAAATGATACTCTTTCTTTCTATGTAGGCACTTAGAAGATGGACTCACTCTTTTGGAGAACACAAAAACCTTCAATTGGTTTTTGCAAATTTAAAGCATACATTTAAGATATGTTATTGTTGTTGTTTTTAATACACCCATTAACATAAAATAAGTAATAAATCCTGATTCAAACTCAAACTTGTGAATAAATTAAAACTATATACAATTTGTAAAACACATATACATACATAAAGGATGCTAAAGAAAAGTTATAATATATGTACAGAGGAATAATAAAAATGAAATTGACAAAATAATTAATTTGCTTTATTTTTCGTCATAAAATGTAGGACTCTCTAAAAAAAAAAAATGTAAAATAATATATAAGTTAGAAACAATTACATTATTATATTTTACGAGTAGTTTTGTAGCCTTTCTCTTCTGCTGCTCCGTTCGTTCTTTTTAAATACTTAATGAGTCCCTCTTAGGAGTCCTTCCTCCCCCCCCCCCAACTAAAATGAGAGATAGATAGATAGAGAGAGAGAGAAAGAAAAAGATTGAAAGGGACATTGAAGTTGATACAAAAGGGAAAAAAGAAAAGCCCTTTAGGCATTGTTCATAATCAAAGATAAAATGTCCTTTTCATTTACTCAGTTCATTTTTCATCCTGTTTCTTCCTCCTTCTTTCTTAAGGAGAGAGAGAGGTTTCTATACTACATTATTAATGTATATCTATATATATATAGCTAACATACTCAAAAGCGTTTAGGAAATGAATCTCAAAATAGGTACATTCGCATTTATAAATTATGTTATATACATACATATGTGTACGAGCAAGGAAAGAAAGAAAGAAAGAATGAGAGTCTCCTCATTTTCAATTCGATTCCTTTATTGCCCCTTAGCAAAGTAAAAAAAAAAAACTTACTTCAAATATCCATCGAATTGTATGCGGCATGGGATTGGCATCCACGTCACAACGTAGATAGACATCGTCTCCTAAACGAACAATCTCATTGATCTGTCTATCCACGAGATGTAGCTCAACTTTTGGAGGATCTGTAAAAATAATATGGGAATTAATTATAGTTAGGAATGTAAATAGTATACAATTCGGGCTTGTAATAAAAAAAGAAAGAGAAAATCAACCTGGCAACCCTGATAATTTAATGAATGTCGAGGGGGGAAGCAGCTTGAGCTGTCATGACGTTTTACTGAGCTACAAGCTGCTATTCTCCATTATATATACAACAATAAATAATAACATAGATGAGAGGCAGAAAATTAACTGAAATTAATGTCAGGAAATTATATATTTTTAACTAATAATAATTATACGAGGACTTGAGCCCTGTTTGTTTACATTTTATTTGCTTTATTAACCTTAATGCATCATGTATTCCTTCATGCGACATCTTTACTATCAGGTAGATGTTCTCCCCTCAGTAGTAATAAAGGAAAAATGATAACAGCTTCGGAAAACAAAAAGACCTATTTGAAGAGCCAACTCCACTTTTTTATCACACGCCCGAATTGCATATGATTTACATTCCTAATTATAGTTTGTGTGTGGGTAGATACAAAAGTGACTACAAGTTAAAAGTTAATTAGTTAATTAATAATTATTATTATTAGTAGTAGTATTGAGACTCGGACAAGATCAACTTTTTCCTTCGTTTGTGAACATTCTTTTATTTTTTTACTACTTGATTTGTGAATTTCATTATATCTCGATAGCAATTGCAAAATATACAAATGAGCCCCTACATAAAGACAGTCACATTCTATTTGGTCTGGCTGGCCATTTTTAGGAGCAGTCTCAAAGGGGCAGAGGGTTGAAAATGCAATTAGAGGGAGTTGAGTTAAATATGGGATCTAGAATATCCCAGTTCACTTATGAAGGGCTTAATCTTGAGTCCTCATTTACGACGCTCTAACATACAGCAGTTCATCTACCCACAAGTAGTGTTATGAATGTTGACTATTATTAAATGAACAAATATTCACCAGATGGAAATAAGTATTGTCAAACGTCTCCCAAGGGATTGACGGGGCTTTCTTCCTCTTTTTTTTCAATTTAACTTTTTTGAAAAGGAAGGTTCCGAGACACAATGAATGTATGTATGACTGAGTTCTTGCAAAGTTTCATTCATCAACAATGAATTTTGGTTCATAATTAAATCTTTTCATAGAATTACACTCATAAATCATTTCATAACCTGATTAGATGGTTTTTTCTTCAAATTTATAAATGATTTTTTTTTTGAGGATTTTCATTATTTTCTACAAAAGCTAAAAAATGATGGAGTTGCATTACAAATAATAATGTGACAAAATGTTCAAGTATGAAACTCTAGGCTTTAACTTTTTATACAGATGCTGTTAAACTATTAACCATAACCTTTTAAAGCCATAATCTCTAAATTACCACTTGAATATTTATTGAGTTATGGTTGCAAGAAAGGCTTGAATCAATTTGGAGAGCGGGAAGGGATTGCTTGAGACTTCAAAGTATAATTTTGCACAGAATACTTATCAATTGATTTTTATAAGTAGAGAAATTAAAACTGTAAAAAATTTATTTAACAGTTTACAGATGTTAATAAAATTGATCCATCTTTTTCGTCACAATGAATGTATTTTCTTCATTTATTGGCTGCAATTTGAACAATTTGCCCTACAGTACAATTGATGTAAGACACAATTCTAACTTGTACACAAATTGCAATGACAAATCCATGACTCCTTTAATTTTTACAGCTATTCAAATCCAAAGATTTTTAAAGAAAGTACAAAAAGCCATAAAGGATTCTAACTCTAATACTCAGATATTTTCCCTTTATTTAATAAGTAAGATTAGTTGCCAAAGTTGAGTTTTTATAATAATTGATATTTAATTTTTTTTTCTTTCTTTCTTTCTGAGTCATTAAAAAACCATTAGAGAGTAGTTGATCGTAAGAGAAAAAGAAAAGAAGACATTATTCCACTTCAGAATTAAAATTCTTCTCCAAGTATAATGAATTGACTTTATTTTTATTTTTATTTCTAGGATGAATGGATTCAATCTCAAATCAACTTTGTAGAGTTATTCATTCTAGTGACTTGATCTTGACACCATCAGTCAAGACTTAGTCATTGAGGGATCGCTATGAATAAGATCCCTCAGACATTGTTCTAGTTTATTGAAAAATGAAATTTTGAATGTAGTTACTTTGCTATTAAAATCAAGATTCATCTCGAGGAGACCATTATTATTTTTTAGAAAAGGGTTGCCTTTTGAGTGCTTTGTTTTATAGGTTTTAGATGGTTGACAAGACGTCGAGACGAACCCTTTTAAAATTGCTCTTGAGACCTAGGAGTAACTAATGAACAACATCATTTAGTGAAGTCTCAAAAGCTATAAAAACTCACATTTTTCGGATAGTTGAATCCAAAAGTTTAACATGAGACTCAGATACAAATCTAGGGATGGGTTATGGGTTAGAACTCCTCTCCTCCTCTCCCCCAGTGTTAATTTCGTAAGCAATATTATTCTAATGGGGGGAAACTCTCTGGTTCATTTTTTAGTTCATTTTATGGGAATAGAGGAAAAGACTTTCAAAGGAATTCAGTTTGATAATTATTTTTATTGAGACTTTACTCCTATGTATTTATTGAGTGGGGCATTCAAGATCTGCGTACGAGACAATCAGTATTTGAATTATTACTATGTAAAGGTGTACAGACATCAGCTGATGTCTACACCTCTACTTATAGATCTTCCACTCCCTTCTTCATCTTATGTATATACTTTAAAAAAATATCAAAACTGTTTCTATGGTCATCCTTCTCTGCCAATCCAGCCGCTCTAACACATTGTTATGGCCGATAAATACACTCACATAGGCATACATACATTGGTATATATATATATATAATCCAATTTTTTCTTTCAAAAATAAAAAAGAATCATAAATTATAAATTGGTAAAACTTTGAATCAAAAGGCTTTCTATGAATAAATCATTTTTCACGGGTTGTTTTTTTTTTTTGTGAGTGAACAAAAAAAAAAAAAAAATCAATTTGATTATGATTTTACAAAAAGGTAATCTCCAATTTATTTATGATCATTTTTTACTTCTCTCCCTGGATTTAATTTTCATTTTTCATGTACATAAAAACTGTAGAATACTCACAATGCACGTCAATTTTCCATTGATCCTCCACAGCCGATGAGGGAAGCTCCATGTTTTCAGCACGACACGTTAGAAATTTATTCTGATCGGATTCACTTGGAATGAATATAACTGTAGTTGTGGACACGTTTCCATCAGGGCTAATCTATGGTAGAGGTAAAAAAAAAGTCATAAATGAATAATAGTGATCCGTACATAAGGCGCAGTTATACATAATTCATAGTACAAAAGATGAGGTTGCGTGCCCTTATTTCTAATTCATTTATATATACATTTATACATGTACATATTTAATTAACTCTCTTTTTTAGGCTTATGAGTGGATCTTTATGTACAATAAAAGTTTTATTTTAAAAATCAAGTCATCATCAAATAAAATATTGTAATACTTATTTATTTTCTTATAAATTAAGAAATTTTTTTAAATTATTTTTTTTTATGTCGCAAATATACACGGCTCAATATTTCAACTCACACACGTATATTAAAGTTTATATGTATGTTGGCTCCAGTATCATAAAAAATGTTAATTTCTGATAAAAATTTTCATTAGGGCTTTGAAATGGCCACTAAAACACCTATGTAAAAAAAAAAGTAGGCCCCTTTTTAATAAATTGTGCCCTATAACTTCAATTGACGACTTCTTCAGAGGGATATCATCAAAATAAATTATTATAGAAATGGAAGATAATTTATAAGTTAAGGGAAAAATAAGAGCTAGACTTCTTTTTAAGGAAAAATCATTGAGGCATAATCGACAGAATCGGAATAATTTATGGATGTAATTAATAGTTGAAGAATACAAATACACTCCAGCCCCATACTAAATATGGGTAGGAATGTAAATAATATGCAAATGGGGTGTGTAAAATAAAAAGAGAATGGTAACTCTGACAATTTGATGAATGTTGAGAGGGAAGCAGCTTGAGCTGTCATGACGTTTTACTGATCTACAAGCTCCTATTCTCCATTATATACATACATATACAAATGAAGACATCAATAATAAATAATAACATTATGTATGTATACCATAGATGAGAGGCAGAAAATTAACTCAAATTAATGTCAGAAAATTATATATCTTTAGCTTACAAGTCGTAAACTAACAATTAATTAAAAAGAACGTGAGTCCTTTTCTAACATTGTATTTGTTATTGTAGATGTTCTCCCCTCAGATATAAAGGAAAAATGATAGCAGCTCTGGAAAACAAAAAGACCTTTTCAAAGAGCCGACTCCACAAAATCTCGCACGAGGCATTTTGCATATTATTTACATTCCTAAATATGCATGGGTAGTGTGCAACATAAGTAAGTGAGTACTTTGGCCAATCGCCGCCTACATGTGCCACTGATCTTCCTGTAAACAAATGTACTGCCTAAAAGTTTTAATATAATAAGTTATATAAATCTCAAATCTCCTTCCAGTTTATTATATTGAATGTGTGGTTAAAAAAAGTATATTATTGCTAACCAAATTGTGGCTAAGGCGTTGCTTTATAATAAAATATTAAAATTGCACTCTAAAACAGCAGTTGTGACAGCAAGATTTTCCTAAAGGAATACACAAAAATACAATGTATTTTCTATCCCTTCAACTCTGTTTTTATTTGTTGATCCTCTTCTGATTTAAAGCAGCATTTTCTCCATATTATTATTTCTGAAATCTCTCTCTTGAATTTTATATTTATTGATTTTAGCATTGGCAAAATTCATAGATGTACATATATATCAAAATAATAACACATACAAAATGACCAGGTGATAACAATAAAAATATGAAAGCTACCATATCCTTATGTTTTTATATAATTTCATTCCTCCTTTTGAGAGATGAAATTTGCGAGTGAAAAAAAAAAAAGAAGCTCGTCTCTTTAATTTAAAGTTATTTTTAAAAAAATTAATAAAAGTATGAGGTTGCGTGCTTGTATTTAAAGCAAAGTAATTGTTGCGCATGTATTTATCAACAAATATTATGTATGTACAAGGAATCAATGATAGTATTGTCCATGGATATGTATAATTAAATCACTCTATGAAATTAATATTTTATAAAGAGTTATTCTGTCCCCCCCCCCCCCCCCCTTTTTTTTTTTTTTCTTTTTTTTCTTTCTTTAGCAAGAGAATCTATGAAGGTCTAATTTGAATTTTTCATAGAATATATATATTTCTATGTAGAAACTTAATGAAGAAAAGTTTTTCTATTGTATATTTTTTTGTTTTTTTTTGTTTTCATTCTAAATAAATAGATTCTGATTAGTCAATATTTGTGAAAATAAAAAAAAAAAAAATAGGTATGTATGTACATTCAAAAACTTTATAAAAAAAAAATCCCCCTGTCTTTTCAGCCGTCTTGAGCATGTATGTTTATATATGTAGTTTATATTTTTAAGGAATGTATTAACATTAAATTCTCTAAACCTCTCATTTTTATGAGTTGAAACATCATTCTTTATAGTAATAGTTAAATTTGAATATATATATATATATATAGAATATGTTTAAATATTCAGAAAGAAAAAAATCAGGGTTCATAGTCATATTTTTTTACTTACATATATATATATATGTATAAATATGTACAAACGTCTTTTTTAACTTTCCAAAAAGAGCCCCCCCCCCCCCCCCCCTTACAAACATACAAGGATATATAAAAGAAAATGGTCATTCAGCGTAAATTGACTAATATTCACATGTATATATATATATATATATATATATATGAATATATATCCCTGAATCAATTTAAACGTCAAAAATAAAATAAAAATATATATATAAAAGGAAATCTTAGAAATATATATTCATGTGAATATAGTTGAAAAAATAAATACATATATGTATATATATGTACGTTTATACTTTCATATAATATGTATATATATATATATAAAAGATGGAAAAGTTGCAAAATTTGTTCTTGCATATAAATGTATGTATTAATAATATATAAAATGGAGCAAAAAATCAAAATAGTATCTATAAATAAAATATAATTTTGAATATGATTTTTGTATTTATATTTTTTCACAATAAGTAAATCCGAACTTTCGGCCCTTCTTTTTTCTTCTTTTCATTAACTAATAATAGTTAATTAATGGTAGTTACTGGATATATATATATATATATATATATATATATTGTTCATTGGCTTTACCATTTCACAATGACCTCTATACTACATGTGCATATCTCTCAACCTCTCCTTCTCTCAAGTAAAGAAGGTTGTACGTGTAGTTAGAGCTAAGGAACTGTAAGAAATTGTTCATAGCTTAACAGAATTCATCAACATTAAATACACGTCTACTAATAAGGAGGCATACAGTTTGCTTTTTGGGATACACAAACATTTGTATAATATATACGAACATCACAGTTCAGCTGTTTTTTTAGGGGATATCCATAAGCGACAATGTTTAGTGTTTTGAGATCATGCTTGACCCACTGTTGTCAAATATCGTTTTTTTTATTTTTATTTATGATCCCCTTCTAAATAATGCAGTTGAAAATCTTCGTGAAATGGATTTAGAAAATAAATAAATGAATATAACTCATTTATTTAAAATTTGCTTTTTGAACGAATCTCTCCTCTTCCCCTTAGTGCCTAAACCATCTATGGATGCCCCCTTATGATTTGACTCCTCTCTCATTTAACACAGATGACTCTACGTTTTGAATATTCAATAGGGCGTTAATACTCAAACTAGCTACCTTATGTTTGAGTCAAATATTGGTTTTAAAAGTAACAAATAAATATCTAGTCCTGACAAGAAAGAGTATTAGACAAGTCGACAGGTGATAAGAAAATTCAGAGTAAATTGTCATGGTAGAAATATGATATTTGTAGTCATGTATGAAATGAAACTGTGAGTAAATTAATAATTGAGTATCACAAGATACTTTGTAATAAGAATAATAATGAATTAAATTTGATTCTAAAGCACACAAAGAAATTCTAAAGTTTTATGTGTCTAACTAATTAGCGTTTTTTCAGTGAATCCAAGACAGTTTTTTGTGTTGGAAGCAAGGCAATGAGAGAATACTTAATTAATAAAGATATAACTATATGGAAATAGGTGAGAAATAAATTTAATTAGATAAGCAAATACGTAGTTTAGAAATATTCCAACCCTCCAATTCATGAATCCATGTTTTTGAATTCCAATCAATATTTAAATTCATAGATTCTATTAATGAGGCTTTATATTCCACAAAGATTGCAAAAATCACTCGGTACATAATTATTATCAAACGTACACGCATCTTTGTGATTCAATCTGAACAAATCAAAATCCATTTAATAAGTACATAAATACCTTTCTTCATTTAAACTCATTTGAAAGTCACCTCATCGTAAAACTCATCTTTTGATTTTAACATGTATATATTATATGTATATAAATATGTCATGTTCTAAAATGGGCTGCTCTCAGAGTGCCTCTGAATGCCGACAATGGTGTGTACACATTGAGTGTAAGTATTTACCTATACTTAGAAATATAAAAAATATGCAAAATGCCGCGTGCGAGATTGTGTGGAGTTGGCACTTTTAACAGGTCATTTTGTTTTCCAAAGCTGCTATCATTTTTCCTTTAATATTGAGGGAAGAACATCTAAATAAAGCAAATAAAATGTAAACAAAAAGGGCTCAAGTCCTCGTATAATTATTTATTAGTTAAAAATATACATATAATCTCCTGACATTAATTTGAGTTAATTTTCTGCCTCTCATCTATGGTATACATACATAATGTTATTATTTATTATTGATGTCTTAATTTGTATATGTATATAAAGGAGAATAGCAGCTTGTAGCAGCTCAGTAAAACGTCATGACAGCTTAAGCTGCTTCCCTCTCAACATTCATCAAATTTTCATAGTGGCCAGGTTGATGATTTTCTCTTTTTTTTTATTTCACACACCTCATTTGCATATTATTCAAATCGTTATTTGTAAAACGAGTAAAAGTCGTTGAAAACGGATTCTTTATTCAATTTCCTTAAATTGAGCAATTTTTACTCTCCAAAGACTAAAAATGACAAAACTATAGATGAATAATAATCTAAATATATAATTGCATAAAAAAGATTCTTCTTAATATAATTGAGTCTTTTTCATTGTTTTAAGTAAACATTTTGTGGAAAATTATTTCTTGTTCAACTCTTTGAAACAATGTGTCATACAAAAATATTATTTTATACTCAATGTAACCCTTGGATCATCCATCATTAGAAATAGATAAAAACCTCTTCTGTCGATCACTTTTATTATACATATATGTATATATATAAAATTGATGGTGAATCAACTTACACAATATATTATATCTCTCACAGCACGTTTGTCATTTTCTTGAAAGAACTAAATAAAATTTATGTACAATCGTTCTATTAATTATTGTAGACATACTTAGGTAATACAACTACGAACAATAAGATGAATCGTCCTACAGACATACTCACATATATTAAATACAAATGTAACTTACTTGATAATTGACTTCCCTCAGCTGACTTGGCCCCACAAAAATGGATGTAGAAGCAGCAGGGCGTGAGCCTAAAACTTGACAGCTTACATTATAAGCCTGCTCGGCGCGAAAGAAGCTCCATTCACGTACAATTTTGGCTCTCACGGGTGGAACTAGGAAATAAATTGTGAAAATATATTGAGGAATATAGGAGCCATAGATGTATGTATGTGTTTAAATAGATACCCCATCTTGTCTGAAGTTGATTACATTTATAAACAGTAGTATACATATAATGGGCTAACTTCATAACAATACATCTCTTTAAAAAAAAAGGAGCTAAACAATAGTAAATTGCATGTTTAGATAGGAATTCCTATTTTATATAATGTGTATAATGTATTTGTAGTCTGTTTTTAAGGAGTTTTGGCATGGTTATATCTTCTACATAACATGCCTGAGTCCTTTCATTTTCTATTCTGGTTGTATATTACGATGACAAAAGGATACTTAATTACATTTAAGTAACACTTATGGTATATTTATAATAGATAAACAACAGAACTTTTATTATAGAGTCAACACTCAACTTCAGTGGATTTCCTCCTTAAAAAAAAACTATTCAAATCAATCAATTTTTTCTTCAATTATATAACTCTCTAGATTAGGATTTTTTATATTTGAGAGTCAAAAGATCAATAAACCATGCTTTAAAAACCAATCCCTTTTACACTTGAAATGAATGAGGTCAACGTGATTCATTTTCAAATAAAAATCCTTGAAAATACAGTCAAACCTCCATTAAGCAGCCCGGTGATCGCCTAGTGCAGTTAACCGCTTATACCAGGTATGTTTTTTTTTATTCTATAAAAATTGGGCATCAAAGAATGCATGAACTGCAAAATAAAATGTATCAAATAATGTAATTGTAGGTATTTAAAACTTTTTTTGATAAAATATATATAAAACTAATTATAATTATAATATGTATCAATATACATTTGTTTGACAAAATGAATAATAACATTACTTATAAAGTCTGAAATTTCCATTTTGTTCAGACAACTTCTGTTTTTCTAATTTAGCATACTAATATTTCTTTAATCAATTTTAATAATGCTTCACTACCTTTGTTAAAGTTGTTATATTGATTCTCAGATAGAGAGAGAGAGAGAGAGAGAGAGAGAAATAAATGGGGGGGAGGGTGAACATCAATTTATGTGCAACCAATATTTTATCTTTGTATAGGAATGTAAATAATATGCAAAATGCCGCGTGCGAGATTTTGTGGAGTTGGCTCTTCGAACAACAGGTCTTTTTGTTTTCCAAAGCTGTTATCATTTTCTCTTTATTACGGAGGGGAGAACATCTACCTGATAGTAAAGATCTCGCATGCATTAAGGTTAATAAAGCAAATAAAATGTAAACAAAAAGGGCTCAAGTCCTCGTATAATTGTTTATTAGTTTAAAATATATAATTTCCTGACATTAATTTGAGTCCATTTTCTGCCTCTCATCTATGGTATACATAATGTTATTATTTATTATTGATGTCTTCATTTGTGTACATATATAAAGGAGAATAGCAGCTTGTAGCAGCTCAGTAAAACGTCATGACAGCTCAAGCTGCTTCCCTCTCAACATTCATCAAATTGTCAGAGTGGCCAGGTTGATGATTTTCCCTTTTTCTTTATTTTACACACCCCATTTGCATATTATTTATATTCGTAGATATGACTGCTTAGTGCAGTGACACGCTTAAAGCAGGTGACCGTTAGACAGGATTTGACTGTATTTGAATTTTTAATTTTTTTTTCCTTTTTACAGTCTCAAAAATAGCTTTTCAAATCAAGTAAGAGCTAAGTAAGTTGCACATATGAATAAATAAATAATTACTCCTAAGAAATGAAATTCAAAAGTATTAATTTCAAAATGAAAGGATAGCTCTCCCCTGATATAGACTCTTTATTCCTATCATTAAATAAAAATAAATCTTTTTCAAAAGAATCTAATAAAATTCAATGAGATAAACCCTTGATTGAATATAAAATATTAAATTAACAATGTGGTGCAGCATTAAAAAAAGACTGCATATCAATGAGTTTACTATTAAATGAAAAGAAGAAATGATTTTGTATTATTTATTATAATTAATTTGGCAACACTTTGAAATTGATGAAAAACTATTTAAATTAAATTACCTCATATTTATTATTTTCTTTTAGTTATTAAAAGATATTTTGTGTTGTTTTTTTGTTTTTTTGAAACCTTGGGGATCTCTTGGAGTTGTTGCTCTCATAAAGACGCAGTTATATTAATACAAAATAGTTATTCCACTACCTACATATATGTTTTTATGTATGTACATACATATACATGTTTGAACGCTTGGATAAGTTTCCCCAGGCTGTCTTGCCCCCTACTAACCATGGAGGCCTTTTATTATTTATGAGGCCACATAATTTAACAACAACAAGAACAAGAACAACAACTAAATCGTGATTAATGAGGCAGATACTTACAAACCATGTTAATTTTCAGTGAGGAGGACACAGGGGAAGTTAGATTTGTATTTGAGGCCCGGCATGTGAGTGTCGAGCCGTGATGACTCCTTTTCAAATTGGGTAGTCGAAGTATGTTGCGTACTTTGAGGGTTTTACTATCAATTTCTTCGACTCCATTGTCCAGGATTTGATTATTTTTCCACCATGTGAGCCGTGGAAGTGGATCCCCTATGAAAAGTGAAAAATTGATTTAATAAAAGAAATATATATATATATAAGATGACAAAATAACAAATGAGTTCAATCAAAAAGGGAAATGGCTGTTAATATAATATTTTTGCTCAATTATGAAAATTGTTTATATATATATATATATATATAAGCTCATTTATTGATATTTATATGTAGCAATATAAATCATGGTGCGTCCATATTGGCTCTAAGCTCTCTCTCTCTCTCTCTCTTTTATATTTGTAGCTATGACATCAACTCGTTATTAACCTAAAAGTGTCTATAAAAGGGTATAATTTACATTGATTCATTAGATCAAATGACCAAGGATTTGACCATTTTTCATCAAATAATATAAAAATTAGATTATAATGTAAAGTATTTCAAATACTTTTTCGGGAAATGCTGTACTCATTAAATTTCAATCGCCATTATTTATTATTAAATTACATTTATTATATGTAAATATATGTTTTGATCAAGTTGGTCCATGAGTAGTATTACTTATTCACAACTTATTCACATATATTGTAACTTGACCAATATGTGGATATACAAGTTAAAAATTGTTCAGAACTTAAATATAAATTGACACTTATTGAATGATTATAAAATAACTTTAATAATTTACCTCCAATCGTTTCACAAACAAGAACCAGAGTCGAATCCTCTCTCACAGGATTGGTGAGTCCATCCAGTAGGGGACTTTCTCCTCCAGTATACAGAAGTGGTGCTCCAGGTGGTACAATGAGATTCAATTTAATTCGTGTGTTTTTAGTTGGAGCCTCACGGAAATCCACACGACAGCGATATGTTCCTCGATCCTCTATAATCAATGGCTCTATCTCTAGGAAGGAGGCAATTACAGGTGCACCTGTTTCTGAATAGCTCCCTGTTTCATGAAAAGAAAAGTGTCCACGGGGTCCTAGGGTTCGATTATCCACCCAATGATGACCCCCGTTCTCTCCACCCCTCATGTCAAAGCTATGAACATACATAAATTAAAAAAAGGGAATTATCAAGTGCTCAAAAGTGTCTTTTGATCATCAAAATCAAAAATTAAGACTTTACCTATAGATGGGTGTGCCATAAATGTCCTTGTAGAAGAGGATAAGATGAGGGGAGTCGGAGGGAAAGGGAGGTGTGAGGTCGCAAGGGATCTTTGCCTTGCCATCAATGACTCCGAGTATTTCCTTCGTGGGAACTGCGAAGATAAAAATATATATATAGTTTTTTTATACATTCGAGTGTAAAATAATTTAATCATAATATTTTAATTCAGAAATGAAGGTTTTAACAAATTCTATTACAAAATAATAGTTTATTATAGCAGAATAATTAAATATTATTTTCTCAAAAAGAGGGAATCTTCAAATTACATACATATAAATCAGATTATCACTCTGGTTTCTCCTTGATCTAACTTTCTAAGCGGATGAGACTCGTTATCATCGTGGGTCATTTAGATTTACAGACCTTGTCTGCCTCGGATATTATGAAAACAATGTGCAGGGTTATTTTTTGTTACTTAACTCAAAAAGTTTAAAAATATATCATCTAGTGTTTATTCATAGTTCCCTTAGTATAGATTATCATTCATAAAATAGGTTCTACATAGAAGAATTTCCCAAAAAATAATATTTATTATTATAATGCCAAGCACAAGTAGACTAAGAATATATATATCAGTTACATATCCAATAGTTGCATTTTGATAATAATTGACAATAAAAAATAAAAAATATGTTATTGCCCCTTAAGCAAGAAATAAAACTTAGAAGAGTAAGAACTATTCAATTATGTAAATAAATCATTTCTCTATTAATTGTCCAGCCACAGAATAAACTTGGTCTATATTTAGTACTAGAGTAAGGATGCATGAATGACCTGATCACTTGATAATTTTAAGAATATAGGGGGGGGGGGGAGTCAATCTATGTAGTTTTTGGGCCACGTAAGAACAAAAAATGTTTAAATATAAAGGGATCGACTTAATTATCGTTACTTTTTCCATTTTATTATTAAGACGGGCAATAATTACTTAATTAATTAATATATTAAATATATATAAAAATATCATTGATGGGTGATTAATTAAACATTAATATTATTGAGAGCTATGCATAAATTAAATAGGGTCTTTACAATTTATTTTATTGTAACAATATGACAGATATTGATCTCAGCTATTTGGTTGTTAAAATTTTATTGAAAAATATTAAAAATTAAAAAATATTTTGAGTAAATTTTGTGACTGAGGGAAAATTGAAAAATGTAGTCAAAGAAATATTTTTTTTAAATAAGAAATCAAAAAACAAACTCAAATTATTTTGTTATACACTAACGTGTCATAGAATAAATTCTACAAAAAATGTTTTATGAACAATCCGTAAAAATATACATCTCTTCGTGAAAAATGGAAATAAAAATAGTGGAAGTTTAAAATCAATACCTTTACAAGTTCAATATGAGAATAATAAATACACTGAACTTTAACCTGTTTATTCCCATATTGAATTTGCTTATTCCCATATTGAATTTGAAAGGGTATAGACCAAGGGTGTCAAACTCATTTCACATAATGGGCCAAATACGATCCCTAGGTAGACGTTGTGGGCCAGACCATTAAAATTATAGCATACATAGCTATAAATAAAAACCAAAATATCATCATGTCTTCCCTATGGTTTTAATTTAAAGAAGAACAAAGACATTGTTCAATTTAACTCAAAGTTTATTGAACAGCACTTTTACAAAACATTTATCAAAATTGACCAGACTTTAAGTAACTAGAAAATCAAAAAATTATAATTATGAACTTTACATGAGATTACAACATGAGACTTATAAAGAAAGATTTTCCACATACGCCTCTAGTGGATAGTTCATGAATTACATTTAATTTAAAAGTTTAATCCATGTCTCTTTTATATTTTTTCAACTTTCAAATTATACTGCAGGCCTTATTGAACCTCCTTGCAGGCTGGTTCCGGCCTGTGGACCGTAAGTTTGACACCCCTGGTATAAACTAGAGGTAGTATTAAATTGTTTCAAAAGTTTTGGGACCTCAAATCAAATCTATCTATGTATATCCCAGTTTTTACCACCCTCTACATAAATGTCCATAAGAATTCATGAGCCAGCTCCTTTATTTGAAAGATGAGTTGCCAGATTGGATTAACAAAAAAACAAACTTCACTACTTCAGATGGGTTTAAGTTTGAGCTATGGAGAAGTCTCATGACTTGTATGATTTCATTCACCTCAAGTTATCTACAAAATGTATAAAGTTGTTATTTATCGAAATATGATTTTTTTTTCTAAAATATGTTCTTTACTCTGCTTTTTTAGACATTTTATTATACAAAATATATATATTATAAATATTATTATTATTATTTAGAATTTGCATATTTATAAAGGGGGGGGGGTCCCCCCTTTATTTTTTCACTCATTCCCTCTCCTCTTCTTTAAAGTAACTTTGTCATTGAATGCCTTTCAACATTATACATTGTACATACATACATACAATTTTTATTCCCCTCGTTTCATGTTCACTCAGAGAGGATTTTCTTGAATTTAGTATAAAGAAGAAGTGTCACACAAAAGATTAAAAGAAAAAAGAAAGAAAGAAAAGCTGATATTGAAGCTCTCATGAAACGTCTTACAAATAAAAGTGAAGCTATGTAAGTTTATAGTTAAAAAGTTTAAAAAAAAAAAAAATCAATTATCAAAATAATCGGGATGATTCAGAGCAATAATTAATTATTTTTAGATATAAATAAAATTATTATATTGAGAATAAGATTTTAGGTATTAAAATCCTAATGCAATTACCATCAGTTCCTCATAATAGATTTTGCGTTTATAACAAATTGTCTATACAAGAAATTTCCTTTGACCCCTTAAAAAACCACTAGAACAACAGAACCTCACAAAGATTTTAAGTACCCCTCATTACAATATCCTATTTCTTTTTTTTTTGTATTGGAGTCGAAGGAAAATAAACTGAGAATGTTTAGACTACTTTTTTCAAATAAAACGAGAAATCTCGTGCTTGGTATTTTTGAAACATTTGTACTAACAAATCTGTGTTTGGACAACAACGGCAAGAAGATCTTTAAAAGTTGTTTGACATATTAACCAAGACCCATCTCAGGAACTACATCACTAGAAAATTTCCATAGTAAATATATATATACATATATATATATATATTTAGTATCTCATTCGGCGAAATTAGTTTTGCAAATTGTTCAATTAGGCATTTGTCATACAAATAGAGTTCACTCATACTTAGAGTTGTGAAAAAAGAGCCCTTCTAGGAAACTGGGGGAAAAAAACACCCCTGAGATACATCATCATATCAGCTGTTCAGCTGTCTTCAATACGGGAGGATGTATTTTGGAGCTCCTTTTCATTGCAAAGAATGAACGTCATGACAGCTCAAGTTTCTTCCCTCACAACATTCATCAAATTGTCAGAGTGGCCAGGTTGATGATTTTCTCTTTCTTTTTATTTTACACACCCCATTTGCATATTATTTACATTCCTAGCTATTCCTACAGATTTATAAAGAAATGGTAGGACAAAAAACACCAAAGTCAAAACCCCTCACCTGGTAGAAGGAAAGAGGCTGAACACTTTCACAAAATCTCATGCATGGTACTCTCAATCCCTGAGGGATTTTTAAAACATTTATTCATTTTCAATTTACTAGCCCTAAGGCACCCATGTCATATAAAGGAATACATCTCTTCTACCCTTGGGTCCCTAGAGAGTGCAAGAAAAAAATCTTCTAATCTTACCTATGAGTCCCTGGAAGGTAAATACAATTATTACCCTCATCACTTTGATAGCTCTAATGTATTCATTTGAAATTTATCAAGACACTCTTACCCACAGGCTCTACAAGATACCTTCGAGTCCCTGACGACTAAAAAAATAAAAAATAGTAATAATTCCCAATACTTTGATAGCCCTAAAGAAATCCTCAAACATCCTCCGTGACACTCCTATCCACGGATTGGCTATAGTACAGATTTAGAAATAAACCAAATACGTAATATTATATGTATCACTTCTCAACAGAGACGATTATAGATAGGAATGTAAGTAATATGCAAATGGGGTGTGTAAAATAAAAAGAAAGAGAAAATCATCAACTTGGTTGTAACTCTGACAATTTGATGAATGTTGAGAGTGAAGCAGCTTGAGCTGTCATGACGTCTTACTAATCCACAAGCTGCTATTCTCCATTATATATACAACAATAAATAATAACATAGATGAGAGGTAGAAAATTAACTGAAATTAAAGTCAGGAAATTATATATTTTTAACTAATAATAATTATACGAGGACTTGAGCCCTTTTTGTTTACATTTTATTTGCTTTATTAAACTTAATGCATGCATTCCTTCATGCAAAGATCTTTACTATCAGGTAGATATTGTTCTCCCCTCAGAAATAAAGGAAAAATGATAACAGCTTTGGAAGACAAAAAGACCTGTTGTTCGAAGAGACAACTCCACAAAATCTCTCACGCGGCATTTTGCATATTATTTACATTCTTAACGATTATAGAGTGGAAAACGCTCGCCGGAAAGAGCTCTTTATATATATATATATATATATATATAGCAAATTCAGAGTCATAATACAAACACCTCAAATCATAATTATACATTTTCTACCAAAATGAATTGATTATTTTTTTCAAATATTTCATTTATTGAATATACGAATTGAATACATTTATGTATGATCCTTCGTAGCTGAACTTGGTATATATTATATTATATTATAGAGTGTCCATGCAAAGGATTTCCTCAATTATTGTACATTTAACCATCTATTTTATGTTTGAGGGTTTGTAAATATGTACATAGAGGTACTTTCAAGTACTATTACTACTACTACTCTTCTTCCCCTTATATTTTTCTACCTTCTTAAGAATGAAATCTACTGTTAAATCTTTAATGGAATATTGGGAAAATGAAAAAGTCTTAGATATATAGTAATATGTATGTACTTATTATTATTATTTTACCTACAAAAGGAAATAATCATTAGTTAGTGGTAGAAGTAGACATTGTAAAGAAAAGGAAATAAGTAAGTAAAAAAAAATATTGTCAAATATTGTAAAGTGCTAAATCATTTTCAAAAAGTTTTCTTTTCTTTTCCTACTTTTGAAGTTGCATGACCCATTTAAACAAATGTAGGGTATGCAAAAACGTTTAAGAGCGAAGTTATCAAATACCCTCTTTTACAAATTGAATTTATTTATTGTAGATGATACAATAGCTAGCTGTTTATTTAAACAAATTACACATTAAAATACAATCCGTCAAATGTTATTACAACTCTTTCACTCGCATGGGTTTTTTTGTTTGTTTTTTGTAAATGAAACTTGAGTCAGGAATTTTAATAAAAATTAACTAAAGAATACTTTTTTTACAAAAATATATAAATAAATAAATTTTCAAGGTCTTGAATTAATTTTTAAAAATAACAGAAAGGATTCATCAGTCGATAAAAAGGTCATTTTTTTTTTTTTTTGAAGGCGGTTCTCTCACAAAATGGATTTTCTTTTTGAGCAAAAAGTCTTTTTATCACTTTACAAAATGAAAAATTGAATCTATGCATTGACTCACAACATAAAGGAACAGTTGGAACAATACTTTCGGCTCAATACCTCGGTGGCAGGAGTGGGTTTGAGTTGAAGGATACAAAATTTAACAGAACATCTATTTACATCTGTTTACTACTATCGATTTAGTTCACTCATACGGCAGTAGTTTTTTCAAACGGCACTCCGTTAAATTGTACGACGCTTCCCGTCACTGGAGTCAGATTGCCAGAGTTAAAAAAATGCAGTTTGAGTCAGAAATTAAGAAAAATAGACTAAAGAAAACTTTTTTTAACTACTAAAGAACTTAACTTTTCTAGGAGTGTCAAGATGGTCTAAGATATACTTAATACTTAAACATCACGGATCATTAAAATTATGGAGCCAAAAAATTCCTTTCCCTTCACAGTGAGTCCACAAACTTGTACACACACCTTATTCAGAGCCCTCTATACCTTTTCAAGTTCAACAAGGGAATAAGCAAATTCAATATGGGATTTAGCAAGTTGCATGTTCCCATATTTAACTTGAAAAGGTATAAACTACTATAAAATAGACGAGAAGAATATAGAATCAGTATGAGGACAATTGTATCATTTTGTAACTTCCAAAGGATCCCCTTGTACCCCAAGGAACCACTTTGACCCAAATAAATATCTTCTCAAGGAGATAGCCCTGAGTTTGTATAAATGAACTAAATTCTCAAATGATTCTAAAAGATAAAAATGATTCATGATTCAAATGATATAAGGAGCAGATAAATTACCTTCCCTTCTCAAAATCAATTTCAAGGCCTGATCACAATTCATATTTAAGATATAGGGCCTTTTGCAATCCTTCGTGATCTATCTTCCCATATACACGACGAGCTTTTTGGGATAAACAAAAACACACTGTATTCTCCCTTCAGCTGATTTTCATCATTTCACTCTTTTGATTTAAAGCGGCTGACTCTACGTGTTATGAGCTCAAAAAGGGTATTGCTATTATTTATGATTTTGATGTATAAAAAATATATTAAATCAAGGATTGCGCGCCCTTTTTTGAATTTTGAATATATTACAAGTAGTAACGATTGGTTTGTACATTGGTAGAATTTATCAATATATAGTATATATAAATAATAAGTTCTGCATAATAATAACAAGTTGGCAACAAGGAAAATACAGAAGAGTAGCTGCTACCAGTTGTTTTTCCAAAAAATTACTTTCTCTTTTGTCAGTCGAAGTTGCGAGTGAACAAAAAAGCTCGACGTGATAAACATTTTTTTTTTCATTTTAAATAAATAAATAACGAATTATACATTTGATAAGTACCTAATAAATGTACTTTTCCAAATAAAAACATATATCAAAGACGTATGTTAAAAGGATTTATATATATATATATATATATATATTCTAAATAATAATAAAAAACGTTTTTCATTCACGGAAATCTATTTTCTTTTCTACCTTTCATATATATATATATTTATAAGTTTATTAACTTTTAAAAACCAATTTTTTTTTTTTGATCTTTCATCATCATATTTATTTGATTCAATTTAACTTTATGTTTTAGAGAGGGAAAAAAAGAAAGAAAGAAAGAGAGTCAATCAATGATTAGTTTTTTATGAATTTTTTCAAAAGGATTTTTTTTTTTTTTTTGTAAATATTCCCCCCCCCCCACAAACTTAACAGGCCTTTGATCTAACTTTCTATTCATTATATATATATATATGCGTTTCTTACATTGCTTTTATTGGCTTTATACAATAAATAAATGAGTAGACTCTTTGGTTCAAAAAAAACATTTTTTATTTATTTGATTCTAGCAAAAAAAAAAAAAAAATATTTATTAAACTCAAAATATCCTCTCAAATGACATCTCACTACCACCTCTTAAAATAATAAATACATTAATTTGATACATAGAGTCCACAAAAACAACAAGGCTCCATACTTATATATATATGCAATGAAATAATTAATTAAAGTATCCGGTTCAATTACATTCTATTTTTTTTTGCTACAACTTCATTTTCCCCCGAGTTTTAAAATTGTATTTCATATACAATGTATATAATATTATTAATCTTGTGTTTTAACAATGTTTGTATTCTTAGAAAAGACACTACTGCTGCTGTTTTTTTTCTCATGATCATGGGTGAGGTGAAGTATGGGGAAAACTTACTTTAATGAAGGGATAATAAAAACAAAAGCACATTTACAAAGCAACTATTAATTCCCGTTTTTTTTAAACATTTTTGTCTTCTCTACTGCCCGTGTGTTAAAAAACAAATAATAGTTGAGTGAAATAACATAAAAGACAAAATAACAATAATAATAATAATAAAAAGACTTCCTTAGAAATGTGAAGGAAAAGAGACATATGTATGTATGTATGTATATAACTTACTCATTCTAAATTATATAAAAAAAAAAAAAATTAAAAAATAATAAAATTTTTACAATGTATGTATGTATATAAATCATGGACCGTGTTTCTTTTTATTTGCATTTATTTCAGCTCTGAGTAATGAGGCTTTTTTTTTTTTTTTTTTTGCATCAGCTGAGAAAATCTATTGTGAATGATATTAATAATGATAGTCCCCACAAGCTCATAGTCATCTAATTTTTGCCCTTAAATTAAAAAAAAACAAAACACTGTGTGAATGAGTGTTTTAACAGGGAAAAAAAAAACAAAAAAAAAACATAGACGAAAATGACCTTAATATCTCGAAATATCTGTTTTTGTGGCGGGCAAGGAATAAATTTATATATTTATTTTTTTACACGGACATACACATTAAATATATCGTCATTGAAGAATCTAATTATATTAAATTATAAGTGCCACAGTAGATGGCTTTAGTCATGTGCTGTATATCGTGTGGTATTAGGTGAGATGAGCTTACGTTAAAGGAAGTGCACCAAGTAAGATTTCATACAAAAAAAAAAAAAGTTACAACAACTTATCAAGTATGTATCTGCTTGTTTGACATGCAGACATTGTTTAAGCATGCGTCAAAGACAAACACAAAAGTATAGACTAAAATATACCATACTTTAAAGTTACCTTCAATTAAAGGCAAAAAATGGAAGCCAGACGGTCAAAAATATACATATATAGTCTGTATGGCCCCCATACTAAATATAAGGGTCAATATTGTATGTAGAATTTTGATTTCGTATATTCAAATTCCAGGTATTTTGAAAATTATACATTTTGGTATTTAATCTGTAGTCTACAATGTGTTCAAATGTTTAAAAAAAATGTTCGACCCTTCAAGTTAAAATTGAGCCAGGGTCCTCATTACTCCTTGGAGGGCCTCTACGAAAAAAAAGAAAGAAGAAAACATGTCTCAATTTATGATACATTTTCAGCTGTATCTGAAATGAAGACCGTTTCCACAAAAAAATAAGGAGATGTTTTTTTTTGTGTTATAAAAATAATAGTTTAATGTCTGTTTGTCTCTGCCTTCGTCTCAGTATCAAGTGAGTCACACGTGTCAACAACCCCTTATAGTTATTTTTGAAACCTTTCCAATTTTGAATAAATGTATGTATATACATACATATATATATATATATGTATATATGGATGTACAATGTTTTCTCAATCATTGCGGGTTTGCCATTGTATGCATATAGACCGTACCGCGATCAGTGAATTTATATGAATTAGTGGTACTATACTTTAATTGATATTAAAGCATCATTCCAAAAATCTATAATACTTGATTAATTAATTATTAGTGAAAGTATATATATATATAGGTTTCAAACTTTTAAAGGGGTCGCATGCGCCAAAAGGTTGAGAACCACTGTCATATGCTATTTTATTTAGTTATAACAACAGTTATTTTTATATGTATGTACATATTAGCCAATTCTACGTAAATTGATTTTTGTTCATTTGATTTGATTCTGTAATAGGAGATCTTTTATTTATTTCTGAGTGACCAAACAGTGGGCCTTAAGACCATCTTATGCACCTCAAAATACTTATCAATTGAATGGTAAAAATCAAACAGTACACTCCTAGTTCATTGATCATTCAAAGGATTTTAACCCCATGGTTAGTAGTGATGTGATTTTTATTGTAAAGAATTACAATTTGACTCTTCGAAGAGGAACAACGGTTGAGACTGCCGTTTTATTTTTGAATTGAAGTTGCTGTTTCATTATGACATGGATTGCTTCTCACAAAGCTGTAAAACAATGTTACAGTTTAACATGTTTTTGATTTTTGAGAGCTTTTTTAGATTAGATGACAATTCCCTACACGATGTCACTTTTGCTTTATAGAATTGGATCATATCGGAGGAAAATAAATAATAGTTGATATATACTAATATATGATGTTCTCACGTCATGATGTCATGTTTGTAAAAGTCGGCCATCTTGATAGAGTCATAAACAATCAAATTCACGTATGAATAAAAACCTTTATTTCCAAAAATTTAAATAGTGTATCATTGCCTTGAATTTATGGGACAAATCATGACCTTGAACACCTTGACCATAAATCATTCACTCACTCAATTTGCATACATCAGATCCTAATATCCATTACAGATATGTTATTAGATGATTATACTTTCATTTGTACACAGAGTCTTTCCTCACAAATTAACAATCACTTTTGTCCGGATGAAATACTGACGTTTCTCTAATGGATTATTCTATTTTGCTGGTCATTTATTGATCCCGACCAGAAGGACAATTATACAAATCTAGCCATTTCATAAATATACTTTTTTCCCAGACTATGAATAATTTTATTTTATTCAAATATCACTCTTTGTATTCAATATATATATTGACGTGTTTAGACTTTTTAAAAAAAAAATTTTAAGCAGTTAAATGAATTTTTCTCAAGATTATTTGGATATTTGTCTATTTCAATATATGTATATACAAATATGGCCTCGCTTCGATTTATGATTCAATCTCTAAATGTGAGTAAAAAGGCAATAAGGAACTTTCTTTTGGATCCAAAATATAGTTCATATAATATTATCGTACATAGAAAGATTCTGTTTAAGGTAGATTTATTAGAAAAAATGACTCTACCCCTGTACTAAAGTTATATCAAGGTTTTACTGTAAATTCCTCATTTAAATTTCCCAAATATTTTAAGTACATAAAATGAACTATGTCAAACGTGAAGAAATTCAAAAATTTATCCCTTTTGTCACTCAATTTCTACATAGAACCTCAATTGCCCAACATTAAAAAAAAAAAAAAAACCCAAATCCACTCTGGGCTTACCCTCATTTTTTTCATGCAAATTAATAAGAAAACAATCTAGTACTTCCCGCCTCTTCAGAAGAAAAATAAGTAGACGGAATGATGAGTCAGTCACTGAGTAGTTGTTTCAAAGGAAGAAGAAAGAAAAAGAAAGAAAGTCGAATGCCAAGATGTTGACATTTGAATAAGTGTGTTTCAGTTCATTAAAAAAAGCTTTAACAAAAAAAATCACCCCACAAACTGTGCAATTTCCTTGTGTGTCTTTATGATGCTATAAATAATCTAAATAAATAAATTTTAATAATTATTTGCAAAGTTAAAAGAACAGGGAAAAGGTGTAATTTATTAAAAACAAGACCTCAAAAATATGTAAAATCATTTTTCCTTCTTTCTTAACAAAAAAAAATACACACATTTCATGATAATGTTTCATGCTTCAAAAGACTTACATACACAGACACACACACACAATAAAAAATTAATATTTCAAAAGAAAAATGACTCATAATTTAAGGATTAGAGGAGCATTTTCAAGGAGTAGGATATAAATAGGATAAGTCCTCATATTTAGAGGATATATATTTTAACTGTCTGGCTATAGCTTATTGATCAAATGTGTTGTGTGACCCATAGAGAACATTATTTCAGATACACACAAGAATAAGATTTTGAGGGATTGAATTCTTTGAAAGATGGAAACAACTCAATTCCAAGAGAACCAAAATATTAATTTCATTGCTTTGATACTGGTTTTGAAAGGGAAGTAAACTGAAAGGAGGCCCCAGAGCAGTTTTGAGAATCACAGATCTCACTCTATTGCTACCTATACGCAACTAAAGATATGAAAGAGTCTGGATTCAAAAAGTCAAATATCTCTGTGAAAGATTGCTTCATCGTTAGGTCCATGTTTAACAAGGTAGTTTTTGGGGGTTTTTTAAAGGAAAGCTATCAAGGTTTTTTTGAACACCACCTTTGGCATAGGTAGTCACCACATCTCCCTTGTCTCCTTTCGAGATAAGGAAAATACACATCATTTTTCGTAATATCTTTAATGTGCTTACATCATTTAAAAGTTTTTTTTTTGTGTGTCATTTATGATTATTATAATAATAATTATACCAGACACTCTATTTATTTAATTACTCCTCCCCCCCCCCCCCTCTCTTAAAAAACCGTTTTAGGCAAAAGTTATTTTTTATTCCTTTACACAGAAAGTTTGTGTAATTTTTAACGAAAAAATAAATTTATTCTTTTATATATATATATATAATCAATTCCTCAAGGGAATTGAGGTTTTTTCTTACTATATACTTTTCATCTTTACATGATAACTTTATTCTATGTATGTACTTGAGCTTCTAGATAATAATAATAATAAAACAGAATGAAATATGTATAATAGACATATATATATATATATATATATATATATTCACCATAATTAATAATAATAAATTTTCATTTATTTTTCTTATTCGCATTCAATAAGCATCCCTGCATCTTTTTTTAAAAAGGCAGTGTAGAGGGTTACATGCATCATATATATATATATATATATATATATATTTGTATGTATGGATAATCAATCAATTACAATTTACTTTTTTTCTTTCTCTTATGCCTTTTTCTTTTCCTTGACTCCATTGAGAGTTTTTCAAGATTAGGAAAAGAGAGATTTTTTTTTGTTTTCATTCTAAGGGAAATATAACTTACATATAAGGGATCTATATTTTTATATAGAAAATGAAAACCATTTGTTGTATAAGGAAAGTAAAGAAAGATCCTTTTATTTTGTGCACATTTGACACCTCTACCTGGCTAAAGATATTTTTATTTTTATTTTGTAAATTCAGCCATTAATTAATTAAGAATTTGTGTATTTAATAAAAGTCTTGTAAGTAAGGAATTGAAATAAAAGACTAAGTAATAAAAAAAAAATGGTTTTTTTTTCAATCCTATTAGATCTATAGGTAGAAGTAAGACGATCAGCTATTAGGCGGCAACAGATGTCGCTAGAAAATTTTTGAAACCATCCCAAATGTCTTATTTTTTTTCGTCTGTCATCTGCTTACAGTTTTAACAAAGCATTTTTGTTTGCTCTTTAAAATGTCGAATTTCCTGCCTTATAACTACAATTTGCGGACATCCTTGATTTTGATTGTTCATTTGAAGAGAAACGCTTCAGAAGCACATCAAATGCTTGTAGAAGCTTACAATGGACATGCTCTAAGCAGAGCATTGTGTAGTTTGCCAGGCCACAACCCAAAAACATCGGCTGCCAAACCAGATTGCTTCGGCTGCAAGGCAATGCTGTAAGTTTTCTGGGATCAAATATCGGATCAGATTTGATACGAGTTGTTAAAATCAGGTGAAACGGTTGACGGTGCACGTTACCAATGACAAATGGCCGATTTGAACAGTGCTATATGCCAAAAATGCCCAGAATACTCCGAGCAATTTTTTTTTTGATGACAATGCACCGTCACATCGAATAAGAACGACCAGAGAATTTGTGGAAACATACGATTGGGAACCGTTAGTGCATGCAACTTTTCTCACCAAACTTGCTACCATCAAATTATTACTTGTTTGCATCGGCGGATTACGTAATAAAAGAACAGGTCTTCAATTATCATGCCAAAAAATGTCTCAATGATTGGTTTGCGGCTAAAAACAGCCAATTTTTTTGGTTTGGCATCCACAAATTGCCATAGAGTTGGGAAAAATATGTATCTAACTATGGCTATTATTATTTTGAAAATTAAATTTGACATCATTTTTTACCAATAAACATTAGAAACGGAAAAATAAAGTCTCATTTCATGGATATGTAATTTATATATGAATGAAATGAAGTGAATGGAGTGCTACTTGTGTATATTTGCAAACATTTTTATATGTAATAAAATAATTGTAATACGAGATTCAATGCAAAATGCGAATATATATAAAATGCTTTCGTTCGTTGAGGGAGAAACAGAAAATAACTTATTTTCTAAGTTAACTAATAGAGTATTTCCTCCTCATTTTTGCCAAATATATAATTTCAGAGCAAGGTAAATAAAAAAAGAAAAAAACAAATATCAAAGTCCTGTAAGACCTTGAACAAACAAGAGAACGTCAAATAGTGTGGCACAACATTTCTTTCAAAGATTTAATTTTGTCTAATTATAATTATTATTTGTCTAACATTAATGAATTCATGAGTTATTTTCTAAAGGTTTAATTTACACCTTTGTTGACTCTCAGGAGAAGTGGGGGGGTCGCTGATTTGAAGAGCATAATAGGCAGAAAGAAAATTATAAACTTACGCCTACTCCTTAAATTCCCCTTTAAATAAAAAAGCTCAAGAGTCTTGGACTCTGAACAATAATTTATTGGAAGGAAGAAAGAACAAAAAAAGTATCCTATTACAGTTGATAAATATTCTAGTGAACAACTTTTAAAGACAAATATTATGAGAGCCTATATTGTCAAATACTAGGTATGAACATAAAAAACACATTGTGAGGCCCCCATGTAGGTATTTAAGTAGGGAAGTAGAGAGAGCTATAAATAAGGTGACGATTGTTTTTTTTTTCAAATGTTGGATCATATCAACTAAATTCTAAAGGGATTTTCAATAAGAGCTACGCAATTTCTCTCTGCTCTTTTCAATAAATCAATTGTATTGTCTAGTGTGTGGCAAGATGCACCGTTTTGTTGAAACCACTTATTATTTAAGTCCATACCATCATCCAATTGGGGTCAAAAATAATCCGTTATCATGGTTCGATATCAATTTCTATTCATTACTAATGTGGCGATTACTATCATCAACAAATAAGTATGGCCCAATAATACCACCGGCATGGTATTCACACCAAACAGTAAGTTTTTTTTAGGATGCTTTGGTGTCTCAGTAAGCACATGTGTGTTTTTGCCTGACACATAACGCATATTTGACTTATGAACAAACTCATTAAGCCCAAAATGAGCCTCTTAAAGTTACCACGACCGAACGTGAACTTTAGTAATAAATTTGAGTAATTTACAAACGCGTCTCAATGGCGACCTGCTCCATGATGATGATGATGATTTGTAAGCTATTATTGAGTAGAAATGTAAATAAAACAAAAAATGATGACGTAGTTTGCAGTAGTCCCTAATGAAATAAAAATACGTCATCCCTGTTAAAAAAAAAACCCTAAATATAAAAGCATATTAACATGATAAATGCAATATATTATAAATAGATGTTTATAATCGAAGATGCTGCTTTAAATTAGAATTGAAATTTCTTTAAAACTTTGATTAAATTGTACATTCAAGCAGGGAAAACCATATTTTTCTATACATTTATATGTACTGATCTATATTTGTTATAGATTCCATTGGCATGAAATCTACACCAAACTGTAAATTATTCCAAATAACTTGCTAATTCAATTTTATCCAGTTTTTATATCATTGAAATTAAAGCTCACATTGTTAGGGTTTTTTTTTTTTACATACTATGAATATGTAAGTTTTTTGTAGATTTTTTGATAAGAGTGACGACATTTCAATTTTTAATTAAAAGAGTTTGAGATATGTATAAACGAATTTCTTTTTTAGTGTTGAAGTAATTACATTTAATTACAATTAAGTATGGAATTCAATTTCCTTTGCATGACCATCACGGGCACGTTTGCAGACGGCCAATCGTTGAACCCTGTTTTTTTATCACTTTTTCACAGTAATCGACTAAAATAGCAGGAATTTTGCATTCAATATTTGGTTTGAGCTCCTCTAGTGTTGCTCTGTGCTGGTGTAAACCAATGACTTATCGTGACTCTATAGAAAACAGTCAAAAGTCTTTGAATGGCATGATATTTCCATTTCTGGAAATAACAACGTTCACCGTGTTATTGCTCTTCAATAAATGGTTGTTGAAACCACTTATCATTTAAGTCCATACCATCCAATTGGGGTCAAAAATAATCAATTATCATGGCTGGATAACGATTTCCATTCACAGTAATGTGGCAATTACTATCATCAACAAATAAGTATGGCCCTATAATACCACCAGCATGAAATCCACACCAAACAGTAAGCTATTCCGGGTTGAAATGGTATCTAAGTAAGCAACTGTGTGTTTTTGCCTGACACATATCGCATATTTTCCTTATTCACAAACCCATATAGCCAAAAATGAACCTCATAAAGTTGCGAGGACTGATCGTGAATTTTAGTAATAAATAAATTTGGATAACTTGGAAACGCGTCTCAAGATGATGATGATGATGATTTGTAAGCTATTATTGAGTAGAAATGTAAACAAAGCAAAACAAAACAAAAACATGACGGTGTTCACCGTCGTCCCTAATGAAATAAAAATGCGTCTTCCCTATGGAAAAAACCTTTATTATTATATTAGTATATATTTTGAAAAATATAAAGAGGTGAGTGGACGTTGAATTAAAGAATTCAAAATGTCAAACTAACAAATAAACAAACAACCGTTTGAGTTATTTGACACACACATATTATTATTAAATGCAAAAAATATTACAATAACAACAAGTACGAATCGATGGAATGTGCAGATATAATAACAAGAAATTTCGAAGAGAACAATTGATTTAGAGTTAAATATACACATTTACGTGGACCGCACAGAGCACGTAACGTCAATTAACATTCAAGTGAATGAGACAAGTCAAGCCTCGTCAATTCATGGAGAGTTGTGAGTAATGTTTGTAAGTAAACAACTCAAATATGATGAAAATATTGACATTTTGAGTCCCTGCCAAGTTTAATTGTGCTCTTCATTTAAAACAAATTGCTTTGAGATTGGTTTGTTGAGTGATGTCTGAGCTTTCAGCACGTCTTTATCATTTTCTTAATTTATTTTTTGATAACTACGCCGTACTTCAAATATGTTGAATGACTTGATAATTACAAGATTATGTAGATGGGAACGAGGATAACAAATAGAAATTCTTACTAATCACATAAATATCATGCTTTGGAGTAACTACGTTTCAACAAACGCTAGTTGAAATTTACCGGACTTTGACCGGTAAAATCATCTGTTGATGGATGTACGGTATTTTGAAGCCCCTCCGGTCAAGGTGTCCGTTGGTCAAAATATCCCTTGAAGCACAATGTTAAAAGGCATTAAAACCTCTATGCGTCATTCAGCCTATGAACTCAATAGAGGGCATAGGTTAATATATTAACCACCCTAAAAAGGCACTCAAAAATCTACCACTCAGAGTGGGTTAAATCGGCTAAGATATCTTGTGGCGATACCGTCTCCAGTGTGCCAGCTGAAAAAATGTTTCCCTCAGCAGAACAGAATCAAAAACGCGCAGCAGAGTCGCCTGGGAGAGAACAAAGTCACACAAGACTGATGTGCATTGCAAGTTGCAGAGAATATTTCGCCACTTTTGAGTTTATATCAGCTGCTGCAGATGTATCTGGTGCAAAAAGGGGCAGACAGTAGACTGAAATGATCAATATAAAAACTACTTTTTGTTGGTCATCTCATTTCATTATCATTTTATGCTCATTTAATTCTTGATAATATTTGACCGGAATATCAAACATTTGCCCAGTAAACTGACGACCTCCTACGCTGTCGTCCGGTGTCAATTTAAACTACCCCCTCAACACAATAATTACTCGTACATCGAATTCATTAAGCATGCTCTCTCTTAATGCAAGGGATCCCTGATTGCAAATGTGATTTGTTTAGGTTGATTAATGGTGTTTTTTTTTTTTTTTTTTTTTGTGTGTGTGTGTGTGCTAGGCATTGTATCATTCCCATGCACATAATTTAGTATTTAAAATGAGGCAATGCTTGCTAAATGTGTAATCCCCCCCTTTATTTTAGGATTGCAATAAATATTGCAAATTGTATATATTTAACATGGTCAAAAGTGTGTTGTGTGTCCTACAGAGACCGCCTCTTCTTCCCCTTTTCTTTATTGCTTTTTTAAATATTATTATTATTTATACGACTATTTCTTGAGTACATATTTATGTTTATCTAGGTATACTTACATACATACATACATTAGAATTATTATCAGGCATTTGCTTGTTTTGAATCCGTTTCTTGTTTTCACAAATAGGTAAATAAAAAATAAATTAACTTATTTTAGTTCTTTGATCTTTTATCTTTAAATAGAACTTGCATTCATTCAGCACATATATGTACATATTGGAGTAAACATGTACTTAAGTACATTGCTGATGATTAGCCTTTAGAAAAAAGGGTCTTTTAATTAAAATGTTCTAATAACTTCATTGGAAGAAAATGTGCTCGAATAAAATAAATAAAATATTTATTAGAAATATATATGTATAGATATTATACTACCAAATATTCGAAAAGTCCGTTAATGAAATAATGTCATGATTCGGAATGCTGTTAATAGGGACGTGGCGAGGAGTATTTATATCTGTCTCCTCCCCCGTAATCCTACAAAAATATACCTAGGAATGTAAATAATATGCAAATGGGGTGTGTAAAATAAAAAGAAAGAGAAAATCATCAACCTGGCCACTCTGACAATTTGATGAATGTTGAGAGGGAAGCAGCAGCTTGAGCTGTCATGACGTTTGACTGAGCTAGTAGCTGCTATTCTCCATTATATATACAACAATAAATAATAACATAGATGAGAGGCAGAAAATTAGCTGAAATGAATGTCAGGAAATTATATATTTTTAACTAATATTAATTATACGAGGACTTGAGCCCTTTTTGTTTACATTTTATTTGCTATTGTAGATGTTCCCCCCTCAGTAATAAAGGAAAAATGATAACAGCTTTGGAAAACAAAAAGATCTGTTCGAAGAGCCAACTCCACAAAATCTCGCACGCAGCATTTTGCATATTGTTTACATTCCTAAATATGGGAAATAGCCCTGGCTATAAGCCAGTTAGTCACCCCTTCCTTACACAATCTATTTAATACTTCTTGTTTAAAAAAAGTAATTGAAACGTCTCTAAGTTATTCAAGAGGGATTATTTAATGTGTCGTTGAAATGTTGAAACCCATTCAGTTTTTTCCTTATCATCTGGTTGGATATGAGAAAACTTTAGTATTCTTGATTGCATCAACTTTTATACCTCTTAAATCCTTCCCTAATTAGCGATATTTTGTAGCAAATCTGAATACTATGAGCCCCCAAGTTTCGAAAACTCAGTTTTTTTTTCGTTTTTTTTCAACACTTTCTCTTGTTTGTAATCGGTTCAGCAGTTTGAGCTAGTGACCTTTAAGAAACTCGACTCTAGGAACTAGTCAACATATGACAACAAACTGTTTTAATATAAAAGTGTGTGGATTGATATTTGATTCATGTACTGCCCCTGTTAAACTCTTTTTTTCTCGCAATGATAATGGAACAGATTCCTAAGAATAACAGGAATTAAATAGAGTATCCATTGTTTGATAGTGCTGTGTAAACTTAAGTCAATTTGAGTCGAGTCAATATTCAAGTTTTTTTTATTCAGTTCGAATAATTAGAAAAGGAAAAATATAAGCAGCCACACTTGCCCACTCTGTGGCTAAATAGTTTGAATATATATTTTTATACTTTATTATTACTACAAATAACAAAAAATGTGTTGAGATTGAGTGATTAAAAATCACTCAAATATTGAGTCATACAAATTTGTTTTATTTGTTTTTTAATTTAACAAGAAAAATAAACGACTCACTCAAGTCAAGTGGATAATTATTATTATTATTAATTAGTCCACTTGATACAATACGAGTCTTTAATATGGAGCTATGTGAACATTTGTATCAAAGGATGTTTAAACTTTATCAAAACACAATTGAGCTATTCAATGATAATTCTTTTGACAGATTTTTGATTTTAAATACGTATTTCAAGGTAGGAAATATTAAATACAAGCATCCTCAAAAAAGCGTTACATTTCAACTGATGAGAAAATAAACAAATATATTCATTTCTAGGGTCATACATTCAAGAGTTAGAGTCAAAAATGAAATAAAAGTCATTAAAACTCAGGTAATGAGAACGATATTTTTTTTTTTTTTGTACATTTTTACTTATTTTTTAAAAAAAATGTCAAATGATCATTAATTATATTCTTTTTTTTTTATATAACGTGGACAAAATTAAGAGCAAAGGCTTCATTTATTTAAATATGAGCCGTCACTGAAATTTGTGTGTTTTTTTCTTCAAATATATACATTAATGAAGGAAGGAAAAAGAATTTTTCATCAAATATCCTTCATCCCTAAAAATAAATAAAGTACATTCTTGGATTTTTACGAGCCGTGTGCTGTTAAGAAGTGAATTATAATAAGAAGGAAGAAGAACAAACAAAACACCCGACTGAAGTTGTTGTTTAACCCCGGGTTTTTTTATGCCTTAATAAGGCCATAAAATTTAGTAATTCTATTTCTTGCTTCTTTGTTAATGGATGTCTTATTTATATATATATATATATTATGTGTGTGTTTGAGAGTTGAACGTGTGTGACTTGTGATACAGAGGATTTTTTTTTTACCCCTTAAAAAGAATGCTTAGAATACAAATTTCTATTGTTGCATATTATTAGTATTTTATTATATTGTAACGGTTTTTAACGAGAAAATATTTATTTAAATTTCTTAAAATACATTATTTACCAAAAAAAAAAAGGGTAAAATAATTTTTTTGTTCAGTATTTTCACTTATATTTATATACATATATATATATATATATATGTTAGTATTAAAAGGTTTTTATTGCTGTAAAAGAGAAAGAAAGAAAAAGAAATATATATATATATAATAAAAAAAGTCCAATTTCGAATATATATAATATTAAGTCGTAGAAACTCTTATTAGACTCTATATATCACAATTTTTGAAAATGCTTAGAATGGAATTCGTCATGAAAATGTTAAATTATAAATTGGGAACGTTTGTACAAAGAGTAATAGAAATATATATATATATATATATAAAGAGATGAAAAGGAGAAAGAAATTATCTGTTAATTAATTTTTTTTTCTGCTAAAATACACGCTTACATTTAATTTACTACTATATACATACATATATTGTAATCGCAGATGTTTTCCCCATACTTTCGTCGTTGTTCTTTATTTTATTTATTTTGTGTACATAAAACAATCAGTAAATTAACAAGAAAATAAAAAATATATAGGCAATTTACGCCTACATAGACACAAAGGTGTATAAATAGAGTAAAATAGAGAAAATTTGTAGAAAAAAAAAAGGAAATAATATTCTATTTGACATTTTTTAATTGTATATATATATTTTTTTACTATACAATCCTATTGCATGATAATTCCAAATATTTATTTATACCTACGTATATATATTTTCTGAATTCTTTTTTTTTTTTTTTTGTAACAAACATTAATAGTTCTCCAAATCAAGAGGTTTGATCGATTTACTATGTACATATACATATTATTATTTTTTTTAGTTACAACAATTGATTTACGTTTCTTTAGAGTTATTATTTATTTCGGAAATAAATTCTAAGCAAATGGATTGGCGTATTATATATATATATATATATATATATATATAATATTCATTACTTTTAACGACTTTTATTTCGTATTATGCGGATATTAGTGAATCATTTGTTATATCTTACCCTATATAAAAAAGTAACTAGATAATTGTGTGGAGAGTCTTCTTTTCTATGCTTATATAGGCCTAAATATGTACATTAATAACAGTTATAATGGGAGTCATAATTTATAAGGGGAGCTCTTATAAATACTTATATATATATATGAATATTTAGCTATTGAATAGTCAGTTATTTATGAATGATTATATCTCATACCCAAATATGTACACTCAACCGTCGTTCTTTTGTTATAATATTTATAATAATATTTATAATTAATTTCATTCTTACCTTTTTCTCTAAACTTTTCATCAGTCACAAAGGGATCCTCTGTAAAACTCCGAGCCTCTCCCGCTACACAGAGGCCCTTCCAAACTACAAATATGAGGATGTATAGATAAAACTGAAGCTGATTCATTGTTCTGATGACCACTTCCTCCTCATTCTGAAATAAATTAAACATTATTTTGTATATGTACATGATATTGAGGTTTAATAGCCCTGAGGTATTTACTCAGTACTCAGTGTGTGTGTGTAAAAACAAATTGATTAATTAATTATGGGTGAATGAACAATCACGTATATATATATATATATAATGACCCATTAATTAATTAGTACTCAGTGTTTTAATATTTTTTTTTATATGTAAATATTTGTTACACAAAGAATTAAATCAAAAATCAATCGGTAGTCGGATATTTACTCCACTTCATAAATTAGTGTTAGTGTGGAATCTTGAGTTCGGACATAATTATACGTATACTATTTATTTGGCATACCGATATATAAACGCAAGTACTCACGCACTTTAAACAGTTTGAACTATACTAAATTGATATAGGAACCGATTTTTAGAGTGTCATTACCTCAATAAAATATTGGGTCGACCAATAATTATTATTATCTAACAAAATTTGTCGTTTATATTTCCGTTAAAACTTTGGTACTGAAACTCATACCAAAATAGCGCGGAGTGTCAAAACAATAGTCTATAAATAGTTTCTTTGGTTGGGTACTAAGGCTTTCAAGTTGTAAGTGTAACTTTTAAACTATTTGTTGAGAACTTGATAAATAACTAAGTAATGATAAAAAGATGTACATATTATGAACGTTACCCACTTAGAAAAGTTCAAATAACTACTCATTACTTAGTTAAAAAAGTAACGCTTTGGAAGGGGCAATTACCCTTCTAGGTAATCCATGATATTGAGATTCACACTCCGTATCTTGAAATGTCTAGTATATACCTCTAAATGTCTACATTATTTTTTTTATTTTTTTTTCGGGGGGAGGAGGTAAAAGGGAATAAGTGGGTGGTAGACTGATAAAAAAAAAGTTCTTTTGCATTTAGAAATGTATATAACGCCAAGACAAATAAACAAGAGATGAACAAAAACAACATACTTGACTTTCGAACAACATTTAAACGGCATTTAATTTGGAACACTTAACTTCAAAATCTATTAATTACATATACCTCGTAATTATCTATAACTATAACCAACCCAGGAAATAATTAATTATTAAACAATGAATGCTTTGTTGTTTTATATAGTAAAATACTGGATATAATCGATTTTTTTGAAGTGAAGTATTATAAATTAAATTCCATTTAAATGTTGTGACTCGAAACAAAAACATTTATCAGAAGAGATGGAACTTTTTTTGTAGAGAGGAAAAGGAAAAATTCTCTACAAAATTCACATATCTATTAGTTTAAAAAGGACCAATGAGCATTTTAGAGTAGAATGGGTCATGCTCATGCAAGAAATTTAATTTATAGGAAATCCTATAAAGATATGCTGTTTAATGGTTAATGACTCTAATCCAGTGGTTCCCAACCGATTTTAAGCCATGCCCTACCTAGGCGTTTCTAAAATCCTGATGCCCCCCCCCCCCTGTGATTAATTCTCGAATTGCCCCGTAGTCTTTGGTATAGTAAGCCAAAGGGTACACGTCCTGGCCATGCCCCACCAAAATATTGCCATGCCCCACCGGTGGGGCCTGCGCCCCACGTTGGGAACAACTGCTCTAATCTATCTCCGTTTTGTATTTGAATTAATAATTGTACTCTTCAGACAACCCTTTGTGAGATGCATGGAAATGAAGAGACCAATTCAAACCAGATTTTCATATTTATTAATAGGAAATCAAATAGGATCTGAGTCAATTTGAAACAGGTCTGCTTTGATTCATTTTTAAACATTCTCTCTTTTACTGATCTTTGAAACAGGATCCCCCAATTCATTTCTATTTTACTCTGAAAAAAAAAGTGATAGTATTTGGTGATAGCCTCAATCCGCATTTTCACAATACCTTACATTACTTAATTTGTGCATAGGACTACTGATTTGTAACTTCAAGGGAATGAAATTCTTCATATTTGAAGGGATATGGTGAGGAAGTGATCTAATAAAAACACTCAGACCCGATGATCAATTTACCACTCATGGTGAAGATATTATAAATAATTTATTCTCCCTCTGATCCCGACAGAGAAGTTTTCCAAATGGCGTCTGGGTCCTCATACCCCTTGATTATAACTAGGAATGTAAATCATATGCAAATCGGGCTGTGTAAAATAAAAAGAAAGAGAAAATCATCAACCTGGCAACCCTGACAATTTAATGAATGTTGAGGGGGGAAGCAGCTTTAGCTGTCATGACGTTTTACAGAGCTAATAGCTGCTATTCTCCATTATATATACAACAATAAATAATAACATAGATGAGAGGCAGAAAATTAACTGAAATTAATGTCAGGAAATTATATATTTTTAACTAATAATAATATTACGAGGACTTGAGCCCCTTTTGTTTACATTTTATTTGCTTTATTATTAACCTTAATGCATGTATTCTTCCTTCATGCGAGATCTTTACTATCAGGTAAATGTTCTCCCCTCAGTAGTAATAAAGGAAAAATGATAACAGCTTTGGAAGAAAACAAAAAGACCTGTTTGAAGAGCCAACTGCCCTTTTTTTATTACAAGCCCGGTTTGCGTATTATTTACATTCCTAATTATAACCAAGGTTCCCTCCACCCAATGAGATACCTCTTTATCCTAAGAGTATACTATATAACGGTGCCTGGATGGAGAGCTTTAATGTGAAGCTACCAAATAATTCTTTTTAAAGTTGGCATCTCAATGTCCAGGTCTTTCTTCCTCTAGGACTTGAGGCAATCCCCCGAAAACATGATGGGCCCTTTAACCTTGCAGTGATTCGTTTCCACAATGAACCTACATTGAGAGTACGTTCCATTGATGATAATTTCCACAATGAATCCCAAAAGTCAAGACTTTGACATACAGAGTCACTAATTCTTTTATTATTCTTTTCTTTTGATAGATAATATTTTGCGCATAGTTAAAAATTGAAACGTTTTAAAATGGGGTATTTTGACACTTGCCCACTTTTTTAATCTTTAAAGTGAAAAAAAAAAAAAAAAAAATGACAGTAGGGACCAGGAAGTTTGCAGATATCGTTTTTTTAATACCTTTTAGCATAGTGCAGTAAAAAAAGAAAACAAAAACGGACATTTTACAAATATTGAAAAAACCATATCTCATTTTCACTTTATGGCTGTCTGTATCAAAAAAAAAAAAAAAAAAAAAAAAAAAGTGTAGCTTTTTACTAAAATAAATTTATTGTATACATATTATTATTATTTTGTGTAAATCTGACTGTTTTCCTTATATTTTTTCATGCTCTAATTTGTATTTGAGCATTTTGTAATGGAAAAAGTTTTTGCTTTTTTTTTAAAAAAAATAAAAAATAAAAAAAAGTTACACGCAATGTATTAAAGAGGTCATAATGAAATAATAACACAATAATAATAATAATAATAAAAAAAAATATTTAACTCCCTTGCAATGGTTCAAAAAACTAAAAATGAAAAAAATGTTACAAAACTACGACCATGACAGCTTTTATTTAAAGGTCTATGCATGCATTCAAGTCATTCTTATGGCCTCACAAAAACATACTTCAAACACAAGGATGTAGAATCTTGTTTATTTGAGTTTCTTTGTTCTGCAATGAGGGAGGAATTTACAGTCATCTCTCAATAATGCTATGTGAATGAACAATGCCTTGAGTGATTATTAAAGTCAGAGTCTTTTAGATTTTAGGGACTTGATAGGTTGGTATAGGTCATTTACCAGCGTTTTACTTACGACCCAGCCGCTCCAAATCAAAAATATTAATATAACGTAATTTCTTGAAGTACAAATGGCTTAAATAGGAGTGTTTTAGACATCGATTATTAGCTTGGATAACGATGCATGTTTGAAGCTAATAGCCAGATGATTACTTCCTTGCTTACCTTCAAAAGCAAGACTCTCAGTTACAACTTGAACAGGCATGGAACAGCCCTTGAAATCCCTGTGACTAGAACACTTTGATTATATTTGTTATGAAATCTAAAAAGTTTTTTAGATTTTTACAAAAAAAAGAAAGTTTTTTTTCTTATTATTGGTTTAGAAGCATTTCCCTCACATGGATGTTGTTGTTTGTAATACCAGGTATTGTGGTATGTGATTAACTAACTTATTAGAGGATTTACATTCCTAATAATTCCAACACATAAACACGTCGAGCTTTCTTGTCCATTCGCTACCTTGACTCACAAAAGGGAAAGGAAAAATTTGGAAAAATAACTGGTAGCTGCTACTCTTTTGTATTCTCCTTATTGCCAACTTTTTAATATTGGGCAGAGTTATTATTCAGATATATTATACATTCATAAATTTTATCAATATACAAATCAATTGTTAATACTTGTATATCAAAAATTAAAAAAAGGGCGCGCAATTTAATATATTTTTATACATCAAAATCATAAATAATAATAATACCCCTTACGAGTTCATAGCACGTAGAGTCAGCTGCTCAAAAGGGTCAACTGATAAAAATCAGCTGAAGGGAGGGAGAATACAGTGTGTTTTTGTTTATCCCAAAAAGCTCGTCGTGAAAGTGAATAAGTTTACCACTCTAAGGTACGTAGCTACCATACGCTTATCATCTAAATTCTATAGTATCATACCTGATCTAAATGGTATCCATTCTGAATCTAATGGTTCTATTTAACTAAACAAATAGGAGGGAGGGGGTGAAGGTGGTGGTGGTGAAGAAACTTCATGAAATGAACCCATAGTAGGAAAGATGATGGCATAGTTCAAAAGTATAAATACTTATTTGAAACAGATTCAACTCTATTAAATAAAAAAATCAGTCTAACTGTAATAACCACTCTTGACTTTTTTGTTTATATATTTCTAAAATTATCAAATAAGAAACCAGATTCAAACCAATCGGATACTTTCAATGAATATTCTTGTCATTACTGATCCTTGAAAAAAAAAGAAATAATAATAATCACAGTATTTTTTTTTTTTTTAAAAAGAAATGACTTCACATCACATAAAAATATAAAAGTTAATATTTGAAGTAGGCCCAGACCGATATATTAGTGAGTCAATTAAATATTTTGTAGTATGCATTTTTAAATTACTCAGTAAAAATAAAAACAAAATACAATTTAAAAAAAAAAAAAATGAAAAACAAGAGTAAATATTTTTTCCAAGACAAAAAGAAATAAGTTTTTGTAGGTACTCAACCATTGAAAACCCAGACTTGGACACTTTATAAATATTTTTTTTGCATTTTAAATTTTTTGACTCAACAAACACTTAAAGTGTGACAATTTTAAATGTCACTTATATATATATAAAACTAACTCAAAGCTTTGTAGCATAAAATAAATACCTTTATGTGGTCACATCAATGGAATCCACGTTTTTTAAAATTATAATCAGAGATCAAAATATAAAATATTACATCTCTAAATCTTATTATATGAGTCATTTCTTTCCATGTGATGACGAGGGAAAAAAAAAGACATGATAAACTAGTATAAGGGGCATATTTGGGCTTTGTCAAAGTTATTTTATCTGGGAGCTCAAAAGTTAACATGAAAAAAATATATATCAATTAGTGTGTAATTGGTTTTTTAACCCACAAAAAGTCAATGTCAATCCAATAATAATAATAATTATAGTAATATTTGTATATATTGTAGATTGAATTGACGAATTTTGTTATTTTCTTTTTACAGGCTCTGAATTCTAAAAAAAAAAAAAAATGTTTTGCTCCTCTTAAAAGACACAAATCTTTTATTTATCCATTTATCCTGTGGGTATGTTTAATGTTCCACACCATCAATAATGGAAGTCATGTGATGATGATAACGTCATACTCATATCTTCTTTACATAAAGAATTACAAGGCACACAATATGTTTTTTTTTTAATATTTTGTTAGCTGTTGTGTCAGATATGAACAGTATAACGTTTACTCTCTTTATATATATAGATATCCACAAATCCACAAATAATACATAGACTCAAACATAACTTCAATTTGTGGGTAAAGAAGATAAGGAAAGGAGGTTTCGAAGAAGAGAGTCAATCCCTCTTAGTTACATAGTGTGTATGTAACTATTTTACTTTCCTTCAAACTTTTATTATCTTACAAGTATTGCTTTTTAAAAAGACATTATTGAGCAGTCTTGAATATACTCAATAAGAAAGTTTTTATTGTATTATTTATTTTTTTTTATTTTTTTTCGTCGTATGAACAAATTTCATTTGAGAAGTAGAGAATCCTTTTATAGCAACATAAAAAAGAGAAAAAGTTTGGAGTTCTAAGCCCTTACCAGGGTCTACCTACCACAAAAAGAAAGAAAGAAATAAAACAATTTACCCCATTTTATATATTGAAAATGACAATTTGCAGAAAATAAATTGATTTATGTGTCACTACAGTTTTTCGATTTGGCATATTTGTATAATTCAAAGATGGTGTCAAACAGTGGGTTTCGTGATTTAAAAAAACATTATTTGATTTTTTAAAAAGAAATATACATACTTGCGGAATATAAATTGCCCTTATATGATTCATGTACATATTATGTACCTAAACTGACCCTTTTTAGGGGCTCTGTATTTTATTCTACGTGTCATGTCCCTTGTTAGTACTTTGAACGATGATTCGTTTATTGAACTCAAATCGACTCTTGTTTTAAAAGTTTAAAAAGCTGTGAACGCTTCACTTCATTTAAATAATTAGTTAAAGAAAAGTCCCACTTTAATCAACTGATTTTATGTCTTTTCCCCACTTTTCCTTCTCTTTTTGATGTGAAAGTCGAGTTATAAAAGAGTCAATTCATGAAAACTGCTAAAGAGAATCTATAAAATTACAATATGTACGTTTATTCCCCCCAAAAAAGGGAAATATCACAAAGTTAGAGTAAATCAATAATAGATTTCGTGATTTTTACAATTTCATTACACAAAAAGTTTTTGCGGAAAAATATTTGAATTTGTAGAATCAAGTACAAATAGACTTTTAAATTATAATTATTGAACAAATTGAATGGTGAAATGATGACGATGAATTAGGTAAGAGTAAATGAATGGGTGGTAAACCAAGGACTTTTACTCCCTTTAATAACATAAATGGTTATGTCGTATATTATATACTACCTATGAATGTGGTAGGTACAAGAATTCTTGAATATATAAATATACATATAATAATAATAATAATAACACGAGTGGCATTACTTTATTTTAATACATGAAAAAAAAAAATAAAAAAAATACCGCAATGCGGGGGGAAAATGGCTTTCACTCCTTCCCTGAAGAAATAAATAAATAATAAAGACAGGTGCAAGAAAACGGGTCCTGCATTTGTTATTCATAGCTATTTGTACACACTTGAGATATTGAATCCAATTTTAATATCAGAATTCCCAAAAAAAAAAAAAAAAATGAAAAAAAAAATGATGTTAATTCCTAGATCCCTTCACTCCTCATTCTGAATGAATATCCTCCTTTTATACTCACTCTAAATTATAAATTATAAATTCCTAGCCTTTTTTTGGGTTGAGTTAATGGGAGATTGAGGTCATTTGTAGGATTGTAAATAATATGCAAATCGGGCTTGTAAGAAAAAAAGAAAGAGAAAATCAACTTGGTAACTCTGACAATTTGATGAATGTTGAGAGTGAAGCAGTTTGAGCTGTCATGACGTTTGACTGAGCTAATAGCTGCTATTCTCCATTATATATACAACAATAAATAATAACATGGATATGTACAAATAACTTGTCAGTGAGTCCATTTCAAACTACACATATGTGTGTATACTAAGTATATACAAAAATGTAGTTTAACTAAATCCATAACAAGGCCTTTCAATCCATAACAAAAAAAAAACATCTCTTTGACAATACACGAATTTAATCAAAAGAAGTTTGTTTTTAAAGTATTATTATTTTTTGATTTTTTTTTTGTGTGCCGTGACCTCAGACGTTACTTTCTACTCCTCTAATAGCCAACATTTTTCATTTTAATAATTTAAAAATCAAATTCTTGTAGTTACAAAAAAATGAAGTCATCTCGGGACTGATTTGTATGTAGACTGATATATATATATATATAAAGATTGATAACGAATACCAAAGTCTGCCTCATGAATTTACTATTGAACAATACCAACAAACAAAAGTTACTTTAGTCTGTTTCTGAATTGTACTATAGCTATATATACAATATATACAAGTTGTACTGAGCTACAAGGTGCTATTTTCGATTACATATACAACAATAAATAATAACATAGATGAGAGGCAGAAAATTAACTGAAATATATGTCAGGAAATTACATATTTTTAACTAGTAATTATTATACGAGGACTTGAGCCCTTTTTGCTTACATTTTATTTGCTTTATTAACCTTAATGCATGTATTCCTTCATGCGATATCTTTACTATCAGGTAGATATTCTCCTCTCAGTAGTAATAAAGGACAAATGATAACAGCTTTGGAAAACAAAAAGACCTGTTGTTCGAAGAGCCAACTCCACAAAGTCTCGCACTCGGCATTTTGCATATTATTTACATTCCTAGTCATTTGTACGTATATATAGAGTCGAATCCGGATAGGAGTAGTTACTACTCGGCTCCAGTAAGAACATGTTGCTTTCTTATTTAATTGAGTGTGTGTATAAAAAATCCTATTTTTTTTTTTTTTTGATATCTTAAGTACCAACAACATTGATGAGTTTCTTCACAATGAAAATAGATAATTTGCTATTTATTTTAAGGCATGTTTAAAGTCTATTCATTTTTTATTTTTTTTTGATAAAGAAGATTGATTATTTTTTTATTTTTTTTCAATTTCATCAAAAGTGATATTGTATGTATAGTCCATTACGTTTATTGCAGGAATCTTCATTAAAATTCCTATATTATAAAGACTAAAATATTTGTTAGAAAAATGATTTTTTTTTTGTATAGAAAAATACCGTTTAAAAGTTGCACTTATAAGGATTTTTTGTTTAGTGCATCCTGCCGCTTTTAAGGCAAGTAAATAAAAGGATCACCTTTCAAAATAAATAAGTAGACACTTTTTAATGATAACTTTGATTACGTGGGATACTCTCGTCCCATTCACTTACTCAGTAAGTGCTCATTCACTTACTCAAAGATTGCCTCTCTCTAAAAGTACGTTCATTGTCATCATTAAATATCAAGAATTCTATGAAGTCACTTAAAAGCTAAAGAATGTCTCTTTCAAAGTGTTAGACTTTTTGGGTCGGTTAGTCTTTTCTTTGACTTTTTTTTTTACAAATTATTCTCAATTGGCCTATCCTAGAGCTTTATTACTTATGTATTAGACTTAAAAACAGGGAGACTTCCATGTTCAGATGAGTCAAATATCATGCGTTTTTTCAGTTGAGACTCTATTACAGAAATTGGTAAGTAGTAAATTATTGGGAGAGCTAATTTAGGACTCTAAACAAATAGATTCTGACGACCAGTAATCGAACAAAAAAATCTTTCTGAATTGTGTGTGGGTTTTTTTGCCTCCATTTTGTTGTTTTTTTTTCATCGAAATAGATGATAAAAAAAGTATCCTGATTGAACTAAATTTCAATTAATATTAATAAAATATCCTTTTTTTTAAAGTGGATATTATGAAAAATGGAGATAAAAGAATCCTTTTTTTTGCGATATATATATATATATATATATATTAGTCATTGAAGAAATGACATTCGTCAGGGCACGCATATAAGTAAACTTCCATTAACTTATAACTCTCTTGTATCTTTAACCTTGAGAGGTGTGCATCAAATTCCTTATACGTATACCTTAATTATGTATACAAATCAAAGATTGAAAATTACATAAAATTAATCAATTTAAATGGATTCTCTTTTGATACTATAGAGATCATCCTAGTGTATGAGTACTTTAGAACAAATTTGTTTTGTTTTGTTTTGTTAGTTTTTGTTAGGGAAGGGAACAGTTTGGGTCTGACACACACACACACATCAAGAAATAGGAAACTATGCGTTATGCGTAGAAATGAAATTCAAAGAAATAATTATAATTATTTTGCTTCAAACGTCAGGCACACATGAGAGGAAAGGAAACTAATGCATATATGTGTGTTAGCTGAAAATATTTTCTTTTATTTCACCTATTAAATTACTCATTTGTATTTTAACAGCTGTGGTACATTTATATATATATATATATATATATATATTAGTAACACAATATTTAATATATATATATATATTGTGTATTTCCATGGAGAGGCGTATACCTAATCCTATTTTTTGTAAGGTTATTTTAGAGCACAAATTATGAACTTTTAATACGTAGAAGAATTACATGGATCCATTTCTCGTAAATAATATTAAACAATCCTTGTTAATTTAAGAGTCGATAATTCCTTTTTATAAAACATACAAAAATAACTCAATATAAGTCCAAAAATTAATTACATAAGTAACAATTCCTGGTGGATCCTGGGTGTTACTCCATAACTTCTCCGCCCCAAAAAATGACTAATGAAAAAATTGTTATCATGAGTAATAACAAATATAATAAAATGAGGACCGTGTAGGGGGAAAATTCATTTCCAATATGAAAATATGATTGTGGTTCTTAAAATCCACTTACAATTTGGTATTTTTGAGAAATTGTCTAATTTAAATTATTACAAATTCCCCAAACGTTTTAATGTCATTTGAATCCTCCTACCTTAAATTCGGCCTCCTAAGCCTTCAAATCCCATTTTGACCTCAAAATCAGCCTTCATCAACCTTGATTAATCTCGTACGCCAAAAAAATATAGCCTATGTCCTTTTTTTGGGGGGTCAAGTTACTCTTCCTTCTCTATTCCCCTTAGGCCACCTGGCTGACTCTGACACTCAGTCAAACAAACAAATGGACTCGCCCATATCTGTATGGAACACTCTTACCCTTTATTAATAACTTTCTCTGCGAAAAACATTCTGTTACAGGGCAAATTTAAAAGAATTTTCTCCAATTTGTTTTTTAGACTAAAACAGACATGTGCCCATTGGGCACATTTTTAGTGATTGAAAAATTTGATTCTGTGTTTCTTTCTATGCAATTATTTTGATTGAAAAAGCTGGGTGTTTTTTTTTTTATGAATCACAAAAAGACAAGTAAGTATTTACCTTTTTTTTATGGGTAAACTGAGATCAAACTTGTTTAAAGATACTACGGCACAAATTACGTAGTTGAATCTGACTCAAGAATATCAAAGATCAAAGAGGTATTTATTAATTAGACAGAAATAAAAATCCGTTCAACTTCTTCTGGACCACCCTAGATATATATATTTATGTATCCATAATAGTTTTAAATACTTCAACAAACCCTTCTTTAGATTCGATCTCTATAAATGTTGTTTTTGGGAGTTTTTTATTGTAAAAAAAACCTCAATTTAATATCCCATAAAGATGTTTTCTTTATAAACACATTACACAAAACATATTTCCAAAGAAAATAATTCCAAATGTTTTTAAGTACTGACTCACAAAGTGATGATTTCATGTTACGCAGCTATTATTTAGAGTGACTCAGAGTATGAAGTAAAATAAGAAACAATAATAGTGTGTATTTAAAAGTATCTAAAGATAGTCGTGCTATTTGTTTTTAGCCGTCTATAAATCTTAATGCCTCTATGCAATCATTAAAATGTGTAATTGTCGTTAAGGAAGTAGTAGCTGTAAACATCATCAAAGAAACTTAAAAAACAATTTGCAAAGAATAATTTATGATGGAAAATATGTATATGTACAAAGTGTAAAAAGAAAAAAAAGAGAGAAAAACTCAACCCTCTGCAAATAATGTAGAGCCAATTTTGTATATATATATATATACATACATATTTAAAAATGCAAATTATGATGAATTAATTTCCTCCAACCTATTTATGCATTATGTAGGGCCCCTCTTTTTGTTTTGAGAGAGAGAGAGAGTAGATATACAAATATCGTTTAAATAAAAAAGTAAGTTATGCATACATTTTAAGCCTATGGACTATTAACATTGTTCTCATGTCCTTAATCTAATTTAGAGCCTTCAAAATCATTTTGATACACTCATTACAAGAAGTCCTCTACAAATCTAGCTGATAAAGTGGCGAAAAAACGACCATTTGATTCATTTTTGATACAAATTAACTTTATCTAAGATTGTTGTTCACTAATGGGGGGGGGTGGACTATTAAGTGTGTGCCATGAGCCACACAATATAGCTAACAATGTATAGCCTCCATGAATTTACCTTTTTACTGCAATTAAGTTAAAGTAAAGAGAACTTCAAAGACAAGGACACCTTTCCTAGATAAATTTTCTTTACTTTATTTTTATAGCTTTGACTCTCTAAAGTGCCGTAGTAAGGTTACCATATCCCTAAGCTAGGGTATTGATTGCCTATTTAGATTATAAATTAAAGGGAAGGCACCTTGTTGGGGGCCATTGATTTGTTGGAGCTTTTTAAAATGACAAAACTAAAGAGCTGCATTGAATAGAACTTGATGGCTAAGAAAACCCAGTGATATTAAATAAAAATCAATTTGATAAATGGCTAGACTTGTGCAACTATTTGTATTCTGGAGGTGTTATAAACTAGAATAAAAGAATAACTGACAAAATCAATAGTTAATTTAGAAACTACTCTAAGTAAAGGGAAATTCATGTATTAGCACATTATATAAAGGGTTTTTCAATAAGATCGACGCATATTCTCTCTGCTCTTCAATAAATCGATTGTATTACTTGCTGTGTGGCAAGATGCACCGTTTTGTTGAAACACCATGTTATATTTAAGTTCATACCATCATCCCATTGGGGCCAAAAATAATCCGTTATCATGGATTGATATGGATTTCTTATCATCAACCAAAAAGTATGTTCTATACACAACACCAGCATGAATTGCACACCAAAGAGTAAGTTTTGCGGTATCCAATGGTGTCTCATGACGTAGTTGTGTGTTTCTGCTTGACACATAACACATATTTTGTTTAGTAACTAACTCATTTAGCCAAAAATGAGCTTCGTTGCTGAAGATGAATTCTCAATGAAAACCCGGATTATTTTCAAAAAATTGTTCAATTGACGAAATGTCGACTCTTCAAATGGTCAAGCGGATTTATTTCTTGTGTCAGTTTTATTTTGTATGGAAATAAACCAAGATCTTTTCACAGAAATGACCAATTTTCTTAAGAACGGTGTGTAAGAGAGAGACTGATTTGGGTCTTTTTGAATTGATGCACTAGCTGCCGGGATATTTTCATTGGAGCATAGATTTCTTTGTCTCACTACTGGCAATGGAACATTATGTTGTGAATATGTAGATTTAAATTTTTTCATGAGACGTTCAATTGTTCGACGGTTCGGAGGATTACGTGGACCATAAATTTGCCGCATGCCTCTTGCCATGTGAATTTTGGTATTAAATTTGGATAACTTGCAAACAGCGCTCAAGTTTAACCTTCTCAGTAATGATTTGGTAGCTATTTGTGAGTACAAATATAACCAAAACAAATATATGACGTAGTTTGCCATCCCTAATGAAATAAATATGGGTCATCACCCTATTGAGAAACCCTTTATATTAGGGTCTGAGATATAAATTCAGGGCAGTGATGCAGTATTTTCTTTAACTTTATAGAGATAAAGAATTAATTTGATTGAGTTTATGGCTCTTCCTGAATGACCGACTTTCACACACATGACGTCACGTGAAAACATTAAGAGTCATAAACATATATTAAATATGTTTAACAAATTTAAAAAAATAACGTATGTTCAAACTCACGACAAGCTTTTTGGGATAAACAAAAGCACACTGTATTCTTCCTCCCTTCAGCTGATTTTCATCATTTGACTCTTTTGATTTAAAGCAGCTGAAACTACGTGCTATGAACTCAAAAATGGTATTATTATTATTTATGATTTTGATACATAACAAATATATTAAATTGCGCGCCCTTTTTTTAATTTTTGATATACAAGTATTAACAATTGATTTGTATATTGATAGAATTTATCAATGTATAAAATATATAAATAATAAATTCTGCCCAATATTAAAAAGTTGGCAATAAGGAAAATACAGAAGAGTAGCTACCAGTTGTTTTTCCAAATTTTTCCTTTCCCTGTTGTGAATCAAGGTAGCAAATGGACAAAAAAGCTCAACGTGACTATGTTGCCTATCTCTTTGCACTCTCAGAGGGTTCCAAGTATTTCCTGGATTGAAAAATGATGGATCTAAGATATTATTGTTATTTATGATGGAATATGTATATATATATATACAAAATGAAATCCCTTTATCTGTAGTTACAGAGAGAAGAGACTCCTCTTATTATTATTATTATTGTAAAAAGAACCATCCACAAACAGAGGTGCTCAAATATATATATATATATATATCCTTAATGTGGTATGGTGTGTATGTATGTATATCTAATTGAGGATTTATTATCTTATATCTTTCTTTCTTTTTGTCAATGGCTCCACTTTTTTTTTTTTCAAGGGGTAAAGAGGGGAGGAGACGCTTCAATTAATGGGATTAGTGTCACACCATGGATTCGATAACAAGAACAAGAAAAAATAAATAAATATATTTGAGAGGAGTTACCATGTACATGTACATGGTAAGCTTTAATGAAAGTTCAATCCTGTCATAGAGTAAAAATAAAAGTCTTAAATTGATATTTCTATATTTTAGCTCTATTTTACTACAGAGTGAAGGATGACGTCATTGTTTCAGAGTATATTTATTATAAAAGAATGAATGAATAAAAAAAAAAAAAATAATTTATATGTCAATATGTAAAACAAAAAAAAACATGAAACTCTTTTTCAGCTCCATTTCAAAAATATATCATACTAAAAAAAAAATTTTTTTTTAAAAAAGAAATATTATCATGAAAAGCTGAATTTAGTAAAGCTCTAACGTTAAGATTCGATTTCTTTTAAATACTTTACGTTAATTCAATTCTCATATCTTATAAATACATATTATCCTAGTTATTGACCAATGGTATTGACAAACAAAACAAAAAAAAACACCAACATCGTCATATATATAGAGAGAGTTGTCGTAAAAGAGGGATTCCCGACATGCGCCCATCACACCTAAAATCTTCTAACATGCTAGCCTGCAGTAAATTTGTATTTTTCTCTATGTCAGTGCCTATTGTCTCCTGTATTTTAGATTCCCATTGTTACCATATTGTTTTTGACATGGTTAAAAGAGGGATATATTTAAAGTTTGATCCCTGATGAAAGCAAACTTGTTTTTGCTATTATTACTAACAGCTCACTAAAAGATCAAAAAGTGCACTTCCTTCTCCCATGAGTAAACGAATCTTCACACGCCGGGAATCCCACTTTTTCGACAATTCACGTTAAAAAACTATCATATTTCTATCAATATTTGTGAAAATATTCTAAAGAGCCGTGAGTCATCTATGACGCGTCAAATGCCTATTACTCTGCTCCTCATAATTATTTCATCATAGCCTTAAAATTACAAGGTAGATCAAATTTGCAATTACAGTTACACTTATGACGAAAAATCATTAGAACTACGAGTCAAAAAAAATGTGAATAAATTCGTCATTTTTCAATTATAAAAACCTGTGACTTATTTCTCGTGTGAGTGTATCACATGTCCCTTCATGCTGAAATGGACTAAGAAAAGACTTGAATCACGTATATTGTATATTGTATAGTATGTATTGCATGAGGGGGAATGAAGGACAAACGGTCCTTTGATTAACTACATAATATGTGTATAAGTTTTTCATCTTTTTTTTTGCCTAATAAGAATATACAGATAACAATGAGAAAAGTTTGAATCCATGCTTCAATAACTCTCAATAACATTTAAATAAAGAACAAAACATAATAAAAAAAAAATTTTTTTTTTTTGCAAAGAGAAAAAATATGTAAAATTTCATGCTTTAATTGAGATAAGTTTTTCCATCTTTTTTTTTTTTTTTTTTATACATATATACTTTGAAGCAAATATAAAGTTATTATTATCAAGAGATTATTGAAGTTCCTTTCGTTATATTATTATTATTATTCTAATAAAAATCTGCAAAGTACAAGACATGATGAAATTTTATTCGCGAAAAACTTAACTTGTACAAAAGCAAATTTTTTGTCACCGAAAAGTTAATTCCTCAAGACTATATACGTGTAAATATAGTGAGACAAATGAGATCAGATATCCATTAGTCCATCAAATTGTCTTGAAAATAAGATTAATGAGGAGAATTTCTCTCATGAGAAGGTTGTAGCCTTATTTTTTGTTATAAATAAATATATATATATATATATTATGTTTCAATAAGTATTTGAAGCAATCAATATTGATTCTTTTTTTTTTTTTTTCGATAAGCCCTATTTATGATTTTCTATGTAGGTTTATGGGAGTTCAATTCCAAATCAATTTTTCTATTGAATGGATACCTAATAATAATTACATATATATTTAGAAACGTTTTCACTTTGACAATAATTTATTTGAAGTATCCATTTTTGTATCTGGATATATGTACTTTTTGTTAAAGTTGTCACTTGTCCAGTAAGAAAATGGATTAAATTGCATTATAAAAATGAGATCAAGTGTTCTAAATGATTGAATTTCATTGAAATGCTCAATATATTATGTAACACATCAAGAATATATTTTCTAAATTTTAAAAGGAAAATGACTCATTAATAATTATCAGACATAGTCTGTGGCTCATTTTATAATATAAGTGTCAATGTTTGTAAAACAGTAATAAATGAAACGACATATTAATCATCTAATTTAAAGTTTGTAAATAAAATAAACACGAGTTAATAACATTTCGAAACGTACAACTAATATATATATATATATATATTAGTTGACTGTCAACAAGAGTTCAATTAACTTTCCAACCTATTTTCCAATATTTTTTATAGATACTCATTACGGTCTATTACGCTCTTCATCTGTATATAAATTTCATTGATGGATAGGAATGTAAATAATATGCAAATGGGGTGTGTAAAATAAAAAGACAGAGAAAATCATCAACCTGGTTGTAACTCTGACAATTTGATGAATGTTGAGAGGGAAGCAACTTGAGCTGTCATGACGTTTGACTGAGCTACAAGCTGCTATTCTCCATTATATATACAACAATAAATAATAACATAGATGAGAGGCAGAAAATTAACTGAAATTAATGTCAGGAAATTATATATTTTTAACTAATAATTATTATACGAGGACTTGAGCCCTTTTTGTTTACATTTTATTTACTTTTATTAACCTTAATGCATGTATTCCTTCATGCAAGATCTTTACTATCATGTAGATGTTCTCCCCTCAGTAGTAATAAATGAAAAATGATAACAGCTTTGTAAACCAAAAAGACCTGTTGTTCGAAGAGCCAACTCCACAAAATCTCGCACGCGGCATTTTGCAAATTATTTACATTCCCATTGATGGATTGAAATACATAGAGATGTTAGCATTAGTAGTCTACAGCAGAAAGGTTTCTCAGTCTCCTTCCCTCGAATATAGGACTATGCTTAAATGTAATATTATAATAAATAATGCAAACCTCATTTTTTGTATTTGGAGATAGACTCTGGCCCTAATACATACATATAGTAAGAGGTCAAAGAGCTCCCCATAATGATGGGTCTTGTATAAATATTAAGAGAGCTGACTGACATGCAGCCCAAGGGTATCAGGTAGGAACATTCACGTTTGCAATGAGCCTTCATCTATGAAAATTTTTGAACCTCTAGGTATTTGACTCGAATAGGACCTTTCTTTCAAATGTAATACATAGTGCATATATATATATATAGCAGTGATCTTTAGTTGTAGTAGTAGTAGTTTGTAGGACTTTCTAAAGAGTCATTTGAATAACTATTCCGTAAAAATAAAGAAAAATGAATGGATTGATGAATACAAGTGTATCTTATACATATATAAAAAAAAACCATTTTAAATCAGAGAAAAAGTCATTCAATCCTTGCTTTTGTATTGTCATTCATATGTACATATATGAAGAATCTGATTTCTTTTGCTTTCTCTCTCTCTCTCTCTCTCTCTCTGAGTATTTTTCTCCTTATGTTTCTTTATAATACATTATTTTGTAATAAGTTTTTGGATGATATATGGACATATTGTTAAAATAATAATATTAATACCCTTGTTATATTAAGACTGTTTGATATAATAATACGTATTTGCTATAGAGAGAAGAAGAAGGAGCGTGCTAAACAACAGTTTCCCTTATAATAATATTATGAATCTACGACCTTGTTTCATTTTATCTTTTATGCTCTTATATTTGTATACTTTAAAATAAAAAAAATGAATGAGATTACCCCTTACCCCACTCCTCCTGTCTTAGTAATGTAAATAAAAATAAACGAAAAAAAACAAACAAACAAAAAGTAGGTAGATAATGATATAATCCAACCATTGTGTAGCAATTTCATTGCCTTTGTTTGAGTCAAAAAAAATTTTTTTTTGACACAAAAAAACCTTCTATTTAGTAGCTTCTCTCTCTCTCTCTCTCTCTCTTTCATCTTTGATTACAACTCAATTAGCTCAAATATACGTTTTTTTTAGTCAATCCATTTCATTCCCATTTTTAAGGAATATTTAGGAATGTAAATCATATGCAATTAGGGCGTGTTATAAAAAAAGAAAGAGAAAATCAACCTGGCAACCCTGATAATTTAATGAATGTCGAGGGGGGAAGCAGCTTGAGCTGTCATGACGTTTTACTGAGCTACAAGATGCTATTCTCCATTATATATACAACAATAAATAATAACATAGATGAGAGGAAGAAAATTAACTGAAATTAATGTCAGGAAATTATATGTATATTTTGAACTAATAAATAATTATACGAGGACTTGAGCCCTTTTTGCTTACATTTTATTTGCTTTATTAGCCTTAATGATTGTATTCCTTCATGCAAGATCTTTACTATCAGGTAGATGTTCTCCCCTCAGTAGTAATAAAGGAAAAATGATAACAGCTTCAGAAAACAAAAAGACCTGTTTTTCGAAGTACCAACTCCACAAAATCTCGCACGCGGCATTTTGCATATTTTTTACATACTTAGATGTACTTTGTGGGTGAATTACGTCATCATACGTATTAGAGGGTAGTAGAAATTGAATTTATGGATTTTTGTACCTTGGTACTCGATAGACCATCTCATCACAGTTTTATGAAAACATAAGCCATATGACATCCCAAAATTTCCCTTCTACAAATGGAAATGAAATGCCGGTTACCAAAAACAAAAAAAATTACAATAAAAAATGAAACTACTACAATTCGTCCCGTCCTAATTATAACAATGATGCCTTGACGATTAATCAATTATTCATCAATGATATGGGTCTTAAGATAAACATTTGGTGTCTATTTTAGACCTTCTAAAAGAAAAATTGAAAATGGCGGATGTTTTTGGGTTCTGGCCGGGCAGACCACACTGTGCTCTGCTTAGAGCATGTCCACCGTAAGCTTCTACATGCGTTTTTCTTCAAATGAACAACGAAATTCGACATTTTTAAGAAGAAACAAAAATACGTTGTTGTTATTGTTGGTTGAAACTTTACAAACAATAAACGGAATATTGTAGCCAGATGACAGACATTTGGAATGGTTACTCCTAAAATACTCCTAGAGACATCTGTTGCCGCCTAATAGCTGAAAGCCTCATTTCATAGATATAGACCTAATATATATATATATATATATATATCTGTTAGGGACTGATTAATTAGTAATTTGGGATATCTATCGAAAGAGAAAAAAAAAAGACCAATTAACATGGTTTGTTTGTCTCCCGCTGAAAATCCAGTAAAAATTATCACACGAAAGCCACTTCAACCACCCTGTAATGTTCCTCATCACACCACAACAATGCATCTCCTCATGTAGAAAAAAAACTACATCCAATATTTTTTTCTCAGAACATTTATAATGTCAATGATTCATTGCTCTAAATATGTACATACATAGAGAACAAAGGCGTTCATTTATTATATTGATATGCTACACATGTTGTGGATTTTATGCAAGTTTTCAATTTTTTGTAGGTAAAATAAATGATGAAATACTTTTTTATTATCAGGCTAAAAATTAAAATATCCATATTAAATATTAGACATGTATTTTAATTTAGTATGGATCCTCAGGGTCAAAAATACTAATTTTAGGAAATTAAGAACAAAACAAGGAAACATTCAAAAACTGCTGAATCAGTCAGAAAGTGATTTTCAAGTATTTAGTAATTATTTATTTGCAACATTTGATCTCTTAACTTTTTGAGAAAAAAAAAAGTTTATAATATTATATTTTTTATACGCAAAAAAATCGGTAAATTTGACTATCAACAAACTTTGATTATCCATCAAATATTTGCAAACAGTGGTGTAATGGGTAGGAATGTAAATAATATACAAAATGCCGAGTGTGAGACTAAGGTGAGTTGGCTCTTCAAACAGAACTTTTTTTTTTCCAAAGCTGTTATCATTTTTCCTTTATTACTAATGAGGGGAGAACATCTACCTATAGTAAAGATCTCGCATGAAGGAATACATGCATTAAGGTTAATAATAAAGCAAATAAAATGTAGACAAAAAGGGCTCAAGTCCTCGTATAATTATTATTAGTTAAAAATATACATATAATTTCCTGACATTAATTTCAGTTAATTTTCTACCTCTCATCTATGGTATACATAATTTTATTATTTATCATTGATGTATTCATTTGTATATGTATATAATGGAGAATAGCAGCTTGTAGCTCAGTGAAACGTCATGACAGCTCAAACTGCTTCCCTCTCAACATTCATCAAATTGTCAGAGTGGGCAGGTTTATTTTCTCTTTCTTTTTTTCTTACAAGCCCGATTTACATATTATTTACATTCCTAGTAATGGGCTGATATGGGTTTTGTTTCGCCCTTTAGGGGCGTCAAATATATGGCCCAATGGCGGAACATGGAATTTACTCGATAGATAAATATAAATAACTAATACATTATTTATACACAAAAAAACAAAAACAGAATTGACTGGTCTAACCCAATGCTATAACAGAAAGTAGTGAAACAAGACTACTGTTGTCTTGAAAAGACAACTTTTCCCTCCAAAAAAAAAAAAAAAAAGAAGAAGTCACTTTTAAAGTATATAAATATCTATATATTTATCTTCACATCGCAGAATTCACCTTGTTTTAATTCAAGTACCAAGGTAAACTCATAGAGTTTGTATAGAGCATTATAGCGTAATTTGATGGTACTTTTAGAACCCCTAGCGGACAAAAAGTTTGTTTATTATCCAGATAAATTTATAAGTTAATTCGTCATTTCACCATTTTATTTCTTCGTAACTTTGATCTTTTTAACGATCATTGTAACCATTCAAGAGTTGCAAATGAATTACACACTCCTAGTGTATGTATGCATGTACAAAATCGTTTGATCATGTGTGTACATTCTGGAATGTACTTGTTACTACCTATTACTACTGTTGTTTTTTTGGTAAACGAAGCATAATTCGTCGACACTCTAATTTATGTATGCATGCATGTACGTATTTTGAGAAACGGTCATAAAAATAATTAGTTAATAATATAACAATAATAAAGTGAAATATTGAATTAGTCAGATTTATTTTGCAAGAGTAAGTATGTATACTTACTACATAAATACATTTGTACATATATATATATATATATATATGTATAAATACATAAAAGGTTTGCAAAAACAAATTTACTCCTTCATTACTTCTTTTTTTTTTTTCTGCATAAATTACATTTCGAATATTTTCTATTGATTTTCGATATGAATATTTATTTTATAAGGGAACAACTAACCATGAAACACAAAATAAATATATATAAAAAACCCACTCTTTTGAATACTCATATATATATATATATTATTAAGAATTTATTCATAGAGTGATTGAGTCGGTTGTCTCATTAAAAGTCTTTTGTGAGGAGGCAAGCACCGAGTAGAAAACGTTCAATTTGTGAAATTTTTACATTTCAATACATTTATGAAAAATACAATTATTATAACAATTCTCAATTCATCTTTTGACCTTTTCTTTTTTTAAAAAAAGAAGCCATAAGTAGGAATGAAAATCATATGCAATTCGGGCGTATGATAAAAAAGTGGAGTTGGCTCTTCAAACAGGTCTTTTTGTTTTCCAAAGCTGTTATCATTTTTCCTTTATTACTACTGAGGGAAGAACATCTACCTGATGGTAAAGATCTTTGCATGAAGAAATACATGCATTAAGTTTAATAAAGCAAATAAAATGTAAACAAAAAAGGGCTCAAGTCCTCGTATAATTATTATTAGTTAAAAATATATAATTTCCTGACTTTAATTTGAGTTAATTTTCTGCCTCTCATCTATGTTATTATTTATTGTTGAATATATAATGGAGAATAGCAGCTTGTAGCTCAGTAAAACGTCATGACAGCTCAAGCTGTTTCCCCCCTCGACATTCATTAAATTGTCAGGATTGCCAGGTTGATTTTCTATTTCTTTTTTTATAACACGCCCGAATTGCATATGATTTACATTGCTAGCCATAAGTTAGTTGGCAGTTTGCCTGTTCTTGCCATTCTGCCCAACTCTTCTTGGTCTATTCTATACTTTATAGTGGCTTATAACTGCTCCCAACCTTAACAAGAGATAATTTGAGCTCAATATATGAACAATCAGAACTCTCAGAACACAAAAAAAGATTGTATTTTCTCAGATACAATTGGACTAAAAATATTTGGAAACAAAAAATTTCACCACCTTCCTACTACAAACTTATCTATGTACATATTAAAATTCTATTGATGCACATGTAGCAACTAGTTATATTCCTATGATTGATTCTTTGTCATAAAAACATGGACATCACATTTAAATTATTTGATATTTGACTCCTTTATCTGGATGATAAAAGTTCGTACAACTATGAATATGTCAGTTTTTAATCAGATTTAAATTAATTATAATTTATCTGTTCATTATGTATTTGACGTTCTAGGTGAACGTCAAATACATAGTAGGTAGGGAAGTCAAAGTACATACATATAAGTATGTATATATACAATTTAAATGAAGGAATTTCTTGGAGTGCAATTCAAAAAAAAAAAAGAAAAAAAAAGTGTCCTAGATATTATCCTTGCTCATAAATTATAATTTTTGAAGGAAATTTATAAAAAAAAAAAACAATAACTAAGATGAGAAAAAGAAAGAAAATAATAAGACAATATTATACTAGGACGTTTGGAATTTAACAATGCTTTGGAATGTTTGTTATGAATTTGGTAAAAAAAAAAAAAAGATCTCAACAAGGGTTCTTCAACAACTCATAGAATAAATATTGTATGAATTCACTACATATTATATATGTCATGTTTGTTTGTTTATATATGGGTAGATAGATAGATTGATAGACACGTAGTCAGAATGTGAAAGCAAGCCACATTATCTACATTCCCTTCCTCCATATATTGAACACCGCAACAAATGAGCTCCTTTTTTTAGGAGGAGGAGAAGGAGAGGGGGTAAGGAATTTATTTTCTAGAAATGAGTGTATGTACTTACTCACTTGCTATAGAGGTTACATATACTTATGTACTTACATATAAGACGCACTCAATCACATATTTATAAGGGAAAAAGAGAGAGAAAAAAGTATTTATTAGTAATTTTTTTGACTCCTTGCCAACCCTTTTTTCAATTGACAAGGACCTGTTTGAGGAAGTCAATTTTTTTAATGTAAACATCTAACACCATTCCTGCCTTTACAAAAAAAATAAAAAAAATAAAATAAGAAACTAACTCAAAAGCTTTTTTATTTCCTTGGAAATTAAACAAGGTACAAGACTGGGTAGTAGTATAGGGCTTGTGAAAAAGAGAACCCTTCCCGGCGGGCAAAACTTCACTCTAGATGATGTCATGATTATAAATGTAAAAAACGGGGATTTTTAAGCGTGCCCGCAATTTTTTTCAAAAATGTCTGTTAGTTGAAACTCTACATATCAATATTCTTTCATGATTCATAATAAATCATCAAGCTGTTTTCCTTTTCCCTTTGACATAAGTGTTCTTATCATATTATCTATTATAAAAGTTACGAATATATCACACAACCTTTCCTTCAATTGGGGTTGAAAACTTTCTTAATGTTAATGTCTCTTGAAAAAGTGATTTTATGGGAAAAAAATTGCTCGAAATAAAATATCTATACTTTTATCCTATAAAATGTTTCATTTGCTGACATTTTTAATGTGTTTTTAGCCATTTTCTTGAGTTATAGAAAAGGTAGAATAATTATAAAAATCATTATTAAATCTTCAATCATTGTTTTTAAAATATGCAAATATCTAAAAACTTAGAGCTTTATTTTGTTAACGAATAAATAACCATTATTATCAAACTAAAAACTTGAAGATTAATATATATGTATATAGAGCAGATATTACCATTTATGTACTTATTTTTCTGAAAAATTAATTCAAATAATTTACATCACAGGTTCTAATTAGGGATGGGCATTAGGATGTTGAGGTGACTTAGCGTGCCCGCAATTATGTACCCTCTGGTGCGACCACATTTTATCTGCTGATTGTTATTTGACAATACTCAATGATGTGCAATAGCACCGTATAATTGTAGATTAAAAAGCTCTAGACTCAACGATCAGAAGAGGACTGACTTTAAGTTGAGTATCAAGTTAATGGACCCAACTGACATTTTTCCTTCCTTCCTTAAACTCAAATAATTCTCAACATTTCCCCCCACCATTTTCTAGTCAAGATACAAGCAGGAGAGACATCAGAGTTGCGGATTTGCAAGGAACTCTTACATACTGTAGGGAATTTGAGTAGGGAAGCAGTCTTTGTTTTCTAGTCCATACCCAAGCAGGTTGTATTTGTTTAATTTATATGAGCATGTACCTTCGAAAAATGTAGGGGGAAAAAAGTCCTTTTTCTTTTATCCAATGTTTATTTCTTTTCTGTCACCTTTTTCATTGCAATGACACTTTTTAAATTTATTATGACAAAACTAATAACTTTTATCAAGTTGTGTCTTCTACGAGAATTAAGAAATAATAAAGACAGCTGTAAAAAAAAAGACCATTTGAGAGTACGCCTCCTAGTGAGTGGGCTCTTTTCTCACACTCTAAAGAAAACCTTAATACCTTATCAAGTAACGAGTAATAGAATAATTTGACTGTACCAAAAGAATACTAAATAATAACTATTTGTATTGATACATTATTTATATTTACAAAGTAAGAATTTGTCGTTGTCAAAATGTCTTTTTATTATTAAAAAGAGGTAGAAAGAATCATCTGTCAAATTTGTTTGAAATATTGCATTTATATCATTTACATCCTAGAAAATAAAAGTAAAATGATGACTTCTGCATGTAAGGATGTAGAACTTTCCAATTAATTTTTCAATTAAAGGTAATGATTGTTTTTGTTTTTTTGAGTACTTTGTACATTTCACAATATATTTATATGGAACATTCACATAAGAAAATTTTGTTTTACTTATCATTAAAAATATTAATTTATAACTTAATGAACAACAGAGTTCATAATACCCTAATTCAAATGAACAAACTTTTGCTTTAAGTATGTTTTACAAAGTTTGTCTCTTGCACCTATTTAAACCGAATGAAAATACGTTTATAAGACTCATTCCTTTGTCATTGGTTACTCATTTCAAATTCATTTTAAATTAAAAAGTCAAAGATCAGACCCAAGAAGAAATAAACAAATCCGTATCGAATGGAATCTCAAACCTTAATTATATTTAAGATATGTATGTAGGCCTATTTATGTTCTTTATGTGAGTGTAAAAAAAAAGAAGTATTTATGAAAAACAAAACAAAAAATTCTTGCTTTTCATTATTTGACTCCTTGCCAACCCTGTCCATTTGAACAGGACTTGTTTGAGGAAGTTAATTTTGACGGCAAGCTTCTATGTAACAAAACTAAACATAAGAAGAAAAAAAAGTAACAAATTAAGTCGTCAAAAGCGTTTCTTCTACATATGTAGTATTAATAAAAAGTTCTTAAGTTTTTTTTTTTTTTTTTCATTTGAGTGACTTTTTGAGTAGTTTTATTTGAATGATGTATTTTCTTAGATAGATTTTTTACTTGTATGTATGTATGTACGTACATATGTTTTCATCCATCTATGGTTTGAAACAACATGAAACGAAATATCTACTAGTATCTACTAATATGCTGTATGTTATAAATATTTTTGTGTATACCTTGAATGCCTTAATGGCTTTTTCTAATTAAAAATGTTTACATGGTTGAATAATTTCTCTGACATACGTAAGATGAATCCTTTTCAAAAAAAGCCAAGCCTTACTTCCGTTCAAAACTGGGCCTAGGTATATATATATATATATATATATTCACTATTTGACTTCACATACCTAGATGTGTCCATTTGCTTTTTGTTTTTTTAAGAAAAACCCAAGGAGCAAAACACCATCAAGTGAAAGGAACATAAATGTTGTTACATTTAGTCAATGTGCATTGAAAATTGTTTTTTTTTCTTCTTCTTTTTAAATAACAAATCAACTTGTATTTGTTCTAATAATAGATAATTAATTTAATTATCTTGTTATTTAATTAAATTTCAAGTTTGTTTCTTTGATAGAGTCAGTATTTTTCTTTCTTTCTTTCTTTGTTCTTTCGAAAGGCCGTCAGATACAAAGATTTATTTATCATTCAATCAAACTATTTAATATTATTATTGTTATTATAGGTGGAGTCTATGTTTAGTGAACAAACTCATTAATTGTGTTAGTAGAACAAACTGATGAATTATGTTCGAACGAACATTTGTTTCATAGTTTCCTTTTTAAATCAAACTATTTTTGTGTATTACACAATGGCACTGAGGAGTTCGTGTTTGTGGGTCAATCTGAATTGTTGCTCTAGGCCAGTGCTGCCCAACCTTTTCCGAACATGGGCCGGATTTATGAAAAAACGACGCCAGTGGGCCGGACTCACATTTCTAGTCTTACATTCTTTAATGGAACTACTTGAAATGGAATAAGTTAAAGACTCACGCGCGGGCCGGATTCTAAGGCTTCGTGGACCAGATCTGGCCCGGGGGCCGGACGTTGGGCAGCACTGCTCTAGGCGTATTAGCTTAAAAACAATATTTATATACAAAAATTCATTCATCCCATTTAATATATATATTTTTTTTCAAAAATAATCATTTGCTCACAGAATTGGACTTCATAGTCCCACATTTAACACAAGTGGGCCATAAGTACAGTCCATATAAGAAAAATCATGGGTATTTTCAAAATTTACCACACAAATTTAGTAATTTATATATATTTGAAATTCATTCCTAAAACTTTTATAAATTACAATTTTATATCTATAAATATATTCAAAAATATATTTATATGTATTTTTCCCATAAATCCCCCATAAATTTGTGGATGGAAAGTTTTAGCAAATTCATAATTTTAATTGCATACACATTTAAATTAAGTCTAATCAATAATCTTTACACAAAGATACAATTAAGGGGGGGGGGAATTTACGCTACTCTCTGTATAGAAAAAAAAGTGCATTTTACAAATATAACACCTATTAGAAATCAAAGTATTATATATAACTTTTTAAATAAATAGAACAAAAAAAAATACTTACTAATGACTAGGATTTGATTTTTTTCATTCTAAATTAAATGTATATTACGTTCAATACAGGAAAAAATAATTTTTTCTCTCCATTCAATTTTGTCTTTAAAAAAAGAATGAGTTTAAATATCAAAAAATATGTATGATTATAAATTATATACACAACTAGTAATGTAACAATGTTCCCTCGCAATCTTTATTTTTTCAAAAAGAAAAGGATACATTTGTGAACAAGAAAGATAAATAGGAATGTAAATAATATGCAAAATGCCGAGTGCGAGACTTTGTGGAGTTGGCAGTTCGAACAACAGTACTGTTTGTTTTCCAAAGCTGTTATCATTTTTCCTTTATTACTACTGAGGGTAGAACATCTAACTGATAATAAAGATCTCGCATGAAGGAGTACATGCATTAAGGTTAATAAAGCAAATAAAATGTAAGCAAAAAGGGCTCAAGTCCTCGTATAATTATTATTAGTTAAAAATATATAATTTCCTGACTTTAATTTCAGTTAATTTTCTGCCTCTCATCTATGGTATACTTAATGTTATTCTTAGGAAGCTGTTCCATTATCATTGCGAAAAACAGTACATGAACCAAATATCAATCCACACCCTTTTATGTTAAAACAGTTTGTTGTCATATGTTGACTAGTTCCTAGAGTCGAGTTTCTTAAAGGTCACTAGCTCAAACTGCTTAACCGATTACAAACAAGAAAAAGTGTTGAAAAACAAAAAAAAACTGAGTTTTCGAAACTTGGGGCTCATAGTATTCAAATTTGCTACAAAATATCGCTAATTAGGGAAGGATTTAAGAGGTATAAAAGTTGATGCAATCAAGTTTACTAAAGTTTTCTCATATCCAACCAGATAATAAGGAAAAAACTGAATGGGTTTCAACATTTCAAAGACACATTAAATAATCCTTCTTGAATAACTTACAGACGTTTCAATTACTTTTTTTAAACAAGAAGTATTAAATAAATTGTGTTAGGAAGGGGTGACTAACTGGCTTATAGCCAGGGCTATTTCCCATATTTAGGAATGTAAATAATATGCAAAATACCGCGTGCGAGATTTTGTGGAGTTGGCTCTTCGACCAGGTCTTTTTGTTTTCCAAAGCTGTTATCATTTTTCCTTTATTACTGAGGGGGGAACATCTACAATAGCAAATAAAATGTAAACAAAAAGGGCTCAAGTCCTCGTATAATTATGATTAGTTAAGAATATATAATTTCCTGACATTAATTTGAGTCAATTTCATACCTCTCATTTATAGTATACATAATGTTATTATTTATCATTGATGTCTTCATTTGTATATATATATATACTGGAGAATAGGAGATTGTAGCCCAGTAAAACGTCATGACAGCTCAAGCTGCTTCCTCTCAACATTCATCAAATTGTCAAAGTGGCTAAGTTGATGATTTTTTGTCTTTTTTTGATTCTTACAAGCCCGATTTGCATATTATTTACATTCCTAACGATAAATATATTTGAGGTAAGAAAAGACTATTCATCAATTATTTATCAAATTTAGCTCATGAAACAGGCCAAATAAATTAACTGTGTATTAAATAACCTTGTATTTTAAGGGTTAAAAATAATGCCTATATATATATATATATTGATATAACGACTTCTAATAGTGTAATGTAATATGTAACGTTGATGAGGCTCTACTTGATTCAAATACAACCATCATCAATCTATCAAAACACACACATAAGGGCAATTAAACCCTTTTACATCAAATTTCTTCAAATAAGTAGAACTTTTGAGTAACTTTTAAATGCATTTGAGTTGTATGTATGTATGTATGTACTTATGTAAATCCTAACATAAAAATGTTTGAATGTGTCCGGAGGGATTTATGTGTAGAATATATATATATATAATTATGAAGGAAGGAATTGAAAATATCAAAATTCTTTTGATATTTCTTCAATTTAGCAATTTACAATTTGTATTATGGTTAGTATGTTAACATGGACTATTACGAAGAAAGTAGACAGGGAGTGTAAATTGAAGAAACTCTTAATGCTTCATGACATTTTCCCACAAAAAAAAAATCAATCATAAGAGTAAATTTTAAATTGCACAAGTAATTATAATTCGTAAAAACTCACTTATAAATTGGTGTCCATGTATCTACACTGGAGCCTTTATATTTACTAGAGTAAAACACAGCATTAGATATAAAAAAATATTATAAATTTAACCCTCGTATTATCCTCAAATTTTACCCTAGGGGTCAATTTGACCCCAGGTATATTTGCCTCCAGAAAATGATTTACAGAAAATTGTTGAGCAAGTTTTTGTGTCAGGGCCTTTGTTTATTTGTTGAATATATAAATAACCCCTTGAGTATGAAACCTATGAGTGAGTTTACCTGCCCCCTCTAGCGCCACCATCAGGCAAAACTTTTAAATTAGAATTAATTTATCTTGAAAATATTACTAACACATTTTACCCTTGGGGTCAATTTGACCCCAGGTATATTTGCCTCCAGAAAATGATTATCTGAAAATTGTTTCCCCCCATTATATATCAACTCTGTACCTGCAGGTGTGGGGATGTTAGGTCATACACACAGACAGACAGACAAGTTTTACACAGCTAAAACAGCTACGGGTCAAATTGAGCCCAGAGGAACACCGATGCGTGGAATATGCGTTCAGCACATTGAAAAAATATTATCATGATAATTTTACGCTTAATCAGTTGTCCCCATCAAATTAGGAAAAGTCATGAAATATGGAGCAAAAAAAAAAAGAAGCCAACTATTGTTTTTTGAATGATAAACATTGAATGGGGGTCAAATTGACCCCTAAGATAATAGGAGGGTTAAATTTAAATATACTACGGATAGCTAGGAATGTAAATAATATGCAAATCGGGCTTGTAAGAAAAAAAGAAAGAGAAAATCATCAACCTGGTAACTCACACAATTTGATGAATGTTGAGAGGGAAGCAACTTGAGCTGTCATGACGTTTTACGCAGCTAAAAGTTGCTATTCTCCATTATATATACAACAATAAATAATAACATAGATGAGAGGCAGAAAATTAACTCAAATTAATGTAAGAAAATTATATATTTTTAACTAATAATAGTTATACGAGGACTTGAGCCCTTTTTGTTTACATTTTATTTGCTTTATTAAACTTAATGCATGTATTCCTTCATGCGAGATCTTTACTATCAGGTAGATGTTCACCCCTCAGTAGTAATAAAGGAAAAATGATGACAGCTTTGGAAAACAAAAAGACCTGTTTGAAGAGCCAACTCCATTTTTTTATTACAAGCCCGATTTGCATATTATTTACATTCCCTACGGATAGCAATTAGTTCACCCTTAAAAGAGTGTGTACGATACGAAAAAAAGCCCGGACGGATCGTGCAAGAAATGAAAAGGGAGCATCTTTGTACATGATAGCCATTATATTTTTAAGACAGTATATTTTTGAAATGGAATAAGGATTGGGAGAGGGGGAGAAGGGGGGAGGGGAACGGATTTTACTTTGTTCATTATAACTTATGTATGTTTCTTTTATATTATTAAATTATGAAAAATTACTTTGTACATATACAAATACATATATGTATGTATGTATGTACGCATCGTGGTGTTAGAGATGTGGCTAAGGGAACACTAATAATAATAATAATAATAAGACGAAGAAAAAAAATAAGAAAAGAAGGGGAATCTTCCACTTTTTTTTTTTTTTTTTTTTTTTTCAAGAGGCTATTAGGAGGGCATTAAGTTCTTTACATATATATATATATATATATATATATTCTGACAACGAAAAGTAATATAAAAATTTATAGAAAAGAAAATTGGTAAAAGTTTTTTTTTAATATTATTATTTGTTGTAAGATTTTACATAAATACATACATACACAGTCAGGGAAAGTAATAGAAAGAGCTGTCATATATATATATATATATACATTGTTAGATATGTTATAAAGAAGGGCCACTGATTTGAAATTATTCACTATTTACTCCTCTCCTTTCCAATCAGGGGAAACAAACTTTTTTCACAAGCATGGACCCCTTCAACTTCTTCTTTAGATGTGTGTAAAAATACATATAGTATATACTAGTACAAACTTTTTGATTGAATCAATGACAGAGGTGGGAGAGAGAGTCTCTATTGAGTACGCTAGGCTAGATGTTGAAGTGTTGTCTCAAGTTCCTTTGCTCAGAATTTCATGTTCTTAAGCGTATATATTTGACTTGTGGGTCAATTCAAGTTCACAGAGTTCTTGTACGCTCATTTCAAGTCTATGTACGTTATATATATATATATATGTATATAAGTTTTGTAAATATTTTATTCTAGGTGTTGACAACTCAGGATTCGATTTGAATTTTATCCAATTGGACTTGCGCCTACAGTTGAGCAGTCTCATAGGCAAATCGGAAATCGTATTACTTGGATCATATTGTTTATTAATTATTTTAGGTCATAATCAAATGACAAAAAATGTATCTACAAATTGAGTTATTCCCTATATGCTGCATACAAAATAATTACTTTTGAGTAAAAGAGTGACATAATTGACATTAAAGTGTGTGAAAAATTGTTCACAAAGAGTCTCAAACTCAATAGAGTTTTGAATCTAAGCTTTAGAGTCCAAGTCTTTAGTCTTTAAAATTATTAACTCAAGTACATAAAGTCTCAAGTCTTTGATATCGAATTAAATCTATAGTTTTTGCTCACAAGGTCAAGTGTAATTCAAGTCCTTCAATATTTTGAATGGAGTCATTAGATTTCTCTTTTTAGGTTCATTTCAAATATATTTAGTATATGACAATAATATTTGGATAATTTTGAACGTACTATATTTGAAAAAACAGCCGAGTTTTGTTTAAATTTTATTAGAATACACTTGCCTCTAGTTTGATAATAAATAGAACATTCACTCTATTCTAATCCTACCTAATATGCACTTAGCTACTATGGTTTTCCTATTATAATTCCATTTTCTTAGGTTTGTACAACTACAAGAAATATTTTAATACAAGGAGTTGTTATTAAGCATTACTTAGTTGCTTTGCAAGTATATACTTTTATTTAAAAAAAATAATCATTAACTATTTTAATTAAACATGTAACTGTAATTGTTTATTTTTAGTGCAAATATCTTTCCAATAAAGGGAAATATGTTGGGTATGGTATGCAATTTTAGGGGTAAGACTACTTTAAAATTTATGTTTTCATCTTAAAATATGTAATTAATTACTTAATTTTCAGGGTCTCTATTATTTACACTTTAATTCCGGAATTTCTCAGAAATCTAACATTTCTCTAATATCATTGATCAATTATAAATATAATTGGACTAAAGTTGATTTTTTTAAAAAGAAGCTTTGAAGAGTAGGTTCCGTTATATATTTAATGAAATAAATGAAGTTTTTTAGTCTCGACTCCTCAAAGTCTTTGTCTTAGGTAAAGTGATCTTGATCAGAGCACTAATATCATGCTTGATTGAATTATTCAATCAGTTTCGAAACAAAATTGACTAATCCTTTTACGTTCTAGCATTCAAACTTCAAATTTCATGGTCTTTCTTCAGAACTAATAACTATTTAAAAAAAAAAAAAGGAAAAATCTGCTACTGACAGAAAACTGTAAAATATATTTAATTATTTATTTGTAAAAAACAAAATTTTTTAAATTATTCTCTAGATTGGAGTAGAAAAAGGTATTTGATAGCCTGTCAATTATTTACAATTCAATTTTTCAGGCTACGACAAATAAATTAATAATAGAAAGTTCATTTAAAGGATGTTTTTATTCAATTTTGAAGCTTCAAAGAAGATTTTATTCAAGAGAAATGTCAAATCAAATGGGTATAAAAGCAAAATTTGCTTAGAAACGACTTTTATTCATAATTTTTTTTTGTTTTATTACATAAACGACTTTTGCAAAAAAAAAAAAAAAAATGGCAACATTAAGGCACATTTATTCAAGGAACTTATAATGTTACCATGCCATGATTCCAAAAAATTTATCCATTATAAAAAATCATCAAAAACTCACAAATATATATATGTATTTTAAAAAACTTTTGTTTATGAACTAGCTTATAAATAATAAATCTATTTGATTCTCCTTCTAGGAGCGATAACAATTTAGCTATTACACGGACTTTATTTTTTTTATTTTTTCATTACACTTTACAAGCAAAATCAACTATGGAAATGAATTGATTTGATGAAGTGATTCAAATTTAATTATGAATCAAGTTAATCAATTAGGTTCTAGACTTAATTATGTGATTTTTTCCCTTCTCTCTCTCTTTAATATGAGATACGGTTTCATTAGAAAACAAGGATGTTATTCGTGTCTGGATTTGATGAAAGTGATTTGGTTAAATTAGAAATAAATCAAATTCAAAAGTATGTATGCATTTTGTAGTCGGCCTAATTGTTAATAATATATTTAGATTGAAAGCAACTGTAACGTTTTTTTTTTTTTTTTTTTTTTTAGTCGTAATAGGCAAATATGCAGGTATTTTAAGGAGAGACCTTCCATTTCAACTTGGATATTTGCATATTATGACTAAAAAAAATAAATAGAAAAAGTTGAATAGTTTATTTGTTTGTCAGTCACTCAAAAATAGCCTCTCACCAAATAATAACTTTGATTGATTTAATTATTTTCCATGATGTTACTATTTTTCAAATTTTCTTTGACTTTAGAGCAAATATAAAATATATTCTCTGAATTACCTATAGGCACAATTTTTATTCCTGTATTTATTTCAAATCAATTCAACAGTTCAAAAAAAAAAAATTAAAATTTATAAACTTTTATGTACATTCATTTTATTATTTTTCTAAGGATTCAATGTCAAGATAATTAATAATGAATTTATATCCAAGTCCTACAAGTAAACAATATAAAAAATATAGATATAATTACTTACATTTAGCTTGTTGATATTTAATCCAAAAGATTTCTTCCTCACAACTTGTCTCGTAGCATCACTAAATCCAAAAATGGATAATTACTTTATTTTTCTGTCACTCAAAAACAACTACTACAATAAACAGAAGAGAAAGAAAGAAAGAAACAAAAATGGACTCCTATTTCCATATATTATATATATTTAATTATATCTATACATATAATAGCACAATCACTTCACAAATTTTTATTATATATTTAAATTCTTTTTATGTTAACCATGAAAAAGAGGGAAAATAATAAATAATGTCCGTCCTTTGACTTGAGCATACGACGCTGAACTGAAGAAAAAAAAAAAAAAAAAGAAATAATGTGAAAGAGGGGGGGGGGGGGAATGCTTTCGAAAACGCTGTGTTTTAACCCGGAGAGGAAGAAGAAGAAGAATATATTATTTAAGAAATACCCGCACGCAATGTTAGTATTTACTGACTGAATGACTCTCAAGTATTTTTAATGTATGTACTGAATAGAAACTCTCAATTTTATTTGGACTTGTCTGAGTTCATTCTGTGTTACATAAAATGATGATAATGATAATAATATCTGCTCGGCCTCATATTAAATTTTATGAAAAATTCTCTAATTTTTCCTTTTGGCAAATTATTTATTCCTTTCTTCTTCTTCTTCCCTTCCTTCCTCCTCTTTTCCCCTTTTTCTTTTTTCCCCCTTTTTTTAAAAAAAAATAAATAAAAAACATTCGTCAAACTCCCAATTTTTTTTCTCAATTCTTATTTATAAGTTAATTTATATAATTGGCTACAAATATCTACTCCTTGCTAAAACAAAGCCCTAACAACTCCCTAATATTATACAATATATATATATATATATATATATATATATATATATATATATTGTAGAATTGACAGACAACAGTTATGTGTAAAACTAAACATATATATATATATATATAAATAGTTAAAATATTTCTTATTATGCACAAATAATACTGATGAAATATTTTTTTATTTTTTTACTGATAGTCTCTTGCTCGTAGAAAGAAGGAATTATTGCAGGTCTTTCTTCTTCTTTTTTTTTTTACTTTTTGTATCCTGGTTATGATGTAAGAGACATACTGTAAATAAGTGCATTTGTACAGTTTTAAAATCTTCTTAAAAGGATGAAAAGATTAGCGCACACCTTCAATTTGTGATCGTTTGTCTAGAATAGGGAAATTTGTAAACATGAGAGAGGCTTATGCCTTGTAGAAATGTGAAAATTCGTGGAATTCCCCAGAAAAGTGCACAAAAACCACGTTTGAGCAATGATGCCATAAAAAATATCATAGATATGAGAGAAAAGAAATATCTCCTGAAAGAGTGTTTCTCAGCTGACGTCATCATTTTGTAAGTCATCTATCTAGAAGGAGGTATAAACAATCAAATTTGATTATTATACAAATCTTTTTTTTTTAATATTTAGGACAATTAATTAACGACTGCCTTGCGTTTGGATTTTACAGCGGGACCCACAAATAAAAAAGGACTTGACCCTTTACACTCAATCAAAAATATTTCTCTCTTTATTATAACACATACCCTAATAATAAATATTTAGTTACATTATTTTACATTCAGACTGTCATATATTATTAATTTTACCAGAATCAGGTATTTGTCTCCAATAATCCTTCATTGCTGGTCCCAAATCAAAAAATGACTTTAAAAATGTAGAAACTGAATAGTGAAGTGACTTTCAGATTTTTTAATTAACAAATTTGTTTATTTTATTTAATAAATACCTATATCTCAAGTCTATGTCTCCAACATGGCTTGACTTTGATATTTATTTAATATGCAACGTGTAACGTCAGTTAAAAATCTTCATAGTGATCCTTGTCACAACGAACTTTTTGGGATAAACAAAAACACCACTATAATGTATTCTCCTTTCAGCTGATTTTCATCATTTGACTCCTTTGATTTTAAAGCAGGTGACTCTACGTGCTATGAACTCGTAAAGGTTATTATTATTATTATTTATGATTTTGATATATTATAAAAAATATATTAAATTGGGCGCCCTTTTTTTGAATTTTTGAATACTATACTAGTATTAACGATTGATTTGTATATTGATAGAATTTATCAATGACTAGTATATCTAAAGTATAACTCTGCCCAATATTAAAAAGTTGGCAACAAGGAAAATACAGAAGGGTAGCAGCTACCAGTTGTTTTTCCAAAAAATTTCTTTCCCTTTTGTGAGACGAGGTTACGAGTGGACAAAAAAGCTCGACGTGTGTCAGCAAATAACCTTAGCAACAATAATAATTAAATAAGTAGAAGGTTACGTTGCAGGTTACCAATATATGTTTTTTTTTTTGTTTTTTTTTAAATAACTCTCACTGGGGTTCTACTCATTTTTGTATATTTGTAATGATATGTTTTTTTGTTTGTTTTTTCAGAGCATAACATTTAATACATACTTTGACTAAATGAATTCCTGTTCATAAATTGCTTTAAATTTAGGTAGACAGTCAAATATATATTTTAACAAAAACAGGACTGATCCATATAAATAAAAATATATACAAACTTATTTGACTTATATCTCTATCTTATCTACTCATTCACTCAACTCAACTCATAATAATTAAATATATATATATATATATATATAACAATATGCAATGAATAATGAAATAACGAACTCATTAGTATAGCCAATTAGTACAGTATATATGTACGTATATGTACATGTTTGTTAAGCACATTACTTCGAAAAGTAGTGTTCGTTATTAGTTATTTGTCAAAAAAAGTAACACTACTCAGCTGTAAAAGTAACGGGTCCTGTACTTGAGTCAACGTAACTTCATTTTTTTTACTCAATAATAAACAAATTAAAAAAATTAAATTGAGTCTAAATCATTTAACATACACTGTATACATATATGATGTTTGTTACTTCATAGAGCAAATAACAATCATTAATTTTAATAATTACATCTGTTTCATTCCTGATTATCTTCTACGTCACAAGTTGAAGCTTTTTTTTTTTATAGTAAAAGTATAATTTTTGATTAAGAGTAATGAAGTGAACAGAGGTGATTCAAAATGAACGGATCAAGTAACCATCTTTGACTCCGTTAACCTTTGCTCCAAAAAGAGAAAGAAAAAAGGCCTAAAATCAGTTTCTAATTAGGAAATGACGTACTATTATATAATTAATGAATGCCATGAGCTAATTCGATCCTTGAGCCAATCATCATCATTTAGAGCACTAACAAGCTGTAAAAGAAGTCGAAAATGAACAACAACTAAATATGTATGTACTATATATATACGCAAAAGTTGTTAAAGTTTTGAAGGATGCCATTGGTCTTTGTTGGAATTGTTGGAGAGAGCGGGAAATACAAATCTCTAATGTTATTTACGTCGAGAAGTGAAAGGAAAAAAGTTTGAGAAATACTTTGTTTTATAGCGGGAAAAGGGGCTTGATTGGCAGACAAGATCCATCAAAAAAGAGGCTACTATTTAACAAAAAAAATTAATATATAAATGCAGATTGGTTTTTAAGAAAATATCCTTTTCAAAGCATAAAGTCTTTATTTGAGTCATATTTTTAATGTTTCTATAATTTTATGAGTGTTGCCTCCTACCCTCAGACAGCTGTTGAGCTTATATCCAAAAAATGACTTCTAAAAATCCAAAAAATTAGAATTCTTATTTTATTGTTTAAGGCATGTCTACACTTATCATCCTTTCATATACACGCCAATCAAATAAGGTCTCAACTGATTATAAAGATAGAGAACACTTTGAAAGGATCAAGGCACATTTGGTTATAATAATTAATTAATGGTCAAGATAATCATTAATTATTAATGATGTTATAAATTTATGATATTATGGTGTGTAATAAAAAAAAAATACATAAATAAATAGTTTTCTTAGAGAATGAAAATATATTATGACTCAGGTATATTTTTGAAATTTTAAGACTATTTATTGTACTTGCTATGAATAATTAATTATCATAATAGTATCTAATTAATTATGTATGTTCTGCATAATACAAGTTAATAACTATATATATATATATATATATATATATATATATATATTTATAAATAGTCATTTTCTAAGTAATAAAGTTGGTCACACGTAGAGCTACATGCATATGAATGTCAATAAACCTATAGGTCAATCTCAAAATAGAAACACTCCCAAGGATCATCATTTGAAAAGGTGTCACACGTGTTGGAGCAATCGTAAATACTTATTATTTCTATATAGAAATCATCTCTTCATATTCTAATATCTCTTGTCTTTTTAAAATGAAGGGGTTCTGTGTGAGCAACAGCGTTTCTTGAGAAAACTATGTTGGTGGGTAAATGAGTATAACGCTTTGTGTGACAAATAAGTATACTCAAGTGCATTGGAAGGTGTCAACAGTTGACTCCATTTGAAGTTTATCCAAGATCAAATGAGCACTCGGATTAGCAAATTCTTTAGAGAAGTAAATTGCCCTTGGATAAAAATTATTAAACTCTCATTATATGTAAACATATATTTTATTCCACAAATCCAATGATTATCAGGCAAACGTACGTGCTTTTCAAACTTTTTGAGCTGTATATGCTCCTCAAACAGCATACAGACAGACATCTCTGTCACAACACTCCTTTCTTCAAAAAAGAATAATTTTGAATCTTGCATTTGAAATCAATAGCTTTTTTGACATATTTTGGAGGATTTTTGTGTGTGTAACTTATGCAATATTTTTACTTAAAGATATGTACATGCTAAAAAATCCTAAGGGAGTTGATCCATGAGTCCTTATGAGGCAGACCCTACAATTTGAGAAGCGCTACTCTAAGGTATTAAATGGATTTAATTATCATAATATTATTGGCCAATAATATATTATGTTAGTAGAACCTAATATTATATTATAATTAATTATTGACTCTTTCATAATAATAATAATAATTGGTTAAACATTTATTTTCACTTACCAATATTTTAATGCCTTTTGTGTTTTGTAACCAAGGAGCCATGTTTAAATAATAATAAAAAAAAGATGATTCAGCATTTTCAATGACATTTAAATTGGAATGTAAATATTAAAGTAATTTCCTGTTGGAGGTACAATTTCTATTATTATAAAAATCAAAGTCTGTATAAGATTTCATCTAATGGCTTTAAAAATGTGGGGGGGGGGGAAAAGCAACTAAACTAAACACGGGCTGTGAGGCATTATTGCCTTTAGAAAAAATAGTGTCTGTGACTTTAAATTATTGTGGATTTCAGGGTGAAGCTATGTGCCCGGCACAGTGAAAATATATATATATAGTAAAAAGCTATTTAACAAAGTTTTAACTTTGGCTTCTGTTTGAGCTCTCTACAATGGTTCGTTTTCAGATTGCTTTTAAGGTCAAAAAACAAAATCAATTATTTGAAATAAGTAGCCCAACTTGCCTTAGAGGGAAACAATGTGTCATTAGGTACGGAGACACGCTTAAATTCTATGCCTGGTATGATTATAATTATATATTTTTTATTGGTGTGTAATTGTGTTGTTTAATCAATAATATTATAATGCCTACTCATAGATGGCCTGAGAATGATGACGTCTACTGAATTACCTCTCTCTCTTTTCCTAGAATAAAATTAGCCACTAAAACAAACCATTCTATAAATGATAACCATTTCCTCTTTCTCAAGCAATGCCTTATTACATATAAACAATAGGTCAAAATAGAAAAGAAAAACAAAAAGGAAAAAAAAAAGAAATTTGCACATACAAAAAAAAGTGTGGGATTCTAATGATGTGCATTGTTAGCTCCCATTGCAAAAAAAAAAAAAAATTGCATTTATTGCTTGTTGAAAAAGAAAAGCAGAAAAATAGGACAAAATCAAACACTGCTGCCTTAACAAATATATGTATATATATATATATATATCATTATTCCAATAGAGAAAATGAGTGGAAGACAAAGTGACCGGCAGGTCTTTAAATTACCGGACAAATGTTTGAAATTCCGATCAAAGATTATTTGAATTCAATGTGCTTAAAATGATAATGAAATGATACACAGGCAATATAAGAATGAAATCAAGGCATGTAAATGACGAGTATAATGTTTTGTATTGATCATTTTAGCCAACTGTCTACGCCTTTTTGCACCAGTGAAATCTGCAGATTTAAAATCAAAGATGGCGAGTGTTCTCTCTGCAACTTGCAATTTGCATCAGTCTTGTGACTTTGTTCTCTCCCAGGCAACTGTGCTGCGCTTTTTTGATTCTCTTCTGGTGAGGGAAACATTTTTTCGGCTGGCACACTGGAGACGGTATCGCCACAAGATCGCCAATTTCACCCAGATTTTTGAGTGCCGTTTTAGGGTAGTTAATGTATTAACCTATGCCCTCTATTGGGTTCATAAACTGAAATGACGCATAGAAATTTTAATGCCATTTACAATTGTGCTTCAAGGGATATTGTCACCGCACACATTGACCAGAGGGGCTTCAAAATACCGTACATCAACAACAGATAATTTTACCGGCCAAAGTCCGGCAAATTTCAACTAACAGAAACACTGATGTATATAGGTATATATATATATACCTATATTTATAAGAGGTAAGAAAATAAGTACTTCAAAGCAGAAGCAATAGGGTAAGCAAGCATCAAAGAAGTATTTTCTTTTTCTTTGCCAGTATTATTAGTACTTGTAGTATTTTGCTATTTGACTTGCAATGGGTAGAAGAGGGAAATGCATTTACAAAAAAAAAAAAAAAAAAAAAAAAAAAAAAAAAAAAAAAAAAAAAGCCATATTTAAATTCTCATCCCTTCATGTGCAAAACTTTGTGTTACTGGTGGTGAAAAATGGGAATAAGTTACATAACTATGTACATACAAGATAATAATTAGCAATGCATACAAAAAAAATAGTTTAAAAGAAAGCAGAAAATGTCATCAACTAAGGAGGAAGTCACACGGAGGAGCCTCCGTTTTTAGACCTCCACAAAAAGTTGAGAGGAATTATTAATTTTGAAATTTATTCTATTTTACAAAAATGCAAAAACTATACAATTTCTGCATCTTTTATAAAGACCCATGATTAGTCTTTCATGATGACCTTGAGAATTTGGATACCTACCCATAAGTCAAAATTGACAAGAATCTTGTTTCTTATCTACTATTCATTTTTTAGTTCTATTCAATAGCAGTTACATATATATGTGTCAAGTCAACAAGAAAGCAAGTTTTTTTTCAAATATTGAAAATCCACTTTTAAGTTTTTTTTTTACTTCATAAATATATCGGCCGAATATTTCGGAGTCATTTTAAAACCTACTACGCACGATTTTTTGCTAAAATGTCACTTTTAAACAAGAAACAACCAAGGATTGTTGCCTATCCAAGGGAGCAATCGGATAAATGTTACAACGTCATATGGAGCCGATATGATCCCTGAAAGAACGTTCGTCTTTTTGATAGCCTCAGAGATTTATTTAGTGGCAGTTGGCTAAAACCATTTGTTCATTTCTTTAAGAACTATTCAGAATCAATTTTTCCTATAATACAGTTGCAACTATTGAAGTCATTATTTAATTAATCCAAATATACTTCTTACTATTAACACAAACAAAGTAGAATGTCTTCAAGAATAATATGAGTGCAGTTCACACTCATTTTTGAGTAAATATTTCATATAAACATAGTTTCTTGTTGACTTGACACATATACAAATGTGTCTTTATAGGGTTACGAAAAGCTGAATAGTTTGTGATATATTGTGTTTCTCTTGATTCTAACAAAAACTTTGGGAAGGAAGAAAATAATATTTCATAAATAAACTTTCTATTATTTCCGCATTTTTTTAATAAATTTTTTTTTTTGTGTGTGTGTGGGGGGGGGGGGGGTTGGAGGGATAACTTCAAGCCGAAATACCATACGACTACTTTTCTATAATTAATAGTTATTCTATACAAAATAACTTTTCCAAATAATTACAGACAAGAAATTGACAAATACCCAAAAAATAAATAAAAAAATAAATAATATGAATCACATTTTTTATTAAATATGTATGTAAATAGAACCTTCCATGTATACAAATATGTAATTTAAATTAAATAAACATAAAAAACTGTGTGGAGGATAACTAAAGTCGCAATGCTGTAAGGAAATCATTTTCCCCGCTTCAAAATGCAAATGAATCAATCAAATCGGCTTCATACATATTTTAAAGCCAGTGTTATATTATACATAAAGTATATACAAACATACTTACATATATATATATATATATATATATATATATATACATATATATTTAGTTAGCAATTCTTTAAGTATTGTGAAAGCCAAAATGACTTTCCTCAAGTAAATATGTACTGAGACATATTTTATAATTGTAAAATTTCTTGGCTTAGTACTGACTTATGTCTATTTATATACATACATATATACTACATATTTCTATGTATAATAGATATTTAAAAACAAAAAAACAAAACAGGGAGGACTCAACTTCACTCTTCAGTATATAGAGATATTTGAAATAAATGGAATTATTAAGGATCAAAATTAAAAATTTAAAAAATCTTTTATCAAAATGTGAAACAATAATTTGTAGTCTTTTATTGAGCTTTTATTCATCATGGTACCTAAAAGGCCACTAGAGGACTCTTTATGAAACGCTAATACCATACATAAACAATAATTAATTATGTACGTATTCAATACATGAATTATTATTTTTATGAATGTACTTTAGTATGTTTTGATAGCAACACACCCTTTAGCAAAAAGGTTACTATGGATAATAGTAACTCTGTGTGACTTAATGTTGTACACATTTACGTCTGTTGATGAGTTTTACATTATTTTTACAACTCATAGAATGGTACCCGTTGTACTCAAGTCGGACATGGCAAGGATCTGATCATTCTGTTTAACACGGTACATAAATGAACATTCATTATGTTAGACAATTCTGCTTTTATGATTAGAGGGTCTCAAAACCTCCTCCAGGCTATCTTTTGAATTGGTTGTGATTGCAGAACATAGTCTACCATTCCACTTTGTCTTAAGATATACGTAGCATTATTAGAGAAGTGAAAAAGGATGAAAATCAGAGATTTTTTCGATTATAAAGCCGCTTTCGTATCTTTAAAGCAATGGCAGTCATGGAAAAGCCTTCAAATAGAAAAAAAGGCTGAAATTTTGTTGGCTACTTACAGGATGCGACTTAATTATCGTTTCTTTATCTATTCTATTTTTACGATGGCAGTAATTACTTAATTAATTAAGATATCAAATTTATTTAAAGATATAATTGATGGGTAATTAATTAATTATTCAAAATTTCCGCCTTTGGCAACGATGCATTTTTCAAGATGTTGCTTGCAATGTTTTACCAATTTCATCTGGGGGGCACATTTTTTCGAGATGGCGGTGCTGAGGGCATTGATATTAATGACAAGGATGTTCCAAGCCTCCTTTCAATTTCAATATAAAATTAAAAAACCAGGTGATTTAGATTGGGAGAGAATGGGGGCAGTTCGATTTGTCTCATAAGTTTTGAAAATTCTGGAGGCACCATTGTTGACTTCGGCAACTGTTATGGCATGTGGCCCCATCCTGCAGCCACAAATATCTCCAATTATGATAGTTTTGTCAATCAAAGGCTTCACGACGTCCCAGTGCTCCTGGATATATCCACCTGTGTATACTTTCGGGCTATTCGCGGTGAAAAACGGGAGGCATTGTTTTCCCATCATTGTAAATTACCCCCAAGGACCCAAGGAGACGTTTAACTCTCATGATATGAGAGGGTAGAGGCGTGTGTGGACCCTGTCAAACAATTTGAACCCCAATTTGGTGGCCATATGGCGCCAAACGGCTTTATCCAAAACGCCAAGTTCATACCCAATGGATCTCATCGATTTCGTCGACAATTTCGTCTAAATTATCCCATTTAGAACGTTCAGCACCTTCCTCATGCTTGATGATTGCATTTTTGTTACCCTCTTTCCGTAATTGCTTCCGTAGTAGACAAGCAAGGGTCCCATTGACATCAACTGATTACTCTTCTTCTACGTTGGACCTCTTGCTCCAAGTTCTTTATTAGAAATGACTTCAAAATTGATCAGAGAGCCCTTTACATACGTTACTTAGGGTTTACATCATAAAAATTCCCCTTAGCCCGACCAATTAGCCGTAATAATTGATTAAATTGAGGTAACGACAGTACAGTCGCACCCTATAATGTTACGAATATATTTTTCGTTTGTATCAGGAAAATTTGCTTGAGATTATATTGGTATGATAATATTTAGGAATAATCAAAGGGAATTTTTCCCGCCATGAAGTGTTAAAAATTTGTAATGTCATATTAGAGCTTTTATTTTTGAGATTGCTCATTTTAAAAAAAAAGTAATATTTAAATATTTGTTTACTAGTGTTATCCCAAAAGGAAATAGCTGCCTCAGTTTCCAAATATTTGCATTACAAGATATTTCAATTAAGGAAAAGTAATTGTAACATGAATTCAATGCTCAATAATAAGGCTCTTTGTAATTTCAAAATTACAATGTGGCAAATAATTTCTTTTGCAGTGTGTATTTCTACAGTAAATTTTTCATAAATAAGTTTTTTCTTCATAGGGTTAATGGAAATATATATTATAAAATATATTAAAAAGATTAGATAATTTTAAATAAATTCAAAACGTAAATAGTGCTGTCAAAAGTGAGACAACTTTACTTTAAAGCTTACAGATATTTTTTTATTTACACATCTATATATATATATATTTTTTTTTTAAAAAAAGTAATGAAAACTGTAAAAATGTTCAGCATTTATTTAAAGATTTGTATCTATGTAACAAACTATGAAGGTACGAAAAAAAACCCTATTTAATAATAATTCAAAAATAATTTTTTTTTTTTTAGAAAGCATAGAATTATAAAATTCAATCTTGACATGTACTTTAAAAAAATCTACTTGAGTTTATAACAAATTAAAGAATACATATATATATATATATATTATAGTATTCTAAGAAATAGGAATAAAATATATTTTTAAAAGCCTGTTGTTTGTTTGTTTTTATTTTGTAGTAATTGAAGCAATCAAGTAAACAATGTTCTATTCATTAATATTAATTAAAATTAATATAATTATGAAAGCAGGTTGTTATTTTATTTTTTTTCTTCAAATTTTTATAATTTGACATCTTTTTATCTTTTTCCAATCAACAATAGAGTCTTAATTGTAGCTCTAAAGAAAAGCAATATTTATTTAAAAAAATAGCCTAATGAATCCAAATTGCATTTGTGCAAATGTATATATATATATATATATATATATATTATACAGTTGTCCCTTTAGCTACGAATTTCTCTTTGATTCAAAAAGAAAATTCGACTAATACTTTACAATGAAGTTGTACAATTATTTTTTAACTACTCTTGAATCATATTAATGCTCTGAATGTTGATTGATGTACTAAACAAATTAGCTTTGACTTAACGGATATGAATAGTCTAGCAACTATATGAAGAATGGTTCAATTGTTGCGAATAAATAATTATTTTAAACTATAATTTGCCAACTAACAACTAATTTAAGGACTTTTTTGTTTTTTTTTGTTTCTCTCACTTAAGAGATCACATCTTGAATGTGATTTTCAAGTAGGAACTCCATTTTAATTGTACTGTTTTGTCTTGCAATCTTTTACTACGGTATGGACCTCAATATCTCTCCTGCCCACCTTATTTGACTTCTTTTTCTAATACTTTACATAGTTCAACCTAGAAATAAAATGATTTGTGATGATATTGTATGAGATTTATCAAAACTGCAGACGAGAATTTAAAAAAGAATCAGGGATTTTGAGGTACCTATTCTAATGAAGAATCAAAGTGAACCTTCAATCATTATTTGCTCATACCATGGGTGGGCTCTCAAGACTACCTATACTCCTTTTGAAGTGTCTGGGAAGGGTTAACAGGTTAGATAGAGTCCTACAAATCATATATACTCTACAAATCTTTTACATATAAATTAACAGCCCCTGTCTTTTGGCACAGTACATGACGTGTAGAAATCAATCTTAAGGATATCCCAGACCTACACTTCTCTTGAGGATAGGTGAGGTCTTCATGACTAACAAAATGATGCGAAAACTGAATTAAAATAATAATTCCAGAACAATTCAAGCTAAAGAAATTAAATGATATAACATTTGATTTATTATCATTTAACCAAATTAGAAAAAAAAATGAGTTACTTTCATAACTAAGAAGTAGAGCTTGAGTAATTAATTAATTATCAAATTAAGCTCTTATTTATGTAATAACTACAATAAAATAGCATGTGACTAGGAAACACTTCTTCTCTATTAGATTTTGAATGAATTCGAAACTAAATATACGCTTAAATTAATTTTATATTAATATGAGTATCTTCTACAACAACGAGTTGACAGATGACCAGCAACCGTAATAAGTATCAAATTTTAGAAATTATAGTAATGATTTCAAAATACATATTACTTATATTTTAACTCTAGGATTTAAGATTTTGAGGACATTGTCTTGGATTCCTAGCATTTCCCCTTGGTCTCCAATTAGGAGGGAGACCAGGTTTCATCTGATCCTCATCAAATCTTGGATGACTTTTTCAGACTGTTTATGCCCTTGATCGTATTGAAAGTGTCACCACAGTTTATGTATGGAGTGTTTTTATATTTAAGGAACTTGCTATCGGGAATAATGGACACTGAGGTCATATTTGAGTCAAATTTAGCTACATTGCCAGAGAAGAGAAGCTTAAACAGCTAATTGGCCCTTGCATGTACTACACATTTTAAAGGCTTGAAGTCTAGCCTTTAGGGCTAAAAACGCTCTCATCTATTGGCTATGTCGATATATATATATATAAGAGAATAGCAGCTTGTAGCTCGTATATAATAAAACGTCATGACAGCTAAAGCTGCTCTCCTGTGAAACAATCATCAAATCACTGCATAAGGTTTATAACTTTACTAATGAATATGAATATTTTTTTGAGGTGAGTTGTAACTAATATCACGTGCCTCTATTTCATTTTATCAGCTGATTGTTATAGATAATATCAAATAATAATACTTAATAGCTGATATAAACTGAGAGGACTGAAGGAAATTCAAAATGTTAAAAATCCAGGAGAAGAGCACACTTATTTTTTTTCCCCCTCGTAATGATACAGAGAAGACTCAATCAAAATTAATTATTATCGATTTTGTAGACCCAACTGATATTTTTTTTATCCTTCCCCTTACACTCAACAGTATCTCGACATTTTGCCCCTATCCACTAATAAGTCCCTATTCAGCAAAGAAGCGGAAGAAACTGCGGAAATTTATGATGTTGAAATTTTTGTCAGAATGACCTTTACGAGAATTTACGAGAGGAAACCATTAAAAAGTTTCTATGCAAATCGTAAATAATAATAATTTTTCATGCCTAAATTCACTTGACAATTTATTTATGAACATTTTAAACACAAAAAAATAAATTAACATTCTTTTTAACTTTAACAAAAACTTGTTATTTTCATACATGTATGTGTGTACATATTTAAAAGTAAGTTACCCTCCCCCCCCCCCCTTTACTCAGTATACTCTTTCCCTCCCCCAAAGGGGTGGGGGAGAAGAAGACACCAAATAATATGTATTAAAATTATGATGTTAGAGCATCATTATACATTGACATAGTATGGCCAATAACAAAGCCCCATATGCATAGTTTTTATTATATTTCATTATCAAAAATCATTTGTGACGTCATTACATTGCTTTAGTTGCTCATTTTAGGTATTTGAAAAGGCTCTATAACAGTGCTGCCCAACCTTTTCCGAACATGGGCCGGATTTATGAAAAAACGACGCCAGTGGGCTGGACTATAAATAACAGTTGTAAGCTTCTGCGTTAATAACAGGAATAAGTTAAAGACTCACGCGCGGGCCGGATTCTAAGGCTTCGTGGGCTGGAGCTGGCCTGGGGGCCGGACGTTTGGCAGCACTGCTCTATAATAAACGATGTTTTTGAATAACATTAAGAAAAAGGAGTGGGAATCCCCATTTCATAAGTATGTAGACGGAAACGATTTGCAGGTAGAGGTTGAGTATTTTCATTCTAGGAGCCGGTCATCTTAGAAGTGACATAAAATATGTACATGAATTTACTATTAGAAAAATAATCCTTACTTCATTTTAAATGAGTTTAGAGTTGATTTATTTATTAAATAAATCAACTCATTTTCAAAAAAAAATAAAACATTATCAAATGGCTCTAAAAAAAACACCACTAAACAGTTGTACATATTGTATACAACTTGATGCCAAAGAGCTCAAAGGGATCTTGAAGTAAAATCAAATTGATTCATAAAAAGGTAAACATTCTACTTATATAATGGTTAGACTTTTACAGCTAAGCTCCTTTTGAATCGGTTAGAGTCCATAAATCACTACGCCATTAGTTATACATTCAAATTTACAGTGTGTGCGTAGCCAATTAATTAACCATTACTTTTATGGACCCGAACGGATTCAAAACAAACTTAGTTGGTAAAGTTTAGCCACTTTTTTTGTTAGCAATTTGTAGCACCTATTTGATGTTATTTATAAATCACTATATACTACTATTTAAAACCATTAGATAAAGTTTCCTTAATATTTATCTAATATTCAAATAAAGCAACTCATATGCCCCCAGCATTATGGCGTTACTTTCTCTTCAACACAACAAAGCAATCTATTTCATCAGAGAAAATCCTCTATTCAAAACATTGTTATGGATGTAATTACAGCAGCGAACAATGTTTTATTTATTTAACATCATCAACAATGAAATAAAAATTCAAATCTTTTTTTTTTTTCTGTTAAAACGTGTGATTCATCACACATCAAAGGAGACAAACTTGGTAGGTATGTTCAGTCTATGTTCTACATAGTATGTAGAATATATATGTACATTTGTCATTTGTATTTGTACACACATATGATGTAGAAGAAGAGGGTTAAAAAAGATGGTGTCACTCTTCTCACAAAATAGATGCATACATATATATATATGCAGAGGAGGATTTAAGTTACTTAAGTAGATATTTACAAACATACATAACTCTTTTTTTTGTACATTACAAATGAGGTGAGGGAGTAAAAAAAAAGAAGACATTTTATTACTTGTTATAAGAGTCTTTTATGCCAAAGCTTTTTATCTCGTCCCTCATTATAAAAAACATACATATTGGAAACAGTGACGCCGTATCTAAAAAATGAAGAACATTGAGCTCTAACTTGAAGAACATATACATATTTCCTTCTCATACGAATAAGCAAGGTTTCCCTTTCGGTACACGACAAGCTTTTTGGGATAAACAAAAATACACTGTATTCTCCCTTCAGCTGATTTTCATCATTTGACTCTTTTGATTTAAAGCAACTGACTCTACGTGCTATGAACTCGTAAGGGGTATTATTATTATTATTTATGATTTTGATGCATAAAAAATATATTAAATCAAGGATTGCGCGCCCTTTTTTTGAATTTTTGATATATTACAAGTAGTAACGATTGGTTTCTGATTGGTAGAATTTATAAATATTTAAATAATAACTCAGCCCAATATTAATCAGTTGGTAACAAGGAAAATGCAGATGGGTAGCAAGCTACCAGTTGTTTTTCCAAATTTTTCCTTTCCCTTTTGTCAATCGAGGTTGCGAGTGAACAAAAAAGCTCGACGTGGTACAACTATCTACATTGTACATATACATATATAAGGAATGTTGATGTTCCTACCGAAAGGGCTCCCTCTACCCACGAAAGAGATTTGAGAGAGGTGAAATTCCAGTTTTGTGGTTTTTTTAGACGTGAGAACGTCTTTAAGCAGCTGTTTCTTACGACAACATATCTTCAAAATTCAACCATTCTCTTCTTGAATCGTTTCCACTCCTATTTAAAGCTCTGATCGACATGATCAACATCCTTGTTTCACTCCTATGTTGAGCTTTGGTCGGCATAAACATTTGTCGGGTCACTCGCATACGGAGCACTGTGCTTGATATTTTATGATTTCAAACGAATTCGGCGTTATTTTAAAATAGGTTCATCAAAAATTCGGAAGCAATTATGTAATACACACTTAAAATGTGTGATGTGTGAAGCCTTTGATAATTATTAAAGCCTTCAAAATGCATAATAACATGTTTCTGGGCCAGATTTGCCGTTGTATAAATTATTGTTAAAAAAAACGGCAAAATTGCGAAAATTAATGAAGAGTTATAAAGGATAATGGGTGAAAAAAGTTTGGAGTGGAAAGAGTTAAAAATAAAATTTTTAATTTGAACCTTGTAAGGGGAAAAAATGGCACACAAAATTTTACTCTCCTAGGAATTATAAATTTTCTATGGTACTTTCCTTCATACAAATAAGAAATGTTATTGTTTTACAGAGCCTCACGAATAGTCAAGTGCCTCGTAAGACAGAAACATCTGCAGTGTTACCTACACAGTGATGTATTGATACATATTTGAGCTATTTAGAAAGCTCAACATCAAATTAAGTCATTATATGACTTAGCTTGAAGTTTAACTTGAATTTATCGGATTCATTGTGTATTTATGGAAAAATGAATTTTTCTTAATATATATATATATATATATTATATTAATAACAAACCGATTTAGGGTCATCTAAAGACATCCAGGCACCCCGTAGTTGAGTCCAAATCAAAAATTGCTTCAACTTCATCGATCTTTTTTCTACATAGATGATAAAATAATTGAATGCATGAATTTAAGAACGAATTCGAAGGCCCCTCATGTACATCAGTATTTGCATTGTTTTCATTCATAGAAATTTGATATTCACGAGGCAGTTCAGTTCGGCGTAATACGTACATATAATAAGGATCCACTTAAAGTTAATTAAAGTACACTTTTACATCTTACCAAATCCTTTCTCCTTATGTAAAGGTGAAAGGAAGCTGGCTAAATATTCATGAAGGCTCTTAATTGCCTTTATCTTGATATATATTATATATATATATATATATATATATATATATATATATATATAAGTAAGAGATGTTCCCTTACGCAATAAGTAATTGACGTATTCAAATGAATTCGAATTTGTTCTAGGGCAGAACTGTTTTTATTGAGAGGAGGGGAGTAACTGCTGACAAGTGTTCAGGACCCCTCAGATTTATTAGATACAAAATTGTAGATATCACAAATGAAAAAATCTCCACAGAGCTTGATTTGACCGCATCTCAAATATTCGTAAAACGACACTGGTTCATCAGACTAGGTGTGTTCCATAGACGCCCTTGTGAGGATTACTATGTGATCTAAAGATGTACAACTCTAGACATGAGAACAAAGAGTTCTCTCAGTGTGAGTAGAGTCCTTTGCTATCAAAGAAGATATCCCAAAATATATAGGTTATAGTATTTGAATAAACTTATTTCCCCGAATTCTTAGTCATATGCTCAAATGGACACAACCAAAGTTCCTTTGGGGTGGAAACGCAAAAAATAAAAGAAAAAACCAATTATTTGCATTCCTTCCCTTATTGGCGAGTCAACAAGTCCTTCCGTTTTAAATTTCTGTTGTATGTCGTCATTGAGGGTCTGGTTGGTCCACTTTTTTTTTTTTTTTTTGCATAAAAAACGAAATAAATTTAACATCCTAATTGATGAGATGAGACCGTTCAGCCTCCACTTTGATCCCTGCTTTTTTTAATAAGAGTCAATGCAAAGTGAGTTTGTGGCTCAAATTGACTTATAAATTTGCTTGCTGTGGTCTTTTTTTGTTTTGTTTTGTTTTTTAACTTTATTTATTCTCCCGTCAAGATACAAACATATGTATGGTCGTCCTATATGCCTCCGATTTCAATGTACACATCAATTCAATGCATTTATTGTTTTGTTTTTGTTTTATATGTATGTATGTATGTTTGTACAATAAACAAACAAAACATCTGACAAAAGTTGCATCCTTCGCAAAAAGAGATTCAACTAAATGCATTATTTTATTTATTCATTCATGTGTATGTATCGATGATAATTTGAATGATAAATATCAATTATAATCCAAAGTTACATACGTTTCTAGATCAAAGTAGAGATACGCATAAGCATTCGGGCTTTTTCCTTCTTCTTCTCCTCCTTTGTTTTTAATCCTTTAAAAGACACAGGATGTGTAAAGAAGGATACTCAGACCCTTTTTTTATTCTACATATGTTAGATATTATGAAAGGAACTTTCTTTTTTTCTTTTTTTGTCTATTTGTACATTCATAAATCATTGAAAATTTATGCTTTGTACCCTTAACATATTATATTTATTATAAATTTGTCAAAAAAAAAAAGGAAAAAAAAAATTCACTATGATAAAACAAACATTTTTCATACTTCTCAGAGTCTATACCTATGAAATGAGACTTTATTCTTCAATTTCAATCTTCAAAATAATAGCCGAAGCTTGCAACACACTTTTCCCATCTCTCAGGCAATTCCGGGTGAATTTTGTTCGATGTGGTGGTGCATTGTCATGGAGAAAAAAATCCTTGGGCACGCCGATCAGAATATTCTGGGTGTTTTTGGCATATAGTGCTGTTTAGTGTGTGGTGTGCATCGTCAACTGTTTCACGTGGTTTTAATAACTCATACCACACTGATTCCAGAAAAAGCAGAGTATTGGCTTGCAGACGAAGGGATCTGGCGGATGTTTTTGGGTTGTGACCGGGCAAACCGCACTGTGCTCTGCTTAGAACATGTTCACTGCAAGCCTCTACAAACATTTGATGCACTTCAGAAGCGTTTTTCTTCAAACGAACACAGAGAAAATCAACAAAGTCCGCCAATCGTAGTTTGAAAACATGAAATTCGACATTTTTAAGAGCAAACAGTTTGCGGTGTTGGTTGAAACTTCACCACAAACAATGAGCTGAATGTTTGTTGCCAGATAACAGATGAAAAAAATAAGACTTTTGAGATAGTTTAAAAATATTTCTAGCGACATCTGTTGTCTAATAGCTGCCTATTTCATAGATATATATCAGATATCTACCATGTATGTACAGACAGTTTTTGTCTGCTATAGAGCAAAATGGAGATTAAGATATGGAGTGTAGAGAACAGAACAGAGCCATTGATTTCATCTATACCTATGAAATGAGACTTTATTCTTCAATTTCAATCTTAAAAAAATAATAGTCTAAACTAGTGATACGCTTTTCCCATCTCTCAGGCAATTCCACAGTTCTTTACAAATAGTGTAGTTTATCTTTAAGAAGTGATGTCTTTTGATATTTTAAAGAGAAAGTAGGTAAGGAATTATGTAAACATGGACACAAAAGCCAATTATGGATACTCTTTGATCAATGGATTTCATTTGTATGTAGAAGCATAGACAAATTACATACATATATATATATATAGACTCAAAGAGTCCAGGGAAATCAGGGTTCTCTGGATATATTTATTATATTTGATTGTGCGAGACTGTCTGTGCAGCAAGATAAAAATGTCATTCTTTTTGCATGGATCTTGAAATGAAAAAAACTCTAATATGTATGACAAAGGTCAGACGGATTGAATATAGATTCAATGGGTGAGCGTGTGTGTGTAAACCTCTGCAATTGTAGCCATTATTCTTTGCTCCAACTGAATTTATGGGCGTTTTATTCGTGATCATTATGAGTAGGAATATAAATCATATGCAATTCGGGCATGTAATAAAAAAAGAAAGAGAAAATCATCAACCTGGCAACCCTGACAATTTAATGAATGTCGAGGGGGGAAGCAGCTTGAGCTGTCATGACGTTTTACTGAGCTAATAGCTGCTATTTTCCATTATATATACAACAATAAATAATAACATAGATGGGAGGCAGAAAATTAACTGAAATTAATGTCAGGAAATTATATATTTTTAACTAATAATAATTATACGTGGACTTGAGCCCTTTTTGTTTACATTTTATTTGCTTTATTAAACTTAATGGATGTATTCCTTCATGCGACATCTTTACTATCAGGTAGATGTTCTCCCCTCAGTAATATTGTAAAAATGATAACAGCTTCGGAAAACAAAAAGACCTGTTTGAAGAGCCAACTCCACTTTTTTGTCACACACCCGAATTGCATATGATTTACATTCCTATACATAGGTACCTGACATTCAAATCAGGTATGAATGATCTTAGTGTTCTTAACTCCCCATGGGGAAAAAGAAATATGAGTAGATTCTTCTCTTGATGCTCAAAAGAAGAAAAACAAAAACATCGAGGAAAAGGTTAATTTACCTTGAAATGAATCTGTAATTTAATTACTTCCTCACCCACCCTGTTTGTATTTAGTATTCTTCATTTTTGGTACATTAGTTACAGAGGGCAACTTGGAAGATCCTAATTAGCTCCATTCTTCTTCTTCTTCTTCTTCTTCTCATAATTACATTAAGAGGAAGTAGAGAAATTTCATAATGTATCCAATGTGTATCTACAACTATAATGAGCAGAGCTCTTTGCCGTTATAGAGTCATACGTAATTAAAGTCTGTTTGTAGACTTTATATGGATCCACTGGCCAACAACAACAACTCATTAGAAATGCACATAAACACACAGAGAGGAAAGTTATGAGCAAGACTATGTATCTCAGACCCATATGCACAATACATACATACATATATATCTATGCATAGGTAAAGTATTCAGTAGGGAGAACGGGATGTCAGGCCTCGTTTCACGTCGTTTAAAACGAATTTTAAATAACATATATATATATATTTCTGGGAAAAAAAAACAAACTTTGTACTGTTACATTTTTTATACAAATGTAATGGAATAATAATTGAAAATGTTTTATGTCAAACAGAGATGAAATATAATAAGGCATACTGCAGATGTGTATGAGATCGAAAATACACAAATTTAAAATGTATTTTATTTATTTCTATTACTATTACATAATGTCCCTTATGAGAATTTTGATAATAATAGAAGGACTCAAGTTGAATTCACTCATTCTAAGCAATGAAGGATATTTCCCCTACGATCATTCAAGAAGAGCACTAAAGTTGAGAAGAATTGATCAACAACTGTATGATTTTGATGTATCATTCCTCTTTTTTTTTAATTTATATGTAAAAGGAAGGATTAAGGAATATAATAAAGAATATATAACATTGTCCATGTCAGAGAAGGCGCTTCGTAAACCCACTCAGGTCCAAATATCGAAGGAATAAAGTTCATATCATTCAACTGTGATTATATTATCAATATGCTTCTTGTCACAAGTGTTTAATTAATGTCTTTTGCCTTGGCATAGGTGAGTTGATTGTTCAAAATTGGCATTCATCATAATCCAAAATACTCTCAAACTAAGGACAATAAGTACGTTCCTTTGCAATCCAATTCGTTTCCCTACAAAAAAAAAAAAAATAACTATGTAAGCGAGGCTCAAGAGGAAAATCCCAAGTTATGAACTACTTTTTGGTATACTTAGGCTGTTTACACTAGGAAATTTGCTATTAATTTTACCTTAAATTGTGTGGAGCATCTGTATCCGAGATGTGATTTTTCATGTCAAGCTATTGTGATGGGAATATTTTCTTGAGTACATGGGGGTCGATGAAGTAAGTTATTAGCTTACTTTTGAGTATCCAGGAGTCATAAATAATAAAACACTCAAATAAAAAGTGTTTTATTTAATTGAAATAACAGTGATTGACTCAAATTACATTATAGTATCTTGAAAGTTGACGATTAAAATCAATATTTTAGAAAGTAACTTGTTATTCAAAATAATCAAGGATCAAAACTGCCAGAGACCTTGTTTCAGTAAAAGTATATAAATTATCGATTCTAGGACATCTACCCCTGTTTCAGACGTGTATATGTACTCTCAAAATCATAATCTTAAGTCTCAGCCATAAAGTGATGAATCTAATCCATTTTTTATGTATTTAGAACGAATGTACTTACTCCTTCTAAATGATGCTTAAAGCCATTCAAATATTTATCAACTGACTTACAAGTGAATACAAAAAAGGTTAAGAAAGTTAGCCTCTAATAATTATTTCTAATCTAACATACTCAGCGTTCTATTCCAAGGGTAAATGGCTGTTTTTGAGTAAACGAAAAAATAAATCAAATAATAATTCGAATACAAATGTGGTAAAATGAACATTTAGACACAGTATTCAAGTAGCTGCTTAGAATCTAATTAGAGAGGGAAGGCACATCTGTGCTTTGGATAACGAATAGATTCCGTCTGTCAAAAATGCATTGTAACAAGTAAATGAACTTTACCACTAATTCAATACATCCTTGAATATTATTCCAATCCTTAGTCCAAAATACTTATCTCTCAAGCTACTCATATTTTTGCAATGTATGCAATGTAACAATGGGGTTTATATAAAAACAAAACTATTACGAACTCAAAACACTCATTTTTTATTCATATAAAAGGACTAAATTAAATATAAAACACTATTTGAATCTAAAAATGATTCTCTGAATGATTAGGTTTATAAACACGCATTGAATATAGTAGATATGTATAATACTCGTAAAATTCATTTTATTTACTCAAACTAAACTATGGATTTTTTTAATATGTGTGTTACTATTCTTGATTTAGGAAAAAAAAAAGGAGGAGGAAAAAAAAAAAGAAGTTTTATCTTTTTTTTTTTTTTTTTTTTTGAGATTTGAAAGCTTTTCAAATATATATTTATAGTATATATATATATATATATATATAATATTTTCACCTTATACTTTTAATACTTACATACATTTTACATAATGTGAGAGTATCTACATGTACATATATATATATATATATATATATATATATAAGAATTTAACAGAGTACATATTGTAAGGATTTGGTGTGTGTTTTTTGTCATTTTATTTTTTGAGTTGTTAAAATTTCTTGAATGTATAAAATAATAATAATAATTTTCTTCAACAAATTTCATATGAGATATTTTCTTTTTGTAGAAGAGATAATAAAAAAAAAAAATACTTACTTAGATATTCCTATTTAAATATTTTGAACATCACTCCTCAAAACTAGACTGACTTTCTGAGTCACTTAACCCTTTCCCACCCAGGGGACACGAGTGTCTCATGAATTTAAAATGTACTCCATTGTCAACCAATATTTTTTGTTGTTGTTGTTTGATAGCTAAGATATCAAGCTATTGCTTATATTTCATAGTTATAAAAATTTGATTTGAATATTATTCAAGGTACTGAACAACAATACGATTTTTACACGGTGCAAAAAAAAAATCACGTTTAAACCAAAATAACTTTTTCGTTTTTCAAGGAAATTATTTGTTAATAACTACTCAAAGAATTATAAGTTACAAATATCTTTTAGTTCTAATGCATACATTAGAAATTATTCAAGTCTATGATCTTTGGGACACAGGTGTCCCTTTGGGTGTGAAGGGAGTTTTTTTTATTATTATTAATATATCAAGAGAAATATCACCTGTAAAATGTATTTAAGATTTTTCAATTTTTTTTTGTCAAGTATAACATGAGAATAAAGAATAAATGCATATATGTATAACAAATACGAAAAAAGTACAGATCATAAACCCTGTATTTTTAAGAATGAAAAAATTCCCTTCACACTCAGAAGAACATCTCAATGTCCCATAATTTCTTAGAGAAACGGGTTGAGTTTCTTTTGATTCAGAGGTGTCGTCAAATATGAGAGAGAATTCTTTCCCTTTCTAAAACTTGCTCTCCATGCAAAAAAGAACAACGGATTTAGTATATGTAAATAAATTATATCTACACTTTGAATGATTTAAAACCTTCTCTTTTGAGGATTTTTTTAGGATTACCCAGGGCCTATCATGAATGGGCACACGAATGTATGAAGAAAAATATTATAAAAGGTTTTTTCCTTTATGTCTCAAAGGCTTTCATTTGACGACGATGTTATATCATTCCGTAAATCAAATGTAGCAAGCACATAGTGCTTAAAGTCATACAGCTTTAAATTTTAATAATAAAACAATTTTAATGCCTATCTAACATGTCGACACATATGTACATATAATTTCTGTCTTTGTTGTTTTTTAAAGTACTTTTTAATTAGTTTTTTGTTTTTTGTTCAACAGGATGTTTAGAAAGGGCTTATGCGAGGAGGAGTACAATTTTCTAATGGTACATCATAAGATGGTTATTTCAGAATTTGTTCTTTACCATAAAAAAAAATAAAATAAAGAATAATGAAAAATTAGAATAAAAAATAAACACTCTTCAATGTTTTTTTCGGAGTATCTTTACTCCCAAAAGGAAACAGTCATAATAGGGCCAAAATCCTTTGAAGGTAGTTGTTCTTCACATCAACTTTTTTAGCCCTGGAATATTTCTTCATTTAATAAAGTCATTTACAGTTTTTATATCTGTATATTTATATACAGATATTTTGAAAATCCTAATTCGAGCTGAATAATCCATCAACGTTCAGAACACTAAGAAGAGACAAATATGCAGTGTGACATAGATATGAAGCATAGAAATGGGTTATTGACTTTACTTGACAAAATGCTTTAGCAAAGGACAACTACATAGATAAAAATATGCAACACACAACATGGAGTCAGCTATATATTCAACATTCAATAATAAAAAAAATAAAACTGGACACATAAAATTTGAAATGTAAAAAATCCTAAAGGGTATTTGAGGCTAATAAAAGCCATTCAGTTTTACACACTGACTTCAAATCTGTAATTTTTTTTTTCAAGAGTCTGACAGTTTTTGAGATATTGGACCCTCCTTTTATAGCTAATTTGGCCCATTTTCTTTAACTTTAACTTTAATTTAAGGCTAGAAGAATACTCATTTTGTGCATTAAAAAAATAATGATCTGCACGTGGATTTAATGGAAATTCCATTTCCAGTCTTTGTTTTGACTTAAGGGGGATCCTAGGGGCATAGAGTAGACTCAAAAGTCGATCAAAACCTCCTTGAATATTAGAGAAAATGGATCAATAAGGAATGCATTAAAGAGCTGAGACCCACATCCTTTTAAAGAGAATGTCAAGCGCCCTATAAGAGTCCTTAACATTGAAGAAATCGTCCATCTAAATATATACATTTTCATCGAATTTTGAGCAAAAATTCGCTAGAAAAATAAGACTCACGGTAGACAACTGACTGAAATAGTAGCGCGGAGAAGGATTTCAGCTGATTTAGAGTAGCTCTACTTTGAGTCCTTGATTTCGCGTGAATTTTTGCTCAAAACAGAATGAAAATTTGCACATTTAGATGAAGAATTTCTTGTTGGCTAAGGAGTACCCGTTGTAATTCATCAATCTTGATAATCTTATTTGAAGTATATGAAGAAATACTTAGAGCCATGTAGTATAATTTTATTTTTATAAAAAATTACCACTACTCTGCAACATTAAGTAGAACATGTGTATATATATGAATATGAGTAGACAAACAAACGCAGAGCCATGATGTAAATGCATAAAGAGACTCCTTAAAAAAAAATGAATAGGCAATAAAAACAATTTATAGATAGAGAATATAAAATAATTAAGGGGGGGGGGGGGAGAGAGAGAGTTGTAAAGATCTATTTTAAGCTTTCATTTTGACAAGTCATGTATGTCCAATTTGATACTTTATAGTATTATATGTTGAGCATGCATATATGTTTCTTTGTTCTTGTTATTATTATTATTAGTAGTAGTATTCTTATTATTACTTGTCTCTTTCACTCTAAATTATTGAATGTATCTTCTCTGTATTATATATATATATATATATATATATATATATATATATATATGTATATATTTGAAAATGCATCTCGTAAGGAGTGCGAAAAAAGTATTATACATAGAGCCATGAAGAAAGAGAAAAATAATCTTAAGAGATGTAATGGAATTACTTTTTCTTTTGAGCATTCATGTGCAGACTCGACAATTTTTTTTTTTTTTTTTTTTTGCATGTATGTATATTGCAAATGATGGGGTATCATCATTATCACCATCATCCATCCATTCTCTTCGTATCATGGACGACGACGCAGCACGCTCCTTTTATTTTCAAACAATCACACATAATAATGCCTAGGAATGTAAATAATATGCAAATGGGGTGTGTAAAATAAAAAGAAAGAGAAAATCATCAACAACCTGGCCACTCTGACAATTTGATGAATGTTGAGAGGGAAGCAGCTTGAGCTGTCATGACGTTTTAGGCAGCTACAAGCTGCTATTCTCCTTTATATATATATATATATACAAATGGCAATAGATGACAATTCAAATTCCCTTCAGGTTCTATCACTTACCTTCTAATATTATAAATAACAGGAGACCCAGATATTAGCAATTACAGACACACTCACTCACCTGTAAAAAATGCCTAGGAATGTAAATAATAAGTAATAAATGGGGCGTGTAAAATAAAAAGAAAGAGAAAATAATCAACCTGGCCACTCTGACAATTTGATGAATGTTGAGAGGGAAGCAGTTTGAGCTGTCATGACGTTTGACTGAGCTACATGTTACTATTCTTCATTATATACATATACAAATGAAGACATCAATAATAAATAATAACTTTATATTTGATTACCATAGATGAGAGGTAGAAAATTGACTCAAATTAATGTCAGGAAATTATATATTTTTAACTAATAATAATTATACGAGGACTTGAGCCCTTTTTGTTAACATTTTATTTGCTTTATTAACCTTAATGCATGTATTCCTTCATGCAAGATCTGTACTATCAGGTAGATGTTCTCCCCTCAGAAATAAAGCAAAAATGATAACAGCTTTGGAAAACAAAAAGTGCTGTTCCAAGAGCCAACTCCACAAATTCTCGCACGCTGCATTTTGCATATTATTTACATTCCTACTAATAATGTACACACCACATCGATGAACAAGGGATTTCACCAACAAATATTTGGTCGTATGCCTTTTATCTCATAGAAAAAGTCTGAGTGAGTCACTTCCTCACTCACTTCCTCCTTCCTAGATTGTTTCTCAAAAAAAGAAAAAGAATTTGCTAGGGCAATGAAACCTCTGGCATTTTAGAACAAAGGTAGCTAACTTTGTCAATAATGCATGGAATAATACATATGAAAAGTCGTGAATTTTCAAAGGACCACATACCTACATACATTTAGAAAGTAAAAATTCTTAGTTTTTTATTTACATATATTTAATTGTAGGTACTTTAACATTTACAAAAAAAAGCCTTAAGGAAGCTCCTTTTTTTTTCTTATTTAAATTAAAGCCAGATCCGTAGTTTGATAACTTCTTTCAAAAAATCTACTTTTGTAGATCATGTGAATCATGCGGGGGGGGGGAGACAGCCCTCAATGTTCGAAGCAGGATATTGAGTCTCAAGTCATGGAGCCTAGTTTTTGTCTACAAGTTCAAATCATGGAGTTATTATGACTTCGAGTAAAAAATGTATTTAGAGTCTTTGAGAGTCCAAGTCAGGCAGGATTGTCTTTAGGATCAAGTCAGTGCCAGTGGGAGTCTATGTCTTTTTCTAAATTGATTTATGTATACAGAAAGAACTTCTAAATAGTCTGGTCAATGGAAAAAAAGAAACATAGTTTGTGTGTGAATGATCAACTTTGTGATAACAACTAATTTCTAATTTCCTTCCCTCATGCACTCAAGGGCCTTGTGTCAAATTGACAGCTAATAAAAACAAATAGTACATGTTTTTTTCAGTCTGTCCCGAATTCATTTTGCAAACAATAAGTTGTGAATGACTCTAAAGTTAAATAAAATAATTAGAGTCTAATTGGGTGAAAATCACGACTAGGTTCAATTTCGAGTTTCAAAAAGAAAAGGGAAAATTAGACAAAAAATATAACGTGGTAGCTATGTACACATAGTTTTATCATGCTATGATACCCCTAAACACCCGAAAAAGTATTAAAGCCCACCCTCTCCCCATTAATTCATAATATGGAGTGCCAACAGCTGAAAAGAGAAAAGATGATACCGTTTTTTAATGGTTTTTGTGAGTCTTGTTTTCTTTGTATCTAACTTATTTACTAAGAGTAGGGAATTTCTGCGCCATATTAAGACTATGAACGTTTTGTGAGTCTGTTCTTAATTATGTATTTCTAAAAAATGTCATTAGATCAGAAGTAAAATAATGGAGTTAAAACAACGAGGTAAGAATTCCCTACAATAGCTTATCATCTTTTACAATTGAAATTAACTCTTTCATTTTTAAGATCAAAAGTTATATTGTGGCATAATTGAAATTTGAAGGAAAGTTCTTCAAATGTCCTTTCAAGTATTTTTTGAAATCTGTACGACATACCAACTATTTCAAGTATTTTTATTTCATTTATCAAGGAACAACAGATGAAAAATAGCTACATATTTTATGTAGGCAATCTAGAAATTTACCTATTTACATGACCGACAAATTCCGAATTTGCGATCTTTTTTCCTGAGTATGTAATAATATTTAGGACAGTTTGTCAGGATTTACAATCATAGACATGATGTAACATTATATGAATATAATAATAACAAAACTGATCAACATCCTCAAAAATCCTAAGGAGTATGAGCATAATAAAAGTTACTCAGTTTTGCACACTGATATCAAATCTGTAAATTTTTTTCAAGAGTCTGACGGTTTTCAAGAAATCGGACCCTACTTTTTTAACTTTTTTGGCCCATTTTACAAATTTACAAATTCTATTTCCAGTCTTTGTTTTAACCTATGGGGGATTCTAGAGGCGTAGAGGGTGGGAGTAGACTCAAAAGTCGACCAAATCCTTTGTACTTAAATAACTCCTTGAATACTATATGAAATGGATTAATAAGGAATGTATTAAAGAGCTGAGACCCAATGCTTTATAAAAAGATGTCAAGGGCCCTATAAGGATCCTTAATTATGAAGAAATCGTCCATCTAAATGTGCAAATTTTCATTCAATTTCGATCAAAAATACACTAAAAATATTTAGTATGAATATATAGACAGTTTGTAAGGATTTACATTCATAGACTGGGTTTGACATTATATAATTAATATGTAAAATTATCTAGAATTTAACTTATAATAGACGTATGGAAGAGTCCCCATAAAGAAAGTGTCTGTTAATTGAATCAGAATTAATATATTTTTGAGGGAAACTACTACAATACTAGTAGGTTCCATGTATGATTATTATTTCCTTTTGTTTCAAATTAACATTGTTCCATATCTATGATCAAGGAGAGCTTATTATGTGAGGGGGAGCTTCGTATTTCCACCCTTGATTCAACTTCTTTCTTCTTATTTTTTTTGTTGAAACACAAAGGTTTTTGTGCTATATTTGTACTAATAATACCTATGTGTATATGCATAAAAGAGATATAGAATCAGGGAAAAAGTAAACGTGAATCAATCCCATAAAAGAACATAAATTCAATTAGAGTTCTTCCATTTGCAAAAGAACTTTAGTTATCTAGAACATAGTTTACATATCTTTGGGAGGAGAGGGGAAAGAGTTGAAATATATTTCAATTTTGGCTCAAACCCTGGGAGCAGGCTCAATGTTTCATGACTCAAAATTCAACAAATCATTTGGTACATCCGTTTGATATCGATTGAAATTATTATTTATTGATTATGGTATAGTTTATTCACAAATTGAATTTGAATGCAACTCTCCGTGTCCTTGGAGTCGGTTGCTGGGGATTACAAAAAATAAAGTTTGAGTAAGAAGTTAAGAAAAATGGACTAAAGAGTACTTTTTTATTATGAAGAACTAAATTTTTCAGAGTGTTGAATTAATTAATTAGCAAATTTATTATTGCATCATACAATATCGTAAGATTTTTAGCTGCATATAAATCAGTCATCAATTAAGTGAGGATACATTATTCATTCTCACACATGTACTCTCTATTCCTCTAGATTAGGGGTCTCAAAGACTCGTGGCTCCCGGAACGGGCCCGTCTTAATATGAAAAATTAATGTTAGTGTGGCAAGATACGCCTTTTACAGAAATAGTTTAGGTTTAATGTTATATTCATGCTCAGAAAGTTTAAGGCTTAATCTCTGTAAATACAGACATTTGAAACTGAATAAGAATAATTAATTTCTCTAATATGCCAGTCAGTCAGTCAGTCAATTAATATGAGGTTTCTTCAGTCGCCTGTATCTGTTGTATGATAAATTTTATTTATTTATTTAATTCAATATTTTGTATTTGAGAAGATTGAAATGTTTTATCAGCGCTTTTCTTGTGGAAATCCTGATGCGGCCTAGCCTCATCCAGGCTCTTCCTCCAGCAGTCCCCAGGTATAAAATTGAGTTTGAGACCTCTGATCTCGATAGTTAATCTACAATTCCGAAGAATAAACAAGAAGTTGACCATTGCAACACTTGCAATATATCTCTTTGTACTTATAGAAAGTTACAATATGTTTAGAGAGGTTGTAATGTATTACAACCTTTAGATGATAGTAAAATAATCCATAATTCAAATGACATAAGTTACAGATAAAATAATGAAGGATTGACTTTATCATATAAAAAAGAATTTTTTCTTCAAAAAGTTACTTTTATACTCCTCAAAATCCAATCCAATATATCAAAGGAAAGTTGTCAAAAACAAAAACAAAAATATTAAGCATTATCACAGCAAATATTCTAAGTTCTTTTGATGAAGATATTGTTTGGAGGTAAATTCTCAAAAGAGTTGATGCTCTAGTAATCTATTTGGCATTGTGTACTATCCCTGGATCATTTTTGGGATCAATGATCCTCAGTATATAATCATACATACATGTAATTGTAGTCTGAATTTCATGGCTGTAGCTTTTAATGTATGAGAAAAAAAAAGGACGTGTTGCAACGATTCCCGGTCTTTCCTACCTACCGGGTGCCATATATCTATTTCTTCATTTTTGAAATAGGTGTTAACATTGATTGAGAGTGTCTATTTTCAGAGGTCAACCATGTCTGAAAGACAGAATAAGAGGGCTTTATTTTAAAATGTGGGAGAAGATGGGGAGAGACAATAAAAAAAAGATTGTAAAACTTCTCCACGTGGGACATTCTCAAACTAGAATTATAAAACAGGTTGTTGAGGACAGGAGGACTGTTTACATTGTCAATAGACGATTGGAGGCCATCGAGAGAAAGCCTGGAGAAGGTGCTTTGCTCAAGATCTCCTCAAACTTGATAAAGTCATGGTCAATCCGACGAATTCCATGAAGTTCACTCCTAAGAACCTTGGAATCTTGAGGAGGTGTGTAGGGCTGTTAAAAAGGAAGTCCTTGGCAATGAAACAAAAATACAAAAAAAAAAAACACCCTTCTGCTCACACCATCCATCACAGAGAGCCATTGCTTTCGTTACAAAGGACTACTCAACAATCTAAAGTCTCCTTTACTTGATCAAAGACTATGTAGTTTTCATATTTTTTCCTGGATATCAACCCATTGGACTATTATTGTTGGGCGTAGATCGATGACTCTCAAAGCCTGTCACCACCCAAATACCAATACACCAAGGGCTAGTGTCAATACAGTATAGGCGCAGAGAGACAAGGCTATGGTGAAAAGGGCTCGTATTGTCTTTAGGCCCTTTTCTAATGCTCTAATAAGGGCTAAGGGTGGTATCATTGAGATTTAAATTAATGTCAACATACATTTTGATTGTTTTGAAATAGATCAATTGTCCCTACTAAGACAAGTTATTACTAGGAATGTAAATAATATGCAAATCGGGCTTGTAATAAAAAAAGAAAGAGAAAATCAACCTGGTAACTCTGACAATTTGATTAATGTCGAGGGGGGAAGCAACTTGAGCTGTCATGACGTTTTACACAGCTACAAGCTGCTATTCTCCATTATATATACAACAATAAATAATAACATAGATGAGAGGAACAAAATTAACTCAAATTAATGTCAGGAAATTATATATTTTTAACTAATAAATAATTATACGTGGACTTGAGCCCTTTTTGTTTACATTTTATTTGCTTTATTAACCTTAATGCATGTATTCTTCCTTCATGGTAGATCTTTACTATCAGGTAGATGTTCTCCCCTCAGTAGTAATAAAGGACAAATGATAACAGCTTTGGAAAACAAAAAGACCTGTTTGAAGAGCCAACTCCAGTTTTTTATTACAAGGCCGATTTGCATATTATTTACATTCCTAGTTATTACGTTATATCTGATTGAAGTCTAGAAATGATGATCTGAGATGAAAAAAAAAAAACTGCATTATGTGACTCTATGAACTGATAAATTGCAATTCAATCAGCTCCCATTGTTTTGTTGTTGTTTTTTCTCCACTAATACGATACCCCATAGAATATATAACATATGTTATAAATATATATTTTATTGGGACCATATATCAATCGCTTTGTACTTGTTTACATTGATATATTATGTGAGCATTGTCATAATCACAGAGGTCAATAATTGAGTGTATAGACAGAGTACAATGTCTAATCAATATTCCTATATGTGTAACTTACTTAAAAAATAAACCTTTAAGAGAATATTCAGTCAACAATCAGTCAGCACTCTCAATATTATTATATCTATTTTCCAATATGAACTGAATGTGATTATTACTGAAGGAGTATTCAGAGACTGGTTTGAAGGAACATACTTTTTCAATACTTGATACTGACGGTATTTGGGTTAAAAATAAGCACTTTACCAATATATGTATAGGGGAAGTAGGAACTCAATAGGTGGATGTCACAGATGGTTTTATATTCATTGGTTGACTTAATGTTGCGCATTATACTCGATATTTTATTTTTTCCTTAAAAACAAGAGTCAATTTAAATACATGCACTAAATGGAAGTCAACATTTTTGTGGTGAAAAATAAGATAAAAAGTACATATGTAATTACTAAACTATATTAAAAATAAAAAAACTCAAATTGAGCCATCCTTTCTTAAAGTTATTTCATTCTTAATCAAATTAATTTGCAAATTACATGTGCAACAGTCCTTTAACAGCCATTTATTATTAAAAAAAAACATAAAATCTCATCTGCTTGGCCATGAATAAAACAAAACTTGAAAACTCTTTCAAGAAAAACTCCAAGATGCATAATATTTCTCAAAAGCCTTTTGGTAGATAATTCATATACTATTTTGCTATGGTGATGAGGAATAGAATGTTAAGGCCATAGTAATCATGTTTAGGCTGGTTATTTAAAAAAAAAAGATTTAAAAGGTTCATTTGAAGGGGAGTAAAAGTTTTGAATCCTATACAAATTGTGATGGATCTTTAAAAGTTCAATATACGTCGAGTCTGAGTAAAAAATATTTCTATTCAACTAAATCTCAACCATTAGTAAACTATTGTTTTTTTGTATTTTTTTTTTGGATTTTCAATTTATTTATACAATCTAGAAGACAGTATTAGCCTTCTTTATTTGCACCTTTTGACACTTTTATATAATATATATATATTAGATTTACTTACGGATAATCTTAGAGAAGTATTAGGATATTTGTAGGTAAAGAGACTGTCTCATTAATAATGATATAATATAAGATTACTGTATATTTACTTAATATGATTATGAGAGTTACTTTGAGAGCTGTTTGTGGAATTGCTACTAAAAAAAAATCATAACTAAATATATATAAAAAAAAGAAAAAAGTTAAGTAATTGCCAATTGATTCAGCTTAATTTTACACGAGTAAAATGGACCTTTGATTGATTGAACACACATTTTCTGGGACTGGGTCAAAAGAAAAAAATTTGAATCTTAACAGAATAGTTCTTTAAATATATACATACATAATATGTAGGAAAATGACCTGACCCTTTCATAAATAAGTCACTTAATGAAAAGAAAATCACAAATATATAGCACATGGAGTCGCTCTCTTAATTTAAGACACCTACTTAGAATGAAATAGAGTGATGAATTACGTGGCTATTGGTCAAGAAACAGAAGCTATGTAGCAATTTGGACAAACGACGACCACGTGATCAATTTTTGTACAAATTCCCGTATTCAAAAGTTGACTTTTTGCTCGCTAGAGGAGCTGAATTACTCCATAACTAACATTTAATTAACAACTATCAATTCTGCAAAGGGACTTTAAAAGTCTCAAGAGCATAAATTTAAGTGAATTAAATATATAAGTATTTCAAAAGCTTCTCCTAAAATGAGCCCCCAATATATATATATATATATATATATACATAAATGAAGAAGAAGAGTTCTACGGATCCCTGTTTGTTTGATCAACATAGAGAGAAGGAGATGTAGTGTAAAGGAGAAGAAGAAAAGGACCTCTCATTAACATGAAATAAAGGCTCAAATTACAGCAACCCCTTAACATTACATCCCCTTTCTCCAAGTATAGAAACTCAAGCTTTGTAGTACTGTGTCATTAGGAAATACATTCACCATGAGTGCAACAACATCCACAGAGGTTTATTTCTTATTTACATAATATGAACTTATTTATTTATGTAGCAATTACATACATGAAATGCCTCTTCCTTGTATTTATTCCCCCCCCCTCTACTTCCACTTACTTTGTGATTCATTATCATTATTATTATTATTATTATTATTGAACATACTATTTCGAAATCCCTAGCTAAATCCAGGGCTTGTTGTTCCTTGCTCTTTGTACGTATATATATATATATATATATATACAATATGTACCTAGGAAAGCCAATCTAATTGGATTTTCAATATTTGAATAGTTAAACAAATATATCTGAATATATATATATATATATATACATTACAGTTGTAGGAACGTGTATACGTAATTGTTAATTATTTTTTAATTTATTAAGCACTATTTACCGAATTAATTATATACTTTTCTACCTATATACATATAAAAGCAGTAGAGCAAACAATAAAAACAGAGGCTCATCGATTATATGTAGACCATTCACTGCATATTTATGTACTTACTTATTATATAAGCCACTATTTGGTCCCATTTGTCTACTTACCTGCCTATCATTACTAAAATCCCCTCATCATACGTATAGGTATATATAGGAATGTAAATAATTTGCAAAATGCCGCGTGCGAGACTTTGTGGAGTTGGCTCTTTGAACAGGTCTTTTTATTTTTCAAAGCTGTTATCATTTTTCCTTTATTACTACTGAGGGGAGAACAATATCTACTTGATAGTAAAGATCTCGCATGAAGGAATACATGCATTAAGGGTTATAAAGCAAATAAATTGTCAACAAAAAGGGCTCAAGTCCTCGTATAATTATTATTAGCTAAAAATATATAATTTCCTAACATTAATTTCAGTTAATTTTCTTCCTCTCATCTATGTTATTATTTATTGTTGTACATATATATAATGGAGAATAGCAGCTTGTAGCTCAGTCAAACGTCATGACAGCTCAAGCTGCTTCACTCTCAACATTCATCAAATTGTCAGAGTTACCGGGTTGATGATTTTCTCTTTCTTTGATTCTTACAAGCCCGATTTGCATATTATTACATTCCTATATATATATATATATAATATATATATATATATATATATATATACAGAAGACGTTTTCCTCTGCCCACAACCATTAAAAGATTTCTAATATATCCGTTGCCTCTTGAATGTCAGTTTTCATATATGTAGTAGAAGTCTTATGGAGGGGGGGGGGGTCCTTTTCTTTTTCTTTTTATTCTCCTTGGAGCAACCATTGTCAATGTATGTAGGTATGGCTTTTATTATTATTATTATTACTATTATTACTAGATTTTCTAACCTTGAAATAAAATAAAAAAATATGTTCTGAGAACAATGAACGTCTATGAGGTAACACAAAAAAAAAAAAAAAAATCCTGCCAAATTGTTTTATTGTGATGATAAATTAGGTATCAAAGTGTCTTAGAAACGAACAAATGTTATATTTTTGTCTTCTTCTACAATGTGAACAATAAAACAATTTGTTGATATATATACATATTTATATATATATTTTTTTTATATGTTTGCAATGTTTGAGAGTCCCAAAGTCATTATTCATATAAATATGTTATGTATAATAAAGAGAATATATATATATATATATATAAAACATGTCAAATTTGGCACTTGTGTGCCTCTTTTTGAGTCCTTGTCAAAAAAATTTGATGGATTTTTAATGTAGAGGCTCTACCGCTTTTAGAGCGATCTTCTTTTTTGTCTAACAATTTGGTCACAAATGAAAATAAAAACCGAATTCTTCTGTATCATTGAAATAAAATAACTCTCATGAGAGAATTGAAAAACTGTTAAATTGGATCTCTGGACTGAGTAGTTTGTATCAATATTTTGAATAGCAAAAAGTCACGTCTCTCTCTAAAAAAAAAAATTGTTCAAATCTAACTAACTGAATTTTTTTTTTAAGTCGAAATAAATTACAATTAGCTACCAATTATATCCCAATAGAATAATTTAATAATATTTGAGATTGGAGATTCTGTTGAGGTCAATTGACAAATGAGGCCACATATCTTCAAAATGACGGCCTCTCAAGCACTTTTTAGAATAGCTAATTTCGATCAAAAAAAACCTTCTTACTTTTCAAACTTTAGTTTTTTATAACCATGTAGCAGAAAAGTTTTTGGTGCAGACGGCAAATAAAATAACAGATGCTCCTAAAAACGAATCATATACTTTCAAAAATAAAAATAAAACCTTTTCTTAACGTACGTCATCGTACCTATAAATATTTTTTTGACTAAAGGATTCTCAATAGTTTTCACATGATGGAAATAGATCAAAACAAAATTCTCAATGCAGGATGATTGATGAACCATTTTTTTCTTTTTTTAACTCTATTGCTATTGACCTTCTTCAAAATCAAAATCTGTGCTTTTTTTTCTAAATACATACACAAAAAAAATACATGGAAGAAATCAACTCTTTGTGACATTCCACACTGTAATTGTGCCCTAATAATATAATTTAAACTCATGTGATTGAATAGTTATAAAAGGAACTCTTCTCAACAAACTTTAAAAGAAAAGATCGATCCTTTTACTCACATTAAAATTTATAATATTGATTAAAACTTTCGAATCTATTATTAATTATACATCAAATTTTATTTTTTTTGTTTTAACTCATCTCCAATGTATGTATATATATGTGTGTGGTATATTTGAACACTTACACAAATGATGGTTTATTTTATACAGTTTTTTGTAGAAATACAATTGGTAATATATTGGAACAAAAGCTTTTCCCTGACAACTATGTAGAGTAAGGAATAAATTTATATTTATTCTTGTTAAAAAAATCAAAAAAAATCAGAGGTCAAAAGGATTTTGTACGACGTAAATAATGTCTTATGCCTCTACCTAATTCACAAATAAATAATAAATAAATATTCCATAAAATCCTTATAATTAATAAAATCACGGACCCATAAAATGTTGACATATCCTCAAACATGTTAGATACATCTCTAAAAGTAATGTAATGCATCAATCTCTCAAAAGAATTCCTAAACATGTGCACATAATTTGTTTGTAGCTTAGAGCCGATTCAAAATGACTCAAAAATTTAGCTATTTTATTTGTCTAATTCCATGTATTGTTTAGGGTCTTGGAAAGTTTATTGACATCAGTTCATCGATCATCAATTTATCGATGTTAGTTCATGGATAGTAAATTCATCGACTTTTTTCCCTCAATGAATACTTTCAACAGCTTAGAGTAAATTCATGTACATCTATTGCAGCCTCTGATTAGATAAATCAACCACATGATGAACTAGATTTTAATTATAATTTGTCGTTTCCTATTTGCGGGCTTCTTGTCATTCGTCAAGTTATCATCTATCGGAAATAATTATTTTAAATTTAATTAACTTTGATGGAAGTAAACCATTTTCTAAACCATTTTTTTTTTTTTTGCTTTGTTCAATTCGCAACGGGAGGTGTTTATTAAGTTAAATGAGCCTCTGATACCATGGAATAACAAATTAACACCCTTCCAAATCAAAAAATAAATTTTTTAATTTACGGTCTTTTGTCAGAGTTTCAAAGTTGGTTGTCGTACATTTTAGGATTTCTACTTTTTTGGAAATACAGGTCCTAAATATGTAATTAAAATAATAATTTTTTCAAATTTATGTAGAAAATTTCTATATATAACCTTGGTCGGTTTTCATGTGAAAAACCCTGCCAAACAAATTTGCTCTATGCTGTTTAAATTATTCATTGAGAGAAAAATGTCGATGAATTACACAAATCGATGAATGGAATTAATCCATCGACGAATTGACAGTCGATGAATTGATGATCGATGAATTTACCGGACACCATTTCTTTTATACTGATTTAAAGGCAATAAATGCATATTTCAACAAGCCTTAGGCTGAATTGTGATGATAAACAATAAGAAAAAATAAATGGATGCTAAAGAAATATGTGGAAGATAGCTTCACTTCATTTCTTATCGGAGGTACTAAACTACAGGAAAAGGGAGGCGCCTGATAGAAGTTTGAAGTAGCTGCAGTTGGAACATAATTCCCCAAATTGAGTTTCTTGAGACACGGCAGCTAAACGTATTACCAAAGCGAAAGAAACGGAGCTTTTGTATATGAGAGCAGAGAGGAAGCTTTTTCATGGAGGTTTAGCTGCAGAGACAATTAAGAAGGATTCGAGGGTGCATAGTTAGTTATTTCATTCTAAGGTAGACATGCAAAAAAAAAAGTATTCAAATTTATCCATAGTTACAATTGAGGAAAGTAACTTAATTGAAAAACCATAAACAAGTGCAATATAATACATTGAGGTCATAAAGCTTTGAAATTTTAATTTAAAAAAAGTGATTTAGTCTTCCAATGTCTTTCAACATTGAATTAAAGCTTTTGTTTGGATTGCACATAAAAACGCAATTTTTTGACATTTCTCTTATTTAGATAATAAAATTTATCCCATATCTTTGCTTTTAAAATACAATAAAATCTTATCAAAAAATTTACATTTTACTCATGTAATCAGTGCCTTTAATCATGCGTTATTTCAATGCATATTCATTATCAACTTTATTAAAAAAATTATTTATAAAGCTCTCCTTCTATTAAGTTTTTCTAGTTGTGGAAATGTCATTTATTATTAGAGATTTTATGTACAGCTTTCACAAATTATGGTTCTCTCTTTCTTTTTTCTTTTTTTACTACAAATCAGGATCAAAATTGCTTTTTGCAATCCGAATACCATGAACAAGTGGTATATTGTCTACCAGAACTTGACAAATCTAAAAATAGCTATAGCTAAAAAAAGTTAGCTATTATTAAACCCCTTTATTCTGAAATTAGTCACTCATTGTTTTGCTGGGTCGTTAATTATAATTTATATCAAAATCCGGGATCAACATTAAAAAAATTACCTTGGAATTGGGATGCCCTCAATAATTATTTATTTAGGGCTTTTTGTAACTTTCTCTCAGAGGACGAATTATTGAATATAACTTTGTACAACAAGTTCTTTCAATATGTGCCATAAATGTTTGGAAAGTTTGATTTTTTTTTGTATTCAAACAATCGATTTATTAATAATTAAGTAGTGAATACATTAGATTGAGGTCATCCTTAGAGGGACCAGAGACAATAAATGCAGAGGTCCAGGCTTTCCTATGAGCTTTACTATATATAAATACATAAATATCAATCAAACTTACACCTTTTGTTCCAGGAGTACTATTATTCAACGGTGACTTAAACATATGTAGTCAAAAACCGTTGTTTCGAATGGCTAACAAATTATACCTATCAGGTATAATTCAAAAATTCAATTTGAAATTGATTCAACTTTGATCATAAGGATTAAAGCCTTTGATGTACATATTTACATAAGTATATTTAGATACGTTATCAACAGAAATGATGCCACTATACTATTTTTCCTCGTGACATAGATACATAGTTGGCTATAGAGTTGTTCAACAGAAATAGAAATGTCGTCACGCTGTCAATGAAATTTACACCTACAAAAATGATCACGTGAGCGTCATTTTTGTATACATGACGTTATCATGACGAACTTTTTGATATACACAAAAATACAATGTATTCTCCCTTCAGCTGTTTTTCATCAGTTGACTCTTTTGATTTTGAGTAGCTGACTCTACGTGTTATGAGGTCAAAAAGAGTATTAATATTGTTTATAAAATCTATTTAATCAAGAATGCCGCGGCCTTTTTTTTTTGAATTATTGAATAATAAACAAGTTTTAACGATTTATGTGTATACTAATGGAATTATTAAATGTATGGTATATCTAAATAATATCTCTGTCCAATATTAAAAAGTACGCAACAAGGAAAATACAGAAGGTTAGTAGCTACCAGTTGTTTTTTTTCTTCAAATTTTTCCCTTTCCTTGTGAGAATCGAGGTTGCGAGTGCACAAAAAGCTCGTTGTGTATCTGTATTGTACATTACAATCTTTTTTCCTAAAAGAAAGAAAAAAAAAGACCCAAATGACGTTAATAGACGTTAGCCAGTTTACCTTTGCAAGAGTGGAGTTATTCTTTATTTAATAGTAGAAATGAATTGTTATCAGCTGAGCAATATATCAATGAATCCTCGGAATACAAAAAGTATGTCATTCCTTTTGTAAACTCCTACCTTAATATATATGTTACAAAGGAATGTAAATAATATGCAAAATACCGAGTGCGAGACTTTGTGGAGTTGGTTCTTCGAACAACAGGTCTTTTTGTTTTCCAAAGCTGTTATCATTTTTCCTTTATTACTACTGAGGGGAGAACAATATCTACCTGATAGTAAAGATCTCGCATGAAGGAAATCATGCATTGAGGTTAATAAAGCAAAGAAAATGTAAACAAAAAAGGGCTCAAGTTCTCATATAATTATTAGTTAAAAATAAATAATTTCCCGACATTAATTTCAGTTAATTTTCTGCCTCTCATCTATGTTATTATTTATTGTTGTATATATAATGGAGAATAGCAGTTTGAGGCTTAGTAAAACGTCATGACAGCTCAACCTGCTTCCCTCTCAACATTCATTAAATTGTCAGAGTTACCAGGTTGATGATTTTCCCTCTCTTTGATTCTTACAAGCCCGATTTGCATATTATTTACATTCCTAATGATAAATATATATATATATATATATATATATATATATATATATATATATATATATAATGCATAATATATGTAAATCCAATATAATAATAATGATTATAAGTTTTTCCAAGTCTTTGACAGAGTATCAAAGCATTTTCTCTCTACTCCCTCCCTAAGAGAATCAATCCTAATAATATCAAAAAATTTCAAAATGTTATTTTGAAAAATAAAAAAAAATATTTCTTTATAAATAAATACCCAAAAATATACATACATACAGAGTAAATAATAAGTTTAACGCTTTCAATTCTGTAAAGTATCAGAAAGTATTATTAACTAAAAGTTATGTTTTTTGAGGTCAAAATTTGATTTTATAAAAAAAATTGTAACTCAATCCGTTTCTCTAAGAAATTATGGGCTGTTCCTCTGGGTGTGAAGAGAATTTTTTTTCATCCTTAAAAATCAGGACTTTTTTTTGTACATTCTTCTTTATTGTTATTTTCTACTTGATAAAATATATATATCACCTGTAATGTACATTTTATAGGTGATATTTTATAAAGCATTTTCTGTTGATATATTAATAATAAAACAAAAACTCCCTTCACACCCAGTGGGACACAAAGAACTAGGACTTGAATAATTTCTAACGGTTGCGTTAAAACTAAAAGACATTTGTAACTTATAATTCTTTGAGTAGTTATTAACAAATAATTTCCTTGAAAAACGAAAAAGTTATTTTGGTTATTCATGATTCTTTTTTGCACCGTGTAAAAATCGATTTGTTGCTCAGTACCTTGAAAAATATTCAAATCAAATTTTTATAACTATGAAATATGAATAATAGCTTGACATCTTAGCTATCAAACAAAAAAAGAAAACAAAAATTGGTTAACAATGGAGCGCTTTAGCACATTTTGAATTCATGGGACACTGGTGTCCCCTGGGTTCGAGAAGGTTAAGAGATATCATAATTGACGTTAATTTTTTTTAGCACTTAACCCATCAATTTGATTTATGACCTCCTTCAAATCCATGTAGATCTGAACCCCAATCGATTAATTGTTGTAGATAGAGTCAAGTGTTGAGGGTGCTTCTTCTGAGGCTAATTTGAAATAATAATTTTTTGTATCAAGGCATCAACAAAAGAGCAACCCTAGAGCAACAACCAGCTCATTTCAAACTCCCTTATCGAACTTATGAAGCGGCTATAGACAGGGGTTAAATTAAGGAATAAGTTATTTAATAAAAAAACAACTTAAAAGTAATGGTTTTTTTGGGGCTATTCCCTCAATTTAATTTTGCCTTATTAATTATTGTGTAATCTTTAGAATTTATAAATATGCAATTAATGAACATAAATAGATAAAAAACCATTATTTATTTATTTATGGAAATGACTGACGTCATTAATTTATATATATATATATATCTATACAATAAATCCTCAAGTTTGTTTGTGTGTCCGTAACCCCTCGTATCTCCGGAACCCCTTACCCTATGGTCATGAAATTTTGTATGCGTAATCTACACGTTATATGAAAGATTTCTACGGAAATTTCGAGAAATCGAAAAAAAAAATTTCGCGATTTTTTTTTTCAAAAATTTTTCAAAAATTTTTGTCGCTCCAAATTTTTTGGCGGAAAAATTTTCGACCTTTCAATTTTTCTTTAGGATTTTTTTTTTTTGCGATTTTATGATACTCTATTACCGTGTAAAGAATGTAAAGAAGGAAAGACGAAAGTTTACGTACCGGACATCAGTGAACCCACCGGAGTTTAATTCAAAAAATGATCAATAACCTTTTCCCTTGAAATGCTGCTCAAGGAAAAAAGACATGGTTCATAATGGAATCATTCATTCTTTTTCTCCTCACACAAGCATGCAAACAGCCATAGAATATAGCAGTTTAAATAGATACATATAATATATTCTATTTACATATATATATACCGAAAAGTCCTATATTCGAGAAGGACCCATAATTAGCAGATCTTAAAAAAAAAAAAAAGAAAGAAAGAATGTATATAATATGAGTATGCATAATATTATAAGAACAAACGATTTGGCAATCAAATTGGACCCTTTATTCTTTCTCTCTGAATAACAAGTTTTTAGAAAATATGAACGGAATTCTTTTTATATATGTACATATATATATATATATATATATATATATATATTTAGAAACATGTAGAATATATATATATATATATATATATATATATATAAATAAACAATGGAAGATATTATTGTTCTATTGTTAAGTGAATTTTTTTTTTTTGTGTGTGTGTGGGCTTATAAGGGGGGGGGAGGGTTATTTCAATATGATTTCAAAAGATTTTTTTTTCTCCTCTAGGTATTTCTTATCTCTCTCTCTCTCTCTAACAAAAATTAATTATACAGTCATATATATATATATATATATATAGGGCTGTAATAATTTTGCATTACTCACCTATTTATGCTAGTAAGTAATGGTGTTGAATCATCATCTGAATGGTTGGTTTATCATCATCATCTATTGATCAAATAGAGACAAGATGCTGGAAGTTATATATATATATATATATATATATCTAGAAGCTCTTAGTTAGCCAGCCCCCCTTCCCTCCCTACACACCATAAGGGGCGTGTGTGTGTCTGTGTGTGTGTAATGTTACGACTCATTAAAGGATCCACGTCGTTTATGAGGTAATTGTGTGTACGCGTACATTATTATTATTGCTGGTTGTATAAATATCATGTGGTTATAGGATATTCTACATTATGATAGCTAGTCGGTCTGTGTTGACCAGAGCGGAACTTGGAAATAACAATAATAATATTGAAAAACAGCAAAACAAAATAAGAAATCAAAGGGTGGGTTAGTGAATAAGGTACCATACGACCAATGGTTTACAAAGGCTTCTCTATTTATATATATATATATATATATATCTTATGTTATATTATGTAATATGCATGTAACGTATAAAATATATATATATATATATATATATATATGAGCCTTCAATTTCAATTGAAAAGCAAATGAAGGAGAGGGGGAGATAAGGATCTGGTTGTAATAAGAGAAAGAGAGAGAGAGAGAGAGCGTTTCACTATTTAAGTATCCACATCTGATGATAAAAATGTTTTATTTTATTTCTTTATATTTTTAATAGAAATAAATTTAATTTAGTTTATTCAGTACTCATTCAAAATGTACACATTTTAAGAGTAAACCAAGTCTTTGTAGCTAGTAGTATAAATTTAGTTCATTTTCACTTTCTCTACTATATCAATATAGGGGTTTCTTTATCAATTGATCCATTCTGTCTTCATTACTAAAGCATTATCTCAAAAACATACAAACTTACAAATTACTTTTTTTCTCGTAACAGCTGTCAATTCATCAACTACTCGCTTGCCTTAAATTAGCATGTTAACTGGGGTGTAAAGCACATCAGCTTTTGTTAAGCTGTGAACAATCCCCCATTATACATTATTAAAGAACAATCCTACAATTAGGAAAAATCAATTAAGTACTAATTGATTTTAAACCTTTTTCTCTCCGAGATACAATAACGATATCCGTGTATTAGACATTCAAAATGATATAATCTTTCCATATCTCAGGTCTCCTGACCTTATTGAAAGTATGTATTTAGTATACATACAAAATTCCAAGTAAGAAAGAGCCTGCACTCAAAACATTCATGACTCTAGGACAGGGGTGTCAAACATACGGTCCGCAAAGGGGTTCAATCAGGCCTGCAGGAGGATAATTTGAAAGTGGAAAAAATACATTGAAGATATGGATTAAATTTTTTAACTAAATGACTTATCCGCTAGAGGCGCATGTTAGTCTTTCTTTATTAGTCTCATGTTGTAATCTCATGCAAAGTTCATTATTATAGATATTATATAGCATTCATAGCAAATAATTAGGATAACTAACACATATTTTAACTAAAATTAGATAATCTTAATCAATATTTATTTATTTTTTGTTAAATCAAAGCAGAATTAATTGAATTTACGAAATTAGCTAATAAAATTGGACTCAATACCCTGTTTTATATGAATTTAATGTTGGAATTTTTTTTTCATATATCTAAATTTATATTTCCCAAGTATAAAGTAACTACCTAATATTATTAGGTAATAATAATATTTATTAATGACTTGCATTATACATATTAAAGGATCTTAAAAAAATGCATCGTCTCTTTCCTATTAAAAATCTTAGGTATATTATTTAGACTTAAAGTAGACATATATAATAAAATACTTAAAATTAAAAGCAAAGAGCAATTTCCATGGAAATCAAAAGTAGTACATCATTTATATATTATTGAGGATCATAGCTACCATTATCGTGACCATGATCTTAAACAAATCATTCTGCAGAATGTTTCTTTATGATTTTATAAGTCAAGTCAGTTCGATAAATGATTTTGAATCACTCTTAATTCATGTTCATGTCATACGGGTTTATTAGCCTATTAAAAGAAATTAATGTTTTGTGAATGAAGGAATGAATGAATTATGACTTTTTTTCATGGACAAAGCTCATTCAACCATAATCAATTAAAAGACGGGGAAAGAGTCTATAAAAGTGAAGGTTGTTTTTACCTCAAATGCATTTTCTTAATTCATTTTTCTTTTTTTTTTCTTTCTTTGCTTTAAGTATTATGTGAACGATAAAAAAGAGTTTGATTATTGATTGTAATTATAGATTTCAATAATCAAAGGAGGGAAAAGGTAATTACATCTGACTTTTAACGTTATCACACACTATGTTTTTTTTTTTTATAAGTAATATACTTATTAAGTGTCTTAAAATCCATTCCAATGCTTATTAATATAAATGAATCCTCTTGACAGGGACAAATGAGGTCATTGGGAGTAAGGAGAGGATGTACTTATACATAGGCATAGTAGTAGTAATAATAATAATGAAAGCAGTAGCTTCAGAAATGAGAATCAATTTAAATTAATACGTATTGAAAGTTAAAAGGATTTTGAAACCACCTTTTTTTTTTCTTTATCAGGTCAATTAATCTGATTTATTAAACTAGTGTTACGGGAACTTTGCCCGTATTTTCCATGCACATCAATTTCTATAACATTGTGCTTCAATATCCTTAATTCATATGCGGATTTAGGGAGGGAGGTAGTCTCTATATATTTATGTTAGGTCGTCAAAATAAAGTCTCAAGTATTTGGTATACATATATGTAGTTTCATTAAAGGCTAGTCCTTAAATATTCTATTTGAATTCTGTTCGCATATTTCTTTAAAAAAATTCAGAACCTTACTATCCACTTGCTTAGAGTTGAGTATACTCTCATAGTTTGGGAATGATGAATATATAGACCATATTCTATTAATGGAATGACCTCAAGTCCAATATGTAATGTAGAGTCTTTCATCTTTTGAGTCCATTGTCAAGCCTGGAGTTTTTAATTTTGAGGTAGGTTGAACAATGTCTCAAGTCTTCAAAATGCAATAGAGGACTCAAAGTCGAGTCTCGAGTGAAAGTCGTTTTCCTATGAATGAATATACTACAATATGTACAAGTTAAAATTGATGTGACACACAACTTGAAAAGGCATACATTGAAAACTTTTAATGTTCAAATAATTAACAAACTTGATTTAACCTAAAGTCGTCCAACCCTGGTTACTACAATCAACTTTTGGGGTTAATTTATTGGACTAAAGTCACGATACAATCATAGTACTCATCGAGGAAAATATATGTAATATACACATAGAAATACAGATACTTTCTAATGGTACCCCTATCATTAGACAGACACAGATATGAATATCAAGCCATTAAATCAAATGGTTAGAGTGCAGAGATTGTTATGCGTCATGACGATGAACCCTTTGTCAAGAAATATTATATATAACAACAATAATAATAAAAAGAGTTTCACAAGGGATCTTATGATGATTATGATCATGACAAAAATATGTCATACGGCATACACAAAGTTTAAAAAGTTTTTTAATGAAAAAATTCATCATGTAAGTACTTAGAAACTACCATCCATTTTATTAAAAAAAAAAATGAGATGCCATTTTTCATTTGTAAAGAAATAATGAAAGATATATAGGTATGCCTATGTAATTGACCCGGGGTTCATTTACAATATATCTTCAATATAGTCTTCAACTACCAGGTCTATATCTATGAAATGAGGCTTAATTTTTCAATTACTAACATTTATTGTGAAAAAATGTTGACGAATTTAATCTTCAAAATAATAACCATAGCTAGCAACATATTTTTCTCATCTCTGGGGCAATTTGTGGATGCCACACCAAAAAAAATTGCCTGTCTTTGGCCGCAAAACAATCATTCAGCTATTTTTTGGCTTCTGCTTGAGAATTGAAGACCTGTTCTTTTAATGTGTGACCCATGGATGCGAATAAGAGATAATCTGATAGTGGCAAGTCTGTTGAGTAAGCCACATGCACCAACGGTTCGTCTCCACCAATTCCCGAGTCGCTTTTGTTCGATATGGCGGTATATTCTCATCAACAAAAATTACTTGGTGACGCCAGGCGAAATATTCTAGGCGTTCTTGTCGTATAGTGCTCTTCAAATCGGTCAATTGTCGTTGATAGCTTAACATAGCTTTACCGGGCTTAACATTATCTTTGTTCAAAAGTGCTTCTAATTCGATGTCCTCAATCTTTTTCGGTGGCCGGCCATGTTCCTAGTTCTCCACGAGTAAATTACCACTTTGGAATTTTTTCAACCACCTCAAGCACTGTGCTCTGCTTAGAGCACGTCCATTGTAAGCTTCTACAAGCATTTGATGTGCTTCTGAAGCGTTTTTCTTCAAATGATCATTGAAAATCAAGGAAGTCCGCAAATCGTGGTTTAAAGGCACGAAATTCGACATTTTTAAGAAGGAACAAAAATGCGTTGTTGTTGTTCTTGTTGGTTGAAACTTCACCACAAACAATGAGCTGAGTATTATTTGTCAGATGACAGACGAAACAAATAAGACATTTGGAATAGTTTAAAAGACCTCCTAGCAACATTTGTTGCCTTATAGCTGAAAGTTTCATTAGATAGATATAGACCTAACATATCATCCCATATCCCAGGACATGAATGCTAAAAGCGAGTGTCATATATATTTATTAAGTAAACAGCACTAAATAAATATTTACTCTTGCTTTTAGCATTCATGCTCTTGGGTCAAAGATCTCTTTGATCTGTATATGGGATCAAATACAAGATTAAGCAGAAAATCCCTATCAAATAATATATAAGTAAATGTTAGATTCCAAGAGTATCCAAGTCAAAGACAGGTTCCTTTTTTTTTTTTATTCTGCATTTTTAAACACAATTGATATAATCAACCAACTATTGTGTAAATATTAAAAGCCTCAGACTACAGATATAGTTAAAAAACAACACATTTATATTGTTTTTTTTTTTGTTTATAATAGTAAAAGAAAATTTTAGATATTGTTTCAAGGACCCACAATTTGGCGTCCCTTTTAGAAACACATTTTTGATAGTTTTTGACCCATTTCTCACCAATTAAAAAATATCCCTTGTACATGATAGTCTATCAAAAAAGAGCAAACAAAAAAAAACCAAACCCTGTTATTGAAATATGCCTCCTAACAAAAATGAATTGTCAGATCTTCACCCTAATTCATAATATATGTATATCCTTTGACTCATGTTACAGTTTGCATAATAAACTCAAAGTGGACGCCATATTGAAGGCATGGTTATTGATTTATAAATAATATATATGTATGTGGATTTAGTGTTATTCAGCATAATGGTCATATTACAGCAGTGGACTCAATATTTGATTGTCAAACAACATTTAAAGTAATGTTTAATTTGAAACATGTCATATTTAAAATCCATTATTTTCAGAATTGACATACTTATATATATATGTACTAGCAGCAATAGATAATTTCTTAATTACAATCTACTCTATAACTGATTTTTATTTAGTGGATGTAATGCTATAAATAATCGATTAAAGAAAAACCCTACAAAAAAAAACAACAACAACTAATGTAGGTATATTTAAAGAATAAAAGATTTGTACTCTTATAAAATCATGCTTTGAACAAGATGGCCGACAGCTATCAGAATGATGACGTCATCTCTTGACATTCATATATATATATACACACTATGTTTGTTTTTTCTTCTCCAATTCCTTTTTTAAAAGAAGAGCATATCGATTGATGAACTGGTCTAATGAATAGAGGAATAATACATATAGTCTCTTCGGAAATAATATCATAAATCATTGTGTCTTTAATTAAAAATACAAAGATCATTCCTACACTTTTCTATGTATGTGTAGAAATGTCAAATAAACCGGTGACAGGACTAACACACACGTGTGTCATGTCCCTTCTTCTTCCAGGAAATGATAATGTACTAAACATAGTTCTACATATATGTATTGTTAATACTCTTGTTATTATTGTTATTGACATAATATTGTCTATAAAATAAATGATTGGTTTGCCATGGGGCGGTGAGAGAGTTGACAAAATTCCCGTGAATACTTTTTATATTTATATATGTATGCTTCGTTTTGCAATAATGATTCATGAAAGAGGTAGTTAGTAGTAGTAGTTACATGTGACCCTTTGATATGTATGTATATTGAACCAACAAAACCTACTTACTTTCCCTTAATAACCACTCATGTACTTAGCTAGGAAGTATGTAAAAAAACCCCTATTAATGTGGTTGAGTCAATAACTTATATGAACTCTCTACTCCGCCCAAATTGATTATTAATTCATTATTCAACAACAACAACAACAACACAACAAAATGGGAATTTCCTTCGAAATCCCCTGTTAGAATGACTAATTACTACAACGTTTTTACAGAACACGCAAATTGCATTAGGTAAGTTCAAACCTTGCGGTCACCATGTTTGATGCATAAACGTATATGTATAGTTGATATATATAGAAATGTAAATAATATGCAAAATGCCGTGTGCGAGATTTTATGGAGTTGGCTCTTGGAACAGTACTTTTTGTTTTCCAAAGCCGTTATCATTTTTCCTTTATTACTGAGGGGAGAACATCTAGAATAGCAAATACAATGTTAGAAAAGGGCTCAAGTCCTCGTATAATTATTAGTTAAAAATATATAATTTCCTAGCATTAATTTCAGTTAATTTTCTTCCTCTCATCTATGGATGGTATACATGATGTTATTATTTATTATTGATGTCTTCATTTGTATACGTATATAATGGAGAATAGCAGCTTGTAGCTCAGTAAAACGTCATGACAGCTCAAGCTGCTTCCCTCTCAATATTCATCAAATTGTCAAAGTTACCAGGTTGATTTTCTCTTTTTTTTATTTTACACACCCCATTTGCATATTATTTACATTCCTAGATAGATATATATATATATATACATTCATAAAACAAAATGAAGAAATTTCTAAATGACAAATATTTGAGGAAACTTTACAAACATTGAATGGTAAGCACACGATGCATAGGATTGAGACGGGAATAATAGAAACAAATTAATATTTGAGAATGAGATCACGAATGAAATGGGTTGGATTTGTTTCATTTAATTTTCTTCCAGATATAAAATAGGGACCATCAAAGTAGACGAATTGGAGAAATACTTAATTGTTGGACTACACTCATTGAAACTTAAATGAATATGGATGTTTTAACAAATTTTAATACATATTAATTGAGTTTGAAATATAATAATGAGAGAGAGAGAGAGAAGAAATTTTGGTTTTGAGGCCCAATTTCTTTATTTGTGGACCCTTATTTGTGACGTTAATTAATTAAAGTTAGGGCTGTCATTGCACTATTATACATAATTATGAATCTTCTTAACTTAATTTCTAATCATAGTTGTTATAGCCACATATAAACTACAAATCTATATAATCTAAGATAACCACAACTAATATCATTATTTATATTTATGTACGTTGTGATATTTACATCTTATCAATTAAAAGCACAAAAAAAAAACAAGAAAAAAAAAAAACTTTTGTTAAAGGACAATTAATTACCACAATAAAAATACTTTCTAAAAATATTTTGATTTTTTTCTTATATATATATATATATATCTAATTAATGCATTTGTTTTTTTTTTAATTAAAGTTTTGTGCTTTCTATGAAAAAAAAAAAAAAGTTTTTAGGGAGGAAGGCATATATATATATATATATATATATATATATATTGTGATTGCTAAATCTTGTAGCTTTTTTCAGCATGTCATTTTCACAACGTTTCCCGGATTTTAAAAAAAATAATAAAAAATCAAACTTTATGCCTTGTATTGTATGCATGCATCTCAAGGCCTTGTTTAGGGAAGGAAGATACAAAATATTTTGATTATCCCTTGGAACGTTTACTATATATATGTATGTACAAACTGTTAATACGATGACGTCACACATTCAAATGTCCATCCCAATCCTCACGACGTGCTTTTTAGGATATACTAAAAAATACACTGTATTCTCCCTTCAGCTGTTTTTCATCAGTTGACTCTTTTGGTTTTTAAAGTAGCTGACTCTACGTGTTAGTAACTCAAAAAGGGTATTATTATTATTATTTATGATTTTGATATATTATAAAAAATATACTAAATTGCGCGCCCTTTTTTTGAATTTTTGAATGTTATACAAGTATTTGATTTGTACATTGGTATAATTTATCAATGTACATAGAACTATATCCAAGGTATAGCTCTGCCCAATATTAAAAAGTTGGCAATAACGAAAATGCAGAAGGGTAGATGCTACCAGTTGTTTCTACAAATTTTCCCTTTTCCTTTTGAGTGTCGGGATTGAGAGTGCAGAAAAAAAAGCTTGTCGTGCCTACTGGAGAGGAAATATTTTATAATTAAGAATGTAAATAATATGCAAAATGCCGCGTACAAGATTTTGTGGATTTGGCTCTTCGAACAGGTCTTTTTGTTTTCCAAAGCTGTCATCATTTTTCCTTTATTGCTACTGAGGGGAGAACATCTACCTGATAGTAAAGATCTTGCATGAAGGAATACATGCATTAAGGTTAATAAAGCAAATGAAATGTAAACAAAAAGGGCTCAAGTCCTCGTATAATAATTATTATTAGTTAAAAAAATATAATTTCCTGACATTAATTTCAGTTAATTTTCTGCCTCTCATCCATGGTATGCATACATAATGTTATTATTCATTATTGATGTCTTCATTTGTATATGTATATAATGGGGAATAGCAGCTTGTAGCTCAGTCAAACGTCATGACAGCTCAAGCTGCTTCCCTCTCAACATTCATCAAATTGTCAGAGTTACAACCAGGTTGATGATTTTCTCTTTCTTTTTATTTTACAAATACTCATTTACGTATTTTTTACATTCCTATTTATAATTATACTATACATAATGAGCGCCCTCTGGTTGATGAATAAATATTATCATTACTATTATGTTAGCTCTTTGATGGCTGAACGAAAGGTGAGTTTGTACATCGCAGGCTCTTTTCGGAATATATGTACATTAAAGTGGCCTTTAAGACCCATGATGCAGGGTTTTTGAAAACTTGAAATCAATTGACTGTTCCTACTTTTGATATTCTTACTCTGTAATCCAAAAGAATGGAAAAAAATTGCAAAAATAATACAATATAAAAAAAGTGTTATTTTTTTCATTTAATCGTTCTAATGTATAGAGATTTGTTGGGAAGTTGATTCACGTTATATAGTATGTATGTGTTACTTATGAAAATGAGTCGGTTTATAAATATTCGATCCAGTTCCGTCTGTTCTAATGACTATCAACTATAATCAAAGCTGTATTAATTTTGATTGGCTATTTAACTTTCTGTTATGTACATATATTATAAAGTTTCCTATGTATGTTATATGTACAAAGCATTGTAAACTCAAGCCACAGGGCCACTATCCCATTTCTTCATGAGCAATTAATAGGAACGAATCAATTTGTAAAAGGATAATATGAGTAATTAAGTCAAATAAATACAATTTTATTTGTTGAATGATAATTTATTTTTCTTTAATGCTTAGAAAAGAGGATACAAAGCCATAAAGAAATAAAAAACTTTAAATAAAATTAAAAAATTTACTGTTAGAACTAGACTCTGATCCTCTGTTCTAAATTTCCCCATGTAGGATCAATACACAACTTATACAACTCTTCTTCTTGCTTCATTGTCCATTTTTAGAGACACCCTGGATCAGTGTTGGATAGTAACGCCTTACATTACTGTATTGTAATGATGAGTAACGAGTAATGTATCAGTATTACATTACTCAAAGAATAATAAGTCATTTAATTAGATCATTCATTCGGAATCAAATCGCTAAAAGAGTTGTTTTTTCATCTCAGTAACTTCGAATTTGATGAAATTTTATTTACATTATCTTGCAAACTCCAAATGTATTTTATTTTATTTTTGCAATTCGATGATTCGTTTCCCAGGATATGGAGAATTTCTTTTCTATTGCAATTTTACGTTGAAAATCATCAAATATAATCATTAATCTTAAAAACTTATAAACTTTTAAACATTTCAACAAATAATGTATTTTTGAAAAGTAGAAACTTTGGAAATAAAGTACTATAATTTTTTTTTTTTTATTATTCGAGATCATTTTTGGGCCATGACATTTAACCATAACTTTCTGGATCAAATTTTATCCTTCTTAATTTGAAGTCATATTTAAACTTTGAATGTCATCCGCAAATATTTCATCAAGTTAAAGAAAGTAATTTATTTTTTGGTAATTTTGATATATAATATTTTGATCTAAATTAGATGATAAATATACTACATTTCATATTTCTTTAAGTAGAGGTAAACTTTAAATAAATGCTCAAGTGGTTAAATGTATAAGAATAAAAATTCTAAATACAAGAGACTTTAAAATAATAGAACTTGAAAAACGAGTTTAGAATGTTAAGACTCAGTGAATATGATTCAAAGTGAATCAAAAATACAGGAGAAAGGTGGCGTCTGTCTTGCTTCTTTGACAAAAATGTGAAGAATAAAGTACATTAATCCAACTGGTAGAAAATAAATGTACCCAACTACCCCCACTGATCAGTAAAGCTGTCTACACTGCTGATGGAGTGTAAAAATGACTTCTACCACATGAGTGAATATTGAGTCTATAAATTGACATTATGATCTGATGCCATTTTTTATTTAATCTCTAATTAATCACATCTTACAACAAATTACTAGGTGCAGACTATTCTGCAGACTGGGTTCAAGCTCAACTCCCGGATTTTTTTAGTAAAGGTAAGTGGCCATCTAGGAGTCCAAATTTGAATCCTTTGGACTTCTATGTGTAGTTAGTCAAAGCTTAAAGAACAAACGTTGTAGATCCCCCATGATTTTTGGAAAGTCCCAAGTCCAAGTTACTACGAGAGTGGGCCCTGATCCCCCAAGAAGTGCCAGCTGTGAAGCATTTCCTTCTACTTTGAGGGCAATGTTAAAAAATAAAAAGAGTCATATCAACACAATTGATTCATATTATACTATGCATAAACTTGAAATTTCTTCAAATATTATTTGTTTTTCATACATTTTCCCATTGAGTTATTTGAATAAACATGTGTTGCAATAAATAGGGCGGACCCTGTATATAAGTCACAATGTAATTTTTTATTTCGAGGAAAGTAGAGGGAAAATGTTAAAAGAAGCTTCTTGAAGGGACTTCCTAGGCGCTTCCGTACTGTGCCTTTGAAGCATCATATGGCTTTTTTAGTTTCATATATATTATGGTTTACAAAGTCAAGCCTTTGAATTTATGTTATATTTCAATCAGTTCTCATTAATCTATATATATATACTAAGACATATTCCCTGTATTAAAAATATTTACAAAAAGAAATTGGGATAAAGTCAATTCATTTACTTAAAAGAATATATAAATATATATACTACATATATTGTTTAAGAACAAATATCGAACTTTATACTTTAAATAATACATACTTTGTACATTAAAAAGTTGAACATGTCAAGATAGACGTACTATTCTGTGTATATACTTAATATATACATGGCTGTCTTATGGTTCTATACCAACTTTTTAATTAGAGCATTTTAATTTATTAATTATTATTAAAATCTATTATATTAAGCTTACTATAACCATAGACGTATGGTGAGGTGCTTTCCATGGGAAGTTTGACCTAGTGTGACAATAGTAGACTAACTCTTAAATATTATGTCTCACTGAGATTCGGTACAGTAAATAGATGGATAGAAGGAAAGAAAAATTCTATTTGGATCAATGCTTTTCATTTGTTTTTTAACTTGATACATCTTACTCATGTGAGGAGCAATCTCTTTCTAATATATTCACGGTTGAATCCTGTTGAATTCCATACTCGACTATATTTTACAAATTCCTAGGAATAGAAGTGAAAATTACCTCGAGGATCATGAAGGGTCCATGTCCTTAACAGAATCCGTTCTGTGACAGCAGCATCAAGAGGGGTTCTAAGGAAACTGATCCATTGATGCGTGAATACGTTTAAAAGAGACGATGCCATTGATTGTAAAGTAGAAAATTATCCTTACGCTGAGAGATTCGTTTAAATTTGGAAGTGCGAATAGAGTGAATAATAACTGCACACAATATACACGTCGAGCTTTTTTGTCCACTCGCAACCTCGACTGACAAAAGGGAAAGGAAAAATTTGGAAAAACAACTGGTAGCAGCTACCCTTCTGTAATTTCCTTGTTGCCAAATTGTTAATATTACGCAGAATTTATTATTTAAATATACTATATATTTATCAATTCTACTAATCACAAACCAATCGTTACTACTTGTAATATATTCAAAATTCAAAAAAGAGCGCGCAATTCTTGATTTAATATATTTTTTATGCATCAAAATCATAAATAATAATAATACCCTTTACGAGTTCATAATACGTAGGATCAACTGCTTTAAATCAAAAGAGTCAAATGATGAAAATCAGTTGAAGGGAGAATATAGTGTGTTTTTGTTATTCCCAAAAACCTCGTCGTGATAATTAAAAAAGAGTCCGTATTACGTCATTGGCATGAACATAATGAAGGTGAAGGACAAACGTTATAAAGCATTAAAATTGAAAATATAAAAACCTTATTTATTTATTTTTTTCATTTGAAGACCCCTAATTACAGTACATCATTTACTTGCTTATTTGTAAAAATTGGTAGTCTTGAACATTACTCAACTACCGTACTACCGGTATGTCCTAAAAACCAATTGGACAAAGTACTCAAATTGAAACAACTAGAAATATTATAACTCAAAAAACAAATGAGTCGTCATAGATTTAGTATTCTTTGCGCATAGTGAAAATACTGGGAGACCATACTTTCTCTCTTAAATTAATTTGAGATACATAAAATACAGACTGCAACTTATTTTAAGCTGTCCCAAGGTGGCTCTAGGAGGAGGGGGGTGTAGAGGATATTTGATATAAAATATGTTCTAGAACATTAAAATAAATTGTGTTTTAAAAAAAAACAAAAATTAAATCTGTTTTTAATAATAAAAAACAAAGAAAAAAAATCCAAATTCTGAATTTCCATTGGGATTTACACACCTAATAACACTTTTGTCAAATGATGACAATGGCTCTCTTCCCCCCTCCACTCACACAGCCAGCGTTTCGTTTCACATAAAAGAATATTTATGAAACCGGCTCCTCTGTTGAGTGAAAGAATCTGACAACAACACACCATTTATGTGTTGTCTCGTGTATGAAGCTGCATGACTAGATCTGACCCAGGATCTACCTTGGACTTGTGTATTTCCTCCCACAGACTCTTTATTGAGCTTCATTAGTAGAGAAGCTTAGTTACTTTTTATGTTTTCTACTGCCTTGTGTAATGGTAACCAGTGTCAAGGGTGTTTAATATATTAACCTATCGCCACAAATGGATGAATAGTCGTAAATGCCACGGGAAAATTGCTTAATTTAATGCAATTCAAATTGTACATAAAGGGATATTTTTACATGACACTCTGACCGAAGAAGTTACAAAATACCGCTTGATTTTACCGGCCAAAGCCTCGTAAATCTTTGCTAATGGAAATATTGCCTATGGAGGGGAGCCTTCGATACTTAAATAGCATTAGTGCATGGATACTACTGCAATTATATTGAAATAATAAGTTTATTATACACTTTCAACTAAATTATCAAGAGATCTTCGCGGAAATTCTTCCACATTGATCTATAAAAGAATGAACATAAATTACAAAAAAAAAAAAAAAGTATTAAGTGTTTTTCCTTTTCTAATCACAAAACTCTAATATTTCTACTCTACAAGGGACTCACATCCCTCCTGGTCAACGGCATAAATTTAAATTAATTCAATCGTGCACATACATATTTTATTTATATATGTAGAGCTCATTTAGAATATGTAAAAAATTTAAATACTACTGAGTACTTCAATACTTGATACAAAAAAACAAAAATCTATTCTCATGCAATATATGTATAAGTATATGCTTTAGGTCGCCTCTTTCTTATAATAAAAAATGAAATGACTTTGCATTTTAAAAATGTAACTTAGAAAGAAAGGAAATATCAAAAGAGCAGAATTTAATCATACCAACAATTTGTAAGGCATATTTTATTCATCATTCCTCCATGATATAAAATATAGAATTGTGTTCCTATGTCTATCCAAGTACATATATATATATATACCTAGGCATATAAATAAGTAAGCTTGTATTATTTTTTTTTTCTTATCAACCTTATAATAATAATAATAATAATAATTTATGTGTGTTGCTGCGTTTTCCTCCATCATTTTCTGAGGATGATGATAGATGTTGTTATCATCTTGATATGCATTTCAAAAGAGAAGTTGTGAGATTGGTTTTAAATTTGACTTATCATATATGTACATACATATCTAGATAGGTAGGTAGGAATGTAAAAAATATGTAAATGGGGTTTGTAAAATAAAAAGAAAGAGAAAATCATCAACCTGGTAACTTTGACAAATTTGATGAATGTTGAGAGGGAAGCAGCTTGAGCTGTCATGACGTTTTACTGAGCTACAAGCTGCTATTCTCCTTTATATAGACAAATTAAGACTTCAATGGTCAATAATAACATTATGTATTCCTTCATGCGAGATCTGTACTATCAGGTAGATGTTCTCTCCTCAATAATAAAGTAAAAATGATAACAGCTTTGGAAAACAAAAAGACCTGTTCGAAGAGCCAACTCCAGAAAGTCTCGCACGCGGCATTTTGCATATTATTTACATTCATAGTGATCAGTAGCAGTAAATGATGGCCAAGCAGAACGTGACGTCATTAATAATACGAGTGGCGTGAACCAAACCACTAAACCTCAGGGTTCGACTAAACCTAGGTTAAGAACCACTGTATTAGAGCAACAGTTACCAATTTTTTTGTTAAAAGAAAAAAAAATCAGTCAAAGACTCTCAAAAATAACCATCGATTTGCGCAGAGGCAAGTCAACAAAATCTTGCACGCGGCATTTTGCATATTATTTACATTCCTATAGATAGGAATTTACTTACATGCATATGGTGTAAGTAGGGGAGATTAGAACAAACAGTTAGAACAAAGAAGCCCTTTGTCGCAAAACATTTAATAAGGGATCGTATTAAAATTTAAATTACAATAGAATAATATTAATAAAATGTCGATTATTATTAATGTGTTGCAAAAAATACATCATTGTCTAGGGAGACGAATATAATTTTTGTAATAAAGTGTATATCATTTGAATAATTTGACTGATTTTATGCCATTGGTTTTATATGATTTATACACGTTACAAACTTTAATACGAGTCTGGAAAAAAGAAGGAGCTCATTTAACCTTGTAAATGCTTCTTCAATTAATGATATTTAATTGTTGGGTACTATGCTTTGCTACTTTAAATTCTAGAGTATCTTAGTCAAGCTAATTTGATTTTAATAATTGAGTTTGTAGAGATTGAAATAATTTATATATTATATGTACAAATGATTTATCCAATAAATAATTACAACTAATATAAATTATAATGAATACAATGTAGGTATTTCATTACTGTAGAGCGATAAAAGCAAAAAAAAAAAAAATGTTGCAAATGTACCCAGTCTCCCCTATCTCTCTAAGTTTCATGTACATACCATAAAGCTATGGAATGGTACATTAAATCCTGTCGTTCATTTGTTTTTATCATATTTCTTCATTATTATTTATGGCGGTCTAAAAATAGATTGAAGAATGACCCTATCCCAAAAAAAAAAAGTTATTAATTATCCTTATCATTTTAAAAATTATATATATATATAGATATATATATTGACAACTTAATTAATTATAATGCTATGAGATATCTTTCTAATATTGAATAATGCAATAGTGTGTACCCGTAATCTGGTTTTTATATTTTTTTAAAAAAAAGAAACTAATATCCAACTATGTAAATAAATTATAAGCAACCAGTCTTAAAATGGCGGCCTCCAGCACGCTGTTGAATGCTGCTATTATATTATAATTGGAAGTAAAATTCAAGGGAACATCAAAACAGCCTCCAGTGAACTTAGCTAATCTCGTAAAGTTCATTTGTAAGAATGTAAATAATATGCAAATGGGGTGTGTAAAATAAAAAGAAAGAGAAAATCATCAACCTGGCCACTCTGACAATTTGATGAATGTAGAGAGGGAAGCAGCTTGAGCTGTCATGACGTTTTACTGAGCTAATAACTGCTATTCTCCATTATATACATATACAAATGAAGACATCAATAATGAATAATAACATTATAATGAGAGGCAGAAAATTAACTCAAATTTATATAAGGAAATTATATATTTTTAACTTATAATTATACGAGGACTTGAGCCCTTTTTGTTTACATTTTATTTGCTTTATTAATCTTAATGCAAGTATTTCTTCATGCGAGATCCTTACTATCAGGTAGATATTGTTCTCCCCTCAGTAGTAATAAAGTAAAAATGATAACAGCTTTGGAATACAAAAAGTACTGTTCAAAGAGCCAACTCCACAAAATCTCGTACGCGGCATTTTGCATATTATTATCATTTCTATTCATTTGACCAATCCTTAAGCACCTAAATGCACCATTTTCTGAAGCTTTAAACTTCAGTGGCAACCTCAAATTTAGTCTCCGACGACTTTAAATTGCATTTCTTTCCTTGGGATATATTTAGCTCAGAAGAACGTGACCCATAAAATATGTCCTTTTTTGTTTCAAGTTACCCTTAGTCTACCCTGGCTCCCTTGTCCTTTTGCCTTGCCCTGATGCTCTCTCAAACAAAGGGACCTATAATATATTATATGTATATATATATAACCATTGGATGGAAATATGCTCTTTGCATGCACGATGAAGATAAGTCACCAGACTTATTTCCACTTGGAAATGAGATACTTTTAATATGAGTAGGCAAAATACATGGCGGGGAGTGCACATACAATTGGACTAAGTTACTTTTCTGAGTCATAATCTTCTTATATTCATAAAGTATGTAAGATATTGAATGAATGTTCTGATTGTGTCTTTTGTTACTTTGCATAATATTTACTGATCTAAAGATTTAGTTTTGAGTCATAATTCAATTTCTATTCTCTATGTCGATAATTTAGATTATAATATTTGGTCATTACAGCAACATAAAACGGATCCAGGGAATTTTTGAAAATGGAGATTTTTTTTGTAGGTAAAAGGGATTCAACGTATAAACCTCTTCCACTGATTTTCATAGTTAAAGTAAATAGATACATTAATTCATTGGTATATTTTCTTTTTATGAAGTTATAAAAACCTACCAGTTAGCTTGGAGATTTTTCCTTGTCACTTTTGATGTACATATGATTATATTTATATTTGTCTTCCCTTTACAGAATTCACTTTATTTTAATTAAGTTAACAAGTTGAATTTAAAGAGGTTGCATAGTTTGTACTAAGTAATTCATGTAATTCTTAGTGCCCCCTAGCGAACAAAAAAGTCAACTCTCAGACAAGTGAATTAGTAGATAAATCAATCCGTTGGTTGTCGTTTTGCCATTTTGTTTCATAGCTTTGGAGAGCACTTTGTAGTCACAGCCTTTCTTTCAAAAAGTGAGTGAGTGAAAAAAGACCCGAAAGTAAAATAGTTGGTTAATTCAACCAAAATCGATGGTTGAGAAGAAAACACATAGATGTTTTTTTTAATGCATTAAGCTTACCCTAAAAATGAGATGTTGTGTTCATAACAACTTTATTATACTGTTTAGAGCGTAATGTGACTCTAATATTAAGGTACCAATCATTGCGAAAATGAAATGAGAGATGGATTTAATTGCTAGCAAAAAAAGATTTATCTTGAACAATGGAATTTTTGACGCTTAATCAAAGTATTTAAATTCAAAATTATATTTTATGATTCCCTTTTAAAATTGATAGACAAATATAAATCGATTTTTTACTTTTTTAATTATATTGAGTCAATGAGTTTTATGTCACCATATCTCCTTAGGTAAATTTTAAGATAAATAATAACTTTAAGATCCGTCTATCGGAACTTTTGCTAACAAAATACACTCAACCTCATGTTTACACCTTGATTCCAATAATACTATTGTAATGAAATCAAATGGAAATCCCTATGAAATGGCTAGATACGTACAATTATCTTCTGCTCTGGATCCATAAATGACCAGAACAGTAGGATAATAAAATAAAGATATTTGATCCGTGTTAAAGCATTACACTTTGTAAATGTATTCATAGCTGTTCATACCATTAAGCTTTAAGATATAATACATCGCCAAAAATATTCTTGATAGAGGGTAAAGATTCAATTTTTCATTTATTTATAGGCCCATTTGTGACATCACAAATTAGTCTAGTAATTCATTATTTCCCAAAATATTAAAGAAACAAGGATTTTTACCATACCCAATTTGATTGTGAATGTCTTTTTCAAGATGGCCGACTTTCAGAAGTATGACGTCACATGAAAAACCTTTATTAATGTTACTGCCTTTACATATTATGCAAAATCAATTGAAGGGAAAATACTTTTATCTGGATTTGAGACATTAAATATGTATATAGGGTGTTAGTTATATATAGTTATATACTTATTTACACCGAGTGTTACATTCCTTTCAACACGACTCCTTATCCTAGTTACAAACAACATACATATATATATATATATATATATATATATATATATATATAACGTTGTAAAAGTAATTACTTGAATGGCAGCAGCTCTTTTGTTCCTCACTTATTGTTTCATTCAATGCACATTTGTACACTGAGAGATTAGGTTAATGACTCACTTGGGACAAGAGAAGTAGTTGGCAGACAAACATAATAACTATATTAATCCTCCTCTTGACGTGGATCTGTTAACTACATGCTTAGAAGAAGAGGAGAAACAAAAAAAAAAAGAATAGAACATCTGGATGGATGGATGTTGAAAAAATATATATTACAGATATATGTATATATCAGATTCAGACTTCTTTCCTTCTTGTCCTCAAATGAACCCTTCTCTTCCTCCATGAAATATATATCAACTACCTACAAGTAGGTAAGTGAATGAGCAAATCTTTTATAGCCACTTTGATGACTGGAATTTAAATGAGTCATCAGATCCTTGTAAAACAAAGGGTGTATATAAATATATATATATATGTAACAACATCTACGTACAATCTTTTTCATTAGCTTAATGATGCTATAAAAAAACCAAACGGGATATAGGGTTACAACATAAGGAACTAGGAGGGTGGTTTTATTATTTCCATCCATGAAACTCCAATTTATCTTTTAGAAAAAATAATAATTTCATGAAGGGGCTCACATTACAAATGACTGTACGTAGAATATTAAAATTATGTTACATTCACTTGGAGGAGGTTTGACTTGGAGGAAGTTGAGTTTTCTTTTTTCATTATCGAAATGTAACATGTACCACATAGCAAGATTCATTGTATTTTATAACCTTTTCTCTTAGAAAAAGAGAAAGATACAGAGAGGCCATCGAGAATCAGAGTAAAGCTGTAAATCTAATAGGCAAATACTCGTCTGCAAACCGAAATCTAAATCTGAATAAATATAATTTTGTATTTTCAGAAGGTGCTATCATTATTACATAACACTTGATTCAAACTTTACTTATAGAAGGACCAGAGCATCAAAATAACGCGGTCTCTCTCTGACTTGAACTTAATGATTTCCCATGACTAATAGGTCTTGACTTTCATTACTTCATGAGTGGGTATTGCTGGGTACATCTTAAGGGGGGGGGGAAAGGAATATAATTGATCAGATAAGAACGCCACTACCTACCAAGACGCATGATGACGTCATTTTGACGTCCCATTATTGTGTTTGTCATTATGGTGACTGTCACGACGGGCTTTTTGGGATAAATTAAAAAACACTGTATTCTCTCTTCAGCTGTTTTTGATCAGTTGATTCTTTTGGTTTTTAAAGTAGCTGACTCTACGTGCTATGAACTCAAAAAGGGTATTACTTTTATTTATGATTTTAATATATAAAGAATATATCAAATCAAGGATTACGCGCCCTTTTTTTGAGCTTTTGAATGTTATACATGTATATGATTTGTACATTGGTAGAATTTATCAATGTACATTTAGTATATCCAAATAATTACTCTGCCCAATATTAAAAAGTTGAAAACAAGGAAAATACAAATGGCTAACTACCAGTTTTTTTTTTCAAATTTTATTTTTCCCTTTTGAGAGTCGATGTTGTGAGTGTAGAAAAAAGCTCGTCGTGTGTAGATATTGTTTATTGAACGTTTCCTAAGGCAAATAACGATAAAATTATAAAGCTATAAAATAATAATAAGGAGAAAGGTTGAGAGCCACTGTTCCACCTAGTAGTGACAAAAGTGAATAAATTGCATGAACATAAATATTTATTTATCAAATAAATAAGAACGTCAAATTAACGTTCTTTGTGGGTCATTACATCCTTGCAGTGTTTCTATTAAGTGTTCAAAATTGTAGAAATTAAAATGCAGTACTTTTTAACTATAGGAGTAAGGGTATTTATTCTTATAAAATAATTTGGATATCTACGTATATATACACGTGTCTCCTACAAAAGATATAGCAAAGTATGTGAAAAAGGATAAATAATGTACTGTCATGATTTTATAGTAAGTTTCATGCAGAGAAAGGTTGACTCTAATAAAATTTCATCCGAATGTGCCATACTATATTTGAGAAATAACTTTAGTGGAAATATACAAAGCTTCCTCATAGGTTGTTTCAACATAGAGCTTTCAAAAGAAGTCTACATAATATGTACATATACCCTCAATATTCTACACTTTTTGATAAAGCCTTTTACTGTTACATCGGTGGCTGATGGCTCTCATCTAAGCCATAGTAACCATGCATGAAAGGAATCCTTAATATCCTATACAAACATATTTATAATAATAAATTTAAATAATAATCTTTGTGACGTCATTACCTACACTTGTCAATTCAGTTCGTTATAATACTGTTAAATAAAAAATTTCATATAGATCCATGTTATAAATAAATACAAGGACCGACTGTTACTGGGAGTAAAAGTTAATAAACCTGTGTATACCTATATATCATAAAGAAAAATAAGAAAAAATATTCCATTTTCTTGATTGTATATCAAAGCTCAATTTTAGCATAAGATTATACATACATGAATAATAAATATATATATATATATATATGTACCCACTTTTTGAACAAAAATTTTAAAATGATCTCTCGAGGGACTCTACGAAATCCTGTATAAAATTTTTTCTATCGCAATATTTTTATTAAAAAAGAAATATGACGAAGATAATGTATGTATAATTGTGTGTATTTGTAATGTACTAACTCTTTGTATAAACTTTTTTTCTTCTTCTTCAATTTATTAACATCTTGTTAATATATATATTATATACATATATATATATATATGTTCATACAAAATGTACACTTTTCTTTATATTGAGGGAAAAAAAACCAAATACACCTCAAAAACAGTTAATAATAAATCGAACAGAATGAAAAACAATGGCTGGCATGTTTAATTGAAATAAAATAAAATAAAAACACAAACACACACTTCTCTATGTCCTATTCTTCAACTTTTACTTGACATGAACACAAAAAAAAAAAAAAATGACAAGTCGTTCCTTATAATTACATATGTAATTAAAAAATTAAACTTTATTGGTTGAAGGACAGGTGTGTAGGAATTGTTATTATTTTGAGATAGTTTACAAAGTTAACTTCAAGTTTTATATATACATAAATATTAATTGAGTAGGAACCTCTTATTGGAAAATTATTCTTTTAAAAATTTTGAATACCGTATATACTTGCATATAAGCCGATCCTCTCAAACTGCTTTAAAATGACCAGTTTTTGTAAAAACCCGCATATAAGCCGGCACTCAACTTATCTAATTTCACCCCATATTTTTGGTTCATATAAATTTGTTACTGTAAAGATGTAAAATTCTTGTTTGAGCGTGCTATTTCTAAGAAGTCCCAACCGTGTACCAATGACGTCGGCTTCATCATTAGCTCTAGCTGGTTACGACTACCCACTGGTGACAACCAACCAAATAAAGAGTCAGATAGCGATGAAAACGTGTGGGCTGGAAAATTGGGATTAGTATTTGTCCTTGTGTTCATTTTGTTTTATGCAATTCTGCACTAACTGAAGCAGAATTATATTACCGTATATACTCGCATATAAGCCGACCCCTGATTTCAGCATTGTATTTTATACTTCTAAACTCGGCTTATATGCGAGTATATACGGTAATATAATTCTGCTTCAGTTAGTGCACACACTTTCATACACTTTCACTCTATTCAGAGCCCTCTGGATTAGTATAAAATAGTTTAGAAGAATATTCAACACGTAATCAATGGTGTCCTTTGTACTCAACGTTCCACTTTCCCCAATCTTCTCAAAATTTGATTTTTTAGTAGATAACAATATCATCAATTGATTGGAAAGGAATCAATACATATTCTTCAAATTATATAAGTTATAGGTGGTTAAAGAATGGGAAATTGACTTCATGAGTACGCACACACAGATATTGGTATTCATGACTAAATATATGGACGTAAAGGATTGGGAGTTCTTCATTGAGTCTTTGAGAAGGGAAATTTAATTATTATTATTATTGGATTCTCCTTTAAAGGGTTGAGTAATTCAAGATACATTTATAAATTTATACTTTGAGGACTACCTACACTCATGGGTAGGAGTGGGTATCTTGTGAAGAAAAATAACAGATTTGTTATTAAAAACAAAAAACAAAAAACACTTGGTATGACTGTTATTTTTTCAAATGAGGTTCATTTATAGTTGCACCATTACATGGAAGACATTTCTCTTTAAAAGAAGAATTAAATGTTTGAAAATAACTGAAAATCAAGGATAGTGTCAATAAGACATATGTAGGGTTGGAATATAACTGATTTACATATGTAATACCATGTTGTAATCTTTTATGTGAGTAGAGTGATACATTTATTAATTCAATCTTTGTTCCAAATTTGTTATCCAACATGATAAGCATAAAACAGTTGTATTCCAACTTGAGTCCATGCTCTTAATGTCCATGATCTAGTATAGCAAGTGAGTATTTATAAAAATGTAAGGGAAATACGGAGCGTGATGTAGAGTGATGAGACTACTACATTCAAGTTAAATGGGCCAATAAAACACCAATATTGCCCCTATTAGGTACTTGAGAATCCATGTGTTATTGCGTAAACCATTGATAACAATAATAATTAATTAAAGCGCCCCCATGGGCAAAGATACTGTTTCATAATGCGTGCAATTCTACAGCTTGGCGTAGTCAGGAGTGTCTGGATAAAAATGGGCGTCAGTTATACCATAGAAGAGGTAGTTGAAAAACAAAACCCAATAAAATGATTCTTGTAGTAAATATTTTATACACTTTTTTTTTTTTTTTTTTTAATGGTTAAGATGTTTATTTATTAGCTCAAATCCATACAGTGTAAAAATATAAGAATACACTAGAAAATAGGAGATAAAAAAACACAATCTTAAGACAGTTACGTAAAAAACAAAACATAAATGAACATTATAATTCAAAATTACTGTCTAAAGATAAAACCATAATATAAAATGACTTATTAAAAATTATTTCTTATTCAATATAAAACGTTGATGTCGTCTTATTGTCGATTTGATGAGTTTGAGGTATTCGAGAGAATTTGAAGGAATAAATTTAATCAAATCTCCGGCCCATGTCCATGACGTCGCAGATGAATTGGGAATTTTTATTGAGAGGGCTGAATAACGTGCAGCTGCCCCAATCATAATTGCTCTAAGGTCTTCGATTCGAATATAAGAGTTATTTGTCAGTCTCTTCGCAATTAATGATTTCATGTTGAGCAGTGCAAATTCAACAGCCTTTTGATGAGGAGAGATCTTGTTTCTTCTTCTGAATGCGCCAAAAAGAATTGTAGCTCTAATCACGTTCGAATTTAAGTCCATATTACCACAAACGTTTAGATGAGTAAAGTGCTTGATCGTCTTCAGTAGAGGACAATCCACGAAGGCGTGTAATGTATTATTAAATAAAAAACCACTACTTTATACACTTTTTTTGGGGACACCCTGTATATATATATATATATATATATAGATATATATACATAACACTCATGAGCCCAAGAAAGCTCTAGTGCAAGGGCACTCAAATATAAGCCTCAAGGGGCCACAATAAAATAATTTTTTAAGAATATAGCTACATTAATCAATGTATGTCTCATGTATATACAAATATGTCACTTATTGAATACACCTCTGCTGAAAATGAGTCAAAATAATAGGATTTGTTAGTTCGGCATTGGACATCATGACCCATGGACCCGTTTTGTTTTTTGGTTTTTGTTGTTAAAAAAAAACACTCTTAGAAGTCAACAATATGCCATTGGCAAAATGATAATTATGTATATTCCTATATGAACCATTTCTAATCATAGGTAGAGAGAAATGAGTCCTCTTACCTCTCGCTAGAAAGGGAATCGACGGGCTCTATATATTACTACATACATCTGGGGTCAAAAGTTCATCTAAATATAATTGTCTTTTCAATCAAAAGCTCACCAAACAAAGAGAAGACTACCGTATGAGAGAATATCCTTCATTTGCAGAATCCCTTATCAAAATGCATATCTAAATAATATTTAATCCCCTCTATAGATGACTTGCAGGAACGGGAGCCTTCTTCCCAGAGATGCCACACGCACAAAATGGCTTCTCATTTCAATTTTTTTTTTTTAAAACCTCTTCATTTAACGAGACTTAATTATATTTTACTATTTAATATATTTATATATACATATATATAATACTTACATATTTAAAACATCCTCGAATGAATTAGATGTAGGAGTATTTAATCCTCTCATTTATGACAGGGGGTCTCTAGCGTCAACACGAGACACTATTGCATCAAATACAATAAATAATTTATTCACTGTCTAGATATAGAAGTATTAAGAGAAAAAAGTACGAGACATACTCTGATATATCTATATATATTCTAATCAAGTTCCCCTGTGCCTTTGTTTCTGTTAATTGTGTGTGTGTGTGTTAGAGAGCAACTGTAGCAACCATCAATAATAATTAAGTATGTATAATGAATATTCTATATCCAATAATGATAATAATAATTCGAATAATTAAGTACGGCTTCTTCTTCATTAACAAGAAAACTATTGACTTTTGAATATGTAAAGTAAAATGTTCAGGAAATAAAATAATTAATTAAAAGATTGTCAATTTCTTAACTTTATTTGCCAGAAAAAATAATCAAAAATAAACCAAATACAGTTTGGCTATTTTTTGAGGAATAAATAGCTTTGAATGAGATATTGAACTATTAATTTAGGATGTGTTACAGCAAATTACAATGTAACAAAATTTATAACAACAAGTAGATTTTGTTCATCTAAAACCATGGTTTATGACATTTTAAACCTAGAAACGGAATCAAGGGTTGCAAATAAATATGAAAGCAACTAATTTATAAATAAATAAATGAAGGATAGTAATGGATTCGAAGCATGGCATAGAAGCCGCCTGGCAGTTGAGCAAATAGGAGTTCAAGTTGAAGATTTTTTATTTCCCCTAGTCCATTTTAACTCTTTTATGACCCTGCGTATAAAAATGTGTACAGTATACATAATAGGGCTTTAGATGAGGGGAGGAAAGCCACGTTTGGAGTCTAATACATACATATATATATATTATTACGTACATATATATATATATTAGTTGAGTCTTTATTCGATGAAGAATCATTCTACATATATACAGTGGTTGTACATATATGCGTATAGAGTACATACACATTTAATGGAAGACTAACCATATTTACTATACAGAATCTGAGGCTCAATAAATGTCTTTTAATAAGTCCTGGAGGCGTAGTTGAAAATCTAGGGCTCGCGTACACTGTAGATTTGAGAGACCCAGTCCCTGGCTTCCCACTTCTAAAAAAACCCAATAACCTTGAAAGTTTGCATGATTATCCTAATGTCATTAATAGTGGATGTCATTTTTATTACATAACTGTTTCCAATATCCTGTATTATAACTAGGAATGTAAATAATATGTAAATCGGGCTTGTAAGAAACAAAGAAAGAGAAAATCATCAACCTGGCCACTCTGACAATTTGATGAATGTTGAGAGGGAAGCAGGTTGAGCTGTCATGACGTTTTACTGTGAGCTACAAGCTGCTATTCTCCATTATGTATGTATACAAATGAAGACATCAGTAATAAATAATAACATTATGTATGTATACCATAGATGAGAGGCAGAAAATTAACTGAAGTTAATGTCAGGAAATTATATATTTTTAACTGATAAATAATTATACGAGGACTTGAGCCCTTATTGTTTACATTTTATTTGCTATATTAACCTTAATGCATGTATTCCTTCATGCGAGATCTGTACTATCAGGTAGATGTTCTCCCCTTAGTAAGTAATAAAGGAAAAATGATAATAGCATTGGAAAACAAAAAGTACTATTCGAAGAGCCAACTCCACAAAGTCTCTCACGCAGCATTTTGCATATTATTTACATTCTTAATTATAACTTCCTTACACCACTGCCTCTGTCTGGTTACTATTTTCCGTCAAGAAATATTTATGTCGAGTTCTTATTTAGACATATGTTTAACCAGCGTTTTGAGCACCTGCATATTTGAATATTATTCTCAAATGAATTACAAAATATTTCATTGGGTAGTTTTGTTTTTTGAACTAATATTTTGGATTGAAATAAAGAGAATTTGCGATCGGTGTAGAGTTCCCTTCATTTAAGCAGTTCATTGACCAAGAAGGTCAACTTATATGATGCCATTTAGCTGTTGGCTACATAGAAAAATAACAGCATACCGCACATTATGAATAAGTTAGTTAAATGGGTGTCCATTGGCATTTCGAATTTGTATGTCAATAGTTCATTTCAAGTTTTAAGCCTACACCATCAATACAGTTGAAGTTAGGTGTATTTTTTATATATTTCATTTTGAAGTCCATAGCAGATTTTATATCTCTCAACCTTTCTTCTATAAAGAAAGAAAGGAGAAGGCCCAAAATCAGCTGACAATATATGTATTTATAAGTACAGGTTGTTGATGTTTTGAAGATATCGATCAATTTGAAAGGAGTTCAAATTGAAAATACCATGTAAATTGATCTAAAAAACAAATGTGATGATACACAGAGTGTCTCCCCTTTCTTTCTCCATGGTTGATTATATGTGTAGTCCCTGTCAAAATATGCATTTTGTTTCATGGTCAAGGATCATCGATCCCCTTCGTTCCATCTCATTAATTTATATTATTCATATGAAAGATTGGGGGGGGGGGGTGGACAATTCTTATTAGTAGCTATAATCATGTAACAGCGAGAGAAGGAAGATGAGAAAAGGATTGTGTTTTTGAAGTGAGGAAAGGGTAGTTTATCTCTATGGTTACATGTGTAGAGTAGCATCAAACAGCTGGTATCCCAAGAGAGTTCCACATCATTTTACTCCTAGCATAAGGATAGATAGATATATATCCACTGATAAGATTGTGTTTGTACACCTGTTTACATCCATTTGGACATAGGTTTAAGAGGATAGTTGTTGTTGTTGTTGTTGTTGGTTATACCTAATTGGACAATGAAGGAAATTGTGTTTTTGAGTCAGGGATCAAAAGTATCCGCTCAAAGGCTGTTAAGACATTTGAAAGTAAAAAAAATAAAGAAACAAATTCATTTCCCAGTTTCTTTATTATATTCATAGCTCCTTTTCACTTTAATAAGTGGTGTCGTTTTTCATAATAAATGCTCATTCCAACTATTCAGAATGTAGTTCCTTGTCTTACATAATATTCTTTTTTTTTTAAAAAAAAGGGATTCTATGATTTTGTATCCATGTGCATGACGGCAATATTCCTCCAACAGTTAAATATACATTGTATTTTGTTGCTCAGCTGCCAATTTGTCACTTATTTATTACCCTTATTTTTAGTCTTCCGAACGTAGACGGATTGAATTGAAATTATCTCTAGTTGTACTTTGAGCAACTTCCTATTAGTCAATGAAGAATAACTCTCCATAGATGAAGATTAACATGGGCTAAAAACTATATACTGCCTTTTTTCTATTTATGTAGAAAGGTTGCGAGATACAATATAGAAAATCGGATGTAAATAACTGTATGTAGACTCTGATAAAAATCCAAAAAATTAGTATTCAAAGACGCTTATTTAAAATATGTGAAAAGGTATTTAACATATGGAGAACGAGGTTCGATTCGCAAAGCAGCATTGAAAATGTAGAGGACATTTGAATAGCTTATTTCCTCCCTAATTTTGCCTCTCATTTCAAAACTCTTTATAAAAAAGAATTCATAACCACCTTGAACGATATTTATACACAGGATGAGCTTTTTGGGGTGAATAAAAACACACTGATATCTCCTTTCTGTTGATTTTCATCATTTGACTCTTCTGACCCTACGAGTTAGTAACTCAAAAAGAGTAATATTATTATTTATGATTTTGATATATAAAAAATATATTAAATTGCGCGCCCTTTTTTCGAATTTTTGATATACAAGTATTAACGATTGATCTTTATATTGATAGAATTTATCAATGTATAGTATATTTCTAAATAATAACTCTGCCCAATAGTAATTAAAAAGTTGACAAGAAGGAAAATACAGAAGGGTAGAGCAGGTACCAGTTGTTTTTCCAAATTTCCATTTTGTGAGTCGAGGTTGCGAGTAGACAAAAAAGCTCGACATGCAGATGAACTATTCATATTTGCATGTGTTCTTTGGAGTGAGGTTTTTCAGTTTGAGATGTCAGAGTTTATGTAAAAAAAACCATTGTTTTTCGAATTAATATTAATGTTTCTACTACCTGGATGATCAATTTGAATTCTATCTTCTTAGTATCGTTGAGAACTTGATACGATTACAAGTAGCTATTTTTGGAATAAACAAAAATACACTCTATTTTCCATTCAGCTATTTTTGATCCATAGACTCTTTTGATTTAAAGCAGCTGACTCTACGTGTTATGAACTCAAAAAGGGCATTATTATTATTTATGATTTTGATATATGTATTACAAAAAATATATTAAATTGCGCGCCCTTTTTTTGAATTTTTGAATGTTATACAAGTATATGATTTGTACATTGGTAGAATTTATCAATGTACGTATAGTGTTACCAGATAATAGCTCTGCTCAATATTAAAAAGTTGGCAATAACGAAAATACAGAAGGGTAGAAGCTACCAGTTGTTTTTCCAAATTTTTCCTTTTCCTTTTTGAGTGTCGAGGTTGCGAGTGGACAAAAAGGGACGTCCTGACAGAGAATCACATTGGGGGTGCTAGGCAAACTATTCATTATCTCACTTTTATCGTTTCCTTTGACCCCCTGTACAAATATATTACTTTATTCCCAAGAGAGACGGGTCTGGAAACTTTTATTTTTGAAGGGAGCATGTACACGTTTCCAGATATCTTTGATAATAACTTCTCATAAATTAATTAGAGGTGAACATAAGGTCAAATTATTATTATTATTATTATTTCATCTGTTTGTTCTTTCATCACTCTACAACATATAAATAGGTACAAAAAGATCCATGAGAGAGAGAATATTACTAAATCTTTTATTTGAATTAAATTATACTTATACATGAATAATAAAATAAAATGTTTTCTTAGAATGAATGTGTTTCATACACTAATTTTTTTTTTTTTTATCAACTAAAGGAATTGAATCTCTATCTTGAAAATTCGTACAAAAAACTATTAAGAAATAAATCCTATTGAATATATTCATTTATTTATATACTTATTTTTATTCCCCGAAAGATTTTGTTATTTTAGTTTATTTTAAAATGTTTTTGATATAATGGCTCAATCTTTCCGAGTCTATCCAAATCTATCAATATACTTTTCTTTACTAGAATATACTATATACGAACTTATATATCCACATATTCTGCATAGGGTCGATATATGCTACTCAAAGTATTATTTTATCATCTAAATTTCCATTTTTGAATGTACTCTAAAGGACAATATTAATCATTTGATAAATGTGAAGGTGTTCATTTTGTCCTTTTATTTTAATTGATGTATATTTCTTACAATTGAATATATATATGTATGTACCTATGTATATATATATATATATATAATTCATCAATAGATTCATCAATCGATAAAAAGGTCATTTTTTTTTTGAAGGCGGTTCTCTCAAAAGATGGATTTTCGTCTTGAGCAAAAATTCATTTTATCACCTTTGTAACACTTTAAAAATGAAACAATTATAATTATGCATTGACTGACCCCATAAAGGAACAGTTGGAACAATAGCTTTTGGCTCAATTACTGGGAGACAGGCGTAGGTTTGAGTTAGAGGATACAAAATTTAACAGAACATGTTTACATCTGTTTATTATCGATTTAATTAACTCATAGAGTATTGTAGAAGTCAGTAGTTTTTTTTTTCAAACAGATTGCATTAAAATGCATTCCATTAAATTTTACAACACTTCCCATCCCTGGAGTCAGATTGCTAGAGTTAAAAAAAAAGAAGCAGTTTGAGTCAGAAATCATGAAAAATAAACTAAAGAATACTTTTTTAAACAACTAAAGAACTAAACTTTTCAAGATATTAAATTTATTATTAGGGCACATTAAGATAGTGTAAGATTTTTTACTACAGAACGATCATTGATTTACCGTATATACTCGCATATAAGCCGACCCTCTAAAACTGCTTTAAAATGGCCAGTTTTTGAAAAAACCCGCATATAATTTCACAACTAAAATTATCAAACTTCAGCACACTTTTAAATTCTGTGGCCGCGTGCTCACGTTTGCCTTATTGGTTTGCTGTTATTCGATACGCCACGTGACCCTCGTCCCCCTTCCCACGTGCTGCCTACCAATTGGCTGCCTCTGATTTCCCTCTTCGACTGCCTTAGTTTGAGCGTGTTATTTCTAAGAAATCCCAACCGTGTACCAATGACGTCGGCTTCATCATTAGCTCTAGCTGGTTACGGCTACCCACTGGTGACAACCAACCAAATAAAGAGGCAAATAGCGATGAAAACGTGTGGGCTGGAAAATTGGGATTAGTATTTGTCCTTGTGTTCATTTTGTTTTATGCGCATATAACCTGCCGACCCCTGATTTCAGCATTGTATTTTATACTTCTAAACTCGGCTTATATGCGAGTATATACGGTAATATAATTCTGCTTCAGTTAGTGCACACACTTTTCATACACTTTCACACTATTCAGAGCCCTCTGGATTAGTATAAAATAGTTTAAAAGAATATTCAGTACGTAATCAATGGTGTCCTTTGTACTCAACGTTCCACTTTCCCCAATCTTCTCAAAGTTTGATTTTTTAGTAGATAACAACATCATCAATTGATAAGAAAGGAATCAATACATGTTCAAATCATATAAGTTATAGGTGGTTAAAGAATGGGAAATTGACTTCATGAGTACACACACACACAGATATTGTGTCTCTTAAAAATTAATTTTTTTTTTCAATATCTCAAGGAAAAATGACTCAAAGATGACTGATTTTTGAGGGCAATAATATTTATTATATAATTATAGATACAATTATGGTGTGAACTTCATGGCTGTAGTGTAATGGGCCACACACAACTCGCCTCCGTCTGCCCAACATACATATTTGTTATTTTCTTTATTTTTTAAATATATGTATTAAATTCTAAAAAAATTCGTGGAACTATACACTTATGATGTATTATTATTTAAGTAGAAAAAGACGGTGATTCGATGTAAGACTCATTGTAGAGAGTGATTTAATGAATAATTATAATTATTTCATACTCAGAATTGAGTATCACAATTATTTTTGAGAATTAATGCAACAATTGAAATTATCTAGTGAGTCAATTGACTCACAATTATACATTTTAAGACTATTTTGCGTTATTTTTTCCAAGGAGACGTTGAGGGATCCATCCTTAATCTTCAAACCATTACAATGTATTGTTTTTTTGTCGGCTCTGGATTTGTCTATATTTGTTTTAATCCTCTATTTTTTGAAATCAAATTAATTAGTTTTTTGCAAACAATTTATGTATAAACCAGTAAATTTTAAGACTCTTTCCTTTTACTATTCAATGAAATGCTTGAGAGATAACATACAATTCCCTTTGTCTTGGTTATAGTTTGATTCAAGAACAGTTCAATTATATGCAGAGTTCGAATCAAGAAAGAATTTCGCCATCCCATGGGTTGGTAGCAATCTTCATGAAGCTTTATGCTAAAATGTAGAATTAAAAAGGCCCACTTAAAAGCAAGGATTTAAGTTACTCCAAAGAGCTTAATTATTCTTAAACTAGTCCAAATGAAAGAACTTGTGTCATAATATATACATTAGAGATACTCAATTGTAGGAACTTTTTGAATTTTGTGTTTTGCTACTTATCAAATGTTGTTTTTAGGTATAAAAACAACCTCTGGGAATTTTAAGTCCTATAGAAAAATAATTATTTAAGGTCTACCAAAGCAATTTAAAGAAATATTGATCTTTTTATGATTTGTCTAATTGCTTTTTTAGGATCAAAATTAATTCAAAACGCATTCTCATGGATTTATTAAAAAAACCTAAATAGGAAAATAATTTAGATATTTTTACTTCAAAGTATATAAATTAATGATTTTGAATATCTTTTAAAAATGTAATTTGAAATGCATCATTATTAGTAAATTTTAACGTGTTTGATGTTTTTTTTTTTTTAGGATGAAATATAATTAACAAAAAGCTGAAAATATTTTTTTTTAGTGGCATCTCCAAATATTGTATGCACAATTTAGCAGTGGTAACTTTTGCTGTAGCAAATAGCTAAATTTACCTAAGTACTAACACAGATTTTTATATAGCCATGGATTATGTAAAACACATTAATTACTAAATATATTTTCCAAAGGTTATAATCAAAATAACTAGGAATGTAAATAATATGGAAATGGGGTGTGTAAAATAAAAAGAAAGAGAAAATCATCAACCTGGCCACTCTGACAATTTGATGAATGTTGAGAGTGAAGCAGCTTGAGCTGTCATGACGTTGTACTGAGCTACAAGCTGCTATTCTCCTTTATATATGTATACAAATGAAGACGTCAATAATAGATAATTACATTATGTATGTATACCATAGATGAGGGGCAGAAAATTAGCTCAAATGAATGTCAGGAAATTATATATTTTTAACTAATAACAATTATACGAGGACTTGAGCCCTTTTTGTTCACATTTGATTTGCTTTATTAACCTTAATGCATGTATTCCTTCATGCGAGATCTTTATTATCAGGTAGATGTTCTCCCCTCAGTAATAAAGGAAAAATGATAACAGCTTTGGAAAACAAAAAGTGCTGTTCCAAGAGCCAACTCTACAAAATCTCGCACGCGGCATTTTGCATATTATTTACATTCCTTTAGATAGGAACTCACTTACATGAATAAGTAGTAGTGGAGATTAGAACAAACAGTTAGAACAAAGAAGCACTTTGTCTCAAAAACATTTAATAAGGGATCGTATTAAAATTTAAATTACAATAGAATAATATTAATAAAATGTCGATTATTATTAATGTGTTGCAAAAAATACATCATTGTCTAGGGAGAAGACTATAATTTTGTAATAAATTGTTGTGAGTTTTCATTTGTTTTGGCTGTAACCTATGTAGGTATATCATTTGAATAATTTGATTGGTGTTATGCCATTGGTTTTAAATGATTTATACACGTTACAAACTTTAATACAAGTCTGGAAAAAAGAAGTTTTACTGAGATACAAGCTGCTATTCTCCATTATATATACAACAATACATAATAACATAGATGAGAGGCAGAAAATTAACTGAAATTAATGTCAGGAAATTATATATTTTTAACTAATAAATAGTTATACGAGGACTTGAGCCCTTTTTAATTTACATTTCATTTGGTATATTAACCTTAATGCATGTATTCCTTCATGTGAGATCTTTACTATCAAATAGACGTTCTCCCCTCAGTAGTAATAAAGGAAAAATGATAACAGCTTTAGAAAGCAAAAAGTACTGTAGTTCGAAGAGCCAACTCCACAAAATCTCGCACGCGGCGTTTTGCATATTATTTACATTCCTAAAAATAACATCTATATTTTATAATTCATTCAAATCAATTGCAGAGCCTATAAATTTAGTTAAACTCATTTTAAATTTATTTTGTAGTCATATTTAATTACGTAACAAGTTTCCTTTATATATCCAACTCATATTCATTTTTCAATTTTAAGCTTAAATGAGCCATTCTAAAAGAACATCCGTTTTCTCTCCGTACCTAATTTTTATTTAAAAGGAGCAAATGCAGTTTTGAGTCTAATATATGTTGGATACATGTAGACTATAAATGTTTTACTTTATGTCTTCTTTTCTTATAATATAGGTGTATATATATATATATATATATATATATATACTAAACATTATACTACGATCCTTATCTATATATAAAGAAAATGTGTATCATTTAGAGAATGGCATTCTCATTGGTCGTTTTAGCTACATAATATATAATACAACTAATGGGTGAGTAAAGAGTATCTACCTAAGTTTAATGCCATCACTTAAAATTAAATAGAAAAATAAGGATTTCCCTTTTTCCTTTTTCTTTTTTTTCCTTTTTACAGCCACCGGAAAAAAGGAGGAATAAATGGTGGATTTGCAAGGAAGAGATGGGAAGGAATAGAATGTCTTTGCAAACTACCCCACATTCAAATTTGCATACATATAAATACATACATACATACATAATAGGAATGTAAATGCCATTTTCTTTGTGTGCGTGTACATATATGTACATAAGATCCCCTAAAATAAATATTATGTATGTAAGTATGTACCTATCCATTGTAATGTTGTTCTTGTAGATGTTAAAATTTTATATTGTGAGGCATTAAAAGAAACAAATGGAAGGAAGTGAAGAAAATGACTTTTGTATTCAAGGCTTTAAATTAAATGATGCTAACGAGAGATGGGAGTTAAGTGCTTCTCCTCTCCTCAGAGTGGTGGTGGTTACAATCATTCAGAACAGTAGAGGATTTGATATTATCTAAAAAGTGGATATGTTATAATAAGGCAGGGTGACCAACTGTTATGAGTCAGTGGGAAATTATTTATATGTTTATTAAAGAATATTGATAGGAATGTAAATAATATGCAAATCGGGCTTGTAAGAAAAAAAGAAAGAGAAAATCATCCTCCTGGTAACTCTGACAATTTGATGAATGTTGAGAGGGAAGCAACTTGAGCTGTCATGACGTTTTACGCAGCTACAAGCTGCTATTCTCCTTTATATACATATACAAATGAAGACATCAATAATAAATAATAGATACATTATGTTTACCATAGATGAGAGGCAGAAAATTAACTCAAATGAATGTCAGGAAATTATATATTTTTAACTAATAATTAGTTATATGAGGACTTGAGCCATTTTTGTTTACATTTCATTTGCTTTATTATTAACCTTAATGTATGTATTCCTTCATGTGAGATCTTTACTATCAGGTAGATGTTCTCCCCTCAGTAGTAATAAAGGAAAAATGATAACAGCTTTGGAAAACGAAAAGTACTGCTAAAAGTGCCAACTCCACAAAGTCTCGCACTCGGTATTTTGCATATTATTTACATTCCTAAATATTGATTTATCATTATTGAATAACTTCATGAGCAGTAAATCAAGAGACAAACATTCCATAGTATAACTGCATTAACAATCTGTACGTTTGGCTTTTTATACCAATGGCATTGATGTGTAACTAAACGATGTCTACCTCTAATTTTGAATTTAACTAATCCAAAAAAAAATAAGTGTAAATATACCGTATTTTCCCATGCTTAAGAGATACTTTTTTCACTTTAAAAAGAGGGGGCACCTTATACATGGGACTAAGTGTTTTTAGCGTACTTTTTTCCATAATTTTTGTTGATACACGGGAAAATACGGTATTTCAGAGATCATAACTAAAATGATGATCATCATATAGCATCTTGATGAATTTGTACAAAAAATAATTCCAGCTTGATTTTATGCTGATATGTCACATATGTATAATCCCTTAAGTCCAGAGGTTAGACTCGCTCGGGCTTTCTTCCTTCATCAAATTTTTTCATTTACATATACTTTTATTAATAAAATGAATGCTATACATACATGTTTTGTGTGTCAAATTGTTCAATATATCCATGGAATGAATAAATTGAACGGCTCACGTGTATTAACCTCTTTGTAGTCCTCGAGTTAAAAAGCAAAGCTCCTCTCAAACACTCATTCTAAGACATCCCCTACATATATATATATATATTCTTTTATAAAACAGCATGTTGTCTTAATAGAATCATAATTAGTGAGATACTGATCCGTTATTGGCTATCGATATACTGTAGTTACATTACATTAACTAGTAGTGATTTGTAAGGAGTGTCATTGACACTCTGATTGTAACACACACTTTCCAATATATTAAACCCATTGTTTATCAAACATCACATCCAAATTATTGCATCTAAACATCTGTTTTCTAAAAGGTGTATATCCATACAGAGATGTACAAAAAAAAAACTGCTCTCGAGCAGTGCAAAGAAAAAAAGAAAGATAAAATGGACATGGTAACCCTGACAATTTATATTATATGAAATAAGAAAATGGGAAGCTTTTGTTCCCTTTTATACTTTGAATGAATTTGAAACTAAATAAATGCTTAAACTACCCTCACATCTACCTAAATGTTGTGAAAGTTGTGGAAATATTAATATGGCATTAATTCTTTCATGAGAGATAATTTCAAATTATATATATGTATGTAGGAAAACACTCATGAATATTTTTTGAAGATATATGTTATGAAAATTACAAAACTAATAAATGCATAAAATGATTCATGATTTAATAAATTTATTCATAAAGGAATAATCAATTAAATGCTTAGTCGAATGGGATCGCAAAAAAAGAGATTAATTGCATCTCTAACGGTTGGGTTTAGGCTTAAGAAATACTTTGGCTAAAAGTATTTCATTACTACACGAAGCTCTTTAACGGAGTCAAAGAGTTTGTGTTCACGGTATGAAGAACAACAGTGAGTCAATCCCTAAAGCCAAAGAGTTTGAATATCCGACACTCAAGCAACCATAATAAATGTATTAAAAGAGCAAAGTGTCACTATCATTGAAAAACTATGCCATTACGTTACACTTGAACGGTTCAAAAGTAAATCTCTGGTTGTTGTTGAAAAGAACAAACTAAGTGGAATTTCAGCAGAATCCTTCAACCACAAAAGCAAATTCTTCTTCAGCACGTCGAGCTTTTTTGTTCACTCGCAACCTCGATTGACAAAAGGGACAGGAAAAATTTGGAAAAACAACTGGTAGCTACTCTTCTGTATTTTCCTTGCTGCCAACTTGTTAATATTTGGCAGAATTTATTATTTAAATATATATATTTATAAATTCTACCAATCACAAACCAATCGTTACTACTTGTAATATATTCAAAATTCAAAAAAAGAGCGCGCAATCCTTGATTTAATATTTTTTTTATGCATCAAAATCATAAATAATAATAATAATACCATCTTTGAGCTCATAACACGTAGAGTCAGCTGCTTTAAATCAAAAGAGTCAAATGATGAAAATCAGCTGAAGGGAGAATACAGTGTGTTTTGTTTATCCCAAAAGGCTCGTCGTGAAAGAGTCCTTCCGTAAACCTTGACGCCAAGAGGGTTTTTAATATGATGATGAACATAAACAACCCAAAAATGCCAAGTCTGCCAGAGTGTCAAATCCGGGAACAATAATGACTTGATCAAAATTAGATATTTACAATGAGTATAGAGTAAGACGATCCCATAAGTGAAGAAATCAAAGGAAATATCAGAGTAATCTAAAAACCTAGCGGCAATATAAATTATTAATACTTATGTACTTTGAAATTATTACTTTAATTCATATCTTTTCATACTTATTATAGTTTAAGTTGGCCATTAGACTCAAATGCAATTCATTCTAGAAATGGGGGATTTTGAGAAGTCCGTTATGGCAATTTCGATCTCTTTGATTAAGTTCTTGGAATCCTCGTCACAATTCTAAGCATTTCACCTCCATTATAACGATCCAGAATTTTAAGTTCTCTCAATTAGACAATTGTAATTACATACTTTTAAAATATAATACTTTTTTATTGGAGAATGTAACATGACGTGTTATATGTACAGATATGAGATCCTTAGAGTCAATTATAGAGTCTCCCCTCAAGAATGAAGGAATAATGAGAGTAGCTTTAAAATTAAAAAATAAAATAATACTGTTTAATTTACTAACTGCTAAACATTTCATAGGCAAGGGATTGCATACGATTCGCATCACTAACAATGCATACCTATGTCTAGGGATGGGAATTTTGTTGAAAAAAGCGTGCCTGAAAATACTATCTGGTGCCTTTGTAAGTTATCTGCTGATTGTTATTTGACAATATTCAAAATTACGATAATTGTAGCAAGCTCTATATACTCAACGATATATAGAAGACTGAATTAAGATTAGTTATCAAAGCAAGGGTACCAACTAATACCTTTCTTTCCTTCCTTAAATTCAACGAAAAATATTTCAACATTTTTGTTCCACCTCTACATAGGGCACAATATTGGTATACCTCTAGAACATGGATGGGCAACCTTTGTTCACTTGTGGGCCAAATTATGTTTTCCACGACTGACTGCGGGTCAAGAGCCCTAATTATATATTTGCAAAATATGTATACTTATTTTTATAATATTTTTTAAAAAAATTATATGACAATTATAGATTTCAATGGTCTCCGCAGGCCGGATGAAAAGATTCCGCGGGCCGTAGGTTGCCCATGCATGCTCTAGAACAATGGCAAAATTCCTATGTACGTATTTTCTTTTTGAACAATTGCTCTTTATACTCTAGGCACAATTTAGTTAAATTTGAATGACGTAACAGTGATCATATTCTATTACACAATAGGCTATAGTCTAATAGTTGGGAAGTTTGATGACACTGGCTAACATTCAGTAAACTTTGGGTTTGTTCTCTTCCTCCTTTTGGAGAAAAGGTTAATGAAAATAAAAAAGATTTCATTGTGAAATGAATTCAAAGTTTTGTCAACTGCGGGTACTTCATTTTGAATGATTGTATTTGGGACTGGCTATTAAGACATATTGGACACTTTGATCCTTCCTCTCCTATTTTATAGTTAAAAGAGAACAAAAAATACAATGCTTGTTTAAAAATCTGATAACGGCCACTTGTCACAAGATCCCTTTGTATTTGGTTGTGACGTTTACCTATATCATAATTGACCCATAATTATACTTCTAATCCCTATATTACTCCAAGTCCACCATGTTTTAAGGTAGGTGATAGCACTAGTTCTAAGAATTGATTTGTTTTTTTTTTGACTAGAAGGTGAACATTTTACGACATGAGAGTTGATTTATTGGTAGAGTCAGCAGATTGGTAAGTCCCTAAAATAATTTCAAATGTATTTTTTCTATTAGCTGTTGATATTTTTTCACTTCTCTTATTAGTATTCTATGTACATTTATTTATTTATTTAACTCACAAACTTAGGTACGTAAGTATTAAGTTGTGGATATATCTCTATAGAAAAAAAGTTCAAGGGTCGCTAGTTTTTCATTGATGTCATCCAGCTGATTTTTGTCAATTTTCATAAAAAAAATGGGGAAAAAAAATGAAGGGAAATCAAATTTGGAGTCAAATTGGAGTAATCATTACACTATATGAATGAGGGTAAACTTTTTTTATATATATATTTAAGCAAAAAATATTCGATTAAATTAATTAATAAATTAATCAAGCTAAAACAGACAAGGGATAGAAATTTATGTACATTTCCATATCATATTAACTATCATCATTTTAAAAATAGACACTGAAAATATAAACACACACATATATATATATATATATATATATATATATATATATATATATATATATATATACTCTACATTTATTGCATTTCCCTCTAATTAGCTCATTTTTTTAAGTTATAATTACTATTAATAATAGTATATTCATTGTCATATGCCTTTGTTTCAAATGTAAATGTCATTAATTTGAATTTATTTTATTTTTTGAGCAGGATATATTTTGACATATATATAAAGATTATAACTCGAGTTATATGGGCATACTAAAATATTGCAATAATGCAATATCCGTTGGATCAGGGTTCCTATACCTATATTAGTAGAGTATTTCATTTACCAATTATATATAAAATCAGCGAAAATAAAGTTTGATATCATCAGAAACCCACTATTGGGACTCTTTGCCCAAATATAGGTGCATCAGAACCAATCAATAGTGTGGCTTTTGAAATACCGTCTCTTCTTGATAACAACCTAACCAGACAGTATATACATTTTATTGTTTGTCAGAAAGTGAGTTTAAAATTTAATGAAGAGTCTTGGAAAGACAGAGCAAGCACCTTGAAATCTCTTCCCATTACTCAATAAAACTTATTCTAAAGGTAGGTGAATTAACAGACTAAAAACTATAACAATTGGAACTTTTATATATTATAAACCAGGCCATTACCTGGTTTAAAAGATACTTTTTTTTTTTGTACCACGGTACAACTATTTATTCACATATCAGATAGCATTATAAAAAAACTATTATAAAATTATCTTATCATACATTTTTTCGACATACGTTTCAAAATTTGTTGGGAGGGGAATTTGTGCTGATCTAAATTTATATATAATGCACTGAACCTTAGTGGTAAAATAATTTATTTCAAATTGATGTGGGCCAATATAAAAATATATAAATACTTTGGGGATTAAGATTAAACTAAACTTTGAATAAAATAAATTTGACAAAACGCTATATATTTGTAAAATGTCGGGAAATGATTTATTGTTTCTAGGTCTTTCTGGCAAAAATAGCAATTCCTATTCTGAGGAGTTTCTCCAAATCTATTATTAAGTGTTAATGTATTGGTAACTATGCGGTTTTAATATTTATTAAAAGATACTTTATGTTTCAAGTTCTAACGTTTATATTGAAAAAATATTGACAAATTTAATTTAGCTAGTGACACATCTTTCCCATCTTTCAGATGAAGCTGCGCCAAAATAATTGGTCGTCTTTGGCCACAAACCAATCATCGAGCCTTTTTTTGACTTCTGCGTGGGAATTGAAGACCCGTTCTTTCCATGAATAAGCCATCCATGCAAACAAATAATAATCTCATGGCGCCAAGTCTGTTGAGTAAGCCGCATGCTGATCCCTGAAAACACACAACATTACCTTGTATTCGTTCTCTAGGCTAAAATCCCCACTTCGGAATTTTTCAAACCACCTGAAGCACTCTTCTCTGCTTAGAGCATGTCCAATGTAAGCTTCTATAAGCATTTGATGAGCTTCAGAAACACGTTTTTCTTCAAATGAACACAGAAAATCAAGGAAGTCCGCAAATCGTAATTATAAGGCACGAAGTTTCCAATATTTAGAAACGAACAAAAATGTGTTGTTGTACGATACTTCACACACAATGAGCTGAATATTGTTGCCAGATGACGGTCAAAAAAAAAAAAGAAGAAGACATTTGGGATTGTTTAAAAGTACTGCATGCGACATCAGTTGCTCAATAGCTGATAGTTAGGAATGTGAATAATATGCAAAATGCCGCGTGCAAGACTTTGTGGAGTTGGCATTTCGAACAGGTCTTTTTGTTTTCCAAAGCTGTTATCATTTTTCCTTTATTTCTGAGGGGAGAACATCTACCTAATAGTAAAGATGTCGCATGAAGGAATACAATCATTAAGGTTAATGAAGCAAATAAAATGTAAATAAAAAAGGGCTCAAGTCCTCGTATAATTATTATTAGTTAAAAATATATAATTTCCTGACATTAATTTCAGTTAATTTTCTTCCTCTCATCTATGTTATTATTTATTGTCGTATATATAAAGGAGAATAGCAGCTTGTAGCTCAGTAAAACGTCATGACAGCTCAAGCTGCTTCACTCTCAACATTCATCAAATTGTCAAAGTTACCAGGTTGATGATTTTCTCTTTCTTTTTTTATTACAAGCCCGATTTGCATATTATTTACATTCCTACTGATAGTTTCATTTCATAGGTATATACATATTTGAGTTATTTGACTTTAAAAAGAAGGATCGGACGAGAATGGATTCTTTTAACACGTTGTGGATATGTCTGTTAGTCTAGATTTATTATTTAGTGATATATTTGTGAACAAAATTACTCATTAAAAGTAGCTTGATGAATATATATATATAGACAGTACCCATAAGGTACACATAACAGGGTTTACCAACTAATGAGTAATGACAATTAGATGATTTTTAAGATTTCCTTCACTTTTTCTAAATATTTGAAATCCAAGATACTTCCGCTTAATGAAATATAATTAACAGTTTCTTTTGTTTGAGATTGCTACACATTATTTGTGGGAAAATCAAAAAATAATGATTATTGACTACTCGGCTGATTTTCTTTTTAAATTAAACCTTGAAAAAGTTTGTTCAAATAATCAATCAGAAACCCCTATAATGAACACTGTATATTTGTACTTATTCTTCATTTCTTCTGCAAAATAGTATATTTGTCATATTTAAAAGACAATTTTTTTACCTTAATATATTTTGAAATTGGGAATTACTATTGCACAAAGAGCAAAAACATTCCATTTTATTAGATGGACTAAATATCTGGCCATACCTGGGAGTTTATGTATGTTTTTTTTGCTTGTTAGTTGAGATAAAAGAATCAAATAACATTCAAAGAATCATGAAAATTACATTGAAAAGTGATGTTTCTAATACTTTTTTGACCATATAAATTAATTGTCAAGATAAAAAATAAATTAAGGGAGGGAGAGTTTTAAAAAATGGCAATTTTGACACCCATGTTTGGATTTGAAGTTTTAAGTTTTACCTTTTAAATGATATTATTATTATTATTATTTTTCTTTATAAATACAAATGGTTTATAAAATAAAATCAGTCATAATCTGACTGACTACTGATTAGTTTCAAACTACGTATGATCAGCCGATACCCCAACCAATATTGAAATTTAATTTAGAGTCAAATTTTGACAATTTATTCGAGTTACACAAAAAGATTCTTGACATATTTTATTAGTAGTTCAATAACTATGGATTTAACTTCTATTTGCAGCCTGTATTGATGATGATGATTGTAGGAGCTCTATTTTGTATATTGATGTCATCATATTTAGTTAGAATTTTTAATTTGAGATATTTATTATGTTTATATTACACAATAATCAAGATAAGAATCTGACTTTCAATATTTGAAGACCCCACACCATGTATTGAGTATTTATACATACCCTGTTATTGATATCTTTTATTTTTTTTATTTTTTTTGTATCTGACAGCCTTTTTCTAGGAAAAGATAAATAATATAAAAAAAGGCCACAAATCAGTTGCTATCGTATTTAGTTACCTAATTCTTTCAAACTGAGGAATTATTTTCTTCGTTAGTTATATTTAGGAATGTAAATAATATGCAAAATGCTTTGTGGAGTTGGCTCTTCGAACAGGTCTTTTTCTTTTCCAAAGCTGTTATCATTTTTCCTTTATTACTACTGAGGGGAGAACATCTACCTGATAGTAAAGATTTCACATGAAGGAATACATGCATTAAGGTTAATAAAGCAAAAAGGGCTCAAGTCCTCGTATAACTATTATTAGTTCAAAATATACATATAATTTCCTGACATTAATTTGAGTTAATTTTTTGCATCTCATCTATGGTATACATACATAATGTTATTATTTATTATTGATGTCTTCATTTGTATATATAAAGGAGAATAGCAGCTTGTAGCTCACAGTAAAACGTCATGACAGCTCAAGCTGCTTCCCTCTCAACATTCATCAAATTGTCAGAGTTACCAGGTTGATGATTTTCTCTTTTTTTTTATTACAAGCCCGATTTGCATATTATTTACATTCCTAGTTATATTAAGGAATGGCTCTGAGGTTACAACAAGACTAATAGATGATGTCAAGATTCTGAAAGTCGGTGCTCATGGAATAATTAAGGGGAAAAAAAATGAAAACGGTTCCTAAGTTTGTTGGTTGGTATTATTGTAATCCCATTGTTAAATAACAATCACGACGTCACATTCGGTTTATTACAAAGTTCCTGACGTTCTGATGTCAAAACGCTTCAGAATGATTAAAAAAGGTTCCGTGATCCTACTATCACTGTCTTTATAAAAGGTTTTCCCTAATTACGTACTTCCTTTTCTGTTGAATTTTTTTGGAAAAAAATTCCCTTTTCTTCACAATGGAGCAAATCAATGCATAGTTTCCTGAAATCGAGTCTGGTTTTGAGGTTTTTGATGATTTTATTTCATTCTTTTGTATGTAGATAAATTTGTATATTAATAAACTAACCGTTCGGATCCGATATTGAATTTGCATTTTTTTACATCACTTATCAGAAAGAATGCATTTATATGACTGCTTCTCAAAATGTATCATGTCTATTTTCTGATTGACTGCCAACACTTACTTAAAATAGTTAATTATATTTACAATGAGCTTTTTATCAAAATGTAATTTTTTGAATTATTTATACTTTATATACATATTTTGTATCCTTCAAATATGCGTACAAACAAATGCACATTTTTGCATAGAGTACAAGAAATAAATCTTTAATATATATATATATATATATATAAGTTCTTCTACCTATAAAATAACAATTACTATAAAGTTTGCATAGAAGGTTCTAAACGATTTAGAATTTTAATAATAACAGAAATAATTATGAGTTAAGAAACAAATGAAATAAATATATTATAAATAAATAACCTCGACCTTTTATTCAGCTGCTTAGTTACTGATTATATTCTAATTTTGATCAATTATACCATCAGAAAAATTATTTAATTAGAAACTAAATAATAAAGTAACAAAAAAGGATTTTTTACAAGGTAAAAGTCGAGTAATGATGTACAAAAAATTTACAGGAAATAATTTACGAAAATAAGTAATTTACTATAATAATAATTAGAAATACATTTAAATAAAAATTTATCAATGTAAAATTTATATTACTAATATTATAGTTCACTAGACAATAATATTATATTAATAATAAAAAAGATCTCTCTTTACAGGATTTTATTTCTTTCCATGATGCATTTTCAAAAATATCTATGTACATACATAAATGTTTTTATTTCATTCATTCAAAATGCATCATTTTTGTAGTAGCTGTCATAGAAATCTCATTCTTTTTTTTTTTGAAAAAGAGTGTTTTAATTGCCAACTTCCAATTATTTACATTTATTTAAATTGTACATACAATTGTAACAATAATAATAGAGCAAGGACACGCTTCTCCAATTAAGGAGGATCAAACAAACACTCAGGGATTCCTTTCTACATACAGTCTACAACACACAACACTCCTTCTTCCCTTCCTCTCAAACTACTCATAAACGAACTAAACAAACATTAACTATAACAGAGCAGCTTCAGGAGTAAAATATATTCAAACAATTATCCTTAAACTTATTTTGATTTTCTAATCATTTGGTAGATCTGTATTCTATATATATATTCAACTATGGCCTCCTTGTCTGAGGGACGACCCCCCATTGTTGATTTTATCAGAGGATTCAAAATAGATCTAATCCCCCTGTCATTCTCATTACATTTATATACGCATATGTAAATCACAATGAGGCCTCAGAAACACGCACGCACAACCTAAAAAAAAAAAAACCCCAAACACCATTGCCATAATTTTAATTAACTTATCTCACTATCACACGTTGTTTGTAAATTCTTCAAGAACAACAGAAAAAAAAAAAAAATAATGCTTCCTCATAAAAGTTAACAACCCTCAGATTCTATCTAAACACACACACACGAACGTGCACTCTTTTGGGTATTAAAGTTACATACATACATACATACATGGCAAATGGAAGAAAGAGCATAGATTCTACATACATTATTTATTTGTTGTTTTTATTGTCGTAATTCCTCACATTTAATTGGAGTCCCGGCTCTTGTTTCCCCGATAAATATTTTTTCATATACATATGTATATATATTATATTATTAGTTGAGTATTTGTTGAGGATGTGTGATGGGACGGAGGAGACGAAAGAAGTGGACTAAGGTCGGAAATTGAGCTCCGAAAGTGTTGTGTGCCTCTCTGGATTTGCTGGGTTATATATATATTTATATTTATATATAAACACATCTATTTATAGACGTCAAAACCTTTCATTATACATATATACATTAATATTTTGTGATTGTTATAAATATGTATCGTAGAGCATTCTACGTGATTTGTTTGCTACATATTCTGGAGCTAATCGAGGGAGAGAGTGGTAGCAACAAGGGTAAGAGTTTTGTTTTTTGTTTTTTATTTATCATCATGCATTTTAATTTCTTAAATATACTTAGAAGAGCACTTTCATGCATTATATATATATATATATACATATAAATAATACGATTATTATTATTTGTCAATGTTGTACTCGTGAATATCTATAAATCATGATACTATTTTGGATTAAGGTACATACAATTAAGTAATGAAGTCGCAGTATATTGTCTTGCCTGATTTATTAGAATTAATATAAAGATATTAAAAGTAATTTCATTACTTTTTTATTTATTTGGATGATGACCTTCCCTTGCTTTATAAGGCCCCTACATAAAATATATTATCTATAATCAATCAAATTTGCTTTGTTCTAGTGTGCCAAATATAAAATAACATTGTAATTGAAAGTATCAGTTACTTTGGTAAGTAACTAATTGCTTTTACTCTTGAGCGTTACTTTTTTAACTAAACAACTAATGAGTAACGAGTAATGGATTATTTGTATGGTCAAGAAACGTATTCAACACTATAGGGAATAATAAAAAAGTACTGTTAGCATGGTCTTTGAAATAAAGTTTTTGGTTAGGCAGTATTGGACTATGAACACTTCTTCTGTATAGTACTGACTTTGTTGAGTAGGTCTACATACATATGTTAAAATATTTAGAGATGGGCTAAAAAGTGATACAATTACTTTATTTTGTAAAAAAATCAAAAAAATTGGTATTGGGATATAGACTTTTCTATCGATCTCTAATTAACCATCAAGTACCATTTTATACATTGACGACAAACTTTGTAAAAAAAAAAATATATATATATATATAACACCCAATTTTTAATCCTTTTTGCGTTTGCAGCAAAATATTCAAACACTCAAAATTCATTCTCGAAAGGAATTTCTAATGGGTTTTTTCTATATAAATTGATGGAATCGTTTCAAATAATTTGATATGAAGTTATGATAATCATTTTATTCTTATTAAGAGCATTTATATAATGCTAATTATTTTTATAATCATATTTGAAAGGATGGTTGTTGAAGGAAATTCCGTCAAGGACTTGTCGTCCTTAATGACGTTGCATAATTAAAACTCTACAAAATAAACAGAATATCTTGCAAAAAAAAAAAAAAAAACAATAGTTAAGATATTGTAAAAAGTGCTAATTAATTGGTATTGTTTTCTTTCCTTTCAATAATTTAAGCATGATTAGAATACGCCTAGATATGCTAATAAGTAAAAAAGAAGTGATTAATTATATCATTATTTGTTTGTATAATTCCTTAGTTGCCTCATTATATTTCTCCTATACCAACAATCAACAGGAGTACAAAGTGATATCTTAGAAACAAAAGTGGAAAAAAACAAACAAAACATACACTATGATCTCACATTTCTGTATTAATGAATTGGTTCATAATCACCACCAATGACTTTCCCTTTTTTTTTTTTGTAGAAATGGTTTCCCTATGAAGTAAAACTTTTATTCTTGTATTTGTAAAGTAAAAAAAAAAATGGTTTTAATATTAAGATTAATATTCCTATACATATTAACATTTTGTATAACCAGTATAATTTTCCAGGAGATAGCGTCCAACTTCTGATTTCCTTGAACTTCAAAATATTTTGGGGTATATGTCTTAATATCTAGGAATGTAAATAATATGCAAATCGGGCTTGTAAGAATCAAAGAAAGAGAAAATCAAACTGGTAACTCTGACCATTTCATGAATGTTAAGAGGGAAGCAGCTTGAGCTGTCATGACGTTTTACTGAGCTACAAGCTGCTATTCTCCTTTATATATACAACAATAAATAATAACATAGATGAGAGGAAGAAAATTAACTCAAATTAATGTCAGGAAATTATATATTTTTAACTAATAATAATAATTATACGAGGACTTGAGCCCTTTTTGTTTACATTTGATTTGCTTTATTAACCTTAATGCATGTATTCCTTCATGCGAGATCTTTACTATCAGGTAGATGTTCTCCCCTCAGAAATAAAGGAAAAATGATAACAGCTTTGGAAAGCAAAAAGACCTGTTGTTTGAAGAGCCAACTCCACAAAGTCTCGCACTCGGCATTTTGCATATTATTTACATTCCTATTAATATCCCATCTATGATTAAAAAATATGTCTTTGGCATGAATATAAAAATACAAAAATCCCTCATAATAAAGCACTTGTACGAATATTGGTGCTGTATTATGTTCAATACACAGATATTATTTAAATTTTTGTGTTGATGATTTGAGGCAGTTTTAAATAAATCGGTAATTTGTCAAAGTTGCCAATTAAAATTACCAACAAATTTGAACTTTCAAAAATCTTCTGGGGTATAAGTATTATAAAAGTTATTTAATTTTGCTCACTGATTTCAAATCTGTAGTTCTTTTTTTCGAGAGTCCGACGGTTTTTGAGAAATCGGTCCCTACTTTTTAGGCTTTTTTGGTCCATTTTCCAACTTCAATTTCAATTTAAGCCTAGAAGAATACACATTTTGGGCATTAAAAAATAATGATTGGCTAGTGTTTTTTATGGAAATTTCATTTCTAGTCTTTGTTTTGACCTAAAAGGACTCCTAGGGGCGTAGGGTGCTGGAGTAGGCTCAAAAGTCGATGAATTCCTTTGTACTTAAATAACTTCTTGAATATTACAGAAAATGGATTAATAAGGAATGCATGAAAGAGATTAGACCCACAGCTTTCAAACGAGATGTCAAGCGCCTGATAAGAGCCTTTAACTTTGAAGAAATCGTTACATCCATATCTGTACTCCTTATTCAAATTTTTGATACAGGCAGTCAGGTACATGTGTGATTGCCTTTAACTGTAATTTATTATATATATACTAAACACTATTATAAAAACCTTTGTGTGTCCATAAAAATAAAACTGAGCCCACAATTTGAAAATTCTCGTTGGACAAATTCTAGAGATTCATTTCTCAAAATCCTGAAAGGAAATTCCTTTGCTTTACTATGTTAATGATAAAAATGATGCAGGAACAATATTTTGGCTCTTGGGGCTCTATAAAGACCTCATGTAATTAGTTAATATATGTTGCTTGTCCCAAAAAAATCCATATTGATGTAGCCTTAGTTTGTATATTGGTTCATGTGATGTTCTCTAAGGAGAACCCAAATATTATCGTAATGTAAAATAATGAGTAATTGAACTAACATTATTACCGTAGATTGGAGTCTATTAAAATTAATTATAAGCATGAAACAACGGAGTATAATACATACAATGCTAATTAAAACGACTTTATCTGATTTCTCAAGATAATTAAATCCTGTTTGACATGACATTGTCAAGTTTTAATTGGTAATTTTGTATACATATATATATATATATATATATATATATATATATATATTATTTTACTAAATATAGGGATGAAGCTCGTCAGTCGTTTGAATTAAGTTCTACTCACGTGGAACTTCAAAAAAATCCCTCTCAATCAAAAAGACGTAGAGTAGCCATAAATTTCTCAAAATTGATTTTCCTTACTTCCATAAAATCATGCACTTCATTTGATAGATCCCTCGTACTAAATTTCTTTCAATGAGAAAGAGATCTCATTTAACTCTGATATAGGCTATGTAAGAATGGTTCAATTTACATAAATTCCCTCATTTATCACTCTCTGTGAAGTCCCTTTTCTTTTTTTAACCTTTTAATTTCTAATTTCACATTATCTATCGACCCAATATCGAATTATTGATTCTTTTGCATAATAAAAATAATAATAATAATAACGAAAAACGAAGCCTTTATTTCAAATATTTTTCTATAACAATGAAATTAATTATTTTGACATTTTCACAAAATAAATTAAAATTAAATTTAACAATTAATATGTACATTATTATAATAACTTAAAGTGATACAAATGGTGAACATTAAAAAATGATAGTAGGATCGAGACAAAATTAGTCACGGATTGGGATATAAAATATATGGAATGCCTCATGAGTAAAGAGTATGGTTTTTCACATATTCATTGAATAATATAATATTTTTTTATTTTTGAGTTATCTACCTTATTACTCCCCATATTTGAGGAAAAGGCAGTTTGATTTATTTATAAGTTACAAGTTATAATATGGACTGTGTTGTCACACTGGGAACGAGATGGAAATGTCTCACATCTACCCCAAAAAAAAAAAATAATGAATGATTTTGATTTTTTTGTATACACGTTGAATTTCGCTCTTGTTTTTTTTATTGTATACAATCCTGTATTGAGCTATAAATAGGAATGTAAATAATATGCAAATCGGGCTTGTAAGAAACAAAGAAAGAGAAAATCATCAACCTGGTAACTCTGACAATTTGATGAATGTTGAGAGGGAAACAGCTTGAGCTGTCGTGACGTCTTACGCAGCTACAAGCTGCTATTCTCCTTTATATATGTATACAAATGAAGACATCAATAATAAATAATAACATTATGTATGTATACCATAGATGAGAGGCAGAAAATTAACTGAAATTAATGTCAGGAAATTATGTGTATATTTTTAACTAATAAATAATTCTACGAGGACTTGAGCCCTTTTTGCTTACATTTTATTTACTTTATTAACCTTAATGCATGTATTCCTTCATGCGAGATCTTTACTATCAGGTAGATGTTCTCCCCTCAGTAGTAATAAAGGACAAATGACAACAGCTTTGGAAAACAAAAAGACTTGTTGTTCGAAGAGCCATCTCCACAAAGTCTCGCACAAGGCATTTTGCATATTATTTACATTCATAGCTATAAATCGACCTGGTTCTCTTCCTATAAAGTCATTGATAGCATTTTCAAAACATTAACAAGTATTTTAAAATTCAATGCCTAACTTTGGATTTCAAGACTGTACCTTGAAGAAAAAAAACCTAGAGGAAATGAAGGAAAGCTCATAAATAAATTAAACCAAAAAACTTTTTGCCAAAAACAAGGATTGAAAATTTGTTAGAGGTTTTATTTGTTTTTTTTTTTTTTTTGAAGAATATTTTGCTGAGACAAAAAACCACATATTTTAATTCTTAATGATATTGTACAAACTACTTTAAAAAATTTAATTTACTTAAGGGGGTCAATGACTGGCGTCTGCCTGCTCATACTACCTCTGTACATCATAGGTAGGTACTGTTACAAGATTTCAAGTTAAAAAAATATTTTTAATTGTGCGTTTATTTTTTTTTTTATTTTTTGTAATGAGGATTTAACCTTTTGATTATAACACCTAATGAAATAAGAACAAAAATAAAAAAAACTGAATGCATTAAATTTATTGATATAGTAATTTGTATTTTTTTTTTCTTCCATACAGAGATTGAAGTGAAACATTCATTACTTGTTATTGAAAAAGCAATTGACTTTTATATATATATAAGTAAATGCACTTTTCATTCTTATACATGCATAAACTAATGAATATATTTATAAGTCTAGCCAATTAATTATTTATTGACTGCCAAGTTACATTTATATTACAAAGTGGAATAACGGTACTTCAATTTTTTTTTTTTGCAAATTTTTAGTCTCTCTATCAAAATGTAGAGTATTCAAAATATTAATTTATGTTTTGTAGCTTCATAGCCAGAAATGGATTGGCTATAACAAAGGACACTCACATTATCTACGTATCTTAATTCTGGGCTATTTTAACATACATATGTTATTGAATTAATATAACCATATTTCGTAAATATGGTTAAGTTGAGGGAGGGCGTATACCAATGCTGCCCAACCTTTTCCGAACATGGGCTGGATTTATGAAAAAACGACGCCAGTGGGCCAGACTCACATTTCTAGTCTTACATTCTTTAATAGGCGTTCGGCGTTTTCTATTGAAATATCTATGAGTTAAAGACTCACACGCGGGCCGGATTCTAAGGCTTCGTGGGCCGGATCTGGCCCGGGGGCCGGCCGATGGGCAGCACTGGTGTATACCATGAGCACAGTTGACATTGGGGATGGAAGGGGTCGGCAAGCTCCCCTAATATTTACTACATTTATGCGACTATAAACTTTCACGACAAATATATATATATATGTACTATTTCTAAATCTCCATATTTGTTTTGAAAGACAATATTTTTCCTGATCCACTATTGTGAATCAAATCACCTTTTTCTCGCAGATCACACATTGAATAGCAGGTTTTAGTGTTTATTCCACCTTATACAGTGTCCAGAGACTGTTTGCAAGACCGAATCGATAATGAAGTCGCACCTTAATGAAACTCAACATCCATTAGAGTCCGAGTCGCAAGTTTGTTTGAATTCTCCAGCTCTATCATTCACGACCATAATAGGAGGTTTATATAATATAATATGTTGTATATTGAAGTACTATGTAACATCCTCTGGGCTCTGAGCTTTAAAATTGTTCTGTATTTAGTTATGTTTGAAGGCAACATTCCTTGAATTCGTTATGAATTCATTCAATTATCTAAAAAAGGCTAAAAATGGGCCAGATTTGTCCCTTCTTCACCTGTCCCAATGCAATTTAATGGAATAGTTTATTTAGAACTCTGAATATTACAACGATCATCAATCCCCTTCACGTAGGATTTTCTATTTATAAACAAGAAAACCTTTATATGTTCACACAACCTCTTGTATTGAAATCATAGCCAATGATATATCTTTTTGGTCATTTGTCGACTATCTGCCCTTTTATTAATATTCTGGGTTTTTTTTTATTATTGCCTGAGCTTGAATTTACACTTGTTATGTAGGCTATAAACAACTTCCTTATATTATATAAATGAAAACTTGGCTCACACAAAAATTGTAAAAATTGGCAAATTAACAGTTAATTTAATTAGGGGCCTTGTTTCTTTTTCTTGTTGTAGGAAATGTTGAGAGGGGCCCAATGAATATTTATATGCCCCTACCAAAAAAAAAAAAACCATGACAATTACTAATCGAACTGAGTGGCAATTTACCTTAATATTGCAATAAGAGTCATATTTTGCTCTTAATTGGTCGTCCAGGGACCTAAAGGAAAAATAAAGAAGGAGAATACAAGAAATTAAAATGCCCATGGTACTTTTGATATATGTAACACAACAAACACCATCTAGGTAGGTCCAATAACCCCCTCTCCAAAAATGGCCCTTTTACATATGACTAAATTCATTTTTAAATTCATATTTTGAAGCAATAATAATATTATTAAATTAAAACATTAACAGTTTAATTTGTTTAGAACGGTTATATTTTATGTAGTTTTAAACATATATAAATGCATAATACATTTAAGGCCCTCGTCGTCGTCCCTTTTAAAAGCCCTTCTAATTGTACCATTAATACACATAGAAAACTATCATTTTAATCTTCATTCTCGAATATACATATACGAATAATGTATATAAACATTTAATTCCATTCATTAATTTGTTTATATTTCAATTTTGTATGACTGTCATTAAAGCATGCTTTAAAAAAATATAGCGAAATAAACTTTAAAGGCTTGGACATTCATTCATTCTTATTCTTATATGTACATACATATATATATATATATTCAATTATCTCTGCGAAGACTCATTATTTCATTGAGGGACCTCATAGCAGAAATTTATTATGAATAAAATGTCCATACTACATAATTTGAATTTAACTATCACTTATTATTACTATTATTAATTTGAATTGAAAATTGTCAAAGGCACATATTTTTTTTTTAGTATGAACATCAAAGGCAGTGAGTTATATACGGGTGTAGGTACAATAAAAAAAATATATATAATAATTTCATGCTATAGATTATCTCTTCAATTTTTACATTTGAACTGCATATGTACATAAAACAATAATTTTTTTTTTTTTTTTTTACCTTCTTATCTTTGAGCTCATAAAAGATAACATTTCACTAAAGAATGTGTTAATTGTTTTAATGAAGTCTGTAAATATGAGGAGAAGAATCCGTTTCTCAATTATCTTGTTATGTCTTCATTCATCAATTGAAGCTAAACATGAATATGTACACATTTAAGTTGATAGTTCATAAAGTCAAAGGATGTCAAAGTCAATGATTGTTGTTGCATTATATCTTGGGTCAAAACAAGGCTATAACTAGGAATGTAAATAATATGCAAAATGCCGAGTGCGAGACTTTGTGGAAGAGTTGGCTCTTCGAACAGGTCTTTTTGTTTTCCAAAGCTGGTATCAATTTTCCTTTATTACTGAGGGGAGAACATCTACCTGATAGTAAAGCAAATAAAATGTAAACAAAAAGGGCTCAAGTTCTCCATTATAATTATTATTAGTTAAAAATATATAATTTCCTGACATTAATTTGAGTTAATTTTCTGCCTCTCATCTATGGTATACATAATGTTATTATTTATTATTGATGTCTTCTTTTGTATATATAGAGGAGAATAGCAGCTTGTAGCTCAGTAAAACGTCATGACAGCTCAAGCTGCTTCCCTCTCAACATTCATCAAATTGTCAGAGTGGCCAGGTTGATTTTATCTTTCTTTTTTTATTACAAGCCCGATTTGTATATTATTTACATTCCTAGCTATAACATGTAGGCATATTTGTATTGTATTGTATGTAGTAATTATTTTTTTAAAAGGAAACAGACAAAAATGTCCAAAATCAGTTGCTAGACCTCCTCGACCAGTTCTACTCAACTGCAGATTTATTCTTCACTTAATACTAGGAAATTATTCAGAGTACTACAACAGATAAGTTAATTTAAATCAATGAATGTGGAGATTACTTTTAAGAAGCAAATGAACAGCTGACAATAAAAAAATACAGTGTCCATTTTTATGTTAGTGAGGGAGACACACGACGTGAATACAAAATTATTGGGCTGTTGTGCAATTTTTGTTGGCTACAAAAGTACTTTTTTATTTCTGCAGGGGGCCATTGCTTTAGTTACAACCAATGCTGATTTTTAGAATATCCAGTGCCCGGTCAAAGAGACATGAGCAGGGCTTTTTGTAACTTACAATATTTATTCTAAATATTATGGACGTAAAGTTGTTCTTATTTTTAAGCAGATGGCCAGGGCATTTTTCGGCAATGCCCCCTCTAAAATGGGCACAAGCCTACACCCCAAACAAATGATTATTATTGTGTAACTGAATTATACACAAATCATCTTGACGTATAAATCAAAGGGACCTGATCCTCTGATAATATACTCAATGGTGTAGTCAGCTGTTTTCATCAAAAGGGGTAGCTAAATATACATTTTTTATTGGATTTTTAGCCAGGGTTCACATTTTAGTCAAAGGTGGACAAACTCCACTCCCATAGCCGAACTGGTTATGTCACAAATTATAATGAATTTAGTGTGCACTGAGATGCATCTACAAACATCTTTATTTATATAGACTATCCTTCATGTGGACATGAGTTAAAAAGCATTGGAACATATTTTAATTATTAAATATGCAGAGATGTGCCTTGAGATCGAATGAATGATCCAAAGTAGATGAATGTTTTTATTAAGCATAAGAATCCAGTTCCTGAGAATACTTTGCATCGTTACCTTATGAAAAAAAGGTCTAATTCTTTTTAATACAAGAACAAATTAAAATTTCCTTCTCCTTTCATCTAAACTTTACCAACTCTTTATCCAAAAGGATTCATTTGGAGTCAAATCAAGCGTTCAAGGTGTGAGCATTGAACTGTAGCTGTATATATATATATATATTTAATCAAATGTGACACGTCAACAGCAGACTTTAATTCCTTCTTTTTCTTCAAAATCAATCAAATTTTTTTATTCTTGATTCCTAATGTGTAACCCGTGTTTTTTACAATTTAATTTGAAAATTAAATTCAAAATTATGTAGATATTTTTTGATTACACATAAAGGTTGATGAATTAAAACATCGTTCCTTTTGTATCCAGTCTTATTCAATTAGTTTTAAATGTTTTTTGTTTTTTTGTGTAATTTTTAGCTTCTGAGTAATCAAATTAGTAAATATATGACAGTTGAACTCGAGAATTTATATTATTTTATAGGTTTGCTCAAAATGAGCTCTGAGCAAAAATAATTTGTTCTTTTATTAACATAAATGCCATTGGTTTAAAAAAAGAACAACTCTTGCTTTTTGAAGTCATCATCATGTATACAATTTAGTTAATAATAATTTACAAATATATTTAATGGGAGTCTAGCAAACTTTAAAAATAAATAAATAAATACTATAATCGTTTCGTATAAGTTATAAATGATATTATCCAAGAGGAAAGCCTGGATCAATTTTGGTGGTGATGATGATCGAAAAAAGGAAAGTTTTTTGAGTTTCTTTTTAGTTTTTTCACTCCACGACTTGAAATGCATCATTGAGTAAAGGTTAATAATTGTATATATATATATATATATATATATATATATATATATATATATATATATATATATATATATATATATATATATATATGCATTACGTTTATTGTTTAATAACTCACTGCATGAAACATTAGACTCAACAAAGCAATAAAAAAAAATATTTCTAAGAGGATATTAATTTCATTATACATCAATATATGTAAGTAGAAATCTATAAAGTTGAAAGTGTATGTACTTACTCAGTCCTAGGATCATGTTTATTAGATGGGCCAGGCATTTTTGCATATAATATATTATTTTGCACATAATATAATATAAGGTGCATTATTTGCTAGCAATCAAAAATCATCTTTGAGGGCATCCTTTATACCCGCGTCATCAAAGTCTTGGCATGAGTCTAAATGATCCTTGGATGTTATTATTATTATTTTTGTCTATTATTAATATGTATGAATATATATATAAGCAATACTTTATTTGATCAGTTATTATTAGTATACTTATGAAAGAGAAGTATTAAAAATTTGGCATGGACTCCGTGCCAAAAAGCTTTACTGCAAATTAATAAATATTGAAAAAGCAATCAGTGTGGCTTTATATTTATAAATTATGTCGTCTCTCTAGGTTTTTTTTTTGGAATGAAAAAAAAGAGAGCAAAACTTGAAATATTGTTTACCTCTTGAAATTTATGAGGTGAAAAGTGTTGGGTGTTGTCTGTGGATATTTACCACCTTTTAAAATACACTATTAATTAAATAGGTGAATCACGATTCGAATTTTTAAATTAGTCAAATGAGTATTATGGGAGTTTTTATTATGGGTACTTTTGTTACATCTTTTTTGACTCATAAGTGCCTTTAGAGTAGGAGAGTATGGCCAACAGAAGGCGCTCATTCAGCCAAAAAAAAAAGAAAAAGTGATTCGTTTTTAGGTTTTAAGGTATTAGTTCATACATTATACAGCAACTATTTTTGTTAGCAAGTGAATGCCCTTTTGGATACAAATTCACCTACAATAACAGGAAGGGGAATATACTGGGTGTTAGATTACTATATCCCCGCGTCGTTTATTCAAAACTTCAATGTGAAATTACGTCATAACTTGGTGAAGTAAGGGCATACTATACCCTATTTCAAAATAATCAATATATGTATTAACTTTAATTTAAAGCTAAATAATTCCACCCTTGCTTTATAGCATTGCCTCTAAATGGATCCTGAATGCAGTGCAAGGCCGCTCTTCTCATCATGGCCTATTACTGCATTGACTCTGACCCTCAGAGCATTAATACATTGGTGGCGTGTGTGACACAGGCATTGAGAGACATGATCACCCAAAAATAATAGTCAAATGTGTTGACATCTGGCATGTATGGTAGCCACATAGTCTTCGGCCGGGTGAAGCAGATTTCAAATAGTTGAGTTCTCCTTTGCAACGAAATAAATGCTTCTTTGTGATGGCTGGTGTGAGCAGTGGCTTCTTTTTTATTACCAAGGACTTACTCTTTAAGAGCCCTACACACTCTGTCTCTCGAGATTCCAAGGTCTTAAATGCAGACCTCATGGACTTTGTCGGATTGGCCATGATGGCCTCCTTTATCAAGTTTGTGGGGATCTTGACGGAAAGCACATCCTCAAGGCTTTCTCTCGAGGGTCTCCTCGGCGCCCAATCGTTTCTTGACATTGTAAACAGTCTTTCTGTTCATTCATACCAACCTTTTTTACGGTGCTAGTTTGAGAGCTTCTCTCGTGGAAGAGTTCGAACATCTTTTGTCTATTGTTTCTCTCCATCTTTTCCCAGATATTTTATTGAGCTAAAATTATATCAAAATAAAGCCCCTGTGCACTGCTTTTCAGACATGATTGACATGTGAAAATTGACTCACTCAATTTAGGTTTATAACTTACCATTTAAAAAATGGGGAAAGGATTATTTGAAACCCGGTATATAAAGTAATTACATATATTATATTAAAATGTATCTCATTTTTATACTTTTTGGGCTGTAGGTTTATTACAGCCAAAACCGGACTCAGCCCTTTTAGCTGGTAGTGAAAGATGATACTCTCCTACTCTGAGGCACTGTATAAAACAAAGTGATGAAACACACGACTGTTAACTTGGAGATATTTCTTGGCTACAGGAAACCTTACCCCCCTAGATGATGTCATTTTTGACGTATATAAATATATTTTTATATGTTTTCCCTCGGAAGGATATATCTTGTTTTAATTGAATTGACAAGACGAATTCATAAGAATTGTATAGTTGTTTGTGTTATATGGAGTAATTCATGAACCCCTCAACGCTCCTAGTGGACAAAATAGTCCTTTTGTAGCAAATTATATTTAAGTACAAATTGATCACGTCGTTTGGCGACTTTGTAATGTATTACTACACTAAATCATAATATTACTTTATTATGTAACGAGTAAAAATAAAAAGGGGTATTATTTTACGAAAAAAATAAAAATAAAAATATTATATTTATGAAATATAACGAAATTAATATAACAAAGTAATATTATTATATAAGGTAATTAATTACCACGCATTTGGTATCAAATCTAAGAATATTTTGTCAAATTTGTTGTCAAAATGATGTTCTATAAATTACAAAAGTGAAACAATATCCTGTTTGGTAAATATGTGTTTTTTACATTTGAAATTATTCATACTACAAATATGATTCCAGTAAAATGATCAAATCTAAAAGTAATATAATAATTTTTATTACTCTAAGTAATACATATAACGACATATCTTTTAAAATAAGTAATATGTAACGAATAACTCTAATTATAATTAATATTTCTTTTCACTCCATATAAGGAAAGCATTGTTCGATTCATAATCCCATCGGAGGTGATGCCTTTTTAAAAAATCTACATATGGCAAAAACACAATATACATAGTGTCAGATCTGAAAATGTTTCAAAATGGCAATTGAGTCCTGTTGCCCTGTTAGGACAAACCCTACTAATAGTTGAGATAGATGACACAGATTTAATTGAGCTCGAGGAATACATATTCAAATAACATTATATGAATATTAAAGAGTTATAGAAGCAGTACAAAAATCAAGAGCTGATGCAAAATACATTTTGCATATGTTTGTTTCGGAAATAACACGCCGTGCTTAGCATTTGTCTCAAAATATGCTCAAAAAAACATTTATATTCAATCACGTCTTAATATATACCTATATATATATGTATATAAAACACACTATAAAGACTTCTGGAAATTAATTTGTATTTCAATGCAGTAGTCATGCCCAGACACACTCCCTCGTGTCTCATTTGCTATACAAACAGAGGGGGAAAATAAAAATAAAAAAAAAATAAAACTCAATACAAATAAGGAAAAAAATAGGGTCAATAGTCATATACATACAAAAGTAATGACATTGCTTGAATATTGTAAATAGAACAAAAAACAACAACAACAACAACGACAAAGTTATAAAAAAAATGAATTTGTCGGCAGTTTATTATTATTATTATTCATTGTTTGATGAGTATATTGTGTGTGTGTGTAGGGAGATATCCTCTAGCCAGAGAGCAAAAACGCGAAAAAGTCGTTTGATAATTGAGCAACACACATTGTATGTATTGAGGGGCGATTCACATAGATTGAATTATAACTATCTATTAATATATTTATACATATATATATATATATACAGAGAGAGAGAGAGAGAAGGAGCTGATACAATATATATATATATATATATGTCGAATTGAAAGAACTCCTCAGATTACACTTGATTGACTTAAAAGAATAGACATACAAAACGATGTGATGAATGATTGTACATTAAATGTTCTGTAAAACATGATGACATTGGATTTATATGGATTTATAATTACTCACCATTGACTGCGCCTTCGGCGCCTATGGCGAGGCCTCCGGCTGGTTTTTTTTTTCGTAGAAATCTTTCATATGACGTGTAGATTACGCATACAAAATTTCATGACCATAGGGTAAGGGGTTCCGGAGATACGAGGGGTTACGGACACACAGACAAACTTGAGGATTTATTATATAGATTTAAAATTTTGGTATATATACTTCCCTCTATTTTATGGATCCCTTTGACTACTTTATTCACTCCATACATCCCTGGAGCCCATCACCGTATCAAATTGACTCCCTGACTTTGATTAGGAAATGAACACTTAGTTTTACAAGTCAAGGCCTGACTACACTACATGTACAAATTATGACAAATATATTGTACATGAAAAAGTTGTTGATGATGATGATGAAAAAAGTGTGTGAAGTCGGATTCACATCCCTTGCAGAATCTATTTGTGCATCATGAGAGACTCACTTTATAGTATTAATTATCCTTCTTGGATCTTTTAAAAGTTGTTGTTTTTTTAATCGAATATTTCATACAAGAAAAAAAATATTAATACTAATTATGTGTTGTATTTGTATCTAATTAAGATGTATTCAAAGTTTATAATAATCTTTATGTTAAAAACTCTGGCTACTCCAAGTCATTTTATAAATAACATTCAAACATTCAAATTGAGTAATAGAATATTTTGCAAACATTTTTTTTTTTACTCGAATCATTACAAATAATATATATATATATATATATATATATATATATATATATATATATATAATTTGTATTTGTATCTAAATAAAATGCTTTCAAGCTTCAAGTCTCTAATTCAAAAACCCTGGCTAAACAAAATGTATATTAACATATAATAGTCGATTTGATTTGAGACAGTGATTTGAACCTTTGAATATAACAACATAACAATACTCAACAGTCAAAAATCCTAAGGGCTTATAAGTGTACTAATAAAAGTTGTTCAATTTTGCAAATTAATTTCAAATCTATAATTTTTTTTTTCGAGAGTTTGAACATATTCGAGACATCAGACCCAACTTTTTGAGCTAATTAGGCCCATTTTTATACTTTTATTTAAGCCTAGAAGAATACTCATTCTGTGCATAAAATATTGCAAATTATATTTCGAGTCTTTGTTTTGACCTTAGGGGGATCCTAGAAGCGGTGGGAACGGGAGTAGACCCAAAAGTCGACCAAAACCTTTGTAATTAAATAACTCCTTGAATATTTTTCATGAAATGGATTAGCAAGGAACGTTTTCATAAGCTGAGACCCACACATTTTCAAATAAGATGTCAAGTCCAAAAAGAAATCGTCCATTTAAATGTGTCGATTTTCATTCAATTTTAAGCAAAAATCTACTGGAAATCAAAAACTAGCTACTAAAAAAACAAACAAGTGCAATAGACTGAAATAGTAGCGTGCAGAAGAACTTCAGCTGAGTTGACAATCCTTCTGTGTGCTAAGAGTAGACATGGATTCTTTGAATTCCCCTATATAAAAAAAAAAAAGAATGCATCTAAACATCAATAATATACGAATCAAGTTTCTTCATATGCTTATTCTATCTTTTTTTTTAATTTCTTTGAATTCCTTTTGTCATTTGAAGCATTTTTTTCAATTAAAACAAAATCAAATATATATTATATTCTATAAACATATCCTTATAATGGCAAATATATACTAATATATAACGTCATTCATACAAACCCATTATGTGAAACTATAAGCTCTAATGTGTCTCCTTAAAATGATCATAATACATGTTCTTTCTCTAATAAATATTATGAAAGCTATATAGATACTCACCCAAATGAATGCATTAATAGTATTATATATATATATATATATATATCTATATTACATGGTTGATAGAAAAGGATAAAATACCCATGCAAGTGATTTTAAGCAAGATATAAAGAGAAAACCTACAAAATAAAAAATAATTCAGATTTGCTCGCAGTCCATGACAAACATCTTTCTTCTCTTATAACTTATAATCATCCATGAAAAATTACTTCATATTTCGTTAATTATATATACTTTTTCTAAAAAAAAAAAAAAAATATTGTTTGGAAAATAATTAACATCATTAATCCCCCCCCCCCCCTTGAGGGATCAATTATGGATTACCTCACTCACTCACTCTCTCTCTCTCTCTCTAAAAACCAAAAAACTTCAATATATTATTGAAGCATAAATCACCTTTAAGAAATGATCATTTTCTTTGCGTGGATCTAATATGGGGGCAAAACTCCTTTCTAGATGCCTACAACCAAGTAATTTTATGTATGTAAGAGCCGCCCTGATCATTACAAGGGCAATTATATGGTATTATACATATAACTATTTAGTTGTACTCAATTCACTCTCTAAGTAGGTGTTTGTTCCATTCCTTTAAAATATGATACAAATAAGTTAAAATATTTATTAACATAAGTTAAAGTATGTAGATTCTTTTTATATTTTTTTTTTGTCTATGGACATTTACTGTCTCTTCATGTATTTACATATAGGTCTCCCTAAAAAGTTCTAAAAATGAATCAAATTAGGAAATATGTATCATAGCTAATATCCATGCAAAAATGTTTCATATTCCACCAATTATGTATGTAGTTACCTCATTGTTGCCAAATGTGTTCTTATCTCTTGTTTTGGGGTGAATTAATAACTGTAAATTAAATTTGGGCTCAACATATATACTCCAAAAAACAAAAATACGGCCAAAATAGTGGAGAGAAAAATAGAGAATATGCTCGACACTTTTTTCACAGACACTAAATAGGTATTAGAATGGACTTAATCAAATAATTAATTATTATTATAAAACAACTATTAATTGTTCAAAATAGCTAACATTTTTTCGAGGCCTCTTCAAAATGATGGGATATTTAGTATAGATAGGAATGTAAATAATATGCAAAATGCCGCGTGCGAGACTTTGTGGAGTTGGCTCTTCGAACAACAGATCTTTTTGTTTTCCAAAGCTGTCATCATTTTTCCTTTATTACTACTGAGGGGAGAACATCTACCTGATAGTAAAGATCTCGCATGAAGGAATACATGCATTAAGGTTAATAAAGCAAATAAAATGTAAACAAAAAGGGCTCAAGTTCTCCATTATAATTATTATTAGTTAAAAATATATAATTTCCTGACATTAATTTGAATTAATTTTCTGCCACTCATCTATGGTATACATACATAATGTTATTACTTATTATTGATGTCTTCATTTGTATATATAAAAGAGAATAGCAGGTTGTAGCTGTGTAAAACGTCATGACAGCTCAAGCTGCTTCCCTCACAATATTTATCAAATTGTCAGTGTTACCAGGTTGATTTTCTCTTTCTCTTTATTTTATTCAATCCATTTGCATATTATTTACATTCCTAAGTATAGAGTACATTTCTACCTTTTCTATAAAAAGAAAAGAAAAAGGGCTTCTACATTAAGTAACTTCAAGCTAGCCAATTACGTCATTCTTTCTAATTGTAGAACTATTCCTTATTTAGTACTTGGAATATTCATATTTTGATTGCTTGTTAATAAATAGTTTGAATTCAATATATAGAACACTTGTAAGGGGGACAAGTTAAAAAGGAACATAAATTAGGAGTAATTTAATAATGTAACAACTTGGATTATGAACTTGTAAAGCAAAATATTTGAGTACTTTTTTTCAGACAATAGGCATACATAGTACATAGTATTAAATAGGAAATGTATATAATTTAGAGTGACAAATTGGTTGAAAAGGTTGTTCTTATTAGGGGGCAGCTGATACTCTTTCTCGTCAGTAGAACGGCCAACAACGAGCCTAGAGAGAGAAATGCAGATCAGGCAAAAAGATTACTAAAGAGTGTCAGTCATTAGACGGTCTAATAACAAGAAGTGAGTTTGTTTGACTTATTTGGAAAAAAATAAAGGAATCCTTTTAACAAAAATCAAAACATTGCGATTAAACTGAGGTTATTATTTGGAGGAATATGTTTAGAAATTTCTTTCCTGGAACAAATATTGGTAGTTTATCAGCATTTATACAACTATTTAAAATGCTCTTTGAAAGGTATCATTCACTTGGTAGATTCAAAAATCTGTATACTTTTTCTTCTCCAGTATAAGTCTTTTTATATAAGAAAAGCTCTAATTAATTTGTATATGACTTGACAACAATTTATGCCAAAACAAAAAATAATTCCTGTACATATTTCTAAAACAATCATTAAAATTAAAAATTGAGTAAAAATTTTTAATTCAACGTGAGTAATTGTTATTTTATAGAAGCAATTAGTCAGAAAAAATAAATATACATTTATACAGCTCAGATACACATTCAAATCAGCTGATCAAATTGTTAATTTTAATCATAATTGGCGAAAAAATAAAATAAAAATCGTGAATACATTCACGCATTTACCTCCTAAAAAACCTTAGTATTTATAATCATAGTCATTCTAACATTAGAACAACTTTTTTTTTAATCAATCAACGATAAGAATCCGTCACAAATCATCACAATCATATTATATACAATTATAACCATATTTAATTACTCATTTAGTCAAAGGATATATGTCTTAATGAGGAAATTACCCTGAGGGAACTCCCCAAACAAATATATTTGTATATATATATACATGTAATGATTTATTGTGAACATAAAAAAAAAATTATTAAACCAATGCCATGTTCAAAACAATAAAGATAATAAATTGCATGACTCGTGCAAAAAAAATAAATAAATAAAGCCTATTTAACAAACTACAACAAGGCGTCACAACCACAACAGGAATCAAAATATTTTCCAATGTCACATCAGGATTTATAACTGACAAGTCTTGATTGCAACTTGGAGTTGTAAATAAAATAAAACTGTTATAGTTATTATTATTATTATTATTCAAAAAGTTTGTTTGTAAAATTGTGATTTCATTCTACATAAACTATTCACTTTCAAAAACCACCATGTCGTAAAATAAAATATTATCATTTATTCTTATATAATTATATTTTTTCATGTTAGATTTATTGAAAAACTTACCTTTTAAAAGACTGATTGTATATCTACATATGTACCAAGATACTAAAATATTTACCAGAGTATGTAGATGAAAAAGTGGATGATGCTCTTATCTTAAGAAAAAAAGAGCTGTTTTGAACTTTTTAGTTAAGTCATGTAGTTAAACCCACCACTTCCTTTCAATAATAAAAATTTAATATACACTTTATGTCAGATGTTAGATGGGCTATTTTATTTCTACAATCTCTATAAGACAGGCAGGCAAAACTGTTGCTGTTTCCCAGCCCCAGAAGTCACATATAAATATCTTTCAAGAAAAGATACAGAAAGAAAGAAAAAAAAGGTTTAAAATGTTATGAGTAAATTTCCTCCCATTTAGGAAATTTTTTAACAAATTTTACTTTTTGTAAAAAAGGTTTAGAGACGCAATGTACATATATGTAGCTAATATAGATACAACAAGAGGGAGGATCTATATTGGTGATTAAACACTACATACATAGGAGTTGTACATATATATGTTGGAAAGAGACAACAGCTGTGCCATATTAACATCCTTATCGGCCCTTTATCACCCATCTTTATTCATTGAATACCTAATTACTTATTGAATAAACTTTTAATTTCCCTCTATTAAATAATTATTATTTGAAACATGCATCGGTGTTATTCCACTTACATAAGAAATTTACAATGTATATTTACCTGTCAGCTGTCGATTTTGTTTCTTTTTCTTTTCTCCTCATTATTGCTCTGAACGTTGATTGGTTCAACTCAAACAATCATTTACTTTTATTAAACGAAAACCGATTCCATAATGAAGAAAAAGAAGAAGAATTGACTGATTCTGGGTTGTTTGTTTTATTCTCTATATCTTTAGAAGGAAAAAAGGTTGCGAGATACACTAAAGATATTATGGTCATTGTGACTGCACCACACAAATATAAAATTTCACACTTTTTTGTCATCTCTCATTTTTCTACCTAAATTATTTGTGTTTTAAACATTGGACTCGAATTATTTTTTGTTATGCACTAAGTTCATATTTTTCTTGAGCTTTTATGGAATTTTAGTAATGATTGTTTGTACTCCTTCATCCCATCATTATATCGATGTAATCCTACCTATATATGAACAATAATATCTCTTAGTATCTATCAATGAGGATACATATATATATATATATTTGTAAACAGCATAAATTATATGCAAAAACCTTCACATACAAAAACAAAGTACTTAATGTATTATTCATCAATTTCCATGTAATTTTTTTTTTCGTTTTTTTTGCAGCATTCAAAACCATTTTTTTTCTTCCTCGAAGCATACTTTGTACATACACATCACACACATAAAGCAACATATATATATATATATATATATATATATATATATATATATATAATATTTAAATAAACACACAAAGAAATTCTAGTAAATTCATGTATAAATATATATATATTATTACATGTAAATAAGCTGAATCTATAACAAATATGGATCAGTACATATAAATGTATAGAAAAATATGGTTTTTTTTGCTTGAGTATACAATTTAATCAAAGTTTTAAAGAAATTTCAATTCTAATTTAAAGCAGCATCTTCGATTATAAACATCTATTTATAATATATTGCATTTATCATGTTAATATGCTGTTTTATAAAGGGTTTTTTTTAACAGGGATGACGTATTTTTATTTCATTAGGGACTACTGCAAACTACGTCATCATTTTTTGTTTTATTTACATTTCCACTCAATAATAGCTTACAAATCATCATTATCATCATGGAGCAGGTCACCCTTGAGACGCGTATGCAAATTATCCAAATTTATTTATTACTAAAATCCACGTTCGGTCGTTGCAACTTTAAGAGGCTCATTTTGGGCTTAATGAGTTTGTTCATAAGTCAAATATGCGTTATGTGTCAGGCAAAAACACACATGTGCTTACTGAGACACCAAAGCATCCTAAAAAAAACTTACTGTTTGGTGTGAATACCATGCCGGTGGTATTATTGGGCCATACTTATTTGTTGATGATAGTAATCGCCACATTAGTAATGAATAGAAATTGATATCGAATCATGATAACGGATTATTTTTGATCCCAATTGGATAGTAGTGACTTAAATGATAAGTGGTTTTAACAACACATGTCATACAGCAAACAATACTATCCATTTATTGAAGAGATATAACACAGTGAACGTGTTGTTTCCAGAAATGGACCAGTCATGCGATTTGACGCCTTTGGACTGTTTTCTATAGGGTCACGATAAGTCATTGGTTTACACCAACACAGATCAACACTGGAGGAGATCAAAGCAAATATTGAATGCAAAATTCCTGCTATTTCAGCCGATTACTGTGAAAAAGTGGTAGAAAACTGGGTTCAACGATTGGCCGTCTGCAAGTGTGCCCGTGATGATCATGCAAAGGAAATTGAATTCCATATTTAAATGTAATTACTTCAACACTAAAAAAGAAATTCGTTTATACATATCTCAAACTCTTTTAATTAAAAATTGAAATGTCGTCACTCTTATTGAAAAATCTACAAAAAACTTACATATTCATAGTATGTAAAAAAAAACCCTAACAAAGTGTGCTTATTAATTTCAATGATATAAAAACTGGGAAAAATTGAATTTGCAAGTTAATTTTTGGTATAAATATATACTATGTATGTGTCAAAAAAAAGGGAGAAGTGAAACTTGAGAGCTGTTTGCAATTAACTTTTTACGTGAACTAGTCAAGTCTTCAGTGTTTTTAGCTCCAAATCAAGTCAATTCTCAAGTTTTAAAAGACAATTTCCCTGTAGTTAAAGTCTCATCATATCCTTGACTGTACATAGTCTAAGTCAAGACACAAATCTTTCAACACAAGTTCAAGTCAAGTTGCGAATAACAATTCAAATCTCTCTAGAGATATAAGTTATTTTTGATTTGCTTCAATTTGAAATATATATATTTATCATAACATGTGTAGATCAACCCTCTCCTAAAATTGATAAATTGTATCCGTACTTAACACTCATCTAACACTTTTAACAAATTACACATTTGTAGCAAAAAGTAAAGTTGTTTTTTTAGTCCCCAGGCCCTAATGGTCTGCTTACTTATTCTTTCCTTTTGAGTCTAGAATAACAAAAAAAAAAAAAAAAAAACTATTGCCTTTGTGGCTTACAGATGTATTTTTATCAAAGTCTATATATTTTGTGGACCTTTTGATGACTTAAAATTGTTGACGAGCTTTTATTTTCTGATAAAGTCGAGTATTGAGTTGCAGCTGAATGAAATTTGAGTAAAACTCAAGTCTGCTCTCAGGAGTTTGAGTTACCAGCAGAATGGGGCGTGAAGGGGGAGGGGGGGGGGAGAGGGAGAATCAAGGCTTTTCAAAAAATCATTTTTTTTGAAAGTCCCAAAAATCAAATGGAGGCTCTCAATTATTCTAGCTCCGTGTTTCTAATCTTGTGGATCATAGAGAGCTGATCAAAAATGAAAATAATCTTTGACTTGTATAACCCTGACAATAATGAAGGACACTCTCAACCTCGATGAAAAAGGTAATTAAAAATAATAACACTGGTCAACAGTCAAAAATCTTAAGGGGTGTAAGTATAACAAAGGTTATTCAGTTTTACATGCTAATTACAAATCTGCATTTTTTTCTCGAGAGACCGACGTTTTTTGAAAAATCGGTCTTCACTTTTTGAGCTAATTTGGCCCATTTTTTAACTTCAACTTCAATTTAAGCCTAGAAGGATACTCATTTTGTGCATTAAAAAATGATGATCTACTAGTGTATTTAATTCAGACTCCCTTTCTAGTCTTTTCTTTGACCTAAAGGGGATCCTAAGGGTGTAGGGAGCGGGAGTAGACCTAAAAGTTGGCCAAATTGGTTGTGCTTAAATAATCATTTAATACTACATAAAATGGATTAATAAGGAATACAGTAAAGAGCTGAGACCCACAGCTTTCAAACGAAATGTCAAGCAATAAGAATCCTTCATAAAAAAAATAAACCGTCCATCTAAATGTGTAAGCTTTCATTCAATTTCGAGCAAAAATTCGCTGGAAATCAATGACTCATGGTAGAGCTATTAAAAAACAAGTGTAATAGACAAAAGTAGTAGCGTGCAGAAGGATTTCAGCTGAAACACATGGGAAAATAACTGCCGGTAGTGGTATAGCTGATGAACAAAGGGACTCGGTTCCAGGGCACGCTTTAGGCATTAAATAAGCATGAAAGAGCTTTGTTAAGGACAGTATGTAGCCCCATGGGTCTACATTTACTTGTTGTCTAGCATTTATTGGCTAGAACATGGAGATTGCACTAAAAGAATTATGAACACAATGAAAAAATACAACACAAATTAACAAACGCAATTCAAAAACAAAAAGTATAAAAAAAAATAAAGAAAAAAAGAAGACAAAAACTCCGAAAAGGATATGTGAGAATGAATGAGCAAGGGAAAGAGAAGGAGGTGACCTACCTTGTGGAAGTAGCCAAGCGAAAGGGCTTCGAGCAAAACAAAGGTGAGCAGGGTAGTACTGATTTGTGGCGCTTCAATCGTCCAGGCGTGTGTTCCATGATGTCATTCCCTATTTCAATGAATGAAAGAAGAATAGGAAATGAAGAGGGAGGAGCCTCGGATAAAAGATAATGGTCCTAATATTTGCAGGCATAATAGGCCACTAATCCAAAAACCAAGGATACGATTGTGGTCCAAATAAAATAACAAAACGAAACATATCAAATCCACCTCAATCGAAGCACTTTCCACACCACAAAATTTTTATTCAAGTGAAGAGCACTGAGCAACACGTCTTTATAGATAGGAATGTAAATCATATGCAATTCGGGCGTGTTATAAAAAAAGAAACCTGGCAACCCTGACAATTTAATGAATGTCGAGGGGGAAGCAGCTTGAGCTGTCATGACGTTTTACTGAGCTACAAGCTGCTATTCTCCATTATATATACAACAATAAATAATAACATAGATGAGAGGCAGAAAATTAAATGAAATTTATATAAGAAAATTATATATTTTTAACTAATAATAATTATATGAGGACTTGAGCCCTTTTTGTTTACATTTTATTTGCTTTATTAAACTTAATGCATGTATTCCTTCATGCGAGATCTTTACTATCAGGTAGATATTGTTCTCCCCTCAGTAGTAATAAAGTAAAAATGATAACAGCTTTGGAAAACAAAAAGACCTGTTTGAAGAGCCAACTCCACAAAATCTCAGACTTGGCATTTTGAATATTATTTACATTCCTACCGATGTTATAGCCTATCATCAAAGGGCAATTCATTTCTAAATGAAATACTATAGATTTACTTCCCTTGAAGGGTAATACAAATACGCTACGGCAAAAAGACTGTCTGGAAATGTGGGAGCTCAGTATAGTATCAATGTAGCTAACATTCTGGTCATCTCAACCCATTCCAAAGTTTTGAATGTAAAGTCCATAACTCAGCCTGTTATAGCTATTAAACATTTGGTGATTTATACATGTATATGAATATTAAAAAAATAAATGAGGACTTTCTCATTTTAAAAGTTGATCATAAGAAAAGCATCAATTTTGATAATATGAAATATGAAAGCATTTCAAATGAAATAATCCACACATTCTACCTCGAAAAAAAGTCTTGCAAGTCTTTAACAGCCCCCTTGTACAAAATTAAACCATTATAAATTCCTTATGTGCACCTCCTACGTGCAAAATCCCTAATTGTACACGATACAATACTTATATATAAATAAATGTAGTTAATGAGTGCCCACATACACAATGTTTACGTAAGGTAGTATGACGTTTTTCAGGTCATTAGTTTTACTTTCTTTAGAACGAGTCAGTTAGTCAGTCAGTCATTTTTCCAAGAGTCCTTCCTCACTACAACCTTCCTTTCCTTCGTGAAAATAATAATTAAATCATCATTAGGAATGTAAATAATATGCAAATCGGGCTTCTAATAAAAAAAAAAAGAGAAAATCATCAACCTGGCCACTCTGACAATTTGATGAATGTTGAGAGTGAAGCAGCGTCAGCTGTCATGACGTTTGACTGTGAGCTACAAGCTGCTATTCTCCTTTATATATGCAACAATAAATAATATCATAGATGAGAGGCAGAAAATTAACTTAAATTAATGTCAGGAAATTATATATTTTTAACTAATAAACAATTATACGAGGACTTGAGCCCTTTTTGTTTACATTTTATTTGCTTTATTAAACTTAATGCATGTATTCCTTCATGCAAAGATCTTTACTATCAGATAGATGTTCTCCCCTCAGTAATATTGGAAAAATGATAACAGCTTTGGAAAACAAAAAGACCCGTTTGAAGAGCAAATTCCACTTTTTTATTACAAGCCCGATTTGCATATTGTTTACATTCCTAATCATCATGCACGTGAAAAGCAGTAAGGTCCAGGAAAGGGAAAACTAACTAACTCAGTGAGGTATGTATCTAAGAGTCAGGACTGTATATTGGTTGCAATAAAAACTTTTCCTTATACACAGATAGAGAGTTCAATTTTGTTTATTTGTATGTAAGTACTACTCCTATGTAGTTTTTCTAAACTATTTCGTGGCCTTCCTTTGTAGATATGAGTTCTTCTTAATTATCCTTCTCCTCGAATCATTTGTACTATCAAATCCATAATCGATCCATTTATGACAACCTGCAAAAAAAAAAAAAAAAAAAAAAAAAAAAAAAAGTTTAAACTTCCTTCTGCTCCCTCAGTGACGTCATTTCAGCCAAAACTCAGCTAAATTAGGGCACTTTCCCAAAGCTTACCATACTCAATATATATAAGTTATTTTGAGCAAAGCAAAAACAAAGACCACACACATTAAATCCCAAGCAAAAATATGTTGTTGAATGGTGTAATAGTCTACAGAGTCAGAGATGGAACTTTTGTTACAAAATAATTATTTATTTTTTGTGATTAAAAAAGAACCTTTGCTCATTTAAAAAAAATTAAAAAAAATCATGTTCATTCTTCCTTAGACCATTGAAGGAGAAACATAAACAACCTCTGAAGGAAAAATTAAAATAATCCTGGCAACGTGGGTTGTAGATTTTATTAAAAATATATATATCAATTTATAAGCTGATATTAACAAGTGTATTCATTCAATAGTACCATAAGTCTGTCTCCCGCCCTCTCATTGCATGCATATCATTTAGTGTTGCTTTGGAAATACTGAGTTGATTCAAAACCATTCTAACAGTTTTTTGAATTAGTTTGATTGTGTCCTTAGATAGATTCGTTGAGCAAATTTGATCTGAATCAGCCCAGTAGGAAAGATCAGCCTTGATCACACACACATATATATATAGTTTTTCGTTTTTTTTTTTTTTTTTTGGAAATAACTTGATTTGTCAGGGAAGCAAAGTATTTTTAATAATCTGTAACCAATGTCGATTAAGAATCAATCTTAAACTGACTAAAAATAGCTGATGCATCAGCCTTAGATATATCTATTTTAGGGTGTACAAAAATGAAAAAAAGTTTGAAACTTGCTATCAGAACAATTCTTTTGTTTTGCATTTGAATGCTCTAAGCATGAAAGTAACATTTAACTATGTCCAAAAGAAAATTCCGTCATGAACACGTTTTGATTTTAAAATCTTTAATAAATATGAATGTTATATTGACTCTATACTACCAAAAAAAATATACATATATTTATTTCCGACATGTTTTGATCCTTATAAGGAAAATTATCCCTATTCAAAGACATTTTGATCTACAATATTTAATTTCTCAAAAATTTATATATAACTCTATAAAATTTATGGGAAAAACATCAAAAAATCCATATTTTTAAATCTTTTACAAATTTTTAAATCTATTAAGAACCTACATACATAATGTTTTCCATCATTTGATGATTATTTTCATGTTTAAGTGACTAAAATGAGAAGGTAAAAAAAAATATATATCCATTGATAGCAAACTTTTGTAACTGCTCCAGCTCCCAGAAGTTATAGCCATGATATTGATTATAGCATGAAATTGTACAAAAAGAAAGTATCTTTTGTATTTGTACATAGATATATCCAGTACATAAAAAGTCTTAATTACAAGACGTGTAGACAAAAAAAAAAAAAAGAAAAGAAATTAAGTCTATGTGATCGTTACTAATTACATCCTCAGGGAAGGATAAACGAAAAACAATAAATCAAACAATAGAAAGAGAAAACAAAAACATATCTAATTGATATATGGATGATGTTTGTCTAACTAGAAGCTTAAAGGCTTAATAAATAAAATGAAAATAAAAATTAAGTATTTTTTGATCTTTCATCTTTGGGGGTTTGTTTGTAAATATAACTTGACTAAAAACATCAGCTAAAAAAAAAAATATCAAAATAAATAAATAAAGATTTATTGATAACCAAATGAAAAGATTTATATTGTTACTATACTCATACGAAAAAGATAAATAATATTCTAACTTATGTAGATCAGGTGTGTGAGTTTGTATGCATATATTTTATATTATGTAGTTTGATGAAGATATTTGAAGGAAAAAAACATCTACACTCCTACTGATTTTTTTTTTTTAATCACGTTCCATTAAATTGAATTTTATCAATGGATAATGTATTGTAATACTTAAATAAGCTTAAAAAATGTAGGGAGTCAAAAGATATTTATTTATCTAAATTATCAAAATTCATTTCATTCCCAATCAAAATGAACATGTGCCAACGTTTTTGACAATTCTCAAAACAGTTACAAAATTTGTATAAAGTCAATAATTACAAAACAGTAATTTTTAAGTGTTTTGAATTACACTTAAAATTAAAAAGTCAATGATTCGTTTCCTTGAGACAATGGTTACGTATCTTTAGAAATAAACCAGTGGCGCTCTTAAAATTTCAAAAGCAACCAGTCTCAAATATTCATTTAAACCTCTGTGGCTTCCACAACATTTCTCTCCCTATTGCGTTTGAGTCCTCATCTTTCAAATATTTTAAAAAAAACGAAAAATTCTATATTGGCTCTTCACAAAAGGACGCGATTCTCAAATACAAATGAATATTATTTTAACGTGTAATTTGGAATAATAGAAGTGAGTGATTGTAATAAGAACTTATAAGCAAAAAAATTTATTCCCATGATAAAAGCAGGAAGTTCCATAATAAGTGGAACAAAAGGAAAGTTTTACTTAATTAAAATTGTACAAAATATATATTTTATAATGAATGAAAAATTTATATATGTTGACGATTTATTTCTCAAATATTGAGCCTTTAGCTTCAACACTGCCTTCTCTACGATGCCTAAAGACCCTCTTGGCATTGATGAGCTCATACAGATACATGCCTGCCCCCACTCCTTATAAACAGCCCCCTTTAGGCTGCCATTATGTGTGTAGAAGGTTTCATAGAGCATCTGGTCCACATCTGTTTCATACAAAATATTCAAAATAAGTGGTGTGGCTTTGAGATGATGGAAGTCACATCTTCTAGATGGCTAGAGTCCATTCCACATTGGAAGCAATGCAGTTATGGCCTGGTTATACATATATAGATTTTATACAATTCTAATGACTTAAGGGAAGATAAACCCTTGTCAAGAGAGACTCTAAGTGATTTATTCTTGGATATTTATTTATTCTTTGAGTCAATTGGCCAACTTTTGAATGTTTTATATTATTAATAATTATTATGAGGCAAAGTTAGCACATTTTTATTACTGAAGCATGCACGTATTGTTAAATTGTTAAAAAAATAAATAAATCTACAATTTATAATTATAGTTATAAAACCAAATAAACCCCTCTAAATTAATAAAAAAAAAAGATTGACTCTCAACTCTCATTAATCTGCCTATTTATACAAATGTACTCAAAGAGAAATTAAGAAAGGTTTTTTGTTGATTTGTAGATATTTTTTCCTACTGTACAAAAAACATGAACCAAAATCACTTTATTGATTGATAACTCTCCCTATGGCTTCAACTATATATATATAAACATATGTATATATAATGTAGAAATAAACATTAGTCAATTGTGTTCCCTCTATAAATAAACCTTTCTCAAAAGGTTACATGACTATACAGAAAAAAAATAAAAAAAAAATAAAAAAAAGAACGACCTTCAATAAAACAACATTCCATGTTTGCTCTCTGTTCGTTATTTTTTCTTTCTTATCGCTTCTTCTTCATCTATGAACGACAAAAAAAAAAAAAAAAAAAAAAAATGCTACGCAAAACATTTTATAAACACACTGAAATGTGAATATAATACGTACCATTTGATGTACTATAATATGTACCAAAATATTATTATTATTATTGTTATTGTTATTATATAATAATATTCTAGAGCCAGCTTCATAATTAATATCAAAAGTGGGATTATATTTAGCTTTCTAAATTTATGACACGAACAAGCGTAAACATATTGAATAAATTTACTTCTACCTACCTACCACACTACCTTTACATAATAAAAAATGATATAATGCTATGATTATATTATTATTACTCTTATTAATGTCGGATACTATTACCATTCCCAGAAGCAGTTAAAGAATAATTATGCTAAAATTATGCATGTATATATATATATACATATATATGTGCAAACCTTGAGCAAAAAAAGAGAACGAGGTAAGAGGGGGAAGCCCCATAAATCACTCCTCTAAATACCCTTGCAATTCATGACCCTATTTGTATGATAAAAAAAAACACAAAAAAAAAAAACACGAGAGTGTATGTAAAAGTTACATTGAATTAAATTCAATGTCCTTGTAGTTAAATATTATACTTAAAAAGACATCATTAGGAATGTAAATCAACTCGGCGAATCGGGCATGTATGTAATAAAAAAGTGGAGTTGGCTCTTCAAACAACAGGTCTTTTTGTTTTCCGAAGCGTTTATCATTTTTTTTTTCCCCTTTAAAAAGGCCACATCAACTTTACTACCTCAACATACATAATGTTTACCAAGAAAAGAACAGTCTGCAAAGATTATGATATCATGGAGAGGAGGAACAAAGGAAAAATTAAAAAATGGATATCATTCATTGAGGAGAATTGAGTTAATGATATATATTTGTGAATATAATAATGAATCTGGAGTAACGTACTGTAATGTTTGTGGTTTGATGTTTTCATTTGTATACATATATAAAGGAACGTAGCAGCTTGTAGCAGCTCAGTCAAACGTCATAACAGCTCAAGCTGCTTCCCCCCTCAAATTTCATTAAATTGTCAGGGTTGCCAGGTTGATGATTTTCTCTTTCTTTCTTTATTACAAGCCCGATTTGCATATAATTTACATTCCTATGCATGTATTTCTTCATGCGAGATCTTTACTATGAAGTAGATGTTCTCCCCTCAGTAGTAATAAAGGAAAAATGATAACAGCTTTGGAGAACAAAAAGACCTGTTGTTTGAAGAGCCAACTCCACTTTTTTATTACATGCCCAATTTGCATATAATTTACATTCCTAGACATCATCATTACTTACTACCACCACCGCCAACTATGGTCAAAATCAATCATTGAGCCACGACTAAATACATACATTTCAATGCATGCTGTCTGACAAATATATATATATATATATATATGTAAAGACAATAATGGACTCAGCAGAACCATTTATCAATTAATTTATTTTTAAGTGATATATATATATATGTATGTATGTAACATTCATCAATCAAGTTATTCCTTACTAATACATAGTATTAGTAAAGAATTCAATTCAAATAAACATATATATTCATAGATGAATGTAAATATATTTTGAACTGTTTTTTTTTTCTTCTTATTCAAAACCTATGATTACTTTTTATAGGAGCCTCCAATGACGTAGTTGGACTCGTTGGTCAGTCTGCCACTCTACCTTGTGACCTTACACCAAACGATCCAAATGATTCTCCTTACTTGATACTCTGGTATAAGAACAAGTTCTCTGGGATTCCCATTTACAGGTAATATAGTCTGAATTTTTCCTAAGAATGTATCCATTTGATTCAATTATATTTATTGCTCAAATTACTTTTTGCAAAGGGATTTTTGAAAGAATTTCGATCCATGGATGTCCTTAATAGAACGAAGGGATTCCAAATTCTATATAATATATTATGTATTTGTACAATTTTCCTCATGGAGGTAGCTGTTCCCCGTCATGACTAAACAAGAGTCAGGTCATGTCTTTTGAGTCCCATGGTCTTTTTAATTGTGGATTGTCAGAAATGTTCACAACTAAAAAAAAAGCCTCATATCTAACTTTTGTACATATGTCGAGATAGGCCCAGATGAATGCAGATTTTTTCCTACAAATATCTTATATATTCCCACTCAACTACCAAAAAAAAAAAAAAAAAAAGACAAAAAGAATTGCCACTGGAAATTTCCAGTGAAGTTGCTGTCGAAATTATTTGACTGCTACTATAAAAACAACCTCAAACTATTAAAAAGCTGTTAACCAAAAGTGTCTTAACTTACAAAAGACCTTATATACCCATGAATATTCTTTAAGAACAGTAATTCTATGCCAGATATGTCTAATTCTACAAAAAACATTAAAACTATCAGAACATAAACTCCCCACTGATAATTAGGGTGTCCTGTAAAGCCCGGGTTTTTAAAGTGTAATTAATGAATAGCTGAACTCATTTATCATTTTTTTATTCTTCTTTTGTTAGTTAATAGCTTACAGTTAAAGAATTGCTTGAAAAAACTCTCACACTCACGAGTTTGAAAATCAAAGTTCCAAAGGATGATAGCATGATTATGGGTTGTAAAAAACTTTATTCAATACTAGCCTAAAAACGGTGGTTTGCAGCTGGCTGTTTTTTTTTTTTTTTTTAAATAAAGCATTGTGCAAGGATTGAATAAGAACATCAAAATAACCTTCTTCATGGATAATCTTAAATTTAGTCACATAAGCCTTTAAATCCAACTTAAATGACCTCAAAAGCATACAAAAATATAGCTTATATCCTTCTCTAGGCTCAAGTTACTCGTAGACTATCCTGATTTGTACTTAAATTACTCCTTAAATATTACATAAAATGGATTAATATGCTTTTAAAAGTAGTTTTAGAATGCTGCTAACAAAACAACTGCAAAGGACTAATGTAGTAGCGTGCAGAAGGATTTCAGCTGATTTCATAATCCTTTGATTTCTAGTGGATTTTCGGTCGAAATTGGATGAAAATTTACATATTTAGATGAACGATTTCTACTTAGTTAAGGAATCTTATCGAACACTTTACATCTTATTTCAATGCTCTGAGTCTCAGCTCTTTAGTGCATTCTTTATTAATCCATTTCATGTAATATTCAATGGGCTATTTAAGTACAGCCGATTTGGCCAACTTCGGGGACTACTCCCGCCACCCATGTCCCCAGGAGTCCCTTTAGGTCAAAGCAAAGACTGGAAATGAAATTTGCTTGTAAAAAATACTAGCAAATCATCATTTTTTTACTCCTCAAAATTAATATCCTTGTGTGGGCTTAAATTGAAGTTGAAGTTGAGCAAATGGGCCAAATTAGCTCAAAAAGATTTTTCGAGAACCATTGGACTCTCGAAAATAAAAAAAAATACATATCTGAAATTAGTGTGTAAAATTAAATAACTTTTATTAAACTTATACCCTTTAGGGTTGTTGACCCTAGATCAGTGTTACAAGTTTACAAGTAAAAGACACCCATCAACATTTGACGACTGGCATTCAAATCGGATTGCATTTTGTTAGTCAAACACCGACCGGTTCAATCCATAAATAAGTTCAATGAATAGCAAATGAGCACTTTGCTCAACTTTGACATATATAAATCACAACACCATCTAGCGGTGAGTAAATAGATGACGTAATGTACACCACACATTACACAATGGTTAGGAATGTAAATAATATGCAAATCGGGCTAGTAATAAAAGAGTGGAGTTGTTTCTTTAAACAGGTCTTTTTGTTTTCCAAAGCTGTTATCATTTTTCATTTATTACTACTAAGGGGAGAACATCTACCTGATAGTAAGGATCTCGCATGAAGGAGTACATGCATTGAGGTTAATAATAAAGCAAGTAAAATGTAAACTAAAAGTCCTCGTATAATTATTATTAGTTAAAAATATATAATTTCCTGACATTAATTTCAGTTAATTTTCTACCTCTCATCTATGTTATTATTTATTGTTGTATATATAATGGAGAACAGCTGCTTGTAACTCAGAAAAACGTCATGACAGCTCAAGCTGCTTCACTCTCAACATTCATGAAATTGTCGTCAGAGTTACCAGGTTGATGATTTTCTCTTTCTTTTTTTATTACAAGCCCGATTTGCATATTATTTACATTCCTAACAATGGTCCTTGATCCATCAATACTTATTTTATATATGTACATACATATATATTTATTCTCTTTGTTCCTTATTTGTTGACCAAATATGGAGTAAAGGAAAGGGGGTCTTACTCCGTGTAGATTAATGATGTGACATGTCTTCAAGAAAATTCAAATATCTTCAACATTTCATTATTCTTATTTCTTCTATATATTATATGAAGGATTTATTTTATTTTTTTTTTAAAAAAAAGAAAATAAAAATTAATAGCACTTCATTCTACATATATATATATATATATATGCTTCAAATGTAATGTAATGTAATGGATAGTGAATGTTTGTGAATACATCATCAATGGCTCTCTGCTATATTATTATTATGAAGGAGAAAAAACTCGTGAATTACTTTAGTTTTTTCTTTGAACGTCTTTCAACATTTCCTTCCTTCCCCATACTATTCTTACATCTAAAGTATATATTTATACATAAGGCATTCGAAACTTATCATCACATGCGTAAAATAGAAGATGCATTTGCAGTGATGATAAATGAATCCAATGCGTGTGTTTTATACATACATATATATGTAATATAAATACATATATATATATATATATATATATATATATATATATATATATATAAATTAAAACGATGCACTTCAAATTCTTTGCTTTTACCCCCTTTTTATTCTTTTCTTTTTCTTCTTTTTGAGAAAGAAGAAAAATCTTTTATTTTTTTTTATTCTTGTGAGATCGATTTTATTCTTTTATGTGAATATATATTTATATATATATATCTACGTACAGTTTCTAATGTTGGGAAGCCATTCTTTCAACCCCTGGAGTCTCTTAGAAAGAGAATGTTCTCGATATACCCAGATCTCCTTTTGACTTGGATCTTCCCTTTCTCTTGACGAATTAAAATTTGAGATCCCTTGGTCAAGACCGAGATCAAAGGCTTCTGGAAATTTTTTTTTTCCTTAATTAAAAAAAAAAAAATGTAAAAACTTTAGTTTTTGATAGTATCTTGGCTTCAATTCCTCAAAGTTTCGGTATGATTTGGTGGCCACGATCCCTTCAAAATCATAGGCAACCATCATACGAAAACATTCAAATTTATATTTTACTCAACAAAAGCTATTTATGCCGCTTTGACTCGACCCCTTAATGTTAAGGTTTCAATTCCACAAAGTCTTGCTTTGTTCTTAAACCCTTTAAAGTCTTGGTCTCTTAATCCAGACCAAAACCTTTTCTTTACTAACAAGAAAAGAACTATACTCCTTATGTTCTTAATAATATCAATCTGGCCTCAATCCCTTGAAAGTCTGGATGTAGGCTTGATTAATAATTTCTATCTTAAAAGAAAAAATATGAAGAATTTTTTGTGTGTGTGAACCTTGAAATCGGTCTCAATCCCTATAAGTCTTGGTATTGTTTGATGTGGTCACACGTCGAGGGTCACCATTTGTTGGATGTGGAGTGGAAAGTCGTAGGAGTGAAGAGAATCGAATGTTGATGTTTGTATAAGATTGTTGTAAGTTCTGTCCCTTAGTTCTGATCTAAGACAGATCAGCACAGAGATATATATACAAAGTTTACTGCACATTTTACTTTGATTATTTACAATTTATTTATATACACAACAGTGGAGCCCTCTATTAAGAGGTTATACATTGAGAAGGTAAACACATGAGATCCGGCCCGCGCGCGCTGGTCAACATAATGTGCCAGCCGGATAGAAGAAGAAAGGAATAAATTAAGGCTTATGTAATTTATTTATATTAATCGTAGCTCCAGAGGATCCGCTACAGTATCATCATCTTAGCCTCGACTTAGTCTTAGAACCTTGATATTGTTTTGGTTAGTGTGATCTTGATACAATTCATTACATATATAAGGGCACAATTGTATTTATGTATTTTACTATTCAAAAAGTGTAAAGTCAGAAATAGGTATGAAAAGTTCTTGTGTCATAAAGTAATAGAGGGGAGGAAATTTCTCAAGTCCCTTCATCTACCAACACTTTTTAACTTATTTTCTACAGTAAACAAGCTAAGAAACCCCTAGATATTTTCAAGTCATGGTGAAAGGGATTTTAAACTTGTTTCTAATGAGACTCAAATGGTTAAACGTTTAGGTTGTTTTTGATTTCTTGGTTTGTTTTACACTTTCTACGCGGTTTGAGACCAAAATTTAAAAGAATTAGGAGTCGAACCCTGTGCCTTCTACTCCAAATACAAACTTTGAATTGCCTGATGAAAACAGTGTGTGCAACTGTTTTTGTCAAAGTAACAGGATAAAGAAATCATTGTACAAAATATTTTAGATTGTCCACACCAATATTAAAACTTTAAAAACACCTACATATATCAAAAACATAGTAAGTCAATAACTCCTACCACAATTCTGTGATCTCGTTCAAACTTTATACAGGACTTTTTATAAGTAATTTAACTTTTAAAAGAAACTTCTTCGTAGGAAAAAAAATAAAAACTTAAAAACAGACATTAAATAAGTTGCAACAAAAAAAAAAAAACACAACTTATTCACTGCATGGATTTCTATACTACATTGCCGCCAGTTGGATATTTTTATTGCAATATATATATATATATATATATATATAAATATATATTAAGGAATATAAATGGACAATATATTGTAGCAGGTTTAATTTTGAATTAAACTTTTACCGTTATTTAAATGCAGTTTTTGTTACAAAAATTAAAATGTTTTGAACGACTCATTTATTAACTAATTCGTCATAAAAGGTCATAAAGTGAGAGGAAGGCTTTACCAAATAGATGTATCCTTTTTTTATCGTATTTTTGGATCATTAGTGAATATTTTTACACTCCTCGTAATGAGAAAATATACATGTATATTAGGGTGATCCGTCTGCCCCTCAAAAACGAAAAATTCAAGCTAGACATCTGGCTATTTTTTCAGTGTTGAGGCTACTCGTGATAAGCACCCCTGTAAAATTTCAGAGCGATTGGTCAACGGAAAACCCATGCACAAATTGATTGAAAATTTTCAATTTTTGATGATTTTTAAGAAATAGTGAGCTAAATTATATCTTTAGATAAGTCAAACAATATCTTTAAAACTTTAGACTCTAATAAAAAATTTTATTTTCAAACTTTGAATTTAATAACAAGTTGTTTTAAATATAGTGTATCCTTTGGTAATCAACCCTCGTTTATCGTAACTTCTTTTATCCGTTACCGCGTTTATATCCACAAGTGAGTTTAAAATGATGAGTTTAAAACTTAATGATTATGTTCAGTTTGGGTGTTATTTCTACTATTTAAGATGCAGCCAGTCACATTAATTAAGTTAATATAAACCGAATGTAGTTTTTAAAGATCGTTTGAGCAATTTTTCTTTTTGTTTATTTTGCAGTAAAAAATCTTAAAGCCATTTTAGGAAGCAAGTTTTATTTTGATAATTTAACTTTAGAATAATTCTATAAGAACAACAGATTTTTTAAGCAGTGTTTCCTGACGATTATTCCTTATAAGCAAGGACTCCCAATTGAGTACATTTACGAAGTATAGTTTGTTCATTCCGAAGACTAGACGCTCATTACGAATTCTTAAAGAAGAAGTAATCGTGTTGTGCAAAGAAGCTTTAAATAAAAGCTTTGTTAGAGGAGACTACAAAGAGTTGGTAACGCTTACACTAATATATTTAGGTGAAGCCCCAGCTAATTTCAACCGATTCCAAGTCCCAGGAGCAATAAGCAACGCACGATGGATGGAAAAAATCCTTTATTCTATGAAAATCATGCTTTTGTCAAATTAGGTTGAGTCATTTAAGCCAGTGATGTTGCAAAAAAAGCAGTTAGAAAAACTCAACGAATTCGTACAGTTTGTTGTGTACTGCTATATCCCCTGGTGGATTGCCGCATCCCAGACATGCTCTGCTCCCAGCAATGACCTCAAGTTGATCAACACTTTGAAGGAATATCAAGAAGTGCAACAAAATCTGTCAGAAGTAGCTCTTAAAGTTGTATCAAATCATATATGGTACCTTTCTGAAGAGCTGGTTCCACTTGTGCTTTTCAGCACTTCAGTCAAGGCAGACCAAAAGCAAAGAGTTGCTGACACCATGATGTCTTGTCAGCCAACAGAACAATTGAAAAGTTTGAAAAGGCACGGTTCAGGCTATGGAAAGCCTACTTTTCCTGAAATTCCTGTTGGACCTGCTGAAGATGTATCTGCTTTTGTTGGAGAAGACAGCTGGAGTTTTTTCAGAATTCTGGGCATTGATTCAAGTTTCATCAAAAAGCTAGTGGAAGAATGGTGTCAATTGAACGGCTATCTGAGAAACATGGAAGTGATCAATAGTTTAAGAGTTGTCAATGACGCAGCGGAAAGGGGAGTCAAGCTTTGCTCAGACTTCATTGGTTCAGCGAAGAAAGAATCAAAGTTGCAACACATAGTACAAGTAGTTGAAAATCGACGAGCCAATACACCTAACCAACGGGATTCCTCTGTAAAATCAAAATCATGGTTTTTGACATTAGAATAGATTTGAAACATGTTTTATCTGTTCTTTTTTGTTTTATTTGCTTGTTTATTTTTGTTTATGGTTCAATTTTTGAATAAGAACCACAAACTTTTTGCATAGAACAGATACAGTAGTAGGCAGTACAGTATTCTAATTAGTTTAAAGGACTACCTTGCTTTTTCTAAGTACCAAAATTCTAAGAAAATGCAATAAAAATAAAAATTGTTCAAGGTATTGGATAGCCTAGCAATAAGCAACTTTATCTTAAATATCATAAAAAGTGGCAATTTTCAATCAATTTGTGCATGGGTTTATCATTGACCAATTGCTCTGAAATTTTACAGGGGTGCTTATCACGAGTAGCCTCAACACTGAAAAAATAGCCAGAAAAATCCGTGAGATAGGGGGCAGACGGATCACCCTAATGTATATACATGAGATATGTAACTAAACACACGTCAAAAACATCACAATTAGAGTGATGCCTCAATGCTTAGTCTACTAATCCAATTCATGGGTTGACAATTGAAGTCCCAGAATTGACAAATCAAACTAATGCTCCAATTTACGTCATAAGTAAACAATAGAACTTAATTTTTTAATTCGTCATTCGTGATATTTTTATATTGATTAATATTCATATGTAATAACACAAATAGTTCCTTTGATTCTGATCAAGAAAGTAAGAAACGTTGCACCAGGTACTAAATGGATACTTGAATCAGTATTTACAGGTCCATTGCGTCATACAAATACTTTGAAGCTAATGACGTAACAAGAATGAAAATTAACTCCATTTTTCTTGTATTTTTAGTTTGAAATATATTCACACCCCATTTGGATCCTGGACCCGTATAGAAATATTAGTATGCTAACAACAGTACTAAAGTAGAGTGTCTATGTTTTGAAAGTATTTTTTTGTTGACTTTAATATAATTTTTCCTGGTTGGAAGTTATATAAGTTATATATAAAATACGCTATTAACAAAGTTATATTTTTCCTCATGCAATTTATTTTGTAGAGTACACTTTTAAAGATGACAAAAATGTGCACTTTTTGATTGAAAAAATGGGTTCAAAATATATTTTACATCAATTGACACTAATTATGATTTTTGAATGTGTTTTTAAATTCATAAGCAAGGAAGAAGTTATTTCATATTGACTCCATCTAAGACACCCTACATTTTAAATATTTTTTTTTGTCAGGTAAATTAAAATCTATGTAGTAATATAATTAGTAGCCAGAAAGTGAGTGAAATATATATATATTGGAAGACTCCAAACACTATCAAATTTCTGACCTCATTGTCAAAAAAAAAAAAAATCAATCAGATATTTTAAAAGAATAAAAAAAAGATTTTTATTAATGGCCTGTTATCTATTTCAAATAAATTAGCCAATTTTATCATAGGAAAGCTACAAACTCAAGAGAGCTTTTAATACTTTTATGCATGAAAAAAAAATTAAAAAAATCCCACAAACATGATTAAAGAAAGCCCAAAGATACATACATACATGGAAAAACAAAGCTAAACAACTTAAATAATTACACAAAAAAAGCACATATATATATGTATATATATATATATATATAATGTTTTTTTATGAATTTTTTGTATTTAGTTTGAGGGCAGTGGGGAAAAAAAAAAAGTTGAAATTTATTATATAACACTTTACAACATCCATATATATTTATATATAATTTGTAGAATAAGCAAAAAAAAAATGCACTTCTTTCATGCAAATAAACATAAGAAGAAAAAAAGCCAAAAAAAAAAATATAGCCCGTGCAGGCAATAATAAACTTTTAGTAATATGTAGGTATATATGAAGTTTCTTCTTCTATAATTCTTATTGTTGTTGTTGTTGTTATAACCTAATTAAGGGTCCTTAAGTAATCTAATCTTTTTTTTTTTTTTTTTTTTTTACATTTAGTTCTTTCTTTTTTCTTCTTTAAGTAATTTAAGAGTGCAAAAAACAAAAGCAAAAAAAACAAAACTAAGACATACGACTACATAGGCACCACTACCATTATTCATGCAGATATATATAAGCAACTATTCATGCATACCGCCACATTATTAGAAATGATTATAAATATGCTCATACATAGGGTGTGAATAAGTAAGCTTCAAATATATTTAACTCTCTCTAATGGAATTATTCTATTCAATCCCAGGTTTAAATAAGCAGGCAGAATCTGCACATTGTTACATTCAAAAAAATACAAAATAAATAAATATATATATATATATATATGTATGTATTTATTAGTGTTGAAAGGAAATTTGTAGGCTCTATCATAAATAAATATTTATTTATTATATATAGTATCCTTATTTTCTGTTGACATTAGGATATGAAAAAAAAAGAAAAAAAGAGAGAGAGAGAGTTGATGTATAATGATTTAATAATAAGGTCAACATAATACATCTATTCAAATACTTAATGACAGTATTACATATTTTTATAAAAATGTAAGGGAAGGCATTTAAGTAAAAAAAGATGCACTACTTTACTAAATCTTCTGCTCTGTTTAGGTGGAGTACTTTAATAAGTTACAAGGGTTTAAGTTAGGTGTGAGAGTCTTTGAGCTGACAGTGAAAGTAGGAAGTCAAGCTATAGAGACGAGTTATAGTCGTGTGTTTCTTTAAAGTTTTTGATTATGATTCCAAGTGGAGTGTTTGGTATTAGGTACTATAGTCACTCCATGTTCTTCACCTCTGCTGTCAAGGAAGAAAATTTCATAATAGTATATATTTTATAAATTATCCCGAGATTTGAGGGAAAATGTACGAGTGTTTGTTTTTTTTTAAACTCAAGGCCGGGATTTTCTTTTTTTTGCCAATTTTTTTTTTTAAATTGAAAAATCAGCTGATATTTTAAATACAATAATAAGACTGGTCAAAAAAGTCAAAAATCCTAAGGGGTATAAGTATAATAAAAGTTATTTAATTTTTCTCCCTGATTCCAAATCTGTAATTTTTTTCCCCAAGAGTCTGACGGTTTTTCAAAAAATCTGTCCCTACTTTTTGAGCTTATTTGGCCCATTTTCCCACTTCAACTTCAATTTAAGCCTAGAAAGATACTCATTTTGTGCATTACTAAAATGATGATTTGCTAGCGTTTTTTATGTAGATTTCATTTTCAGTCATTGTTTTGACCTTAAAGGATTCCTTAGGAGCGTAGAGTGTCAGAGTAGGCCCAAAAATAGGCCAAATCCTTTCTACTTAAAGAACTCCTTGAATATTATATAAAATGGATAATAAGAAATGTATTAAAGAGCAGTGACCCAGAGCTTTCAAAAGATCCTTAATCAAGAAGAAATCGTCCATCTATGTGTGTAAACTTTCATCTAATTTTGAGCAAAAATTCATTAAAAGTAAAAGACTCACGGTAGAGCAACTAAAGTAGTAGCGCGTTGTCTTTTCCTAAATTAGCAAAAATAAGAATTTACTTTTGATATTATCTTGGTGTCCAATGACGACTAACTTATGAAGTAGTTAATATCTTTTGAAGAATGATTAGAAAATGATTTGTGCACATTTTGTGCCTGGAAGGAGATTCAATCAAGCCTGTAGGATAATTTGAGAGTGAAAAAAAATGCATAAAAGACATGAATTAAATTTTTTAATTAAATGTAATTCATGAATTATCCGCTAGGTATGCATGTTAGTCTTTCTTTATAAGTTTCATGTTGTAATCTCATGTGAAGTTCATTATTATAATTTTGAATAGCAGTTACTTAAAGTTTGTGCAATTTTGATAAATGTTTTGTAAAAGTGTTGTTCAATACATTTTGAGTTACATTTAACAATGTCCTTGTTCTTCTTTAAATCAAAACAAAGGGAAGACATGATGATATTTTGGCTATTATTTATTTCTAAGTATGCTATAATTTTAATGGTCCGACCCACGACGTCTACCAAGGGGTTGTATGTGGCCCGTGATGTGGAATGATTTTGACACCCCTGTCGTAGGGGTCTTTGGAAAACTTTAAAAAACTCAAAATGACTACAAAATGATAGATATTGTGGCAGTTCATCATGACTCTGACTCTAAGCTCTTATTTTTACATTCTGGAATAAAAAAATGGGCCTGAGAGGGCCTGAGGAGCCACCAAGCCTGCCTGGTTTTATTGATCATCAAGGATTTGACGGAAAGAAGTGCATTTATTTTGAAAATTGAGATTTGTTCACCAACTACAAGAAAATTACTAATTACACATTTTGAAATATTTGTACATTTTATTCCAAAACGACGGCTAAATTTGCAAATTTTGCAATTTATTTTCATGACTAATGTAAACAATTTAATATTTTTTTTTATTTAACACTCCCTTTGTAGTTTCCCAAAGCCATTAAACAAGGGAGTTATGACTCAAATCTATAAAGAAATTTACCTTTGGTTCATGAAACTTTGTATTCCTTTAGTTAAATGATTTACTTATATTCAGGAGTCCAAAAAGGTAGAAATAAATAAATCAATTTTCTCTTTTTGACACATATTTATACTCTTACATTAAAAAACCATGTTGAGCCCCGTCAAGATATGTTTAATAAAAAAAAATTATTTATAATTATTGAGCCGTTTTAAAAAAAAAAAAACCTATTGAAAAGTTTTAAAACACTACGTATTGTAAGTACAATGAAGGAAACAAAATATGGAATAAAAACATCTTGTTATTCAATCTGATTATATTACATACATACATATATACAATTCAACAATATAACTGATGCATTTATTTATTTTATTCAAATATATATTTATATAATTGCAATTTGCATTATTTGAAATCGATATATGCATTTGAAGGAAGGACAATCAAAACGTATTGTTTGTTGATATTGAGTTTTTTTTTGTTTTTTTTTAAAAAAAAAACAATATTCATTCATCGATAGGAATACAACATAACAAACATTGATGTTACACTTAAGATTTGTGTATAATAAGTAATATTTATATTTTTTTCAATACCTCTCTACATATGTTTGTAGTTAAGTTTATTGTGGTATTTTATGTATACATAAATACATATATATATATATATATAGGTACTCATGTAATTACCTGTTTGAAATACTCTTTATACACAAGTGACTAATAATCTCCTATAGCTTCTCTCCGTCCTTTCAAAAAAACCATAAAAAGTTTAATCGATTCTTCTTCTTACTTAAAAACTTTACTCATTGCCCATTTTATCTTTGAAGCAACTATCCTTGACTTACATTCTATTAAATAACACTCATTCATTGTCACTTTAAGTTTGTTGAAAAGGTGAAAAAAATATTTAAGTAGCTGAATTTAAAAGTTTGAATGCAAGAGATAAAATGTTCTCAAGATCAGACTCAATAGCTTTTTTTTTTTTGAAGCTATTCGTCTCCGTCTTGATTCATCCAAGTCTTGTCGTCTTGGTATCCACCATTAAAGGTCTTGATCTAATAATTTTTAATATAAAAGCAAATGATCTTCTTCTTTTTTTTTCAATGTCTTGACATAGCCTCAATTTCTTAAACCCTTTGTCCCGATCCCTCAATGTCTTCGTCCTCTTGTCATGGTCACGGCAATCTAAAGTCTTGATATGTACTAAATTGGTCTTGATGATCACAAAACCAATGGAAATTGGATTTTCTAATTTGTTTATATAATATTAGATGAGAAAAAGTGTTCTGCACTCTTGTTTAAAGACATCCATGATTCCAATTTTGAGGCATGGAAATTAAAGCTTTGCTTTAGAGTATTAAAAGCACTAAATATGCAATTCCTTTATAAGGACTAGGACCTTTTACTCTATGCATAATAGTCCATTAAATATGTATTTTAAATATGTTGGAGCTAAAGGTTTTTCATTCTGTATTATTTGGACTTTATTTATTATTAATCAGAGGTTTTTATATATTTCATTAGCCAAGAGATTAAGTTTCATTCTTATTCAAATCTATTCCAAATGAAAAGAGTCTTAAGTAGGGTGCTCTAGAGATTAACTCATTCATGAAACAAACACATTTTTTCTTTCTATAATAGGAAAATAAGTAATTCCTTTTTTTTATTTTTTCATTTCAATCTTTATACTTACTAGTCCTATAAGGCAATTGTTACAACCATTGGTAGGGAAAAAAATTAAATTAAACAAATGTAAAAGTATAATTGTTAAAGTAAGTCATATGCAATGCATTAAATCCTGTTGAAAAGATGCATCATATTATACCTAGAATGAATTTTACTACTATTTTCTCTGAAGAATGAATCCCTAAACTTTTCTTTTGATTCATTAAATACAACAATTATTCAATTAAAAAAACTTTTCATATAGAAAAATGAAAAAAATAAATAAATAATGGAGGTAACTTTACTTTAGATTTTAAAATAGGTTTTTACATAAAGTTAAAAATTTATATAATCTACAGATAGTAATATATATATATATATATACTTGAATTAAAAAATAAAAATAATCTATTCAGCAAAGGTCGTTCTTGTTCGACGTGACGTCACATTGTCATCAAGACCAATTGCTTGGTAACGCCGATCAGAATATTTTGGGCGTTTTTGGCGTATAGTGCTGTTCAAATCTGTACAGTGTCATTTGTAGGGTGACTGGCAACTGTTTTTAATGCAGGGTTTTAATATTATCTTTGTCCCATAATGCTTCCAATTCAGTGTTCTCAAGCTTTTTCGGCGGCCGACCACGTTCCTCGTTCTCCACACTAAAATCACCTCTTCAGAATTTTTAAACTCCCTGAAGTATTACTTAGAACATGTCCACTCTAAGCTTCTACAAGTATTTGATGTGCTTCAGAAGCGTTTTTCTTCAAATGATTATAGAAAATCAAGGATGTCCGCAAATCGTAGTTAAGAGGCAGGAAATTCAACATTTTTAAGAACGAACAAAAATACATTGTTCTTGGTTGAAACTTCACAAACAATGAACTTGAATATTATTGTTAGATGACAAACGAAAAAAGTAAGTTATTTGGGAGGGCTTAAAAATACTTTTAGAAACATATGTTGCCTAATAGCTGAAAGTCTCATTTCATAAGTATTTCTCTAAGGATAAGAGTCCTAACAAATTTTTGTAAAGTACAAAGAGAAATGATGAAATTATGCGGGTATATATTTAATAATCTAGAAGTTAGAAATTTAATTCCTATTGGAACTGTCATTTTTTTTCTCAAAATTACATATTATCTAATAATCAGGGTGTAAAAATTTATTTGCTGCTGTTATCCCGTATAAAATACGATACTCAGAGATCTTAAGTATTGACATAACAATATATATTTTAGCAAATTAACAGTTGCATAATATAAAAATAATATTGTTCCTAAAATACATACATATTTAGTTCAAAATCCTCGAACCGATTTTTCCTTGAACGGAAATTATTTAATTTGAATTGTGAGACACTTGAATTGTGAGTGAGTGTATTGGAGACGGAGTAGTCTCTCCTTTAAATTTGAATAATGTCTTAAACTGATAGAAGTCTACCCTGCTCTAGTCACTCCTCTCAAAAAGCTAGCCCATCTAGACATTAGACTGAGACACTGAAGTCAAGAATCATTATATATATATATATATATTCGCCAATCGTGTTTTTTTATTTTTATTTTAGATACAAAAATTTTTGACGACATTCTCAAACAATTCATACTAATAATAATTAACGAGACTCTTTAACTTGAAGTCACATACTGTTTATTTCTTGTACAAATTTGGTTGAGTATTTGAATTAAAGATATCAAGTATAAGAAACAGAAAAAAATCTGATCTTGATTTACCGACCACAAAACTGTGTACGTTTCATATAATTCATTTTGCTGATTGAATGATTCTTGATCAAACCACATTTTAAAAGTTATTTATGGGTCACAAAACCTCTAAAGGAGTCTGTTTACAGATTGGAAAAAACTTGTTTGCCAAATATATCCCTGATTAGTAATTTCCTTAACTCTGCATATATCAAAAAAAGAGGCTAAACTATTTTACCTCAAAATAATTTCTTAAATCGAGATACTCATTGTCAATTGCTAATGAATAATTATCCTTAGCAAGCTTTATACAATTTTGACTTTTAGTCTAGAGTTATTGCTCGAAGGTATTAAATTTATCAAATCAATTCTCTCATATATTTTTCGAATAAAACGCTAAGCGATTGAATTTCACAAGAATATATTCATGTGAATTCAAAGGTTAGCTCTTAGTCATTAAGATAATTTCCAATATTTGCAGTTTCTACTTAATCTTAATTAAGCTTAAAATTACCTCATTTTTAGTACGTCATGTGTTTTTTTTTTGTTTTTTTACATGGGGCTCAATTTTGAGTTTTAGGTCCATTTATTTAATGATTTGAAAGGACTTTCTAATATGTGAAAAACAAAATAAGTAGAATTGTTTGTCACGTTAAATTTTATTTAATACACAAAATTTAGCTATTCGACTTTCAAAAAATGCAAGTATTTTATATATAAGATAAGATTATGTACTCTTAATTAATTAATTAAATGCACTTCCTAGTGTACAAATTGGCTTTAAGTGTTATAATGGATAAAGTTATTGAGATATGTTGATGATTAATATCTCTAATCATTACGTGAGCCCGGATTGTTAATAAAATAGAAAGTATCATTTGGACAAGTAATTTTAAGGGGAAAACAAAAATTAATGAATGTTAATTCTTTAGATAAGTGAACCAATAACAAAAAAAAAAAATTCCCTTGCTACAAACTAATTTTTCATCTTTTTGATCCAATAAATGAAATAATAATCACTCATCAATTTTAGTAACACTATGACTATTTGAAAAGACCTTTTTATATGGGTATGAGACTCAATCAAAAATTTGCTTCCTCATTGGGAATCCACGCTGATAATGAGTTCATAAATTCAACAAAATGACTCTTCCTCTCAATCCCTCAAATTTTGTATGTTTTTTTTTTATTCTGATCTCATAATTCACACAAAAATACAACGTTTAAAGTGTTTGCTTTATTTTTCCTTCCAAAGAAATCTTAAATGCCTTTTCATTATATATATTTGTTTTTGTTGTTGTTTTTAAATTCATTTTGTTAAAATGCCTTCACGAAAGAAACATTTGTTGTGTTTTCTCTCATGGTATTACTACTTAGGAATGCAAGCCACACTAATTAACTCTCATTCTAAATATGTACGAATTGAATTATGTAAAATGGAAATCTTGAGAGAGAGAGAGGGGGGGGGGGAAGACGTTCAAACATCAATAATTAAATGTAAATGGTTTTAAATTAATAGATGTGTGTAAATATCGATTTTCTATAACTTTTTTTTTCTTCTTCTTAACTCCATATTAAATTATTGGTGAAACGACTAAATAATTTCCTATGAATAATTATATAATTATTTAAAAAAAAAAAAAAAAACTACATCCAAAACTTGGTGTATCAAGACGAAATGATGTGGTTATTGAAATTGATTTGGATGTGAATAATTATTTTCATCACAGAGCCATAGATTTCCTTTATGGTCAATTATGTATGCAAATAACCAAATATTATTTTAGAAAGACCAATGAATAGTTGAAGAGAAATGAAACGAAAATGTAGAACTTTCGAAAAAGTTCTTGAGACATTCGGCTGGAAAACTAAGCATTTAAACAGGTGGCATTTCAATTTTTTTATTATGAATAATAGTATTGGTTTCTAATGAGATGTTACTAGTTGGTGAGGGAGGCTTAATTTCAAACATTTATATCTTAGAACGCCAGAGACGAATTCAGACAAATAAAGTTTATTTGCCTATTTTTTTTTTTTTGACGTTTGATTTGAACCTGGGTAAAGATGTATATTATAACCTTGCAAAATAGATTCATATTTCAGATAGTTGTAAGTCATTATCGAGGCTCATTTTTATTCAAAAAAATATGTTGATATCACTAATAAAAGTTTAATAAATCCACAGCTGAATAAATGATACATCCTAAATTTTGATGAGAATGAAAATATAACAAGACTAAAATAAGTTTACGTTATTTAGAATGAAGGTCGCAAATATCATCAGGGATTATGCGTCAATACTTCTATTTAGTATCCGGGCATGACCTTCCAGTAGTTTGATTTTGCACTCTTCAAATCATTCATGCTTCAGAGAATCAATAACGATATATTTTTCCTTAAAAGGTGTCTCTTGTTTATTCTGTGTTCGTAACTCTCTGGCCTATCAACTCAATTCGTCTTTGACCTTTTGTATTATGTATCCTTTTTCTTCACTGCCTAAAAGGTATCTACTTGCAATTTTACTAAAGAGTAAGGAATCATTGTTTGCTTAACTACCTGTGATGATGAAAAGTTTTTAAAGTTGTAGAGAAACTTTAATAAAGTAAACAATTTGATTTTTTTGGAAATCTAATGTAATGAAATAACTAGACGTATTTTCCTCTCATTACTGAGTTGCATCTATTTATTGTTTTGTTTTTTTTTCGAAGAAAAAAAAAATATATTTTTTTTTGAGAAACACTTTTTTTAAAAAAAATATTATTATAATTGATCAAATGTACTATCAAGAGTTGAATCAATATAAAATTAGTTAAATTTAAATCCTTTCCTAATTTGTTAGTGACATTTTTCCCTTAAAAAAAAGGAAAACTTTTGTATTTTGTATTTAAAACACCTTTCATAGGTTGATACTTTCCAATTTTTAAGGGTAAAAAAAATATATATACATCTCATAGAATCATAGTTTTATCTCATATCCTATTACATGATGATTTATGCTTCATTCCTCAATAATTATACTCTAACACAAACACATTATAGTGTGTTCACATATCACATATCCTTTAATTGGTTTTAAAACCAATTTCTACGAGAATAAATTAGCATTTATAAATTAATTAGGAGCGTTTAGTCTGCGCTCTACAGGACATTCACACATGAAATTAATAAAATGTTTGCTTATACCAGTAAATTCTGATAATAATTATCAAACGTGGATTTTTTTTAAAAAAAAAGTCTACTCTCAGGCGCACTTTTGTACATTTTCAAGACGATTTAAGCAAATTGTTGCAATCAAAAAACAAACAAACAAAAAACTAACCATTAGACCCATTGGATTATCCCAAAAATATCTTTTTCTTCATAAATTATAATGGAAGCAATTTGTCAGTCCTTAATTTAGAGCACCTATTGGTGCAGAAGCTGGTTCACGCATCATATTTGTCTGCCGTATATTTAGCCTTAGCAATGAACCTCTTACAACGTGGTGTTCTTGCTACCTTTTTGAATCATCATGTGGAAATGACTATAAAAAAGTTAGAAAAATAATAAGTGTATAGACATAAATAATGCCATTTATTAGTTTAGACTCTCAGGTGCTCAAATATCAAGGAAAGGCATGTCCAGTGCTCATACCTTTTACTCCATCTTCAAGCTTACATGTTGATTACAAACCTATGTATTAAATTAAAAAAAAAAAAAAAGTATTTACTGGGTAAATACTTGAAAGTAGTTGAGATCAAATGCTATTTTGAAATGAAAGGATTTAATAAAATATCTAGCCTATTAATTCATTTACTCTTTAAAAATGTATTTGAATGATATTTAAACCTCAATTAATTTAACTTAATGAGATGCAAAAGTTTAATGCATAGCATTCGTTTTTGTACTTCAAAAAATTGAATCAATTTGTATGGATGTTTAGAGATAGCTCAACGATCCTAAAGTTATGAAATTTTACACTTTTTTAAATGACATTAAAAAAAATGTCATTTTACTTTCAAAATTATCTTTATGTGAACTACACATTATAGTTCCTTTGTTAAAATAAGAAAACTTAATTTAGTAAACTTGTGTCAAAAGTTTTTTTTAGCAGTGTCTGAAAAAAACAATCGTTGAATTTAAATTAAATGTAGCTTTCAAGTTATTTGTCCCTTTGCTAAATATCCCTATTTATCGAGTACTTTTTTATTTAGACAAATAAAGAAGATCGAATTTTAATGACCTTTTTTTCTGAACGGTATTTGGAAAAAAAAACATTTGTAGCAAATTTAAACCAAAAATTTATTCAAATTAAAAAGTTGTATGGTAAATACTTTTATTTAAAAAAAATAACCTCTGATACCATTGGAGGCCGAGAACAACGAAGAACATAACGTTTTGGAAGTAGATTATAAGATTAAACAAATGCATTTAGTTAGCCCTAAAAATATTTCCTTGACGTTTACTATCGTTGGACTCAAAGATGTGAAAAAGTTGCTGTATATTCAAATGTTATATAGATTAAGCTCTCATTTTGATTATGTTTTTCCCTATCAAGTGTGGGTTCATTAATAATTTAGTCCATGTCTTCTGAATCCCCCAAATTACATAAAATCATCATTTCTTGCATATAATGATTTTAGTATTTATTCGACGTTTATATTTACAGAGTTATATTTAAAAATACAAATCCCTTGATGCAATTCAATTGACTGTGTTGATATATCCCTTCAACCAGAGCATGAATGCTCACAATAGAAATACATTTTATTTTAATAAGAGCATTTGGGATTACTATTCACATTTAACTCAGTATAATGATAAACAACTTATTTAAAAAAAAAGCTATTCATGAACGTAATTGAAATGATCAGACTCTTCACCTACCAGTATTGTTTCAACTTTTTTTGTAAGTTTTTATAGGTCTTTGTACCAATTACATACTTAATTAGTTGACTCTGACACCCAATTTAAAGGTGCATTAGAGCAGTGGTTCTTAACCTTGTTGTAGATACTAGACCCCACAAGTTCCATACATGTATTCATTGAGTGCTTTGCAGTGGTCATTTTCAGTTATTGATAGTCAAACAGAGCGTGACGTCACAAATCATACGAGTGGGGTGAACCAAACCACCAAACTCAGGTTGAGAACCACTGCATTAGAGCAACAATTGCCAAATTTTTTGTTAAAGGATTAAGCATCAGTCAAAAACTCTCAAAAATAACCATCGATTTACGTCCAGTGTCCGCCTCTAACAATCCTGTAAATATTTTCAAATGGCTTCTAGAAAACTATTTATAAGGTGTTTTAATATAATTTTCCAAATATTATGTTTAAGCCTAAATAGATGAATATAGTCAAAAATATCATGAGAAACTTTTGTCACAAGAGTAATTATACGTATTTAGTACCTATTGCTTTTCTGAACGTTTTTCATATTTAATACCTTTTTATACATTAGCATAGAATTAGCAGAGTCAAACACAAATCATACCTATTTTGTATTTGACTTCATATGAGGCATTTAATATGTATAATATACCTTTGTGCCAATATATACTGCTGGGAATTTAAAAGTGCATTTTGTTAACACAATTTAAGGGGAAAAAAATCAGTATTAATTTCGTAAATTTAATTTGTTCATTATTGGATTGGAAATATGTATATTTGTTACGTAGACTTACATTCAAATGTTTTAGATAATTGATGAATATTCTTACCCAACTATTTGTCGGGGGGGGGGGGGGGGAAATAAATTATTGGCAAGTCCAAAAAGTATTTCAAAGAAAGGTCAAAGGATTCACTGGTCAGCACCCATTGTTTCCATTCAATTCAGAGATATAGAAAATTGTCTACAATGGCAATCCTTAGTAGGAACATTGCCTTTACTCTACACCAAGGGTGTCAAACATACGGCTCACGAGCCAGAGTTTGCCCGCAAGGAGGTTCAATTAAGCCCGAAGGATTATTTGAAAGTGGAAAAAAATACATAAAAGACGTGGATTAAACTTTTGAAATAAAATATAATTCATGAATTCTCCGCTGGGGGGCGCATGTTAGTCTTTCTTTATGAGTCTCATGAAATCTCATGTAAAGTTCATTATTATAATTTTCGATTTTCTAGTTACTTAAAGTTTGTGAAATGTTTTGTAGTTCAATAATTTTTTAGTTAAATTTAACAATGTCCTTGTTCTTCCTTAAATCAAAACAAAGGAAAGACATGATGATATTTTAGTTATTTATAGCTAAGTATGCTATAACTTTAATGGTCCGGCCCACGACGTCTACCTAGGGGTCGTATGTGGCCCGTGATGTAAAATGAGTTTGACACCTCTGCTCTACACCAAGATGTCACTTTTGATATATTTACCTCTGATAAAGTTCATTAGATCGATTTTAATTTCAAGACTCAATTTTTGAAGGTCTTAACTCCTCAAAGTCATTGTCTTTACCCTTTCAAGTCTTGATCTTATTGTCAAGACTAGGGTAAATTTATTTTTCTTACTTGATCTTGTTCTAGTCTAGAACCTTCAATGCCTTGGTACCGTTTTGACCCTAACAATAGTAACTTACATTTACCTAAGTACGTTTACTAACACAAAGGAAAAACCTTTAATATGTACTCTCCTTTGCAACGTCTGCAATTTTTTCTTCCGTTCGGAATTAATTGGCTGAAGTCATAGAGCAATGGTTTTTAACCATTGATTCGATCCTCAGGAGTTTGGTGGATAGGTTCACCCCACTCGTATGATTCATGACGTCACGCTCTGGTTGACCAGGGAAAAAAAAGACACATTTTATTTTTCCAACTACGAAGGGTTCGATGAATGAAAACTTTCGGGGTTCAGTACCTTCAATAATGTTACGAACCACTGTTCAAGAGTAATTGAAGCATTCAGATGACACAAAAAACTTCTGGTAGCCATCAAAATTTGTTCATAAACTTATTTCGTACTCATTGTTTCATCACTTTATTTGATAGCTTTGCCTCGGATGAAGTCAGTAAATTTATAAATACTTTTATTGCTCACATTCCAAGGATATAACATCTTTGCCGAGAAATACTCTATAAATAATATACCTTTATACATAATTTAATGCAATTTTAAATGATACTATAACAAATATTAACTTTATATATTTATTAAGGAGCAATTTCATATTTGTCTTCCTAAGTAGATAAATTAATGAGTGTTCTTTTAGTGTGTAATATTTTAATTAAATTTTATAATGCAGTAATATTTATGATGACGTAAGAACTCTACAAAAACACGGGGCTATAAGTCTTTAGTATTTAACTATCTTATTTACTTATTAGACTTTATTGAACTGCAATCCTGATAAAAAAACCAATTGCATGGATTTTATAATTCAAAATCCATTTGTATCCCATGTTTCATAATTAAAAACATCAAAAATTTTAAATAACAAAAAAAAAAAAAAAGTCTGAATAACTTTTGATTTATATAAAATAATGTATCACATCACATATCTGTAGAGTTTCGTGATTGTATATATATTTGTTGGCATACTATGTACATATGGATTAACAGGATTCATCTTATGAGTATTAATATAGACGTAAACTGAACCACACGTGTATTTATTAAAATCCAATCTTGAGGATCGATCCACACGGACGAATACATCATGGCGCAGTCGGCAGTTACTGGATACCTCAGATAAGAACATTTAATTAAAAATCCTCATAATTAAAAGATTGGTACGATATTGCTGGATTCAAAGGAATCGTAAATCAAAATGGCCAAGGGAAGAGAAGATATGCAAAAACTCTCATCAGTCAAAAAGGCTCAAGTGACGAGAGCTGTAAATAGTATATATAGTCTATGTCAATCCCTATCTATCCGTAAGACGTCTCAAGGGAAGTCATACTTGGAAGATGCGCGAATTCGTCTCCAAAGAGCTTACAAAGCATTGGAGGACCACTATATATAACTAATGGAGATCAATCCTGATCAAGGAGAGGTCTATAACGAACAATTGGATGAATACGATAAGAAGTATCAAGAGGCGCTCGAGAAATTACTTGAAATTATGGCTTTAAATGAGCAGCCAGCCGAACCCATGCTTAATAGAGCTCCACAACCTTCCTTCAACAATACCATCCATATTGATAATTCCTCTCTACCATTCAATTTAACAAAAGACCACAACCCTCATGAGTTGGCTGAATGGGTCAAGAGCTTCAAGAGCTATTATACGCAGAATGCCATCGACAAATTTCCTCTTCATGTACAGCATACCCACTTCTACAAAAGGATCGACGCAAGTTTAAGGGCAAGAATAAGTCCAAACATTCAGGGCGCTACTCCTGACTTTTCAGAAGCCGAAAACGGATGCATAAATGCCTTGGAGGATGAATTCCTTCTGCTATATCCGCCATTTCAAAGGAGATTAGGTTTTTTCGGTGCTCCCAGGAGCAAAGGCAATCTTGGGCCGATTTCGTTGCGAGCCTAGAGCAAAAAGGAGCTCAAGCCAATTTGGCCGAAGTAAATGTGGACGATCTATACGTCTTTCGGTACGTAAATGGGACGACGGACAGGGAGCTCCGCGAGAAGCTTCTTAGTTTAGAGAACCCCACGAGAGAGGAGATCAAAAGAACCGGAAGAGCGTACGAGGCGGCTACGTCTTACCAAAGGGCAATGGGCTCTGCTTCCCACTCAATAAATAAAATTCAAGGTCAGTCCATTAAAAAGTATAAGTCTGTTTGTAAAGGATGTAAGAGATGTGGAAGCACTGGTCATTTTAAAGATTGTCCTCGAAAAGATTCTATTACATGCTATAAATGTAAAAAGCCTGGCCATCTAGCTACCATGTGTTTCACCAAGACTAATTTTAATTCAAAGTCCACCTCCAAGCATAGTAGTCATCATTCCTCACGAATTAATAGCCCGGAGCGAAATGTATCGTCATGGACATACACAAACCAGATCAAGGGGTCTGCAGTTCTTAAGAGGATGGAAGTGGAAGTTAAAGCAAGGAGCGGAAGGCACTTCACGGTCATGGCATTGCCAGACACCGGATCAAGTAAAAGTATAATATCTTTTGATTACGTGAAGGACAATAAAATTCCCTTTAATGATACCCAACAAAAACTTTTCAATGCAAGCAATGACCTCATGAATTGTGTAGGGACAACTGAGCTTGAAATAACTCATTCATGTGGTAAACGTATTACTGTTGATGTTATCATTACATCGTCCATGAAAAGAGAATTCCTCATCGGGATAGACGATTTAAAACGACTTTGTGTCATTGCAGATGGGTTCCCGAATGTTTTGGTGCATAAAACTGAAATATCTGATAAAATATCTATCATAAAGTCTATCATCAAGAAAACTGGGAAACAAAATATTGACCCAGAATTGTTCGCCTGGAGGAATACTCCAAGAGCAGATGGATATAGTCCAGCCCAAATAATGTTCAATAGAAGACAGCGAGGATATTTACCAATGCTACCTAACGCCTACAAAGGAATTGATTCAACTGCAGCTTATAACCATCGAAAAGAAAAGTCTGTCCCTGCTTCAGATAGACCCGTCCAAGGATTTAACGTTGGGGATGAGGTAATTGTACAGGATCCCATCACCAAGAAGTGGACAACCGAAGCGATTGTTATGAAGATTCGTGACAATGAAAGATCATATATACTTGTGAATAATGGTCGCGAATTCATTCGTAATAGAAGATTTATAAAAATGAAATCCTGTGAAAAAAAATACCTAAGATAATTAAGAAAAAGTCTGTAAGATTTAATTTAGATAGGTGAGATGTTTGAGTGAATTGTTGTTATTATTATTATTGTTAAATTTCAGATTTTATGTCGTATGCAAAATTGCACATGTCCCTTAAAATCTTGGGGGGCATGCAGAGTTTCGTGATTGTATATATATTTGTTGGCATACTATGTACATTTGGATTAGCAGGATTCATCTTATGAGTATTAATATAGACGTAAACTAAACCACATGTGTATTTATTAAAATCCAATCTTGAGGATCGATCCACACGGACGAATACATCAATATCCTAAAGCATCAACCCCCCACAATTAAAAGCCAAAAAGTTGTTTTAATATGACATCACCCATAACTTGGAGGAGTGCAAAATTAACCGCCAACAGTTCAATATCCCAATAAATAAATAAACAACTCATCTCAGTTGTTTTTTTTACCCTTTTGCGGGTACCTTGTTGATGCGTGAATAGAAATATCATGTGTTGTGTTAAAGGATTTTTTCAGAGCTAACATATTTATGTATTTGCAGTTTTTTTTTTTTAAATCTTTAGAGACCCGTGAGTAGAGATATTACATTCTTTAGGGTACTTTAGGATTAGTGATTGTGAGAGTGAGTATTTTATTAATTCCTCAGCGTACCTTGTATAATTTTAAAATTTTGTAAAAATGTCTATCCTCTGTGTGTCTACTACTGAGAGGTTTAGTTCACTGTTTTTTTAGGTGTCCGATTTTTTAAAGTTTCAAATAAATTGCTCAAATTTCCAAAAGAGGTTCAATAATTAAACTAAATAGTTGAAAAAGATAAAGAAACTGATGAGATTGGTTTGATTTGAGTTGCTACAGTTTTTTTGTTTGTTAATTTGTTTAACCAAAGTCACTAAATTGTATTTTTTTTTTCGCTTCAAAAGTCACTCATATTATATACTTAACGTTTCATAATCCTTTCCAAACCTTATTCATTCCTCATAGACTATTTTGATTGTCGTTTTTTCATGTTTTCATGAATTTCTCTAATAAAACCACACAATGCTTAAAAGTGTAAAATTCGAAAATTTAAATAATATTTAAAATCTCAAGAAAAATAAATTACCATCTTTTGTTTTTTTTTATTTTATTTATTAAAAATACAGTTATATTCATTATATAGGGCTGATTACTTGGTCTTTTGAAAAGAAAAACAAATGCATTATTGTCAAATATGTTTGGGATTGTTTCAAGAGTGAGTCTTTTATTTAATAAGCGGCATTTGAGAAGGAAACAGGAACAAAAAAATAAATTCACAAACGGCTGGAAAATGTCTTTTGATTTGACATTCGGAGTAAACTCCTTTATCTGTAAAAGACACGTTGAGTTTCGTCTCTAAGTAAGAACGCAACTATGTTGTGCCGTATATTCAACGAAGTTTTATCCGAGGCTTTATTTGCCTTGTGCTCCTTTTAGGCTTGAAGCCTAAAAAGTGGAGCACCGTTGTCTCTTAAATTTGGTATTGAGACCAAGAATGATCTCAAGAGCCATATATTTAGTAATGTGAATAGTGGATCTGCATCCCGTATCAGAACCGCCTATAAGCTGCATACCAAATTATAACCATTGGTTGTATATGTTGGCAAAGTACACCTTTTGATACTTTAGACGTATACATACCGTATATACTCGCATATAAGGTATTCTCGCATATAAGCCGACCCTCTAAAACTGCTTTAAAATGACCAGTTTTTGCAAAAACCCGCATATAAGCCGGCACTCAACTTATCTAATTTTACCCCATATTTTTGGTTCATAGAAATTTTCTTCGATACGCCACGTGACCCTCGTCCCCCTTCCCACGCGCTGCCTACCAATTGTCTGCCTCTGATTTCCCTCTTCGACTGCCTCTGTTTGAGCCTGTTATTTATTTCTAAGAAATCAAACCCTGTACCAATGACATCGGCTTCATCATTAGCTCTAGCTGGTTACAACTACCCACTGGTGACAACCAACCAAATAAAGAGTCAGATAGCGATAAAAACGTGTTGTGTGAAAATTGGCATTAGTATTTGTCCTTGTGTTCATTTTGTTTTATGCGCATATAAGCCAACTCCTGATTTCAGCATTGTATTTTATACTTCTAAACTCGGCGTATATGCGAGTATATACGGTAATCATTTTCGACAAATTGTTCTACATAGAATCCATTTCAATGAAGATAATATTTGATTTTGGTATCATGGCAAAGGTAAAATGAATATTTTTTCGTATTTTATGTACAGACACTAGTATAATATTTGTATTAGAATGCAGAAAGGAATTTTTTTTTATGACTGTGTTTGCTTTTTTTTTTTTAGTTATATTGGTATTCCACCCCCCCCCCTTTCCCCACTATGTACATAAGTTTATTATTTGATTTCTCATTTTATAGTCCAAGTTGTATATTTGTTTTATTCGCAAATAGTTTATGCACATTTAATAATAATAATAATAAATATTTCATATACTTGATGTTTACTTTCCCATTATTTATATAAATTATTTACTTAAAGTTTTGATACGAGAGGAAACTCGGGTCAACATTGGATGGATGTACAAACCCTTGGAGATCGTGCCTCACTAGTCGTAGAAAAGAAAACCAAGGCACACAAAGCCTTTCTCATGATTCAAAATGTAAGTCTTGAAGTTTGTCATATCATTTCGTAAAATGATGACTTTATCATTTATTTACTTGTTCCTCCGTAAGATGTCACTTTTGAGGTACTTACCTCTGAGTAAGTTCTCTAGATGGATTTTAAATTTTTAGAGCCATTTTTTGAAGGTCTCTACTTCTCAAAATCATGGACTATGAGAAAATTATTTTTATCTCTTGACAAAGTCAGCTGTTTTTTTTTAAATGTACTCATTTTGAGATTTTGTGTACCCAATACTCCCAAGTTTGTCTCCAAAAAAAAAAGAACAAAAAATGACTTGATTGTCATCCAATTTCTCCCAATTGTTTGTCGATAGAATTATTCTTCATTTGATAGTAGATAATTATTACAATGGCGTCAATTCAGCCAAAGCTAAGAATTAGCAAATTACTGAGACGAATCTGAAAGGAAAATAAAAAGTTTTCCTTTAATTTAATTGATCTAAATGTGTTTTGAAGGCCCAAGACTGGCAGTTGTCATATCTTGCGAATCTCTATTGAGACATCCTTGAAAGGCTAACGGCTAATGTTTTACTTAAATCAAATAAGCCATCACGTTACAATCTAATAATTATCTAACTGATCAGTTATGGAGTTGAATACCCTAACATATTAAAAGCTCATGTATGAAATGTTTTAAATTGATAATAATTTTTTTTAAGATGGGTTAAAATATATGAAATAATACATCAAAAAAAAACGAAATATTACAATTTTCTTTGAATGTCAAAATATTTTTCAGTACAAAAGAAAAAAAATGATTTAAACAGATTCATGAAAAAAAAAAAAAAATAACGAATCATGATTTAAAATGTAAGGAAAATCTCAATTATGTAGATACTATTCACAGCATAACAATAGCTAATTAAAGTGTAACTAAGCAATTCTCAATATGTACACTAATAAGGGGATAAAGAAGTAAAAAATAAACAATTGACTAAAAATACATAAGAGCTGTAGATGTTTTGAGGGTCATCAAAATGTGACAAAGACACAGGCTGGAAAAAGTATATTTTTTCACGCTTTGTTTGTTATATTTATTAATCAAAAGATTGATTCTCTTTGTTCAGTTCAAATTCTAGACTTTCAAATAAAGTCTCACTCATGAAATAGATAAAAACTGTTTCTCAAAGTTTTAAATAAATTACATTGACCATAGATTTACTTACGAGTCTATTTATGTATAATAAGTTATAATTTTTTCTATTTAACAAATTTTATTTCCCAATTACATACAAATATATTATATAAAGCAATTTATAATAAAATAAATTGCCCCATCTTCAAACACTTTTTCCAGTATATAACTTTTTAAGAATCATTTATGTAGAAACGTACATAAATAAATGATTTCAATATTTGGATTTAATTTAAAATATTATTTGGGAGCTCTAAGATTAAAATTAATTATTTACTTATTTGTATTTTCTGTAGCTGACTCTGGAGGATGGAGGTTCCTATCGATGCCGAGTAGACTTTGAGAAAGCACCAACAAGGAACGTAAAGGTCATACTACGGCTCATAGGTAATGTGATACTTTTTTGTGTTGTCAATATATGTATACATTAAGGTTGAAGCTTGATGAACAATTTTTTTGAGAGATAAGTAAAACAAATTGTTAACTCAAAAAAATCTGCCATTAAAGTAATGCTTATATAAAGTAAAAAACAACAAATTATAATAATAAATTGTAACGATATTTAGCCAAATATTGACATTTTTGGAAACAAACATTTTAATTATAAAACTATATATTTGACAAAAAAAAATAGTTAGTTGAGGCAATTAAATATGCAATTTTTATAGTTTTATTCACTTTAAAAAAAAAAATCATTCGATTATTGCTCAATATTTCAATGATCAGTCCATTCACGGGTCCCAAAGAGTTATACAATTTTGTAGAAATTTGAAGCATCACTTCCCCTAATATAGACTAAAAGACACTGGATTTAGAGTGCGTATTATTGTCTAGCATTTTCTAGAAGCCGATGAACAACAATAATTAATTAACAGTTTAACAATTTATACAGCTCCTTTTTTAACTTTTCCAGAGCTTCCAAGTCCACCTCTTATCTATGATATCAACGACGTACTCTTGAGCAACAGTTCACCACCCATGAAAATCAATTCAACTCTCAATCTCATCTGTGACACTGAAGGAGGTATTCAATTGAATCATTCCCTCCCTCAAATACATATAAATAAAATCTAATACATATTTAAACTTTTAATCAAAGGTACTCCACTCCCAAATCTCACCTGGTGGATGGGCCAAGATCGAACTCCAGTGGAGGAGAGTGGACAAACACGTGTCAGCGGACTTCGAGTCAAAAAGTCATTTCAAGTCCATAACTTGCAAAGAAAGGATCATGGACGATTGATTGGATGCTCTGCATCCAATACGGATCTTGCTTCACCAATTGAAACTTCCTTTCGTGTGGATATGATTTGTAAGTGGGTTTTTGGGGATACTTTTGGGGAGGCCTTTGCTTCTTCTCTTTATTTATATTTAGCTTGAATGTACAAAGGATTATGTATGTATTAGTAAATGAGATACACAAAATATAGATAAAAGGAAGGAGAAAAAACAAAACAAAACAAAAATGAAGCCGAAAAAAGTCTTTCAAATAAATTAATAAAACAATTTAAATTCAATTTCCGAAATACACAAATAAATAAATAAATAATAATAAGAAGAAGAAATGAAATGCATAACATTTTATAGAAAGGCAATTTGAATAAGTGAAATAATACAAACATAGGCATACATTTGTAGAATGTATGTGCATGTCTGTATGTATCTATATACCTAATTATAATCTCTGCATAGACTGTCAACCATAGGCAACTAACTATCTACATATGTAGGTATGAATTTGTGCATACGAACTTTAAATCGTCGTCAGATACAATTAAGTAAATAAATTTGATTTTTTGAAGAATCTACCACAACTCAAAATGAACATCAAATTTTTATTTTTTGTTCTATATATGTTTGTACTTGTGTTTGATTCTCTACATCACTCAGTACCGGAAATTGGATAATAGCTTATTAGTCTCAATAGAGATAACTCTTCCCTTGAACGTCAATCATGGGACAAATCGAGGAGTCATTCCAATATATATATATATTTTTGAGTTCCCTCAAAATATGTTTGAGTATTGATATTATGTGACTCGTGCAAATTCTCATTTCAAAATACATACCTTCATTTGAAAGAAATCTGATTTCATATACATACATATAAATAATATGGGTCCTTTCAATTCTAAAAATCTCAATTTGCACACAGGGCACATTAAGATAATTTGTATAAATGTACATACAATTAATATTCTCATCTTATGTTTGGCTCAAAAGTTTGGCGATCATTTTTGACAGTTCAGTTCTAAAAGTCACTTGTAGTTCTTTAATAGGGTGTGGGTGTTGTTATTTATTTGCTCAAACACAGTATCTCTGTGCCCATCTGCCAGCTATGTTTGTTTTTCCCCTATATATTTGCTCAATCTCTATTGGCTATTAGAATATTATGACAATAGATACATTTTTTACTTAGATTATTGTATTCTATGACTCAATTTCTATATTCAAATTTGTGGCCATGAATGTAGTCTTCATAAGTATATAAGAAAGTGTTCCCTTTAGCTTGAAGAGATTTACTTGTCTACAAATAACTTTTCCCCTCGCAAGATGTCGCTTGTGAAGTATATATATATATCGTCTCCTGCCCTATTGAATTCATTGTTTGTAACTTAAATGAACATCTTTGATTGGTAATCAAACTCATTAAAACAGACCCAACGTACTTAATTAAGCTAATATATTGTTTATGCTTCTTAGAATAGCAGATATTCATGATGACGTCATTGAATAAAGCTTGTTTAGTGAGACTGGTTATGCATATTTTTTGAGCTTACACCTAGTTTCTCTAATTAAATTGATAGGAAATTGTTTAAAGCTATAAATGTAAGAATCTACTCTCAATTATTCAATTGACTTCAAAACAAAGGACTATCTACTATTTTTTTTGTTTAAATTATTTCTCTTTATGGACTCTAAATCAGGGTCAAGGAGATAATCAAGGAACCATGAGTGTAAAAATATGAAAATTCTTAAATTTTTGTTTGTTGTAATTTTGAACTTAATACCAAATTAATTATTAATAAATAAAACAGATGAATTTCTTTATAAAAAAATGACTCGTATTTTGAAAAAAAAATAAAAAACTTGTTATCTTATATATTTTTTTGTATATTTAAATAACATTTACATAAAACTACCAATGAACGAATATTTTTTTGTCGAATTTTGAGAATTTAAATAGTATTTTTACTCCAACTACAAAACGAAATTACTACCTTCTAATTATTATTTAATTTAGTAAATAGTTATAGCAGAATGTTATTCATTCTAATTACTCTAAAGATTATTTCACAAGATCAAAATTTAAAAAAAACAGGAAAAATAACTCGAAAAAACTATTTGATGAAGCTTGCAAATTAATTGGAAAAAAAAAAAAGTTAAAACAAAATAGATACTTTGACAGGGATGTTCTGTTTTAAGAAATAAATTTATAGGTTGTCTCTATGAAGTATCTCAACATTCAGGAAATTGTCATTTGATAAATTCTAAAACCAATTTAGATGAGAAGTCATTTAAATAAATTGATCTTTAGATTTTTTAAAATTAAATCCAACTTTATGCATATAAAAAAAGTCGTTTTCTTCACATTGTAAATGACCTGAAGTGCTCATAAATATGACATTGGATCTCATATCTTTAAAATAGAAATCTCTCAAAGTCCTTTAAAATTTTTATCAATTTTGACTGAAAAAAAATGTAATTTTTAAAAAAATTTTACTTGCTGAAAGGGTCTCAAAAATGTCCATTGAAGGATACAACTTTTGTTACATCATTTTTTTCATATCAATACAGAGCAGACCATTACAGTGTGTGTGTGTGTACAAAACAAGAAATCGTCCTAAAAACGGTGACTTTATTTGTTTAAACTAAACATTTAGATAAGGAGATATGTAAAATTAAAAAAAAAAAAATAGCACTTCATATCTTGTGAGAAATCATGAAATAAATATTTATTAAATCAGTCAATTAAATTGCTATCCATAGAGCCTTTCAACTGACGTCACAGATTACAATATTAACTGAAAGTGGCGCTTCGTCAGAGGTATAGTTTTGGAATGTAAATATATATTTACTAGTCAAATTGGACAGCTTTATAAATAAAATCTCAAGGTAATCTATGCTCTGGCTTTCAAAATACAAACGAATCTAAGGTCTTATTTTAATGGAGATATACATGATGCCAAAGAGAAATTCAAAATAACAAAATCCTTACAAATTAATAATCTTTTTTAAAGATTAAACATTTTACTAAGGATATATATTTTTAGTAGCTGTAGAGTTGCTGAAGTTTGAGGGCCCTGTTATGACAGTCAAATACAATGCAATCATTGTACAAAGCTTTTTTTCTTCATAAAATTTGCTTTGAACAATGTTTTTAAGATGGCCGACTATTAGAATGATGACGTCACGACGTGACTACGCTCCATTGTTATTGATACATCTAAAAAAAAAGAATGAAATGTATGCACTGTTTGACGAATAAATTTTTTGATTTATTCAGTGAAAATGCTAAATTAATGCGTGAAAATTAAATGTAAAATACATTTATTTTCCTCATGGGAAAATGTATTTTAATTTTTAAATGTTTATAACATCAATGTTTGAGGGGTGACACTGCACTTTTAATCAATCTCAAAGATGGATCATTTGTCATGTACCGTAGTTTGTAGATGATCATGTATTTTTAATGAAATTGAGTAGTTTGTAAAATAGACATAATTGTAGGTATTTCATTATTCATTTTTCCTCATTCTACATTAACAAAAAAAAAAAAAAAAAACTTCCATTTTTTTAAGTAGTTCCGTTTCATTAATCATATTCTAATTTAACTTCATTTCATGTATGTACATAGTACCACCCGTGGGCGTCAAACTTCTTCGAGAATGGAGTTATTTCCTTGCTTTAAAGGTCTACAATGTCAGCTGTCAAGTTTTTGGATCACGACCTCCTCCCTATACCAAAGTATGGATTGGCTCAAAGTATTTAAAATCCGAGGAATTGAGCGTTCACAATGAAATATCCACAACAATTGTGAGTTTTGTTCCTGATAAATCCGATCAGGGACGCTTCCTTACATGTAGAGCTGAGAATCCACACCTTCCAAATGCAGCTGTGGAGACTCAGTGGAAGATTGAGGTTCATCGTAAGTTACTGGCTCTTTGTTCATGAGGAGAGTAAAGAAAATATGGACTTAAATAAAGTTTGATTATAGCCAAAGAACACTTGAAATGTATTGATCTTTGAATACTCTAATTTTTTACTTAAAGTACATATATTAAAGTGATTTAAAAGATTGTCCTTGAAATCCTTCAAAGTTCAAAAGTGTCTTGTTTACACAAGTTTTTTATTTATTTATTTATTTCTACAAAAAATCTCGTTTGTAACCTAATATTTTTGTAAGGACATTTGTACAGTTACAGAAATGTACGACTTTATTCTATAGTTCAGCTTTCTATTTTTTATTATTGTTATTTTGACTCTTCCATCTTTTTTTTTTATTTTATTTAATCCCTTTTTTTTCACATGGGAAAATTACAACTTCAAAAAAAAAAAAAAAAAATGAAAAAGTTAAGCCTATTCTTTTTATTTATTTAGATATACCTGAGACCCGATTAGTCAATGAAGAAAATCCGGAAGAAAAGTCAGAAATTTTAGAAGTAAATACTGGTCAAGAAAATTTGAGACTCAGCTGTTTAGTCGATGCCAATCCCAAGTCACATGCACTGCATTGGAGAAAAAATGTAAAAGCTTCTTATGCAAATAATTTGGCATTACTTTCTTTTTTTTTGATTTTGCCTCAACACAAGACCCCCAATATATAGGAATGTAAATAATATGCAAAACGCCGCGTGCGAGATTTTGTGGAGTTGGCACTTTCAACAGGTCTTTTTGTTCTCCAAAGCTGTTATCATTTTTCCTTTATTACTACTGAGGGGAGAACATCTACCTGATAGTAAAGATATCGCATGAAGGAAGAATACATGCGTTAAGTTTAATAAAGCAAATGAAATGTAAACAAAAAAGGGCTCAAGTCCTCATATAATTATTAGTTAAAAATAAATAATTTCCTGACATTAATTTCAGTTAATTTTCTTCCTCTCATCTATGTTATTATTTATTGTTGTATATATAATGGAGAATAGCAGCTTGTAGATCAGTAAAACGTCATGACAGCTCAAGCTGCTTCCCTCTCAACATTCATTAAATTGTCAATTGAGTTACCAGGTTGATGATTTTCTCTTTCTTTTTATTTTACCCACCCCATTTGCATATTATTTACATTCCTACCAATATGGATAATAAAAATCAGAGCTATGTACATAATAGTGTTCAGTTTGATTTTAAAAGACTCCTTCACCACCGATTTAAACCATTGTTTGAGTCGAGAATAAACCATAAATCGAAATGTAATCATTGTTCTTAACCCTATTTTAATCGACTTTTAGACGATGGATATAAAATTTGTTAGATTTTATATGGGAATGAGTTACTCTAAAACATTGTTTGACATCTGTTTGACATCCTCGAAGGAACATTTGTTTGTTTGGAAATCAGAATTGACGTCATTAACATTTCGTTTAAAACATATTTAAATTTTAAATGATATTGTGCTCAACACCGCGGGTTTAGAACGAGGATTTATCTAAATAACTCTCGTCAAAAACACAAATTATTTATACAATTTCTATTTTTGTTTCATTTGTTTTTTCAATTCCTTGTGTGGTTGCCTTAAAAACAATTGATACATATTGCTATATAGATACAAATACATACTAAATAAACTTTTCAGATTCGAGGCTAGGGATCCTTGTAATTAGGATCACAACAACAAACAGAGTTCCTTCCACACGGCTAAAAAATATATTAATGAGATAAAAACTTCATTACCTTCAAGGGTCACGTTTGTAACACACTCAAGTAAATTCAATTTTATTTTGTAGTAAAAATTGGCAAGTGAGTTTTCCCCGATGGGTTTTAAAAAATTTGCGGACGAAATTAACAGTTTGGAGGAAAAAAAGTTCATGTTTTTTTTTATATATGATACAGGTTGATACAAATTGATTTTGTTATAAGCAGATTATAATATTAGGTGGGTAGAAAAAATTAATAAAAAGGGTCTTGGACCGGCTCAGAATTTCTAAATCGAATTGCAGCACCAATTTATATATATATACATATATATAAATTATCCTTACCACAAGCAATAATTAATTCAATAACTGCAAAATTATTGCTCAAGACTCCTTTGCCAAAAATATACATGTACATATATGCGAATACATATTTATACCGCTGCTAATAAATTATTGTTTTCACCTTCTACAGGGTGTCCTCATTCGCTCCGAGGATAAACATCCCAACTATGCTCTTACAGGCAACGAATTAATCATCTATCAAGTAAATAGGGATACGAGTGGAAACTATAGCTGCGAGGCGGAAAATCTACTTGGAATTGGAAAGTCGAATCTTTTTACAATTAAAGTCAAATGTAAGCTCAAATCTTTTTTTTCTTTCTTTATTTTATGTGCGATATGTCTCAATGAAAAATGGTTGGTTTTGATGATGTAGTGTTGATGATGATTCAATGCATTTTTGTTTTTTTGATCCATGTCTTACTGCTACTACAATAATAATAATAATAATAATAACAATAATAATCCGTGTTAATAAATCAACTGACTAATATGTTACATACATACATACTAAGCTATATTAATTAATTCCTATGTAAATATTATATTTTTTCCTGTAGGTATACATATATTGTGCGAAAATCTGGTGCATTAAAACTATATCTAGACATATGAGTTATTATATGTCTTAATTAAAAAGAATTTGAAAGAAAACTGCTCTTTCAATTATTCATCAAAAAAGTTATTACGAAAGGCACTATTTTGCAATTCAAATTCCCATTTACATATTTTCACACTATTTCCCCGAAATATATAAATAAAGATTTTTTGGATTATTAAACAAATTCCCATTATTTTTCCCCCATATATCCTTCAAATATAAACTAATTGCGAAGAAACCAGAAGGATTCAAATCCTTAATGAAATGCTTTTTGTATCTTCCTTAATGTTTCTTCAATAAATGTTAAGGCTTTGAAATTATAGGGAAAAAATGAAATTGGTATTTTTACAAATATGAACAACTAATAATTTTGCTCTGAGCTATTTAAAAACAATATTATATATATATAGCTCAGAATCCTTTGAGCTGTAAGAAATAAACTGTGTGTTAATTAGATATTTGTGAAAATAATCCATAGATTTTTAAAGTGGCTCTTTTCATTCTTAGACAAATGTCTTTAAATACTAAAAATCATTAAAAACATTATTTATAAATATTTTTGTAACCTCAATGCTAAAGACTTCAAGCCATTCCAAGACAAAATTTTTTGAATTTTTGACATTATTAAAAGGATCATGTACTTATACCTTATACAGCACAAGTAATTGATCTTGAAATTAAATTACTTATAAGTTTGTATACAAATTTCAGTCTTAGTTGATGCATAAGTTCATTTCTTTTTCGCCATATTCAACAATCATCGTAAAACTATTTGAATTTGAAGAGTTAGACAGGTCAAGTGAGGAAAAGAAAAAGAAAAGAAAAAATAGTTTATAAACTTATCTAAATATTTACAATAAATAACTGCAATTTTTCACTTCAATTTGAACAACTCAAATAAGTATGCGAGTCAGGCATAATAACATTGATTCAAAGGAAGACAAATTAATAATAATGAGTGGATTGAATAAAGTTGGAGTACTTAGAACTTGTTTTTAGATTAAACCAGCACTTAATAGTATTAGTATCGACCGTATTAGGTAAACGTCTCAAAGAGGAACAATTCAGCATTCAGTCTTCTAAAATAAACAAAATTTCAAGAACCGAATTTTTTCATTTTACTTTGTGGTTTCTCTTTGTGTATATTTGCACCTTGGTTGTATGTTAAAATCCGTCCATTGGGTTTCAGCGTTATTATGTATGTACAAGGTACATAAGTATATGTGGTTTATATCTATGATCTGAGACTTTCAGCTATTAGGCAACTTATGTTTCTAGAAGTATTTTTAAACCATTCCAAATATCTTATTTTTTTCGTTCGTCATCTGGCAACAATATACAGTTCATTGATTGTAAAGTTTCAACCAATTACGCATTTGTGTTTCTTCTTAAAAATCTTGAATTTCGTGCCTTCAAACTACAATTTGCGAACTTTCCTGGTTTTCTGTTATCATTTGAAAAAAAAAAAAAAAAAAACACTTCTGAAGCACATCAAATTCTTGTAGAAGCCTACTGTAGATATGCTCTAAGCAGAGCATAGAGCTTCATATGGGCTGAAAATTTCCAAAGTGGTGATTTTAGTGTAGAAAATGGCCACAAGGCAATGTTGTGCAACAGGGTATGATTTGGTACGAGTTGTTAAGCCTGGGTGATACCGTTTACGGTGTACGCTACTAACGACTAAAATTACTTGGTGACGCCAAACGGAATACTCTGGCCGTTTTGACCAGGGCTATACGCCAAAAACACCAAGAATATTCCGGTCGGTGTCACCATGTAATTTTTCTTGATGACTATTCACCGCCACATCGAACAAAATCGAATTGGTGGAAACGTTTGATTGGAAACCGTTGGTGCATGCGGCTTACTCACCAAACTTTGCGCCATCAGATTATCACTTGTTCGCATCGATGGGTCGCGCATTAAAAGAACAGCGCTTCAATTCTCACGAAGAAGCCAAAAAATGATTGGTTTGCTGTCAAAGACGGCCAATTTTTTTGGGTCGGCATCCACAAATTGCTTGAGAGATTGGAAAAATATATTGCTAGCTATGGACATTATTTTGAAGATTAAATTTGTCACCATTTTTTCACAATAAACGCTAGATATTGAAAAATAAAGTCTCATTTCTTAAGTATAGATCTGGTACTTCACAGTATTGGTCATGATACTTAAAAAAATAAATTAATCTTTCGTTTCTTGTTGCAAAGTTAAAAAAGTAACACTGTTTTTCTCAAGAGAAAAAATAATAAATTTACCTTAATATATGTAATTTTATTTTTGACGCATTAAAAAATAAAATAAAGTAGTTAAATAAATTTGAATACAGACTATTTTCACATAATTATACATACACACTGAATTAAAAGCTTTAATATCTACGGACAAGGTAACCGTAATGAATTGATGATATACGAAACAAATGAAATTATATTTTGAATAAAGAGGGTTTTTTTTCAAAAAAATTTTCTTTTTTTCTTTCTCCATAATCAATCATTTGTACAACCTATGACCGACACTACCGGCTTTTTTTTCAACACAACGGTGTAGTTGAATCTATGTACAATTATTTATTACATTATGTAAATTGTTAATCTGACGACGCAGCTTCTTGGCTATGCTTGGCCTCTCCTTACGTCGTATTAACTCAATCCACTTTCACGTTCATTTTTTTCCCGTTTAACAGCGTTCATGTGGAAGTACTCAAAACAGTCTTAAGAAAAAAGGTATGGGCCACGTTCTGCCTTCTTATGCTTCTGCTATTCCTAGGAATGTAAATAATATACAAATCGGGCTTGTAATAAAAAAAAGAAAGAGAAAATCAACCTGGCCACTCTGACAATTTGATGAATGTTGAGAGGGAAGCAGCTTCAGCTGTCATGACGTCTTACTTAGCTCTAAGCTGCTATTCTCCTTTATATTATATAGAAATAAAGACATCGCTAATTAATAATAACATTATGTATACCATAGATGAGAGGCAGAAAATTAACTGAAATTAATGTCAGGAAATTATATGTATATTTTAAACCAATAATTATACGAGGACTTGAGACCATTTTTGTTTACATTTCATTTGCTTTATTAACCTTAATGCATGTATAGGAATGTAAATCATATGCAAATCGGGCATGTAATAAAAAAGTGGAGTTGACTCTTCAAACAGGTCTTTTTGTTTTCCGAAGCTGTTATCATTTTTTTTTCCCTTAAGAAGGTAACATCAACTTTACCTCAACATAATGTTTTACAAGAAAAGAACAGTCTGCAAAGATTATATCATGGAGAGGAACAAAGGAAAAATTAAAAATGGATATCATTCATTGAGGAGAATGGAGTTAATGATATATATTTGTGAATATAATAATGAATCTGGAGTAACGTATTGTAATGTTTGTGGTTTGATGTATTCATTTGTATACTTATATAAAGGAAAATAGTAGCTTGTAGCTCAGTAAAACGTCATAACAGCTCAAGCTGCTTCCCCCCTCAACATTCATTAAATTGTCAGGGTTGCCAGGTTGATGATTTTCTCTTTTTTTTTATTACAAGCCCGATTTGCATATAATTTACATTCCTATGCATGTATTCCTTGTTGTGAGATCTTTACTATCAGGTAGATGTTCTCCCCTCAGTAGTAATAAAGGAAAAATGATAACAGCTTTGGAAAACAAAAAGACCTGTAGTTCGAAGAGCCAACTCCACAAAGTCTACCACGCGGCATTTTGCATAATATTTACATTCCTAGCTATTCTCATATTTGTACTATGACATTTGTGACGTGATTAAAAAAACAAACAAAACACTTTATGTATTTATCCTAGGTATATATGTTACTCAGAATGCCAATACAGCCAACGAACTTACAAAAAAATAAAGAGATAAACTCGATCATAACTTTTTTCTATGGTGTACCCACACCATAACTTTGGAGGTACATTAAAGAAGAAGTTTTAAAGTCATTTATTAAATGTTTTAAGGGGATCTACACTCATACATTTACGTTGACGAAAAACACACACACAAAAAAAAACGAAGTTTTAAAACTTACTTTGTCAAATGCATTTACTTTTTGATATAAATTATCCAATTCAATTAAGTAGCCATCCACTTACTATCTTCTTCTTTTTTTTTTTGTGCTTGTAGTCAGTGCATTTATTTTCTATGCAATGCTTCTGCTCCTATTGCTTGGGGACAACATTGATTAACATATAAATGACTTTTGATTAAAAATTAGAATTATATTTATTTGTTATCCTTGGCATTTTAAAAAAAACAAATTTTTTTTTATTAAAATAACATATGTAAATATAGTAAATGGATGACCAAATTTTTTAAACTACAAAACTCTGTACAGTGTACATAGATAAAAATAAATAGACAATACATATATACAAAATTTCAAAACAGCTACGTTAAAAACAAAACATCAATGAACATTATAATTTAAAATTACGTTCTAAAGAAAGAAAAAAAAAACCTTAAATTAATTTTTATTAAAAATAAAACGAGAATGTTGTCTAATTGGCTGAGAGTAAGGTACTGAAGTGAGTTTGAGGGAATAAATCTGATCAAATCTCGTTAGCACGTCCACGAGGAAGCTGTCTAATGAGGAATTTTAATAGAGGGTGCAGAATAACGAGACACTGCATCAATAGCAATGTAAATCATATGCAATTCGGGCGTGTGATAAAAAAGTGGTGTTGGCTCTTCAAAAAGGTCTTTCTGTTCTCTGAAGCTGTTATCATTTTTCCAATATTACTACTGAGGGGAGAACATCTACCTGATAGTAAAGATGTCGCATGAAGAATACATGTATTAAGTTTAATAAAGCAAATAAAATGTAAACAAAAAGGGCTCAAGTCCTCGTATAATTATTATTATTAGTTAAAAATATATAATTTACTGACATTAACTTCAGGTAATTTTCTGTCTCTCATCTATGTTATTATTTATTGTTGTATATATAATGGAGAATAGCAGCTTGTAGCTCAGTAAAACGTCATGACAGCTCAAGCTGCTTCCCCCCTCGACATTCATTAAATTGTCAGGGTTGCCAGGTTGATAATTTTCTCCTTCTGCATATGATTTTCATTCCTATGCATCAATCATTATTGCTCGAAAGTCTTCGACTTCTACAAAAGCAAAAATATTTTTAATAGCAAATACCTTTGTATGCCGATTAAAAATATATTTAAAAAAAAAAGTTAAAGAAAGAAAGAAATGGATCTGATGACAACAAGAATAGTCATAAATATAGGATTTTTTTTCTTAAGAATAAATATATATATATATATATATATATATGTATACAAAAAACTGAGAAAAAACTTTTTGGAAACATGTTTATGTATACATTTAGTTCTTTCTTTTTTTTTACACTTACTTTCTAATTTGCATAAGAGATAAATCTTATCTCCTTCCTATCTTTTCCTTTCAATACCTGCTTCTATTTACTTTTTTTTTTTTTCATAAATAATAGTCTACATATTATTAAAGAGGGTTTTTTTTTTTATTTTTTGTACCAATACAAATAATTATTTAATGCATCTATTTAAAGATATAAATATGGTTTTTTCCTTCTATTTAGGCGTTGCCTCGGTATGATTTTCTTGTATTTTATGGAAAGCTCTAGAGTTTTATATTTTGAAGGGCTTTTCCTCATATTTTAATTATTAATTTCTTTCTTTCTTTCTTTTTTTCAAAAAAATATATTTTTTTGAAAGAACAAACGAATATTGTTTCTTATATGTACACAAACTGCATGTTTCCTAAAATTTCCTACATTCAACCTTTGTTTCTTCTAATAACTTTATTTTGGAATGATTTGGTTTTCGAACCATATTATATTGACTTTATTAAACCGTAATTAACTCTTTACAACTCCTAGAATCATTATTCAAATAAAAAAAAATATTCTGACATGAGCACTTTTATGGTGGTCAATCTATAAATTTTGTAAATTGTTTTAATTAAAATATTCATTGGTTTTATTTTTTTTTTGAAAATGTATGTAATTAAACATCATATCATTATTATTATTATTATTAATGTGGTTATCCAGGAGGACCTAATTTGGATAGAGAGCCTTGACTGCATAGTATAGTTAGTACTTATTTAATACAAAATATCAGTTATGATCATTTGGTCAAGGATCTTCATCTAAATTAGGCTGAAGGTCTCCCTATACATACCTCCATCTTATAATGACATGATGTTTAATTAAATTAAAGATTTAAAGCTATTATGCATTTCATTTAAAAAGTAGTTTTATATTAATAGGTTGATTATAAATATTTTCACGTCATAGGTATAAAAGAAAACAAGCGGCCCTGAAGTGTTCATTTTGGTTTTTATAAAAGTTGATAGAGTAAGATACAAAAAATATGACACAAAATTGAAATCATTAAAAGTTGGTACAATATATCATTGTACCAACTGTATAAAGGTTTAATTTAATTATAATGTGGACTTATATATTCAATTTTAAAGTTTCTCTCGTTCCTATCTTTCTTTAATGTATGTACCCATGCTACAAGATCTATTTTTACTTACGTATGTATTTTGAAAAAAAAAAAGTCTGTTTTGAATCAAATTTTTTTCCTTCCACAAAACAACTTTTCTTGGGTTTTTTGTTTTATTTTTCTTGAAAGGAAGAGTTTTGTTGTAGAATATAGACTATAAAATTTGTAGATAACTTTTAAAATGAACTCCATTGGAGATTTCCCATAAAATTGCTTGATTTGTATTCATTAAATGTAGTGTGGCTCAAAAGTTCTTTCTCAGATAGCATTTACAGTATCTGTTCTCCGCACTTTTTCTCATTTCAAGAAAAAAAAACTGAAATTTGAATTTCATTTTTGATACATACCTTTATACGTATCTAAAAAAATATATAAAATACATATTTGCTAATATCTATGCACAAAAAAGTAGAAAAATTATTTGTAGAATGTAAATTTATATGTGATTATGATAAAATTGTCTCTAATTATATTTCTAATAAACATTTAAAAGGGTATTTTTTACTAGGAACTGCAACATTTTGAGAGAAATACATACCTAAATAATATGACTATTGCTATTTGTAATCAATTTATTTCATAGAAAAAAAATTTCAAAGTGTATTAAATCTTCTCATTTCTTTATATATAACTATTTATCTATAGCAAAACATACACCGTTTTCAAATCCTTATCAATTCAGAGTTATCAAAACCCAATTTCACCAGAGCAACACTTTTAGAACAACCTTTCAAAAAAAAAAAAAATACATGTAACTCTCTTTGAAAAGGAAATGTGTGTCCTTTCTTTCAAAAAGTAAGGCATTGCTTCAAAGAAGAAGAAAAAAAATGTTAAATCATCATCATTTTTATTTCTTGATTGAGATGAAAGTAAAAAAAAATTAATAAAAGCCAAAATTAAAATTAAAAAAAGAAAGATATGAAGATTGAATTTTTGAAAAAATTCAACAATTTAAAAAAAAGTTGTCTTGGGTGAAAGTTGAAAAGTACATATATATATATATATATATATTTATATGAAATTAATTTAATGTCTTGAATAAGAACATATTTGAGCTCGTATTAATTAAATTTAATATATATATATACATATATAAAAGCGAAAATTAATTTTGAAGACTTTTTTAATATAAAAAGATGATTTTTAATTCAATTATAAACATATTTGACTTTTCTTAAAAGAAAGGGTTTTTTGTAAAAAAAAAAGTTACAGTGTTTTTTTTGGGGTTTTTTTCGTAATTTTATTATTCGATCTTAATAGTAGGTATGTAGCTCTTGATGGAATAATGATACATAAATAAATAAAAAACTCCTCTAATAATTTTTGGAGTAACCAAAAACTATCAAAAACAAAAAGATAATGTTGTTTCTTTAACTTCATAATGAAACAAACTTTGTCCATCTCATAAATTACATGACACTTACTCCGTCTTCTCCTTCTTCCTCTTACTACTCCGACCTCGACTACTCCTTCTTCACTCGTACTCCTTGGGAGACCCATAAACAAAAAGTTATAAATATATTGTAGATAACTTTTTGGATATTTTTTAAAAAAAAAAAACAAGGATAAAAGTTTATCTGTCATATATATATATATACAATATTACAACATAGATATCCTATGTAATATCAGTATATATTTAGACAAGAGAGGAAAACAAAGAGAGAATTGATAGCAAAACAGCAGCAATTATCATAAATCAGGAAAAGACCGATAAAAGAATAGCACAAAACAAAAAAAAAAAAAAAAAAAAACCCCATGTAACAACAAGGGAAATATATAAGATTTTTGAGCATATGTGAGTGCGTGAAAGTCTGCTAAATTATGGTTACAGATAGGTTATTGTTAATATTAGTAAAAAAAAATAATATTTGCCTGATGTTGTCTATATGTACATACATATATTGAATGATGTTCAGCCACTGGAAAATATATATATATATACATATATACATATACATACAAAGTCTTCATGCAAGAAAAAAAAAAATCATCATGGTTCAGATCTCATTAGTGAAAGACCTTTACAAAGTATGACCGTTCAAAACATATTTTTGTTTTGTTTAAATATTATTAAAGACATTAAATAATTTTTTTGTCACGGAACATTTATTTATTTTTTTTTCAATTTTGAATATAAATCAAGAAAAGAATAAATTCCTAATTTATAGATTACTTTATAAATAAGTAAAACCGCCCACTTAATTAAGTGACATATTTGTGTCAATTAGTGGTTTTATATTTAAGTTTGTGAGATGGGTTGATGTACATACATACATACACACTCTGCATGTATAACTATCCTTTCAAATATTACAGAGAATTTATCATATCACTTTTCCTTAACTATGAACTGGAATATTTAAAAACTCTGATAGACTACTCAGGGTAATTTTAGAAAATAGAAATGAAAGATCATTTTATGTCTTGAAGAAGATCATCCTGGTACATTTTTGGACCACATATTAAGTCACATCGTTACCATTAGTCCCCTACAAGTGCACCTGCCACGAATTAAAATGAATTTATACTACTGATATATAATTTAAATGTTATTATATCTTACAATCAAGATGTTTTTAAGCCTAAATGCGTGAAAACGTTTTAAAAGTCGTAATTCAGTGCATAGAAAAGTTTATCTGTTTTTGTTTTTTTCAAAAAGTATTATTTAGAGTTCAATTTTTCTAGTTTATAACTCATTCACAACTTTGTTGTACTGTTGTAACTATTCCTGATGTTATTATAAATTTGATTTTAATTAAATATTAAATTACAATGACTATGAATTATCTTTGTTCATATCCTGTTTATTAAAAAAAACAAATTAATATTAAAAATTACTTTGTATAATTGGAATAAATTATTTGAAAAGGTAATCAACATTCACGAAATGATCATTATTTACCATATGAAATGAAAAATAATTCAGAAATAAAACAATTTTTTTTGGGATTATTGTGTAATTGCTTATAGATGGTTTTTTTCTTATATAAAAAAGTAAAATTGAACAAAAAATATAAAACTTTAAGCTACGTTTGAATATTTCTCAAAACCCTTCAAAATTTTGATACATATTCATTCAGCTTATTTCAAGACCATATATTACATATTTTTGCCCTCAAATCTCACTGGTTTTTTAAGATGTAGATACAAATGGGGCTATGTTGAATTTGCAACTGCAAGTTCTTTCATTCTTAATGTTAAATAAATTTTGATTATAACTCATTTATTGTGAACTTCTTTAAAAAGCACAACCATAAATGATTCGTTTATTAATAATAATTGGCATACAATAAATAATCTTCTGATATATACTGAATACATAATATTAAAGTCGTTGTGCTTAATAATTGTTGATATTATGACTCTCAAATTATAATTAAGTACTAGCAAAATATTTGCATGGTTTCAACGGTTCCTGCCACTACTTTTGATAAGAAGGTGGATTGTTGTTTTGACAACTAGTCTGCAGAAAAATTGAAAAAAAAAAATTATGGAGATAGGTAAAAAAAAAAATAGTTGATACCCTTTTCATTAGAAAGTTTTTAAATAAATAATAAAAGACCTTTTTTTAATAATATATATTTTTAAAACGACCTTGAGTAAAAAGTTTTTTTATATGCAAGAATAATGAAAAAAAAAAATCATCTATAGACTTTTGGAGAGCCTTTTACATTTCCAAAATGTGTATAGAGTGCATCAATTTTTTATTATTATTATTCTCGTGCATGCGTGTATAAATAAATATATATTCTTAGTAAGTCGTGCAGATAAAAGAAAAAAATGAAATACTGTCATTTCTTTATGACCCATTTTATGCTATAAAATTAAAAACCAATTGCGTCGTCTTTATCATTTTCTATTATTTTTGACCATAAATTCTTCTTCACAAATATAGTAAAAAAAATATTTTATTTGAAACACGAAGCTCTAACTGTTTTGTTTTTTTAACGTCATGACTAATGGCTTTTAAAAAACACATTTTTGATATGGCTCTAAATATGTATACAAAAGGAAATAGAGTGAAAAATAGGAATAGAAAAAAAGAAAAGAGTCCTGGAAGGGTTGAAAGATTATTTTCTTTAAAAAAAATTTTATTGGATTGCCAGAAAACTTTGTTAGAAACGTCATAAAACGTAGCAATTAGTTAAAAAAGTTTCATAGCTTAGAAACCTTTACGGAACATTGTACTTTCAGAATATGTTCTCTCCGTATTCACAACAAATTAAAAAAAGGAAAATATTTTTTTTTTCTGGCCCACTCTCGGATTGAAGAAAATGTTTTGAATGAAGAAAGAAGAGTTTTCAATTTACAAAAATTTAAAACTTGGGCCTGTCAGTCCTATGCTCAATTTTGAAAGCCTTTGTAAAGAGAGAGAGAGTTAGCTAGAAAAATCGAGAAATTTTTAAATGCTGAAAGAAAGGATTGCAGCATTTCGAAGTAAGGATCAAGAACAGCTCTGGAACAATTATTAATTGAAGAAGAACTAAATGAAATTACCTCAATGATTTGTAGTCATTGTATGTATAGCTAGCATCCAGAAACGTTTTGTGGATATGATTAATTTTGTTGACATGAGATGCATATGACTTTTTAATAACTATATTTAATTTTGCATAATTAATTTAATATTTATTTGCATATTGAACTTGAAAAAGTATAGTTCCATGAAAAATTATTGGACTTCCTAAGAATGGTAGACGTATGCTCTAAAGAAAAAGAAAAAAAATATAGACAATAATTTCCTTTTTGAAGCAATAAATAAAGAACTTGAGTCTTATACAAACCATCCGCTCGGCATAATCCAACTTTATACCACAATAAAAACAAAACAATTTCAAAATGAATTTATACATCCATAAATATTTGCAAGGATTTTTATTGTAAATAAAGAAAAGGGGGGGGAGGATTCTAATGCCTTATGGGTTTTTTATTATATTTAAAAAAAAAAAAAAAGAGAGAGAGAATAACCTCACAATAAGTGGTTACAAATCTATACCTATAACTAGAGACTATCATTTGGTCCCCTTGTTTAGATAAATATATTTAAAGATAAATAAAAAATTATAATAATTTGAAAACATTCAGTAGTACGACAAGCTTTTTTGTCCCTTGACTCTCAAAAGAGAAAGGGACAAATTTGGGCAGAGTTATTATTTAGATGTATTCTAATATGATCAATATTTAATATTCAAAAATTCAAAAAAATGGCGCGCAATCCTTTGATTGAATATACATTTAAAAATCATGTGTAGTAAGAATAATAATGTTCTATTTGAGTTCATAGTACATAAAGTCAGCTACTTTAAATCAAAAGAGTCAACAGATGAAAACAACCGAGGGTAAAATACATAGTATTTTATCCCAAAAGCACCTTGAGTAGAAAGCTATTGCATAACAAAGATCATCAACAAATATCCATTTTCCCCTCATCAAACTCAACTCTATGTTGATAAATTTCCCATCCATGTTATAAGAAATCAATTTTATGCTTTTTTTAAATACTAATTGTAATTTTTTTGAGTATTTTTTTTTTTTTTGCATTTTTAAAGCTTTTAAAGATTAGAGGCAGTTTTTGACAACACTGAGTGTTGTAGATACACATAAATAATAAATGTATAAAATGTTAAAGACATTAAAACGGTTTTGACAATGTCTGCACCATGTTTTAACTTTCGAGTAATCTTTGAGTAAGTACAAAAATTAATGTTTTTTCTTGAGAGGCTCAAGTTAGTTACTCCAGGAATAAACAAGGAAAGAGTAACAATAATTTGTTTAATAGCTGAGAGTTAAGTAAAGATCCCCTCCAAAAACACTCTATATAGTCCTCCATTTGAGATAAGGCCATATAAGTATTTTAAGGATAAAGAAGATCCTTTTTGAGAGGATTTAGTAAAAAAAAAAGTTCACATATTAGAAGATCATTGTCAAAGGAAGGGAAAAAGAGAAAGACGGAGTAGAGGCCGTAGATCTCCCAAAATCATCCATATAGATGTCAAAGTAAATCCCTTTTGGATCTTGAGGGTGGAATCCGGGTTTGGTGTTTCTCAGTGGAGGAGTCTGGGTATGTGGAAAGGAACCTCTGTCAATGACATCAACACTCATTAGCCTCTGGCTACTGGCGTCAGATTAGAGAGGCAGGAGATCCACTTCGAGGACTAGCCTCCCTTAGTATGAATCTGGAGTGAGTCATCTTGTATCTTGTAATGAACTTGAAATGAGGATACGTGAGCATTGATACATTAGATCGATTCATTTCTTGATGTATTCCTGGACCTTCCAATACCTGGATACATAATGGAAGTTTCGACTCAACGAGAATATTTTTTTTTGTTTCTATGACAAACGTGGAGCTGTAGAATATTTGATTTCTTGCCTCTATTTTAGAAATTGTTTGGAGAGATATTTTTTTATTTTTTATTGGAGAGAATGGAAATCTCCCTTATGATTGATCACTCATTGTGCTCTCCAAAAGTCCCATATGTGTGTATCTTGTAGAGGGAGGATGCTTCAGGATGAAAGTCACTTGATATAAACGGAACGTAAGGATGTCAATGTGAATAAAGATGCAGATTTATTTCAATTTCTAGGACTTTGTCAATTGTAAGAAAAGATAAATTCAATACAAAATAACTTTGGTATGCCTTTTCATTTTGTTGACTGTTGTTGAGGAAAATTTAGGAATATATTCTCTATGAATCCATCAACCGGAGAAGATTTAGCATTAATAGATGGTTTGTGATCTTTATCCACTAGAAACTCCGTTTTCAATGCAAATCCATTTAAAAAAAGAGATGAACTCCTTACATTTTAAAAGCAGTCTCCGAGTAGAAGTCGAAGTACTCGCAAATCAATAATAACATATAAATGTTGTACATTTTCATTCGATTTCGATCGAAAATCCATTATAAATTTAGGAAGCACGGTAAAGTTACTAAAGTAGTAGTGCGGAGATGATAGATTACGAAATCAGCTGAAATACTTCTGCGCGCTACTACTGCAGTTGTTTTTTAGTAGCTTCACTATGAGTCTTTGATGTCTACGGGATTTTTGATCTAGATTGAATGAAAATTTACACATTTGGATGGACGATTTCTTCTTAGTTAAGGAGTCTTATCCGGCGCTTGACATCTCGTTTGTGGGTCTCATCTCTTTAATGCATTCCTTATTAATCCATTTCATGTAATATTCAAGGAGTTATTTAAGTACAAAGGATTTGACCGACTTTTAGGCCTACTCCAGTCCTCTACGCCTCTAGAATTCCCTTAAGGTCAAAACAATCGACGTGAAATGGAATTTGCATTAAATACACTAGCAAATCAACATTTTTTCATGCACAAAATGAGTATCCTTGTGTAGGCTTAAATTGAAGTTGACGTGGGAAAATGGGCCAAATTAGCAGCTCAAAAAGTAGGGTCCGATTTCTCGAAAAAAAAAAAAATACAGATTTGAAATTAGTGTGCAAAACTGAATAACTTTTATTATACTTATACCCCTTAGGATTTGTGATTCTTGACCATTGTACTTAGTAGTCATTTGAGTGTTTTTTTTTTTTTTTGGGAGGGGGGGGGGAGCAATTGCCTAATGACTTCATTGCTTACAAGGTTAATTTTCTCTCTTAAATATTTGAAGAAGCCTAATTCAAAAAAGAGGTGAAATAATAGCAAAGGGATTGGAAAAAAAAAGAGTCTTTAAATTATCTTTGAGATGGTTCGTTTCTATTTTTCTTGCTCCTTCTATTTCTTTATCCCTCGAAAAAAGACAAATAATAAGTTTTCAGTGTCTGTCAATAAATAAATATATATATATATAAGAATATATATGTTTGTTATAAATACATATACATATACATATATATAGAGAGATATATAAACTTTTTATCAATGTCATTCCGAAGAAAAATAATAATAAGATGAACAGGATTCATTTGTCAGTTTTTATCTTTGTCATCCCTTCCAAGTTCCCCATTCCTACCTATGTACAAACATTGAATAGTTATGAATTAGGAGATCAATGCTTGTGAATGACAAAAAATGAATGAATGTGCCTTATGTGTATTAAGGTAATTTGAGTGTATGTAGAGTTTTGAATGGGTTCTAGAGCCTCTTTTAAATTTAATGCCATTGACAGCGCCTTCGGCGACTTTGGCGAGGCCTCCGGCGGGTTCACTGATGTCCGGTACGTAAACTTTCGTCTTTCCTTCTTTACATTCTTTACACGGTAATAGCGTATCATAAAATCGCGAAAAAAAAATCCTAAAGAAAAATTGAAAGGCCGTAAATTTTTGAAAAATTTTGAAAAAAAAAAAATTGCAAAATTTTTTTTTTCGATTTATCTAAATTTTTTCCCGTAGAATTCTTTCATATGACGTGTAAATTACGCATACAAAATTTCATGACCATAGGGTAAGGGGTTCCGGAGATACGAGGGGTTACGGACACACAAACAAACTTGAGGATTTATTATATAGATGTATAACAAACGTCATAAGATAACTTGCAAATATTTTTAAAGTCTAGGGACTAAAAACGGTTCAAAACATATGTATACATAGATATGTACTTATTATGGCATGTTTAAAAATACCATGTCTATGATAATTCTATCAATGACTCAGGACTATATATGGAGGCAGAGAAATGAGAATAAGATTTATTTGAACGATTTCTTAAATACTCTCATTTTCCACTCTCGCACTTTTGTAAAAAATAAAATAAAATGAAAGCTTTACTCTTTTTTGAAATGCTCTACTTAATTCAGTGTTTTCGTTAGTTTAAATTGACTGAACTTTGAAGAGTAAAAACTGCTGATGTGCAGTATTTTGTATTCCCTCCGGTCACAATGTCCGGTGAAAATATTTCTTTTAGCACAATTGGAATTGCATTAAAATAAAACAATTTCCGCGAGTTCTTTCAGCCTGTTAACCCATTTGAGACAATACTTTATTGTACTCAAAAGTGGGTCAATTCGTAAGTTTGACCCAATTTTTGTTTGTGGAAAATTCTACCTATTGAAAGAAGTACTTTTATATCCCAAATATCTTCAAGTATCTATATGTATCAATGGAAGGCAATTTAGAAATGAGGAACCACTTTGAAATGCATAGATGGCAAAATTTCTGGAAGTGAGCGTAAAAACATCGCCTAAGATGCTGTTGTAGAAAGTATTTATGATAACTTTGAGAGACATATATATATATATATATATAAAATATAGCCAGGACCTCCTAAAGACCTCTGAGCTTTCAATGTAGTAAGAAATAATAATTCACATCTCAACATATACATACAGACATACATAACTTTTCCTCTTTTATACTTTGGTATATCCAGGAGAATCATTAGAACTTTTGCACCCTAATTAACTTTTAAAATTTTTTAGCAAAAAGAGAATGTAATTTTTTGCTTCCATTCATATATATATAGTTATAATACATTTGATCTATATTCTTGAAATATTCTTTTAATATACATACATGTGTGCATATATATATGTATATATATATATATATTTATTGGTCATAAATATCTTTTACTCAGTTATTGAATACAAAAATATAATTTATTCTTTGTGCCCTATAAAACTTTACTCCATATAAAGTTTGCAAGTAACTCAATTATATATATATTTTTTACGAGGTATGTACAGACATATATATATCTATAAAATACATATAACAAAAGTCAATGTATTTATGATTTAAAAAATAAAATGCACCATTCGAAAATATAGTCTAAAATCTAATATCTAACCGCGAATTTCCTTTTATGAATAATAATAAACAAAGTGTTCATTCCAGTTTTAAATCATTTCAAATATTTAAGAGGCTCCTAAAATTTGAATTTCATGAGATTTGATAATTCCTCCCAACAATGGAATTATGTAGTATGGAATGGTTCACAGATAAACAACTGTTAATTTCAGTAAAAATCAATCAACGTTTAGAACACACATAAGAGGAAGAGAAGTAGAAAAATTGACAGAAAACAGCAAAAAACAGAGTTAATCTGGATGAAAATTTAAAAGTCATCAGCTAATAGAGTGCTTCACAGATATATAGTGTTACCATTTTTTGTATGTCATGCATAGGAATGTAAATAATATGCAAATGGGGTGTATAAAATAAAAAAAAAATAAAAAATCATCAACCTGGTAACTCTGACAATTTGATGAATGTTGAGAGGAAAGCAGCTTGAGCTGTCATGACGTTTGACTGAGCTACAAGCTGCTATTCTCCTTCATATGTATATAGAAATGAAGACACCAATAATAAATAATAACATTGTGTATGTATACCATAGATGAGGGGAAGGAAATTAACTCTAATTAATGTCAGGAAATTATATATTTTTAACTAATAATAATTATACGAGGACTTGAGACCTTTTTGTTTACATTTTATTAGCTTTATTAACCTTAATGTATGATTTCCTTCATGTGAGATCTTTACTGTCAGGTAGATGTTCTCCCCTCAGTAGTAATAAAGGAAAAATGATAACAGCTTTGAATAACAAAAAGGACTGTTGAAAGTGCCAACTCCACAAAATCTCGCACGTGGCATATTGCATATTATTTACTTTCCTAGTCATGCATTTGTGGCCTGGGTTTTTTTTTCTCCTCCGTCTTGCAATTTTTACAAATCTAATTATAGTATTTAAAAGTATTTCATTCAAAATCCCTTATGGGAGCAAAAAAGCTCCTTTTTGCTTTATTTTCTCTACCTTTTTTTTGCTAGTATTCAAACCACTGCTTACAAATAATAATGTCAATTACAGCCCATGGTGCAATATATTTTTAGTGCATTAAAAAAGTTTAAACACAAAAACAAACAAAAAAAAAAATCTGTCCACTCTGATATCTTTGTTTTCTTTTTCTAAAATCTTGCTCCCACAAGAGCCAAATGTTTTATTTTTTATCATGCTTAAATTATTACTATGCTTAAATTTCGTAAATGACTTTGTGTCGACTCCTCGATTTTTTGTTTATAAAAGGTGGAATAAATTATTCTATTGAGCTGTGTCTTTCGAACACGTATTTAGGTATGACGTGTATTTTAAAATGACAACGTCATTCTTTTATTATTTTCACAGAAGAACATCTCTCTTAATTTTTTTTAATAACCTTTGAGTGAAAATAAATATTATAATGACGTCAATGTCTCACTTTTTTCGTTCTTTAGGAGCATTGAGAATGGCATGAGTTACTCTGTAACTAATTACAAAACCTCCATGATAATTCAATAATTAATTATGTAAAGGGAGGAAAAATATTTCTTGCCGATGGAGGAGAACGTTTCGCACCCAAGGGTATTTTCCTAAACATACAGGTGCGTTTCTTCACCTTGTTGTAGAGCATTGATTGGATATAAATAAAAGGAGATGCCAAAAAAAAAAAAAAATAATGAAAAAAAAAGCCAAACCAGTATAGTACTTATTCATAGCTATTAGATCAAAATCAACCTATTCACTTAACTATTAGTAGGAATGTAAATAATATGCAAATCGGGCTTGTAATAAAAAAGTTGAGTTGGCTCTTCGAACAGTATTTTTTGTTTTCCAAAGCTGTTATCATTTTTCCTTTATTACTACTGAGGGGAGAATATCTACCTGATAGTAAAGATCTTCCAAGAAGGAAATCATGCATTAAGGTTAATAAAGCAAATAAAATGTAAACAAAAAGAGCTCATGTCCTCGTAATAATTATTTATTAGTTAAAAATATATAATTTCCTGACATTAATTTCAGTTAATTTTCTTCCTCTCATCTATGTTATTATTTATTGTTGTATATATAATGGAAAATAGCAGCTTGTAGCTCAGTAAGACGTCATGACAGCTCAAGCTGCTTCCCCCCTCGACATTCATCAAATTGTCAGAGTGGCCAGGTTGATGATTTTCTCTTTCTTTTTTTCTAACAAGCCCGATTTGCATATTATTTACATTCCTAACTATAAGGTGAGCTATTAAAACAGAAATCTATACTTATGATAGGTAGGATCAAGGAAAAAAGTTTATCCCTCTTAAAATAACTTTATTTTAATTATCATTTTCTTATTTTTTTTTTCTTCATCAATGTAAGTATTTCATTAGTACATGTTGATCTTTTGACTATGTGTTTCAATTATTCTAAAAAAAAAAAACTTATTCGTCAACTAATTTAACTTTGTTAATTTTTTCTTCTTTTTTTTTTTTTTTTTTGAAGAAACATTACAGTCTTTTTTATTATTTATTCTATTCAATATTAATATTTGCTAACTCTCTCATCAATGACTTGAAAGATAAACGAACTGATGAGACATTGTATTTAGATAATAGAATATTATACCACTCTACAAGTATAAAACGTTGAATGATAAAAGTTTCATTTTCAAAAATTATCGTTCCTTTTAATAATTGTTTTTTTGTTTGTTTTCATGAATCAAATTAATAGAGATACAAATAGTACAAGAGGGTCTCTTTTAAGGATCCTGGGATCCCATTTCTTCCTGATGTCACTGTAGGAGCTTAACAATCTCTCATTTAATAATTATTTATTAATAATCAAAAGTTGTATATAAATCCATGATTCCCTTGACATAAAGTTTTTAACAGTTTATTCACATTGCAAATCCCCAGAGTTTTGATTGAGTCAATTATCCTTTACATGTCAGTCCGTCCTTGTGATTTAGATGCAAATTCCTACTAATGTGTCTCTTTAATAAATAGTACAATAAAAGGGGGCTGTTTTAATGTGTATGCAAGTTGAATTTTTGAATATTGTATGTGCATAGTGCATAAAAAATGGGTTTTATAAATTGATAAAAAAGTGCTTTTTCATGAATTAAGAATAAAATCTAATTAGTGTTAAATTTTGTATTATTATTCTTTTATAAATTAATAATGACGCTCTAAATATATGTATTTGTGCATACATAGGCAATGCTTATAATTGTACCTTAATAGTTTGTACAAGGAAAAAGTACATACATAAATAAAAGCCAATATATGCCTTATAAAGAAAAAGACTACGATTTTCAAAGTCATCATCATAGACGCAAAAAAACCCACATATTAATTAAAATATAATTTTTTCTTATGTATATATATATATATAGAATCATTAAGTGAGACAAATTAGCAGTCTTTTCATAAAAGCTTTCTAATAAAGGCATCAAAGTAACTACAAAGATGTATTAGGGTTTTTTTTTTTGTTTTTTTTGACATTTACCTATTGACAAAGTTGAAGGGCAAAAGATTTAAAAATAGCTCCCAAATGGGGCACTCCTAACGCCAATCCTTCGAATCAAACGCCTTCCTTTCACCTCTGTTTGTTTCTTTTTTTTCAAGTTCTCGGGATATTTGCAATACTTGAAAGCATATTGAATGCATCTGTATGCGAACAAAAGAATTTGTAGCTCGAATAAAATAAATAAATACAAAGAAGAGAGAGAGAGAGAGAGAGAGAGAGATGTATACTAAGGGTCCTGCCTTTCTCATACATCCCCAGAACCTATAAACAAAAGTTTGTATTTATAAGAAATTATTTATTTATACATATTATTTCTTTGTACAAGATAGATTAAATTAAAGATATCCATCGTTTTTATACTTGAGTTGCTTTTATGTATGAATGTAAATACTAATCTTTATGGATATGTATATATGTATAGTAATTCCAGGCTACCTCTTTTTTTTTTACTTACTTACTTACTTACTTTTTGATGCCACAACAAGAAACTGCAATGAAGATTTTAATGTTTTATCTCCTTCTTTTTTCAAAAGCATGAGTGAATACAAATGTTTTTTTTTTTTTTTTTTTTTGTAGGAGGTATGTATATTGTATAAGTATGTAGGTATATACTTATTAATAGATTTTAAGTAGATTTTTATATTTGGCTCTTTGATATCTTTCATCTAAATGCAGTTTGCAAAAGTATGTATGTACGTAGGTAGAAGAGTACTTGATAATGATTTTAAATTGGATTCACTTGAGCATGAAATTTGTGATCTTTTAGAGAGTAAAATGAGAATGGATAAGGCTGGCCTTGAAATATCAACTGCATTAAAGAAATTATCTTAGCTCCCTATATATAGGTCCATTAAGATTAAAGTGTATAGTTGAATTGCATGTAAGATTCATTTCTTTAAATAAAAAGTCAACTTAGATAGCAATGCATAGAACGGTCATAGGTGATCAGTTTGATTCCATGGATATATCGGACCGTACGAGACACAAGGAGTCTACCAGTGCTACAAATTACTATACTTTTCTTTTCGCACGTGTAGTGTTTTACTAAGAGTTGTGACATTTTCACAGTTATATTGATCTCAAATATTCAGACAATCATCCCAGGGGATGAATCTCATTTGTTCTATTAGATTTTGAACATACCAATCAGCTAGTTTTCTTATTTTTGAAGATGTTTCATGCCAAATAATAAGCACGAACTTTAACTGGATCCATCAAAATGTAAGAAGATAACAACAATGTCTGCAAACACTTGATTATATACAGTTTTAGGATTGCTATGAAGCATGGGACTCGTGCCTCAATTAAATTCCCTTTAACTCTGACATCAAAACTCGACTCGGACTCAAGGTGAAAAGATTTCAACTCTGGGACAGATTTGAGTAAAAATCATTTTTCTTTTTCTTTTCTTCAAATTATTATTATTATTATGGAATTTATATATTGAATAGAAATGAATCCGAGGCGAGGACTCGATCTCACGATTTGAGTTGCACTTAAATTTTTACAAAATTACAAACCTTAGACTCCCAACATGGACTTCAAAGTAAAAAATTTGTATTTTACGAGCTAAATAGAAAAAATAGCATGAATCCACCACTGATGGGTAAGAGAACCTGAAATGTATTGAAGGATACATCAAAATTGTTTAATCATCAAAAAACGTCTACAAAACTAGATAATTGGTTAAACTATACATGTATATTTAACATATATCTATTGATATTTAGAACAAGTTCCTTCGTTCCTTTGTTCCAGCCAGAAGAACTACAGGGTTTGTTGTTTTTGGTTCTTCCTTCAATTCCTTGAATTTATGCCTGAAATTTAAAAAAAGTCTGATGCAGGAACTATTCAGATGTTGAATTCATTTCCAATAAAGAAAACTTTGACTATAATATTTGCCAAGATTCTAGATTTCAGGCATAAATTTAAAGATTTGAAAAGGCACATCCAATTTTTTTTTACCAGTCCTTTAGACAGAGGCTTTTGATCTTTCTACAACTTATTATTGTGTCCATAGGCACACGAAAATAATTGGGTGTCTTTGATCTGAGTCATGACCCTGAGTCATACATACATCTAACAGTACCTCTTCATCTAAATCAGGGGTGTACGTCCAGTCGATCCCTATCGACCGGTTGTTTGCAGAATGACTAAGAGTAAACCACAATATTATATTAATTAGGATTTTAATTGCAATATTATTGTCATTTTTTTGATGAATAAGTATTTTTACTTTAGTCTTTAAATTAAGAATAATTACACAAATTCAAGTTATATCCTTGTGAAAAATTAAAATTTTATAAGTAGAGCTGGGATTTAGAGACCCTAAAATTTTATATTTCCTTTTTATTGATTCTTATTTAAATATTTATTAATATTCCATTACGCCTATGCTATACGATAGAGGCAGGCTTATAGAATATAAATTTTAGATGGTGGTGTTTTTGGGTCTACAAATCCACGCTAACTCAACAAGGGAGCCTTTGTCAAACAAGTGAACTTAAGTCGAAACTAACTACAATTTTTAGTTTAGAAAAGCATTTCTGTAACATTTTTCATCTGCTAGTGACATCAAATCAATCCTTACCCCTTGTAGTTTTTGCATTACATATATATATATATATAACACAGGTCAACAAATTTGAAATGTTAAAAATCCTAATAGGTATAAGTATAATAGAAGTTATAATAAAGTAATGATTTGCATGTGTTTTTAATATAGATTCTTGGGGCGTAGGGGACGTGAGTAGGCCCAAAAGTCGGCCAAATCCTTTGTGCTTAAAAAACTCCTTGACTATTACCTAAAATGGATTAATATGGAAACCACTAAAGAGCATAGACTCACAGCTTTCAAATGAGATGTCAAGCACTCAAAACGACTCCCTAACTAAGAAGAAAAATATGTCCATCAAAATGTGTAAATCTTCATTCAATTTCGATCAAAAATCCACGAGAAATCAAAGACTCACGATAAAGCATCTAAAGTAGTAGTGCGCAGAAGGATTAAAAAATCAGCTGACTACTTCAGTCTATTGCACTTAGTAGCTTTATATTAAGTCTTTGATTGATTTCTAGTTGATTTTTGACTATTGATCAGTGTAATTAGGGAATAGTTGTTTCATATCCATTCTTGAGCTGATATAAAACAACATGCATAGCTAGTTAGTCAATAATTATTATTTTTTACTGATGATTTAAATTAAAATATAAATTTGATTAACTATTACGAATAAAGTCGATACGTGATTGATTGTTGACTACATGCCATGTACAGGAACGCTATTAATCAAAAAATAAATAAAAATAAAGTCAGTTAAATTTGCCTACTGCACAAAATATCTTATAAGAATTATAATAGATATTTGTGTCAAATTTCTAATTAGGTAAATATGTAGGCAAAACGTAGGATAATTGATGCAACTTTTTTTTTTTTTTTCAGTTTACAAGATAAAGCAGTATAAAAAGTTTGATTATTGTTACAGTTTGTATTTAGGTTTAAATAAGTTTAAACAATATATAATTTTGTTTTAAAAAAGAATCTTACCTTTTCATCATTATGTTTACCATGCACTAGGCAAGAAATACTTACAGAAATCAATTAAGATAATTCGGTAGGCCTCTATGTTTGTGTGTGGGGGGGGAGGGTAGAAAGTTATTTACCTGCAATGCATAACTATGAGTGTATCTTTCCTACTTCCCTCATTTCTTATCTTTATTTTGAAAACGTGAGATGAAAAAAGGAAAAAAAAAATATTTTTTTTTTTCTTACATAGAGTAAGTATTACGTGAGTTTTGAGAGTTGGATATACAAAAGTACCTATAAAAACCATTGAGGCTACTTATCCCCTGAGGGTCTTGTTTATTATTGTGTCTTACAAGGTAACCTTTTCTATATACATACTTTCTGGATATCTCCCTAATTAATCCCTCTAGGTAAAACCTTCCTTCAAGAAAAATTATATATATTAGATCCGTACGTATGAAATGAGACTTTCAGCTATTAGATAACAGATGTCGCTAGGAGTATTTTTAAACCATCCCAAATGTCTTCTTCTTTTTTTTTTTTTTTTGACTGTCATCTGGCAACATCTTATCTCTAAGGAGAAGAAATAAAGTGTTTTAGATCCTATGAGACTTGTTACCCATGTATTTATCAGGTCTATACCTATGAAATCAGGCTTTCAGCTATTAGACAACAGATGTCTCTAGAAGTATTTTTAAACCATCACAAATGTCGTATTATTTTTTGTATCTCATTTGATAACAATACTCAATTCATTGTTTGTGGAGTTTCAACCAACAACGCCGCATTTTTGTTTGCTCTTAAAAATGCCCAATTTCGTGCCTTCAATCTACGATTTGCGGACTTCCTTGATTTTCTGTGCTCATTTGAAGAAAAATACTTCTGAAATACATAAATTGCATGTAGAAGCTTACAATGAACATGCTTTAACAAGTCACAAGCCAAAAACATCGGCCAAACCAGATCACTTCGACTGCAAGGCAATGCATTGTGTTTTCTGGGATCAGCGTGGTAAGATTTGGTACGAGTTGTTAAAACCACCCGGTGAAACAGTTGACAGTGAACGAATTAAAAGAACAGGTCTTCAATTCTCACGCAGAAGACAAAAAATGGCTTGATGATTGGTTTGTGATCAAAGACGGCCAATTTTTTTAGCATAGCATCCACAAATTGCCTGAGGGATGGGAAAAATGTGTTGCTAGCTAGCTATGGCTATTATTTTAAAGATTAAATTTCTTTGCAATGAACGTTAGAGATTGAAAAATAAAGTCACATTTTATAGGTATAGTTCTGATATACATCAGTCATGATATTTAAAATGGTTCTAAACAGAGGTTCTCAACTTGTTTTGCACAAAAACACAAAGTCCTCTTACTGTAAAAGTTAATAATGTCATTTAGACACCACTTTAATTTTAGTTAGCCCTCACATTTGAAACTTTTGATGACTATTTGCTATTTGTGTTGTAAAAAAGGCTTTCCCTTATTTTTATATATTTTTTTTTTCATTGTCTTTAATCGAGGTTCAGATACTCAAGAGGGGTCAAGGGGTCATTGCGTAGCACTTTTTGAAACAAACGCACCAATGAAAAGTTGCGTGATTATAGTACCATTAATCAGAATATGTGACGTCATATTTGTCATGAATTATTTTCAGGGAGATGACAATCAAAGATTGTTTTCATTTTTAATCAGCTCTCCTTGGTCCACAAGTTGATAAACATTGATCTAGGTAAAACAAGGGTATAAGATCTGCGTTCTCAGAAGTCGAGACATATACTACATGTTTGGCTTAGCAGGTCCACCCCTGATCTTAAAAGAATCTAATATCAAATGAGGAGTTCTCGAATAATTTTCTGCAAAAAATGTGCAACTTACAGGGTGATAATTTTTAAGAACAAAACACAGAAAAATTCAAACTGAAAGTTCTGAATATTTTAAATTAGACTATCTATAAAAATACTGTATTCTATACATGAGTAAATGAATTTATTCATAAGGTGGTATCTGCTACCTTGACAAATCCAGGTATTCAATCTGTACTTTATATAGACTTGATCGTTTAATTGGTCCTTTGATAGGAATAGATAAAAAAGCGGGGCGTGTATAAATATTACAGCCCTTAGACTACAGATTTACAAGATTTGCTACCCAAAAATTTTTCATATTCTGTTAAATTGATGGTTTTTTCTAAGGAAAATTTTTTGATTTCTTTTTTAACCCTTTCAAACTCAGAGGTCACTGGATTCACATAAACTCAAAATACGCTAATGCGCTCCATTGTCAACCAATTTTGTTTCTCTTTTTTTTTTGTTTGATAGCTAAGATATCAAGCAACTATTCATACTTCATAGTTTCTCATAAAAAAATTTGTTTTGTATATTTTTTGAAGGTACTGAGCAACAATACGATTTTGACACATGCAAAAAAAATCATGTTCAAACCAAAGTAACTTTTTCGTTTTTCAAGGAAATTATTTGTTAAAATATACTTTAATAATTATAAGTTTAAAATATCTTTTAGTTCGAACGAGTACATTAGAAACTGTTACAGTCCAAGTTCTTTGGGACACAATTGTCCCTTTGGTTGTGAAGGAAGTTTTTTTTATTATTATTATTAATACATCAACAATAGAAATTGCTTCAATAAATATCACCTGTAAAATGTACATAATATGTGATATATATTTTTTTATTTAAGATTTATCAAATAAATTTTTGTCAAGTAGAATATAAGAATAAATAATATAAATGATTGATAATGAAAAAAGTACTCATAAACCCTGTATTTTTAATTATTATGAAAAAATTTCTTTCACACCCAGAGGGACGCACACCAGTGTTTCACCATAATTTCTTAGAGAAACGGGTTGAGTTACATTTTTTTCATAAAATCAAATTAGATTTGTATGGTCGTGTTTTGACTTACAAAAAACATAACTTTTTCACTTAAAAATATACATTCTGATACCCTATGGGGTTTGAAAGGATTTATAAGTAGAAGCTGAGTTTGAGTCTTGACTAATTGTCTGCTTTTTTTTTTTTTAAAGAGTAGAAACTCAATTTCCCTCCCCCTCCCTTAGAATATTTGTGACAGAGAGCTATCATCCTATGTCTGTAGGCAGAATGCTCTTAGGCCCTTCCCGAGATTGACTTTTTGTTCAAAAATAAAATAAAATGTTTGCTCATTGGATTGAGAACACTTTTTGTTATTACTGCAATAAAAATAAATAAATAAATAAATATACAGAAATATATTTTTACGGTCTATTTCGTTTTAAAGCTCTTGAGTTATACATGATTTATATTTTATGCTATAATTTTTATTTTTTTTATTTTTATAAAACACTTAATTGAACAGAAATATATATATATAGAGAGAAAGACTCTCAGCTTTCCCTCTCTGATATTTAACTCATATACATATATAAGTATTTATGTATATAGAAGTTCAAATTGCAAATATAGCTCACTATATCTTTTGAATGTATGTATTTTTGATGAGAGCCAAAAAAAAAAAAAAGTATTTTTCTACGACTATATTTCATGTCTTTAAATGCATCATCATTTGATGTGAAAAACATTCATTTCTTAGATTCTTTAAAAAAAAAAAATAACAAAACAAATTAATTTATGACATTTAGGTATAATTTCATTTTCTATTATAAAGGGGAACGCATTAGAGATGTAATCATATCAGATGTCAAAAAGATACAAAGAAATATAATTTAGTATTAAATAATTTGAAAATAAATGAAACAAAACAAAAATAATAATTCATGTAGCTGTAAAGTATAATGATTAACAGATAGTTCATATATACTAATGATTGTAAGGGTCATCTTACTGGACAAACTTTGAAGGAGTGTTAAGTTACAGGAATCTCTGCTCGGGTACTAGATACTTCAAGTTTCTTCATATAGGCTGATTTTAAGAATGTCTTATTGTCAATAGAAATTGAGAAATGTCCTCCTATCTTTTTTCAGTCCTTTTAGCCTAGATTAAATTGAAATTCTCAATTGATGTTCATAATAGGAATGATATAAGAGGCTAAATAATAGGGTTTCTGCCAATAACGAAAATTTAAGGGTAATAAATATATCACCAATTAATCAATTTTTTTATTTTTTTTCCCTTGAAAATAACATTTGGTAAACATTAGTCATGTCACATATTTGTTAAGGGTGTAATTTACTTTCGGAAATGATCAGTTTAAAAAAATTTTAATCCCACAAAAATTTTTATTTTATTTTTTTTTACTTACAAAAAAGGAAACTTTTTTTGAAGGAAAATAAATGACCAATGAATTTAAAAAACTGTCAATATACATATACCTTGAGACTAATTTTTGAAGGTCTCATCTCAGTCTCCAACCCTTTTATGATTCTTTTGTGCCTTGACTTCTTCAAAGTCTTGATTTGTGGTTTAAGAACAAGAGAAAAGCAAGCACCTAAAAGCCAGATTTCAATCCCTTTTAAGATCTGCTATTGTCTTGGCCAAATCAGAAAGCTCTGCTTTACAATTATTTTTAAAAAACTCTCAATATACATATACCTTGAGACTAATTTTTGAAGGTCTCATCTCAGTCTTCAACCCTTTCACGATTCCTTTGTGCCTTGACTTCTTAAAAGTCTTAATTTTTGGTTTAAGAACAAGAGAAAAGCAATCCCCTAAAAGGCAGATTTTAATCCTTTTAAGATCCGCTATTGTCTTGGCCAAATCAGAAAGCTCAGATTTACAATACCTCTTATATAGAAATGTAAATTAATTATGTGATTTTGTTATCATTTTTATACAATCTTTGAGGGTTTATTTATTTATTTTTTTAACATTCATTTCTAATTTACAAATTATAGAAATAACTAATTCCTTTCACAAGGTGCATTATTTTTTTTTTTTCATTTTAATAAATGCAAAAAGACACTTGATGCAGAAATCATTTCTCTTACTAATACTATAATAATAATAACAATAATAATATCAAAGGAAAGGCAGGAAACTCTTTCTGTGAAGAGTGCAAATATCCTTTAAAAAAGAAGAAGAAGAATGAATATATATATATATATATATGGAACATTGTACCATCAATGCTTTATTGGCCTCTGATCCTCCCTCCCCCCCCCCTCCTACTTCCTTGCTTTGTATATGGATATCTGCCTCTATATAGGATTAGTTCCTAATGTTATTTCCAATAACACTTAATCGTATTTATTATTAGAGTTTTGTTCCTTATCATTATTCTCTACTTCCTTTCATATAACTTTCTCATTTATTGTACGTACGTATGTATATATATATATAGTCAATTTTTGTTTTTCTCTTTCTCTCTTCTATTTGTTGGCATTAACGTTTATTTTTCATTTTATTTTATACTTTTTGTATTTATTATTATTATTATTATTATTATCCTTATTACATGTAGCTACAATTGTTTTTTTTTTCTCCTATACATTCATAAAATGGATTTACTCTTTCTAAAAAGCTCTTCTTATTAGGCCCTTCAACCTAATGGTTTTTTGGTTTTTTTTCCTATTACTATTTAGGAAAGCATTAATGAGCCAGAGGTTTATTTTTGTTTGATTGTTCAGAAGGAGAGTCTGTTTGGATATACAGGGTTTTCAAAAAGTCGTTATCTATTTTTAAATTGTTATTACATCAAAAATATATTTCTGATGATAATGAAACTTGTACACAATGAACAGTATACATTAAAATTTTATTCAACTGAATGCCCCCTACATGCCACACATTTCTTCAAACGGCTTACAAAAGATACTTTCACATTTTCCAAAATTTTTGGAGTTAATTTCATGCATTCTTCTTGAATGAATGTCTTTAACTGTTCAATAGTTTGTGGATTTCTTCTAAAAACTTCATTTTTAAGGAAACCCCACAAGAAGAAATCGGGAGGCGCTAAATTGCAACAACTTTTTGTGCATTTTCTGGATTTACTGATGAATTTGATTTCCCTGATTGCACCTTGTCTTCAACAGAACCTGTCTCCAAAAACTTCTTGTACAAAAGGCGAATTGTTTTATCTGTAGGTTTATGTTGAAATCCCTCTTTTGCAAGCTGCCTTTTAACTGCTGTTACGGATTCGTACTTTGCCATAAGAATAACTATTCTAACACGTTCTTGTATTGTATACATTTTAAATGGTGCTGAAGCTGAAAAGAAAATGGGATAACTAAAATGGAGGTAAAGATTAAAACAAGAAGATATAATTAAAATGGAGCAGTAAAACAAAATTTTAATGTCATTGTGTACAAGTTTCATTATCATCAGAAATATATTTTTGATGTAATTACAATTTTAAAATAGATAACGACTTTCTGTATATATTTTGAAAGGGATTTGCATGAGGTTTTTATAATTGATGGTTCTTGAGTATATATTTATAATACATATATTTCGAAATAGAATGTGTCAAAATGGAGAATCATCAATCTGTGCAGCTAAACTTTAGGCATTATTACCAATAATGCTATTTGATATTTTTGACGAGTTGCATAATAATAATAATAATAATAATTTGCAATGGGCAGATTTTTTAATAAGAATAATAATAATAAAAAAAAGATTCTAGTTGAGTGAATAAATCGTTATGCCATTTTATACAAAATTTATAACCTTTCGTATAGAATGTAGATTATTATACAATGTAATCATTCTATGGAGAAGTCATGGAATGTATCCACACCATGGGTTAAATTATAGAATGTGTACATTCAAAATTTGATTTAATAGAATATAGAAAAGTATTAAACGAGAGAATAATTCAAAAAATCAAATCTTTTGATATTATTATTATTACTTCAGACTCAGACGGATCAATTTTAATATTTTTTATGAAAGGTCAACGATATTTTGAAATTTTTTTACTTCAGTTTTTGTATGTAAGATCTGAATTTGAGACCGGATTTTACACAAATAGCTTAACAAGCAATTTGAGCTCAAATTGAGGATTTTGAGTCTACAGTTCTAGAATGATTTTATCCCAATCTTTGTTTTTCCTGTCTTCATAAGTATCAATTGTTTTATTTACGTATATACATCTGAATGGAGAAAGATGAATTATTTTTATTTTTGTTTCCTTACAATGGAAACCAAATATCCAAAAACTGTAATTGAGGTCTCTATATTCGATTCGATTTGTTGAAACGAATATACACGACTTTTATCCCTTATTTTATTCCCCCTTAGTAACGAGCCAGGAATGATTGCTAAGGGGCTTACGCCGCCGGACAGGGCTATATTACTCAATAGGGTGATTAAAACTCTGGGATAATTTTTTGACAGAAAACTTACTCAGCCACTGATTCAGATACTAGGATTGAAATAGTTATAGGAGTGTTTAAATCTCTTATTACTCTGAGACAGGGTTCACGGCAATGTGCCTAGTTGGGAGGGCTAAATTGTCTATCAACGTTGTATCTCATAGAGGGTCTTGCTATTAAATATAATACAAATAATTTTGTTTGAAATTTGTCAAACACTTCAAAAAAGCAAAAAAAAAAAAGAAAAGCAAACTGAAAATACAGAAAAAAAGAAACACTTAAAGCATTCAAAACTTATTGAAAGATATAAAAAAAGAACACTGATTTCATATACAAAAAATTTCATATGTACAACGACTTCTCTAAAACATATTTTATATGTTTTCACACTGAACTAATTTGAGAACAAAACTTAATTCTAAAAAAAAAATCCAATAAAAGAAGAAAAAAATCTGATTTTTTTATGGGGTAACAATTCCCAAGCCTTAATAGTTACAATTGTTTTTTTAATACCAAAATTGTACTTAAACACACTCTTCCAGTCACTTAATGTAGTATTCAATCTTTCATCACAAACTCAGAAGACTCTACATTCATAAAACCATTCGTCATTAACCGATTAAAAAAAATAACACAATTAATTAGTTTGTATATGTAATTCTTCAAATACTATGGTACACTGTATATTCATTCAATGAGGTTCTACTGCCTATAAAGTTGTTAAAATAATGATAGCAGTAATAGCCCCTAAAGCAATAAATTATTATTTTATTGTAAATATAAAAAGTTTGGTCACGATTGATTTAGCAAATAGGTTTTTTTTGCCAATGTGAAGTTATTGTTTGCATGCAGGGGAGACTATTTCATAGGGAACCTGTACTTTTGTTTGGATAGAAAGTAAAAAATTATATTTTTTACTTTTCTTATCCGTACTACACATTTGAATAGGAAGGGGATTTAAAATCAAGTTCAACTTTTGTTTTTATTTTATAATGCAAAAGCATATTCTAAGCACTCAAGAAAAATAAAAAATTAAATTTAACTGTTATTTTATTTTATATATTTTTTTTTAACATAAACCCATATAATTATACTGTCGATGATTAAATTTCAAATATTCCATAAGCCAAGAAGTCATTTTGACTATACAGTCCCCGGAATCAGTGGGGCAAGGGAGTCATGAACCCTCACTTTTTTTTGCGATTCATGGTGTAATAATTTCTTAAAAAACTGCTAATTGCAATACATAAAACTCAATCTGGAATCACAACTTTTTTTCTTAGCAGCACGAGTCTCGAGGTTTCATCCGAGACCCAGAGAATATCTGACACAGCTGTGACTTACAATTCTTAATATTTTATCAATAGTCAGGGATGTAGAGTATAAGGAATGCAAAGAATGTTTGTTCAAGAAAAGATAACATTTAAGCTCACGAATGGAGTAAGGCACAATTTTTCGAATTGAAGACATGGTAGATGCTCTTGAGTTAGGAACAGATTCCCTTTTATGCGCCTACCTTTACAGTGATAATATTTAACTGTGAGCTCGTCAGCCTTTTTAGTGTAATTGAGGAAGGAATAGGCTCAGAAAAAATATATAGAAAGCCCCTGACAAACCGTCACGAGTCAACACAATTGCATCACTTCTGAACCATTTATTCATTGTGTCACAATTATTTTGAAACTTGATTTTAATCATAAATCATGGAATCAGAGTTCCCAACTTTCAATTTATATATTACTCAGGAAGAATTTAGCTTTAGAATTTTGAAAAGAACTGTTTCATCGTTTTGTTTACCTTTTTGTGCTCTGAGTCTTTACCATGGGTCTATCTATATATCTGATCTTTTCTTTCAAAATATGAACATATCACATGCAGTTTGTCTTGTATTGTGCTATCATTTGAGGAAGTCAATTTTCTTAAAAACCCATTTGGTGGTAGTGGATGCATTGAGTGGTTTTCACTAAATTGAGCCTTTTCTATCAATGACGACATCCACAAATGTGGAGTAAAATAACTTGACCATTAGAATGAAGGAACTCTATAAGGATCTGAAGACAGATTCTAATTCTAAAGATATTTTAAATATAATATTTAAAGGGTAGGTTAAGGGCCGATTTGCAAAAAAAAAAAAAATTCGTCAAAATCTTTTTCAGGCATAAAAAGCATAAAAAAAATTGGACTAAAAGTGAATATCATAACTTTTATAAAAGAAAACCCAACTCCCCCCCCCCTAATTGTAATGACTTAATTATCTGCATTATCCTTAATGCTCCTTCATTAGATCAGGGCGGGTATCCTTGAGTCCATTAGTACATATTGTACTAATGAAGACTATGATTATTGTAACGTTGTTAAGGCGGCAAGAAACATGGAAATATGTAGAGAATTGAATTATTTGAGTTATTTTTGTTAGTTGTAAAAACCAGGCCTGAAATGACCCCTTCAAAAATATTATAAGCCTGAAAGATGCTCTCGATTTTAAAGGAGTTTTTTTTTTTTTAGGATTTCTTGGGATTTTACATACATATACTTCAAAACTCCACGAAAATCTCAATTTTTCATTATTTTCTAATATATGTAAGGTTTCTTAACGTAGATAATTCATCAAATGAAAAGATGAATACACCTTGAGATAAAGTTTTAAGGGATTCCACAAAGTAAATTAATACTTTGAATTTTTGATGACACTTTATTTTTTTTTGTATAAAAATTAAACAATTTTTATTCTTCAATTTTAAAATTAATTTATTATTGTTTCGTGAGCAGTATGACTGGGATGTTATTTTGATAAAATGAATTATTCTTCCTTGATGGATCTTCTTATGACGGATCAAAATGCTTTACTAGTAGATTTAAACTAAATATTAGCTATTGTAATTAACCGTATATATGTATATTATTTTTAATAAAAAGAGTGTTTTATATATATATATATATATATATTTAATAAATGCTTCGGTAAAACACTTTTAAAATTGTAGTTTTCTTCATAAAGTACATAATAAATAAATTAAATTTCACATTAGAACTACCGGGTTTCCTAAATTGGAAAATTGGTTTCCTGGGATCTTGATGAAAAACTTTTCTTCTGGGAAATGAGAAACCTTATTGTAAAAAGATATATATTTTTACAAAAATAGAATTCTTATAAATTGATTTAGCTTGTCCAATTAATGAATTTGTAATTTATTTCTGGAGGAAAAGGAAGCAATAATCATTTAGTATTGCTGAATAAATGAATGGAGACGGGAAGGGAAAACTTAATTATATGTAATTTACAGATGATCAATCAATTGGAAATTAAAGTGAAAGGGAGATTGAAAAATATTATTAAGGACTTACTTACACACACACACATATATATATATATAGGAATGTAAGTCATATGCAAATCGGGCATGTAATAAAAAAGTGGAGTTGGCTCTTTAAACAAGTCTTATTGTTTTCCGAAGCTGTTATCATTTTTTTTTCCTTAAGAAGGTAACATCAACTTTACTACCTCAACATACATAATGTTTTACAAGAAAAGAACAGTCTGCAAAGATTATATCATGGAGAGGAACAAAGGAAAAATTAAAAAATGGATATAATTCATTGAGGAGAATGGAGTTAATGATATATATTTGTGAATATAATAATGAATCTGGAGTAACGTATTGTAATGTTTGTGGTTTGATGTTTTCATTTGTATACCTATATATAGGAAAATAGCAGCTTGTAGCTCAGTGAAACGTCATGACAGCTCAAGCTGCTTCCCCCCTCGACAATCATTAAATTGTCAGGGTTGCCAGGTTGACGATTTTTTCTTTCTTTTTTTATTACAAGCCCGATTTGCATATAATTTACATTCCTATATATATAAGACATTTCTCTGCTTTAAAAGAAATTATTTCTTCTTCCATTTCAGATAAACCCTATTGCCAAAGGAACGGCTCTGTCCTCTGGTACGTTTCCATTCGAGAAGAAATACATCTCCCATGCCGTGTAGAAGCATATCCGAATCATGATGTTACCTTTCATTGGACTTTCTACTCAGAGCGTACTTTAGAGTCATCCCTTCTCCCTACATCCAAGTCCATTGATCTAGGACTCAAAAGCACTCTCACCTATCGTCCCCTATCAAGCATGGACTATGGAACTCTAAAATGTTTTTCTCAAAACTCCTTTGCGAAGCAAACAGAGCCTTGTATCTTCATAATTAAGCCAAAGGGTGCGTACTTCATCAAAGGAAGGCCTTAATATTACGCCTCCTGAATTGACTTTTATTTTCAGGTCTGCCACGGATCAAATCATGTCATCTCAAGAACACAGGTCTCGACTGGATTCGAATTGAATGCTCCTTACCTCCGCTAAACAACGATGAAGAAAATGATCAGCGAGGTACAAACTTCAGGTAAGACTATTAAGATTGGAGCACCGAAGGCTTGTCATTTTGTAGATTGACTTTTGACTAATTACTTTGTTTTAATAAATGCAATGTAACATTTAAGATTTTAGAAATTTTCTCAATCAATCTTTTGAATCCCACTTATCCGATATAATTTAATACAAATCCTAAGTCGCTAGTGATTGTAACTAAATCTACAAAGTACTTTCACAAACCGTCATTTTTTTTGCAGCTTATATTAATTATGTGTATCTATCACTAAACTTGTGATAACTATATTTTCTTATTTTCTACAATGCAATCAGTACTCAAGATTTAATATATTTTGATTAATTAGAAGAAAACTACGATATATTGTCAATATTATTATCAAAACCCAGTATAAATTTACCAAAAATACACATTGGAAACTCAAATAAAACCAATCATAACAAAAAATCAGAAAAATGAGCTCCAAATTAAATTTTAACAAATTATAAATGATTTTTTTCTTTCATCGGTTAAATTGTTGATTGCAGAATTTACATATAGAAGTATATTATAGCTATATAGCTAATATATGTATATCAGCAAATGAGTTGGTATTTATAGGGTAGGCAATGAAGTGTTTATTGATTTGTTGAGTACAAAATTTTGGAGTGACCTATGTACCTATATTGCCCAACAAGGACCTTTATCATCTTTTTTTTTTAAATTTAACGACATATCTAATATTTATCATAGTATAAGAACTGAATGAGGAAAATGAGTAATAACCTTTTCAACTCACATGATGCATCATCCCATTATCATAAATATAATATTTTTTTCTTTAAAATTAGATTCCATAATTCAAAAAAAAAATAATTTTTTTTTATTAAACTAAACCTCAATAAAAGACACACTTTTTTATACGTTTGGATCATTGGCATTCTTCTTTGATTAGTCAATTTCTTTTGTGTAATATTGAAGTATTGACACTTGATCATTTTTTTTTATTTTCACTGGAGCATCAAACTTAAAAATCAAATAATAACTTGCATGGTAGTATAAATGATGGTCAAATTATGACGTCAATGATGTGTTGTTGTAGGTTCAAAAAAAACAAAAATAAATCCGATAACAACTCTCCTGTTACAACAGCTCACATTTCATTTACTACATAGTTATATAATACAAAGCTACATTATATTTTCGTCACATAATATAGATAATGATGTTTATAGAGCATCAATTATGTTTCCAGGGCAAATTAACCAAATATAAATTGGAAACAAAAGATATTTTGTTTCAGCATTCTAAAATATTATTATATTATTAAATATCTATGAACCTTGTTTCCATGGAAGGTGATCCAATCCAAGGTATAATTGAGTATTATTATTATGATAGTTCAATCTCTTCATATCCACACATATTCTATATGGCTCGTCAACACAAAAGCAAGCTATATGTAATATATATCTCTCAAATAATCACATACAACCCAATATTTATACTGTTCGTTGAAACTATCATCTTTAATTTCTTATAATAATAATTAAATCCCTTGCAAGAGCAGCCAAAAGATCAAAAATATTACCAGTCATAAATATATATATATATATATATATATATATATCAATACACATTTGAAAGGCTAACATTCTTGAGAATCACGGGTTATCCCAATATTTGTGAATGTATTTAAACCCAGATTTTGATCAAAGTGAGTCTGAATTACATTTATATTTTTAATCTAAAACTGATTTACCTCCATTTCTAATCATCAATTATATATACAATTTTTTTTAAGATAAAAAGATTTGTGAATATGGAAGCAATATTAATTGTGCTGATATTAAATACCTCTGCTAAGAACAGGAGTTGAACCTTTCTGATTTATATTCTCAAATTTAATCATTTTTAAATTTGGTTGCATCTAGTTTTTTTTTTTTTTTATGCAATTGTCATTATTGCTCAAATTCGGAGATGCAATAATAATTTAATATTTGTATTAAAAGGTTAGATAACCCTGTGGAAAACATTCAGGGGGTATCCCTCATATTTGAATATGAAAATTAACATAAAAGGTAATATGTGAATAAATTATGAGTTAGTTTATATTTAGAAGATTAAAAAAAAAAAAATTGAAATTTGCCATTTTCTTGATTATCTTTCAACAATGATTGTCACACATTCAAACGATCATAGTCCTAAAACGTTGGAATTTCAGATTCAATTATGACTTAATTGAAAGAAGGGTTTCTCAAAGAAGAAAGTTCTTTCAGTAACTCGACTTGAACTCCAAACAAAAATATTTATACTTTAATAAAACTCAAGACCTGAAAATCCGTAATTTCCTTTATTTGGAATTATTATTTTGATGTACTCGTCATTTATCTTTCGATGTGGTTGTATTCAAAATCTTAAACAATAACTGAATTAATCATTTAATGAATCCCTATGAGGTAATGAATATTTAAATTTCATTATGTTAGAATAAATTTACTAACCTGCTAGTTCCAATTAGCTAACGTTAAAATAAAAGAAATGCGGCAAATGGGATTAAAGACACGACAACCTTTTTGGGATAAACAAAAACACACACACTGTATTCTCCCTTCAGCTGATTTTCATCATTTGACTCTTTTGATTAAAAGCAGCTGAAACTACGTGCTATGAACTCAAAAAGAGTATTATTATTATTTCTGAATTTGATGCATAAAAAATATATTAAATCAAGGATTGCGCGCCCTTTTTTGAATTTTGAATATATTACAAGTAGTAACGATTGGTTTGTGATTGGTAGAATTTATAAATATTTAGTATATCTAAATAATAAATTCTGCAAAATATTAACAAGTTGGCAACAAGGAAATTACAGAAGGGTAGCTACCAGTTGTTTTTCCAAATTTTTCCTTTCCCTTTTGTCAATCGAGGTTGCGAGTGAACAAAAAAGCTCGACGTGAAGAACAGTACTAACTTTATGACCTTGTAAATAAGAAACCTTGCCCTTTTTTCTGAATGCATTCATTTCCTTATTTTCTAGATTTAAAATGAAGGTTAGACAATCTGCATGGACCAAACTCTTCTTTTTTTTTTCGTAGATTCTAATGCAGTGGTTCTTAACCTTGTTGTTGGAAGTACTGAACCCCCCTACAAGTTCCTTACAGCCATTCATCGAACCCTTCGTAGTGTGATCAGCTGCAGCTAATGACGGCCAAGCAGAGCGTGACGTCACAAATCATACGAATGGGGTGAATCAAACCCCTAGGGTTCAATCGAATCCAGATAAAGAACCACTCTCCTCATGACATCACCAAAAGCTTAAAGACTCATATTGGAGATAAGTCATTTAACAGCTCGAGTTTGTGCTACAAAACCGCAACTTGACTCTGACTTACTAAGAAATGAGCAGCTTTGACTATAGCTTATATGTATGTAGGTTGTGAGAGGAAATCATCATCATCATCAGTCAAGAGAAAAAAACATTAAATTTTTATGAGACTCTTATTTTGGGATATGAGCTCCAGGTAGATAAGCAACAGGAAAGTCTTTTTTTATTTTTTTGAGCTTTTTTACATTTGTGCCTTTTTAAATTATTTAAATGGTTGGAATATTCGCAAAAGAAAAAAATTGTATTAAAGTGGGATTCAGATGAGTATCTTCTAGAAAGAAAGAAAGAAACGAAAAATAAAAAGAAATTGAAATAAATTGAGTTTTCTTCTTTATTTGTCATGAATATTAAGAGCATATTTGCGTTTCTATTTCTATGGTAAACTTATACAATGTGTAGAAAACATTTTTCATGGAAATGAGGTCTGAGCTGATAGGTGGTTATTGCAGCATCAACAAAAAGGAAAAAAGAAAAAACTAATAAATAAGCAAAAAGTATCATTCTTACATAATATGTCAAGAAAAGGAATCGGAAATAAAAAGAAATATGATCACAAGAGTCATATTTCACATACAAATTGTAATAATCAGGATATTCATAGTAATACATTAGATGAGGACGCTCTTTTGATTATTCTCGTAACATTCCTCATGAAGAAGGTGAACATCTCATTTAAGTTTGATGATTCCAAGTAGTTCACTATGCATTTAATACCACCATTTGGGTCGAATTGATGTATACATTACGAATCAGAGATCAGATCAATAGTTTGATTTACTTTAAATAACTTTGCAATGTGGCAAATTCCTTTACTGACGACTCACAATCAAAATTAAAATGCCTCCTACTCGTTGCAAGGATTCTTCCCTCGAGCATTATCATCCCTTGATCCTTGCAGAACGCAGTCTCTCAGCTACTCCTGCAGTCGCGGACCTGAAGCACTCAATACAATGCTCAGACATATACAGCTCCTTATGTTTGATGAAGAGGATACAAAAATTTAGTTCATTTAAAGGAAGTGCATTTTTAAAAGTTATGGACTAAGGGTCAATGGACCATCTTACAGACAAATCAATATCAAAAGGCATCTTAATCCAACATTCGTTCCCAATTTGTTGAAAAACCCTTGGTACAGAGATTATCCTTAGGTCAGTGCCAGTCACCACCGACTTATGTTCGATGGTGAATACCGCGTGCGAGATTTTGTGGAGTTGGTCCTTCGAACAGTACTTTTTTTTTTCCAAAGCTGTTATCATTTTTCCTTTATTACTGAGGGGAGAACATCTACCTGATAGTAAAGATCTCGCATGAAGGAATACATGCATTAAGGTTAATAAAGCAAAGTAAATGTAAACAAAAAGGGCTCAAGTCCTCGTATAATTATTATTATTAGTTAAAAATATATAATTTCCTGACATTAATTTCAGCTAATTTTCTGCCTCTCATCTATGATAAACATAAATAATGTTATTATTTATTATTGATGTATTCATTTGTATATGTATATAAAGGAGAATAGCAGCTTGTAGCTGCGTAAAACGTCATGACAGCTGAAGCTGCTTCCCTCTCAACATTCATCAAATTGTCAGAGTGGCCAGATTGATGATTTTCTCTTTTTATTTATTTTACATACCCCATTCGCATATTATTTACAGTCCTAATAATGACGTAGTGATACATTATCACACCACTACTTGAGTGAATCATATTTTAGCAATGATGAGATGAGATAAATATTTGTATGATATTGACAGTTCCTGAGCATGGGTGATCTCTTATTTCATCCAGATAATCCAACAGAGAGTCAAAAACCAGAGAGTGTTCATACATACATATAACAAGGGAGAAGAAGGGAGTTGATGTATCTGACCAGATGACTCTGTATCATACTCCATTGCAAAAAAAGTCTCAGAAATTGTACAGACAATTACTGAGAAGAACACTCGTTCAGGTAGAGAGTTAACGCATTACAAAAATAAACTCAAACCCAAAAATTCAACCATAAATGCAGGAAGTTGAGGAAACTTAACTCAATTACAACTTGAGTCATTTTTTCATCAAATTTACAAATCTTCAATTATGAAGAAGGGAATGTTTACATTTATAAGTTATTGAAAAAAAAAAAAGGTGATTCAACGAGACTCTCTCCCTCAAATGAAAGAGAGGAGATAAATAAATAATGATAATAACAATATTAAATAAAAATCATAAATCAGAATTCCTTCTCAATGATCAACTGATGAAAATCTCACCTCTCCCATCACAAGACTTTCTTTTTAATAAAAAAAAAAATCCCAGGTTGTTTTACTATTTTTTATAGTACTCTCTTTTCTTTTCCTTTTTTTCATTCACGTCGGAATTTCTTTATTAGTGTTTGTGATGATAAATATTTTTATATATTATTATTATTTTATATTGATTGGTAGTAGTGCATGGTTCATCAGAACAAAGCCATTGCTTAAACATAAATAAAGTGCATGTAATTATATTATATTCAGAAGCGCAGGATTGTTATTTAAGTACATATACTTTATCATATGTTTTAACATATGGGTTTATAAAATATAATACATATTTTATAGGTTGTTTTATTTTTTTTAAATATACGTAGAAATATAGAGATAGATCATTTGTAGGAATGTAAATAATATGCAAAACGCCGCGTGCGAGATTTTGTGGAGTTGACACTTTTAACAGTACATTTGTTTTCCAAAGCTGTTATCATTTTTCCTTTATTACTACTGAGGGGAGAACATATACCTGATAGTAAAGATCTCGCATGAAGGAATACATGCATTAAGGTTAATAAAGCAAGTAAAATGTAAACAAAAAGGGCTCCAGTCATCGTATAATTATTTATTAGTTAAAAATATATAATTTCCTGACATTAATTTCAGTTAATTTTCTTCCTCTCATCTATGGTATACATACATAATATTATCATTTATTATTGATGTATTCATTTGTATATGTATATAAAGGAGAATAGCAGCTTGTAGCTGCGTAAAACGTCATGACAGCTGAAGTTGCTTCCATCTCAACATTCATCAAATTGTCAGAGTGGCCAGGTTGATGATTTTCTCCTTCTTTTTATTTTACACACCCCATTCGCATATTATTTACATTCCTAATCATTTGTGCAAGACACTCTGCAGTTTTCAAATATATCATACGAACACATTAAAATGCATTTAATTTTAATCTGATTTTTCATTATTAAGATCATTATCAATCTATATAGATTCTCCATGTTTGTAAATACTTTTTTTTTACAAATAATGTGCTATATACACGTAGCACAGACTAGATATTGGTTATCAACAAAATATGTATGACTTTTTGGTGTAAATATTCTTCCCTATTTTGAAACATAACGTGAGTTTAGAATGTAAACACAAAAAGGTCGCAGATCTGTTCCACGTCATGTAAACAGACAATTTATTGCAAAGGATTCTGCATCATGTTATTATGATCTTAAGCCATTATTCTTTTAAAATTGAAAAAGTTTTGTTTAGGGGCTAGATATAATTTTTTCACTGATTGGGGGATGGGAAATAGGGCACGTTTTACCCTATTCAGAGCTTGAGGGCAAAGATAAATTACAATAGACAATTAATTTTTTTTTAGGGAATGGAACTTTGAGAATTTTGTCTAAGAAAATTTGGTTTTTTTTTTTTACATATAAAATATATTAAATCTAATTTTGTTCTTTTTGAGGTAACAAATTGTAAATTGTAAATTTGGTCCTTAATAATTATTCTTTCTTTTTTATATAAGAAAAACGGGCTCTTACAAAATAACCCTGGTTTGTTTGTTTGTTTTTTAATTTCGAAAGCAGATTCATTCTATGACATATATAACCTAAAATCGGCTTGGGTGGAATCATTATGGAAATAATTATTCCTGCAATATAATGTTGTATAAATAATTTTTTTGAGGGGCTCATCAAGGCCCTTCTACAAACATACAAACAAAAAACCTTTGTCTGGTCACAGAGCCTCGTAACTTTAAAAATATTTTTATTGAGGTCTAATTTGATTATTTAAATTGTATATTTCGTTCAGACGTGAAAGATGAATGATGTGAGATTTCACCTTGAGTTGTTTGTTAATCAATCCAAAGCCAATAAGGACAGTGACTACTCTGTGGTTGAGTAATTTCCACACAGTAGGATAATTTGTATATTAATAAATATGTAATATCTCATAATATTTTGTCTGTATTGTTAAAGTAAAAATGGTACAAGACATGGCATCATTTGGTTCATTTTGGTCCAAAAATGTCTTCTTCTTTTTTCTTCAAAGATGCCTTAAAGGACAGAGAATTTTACGGATAATATTATTATTTGCTATTTTAGAGCAGAAAATATCATATTTAGCTATAGCGGGATATTAGCCCATTCAAAATTGGTAATTTACAATTTTTGGTATTCGAACGGGTACTTACAAACCCAATAATCCATAGAAATATTTGATTTGTCTTTTAGGTAACAAAAAAAAAAAACTATATAGGGATAAAAAATCCACTTATAAAAAATTTCTTAGCAAGATGGTTATTTCATACTTAAAGACAAAGCAGTATCAAAATACCAATGTCAAATTACGTAATAGTACAAAAATATTGGTATCCTAACAACACTGTTATATATATATATATGTTTATGATTTGAGTCATTAATTCAAACTGCCTATTTGGTTAGTTGTTACTTTTGCAAATAAATCATGTGTTTGTATGTAGCTAAAGGGAAACAAAATTAACTTTATTTAAACAACATGAAGGACCAATACAAATACTATTTCCAGTTAACTACCTACTCTCAAAAAAGTCATTTGTATCAAACATCACGTTTAAAAATAGCGTTTTTTTTACAACATTTATTTATTTGGTTATATTTATATAACCTAGCTTGTTGCTGCTTTATAACTATTGGATTGCAAAAACAAAAAAAAACACACAAAAATATTTAATTGTTGTGCAATTTATACATAGTACTATTAATAAGAGTAGGATTTGAATCCAGGCTGTCTAAAGTTGTTGTTTTTTAATGATTTGAAAGCATTTAACTATGAAAGCAACTTAATTGAAATTAAATATCGTTAAAAAGTGTAATGGAAAGGAAAATTGATTGTTTTTTTACTTTGTTTTGTTTTTCGTAACTACAAGACTCTAGGTACATTATTAGACTGTCTTAGTGTAGTAAAAAAATGTTATCTGCAATATATTTGTATCCGTATATTCCGATATATACAATTATACGTCACACGACGAGCCAAGAAATGCAAAATTAAGAAGGAAAAAACATATATGAGTCGCATTTTTAGTGATTTGCAGTTTAGCGTAAAAATAACATGTGACATGATATAATAATGTGTTAATAATCTAAGTCGTACCCCTGGCCAAGCTATGAAAAAAACTGCAACTTATAATTTCAAAAATAAAGTACTTAAAATTGTACACTGAACTTATAGGAAGCAGATTCAAAAGAAGGAAAAAAAATGAGTCAATCAATCACTTTCAAGGAATATATTTTAAAGACACTAGTAAGAAACATTTAGAAAAGTGATCCACAATATTTATTCCCTATTAACCTCTTTTCTGAGGTTAAATTTCTTAGATGTACTTATATGACTAGGTAGTCAGAAAGACTCTGATGGATGTCTTCAAATAAGCTTGAAGCAATCTACATTTTGAGTTAATCATTTAATTATTTATTTTTTGACATTTCACTCAATATGTGTCTCCAAAAACATGATATTAGCAATGTCATCTATCAAAAATATAAACTTATTTTTTTTTTTTTTAAACTACAAGAATCAAAAGTAGTAATTTAAACACGATCCATTCAAAAAACAGGTTTGTTTGTTTTCACTCCAAGTCAATGGTTTTTTAACACTTCAAAGTACGGCCAAAATGATCACTTTGACCTTTTTTGAAATTTGAAAATGTAATTGTAAGATGATTAAATACTGAGCAACAACAAATCATGTTGGACTTTCCCATATTGTGTATTTTTCAATAGCATTGCGCAAAAAGTGGTACAAATATTCTTATTATTTCGGACATAAATGCTCAATTTCATATAAATACTTTAAATATTTATGTACTGAAGTTTACTTTTATTAAAAATTTAATATAAATTGACTGTTTCCCATCTTTGGTTTCATTATTTATAATCCTGGAGAATTAGTTACACAACTATTCCGCTTGAGGAGAAGTAGGTAAGAGATAAATTTATGATTATATATTAAAACAAGATAGAAAAACATGAATGCAAGAAATTTGAGGTTACAAATAACTTTGTGAAGATGTGCTTTGATTCTAGAAAAGTGACAATTTAGATAAAGACGAACTCACTCTCTAAAATGATATTTTCTTTATTAAACCTTTAAACAAATGTATGCTTAAGTATACGTAGATACTTTTGGTCAAAATAACCACCTGTGTCCGTTTTATTATCATTAGGAATATAAATAATATGCAAAATGCCGCGTGCGAGATTTTGTGAAGTTGGCACTTTTAACAGCACTTTTTGTTTTCGTAAGCTGTTATCATTTTTCCTTTATTACTACTGAGGGGAGAACATCTACCTGATAGTAAAGATGTCGCATGAAGGAAGAACACATGCATTAAGTTTAATAAAGCAAATAAAATGTAAACAAAAAGGGCTCAAGTCCTCGTATAATTATTTATTAGTTAAAAATATATAATTTCCTGACATTAATTTCAGTTAATTTTCTTCCTCTCATCTATGTTATTATTTATTGTTGTATATATAATGGAGAATAGCAGCTTGTAACTCAGTAAAACGTCACGACAGCTCAAGCTGCTTCACTCTCAACATTCATCAAATAGTCAGAATTACCAGGTTGATTTTCTCTTTCTTTTTTTATTACAAGCCCGATTTGTATATTATTTATATTCCTAAGTATCATGGAAAATATGGTCTTTCTGCTATGAAGTAAGGCAATCTTCCTTGAGACTATAGTGATTTTGCCTATGGATAGAAAAAAAAACATTGCGTGCTTAAGGAATTATGAATGTGACTAGCAGATTAGAAACTTTTTTTTTAAAAAAATTCCAATAAGTGCTTCAATAGCTCTCACATAATTCTAATTATAAAAATAAATTTAAACTTTTGGTTTTGTCGTGAGCTAATTTGCTCTGTGTATGACTGCGTTTGAGTAGAGAATAAAAAGAACTTTACTTTATCATACTAAGAAGTTACAGGAATGGATAACGCCGTTATAAATCCAAAAGGGACATTCTCTAAGTCTAGAAGATAAGTGATACAACCCCATTTTTTGATCTTTATGTCAATGTCTTATACTTCAAAACCATTCAAAACCTGGATAGTAATGAATGAATTAATTAGAAACTCATTCACAGTTCAATAGTATTACGTTCATTTGCAAATTCCTTCTGGAGCTCACTCAAAACAAAGTTACACACCACCTTTATTAAACATAACTTATGAATAATGTATAATGTTAATTACTCATGATTTATACTCATCTCCTGTGTAAATAAATCGTGGTATTAAATATTTAAATGGAGTTGACTACTTTTCTAGTCGTAGCTATTTGAGATATTCAATAACCCATTTGAAGAAGTGATTAACGCATACAAAAAAAAATTAAAAAAAAACAAAACCCTACTAAACCATCAAAAACTCGTGAATTTTTTTTTTTTTTTTTTTGAAATCTGAGATACCAACTGTATGTAGGTAGTATTCTGAGAACCCTGATTCTAAGCACCTGTATTATTCTGTGTATGTATTATTTATATTCTGTAATATAATATATAGATATATGTATGTATGTATGTATGAACATACATACATATTTATATAAAATAAATCAGGACACATGCTCTTAAAAAAAAAGCAAGCAGAAGGAGAGAGAAACTTAAAAAAAAATGCTCCATTTCTTAAGCTCTCTTTTTTTTTTTTTTTTTCCTTTAAATCCTTATGGAAATGACATCTTCCCCCCCCCCCTCCTCCTTCTTATTTCTTAATACAAAATATAATGTAAAATATTACGATATACATATGTATGTACATAAATACACAGGCAGTGAGACCTTTTACAACGTCAAAAAAATATCAATAAGTGTATGTGTATGTTGAGTGTATATATAAGGAAGGAAAAATATATTTATATACAAAGAAAAAAGTTTTGAAAAAGAAAAAATATACGTTTTAACAAAAAAGAAATGAAATTAAAAATATTACATTTACACGCATAAGGCTGATATTAAAGGAACTACAATTAAAGGAATTTCCTGGAGCAGAGTTCTCATTTTGACTGGAATATTATAGGCTGTTGTTTTTTTTTAATAGAAGTCATAGGAAAAAAACACACACACACACTATTTGTAAAATTTCAAGTTCTTCATGCTCTTTTGGTCATGTTACTGTTACCTTATTGATGAAACAAAATTGCCTTTTTGGCTCAAAGGTGCCTTTTTTTTAGTCGTTTATGTACCGTTCCAGTTATAAAAAACACATAATATTCTAATTTGTATTATATGGAACAAGTGATAATTAATTGCTTAAATTACATATGAGAAAATATGGAAAATAACAAATATTGATTCACCTTTTGAATTGAATTGAAATACATAGGTCTTTTAATTAGAAAGGGCTCAACTAATGATCAAATCAGGTATAAAGAAAAAATTGAATTTTTGCTTTCAGCTTAAAAAGCTGAACATGTTTCTTATTAGTATTCTAAAAGGTGTCTTTATTAAATCTTCTTAAGCAGTTAATATGCATATCTCTGTTCTTAAATAGCAATAGCAAATTACTTACTTTGTCTGTTTTTTACTTTTCATTGGGTTCGCCTTTAAAAAGATAGGTTCAGAGAGGTACAACAAAGATTGTGACTTATAGAACAACTTACATCACAACATTATATTTACTGTATCTCGCAACCTCCCCCCCCCCCCCCCTCCACACACACACACTAAAAATAGGTCTAAATTAAATTGACTAATTCCTCCCGACTAAGGAATTACTCTACAATTGTTTTTCAGAGAAGTTGCTTACGTCTCTTGACAAGAGAACATATTCGAGTACAATTTATGAAATGTTAAAAATCACTAATTAGCTGGAAAGATAACACTGATCAACAGTCAAAAATCCTACGGGGTAAAAGAATAATAAAAGTTATTCAGCTTAGTAAACTAATTTCAAATCTTTAAAAAAAAAATTTCGAGAGTCTAACGGTTTTCGAGAAATCGAACCCTACTTTTTGAGCTTTTTATGGCCCATTTTCCTACTTCAACTTCAATTTAAGCCGAGAAGGATACCTTTTTTTTTGCATTACAAAATAATGATCCGCTAATGTATTAATACATAGATCCTAGAGACACAGGGGGGGACGGATTAAGCTCAAAGTCGGCCAAAACGTTTGTACTTAAATAACTCCTTGAATATTACATAAAATGGATTACTAATACAGAATGCATTCAAAATCTCTGAGACTCACAGAGACGTAGATCGCCCGATAAGTATCTATCCTTAACTAAAAAGAATTCGTTCATCTAAATGTGTAAATTCGTGTTCAATTTCAATCCAAAAATTCACAAGAAATCAAGGACTTAGGGTAGAGCAGCTAAAGTAGTAACGCAGAGAAGATTTGGAAAATCAGCTGAAATTCTTCTGCATTCTACTAATATTTCAGTCTATTGCACCATTTTTTGAGTAGCTCTACCGTGTAATAAAACGTTAAGAACACTTATAGGCTAAAAAAATAATTAGACGTGAAAATCAACAGCTGAATATATAGGGTGTATAATACTCTTAAGATAATGCCGTGACATACTATGTATATATAAGGTGTAATTTAAAAAGAGTAAAAAGAAAATACTTTCTTTTAATTGTGCTAATAAAATGCAAAATAAGCCAATCAGCATAAGAACCATATTAAAAATGCATTAATTAAAAGAAAAAAAAATAAACTTTTACAAAAGTAGAATTTCATTTCTTTCTAAAAGAGGAGTAGAGAGAAAGAAATCTTTTTCCTTCTTTTTTTTTTTACTTTTCATTAATACTATGAAGAAGTTTGTTTTGTTGTTTTTTTGAGCATTTCTCAAGTTGTTTTAATTTATTTCTGTGTTTATTTGTTGGCTTTACAAAGTTTTTTTTATTTTTTACAACTATAAATCTATACATATATATATATATGTGTAAATAAGATTGCAAATATAAAATTCATATACTCTTTCAATTTAAAATGCATACAAGTCTTATGTTTTATTAATATTATTTAAGTATATGACATTGTTTTGTATCATGCAAAACGTGAAGTTTCACTTCTAATTTCTTATATATGTATGTACATATATATATATATCTTCTTAAATATACATACAGTATATATATATATATATGCCAAGTCAACAAGAAAGCAATTTTGTTTTCAGATATTGAAAAGGAGAAAATATCCACTTTGAAAATTTTTTTAAACTTCATAAATATTTTAATATTTTGAAATTTTTTTAAGACCTATTGCGCAGGGTTTTTGTACACATAAACAATTGTTTGTTTATAAAATGTAAAAACATGGGCTGTGTATTATTATTATACATAGATAAGAATGAATTTTATCAAAACCCAAAATGAAAAAATATCTTAAATATGTGTGTGTGGATATGATGATAAAGTATAAAAGCATGCAATTGGTATTTATTTTTTATTTTTTTTAGACATGTACAAACCTTCATACATTCTTTTTCTATGTACATATATATCTACATAAACTTGTATACAAAATTTGATCATGCTTGAGGCATAATAAAAGACCTGAATCCCTATAAGAAAAGCAAAAAATTTATATCTTTATTTAAATTTGGTTGTTTTGTTTTTTTTCCATCAAAGGATAAAGAAAATAAGAAACTGACTGCAACAAATGATTGTACAAAAAATCTTGATTATCTTTTGGATTTTAGAAATTATATTTTGATCTGTACTCTCCGAGTTGATTTTAATTTTCATAGTTAAGAAACAAATGTTTTGAGGCATTGAGACATTCTAGTATCTAACCATAAAAAGTCAATTGCTCTATAATTACACTAATACGAGCTAAATTAGCTTTATTCATCGAAAAACTCTTCATACATTAATAGCAATGCAATGATTACAGAGCGCTGCTTTAACATTTCAATACGTCTTGTGTAGAAAAATTTATTTTTTGCCTCAAAATAGGCCTCAGTTTCAGCGGCAACCTATTAATTTGTGCAAAGTTTTTATACCGATGAGATAAATAACTGTATGTTAAATATTTTCTGAGATTGAAATAGACTCATCTTAGTAAAAAATGTAATCCCTTAACTCCAAATATTGTCTTTGTTTTTTTTCTATTATTCAGGCTCTTCAATTATTCACAGACAAAGGACAAATAGATTCAAGGTTTGTTTTTTTAATGCTTTGTAAAGATCTATGATAAGTACATATATAAATCAAAACTCAATGCTTAAAGATTCTAAAACCATTTTGATGACATCTCTATCAACTTTCTAATTCAAGTGATCGTTGTTTGCATAAGACAAATTGATGGTTTTTATTTTTTATTTTTCTAGAAAGTCATTGATAATAAATGATGGAAAATATAAAAAATAAGTCGTTTGATACCCATGTTTGGAATTAGGGGATCAAATTTCCTAATTTCATTCTATTTAATCTCAAAACATCTAAAAAGTCTGATTTTGTTAACCAGGCTTATAAAGTCATCATAGGTAGGTATTATAACCCAATGACAATACAATGTGTCTTTTATTTATATATATATATATTTGAATAAAAACACATTGGGAAATTTCAACTGATTTTTATGTATAATAAATCAATATACTAAGTCGGTAGCCTTGTGACTCGTTTCAATAAGGTTAAAAATACTCTAAAAACAACAGTTGACAATCTATTTGCAAAACTATGAGGGAAAAATAAAAATGAATGTAAATAATTTTACCTACCCTGTACATAGGTTTACTACAAGGAAATGGATTGGAAATTTAGGTTCGATTATAATATTTAGATTCGATTTGCCTCACTTGGTATCGCCCTTAAATTATTAAATAAAATAATTTCCAAAATCATGTGCAGTGTATCAGTTACATACTTGGTTATACGAGCATAAAACTATTTTCAAGATACAAACTTTTAACTACATACACAATTACATATCAACATATTTTGACACATTTTAAGGGGATTTAATATTTTACATGTATATACTATAGCATTGCTGTCAGTTAGTCGGACCAGTGAGTTCCTTTATAAATCAGGAGTAACAGTCAGTCTGAAATAGGAAGGAAAATTTAATTTGAAATCAGCTTATCAATTAAATATTTTCCTTTTAAATAAGATTAATCATATTGATATAGAATTACTATAATAATATTTATGATATTGTGTAAATTAGTTAATTGTAATTAATTAGTGTATTACATAAAAAGTTTGTTAAAACTTTAAACAGCAACATCCAAGTAAAAAAAGAGATGTCACACCTGATGTACTAGATACTAGTCTTAAAAAGTAAACTATTGTTTTAATGAATAAATCATTCTGCATTGATTGAGGAAAGAAACATCAAAAAAGCCTCTACAGATCTCAAATTACATCTATAAAGTTATTTGACTTGACTCAAACTCTCTAAATTGAGAATTCCAAGAAACTTTATAAGCTTTATAAACAACCTCAAATTTTAACCTTTTAAGCATTTTAATCGCATTTTGACCTCCCCTAGTCCTCCTGGCTGACCGTGATGCTCGGTCCAACTAATAAATAAACAAATGGACTCGCATTATATATTAATAGGGGTAGTTTTGAAAAAAAAGCTCACTCAGCAAGGATGTCACTTCAATTTCGTCCCAGTTGGCAAGTTATATGATGTGTTTTTTTTGCTTTTTTGAGTATATAAGTTTTGAGGTAAGAATTGAAGTATAAATATTTAAAAAATCATACCCTTAGCAATGAATAAATACTACAAAATACACATTTTAACGGGAAAATGACTTCCTTTTCCGTTTTATTAGTTCTCGAATGAACAAAATATAAGCTCCATTGGATACAAGGAGCAAAAAACATTCCTTCTTCCCTTCTTAAAGAGTCGACAGGATATTAGATGATGGCATGATGTTTCACAGGTGTTACATTGTTATATTTTATAATGTCATTTACGGCCTGGATTGTACGCCCCCCTTCTTTTAATACTCTTTATTCACATATTTAATTAATACGGAGCTCCCTCGTAAACTATATGTATTTCTTCAAAATGATAAATGATATTTATATCTTATAATCTAATCGCAAAGTTTAATGAATCTAAATTTAACATATTTTGAGACAGCTTATGAATCTTATGAAATTTATATTTCAACATCGTATAATCAGGTCCATACCCTTTTTTTTCACCCCATAGAACTCAGAATATTCGTTCGTACTTTCATCTCCTTTTCAAGGAAATAACTTACTTACAAACCACCAATTTATATGGAATACTTTTAATCTGTACTATTTTTCATTTACAGATATATATGTCTCTATAATTTCAGAATAGCCTTGTATAGCTTTGTTAGTATGTAGAGACATATATCAAAACGTGAAGAAAAAAAAAACCCATCTTTTTTATCAAATAATGCAATATATTTAATATAATAAAAAATCCCTTTTAAAATGTGCTTGTTCATAAATTGCATTCTACTAAATTGTATTTAAGGTATTCAACAAACAAATTTGTGAATAAACAAATTATGTTCATTTATTTTTAAATGTAATTATTATTGAACAAATACAAATTTGTGAATATGTTTTTTCTTGATATATGTATATATATATATAAGTAACATACAAGCAAATTTGAAAGTATGCAAAGCCATTTCTCTCTCTCTCTCTCTCTCGTCTAATTCTCCTAGCAATTTATTTTGATGTATCTAAACAACACATGTATCATATTATTTCCATTATATTTCCTTTCGATTTCAATTTGTTATATATATCGATTTTTCATCAATATATTATTGCCTTAAGGATATTTGATATTTTCTTTCGAGTTTTATCAATTGAAGAACTATTTTGCTTCTATTGATGGTATATATATATATATATATACATGTTTAAAAGTGTAAGCCGCATTGCTCAAAAGATGAAGAGAGACAGATAAATAAAGAAAAGAAAAAAGAGAGTATGTTCTTGGGTCTCAAATAAATTTCTTAATGTTATACACAAATAAATAAAATATTGAAAAGAAAAAAATCCCAAGAGAAATGTGATATTTTTTTTTATTTTATTGAATGAATATTATATCACTACTTTTTTGAGGTCATGGGAAAGGGAAATAGGCATGGAGTTGTGTGGCCTGAATGGGCATGGTCACTTATTTCTATATACATATACATATATATATATATGACTATCTTAGACAAAATTATAGGGAAACTTCATTCAATGGCTTTAAATACCATATATATGAAGAAGAATAAAAAAAGACTAAATATCTGAATGAAATACAATTTGATAATGCAAAATAAAAACTATGACAATTTGTTAGAATTAGTTTTGTTCTGAATAGATAAGGGAGAATAATTTGAGAAAAATTTCTTGTTCTTAATTAAACATTATATTCAATTTATTGACTACACACTCTATACTCATAATTAGATAATAACATATTTTTAATGGATGTAAAGGTATCATTGTGACATTCAAATGCAGGGCATTATTAGCTCACCACCATTTTTATTCACCTTAAAGAAGCAAAAGCTTTCATTTTAATACAATTTGTGTTTGCATTCTCAACTAACAAAATGTCCACAATGATGAAGTTACATTGAGTCCGGCTTTAATTAAAGTATATGTAGTTTTCTCTTCAAGGTACGCTTTTAGTTATAAAAATGTCAATTAACATCCTTAGGAAATCAATTATTATTTTGAACGGTAATTCCCCACAAAACCAATTAAACGGATTGCACGGGAAATTGCTGAGTATTAAAAAAAAAAACACAACGTGTTCTTTTGATTATATCTCACTGTATGTGACCATTAAAACGAATTGACTCAATGACCGCATAACCTACTAACCTAGTCAATACTCATTTAATTTGATTGGATATGTAAATTACTTGTGTAGTCGAGCAAATTTTTTGATCAACTTACAACCGAAGTTTCTGTTTTTTTTATAGATGAAAATAGATTTAAAATTCCACTTATAGTGGTTAGTGATTTTTTGATTTATTAAGTTAGAATGACAAAAAAATCCATGGAGATTTAATATATACATATTAACAGTCCTATATTATACTGTAATTAATCAGCTCTGAGGAATTCCAGCTATAAACAAACAAGCATCGAAAATCAATGTTTCAAAGCATTCAATATTTTCCTAACATCAAGCCCTATAATTTTTTAAATCTACAACTAATACGACATCTTATCTCTAAGGAGATGAAATAAAGTGTGTTAAATCCTATGAGACTTGTTATCCTCGTATTTATCAGGTCTATACCTATGAAATGATACTTTCAGCTATTAGACAACAGATGTCGCTAGAAGTATTTTCACACCATCCCAAATGTCTTAATATTTCTTGTATCTCATCTGATAACAATACTCAATTTATTGTTCGTGAAGTTTCAAACAACAACACAATTTTTGTTACACATTCTTAAAAGTGCCTAATTTCGTGCCTTATAACTACGATTTGCGGACTTCCTTGATTTTCGTTGTTCATTTGAAGAAAAACGCTTCAAATGCGCATCAAATACTTGTAGAAGTTTAGGGTGGACATGCTCTAAGCAGAGTACAGAGTAGCCGCAACCCAAAAACATCGGCAAACCCAAATCAGCGCAGTATGATTTGCTACGAGTTGTTAAAACCCGGTGAAACAGTTGACAGAGCACGCTACACACAACAATTGACCGATTTGACAGCGCTATAAGCAAAAAACGCCCAGAATATTTCATTTGGTCTCATCAAGTAATTTTTATTGATGACAATGCACCGTCACATCGAACAAGAACGACCCTGAGAATTCGTGGAAACATACGGTTGGGATCCATTGGTGCATGCAACTTTTCTCACCAGACTTGCTACTTTCAAATTATTACTTGTTCGCATCGGCGGATCACACATTAAAAGAACAGGTCTTCAATTCTTACGCAGATGCCAAAAAATGACTCGATGACTGGTTTGCAGCTAAAGACGGCCAATTTCTTTGGTGCAGAATCCACAAATTGCCTGAGAGATGAAAAAAAATGTGTTGCTAGCTATGGCTATTATTTTGAAGATTAAATTTATCACCATTTTTTCACAATAAATGTTGGAAAAATTGAAAAATAAATGATATTAAATTGGTGGGTTCTGCAAAATCCTCACAAATTTGAAGGTTATCGGTAAATAACTACAAACTACTCATTACCTATTATAACTAGTTTTATGTAGTCATTAATTATATGAGACTTGTAGCAATTATATTATTACCTATAAAAATGCACTACTTCAATAATAAAACTTGTTCATAAAGCTTACTTTCTTTTTTATGCTAATTTCATTGGTTCATGCATGAATAAATATTTAAATCAATAATTTTTTTTATAAAAAAAGAACCAATTTATTTTTATCGAGATTTAAATCAGCCAATTTTAATGACCACTCATTCTATATTTGTTCTATGATGTATCTTTAGTGAGTCAAAAAAAAGATGACAGCAAAAAACTAGGATATATTATTAAGTAAATGAAAAGGTTTTTAACCCCCTTCAAAATACTAATCAATTCCACATAATTAAATAGAAATTTGAACAAGAGTTGGCAAGAAGAAAATGTTTAGAAAATAAGGTTTTATAGAAGATACATTTATCTCTGTAAATAAAATTTATCATAGTAATAGCCGTGTATACAGACAGCATTCATGCCAGAAACGATTCATTTTATCGTCAACAGATGTCCAAGAAATAAAATTTTGTGTGTGCAATCTATGAGGTAAACTAACTGAACTCTTGTTTCATGAAAGTAAATATCCAATGAACATAAATTACATAAACGAGATTTCTAGTCATACAAACATAAATATTCTCAGAGATAGACAGCCTTTAATATGAAGCAATTCAGAACATTATTTAAATTATTTAAACGAGCCACTTGCCCTTCAAAGTAATCATCGGCCAAGAACCATAAAATCCTAATTATAAATATCTATATAACTTTCTGCACATTAAATCAATTGATCAATTGAAGACGTCAATAGAGAAAGTAGGAAAGAGATTACTACTAATGAGAACGAGCAAGCTTCACTTCCGATTTTGTTACATCCTTTCCAAAATGATGGTCGTACATATATAGCACCTATTAAGATGGATTTTTTATTATTAACCATGTTATAATTACACACTTACTCAGAGCAGAGTAAGGAAAAAGACTCAAAACTTGTAAATGAGAATGAATGAAGGAAGAAATCTTTATATTTATTTAAATACATATATTTATAATAATAGTTTGTAGCAAGACTTTGGAAAATGATTTCTTCCTTTTGTACTTTCTTACTAGCTTTTTTTGTTTTTTTTGTTTCATTTCCCTTTCGATTAAATAAGTCAAGGAAATGCGCAATTGTTGTATCGTCAAAATAACTAATTTATATAGTTACATGCTTCTCGTAGTTTTCAAAAGAATTACTTGACTCATAGGTATTATAATAATGTATGTCTTATAAGTATTTATATATATATATATATATATGTGTGTATATATAAGTAAGTAATTTAGATACCGTGTCTAAAGGACCTTGAAAATTCTTTACCTTTCTTCAACTCCCACCAATCCAGGTGATCTTCTTCTTTCGTTTTTTCTTCTTTCAATTTCATTCCTTATTAAATATATTTATGTATGTTCTTTAATTAATATGTTCATTTCAATGTTTCATGCCTACATACATGGAATGAAGGCCTAGATACGTAGGCACATGACTAGGAATGTAAATAATATGCAAAATGCCGCGTGCAAGATTTTTGTGGAGTTGGCACTTCGAACAACAGGTCTTTTTGTTTTCCAAAGCTGTTATCATTTTTCCTTTATTACTACTGAGGGGAGAACATCTACCTGATAGTAAAGATCTCGCATGAAGGAAATCATGCATTAAGTTTAATAAAGCAAATAAAATGTAAACAAAAAGGGCTCAAGTCCTCGTATAATTATCATTAGTTAAAAATATATAATTTCCTGGCATTGATTTCAGTTAATTTTCTTCCTCTCATCTATGTTATTATTTATTGTTGTATATATAATGGAGAATAGCAGCTATTAGCTCAGTAAAACGTCATGACAGCTCAAGCTGATTCACTCTCAACATTCATCAAATTGTCAGAGTTACCAAGTTGATTTTCTCTTTCTTTTTTTCTTACAAGCCCGATTTGCATATTATTTACATTCCTACACATGGCCCCTTTACACAATAATTAAATAGATATTAGCAAAAATTCTGAAACAGAAAAGTCTCGTTTATTTTCAATTACGAATAAAAGAACACACTTCATTTCTATAGTACAATTCAGAAACAGACTAAAGTAACTTTAGTTTGTTGGTATTGTTCAATAGTAAATTCATGAGGCTGACTTTGGGATTCGTTATCGATCTTTTAATATATATATATATATATATATATATATCAGTCTACATACAAATCAGTCCCGAGATGACTTCATAAAAAATGCACTAAATCTTAGAGTCAGCTCATGTCTGCTCATGTGATGTCGACTCTTCAATGAGGAAAAGAATAAATAATCTATACTGTTTTTGCTGTTCTATCCCAATGCGACTTTTATTTAATCCATTTAAGCACATTTCAATATTCCTGAAGTATTATATGTGACATTCGTTACAAACTCTTTTTGTAACTACAAAAATTTGATTTTTAAATGATTAAAATGGAAAAATGTTGGCTATTTGAGGAGTAGAAAGTAACGTCAGAGGTCACGGCACACACAAAAAAAATCAAAAAACAATAATACTTTAAAAACAAACTTCTTTTGTTTAAATTCGTGATTTGTCAAAGAGATTGTTTTTTTTTGTTATGGATTGAAAGGCCCTGTTATGGATTTAGTTAAACTACATTTTTGTACATACTTAGTACACACAAATATATGTAGTTTGAAATGGACAAAACGACTCACTGACAAGTTATTTGTACATATTAATTCATGTATATATATTATGCCCAGTGATCATACAAACAAAAACACTGTTATGTGCTTAGTATGAGTTATTCTACTCTGGTCACTATGTACATATGTATTGCATAAAAGATAGGAATTCCATGTGCCATTACTCAAAAAGAAAGAAAGATAATGGGACCTTTATATATAAATATATGTATATTTATACATATATGTAGAGTAATAAAGTACATCTTTATCAGAATATTAATACATTATTTAACAGAAAATATTTCATATTTTCATATTTACGCCATTGAAAGTGACCGTTTTATATTATAAATTTATAACAGAACGTTCTAACTAATGTTCTACATATAATAATAACTTTTCATAACTAAATAAGTGTGCATTTAGGCATATTGCTTATATGGTTGTAAAGAAGGAGACGGCCTCATAAAGACATTGAACAATATGGAAAAAGGAATCTACTTTCACTTTTCTTTTCTTCCCTTTTTTTTAATGTGAATCATTTTTTGTTCAAGTCACAAAATGAAGATGAAATTATCCAAAAAGGAAATGATTAAATCCTAAGGTAATTGTTTTCCCTTAATAAAAGCCCAAGGAAAATATTGTTCCTTCAAAAAATAAATAAAGAAGAAGAGTTATAGAAAGGTATGTAAAAGGAATCTATAAAAAATTTGCTGAGTCTAGTAAAAAAAAAAACCTTTTATTTTCTTCCTTCCTCTAACGCATATTTCTCTCTCTCTCTCTCTCTTCTGGCTTTTTTTTTTTCATATTATTTTATTTTACCAACTATTCCTCCTAATGTTAATTGATTCTCTACTATTTCCATGTCATGTGTCTCTACTTTACATAACAACTTTTTATTGATGTTTGTATCTTTTTTTGCTTCTTTGTTATTCAAGTGTTCTAGAGAAAATATTTTTTAAAAACTCGTTTCTTTTCATCATTAATAACTTACATCATCTCTTTTTTTTTTTCTTTTGATTAAAGTCATAATAGCTTCAGGCCATGCGATGAACATAATATATTTATAGCAAATATATATTCTTATATATGTACATTTTTATCAATTCATTCTTTAAAGGAAGTACAACATATCTACTAGAGCCATGTGTTTTCTATGTATTAAACTTGAAAAAAAAAAAATCAAATCAAACTAAACTTTTTGGGATCTATGTAGGTAGGTAATTGAATCTTTTTTTCTTTTTTTCAAAATGTTGGCCGTCAATTCCATAAAAAAAGAGGAATTACGCAGATATAAGGCGCTTTTTCTTAGAAAGCAGAAACAAAAACTATTAACGACTTTGTATGTATTTAAGCAACTTTATCTGATATATGTATATATATATATATATATTAAAAAACAAGTTCAGAACATTTCTCTCCTCTTCTGTTTTGTCACAAAATCTTACTCTTAATACACAAAAAGTCCCTGCAATTGTACGATGTGCAATTGTTCTTCAAAAATCATATGAGTGAGTCAACATGTAGAATGTTGATTAAAAATGAAAAAACAAAAAAACTTCAACTTTTACTGCAATATGTCCTGGAAGCATTTCTAGAGAGATCCAGGGCTCCCAATTGATGTTTTGTAACTCCTTTTTGAGTCATAAATACATGGTTAGCAATTAATTAGTTGGTTCGGTCCCTTGGCTTTCAAACTTTTAGCAAAGGGGTTTGAAAAGGTTGGGAGTCATTATTGCTATGATGCATAAAACTGGAGTCCATTATCTGTCCATTGATACAATAAAAACATTAGACTGAAAACGGAGGCTCGACTTTAACTATATATTACGTCATCATTTCCAATAGGTGATGGTGATGGTACATTAGAAATCCTCATGATTGATCTTACAAAGATTGTCTTGTGCGAATTATTGACCAATTATTAAGACTCTAAATCAAGTAAAAACTTGAGTTCAATTGTTATTTTATAAAATAACTTATCGAGGAGCATTTCTACTCCCTGATTTTCATGTGCATTACCCAATCGATTTTGCAAAATCTGCATAAATATGTACTTGGACGATGAATAATTGTATCAAAAAAAAACAACATATAGTAGTACGATATAGTCAGTCGATAATTATTAGAGTCAAACAATCGATACCATGTCCACAAATGAAGTTATTTATTTCGAAAGACGAGAACTCAGTCCAAGAACGCTAAAAGGCCTATATAGACTTAGCCATAGTATGAATGAAGGAAGAGTCAAACTCGTAGCAGTCTGAGATTTATAAGAAATATCAGGATTCAATCCTACAAATTGATGTCTTTCATAATGTTGTTGACTTCATATATTCATATTTTATTTTATTTTTCATTTTTACCTGTAGGGTAGTTAGATTTTTAGCTGGGGGTAATTATTCAATCAGATCTAATGAAGCCTGTGTTGTTTCTATTATTAGGATAAGAGACCTCAAACTTCCACTCCTAAATGTGTCCACACTTTGAATTGATATCCTTTACAATTACACGCATGTAAAAACAACGAAATAGGTTTTAAAATCCGTCCCAAAGCTCATAAAGTTACTTTTAGGATCACCAATTATCTGTATGTTTTAGAATTCAAAGTCCTTAGCTGTGTGTAATCCTTAAACTATATACAATTTGACACATTTTTCAAGAAAATCATCTGGTGTTTACAGGGTTAACTGTACGTTTTTAAAAGAATTGATGCTCTGTGCCAAATTTATAATATCTCTTACCCTCATTTTTACATTCATATAATACATTAAAACCCTGAAAATCAAAGGACCTTGGAAAAGTCAATGTATCAAGTTCCGAATCAACAGAAACTAGGAGCATGTGATCAAAGTACGAGCTGTATTTTATTTACAAAAGTAACGTGAGTATTGTCGGATTCTGAAGCCTTCTTTGAGCACAGAAGCAAAGTTTTCTCGATATTTTGTATGGGAATGTGAAAATGCCAACAGCTGAGAGAGTGAAGTTGCAGGGCTCTACTGTACATATATGTATGTACATATTAGACTCCTGTTCTGTTTTGTTAGAATACAATAAATGTATATACAAATATATATCTTAGTGGCTTTCCAGAAGCAAAGGGGTATATCCACTCATTATAATAAATAATTTCTTCCCTAAAGATTCTTCTTCTTCTTTGCTAAGTTTCCCCTCAAAAATAGGAACAAACACTTGAAGTTCCCATTGTGTATGGATATATGTATACATATATATTATGCATACAGAGCCCCCTCAGATGAAATTCTGTTGTGCTTTTTTTTTCTTTTTTTTTCTTTATTTACCATCAAGTACTTTATAAAAGATTGAATATTGTTATTTGATTAGTCAGGGATGAAAAAAAGAGTGGAGGGGACTCAAGGAGAAAAGTTTATTCAAATATGTATTATAGTTTATATGTATAATATGTTCCTATAAGTCGGCAAATGAAATAATTCCAAGATTAAAAATAAGTAAAATGTATTCAGACGTAAAATTTGAGTACAAAAAAAAAACCACAACTTAACACATGAGTAAGGGAGGAAAGGAATTGTGATCATCAAAACTATGAATCAATGTGAAGAAACAAGGACTTCACGTCATTAACTAAATAGTACAAGTTTACTTGGTCAAGAGATGACTTTTTTATTCGCTTGGGGGTGCCATAAATGACTTTATACTAACTACAACACCTCCATAAATAATTTAATTTGTTACTTTAATAATGTAAACGAGGAAAAATTCTGCAAAATTCTTTCAGAAATAAATCCCCTCAAGCTAAGAGGCACATTTTATCACTTTGTTTTATAGCTTTGGCAGTCACAAATGGACTTAGTAAATGATCAGATAGATTTGATGTCCCCTACAAAGTATCCAGACTGTTGGGTGCAAAAATTTGTGCCCAAATTCCATCTGTATGATCATCAATCAAGGATTGACCTTATGTAAATTGTCACTCCTTGAGTAGTCTTGTAATTAACATATTATTAAGGGAGTTTGATTGTTGCTTAATAATATATTACTAAGTTCATAGTAATTTTTCCTCAAAATGTTGCAAATTGACATTATTTCTTCTGAAAAGAAGTTGAAATGAGGTCGACTTTCACATTTATTATAACTCAACTTATGGAGTGTGATTTTCTTGAAAATCAAACTTCTAAATTGAATCCAATGATAATATATTTTAATTTTTAGACTCATATTAGATCGATTTCTTTCGATGGAAAGGATTTTGTTGGATTTTTTCATTGATGAATAATATTATTTGTCATCACAAACACTCTATGTATTCAGAGAATTGGCTATTTGTAGGGCCTACTCCGTAAAATAGATTTTATACTCCCACTATTCATGATGATTAATTTCTAATAATAGTTTATTGTATGAGTAGAAATTAACTCCAGGATTAACCTTAATCATAATTAATGGTCAATGAATTATAGTGCGAGAACACTTTCCAAGACTGGGATTGATTGTTCCATTAAGAAAAACATTTTTTTTTTTTTTGAACATAAAACTATTGTTTCACGATTAGGAAACACCAAAGCTCTGAATTATTAACGACTTCTATTTTTAGATCCAAGGAAAGGTAAGTAGAATCATAATTCTAAAAAGTGTGACAGACAATCCCTTCCTCCGCCAGTTACAAAACAAAAAATAACTTTTGTTTTCCTAAGTGATAGAGTTACTTTATTTTTCATACTAATTTTGATGCACGCATCCCAGTATTTATATAAATGAATGCAAGTTTTGCAAGATATTTAAGATGATTTTGTTATTATTAAAGAGTCAAAATAATCAACTTTTTTGTTGGAGTAAGCAAAGGATATAATATCATTTGATTTAATTGACTTTCTTTTTTTGAAAGGAAAATGTAACCTGATCCATGGTTTTAAAAAAATCTTCTTACTTATGTTGCTAAAACCTTTCCTCACTTTTATTTCGAGAAATCCTTGTCAAATTTAATTAAAGTTATTTATTGTTAAAAAAATTAAGAACTTGCATAAAGTCCTAAGTGTGACCACATGAGTCATCAATAATATCAAACTGAATCTACAACATAAAAGTTTTCTGATATAAAATTTGTAAGCGATGTAATTGACAGATTAAATACTGGTCAATTTTCCTATGAGGATCCATAAATTTTTTTGGATGCGGGAGTGAGCCTATTTGGGCTTTATTGTGATAATTTTTACAGGAATCTCCAAGGTTAATTTGAATAAAAAAATCGGAAGCTCAGTTGGTTATTATTTTTTTAATTTCCCTATAAATGCTAACAACATTGGTCCAACAAAATTCATATGAATTGATTTTACTGTATAGTCAAGGATGAGGTTGAATATCAAAAATACATTAATGTGGGAATAGACCTAATATAGAACTTATTCTATAAAATACATTTTATATCTTCAAATACCCAAATAGGTCAAACGAAATTTTGTAGTCAAATTCTGCAGGTGGAACTTGCAGTCATGGATAACCCATTTTTCTTAACCATACGTAAGTTTTTTACTTCATGATTAATCTTTTAATAAACTGATTTATAATGGAATTAATTAGTTTATATATAAAGCCCATAGCTTAGTTTTTAATATTTTATTCTGACAAATTATCTATACCTCAAAATATGAAAAAAAATAGCATAATAATTACAAGAAATTGGCTCCATTGTTAATATCAGAAAAAAAAAGAGATACGTAGATTGTCACACTTTTTATTCCAATCAAAGTAAGTCATGAATTGGGAATAAAAATAAAGTTACAATATCATTTTTTATCAAAAATTAAATCTTAAGGATTAAGTAAAGATATATATTATATATTATAATTACATTTTAAAATATTTGAATTGATATTAGATCGACTTCTTTTGATTGAAATGGAGTTTTTTTTTTTTTACCTTGAGTATATGGATATGTAAATTTCAATTCTTGAATAATATTAAATGATAAACTAATGCTTATTAATTAATTGTATAGTGATAAATTATTCCCAGGATCAATCTTATTATATAATTAATGGATATAGTGTAGTGTAACAATCAGCTCTATTATGACTGAGGTAGATTTTCACATTTGAAAAAAAAAAAAAATGAAATTGAAATTAACGCTCCATGGTACAGAATGATCAAAACTTAAAGGAAATAATATGTAAATAAGGCTTTAAAGTACCACTGAGTAAAATTATATGTATAAGCAAGGTCATAGATGATGATGGTTATAGAAAATGTTAAAAAAATATGACAACTAGCCCCGTCTCTTCTACATATGCGTCTTTTAATAAAAAAATTCAAACTACATATAATGTTTGTTTATGAAACTTTCTTTATCCTTCCAAGTACGTCAAGACAATAATTTGTCGTTTTGTAGTCAACGATGATTGGTTGAGACAGATATAATAACTCAGATAATAACAATCTCAGTTATTAATATCATTATTCATTCAATAATAACTAGTATAAAATAAAATGATTGACTAGTCAAAAATTAGACATATATGACTAGGAATGTAAATCAACCTGGTAACTCTGACAATTTAATGAATGTTGAGAGTGAAGCAACTTGAGCTGTCATGACGTTTGAGCTACAAGCTGCTATTCTCCATTATATATGTATACAAATGAAGACATCAATAATAAATAATAACGTTATGTATGTATACCATAGATGAGAGGAAGAAAATTAACTGAAATTAATGTCAGGAAATTATATATTTTTAAATAATAACTAATTATACGATGACTTGAGCCCTTTTTGTATACATTTTATTTGCTTTATTAACCTTAATGCATGATTTCCTTCATGCAAGATCTGTACTATCAGGTAGATGTTCTCCCCTCAGTAATAAAGGAAAAATGATAACAGCTCTGGAAAACAAAAAGACCTGTTGAAAGTGCCAACTCCACAAAGTCTCGCACTCGGCATTTTGCATATTATTTACATTCCTATGTATGACTGACTTAATAAATGAATTAGAATTTGGATATAATTGTTGAGTGGAATTGAATATGGAGTCTATTCCCTCCATTTCTGCCCAAGGTTACAAACTGTTCCTTATTATTTTTTGGGGTACTGAATAATGTAAAATGAAATGAAGTGCCCATATATTAATGGGTCATGATGATGTGTAACATAACTCCTATTATTAATTATTTCCTCTCGTTCTCCCTTGAAAAATTTCGTTAAATGTACACAAAAATTTGTGCTGACATAATCCCAAGCTTTTTACTCGCTACAAAAAATATTTTTTCGTCATTCACCTTGTCTCCTTCATCACCCTCTCACTCAAAGACTACCCTCTACATAAGAAAATAATAGCAAAGCAATAGGGACTTTAAAATTATTACTCGTTACGTCATAGAAAAATTTGTTAGAACCAACTGCGTTAGAAAAGGAACTGTCTGTAGTTAGTTTATCATTAAATATGATTTGTTGATCCTATTAATCAATGCATAGTTAACAAACACTATACGTCTCTTAATTTTTTTGGTTTGACAAAGTCTCAGAAAACTCTATATCATGTATGGGCAACCTACGGCCCGCAGGCCAAATCTGTCCTTCGGAAGCTTTTCATCCGGCCCGCAGAGACCATTGAAATCTATAATTATCAAATAATTTAATAATGTATGCATACATATTTTGCAAATATATAACTAAGGCTCTTGGCCCGCAGTCAGTCATGGAAAACATAATTTGGCCCACAAATGAACAAATGTTGCCCATCCTTGCTCTATATAGTTGAATGTGTACTTTTGATATTAAATTTTATATTATATAAGACCAGATAAAATTTTAAATGAATAAATTTAATTTTAAAAAACAAAAACATCTAAATTGAAATTCATTTTTTCCAAACCCATGGCCCCATGACCGCCACAGCCAGATTATAGCCTTAAAAACAAATGAAAAATAAATAATAGCCCGTAAGGACGAACTATAAACTCCGTTTTTGTTCAACTTTATATAATAGTACCCTTGTTGTTTCTGTTCAAAAAATAGTTTTAAGTAAAAATTTGGCCATATAAACACCCTGACTCTTGGGTAATAAATCTGGTGTCGTATAGTTTACTTTTTTTCTACCTCAAGCACCAATGTATTGTTAGGGCGTTTGTAATTTCATGTTCTGTTATGGAATTATTATGTGTAAGATGGGTATGTATGCTCTTACTTGAAATAATTTTCATTCTTTGTTACATCATTGTGGTCCTTTTAAAAGAGAAAACCATTTCTATTTAGAAAGTAATGTTTTGTTAAAATTGCATAATAAATTTATTATATGTATGTTATATATATATTAATATTAATGGTATTTTAAATGTGGAATGTTAACTCTTCTATAAAGTAGTAACAAATTCCTTCTGAAAGGCATTTGATGTTAACAAGGGGTCTTCTTTATTAATAGTACACCAGGCTGTCTCCGTCTTTCTCTTCACTCTCTACAAAAGTCACATCCCTACTTATGGTACTACCATTGAGTAAATAACCTTGTTAGCAAATGTGCTCTACCTTCTACATTTAACATTCTACATTAGGTGCTGAGGGAATATTCTAATTATATCTACGTTATAATTATAATAATTTACTTCCAACAAAAGTAGGGGATATTTCTTTAACTCTTCCTTTAGAGAGAAATGTTTCCACTGCGACAATCCATTGATCAAAGAAACATTTCAAAAAAAAAAAACAATTTCAACTGTTTATCCTTTTCTAATCATGGAACTGTACTTTTTATCAAATAAAGAAACTACTTTTAGCATTCTCATTGAAAAATGCAAATTAAAGTTGTATGATTAAAAGTTTTGGCGCTATTTAGGGGCGTAGGGCTAAATAAAACTCAAAAGCCTCTTGGTCTTGACCCTATTTAGTTGTTGATGCAACGTTTGGTTTTGATGTGAATCCCTGCCTTAAAAAATATATAAATGATTTTAGTTATGTGGGTCTAAAGACCACCGTTTTTAAATCTTAGAGTTCTGACAAGGGTATAATGCTATAAGGTCAAGACTTTTGTATTAAATAATTTGACTACAGAAAAGTCAAAAGTATACATAGAATCAAATGGAACAGAGACGTTATAGATCTCGTGGTAGACAAGAAAATATAGCCAATGTTCAGTTTTTATGACCCAAGGAGATCATATTCTAAAAGTTTTTAGTTTATTCAATTTATTGAATCTAGAGAGGTGATAAAATTGTTTGGAGCAGCCAATTCATATCAGTAGTAATGTCTACATTCATATGACAGTGTAGAATGGATCAAGAAATGGAGGAAGACACTGGTACAAGAAAGTGAGAATGTTGGAGTAAAATTAATAACTTTAAGAAGCAAGAAGTGATGCACGTCGAGCTTTTTTGTTCACTCGCAACCTCGATTGACAAAAGGGAAAGGAAAATTTTGGAAAAACATATGGTAGCTACCCTTCTGTATTTTCCTTGTTGCCAACTTGCTAAAATTTGGTGGAATTCATTATTTAGATATGCTATATATTTATAAATTCTACCAATCGCAAACCAATCGTTACTACATGTAATATATTCAAAATTCAAAAAAAGGGCGCGCAATCCTTGATCTAATATATTTTTTATGCGTCAAAATCATAAATAATAATAATACCCTTTTTGAGCTCATACCACGTAGGGTCAGCTGCCTTAAATCAAAAGAGTCAAATGATGAAAATCAGCTGAAGGGAGAATACAGTGTGTTTTTGTTATTCCCAAAAAGCTCGTCGTGATGGCCCTCGTGATATCACAAAACCGAGAGAAAAGACAGGAGGCCCTTGTGTAGGATATTTATGGTTCTTGTCTCGTATTCAGTAGTGTTAGAAAGTCTTCACATGCCTGGCAGACTGACAATAGTGCAGATATACAGTTATATGTACATATATGTACAAGAAAGTAGAAACAGAATTATTTCTTCTCATTTATTACAAAAAAAAAAAAAGAAAAGAAAAGCCGTACATAATATAAACCATTATTATTGGTGGTTCCTTGGTTGATTGAAGCCTTATTATTAATGGCCTTACCACATACCCATACCTAAATTTGTAATAATCATTCAATTACATTCGTGACAAATCTTGCGAATATTAAAAAAATTTAATATTTGACAAAAAATTAATAATAATCATTTTGATGTTTTCCTAATGAGTTAAAGAATCTCAAACTATGACTTTTTTTTTACTCCTTCTTCACTGAATACTTTACACATTGTAAAGTTATACTTCTCTAATGATGTACTATTTTGCTATTTGACAATAAAGCAGTAACAATCCTGCAAAACACATTGTAAGAAGGTGCCAAAATCCTGAGCCTTCGTAAACAAACAACTAAGAAAACAAAACATAAAACCCAAAGTACATTTCGCCAAAAAAAAAAAAAACACAATAAATAAATTAATATAATCTACATTTGATTATGATTTATGAAACTTTCTTACTTTGAGATACAACAAAATGCCTATCAACATTCATTATTCTCCAACGAAGTAACCACATAAAGATTTTTTTTTTACTATTGGTCCACCAAATCTTAAATGAACTAAATTATAAATTAATCATTTATATTTATCAAAATATTTATTCAGTGGTAGTATCATAGAATGAAATGAGTCAAATATGACCACTCAATAACTTCAATTAGTGAAGAATAATATTCACAAAGGATATGTTAATCCTTTGTAAGGCATCAAATGAATCCATGTTCATCCAAATTATCTATTATTTTTTTCCGCAAAATTTAACTTTAAACTATGATGTACAAATGCACTTCGACTCTCATTGTTTTAACAACCAAGACATTATGTATTTATAAAGTAGAATAATAGTAAGAGTACAATAATGACAAATTGGATTCAGTGCATGAGTCTTAGATAAAGGGTATTTTTGTGTGAGATGTGTTAGTTCAAAGTTAACAAAAGAAAGTATTTAATTTATATATTAATTTATGTGTACAACGAGATGACTTTTTTTTTGTGTGTGCACAAAAAGGCAGCGATAGGGAACACAATAAATTACTCTACTACCCAATCTTGATGACTAATTCACCTTCTACATTAAATTAATATGTCACGCGTAAAAAAAATAAAAATAAAGTCTTCTCATTGGTGTTAAATCTACACTAAAAGCGACATCTGCCGGAGTAAAAGTCGTCTACTTGCCTAGAAATAATTTGAGTACACTGAGTCTTGACAATTTAACATTTTGATAACTGCTGTTTCATATGCCTCTGAAATTTGCTTGAATGACGTCACTTAGAAGGAGGGGTTTTACAATCAAAATAACTGTGTATTATAACTGTGTAGATTGAATTGCTATTGTTATTTCATATCTATATACCATATTAGACTATGCTACAATGAACAGTCACTAAGGAGTGAGGAACTCATTGTTAAATGAATGAATGAATGAATTTGTTAAAATATGTTTTGTAAATATATTTATTTATGTATTTAGCAATATCAAAAGAATGATCCTTTTAGCAAATAATCCTGATGCAAACGACTATCATTAAATTATTTATTTATTTTTACTAATTTCTTAACATCATTTTCTCACACATTCACAATTTATCAAATCAAATAAAAAAGCTAAATTATTTTCATAGATGCATTTATATTTGTTTCCCCCTTTAGGATATTTGTACGCAACATCCACTCTCAAAAAGCCATTCTCAACACCACACTCTTCGAGGGGAACTCTGACTTTACAATACCCTCACTCAGTCCAGGGAGCTATTACAATGTGAGCATCATTGCTGTGAATCCTCAAGGACTTTCGGAGCCCTACCATTTACAAGCCCAAACCCTGGCTCTACCAACAACTACAATCCCCACAACAACAACAACAACATCTAAGAGTCCCTCTTACCTACACCATCCAGGGAACACGACTCTCTACTTCATTCCTACACGAGGACGAACACGTAAAGCCATGAATGAGAAGGATTTTTTTTCTAAGGATCCTTTCAAGTTTCTACCCATAATAGGTAAGGGAAATGAAAGTTCAATAGCAGGGTAGGAAAGTTAGACGTTCTTATTATTTTTGGCTATGAATAATGTTTGACGTGTCTACATGGAATTATACTATTATGAGTAAAAAATACCCAAAAATTTGAATTTATCCCTATGGGAATCCTATAAAATGCACTGACACAGTGCACTCCCTCCCTTCTATACCTTTTCAAGTTCAATATGGGAATAAGCAATTGAGTGGGTGCATGAATGCTTAAGAAAAACAAAGGACTACATATATGGAGGGCCAGTAGTACTTGTTATTGATAATGATCAGGCCCATTCCAGGATTGAAGATGTTTTGAATGAAGAAGAGTTTTCAATTCACAAAATTTTAAAACTGAGGCCTTATAGCCCTTTGCTCAATCCAATTGAGCATATTTGGCCAATATTAAAAGCCTTTGTGAAAAGAGAATTAGCTAAAAAAAATTGAGAATATTTTATATGCTAAAAGAAATTATTTAAGCATTTCGGAGCAAAGATCAAGAACAGCTCTGGAACACTTAATTAAAGAAAGACTAAATAAAATTACGTCAATGATTTGTAATAATTGTATTGCTAGCATCCAGAATCGTTTTGTAAATAGATGTGATTAATTTTGTTGACATTAGATTCTAATAAATTTATTATTACATATATATTAAATTTCATGAATATTATTTTTTAATATTTATTCCCATATTGAACTTGAAAAGGTATAAATAGATATTTCAATTTTGAACGAGGAGATATTTGTTCTTTTACGGAGAGTCTATAAAACATTTTTTATAGATATTACTCTATTGCATTTTAGTGTATTAACAAATAATTTGTGTTTGCTTTTTGATTTCTTATTTAAAAAAAAAAAATACTTCTTTGACTATATATCACGATGGATCAAGATAATCCCTAATTTTCTCAAAAACTGACGATTAAAAAAAGTTGTCCATCTGGAAACATACAATCAAAGACTATAAGGAGTATGAAAATGGTTTTTTAAAAGGTTTGAGACCTCAAATCAAACCTAAATCCCAGTTTTTACCACCGTATATATATATATATAGATAAACGGAATAAGATTGGACTTTGGTAAGGAGTACTTATATTATAATACATTTATATTTTAACAAGTTCTTTTTGTATTCCCCTTTTATCTTTGGGTTAAGAGAGATGAGATGACTCAAAATTGATCAGAGAGTTTCTTTTTCTTTCTTTTTTTTGTTTACTTTTGATGATGAAAAGTCAGAGTGTGTTTGTTCGTTAGGATAAATAATTTGATCAAAATTGACTCCATTCCCAAAGGACCAGTGACAAATGATATCTCCTTTTCGTTTTTTTCTTCTTTTCTTTGAGTTTATATATATACATATATACAAATATCTTTACTAAGCCTTCATCATAAGAAACAAAAAGAGTCTGATGATAAAAAAAAAAAACTTATTTTTTATATATATAAATGTCTCTTGAGTACATTTTTAATAAGTTTCTTATATAGTTATGGACATATATATATATATATATATATATATGTTCTAAATTCATGGATTTGATTGAAGGTCAAACATTTGTATCCACACCCTATAAATTTCATTCTACAAAAAAAGAAAAAAAATGTTATTTTTGTATGCACTTTTTTTAAAGAGAAATTATAATAATAATAATAATATATCATTAAGCATTAAAAGGAAAACACTCTATAATTAATTAGTTATTGTTGTTGTATAATGTAAACCATAGTAACACATAAAACAACATTAAAACCTGTAATTATTTATTTAAGAGACTTGCACATATTTACGTGTGTATCAAGAATTTATAGATGGTCATTAAAAAAACTAGATTTATGGAATGGGTTTGAAGAACATATTAAGCCTTATATATTTCTACTTAAATATACATGTAAAGTATTTGTAGGCGACAATATTTAATTAATTACCCCCCAAAAAACCAAACACACACAAAAAAACACCTTAGGGATAACTATAAATATATATATACATACAGTCAAACCTGGTCTAACGGTCTTCTGCATGAAGCATGCCACTTCACTAGGCGGTCACTCATATCCACTTCCCACCCAGGAAATTTATTACTAGGAATGTAAATAATATGCAAATGGGGTATGTGAAATAAAAAGAAAGAGAATATCATCAACCTGGTAACCCTGACAATTTGATAAATGTTGAGAGGGAAGCAGCTTGAGCTGTCATGACGTTGTACTGGGCTAATAAATGACATTTCTTCTCTTGTAAGGCATTATGTAGAGGTAATATGGATGTTACCTTCTTAAGAAACAAAGAAAAATGATAGCAGCTTTGGAAAACAAAAAGTACTGTTTTAGGTGCCAACTCCACAAAAACTCGCACGCGGCGTTTCGCATATTATTTACTTTCCTATTTATTACATAAATGCACTGTATTAAGCATGCCCTTGCAATCTCCGGCCAGCATTCACCCAAAATAATGCATACCAATATAGATGAATCTGCTTCAACGTTCAATTTTTTTAGTGTTTACTTATTGTTAAATACAATACTTTAGAAGTTCTGTGTTTGAAATAGAATAATTAGTTATTCCAGATAATAAGTTCAAATCCCGGTCACTCGGAGATGGTCTGATGAGTATTTACTTTTCATATTTCTATACAAGTCCAATCGTGTATAATTCAGATCCTGTAGATACATATATGTACATGATAAAATATTGGATGTACATAAATGGATGCTTAATACAGCTTGTAATTGATGGAAGAAATATTAGTATGCGAAACTACAAAAAACAGAGATTGTTTGAACAAACAGAAATTTCAGACTTTATTTGTAATGTTATTGAAAATTATTATTCATTTTGTTATATACCGGGTAGGAACCTGAAATCTGAACACATCAGTTTACATTTCAGAAAAATAATCCTCATTTCAAAATTTATTGACTGATTTACAAAAAGTTAAATATATTGGAAACATATGACATGTATGTACAAGTTTTATTCAATATAATCGCCATTTGCTTCAAAGACAGCCTCTAGGCGAGACCAAAAAGCGCAGCGGATGTCTTTAATAAACTTGTTGGACATGGAGTTCCAGTGCCGACTCACGGATCATTTAAGCACCGCAATATTCTTATGCCGTCTTCTGTAAGCCTTCGACTCGACATGCGGCCAAAAGCTTTGGTTGAGCAGATTCAAATCTGGGCTGTAGGGTGGCCACATCGTTTTCGACAAAAAACTTGACGTTTTTAACTTATTAGTCCTGCATCCTTCGGGGTGTGTGCCGGCGCCCCGTCCTGTTGAAGAACGTAGTTGCCATCCGGTACGACTTGCAAGACCCAAGGAAGGAAGGCTGACTATATTTTGTCGACGTAGTCCAAGCCGTTGAGTCTGTAGCCTTGTGGAAACCAGATCAATGGCATTGCGTGCCCATTGGAGGAAACGAAGCCCTAGGACATCACATCACGCTTGTGGTATGTTTGGTCGTCGTTGGTCAACGTCCCAGGTATTTTCGTCCGAGAAAATGAAGACGATGACTTTATATCATTGATTAGTCCTTGGCACCGTTGCAAACGGACCTCCCCGATTGCTGGTGTAAGTAGCGGCCTCTCCAACCTCACCAGGGACTTTACATTCAATTTATTCTTATACTTCACCAACGCCACGTGTGACAAGCCCATAATCCTTCGTGTGTAACCGGATTGACTTGAACAGACTCGCGGTGAAGGCTCTCCGGACGCAATTGTCGCTGACTTTTTTCTTTTGACCAGACCCAGCCTTTCTCTCAAGAGTCTGGTTGGCGGCAATCAAGTTTTTGACTCGGTACACGGTCGTCCTTGACAAGTTCAAGACAAGATTTTGACACTTTTATTATATTCCTAACTCAATATTTTTGATGTATTGAATTAATCAGTAGTAGCAGTGGGATTTGAACAGTACATTTTAATTAAAAAATTAAATGCATTTTTTTTTTAATATTTATGTAGATTAATTTCAATTACGTTACTTTGAAGAAAAAAAATAATATATATTTTGATACAAATTAGATTTGTATGTAAATAAATTATATTTTTAAAATATCACCTAATTCATTTTTTAAATTGTCACTTGTATTTAGTTATTGTACATTTTTTCAATGGAGTCATGAGGAAAGATATATAAATATTAATTATTCATCTCTCCAAGAAATTATTTCTATGCAGTTGTTTTTAAAGTATCTTTTGTTCGTTTAAAAGGAGATCAAATTTTGACTCTTTATCATTCATGGGTAAAACAATTTTTTTTTAAACTCCCCTTAAAAATCAAGTTACTAACTAACGCGTCTTTAAATTTAATTTTTCCTAAGCTATTCCTAAATTAATGAAAGCAAGTAGCCTGTAGCCTTTCAACAATGGGTTTAGATTAGATTTGCTTATTTTTTTGACGAGAAAAGGATGTAACATAGTCAGTTTCTTTAGTATAACATATTTGACTTTGAATATTTCACATACAAATATGTTTTAAAAATTGTGTTCCATTTAATCATACATATATATATGAATGTCTTTATTTTCCTAAAATTAAAAAAGTTGTTTTGACAATATAAATATTTTATTAATAAGTATATTTATGTTATATTGTGTTGTTACTAATGCAGACTTAACCCTTTCAAATTTGTAAGTATTTGTAAGTAGAAGTTATGCTTTTGAGGTCAGAATGACCATACTAACCTTTGGGTGTGGTGGGAATTTTTTATTCTCAAAAATACACGGTTTATCAGTACTTTTTTCCTATTTATTATATCTTTAAGTACATTTATTCTTTATAATTATATTCTACTTGACAAAAAATATTTGACAAATTTTAATTAAAAAATATATATCATATGTTATGTACATTTTACAGGTGATGTTTTATAAAGCAATTTCTGTTGATATATTAATAATAAAACAAAAACTCCCTTCACACCCAGTGGGACACAAAGAACTAGGACTTGAATAATTTCTAATGGTTGCGTTAAAACTAAAAGATATTTGTAACTTATAATTCTTTGAGTAGTTATTAACAAATAATTCCCCTTGAAAAACACGAAAATGTTTTTTTTTTTTTTTGGCTTCAACATGATTTTTTTTTTTGCATGTGTACAAATCGTATTGTTGTTCAGTACCTTGAAAAATATTCAAATCAATTTTTTTTATAACTAACTATGAAATATGAATAGTTGCTTGACATTTAGATATCAAACAAAAAAATTGCTTTAAAAACACCTCTTGGACACAACAATCTACAAATTAAAAGTCTGATTGTTTCTTTGTTTTTTTAGTTATTTAATAAATACATTTAAAATTCAAATAAATCCCCGATTTCGATAATGATATCATATTTTATGTTTAAATGATGCATTGACTTAAGATATTTTTATCCAATCTTTTTTCTTTCTTTTTTTTTTGATACTAAAGGAAAAGAAAAATTCTATATAATCTTGATAAATGTATTACTGCAATAAGCTAAATTATCTCGTATCTGTATAAATAGCTATTTATTTTTGGTGATTAGGATAGATAATTATAATATACAATTAATTAATTTATTTGCTATAGGAATAATAGAGTGCACTAAAATTTCCTTAATTAATTTCCTTTATCATTAATTAATTATAAACACTCTAAGAGTACATTTGTGATTTATGAATCAAATTTTATGCTTTGTAATGTTATAGTGTATTTTTTTTTAAAAGATGATTATTTTTTTTCTCTAATATTAAGTATGTTCAATTTTTTGAGAATTTAACCATTTATAAGAATCTCAAAAAATGACTTAATGAGGTTTTTCAATGGAAAAGTTAAGAATTGCTATCTAAAAATCACTCAAAGTGATGAACCAAAAATACAGTGTTGTAATGAAGTAAAAACATGGATAAAAACAAAATAAAAAAGGGTTTGTCAAAAAAAAAATATATTTATATAAAAAAAGTCATCAAAGACATGTCTTAAAAAAAAAAAAACACAAAAAAACTTGAAATTATTCCCTTACCCAAAAAAATACAAAAATCTATGTCATGGTCAAATTCTGGTCAAATGGGATCATTAGGAATGTTAAAAATATGAAAAATGCCACGTGTGAGATTTTGTGGAGTTGGCTCTTTTAATATCATTTTTTGTTGTCCAAAGCTGTTGTCATTTTTCCTTTATTACTAAGGGGAGAACATCATCTACCTGATAGTAAAGATTTCACATGAAGGAAAGCATGCATTAAGATCAATAAAGCAAATAAAATGTAAACAAAAAGAGCAGAAGTCCTCGTATAATGAATTATTAGTTAAAAATATATAATTGCCTGACATTAATTTCAATTAATTTTCTGCCTCTCATCTATGGTATACAAAATGTATTTATTTATTATTGATGTCTTCATTTGTATATATAAAGAAGAATAGCAGCTTGTAGCTGCGTAAAACGTCATGACAGCTCAAGCTGCTTTCCTCTCAACATTCATCAAATTTTCAGAGTTACCAGATTGATGATTTTCTCTTTTTTTTTTATTTTACGCACCCCATTTGCATATTATTTATATTCCTAGTGATCATTAACAAACAATATTAATTAGAAAGAGGGTCATTCGAAAACAGTTTTTGGACAACAGAGGGAGAGAAGGAGAGTCAGAAATATCCTCAAAACTGCCGCTGTCTTCTTTGTCCAACAATAATTTTAAAAGCTTTTGTACGCACCATAAATGTGGCTAAAGACAGAAGTGTGGATTTGGGTATTTGTTAATCATTTGTTTTTGCTTGAACCTTTCCAAATAAAATGTATGTGTTGTATTTGAGTCTAATTAATTATTGGCACATTTAAAGCTTCAAGTCTGTTGGTCAAAAACCCTGGCTACACAAATCATTTCATGCATCAAAAATCGTTCCAAATTAGGTATTAATATATAATGGTCGAGTTTTTGACACGGAGATTTGATACTATGAATATTTCATAATTTGACCCAAATAGAATACATAAATTTTATTTTCTAAGCATTAGAGAGAAAACACTCATTCAAGGTTATAAATCTCAATGTAAGTGTAACCCTAGATAAGCAATGCCATTTTAAATTTTCATTAGCATCAAGAAAAAAACTTTAGTTTCTATGGCTCAGATTTTTTATAACTACAAAAATGACTAAATCCTTTATAAATATATTCTTCTTTTTTTTTGTTGTAGTTGTCAATGAATTGTTGTTATCTCTGTTTGAAAAAAAAAATGCTTTATATGCGTATACTCATAAGTAATTCTACACAGATTTGTATCTACCTATGTATGAAAAGGTTTTTATTCAAATATAATTTTTAATTATTTTAAAAGTGGATACTTGTAGTAAAACAATTCATAGCAATTGAGTTGTTGTTGTTGTTGTTGAAGAGGTGAAAAAACAAACCCAATTTTCCTTTCTCATAATTTAAATAAGTTTTTTTTTTTCCTCGTTTTCTTTTCCTTTTAATAAAAAGTTTTTTTTTTTTTCTTGAATGAGACAAGCAGGCAGGGTTTTAATGAACAAAGAAAGCATTGTTATGTACTTATTGCATATATATATATATATATGGTTATAATAAATATTTCAATTTGAAAACTCTACTCCTACCAAAAGAAAGAAGCTTTCACAGTGAACCTAAAGTATATATGTGTAGGTAGATTACTACTTTTAGTGTCATATTACAATAATATATTGACGTTTTATTGTTTCAATAGTTTGCATGACATTTTTCCTTTCCAAATATTTCTAGCTACAGGAAGTATGTACAAAAGGAAAAAAAAAAGAAAAAAAAAAGAAATCTATGTATTACTATTATTTGTTAGCACAATAGGAAACGAAGAAAGAACGAAAGATTTTATTTATTATTATTATTTTTTTGTAATTATGTATAGAAAGAGTTGAATGAATAAAAGCAAGAGAATGAGAGAGACTAATTATATACTTTTTTACCTTGAAAAAACAAAACAAAAAACAACAAATGAATACCTTTCTCCTCATACCTAAAATCAATACATAGAAACTATAAAAAAAACCCCAAATATTTCCAGGGATCCTTGCTGGAATCGTACTTGTGCTCATGATGGTGGCAGTCATAGTCGTCGTAATTATACGGAATCGATCCCTAGGAAGTGATCCAACATTAAAGACGCATATTGCTTTTAATCGAACTCTGGACATGGATATTGATCAGGATCCGCGTAAGGATAAAGGTAAGAAGATTTAGCGCATAGATTAGGGGTAGATTATGAATATTGTGTTACATATATATATGTTCCGAGGATCTTACTAAGACTATTTCTTGAAGGAGCCGTACATCTACCCTGTTATTCTTGGGACGTTCCACACTTTTTTTTATTAGTTCATCAAGTAACACTTTTCTGTCTGTAACTCATAAAAGGAAAAGTTCACTTGAGATAGAGTTTTGAATGACGTATGTTGTAATAAGGGGGGTCATCGATAAAAAAATGATGCTCAAACTAGGAGCAACAACATGATCTATCAATTTATTGATTAGAGCAATTTTAATAAAAGCTGCGGATGCATTATCAAAATTTAAACAAAAAGGGCTCAAGTCCTCGTATAACTAATTATTAGTTAAAAGTTTATAATTTCCTAACATTAATTTGTGTTAATTTATATATTATTTACATTCCTGATAATGTGTCTTTTCTTGTATAAATATAATAACATAAATTGTACAGTATTTATTATTTACTCATTTCCCTAGATTAGTATATTGCTCTGCCTAGTAAACCCTTGTACTCTCACAGTTATTCAAAGTTGTACGAGCATACAACGTGGAGAATACTTATATCTAGAAAATTATATATACTCCTTAAATTTAAAGTAATATAAAGAGTTAGCTTCTCGTACAAATTTGCACTGCTGTTTGTAGAAAAATAGGATACATACACTTTTCTGTCTGAATTTAAAAAAAACAGTTAAAAATACGTGTTTCCAGGGTTAAAAAACAGTTTGAAGGCTTAGAAGTGGGAGTTTGTAAGCAATTTGCAATTTCTTAATCATAAAAATGAGCTATAAATGAATCTGCTGATTTTTTTTTGAAAGCTAAACTTCTCACATTTTTAATTATGGAATTAATTTTGCTAATTTATATCCTATTTTCATTAGATATAAATTAAATCCATTTTGTGTGTCCGTTCATTGGGTTTAACTGAGAGCAATGTTCTGCTGAATAAAGTTTAAAATTAAGTCATTTTCAATTCCTTGAAAGAACCAGGGATTGGAAAAATAGTATTTGTACAGCCCTTAATTTAATCAGTAACGGGGCAACTTATCTCTTTTCTTTCTGTTTTAACACTTTTATGAAAAAAAAAAATTAATTATGATAATAAATAGTATTATCTATAAGCCCAATCTTGGATTGTTTCGTATGTTATAAATTGTTAACCATAGCTTGCTTGTTGAACAACAAAACTTGAAGATTATAATCTACATCATTTAATTGGAAAATATTACATTTTTAAAGAAAAAGTGAGGGAATTTTTTGTTTTAAGAATCTTTTCATAATCATGCTTAAAAATAAGAAAAATAAAATGAATTTTTTTAATTTTTTAACTCCAATAATATTTATGATCAGTATTCATTGCAATCAATTAATCTATACATACATCATTAATGAATTCAAATATTACTAGATTCCACGTATGAAAAGCTCAATGACGTCAAATTCGAAGGGATTTCTTCCATGACTTGTGGAAGGAGTGGAGGAACCCTGGATAAAAAGAAAAATCGACATGACACAGGAGTTACTGGTCTCCACCACTCCACTAACACTCTGCCCAAAAAACAGCCCTCAATTTATATATCTCCAAAGCATTCCACTCTCAAAAAAACACAGGTAGTAGACATGTAACTTACTTTCAACTATTTCACAAGGGACAAATAGAGCGTTTAAAAATGACGTCATGATTTGTATCATAAATTGAAGTGACGCCATGTTGGGAACATATTATGTATTAAAATAAATTGTCAAATTTCCCACTATAAAATCTCTAGGAAAATGAAAAACATGGATAAAAAATCCCAATAAAATGGCTATACTTTACAGTTTGTTTAAGAAAATAGTGGACTATCAATGTAAGATAATTGAAGAAAAATATATAATCCATGCAAAAAAAAAATAATTTAATTTTACTGGCTACACTATATAAAGTTGACTATGACAATGGGACTGAATAATTAAAGGATTTGATCCTTGAACACTAATTAAAAATCTTTTTTTTATTATAACTCATATCTTAGTATGTATTTAAAGAGTAAAAGCTACAGTCCGTTTTATTTATGAGCCCAATTGTGACTTCCAAATACTGAGTATTAGCTCACTATTTTCCTTCATCAATCATGAAGAAACAAGGGTTTTTATTCCTATAAAGTAGTATTTTTTCTTTCAAAGGGTCGACTTTCACAATGATGACGTCATATACAAACGCTCCTTTCCAAGGGGGGGGGGGGGAAATATTTTGACATTGACTTTGAGATTTGCAAAGACTCATGTATCATTGGACTCAAATGTGATCCTTAAAATATAAATATCAAATACAAACAACTCATTATCCACCTTAAAATACAATCTGAAAATTATACAAAAGAAAGATTAGAACTTAAACATGCTATAAGAGTTTTTAATAAATACAAAAATGTGTTTACTCTTTACGTATCCTGTTTTTAGTGTGTCTCTGAATATCAAAAAAAAATTGAGGCTTTTGTTTTGAAAAATCCCCATCTCTTATTTAGAAAATAAAAAGCTAAGCCTCTCGAAGGTGTACATATTATACGATTCAATGTGTTTAAATAACAAACAAACAAACAACAACAGTATCTTAATATTTATAATCTCACACACCTTCTTCATAATTTAAAGCAGCTTACACTAGGCATTATCAAAGCTGTGAAAACATGTTGTGAAATGATGAATCCATCATCAACTTTTTTTACAAATTCACTATCCCAAGAGTTGACTTTTTTGTTCGCTAGGGGAGCTGAATGACTCTTTATCTAGCTGACTTATCTCCAATAATTTACCTTGTACCTTGAATTAAAACCAAGTCAATTTGGCAAAGGAAAGGCAAATGAATATTTCAAAAATACTTCAAAAACGGACTGCAAACGAAAAAACAAGAAAATATCCCTCTCAGCTAACAAGGTTGTTTTCCTACTTTGTTTTATGGCTTTATGTATTATGAACACTTGACTTGTTTCAAGTAACGTTATAAAACCCAGATACACAGAATGCATTTGTTATATTATTGAGGATAGATTCGTAGCTAAGGAATGACTTTTTTCCCGCGGGATGTCGTTTTTGAAGTGTGTATACACTTCAAATATTCAAATATTGTATACTTTTTTTTCCTTCGCAGAATTCACCTTGTTTTTATTGAGTTACCAACGAGTGAGTTGATGGAGGCTCTGTTCTTAAATATGAAAGAGTTGAGCTCCTCGAACATAAAAGGAATCAACTCTTAAACAAGTGAACTAATACAAAAATTCATAACGTACGTCTTTGTTTCATCATTTTATTATATAACTTGACGGCCTGACGGTATCTAAACATTCCAAAACATTCCATAGGTTTGTTTGTTTTTCAAATGTTTTATTATCTTTTTGAAAAGTGGAGGTTTCGAGAGGACACGAAAAATTAATTCCTCGTAAGCAAGGGAGGACAGGGAGCCCTCACTTCTTAATATTTTACAAGAAGTTTGAAATTAATTAGTTAATGTGTATTCACCACAAACTAGAATAGGCTTCCTTATCTCCATAAGTCATCATAGAAGTTAGTTTCTTTTTAGTTACTTATCACCTCACAAAGAGCACAATCTTCTTGATCTGATCAGTTTAGAAATTGGATAAACATTTGGAATGATTAATGAGCAAAACTGATTTCAATGTCAATGTCAAAATAATAATAATAATAAAAAAAAATCGTTTTCATCAGTATTATTTTCTACTATTTCTTTAAGACATTAATTAAGATATAATATATATATATATATATACATAATTCTTTTAATTTGTAGATGATTAAGAAATGATGCAACTGTTGATAATGTCAAGTTCTATACAGAACCTATGCACTCACAAACTCAATAATCCTAATCAATTTAATTTTAATGACTACCATATTACAGCTTTCTAATGATAACTATAAATAATTTACATCACAATTATTTTTTAATTCATAAATGTATTTTATTTATTTTTGAAAGTCATTTTGCCAATTTAACTATAAATTAAAAAAACCTTTAGAAAGTAAAGTTTTTGCTTTGAACTCAATTTAAACCTACGCAATGTGATTAACTATTTAAATATAAAATATAATTAGATATGTACATGGGGCTAACCCAAGTATTTATATTGCTTTAGATCAACTTACAAAATTTTAATTATGTAAGGCCAGTAGTAGTTACAAATGAACAAAATTGTGGATACAGTTTTCCTGAACATATTTTGTTTCATTTTAATTTGAATTCAAATACTTAAATAGATATTTGTTTATACAGGTCATTTTGCTTCTTTCCCCCCCCCCCTTTTAAATGAATGATTTAGAGATCAATTAGTACTAATCAGTATATTAACATATAATTTAGCGTAAAAATGATCAAAATCTGACTTTTTAAAACAACACGGGTCAACAGTCAAAAATCCTAAGGGGTATAAGTATAATGAAAGTTGTTCAATTTTGTACACTGATTTCAAATCTGTATTTTTTGTTTTGTTTTTTTGAAGAGTTCAACATTTTTCCAAAAATCGGACTCTACCTTTTGAGCTAATTTGCTCAATTGTTTCAAAACTTCAACTTCAATTTAAGGCAATACACATTTTGTGCAATAACAAAGCCCGTATTGTTTTTAATGTAGATTTCATTTCATGTCTTTAGGTTAGTAGGTCCAAAAGTCGTTCAAAAAGCTTGTACTTGACGAAGGGTTTCAGCTAATTTTGTAATCCGTCTGGCAGCTAGTACTTTTTGATGCTCTACCGTGAGTCTTTAATTTCCAAAAATGTCATCAGTTGTTATTACATAAAATAGGGATGTTATACAAAAAAAAAAAAAAAAGGTTATATTCTAACAGCTTGTCATTTCAAGTTTTATGATATTCAACATTGAGCTGTGTGACAGTATCATGGTAGTAAGGGGTGGGAAGAAGAGGGAAAATGAGATATTTCTATAAAAGAAATTCCCATTCGTTTTCCCGCTCTTTGTGTCTCCAGTATCTATTTTTTTAAAGTTGAGGCTTGATTGTTAATTGGCTAAAGCATTTATTTGTTAAAGTTTGACGAATCCTATGCTATGAAATGTTCAATAACCAAATGGTTATTTAGGAGGGTGCACTATGTTTAAATGCTTGAAAATATGCATCCTGTTCAAGAATTATGGAGTGTATTTATAATAATATATAATGTTTAATAAGCAGAAAGCAATTAAAAGTACGCTTTGCTTGACCTTGTTACTAATACTAATTTAATTGATTTTATGATTTAGAATGCATTTCATAGTACTTAAAAATCAAATTGTAAATTACTTATTGAAATAATATGTTCCATTCAATGGAAAATTATAGCAATAATATTCCATCTTAATATTTTATATCTTTAAATTAGAGCATACTCAAATAATTAATTAAGAAATCGTGAAAATTTTACTGTTATAAAATCATATTTTTATGAACCATATAACAAACTACTAAAATTGTTTCCTTACTAAAGTTATCATTCTGACAGCTGATAATCTAGTATTCACATATTGTCTTGCAGAGGAAGTTAATATTTTATTTTTATATTTGATGGGTTATTAATTTTCCAAGTGTTTTTTTGTTTTGTTTTATGACTATAACAAAATTTTGATGTTTCTTTAAATAAAAAGTAAATAAAAATTACATACTATAACTAAACTTTTTTTTGTCTTTATGCATTAACTGTTTATGGATTTTCTTTTTCTTTATTTCCATTGTAATAAAAGTCAGAATAAATTAGTTTTAAAAACACTTGAACAAATACTTATCAATGTAAAAGTATGAATTTCAAGAAGTAATTAATATAACTTATGAATAAGAGTTGTCAAAATGATAGTTTTTGTAGAATGTTTATTAGTCAATAGGTAATTATTGTTTTATAATATTGTAATTTAAATGTACAAAGTAAAATTGAATTAATAGTATGTTGACGATGTGATGTATATTTACATTTTAAAAACCGTCAAAATGACGACTATGATGCTAACAAAAATTAACAAAATTAACTACCAAAAGAACTCCTATAAAATAATACAAGCCAATAGCACTACTCAAACCCTTACTCATAAATATATTTTGTCATCTGTCTTTGACAATTTATATATTTGTTTTCTTAAGTTTTTGTTGTTTTTTTTAAAAAAAAGGCCACGTTTACCTTCTCAATCATTGCCTGTTGATCTTTCTCTCCTTTTATAATGCCACAAAGTCATTAACTTTTATATAACACAGAATACTTCGTACATGCAAAAATAAATAAATATTTTTTGCATACATATATATAAATAAAAACAGAACCATATAATAAATGAGGCATTACGAAAAAAAAAAAAAAAAAAGAATATTTGCAATGAGGGATAGAATTAATGTTTTTTTTTATTATTATTGACTCAGTCCCATATTCATTGCAAATATGTATATATATATATATATATATATATCTTTTTCGAGCTTTTTTTTTTTTGCTTTCTAATCTGAGATACAAGATGGATTTAAAAGTTAAATTTTTTGCAGAGTTTTTTTTGAATTTTTTATTAATTACTTATCCGGAATTGAGCAAGTTCCGAGTTCATGCAAATAAAAGTATTTCTCCTCTCTGGATTTTGCTTTTATTTAAACTGCATTGAAAATCTCATTTTTTTTTTTTTTGATAGATTAAGTTTGTAGCTTATATATGCCCTTGAATATACATAGATATTATAAAATAAAAATGACAGTCATGGCTTATATATGTATTTGTGTAAATTTGGAATGAAAATGTGGCCCTTACATTTAAAAAAAATAACAAATTAACTCCATACGTGACCAACAAATTGAATTTAGACAATTTGCTACTCATTCATAGACATATATACATATATATATATATATATATATATATATATATACATATATACATATATACACAGTGGTTCTTAAACTGGGTTCGATCAGTCAGATTCTGGTTGTTTGGTTCACCTCACTCGTATGGTTTGTAACGTGACCCTCTCCTTAGCCATCATTTTTTTTATTATTCTTTTATTAACTACGAATGGTTTGATGAACGCATGTATGAAAATACTTGTGGGGCCTCAGTACCTTAAATAAGGTTAAGAACCACTGTATTAGATCTTTATTTTTTCCTGAGTGTTTTTTGGTTTTATTTATAAAATAGTAATATTTAGTTTAGTAATATTTTATCTTTTTGAATTCATCAAGTGTGGGATTTGAAAGCCTATTATTATTTTATGGCACAAATCCTAATAATGATTCATACTTTCCATATACTAATCAAAATATTTTTTAGTGTGCCTTTAGAATAATAATTTTTCATACGACGGAATAACGTTTAAATGTTACACGTATCCTGTTTATTTTTTGTTTTTCTTAGCATGCTGTTTATAGTCTAAAACATTGGTTTACAAATAAATGTTCATCTTAGCCGAATTTGACAGAATTAGTTAAATGTCAGGGATCAAATGATATTACTCAAATGATAAATAGCTTTGATTTTTTTTAAAAAAAGACAATGTTAAATTGTTGTTTTGTCTTGTTTTGCATCTATTTTTGAGAGGCTCATGGTGTTTTTTTTGGGGTTTTTGTTTTCTTTGCATATTTTTTATGTACTTTAAGTATAGAGTTATTGTCATAATACAAAGCTTACATAAATATACAGGCATGCCAATATCAGGGTTATATTTAGGCATGCTACATACTCAATAGTAACCCCCCTCCCCTTTTGACAAAGAACAAAATGATGAAACCAAAAGACATCACATGCAAAATTATGTTTAGAATTACGTATATTGAGAGGACGTACATCCATACGGGGTTAGTCATAAGTTTTAAACCTCTTCTACCTTTGTCATGCTTATTAGCAGAAAAAGAATTCCGGAGCAATACTCATACTTTATACAAATGTAAGGACATCAAGTCAATTTTATCAAAGCCTTAGGAACTCTACATATAGGCTTCAGTACCATAAAGTTAGAGAGTTCTTAAGATTTGGTAGACTTTGTAAAATAAATGGCAACCCCAAAAGTGGTCGCCCTTGAACTGGTTCATCCTGAAGTAACGTGAAGGAAATTCGATGTAAAATTTTTGCAAAATGATTATAAAAATCTCAATTAAAATTTAAAATATGATTTATAGAGAGAGGGTTTTTCAATTGGAGGAGGCATTTATATGATAAAGATAAAAGAAATTTAATTTTTAAAAAAATCACATTATAAAATCACTAATTATAATTACTCTTTAATTAATTAAATATGAAATATATATATAGACTCTTATTTCAATTAACTTTATATAAAATTGATGAATAAAAAGTAATTTAATTATATAGATAGCTAATTTGGTTATTTTAATATCCAATCCTCAGAAACTCTTTCTAATATTTCTCTCACAGCCTTGAGATAAGTTGTTTTTTTTATGTTTTAAATATACAAAATAATGAGCTTTCTAACATATTTTCTCCATTCTATAACAATAATAAGCATGATATAGCAAATGAGTACCAAGATTTGAGTCAATCATTAGTTCCATTTTTCAAATCTATCCGCCAACATTGAATATATTGAATGAATTTTCTTTAATTATTCTTTATTTATTTTATCAAGCAAAATAAATCACCTACTCATTTTTACATAATATAAAATGTTACAAAGATTGTAAAAAAAATTTAATACCTTAAGCTGACTGCCTTTATAAAGGTACAGAGAAAGAAACAACATTCCATTGTTAATCATTTAAAATTGAACTGAAAATTGATTTTGCGTAGTTTTTAGTCATAATGCTCTTAGATACAATAGTTGGAACAACTAATTGATTTTTTTATGTGTGTGTGTGTGTTTAATTGTTTTGTTGTTTATGATACAGAAAGTATCCAAAATTGTTGTAAATGGCTCAAGAGGCAAGAACACACAAAATATAAACTTCCACTTAAGATTGATATATTTACACATTGGGTGTAACTCAAATGATCATAATAAGATAATTCTCGTAACTCTATTAATACTAATCGCTAATACTTCTTCTAACCTCCTTGCTTTACCCCCCTCACACCAGACGCATAAGGAGGTCATGTTTGCGGATGAAGTCCTCTACAAACCAGAGAATAGTAATCGAATGGTTGTATACCCACAGTATCATCGGCAAGAAGAGAGTGAGAGTAAAGAGACCTCTCCGGATGATGGATATGCGAGACCCCAAAATTTAAAAGTGGTAAAAATATTCTCTACATACTAAATAATTTGGCCAGAGAGATTTTATTTTATTTCATTTTATTTTACAGAGCTACAAGGACATAGAAAAAGAGCATTTTCCCTTCAATGAGGCCGTTCCTGCTCCGACAATCATCAATCGGTTAAGTGAGGTCATGATGATGGATGATAAGGATGATGACAGTTTGGATGAAGAGGATGACTCCATCTTAAAACCTATCAAGCTACTATGATTCATTTTAAAAAGGAGTTTCAACAGACAAACTAAGAAATAACACCATTTGTGATATTTGAATGTTAGTGAATGATTTTTTTTTTCATAAATAAGAAAAGAAAAGACACTTAGATAATCGAATATTTTTTATTTTTTTTTTTAAATATTGGTTCAAGGATCTTATTTCTAATATATAAATACATAACATATTAGACAATGCAGTTTATTTAATAATCTTTTGATATACAAATACCTTAACATATATATATGAACTGAATTGTTGTATGTTATCAATAATTTAATCTTTATCAATCTTTTTATAACAATACACTATTTACACTGTAGAGCTGTTTTATTTTATTTACATATAAAATATATATATATGTATATAAAGAATGACATGAAGATATAAAAAAGCATTAATTGTCTTATCTGCATGCTTCCTTTGTTATTGTTGTTGTAAATTCATCAGTTGACACACATTAATGGATGACTCTGATACGCTCAAATTGGTCAAAAGTCATAATTTTGCATTAGAATCAATAGCCTCCGTAAAACGGGAAAACCAACTACGAAGGTGTGATTGCAGTCATCTTGTTTAAATTTGTTGCCTACTAAATGATGTACATAATTTAGTTACCTCATGCCTTTTAGTAACTGTCTCAACTTTCTTAAAGTTTTAAATATACTCAATAGAACCTCCTTTTATGAACTTTTTATGGACAACCCGCCCGTTATACAGCAGTGTTTATCTGGATGTAGGTGTCATTAAAGTACTTTCTTTTTTTTCATTGGAAAAACAGATCTTCAGGACTGGAGAAAATGTATTTTTTTTGTGCATTTTTGAGAATTGATTTTCCCAGCTTTTATTTTTAATTTCCTTTTTACTTTCTATCACATTTTCACATTAGTTCTACTCTGCTTCATACTAGTTAAAAAAGCTGTTCTAAAGTATTGTGTGTAACTTTTATGTACTTAGTAGTAGTTAGTATATTTGTAATTACGGATTCCTTCATTTTAATAACAGGGAGGGGGGGGGGGGGGAAGAGTACAAAATGATTTATTGCATAAAAAAAAAAAAAACTCATTATATTTTTTTGAAAAAGCATACCGAGAAAATTATACAAATTAAAATGAATTCACCCACCTGAAAAAATCATAGAAACTAATGCAGTTTGAATTATGGGCTCTATTTGAATCATGTATCTTACACGCTAATAAATAATACAAATTCCTGACTATCAATTCACATTTAACAATGGTTAACAGACAACAAAGTGTCTACTCTACCTTTAACTCTCTGAACTTTATGTTACAAAACGATAAGGAATATAAAAAACTTCAATAGTTTTTTTCAAATCTTCATTCAACTTTTAATCCGTTTGTCAAAGAGTTGAATGGAAATAATATAGAACAGGGTATGTTAATCTACAGCCTTTGTGCGGCTTGCGGCTCTTGAATATGCTTAATATATCACTCAAATTAACATGACTGCGAGATGCATCGGCTCTCAAACGGCTTTCGCCTTAAAAAAAAGCTTTAGTCTATTCAATAGTAGTAAAGAGCATGAAATTTTAAGGACATGTGGTTCTCTATACTAACAATGTCGTAACTAAATTATCTCTCCACATACCTGATCTAAAATAACTTCAATGTCACGGCACTTGATGATTCTATATGCTAAATTATGTAGAAGTGACAATGATTGAACCAATTATCAAAAGACCTAAATATTGATTATTTTTACTATCGTTTGATGATGAAATGTAGTCAAGACTATCTCATAAAGGAGTGTGCATATGTTATGTACAATCTTGATGAATCTAACTCAAACATGCTGAAGGTTATTGAAGCAAAAGTTCTTCAAACTCTTCTTGCCTCCCCTAAATACACCTTTATATTCATATTCTGTTTGTAAAATATTTTTTTTTTCTGGACAAACCTTTAGTTCCATAGCTTTTTTATAAAGTATCTATTTGCACAGAAAATAAATAAAATATATATATTAAAATATAAAAATAAAATTAAATATATATTTGAAACGACTTTATATCATTGAAATTTATCAATTTCTTAACATTTTATCATGTATAATTGAATTCCCCATGCATTAATTAATGTTTGCATTACTCTCAAATTAACGTCAATGGGTATTTAAAAGAAAAAAGATATTCGAGTAGGTATACTTCATCATTAAAAATACTGAACCTTGTAGGATCTGAACGGAAGTTGTTTAAAAAAGTGGTAAAGTAGTATCCGTCAACTTCTAAGGAATACTTGAAAACAAATTGGCGGTTATTCGGGAAATTTTATGCGAAATGTACAGAATAATTAATACCTAAGATATGATGCAATTAAATCAATACGTCTATAGCATATCTACATTCTAAATTAATAACTTGTTCTCTTTCTCTCTCTCGCATTTATTTATTGATCCAAAGCTAAATGATTTCTGCTTTAAATGTGATGCCTTGAAAATAAAATAAAAACACTTGAGATGTTATTCACTCTTCACGTGAAAAATTCTCTGCAAAACATGTGACTTTTCGCTTTTAATTTTTTTTTTTTGAAGTACCAAAATATGACTCCTGCATCAGCCAATATGTAAAATCAGGGGCTCTCAACCATTTTTTGATCCGCTTATTCCATTCACTCTTTGTAACAGTTTAATATAGTCTTATCATTTTTTTTTTCTCTTACATTTGCACTCCCATCGTTATAAATGGATTTGTTCGTCATTTTAAATCATTTGTCAGACACATATTCACAATATTCTTTAATATGTGATACATTTTTATAATTTTTCCACATAACAAAAGCTGTCTCAAATCCACTGAATATACGAAAATCCAGCGCACATCTCAACTTTTCCTCTAAAAAGTAAAGAAAAGAAAAGACTCAAAAATTATATGGTAGTTGATCAATTTCATCATTCGCCGCCCCAGCTGTTGTTGAACTATTCTTCATGTATGTTATTGAAGTAGTAGAGATGTTCACAGCTGAATAAGATTTTATTCGAATTCAGTTTGGAGAACAATAGTGAGGTAGGAGAGGTAATAGTTCAACAGGAAGCAAATTTTTGTTTGTTGTTGTTGTATAAATATCATGGGGAGATCTGAAATAGTTGATACAGAAGAGAGTTGAAAAATGCCCTTTTTCTTGAAACTATATTTTTGTATGAACATTTGTCTATGAAATGTTGGTAAATTTGTCCATATATTTTTGTACAAAATTATCGTGATAATTTGAATATAAATTTTCTTTTCTTTCAAGTCATGCTCATCTACCAAAATGATCTCCTTTAGAAAATATAAGGGAGTACGTATATAAAGATCCGTATTGAATGGACAGTTGAAACAATCCTTGCTAAAGAGTTCTTTCAGAAAATTTATTTGATCACGAATAGAGTGAAGTTATATATATATTCTAGCAAATTGCACAGTTTTTTTACAACTACATATAGGCTAGTGTGCTTTTGTCAATAGTTAAAAAATTAATAGTCAGATTCTTCGAGTCTACAATGAATATAATGGCCATTAAAAATATTTTATAAAGTTAAGGATTCTTCTTATTCTTTAAAGAAATGAATGTGCAACCATCCCTAGGCAAAATAAACCCGTGATCTCTCAAGATCTTTAATAAGCAATTTAATAATTTTTGAACTACATTTAACTCAAAAGTCTATCAGACAAATTTCTCAGCGATTTCCCTGTTTGTATCCAAATGATTCTTACAGAATGGCAACTGAAGAAATGGAGAAAGGAGTTACTTCTGGAGATTTCACTGAATGAATGAACCAATAGTCACTCCTTTACACAATAGAAATAGAATAATATCCAGGGAGCTTATATGTTTGTGCATAACTAGTCAATTTTAATAACTAATCCAGAAGAACAAGCTTGACATACTGACATGAAGATAGTTGTTAATTAAATTCAAAAGAGGAGAGTATCACTCCTAAAAGAAAATTAATTTCATAAGCATAATATCTAAGAAAACGTTTTTGAACAAAAGTTTAAGAACTAAAAATTGTTCTTATAATTTTTTCAGAGTTCATTTCCAACTTGTGCTCTTGTGTGGCTCTCCAGAGCCATTTCTTAATGTGATTGTCCTGACACTTTAAACTAAGGATCTCAACTCTTTCAAAAAATATATATTAATCCTATTACTTCTATCTAAATCACAAGACAAAGATCAAGAAGGTATTTAGATTTAAATAATTCCTCTCTCAAAAAAGAAAAGAAAAAAAGATACAAGGAACATTTTTTTCTATGTGTCCATAACCCTTCAAAATCATGGTCTTGGTGTCAAAACCAAAGCAAAGCAACTGAAAATAATAGTTTCCTTTTTTTTAAAAAAATAAGCCAAAATAATAATTTTTTTTCTTTTGATCTTGATTCCTTAAAGTTTTGACGACAAAACTGGCTCCAACCATCCCTGTCTTGAGTTGAAATGATTAACACTTAAATGAAAATTATGAAAAAAATAGGTCATAACATGTTAAAAGTCCATTCTAACATGCGTGACTTTTAATAGGTTGATAGACAGATGTAAAAAATGGATTAGTCTAGTCTGAACCATCTCAAAGATACTAATCAACAATTCAAATGGTTGTTTTTTTCCTTCTACGTATGTATATACTTACATATATTCATTTGTAAATTAAAAAGAGAAAAGCAATATCAAGAATAAAACGGTCACATATTTTGTCAGGATCTCTCATAAATATTTTATATTATGAAAACCATGTTTAATATCCACTTTAAATTACCCTAATGATATAACATCCATACATAAAGAGAACTACATATATATGCTTGTAAAAATAATGCACCAGAATCTAAAAAATATATGGTATCGATTACGTGGGATAAATTAAATAAATGGTCTAAAGATGCATTTACGTAGAGGGTATGTTTATACACAATAAATTATTTATAGTTTTAGAAAAATAAAATATAAGCATATAAAAAAGTATATGTAATGTTATTGTAAAAGGATATTATCATATCTACTGGATCAAGTAACAAAAAATGGTTCAAAATAAATAAAAAAAAACACACAAATACCAATATATTTTTCAGGTTAGTACATAGTTCTTCAAGTGCCTTTAAAAACCTTTGTAAATTCTCATGTTTCAAAATAACTACAATATGTTTGTTGTATCACTTTAATTAATTTTTTTTTTTAAATATTATGTTCTATCAAAAAGGTCAAATTGAAAAGGTTTATTATTTAGCCAGGAAAATACATTTTAAAGTAACATAATGGTAAGAAATTAATAATTTATTGGGACTTGAAAAAAATTCATATTTAATGAAGTTTTTCATTACTTATATAATTTATATAATTTGTTGGAGGGAAGCTTTTCAAAACTTATGATGCAAGGTGGTCTATGATAAAAAAAAAAAAAACAACTTATCAAGAAATAATTTGAGTGTATTGAATCATTGTTAAAGGTACATAATGAGTTAAAAGAATCTACGAAACGATGTTGTGATCAAAGTCACATATCTCAAAAATAAGAGAAGACATAGACTTTGAGGGAAAAAAGACTATGAAGGATTGAAGATGAGGAAGACAAAAACCAATACTTTGAAAAGTCGAGACCTAAACTCACATTACGCGTATGAAATATCTATAACTAAATTAGATTGAATAGCTATTTAAATTGTTCTCCCTATATGTCAGACATTTTTTACTCCAATCAAAAACTTCCATCAATGTTAAAAAATTTTTTTGTCTCTGTTACAACAATCAAATGTTCAAAAGCTCATCTTAATTTTGAATTTTAATTGCTTAATGTAAAGAAATTTAAACGTCATTTAATATCGTTCTATAGTAAAGTATATTTTTTATTAATCAGATACATAAATTTTTTTTTTCTTCTCTTCATCATATTGAACATTTAAATTAATTTATACGCTAAAAGAAGCTTTAACTAGCAAAATATAAACTAAATTCTCGGAAGATTAGCATTTAAAACACATCTAAGAGTGCTAGGAAATATAAAAAGTAAAGTTTATTTATTGTACGGGTGAAAATATACAATTTATGCATTATTCATATAATTCTTTAATGCACTAAATACATTTTGGTTAATATAAGTTTTACAAAATATTATTTACTGATAAATCAAGAGCAACACCTTCAGCCTTTCTCCACTCAACTCAATAGTCTTTAGCAGGCAGCTACAATAGCATTAACCATTAAAATATATAATGATTTACAACATACTTAACACCAGCATATATATATATACATATATATTTATCCTATTTGGCAAGTCTCTTATGTGCTAGATTTGGTCGTTAGCTATAATAACTAATATAATTTTTCTTTCATCATATATAACTTACACAATATCAATGATGATTTAAAATATAAGTAACTGAATAAAATACACAATTACAGAAAAAACAAACAGAAAAGTTTTTGTACTTTTTTTTAAGTTTTAAAATTAGAATTACCGTATATACTCGCATATACGCCGACCTCCTAAAACTGCTTTAAAATGGCCAGTTTTTGCAAAAACCCGCATATAAGCCGATTTGATGTTCTTCGATACGCCATGTGACCCTCGTCCCCCCTCCCACGCGCTGCCTACCAATTGGCTTCCTCTGATTTCCCTCTTCGACTGCCTCTGTTTGAGCGTGTTATTTCTAAGAAATCCCAACCGTGTACCAATGACGTCAGCTTCATCATTAGCTCTAACTGGTTAACGCTCGCCACTGGTGACACACAACCAAATAAAGAGTCAGATAGCGATGAAAACGTGTGGGCTGGAAAATTGGCATTAGTATTTGTCCTTCTGTTCATTTTGTTTTATGCGCACATAAGCCGACCCCTGATTTCAGCATTGTATTTTATACTTCTAAACTCGGCTTATATGCGAGTATATACGGTAAATAATGACAAAAGTCAATAAATATTTGCAAATCATTTTTGTATTCAAAAAATGGATCCAATGGGACTCACTGGCAGTTGAAGTATTTTCTGAAAAAATGTAAGTCTTGTAGATATACTTTGGAGTCAAGTGGGGCTTGCTTTTATTGACGTCACACTCCCATGATGCACGCTGTATGCATTTTTCCTATCATGCAAAAAGAACGAGGTCTCAAAAGTATGTGCTATTTGGAGAGTGAAGTGACCAATTAAACTTCCCTCAGACATTGATTTTCTTTGCACATAATTTTACTGTCATTTTTGGAGTGTGTGTACAGAAGAAGCTTCATTCTCTTTTGTAGTTGCCACCCCAAGGAAGTAATTTGTATCTAAAAACATAGATGTTGGCAGATTCAATAAGTATGTAGCTCCTAGGGATCCAGAGAAAGTGATGATGTTAGCCCTTTCCAAGCCATTTGGCTCGGAGCTATGACTCATGGACATTATATGTTGACTCAAAGATTCTGACATTTTCATCAATCTCAGCGATAATGCAGTCAGTCCCTATCACACTCTAATTTGCCTTCAAGTGTCTCTTGGTGTGTTGCCTCCGACTAAGTAAAGTCTTGTGCCCCTCCCTAATGTCATTCCTTACTCAATTCTTTGGTAAGTTTACTTATAGCTGAGATTTCAACCTTGCTATTTACAAATTTAATCTTTAAAATGTGTTGTTGTTATCTAAACACACATAAATGTGAACAGTTTCAACTCTGTAGTTATATAAGTAGAATATCACTTTGACTGATAGAAGGTAAATGAAACATAATAATAAAGGTTCTTTTCTACCTATTTAAGCGCTGTGTTATAAATTCCTTGATGCGTCAGCCACGAATGTGCTTACAAAATTTATTTCTTTACATAATTTCTTTACATTAACAATAATAATTGCGTATTGTTTTTACTCTCATCCTTGAAGATATAATAGGGATTCACAACAACGAATGTCTCGCGGTTCACTTGAGGTTTGAGTAGCAAATATAACTACTGGGTTTTGAAAGGTCTTTTTTCTTTCCTCTCTTTCTCATAAAAAAAAAAAAAAAACAGAATTAAAATGAAGCTATCGAAAGGAAGCTACACATTTAGAAAAGGGACTACAGGTGACAAAGGATTGGGAATCAATGTTATATAATAAGGTATATCTGATTTTGTAGAACAAAATATCCAAAATGATCCATGACTCAAAATGAAATCAAATATTACTTTTGCCATATCTTTAATTATATCAATCCTGATATTTGATTGAATCCCTTACTGTTACTATTTTCTCTATGGATTTGGAAGGTTCCATTTCGTCAGCTTCCCCCCTCCCTTCCTGTTTCTCTCTCATTGAAACTGAATCATCATGGGACATACTTTTGATTAAAAATTTCTTACTCAAAATATGCATTGAAGGGGAAGGAAACAGGAAAAAGTTGGCGGTTTTTTATTTATTTGAACATTCATAATTAGATCTTATTGGATCGATAGAAGCTCATAAAAGAATGAAGTGGAACAGTTACCATGATGATAATATCTTCAAGGCTTTCCTAAATGACTTTCTCTAATCAAAATGTCACTTTAAAAGTATATTTATGCACATTGCACACATAGGTAGAATGATGTGGCCCAATCATTTGTCCATATGTTGGTTAAATACGTAGTTAAAGATTATTTTAATGCACGCCCAAGCAAGTCTCAAGCAAGTAAAAAAGAAGTCATCTCCAAGCAAACAAAGTCTGTGCATAAACTGATAATGTGTTCCTCGTTTCATCACTTTCTTTTTTTCGCTTGTGGCAAGGATATATGTACTTAGCAAGGATATATTAATATATATATATATATATATGCATCACTTATTTCAATTGATATTTCATCTTCATTAGAGCAAATTAATTTAAACGTACATAATATCTTGAGTATGTAGAATCGATCAAGAATTATACTTAATTTATTCACTGACACACATAGGATTTTGTTTCGAAAAAGGTGGAAATTCCCTCTGTTGTTCATTGTACATTGAAGTCCTATGCAAATATTCAATTTGTGAAGAATTGACAAACATTCTTAGCACAATACTTCTCTAGCGTCAGACCTTCTATAATCCATTAACATTAGGGATCACACAACACCAACTTCTATTATCAATTTATCCGGTAAGCCCAAGCATATTTCAGTTTCCTTTGTTTAAACATGAAATACAAATTGCATAAAAATACAATTTATAAAATCATAATTTGCAAAAATCCAATCAATCCTCTCTCTCGTTATCCATTGATTCCATTGTACGAGGCGTCAAGATACTTGGATACATAAGGAAAACATTTTCTAGTCTTGTTTTAATATTAAAGTAAAGGTGAAAATTACATTGGAAATTCGTTAAGAACTTACAGCTTTTAACCCTGGACGTTTTTTTTTTTTTTTTTTTTTTTTTTGATGTGATATAAAATATGTATTGACTAATAATAAGATATCTATTATACGACGTAATATTTTTAACGTTCATATCCATGATGAGGAAGGGATACCGGGTGATGAAACACTCTTCATAAAGACCCTATGAGGACTCATGAAGGAACACTATTCCTTTCATTGGATATCCATGGCCCTTTGATCCCACTCTTTCCTCTGAGTTACCTTGTAATTAAATAATTAAATGTTTTTGAATTTGGTTATCTTTAGCTGACTTCAGTGTCTTCTTCTTCTGCGTGCTACTACTACCGTCTATATAACTTGTTTTTTATTAGCTCAACCGTGAGTCTTAGATTTCTAGCGAATTTTTGCTCAAAATTGGATGAAAATTTACACACTTTAACGGACGATTTCTTCAAAGTTAAAGGCTCTTATCGGGCGCTTGACATCTTGTTTGAAAGCTGTGGGTCACAGCTCTTTAATGCACTCCTTATTAATCAATTTCATGTAATATTCAAGGAATTATTAAAGTACAAAGAATTTGACCAACTTTTGGGCCTACTCCGGCACCCTACGTCCCTAGGAGTCCTTTTAGGTCAAAACAAAGGCTAGAAATGGAATTTACATAAAAAACACTAGCCAATCAATTTTTTTAATGCTCAAAATGTGTATCCTTTTAGGCTTAAATTGAAGCTAAAGTATGAAAATGGGCCAAATTAGCTCAAAAAGTAGGGACCGATTTCTCGAAAACCGTCGGACTCTCGAAAAAAAAATTACAGATTTGAAATCAGTGTGCAAAACTGAGTAACTTTTATTATACTCATATACCCTTTAGGATTTTTGACTCTTGACCAGTGATATTATCTTCAACACAAGAGTTCTAAATTTTAATTGAAAGTTTTTTTTTCGGTTCTCATTTTACTGTACAAGTTACAATTTACTCATTTAGATAATTGCAAATATTTCTAGAAAAAGCTTTCAAGTATAAGTGTACATTAATAAATATTACATAATCACTAGTATTTTTAAAGAGTCACGCTCTAAAATTTTTTACACAACTACGCATGGACAACTTTTTTAATACACAGATAAATTATATGTGATACCGTGACTGATATTGAATTTATTTTAAATTCAATACAAGGGATGGACAGTGATGAATAATTTGATGGAAGGGGGTAGCAGAGCCTGAAGAGCTCCTTTCTTAGTGTTAATCAATCAATCCCCTTAGTTGAAAATAAAGAATAAATAGTTTGGTAAAAAAGTGTTGAACACATTTAATTTAATTTTGTATCAAATTCCATTCCCCCTCACTTATTGAATTTGAAAGTGAGATAAAATATATCTATGGAAGGGGATAGGTTCTAATATATTATTTTGTAGGAATACATATATTGGATCTACTTGGTCATTTTATTGCAAACGACTCATTGCACTAGAAACACTCAAGGACTGCTTCTAAGGTATTTTTAATGTCATTTGACGAGGAATGGGCGTATAAACAGTATTGTATTCAATATTATCTAAGCAAAGACAAAAGTAAAAAGTCGATTTAAAAATATATCCTGTATATAGTTGATAATGATAGGATCATGACTTTGAAGAGTTGAGAGTAATGACCTTAAAAAATTGATTTTGAGATAAAAAACCTTTCTTTCAAACCACATTACTCTGCATAAGTCCACCAAAGATTATTTATCGATTTATTTACCTCCTTAGGTGCTTTTAAACTAACCTAAAGGATTTTGAATACTTTATATGTAGGTACATTTCCTACATGGAGAACCTGATCCATGATGAGAACGTGAATCAATGCCCTAAAGTAAGGGATGATGGTAGAGGGTGTGAATTTTAATTTTAAGGAGGTGATAGGACTTGATTTGACTACTAAAAAACTACTTGATCACCTAATGAGCAAGTCATTTTTGTGTTTTATGACTGTTCTTTTAATGCTGACATCCCTGGTTTGTAGCCTACCTTCAACACAATACATATTTTATGTCCTTCTTCCAAAAAGTGAAATAAAAAAGACTCAAAATCCGCAGTCAATTACCCACTCTTTCGATGGGTTTTTTATTTATTAAATAGTAGAGATTGTTTCAAATTGTACCTCTCAATCCTTCCTCCAAAATGAGAAGGAAAAAAATACTGAAATAAAATAATGGTTATTAGTCAATTACGGTATCCTCAACAATGGAATTATTGTACTTTTAAGAGTACAAAAATTGTTCAATGCATCACCCCGACGAGCTTTTTGAGATAAGCCAAAAACACTACGTACTCTCCCTTCAGCGGTCTTTAATCAGTTGAATCTTTTAATTTAAAGCAGCTGACTTTACGTGTTATGAGCTCAAAAAGGGTATCATTATTATTATTATTTATATATATTTTTATAAATATTGTAAATATATTAAATCAAGGATTACACGCCATTTTTTGAATTTTTGAATATTATAAAAGTATTAACAATTGACTTGTATATTGGTAGAGTTTATCAATGTATAGATTATCTAAGTAATAACTCTGCTGAAATATTTAAAAGTTGGCAAGAAGAAAATACAGAAGGGTAGCAACTACCAGTTGTTTTTCCAAATTATATTTCCTTTCCCTTTTGAGAGTCGAGGTTGCGAGTGCACGAAAAATCTCTTTATACACGTGAGCTAATTGGATTTCAACTAATGATAAACATTTAAAACCCTAATTGCAGAATAATAGAAGACAATAGCAGAATAAACAAAATCAGAGAGCAAAATAAATTTTATACAGTGTGTATAAAATACCGTGTAAGAGATGATTGACAACTTTTGATTTCAACGTTTGGGAAACTAATTTATAAGCCAAGTGTGGAGTTATCCACACATTATTTGACAAAAAAAAAAGCTATTTGTTTTCTCACTTAACTGAGACAAGTTAATTTTAAATAATTATAAGCTCTTCATGAGTGAATTTATGATTTATTTTAATAATAATAATTTTGTCAAAAGTGTTTATTTTTACTCAATTGACTGAGACATTGAGCCCCTCATTTGTTGCATGCCCTATGTACGATATATACATATATGTACACACATATAACTCTTAGCAAACATTGCCTTTGTTTATCTTCTTCTTTTCTATTTATTTAAGCAAATGAGTTATATCTACTTATGAGCATAATTATATTCAAAAATAAAAGTAAACATTAATAAATATAACGTAATAATAAATTTACAAATTTCTATTATAATTACTATTATAAAAAAGTTTGCTTCGTGGAAACTAAAGTCATTCCATACGTTACTTTTTAACTTTTTTAATTAGACATCCTCAAAGTCTATTCAAATTATTTTGGTGATTTGGAATGAATAGAGTATGTTTGTTGTATGTAGGCTCTATAAATATGCTCAATGTTCAGTAATTACCTCATTCATTGTCCAAGAAAAAAAAAGATGTTGGATATCTGTTTTGTATGTCAATGAGCAGTTAACGCCATCTAACAAGGAAAAAAGTAACAGTTTGACCGTCTGTTCATCTCATTTATTATTAGCCTTTTGATTTTTACCAAGTGCGTTTGATGAATAAGATTAAAAAACCACACGATCTACTAATTACATATATATATATGTATATATATACCAGGTCTATACCTATAAGGTGAGACTTTATTTTTTAATTTCTAACGTTTACTGCGAAAAAAGTATGGCAAATTTACTCTTCAAAATAATAGCCATAGCTAGCGATGCATTTTTTCAATCTCTAAGGCAATTTGTGGATGCCAACCCAAACAAATTGACCGTCTTTGTCTGCAAACCAATCATCGAGCCATTTTTTGACTTCTGCGTGAGAATTGAAGATCTGTTCTTATAATGTGTGACCCATGCATGCGAACAAGTGATAATCTGAGAGTGCCAAGTTTGGTGAGTAGGCTGCATGCACCCACAGTTCCCAATCGTGTTTCTCCACCAATTCCTGGGTCGCTTTTGTTCAATGTGTGGGTACATTGCCACCAATAGAAAATACTTGATGACGCCAAATGGAATATTTTGGGTATTTTTTGCGTATAGCGCTGTCAAATCGGTCTATTGTCGTTAGTAGCGTGCATCGTCAACTGTTTCGCAGAGATTTAACAGCTAGTATCATGCTGATTTGGTTTAGCCTATGTTTTTGGGTTGTGGCTGGGCCGACCACACTCTGCTCTGCTCAGATCATATCCATCGTAAGCTTCTACAAGCATTTGATGTGCTTCATAAGAGTTTTTCTTTAAATGAAGACAGAAAATTAACTAAGTCTGCAAATTGTAGGTTGAAGGCTCGAAATTCGACATTTTTAAGAAGAAACAAAAATTTCGTTGTTGTTTGAAACTTCAAAAACAATGAACAGATTCAAGACGAAAAAAGAAGACATTTGGGATGGTATAAAAATACTCCAAGCGACATCTGTTGCCTAATAGCTGAAAGTCTCATTTCATTTTTTTTTTTTTCAATGACTTGAAGATTTAAATGCAAATTCTAAGTTGTGCCTCAGTCACACACCTGTCATAGTTTTGTATTTCCTATCTTTTATTACTAATTTTATTATACACTCAACATTTACTCCGTGAACTGATCCCTTAATATTTAATTTATAAACGAACAAATTTCCAAGGAATGCATCAAATCTATACATATGGGTGATTTTACTTACTTATGAGGCTAGATAGGTTCTAAACTTACTACAAAAAAGGTTTGACATCATGATGAGACATTGAAATCGTAAACATTTAGTTTAATACTGTCTGATTTTTATTTAGTATCCCTAAAAATATAGGAAAAACAAAAAAAAAAAACACTTAATCAAACATAAAAAAAAACTTGAAGATATATTTTTTGAATAGGCCTTTTTTAAAGAAAAAAGATTTTTACACAATATAAACTTTGATATTTTATCATTGCTATAAAGAATATAATTTTTTTTACTCATTTTTCAGACGAAAAAAAGGCATTATTATCTTGAATTTAGTGGAAGATACAGAATCTGTAAAAACATATTTGGAGACATTAAGAACTTTTGTAATAAGTTATTATTCTAATTATATTTTTATTTATTATTCAAGTGACAAATGACTCAAAGGAACTCGAATAATTAAGACTCGTCATATTCGAATATTTATCAATCAAATTTATAGTCGTTTATTAATTTTTATTAAGTTTAAAATGATAGCGGGGAAAAAACAAAACCAACTATGTTTGTAAGTGTATCACTCATTGACCCAAGATTCAGCTTTGGCTTCATCACAAGACAAAAAATTACACATGTAAATATATAAATTGATATCTTCAAAGCACCTATGCTGCTTTAAAACTTTGAGTTGAACTGGAATGCAATGGACAATTGTTTGGAATATTTATTAAGGTCTCTATTGTAAGATTCTTAAATTGTAAGAGCAAGCCCAGCTCCCCACTCAGATAATGCATGAAGTGTTACGCCCCTTCCCACTCCAAATCATTTTCTATTTTTTTATTTATCTTTTTCTATCATTAGTTAATTAGTTGGTTTTTATATTTGATTTTTTTTTATGGTTTAATTGGATCCATTTATGAAGTTGTTCAGTATTGAAGGATCATCACATGATCTGTAGGGATGGAACTTTTGGAGAGTGCAATGAGAAAGCATACTTACGATTCTATTGGATTAATACCACCCTTGTCAGCATCATCTGTCTGTATTAATGAATATATATATATATATTTCTTGAATTGCTGCTTTATGAAGAAGAAATTTGAACATTTTAAACAATATTATTTAAGGAAGAATATTGTCATTATATATATATATCAAATATTTTTAATATTTTAACCCTTCAAAGGAATAACAAAGAAACAAAAGAGATAAAAGTACCATGCGTTTTACATTTTCTCATCACAAAACTGTATTTTTTCTGAATAAAAGTCCCATCCCTAGTTTGTATATAGAAGAAAAAAAAGGTCATAGAAACTTTTTGAAGCAGGTCGTTAAATATTTATTAATTCGAATTAAGTTGACTCAAAGTTATAAAACAGAGAGATTTCTATCACAGGAGAAATATTATTGAGAAAAAGAAATGAAAAAAATAGGTATGATGTGGCATAAATCTTAATTACCATTCATGGAGAACTTATATGATTAGATTAATTCATTTTTAAAGTTGAATTTAGTTATTTTACCATGAGAATTTAAATTACCTTTTTTAAATAATATCCTTTGATTTAAAAATTTTATTCCCGATATTTTAAATCATATAAAATGTATCATCAAAAATCCTATTTAGAATTGCTGCTCTTGAATTCGACCGAATTTAAAAATTTCAACTCGAATACAACTTTTTGATTTGAACAGAACACTCCATAACTTTGCCATTTGACAAACTTCATTAATGTCAAAGTCCACACATAATTATTAGGAAAGAGCAACAGATGACGAATTATCATCTAGACGTTTACTGACAAATAGTCTCTATTCCCCTCTTCTAAGCTCCCCATCAAGGGCTTTCAATTCTGATTGATAAAAATTGATTAAATTTTATTTTGCTACCCGTATTGAGAGGGGAAATAAATAAACTCAAATTCACATCCATCAGAAAGTTATATAATATCTAGGGATATAAATTTCATGCACTTCTTGCGTGCGAGATTATTTTTAGGTTAAAACTCTGAACCGTACTTATTGTTTTCCAATGCTGTTATCATTTTTCCTTTATAACTGAGGAAGAGCATCTACCTGATAATAAGAATATTGCATGATTTGTGTAACACAGGAGTATCAAACATACGGCCCGCGGGCCAAAACCAGCCCGCAGGATAATGTGAAAGTTAAAAAATACATAACAGACATGGATTAAATTTTTTAATTAAATGTAATTTATGAATTATCCGCTAGGGGTGCATGTTATACTCTTTCTTTATAAGTCTCATGTAATCTCATGTAAAGTTTATTATTATAATTTTAACTACCAGTTACTTACAGTTTGTGCAATTTTGATAAATGTTTTGTAAAAGTGTTGTTCAATAAATTTTTAATTTCTTTCTTTGTCCCTGTTCTTCTTTAAATCAAAACAAAGGGAAGACATGACGATATTTTGGTCATTTATAGCTAAGTATGCTATAATTTTAATGGTTCGGCCCACATACGTTTACCTAGGGATCGTATGTGGCCCGCCTTGTGAAATGAGTTTGACACCCCTGCTGTAACACGTCTAATACTCCGTTGAAAAACAATCAATTATTTCAATAAGTGCCTATGGGAGTGAATCGTCGATTATCGATGTGAATATGTTTGGAGTATCGACAGGGATTCTGATTCTCCGTTCAAAAACGAGTTCGACATTGCTTGTATGGACTACTCTAAATCCCTCGTTTTTACGATGAGTAGGCAATCCCTCTAAGGACAAAACCTCCGTCCATTAAAAGTGTCATTGACTCCAGGGACTTCTCCAAATCTATCGTCCTACGAAGAGTTGGCAAATGCTCCAATGGCCAATTTAAGCCATAATAAGTATTAAATATTAAATGTTAGAAATTAAAGTAAGGAGTTCAAAATAGGAGCTCTAGGATTTTAAGATTTTTGGAATGTTTCACTGGATTCATCCACCCTTTGTTGATAACATTTCATTATGATCATTGTCAATCTCCAATTTTGATCCATCAATCCATCTGAAGATCATCAAATCCCCTTCCCCTTTACCGTATTGTAAACTCTCAATGCGTCAAATTTACAATTGGAATACATATTTATGTATTTAAATCAAAGGCTTTCAATTTTGATTGATGAAAGCTTAAATTTTGTTTTACTGCCCGGATACACAATAAAAGGTCTTAAGATAAAAAAAAAAGATAAAATTAGTGGAATTTCAAACATGCCCCATGTTTTTTTTTTTTTTTTTTTTTTGTATCAGGTTTAGATATTACAAATATTTTATTTAGAAAATTTCACTATTTTTAAGATTCAAAGCTTTATTTAAGTGTTTGGTGTTGATTGACGAAAGAGTTGAATGGTATAAATATGGTAGATTTCAAGAACTAATGTGTAAAGACTAATGTCTTAGACCATGTATAGAACTCGAGTCATCATTGTTTGAGTAAGACAATGGATGTTGATTCTTTAGATGTCCATAGTTTCAAAGAAAATGAATTAATAAAATGTAAATATATTTCGTTTTATAGCAAAAAGTTTGAATTTTAATTTAAAGTAAAGATATTTTTCAAAAAAGAAACTCTATACTTGTATCAATTTGAACTAAGACTATGACTATATTTTTATGCTAAAGCTCCCTTTAGGATACAATTGATTAGAAAAGTCTATATTTCCAAACAGTGTTTTATAATATATTTTTTTTTGTGTGGAATAATACATATTTTTCATGAATAAAATTTTGTAGAACATTGGATAATAATTATTTTCTTCAGCATAAAATTAGAATTTTGTTGTTATGCCAATTTCCTTTTCCTTTATCACATTTTTCTGCGACACACCAGAATGTTCTTACTAGGAATGTAAATAATATGCAAAACGCCGCGTGCGAGATTTTGTACAGTTGTCACTTTTAACAGGTCTTTTTGTTTTCAAGGCTGTTATCATTTTTCCTTTATTACTACTGAGGGGAGAACATCTACCTGATAGTAAAGATCTTGCATGAAGGAAGAATACATGCATTAAGGTTAATAAAGCAAATAAAATGTAGACAAAAAGGACTCAAGTCCTCGTATAACTAATTATTATTAGTTAAAAATATTTAATTTCCTGACATTAATTTCAGTTAATATTCTGCCTCTCATCTATGGTATACATACATAATGTTATTATTTATTATTGATGTCTTCATTTCTATATATAATGGAGAATAGCAGCTTGTAGCAGCTCAGTAAAACGTCATGACAGCTCAAGTTGCTTCCCTCTCAACATTCATCAAATTGTCAAAGTTACCAGGTTGATGATTTTCTCTTTTTTTTTATTTTACACACCCCATTTCCATATTATTTACATTCCTAGTTCTTACAATAAAATAGTGTTTTGTGGAGCATCAGTTGAATAACATGGGCCATTGGAGAGAAAAAAGAAAGAGAAAATGGTAGAGCTCAAAGTACTTTTAGGTGCATTCAGGCTTAACATCAATAAGAATATACATTATGCAAGTATCGTAAGGAAAACCCTTTGATTAAAATAAATTTCTCTGAAGTATAATATAACGGTGTTAAAGTATAGGCCAATACAAATATTTTTGTAAAAGGTGAGTTATTCAAAGACAAAACAACCAAAAAACCCTGAAATTAAACTTTATAATATTTTTATTTCTCTCACACATGTACTAATTCAACAAATTAAGTGGCATAATACTATTTGTATGTATCAAAGCATCAATTCATAAAAAATTTGACATGCTGTAACTTGCAACCTTTCAAGATATTAATACTTTTATTACACCGCTCAGTATAAAAAAAAGAATCATCGATCCGTCCAACAACAACTTTGTGCCTCAAATATTGAACACTTCGCTATACATATATGAAATTTCATTTCAAATAATGCCTTCGTAAAAACTCTTGCAGACAGAAGTAGACATCTATTTTTTATCCAATTCCTTTCATATCTAAAATAAATATGTTGATTAAGGACGACTCATAATTATTAACCTTATTTTTATCTCCTGCTTTTTTTTAGCTGTTGCTGATGGAGACTTGTTGATTAAAATCCCCTCAACAACGAACAATAATCAAACAAGTAACTTCATTAGCGTCTCCTTTATTTGCATGAGTATAAATTGATCATCTACCATAGTGTAAGAAAATAAAATAAAAAAAACAAATGATTTACGAGAAAATTATAAGCGTAAACCTATGTTTTTCAATCCTTATTATACATATTTTTGTGTAAAAAATGCAACCATTCAATCCACTAAGAAACATGAAAGTATTTCTTATGTACATATATATATATATATATTCGAAAGTTACTGTAAAATAATTAAGAAGTCTTACACGCAATAGTCAAATGCAATTCATGTTGGCACACTTTATATGTTTGTACATATATGACAAAATAATTGTAGTGTATGATGAGGTAGTGAGCTGCTTAATCAAGCATGTGTAAAGCATGCAAGCCTATATATATACATATATATATATATATATATATATGATACAGAAATGACCTAAAAGAAGAAACACCTACCATATATACTCGCATATAAGCCGATCTTGCATATAAGCCGACCCTCTAAAACTGCTTTAAAATGGCCAGTTTTTGCAAAAACCCGCATATAAGCCGGCACTTAACTTATCCAATTTTATCCCATATTTTTGGTTCATAGAAATTTGTTACTGTAAAGATGTAAAATTCTTACTTTTATGTTACATACTAAAAGAAATAGAAGAAATTATACATCTTGATATGAATAAAGAAATTTTTTTTTTGTTTTGTTCCATGTATTTATTTACAAAAAACTATAACACCTCTGTTTATTATCTAACGTAGTGTTCTTACAAATAATTAGAAACCTTCAAAATCATTGTTACTATCACTCTCATCGTCAGACTCACCAAACAGCTTTCTCCATTCCTCTTCTGTGTACTGAACATTGTCATCATCCCACAGTACCTCATCTGCATCCTCTGGTTTTGCATAATCTTCTCTGTCTGAGGCTGTTTCCTGACTCTCCTCCTGCCACAGGTAGTCGTCTTCAGTGCCATCTAACTTTCTTCCTGCCTACAGGTTGCTTGTTTCTTTAGCGACCTTCATCACTTTTAGATTGAAGTCAGCAGTATAGGACATACGTTTTCTTTTTTCTCCAGACATGATGTATTGCGGAAATAATTTTACAACTAAAATTATCAAACTTCAGCACACTTTTAAATTCTGTGGCCGCGTGCTCACGTTTGTCTTATTGGTTTGCTGTTCTTCGATACGCCACGTGACCCTCGTTCCCCTTCCCACGCGCTGAATACCAATTGGCTGCCTCTGATTTCTCTCTCTTCGACTGCCTCTGTTTGAGCGTGTTATTTCTAAGAAATCAAACCGTGTACCAATGACGTCGGCTTCATCATTACCTCTAGCTGGTTACGGCTACCCACTGGTGACACACAACCAAATAAAGAGTCAGATAGCAATGAAAACGTGTGGGCTGGAAAATTGGCATTAGTATTTGTCCTTGTGTTCATTTGGTTTATGCGCATATAAGCCGACCCCTGATTTCAGCATTGTATTTTATACTTCTAAACTCGGCTTATATGCAAGTATATACGGTAAATAGATAAATCACATTAGTCTATGTAAATTGGCCATTTAAAAATCAATTAGGTCAAGAGCTTCAAAAAAATATAAAGAGCTGAAGAGCGTTAAAAGTAAATAAAAAAGAAAGAAAGAAAATAAGAAAACAAAAGCAATTTGACATCTCATGACCTCAAATTAATATATATTTTAACCCTTATAGCAGCTATTGTCTTTTTGAGAAGAGGTGGCAGGAAGCAAACTCTTTTTCACATCCATTAGAAAGTTATATATATATATAATATCCTTAGACTCTAAGTGAACTTGATAACTCATATTGAGTAAATACTATTTGTAAGCCTTGTATATTATTACAAATTAGTAGAACATGTTGTTTTCTTCTCAGGCATGAGGAAAGAATGATGATTCTTTGGAAAATAAAGATTTCTGTTCAAATTCCAGGCCACTATAAATTTCAAAGGGACTTAATATTTACAACTCTGGTTATGCCGAAAGTATTACATTGTCTTGTGGGTTAAGAAAGTATACGTCATCCTCATTACCAGTTTGATACACAACAAATCACTAATAATAGTAATTATAGTATTTTTGCTGGTATCGAAATTTTGTATGACTATGAAATTAGTATCGGAATTGGATATATGTAAAAAAATAAGGTGTATTGTGAGTAGAACAACATTGATTTTGCAAAGTATGCATTTGCTTCTGTTGCAACTAGGATTTTAAAAATTTCTAAGGACTTTTAAAGTATCAAACTAACCCATTCCTATCTATTATAAACTAATAATTTATTATAATTATTCAGTTCTCATATTGATGCAAAATATATTGTGTAAAAGGGTCGATAATAATTAATAAATGTACTCTATGTCTCTATGATCCACAGCTTTACAAAAATGACGTCACATATTAATGACACAATAATAATTTTTTGGGTTCTTTTTTCCCCCACTATCGCCCCTTCCTGTTTCAGCAACCATTGTAACATGATTCTGTAAGAAAAGTAAAATGTTTGTTCTGATATTTAATTGTTCAAAATTCCATTTTGCCTAAATTCAGATAAATTTTGATAATTCTCAAAGCTCCAAGACTAAAGTGGTCATCAAAGTTTTTGAAAATTTTCTTTGCAACCCTTTTCAATTCAAGATTATTTTAAATCTTGTTAAAATCTGATGTACATAACATTAACAGGGATTTCAAAAAAATAATATAAATACGTTCTTTTCCAGAACGCTTAATGAGTGCTCAAACCCAAAAATATTGTTGCAAGATCATTAAGATAAGCAAACAAAACAAAAACAAAAAAAAGCAATACGAGATAGAAATTAATATCATATATAAAATTTCGTCTATGTGCTAAAATATCTCATTTCAATACATAGTCTCGTCAAAGTATTTTTAAGGCCCTCTTTTTTAAGGAGATGATGCATTTAATCCCTTTTAGACTCAATGTGAGAAGAAATGAAAAAGAAATTGCTAATTCCTAAGTATTTATATAAGTAGGTGGTGTGACTGCATGGTTTGTTTGTAGACCTATGGAGTTAGACAGTCTTGACTGTTGAACGAAAATACAAATAAAGTTTCCCGATTTCTTAAAACAATTAATTATCTTAATATCGGTTTTAGAACGACATTTTTTTAAAATATTTGCTCGCAAAAATAGATCACAGGGATAGTCCATAAGCATCAACAACTTGCTTGTCAGCTATCAATTTTATAATTATTTTACCCCCCTTGTTTGAGTTATAAATGCTGATTGACTCAACTCAAATATCTCTTTTGTTAACCCTAAAGAGACCTTTGAGTTGAATCAATCAACATTTATAACTCAAATAATTTTGTATCACATTGACACTGCTTTATATATATATATGTATATTAAAAACGTATTTTAATTGATTACGTGTCCAATGGTGAACATTTTGATCAAAGTTAAACTTATCTACCGTTTATATAACTGGAGAAATTAATAATAATATTTTCATCGAGTCACTTCCAAGTGTTATCATGTCCTTATTTGAATCTTGCATAATCTACAGATTTGAATTTTTAGTACATACAAAATAGCAGATAATATTTATGGAATATAATTTCATTTTACAAAAAGTTTTGAGCCAAATTTTGAGTGTGTAAGGAGACATTTTACTCCAACTTCTAGGTTATGTGTTGTAAGTTGTGTTGACTTTGTGCTTTCATGTCAATGCTATACTTTTCAAGTATTTTTTAATAGAGTAAGCAATAAATAACACGTGACATCAATCTTTGGTAAAACTTGATATTTTTGTCATTTAACTTCAAAATACCAGATAAATTTTTATAAAGTTGTTACCATTTGGGTCCAATAGACCCCTATATTTATACTAGTATTGTTTGGTATACCCTTGGTACAGATATGACCCGGGTACATTATACATTTAAAACTGTCATAACGTCATAAAAGTAACAAGAATGAGAACTGTTTCTAGGAAGAAAAAAACACCATAAAAATCATTGGAACGCCTATGCTTGTACATATGAATAGTCCTTAACAACATTTTTTCTTAATATTTTTAGTAGAAAAGTATCGAAATACTGATTTTGGCACTCAACCGGAACAAATATATTGACAACATAAACAATATTCTCAGAGTTGGGAAGAAGGGGCCAACTACACCATTATTTGTTGAGGAAATATTGAGGAATGCAGTTTTAAATGTACTTTAAAACTAAGAGAGAAAAGGTAATTTAGAAAGCACTGAGAACATCAGGCTAACCTGTCTGTAAGATTCTAACAAGTAAGGACTTAGGGGGGAAAAAAAATAGTAATAATTTGTTATTTGTGTGTCTCAAATTATTCTACAGAACAACAATTACTAGAATTTTCACCAATATGGAATGCACTTTGATCTTCTTACTATTTGATAGAACTACGTTTCTTCAATTATTTATGATTGATTTTGACGATTTGTGAGAGACTATGAAATTGAATAATATCCGTACTATCAGAACAGGTAACCCAGAAAATAAAATAAGTGAACGCAGCGTTGATTTTATAAAGTAATTGTAGTAGCTTCTATTCTATTGACTTGAATATTTAGAATCTTGCATGGAAGTTATGATGCCCAGATCCATCCTAGGCTATATTTTTATATTGTATCGTATCAACTACATATGTATTAAAATTTAATATTTATTAGAGCTAAAAGAAAATTCCATCTCTATAATAAAAATAATACATAATAAGTATGTATAAGTATCAAGATATTCAAAACAGTCTATGTGGCTTTGATTTATATGCCTATAAATCAAGTTAATAAATGTTTTAAGCAAAGAAAATAATCTCATATTGTTACTTAATTAATTAAAAATCTTCATTTTGAGATTTGAAATGATTGAATTGATAGGAAATTCTTATTCCTTTGTGTGTATTTTGCTAAAAAGCTCTATGATTTAAGCTCAATTTCCCCATATTAGAAAGCTTCGTAAAAAAAAAAAGGTGTAGTTAAAATAAGGCTTTGTTTATCAGAAGGGATATGCCTCTTTCTCTATGTATATATATATATATATATCTTTCAAAAAACAAAATTGTCTTTAATCCAAAGTATTAAGAAACTTGATGAGTTAGACATATAATAAAAGCGCATAGTAAAGATGAAATAAAACCAATTACAGCTTAGAATTTATGCTTAGTAATGCTATAAACTTTTTTCTTAAGGGAAGGGGGAGGAGAGAATTAAATAAGATTTGACTTAAGTATACTTACTGCATGAGATTGCCAATCTATGTAGTATCTATTTTACTAAATGTATCAATGTTTTTAAATGGAAAGTAAAAAAAAAAAAAAAAAAATCATCCGGTATTGCCAAATTTTTTATTTGAATTATTTAATGTTAAATGCAGGGTGACCTTTTTTTATGTATCCTATAATTATAATTATGGTTTGAAGGAATATTTATTGCTTCTTACCTGATTTCTGTGTGCTCTAATACGCCTTAATATGTTGATACATTTTGTTATTAAAGTGAGCACAGATAGAAATATCTATAAACTCTAAATGTTGTTTCATTTTTAAATAACAAACTACAATTTGACTCGTACTTTTTTATTGGTAGGCATGTTACATTATATATTTTTCTTCATATTAATTATTATTGTAGGTTTGAGGCTCATATGCCTTTATCTTCTACCTATGTAATTTGCTACTAAGAAAATATACATGTAAATGCATCCAATTTAAAAAAAAAAAAAAAAATATCTTCAAGACAATAACAACATTTTCACCATCATAAAGTTATATGCAGATCGTAAAAATGTCCCTTGATACTATTTAATACATTCATATTTCGTTCGTTTAAACACTCCCCAGATTTTGATTTTTACTTGATTAAACTTTTATATACATTTATTATTATACATAAGCTCATTTAAGGGCCTATAAAACACATACATACATATATATACGATATGTAAATTCATATATTTTTATTAGAGGAAATATTAAAATATCCATGATTAATTTGTCGATTGAGGCTCTATAAAGACAAACAGATGAGAGAGTCATCAAAACCATTTTCCATGAGTTATGTCCCTTGGTAAATTGTACCCGGTTACTACTTGCTTTTTGTTATAAAAAGCATACTTTAAAAGATTACGTATCTAATGGTGAACATTTTGGGCAATGCTTAGCTTAGCTATAATCTTATATATAAAACATGAGAACTTTATAAGTTTAATAACCCAAAATTTAGTTTACGACTTTTGTATTTAGAAAAATACGAGGTGTTTCTTTAGAAAAAGAAAAAAAAAACGATTTGACGGTATGTTCCTTTCTTGAATTTCAGCTCATTTGTCATGTTGTGATCGACTTGAAAGAAACATTTCCCTCTTGATGACAAATCATAGTGTTATTGATTAAGGACTCTTTGCTAACATCAGCTGCCTCTTTTACAATTTTGAAGAAAGAAGAAAAAAAACCCTGAATCAAGTATTTTGAATGTTTTTTATTGTAGGGGATTCTCAACATGAAAACTTTTTCAAATAACGAGCAAAGTTATGCTAATTTTTTATTATTAAAGGGTAATAAAATGTTTTGTTTTGTTTTTAAATGCTTGAATTAGAAGAAATTAAAATTGATTTTAACTATTTATTTGATTGAGCTAATCCACATTGATTTATACTAGCTGTCAAAAAGAATCTAAAAATTATTATTTTGAACGGATTATAATTTGATGAGTACTATGAAAATTCACGAAGTTTATTGTACAAATTGTCAAATTTATTTTAAAATAATGTGTCACGTATGACACTCGAGCATTAAAAAGCAGTCACCCTAATGAAGAGCCGTTGTGTTACGTATCAACCAGTCAGAATTATTTAAAGATGAAAATATTGATTTTTGGTTAGTTCATTCATAAAGTATTTTAACGCAGTTCCAGTGACCTACCAACATAGATTTGAGGATCGAAATGAAGTTGTTAAGCCTCATAGTTTCTTGCTGTCTTTGAGGTACTGGTTTTTCCTCTGTTTAAAAAAAGTTCATTCGAATAATTAAGTCGTTACTTCGCAAGTAATACTCGTAACGTAAGTATGTAATACTCTAGTTTCATTTAGTAACTAAAAAAAAAGTCGGCTTATAAATTCGGCTAAAACTGGACTAAAGGATAAATTTTTTAGCTCGTTACTCCTTTAAAACAGTGTGAATTTTACAACATATCTACGTATAATTTCTGTTTAATAATATTTTTATTTTGGTTTTTCATAAATTTTTAAGTATAAATGTTGAGGCATCATAAAATCATAAATGTGTGATGATAGCTCTAGTAGATTTGACAGCAAATGGGAAATTTAGATATTACAAAAAAAATATATATATATATAGCTACTTCTAATTTTGGTTAGAATTGTATTTTATGTAATGAGACCACATTCAGCATTTTCATATTCTACTTTGATACCTACCTCATTTTCGTCTCTTTTATAGTTGCCCTTGCTACCTCACAAGGTCAGGAATTGCGACAAAAATGATGTTGAACGTTTCATCCTATTAAAGAAAAAAGTTTTTATATTGATTGCAAAATCTTTTTGATTATACATCTTGATCTTAACTTGCCTTAATTCGGGTTTTTTCCCCATATTATTTTTATAAAAATTAGCTTTCATAAATGACTTTAAATGGCTTTTAAAAATTACATGGGCTTGAGAGTAGGGTCTAAATTATATATAAATAAACTGTTTATAGGAATACATATTAACAATATGTGTAAACAGACTCCTGAATATCCATATTTTCAGGGTGTAACCTTTCTAAGAACATCCCTTTTGCACTATGCATTGCTTTTGCATACTTTATTGTTATACAACACAGAGTGATCAAATCATGTTTAGAGAGCTGACGCAGCTATGTTTTTTGACATATTTATGACTTTTAGTAGTGTACATTGAGCTCATAAGATAATGCCTTATTCTTATGATGAACTTTTGATTCAAATGTATCCGTCTCTACTTAATTCAATGGAGCCTGTCAAACATTTAAGGAGAATTCCATATAAAAGATGTAATTATGTAGGGGAGATCGGAAACAATTTTTGCTTCCGATTTTTGCACAATTAATCTAATCATTTTCAAATTAAGGATGACAAATATTAACACCATAGACTTACATTGTATTACTGAAAGTTTAAATAACTATTTCTTTTTTTTTTAATTTGCAATTTACATTTGAGTATTTTTTAACCTTATCCGACTTCCTTACATTCAAAAAAGCTTAAAAACTGTACATTTTGGTAATGAGTATAACTCTTGATACCAAACAAGTGCCACTGAGATTTTTCTCAAACAGGTAGTCTAATATGTAGTAATGATTCACAGAAAATTTGAATTCTTTCATGCTTGGACAGGGCTCAATTTGGACTCCCTACACCGGGTCTAATATTTTTCAAGACTTGACATTAAAACTTAAAAACAAGTATGACTTCATTGAGAATGAGTATATTTTTCGTTGAGAATTGTTCCATTTAAAATGGGCCTACGTTTCAACTAATTCAACAGGATTAATTCAAAATATATAGCTGAGTATGTTTTCTTACAAAATCTGTTATGAAGTTTACACAATGCAAAAAGTGTAAATTAGACCCATCTTCAAAGCCAAATACCTTTTGAAGGGCTTGAAATTTTTGCTTAGACTTTTGCAATTCGGCATATCTTGTATGTATTATATATAAACAATTCATCCAAATTTGATCAAAATCTGAGGATGTGGGTGTCATAACTGTCCCATGTTTAAATGGAATGACCCTTAAACAATTAATAATGAGAGTTGGTTTTTTTTTGGGTAATTTCATTGAAATACTACTTTGGGAACAGATCCCTGTACATGAAGTATAGAAACAATAACCAATGGACTCTTTTTGAGTATTATTTCTGTATTAGATCTAGCGCCATGCCTACTCCTTTTAATTGATAAAATTGTGTCAAATGCTATAGAAATCACCTTGATTCTCAAACTCCAATCTTCCAATGCTTCAAAAACTACTTTTGCTTCTCATTGCTTTCCAGTAACATTTTCAAATTTTTGTAACTCTGTCCAAAATAAAAAACTTGGCAACAAGGCAAGTGCAAAAGGCTTACTACCAGATGGTTTTTCAAATTTTTTCTTTCCTTTTTGAAATTTGAGGTTGCAAGGGAACTAAAAAGTGTGTCATATTTATTCAAATAACACTAAAAGCATCGCTCTGGAAAGGAAGTAGAAATTACACGCTAGATTATAATTTATAAATATGTACTAAAATGAGAAAATAACTTACAAATGAATTTAAATAACTACATATGTTTAAATAATAATAACAATAAATTAGTTTTTTTTTTTTTTTTTCCAACAGCAAGGTCTTTATTTGATAAAATAATACATACAAATTTAAATGATGTATATATATATAAAAAGAAATTTGCGTTTCATAAAAAAACAAATAAACATTTTAGTTTAAAATTAATTTCCTTTTTGAGACCTCAATACTCTAAAACCATTAAATAAAAAATTAAAACATATAATCAATAAAATACTGACAATACTCTTTAAAATTCGACTTAAAACCCCCACAAAAAAACACATAACAACAACGAGGCCCAACAAAAACATCGAAAGATGAAAAATGAAATCAGTCCGTTGTATTATTCTTGTACTTCTTGTATTGTTTGATGATTAGTTCAAGCGACTTTGCAACGACAGGCGAGAGAGATGGAACATATTTGACCACCTCAGCTGCATGATTCCATCCTTGGCTCTGTGACTTGGGGATCTTAACAGTAAATGCTGATTACTTGGCTGACGCTCCAATCATGATGGCTCTCAGCCTTTGTTGTTCTTCTATCAACTTGTCTTCCGAAATTAGTTTAGCAATATAAGCCTTACAGTTTCTTAATGCAACACTAATCGAGCGTTTCTCAGCTTTGCATTCATTTTCATTTGCTAGTATACCAAACAGAATGTATCCTTGACGATATTCGTTTTTAAATTCATTTATGTGCGCAGAGTTCATTTGTAAATATTCTTTAACGATATTAAAAACACATTACAATTGAAAAGTTTACTGGAGTTTTGTTACTTTTCTTTCAGTGCTTCTTAGTAGCCCCGAAAATCTCTTCCTGGATTGTCTCAAAGTATCGCAATTTAGTTAGACAATAACATTACTGTCCATGACATTGAACAGAACCTATAAAACTTTATTGAGGAGTAAGGTCCACTTATGTCCTTGTATTTGTGTCAACTATCGTACCAACTACTTACTCTAGGATTCAGATTATTCATGAAGCCGAAATTTTCTTCGTCATGAAGGGTGATGAATTCAAAGAGTGAATGATCATAGAGAAACTTTTTGAGCAAATTAAGCCTCATTGATCATCATCAGATTAATGTATCACTCCCCGCCTTTCAAGCCCATAATTTTTCCTGCTTGCTCAAATCTTTGAGAGATCTTCTTCCACTTTCAGACCAGCTGCAATGTCCAATCCTTTTTTATCACAATGAACTATTTTTGACAAGATAAACTTTTGAAGCTTTGAGCACTCATATTCCTTAAGGCAATAACACAGTAGAGAGCTGGTCCAAAAAACCGCTCTACTAGACTATTTCTTCTTAGAGTAGATATTTAGTCAAAGCTCCTTGATTCTCATGCACAATCTCTAGTCTTTTGGTACTCATGAATGCGTGTGTTTGATCTTGGGAGAGATACCTTGACATGGTTGGCAGCATAGAAGGGATGACTTCATTCATCAACTGTCTGTGGACTTCTATTGATATATGTAAGATTGATAACATCGTGTTAACTTGTATCTTTCAAAATAATCACTAGGAATGTAAATAATATGCAAATTGGGCTAGTAGGAAAAAAAAAAAGAGAAAATCAACCTGGTAACTCTGACAATTTGATGAATGTTGAGAGGGAAGCAGCTTGAGCTGTCATGACGTTTTACGCAGCTACAAGCTGCTATTCTCCATTATATATATATCAATAAATAATAACATAGATGAGAAGAAGAAAATGAACTGAAATTAATGTCAGGAAATTATATGTATATTTTGAACTAATAATAATTATACGAGGACTTGAGCCCTTTTTTCTTTACATTTTATTTGCTTTATCAACCTTAATGCATGTATTTCTTCATGCGAGATCTTTACTATCAGGTAGATGTTGTCCCCTCAGTAGTAATAAAGGGAAAATGATAACAGCATTGGAAAACAAAAAGACCTGTTGTTCGAAGAGCCAACTCCACAAAGTCTCACACTCGGCATTTTGCATATTATTTACATTCCTAATAATCACCTTCTCCGTAAGGAAATTCTAATAGAGAGAAACATCCAAAATAGGTTAATTTTAATGATTAATATTAGTTGTCTCTTTAAAAGGAGGTCAACGACCGGAGGGAAAAAAAGAAAGAAGAAGAAGACTCAATTGTATAATTAAAAAGATCTATGCTTCATTAAATTTGTAAGTTATGTATGTAAAGATATACTTATTTACATAGATGGATAGATAATTTGATACATAGGCAAGACTTTTCTTCATTCATGTATTGAGACAGCCTCTTGCATGCGCAAAAAGGACCATGTCTTCTTTATGAATAAGGAAAACAACGAATAGCTGCTGTGTAACATTTGTATGCCACAATAAAAGGACTTACTTTTGTAAGGATAAGATATTTTTATCCGATTATCCTACTTTTTTTTATGTTTAATCTATGTAGGGATCAAAATTAATTGTTCAAATCTAGTCATTTTATACGGATTTTGAGTACTTAGTATTTGCTTTGATTCAAATAACTTTTTTTTTATGGCACAAAAAAAAAGCAGTGACGCTATGAAACAAAATGCACTTTGATAATCTAGTAAAATTTACCCCAAAGGCATAACTCATGGAAAATTTTGAAGGGTCAGAAACACAGGGTTAGTCATCAATTTGTATCGTGTGTAAGAGCCCTGACTTTTAGACCTCTCTGATTAGTGTTTTAAGCTTTGAATTAACTAATAAATTTGAATTAAAACTTGTTACATAGACTGGTGATATTACTCTAATTGAATAAAAGAGACAGTTGGGGCGAGTGAGTCAACTGATTTTTGTGCAATTTTCATTTTTAAATCCATGAAATGAAGTTTCCCTAAGATTTGCTTATTACTTCAAAGTTTGTTTCATTTTATTTAACAAATGCATGCAATATCAGATATATATGCTTTTAACATGATAGCATTTTGATTCATGTTGTAGTCTCTGACAACACCAGATGAACCACTCAAAACCTATGGTGATTCATCATATATCTATAGCATTCAAATACAAACAAACAAAATTTGTAAAATACATTTTTTATTATTGAAAATATACAAATCTATATATATATTTATGGGTATTTAAGTAGGTATATATATGTAGACATGAGTTTATTTGTAATTGGTTCTGTGTGTGTATATATATACGTAACTATATAGTGTGTACTTTCATAATCCAATTATAAATAAAATAAATAGTATTGGAGTAACTCGCAAAATTAATTAAATATTTATCCTACTCTCCACTCAATGAATTGGATTTTAACTATATTTGGTTAAATTGCAGATTGTTATTTGTAAAAAAAAAAAAAAAAACTATTACAAAAGGATATCCTTCATTAGCCTCTTTTTGTTTTTTTGAGTGATCATTCATAATTGTACTAAATGATTCAGTATACTACTACCTTGAATGTCCTCAAAATGATGTACTGAAAATTCATGGTGTAAGGGATTTAAAAAGATATCTGCTTCTGATCTTGTCGGACGGGTTAACAAAGAGTTTATTATTTCTCTTTTGACTCTAATTAAGATCTTTACTCCAGAACAGTGTGATACATGGGAAAAAAAATATCCGATCCCTGCAAAAGTAATGGTTAATCTATTGACAACACTCTGTACAATGATGTTATTGCATATTTTTAAAACATATTTTGGTCTATACATCAATAATATAGCGTCCATTTGTTCGTTTATTCGTTTGACAAAACATCTTAGTCAGCCAGGAGAACAAGGAAACAGGATGGACCAAGGGGTAACTTGTTAGTCTTTAACTTTTCTGGAGATCACTGGAGGCTCATGTCGAGACCAAAATACAATTTGAAGGCTTGAAAAGCCGAATTTGAGGATGCCTATCATTTCAAATGTTTAAAAAAATATTGTCGATTTAGGGGGCTCAAGTGAAGTCAATTTGATTTCCACAGGCATTGATGCATGGTCAAACAAACAAACAAGCAATGGGACTCCCGCTATATACATATATGTAGAGATATATCATTTTTGATGGAAAGTAAAGGTTGTTTTATTTGTTGGTTTCATTGTGATTTTGAATAAAATCATACTAATACTAGAGAAAATCACTATGAAATGGCTAGATTTGTTCAATCTAGAGACTAGAAAAATAGGATAGTTTGAGAAAAATGTCTTATCCTTGCAGAAGTAATAGTTAAATTATTGTTGACACTATGTGAATATAATAAAGACAGAGAGATAGAGATTTAAATGATGATGAAGGGCCAAGCCCTTTTTTTTTTGTCGATCCCATGGTAACATCCAAAGTCACGGCTAGTATTCACCATTTCTCTTCATCTTTAACAAAAAAAAAAAGGGTTTTTAATCTGTTAAAATTTGTTTTTGTTATTGCCATATAAAGATGGCCACAATGATGACGTCACGTGAAATCGTTCTATTGGCTGATATAAAATACATAGGAGTCATAAATGTAGATAGATAGGTATAATAAGAGATACCATTGTAATTCAGTGCCTTGAGACATATACCTATCTTGTAGTTAACAAAATATACTCTATTAAATGATGAGTTGTCTGTCAAACAGTTGATTAGATATCAACTGAGTTCTGTCTGGGGATGTCCTTTCATTTTTTTTTTAAATTTAAAGAATAATTATTTTAGGGAAATAATAACTGCGTAGACCGTGCTTTTAGGTTATAATTAAAAGTAGCACCATGAAAGGTTGAATATGAAATATGCATGAAATTAAATATTAATTGAATAATGGGCAAATGCTGGACTTTATTTTATAGTCATTTTATATGAAGTATGTACATATATATACAGGGTGTCTCTTTTGTGTTCCAGATATCCTGAATTACTGAAGCCATGGCAGGAAATCAACTTAGTTTCGAAGAGAGAAAGTTTATCCTGAAATGCTATTTGAAGACCGAAAACGCCACTGAAGTGCAACGTCGGCTCACAAGGGAATTCGCAAAACCACCACCCACACGCCGGACTATTGCGCATTTCAGAGACAAATTTGAAGCATATGGAACCGTACAGAATACCAACAATAAACGTTCAGGACGGCCACGGACATCTACGTCCCCTGGAAAAGAACTGCAGGTGCAGGAAACACTCCTTCGATCACCACAGAAATCACTTCGCCAAACTGCTTGGGAAACCCACATCTCAAAAGATAGCGTCAACTGCATTATGAAGCGTCTGCACATTGGAAATGCTACATTCCAAGGCTGTGTCATGCTCTCAACGAAGACGATCCTGACCGGAGAGTCGAATTTTGAAAATTGAAAGACAATGTTCTGATATTCCTAATGACATGTTTCGCGACGTTTGCGAATCCCTTGGTGCGCGTCATCAGTGTTGTCTGGACAATAAAGGTCATCAGTTTGAACATTTGCGAGCATGATTCTTCAATTACATTTGTCTCATGTATTCGATGCTATTTCATTTCACTCTATGTTCATAAATAAAGGTTTTCTCGTCATTCTAAGAGTGAGTACATTTTTTTGAGACACCCTGTATATTGAAACAAACATGAGTGCAATGAGAACAAATACATTGTGAAGGCTTTTTTGTTATTTCATATTTATAAATGGATTTGTCAAATTAGGGATCCTCAAACTTTTTTCAATGTGCTCTGAATGATTAAAAAAACAAAACAAGGATGGGCCAAAATATAAATAATCGGGTTAAAATGTTTTTATATACACATAATATGTATAATTTGAGTTGTAAAGTCAGATTAAAACAAAACAAAAAAAATTGCCTCGTTTGATGAGAACAACTTAGAAATTAACATTCCTCATACCAAATGTTAAATATAAGTTAATGGGATTTCAAATATATATATATATTTGTACTACAAGGACTATGAATCAATAAAGAACCTATTAAACAGTTAATCTATGACACAAAAAGATACAACTCCTGGATCCACAATTTAGTTTTCTTAAATATATTTGCACATGTTGCAATTTCCCAATCTGTACACAGAACAGTCAACATTTTAAGTTCACCTTTAGAAAAACAAATATGAAGCGGGAATCAAAGATATTTTCCTCAATATAGAGAACGATCATGTAATGTAAGACATGGGAAGATTTATGGCACGTTTGTAGTTGATTAAATGCATACAATCTACTATACAAATATCGGTTGGTCGTGTTTTATCTAACAAACTCTATTACCTTTTAAGGGCAAGATGAATTCATAGTGCAGGCCCTAGTTTGGTTATGAATCCAGAAAATAAGGAAATATATTAGAACTATTATATGTTACATACAAACAGAGATTTGTTATCATCTATTTTTACGATAAAATATTTCTCTATCTATCAACTGAGAGAGGAATTTGGCTGCATATGTCTATCCATATAACTTTTACTAAGTAATGAGTTGATATATCCAAAGGATATTGCCATTCATGTAATAGGAATGTTATAGTCATACATTATTCCTATAAATAGAGGAGGTTAATAGCAATTTGATTTGTAGATGAATCGTAATTTGAGAAAGAAAAACACAGAAGTCCATTGGCAGTTTGACATAGTTTGACAGCACTAGATCTAAAATATGATTTTTCTTATATAAATTCAACTGGGGATGTGAACAGTAGATAAATTTGTGTTAGCCCATTGGGCCCGAATCTAAAAACTATACAGTTTTTAGGCTATAAATCCAATGAAACTCATTACTTTTTGAAAATCATGGGTTGAACCAAACATATATATATATATATATATATATAATAAACGCTCATCAGATACCATAAAAGTTGGTGGTTTTTTAAGATGGCATATCAATGGCCATGTAAGTCGGAAGCGGCTAAGGACTGTATAACAGCTTACTTGCAATATATATTTTGCTTTTAAATACAATTGACGTATTCAATTTCAACACTATTAATGACATTTGGAGCAAATTAATTGATTGAAGGAACATAAATGTGACAATTTAATGATTGATTTCAAGTTAAACTTTGTCTTTAGCTCAATTAAATTTACACACCAAGGCAATTGCTTTCTATTCAATAGTCGTGTTTTTATTTTACTATGATGGTCTTTAATACCATACCAAAAATTAGAAGAAGAAAACAAAACAATTCATGACGCCATCAAGGACTAATTATTTTTATTTATTCATTAATTGATTCGTTGTGTGTTTATGTTCAAAGAAGAATCTCCTCTGAGATTAGAAGCCCTATAGAGGCCATTATTTAATATTAATTGTATATAATAACTTTAAAATCATAATTTTTTTTTTTAAAAAAACCTCATTCCTATTTTTAGGGGATTAGAGGACATGTTTTTTGGAATTAAAATCGATTTAGATACTATATGATATAGTCAGTCTTTTTGTACCTAAATTATGATATTAAATGATGATTGACTATTTACTATTTGATCAAACTTACAAATTCAAGACTACAAATACAATGTACCATCCCGACTTTAATCATAGATAAAACTAATGATGTATAATATTGACTAGAATTTAAATGTTGATCAATTTAAAATATTTTCTCAATCCAAAGTACAACATTGGAATCGTCTTGCTAGTCTTTATCCTTTTTATACATTACTAACTTCAATTAATGACATAAATTTTAGACATTCAAAAGATTAATCCATTACTTTCATGGACCACTTAAATTTGAATTTCATGCTCAATATTTTGATATGTTGTTCTTTTTGAACTAAATATGAATAATGAAAAAAAAAGAAGTCATTTCAAACCACGTACATAAAAGTACGTGTTGAAATAATTGGTCAAGAAGAGAGATGATTATTTTTCGATATTTTCTATTCAAACATGACGTAAATTAACAATAGTTTTGTATAATATGTGTAACATTTATGTTGGATACGGTTACGAAGGTAAATGAGAGTAGTCTTGGTTTACATTTGACTTTATTATTATCCCTCTTGGACTTTATATAGTTACAATATCTTAGCCGTACATGGTTATAAATGGTTACGAGTACATGTACTTGTGTGTGTCCTTGAATAGAGTCGTTTATCATATGATCAGTTATCATTCGTCAATGCCACATTGTGGTGATTTTAAATATGTATGGATCTTTAGAAGGGGAGATTGGTAAGTAGAATGTCTAGCCAGCAATTTAATTCGAAAATTATTGACATTATTTTGATTTTTTTAAATGATAGTCTAAGAAACGTTATAGATAAAGGTCTACGTATCTTTGACATCGAAAAAATGATTTTTTTTTTTTTTTGCTTTTTTCGAATTCTTTACAATATTAGCATACAGACATTGTCTCAAGTATGTGAATTACATAATGCTTCCATCCATCATACTGCAAAGCATCTGCCGTGCTATATTCTTGTGTTGTGCTGAAACTAGGCCTTTGACCTTCATGACCGTGAAGAAATGTTATCAATGCGATGCAACTTCTGATGAACTTTTCCTGATACATGATTGTTTATCTTTCTTTAAACAATATTCGTTTGTTAAACCACCTGGCATGTACCATTTGAACATTGAGGAACCAATTGTACCATTTTTTTTGTTCTCAGTGTGATCTTATAATTAGCTATACTAAATCTACATTCAACTCCATGATAGAATTAGGACATGATGTTGAAACCTTTTTTTGTTACTCTCTGTTGTAAGAGCCCACGGATCTAATTGGCCCTGAGTTCAAGTAATTAGACTCAATGTATGTAGACTAGTCAAGAGTCTCTCCAAGAAGTCAGACATAAATCATTGTCAATAAGCACTGTTTTCCTGTCTCCTTATACCATCTTGTTCATCCTAGTTTTACAAGGAAGATTTTAAACAGATTAAACACACAAGAGTTGATACTCTATGATCAAATTGCTGAATTGGAATGAAATTAAAGTCCTAATACGTTTGACGACTTCAATGGCCAAATTTTAATTTTAGTGTTACACTTCTAAAACTTATTATTACAAAAAGATACAATTCGGCAAATATGTTGTACAATAAAAATGTTTTTCGGGAAATTTTCCTCGAGTCCACCAATAAAGATAATATTTATTATTTTGAATAAATTAACTAGTATATTTTAGAATTCACTCTTAATAGATTGTATTTTCCCTTTGCCTCTTCAATATAAGAAACAATGGCATGACTTGCAAAAAAAAGTTTTCAATTAATTAGTTAATTTAAGCAATCATCTAAATTGAAATATAAACAATTAAGTTAGAATTGATGAACAAATACTCTGCAAACAAGTAGAATGTAGAGAATCGGAAAATAAATTAACGATATTTTCATATAGAATATAAATAGGTACTTTGCATTGTTTGACGGACCCATGTGTGGTCATTTAAAGAATAGACAATAGAGATTTGAAGCTTTAATATCAAAGAGGATCATGGAATAATTGGCAAAACCATATATAAAGTCCAAAGATTTCAATACAAGATGCAGATTCTGCAAGTCCTCTACCCACCTTTACAAATCGTAGGAGACTGTTAAGTTATAAAATTGGAATTAAAATCTTGCATATTTTTATCAAATATCAAATTGATTTGACAAACTTTTCAATATATTTCAGTGACACATGAACACACTGTCTAATAATGTGCTTTACATAAATGTAACATGAATATTTATTATCAAGGTGTATAATACATGTATTATTTTTCTTTATCATATGCTAGAAAAATATAAAAAGAATTGACAAACAATTTGAATCAACGAAAAATATATAAATGCTATGAATTAATAGCGTATACACATTTGTGTAAAATTATTTTACTATGCATAGTTCGCAACACAAATACAAATTTGCAATATACAAACATAACTTCAAAACATAATAATATTTAAAGACTTTTTACTTTTGGGAGATATCAAAAAATCAGCTCGGCGCTCGCAGGGATACCCCTTATTAAGATACTTTTTGATACCCCTACAAAGTTATAATTAGAAACACAACTTTTGTAGTATGTAATAGGAGGACAGGGTATAGACGTATATTGGTAGGAATGTAAATAAAATGCAAATCGGGCTTGTAATAAAAAAAGAAAGAGAAAATCATCAACCTAGCCACTCTGACAATTCGATGAATGTTGAGAGTGAAGCAGCTTGAGCTGTCATGACTTTTTACGAAGCTATAAGCTGCTATTCTCCATTATATATATGTACAACAATAAATAATAACATAGATGAGAGGAAGAAAATTAAGTGAAATTAATGTCAGGAAATTATATGTATATTTTTAACTAATAATAATTAGTTATACGAGGACTTGAGCCCTTTTTTGCTTACATTTTATTTGCTTTATTAACCTTAATGCATGTATGTATTCCTTCATGCAAGATCTGTACTATCAGGTAGATATTGTTTTCCCCTCAGTAGTAATAAAGGAAAAATGATAACAGCTTTGGAAAAGAAAAAGACCTGTTGTTCGAAGAGCCAACTCCACTTTTTTATAACAAGCCCGATTTGCATATTATTTGCATTCCTATTTATAGGCCATTATAGGGACTAAGTGTAGCTATACGTTGAGCTTTAAATTGAATTTTTTGAAATCAATTATGTACACGTTGTCTTCTGTTGAAGTTTAGGATGGAAAAAATTCGTCATTTGACACCCGGTACATGTAGATAAAAATAATTACATAGAGAAATAATAGAGTAGAAATGAAAAAAAAAAAAAAAAAGCTATGACTACTTAGTGGAGAAACACATATGAAAAGTGTATAAACATCATGTACATTTCCGTTCCTTTAGTAATAATAATAATAATGGCTAATAAAATGCAAATTTTACGACTTTAATCATAATTGTCTATGTATATACACATAGATATATATATATATATGCGGAGGTAGAGAAAGAAAGAGACAGTGTCTTAATAGTCATTTACATATCTCTTACTTAATGTACGTACATAAAAAGGAGGAGGCTATTATCATGAAAATTAATTAATTTGTGTAAACTTCTATAGAAAATAATATACAGGCTCAGGTCATCAAAAAAAAAAAAAAAATGTGAATACAAGGAATGCACAAAAACAAATGTAGAACCAAAAAAACGAAGCAAAAAAAAACAAAACAAGAACAAACAAACAAACATGTTTCTACTTCTCCTAATAGCACTACACAACAATATGTACTTAATCTAATTAACTTAACATAATAATAGTCTTCTTTTTGTTTTTTTTCTTATTACTATGATTATTATGTGTATGTTATTATTTTTGTATTAAAGTCATTTGCTATATAATTGTACGCATTATATTATTTAAATAGTCGAGAGAAAGAGAACAACAACAACAACTAAAAAAAGCTATTTATTTAAAAAATACACTTAAAGTATATATATATATATGTAAATATTTAAATAAACACAATTCATATACACCCAATAGATTATATAAAAATATTTATTAATTTTTTATTTTTTTTTTGGCAAAAAAAAATTCTTAATTTGCATATAAATGACATCACTAACACAACAAAATAATAATAATAATAATATAAACACAAACAAAGCCACATGCTGTGATGTTCTAAAGAACTCACTATTTTTAATAATAAAATGTATATCTTAAAGGATTTTAAAATAAATAATAATAATGTATAATTAATATACATAGAAGAAGGATGATGTCTTAATGTAACTGGATTATAAATGGTACATTGACCTTGTAACGAATATAAATAGTGACATATCATCTTGCACCTAAGGTTTGCAAGAATAATAACAAGGATATCACAAACAACTTTTTGGGATAAACATAAATATACAGTTGTATTCTCCCTTCAGCTGATTTTCATCATTTGACTCTTTTGATTTAAAGCAGCTGACCCTACGTATTATGAACTCAAAAGGGTATTAATATTATTATTTATGATTTTGATGCATAAAAAATATATTAAATCAAGGATTACGCGCCCTTTTTTGAATTTTGAATATATTACAAGTAGTAACGATTGGTTTGTATATTGATAGAATTTATAAATATATAGTATATCTAAATAATACATTCTGCCAAATATTAACAAGTTGACAAGAAGGAAAATACAGAAGGGTAGCAGCTACCAGTTGTTTTTTTCAAATTTTTCCTTTCCCTTTTGTCAGTCGAGAATGCGAGTGAACACAAAAGCTATACGTGTATAATCACAATAATTAAATATCTTTTTTTAATTGCCTTCTTATTGGTAGTAGACGAAACTAACGTATATATTTCATTTGGAAGAAGGGAAGGGATACTCTCAGGCATATCTAACAACTTCTCGAGGTCTGTATAGTCAAGGACCAGGTGTATGGAAGAACCGTCAGCTTTGAGAACAACTAAAAAAGGGGCTGACCCAGTCTATTATTGGTTTTATAGTTGAGGACAAAAGAAACTGCGGTTAATTCATGAATTAGTGTAATTTTCTCCATATTTTTTATGTATATGCGTTCATTAGGATTAAATTTGACGGAATCATCAAAAATTTCAAGTAATCCTTGAAAAAATCGAATCCATTTGTGCAATTTCATCCGCTAATTTAACTTTACGTGTCTTCAAGTCACTTCTCGTAACGGATTTACATAGATAAATCGACCCAGAATAATCTTTTGGAATCAATTTTAAGCGACGCAAAATGATTCCTGGAAAATAATAATTGGTCTTGTAAATCTAAAATAACGAAATATTGAAATTGAAATATTTTTTTTTTAGAAATCCATGGAGCCAAAACAAATGAGTCCAGTTTTGTTTGGATCTTGTATGCTCACCATATTTGTAGTGTTTATTGAAAGACACGAGATATCCAAAAGATCCTTTGAAATTAGAATATCAAATGCATCTATATTAGAAAGCACTTTCATTAGAGATGTATCTCGTATGGCTTCGGAGACTTCTTTCTTTACCATTGGTTCTTAATTTGGGTTTAATCCAACCACAGGGATTTGGTCTACTCCACTCATATGACTTGTGACGTCACGCTTTGCTTGGCAGAGAAAAAAAAAAGGATTTTTTTTTCCAACTATGATGGGCTCGAGAAAATCATATATAGAACTTGTGGGTTTCAGTACCTCCAACAAGGTTCCATTGTTCTGGACCCTCCAAGGAGTCATTCAATTTTTTTTTAAAGAATTTTTGATATATTTGATATCTGTCAATGTTACTGAACCAGCATCACTTGTTCGAAAATACGACAGCAGGGACAAATATGACCTAATGTTCCTTGTCAATCTGCGTTTGCACGTGATGTTATCATTTTCAAAATTTGCTCATCTTGGAGAAAGAAAAAGACACAAGTGTATTGTATAAAAATAAATACCTTTGCTTTACACAGATTGTTCTTGATTGTAACTAGCAATCTTTCCTTCAAAAAGAATAAAAAAAAGGTATAATATCAGTTGGTGTATGTATGTAGACGTTGGGCCATTATAGTCATTATGGTTCAGAGTTTTTTTAACAGAGCAGGACCGTAGGGTCCTCTCAAGTTTTTTTAAAGGCTTTTTAACTTTAAACATATTTTATGATAATTGAATGTTTCACTATATTAGTTTAATAGGAAATAAATAAAATGAGGAAGCTATGATTTTAGCTAATCTTAGGGGATTAAAATTTTTTTGGAGCCAATGAACCCAACCCATGATGGGCTTTCCTACATTTCAAGCTTTATGAGCTGTCCATATTAAACATCGTGTTGATAGCCAATTATACGTTCAACCCTTTAATAAGGGGAAAATAAGTATGAAGTAGAAAAATGTAGAGCTGATAATAAAAAAAAACAGAGTAAATTTTATGATTAGTGGGGTGACGCTGTCAGAGTAAAGAATCTGTAGGACGTTTAAGGATGTTATTATTGTTATTGTTATTATTATTGAAGCCATAATATAAAGTTTCCTACAGATTTTTAATAACTATCAAATATTTCGAATACAACTTATCCAACAACGTGCATTTCATTCGGTTCATCATTTAAACATGAGTGAAAATGCTACATAATTTATAGGAATCTTTTCTTTCAACATGTGAACGCCCCATTTTAACCCTTTGTGTAGGACAATGGTTAGAAAAAAAATGAGTTACAATTTTTTGAGTAAGTTTTTTTGGCACAAGGTATCGGTTCGAGTAAGTGTATTTATGAGTTCGTTCCCACCTTTGTAAAAGTGTGAATTTATATATATATATATATATATATATTATTTATTTCTTGGAACGATCCTAGTGATAAGGACTCTCTCTATAATTCTATTAATAGACATTTCATCCTGTCAATAAGAAAAAAGTTTTTTAAAAGGAAACGTGAACTGTTGATGAAAAAAGAATCCTTCATTGGATAGTTTAACATGTTATAAATTTATTGTCAAAAGTTGGACGTTTCAATATCACTTCTACTGGCTGAGTAGTATTCCAAACAACTTGTACCTCTTTCCCTATTTGATTAATATATATTCACTTCAAAAAGGCCCTTTAAAAACTACTCAAGTTACTTTCAACTGTAAAATACGTGTCTGGTGAGTGTTTTGAACATGGAGTGTAGATTATTGCAAATTTGATAATAAATGTCAACCTTTGTAAATATATATTATCAAAATATTTGTGGAATCATGAGTGCATCAGCATACATTGAAAATACTTCAGACTAGGAATGTAAATAATATACAAATCGGGCTTGTAATAAAAAAGTGGAGTTGGCTCTTCGAACAGGTCTTTTTGTTTTCCAAAGCTGTTATTATTTATTATTGAAATCTTCATTTGTAGATATAAAGGAGAATAGCAGCTTGTAGCTCAGTAAAACGTCATGACAGCTCAAGCTGCTTCTCTCTCAACATTCATCAAATTGTCAGAGTGGCCAGGTTGATGATTTTCTCTCTCTTTGATTCTTACAAGCCCGATTTGCATATTATTTACATTCCTACTTCAGACCAGAGTCTCTGCTATATGAAAATGGTACCAGTCAACGTGACTGAAAGGTCTTCCATTTATCGGACAAATGTTTTAAATTCCAGTCACATATTATTTGAATTAAATAAACTTAAAATGATGTGCAAGTATATGGTATTAGGGCATTTCAATGTACAGTATAATGTTTCTTATTCATCATTTTAGCCTACTTTATACACATTTTGGCTGCAGTCAAAAATATGCTGATTTAAAATCAAAGGTGTCGAGTGTTCTCCCTGCAACTTTCAATATGCATGAGTCTTGTTACTTTGTTATCTCCTAAGACAATTACACTGCACTGTTTTTGATTCCGTTCTGCAGAGAGGAACCTCTAAAACAGAGATCCGTTTTAGCCAGTTTAACCCACTTGGGGTAGATTTCACTGAAATCTCTGATTATAACTTCAGAGGCTCTTGAGAAGTTCAAGCCTTCACATCTGAGAAGTTCTTTCATTTCAAATATGACTCTTCTTTGCACAACTGATGCATCAATGAGCGGGGTGTGACTGGAGCTGACTCATCCTCACAGCTGATTTCCTTGGCAAAATGATCAATGATGCTGTGGGTGACTGTTGTAAATTAGACTCCCTAATATACCCTTTTGGTTATCACATTTGCTTTATCTTACTACTCTTTCTATGTGGGTACGAGGAGGGGTTGTGAAGGAAATCAAAGCAGTTATGTAGAACCAGTCAATCATCTGGGAATATGTTTTTTTAAGCATGTATTAAATGTTGAATGTAGTGTTCTCAAGGGCTTTTTTGAACGTCTGACGGTCATTTTCAAACGTCACTTTAACATCGTTGTACATTTTGTCTTCGCACTCCGCCCGAAACAGATCCTCTTTTGAACCTGGCATGTCTCGTAACTGTGTTAATACCACAACCAATGATCTGAAGGTGGTCAGATTTACATCGTCTTTCTGTAAAACCAAATTCAGCTTGGTCATCTCAGGTAACACATCAACCAGAGTTTGTGAGTCAAAGTGATAATGCTGTATATGACAACAGATACCATGGGCTTGGACATTTCCTCCGACAGCCTTTACTTTTAATACTTTTCACTGCCTTGTGTAAAATTAACCAGCGGACAGGATGTTTAATATATTAACCTTATCGCCTCTAATGAGTTAATAGGATGAAATTAAACATGGAATTTGCTTATTTTAATGTAATTCAAATGGTTAATTACGAGTGATTTTCACCTGACCCTTTGGCCGGAGGGGTTACAAAATACCGGACATCTGCAAATTTTACCGGCCAAAGTCTGGTAAGTTTCGGCGAACGGAAACACTGCTTGAGACAAGGTAATGCTTAATACGAATGGTATGTAACTCATTAAAAAGAAGTTACTTTTGCAATGGATGTACTTTAGAGATTAAAAGCTTTTCTCTAACATGTTGCTCTATATCCAAGAAATAATTAGGATTCGATTAAATCCATAATATATTTATATTTTTAAATTTCTTCAGGTACAGAAGTAGGTGATGGCCTCTCAAAACTCTGAATAATCTCTAATGTAAAAATAACTAATCATACATTATACATATACATTTAAAACTTGTTGCTCTTTGTATACTCAAGTTACCTATTGACTATTTTAATGTATTTATGTACTTAAAAAAAGTAAATAAATTCAATGACATTGATATGACCACGGTACATGATTCCTTCGATCATCAACATCATTTTTACATAGAAAAAATCTCATTTGGTAGTTTCTACACCGTGAAATTAAATGGTCAGTCAAATTATCTTGTCTTAATTTGATGCGAATATGTTGTAAGTACATACATGTTCTAATAACAAAATTATATGGTTAAATGTATGGTCATAAATCAGGAACCAAATTTCAAGCCATGATTTTGTTGAGAGCAAATAATTGCCAACATTGACATTGAAAATATTTCTTTGCAAACTCAACCTGGTGCTTAGAATTATTTTCTTTTATCGAATCACCATTCAAAATATGTAGTTATTTCATATCCCTAAAATATGTAGATATCAATAACAGAGGTCAATAATCCTATGGGGTATAAGGTAAATAAAAGTTATTCAGTTTTGTACACTGATTTCAAATACGTAACTCTTTTTTCCGAGAGTCTGACGGTTTTCAAAAAAAATGGACCCTACTTTTTGAGCTAATTTGGCCCATTTTCCAAAAAAAAAATTTGCTATAATTCAATGACTCACGGTAGAGCTACTAAATCAGTAGCTCTACTAGGATTTGCAGTTGTTTTTTAGTAGCTCTACCGTGAGTCATTGGTTTCTAGTGAATTTTGTCCCGAAATTGGATAGAAATATACATATTTAGATGGACGATTTCTTCTTAGTAAAGGATTATCTTTAATGCATTCCTTATTAATCCATTTCATGTAATATTCAAGGAGTTATTCAGTTACAAAGGATTTGACCAACTTTTGGGCCTACACCGGTACCCTACGCTCCTGGGAGTCCTTTAGGGTCAAAACAAAGACTGGAAAGGAAATTTGCATTAAAAACACTAGTGGATCATTATTTTTTATTGCACAAAATGAGTATCCTTCTAGGTTTAAATTAAAGTTGAAATTGAAAAATGGATCAAAAAAAGCTCAAAAACTAGGGTTCGATTTCTCAAATACCATCAAACTCTTAAAAAAAAATTTACCGATTTGAAATCAGTATGCAAAACTGAATAAATTTTATTATACTTATACCCCTTAGGGTTTTTGACTCTTGACCAGTGTAATTAGTGATATGGACAAAGAAAAGGAGTTAGTTATTCAATAAAGTCTGTTCGATTTTTTTATTTTTTTTTAACACTTTTTTTGTTACTATACATAGATGAATAAACTTTTTATTCTAAATAAATTTGTATACATTTATAATTTAGAGTACATAAAATAATTATATAAATATTAATAATATTATTAGTAATATTATAAAAAGTTATATATAACATTTGAAATATATAAAGGACATTGTTATTTGAATTTGAATATTGATCAATTAGGGTAAATATTGAATTATTGTTTTTCTTGACAGAAAAACAAAACAAAACAAAAAGTAAGATAACAATGTCCAACTCATGAATGTTATTATTGTCAAATTTGATATTCCTTGCTTTTTAAAGTTATTTGTGTAGTTTTACATACTTTGGAGGTATTCAAGTCAAATTTTCTGCAATTTTTTTTTGCTGTGTATTTTTATTGTTTTGTATAAACAAGAATCTTACATAACAATCTATCAATCGATTTTTAACTTTTCTAAATCCCTTCTTTATTTTTTTAACATTCAATGAATGAGTTCTTTTTCGAACATTGATTGAACACTTGAATTAGCTTTTCTTAGATTGAAAATTATTCCCTACACACACGAAATGGAAAATAGTTCTACAGTTGAAAAGAATTGACTAACAACTAATAATTAATTTTGGGCCTTTTTTTTCTTTTCTTTTTGGATGAGGATAGGTTGAGAGAGTCAAGAATCCAAGGTATGGCCTAACTTTTTGACGATCTACTGGTTTTGATTTGTGTATAAGAGTACTAAGTCGTGATTCGTGAGCGTGATTGTCGTTAATTTGAATGGGATGGGATTCAAGTGACGGAATACCGAAAGGGATATCATCATACCTCCAAGAACCCTGACATAACCTTTCCCAGGCTTCATTGTGCCCTTCCAAGATCAAAAGTTGAGGGGAAAAAAAGTCAGAGACCACCTTCTAGACAATAACAAAGAATTTAAGACTATGCAGTCTGCATTTCACAGAACATGATTTCATCATTAAGTCAGTCCACAAGAAACATGGATCTAGTATTTTAATTCATCCATTTTTGGTTTCAACATCCGTCTTACTTTTAATGTTCCTGTCGTCTATAGTTTATAAATTATGTTCTATGTCAGGGCTGAGACGATTATGAGCAAATGATAAATTGCTATTCTTTTTTTAACAAAGTAAACAAGAACGAACTGATTCCGATAATATAAATAAATATTTGTCAAATAATTTTTGTACTATCCTCTCTAGAGTTACTCTATTCTCACTAATGTAGACGAATTATTTGTTTTAATAAAATAACTATAGACTTCATGTATTAATTTGTTGTATACGTATAAAAAAAGGGATTTTAAATATTCACAAAACATTGGAATCGATGCTGAAAATTTACTCCAAATTTGGAATCCATTTGGTATAAGAATTGTGCTTCGTCCTATCCCCATTTTAGATATACACAGTATTCAAAAAATCTCCTTTTCTTTTCTTTTTCATAACTATGACCAACTGTTGATACTTAAAATGAATGAAAATCTTTTTTCATTGATCAATGGTTACATGTATTATAAAATAGAGACCCTTCATCCGTACTTTTATTCAAGAGTTGAGAAATACGTTTTTTCACGTCCTATGATATTTTATGCCATTTTAATATTTCAGGTATTTCTAAAATATAATTCTGTTAAATAACATCTGATTAAAATATTTACCCACTGAAACAAATTATTTTAATACAACCATTTGAAATGGATTCATAGATACCTATATGTATGTCATTTTTTTAGAATACAAAGGTTCAACCTAAAATGTTTTTTCTGTATGTACTGCACACCTGTATAAAAAATATTAGAAGTAACAAAAAACTAAATGTATATCAATAAAAGTCTATATTAAAAAAGTTTTTATAATTTGACAAATGTTGTCAATAAATTTTAAAACATATTTGTTTAACTTTTAAAAGAGGGATTTTTTTTTTCATTGTCAGTTTATGAATAATATTTTAAAGGAGAAGAAGGAATCCTATTTGCCAAGGAGGAATGTGATTAATGCAAACACTTTTTATATATTTATTTTTGCAAATACTGGTTGGTATTAATTCAATTTATCTTGTCTATAAATATGTCATACATTGTTATAAAATAATTCTACATATGTGGTAAATTTATTATATTATTAACTAATTTTACATATATATATATATAAATATAAAAATAAACATAAGTTGGAAATGCGCTTTTTGCAGTTTTTTTTTTTTTTTTTATTTCGGTTCTTGCACACACAAGAAAAATAAATAAATATGATAGATTATATAATCTAAAAAGAAAGCACTAAAAAACCCTTTTAGTAAGATTGAAGGACACTTTTTCGATATTAAGCAATCATATCACATTAATCATGCTGCACTGAATGACAATATATATATTTTTTTGAAAAAGCTGTATAAATCAAGGGGTTATCGACCTTGTCCACTCTTGAAAACTCCGAAATATGCAATAAAATATATAATTGAGCAGTATTCCGATCCGACAACTTAAATCACCTATCCTCAAGTCTTTGTTTTTGAAATTTTTTAATTTGTCGGGTTCATTTAGTATAAAGCTAAATGTAAGTCAGAAAAAGAAATGCTATGATAATGGCAAATGATTCTTTAGACTCCATTTAAAAGCTCTAGCCCTCAAAGAGAAAATACAAACCGAATATAAACTTTATCAGGGATTGAATTCGTATGAAATGTGACATATTTATATATTTTTTGTAATAATTTGACATCTTGATTAACCATGACACTAGAGTTGATGCACGTCCAAGAATTTGCAAGCCCCCACGTATCAAAGAAAAGTACAACATTTATTAGCTGTGTTGAGGTGTAAGTCTGATATTAAACGTTTTAATTCCTATGAAATAATTTATACAATTTCCAATATTTTTAGAGCACATTGAATCGTTCTCTATTATAACTAGGAATGTAAATCATATGCAAATCGGGCATGTAATAAAAACTGGAGTTGGCTCTTCAAACAGGTCTTTTTGTTTTCCGAAGCTGTTATCATTTTTTTTCTTCCCTTAAGAAGGTAACATCAACTTTACTACCTCAACATACATAATGTTTACCAAGAAAAGAACAGTCTGCTAAGATTATGTATATCATGGAGAGAGAGGAACAAAGGAAAAATTAAAAAATGGATATCATTCATTGAGGAGAATGGAGTTAATGATATATATTTGTGAATATAATAATGAATCTGGAGTAACGTATTGTAATGTTTGTGGTTTGATGTTTTCATTTGTATACATATATAAAGGAAAATAGCAGCTTGAGGCTCAGTCAAACGTCATGACAGCTCAAGTTGCTTCCCCCCTCAACATTCATTAAATTGTCAGGGTTGCCAGGTTGACGGTTTTCTCTTTTTTTTTTATTACAAGCCCGATTTGCATATAATTTACATTCCTAATTATAACTACCTCCGGGATAGCCTTGATAAAAAAAAAAAAACAGCCAAATTTAAGTTCAGTTAGGCTCTCATTTTTACTTTTACTTTTCAAAAGTATTCCTTTAGAAAATCAAAAGGAAACAACAATATAAAAACGTGGAAAAAAAAAACTTTCCCCACTCTAATTATGCATTTTCCTCATAATTGCTTGATGCAGATATTGACACTATTTCAAATTAATATTAAATTTCAAAGAAGAAAAGTGTTTTTCATAGGTTTTTTTTTTTTAATTCAAATATGTAAGTTGATGCATTTCTTCACTCTCTAAAGTTGACAGATTTTGTATATGGTGGGTTATTTTAATAGTATAATGAAAATGCATTAGACATCAATTTGCGCTTATTATTCCATGATACTAATGCTCTGAACCTTGATTTATTAAGCTCAAAATTATTTATAGGGTCGAAGCAATGAGACAAAATAATCTTCCACTACTAAATAGTAAGGTAGTAATAGCCATTACTTGGGAGAGAGTGATGAATGAAGCTAAAGACCTACCTACCATGAAACACAATGGTTTTTTTCTACAACACCAACATTCCTATTTAACTCACGATTTCTTTACTTCAGACTCTGTCATGAACGTTTATTTGCTCAATTATAATTAGAAGTCTTGCCAAGCAGTGAGCAGGCTCCAACTTTTAAGAGGTTTTCTTTCCTCTTCTCTACGGAAAAAAAAAAAGTCAGATAAAGTCTCTTGAATTTTCCAAACTTTTAGGTTTTGGGTAAAAAAAAAAAAAGGATTTGAATCCTCTACCAAGAAAAAAAAACAACCAGGATGTCAAAATGACGTCTGTCTTTGACTTCCACTACATTTGTAAGTAGACACCCTTGGGTTCCCTGCACCTGATTTTTATGAATTTTAATACTTTATTTTAATGTGTGGGCATTTTTAGGTGCCAAATTGAGAGTTATAATTAATTGGATAAGGATGACACGACCATGACGTCCATTGATTCTTTCAGTCATTTTGACGACTGTATTTATTCCCTGACGTTTGCTATTGTAATGAATTATAAAAATTATGAGAAGTCAAATTACTGATGTATTGGGTAGTAAGAATGCAAAAAAAAACATAAACTCTATTTATAAAAAAAATACATATATTTTAATTGACGTCCGAGAGGGCAAATACTCATGGTACTTTTAATCTTTTCATATTGTTATGCTTTTAGATTTTTCCAATACTTGTTTATACGTAAAACTATCAATTTTTTTATGTATTTCAAATTTACAGAAACGCTATTCTATAGTTTTTAGGTATAAATAACTGTTAAACTACGTAATTGCCTGGTACGCTCAAGATAAAATTAAAATCTGCACACATTTGAAAAAAAAATATCAGTTACTAAATTTATTCTTGTAAACAGTCATAGCTGTATGCAGTGCAATAATGTTTTGTTTTTTTGGGTTTTTTTTTTTTTTTTCAAACTATATCTTTTATTTTTTGTACTGTAAAATGTTAAAATCTTTTCAAAACAAGGATTAGTAACGGATTTATATATTAATAATTCTTCTTCTATGACACGTTCCAATACTTTTTGTAATAATATATATTATTTCCTTCATGTGTATTTTGAATGTATGCAAAATTTATAAATTAAAAGTATTGACACACACAAAATCTATATATAAACAATATTTGATTCTTTTCTTTTGATGTTGTTTTTTTTATTATTATTTCGTTCAAAACATTCATATTCAGACTATCAAAGCATCGTATATGGTAATTTTTAATTTAGTTTTACAATCCTGAGGAAGTCATAGTTTGTCGAGCAGACTAAAAAACGATAATGGAAGGGAGTAGAATGGGATTGAATTGAAATATGTACATACCAAGTCTATTTCTATAGAATGAGACTTTATTTTTCAACTTCTAAAGTTTATTGTAAAAAAAATGGTGACAAATTTAATCTTCAAAATAATAGCCATGGCTATTGACTTATTTTTCTCATCTCTCAGGCAATTTGTGGAGACTGACCCACAAAAAATTGTCCGTCTTTGTCATCTAACCAATCATTGAGACATAGTTTAGCTTCTGCGTGAGAATTGAAGACCTGTTCTTTTAATGATTTACCCATTTATGCGAACAAGTGATAATCTAATGGTGCCAAGTCTGGTGAGTATGCTGCATGCGGTGTATTGTCATCAGGATAAATTAACTGGACACGCCGATCGGAATATTCTGGGCGTTTTGGCGTATAGCGCTGTTCAAATTAGACAATTGTAGTCTCATTATCTTCGTCCAATAATACTTCCAATTCGGTGTTCTCAAACCACATTCCTAGTTCTCCACGAGTAAATTACTAGTTCGGAATTTTTCAAACCACCTGAACCACTTTGCTCTGCTTAGAGCATATTCACTGATAGCTTCTACAACCATTTGATGTGCTTGTGAAGCGTTTTTCTTCAAATGAACAACGAAAATCAACAAAGTCCTCAAATCGGAGTTTGTAGGCACGAAATTCGAGATTTGTAAGAAGGAACACAAATGCATTGTTCTTGGTTGAAACTTCACAAACAATGAGCTGATCACAGATATAAAAAAAGAAGAAGACATTTGGGAGGGTATAAAAATACTCCCCGCGACATCTGTTGCCTACTAGCTAAAAGTATCATTTCATATGTATATGTAGACCTAATATCTCTAGAGAAGGGGTGTCAAAGTCAAATGGACGGAGGGCCAAATAAAACATTTGGCTACAAGCCGAGGGCCGGACTCATGGGTATCTGTAAATTAACTTTTGCAGTTATGCTAATGAATGGTGTTGAATGACTGCTGAATAAATTAAGCCGCCTCTCGCTATGCTCCCGCTCGACGCTTCCCCGTTGCATTTTGGGAAATGTAGTACGGTATATCTGCGGGCTGCTGGCTTGCAGCTGCCTACGGGCCGAATCTAATAATAGATTAATATCATCACGCGGGCCAGGTAAAATCCTCTCGCGGGCCTGATGTGGCCCGCGAGACTTTGACATATGTGCTCTAGAGGGATGTGAATAAAATCCTTCTTCTTTTTTTAGTAGACATTGAAGACTCCAAAGTATATTAATTGGCTAACAAGCTCGCCACAAGCTGTATTTGTTTCAAAATACACATTTTATGAGCAGTTATGATGTTTGGGTCTTAATTAAGGAATAGAGAAGGGAAAAGGTCCATGTATGATCATTAGTTTAGTAAGTTTTGCAGAACTTTTATGATTGTAATTATTGTTCCCTCTTCATATTGGCAATGATTCACAACTCAATACATGGGTTCTTTGAGTTATTCAATTTTTATGCATCTATGTTCGAGTATGCATGGTCCAAATACCTTGAAAATTGTATATTATTTAGAAAGACACCTTTTTAATTACCCAGCAGGATGTGTGAATTGTTAAAGTCTCTTTCTTCTTGCTCCAGAGGGATCAAAATATTAAATATTCTTTATGGTCAACACGCATTAAGGGTGAATGGAAATTCTAAAAAAAAAATTTACTTTAAACTCCTAAATCATAATTTCATCAAAAGGTAACATTCATTATCCTACGCAGTAGATGACATTATTAGACGAATTCCAAAATTAATATCCATTTAAACGATTCTGCTCTTTACTTTTTTTTTAAAATACAAAATATTGCAACCATCTTTTGAAAAATATATTATAATATGTATGTATATATTTGAATAAACATAGAAAATGATACTACAAAAAAATAAAATAAAAAATCTGCATTTGTAAAAAGACCTGATGATAAATAGCTTTTTTTTTCTTGCCTTCAAAATATATTTACTACTATTCAAAAAGATTAAAAGACGAATAAATACAAAAATATAGAAAGAAAGAGAGACAGACTTTTACACATTCTTATCACGTGCTCCTGAGGAAAGGGTTAAAGCCTTGAATGACATTAATATATATATATATATACATGTATAAATTGTATGGTTTGAATCTTTCTTTTTTTAAGTAGTTGTAGTATACATAATGTCTTTTAGTTTATAAATAAAGATAATAACATTATGTGAAATAAGTCTACATTAATAAATTTCAAATCTGACGGGTCACAAGGATATATATATATATATATATATATATATATATTCTATACTAGAAATGAAAGCTTTATAAATACTCATTATCCAACCAAACTTAATTTGCTTCTTCATAAAGTATTCTGAAGGCATTTTATGCATATGATAGCATTTTATATCTGTTTATATTTTGCATTGCAGATATACTTCCCTCACAGTTAGAAAAAAAGTATATATATATGCATATATATATTCTAGCTTGATAGTCAGAAATTAAACGAAAAAGTATAGTAGTTCAAAGAATTCTAATAAAGTATTGAATCAATACTCGTGTTTGTAACCTCAATGGTATACATATGTATTTATTTTCCTATATAAGGTCAAAATTGTAAAGAAAATGCGTGACCTTACCTTGAGTAGAAATGAGGTCTAAGAGGTGAAATGATGACATATGTATGACATAGGTCATTACTCACGTGTTTTCAAAATGCTCTTATTTAGATTGCTTTGATCTTTATTATAAATGGCATTCAATAATTTTTCCTACCAAAAAAAAAAGAAGAGAGAAAGCAAAAAAGATAAGCATTTTCTTATAAAATACATATATCCAAACCTTATATAAACGGTCTTATCGCCTTACCTTTGAAGAAAACAAAGTAGCTATTGTATTGTTTTTTTTTTTGTTTTTTGTTTTTTGATGGATTAGTCATTTCTTTGACACACTGAATGAAAACCCAGGTTTTTTAAAACCTGGATCCTTAGAGCCATGCACTATCTTATTCAAGATAACATTACTGGGTATGTACACGTGCCACACTCAAACAGAGTAATGCATAAATTGGAGATGGGGTCTAGGTACGGATGAAGGTGAAAGGATCATATTTCATAAAGGAATGAGTAAATAAGTTGAGTTTTTATCCAATGTCAAAAATATAACGAAACCATTCAAAAGACAAAAACTTTATTCATCAAAAGACAAGAAAATATCACCCATGAAAGATTTAGTTCTACGTACGAATGAAACTTGGTAAATGATCTACTCTCTGAAATGAGGGGACACGTAAATTTCCATGTTGGTGGGATACCGCCGTTTCCAGGAACTCAGTTTGACTTAGGAATGTCTTAAACCATAATTATTGATCTTATTTTTTAAACAACAGCTCACACACGCTACACCACTGGCTGTGACATACAGTCCCAAGTTGTTGCTCTTCTTTGACAAGTATAACCAACTATCAAGACGCTTTAGTTGAAAACTTTTCAGACAATTTTCGGGTACATATGATACATAGATTATAAGAGTAAGAGCGGGGCTTTTGTAGAGATAAATTAAAGTTTTATGATAAGAAAAGAAAAAAATAGTTCTGAACTGATTTTAGCAAACTACAACTAAATAAATCTCTGGGGCTATGAAAAAGATGAACGTTCTTTCAGGGACCATATCGGCTCCTTGTGAGGGCGTATCATTCATCCGTCTGCTCTATGGGATGGACAACAATCCTTGCTCTCTTGATTAAAAGTGATATTTTAGCAAAAACCGTGCGCAATAGGTCTTAAAATGACTCGCAAATATTTGCCCGTTATATTTATATAAGTCCAAAAAACTTACAAGTGGATTTTCACCTTTTTAATATTTGAAATAAACTTGCTTTCTTGTTGAATGTACACACTAAATATATCTCAATATATACAAAACCACGTTGTTACATCATCATTCATTCACATTTACAGTGTGTTGTCAATAAATTAATTATTATTTTTCTCCAATTTTCTGATCCTTTTTAATATTCATACTCAGCAGAATTAAAATTAATTTTAAAAATCAAACCATTTCGTTGGGATTAATTTGACTTATATACAAATTAGTGTTTTTCCTCAGCATCAAGTCTTATTCAACAGAGGACATGCATGTATTGCTATTTTTCCTTTTACATCCATTGAATGCAGTTTCCTTATGATTTTTTGAAAACGATGTTCATTTTATATAATAAATACAAATATTATATAAACTTGATTTATTATGCAATCAATGACGTCAGTAAAAGCAATCTATAGAAACGTGATACATTTCTCTCCCTTCAAAATCATACAACAGGCAATTGATGCAAACAAACAAAGGGTCTTTAATCAATACAATCACACTTTTATGATCTTTCAAACCTTTTTTTGTGTGTGTGTCCTATACAAGTCACATCGTGATAGTAGCAATGAGAATATAATTCACGTTAATTAAAACAAGTTTTGTTAATAGATTTTTATAAATATATATATATATATATATATATTGCGAAGTTGCATTTGGAATGTGATTTGGGAGCTCTACAACAAAACATGTAAATTATATTCAGCATGAAGCATGAATTAGGTTATTTTTAGATATTCGTGTTTTTTAATCATATAACATCAACATATAGTCACACACGGTGTGGTAAAAACTGGTATATCAGTTTAATTTGAGATCTTTGAAATCATTTTTATACTCCCTTTTAGTCTAAATTGTACGTTTCTAGATGTGCAACTTTTAAACAGTTTTGGAGATAATTAGGGTTTTATCTTGATCCATTGTGCTTTTTTGTTTTTTGCTAAAGCTAAGAAAAAGTTTAAGAATGAATTACGGTATTAAATAGAAAACTTTACAATTTATTTTATTAATAACAACAATATGGCTAACATGGATCTTAGCTATTTATCTGTTCATAGTTTTAGTAACTTCTCCCGAAAGATAAAATTGAAAAATGTAGTCAAAGAAATATGTTTTATATAAGAAACTAAAAAAAAAAACTCAAATTATTTTGCTATACATAAGAAAGTAGAGGATATTTTTTTTATATTTTTGGGTAAAATATATATTCAGTTATCAATTGTTGAATAATTCAATATGAGCCTTAAAACTTACATTTTAAAAGGAAATTACCAAATAAATAATTGTTTTATGCGGCGTGCGAGCTATACACGGTGGTACTTTTCCTTCCTTCGAGTATTTTTATTTCTTTTTTTAACGAACAGATATTTATTTTTATGGACAAACTATAAAAATTATTTTTGTAGATGTTGTTCTAACAAATTTTAGTATATAAAAAAATAATTTAAGTTTGTTTCTTGACTTCTTATAAATATCATTACCACCGTGTACATGTATATATAATGTATATAAATTAACTCTATTTTAATTTAGTGGATCAACTTCATTCATTAATCTACTTATACTTGAGGAGTTATAAATAAATTTAACGTGATAATATTTCTAGTTATATAAGTGTGTATACAATTATATCCTGTCTTGTTTATCAGTCTTAGAATAATAATATTAACAATATAATGTGTGTCAACAATAAATTAAGTAAATAAATTTGCTAAACACTTTCAAAGAAATGATACAAAAAAAGCTTTGTCAAAACAAATTGTTGATAAATATCCGGTGATAAACTCTAATTGAGTCACAGATGCCTCATCATTAAATAGAGGATATAGATTATGATATAAGTATTATAATTAGGTACTTATAATATGCAGATTAGGGTAAATAAAACTTATTTTGAGAGCTTAATTGTGATTCATTTTACTATTATGTATGTAAAATCCATCAATCAAATCTATATTTTCATATTCTCCAATGAAATCAATAAAGAAACCCTCACAATTTGATTACCTTTAAGGCTCTAATTTCTGTTGAACTTCTAAATGTATTTAATTTTTTGGGGGGGAAATTGTGTTCTGTAACTGGTAAATAAAACATATAATACAAATTACTTATTCATTATCTATATGTTTGGAGTTTAATCAAGGATTCTTCAAGTGGCTTACATCGATTTATCTAGACTTTGTGATTTTTTTTCGTGACTTATCTCTTTTTTGAATTAAAAAATATCTTTTAGCCTCACTCAAAGTAAATTGTAATTTTTAAATCATCACACAAATTTTAAACATTTTATTTCATACAAAAATATAAATAAAAGGATTATTAATTTTTAACTGAGGAATTTATTTAGAAAACAACTATGACATTCAAAAGATTGTTCCTCTCTTTATTGTTTTCTATCTCTGCTTGTATCAATCAAGCCCCATCAATAGGAATGTAAATAATATGCAAAATGCCGCGTGCGAGATTTTGTGGAGTTGGCTCTTCAAACAGGTCTTTTTGTTTTCCAAAGCTGAAATCATTTTTCCTTTATTAGTGAGGGGAGAACATCTACCTGATAGTACAGATCTTGCATGAAGAAATACATGCATTAAGGTTAATAAAGCAAATGAAATGTAAACAAAAAGGGCTCAAGTCCTCGTATAATTATTAGTTCAAAATATACATATAATTTCCTGACATTAATTTCAGTTAATTTTTAGCCTCTCATCTATGTTATTATTTATTGTTGTATATATAATGGAGAATAGCAGCTTGTAGCTCAGTAAAACGTCATGACAGCTCAAACTGCTTCCCTCTCAACATTCATCAAATTGTCAGAGTGGCCAGGTTGATGATTTTCTCTTTCTTTTTATTTTACAGACCCCATTTGCATAATATTTACATTCCTACCCATCAAAGGTCTGTTCAATCTCATTTCACTGCGTGTATGATAGAGTATAATAATACAAATACATCAAACATTGTTGTTATTATTCAGTTCTGGATCCCTCAATGCTTTTCCTATATTAGTTTTTTATTTTTTTTAACTCTCATGTAATGAAATTCAAATTTTACTTTGTTAACCTATGAACAGTTCAAGTTATGGTCCATGGGCCAAGTCTTGCTCACAATATCAATTCATCTAGCCCACCAAGTGAATTTAAGTTTGTTTCTAGAAGCATGGAACAAAGGAATTTTGATTATTATATGAATAATTTTGCAAAAGTTTGCAAATAAATCTTCCTATGACTTACATTTAGACATGGAGTCTAATGTACATTAGATCTGAGTGTACGATATACGATAGGATACTAAAAACAAAGTATTGATGAGTCTCATTTTATATTGTTATATATTTAATTAGTGTAAAAAATTGGGATTTTGTCTCAAGTTACAACTTGTATATTTAAGTAAATTAAAAGAGGAGGAGGCCCTCTAACTTTCTAATGAATTTTCTAAGAATGCTATTTAATTAATAGTTGCTCTAATATATAAGTTAAAAGCTATTTTATTAACTATTTTTATCGAACATTTGATAAAGTGTTATTCTTTCAAATATTCTCAACAGAAGAACTGAACATTTTTAATTCAAAAAACTCTTCATCTAATTTTTGTTTGCTATCTTATTGTACAAGTTGCAACTTGTACACAACATATATATATATATATATATATTTATAAATTTAGATAATGTTAAACTAATAATACATTATCCGGTCCATCTTTCAATTATCCGGGTCATACGTTGGGAAGAATGGAGTTTTGAAGGAAAGGGTCAAAGCTTTAACAAATATTTCTATGGGACAGCCGTGAATACTAATTTGTACTTTTATTGTACTTTTTCTATTCATCGAAAAAACTTTTAGTATAATGACAAATTTTTTTACGAAATCTTTTAATATATATAATGTATACCAATTGAGAAGAATAACATTGAATATTTATTTTTCAATAGCATTTGTGTAGTATTATATAAATACTTGTTATTAACGTCTAGCATTGCATTAAATGTATCTATATATACCTTATTATTTGTACTATTGGTTAGTTGGTGAATATCGGGTCCTTATTCTTCAATACGACTCTGGAGAATACTCTTTACAACTCAAATTAAACATACTTTTATCATATAAATTGGATTCAAGCTAATTTTGAAGTAGCTCAAGAGCATGAAAAATTATTCTCATTCGTTTCATAAATAAATACTTTCTATGAATTTCATATTTTAAAGTTAAAGAGCTCAGGCCCTTGATGTAGATTAGGTATTAGTCATGCCTCAAGTTCTTCATTATTTTAACAAGTCAAGTCAACAGCTAAAAAATCAGATTCACGATATTAGATAATAGTTAACGTGGTTTTACAATCATATTGAAAGAGCTCGGAACATTAGTTAACAAAGTTTGAACTTTGTTTTGCCTGTAATTGCATTTTCCTTGAGAAGCAGGGCTATGACATTTACAACTCAAATATATTACATTTGTGGTGGGCCACATATTGTTTGTTTTTTTTAAAAAAGTCCGTCAAAAGGCAATATTTTTAGGGATGTATAATGTATCTATGTTAATAAGACATTTACTCTATTTCAGAAAAAAAAAAGTAATAATGAAATAAAGTAAAAACAACTTTAGGATTTGGAAATGTAAGTCTACAAATTCATTTAGATACTCTTTTATATACAGGGTGACAGATAACCCTTTCCCCATTGTTTAAATAGGTAGTTATAAGCCTTGATTGAGTGAGTCGTTTTTCTCAAGTCAACCATGCCTAAAAAGCAAAACAGCAGAACTGCTTACAATGTCAATAGACGATTGAAGGCCAAGGAGGCCTTCGAGAGAAAGCCTGGAGAAAGTGCTCCCATCAATCCCCTCAAACAATAAATGAGACCATCATGGCCAATTGAACAAGGTTCAAGAGATCCACTGCAAAGAATCTTGTAATCTCGAGGTGTGTAGAGCTGTTTAAAAGGAAGGGAGTAATTCCTATGTAATGAAAAAAGAAACTGCTGCATACGCCGGCCATCACGGAGAATCTTTGCAAAGGACAACTCAACAGTTTGAAATCTGCTTCACTTGGCCAAAAACTATGTGGCTGCCATATTTGCCGGACTTCTACGCGTTGGACTATAATATTTGGCCACATATGGCTAGAAAAGCCTGTCACACACGCCACCCAAATACCAATGAACTGAGGGACAGCAGTATGGGACGTGCCGATGGACGTGGCTATAATGGGAAGGGCATACACTGCCTTCAGGATCAATTTATAGGCCATTATAAGAGCTAAGGGTGGTATCATTGAGCTTTAAGTTAAAGTTGACACATATTTTGATTGCATTGAAATAAAGTATATGTTCCTACTACGCCAAGTTATGACGTCATCTCTGATTGAAGTTTAGAATGAGCGAAGAGAGGAAATGGTAATCTGAACCGGGAGTTCCTTTAACCCTAAAATAAGTAGAAGATTCATTTTGAAAAAAAAAAAAAAAAGATGTTGTGACTCTGCTAGTCATATGGCTCTAAGCAAACCAACCTTTGATGGACTTTGTATATAATTTGAAATATCAAAATTTGAATTATGGAAATTAACTTTTTTATTTTTTTATTGTGTAATTATATAATTCATCAACACTTAATCAGCAACAGATATGAGTACTTAATATTCGGTGCAATGAAAGAATTCTGTAATATAAGCCTTTAATCATTTCCACTCAAAACAGTTACCTAAACTTTAAGTAAAAATTTCTCGAATTTTACTGAATCAATTACTTCAATAGTTCAATTAAAACTGAAATATGGATTTAATTGCCATACAAAAGTTTACCTCCTAAAGGGAATATTGAGCCTTATTTATAATATTTTATGTGAAAAAAAAACGGCCTTCTGATGATCTTATATGACATTTTCACATAATGCGGCATAATTGTGAAAGATAGACATCATAGAAGAAGCATAGAATTGTCCTTGAGATCCCCATAGCTGGGACTCAGATAATATCTAGTCTCCCTTCCATTCAGATACGTTCAATTTCATCACCTTATTTACATATTGGGTCGGATCCAAGATCGATTTTAATCATCTTCTAAGTCATTTAAGGGAAGGTTTGAGACCCTTCTCTGACGGCACAGAGTTTGTCCCTAGTGTAAGGTATGCTAACTAGAAAGTGATACAAATATCATGAATTTTTGTAACTAAATGAGCGTTGTTTACTGATTAGTTTTGTTTACTGATTAGTTTTGTTTACTCATGCTTAGGAATGTAAATAATATGCAAATCGGGCGTGTGATAAAAAAAGAGAGAGAAAATCATCAACCTGGTAACTCTGACAATTTGATGAATGTTGAGTGGGAAGCAGGTTGAGCTGTCATGACGTTTTACTGAGCCTCAAGCTGCTATTCTCCTTTATATATACAACAATAAATAATAACATATATGAGAGGCAGAAAATTAACTGAAGTTAATGTCAGGAAATTATATATTTTTAACTAATAATAATTATACGTGGACTTGAGCCCTTTTTGTTTACATTTTATTTGCTTTATTAAACTTAATGCATCATGTATTCCTTCATGCGAGATCTTTACTATCAAGTAGATATTCTTCCCTCAGTAGTAATAAAGGAAAAATGATAACAGCTTTGGAAAACAAAAAGACCTGTTGTTCGAAGAGCCAACTCCACTTTTTTATTACAAGCCCAATTTGCATATTATTTACATTCCTACTCTTGCTCAGTGACTCATTGAGAGCACTCCATAAAAGTAGTGTTTTCCAGAAATAAATCTATTCATTTTTTTTTCTTTGGGTCAGTTTTATGTTGTGGGTAGTGTTTGTATCACAATATATCTACGTATATACCAATATTTGTATATGTAAGTAATTTTTATTAATTTACTTAATGTAAGGAAAATTATTTAGAAAGGGAAAACCATGGTCTACATACATACATACTTAGATACTTACAAGTGCATAAATGCCTTCAAGTATATAGCTAGGTATTTAAGTACATATTTATATACTTATATATAAATATTTCTCAAAATACTTTAAAAATTGAATATTCAAATTGGATTATAAAGAAAAAATAAATTTACAAAGTTTTATTATATTATTTTTTTTTATTTTTTAAGTTTTTATTTTATCTTTTAATATGTGGAAGGCAGTAGGAGGAGGTATGCAAAACTCACTAATTTTGGTTGCTTTAAACATATACTTTGTCCTAAGGCAATAATAGTAAGGGAGAGGAAGAGAGAATCATTTTGACTTTTTATTGATGGAAAAATTTGATAAATAAATATGAAACATGGGTCTCACTCCTTGCTAATAAATTAAACAAAGATTTCCAAAATATGTATTACATGCAAATATGATCTCTGGCAGGTTGGGAAGAGTGACTTGAGTCACGATTTAAAACTTGAGTTTGAGAATCTGGTCATTCTTAATCTGTGGGATTATGGGTAAGACGATGTAAATCAACTGTTGAATTATTTTCTATTTAATAGTAGGGACATTTATAACTTACTATTGACTATAGACTGCCATAGTCCATTATACATTCATATCCCTTGACAAGACCCCCTTTTGACTCATCTCGCAACCTTTCCTTGACTAGGAAAAATAATAAATATTCAAAATCATTAATTGATAATTAAGAATTAATTTCGTCATTCCTACCACCTCTAAGGATATTGATATCCCACGGATATGTGCCTTGAGATCAATTTATTCATTTTAATAATCCTAACAAGGGAGGAGGGGGGATTTTTTATTGAAAGCACTTGAGGAAAAAAAAAATCACGCTAAAGGAGCATATCCAATGATTGAACAAATCAATGGCTGACAACTAAGGCATACATACAAAATTTTGGTGCTTCTTGTGAGATATCAATATGTTTGACAATTTTTTATTCTAATAATTGATTCTTGATCCATGTCCCAATGTTTATACAATATACTCGTATTTACGTTATATATTGTTATATCTTACTAAAGTTTGAATATCCCTATTAATTAATGGATTAGTACTAATAACGTGTCAACTACCAATGAGACTATGCAACATAATTTATACAGATTCAGACTCATTAATATAGATGAGTAGAAAATGAAAATAAGCATATATGTTTATAATTGAAAATGTCTCCAATTTAAAATAATGTAACTACTCAACAAGTGGTACTAAACTAAAGAAAATTGCCTACACGTAAGTAAAAATGAGAAGAAAATGACCTTTTTTCATATTTAAGGACATATGATAAGATTTTGGTTTTGTATTGACAAAAAAAGAAACAAAATTTTGAATTTATTTTAATATTCGAGAATATCGAGGTGTTCTGTGGACTCAAAATGTTAATATACTCTGAGGGCAAAAAAGATTGGGGTATGTTTGAATGATGAAATTACGTTTTGAAATTATTCAGTTGTACTTATTTTGCTTAATTAATTATTTTTTACATTATTACAGATTTTTTTTATAATTATTTTATCCATTATTTAAAAAAAAAAATTAAATCGGATTTTATTATATCCTTGATCTACAATAACTCAATAGTTTTGTTGGATAACCTATACTTTTCTTTCATTAATTAAATATTTAATAACTTTGAAAGTAAAAGTGCTCTCTTTTTAGGTATATGGGGTGTGAATGTTTTTTTTTTCATAAGTAACCAGATTTTGAATAAGGAAAATGTTAACACTAAAAAAATTTTTTCTTACGTTTTACTTAATTCTAAGCAATCTTCTCTAATTTAGAAATAAAAACATAAATGTTATAACCATTTTTATAAACTAAGGACTCTCTTTTTTATAAATTTTTTATAATACAAGTACATATTTAATTTACCCTCTTTCTTCATGACGTAAAATGAGTCTGAATATTTGACTTGCACAAAAAAATGATTAAAAGAATCAATCTCTACCTAAATTATACTTCAAAAGTCAAATTTTTAATTACCATTTTCGTGCTGTTTGACATATAGAAAGCAATTATAAATAACCATTAAAATTTGGGAATAAAAACATTGCCCCATTTTTTAATCTTGTATCTAATATTTTATATATATATATAAAACAACAACTCATAAATATTTGGTTATTTATGCAATTTAAGTCCAGGAATTGCAAAAGACTAAAAAACGAAATAGGTTCTGCTGTCAGAAGATTAAATTATATCAAGAACTCTAAGTTCATTCCATTAGGCGTTGTTATTGATATATCATTATTTATAAACGGTGTGTGTTACTCCATTACATTATATATACCAAATTATGTACAGACTACCAACCACAAAAAACATTGCGCGCCAAAAATTGCCTAGGATGTATTTCCCACACAAAAATCATATAACAAACAGTTGATGTGAAAAAGAGTGTTAATCTAATATTGTCATAAGTCTTTCTCTCATCTTATCCTCGCGCTCTACAAAAGTCGCATCCCTATTAACCAATAATTCCACCTTCCTACTTCCTTATTCTTAGGAATGTAAATAATATGCAAATGGGGTGTGTAAAATAAAAAGAAAAATCCTCAACTTGGTAACTCTGACAATTTGATGAATGTTGAGAGGGAAGCAGCGTCAGCTGTCATGACGTTTTACTCAGCTACAAGCTGCTATTCTCCTTTATATACATATACAAATGAATACATCAATAATAACATTATGTATACCATAGATGAGAGGCAGAAAATTAACTGAAATTAATGTGAGGAAATTATATATTTTTAACTAATAATAATTATACGAGGATTTGAGCCCTTTTTGTTCACATTTTATTTGCTTTATTAACCTTAATGCATGTATTTCTTCATGCGATATCTTTACTATGAGGTAGATGTTCTCCCCTCAGAAATAAAGTAAAAATGATAACAGCTTAGGAAAACAAAAATTACTTTTCGAAGAGCCAACTCCACAAAATCTCGCACGCGGCATTTTGCATATTATTTACATTCCTACTTATTCTTCCAGTGTCGTATGTGTCTTAAATTTTTTTTTTATTATTCATTTTTTGATAGGTTCTTTACTTAAATAGAAAAAAAAGCAATATTCCCCTCAAAAGTTAAATCTATCAAATAGGTTAATCATATTTGAGTTTCATACTAGATATACATATATTCCAGTATACCTATATGTAGGTATATAAAATATGAGATACCAATTTTCTAAATCCTAGTCAAGACATTGAATAAATTGAGGCCTTCATTAAAATAATGAACAGCTTGTAGAATGAAAAATTACGTTAATATAATATATGTATAGAAGCACACTTATCTGTATAACTGTCCATATCCTTTTTACGGATGTATATTTTAGGTATATGTATAAGCAAAACCTTTTGCATGAAAAACATCCATCAAGTTAGAATTTTGATTGACTCTATTTCCCTCTTATACCATGTGATTTGCAATTCTTCTTCAAATAAAGCTTTTATTATTATACGCATAAGAAAAGTCACAAAGGACCCTGAGGCATAAACAAAGAAATATCTATTCATATTGAGGATAAAAGATTGCTTCTGAAATAGTTTTTTTTATATTGACCTCTTAATTAAGTTGTTAATTGACTTCAGCTGTTGCAAACAGGTTTAAAGATTGGGTCATTTATCATTATTTTATTTCTTTTAAATGGATAAAGGTCAATTAATCTGCCCAATTTCAAAGTTAAACTTTTTTCATGTTCTGAGATCAAAATAGGTTCAACTTTGGTGAATTTGATTCCAAATGTGGTATATATTAGCTTGTGTTTATATTAGCCTAAGTTCTTCAGGCAAAAACACATTTTTTTTTTGCGTTTTAATGTTTATGAAGCTTCAAATCCATCAAAGTCAACAATAAATCATTCATGAGAGACTAGTTTATATTGTTGTTTTATTTATAATAATGAGTATTTTAAAAAATTGTACTAACCCTTCACTTAAAGGTTGAAGAAGCCTTGACCTGAATAACTAATATTTGCTTACTCTTGTATGTAGTATAAAGTTGTTAAACAATATTATGTTCACATACATACCTAAATAGTGAAATTAATGGTAATAAAGTGTGTGGGGAACTTTACTTGCTTGTCAAGTTGTTTTATTTATTTATTGTACTCTTAATATCCGTACAACAATGTGGGTAGAATATGTATTGAATTTTAATACTACGCTGAGATACTTTAGTACTGAGACATTTATGAAAAAAAAATCTATTTTTAACTAAACAAACATATGTACCCAATGGAAAAGCCTTAAGTATAGGAGCTAAGTAATTGGTCAAAACATATATCTAGATATTTGAAAGCTTAATGAAATCCATGCCACCCAAAACAATATAGTATTATCTAGATAAACTGTTGTTGTACTTGAATCATAGGACCTTTATCTTCTTCCTTCTAAGTTATTTTTTTTTCCTTAGACTTTCAGCTAATCGTTTTTGTTTATCCTCATTTATTATCGAATCATAACAAATAGTAAATTATTAATAAGACAAAATGAACTTAATATAAATATGGGGAAAAGACTCAACTTATATTCTAAAATTAAAATTTAGAATAATTACATTATAAGGCATTTGTGTCAAATTGAACAGTCTTGGCTCAAACACATAGGTAAAAATAATAATAACTTTTTGACCTTTTAATAATAAAAAAAATCATTTAAATAGAAGATATAAATACACATTAAGGAAAAGTCAAGAGTCAGTCGGAGGTTGAGACTTGACTTTGAGACGTTAGATATCCAACTCTCAAGGTAAAAAATGAATGACTCAACTCTTATCTGACTCGTCTTTGTTTCTCAAGATTCGCGTCTTGATTTATACTCGACTCTAATTCAAAGACTTGTGATTCAAATCTTACTTCTCAAAAGTCGGATTTGTAAAACGCTCTCCGGGTCCAACATGCATTTATGTATTTAACAAAGTTATTCCAATTTTTAAAATGGTCAAATTACAAACGAAATAGACAAATAATGCATGTTATAAAATCATTGTTGAAGCTATTGTTGAAGACTCGAATAGTTGGATTGGAGATACCGATGAACTAAACTAAAGAATCTTGAATTTGTATCAACAGCGGCATGTTGAGAGTACTTTCCATCTTTTTAATTGTTTTCTCTTAATTCAAAAGTTTTAGTAGGTGCACAATATTATTTTAAATGTATGAATATGTAGAATTGCAAAATTTAAGCATGAAATATCTTGAAATTATTAGGAAATGATACACACAGGAAGAACTAAAAACTATACCAAAGCTATTAAACAAAGTAAATAAACGTGTCAGCTAGATTCAACTGATTACTTAGTCCTTGAGCTAACTTGTCCCCCTGTTAGACATTGCTTTGGAAGTAACTATTTATAATTGTCTTTCCTTTGTAGAATTTACCTTTTTTTGGTTAAAGTAACAAGGTTTATTGCTTATGGAAGATGCAGTGTTTGTCATGAATAGCTCAGCACCCTCTAGCAGACAAAAAATTCAACACTTTTTGGACAAGAGAATTTGTAGAAAAAATGATCAGATGTTTGTCGTTTCGTTACTTTGTTTTCATGGAATTGACTTCGAGGATGGCTCAGATGAAGGATACAAAATTTGCATTACTTTTTTTTTTACAATTTGCATTTGAGTGTGAAGTGTGCTTCACCCCCGTTTTCCACTCTACTAGATACAACTTTAAAATGAGTAATATTCTTTAATTCTAAAAGATTTTCACAGACATTCCAGAGAGCGTTTGAATTCTTTTACGCTTGGACAGAACTAGCAAGTTCCTGCACTTCGTCTGATGATTCATATGACTTCACATTAAAACTTACAAATAAGTTTTTTTTTTCGTTAAAAAATGCCTTTTTTCAATAACATTTTGTATTGAACACTTCAAAATGTATTTACATTCATAATTATAAAGGAACAAAATCAAAGGGTCATGCAATTATATGACTGAATTTACAAACTTTTGTGACAAAATTTTCTGTTAATTTTTTGATTTTGAATATTTCTCAATAAAATTTTAATATTTGAATAGCTGAGATGTTTATTGGTATGTTGGTATTTATAAAAAAAGTTGTAAAGTCCCTACTTAATACCGTAATTCATTTTTAAACTTTTCTTAACGTTCTTAAACGATGGATCAAGATAAAACCCTAATTTTCTATACATTAAAAAAAGTTGCCCATTTGGGAACGTAAAGTATAAACTAAAGGAACATTGAAAATGGTTTCAAAAGTTTTGAGACCTCAAATCAAACCTATATTGCAGTTTTTGCCACCATGTATATCTATGTTCAAAAATAAATATATGGAAAAAAAAAAAACAGAAATATCTCGAATGAATTATTTTACATATATAAAAAGCCCGACAAAATTAATTTGTTTAGCATATAAGTAGATATGTCTGTTAATATAATAGTCTCAAAATTTAGTACACATAAACATATAACAAAAGATATATGTATAGCTGGCAAAATTTTGTTTTTGTTTTTTTACAAAAAACCTCAAAATGCTCATTTTAAAAACTAAATACTTGTGTGCAATAGTTTGCGCACAAACCATCATTTGCATCTGCAAAACGTTATAACATAAAGTTGTTGTTTTTTTTTAAAAAGTGTATTGAAAGGGTTTGTGCTTTTAGTTATTTTTTTTTTTTTTTTTTTTTTTTGGGGGGGGGGGGTGAGCATTGCTTTTGTATGTACATACATAGAGTCATTGCGCTAGGACCACCATTTACCAAGGTCAATATTATACTCTGACCTATTTTTACAGTCCTTCAGGTCAAGGAAATTCTACTCACGTCTATTGACATATCAAAATAACAAAAGTTATTTTGTGTAAACTTTAAATAGTGATGTTCGTCATGGACCTCCTTGGTATAAAAGCTCTCACTTTTGGACCAGTGCCCAACATTAGAGACCCATTGATTTAAATTAACAATTGGCAGTTTATGAAAGGCCATAATTGTCCACAGAGGATTATAAAAGTACATAAACTTTTACTAGAGTACTTTGAAGCAATATTTTGTAGAAAGGGTAGTTAATTACATGCATAAAATGAGCCATAACTTTTCAAGGTGATCACTTCAAATTCAACAAACAATTGAAAGGTTATTGTTTTATAAAAAAATATTGCTTTTCATTTAATGTCTCTTTCTTTTGGCTCCAGAGATAAGAAAAGAAATTGTGATTTATCAACAGACATTACAGTCTACAGAAATTGAAACCAAACAAAAAATACTTTAGTTTCTGTGCTATTGATAACAAAATTGAAACTTTTTTTGTGTGTTACCAGGGATTAAATGGTCGTCAAATAACAAGAAAATTGAAATTTTAATTAAGTATTTTATTTTGTTAATTATCTACAAACGTTTATAAACAATATTTAGTTATTTTGGCATTATTTAAACAGAGTGTTAAATATACTTTTTTGTATTGATTCAGAAAATTTTGACATTTTTATTACATAAACTGTATATATATGTATTTTTTAAGAATTACATCTTTACTAACATTAAAAAAGTAATAAAGTGTCTTCGAAGTCTATATTTTTAGTTTAAATTGAAGTTGTGTCTTTCATTCCATCTATAATTCAAAATTAGATTTTTATCGTTTTCATTTAATAATAAAAAAGTTATAAGCTTCATAAGAAAAAAGAAAAAAGTTATTTTTCTTCACTTTTACTCTAGTTCAGAGTAAGGTACTTAACTCTTGAAAACATTTTTTAAAAACCAAAAACTTTCACTTTAAATACTTTTTACTGTATACTTTTTTTAATTTTACCTCTTTTCTTCATGAGGAAAGTAAAAGAGTTTAAATATATATTCAATAATATACATAAAAAATATTAAAAAATAATAATTTGTAGACCACATCAGTAAAAAAATTTAATTTAAGTTTTTTTTCTATTTTCGTGCTCTTTGGTAAAGACACAATTATAAAATACCTTTTAAAACCATTAATTAAACCCTGAACAGGGAAATGTTGTAATTGTGTATACCCCTTAAATTGAATAAATTTTATTCACTGCTTCAAACAACAAATATTTTTTCTATTATATCTGAATAGTTTCTGAGTACATTTGAATATTTCAAAATAATTTTGATTCCACGTCAACTCACTGTTTTTGATGTAGTAACTTTATATTTGGGTAGAAAAGTTAATTTATGAAGGGTTTTATATAATTTAAAAAAAACATATATGTATTTGAAAACATTATTCATTCTTTTTGTAACACAAATATGATGCATTAAATGGTGTTCGGTAAATTCATCGATGGATAAATTTATCAACTGTCATTTCATCGATTTGTGAATGTATAGACTTTTTTCCCCCAATGAATACTTTCAACATCTTAGAGCAAATTTAGTTAAAGTTTAGCAGGGTTTTTCACATAAACACCGATGAAGATTGTAAAAAGAAATTTTGTGCATTAAAAAATAGTCAAAATTATTATTTTAATTACATATTTAGGACTTGTATTTTATAAAATGTAGAAATCCTAAAATGTACGACAGCCAACTTTGAAACTCTTATAAAAAAATCGTAAATTATATTTATTTTTAGATTTTTAAGGGTGATGTTTTGTTATCTCAAGTTAACAGAGGCTCCTTTAACTTTATAAACCCATCTCCTTGCGAATTGAACGAAGCAAAAAAAAAATGGTTTAGAATAAGGTTTATTTCTATCAAAGTTAATTAGAATTAAAATAGTTACCTAAAAATGTGAACTTGACAAAAAAACCCAGAGGTATCAATAGGTATACACGAATTTACACTATGCTCTTGAAAGTACTCATTGGTAGAAAAAGGTCGATGAATTGATGATCGATGAATTTACCTATCGATCGATGAATTAACGTCAATAAATTGATATCGATAAATTTTCCTGGACCCGTATTAAATAATCAAATCATCTATAGTAACTAAACAACCATAAGGTAACTTTCAGTTGAGATCAAGCTATATTTTTGATCTGTCAAAGAGCTAATCTTGATAAAAAATAGGCTAAACTTTCCATAAAAAGAATTAAATAGTGTATTTCAATTTACTTAATCGCTCCGTCCTACATTTCAGAGTACTTACAAACTCGGACGTCATCATATGTAGATACCAACTATTGAAAACGTTATCAATATTGGAGGTATAATTAAACATCCAAAGTTTAAAAGAACACTAAATACTTTAATTAAGCATAAATTAAGAAAAATTGCAAATTACTTTCGTACATGAAATATACTTTAAGTCTATGCGAAGGGATTCAACTGATAAATGAAAGTACTTTACTTTAATATTATGATAAATGATACTTTGTACATAAATAGAAAGCATATTTAAATGTGGAACGTTTTTCAAGGATCAATCATAAGGATAGGACAGAACGAGACCGATTTAAAGTCCTACATTAAGAACCGTTTCAACCTTAGTGTTGAAGAAAGCAAATGACATCATAGGAAGAAAAAAAATATTAGATATATAAAATCCATAGGTAAATAGATCAAAAACCTTTTCACACAAAAGCCAAATAATTACATAAGATAAAAATACAATCAAATATTTGATTTGCCCTTAAAAATAAACTTTCCAGACTAGGGATTTCGAAAAGCTTTGTAGTTATAAACCAAAAAAGACATATAATGTTTCATCAATCAGGTGTGTTAAAGTTTATCCCTAAAAAGCTTAATTTTTGGGTTATTTACATATTTTCATTCGACCATTAATATAACATATAGTAAAAAAATTTAAATAATTAATATTGTGGGAACAAAATAAAGTTTGGACTCTTGTTTATAATTATGAAAATTTTATTTTAATCTTCTAAAGACAATGAAATTGTACAAAAGTGCAAATATATATTTCATGTTTAGAATCCCTGCTGTAGAACCTTGTGGTTTTTTTTAAAAAAAAAAATATTACAACTTAACATTTCAAATAAATTACTTTTGCTTTTAAATAAATGAAAAACAAAGACGTTTAGAAAAAGAGTATTTTTTCAATCTCAATATCGTCGTTTTTTCTCAGGATTTATTGATTTCCCTCAAAATATTTAACAGTTGTAACTTGACACATATTTAGAATGTATATAATAGTTGTTTTGTTTTTTTAAGTAAGTTATTATGTATCCTTTCAATATTAAAAATTATCTCAAATTTATTTATATTGAAATTGAAATTAAAATGACTGAGAAACTGACGTGGAACATTGGAAATTCATAATTAGCACATCGCAATTTGTAAATTTGTGAAAAAGTACAATTATGATTTGTTCATTTGCAATTATATTTGTTATGACTTTGATGACACAAGTTATCACTTTGTCAATGTATTTTTAAGTTTGATATATAAAGGTGTTTTCAATAAGAGCGAATTCAATTTCTTTTCCATGACAGAAGTCCAATAGTTGAAGTCCACCCAGTTTTTTACCACTTTTTCCCAGTAATCGACCAAAATTGCAGGAATATTAGCTTTGAGCTCATGTAGTGTTGCTGGTTTGTTGGTGTGGACCAATGACCAATGACGTGGTCCCATAAAAAATAGTCCAAAGGAGTTAAATCGCATGACTAGTTCATTTCTGGAAATAACAATTTCACCGAATTTGCTCTTCATTAAATCGATTGTATTGTTTGCTCTGTGGCAAGTTGCACCGTTTTGTTGAAACTAAATGCCATTTAAGTCCATACCATCCAATTGGAGCCAAAAATAAGCCGTTTTCATGGGTCATGGATATCAATTTCCATTCACAATAATGTGGCGACTATTATCATCAACAAAAAGTATGGCCCAATAACACCACCAAGATGAAACTCACACTAAACAGTAAGCTTTTTGGGATACAAGGGTGTCCCATGAAGCAATTGTGCGTTTTTGTCTGACGCATAACGCATATTTTGCTCATTAACAAATCCATTGAGCCAAAAAATAAATTTGCCGCATTCTCTTAAAGTTGCAACGACCGAACATGAATTTTGGTTATAAATTTGAATAATTTGCAATCACTGCTCAGGGTTTATTTGTAAGCTATTTGTAAGTAGAAATATGACATAGTTCGCCGTCACTAATCAAATAAAAAAATGTCTACCCCATTGAAAAACCCTTTACTTTGATTTTAGGGGTATATCATTTATTAATTACCAAACTGAAGAATAAGTTTGGTGTTTTTGTTCTAGTATCAAATCAAACTATAAATTTTTAACCAATTTTTTACTCTTTCAGTATGTTTGAAACAACTTTTAACTAAAAAAAAATGAACTGATTTTGAACCAAATAGATACATTATTCATTTCAAAAACGACTTTAATTCGGTTGTAAAATCACTAATTCTGTAAATAAAGTAACGTTAAGTATTATTTTTGTAAGTTACTTTTTTCTTTGATTTTATTCAGAGAGAAATAGGTCCTAGATTATTTTTCATTTGCACCGAAACAACCTTATAGGGCATTAGTCATATAAAGTACTTTATAAATAATTGATTTGCTATCCTCCAAAGGGGTACATGTCTCAAGGACTTGTAAGCCAGAAATATAGATTTGATTGCAATTTTCTTTGAAAAAAAATAAAAATATCAGGCCTTGTTTCTAATTTCACTTTCTAATACGAATACTTTGAGAATACAATTATATATATTTGCTCAATCGTACAAAGTGATGAGAAAGAGATGTAAGCCATAGTTATTTTGTGCCCCTAGAGAGTCAAATATACAATGTATATATCAAAGTAATGATATTAATTGATTATTTTCTTTTCAAAACATGTGACCTTTTTGTCATCAAGGGGATCCTTTTCGAGAATTTCTTCTTCTTTTTAAAACAATTGAAAGAGTCTTGTATATATATATATATATATGTTTTAGAACAAATCAAATGTCTGTAAATTTGTACAGACCTCATGTATTAACTTGTACGGAAGGTAATTATATTCCATATACATATATACATGAGTTACATATAATTTACCATTAATTTCCTTATATATATATATATATATATATATATATATATATATATATATATATATATATATATATATATATATATATATATATATATATATATATATATCTATCATGTGACCATTTTTGAGGGACTACTCTAAAATATCCCATACTTAAAATATGAACGAAGAAAACTCCTCTGTTATATAAATATAGACAAAAAAATGTATTTTTTTAAAGCAATTGGTATATACCTATAATGTAACGTTGCTTCTTCCAATGGTATTATTTTTTAAAAAGCTTAATTGCTTTCTTGCATTTAATGTTTTTTCTCGTTTTTTTTTTTTTTTTTTTTTTTTTTTTTTTCTGTGAAGTGCAATTGAGTTTATTAAAAGTAATTTCAAATATATGTATGTATGTATTTAGGTAGGTCCTTATAAGTTTTTCATTATCGACATTCATTTCCTCTCCTTTTTGTTGTAGGTAGAAACATTAATTATTCTGGAAAAAAAAAAGTTTTTTTTTTTTTATTTCCTTTCCCTCTCTACGCTGGTCATTACATCCATATATATCAAGTCCATATATTTAGCCTCTATTGCTCTCTACATAAGTATTATGGGTACATATTTAAAACTCTGAACGACTCACACATTGAATTATATTGTCAATATAATTAAACTACCCTATGCCCACATAATGCATTTATGCTAAAGGCTACAAAGAGGATCGGCCCTGGGATAAATTGCCATATATCAGGGACATGTTAAAAACTATTTGTATCAAAAAAGTGTAGAAACTTGGCTGAAAAAGTGCTTAATCATCAGGAAAACATAGTTTTTTGTTTCTTACATATATGTGAGCTAGTATTATAAAGTCACCACTCAGCTCTATGAGTGAACTCAAAAGAAGTCGAAAATCTAGAGCCCAAATGATGGGCTTGAAGTTTTCTTCACCAATGCTCCAATTTGTGAAAATCTGTTGAATGCTCTCACTCAAATATTTGGAAATTGAGAGATGTTTTAAATAAAATGAAGAAATGCTATCAAGAGCTCAACTTAGACAACAGCAAAGGATATTAACCTCTCTCAAGGTCCACCAGGTATTCTGAACCAATTGTGTGTGTTTCATGGGTGGATGTTTGGGAAATTAGAAGAGTTATTTTATTTGATGGGTCCGATCGTGTGATGAATCTCCTCATACAAATTAAAATTCATGGCAATTTTCCTTTGACCCATAAAAAAGTTGGAAAAAAATTGCTCAATGTTTCATCCAATATCTCTATATTCCAACTATTGTTGCAATCTATTCTAGAGTTTTCCTCCTCCTTCCGAGGAAGGATTTTTATCGGGATAAAACTTCCTCTGTATCAAAAGAGAAATTTCCGCAAGAACGAGGTGATCTAGAGCTTTACCCATTAAATTGACCAGCCAATTTTATGCAGTTTTAGATTTCTCGGTAATCAAACAAAATTTCCAACGGTATGAACATTGTGTACTTCTTTAATTTTTTACTATAAGGAAGTAAATGGGCGCCATCTGGCAGCTATGAATGTTTTGTTGCTTTGTTTGTACGGGGATTTTGTTCAGGAAAAAAAGAACAGTTTTATGATTATAATCTTTGTACTTTTGCTTCTTTTAAAAAAAAAAAAATTATGTTCAATCTTTGTTAGACCCTTGAATGAGAAGGTGCAAGAACCTTTAAGGAAGAATTAAAAGATTCTCTTTAACACTATTTGTAGATTTTGTTAAAAAAAATATATGATATAAATATGGTTTGTGCATTTCTTTATCATTTCAAAGTTTTATAAAAAAGGATATAAATTCAAATTTATGAGAAAAATAAACATATGCAATAAACTTTAGCTTAAAAGATATTCTTTTAAACGTTAAAGTTTCTTCTTTCATATACCAGTAGTATGCAAGTCATATAGCCCCTTCCCCCATTTAAAACCATAACTGCATACAAACAGCTGATAATAACAAGAGTACTAATTCAAGTGTATCATGTGAAATCTTGCTCCAGCTGTCTCCAAAAGTCCCATCCATTCCTACTATTACTTAACCAAAGCACTCAACTCAAAGCACTCAAATAGGTATTTTTCATTCCCTAAAATAATCACCTAACAGGCAGTTGAAACAAGGGTAGTAATTGAAAGGTACCATAAGTAGGGACTCGACTTTTGTAGAGACAAAATACATTTTAAAGACTAGATAAGGGAAAAAAAGCCTTTCTTTTTTGAAATATTGTTGTTGTTTTTTTAAAGTATCTTGAGGAGGACACATCTGTCTCTAAAAGAACAATTAAAGAATTTTCTACCTACATCTGTTTTTTGTTTTTTTTGTATTTTTAAAAAATGCATAATTGAAATTATAATATGTTTATATTCAAAATATTAACCCTGTATCCATTGCTATTTTAATTATTATAGAAGGTTCTAACTCACTCCAGGTCTAGTAATTATGATTTATAGCTTTGAGTAATAATTGTAAAACTTTTTTTTTTGTCCAAAATCATATCAACTTATGTTAACAAGGATATTAATTTAAAAATAAAATATTCTACAAAATGTCCATTCCTTTGTATTTGTATATCATCTTATAAAGTTTAATTTTATGCAACGTATTCATTTGCTTTGTCCATTTATTTATGTGCAATGACTTATACTAATTATTTTCTATTTTAAATTAGAAATAAAGTGGCATCTTGATTTACGAGTTTGATCCCTTCCAGAAAGTTATTATTGGAAATAAAAAAGTTTAGCAGTTATATATGTTTAAGGCTTACATGTTCTTTCAGACAGCAGATATGTTATAAAGTATAGGGTGTTGTTGTTTTTGTGTCGACTAGAAAGGATTCGAATCTATTTATTCAGACTCCTTACCCATCATCTTTTTCCTCTTGGATTCACATATCCGTAAGTCCATTGTGCTGAATTTTTATGTCTATCGATATCACACAATGTTTTATTTATTTAATTAATGTGATTTTAAATAGTAAAAAGTCTTCATGGCTCCTCTATATAAAATCCACTACAATTTTTTTGGTTGCAATACACCCTTTGACAAACACTGATTATTATTATTAAAAAACTAAAAACTAGTATAAAATATATACAATGTAATTTTTTTTAAAAGTTGTCACATGATTTTATCAGCTTTGCTATCTTAATGAGATAAATAATGACGTGGCTGAAGGGAACAACTATATTTGGACTTTGTATCAGTATGTTTAACTTTATTTTAATTAATTTTAATAGGGTAATTAATCGGGATTTTAACACCTAAATAATCAGTATCGGTCACTAAAAAACATGGGCAGGGCTCGACTGATATGGATTATATAGTTTTATAAGATTATATTTAACTCTTCTTTGTATAAGTGATAAACCATTTTGTTAAAGGCCATCTATTTTAAAGGTAGATTCTCACAATTCACAACATGTGAGATGTAAGTTTATGGACTAAATTATCCAAAGACTCTGGAGTGTTTGCATAATATAACTATTTTTGAGTGCAAACAAATTTCTTTCTTAAAACAGCGAGACTAAATTATTCCTTATTTTAGAAAAAAATGAGCATCTTGGTAATTGTGTTTAATTTTAATTTTTTCTAAAAGCATGTCTCAAAACTTTCAAGATTTTAATTTTATTGTTGATTTAGTCTCCTTCTAGTGGCTATTATTCCTTTATATTAAATATATTTAATTTGTACTTACAAAACCTTCGTATTTTGAAAAGGAAAATTGTTAGAATTTGACGAAGAGGAATTTTAAATATTTTGTTAAAGTGTGACTAAATTAAATATAAAGCGTTACAAAATGGTCTCGTGATAGGAGGAAGTGATGATGTTGACTAAATACCAACTGCTATGATACCCTTTTTTTCCTATTTTAAAATAAAATATTTGAGATACAATAAATATATATACTTGATATATACACTGTACATTAATATATGATTCTAATCAGCTTACTTATGAACATAAATCATACATTTATTATGAACACAAAAATGACACTGCCTTTCCTTATCACTTATTTTTATTAACTGTTTTACTATTTATATGTATTTTGCTTCATCTTTTTATGTAGTTAGACTCGAATCTTCAAAGTTTCGAAGAATGATATAAATTCAAATTCATGAAAAAAATATACGTATGTCAAATTTTCAAATCTCTTTAAATCAACGGTTTATAAGAATATGAAATATTTATTGAAACTTTTTTCCATGTTCCAAGTATAAGTAAATGTTATACTACTAAGCATTTACGATAGTTGACACTTTTTCTTTTTTGATTTCAAAACCAGAGAAGAGGATAAACTCTTGGAGCATTGTAGCCCACAATTTGAAAGTGTGGAAAATCCATATTTTTTTATTTACACAAAAAATGAATGGAACCTTCCGTTTGTCCAATGGGGTAATTAGTATAAGACAGAATGTTTTTGTGTTAAATGCGTAATTTTAATTCTTATATTTCATACAAGTTTCTAAGTTTCTATCAGACACAAGGTATTTCTGTACAAAGTCTTAGTTGTGTAGTATAATTAAATATACTGAGTTATTAAGTAATTTACTAACTTAGTCTCGAGGTTTCGAGAGAGAAAACAACCTCTTTTTTTTTATAAAAAAAAGGGAAACACATTGTTTTCTCCCGCCACTTTTTTTTTCTTTTTGTTTGAGCACTTAGCTTTTTTGTGCACTCGCAACCTCGACTCTCAAAAGAGAAATACAATTTTTGAAGAAAAAAACTTATAAAAGCTGTATTTTTCTTGATGACATCTTTTTAATGTGTGGCAAAGTTAATATTTAGATATACGTTACATTGATAAGTTCTACCAATATACACATCAATAGTCAACACTTGTATAATATTCAAATAATTCAAAAAAAATGGCGCGCAATCCTTTGATTTAATATATGTACATATATTATAATAATACCCTTTTTGAGCTCATTACACGTAGGGTCAGCTGCTTTAAATCAAAAGAGTCAAATGATAAAAACCAGCTGAAGGGAGAATACAGTGTGTTTTTATTCATCCCAAAAAGCTTGTCGTGGTTAGAGCCCATTGACAGAATTGAACCAAAAAAGAAATACATAAATTACCTCATGATGATTTTTATTTTGAGGGATTAGCACAAAAGTTCGATTGCTTTATATATTTATATACATATTTTCATATTTTACTGAAGCTTTTTCTATGAGTGTAAATTGATTTGAATAATTAATTGCTCGAGCTCTATATACAATTATTTTTTTATAGTTTGGTGCCTTTACTCTCCATTAACAACCCTTCTATGACTCAAATTTTGACATTGTATCCTTGAAAAAATAAATAAATGTTTTCATCATCCAATTAATATGTTTAAATCAAGTTAAGGAGCTTTTACTAACTACAATGTATTGGATTCCATTTCTCTTTTTTTACAATAAGATTCCACAAAATAAACGATGCAGTTTAGAGATATAATTCATTTTTTAGCATGTCCAGTTCTAGTGCATTTGTTTAAGGGGAATTACAAGGTCATGAACAAGGTTTGAAAAGAGAAATAGTTTACTTTGTCCTTCTGAAGAGTCGAGTGTCTTTGATCCTATGCCATCAAATCAAGATGAAAGGAAATTATAATTATTAATTTGTCAGCAAATTGATCTACTTCTTGCAATTATTTCAAAGTGTTATAGGTAAAGTGCAAATAATTATATATATATATATGTATTTAGGGTATGCTTGTAGAATCTCCAGGTTCTTAAACGATAAAAAAATATCATTGAATCACGTTTTGATACGAAGAGAAACGTTTTTATACTAACAATGTTATACAAAGTTGTCCTTAATTAATTATATAAATATCTAAGAGTTAAGGACTCATACTCTGTAGGAATAGACAGTACTTACAGGTTATGAGAGTACTTTTGATGGAGCTATGAAGTGTTTCTTAGAAGTAAGTCGTGATAAAAATACATTATAGCCCAAAGAGGAGACAAAGTTACTTTTGAACTGAAGAAGTACTTAGTTTTGAAAAATTTAGAAATATTGAATTTTAATGAAAAAACATGATGGATGTTGTTTTTGGGTCAGAGTGAGGCAGGGGGAAAAGTTAGGGTCGAAAGGAACCTCCTTAGCATTTTAAAGAACCCTATAGTACTAAGTCATAAATGAGACTTTATGACAAAAAAACTAATGACATTGGTAGTAATGTAAATAATATACAAATGGGGTGTGTAAAATAAAAAGAAAGAGAAAATCATCAACCTGGTTGTAACCAGGATGTATTCCCCACACAAGAATCATATAACAAACAGTTGATGTGAAAAAGAGTGTTAATCTAATATTGTCATAAGTCTTTCTCTCATCTTATCCTCGCGCTCTACAAAAGTCGCATCCCTATTAACCAATAATTCCACCTTCCTACTTCCTTATTCTTAGGAATGTAAATAATATGCAAATGGGGTGTGTAAAAATAAAAAGAAAGAGAAAATCATCAACTTGGTAACTCTGACAATTTGATGAATGTTGAGAGGGAAGCAGCTTGAGCTGTCATGACGTTCTACTGAGCTACAAGCTGCTATTCTCCTATATATATACAAATGAAGACATCAATAATAAATAATAACATTATGTATACCATAGATGAGAGGCTGAAAATTAACTGAAATTAAAGTCAGGAAATAATATATTTTTAACTAATAATAATTATACCAGGACTTGAGCCCTTTTTTGTTTACATTTTATTTGCTTTATTAACCTTAATGCATGTATTCCTTCATGCGAGATCTTTACTATCAGGTAGATGTTCTCCCCTCAGTAGTAATAAAGGAAAAATGATAACAGCTTTGGAAAACAAAAAGACCTGTTCGAAGAGCCAACTCCACAAAATCTCGCACGCGGCGTTTTGCATATTATTTACATTCCTAGACATAGGACAAATATTGAATTTAAAAAAAAACAGTGTTACCTATCAAAAAAGAAATGATGAGAAAAAAAATCAATTGGTATCATTTATTATTCTTGTAGTTGGTGCTTGCGTCCAAAAAAATACATACCACAATTAACACGGGAGTGTATTTCTTAATTAAATATCAGTCTGTATCATTGATATATTTAATAAAACATTATACAAACATTCATAAAAGGGACAAACTCAATTTAAATTCACTTTTGAAATAAATCTATAAATTTAAAAAAAAAAGATTATATACATTTAAATAAACGATCTGATTTTCTTTTGATTAAAAAAATATACAAAATACTATAAGGTTAATGTTTGAAAATGGGGTCAGAAAGTTTTTATTCCACAATAATGGTTGGTACATGGGAATTGACAAAAAATCTATGTTGTTAATCTGGCATTGATGGGATTCGTAGATAATTTTAAATTAGGCTTTTATTTCTATTCATTTTTATTTTTAACAATCCTAAATGTACAATTGGACATTATTTATGGTAATATCCTGTTGATTTTTTAAATTGAAGCAATGCATTGTTCAACTAAAGTAATCTAAGATTAATTTTTTCCATGCATACACTTATCTCTGCATTAGATCCTAAAAAAGCCATTTCCACTTATAGCAGAAAAATAACAATACACATTTAATTTTTAATGCTTTTTTTTTTAATCATTTTTGATAATAGTTGCTATTTAAAAGATAATTTATGAATTACTAAAAGAGTAAACCTCTAGGGCGCTTGTACGAAAAATTAGATCTTTAATCATTGAGTTATATAAATATTAATTATTTCTACGAGTGATTGATTCGGTTTTAAAATAAAACCCATGTGCAACTGATATATGCTCATTCAATCATATATTGGCTCATATCAGAGACAAAAAGGATGTACAAAGACAAGACTTACCCATAGAATAAGTTACAAATGTACTGATACCTTGGCTAAGTCAATGTGGGACAGAAGGAAATTAATTTGTACAATTATGTAGGATAAACTTCATATCATATGTGTATTAAGGCTGTACACATATCAAAAGGCCTTGAAGACTTGGAGAACACAATATATTTTTGTTTGATATTATATTTTTACTACGCGAAATTTCACCATTGGCATTCTCACTTTGTCATAAAAACGATCAATTAAAGATTAATTATTCAATTTGAAGACCTATTTCATTCATCCCTCAGCTGTTGAATATGTTTTCTTCCCCTGTCACAAAGAAGACTCAATTTCTCACACAGCATAAAGGCTAAAGGTGCTTCATACTGTTGTCATTTCACAAGAGGTTAAATTACTTTTTACTTTAATATCTCTGTCTCTCATATATAAAATTTTTACTTCTTGGCGCTTGAAAACAAATTGACAACAATTACCCACAATAGCGTTGGCTAAATTTACAATGAGGTTTGTCTTATAAAGATTGATTTCTAGGCTCGAAATGCTTTGATCTATAAATTACTGGATGATTTCTATTGTTATAATGGACAAAAGGGTAGTCATATCATCTACAAAGACATCTACTTTGGGATCAGAGTTTCTTAAGATTATTCCCTTTATAGCTGGAGATCATTCTATTCTTCTAATCAGTTATATATCACTACTGTAATAAAGAGACTAGGATCAGCTATTGGGTCTCCTTGACGACAAACCCAGCTTAAAGTCAATAGTCATCGGTGGAATGTTCTTACTATTGAATGATTTATGATCCTCTGAGTAATGTTTTTCATGTGTCTTCATTTGACAAATACTTTATGCGCCTTGTGTACTATGCAAGAGAAGATCTTTCAAAGTCTTTTCGACATATCCAGGGTCTTTACTTTTCTTTCTAATTAATGCCAGTCTTCTCGAAAGGATGTATCTTTTCCAAAGTTTCCTTATTTACATTTATGGCAATAAGAATTCACAATATTTTATAAAATTTTCCAATTTGTCTCCTCATCTTCCAGTAAGCTGAAATTTAGTTACCACTTCTTCTCTTGGTGTTTTACAGACTGTGGCACAAATGGGGCAGTAATCATCAGATCGTATCCCCATTCAAAATTTGTAGTCAATAATGTTATAAATTAGAGCTTTACATTGCTAATATAGAGTCGAGTCTTGAGCTCTTGACAAATAGTATTATATTTTTTAATAAAGAACACATGGTCCCGAGTTTCTTTTTTCCACGGCCTTAACTCTCTTTTTTTACAGCATTTTTTAAATAGGATGTATAGTATTTTCGTTTTTTTAACCCCTGATGTTCGTACTTTGATTTATGACTAAGTTCATGTCTCAAAGTAAAATGATTTCACCACGTTATTGAAAATTTGAATCTATGAACTCAAAAAGTTAGGGATTCTCATGATTAAGACTATAAATGGATATTATCTTCATCTTGGATTTACTCCAATTTAAATCAAGTACAGCGTAGTCTTATTTAACATCTATAATCATTAATTTTCGACTAAATTATCGTTTAATGGCCAAAAGTACATCCTTTGAAGTATGGTTTGTCTTCTTTTTCTCTTTTTTTTTCATAGAAGAAACTATAAAAATGTCGTTGTCAATAGAAAGGGAATTTTGCCAAATGGTTTGCCAAACGCGAGTCTTAAATAGAGACTACATCAAGTTTATGAGTTAATAAATTAGAGACTATCATTCTTGTCCTATTGTTATTTTGCTATTGAATTAACATTAGCGGTCACAATTTTTGAGGGGAAGTGTCATGGTTTACAGGGTAGGTAAAATGAATAAATAAATAAGAAAAAAAAACAATTAAAGATTGATAAAAGGATGTAAACGTTTTAAAATAAATGAGTAAACATGACATAATAGTGACTAATAAATGGGGCCTACTCCATTAAAAATAAAAGATTACAGATGTTGACTAAATCTCAGATGTATAAGCTGTATATTTCCCCAAATTTTTTACCAATTAAAAAGTTATTTGTAGGAATGTAAATAATATGCAAAATGCCGCGTGCGAGATTTTGTGGAGTTGGCTCTTCGAACAGGTCTTTTTGTTTTCCAAAGCTGTTATCATTTTTCATTTATTACTACTGAGGGAAGAACATCTACCTGATAGTACAGATCTTGCATGAAGGAATGCATGCATTAAGGTTAATAAAGCAAATAAAATGTAAAGAAAAAAGGGCTCAAGTCCTGGTATAATTATTATTAGTTAAAAATATATAATTTCCTGACATTAATTTCAGTTTATTTTCTGTCTCTCATCTATGGTATACATAATGTATCTATTATTGATTATTGATGTCTTCATTTGTATATGCATATAAAGGAGAATAGCATCTTGTAAAACCTCAGTAAAACGTCATGACAGCTCAAGCTGCTTCCCTCTCAACATTCATCAAATTGTCTGAGTTACCAGGTTGATGATTTTCTCTTTCTTTTTATTGTACAGACCCCATTTGCATATTATTTACATTCCTAGTTATTTGCGAATACCATGAAATCAATCTCAAAGATAATTATCTATAATCAGAGATATTATATAAATATGGTTTACACTGAGAGATAGCACATGAGCTGTTGATCTTCGAGACTTAAATCATAAGGAAGGGAATAAAGAAGCTCTTAGTATTTAATTACTAAATCCCAGAGAGTTTTTTTTAATCCATTAAAGTACATCACACAAAAACAAATTAGGAAGTACATAATTCTTTATAATGTGTGTATTTTGTTACATTTTTTTATTGCATAGGATATAATTTAAACATTAGTTGTTTTTCTCGCATTTGTAATGTCAAAACATATCTTTTTACCAAATACTCCCTTGAGTACAATTAAGAAAGAATTTCCTTATAGACAACTGACATAATGCATGCCGAGAAGGCCCTTTTCTTCTTCGCATTTTCAGAAATAAAGAGAATCAAAGTATTTACTTGAATTAAAATGTGATCAATTCTGCAATGGGAAGGCAAATATATATATATAAATATATATATACTTAAAAAACGACATTTTGCGAGGAAAATAGTTATATCAAAGACAACGAAATCAATTCAAGTAAACAGGTGCGTTTTTTAATTCAGTTTCCTTGCATTCGGAAATATGATTGACCTCTTGGCTGTTTGTCTGACTTTAAATCTTGTTTTTGATAGGATGATTAATACAAATGAGTGATTTAAAGGATGTCATCTTTTTAATGTCATGGCCTTCCATGCAAAATTTCCATAATCCATAAATTAAAGCAATCCCTTTGGAGTTTACTATAATAAAAAAAAATGTGACGAATGAATGAACGAACAGACATTCTCGATTTTATATATGTATTTAGAGAAGATAATATGTGAATAAGTGTGAGGAATAATAACTAGATCCAAGAAGAGGCTTTCTACAAATGTAATTGTGTCAAAGTGATTAAAATAATTGAAAAGGAAAAAAAAATATGTGATAAGCTCTGAGAAAAAAATTGTTTGTCTTCAAAGTAAACAATGACATAATGGGTGCTTAATTAATGTAAAACGAGTATTGAGTATGTATGATAGGCACAGAAATAGGAACAAGAATAATATTTTATTATGTGAACAAACGTGACATTTGTATGCCTAGCATAGCACACATTCTCCCAAATTGTTAATACATACATACACACACAAGATGTTGTTTCTTGTAAACCAATTTTAGAAACGCTTGTTACAACATGAAAAAAATAAAATAATACTCTACAGAATATTATATGAGGGAAATATTCTTTCCTAAAATATAAAAGAATTTAAATGGCTCAAAAGATTTCATTTATGTTTTTTTGTAAAAAAAAAAATTTAGAACATGGAGTAATTCAAGGAATAAAAATAAACACTGATATTTTACACTTGAAATATTTATATTTTTTTTTACTAAGTACATTCAAATAACTACATTTGCTAATAGAAAGCAAAACATAAGATGTGTAATTTGCTATCTGGTTCTAAATAAAATAAGGAAATTGGAAAAAAGTGGCCAAATAACTTTAGCAATTCAATTGAAAAAGTTACTCAGTAAAAACCCTTTTTGTTTCTTGAATCTTTTTTTTTTTTTTACTGTTAAAGAATATTTGCAATGCATTGACACAAAGAATAATAATGTTAAATAAAAATTCACGACTTTTTTTTTTTTTTACTTCTTAAACGGACAAATATTTAATATCAATTAGAGTGCCTTGATTTGATAAAAAAAATGTGGTTTGTTCCTTTTTAAAAACTGTTATAGGATATAAAACCATGTTTTGTAAAGTTTCAGTCCTCTATAAAAGGATATAGAGGTTATAAAAAAGCAATTGAAGTCATGAACTTTCATAATTTATAGAATAATATGACTTTTTAGTGTACAAACTCAAATACTACCAATTTATCGAAAAACGAATATATATATATATATATGTATATATTGCAGCATTTGAATTTTTTTTAAATGTATTTTGAAACGCATTATCACCGGTAGCAAGTTTGCTTATTTTTTTTTCAGCTCAAATTGGTAATGTGGCTATGAATTATTAAAAATTAATAGAAATTAAATAGCCACAAACGACGTTCAACTTTTACAAATTCAAATGAAATTGTGTTTGACTAGGTTTTCCACGTGTTCTTATAACATAAAAACCTCATACAATTCACACTAATCGACATATTTGATCAGTTAGAGGATTGATAGTTAAATTTTTTTAAGACATACTCAAATATTAGGGAACAATGTTAACTAAATTCTACAAGCTTTATTTTGATATATGAGACTTTATCTGTCCACTACAGAGCCATTTCAAACAAAATGTGCTATAAACAGGACATGTGCTATGTTTAATTATAAATGTCAATGGATGATGATGATATGGGTCAGGAGTTGAGATGATTCTAAATGTTGTCTAAAGGTTTGTCTTACGAGTTATTTTAAATCTCTATTAAGTTATTACTTTCCCTTGAACCCATGAGGCTCTGAAAAGAAACAAAAAAAAAAAAGAGAAAGCATGCAGTGTCTTGCTCAAACAAAGATGATAAGACAACATTACAAAAATGGTTTTGGAAATATTTAAGTATGAGTCTTTGAAATATATTCATAGCCTTTATCCCCATTCTCACCACCATTTGCCAAAAAAGAAAAAGAAAGAAGCTTTGAATCTTACAAATAGTGGAGAAGGGGGAGGGTGAATTAAAAAAAAATGGCCTTTGCCAAAAGGATCTGCAGACAATAGAGAATTTCTAAGGCTTTGAAGGCTTAGAAATTGTGGATCTCCAAGTCTAGTATAATTTGATTTTATAGCAGAAACAAAATATATATATATATCTGATTTGATGGAGCCTTGTAATTACATAGTTGAAGCAACCCATGAATAGGAATGTAAATAATATGCAAATGGGGTGTGTAAAATAAAAAGAAAGAGAAAATCATCAACCTGGTTGTAACTCTGACAATTTGATGAATGTTGAGAGGGAAGCAGCTTGAGCTGCCATGACGTTTGACTGAACTATAAGCTGCTATTATCATTTATATATACAACAATAAATAATAACATAGATGAGAGGCAGAAAATTAACTGAAATTAATGTCAGGAAATTATATATTTTTAACTAATAATAATAATTATACGAGGACTTGAGCCCTTTTTGTTTACATTTTATTTGCTTTATTAACCTTAATGCATGTATTCCTTCATGTGAGATCTTTACTATCAGGTAGATGTTCTCCACTCAGTAATAAAGCAAAAATGATAACAGCTTTGGAAAACAAAAAGACCTGTTCGAAGAGCCAACTCCACAAAATCTCGCACGCGGCATTTTGCATATTATTTACATTCCTACCCATGAAGTGTCATTCAGATTCAATTTGTATCAAAAAGTCATTCCTTCTTCCTTTTATATTAAAGTGCTGTATCTATATTTGATTTGATTTCGTATTTAAAATATATAGCTTTTAAAAAGGAGTTTTCCTAATGATTAATAATAAAGTGTATAAATATTTTATTCTAATATTATGTAAGGAGATGGTTAGAAAGTCATGAATGAAGAAAGAAAATTGAAAATGATTGAGGGCTTAATTGTATCTACTAAGGGAATTTACATCAAAGGAGACATACATTATTTTATATGAATGATTAAATTTTACCAATATATATGTATGTATATTTAGTTTCTATGTTTTACTTTCAAACTCTTTGTAATTATAATTAGGAGTTGAACATTTTACTAATGGGGACATTTGCAATTTAATTTCTTCTACTGTAAATATCTATATGTACATACTAAATATATATGAACATTGTACACGTTTACTTATAAAAACTGACATGGGCGGGGGATTTCATTGAATATAAAGCATATATGTGTCAAGTCAACAAGAAACCAAGTTTATCTGAAATATTTCAAAAATGAGTTACTACTGCACTCATATTCTTGAAGACATTCTCTTTCGTTTGTATTAATAGTAAATATACTTCGATTAATAAAATAATGACCCTAACATAATTGCAACTTAATTAAGGGAAAAAACCAACAAGGTACAAATTAGATCTCTGGGGCAATGAATTAGATGAACGTTCTTTCAGGGACCATATCGGCTTCATATGCAGTCGACACATTTATCCGATTGCTCCCTTGGATAGACAACAATCCTTGATTTCTCGATTAAGAGGGACACTTTAGGGGAAAAAACCGTGCGTTAATAATAGGTATTAAAATGACTCCCAAATATTTGACCGTTATATTTATGAAGTAAAAAAATCCACTTAAAAGTGGATTTTTTCCTTTTCAATATTTGAAAACAAACTTGCTTTCTTGTTGACTTGACACATACATATGTAGCTTAATTATTCCTTATTACCTATATAGGTATATGAGCAGTATGAAATAAACATTTATTTCTTTAGATGAGTTGTTTTATACTATATACTCGTAGTTAAGTAATGAAACTATAATACATATAGGAATAAAATATATGCTATTTCCATTCAGTACAAATTGAATGGAAATTTATTTATATTTTATGCATAGTTAAATTGTCAAAGTTACTCTATCAATTGAAATTCCAAGATCATGCGATCTTTTGAAAAACAGAAGGACAGATGAGGAATAACCATGCTAAAAATTGTACAATATAGAGATGAACAATCATAATAGATCAATTGGTTTATGAATAAAAGTTACTTAAGGAATATTCAACCATGACAAATCAACTTTACTTGTATTCTTCCCCCTTTCTTCCTTAAGAAAAACAAGAAAATTATATGAAATGATTGTTACTTCATTTATGGAAAATTGTTTACAACTAAACAACAGCTGATTGTAGTTGAACCAATTTGAACGTTTATGACGCTTATAAGAGGCAGAAGTTGTATACATTCAACAGCTGATACAACTATATGTTACATTCGTTGATGTTTTAAAGATACGATTGTGAAATATTTATAAAGGAACTCAATTAATATGCGTGCATAAAGTACGTTGAACGTTTTTAAGAGCTATTTTTGTTCCTTCCTCTTTCATCATGTTTTTTGAAGGCTAAGAAACATAGAGGTACTCATCCTGAGTTGTATTTATAGGTACATCAATACTTTTATAGTGGAGAATTTTAAATTTCTACAAGTGTTTCGTCAATTAAATAACTCATTGACTTCCCCTATCTTCCTTGTTCTAGAAAATGAGTTCATTCAATGACCTTCACAATCATCATCCTACAATGATTGAACAACTCTATTTTGTTGCGAATTGAAGAAAAAAGTTTTTTCAATGTGTGTGCTTTAATGTATATATTTTAAAATTAGAAATGATGGACCCTTGATCTCCTTAGGAACGAAAATAAATTTATAAATAAAAATAAATGATGAAGAATTGAGGTTGCCTTTTGTAATAAATTAAGTTACTATGATGTAATTATACATATTTTGCGAAATGGCTTCAAATCAAATCATATTTTTTTTTTGGTTTTTTTTTGACAAGTCATTTCAGAAAATCATTTTAACATTATTTTAATTAAAAAGTTGATTAAAATTACATAATAGTAACTAAGAATATACATTTGTACATACAATTTCATGAGTATCTTAAATGATGTAATTATTTTTTCTATGTTTGTACATACCTCGTAGATGTACCCCTGTGTTAATTCATCAAATTTAAAGATTGATCTTTACAAAATCATATGTATGTATATAAGACAAAATTTACAAATGTGGGAGCATCACAGGAATATTTTTTCGATTAGACTTATCCTCTCAAACAAGTATTTTCAACTCCACGACCCATGTCTTGAGTGTATTAAAATATTGACCCGGGCAATTTTGTATCAAAATATCATGAGATATGTCTTAAAGGTAGAGGGCCCTTCAAAATATTTATCACATTTTTATAGAAAGAACACTTTGTTCTCAACCTCTTTGGTTTTAAAAGAAGAGAGTGAGTAAAAAAAAACTACATTATCTGGATAAATAGTGTAGGCCACATATTTTTTTTTCTTACATCGGTCTGACAATTTTTGAATAATAGTCTATAAAATTTTTGTACCATTTTCACAATTTATTTTAATTTGTAAAGTATTGGTTCTTGATTACCCTAATACCATATTCAAACCAGGTCCAGGACACTATTATTCTCAAGTAGATGGTTATATTTTTCAACATTTCAGCATTTATTTGATCTAATTTTTATAAGGAATTTTTCTATCCCTGGGGGCGAACCACTCGCTTGGACTCGATTTCAGTCATAAGATAATAAATATAAAAATAGAGATGAAACGATATAAGAACCCCTCTACAAAAGCTAGTCTTAAAACAATGGAAATCCTGATACGTCCTGTGACGTCATAAATGTCATGTAAAAATTGGAATGACTCCACTTATTTTAAAGAACGATAAATAATATGGACATTATTGAAATAAAATGTCTTTTTAAAATGTCCTCTGATTCGAATTTTTTGAAATCTGCGCGACATACCAAATTATCATAATGTTTGAAAAATGATATTTTAGATATTATGATAAAATGGAGAGGTTGATTTAATTTCCAAGTAATGTTTGTACCCATAGCTTTTAAAGTTGTTATAATGTTGCTCCCTTTTCTCGGAAACGAAACAACAATAAAATTCCCCAAAATCCGTTCGTATGTTGTTAACCAATTAATTCCGTCGATGGAATTTTTATTCATCTAATGATAGGACCTTGTTCACAGCTTCATTTGTGTATTTGTGCTCAACTTATCAACGTTCAGAAGAGAACTGATGGTAGTAGAAAAATCGATAGTTGACAACTAAATGCTGAGTAAATTTTTAGAGATCCCGGCAACCAAAAACAAAATATTAGAGTCATTATACATATATGTTGTACAAAGTTTATTTTAGTTTATCAACAAGACTTTTGTCTCCATAAACGATCACGTATAATTTTGCTTGTGCTCCTCATTGCCTAAAATTAAATGAATACTAAACAATGCTCCATCTTATCCAGGGCCCCAGAGCATCAAAAATTAAAAAAAAACGAAAACAAAAAAAAACACTCATTTGGTAGATAGTACCAGAAAAAGCACTAATGGTATTTCCTGAGGAAACAATCTTCAAGGTAAAAAAGTCACTCTTATTAATAATAGGTTGAGGAGCTAACGAAAAAAAATAGCTGTTCTATCATCATGGTCCAACTACTTCTGATTACTAGGAATGTAAATAATATGCAAAATGCCACGTGCGAGATTTTGTAGAGTTGGCTCTTCGAACAGGTCTTTTTGTTTTCCAAAGCTGTTATCATTTTTCCTTAATTACTGAGGGGAGAACATCTACCGGATAGTAAAGATCTCGCACGAAGGAATACATGTTAATTAAAGTTAATAAAGCAAATAAAATGTAAACAAAAATGGCTCAAGTCCTTGTATAATTATTATTAGTTAAAAATATATAATTTCCTGACATTAATTTCAGTTAATTTTCTGCCTCTCATCTATGGTATACATAATGTATCTATTATTTATTATTGATGTCTTCATTTGTATATGCATATAAAGGAGAATAGCAGCTTGTAGCTGAGTAAAACGTCATGACAGCTCAAGCTGCTTCCCTCTCAACATTCATCAAATTGTCAGAGTTACAACCAGGTTGATGATTTTCTCTTTATTTTTATTTTACACACCCCATTTGCATATTATTAATAGCTTCCTCACACGACTCGCTTTTTGTGTATAAACAAACATAGAAACTACTTGCGTTCTTTTGTCAGCTATTTTCATAAAGGTGACTCTTCATTCTTACAAAACAGCAGACATGTAAATTGATAAGGGTATTTAGGGTAGTTAGCATTTGAATGACAAAACGTTTTACAAGGGGCCCATATTACTATGTGTTTATATGAAATTTTTGTATTTTCCTTTTAAAAGTTGTTGTTTGAGTTTGTTTGTAGACAAAAAAAAAGTTGGTCGTGTCCACATTTACATTTCAAATTTTGTGAATAACGACGTACAATATATGTACATGTATATATATAAATATATATATAAGGCTCTGGATCCATAGGTAGTGAGCATTAAATTTTAAATCTTGATATAACATTTTGTTCTAACTAATGCTGAATTTATTTAATATAAAGGAAAGAAATAAGAGGAAAGGAATTTGATTTATTGGGGGTATATTTAATATTTCTCCTTGACTTCTTCTCCTTCTTCCTTTAAGTCGCAAAAACACATTTTAGAGATAATTAGTAGAAATACTTTTTTAAAGACATTTGATTCAGCGTCAAAATATATAGACACATGAACACTACAAAAGTAGTATCATTTCAACTAGTTATTTCTATGAAGTTAGTATGCAAAATATCACCTAAGAAGGTAATAAAGGTAAGACACTTTTAGTTGAGACTCAGCTCAGATACAAGCATCCATTCAAATCCATATGAATGTGAATTGTATGCATCACAATCAGCCATATACAACCATTACACTTTTTCATCCCACCCTAATCGATGGATGAAATGCTCTCTGAAAATAATATGTCAACGTGAATCAACTGCGCATTGACCTCATTGAAACACACACACTCAAAAGAAGAAAAAAAAAATTGAATAAATAATTTGTCAATGGAGACTTTACACTCTATTCATGAAGGATTATGTACTTACATATCTAAATGGGTGCATACTTCAGTTTATATGTTTTTTTTTTAAAAAAAACACATTAGTAATGTAATGTAAAGTCATGTCCATTGTCACATTAATTACTAAAGAAACAAACAAACAAACAAAAATTATTGTCTCTGCAGACTTTTATTGCTTCGTTTTATGTATGTAGGTATGTATATATTTATATTATGTTTGCTTGATAGAGCAATGCAGTCTTTCTTTAGATATAATTCATTGCTCCTATGACCTGAAAAATCTATTATTATGAAATATACTTTCATATAAAATACATTTCTAATGTGTGCTACTTGGACTCGATAGCTAGGAATGTAAATAATATGCAAATGGGGTCTGTACAATAAAAAAAAAAGAGAAAATCATCAACCTGGTTGTAACTCTGACAATTTGATGAATGTTGAGAGGGGAGCAGCTTGAGCTATCATGACGTTTTACTGAGGTTTTACAAGATGCTATTCTCCATTATATATACAAATGAAGACATCAATAATAAATAATAACATTATGTATGTATACCATAGATGAGAGCCAGAAAATTAACTCAAATTAATGTCAGGAAATTATATATTTTTAGCTTATAAGTTGTAAACTAACAATTATTACGAGGACATAAGCCCTTTTCTAACATGTTATTTGCTATTGTAGATGTTCTCCCCTCAGTAGTAATAAAGGAAAAATGATAACAGCTTTGGAAAACAAAACAAAATCTCGCATGCGGCGTTTTGCATATTATTTACATTCCTATCGATAGCTATGGACCCTATGAGGCCCAGTCCGATTATTTGCCAATATATAAAAAACCAATAACCGGATTTTTTTTCCACATTTGATATCTGAGTAAAATGAATCAAATGCTATGTCAAACATAGCCACTTCGGCCGCATCATAATTTTCCTTATACCTAGGTATGCTACTTTTGTAGAACACGAAAAGAAGTTGGGAACAAAACTTATGATTAGGGATGGGCATGCATGCAATACACTCTGGGGCCTTTACATTTAAATCTGTTCATTATTATTGAACAATGTTAAACAATACACAATGGCTACTTAGCGTTGTAGCATCACTAGAATGATCAAAAATGAGCACAAAGAACAAAAGTTACAATTAGTTTTCCTTTTTCCGATTATAAAACTGTTATTTTTATCTACAAAAGTTGTATTCCAACTCAGCACTATAGCTGTAAATCATGAGCATTTTATTTCATGCACAATGTTTGTAGTGGTTGGTAATCTGTATATAATTTTTTATTTTATAAATATGGCATCATTCTTCCTTAATGAAACACCGTGTAATGGAGTAATACACACCGTTTATAAATAATTAATTATTAATCAATAAAATGACTCATTGAATGAACTTGATATAAAATAATCTTTTGATAGCTATGAATTTGTGGTCATTTTCTCTCAAAGACCGCCAATGTTTTTCCTTGTAAAGGGAAAGGATAATAGCTGATGACAGCCGACACTCATCTCTTTTAAAACAAGCATCAAATTGGCAGGATTACAAGATCAATTTGTGCTTTTTTTTTACATTATCAGCAGAGCTTAGGATTGAGTGCTCCACTCATCATGATTGGAAATCAAACGAATAATTATGTATATGTAGAATTTATAATTTGTGAAATCAGCTTTATTTTATAGATAACCCATGTGGCCACACGAGATTTTATGACGGTTTTTTTTTTAAAAATAATAAATGACAGTCAAAAGGGATGTGACTTATGTACCTTATTGATTATATCTGGACCAAACCTATCAAGAAAGGTAAAAAAACTGTGCAGAGGCCACGCTAGAGTTTTTAATAACGAAGAAATTTAAAACGTTTAATCACATTTTTTATTTATAGAAAAAAAAAAAATTAACTGTTGATTTTGTTTTTTATTTTATGGGTAAATATATATAGTTATGAGTACTCCAAAATTACTCTTACCTTACTTTAGGATGTAACTAGGATTCTTTTTTCTTCTTCATTTTAAATCGAATAGAGGATCGAAAAAGCAAATAATATCTAAATAAAATCCACAAAAAAACACTTTTTAAAATATATAATAAATTTCTATCCATAGAATCTAGAAAACAATAGCTTTCTTCAAATAGAAAATAGAACTATAGAAAGAATCAATAGTATAAAAACAAAGAGAGCTGACTCAGAAAAAAAAAAAAAAAACTTTTTAAAGTTTTTTAGACTTTACCAAGAGTTATAGATAGGTATATTGGAAGTAAATGGGTTCCTCTATCTGCATACTGTGATAGTTTTGTAAAATAAAATAGTATGATTAATCATATAATAATAATAATAATATTAATTCAATTTTGCATACATGAGCAAAAAATCCAATGATTTACTTGACCCCTCATCTTAGATAACATTTAGATTCTCATTGATCTTCAAATGTCACTAAGCACAAGTCACAAAAAAACCCTTTACAACTTGGTTTTTTGATAACTTAAAAACTTTTTGACTCTCTATTACACATTTTTGAGAGAAAATGTTTTATTTTATACAAAAAATGGGGTGTTCAATCGGTCAATTGTGGATGGGATATTCATTTTAATATGAGAGAAATATACTGAGTTAAAAAATTAAGTAGACTATGAAAGCATTTAATTATTTTTTCGTATCCCAAACGTTCCACCCAATTCACTGCTCCATAAGGAGTGAACAAATACTGAGATGTTAGACTTGAAGTCCGTCCGTCCCCAGAACAAGTTTGTACATACAACCCATAACACTGATCAACAGTCAAAAATCCTAAGGGGTATAAAAACAATAAAAGTAATTTAGTTTTATACGCTGATTTCAAATCTGTAATTTTTTTTTTGAGAGTCCCACCCTTTTCGAGAAATTAGATCTTACTTTTTTTAGCTTTTTTGGCCCATTTTTCAACTTCAATTTAAGACTAGAAGGATACTCATTTTGTGTATTAAAAAATAATGATTCTCTAGTGTATTTAATGCAAATTTCATTTCCATTCTTTGTTTTGACCTAAAGGGACTCATGGGGATCTAGGAGACGGGAGTAGGCCCAAAAGTCGGCCAAATTTGTTGTATTTAAATAACTCCTTTATTATTGCATGAAATGAGTTAAATTAAATAGCTGAGACCCATAGCTAGCTTTCAAACGAGATGTCAAGCACCCGATAAGAATCCTTAACTAAGAAGAAATCGTCCATCTAAGTGTGTAAATTTTCATTCAATTTTGAGCAAACATTTGCTACAAACCTAAGACTCACGGTAAAGCTACTTAAGTAGTAGCGCGCAGAAGGATTTCAGCCGGTTTTTTAATCCTTATCGGGTGTCTCTAGGAATTTCCTTTAGGTCAAAACAAAGACTGGACACGGAATTTGCATTAAATACACTAGCAAATCAATAATGCACTAAATGAGTATCCTTCTAGACTTATATTGAAGCTGAAAAATGGGTCAAAAAAAATAAAAAAGTTGGGTCCGATTTCTCGAAAACTTTAGGCCTCTCGAAAAAAAAAACAATAACAAATTTGAAATCAGTGTGCAAAACTGAATAACTTTGATTATACTTATACCCCTAAGGATTTTTGAAAATTCTAATTCGTTGACCAGTGTAGATGTTCCATTTTTTCTTTTTCATATAATGCAAGAGACTACTTTGGATGAGTAAAACTGACTCATATCTTGAATAGTACGTCTTATATCAATGTTACCTACTTTGTATTTATAAAAAAAAAAAATTTTTATAGAGCATCACCCTAGGCACAAGTTTGATCGTATTGGTAAAATGATTTTAAATTATCTTTGGAATGAGCTACTTATTTATTTATTTTTTTACTTTGATTTTAATTTCCTCACATTGTAAAAATGAAGAAAGGGAAAAACAGCATGAAATTGGTTAAATTTACCCGAGGTCTCATTTTCCGTCTATTTCGTTGTGATGCTGTAATTTTTGGTAATATATTCCAAGGAAAATAATTATTTAAATTACTCTAAATTCTTATTAACAATATTAGTACACATTACGACGAGTTTTTAGGAATAAACAAAAGTACATTGTGTTTTCTCTTCAGCTGCTTGTCAAGAATTGACGTATCATAAACTCAAAAGGGGTATTATTATTATTTATGGCTTTGATATATTATCAAAGACATATTAAATCAGGATAGGGCGCCCTTTTTTGAATATTATATAAGTATTAAATATTGATTTGTATATTGATAGAACTTATCAATGACTAGTATATCTAAATAATAATTCTGTTCAAAATTAAAAAGTTGACAAAAAGGAAAATACAGAAGGGTAGCAGCTACCAGTTGTTTTTTTCAAATTTTTCCATTCCCTTTTGAGAATCGAGGTTACGAGTGTACCAGCAAAGGCCCTATTTTTATTATAATCTCACAACTTTTACATTACAAAAAAAAGACCAAAAAATCCGCTGTCATTAAGTTTACAAATGCACCCCACCCCAACTGTGGAATTATTCTACATTTAATAGTAACAAATTGTTCATTGTATAACAGCAGTTAACTATTGTTGGAATGATAACAGGCCACATAGCCCTCGGGAGACACCTCTACAAAATAAACAAAATAGAAAGTCCCATCTGCCGGCTTTGTGGAGAAAACGAGGAGACTCCCTTCCACCTCATTCATCACTGTCCACGGACGCATTTGAAAATTAAAGAGCTCTATGACGAGATCGGGGACCGTAGGATTTTCCTGGAGGAGTTCATCTTCAGGAGCTATAAATTATTATGTACGTTTAATGAAATTTTTGAAAATAAAGTTAGCTCCTAGGTAGTTCACAACCGGCTGATACCGGATTAAGTTCCGGTGAGGTGGGGCTAATCTAGGAGCTAAACAAACAAACAGTTAACTAAATCATCAACGTTCAGAACAGTACTAATAAGTTGAAAAGAAGTAAAAAACAGAAAACGGGAGAAAACAAATTACAACTTAACCAAAAATGACGTAATACAACATGATAGGCAGGATTATAGGCAGTGAAGGATTTGGAAAATAAAATATTGAAGTAGGTTGCGTGTTTTTGTTTTTATAAATAATTGTTGCGATAACTATTATTGAATATAATTTTACTTTACTTTAATTATATATGGAAATTTATGTATCTACTCCACTATTAAGACTGGATAGTAAGCAAGTATTATACTATGAAGTAAAAACTATAATAAAAATATATACACTTCCATTTCTTAAACAAAGAAAACCCTTTGAATTTGCTCCGGGGAGAAATTAAATGTCTTCTACTTCTACATATATTATTTTGAAATATTTTTGTCTCTTTTTCTCTCTCTCTCTCTCTCTCTCTATATATATATATATATAAGGTTGTCTAATGTCTTCCTTCCACTTTTTTGTCTTTTGAATTTCACAGCTATTTACAAAACGCGCCAGAGCTTGTATCTGACAATACAACCATCATTTGAAAGGTCTTGACATAACCTAATAAACGACACTATGCATAATTAGTTTGAATATTGTGTTCAACAGTTATAGACACGTGTAAACATGGAGTTCACTAACGTCGAAATTCGCGCTATTTTAAAGTTTTCCTTCGTTAAAGGCAAATCTGCTAGATAAACGTTCTGTGAGATTAATGGTGTTTAGGGGGAGGAATGGTTTCAACGATTTAGAGCCGGTTAAAACAACACCATGGATAAGCCATATCCATGGTTCCCATATGGCCAGACGCTTAGTTCTACCATCAACTGTGAACAACTGGACCGCCTGAATCAGGCGATCGACCAGAATCGTCCAGAATTTGCTAACAGGAAGGGTGTAGTGTTCCAACAGGACAACACCAGACCACACACTTCGTTGATGTCACGGCAGAAGCTACGGGAACTCGGATGGGAGGCATTCACCATATAGCCTGGACATAGCGCCAAGTGATTACTACCTGTTTCTGTCCATGGCGAACACCCTTGGTGGTGTAAAGTTGAACTCAAAAGAGACTTGTGAAAAGAGCCTGTCCGAGTTCTTCGCACATAAGGAGGGGGCTTTTACGAGGGGGGGGGGGTATTATGAAGTTGCCGTGTAAATGGAAACAGATTATCGAACAAAACGGCACATATTTGAACTAAATCCGATCCCTGATACACTTTTTATAAAGCATTGAATAAAGAGCAAAAAAGCGGAAGGGAGATATTTGACAACCTATGTATGTATGTATGTAAAAACGTACTCCTACTCAAATATCAACATTCTTTCCAAGTCGTTTTTGTATCTACATATATATTTATCAAGTAATTTAAGTCATGAGAATACATGTCATTCACATGTATGTTTATGTGCATAAAGTACATAGTTATATACAATATAGTTGTGATAAATAGCATTCATACACTGCAGATATCATTAAATACCTGGAAGACCCTGCAGCATTTATTTATTTATTTGTCTTTTAAAGAGTTAAGGAGGTAATAATAATAATAATAATATCTACATTTGTATTGTACACTACACGTTAGGCACTTTGAAGTACGACGACCTTCCCCTATTGTATCTACAGATGTAAATCTTTTTCACTCCTAATTCAGGGACATTGTCCTTTCTTTTTTCTTTCTTTCTTTTTAGTCACCTTTCACAGTCAAAGTCATAAAAAAATCTCTATTATGACGTGTACATCTACATAATCTAATAAAAATTTTAAACAATTTGTGTTACTTTATTGTTATTATTGTTTTTTTTTTTGTTTTTTTTTAAAAGCAATGTACGAACAATTAGGATTAAAAAGAAGGATATAACTTTTTTTTTTTTTTTTTTTGAAGGGAAGGATAACTTTTAAAATTCCTTCTCCTTCGAAAAAACAAATGAGTTTATGTATATATGTACATACTTATGTACTTAGTGAAAATGTAAATGGGTTATTAAGCTAATAATAAAATAATAATTTTTCTGACTTTGTCAGCCCCTTTGTGTACTTTTTTATTCCTTACTTCCTTCCGTCTTTACTTTAATTCCAGTCTGAGTTTCCTATATATATATATATATATATATATATATATATATATATGTTACATTTTACAAATAATAATAACTATATGTACAAGTAACAAAAATAAGGTATAATTAAATAATAAGCAGCAAGGTTTTCCCTATTAAAAAATACATATTTTGAACGCGGGGTTAAATTATATTTTTTTTATTTCTTTAAAAGTTGTAGCAAAATAATTACAATTACAATTGTACCTTCTACGTCGTTTCTTTGATTTTTTTTTTAAAAAAAAGAAAAAGAACTTATAATCAACAATATATGTAAGTGGGTTTCTCTTCCAGGAGGACTCCGAAATCCCGTAGTCTCAGGGCTTTCACTCCTCCTTACATTTAATAATTATTTAGACGATGAAGAGTAAAACACAAGGTCATGATTCACTTGAGATAAAGTTTTAAAGGGTTCATTCAGATCAAAATACAAATATTTTTTAACTTTCTTTCTTAAACAATTTTGTTCGTATTTGTTTGTTTTTTGTTTTTTGTTTTTTTTTCTAGATACCTTTTCTTCATAACAGACAATTTCGATTCTTGTATATGCTATTCAATTTATGTTTTCGGAGTGGTTTTATCTTTTAAAAAGAAGTTTTATATGGGGCCTACATATATCTTAGATGCCTTAAAATATAGCATTTACTCATTTAAAGAAGTATATACATTATATTAACTCTTGTAATTAACCATTTACCTATCACTGGTGATTTTTTCTACAAATGTCTTTGTAATAAAGTCATTTTTTACGATTATATATAGGACAGCCTTGTTAAAATGTATTTTTTTTCCTTCTTTAAATAAATGGCTTGACCATATAAAAAAATTAAGTTCCAACACCCCATCACCTTAGATTTTGACCAAATTAGGATGAGAATATGTAGAATTGCAAAATTTAAACGTGAAATTTCAAGTCTTCCTAAAGTTATGGATGCAAATACAAGTTTCAAACAAATTGTTTTTTTGATTATCTTAACTTTTATTGAGTGAATGTAAGCTCGTTGTGTAAAAATTTGGGCAAGTGTTAACTCTAAATTCGGTCTCCCCCTAATGTATTATATAGATGGGATTCTGTAGGGGAGATGATTGAAATATTTGATTCAAATTTTTACACTGTAAACTTACATTATATTGCTACAAATTTAAACCATTAGAAAGTAATTTTTTCCAATTTATATTTGAGGTTATACTTCAATTTTCCTGGACTTCTCTACGTTCAAAAAAGCTTAAAAATTGTATATTTTGATATGAGTATAGCTCTTCATTCAAAACGAGTGTCACTGAGATTTTTTTCATACAAGTAGTCGAATATGTTATCCACAATCCAAAGAAAGTTTAAATTACTTTATGATTGAGCAGGACTCGCAATTTTATTTCGAGGTACTCCCTCCACCGGGTCTGATATTTTTCATGACTTGACATTCAAACTTAAAAACAAGTATTTTTTTCTAAGGAAAATCAAATGTTATGTGGGCTACACAATAAAATAAGAGCAAATTAGACAAATCTTTAAGTCCTTTTAACATTTAAAGGACTTGAAGTTTGACGCTTAAATTTTGCAATTCTTGCATATATCTTGTATATAAAAACAACTTACTCAAATTTGATTGAAATTTGAGGTTATGCGTAACTCTTCTTCGTTTACATGAAATGAATGACCTTTAAGCTTCATTGTATTTACTATCTCGTCCTTAAACGATCTGAGATCCTCAAATTTAAAAATTGATGTCTTGGTATTTTTACTGAAGGACAGCTGACCGGTATATGACCGATCCTAGTGCCTATATGCATATAGTAGACAAAATGTTCTGATAATAATATATATATCCTTTCATGTTGAGATCATTGTTACATTCGAAGCATAAATCATATCAAGCAAAACCAATTAAAATGCATTTTTTCATGGGGTGACAGGAGCTTTTTAATAATGGTGAGATATGGTTGTTTTTTAAATTGCTTTTTGAAAGAAGCAACACTTTGGTGTGTGTGTGGGGGGGGGGGGGGAAGAGAGAGAAGGTGACTTCTAAAACTTGGAGTTCGATTTTTTTAAGAGTTCGTACATGGGATTCTTTTTTGAATTAATTTTCATTCTTTTAGAGGGAGATATTTTTTTGGAATTATATTTCATTTATAATATTCACCCACCTCTAAATGCTAGTTTAAAATATATATAATATTATCCTCCCTTGAGAAGTAATATATTTTTTCCCATCCTAGACCATAACAAACAGCTGATGTTATCAAAAGTACTAGATGTTTCACTCCTGTCTTCTCTAGTGTGCTTAACAAAAGTCGCATCCCTCTTAGTACTTTTAAATGACGTAATACAGTAATACCTTGGATTGCAAGATTTTTGATCAACAAATTTCTATTTTTATAATTAAGATCATGGCAAGTGACGTCTTGGATGGATTACAAGCTGAGTTGCATCAATTAATTATATTTTCTTACTGCATAAATATAAATAAACCAATAATTCATACACATAGTAATAAATTTATTTTTGAATCAGCTCATCAGAGGACACCCATATAACTTGTGGTTAGGACCAGTGATGGACAATCATATTACTTGGTAAAAGTAACACTGTTGCTCAATTACCAAAATAATCCGTACACGTTGTTAAAATAAGGGATCCATACTGATTTTAATAAGTGTTATGTTTTGTTTTTTGTTTTTGACTCAATAGTAAGGAAAGAGTAAAATACGATAATCAAATAATATCTACAGTTGTCTAATTAAACATACTCTTTATTAAAAACTTTTATTCTTTACAGAGCAAAAGTATACTTAATTAAACAATCAGAGATGAGACTGATTAATAAAGTTAAAAGTTCTTATTAATGATGGACTTACAATCATTTTTTTTTTTTTTACGTTTATATCAAATAAGTAAATATCTGATTAGAACTACTATATAATAGCCTTCGATTGTTGATATGTTTATTTGTAAGGTGCAGGTCAGTTTTGGGATGCGTTTGGTATTCTCACCCCAAGACATTTGTGTCGCAAGATATTTCACCTCAAAACGATTTTACTGAAATGTTATTGAACTTATAATTTGGGGCTAAATGTCTCACGGCGAAATTGTTTACAGTGAAATATCTTGAGACAAAAATACTTTGGCTGAACATTACCTAACACTGTCATTTGTCATTCTATACTTTTTATAAGTTATGATATTGAAATCCTCTCCAAGATTTTCAATATTAAAAAAAATATGGATACTCAAGAATAAAATGTTATCACTTAAAGTAACAATTTGCAATTTTTCTATAGGGGTATCTATACCCATAGTTTTTAAAATTTCAAAAAAATGCTTTTATTATATGTTATTTGGGGTAAATTTTGAGGATGATTGATGTTGTATGTTTGCTACATTTGTCTTTCTTTCTTTCATAAATGCATTTTATAGAAGGAAAACATGCTTGGCATCAATCAAAATCTCAATTTTTTGTCATAACGATTTTAAAAACTACTCTACACCGAGTTATATTGTGACTAACAGAGCTGTAGTTCTCGAGTCCAAACTTCAAAAAGCATATGAACTTTAAATGATCTCTCATTTTTTTTTTTTTACTCCAAATGAAGAGAATGGGGCGATGCTATGGAATAACTTGAGACTAATTTTGGAGTAGACCTAAGAAATACAGAGCTGATGTCGACTAGATGAACAATAACTCCTTATATATATAGGAATGTAAATCATATGCAATTCGGGCGTGTGATAAAAAAGTGGAGTTGGCTCTTCAAACAGGTCTTTTTGTTTTCCAAAGCTGTCATCATTTTTCCTTATTTACTACTGAGGGGAGAACATCTATCTGATAGTACAGATCTCGCATGAAGGAATACATGCATTAAGTTTAATAAAGCAAATAAAATGTAAACAAAAAATGACTCAAGTCCTCGTATAATTAATTATTAGTTAAAAATGTTCTTATAATTTCCCGACATTAATTTCAGTTAATTTTCTTCCTCTCATCTATGTTATTATTTATTGTTGTATATATAATGGAGAATAGCAGCTTGTAGCTGAGTAAAACGTCATGACAGCTCAAGCTGCTTCCCCCCTCGACATTCATCAAATTGTCAGAGTGGCCAGGTTGATGATTTTCTCTTTCTTTTTTTATTGCATGCCCGATTTGCATATGATTTACATTCCTATTTATATATACATACATTGATGATGAAAATAAGTTGATTTTTTTCATCTCTTCAAATCATATTGTACTCTATTAGAGATGATGTTTTCATAGATATTCAAATGAATATTCATGAATATGTTGAGACATAAGCACATAATTGTTTCAATTTTTGGATAATAAAATGAATAAGCAGAGTAAAAACTATAAACCAAAGAGAGTAAATAACTAACTAATATAGAGTATAAATTTATATAGCATATTATGCTATATAAATGAAGTATTTATTTGAAAAATATAAGTACATTAAAAAACAAGGACTACAAAATTAGAATACTATTATCAATTAATAGTTATTTATTAACATATTTAATTAGTACATTAACTTAGACTTTATATAATAGTTGACTATATATATATATACACTTTCCATAAGCAAGTTGATTAATAAAATGCTCCAATTCAAGGATTAAAAGTTGTTACTCTCTATATCAGAGTGGATCAATATAATTTCCATATATGAATTAACACTATGAGTGATCAAATTGTGTATCACTTGTTCGTTATATCTGTGGTTTAATCAAAAATGAGACTACCAAGTAAACCTTTATCTTCGTGAAATACAAACATATATATAACTCTCTATTAAGATATTAAAAGGAGATAATTTGATAAGAATAAATAAAACTATGGAATCTAATAGGAGCCGCCTATTGGAATCAAAATGATAACTCAGATGATGTAGCATATTTGTAAGGTCAATAAAGAGTTGATAGACTTGTGAACTTTACCTCTGATCCAAGACTCCATAATTGATTAAACATATTATATGTATGTAGATAATATACATTTTGAAAATGAAAGTGTACAAAATATCAGTTATCAATATTTTTTTCATCGGATTGGAAGTGAGGATGAAAAACAAACAGAACAGATTTGAAAATCACGAGTCTGGTATGACTCTGTCGTTGTCTTTTTACAAATATATGTCTCACTCCTATATTGTTTTTGAACTCGAATCCAAATCGAGTTGCGAGTTTTTTTATATCGAATCTGATTCACGTCACAAGTCGCAGTTTAATGTTACTCGAATCCAAAGAGTTGTGTATACGAGTTATTAGCTTTGATCGTCGATCTTAAAATAAATGGCACTTAAATAATAATAATAATAATAATTTCTAATAAAGGAGTCTTAAAATTCAAGACTGAATCTTGTATGTTCGATTCCAAGTGTCGTGTCTGAAGTCAAATTTTGATGGGTTTTAAGTGTAACTGGAGCCAAAACCGCAAGTTCGAGTCCATAGCTCTGTTTTAAATGTGGGATCATCAATGTTTGAGAATGTGTGATGTTAATGTCAAAAAGTTTTAGTTTTTAATGGGTTTGTTTTGGGTAGACATCCAAAGTCATAGACAAAGTCGAGTCTGGTAATGGTAGCTCACCCTTCTTAGATAGCTCGTAATTCTCATACATGATGAGTTGGAGCCTCACAGACTTGGGGATGCTTCCCCCATGATACCTTGGCTCGTGTTTTTAAATTAATAAAGAAATGTTCCCCGAGCCTCACGGAGTTGAATTATTTTTTTGTATATCTAGGCACAAAATATATAGAAAATTACATGTTCAAATTAATGATGCAACAGCTGAATCACGTATTGATTTAATTAATGTTGTTGTCTTGAGTAGAGAGAGAAAAAAATACAATTTAATGTGTGCTAAAATATTTTGAAGGCTGCTTATTAAGGCTTTTATCTTTTTGTGTTGTTCTTCAAGGGATATAAATTGAATACCTTTGACAGATGTTTACCTATCCTCTCTGAAACCATCAAAACGAGGTGTCATTATAAAAAATTCATAGCAGTCAAAGCCATCTTTTGAAAACGAACTGAACTAACTTCCTATGTATGTAATTTATGTAGATTAAATAATTTATGTCTAGCTATACTGTGATTTTTTCATATATATAAATATATATATATATATATATATTTATTTCTCTGAGTCCTTTTTTATATAAATAATAAATTATATTCCCATTTTATTTTATCTACTCCATCAATGTATGTTCTCAACTCAAAAATGTAAAAAAAAAATTCACTCCGACTTATCAATTTATTTTTATTATATGGGGAAAAAAAAAAATATAATCTTATTTAGTTCATCTCTAAATGCATTTTCATTCTTTTTTTTTTTTTACATAACAATCATATTATAAATGTAATCAGGGAGTTACTCTCACAATAGTACTTTTGTACATTACATATATAGAAATAAGACATTAATAATAATAATGATGACAAAAAAAAAAAAAAAATGACATTATGGCTTCAGTAAAAAAACATAAAAATAAGAATAAATGATAAATGGGCCTCAATTGCTCTCTCTCTCTCTCTCTCTCTTTTAAAAAGTATGTCTTTTTTTTACAACTTTTATAGGTATTATTTCATATGATCTACGCTCTAAGTAAATACATACACATACATACATACTTGCATAAATTTGTATGAAAATTGTCAAATAATTCTCACAAATTTTTTTAATTAATTTCTCTCCCTTCCCTAAAGAAATTAATTTCTGTGGCTTAAGTTGGTATGTAAAAAAAAAAAAAAAACATAATAGAAAATGAATTACATAACCATGGGTGCATAAAAATAGTCACATATATATATGTACCTACATATGTTTAGTAATGTAAATAATATGCAAATGGGGTGTGTACAATAAAAACAAAGAGAAAATCATCAACTTGGTTGTAACTCTGACAATTTGATGAATGTTGAGAGGGAAGCAGGTTGAGCTGTCATGACGTTTGACTGAGCTGCTACAAGCTGCTATTCTCCTTTATATACATATACAAATGAAGACATCAATAATAAATAATAACATTATGTATGTATACCATAGATGAGAGGCAGAAAATTGACTCAAATTAATGTCAGGAAATTATATGTATATTTTTAACTAATAAATAATTATACGAGGACTTGAGCCCTTTTTTGTCTACATTTTATTTGCTCTATTAAACTTACTGCATGTATTCCTTCATGCGAGATCTTTACTAACAGGTAGATGTTCTCCCCTCAGTAGTAATAAAGGAAAAATGATAACAGCTTTGGAAAACAAAAAGACCTATTGTTCGAAGAGCCAACTCCACAAAATCTCGCACGCGGCATTTTGCATATTATTTACACTCCTACATATGTCAAACATTCATTCTGTCCAGTATAGCCTTATAAATAAGAATTGAACTTTTGGAGAGAGCAATGAGAATGCAATAGCGAGACTTGTGATAGAATTGAATTAGTATCTTTGTTAATATAATCTGCCTGTATATATAATTTTAAAGGGGGGTTGGGAATAAACTTATTATATAACTATTAGGATGAGAAGAAACGTCAAAATTTAGACAGTATTATTTAAGGAAGAATCTAAATAATATTTGTATCATATATTTGTAATTAGATCAACAATTAATGTTGGTAAGAATCTTTTAATTCTTCCTTCAGAGGTCGATGCTTTTCCTTTTTACAATTTAACAATTTTTAAAAAAGAACAAAAGTACAAAATGTTTTTCCTTTTCTAATCACAAAACTGTATTTATTCAGGGTAAATGTGCGCTCGGGAATGAGACTCAACTCACAAAAGGTATATTACGAATTGTGAAAAAGGAACTATTCCCAGTGAGCCCAAAAAACAAGGACTGAAATGATGTCATAAAATATAATATGAGAGATTAGCTAAATATGCTATTGACACAAACATTAGAGAAGAAATATAAAGAAACTGTTATATTTTTGTTCATCTATCCCAAAGCAGATTTTGTTTAGCACATTTGAGCACATTCCTAGGAAAATGGAGAGAGATGTCCTTATTCCTCATAACATTTGTATTTTGAGTTATCTTTTCATTGAAATGGGCAGTGATTTAGAGTATTTTTAACTCAGTGGAAGGCTTGAATTATAAATATTTAGTTATTTAAATTTTAATTTAGGACAATAATCCACAAAAAGGCTTGGACATTGGTTGCATGAATGGAGATGTGAAAATTTCTATAATCCCAGTGGATGTAAAAAAACACAATGTTAAAAAAACAAAATTTACAGGTTACCATTTGACAAACTTAATAAACGATATACGATAACCGAGACTTCAGACTCTTAAAGACTGTCAGCGCAACAAACTAGATTGTATATGATATAAATTATTATTACTAAAAGGGTTTTGAAATAAAAAACCGTTTTACAATTAATTATTTACCCCTTCCTCCTTAAATAACAACACAATAAAAAATTACTTACATAATTAAAAGAACATATTTCAAAGAGTCACTCAGCACCAATATTATTATTATTAATAATAATAGAACGACCAACATCCCAAATCCTCATAATTTGATGAGGATGAACGTTACATAATAAACAGAGAGGAAAGCCATGTACGAGGCTTAGCAAATGACAAATGATTCATTACAAAATGAACAAATTTTTTTTTTAAAAAGTCTTAATGACATTTTACTAAACAATTTCAAAAATAAGGGCAAAAACTTCTCATAAATTTAGCGTCTGATTGTAAAAGCATAAATATTTTTTAGGTATTTTGATGATGGGATATATAGTAAAATTCTGTTAAACTGCAGATACACACCAAACTTTAAACGATCCTTGATTTTGAACTAGGGGTTTGATTTAAACAAATAAGATGGTTTCACAAAGTAAAAGCTTGTATTATTACTTTTTTTAAATTCAGTAATAGTATTTGTCTTTCAGATTTGTTTTCGTTTCATGCGAATAATATTTGATATTGGTCACATGGAAAACAATTTATCATACTCATACTTCTTGCTAATGGGGTATCCATAAAAAAGGTCAGCATTTATTTGGGCATTATTGACCTCCCCCCTCCTCTTACTCGCCGTGTTGTCGTCAAACATTTTGTTTGTCTACGGATGTACCTCCTTCCCCTCTTTCAAACCAACGTTGTCTTTAAAGATTTCTCCCATATTCCTTATATAGATTTATCAAACAGTTGTATTTCCGGACAACCGGACCCGACATCCCGGCTGCAACTGCCTTTAAACCTGTTTTCCCAACTTTTTTCAAACATACTTCTAATTTTTAGGATTCATTCCGATAAATCTATGGTTTTTCTGGCTTTTTGTTAACCGAATCTTAAACCAGACCGTCACCAATTGCCCGCGACTCTGATCCATCGTACTTCTATTCCCGTGAAATTCATTCAAAGTCTGATTACACAATCTCTCATTCATATTAGAAAACCTAGCATTCACGGATTAACTTCTATACCCTCTAAAACACCGCCATTCTGCTATAAGACAAGTAGTTTTTCTTTCCTTGTGAACCAGCTTTAGGCTTTTTATCTTAGGATATGAAACCTTCGATTAATATAAACTTAATAGCTCAACATTCTCTAAACTTGGCGAACGACGCAAAAAGAATTTTTTTCTATAGAAAAAACCCCACTTTTACAGTCTCATTATGGACTTTCATAGGACCTCTACTCCTTTATTTGTCAATTGAGGGCTGTGAGTCGAGACTGACTGGAATTTTTATTTTAGGAGAGGGGGGGGGGGGGGAGTTGCTAGCTCAAGAATGTCAAGTTTTGACCTGTAGTAGATAAATGAGTGATGTAAAAAAACGGCGATTTTTAAGCGTGCAAGTAGCCCCTCCCCTTGATGACCTCAAATATGATATGGTAACTATGAAAGCCAGCTTATTTACTGTCGATATAATACTATGACTGAAGCTGATACAGCCTTGCTCCAGGCTCAAAACAGCTCTTCTTGGACTTATAGTGATTAATTTAATTAAATTGATGTTTTAGAAAGATATTATTCAAATCAAACTTTAAATAAACAGGAAATTTTCCAAATTTCAAAATCGGTACATTAGTTTTGGATTTATTGCTATTTTTGTTAAAATTTCATTGTTTGAACTAATTTTTAAGAAAAATAAGTACATAAATGGTAATATCTGCTCTCTCTCTATATATATTAATCTTCAAGTTTTTAGTTTGATAATAATGGTTATTTATTCGTTAACAAAATAAAGCTTTAAGTTTTTAGATATTTGAATATTTTAAAAACAATGATTGAAGATTTAATAATGATATTTATAATTATTCTACCTTTTCTATAACTCAAGAAAATGGCTGAAAATATATTAAAAATGTCAGCAAACGAAGCATTTTATAAGATAAAAGTATAAATATTTTAGTTCGAGTATATTTTTTTTTAGAGATATTAACATTAAGAAAGTGTTCAGCCCCAATTGAAGGAAAGGTTGTGTGATATTATCGTAACTTTAATAATAGATAATATAATATACGTATAATAAAAATTATTATGTCAAAAGGAAAAGGAAAACAGCTTGATACTTTATGAATGATTAGGAATGTAAATCATATGCAATTCGGGCGTGTTATAAAAAAAGAAAGAGAAAATCAACTTGGCAACCCTGACAATTTAATGAATGTCGAGGGGGGAAACAGCTTGAGCTGTCATGACGTTTTACTGAGCTACAAGCTGCTATTCTCCATTATATATACAACAATAAATAATAACATAGATGAGAGGAAGAAAATTAACTGAAATTAATGTCAGGAAATTATATATTTTTAACTAATAAATAATTATACGAGGACTTGAGCACTTTTTGTTTACATTTTATTTGCTTTATTAACCTTAATGCATGTATTCCTTCATGTGAGATCTTTACTATCAGGTAGATGTTCTCCCCTCAGTAATAAAGGAAAAATAATAACAGCTTTGGAAAACAAAAAGACCTGTTTGAAGAGCCAACTCCACTTTTTTATCACACGCCCGAATTGCATATGATTTACATTCCTATGAATGATGAAAGAATATTAATATGTAGGGTTTTAACTAACCTTGATTTTGAGAACTACTCGCACGCTTAAAAATCGCCGTTTTTTACATCACTGGTTACTACATATAGTCCCATTTCTAAAAAAAACAAAAAAAACAACAGCTGTCAATGAGTAAAGCTCGTCATTCGACCTTCTGAGTTGTTTAAAAAAAAACATACTTTTTAGCCATTACTTATTTATTTATCTATCTACCTACTTCATTCAAATTGCAATAACTCTAAAAAGCAACAACAACAACAGCAATTAACCTGTTAATTCAATAATATTTATTATTTTTTACTCAATATAAATTAGATTCAATTTGCAAATACCATAATAATATTAACGACCTTATTTTAACATGATATTTATGTACACATAAAATTAAATTTATAGGTTTCGAGCCCTTCAAGTACTTTGATAATAATAATAATCAAAAAAATTCATTTAATTTACACAAACACTCTCACTCTGCATGTTCAATTATATATATTTATATATATTCAAATTCAAAAGGCAAAAGTCATCTTGATCTTTCATAGAAAATTATTTTTATATTTTTATATAATTTAATAAATTGTCAATTCATAGCTGTTCAATGTTTTGATCATTATTAATGATTCTTTGAGCCTATTGAGTCCTTTCTTTGTTAATATGAAAAACATCTACCTTAGCCAAAAAAACAAAAAACATTCATATTCCATTCTTCTTTAAAACCATTGAATTTCTATAAATATTATTAGGAGGGGGGGGGGGAGTTTTATTTTATTTTTTTGCAAGATTGCATACAAATCCTTAAAGGATTATTCAATTTAATCTAAATTCAACGTCACTTGACTTTATTGACTTATTATTATGAATGAATGCAGTCTAAGAATCTTTAAAATGATTTGCTATTGATTCAATAATAAATTCAATGTTTACTTATTACAAGGCCTTTTCTTTTTGATCTACATATATCGTAAAATACGTAAATTTGCGAATTAAACTTATTTTTATTTTTAAAGTCGATGCATATCATTTCTATAATAATGTTTTATAAAAAAAACACATGCATCTAAAATTAAATATGCAAATTATTCTTGGATAATAGGTTTTTTTTTCTTTTTTTAGTTGTTTTTTTTGTAGGAGATGCACATTGCAAAAGTGAACTTTAAAAGGGATTCTTCAATTTCCTTACTACGAATGAAAATGTTCTTAGGAGAAAGATAAAGTTTCATTTATATTTGAGGGCTATATTATATTTATATTGTTTAAGCAAAGAAATCTTAACTCATAATTGGTTTTAAGTCATAAAAATATGCCTCAATTGACTGATTTATAAATTCAAATGAAGCTGGACAGGATTTAATTTACCCTGGCTCGGAGTTATTCTCTCCTGACTAGTTATTTCTTGTCAAATATTTGAATATTTTGTCAAAACAAAAAAAAATATATTTTGTGTCAATATGTAAAAGGTTCATCATAAAACATACAACATAACTAACCATTGTCGAAAAAAATAAATCAAATCCTGGGCACATCCCTGAAATAAAGTGCTAATAATTTGTAGATTATAATTTGTACAGATTGCAATTGGTACTTCCTGGCATGGATGCATAATTCATAAACCGATTTATTTCATCTATAATATGTTATTAATTTGAAATGAAATTACCTAATTCAAATCAAATTTAAGAGCCAAAATGAATTCTAGAAGTTTCTTTTTGGGGATTAATTAAGTATTTGTCTTGTTTGTTTGTTTGCTTTTCAAGTACAAAAGGAGGCTACTTGAATTGTTCTAAAAGATTTAAAGTTGTGTTAAAATACATATAAAATATGAGGTTTCTATTATTTGACAGAAAAGTCAATCATATACGAAAATAAGTTTAGAGGATATTTTTTCCTTCTAACCTTTTTAAAAAGTCAAACCTTGTTCAACTATTTAACCTTCTATCCATAAATCAACCTATATATTTTTTTATATGATAAGATAGTGTCATTCAAGTACATCAAAATCATCTATTTGAAGCCACTAAACATTTGTATGAGGTCCATAGTCTACCCAACTTCATAAAGAATAGTTGTTTTTTTTTACAAAAACAATTCCTTCAATCCTAAGGGTCAAAAAACTGTAAATTATCCAAGTCAAACAGCGCTTCGTACCATATTCTACCAGCCCAAATAGTAATAAATTCATTGTCTTTACTTTCTTCTATGGTAGGAAGAAAAGAAATTTTTTGTTTCACGAGTAATATATTTAATAGTCTGTGTAATTCTGCTTTGCGTGTACAAGTCGAGCTTTTATAGATCAACAAACTTACATTGTATTCTTTCTCCCTTCATCTGTTGTTCATCTGTTGACTCCTCTGATTTAAAGCAGCTGACTCTACGTATTATCAACTCAAAAAGGGTAGTATTATTAATTATGATTTTGATATATATTATATACAAAATATATTAAATCGAAGATCGTGTACACTTTTTTTAATTTTTTTTTTTTTTGAATATGATGAGGGTAGTGATATGTGGCGTCAACCATGGGTTTGACAAGACTTGGATGTACCATATAGTATGGTACGGGTCAACGTGTTCAAGGTCAAAATTAATTTGTTACTTTTGCAAAGGTAGCTAATTGCATTTACTCAATGCATCTCAAACAAATAATATAATCGAAAGACAAAACCTTGGAGATCCATATTTTAATATTTTAATAAATAAATGGACTTTATTCTCTAACGTAAACTATGATATTCCTCTTTGGTATGAATTACGTATATGACTCAAGTCTAGTAGTATCTTTTTGTCATTGTTTTAGGCTCAAAAAAAAGAAAGAAAAATATTGAGACAGTCAAAACATTTTTGAAATTATCATACACTTTTATATAATTTTAATTTGTTGTAGCTTTAATTGTGTAATTGTCTTCGTCATAAAAAAATGACTCAAAACATTATTATCCACAAATTATTGTTATAATATGTATATTAGATGACTTACAAACCAGACACATATCAGAGAAAAACGAATAATGAGCTTAGATTTTGCATTTAAAGACATTCAAATTTCAATGTCATTCTGATAATTTTTCATTTTTCAATTGTTTCCCAGTGTAATTCATGGGTAATATTTGTTTTGTTTAAAAAAACTACAGAAATGTTGAAAATTGTTGAACTAATAAATAAAAACAAACTATGGACTTTATAGTTTTTCAAATGAAAGAGCAAATTTACATATTCTCATGTGTCATTGAATGATGATGATGACTTGATGGACGTGACACTTGAGTTGAGTTTTTTTGTTTTTTGTTTTTGTTATTTGGTGGAAACTTTTTAGATACAACTGTATTTATAAACCAATATTTAGAGGAACGAAAGTTGGAGTAGCTAGAAGTAATGACATATTAGCTTCAAAATGAAAAATAACACTCCAATTGTATTAAGCTCAAATTTATTCTAAAAATATAAATTAACTTTTTGTTTGGGCAAAAAATACAGGGAAATTTGAATTTTTTTTTTTTTTTTGACATTCCGATTAGGGTTTTTGTCATTAAATTGAGACTACTACTATCATTGACATTTCTCACAAACTACACGCCAAAATATGCTTTAATGTTTGAGATAATGTATACATTCAATTTTTCTTTTTTTTAAAATGTCTGATTAAAAATTGCAAATATTAAACTTAGGGAAAATTTATTGAAATAAAAGTTGTAGATATTATGTCACTAAGTAATAAAAAAAAATTTAAATCCATTCCGTGATTCATGGATAAAGGTTTGAAGGCGATCAGATACTCCACCTTAATTCCAACCATGAACTACCGAATGGATTCATATTATTCTATATGCAAACTGTTTAGAAAATTGGAAAAGATGTTGGCACATGAATTGAGCTTTGAATATTAAATAAAGGTTTTTTTTTTTTGATTTATAAACAAATTCTTGATATTTTTTACCCATGGTGTTTTGTTATTATATCTTTAATCATATTTTGATTAACATTCATTACTAATGAGAAAAAGCAATGGACTTACAAAATTATTCCATAAATCAAACTTAAAAGACAATGTGGCGTTCCAATTGCAACATCAATAGAGTCAAAGCTGAGATATCGTCTTCTAATGATGGATATGTGTTATTTAGAATAAGCAAATTTGTATGAGGAACAAATTATAATTAAAGATATTGATTCATTTCTCTGTTTTATTCATTCAGGTAAATCAATCATCATTAATCTATATTTGAGGTATATATCATAAATCAAAGTATTCAATTAGATATTATTTGTAATATTTAAATACCTTAAATCCTTGTGAGTCAAATTGAGTACTTTTTGCCCCCACAATCGTTCAAAAAATTAGAATATAATTGTTTTGAATATGTAACTTTACATCTTATTTATTGTAATTTTTTTAATAATTATCTTTTCCAAGGTAAATGCAATGTTTGAGTTCAATTAGTAAAATTAAATACTAAGCAATTAGGTAATTTACTAACTTTCGTGAGAATTGTTTAGTTGAGTTGTTGTTTTTTTCCCTACACCCACCATTTTTCTTTTTCACTTTTGTCTGAGTTACTGCTTTTTGGGATAAACAAAAACACACTGTATTCTCCCTTCAGCTGATTTTTATCATTTCACTCTTTTGATTTAAAGCAGCTGATCCTACGTGTTATGAGCTCAAAAAGAGTATTAGTATTATTTCTGATTTTGATGCATAAAAAATATATTAAATCATGGATTGCGCGCCCTTTCTTTGAATTTTGAATATATTACATGTAGTAACGATTGGTTTGTGATTGGTAAAATGTATAAATATATAATATATCTAAATAATAAATTCTGCCAAATATTAAAAAGTTGGCAACGAGGAAAATACAGAAAGGTAGCTACCATATGTTTTTCCAAATTTTTCCTTTCTCTTTTGTCAGTCGAGGTTGCGAGTGAACAATAAAGCTCGACGTGACTATATACTACATATTATAACGCCTATGATGGATAATGCATCACTAAACCTCTTTATAATTATTCATTAATTCCTCATATTTATCAACTTAATTTATCCCATAATTATAACCAAGGAATAAAAAAAATTAACTTCTGACCAATTATCTATTTGATGACTACGATATAAAAAATAAAAATGTGAGAACATGAATTAAAAGTTCAAAAAGTGTATTTGTATTATGATAATTATTTTATAGCCAATCAATGAATTGGGGGGGGGGGGGGGGAGGTAAGCAAAAAGTTTCTTAGTAAGTTAAAAAGATTAATTTTTTTTATGTTCGAGGGTTTTAGTTCACTTTACTTGTATGATTCCTGATGTCTAGGAATGTAAATAATATGCAAATCGGGCTTGTAATAAAAAAATAGAGTTGGCTCTTCAAACAAGTCTTTTTGTTTTCAAAAGCTTTTATCATTTTTCCAATATTACTGAGGGGAGAACAATATCTACCTGATAGTAAAGATGTCGCATGAAGGAATACATGCTTTAAGGTTAATAAAGCAAATAAAATGTAAACAAAAAGGGCTCAAGTCCTCGTATAATAATTATTAGTTAAAAATATATAATTTCCTCACATTAATTTCAGCTAATTTTCTGCCTCTCATCTATGTTATTATTTATTGTTGTATATATAAAGGAGAATAGCAGTTTGAGGCTTAGTAAAACGGCAGCTCAAGCTGCTTCACTCTCAATATTCATCAAATTATCAGAGTTACCAGGTTGATTTTCTCTTTCTTTTTTATTACAGGCCCGATTTGCATATTATTTACATTCCTACTGATGTCACACTCTGCTTGGCCATCATTGCCTGCAGCTGATTCCGCCCGATCAAGAAACTGCATCTTCCTTGTAGACAATATGCTATGAATATTAGCATCGTCAGTTTCCATTTTTCAATAACTTAAAGAGTACATAGATATACTACAGATATTTTTTTTGTTTATCCCCTAAGTAAAGTAGGCTTATTTTTTCCATGTACACACTATCTATTACCATAGAGAAAGTCTCATGGCATTACTCTCTCTCTCTTTATATGTATTATTTTTCTAGGGCTTTTAAAATTCATACTCAATTGTATTGTGTTAAAACATATGTAGAGACAAGAGCTCATGAATTGATGAATTCCTTTATTCTGACAAAAAATAAAACCATTGTATATATATATATATATATTTTAAATTATTTTTTCTTTTATATAATAACATTATATTTATAATGATACACATGTATATACTATATATATATATACATCATATATGCATGTATAAATTTTATTAATACCATTTTGAGAGAGATTTATTTATTGTTCCATTTTGACACAAATAATAAAAAAGTTTATCAATATATCATGCCGAAGTGACAAACACTTGATTAATGCATTTTATTCCTACAAGGACGCTAAACAAGCACAGAGGAATTTTATAATAATAGTAGGAGATACTATTAGATACATACGTTGTCTATACGCTCTAAAGTAATCATTTGAATAAAAAGGGTTTTTAAAAGTCAGATATGACAAATAACTTTGCGTCAAATTTTGAGAAATCACTTGACCTTGCTGATCAAGTAAGTAAGCAAGCACATGATAATAATGATACTAATTTTATGGAAGTGGGAAACGTTAGAGTCTATGATCACTCATTTAAGTGATAAATACGGCTTTAATTACCTATAACAAAACTTTTCATAGAAAGAGCATTTACTATTTCCCAACTGACGTCAGCAGAGAGTACTTAAAATGGTAGAAGTCTATCTGCAAGAGCAAATAAGGCTTTTATCAAGCCTTTCGTATACATTATAGGCTATACAAAAAAGTTCTGAAGAGGGAGGAATTAATAGGAGTATAGGAAAATTTCCCTCCGGAATATTGCAATCAATGGAAAATTGGCATCAACCAATGGGCCCACTGTGTAATTTGGGGGGAGGGGGAGATATTTTATGGATCTTGAAGTGGTGGTATTTATTTTACTTCGGAGCCCCGAGCATATTCCGCAAAGTCCGTTGGCTTGGGACATAATAGGTCCAACGTGAAGTTTGGGAAATTGAGAGGGTTATTTTGTCTTCCTTCATCTGCTGCTGATAGGAAAGCTATGCAAGGGTATCTTAATGGATAAATGCCCATCTATAGATGGGTCAGATCGATAGATGAATCACTACACAAATATTATTAAACTTGACTCTAAATTTCCTGAGGGCAATTTTATGATACTGAGGAGAATCCTTGGCAGACGGAATTAAAATAAATCGTTGAGCAGAGTGATTTTTAAACACTCCTACCAATGGGTCTTTGAGAAGAAGGATATTTATTTTCCTCCTCTTGATTTGTACAAGCATAAATGGTTTAAAAAGTTCTATATCATTCGGTTATGCTAAGGGCTCTGAGCCTTTGACTCATGTGGAATTTTTGACTTAGTTAATTATAACTCTTTAAAATATACAATTAGGCCCCATATTAATAGTAGAGTAATAAAACCATTGATTTGCTATGTAAATATACTAATTGTAAGAATTTTGGTTCATGAATGTTTTATGACGTCGAGTATCTGTTTTGAATTATGCCTATATATTATCTATGGAAATGATATAATAGCTGAAATCTGGTTGTGAAACTCTTCGGGATGTCAGCTATTTTCACTTTCCAAATAAAGTATTTTTTTATTAGTGATGTGTCTTTTCCTTACTTTAGTCACTTCAAAAAAAGTCAAGGTCCTTATATATTCTTTGAACAAAAAATCTAAGGCATTAATTATACATAGAACAAATTGTGACTCAAGACACGCTGAATATAATTACTATCCATTAATATTTAGTTAGATAATTTATGTTTGAAGAAGCAAAATATATATGTATATATATATATATATATATATTTCAAGTCATTTCAAGTTAACATTAGCGAATATTGAAATTAGGGCTCTCTATTAATTGTACTCAAGTAGCAAACTTATTTATTTAATATTAATTTATTTATGCAAAGAAGCTTTTACCTAAAGTTTTAATTGAATTTTTTTTTTAAAAAGCCTCCCTTTGAATACGTCATTAGAGAAGTCACTCCGTATTTAGGCCTTATGCTGGTTGGAAAGGCCTTTAATTAGGTATAACTCATGGTTGCATGTTTATAAGGGAATACTTGACCCTTGAAATATGAGAACGTTAATTAAGTTACTGCGGCAAGGTTCAGGATTTAATTTACCTACATTATGCATACATTATACATAAATATGCATGTTAGCATATATAATATGTTATAATAAATGTAAATACACAGAGAAAATGCAGATATACATATTTTTTATTTATTCTGCATTTGCAAATAAATAATAAATTGCATGATGTCAACTACAGTAGGGGTCTCTGCACATTATGTAATTAGTTATTTATATATAATATGAATAACTATGCAGTTATTGATTCATGTATTTTAATAAATTGTTAAAGAATGGGTTTAAAATGATTTTTCTCAAAAATGAACTCCTGGTTACATTTGTCCACATTTACACAATTGAGTATCTTCCATCAAAAGTTTCAAGTCATAATAATAATTATTATTAGAGAATAAGAAGTTGATAGACTCTGCATGTTTGAAACGCCAGTTTAGAGACAAATAAATAAAGTGACATAGTTCAAATAGATGAAGGCTCTAGACTTAGTGACTAGAGATTGAATATAGAGCCATATATAGTGACCGAAATATGTTTATATTTTTGAATTAAAAAAATACATTGGGAATTTATGTTTTTTATTGATTTATGTTCAAGATTGGTTTTCTGCAAACACAACAATTATAGTATTTATTGATAGAATATCTAATGGTTACTAAGGGCCCCCATAATTCATTTGGCTCATATATCCTGCTGTGAATAGCAAATTCGATTAAGACCAGATAAATGAAGGAAAAATCATCCCTGAACGACTGTGTTCCAGAAATGGAAGACGATCATGATAACCAAAGTATAAGAGTCAGATAGATGATTAAACATCTGAAAAGTAATTCGAATGGAGGGGAACACGAGTCAGCTGACGAGTACTTTTCAAGTCTACAAATAGAATTCACAAATCATGTGCCTTGGAAGATGAAGTAATACATTAATGAAGTAATATAAAAAGAAGGATTGTGAAAGAAAGATGCGTACAGTGCCCTCTACAGCACTATTTCTCAAATGGTGGATTGCTGGTGAGCTCATCAAAAAGGAAAAGTATCCTTAACTTTCTTATCCAATACAATAATTAAGGACTACTTCAACCTCGATAATAGATAAGTAATGAAAAGCATAACTAAATGCAATCACTTAATCTTAAAATTACATTAAATAAATTATCAGCTAACATTTATTGACGTAAAAATTCCAGATTTTTGGGCAGATCAAAATTCGGGGGATTCAAAATATGAAAAAAAAAATAATTTTTTTTTATCAAAGGAAAGTACAAAAGATTGTAAATTGAAGTATTTATTATTCTTATCAACATGGAATGTTTGATTATACCTTCAAATTAGCTGAGATAGATTTCTTATGACGTCACATGTTGATTTTTATCATTGTGTTATTTGACAAATACTTATACATCCGGTTTGGTGGACACACCCTTAAGATATATAACTGAACAGAACGCCAGAATTTTTGGACTAAAGCATCCTTAGAATTAACTTTTTAATACATTCTAGAAATAGAGGGAAAAAAACCCAATATTTTGTGTGTATTTCAATCCTTTGACTGACTTTGATAATTGGTGTACTAATAAAGTCCAGCTTTACCACCTTCGTACTCGTCAGATCATATTTTGATACAAAAAAGAATCCTGGAAACATAATTAAAAATAAGAAGTTACTTTGGAGTCAAAGATAATTGTTTAAGTAGGGAAAAAAAAACTATCAAAATAAGAAAATTGTGGAAAACACGAAAGTTCCTGACATGTTTACATTTTTGTTTAATGCTTTTCTTACAAAAAACAATTAACTTTTGTTTTCACAAAACCTCCAATTTTCTTGGAAGGCCGGGTTTTGAGGGGACATACAACATGTATGTATATAGTGTCTTATATGTTATGTCTCTAGAATTGTACACAAAAATTAGAACACGCTCATAAAAAAGTACCTTTACTGCAGTGTTTCTCTATTAGCGGGGTACAAATAAAGAGACAATAAAGCAACATTAGGTGAAGGGGCAAAAAAAAAAAAAAATTAAACAAATACACCTTAAGAAAGAATTATTAGACATGAAAAGGAATAAAACAGAATCTTATATACGAATTAGCGAATTCCATTCAATTGAATTGAAGAACAATTATTTGTATATTTGTAATTATAAGGTGATATTGCCTTAAAATGTTAAGTAACTTATACTTTGATATTAATAAAAAAAAATATATATCTTTCTCAATAGGACATAACCTGTAAAAATCACTGTTTTAAAGGGTATCAGAACTAAATCTTCCGATGAACAGAAAACCCTGGAGACAAAAATAAACCTAAACATAATCGAACTAAGACCCCTCTCCCCCAAATCCTGAGACAAAATCCACGATGGACACAAAAATAGCGCCTACATATGTTGTATATGCAAGGGATTAAGTTCATATACGTTTATCAAAAGTCCCACTTCCAATTAATTTCCTTTGTTAATTTTGTGTATAAAGATCCTTTTTCAAATGTTAACAACCTACTTTGTCAGTCATGGGGTCAAAAGAAACTAGACTCCTTTTATGTTCAATTTTATACCGGGTGTCAAATAGCCCTTTCCCCATTTTTTGAATAGTCATAAACCTTGATTGAGTGTGTCTATTTTTACAAGTCAATCATGCCTAAAAAGCAGAACAACAGAGCTCCATTTTGATGTAGTTTTAGTCTAAAAATAATCTGGGAGAAGATGGAGAGAGACAATAGAAAAAAGATTGTCGAACTCCTCCGTACGATACACTCTCAAACTAGAATTATAAAACAGGTTGTTGAGGACAGGAGGACTACTTACAATGTCAATAGACGATTGGAGGTCGAGGAGGCCTTCGAGAGAATGCCGAGAGAAGGTGCTCCCATCAAAATCCCCTCAAACAATAAAGGAGGCCATCATGGTCAATCAGACGAATTCCATAAAGTTCACTGCAAAGAACCTTGGAATCTCGAAGTGTGTAGAGCTGTTAAAAAGAAAGTGGATAATTCCTATGTAATGAAAAAAGAAATTGCTGCACACACCAGCCATTACGAAGAACCGTTGCAAAGGACAACTCAAGAATTTGAAATCTGCTTCACTTGGTCAAAAACTATGTAGCTGCCATATTCTCCGGATGTCTACGCGTTGGACTATAATATTTGGCCACATATGGCTAGCAAATGCCTGTCACACACGCCACCCAAATACCAATGAACTGAGGGCCAGTAGTATGGGTGCCGATGGACGAGGCTATAATGAAAAGGACATACACTGCCTTCAGGATCCGTTTAGAGGCCATTATAAGTGTTGGCTACACTTTCTAACCTGTATTTCTAAAATGTAAAAGTGCTCGTAATCATTTCTAACTATGTATTGTAACTATATAAAGTCCAAGAGGGACAATAATAAAGGCAGATATAAACCAACACTCCTCTCACTTACTGTCGTATCCGTATCCAACAATAAGAACTAAGGATGGTATCATTGAGCTTTAAGTTAAAGTTGACACATATTTTCATTTATTTGAAATAAAGTATATGTCCCTACTACGCCAAGTTATGACGTCATCTCTCATTGAAATTTAGAATGAGCGATGGAGAAATAGTAATCTGATACCCGGTATATAGGTGCGAATATCTATAAATGCTGATATGGAGATGGTGATATCAAAGTTTATAAATTTGTAGATGTTGTTGTGGTATAAATTCAGTCTAACTTTCTCTTAAAGACACCAGGATATAGTCGTGACATCCATATATTAGTAAAAAGAAAAAGAAAGTACTCTCCCAGTCAAAGTCAGCTGGAAATCAAATACATACATTGACCATTTTTAGATTTAGATAATAGACTGATCCATATTGATAAACTCATATTATTAAATTGTTCATTCATAAAACCAAAAAGTTTTTAATAGCATACATAACTTTATTGTAATGTGGAATCAAGAAAAAGTCCTTAACTCATTTTATTTTGTATCATCAAATAACAAATTTCACTTCTTTACTACTTGATATTGTCATCAACTGAGTAAGGATGTACATGTAATAGTGCAGTTAAAAAAAAATTAATTGCAGAATAAAAGATCTGTATATATATATATATATTTAATGACCCCAGCTTAGAATTGGCATTTTCACTCTTTCTCAATGTGTTGCCATATCTAGATTACAATATATCTGTACAAAGCAAATAATTTGCAGATGCAAATGTAAATATTTGATAAATTACTAACACATTTAGGAGAAAAAAAATTGAAAATAAAGGTATAACAAAAAAAAAATTACAAAATCAACTCATCAAATTAAATTTTTGAAGAATTTGTTAAAAAGTTTCCATGTTTTTTTAAGTAAAAAAAAATGGATGACTTCTTTAATATAATAGTACGTTTTGACATCTTTCCTCTTCCTGGAGAAAATTTGAATTCACAAAGGGGGGGATTCATTAAATGTATAAATTACACATTTTTTTTTATTCTTAATTTGATGCAAATTTTTTGTAATAAATAAAAATAAATACCAATAATAGGTCCGAAGACAAATTTGCATATATATATATATATCTAATTTCAGACTTTATGGCAAAAAAAATTATTAAATTTTATTTCATCAGATCATTAAACAGATTGTTGGGTAATTGCTAGGAATGTAAATAATATGCAAAATGCCGAGTGCGAGATTTTGTGGAGTTGGCCCTTCGAACAACAGGTCTTTTTGTTTTCCAAAGCTGTTATCATTTTTCCTTTATTACTGAGGGGAGAACAATATCTACCTGATAGTAAAGATATTGCATGAAGGAATACAAGATGCATTAAGGTTAATAAAGCAAATAAAATGTAAACAAAAAGGGCTCAAGTCCTCGTATAATTATTATTAGTTAAAAATATATCATTTCCTGACATATATTTCAGTTAATTTTCTGCCTCTCATCTATGTTATTATTTATTGTTGTATATATAATGGAGAATAGCAGCTTGTAGCTGCGTAAAACGTCATGACAGCTGCAGCTGCTTCCCTCTCAACATTCATCAAATTGTCAGAGTTATTACCATGTTGATTTTCTCTTTCTTTGATTCTTACAAGCCCGATTTGCATATTATTTACATTCCTAGTAATTGCTACTTAATTTTCACTTTCCCTGGAAAACAAAACGATGATATATATTCATATATACTATTTATTAAATGGTTTTTATTATTATACAGACATAGAGTAAAAAAGATACGACATACACATGGTAAGAAAGAGATACAACCCCTTATAATGATCCTAAATTTTCAAATTCTTTTCTCCATTTAACATAAATTGATTTCAATTCAATTTACTTATTTTTCTTTATATATAATTTACTTCTAGGGGATATGCAATTTACTTGTGTGGTTATTCAATTTACTTCTCTTTCTCTCTTTCTATAGATATATTATTTGTTTTACAATATGTATTGGGTTTTTTATTTCAAGTTCAATAAAAAAACTATTGAAATTGAATTCGTAATTCTTATTTATTTATACTTATATAAGAGAGAGAGGAAATTTAACATCAAATTGAACTCTTAGGAAATATATAAAAATTTAAATGTATATATATGTACTTATATGTATGTGTCTTATAGTTTATTGTATATATAAACCCTTGGTCTTATTTGTAGTACATAGCCATGGTTTCTCTTTGAAAAATGATGACTCTAAGTTATTAAAAAGTCATTACGAAAAAAAAAAAAACTTATGTATTCATGTGCATAGCTTTGACAGGGTGATCATTTGGCCCAAAATTTCCATTCAAAACAAATATTTACAATTTGAGTATAGTATAAAGTTGTACAAACTGAAATAATAATAGGTGTTTAAACTTGCGCTTGGAGCTAAAAACAAGTAGCTTCTGATGTAGGAGGCGCCCAGGAATTGACGCCAAAAAAAAAAAAATATAAGATATACCTTTTCATCCTTGATGGACTTTTTAATTAAAAAAGTTATCGAGTCAAATGTAGTTCTTATAATTTGGGCCACCGATTTCATTAAGTCAAAAAAAAAAAAAATTAAAAGAAAATTTGGTTGAAACATCAAGAGTAGAAAAAATTAAAGTGCTTCAAAACTAAAGCAAGCTACAAATGACCAATAAACGCCCAAGACGCTTGAACCAAAAGAATAAATTTTGATTACATTTATTTTTCTATAAAATCATTTAACACGTTGACTATGTGCTGATTCACATGTGTACCACAGGTATACGTCTTCACCAATGTGTTGATATATCCATGCTTACACAATAGAAAAGGGATTGGGGTAGCAAAGAATATCTATTAGTCCATAAAGTACTATCAAAATACAAACAAAACAAGCAACTATCATCACAGCATAAATTCCAAACTGTGCCAAACTGATTTAATATAAGAAACTTGGATACGTATGTGCGGGGTGATTACCCTCCAAGGAAATGTAGGATATGTATACTCATTTAACATTAGACGAGCGAAGCCTACAGGTTCAGTATGTAGCAATTCTTATGCAAATGTATTTAGAATCTTGAGTTTTTGTATAAAACTGGTCTCAAAGGTCTGACTTTTTTTTAGAGGAACATCTCTCCCTCCCCCCCATATATATATAGGTACTTTTAATTAACTATTTAATTAAAAACACACATTGATACATATTACATAGATCCACTGCATAATCCTCCTTGAATGAACTTTATTGAGCAAAAGGCTTAACTCTCCAAGAAAGATATAAAAAAAACTCCATTAATCTTCGGCCACTAGATACTTTATTATAATTGAAGTTGTATCTTTACGTACTTTTATATGTATGTATAAAATTTTGAGCTACAAGTTGCTTCTTCTTTAAAGGCATGGACTGGCAACGTTTGTTCACTGTTGAGCTAAATTATGTTTTCCAAGACTGACTGTGGGCAAGAGCTCTAATTATATATTTGCAAAATATGCATATGATAATTAAATATTTCAATGGTCTCCGCGGGTCGTAGGTTGCCCATGCATAGGAATGTAAATAATATGCAAATCAGGCTTGTAATAAAAAAGTGGAGTTGGCTCTTCAAACAGGTCTTTTTGTTTTCGTAAGCTGTTATCATTTTTCCTTTATCACTACTGAGGGGAGAACATCTACCTGATAGTAAAGATCTCACATGAAGGAATACATGCATTAAGTTTAATAAAGCAAAAAAAATGTCCAACAAAAAGGGCTCAAGTCCTCGTATAACTATTATTAGTTAAAAATATATAATTTCCCTACATTAATTTCAGTTAATTTTCTGCCTCTCATTTATGTTAGTATTTATTGTTATATATATAATGGAGAATAGCAGCTTGTAGCTCAGTGAAACGTCATGACAGCTCAAGCTGCTTCACTCTCAACATTCATCAAATTGTCACAGTTACAACCAGGTTGATGATTTTCTCTTTCTTTTTTTATTACAAGCCCGATTTGCATATTATTTACATTTCTACCCATGCATGCTTTAAGAGGTAGCGTAACAGATTCATCTTTATTTCTAATAACAGCAATGTTTTATTTAAATACATACATGAGGATTAATAGTGTTTTTTTTTTTAGTATAAATATTCAAATATCCCGCGTATTTAAAACTTGTACATCAATGCAATAGGTACAATTCAATGTTCAACTCATTAACTGGAGAAATACGTGTATACATCCATCATGCGGCTATGTGGTGCAGTTAACAGTGTACCTACCAAGTAATATTTTGAGAAATGGTTGCTGAATTGCATGTTTAGGATTAGAATTGAGTGTAAGCAATTTCATTTTTAAAAATAATAATATCAATATATGTGATGTAGAGGTACTTTCCTTCTGTTGCACGGCGTTGTCTCCTAATTAACATCAAAAATGTACAAATTTTTTTCCGTGTCAGCTATCGATTTTTCAAGTTCTCTTATCCGTGTTCCGTATGTTGATTCGTTGCACTGTTGTTAATCTCTGAACAGATTACCACCTACTATTTGATGAAGAATAACTCCAAGGTCAGGAAGAATTTGAAACCGACCAAATAATAATGTGAGGACTTTTTCTCTAAGGTTGCGAGATGCAATAAAGATACCAATGTGCTACAATCACAAATTCACAAAGACCAACAATTCATTTAATATTAAATTAAAACACTTATCCTGAGATAATCATTTAGAATCTTCAAAGATGTTAAGAATATGAGTTATTACTGAGTGTTAGTATTTGTAAGAAGCAAACTTTTGAAATCACAAACATTTCTCCTACAAAATTGTTCGTATATCAAAGCAACTATTGATAACACAGTCAACATTTTTATTAGCTTTGTCAACCCTATTATTTGAAATTGTTTTTGTTAAAGCATTTATATCTATATAGCTAATTGATTAGGGTTACCCCTCCCCCCCCCCCCCCCGTCCATCTTAGGATCATTAGTTTTATTCTCAAGCAATTGAACATGAATTCATAAATCTGTAAAGTAATTTCGTCATATTTATAATTGAGTTGAATCAAATTCAATATAAAAAATAAACAAATGTAAGATATGGATAAATGTAGATAACCTTTGTCAGAACAATACCTCTAGAGTCATCTGAACCCATGGTCTTCGTTTTAAAATAAATAAATTAATTAATTTTAAAAATGACTTTTCATTTATTATATCAATAGCATATATTTTTTAACACCAAACAGCGGTGCTTGAAAGCATCTGTTAATTCACTTTAAGCTATTCTCTTGGTATTTATATAAAAAGCTTAATTTTATATAAAAACCATTGCCATATAGCAGCATGAGGCTCTTGTCTTAACTTTGAGGTGTTTATCTTAACAAATGAGGCCTATACAATTGCTAAAATCTTCTATGTGTCATATTTGGGTTGGTATTTCCTCTAAAACAGAGCAAGATGGAGAAATGATTTTATTATAAAATAAAGTAATATGTAGTCCTTTAATAAGACTGCTCATTTTTCTACCCCAAACGCCTGGTCGACTATATAGCCAAAAAAAATTTTTTAATTTTAACAAATATTAAGAGAAATACCAAGAGTTGTAAAAAAAACCTAATTTTGAGTTACTTGAGTTACAAAAAAAACAACAACTTATGTTCTGGGCAGTGGGATAAGAGATTTAAAAGCCAAAAATCAGATAAATGCATCTATTAGGTACGTATAAGAATATTTATAAGATAAGAACGAAGAAGATAAAAAGATTATATGCAAGTCATTGTATGATAATCTTTGTACCGTTATTATAAACAAAACTATAAAACAAAAACTGTATTCCGTCAAAGAGATACTACATGTATAAAGTTTATCGACGTATGTAGATTTTCTTTCCAACGAGATAGGTTCTAACAAAATAACGAACAATTACAGGAAATTTGCTATACTGAATTAAAACCCAAATATAAGAGTCAAATGAAAAGGCATTGTTTGTTAATCGGTTGTATTATTTGCTTGATCCGTTCATGTTCATTTTTGAAACATTTTTTTTTTAGATTAACTTTGCTGATTGTCAGTTGGTTTGTAAATAAAACTTTGTTCAGCGTAGTTCAAGTGAGTTTTATTTTGCTGAAAAGCCTTGTTGAACGTCCTATCTTGTGATGAATTGCCAAATAAATTCATAGCTTTTTCCATAATGTACAATTTTTGAGAGTACTATTTTGTAGTATCACAATGAAATTTGCTTTAATTTAGTACATATTTTGATTGAAAATTTTGTTAGTTTTTGAATCACATCATTCACTTTTATCCAAACCATGTTCCTCAGTTAAGGAAATATAAAGGATTATATCAAAGTCAGTACGAGAAAAACAGTTGAAACATGTAAACTAACAGTGTCTACCTGCTCTTAAGCAAGTATTTGACTTCCAGAACTTATGTCTAATCTTCGTATAATTTTCTAGAATAATGTTAAAATATTTTTATGGAAATGATGATTTAACTTATTCTATGTGTTTAAATCGTTTTTGCCTTCCAAGAAGGTTCACACAAGTGAGAACATTCACGATTCCAAAGAATCAATTTTAAATCGGAGTGGATTTTTTTTAAATATGCAGAACTTATGAATCGATTTTCAATGTTTGAGAAATATAAACAGAAAAAGTGCTCATTGTACGTATCTTCTAATAATCTTGAGTTGACTCTTAGTAGCAATTACACCAAAAATTACCGGTTCAAAAAAAAAACCCAAAAGATACATTTGTGAAAATAAATAACTTACATAATAAAGGGCTAGTCACTGTATTCAATCTCATAGTGTAAGAAGACTTTTACTTTAGCCTCTTCTGCAAGCATGACCATCTGAAGAACAGTTTTTACTTCCTCACAGATATAGATCACAATTTTAAAACTATTATAACTGTTTCCAGAGGAAGGAGTACTTGGTATGTTCATGCATGTACCTTCCTAGATCACCCTCATCTTCCCTCCCCCTCCAAAAAAAAAAAAAAAAGTTGCTTACATCAGAGATTTCCTCTTCATCGAATACAATTTTAAAGTAAAGCAAGCTAACAAACTTTCTCTCATAGTCCTACACCCAACATCAATCGAGAAGACCCGTGACAATTTTGCAGATTTAATTTTCCACCATTGGAGCACTCAAATTCGACTCTGATAAGAAACCAGAGTACGTGTAAACTGCAGAGCTTTCTCTATATGAGGAATCACTGGAACGTTTTGAATATCAAAACATCACAAGTCGTATTTATGAAGAGGGATGAAGTCAAAGAATCAATCTCAAAGAAAATTAGGATGACTGTGGTGTTTCTGAGGAAGTTTACAATGTTTCTGTATGAATGGAAGAAAAGTTAATTAAGAGTTCTGACTAATGAGACATGACTTGTAACCAAACATGCATATATAGATAGATCCAGGAGGGTACCTCTTTGAGACTTGCAGACATTGAAAATGTTCTTCCAGCACTGTTTTGGTCAGAGCCAATGGGTAAAAAATTTTATTGGTTATTGGTAGCCATGTGAATTGGAGACAGTCAAAATCACACGAGATATCAATACATTATACTTTTTTCCTTGGTAAATTGCCTTTTCTCACAAGGACACAAGGTCCAGTGTATATCGTGCAAAATATCCCTTGCTCTGAAAGGCACTTCTCCATACAACATAATCACGTTTGAATTAACCTCATATAAGAAGGAAATTGAGTTGGGAAGGTTCTTCGAAACCCTAAACAAGGGCAAAGTATCAACAACACCTTCAAATATTATGTTCTTCCTCACCTGCCTCTATCCTCACTTACTCACTTTGGCTTCAGAGCCAAAACCTGAAGAATACCCCAAATTCTAATAGTTCATTTGTTACTACATCCATTAAGAGAATTGTTGATAGTTTAAATAGGTGGATATTTTTGTGATAAAGGCCTCAAGTTTCCTCGACAAAATGTATCAAGTGTTTTTCAAGATAAAAGATGGCAGTCCCATGCTAAGGAGGCATAAAACCACAGGCTTAAAAAAAAATACTTGGACAAAAAAGTAGATAAATAGGCCTTTCTCTGTCAAAAGCAGAAGGCCTTATACATACACAGACCTAAAATAGATTAAATACTTTAATTTTGATCTCTAATTTTGCGGATATTTACTTCGGAATGGATTAATATTTGCATTATTTATTTATATATGCACCAATATTGACACAAGTCCATTTAGTTGATAGTGTAGACTTTAGAACGTATTTTAATTGATTTACTTTTTCTAAACTCAGCTATTAATATATTGATTAATTTTTCAACTCCACATTCTTGTAAGAATGCCGAATTTCTGGAATTTGTCAAGTATATGACACATTGAATTTTCAATATAACTTTTAGCTAAGCATAGAAAAGCCCAGAATATATATCATAAGGGAAAATTTCATTAAGTTAAAGACTTGAGTAAATAAATAAGAGATCGATAGAGCACTTGACTTGAGTGGGTAGAAAAACTTTTTTTTTTACCGCTAAAAACTAATGAGCATGGTCAAGCTATCTAAAGCATTTGTTAATTTGAAATATTATGAAGTATGTTGTAGTTCTTGGAAAAATGTAATCAAATCGAGTAGAGAAATGGTTTTATGAGTATGGCTTTAACAAAACATTACACGGAAGAGTATTTTTAAACTTTAAGAAAACAAATTAATTTAAGATCCTTGGTCAATATTTTCAACTTGTCTATACATGAAATGAAATCCCTTTTTTCCAAAATAATATAAAAATTTTAAGTTCATTTAAATCCTCATGGAAATATCTCACGGCTATAAAACTTTTTCTCGAGGATCTTCAAATACCAGCAAACTATAGTATTTAATTTGCCGGATATAAAAACTAACTTTATCTAAAAATGTACCATGACAAGACGGCACATCTTTACTAACATTCTATCTACAATTATATGATATCATAAATCAAGAGTGTGCCTTTTTCATTTGCTTTTAGAAGAGTTTTAAAATGATAATAAATCAATTTTTTCGTCTATCTTTATTAGAAGATAAGACTCAGTTATTCCCTGGATAACACTTCAAAATGAAACTTTCGGAAGAAAAATTGCCTTGACGCAATTTATATCGATTTCAAAAATATTTAGCCTTGTTCTAGAATAAATAATTACATATTGTTCATTAAACAACAACTTGCAAATCTGGTCACTATTTCTCTACTTATATTCCAAGAATTGACATTACACTCTTAATTTTTTAGTATGTTTACAAATGATAGAGTAAGGGTCAATAATTATCAATACAACAAAAGAAACACTGCCAAACTTCAAATTAACACGTGACTGTCCTTCATATACTTTGTTTTTATCATTATATCGTAAATATAAACCTTTTCTTTAAAAGTAATGCCAAATCAATCACCCTCTGACGATGCCATCTTCAACTTTTTTGTCATTTGCCTTATATTTAAATATGGGTTGGTAACTTAAATAAAATCCAAAAATCCAGCCTTGTTTGACCTCTGATTCAAGATTTACGGGCTTTTAATTTCATATATTCATATATCTCATATCTATTGAGATATTTATTTAATTAGAACACCATTGGATAGATAATTAGATTGTATTTATATAATTCTTTAATTTCTAGTTTAATCCCGTATTAAGAATTATTTTTACCGATGAGGTTGTGGGGTCAATATTTTGACTTCGAAAAACTCAAACATGGTCACGACGAGCTTTTTGGGATAAACAAAAACACACTGTATTCTCCCTCCCTTCAGCTGATTTTTATCATTTGATTCTTTTTATTTAAAGCAGCTAACTCTACGTATTATGAACTCAAAAAAGGGTATTATTATTATTTCTTATTCTGATGCATAAAAAATATATTAAATCAAGGATTGCGCGCCCTTTTTTTGAATTTTGAATATATTACAAGTAGTAACGACTGGTTTGTGATTGGTAAAATTTATTAATATATAGTATATCTAAATATTAAATTCTGCCAAATATTAGTTGGCAACAAGGAAAATACAGAAGGGTAGCAGCTAACAGTTGTTATTCCAAATTTTTCCTTTCCCTTTTGTCAGTCGAGGTTGCGAGTGAACAAAAAAGCTAGACGTGGGTATGTCTCAATTTTCTTCAATTTTTTGTTGTTGGCCTCTAGTATATCATGAACAGATTCAATACTTTTAAGGGGGACATTCGATTTGATTTGATATATACCAAGCTTCTAAATAAAATTAAAGATATTCAAAATGCCTTCTTTTTTTTTATCGATTTATCATGGACCTTGCTTCAATGAAAATAGGTTGAATGAATAACAAAAGTTACATAAATAATTATTGTAGGAATTTGTCTGGGTATAAAAGTACATTTTATAGGCAAGGGATGAATATCCATGTGTATGTATATTAGAAAAAGTCAAGTAATTGATAAAGTTAAGACAGTGAGACATTTTTACGAGCCTGGTAAATTATATTTGATATAATTTATTTCTAAATTTAACAAAGAAAAAAGTTCATACAAGTCATCACTTATTTTTGGAGAGTTGGCCCCTGTTCATGAGTGACCCATTTTTCCTTTTTATTTCAGTATTTATTATCACTAGCTCTCGTTTTTTGGGGAAGGCTTCAGCCGAACGTACTTTTGATCAACTATTTTATATATTTGTAATAAAAGACACGTTTCAATGGTTGTTCTTTTCAATAAGGAATATTGATCTAGATCTAGGTCTGCTCCCTTAGACACCACGACTGTGGTCAGGATATGAGTCTAAATAAACAAGCTATTATTAACTAGAATATTTCAACAAAAAAAAATCCTTTCTTTAAAGTAAAATATATCATTCAAATCACTAATTCCACTCTTGACTGTAAGAAAAAAGATGACAACTTTGTAGCAAAAACCTACAATAGCCGTTGTGAAGCTTTTAGGACAAGAGACATCTCGAGGTTACAACCCAAGAATTGATACAAGGGATGATACATTTGTTATTAATCATTGCGTAGATCGACAAACAAATACTGTTGAATAAAAACTAAAATATAAGATAAAACTTTGTGTAATGAAGTTCTGAATTAAAGTTCTTCCTTCTGAACGAAAACGCAATTCAATAGACCCAATTGACCCCTTTCTATACCTTTTCAAGTTCAATATGGGAATAAGCAATTGAGTGGGTGCATGAATGCTTAAGAAAAACAAAGGATGAATATGAAGGGCCAGCCGTACTTGTTATTGATAATGCTCCGGCACACTCCAGGATTAAAGAAGATGTTTTGAATGAAGAAGAGTTTTCAATTCACAAAATTTGAAGACTTGGGCCTGTCAGTCCTATGCTCAATCCAATTGAGCATATTTGGTCAATATTGAATGCCATTGTGAAAAGAGAATTAGCTAGAAAAATTGAGAATATTTTAAATGTAAAAAGAAATGATTGCAGCATTTCGGAGCAAAGATCAAGAACAGCTCTGGAACAATTAATTGAAAAAGGACTAAATGAAATTACCTCAATGATTTGTAGTAATTGTATGTATTTCTAGCATCCAGAATCGTTTTGTAGATGTGATTAATTTTGTTGGTATGAGATTCTAAAAAATTTATTATTACAGTTATTAAATTTCATGAATATTATTCTTTATTATTTATTCCCATATTGAACTTGCTTATTCCCATATTGAACTTGCTTATTCCCATATTGAACTTACTTATTCCCATATTGAATTTGAAAAGGTATATATGGTAATAAACAACTCTAAGATTGGAGTTAGTCGTAACCAGGAAAATCCGAGTCTGAAAGATACAACCCTGAAAATATACTGGAAAAGAGGCAGTCAAGACTTGAACTTCCAAATGTAAATTTAAAACATATTTAATTTTATTATAAAAATTAAATGCATAAGATAGGAACAAAAGTAGCTCAGAACTAGGATTACAAACTTACTGGGAGCAGGAGAGCAATTCTTTTTGTAGAGGAGAACAAGAAACGTCTACGCATCAATTTTACAACTCTAAAAAGTTTGTACGAACTTTTCTCTTCAATCTTTATGTGACAAAGATAAAAGAGTGTTCTCTATTTAAAAAAATGATTGGCTCGTATCAACTAGCTCAGTATAATAGTACTTACAAAATGTAGGCAATTATAGGGAAAGTCCAAGAGGCTCTTACTGTAATAGCTCTTCTAATTGCTGTGATAGAGATAGAACTAACATAGCTATGTACTACTATGAACCAAAAATATCAGGAATCAAAAAATAGTTATTTAATTATCAAAAGTAGCCCCCTTCCCGTATATTGATATCAGTTACTTTTCAACTTATCCATTAATTTTTGCATAATTCAAGGCATATTTAAGGTATGCAAACTTTGTTAATACGTATACTTTGATATGTGACAAGAAAATGGTAATCAATTAGAAGAGTTAAAAACTGAGAACCCTAGAATTTTTTTAATATTTCATCAAATGTTGACGACTAATTAATTAATTATTAATTGTAAGGAAAGAATTAAATCCATTAAGTTATATTGAACATTTGATTGATTGCTAATATTTGAACTATCAAAATCATACAAGTTGTAAATTTATAATTTAAAAGGCTCTCTCTCTAATTTTTATTTGCAATATACTTGTAACAAGTAGCAATTTGTACACGACACATGCATGTAAATTTGTATTAATTAATACAGCAATAATTATTGTAGAATAATTCTTAATTTTGTGATCCTTGAATATCTTCTTATATCTTTTTCCTTTGAAATAATTTATCTTCTCCCAAGATTTTTCGAGCATATAGCAAGGATTTTTTAAACGGGTTTCAAATGATAATAAAGAAACTGCTCTTTTCGTTCACCCAGCTACAGTTGTTTTTATTTCATTTGTCAAATACACGCAAAAAAACCGCCTTTGATCCGTCCAGGTAGAAATTATTCATGATTAGGAATGTAAATAATATGCAAATGGGGTTTGTAAAATAAAAAAGAAAGAGAAAATCATCAACCTGGTAACTCAATTGACAATTTGATGAATGTTGAGAGGGAAGCAGCTTGAGCTGTCATGACTCTTTACTAAGCTACAAGCTCCTATTCTCCTTTATATATACAAATGAAAACGATAAATATAATAAATAATAATATTATGTATACCATAGATGAGAGACAGAAAATTAGCTGAAATTAATGGTTTATGTTGGCAATTAGAGCATTTGTCAATTCTTCTTCGTAGGATAATAGATTTGGAGAAGGCTGTAAAGACAATTTTAACTCTAATAGACGAAGGTTTCGTCCTTAGAGCGATTGCCTACTCATAGTAGGAAACGAGGAATTTGAAGAGGCTCATAAAGGCAATGTCAAATTCGTTGATGTACGAAGAATTAGAATCCCTCTCGATACTCCAAACATATTCACATCGATAATCGACATTTTATTAAAATAATTGATTGTATTTCAGCAGTGTATTACACGTGTTACACAGATCATACAAGATCCTTATAGATAGGAATGTAAATCATATGCAATTCGGGCGTGTTATAAAAAAAGAAAGAGAAAATCAACCTGGTAACTCTGACAATTTGATGAATATTGAGAGGGAAGCAGCTTGAGCTGTCATGACGTTTTACTGAGCTACAAGCTGCTATTCTCCATTATATATACAACAATAAATAATAACATAGATGAGAGGCAGAAAATTAACTCAAATTAATGTCAGGAAATTTTATATTTTTAACTAATAATAATTATACGAGGACTTGAGTCCTTTTTGTTTACATTTTATTTGCTTTATTAACCTTAGTGTATGTATTCCTTCATGCGAGATCTTTACCATCAGGTAGATGTTCTCCCCTCAGTAGTAATAAAGGAAAAATGATAACAGCTTTGGAAAACAAAAAGACCTGTTTGAAGAGGCAACTCCACTTTTTTATCACACGCCCGAATTGCATATGATTTACATTCCTAGTTTTATTCAATTAATAGTAATCAAATAGTAGGTGGTAACCTGTTCAGAGTTAATTCACGTGCAACGAATCAACATACGGAACACGGATAAGAGAACTTGAAAAATCGATAGCTGACACGAAAAAAAAATTGTACATTTTTGATGTTAATTAGGAGACAACGCCATGTAACAGAAGGAAAGTACCTCTGCATTACATATATTGATATTATTTTAAAAAATGAAATTCCTTACATTCAATTCTAATCCTAAACATGTAATTCAGCATACATTTCTCAAAATATTACTTGGTAGGTACAATGTTAACTGCAACACATAGCCGCATGATGGATGTATACACGTATTTCTCCAGTTAATGAGTTGAACATTGAATTGTACCTATTGCATTGATGTACAAGTTTTAAATACGCGGGATATTTGAATATTTATACTAAAAAAACCCTATTAATCCTCATGTATGTATTTAAATAAAACATTGCTGTTATTAGAAATAAAGATGAACCTGTTACGCTACCCCTTAAAGCATGCATGGGTAGGAATGTAAATAATATGCAAATCGGGCAAAGAGAAAATCATCAACCTGGTAACTCTGACAATTTGATGAATGTTGAGAGGGAAGTAACTTGAGCTGTCATGACTCTTTACTAAGCTACAAGCTGCTATTCTCCATTATATACATATACAAATGAAGGCATCAATAATAAATAATAATATTATGTATACCATAGATGAGAGACAGAAAATTAGCTGAAATTAATGGTTTAAGTTGGCAATTAGAGCATTTGTCAACTCTTCTTCGTAGGATAATAGATTTGGAGAAGGCTGTAGCGACAATTCTAACTCTAATAGACGAAGGTTTCGTCCTTAGAGCGATTGCCTACTCATAGTAGGAAACGAGGAATTTGAAGAGGCTCGTAAAGGCAATATCAAATTCGTTGATGTACGAAGAATTAGAATCCCTCTCGATACTCCAAACATATTCACATCGATAATCGACTCCAATAGATATTTTATTAAAATAATTGAGTGTATTTCAGCAGTGTATTACACGTGTTACACAGATCATACAAGATCCTTATAATCAGGTAGATGTTCTTCCCTCAATCATAACACAACGAGCTTTTTGGGATAAACAAAAACACACTGTATTCCCCCTTCAGCTGATTTTCATCATTTGATTCTTTTGATTTAAAGCAGCTAACTCTACGTGTTATGAACTCGTAAAGGGTATTATTATTATTTATGATTTTGATGCATAAAAAATATATTAAATCAAGGATTGCGCGCCCTTTTTTTGAATTTTGAGCATATTACAAGTAGTAACGATTGGTTTGTGATTGGTAGAATTTATAAATATATAGTATATATAAATAATAAATTCTGCATAATATTAACAAATTGGCAACAAAGAAAATACAGAAGGGTAGCTACCATATGTTTTTCCAAATTTTTCCTTTCCCTTTTGTCAATCGAGGTTGTGAGTGGACAAAAAAGCTCGACGTGTAAAGGAAAAATGATAACAGCTTTGGAAAACCTAAAATACTGATATGTGTGTCAACCCAAAAAAAATATCGCACGCGAAAAGTGCATGAAATTTACATCCTTATCCATGAGCATAATTAATAAGAAATCAATAAAGTATGAATGCATTGAAGATGAACACCCCAAAGTCAACACTAATACTAATCCTAATTATTATTATTATTATTTAAATATATGTACGTTTCACACGAAGTAGAAATAAACTCCACAGACACACACACACCTTTCCCTCTCGTTAGAAAGGGAATCAATCGACTCAATCGATGGATTTATATAAATAGTATACTACAATATAGAGCTTACATAGATATTATAAAAAAAAAATCAATCAGCCTTTTATTTCTTTTTGTATACATACATATATAAAAACACATATTTAGCTTATTTTTCATTGTATCTGCAGTAAAAAAAAAAAAAAAAACTTGATTTAAATATAATATACTATACAATGTATCAAATTCTCCCTGTGTCTGTCGATAAAATCAATTAAATTTATGTATACGTTTCTTCACATATATTCATGCCTATGATTGCTACTAGCTAATTTTTTAAAACTGAAGAAAAGAAATACTGCAGTTATTTATCCTTCACACATGGATGTTGCAGAGTACTTTTCGTATGTAGACTGCTCCTTGTGTTTTAGCAAATATTGAACAACTTATCTATTAAATAAATGTATTCAAAAATGAAGTCATTAAAATATTGTAAATAAAGGGCTTTTCAATAAGAGGGACGCATTTTATTTTTTAAATAAAATTAAAAGCGTTTGTGTGTCAAATGGCATCGTCTTGTTGCTGAAACTACGTGTCATTTAAGCCCATATCGCCCAATTGCGGTCAATAATAATCTAATTTACAGTAATATGGCAATTATTATCATCAACAAAAAAGTATGGCTCAAACTGTATCCACTCCAAACAGTAAGTTTTTTGGGATGTAATGGTGTCTTATGAACAGTGATGTAAAAAACGGCGATTTTTAAGCGATTGAGTAGCTCCTCCCCTTAATGACGTCAAAAATGGTATGGTAACAATGAAAGCCAGCTTATTTGCTGTCGATATAATACTATGAATGTAGCTGATACAGCCTTGCTCCAGGCTCAAGACAGCTCTTCTTGGATTTATAGTAATTAGTTAAATTAAATTGATGTTTTAGAAAGATATTATTCAAATTAAAGTTGTAGATATTATTTTAAATAAACAGGAAATTTTCAAAATTTCAAAATCGGTACATTAGTTTTAAATTTATTACTATTTTTGTTAAAATTTCATTATTTGTATTCATTTTTAAGAAAAATAAGAACATAAATACTTATCTCTGCTATATATATATATATATTATTCTTCAAGTTTTTAGTTTGATAATAATGGTTATTTATTCATTTACAAAATAAAGCTTAAAGTTTATAGATATTTGCATATTTAATTACAATGATTGAAGATTTAACAATGATATTTATAATTATTCTACCTTTTCTATAACTCAAGAATATGGCTGAAAACATATTAAAAATGTCAACAGCTGAAATATTTTATAGAATAGAAGTATAAATATTTTACTTCAAGCAAATTTTTTTCCATAAAGTCATTTTTTCGAGAGATATTAACATTCAGAAAGTTTTCAAACCCAATTGAAGGAAAGGCTGTGTGATGTTATCGTAACTTTTATAATAGATAATATAATATACGTATAATAAAAATTATTGTCAAAAGGAAAAGGAAAACAGCTTGATGATATATGAATGTAATATGTAGGGTTTCAACTAACAGGCATTTTGAGAACTACTCGCACGCTTAAAAATCGCTGTTTTTTACATCACTGCTCATGAATCACATGTGTGTTTTTTACCTGACCCATAATGAATATTTTGTTTATTAACAAACTCATTGAGCCAAAAAATGAGCTACGTTACTGAAGAGGATTTTTACTCTTAAAGTGGCCACGTGAATTTTGGTAATAAATTTGCAAATTCTGCTGAATGTTGTACTTCTCCATGATGATTTGTGATGAGTAGAAATGTAAATAAAACAAAACATGACGTAGTTCCCTAATGAAATAAAAATACGTTGTCCCAATTGAAAAAACCTTTATAATCATATAAATTCGAAGGCTCAGCAATCAGTAGCGGACAAGCCCCCAATATTTCGTGGCAACCACAGAATTTTAACTCATAGACTTCAAGGATCATCAACTAGGACTAAATATCAGTCAAGTATCAAAGGCCTACTATGGTAAAGAAAAAAGTCTGTAGAAGGTGATTGTGTTGTGAAATAAAGCCTAACACTAATTAAACTCTTATTATTTGTTACATTCGAGGGTTTTTTTTTTTTACTTCTTGGATCGTTTTATAGTACTCAATAAATTTCAATGAATATTATGGAATAAAAAAATTGAGAGGCACTTTCAACTAACGCACTCCGGTTAGTTCCGTCAAATATATATTTACCGAAGTGAAAAGTCATTTCATATTGAAGAAATTGTACACATAGTTTTAAATTAATTATGTAAGAAATGATTTTACTTATTATTTATGACAGGAAGTTTGTTTTTGCAATGGTTGATTTTAAAATTATCACGTACAGTGCAGACATACAATTACAAATACCATATTTTGAAGGCAGTTGCATATTTGTAGGGACATATTATATATGTTTATCAAGTCATTTGAATGAGCTGTAAATCTTGTTAGGCAAAAACAGCTTTACAAATGAGTAGTAATTGTCTAATATGTATGTAGAATCTACAATTCATTTTCCATGTATTAATTCTAAAAATAAAAAATGCTTCAAAGACTCCAACTTTGCATTCCATTGCTAATAAAGAATTCAAAGAGATATAAGACATAGCTTTTTTATATACTAGTACCATCATAAAAAAATCAGTACTTGAAATATAATCATGTATTTACGTACTTCATATTTGAAGCTAATCAAGATTGATAAGGACATTTTTACTGATCAAGGACTAAACTCAGAGGTTATTTAAAATGGGTATAAATATTTTATTTATTAATTTATTTATTTCGTTAATTCGTTAATCGTCTTTCCAATTTAATTTATATAGCCAGCCTTCATGTCATGAAGTTACACATATTTAAATACACATGCTGAAATATTATATGATGAATCACCTTCATGCCTGTTTGCTCATTCAATGATTCATTGAAAGCCAAACTCAAACTATTGTATTGAGGATCATAGAAGATAGAAGGATTCAATTAGAGTACTATTGTGTGGAAAATGAACAAATCTCCTTCATGAGCTTTCTACAAAACAAGTATCATGGATTGTTTTTAATATTATTGTCATGTGGAAATATATTATTTTATGAGAATCTTTTCAAATTAGATTTGAGCTGATAAGAAAAATACATCATAGTCTCAACTGCATCTATATAAATAAAATATCTAGATTGAATTTGCAATTAAAGTAATTTATTGACCTTATCGTACCTAATATTAAATGTAAATATCTATTAAATAAATTAATAAATATACATACAAATAAAACTTTTTTTTTATTTTTTTTTGTACTACATTCTGATTTGGTTCAAATATTGAAGAGCATGTTGTACCAACAAGAATCTGTAAAAAATACATATTGATGAAATTAAACGACTAATAACATATTTATGTTCGTGAAAGAAAAAGCTCAGTCGCATACTTTTTTTTTCTAGTCTAGATTAAAAACGAAGCAAAATGTATTTGTCAAGCTGGGAGATAATATATCCTTAGGAATGTAAATAATATGCAAAATGCCGAGTGCGAGATTTTGTGGAGTTGGCTTTTGTTTTACAAAGCTGCTATCATTTTTCCTTTGTTACTGAGGGGAGAACATCTACCTGATAGTAAAGATCTTGCATGAAGGAATACATGCATTAAGGTTAATAAAGCAAAAAAAATGTAAACAAAAGGGGCTCAAGTCCACGTATAATTATTATTAGTTAAAAATATATAATTTCCTGACATTAATTTCAGTTCATTTTCTTCCTCTCATCTATGTTATTATTTATTGTTGTATATATAATGGAGAATAGCAGCTTGTAGCTCAGTAAAACGTCATGACAGCTGCAGCTGCTTCTCTCTCAACATTCATCAAATTGTCAATTGAGTTACCAGGTTGATTATTTTCTCTTTCTTTTTATTTTACACACCTCATTTGCATATTATTTACATTCCTAAATATATCCTTATTTATGTATGTGACACTAAATTTCTCTCCACAGGATGTCACTTTTAAAGTACATAAATTTGTATATACATTTATATTTCTCTTCCCTTTGCAAAATTTACCTTCTTTTAATGGCAGTAACAAAGGCAATTCATGGAGATTTTGTAGTTAGCCATAGAGTAGTTTAGCTTCCCTAGGGAACAAAAACGTAAATTTGTACAAAAGTTGATCACGTGGTCGTTGTTTCACAACTTTGTTTTATAGCGTTGGTTTAAATATAACAGAAGACCTTAGATTCCCCTCATTGTTTTGTACATTAGAAATAAGGGGTTTTCTTTTTGAACAAACTTGATCATATATTAGAAATGCTTTTTCACTTCTTTTAAAAGGTGTCTACCCTACAACTAGAACTGTGACTTTCTATTAGAAAAATAACAGTTGGTGTTATGTTCTTTTTTCAAATGAAGTTCATTCTATAGAGTATAAACCTTAATATGTCTTTGTCGGCATTGCACCTCAAAATTACTACACTTTTACACTTAAGTGAATCCTATAATTCATATTACATATTTAAGAAACACATAGAATTAAATGGAATGATTTTATTTAACCATCTAGTGGCTACTTTTTTTTATTCAACCATTTAATTATCATTTAAAACTATTATAAAAACTTCAAACAATCAAAAGTAACACATTTTGTAATCACTTAAATTTTTCCATAAAAAAATAAAATAGGATGAAATTTCATAATGATTATCTCAAAAATATATATATAGTTATATAAGAAAAACTGAACATTGATTCGAAATAAGAAAATGTAATTACAATTTAAGTTATCATAAATAAACAAAAAAATAGATTAAATTGATAATACGATGAAAATGTACGTTATAATTACAATTTTAAATATTTCAGATATAATTTAAAAGGAAAAAAGTAATAATTGTCAGACAATTAATTACATTGAAATCGATACAGTGACTACTATAACAAATCACTGAATCAATTGAATGTGTTCTTCAAAAATAAACATAAAAAAGAAATAAATAAAAAAATAAAACATAAAAATGGAACAATCAAGTTCATGAAGATCAATATACACGAGATGAGCTAAACTTTAATTATGACATTAGAGAAAAGTACATCCCCTCATCATGCCAAAGCCCCTCTCAGAATCACAATTGACGATCGGAGCATTTTAGTACAAGCAAAAATTCTTCAAGTCAATGCTTATCACAGCAACAATATTCTTCAACTGGATGTATCAGACATTTTTTATACTATCCACTTTTGAATGTTTCAAGTGGAATATCTTTTCGACTATTGTCACACTTGAAGTCCTTAGTCTCGTCCATTGTTATAAATCTATACTTTTCGTCAATTTTCCGTTTCATTTTGAAAATTCTGACTCGACTTACGAACTCCAATGATTGGGTTACGGGAAAACAAGAAGATACGGATTTCTCCACAAATTGGATGAAATTTTGATGTCCTTCGACTGAAAGTGGGATAATACATGATACAAGAAATTAAATTAGGTTAGGTGTGAAATCATATGTACCTGAATCATTACTAATACCATTTTTAAAGAATGGATCTGGATTTCTCTTGAAACATCAGCGATTTGAAAGTCTCATGATCGGAAATTTCTTCAAGAAAAAGTCGAGAAATGGCATGGCCGGAACGCCATCACACTCGTATTCTTGACAAATTTTCAAACTTTGCTACCTCCATTGTCGGCGATCCAAGTTCCTGAATCAAATCCTCAGGCATTTTTTAACTTAATTTAAAAATGACACTTGTTGTTTTAGAATGTAACAGAACTGAGTCATAAAAGAAGAAGAAGAAAAAAGAAGAAGTTTGAAAAGACAAATATTGTCAACAACCGTCCTTGCGTGCATGTCGGCTGGACACTTCACTCATTATTTATTAATTGATATCACTTATTCAAAAAAAAGAAAACCTGTAAATAAATCAATATGGGTGTGTCAAAATTATTTTTATTGTATTAAAAACCGGTAAAAAAGACAAGGGGATGTAGCGCAGTGGTAGCGCGTTCGCTTTGCATGTGAAAGGCCCCGGGTTCGATCCCCGGCATCTCCAATATTTTTATCCTGTTTTTCTTGTGTTGTCGGTTAAAATTAGAGTTTCTAAGATTCATTTCGAATTTGTATTCGAAATAATAATCAATAAATATGAGTTTCTCCTAAGAAAGAAGTAAAATGATTTTTGTTATGGGATGAAGAAAAGTCATTTAACCATGCCATTGATTGGATAATGGAAAACGATCCATACAAGAGATTCGTGTAAATTTAGAAGTGGAAATAAAAGAAATGTTTAAAAAATGAGTGCACTATGCCATTGGCATGTAAAAATGAAGGTGGAAGCAGGACATGATAAGTATTAAAATTGAATATAATAAAACCTGATTTTTGGAGCAATGACATAGTTTTATTAACTCATTTACACATATTTACGTCAAGGAGAGTAATGTCCATCGATTGATGCCAACTTGTTAGACCATACTGGAGTACTTTTAAATATATTTATTTTCTTTAAACAAAAGAAGAGAGCTACTATTCCTCATCTTTTCTCTTTTTCAATGTCTTGACCGACCGACTGATTTAAATTTTTAGGATACTTCCTTCCTTGGGCAGTAATCTCCTCCACAGACAAAGAGTATCATATCTAGGAATGTAAATAATATACAAATCGGGCTTGTAATAAAAAAGTGGAGTTGGCTCTTCAAACAGGTCTTTTTGTTTTCCAAAGCTATTATCATTTTTCCTTTATTACTACTGAGGGGAGAACATCTACCTGATAGTAAAGATGTCGCATGAAGGAATACATGCATTAAGGTTAGTAAAGCAAATAAAATGTAAACAAAAAGGGTTCAAGTCCTCGTATAATTATTATTAGTTAAAAATATATAATTTCCTCACATTAATTTCAGTTAATTTTCTTCCTCTCATCTATGGTATACATACATAATGTTATTATTCATTACTGATGTCTTCATTTGTATATGTAGGAATGTAAATAATATGCAAATTGAGCTTTTAATAAAAAAGTGGAGTTGGCTCTTCAAACAGGTCTTTTTGTTTTCCAAAGCTGCTATCATTTTTCCTTTATTACTACTGAGGGAAGAACATCTACCTGATAGTAAAGATGTCGCATGAAGGAATACATGCATTAAGGTTAATAAAGCAAATAAAATGTAAACAAAAAGGGCTCAAGTCCTCGTTTATAATTATTATTAGTTAAAAATATATAATTGTCTGACATTAGTTTGAGTTAATTTCAGTTAATTATTGTTTTATATATAATGGAGAATAGCAGCTTGTAGCAGCTCAGTAAAACGTCATGACAACTCAAGCTGCTTCACTCTCAACATTCATCAAATTGTCAGAGTTACCAGGTTGATGATTTTCTCTTTCTTTTTTTATTACAAGCCCGATTTGCATATTATTTACATTCCTAATATTATCATAAGTAGGCAGCATATATTAACAAGGTTCTTATTCCAATTGTATCATTAGTCTCACTCTAAAGATCCTTACATGTGCAACATGGTTTGTACAATCATAAAATGATCATAAGGCATCAATGTACATATATTCAACTTTTTTAACTACGAAACATACATACAAATGTAGGTACATTGTTGAAAATGAATCAATTTTAACCAAGAAAACAATCAATCATTTCACTTTCAATCAGTTATAGCATAAATTATACATATTATGATGCATATATGCAAGCCAGAAGGATATAAATCATGCTAAAATAATGCATTTCGTTCACTCTCTCTCTCTCTTTCTCTCTGTTCCTGTACTTACCTACCTAAAGACCCTTTTTACTTTCTTTATTTTAACTACTACATGATACCCTTTTCTAAAGAAACATAAATTTTAAAACATACTAATACCACATAAATAAGTATATATTTTGAAAACAATAATTCCTTCTCAACCTATGGTTGTATTTTTAAAGTAAGGTACATACATATATACATATAAAAGGAGCAATTTTGTTTTTGTTTTTTATTTCATTTTGAGTGCTCATAACAGTTAATTTATGTTTTTTCATTCATAGAATTGATTTAGTTTCCTTCATGTACAACTCAAAATGGTAACATAAAAGTAAAGTTAAAGCAATGACGACATATAACTCATGAACGACCTTATAAAATATCGTTAAGTTTCTTTCAAACTATAATTATTTTTGTTGATGGATAGATAGAATAATCATTCATCATATCAAATTAATTAATTATAGAAAATAAACCCTAATTGATCTTAAAAATATATAATGATATATATTTTTTGATGTTAGTAAACCAAGTAAAAATGTACGATTTATACATTCATCTAGACATATCAAGACTTTTTAACTAACAATACGTGGTTCAAACATGTTCAACACTCAACTTGAATCCCAAGTCCTTGGAAAAGATGAATAAAATTAAATAACATTAATTTTCTTTGTGGCAAATGAAGATATAACCTTCACAGTATTCTGCATAAGTTAAATACCCAATTATTGTCACAAGTATATGAGTTGCCAAAAATTCTATCAAAAATACAGAAGTTACCCATAAGAAAATATTTAAATTTATTTCTCGCATTATAATAAAAAAGAACAATATGTGACAATAATAATAAACTTTGATTTTTCTTTTCAATCTCATGTAGATCTGAAGGGGCTTAATAAATTGTCCGTACTTTTTGACGGGTCATTCCAACAGTACAAATAATAATGAAAGACATTTGGGAGAAATTATGAGAATGTTTGAACAAATGAAATCTGATCTTTCTTTTGTTTTTCTCTGAGTACTTATGCTTAGGAGGGGTGGTTTAAACGTTTGTTGCGGGTGTGCGTATGAGACTTTAAGGGCGTGGTGTTATTATCTATAAATTTGTAATTTCAGGACACTCCTTGCAAGTAATAAGGCAAAGCCGTGATCGTATAGTGGTTAGTACCCTGCGTTGTGGCCGCAGTAACCCAGGTTCGAATCCTGGTCACGGCATGTCATTTTGTTATTGCTCTGGGTACTTATAATTTATTCTTCAAAGTCATTATTTTTCATAACCATAGGGGCAATTCTAGCATTCAGGACAATAATTAAAAATTTTAAAGGATGATATTCAGGGGCAACATATCCACTTTTTAATATTATTGGGATAATGTAAAGACGAAAGATGCACTAATTTGTTATAATTTAAGCTACAACAACTAAACATTTTGATTTTCACGTTTTGTAGATTAATATTCTCTTTGACGTCTTTTATGATATTGAATCATATTCTTGGCAATTAAGATTTTGAATGGAAAAAGTAATATTGTATTAGAAGTTTTAAGTTGTAGACGATGTTGCTATCCATTTACATATTCTAACATTTCTAGAAAAAGAAACTAGTCATCAACTTGGTTTATTTTGTTATCACTAGTTAGCTCCTTGTGGATATTTTTTATGTGTGAAAAAACTGCCAAATCAATCGCATAATTTTTATTTTTGATAATGCAGTTTATCAATCCATTAAAGACTGCTGAAAAAGTTGTCGAAATAAACTGTGCAATATGTTTCTTCTATATTCTATGTCAACTGGAGGCCAAGTTCAGAACATATTTTCAATGTGACACCCGTTTCCCAAGAATTAAAAATTGATAAAGCCTTTGCTTTTTATATCAATGCAAATATAAAATTTTCAACAATTATTCATTATACTAGATACAAAATGAATATAAAATTTTAAGTCTTAGGGGACCCAGAGCAATAACAAAATGACATGCCGTGACCAGGATTCGAACCTGGGTTACTGCGGCCACAACGCAGGGTACTAACCACTATACGATCACGGCTCTGTCCTGTTACATGCAAACCTTGTCGTGAAATTACGAATATATTAATAAGAATACCACACCCTTGAAGTCTCATACGCACACCCGCAACAAATGTTTAAACCCCTCCTAAGCATGACTAGCCATTCTTGAAGCATTTATAATTCTCATATAAAAGTCAAGGGATCTTTTTCCCTCCTCCTCACTTCATCATAATTGTAGGCAAAAATAGTGAGTATTTCTTGTATGCAAATTAGTGAGCCTGTTACACTCCCTTACGTACTGAGAGAAAAACAAAAGAAAGATCTCACAAATAAAGAAAAAGAAAATCAGATTTCATTTGTTCAATTCTCCTAAAGAGTTATTATTATTATTTGGACTTTGGGATAAACCAGTCAAAGAGGGTGGGCAATTTTTTACAAAAGGAAAAAGAAATATTTTTTAAATCAGTCCGTCGATCAAGACATTGAAAAAGAGAAAAGATAAGAAATAGTAGTAGCTCTCTTCTTCTTTTTTTTTTTTTTTTTTTTTTAAATAAATAAAAGTACTCCGGTATGGTCTAGCAAGTGGGCATAAATCAATAGATATTACTCTCCTTAGTGTAAATATCTGTAAATGAGTTAATACAACTATGTCATTGCTAAAAAAAATTTAATTTTAATAGACAACATAAAAAAAACAGGGTAAAAATATTGGAGATGCCGGGGATCGAACCCGGGGCCTTTCACATGCAAAGCGAACGCGCTACCACTGCGCTACATCCCCTTGCCTTCCTTACCGGTTTTCAATATAATCCAAATTATGTTGACACACCCATATTGATTTATTTACAGGTTTTCTTTTTTTGAATAAGTGATAATAAGTAATACGTGTGACTCGGAACGTTTTTTATAAGGGATACATTATCCGCCATACTTCAAATTTGATGCTCTCTATTATTGTTAATATGTATATATCAGGAACAAAAATGTTGATCTCTAATTCTCTAAATTTATGGAAGCTATTGTTTACCATAATAATCATTCGATAATTGCAAAAATCGAATTTCAATTTGTAACATCAGATGAAAGTATGAATTACTTAGTCTAGGAATGACAAGAGGTAATTTGACTAGGAGTAGAATTTGTCAGTTCTGAGCGTGGAATGGATTTTTTCAAAATAAAAAACAAAAGTTAACACCATAGCACTATTCATCTTAAATGCTTTACAATTTCTATTGCTAAATTTTTTCCATTAACCCCCTGTAAAATACGCAAATTGAGATTAAATATTATAAAAATATCCAGTTACATTATATTTAAGTTATAGAGGAACTTCCTTAAATATAAAGAGTAATAACAAAATTGCTTTTTGATTTGAGTATATTGGGACTGTTGAAAATTTCGGAATCGACCGAATAAAGAATCCTTGCTTTGATTTCTTGAATTCGTTTTCTTGTTATTTTATTTAGAATGAAAATATCTAATAAACATCTATTCCTCGCTGGGAGTATGACTATTTATTCTAAAATATGTATCAATGTTGCGAATAATATCTCTCATATCCAACCTATAGAAAAAACATCTTGACATATTTTGTGGTGTGGATGATGAAGAAAGACAAAAAGTTGAAATATTTTATAAGATGGTTTTTCCTTTTCTCTGGGATCCCAGAATAAATTTGGAGAAGAAACGACTTGTTTTAAAAATTTTAGCCCTAAAAAAGTTTCTTATCGACGAGATGTCTTTTATATCTCAGTCAAGTCATGAAGCCTACAAGTTTGGTCATTTCTTCACCAAACAATGTAGAAGATGAAAAGTTGAAATTTGTTATTAGCAGACGTTGAGTTTGTCTAACATTTTCTTTCTTCTTGGCTATGGGGAAATAGCAAAAGTAGTATTGATTACACACTTGTCTTGATAAATTTAGTTATACTCAATTATCATTTAACAATTTACAGGTTGTAATATTGTTGTATAATATTAGGTTGAGGAAAAAGTAATTTTGTATATTCCGCTTTATTTCAATGTCTCATAAAAATAGATCACTCGGTGCAAGGTCCGGACTATAAGGTGGATGTATGAGAACTTCCCATCTGAGCTCTCAGAGCTTCTGGCTTGTCATCGAAGAAAAATGCGGTCTGGCGTTGTCTTGATGTAAGGCGATTCCTTTACTATTCGCCAATAATGGCGGCTTCTTTTAGATTTCCAAAGTTTTTTTATAACCAGACGTCTTCAGATAGTTTAAAACTGTTTTATGGTCGATGTTAAAGTACTTTGGGATAATTCAACAAATAAAATGACAATTTACGTTCATGCTGTCATTTTGCTGTCGTTTGAATTTGGAAATCTAAAAGAAGCCGCCATTATTGGCGAATAGTAAAGGAAAACAAATTTCAACTTTTCATCTTCTACATTGTTTGGTGAAGAAATGACCAAACTTGTAGGCTTCATGACTTGACTGAGATATAAAAGACATCTCGTCGATAAGAAACTTTTTTAGGGCTAAAATTTTTAAAACAAGTCGTTTCTTCTCCAAATTTATTCTGGGATCCCAGAGAAAAGGAAAAACCATCTTATAAAATATTTCAACTTTTTGTCTTTCTTCATCATCCACACCACAAAATATGTCAAGATGTTTTTTCTATAGGTTGGATATGAGAGATATTATTCGCAACATTGATACATATTTTAGAATAAATAGTCATACTCCCAGCGAGGAATAGATGTTTATTAGATATTTTCATTCTAAATAAAATAACAAGAAAACGAATTCAAGAAATCAAAGCAAGGATTCTTTATTCGGTCGATTCCGAAATTTTCAACAGTCCCAATATACTCAAATCAAAAAGCAATTTTGTTATTACTCTTTATATTTAAGGAAGTTCCTCTATAACTTAAATATAATGTAACTGGATATTTTTATAATATTTAATCTCAATTTGCGTATTTTACAGGGGGTTAATGGAAAAAATTTAGCAATAGAAATTGTAAAGCATTTAAGATGAATAGTGCTATGGTGTTAACTTTTGTTTTTTATTTTGAAAAAATCCATTCCACGCTCAGAACTGACAAATTCTACTCCTAGTCAAATTACCTCTTGTCATTCCTAGACTAAGTAATTCATACTTTCATCTGATGTTACAAATTGAAATTCGATTTTTGCAATTATCGAATGATTATTATGGTAAACAATAGCTTCCATAAATTTAGAGAATTAGAGATCAACATTTTTGTTCCTGATATATACATATTAACAATAATAGAGAGCATCAAATTTGAAGTATGGCGGATAATGTATCCCTTATAAAAAACGTTCCGAGTCACACGTATTACTTATTATCACTTATTCAAAAAAAGAAAACCTGTAAATAAATCAATATGGGTGTGTCAACATAATTTGGATTATATTGAAAACCGGTAAGGAAGGCAAGGGGATGTAGCGCAGTGGTAGCGCGTTCGCTTTGCATGTGAAAGGCCCCGGGTTCGATCCCCGGCATCTCCAATATTTTTACCCTGTTTTTTTTATGTTGTCTATTAAAATTAAATTTTTTTTAGCAATGACATAGTTGTATTAACTCATTTACAGATATTTACACTAAGGAGAGTAATATCTATTGATTTATGCCCACTTGCTAGACCATACCGGAGTACTTTTATTTATTTAAAAAAAAAAAAAAAAAAAAAAGAAGAAGAGAGCTACTACTATTTCTTATCTTTTCTCTTTTTCAATGTCTTGATCGACGGACTGATTTAAAAAATATTTCTTTTTCCTTTTGTAAAAAATTGCCCACCCTCTTTGACTGGTTTATCCCAAAGTCCAAATAATAATAATAACTCTTTAGGAGAATTGAACAAATGAAATCTGATTTTCTTTTTCTTTATTTGTGAGATCTTTCTTTTGTTTTTCTCTCAGTACGTAAGGGAGTGTAACAGGCTCACTAATTTGCATACAAGAAATACTCACTATTTTTGCCTACAATTATGATGAAGTGAGGAGGAGGGAAAAAGATCCCTTGACTTTTATATGAGAATTATAAATGCTTCAAGAATGGCTAGTCATGCTTAGGAGGGGTTTAAACATTTGTTGCGGGTGTGCGTATGAGACTTCAAGGGTGTGGTATTCTTATTAATATATTCGTAATTTCACGACAAGGTTTGCATGTAACAGGACAGAGCCGTGATCGTATAGTGGTTAGTACCCTGCGTTGTGGCCGCAGTAACCCAGGTTCGAATCCTGGTCACGGCATGTCATTTTGTTATTGCTCTGGGTCCCCTAAGACTTAAAATTTTATATTCATTTTGTATCTAGTATAATGAATAATTGTTGAAAATTTTATATTTGCATTGATATAAAAAGCAAAGGCTTTATCAATTTTTAATTCTTGGGAAACGGGTGTCACATTGAAAATATGTTCTGAACTTGGCCTCCAGTTGACATAGAATATAGAAGAAACATATTGCACAGTTTATTTCGACAACTTTTTCAGCAGTCTTTAATGGATTGATAAACTGCATTATCAAAAATAAAAATTATGCGATTGATTTGGCAGTTTTTTCACACATAAAAAATATCCACAAGGAGCTAACTAGTGATAACAAAATAAACCAAGTTGATGACTAGTTTCTTTTTCTAGAAATGTTAGAATATGTAAATGGATAGCAACATCGTCTACAACTTAAAACTTCTAATACAATATTACTTTTTCCATTCAAAATCTTAATTGCCAAGAATATGATTCAATATCATAAAAGACGTCAAAGAGAATATTAATCTACAAAACGTGAAAATCAAAATGTTTAGTTGTTGTAGCTTAAATTATAACAAATTAGTGCATCTTTCGTCTTTACATTATCCCAATAATATTAAAAAGTGGATATGTTGCCCCTGAATATCATCCTTTAAAATTTTTAATTATTGTCCTGAATGCTAGAATTGCCCCTATGGTTATGAAAAATAATGACTTTGAAGAATAAATTATAAGTACCCAGAGCAATAACAAAATGACATGCCGTGACCAGGATTCGAACCTGGGTTACTGCGGCCACAACGCAGGGTACTAACCACTATACGATCACGGCTTTGCCTTATTACTTGCAAGGAGTGTCCTGAAATTACAAATTTATAGATAATAACACCACGCCCTTAAAGTCTCATACGCACACCCGCAACAAACGTTTAAACCACCCCTCCTAAGCATAAGTACTCAGAGAAAAACAAAAGAAAGATCAGATTTCATTTGTTCAAACATTCTCATAATTTCTCCCAAATGTCTTTCATTATTATTTGTACTGTTGGAATGACCCGTCAAAAAGTACGGACAATTTATTAAGCCCCTTCAGATCTACATGAGATTGAAAAGAAAAATCAAAGTTTATTATTATTGTCACATATTGTTCTTTTTTATTATAATGCGAGAAATAAATTTAAATATTTTCTTATGGGTAACTTCTGTATTTTTGATAGAATTTTTGGCAACTCATATACTTGTGACAATAATTGGGTATTTAACTTATGCAGAATACTGTGAAGGTTATATCTTCATTTGCCACAAAGAAAATTAATGTTATTTAATTTTATTCATCTTTTCCAAGGACTTGGGATTCAAGTTGAGTGTTGAACATGTTTGAACCACGTATTGTTAGTTAAAAAGTCTTGATATGTCTAGATGAATGTATAAATCGTACATTTTTACTTGGTTTACTAACATCAAAAAATATATATCATTATATATTTTTAAGATCAATTAGGGTTTATTTTCTATAATTAATTAATTTGATATGATGAATGATTATTCTATCTATCCATCAACAAAAATAATTATAGTTTGAAAGAAACTTAACGATATTTTATAAGGTCGTTCATGAGTTATATGTCGTCATTGCTTTAACTTTACTTTTATGTTACCATTTTGAGTTGTACATGAAGGAAACTAAATCAATTCTATGAATGAAAAAACATAAATTAACTGTTATGAGCACTCAAAATGAAATAAAAAACAAAAACAAAATTGCTCCTTTTATATGTATATATGTATGTACCTTACTTTAAAAATACAACCATAGGTTGAGAAGGAATTATTGTTTTCAAAATATATACTTATTTATGTGGTATTAGTATGTTTTAAAATTTATGTTTCTTTAGAAAAGGGTATCATGTAGTAGTTAAAATAAAGAAAGTAAAAAGGGTCTTTAGGTAGGTAAGTACAGGAACAGAGAGAAAGAGAGAGAGAGAGTGAACGAAATGCATTATTTTAGCATGATTTATATCCTTCTGGCTTGCATATATGCATCATAATATGTATAATTTATGCTATAACTGATTGAAAGTGAAATGATTGATTGTTTTCTTGGTTAAAATTGATTCATTTTCAACAATGTACCTACATTTGTATGTATGTTTCGTAGTTAAAAAAGTTGAATATATGTACATTGATGCCTTATGATCATTTTATGATTGTACAAACCATGTTGCACATGTAAGGATCTTTAGAGTGAGACTAATGATACAATTGGAATAAGAACCTTGTTAATATATGCTGCCTACTTATGATAATATTAGGAATGTAAATAATATGCAAATCGGGCTTGTAATAAAAAAAGAAAGAGAAAATCATCAACCTGGTAACTCTGACAATTTGATGAATGTTGAGAGTGAAGCAGCTTGAGTTGTCATGACGTTTTACTGAGCTGCTACAAGCTGCTATTCTCCATTATATATAAAACAATAATTAACTGAAATTAACTCAAACTAATGTCAGACAATTATATATTTTTAACTAATAATAATTATAAACGAGGACTTGAGCCCTTTTTGTTTACATTTTATTTGCTTTATTAACCTTAATGCATGTATTCCTTCATGCGACATCTTTACTATCAGGTAGATGTTCTTCCCTCAGTAGTAATAAAGGAAAAATGATAGCAGCTTTGGAAAACAAAAAGACCTGTTTGAAGAGCCAACTCCACTTTTTTATTAAAAGCTCAATTTGCATATTATTTACATTCCTACATATACAAATGAAGACATCAGTAATGAATAATAACATTATGTATGTATACCATAGATGAGAGGAAGAAAATTAACTGAAATTAATGTGAGGAAATTATATATTTTTAACTAATAATAATTATACGAGGACTTGAACCCTTTTTGTTTACATTTTATTTGCTTTACTAACCTTAATGCATGTATTCCTTCATGCGACATCTTTACTATCAGGTAGATGTTCTCCCCTCAGTAGTAATAAAGGAAAAATGATAATAGCTTTGGAAAACAAAAAGACCTGTTTGAAGAGCCAACTCCACTTTTTTATTACAAGCCCGATTTGTATATTATTTACATTCCTAGATATGATACTCTTTGTCTGTGGAGGAGATTACTGCCCAAGGAAGGAAGTATCCTAAAAATTTAAATCAGTCGGTCGGTCAAGACATTGAAAAAGAGAAAAGATGAGGAATAGTAGCTCTCTTCTTTTGTTTAAAGAAAATAAATATATTTAAAAGTACTCCAGTATGGTCTAACAAGTTGGCATCAATCGATGGACATTACTCTCCTTGACGTAAATATGTGTAAATGAGTTAATAAAACTATGTCATTGCTCCAAAAATCAGGTTTTATTATATTCAATTTTAATACTTATCATGTCCTGCTTCCACCTTCATTTTTACATGCCAATGGCATAGTGCACTCATTTTTTAAACATTTCTTTTATTTCCACTTCTAAATTTACACGAATCTCTTGTATGGATCGTTTTCCATTATCCAATCAATGGCATGGTTAAATGACTTTTCTTCATCCCATAACAAAAATCATTTTACTTCTTTCTTAGGAGAAACTCATATTTATTGATTATTATTTCGAATACAAATTCGAAATGAATCTTAGAAACTCTAATTTTAACCGACAACACAAGAAAAACAGGATAAAAATATTGGAGATGCCGGGGATCGAACCCGGGGCCTTTCACATGCAAAGCGAACGCGCTACCACTGCGCTACATCCCCTTGTCTTTTTTACCGGTTTTTAATACAATAAAAATAATTTTGACACACCCATATTGATTTATTTACAGGTTTTCTTTTTTTTGAATAAGTGATATCAATTAATAAATAATGAGTGAAGTGTCCAGCCGACATGCACGCAAGGACGGTTGTTGACAATATTTGTCTTTTCAAACTTCTTCTTTTTTCTTCTTCTTCTTTTACGGGCCGTGTGGTTTGGTTTTCAATAACGAACCAGTTGTTCTTAGTGCATTAACCCATCTAAGAATGGAAAAGCGGCTTGGTACATTACCGTGACGACCGATGTTGAATCTTCGCTTAAAGCGACGTTGGGTTTCTGTCACTGATTCACCATTTTTCACGTAGGTGTCATAAACAAACACACGGTGTTCAAGATTCCACGATATCATGAGGGAAAGAAAGTCAAAATTTAAAGTAAATCTGAAAAGAAAAGCAATTCAAAAGTAATGATTAACAAGTTCAAAACTTAACGTAAAAGATAAACAAATAACAACAAACTAAATGGCATCTTAGGCGGTTTTAAAAACTGCCCTCCTCACTTTTTAATCACTTATCCTTAAAGAACAAGGGCGTTCTAAAAACATCCGTTTCCCATGATTCACCCTGAATATTCATTGCCTTGAACCTACCTCAAACATGATAGCATCTGGCAATAATAATATGTATGAGATGAGAGACAGATATATTCCGTATGGACTCTTGTTGTAATCTGATTATTAATAAACTGCTACATCAAACTTAACTTGTGCTCAAAGAAAAAAGACTTGGGTCACGACTTGAACTCGTAAATAATGGGTTGTGAATAGCTCTTATTAGAGTTTTTCTAATATTATTATTTAGTTAGTTATTTATTCCTAGATGTATCATTTATGTATATATCTTTATATTACTACTCTTGATTTACGCAACAGTATGAATAAAAAAATGTTTGGTTTGTCAATCATTGATTGTATGAATATTGTATTTTTAAAGTTATATTTGTTCATATCTATGATTTTTGTATTTAAAAAATCGTTATGAATGACTTAAAGTATGAATAATATTATTGAATTGTCAGTCTATTAAAATCTTTTGAAAGATAATTACATATTTATTTAAAAAAGTAATTTCTAGCGCGAGCATTCGCATCGCGCTCTATATATCTGAATTATTTACTCTTTCAAACGTTTGTAATTTTTCTTTCTTCTTTTTTTTAAAAAAAAGGGAGAAAGAGAGAGGTTGCGTGTCTATGCATATATATATATATATATATATATATATACAGTTCTTTTATATATATATATAAAAAAGAACTGACAGATTTTATATTTATTTTTATATTTTATGTACACACATATTATTATTGACTAAAGCTCTATGTATCTGAATTATTTGCTCTTTCAAACCTTTGTAAAAATTGTTTGGTGAAAATTGGCTCGCGCGTATAGATTGAAACTTTCAATCTTGTTTTATTATAAAATTCTCTAATTTGATTTTTACTGACGACCTTGTGCGCTTTGAACCAAAATCATATAATAATTAATAGTCTCTAACTTACAAAATAGAGTTTTTACTAATTTGATATGATTGATCTAATGATTAGAGTTATGACTAAAGTCATCAATGCTTTTCTCATAAATATGTAGATTGATGATTGGAGTAATTAATTATCGAGATATTTTCTAAGAGTTGTTGCTGTTGAAAAGTTGCTATTGCGTAAAATGTTCTCACATAAAATGAAATTGTCATTTCATTAATTGAGAAGAAGTCAAATTAACCACAAAGTTTTTGTTAAGGGAAACTATTCCTTACATAATAATAATCTACGAATTCTGGCAGAAAATTGGAATTTGTTATAAAAGGAAAAAACAGCTTAACCAAAATGGAAAATAATATGTAACAGAAGTGGAAAAGTAGTAACATATATAGGCATGTATGCATGTATATCCTTAGGCCTTATGCAATCAATGGGAGATTAAGGAAGAAAGAAAACATAGCATGTACATAAATTTAGAAAGAGTTTTAACATGCGTCACTGATTGCATAATAAACCGAAAACCCCGGGAGTTGATTTATTATTTATTAAATGAAATGAATAAATAATTCATATACAATCTCTAGGAAACGTCATAGTACAAAAGACTAAACAATTTAATGCAACTTGATAATTCCAAAGAGAAACAGTGAGTGATATTTGATTAAAATCAAATTAATACATAGGTGATGTTGAAATTATTATGCATATATATATACCTAGGAATGTAAATAATATACAAATCGGGCTTGTAAGAATCAAAGAAAGAGAAAATCATCCTGGTAACTCTGACAATTTGATGAATGTTGAGAGTGAAGCAGCTTGAGCTGTCATGACGTTTTACTGAGCTATAAGCTGCTATTCTCCATTATATATACAACAATAAATAATAACATAGATGAGAGGAAGAAAATTAACTGTTCAATTAATGTCAGGAAATTATATATTTATAACTAATAATAATTATACGAGGACTTGAGCCCTTTTTGTTTACATTTTATTTGCTTTATTAACCTTAATCCTTCATGCGAGATCTTTACTATCAGGTAGATGTTCTTCCCTCAGTAATGAAGGAAAAATGATAACAGCTTTGGAAAACAAAAAGACCTGTTTGAAGAGCCAACTCCACTTTTTTAATACAAGCCCGATTTGCATATTATTTACATTCCTATATATACCATATGTTAATAACTTTTTTGCGACTGTTTGTTACCAATTCTTTGATATACCTCTAACTTTACAGCACACCAGTAATCCTAGTTAAATCTACAAATTGGAGCTTTAGTTGATTTTCAATGTATACATACAAACGTAGAGTAAACTCCAGTGTTTTTGACTACCCGTGCTCACCTTAGAAGATAATAGAAAATTTCAGTGATTGAGATTAATAAAGTTTCGCTCTTTATTCACTCTTTCGAAAAAGGCCAACAATCACTCTCATTTCAAGCTAGAACACGGGCTATAATAAATATTTAACTTCCATTAACTTCATACATAGACATTTGCTTCGTATTTGTTGTAAATCATTTTAAAGAAACAAGGAAATAGTTAATTTGCGAATAACAACACTTGCCAGACACGAATGCTTCTCACAACCCAATAGAAACTCCTAGAAACTGCCCCATCCAATTATATTTTTTGGAGTGAAGCACATCGAAGTCAAATGAAAGGCCTTAACTCTTGAGAAAAATGCTTTGAGCTCACAGTTAAGTTAGTGGTGTGTGATATATTTAGATAGATGTGAGCATACATATAGAGATTTATTTCTCAGGGCTCCGAGCTCCTGGTAATTAGTTACTTTTTTAAGTTTCATCTTGAGTAAATATCGGTGAAAGGCACTAACTAACTAAAAAAAAGAAGTAATATTTCAATATATAATTAACATGATTTGCAGCATGAGAAATATATTAATTATTACCTATTACCTCTTGTAGTAGAGGTTTTCATGGCTCACGCTAATCGATTCTCATTTAACTCTCAGCTACCAATATTGTTTCTGAGAGAAATTAAAGTATTATTTTGAGCACTATTTACATTGGATTGAGTGAAACACAAATCTGTGTTTTATTTTATTTTACATTAAATGCCTTTTTACAATTTTTTATATTTTATGTTTCTAAGAACATCCGTAGGTGATGAGACTACATTTTATGTATCCAATATAAAAATATAAAGAAAAAATTAATTCATTTTTTAAATCTCTTCACAAGAAAATTTATCAAATCAGAATTAGGATTAAATGAATTTGTCCAATCATACCTAATTTGCTCTGAGACGCCAATTTTTTATAAGCTGACTTTTGATTTTAAACACTCAAATGTATTATTGGATTAGAAGTATATTAATTTGACTATAAATAAAGCTATCTCTACGTTGAGTACAGTAGCATTTGTTCCTTAGTTTTGAACTTAATTACTGCCTGCCTGCCTGACTTCAACACCTTAAAATTTAAGAAGATTTCTACATTTGTTTTTATTATGGAATGGATATATATATATATTTAAAGAATCTGCTACTCAATGGTTATTACAGTCAGTATAACTTAAAATGTTGCAACTGACTTTTTTACAACACTTTGCAGTGAATTTTGATGAATCATTCCAACTAAAAAAGAGAAATTTAAAATCAATATTTCAAATTAATAAAGTTACAGCAACAAAAAAATGAAAAAGTAACTAGAGGGGTGTGCAAAAAAAATATTTCCTAAAAAGTAGGGAAAAGAAGGGGGAGAGTTGATACATTTGAAGAAGAAGAAAAAAAATAAACGACCTCAAATTATTATTCTGATTCCAGTAGTATTTGACTTTTTTTTTAAAGATCTACATATATTTATTATTTCGTCTTATTTTATATTCTATTATTAATATTATTATTGTTATTATTATTGATACAACACTTTCTAAAGGTTTGATGCTCTTTTTAAAAATAAATTATATTCTAATTTCAAGTATGGAATTACATAAATCACTGAAATAGATAAATGTACAAAGAAGTCAAAATTACTTTACTTCTTCAGGAGTATTTAACATTTTTGGATTTATTTAACATTATTAAAACGTATATGGGGACGGACTCATTTCACACATCTTTCAAATATGAAAGACTGTTTGTACTTTTTTTAAATGCATAGAAAGTTCTTATATACCATATAGAGGTGTACAAATATAGTCAAGAAAAGTGTAATTTTCTTACCAAAGAACTTGACTCTTTGAAAAGGTCAAGAAATATAAATATTTCAAGAGTTAGTAGCCCTTCATTAACAATAACCAAGAATGTGTAGAAAATACATTTATTGACAACGAGTCACTTAGTATCACAAAGAAAGGAAATTTATTGTGTTTACTAGAAGCCACAAAAAAAAAAAAAAATAATTCACCAGGGTCTATCTTTCGAATTTTATAAAAAAAACTTGCTGAGAAGCAGACGCCAATTCTTGAAGCATAATAAGGCATAATAATATAAGCTAGGGAATAAATGGATGCCTTAAAATAAAAAAGAATCGTTTACCTTCATAGAATACTCCCTGAAAAAAGTACTTCCATTATTAAAGTTTTTTTTTTTCAAAACTGCCATCCACTAGAGCCTTGTTGTTTTAAAAGAAGGATTGGCCTCTTCATCAATGGCTCACCTAACATAAATATTTTACTTGATTTCTCGTCCTATTTCTAGATACAGCATTTTTTAAGGTCAATTCTCTTGATATAATAAAAATAAATGGAAGGATCTGATAATTCCGAGCAGAGTCCACCTAAGTACTTAGATATACTCTGTAATTCAAAAATACTATAGATAAACTCAAAGATATTCAACTGGAGTTCGTTTAAGGATTGTAGAGAGAGCAAAATCGATCTTTTGCCCCCCCCCCCCCACTTCAACGTGGGGAAAAGGTTTAGAATACGTTGAATCTGTGGGAAAAGGCTTGAAATATAGCTGATTATGGAGACTCAGAAGTAGCTATGACAGCTGAACATAAGAAGTGAAATTGTTTTGTTGTTTTTCGGGCAAGCCAGGTGTTTTTTTTGTTTTTTGTTTTTTTTGGACCTTCATAGATTCTTAGGAATTAATCGAAATCTTTTGTTGCAATGGAAAGTATTGGAAAGAGATGACAAACTCCAGGATATCCAACGTCAAGGTTGCTCTTCGTTTATCATGATATACAGATTCTTTTATCTTCAATCTGAGATTTATCAAAAAGGATAAGGAGAGTTTTGTTTTCCTTTTTCACCTTAACATCTAATCATAATTATTTTATAAAATCAACGGTTTTACAAAAAATATTTAAATTAATAAATAACTTTATCAATAGCATTGTTACTTACACAAAAAGTAATGAGGATTATTAACAAAAAAAATCAAACACTCTTGTCAACTTGTCTTTGAGATATGATATAAAAACTGATTCTGATGAGTAAAAGTACATAATTTTTTGAGGGAGCAAGATTTTCGTTTGTAATAATGAAGACAATTTTTCATTGTTTTCCCTGTAGCTTACAAAAAAAAATCATCAGTTGAAAAGTGCCTGATTCTTTGTCCATCACTTAATGTCATGTATTAAGATTCAAATCTTACTCATTGAGGAGATATTTGAGAAAGTGTAATGTTGAGTACAAAGGAATGGGTTACACTTGTTCAAGTATGTCAAAGAATTGAAACAATTAATTCAAAAGTGTTGCAACATCCCATTTAATTCAAAGTTTGACAAAAAAAAAAAAACCCTAATTGATATCTGCTAACCCTGAGGGCTATAAATTTATTATTGATGTTATTTTCTGACTTTTCACCAAAAGTGTTCTTCTTCTTTTCTTATCTTTTGAGAGCCGTACATAAATGTATGTACACAATTATCCAAGAATTATAATATATATTATATTAAGAAATTTATATTTACAACTTGCAAGTTAAATTACTTGGATGATATAATTATTATTAAAAGAAGAAAGGATAGATATTTACATATCCATGTTTACATAGTTTTACATATGTAAGTGGTATACATATCCATTTAAAACATGAAGTAGCCTCTGGGACTTGAGAAATAAATGAGTATATATATATTTCTCTTAAACTTTAAACAGCTCTTTAACAGAATTAAGAGAGAGAGAGAGAGCGTTTCGTCAGATCTTGGGTAAATCAAATACACAAAATACACATTTTATGTGCAAATAAATTAAAGTTAAAATTTTATTTTCCTCGTTGTTGTTGAAGGATTGTCAGTTTATTGGAATGATTTTAAAAATTAATACATCAATCAACATAGGTAATTTGCATTTGTAAAATATTTCTATTACACTCTTGTGTCGACTTGAGTATAGTTGCTAAAGATCAACTCTAGAATGTAGTCGATAAATAAGAAAATTTAAAAAAAGAAACGAAAAAGATGAATAATCAGCCACACGTGTGGTTGGCACCAATGTATCTGTTGTAATCACCTATACGAAAAGCTTTTTTATATACTTGCAACCTCGACTTTCCAAAAGAAAAGGACAAATTTGCAACATGGTTTGTATAGTGTATATACCATTGATGAAGCGGAGAAGTGTTAATGCTCCAATCAATTCATAAGTTAGTAAAGAGTCAAGCAATGAAAACAGCTGAAGAGATAATATATTGTATGTATGTTTGATCATCCCTAAAAAGCTTGTAATGTATACTTGATGGCGCTCGATTTGCATCCCTTTGAGATTTACATTTCTTTACATTAAAATCAGTTGCCCTTTTAGCAGTTGAGGGACCAGACTCTCCAATTCTAAAGCCACTGCCTCGAAATGTATTATATGTATAAATGTTGAATACTTACTTTACTTCCAAATAGAAATTATATTTTGTTTCTGGGAAGAATTTGATTTGAATGAGTCCTTCTAAACATTCAAAATATATTTATATACTTTGTTAAAGAAATGGAAATTAGATTCATGGCTTAGGAACTTTTTTAGATGATATCCTGACTGTCTCTAATTATATTGTAAATATAAATTACTATTGTCAACTATTGTATTATATAATATGTAATGAATTTAAATAAAAATTGAAAAACAAAAAAAAAAAAACACATTAACTATTAAATGTTCACAATTTTATCAAAAGAAATGAGGTTTGATTTAGATATTTGTATAATTTATAAAGGATTCGAAAATAAAATATTATTAAGAAATTTTGAAGCGAATATTTTAGAACTTAAATGTGTTATAATTCATTATTTTTACTCAAAATTTGTTGAGATGGTGTGATTAAAAGTCAAAATCACTCAAAGAAATATAGACTCAATTTTTTTTTACTTTAAATTTGAAGTTCTGAGATCAATAAATATATGATATAACATCATTAACCAATCTTAACGTCGGTTTAAAAAAGAACAAATTGGTTTGTTGATTTAAAAAATTTACATGTGTAGAAGGAACACATGAATCAAATTTTCTTTCAATAAACATTGAACAACAACACCTTGATTTGATTTGTTGCATTACATAGTAGTTACACATTTTTTTTAAATTCTCCCATCAGATATCTGAACAATAACCATAATTAATTTGAAACAAATTTTATTGAATGTTTAATGGTGTTTAACTTTTGTAATGATTTGACTCATTAACTGCATTATTTTTAATCAATTGTTCTTCATATTACAAAATATAGCAGAAAATACAGTTAAGTCTCAAACATTGATCGTAAAATATGTTCTATTCTCCCCTGAGAAGATCTGTTTTCACCAAGTTTAAAAATCCCTATTCTAAACTTTACTCCTAAAAATCAAATTATCTTTAAACTATAAATTGTGACTCAATTTTGTTATTAAAATTGATTTTTTGTCTAAAATAATACTGCTGTTTGTTCAGTGACACACGGCTCAAGATTGGTGTATCAATTGATGAATTGACTGATATCCATGGGATTCATCTTATAAATTCAAAAACCTACTTAAAGTCCACAAAATTGTCCATTTCAAATTTATGACTCTAATAACAAGCAGCAAAGGATTTTTGAAGCAGTTTGATTTTGTAGAATATAATTGGGCAATATACTTTGCTAGTTTATAGCTAAATACTGGAAGGTGATGAGGACTTGGATTTGTATTCAGAACTCAAGTAGCTATAATTCAAAACATCTGACTCAAAGTATTCAAGGACTCATGACTCGAGCTGGACTCTTGTTCAAAGACTCTCAACTCACTCCGGACTTGTGATCAAAAACTAAAGACTTGTGTCTTGGATTTGATTCGAGTTATTCTATCAAAAATCAGAACTTGACTCGGCTTAAAAACTCGTGACTAGACTTGAACACATAAAAAGTGACTCATAAACATCTCAGATTCTTAGCTAGTAAACTATCAGGAAAGGATTTGGTCTAACTCCAGTCCTTTATAAATTTGAACAAAAAAAAACCCACAAATTCCGAGTCTGCTTTATGCTTTGAATGTACATCTATAAAGAAACGTACAATGATTGACAAACTTAACAAACAACACGGTCCTTATAATATTGTTTATATTAAATAGATATATGTGTGAATCAAATCTTCAAATTAGAATATGAAAAAAGTTATTTTCTTTATATTCATCAGCAAAAAAAAAAAAAAAGATTTTCATTTCCTTACTAAGGATATTTATCCATTGTAAGGAAATCGAAGAAATAAATTAATATGTGATTATGTAAATCAATTTTTACCAACCAAAAATAAATAAATATAAAAAAAAGTCTAAAATCTTTTATTTACTTTCATTCAATTTTTTTTTCTCCATCAACTATACAATGAAGACTTATATATTTATGTGTGAAGGAAAAAGTATCATTTAATTGTAATGAATGTAGGTATTAAAAAATGGAATATACATACAGTCAAACCTCTATTAAGCAGGCAGGCAAGAGAAACTGGAAAAGTGACTTCTTAGTGTTGTTAACCAATTAAACTAGGCACGTTTTTTATTTTATTCTATGAAAATTGGGCATCAAAGAATGCATGAACTGCGAAATAAACTGTATCAAATACTAATTACATGTATTTATAACTTTTTTTTGATAAAATACATATATATATATATAAAATTAGAATAAAATTAACTTTAATTATAATATGTATCAATATACATTTATTTATGAAACAAAATGAAAAATAATTTTCAATATCATTACTAAAAAAAGTCTGAAATTTCCATTTTGTTCAAACTGATTAGTAAATCAAACTGACATGTAAATATGGATCCTATCAAATTTGACATACTATAATTTCGATACATACTGTTTAAATTTTAGTTATGCATCACTAGTTGTTGTTGTTTTTTTTTAATTGTTCTATTCATTCTCCAATAAAGAGAGAGAGAAAAAAAGAAACATGGGGGAAAAACATTCATACATAGGAATGTAAATAATATGCAAAATGCCGATTGCGAGATTTTGTGGAGTTGGCTCTTCGAACAACAGGTCTTTTTGTTTTCCTAAGCTGTTATCATTTTTCCTTTATTACTACTGAGGGGAGAACATCTACCTCATAGTAAAGGTCTCGTATGAAGGAATACATACATGCATTAAGGTTAATAAAGCAAATAAAATGTAAACAAAAAGGGCTCCAGTCCTCATATAATAATTATTAGATAAAATATATAATTTCCTGACATTAATTTCAATTAATTTTCTTCCTCTCATCTATGTTATTATTTATTGTTATATATATAATGGAGAATAGCAGCTTGTAGCTCAGTAAAACATCATGACAGCTCAAGCTGCTTCCCTCTCAACATTCATCAAATTGTCAGAGTTACAAGGTTGATAATTTTCTCTTTCTTTGATTCTTACAAGCCCGATTTGCATATTATTTACATTCCTATTGATAGTAAAGATCTTGCATGAAGAAATACATGCATTAAGGTCAATAAAGCAAATAAAATGTAAACAAAAAGGGCTCAAGTCCTCGTATAATTATTTATTATTTAAAAATATATTATTTCCTGACATTAATTTGAGTCAATTTTCTGTCTCTCATCTATGGTAAACATAATGTTATTATTTATTATTAATGTCTTCATTTGTATATGTATATAATGGAGGATAGCAGCTTGTAGCAGCTCAGTCAAACGTCATGACAGCTCAAGCTGCTTCCCTCTCAACATTCATCAAATTGTCAGGATTACCAGGTTGATGATTTTCTCTTTCTTTTTTTTATTTCACACACCCCATTTGCATATTATTTACATTCCTATCCATACATATTTTACTTATTGAATATGGATACATATATTTTAAGGGTAGCGATTATACAGAATCAGACTTGTATAGAAGTGACACGCTTAAAGCAGGTGACCATTAAACCAGGTTTGACTATATATATATATATATATATATATAGTTTCATTATTTTCTTACTTTTTATTTTAATATTTCATACGTAACTGATCAAAAATATGTCTTCGAACTTGATTAGCTATACATAAACTTATAGATGATTTTTTTTTTGCAAATTTATGTATGGTGCCCTCCAATATACTATAATATAAAAATTAAGTAATTCATATTGAAGCAAATAACAAGATTAACTTTGTATGAACAAAAATATTATACTCTATAATATTCTTTTACCTTGAGGGAGATAAAAAAGTAATTTTATCAAAATAGTAAATATATTGAATTGTTTAGGACTCAAGGTTACTATTTATCAAAGCGTTTAGTAAGAGGAATCTATAAGGCAAAATATTAGAGAGAGAGAGAATGACATATTTGGTTATGTACCAGGTAACTTCAGTCCCTTTTTTCTTTAAATGATCAACAGTTATAAAAAAAACCACACAATGTAATTCTTAATGCAGTTATGCAAAAAAAAATTGATTCTTCCTTTCAAAAAAAAAGAGAGAAAGAAAAGTTGAATATCAAATATTGGTATGCCAATTACGTCATTCTCACCAACTACGTATATATATATTATAATATTTTAATGGTATGAAAAATACTACATAGATTATTAGAATTATTTAATGGAATTCAAGATACTAATAAGAGGTGTGTGTGTAGTCGATGATTGTGAAGGGAATCCCAAAATACCGGAGGAGAATGTATCCAGGTATTTTGAAAGTCGGAGAGTCGCATTGAGAATGTGTAGATATGTAACACGATTTTGAATATTCAAAAGTCCAAAAAAAACAAAAAAACACTTCACACCTTCTACATATATTATCACTTTTTTGTGGTTCTCAAGATCGATATGGGTCTGAGTGTCGAAACCTAGAGCCAAGATACTAATTTAAAAGTTTAATTTTCTAAATAAACAATCAAAAAATAAGTGGTATTTATTTTTCTTGTTGTGGATCCTTTGTGGAAGTTTTGATCTTGTCTTCTTCTCAGGTGAGATGATCTTGACCGCAACACTGCTGGTACGTATGTAGATACATTACAGCAGTATGTCACTTCATATTGCCTTCAATTTTTTTGTCAGCTGTCAATTTCTTTACTACTTTTCTTTCCATTACTAGTGGCATGTACGCTGATTAAAAATCCGAGCTGTTGTCCTACTTTTAAAAGAAGAAGAATTCCACAGTTGGGACGTATTGGCTCACGTATATCAATTCTTTTTTTTTTTTTTTTTTGTCATTCTCTATTTTTTTTATATTTAACAAAAGGTTGTGAGATACAATAAAGACAACTCGCATGCAATAGTCTCCTGAACTTTGACCTTTTTGAACATTGTTAGAGTTGTATCGGTTTCATAATTTTGACATCTTGTTCTAAATACTAAGAACACGTACACGCAGTCGTCCCATGGAAAAATGACGTTCTCTTCTTATCTACGTACATAATTGTATATATACATACAGAAGTTAGGACATTACCTTCGATTTAGAGGAAGTAGAGTGACTGAAAACTCAAAGAGTGGCTTTCTTAAGGGACTTTTATGACGTTAGTTCAATGTACTTTAAAAAAAAGATAAATCACTCGGCTTTTTAGGTTAACATATAACGTTTAAAGCGTCAGACATTTGAATTTATGCTATATTTAATCAAAAATTCAGTTCTTAATCACCACAATATGATGTTATGTGTATAATTTATAGTATCTTGTATATACTATGTCACTGTTTTACCTCTAAAATGGGCCTTTTCATCATTTTCTCACCCATGTTAGCCCTCATTTATCTTTCTACATGACTTATTATGTACGGAAACATTAATCTATGAATGAAATCATTTAATTTGGAACCCTTTTCGAGGACCAATACAGATTTTACGTACTAAAATAAGAACCAATACAATCCTAAAAACAGTTGTTGAAATATGAATATTTATTTAACACCCCAGAAGATGTAATTCATACTATCTCTCAACCTGTTTTTCAATTAGAAAAATAAAAAAAGGTCGAAATTGACTAATGATTAATTAAATATTCATTAAATGGTTATTAAAATAACAGCTGGAAAAAAATACAAAGTAATTCTTTGTGTTACTAATTTATCATCGCATATTACATAGCATGGATCGTGTATCAAGGAAGGTATTGTATCAAAATAAAGATTTGACGTTTCATGGAATTTATGGTACTCTATCAATTCAGTTTTTGGTTAATTGCATCTAAAAACCTCACAATCAAATCATTTGTCATTTATCCAATTCATCTCAAAAAATTGCTCTTTTTATGGATATTTTGACATTTTATCGTGAGGATTTCATTTAAATTGAGGACACAAATAATTAACTAATAAAAAACAGGTATGAGACAATTAAGGAAAGAAAAACAGATGATAATAGATTGTAAAGTTTTCAAGGTTATAGAGAAATAGTTACATAAATACATGGTGCTGAGCACTTTTCCTAGGAAAATTAAGTAATCTCTCGTTACTAGTTACTTAGACAAAAAATACCACTGTTCAAGAGTAAAAGTAATTAATTAATCGTAGTGCAAGCAGATCTGTAATTACTTCCACAAATATATAAATATTACAAAAAAAAATCAAAGTAAAACAGAGAAAAACATTTGAAGCCGGATCATTCTACATAATTTAAGAAAATAATGTATATTATAAGTTGTATTGTTTACTAAGCAAAGCATGTGTAATAAATTAATAATTATATACGGAACAATCAAATATGATGAGAGTCATTAAAGGATTTTTTTAAAAAAAGTGGAGGAGGTTTACTTTTTAGTCATATGACTCACTTTTTGGGATAAACAAATAGACAATTCAATATTTCTTCAGCTCTTTTCATCAGTTGACTCTTTATTGATTTTAAGCAGATGATCTTGCCTTGAATTCAATAAGAACATGACAAAACTATATGTAGATTTTTTTTATTAAAACTAACTTTTCCTTTTACTTTTGAAAATAAAGGTTGCGAGTGAGCCCAAAAAATTAGTCGTGTAATTCACCAGAAGAGTTTTAATAAATAATTTAAGTTTGTATATTGATCTATAACACTTTTCTCAGATCGTTTGTTTATTTTTATATTTTTGAAGTCACTCTAACAAAAAAAAAAAGAAAAAATTCACTCTCTGTCAACTTTTGCAAGGAACGAAACAATAACAAAACAAAAGCAAAAAAAAAACTCGCAAAATAATAAATCACTCTATGGCTACATACTTACTTACTTACATACACTTTATTCTGCAAAAAAAAAAAAAAATACAAATGTTGATTTATTAGAATGTAAATGTGTATTTACATAATAGTGACTATAAATAATCCAACATCATTAAATAATCTTTAGCTAAATATTCACTAAATCATTTGCATTATAGCCTCTAATTTATATGTAGATAGATAGTTCATACTACTATTTCTATTAAACTGAATATAGGTCATTTAATACTTAAACCCAATTGGTAATGTCTCCAAAATTCTGTTAGTCATCATGGAAATGTCATTGATACATATGTTGACAAATAGTGCTGTGATTTACTTAAAGCAGGTGACTGTTAGAGCAAGTTTGACTGTATTTTAAGTTGTCAACTTTTTTTCCATTATAGACATTGTAATAAGGAAAGGAAATTCTTCAACATTGGATTTTTTGATTGGATCACATATTTTTAATTTGAAATATAATTGTTTAGGATATGTGCATTGTTTCAAATAATTTTTTTTTACCACCTAAATATTAAAATAAGATAAATTATGAATCTCATACATATAACTAAATTATTTATAAAGCTCTATCAAAAATGTATAGAAAAGACTATAACTGAAAGGAAAATGACATGAAATAAAAAGAGGCTTAAATGTGTATGTATGATACAATTTATTAGATTTATAAACGTTCAAGAAGATAAAGTAATAATAATAATAATATTTAAATTGATATTTTAACAATTCAAATCTTGTTCATGGAAATCTTTAAGAAAAAAATAACACAAGTTAGCATACATGAAATTACATAAGATATGAGATAGGTAATTGATTAGCTAGATATATCTAATTGTTTGAATCTGGACTGTTAGTAGAACGAATGACCATTTTACATTTAAAGTGTGGGGGGGGGGGGGGAGGTTTAAGGGATTAAAGGACCTTGAAATGAAAAATGGTAACCTTTTAACTAATCAAAAATATCTCAAAAGTATTGTACCTGGATTTTTTTTTTTTTTTTAAATTCCCACAACCTTGAAAAAACGGATTTTTTAGAATTAATTAAAATTGGATTAAATAATTATTTCCTTAACTTAAAAAAAAGGTGAGATTGTGATGTAAAATTACATCACAAAGAGTTAAATTAATAATTAATTAATTAATTGTTAATATGTTAAGTCTGGCTTGACTTTAGTCATAGAGGGCCCGGATTATTGGATTCGAAGAAAAATTTAGAAATTTCATTATTAATCCTATTTAACAATGAAATATAATCATAAAAATCTCCCTAGTTGGTTGGTTGTTTGGTACAATAGAATGTAAAATTCTATTTGATTTGATTTTTGATTTTTTAATAAAATAGTTTTTATTTTTATAAAAGATTAACAAAATTAAATGATTCTTGTTTTGTTTTTAAATAAATTTGTATCTTATTTTTTTTTTAGTGAAATACAAAATTGTTTATTATTAAAGAAAGGGTAAAGTTTCAATCCTTTGAGTCAAATGAATAAAGTGAAATACACAAACATGAAACCCCAGTGTTCTGCTATGGAGAAAAATAATGGGAGTTAATTTTTTTTATATTTTTCATCAAAATTCATTTCATCCCCATTCAAATTACCCCTCCCCATGTAATGCACCTGTATAGGAATGTAAATAATATGCAAAATGCCGAGTGCAAGACTTTGTGGAGTTGGCTCTTCGAACAACAGTACTTTTTGTTTTTCAAAGCTGTTGTCATTTTTCCTTTATTACTACTGAGGGAAGAACATCTACCTGATAGTAAAGATCTCGCATGAAGGAATACAATCATTAAGGTTAATAAAGTAAATAAAATGTAAATAAAAAGGGTTCAAGTCCTCGTATAATTATTTGTTAAAGTATATAATTTCCTGACATTAATTTCAGTTAATTTTCTGCCTCTCATCTATGGTATACATACATAATGTTATTATTTATTATTAATATCTTCATTTGTATATGTATATAATGGAGAATAGTAGCTTGTAGCTCAGTAAAACGTCATGACAGCTGAAGCTGCTTCACTCTCAACATTCATCAAATGTCCTACACATCCTACACATGTACAAACGTTATTTTAAATTGTCAAAATAGTTATAATAGTTGTATTAAGTCAATAATTAAATAACAATAACTGCTGAGTTTAGATATGCAATTAAAATTAAAAATCGGAGCCTTGGTTTTCTTGAGTAATAGACTATGTATCTCGATAAATAATATATAGAATATTCATATAAACTTTTTTGCTTTCAACAACATTTCTCACAATGTCATTGAAGTTATCATCTTTCAGCCATTTAAAAAAATGGAAAAATTATATTCTAGCTGCTCTCGAAAGGACGTTTATTTCATTTCAAACACCTATGAATATTTTGACGTGTAATTTGAAATCACAGATGTCAGTGATAGTTGAGCCAATTTAAAAAAAAACATAAATATGTATCCTTCTTGAAATCCCGGAAAAATTAAATTTATTATTTGGCAAACAATAGTCTAAGGAAATCAATCATGGAAATTTGTGTTGAAGTATTTGAATGAAAATCCTTATTATTGACTACACAAATGTTAATTGTGTGCACGACTCCTCAGTGATGTGATTCTAAAGATCAATTTGGTCTTGAGACCACTCTTTGAATGACTTGATTACAATCCCTTCAAATTTCTTGGTCTCCTGGCCAAGGCTTTGAGTAGTCCAAATAAAGACTTTCAAAAATTAGTCTTGAATAAATACAAATGGTTTTGACTGAAACCCCAAATCCTCTCACTCAATGAATCCAACCCATTCGAAAATCAAAATATCTAATTTCTATAAAAGAATTGATTGATGAAAACAATCATTAGAAAAGCTACCAATAAATTCAAAACGGAGCACAATGATGAGAGTATCTACGTCATTATAAATCAGTATAAATTCATATACATATATGAAAAAATAAATGTAACTTATAAAACATCCTTTGATTATTCTATACCCTTATATATATATATACTTTAATGTCTCTCAAAACAACAAAACAATAATGAAACAAACAAAGGTATGTAGTAACATAAGGGATTCAAGTTTCTAAAGCTCTCATTGGCCTAAGGCACTTGAGTATAATCCTTGGGCAACATCTGTTTCATCTCTTATAATTACAGACTTATTATTTCTTTTTTCTTTCCTCTTCAAATAGAAAGGTTTCATACCATTGTGTTGTTGTATTCCTAATGTGGAAATAACTATGACTTTGAAGGTAAAATAGGCTTCAAGATATAGGAACAAGGTTCCAAACAGGTATACCTATGTGCATTAGACTTATTAAACTAGCTTAATGTTGATTCTTTTTTAGTTGCTTTATATAGAAACAAATCGGTTTAATACATAAATTGAAAAAATAAAAACAAATTTTCCAATCATTTCCAAAAATGTACATACGTAAATGTCACATAAATGTTTCTTTTGGTCTCAAAAGAAAAATTGGGGGGAAATATCTTTGTTTATTCATAATTGGCACATCCCTAGTTTCTTTGTTTTTCAACTTTATTTGTAGCAAAGTTAGTTTTATTTTAACTTACTTGTATAGCAAAAAAAAACAAGACTTGTACAAGACACAATAAAGGTTCCAACATACTAAGAATCAAGTACAAAAGGACAATCAAACTATAAAACTTTGTTAGTTAAAACAATATGAGCTAAAAAACTAAACTAAACTTGAAACATTCAAAGAATAATAAATAATAGCATAACAATATCAAAAAATAAGGTTTTTAGTTAACTGAAGAATTATTCAGAAGGTTTTTTTAAAAACCTGTACAACTATAGTTAATATGAATTAGAAAATAATCAAAATTTGGAGTTAATTAATTAAAATTTCTCAAAATAAAATATTATATCTAAACGTTCAAAACTAGGATTTGACCTACATAAATGGAAGCAGCTATGGTCATTAACCAAGACTTGGAAAACTTTATTCTAGAATTGTGCCTCTGATAATGTTTATAGTGTAGATTTTATTCATTACACATAGGATTTTATGCAAGGTTTTAATTTGTGAAAGCTTATATAATACATATTGTAAGGAATATTAAATACAAGTGAATAAACACTCGGAAATGACAGCTCCATTTGTTTTTTCAATAATGGAGAAATTAAAAACTTTTAATCACATTTTTTGGGGGAAAAAAATAAATATTGATTTCCAATATATATAAAAAAAGTAATCTGTTATAAGGGAAATATATTATTGGTATGAATCGGCAATTTGAGTCGATTAATGATTCATCTAAAATAGCCTAAAAATGACCCATTTAGTTGAGTTACTGATATATAAGGTTGTCAAATATCTCCCTTCCGCCTTTTTGTCTTTTGAATTTCGCGGCTATGTACAAAGTGCTACAGAGCTCGTATCTGGCAATACATTACATCATTTAAAAGGTCTTGACATAACCTACAAAACGACGCTAGGCATGATTAGTTTGGATATTGCATTCAATTATTGAGTTCACTAACGCCGAAATTCGCGCTATTTTAAAGTTTTCCTTCATTAAAGGCAAATCCGCTAGAGAAACGTTCTGTGAGATTAATGGTGTTTTGGGGGATGGTACTCTATCACTTCGAACCGCGGAGGAATGGTTTCGACGATTCAGAGCCGGTAAAAACGACACCATATCCATATCCATGGCTCCCATATGACCAGACGCTTAATTCTACCATCAACTGCGAACAACTGAACCGCTTGAAGCAGGCGATCGACCAGAAGCGCCCAGAATTGGCCAACAGGAAGGGTGCAGTGTTTCACCAGGACAACGCCAGACCTCACACTTATTTGATGACTCGGCAGAAGCCACGGGAGCTCGGATGGGAGATTTTATCGCATCCACCATACAGCCCGGACATAGTGCCAAGTGATTATTACCTGTTCCTGTCCATGGCGAACGCCCTTGGTGGTGTAAAGTTGAACTCAAAAGAGACTTGTGAAATGTGGTTGTCCGAGTTCTTCGCGCATAAGGAGGGAGCTTCTACTACAAGGGGGATATTATGAAGTTGCCGTCTAGATGGAAACAGATTATCGAACAAAACGGCGAATATTTGAACTAAATCCAATCTCTATAACCCTTTTTATAAAGCATTCAATAAAGGGCAAAAAAGCGGAAGGGAGATATTTGACAACCTATCCTTTGCTTATTCTAAAAACTGAAGAAACAATGAAAAAAAAAAATAACATTTCCTTTCGGACTGCCCTGTCCTTAGAAAAATAATTGACTTTGACATTCAAACACGCAGCTCTAAAAATATATTCATGCCCAAGACTGGATGTAAATATTTTTAAAAGAATAAACATCCTTTGTCAGCAAAAAAATTATTTATTCACTTTTTTTTATTTTATCATTAGTTATATTTATTTATGGTTTTTATAAATAGTGTATGTATGTACCTGTATAACGTTAGAAGCTTTATCAAAGTCATTTATCGCGCATTCACCAATTACACAATGGTATTTTGTTTGTATGAAGAATGACACAGTATTTTTTTATTTTATTTTTAGTGTTCTATTCATGCCATTGCAGAATGATTTGAGCATCGCTTTCCTAAACTTAAATTGTATTTTATTAATAAACTCTTAATAAAGGGCATAAGATTTAATTAAGTTCGTAAAGGTTCCATTACAAAAATTTGATTATACGTCGATCTAAAATAAAAAATAAAAGTTTCATTTGTCATAATTGAAAAAGGCTCTTCCTTTTCAGTACAATTAGGCCTACCTCAAAAATAAAAAATAAAGTGATTTATATATTACAATGTATGTATGTATTAACCATACTCTGATTCAAACCTTAAGTAAGCAGATCTACTCATTCATAATTAAACAAAGACTAAATTTGTTACATACCATATATATACATAACGTCTATTTATTATATAATTTCAACTTACATGAATGTAAGTTAATAAAAGATTTAGATAGACACGTTCTACAATTTGAGTTAAAAAGTAAAAAAAAAAAACCATAGAAATGAATTATTTATACATAAAACTTTTCTAGAATAAGAATCTGAAATAATGGAGAAGACTTGATGTTAAATTAGTTCATTAATATTATATAACATAAAGTAATCACATAGAGCTAATCAAAAACTATGCATTTATATACGTATATGTATATATAAGTATCTAGGTATATAACTTTAAATTTGTTTTTAATACCTAACCAAAAAAAAAAAAAAATGTACTTATTATCCATGTCACAATGAGATCTTGTTTATCTCTTTCAACCTTTATTCATAGAAATAAAAAAAGCTTTAAATTAACTCTTCTAGTTCCTTAATTACATTTTTTTACATTCCATGAAACGTCAAATCTTTATTTTGATACAATACCTTCCCTGATACACGATCCATGCTATGTAATATGCCATGATAAATTAGTAACACCAAAAATTACTTTGTATTTTTTTCCAGCTGTTATTTTAATAACCATTTAATGAATATTTAATTAATCATTAGTCAATTTCGACCTTTTTTTATTTTTCTAATTGAAAAACAGGTTGAGAGATAGTATGAATTACATTTTCTGGGGTGTTAAATAAATATTCAGATTTCAACAACTGTTTTTAGGATTGTATTGGTTCTTATTTTAGAACGTAAAATCTGTATTGGTCCTCGAAAAGCGTTCCAAATTAAATGATTTCATTCATAGATTAACGTTTCCGTACATAATAAGTTATTTAGAAAGATAAATGAAGGCTAACATGGGCGAGAAAATGATGAAAAGGCCCATTTTAGAGGTAAAACAGTGACATAGTATATACAAAATACTATAAATTATACACGTAACATCATATTGTGGTGATTAAGAACTGAATTTTTGATTAAATATAGCAAAAATTCAAATGTCTGACGCTTTAAACGTTATATGTTCACCTAAAAAGCCGAGTGATTTATCTTTTTTTTAAAAGTACATTGAACTAACGTCATAAAAGTCCCTTAAGAAAGCTACTCTTTGAGTTTTCAGTCACTCTACTTCCTCTAAATCGAAGGTAATGTCCTAACTACTGTATGTATATATACAATTATGTACGTAGATAAGAAGAGAACGTCATTTTTCCATGGGACGACTGCCTGTACGTGTTTTAGTATTTAGAACAAGATGTCAAAATTATGGGACCAATACAACCCAAACGGTGTGTGAGGTTCAAAAAGATTCTAAATATTGATAGATCGACATATCCGATAGGAAATGAGACAACCCTTAGGTTTGCAATCGACAATGTCTGGAATTTGTGTATGAATTAATTATATTATTGAGATAATTTAAAACTCTTTAAAATAATTCAAAAGTCTAAATTAATAAGGAAACAAATTTTTTTTAGATGGTCTTTGTTAGAACCTGTAATTTTTTGTTTTGGGGAGATGAAGAAATTCGTCATTGAATCCTTTATTATTATCAATGATAGGTATATTCAGTTCATTTGAAAGATACAAAACTGTTTTCACTGATTTGAAAAATATTGTATGTGTACACAACTGAGACGGATGAGACACTTTTAAATTTGCCAATACAAAATGATGTGGCACTATGATTGGCTCTTGTTAGTCAATCAATGAATCCATGAATATCTAAAAAATATTTATAAAGAGAGGGATGAAGCATTTCATCCTGATTATTAGGAATGTAAATAATATGCAAATGGGGTGTGTGAAATAAAAAAAAAGAGAAAATCATCAACCTGGCCACTCTGACAATTTGATGATGAATGTTGAGAGGGAAGCAGGTTGAGCTGTCATGACGTTTTATGCAGCTACAAGCTGCTATTCTCCTTTATATACATATACAAGTGAAGGCATTAATAATAACATTATGTATACCATAAAATTAACTCAAATTAATGTCAGGAAATTATATATTTTTGACTAATAATAATTATACGAGGACTGGAGACCTTTTTGTTTACACTTTATTTTCTTTATTAACCTTAATGCATGTATTCCTTTATGCGGAATCTGTACTATCAGGTAGATGTTCTCCCCTCAGTAGTAATAAAGGAAAAATGATAACAGCTTTGGAAAACAAAAAACCCTGTTGAAAGTGCCAATTCCATAAAATCTCGCACACGGCATTTTGCATATTATTTACATTCCTACTGACTATCATCATGGAAAATATGTATCCGATGGAGTGTGAGGGAGCTATTTGCTAGCTCCTCTCTGACAAAGGTGAGACACACACAGAAATCACCCGGTACCCTGGTGTTTCTAGGCAGACTGTCTACCGGATCTTGAACTGCTCAGGTTCCTTAGAGGGTTAAGCCACGTTCAGCAAGGTCAAATGGGACTAGGGAATCATTGAATATGTATAAATAGTCAATAGATACATGACTTAATTAAAAACAAGGGCTTTCTCTTCCCTTTAGTTTATTTTCTTTACAATATAAATAATATATATAATTTTAGATATCTTTATTTTCTTTATTAGTTGTACAAAATATTACATGTATATAAATATATATATATAAAGAAACAAGGACAAATAAAGATATGTTTGACTTTTGCACACATATGTGGATAATGATCTGCAAAACGACAATTTAATGGTACTTTGTTATCTCTTACTGATTATAATTATTATCTAAACTAAAATTTTATAAGAAGGAGATATGAAAAAAAAGTAGTGAGCTTTATATATATATATATATATAATTATGTACATCCAAGACCATCTGTTCAACACATTTAATCCTGTCTTTCCTCCCCCCCCCCCCCCTCCCTTTCTGTTTTTAAATCTTACACATTATTTGAAACAATTCCTTCCATTTTGAAAATGTCTTTTTTTTATTTTATTTTCCTTTTTTTTTTTCTTTTTTTTTACATAAATCTTCCAAATTGGACATTGTTATAAGTTAAAGAACTCTACATAATAATTCTTAATTTGATGCAATACTTCTTTAGTATTTACAATTTGTTCAAAAGTGTTTGTAATACATACATATATTCTATACATACATTGAATGACTTGTATGTAACAAACATACATAATTCAAGAGAAAATCATACAACTATCCTCATAGATAAAGCAATTTTTGAATGAATTGACGTTTTTTTTTTAAATGATATGACATTCAACAAAATTTAATTATGGAAAGAATAGCCTTGGCAAAACCATGACATATAATCGCACATATAAATAGAACATTAAGCAAATGAAGAGAAAAATGATGATGAATAGAGTATTTTAAAAGAGAGTTTTTAAGGACACATTCTTCAAATTGCTTATCATCTTGGAGATAACAATAGCTACAAAAAAAAACCTTGTTACGTTTTGATCTTTGAAATGGGTGAGTTCTTAAATGGGATTTTTTGATCGCTGGCGCGATCCTTTGATAGATCGTAAATTAAAGTCCATTTATTTATTGGAAAATTGTTCAATATATTGTACTGTTTGATTACAAAACATTAATGTAACCAATCAGGTCTACATGTTGGTATTTCAAAGTAATTAATCATATTCATGCTATAATTTATTTGTAAATTTTAAGTCAAAAACAAATTTTTGTCTCCATGCATTATATTTTATATCCGTTCACAAATGAATATTACTATTAATTATGTGACTTTTGTAGAGAAAAAGTATGGTTTAAAGATTAAAAATGGAAAAAACACGGGTTACTATTGCTTATATAATAGATTTTTGAGAAGAAAAAAACATCTCCCTCTAAAAGAAAGTGAAAAAAAATTCCGCCTATATTTTGGTAGATTTTGTCAAAATATATCGTAAAATGCTCTCCTTGGAGTTAATGCTATTTTTAATTATAGATGGCCCTTATTTTTGGGTAGTAATATTATTAATATATTGTATCCCCTCAAAACCATATAAAAGGCAGTGATTGGCTGCAAGTGCATTAATTCAATGGTGCCATAAGTTTCTCCTTTTACTTTTCCTCTACAAAAGTCACATCCCTAATAATAACAATTATAACAGGGTCCATTCCATATACATTTGCTCAAAGGTTTTTAATTCAACGACAAGGGATTTTAAGAAATTTGATTTATGTACATTGAGGATTGTTTTTTTACAATTTTAGGAAAAAAAAAAAGTTGAAATAGTCACTTGATTCTTCTGAACTTGGGATTGATTCAATTTAAACAAATTAAGCAGTACACATAAATACAAATATGTGTAAATTTTTTTATTTGTAATTTACTTTTATACTAGACTGGCTTGGGGCCCTGATCTGATATTATGACCTTGACCTTAATTTTAACCATGTGATTCAAATTTTATTTTGATCATCATTTGTTCATACTTATAAGGCCTTTTTTTCTAATTAGAAATACTAAAAACATTTTTAAAGTATGGTCACATATACTTACTAATTATGTATACTAAATGCTACAAACTTTTGGTTCGATAGGTCAAAACATAAGGTAACACTGGGTACTATATCATGTAGACGGAAAAAGAAAATCAAAAAAGAAGTTTCTGGACCACAAAACCAGAATTTTTTTTTTATTTTTTTTTTTTTTTGAGGTACAAAATGAAAAGAGTTGAATAGCGAATTAAATGTGCTGTGTTTGTTTATTCCAAAAAAAAAAGTAAGTTGTGATATTTTTATTCTTAGGAAATAATAGAAAAATAAAAATGGGGGTTTTGAATAAAAAGTTGGAGTCTCTTGTTTGGAGACAAAGTGAAGCTACTACTTCAAGACCCATTTCAGAACAAAATTCTTCAAGCTCCAAATAAAATATCGACTAGTAGTCATGCTAGATCAAAATATGCAATTATTTTATCGGCATAGAGGGATGGATATTACCCCATAGAGCAGACCCGGGCATTGTACGGCCTGCGGGCCAAATCCAGCCCGCAGGCCCACTTTGAGTGGCCCGCGAAAAATTGTAGATGCCAATGTAGAAATAAAATTAATAACTAAAAGTAGATTTTAAACTTTTGGTCTGGCCCTCCACAATATTTTCTGCTTATCATTCGGCCCTTGAAGAAAAATAATTGCCCACTCCTGCCATAGAGGATAATCCATGAAAGAAACTTCCCCTCTAATATTAATAACACAGTTAATAGTTAAAACTTTTATAAATTTACTCATTGAGTAATGTTTTGAATCTGAAAGTTTGTGTATGAGACTGTTTTTTTTTTACTCCCATGATGTGACCTTCATTGTGCTAGAAAAAAAATCAATTTTAAACAGTGAGTACAGTAATGCAGTAACGTCGTTGACTGATTCTTCCACTCTACTTCCAATGCCGGCTTTAAAAAAATATCCATGTTAGAAAGGCTGCTTTCAAATTCTAAATTTAAGTCATAAGTTTTTTGTTTAAAATTTAGAATTTTAAAGTTAACTTTTTTTCAGTAAAATACATATAATGTACATACCATATATTTCAGAACCCTTTTGAAGGTTCTAACTAAAAATAACACATTCATAAATACCTATTTTCCACAAAAAGTTAATATTAATTTAAAATATGGGTTTATCTGTAGGGTGAGGTACACATAAAGCCTAAATTTTTCGCATTACCCATTGAAGAGCAGTATGCTTTTATTTGGTCTCACAATACCTAGTTAATTAATTTTCCTTAACTCATAAAAGAATAAATATAAATTTACCTTTATATGGATGAATATTGTAGTTTTTTTTTTCTTTTTTAGTCTCATGTTACAAAAGGATGACAGAGTATACAAACAAAACATTATTAATTGTATGAGCTGCTAGACTTTTTCATTTATTACATTGGTATTTGCACACTGATTTCAAATCTGTAATTCTTTTTTTTCGAGGTCCTGACGGTTTTCGAGAAATCGGTCCCTACTTTTTTAGCTTTTTTGGCCCATTTTTCAACTTCAACTTCAATTTAAGCCTAGAAGGATACACATTTTGAGCATTAAAAAATAATGATTGGCTAGTGTTTTTTATGCAAATTTCGTTTCTTGTCTTTGTTTTGACCTAAAAGGACTCCTAGGGGCGTAGAAATCCCTATGATGCATTGTCCCTTTATTAATTTTTTTCTCAAATTTAATTCATTTGTTCAATAAGGCAGATAATTGATTATGTACAAGTATAACTCTTAAAAAATTTAAACTGATTCAGTCCATGAATTTTCATTAAATACTTCTCCTTAAATGCTCAAAGCAGAAAAAAAGAAGAAGTAAATGACTTGTGTATACATTATAGCTACAAGTTTCTGAAACTTTTTCTATCATTACATTCCACAATTAAATTTAATGTTTAATTTTATACTAATAACGGTTGCAAGTATTTTTATATCAAATATATGATTATCTGACTTTCCATAACAATGATTCTGCTCTCTATAGAAAAATGTTAACGGTAAAAAGTATTAATTCAAAAGAAACTATCACATCTGAAAGAGTTGACAGCATTGGAAAAAAAAATAATGGGCCCCACTATTCCGTAATGTCGATCCCCTCATAGAAGGACTCCTCCAAAAAAATCAACTTTCTCTTTCGTTTTCATAAAAAATTGACAAAGAAGTAACTCCCAAAATGGCCTCCTTACTTAGAAATAACTTTCTTCAGAGATAGTTCTACATACCCATAAAAAAGGATGAACATTTAATTTATGATGTTATTTGAGAGAATTGCATTTGACTCTAATGGCATTTGTATTTAGTTAGACATGCATAACTTACAAACCATTTGAAGTGAACAGGTCAATGATGATCATGATTTTAATACTAAAGTACATATATATTCGCAAGTTTATGGAAGCAGATTGTATATATGTATGTACATGTTATTTGCACATACAATAAATAACTGGAATTTGCTGTTGTCTCAATCCTAAAAAATGGATCCCTTCCCCTCTACGCATTCAGTTGTTAAATAACATGGGCTTTTTTTTTTTTTTTTTTTCATTAGTCAAATAGATTGTAAAGAGTTGACATTAAAGGTACGTACATAGTTCTTTCCTTTCCTTTTTTAAGCCAATATTAAGCTTAATGTACCTACATAAAAAACACGTGTTTAAAACATCATTTTGTTATGCTACTTCTGTACTGCCTAATTTTTTTTAACAATTTTTTATTGACAATTATGTTCCTAGAATATATATATATATATATATATATCTATAAATGTATGGTTTTAAAAAAAGATGAAGAAAAGATTCTATTCTTTCAATAGGTTCTGATGCATTGAATGCATTTGTGTTCAACACACTTCATTCTGATCACCAAGGTTACAATTTCATTTAATGGGTCGATCTAGTATGTTGACAAATATGATTCTTCTAGTCTTGATACCATAAATTTGTGATCTAGGATATTTGGACTTGCGAAAATTATAGAGTTGAGGATCATTCTAAGAGGGAAAGCTCTGAGACGACGCCCTTTCTCTTTCACATGCTTATTTGAGTTCCCTAAAATTATTGTACAAATTGAATAAAGTTATTTAAATTAAAGTTAATTTCTTTTTTTTCTCTTTTTTTTACACTTTTCCAACTTATACAATTAATTATTGAAAATACACAGGCAAGAATGTATATTGTTATCTGTTAAAATAAGCCAAATTATAGCTATAAGTTTATTCATAAGGACACAATGGTATTATATATTTTTTTTAACCATTTGAAGTTTGGGAACTTTATAGGGATATTTCGTTGAGGCTTTTTTAATAGATATATCCACCATAGACACATATGTCTAGGAATGTAAATAATATGCAAATCGGGCTTGTAATAAAAAAGTGGAGTTGGCTCTTCGAAAAGTACTTTTTGCTTTCCTAAGCTGTTTTTATTTTTCCTTTATTACTACTGAGGGGAGAACATCTACCTGATAGTAAAGATCTCGCATGAAGGAATACATGTATTAAGGTTAATAAAGCAAATAAAATGTAAACAAAAAGGGCTCAAGTCCTCGTATAATAATTATTATTAGTTAAAAATATATAATTTCCTGACATTAATTTCAGTTACTTTCTCCCTCTCATCTATGTTATTATTTATTGTTGTATATATAATGGAGAATAGCAGCTTGTAGCTCAGTAAAACGTCATGACAGCTCAAGCTGCTTCACTCTCAACATTCATCAAATTGTCAGAGTTACCAGGTTGATTTTCTCTTTCTTTTTTTATTACAAGCCTGATTTGTATATTATTTACATTGCTACATATGTCAAAAGAATAAAACGTTAGTTAGTAGCACTGAAATTCTCGAAAAACCCGGTGTAGAGCATTTTCGCGTAACGTCATTAATGATAAAGGCATCAATAAAGAATTTTGTGTGTCCTTGTCTCTTTAAGATTAAGGATACAGATGAAACACTGATTTGCTTTTAGATGTCACAAGGGGAACAGTAAAATCTCTCTCTGGTTTATATTTTGGTATAAATCCAATAATTCATATAGAGTCCTACCCAACCAAATTAAATACAAACCTATTCAATTGATAGGGATTTTTAGTTCCTATTGATTGATAATAATTTGATAGTATTAAAATAGTTATTAATGTGTCTTCTTTATCATAAAGTTGTATGTATTAAATAGAGCATGTGTTTCGTCTTTTTGACAATGTTTTTTATTCAGATTTTATTTCAAAATGTGTCCACTTTATTCCATGCTTCAAATATTTAAATTCCCTTTAGTATATTAAGTAATCGGTGACGTCAGTGACAACAAAACCAACTGACTAGACTCTTTTGGGAATTGTTGAACAAACAAAATATGACATTTAGTTACGTTATAGTCCATTAACATAAACATAAAAATGTGTATCCGTGTGTATGAATATACAAATAATTTGAGTGATCTATGAGCCTACTAAAGACATTAAACTCATTACAATGTGTCCAAGAGGATCTTAGATGCAGCATCTCTATACTTGAAGATACAGTTAGGTGAGAAGCAATAATAAAATTGAAGGATTTCTTCTTTCTTTTTTTTACTTACATTTTTGTATGTCTTGAAATGTAAGTTGTACAACCATAAATATTGTTTGGTTGTTGGCTGTTTCTTTTTTTTTTTTTTTTCTTCGTCTTCGAATGGAAATAAAATGACTTACAAAATAAAGGGATAAAACTCAAATCGTGTACATATAACAAATTAAACCCTTGCCTACATAACGAGTCCCTCCGGAATTGTAATTTTCTTATGTATAAAGACCTTGAAAATAGTGGATATTAAAAACCATGAGAGAGCAGTTATATTCACAGACCACCAAAGTTAGTTAGTTCGTTAGTTATTTAAAAATACATTCATACCTAGGTATAGCAACTTCTATACGTAGTTTATAATCAACTGGGATATCAAACTTTTTTATGAGGACTCTTTAAGTAGCATTCTACTTATGTACATGGGTAAATACCAAATATGTACATGACTACAGACTTGATCACACCCCTATCAGACACACACACACACAGTAGACTATTATCAAATTGTTCATTAATTAATGAAAAAAAAAAAAAAAAACTTTATAAGAAGCACAAAAAAGACTTTTTCCTCTGGATTATGAGGATTTATCCTACTAAATATCAAACCCCGTCTCAGAAGTTGACAACTCGAGAGTACCTAAGGAATGCTGAATTTGTGCAGGAAAATAGGTACGTCCTAAAACGTGTCCGGTAAACTAAGTTTTTCCGTTAAGGCACTATTTCTTTCATTTTTGATAATGGAAATAATCACGGAATAGTTAATTCCTTGCTAAATTGTTGCATGTAAATAAATTGATCATTCATTCATTCAAAGAAAAGAAAATCCTGTGACAAATTGAATCATCAATAAATTGCTAATTATTATTATTGACATTCCCCCGCCCCTCGATAAATTATAATGGGAAGAAGCCACCGCTTAGTTATAAGTAGGAATGTAAATAATATGGAAATCGGGCTTGTAATAAAAAAGTGGAGTTGGCTCTTCAAACAGGTCTTTTTGTTTTCCAAAGCTGTTATAATTTTTCCTTTATTGTGAGGGGAGAACGTCTTTACCTGATAGTAAAGATCTCGCATGAAGGAATACATGCATTAAGTTTAATAAAGCAAATAAAATGTAAACAAAAAGGGCTCAAGTCCTCGTAATAATTATAGTCAACAGCCAAAAATCTTTTGGGGTATAAGTATAATAAAAGTTATTCAGTTTTGCTCACTGATTTCAAATCTGTAATTCTTTTTTTCGAGAGTCCGATGGTTTTCGAGAAATCGGTCCCTACTTTTTTAGCTTTTTTGGCCCATTTTCCAACTTCAACTTCAATTTAAGCCTAGAAGGATATACATTTTGAGCGCTAAAAAATAATGATTGGCTAGTATTTTTTATGGAAATTTCATTTCTAGTCTTTGTTTTGACCTAAAAGGACTCCTAGGGGCGTAGGGTGCCGGAGTAGGTCCAAAAGTCGATGAAATCCTTTGTACTTAAATAACTCCTTGAATATTGCATGAAATGGATTAATAAGGAATGCATTAAAGAGATTAGACCCAAAGCTTTCAAACAAGATGTCAAGCGCCCCATAAGAGCCTTTAATTTTGAAGAAATCGTCCATCAAAGTGTGTAAATTTTCATCCAATTTTGGGCAAAAATTCGCTAGAAATCTAAGACTCACGGTAGAGCTAATAAAAAACAAGTGCTATAGACTGTAGTAGTAGAGCGCAGAAGAAGACTCTGGTATCAGCTGAAGATAACCAAATTCAAAAACATGGATTTCTTATTTAATTACAATTTAAATTTAAAAGAGTGGGATCGCAGGGCCATGGATATCCAATGAAAAGAATAGTGTTCCTTGATGAGTCATGTCTCAGTACCCTTCATCTTCATCATCATGGATATGAACGGAACTGCTTTGAGGAATGCTGGATCAGTCGCCTTAATTTGAAGAAGACGGGATCGGAGTTTCGACGTGCTATAAAATTAGAGATTCATCTTCATGAGAAAGTATTTGTCATTTGGATCATCTTTGAGTACACTAAGAACAATTCCCTTTTCAGATTAACAATAAACATCGCTGTTAAGTCAAGAATGGGGGAAAGAAATGAAGACTCCATTGAGGAGTCAATGTTTGTATAGAAAAAACTAATTTCCACATTCATCTCAAAATTTAAACCGATGTTATCGCTTATATCGCTACGACGGCTCTTGTATACACTGGACTCTCGCTTCATGGCTGTTTCTAGTCTACTAACACACATCCTCATTCGAATGGACACTTTTTTACACTCATGTACCTATCACATTACTGAAAGTCCCTTAGTTTACCGTTTATGACTCTCAGTACTGAGTCCCCTTCTTCATGTCTAAAGTGGAGAACAAGGAATAATCATGAAGTGTCTTTGATAACGTTAATCGTATTCTGAACAAATTCATTTATTTTTATACCATTTCCAATGAATGATCTCAAATACAAAATATATCAAAAATATAACATAATTTATAAAATTCTTTACAAGTATAATTTAATCATCAATGTTTGACAAAGAGTTATTTGATTCAGATGGTAGTTTCAATGCTGATAACATAATATGATTTTGATTTTGAATGCTCAGATGTGATCTCTTTCTTTTCATATAAACTTTATAACTTAAAAATACGAAATATGTAATTAGAAGGACGATCATGACAGTTGATATACATATTAAGGCGGGTTTAATCCACGAAAATATCTTGAATGGAGCATTGGTTATATTTGCTGAAAGGTTTATAATTGAATCTATAGTATTATTTGTGTCGAACTTTGACAGTATTTTTATTTTTTGGGCAATTTGAAACATATTCCAAGCAATTTTATTCGAAACTCCGATGGTTTCAGATATTTTTCTAGATTTATTCTTTAAGATTTGATGAATGAATTCAAAGTCTATTTTTGGATCTTCGGTTACACTTTCAAATGTAGAACTTATACCTTCATAACCTGCAGGGAGCATTCTATCTGGATGAAATGTACAGTTTTCATCTAAATTAATTATCTGATTACCAATATATGTGCTACTAAAAGACGATCTATTTCTGCAAGCTATAACTATCGTTTGTTTAGTGGGGGAAAAATGAATAAATGGTGTATCTGAAACCTGTATTGCTGCTTCTGTGATAATTCTAGGATGGCACAGTTTATAAATATTTGATCCAAATGCTCAATTTAGGAGCTGTTAGTGACGAGCAGGGAGATCGTTTTCATCAAGATATTAAAAAAATGGAAACAAAATATAAAGGGTTTTGGAATTCAAGCATGACGGGAGATTATTGTTGGATGTTGTATCGTAATGAGTCTGAAAAGAAGTTCAAGCGTAAATCTAGTACCAAACATCTATGATCTCTTTGAAATTATATTTTAAATCTTAAAATATTTATGTACAATATGTTATATATGTTGATAAATTAAAATATTTAATCTCTTCAATATAACAAATTCATGGAAAACATAAAATTCCTAATTAGAAATGGTATAAAAATAAATGAATTTGTTCAGAATACGATTAACGTTATCAAAGACACTTCATGATTATTCCTTGTTCTCCACTTTAGACATGAAGAAGGGGACTCAGTACTGAGAGTCATAAACGGTAAACTAAGGGACTTTCAGTAATGTGATAGGTACATGAGTGTAAAAAAGTGTCCATTCGAATGAGGATGTGTGTTAGTAGACTAGAAACAGCCATGAAGCGAGAGTCCAGTGTATACAAGAGCCGTCGTAGCGATATAAGCGATAACATCGGTTTAAATTTTGAGATGAATGTGGAAATTAGTTTTTTCTATACAAACATTGACTCCTCAATGGAGTCTTCATTTCTTTCCCCCATTCTTGACTTAACAGCGATGTTTATTGTTAATCTGAAAAGGGAATTGTTCTTAGTGTACTCAAAGATGATCCAAATGACAAATACTTTCTCATGAAGATGAATCTCTAATTTTATAGCACGTCGAAACTCCGATCCCGTCTTCTTCAAATTAAGGCGACTGATCCAGCATTCCTCAAAGCAGTTCCGTTCATATCCATGATGATGAAGATGAAGGGTACTGAGACATGACTCATCAAGGAACACTATTCTTTTCATTGGATATCCATGGCCCTGCGATCCCACTCTTTTAAATTTAAATTGTAATTAAATAAGAAATCCATGTTTTTGAATTTGGTTATCTTCAGCTGATACCAGAGTCTTCTTCTGCGCTCTACTACTACAGTCTATAGCACTTGTTTTTTATTAGCTCTACCGTGAGTCTTAGATTTCTAGCGAATTTTTGCCCAAAATTGGATGAAAATTTACACACTTTGATGGACGATTTCTTCAAAATTAAAGGCTCTTATGGGGCGCTTGACATCTTGTTTGAAAGCTTTGGGTCTAATCTCTTTAATGCATTCCTTATTAATCCATTTCATGCAATATTCAAGGAGTTATTTAAGTACAAAGGATTTCATCGACTTTTGGACCTACTCCGGCACCCTACGCCCCTAGGAGTCCTTTTAGGTCAAAACAAAGACTAGAAATGAAATCTCCATAAAAAATACTAGCCAATCATTATTTTTTAGCGCTCAAAATGTATATCCTTCTAGGCTTAAATTGAAGTTGAAGTTGGAAAATGGGCCAAAAAAGCTAAAAAAGTAGGGACCGATTTCTCGAAAACCATCGGACTCTCGAAAAAAAGAATTACAGATTTGAAATCAGTGAGCAAAACTGAATAACTTTTATTATACTTATACCCCAAAAGATTTTTGAAAGTTCAAATTTGTAGACCTGTGTTATTTATTAGTTAAAAATATATAATTTCCTGACATTAATTTCAGTTAATTTTCTTCCTCTCATCTATGTTATTATTTATTGTTGTATATATAATGGAGAATAGCAGCTTGTAGCTCAGTAAAACGTCATGACAGCTCAAGCTGCTTCACTCTCAACATTCATCAAATTGTCAGAGTGGCCAGGTTGATGATTTTCTCTTTCTTTTCATTTCATACACCCCATTTGTATATTATTTACATTCCTAGTTATAAGTAACCCTAAGCATTCAGCAGAAGCTGATTCCAAGAAGTATTTTTCTGATAATTTGCTGACTGTTTGGGCTTATCTCCATTTTGCCCTTGGAGAAGAGGCTTTCACTTAAGGAACTATTTGAAAGAAGTAGGTTTGTATATATTTGAAATGATCTTTTTGATTCGCCTAGCTGTACAAGGTATGGAAGAGGAATGGAAAAGTAGGGAGTTAAACAAAGTCTTAGAAATGGACAAAAGTATATATGGACGGCAAAGTGAGCTCAAGGTTTTCAAAAGGCACTGAAGTCCCTTTCCTTCTCCTATCTATTGTCAAGATCCTTTAAATAAAATCTATTAACGGTGATATGACAAACATAAATCTCTAGTATGTTAGTTTATTATGCTAACATGCTTATTTATAAATATTTTTAAAATATTCAAATAGAATTAATGCACAAAGTAAACCTTACAGAGTCCCTTTACAATATGCATGATTAATCTGTGTCTTTTTTTTTAACAAAATAAAATAAAAATAGGATAAAAAAATGTAAAATACTATATTTTCAAGTATACATTGGAATTGTATCTTTGTATGCTCAATAAAGGGATATTTTTCTTACTCTGCTCAAAGGATACATGCATTGAAGTTCACTCATTACTCCTATTTTTATATGCGTGTGTTAGGCTGCATGTCGTATAATTTTTGTGTAGAAATGGTGGCCTTGTTATTAAAATATATATATATATATATATATATATATATATACAATTAGTATATTTGGAAGACAATGTGAAGTTAGAATAGGGTTAAATATATATTTACATGTACAAAATATGTATGCTCTAAAATATGGTTTAAAGTATACTTTATAAAAAAAGTTGGACTCGCTATAGAGTGAATTAGACTCAAGGGAAAGAGTGGACGATCAATTGAAGAAAATTATGTTTTTTCATTGTCTTTTCGGATTGACTTTACTTTGCCAGCTGTATACATGGGTCAAATTTACATCAGTTACATTCATTACAAATTATCATAATTAGCGGATCCTTTCAAAAATATTATTATTATTCAACGGTTATGTGTTGTGAAGTTTCTTCTAAAAATCGTTCAGCCACTGATATTAAGTCTCAAGGCTTCTCCTCCATGAGAATGTATTTTAGTTTTTCATATTGAGAAAAATATAAGGGACTTGTGGATGAATGCCACTAAATGATCAAATTGCACTCCAACCTTTAGCTCGAGAGTTTACACAGTAATAAAATCAACTCTTTTATTCAATTTATTATGAGTTTGATGATATTAAGTATGAAGTATATTTTAATTTTTCTTTCTTACACAAATAATTTATTTTATTTGTTCACATGGAAGACTCAATGTTTGTTTTTTTTTTGACAGGGGTCTCTATACCTGTTCATTTCAATATAGGAATAAGAAAGTTCAATATGGGGATAAATAATAAAAAACAACATTCAGGAAATTTAATATCATAATACATTTTATAATTAATGAAAATAAAAAAATTGGATTGGGCATAGGACTGTAAGGCATCTTCAATCCTGGAGTGGGCCGGAGTATTATCAATTACATGCACTACTGGCCCTCCATATAAACCCATTCCTTTTCTTAAGCATTCACATTTCCACGTCATTGTTGTATCGTTTTTGAAACTTCCTCGTTTCACCTAATGATGAGCAAGCCACAAGGGACCAATACATCCAATAACATGAACCTTGGCCCCTCTAGAAGCTACTGCAACTGTAGAGCATCTGCTTCTACGTAGTGAACGACCCACTGATTTTGAAATATAGAGATTAAGGTTAGTCTTGTCCTTAAACAAGATTGGTAAATTTTGAGACTGATCGGACAGTAAGCATTCAACAAAATCCTTACGTTTATTCCCTTATTGAATTTGCTTATTTCGATATTGAACTTGAAAAGGTATAGAAGGAAGGTGGCGCTTGATTGTTGACACGATTTCTACTTTATTTGACAGTTATAAGATCAAATACAAACTGAAGCTCCCGTTTAGCCGAAACCGTAGAACAACTAATGAGAAAGTAATCACTTCTGCATTTGGATCATCCTTATGCTAAGGATCATTTGTCATCAAATAGAAGATATATTTTTTTATCAGGATCACAAAGCTCAAAGTTTTTTCTCTTCAAACTACATATATACTAGAGTTTTATACCAAAATCTCCTGATATGAAAGTGCTAACCCATGTGTCATTCTCAAAATGTGCAAATTAATTAGTGGCAAATAAAGTACTATCAACAACAACTCATGATAATTTTCAAGAGTAAAGGTCTCAAATATAGAACCATTCTCAAAGAAAATGTAGTTTGATTATCTGTAAAGGTTACTGAAAAATAGTGATAATATTATTTAACATTTTAGGATCAATCTCTTTGCAAAACGTGTAGATTAGAGATTATTTTATGAATGAAGATCATCAAATAAGATTTTTTGCCTTGCAAATAATCAAAAAATTTAGAATCCTTTGGTCAGTTGCCACAACTAAAAAAGTGCTAAAATTAGGGTATATTCAAATTATTTCTAAAGAATCCATGTGCATTCGAATTAAAATTTATAAGATTGTTTTAAAATCATTTCATTTATAAATTACCATGGATTTGTTTAATTTTACTAATCCTTTTGAATATCATCATTCTTTCCCTCATTTACATTCATAAGATAAGGACTTAATATTCAGCAATTCACTTTCATAAAAAATAGAGAAAATTATATTAAATTCTTGTTGAGAATAATGATATCATCCTTAATTGTGAATAAATTAAGAAAATTGAATTACAACTCTTGTAGTAATTTATTTTTGAACCTGAGTCCTTTCTTATGAAGCTCCAGGGATGTATTACAAATACTTTTCAGATTTGCTTATAGTTTTTCAGAGTATGAATCTCTCCAAGGATTTTCTTTATCCTCACTGAGGATATTCTGAAGAAGAACAACTGATGGTATTTCTTTTGAAAACGGTTTTTTTGGAGTATGTGTTAGAATTTTTAAAGTATAAAGTAATGACCTTCATTGAAAGACAAAAACAAAATTGCATGCTACTTATGAATAAAATAATCATCATCAAAAAGTCAAAGAACTATAATCAACGGTTAAAACGGTCTAATGAGTCAGGCTACACCTTCAGAGCACAACTTCTCAAAAATGTATGTTATTGATGCAATGACATTTTCCCTATGCAACAAGTATAGACAATTAAACTAAATCAACACATGTATATATATACATGTGTATATACATATATATACATGCTAACAGGCGTATTTTGTCATATTTCATTCTTCTTTGCATGCCGGGATTTCATCTCTTTTCAAATCTAAGATCAAAATATTGTTTGAATTACTTTATAATCGCTACAGACTTCTTAGAATGGCCATTTTTATTACATACAAAGGCATAGTACTACGACAAAAATGGCATAAGGGACCTGCCATTTTTCTTTTCTTTTTAAAAATAATGCTTTTTAAGCAACATAACAGTGTAATAAACAATAATTTGCTCCCAAAAGAAGGGACTTTAGAGACTACATAGAGAAATAAAATCCAGGAATAAAAATATGTCAATAGATAGATTTGTCTCTTTGTTTTCCCTTGATAGATTATTCCTTCTATGTATATCTCCTTAAAACAACATTCATAGCTCAAATGGTATTTTCATTTTTAATTCTTAAATTTATATTTTTAATTGCTTTGTATGTTATATCTACCTCTGTCTTTTTCAAAGTAACTACTCGTAGATATAATTAAAAATTGTTTGGCAATGCTTTATCCAATAAATGTTACTCTTTAAAAACGGTTATTGATTTGATATCGGATTTCATTAGTATTTAGACTGCAAATTACGAATCTACAACTTGTTTTTGTTGTGAGTCTCAAATTACTCTTTTTTCCTTATTTATATTAGAACTGACTCTTCTTTTGAGAATGATTTAGTCAAAAAAATATATCTAAAGCTATACTTTCTTTTTCGAAATTTTTTTGTAAATATTTCAATTATAGGTTTATATATATTTCATGTCACATGGCGAATCATTCAATCCTGAGAAAAAGTGAAGTGAAAGTAAAAAAGATTATTTTTTTAATGGTTTTATTTGAGAATCAATAATTCATCGATTTTCCATTCAGTTAAAAGTTAAACGAAATCATTTGAAAAGTAAATGATTGTAATTGATATTTTTTGTATTAAAAAAGTTATTTGTGCATCCATGAAAAGCCTAGTTTAGATATGGTCTCTACGCATGTCCTTAAGATTTTAATAAAATTTTGAAGTCTATGTCTGAAAATACTTTTTTCTCGGAGCTTAAATGATGCCCCTATTACTTTTTCTACATCTTGAAAACGAAAAGAGTTTTTTCCAATCCATAGCTTGAGCATGAGTTGAGCTCGGTGTATTAGAGGCTTGATAAAAACCTTCAAAAGCTTGATTTAGAAATGTTAAGAAATAAATGTATTACAAAAAACAAAACAAGAACAAAAATCACTTGAGCTTGATTTTTGTAAGAAAAAAAACTTGGACTTGAACAAAACTGACCAGTTGACGATTTGGCCTTGATTGAACTTTTGGTAAAAACCGGCTTGCTTACATCACAAAAAAGTATAAATCAATCAATCAATTCACTCCTGTATACTTATGTTACATTCACATAGCATATCTTTAACTCAAACTTAGGCAAAACAAATGTCACTAGGAGTATTGTTATGCCAACCAAAATGTCTTATTATTATTATTTTTTTTTTTGTCATCTGTTTGTGAAGTTTCAACCAATAACAACAACAACAACGCATTTTGATTCGTTCTTAAAAATGTCGAATTTCGTGCCTTCAAACCACGGACTTTGTTGATTTTGAATCAACATCACTTGAAGAAAAAACACTTCGGAAGCAGATCAAATGCTTGTAGAAGCTTACGGTAGACATGATGCTCTAGGTGGTATGATTTGGTATGAGTTGTTAAAATCCGGTGAAACAGTTGACAGTGCACGCCAAAAACGCTCAGAATATTCCGATTGACGTCATCAAGTAATTTTTCTTGACGACAATACACCGCCACATCAAGAGGGGCACTGCAATTGGTGGAGACGCAGGATTGGAACCGTTTGTTCATGAGGCTTACTCATCAGAGCCTTCAAATATCTAGGAATGTAAATAATATGCAAAATGCCGAGTGCGAGACTTTGTGGAGTTGGCTCTTCGAACAGGTCTTTTTGTTTTCCAAAGCTGTTATCATTTTTCCTTTATTACGGAGGGAGAAAACATCTACCTCATAGTAAAGATCTCGCATGAAGAAATACATGCATTAAGGTTAATAAAGCAAATAAAATGTAAACAAAAAAGGGCTCAAGTCCTCGTATAATTATATTATTAATTAAAAATATATAATTTCCTGACTTTAATTTCAGTTAATTTTCTGTCTCTCATCTATGGTATACATACATAATGTTATTGTTTATTATTGATGTCTTCATTTGTATATATATATAAAGGAGAATAGCAGCTTGTAGCTTAGTAAAACGTCATGACAGTTGAAGCTGCTTCCCTCTCAACATTCATCAAATTGTCAGAGTTACCAGGTTGATTTTCTTTTTCTTTTTTATTCTTACAAGCCCGATTAGCATATTATTTACATTCCTACAAATATCCCTTGTTCGCATCGATCGTTAAAAGAACAGCGCTTCAATTTTCACGCAGAAGTAAAAAAAATAACTCGAATAAAGGTTTGCAGCCAAAGATGGCCTATTTTTTTTTTTCTTTTTTTGAGTCGTCATCCACAAATTGCCTGAGAGATGGGCAAAAATGTGTTACTAGCCGCCATGTCTATTATTTTGAATTTTAAAAATTTGTCACCATTTTTTTTGACAATAAACATTAGAAATTGTAAAATAAAGTTTCATTTCATAGTTATGGATCTGGTACTCTCACGCTTTGAGTAAAAAAGGCTCAAGTGTTGCAACTTCCCTGGTCTTTCCTATTTTATGTACATACATACCATGTAAGTCCTCATTTATTTAGTAGACATGTATTTACACATATTTAGATATCAATATGTATGATTGTATGTATGTATTTAATTTTCTAATTTATGTATTTACATTAAACACAAACGAAAAATTTTCACAAGAGGAATAGAATCATATATATATATATATAATATTAGGCTTTTGGTACATTTAATATATATATATATATTTAGATATTTAACTCGATATAATATTAATATAAATATTTAAAGCAATTTTCACTACTCCATTCAAAGTAAAGCCTCTTAGATATTGTTAGTATTATTTTGAGTAAGATTTTTAGATAAAAATCACATTGCATAAAGAAAAAAACTTTCCTATCAAGATGGTAAATTTATATGTATGGAGTACAATCTAAGTAGTATTGTGCTTATACATATATATTTAATGTGAACTTTGAGAGAAAGAGAGTATTTAATCATACAATAAATATATATATATATATAGTTAGACACTACATAGGTAATTGCAGATAAATGAGTCTGTTTTGTTATATATATATGTATATAAATATAAATTTATCTATAAAAAGTAAACCCTAAAAAGGAATCAAAAGGATTTTTTTTGTATATACTGTGCATTAAAGTGCAAATCTATTTGTAGTGAATATTTAGTTTTATGTTTTTTTTTATAAGATAAAGTTAATTTTTATTTTTTTATTTAGATAAAAGTACATAAATTTAAAAAAACCAACAATTAAAGGTCCCTCCACGTCTTCAAAGTTCATGAAAATGACAATTTTTTTAGTGAAAATTTTGTCTTCTTTTTTTTTCATTATTATCCAAATACACTGAGATATGATGTTTAGTATTTTATAACTTTTGTTGCTTAAATAATCAATCTTTAAATTATATTTTAGGTCAATTTCTCTAAAATGTACATCTAGCGTAATAAAGGAAGAAGAAAGAGGAGGGAAAAAATAAATGTATCGTGTATAACGCAGAATCTTTTCTTCTTATTATTTATTTTATTTTATTTATATTTTGATTTAATAAATTCAGCATTAATTTCAACCAATCGTAGTACAAGTAGTTTTTAGCGCAAGCATTCGCATCGCGCTCTATATATCTGAATTATTTGCTCTTTCAAACCTTTGTAAAAATTGTTTGGTGAAAATTGGCTCGCGCGTATAGATTGAAATTTTCAATCTTGTTTTATAACGTTTTTGATCTTTTATTGAAGACTTTATAGTAAAAAAAATTATCAAAAATTCATTTGTCATTTGTTGGAATTTCTGATAATTTTTTTATTATAAAGGAGAGTAATAAAATGGAAGGTAGAGAAACAAAACGAAATAGTAACAAAAGTATGAGGGTTATTTTTTCTGTTATTCGTCTAGTTTTTGATTGTTGTTTTTTTTTCAAGTGCTCAAAAATTGACCGAAAATTGTCTCCATAAACAAATCTGAAAAAGAGTTAAAAAGCTTTTTTTGTTCATGTATTCATTTCAGTACTGAGGGAATGGTGAAATGAGATGGACATCAAAATTAAGCCTTACTTAAGTATACATTATTTAAGCTTTAAGTACAACATATCTCCCAGTTGACAAAACAAAAAAGAAAAAAAGAAAAAATTCCAAGGACAGTGCACAAATTCCCTAGTTTTTATGTTTGAATTCTTAAATTAAAAATGGACAATTAAGTCAAATTCTCAGGATTTTTTTTGTTTTCTTTTCAACTCTCCACAAAGGACACTGACAATTTGAGTTTTGAATTCTGTATAAATATAATTTATGAGTAGTAATTCAGGAGTACCAATCAACTCCAACGCCAGTCAAATATATATTTATATTTGTTCAGTAATAATACTTTTAATACTAAAACGTTCATTTCTAGAGGAACTGTGAGAAAAAATAATAATTGGAATCAAAATGGTAATAGCATGCTAAAGTATTGAATCAATAAACTACATACGTGATTTCAATTCCGTCTATTTTTTTAACTTTTCCCTCAATATTTTATTTATAAAACTTCTCTTTTTTATAGTTCCTAATTCCTTGTACGTTTATATTTATACAACTCTTAATTAAGAAATAATGCTATTGATTAGTTATTATTATTAATTGCAAACACTCAATGTTCAAAAAAAAAAAAATGATTAGAAAATAAATTTCTTACATGCGAAAAAAATCCTAATTTATAATTTAAACATCCAGTGTCATTTATCAAATATAAAAATGTAGACTGTATTTTGTTTTCAGCTGTTGTTGATCTAAATCTTTTCCCTTTGTTAGCGTTCTAAATATTGATTGGTTTAGATCTAATTGGCTTTTGTGCAACTGAAAATAACTATTCTCTTTTAAATAAAGGATAATTCTACAGTTGAGAGGAATTGGCTAATAGGTACCAACTGATTTTGAACCTTTTTTCCTTGTTAGTTTGTTGTTGTTGTTTTTTTTAGGGGGGGGGGGGGGGAATTGCAAGATACAATACAGATTATAAACGCAGATTTTTTGTTCATATAGAGAGTTGATGATAATATTTTATGAGTCGACAAAGTACAGAATTACACAAATTTCTAGATTAATTACAATCTTACTCCTGGATCATTGAGAGACATCTATTATTGTGTCCAATGTCAATAAAAATATTATTTATTATAACTTTGAATAAAATAATGGTTAGGAATGTAAATAATATGGAAATCGGGCTTGTAATAAAAAAGTGGAGTTGGCTCTTCAAACAGGTCTTTTTCTTTTCTTAAGCTGTTATCGTTTTTCCAATATTACTGAGGGGAGAACATCTACCTGATAGTAAAGATCTTGCATGAAGGAATACATGCATGAAGTTTATAAAGCAAATAAAATGTAAGCAAAAAGGGCTCAAGTCCTCGTATAATTATTATTATTAGTTAAAAATATAAAATTTCCTGACATTAACTTCAGTTAATTTTCTTCCTCTCATCTATGTTATTATTTATTGTTGTATATATAATGGAGAATAGCAGCTTGAGGCTCAGTAAAACGTCATGAAAGCTCAAGCTGCTTCACTCTCAACATTCATCAAATTGTCAATTGAGTTACCAGGTTGATTTTCTCTTTCTTTTTTTATTACAAGCCCGATTTGTATATTATTTATATTCCTAATAATGGTCCTGACCAGAGCACTATCCACAATGGAATAAAGTATATATGCAGAAAATCCTCATTGCATCTCTAAATCTCCTCAAAATATTTTTAGAAAGGAGGAAAAAATAAACCCAATCCACAAGGAGAGATTCAAGAAACGATCAAAAATTATAATCAATAAACAAATGCATACATATATCAAAGGCTGACAGCCTTCGTCGTAATAAGATATGAAAACTTAATTAATATGCTTGCTTTACTAAAAGAGCTCTACATATCTTTGTAGTATGTGTTTGTTCCCCACGGAGTTTAAGTCAATAAAACTAAAAAGTGCCTTTAACTTTTTCCATGATGATTTTTTTTTTCTTTGAAAACTTTTACTTGGGTATTGTTTGGTTGTTTGTTATCTACATATAGTAATTTCTATTGGCTCTATAAGTATTATAAAAAGGACCTTTGACTCTCATTGTCTTTTGTATTAAAAAAAACAAAAAACAGAACGTGGTTTCCAAGGGTTGAACAAAAAATAAAAAAATAGCAAAATATGTGTTGAATAGATAAAGTAATGAACTAACAACGAAGAGTTTTAATGGCTATTACAAAAAGATAAATTGTTTCTTCATATATATATATGTTCTAAGAACAAAAATAATATATTCCCACTGATAATAGTACAAATAATGTAACAAAATAGATATTTACATTAACGAAAAAGTAATAACATATCTAAAAAAAAATTACATAAATTTTTTTCTTTATTACATTCGTACAAAACCAATTTTCCTTTCAGAAAAGCATTTACCTAGAACTATATTTTGTATTATCCTATATCTCACTGCAATGCACTTTTTAGACTCATATCTTTTTGAGTCTAAGAAGAGCATCTCATCAAATCCAACCTTATAATTAATAAATACTCCCATGACAATGAGTAAAATAAAAAAATGCTGGAACAACAGATTTTTGATCTTTTTTTTTTTTTACGATTCACATAAAATGGTATACTTTTTTTTAAAGATCTATTAACTGATTATATCCGCACTAAATATATATATATATATTGATTCATTTATACATACATAAATACCACGTGTTCATTCAAAATGAGGAAAAAATTTTACGTAGCAAGGGGCTGTTCATTTCAATTTGATATTTTTGTGTTTTTCAATTATGATTTTTAATATTCTTTTATATGTAACTAGCTTGTTATTTCTTTGTGGATATTTTCTAAGGCATTTAACATCTGCATATATATATATATAGTTATTGGTTATAAGGAGAGTATTATGAGATTTAAAAGAGCATATTTAAATTTAGGAAACACTCTAACAATAATAAGTCCTAATATTATAATTAATCTTTAAATATAATATTTTATTATATTTATGGAATTTTGAAAAAGTATAAATTAAGATTATCTAATTTAGGTCAAAATATGTATTAGAGATCCTAAATGTTTGTTATCAGCTGTTTAATGATGCGTTATAAGCCTTAAAACATTAATTTTTAAAGGAAATTGGCAAATAAATAAATGTTTTATGAACGTTATATGCAATACATTTATTCCTTTGAGTATTTTTATTTCCATTTTTAGAGATGATATATTTATTTTTACGGACAGTCTATAAATTATTTTTTGTAGATATGACTCTATTACACTTAAATGTATAATAAAATAATTTGAATTTGTTTTTTGATTTCTTATAAAAAACATACTTCTTTGACTACATTTTTCAATTTTCCCTCGGGGGAAGTCATTTTTTTTAATTTTCAGTATTTTTATATAAAATTTTAACAACTAAATAGTTGAGACCAATATCTGTCATATTGTTACAGTAAAATAAATTGCAAAGTCTTTATTTAATATCGTATTGCATTCTTCAAATTTTTCTTAATGTTAGCAAAAAAACAACATGGATCAAGATAAAATCCTTTTTTTTTTCAAAAACTGTACCTTAAAAAAAATTGCTCCTCTGGAAACGTATAATCTACGGAACCTCACATGAAACCTATATCCCAGTTTTTACCACCGTGTATATAAATATATGTATATATCTATGTTCAATGATTTTTGAATAGAAAGTTCCATGGTCGGATTTAAAAGTAAAATTTAATAAAGAAAATGGAAAAATATTTTTCAAAAAATGGTTGTTATTATGGTAAGAGAAACATTATTTGCGTATTCCTATGTAAATAACATTATTTGAATCAAAGAATCATATGAGATTGAAATGGTAGAATGATATCTTTATTGTATACCGTAACTTTTCTTTCAAAAATGAAACATAAAAGAGGCTCATATTCAATTGGTAATAGTGATTCAATTCATCCCATATATATATATATATCTTTTTATCTCTCAACCTCTGCTCCAAAATGAAAACAAGGGCTAAAATTATATCGTTAGTTATTCCATTTTTCCCAACTATCCAATTTGTACAATTACAAATATATTTAATTATAGGAAATCGTTTACAGTTTAACTACAACTGATTTGATTTGAACGCATCAACGAGCAGAAGTAAGGAGTTCATTGATAAAAAAGTTTGGTTGCTTATGATCACAAGCAAGATGGCGGACTAAAAGAATGATGACCTCATATGACAACAAAAGATAGAGTTCGTTGACAAATCGGTTGTAATTGATTTAAATTGTAATTGGTCAACATACATAGTTGCCAAGTCATAATATATATATATATATATATATATAGTTTATATTAGTTTTATAGACATCATGGGATACCAATGAAGTCTTGTAATAAAATTATATTTAATGATTGAAGTAGGTGATAGAATATTTTGATGATTTTAATATCTCAGCCTACTTATGACAAATGTTTGTTAGGTTGTGTGATTTATTCTGTGGGGAATGTAGCGATAAATATATGATTTTTATAAATCATTTTTTATTTCAAGTAGTTAACATCAGGTGAGTACAACACATTTATACAAAACGGGATTTATACAACTAGGGATCATGGTACAAAAAGACATATATTTATTTATATATATATATATAAGCTTTTTGTAAAAAATACATAATTAATTATAAAAACAATGATTTCAATAACTCAATATTATATAATGTCCACGTTACCACTCACTCTTATTTCATCTACAGCAAATACCTTTATATTTTGACAAAATAATCAACAATTACGATTTTTGGGGTCTAATTATGACTTTATTTTCATTTAAAAACAATTATTTTTTCTTAATTTAAGAAACTCTATAAAAATTTGGATTTTCCCAATTGACTCCATTAATTTAATATACATTTATAAACTATTCAGTATTATCAATACTTTTCATGAAAATGGGAAAATAGCTTTTCTTGCATCTGATTTAAATAATCTGTATATTTTATGAGTTACAAGAAGTAATACATTCATTATGCTACATCGATATTGATTTACATTCTTCTATTATCAGGACAAAACTCCGAAGACAAAACCATCCCAAAATAAAACTCTACAATGACTCAAAAAACCATTGGACAAAAAAATAGGATCCAAGAGATTGCGTCCATATATTTTAGATTTTAAGGTTGAGTTCTTTAACTAAAGCTATACTCCCTCCCCACATCTACAGAGTTGCATTCACTTTCTATTCAAAAGGTTATAATTTTGACAATTTGTGGCTCTTCCTTAGAGACAAATTTAGCTCTTATGGTTAAGTATGGTTGCAAATATCAAAATTTAGAAATTTACAGATGTGAATGCAGATATTTCTAAAATGCAGAAGATTAATTTGAAATTCAAATATGAATATTCGATAAATCACCATCACCAATACATATATAGCGCGAGTCACTTTGTTGGTTGGTTTGTTTGACCAAGCAGCATTCCAATCAGCCAGGAGGACTAGGGGGCAGCCTGGACTATAAGAATGATTTGACCCAAAAATGACATACGCTATGTCTTGTTCTTCCTAGATATTACTCAAGGTTTTTTGGAGCCTTATATTGAGATCAAAATGTGATTTAAAGGCTTAAAAAGCTTATAATGGCGTCATTAAGCAATGATTGTTCTAATGCGACGCTGTTTTTGATTTCGGATTCGAACGCCTAGAATAAATAAAATTAAAATTAAGTCAAATTTTGACAGTTTATAAAGACAAAATTCGAAATGATTGAAAATATTTTACTACAATACAGGGAAGGATCGAAATAGAAGGTTCGAGATATACAACGTCTACACACTGTCTGCTATTTTAGTTTTTTTTTTTTTTTAATAGAAAACCTACAATGTAAGTACGTATTCTGACTTTGAGTATTGGGAATTTATTAGGTCATGAATACTTTTTTGCTGGCATTTGGGTACCATAGACACGTCGAGCTTTTTTGTCCACTCCCAACCTCGACTGACAAAAGGAAAAGGAAAAATTTGGAAAAACAACTTGTAGCTGCTATCCTTCCGTATTTTCCTTCTTGTCAACTTGTTAATATTTGGCAGAATTTATTATTTAGATATACTAATCATTTATAAATTCTACCATTCACAAATCAATCGTTACTACTTGTAATATGTTCAAAATTCAAAAAAAAAGGGCACGCAATCCTTGATTTAATAACTTTTTTATACGTTATCAAAATCAATAATAATGATAATAATACCCTTTTTGAGCCCATAACACGTAGGGTCAGCTGCTTTAAATCAAAAGAGTCAAATGATGAAAATCAGCTGAAGGGAGAATACAGTGTGTTTTTGTTATTCCCAAAAAGCTCGTCGTGAGCATGTCAAAACTAAACATGGCTACCTTATGTTCTTGTTATTATTTTATTTTATTTTTCCTTTTCAGTTTGAAAGTTGAGATTGGGAGTATGAACCAGCATCATTTAACGTTTTCACAGATTGACAATAGGTTCCAGGGAATTATGAAAGTTTAAAATAATTATCTATTAAATCATATTTGAAAAAAAAAAAAAAAGAGAGGGAAATTACAAAACTGCATTTTTGAGACCTAACATAGATTCTTTAAATATCATAATTAATTATTAATGAAATGAGATATCTATCTACTTTGTTTCTCCATGACTAAATAAGATAATTAAATAGATAATTATTTTTTTTTTGTAAAATTATGTACGTTAGAGACATTTTTTATTTTATATTTGTACAATGCATGTATTAGGTAAAGAGTATATATTCATTTAAAAGCTCGTTTTTGTCTCGAATTCTCAATTTTGAAATTACAAGCAAATTTAATTACTTTGCAACAACAATAAAAAAAATAACATTAACAATTCAATTACATAGTCTTTGTTGTTTTTATATAATATTCTCTCTCTACGTATATATTTATATACATACAGGGTGTCCCAGTAGTTGCACACCATATGTTTATATCTATAGTATTTTATTTTTTAATATCCCAGATATAAATAAAAAACTAACAGTACAAAATAGAGTCAAATTGGTTTTCATATTTGGGAAAAAATGATACAACATACCACTCTCTAGCGGTAGAAGAATTCAATTATAATAATTCTGAACGAGAAAAGTACATGAGGCTCACTACAGTTTGCTTCTTGGTTAAACATTTTCAAGAAACAAATTCAGTTGCTGATCGTGAACAAAAAGTGCAACTGTTAAGGAAGCATCGAGAATCGTTTTAAAGAATGTCACCATTGAAATCAATAAGGAAATTAAGACTGGAGCTAGTCAATACATCGATTTCTTAAAAGAAATATAATTTATCCATATAAATTTTATTTTATTCAAGCAATGACACCGATTAGCCTTTATAATTTTGAATTGAGCCAAGAGATCCGCCGGAATAGCCACCTCAATCACCAGATCCGTCACCTCTTGACTTTTTTTTTTCTTTGGGCATATCTTCAATTTGTTGTTCACGAGAATCGTCAACGAACGTCTGATGATTTCAAAAATGCAATGACAACTGACATAATATCAAAAGACTACCACTGAACACTTAGAAGAGTAAAGTAAGGTTTTATAATGAGAGTTGAATTAATAAAATTTCTATTGATACTTATTTTTATAAAATAATTTAGTGTGCACGACTTCTGAGACACAATATTTATATTATATTTATGACGAAGTTATAATCAATAGTATTAAGAATCTAAATAAAAGGTTCCAAGGCTCTCACGTCAATAGACCCGAATGGCAACCTTTCCATCTTTCGAATGGTAACAGATTTTAAAATCATATCTGGCATTGGATGTTAGCTTAAAATACCTACTCGTGACTCAAATTTGACTCGAATTGTTAATTAAAAGGCTTTATATATTTGAATATTTAGACTAAAGTCTTGAGACTCACAAAAATTCTTCATTTCAAATTATTATGATACTCACAAAAGCACATTTTATTTAGTTTTCCTATACTGTGATTGGATTTTACTATTAATGAATAGACATCTTTAATTATGACTAAATCAGAGCAGGGAAGAGTCAAATTACAGTAGAATTATTCAACTGAGTCTTCAGACCCGTCTTGGATACAAAATTAATAAAAGTTACTTCAGTCTTGACTCAGACACCTAAAACATGACTTCTGAACATATTTTCTTTGAATCCTTATTACTCCTAAGGTCATTCATTTGCAGTAATCAACTTTACCCAGATAAATTTACGATGATGTGATGAAGAATCAGAGCTGGGCTTTGTACTTAAGTCCTATTTAAATCAATTTTTTTGATTCAAACTTGACTTGTACACGTACTCAAAAGACTTCTGACTCGACAGGGACTCGTGGGCAAAACAAACTGTCGAATGACAGGTTTCCTCAGGTATTGAAATCTTGAATTAGATTAGTACGAAATGATTTATGAATAATAGAATCTAATATCTACTTTAGTTTCTAAAGTGAATGAACAGGAATTTGTTCATTTACATATATGTCTGTAGACTTGAATTGGTTAAACATTTGATTATTGGTTATTTTAACTTATAGAGGAATATATTGATCTTCTTTATTTTATTTTTTTCTTACCAGAAAGCTCATCTAAGCTTCTCCCATAAAAAATCCTTCTTTTTGTGTGGGTTTATATGAGACAATACTATAATATAATTCTGTCTTTAGACTGATATTTCAAATTGACTTTGTCTTATTATGTGTGATTTATTTTTCTTACAATATTTTGTATCATTATTATTCTTTGTTCAAAAAAGAGTTTGCATTGGACAGATATGTTGTCATGATTATAAACCAATCAAGAAGTTGTATTCGAGTGAATCTCTTGGTCATTATACATATATTAGATTATGTTTTAGGCTGTAATCATTGGATGGTGCTCTGTTATCAGAATAATTTAATTGATGCTCAATCATGAATTCAATTTTGCACAAATTTAATAGATTCCAATCAAGGAACTTCAATTTCCGCTTCGAAAACTCAAATACAGAATGAGATAGAAGAACCTTGATAATAATGTAACTCTTTTATTGTTAAGTTTTTCAAAAAGTAGGGGAGCCAATAATGACCCTTGGACCCTCCCCTCCCCTTGTTCCAGTGTATGTGTCAAAATTATAAACTCTACTCCAACGAAATGTCAGACACCTTCCGAGTCTACGTACTTTTGAACGACCCTTAGTATGAAAAGGTATTTTCTACATACCACCATTAGATATCAATTTAGGAACATTTAAGTCCACTCGTCAATGATGTTTTTATATCTTAAAAGTAGGGTTCTTCAGAATAGCTGTAGAATGTACTTTTGATTTTTTTTAAATCGACTTTTTAAAATTTATATTTATCAAAATTTTAGTCAATACTTAATTATCCACAAAGTTGAAGTCGTAGTTCTAGCATTTGTAATTAATTAGTTTGATTAACAATAGTAGAACATAGTTCTTCAATAATTATTTGAAAAGACATTTTTGGTCACTAATGTCGGATTCTACAATTATCTAAAGGCAATTTGATGTCAATTTTAGTGCAGAATATACATATATTGAATATTCTCATAAAACATAGGAATAGTTAGAGCTGTAAATCCTGAGCATTCATTTGTATGCTCATTTGTTATTGATTGGCAATTTGTAGAGAACTTTTTATTTTTCAAATATGTCCTTATTATTCCTTAGCTATTGAGGGAACAACATCCAGCACTAACCACCTATAATGAAGTAATACACACAATTTACAAATGAGGATTAATTAATACAATGTCCTATGGAATGAACTTAGAGTTCTTGATATAATACAATCTTCTGATAGGGATGAGTTTGTGTTGATTTCCTCTCAAAGACTGTCAAGGCATTCTCTTGTAAAAATGGTAAAATAATAGCTGATAAAGACAAATGTCAGAGTAGCTGAAATAGCTTTTTTCCCAAGGATTTGTTAAATCGTCAGGATCTTGGGCAGAGATTAGGATTTAGAAATAGTCTAAAGGTTTCCACTTTTTTTTAAAAAAAACGGGAAATTTGAGCGTTATTTTATGTTAAAACTATTATTAAATTTGTGTACATAATGTACAAGATATCAAATACAATTTTTCTAATCAGCTGATTATGCCATAGTTTTCCAAACAATCTTGTTCGAAGATACAAAAAATTTGACTAAAAACAATGCATGCACTCTAAGGTACTAGATTCAAACTGTAAAAAGAACTTTAAAAAAAAATATTGTGATATTATGAAATCCTTTTTTTAAACTTTTGTAGCTACACTTTAGAGGAAAAGGGTAGAGCAAAACTTTTTTGTTATCCTATGATTATGATTATTATTATTTTGCTAAATTCATTCAGTCTATTAAAGGGGATTAAAAAAAAAAAATAATGCATTTACTTAATTCGCTAAGGATTTCGTTATAAAAAGTTTTTTTTTTTAGTTTTAGTTTTAGTTTTATATAAATTTTTTTGTTTTATTTTAAAACATGAGTCTGAATTAATAACAAAGATTATTATTATTATTGTTATTAAACAAACTTTTAATTAAAACAATTTTCTTCAATTACAACTCGTGGATTTTGAGATTATAATATTTACGAAAGGTTATCATTGTTTTGATTATTATTATTATTATTTATTCAGAATATAGACTACAGAGGGCGTTGTTTGTCACTTACAGATACCATTTTATAAAAAAAAGGAAAGTGAAAATCCGTCAATTGTATCCCTTAAACATGAAAACAATTCCTATTTTGTCAGATGTAGATGACTTTGGATATTATTAATAGTTTTTGTATGATTGATATATTAAGTTACATATTTCTTGCTTAGCTCTGAATACACCTACTATTGGATACAGAATAGATCAAGGGAGAGGGGACGTAATTGGCAAATCCGGCATCATTTTATGATTTTTCCACCTTTTTTTTAAGGAAAGGTTGAGAGATCAGGCAGGAACTGTCTTTCTATCTCTGAACTCTTCCTTCTAAAAGAAAATAAGGCCCAAAATTTAATTGATAGTAGGCAACCTTTACCAACTATGTACTAATTACAGGAAAAGAAAAGGGAAAAATTCGACAGCGGACAAAAAAGTACATGAGAGTGGATTATATTTTAAAAGTACCATTGTGACATACAATAAGGATTGTTGTGTAATAATTACATTGTCGATTGTTTGTTTGTTATTTCTTCTTTTTCCTTAGCAACTTTGAATTTCGCGCCACACATTTGTAGACAACTTTTTTTGATCAGACACAAATCATAATTGTAAACAAAGGAAAAGAAAATGTCTGACAAATAATTTTATTATTTTCTAAATGTTGTGAACGTCAATCTTTCAAACTCGGATATGTTTTGAATACTATAGGTAAAAAAAGAATAATCTAACCTTTGTTAAGTAAATTACTATCGACTGATTTTTGACACTTTGATAGAAGTGACTGGGATAGGGGGATTTACTGAACGTATATATATATATGTTGATGTGAGTCCATCAGCTAATATGAAGGTATAGTTGTTACTATATTAACTTTTTCATAAAATCAGAGTTTCTACTAATAATATGTTCTACTTTTTCCTACACTTATAATCAGTGTACCGTATGTCATAAAGGTATTTGCTTCTCAAATACTATCTATATACAGGCTAAACTAAAATTTAAACTAAAAAAAAAAAAAGAAGTTAATTCCGTTAATGAACTATGAAACTGTCACTTAATTTTCTTCATTAAACTTTGAAGAGAAAAAAAAAAGAGTAAGAAATGAACTGACCTCTCGCAATACGCCTTGTAAAATATTGAGTCTGCTGTTAGACTGGGGTAAAAAAGGGCTGATAGAATAGAGTGAATAGTAAGGAAAAGGAATAAGAGGTCTTAAAAGACCTTAAAGTTGAATTATTAAGGAAAAATTGATGGACTCCAGGAAAATATTTTTATGAAAATAGAGAACAGGGGTAAAATATTTATCTAATGTCCAAGGAAATTCTGTTGTTGTTTTTTCTTGTCTTCATATATGGTTTTAAACTTATCCGATCCTTATACAGTTTATCCAAGTCGTACATTCTTTTCTTTCTTCTTTACCCTATGTTGCATTCCTATTGGTCTAAGTAACAAGGCAGCATCCGTTCCTCACTTATTTCATGTTTTGTCCCTGAGCTTAAGTTATGAATTCAGAGCAAAATGATGGTTGATAAACATGTGGTTGAGGCAAATGCCTCATGATGTTTGATTAATCAATCATCCTGTATTTAATTTATAGTAGTGTAGATACTATTGGTTATGGGGGGGGGGGGATTGGTTTCTCCCTTCACAATTTTGTATTTCCAGCACGTGCAACTGAAGGAAGAGAGGCCGTAGAGAATGATTTTCCTTCACACTAACAATATATACTTATTGGATTAAATTCCGTATGAATGGTTGCACTGCATAAAATACAGTTTTAAATGAAGAGGTTTCGTGTTATTAATTTATTTGAATAATCAATTTGAATAGACCTTATTACATTACAAAGTTATATGCAATAACCTGTTTGTAATTTATTTGAAAGGAAGTTGTTGATGATAGAATCTATGAACAATTGGATTCCCCTGGTATCAACTTCCTATGTTATTTTTTTATTTTTTTTTGCCTACTTTTCTTTCCCATAGTTATATATATATATATATATATATATATATATATATATAGAGAGAGAGAGAGAGAGAGAGAGAGAGAAGGCTAGCTACCGTAATATACTATTTTCTTTATTGAGAGTCGAGGTTGTGTGAGAGCAAAAAATCTCAAAATATATACCTTGTAAATATTCCTACTATTAAGTATATAAAAAAATTGTCAAATAGTTGAATCGAATGACGTAATTGGCTACGTACCCTTTATTTTTATATTTTGTTGAAGGTTCATACTAGATAATATAAAGGAACTATTGCGATGGTTGTAGACCTTTTAAAAATTTTGATTGAGTTCCTTCTCCGAAGGGATTTTGCAGGATTTTATTTAGCTACACAATTAACTGTAACCTTGTACAAGAAAAAAAGAAAAAGTGTGGGGAGATTTGATATCAAACTAAGGCTAATTCATAGCTAATAAATAGTCGTTTATAATGGGAAACTCATCATGAGTAATACATTTTTTTTGTAGAATGAGTCCTGTAATGCCGTGTAAATCGATTGTAATGTATGTATGTATGTACATACTAGTGTTTGAATTGCATTTTAACTAAGTCATTCTTTTTGTTACATAGAGGTAAATTATGTATACAATACAATCGTGTTTTTGTACATACAACTGTAAGTCATTCATTATTAAGCATGTTGTAAAAACAAGCATTACACAAATAATATATATAAATATATAGTTTTAATACCCAAAGGTCATTTGAAACCATACTCCCTCCCATTCTATGAGCTGACTAAGCCCCATAAAATAAAAAGTATGAATGAATGGTTGTTAAATGAGCTCTAAAGTCCAAACGAGAGATCTCATTAGGAAAGAAATAAAATTACAATTTGGCAAATTGACTGCCTATTAAGCAATTTTTTTTTTTTGATTATTTTTGGGATCTTTGTACATGATGCATACATACTTTCTGGGGATTTGATATCAAACTAAGGCTAATTCATAGCTAATAAGCAGTCGTTTATAATGGATAATAAACACTTTCTGGGGTTCAATAGGATTATTTTTTTATTTATTCAAGTTTCCGTTCAAAGGGGGCTCTTCTTGTCCTCTTACTCAATTTTTGTAAAGCCATGATGAGTCATAGTTTATATTATGAGGGCTTAACAATGATTATGTGGCTTTTACTTCTTCTCATTAAAACCTAAATATTTATATCAATTCGTTTTTTTTTTTTTTTTTTGGATGAATCATGACGAAAATTAAATGAATTTTGAACATGTAACTGGTTGTCTCTTGAAAAAAAAAAGAGTGTGTAAGCAATGGCCTCAGCAGGGCACCGGAACTTTGAAAAAAAGAAGAAGAGTAAAAATTCAAAGTATAGCAAGGGTTTTCTATGTGAGCCCCCCAAGCCCATAATAAATCCCCCTCCATTTTTTTTTGTCTTCTTCTTTTGTTGGTTAAGGCTGTTTACGTTTAAAATATTATTTTTTCAGGTCTGGCGACCCCACCCCCAGTTTGAAGACACCTGCTCTATGGTATAACATCCTAGAAATATGCAACAATAATTTATCAGGGCTCTCAGAATAGGGGACAAAAAAGGAACACAATAGTTTGTTTACTTTGGATTAATTCTCTCCCGATTTTCCAATACCTTGCGCGGCTCTTTCGTTTATGACCCTTTTAATAAAATATACAAATAACATATATACGTCATGAAAAAAGAGTAAAATCCCTGGAATCAATTATCCAAAATGCTTAGAGTATTAATTTGATGGCATAGGTATACATAGCTCTACCCCTCTCGGGCTTAAATGAACAGATTTGCACTCCTGTGTAGAAAAAGATAGCTTATAATTCAATTACTAAGATAAACTCTGTGGGGTAATATCGTAGATATATGCAACAGTCAGGGCTGTCAAAATAGGTGACAAAATAAATGTTGATATGCAGATAAGTAAACAACTTTGTTAACACAAAAATGCTTTATAACTCTTCGTTTGGCTAATGTACAAATACTGAGTCTATATTGAATCTAGTTTTACTTGAAGGGTTTTTTTTTTTTTCAATGAGTACTTAATATATGATCAAATAAATTAAAAGTAAGACTCGAATTGATTTTTTTCCCGAGAAAAGATACACTTTGATGAGTACTGGATACCCAGGTAAAACAAAGAAATTATGGTGAGAAAATTTGTCCCTAAAGTGTTTCAAGCCCAGAGGAGTCTTAGCTTTCGAGTCCAAGTCAAGTTTCACGTATTTGATTTTGAGGTCAAGTCTTTCAAATGCGACGGTACTTGAGTCCAAATCGCCAAGTCTCTCTGGACTTAAGAGTATCCACTTCTACAAAACTATTTTGAGTAGTAGTTTGCTTACTCTGGTCTAATTCTCTCCTGATTTTCCCATACCAAGAACGGCTCTTTCATTTATGGCCCTTTTAATAAAATATACAATTAACATACATACGTCATGAAAAACGAATAAAATCCCTGGAATCAATTATCCAAAATGCTTAAAGTATTAATTTGATGTCCATAGGTATATATATATATATATATATATATATATATTCTAGAATAGACTCCTCTTGAACTTAAAATAAACAAATTTGCATTCCTCTTTAGGTAAAATAGACTAAAATTCAATTAATAAGATAAATAATTCATATAACAGCTCCTAAAAAAATATCGATATAGAGTAAAACATCGATATAAAGCGCTAGTTGGGATCCAGAAGAATCGACCGCATTGTATAATCGATTTGATCAAAATTTGAGGCCTAAGACCCCATTGCACCAACTGATTATCGCACTTCATCAATGCGTCTTATATCGATGTTTTACTGTATGTACGTATATATTCATATTTTGCTCGTAAACAATTTGTTATAAACACAACTTTATCTATAATTTAATCAAAGAAAAAGATAAAAACAATTTGTAAAATATTAAAAAGGAATTTTCGGTTTTTTTTTTATTTATTATTATTATTTTTTTAGAAATTAAGTTTTTTTTTATATAATATAATTTGTAATATGTATGTAAATCCATTGTCGAAAGGAAAATGCATATTTTCATTTATATAATAGAGAAAATAATAAGTTGACAGTTTTCTGGTTTAGTTTAATTATATTATTAGTTATTCAAGCATTAAGTATGCCAAGATATTTCCTTACAATCTACCCATTCGTAGTTGTTGTTGTTGTTGTTATGTAAGGTTGTCAAATATCTCCATTCCGCCTTTTTGTCTTTTGAATTTCGCGGCTATGTACAAAGCTCGTATCTGGCAATACTAACCATCATTTGAAAGGTCTTGACATAACCTACAAAACGACGCTATGTATGATTAGTTTGGATATTCCATTCAATTATTGAGTTCACTAACGCCGAAATTCGCGCTATTTTAAAGTTTTCCTTCATTAAAGGCAAATCCGCTAGAGAAACGTTCTGTGAGATTAATGGTGTTTTGGGGGATGGTACTCTATCACTTCGAACCGCGGAGGAATGGTTTCGACGATTCAGAGCCGGTGAAAACGACACCACGGATAATCCATATCCATGGCTCCCATATGACCAAACGCTTAATTCTACCATCAACTGCAAACAACTGAACCACTTGAAGCAGGCGATCGAACAGAAGCGTCCAGAATTGTCCTACAGGAAGGGTGTAGTGTTCCACCAGGACAATGCCAGACCACACACATCGTTGATAACTCGGCAGAAGATACGGGAGCTCGATAGGAGGTTTGTTCGCATATAGCCCGGACATAGCGCCAAGTGATGTCCACCTGTTCCTATCCATAGCGAACGCCCTTGGTGGTGTAAAGTTGAACTCAAAAGAGGCTTATGAAAAATTGGCTGTCCGAGTTCTTCGCAAATAAGGAGGGGGGCTTCTACGAGGGGGGTGTTATGAAGTTGCCGTGTAGATGGAAACAGATTATCGAACAAAATGGCGCATATTTGAACTAAATCCGATCCCTGCTACACTTTTTATAAAGCATTGAAAAAGAGCAAAAAAGCGGACAGGATATTTGACAATCTATTATGTACGTATGTACAACATAGAGAACAACAAATTCACATCCTGGAGATCCTCATGATGCTAAAGAATGAAGCAAACCATTATTCTACATACGTATTCTATCTATGAGAATAGGCAATGTTTCATTCATGATTTTACCTGCAAAAAATAAAAGATATTTAGAAGCATTCCCACACTTACGACGACTCTATGTACATATATGTCTATACACCACCGGTTGGCGGGCTGCTATCAAAGAAACATCTTGAACAAAGATATGTAAAGATACATTTAAAGTGAAAAAAAATAAATAACTAAAATAAAATAAAATAGCGATAAGATATTTTGTTATTGAACATACATAGATTAATATTTTTGAAGGAAAATTTGTAGGGTGTAGAATACGGAACTTGAAATATTATACTCTATGTACAATTTAACATTTTGGTTCTGAAGGATCCTTTGTTTTGTTTTTTAAAGTTATTGAGTTTCATGTACGTATATATATATTGTATGAACAATTTGACATTCTGGTCCTGAAGGATCTCTTGTTTTTTAAAAACATTGATTTTCATCCATATCGTATGAATAATACATGTGTATAAATAAATAATTCTGCCTCAAGGAATGATTTTTTTGTTGAGAGCTTTTTATTATTTTTTAAAGTAAATCACAATTCAATTCTCATCCTGAGAATTGCCCCAAGTGGATGTTCTTTTTTTTTTTTTTTACGTGAAAAATACTATGGGATTGAATTTTTAAGAGGATATAAAGTTACTTTTGGGATCAAATTATTATAAATGTACCTTGTAGAGCGTACTTAGAACAGGGGTGTCAAATATACGGCCCACAGGATAATTTGAAAGTAGAAAAAAGACATGGATTAAATTTTTTAATGAAATGTAGTTCAGGAATTATCCGCTAGGGGCGCATGTTATACTCTTTCTTTATAAGTCTCATGTACTTGTAATCTCATGTACAGTTCATTATTATAATTTTCGATTTTCTAGTTGCTTAAAGTTTGTGCAATCTTGATAAATAATTTGTCAAAGTGTCGTTCAATCAATTTGTAGTTAAATTTAACAATGTCCCCCTGTTCTTCTTTAAATCAAAACAAAGGGAAGACATGATGATATTTTGATTATTCATAGCTAAGTTTGCTATAATTTTAATGGTCCGTCCCGTCACGTCTACTTAGTGGTCGTATGTGGCCTGCGATGTGAAATGAGTTTGACACCTCGGAGTTATAACAAAAAGTATCATTCAAAAATGACTCCGTAACACTTTTTGAAATAAAGTGTAACAAAGTATTGTGGAGTCGCACACAATTTTATGTATAAGATAACTCTTTACCAAGATCATTTTGAATAAATTTCTTTTAAGAAAATAAATAATCGTATACTAGGTAGAATTAAAGAGTTAAATAGCCCATGACTTCTTAATATGTAGGCATTAAGTGATGTACCATTATTGCTATTCAAAAAGTTATACCCTTCAATCCAGATGTCTTAATCATGTGGCCCTTGAATATGCTAGGTCATAGATTTAAAAAAAAATAAAAAACCCAGGCCCTCATATTATGTACTTATTTGGATTGCCGAGGTGTCTTTTACATGAAAAAGGGTGAAAAACCTTGCTGTTCTAAGGGTACAACATTACTTGAAACAGTCTGCATAATTTGTTCTGTACATATAATGATATTCAATCAGATCAAACTTAATCTAAACTGTTCGAAACTCAAGGAACAAAGGTTTTTTTTTTTTTGTTTCTTTGTTTATTCAATATGCAATATAAATAAACACTTTTGTCCTAAATATGTATAACCAATGATAAATCAATCAGTTAGATTATACAATAGATGTGGCTCAATCCAATTTAAACAAGTTTGAATTATGATAAAGAAGACACGAGCTTGTATCGATTCTCTAGAATGAATTCCCATGAGCGAACATTGCTCCCCCTCAAGGCATCAAATTTAAGAGCTTCATACTTCAAATCTTCAGTTTCCTAAAAGTATTTTTTAGTTCAAAACCTGTGCGAGGTAACAGGTGTAATTACAAACTAAGATTGAATAGTCCCTTTTCATCTCTAATTAACCCAACATCTGAATTATTGATAGTTGACTTTGTAAGGGATTTTTGGTTCAAATAATCATATTCCATTCATAATCACTATTACATTTTCCTACTTTTAAATATGAGAGTGACATAGTTTCTAATAGTCATAAAGTGTTCATAACGGCAAAGCAATTTCGTTTCGTTTGTGTGGACTAAAAATCCATTCGAAGGAAAGTCTCCATATTCAGCAATTTCCTTTTGAGCCTTTTGAGTTTTTTTAATTAAGAAGAACAAAATGTTACTCCACATTCCATTCTCAAAGCATTCAAATTCGAAGCCATCTTGTTCTATAACTTCACGAGTCATATTATTAAAGGATGTAAAATAAAAGGCTTTTTGACCCTCAGAGTTGAATTTAAAAACTAAATATTCCTTTACGTAATTTAATAGTGGATTTTATTGCTATAAAGGTCATCATCTATTGGACAGCTGACATATCTAGCAAAGACGGTCTAAATGGAGGGAAATGACTTAGAATTTGCCTGATTAAACTCGACCAGCACGACATAATTACATAATACAAGAATGATCTATAAACCTAATTTGTAGTACAGCCCCTTCCCCCAACAGACCTGATTTGACCTACCACTCTAGAACACGTTTTCTAAAATTGTGTTGATGGAAAACATATCTGTGTATTTCAAGAGCATCCGTGGAGTTGTCCATCCACTCCAATGCTTTGACTCAATTGACACCACTGTTTCGGAAGGAACAAAATTGTACTACATACAAATAGCAAAATCCATACGTAGGAATGTAAATAATATGCAAATCGGGCTTATAATAAAAAAGTGGAGTTAGCTCTTCAAACAGGTCTTTTTGTTTTCCAAAGCTGTTATCATTTTTCCTTTATTACTACTGAGGGGAGAACATCTACCTGATAGTAAAGATCTCGCATGAACATTAAGGTTATTAAAGCAAATAAAATGTAGACAAAAAGGGCTCAAGTCCTTGTATAATTATTATTAGTTCAAAATATATAATTTCCTGGTATTAATTTCAGTTAATTTTCTTCCTCTCATCGATGTTATTATTTATTGTTGTGTATATATAATGGAGAGTAGCAGCTTGTAGCTCAGTCAAACGTCATGACAGCTCAAGTTGCTTCCCTCTCAACATTCATCAAATTGTCAGAGTGGCCAGGTTGATGATTTTCTCTTTCTTTTTTTATTACAAGCCCGATTTGCTTATTATTTGCATTCCTATCCATACGTAACGGAACATAATTTAAACCAAAAAGAACCTACAACTCAAGACATAGAGTATAATTTCCTACGCCAGTTTCTTGGAATTTAATTAATTAATTATTATTGCTCTAATAATATTGTGTTTGTACGTGACATCATAATATTGGAAGACGGCTAGCTTAGAAGAGGAGTAAATACTTGTGTCTTTTTTTTATTTCTGCGTATTCTATCGTCAAAAGTGAACCAAAAAACATTAGGACCCTATTAGTATGTACAATATTAAAAATATGTTAGTACATCATTATACATTCACTTAGTGTAGCCAATAAATTCAAGTTTATTTCTGCAATGATGCGATATATTTATCCAAAAAAAAAAATTAATTTCATGATCGCTATCAGTTAAAAGCAAAATTATTTTTATAAATTTAGCCATTTCATGCGAGTTTTGTGTGTACCAATTAATTGTATTTTATTGGAATGTCAGCGTAGCTCTTTGGCATTAAGTTATATTATTCAAATCAAGACACATTTAGTCATCAAAGCTATTTGATGGTAGTTTACTTTGTTTTTTTGGGAGGAAAATTGTTCACTTAGTTTAGAAATAGCAAATATTAAACTATATTACAGCATCATGGCGGGGCTTTTTGTTCATTATGCAGTCTGTGACGTCAGTGAAACGGCTCTGAATTAAATAAAAGCTACAATATAAATATTATTACAAATCAATACATAATCCAATGGATTTTGAGAAGCTTTTTGATCATTTTTTCCCTTTACAATAAATGTTCATTATCTATCTATGCCACTTTTTATATGTATATGTGTGTTTGTAGGATGAAAGAAACCATTTCAATGATGATAGATCACTTCCCACGAATTCAACAATTTCCTTTATTTTTTTAGTTTTTTTTTTTTTTTTTTCTGAAAGAAGAAGGAAGAAGACAATGATGAAGCAAGGGGTCGCAAGAACGAAGCTCACACATTGAATAGTAAGTAGTCAGTGACTTGAGTATTTTCTTTTGCTTTGTGCAAATGCATTCAGACTCTAAGAAACTGTTATGTATGTATGTACTTATACAAAATGGGTGAGGGGGAAAGAAATATGAAAATCATGATATATTTTTGTTTAATGCTTTAAGCAGGAACTCATTTTCTTTTCTTGTGTGTGTGTTTTTTTTTTTTTTTTTAAGAATAAGACGTAGAGTCATTTCTTATTCAGAAAGGACATTGTCAATGAAGGGCCAACCAACTTCTTAAATAGTCATGGGAATTATTGTTCAAGATGGAAAAGAATGATTGTAATTTTTTTTTTTTAAAGTTGTATGAGACGTTTTTATAGTTGTTAATTAGAATTTGTCCATGATGTGTGAACTTTATTGTAGCTCTCAACCTTTCAGCAAAAATAGATAAGGAGCATTCTTAATTTAAATGCTGGGAATTGTTCATAGCTAGGCATAATTTTAATTCAACCAATCAACATTCAGAACACTGATACAGAGCTAGTGAAGAGAGCCATTGAAAGGACTATGTTTGTATGTTTATATATATATATATATATATATATATATATATATATATATATATATATATATATATATATATATATATATATATAAAAGACCTAATCAAAAGGTTTATTCAAATATTTAATCAAAAGTCCAATGAAATAGTACATAAATATATCAATGGTTTATTAAAGATTTAATAGGCCACCAACGGTGGAACGAGTAAACAGTGATGGGTATCAGTGTGGAAGATTCTATCCATAAAATAATTAATAAGGATGAATTAGACCCTTGTATTCAACAGAGAGATGGAAGAAGGCCCCCCCCCCCTACTTATGTTATATTTGCAAGTCTAAGTTGAATCTCCAATTTTTTGTTCACAAGTCCATGTCTTGAAACATTTATTTTCCCTGAGTCAAGATCAAATACTCAATATAATTTTCACTCGTAGAAAGAGACTTAAATGGAGTTAAAACAAAAGACATTGTTTTTGGTGTGTTTTTTCCAATTTCCAATCGGTTTCAAATACATTGAATTTCCGTACAAAATATGAAAACTTATAGAATAGTGTGAGAAACACGTTGTCTCAAGTTAAATTGAAAGGTTAGAATCCTTACTTTGGAGTACAAGTATTAGGTATTAAGTCTTCAGATTCAAGTCACAAACTTTTCAACTAAGTGGCAAGTCTTCAAAATCCGGATTCGAGACCAATTAGTCACTTCTAGTGTATTTAATAACACGAAAGGATCCATCGGATTTAGTAGTAAACTGCAATTAACCATACACTACATATAACATAGGTCCCATAAAAGACAAATTGTACCTACATCGTAGGCAGGCATTACATCCGTAAATAACATTTATAAAAGGCCGATTTATATACAAATAGCCCGATTTTAAACAGTTTTAGATCAACCAATAAATGGCAGATGTTATCAATTTTTTTTAAAAGTTATTTTACTATTGAAATTCAAACAACGTGCTCGTAGCAGCCATTTGTGAAAGTCTTTTCTCCCTTTACTAATTACCCTTACAATTAATGTACTGTGAGGCATCTAATACTACATTTAACAACCATAATTTTCATTATTTTTTTTCAAAATAATTTATCATTTATTGTCAAAAAGCTATCAACTTGAATAAGATCCTTTCTATCAATCCTCATTTAACTATAATTAAATCCAGAATGTAAAGATTCTAAGAAGAAAAATTCTAAATATAAATGTAATTTTGTACAAATATTGGCAGAACAATTATAATTCATGTACTTAAACATTGGCCAAGATGAGTAATTATTTTGTCTTGAATCTAGAAAAATAAAGTCGAGCGATAAATCAACTATTGGAGTTTCAACCCCCCCAAAAAAAAACTATATCCCTCGAGCCCAAATATACAGTTATACATATATAAATCATGTTAGAACATTAAGTTTCTTTAAAATATTTTTTTCTTCTTACTTATACATATAATATATTCAAAAAAATGACTTAACAAATTATATATATATATACAAAAAAAAAAATAATACAAATTAACAGAATCCGTTTGTAATTTATAATAGTAGCAGCTGAATGTATAATAGTAATCAAAAGGAAAATGGATGCTTCTAATGGAATAATATACTAATGATTTTTCATTACATATGTATATCCAAGAGGATGATGAGTCACTACAATATAAAAGCTCATTTAGATATTGTAAAATGGGGGAGGGGGTATCAATTTCTTAAAGAGAGAAAATTATAACTCTTTGAACAAAATCATTTTCATTGACGATAAAAATGTTTTTAAATAGATAAGTATATACATGTGAGTTGCATCGTAGAGTTATACTTATATAAACATATTCATTTAGTCACGAAATTTTTTAACAAAATATCTTTTATATTTAGATAGTTAAATATTACATTATGAAGATACAAAGATAAAAAAACTTCAATAATAGTAGTTAAAAGAGAGGCTCTAACAGATATATATGTATATATGAATCATATCATTAATCCTCATATCAATTAGATAGTTGTACAACAATGTTTCGTTAGATAAATATATATTTTTTTTTCAAAAAGAGCAATAATAAACTTTTGTTATAGAGGGTTTTTTCCCCTTATTGTGTAGAAAATGACAAATGAACCAAAGGAGACATACATATAATTTGTTTCTTATTTATATATACATATATATATATATATATGAATATAGATACATATAATATAATTCCAGTAATAATGAGATCATTTTTCATATATATTTTGTAGCGTTGGGAGCATATATATATATATGTAAAAGATGGAACTTTGTATAAAGTTTGAAAATAGATGCATAAGTACATATTATTCAAAGTATGGTAACGTGACTATTTGTGAAATTTAAATGAATGCAGCGGAGAAAATATCACTCACTCAAGTCTTAAGAGATCTATACATACAACAAAAAGAGCTCAAGAAATAACTCTTATCAAAAAAAGGACCTATGGCATGGTTAAAGGGACTTTTTAGTGGGGGTATTAAGTGAGGAATAGGGGCATTCATGGGCACACCATACATAAAGACTTGCACATTCAAGGATACCTTAAAAATATGCACATAAATACACGCAAATAATATTAAATATATAAGTATATGAATTAACAGAATAAATAACAAAAATCTAAGGAGCATCATAAAATACTCAATAAAACAGCCAAGGCCCCAGAGGGGCTTGGATTCGTTCGTAGATATTTCTCATATAACTTTTCCATTTTCTGCCATACACTCATATCATTCAGAGCCTCATTTAAAATGACATAGAGTCTTCTACGTTTCTCAAGCTCGTCATTGAAGTTTTCATTATAGAGTCTAGGAGCTCCTTTGCTACATATTTCCTTTGAGAGAGCTAGCAGCCTCTCACGATTAAAAGCACTTGACATGGCAATAGGATGTAGGCAGTTGGACTGAAGAAACTCGGAGTAGAGCTCTCCGATTAATTGATTTCGATCATTGACTATGTTTTGAAGTTCTTCATTCATAAATTTTTGAGAGGACTCCCGTTTTTCGTACTCTAGGAGTGTTCGTAGTTTAAGTATGAAGTCTAGGGTATTGATCCGCCAGGTTTGTTTATTCCTATCGTCCAAGCATGTTAGATAGTATCGAAATTTGGGGAGCCAATAGGAGGAGGAAGGCTCTTCTTCTAAGAGTTCATGAAGGTTGGACGGAAGGGAAAGTGCCTGAAAAAAAAAAAAAAAAAAAAAGAATTGAGAAAATGTTCTTGAAACTTTTCACAGACGGATAAAGGAATTTAAACATAAAAAAAGAAAATAAAAAAAAAATAACATATATATATATATATATATTCCCTCTTCCCCATAAAGAATAAGTCAAGAAGGGCATGACCCCAACACACATTATGAGTATATCACCGAGGAATAAAATAATAATAAAAAACAACAAAAATAAGTTTAGGAGTAATTACAGCGTTACTGAGGCGGCAGAAATCATGAATAAGCTTTAGGGATTTCTTCATCATCCAAGACACCACCATGTTTCTCACAAGACTTTCCCAGACTGAATATACACACATGTATAGAGGTATGATTTGTTCGAGTATTTCTCATATCCACATACAACACACACATATACACAGAAAAACTATAAGAAATTACAACCATAGCTCGGATTTCAAACAATAAATACCCTCCTCTCTGACACTTTTCTATTCCCGGTTAACTTTAAATGAAATAATAATAAAGTTATAAAATACGAGTCGTCCTCCACACATCCGCCATTCTACCAAAAAAAAAAAAAAAAAACTACTAAAAAGTCCTCCTACAAACATCAAACAAATTAACACTTCCGCTCTAATTTCACCATGTAAATAATAGACTTTTAGCCCATTTAAAACAGATCCAGTTGGAAATGAAGAAGTGACTAAAAAAAACAAACTATGAGTATTTAAAAAACAAAAAACAAAGACACAAAGTATGTACATATTTGTGAACAGAGTATACGATGTTGTACAAAAAACCTGAGTATCTACACATGTACGGATGATGATGATGATGAGGGTAGGTAAATAGGTGAAGTCACGGTGGGGTTCTAAATGAAAGATCGTGATATATAGATCTTGACAGAGCCAAATATATACATACATATATGTGTGTATTTATATATAAAACAAACGAAGAAAGATGATTATTTTATTGTTTTTGATATGTAAGTATATATATATATATATATATATATATATATTCCTTCCTTATAGAACATTTATTGATATCTACTTTAAGAAATGAAGAGAAATAAAAAAATAAAAACAAGTTTTGTTTTTTTCTTTCTTGAGTACAATTTGATAATTCACTCTAAAAATGTTATGTGATTATGGCATGAGCTCAATGCCAAAGGATTTTTTTATATCCATCTTTATAAATAAAAAAAATACTTTTTCATTAACCAACTAACGAACTTTATTTGTATTTATAAATATATTAGGTCTTTACTTATGAAATGAGACGTTCAGCTATTAGGCAACAGATGTCATTAGAAGTATTTTTAAACCACTCCAAATGTTTTATTTTTTTTCTGTCATCTGCTTACAATATTCAGTTCATTGTGTGTAAAGTTTCAACCAAGAACAACAACGTATTTTTGTTCTTTCTTTAAAATGTGGAATTTCGTGCCTTATAACTACGATTAGCAGACTTTCTTGATTTTCGTTGTTCATTTGAAGAAAAACGCTTCAAAAGCACATCAAATGCTTGTAGAAGCTTACGGTGTTTTCCGCCATTTTACAGAAAATTCCTATTATTACCTATGGATCTTGTTACAAAAGACTCCTCCTCTGCCCCCTTTCCCTCCCAAATATGAATGATAAAGAATTTGCGACCCCCCTACAAGAGGATGAATGATTAATTTTGTATCTAAGATGTGAATGACTTTCATCCAATCAGGATAACAACTGAAATATTATTATTATTGATAATAATAATAGAGCCAGTGTATTAAATCTAGAATAAGTCACAGACTGTTATGAACACCATTAATGGTAGTGAAGCTCACATTTTGATTATTATAGTTTCTCTAAGAGACGTAATTTTTGGGAGGTGACATCGGAGGAGAGATTCTCAATCCCATAAAATAATAAATTGAAATCCCGTTAGTGTTTTCTTAAACATATGTGTCTACCCAAGAAAACGTTGTTCATCTTAAAATAATTTACAAATGGATAGGCGAAAACTATGGTTGTTATAAGGGCAGCTCAGTATGAAGGGACATCTAACTCCTTTAGAATAAAAGGATCAGACCTGGGGCTTAACATTTTCCTTTAAAAAGAAGCAGAAAATATGTTTTAAATCGATCTTCTTTATTTAAAAGCTTAATGAAAAATGTACTACATAGAGGAGACACAAGGAAGACCACAAGGGATGGACGGAATTGTATTCCACATTTTTGCAAACAGTAAGGAAGTATGAGTCCCAAATGTTTCACGTCTCATATTGTACCGTTCTAAATTTTAAAGACGCGTCCTATTCGGACACAAAATTCGTACTACCACCATAGAAAAATCTTAACTAACTGAGGACATAGATATCAGCACGTGATGACGTATTTAGTAATCACTATCGGCTATGTTGTTGGATTTATCATTCAATATCCCATGTGCATTACGAATAATAAAATAATATACTTTAATCAAGCTTAAATAAGTGATAAAATATTCACCTACACATGAAAGATACAGGAACTTTACCTGAAGTGAAGAATTCATCAATTGCTACACTGAATAAAGTTTGAATGTGATTTTTTAAGTGAAATTAATGCATTGAAAAGGTTCTTTGGAAATGGAATGTTTTTCATGTGCAAACACTAGGGAGAAGATCCATTTTAAGCCCCATATTTGAAACGGATACAACCCTACTCAACCGATTTATAGAAAAGATTAACACATTATCACCAATCATTTTCATGGACTCGACTATATAGGGGTAGAGCAAAGGAACTTGCTTCAAATTCAAGAAATGGTACAAACGCTACAAAGTGATACCAACTATAAATTTAAAATCCAGTACAATCAGAGTACCACGCAAAAATAACTCAAGAAAACTCTCTCTCTGCCTACCCCTGAGCTGTAAATAAATTATGGAATCCTAATTGCCTAATCCTACGCTCCTTTCGTAACAAATCAGTGTGTGTATTTCGAGATTCCCTCTGAACTCAATAACACAACACTTTTCAATACGAGCTATACTTACTCTTAAGACAGTCTCATCATCTTATTTTTTTTTTTTTTTAATTACCCACTTGAGAGGTAGCTTTCCTTTATATATATATAAAAGTAATGAACCAATTAACTAACTCTTTTCCTCCTTATACAGAGAAAGATGATGAATCAAACATTTCTCTTAAAAGAGAAGAAACAAAGTTAATTGATTAAACTTTTAAAGAAATGGCCATTAATAATAAACTGTCCAGTCAATATATATACATATACCTTTATATATAATCCTAATGACTATATTATAAAAATATACCTGGTCATACATATAAAAAATATTGTATTTACATACGTAAATAGCCCACTGGCTATGCTAAGTATAGTTAGTTAGTAAGAAAGTAAGTAGAGGGTATAAATAAAAAGAAACAATTAAGCAATTAGGGGGGGTTTATTTTAAATACCTATGTATGTACATAGATAAATATATCTTTGTTTAAAGACGTTTATGAGGAGTGAGTCGTTTAGTTGGTTGGTTGGTTGGACGAAGGATAAAAAAAAGTATCTGTATATATATATATATATATTTATAACGTATGGTTAAACGTGGATGAGGCAAATGGGAAAATAATACTTGGTTTTAGTTATACATATATTAAATGATAAGAATGGCTTGCTTGAGTAGGGGACATAATTTAAACATAAAAAAAAAAAAAAAAAAAGTTATATTTTATCTACGATAGCAGAAAATTAAGTCATTTATGGTGGTCGTTGTGTATGTTCATTTATGTATTATATAAATGAACAAGGCATATCCTAAAAGTATATGTATATAGAATAGTAAGAAAAGGATCTATGAACATGTAGCAATAAAGTGTCTAACACCATATCTAACACACAGAGTAAGCAATATTCACATATTTAATTTCAATTTAATAAAACTTTTACATAACGAAATGATAATTCTTTTCCATTTGCATTAAATATGCGAGTTCATTGTCATTATTGCTGTTTTTTGAAGCGCCTTGTCTCATCAAATATGTTGCAAAAGTCCTTGTAACATTCTGGCTCTTTATATGTATGTAATGTGAGGAGGATTTGAGAGGTGGAAAAAAGTTGGAGAGAAGGGCGTAATTTGATTAACTACCACCCGTTAATTATGAGTCCTTTTAGTCCCAAGGAAATGATGCGCAATGAATATATTTCCACGTTTCCATTCATCATTTCCTTATATTTGTCAACACAATGAACGTTTGCTGCTTTTTGTAGGGAAAATTATAGGAGAGTCCCTTCAAAATATATGTATCCCCATAGACTAAATTCAATAATAATAGACTTCTCCTCCTCAAGTCCATGAAAAAGAGGAGTAGATTTCGATAAGTGACCATGAATCACGTCAAGCTTTTTTGTGCACTCGCAACCTCGATTCACAAAAGGTAAAGGAAAAATTTGGAAAAACAACTGGTAGCTGCTACTCTTCTGTATTTTCCTTGTTGCCAACTTGTTAATATTTGGCAGAATTTATTATTTAGATATACTATACATTGATAAATTCTACCAATATACAAACCAATACTTGTTAATACTTGTAATATGTTCAAAATTCAAAAAAAGGGCGCGCAATCCTTGATTTTATATATTTTTTATATATCAGTATCATAAAAAATACTAATACCCTTTTTGAGTATATAAAACGTAGAGTCAGCTGCTTTAAATCAAGAGTCAAATGATGAAAATCAGCTGAAAGGGAAATTACAGTGTGTTTTTGTTTATCCCAAAAAGCTCGTCGTGAATATGAAACGGCAAAAAGGAATATGTATATTATCTCTCAACCTTTCCATTAAAAAGAGTAAGAAAAAGTTATTCAAAGTAAAACATGGTAATTATGGTCAATTACCTGTTGGATATTATTCGTTATTTGTACATTGTAAAGTATTGTTCAGAGATGATTAACAAGAGCCTATTTGTAGTCAATAAGTCAAGGCTTTGAACAGCAATTAAAGACCCGGATAAAGAAATCCACATGAATATGGTATCTTTATAGATTGATTTTACTTCCCCTATGGATGTTTGGCAGACGGAATTGAATATGAAGGAATGAGTGGTCACAAAATTTCCTTTTCTTCTGATTTATACAGAGGATCGTGGTGGAATATAATATATAATATGTATATATATATAGGTATAGTATGACTTGAAATCCGATATGCACTTTCCTTGACCCATATATCCGCCTCCTTACAAGCTCCACACGACGGCTTAATAATCATATAATTATAATTTTACTTATCCCTTCTTCTTTAAAGAAAAAAAAAACAAGGGGTTAGATATATGAGAGGGTTGGTGGTCCAATGGGAATTTGAGTGTGGAGACAAGAATAAATGGATGAATGAATGACCTCTGAAACCTTGCATTTTTTTTTTTTTTTTTTTAATAGACGTTTTAATTATTTTTATTATTCATTAGATTAAATGTCGGATGGAAGAGAGTATTCGATAACAATCCCCAATAGGATGATTATCATATCCCTATTATTTTCACAACAATAAAAATCATACATATACATACATAGATCAAAGAAGACGGAAGAAAGGACCGGGCCTACTCTACTATGTAGGCCTATTTCCTTGATACATTCTTTAAATGTTGATCATTAATAAATGCAGTAGGTGATTTTCGCTTTATTCTGACTCGCAACCACCTTTCACCCTAGGTGGTTAGGCAGATAAGGAATTATTCTTTCTGTAGCTATAGCTTGATATGCGGTGTTCCTCCACTCTTGGTTTCATCTCGATACTTTAAAGTTTAGATCTTGTGCCCTTCAATGTCTAAAAGATTAAAGATACTAGAGATTGAAAATATCATTTTCTTAAAAAAAAAAAAAAATTCTTCTTTTGGGCTCGATTCCTCAATGCCTGGGTCTCTCGGCAAAGGTGGAATTGACCTGGCGGCTATTACACACACTATACACGATCAGTAATTGCTCAAAGAATATCAGGAGCTGATTCAGTGTTCAAGTTCAATCAATACGTTCTCAACATTCATACAATAATGAGAGTAGCACGTCGAGCTTTTTTGTCCACACCGCAACCTCGATTGACAAAAGGGAAAGGACAAATTTGGAAAAACAACTGGTAGCTGCTACCCTTCTGTATTTTCCTTGCTGCTAGTTTGTTAATATTTGGCTGAATTTATTATTTATATATACTATATATTTATAAATTCTACCAACCACAAACCAATCGTTACTACTTGTAATATATTCAAAATTCAAAAAAGGGCGCGCAATCCTTGATTTAATATATTTCATAAATAATAATAATAATACCCTTTTTGAGTTCATAACAAGTAGGGTCAGCTGCTTTAAATCAAAAGAATCAAATGATCAAAATCAGCTGAAGGGAGAATACAGTGTGGTGTTTTTGTTATTCCCAAAAAGCTCGTCGAGTAGTACTAGACCCATCGACAGCTGATGGAAAATGTATATAATAATACACAGGGCTACTCCTAAATACTCTCTTTTCCTTTTTTTACTTTTTATTGCTACAATTTGTTCAGTTTTCCCTCAAGGGTATTTGAAATTCTTCTGTGTGTGTTTGCAGCACCAAATAAGAAGAAGAAGAAGAATTCCTTGAAAAGAAACTATTTTTTTTTTTGTGTGTGTGAGACTGAGTATACAATAAATGTATCTATATATATATGTATATAAACTCTTCAACAATGAATTGGTTTTCTTTGTACTTAATAACAATACACGCAAGGTATCTTTACCGATTTATATTCCTTCGACCAGGTTTATCTTTATCCCCTACAAACATATTTCTGGAAACAAAAACTGCTTCTCCGTAAAAGGAGATTTCTACATAATAGGCTATAGGTTCGTATATATGTATGTATGTATGTGCCACCATCAATTCTCTTAAAGAGACAAAATGAACCCCCCTTTGTTTTCTTTTCCAAAGCTGTTAACTTATATCTTATACCTATGTACTTATATCATGGAGTGTATCCATTTAAATACATCTCCATACTTTGTACCTGTAACAAAGATCCATCAAATAGATAGTAATAGAGTCAATAATATGTACATCCAAGTATCTTTGTAGAGTGATACATTATTGGGCATATGGATGGATACCATGTGTTTGTTTTTTTTTATATAAAAAAACTGTCCCATTTCAACATGGATAACGTTTTGATAATCAAATTAGTTTCTTTGCTATACATAGATATGGTTTTAGAAAAAAATAGGCTCCATGGAACCCCCGGGGGATTCCGCAAATAAAAAAACAACCCTGAGATATAATTATGGAACTAGTGACAAGTGGTGTTGTACCATTTTAAATGCGTCGGTACCCCTTGAATCACATTTATAGTACGGGTATACCGAGCAATACATCATCTATGGATTGATTAAGTTATAATAATAATCTGGAGTTTCTCAAAAGATGTCTGACACTGGATCAGGGGCGTACTGGCCCGGCGGTCAACCGGTCAATGACCGGTGCACCCCTCTGAAATCTTTACTAGGCGCCCCTTCGATTTAGCATAATGCGCCTTTATCGTACAAGATATTTACTCTTTGCCCGGTGGAAATTTTCGCCCCAGTACGCCCCTGCACTGGATTGAAAGTTCAGAGCCGGAAAAATATTTGAGAAACTCTGCTGAAGATGAATAGATGGGTTCAATAATAATATATCGGATTATTAGGCACTTGATTCGCGTGTGTGCCTTGGATCCTCAATTTGGATAATATCTTGATAGGAGGGCCACCTTGCTTTAGTCACTCCTTTCAAACGGCATATCTACTAGAAATGAGAAGGGCTGGCTAGACACAAAAATCACGCATAAATCTTAATAAACTGGAACGACTTCTAAGGCCGTGCTCGGACCCAAAGTTAAAAACTTCATACCCAACTTGAGCACGAGCTCAAAGACTCGAGACTTGTACTCTTAAACAAGTATGCCATTTACCCTTTCGAGCCGTGCTTCTCCAACTTTTTAAAAATGTGTACAATTCATGCATCAACATTTTGTATCTTTGTTTTCCTTGAGATAAACGAAACATGGAATTGGGGTCGCAACTGGCCAAGAGGTCACTGTTTGATGTTCCCACTTGATGATTTTTTCTTATAAAGCTAGTCGATGAATATCACTCCTCGAACATCCCAACATAACTTTTCCAGTCGATTGTTGTGCTTAATGGCACTTTGGACGAGGTTCATCAATTGCTGTCCACTCAGATGACGATATTTTTGATTCCGGAGTGAAGTGATGGATTCATGTTTCATTCATTGTCACATATCGACGCAAACATTTCGCTTTGTTACGTTTAAACATGGTCAAACATTACTCAGAATCATCAACACGTTCTTGTTTTTGGTCAACAGTGAGCAAACGCGGCATCCACTTTGAACAAAGCTTCCTCATAGTCAAATGTTCATACAATATAAAGCTAACACGTTTTTTGAGTATCTTTACGATATCAGCTAACTCACGGAACTTCACTTTTCGATCATTCAAAACGATTTTGTGGATTTTTTTTTATGTTTTTTTGGTGTTACCGCCTCATTTGGGCGTTCTGCATCATCGGTGTCTCTACGACCGCGTTTGTAGTTGGCAAACCAACGTTTTATTAAAGAGACCAAACGGCCTATTGTGACAACATAGAGATGTTGATCACGGAATTTGTTACAAAGGGTTGACTGCAATTTTTGTTTTTTTTATATATACTTTCCCTTTGTTTGTACATATATATATATTTTATGTGATTTCTCATAGCCTCATCCTTGTTTTAAAGAGACTTCCTCCTCAATCATATACATTGTATACATATGTACATGTATGTATAGACCACCCAAATTCATTTTAAGGCGAAGAGGAGAGTAAAAAGAGAAGGAGGAGTTGCCAAAACATGGATGTATAAGCACATTATCATCATTAAGAGCTTCACACACATGAAAATTGAAGGAAGGGGTTAGGTGCTATTTACATAGATACATACATGAGTTTCATCTCTTTATTTCTCTCTCTCTCTCTTAACGACTCCATGATAAATGAGAATTGATATTTGTTCTGTTCACAGTAAAAAACACGAAGAGGTTCCCTTTATACCTACATAGATTATTAATGGGCATTCATAAATTGTAGTCAATTCTATTATATTAGTCACAGGAAAGGGCAGCAAAGAGTGGGGGGATTCAAACCCTTTTGCTAAAAAACAAAAAACAAAAAAACACTTACAAAAAGTAATTTTTCATCTTAAATGATCATTATCTACTAACTAACTAACGCGAATGGCATACAAATCACTCGGGAGTCGCCCTCAAAATGCAGTCCCATAAAATCATACAAATATTACAAAAAAAAAAAACAATTCTCATAATATATAAAACTATAATCAAATTTAAAATAACGAATTCAACTGATTTTTTGAATGCTGTAATTGATAGACGCACTTTTTAGGCGTTTTAGAGTGTCTCATCACGAATGTCAAAGATACGACTATGATGAATCAAAATTTTATACCATTTTGGAGGAAAAGTTCTAAATATGTAATTAATTATTATTATTAAGAAAAATAATACATTTCCAAAATGGCCGACTTCCCAATTGATGACAACACATGAAAACTCTTTATTCTACATATAGTTTCTATCTGTCACCTCCGAACATGTTTTTAGTCAATCTCATTTCTAAATCAACTACAGCCTACAGATGTAACAACAGGTGGCACTGACTTCTTAACTTTTCTAATATTTCAAACAACTCAAATAAGGAGTCAAAGTATATTGAAAAAACAAACAAACCAAACTGTATCTGGGACATGTCTAAAAATTATCTGAAAAAAGTACGAAAAGAAGGCCCAAAATCTGTTGGTAGATATCGTGTGACACTTTTCCTTTCAACAACACTACTATATATTTAGTTCAAAATAGGAATTTGTCCACAAATTAACACGGGATAATTGGAGTTCAATCCATGAACGTTCAAACTACAAATAATAATAACAAACTAGAAAAAAGCAACAGCTGACAAAAAAAAACCCACCAAAGTACATTTTCATATTTGTAGAATAAAGCCATAAAGAATGATATCCTCTCAACTTAAATATAAAATTTAAGACAATCTAATTATATTTCAGCTTGATAAATGAGAGATCAGCAACAGTTGACAAAAAAAAAAAAAAAAAAAAAAACTACATAAGCATTGAATATTTTGAAAAGTTATATCCTTGTGTAGAAAAATTAAAAAGTCTGTTCACGTTAGAAATGAGTCCTTGGGGCATAAAGGATATATCGCATATCCAAAAAAAAATATACTATAAAGTATAATAATAAGAAGTAAGAAGCTTCACTTTCTCAAGCCCTGGGCATTATTATGAATATTTCTTTATGAAGTAAATGAATCCTTCAAAAAGATACGAGAATGATGCCCTCTCCTCAGGAGCATAGACGAACCCAGGGTACATGCAAAGTCTTCTTTTCTTAGAAAAATAGCCAATCAAACACATTTTTTGTAGTAGTTTTAACTACTACAACTACATAATATATATTTAAGTCAATAAAACTATTGTGTGCTACTTTTTTCAAAGTATACAATAGCAATATACTTAGAGCAAGGTCTGAGGTAAAAGATATTCTACTTATAGGGGATCCATATATGGAGAAGTAGGAGCTATAATAACAATAATAATAATAATAATAATCATTAGGAAGGAAGGAACGATGATGACTCAAGGAAGAGATTCCTTTTCGGACTTACTTGCTGTGATTTTCATGCAAGTCAAAAATATCAATACCTAAAATAGAAGAGCTCAAAAAGGAAGGAGGAGGAGGGGGGGGGGGTGAACATGAACATTGCTATATCCATAAGTACATAGATATACTCAAATAGAATGGATCTACAAGCAATAACGATGATCATGCTCAAAAATATATTTATATAAAGATGATGATAATAATAAAGACTTGGCGGTTTAATGCGTGACTGATGGTTTATTCTACATACTTGGAAATCGTTTCTTATTCTTAGATATTTTGTGGTTCCTCCTTGAAGAAGAAGACGGGGGAATGGAGTAAGTAATAATAACAATATACTTAATAATATGTACGCTCAAAAATAGATCCCCCAAAGAAAAAGAAAAGAAAAGAGAAGTAAATCACGATTAAAGAAGTTCTTCTTGAATAGGTTCACATGTATAAGCAGAAGGGGCCATGAGAAAATCGATTTGAAAAGCGTTTTCTCATTCAATAAATAACCCCCTTTTACCTTATTTTTTTTTATGGTTTTTAAACCACTTAAAACAACTTCATCCAAGAGAGTTTTTTTATTTTTTTTTAAAAACTACCAATTCAACAAAAAATCACCAAACCTTTAAGTCATTTAAAGGGATGATGAGGCTCCAACTACAATAAAGAATAAAAAAAACAACGAACGAATCTCATTTGACGAGACATATTTTGAGTGATGAAAAGGATCAATTCACCTATGTAATAGTAGGCAGCATGGGCGCAATTGGAAGGCCCTCCAATCCCTAGTTTACACGTCCACTCTGTTCCTTCACGATATTGATAAAAAATATTAAAACTATTTGAATATTCACTGTTCAAATAGGTAATGAGTACTTTTATAAATGTGTGTACATAAAATATTTGATAACGTGTTGATTTTGTTGAGGGAGGGGCACAGCAAAGAGCAGTTAAATTTACACAGATCATAACATGTGTATGTTTGAAGAGAAATAACACTCTGTATGTATAATCAAGGGATGATGTTTGCCTCAATAACGTTGAAAAAGAATCCATACAGCCGGTGAATCATTTACACTTTATATGAAACACTTTTGCTTCAATTTTTTTGATAAACATACGTGTTATTTAACCTCAAACAAAACCTTTGAACTAAAAAAAATGATTTTTTTTTTGCCATTTACATTGTTGCATTTCCTCAAGATCAGAATGATTCCACATACAAAATAAACCCATATTTGTAATTGAAAGTAATTTTTGTTCAGAGTAAATCTTCTTTCATGAGGAATACCTATTTTTTTTTTCCTTGCTTAAAAGTTGGCTCAAACTTATAACATATATCAAAAGTGTATATAAAAAAAATATTTCAAAAATTCAAATCCAAGATTCTCAAATAACCAGATTTGATACGAGGAAAATAATGACAAATTTGCAATGGGTACATCAAGATCTACTAAAAAAAAATTAGATATGGAACCTGAAAGATTATAGTTGTTGACTTGAGTCATTTTAAAATTGTTGAATCTTAAGTACAACTTTAATGTATATTGAGCAAATCTTATTGTCAATGGAGCAATATATTTACGTAGATCCATTTAGGTCAAATGTAGAGGGTCAAATCATGAAGCGCATTAGAAAAAATGTGGGCATTTAGATTGAACTTTTTTTCTGTTCAACATAAGTTCATGGATTTCCAGTAGCCATATGAATCTCAATCTAAAGTAGTTTTAGTTAGACACACAGAGAGGAAAAGTACTCATAAATAAATAAGCCTGAGACGAACGTGTCGTCTCTCCGGTAATCCTACAAATGACTATGATTGCGCACGAGAGTCATAGGGTCTAAAACTCCCTCTGATCCCCTGGACCAACGAACAGTGATTACCGAACAAAAGAACCTATGAAGAGCCACATAGACCCAGCAAAATGCTGCAAAGTCTCTTCAAAAAGAACTCAATGCAAACCATTTGTAAGAGATATATCATAACATGATTTGTGAATCATCATTCACAAATCCAAAAATATTAATAAAAAATAAAAAAAACCAGAGTCATGACTGATTTGACATATATATACTCATTCTACTAAAAACATACTAATATGTCACGATCTAAAATTAAAAAGAAATTGTATCGTTGTTAACGTACATAGTTAGAAAAATTATCAAAAGATATTTTGCAAAGTATGTATTTCTAGCATTCCTAGGAAATGAGTCAATGTAGTCCGTCCCCCAAATCCGACCAAATCAGCCAATATTAATTACTATTTCATACAATTTAGCTATAAAAATTACGTATACTTAGTTTACAGGAAACAAAGGAAATGTGGAATGACAGATGACGGAGGAGAAGGAGAAGGAGGCCCCGTCTCATTATTTCAGTATATTGATGCAATCTAACAAAAAGATTCTCCAGCAGTACGATTCGTTATATTTTTATATTTTACCATATGTTGAATGAAATTGTTACTTTTTTTTTTTTCCGTACATAATATGTATGTTTCTACTGATGAGAGAACAAACACATCTATACATATATTAATAAAAAAACTCTGCTTTCCTTCCATAGGAACAGGTGAGTCAAATAATATCAGCTGTGAATTGAATCAATTTATACATACTACATATTGCATTTGTGAGCGTACCTTTTTGCTAACACAACAACATCTTGGATCATGGATTTCTCCAATACAAGCATATATTTGACTTGTTGCTCTAAGTATATATATATATATGCATAGGTGCGTATAACATAGTCATACCTATGTACCATATGATCAATGCCCCCTATTGAACGGATCCTTACCTTATCTCGACGCAGTAAAGATGACGCTGCATTGCCCATTTTGCCTTAAAACTCACTCCTCATTACTTCTTCTTCATCATCACTACAATGAAATAATAAATGTAATCTTGAGAATATAAGATCAAACGTCACAGAAACTTTTTCTTAGATTTTTTTAAAAATATAACTATCTATGAAATGCGAGTAACAAGTAAGTAACTAATTTCTCATGAGAAAAATGACTATGATGATGATGATAAATAAAATTAATTTATTTTTTTGTTGTTATCTAAGATTTTTTTTTTTTTTTTTTTTTTTTTGCACAGGTATATTTCACAACTAGAGTCCAGGATTTAATAATAGAAAATAAAACAACGATCCACTACGTCTCGGTCTGTGTTGAATATTATTATTATTGTTATTATTATATTCAACATCGTTTCACGGCGAGTACTTACATATGTTATTATTATTATTATTATTATTTAGAGAGAGGCATGTAGCGAGCTAGCGAAAAGCGCCGCAGTTCCAAGCAAGGCGGCACATGTAGTTTTTTAAGTATTTTACATATAATACACACACATGTATAGCTACTTTTTTCTCTCTCTCTCTCTCTCTAGATACTTGTTGAATGTCACTCATCAGATGTTTAAAGGGAAAATGCAAGAGAGAGAGAGAGGGGGAATTATAGCAATTAAATATTTATTCTATATATATATATATATATATAAATCACAACAATGCTGCAATTTTAATTATCATCACAAAACAACCTCAGGCTATGGCCTATCAGTGTACAAACAAAACGTACCGCCAAAAATATCATCAAAAGCATTCAAACAATATCATTTAAAAAACTTGTTCCCATGACGTTTGTTTATTATTATTCGTTGACTCTCTCGTTGACTAAATAAATGCATACACTGTATTGTTACGTAAAAAGATTTTTTTTTTTAAATAATAATATTATTATGATAGAGTCCAAACATATTACTCACTCAATATTATTTCGTAATTGGATATTGTTACAAAAGAACAGCACCCTCTAGTGTTCAAAAAAAAAATCAGCGGAAGAAGGGAATTTTTTTTTAATATTTCCCTTCTTGGAATCATTTATAAATATTAGCTCAATGTGTTAAGAGATAATGTACCTACACATAGGAAGAAGAGTGGCCAATGGCATCCCAGCAAACTCACCATTTTGAGTGAATGACGTCAGAGAAAATAATACTTCACCGCACCAATGGCAGAAGGAGGACTAACTCTGCTTTTTTCATTTGTAGTCAATGCAGTGCTCAGCAACGCAATTTCAGTTGTTTATAGAGTCAAGTCATAATAGGGGGGTGAGTAACGTATTAATTCCGGCATGAGTATTGCTCTAATAATAATTATTAATATTATTATCCAATGTGCATCTCAATTTTAAAATAAGAAATTATATATATATATACACTTGCATTATAAATATTTAGGAGCCTATAAATATATACTTAGTTCATAATTGTATAGTTAATTTCATGAGTCATTTTGTCTTTGTTCTTTGACTTAAATAGATTTTTATTTTCCATCTCACCCAAGAGTGAAATGATTGTGAATAGATATATATGTACCTCTACGGATTCAAGGGTTCCGTGGATCTTTTGGAAGAGATACCAATATATATTTGGGTCATAAAACATTCGAATAATCGAACCCCTTCAAATGAAACCTTTGAGATACAAGTAAAAATAACCACAGAAAATCAAAAAAAATATAGGCACTTTGACCAATAGATAATAACCAATTATAATTTTGACGAAAAAAAACACCCCAGATTTTAGTTTTATTTAATTTCTTAGTTTTTAAATAATAAATGTCAATTTAAAGTAATGTCCGTATTCTGTATGTATTTTAAATTACACGTACTATAATTAATTAGAGTAAACAAATGAAATAAGGGTCAAGGAACGTTCAGAAATGGCCACACTGGCCAATGGTTTTTAGATGATCAAGTAATTAAAAAAGTTAATCTTGTTTTTTTTTTGAAGAAAAAATATTGATTTAATTTTATCTAAAAAACAATTTAAATCCTGATTTTTAGGGAAATAAAAGACTGGAACTCATGGATAACTTTGACGGATTATTACAAAAATAATTTAAAACAATCACTAATTAGCCGATTTAATCTCCTCACGAATATATCGATCAGGCCCTAGTAGTATGGATACTATGGAGATTTGTATAGTATCCGAGAATAATAATCCATGGCAGGATATCCTAATGCTCAAAAAATTATTTTAAATTACTTAAAAAAATTATATGTGAATTGAGTAAATTCCATGGTAGTCATAATCAAAGTTACTCTCTTATGCAAAATCGTTTCTACTGGAGGTTAGAAAGAATATTGTTGTTCATATCTGGATTTGACAGATATTTGAATTATATAAATATATATATATACATTTATTTCAAATGTATGTAGTTAATTCATAAAATATTGTGCCTATGTTCCATGATGAGGAAAAGAGATGAAGTCTTACAACAGATATGAAGCTTTACTCATCAGTAACGTTTACATCTTTCTAATATTACTCATCTTTGAATAATAACTTGGCTTCCTATTAAGATAAACGGAAATAGGGTTCAGTTGTTCTCGAGTCACAAAGGATTGAATTCCCTGAAATCTGCTCTATTCAGACACTATGGAAATGCGCTAATATAGAAGATTGAGTAGAAGTTAAGATGTTGAACAAGACACACAATGTATGCTTTAACAAGTTTTATTCAATTATATATTATAACAGCAAACATATATCATTTCGTTTTGCTCTATTAATATGTTGTTTCAGTTATTACTTAATAACTAGGGATTACAAACCATAGACACTTATGTGCTTATCAATAAGTAATTTCATATTTATTTTTTTGTTAAATAGAAACTACACCCTTGATATATAATATTAATAAACAACCCAAGGAGTACAACTCATGTCATTATTTTCATCACAAGGTTCCCTTCAAATCGGCATTTAAAATACTTTATTTCATTGTATTATCTTGTAGATTACACAAGTACCAACGTGTGTGTTACAATTTTACATATTTAACAATTCCTTTTTCTTCTAAGCAGACACATATTCAACATGGCTTCATCATTGACTTTTCCAAGAATAACCAACCTCATCACTACTACGCTACTTCCTTTTTGCAAAAGCTTTTTAGAAACATTTTGTGGTGAAACTCAACGTCGGGGTGTAAAGAGACTATGGAAAAAAAAATGAAGGAAGCACACTACATTGAAATGGACATTTAAACAAAACAAAACAAAAAGAGCAGCCAGGTCAAGCCAGGGAGGAGGAGATATTCATTCACATGGAAATATCTCATTGTTGAGGAGTTTTTTGATGAATGTATATATATATATATATATATGTGCCTATGTATGAATGTTATACAGACTTGAGAGTTATTATTTTTGATGATGTATAAAGTTCTTCCCCCCTCCTCTGTTGTATGTATGTACCCAGTTCTTGTTGGTTTTTTGTATAAAAAGGTTTTTTTTTCTTCCTCCCTCTTCGTATTATTCATCAATTCACTCATATCAAGATCTAACCTGACATCTCCAATCTGACGTATAATAATAAGAATAAAATAATAATAATAATAACAAGAAAACTGCAGGAATATGGTAATAAAAATGATATTCAAATGAGTCCATCATTCTCGAATACACACACACGTATGTACATGTGGGTATGAACGTTCATAGGATGGATCATCATCATCATCAAAGAATCATAATTTGTTCAGATGGACAAATTGAAAACATGCTCTTTGTATATGGTATATATATATATCGAGAACCATGAATAAAGATATGTCTACCAACTAAGGGAAAAATAAATAAACGCTGAGTGAATATCAACCTTCAAATGAATTTAAAGGACTCCAAAGATAAATATATTTATATATATATATATATTCAACTTATTAAATGATAAAGTTTGAGAGTTAGACCGGCGCAATTATTACTGTTACCTCCTAGCTAATTGGGGCATTTAATCCCAGATAAAACTCATTATTAGAGAAGAAATGAGACAGGATTTAACAGATTAAATGATAATGATTTTGAGTTTGAGCAGTAAATAATAAAATGAAGTATGCACATAGGGATATTAATATCCAGTTCAAATTGATTTTGACTTGACTGATTCCATCATTTTATCGGGGGACTTCATTCACTTAAGTGTGTCTTGTGGCACAGATTAACTTAACCAATACAAGGATCAGGCACAGGTTTTTTGAGGGAACCAGACAAATAAAAGCATCTCTTGCTTTTTTATTTTTATCCAGTGGCCTTGATATTGACCACAAGACAAAGACTTTGAAATGGGCCTTTAAAAATTAAATTCGGGATCAAGGCCAATCTTAAGAACATTACTGCTTCATTTGTTGCTTGTGCTATGTCAATTCTAATTAAAGACAGCCTTAAGTCCCATATGTCGGTTTCAAAAGACAAGAAAATGGGGCTTGAATGACGTCATAGACATCGTTTCTTCTTTTCTTTTTTGGACTTTCCTGTATTATCTAAAGCATATTGGATGCAAAACAAAGCTTCAAAAATGGATCTTTTTGTATTACATTTGATAATTTTGAAAAAAAAAAAAAACTCTTGAAGAAATGGAATGGAGACTCTGTGTCATTTATAACGTCGCATACAATTACTTTTTACTTAGCCTAACAATCTAGGTTTTGACGGCTTATAATATAAATTATGTCGACTAAAAAAAATTAAATAATTATAATTATTAATCAATCTGCATAAATTGATTCAGCAACTTTTTATACACCGTTTTACTGGACTCCAATGACAATGAATAGTAAATTAAACCTCATATTTTAATATAATATATACGTTAATACAAGAACGAAGAGTATCCAATTCAAAATTTTGTATAAGGGCTTCCTTCAACTCAGGATCCAACTAGACTTGAATATATATGTAGATTTATAGCCAATCCTAAACGTTTACAAAAACTGATAATTAATAGAGATGACTATAAAATAGATGTGAAAATTAATCGAATTGCAGAGTATCTACAGGGTGGTCTTTGATCCTTATACATTATAGGCACTTTAAATTTTGTTATTCTTAACCAAATAAATATCCAAGTATCGTATAGATATCATGTACTACAATGAATACACATATATCCAAGCATTTATTTTGTACTAGTGACGAATAAGGCCCGTAATTCAAAAAAAAAAAAAAAAACTTGGAAAAAATAAGCATATTTATATTCAAATGATTCTATAGGCAGGGCTAGAAATCAGATAAGATACATACATACATAGGTACATTTGTGTAAATATACAACCATAGATATTTTGAGAGACATTCCCTCTCCAACCGGGAAAGAATAAAAAAGGAGTCCAAATATGTCAAACTGAGTTGTAAATTTAAAAAAAAAAAATCATATATTTTTTAAAGGTGAACCACTTAGAAGTCTGCATTTAAATACCAATAGCCAGTAGCTAGCTAGCTAGCTAGTAGCCCTTAACTCCAGAACACTTGACCCAAGACCCCAAGATCTTAAGGACTCAAAACCAAGAGGAGGAGGGGGGAAGAAGAGGCAATGTAATTATACAATTTGGCATTGACTTCAAAATTGAGTCAGTCAAAGGCGTCGATACGAGATTTTCAATGTTTGGTTTTGAGATCAAAGCTGATCCTGAGAGCAACAACACATGATTAGTCTGCAGACTAAATTTTGAAGATCCTGACCTTGTTTGAGTCTCAATCCACTAATGTTTTGATTTTGAACTCCTTCACAGTCATGGTATTGCGTGGTGGTCAATAATAAATCACCAAAATTAGAGTTTTGATCCCTTTACAGTCACGGTCTATCTAATGGCCAAGACCAGACGCAACATGATTTTTTCCCCCTAAACGTCTTTGCTATGACAAAGGATATCTTCCTATACACAAAAAGGAACTTTACCTAATTGTACATACGTACATAAAATGAAATTGTTTCACTTTTAACTACTACTGCCCAAAAAATACTATTAAGGAAAAAAAATACTTATATAGATATGTAAGTTAAACCAGATGGTTCTTCATATAAATATGAAGACCTAATGTAATTAAAAGCCCTTTAAATTCCAGAAGAAAAGGTAGAGATGATGTTCTGCCCTTCTCAAACACTTTTTAAATACTTGTTTACAACAATGTTCCTTGTAACAAAAAAAATAAAATAAGAAATGGTCACTACTTTTTTTATAGTCATTCACTTTTATTTCATTTTTTTTATTTTAGTGAGGTACCGGACAATGATTATTTATTTTTATTATACTTTATCATACATTTTCATCAGACGTCAAGAAAAATTTAAGAAAAAGGGAAAAAAAAGATGAAAAACAAAAACAAAAAGAAAAAAACCTTCGTCTCAGCGTGAGAACAAAACATTTTCTCTATGCGAGAACATGAATTTTATTGTTATAGGCGCGTAAAAGAGATACTTGTGTTATGTATGTTTGTGTGTGAGATATACTTGGAAGAAGACGAAGAAGATAAAATAAAGATTTTCTTTTAAACCTCTTCCTCTACTTGGCCCCATCCTGAATATATATATATATATATATATATTTATAAATTTCACTAAAAATTTACAATGTAAAAAAGACTCGTTTCTTTAACAAAAAAAAAAAAATGATTTATGTCTAAGAAAAAAAAAAAACAAGTTTTTAAATGTTTAAAAAAAAAAAAAAATTTTTTTTTTTCTTTTCTTATTTGAGGGGGGAACAAAACAAAACAAAACACATACAAAAAAAAATGTTGCAAAGTTTGGTTGAAATGGATTTTCAAATAAATCATCATACAAAAAGATTTGTATGTTAGGTGTTAGAAAACTAACCTTCAGAGGGGGAAGAGCTAGCTCCTAGTTCCCTCTTCTTCTTCTTCTTCCCCTCAATAATTATTATGGATATAATCCTATCCTTTTATAAATGACTCTTATGAAATGAATTGCAGGAGCATCTGTTAAAAAAATAAGCAATAAGAATTTTTCATAAGAAGAATAAAGATTTATTAGTTCAACACATGGTAATTTTTTTTTTTTTTTTTTTAAACAACAACAACAAAAACCTTATGAATGTTAGATATTATTCATATGTTGTAATGACTGCCATGAGATTTGAAGTAGAACACAAAACAAAATGGGGGGAGGGGGAAGATAGATTTGACATGATACTCCTAGTCATATAAAGTGAGCTTCCTCTCCCTAATAACAACATGCCCTTGCTTGATACAAGGCCTGGAATTCACCCAGGTTGTGTCATTTATGGGGATGAGTCCGTTCAGAAATTCCTACATCTAAAAGATCCCTCCAATATGGACGCAGAAGCCATCATCCTACGGGGAAAAAATTTTTGCGCTAGATGACGTCATATTCAATCCATCTCAACCCCCTACTGAATGCATTATTAAATATCATCCAATGCTCATAACATAATACTTTATTAATTAGGCCTAAATTAAAAATAAATGCAAATTCACTCTTTTCACTCATTAAAAATAGTGTTACGCAACGTTTTTTAATTGCACTAATCTATGACTTGAAATAGACCTTTTAAAAGGACTGATAACAGAGACGGCGGAAGGGATGATTATAAGTTCCATGTTATGCTGGGTCCATATAACCCAAGCCAGCACAAATTGACACGTAACTTCCAGGACCTTTAATAATATTTACCATCCCTGAGGTAGCAAAATGTTGAATTCGAGCGATTTACCCTATGCAATAATTTAAAGAATTACCACAGAAAATGTTCAAATACTCTGAGGCATCCATTTTATGGTTCGGACAAGAAATTATTCCCAATATCTGCAAATTCACTAATTCCAAAAATACCACAAACACACGAGGTCACAACTTCCACATTCAAAAGCATTATACGTAATGCTGTGGGTGGCGGAACCATTTGAGGAGGAATGTCTTCCTCCCAAGGAGTCATACATGAGCCCAACTAATGTGGTTTTTTTTTTTTTGTTCAAATAAACTAAATGGATAAATTTACATTTGATTTATTGACAATTTCCATGGCACACCCTGTATATAAATTATATATATAGTATATATGTACATAGAACATACTCGCACTCATTATGACTAATGCCAAAGTAACTCCCAACGGATGATCTACGTAGCAATAAATAGACACACTACTCGGTTATGTATGTATTCATTCATAGATTAAATTATGATGCATTCTAGGCTCAATGTGAAACTAAATGTATCCCTTTCCGATAAAAGCGTACTGCTACAGTATTATTATCCTGAATTACGAGGAGAGACCTTACCTACTCAAAAAAGGTCTTATAAACGGATCCAAAGCTTGTTTGAGTAAAGTAAATTGACTAATATTTGTTGTTTAATGTCTCTAGTCGTCATAAGATGCTAAATGTTTTTTTTACTTCAGTATCAAAACACTTGATAACCGTCTTTGAAACTTTATATTAAATTAAAGTTTTGATAAGGAGTCTTCTAGCTTCAGAACAAAAATATTATACAAATGAGAAAAGGTGCATTAAAAATCCCCGTGAAGCTCAAGCAAGTGTCTAGCAATCAGAGGTATTATTGTATTATATTATTCAATTTATCATCATTGAGAATGGATCCATAACTTTGTTAGGAGCAAGTCTACACAGAGCAGCAGTTGCTTATCAGGTTACTTGTAATTTTTTTAGATCCCTCTTGGTCTCGTTTGGGTAGCGAGCCCTCAACGTCTTAGTTTTTGTGTCAAGACCAACCAAGATAACAAAAATTTCCTTTTTTTCTTTTGTATTTATTTAGATATCGACTCCACAAAGTCCTGGTCTTGTCTGGATCGAGAGTGTATGGAACTGTTGACATAATTAAAAAAATATCAAGCACTATCATATGGATGGTCATTCATCCAAAAGATGGAATTTGAGAGTCTCGCCAGATAGGGAAACTCCTTTGGGGGCGCCAGAATCAATATCATAAATAGGACAATTTCATAAAACTGATGTCACAGTTTGGTAACACTCACTGATATTACTGTTCAAAAGTGGGATACAGGGGGTTCCTTGACCCCCTCCCTCTCACTTGTACCAACGCCTTGGGTCAACAATCCATATACATGGGTAAGAGGACTCTTTCCTTCAAAACTGTAAGAGTTGTTTCCTGCTATCAAATGTGAGTCACAATTCAGGTCTTTTAACTAGTAGGTAGACACCTCTTATCAAAATCCTTTGTCAGAACTCATGTGGGAAAATGCATAATCAAACCTTTATGACTCAAGTTTGACTCTCTCTCTCTCTCTTGGATGAATTTGATATCTCTCTATGTATATAAATATATCCAACATACTACAAAAAAAAAAAAAAATAAGATAATTTCTTTGTCATTTTTCGGATCTTTAAAGAATCTGCGTGTACGTACGTCCCTTTGTATACTTATACATTATTTCTATCTAGCACAGAAGCGCACAAAACAAAACCTCTCAAATTTACATATCAAACAAAGAAGAAAAAAAACACCCTCAAACATAAATAAAGACAACCAGCACCACCTCATCAGCGAGTAAATGTTTTCAATAACAAAACTCCTACAAAAAAAGATAAATAATAAGTTTATATATTAGGTATTGTAGTATATGGATATTGGACTTTCTCAATAGTCTTCTCACCGGTGATTACAGAGGTAGTAGGTACAGCCTAAAAGGAAATAATATATATATATATATATATATATATATATATATATATATATATTTCACTTTTATCTTTGTATAGGTGGTGGATATACATACATACATATGTACATATATTGTAGCTATCACGGTTCTCTCTCGTAAAGGATGTGTTTTTAATGATGACTACGGCTCTCTATGGGAATGAAACTTTTTTTTTTTCTCTCTCTGAGTCAAACTTCCATTTAAAACTTCTTCTATTTATAATGTACACATGTACATAGAAGGGAATCGTTTTTATATATATATATACATATATAATCATCAGGGTGACCATACAGCATGTAAAAAAAAAAAAAATGAATACACCCCATATATGGGAATGACGTTGTAAATTTTAACTAATAATGAGGCATTTAAACATCTCGTACCTGTTGGGGACTATTAATAATAATGTTCCTCTTTTCTTATCTTTCTCCATAAAAAAAAAAAAAAAAAAAAACCCTCTAACATAAATCATATTTTTTTTATTTTTTTATTATTTTTTTTTAAATGGAAAAGATAGGTGTGATTACTTCCATTTTTAAATAAAAAAAAAATGAAAAAAAATATCGTGTAATTGCTCTGTTTATTCATCCTTCAAAAAAATCTATTCATCTATACTGTACATAGAGAGAGAGAGAGCAAACAGAAGTACCATATTAATCATAATTTATCTTTTAAAAGATGGGGAAGGAGGGGGGAGTAAATTACTTTGCTACCTTATCAGATTTGTTCACATTTGAGTATGTATATACAATAAGGGTAGCCGTAAGGATGCAAATTGACTCTAACTGAGAGGTAGAGAGACGTGTTATGCTCAACAACAAGATGCTTCTACATATTTTAGAGCAGTGGCTCCCAACCTTTTTCTAACTGCGGACCGGTCAACACGCTTGATAATTTTACTGCGGACCGGGGGGTTGAAAATTTAATAATAAATAACAATAAACGTGAATCAAAACCAAAACCAAAAGTTTAAAATCTACTTTTAGTTAGTTTTCTTAAGTCCAAGCAATTTTTCGCGGGCCACTCAAAGTGGGCCTGCAGGCCGTAAAATGCCCGGGACTGCCTCATATGGAACTTTATTAGATCATTGCTACAACATTACATTGCTATTATAACATTCGGAAGTATTTACTTTATAAACACATTGCTCCAAGAATTTAACATCAAAAACGGTCCGTAACGGTCAATAATTGGGAGCCCGTACCTTGTTTCTTTGCAACGAGATGGTCCCATTAAGACACTACGTCTTGCTTAAGTTCAATCTACTACTCCTTTGCCTTGTTTTGGTGGCATTCATTGCAGAAAACCCCGCTTCAATCAGACAGGATGTTGGAAATGGTAACAGGATTGCAAATATCAAAAGAGCGCAGAGAACATGTACATAGTAGGCATCCGTCAAATCCGATGAGTCAACTTAGAATTATCAACCCACAAATAATAATTAACAACTACCCCACACAATTAATTATCTTTTGTAATTTGATTTTATACATAATATTTTCTTTCTCTCCTACAGTCTGTAGATGAAGTAGTAAGTTCCTCTTTATTATCGTCCCAGACTTAGATAATAAATAAAACAGAAAAAACTCATTAATTCTTGTGCAGCCCCGTACTGATTGATCCACGACCCGGAGGTTGGGGACTACTGCTTTAGAGGACCGAGATCAAGGTAAGACTCTAGACTTTTTCCAGGGAACGGGATCAAAAGATGACACAAAAATGTTTGAGAGAGACGAAAAGACTTTAAAAAAAGAGACTCTTTTTAAAATTCCGGAAAACCAATTTTTAAGAACGAATGTTCATCCTATGTAATGGTTATTCAATTTTCAAAACGCATTACAATTGTTGAGATATCATTATCAGTAGTAGTAGTATTTTGTTGCAAGATGAAGCTATTTAAGTGTCAGCTCAAGTTTGTTGAACCACCTTCATACTCGATATACTCATTTCTGATATAGCCAGTCTACATAATAGTATTATGTATGTAGAGTATTCATTTCATGATTAACAAACAGATGTTCATAGGGTGATTCATGTTAGAAAAATATGTAAGACTCTGTAGATAATACAAAAGCCCTCACAAGGAATTAATAAAGATTTTCTTTTAATAAAACAAATTGTTCTCTTCCTTCGATAACTCGAGTCCTTGCGTCTTGATCTTGAAAAAGGAGGCAAAGACTTTGAAGGGTCAAGACATCAACTTTGAGGGGTCTCGAGACCTAGGGCAATCGTGAGAACTACATCACAACTGAAATGTATCACTCACTGCTTAGTAAATCTCTACTTTTTACCTCACTAAAGCTCTACTTTTTAATGTTGTACAAGTGAATAATCCTTGAGTCGTACTAGGACTAACTCCAAAAGATGTGATTTGGAAAACAGGAAGGATCCATGTAATTATTATTATAATAATATACTTTGCCGCGTGTACAAACATACATTTTTTGTATGTACACGCTATAGAATGGATCAATTAAGTTGTCCACTTTAACAACACGTGGAGATCAAGGCACGAGAAACACATAAATGCATACAAATCCACTTGAAAAAAAGGGATTGACATACTTCACAGACATAATGATAGGAGTTATATACTGTGTTCAGCACGCCTAAAGAATCTCTAGAGATATTGTGGCAGTCCACTAACTATTATACATAAGGGTGTTAAATTCGCCAAGGTAAATAAGTTTAAAAGTTATTATAGACAAGAAATCAGAACGTCTCTTGTTTTAGGGATCCACAGGCCAAAAGTGAGCGCTTAACAAAAAAAATCAAGGTGAATTTTCACATAGGTCAAAATAATAATTGTCCTAATCTTAGAGTCATAATTTTGTAGGGATACATCATCTTCAAGCTTATCTTTTTCAAATAAGGAAATTTTCCAGAGTACAAAAGTTGTTTTTTGATATAAAGTAATAAGCAGCAGTGAAAGGAAATTAAGTGAACAAACAATGTAATTGAAAATTTGCGAAGATTCATTAATCACTAAATCACGTTACAACTTCCTATACTTATGCCTCAACAACAAGTCACTTCCTTATTTTGAAAATAAAAATTGTATAAATTGGAAGAAGATGTGTCCTTAGGAAATTCAGTAAAACTAAAATCAGAGCAATTATATGTTACATTATATGTAAGTGAAAATCCATGTATATAATGAGAAATACTCATTTCTCTAAGGATGGAGTCACATCCTTGAGCTACAAATATTGCTCTATTAATTTAATTAATTACCTATTAAATGACTCTCAGTCTGGAAATAAACCATTATGAATACAAATGTGGGGGCTGTTGATTTGCATATTTTATAATACAAAATTATTATTTTTCAAGGGGGTTACGATTCTTACACAAATAGCTACTTACGAAAGTAGGTAGACGCATGCATAGCCTCTAACAATTAATTTAAAGGGCCACCCTTAAGCATTAATTATAGTATTTTGCACATGGATCTGTCAGTCAACTAGTCATAGCAAGGGGTGTGTGTGTGCTTGTAACTCATATCCCGTCCAATTATTATTATTATTATTCTAATCATATATGTAATTTGTACATCGTTCCTGATAAGGCATCATCTCCTTCTTTCTCTCTCTCTCTATCTATCTTTCTTCATAATCATCATTTCAAGTCTATTATACCAACGTGATTCATCAAAATCATATTTTTCATAATAAACATACATACAAGAGGTGGTAGAGTAGATGTGTAGAGAGAGAGAGAGAGAGATGAAGACAAAAAATCGTCTTCAATGACGAATTATAATAATAATAATTTTTAATACCTCTAAAGAATGAACACACGATGCCAATCCATCTTGTATGATACCGTACTTGCTGTTCACTTCTCTATCCTCAATCCATCTTACTCTAATACCTAATAATATGTATACAGTACACGATATAAGGAACTAAAGACAAATTACATTTAGCACTTGAGTCAGTCATTGAATGCAGTGAGTAAATATCCTTTCCTCCAGAATAACTTTTTGGCAGATATTTGATGAATAAAAAAAGACAGAGACGACCAACTGTGACACCCCTTGACTCAAAATATGCATATTACTACATAAATATTATTATTCTCTAATGTACTCTTGCTTACCCAAACAATGAAGTGGGGCTCATTGAATGGATATGATCTACCAATATAGAAGTACACTAATTAATCCGATTTTTGGCTCTAAGGTTGTACCCATGACTGTTCATTTGAGAGCTATTTTTAGGGTAAATGTCTACGTAAGAGAAAAGAACAAAATGTCCACAGCCTCTGATTCGATGGGTTTCACGAATTTTCATGAAACTAATTAGCCAGAGTGTTCAGATTATTGGTAGTTCACAAGACACTTAGTGCCTTGTGAAGGTCTATCCCTTTGCAATTTGGATAACGTTATGAATATGGAGAATGTTTCTATTTGCAATACGTAGACCAATGATTTCCAAAGGGTAGGTTCCGAGGAACTGTCTTCTGGGACTCCTTGAAAAATTCCTTAACCAATATTGTTACCACTATGTATTGCCTAGGGTAGCTACTACCAAAACTAGTATCGGTATTTCGATACTTTTTCGACTAAAAATATATAACATAAATGTCGTTGAGGGCAATTCATAGACAAGAGTCACTTTTTGTAGGTTTTCAATGAGACTTATCGAATTATTATTATATATTAATTTGATTCTTATTTTTTTTTTGCGTCATCGTGAGCGAAATATATTTTATGACGTAATGAACCTACGAGAACCGGTTCTAAATATGGTACCGAATATGTCAGGGATTGCATCCCAGGGTACTTTTTTACAAGGGAAAATGTACGGATTTATAGGTTTATTTATAGTGAATCCCGGCTTCACCAATCTACTATCTACAAACAAAGACATCTTTGAGTTATACTTTACACCTATTGCCAGAGGAGAAGTAACTGGGCTAAACATGTACCATTAATTAATTATTACCTGTTACTGCTGTTTTGAAAGTTTTTCATTAATACTCTCTATACACACAACATTAGACCCAATTAATTCGATATTATTATTATAATTATTTTTGAAAGTCGGACATAATTTTAAAAGTATTAACGCATGATGCGTGTAACACGAATCTGATATTTTTCATTTTGATATTATATGTATATATATATACACCATATGGCAAATATTAGGAGTAGATTATAAATACATTTCATTTCGTCTACCCAATTTAAAATACACAATCATATATGTACGTGTAATGTCTGGTTCGTAATGGGAAAAATCTGCGATTGATTTTACTTATGTGATGGATGAGAACACGAATTTTAGAACATGTATCATCCGCTTTCCTCAGGTTCATTAATGAATTTACATAAAATATACTTCCTTAATACCATATACCTATTAAAACTACTTTTCCTCATAAAACAATGTACTACCTGATAAGTAGTATCCAACGTCATCCCACACCACAAAAACATTCATTTTGGCTTCAAAATATTCACAAGACCAAAGACTTTACATTCATCTGAATTCAGTGATAGCATTTGTGCATAAAAATACAATGAAAATAGATTGGAGAAATATTAAAACTGTCATTGAGGGAATCAAGCTGCTGCAACTTCAATTTTGTCAATTCTATGTTGGGATCACCTTAACCTATCCATATATCCGCATACCCAAAATAAGAGTTGTTCATGAGTGGGGCCACAATTTGAAAAACTCAGACTCATGGTAATGATATTATCTGCTAAAAAACTCGTGTACAAACGGAACTCCGTCCAGGACGGAGGTGCCAAGGTTTTCTTTAAGCAGTTAAACATGTTTGTATACAATAAGGTAAAGGAAATCTACACGAATCAAATTTTACATTTTGTTTTTAAAATACATTTCAAGGGATTTTTGTTCTCTTCTTTTAAAGCCCCTTCTTCCCAGACTGACCAATGAATTTGTACACTCTTTAAGAGAGGGAGTTAAATATTTCAGACTGATATTTTCATCGTATTTTTTGCACACATGGAATGACTGAATTTCAAATTGAAAAGGAGCTGAAATTTTTGAAGAAACATTTTCGAAAATCGGTCTATGTAATCTGGATAGAGTTACGAGTTCTGGGCTATTGAAATTCGAAGATCTTTCGAAAAGGGAACAACAAACTTTGAGTGACTCATAAACAGACTCCTTATTCAAAAATGAATTTTCATAGAGTGGAAGAATGTTCCAAGAGCAGAAGAATGAGCTAACTAAGAAATACGTGAAAATTTCATGTTCGTGGGATCAGGCCGTGACATATTTATAAGTACATAATTTTCCAGTCATATATGCAAATATCTAAATGATTTTATTTGAAAAGGATCGTTCAAACCTTAAGTGTTTATTTATCAACAATTTACACGTTATTTTGTGAAAAATCGTAAAAAAGTTGGATTAAAAAGGGACAAATTTTCCCGTAAGAAAAATTTGGTTCCTTAGAAAAATCCATTAGATATTTGTAAAAGTATGAAAAACTACGATTATCATCAACCTTTGCATATCAAAATATCTTTTTTTATCAATTGCCTCCGAATGTTTCATATTTTTCATCACATCCAAGCATCAACAGATAAACACTTGCCCCTCAAATCCAATAAAAATTATCCCTATACAATGTACATAAATTGTCTTTTTTTTTAAAAAAACAATTACGTAATAAGTTGCGTGACACTAAAGCGTTCCCAAAATGCATTTCTATTTAATTAATTCAAAGAGCTCTGATTCTATTGCAATTATTGTACCTACATGTGTCATCATCCATTGTTTGTTTCTGTTTTGTTTTGTTTTTCAGATGAGAAGGTTGAGAGACTTACAAAAATTAGTCAACTCATATCTACATACATAGATATGAATATATGTACATTATACGTAAGTTATAAAGACAGGTCAGTTCGAAATGGGCTTTGATCTTAAACGTCATGTCCTCCCTGAGCATGTAACTACGAAGCTTGATGTTAGATAGATAGGAATCCTTAGCAACGAACATAATTTAATCTTACATATATATGTAGATAGATGGAAGAATCAATATGTGTGTATTATACGTATCCGGAGATTTCCTTTCCTAATAATGTCAATTTCCCCAAGGATTACATTAAATCGTTTAATAAAAAAACAAAAATAAGAGGATTTAAGAAGCAGAAGAAGCAGAAGAAGAAGAAGAAGATAATAATAATAATAATATCAGAGTGAGTCAAAACAAAAACATACCAAAAGGATTCATTCGGCAGTGACTGTCTTTAAGAAGAAGTGAGGAAAAGGATCCCATCAAGTTACATACTTAAATACTTATAAAGGTACTTATGTATTTAGGTAATAATAATAATAACAATAATAATAATAACTTAGGAAGAAGAGGATTAAAGTCGTGACTGCACCAAGAGAAGAACTCCTCATCGTCAACATGGGAAAAACCATGAGAATACTAACTACTACCTTACGTACGATGCGGACATGATACATTAGATTAAAAGCAGACTAGCGTGAAATTTATAAATATATATATATATATATAGGTACATTAAATAATAATAATAACAACTATTAATTATATAATATAATGTACATATATATATATATATATATATATATATATATATAAAGATTGAATCTCCTTCCCCCTTCTCAAATATATGAACAAAAAGTAAAGCCCCTCAATTTTAAAAAGAGTCTATATATATATATATATATAAATAAACTAACATACATCAAATATATATTGTTCATGGATCCATATTTAAAGTAATAGGGGGCGTATAGAGACTACAACACAATGTAGTGTAGTATTGTGTAATAAATGGATCCCAACAATAATGCGTGTATACATGCATGAAAACAAACTTTGACTTCTTCCCCCCCCCTCACCACTTACATATGCACCCTTCACTCTCTCTCTCTCTCTCTCTCTCCATGTTTGTATGTAGATAATATTTAAATGAATGAATCTAGAATTAGGTTAAAGGAACGACGAGTTGTTTTGGGATAAAACAAAGATACTAATTCACGTAAAGCTTCTTTGTTCACTCGCAACCTCGACTGACAAAAGGGAAAGGAAAAATTTGAAAAAACAACTGGTAGCTGCTACCCTTATGTATTTTCCTTGTTGCCAACTTTTTAATATTGGGCAGAGTTATGATTTATATGTACATACTATACATTGATAAATTCTACCAATCGTTAATACTGGTATATCAAAAATTCAAAAAAAGGGCGTGCAATCCTTGATTCAATATATTTTTCTATGCATCAAAATCATAAATAATAATATTACCCTTTCTGAGTTCATAGCACATAGAGTCAGCTGCTTTAAATCTAAAGAGTCAAATGATGAAAATCAGCTGAAGGGAGAATACAGTGTGTTTTTGTTTATCCCAAAAAGCTCGTCGTGTGACTATTTTTTTATTAAAAGCAGTTGACTCTCTACGTGTTATGAACTCACAAAGGGTATTATAATTATTTATTATTTTGATGGATAAAAAATATATTAAATCAGGGATTGCGCGCCCCTTTTTTTGAATTTTGAACATATTACAAGTATTAACGATTGATTTGTATATTGATAGAATTTATAAATGTATAGTATATCTAAATAATAACTCTGCCCAATAGTTATTAAAAAGTTGACAAGAAGGAAAATATAGAAGGGTAGAGCAGGTACCAGTTGTTTGTCCAAATTTTCATTTCCCTTTTGTGAGTCGAGGTTGCGAGTGGACAAAAAAGCTCGTCGTGAAGGATTCACTATTGACTTTGGCAATAGTGGCGTTATCTGAATTAGGTTAGGGAAATATCAGTCCCACAAATTTTGACGGTCTTCTCCTTACATGAGTTTGTCGAAATGATGTGGTTGTCCTTTAGATCCTTCCCTCTGTGTTCCCTCCACATATGAATTTTGAAAATATCCTTTTATCCTTTTTTACCCCTCTCAAAGTCTTGGTACTCTCTTCAGATCAAAATCAAAGCCCTGATTAAATTTTCTATAAAAAAAAATTCCAGCTTTTCTCTAAGTCAGTGTTTTTTAACCTTGTTGGAGGTACTGAGCCCCACAAGTTCCAACCATGCATTAGTCCAACCCTTTGTAGTTGGAAAAATAAAATGTGCCTTTTTTTCTGGCCAAGCAGAGCGTGACGTCACGAATCATACGAGTGGGGTGAACCAAACCGAACTCACCGAACCCAGATTGAGAACCAATACTCTGGGGTCTCAATCCCATAATGTCCTGGTTGATCCTGATCCCTCAAACTCTTGGCATCCTCTTGATTTTGATTGTTGTGTCCTCGACTACAATATTAGTCAATTTTAAGTCTTAAGGATATGTCCGAATCGGACACAAGAGCCCACTGAAATTTCATTGTTAAATAGATGCCTTATCATCATAGACATGAGACAGTGACGACGCCATCATCAATCCATTCTGGCTTAGAACCCTAGGAAACCATTTTAAAAATGGGGGGATCTGCAATAATCTAAAAAAATAACTTTCTCTATCTGCAAAATGTAGATTTGTAATGAGATCTTCAAGAAATAAATAAAAACAAAAACAAAAAATAAGGGTCCTCCTTGTTCCTAAGGCTATATGATGGGACGTATAAATATTTTTAAGAAGAAGAATAAACAGGTACTTTATTATTAGGCCTAAATTAAGAATAAATGGATAATAAATGATATCATGAATAATCATGATAAATGATTAAATAGAGCACTTTAAAATTTAGTCTCTTTTCAAGGACTAATACCCTAACTAACATAACATTTTACAAAGAATTTGGAAATCAAGAGTTGATTTTTCAACTTTTCATCCAAGTATTAGTAGTGTTCTTGACATTTAGATGTTTAATTCGAAGTAACCGTTGTTCATCAGCAAACAATTCTCCACTATGACATGAATAATAAGGCCAACTACAAAAACTGAATTCGATCCTCTTTTTCTCTCTCTTTCTTTTTATGGATAAAAGTTGCGGGATACAATAATGATAACGACGTGGACTGAATTTAACAACTACACATATAGTATTTAAACTAATACAAAGAGGTTCCGTGATTTATATTCTGCCAATAATGTTCCAAACGTATTATAGAATTGCATGTTATCATCTATATTTTTACACTTTTTAAATTATTCGCATGCAAATATTAATATAACTATATCGTGAGCCTGGAGCTTAAGTGTACAAAATTATTGTTTTGATATATATTGAAAGTGAAAGTTATCAAAATTAGGATTAGGATTACTTACACAAATACATATATAAATAACACAGGTCAACAAAATTGAAATGTCAAAAATCCTAAGGGGTATAAGTATAATAAAAGTTGCTCAGTTTTGCACGCTAATTTCAAATCTGTAAAAAAAAAAAAAAAAAACTCGAGAACCTGACAGCTTTTGAGAAATCAAATTGAAAGACTTCAATTTAAACTTAGAAGGATACTCATTTTGTGCATTAAAAAATAAGGATTCACTAATGTATTTAAAACAAATTCCAGAGTCTTTGTTTTGACCTGCTCCTTCTTAGTTAAGGACTCTTATCGGGCGTTTGACATCTTGTTGGAAAGATGTGGGTCTTCGCTCTTTAATGCACTCCTTATTAATCCATTTCATGTAATATTCAAGGAGTTATTTATGTACAAAAGATTTGGCCGACTTTTGGGTCTACTTCCGCCGCCTATGACACTAGGTGTCCCTTTGGGTCAAAATAAAGACGTGAAATGGAATTTGCATTAAATACACAAGCAGATCAGTATTTTTTTAATGCACAAAATGAGTATCCTTCTAGGCTAAAATTCTAGTGACTTCTTCTACTTGTGACACAGGAATTCTATTTTATGTCGAAATTACAATTTTGTATCAGCTGTGACTCGTACATGTTAATTGTACTAGTTAAAACTAACTACATGCAAAAAAAAAAAAAAAAAAAACTAGGATGATTTTCCTTTTTTAATTGAAGTAGAAGTTGCGTTCATTAAATTGTAAGGATTGAAATCCCATGGGATGTTCGATATGTTAAGGGTGTAATTTTTAAAAGTTCTAATGAAAAATTAATTAATTGACAACAATTATGTAGAAGATTAAATAATACAAATATCACATAGCTACATTGAAATAAGTAATTTTATCATAAGCGTGACAAAAGTCACTAATTTGAGAGAGTCTCAATTAAACCTCAAGTCAATACAATATGTAGATAAAAGTCACATATCAAACTTAATACTCTATGATAATACGGCTCCACATAGAAATTTTAAGAAATAATCTATAAAACAGTGAGTAGAAAATGAGATAAAGGAACTAGTTTGTGTTCAGAAATTTGTAAATTCTCAAAAATAATTCCAGTGCAAAAAATTATTTTAAATTAATGATTTTTTTTCATTGATTACACGCCATTTCATCATAAAACTATTCCTTAATTATTTAGTCTTTAGTACTTAACTTCTAAGTAATGTATGCTATTGTCATAATTTTTAAAAATTTCTAAAAATCATACATCAGAGGCAGAAATAATGTATTTAGAGCAGTGCTTCTAAACCTTTCTTTACAAATGGCAAACTAAAGATCTTATAAGAACATCATGACCCACACTGGAGTAAATACATACTAGCAAATATATGTACACATAAGAATAAGTAAAAAAAGACGGAGACACTTTATTTGAATGTCACGTTAAATTATTTTCTAGTGATATGGCTCTTGAGACCGGTTTTGGTCTCGAGACCAATTTTTAGTGACCTCAGTCTCGATCCCTAAAGTCTTAGTCTTGATATCAGTCATCACACACCGCCTGTCTCAACCTCATAGTCATGGTTTTGGACCTCGGTCCCGACATATTTCAACCTAATAATCAGAAATTATCCAATCAAAAGACGATTTCTTTTTTGTACTCGTTATTTGATTGGATTAGAGCTCTAATAAGTATAAGGACAATGTAGTTAATTTAGTATCTACAATGTACTGTAAAGTTACATTAGCCAGTTAATACGATCTTGATTATTTTTGAATTTTTTAAATTAACTTTTCATTAATGACCAATAAAACTAGGGTTTTGATCTTGGGTAAGTCGATCTCGAACACATCACTATTTTAATTTTCAATATCCGCTTTGAATATTTAATTATGTGTCATTAAATACATTAAATATGTATATCATCACAAAACTTAAGAAAACTTGTGGCGCACACAAGTCCCAGGGCACAATGGCTGCTGATAAACAGTAGCTTATGCATTTGAATTAGACACATGATTCATCAATGAATAGTTTGTAATTCGAATGACCCGGTGAATAATTAATTATTATTTTAATTCAATACGAAGACATGAAACATACAGCATAATAATACAACAGATCCACTTAACTGAGATTCCACCCAACCTAAGCAAGGAACTTTTATGAATACTTATTAATTGCAATTGACACTGACACCCCACTCTGCATAAATATAAATAGTTATAACATTTATGAATTGTCTCAATTTATTTAATTGAATGTCAATTCGTATCAAGAATATTTTGAAGGAGTTGTCGAAAGAACATGCAAAGCAAATATTTTCATGTTGTATAAATATACATATAATTGTTTATAGAACATCGCGTACATGTATTAATTTGATGAAATTATTCTCATTGTATTTAGATTGATAGAAAGAATTTAAAAAGAATTGAAGTGGATATTTATTTATATATTTAGATCCGTCATGACAAAGGCAATATTGAACAAAAATCCAAGAAAATCAGACTATTTCGTAATATTTTTTTTTCAATTTTTCGTAGACATGTTTGGATCAAATCAGGACTAGCTTCTCTGTCCACTCGAAACCTCAATTCTCAAGGGAAAAAAAAGAAAAGAAACTATACAAACATATGGTAGCTATGTAGAGTTTTGTCAATCTAAGGTACATTTCGGGCAAGCAAAGAAGTATCAATACCCTTTTGAATTCATAATAAACGTAGTTTACTGTTTTAAATAATCAGTAAAGAGTTAAATGATTAAAAATAGCTGAAGAGAGAATACATTTGTGTATACCAAAAAGGCATTCATGAATACTACCTCGGGCTTTATATTCAAATTTCTGGAATAGATTCTAGATTTGTTAGATACAGCAGGAACCTTTCACAAATGAAATGTTGCGTGATTATGGTGTCATTTTTATGAAACTGCCCTCTTCCCACCCACTCACTTATGAATTGATTTCGACACAACTAAATTTCACAAGAAAAGGGCTGTGTAATCTGCCGCCCTTTCCCCTCAAAATAAATAGACTTAATTGTTTTGGATTGCAGTAAATTACATGAAATTGTAAGATTATAGGTAGGAATGTAAATAATATGCAAATCGGGCTTGTAATAAAAAAGTGGAGTTGGCTCTTCAAACAGGTCGTTTTGTTTTCCAAAGCTGTTATCATTTTTCCAATATTACTGAGGAGAGAACATCTACCTGATAGTAAAGATCTCACATGAAGGAATACACGCTTTAAGGTTTATAAAGCAAATAAAATGTAAACAAAAGGGCTCAAGTCCTCGTATAATTATTATTAGTTAAAAGTATATAATTTCCTGACATTAATTTGAGTCAATTTTCTGCCTCTCATCTATGTTATTATTTATTGTTGCATATATAATGGAGAACAGCAGCTATTAGCTCAGTAAAACGTCATGACAGTTCAAGCTGCTTCACTCTCAACATTCATCAAATTTTCAGAGTGGCCAAGTTGATTTTCTCTTTCTTTTTTTCTTACAAGCCCGATTTGCATATTATTTACATTCCTAATTATAGGGTCCTTTATACCAACACATATTTGGACATTTTGGGAGAAAAAGTAGCAACTATCAAGAGCCTTTATTTGCCTCCAATATTATTTATTTTCTTTAATTATGAGCGGGAATTTTTCCGACCACTTAGTGCAATTTAGGTTCGAGCGACGCATTCGATGAACTCAGTATCATAGTTCGTTCATAGAAATGGGAAGTAAAATGCAATTAAAAGAATACAAACGCAATCCACTCTCATTCTAGAGACAAATTATCCTTCATGCATCTGCGTTAATGGGGCAAACACCTATGCATTGGTGTAGAGGAATTTATATGTCTGGTAGGGCCTCTTACTAATTTTACACACTTCTGTAGCTTCTAGGCTAAAAAATTTACAATTACTGCCTCTAAAGAATTTATATATATATATAAGAAAACGAGATAAATTATGATTTTGAGAGTTTTATATATATATATTTTAAAGTAAAGAATCCTTTTTTCTTATTAGTTCCTTCACAAATTATTTTCATTACCTAAAATTTGATGCTTCCCTTGACTATTTTTCATCTCTATGAAATATTTACTGCTGGCAATCCATGAATTATGAAGCTATATTATTGATTGGTTTGCAAATGGCGCATTGAATTTGTATTACATGGGTATGAAAGCCACAGAATTGGAGGTAAACAAGGAAATCAACATATATGTATAAAAAAAAGAAAAGAGTTTCTCCCACCTTCTTGGAAATTTTAAATAAGACATTCCATAAAACTTTTATGCTTTTCCCTTTATTTTATTGTTATTTATATTCAAAAACAAAAATATACCCTTCCAAAAAACTTTCTGAAGCTATTTGTTTGTACTGCTGAGTAAACACTCGACGACATTTGAACTATGAACAGAATAATCATTATTCATAATAGACCATGATACTAAATCAATATAGCTAATAATAACTACAATTGTTCAATGGTCAATTTACATGATATTTATGTACACGTAATCAAACGTTTTCGATGGGCGTATACAGGTATATTGTAATGGGATCAAAACACGTAGTAGAGACTGCTCGTCTCGTTTCTATCTATTTGAAACATTTCATCGTATTTGTTAAACTATTTTAGGGCTCATCTTTTAAAGAACTCTCTCTATATTTTGATTTACAAAGTTTTTACTACCTTCCTCTGTAATGTTTTTATTAATGTATAGACTAGATTCACAATGTAATTGAGAACTTCTCCTCTCATTTGAGTCACAGATTGTGTGATAAATCAAAGTGACGTCATTTTGGGGGGTATAGAGCTGATATATTTATTAAATCAAATATTAATCATCTAAAGGGAACTTTAATGAATGGCTTTAAAAATAAAAAAATTGAATGGAACTTGATAATGTCATCGAACAAAAGTGATATTTGAATGGAATCAAATTAATAGACAATGAAAATCCATTTGGAGTGGTTCGGCTTTTATAATTCATTTTGTTCCAAATGGGTTAGGGGCCAGGATTGTAGGTTATGTTGGAGAAAAATAACGGATCCTTGCAATTAACATTAGTTAATTTATTGACTACACACTCTAAATGTGAATGTATAATGATGTTTTAACATATTTTTAATACATATTATTAGAGTCAGAAATGTAATAAAGAGAGATTTTTTTGATGGACGGTTAAAGTTCAAGTCCTTTGATTTGCCTTTCCCTATTGATATATCCAAATATATGAAAATAATACACTATTTCCCTAAATATTAAAGAAATAAATATTTGAATTCTTATACTGCTTGTTCGCGTTTGCTCCTTCCAAGATGGCTGACTAATCATATATGCACAACTATGTTTAACGATAATACAATGCACCCATCTGTAAGGAAACTCTCAATAAATAATTTGTCTGGTAGCGCTATTTTCTTTTAATAAGTAACTAACTTAAATATGTTCTTAGAACAATTTGAAAAAATAGAAATATGTTTTAACTTTCACAATATTTTAGATACAATATGCCATTGGCTGACATTCCATTTGTCCCACATATTTTAAACATTAGAAGCCATATGCAAATGAATCTTTGGGAAGACAAATTTTCATTCCCCTCACTTACCAAGGAATTGGGAAATCCATTTAAAAATCCTTAATAAACAACATATTTACACAAAGGATTTTAATATACATACATAAATCAAAAGGGGTGTTCATGATACTATTTCTGGTAGAATTCACTCTTCTTTTCCACTCTGACAATAAACTTGATATAAATATCTTTGTATGTGAGAGCAAACTCACAGGATCTCTACATAGCCAAATCCTTCCCCCTATACATAAAACACGTTGTGTATAAACATTATTACATTAATTGAAATACACACATTGGGAGATAAAAGAAAGCTTATCAGTTGAATAAAGAAAGGATCACGTAGAAGAAATGATGGAGGGTGGAGGGTGAGGGGTAAGGAGCCGCCTCCTCCTTCCCCTTGATATCCATCCACTCACTACAAAATCTAGACAACCAAAAAATGAGCAGAACACATACATAGGAATGTAAATAATATGCAAATCGGGCTTGTAATACAAAAGTGGAGTTGGCTCTTCAAAAATGTCTTTTTGTTTTCCAAAGCTGTTATCATTTTTCCTTTATTACTACTGAGGGGAGAACATCTACCTGATAGTAAAGATCTTGCATGAAGGAAGAATACATGCATTAAGGTTAATAAAGCAAATAAAATGTAAACAAAAAGGGCTCAAGTCCTCGTATAATTATTATTAGTTCAAAATATATAATTGTCTGACATTAGTTTCAGTTAATTTTCTTCCTCTCATCTATGTTATTATTTATTGTTGTATATATAATGGAGAATAGCAGCTATTAGCTCAGTAAAACGTAATGACAGCTCAAGCTGCTTCACTCTCAACATTCATCAAATTGTCAGAGTGGCCAGGTTGATGATTTTCTCTTTCTTTTTATTTTACAAGCCCGATTTGCATATTATTTACATTCCTACAATTACATATAGTCATATAGATATGAAACTATTCATATCATCATCATCATTGCAAATGATCCAAACCATAATTTTAATTCCCTCCTCCTCCTCAAAAAAAATAAAAAAAAATTACATTAATCAAAAAAAACTTTAATCATCATTCAAATAAGGTGCAATCATTCTTTTTGACATATTTTTTTTTTTTTTTTCGAAAGGCAATTGCATAAAATCATTAAAGTAAATTACAACGATGAGTTAGTTACTCACAAATGCGTATACATTAGATTAATATGTTATTTTCATTCATATTTAGCATTGACAAATAACTTCACAAATAACTAATCGCCTATCAGAAGCCAAAGAGAGGGGGTGCATTAAGTTAATTAATTGAAAAGGAGGAAAAATGAGATCTAAAGGATCATTTGAGTGGTTTGGAGCAACAGTGTGCCAAGAGTGCAATGGTTCCACCATTGCTTTGAGAATTCGTCGATTTATAATCAAGAAGTTAAAAAAAAACATTGAATTGACTCGTAGATTATTATATTATTATTATATATACAAAAGATATTATTGAATATTTCCTTACAGTATGTGTCTATGTGTACCTAATTGTATCGTTTCATAGCAAGTGTGCTATGAATCTGTTCAGTCCCGTACTTAACCAGGTCTAGTATATCCATGGAAGGGGGAACAATTATTAAATAAAGGACGGCTCAGAATGATATAACATTTCTGCAGTTTTTGCTTAGCAAATGTTCAATGATGTACTCATAACCATTTGAATTGGGGGTCAGTAGGATATTTTTGATATGGCCCACTCCAATAGTCATGCTACTGGATCTGTCAATCACGTCTGAGAGTTTGATGATTCAAAGTCTTTTAACCCTTTCCACTCCCCTATGTCCAGCTCTGGTTGGCATGATTAAAATCCTTGTTTCACTCCTTTAAACATTTGTCATCACTTGCCACTCCCATGTAGCACAGACTGTGCTTGATATTTAATGATTTCAAACGAATTCGGCATTATTCTAGAATAGGTTAATCAAAAATTCGGGTGCAATTATGTAATACACACCGAAAAAGTGAATTGTGAAGCCTTTGATAATTATTATTATTATGTAGTTTGAAGCGAGAGGATCCTCTGACAAGAACCATGGACTTGAAAAGTTTCTTGTTTGACAGTAAATTTAAATATATAGAATTAAGATCATCAAATTCTGAGATATGGGACGTAGACTCATGGCAAACTTGACATGGAATTCCCCATTGTTTAATTTGCATACAAAAAAGTTAAAGAAATGTTAGCTACAAACATCTCTTTTGACAAATAGCTACTACCTACTACTTTTGATCCAGACTCAGTATATGGAATCTAAGTTGGACAAACTTATTGAATGGATGACTAGTACAGTAAATATAATTTTCAAAGTTTATCAGATCGGAATTCCAATACATACTTTGAATAAATTAATGAGTGTATATGACCATTATTCTTCATAAAGAAAGGAATTTTACCCAAAAGGTCATGGGATCATTTGCTTTTTTATTACAATGAAAACAAATAATAATGTTATTTTACCATAAATGGGACAATTCTGTAAAAATAAACTAATGGATGATACGTATTTCCAATTTCAATAATTGAACCCAACTGCTTTTATACATACAAACAAATAAATAATTAACATCATAAAAAAGAAGCATTTAAATTAAATTGTGATCACTCCGTGGAATTCAACCATTTTTATTATACTTTTTTGGTATATTAAGACAAACAAACAAATGGTTTCCATAAGGTAAGGTTGTTGTTTAATTCTACAATTCGGCATCTCATTTGTTGTATTTATATAAATGCATGTGATGACGTCACATGCTCCTCTTAAAAAGCAACAAACTAAATGTCAAATTCCTGAATGAACAAAGAAATATATTCATTTATATTTAAGTATAAATTAAATATATACGATATAGAGACGTAAAAGGCTTAAAAACATTCTTGTAATTTGATCACTGAATGAATGATATTTTTTTAAAAAACTATATTTCAAACACGTAGTCTCTTTAAATAAATGGTTTTTAATAAAATAGATAATATTCCCCCTTTTAAAGATTGAATTCGCATTCATTGAAAAAAAAAAGAGGGTGGAAGGGTTGAAATCATCCAACTGGGACCCATAAATTCAATTTGTATTTTATTTAAAACAGCAACAGAAACACATTTTACCTTGAAGTATATATCAATGAATTTTCCTCAAATTTCACACACTTTGTTTGATACGCTGATTTTTGTACTCCTTGAACAAAAATTACAAAAAAAAAACAAATTCACGAATGTTTACACTCCTCTCCGCCATTTTGAAAGCAACTTATTATTATATAGAACATGGATTGGTGGTGTGTGTAAAATAGTAGTCTATATTATTCTTAAGAAAATCGACCCTGTACGAAAGAAAAGAAAGAAGGAAGGAAGCTGAAGAAGGAAAAAGAAAAGGAAAAGAGAGTTGGTGTGCCATTAATTTGACTCTGAGTGAGACGTACAGATGAAAGTTCTTAATTAGTCATGTGTATAATTAAACATAGAGGGCGTTATTTTAAGAAAGAAACTACTCTTCTTCTTCTTTCAAATAGCTAGCTAGATAAAAAAGTTTTCTTTATATAATAACTAATACTAGCTAGAAGAGAGAGAGGAAAAGTAGGTGGTAGGCCTGGATATACATAATTATTATTTTAATTAAAGAGAGTGTCATGGATAGCGTGACGTCATAGAAATCAAAATCAAAACAAAAGGATTTACCTTCAATTAGAATGCTAGGCACAACAAAGGTTCACCTCATTCATTTTGTATATGATGCAAACATGGAGAAGAAGGAGACAACAATAATAATAAAGAATAATAAAAGGTCTCTTACCTTTAATAACGATAACAATGAATTCATAGTTATTATTTATTGGCTTTCTTCACTTTGACTATCACAAAAGAAAAAACAACAACACAATTCCTTGTAGTTAGAAAGAAAAAGCTCACTAAGAAAGTGTTTTCTTAATTTTTTTTTTTTCTTTTTTTTTTTTCTTACACCGGCACGGATTAAAACTAACTACAGTTGAGTCTCTATAGAAGGAAGAAGAAAGAAGGCTGGCGGCCGTAACTGCAAATTAAAAAATATATACTTCCTGATGATGACTAAAAAATAAAAGAAAGAAAGAAAAAAAAAAAAAAGGGGGGGGGGGAGTGAGCGTCTTTGACACTAACTAAGTAGAACAAGTTCAGAACCCATGAAGAACTAAATAGACTCAATAAGGTACTACTAATACTTTAAAAGCTTTTTCTAAATGAGAATAAATGAGGTTCTGTGACTTTATTTTTTGTTAAAGTTCCGACTTATTTATGAGTTAATGAATTATTCTATTATGTAATATAGTGTACATATAATAATAATTGGTCTTTTGAAACACTTTGAAATTGATCATTTTAAGGTAAGACATGTTCTTGAGCTGTTGTAAGAAATTCATATTTTGATTGCATCTTTAAATCTTTCTTTTAGACGGAAAAAGCCCTATAATATGTACATGGAAAGATGGGTTGACGAAAGTTCTTACGCACGATTATCTTTCGTATTTCCCCCCCCATTTTTTGTTTTTATTATTTATAAGACAATGGAAAATCCAAGGGCTACTAGTCTTTTGTCCTAGACCTTTTAACAAAACCTTTCCTTATTGACTAATTTGTTGCATTTTGTTTGGACTTCTCTCTGTTCATAGGACGAGCTTTTTTGTTCACTCGCAACCTCAACTCCCAAAAGGGTTAGGGAAAATTTGGAAAAAAATAAGGTAGCTACCCTTCTGTATTGTCCTTGTTGCCAATTTTTTAATATTGGGCAGAATTATTATTTATATATACTACATATGGATAAATTATACCTATATACGTATCAATCGTTAATACTTGTTTATTATTCAATAATTCAAAAAAAGGGCGCGCAATTTAATATACTTTTTATATATCAAAATCATAAATAATAATAATAATAATACCCGTTTTGAGTTCATAACACGTAGAATCAGTTGCTTTAGATCAGAAGAGTCAACTGATGAAAATCAAGTGAAGGGAGAATACATATATAATATCTTTGTTTTATCCCAAAAAGCTCGTCGTCGAGTCAAGGAAAGAGAGAGTATTGTACACATTTATGTGAAATGTATTTATTTATCTTCAATGTATACATTTATGTGAAATGTATTTATTTATCTTCAATGTATATTGGTTATCATGAAATTTAAATGGTCTGTGGTTCGAACTTGTGAGTAAGTCACCCTGATTCGAACATTAAAAACCGTTCTAATTTCTTACGTACTTCTCTTTTTTGTCTAATTTCTATACGTTTTTTCTTCTGTTTGCTTAAAGGAAGCAAAACCAAAACAAAATTCAAGAAATTAGTGAAAAAGGAAAGGTTTTGTTAAAAGGTCCAGTACAAATAGTGTGAGCTGTTGCATTTTATATAGCCATATAAATAATAAAAACAAAAGGGGAGGGAAAATGCAAAAGAGAATTGTGTGTAAGCACTTCAGTGTTTAAATCCCATGTACATAAATAATTTTGATGTCGTTTTTTTATATATGTTATATAAAGACAACTTTTTGTTTTGTTTAAGTCATTGTCTAGCCTTTATAATTTGACACCTCCTGCTTCCTAATACCAATTGAGTATAATACCCTTCCCTGTAACGCTATAGTCTAGTATCCGGTATACGGCACATTACTACTCCTTGTTTAATCGATGAAATCCCACTCTCTTTCTCTATCTCTCTTTCCTTCCAATGGTCTTCTAATATATGGACTTTTCTTATTAAATACCTCGAAAAAGGAGCTCTAGTCTTCAAATAATTAATTGACCTTATCTCAAATGAACAACAATAAGGAACATTTTTCCCCTTAAAAATTTACATAAAGTTAAAGTTCTTACTCTCAGCTATGAAATGAATTATTTTTACTGAGCTTTATTTATTCTCCTAGAAACTATGAACCTTGTAAGGGAAAAAACATCAATTTTTGTATTGATACAAAGATTACTCGAATATGAAACATAATACAGGTATTCTCAAAACAGTTTTAAAGTCTTTAAACATTTGGCTTTGATTTATATATTCATATTGTATCGTTATCTACAACGTTATCGTTGTCAAAAACAATCTAAAATCGTTAAAAAGTCAGTACCTACATTATGGCTGTTGATGAATGTTATCAATAATGTGTATTGAATATTAATTAATTATTATTATTTGTCAAGTAAAAGTTGAAAGGAGAATAACTTGTCAAAGAATGATGTGATAATTCAAAAGAAGTTTCACGTATGTATGTAAATATTGTTAATATTTCATTGTTATAAGTTATTTTTTATACTAATATCTTAGACAATATAAAGTCTATAATCCACAGATAATCCTAATGTATGTCTTCTCATAAAGATATTGCTTATTTCCCAGTTATAAAAGTATGACCTTCTATTCACATTCAGGAGTCGTACTCTAGAGTTATGTTTAGGTTATGAGGCATCATTGAGTAAACTTTGAGTGTATTCCAAGGCGGGTCAATAGTTTTCACTCTAGGAAGTCAAAGTGCGATTTCTTTATCTTATGACGTCAAAATGGACTTTTCCATGAAGAAATTGAACATGCCATATCAATGTTTTTAGATAGAAGTATTGAAAGATCGAGAGTTCCCTTGCTTACAAATTTAAGAATATATATATATATATATCTCTTAATCAATCATACAAAATATATGCATAAATGACATGCCAATCACTCATTTGTCTGTTTAAATTGAAGGTATTATTGCATTTCTACTAAAAATACATGTGATACGAAATAGGGGGGGGGGGGGGTGGAAAGATATAGACCGATAATTTTGACAGTTAACTTTTGTTAGAGAGGATTAATATTGTGTATACATGACGAGCTTTTGGGGATAAACAAAAACACACTGTATTCTACCTTCAGCTGATTTTCATCATTTGACTCTTTTGATATAAAGCAGCTGGCTGACGTTACGTGTTATGAACTCGTAAAGGGTATATAAAAAATATATTAAATTGCGCGCCCTTTTTTTGAATTTTGGATGTACAAGTATTAACGATTGATTAGTATATTGATGGAGCTTATAAATGATTAGTATATCTAAATAATAACTCTGCCCAATATTAATTAAAAGGTTGGCAACAAGGAAATTGCAGAAGGGTAGCTATCAGTTGTTTTTCCAAATTTTTCCTAAAGCGAGTGAACAAAAAAGCTCGACGTGATAGGGGCTGTGTCTTGCATACATAGGAATGTAAATAATATGCAAATCGGGCTTGTAAAAATCAAAGAAAGAGAAAATCAACCTGGTAACTCTGTCAATTTGATAAATGTTGAGAGGGAAGCAGCTTGAGCTGTCATGACGTCTTACTGAGCCACAAGCTGCTATTCTCTTTTATATATACAAATAAAGACATCAATAATAAATGATAACATTATGTATGCATACCATGGATGAGAGGCAGAAAATTAACTGAAATTAATGTCAGGAAATTATATATTTTTAACTAATAACTAATTATACGAGGACTTGAGCCCTTTTTGTTTACATTTTATTTGCTTTATTAACCTTAACGCATGTATTCCTTCATGCGAGATCTTTACTATCAGGTAGATGTTCTCCCCTCAGTAATAAAGGAAAAATGGTAACAACTTTGGAAAACAAAAAGTACTGTTCGAAGAGCCAACTCCACAAAGTCTCGCACGTGGCATTTTGCATATTGTTTACATTCCTATTTATAAATATATCAGGTTCCTCCTGGGGGAGCAATACTAATAAATAAGAATATCTCCCCCCCTCTCTCTCTCTCTCACACACACGCATACAAAATCACCTGACAAGCAGCTGATATTGACAAGGGTGTTAATTCAATAATACCACAAATATCACTCCTGCTTTCTCCTTACGTTCCACAAAAGTCGCATTCATAGAGAATTGTTAGAGGAATCAAACTGGCAAACCTGTGCTTTTAGAAGTCACTGGATGCTATAACATGTCACAACAAGAACTTTTCTCCATTAATGAATACATACCGATAATGAAATTTGTAAGAAAATTGATTTAGCTAGTCCTGTTTATTTCCAAACCATTTAAGTGTTAGATTCCTTTTCGTAAAATCATTATTCTAGGCATATACATCAATTTACAGGTGAAAACATTGAGTTTTGAAAATTGTATGTATACAAGACTCTGGACCTTTTCCCAAAGTAAAATTGAAAATTGTTGTTCAAGAAGTAAGGTCTCTATAAGAAAAACAAAAATAATTTAATAAATTATATTGTTGATAGATACATACAAGGATGTTTTAAGACTCAAAAAGCAATCAAAAGTGTCAATCAACAACGTTTGACTCTTATTTTTGAACAAAGGAGTCCCTAGATTTTCAATCTTTCCTTCAAACAAAATCATTAAACATTTACTTCCCTCTTTCACCTTCTTTGAGAACTCTGATGAAATGAAGGGTTTCTTAAGCAGAGTAGAATTACATCTACAGGTAAATTAGCAATGAAACATGTTTTTGCCACTTAATAGATGTAATTAATTGATTAATTAAACTCTGCTTAAGAAACCCTTCACCTTTTTAATTAGAAACTACTTTTTTCCGTCTAACCAGCAGCTGTTTCTGCATAGTTTGTTTAAAACGTGCAACAACAACGCTCTCGACTAATCTAAGCAGAAGTTATCCATGGTCACATCCCTAGTTATGCTCCTAAACTTTAACAATGATGACAAACTGTAAAAACGCTCTAGATCAGTGCTGCCCAATGTCCGGCCCCCGGGCCAGATCCGGCCCACGAAGCCTTAGAATCCGGCCCGCGCGTGAGTCTTTAACTTATTCCTGTTATTAACGCAGAAGCTTACAACTGTTATTCATCATTCAGTTTCCCTTCCACCTCATTCATCACTGTCCACGGACGCATTTGAAAATTAAAGAGCTCTATGACGAGATCGGGGACCGTAGGATTTTCCTGGAGGAGTTCATCTTCAGGAGCTATAAATTATTATGTACGTTTAATGAAATTTTTGAAAATAAAGTTAGCTCCTAGGTAGTTCACAATCGGCTGATACCGGATTAAGTTCCGGTGAGGTGGGGCTAATCTAGGAGCTAAACAAACAAACAAACTGTTATTTATAGTCCGGCCCACTGGCGTCGTTTTTTCATAAATCCGGCCCATGTTCGGAAAAGGTTGGGCAGCACTGCTCTAAATATTTGATTACTTCCAGATAATAATTATGGGCCTTTTTTTCTATGTCTTTTTATAGGAAAAGTTAAAAGATATACAATTAAAAGACAAAAGGTTTTATAATTTGTAAATTTTATATAAATGTTTTTTGTTCAATCCATGATCATATTTAACATCACAAATACATCACAATTTTATAGTCTAATTATAATTAATGAGTATATAATTATTATATGTATATAAATATTATAGGATTTGCTGAGAGAGTAAGCAAATATGTGTGTTTTACATATTTGTAAGTTATAATATAGCTTATTAAATCCTTTATCGCATTGAATGGAAATCTGTATAAATATGTACATTAGGGACCATCAAGTTATTTTTTCTTTCTTTCTTTTTTTTCTTCATAATATACATATATGTACAAATGTACTCTGAGAATATCGAATATACATTCTGTTTTTTAAGCCCTTCGATCCCAGTGGTCGGAAATCCATTCCACAATTATTTCTTATTTTCAATACCATTTCTTTGAGGCTATCATCTCATATCTACATACATTATATTCAAGGTCAACATATACTATAAACATACTTACTTACTTAGATACATACATACATACATTGATAATATGTATTTAGGAGATATAATGAAAATAGCTTTTAGAATCGAGCTCTCTTTCTCTCTCAGTCTCCTCTATGTTAAATAAAAAACTTTTTGCATTAATTTTCTATCCAAGAAACGAAAAGACAAATATATTTAATATTATTTCGTGAAAAGGATGCTCAAGTATTCTTGAGATATTTATTATTATTATTATTATTACAATTCTTATGAAACAACTACATCATTTTATGAAAGCAAGAAACTCAAATATGGAAATAATATTATTATTAGTAAGAAGAAGAAGAAATCGTTTAAATACACAAAGGCTCTCTTTATGTGGCTTAACAGATCCCAATTCTTTCTCACAAACTTGACATTGTATCACATAATAATATGTATTTGATTATTATTATTATTATTATTATTATTAACTTTTAATTTGATTCCTCTTGCTTCTAACAATTCATGCTCTGAATGCTTTTGAGCACGAATTAAATCTTGAAAAGGAGTCAACAACATATCTATATGATATTAATTAAGAAATAGTTTAACGAATGCTACGTTATTGGTTAATTAATTAATTATTATTATTATTACCAGTTCATTTTGAGTCTTTTTTTCTTTCTCTTTTTGTTAAAAAATAGGAAAGGTTGAGTGATATATATATAAATGCAGTATGTTTGCAAAAAATTTGACAAAAGAGCAATAAAACTTAAATTCTGTAGCATGAAAATTCAACTAGAGTCATAAATTTTACAACTCTAGGTAGATTAGATTAGCCTAAAAGTGTGGACATGAATAGAACTTTTATGTCATTGGTTCATAGATTGTCTAAGACTAAAGGCTCTACCCTTGATAAGAAAGTGATTCATGTTAAGTTGATCTGCTATTAAAAAGTATGCTTATGATTAATTACAAAAATAGTCATTTTCAAATGAAACTCGTTAAATAAAATGACTTAATTAAAAGATATAGAATAGTTATTTTAAGTATTCATATGGTTTTTTAACATTCATTTTCTCAATGTCATTTAGTAATATTGAAGATGTAATATTTAAAATTTAGAATGTACTGGTTATCCCGGGGAAAGGTGCTGAATCGTGTTTTTGCCATGCATGTGGAATTAGCCCTGTTTTTGCTAAAGCATCAAGAGTGACGTGCATATAACTTTGACAATTATGAGTTCATTCTCATTTTGGCGTACACGGCCGATATTTTGTATGCTTTCAAGGAACAGATGCAGAACGGTGGAGTCAATATCATAAAAAGCGGACGAAAATTTGAGGGCTTTTCTAAAAATATTTGTGGGGTTTCCGGTCTCACAACAAGGTTAAGAACCACTCTTCTAAATTCAATGCGTATCTCTTTCGTGATCAAATTTAATTTACTAAAGCATAGATATCAACTAAACTAATAACGTTATAAACAAAATATTTAGTTAATTGTATCATCTATAGTTCAGGCTTTCCTTCCAAATAATCAACCTCTCCAATATGACACGAATATTGGATGATCAATTTTGGAATTGTGGAGTGTTCTTTCTTTAACTTTATTTATCAAAACCGTACATTCAAACCAAATTCTGAATAAAACGACTTCAGTAAAGTCAAATATTACTACATAAGTCGAAAGTGACGCCTTTTGGAGTGATATATTTATATCTAGTTGATACATTTATCAAATAAAATGGGCAAATTTTTAAAAAGAATATTTAATAAACTTCATCTGATGGTTCTTACATAAAAATAATAATAATATTAAAAAAAAGACTTATACTTGAATTAAGTACAGATTGATGCCAAAGACAAATAGTGATATTTGAACAACATAATTTTGATAATAGGCAGTGATAATCGAATGAGAGTTCGTTACCGATGGATTAGGGATCTGAAAAACAGGATAATTGGAGAAAAATATCCTACCCTTTTCAAAATAGTTAATAGTTAATTTATTCACTAATCTTAATGTATAATAATGTATTAACATATTTTGAAATTACATATCAAGGTCTGAGCTTTATTATAGACGGAGAAGGTTCAAGCTCTTTTATGATTTGGTTCATACATGAATAAATAATGTTCACAATTTAAAAAAGAAAACGAAATTGAGTTTTATGTTTATAAAATGGGGTTGTTTACTCCTCTTCCAAGATGACCGACTTCCACAATGAATACACTGCGTAAAAATGATCTGATCAAAATGATTAAAATAGCGAATAAAGTATTAAGAAACGTTTAGAATTTACCTTTTTATTCAAAGCTCCTTTTTGACCACTCACCTGGTTCTTTAGCCTTAACATTGAGGGACTTAATTTCTTATGGCTAAGAACATACTTAATAATAATTTGTTGATGATTTCTTGGCTTTGTTTTAAAGTAAATGTGATTTAAAATAGTCAATACTCAAAAAACAAGAACATTCAAGCATAAAGTTGGGAAATGTTGGGGGTAATAACACTGATAATTTGATAAAATCTACATATCGTGAGACATATCTTATCCGTAGGCTTGGACTTACAGCATGCCCATAACACGATGTTTAGCTCCCTATCAGCCTGAGCTATCCCTCACTTATTTTAATTTTTTTCAAATACCAGAAAACAAAAACCCTTGGTTTTTGTACCTATTTTTATGATTAGAAAGCACTCATAAACAGAGCATTAGACCTCGGACTCAAATAAAAATTATTCTCTGCCTTCAGGGTTGTGGCCAATTCTTTCTTTAGAACTGTGCCTAAGGTTACTTACTACAAGGTATTCTTCATTCTTTTATAACAAAAACATGATCCAATAGTAGGAACAAACAAAACAAAAATTTGTCAAATCGCTTTACAATCTATGTAGGACTAAAAAAAGAAGAAGAAAAACTTTTTTTATCTACAGTAATTAGATTTCTTTTTTATCTACTAACTAATAAGCTCTATAGTACATGTATTTAAATAACTTGAGTTATAATTGATAAAATGAACATCTTAACTAATAAATAATAATAATAATTAGGTTTTATAATGCATACAATTCAATTCCACATTTAAACCATTAAGGACAAACATATTGCTTAACAATTCCATTTCTTATTCATATTTTTTTTTCAATCTATACATTTATAAATATATATGTATAAGTATACATAATCTCTATGTGAAGAAATATGAGTGGACATTCTTCGTCTGATGTTTTTTTTTTTTCACAATAGAAAATACTAAAGATTGAATCACGACGAGCTTTTTGGGATAAACAAAAATACACTGTATTCTCCCTTCAGCTGATTTTCATCATTTCACTCTTTTGATTTAAAGCAACTGACTCTACGTGTTATGAACTCACAAAGGGTATTATTATTATTTATGATTTTGATGTATAAAAAATATATTAAATCAAGGATTGCGCGCCCTTTTTTGAATTTGAACATATTACAAGTATTAACAATTGGTTTGTACATTGGTAGAATTTATTGATGTATAGTATATCTAAATAAGTAATTCTGCATAATATTAACAAGTTGGCAACAAGGAAAATACAGAGGGGTAGCTGCTACCAGTTGTTTTTCCAAAAAATTTCTTTCCCTTTTGTCAATCGAGGTTGCGAGTGGACAAAAAAGCTCGACGTGAATATATGGAGAAACATTTATAAAAATATGCATATCATACTGCTTTAGTCCACCAAATTGTGAACCTCTTGGTTTGTGAATGATTTGATTTTAATATAAGTGCCAGTTTTCAATTTGAAAACTGTTTTTGAGTATGTAGGGTTGATATTATAACTTCCAACAACATTCAAACAGTGTTAAGTTTGACAAATTTTACTTCAAAATCGATGTATTTACATACCTTATATCCCAGGGAAGTATTGAGCCCATTTTTGCTTGAGTAAAATCTTATTGGGATCTAACAACTTGTTGTTTTAAAAAAGGTAAAAACGTAGAATAATTCATTTGAATTCATTAAAGTCTTTTAAATTTCAGTATTTACTCTAAAAGATAGTTTCCTCGCTTTAAGGTCGGTTGAGAAGCATCAAGTTAATTTCTGTTCTTTTCAGCTCTTTATTTTATTTGATTTTTAAAATGGACTGTCGGAAATATATATATTTATATATATTTACAGTCCTTTATTCAAATTTTACAGGGAGAACATGTGTAAATATTGGTGCTACTAGAGTATAAATTTTAAACTAAAATATTTTTCTAAGAGGGGATGAGACAATCCCTTGTCTGCACTTAATTAACAATTAATATTTAAAGGGTCATACATTTATTGATGCTTGATGTAATAAATTTTATTTTGAATGGGTCCAAAGTTATAAAACTAAACGAAAATTCCATCAAACAAATTAAATTATGTATAGTTATTTATTTTTTTGAAAAATCAAATATTGATAGATATACAATTATTAAGAGGTTTCTGACCCTTGGTTTAATTAGTTTCACTTAAAGAAAAAAGATTTAAGAGATACAGGGAAAACTAATCTTGAAAATGTATAATACATTTTGTTGAGATGAAAAAGAATGTCCACAATTATATATCTGGTTGGTGTCTTTGCATATTATCAGCGGATTTTTATTTGAAAATATCAAATAATACACAACTATGCCTACTTATAGTTATAGCAAGTTCTCACCCCAACGAAATTGAATTTAAATGAATCATCAAGGTAGGAGTACCAACATATATTTGTCTTTCCTTCCTTATACTATACGCTACCTCAACATTTTGCCCGTGTCTACCAATAATTAGGAATGTAAATAATATGCAAATCGGGCTTGTAAGAAAAAAGAAAGAGAAAATCAACCTGGTAACTCTGACAATTTGATGAATGTTGAGAGGGAAGCAGCTTGAGCTGTCATGACGTCTTACTGAGCTACAAGCTGCTATTCTCCTGTATATATACAAATGAAGACATCAATAATAAATAATGACATTATGTATGTATACCATAGATGAGAGGCAGAAAATCAACTGAAATTAATGTCAGGAAATTATACATTTTTAACTAATAACTAATTATACGAGGACTTGAGCCCTTTTTGTTTGCATTTTATTTGCTTTATTAACCTTAATGCATGTATTTCTTCATATGAGATCTTTACTATCAGGTAGATGTTCTCTCCTCAGTAATAAAGGAAAAATGATAACAGCTTTGGAAAACAAAAAGACCTGTTCGAAGTGCCAACTTCACAAAATCTCGCACTCGGTATTTTTCATATTATTTACATTCCTACCAATAACACCCACTACTCAAACTTGAACTCAAGGAAGTGCTTATAAACTGGTGGGTCGCAATGAGATGAACCAATATAAATATAGCAGAGTAGTGGAATATTTTGTGGGAGAGACAAGCCTGGGAAGGATTGCAAAATTTCAGTTTAATAAAACTTGTAAATAACAAAATATGAATTTTTTTTTTTAAAGTGCAATGTCTTTTTTTTTTTTTGTTTCCTTAGGAAACTTTTTTTATTTAAAAAAAGACCAAAATAGTAGGAAGTGAGTGCCAAATTTCAAGTAAATGAAGGATCTTAAATCCTTTATAAACAAAAGGATTATATATATAAAAAAGACAAGAATCGGAAATCTGACTATAACAACATACGTTTGCATGACTTGAAGGACAATAAAAATGCATTGCAGTAGTATTGGAATTGTAGATTTTTGTCACAAAAACCTAACTGAGAGCTTCTGATCTAGGAGACAATAAAATAAACATGACAAATATAATTTGTGGAATAATCAATTATTTGCATGCATTACTTTTCTCAAATTACAACTTTCAAAATAGTTAAGCCCCTGATATCTCGATTTTTTTGGTTTGTATGAGGCCCCTTTAATGTACCTGGAATGATGATTTTGTCTTTTTACGAATGATAAGATATTTTTTTTTATATTAAACATCCCTTATTTTCCTTGTAAAAATATACTTCATTAGCAGACAAAATAGTGCAGAATATATGTATACTACATAATAAGTAATAAAAAATATGATTATCGATGCAATATTTCTCAAATTACATACAATATCAAATTGGTTTCAATAATGTAGTTTTATTACATTATATTTAATACCTCCAATAGAATAGAAAATTGACAATTTTTAGATAGTCATTTAAGCATATATTGAATGGTATTACAACATCCTTAAACAATGAGTGAATCTTTATGATATCTATGTATGTACAACCGGGAGCATTAAAATTTTGCTCAAGGTTCCACTATTTAAACATTCTTTTTTGTAGATATTTATTTAGCTCTATTTGAAGTTGACTCATCCAGCTTTATTTGAAGTTTCAAAATCTAATTACAAAATTGTTAAAAAAAAATAAAAAAACTCGACTACATTTTGGGGTACAAAAACTCTATTTGTGTGACAAATGTCGGTTCACTAAACTCAACCATTGGGCCTAAAAGTTCAGCTATACAAGTTGGGATTTTGTACAAACCCCAACCGTTTTGTACTAGGGCCGAACCAGTATATAATATATATATATATATATATATTTAGGCCCATACTGATTATTTAAATTATTTTAGAGCAAATCAATCAAACGTTCAATTTTTTTTTTAATTGAATCCTTGAAAGTAAAAAATGAAAAGATCCATTACAAAATGCAAGAATGGGTACTTTTAAGCTTTTTTAGAAAATAAAATAAACTGATGGGTAGAGATGTGAAAAGTGAGTCTAAAAACCAGGCCTAATATGTCGTTATATAACATATGATAACACTGATAAACATCAAATCATCTGATATGCTGTCGACTCTTTAATAAGGTAGGAAATGATAGTGATAATATTACTTTGACGCTCTATTCCAAAGGTGCTATTATTTAATACATTTGCCCACAGTGCAACAAAAAAGAGGGGGGGGGGGGGAAGTCAAAAGGTGTATCATTTTGCATCATTTGTCAATTGCAAAGTTTGCTATAAATTAGACATTTTTAACTCATTTGTTATGTCAAAACTCATATATTTGATGATGATCCCTCTTTTAAAATTAAGAAAGAATGATAACAGCTTTAAAATATATGTATATATAAAACAGCTTGTCAACCCAGACGACGATTTTGTAAGAACAAACGCTCGTTGAGAAAGCTTTTCTTTTAAATCTGAAAACTATTACCTTTTTTCAAAACAGTTAGGCAAAAAAAAATTAATTCATAATGAAGGAAAGTGTCATATTTCACATTATGAATTTGAAAATATTTAATTAAGAGCCTTGAATTCGTGTTCTTCACAACCTTTAGGATCAAGATACAGTACAATTTTTTTTTTTTTTTTTTGAAAAATTATTTAAAGCACGAGGAAGTAATTTTTTAATGTGACATTCATTTTGTCTGAGTCTTGTTTTTCCTTTTAAGTTCCAAATAGTTTTTTATGGCACAGTAGTGTACTCCGGGCATATCAGATAGAGTCTATAGGGGTGGGCAATTATTTTTCTTCAAGGGCCAAATGATAAGCAGAAAATATTGTGGAGGGAAGGGCCAGACCAAAAGTTTAAAATCTACTTTTAGTTAGTTTTCTTAAGTCCAAGCAATTTTTCACGGGCCACTCAAAGTGGGCCTGCGGGCTGGATTTGGCCCGCGGGCCGTACAATGCCCGGGTCTGAGATAGACGAACATGAAGGAAAAGAAAACTTAAAAAATTTGTCGTCTCGGGGTTTGAAAATGTTAAGTAATTTTTACAAAAAAACGAGGCAAATGTTTGTTTTTTTAATAAAAATGTGAATTATTTTTTATAGGTTTTGTGGAGTAGAATGATTATTGTCTTCATGAGGAATACTTATTTCATCATATCATTATAACAAGCTCAGCTTGTTAAAAATCTAACTAAAACATATTATGCTCCTACAGTCTCTCCTTACATAAGAATCTCGAACATAAAGTTGAATGTAAGATATATAAAAATTATGAAGCTTTGAGTTATGTTTGACTCTCAAAATTGTAACAAAGATGTTAAGAACAAAAGTTAAATATTCTTCAAATTTATTCTACAAAAAAAAAAAAAAAAACTGTAATGGAAAATTCAAATTTATTCTCTTATACGCCATGCGTAAAAATAAAACTATATTTCTTACACTGAAATGACTTTTTCTGAAAAAAAAAAAAAAAAAACTAGATTAGCTCTTCTGTAAAAGGATTAGATTTTAGATATCTAAAGGACAACTTAGAAAATGTGAATTTCAGGGTTTATCTTGAGTATCCAGATTTAAAAAATGTAGGTACAAGAAAAAGACAGTCAAGTCTGCCTAGAGAAGCAGCCGGAAAAGGCCTCTAAGTGGACTTCAAAGTCTTCTTCAAACTATACAAGATGGCTCACTCTGAAATTTCTTTCAAGCTAATGTGCTAAGTCATGAGGCTTCATGTCAAATGCTAGATTTCCTATTGTTACTTGCACTTAGTGCCCTGTACCTTTGGTAGCCCTAGGCATAGACGCACTTAAAACGGCAGTCTACAAAATTGGTATTAGAACCGGTATTTTTTAGCACCATTACGTTATAAAAATATTTGGCCTGCCAATGAGACGTAACAAAGAAGTAATGAACATTTTATTAATTTATTATCAAAAAAAAAAAGGTCCTTCAATATCTGAGCCAAGCCCCAGGTAGTGTAGCTCCCTCTTGGAGTCCCTGTAACTCCATGGTTATTGCTCTTTTAGTCAAAAAGTATCAAAATACCAATTTTGATACGAGAACTAACAGCACTAATAGTGATATAGTTATCCAGTCCAATTTTTGAAAGGCACTCATCTGAACTTCCCTTAGTCCATGACCAAGATCAAAGTAACTACATGACTAGATATTTACTAAAGGTATAATAAATGAAACTATGAAAATGAAGTCATTCAATAAATTATTTAGATAATTAGTTACACAGGTCAACGAATTTGAACTTTCAAAAATCCTAAGGGATATAAGTATAATAAAAGTTATTTAGTTTTGCACACTGATTTCAAATCTGTAATTCTTTTTTTCGAGAGTCCGACGGTTTTCGAGAAATTGGTCCCTAATTTTTTAACTAATTTGGCCCATTTTCAACTTCAACTTCAATTTAAGCCTAGAAAAATACACATTTTGGGCATTAAAAAATGTTGATCAGCTAGTGTATTTAATGGAAATTCAATTTCCAGTCTTTGTTTTGACCTTAAAGGACTCCTAGGGACGTAGAGTGCCGGAGCAGGCCCAAAAGTCGGTGAAATCCTTTGTACTTAAATAACTCCTTGAATATTACAGTAAATGGATTAATAAGGAGTGCATTAAAGAGATTAGACCCACAGCTTTCAAACAAGATGTCAAGCGCCCGATAAGATCCTTTAATTTTGAAGAAATCGTCCGCCAAAGTGTGTAAATTATCAAATTACAAAAAATTATAATTAATGAAACATCAGATTTAAGACTATGAAGGATCTCAATTACTATTATGGATTTTTAACCCTCTGTTTTCAATATTTAAATACACATAGTGTGTAAATATGGTAAATTTGAGTCACTTTTCAAGGACGCATAAAAGAGACAGGACTGATAAATATTATCTACATAGAAAGTATGAAAAAATACCAGGTGAGGATAGTTCTTATATATATATATATAAAATAATTAATGAGCATACACGTAGCTTTACCAAATAGTATTAGGAAGTTTAATTAAGTTAATGAGGACGCAATTTTCTATTTTTTTTTTTGAAAGTTGTTGTTGATGCATAAGAATAGGTTAAATGCAATACATATATTAATTAAAGACACGCTTCTAGAAGTGCAATTTTGTCAAGTGGGAGGAATGATTCCCTTCATACATAGAGATATGTTTAATTTGGTATTGCCTATGTAAATCAGAATAATTAATTGAAGTATCCACACTCTTTGCTTGGTTCAATATTTACAACAACGAATTAACATGATAAATTTTATTTTATTGATTAATTATTTTTACAAGTATTTGTAGGTTTGAGCCAATTTTTGATTAGTAGTTAAATAAATGTATTTATTTATGTAAAACTGAGTCACTTTTGGTGGTGGGGGGTACAGGACGAGCTTTTTTGTGCACTAGCAGCTTCCACTTTCAATAGGAAAAGGATTAAGAAACCAGATGAAATCCTTCTGCGCACTACTACTTAAGTAGTTCTATCATGAGTCTTAGATTTCTAGCGAATTTTGCCTCGAAATTGGATAAAAATATACATATTTAGATGAACGATTTCTTCTAAGTAAAGGATTATCTTTAATCCATTCCATGTAATATTCAAGAAATTATTTACATACAAAGGATTTGGCTGACTTTTGGGCCTACTCTCGTCCCCTACACTTCCAGGAGTCCATTTAGGTCAAAACAAAGACTGGAAATATTTTGCATTGAACACACAAGCGAATTATCATTCTTTAATGCCCAAAATAAGTATTCTTCTTGGTTTAAATTGAAGTTGAAGTTGGAAAATGGGCCAAAAAGCTAAAAAAGTAGGGTCACATTCTCAAAAACCGTCAGTCTCTTGAAAAAAAAATTACAAATTTGAAATGAGCATGCTAAATTAAATACCTTTATTCTACTTATACCCCTTAGGATTTTTGAAAGTTCAAATTTGTTCACCTGTGTTATTAAAAAAAGTCACAAGTTCACATAAAAATAGGTAGACCCTTAAAATTAAATAATCATTTCATAAATGTGTTTATATTTTGTGTTTTGATAATTATGTGATCATTAAAACGGAGAGAGAGAGAGTCTTTTTTACTTTTGCTCTTCATTATAGGCAGTTTTTTTTAGTTGACTTGTGTCTGGTGTTTGTTTTATTTCGATTGACGTTTCTCATGTTTTAATTATCTATAATTGATAGACTGGTTAGATATAATCCACAATGTGCTACAAAGCGTAGTTCTTCATTGACAGTTCGGTTCGGTACACGTACACATTAAAATACACACGACCAGTTTTTTGGGATAAACAAAAACACACTGTACTCTCCTTTCAGCTGATTTTCATCAATTGACCCTTTTGATTGAAAGCAGCTGACCATACGTGTTATGAATTCGAAAAGGGTATTATTATTATTTAAGTTTTTGATATATAAAAATATATTAAATTAAAGATTGCGCGCCCTTTTTTTGAATTTGCAAATATTATATAAGTATTAAAAATTGATTTGTATATTGATAGAATTTATAAATGTATAGTATATTTAAATAATAATTGAATATAATTATTCTTATCCGAAAGATATAGACTGCTTGAGAAATTGGAGACGATGGATTTTCAGAACTGTCTTCTGAAGGAAAAAGTTATTAGAAGATATTCAAATATCCTAAAATTAAGCTCCTTTTGATAATATTAATTCAATATACTATATAAACTAATATATGTTATCTACAAATTGCAATTTCTTACAAGTTTATTGCAAGTACAAATTAAATGGAATGCTTCAAATTAAAAATTTAATAATTCAAATATTATATTAACATTCAATCAAATGTTTGATATAAGTTAATAAATTAATTTTTAACTTTTCTTACAAGTATTAATTAGTAAAAGTTAATTTGAAAATAAGTATAGAATCAAATACTCTACAATTAATTGTCAATTATAAAATAAAATGAGTCAATAGTTGTTTTTTGACACTTGTGATTGTATTTAATTCCTTAAAACATCTTTTTATTGAGTAAAATGTTATATTTGTAAAAAAGAAAATCTATCATTAATATTTATTTTAATTTTTCTAATTAAATTTTATTTTAACAATTAAATTTTATAAATTTTTACTTCGGGAAGAGGTACAAAATCTTATATTAAATATTCAAAACTCAATATTTTCTTCCAAAAATTTATTATGAAATAGTTGATATCTATACATAGAATTATGTTTCTACAATCCGGAATCTAATACTTAAATTGGTATGAAATAAAGAGCACTAGCTAAATCAACTCTTTTACGAATTTCATTATCGGTATACATTTACTAATAAAAGAAACTTCTTGATGTGACATGTTATAGCTGGGAATGTAAAAAATATGCAAAATGCCGCGTGCAAGATTTTAAGGAGTTGTCTCTTCGAACAGTATTTTTTGTTTGCTATTATCATTTTTCTTTTATTACTGAGGGGAGGACATCTACCTGATAGTAAAGATCTCACATGAAGGAATACATGCATTAAGGTTAATAAAGCAAATAAAATGTAAACAAAAAAGGGCTCAAGTCCTCGTATAATTATTATTATTTAAAAATATATAGTTTCCTGACATTAATTTGAGTTAATTTTCTGCCTCTCATCTATGGTATACATACATAATGTTATTAATTATCATTGATGCCTTCATTTGTATATGTATATAATGGAGAATAGCAGCTATTAGCTCAGTAAAACGTCATGACAGCTCAAGCTGCTTCCCTCTCAACATTCATCAAATTGTTAGAGTGGTCAGGTTGATGATTTTCTCTATCTTTGTTTCTTACACACCCCATTTGCATATTTTTTACATTGCTAGTTATAGCAACCAGGGACACTTAAGCTGACACTTAAAATTTCTAAGAGTGCGCTTTCATATATCTGGGTTCGTCAGCTTGATTACTCAAACAGTTATCTATGGTTCTACCATTCACATTTCCTCCGCCACCTTTAATTTTCATGAATTATTTACTCGTTTCTTTCCGGTTTCTTGTATATATTTAGAATATATGTATATTATTAAATAATTGAATTGAGAATATAGTGTAGTTAAAATAATTGGTCATTATAACTTTTGGTAGTGTAATGTATAAATATATGTCTCTTTATTTATATATCACTTCTACAAAGTGTAGCCAATAATTTAACCCCTAACTGATTCAAAAACAAACTTAATTGTAAAAGTCAAGTCATTTTATAGGGATTTTCTCCATCATCTCTTCAAATATTGTCATCAAGTTATATTCAATAGAGGGTTTTAGTTTTGTTTTCAAGTCATTACATGGAGTCTGTTTCTGCAAGATTTCAGAAAGAATTTGTTCATTTCTTAAATAAAAATGTACATATATCAACTCTATTCTCCAAAAATAGAGTCTTTTAACTTCAGGTCTCTTAATTCAGTGAAAAAACACTTCATTAACAAAGTAAATTATACAAAAACGGTCAAAAAACACTTTTTTTTCCTTTCTCCTTTTAAAAAAAAAAAGGTTTCGTGATGCAATGAATATTTCCTTGCGATATATTAATTAAGTAAGAGACTTATAAAGGATCATAATTCATTTGGGTTTGAATAATAATAACTAAATAAATTTTGTTAAATACAGGAGGGATTTGTTTAAACTCTTTTAAATGGATGTGCATGCATTAAGTAGGCTTCTAGATTTGCATACCAGCTGGTTTTTGCTACTTTTTCTCTCTATATATACAATATAGAGTGTACATAAACTGTCAATATATTACTTGAGAGAAAATAAATCGTAGAATTATTTTTTATTCTACAACACTCCTTTTGCAAATGTATGCGCATATTAATGCGATTTGTTTTATGTTTCTGCCTTATTCTATGTATATATATGCTTGTATAACACACATGATGCATTATTGAATGTTTGAATATATACATATATATGCATGTATTGTATATTGATAAGGCAGAGAGTCCTATTATTTTAATAATGTTTAATCTATAACCATGGATAGAAATGTATGAAATATGGTTGTACACGCAATCATATTTAATGTGCACATCTATTTGATTGAATCGATATGTAGAGCAACACGTTTCTGAGTTGCTCGTTTCTTAATATAATATATTTCATAGTATATGTGTTATATACTATATAGGGTGTACAAATTAGTTTAGTCCTTTATTTGGGGTTTTTTACTTGTGAATAATACCTATGGATTTGTATCATAAATGCAATTAGCCTAACTCACAATAATTTTGCAAGCTCCTCCTGCGCTTAATTTGAACATTTATCAAGTTATGTCTCCAACTCTTTGTTTTTGAATTATTTTTTTGGCTGTCCAGAGTCACAGAGACTTGTTTTTAAATTGTTGAAATCACCTTTTTTTTGAAGCATCAAAACCATATTTTACATAATTTATCAGTAAGAACATTGTCATTGTCATTCGATGAGCTTTAGATGCACTGATCTTTCAATTAAAGCAAAGACATAAAATCTCTCGAAAATGCATCTTAGTTACCACAAAAAATTGTCATATTCAACGAAATACATTTCTGACCCAATAACAGTTTTTTTTTTTTTTAATTTTGAAATTATTTTTATCTTTAGTAATATTTCTTAAATATGAATTAAGAGGAAATCAAGTTCTAATTTACTTATACGGTAGAATACTATACAAATGAGTCAAGTTTTTTATATGTATCATTTATAGATTTTACAAATAATTATTAAAAACTAAATGTTAAATTGTTGTAATATTAACCCATATTAAAGTATTTATTTGACTTAACATTCTTTGAAAAAGGTTTTTTTTAAAAGAATATCATCTTGCCCTTTTTTCACAAATACTTTTTACCCGTTTAAAATTCTTCTTAAATTGTTAATAAAAATAAAACTTTATTCTATTAAAGCAATCGGCTATATAGCTGTACCTGTGGTATCCAACCATTTTTATAGTATCGGCATTTGTATACGTATCGAAACTTTTTCGCTTATTTTTCGATACCAACATTCGTTATGTAAACGTTTTAAAAACCTTGTTGAAGCATTTCTTTGACTTTGTATGTCATCAAATCATCATTCGACTGAGTTATTTAAAGACCCTAATCCCAGTAGCCTTTGTAGTTTGTTTTAAAAAGTTATTTGCAAATATATTCATCTAGAACATCACTAGAAGGGGTTGTCTTTTCCAATGAGCCATGTAAGTTATGCACTTGTATACCAGATAGCTATGAAATGATACTTTATTTTTCAATTTCTAACGTTTATTCTGAAAAAATGTTGATAAATTTAATCTTCAAAATAATAACATTTGTCCCATCTCTTTGGCAATTTGTGGAGGTCGTTCCTAAAAAATTGCCCGTCCTTGACCACAAACCAATCATTGAGCCATTTTTTGATTTCTGTGTGAGATTTGAAAACCTGTTCTTTTAATGTGTAATTCATCGATGTGAACAAGTAATAATCTGATGACGCCAAATCTGGTGAGTAACCAACAGTTCGTCTCCACCAATTCCCGGGTCACTCTTGTTGGATGTGGCGGTGTATTGTCACCAAGAAAAATTACTATGTGACGCCGACTGAAATATTCTGGGCGTCTTGGTTATATAGCGCTGTTCAAATCGGTCAATTGTCGTTGGTAACATCCACCGTCAACTGTTTTACCGGGTTTTAACAACTCATACTAAATAATTCTACGCTGATCCCAGAATACACACTGCATACCCTTTTGTCATACAATCGTTTATGTTTAGAGCATGTCCACTATAAGCTTCTACAATCATTTGATGTGCTTCAGAAGTGGGTTTTTTTTCTTCAAATGAACACAGAAAATCAACAAATACTTAAATTGTAGTTATAAGGCACGAAAGTCGACATTTTTATGAACGAACAAAAATACGCTGTTGGTTGAAACATCTTAAACAATGAACTGAACATTGTTGCTAGATGAGAGACAAATAAAAAAGAAGACATTTGTAATGTTTAAAACTACTTCTAGTGACATTTGTTGCCTAGTAACATAAAGTATCATTTCATAAACTTAATAAATATGTATTTACCGAATCATTCCACATCTAGGATTAAATTAGATGAGGAGGAACAAAACGAATGGATCATCAAATATTCATAGTATGTAGTTCTATTAATATTTATACAAATTCATTTGAAATTGGTCCTTAAAAGCAGTTTAAATTCATTTTTTATGTCCATTTATTTTTCAAAAATAAGAAAATAAGCCATTAACAATTATTCTTGAAACTATTTATATATTTTTAAGAGCAAAAATGAAGCAACTTTCATAAAATCGTTAATTAAATTTATGTATATTTGGATCAAATAATCAACACTTTCCCACCATCCTCAAAACCTATCTTAATTTAATCCAAATGAGAATAAATACATAGTTATATGAATATGAAGAAGAAAGAAGAAATTCTCGACAGAAACAAATTTACAAAGATATTTTGTATATGCATATATTATACCCCGCCCCAAATTAAACTTTTTTATGACAGTATAAATTATATTGAAGGTCTTAAAATATGTATATATATATATATATGTTGAATTAATATTATTAATATTCAATAAAGCTCTAGTCTTAAACTAAAATTAAATAGAAGTGTATTACATTGCAAGAAATGTATAATTAAATTTCATTTCATTTAATAAAAAAAAAAGAATTGATTAGTTTTAATTTTTAAATTAAAACTGAATTAATTTATCCATAAGACTTTTTAATAATTAATTATTATCAAGAAGAATGTCGTATGATGTGATTTTCCTTGTAAATGTATTCCAATCTCTCCTTCAAAAAGAGAAAGAATTATCCTAGAGGCCAAAAATCAGTTGGTATTAGCCGATTTTTCCCGAGTTATATTCCTTATTAGTATTTAATACTTAATAAGTTGCTATTTTTTCTGAGGAAGAGCCAATTTGAGTTTCATCAATCAATGGTCAGAGCACGAATAAGGGTAGTAGTCAAAAAAAATTGATAGCTAACAAGAAAATTCAGCGTAAAATTGCTTGTTGGTGGGATAATGTAGATTTATTAGTACATTTATATATAAAAATCATTTTTGTAATTAAGAGTTGTGTCCTTCTTAATTTAGGATTAAGGATCATCGTTCGGTCTTTGAGGACCTGCACAACGGTAGACTTATCCTTTGACGATTTAATCTATTTATTTATTTATTTTTCATAGCAAGGGTTCATTTTCATTGGGTCATTCCACTCGTATTTGGAGTAAAGCTATAACTTAACAAGAAAGACATTTCAATTGGGTAATTAAATGACATTTTACTGAGCTACAAGCTGCTATTCTCTTTTATATATACAAATGAAGACATCAATAATAAATAATAACATTATGTATACCATAGATGAGAGGCAGAAAATTAACTGAAATTAATGTCAGGAAATTATATATTTTTAACAAATAATTATACGAGGACTTGAGCCATTTTTGTTTACATTTTATTTACTTTATTAAACTTAATGCATGACTTCCTTCATGTGAGATCGTTACTATCAGGTAGATGTTCTCCCCTCAGTAATAAAGGAAAAATGATGACAGCTTTGGAAAACAAAAAGTACTGTTCGAAGAGCCAACTCCACAAAATCTCGCAAGCGGCATTTTGCATATTATTTACATTCCTAAAAATGTCTCTCTTCCCAATTATTATTGCCTGTCAGTTGTATCAGGAGATATACGAGTAACACCACTGGTGTGACGCCACTGCCAATGAACTTACAAACTTCAAATGTAAAGAAGTTGATCTCTCAATGAAGTACTTTACTTTTAGTGGAAAATATCATTAGGAAATGTGGGTTTCAGTGCAAGATCCGTTGATTATTCCTCGAATCAACAACTCAGTCTGAAAAGTGACATTTTATGTAAGGAACATATAAAAAACAACGAGCATTCTGCCTATAACTCGTGTGGAATGAGGTAATTTGTCATTACATCATCTACTCTCTACATATTTAAAAAGTTGCGTGATTTTGTTTACATAAATATTTGACGTCATTTTTATGTATGTACATATACAACTTATGAACAGATTCTCCTCGTGTCCCTTAGGTTTTGTTAGTTGCAAGGCAAGATTTTTCAAAAAATGAAAAGAAAGAAATCTATTGTATAAGCAATTTATACGGAGAGATAGAGTATTACTATAATTACAATGTACAACGATAAAGGTGGATAATGTAACTTCATATTATACATTTTATCATAAAACAGCTCTTAAAGTATGCAGTCAAAAAAAAAAACATTTAAGAGTTCAATTGGAGTATTAAATGGAAAAAAAATATGTGCTTGTGTTTATTGAGACTTTCCCATAATGTGATGCATTACAATAATGTAACTATCTTTAATTCTTTATTGTGCATTCCTAGATGTAAAATCTAAATATGTAGGCATTTACATTCATGCCTTGATACTTTATATGCCAATTTGCATATGCATAAAAACTTTTACTTTTAAAAAAAATTAAGATGTCAGCTTTGATTTATTAGAATACTTCAATATTTGAATGTCCAAGGCTTAAGAATCCATCAGTAATATATTGACTTTGAAAATAATCAATCATAGTGTAATTATACCTAGAATTACAAGGGCTGTCCGTGTGGAAGAAGTAGGGCTGAACTCAAATAAGAAAATATTAAATCATTTGAAAAATTTAATTGTTTGACAAGTTGTCAAATAGTGTGTTTTACGTAATTTCAACCCTTTTAAATAACTAATACTTTCCTTATTTATTCCCATGCAAAAAGGTGCATAGTTCCTTATTCACTTACAAGTTTCAGTTGAAAGACAATGAGATTTATCTTTCTATCATGATCTTGAGCAGGGTCAGCTTATACACAATGGAAAGTGGAGTGGGCTGCAGACGTAAGCTTCTCCTCCAGAGTCGTACAAAACTATACAGTATATATTGTCTTTGTGCTGGTTCTAAAGATAACCAGTTAAAAATACTAACAGGGCAGTGCAGTTAAGTTTGTATGACTTTGGTTTTTGTATCAAATAACAGATTAGTAATTTAGATATATCAGTTTATGAATTTCGACATTCATTTTTTCACTATTTTTTGACACTGAAAAAAAGAACAAAAGTAGAAGAATTGAAAATATATATATCCTCATATAATATTCTACATATTTCAATCCAAGATATTTTGACTCAGACCACAAAGGAAATAATTATCATTTGTTAAAGTCATTCAAGAATGTACAAATACTCTCTTAAATATAAAAAAAAAATGCCTGGACTGCACTTCTACCATTTTCAATTGAAGTCGTATGGTTCTTCAGTTCTGATTGACTGTTTGTAACAATCTGAGATTGTCCTTGAGTTTTATGTTGGATATTTTCTGCTGTATAGCATTTTTATTTGGAGCAATAAAATGATTAATGTTTGATTGATTTGCTTTGAAAAGCGTAAAGTTATTTATTATTTGATAATTTTAGAAACTCTTATTTGATCACTGAGCTAGGAATAAGTAATAAAACTTGCTTCGTAATTATAAATCCTATGGCAATATTTATTTATGTGTGTATTTGCTAGAATCTGAATGTTTTTTGAATTGTAATTCTTTTATCTGAGCTGACTTGAACTCATCAAAACATGATACAAGTCCAACTATCAAAATTAAATGCAAATATACGTTACCTCTCATATTTGTAAGCATATTTTGATTTTTAAGAGATACAAAACTTGACTCAATCAGTTTTAGTTTTAAAATGGGGGCAATGGGGGGGATAAGTATATAAAAGATTGTGTATTTACAAATTTTGATGGAAAAAATTCTTACTGTTGTTTATAAAAAAAAATATTTTGGATTTCGTCTCATTTGTTTTGTCACAACCCAAACATTTCATGAATTTATAAAAAAAAATTACCCGGACAAAGGATAAAAAAAGATTACATATATCAGAGTCACAAAGAACGTTTAGTCAACCTGGGTTACTAAAGGTTTCATTATCTAATGTATTATAGTACATCAGAGATATAGACTCGTGACACTGACATAACTTACCCTACATTTTTGATTTAATGATTTAATACTCAACTTTCTAAAGTGTTGAATGACTTGAGACACGACTTGGACTTCGACATTATTGTTAGCGTAAGAAATGAATTAAACTTTGATCTCTTTGAGTCAGGGCTGTTTTGGGTAGCTACTTAAATAGTCCCCCTTCCAATGCCACAACCCGGAGTAGATTTTTTGAAATGAATACTAAAATAGCAATTTCCTTTTTATACATATATATATATATATATATATATAAACATGTTGTAAATTACATAATTTATGAGGATAAATTAGATTTACAATGACTCAATATACTATTTCCACTCCCATGCAATCACTATTTGGTTGTTGTTTTTTAAAATAAAAACAATAAATAACCGAGTTTATAAATGTTTTTCTAAAAAAGTAAATTTCTTTTATCCTTCATCAATTAATAATTATTATTATTTGAATATAATTATGACATTTTTATTAATTTTTCTCCATAGTGAACATTGTTCCCAGTCAATTATCCAACGGCCACGACAGTTGAGTTTGACTAAATTATAGTTTATTAAAGAACATAAATGAAAATATAAGTACAAAGAGTTATAATTTGAGTGAACAATGGTTTAAATGTTAAAAATTCCCTAGGGGTAATAGTATAATACAAGTTATTCAGTTTTACAGACTGATTTCAAATCTGTAATTTTTGTTTTGAGAGTCCGACCTTATAAAAAATATTTAGAGGGCTGGAACAAGGTCAAGAAAGGGCATCTTCAATTTGAACTACGTATATTCTGTAGTGCCTATATATAAAAAAATATTAAGCATATTAGACACTTTCTAGCCCCCCCAAAAATTGCTAAAAAGACCCGCTAAGTGAAACTCCATAAGTAAAACAACTTACTGCTTAAACACAAAATAAGATTTTACAAATTAAGGGATGAAATAGCGTTATAAAAACGAGATTGCAGTGATACCATTCAGAGTACTCAAACAAATATAAGTCAACACATTCATATTAACGACAGTCTTTCACATTTCCATCCTTTCACACAAAACCACCATGCTTTAAAATAGGTAGGAACTAGTAATGTGACTTTGTAGATCGATCGGTCTTGGACTCAAAACATTTTTAAAGGTCCTGGCCTCACTTTTCAAAGTTTCAGTTTTGTGGTCAAGATCAAAATAACCACATAATATGTGTATCAATATTTTCCCTTTGTTGATTCAAATGTTGGGATTGTTATAATGTCCCTTTGTACATATGTTTAAAATTTATCTCGTCTTGCCTTTGATCCTTCAAAGGCTTAGGAAGCATTGGTATACAATAAAAAAATGAGCATACACTACATATATGTGGGAATGTAAATAATATGCAAAATGCCGCGTGCGAGATTTTGTGGAGTTGGCTCTTCAAACAGGTCTTTTTGTTTTCCAAAGCTGTTATCATTTTTCTTTTATTAGTGAGGGGAGAACAATATCTACCTGACAGTAAAGATTTTGCATGAAGGAGTACATGCACTAAGGTTAATAAAGCAAATAAAATGTAAACAAAAAGGGCTCAAGTCCTCGTATAATTATTTTTAGTTAAAAATATACATATAATTTCCTGACATTGATTTCAGTTAATTTTCTTCCTCTCATCTATGTTATTATTTATTGTTGTATATATAATGGAGAATAGCAGCTTGTATCTAAGTAAAACGTCATGACAGCTCAAGCTTCTTCCCTCTCAACATTCATCAAATTGTCAGAGTTACCAAGTTGATTTTCTCTTTCTTTTTTTATTACAAGCCCGATTTGCATATTATTTACATTCCTAATTATTGATGTCTTCATTTGTATATGTATATAATGGAGAATAGCAGCTTGTAGCTGCGTAAAACGTCATGACAGCTCAACCTGCTTCCCTCTCAACATTCATCAAATTGTCAAAGTTACCAGGTTGATGATTTTTTCTTTCTTTTTATTCCACACACCCCATTTGCTACATATATGCAGCACTTAGGGACGGTAAAGTGAATATACGTGAAAAAACCAATAGTATGCCTTCGTACTTCTCAGACAGTCGATGGTTACAATCCCCGACTTAAGCTATGTGTATCAGTGGTTGTGAACTCATTTTGAAAATTATTATATTAGGTACAAAAATATTATTATAACTATGTTTAGCAATAATCCTTTTCGGCTATGTCTTTCAAACTTTGTTTGATTGCCATTTGTGCTGATACGAAGCATTTTTTTTTTTTAAATTTCATTCATCTATTTGAAATTATTAGTATTTTGATTTTGAAGTTAGAGAGAGAACCAATTTAACCATGGGGTTCAAAAAGGATTTGTTTCTATGGCAATATAATAACTCACGAAAAAAAAATATTTTGGTTATAAAATGTAATATCATCATTATGTCACTCAATTGTTCCATGAAAAGCTAAGAAAAACGATTTTATACAAATAGATATTACCATATGTTAGCTGGTGGAATGACAATCAACTATGTTTGCTAAAATGAGAATATGGTTGTTCATATAAAAAGCCATAAAATGGCTCTACTACAACTTTTATGGCTTTTATACTCTAGGGATCTTCTCAAACATGAGGATTTATAAATATATATATATATATATATATATAATACTTACTTAACTCTTTTCCCAATGATCCTTCCATTATAAATTGTATTTATGTACATAATGTATTTGACAAAAGATTCAAAGATATATTTGAAATAAAGATTGCCATAATACAGGCTTCTACATGAATGTTGACTTTCACCTTATAATACTTTTTTTGGATCACTCCTAGGGACAATCCCTTTGAAAGTTCTCTTTATATTTTGATCCACAACATTTTTCTAATAATGTTAAAATAGAATTTGTGTAGAGAACGCCCATCTTATTATACCTCAATCTTTCCTCCAAAATGAATGAGGAAAAAAAACCCCGGATCAAAATAAGTTGGTAGTCGGCCAATTATTCTTCAGTTCATTTTAGGAATCTGTTCACAGCTTAACATGAGATAATTTGAGTCCAACCAATCAACGTTCAGAACGCTATTAAGGGACAAAAGACGTAGGCAACCATTATTTGACCAAAGTATACATACATAGGATTTACTGAGGTTTTAAAGATACCATTGAGGGCTTCTCTTGTAGTTTTGGAAACGCCTTGTTATACCAATGGTAATCGAGGAGCATCAACATTTTTCTTTATCAGCTTTTTATGTATGTACTTTTGCTTAATATAAGAGTTCCTTCCCATAATGTTGAGCTCCCAAACTCAAATTAAGTCTTGTCGGTATCACCGCTATTGAGAAATAGCTCATAAGCAGTGTTGAATATTGTGAAAGAACATATATTTTTTTTGTATAGCGTTCAGATTAAAACAATGCAGCTGCTATAAACTGTTACTTTTGTTTGATTTTTTACTCAGCCATGTATAGCAAATGTACTAATTGGCCAATACAACAAAATACCTAAAGGAAGAAAAAAAGGGGGGCAGGGCCAAGGTCGCTTTCTCCCCATACACTTTCATTTTCACTTTGTTTTTCTGCAATCATTTTCTGTTTCCAGACCTGTGAATTGCACAGCTATTACATTCTTAATCCCTGGAGTCTACGTATGAAGGGTTTTACAGTAAAACCTGGTCCAACGGTCACCTGCTTTAAGTGAGTCACTGCACTAAGCGGTCGTATCTAGGGATGAAAAAGCATGCCTACAATACCTATCTGGTGCCTCTGTATATTATCTGCTGATTAATTATTATTTAAAAATATTAAATAATACACAATAGCTACTAATATAATTGTAGCAAACTCTAGACTCAACGAAGCAGAGAAGACTGAACTCAAATGGATCATCAAGGTAGGAGTACCAACTGATTTTTTTTTTTTTTTTCCTTGAACTCAACTTCATCTCAACATTTTGCCACTGTCCAGTCATATCCAGTTCTCACCCAGGAAATGGTATGACATAAATGCACTGTATGAAGTGTGCCAGTGGTCACCCAAAATAATGCATACCAATAGAGAGATGAACTGACTCTTTTATACAAAACATCAGAAGCCGTGCACTTAAAATAGAAGAATTAATAATAGTTCTTCATAATAAATTCTAATCCTGGTCACTCAGAGAGGGTCTAATGAGAATTTACTATTCATACTTTTCTACAAGTCTGATCCTCTATAGTTCGCATCCTTTAAAACCATGTATTCAGATGCAATAAATGAAATATGTAGAGATGTTTTTCCCCAACCATTTATTTTTGTATCTCTCTCTACATATATCTGAGAATAAATATGACAATTTTAACAAAACTAGTGATGCATAGTGATAAAATTTATACAGTTTGTACGGATGGAAGAAATATTATTATGCTAAATACTGTCATTAAATTAGAATCACAGATGACACAACATATTTATGTACATGGCTTATCAGAATGAACAAATAAAAGTGTATAACTTTTTTAATTAAAGCTATTGAAAATGATTTCCCATTTTGATATATATATATATATATATATATATATGTATATATTGATATTATTATATTTAAAGCTAATTTAATTCAAATTTCCTTCATATTTTATATAAAAAAGCTTTAAATCCATGCATATATTTATATAGAGTTATTTTTGCGGATCCTGCATTCTTTTATGCTCTATTTTCCACATCATCGTTTAAAAAAACGCAAACCTGATTTAAGCAGTTACTTGCACACAACGGTCAGTTGTTTGGTTTTCCTCGCATGGCCGCTTAGACCATGGTTGAATGTATTTCATTGAAAATTGAATTTATTCAGATTTGTTCCTTGAGTATTGAAAAATCCTTGGTTATACAAATACATATACTCCCTGGCCTTGAAGCTGATCCAGTGCAGTCTTTTCTGAAGCAAAAACGTTGACGACGATATCTCCATGCATCTTAACGCATTGAATATCGAACAATGAATTGTTCTTATGGATTACAATTTCAAACATCATTGTATCTGTTGAAGTACGATACAGATTACGAAAATAAGGGGGGTGAGGGATGTTGATCTACGTGAAGCTTCTTATTTTTTTGTACTCGCAACCTCGACTCTCTAAAGGGATTTTTCTTATTGCCAACTTTTAAATTTTAAACAGAGTTATTATTTAGCTATGCTTTAATTAATGAATAAGTTATAGCAATAAAAAAAATCAGGAGTTAGTATAATATTCAAAAAGAAAGGGGGGGGGGGGGATAGTCCTTGATTTAATATATGTATATGATTCATGTAACATATAGGGTCAACTACTCGAGGAGCTTTTTGTGATGAACAAAAACACACTGTATACTGTATTCTCCCTTCAGCTGATTTTCTTCATTTGACTCTTTTGGTTTAAAGCAGCTGACTCTACGTGTTGTGAACTCACAAAGGGTATTAATGTATTATTATTATTTATGGTTTTGATATATAAAAAATATATTAAATTGCGCGCCCTTTTTTTGAATTTTTGAATACTATACAAGTATTAACGATTGATTTGTATATTGATAGAATTTATAAATGTTTAGTCCATCTAAATTATAACTCTGCCCAATATTCAAAAGTTGGCTACAAGGAAAATACAGAAGGGTAGCAGCTACCAGTTGTTTTTCCAAATTTTTCCTTTCCCTTTTGTGAGTCGAGGTTGCGAGTGAACAAAAAAGCTCGACGTACTACTTTAATTCAGAAGAGTCAACTACTGAAGGGAGAATACTTAGTAGTTTTAATTATCCCAAAAAGTTGTAAAACAAAGTAACGAAACAACGACCATAAGATAGTTTTTCTCATAAACATGCAAACACGTTTTGTTTTTGTTTTTTTGAATACTAAATGACCGATACAAGTCAATCGATATAACAGATATCTCTTGAATTACATTTGACAGTCGGGGACAGATATATTAATCTTTCAGAAACGGTTGCACTGGTAATGTGTTTTTTTTTTAAATGTTTGATGTCGTTTTATTTTTTTTTTTTTTTTTTTTCTTAAGTTGAATATTGTTTTTAGGAAAATAAAATATCCATAATAATCCGTAACCCATTGTCTGATTACCAATTCATCAAAAGCTCAGCGAAATTGTATTAATTATATCTATCTATGCCCATTTCTATCTTAATTCAATTGAACTTAAGTGAAGACATTTTATGTATCTCTATAGGTATATAATAGGTTGTCAAATATCTCCCTTCCGCTTTTTTGCTCTTTATTCAATGCTTTATAAAAAGTGTATCAGGGATCGGATTTAGTTCAAATATGCTCCGTTTTGTTGGATAATCTGTTTCCATCTACACGGCAACTTCATAATACCCCCCTCGTAGAAGCCCCTCTCCTTATTTGCGAAGAACTCGGACAGCCACTTTTCATAAGACTCTTTTGAGTTCAACTTTACACCACCAAGGGCGTTCGCCATGGACAGGAACAGGTGGAAATCACTTGGCGTTATGTCCAGGCTATATGGTGAATGCGATAAAACCTCCCATCCGAGTTCCCGTAGCTTCTGCCGAGTTATCCACGATGTGTGTGGTCTGGCGTTGACTGGTGGAACACTACATCCTTCCTGTTGGCCAATTCTGGACGCTTCTTGTCGATCTCCTACTTCAAGCGGTCCAGTTGTTTGCAGTAGATGGTAGAATTAAGCGTCTGGCCATATGGGAGCCATGGATATGGCTTATCCATGGTGTCGTTTTAACCGGCTCTGAATCAACGAAACCATTCCTCCCCCTAAACACCATTATCTCACGGAACGTTTCTCTAGTGGATTTGCCTTCAACGAAGGAAAACTTTAAAATAGCACGAATTTCGGCGTTAGTGAACTCCATGTTTACACGTGTCTATAACTGTTGAATGCAATATCCAAACTAATCATGCATAGCCCCGTTTTGTAGGTTATGTCAAGACCTTTTAAATGATGTATTGTATTGTCAGATACGAGCTCTGTAGCACTTTGTACATAGCCGCGAAATTCAAAAGACAAAAAGGCGGAAGGGAGATATTTGACAGCCTTATATATAACATACACATACTATGCCTGCATATTAAATCACATCATGTAAAAACATGACATTGATATTTATGACCCTCCCCCCCCCCCCTCCCCTCCTCCCAGGATTTATGTAAAAACCCATTCATCTTTAAAGATTCTCTTTTCTCATAATTTAATTCCAAATAAAACTTGTCTAAACGAATTTAAAGACTTTTTCTTTTCTTTTTTTTTATGCATCCTTTATGAATGGATACAAAACTCTAAAAGTGTGTCAATAAATGCTGTTGCTCTGTTGTATCCTTCTTGTTGCATATCATTTCTATCAATAGAGTTACATCATCCCGTATAAAAGGAATAGTTGCACATGTTCTTTAAATCAATGGGTTTTTTTTTTCCTCAAAGGCCCTCTCTTTTTCTACATACATATTATAATTTTATCTCCAGTTTATATAAACTATTATCTCGTACGTGTATATATTATAACATACAAAATGAAATGATTAACTATGTAACTATGATAACGAAGCAAGTTTTTGTGTTTTTATTTTTGTTTTACTATGAAATGTTTAGTTATTTTTCCATTTTCTCCCTTCATAATATTTATTTATATGAACATAATACATATATTAAGAATAAATCATCATCATGTTTTAAGATTTATGAACAAGTATCTGTATGTAGATAGTAAATACCTTTGTATTTAAAATTGCTTTGTATGATCATTTTAGTTTAGTTTAGATAGATAAAAAAGTACTCTTTTAAATGATCTTTGTTACTCAAAGATGGATTCCTCTTTATTTGATACCTGAATCCCGGCCACTTCAAATTCAAATTACGACTCCCTTTTTGGAATTAACAAAAACACACTGTATTCTTCTCCATTCGGCTGATTTTCATCATTTGACTCTTTTGATTTAAAGCAGCTGACTTTACGTGTTATGAGCTCAAAAGGGGTATTGTTACTATTAATGATTTTGATATATAAAAAATATATTAAATTGCGCGCCCTTTTTTTGAATTTTGAACATATTACAAGTATTAACGATTGATTTGTGATTGGTAGAATTTATAAATATTTAGAATATCTAAATAATAAATTATGCCAAATATTAACAAGTTGGCAACAGGGAAAATGCAGAAGAGTAGCTACTACTTGTTGTTTTTTCTAAATTTCTCTTTTCCTCTTTTGTGAGTCGAGGTTGCGAGTGAACAAATAAGCTCGATGTGCTACTTTAATTTAGAAGAGTCAGCAGCTGAAGGGAGAATACTTAGTAGTTTTAATTATCCAAAAAATTTCATCGTGACCGTGCCTAAAGCTGTAAAACAAAGTAACGAAACAACGACCATTATATAGTTATTACTCTTTATATGAATAAATATTGTCTACCTTATAGTCTGTCCAACTACCTAGGCATCCAATATAATAGTCCATACCTATATTTGCAGAGAGCTTAAGGTTTCTGGCTCGCGAATCCCTTGACCATAATAAGGCAATGATCCTCAAAAGGGGAAATGAGAAATGAATGAAATGAAGTAAAATGGTAATGAAAGTATAGATCATGCAAATTTTAATTGACTACAGATAAATACATTTATTTTAATTTGATAGCTTAATTCTGAAATATATTTGCCCATCAGGCAGAGGTTCGGTGGTTTGGTTCACCCCACTCCTATAATTTGTGGCATTTTTAATTTTTCAACTACGAAGGACTCGATGAATGCATTTATGGAACTTGAGGTGTTCAGTACCTCCAACAGGATTAAAAACCCCTACACTAAGGAGAACAAATTCTGTTTTGATCTGTGAAAGTGATTTGGCTTTTTCTGTATGTATAAATGGCTTTAGCTACCCAATCAATCGATCGATGATTATTATTGCTATACAGGGCTCCTCCGTCCCCCTCATTTATTTCATCCCCTCTGGTCACATATGAGCAAAAAATAATTAAGTATTTAATCATCTTTTCTATGAGGTTGTTGATCTCTCACTCATTCATCAAAAAAAAAGCCCTGAATCATTTGAATTCATCAAGTTTTGCTGAATGATAAAAAAGTTATATTTGTCCAAGAAACAAATCAACAAAGTACGGCCCACGCATGAACTGGAGTTGATCCTTGTTTTATGCTATTCAATCAATGGGTGAATCATGCCTCAAAATAATTACACCAAATGAGTATATTTCAAAGGATAAACATGTTTGCCATGAATTATGGAATCAATGTCTGTGAGCATGTTGTATATTAATCAGTTTTACCATTACGTTTTGAAAAGAAATTGATGTTTGTAATTTATTTGAAAATAGACTTTCATTTCTTTTTATATGTACATGTTATATTAAGTAAATACATTTGAAAACTTTGTCATTCCATAAATAAATTACCTTTACCTACAAACTGCATTGAAACGTTGCTACGTCAATATGAAGTTATTTTTATTGTATCTCGCAACCTATTCTTGAATAAAAGAAAGAAAGAAAGAAAGAAAGAAAAATAGCAAAAACCAGTTAGGATTGTCAATTCTTCCCAACTTTTGGACTATTCTTTCATTATATTAGGGAAACCTCAAACCTCTAATAGTACTAATCAAACAAAAATAAATGTATAACCACCAGATGACGACACGTATTTACTAGATTATAGTTAGGAATGTAAATCATATGCAAATCGGGCATGTAACAAAAAAATGGAGTTGGCTCTTCAAACAGGTCTTTTTGTTTTCCAAAGCTGTTATCATTTTTCCAATATTACTGAGGGGAGAACATCTACCTGATAGTAAAGATGTTGCATGAAGAAATACATGCATTAAGTTTAATAAAGCAAATAAAATGTAAACAAAAAGGGCTCCAGTCCTCGTATAATTATTTATTAGTTAAAAATATATAATTTCCTGACATTAATTTCAGTTAATATTCTGCCTCTCATCTATGTTAATATTTATTGTTGTATATATAGTGTAGAATAGCAGCTTGTAGCTCAGTAAGACGTCATGACAGCTCAAGCTGCTTCCCTCTCAACATTCATCAAATTGTCAGAGTTACCAGGTTGATGATTTTCTTTTTCTTTTTATTTTACAAAAACCCTATTTGCATATTATTTACATTCCTAATTATAGTAAACAAAAAGTTAAGTACACATGTCCTAGTACATTGATTGAAAGGGTCAATCAATATCAATAAAGGATGAAAGAATTTTTAAAAAATGGTAGACTACCTGTGGTTTCAAAGGTTATATCATTCACCAAATTCAATTTTCTTTTTTTGTAAAAAAAAAAAATTGTTAATTTCATATTTTCTTTTGAGAAAAGTAAAATATCTATAATAAATATAACACAGGTCAACAAATTTGAACTTTCAAAAAGCTTCTGGGGTATAAGTATAATAAAAGTTATTCAGTTTTGCTCACTAATTTCAAAACTGTAATTCTTTTTTTCGAGAATCCGACGGTTTTCGAGAAATCGGTCCCTACTTTTTTAGCTTTTTTGACCCATTTTCCAACTTCAACTTCAATTTAAGCCTAGAAGAATACACATTTTGGGCATTAAAAAATAATGATTGGCTAGTGTTTTTTATGGAAATTTCATTTCTAGTCTTTGTTTAGACCTATAAGGACTTCTAGGGGCGTAGGGTGCCGGAGTAGGCCCAAAAGTCGATGAAATCCTTTGTACTTAAATAATTCCATAAAAATCATATACAGACACATTTTTTAATTTTTTTTTGATAAGGAATGATTTAGTCATCCATTCATTTGAGTAGATTAAGGGCTTTTCAATAGGGATGACGCATTTTAATTTCATTAGGGAACTACGTCATTTTTTTGTTTTGTTTTATTCACATTTCTACTCACAAATGGCTTACAAATCATAATCAAACGGGTCAACCATGAGCAGTGTTTGTAAATTATCCAAATTTATTACCAAAACTCCCGCTCGGTAGTGGAAATCTTAAAAAGGAAAAACCATTTTCATCAATGAAGTTCGTTAATAAACAAAATATACGTTATTGATTTGGCAAAAACAGCCATGTGCTTCATGAGACACCATTGCATCCAAGAAAACATACTGTTTGGTGTGAATTTCATGCCAGTGGTGTGTTTAGACCATGGGCGGGCAAACTTTTTGACTTGCGGGCCACTATGGGCTATAAAATTTGAAAAAGGGGCCACAGCAGTACATTAACCTGTGGGCCAAACATAATAAAGCGTTGCTTGTAGCGTTCAAGCTCGGCGGGCCGGATTAAATTGTCTAACGGGCCGTATAGGGCCCGCGGGCCTTAGTTTGCCCATGTCTGGTTTAGACCATGGGCGGGCAACCTTTGTTCACTTGCGGGCCAAATTATGTTTTTCAAGACTAACTGCGGGCCAAGAGCCCTAATTATATATGTGCAAAATATGTATGCATGCATAGTTAAACTTATTTTATACCATTATTAAACAACCGATTTTATCATTTATGATTTTTTTATATTGATGGGTAACTTTTAATAGAAAGATTCGGGGTATTTTTTTTTTAAATTATATGATAATTATATATTTCAAAGGTCTCCAAAGGCCGTAGGTTGCTCATGCATGGTCTACACGAACAAGCCAGCAACACTACAGGAGCTCAAAGTAAATATTGAATGCAAAATTCCTGCAATTTTGGTCGATTACTGTGAAAAAGTGTTGGAAAACTGGGCTCAACGATTGGACTTCTGTAAACGTGCCCGTGGTGGTCATGCAAAAGAAATTGGAACTTAATTGTAATTGAATGTACTTCAACACAAAAAATAAATTCGTTTTTATCTCAAATCCTTTTAATTTTATTTAAAAAAGAAACTACATCGCTCTTATTGAAAAATCCAGCATTTAAGTCCTCTTAAAATCCTTGATTTCATCTCAAGTATGTTACATATTTAAAACACATATATAACTTCTAATATTGTCAGAGAGTATCATTCATCATAAAATTGAGACAATAATCACGACGAGCTTTTTGGGATAAATAAAAACACACTGTATTCTCCCTCCAGCTGATTTTCTTCATTTGACTCTTTTGATTTAAAGCAGCTGACTCTAGGTGTTATGAACTCGTAAAGGGTCTTATTATTATTTATGATTTTGATATAGAAAAAATATATTAAATTGCGCGCCCTTTTTTTGAATTTTTGATATACAAGTATTAACGATTGATTTGTATATTGATAGAATTTATAAATGTATAGTATATCTCAATAATAACTCTTCCCAATATTAAAAAGTTGGCAACAAGGAAATTACAGAAAGGTAGCTACCAGTTGTTTTTCCAAATTTTTCCTTTCCCTTTTGTGAGTCGAGGTTGCGAGGGGGCAAAAAAGCTTGACGTGAATATGTGTCAAGAGGAACCTGGATATTATATTTGTATACATTACTTCATTTATTTTGCAATGAATTTATATATATATATATATATATATATATATATATATATATATATATATATATATATATATATATATATCATACCTATATTTTACTTTTGCAATATAACTGCATAATCATAACATATTGACAAAAGTAGTAATGTACATGTTATATATATCTTTTTTGTGTTTCTATAGTTTTTATTAACTTGCATCAATATTTTTATCCTCATGCCACTGAGAAATGCTATGATATCATATATGTATCTTCAAAATGCACTCCTTTTGAGTACCAACAAAAAAAAAAAAAAATCCTTGTGATAAAATAAAAAATATTTCTTTTTTCTCAACAGATGTGCAAATTATACATTTGTTTTAAAGCACATACATTGTGTTATTATAGAATATCAATACTCCTCTTGGAAGTGTTTCAAAGTTGTTGAGATTTCAACAAACACAACAACTAAAAAAAAAAAAAACTTTTAAAAGAAAGAAAATAAATAAAATCATCAACATAATAGTAATACAAATACACGACGAGCTTTTTTGTGCACCCGCAACCTCAACTCTCAAAGGGGAAAGGAAAAAACAATCGGTAGCTACTCATCTGTATTTTGCTTGTTGCCAACTTATTAATATTAGACAGAGTTATTGTTTAGATATACTATACTTTGGTAAATTCTACCAAAATATAAATCATTAATACTTGTATAATATACACAAACTCAAAAAAAAGGGCGCGCAATCCTTAATAATAATACCCTTTTTGAGTTCATAACACGTAGAGTCAGCTGCTTAAATTAAAAGAGTCAGCTGATCAAAAACAGCCGAAGGGAGAATACATCGTATTCCTGTTTATTCCAAAAAGCTCGTCGTGATAGTGAAATGAAGCTAAATTGAGACGATTTTAAGAGTAATTATAAAAAATACCGGAGCTTATCGAATCTTTTATGAGTCTATAAATATATATATTTTATTAAAAATACAACTTCTTGTAGGTATCTAGGAGAAACAGATACTGCAAAATATTGATATCCGTATCTAGAATCCACAACAAAGTAAAAGTAATCCGGAGAATATAGAGATAATTTTCCGTCATCTGTGATGAGTGACCAGGGAGCTTGGAGATCGATTCCCTCCTAACTCAATGACTCACGGTAGAGCTACTTAAGCAGTAGAAAGCGAAGGATTTCAGCTGGTCTCTTAATTCTTCTGCACGCTACTACTTATGTAGCTCAACCGTGAGTCTTATATTTCTAGCGAATTTTTGCATGAAATTGAATGAAAATTTACACATTTAGATGGACGATTTCTTCTTAATTAAAGATTCATATCTGGTAATTGACATCTCTTTTAAAAGCTGTGGATCTTAACTCTTTAATGCATTACTTATTAATCCATTTCATATAATATTCAAGGAGTTATTTAAATACGAAGAATTTGGCCGACTTTTGGGCCTACTCACGTCCCCTACACGCCTAAAAGTCCCTATAGGTCAAAACAAAGACTGAAAATGGAAATACACTGGCGAATCAACATTGTTTAATACACAATTTAAACTTAAATTGAAGTTGAAGTTGGAAAAGAAAAAAAAAAAAGCTAAAAAATTAGGGTCCGATTTCTCGAAAACTTTAGAACTCTCAAAAAAAAAATTACAGATTTGAAATCTGCGTGCAAAACTGAGTAACTTTTATTATACTTATACCCCTTAGGATTTTTAAAAGTTCAAATTTGTTGACCAGTGATAATTATTACAGGGAATTGGATTTGAGACCTTCATTGCCAATAAACTTGTATTGCTTTCAACTGACCTAAAAAGGTGTAGTTCATGGAATCCAAGAAACTGCTTTAGGCCCCTTTCAGTGACCAAGATGCTAAATTTTGCTCTAATATTACCCTTAGTGTGCATGAGCACATTAAATCAATGCTTGATTAAAACAATGGAATATGATGTGATTTAAAAACTTTCCTCCAAGATTTTTAGTGATACTTTCAACTCAAAATAAGATCAAGCTCATAGTGAAGGACATAACATACATATTTAATTTTAACTCCTTCATCAGGGATAACTTCAAAGAATAGAGGAAAGATTTAATATTTATATACATATATTCAGAAGACAAATTTATAATGAAAATTACAAAATTAATAAACGATCTAATGAATTTATATAAAAAGGAATAGTCAATAAATTATCTAATGGAGCTAACGTAGAACCCTTAATCGTTGAACAATGAGGACTCCAGGTTAGTTAGATACTGTTTTAGTGATATTTGAACAGACGTCTTGAGAAAGCTATACTATTATTCAACACGTTAAAAGCCGATAAATCTACATAGAGGAAATGTCTGTTCGTGATTGAGAAGGATAGGGGATGTACAAAAATGAAGAAAATGTCAAAGGAATAAATCATCCAAGATAGACAATTCTTTAAATACAAAAAAAAAAAAAAAAAAAAACTCCTGCTGTAAACTCTGACGCCTTTAGAGCTCTCAGTACGTTGAAGGACATAAACGTCCCGAAAATGTCAAGTCTGACGAAAGACCTCATGAGGGATTTGATAATTAATTATTATTATCAGATGAAACTTTGACACCATTGAAATTATTGCTCTAATTTCTAACATTTGATACTGATTAGTCCATATAGTTTAAATTGGCCATTAGAGCTTTTGCTAACTCTTCATGTCATGAATTTATCATAGATAAAAGTCTCATGATAACTCTGATGAACGAAGGTTTCATCCTTAGAGTCAATGCCATCTTATCGTAGAAACGAAAGATTTTTAGTAGTTCATATAAGTCATTTCAAACTCTTGAATGAATAGAGAATTATCTGGAATCATTCATTCATAACTCCAAACATTTTCTCCTCCATAGTCGATGATCAAGGATTTGAAGTTAACTACATGAGACATTTAAAAAAATAAATAATTGTTATTAAATACACGTATTATACGAGATCCCCTTGTTATTGAGTAAATGTTCTCCCCTCAGGAATTAAGGACAAATAATTATTAGAGAGTGAAGGATACAAACTACTTTTCAAATTGTCAACTACTCAAAATGCCGCACGCAGGATACTGCATAAGATTTACAACTCTACTAATATTACAATGCATTTGCAACTCCTGTAATTTTAAATGTATCCCTCGTCATCATGTTTTTGAACGAGTTCTGGACTCTTATCAACTCTTTGTGCCTTTTTATGATTGTATTATATTATATTAATGATCGCAAGGGCATACTCATCGTTAGGAATGTAAATAATATGCAAAATGCCGCGTGCGAGATTTTGTGGAGTTGGCACTTCTAACAATACTTTTTGTTTTTCTAAGCTGTTATCATTATTCATTTATTACTAAGGGGAGAACATCTACCTGATAGTAAAGATCTCACATGAAGGAATACATGAATTTAGTTTAATAAAGCAAATAAAATGTAAACAAAAAGGGCTCAAGTCCTCGTATAATTATTTATTAGTTAAAAATATATAATTTTCTGACATTAATTTCAGCTAATTTTCTGCCTCTCATCTATGGTATACATACATAATGTTATTATTTATTATTGATGTATTCATTTGTATATGTATATAAAGGAGAATAGCAGCTTGTAGCTCAGTAAAACGTCATGACAGCTCAAGCTGCTTTCCTCTCAACATTCATCAAATTGTCAGAGTTACCAGGTTGATAATTTTCTCTTTCTTTGTTTCTTACAAGCCCGATTTGCATATTATTTACATTCCTACTCATCTTCAGATACCAGGGCATGGGAGTGAGATGAAAGTTTGTTACTGTTACCCTATGTATTTATATTGGGGGAAACAAAATGTTCAAAGGAGTTTCAAGTCTTATGCTACGAATCGTAGATATCCTTGGTACTTCTTTAAATGACTTAAAATCGATTAGATTATTGTGAAAACGGAGTTATATGATCAATATATTCCTGCACAAATCAAAGATGCAGATCAAGGGACAGTAATATCTGAAACAGGTGGACCAAATTAACCATAAAATGTCTCTTGAAGGGCTATGCTATTTAATACTTGTATAATACTAATAAATTATCCTAAACCTCAAACCACTTTCTGCCAAAAAAGAAAAAAAATGATTTATTTTGAAGGTTTAATGAAATAATTATATTGTGTAAAAAGATTTCTATTACACATTATATTAAAGGGTCAGATGAAAATAAACGTATCTACTCATTTTATCAATATTTATGACTTATTTTTTTTTTCCTCAATTTCATATGCATGCATGAATTTTGGAACATTTCTTATTTACATTACAAGGGATAACTCTATTTTATTACTTCACCTACGGTGACATTTTTCGTGGCACCTGAATGACTCTTATTTCACATTTTTTTTCTTTTGTTACAAGGAAGTTTGTAAGAGGCTTTGTCTACCGGGATCTTGTTTTCTCGGGGTTTTACAACTACGAGAAATTCTCAAGAAAGCTTGCATTCACTTATTTCATAATCCAAACTTCCTTCATCTAATCCATCAAATGAAAAATTAACAAACATATATACATAATGAAATAAAGTTTTTTGCGATGTATGCAAATAATGTGCTATATATGTACATTGACAAAGAATGATGACCAACCAAGGAGTAACAAAATGTTTTGAACTCTTGATGACTTTGTTTATAAAAAATAGTTTTACGTCTTGTATTTGGAACTTCATTTATGTTACTATTATTTTTATCGGAGGACTTGTTTTTTCCTTTGATGGATCTTATGTATGATCAAACTGTTTTAGAAGTATTTACTTATTTGCTTTCCAATAGAATGAAAAAATTTGGATCCTTTCCGAATTGATGGGTACGTCTATTTAAAAATTCATATTACCTTTTTAAAAATATATTTTTAATAAAGTAGAACACGCTATTTCAACATTTTACCATTGTCCATCAGCACATCTCTGCCTTACTGGTAGTTTGGCTATAGCCACAGTTTATAAAAAAAAAATAAGAGGGATATCAAGGAATGTATGTATATAGCCAGAAGAAGTAATAAATAAATATTTATCACAGTGATCCCCTGCTTATTCATAGTTCAGTACCAGAAGATTTCTTTTATATATATATATAAATAATCAATATTCGCGGAAGATTAGCACATTTACGGATTTTATAGCTAAACTTAAAGAGCATAAATGTTTTGACGAAAAAATTATGAGATAAAGTTTAAAGAATGATTAAAAATATATACACGTTTCTTTTATTAAATTAAACCTACAATTTTAAATAGGTATACAAAAATTCAATAATGAGGATTGCTGACATTTACACAAGGTCCTGTTTTATACCATAGGTTCCTAATAATGGACACCAAGGGCGCCAGAATCGAGGAACAATATTTCCTACTGTTCCGTCCCACTTTTTGAAAAATGATTGCAATGAAAGGTTGAGTTATTATAGTGTCGTTAATAAGCTAAGTTATTTTTGAAAAACTTGTCCATCATCTCTTGTGAATTGATTCCAGTGACTGTAATATTCGTGATTTTATTCGAAAATTGAACTAACTTATGAGATTTAAGGAGGGAAATCATTAAAAAAACGCTGCTATCATAACTATGAAAACTAGGTAAATGACAATTTAGTTAAAATTCAAAAAGACCCATCCACGAGAGTTCCTTTCAGTCAAATAAGAAATAGCTGGAATAAGTACTTTTGAAGTTGATTACACTGGTCAACAGTCAAAAATCCTAAGGGGTATAAGTATCAATAAAGTTATTCAGTTTTACACTTTGATTTCAAATCTGTAATTATTTTTTTCGAGAATCCGACAGTTTTTGAGAAATCGAATCCCACTTTTTGAGCTAATTTGGCCCCTTTATCCAACTTCATCTTCAACTTAAGCCTAGAGCGATATTCATTATTTTATGCGTTAAAAAATAATAATCTAGTTTTTTGAATGCAAATTTCATTTCCAGCTTTTGTTTTGACCTAAGGAGGATCCTCAGGGCGTAAGGAGCAGGAGTAGGCCTATAAGTCGGCTAAAACCTTTATACTTAAATAACTCCTTGAATATCACATGAAATGGATTAATAGATTCATTTTCAAAAAATTGCGACATTTGGTGAGAACAAATTTGGAAAAATCAAGTTTCAAAATTCATTCAATTTTTGGATTTGAAAGAACGTTCAGATCATTAGTAGTACAAGATTTTTGGATTTTTATATTTTCTACCTTATCCAAGAAAACAACTAACTCGACGGTTGTAAACTATAATAGAAATTCATTTTTCTTTTTCAACAATCGGGCTTTATTCAGTTTTAAATTTTCAGGATAAAGGTTAGACCGCACATATTTAAAATAAACCATAAAACAAATATGACTCTTTCAAATAAGTTTCACATGCGAGATAATCCTTGAAATTCATGAAGAAAAAATGTACAACCAAAAAAATACAAAGAATACTAAATGTCTTTTACATACTTTTCAAGTCGGGATCAGTTTAGAATTATTTCAAAGACACAGAGAAAGCTTTATCAAAAAGGACATATCAAATTGTCGGTTTTCTTTGTTTTAAACGAATAAAAATTCATGGGGAACGAGGACAAGTAGGAAGTAACGTATGTTACAAAATTCCTAAATTTTCATTTAGAGGTAGAGTTGCCTATTTTTCAATATTTGTCGATGTTTTATGGTCTTTGTAATTTTTAAAAAAGAATATTTTTATAGTATCACACCATTACATCATATAGTATGAAAAAACTAAAAAAAGTAGACTCGAATCGGTAGGAAAAATAATTTGCGACCATTATTTTAAAGGATAACGTATGTTACACATGAATAACTACATTTCTAATTTGATCAGCTAGAAAAACATGATGAAATTTTTCAACAAGAACTATCTTTGCCCGTGACTATGGGGATTGGTAAAATCATTAACCTTATGTATTTAGAGTCAAAAAAGATGGCTAACTCATGAAACCAAAAAGAGAAAAACTGAAAATTTTCAAAAAGTTGTAACAAACGTTACTTTTAAACTATTTCAGTTGACCAAAAAATAAGTACAAAAGCTACACCAAATAAATAAAATCACTTATTAAAAATCTGTACACACATCGTGTCGAAAAAAATAATTGTGATAAAAAATGATTAAGAATGTTTCTTTGGATTATATCTAATCACTAGCACAACCAACATAATAAAACAAACGAAGTAGTATCTTACCACTATGAATAAAACTTCAAGCCCCTTTCAACACTTCAATGACGATCGTACGTGAATGTTTTTGAATCATTTGATCGAATTGTAAACGTAGAATTGAATATTTCATTGTCAATCGAAAGTTGGAGATCCTTTTTTAAAGCGTTCGAATTTTTCAAAACGTATGTTACAATTGAACTTTGACGGTCCCCTGAACTAAGAAGCACTTTGTATTATCCACAACCGCCCATGATTTTCTAATGATATCCATATACTAACTATTTAACACACAACAGATAACATTTGTAAACAAGGCATACAGAAATAAAGCAGGTAACGTATGTTACTTTCTTAAATTGGAAAATGAAAATTTCGATTTTTAATTCTACTCAAGATCTAACCGTTCATGTTTCAACTTAGATTCTTTTTTATATTTTCAGTTTAGTAATATGAGCTTGAAATGTCACGAAAATGTGCGTCACTTTGATTTTTATTCTAGACATATGGAGAATTAAAGATCAGTAACGCATGTTGCTACACTTTTGGGGACAAAATCTAAACTGACATATTTTTTTTTGTTTGGGCTGAAATCATCTTACGAGTTCGATTGTTATGATTCGTTTAATGTACTTCAAACATAGAAAGTGTTTTCTATGTAATAAGAAATTTCTAAAAAGGTTATAATAACCTTCATATGTTAGTTTTTCAGCTGGGGACACGTCATTTTGACCAAACTGGTCGTACTTCTTCTTCTTAAATATTAAGATTAAACATTCACATATGTCGAAAAAATATTTTTCAGGTTGTTTCTAATATATTTTTCTATATCTGTTTTGAAAAAAAAAAATTGACAATATTTTTTTCTCTCTTAAGTCTAGGGCCTGTCAAACATGTGGGACACGAAATGTCGCACTTTTTTGAAAATGGCTAAATAGGAAATCCATTCAAAAGCTGAGACCCACAGAGATTTCAAACAAGATGTCAAGCGCCCGATAAGAGCCCTTAACTAAAACAAAATCGTCCATCTAAATGTGTAAATTTTCATTCAATTTCGAACACTAAAAATCCACTAAACATCAATGACTAACAATATAAGGAAAATTCTCATTCCATAAACCGAGCAATATAAAAAGCCATATGTAATTAATTAATTATTATTATTCTCTAATTTTACAGAAGTTGCTTACTTCCAGCGAGAGAGCTGAAAAACTTACTCTAAGAACGCTTGGCAAGCTGAGTAAGGAGGAAATATACTTTTAAGGAGTAAAAAGCTTAGGGTCAAACAACAAAGTTTTTCTGTACTTTTAACGAATTTTTTTTTTTTTTTTTTTTTGGAGAGAGAAAGATAAGAAATAATTCTGATCAAGATCATGAGCCCCATAAAAATAAGTATTCTGAATGTTTTTCATCTCATCTTCATTCGTGTGGCACTTTTTTTTTCTTTTTTTTTTAACACTGTTGCCAAAATAATAATAATAACAATGTTGGTTCTTATGAGAATCATTTCTAAGATATATGAGATTCAATTAAGATAACGACGTGATCGAACGCCTTCCACTCATTTCACATCTTTATTATCTCTTTTTTTTTTTTTTTTTTTTTTTTGAAAAGAAGGTTGAGAGATATTAGCAAGAGACTCTGCTCATTATAGATAAATAATAACTATGGACGACTCAATTGTAGTGTATCTGTGATGCGAAACTTAATCAACATTCTCACAAAGAATCGTTTAATTGAACAAATGCCAAAAGATGTTTTTTTTATTTTTATCTTTTTATGGGAAGAGGAAAGATGACTCAAAATTTTCTTCGAAAAGAGCAAACAAACAAAAGCCACAAATAACATGCACATTTAGGTAGGTATAATGAATGATGTTTAGAACATGAGTATATTATTTCTTTACTTTACAAGTAGATAGATGATACAAAATAAACACGTTCAACGTATATAAGTGCAATAAATAAAATATATTTAATCTTTGAGATAAAACTTGTTTCTTTATCTTTTTTTTTTTTTTTTTTTTTTTTAAAAAAATGCATGTGAGCACATTACATTTTTCCTACATTATTCGCATAATGAAATATGGTGTATTTTAAATTATTATTATTATGTAAAACATACTTTTCTTTTAAGTAAGTAGTTCGCACTTAAACATTTAAGATTATGAAATATATATCTATACGATTTATAAATATGAAGACATTTTTGTAGTAATTTCAAAATATAGATGTAGATGTAGGGTTGTTATGCAAAAAAAAAGAAGAAGAAGAAAATAATACTTGCAAAATGACAAACGTAGTTCAACAAGGGCACATTGATGAATCTCAAATGCTACCATTTTAGAAACCTTCTTCAAAGAGACCCAATGTTGAGAAGAAGAGCAATTATTCATTTATCTATTAATTAATTATTGTTGGTAAGAACATTTGTCAGTCTATCCAATTTGTCTGTTAGGAGTTGCACTTGCTCCTTGAGTTCCTTTAATTCTCTCTCAGTCGAAGTTCCCTCCTTCCGTCTCTTTTCCGCCTCTTTTTTAGCAATGATTTTAGCTTTAGCAGACTTAATAACATTGGGATCCATGTCTTTGAGAGAGAGAAGTGGGCAAAAGTCCATTCTTCCACGATGATTAGGAGTCAATGTTAGCTTTTTATCCGTTAAATACCTATAAAATAGTAGAATCCCTGTAGCTCCAGTTAGATTGTAGGATATTTTACGAAAAAAGGGATTTTGAAATAGGATTCTACAACAGGCTAAATTGGGAAGGGCCATGAGTAGCTTAAACGAGGGCCAACTTGATAGAAAATCAAATGGATCTCCCAATAATAAAGACTCTGTATAGGAAATGGTTTCTACACGAGACACAAAGCTCACGATTTCTGCTTTGGCTCTAATAAGACCCGTGTCGCTGACTGCGAGACCATTTAGGAGATTCATTAAAACAACCAGGATCAGAAATACGAAAGAGAGTAAAAACGCATAACTGAGTGGACTCAGCTTGCTATTGACGTTGATAGGAATGTCCGCAAACTCAATTTCACCTATTAAAGACAGTAAATAAAAAACAAATTAAAAGTCTTTCATGCAGTATAAAAGAAAAGAAAAGAAAACATACCGACGAACATAGTTGATGTTTTAACAAGAGACAACCAAGGATAGTTGAAGAATGTATAATCATCATTCTTCAAGTCATACCCTGGTACATCCTTATGAAGCATGATATAGAAGCCCAAAGCAAAAGCGAATATGAAGAAGGAATACCAAAGGAGGAAAAAGAAAAAAGTTTTGAGTACTTTATAAAACATGGTAACATAAATATTGTATCTTTCCAATCTAGGATGCCGTGCTATGAGCGTAATCATTTCAGACCAGGATAACAAAATAGTTATAGCTGCCAAATGCCTCTTTGACTCACAGGGCTCCAGAAAATATGAATCTGGTACGAACAAAATGACGCAAACCAATGTGATCATAGAGACCTCTAACCAATTTTCAGGAGTAAAAATGTAGCGCTTAAGACTTACACCAAGTTGAAATAATTCCCTCAGTATCAAAAGAATAATCAAGCCAGTTAAAACAGACCAAAGAGCTGCCGTTCGTAAGTACAAGACAAGAAAAATGATGCCCAAAGTTACAGCTTCCAACCAGGATCCAAGGATCAATCGGAGAATACTTGAGCCAAATCCAGATTTCCCTTTTCTTCTGGAAAAATTCGAAATCTCATATTTCCAATCTCGTATCATGAGTAATATCTGGATAAATGCATGAGCTAAAAATATCCAAAACCAAAAGCTGAACCCTTGATCAGAATGACGATAGCTCAGCTCTAAGCAGTATGATGTACTATTAGTTGCATTTCCAATATCCTTTCTGAGTGAGAGACCACCAAATCTTTCAAATATGTACCATGTTAGAGCAACAACGAAAAGAAGGTAAAATCGCAGATTCCGATTAAAATATCCACGAATCCTTTGCCACTTCAACCAGAGAAAGCTTGTAATAACAGGATGCTTTAGAAGATGTCTATGGTTTTTAGACTGACTCATATGCCACAAAGACTCAGTTTCAGGAAGAGCAGGTTTTTCCTCACAAGTATTGTGATTTTCGTCCTCTCTCTTACTAGTCTCTCGAAGTAAAATTGGTGGAGCTAGAAAGGAGTAATCAAATGTTAATTCAAAATCTTCATTCGTGACATCATATTTGGATTGAATTCCAGACTCATCGAAGAACTCTTCAAGGGTTTCCGGCAAAATCTTATCAATGGGTCGTTCTCCCCATTGATTCTTAATCCCAATATTTGCACCAAGCTCCAGAAGTCGTTTAACAACTTCTTGTCCCCAAATTTGAGTGGCATAATGTAAAGGAACATTGCCAAGTTCATCTTCATCGTTTATGATCAAGCTGAGTTCCTCATCCAAATCCTTAGAGAGTAAAATGATACGAACACACTCATGATAGTCCGCATCAGGCCTATCCCTTTGACTTTTCTTAAGAATCCAATGAATAATATTTTCTCTTCCAAAAACATCCTTGCTCGTTGAAAATATTCGTTTCCGACACGAATCCTCATCATTCAAATGAAAAGCTTTAAAAACGGACAAGACGCCCGATTGTCCTCCAGCTGCAGCAAGAAGTATAGGCTTGGTGGGGTTATCCATAAGTGTAGCTTGAGGATTACATCCCTGATCCAAAAGTGCTTCAACAAAGCTTGGAAGTCCATACTCTGACGACTTTTGAATAAAAGTCATTCCCCCACAGTTGTACTTATTGATATCAGAGATCATTTCACCCATTTTCTGAAGAAGTATTTTAAAATGCAAAAGATTCTGAGCATTACTCTCCTTGGATCTTTTGTTCATTTGAGCCTTATCTAAGAGTCGATTTAATCCATATAATAGCTCTTTGCTCTCAGCAATACTCGAATTACATTTCTCGGGTATTCTTAAGGAAGGCCAAGTGGTCTGAATGGCCTGTTTGATAGGTTTGCCTTGCACCGTTATGTTTGGATCTGCACCCCGTTTAAGCAATGCTTCCGTGAAATATCTATTTTTAGATTGAACGGCTGCAAGATAAAGAGGAGTGCGTCGACCCACAAGGTCCTCAGCATCTAATTCATCAATTTTCTCATGATGAATTAGAGCATTGAATATATCCACATTTCCATCAGATTGAACAGCATAGTGCAAAGGAGAAAGACCTTTACGATCTACAAGATTTACATCTGCACCATATTTTACGAGGCTCACAAAGTTGGAATGACTCCCTGCTTCAATAGCAACATGAAGTAAACCAACTCCCAAAACTTCATTGTATGTATCAGCACGGGCCCCTGCACGGAGCAACAAATTCACAAATTCTTCATTCCGTTCCTCTAGTGCAACGTGTAAAAATGACTTAAATTTGAGCCTTTGATGCCCTTCATTGATCCAATGATGGGATGGCAGAGCTTTTCGCTTTGTATCATCATCAGAGTTAGGACATACGTCGGCCAAAATCTCAGTAAATCTTAGCTTATCTCTTTGAAGGAAGGATCTGATTGCATTTTCCTAAGGAGCAAGAGAGTAAGTATCTTTAGTAAATACAACTATATATGTAAGATTCCTTATTCATACCTCCAATTCCCCAAAACAACTCGTTGTACGGCAAAACCTCCCCTTTTTCATATCTGCAAGAGGAACGGAGTCCTCTAGCTTCGTATACATCCTTTGTTTGACTTAGAAATGTGCGTAAAATCAATTACAAATGAGTTCCATCTGCAAAACATGTAAATATAAAATCCAGAATGAAGCAAAATCAATGTTTTTTTAAGAAAAAAGAGGAGACACAAACGAAGAAGGCTGTGAGATAGAAACAAAAAAAAAAGAAAGGCCAAACGTAAAGTAAGGCAAAGAAAAATAAAAATACGCGTTTATTTTATAAAATTTCAACAATTACTTACCCTAAAGTTCAAATAAATAAATTAGTAGGAAGACACATTTAATAGTTCAAAGGTACGTATGTACCTTTAAATTTCTTTGAGCAGTTGTCCGTTCTATGAATAGAACAGAAGGTGGTTTTTTTATTTTTATTAGTAGTAGTATCACACCGTCCCTGCGTAAATATATTTTTTAAACACGAAACATTTAATAAATAAGGAATCACGCAACCTTTTTACATAATAAGGATTCCAAGTCATCATTCATTTAATTAACACATAGAGTCTAGTAGTGTGATTTTAGCAGTCATCATAGCTCATTTTTGCACACATTATTAAGGCTTTTTTTAGCCATGTACATGTACGTCATTCATCTACTATGAATACATTCATAACATTTTTGTATCGAAGAGTAATGAACTAATTATATTGTCATGTAATATGTTTGCTGATGTAATGACTAATATACATATATTTAAAAGTGTAGGGTAGATTATTATGTATGTGTACATTATTATTAGATAATGTAGAAAAAATGTGTTTTTATATTAGAATGATCAAAAAAAAAAAATGTGATTTATTGTATAATTGCTGTGGATTGACAATATATAATTTTTATTAAATATTTGTTGAATTGTTGAGAAATATATATACTATAAAAATGGAATGACTATTGCAAGATATAAACAGAAGAAGAAAATATAAAATACACAACTCACGAGAATACTCCAATAAAAATAATTAAGTTATTATTCACTATGTAATTATCAATAGACTGACTCTTAAAGCTTGTCTTTGAATACACTCACTCGTCTCCAAAACTGAATGAAAGGGTCAAAGAGTCAAATACATATATAATGCCTTAAAAATCAGTTATAAAACGATCAATCTCTCAATCAATCAAGACAGTCAAGTTCCATTAATGTGGGTGCATGTTTAGATTTAAAGAGGTTTCTTGTTTTCTTCAAATTGCAGTTAATAATTTTTTTTTTTTGAAAATTGAAGGCATTATTTTTAAAACAATTTTTTTGCTTATCCTCTCATTGAAAACTTTAATTACACCTGCATTTTAATGTTTAACTATCATCAATACATGACATTGAAAAATACAACTATAACTCTCAGTGACTTGTTTATTAGACAAACACACTTAAATTGTCACGTAGGAGGGGTAATTTAAGTGCCAACTAGAAAGTGCCATTAATTAATTATTATCATTATTGTAGTTTCATAAAATGTTTTATTTGGATTTGTGATTATTCAAGATACCATTGGAATGGTTATTGCAATTCTGAAGGTTGTCTAATGTTTGTTATGATGACACAAGGGACACATATATTATTTTTAAACACGAGGGAATCATTCTGGAAATAAATATAAGGCCTCATAAATGTACTAAATATGGGAGAGCATGTACCCCTGACCCTTGTTCTCATTGCCAACTGCACTTTGTATTAGGTTAGATTATCCGTTACTTTACATTTTGTAAAAAAAAAAAAAAATCAAGGGTCTAATGATCTAAAAGCGTTCCTTCTTGGTAAAAGGATTGAAAAAGTTTTAACCATTTTGGTAAATATTTAGAGGTAGCTCAAATGCTCTAATTTTTCAAAAAATTTACACTTTTATAGAAGCAAAATTTTTGCCTATTTGTCTGTTTATTAGCACATCAAAGCCAATCAATTCAGCTTATATCTACCCAGTTTACATGTACTTAACTTCTTCCTCAAACAAAACAAAACAAAAATTCTCAAACAAATTTTTCTTATTTTGTCGTCGATGACCTTTTTCCTTACCTTTAATTTAAAAAAAAAAACTATCTAACTAAATTCATAACATAAATTGGAGTGTAAGAGAGGGTAGTTAATGTATTGAGCAAGTATTCAACGTTAACATGTAACATTGATTATAAATTTAATTTAAGAAAAAAGATCCTTGTTAACTTTTGAGCAAGTTACTGGTTATTTTCTTTATAGCCACTTCCATCTTAGCTTTTAACCGTGTTCATTTATTTTGAATCAACTTCAATATTCTGGCCCTGAGATATAATACACTTATTTATTATCTTATATCTATTCAAAAGCTGATACAAAAAATTAAACTAAAGAATTGAATGTGTCTATTAAAATAACAATTCCTGACTCAAGGACAAGAAAGTGATTTCAAAAATTCCTTAATGTATTTCATGATACTGTGAGATTGACAAGATATCAAAAGGGTAGAAACAAACATGTTTGAAAGAAAAGATCATATAATTCATCGACCATGGTCTAGGGAAATTAAATAGAAATTGAAAAAATAGATAATCTGTTTCCATCTAGACGGCAACTTCATAATACCCCCCTCGTAGAAGCCCCTCTCCTTATTTGCGAAGAACTCGGACAGCCACTTTTCATAAGCCTCTTTTGAGTTCAACTTTACACCACCAAGGGTGTTCGCCATGGACAGGAAGAGTTGTTAATCCCTTGGCATTATGTCCGAGCTATATGGTGATTGCGATAAAACCTCCCATCCGAGCTCCTATAGCTTCTGCCGTGTCATCAATGAAGTGTGTGGTCTGGCGTTGTCCTGGTGGAACACTACACCCTTCCTGTTGGTCAATTCTGGACGCTTCTGGTCGATCGCCTGTCTCAAGCGGTCCAGTTGTTCGTAGTAGATGGTAGAATTAAGCGTCTGGCCACATGGGAGCCATGGATATGGCTTATCCATGGTGTCGTTTTCACCGGCTCTGAATCGTCAAAACCATTCCTCCGCGGTTCGAAGTGATGAGGTACCATCCCCCAAAACACCATTAATCTCACAGAACGTTTCTCTAGCAAATTTGCCTTTAACGAAGGAAAACTTTAAAATAGCACGAATTTCGGCGTTAGTGAACTCCAATTCAACATGTCTATAACTGTTGAATACAATATCCAAACTAAATAGCTGAAAGGAAAAAATAGTGGATCGACTCATCAATGAAAGAGTTGAACGTAACAGAAAATTTTTAGGTCTATGCTCTCTCAATTTTGTTATAAGCAATTATATAATTTAATAAAAAGTATGAATAATACTTTTCAACTTTGTACTTTTTGAATAGATTTGTATTTTTTAATCAGCTGTCAAGTATTTTTATAATAAATAAAGATGATTATTTGACCAAAAAGTATTATATGACGATTATTTGACTTCAGCCCCCCCCCCCCTCTAGTATCGCCGCCCATGTAGTATGTAGTTATGTTAGACTCAGTTTTATTTTATCATAGAGATATAGATATGAAAGTTAATAGGCAAAGTTGTTACAATATACATATCGTTACATTCAATTAAATATAAATAGCATGGCAAAATGTTTCATTTGTGAAAAAGAACAGGATACAAGATAGTCCATGTAACCCACTTTCATAGACTTTATTAATTTATTTATTAACATTTGTTAGCATATGAAGCCTTGGGATTTTATATTGTTATACCTCTTTATAATGAATAGCAAATGTGTAATATCAAAAGCAAATTTTGTGAACAATCTAAGCCTTTTATTGCCTTATATTTTTTTTTTTAAATTATCATCATCTATTCAATCAAATATTAAATATAGAATATATCCCAACAAGTACGTAGGTATAGAGTACACCAATGGCTAGGAATACAAATAATATGCAAATGGGGTGTGTAAAATAGAAAAAAAAGAAAAAATCATCAACCTGGTAACTCTGACAATTTGATGAATGTTGAGAGGGAAGCAACTTGAGCAGTCATGACGTTTGACTGAGCTACAAGCTGCTATTCTCCATTATATATACAACAATAAATAATAGCATAGATGAGAGGAAGAAAATTAACTGAAATCAATGTCAGGAAATTATATATTTTTAACTAATAATAATTATACGAGGACTTGAGCCCTTTTTTGTTTACATTTTATTTGCTTTATTAACCTTAATGCGTGTATTCCTTCATGCAAAATCTTTACTGTCAGGTAGATGATGTTATCTCCTCATTAGTAATAAAGGAAAAATGATAACAGCTTTGGAAAACAAAAAGTACTGCTGAAAGTGCTAACTCCACGAAATCTCGCACGCGGCATTTTGCATATTATTTACATTCCTACATATATGTAGTGTATGCCTATTTTTTTTTGTATACCAATGCTTCCTAAGCCTTTGAAGGATCAAAGGCAAGACGATATAGATTTTAAACATATGTACAAAGGGACATTATAACAATCCCAACATTTGAATCAACAAAGGGAAAATATTGATACACATATATCGCGGCATTTTGTATATTATTTACATTCCTAACTATGGGCACGATTGTGAGGCTGAGAGTTTTTGAAGAGGGAGTTCATCTCCCTTGATAAAATAATTATTATTTATTGTCAGATCTGGTTGTTATTTCCTGATTTAAATGAACAAACCAAGAATGAAGGTATATAATATATATATGCATCGTATTTTCCCTTAAATAAGATATCCTTTTTTGCTCAAAATTTTCCCTTTTAAAAATAGGGGGTCTCTTATACATGGGAGTAAGTGTTTTTAGCACTAGTATGTACTTTTTTCCAGAATTTTTGCTAATAAATTGAGGGGATCTCTTATACACAGGAAAATACGGTAAACGTAATATATTATGTCTAGAATTTTATGCAAGTTTTTAGTTTGGCAATAAATGAGCAAATAATGATAAAAAAGTTATACAAATTACAAGTATTTGAAATTACAATGGCTCTCAATGGTTTCACTATTTAATGAAATAGCATAAATGTTCTAATTTCTACATAAAAAGAAAGTGTCATTAATTGCATTAAACCTGTTCAGTCATTAATATTCTAAAAAATCATGAAAAAGTTTTCAAAGTATTATTTTGTTTTTTTAAAGGATCATTGATCTTTTTTTTTCTTTTCTTTTTTTTTTTTTGGCAAGAAACATAGTCAATGATGACTTAAACAAATACATACGAGGAATTACTCCAAAGCACTATGATCAGATCAACAAGATTCATTTTATTAAAAAAGAAGTATTGGTGTTGCTTTAGCTTGGAATCACCACAGTCTTGATATCTACTTGGTTTCATTATTTCGGCTTTGATTGTCTTGACCACAGGACTACTAGGAACAAAATACTTATCAATTGCTCAAGTTTAAAACCAATTTATGACGAAATTGGTAAGGGAAAAACTTACCACAAATAACATTGGTCAACAGTCAGAAATCCTAAGGGGTATAAGTATTATAAAAGTTATTTAGTTTTGCATTCTGATTTCAAATCTGTAGTCTTTTTTTCGAGAGTCCGACGGTTTTCGAGAAATCAGTCCCTACTTTTTTAGCTTTTTTGGCCCATTTTCCAACTTCAACTTCAATTTAAGCCTAGAAGGATACACATTTTGAGCATTAAAAAATGTTGATTCGCTAGTGTTTTTTATTCAAATTCAATTTCTTGTCTTTGTTTTGACCTAAAAGGACTCCTAGGGGCGTAGGGTGCCGGAGTAGGCCCAAAAGTCGCTCAAATTCTTTGTACTTTAATAACTCCTTGAATATAAGATGAAATGGATTAATATTGAATGCATTCAAAACCTGAGACCCACAGAGATTTCAAACTAAAGTCTACTAAAGTCGAAATCCTAAAGGGTATTTGGAGGTTCATAACATGGTATTTCATTTTCGAGATCTGTCTGGATCTCATATTAGTTTTGATCCTCAATGCCTTCGTCTCCGTGATGTCAGATCAAGGCAACTAAGTAGAAAAAGTTATTTAATATAAGAATTTAATATTTTCCTCTGTGTCTTGATCCCTAAGAGTCTAACTATACTCAAAACTTTACTCAACCTTGTAAAGTAAAAATGATTCGTGAACACTTCACGTAAGACAAAAAGTAATGTTGTTGTAGACTTATACGATATAACATCTAATTATATTTGCCTTTAATGATTTAGATAGGCATTGTTGGCACTATAAATACCCTTATTAGATTGATACTTCTCCTTCAACGGCTTAACAAAGAATGAATATCATTTTTAAAAGAACAAAAGTTGCTTTGAACCGATTCCCTTCACTCCTTCACTTTGAATTTGCAGTTAAATCTTTAAAACCTTTGATATAGATCTTTGGAATAATTGTAGATGACATGCTTCTCGCTCATTTTACTGATCTTTTTCAGGCATCAAGGTGGACTATATATGTAGATAGCTACCTGTGTTTGCCTATAATGATTTAGATTTGCATAATTTGTACCTATTTATAGTGACACATTCCTATGATCTATGAATAAAATTGAATAGCTATCAATATTATATTTACACCCCACAGTATCTTTTTCTTTTTTCTTTTTATCCTTGTACACGACGAGCTTTTTGGGATAAACAAAAACACACTGTATTCTCCCTCCCTTCAGCTGATTTTCATCATTTTACTCTTTTGATTTAAAGCAGCTGATCCTACGTGTTATGAACTCACAAAGGGTATTAATATTATAAATGATTTTGATGCATAAAAAATATATTAAATCCAGGATTGCGCGCCCTTTTTTTGAATTTTGAATATATTACTAGTAGTAACGATTGGTTTGTCATTGATAGAATTTATAAATATATAGTATATCTAAATAATAAATTCTGCCCAATATTAACAAGTTGGCAACAAGGAAAATACAGAAGGGTAGCAGCTACCAGTTGTTTTCCCAAATTTTTCCTTTCCCTTTTGTCAGTCGAGGTTGCGAGTGGACAAAAAAGCTCGACGTGGTACGGATTGAGAAATAAATAATTTTCCTCTAGCTTATCAAAGACATTTATCAAATAGTCTAATATTGTTATCAGTTATTCTCCTTTTTATATCATTTCGCCTACCCCCACCCCCATTAACCGTATTACTATTATTATTTATGATAAAATAATATACTCCTCAAAATCCCTAAGGCAACTTTCCAGTCCCTCATAAATAACTTAATCTACAGGCTCTACGCTCCAGTAGTGACTATGCCGCATCTTTATCTACGGATAGTTAACTGCACTCTTGAATTCCTCCTTATTAAATGACTTGATTGATTATGTTAAGCTCTCGAGTGTACAATACATATATATATATATAGTATTTGTATAGCATACCCTTGGTTTTTAAATACCCCTGACTCCAACTTAATAAGGTATGATTCTGACCCTGTATGTATGTGTACCCACGTAATATTAAATAATTATATCAGGTCTATACCTATGAAATGAGACTTTATTCTGAAAAAGAAATGGGTACAAATTTTATTTTCAAAATAATACTTTTTTCCCATCTCTCAAACAATTTGTGGATGCTGACCCGAAAAAATTGGCTGTCTTTGGCCGCAAACCAACCATGGAGCTACTATTTTTGCTTCTGTGTCAGAATTGAAGCACCAGTTCTTTTAACCTTTGACCCATGGATGCGAATAAGAGATAATCTGATGATAACAGAAAATCAAGTAAGTCCGCAAATCGTAGTTTGAAGGCACAAAATTCGACATTTTTTTTAGAGCAAACAAAAAATCCGTTGCTTTTCAAAACTTCAAAAACAATGAACTGAATATTGTTGTCAGATGAGAGACGAAAAAAAATAAGACACTTGAAATGGTTTAAAAGTACTACTCCTAGCGACATTTGTTACCTAATAGCTGAAAATCAAATTTCATAGACTTAATAATTGCTGAGTCACTAAAGAAAATAAAGTGAATTTGGTTTTCATCTCCTCCTACAGTATTGAAGATTCTTTTTTAGATACACTCACATAAAAACTCATATTAATAAAGATCATTTTGTCTTGCACTTGACTCGAATTCATAAAATTTTATAATTTAACAATACCTATAAAGGACTTGTACTTAAGACTCGACTAGGATGATTAAAGTCTGTATTTTGAAGACTTAAAACTTGACTTGAGCTAGATACAAATCAATGACTTGAAAACTGTCTTGTACTCAAAAACGAAGACCTCAGACTTTATAGGTATGCTTAACTCCAGGCGGAACTGTATTTGAGTCCAACTTTTCTGAGATCAAGTTAAGTCTGAGTCACTTTGCAAAAACAGAGAACTCATTTCCTAAATTTGATGAAGGAATTTCTAAACAATTTGATGTTTTGTATTAAAAGGTTTAAAAAGTCAGTAAATATGATATACCGAAGAAGCCTTTGTCTTTTTTTTTTTTTTTTTTTTGGTATGTCACAAACATAAGTTTGAGTCCAAATGACATCAAGTCTAAGTCAACATGGTTCCAATTCCGAGTTTATAAAAAAAAATGACTCGAGCCCGGACTCGAGGACTACAGTTCTAATTGAAGACAAATACAATTGAATAGAATTCGAATAAACTCGTGTGTGTTTTGAGACCATACATCTAGAATTAGATATTCAGAAATACTTGTATGTAAAGACTTGAGACTCTATACCATAGACTTGTAGTGTAGAAAAGTGACTTTATATATTTGAGTCGGCCTCAAGACGCATTCAATTTAATGATCCCGTTTTCCACATGCTCTATGTATTGGTATTATTTTTAGATGAACATATGTTAGATGGGATCCTTTGTAATTGCATCAAAAAAAAACCTTCTCATTGATGAAATTTATGATAATTGGGTGTCAAAATTATAATTCAAATAACGATGATATTTATATATTACAATGATTTAAAGAGCTGATAAAATAAATGCAAGCTAGACAATCGAAGCTCTAATATCCTTGTAATGTGCATGTCTAAATACATAAACCATATTTTTAAAAAAAAAGTTGCTACGAGGGTGTGGGATATTAATAACTAAGAGACACACCCAATTTCACTGACTGTCTATGAGGCCATTACTCACTCGTTTATACATAACTGACTATAAATAACCTTTGGGATAGAGATCTGCTTCATTACTAGTAATTATTTTTTGTTTTGTTTTAGATTTATGATAAGGATCTATAGTTATAGTTATGAATTGAATAATTATAATTAATTATTATCAATGTAGGCTTTTTTCGGGAATGAGATCGGAAGATGGGCATAGCGTTGTCGTTATTAATTCTCGCAACCTTTCCTTCGAAAAACTACAAATCATGAAGGATACAAATTCAATAGATTCCATCAGTTACTCTAATCTAAATAATTGTTCCACTTAGGCCTCCAACATAGGAATAAAGTTGAATCTTCTACATCGAAACTTTTAGATTCGTATATGATGAGACCTTAAGGATAACTATAATACTAATTCTGTTTGTATGCAAAAATTTACAAAAGTATGAATACTTCCTGAATACTTTCGTAACAAATCATCAAACTGTTTGTACTCTACTATATCGGAACTGGATAAAATTGTGAACATGTCAATTTTAACTTAAATATTATAAGTATACAGTAATATACTCCATTCCCATGATATGGACATTAAATTGCAATATTTTTTGTAGATACTGAAATTTAGATCAAATTTCAAGTAATTTTCGGGGTTTTTTTGGGTTTTTTTCAGAGCAAATAAAGTACCTTCAAAAAGTAAAAATATGGATGTTATTGTTTTTTACTCAAACATATTCCTTAGCTCAAACACCTGTAATGTAGTAATCTTTTCATATTTGAAACGACGAGCTTTTTGGGATAAAGAAAACACACTGTATTCTCCCTTCGGCTGTTTTTGATCAGCTGACTCTTTTGATTTAAAGCAGCTGACTCTACGTGTTATGAACTCACAAAGGGTATTATTATTATTTATGATTTTGATGTATAAAAAATATATTAAATCAAGGATTGCGCGCCCTTTTTTTGAATTTTGAACTCGTTTATATAAGTATTAACGATTGGTTTGAGATTGGTAGAATTTATAAATATATAGTATATATAAATAATAAGTTCTGCATAATATTAACAAGTTGGCAACAAGAAAAATACAGAAGGGTAGCTGCTATCAGTTGTTTTTCCAAATTTTTCCTTTCCCTTTTGTCAGTCAAGGTTGCTAGTGAACAAAAAAGCTCGACGTGTACACTAATGAAAATTTGAACATGGATTTTGGTTTTTGTTTCTTTGACCTTTAAAACAAAAACAAACAAATATATTAAATTTGCATCAAATTGTTCAAAATCTCTAATTTCAATTACATTTACTTCCAAACGGAAAACAAAATATCATCTCCGATACGTAATATGTACTTTTTCAAACTTGATTCTTCTTCCAGATTTGCGTTCTCCAATGTCAAAATCAAGTTCAAAATATGTCAAATTATAAGGACAGGGCATTAAAAAAAAATCTACACATTTTGTCTTTTCTAAAATACTGTAGAACTCCAGAGAACACCCACCCGCCTCAGTCCTCGACACATTCAGAAATTTGACTCAAAGTCGTCTCGAGAAAACTTTGCCTCTGAGCTTGAACAAAAATATTGAAATTCAATTTAATTCACATGACTTTTGTGAACAAAATACATTTTGTAATTTGGTCACATGCATTCGAAACTCGACTGGATCACTTGCGAACGTTCCTTCCGGAACAAATTAGGAGCAAGTTTCGAGGGTCCATTGTTCTTTATTTATTGTAGAGGTTTAGAGTTTAGAGGCTGAAATCTGGTGTACAATCAATTTAATATCTCTGGTAGTTATCTTTCGACTGCTAAATTAATTTAGCATTAGAGTTTCGAAACAAATATATATATATATATACTAAATTTCATCATATTCTGAGAGGATTTGAGTGTAAAGGTGTATATATACCTTTTTAAGTGAGTTTTACCAGAGATTAAAAACACACAGTATTATTCATTATGAGTCAATCGATGATAATAATCTCAATAGAAATTTTCCCTTCATTATATATAATTATACCTCTTATCTTTTGTAATAGATTTGATATTTCTATTTAGTCTATTATTAATTTTGATTCGTTTCCAATTAACAATATATTTAAAGATATAATTAAAATGTTTAAATCTGAATCACATAGATCTAATTTTGTAAAAGATAATTATTGAATCACTTATGTATATATTAAGATTTGATTAGTTCACGTTTGGTTATATCAAACATGAAGGCCTTAAAATATAGGAGAGATAAAAATGAGTCATGCTTTGTATTAATTTTTACATTTATGATAAAATATCAATATAATAAATAAATATATGTATATACTAAAGACTATGTATTCTCATTAATTCCATTGCTAAATGTAAGCAGGAAAATCAGGTTATAAAAAAAAAAAAAATAATGATATTTTATCAAATCTATATATAACGTATATGCATCGTAATTTTAATTCAAGTGTGTCTTATACAATTCCATTCCGTATGGAGACACGTACATATAAACGTAGATTGATTTGTTTAACTATATGTCAGTATGCATATGATATCTACATAAAGCATGAATCATTTCTTATCCATACATTATCGCAAAAGTTCTTGGTAGGTAGGCAGCACATTCTCTGCCAAATCCCGCCCGTAAGTGCATTTCGTACAACTACCATTTTCTTTGCTTAATTAAAAATGTCTATTAAGGCACATGATAGATCAAAACAAGAAATGAATGAATGAATGATTAACTTTGGATATCAAATTGATTGTCCTTTAATTTAGATCAGGGTCTACTCGATCTAGAGTAAAATTTATTATTCATTTCAAGTAATATTCAAGGAGTTATTTTACTACAAACGTTTTGAACAATGTTTGGGCCTACTCCAGTCCCCTACGTCTCTAGGAAACAAAAACTGGAAAGGGAATTTGCATTAAATATACTAGCGGATCATTATTTTTTAATGCACAAAACGAGTATCATTCTAGGGTTAAATTGAAGTTGAAGATGGAAAATGGGCCAAATTAGCTGTAAAAATAGAGTCCGAACTCTCAAAAACTGTCGGACTCTCGACCAAAAAAATTATTACATATTTGAAATCAGTGTACAAAATTGAATAACTACTTTTATCATATTACTTTTAACAAAAATGTAAAAAATCCTAAGGGGTATACACCCCTTAGGATTTTTTACATTTTTAAATTTGTTGACCTGTGTAATTAATTAATTTATAAATATTAGGAAGATGAACCTGCGCCCTTGCAAATTATCTCTGTGAAAATATATGAATTTAAGAGGAGACTGATTTTAGCGAACTTAAATTTACCACAATTTCTTTTCTCATTATGTAAGAGCTTCTGTACCATGATCCAATTCGAGTTCATAATTATTTAGTTTGCTTTTTCAACTTCAATTAAAAGTACTAAATCCCCCATCAAATTAATTAAGCATTGAGTCGAAAATGTGTACTGGAAACAATTCCGTCTTGAGCAAATTTTCATGACTCCCTTATAAATATGTATAGTTTTTAATATAATTAAGTATAATTTTATTCTTGTAAGGACCTATATCTGAATGATAGAACGATTAAAAAGATAAATGACGCGGAAAAGAAGTAAACAGAACATTCAGATACAAACGAAAGTTTAAATTTTGTTGTATGATTACTTAGTAATATACTTATTTAAGCATTTTTTGTATATGAATTTAAATAATTGTCAATGTGTCGGACATATTATGCATTCATACTCGGGCACAGAATATTTTAGTGGCTAAAGGGCACAGTCAAATATTTTGCCAAGGGCAGAGCTAAATACGAGTTAAAAACCATTATATGTAATTATACAATATGTACGTTAGCCTGTAATAATTAATTGGAGGAGGAGCATTAATTGGTCAAAGCCTTCAAACTTATCATTGGTACATTAGATGCAGAAAAGATGGCGACACTTACCATAAATAAGAAAAGTGGATGTTGAACATTGGAAATTTAATTAGGAATGGAAAATTCATAATTTTCAAAATTGCAAAACTGTAGCGAATCCCTGCATGATAATAATCAATTAATAGTGAATTGATGTGTTTATCAGGATTTGACAAATACAAGGGATCTAGTTGTGAAGGTCTCTGCCAGTTTGGGGGGTCGTATTGTAGCCTTTAATAATAGGAATGTAAATAATATGCAAAATGCCGAATGCGAGATTTTTTGAAGTTGTCACTTTGAACAGGTCTTTTTGTTTTCCAAAGCTGTTATCATTTTTACTTTATTACTGAGGGGAGAACATCTACCTGATTGTAAAGATTTCGCATGAAGGAATACATGCATTAAGGTTAATAAAGCAAAGTAAATGTAAACAAAAAGGTCTCAAGTCCTCATATAATTAATTATTATTAGTTAAAAATATATAATTTCCTGACATTCATTTCAGTTAATTTTCTTCCTCTCATCTATGGTAAACATACTGTTATTATGTATTATTGATGTCTTCATTTGTATATATATTGGAGAATAGCAGCTTGTAGCAGCTCAGTAAAACGTCATGACAGCTCAAGCTGCTTCCCTCTCAATATTCATCAAATTGTCAGAGTGGCCAGGTTGATGATTTTCTCTTTCTTTTTATTTTACACACCCCATTTGCATATTATTTACATTCCTATTTATTAACAACAACGGTAAATACTTTGAATAATAATATCCAATATAAATATATGAACATTGAAACAAAAGTTGCATAAAACAAGGTTGTATGCCGTTTTAAAGTTAGGTAATTGTCGGGGATCAAAATATGATTTTGACACCCTGTATATTTTGGTAAACTGATTAAATCAGGCAATGCTTACAGATGATTAATGATGTTTTATTACTTTTTGTTATAGAATAAATAAAAATATTTAGATGATACTCACTTACAAAAATGACTCCATGGGGCATATATATGTATATATATAAGTTCATTAAAAAATATTTTTAACTTATATTTTTATAATATTTATAATCAACAAAAAAAATATTTAGTTGTCAAATAGCCTTTTTTTTTTTGTTAATCGTTTATTTATAATTATCAACAGAGTATTTAAAGTCAAAATATACCTTTGTATCATTGACAATAAATTAAACTATTGATTATGCAAATTTAAATCAATACAAAATTTATGACAATGACTATTGTATAAGTTAACATTTTTTGTGCATTTGAGCAACGTTCTGGGATTTTATCATAACAGCTTAGCTGTGTCTCAAGCGATGCCATTGAATACAATGGAAAATAAATTGATAAAGGTCTTTTGTAGAGTAATAATAATAATAATCAATAAGCGTTTAGAAAATGACAAATCACTCGTGAATAAAATTATTTTTTCGGGAAATTCCAATGTAGTTAGAATAAAAAATTAGTTTGGTGTACAATGTATGATATTTAGAGGATTAGGTATATTATTCAGGCGTTGACTATGCCATTCTAGACCACTTACTGCAATCTATGCACTTTACAAAACAACAACAACACTCTAACCCAAGATTTGTTTCCTTGTACACATCTAAATATGACGGATCACTACTTTGTATACATTCAAATAGTTTTAATTAAATAATAAGGAGTTTGATCTCTCTATCCTTAAGCCTTGATTCACTTACAGATCACTGATTAGTACCTTTTGTTATTGTTGAATAAAATATATCCATTTATGATTTGTAGTATTTTTGAAATGTTAAGATTTAACCCAATTATGTTCATGAAATGCGAATCCTTCCCAACCAAAATTGCCTATGGAAGTATAAAGGGTTAAAAAATAATTAATTTGTTAATTAATTAATAGATTGCAAGAGCCATTTTTTTTTTTTTTTTCGTTTATTTATCGCCTTCACGTCGAGCTTTTTTGTTCACTCGCAATCTCAACTGACAAAAGAGAAAGAAATTTTTTGGAAAAACAACTGGTAGCTACTCTTTTCTTGTATTTTCCTTGTTGCCAACTTGTTAATATTATGCAGAATTTATTATTTATATATACTATACATTGATAAATTCTATCAAAATACAAATCAATCGTTAATACTTGTATAGTATGTTCAAAATTCAAAAAAAGAGCGCGCAATTTAATATATTTTTTATACATCAAAATAATAAATTATAATGATACCCTTTTTGAGCTCATAACACGACGAGTCAGCTGCTTTAAATCAAAAGAGTCAAATGATGAAAATCAGCTGAAGGGAGAATACATGGTAGTGTTTTTGTTTATCCCAAAAAGCTCGTCGTGCTTAGGGACAATTTTAATGGAGTTCCACACAACTTATAGACTTGAATCTTGTTTTGTGGTTAAGGCCACTTTACTCTAGTCTACGACAATTCCAAAAGCTTGAGGGTTCGAAACTAATAACGAAACAAAACGCTTTGGCCATGACTAGGAGATCAAGGCATTCAAGGATCAAGACTTTGAGGAATTGAGATAAATACGGATCTATAGATTCAAATTCCAATATGAATCATATGTGTATGAAATAAAAACCCAATCTTAGTGAGTTAGCTCGTTAGATCAATCCTATTTAACGACAAAATAGAATTGGACTCTTGATTGAAGATTTTACGATCTTGCGAAAGGAATATACAATAGTATCCTTTAAAAAATTATATTTCTGACATCTTTTAATAATAATGTGTATGCAGTATTGAATCAAGAATCATTCAGCTAATCAAATTGATAATTAGTAGGTGTAATTTATAAATATTTAGCGTTCAAAATATAATAAAACCTTAAAGAAAACTTTTCGAAGAAGAGTATATATGTAATGTAGTATCTTTCATGAATGTACAAAAAAAAGAACCTCCGAATGTGGCTATCAAAACTCAAAAATCTTCCTTAATTCTTGTATTCTGGAACCTTTGTTCATACAAATGAATGGAATACCAATTATATCTTAAAATTTAAACTTATACTCTTGTCACTTCTAGATTAAAGAAAAGCTGTTTTTCCAAGAGTCATTTACATTAATTAATAAAAACCAATCTTATCATATGAAACAAGTCCTACATTGGTGTAATCCCTAACGCGTGAATTGTCGTTGTTAAAGTCATTAAGTTAACAACGTAGTGGCTATATCTAATTTCGACTTGGGATTGAAAAAAAAACCATTTTATTTATAATATATATTTTTTTGGGGGGAGAAATTTTAGGTAGTCATCTTATATTTGACGAGCAAAGTTCGCAGATTTGAATAGCTGTTAATAAATATAAAGAACTTACACTTTTGATATTTAATTTACAGTTCCCAAGAAAAATGTTGAATATTATTTTAATGAGTCAACCTCAATGTAAAGGCCAGAAAAAATGCATTTTTCTTCGAAAATCATCTTTTATTTAATCGATATATATATATATATATATATATATATATATATATATATATATATAAATATTCCCTTAAGTTTGAGTCATACGACTATAGATATTCAAAGGAATCTCATTTATCTAAGTATATAAGGGTCCTATTAGATCCGATCACTATTGTATCTCTCAACCTTTCCTCACAAAAAGAGAAGAAAAAAAAATAAAGGAACAAAATCTGTTGATAGCTGATCAACTCTAACTAATTGTGGGACTTTTTCTCATTCAATAGTATGTACTGGGTGGTGTACAACTAAGTTTCCAGATTTCATACATTGGTAGGGATGGGACTTTGTGAGAGTGTGCAATGAGAGGAAAGGTTGCGAGAAAGAGTTATAAAGAGTGTCAGGGATCACGACGAGCTTTTTGGGATAAACAAAAACACTACACTATATTCTCCCTTCAGCTGATTTTCATCAGTTGACTCTTTTGATTTAAAGCAGCTGATCGTACGCTCAAAAAGGGTATTATTATTATATATGATTTTAATATACATTATATAATATATTAAATCAAGGATTGCGCGCCCTTTTTTTGAATTTATAATATATTACAAGTAGTAACGATTGGTTTGTGATTGGTAAAGTGTATAAATATAAAGTATATTTAAATAATAAATTCTGCCAAATATTAACAAGCTGGCAACAAGGAAAATACAGAAGAGTAGCTACCAGTTGTTTTTCCAAATTTTTCCTTTCCCTTTTGTCAGTCGAGATTGGGAGTGAACAAAAAAACTCGACGTGGATAGAGATCACAGCTTCAAAATAATTTAAAAGTAAAAAATAACCACTCCCTTGGACGTATATATATATTATGTTCTCTAACATTCCCATAAATACCCTTTAATTATGCGGCATTTATTTGTAAAGAATGTCATCGTATAGCAAAATAATTGTCTTTAAGATAGTGGTAATACATGTTTTAAATAGTCATCATCTTCCTGGCTTTTGTAGCTTTGTTTGTTTTGTTTACCTCTCTCTCCATGGGTGGCTCTGTCCCTCCCGTGATAGAACTTAACAACAATAATACTTAATTATTATTAATTAATAATATGATTCATTTGTATTTCTTTCATTCCTAAATTTTAATAAGTATTGATGGAGGATCAAGGAAGGGAATTAATTCTCCATTGTAATTACATTATTTTTTTGCCTTCGTTCCTATTTGCAAAAAGTTCAAGGAAGAATGATGCGAGTCCGCATGATTTTGGGTAATACAAGTACATTTATTATTTAAAAATCAGCATGATATCAAATACGTACATGCAAGGTTTAAGCATATAAATAATAAATTAAACTTGATGTTGACACGTATGTTAAAATATTTTAATAGGGGTTCGAATGAGCTCTTTATAAGGATATCAATTTAGTCAAAGGGGGAAATGAGTGCTAACAAATTTAAATAATAAATAGGCTCCATAATAATTCCATTTATTTGATGTTAATGTCATGTTAGATTGCTCCTTAAAAAAATGTATTTATAAAAAAAAAAAAGGACTGCATATATCATTGGTTCCTTATGAACCAATAAGATGTGATTTGAGCCCATTATAATAAGCCAACATATTGTCAAAACATCAACGACTTCTCATTGTGATATCCCCACACGACGAACATTTTAAAATAAACAAAAATGCATTGTATTTTCCCTTCAGCTGTTTTTGATCAGTTGACTCCTTTGATTTAAAGCAGCTGAGTCTACGTGCTATGAACTCGTAAAGGGTATTAATATTGTTTATGATTTTGATATACATTATATAATATATTAAATCAAGGATTGCGCGCTCTTTTTTTTGAACTTTTGAAATATTATATATGTATATAGTATTAACGATTGATTTGTATATTGGTATAAGTTATCGATGTATAGTATATATACATGGATTATTCAGCTTAATATTTAAGCTTTAGCAACAAGGAAAATACAGAAGGGTAGCTACCAGTTGTTTTCCCAAATTTTTCCTCTCCCTTAGCTATTTTCAGTTTGTTAAATAAAGTCTATAGTTTAATTTTGTAGTGTTTTTTAGGAATAAGATGCTTCAGAAAACACGCAAATGCCTCTCAAATATATTAAGGACCAAACTTTGACTCTATTAAGGAGTAAAACATTAGGTTGGTAGAATTAGGCTATTAACTCGCTGATCCCAAATGACGCTCTTTACTTTATTTTATTTCATTTTACGATGCCGTTGCTATTCTATTGAGAATCTCGCTATGTTTTTCTCTAAACGATCCTCATCCTCATATCCCTGAAATCCAAACTACTGAGCATCCGGATGCAACATTTCGTATTGTGAATGAGTAAGAAAGAAAAAGAGTTGTTCCTGTTCTCTGTGATCCCATAATAAATTTGGAGAACAAAGGTCTTATTTTAAATGCTTTAGCCGTGAAGACATTTCTCATCCACGAGACCAATGCTTGGAAATGTCTTATATTTCTCAGTCGAGTCAATACTGAAGATAAAAGGTTGAAATTTGTTATTAGCAGACGTAGAGTTTGTCAAACAACATTTTCTTTTCTCTTGGCTATGGGGAGATCCATAGTTCTGAGACCCTATGACCATCATATGGAAAATGGATTTACAAATAAACTGTATCAATTGAAACTTGATAACGAACGCCAGTTATCCTTGAGGGGAACTTTGGAAGAAACCAGCTACTAGATAGTTCGATTAGTCTCGCCCCTAAATTCGAAAATTATCCAATAATTGTATTCGTCTCTTGACGTCGACATACATTGTTATCGCCATGAACTAGTTTGAGAGGATATCTACATTGAGGGTTCAATGAATAGAGCAAGCTTCTACACTTTTTATTATTACTTATTAAATTCGAAATAATTTGATCGTATAACATATTAATATACAATCTATTCTTTTGATAATATAATAATATATTCTAGGAATATAAATTAATTTTTTATGAATCAGAAAGTACAGAAGCCAGTTCTACTGAAATCATAAATACATTGAATATTTAACTTCTGAATGGATTAATTGTTACAAACCTCATTTAAGTTTTATTACTCCTTATTGCAAATATGGAAGACAATGATATCAATATTAAATATCAAAGAATTGTTCAATTTATATTTTTTTAATCTACGAAAGGTTTTTTTTTTTTTACTTTTAATGGTGGGATATAACTATATAGAGAATTGATAAAGTAAAGATAACACTACTGGCTGATGAATGAGTATCAGAGGTTAGGATTATATTATATTAAGATATAATAAGGTAGATGACGGCATTTTATATGACCGACTTGGTGCCAGGAGTATAGGGTATTATTGTCTTTATCCAAAATCATAAGAGACTAGAAGAAAAGTGCTGAGAAAATATATTTAGAAATCTTCAACATTGATACAAATTTTAGAATAAATAATCATACTCCCAGTGGAGGACAGATGTTTATTAGATAATATATTCATTCTAAATATGATAACAAGAAATCAAACGATGGAATATTTATTCGGTGGATTTGGAAATTTTCAATAGTCTTACTATACTCAAGTTAAAGGGGAGTTTTGTTATTCCTCTTCATATGTAAGGAAGCGCCACTCCCTAAATGTAGGAATGCCAATTACTATAGCTTAAATATAATTTAGCTGGATATTTTTATAATATTTAACCTCAATTTGAGTATTTTACAGAGGGACCATAGAAAAAATTTAGTAATAGAAATTGTGGGACAGTTAACGAAGAATAGTTATTAACTTCTTTTTTTTTTGGACGATATCCTTTCCACGCTCAGTTTTTATTGACATTACACAAATGTTGATTAGTGGAACTCAATATATCTTTTGTTATGCTGTGAACAATTCTCATGTCCGTTTCCACTGCTACTCCTACTATTATTGAAGAAGTGTTTTAACATTGCTAAGAATTCAATCTTGGGTATATTAGAATAGGCTACAAAAGGGCACTACACTTGCCCTAAGGTTCCTGGGATTGCCAAAAACTGCGTGTACACTGTATGTTGCTGTCAACCGTTTGAGTTAAATTTTTCCTTTTATTTCTGAAAGTCGAGGTTTCGAGATAAGTAAAAGGCGTGTCGTGGCTATATCCTTTGGGGCCTGTATCTTTTTTCTTTTTGGGAAAAAGGGTTGAGATATATGTATGTACATACAATAAATATTGCTGCCTATTTGAATGGAGCTCTGTTGTTCATTGAAATCTCTTATTTTTCAAAAAGAAATAGTTACTAATCAATTAATTAATTAATTAATTAATGTATTTGTAGACAAGTTTATGAGGAGTAAATTGAAATGCTCAATATAAATATTATCTATTCAGTATCTTCGTAGTCATATATGTAGTTATTATCAGCAATTTGCCAAGTTGAGTAATTGGTGTCATAAATCACACGTGCCAGAGAATGCAAGAAAACTAATCATAAATGTTCATCGTATTTACAAAATCTAAAAATATGTGCATATAGTATGTAATTAGGTAATTTTAGTGCTTCTTCATCACTTCCATGTAGATATACTTAGATATCTTTTATAAGAAAGTCAAATTATTGCTTGCATGTCTTGATTTATGCCCTTAGAAATAAATGCATTTGACTTCCATTTATATATTTATATAATTTATCACCGAAATAGTTAGATGATAAAAAGATATTTTTCATTGATATCATTTAAAAAGTATATCAATGCATTCAATTAATTATGCAAAATGGTAGTAAGGGGCAAGATCTGACTCGCCCCTTCAACTTGGCCAGGGAGACCAACAAGCCATTGTATTTGAAATATTTCATTCAAGAAATCCCTCGCAACATGTGGGACAAAGTGTGACATGACACCATTCTCTTGTAAATACAACTTATGGACAATTTTGAATGGTAGGCAAAACCTAATGTTTGCAACAGTTGTTGCTAATGTACACCTGTAACTTGAATCCTTCTTCAAAATGTTTAGAATTGATCCCTTTTTTTTCCTAATGAGCGTGCTGCGGATTTATTATCACCAGTGATGTAAATAACGGCGATTTTTAAGCGTGCGAGTAGTTCTCAAAATGCCTGTTGATTGAAACCCTACATAATATTCTTTCATCATTCATAAATCATCAAGCTGTTCCTTTTCCATTTGACATAATAATTCTTGTTATATGTATATTTGTATAATCTATTATAAAAGTTACGATAATATCACACAACCTTTCCTTCGATTTTGGTTGAAAACTTTATTAATGTTAATACCTCTCGAAAAAGTGACTTTATGGAAAAAAAATTGCTCGAACTAAAATATTTATACTTCTATCCTATAAAATGTTTCATCTGTTGACATTTTTAATATGTTTTCAGCCATTTTCTTGAGTTATAGAAAAGGTAGAATAATTATAAATATCATTATTAAATCTTCAATCATTGTTTTTAAAATATGCAAATATCTAAAAACTTAAAGCTTTATTTTGTTAATGAATGAATAACCATTATTATCAAACTAGAAACTTCAAGATAATTATATATTCCGAGCAAAAAGCACTATTTATGTACTTATTTTTCTTAAAAATTAATAGAAATAATGAAATTTTAACAAAATTAGCAATAAATCCAAAACTAATGTACCGATCTTGAAGTTTGGAAAATTTCCTGTTTATTTAAAGTAATATCTACAACTTTAATTTCAATAATATATTTCTAAAACATCAATTTAATTTAATTAATTACTTTAAGTCCAAGAAAAGCTGTCTTGAGCCTGGAACAAGGCTGTCACAGCTACAGTCATAGTATTATATTGACAGCAAATAAGCTGGCTTTCATAGTTACCATAACATTTTTGACGTCATCAAGGGGAGGAGCTACTCGCACGCTTAAAAATCGCCGTTTTTTACATCACTGATTATCACTGACTACACTGGTCAACAGTAAAAAAAAAACCTTAGGGGTATAAGTATAATACAATTAAAAAAAAAATTATTACAGATTTGAAATCAGTGTAAAAACTAAATAACTTTTATTAAAATTTATACCCCTTTGGATTTTTGACCTTTCAAATTTGTTGACCATTGTAATTAATAATGAGCTTTTCTTAAGTAAAACACCAAAATATATATGCATCAATATTCCGCCCCTTCAAATGCAATCGTTTGAAATTGTACCTTTATTCAAGGGTACCATATTTTGTATGATATCATCTCTCGGCGTGCATTGAGAATTGGCTCTTTCTTCAATTCCCTAACAATCGTACAATAGCAACCTTTGGCGGCGTTGTTAACTTTTGGGTGGCATCATCATCATGAACTGATTGATTATGGATCATGTTGTTTTGTTTTTTTACTTAACGAATGTAGCCTGACTTTTTGACCACCCTCTAGATAGGCTACTTAAAAATATAAAGGGATCAGATGAGAAGGCAATCAAATTATTGATTTTTTTTATCACTTCATCGAAGAATCAATATATTTACCTATCACATTCTTTTTTTGTATACGTACCCACATGTCAATATCAATTATAATTATTATTATTAAAAAAAAAACAATTAATTATTATTTGTCAATAAAACGTTTAAAATATCAAGTTTTTTAAGTCTACTCAGCAAAGCAGCAATAGGAAAATCAAAATGACTTTCCGATAGATCCATCAGATAAACCAATAATATCTTTTGTTTTTGCATTCACGGGGATTAAACCATTTTTATATGTAGATGACAAAAGAATCTCACAGACAATTTATAGTAAGTAGAGTGTGAGTGTATTGCTGCACTATCTTGGAGCTACGAAGGGTTTGCTAATTATACATATATAGTAAGATAAAATAGTGAAAGGAATGAATGTGCGTTCCATTCAAATTCAATCCCTTATCGTTTAAAAAAATGAATTAAGATTCCAAACTCTGAAAGGAATCTCAACTTTTAAAATTAGTTTCTTTGGCGTGATGATTTTAATCTAACTTACATTTATTTGATTAAACATCATGACGACGTGTGATTGTTTGAATTGAGGAAAAGTTTTTATTTAATACATATAGTAAAATGTATATTTTAATGAAAAAATGATGCACCTATTGTGTGCGATTTGAGAACCCTGCAGAACTCGACCTATATCCTGTTAAACCCTGTAATTCCCTACTATTAACTATACTTAGAATATAGTTAAACAGTTCATAAGATGAACGTAATTATCTAAATTGCCAGCTGAATAATTTGATCCCTTCTTATTTACCCTTTTTGCAGGGAAGGTTGAGAGATCAAAAATGTGCATGGATGTCAACATTACAAAAACATTATTAAAGCCTACTTTTTTCTTTGAAAAATTGAATAGCCTAATACATTTAAACAAATGTTCAAGAGAATTATATACATATAGATATAGGTGATTTACATAAACAAATGGATTTACTACTGCTTGTTAGAAATGACCAATGTGTGTAGTCCGCCGAAACTAAATGGTTTTTGAATCACTGTTCTATACATCAAACGTTTTCATTCACATCACAGATTGCATAATAAATATAAATATTGTGTAATATCACAACGAGTTTTTTTGTCCGCTCGCAACCTCAACTCTCTAAAGGGAAAGGATAAATTTGGAAAAACAACTGGTAGCTGCTACCCTTCTGTATTTTCCTTGCTGTCAACTTTTTAATATTGGGCAGAATTTATTATTTATATATACTATACATTTATAAATTCCATCAATATACAAACCAATCGTTAATACTTATATAATATTCACAAATTCAAAAAATGGGCGCGCAATCCTTGATTTAATATATTATATAATGTATATTAAAATCATAAATAATAATAATAATAATACCCTTTACGAGCTCATAACTAGGAATGTAAATCATATGCAATTCGGGCGTGTGATAAAAAAGTGGAGTTGGCTCTTCAAACAGGTCTTTTTGTTTTCCAAAGCTGTTATCATTTTTCCAATATTACTGAGGGGAGAACATCTACCTGATAGTAAAGATGTCGCATGAAGGAATACATGCATTGAGTTTAATAAAGCAAATAAAATGTAAACAAAAAGGGCTCAAGTCCTCGTATCATTATTATTAGTTGAATATATATAATTTCCTGACATTAATTTCAGTTAATTTTCTGCCTCTCATCTATGTTATTAATAATAAATAATAACTTATTATTTATTGTTGTATATATAATGGAGAATAGCAGCTTGTAGCTCAGTAAAACGTCATGACAGCTCAAGCTGCTTCACTCTCAACATTCATCAAATTGTCAGGGTTGCCAGGTTGATTTTCTCTTTCTTTTTTTATAACACGCCCGAATTGCATATGATTTACATTCCTACTCATAACACGTAGAGTCAGGTGCTTTAAATCAAAAGAGTCAACTGATGAAAAACAGCCGAAGGGAGAAGAACACATTGTGTTTTTGTTATTCCCAAAAAGCTTGTCGTGTACATATAGCTGATATATATTAATTTAATATTTATCAAACAACATTTTCCAATAAAATATTTAGGAAACTTCATCAAATGGCTATAAAAATTAGCAAAAAAAAAAAGAAGAAGAAGCTTAAGATGTTTATTGAATACAACTAATACATACCAAGACTTAAATCAAATCAAATCATTAGGTACTGAGAGTCCCAATAAAAAGCTTACAACTAATGTTGTTCCGCCGGATGGATAAGGGACTTAAAAAGATGGAATATCTTATCCTTGCAAAAGTAATGAACAATTTATAGACTGTAGACTTTAAGTGTCAATGTACAATGATGTAATTACGCATTTCTAATACAATATGATGGGTTCTGAGACATTATAAAAAGAGAGAGAGAGAGTTTTGTGATTGATGGAAAAAGACCTTTTATTATTTATATAGGTGCCATTGAGTGACATCATCCAAAGGAAGGTTAGTAATTTTACAATTTTCCTAAATAAAAAAGGGTTTTGTATGTTTACAAAGTGGGATTTTTGTAAAGTCTCCTTCAAGATGAGGGACTTCCACAATGACGTAGCCAAGATAGAACGCTCTATTCTACAGAGGTATAGTAGGTTGACCTTTTTGAACCAATCAGAGGCATTATCCCAATTGAAAAACGGGAATTGAATGTTTCAAAACACTCAAAGTCCAGAGTATAGCTGGGTATTTTTGTTGTTTTTGTTTCTTTACCATAGTCGTAAATAAGAGCATCGATCTGATTCATGCAGTCGGCCCCATAAATTATAATGATTCCTTTAAGTCTCACGTACAGCGACTTGGAAAAGCATTCATGTCGTGCTCAATGCAAGGCCCAGGTTACTATGTATGTAGTTATAGTTAAAAATCCCTTCCTAAAACAATAATCTTTGTATGTATGTAGGTAAAATGCACGAGATATCTACGTGTACATGTCTCAAAGAATAAGAAGAAAAAAAAACATACATGTGCACATATATGTATATTTTGTGGCCTATATATGTATATAAAAAAATAAATAGGTAGAACCCTATATTAACCTATTAAGTGAGTCTATGAATTTGAAATGAGGCTTCAAAATGCATGAAATATACATATAAAACTCACATAAATTATACACTACATGACATCTCTCGCTATGTTGTTGAGATACATAGCGAAGGATAAGGTCTTTCCATTTCATTTTTATTTCCTTTCTTATTTTTAAATAAAGTCATGCAAAAAAAAACCAAAAAAAAAAAAAAACCATCAATATGAATTAAATAATTTATGGACATACTCAGAGATCTCCTTCAAAATTATATGAGCTGATTTTTTTATTTTTTATTGTTTCTAATTATATCTACATAATATTATGTACAATAATTACCCAAAAAAAAAAAAAAAAAAAAACGAGGGTAGCAAATAATATCCACGTAAACATTTTTCAAACCAGTTTATAAAAAATTGTTTTGATTGTTTTTGAAATTACATAATGTTAAAATTACGCAATATACTGTATTTCCACACAAAAAAAAAGAGTCATCGTTAAAATAAGTCTTCATCTCTCTGATGAACATATCAAAAACAATATATATCGTATATACTCGCATATAAGCATATAATTTTAGAAGTATAAAATACAATGCTGAAGTCAGGGGTCGGCAGGTTATATGCGCATAAAACAAAATGAACACAAGGACAAATAATACGCGGCCACAGAATTTAAAAGTGTGCTGAAGTTTGATAATTTTAGTTGTAAAATTATTTCCGCAATACATCATGTCTGGAGAAAAAAGAAAACGTATGTCCTATACTCCTGACTTCTAGCTAAAAGTGATACAGGTCGCTAAAGAAACAAGCAACCTGGAGGCAGGAAGAAAGTTTGGTGTAGAAGAAAGCAATATCAGACGATGGAAAAAGGATACATCACTGGATATTGCACCTAAGGCCAAACGTGCGAGCAGGGGACGAAAATATAAGTTGAGTGCCGGCTTATATGCGGGTTTTTGCAAAAACTAGCCATTTTAAAGCATTTTAGAGGGTCGGCTTATATGCGAGTATATACGGTATATATGATTATGAAATTTATAAATTTTGGAGGGGTCGAGCACATTGCAGAAGAAAAAGTAATTGGATGGACGGATGGGAATTATTGGAGGGGTAAAGAGCCCTTGATTCTCAGAGCCCTGGTTGGTGATATAGAACGTATAGTATTATTTTGCCTCAAGAGAGCACAAAAGAAAATGATTTATGGTAAGCAGAGTTGGCCTTTGGATGCCTGTTATAATGAGTAACAATTTCTAGATATTTATTTTTTTACTACAGGTGCGTGTGTTCACTTGGATTATGAATTAGATTGGACTGTATTACAACTTTTTTTGATAAAATTAACAAAAAAAACAACAACTATTTATTACCAAATATCAGATACAGCCTATGGTTTATTTATTTTTTTCCCTTACAGAATCTCCAACTCACCCGATCCTCCACTCAGAAGTGATGTATTCAATTAAGGAGTACAAACTTCAGTTTTTTGATATAACATGACAAGTTTGTCTTGTAATTTAAGTTTTCAAGTCGTTTTTAGAGAGATATTTAATTTTTTTTCCCCCTTATATTTATTTTTGAAATGACATATTTGCTCAAATTTGAGTACACACATGATGCCATTAATAGTTGCCACATCTCTTATGACGAATATATATATGCTTAAACCTAAATTACTCCTGCTCCAAAACTTGATATTTGTGGAGATTAAGTTGTTGAACCCCTATTTCTTTGCGTCTTTCTCTCTTCCCTTATGTTCCAAAGTTGATGATGACATGTTATTTCCAACATAATTACCATAATATCAAATGCTATAGGATTAGGTAGACGTGATGAGCTCTACGATGACTTGTGGAGTCAGGAATATCAAATTGTCCAAAGATCCTAAAAATAATTTCTTGACATTAATTTAAGAATATACCCAGAAATCTTGATTCTTAGTAAAACGACAATCATAACATCATACCTTAATGTCCAATAGTAAACTCATAAAGCATTCTAAGCTATAAGTAGGAATGTAAATAATATGCAAAATGCCGCGTGTAAGATTTTGTGGAGTTGGCTCTTCGAACGAAGTTGTTATCATTTTCCCTTTATTACTGAGGGGAGAACATCTACCTGATAGTTAGGAATGTAAATCATATGCAAATCGGGCTTGTAATAAAAAAAGAAAGAGAAAATCAACCTGGCAACCCTGATAATTTAATGAATGTCGAGGGGGGAAGCAGTTTGAGCTGTCATGACGTTTTACTGAGCTACAAGCAGCTATTTTCCTTTATATATGTATGTATACAAATGAAAACATCAAACAATACGTTACTTCAGATTCATTATTATATTCACAAATATCATTAACTCCATTCTCCTCAATGAATGATATCTATTTTTTTAATTTTTTCTTTGTTCCTCTCCATGATATATCTTTGCAGACTGTTCTTTTCTTGTAAAACATTATGTTGAGGTAAAGTTGATGTTACCTTCTTAAGGGAAAAGAAAAAATGATAACAGCTTCGGAAAACAAACAGACTTGTTTGAAGTGCCAACTCCACTTTTTTATTACATGCCCGATTTGCATATGATTTACATTCCTACTGATAGTAAAGATCTCATATGAAAGAATACATGCATTAAGGTTAATAAAGCAAATAAAATGTAAGCAAAAAGGGCTCAAGTCCTCGTATAATTATTATTAGTTAAAAATATATAATTTCCTGACATTAATTTCAGTTAATTTTCTACCTTTATGTTTGTGGTTTGATGTCTTCATTTGTATATGTATATAAAGGAGAATAGCAGCATGTAGATGCGTAAAACGTCATGATAGCTCAAGCTGCTTCCCTCTCAACATTCATTAAATTGTCAGGTTACCAGGTTGATGATTTTCTCTTTTTTTTATATTACACACCCCATTTGCATATTATTTATACTCTTAGCTATAAGAAGGCGCAGAAATCCTGAGTGTTATTGTTAGGAATGGGCATTTTGTTGAGATAAAAAGCATGCTCGCAATACCCATCTGGGGCGTCTACATTTTATCTATTGAATGTTATTTGACAATATTAAATAATAACCAATAGCACCTTATAATTGTAGCAAGTTATCAGTATCCACGATACTGCGAAGATATAATTCAAATTGATCATCAAGGAAGGAGTACCAATTGATATTTTTCATTTCTTCCTTAAACTCTACCCTTTTTTAACATTTTACCCATGTCTAGAGTTATTGTAAACTATTTACTAAGTAAAGAACACTCACACCCTACTGTCTATACCTAGGTAATTTAATTCCTTGTTTCTTTTTCCTATTGAAATGGTTGAATAATGAGTATTATAGAATAAACAACACAGAGTCTTATCTTCATTTGTCATCACAAAGCCTCGAATTTTGTATGTTCGTCTTTAACGTGTAAGAACGTTTAAAAAAAAAGAAGCAAACACATCTCGTTTTGATACAAAATTGGAATTAGGAGATAACTAATAAGGAAATATTATTTGGTATTTAAATTGGACTAAGAATGGAGTTTTGTGTATTTGTATGATGTTAATCTTTATATAGAATTTACGTACATATTTTGGAATATTGCTTATCATTATTTGTTTTAATAACAATTGAGTTGCAAAGATATAGATAAAGATGCTATGATTCATTGTCCATTTGATGGATCAAGGAAACATTTCCTACTTCTGCACATGTAAACAAGTGTACCCCGCTCTGTTGATCTATAATTCTCAAAGTACCTTAAATATTAATAAAAATAGGACATCAAGTCCCCATTTTTAATTTGAATGCTCACACCAAAAAAAAAAAAAAACAATAACACATGCTACCTTAGACTAGGACCCTGATTTGAGAACTGTTTATTTTCTTGTCACAACATATGTAGACAAATGGTCACTCAGTGATAGTACATGTACATATTTTTAAGACTTTTAATCAGTTTGTGTCAAGAAGTAATTTTTTGACAGGGGTGTGTACCTTGTCTTACACAAGGTACTAATACTTGGATGAAAAGCTCATCCGTGTCTGGGCAATATTGGACAAAATCAAAGAAATGATTTGCTCTAAATCCGTCATTTTTAAAGCCATAATTACAAAACGTTTTGAGACTAAAGTCTAAACTTCATATTTTTGAAATGAAGCCCTTATATGATAATAACATGAAAGAGTTGTCCCGTGGCGCTAGAAACATAGGGGCAAAAGGGACCATGCCTAAGAATGTAAATAATATGCAAAATGCCGCGTGCGAGATTTTGTGAAGTTGGCTCTTCAAACGAATTATAATATTATAATTAATATAATTATTAATTATACTCATCAACTAAATAGTACTTATATAGCCAAAAAGTCCGATTGCTATTATTTAATCTACTTACTTTTCTACGAGACATCAAAGGGCTGATGTACTGTAACCAAGAGAAAGGGCTAGTGCATATAGCCCCTTATTTAAAAATAAACAAAGAATAACAATGAAAAATTAGTTGATTGTGGTCTCCACTCTCGATAGTTGAGAGATTATGTTCCTCAATATTCAGTCATAGTATATGTGTGTATCTTCAAATAGACCCTGCAAATGTTCATGTATACGTATGTATGTATGGTATGTATGTTAATGCCGCAGTGCAAAACTTCTTAATTAAGTAATAAATATGTAAAAGATATGAGAAATTTATTAATATGTCTGTTGTTCATATTACCACACATTTTGGAGTAATGTAAACTCATTCTAAAACTTAAATAATGTGGGGACAACTCCAGCGGTGCCGGAATGGATTTGTAACTATTACATAACCAGATTACAAAATCTCCTTTTTTTTAAAAGTGAGAAGAGGGGCATCGTTAGGAATGTAAATAATAAGTAAATGGGGTGTGTAAAATAAAAAAAAAGAGAAAATCATCAACCTGGTTGTAACTCTGACAATTTGATGAATGTTGAGAGGGAAGCAGCTTGAGCTGTCATGACGTTTTACTGAGCTAATAGCTGCTATTTTCCTTTATATATACAACAATAAATAATAACATAGATGAGAGGCAGAAAATTAACTCATATTAATGTTAACTAGCTATTAATTATACGAGGATTTGAGCCCTTTTTGTTTACATTTTATTTGCTTTATTAACGTTAATGCATGTATTCCTTCATGCGACATCTTTACTATTAGGTAGATGTTCTCCCTTCAGTAGTAATAAAGGGAAAATGATAACAGCTTTGGAAAACAATAAGACCTGTTAAAAGTGCCAACTCCACAAAGTCTCGCACTTGGCATTTTGCATATTATTTACATTCCTATTGATGAGTCTTGATGAAGGAATCATTGTAGGGGCTAAAAGAAATTATGATGTATCGTTGATAAGGATTTACTTTGCAATTTTCTTAGTTGCCCTAGTAACCTTTTTTCCAAACACAAAAAGGCTCAAAATCTGTTGGTGCATGGATATTAGTAAACTCTTCATCGATAATTACTTATTTAATACTAAATAATTGGTCACTAGCTTATTTGTGCGGAACCAATTTATGTTCACGAGATTTTTAAGGGACAAGACAAATAGAAAATTCACAGTGCTGACAATAAAATACATAGAAATTGTTGATGTTTTAAAAATACTACAAAAAGTCTCAGGAATGCCCCGTAACTTAATGACATTTTAAATTTGACCCTATCCTTCCCAAACAAAACAAACATCTTGCAGACGACTCTACATGGATCCAACTATAACTAAAGCTGTAGTAGATCCTAAGCATTTTTTCGCGAGCAATGTTTTTAGTAGTTGGCAATCTGTAGAGGATGTTTTATTTTCCAAATATGCCATCCTTTTTTAGGGGAGAGCAAGCAGCACTCACCATGTGTAATAGAGTAATACACAACGTTCACAAATAATAATTAATTAATCAATAAAATGCCTAACCAAATGAACTTTGAATCCTTGATATAATAGTATAAAAAACATCAATGTATTTCCCATTAAAAGAGTAAGAGAATAGCCGATCATGACAGCTGACCCTTTTCTACTTCCAAACATTTATCAAATTGTCAAGATTTCCAGGTTCGTTTGTTTTGTTTGTTTTGTTTTTCAAATGCCGTCAGTCCTTAGGAGTTACAACTCCAGCTATAAGTAAATCTCGCAATGTTGCAACACATTGCCTAACACGATCATTTATTCTATTAAAAAAATTAAAAATTTTATATATTTGTCAAACATTTAATATATTAAATGTGGAAATAGTATGTTTAGAGATCTTTTATCAAGAGTTTGAAATGAGTCAATTTTAATGTATTACAGTCATAACAGAAATAACCATGGATTAAAATCAACTTGTTAACAATATTTTTTTGTTAAGTATACGAGCAGAAAATCGGATGCTTAGTTCCATTTAGGAACTGCTTTAATGCAAAAGCTATGGACTCTAAAACTCATCATATTCCTTGGAAAATGATGATACCCCCAGTGTTTGTTCTTAAATATAGATATCCATATAGATATTCAAGTATTGTTGTAATCATTATTACAAATGATTGCAGTTAAGCCCAGGATTTTCCTTCGATATAAGTTATGTAATAGGTTTTTCATGCAACATATATTTAAAGTATGATATTAATTGTGTGTAAATTCTAATTTAACATACGGCTTCGTGACTTATCCTTTATTTATCTACCTATGGTGTGTAAATACAGTGAAGGAAAGGAAGAATAGAATTATTGACCTTAGTCCTTCACTTTTTTTCTGTTTTTTTTTTAAATAGACGATAATCATATTGTTCTTCAATATCTTTATTGTATCTCGCAACCTTTTATGAGAAAAAAAAGGAGAGGAAGGGAAAAGCAGAAAATCAGCTGCTGATATGTAATGACTCGAATTAGAACATTCTTCTTACCCCTGGAATTATTATACATTTAATTATAGGGAATAGCCTCTCTTCACAAGAGTTAATTCGAGTTCAACTAATCACCGATCAGAGCACTAATAAGGTGCAAAAAAAAATAGGAGTTGACAACTAAACACAATGTAAATGTTCTTGTTTGTTGTGTAGTGCTGAGGTCCTCATTGACAAAATAATAAATAAATGATGGGAGAAGGAGAGTAAAGAGTAATGTGCAGCCAATTATCAATTTTCATTGCAATATCCCAGAGCCTGTCTTCCAAAAAGGGAAATAAAAACAGACCTTAAATTAAAGGGTACTGAACCAATTATATTTACAAATATTAAAGAACTAATCAGTTATTTAATATTTGGGAAATTATTATTTGTGTGGTTAATTCATGTTCAAATCAAGAGTAAGTTGCAAAAGAAATAGATATTTTAAAGATAAGTACATTGTGCAGATAAACAAAATTTAGTTATCCCTCAAATATCGATCATGCAAAATACTTTTTTTTGTGGAAATCGAAAATGTTGTTTTATTTTCTTTATTTTATCTTATATTTATTTCAAACTCCTGAATGAAATATTAAACAATATTTATGTGTACTCATAAAAGTTCTAATATATAAATAATTGGGAAAAAAGACCTGTTTTTTTTCTTTAATATGACGTCTAAAGTTAAATGTGATTAATATCAAAGGCAAACTTTCCTACGATGGCCCCTCCTACATACATATTTTGCTTCAAAATCACGATGAAAGAAAAAACAAAGGTATAAGTGTTGTGTAACTCAATAGCCCTCTCATATTATAAACAAATACATATAATAAATATGTAGTCACAATCCTATCTCAAACCATGAGTAACTTGTTTAGCAAGGGTTGTTGATATGATGTGTTATGGCTTTTTTAACGAACATTTGGGACTTTTTATGCTTCATATGGGAAAGGTTCGGGAGGGAGAAGAAACATTTCTATTTTGACTGCTCTATTCGTGCACATAATCTAAAACAGATAATATAGAAATTTGAGGTAGTAAAATCCTAGTAGTTTCCTCACTCTGACTCAAAGTACAAACACATCATCTCCCTATCAATTGAGCCATGATTGAGATATATCATATATGTACATATAGTGCTATGCACTTTTGAGAGGAGGGAGTAGTTAATATATATGTATAATATGTCAAACAAGGATATGTTCAATTAGCAATATCTTCATAGAGTAAGCACACATTTCCTTCTTAGTCATGAATGGTTTTTTAGTCTTTAATATATAGAGTATATGTATATTTGTATAATGAGGCCAGTTAGCACAGTTAGAGTTCATTACTGGGGCTTTTTTTTTTCTTCTTTTATAGTCACTACTGTCAATCTATATAAAGGTTTGTGAGTGGATATTGGTCATTTATAAATATGTACTCAAAAGTACATTCTTTCGATAAAAGAATATTTATAAATAAAGAAATATTAGAATTTTAAAAATGGTCATTGAGCAGATCGGTTCAAGAATCCATTTTTACGACTCCGAGTATTGAGTATTGAGTCTTTTTTACATCTAAAGTTGCAGTTTAATTCGACTCAAGCGTGTACGACTCGACTCTGAGTCCTACGCACTCATTCAATCGTAATCCTCAATAGTAAAATTCAATCATTTAAAAAGTCTCAAGCCTTCAGTCTTATTTAAGTATGAATATTTTACCTTCATTCTGAGCTTATGTAGTTTGAGCTCAAATTGAGTCCTCAATAATGTCTTAAATTTTTTTTAGAAAATTAATTAAATTTCCATCTTAGCTGGTCTACTCCTGCTTCTTATCAATTATTATTATTGATGTTCTGAACTCTGATCTACTAAACTCGAATTAAACTTCGTTAAGAAATGAGTATTCTTACTATTAAATAAAGAATAGGTCAGAAGTAGGAGAAAATGGTGTAATTGGCAGCACATCATAGTCTACATAGTATTGGACCTTATTTTTTTTCCCCTCTGAAGAGAAGGTTGAGAAATGCGATGAAAATCGCATAGTCTCACGACAGGCTTTTTTGTACAATAACAACCTCAACTCTCTAAAGGGAAAGGGTAAATTTGGAAAAACAACTGGTAGCTACTCTTCTGTATTTTCCTTGCTGCCAACTTTTTAATATTGGGAAGAGTTATTAATTAGATATACTATGCATTTATAAATTCAATCAATATACAAACCAATCGTTAATACTTATATAATATTCACAAATTCAAAAAATGGGCGCGCAATCCTTGATTTGATATATTATATAGTGTACATATATTAAAATCATAAATAATAATAATAATACCCTTTACGAGCTCTTAACACGTAGAGTCAGCTGCTTTAAATCAGAAGAGTCAACTGATAAAAAGTATCTGAAGGGAGAATACAATGTATTTTTGTTTATTCCAAAAAGCTCATCGTGTCTGAAGACACAGTTAAATGGTACTAAAGTCCGACTCGAGCACGAGTAGCCAGCTTTGATTAAAGGTACACTCCAGATAAGAGGTTTTATCCCTTAGGTAGATCTCAATCCATATCTGTGGACACAAGGTAATAAAACAAAAGTCTTCAAATATGTTCCTTGAAGATTAGACTTCCTGGGAATATAGTTGCTGGATCCTTTACACCTTCAATTGAAAGCTCCTGCCCTATGTGTGTTTATAATTTTGTGTATCTTCATTAGGGATACAACTGCTTTAGTAGGAGTATCAATTCCTGGATTCATAATACATATTATTTAGATGAACTTGTATGTTCAATTAGAAGAAATGAATTCAAGTATAAAATGATTCAATTTAGAAATCCATGGGGAAGCAATCAAATATATAATTTTAAAAACTAATTAATGAATTCACATTGAATAGGCCCTTTTCATTGGTCTATTTGGATATTTTATTTAGTTTTCGTGATCCCTATGACCTTGCAATTGGCTATGCATTCCTTCAAATATATCACCCATTACAAGCATGATTTCTATAGTTCTGAATAATATTTTGTTTTTTGGTTCACATCAAAGTTTGAGAAATAAAAAAATGTTCCTTTAAAAGTTTCTCAAGGATAGTTGGATTCAGTAATGAAACAAGAGTACTAACATACGTCATGAAGACGCACTATTTACGTAATTAGTAAAGGTACATACCTTTTGTATTCTTCATTATGAATGAAATTAGTATAAATTGTCCTACAGCTTTTGCTCAATTTAAAATCAGGGATTCATCATGTTTTTTTTTTTACCCGCTGGGCTCCCAATAAAACGAGTCCAATTTGATATTTGTTACATAGGAGAGAATTTACATTTTTTTCAAACGTTTGTAAATACAATTATATATTACCGTGCGATTCATAAGTCTCCGTCTCTAACATTACGATAAAATAACAGTAAGTAATTATTATTAACTGATTAATCTACTTTATTTCTTTTGTCATATCAATTCATAAGTCTATCGGGATCATCTTCTCCCAATGCTTGATTAAAATGATATTTGAAAGGTTTTATTTTTTCTTTCTTGAGATATCTGTGAACAGAACTTTGTGAAGTCATACACACTCGTGCAGTTTCTCGTTAATTTGTGCCATCATTCTCTTTTACAAAATTTATCACCTTTTCTTTCATGATTTCATCAGACGGTCTTCCTGATCGCTGCTTAGTGGATAAGTTTCCGGTTTCTTCAAACTTCTGCTTCCAGGTTTGCTCTGTTGTCCTAGCTGGTGGTGCACTATTGAAATGTCGTTGAAATTCTTGGCAAGCTTTGGCACTACTCTGGTACACTACTGCATGGCTAACGATAAACACTCTATCCGCGAGAGAAAATTGAATACTATCACCTGCTTCTGCCATATATTAATAATGCAACCGATTTGCCTACAAAAAGAAAGTACATTAAAAAACATCAATAAAAAATAAGAAATAAACTATATTGATATGACAAAAGAAATAAAGTAGATTAATCAGTTAATAATAATTAATAGCATTGAGTTTGTACTTACTGTTATTTTATCGTAATGTTAGAGACGGAGACTTATGAATCGCACGGTATATATATAGAGTAAATAAATAACTCGTTGTTTTCAAGGAGGAGGACACTCCATGTTACCTCAATGTATCGCAGACATATTATGTACATGGCCGGGTAGAGTTTACTTCTATGTAGAATAAGATGATACCACCTTTAAAGTCAGAGAAATGGGTAAAAAAAAATAGATAAGGATCATTGCAATTTGATTTCGAGTGTCACTTTATCAATCATGCATCACATTGGAAGGAACAGAGTGTCATGAAATGTTAATTTGAATGTCAGTAAGAGGCCCTTCAACTCCGTTGGCATCAATCCCAAATTTTCAGATACGGTATCGAGTATCTTTTCAACAAAGATAATACATACATATTTATAAAAAAAAAAACATTGACAGACGTATGGGAATTCCTCCTTTGAATCTTACATTTCCTTGATTATATCTAGGGTCTTTGTTGTTGTTTTTGTTTTTGTTTCTTCTATGTATCGCTGGATATGATTTATTTATCCAGCACAAGGGTACATAATCATACCTATGGGTATGATTATATTGCTTGTACCTCGTTTTTATTATATTTTAATGTGGTTTAAACTTTAATTTTATGAGAGTTTTAAGTACCTTTTAAAATGTATATATATATATATATATATATATATTAGAGGGGCGATTCACTAGAATGGGTTTATGTATGGAAATATGGATTCAGGGTTAGAAATATTAATGACTTATGACATGAGTAATGTACCTATTTATTTTTAATAAAACTTTAAAACTTTGTTTTCTTAGAAAGTAGAAATATATTTACATACTTTGGCTATTTAAGTTTTTGAAAAAAATATATTTATACATATAATTAAATAACAATGCATATAATCAAAGCTGTACATATGTTACTTTTGCTTATAAATTACTCGGCAAGAATTGAGCTCTAATTAGACTTGGAGCATAAGGGCATGAACATGAGTGCATTTAGGATCAGATTTGTTCCAGAATAGTTGTGTTTTAGAAGGGATGACGAGTTATAAATATTTACTTTTTTGAATATTTTGTCAAAAAAGACGAAATTTGTTGTTGTCAAAATGGCGTTTCTAAAAACAAAAGAAGATAAAGCCTGTTTCTAAAAAGAAAAAAATAAACTTTATTAAAATTGTTGCCTCCATAAACTAAATAAAGGACAGTCATTGGAAGGAAACAAAATAAGAAAAAAGAAAACTAAAATTAAAATTTCTGATCCAACACTTCACAAAGGAAATTCCTGGATACGGCCATGCATTTGGGCACATAATTGTATGACCACTGTTACTTTTCATCGATCATATTTCATGTACTCTTAATGATGGACGTTACACGTTACTACTTATTATTAGACAAGGGCAAAATGTTGAGATAGTGTGTAGTTTAACCCTTTCAAACCCGTAATGTATCAGAAAGTATTTTTAACTGGAAGTTAACCTAATTTGACTTTATAAAAAAATTGTAACTCAACCTGTTTCTCTAAGAAATTATGGGACACGTGTGTCCCTCTGGGTGTAAAGGGAATTTTTTCAACCTTAAAAATACACGATTTACTAGTACTTTTTTCGTATTTATTTTATCTTTGGGTAAATTTATTCTTTAATCTTATATTCTACTTGACAATGTTATGTACTTTTTTCAGTTGATATTTTATGAAGCAATTTCTGTTGATATTAATATAAAAAAACTCCCTTCACACCCAGAGGGAAACATGTGCCCCAAAGAATTTAGACTTGAATAATTGCTAAGCTATGCGTTAAAACTAAAAGATATTTTAAACTTATAATTCTTTTAGCATATATATTAACAAATATTTGATTAAGAAATCATTTCCTTGAAAATGAAAAAGTTATTTTGGTTTAAAAATGATTTTTTTTTTATGTGTACAAATCGTAACTTTCAGTACCTTCAAAAATATTCAATCAATTTTTTTTTGTATGGCTAACTATAAAATATGCATAATAGCTTGACATCTTAGCTCCTTGAGAATCAATTTGAACTCAATCACCTCAGTATCGTTGAGGTGAGAGCTTGCTACAATTATATGTAGCTATTGGTTATTATTTAATGTTGTTAAATAACAATATATAGATAAACATGTCAAGCTTTTTTGTCCACTCACAACCTCGACTCACAAAAGGGAAAGGAAAAATTTGGAAAAACAACTGGTTGCTAACACTTCTGTATTTTCCTTGTTGCCAACTTTTTAATATCGGGCAGAGTTATTATTTAGATATACTATACATTTATAAATTCTATCAATATAGAAAATAAATCGTTAATATTCACATATCAAAAATTCAAAAAAAGGGCGCGCAATTTAATATATTTTTTATAATATATCAAAATCATAAATAATAATAAAACATTAATACCCTTTGTGAGTTCATAACACGCAGAGTCAGTTGCTTGAAATCAAAAGAGTCAAATGATGAAAATCAGCTGAAGGGAGAATACATAGTAGTGTTTTAGTTCATCCCAAAAAGCTCGTCGTGAAAATGTAGAGGCACCAGATACATATTGCGAACTTGCTTTTTCACCTCAACAAAATGTCCATCCCTACTTATTATTATACTCTTCGTTCAGACTTGTAGCCACCATAATTATTAGGGGGGATCTCAGGATTTATAATATACAAACCCCGTCAGAGTCGTAACCAGTATAATACATAGGTATAAGGTATCTAGTCAAAAGACATTCATAGAGATGCTTCAAAGGTCATTGCTATCCTTAAAACTAATATTCATGACGACTACAGGATAAATATGCATCTTAAAGAAAGTTGATTTCAAGGTCAATATCCTCTCAAATCACTGAACCAAAAATATATAACCGTACCTAGAAGTTATGGATGGATTAATTATTATTATTATTTAAAAAACCAACTAAAAATGGTTGATACATTATACTAAAATAATGATTATATTATAAGAACACGCGTGCATATTTAGATTTGTTGCAGCTGATTGAAGTTAATATGGGTATCTCACGTTCAATACAGTTTTTGGACATTTGGATTGCATTGTAAGCAAACAAAAATAAAAATGATTCATTTCTCTCGATTGAGATATATATTTCAAGCAGTATACACTTATGAAGACAGGAAAATTGGGAATAAGTCCAGAATTGTAAGCTCAAATTCACCATTTGGGCTTTGTAAAATCAGAACTTAGATTCAGAATCTACATAAAAAATTAAATTAAAAACTTGAAATCTTATTGACTCTTCATATTAAAATTGCACTATCTGACTCTGGAGTAACATCAAAAGATTTTGGATCATTTTCCTGTTTAATACCTTTCCATATTCTATAGAATTAAATTTCGAATGTACTCATTCTATGATTTAGTCCATGGAATGAATACACTCTATGATTTGTCCATAGAATGTATTCATTTTATAATAATCTACATTCTATACGACACATATAAAGACAAAAAACGAATTAACCATTTAATATATACAATTTATATATAGGACATTGTTAAATATGGAAAATTTATATATAATTTATTATATATATATATCACTAATTCGGTGTTAGAGAAAAGGATTAAATAATTTGTCAGTATGATAATTCATTGTTTTTCTAGAGGCTTTTATAATCACTTTAACTTTTATGTGAGGTATGGAGGCAAATATCTAATAGTACAATAGTCATATAAACATTATAAGCTAATTTAAACCTACATATTATGTAAATAAACACAATCGATTTTTAAATAACGGAACCTTTAAAATAAAACATTTAAAACCACGAATTTCTCGTTCTATTAATTATAGTCTACTCATAATCACATTTTATCCTGGAGCGTTTGAATATTTCAAAAAGCAATGAACCTACCTCAAATAGATATATGAGGATTGATTAGAAAACATGATTATTAAAATATGATTACCACTAATTACCTACTTCCACACTCATTAAGGACTCGTTTATCTACATATTAGAATTGCGTATTTAAAGAGTATTTTCAACTATAATCCATGATTGTAAATCGATTTACTCTATGTAAATAGATACTTTTTCATTTTCTTCAGTATCTTGAATATTTGAAGACCTGGGTAGGTTGATAGGTTTATAAATGACGTATAAATGATACTCCTTGAGCCTTCTAGGTGGGTAAACATATATTATTATTATTAATAATAATAATTAATCCATCCATAACTTGTAGTTACGGTTATATATTTTTGGTTCAGTGATTTGAGAGGATATTGACCTTGAAATCAAGTTTCTTTAAGATACATATTTATCCTGTAGTCGTTATGAATATTAGTTTTAAGGACAGCAATGACCTTTGAAGCATCTCTATGAATGTCTTTTGACTAGATACCTTATACCTATTTATTATACTAGTTTGGACTCTGACGGGGCTTGTATATTGATGTTATGTTTACACACAGGTGTAGTATAATATGACCTACAAATTAATTGGGTAAATCAGAAGAAAAAAAAGTGTTTTTTCCTTGAAATGACACAATTTCTTTATTTGTCTTTTTGACGGTTATTTAATTATTGCTTCTTGAGGCTCAAGGAGCAAAATCTCCAGTCAGAATATATTATACATACGTAAGTGGATACTTTGAGTATATCTATATACGGTGTGCATATGGGCAGTAGTTATAGCCCCACTTTTAATTCCATGTGTCTTTCAAAGGTAGGTAGATACGTATTTGAGGCTCCTTCATTTGATTTAAAAATCAATGAATAAGCAATTTTATGAGCGTAGTGATAATTTTTTTTCTGGAAAAGTGTCTTTGTTAAGTATCTGATTATGACTATTAACTATAATAATAATTATTATTACAAGGGCGTTGTATAAAGACCTAAATTTCTATTTTAGGTACAATATTTTTCGTAGACGTTAAAGGGTATAAAAATCTCTCAAGGGATACTCCGATAGAATGTAATAACTAATAATCCTTTGAAACATAGTTATTTATGAGGAATACAAAGACAAAACTGTGGAATTATACTCTATAGCAGTGGTTCCCAACCCTTTTTACATCGCGGCACACTACTGAACTCTTTAAATTTTCACGGCACACCTATCACAGAAAATGAATATTCTTACTCATAAAGCCATTTTGCTATAAAATAATAAAAAACAAAGATCATATAAAGAGAATTTTTATCCACATAAATACGATATATCCTGTATTCAGTACCGGGTATAGAATAGCAATGGTGAATGTCAGTGGGACAGTTGTGCCTGGTGCTTCTTTACTACTGCTGCAATTTGCGGGCGAATGTGGGAGAGACATACTCTTAACTCTTCTTCAATGTTTTTAAGTCTTTCGCGTTTTTTATTCTACTTATTATTCTTCGTGGCACACTAGTAATCATTCCGCGGCACACTAATGTGCCGCGGCACAGTGGTTGGGAAACACTGCTCTATAGAATTAGATAAATAAATATATAATTCATGTACTTGACACAGGTCAGAAGCCCCTGATGCATTGATTATATTTCCTTTGATAAAAGGCCATTTTCTATAAAAGCTTACCATGCAGTTTACGTATCTCCGGCATCTCTTTGATAGTTGAATCTTTTGCCGCATTGACATCCTAAATCTGATTATTTTTTCTAGGAGGGTTTGTCCAGATAATCAATTATCTATAGGTGGATTATAGAGTGAACGGCAGTAAATCATATTGAATTTGATTGTAAAAATGAATTCCCTTGTAAACTTGCTTTAAAGTAATTAAGTGCATAAATCTTTTTATAGAGATTGATTTTATAGAAAGGATCGAAGTAACTATTGTATTTTGAATTTGATTATGAAATTGAAAAATTGTATAAATCATTCAGTCAATGTACTCGGGTACATTCCTTTGAGTGTATTCAGACTCCACTACCATTGCTTTTCTTTATGAATAATATTACTTTTACATATAGTTAATTTATGCTAAATATGAAATATCCAAATTTAAGTTTATTTTTCTGTATTATTTGTTGATTAAAATATAAATTCGTTACTTGTACGTGTCTCTAATAACATTGGTCAAGAGTCAAAAATCCTAAGGCTTATAAGAATAATAAAAGTTATTCAGTTTTGCACGCTGATTTCAAATCTGTATTTTTTATTTATTTTTTTCGATAAACCGATCCTACTCTTTGAGCTTTTTTGGCCCATTTTCCTAATTCAATTTCAATTTACACCTAGAAGGATACTCATTTTGGGCATTAAAAAACAATAATTCGCTAGTGTTTTGAATGCAAATTCCAATTTCAGTCTTTGTTTTGACTTAAAGGACTCCTAGGGGCGTAGGGTGCATGAGTAGGCCCGAAAGTTGGCCAAAACTTTTTCACATAAATAACTACTTGAATATTACATGAAATGGATTAATAAGGAATGCATACAAGAGCTGAGACCCACAGCTTTCAAACAAGATGATAAGTGCCCGATAAGAATACTTAACTAAGTAGTAGATATCGTCCATTTAAATGTGTAAACTTTCATTTCATGTCGATCAAAAATTCGCTAGAAATCAATGACTTATTGTAGAGCTACTCAAAAGTAACTGCAATAGACTGAAGTAGTAGCGTGCAGAAGGATGTCAGCTGAGTTCGTAGTCAGAGCTACTAAAGTTACAGTTACTAAAGAGCAACTTTAGTAACTTTTATTATACTTGTAAGGTTTTTTGACATTTCAAATTTGTCAAACTGTATAATTATTTTTGTTTTTTGACTCCGTAACTAGCCTTGAGTATAATGTACTCAACACTGGTTGTAATTTATACTTGTTGCAACCTTAAAATTTGAGATGAAGCATTATAACTCATGACTGAAGACTTGAGAGTTCCTCGAATATCCATAATCATTCAATGATTGAAATTTCATTGAATCTACAATATATTAAATATTTCTCTTTATAATATTTTTTTATGAATATTACTGAAGTAATTGAATTTGAAAATTCAATAATACACAGGTTCCATCATTCGTTTTTTTTTTTTTACTATAAGTAAGTAATATAATTTACTATTGCCTCATTAAATAACGTGTTATTTGATGATAGCAATTTGTACCTTGTCTAATAATAATTTGTTTGTATAAATATTACACGTGTGAACAACAAAATATCCATACAAATTGACCTGGGATCTTTGTTCAAGCCATGAGTTGTATTGTGAGTAACATAAAATCCCATTTATTTGCAAAAAAAAATAAAAAATAAGGGTAGATCATGAAAAGTTTACTTTTCATGAAGACAATAGCTTTTCCAATTCTAATTGAGCATTGTTTAATGAATATCCAATTCTTTTCTTGGTACATAGACTATACATACATTTAAAAAAAAATGGCTTTGTAATGTAGATATGTACATACCTTCCAAACTGATTTTTGATTCAAAGCACTATACTTTAACATGCCTATCACAAAAGAAAAGGATACCTGGTAAATACGAATGACATTTCCGGATGAATAAAAACTATAATTCGACTTTACCTAGAAAAGGAAACTTATTAATTAAGTTTCTTAAGGGAGTTAATTAAATAACAAAGATTATTTAAAAAGTAATTCATATTTTCATGACTAACCAAAGGCCATTGACCACCAAAGTACAAAGAGGCAATGCAAATATCTTGCTGTGAATAATGCATAAACGCCTATAGGGAAGTTTTATCATTTATTTTTTATTGTGTTATTGATGATACACACTTCAGGGAAGCATTTGGGGTTATTTCTCTTTCTTTCTGTGTTCATCTATGTACTACAAGCATTTTAACTGCTTATTTTTATCTTAAAGGTTTATAATCAATATGCATCCTTACCTGGGAGTAGTGATGTAGTTCTCAAGATGGGTCTATACTTCTTGACCCTTGAAAGTCTACGTCTCGACACTTAGAATCCTGGCTTTGTCTATCTATCGTCGCTTAAAAGTAATGTTCTGATTTAAAATAAGGTTTTAAAAGTGTCATGAAATTATTGGACAGCAAATTGGATTGTATATGGCTTAGATAATTATTCCCTTGAATGTCTTTCTCCACGGGTTGAGAAGGAGTGACACAATTCACTCAATTCCAAATGAATGTTATAGGCGATATGCCAAAAGTAATAAATTTTCTTTTTTACTCTTCATTCAATAAAGTCCTTAAGTGACTATATTGAATGTCTGAATGCATCTTGGAAGAATCAGATAGTGATGATTCCATGAGTCAATGAATGCATATTTGTTTATATGACAAAATATAGTTCACAAGGGCTGTAATAATTGTTTTGTACATATGGGTCTCGGCTTTGTTATTACTTTAAAGTCTCGACTTAAAAAGTCTTGGTAGTTTTTTTTTTCTAGGAGAAATGATCAGATCAAGTAATGAGATATAACAATAATACGTGAATATGTGGGGCCTGCTCCAAGAAGGATGTGAATTTAATACTTTTTAATATTATTAATCAGATGTGATTCCAGATAATATGTAGAATAGGATATTTTTTTTAGTAACCGCAGTTTAGATCAGACCTTGCCAATTATCTCAAAATGGAAAAGGTACACAAAAATCGTTTTTTTTTGTTTTGTTTTAAAATTTATGTTCACCACTTTGATCCAGACATAGGTGATCTGTGGAACCAATGTGGATTGCCGTTCACCAATTGGGACTGCCTGATTGAAGGCAGCAATTGAAAATGGATATTTTCAAAAGACACAATTGATGTTATTTTTTTAAATTTAGTCAAATAAAATTTCGAATTCACATGTTAAATGAATCTTAGAGACCTCTAATTGTACTTTAATCCTTGGACACGAGCACTTGCTCCTTCCTCCCACTTGATGATCTGTAGGTAATAATTCTTGGTTACAATAACAAATGTTATTATTATAATTAAAGAGTGTAGAGGCAGTTAAGATCCAGATTGAACCTTCACCTTAAAAGAGTGCTTGTCATTTTTATCTAATACCTCCCAAGTAATTTCACTCTTTTTCTTATTTATCACATTCATAAGAATCAAGGTAATATAAAGGATATAATTACAGCAATACTACAAACAGTCAAGGCTCTAAGAATACACCAGACTATGGTAGAATCTGCACTGCTTAAAAATATATGCAATCATAGCTTGTGTGTAAATTGGGAATTTATTTGCTAAAAGGGTATTGTAATGAAAAACTCCATTTGATCGCAAGATCCGGGATTAGTTAATTTGAAAATTTGAGGTCCTCCAATGTTTGAGAACCGAATAAAAATCTAATAGGTGCCAGAGCAGGGGGAAGCAACTAGTCATTGCAATAATAATGACAGACTGTGTGATTATCGTGTAACTAAATATGTACCATTTATAGAAAACTTCGACCCTCCAGAACCATTCAATTGGTTCTGGGCCAAGCTATATAACAAAGCGGAGGGAAAACAACTGGCTGATTTATTTTTGAACACATTTAATTTTCCAAAGAGTTGACTTTTTGTTCCCTTGTGTGTTCAGAGAGGATGCCATGAATGACTGCATGACTAATTATGTAGCCTCCATGAATTACCTAGTTTCTTGAATTACAAAATAAATTCTGCGAAAGGAAGAAAAGCATCATAATATCACGACGAGCTTTTTGGGAATAACAAAAACACACTGTATTCTCCGTTATGCTGATTTTCATCATTTGACTCTTTTGATTTAAAGCAGTTGACTCTACGTATTATGAATTCGTAAAGGGTATTATTATCATTCATGATTTTGATATATAAAATATATATTAAATTGCGCGCCCTTTTTTCGAATTTTAAATATATTACAAGTAGTAACGATTGGTTTGTGATTAGTAGAATTTATCAATGTATAATATATCTAAATAATAACTCTGCCCAATATTAAAAAGTTGGCAACAAGTAAAATACAGAAGTGTAGCATACAGTTGTTGTTCCAAATTTCCATTTTGTGAGTCGAGGTTGCGAGTGGACAAAAAAGCTTGACGTGTATATTATATTATGTACATAATAGGAACTTCAAAAGGGACATCTAGCGGGGGAAAAAGTTTTACCAAAGACTGAAAAATCTCTCCAAGTTAACAGGCACGTTTTATAACTTTGGCTCTGGAATATTGCTGAGTCGTTCCTGTACGTCACATGCAACATAATTTATTATCTAAATAGTTCTCTCACGAAACCTTTTAATTATACTATATAATGCAAACAAGAGAGAAATCTTACTCTGTACAACAACTAAGTTACTGCCTTTCATTTTAAAGATCCTTGTCGTTTACTCTTACTTTTGTACAATCACGTTGGTACATATACATATATATATAGTATAAAAGTTTGTACTCCTTTATAGATCAGATGAATCTATACACATCCTTATAAATACCATGCATATGTGTGTACAAATTAAATGTAAAATGGTATTGAAAACGAAGTGTCTATCTATTTATCTATCTATGTAGGTATCTGACTTCCTAACACTCTCTCTCTCTCTCTTCTCTGTACATAATATGTATCACATATTATATTGTACATGTATATGAATGGAATTATCTGTTAGTTGTGTGTGTGTATGTATGTAAAATGGTTACAAGATGACCTTGTAAGGTTATTATTCGGAGTTGTTGTTGTTCTGTTTCTCTCTCTCTCTCTCATATTCATAAATTGCTTATTGATGCTATGCTTGTGTATAAATTAATTTAATGATAAAAATGTCGTAACTTTCTCCGAGGAAATTATGATTATAATACATATATTTATTTGCCATTGGAATGCTGCTCCTTCCTTCTAATAACACAATCATATTATTACACAAAATATTTACAAGTCTACGGACGTCATGGAGATACATATTTTGACTCTGACTCTCATTGCATGTTTGTAAATATTCTAATAAAATGTAATTTCTGCTATTTATATGTATGTAACAGCCTCATCTCCTTAGCTATTTTGATCTCATTTGATCCGTTATGTACATTTTAATGACGTTATGTACTTAGCAATCTTTATTCTACATACTTATAAACCTCAACCAAAAAAAAAAAAACCCTGAAAAATGACTCAAGTGGTATTAAGTGTAACGCCCCAATGTCGTCATCATACTTTTCAACTCCAGGAGACGTTTCTTCATGTGGCTTACTTTGAAATATATTTACAAAATATATGTATATGTATATTGGAAAAGTAAGTATTAGAGTTGAATAAATCAAGATTTAGAACGCTTAGCACGTCGAGCTTTTTTGTTCACTTGCAACCTCGACTGACAAAAGGGAAAATTTGGAAAAACAACTGGTAGCTGCTATCCTCCTGTATTTTCCCTGTTGCCAACTTGTTAATATTGGGCAGAGTTATTATTTAGATATACTATGTATTTATAAATTCTACTCATCACAAACCAATTGTTAATACTTGTAATATGTTCAAAATTCAAAAAAAGGGCGCGCAATCCTTGATTTAATATATATTTTTTATACATCAAAATCATAAATAATAGTAATACCCTTTTGGAGCCCCTAACACGTAGAGTCAGCTGCTTTAAATCAAAAGAGTCAAATGATGAAAATCAGCTGAAGGGAGAATACAGTGTATTTATGTTTATCCCTTAAAGCTCGTCGTGTAGAGCAGCCATAGATTTACTACAAATCAACAGCTGACAATAAAATAAATAGGATGTTTTGGGGATTATATCAATGATTATTATCTACTTATAGTCACGGCATGAAACATAATAATATTAGGAAAAAAAAATATCATTTTTTTGTGTATCCACAAATACATAGACCAATATATTTTTGAGAGAGGATCAGACACGTCTCTTCTACATAGTATAAAATGAATAAATTAGAATTGCAATGGAACGCAATATAATATTATGTATACAGGGGTATAAACTATAATTTATGTGTTTTTTTGTTTTTGTTTTTGTTTTTTTTTCCCCTGGAGGACATTTCCCAATGTACATATAGCTAATTCAAAGTAATAGAGAGCCACTTCTCTGCAGTAATGCAATGTTGTTGTTTTTAAATGCATCAGGAAAGTACAGACTTAGGGGTTAGAGACCAAAGGTGGATTTAAAGCGACGACAAATGCTTTCATAAATTACATCCAAAAACTGACGGAACTAACTATTAGAAATGTATGTTAAATTGTTTTCATGGATACTGTCTTTATGGAGTTATCTTGCTATATGTTAAATTAGGATAAATAAAACGATCAAAAGAAAGTCTCTTTAATTTGTAGTTGCCAGGGATGGGAACTAGTTTTGATGATAATAATAATAGTAATAATGATGATGAAATACTTATTAAAAGGGTTTTTTTTTTATTCAAATATACATATATATGACCCCTTCATAAAGTTTATGATACTTTTACTTCAACTGAGCCAACCTTGCTCCATTGTTATTTCTCCCAAATAAAATAAGATTCTACACAAAGTAAATTTATATCAGCTGTTGATTTTTTGGATCTCTCAAGCATCTTACATTTTTCATTTGTACTCTTTTGATTTAAAGCAGCTGATCCAACGTATTAAGAACTCAAAAAGGGTATTATTATTATTTATGATTTTGATGTATAAAAAATATATTAAATCAAGGATTGCGCGCCCTTTTTTTGAATTTTGAATATATTACTAGTAGTAACGATTGGTTTGTGATTGGTAGAGTTTATAAATGTATAGTATATCTAAATAATAACTCTGCCCAATATTAAAAAGTTGGCAACAAGGAAAATACAGAAGGGTAGCAGCTACCAGTTGTTTTTCCAAATTTTTCCTTTCCCTTTTGTGAGTCGAGGTTGTGAGTGGACAAAAAAGCTCGACGCGATTAAAGAATTCTCCTTTTTTTTAAAGGAAAGGTTTCGAGATACACAATACTCAACATGCCAAGGGATTCATTCTTCCTATTCACTCACAATTGAATCATGTTTTGGTTTTGATCCAAAAAAGGACAGTGGATATTATTATTAATATTTGATCATCATGTGATTGTATATGATTTATATGTGAATCATTCAGCAAATGTCCATGTCCATGAGTTGATTGGTATACATAGTATACAATTATGAAACAGTTACGACATTCAATGTCAAAGGATCCATTAAATAAATAAATTTCTTAATGATTAAATCAATGTACAGCTATGTACAGAATAACGTTGCAAATACCTATATATAAATGGTTCTAATTACAGCAGAAATACATACATACATATATAGGTAATTGGCCAATAGATTACAAGGCTCTGTATTTGAAAATAATGTGTAATGTATTTTCGATACAAAATCATTTCAAATAATTGCCTATAATTTACATGAATATAAAAACAATTATCCTGATTGGATCCAATATGATTCCATATAACCATTCCATGCTATTTGTAAGTATCTTTAAGTGCGGGCCCTTTCATGATAACCTTACTTTGCTATAATATTTAAGTCTTTAGACGAAATGGAAGATATATTCAGCCTTGGAGAACCTGTTGTTGTTGGACGAATCAATTAGCAAGAAAATGAGAGATGAAGAAAAAGTTGAGTTGTTTGTTTATTTATAAACAAGTTCAAGAAACAAAACATGGTACGTTTTAAGTCAGTTTGTCAGTTCAAACTATAGAAGTCTTCAGAAGAGAGTCGAAATTTCAGCTCTCCTGAGACTGCCAATTTAGAGTAACATTCTATTATATTAATATATATATATATATAATATGCAATTTGAAGATAGTTGTTATTACCAAGCAAGATTGAAAATAATAACACAGGTCAACAAATTTGAAAGGTCAAAAATCCTATAATACTAAAAAATAGTATAATAAAAATTATTCAGTTATGCAGGCTGATTTCAAATCTGTAATTTTTTTTTTTTTTGAGAGAGAGAGAGTCTGACGGTTTTTCGAGAAACGTCCGACTTTTTGAACTAATTTGGCCCATTTTCCAGCTTCAACTTCAATTTAAGCCCAGAAGGATACTCATTTTGTGCATTAGACAATGATGATCCTCTAGTGTATTTAATGCAAATTTCATTTGCAGTCAGAAGGATTTCAGATGATTTTGTAGTCATTCTGCGCGCTACCCACTTTAGTAGTTCTACCGTGAGTCTTTGATATCTAGTGGATTGTTGATGTGTAAATTGAATGAAAATTTACACATTTAGATAGACGATTTCTTTTTAGTTAAGGATTCTTATCGAGCGCTTGACATTTCCTTTGAAAGTTGTGGGTCTCAGCTCTTGTATGCATTCCTTATTAATTCATTTCATGATATATTCAAGGAATTATTTAAGTACAAAGGATTTGGCCACCTTTTCGGCCTACTCCGGCACCCTACACCCCTAGGAGTCCTTTAAGGATACCATTACTAATTTTATAAGCCTACAGCCGATATCATTCCTACGGATGGGACCTTTGGAAAGTGTGATGAGAAGGTGGGAGTGAGATTTATGGTACGATTGAATTAAAGTTTAGCTCATCTCGTGTATATTGATCTTCATGAACTTGATTATTCCATTTTTATGTTTTATTTATTTATTTATTTATTTTTTATGTTTATTTTTGAAGAACACATTCAATTGATTCAGTGATTTGTTATAGTAGTCACTGTATCGATTTCAATGTAATTTATTAGCCTATACAATTATTACTTTTTTCCTTTTAAATTATATCTGAAATATTTAAAATTGTAATTATAACGTACATTTTCGTCGTATTATCAATTTGTTTATTTATGATAACTTAAATTGGAATTACATTTTCTTTCCGAATCAATGTTCAGTTTTTCTTATATAACTATATATATATTTTTGAGATAATCATTATGAAATTTCATCCTATTTTAATTTTTTATGGAAAAATTTAAGTGATTACAAAATGTGTTACTTTTGACTGTTTGAAGTTTTTATAATAGTTTTAAGTGATAATTAAATTGTTGAATAATAAAAAGTAGCCACTACATGGTTAAATAAAATCATTCTATTTAATTCTATGTGTTTCTTAAATATGTAATATGAATTATAGGATTCACTTAAGTGTAAAAGTGTAGTAATTTTGAGGTGCAATGCCGACAAAGACATATTGAGGTTTATACTCTATTAGTATTGATTAAATAATAATTAATTTTCGAGTCAAGTCCGAGTTCATTCCAAAATGACTCAGGTTTCATGCTATGGCATTAGTTGCTACAAATTTAAGGTTATATCCTTTACAAATTTTTAATGCTACTAAATAATAATAATCTATTCTTAAGTAAAACACCAAAATAATAAGTAACATTCCGCCTCTTCAAATGTAATCGGCTGAAATTCTGCCTTACTTCAAGGGTACCATATTTATTTATGACATCATCTTGGGGATGCCTTGTAGCTGGACCCTTTTTATACATCACTGGTGATAAGTTAAGAAGAAAGTTATGTCTATAACTCGTAATAATGAGGTCCATATATTGATATATTTGTATGTGTAGGAATGTAAAGAATATACAAATGGGGTGGGTAAAATAAAAAGAAAGAGAAAATCATCAACCTGGTAACTCAATTGACAATTTGATGAATGTTGAGAGGGAAGCAGCTTGAGCTGTCATGACGCCTTACTGAGCTAATAGCTGCTATTCTCCTTATATACATATACAAATGAAGACATCAATAATAAATAATAACATTATGTACATATACCATAGATGAGAGGCAGAAAATTAACTCAAATTAATGTCAGGAAATTATATATTTTTAACTAATAATAATTATACGAGGACTTGAGGCCTTTTTGTTTACATTTTATTTGCTTTATTAACCTTAATGCATGTATTCCTTCATGCAAGATCTTTACTATCTGGTAGATGTTCTCCCCTCAGTAATAAAGGAAAAATGATAACAGCTTTTAAAAACAAAAAGTACTGTTGTTCGAATAGCCAACTCCACAAAATCTCGCACGCGGCATTTTGCATATTATTTACATTCCTATGTATGTGTATTAAAAATATCTTCTGGACATCATTAATGATGGTTAGGTAGCCAAGAATTTTGAATATTTGTTTCCTTCCTAGTCTTCCATATTTTTATTTGACACTTGATCAGTTAACTTGCACTCATCCCAGATATGAAAAAAATTTTATTCTAATTACGAGAAATAGAAACATATTTTCTATTTCTACTAACTACGACATACAACTGCCTAATTTTTTGTAAATTTAATTAAACACTTTGCTCAAAAATCGAGATTACCTTCTTTAGATTTGGTTAATATAGATATTCCAGAGAGCAAATCGTTATTGTCATTCTCAAACGTAAATAAAGGTTCTCAAGAAGTTTATCAACAACAAATATTGAATTGTTATTATTATTTATAGAATAAGAACAATAATATGTGCCTTTAATTTATCGGAGTTTTTAATAATTATTTACTTTTAAAAAAAGTTTGCACATCTGCTAATCAGTATTGAGATAATAAAGATCTACAAATTATGTATCATAATAAATAATTACAAATACACTTTTAAAATAAATGAATCCTTAATTGCATCGTTTGAAGTTGTATTAACTACATCTATACTGGCATTGAAAACTATAAGGAAAGAATAAATGAAATCAGTTATTTTAGATCAAAAGTCATTCATTTCAACATGACAAATAATACTTCGGATTAGATTCTGGCAAAATTATCAACGATTCTTAATTAGATCGAAAGGGATACAATCACTTTAAAATATCAACACCCCTAGTTTCTGATATTCTATATTTTATTTTCAACTGAATTTCAGTTGCTGATGCTCAGACTATGTCAATACTGATAATATTATACATATAAAAGCAATAATTAGTTAAATATATTTTTTGGATATAATTGATGATTCGATAACTCGTGATTTTTTTTTATAATATATTTTTTTTAGACCATCATCAATATTTTTGTTCCAGAGCTGAGCTACCAGACTGTTATCCCCAGATCTGAAAATATCATTCTATCATCGATATTTAAAATGAGAAGAATACTTCGTTTCGATATTGATATTAATTTTTTACATAAAATAATGACCTGTATTTTCGTTTAAGAGCCGAGACTGACTCGTTCCAGAGAGTGAGGAACTTAGCAAGCGGGTGTCTATTTGGATTCTAACAAGAAATATTTTGGATTGGGAGGTAAATAGTTTTCTTCCCTTAGTATCAATCGATATATCCATGCTCGCTGTTGGGGAACATGCACCTCACCAGATTTTCTGACACTCAAATATATGTCCGTCTGTCCCAGATTTAGAAAATACATATATGCAACACCCTTAAATGGTTCCTTCTCCCTCAGTTTAAAATTCCATCGAAAACCCTACCTTGGATCATGAAAATAATATGTGAAGCCATTGAGTTCCCTGTGACTGGACACAAGAATCATCGGAAGGATTCTAAATTTATTTTTAAGAAGCATGGTATGAGTAATTTTATGATGATTTTTTGGATTACGAGCACTTACTTGAGAAGGGTGGTGATTCCGTCTGTTTTTTTTTAAATAAAAAAGAGATAAAATATTACTCTCATAAATTTACAACTTTTATCGACCCTAAAAATTAAATTTTGCAACTGCTGCCCTCTAAAATAGTTAGTGTGGGGGTTAGGCACTTCCCCTTTCTCACTTCTGAATCCAATAAAGTATTGTACATACATACAACATGTATTTCCAACAAGGGCAAGGCTGGTACGGTACGAACCATGGTTTGACACAGACAGTTCGGTTCGGTACTTGTATAAAAGTAAAATTTTGCCGTTTTCAAGATGAGCTTTTTGGGATAAACAAAAACACACTGTATTCTCCCTTCAGCTGTTTTTCATCATATGACTCTTTTGATTTAAAGCAGCTGACCCTACGTGTTATGGGTTCAAAAAGGGTATTATTATTATTGATGATTTTGATAATTTAAAAATATTATAAATCAAGAATTACGCGCCCTTTTTTTGAATTTTCGAATATAATACAAGTATTAACGATTGGTTTGTGATTGGTAGAATTTATCAATGCATAGTATATCTAAATAATAACTCAGCCCAACATTAACAAGTTGGCAACAAGGAAAATACAGAAGAGTAGCAACTACCAGTTGTTTTTCCAAATTATTCCTTTCCCTTTTGTGAGTCGAGGTTGCGAGTGAACAAAAAAGCTCGACATGTTACAAGGGCAATTTTAATATTTGTAAATGAAAAATTTGTACAGAACCGAACATACCCTACGGATTGGCATTAAACTCTTCCATCCCCAATACCTATAAACTTAGATCTAAGGGGGAAATGAACGGAAAATGAAGAATAATAGAATCAAGACAGACAACTTGAAAAATTGAAAAAAAAAACAAAAAAAAAAACACTCATTTCGTAATTAGTATTTTTCTTTTAGAAAGTAATTGAGTAATGTGAAAAATAGACGTGGAGGACAAAAACACAATTAACTTAGACACACAACATACATTCCTATACCTAAAAGATTATAATCGGGGTAAAAATTATAATTAATCCAAGCTGAAGGTTTTAATTAGTTGAGATTTAAGAAAAAGTAGGGAATGAAAAGAGTCTCTTTCTTGAAAAAAAAAGGAGACATTTTTTGAAGGATTACATTTCTTTAAGGGCTTTGAGAACTGCTCCTCTTCTTGGTCATGTGAACCCTGGATTTTCTCCGAACAAATTGCATATAAATCCCACTGCATACATACATTCTACATACACACATTACAAGCATCTAGGTATAAGCGTACCTAGAAGCAATCTAAATGTAAATCTCTTTGGTTTGAAATAAATAATACATACATACATATAAATAAAAATGGTTTTTGTTCAAATAAAAAGTCGTATTATGCTACAAAAATAAACTTATACCTATATATCATCAAAATGACATCCCACAAACATCAATAATCCATATGTACTTTTTTGTCAGCTGTTAAATCGTCTACTACTCATATACACGACGAGCTTTTAGGGATAAACAAAAACACACTGTATTCTCCCTTCAGCTGATTTTCCTCAAATGACTCTTTTGATTTAAAGCAACTGACTCTACGTGTTATGAGCTCAAAAAGGGTATTATTATTATTTATTATTTTGATGTATAAAAAATATATTAAATCAAGGATTGCGCGCCCTTTTTTTGAATTTTGAATATATTACTAGTATGTAGTAACGATTGGTTTGTGATTGGTGGAATTTATAAATATATAGTATATCTAAATAATAAATTATGCATAATATTAAGAAGTTGGCAGCAAGGAAAATACAGAAGAGTAGCTACCAGTTGTTTTTTCAAATTTTTCCTTTCCCTTTTGTCAGTCGAGGTTGCGAGTGGACAAAAAAGCTCGACGTGATAGTCATAACCTTTTTTCATGTTACGAGGGTTGACTAACTTGGAACTCAAATTACTTCTTGTTAAGCTCTGAATAGTTCTCACCTAAACCATTGAACAGAGTTTGGAAGAGTTGACAAAAGAAAAATGAAATTATTCTAAGGATCATTCAGGGCTAAAATGAATCCGGAAAAAAAAAGGAAATCGCAATCCACGTTTCCTTTTCCCCCATAGTTGAGTGGAATCAATTCTGATTGCATTTCCAGCTGTGATTCCAGGTTTAATTAAAATAGCTAATAGCCAACTATTCAACTTTTAAATGAAGAAAAGCTAGGGGTGTTTCTCAAACTTCTGATCATTTTATTTACACAACTTTAGTTAAATAGTCTAACAGTGAGGAACGTCATGTGCTGGCTCCCTTAACAGTTAATTTCGCACCTTTTTTTATAGATTCTCTTTTAGAGATATTAAAAAAGTTTTCCCTCTAATATATTTACAAATACAGGTGTAAAGTTGTTTGGATAACTCGTACTGATTGAACTCGGACACTTTGAGACTCTCAGTGCTCTAAACCAACATTTTTTTATTCTTTTTGGTATGTATGTAATTGGTCAATTTTTTTACTTTAACTAAAGTGGACTCTCAATCAAAAATCCTATTATAACGAATTTAGACTAAACTCGTACAAAATATTTCTTCAACTCTTTTGTCTTCCTTTTCATCAAATTAGTAAGGTTTTTTTTTTTTTTACTAGATCCAATAAAAGAGGGAAATTATTCGCATTGACCTCATCTACGATACTTTATTTATTTGAAGACAAGGTACATTCAATGTAGTTTGTTTGTTTTGTTTGAAATTGAAATCAATGCAACAACACTAACATCATATTATATATTTGGCCCATGGCTTTAGAATTTAGGAAAATAGTAGATATTGGACTGATTCTTGAGATCCGTCTTGATCTTAAGACCCATTCTTGGTAAAAGAGTAGCAAGGATTTGCTACTCTTTTAGTCTCAACCCTGACCCAATCCCTTAAAGTCGAGGCATCTTTCTTGATCTTGACCACAATACTCCTAGTAGCTATCAAACGTTTGATCAATTTTGAGCCCCAAATGTGCCCATTGTTTCACCATTAAATCCCAACTACCCTATATCAAAAATGATTCGAGGAATCTAAAACTTTGATAATAGCATTTTCTTTATGCCCTTTAGGCAAAAACAGACACTAGAGTACAGAACATAATTATGTGCTTAAGACATTGATTAAACATTAAACATGTTTACATACATACATACATACATATATTAAATTATACATGATACTTACTTATTTATAATATTAATTCAATGTCATTAATTTAATATGAATATTGACTCCATCCAGGTAGAGGAAATATTTATCAATTCATATCTATGTTGTATACATGTTATAGAATATGATTGGATATCAATGGTAACCCTGTGTATTTCTAACCTAATTTTACCTTTTATTAAATATAATGGTATATTTAATCTACATATGTATGTATACCATATTCAACCATATGTTTTCTTACAAAATCAAAAAAAACAAAAAAATCTGATAATGATTGAAAAAATAAAAATAGATTATATTTTTTTTCCCTTCACGTAATCATGTAGACTGTTCATATGTAGCTACTTATAATATTATGTAGTCTATGGAGTAGTCTTTGGATTACCCAAGTCCTTCTTCCAATGCTTTGTTTTTCTCGCTCGTAAAAGGCAGGAAGAAAATGACCAAATAGTAAGAGAAAATTTGTGCTTGTAATAATGCAATCCTCTTTTTTCTTATTCTTTCTTCATGCTACATCCTGTGGTTATATGTGTGTGGATGATGATGACCCATGGTCGGTAGACAGTTAAAAGCCTCAAGCAAACAAAATGTTATAACTTATAAGTTACTTATTTTATATATATATATATATAAATTCCATTGAAATCTGAGGGTTTTCTCTTTGGGCGTGGTAGTTGTAACCTATGTAGGTACATACACGGTGTATAAAAATGAAAACCAGGTGATAAAGCATAAAAAATGAGGGGGTTTATTCCCTAGTCCACCAAATAATAACAAGATACAACCCTCTTAAGAAAGATGACCAACTGAGAAAAAGTTTTTTTTGTGTGTGTGTGTCATTTAACCTGGAAGGGTCCAAGCTAGCAAGTAAGAAAAAAATGAAGTATTTACTGTTATAAACCAGAGGGGCTCAAAATCAGTTTACTCATCAATTTACAAAAAAAAAGATACCCACTTAACGAGAATGAAATAAAACTCTCCTTTTACCTCAATTTAAGCTCAACGCATTATAGAACGTCTAAGTTTAAACCCATTTGTACCTATAACTCATAATTATTATCATTATTAAAGTACCCCGAGTAGAGTTGTCTAAGGGTTTTATTCTACATAAATAATATTAAAACTTTGAAGTTTAAATATTATGAATTGATGAGTTGATTTTCCGTTGAATTAATTTTTAATTAAAGTTGTTTTGGTCATTTATCTCTCTCTATCTCTCTATTAAAGGGATTTTTATCAGTATGTTTGATTTTATTTAAATACAGCTGATTTTTAACATCAAGCCGGTCCCTTACAGCACAGTGGTGACGTTATCTGGGTATCACAGCCCCCAAACTTTGTTCTTCAAAAATTATTTTAATCTACGCAGTTAAAGGAAAACTTCCTTCAGTATTTCAGTGTAGTCTCAGGGAATTTGTCATATCTTAAGCCTTGACTAAATTGACACCACTGTTACCAAAAAAAAAAAATTCTGTATCTTTTCCATAAGATGAAGTATCCTTAAGATACTTTTGCGATTTGTGTCCATTTTGTTTTATTGTTTTCATATCATTCATCAATGCTACAATATCAATGGTATCACTTGAGGGTTAGTTATGATGTATGTTCTCTTTGACGTCAGTGAAAACGATTTATCCACTCTTAATTTTTCATTTTGAATATGATATGGATTTCGTAGCCTTGAGTAATAATCCGTTATTCATACATTTGCACGAATCATAATTACATTCAGGGATCCAACCAACAACTTAGATTTGTACTGAGTTGCATGGATTTTTAGTCTCTGTAGAGAGTGAAAAAGAGTAGAAAACTTGAAAGTTAAGGTCCTTTAAGATTTCGAACATGGGTTGACTTACTTAAAATTACTTAAAAGAGTAGAATTTTCTTTTTTTTTCATAAAACAACTATCCCTATTCAAGTCTGGTCTGATCTGCAGGGGCATCGATAAGATTTTAACTGGGGGAGGAGAGTATGGTTTGTTTATACAATGTAAAACATCTCCCAAAACATTAGAGTTAAAAAGAGTAAATAGTTTGTGAAATCCAAGTACATAACTACGATTTCATCAAAGGCTTGCAGACGTATGATCCTCCCCAGTACAAATTACCCACTGAATCATAAAATAGCTTATACCTCCTTATTGGTTCCATATTTTTTTCTTTCGGTTCATCTCATAAATCGTCATTACCTTGCTGTATGTAAAAAGAAAATTATGTTAGTCTCATTACTCATTAAATTCTGGGTTTTTTTTCTTTCGAGATTATGTGACAAAAATAATATCAAGTTTCAAATAATATTATTACCATTACGTGTAATCTTAATGTATTTATTTCTAGAATACTTTAGTTGAAAAGTACACCACAACATGGGAAAAAGGAGTCAACGAAGACAACCTCAAATATAATGAGTAAAATTACTTCTTAAAAATTCAAAATTTGACGACACTTTGTAATATGAAAAGACAGTTTAGAATCTTTTTTTTTTTTAGTACTAAAAATTCAAATTTGTAGATTGTGCAAGATTCAAATAAGGGCATGATAACACTTGGGAGTAACTCGATGAAAATTTAAATTTATGTAGTTATATAAAGTGTATATAAGATTAGTATGTTCCAAAATGTTGACGATTAGATACGTAAAAAAGCCGTGCCAATGTGAACCAAAATGCATTTTAGTTACTGGGTAAAATTTACCCAAGGAGATAACCCATTGAAAATTTTGAAGGGGCTGTAACGAAGGTTTTAACGAATATTTACATGTATGTAAATTCATGTTTTATAAGATAAAGTCAAGTATTTTTAGAGTTTCTCTATAAAAAAATTAGCCTTTAACTTTGCAGTTACTCTTTTAGTCGATAATTGGTTAGTGTATAATCGTTAATGTATATTAAAGGCCTGGACAAATTCAACAGTTGGGAATTTTGGGGCCCCAAAGCCTTTTAAAACCATAGAGAAACTGCATTTATAGGATTTGAATAGGTAATTAAACTCACCACGTTCACCAAAGGTTTGAAAATCTAAATACTAAAATCTACTGATCCATCTCAATTATAGATGATAAGCGTGGATGATTTTTCAAGCCATAATGGTAAGGACCCTGTCACATTTATTACTCAATTTTGTTGTACAGAATGTAAGAAAACAATGACAATGTCACGAACTGATTTAGAATGTAATTCAGAGTTACTGCCCTTGTTAAAAGTGTGGAAAATGAGTTGTGGAGATTTTGGATGTTAATATCGGATCGGAATTCGAATCATCCCTATTCTTAAGTACTCAAAGAAAATAATTATCTATTCCAAATCCTTTAATTTATTGAACGATTCTATAGAGCGTCTTCACTGATGTCACATATTGCGTAATAGACCGCTGGAGGCATTTATCTTATTAAATGAAGTGTACAAATAATTCCAAACGAATTGAAGGAAAATTCATTAAAGGGTTTTAAAAATAAACACCCCTATATATAATACAACTTGAAGTCAAATTATAGGTGGTAAAAACCCCTATAAAATGGCTGGATTTATGACAATTAATTTTCCTCCGCATATATATCTGATCCTTGCAAAATTAATAATAATTAATTTGTTGACTACACTACTACATAAATATAAAGTTATATTGAAGTAATAATGGCATATTTGGAGTACATACTATTAGGGTCTGGAATCTAATAAAGATTTTTGATAGATGATAAAGGTTTATTAAGTTCATTTATGTACTCTTCGGTGTCATTGTAACATATCCAAATGCACGGTAGATATTCATTATTTTCATAAATCTTAATATTTCTTTATTATTGTAAAGTGGGGTTAGTCATATCCCTCCTCAAAGATGGTTGACATCCACAATGATAACCTCGAGTGAAATCGCTCATTTGTACAGTCGTTAAAAAGTAATAGAGGAAAATATTGTCACATTTTGCAGATCCAAGGATGAATATCACTATTCAGTTAACTCATTTTGTCATCATAATATAGCTCAAAAAGACTCTAGCTATAAATACAATGGCCATTTTAGGAATTTACGACATAAAAGACTTTATATGTATATGCATGGAAATCCTTTTAAAGGTTTGTAATTCTTTGTTGTGTACAAAATATGAGAGAGAGAGAAGTTGTTTTTGTACACGTTTACAAGGAGTTGGAATTCCCTGGAGGGACTCATCATTGTATACCTGAAGTATTATTATATAATCAAAATTTCAACAATATTTTGATGGGATTTACCACAAAAACTACTACGATTATAATTAGATACTATCAGCCAAATGCATTTCTATATATAATATTCATCATCATCATCAACTTCTCAATAACCCTGCACGTGCATGGAGTTGTATTAAGATAATAACAATAATTTTCATCAAATATCAATGTGTTGAGATCAATTTAAGTACATAGACAATAAATTTCACGTACAAACTCAATTTGTACCAATTACAGGCATACTATTGTTAATATTATATATGTGCCTAAGTGCCTATCTATCTACGCTTAAATATTAATTATTATCATTATTATAGTATATGTAAAAGTTCTACAAAGTACCTATGTACAGCAGCCTATGTATGTTGTATTTTACAAAGATGACTGCATGATGAAGGACGTGCACGCACCGGCTGATGACGCAATAGAACAAAAAGAGTGTGCGTCATCAATGCTAGACTGACTCCGAATATTGTTTGTAGAGATCGTGGTTGTGGTGTCGTGTCCCCCGGATCGTAGCAGCTACTACTACTACTTATTTATTTTTAAAAACATTTAAGGATCAGAGTGCACAATTTCAACTCAGTTGTCGACGAGGACTCGTGTCAATTGGATTTGAGGGAAGAAATCAAAGTCATTTTCCTAAGGTTCGTGTGTCAATTTTCTTTTCTAAGGAGCTGTATTATCAGACTTGAAGACTATTTAGGTACATATGAGACAAAAGCACTCACTCCTCCTGTTTTCTGTTTTTTTTCCATACTTTTATAGTTATACATATAAGAGATAAAATATTATGTTCATATATCTTTAAGGAGGGAGGAAATTTAATTTTTGATAAGGATGTATCCACTTCTCTTTACGTGAAAGTGGATTTTTGGAATTAATTATTCATTTTATTCTGAACTGATTCAAAGTGAATAGAAAGCAGAGAGCGTACCTCCTTAAAAGTCCATTCAACAAGGAGGATTGTCTGCCCTTCATATCTTTGTTAGTTTATTACAAGACACAGAATTGTTTATAGTAGTCAATAATGTTTCTTTAGTCACTCTGTATATATAATATACCTACTTAAAAGATTGACTCCGTTTATTATTTCACATGTGAAGGGGGATCCCTATAGGCATTAGAATACGCCTGACTTACGCATAAGTTGTGTGTTTAACATAATATTTAAATACTATGTGTCCGTACACACACGTTTTACAAAATTATTGAACCATTGCAAACCACATTTCATCAACAACAAAAAAGTACAATCATGGATAATCACAGTTTGTTCCTGATGTTCCTTAGAGACTAATCCTCTTTTAATATAACCATTATAAAGTGATTGATTACGTGTTTTGTGTGAATTCATTTGATTTTCGTATAAAATTAAGTAGATCATTAATTAATTTACTTATATAAATATATTCATTCATATAAAAAGTAAGTTTTAAATTGTATAATTTTATAATATTTAATTATTTGATATCCTTCAAAAGTCTGTGTATTCAATTTAATTATACAATTATTCCTGCGCTATCTTTTATTTAATTTTTTTAATTATTGCATTGTTTCACTTCATTTGAAGGTATCATTGTTTATAAGGGAAAAATATGTATTAAAAGTCGTCTGTTTCTTAATTTGAAACATTTATTTCTTTTATGAGTGCATTTTATGATACTTTAACAAAAATGAAATTGATTTGTCTATAAAAAAAATGAAAGTTATAAAAAAGCAAGCAAAGCCAGACCTTACCATAAACAGGTATACATATATAGGAATGACCTTAATTGATATTCAGACTTGTATATATATATATATTAACATACACAAGTAAAATGTAATTATCGAGCATGAATTGGAAAAAAATACAAATGTAATATAATATATTTTATGGTAGAAATAGTATTTTGAATAGATTCCTTACATTTTTTTCTTTTCCCCTATGTACACATATTAAAATGGAAATGTAGTTACATTACTCTTCTAATGAAAAGATTCATACATAGTCGTCAAGTGGCCATAAAAATCTTCTCAAATTATAAGTACATAGTCTTATATTTCCAGTGCCTTAGTACAAATACTTCTTCCCTCCATCTCATTTGAAGCGTGTTGATAGGTGATGAAGACTCAAATACCGATTATTTGAACGTGGGTGGCATCACATCCAATCAAAATGCATTTAGATGTAGATGTCATTCACTTATATATATATATATATATATATATACATATATAATAAATAAATTACTTTTTGTAGGAAATGAATTAAATCTTGTTTTTCTAGATTTTTTTTTTTTCACAATATGAGAGAGGCGGCACAATTCAGTCTTGCTTTTATACAAATCCAGATTTTTACGTTGTTTTTTTTTTTTTGCTCTCTCTTGTGGTTGATGATGCATGTTTGTTGTAATTAATTATACCTAATAGTAGTTGAAGGTTTTTGCCTTCCTGGTTCGTTAACTTGAAATGAATCAACGTTTGTCTGTCCTTGCTAGGACTTTTGCAAATTTCTTATCAGAAGGAACGCCCTGTTACACTCTCTACTTGGGTTGTTGTTTTTTTTTGTTGTTATTTTTTTAATATTATTATCAACATACATACATATGTAATTGTATATATTTTGAGAGTAGGCCTATGTCTGATGAGGTGTGTCTGTTTGTCAGACTCTACATATAAATATGCAATCGATCCTTGCTTAGTTATTAATTACTAGACTCTCATCATTTTGATTGCATTTTAATTGTACAAATTATATCTTATGGCCCATTACGTGTGTGGTTTTTTTTTTTTTAAAGTATACATATTATGTTCGTGGCTATTAAAGGACACTTAATTCGTTTCTTCAGAAGAAGGTAGACATTGTATATCATATTAATACGTATATCCTCTTCCTTTTTAATTTAATATTTTCTATCACGTCATGCAAGGGCGTTCAAATTAGGTGCTAGCTAGCTACTCTCTACTGTGTTAGCTTGTAATTATACATATATATATATATATTACTTATTATCTTATTATATCTATATTTGTGGTGGTTTTTTTTTAAACACACCACTCTAAGGAGTGTGTTTAATAAGTTGTTATGTCTACATAAATGTACATATTTTAAGGGCTTTAAACTTCTCCTCTTTATTACATAGCCATTTTTTCTAGATGTAGAACTGCTGACATCCTTATTTTTTTACCTTTGTTTTCATAATACGATCCTTACCTTGGACATTTCAGGGCCCCAATGTTCTTTATTCTTTAGAACCTACTAAAATATGAAAAATTGACTCCCTCTCTCTAATTAAGAAGAAAAGGAGTGTCAAAAGTGTCGTGAGGCCGAAGATTGATGGCAAGTAATGGGATTCATTGCCCTGATGACATTGTCTTTATGACTACTCTGATTTATAATACCTATGTATATACATATTTGTATGTACATGTTTGTATAAATATTTTAATGCCTCTCATGCAATATAGCTTATGTCTTTTACGACTTTACTATGACGTAACATATAATTTATTTTTAAGGAAATAAATAAATAAATAATTCCTTGTATGGTTCATAAAGTTTATATATATATATATATGTACATATATAAAATAGTATTTGTGTTGTTGTTGTTGTTTTTGTGGTCAGGGAAGACTGTGTTGTTGTAATATATATTTTGAGCAAACGAGTTTTGGACTTTATTCAAAGAGTTGTGTGTGTGTGTTTTTAATACGCTTATAATAGATAATATAAAGATAACGTATGTATGTATGTAGGTTTGAATCTTATTTTTAAATAGGGAGTTTCTAACAAGAAGAGCCTTTCCTCTCCTCTACGCGAGGTCCACCAAACATTATTTACTTATATGATGCCTAACTATGTATCTGTGTATTTATTTTCACTATTCATACCTGGTATAATGGCATCCTTGATCCCTATGTGTTTGGATCCCTTCTCCTCATAAAGTGATTACAAATTGAACATTTATTTTTATGACGTTGTAATAAATATAAAACTAACACACTCACACACACCATGGAGTTATATGTATGCGTATAAAAACCCAAATAGTAGTATTTTATATATGTATATATAATTATGCTCCAACCAGACCCAAGAAGAGTAACTTGTACAAGGGTATGTACAAGATTTAATGAATGTGTGTGTCAGGGGGGCATTCTTATTATTTACTTTCAGGATTATGAAGGGATTATGAATCTGACATAACACATTCTAATAATAATAATATGTACACGAATACTTATTAGAGTGGATTTAGAGTCCTTACTTTTGTTAGTCACTTTGAATAGTCATAGTAATGATATTTATAATTGCCCGAGAACATGCACTTGCTATTTTATGACAGATCCTCAAGTTGTAATCAAATAAAGGTATTTAATATGCTGCTTTCCTCTTATTTTATTTTACCTTTCTGTAATGATAGTATCCGTGCCTTTTATATTATATTATATTCATTCAAAACACAAATTATTTGTCTTACAGTGGGAATTTGTTTTTCTGTGAAGGACACTAAGAAATCATTATCATTAAGAATGTCTGAGCCCGTAGCAGATATCGCTCTGATTGGCTTGGCCGTCATGGGTCAAAATATCATTCTCAATATGAATGATCATGGATTTGTGGTCTGTGCATACAATCGTACAACTGAGAAAGTGGATAATTTCCTTGCTAATGAGGCTAAAGGAACAAAAATCGTGGGTGCACATTCCCTTGAGGAAATGGTTGCTAAACTTAAGAAGCCAAGGCGTGTCATGATGTTGGTCAAGGCTGGATCAGCTGTGGATGCTTTCATTGAGAAATTAGTTCCACTTTTAGAAGCAGGGGATATCATCATTGATGGAGGAAACTCAGAGTATCAAGACACACGTAGACGTACAAAGGACTTGTCGGAAAAAGGCATTCTCTTTGTTGGATCTGGTGTATCTGGCGGAGAAGAAGGTGCACGTTATGGACCTTCTCTTATGCCTGGTGGCAATCCAAAGGCATGGCCTAATATCAAACCCATTTTTCAAGCCATTTGTGCAAAATCAAATGGGGAACCATGTTGTGATTGGGTTGGAGAGGATGGATCTGGTCACTTTGTGAAAATGGTTCATAATGGAATTGAGTATGGTGACATGCAGCTCATTTGTGAGGCCTATCATTTGATGAAAGGTACTTTGGGCTTATCCCATGATGAAATGTCGTGCATTTTTGAAGAATGGAACAAGAGCGAGTTGGACTCTTTCTTGATCGAAATTTCCACTAATATTCTCAAATATAAGGATACTGATGGATCCCCCTTACTTGAAAAGATCCGGGATTCTGCAGGGCAAAAGGGAACCGGCAAATGGACTGCAATTTCAGCCTTAGAATATGGAATGCCTGTAACACTAATTGGTGAATCTGTCTTTGCTCGCTGTTTATCATCTCTTAAGGAGGAAAGAGTCAGAGCATCCGAGATCTTAAAGGGTCCTTCCAATACCAAGTACTCTGGGGACAAGACAGAATTTATTGAGCAAATTCGCAAGGCTTTATATGCCTCTAAAATTATCTCATATGCTCAAGGTTTTATGCTTTTAAGAGAAGCAGCACAAGTTTTTGGATGGAACTTGAACTATGGTGGCATTGCTCTCATGTGGAGAGGTGGATGCATCATTCGTTCCGTGTTTTTGGGTAACATCAAAAATGCATATGACAAGAACCCCAAGCTCGAGAATCTTCTTCTCGATGACTTTTTCAAAGACGCAATCCATAATTGTCAAGAATCCTGGAGAAAGGTAAGTTGAAGTTGAAAACTATTAACTCTTCATAGACATCATTCTTAACCCCCTATTAACCTTTACTTTATATTACGCGTAGGTTGTTGCCAAAGCCGTTGAATTAGGAATCCCAACACCCTGTTTCTCAACTGCATTAGCCTTCTACGATGGATACAGATCTGCCAAGCTACCAGCAAATCTTCTTCAAGCACAACGGGACTACTTTGGAGCTCATACATACGAACTCCTCAACAATCCAGGAAAGTATATTCATACCAACTGGACCGGTACAGGTGGAAACGTTTCAGCCTCAACCTATGATGCTTAAAATAAATATGACCATAATTTGACCATTTACATTCAAAACAGATCGAATTAGAAAAATAAATAAATAAATATTCAAATGTTATCGCGCGTTACTGTGGAGATTCTTAAACAAAGTTTTATTATATTTAAGATTTCTATAATGTTATTTTTATTTTTATTAATTTTAATGTTTAGTTATTAAGGGTTATTTAAAAAAATAAATAGATTTTGAAAAAATGTCTCTAGTGTACCTATAATTAATTTATTTATTTATTTACTTCAAAGAACTTCAAAAAGGATTGAGAAATATCAGAATGAATATAAAGAAAAAAATGACTTGCTTTCAGCACTAAAGAATATGAAAGGTAATACATATTATTATAGATAAATATATATATATATATATACATATGTATTCATTTTTTGGAAATATGTAAAGCAAAATTAATCTTAAAAATAATATTGCAAGAGTCTCTTCTTCATTTTCGTTTTATAATATTTGGAGTGGAGTGGAGTGGAGTGATGTAGTAGTCCTTGATACAAAAACAATTTATATTTTTGATTCTCTATACATTATCGTCATGATATAACCAGAGGGTTTCCTTGGGATTTTTACTACATTTTCTGACATAATCCAAGTCATCTGGTGGAGGCTTCTGTAAATGACAAAAAAAAAAAAATCATAATTAGGTCCTTCAATTCCTTGGAGTAATAATAAATATTCATTTAAAAAAATTAAGACTTGAGAAAGAGGCAGTGTCAAGTTAAGAAACATTTAGCCATATTAAAGAACTGTGAGCTTATATATATATATATATATATATAAAACTACGGCAGTAAAGTAATACATATCAAGATTATTCAGTTGCCTTCTATTAATATACATTTTTCGAATTAAAATATATATATATAAGGCAGTAATGATTGAAGAGCCACAACAACACACCTTTTCACTTGCTGAAGCAAGTACGGAAATAACAGAAAGACACACAGATCGGATTGACATTGCAGGACTCCAATCATCCGTTAGAATAGATAGACAAATATGCCCATTGGAATAAATATGCGGATGAATAGGAATTGAATTCCCTATAAATACAACTTGCGGAGAATCAAAGGGATATTTGGAATTGAATTTGAACTGTAGTTGAAAATGCTCTCCCTCATAGAGAGTGCTCTTAGGACCCGCCATTTCCATGACCAAACTAGAAAATAGGAATATATGTACAAGGGTAAGGGAAGCTAATCAGATATGATTTGTAAACTGAGGAATCAACAAAATCAATAAATGTGTAGAAAACTTACGTAGACATGTCATGCTCTTGAAGGATCTCCTGATTGATATGCATTCCTTCTGGAGGCTCCTTTATCAAACAGATTATCTCTTTTTGAACACGTTTCTATAAGAAGGAGGAGGAGAAAAAAATTAAAGATTAACCTTGTATAATTAACTAAATGATATTATTTTGAATCCTATTAGTGTCCTATTAAAATAAACAGAGGAAGGAAGGAAATAACAAATAAAAGGTCATGAGTACTACCTCCCATCGAGTGCATGAATATTTGTGTGGCCCACTTGATTTCTCAGATATAGCTAGCTTTGAAAAGAGTTTTTTGACTGATGGAGGCATTGTATGAGGAGTTTAGGGAAGAAGAAGGGAGGATTGAAGGAATAAGTTATTAGAGATTTCAATGACATGCATACAACAATAACACCGGGATCTTTTTTATCCACACACCAGTATACAACAAAGAGGAAGGCGTATAACTGTATGAAAAAGCTAGACAAAAGGACACACACAACAACTACTAATGACGAGGAGGGGAAACTATGTTGGTTCTACGTACCAAATTCCCCCTTTCATTGTAAGGAAGCTGCAATACAGAGGAAAAAGCTACTTCATTGATATAGAATTGCGTTATAAAATAAACCCTTTTTTCTAATAGTATGGTAACGGCCGGTTATACATATATATATATATATATATATGATAGACCAACCAGGGAAGAAGCAGAAATAAAAAATAAAAAAAAGAGGATGTGCTTTCTCTTCCTACAACATTCGTATAATATACACACATATCATTAACCCAAACAAACGCTGATTTATGAGACTCTTAAAAACCTTAGCAGTTCACAAAATATACATACATACATACATACACACATAAATGTTTATATAAATTTATATTTATAAATATAATTTATAACTCTCTGGATCTTAACAAATAGGTATGATGAGTTGATGAGAGCCCTCTACTCATACCATTTGTTTGAAAAAAGCAGACAAATAATTGTACATACAAATATTTATATTATTTTTACGAATAAAAACATATGTAAAAGAATATGCTTTGCTTGTCCCTGTAGTATAAAACTAAAATATGGTCACAGAGAGAGAGAGAGAGAGAATAATTAAAAATGTTTGTTCTGCATTCATTCATGCAATTAGATACTATATACATAATAATAAAAGAACATTTTATCCCATTTTTTGAACGAAATAATCGATGAGAAGGAGTAAACAAATGGCCCATTGTACAAAAAAATCATTCAAGACTCTGAAATAAGTCTAATTTTGGCTATATATAAATAAATCTTTCATATAGAGCAGTGATTCCCAAGCTTATGGCATCCTCCCAAGCCCCGACCCCAATGAACTCTCTCACCCCACTAAATTAATTAATTAATTACATGTAACTTTATTTTATTTGGATAATTATTTGCTACACAACTCCCCTTCAAACCAAGTACCATATTTGCCTGTGTCCATTTTTATACAAAAACTCTGGAAAAAAGCAGATGCTGGTGCTAAAAACAATTACTTCACTGAATAAGACTCCCTATTTTTAAAGTGAAAATTTTGAGGGGAAAAAGGATCTCTTATACATGGTCTCAAAATACGGTAATTGTGACCCACGACTTGATTCTCTACCGTAATTATCATTTCATGATTAAGGGCTAGAATAAAATAAAATATAAAAAAATATTATGGAAATTGAATTTGTTTTCGAGAGTTCTGGAACTGTTTGTCGTATATCAGGAGCTCAATTTTTATTTTTTATCAAACTGAATTGTTTGGACTGATGAGTCGTATTAGTGCTGTCAATTCACTCGTAGTGAAGGTGTACCAAATAATAGGAACGATGCGGAAATACATAAGTTCTCCATCAATTTGGTTTATTAAAATGTTTTCTATAAAAGCAATGGACATCACTGAGTCGTATGAGTATTGAGGTACTCCTGTAATTGAAACTTAAAAAGAGTAAAAAATACGCAAAGATTTAAAAATACGAATGAGCAAAAGAAAAAAAAAACAAATTGGAATTGCATTGAGTACGATAAAATTTAATTACTAAATTATCAAATAGATATGTTTCTCTTACTTTAAAATATAACTGACTCATCTGAATCAACTATTTCACAACAAGGGTCATAAATTATATTAAACGACTTTATGTGGTTTGAAGATAAAACTGTTAATCAATTGCACTTCTATTCAAATAGATAAGACAGTATTTGTGCTACATAATTTAATTACTACAGTGTATCATAGTATGTTCTACAATTTCGTGTTTGAGTCATCAGATAGAAACATAGTCATTTATCATAAAAAATATATATAAACTTTCACCTCTTAATCATGTTGTGAAATTATTTAAATTGAATGACTATATATTTAAGCAAAGTATAATGGGGTTAAAATTATGGAGTAGAAACTTATTTACGCTGATATTTTAGGGAATATTTTCACTATAGTATGTATTTAGATACATATTAAACAGATTGACAAATATAAAAAAAATATATATAAGTAATTTAAATGTTAAATTCTAAGGAGATTATAAATGAATCAATTTGAAGAATATTTTATATCATAATAAGAGAATTTTGATATTAATGGAATGGCAAATAAGTTCAGTATAAAAACCTCTTTGAATACTTGATGAATTTATACAAAGTACCCGAATAGGATGTAAAAAAAAAAGAGGACATATATATCTGGGTAAAAGAGCGAAATTGGTCAACCTAATATTTATATTAATATAATATACAAAGCAACTGCGTAGCTACAACTATTAGATTCTTTATACTTCAATGCATAGTGACGTCTACAATACATACATATACATTGATAAACGAACCGTAGTTAAAATGGCAAATAAAAACACTTGGCTAAGTAGAGCCTCATGCACACCTCATGCACCCATTACTAATAAAGGCACCATTATTATAATGAATCCAATAAAAAGAGATCAAAGTCTAATGAATCATTAAATAATAATAATTAATTATCAATATTTATAATAAATACGTCATAGATTTAAATTTATATATCCAACTAAAAACCAAGGTAATGAAATGTTAATGAATAGTGTCCATTACGAGAGCTGGTGTCTTTTTCCATGACTTTGACGAAGAGGAGCTCACACTCATAATTTATTCCCGAAATATTATTAATTATTATTAACTTTTAATTCAATTTTACAAAACAAACTGGACTGGAGAGAATTCATTCCTACTACTACTTACAAGGTAGATAAAAGCATTGAATATGATAAAAAGAATGACAGTTCTACACAGTGACGTCAATGGACTGCTAAGTAGTTACAAACACACAACTTTAATAAATATGGAAATTTTAGCAACATATATATATGTAGAATAATTTAATGGATACTTTATATGATTTTATAATTACACTATCGAGCAGACTTTGGCTGATTAGTAATTGATCAGACTAGGAGCATGTATTTATAATTGACGAGGTTAATTTTTTTGTTTGAATAGTAGCTTGATTATAGATCCAGGGAAATTGAATGATGAAAAATGAACGCTGCCAATGGAAAATGTTGTATTTCAAAAAGAATCAAAATATATTATTTTAAATGTAACTAATTATGAATAATAATATGTATGTTGGATTTGACGATACGAATATCGAGTGCAGTATAAATTGAAAACAATTCCATCAGATATATTTCAAAGTTAAGATTTTGACAAATGGGACTGAAGAACAGTATTTTTATTTATTGAAGCAACACCCACCTGTGCTGAACGTAATTAATCATTCAAAAACTCTGTAAAAACTATGAATGTGTTCATTCATCAATATGAAACACTTGACGGATCAAAGCCTTCTTTTTTTTTTTCTTCTAACAACTGTTGTTTTCATATCAAATGGATCTCGAAATACGCAACGTTTTTTATTAATAAATAATAATCATAATAATCACTGTGTACATTATTTATAATACGTGTAACAGAGAGAGTGGATAAAATAATTTCAAAATTGCAAAGAGCTGCTTGTAGGGATGATGTATGTATTTGTCAAAAATATTATTATTTGAAACAATACTTTTTTTTTGTACTCGATTAAATCATACAAAATAAAGTAATTAGAGAAATATTCATATAAAAAAATGTAAATTCTAATATATATAATTTTCAAAAACTTATCAACGAAATGGAAAAAAAAAAAAATAATATAAAAATATGAGTTATGTTTCATTAAGAATGAATATATTTAAAAAAAAAAAAAAAAAAAAAAAATAGGCTTCACTAAACAATACTGTAATAGATAAAAAAAAACAAAGTGACAATAAGACTATGTCGTTGTTCATAATAAAATTAATAATGATAAAGAAACAACTAATACTCGGAGTAGGTGAATTTGTTCAATAAGCGATCCCTATTTTATGAATTAACTGAATATTATATTTAAAGCTTGATTTTTTCTTTTGAAAAAAAAAAAAAAACTATGCTTGATGAGGAATGTGTGATAACATTATTCAAATCCTCACAAAATGAGATATAATCACAAATGTATCACAAATCATTTCAAAAAATATTAATTAAGGACGATTTTGAAATTGCTTCTGTTGTTGAGGAGGAGGAGGAGGAGGTGGTGGGTTTCCTTGATTGGGTTGAATATTATTTTCATTCACACTTCTACTTCCAGTAGGACCTTGAGACCTTATGGGAGGATTCCCTCGAGGCTGTGGTTGTTGATAAGCTTTATCTGATGAGGGGTCAACGCTGTCCTTTGCTCCTTGATTAGGTGGCTGTTGTTGTTGTTGATTATTATTAAATGCAGGGGGAGCTTGACCACCACTGGGATTATGTTGTTGTTGTTGAAATTGCTGTTGTCCAGGATTGTTTGCCTGTTGGAATTGTTGTTGTTGTTGTGGGATCTGCCCAGCGTTGTTTGGAATGTTTGGCTGCTGAAATTGATTGTGTTGTTGAGGGAACTGTCCAGGGTTATTGGGCATATTTTGAAAGGCTTGTCCTTGTTGGAAATTTTGTTGTTGTTGATGCATGGGGACCTGTCCAGGGTTATTTGGCATATTGGGATGTACCCCTGGGTTGAAGTTTTGTTGGGATGGATGTTGCCCGGGATTGAAGTTTTGTTGGGATGGATGTTGCCCGGGATTGAAGTTTTGTTGGGATGGATGTTGCTGCATGGGAACTTGTCCAGGGTTATTCGGCATATTAGGATGTTGCCCAGGGTTGAAATTTTGTTGGGATGGATGTTGTTGAGGGACTTGTCCAGGATGTGGTGGTGGTGGTGGGTATTGATTACCAAATTGCTGGGGGTTAGGTGGGGGTTGGTGATATCCTTGAGATGGATGTCCGGGAAGAGGAACTGCACCAGGAGGAACTTCCCCAAAGAAAGGATACTCAGGAGAAACCATTCCATGTTCCACCATGTAGTCCATTTCTTTTTGTCGATCAAGCTTATATTGATTATACTCTTTGTCAGAGAAAATATCCTCTTCATGCTGATCAATGGTATCCCATCCAGGATCCTTGTTATACTCTTCCCTCATCGTCTCTGCCATAAATTCATCAAAAGAAATAAGTCGATTCCGATCCTTATCTGATTCTTTGAGCACGTGCTCCCGCATTCTTTCCATTTCTTCCTCCCTAAATTTATATGCAAGTTACAGATAGAATGAATGAACATATACATATATTTTATATTTTTATTTAAATATTCTTCCCACCTTTCTCTCATGTCATCATCCCTATTATTTGGATCATAGACCTTATCCAACTCCTTTCTAAAAAGCACCTTCAACTCATTTTCATCCCATTGCCTATCCCCATTCAAATCATGCATAGCAAAAAATGTTTTTGGATCCCAATCCTGAATCTTCATATGATCCTGCTCTTCCCAAACTTCCTCCAATTGATCCTTAGTCATGGGATGATTGACTTTATCATGCTTCTTGTGTCTGGATCTTGACTCCTCAACTTTGACTCGCTCCTTCTCTCTCTCATCCTCTTTTTCGATATGTCTGAGTCGACTCTCATTCTCAAACTTTTTCTCCATTTCATAGCGTTTAAAATCGTCAGCTCTTTTACGATCCGCTTCCTCCAAATCCCTAGTGGTTGATTGAATAAGCCGCTTTAAATCCTCTACCTCAAAACGAGCAGAATCAATTTGGAGGTGATCAGGGGCAATGATGTGTTTTCGATCCAGGCCCATATTGAGTTCATATTGGCGCATCGCAGCATTTCGTAGTCTATAAATAAGAAAGAGGAATGAATCATTAAACTAGTGCATCCAAAGCGATATCCTCACCGATCCAACTCCTTTCTCTTCACATCATCTAGCTGTGAACGGACATGATGTCCAACAAGCTCCAATTCCCGAGCAATCGTTCCATCCTTGATTTTCACTGCATCCACAGACTCCAACTTCTTTCTAAAATCCGGATCCCCTTCAAGGATTTGAACAACCTCTTGTAAGTAGCGATTGTACTCTAATCCCAATTCCATTTCAGATGTATTGACGGATGGTACCTTGGGGGATGATCCGGAATCATTTGTTGTCTGTGGGGGTCGAGCACCCACCAAAACACATGCAATCCCCAAAAGGATCACAAACGTAGTTTCCAATTTCATGCTCCTCTCACTCCGCGACGTTCCTTCCTTTCTTGAACTTTGCAAACCTGATACGTGAATCAATCGTTGTTCCCTTCTCTATTTAGTAAACTTGTGTACTAAGTCAAAGGTTTTCATTTTTCATTCGAAGTCCATTCTCTCTCTCTCTCTCCCTCTCTCTCTCTACAACTGTGTTTATCTTTCTCTAGCTACCAGCTCACTCACTCTTTTTCTCTCAGCTCCTTCGTTACTTAGTTATAAAAATCTTACCTTCTGTTGTAGCTTCTTAAGGTAAAAGATCAACGATGATGACGTTTCTTTACAACACTGATGAGTGATTCTTTCACTCAGTATTGGTCCATTCCGTGCATAAAGAGTAATCATTTGATAAATGATGAAATAGTAGTGTCACTCACTCTATTTCATGAATCATGATGTTCAACACATGTTTTAACACTTAATAATAATTAATAATATGTACATGATTAGTTGATGCAAACTAAACATGATTATTACATGTCTTTTGATTGGGATTTATTCTATATATTTATATATTGATACAATATATAAATATCCAAGAATAAGGTTACTGAATGAGGCCCTTCAAAGGTGTGTGTTTTCTCTTTTCTTCTTCCAAGTTTGTGAAAACGAATGAAGAATTATATATAGTTCATGAATTCAAATGAAACATATTTTATAATAATTAATTTAAACATGTACATTTACAGTTAGATATATACATATACGTATTTCTTGATTTTATTTATTTACGATCTAAACCACGTACACTCGTAATATTGATGACAAGCCCTTTTTCTGTAAATTGTAGCCTTGACTTTTTCAGATGGACCATGATGGTTGTTAAATGTTAAGAGAGGAACAGAAGAGGCATGGATTCAATATTGGAGTTTAATTATAGTCTGTACATACTACAAATGTATGTATATTGTAATTTGATCCCTTAGTGCCTGTCTTTTAAAGAGTCGAATCACAAATAATAACAGAGTATAATACTCTAATTCATTTTTGTCGTATGAAATTAATTTGTTAAGTGCCTGCAAAATATTAAATGCGACTGAGTTGCTTCGTCAATAGTTTAATTAATATTGTTAATATTGGGATTACTCAAACTTATTTTGGATGGAATTAGCTAAGACATTGTATCCAAATGCATGCAACCTACAGGAAAATTACAAGATTTTAAACTTTAGAGGAGCAATTAATTGCCATAATTACATTTAATTTTATAGATAAATTCATCATTTTGGAACTAATGGCATAAACAATCAAATTTAATCCGAAGGAAGCCCCGTATTTCTTTAAGGTTTAGGAAAAGTCTTAATTACTTAATTGTGCATTTGAAAAATCCAATGGGGCTCTTAATTATATATCAGACCCTAATAGTATGTATCAAAAATATATTATGACGTCATTATACGTTTATATTCGGAGGTTGTTATAATAGTTGGGTGCCAGTCCATATATGTGGTGAACATTAAAATTTTAATTTTTTTGAAGATCTTATTACCCTTTAAATTTTGTCTTGTTTTTAGCGTAAATACAATTTACTGATAGAAAAATTGATGATTTTTTTTTCGGAAATTTCATTTTTTTTAATAACATTTCCTAGTTGAATAAACAGTCTTTAAAATGTATGTATATTAATTTTTCTAAAATATATTTTTAGTGACATAAAAGAAGGAGAAAATATAAAGGTGAAAAAATAAATGATGCACCGCGTAAAACGCGCATTCTTTTCTTCTTTCATTTGATAATATACAATATAATTAAGAATGAAAATCATATGCAATTCGGGCGTGTGATAAAAAAGTGGAGTTGGCTCTTCAAACAGGTCTTTTTGTTTTCCGAAGCTGTTATCATTATTTTTTTTCCCTTAAGAAGGTAACATCAACTTTACCTCAACATAATATTTTACAAGTAAAGAACAGTCTGCAAAGATTATATCATGGTGAGGAACAAAGGAAAAATTAAAAAATGGATATTATTCATTGAGGAGAATGGAGTTAATGATATATATTTGTGAATATAATAATGAATCTGGAGTAACGTATTGTAATGTTTGTGGTTTGATGTTTTCATTTGTATATATATATAAAGGAAAATAGCAGCTTGTAGCTCAGTAAAACGTCATGACAGCTCAAGCTGCTTTCCCCCTCGACATTCATTAAATTGTCAGGGTTGCCAGGTTGATTTTCTCTTTCTTTTTTTATAACACGCCCGAATTGCATATGATTTACATTCCTAAATATAATAAATTCAGCATTAATTGCAATAAAGCGTTATATAATGTCATTAAAAGGATTTTGATCCTTGATTTAAGACTTGTTTTGTCACTTTACAATCAAAAATTTATTCAAATTTATTCCCTTGTCTTTTAAACTCACTAATAATAATAAGTTTAAATTATTTAACTGTTAAGGAAAAAAATGTACCTCCTAGGATCAGAAGATATTTGATTTATGTCATTTAAAAAATAAAAGAATTTAATTTTATAATGTAAGTATTATATTTGGAGTGATCCTCTCCGTCTTCCTTATTCTGACAGCCATAAGTTACTTATGAGTCTTATGACCTATATTTAAAATAAATTTTAGAAGGGCTCTATAATTTTTATCCTCATTTTATTTGTTAGATTCTTTCAGGCCTCAATTTCCAAAATACATTTGTAAATATCATTTCGTTATTAATCAAATAATGTAATAAAGCCTTTTCCCTATATCTCACTATTGTTTCTGTGATAATTTGTGCGGTTTTTTTTTTATCACCAATATTGAAATTGTCATATTTGTTTAAAAAAATTACATTTTGAACATATTTGTAACATATATATATTTAGATTCTTCAAATATCAGAGTCATATACATCTGGTATGCATATATAACGATGGACAAGCAAAAAAAAAGAAAAATATTGACACCCAAAGATATTTGAAATGTGTTTGTAGGTCATGAATTAAAAATCAACCCTTTATTCTAATTTTTAAGGCTTTTTAACTTTAAGCTAATTTGAGACTAGTATAATGTTTCATTATACACGTTTAATAGGAAATAAAATGTCATTTTATCATTTTAGCCAATCAAGCGAGTTAAAATTTCATAATTCTTTTGGAACTGACGAACCCAATCATGGAAGGTTTTTGTACGTCTTGGATTACACATCTGACATCACTAAATTGCTAATATTGATAGCTAAAAGTGTCCTTTAATTTTAGGGAGCCTATTTTTGGTAAGTCTTATTCATTTGTCTTTACCTGACGCTCTCCAATCCATAGAACCCATTCCCAATTTATGAATAAACCATTTACAATTTTGCATTCTGAGACTCTATTAAAGGAGTAATTCGTAAATTAAATACATTATTTATATTGATATAATGATTAAATAGATTATCATTAATGAGTCAATTAGAGCCTGTTTATATTTCGTTAAAAAGCCTTGAATTAAAATATGTCATATTATCATAAATTTCTTGATCGTTCGTTCATGTAGATTCTGATGAATAAATCTATTTGTTTTGTTAATTACCGATTAATAATTATAATTATTATTGACATTCACTTATTCATTATTGACAAGAAGTTATTTACTTTTTAATTACTTTCCTTTCATTTTTAAAGAGGAGTCTTATCAATCAATTAGATACTTACATGAAGAAGCAGATCCTTACTTGAGTTATTTGATATTTAACTTTAAGGGATATGACTTCTTGTATATTATTTGGAGGTAGTGGAGCCGTTGGAACCCAGGTTTTAAAATGCTTAAAGGAAAGGTATGTTAAGCGAAAATTATAAAAGTTAATATTGTTAGGACATGCTTGAGGAAAAGAAGAGAATTGGAGGGTGATCCAAGGAGCATAGGTAATTTGAGCTACTAAATTTCTCAAATTACTAACTCTGCTTTATTTAAAATGAAAACTGCTATGGTACAAATGTAATCTTCGAATTAATTCCTGAGCAACGTGGATTTTGTACAAATAATAATTTGAATTTAAGATAAAAAAAAACAACTTAAGATAGTTATTTATCTTCTCTAGAATTAATCAAATATATGTATTTTCACGATTAAAATACTAGAAAAAATGATTAACAAATGCTATTCAGAACGAGCTATAATTATGTTATGTTTCAAAATATTGACACTATACCGGATAAAGCATATGCCAAATTGTATTTTTTATTGTTTAATCCCTTTAAATAATATGGAACATTAAATGTGACATGTTTTGTTGAAGTAATGAGTCAGATGTGTATATACTGTTGACTATGAGATGTTATTATTTTAGGAATGCTTTTGAAATATAAATTATAATTGTACATTTCTTTATAACATTACTTTGTTGGGCCCTTTGATTTGGTTTTTTTATTTTTACAAATGTTTAAGCAATATGTATGATTAATTATGCTCTACGAATAATTGTTTTCCTTTAGTTTTCTCATAATTGACGAATGTATTGCTTCTTTCCAGACATGATGTCACAGAAATCTTTGTATTTCTACGAAAGAAAATTTTGAATCAATTATTTGAGGAGAGTGACAAAGTAAAAACCATCATTGCCACAGACATTTCGATCATTTTGGATAGTTTTGTCTTTTTACAAAGGCCAAATATTGGCTTTTGCTGTATTGGAGCAAATTATTTTTCAAGTACAACGGTAATTAGTTTATAACTATTCATGAAGGGATCTTTCAGTTTAATTGAGAGGCAGTAAATATGATATATATATAATTATAATTATTTCTTTACAATGTTAGCAAAGTATTCTCTAAATTCTGAAATCATTATCTACTAATATATAGTTCAATATAGACGACGTGGACGATAGTCATTTGATTTTTTACATTTTTATGTAGCCAATTTTATAACAATATGTATGTATCTAATTTTTATTAAAAGGAAGAATTTATTTCTGTCGAAAAGGATTTAGTGGTCAAAATTGCAAATTTTTGTAGAAACAGCGGTTGCCACGAATTTCATTTGTGTAAGTTGAAGGTGTCTTTCCTTTTTCTTTTTTCCATTTGATACATAAAATACCATGTCTTTTAAAATAAACCTTTCCACATTTTCCTCTTCAAGTAACAGGTTTTGCTTCAAATCCAAGATCCTGGTTCTTAGTTCCTCGAACAAAAGGAGAGGCCGAAGAAAAAATTAAACGGCTCGTTTTTGACACTTTATGCGTCTATAGACCTGGGATCCTTCGAGTCCCTGAAGGAAGAGCGCAATTTAGACTCTTTGATGCAATAAGCAGAACCTTATCGGATTTGATAGATTTTGGGGATTGGTGGTCCATCACCGTTGCTGATGTGGCAAAATGTATGGTCCATAAAATGGGTAAAGAAGATGGAACTATTATTTTTGAGCATGGGGATATGGTGAAAAACGTTCGTTGTTTAATGGAGTGAATGTGTTTATTGTTTAATTAAATTGATTGAGGAATATTTTGAGCAAATAATTGAATAAAATAATTTAAAATTAAATATCGTATAATAATAATAATTTGACTTTAGCATAGAAGAAATTATATAGTTGTAAATTTAAGAAGTAACGAAAATGTTGTAGCCATTAAAATGCATTCATAGGTGAGGCCATAGCTAGAGAAAGGAATATTTATTTCTCAATTGGTGAAACTTCAAATCGCTAATAGGATAAAACAATTTGTAGGCCAGTTAAGTAGTAATTAATCAATAGTCATCATGGAAGTAATGAATGCTAGAAAAATCCTTGCTACGAAAAAGTACTGCTATTAAAAGTTTGAAAATTTTGTACCATGATTATATAGCCATATAGCAGCCTTTCTTACAGAACATTTTCCTATATAAATATAATAATAGGAAAATCGATACAAATTGACGGAGAAAGAAAGTTATTCATTGCGCAGGCCACAATGTCTCCATTCATTCTATTTCATACGACCATACTCTGTTAGAGGCTACTACTTGATAATATTTTTCTAGCGTTTTTCCCTTCTTGTGTGTCGTACCAGTGACGTCATTATTATTTTCCTTCGATTCGCACACACTACAGAATCTGACGAGAGAAATAATAAATTATAATAATTCACGAAATTTCAGAACCAAAATATGAAATTCAATTGTTGATGAAATGGCGGGAGCAACGTCAGGAATTTATTCTGAGGTCCTTTTAGGATATGTGGACGAACGTATCGACGACAAATATAAGAGTTCATGCGACTATACAACCAATAAGATCGGTGGCACTCCGGTAACTATGGGTTATTATTTATTTATTTATTTGTATCTCGAATTGCTTTTCATGTCTCATGAAAACCGCGTGGTCAGTTTTTGTATATCCATGAGATTAGATTTAATTTTGACTTGTATTTTTTTTAAAAAAATATTGGGAGTTGGAAATTTGGGAATTTTTGAATGAATTTTGATTTATATACATAAATATTTTTATTCGAATTCTGTCTTGAGTCTTGATATTAATTTAAATGAACACAGAGGTTCTTATGTTATGAATATGATGTTAAATTTCAGAACTGGATGCCTGACAGAGTCCCTAGCAAAAACGAGCTCTCTTGTCCACTCTGTAAATCCTTTTTATCACTCATTTGTCAAGTGTATGCACCCCTAGAAAATTCATCGCTACACCGAACGCTTTATTTATTCGCATGCCTACGTAAAACATGCTGGAACTTAAATAAAAGGTACATTGGGAAGGATCCCTCTTCATTGGGGATGGACAGTTCATATAAATAATAAACTTTTCTTTTTAGCTGGAAATGCTTTCGAAGTGAGGTTGAGGATACTTCTCCAAGCTATGTTCAAGTGAAAGAACACAGTGTCACAGTCAGCAATACAGTCTTTCAAACCACGGATTGGGTTGAAGACGCGGATGACTGGGGGAGTGAGGATGATGAAAATGGAAATAATAACAATACTACTTCCTCCCCTCCAGCAAATTTGATGAAAGGTCTATCTATTAACGATAATTATACTCGCAAGGATTCATATGATTTGAACGATGATGATGAGGATGATGAAGATGGAGAAGACGAGGAGGAGGAGGAGGAAGAAGAAGAAGTGTCCACGACAAGTACGAGTGATTTTTCAACATCCAACGATCCGAATGCAAATGATGTATCCTCACATCACCACAAAAAGTCGAGCTCTGTTGGTGGAGCTGCCGGAGAAGTAAGTCATAGTGTTATCAAGTCAGTTCCTCGTGGGTCAAGAGCAAATAATATGTACAAAGAATGTGAGATTTTTTTGACTCCTCATATTGATATATTATTATTATAATTAATTAATTAATTATTCTCCATATTTGACGCATTCTCATTTAAAAAATATTCAAATACTTTGGTAAAATCTACGTTGTAAAATTGAAATAGAGGTAGCTATGAATAGAATAAGATCGATATTGACTTTTTGGGACTAATAACGAATACTCTAGTGGTTTAAAAAAGATGATTCATCACTATTTTATTTTATTTTAAGTCTTCTTGATTAGTATTTTTAAATTGATGATGATTAGGCTTTAATTTAGCGATGGCTACACGTATGTAAGTTTGTATATTTTTGATCATCTTATACTCTTAAATAACATTGAGGGTCAGAGTCAAAGAGGTTAATTTAGGGTGAAAGAACTTTCAAGAATTGAAACGTTTTCGTTTTCAATGGTCATATAATTAAAAATATTTTTTCAAAAATAGATTTTTTGAGGGAAATAAAATATCGATAACTAATAAGTATTATGGGCCAATCCGGTCTGATTCATCTTAAATTGGCTGAGTCCTATTTATGAATATCTTGATTTTTGAAAACTATATTATTGCTCTGATCATGCCAAGCCCACAATTTAATTTATCATGAATGTATCATGAAACTTTTTCGCCTTGTTTTCATAGATGTAACATCATCTACGTTTCTTTTGTCGGATGTTCTTGTAAATTGATTCCTTTTGATTAATTAATTATTATCAATGCTATTTATAATATTTCTTTCACCTTTATGTTCACAGTTGAGAGCGACGGCTGTAATTGAGGAAGAAAACGAAGGTGAGACAAACGTTGTGATAATTGATTCACCCAACGAAGCCTTTCAGGCAGCGGCTACAACTACAATTCCCTCCTTATTTTTCCCCACGGATAATGTGAACCCCGGGGTACAATCCGAGTCTTTCGTCTTTCTACCTTACTTCCTTGCTGTTGAAGAGGAATATGAGGCACAAGAAGTAGTTTCCGAGCATGAGCGACGGTTATTATGGGAATTTCGAAGTAAGGAATCCATGGAGGATGAGGAGGAAAATGAAATCTTACTTAATAGAGGTGCGTGCTCTGGAAATGAGACAGATGTCTATGAAAGGTCTGTTCCAAGACACGGAGATCTCTTCTATCACAAGTTTCTTACGATTTTACAAAAAAATCCCGGTCAAGTTTTAAGGTAAATCAACTATAATAATTGTTATAACTTTTATAAATGGTATGTTTTTCCTCTTTTTACAGATACTCCAGAGATCATTATAAGGGCCCGCTTCTAGTGAGTAAGCTTTCATCTCCAAATAAGTTTCCAGACAAATGTTCATATTGTGGAGGTCCGTTAGTATTTGAATTTCAGATTCTATCCTCCCTTGTGTCTTTCTTGAAAACTCAAAATCCGGACGAAGGGGAGCTAGAATTTGGAACAGTGATCATTTTTACCTGTAAGAAAAGCTGTTTTAGTTCGAATAAGTCTTTAAAAGTTGAATATATTATAGTTCAAGCTGAGCCCATGTAAAATGATGGTTTTCTTTTCATTTATTTATTTATGATGGTTACAATTGAAATTTAACTCTTCACCCCCATACCAGCATCACGAGCATGAGTAATTCAATTCTCATCTTTTTTTTTTTTTTTTTTTTTTTGTGATAGTCCTTTCAAATTGTAGAATTTGATGTCTGAAACTTACGAACATAAATATATGTTCCCCTAACTTTTAATTGGATATCATGAATATCAATTTAATGTACGATCTCATTAATTAAATATCCAAATAATTCCCTGTGTGTATATTTCATGTTTAAAAAATAGGCTCAATCTTTTTCTGCATTGATAATAATTTTAATTCGTCTCCAGTAACATCTTTTTTTTTATTATTATTATAATAATTAATTAATTGAATTGGCAATCAATCTCCTTTTCTTTTAAAATAAGTACATATATTGTACGTCATGAGATCCACAGCACTAATTTCAATGATTTCAGTATCATTTCGTTAATGTCATCTATTAAATGGTCATTGAGAATCGTGTTTGAAAGTTTGCCGCCCTCTTATTATTGTTATTATTATATTTTTTATAAAACTCTAGGCATTCGCTTTAGTTCATATCATGTATCCTTTGACAGATTACATTTTGAGTTTCTGAAGTTTGTGATGATAACTTTTTCATGAATTGATATTTTAAAAGATGTTTGATCTTTGTGTCAATCATACGATAGCCATTATATACTCTAGTTTAAAAAGTAGAGGCTTGACAATGAAATTCTAAATCAAAATCCAGGGGACTCCATATTTTCGAACACGCGACTACACACACACAATGCGAGTATCTTCTAAGGAGAGCAGTGTTAGATATGCCTTCAAATTTCAGACATATCATTTAAATTTTTTTCAAACTAAATAAACTCACATAGACTGTGATTTGTTTTAGTGTTTCGGGATTTTCATGATCACTCACTCACATACAAATTTCTTTTGAGCTTAAAGTTCTTTGATTAGGAACAACCATTGGCAGTATCTTCTTCCCTTGCAATGATCAATCTAAAACACAGGGATACTCTTCCTTGAGGAGGAGTACCTAATGGTTCATTCAAGTTATTTGTATATTTTTAGGGACATCCTTGAGTCTCGTTTCACTATTTTTATTTTGTTTTGTGTTTTCTTATTCTCAAATGATTTTAATGTCAATTTATTTGCACATTTTTTTTTTTTTTTTTTGCTTATTTCACACTTTATATCTGTGCTATACATTATATATTTATATGTATATTAAATGTCTTTAGATGTATGTGTTTTTGGTTTTTCTTTCTTTCTTTCTTTGTTCTTATATCCATACTTTTTTCAAAGAAGTTATTGAATGTCGAAAAAAGTATTGTCAATTCCAGCTTAAGCCACTTCCAAACAATCACTGGATAATTAATTAATACCTATATAACATATTTGTATGTAGAGAAAAAACAAATTTTAAACAACAGGGAAGCTTCAATGCAATATATATATACATATATATATATTAAAAAATGCACAGAAATCGCATATCACTAATTAATTAATCAATCAAATGGGCACACACACAAGGATGAATCTATTCGCGGAGTCTTTCACGCTTTTAAATGAAAATCATATATTTCATAGCAAAAAATAATATTAGTTAATTAACTAAGTAGTGTAGGTATTTGTCAATACACCTTTGTGTTGATTTTTTTTTTTTTTTTTTGCCCATTCTATGTATTTCTATTTTTATTAGTTAATTAGTTATAATCGATGTGAATAATAATAATAATATTAAGGTGATATTATTGATTGTATTAATGATATGATCCCTCAATATAATAGTTTTAGGAGTAGACTTCTTTCTTTTTATTTATTTAAAAAAAAAAATATACGACAAAACTTTCCCAAAATATTATTTTATATATTATTTTGTACAAATGACCCTTCAATTATAATTAGATTGAGATCATGTCTATTTTTTTTTTCTCTATATATATATATACTATACATATATTGTATTTTAATAATGAGATATATAAATAATAGCCCTCTTTATAGATGATAAAATTATATATAATATACTAAACATATATATATTTAATGATATTAATTTATTTTTCAATTCAAAAAATCTGATTTTTTTTCTCGCCAAAAAGTTGCATAAAACTCTTTAGTCCCTTATTCTATATAATAATTACATACATTTACATATATATAAAAATACACAACATAAGAATATATTCTATTTTACAAAACGATAAATGCATGCTGTCCAAAGAAAGAAAATGAAATAAGCACTGACTTTTATTTCATTTTAAAAAAAAACACACACAATAAATAATATGCTATTAGTAATTAATTAATTATTATCATTCCTCACATTATTATTAATATTATAATATTTCTAGAAATTATAATGATATATTTATATATATATATATATATAAGTAACTCTTTATTTGCTCTAAATAAAACTATATAATTTGAATATTTCATGCTCTTAATTTATTTCGATGATATTATAAATTTCCAATTGACACTCTGACTCTGAGCAGAATAAAATGTGTTGTAGTATATGCATAGAGTATTCACAATCTTTCTCACCTTTCTCCTCAAATAAATTGGAAAAATTTGTTTGTGATGTTGATGACTAAAATGACTATTACATATCCCTTATGGGCCCTCAATTTAATTATGAATCATGGTTTCAATATGAGGTTGCGTGTCTTTGTTTTGAGATTTTTTGCGACTTTTAATACATACATTAATTAATGATCATTTTTCAGTGTGTTGATGGGCCACTTTGCTATTGCAATGATATTAAAGGATTGTTTGATGACCTATCGCAAGAATATGATTCATTTGATTGTGTCTTTTTGTAGATGAGGATAGCCCATCGTTTCTATTTCTGAAATAGCTCATTTTAACGTTTTTATTACATAGATACTTTTATTTTACCTTAGAAGCAGAAAGTTCCGAATCCTGTTTGGAAAGTGACAAATCTCTACAAAGATCACACAATTCTTCTTGGGTTAATTGCTGTGGCAACCTTCTTCAGGTTGAGAGTGTGTTAGGACATTCAGCATGCAAACTTATAGCAATTTCATCATCCTCACGGCGGAAAATTGGAGAATGAAGGTCGGAACTAATCGATCCAGCATTCCTCAAAGCAGTTCCGTTCATATCCATGATGATCAAGATGAAGGGTACTGAGACAATCTAAGTAGGAGGAAGAGAAATGCTAGGGCAAGCTAGAAACAGAAGAACTTGGCTCATAGGTAATACAATTAAAGCAAAAATTGATGAATTATTGTAGTAGAATGAGAGTCATCCTTTATTATTCCATAATATACTGGCAAATAAAACATTGAAAGGAAGGAACTAATTGAGTCAAACTTTATTTCCTCACAATGTGCTTCAAGAGAGAAAACACCGTTTTTCAGAAAATATTATCGAAACCCTCTATAATCAACTTGAAACAAATTTTTTCTTCAGTGATTCTTACTTTCCATTTTCAAAACATGGGAAAATGAGCAAAAACATAATGATATCGAAAAAAGTCTTCTTCTTCTTTTTTTTCTATAGCTTTAGAATATTATGAATACATTGCCACACGGCAATCGTGATTGTAAATTGTAATTCATCACTCACTATATCAACAAATAAATAAATTTTATATATGTTTTAAAGTCGACTAGTCTTAATGATAAATATTCTTACGTTTTAGATATAAGACAATAATGATTAACTCTGTATTGCATACTAATTTAAAAAATATTTAACATTAATAGTTTAAATATAACGTTGTCATTTTTTACTTTACATTACAATATCTTTTTTTTATTTTATGTTGACTAAAAAGCGATTGGTTTTGTGTCCTGCACAGTGATTTTGGTAAATTATAGGAAAGTTAAAAAGAGGTTGTGTGAGTACAAAAGCATAAAAAGATCCGTTATTACATCGTATTTTCAATATGAAGAAATTTATGATCTATTCCGTTTTATTTTTATCAATGAATGAAGAAAAGTGCATTTACCAATCCTGTATAAAGTCCAGAAAATTATCAAAAAATTTGTCTTGGAATGATATATAATAATTTATTTTAAAAGCAAACATTATCTCCCTTTTTTTTTTGATTGTCTGTTTTAATTTTTTTATGAAATGCTTTGATAAAAACAATTCATTGCTTGATAAAACAGGACACATATATCTATTTTGACAGGGGAATAATATTTTTTATGGGTAAAATATAACAAAAAAAAATAAAGAATTTATCGGGAAATTAATTTTGAAGATGTATTTAAAGAAGATTCGTAATTTACAATAAAAGTTCAATTATAGTTTTGAATTTTTTTTGATGAAAAGTCCTGGAAAAGCCCTGAAAATTTAATTATTACAGGAAAAAAAACAAGAAGAATTTACAAAAATTAGGGAGAAAACGTGAATGCCCCCAATGATAATAATAATTAATTAATTAATGTATTAGACTTGGTTCTATTAATAAAAAGTACGATGTAGTTGTCGGATCTTTTCATCCTTTTTTACTCACACAACCTCTTTTTAGCTTCAAAACTATCATTTTATATTTTTTGCTAAACTTTCATTTATTTAAAAAATGAAGAACTTTATTAATGTCTTTTTAATAAATTGCAACATTAACATATAGTTAATTGTTATATGTAACCTTATTCTATTTGTCTTCTATATTCATATTATGAAAAGATTCTTATGTAAAATCAAATGAATGTTTCTACATTTTGTTAAGATACGAAAAATACATAATATCATCTACGTAATCAAATGAAGTACTTAGTCTTTAAATGATACTTAAACATTAAATAAGGATTATAATTGCCACAGGGATACATATTACGTAAAGAGGTAAAATTAACTTCCAGAATTAAAATAAATAAATAATCGTCTATGGGGTTGAATAATAACAATAAAAAAAAAATACAATATACAAATATACAAGTGTATATAACTATTTTATTAATTTAATTTGAGTGGACGATACTAACAGGGAAACGTTGAAATATGAGTTTTGATAGTACACTCTTTCAGGCTTATCTTGAACCCAAAAACAAATCCATGTGAGGATGAATAATTTTTCTTTAAGATTTGTTATATCATATCCCATAAACAATGAAACATAAACTAACTAAAATGGTGTTACCTAATGTTATTACTCACAAGGATTTGATATTTTACTTGGATTCTTATCAGAAATAAAATTATTAATGGAATGAAAAGAAATTCATTATTTGTGCGTGAAAGTGAAGGCTTTCTTGAATCCAGCTTTATACAAGTTGTTGTTCCAAACGGTTCCAATGTTTTGCTCCTGGGCAATCAAAACTGTGCTTACATGATGGTCGGACTCGATAATTTCTATTATTTTATAGACATTTTCGAAATAATCGGAGCATATAGAGAAATTTAATTAGCATATATTTGTAATTGCTCATTTCCAAATCAAAACACGTTATTTCTCATAAGCTTTTGTAAAGACTAAAAGTAAATGAAAAAATGTAAGCAACATTTATAAAGATAGGGGTTAGCAAACAAAAAAAACATTTGTAGAATACTTAAAGTGTACATCTCAATCTTATAATTTGTTGATTAATTAAATAAATTTAATAAAACATATAAATAATACTATTAACAATACCTCATAGTCATAATTGTCATTTTATAATACGTTCAAGTACTTTTCCTTCAAGCACCACCATACGGTCACAAAGATTTAAATTATCATAAAATAAGTAACTATTTAGATAACAATGACTATAAAAATCATGTTGGCTTCTTTTTTTTACATTAGTCAATAATTAATTATTGACTAAAGGACACAATGAGTCATAGACTATGACATTGCGTCCATAAAAACAGTCTCAAAATCAAAGGGAAACATTTATTGTGTATAACTTTGCAACCTCGGTTGACAATTTATGAATTCTTATTACACATTCTTATGGCACATTGCTAGAAAATCTTTAAAGACATGTGTCTATCTTTTAGATACATATATTGATATATACTTATATAATTGATGGATTCGATGTATCATAAATTAATACACGGACACTATCCACAAAAATATAATCCACACAGTTTTAACAACTGTTTTTGTTTCACTGTTTTAAAACAAAATTTTGCACTTTCTTTCCATAACTTCTGTGGAAATCGAAAATAGTTACTGTTTGTGTAGTACTCCTCTCATAATTATATACTCAAAATTTTGCAGTGTCATTGGCTTTCAATGGTTGAAATCGGCGCTGTTACCCTTTTTGGGTGTGGGGCTTTAGAAGTTCTCCCGATTTTTCCATGTATTTTCTTAAATAACAAAATTTGTTACAGTTATATCATCTGATTTACTAGCTTCAACCACCTTGAGTATTTTAAATCTGCATCTTTATTCGCAAGTACATGTTTACATTCCCTTTACATCAATTTTTAGCAATGTAACAATACTATGTCATCAATTAGAGTGAATTAGAGTGACCTCGTTTGTTCCTTTTATCCGAATCATTCTCCTTCCACAAGATACGATGCATCTGATGGATCCATGTTCAAAGCTCACACATCCTTATTTCAAGTTCATTAAACACAAGATATTATTAAATAATATAGACAATGAATACTATGATAGTCCTTTTTACTAATATTAAAAATTCATCTGCAGAGGTACAGTAACATTTGAAAACTTTGGAATTGTAAAAAAAAAGACAACATTGGACATGTATATTTTTTGAATAAATCTTTTTTAAATAAAAGTTGAGAGATTTTTCAATAATACAAACTTTGATATTCATTATTACTATGAGTGATGTTATTAGTTATTGCTTATTAGGGTCTAAAGTAAAGTATAGTTTTTCTTCATTTATTAGGTTTTAAAAGGAAATATTTTAAGTTCTGAACAAGATACAATAAAAACATATACATATATATGAACATTCATTATAAGATAACTTGATAGTTCCATTCATCCATTTTAATTTAGCAATGTTTCCCTATATTTAATTTATTAAATTATACATAATTGAAAAGAAAACGCTGAATACTTATTAGAAAATATAAGTTTAGCTTGGTGTATATGAAGAAAACTGGTAATAACATCAATCCAGCTTGGTGGGTATAAGTAAAAATGTAAATAATATGCAAATCGGAGTTGGCTCTTCAAACAGGTCTTTTTGATTTCCACAGCTGTTACCATTTTGCAAATATCACTGAGAGGAGAACATCTACCTGATAGTCCGTGATGGATAAAAAGGGTCCAGCTGACATGCAAAAAAAGGACAGTTGTTGGCAACATTTGTATTTTCAAACTTCTTTTTCTTTCTTCTTCTTCCTTTATGACTCAGTTCTATTCCATTCAAAAACAACAAGTGTCATTTTTAAATTTAGTTAAAGAATGAATGCCTGAGGATTTGATTCAGGAACTTGGTTCCCGACAATGGAGGTAGCAACGCTTAAAAATTTGTCCAAGATACGAGTGTGATGGCATTCCGGCCATGCTATTTCTCGACTTCTTCTTGAATAAATTTCCTATCGTGAGACTTTCAAATCTCTGATGTCAAGAGAAATCCGGATCCATTCAATAAACATGGTATTAGTAAAGATTCAGGTACATTTGATTTCACATCTGACCTATCGTAATTCATTGCTTCATGTATTATCCCACTTTCAGTCGGAGGACATCAAAATTGCATCCAATTTATGGAGAAATACGCTGGTAAATCCGTCTCTTCTTGTTTTCTCGTAACCCAGTCATTTGAGCTCTTAAGTCCAGTCAGAATTTTCAAAATAAAACGGGAAATTTATGAAAAGTATGGATTTATAAACAATGAACGATACTAAGGACTTCAAGTGTGACAATAGTCGAAAAGATATTCCACTTGAAACATTCAAAAGTGGATAGTATAAAGAATGTCTGATACATCCAGTTGAAGAATATTGTTGCCGTGATAAGCATTATCTTGAAGAATTTTTGCTTGTACTAAAATGCTCCGATCGTCAATTCTGATTCTGAAAGGGGCTTTTGCATGATGAGGGGATGTGCTTTTATCTAATGTCATAATTAAAATTCTCTCATCTTGAGTATATTGGTCTTTATGAACTTTAATATTCAATTTTTATGGAATATTTTTTCGTCTATTTGTTTTTGATGTTTCTAGTTTTTTTAGAACATATGCAATCGATTCAATGACTTGTTATAGTAGTCGAATTCAATGTAATTAATTCCCTGACAGTTATTACTTTTTTTCTTTTAAATTATATTTGAAAAATTTAAAATTGTAATTATGACGTACATTTTCATCGTATTATCAATTTAATCTATTTTTTTTGTGTTTATTTATGAAAACTTAAATTGGAGCCACATTGATTTTCCGAATCAATGTTCAGTTTTTCTTATATAACTATATATATATATTTGAAGTAATCATTATGAAATTTCATCCTATTTTATTTTTTTATGGAAAAATTTAAGTGATTACAAAATGTGTTACTTTTGACTGTTTGAAGTTTTTATAATAGTTTTAAATGATAATTAAATGGTTGAATAAAAAAAAGTAGCCACTACATGGTTAAATAAAATCATTTAATTTAATTGTATTCGTTTCTTAAATATGTAATATGAATTATAGGATTCACTTATGTGTAAAAGTGTTGTAATTATGAGGTGCAATGCCGACAAAGACATATTGAGGTTTATACTCTATAAGTATTGATTAAGTAATAATTAATTTTCGAGTCAAGTCCGAGTCCATTCTAAAATGACTCAGGTCTCATGCTATGGCATTAGTTGCTACAAATTTAGTGTTCTATTCTTAACAAATTTTTAATGTCACTCAAAAATAATAATAAGTCTATTCCTAAGTAAAACATCAAAATAATAAGTTACATTCCGCCCCTTCAAATGTGATCGGCCGAAATTCTGCCTTAATTCAAGGGTACCATATTCATTTATGACATCATCTCGGGCGTGCGTGTCAGCTGGACCCTTTTTATCCATCACTGCTGATAGTAAAGATCTCGCATGAAGGAATACAATCATTAAGGTTAATAAAGCAAATAAAATGCAAATAAAAAGGGCTCAAGTCCTCGTACAATTATTATTAGTTAAAAATATAAATATAATTTCCTGACATTAATTTGAGTTAATTTTCTTCCTCTCATCTATGTTATTATTTATTGTTGTATATATAATGGAGAATAGCAGCTTGTAGCTGCGTAAAACGTCATGACAGCTCAAGCTGCTTCACTCTCAACATTCATCAAATTGTCAGAGTTACCAGGTTGGTTTTCTCTTTCTTTTTTTATTACAAGCTCGATTTGCATATTATTTACATTCCTAGGTATAAGAACCTGACAAAATTTAAATTTTGGTATGGCTAACGTAGAAAGTATATCCGGTCGGTCTATTGGAGGATACATCAAAATTGTTTAATCATCTAGTTCTTTCAGAATATTTCTTTTTACTTCATATTATTTGTAATTAACTTTCCATTCCCATGAGTGTAAATATAAATCTTCAATTAAATTGAAATAAATATTTAATTAAACAATATATAAATACCATTTCTCTTACATTTTTTGATGATTTAACGATTTTGATGTATATTTGAGGACTGGAAGAGGAAATTTAAGACTCCATCGGTTGAGTATTTTTGTTTTCCTATTACCAGCAAAGTCAATTTCAGTCACCAAAAACTAATCACAATAACTGAAATTGAAAAAGCAATTCCCTCTTGTATTGTAGGCCACAGAAGTAATTTCGAAAAAAATTAAACATATAAGAGAACAACTGAATTACTTATTTCACTTTTTTTATACTGAAACAAGGGAGTTTTATTGCCTTTGGAGTATAATTTCGAAATTTTTTTAAATTTTAAAATATTAATTAATACTACACTGATTATGCAACAATTAGTACTTTAATTAAAAAATACCAATAAACGCATGAATAATATACCTGTGCAGTTCAATATGATTTCAAATATGAGAGTAAAATAAAAATAAAAAGAGAAGAAAAATCAATTCATTATTATTTAGCTATTTTTACTACACTATATATGATAATTATAAGTTATTTTTGACATAAAATATCAAAAGCAGGGTTCAAAAAATTCATTAAAAAATTGGTTCATTAAAATTTATGGAATTTTTTCTCATAATCAATTATAATTTATAGGAGCCCCGAGAGCTTTGAACCCTGTTAGTTTTACTTTTTTTAAATTTAGAAACGGTTACACTTTTATTGGATTCAACAAAGAGCAATTCACGTCGAGCTTTTTTGTTCACTTGCAACCTTGACTGACAAAAGGGAAAGGAAAAATTGGGGAAAAAAACTGGTAGCTGCTACCCTTCTGTATTTTCCTTCCTGTCAACTTGTTATTATTATGCAGAATTTAATATTTAGATATACTAAATATTTATAAATTCTACCAATCACAAACCAATTGTTAATACTTGTAATATGTTCAAAATTCAAAAAAAGGGCGCGCAATCCTTGATTTAATATATTTTTTATGCATCAGAATCAGAAATAATAATAATAATACCCTTTTTGAGCTCATAATACGTAGAGTCAGCTGCTTTAAATCAAAAGAGTCAAATGATGAAAATCAGCTGAAGGGAGAAGAATACAGTGTGTTTTTGTTATTCCCAAAAAGCTATTCTTGATAGACGTAGCACGTATCTTTGTGCATCGTCAGAGATAAGAGTCATGAAAATATTTTCAGTGTAATGCCCTAGGTTATGACTGAGTGACTTTAAACTCGCAGAGAGACTCAAAGCAACTAGGAGTACGATTAATTGTTTAGCGCAGCGAGCAAAGATAATCAAGTCAAACCAGCATTTGAAAATGATCTCACCAGAAAATTGAATGGAAAATGGAGGAAACCCTTCTTACATTATTCAAAACAACTCTCAAGAATTCAATTGTATACATATAGGTGGTGACTTATTTAAATTTGTTCTAAAGCGGTGAGTCAGCATTAAATAATATTACAAATAATTATTATTAACACCGTTTCAGATGATCTACAATGATTGATATAGATTATGAATGCGAGGTTGGAACAGTTCAAAGAAACCTTGATTTTTAGTTAGATGGGTAAAAAGAATTAGAGCAATAAATATTTTTTGTAGGCATACATAAATAGACTTGTCAATGTGTTGAATCATTAGAATTTATTCAATTTATTATTCCAAACATAAGAAGAATTATAATCTATTAAAATTAGGGAAAAATTTAAGATTATATTTCCCTTGAACCTAATATGATATGAACTCCTTAAATATACAGGTTTAATTTAAAAAAAACAAAAAGAAAAAACACATTCTAAAATCAAAATACATATATACATACATCAAAATTAAAAGGAAATTTTCTCGTTTCAATATATAAGAATGATTTGGATTAGAAAGTCATGAGTCACTCAAAGAATGGCGTACAAATTTTCACTTTTCAAGACTCTCAAACTTATTAGATCTGGATTCATATACATGTACGATAATTCCTTTTGTTTATTTTTTGATAGAAGATTCTTTCCAAGATTAAATACATCAAGGAGAGTATGGAACCAATTATTAGTAGTAAGTAAATGAGTACTAAATCCTGAATATCTAGGTTTGTAGATTCTACATTTTGTTTTGCTTGTCCATTTAATTGTAAGATTTTATCAATGATTCCTCTGATTTGAAGTACATATAGAGCCTTTTTAAATGCATGGATCAAAGGGGAATTAATTGGAAAAATATAATGATTCGTGCTGTGTGCCGAATCCACGATATCGAATCCTCCATACGTTACTTTGTTGTAATAGGATTCTTCGATGAAATATCTATAAAGTATAAACAACATTTCAGAAAATAAGTCATAGGGAAGTATGGGGCTAGTTGACCTATGGCTTATTTGGCAATCTTTCATTTTCTAAGCAATTTTCTACATGCTGGTCTTAGTGTGTTATTGTGTGGAATAACAATTTATTAAGGGTAATTTAACCATGGCTTGTTGAGAGCGGTAAGAATATGTACTTAGCCCTAATTTATGATGTATTTTCTATATTTTCAACAATGTACAATCTACATTTTGAATGACAAATATACAAATACTTGTGGTCAATTTAAGAGTTCAAAATTGCTAATTGTATAAATACTCAGAAAGATATTAGTAAAGTTAAAGTTAAAGAATTCCTTAAGGGCAAGCAGATACACGCTTGATGGAGCAAATTGGTCATTAAAAGATGTGTTATTATTGTTAAGTATTTAGTATTCAGATGAAATAGTTGAAAATTATAAGTGAATCACGAATCATCTCCAAAGCATTGTTATCAATGGAGGTAATTGATTTTGAATGTATTGTCAGGAGTGAATGATAATCATTTTTGATACTATGGACCTAATTTTGTGTCGAAATTTGTTTTGAAATTTATAATAAAAAAATTCCCAACACAATGTATCACCTCTACAACTCTGAGTAGTAAAATGCCAATTTCGAATCAACTAGCCCCTAAACAACATTTGTTTTTTCTTACTTAATTCTTGTTATAGATGAAATATATGCCACCCTTCCATTTTTAGCTCTTTCCAATCCTTGCGAAATTGAAGGAACACTAAATTTTTTTGGATCATATGCATCTAAAAAGGCTTTGTTATTAAATCTGGACTTGAATAAGTTGATGTCATCTTCTACATGAATAAACTTCCAACTAGAGTCTGACAAAATATCTGAAACTGTGTTGTTGATTTGACAACAATAAATATAAAGTCACAATTGATAAATGAATAACTACTTTTTTTAAATTTGATTTGTGCCTTGGTTGAGCCCAACATCGTTATGATCCCACCAAAGTACGCATACAAAATGACAAACATAAAAGACAGGCTTGTAATTAAAAATTTATAGCTTTGACTCTCAAAATAGCTCTCAGTTCTATAAAAATGAATGACTCCAATGAGGAACGTTGATGCTCCAAAAATAGTGGCTAACACGATCCATACTTCCTTCCTAAATGCACTTAGGAAAGAGTTCAAGTCTGTTTGCTTTTTATTGTAGACTATAGCCCCATTGAAATATGTTGAAGACTTAATGAAAGAGAAAAACTATGTATATATATTATACAAAATGATAACTTCATGGGTCATTCCACGTCAACTCAACATATGAAAGTCACTGATTCATCACAGAATTAGTTTATTTTTGGGTCAAAAGCTCCTATTTATAAGAATAGAAACTACACCAAATTTCAACTCACTCTGTGTCCGATATGGTAAGATTTTATTCAAGTTCTCCTCCGCCTCAAAAATCTTCTTACATGAATTAACCTTTCCCTAGAGTCCCAACCTGTGTATAAATTTTAAAACCACTCAGGTAAATCCCATGAACTTTGTAGTTTAAAAGGTAAAAAAAGCTGTAAATTAAGTCCAATTTAAAAAAAAAAAAATAATTTGCCGTATAATAAAATGAGTTCCAAAAAGTATTAATTCTTTTTCTACTTTTGGATAGAGTAATGTCTATTTTGATGGTCTAAACAAAACTTACCAAGGTCTTTAGACAATGAAACTTAGAGAAGCTCTTGCATATATATATATATATATATATATATATATATATATATATGTTATAAATCAACGTATCCCTGGGTTAAAAAAATTAATGGTTACTTTCTTTTAATAACTTAATCAGATGAGCTCACAAAGTCTTTTTTGTCAAACTTTTTTTTCTACCCATCAAACTGAGGACTACCCAATTCAAAAGTAAATATATATTTTTTGAACCCATTTTGTGGTATAAAAAATGAAGGAAAATAACTTTTGACTTCATTAAAAGTTTTTCCCATCCTTTAAACGAAATTTTATGAGATGACTTCCGTGTTTTTAAATGTAGATGTAAGCTGTGAGTAAAAATTTAGGAATCGTTGAATTTTTGGACTAGGAGTGGATTTCAATAAAATTTTTATACCTCAGGAACAGTTGTTGTTAACATTAGCGAGCCATAGTTTAGTATACATTCTATAATATAAGCTTTTGTACTCAAAATAATCTTAATTTGTGTTCTTAATTTCGTCGATTTGACATGGAAATTACTCACATGTCGATATATTACCTCAACTAAATCCAATAGGTTCAATCTTCTTTCCGTTCTCATAAAGATAGGGAAACCAAAGTCTGATTCTCCATGTACTACATAACCCACGACGCTCATTGGAAGCTTATTCTCTAAATTATTACTCCAGTCATTGCTTTTAGGTCTATAGCAAGAGTATGTAAAATTTAAAATATTTGCAAGGATATCAGTCAATTCTATTGCCCTTCCAGTACAATTACAAGGGATATCCAAATCCTGAGAACAGTTCATGTTCAAATATGCAAACCATGGAAGAACATAAGTCTATCAAATATTATAATATGTGCTTTGAATTATGATAAGAACGAATTATACATATTTTTATCGATTTTCTTTTCTTTTTATGACAATGATGTCTAATTCAAAGTAGTGTTGGATCGGTCCTTGGACTCTGTTCCTAATTAATCATTCCTCTCTCCCCTCTCAGTCTTTTTTTTTAATAATCGGTCCAATCTTTTTGACTCATTCAACAGTCCTTACGACAAGCGACGAACAAAAACACACTGTATTCTCCCTTCAGCTGGTTTTCTCATTTGACTCTTTTGATTTAAAGCAACTGACACTTCGTTTTATAAACTCACAAAGGGTATTACTATTATTTATGATTTTGATGTATACAAAATATATTAAATCAAGGATTGAGCGCCCTTATTTGAATTTGTGAATATTATACAAAGGTTAATGATTGATTTATATAATTTATCAATGTTTAATATATCTAAATATTAAATTCTGCCCAATATTAAAAAGTTGGCTACAAGGAAAATACAGAAGAGTAGCTACCAGTTGTTTTTTTAAATTTTTCCTTTCCCTTTTGTGTGTCGAGGTTGCGAGTGGACAAAAAAGCTCGAAGGGTCTAGGACCGATTAGTAGGAATGTAAATAATATGCAAATGGGGTGTGTAAAATAAAAAGAAAGAGAAAATCACCCTGGTAACTCTAAGAATTTGATGAATGTTGAGAGGGAAGCAGCTTGAGCTGTCATGACGTTCTACTGAGCTACAAGCTGCTATTCTCCTTTATACATACAAATGAAGACATCAATAATAAATAATAACATTATGTATGCCATAGGCGAGAGATCTTTGCTATCAGGTAGATGTTCTCCCCTCAGTAATAAAGTAAAAATGATAACAGCTTTGGAAAACAAAAAGTACTGTTCAAAGAGCCAACTCCACAAATCTTGCACGCAGCATTTTGCATATTATTTACATTCCTACCGATTAATCAGTCCTTTAGTCCTGAAGAATACAATAAAGACAAAGACTACTGAACAAAAACTACTGAAACTTCAACAACTGAAAATACGTAATACTATAAGACCAACCAAGACTGGTCCTAGGACTGATAAAATTAATCAGGAATGGATTGACAGGACTGGAGTCTTTATAGTTTTTGTAGACCGACCCAACACTATTTCAATGTAGTTTGTTTTTCATTTAGTAACTTGATATAAATAAAACTTTTAGACACAAACTTAGTTAGTACCTTAAAATGCAAGCCGTTGAAATTGAATAAATCGTTCTCCACTTTTCCAATCATATTATTAGATCTAATACTCCTTAAGATGTGTGAATGATGTTTACCCAATAAATGAACTTTGAATACATAGTTATTTTCATCATATCCAATCCAAAAAAAGCTTTTGAATATGTATATATCTGATAGGAAGTCTCGAATTTGATCTTTTGAGTAAGTACCATGATCCACTTGAACAAGGAATAAATTGTTACTACCTCGATTTTTTGAAAACATCTCTATATTCGCCTTTGTTTCGTTTGTTAGTGTCTTCCATAGAATGGCTGTGGGACAGGTTTCCAAATGTTTTTCTCTCGATTGAAAGATTTGAATCTTCACGTTCGCTTTCACAAAGGGCCTTGCTTTTAGAGGAGGAAGATTTTAATCTTAGAATTATACAATTAACGACAATTTAACATAGAGATTGATTGATGATTTAAAAATAATTAGGTAATTAAGATCAGAAAAGATCTTGGCTGGATTTTGAGCTAGAATACTTACTATAAATGCTTTATAAAAGTGAATGATTGAAAATAATTATCTATATTAATAATACCTATGGACTTAAATTCATTCTTAGTCACATTTTTCTCAAGAATAAAGATCAATTTATCAAATCCCATTTTTTGAAATATATTTGTAAAGTTTGTTCCATTTCTTCCGAGGCAAACACAGATGCAGAATTGTAGCAGAATGAATCCAAAAAGGCGCATTACTATTTTATTTTATTTTATTTTGAAATAAACTCTATGTGCAAGCTGATTCTTGTGTACACATGAGGTACCGTTGAACAAATGATGGTCTATGACTCCTTTTCAACAAAGTATTTTGTGTGTGAGTGTTTGATTAGAAGGAAAAAACATAATTAAGCCTTAAATAGTATTGAGTTTATTTTTATTTTTCTCATTAATTATTTATAAGTAAGTAGGAGATTTAATCACAGTCAAAGTGTAATTATGATACAGTTAAATGTAGTAGTGCTTTTGATGATTACTCCAAGTCTTTCAAAATATGTATATACAAATTTGACAACGCTTGATTGACAGATATTGCCCTCTGGAGTACAAATAGTAGTACATAATTATGAGTTGTTAAAACTAAGCCATTGCATATAAAATCAGATCTTTATTGAAATAAATTCAATTTCATTATTTATAGTCCAATTTACTTATTTTTTAAGTTCCCGCGGGTGGATTTTATTTATGATCTTCATTCCCACATATTCATTTAAACTGATATCTCTATCGTTATCTACTTCACAATCAACGGCATCGTCTCGTTTAAACATCAATACGTTTCAATGGGTAGAAATGTAAATAATATGCAAATGCTGTGTGTCAAATAAAAAGAAAATGGTAACTCAATTGACAATTTGATGAATGTTGAGAGGGAAGCAGGTTGAGCTGTCATGACTTTTGACTGAGCTGCTACAAGCTGCTATTCTCCATTATATATGTATATGCAAATGAAGACATCAATAATAAATAATAACATTATGTATGCCATAGATGAAAGATCTTTACTATCAGGTCGATGTTCTCCCCTCAGTAGTAATAAAGGAAAAATGATAACAGCTTTGGAAAACAAAAAGACCTGTTGTTCGAAGAGCCAACTCCACAAAATCTCGCACGCGGTATTTTGCATATTATTTACATTCCTACCAATGGGTTAGTTACCTTAGGATCCCACTTGATTATGTTGTTTTAAGTTAAAAAAGGGATGCAGCTGAGATATTAATAACACAGGTCAACAAATTTGAACTTTCAAAAATCCTAAAGGGTATATGATTATAATAAAAGTTATTCAGTTTTGCTCACTGGTTTCAAATCTGTAATTATTTTTTTCGAGAGTCCGATGGTTTTCGAGAAATCGGTCCCTACTTTTTTAGCTTTTTTGGCCCATTTTTCAACTTCAACTTCAATTTAAGCCAAGAAGGATACACATTTTGGGCATTAAAAAATGATGATTGGCTAGTGTTTTTTATGGAAATTTCATTTCTTGTCTTTGTTTTGACCTAAAAGGACTCCTAGGGGCGTAGGGTGCCGGAGTAGGCCCAAAAGTCGATGAAATCCTTTGTACTTAAATAACTCCTTGAATATTGCATGAAATGGACTAATAAGGAATGCATTAAAGAGCTGTGATCCACAGCTTTCAAACAAGATGTCAAGCGCCCGATAAGAGCCTTTAACTTTAAGAAATCGTCCGCCAAAATGTGTAAATTTTCAAATAAATAACTTTTATTATACTTATACCCCAGAAGATTTTTGGCTGTTGAACAGTGTAATTTTCTACTATACAAACAAATAGATATTTTCTATGATGAACTACAATATTTGATTAAAACAATTAACTATAATTAATTGCCTTATTAAGGTAGTCAAACTAAACTAAATTGTAGAAATTAGATTTTATTTACTAAATGAATTTTTTTTTCTTTGCATGAAACTTTTAATCGACTCAACTCAATGGTCAAAAATCCTCAATACTCAAATACTTGAATTAAGTAGTTACAATTAAAATTCAAAACTATGGTTTAACATGACGTTTTTTTAATAAATTAAAAAATTAAATTATATATCACCAATAATAATAATAGTTAATTGTAATTGTTTCGTATAAGGCTGTGTCCACAATTTTTGTTTGGACGATTGGAATGGGAGCGAGCTCAGAACTTTCATTGGTCATTCAAAAACCAATACAAATATAGAATTAATTTATGTAATTGTTGATCAGTATGCACACAACGAAGGATTTTGTAAATAAATCATACTACACTGTATTCTCCCTTCAGCTGTTTTTCATCAATTGACTCTTCTGATTTAAAGTAGATGACTCTCTGTGTTATGAACTCAAAAAGGCAATTATTATTTGTATCCCCTTACGGGTATTTCTCCGCCCAATAGTACGACTATAAAAATTTGTTACCTTTTACTCACCAAGTCCGACCTTCGTTTGACTTCAACTTTTCGCAACTAAGTTCACAATGATCAATCAACCATTCATTTCAACACTTAAAACAAAATAACTAAGTCTTTATTGAAATGATTGAGTTAATCCAAAGTAATTTATTAGCACACTAGTAATAGATAAAAGCCTTTAGAACTTAGTGTTAGAAGAAACTCAATGGATAAAGATGACTTAGTTAACTATCAAACTAAATCATCTTGTCATCAAAGATTACTCTTCAAACACCTTTTTCTCTTTCTTAATAATAATTTTAAAAAAGGTTGCGTGATTGTGGCACACTTAAAAGGAGTGTCAGTACGGACTTCACTATCTTTTTGTATTTATCCACCATCAAAGGGCACTCCTCCCCTTCAAAAAGTTTTAGCTCGATACAACCTTTGGCCTTTGTTTTATTTCAGTTTGAAATGTCAAAAACTATACCAATTTCCATCCCTTGTGAACCCAGAATAAAAAACTAAAAAAAACTCACAAAATACGCTATTAAAATTCACCTCATTACTTTTTACATTTTTTTCTTATTGAGAATAATTGCTTTACATATTATTATCAACTAGCAAACTGGGTCCAAAGCCAGTTTCGGAACAAATTCACTTAATAACCTTAAATACTTCTGCCTTATTTTAATTTTATGTTTGTATATTATAAATAGGAATGTAAAAAATATGCAAAATGCCGCGTGCGAGACTTTGTGGAGTTGGCTCTTTGAACAACAGGTTTTTTTTATTTTTCAAAGCTGTTATCATTTTTCCTTTATTACTGAGGGGAGAACATCTACCTGATAGTAAAGATCTCGCATGAAGGAATACATGCATTAAGGTTAATAAAGCAAATAAAATGTAAACAAAAAGGGCTCAAGTCAAACTAATTGTCTGTTATACATAGGAATGTAATAATATGCAAATTGGGTGTGTAAAATAAAAAGAAATTGTTTAAGTTACGTGGAAATACGGGGGAATATTTATTATTTTATTAACTTTTAAAATCATCTCTATATAGAACTTGAATATTTGACTATTATTATGATTTGAAAATATAGATTTTTTAAAACACATCTCTAAATTACATCAATGTTTTAAAAATAACAAATATATTTGTTCTAGGTGTGTAATTTGGATTTTAAACTATATTTAAATCTTCCATTAAAAAGCAAGATTGAAGATTCTTTTTGTTTTTGATACAAAAAAAAATTTGAATTAATTGATTTAAATCATTTTTTTTAATATAGAATATTTTTTTTTAGATTATAATCAATTACAAATCAAAGCTAGAAAAATTTGCATAAAATAATAAAATACAATTCAAGTAAAAATTGCATATACATTAGAAGAGTAGCAATTTTGATTATAAACAAACTCCCAATATTTTCTTACCCATATTTGTTTATAATCAAAAAAATATTTATTTAATATAATCAAAATTCATTTCATCTTCCTCAAAGAAGCCTCTCCCCCCCCCCCCCCTCCTGATGCAATGTATATGTGCCCACTTTTTTTGAGACTTTCAAAACAGTCCACATATTGTAAAAAAAAAAAAGTTTTTTTTTTTACATTCATGTTTAGAGCTAGAGCAGTATTATCTGATCACCTTCGTACATCAAACTATGAACCACCCAATGGATTTAAACTCTTTTTTTTTTTTTTTTTTTGCAATATTAATCAGTGACATAATGTCTACAGATTTTATTTGAATCAATTATCGCTAAGTTTAATATTTGCAATTTTTAATTGGATATTTTAAAAAACAAAAAATTCGATTGTAGATGTTCACAAAAGGAGGACGCGTATTTCAAATACTAATGAATATTTTGACGTGTGATTTGCAAAGATGTCAATGATTGAGATAGCTTACATTCACGAAATAAACTGTAGGTAATGGAATTTGGAGGTATATGGAAGAGGAAATCGTAATTTACAGGTATAGAACCTTCAAACTATACAGTCTCAAATCGTTTTTAAAGTTTCAGGAAATGTTTGGGATCCATAAATATACAAATTGATATGAGTAAAAGCCTCTTTTTATGACCCAGTAGGTAGGTGAAGCTCTCTAGTCATTCTTCCGTGGAGATAAATAAATAACTGAACAACAAAATTAGCCTTAAAAGAATGAATACTTTTTAAAATTAAATTAGAACTAAAATTTTAAGATAAAGAAGCAAGTGGCTACACAAAAGTATCAAAACTTATTGTGGATAAATATCTTGAGGGTTTATAAAAAAGTATGAATATTTCTTTACCTCTTTTCATATTTGATAAAATTCTTATTGAATGTTGAAAATACAGGAAAAGTGATTCATCTCTCTCTTTGGAGCTTAATACCTTTTTTATTTTTGACACTAAATATAAACTAATATAGTAAATGAAATACAAATTATATATCTGAAATAAATAAAAAAGAACTTCTTTCAAAAACCACTTCTTTTAAAAAATATTATCTACTTAATATAATTTAGAGAAATATGAAAATAATATTTGCTTATTCGAGGTTGACAACAAAAGTTCTGGCCTTATATTATGGTTAAAAACAACAACACTTGAATAACTTTTTAATGGAAAGCAAAAGTGAAGACACGTAAATGGTGTAAAAGTTAGTGGAACTGTGAATGATGATTGATGGCTTCCGGGAAGAATTTTCAAAATCAGGAAGTAAATGCTCCCAATATCTTAAAGCAGGGAGTCGCATTGTTTTATTTTTATTATCGAGCCCAATAATTATAATTTGGAATTAAGACAGGTCCAGCGCCAGAGAGAAAATTATTCACTTAGATTGATTATGATTTTACTTGGAATGTAAAAAGCGAGAATTCAATGTTATCAAAATTTAATGACTAATACGTTTATATTCAAGAGGTGTCAAGTTTTGAATTGTGGTTTGTATGTATATGAATACTTTGGAATATAATTTATACCACAATATATATATGTATATATTTTAAATCAGGTTTCAAAATTATGCCAACATTGTTTGTTACTCAAGGAAAAATTAACTCCCCATGAAGAGAAGGTTTTCATTCATGATTAGAATACAAAAATTAATTTTGACTCTTTGGTTTTTTTTTTTTTTAAACAAAGCTACTTAAACAAAATAAGGTGTTATTTCAACTAAAAATATTCATGATTTTATTAATTTTAGACTCCAAATTGACTCCAAATTACAAAAACATTTACAAACCCTAAGATTTTATGAAAAATAGATGATTTTTTTTTTGAAGGAACAGTATATACATATATCCATTCTTTGTTACTTATGAAAGGTTGTACTATTTATGTGATCCCTCTATGAAAGAAGTCTTGACCTATGTAGACTACAATAATGTAGATAGAGGAACAAGCCCAAAGGCAATTTGTAAATATGTTTGTGATCAAATACCATGAGTTGATTGGAGGAGAGATAGTCCTTACTAAAGGGATTCATGCTTTTCTTGGGAGGTTGAAAATTTGATTAAAGCCTTACCTTACCCATCAGTTATTGATGGTTCATAAATATCATAGACGGAATACAAGAATATTAATTAAACTTTTTTATTCGTCAATTTCTGACAAAATAGTTGATCCCACGAAAAAATGTATTTATCATCAAAATGTGTTTAAAATTTTCTCTTTTGTTGAACAGCAGAGCCAAATTAATTTAGATTTATTTATATCTGATATTCGACATTGTGTAGATTTTATTTACTTCTCTGCACAAATATCTCTCCTTCAGCATCATAGTAGTAAAATGAAGAAATGAAAATTGCGAAACTTGCAGTTACTGTAATTTGATCGGTGTAATTGTGTTATTGTGTTCAGTACCTTCAAACTACTCACTTGAAATCATTTATACGCTTATATGTAAACAATTTGGGAATTTTGTCTTCCCCATGTACTTCTCTCCCAGGGCCTAATGAAAATTGCTGAAGTTGCAGTTTTTGTTACAGCCAATTCCGTTCTCCCCAAATTGCATTATTTCAAATAATATCTTTGAAACTTAGCATGGAGAAGAATGGGGGTAAAAAAATTGTTATTATTCAGAACATGATATGAAAAAGAAAAGAAAATTTGGTGCATTGTTTAGTTCGGTAAATTGTAGGAAGAGGGCGAAACAAAATTATTATCAATTGATAAGGGTGTTTATAAGAAAAGGTTGCAGGATTATTGATTAATAATTTTATTAAACATTCAAATGAAAATAAATCATTTCGGTATAGACAGAATTAAAATTTTGAGCCGAAATAACAAGATTTATACATATGACATACAAAAGATGCATGAACATATATTTACAGAGATTGAGCATTGAAAAGAAATAAATATATTTTTCATGACGGGAATTTGTAAGATGTACAGAGATAAATGAAAACTAATCGTCATTGAAAAATGATTTTCTTCACAAAATATAGTTGAATATAATACAAGAAATTAGAAAGAGAAAAAGTGTGTCCATCTACGTCTCCGATTAAGTATGGAGGTCGTGAGGTGTGAGCCGGTTAATTGTCCCATTTATTTCATCCTATAGTAAAACAAGGTCCCCCAACCTGTACGTTCCTTTTTGTGACATACCTTTTCTGCCTCCTCTGTAAAGTCAGGACATATCCACCTTTTACGCAAGCTTCTTTATAATGCACTTAATTGCCTCCATCGTGGTGTTGTATGAAATGTATCTTCAGAAAACTTATTTTGATGATCACTTATATAAAAACCGCTAAGCAACATGGATAGCATTACAGCAGATTCACCGGAATTACCGGGTTGGCCTATAATTGGGAGTAAATTCACTTTCTATGTGAAGGGTATTAAACTGCTCTGCGGATAACTTATTCGAAATTAATTGTCTTTTTTAAATGTTCTTTGTAAATTTAATACAGAATTCTTATACTCCACCTTGATGCAGTGCCCTGAGAGGAATACATTTCCACTCTACCCCCTTATCAGGTGCCCATTTGTACACATGGCTGCTGTCACGTTTAATGCAATCATATAAGTGATTGGAGCACCCTATAATATTACGACCATGGAAACTCCATATTACTTCTGGAATACCTCAATGACAAATAAAACTTTTGAGTCATCCTTCAACAAAATGTGCGTAAGTTCTAAATAAATTGCCTTTGAATACAAATTTGCCAACAAGCAAATATAGAACTTATTTGAAATTATATATCTAGGAGACGGATATCTATTGAATGGGTGAGGATAATCAACTTAAACCTTTTTGAATACAGGACTCAGTTTTGTCCTCTGAACAAGCAAATCGCCCATATTTATCTCAATTGGGTGGGCTAAAAAAAATGCATCTTTTGAATTAAAATGCAGCCACCTGTATCCCTTTAACAAGACAAAAACATCTTCTTAGAGAATTAAGCACTGTAGCAGGCCCATCATGAAGAAGTATTTAATGTTCATAAAAAAGAGTGAAATAGATAAATGTGAATAAGGAACTAATCTAGGAAACTTGGAATCTTCAAATAAACTAAGTATTTTTCCTAATCGACCACCTACTTTTATCAATTCGTTATTATCATCTCAGATGGGGTCTAAAAATACTAATGAGTTCCTACACGATAAACTTCTACCATACTTAAAGTTTCAGTAAATAATTGGTAAATATTTATTTTGTTTTCATCATATGAGAAAAAAGGATGTTCCATTTACTTTATTTTTATGTATAATGCTACAAATTAGGAATTTTTCATACTGAGACCACAAAGGGCCATGAAACTATACTTCACTTACTACAACTTTTTTTGTGTTCATTCCTTTACTTTCTAAATCAGCAGGATTTTCATATCATGCCATAAGCACTTGAATATATTGTCTTTTTATTTTCTGTACCTTATTCGCCACATATTCCTTCCAGCACAATGGGTATTTTTGAAAACAATGACACATAACTATTGAATTAGTTCAAGAATAAATATTTGATACCCTAACTCATGTAATGTGTTAAAAATATTGACGAGGAACAAATACTGCTGCCTCTAGTCCCATCTGAGGGGTTGTAACTTTCTTGAGAGGTTATCAATTTGGTTTTCGAAATAAAAAAAAACTGTCATAAACATTACTATTTTCTAACACTGATATTAGATACAACACAGCTCTCCAACCTTTTGAGGAAGCATCTCAAAGGATACAAAAATCATATACTAGACTCGACGAAATATCCTTCATAACGTTATATCTAGGAACATAAACTTTTTTAAGTAAGTCTAACTTAGATTTCCAATTATTCCATCGCTCCAATAGTTCAACAAGGAGAGGATCATTCCATCATAACAATAACTTCCATATCTCCTGAGAGATAAGTTTAGTCATTAAAAATAAAGGCAAAAATTGACCCAATAAATTATAACATCTTGATGAATGAGACAAAACATTCCTCGTGGTGATAAGGGTATTAAAACATGATGCAAATAACAAATAAATTGTATATGACTAGGTTTCCTAGAATATACCAATGAACTAGCGTCGTTTCATATCTTTCTATCTACATTCACACGAAAATTATCTCCTGACGATGACAGTACTTCCATAAAGTTACTAAACCAATTCCTCTACCTGAAATTCCCCCTAGTACATATCTTTGTAACTTGATCTGCCTGTAACCTTCATTCTTCAAGTCGTCTACAATTATGTATATCATTCAAAATAACATTTACAGAAACTTCATATTACACTCCATACCAATATATTTATTCACAAATTTATATATATATATATAACGGAATTATCCTCAATGCTTAGGAACGACCTTGCATTCCATTGAAAAACGGCAACACCAAGAATAAATATTCGTGCTTCCGACTCTGTCTCAGGAAGGAATAGTATGAAACTAGTGTCGTGAGATAATGCCACCCATTCCATGAATTCCTTAAATATCGGATTCTCTACACGTAGCTCCTCTCTCCTGATTCTAACCCTAGTTAAGGGATCCTCTGGAGTCTCTCCTAGTTCGACGGGGATGATCAACTATACAAAGATGTGTAGTATGCTCTTATCTTCTATTTCAGACTCGTGATTTTCAAACGTTTCACACTCACTTCCAATGCGATCCCATATAAATTAATTTAAAAATAATGTTATTTGGGACTCTTCTATTTCATAATTTATCTTGTTGTCATACATGATCCAGCAATTATGCAGTATTTGATCAGAAGAATTGCTCTTAACTATAAATCCGTTATTGACTTTACCAAAAACAAAAACAAATGCAAACAAAGTAAATAAGCAGAGTTGTCATATTAATTAAAATTAAGTAACATTCAAGCCTATTACACTCCATACCTATATATATCTACAAATTTATATTTATATATGTAACGGAATTATCCTCAATATTTAGAAGTACGTTCATTAGCTTGGGAATATTTTGCTCGATTTGATTCAGTCATAATGATATTAACTATACAGAAATGATCGGCTCCTCTATTTTGTAGGGACCAACAATTTTTATTCATTCTGTTATGCACTACGGACTTAGATTGTGAGTTTTTTAAAAAAAACTTTGATGTTTGATAGCATTCATTGGTAATTTTTAATTCTTATCGCTTTACAAATAATGGCCAAAACACAATAACATTGAAAAAGGCAATAAGTGTCCTCCCTCCTAACAGAAGTGGAATGAGTAATTTGGATGTTCAAAAAACCAAAGCAGTCTATGAATGTCAAGGTGTTGCCACAACCTCAGCTCCTACCACAACTCCAGCACCAACGACTAAAGTTCTAGAATCTACAACGTCAACTTCTAAACGTAAGGACTATTTACTCAACTTTAAATAGAATTTTAATGAAACCTCCTTCTTTTTGTAGCCTTTGTTGACGTATTTAGAAGATGTAACTACTAAAAATTGTATTGTGGAAGGCATTGGTACATTAACAAATATTGTAAAAAGACATGTTTCAACTGCGGTATGTTTTTCATTTTATTTTTATAAGTGAAAAACGTTTTGTTTGTTTTTTACTTTTCAGTTTGTGAGAATAATCTTGGTGATAAGAGCTGCTCTAAACTTACGAATTTTTGCAGATGTAGGTTTATCTGAAACTTTTGTAAGTAATCATGTAAAAAGTGTTAACTTTAATTAAATTTATGTTTGTTTTTATTCATTTCTCATATCACCAAATATTTGAGTAATAATTAAAATAGCATTATTAGATCCTTCATATTCATTTAATACGGCTACTGTTGTGTTAATATTATAATTTAATTCTAATCAGGTTTGAGCCATATATGTATGTGTTTCTAAGATCCAGGGATTTTCTCTTTACGTGAAATTGTTTTACGTCAAAAAAAAAAAAATTCTACACAATTTCAAAAATATTTTACTCGTTCATCGGGTTTGTCATGGGATAAAATTCGTTTTGCTTTGAAATTTTATAATCTTTATCATAGATAGTATACTCAAAAATATTTCTTCAAATATGCACAGTTATGTATTCTTTTTTTAATTTCCGATGACTTCTCTCGGCCAACAATATAACCCATAATTAATTGCATGCATTCTTTTTGTTTCATGTTCTTTCTAAATATTGTGAAGTGATGAAATAAAATGTACCATGAGGTTCTGCAAAATTAAAAAAAAAAGTTTATCAAATATAATACAATATATTTTTTTATATCATCGGGGAAATTTAAGCGGTATGGAAAGAACACTGCTCACCTGTCCTGAAAATCTCGGGATTAGAATCATTTTTCTAATGTTGAATCAACAAATATCTACTAGAATTCAACTTTTAAATCAGTGGTCGTTTAAGAATAATACGTTTTTGGTCGACATGTTTCAATTAGTGCTGATATTTTAACGTCTCTATGTGTTGCTAATTTTTAGACTAAGTCTTTTTAAAACTCGTTGATAATGAATTATGTGATATTAAAAGGAAAAGTAAATTAATACTAATATGTCCCAGGGAGGGGGGGGGGGTCAGCCCCTTTTTTTCAATTCTAAAAATCTTAATATTTTTCGGCTCCTACATAATACTGATAATGACAGACAAGAGAAACTGTACATTTTTTTTAAATTATGTATTTCTGTATCTCATTTTGAACTATGTATGAGTAAATGTCAAACATACTCTGGGTGGTCCAAAAAGAAAGAAAAAATTGGGGAATATTGAGCTCCGATAAATTTAAGATATGCATTTTGATAATAAATTATTTTTAACATCTTTGAAAAAGTTCCTTATTAGTTTTAAAGTTTTAAAAGTTAACATACAATATTTTACAAATGCAAGCAAATGTTATTTATTTTATGTTATAATTCCTTTTTATATGAGTAATTTATCTTCAAAAAATATTAACCCATTTGTTTCATAAATTATTATCTTTGATTTAAAACAGAGTAAAAGTTAAAGGAAAAACTTTAAACACCATCCTTGTTAGTTTTTAACTATTGGATGCATTTTAATTTACAGGTCTTCGAAGTAATTTTATTGAAAAGAAAAAATTGACGTATCTTTGCTTTTTTTCGAGATATCATATTAATTTTCAGACAAGACTGTTTTCTAAAGGCGGAAAAAACCATGAGTAACGTTCGTAAACGATGTCATTATGCCTCAAAGTGCTCTCTCAATAAATATTTATTCATCATTAGCTTAAAAAAAGCACCGTAATGCTTGATTTGAGTCATCGTAAGCTCTTTCATGTTAGTGTTGGCATTTATTAGTATTTCGAACTGTATTTTGAGCCCAATATTTGTAAAGACTTGACATTAAAACCTAAAAACAAGTATTTTTTCCTTTGATTTAGTTAAATACTTTCAATGTATTTTTGAATTGTACCTATCTAAAATGGATCTACATATATTTCAATTTTCAACAAGATTGGTCCATTAGTTCAAAAAATATAACAATTTATGTTTTCTTAAAATGTTTTCTCAATAAGAAGATACATTAATTTTTATTAAGAAAGTCAAAATTATTAAATACATAAATCAATACATACTAGCATTATTATAAAATGAATTATAAAAAGTAAGAATAAAATCCATATCTGTCAAAAAGGACAGGCAATATATTATTAAATATATCAATTAAATAATACATACACAGTACTGAGAGTTACTATATTATTCAAATAAAAGTAATTGGAAGGCAACAATCAAATTCAGTTAGTCAGTACTATTATGTACATGTGCTTTTCTGCTTAATGATAAAGCAGGAGTCAGCTACAACAATGCCAAATAATCAACGCTAATAGAAAAAATAGATTTTACTCAATCTGAACTTTTTGTTAAAGACACGCAACTTGACTTGTAGTCCTATCAGGGATATAAAACTTGACTCGAGGTTGTTGCTTATGTCTTGGGACTTGACTTGAACTTGAAACCTGGAATTTTAAAAACAGAGCTGACCTTTAGAAAGTTATGGCCAAAATTTCATCTCCTGGACACTGGTCTTTTTCTAGACGTTGATAGCCCCTCCATGGCGTATTTTAAAAAGAGCCCTGCAGGCGAAGAAAAAAAAGGAAGGTTATATTACTTTCTTCCTTCAGCTAGTCTTCAAAAGCATTTCGCGGAGTTTACCGTTTTACCAAATTACATTTCCGATCACTCCCCTATCTTGGTGCATTTCAAAAAGTCATCTCCAGTCTGTGGATCTTACTGGAAACTCAACCTTTCCTTACTTGAAGATGAGGATACCTGTAGAGAAATAGAAGAAAAAATTAGTGACAGGCAAATGGTTGTTTGAAAAAAAATCTACTCTCCCCATGTTCGAGACTTGAGAGAATTGAAGTAATGGCCAGGCAGTCCCTAATTGAAAAAGGCAAAAAGGCTGAGCCTTAATAAATCGACTCAAAATACTGAAGCCAACATGTAAACGCAGAGCTTGATAGCATTCTTAAGACCCCGTGTTTTGGCAGAGCTCTTATGGCGAAGACCGAGATCATTCAAAAGAACATAACAAGTGCCCTCTCCGTCCGGGTCTCGGAGAAGAATATATAGAGCCAGAGGAAAATTAGTTCCTCAAGAGCAAAAAGTCATAGTGTCATTAACTCTCCAAATGAAATAGTATCTTTCTATTCAACCCTATACAGATGCAGTGATTGTAAGAGAGTAGGCACTTGCTCTTTTTGCCGGAAGTGGCGTAAGGACAAAGGATATACCTCCCTCAATACAAGACTCGATAGATTGTTCACTAAGTGATGGGAAGGAATTTGATGCGTTCCTGGTTGACTTCAATAAAACATCTGACTACATCTCGCATGGATTTATTTTCAGTGCACTCCTTAAGTGTGGCTTTTCAATAAGGTTCATCAAGATGATTGGGACGATTCTAAGAGATTCTTCTTGAAGAGTGGCATCGGGTGAGCAAATGTTTTCATTCGCGATAACAAGAGGATCCGAGTAAGGTGATCCTATCTCACCATCCCTCTTTTTAATAGTAATTAACGGACTTCTCAATACACTCAACCAAGCTCCCCAGCCGAAAACTAAACAGTTAGTACAATTATACGCGGACGACCTTTCCGTCTTCTACTCAGGTACACCTGAGGACATAATATATTCTATGAAAGAAACATTTCAAGTTTTAAAGAGATATGCAACTCGTTTCGTCTCAGGGCTCGTTATGAATGAAACTAAAATGGAAATTCTCACCTCCATGCAATCTTCACTAGTGGAATCGTTTCCCTCCTTAAAATACTCTTCATCCACGACCCTTCTTGGTATAACAATATCGAAGAACGGCTCTGAGACTGCGAATAACTGCAACACAAATAATATCATAGAGTCAGTCCGTAAATGAACATCACATAATAATACGACAACTTGTGTATAAATATACTTGACAAAATTAATATATGGAATGGAATAGTCGTTCGCTTTTGTTCGAGGACAGAATTTTCATGGGCCCCCAAGTGCTCTTCAAGACATCTACCCGTTGTGGACAATATTGGAGAGCGATGTCCTCTACGTGAAAGAAAATAGTTGGGGCAGCTCTTCCTTTATTAGGGCGCCATGATCAGCCGGGTAACTTCAACACCAGAATTTTTAGTATCCCATCATCTCATATCTATAGGCCAAGTTCTCAGGAATGTGGTCGGGAATAATCCGTGCACGTTCCTACAATTCAGAAAAATACAGAAAATTCTAAGACAGTCATGGGAGGAGGTCATGGAGCACCCTTTTATGTTGCCCTCAATACCTTACCACTTTCCAAAATTCAAAGAGCGCACCAAAACAGCCTCGTGGAAGATCGCCTTGAGCACTTGGTCCGTTTAGGATGCACCCCGATGGAGACGTTCTTGGAGACTTCGTCCCTCTTCGTTAACAAATGGAGTGAGAGAAAAGAGGAGAGGAACTCCAGGTTTTGTGCTCAAGGCCTTGAGACCACGAAACATCTTTTCTTGGACTGTGTCAAAGTGGATCCCCTGGTGAGACTCACCACGGGGCCCCACTCGCTGTAGCTGAGTGGCTTGTCCTCACCTCACCCTTGCGCCCAAACCAATGGAAAGTAGAGGGACCGTACCTTCGCCGTCCTAGCGGAGCTGGATGGGGAAGATGGAAGCTACCGTTCGCAGGGTTTGTTTGTTAATACCTCAAAATAGGAACCGGCTCCTAAGTCGTCGTCGTCCCCTACCTCATTATTGGCTTTGAAATATATTTCTATTTAATTATTGTGTGTTTTGGAGTTCCCTTTGTTCTTTGAATTTCTTAATGTACAATAATATGGCATTGCTTGTATTTTTCATCTACATACATATATCATATTCATATATAAAAAAGTAGTAATGACAAAAAAAAAAAAAAAAAAAAAAAAGAAAAAAAGTACAATATATGAGACAATAACACTATGTAATAGCATTTTTGCCCATTTTAAGGTTTCCAGAATAATATATATTAAATGTATATAAAATTTACTCATCGATAGTAATTAATGTACTAAATGAAACAATTGAACTATTTATTTATATATACATTTTTTAAACCAGGTTTCAAAATTATGAAAATTATTTGTTTATATCAAGTAATAGATTTATTACTCAAAGAAAAATTAACTACCCATGAAGAGAAGGTTTTCATTCATGGTTAGAATACAAAAATTAATTTTGACTCTTTGGTTTGTTTTTTTTTAAACAAAGCTACTTAAACAAAATAAGGTGTTATTTCAACTAAAAATATTCATGATTTTATTAATTTTAGACTCCAAATTGACTCCAAATTACAAAAACATTTACAAACCCTAAGATTTTATGAAAAACAGATATTTTTTTTTGAAGGAACAGTATATACATATATCCATTCTTTGTTACTTATGAAAGGTTGTACAATTTATGTGATCCCTCTATGAAAGAAGTCTTGACCTATGTAGACTACAATAATGTACATAGAGGAACAAGCCCTAAGGCAATTTGTAAATATGTTTGTGTTCAAATACCATGAGTTGAAGGGAGGAGAGATTGTCCTTATTTAAGGGATTCATGCTTTGCCTGTGAGGTTGAAAATTTGAATACAGCCATATCTTATCCATCACTGATGACCATCAGTTATTGATGGTTCATAAAAAACAGAGACGGAGTACAAGAATATTAATTAAACATAAATATATTATGTATATTTAGAAACAATGTTCAGTGAAAAAACAAAATGAAAAACCAAACAAAACATGTTTTGAATTGAATTTCTTTTTTCTCATAAACGACAGAACCTATGAAATTGAAATATTTCTGCAACTTTATTTACGGTTATAAACTTTATATTCCATTTACAGTCATCTACATATATATAGCAGTGTTACATTTCCAAGTTATTAATTAAAAAATCCAAGAGACTGAATGGGCTGACAATAATCCTAATATATGTATATATAACGATTAGACGTCAAATTTCCTCATGCATCTCCTACTAACTTTCACTAGTACACATACAAGTATTACACATGTGTTGCGCGATTATTGATTAATAATTTATGGACGAGACTAACTTTAATCTCTATATTTCAAGATAAATGGGCCGTTCACTACGTTGAAGCAGATGTTCTACAATTGCAACAGCCTCTAAAGGAGCCAATGTTCATGTTATTGGATGCATTGGTCCCTTGGGGCTTGTTCATCATGAGATGAAACGAGGAAGTTTCAAAAAGGATACAGACATGGAGTGGGTGCGTGAATGCTAAAGAAACGCAAAGGATGTATGTATATGGAGGGTCAGTAGTACTTGGTATTGATACTGCTCCGGCCACCTCCAGGATTGAAGATGTTTTGAATGAAGAAAGAAGTGTATTCAATTCACCAAATTTTAAGACTTGGGCCATACAGTCCTATGCTCAATCCAATTGAGCATATTTGGTCAATATTGAAAGCCTTTGTGAAAAGAGAGTTGAGAATATTTTAAATACTAAATTTAAAATGATTTAAGCATTTCGGAGCAAAGATCAAGAACAGCTCTTGAACAATGAATTGAAGAAGGAATAAATGAAATTACCTCAATGATTTGTAATAATTGTATTGCTAGCATCAAGAACCGTTTTGTAGATGTGATTAACTTTGTTGACATGAGTAATTTATTATTACGCTAAATTTTATGAATATTCTTCTTTAATATTTATTCCCATATTGAACTTTAAAAGGTATAGTAGATATTTGTTGATATTACACTAGAAAAAAGATTATAATTCCAAGATTTTTCAGGACAGGTGAGCAGCGTTCTTTCCATATCTCTTAAATTTCACCGATGATATAAAAAAATATATTGTATTATATTTGATAAACTTTTTTTTTAATTTTGCAAAACCTCATGGTACATTTTATTTTATCACATGAAACAAAAGGAATGCATGTAATTAATTATGTGTATATTGTTGGTACAGAAAAGTCATCGGAAATTTAAAAAAAAATAGATTTTATTTACTTCTCTGTAATCTTTTCCTCCCCATGCACAAATATCTCTCCTTCAGCATCATAATAGTAAAATGAATAAAATTGAAAATTGCGAAACTTGCAGTTACTGTAATTGGATCGGTGTAATTGTGTTATTATGTTCAGTACCTTCAAACTACTCACTTGAAATCAGTTATACCCTTATATATAAACAATTTGGGAAATTTTGTCTTCCCCATGTACTTCTCTCCCAGGGCCTAATGGTTGTGCAATGAATATTGCTGAAGTTGCAATTTTTGTGATTTGAACATATAGTTCGTTACAACCAACCCCGTTCTCCCCAAATTGCAGTATTTCAAATAATATCTTTGAAACATAGCAAGGAGAAAACTGGGGGTAAAAAAATTGTTATTATTCAGAACATGATATGAAAAAGAAAAGAAAATTTGGTGCATTGTTTAGTTCGGTAAATTGTAGGAAGAGGGCGAAACAAAATTATTATCAATTGATAAGGGTGTTTATAAGAAAAGGTTGCAGGATTATTATTGATTAATAATTTTATTATACATTCAAATGAAAATAAATCATTTCGCTGTTGATATAATTTAAATTTTGGGTCGACATAACAAGCGTTATACATAGGTCATAGAAAAGATGCATGTAAATTTATTTACACAGATTGAGCATTTAAAAGAAATGACGGAAATTTGTAAGTTGTACAGAGATAAATGAAAATTAATCGTCTTTGAAGAATAATTCTCTTTACAAAAATATATCGTTGAAAATAATACAAGGAATTAGAAAGAGAAAAGGTACGTCTTCATACTTCTTCGATGATGAAGTAAGGAGGTGGGGAGGTGTGAGCCAGTTAATCCCAGTGGTAGAGGAATTATTGTTAGGCGAGAATAGCACTGGCTACTCCGGTGTAGGCTAAAACGCCTCAACAGGTAAAAAAAGATGAAAATAATTTGTTTAAGAAACGAAATTGCACGTTAACTCCTTTTCTTAAAAAGTAGAGGACGAAGTTGTAAAGGAAAATACGTTGATGATTGATGAATATGAAATAAAGTCAAAATACCCGTTGATGACAAAATTGATTAATTTATAATATAGAATAATGTCATATTTTATTTTAAAATATTGTCAAATGTCAACCCATTGAGTACATTGATAGATCCCATTTAAAAAAAAGAGTAGACGCAGGAGAAAAAGAAACGCCGAGGCAAGCAAGAAGCAGAAAAACTTGACTAAAATTGGATAAAGAGAAGATTAATACGGAAGGGATTTAAAAAAAAAGAAGATAAATAAGTTAGATTCTAGATCGATAAGGAAACATAAGAAATTTATCATCAAAGTTTGAACGATTATTTCATATTTCAAATAATTGATGAATTAATGTAATAGAATTATAGAACTCCTGTATTACTCGAAGGGAATTTGATATTTTTGCATTATTCCAGATATGAGCAAAGGGACACCTTCAGCAACTAATTGATTTCCTTCCATACTGGCAAATAAAACATTGAAAGGAAGGAGCTAATTAGATCAAACGTCATTTCCTTTTTTTCTTTTTTTTTATATATATTTATGATTTTATTAGACTATAAAGGTAACAGATAATATTGATTATATCGAAAAAAGTCTTCTTTTTTTTTTGAATAGCTTTTGCCACACGGCAATTAATTAATCACTCACAACTTCGATAAATAAATAAATTTTTTATAAGTTTGAAACTCGAAAAATCTTATTTATAAATATTCTTATGTATGACAATAATGATTAACTTTCTATTGCATACTAATTTTAAAAGTGATTTTGATAAATTATACGAAAGTTTTTGACTTAAAAAGAGGTTGTGTGAGTACAAAAACATGAAAAGGTCCGTCATTATGTACATCGTATTTTCAATATGAAGAAGTTTATGACCTATTACGTTTTATTTTTATCAATGAATGAAGAAAAGTGCATTTACCAATCCTGTATAAAGTCCAGAAAATTATCAAAAATTTTGTCTTGGAGTTTTATGACCAGAATATATTTGAAAGGCAAACATTACCCCAATCTCTTTATGATTGTCCAGTTTAAGTTTTTTATGAGATGCTTTGATAAAAACAATTCATTGCTAGACAAGACAGGATATATCTATTTTGACAGGGGAATAATACTTTTTATGGGTAAAATATAACAATAAAAATAAAGAATTTATCGGAAAATTAATTTTGAAGTTATTTTTAAAGAAGATTCGTAATTTACAATAACAGTTCAATTATAGTTATTAATTTTTTTTTAATGGAAAGTCCTGGAAGAGCCCTGGAAATTTAAATATTACAGGAAAAAAAAATAGGAATAATTTACAAAATTAGGAAGAAAACGTAAATGCTCCCAATGATAATGATAATTAATTAATTAATGTATTGAACTTGGCTCTATTAATAAAAAGTAGAATGTAGTTTTCGGATCTTTTCATGTTTATGTACTCATCAAACCTCTTCTAAGCTTAAAAACTATTAATTTAATTACTTGGTACATTAAAAGTTTTCGATTAAAAGTTACCCATCAATATAAAAAATCATAAATGATAAAATCGGTTGTTTAATAATTGTTTTTATGTATGGTATAAAATAAGTATAACTATTTGGCAAATATATAATTAGGGCTCTTGGCCCGCAGTCAGTTTTGGAAAACATAATTTGGCCCACAAGTTATTAAGCGATGCTTATCTATGATATACTTAGTCAAAAAAAATACTTAGACCTTGAATGATGCTTACACATTAAATAAGGATACAAATGGTCACAAGGATACATATTACGTAAAGAGGTAAAATTAAATACTTGGATAAAAAAATAATAGTCTATTGGGGTTGTATAATGTAATATCATCGGATTTACTAATTAATATATTAATTTGTATGAACTTTGTACTGATTCTCCTGTTTGTTATTTATTTTGTTATTGTCTATTATGGGCAAGGATCGTATTACGACATAGATTTACTATTATAGATATGTATAATTTATGATATAAAAGGACTGGTAGAGTGTTAAGTTATTAAGGCATGACATCATGTGATATATCACTTGATGAGAAAGATCTAAAAAGAATAAGCAAGCTAGTGCTCAATCCAAACTGTATAAATATCAAGTGCAAAGAAATCTTTTTCGACCTTCAATTATTAATGCAATACACTTGTGTTACATTCAATTAATCAATTACTTATAACAGACAAAATGAAATAAATTGTTTAACATAAATATGTACATTACGTATAAAGCACCAAAATGATATTTTTATCAATTTTAGATTATGGTCAATTTACTGCCTAGCAAACCGTTCTATAAAAGTGTCCAAATCAAATGCTTTTGCAGGATTTTTTTTTCAATGCTGATAAACACTTACTTGTCATTATTAAACGTAAATGAGTTTAAACGAGTTTTAGAGTGGAAAACAGCTTTCAAATCCAGGAATACTAAATCGTAGACGAGCAACAATCTTACAAAAAGAATAAAGTTTAGAAAATATATCATTAAAGGAACATAGAAACACAAGAAAATCCATTCAGGTATGAGGAGTTTCTGTTCTATCAGCTATTCTGTAAATAAATGTGCAATTTGTTTTAATTCATCCTTAATGTCCATTTGATTCATAAACTTCAACAAACACAAATATCAGATGTCCATAAGGAAATTTTTAATCAAATGAATTTAAAGCCTTGAAACTTTCTCCAGAGGGAGGTGAAAGGAGCGAAATTAATTCTCCATACTTCAGGTTAGATGAGAGGAATGACATGATAACTGATAACATCCCAGAGACAGACTGGGCTAATAGTGAGACGGTTAAAATGACCATCAAGATGTACTCATTTGCTGTCAAAAGGACAAGGTTATAATATTCGAACTATAGTGCAATACTCAGTTGTTATTATCCACAGTTAAAAGGTGGATTTATTACACCGAATTAGGATTCGATAGAAACCCCAGTCATAAGATAAAATATAGCATTGAATTCTAAAATAAATCAATGAATATGTGCTGTAAAAGCGTTAATCAAACCTTAATTTGCAAATTGCAGTTCGGAAATTACTAGTTTGTGATAGATTTTATTAAATTGACTTGGATTTATCAATAGAAAGTCAAAAGTCAACATTAAAACGACTACAAGAACTTATTTACTATTAAACCCTTTTATTTGCTTTTTTATGTTTTTAATTCCTTACTGATCCCTATTCAATCCTTTAATATTTTATCTTGCTATGTAAATACCTAACTGATAAACAAAAACTTGGGTTATACTACCTTGGTACGTGCAGCATGATTATTTTTATCGTTTTTGTTCGAGTCAAAATCTAATACTAATACGGACTCGAATAAGTCGTGTATCAAAATAATATCCAACATAACTTTTTGTAAGATGTTATTATCTTAATCTTATTATGCATATGTAAATGTTCAGTAAATAGATTTAATAATGAATAAATATTGAATACAAATTTATGTATACATAATATAAGTTATATATTTTTGTCTACAAAAGATTAATTGTGCTGATACAGTGCCTTAACTATAGGGGATATTTTGAGGCTGTGACCTCAACTCAAACAAATATGTATATAGGTACAAAATATTGAAAATTTATTAACTTACAACTGCAGAATTGTTATATTTTTCTAATAATTCAGATCACATCCTATGATCTTGTCCTTAGTATTTATAATTTTTTTAAATTAATTATCCCTAGATTTATTAGATGAAGGTCTTGTTACTAGACTGTGTTGGTACAAGGACAGAGTGGATTTTTTATGTTTAGTTTTAAATATTATATATTAAGGAAAATGGGTTATCTTAATTACCGTATGGAACCTGTTACACTAGAATCTATACAGCTGCAGTAATAACTAACAGGTAGATTTATGAAAATTTGCAAATCTTTCAGGTCTAAGTCTTAAACTGGCATCAAATAAATAGTTTGAACATTTCAACTTTCAAATTGAAACAGAAAAGCCAAAAAAGGTCAAATCAAAATGAAACCTAAATGAGAAGATAGAAATGGTATCCTGCGACGGTTGGTACTTTAAAAATTTCAAAAAAGTGAATTTTAAAGAAAAAAAATTCAATTTAAAAAAATAAATAATATTTTTAGCTCGTTATAACATTTATTTTCTCTTTTTTTTTTTCAAAGTTGAAAGAAAGTGGTGCACAAAAGGAGAGTTTTTTTGCTACGTCTGCAATGGGTGAGAACTATTGAGAGGAAGGAGAGTGTTGAACGGTCAGTGAATTTACTGGGGTGGTATTTAAAAAATAAAGCTGGATAAAGACGTACTGATAATTAGAAATGTAAATAATATGCAAATGGAGTGTGTAAAATAAAAAAAAAGAGAAAATCATCAACCTGGTAACTCTGAGAATTTGATGAATGTTGAGAGGGAAGCAGCTTGAGCTGTCATGACGTTTTACGCAGCTACATGCTGCTATTCTCCTTTATATACATATACAAATGAAAGCATCAATAATAAATAATAACATTATGTATGTATACCATAGATGAGAGGCAGAAAATTAGCTCAAATTAATGTCAGGAAATTATATATTTTTAACTAATAATAATTATTATACGAGGACTTGAGCCCTTTTTGTTTACATTTTATTTGCTTTATTAACCTTAGTGCATGTATTCCTTCATGCGAGATCTTTACTATCAGGTAGATGTTCTCCCCTCAGTAATAAAGGGAAAATGATAACAGCATTGGAAAACAAAAAGTAGTGTTTACAAGTGCCAACTCCACAAAATCTCGAACGTAGCATTTTGCATATTATTTACAATCCTAAGTATTTAACGATACAATACACGCTTTTACCGAGTGTCATGCTGTCTCCATTTTAAGAACACTTGTGAAAATAAATGTTAAAGGATTAGACAGAGGATCACCAAACTTAATTGAAGCTATTAAATTATTTGGACTCTCATTATCGCTTTTATATTTTTTGATTTAATTTTTTAATCTATTAATGCTATAAAATATATGTGTACGTGTACATTTTGATTTCATTTGTCCATACCTTTTCAAGATCAATATGGGAATAAACAAGTTCAATATAAAATAAATAATATATAGAATAATATTTTATAACTTAATGACCGGTATGAAGAAAAAAGAGGATCAGGCACAGAAGAGAAGACATATTTTAGCTGCAAAGGAAGCAGCAAATGGTGATTGGAGAATCCTTGCTCAGACTCTTGGTATCTCTAAGACAAGTGCCTATATCTAGATGGATTTCAGAGGGTGAAAGAGTTGATGAAAGAGGGGGCAAACGTTATTTTAAGAGTAATGAAATTCATAAAAATTTTATTACTCAAGAAATTGAACGTAATCCCCGAATGACCTACAGGGGTTAGTTGATAATATTTTTGAAAAGTTCCAGCTTAGGATTTCAAAGCAGGCGGTGTCTACCCACATTGATTCTATGCTTTATTCTTTAAAAAATATTAGATTTGAACCCAAAAGATCTCATTCACATTGTTTAATAAACAAAAACGTAAAGATTTTGTTGAAGGCTTACATTCCTATCAGTCTCAAAATTTACCAATCTTGTTTATGGACGAGACTAACTTTAATCTCCATATTTCAAGATCAATGGGTCGTTCACTACGTGGAAACAGATGGTCTACAATTGCAACAGCCTCTATAGGGGCTAATGTTCATCTTATTGGATGCATTGGTCCCTTGGGGCTTGTTCATCATGAGGTGAAACGAGGAAGTTTCAAAAAGGATACAGACATGGAGTGGGTGCGTGAATGCTTTAGAAAAGAAAAGGATGTATGTATAGGGAGGGTCAGTAGTACTTGGTATTGATACTGCTCCGGCCACCTCCAGGTTTGAAGATGTTTTGAATGAAGAATGAAGTGTATTCAATTCACAAAATTTTAAGACTTGGGCCATACAGTCCTATGCTCAATCCAATTGAGCATATTTGGTCAATACTGAAAGCCTTTGTGAAAAAAGAATTAGGTAGAAAAATTGAGAATATTTTAAATACTGAATTTTAAATGATTTAAGCATTTCGGAGCAAAGATCAAAAACAGCTCTGGAACACTTAATTGAAGAAGGACTAAATGAAATTACCTCAATGATTTGTAATAATTGTATTGCTAGCATCAAGAACCGTTTTGTAGATGTGATTAATTTTGTTGACATGAGATTATAATAAATTTTTAGAATCATATAAAATTTCATGAATATTTATACCCATATTGAACTTGCTTATTCCCATATGGAACTTGAAAAGGTATAGAGGGTTTTTATTTAATGTTTATCTTTTACGATAGCTTTAATTCAAAAATTGTTCATAAGAATAATAAGAAAATTTTGGATTTTAAGAAAAGGATGAATAACGATAGAAATTTTGAAAATGAAATGGAAGAGAAAATGTTTTGAAGAAAGAAACTGAAATGATAGTTGCTTTAGGGTTTCTTTAATGCTATTAATGATGAAGGAAATTCAACTTTCTAAAGGAGATCGATTTCTGAAATAGTCAATTCGGCCCAATGATTTTACACAGGGTTAGTAATTGTTGAGAGAACTGATCTTGAAATAAATGAAGTGGCTTAATATATTGTTTCATAATAACTGAGCCTGAGCCTTTTCTGGGAGATCGAATTAGGACAGTTCTTCATTGTAATTGTTCCTAAAATTTCAATTACCTTTTTATAAATAAAACTATGATAATTGTCCTTAGAATGGACCATAGCTTTTAACGATATTTTTTTTTGCGATTTATGCTAGCATGATCAATGTTTCAGTAATAGGTTGGATATCCTTAGATAAACTGGAGCTAAAAAGTGAATAAACATCATTTTCATATGAAATCTTTCAGAAAAGAGAGTTCAAATAACGTTAAACCAACTTCAAGGTCTTCTTCAAGCATGGGTTTGTATAGAATTTGGATGATATCAGTATGATGAACACCGTGTTTTGGTTGCTTAACAAATTTGAATCAAACTGTCAATTTTTGACTAAATTTATTTAACTATAACTATCTTTTAGTACTTTAAAAGAAATACATTTTATAAAAAAAAGGTGCCACTGCAGCCTTACTTGTCCAAATAAAATCTAACTTTAACATAATTACTTGGTGAAATTATTTTGGAAAAAATACTGTAATTTTGATTAATGCTAATGAATATATATTTATGCATTTTGCAATGTTTATTATCATTTATAAATATATCAAGATCATGATTTTTCAACAATAATAATATGTTTTGTTTTTGTTTTTTTAGGTACCGTCAGGAATTTCATTCAAAACTGGACATTCATTGCAATAATTCCATAAAAGTATTAGGTGTTATTGTAACACTTTTGTATACATACATTTTCGTACAACCTCTTATTGCATTAAATTTTAATTTAGTCATATGCTATTATTAATTAATAATGCACAATAGGGTTGACCAAAAAGCAAAAAAAAAAAAAAAATAATAATTGGATATGGCTATTTTTAAATAATTAAATAGAGATAATTAAATTTACAACCCTAATTTCAAATGGATCAGAATACGTCTTACACTGCCGACATTAAATTTAAATTATATTCGAATATTGTACCTCAATTTTTAATTTTTTCCACTATATTGATTATTGAATAAATGTTAAGTTCAACTTAAATTAAGAATGTGTCTATGTATTAAATTTATAAATAGATTTTAACAAATTTATATAATACGAGTATATTTCATTAAGCCTAAAAATAGTGTTCCTGAATATTTGCACTCCGCATATAATTAGTATTAATTGAATAACTTATTTTTGTTATTCTTATTTAATTAGAGCTTTAATTAATGAGAGTGACCCTACTATAAATATATATGTATATATGAATATCAAATACCCATTTGACCTTCGAATGAGAAGTCTTTTTATAATATTTGACGAACTTTTTGTCATGATATTTAGTCCCTCAAAAGTACAGGGGTAGAAAAATTGAAAATAAATTACTTGCTAGGTTGAAAAAATATAAATATTCTAGAACATTACTGGATAGAATTGTATGAGCAAAACATTGAGACGATGGTTTTGCCACTATTTTAGTCAATTTAAAATAAAAAAAAACCTTTGATTCTTATATATTAGCTTTCTCCTTCATCAGTTTAATCAACTAATCCCGAGATTTTCAGGACAGGTGAGCAGTGTTTCTCCCATATCTCTTGAATTTCCCGTATCATATAAAAAAAATATATTGTATTTGAGAAACTTTTATTTTATTTTGCAGAGCATATCACTTCACAATATTTGGAAACAACATGAAACAAAATGAATACATGTAATTTATTATATACGTATATGTATATTGTTGGTGGAGAGAAGTCATCGAAAATTTAAAAAAAGAATACATATTTGAAGAAATAGTTTTGAGTATATGATAAATGAATTTTATTCCATGACAAACCATATAAAATTAATGAACGAGTAGAATATTTTTTGACGTAAAACAATTTCACATAAAGAGTAAATCCCTGGATCTTAGAAACACATTCATATATGGTTCAAGCCTGATTAGAATTAAGTTATAATACTAACACTAACGCTAATAAATGAATATGAAGGATTTAATAATGCTATTGTAATTATTATTCAAATATTTGGTGATATAAGAAATGAATGAAACAAAGATAAATGTAATTAAAGTTAACACTTTTTACATGATTTTTTACAAAAGTTTCGGATAAACCTATATCTGCAAAAGTTCGTAAGTTTAGAGCAGCTCTCATCACCAAGATTATTCTCACAAACTGAAAAGTACAAAATAAGAAAAAAAGTTTTTCATATACCATTAATTGAAAATAAAATAAAAAAGCATACCGCAATTGAAACATGTCTTTTTACAGTATTTGTTAATGTACCAATGCCTTCCACAATAAAATTTGTAGCGGTTACACCTCCTAAATCTGTCAACACAGGCTACAAAAAGAAGAAGGTCTCATTAAAAGTCTTTTTAAAGTTAGTTAGGAAATAGTACTTACGTTTAGAAGTTGAAGCTGGAGTTGTGGTAGGAGCTGAGGTTGTGGCAACACCTTGACATTCATAGGCCATTTTGATTTTTTGAACATCCAAATTACTCATTCCACTTCTGCTAGGAGGGCGTACACTTGTTGCCTTTTTCAATGTTATTGTGTTTTGACCATTATTTGTAAAGCTATAAGAATGAAATTAGCAATGAATGTTTTTTTGGTGTCTTTTTGAAAAAAAAAAAAATTCACTATTTAAGTCCATAGTGCATAACAGATCCATAATCATAGGCTACTCCAAAGGTTGAACCTCTAAATCCGGCATAACAATTGTCGGATTGATCAATGCCTACTCTTCCACAGTATGGAATTGTAGCAGCTTCATTCTCTCCGAGAGCTCGCCAAAAGTTGCCATAGGTTCCTTTTTGAATATTGGCCCAGTTAATTGCAACATATTCATCTCGATCAGGTCTCGTTTGTTCATGAGCAAATCCAAGGATGTGAAGAAGTACATGAACAATAGTGCCCAATCTCTATAAGTTTAATTAATAACGGAGTTATTTCTTTATGAAATTATTGTTTTGTGCTCATACCAGACAGCAAGGGCTTTGTAAGTGTACGACACTTCTGGATCTCCGAGTATTGTAGCCAAGATTAGCAAAGCATCCTCTCTCGCCGGTATAGATATCCACATAATTTTTTTGATTTGTTCTTGGAACAAATTTTACACATGTTCGTTCTGAGATGTGCTGTATAGCACTCAGGATGACTTGTCTATCACTTGAAGAAAAACTTGAACTGATTGTGTATGGAACAATTCCATTGGGCCATCGGTTACTTCGTCCTCCAATAAAGTTCCTTGAATACATAGCGGCTCTGTCATGATCATCCACCAATACTCTACAGCTGTCCTCGTCGAAAACACTTTCCTGACTCAAACAAACTGTAAAGAAGATTTGGAGGAATACAATTGCAATCAAAGATTTTGCCATGTTTACACATTCATGATGCTTTAAACTCTTTAATCATGAATATTTATACAAATTTCCTCCTTTGTTGCATACTTTGACACTTGTTTTCCAATATTATAAAGTACCTTTAGTCCTAACAATATAATTAGATGTAGATTAAATCCATTGAAAAAGATAAAAATAAATAAGTTCCTTGTTACTAAAAATAGGAAAATGTATCCAATATGAATCATCGAACATCTTTTAAAAGGATTGATTGTAAAAATATACCATACACGTATCCTGGAATATTTATGCTCCTATCAATAGATGCGATAAAACTTCAAACAAGTGAGTTATTGAAGATCATTGATGGAGTTTCAACCTTTCACACTTCAATTAAAGGAGAACATATTACTATAATTATATTAAATTAATTCATCAATTTTGAAATTTGAAATAATTGCTCAACAAGAGAGATTTGGAATGAATATCCAAAAACCCTCAGGTAGACCCAATAACTGAAATTGTTTGTTAAAAGACTTTAACAATATAAAAACACAACAAATCTCATGACTTGAGAGTTTCACCTCATGTATAAAACTTGTTTTCTCAAGCCAAAATTAAATTAAGTCTCTTATCTCTCTTATACATTATCAAAGTGATTCATTTTCATTTGAATTCTGTAAGAAATGTTTGTAATCAATATCTGTCAATAGGATTTATATTCAGAAACGAGGAAGAGTTGACTTGTTGAGGAATAAATTCAAGAAATTCAAGAAAAAATCTCTTTGTTCTTCATTTACAAGATCTGGAGCAATTGATGTATCCTCAACCCTATTGTGGATGCTCCACGAGGTCAGAAGGTCCACTTATTCGAAAGATCCATCCAAATCACCTATAAATCAAAAAAATCAAACCAACAATTTCTTTTGCTCCCTTCATTTTTGTATCTCCCCAATTCAAAGAGACTACATAGGTCATGAAAGGACTCTTTAACTCCCATATGTGATTTTTACACCGAATAAATCAAACGAGAAAAGATACGCTCTCTGAAGAAATTTGGGTTTATTTCTACAAGTATACTTAGTATGTATGTAGCCATTTGAAGAAAAGATCAAACTAAATTCATTCTCATAATGTGATATCAAATTATTGGCTCCAAAATGATCCATTTGGTTATTTAAGACTTATTTAATAAGTACTTATCATTACATAAAACGCAACATTGAGTTTATATTCAAAACATATACTATTCAGAATAGTCATATATTTTCAAAAAGAAATTGAAAGCATTACGCTTTAAACATGCTTACACCTATTAAAGTTCGTTGTCAACGGAAGTAATTAAAATATTCATATTATTTGCATGGAATTAATTCATTTTTAATATCAAATACACTACGGTGTGACGCTAATTCTTAAGAAAATATTTATGTCAATGATTGAAAAATAAAGGTATACTTTAGAAGAGTTTCAGAGGTTCCTTATTGGTTATAAATTTATAAAAATTGACATATAATATTTTCCAAATGCAATCATATGTTATTTATTTTATTTTATAATTCCTTATTATTATATTAGTAATTTATCGTCAAAAATACTAATTCATTTGTTTCATAAATTATTATCTTTGATTTAAGACGGAATAAAAGTTAAAGGAATTCTTTAAACACCATCCTTGTTAGTTCTTAATTATTGGATACATTTTAATTTACAAGTCTTCGATCCAATTTTATTAGAAAGAAAAAATTGACGCATCTTTGCTTTTTTCGAAATTTAATCCAGAATTTTTTTTTTGGTAGATTTCCTAGCAGAATTCAATCTATCAAAACAGACAGTGAGTGATTCATAAAGTTATGTGTATTTTATGTTTGAAAAGGACACTTTTATATCATTCATATTAAAACGAGTATTTCAGTCTTGTTCATATTAATTTTCAAACAAGACTTTTTTCTAAATGCAGAAAAAAACGTAAGTAACGTTCTGAAACGATGTCAGAATGTCTCAAAGTGTTTCCTTTATAAATATTGACACATCATTAGCTTTAAAAAGTATCTTACTGCTTGATTATTGTAACTGTGAGTTCTTTCATGTTAGTATTGACACTTATCGTATTATAAGGTTGGAGTTGATTGAAATGATGAAGGAGAAAGCTAATATATAAGATTCAAAGGATTTTTTTATTTTAAATTGACTAAAATAGTGGCAAAACCATCGTCTCAATGTTTTGCTAATACAATTGTATCCTGTAATGTTCTAGAATATTTATATTTTTTCAACCTAGCAAGTAATTTATTTTCAATTTTTCTACCCGTGTACTTTTGAGAAACTAAATATCCTTGACAAAAAATTCGTCAAATATTATACATAAAAAGACGGCAAAGACGTATACAGATATAAACTGCTTTGTATTTGTTTCTACATTGTTAAACAAGGCTCTTATTTATTCCTTCGATACAGTTGTACATGATTCCATCCTTTATTTGTAGAAATATTGCTAACCAATCAGAACGAGATGATTCTGATAGAATAAAGTGTGATTAGCCAGCAATTCAAAAAGGTGACGTTTATATATGTATATATATTATAAGTATCCATATGATCATAATCCATCCTAATTAAAAATCTCATCTCTTCGTATTCGCACTTTAATATACTTACTAGTGAAAACTCCTCAATTGATGACAGATTTTTATCTTTTCAGGTTATACCAACGTAAAGAGTTCAGAAATTTTTTTTCACCTCCTCCTCATTTAAAACTTAGCATAGTAAATAATTTTGTTAAAAAAATGGCAAAAGACGATTCCGAAGGTTTTAAATATCTATGTAAGAAATGTTCTTATATGAGCAACACCAAAATGAAAGAAGGTATATCTGTGGGCCCAAAGATAATAAAAGTAATTTATGATATTGACTTTGAAGACACTCTTACAACAACAGAAAAAAACTTTGTGTCTTTGAAATTATTTTTGTAATTTTATCATCCATGATATTACTTTTAAATTAAAATACTAAATATCTTAAAAAAATATAATAAATCAATGAATTTGTCCAGAATACGATGGACTTACAAGAAATTAATTTATCGTTAACAAAGGATGTTCATGATTATTCCTTGTTCTCCACTTTAGGTATGAACAGTGATGTAAAAAACGGCGATTTTTAAGCGTGTGAGTAGTTCTCAAAATGCCTGTTAGTTGAAACCCTACATAATATTCTTTCATCATTCATAAATCATCAAGCTGTTTTCCTTTTCCTTTTGACATAATAATTCTTATTATATGTATATTATATTATCTATTATAAAAGTTACGATAATATCACACAACCTTTCCTTCAATTTTGGTTGAAAACTTTCTTAAAATTAAAGACTCTCGAAAAAGTGACTTTATGGAAAAAAAAATGCTCGAACTAAAATATTTACACTTTTATCTTATAAAATGCTTCATTTGCTGACATTTTTAGTATTTTAGATCCGTCGTAGCAATATAAGCAATGATATGGGATTAAATTGGCTTCTGAGATAAATGTGGAAATTAGTAATTTTATAGAAAAAAAATTCAATTTAAAAAAAAAATTAATATTTTTAGCCCGGTATAACATTTATTTTCTCATTTCTTTTTCAAAGTTGAAAAAAAGTGGTGCGTAAAAGGAGAGTTTTTTTTTGCTATGTCTGGTTTGAGTAAGAGCTATTGAGAGGAAGGAGAGTGTTGAACGGTCTGTGAATTTACTAGGGCAGTATTTATAAATTTAAGCAAATAAAGCTGGATAAAGACGTACTACTAATGCTTTGAGAAGTCTAAATATACTTCTAGTATTTAAAATATTTCCCTGGATTTCTCCATATATGAAATTCTTTCACTATGGCTATTGTAAATCTCCAATTTTGATGGAATCCTATTTTTGATGATCATCAAATCCCTATAAACAAAATAATACTGGAAATAGGAATTTGTACTTGAATGACTTTTCATTTGAATTTTTTTTCACAAAGCGAGTGGCTAAAGTATATTTTTCCATGTTTTTTTTGTTGTTCTCACAATTCCTTTTAATTATTTCAGAAAGAGTTATTTATCTTAAGTTCAAATTTAATAATCATCGTGATTGGACGTGGAAAATAACCAAAAAGTTAGCAAGCTCAGTAAAATAATCCCAAACAAACTACTCCAAGCGCCCAGACATTATCAACATCTTATAAGTAAATATTTTTTACCCATCCAATTGTGACTCCGATCAGCATGTTAAATATCATAAATATAAAATTGAGCACTTGAGACACTTTTTATTGGACTTGAACTCGTCATACCAGGAGAAATTTTCCAAAAATCAGGGAGAAAACTGAAATACCTCAGCTGATCTACAGCTGGCTACTCCCCTGCTCGGAACCATATGAGCTCCGTGTTGTAATCATATGGGATTAGACTGGTCTCGGAAGGGAAATAATTTGCATACAGAATCTTACAAACTCTTTTATTCTTCAAATCTTCTTTAAATTTTAATAATGAACAAGTGAGGAAATACTTGGGTTCATAAAAACTAACAAAAAACAAAACAATAAGACTTCCGGCCCAGACGGTTGTCTGTATTAATTTCATGCAAAATCAACACCGAAGTTAGCACCACTTCTATACAAAACCATGTTGAATGGGAGATTTGAAAGATATAAAACAATGGAAAACTAATATCAAAAAGTTACAAAGATCCTTGTATCATCAATAACCTAAGTCTATGTTGAATACAACCTATACAATCTGAAAAGTTGTTTCGGCAAAGAGAATGCAAAAATTACTGCCTTATATTGTTCATAAATCTCAAGAATGTTTTTATCAGGGGGGATTTTGTGAAGATGTTGTACGTGAAATAATAGAGAGGTAGAGGGAAAAACCCTATCAGTCATGGCGGTTGATTTTAAAAAAGCATTCGACAGTATCTTAGATTATCACATTATTCTAAGCTTAGCGAGGTATGGCATTGGGGATAATTTCGTCAGAATGGTGGTAGTGGGCCTTTCTAATCTCCACATAATCTAGGTCAGCTATAGAAATAGCATTGAAATGAACAGAGGATGTACATAGACGAGGTAACCTAATCGCAAATAGTATTTTTATCCTTACACTAAATCCTTTTCTATATAAAAGAGGTTCATGCTTCCAAATTTCTTTGGGGGGGGGGGGGGAGTGCTATGTGTGAGGAGTACAGAGCTCAAAGTTGGAGCTTTTACGAATGACTTAGGTAATACTTATCCATGGGCTAGATATTATTTTTATCTGAGTTTCCAACTTTTTTAACATCTGATTTATCATAAACAAAAGGGATTGTAAACATTTATCTTTCTAAAGGACTAGGTATGTGGATTATGTAGAATAAAATCAAAGTAAGTGACATTCAATGAAATAATACTAGACAGCATACCCAAGTATTTTCAATCATAAAGGTTATAAAATATACACCCATGATGCTCACCAGTAAGTAGACAATAGACATGTATGTAATTGGGAACCTTGGAAAACAATATGGACTCCATTTTCCAAATAATTTTGAAACCTGTTTGTTAAATAATCGAGTCTAAATATTCATATTCGGAAGATGCTTTTTCACCTGACCATTCTGAAGAAACTTGATCTTTTATTTTTTTTCTCGTGTTTTTGTTATTTAAGAGTAGATTTACGGATTGATTAAAGCATTTGAACGAGAAGACAGAGCTTTGTTCATAAAAACATTTTTCTATGTATAGTTGAATTTTACATTTATCAAATTTTCAAAGATAAACATGGCGTGTTTTAAAGATTTTATGGAATATTTTGTATTTTTTCTTCAAGTTAAATTGTAAAATTTAGTTAAAGATGTAAGATTTCTATACGAAATGTGATAATAATAACATATATGTACTTATTTGTGGATATTTTTATAATCTGTTATTTGAACTCATTGACATAAATATTTTCTTAAGAATTAGCGTCACACCTTAGTGTATTTGATATTAAAAATGAATTAATTCCATGCAAATAATATGAATATTTTAATTACTTCCAGTTGACAACGAACTTTAATAGGTGTAAGCATGTTTAAAGCGTAATGCTTTCAATTTATTATTTTATAATAAATATTAATTATATTAACTGTAGAATTTAAGATTTTTGGGGTGTTTCCCTGGATTCCCTCACTACTGAGATAATTTCAATATGGTCATTGTATATCTCCAATTTTGTTGGAGTCCGGGTTCCATCTGACGATCATCGAATCCCTCATCCCCTTCATCGTATTTAAAGAACTTGCTATCGTGGATTATGGATTATGTTGACACTTTCTTCAGTTACATATATCTCTTGTTCCTCTCAATCACATGCAGACATTTACTTTTGGGGGATTGAAGTGTAATAACAGGGCATGATGGAAGAGATATCCTTTCGCTAAACTTATTTCTTAATCTTGAACAATTTTTCTTTACTTTCAAATACCGTTGTATGAAGGATCGGATTTTTCAATATAGAAAAGGAAATTAACTAACTCAATGTTGAGTTGGACATTGAAGGAAACAAGTGTCTTGGTCTCATTAGTGATGAAATTAAATGTATCAGGATTGTCTCAATTATGTCCCTTGAATAAATTTCTATATTTATCTCGTGATTATGACCTTGAACGTGTTGTATAATTTTTAACTTTCTCATGGCTTCTGTCCCCAATTTCATTTTGACATCATTTCACTAAACTAGGATCTTCGTTATGATTTTAAAGTTTTTCATTTCCGTTATCAACGATCAAGGATTTCATGCATACTCGATTAGATAATTTATTTACTCTTTCTTTATGAATAAATTTATTAAATTGTTAATCGTTTATTAATTAAATTATCGACATCCCTCACAACATTTACATTTGAGGCTTAATCTTACTTTGAGTTGAAATTATTTTGTTCTAATTTGAGTTTCTATATATATTTTGTGTATATATTATATTAATGTATAATTTAATATTTATATTTAGTTTCGAATTTATTTAAAATCTTAATAAAATTATATTAGATTGTTTCATACTGGAGTAATTTTAGAGTCAAATTTAGCTACTTCGCCGGAGGAATGGGCTCAAGGAGTTATTTGGATTGCACTTCTTGCATATACTACCCATTTTCAAGGTTTCTAGTCGAAAAGAATACAATCATTAAGGTTAATAAAGCAAATAAAATGTAAACAAAAGGGGCTCAAGTCTTCGTATAGTTATTATTAGTTAAAAATATATAATTTCCTGACATTAATTTGAGTTAATTTTTTTTCCTCTCATCTTTGTTATTATTTATTGTTGTATATATAAAGGGAATTACAAGAAAAATCAAATCACTTAACTAATATTTTGGCTACTTACAAAAAGTTGTAATAAATGCGGGGATAACAGAGGACTCACATTGAATAAATTAGTCTTAGCTGGTTGAAATTTATTACTTTTAATAACCAAGCTAATTTTACACTCTTACATCTTCTTCTTAAACAATTTCATTGAGAATGCATCCGTAAAAGACTATCAAAAGAAGCAAAGGATTATTATATTCTCTAATAAATATTAGTTTACGACTTACTAGTCAAAAATATATAACTTCAATCTGGAAATGATATTGAATTTATTCCGTTTCATTTACTTTTTCTTTCATTTATGTCTTTATGGTGTCCAGTAAATTCATCGACATCAATTCATCGATAGGTAAACTCACCAATGATCAATTCATCGATGGATAAAAGTCATCGACCATCAATTCATTGACTTTTTGCTCCCAATGGATACTTTCAACAGCTGAGAGCAAATTTGTTTTGGCAGGGTTTCTCACTTACACACCGACCAGATTAAGATATTAAGATTATATAAAGAAATTTCGTGCATAAAATAGCAAAAATTACTATTTTAATTGCATATTTAGGACTTGTATTTCGGGAAATATAGAAATAAAAAATGTACAACAACCAACTTTGAAACTCTTACAAGAACTGTAGATTAATTTTTTTTAGATTTGCGAATTGAGCGGAGCAAAAACAATGGTATAGAATAAGGTGCATTTCTATCAGATTTAATAAGATTTAAAATAATTTTTAATAGATGTAAACTTGACGAATGTAAAGAAGCACTAAAATAGGAAACGACAAATTACAATTAAAAGCAACTAGAGCATCTGACCAGAGGCAGGAATAGTTATACACGAATTTACGCTATATAGACAGTTCAAAGTATTCATTGGGGATGGAAGGGGGGGTGGGAGGGTAACATCTCCATCTTCAAATTGAGATAGCTCCCTGACAAAGGTCGTATCGGCTTTCTTTCTTTTGCACCTGACCCGTCTTAATCTTCTGCGTCCTTTGGGCTTTGAAATTTTCAAAAAAACAACTAATCCTTCATGGAGAAAAGGCTGGTCTAACACGATTTGGGTGTTATTTTTTAGCCGGGGTAACACAATTTTCCTTTATATTTTCCTTCTAATTCGTTTTGCTACGAAAAAGGAGGGTTTTTTTTATTACTTTAAAGGGGAATTGATTGAGATTAGAGCAACATGAATTTATTTATGTACAATTGACCCTTTTTATTTAGGAAAAGTGGTTTTTTTTTCGGAATTCGGGCCCAATAAAAAGGAGTAAAAAAAAAATTATTCACGTCGTTCGCCAGGTGTTGCCAGGGTGGCTGGCAATGAGGGTCGGAATGAGGAAGATAGTGGCAGCAGGTGGTGCAAAATCGGAAAAAGGTCTTTAACTAATTGGCTTACTAGGGCAGTACTAAGTAGAAAGGAATCAACGCATTGAATGGAAAAACTACAAATAAAAATGAAAGAATGGACGGTCTTTATGGAGGGCAGATACTCCTTCATATCAAGGATGGTCTTTATGGAGGGCAAAAAAAAAGAAGTGCTTAGCATGAAAGGTAAAAGAAAAAGGAAGGGAAAAACCCTTCTGTTTCACGGAAAAGGGAGGTGTTACTCCAACTATATAGTGAAAATCTTAATAGAGGGAGAAAAAAGTCGATGAATATACAAATCTATGAATTGATACAATGTCCGTTGATTTGGATAAACTGTTTTTCTAGATGTACTTTATTTCGAAGATAGCTGATGGGACAGAAACTCCCAACACTTGAATGGATTTTCCTGAGTTTCTATGCCCCTTTAATGATATATTTTCTCAACTTTATCTGAACTCATTTACGTTCTATAACGACAAATGAGCCTTTATCACACATAAGTGTCCTCAGTATCGAAAAGAAGCCTTCAAAAGCACTTGATTTGGGCATTTTTATAGAACAACTTACTAGGCAGGGGAATGACCATAACCTAAAATTCTGGTGCTGTATACGTTGTGTTATAATTTTTTTGTTTACAATTTATTTCATTTTGTCTATTATAAGTAATTGACTAGTTGAATGTAACACAAGTTTATTTAACGTACACAAAAGCTGAGCCAGGATCAAGCGAAAAGGGTATTATGAAGTTAAATTCTCGTTTGCAGCAATTAATTGCAAATAATGGAGCTTTTCTGGCCTAAATCCGATGTTTGTATCTTCTTTATCAATGTATTTTACTTTAAAGCACTAAAGATCTGTTTGTCTGACACTGCTTCTTGCATTTGCTGCTGTCTGAGTGATGTTTAGTTATTTTCTTTGATAATTGGGAAATCATTTAATTTAGAATTATATTTTTGTTCATGCACTACTGTATATAATGAATATTTTGTCTCAAAACTAAAGAAAACAGGCTTTCTACTCCTCAAATGATATAACTTATTACTTATAGACATATCACATTCAGTTAATGAAATTTAACTATTTATTGGTATTAAATATGAACTAGATACGGTTAATGTCCCTCTTGGTTTTTGAATATTTAAATTTGTCTTTGATTTCAATACATCTGAAAATAGTGTATAAACATTTATGCAAGATCCGTGAAAAGCATATTTATCTTTATATATTTAACCAACTGAACACGAGACAAAAGTCCCACATGAAATATGTAGGTTCTATCCTAAAAATAAAATCTACTCAATGTCGAATATCAGATTTAAATGTATACAAAATTTGTTACATTATTCATTGCTAATACTGTTTCAATTACTTAACAGATAATGTAATTTGCAATATTTATCTGAACAATATGAAATAGTAATAATAAATAGGTACATGCAAAAATCAATTTATTTGACATTGATAATTTTATGCATATTGAGTAGATATGATTTTGCTCTATGTGAAAAAATCATTTGGTATGTAGTTTGTGGCCTTAACCACAAGAAATATTCCTTGGGTCTTTAATGATTAACTTTCAATATCAATTATTAGATGTGCAAAGTCTTATTTATACTTGTTTTTTATTAATCTAGAAAAGTTAAATCTTATAGAGATTTTAAACTACACATTTTAGTTTAAAATTACTTTCCTAGAAAAAGATCATTAGCTTACAACAAAGCATAGATATAAAAAAGCCCTAAATATAATAAAAATGATATCAAAACATCAATAAGATAGCATATAAAATAGCACAAGAAGAAAGAAATAAGTCTTGGCAAGGAGAAAATTGGGGGTAAAAATTGTTTATTATTCAGATAATGACAAGAAAAGAAAAAAACAACTTGGCAATATTGACTAGACCAGAAATTTGTGGGAGTTTATAAGGAAAGGTTGCGCGGTTATTGATTATAAAATTTTCTTAAGCATTCAAATGAAAATAAATCATTTCGGTATAGATATAATTTAAATGTTGGGTCGAGATAACAAGCTTTAAACAAAGGGCATAGAAACGATGCATGCAAATTTATTTACACAGATTGAGCATTTAAAAGAAATAAATATATTTTCCATGACGGAAATTTTCAAGCTGTACATAGATAAATTGAAAATTAATCGTCTTTGAAGAATGATTTTCTTCACAAAATATCGTTGAATATAATACAAGAAATTAGAAAGAGAAAAAGTGTGTCTATATGAATACGTCTTCGATGATGAAGTAAGGAGGTGGGGAGGTGTGAGCCGGTTAATCCCAGTGGTAGAGGAATTATTGTTAGGCGAGAATAGCACTCACTAGTACGGTGTATGCTAAGACTCACCAGACAGGTAAAAAAGATGAAAATAATTTCTTCAAGAAATGAAATTGTACGTTAACTCCTTTTCTTAAAAAGTAGGGGCCGAAGCTGAGTCAGAAGTTGTAAAGGAGAATACGTTGATGATTGATGAATATAAAATAAAGTAAAAATACCCGTTGATGACAAAATTGATTTATTTATAAAATAGAATTATGGTCATACATTATTTTAAATTGTTGTCAAATGTCAACCCATTGAGTACATTCAAAGATCCAATTTAAAAAAAAGAGTAGACGCAGGAGAAAAAATAACGCCAAGGCAAGCTAGAAGCAGAAAAACTTGGCTGAAATTGTATAAGGAGAAGATTAATACTTCAAGATTAATAATTTAAAAAAAAAGATAAATAAGTTAGATTCTAGATCGATAAGGAAACATAAGAAATTTATCATCAAAGTTTGAACGATTATTTCATATTTCAAAAAATTGATGAATTAATGTAATAGAATTATGTATAGTACTCCTGTATTACTCGAAGGGAATTTGATATTTTTGCATTATTCCAGATATAAGCAAAGGAACACCTTCAGCAACTAATTGATTTCCTTCCATACTGACAAATACAACATTGAAAGGAAGGAATTAATTTGGTAATGTTTTATTTCCTCACAATATGTATAAAAATATCTTTTAATAACACTTGTTTTGGAAATGGCTACAAGCCAAATATATACAATAGCTTCAAGAAAGAAAACACCGTTTTTCAGATAAAATTATCGAAAACCTTTATGAATCAACTTTAAACAAATTATTCTTACTTTGCATATTTAAAAAATATGGAAAAATGTGCAAAAGCATAATTATATTTTTTGTATATCATTAGAATATTATAAATACATTGCACACGGCAATTGTAAACAATATTGACACTTTTTGTAGTTCTCATCCACTTTTTATATAATAAATGGTGAAAAAATATTATTTTTCTTTTAAAATTTATTCACTAAATGTATTATTTTTTTATAATATCGTCAGATTTGAATCATCGTACTTGACAATCGTGATACTGATTAATCGCATACAATTTAAGTAAATAAATGATTTTTTTAAACGTTTTAAAGTCGAAAAGTCTTAATAATAAACATTCTTACGTTTTACATATAATTAAATAATTTTGAAATTTTCATCAAATTTGTTTGGGATATTTAGTTGAGCCATGATTTTATTGTTTTACGTCAACAAGGTTTAGCTCCTGGGCAATCAAAGCAGTGCTTACAACAGTTCGATATTTCATTTTTACTACTCCTAGTATTTAAATTGGATTTTACTCAATCTGAACTTTTTGTTAAAGACTCGCAACTTGACTTGTAGTCCTATCAGGGATATAAAACTTGACTTGAGCCTAAAGATTCAAGGCTTGACATGTAACCTACTTACAAAAAATTGTCTCGTGAGCATCTCTAAATATAAAATATTAAGTACAATATACGAGACAATAACACCATGTACTAATAGCATTTTTGCCCATTTGAAGGTTTCCAGAATAATAAAATTTTCCTAAATAAAAGTACATATGAATGTTTTTGTGGATCATTGTCTCCAATGAAATATTAATATACGTATGTATATATAATCTTGGAAATGTCCTATGAAATTTCAACTCCTCTTTTTTTCCTTCCTCTGGGTGCTTCCTCAGCAGCCAAAACCGCCAAAACCGCCTGACTCTCCTTGGTGTTTCTTTTATTTGTGTAAGTGCTGCAGGGAGAGGACGTCATCAAAACAATGAAAAAAATAGTAGAGGGACCGTAGCTTCGCCGTCCTAGCGGAGCTGGATGGGGGAGGATGGAAGCTACCCTTAGCAGGGCTTGTTTGTTAATACCTCAAAATAGGAACCGGCTCCTAAAGTCGTCTTCCCACCCCCTACCTCATTATTTGTTTTGAAATATATTTCTACATAGAATATTACATATTTATTCTCCTTCATTAATTAATTATTGGATGTTTTGGAGTTCCCTTTGTTCTTTGAATTTCTTAATGTAAAGTAATAATATGGCATTGCTTGTATATTGCTTGTATTTTTCATGTAAAAAAGTAATAATAATAAGAAGGGAAAAAATTAAGCATATAAAATAGCACAAGACGAAAGAAAGAAAAATCATAGCAAGGACAAAATTGGAAGAAGTTATAAATTGTTTATATTGTTTATTGTATATATTGACTAGGCCATAAATTAGAAGGAAGAGGGCAGAACAAAGATTATTGATACATGATAATTTATCAATTAATAAGGGAGTTGATACGACTAATTCTTTTTTCTAAAGTATTCAAATGAAAATAAATCATTTCGCTATTGATATAATTTAAATTTCGGGTCGAGATAACAAGCTTTAAACAAATGTCATGCAATTTAATTTAGACAGATTGAGCATTTGGGAGAAATAAGATTTATTTTCCATTACGGAAATTTGTAAGATGTACAGAGATAAATGAACATGACTCGTCTTTAAAAAATGATTTTCTTCACAAAATATCGATGAATATAATACAAGAAATTAGAAAGAGAAAAAGTGTGTCTATATGAATACGTCTTCGATGGACGATGAAGTAAGGAGGTGGGGAGGTGTGAGCCGGTTAATCAAATTAGAAAAAGAAAAGGTGCGTCTATATGCGTCTTGGAAGAAGGAAGGAAGTCTTGAGGTGTAGGCCGGTTAATCCCTGAAGTGGAAGAATGTGGCTCAGGCGAGAATAGGACAAGCTACCACGGTGCAGGCTAAGACGCACCAGAAATTAGAAAGAGAAAAGGTGCATCTATATACGTCTTCGATGGACGATGAAGTAAGGAGGTGGGGAGGTGTGAGCCGGTTAATCCTTGAAGTGGAAGAATGTGGCTCAGGCGAGAATAGCACAAGCTACCACACTGCAGGCTAAGACGCACCAGAGAGGTAAAAAAAGATGAAAATTATGTCTTCAAGAATCGAAATTGCACGTTAACTCCTTTTCTTAAAAAGTAGGTAAGTTGTGAAGGAAAATACGCTGATGATTGATGAATACAAAATAAAATAAAAATACCCGTTGATGATAAAGTTGATTAATAAGATATAATCAGAATCGTATTTTATTCAATATTGAAAGATCCCATTTAAAAAAAAAAAAATAGACGTAGGAGGAAGAGAAATGCTAGGGCAAGCTAGAAACAGAAAAACTTGGCTCAAAGGTAATACAATTAAAGCAAAAATTGATGAATTATTGTAGTAGAATGAGAGTCATCCTTTATTATTCCATTTAATATACTGGCAAATAAAACATTGAAAGGAAGGAAGTAATTGAGTCAAACTTTATTTCCTCACAATGTGCTTCAAGAGAGAAAACACCGTTTTTCAGAAAATAGTATCGAAACCCTCTATAATCAAATTGAAACAAATTTTTTCTTCAGTGATTCTTACTTTCCATTTTCAAAACATGGGAAAATGAGCAAAAACATAATGATATCGAAAAAAGTCTTCTTCTTCTTTTTTTTTCTATAGCTATAGAATATTATGAATACATTGCCACACGGCAATCGTGATTGTAAATTGTAATTCATCACTCACTACATCAACAAATAAATAAATTTTATATATGTTTTAAAGTCGACTAGTCTTAATGAGAAATATTCTTACGTTTTAGATATAAGACAATAATGATTAACTTTGTATTGCATACTAATTTAAAAAATATTTAACATTAATAGTTTAAATATAATGTTGTCATTTTTTACTTTACATTACAATATCATTTTTTTATTTCATGTTGACTAAAAAGCGATTGGTTTTGTGTCCTACAAAGTGATTTAAATATAGGTAATATAAATATATTAGTATAGTTTTTGAGTTAAAAAGAGGTTTTGTGAGAACAAAAATATAAAAAGATCCGTTATTACATCGTATGACTAACAATTGTTAATTAATCATTTTTCTATTTTGGTAGGATTTTAATAAGGGAAGTCCAGCTCCCAATCAATTTGAAGTATGCAATTATTCATATTATCTAGAGTTTGTATTATAACTTTACTTATGTCTTAGACAACAACTGATGATGATCTTTACTCACACAACTGGGGTTAGTATTTGCTCCATAGAAATCAATTAACATACATTTTACTCTCTTTTTTGATTTTAGAAGACACAAGTCCTACTATTTGCCGATAAAAAGTGGCTGATGGGATTATTCGCCAATGAAGATTCTATGTTTTAAAAATGCATTCAGAATTATAATGAGCCTTAAAAAGAACGAGTTTGGAAGGTCCTTAATAATTTTAAACATGATTATCTTCCTGGGATCAGAATTTTTAGTATAATATACTTTAGGAATCTGAAAAAACAAAACAAAACACCATATTTTTATTAACACTATAATAGAATTCAATGTTACTTAAAGTAGTACATCTTATCACATTCGTCATAAACCACAAAACAAAAACACATTACTGTTCATGTTTTTCTAGAGATTTTGCGTCATAAAGTCCACAGAGTGTAGTTGAGGCTTCCTACTAAATTTTACACATCCCTCAACTCATTTACGAAAAGTATAAACGCAGATCTCATAACATTTGTCATCAAAGATTGATCTACTGAGGATTCACGCGGATTGAAAAAGGAAACCAAGCACTTTGTTCCTTTAGGAAAAGAATTGACCCTTTTCAACGATTTGATGAATTGATCAGAATGTAAACTCAATATTATAACGAAGGGAATCTTTTTGTTGAAAGACTTTGTAAGTCCCGGTCTGGACTTATGATACTATTGAATTAACAGCCATTTTAACATCAGTTGCATCATTTTATGGGGAAGAAAGTGCATCACTGTTATGAAGGGAGGAGGGGTGTAATGCTTGGTGTCTATAACTAATATTGATTAATCCTCTACATTTTAAAGGAAATGATACTATATTATTTACTGAGGAACTAGGTCTTATAATATTTTAATTTATAATACAGAAACTATTTTTTTGGAACTATAATTTCATATTTAAGGTAAATTATGAAACTTCTTGAAAAATAATTTCAAAATTAATTTACTGAGAACTTTTTTATTTTTTATCTACATGTTTTACCCATAGAAAATATAGGAATATCCTTTTTTGTCAAGGAAATAATTGTTTTTATCAGACCATACTATAAAAAATTTAAAAATATCAAAATAAAGGAGGGAGTAATTTCAAATAATGTATGGTCATCGAACTCCAAGACAAATGTGTGATTTCCTATTTTTGGCAATTTTTAGGACTGGAAAATGTAAAAATGCACTCTTCTTCATGAATAAAAATTAAACGGATAGATCATAAATTGGATTTTTATTTTTTTAGATGATGAAATATTGACTGAAACGACAAATCCTTCCACGTTTGAAATGCAGAAGTGGTCATGCAATGATGGCTATATATATGAAATATAACAAGCAGATTGGTCCCACTGATTCACAACATTTTAAATATTATGTTCAATAATGACATTTCCTTGAATATTGGTAGATTTTATGGAAAACAAAAAAATATTTAATTACTTTTAAGTAAAATATACATAGCTGATATGCTTTAATTCAAGCTATCACACCAATAAATTAATAAAATAAAATTAAAAGTGTTTTCTTCATTGGAGTCTTTTATGTAAGTAGATACTGTTCACATAAAACCTCCTATCTTTTCCATGCAAGGACTGTCAACTTTCAAAATATGAAATACTCAAGAAAAAAAAAATCCACAGATATCTAATATACTAATGTATACTCATTGAAATAATTGTTTTTCGCTTAGTTAGTTTTGACACGCAATTCTACAATTTTTAATTTTCTTATTTGTTATAAGTCACATATATTAGAAATTTGACAATGTGGAGGTTTAAGAAAACCAATTTATATTTATATTGTATTCAAAACACGCAAATTAGTAATGTAAAAATTGGAAGTCTGGTCTAAAATTACTATTGAGCTCGATAATTGCATATCACTTAAAAAAAAAAATATCTTGCAAGATAAATACAAGAATACAAAACGACGACTTGAAATTGAGAAAGGGAATCTTTCTGAATATAAGAGGTCTGGAAAGTTCTAGTAGAACTTCTAAAAATCAAGTTGATTTAATAGTTTGGAATGTAAATGATATGCAAAATGCCGCGTGCGAGATTTTGTGGAGTTGGCTCTTCGAACAGTACTTTTATTTTTTCAAGCCGGATGTCGGCTTTTTTAAAGCGTGCGAGTAGTACTCAAAATCCATGTTAGTAGCATGATTAATCTTCTTTCATCAAGCTGTTTCCCTTTTATGTACTTATCTTTATTTTCTTCCTTCGATGTAATTCTTGGAGTACTTCCTTTAGTTATTAGAATCTTATGCACAATTAATGTTCCCGTCATTTAGACTTGTTAACTTATAAGGGGATGCTAAGTGAGAGTAACTTACTTAGTATCCTGGAATGCCATCCACGGAGGCGAGGCTGTCTTGAGCTACGACTACGGAACCACCGAAGTATCGACCTGCCGCCTATATCAATCCTATGCTTAAGCATACGAAACGCCAACGGAGATGTTCGTCAAGAGGCATTCAGGGAATCGGAATTCACGACAGAGATTTTGTTTCTTGCTCTATCCCATTGAGTTGAAAACAACCCAAATTTTGTCGAGTTCTTGGAACTAAGCACCGGAAAACACGTTCCTTCACGCTATGTAATGACTCTGGAGTCGTGAAGTAAAGTTGTTGTCCTCTCTAAGGTATGTAGAGAAGGAAATAAACGGAAAGGATATGTGGATATTCCTGGCTATGGACCGGACCAAAGATTCCATGGATCGTGCTATAATTGATATTTTGATGGGCATTTCTTAGGTCGACCTTCCCCTCATAATAATTTGAGTCATTTTGTCAATACCAATGGTTTGACGCTTGAAGAGATTGCTATCAATGGTCTAAATACATACAACTTTTGTGTCTAATTTTGATAAGAATAAGTTTTAAACTATTCATCACCGATGTAGATGCAACCTTATCGCATGAAGGTAGTTGAGAAACTTAAATGTAAGTTTCCGTTATTGATAAACATTACATGCATCACACTCCACAGAATAGCTGAGATATGTCGTTCACAATTTCCGAATACCTATCTTCTTATATAAGATGTCAAGAAATTTTTTTTGAAGTCTGGTGCTAGGAAGCGAAGCTTTATTGCTTCTAGCAAAATTCCCTTACCACTTGCACACAACAATTTGCTAGTGGTCTGTTCATCATGGATTGTATATATGAGTCGTACAGTAGGGCTACTCAGCACTCTTTGATAACATAATGCGCTCTTACTACGCATTAAATATTCATTCATAATCATAATGAAAGGTGAGCTTCACTCACTATATAACATAAATATATGTAATTAAATATATTTTCTTTTATCATTTCCACAGAGATATCTCATTCCTCAATTGCATGAAAAGGTCGAATTGATAATATAAAATCGAGGAGGGTGAACTATTGATGAGAAATGGAATAATCAGTTCTTAGTGTTATATCATTGAAGAGTGAAACAAATTGATATGCTGTTCCAAACAGAAGAAATATTAAGTTAAGTTAAGAATTGCTTGACAAAGAGACCAATCTAAGTGAAATGAAGCTGAACTTGTATTCAAAGAATACGATGACGTAAGTACGTGAAAGAACTGGGAATTTCTAAATGATGAATCAGAAACATGTGGATGTATCTATCTAACGATTTTTATGCGTGCCACACTTAGAAAATGAGATGATGAAGTCGACAGTAAAGATAGCAACACAGTTACGTGGAAGCAAAGAAAATATCTAATCATAATGGCACTTCAGACTATCTAACTCAAATGATTATAAAACTCTTTTTCAAACATCTAAGAACATCAATGTATGTTCAACAACGTTCTTGCTAAGAGAGTCGTATCGTGTTGCGTTTATGACAACTACTTTACCCAAGATTTGCGTTAGTCTTAGCCATAAGAACGAGAGCATGGCGGATTTCGAGAATCACATCCTCTCTAAAAGTTTAATTAATGTTGCTGTATGATATCGTAGGAGAAATACTGGTATTTTGTATGAAGTATGCCGAAGAGAGAAAGATATCTTTACTTTTTGTTTTAAATATCTTAAAACCCGTTTTTTTCCCACGTACATACATGTATACCTTCGAAGTCATAGAAGAATCCTGGGAAGTTCATAACAAGTGCCAACTTTCTTATTTACCCTATGGAACGGATGTATCTTCGTATGGAAGGATAATTCTTGTTCAGAACTTTGAATTATTAAGTTGTGCGATACGGACATAAAAAATAAATGTCATTAATGGTGAGGTTTATTTTCTAGCTTCAATCACTCTAATTACATAATAATATATTTTCTTTCCCTTCATTTCTACAGAGAGATCTCTTATAAATTTCATGGAAAAGCTGGATGGATAATACATATAATCAAATGATTCGAGGATAGTCCATATAATACCTAGATTTTTTTTTTGCTCATCTCTATGTAATGAACGTATGTATTAACTTAATTTCTACTTAAAATTCTGTAAATTAGTGAATTTCCTTTATTTCTAGTGATGTTCCTGAACTGAGTTCCGAATGAAGAGTTATATGGACATGAAACTCATTTTTTCATCTTCATTGAAAACAATATGTGTTTTGGGGGAGGTAAGTAGTGAATAAGTTTGCCACCTTTTGTTTTAATAAACTCATGTAAAAGGAATTCATAGAAGAAGTAGTATTAACCAATCATTGGTTGACCTTAGTCACCTTGAATGCACTTGTATATTCCTCCATTAAAATTGTTAAAATGTGTTGACAGATCTATTGAAGGGATCCTAATTGCGATTTATACATGATACTGTTTATTTTTAAGTTTTTTTTTCGAAAAATAATTTACCCTCTTTACTCTCAAAATAAAATATAAAAACCCTTCAATTTTTTAAATACAATCAAATAAATCCGAAAATAAATGCACATTTAAAACAACCGGATTTTGACTTTTTTGTTATATTATTATCATTATGTACAACAATCATGTTCCTGTTTCCTAGGGAAGAAACAAAATAACTATCTACTAGCATATATTGTGTTCTTTGACTGTACTTGGTTCATATCAACTCAAAATTAAAAACTTTTTATTTTACTTTTTGGCCTAAAGACAAGGAAAATTTGATCATTGGGACATGAATTCATGTTTCATTGTGTCAATTGCATTTATTGGTAAGAAATAGGATACAAACAACTTCTTGATAATTCTACTGCAACACTCCTGTTTTAATTATGAATAATAATAGACTTAGGATTTAATATATTGATACTGTTATTGGTTGATGTTTGTTACATACATACATACAATTTGTTTCATTGGTGAATGATATAACTTATTATTTGATAGTTATAACCCATGATGAGCCATGATTTTATTTCTGCTCCCACAGAATAATCTCTTTTTTTATTTGCCATTATTATTTTTTAAATATACAGAAAAATCTTTCTAGCTTTACCTACATAGATTAAATTGATTAATGTTTACTGAACCACGATTCCCGTGTTCTTAGAAGTTATTTTTTTTTTTGAGTTTTTAAGTGATATTTTAAGACCCTTTAACTCCCCACTATATACCATAGTTCCCCTTCATTCAAGCGAATTGAATCATGGAAAGACACTACAACGTTAATTTATAAAGTTTAAAAGGGTTTTATGTGAGGTGATATTTGCGTAAAGGGCCCTTGCAATTGTATTCTCAATTGAAGTTTGACAATGCGCCTGATATTGATACGATTTGGCTCAGGCGTTGTTACTTCTGGATCTTTCTCATTATATGATGAAACGATCTCTAAGTTAACGTCCGACCGGCCCCTTTACATCATGAATCATACATACATATACATATATTACAGCAAAATCTACAATTTAATACAATTCTTTGTACATAATATTTTATAACAAAATTAACAAAAAATAAATATACATATTTATTTATCCCATCAAGAACAGAGATCATAAAAAAACAAATACATAAGCTGTAACCCGATGATGAGATTGGAGATGCCCTCGACCTCGTCTTTTATCCGAAAGAGGGACTTCATACTGATTATTGCTCAAGGGATGGACCTGAGGGGGACAATATGTATGACCCCCACTTCCCCGTTGCCAGACACTTCACTCGGGTTATCGACCAGAGAAGGGTCTAGAGCAGGGGTGGGCCCTGAATTATTTTTCTTCAAGGGCCGAATGAAGAGCAGAAAATAAATATTGTGGAGGGCCAGACCAAAAGTTGTTTAAAATCTACTTTTAGTTATTAATTTTATTTCTACATTGGCATGTGTAACTTGTATTTTTTACATAAGCTGATTTTTATGTTGTTATAAGTTATTGTTAGATAATGAAAGAGTGAGGTTGTTTTACAAAAAAAAAAAAACTGAATTTATTCATTAAAATCAGATGGAAATTTGTAATATTTATAACTTTTTCAGTCACATTATCACAATTCTTTGTTTTTAACTTAACTTTCTTTTAAGATACACAATAATGAACATAACTCGCAACATTTTTATCAAACTGCCAAACAGTACAGAAAAAACAAATTTTAGTATTATTTTTTTTTATTTAAATATCGGTGCTTCTGGGTTGAGCGTTTTGCCTTTCTTCTTATTCTGCTTTTTACCAATGTTAGATGAAGGAGGAGTAGCCTTTTTTTTTTTTAGGAGGAGCATTATTATGTCTTTTTGGATTAATATCCGGAGGGCTGCCCTTTGCCTTTTCCATTCTCTTTCTCTTTTTCTTGGACATCACAACAGTGAAGCCATCTGAGTTGTTGTTTGATGTTATGTCATCACTGACGCCACTACTAGCTATTACATATATTAGAGTTGTAGTTAGATGTAGTAAGTTCAATATCATTGGAAGAAATGTTTGTTGTAGATGCCTTTTCAATTACATTCCCAACAGGATTAGCTTCTTGATCAGAAGGACCCTCTGGCACTGAAGGGGACACATTGATGAAATTGGCTACAAGTCGAGGAATAACAGGATGTTCTGTAATTACAGGAGGAATAACCTCTATTTGAGTTGATTTATCAAAGCCAGCAATTTGAGCTTTTTACCTTCACAATTACATCCACAAGAAGAACAATGAGCATCATTGTTGATTTCAATGTATGAGGACAAGAGGGAGGGGGTATATGTAAGAATGAAGAAGATATCGATTCCTCCAGGCCAGAATTTTTGTTAATGTTTGTAAGGGGTACTATACAAGCCAAGATCTGTACTTCAGTCTGAGAGGCCACATTAGAGGTAAGGGCTCTAGGAAGAGAAGGAAGAACAGTTTGTACTCCAATAGACCTGGTAGTTTGTTGTTGCTCAGTATTTTGAGGTAGAGATATAATCCACTAAAGGATTAATATCCGATTCTTCTTCATGGTTCTTATAATACTCCTTCTCAAGCTCCACAAGTCTGGAGATTTCAGTAGGAGACCACCTATTCTTCTGCCCAAGACCCTCAATTTGTGTGCGCTCGGCACTGGTAAAATGGCAATCTGGATCACCCATTAGATCTTCAACTAGAGCCATATATTCTAGTTTTTTCTTGTTACGATGTTGTTTGATTGCTTCCACATTTGTACAATGAATTTGTGCTAGCCAGGTGTTCATGAACCTCTTTCCTTCCGTCAGTCTCATCATCTTGATTAGAACCTCTGTTCTTGCCAGTTTTAAGGACAAAGATGAACTTATATGAAGACTGTTGGTTGGTGTAGAAGGATTAGCCATCATCATCTTATGCACATCCCATTCGAGAGGATGGGCATGGCGCATGTGTTGTTCAAGGCCAATGTTCGACTTGAACACACTGCTGCAGATTGGGCAGTCTTTTTGTCCACTTTCCATTGAGAAGATCTCCACAGGAGTTGACATTGTAAAGTTGTAAGGTCAGTAGTAGTCAGAAGTCAAATTAATTTAATAAAAGAACAAGTGTTCACCAATTTTGAACTACTGTCAATTGTTTTTAAAAGAAATATAGGTAAAGCCTATTGTCAAAAGTAAAAACAAACTGTCAATAGCGTTCAACCAATTAAAGAACAGTTCAGTCAATTAAAAATAAGTAAATAATACTTATGAAAGTTGAAAAAGAAACAAACAATATTGTTTCAAAATGTTATGTTAAAAAGATAAAGATGAAATGGCCAACATCACAGCCTTGTAATTATTATTATTATTTTTTTTTTTAGTACCCCTAAGGGTACAACTTTATTTTATCATTTCTTTAGTTAATTTCTATAATATTTGATTTCATGACATTGATTGTAATCTAACAATAAAATACTGGTGATACATTAGAGAATTGGGAATAGACATTGCTATGGTTTGGTGATTAGATTATAGATAAAATATGTTAAAATTGGAGGGAGCGGTGTTTTAGTGGTTCTAAATTTGTATAAAATATTCCGAACTTTGGTTATGATAAAATTAATTTCATTTTGATTGGGGCCTATTAATGAAAAATGACTAGATTTAAGGATTACTCGAAATTTTTTGAAGGCTATTATTGTTAAAATATCTATATCTCTTTTGTGACACTGCATTCTGCTAGGAAGTGGCTTGATGTCTCTTTTAAGCTCTTGCAGAAGAAGCAGTGTCTATCTTCTGGTGTTCTGCCATGGATGCTACCAGTAGTTAGCGTGTTTGTTATAACCAGTATAGTGAGAAGTCGAAGTATTCATTGGTTAAGCTTCTGATTATATTTGCTAGAGGAGCTTCTTCAAATTTTTCCCTTCTCCGCTCCATCTGTGTTAAATACTGTGCCTTAACCACGTCGTCTGTTAGGATGGCCCGAGCATGTTTATTTTTTATGAACCTTATAAAATTGAAAAAACAGTCCCTTGGTCCTATTTCTCTCTCATGACTAGTGATATAACTTAATACTCTCATCATTTCCAGTGTTTCATTCGCGGATAAGTTTTTTTCTTCATTAAAAAGTTCGCCTACAAAGTCTAGTATTTTTTTGATGGCTGTATTGTTCAGAAATTCTAAACGATTGTTCTGTTTTATGGGCTCCTGCCATCTCATCAGAGGGAGAATCCTTTTGATCAGGTCTTCGTTAATTGCAGCAACGTTATTCCAAAATTTACTAACATATTTTAAATTTTTTATGATTTTAGAAGGGCCATTTCCTCTCATTTCTGCCATTGATATCCCTCCAGCCTCTTTCAATTTGTACTTTAGTATGTCATAGTATGACGAATTTTCATCTAGGAGTCTTTTAAGCCAGGTAAAAAGGAGAGACTTCCAATAGGTGTCTATTGGTAAAAGTCCTAGTCTTCCATATACTTTTGGACATGTGATTCGATTCCATGTTATGATTCTACTTTTGTCATATTTAAAAATAAAGTTCTGGCAGATATCATTTATTCTTTTTGTGAGAGCTTCATCAAAAGGAGTAATTCGTAAAATGTGAGTTGCTTTGGGAAGAATTAGGGTGTTCCACACGTGAATTCATCCAGGTAGATTGCTTCCAATTAGAGAGGCATACTTGAAATATGTTTTCTTTGATTTTTCTTCAATTTTTTAAAGATTGTTCTCAGAGTTTGGTTCCAGTGAAATGTCAGCTCCTAGAATATTTGCTTCAGACAGAATTTTTATTTTTGTTTCTTGAAATGAATTTGTGAGGTTTGTAATTAAGCTTGTTTTTTGGATATTTACTGTCAAACCAGAAATTTTGGAAAAACTCTCAATGATTTTAAATGTTTCCTCCATGGACTGTTTTATTTCGCCAATTGTTCCTGAATAGAGAGTCGTATGTCATCAGCATAGGCTTTCACTTTGCTATCATAATCTCCAAATGTAATTCCCTTTATTTTTTGAGCCGTGTTAATTTCCCTGATCAACTGGTCTACAGCGATGTTAAAAAGGCTTGGAGCAAGTGGATCTCCTTGCCTACATCCACGTCGAATTTGGAATATTTGATTTCTTTTGTCATACTCGGTGTTAAGGTTACGAAGGCAAACTGCAATCATTTTTATAAATTGCTTGCCAAAATTAAACTTTTTCAGGCACTCAATGATATGACTATGAGAGACACTATCAAAGGCCTTTCGGAAGTCGATTGCCATTACTGATATATTCTCACCTCTTTTTTGAGTTTCCCTAATGGAGTCGATAATTCCTCGAATTGAGTCTTCTATACGCCTTCCTTTAATAAATCCTTTTTGTGAATGATGTATCAGAGAAGGCAAAACTAATTGAAGTCTTTTGCCTAAAATCCCACTGAATATTTTGTACGAACAGTTAAGCATTGTTAAGGGTCTTAAGTTTTCGATGAGTCTGGGGTCTTTGCATTTCTTTGGAATTAATATTAGGTTCCCCAAGGTGATGTGTTTTTCAAAGTTTCCATAGTTGATTGCTTCTTTGTATATTTTAGCTAATAATGGAGCCAGGAGGTTGCCATATTTTTGATAATATTCCATGGGAAATCCATCAGGACCAGGTGATTTGTTTATTTTTTTGTAGTCTTGTAAGTAAATTTTGATCTCGTCTATTGTTATATATGTTTCCAGGGAAGCTTTCACTTTGTTGGTTAATTGAGGTTGTTCCGGATCTCTTGTCCCGAAGTTTGTAGAGAAGTTGCTTGCAAGTGTAGAGGAGGCACCATGATTGAGAAGAATATGCCTTCTCCCACTTTTTTATTTCCTTCGATGTGATTTAAATTTTCGATTACATTTAAAGGAGTCTTCAATGTTATGACAATGTAGCCGGCTTGGCTTTTGCAGTCGCTTATCCTAGTTATGTCATCCTCTTTTAAGTTAAGAGTTTCCAAAATTGATTTGTACTGTCTAATAGATGGGCTGAACCCCCTAAGGGGGTTGGTTACTCTTTTCCTCTTTCCAGTCCAAGTAGATTTTACTCCAGACTGGGCTTCTGTTCAGATGTTTCCTTTGATTCTTGTTTTTTGCCATATAAGAGTAGGATTTTTCATTGGCCTTATATTCCTTTAGTTGCAACTCTGAGGATTCATTTCTTTCTTTCCTTATAATTTCTTTCGTATTTGTTTGCTTCGCATCGAGAGTGCATGTTCTTTCACCCTCAAAATCGCATTCCTCTTCTGTTGTCTCCTTTGCTAATTCATTAATCATTTCCTTCATCAGGTGGTTTATCATGAGGGCGTGCTGACATTTTATGTCTTCTTATGAATTAATGAAATGAATTTATTGAAAAACAAACTAGGAACGACTTCGTCACTTTTACGCCGATGATATCAGAATCCTTAAGAATGAATTAAGTCCCGATCCCCCTCAAATCCTCAAATTCTGGTAGGACCGAGGGTCTTACCGTTGATTTGCGTATTCCAAAAGGGTCCTCAATAACTTATCTACACTTGGATATCCAAAATTTTCACAATAAGACACTAGGACACAGTTGAATTATTTTTTTTTTTTTTCACCACGAGAAAAAGACACTTCCTTCCCTCGTGACAATATACATAACAATACTTGTTAAGGCCTCAAGCCTCTTGAAAACCGAGTCTACTCCACGGACTGCTCTTGATATACTTCGACTATATTGTTTTTCCATTTCTAATGCCTTTGGATTATCCATTTCTGTTCCCATTTCCTTTATGTACCTCTCTATTTCAGTATCTGACATAGTTGAGGCCCTAGTGGTTAGGGCCTCAAGCCTACTTAGGTCAGAGTCCGACGAGTTTGGCCTTGGACGTGGGGGTTGTGTACAAGTGGGCCTTTCAGGTACTTCATTATTGTTCGCAACCGAAACAGGCCGAAGTGCCTGTCGGATCCTATTAACCCTGGCCAGGATTGATAAATCTTCCTCTGTGGTAACATCCACAGGAGTTGGGTTGACCTTATTGGTGGGACCATCCACTATGGTGTTATAGAGTCTCTCTATAATTAATTCTTCTTCTCGAATGTCAGTATCCTCACCACCCTTAGGAGTAGATGATGAGTTTACTTTCTTTACACTATTACCAATGCCTGCACCTCTATTAGGATGTGTAATGTGACTGGGAGCAGTAGAGTTTGTATTAACTATAGGTTGACCACCACCAGGGATTATTGGCCCTACTAAAGGCCGTTTTGGGACATTGCCTTGCTTTGTATCAGGTTTCCTCTTCTTTTTACCAGACCTGCCTTTGTTCTTCTTCTTCGACGTTGGTTCATTAACTAAGGCACTATCAAGTTTTAATTGGGGTGTTGGATTAGGCTTAGGATGAGAACTTGGGTTAACACTACTGGAGGTCAAACCATTACTGTAACCATTAGGGTGTTGGTTTGATCCTAATGTTGAAACATTGTTCTCTTCCAATTCGATATTCCTTTTGCATTCTGAACAAATGTTTTGTTGAGGGGGACTCGTATCATTGTCAACTATCCCAGGAAGAAATGAAGAGGAAATCTGGCTTGCATCACCCCTATCAACCACTACCCTACAAGCAAGGAACTGAACCTCAGTTTGGGTGGAGGTTGTTCTTTTTTGACGTATCAATGGCCCATCAGTTTGAGTACCGATGGTTCTCATTTCATTTGTGGCAGCCAATAATGAACCCATAGAGTGGATCGACTCTTGAGATTCGATCCAAGGATTTGAGCTTGGGATCCTGGGAGAGCATATGCCACCAACCAAAAACCTGCCGGAACCATTGCTTGAATTCGTTGTGGGAATAGAGATGGGCTAAGAGCCACAGGCTGCAATGATCTTCCTTGGAGTTCCCAAATTAGGAGATCCTTCCAAGGAGGGCTTTCTCTTACGTTTAAAGGAAGAGCCTGTCTCTTCATCAGATTGAAATTGTAGAGATCTTCCAGTAAGACCTTTGCCGGTGAATTCTTGAGGGGGATCATTAACATCACCCAGCATAGGTTCAACCATCATTTTATGCACTGTTGAATCAAGCCTTCGTTTAATTTTAAATTTAGGACGACTAGGGAAGTGAGGAGAGAGGTAATCTCAAGAGTATCCAGGCTTGTAGCAGGGTTCCGTTTCAAGAAGTCTTTCTGGAGATTGATGAGCTTAGTAAGCTCATCTGCCGACCACTTGCTAAGATGTCCAAGATTCTCAACCACCTCCATCTCTTCTTTAAGTTTGTCTATTATTGCTCTGTACTTTTCTTTCTTCTTTCTTAACAACAATGAGGTCAGGTTTTATAAAGGAGTCCCCCACAGGAATATTGTTTTTATTAAAAACACGAAAACCTTTCATTGTTAAACTTGACTCTATCATTCGTTGGAGTTGGTCATGTCTCCTAATCCTCATGAAAAAACACATGACGTAACATTACATAATCAATGACATAAGGTGGCAGTTATTAAATCCGTTCATGCGCGTCACTAATTAGATGATGAGGCATTTGGCTAGGTAATAGAGCATCAAAGTGGTTATAAGGCTTGTCAGGCCCCCAGTCAAAAGACCAGTGGGATCAGCATCCCTGCTAATTCGCCTTGCTACTTCTCAGGTAGCCCCGGCAAAACCACATTGCACCCTACATACATTTCAATATAAGGAAATGCGGTTGACAAAAAATGTAAAAATGAACATGTGATGTGTACGAAACACAATAGAAAATAAAAATAGCCAAACGTCGAACAGTGTGAATAGTAAACAATGACATGAGGACAATTGTCCGATTTAGCAAGTTATAGTAAGTCACGGGGGGAGCAAAGCATTAAATTCCCAAGTAAATAAAAATAACAAACAATAAAAAAAGGAAAACGGATAAAATCAGCAAGTGTCACACAAAGAGTATTCACTCTTGTCATCAAATAAAACAACAATTCTAAACACAATAAAACAAAAGAGAAATCCAACAAGGAAAAACGAAAAACATTATCAAAAAGAAAATAACTTCACCTATAAAATTAAAAACACATGAACTCACAAACGGAAAGAAAACAGAACCAACACAAAGGGTACCCCACCCACAGGAACCATAATGGACAAAAAATATGACAATCAAAAAAAGTGATAAAAGGATCTGACAAACTATACCTGACAAGATAAAAGGACTAGAACTTATGTAGGTCACGAAAATGCCAAAAGATTGCATGCGACTCTGACAAAATTCTTAGCTGCATGTAGCCAATGTAGACAGTAGAAAATTTAAAATTAAGTTTGAGGGAGGCAATAGAATCAGAATGAATGATTCCCCTCCAGTTACACACTATCGGGTGCACATCAAAAGCAGTTGTAGGAGGAAGTTTATAATACTTAATGATAGCCTCCTTAGCTTGAGGAGTTGAATACTTCTCCATTTTTTGACTAGAAGCAGCAGCAAAGTCCCCTTTATCCGAAATAATGGCGGGGTCAATGACGGAGACATGACCATCCCTAATAACAATTAGGTCTGGCTTAATAAAGGTATCACCACAGGGTATATTATTCTTTGTCATCACCTTGAAGCCTTTCATGGTAAGGCTTGAATCGATCATCTCCTGGATCTGGTCATGCCTATGGATCCTCATCCTCTCTGTAGATTCACACGCCTGGAGGATATGTGAGAGGTTGCAGACAATGCCAGGGCATGAAGGACATTTATTGCCATCATTATAGCTGTTATATCTTGATGACTTCGACTTGGACTTCAACGACCAACTAAGTACCTGTACGGCAGCCGTGAATTGGTGATTCTCAACAGCAAGATCCCTCCTATGAAGGAACTGGTTATTGAGAGCACCACTTCCAGAAGACACCAGACCACTGGTGTCTACCCTACTGTACAGATCCCTAGCATACAGCGCGCTGATGTCTTCATTGCCTTGAAGGGATTGATTTCCAGACCTTACGGTTTGAGTTTGAAACTTCGAAGGGTCTCTCTGCAAGATCGCCTGAATAACAGGGTCTATGCTTTTCCTGAGAGATATTACCCTCCGATTAAAGGCCAACCTTGCCCTCGTTTCAAACTCAATCAGCCCCAAACCTCCTAATGCCGACTTGGCATAAAAGAAAGAGGTAGGGGCATCATGGAAGATCCCTGTCCAACTCCTAGCATAACGTCTGACCAGAGAATCCGCTGACCGAAGGGACTTAAGATAAATGGGGGAGCGGGTCACACTAAACATCAGTCTAGGAAGACAGAAGGTTTTTAGAACGTGAAACTTCACATACCGCGACACGGGGGCCTGATCGATCCTGTCCAGGTAGACTGTCAACATGGTCAAAGGATCATGTGTAGCAATCCCCCCAGGAGCAAACATAAGCCCAAGGTACTTATAGGTTTCTGTTAGTGATAGACATTTTACGGGTTTCCCCAACACTAACAACCCACTTTCCCTATTCGTGAAGAACTTCCTGTTCTTCCTATCGATGTCAATGCTGAGCACTTGGAAGGGTTCAAGTGTAAACCACAACTCTCCAAATTCCTAGAGAAAGAATCAATTTGCTAGCTAGGGGTGGAACGGCTCAAGAGGACCATATCATCGGCAAATGCCAACTGCGCCAATGGTTGTCCAGCCAGATGGAATGGCTCAGGGACATCAGTCCCACTAAGGACCAGATCCATGACACAGTTGAACACAAGCCCAGATAGAGGATCCCCCTGAAGGATGCCAGAACCGAACTTACAATTGATCTTCCCTTGTAATGTTGTACATGTCCCCATAATAGTGTTCAAGATCAGGGCAGTAACATGATTTGGGACTCCCAGCTTCAATAGTGCCCTTTTTATGCTGAAATGCGAGACTGTATCAAAGGCTTTCTTGACATCCAAGAAGGCAACTGACAGGCTTTGGAGATTCTTAGTGGAATACTTCAAAGCAGCATTCAACACAAAAGAATTCTCCGACACCCCATCAACCCTCCTGAATGCCTTCTGCACATTGTGGACCTTCAGGTCCGACAGCCTCTTGGCAAGGCATCTATTGAATATCCTGGTAATGTGAGGGAGGACAGTGATGGGCCTGTAATCAGACCAAGACGAAGGATTTTTCACCTTCGGAATGAAAGTTGTCCTGCCAACACACAGGAAAGCTGGGAGTTTACCCTCCAGGAGAAATTTACCCTGTCCAGAACAGAGATAGATTTGCCATTTGATGTTACATCGGCTGCTTGATTCCCCTTCTCAGCTCTAGGGGTCTCAACGATCTTGTTGTATAATCTATCGATCATTTCTTCTTCTTCATCAAGATTAGTCGTTGTGGTTGAGCTTTCAATATTAAGGTTAGTAACAGGGTTAGAGATTACATGATTTGGTGATGGTGGTTTGTTAATATTTGCATCATCTGCCTTAGAGGCATGCTTATCATTCCCAGTTAAATTAATCTTCTTTTTCCTCTTCCTGTTGCGTTTCTTACCCTTATTAGCCTGAGCTATACAATTAGTTGGAGATTCAGACTGTGATCTTGAAGAACTACCATCATCAGCATTCTTTGTATTGGATGATTTTACCAGGTTAATGGGAAAGTTAATAGAGTTTGCTGAAACAGGCTTCTTCTTACTAGGGAGGTCTGTTGAGGTTGGTGATTTCTTCCTTTTGTTCACCTTTCTACGGGATACAGTAGTCCAACCAGGCTCAACCATAGTACTAGGCCCAGCAACTGCGGAGGAGATTATTTGTTGAGTATTCACATTTGTAGTTGACAACGACTCAGGAGGAGCAGGAGCAGTTATAGACCGGGTAGAATCAATCATAGCTTCCCCCACACTGAGGGGTGGCTCAATTAACGTTTGTTGAGAGTTAGATAACAGACCCTTATCTACAGACTGAAGACAATTGTTACAAAGGTTCAAGGATCGATTGTGTGTTTGTGTATTGGAGGATTGACTCCCACTTCCGGTTATACCCGGCAGGAAGGATGCCGAAATAATTTCAGCATTATCCTCAACAAGCACACTACACCCAAGATAATGGACCTCTGTTTGGGTAGAGGTTGTTTTCTTCAGCTTTGGAGAACGAGGACCACAGGTCTGAGTACCAACATCTCTAGTCACACCAGTTGTAACAGGAAGAGAGGTCATGGACTGAAAGGAAGGTGAGGAACCCAACCAAGGATTTGATGGACTACACGGAGGTGTACAGGGCCCTCCAGCTACAAAACTAGGGGGTGTTTTGCTCAGTGACACTGTAGGGATGGAGATGGGCGACGAACTATTGCTATCATCAGCAGCAATGATCTTCGATGGAGTACCACAAGAAGGGGAACCATTAGAGGATAGGAGTCTCTTCCTCTTAAAGGATAGGGCAATATCTCCATCCGACGGAAATTTCAGGGAGGTCCCAACAAGACCTCTACCATCCGTTTCACTTTCAGAGATTTCTTCAATCCCATTCCCAGTAACCTGCTGTGTGAGCATTCTATGTAAGGAGGAGTCAATTCTTCTTTTAATTTTAAATTTCGGTCTACTAGGGAAATGTGGTGATAAATAATCAACAAGAGAATCCAAACTAGAGCCTGGGTTCCTTTTCTTAAAGTCCCTCTCCAGGTTGATAAGCTTAGTGACTTCATCAGCAGACCATTTGCTGAGATGACCCAAGTTCTCCACCACCTCCATTTCAGCCTTAGTAAAGTTGCAGTTGTCCTCATTTGACAGAGTCTCAATCAGTGACCGGTAAGCTTCTTTCTTCTTATTTCGAAGCTGCTTTATGGCTTCGACCTTGCAGTTGAAAATGTTTGCAAGCCATGCATTAATAAAACGTACACCATCATTAGGCCTTAACCGCATAATAAGAATCTCCATCCTGACCAATTTAACTTGAAGTTCCTCATTAATATTGTTCGATGTTGAAGGGCTTTCATCACTAACATTGGCAGCCTTGAACTGGTCCCATTCGTTAGGGTGAGTCAGTCTAATGTGTTGACTCAAACCCATTGATGATTTGTAATTATTGCTACAAATTGGGCACCATGTCTGGCCCGCAGTTAAAGTGAGGACGTCCATTCCTAAGAGATGTAGGGCCCCTAGCTAATGGTAAGTATACAATTTCCTTCAATAAAAGAGGAAATATAATATGGATAGTAAATTGATTTGAAAACAAAGTGAATAAATAATATGATTAACAACTAGAAAAGTAAATTAAATTTAAAAAATAAAAAACAAACAACGTTCCCCAATTTAGAACTGATGTCAAAATTAAAATTAATGATAAAAGGAAAATGTAGAAGAAACAAAAACAAGAAAACGAAAACAACGTTCCCCAATTTAGAACTGATGTCAAAATTAAAATTAAGGAATAATATATTACGAAAAATTAAAGACAAAAACAAAAAGCAAAGAAACCAAAAACAAGAAAACGAAAACACAAAAAACTACAATACTGAAGTTCACCAATTTCGAACATTCAGGGTAAAGCAAGTAGATGACTAAGAGACTTGATTTAAAGTTGCATTGCCTTGAAGAAAGGATTGATATCACCAAATGGATTCCTCAAACTTCAGGAGAGGAGCCAACCCAAGTAGAACAACCCCAACCTATCTAACCGGGTGGGACCAAGTGACTTATTTATAAATGCTTTACAATAACTATACACAGCACACAATGATATGGTGGTGTCACTGAAGAAAAGAGTACATGAAAACAAAAATAATATAAATATAACTATGAATAACACACAGAAAATTTGATAATATAGTGCACCACAATAAATAATACTGAATTAAAATATTACTATGATAAATATGTTAAACTATAAAACAATAAATTATTGTAATAAGAGATATTAGAGGAAAATAGAAATAATAGAAAAGGAAGGACAACTTTAATAGATGTCTTCAAAAATCCAAAGGTATAAATGGTGAAGTCTATAGTTTTTAAACACAAAATTGAAAGATGTCTATTGTTTATTTATATTAAAATAGGAATCGTCATGGTGAAAACGAAAAAGTATTTGAATACAGGGAACCAGTATCCTACAAGGAATCCGATTCTGAAGAAAAAATCCAAAAAGTTCCGGAAGACTCGAACAACGAAACCTCGATCAAAAATTATGCAATACCATGCCAAATTGCATTCCAAATCGATGTAGTCAAATAGAATCACGATACTGCAGGCGAGTTCCGAGATAATTGGAAAAGAATTTTTCGAAATCACGAAACCTCCAAAAAACTTTTGGGAGGAAGTATAGAATGACGTCAGCAATTGACCTATTAAAATAGAAATCAAAAATCAATAATGGTTCGGAAGATATTTAGAGAAGAAGAGTCACGAAACATCCCAAGCCAAACAGGCATGGGAGAATAACAAAAAATAAAAAGGGAGAAGTGCACATAGCACATCTGCTAATGGGCAGGCCGAGGTAAAAACACTACACTGCACAGCACGTCGAGCTTTTTTGGCCACTCGCAACCTCGACTGACAAAAGGGAAAGGAAAAATTTGGAAAAACGTATGGTAGCGATATTTCTGTATTTTCCTTTTTGCCAACTGCTATATTTGGGCGGAGTTATTATTATTTACTTTTTAAATATACATATATATACAGTGTATACTATATATAGGAATGTAAATCATATGCAATTCGGGCGTGTGATAAAAAAGTGGAGTTGGCTCTTCAAACAGGTCTTTTTGTTTTCCAAAGCTGTTATCATTTTTCCAATATTATTGAGGGGAGAACATCTACCTGATAGTAAAGATGTCGCATGAAGGAATACATGCTTTAAGTTTAATAAAGCAAATAAAATGTAAACAAAAAGGGCTCAAGTCCTCGTATAATTATTATTAGTTAAAAATATATAATTTCCTGAGGTTAATTTCAATTAATTTTCTTCCTCTCATCCATGTTATTATTTATTGTTGTATATATAATGGAGAATAGCAGCTTGTAGCTCAGTAAAACGTCATGACAGCTCAAGCTGCTTCCCCCCTCGACATTCATTAAATTGTCAGAGTTGCCAGGTTGATTTTCTCTTTCTTTTTTTATAACACGCCCGAATTGCATATGATTTACATTCCTAACTATATATGTTGGACTCCTTAAGTTTGATGAAGAGGATCCAGATACTTGGTTCATTTCGACAGATTGCATCTTTAAAACTTATGGATTATCTTCAAGCCTGGATCAAGTAAATATTGTCGTATTCGCGCTCTCTTCCCATATTCCGAGTGCATTTTTCGCTGAATGATTGTCGAGATTTGGAGTTTCTGAGGTCATTCACTCAGATCGGGGAGCTCTATTTACTGGTTTACTTTGGAAACGTTTAGGACAACTCCTAGGATCAAGTAGTCTGTTTACTACTTCTTAACACCCTGAATCCAAAGGGATACTGGAAAGATTCCACAGGACTTGGAGGACCTCTCTCGCCGCAAAAATTAACCTAGAGGAGGAGTCATGGCTGGGTTATCTTCCATTTGTGATATTTGGCCTCCGTTTATTCCAATTGCTGTTTTTTCTCCTATGCAATATGTATTGGGATCAGCGCCACGGCTACCTTTATCGTTAGTGGAGTCAAAGGACGTACTCGACGACAAAAACCTGTTCGTTAAGCTCAACAGCATGAAACATACACCCCCCAGATATATACCTGAGCCTCCCGAAAGAAATAGTGCAGCCTTAGAAACTATCAAAAAGTCACGGTTTATTTGGACTATAAATATTATGTTATCATTTTTCATTTCGAAACTGGACAATAGAAAATTATATGATGGATCGAACCGATTCCTTTTATTCTTAGAAAATTACACACTTCCTCTTAGACAATTAGAAATATATTAGTAGATAAAAATTTGAAATTTTATTAATTATAGTTGTACAAGATATTATATGGTATAAAAATAAAATAGTAATGTAATAACTTAAGCTGGGAATACTATATATATATATATATTTATAGTATTCCTTTGGATTGAATAAGGAATGTGCCATGATCTTGACATATATTTTATAAACAAATAATTACAGAATATTTTCTTGAAGTTAATATTTAATAAAAAGTTAATAAATACTGCTTAATGAAAAATTCTCTAACACTAATTTCAATCTTAAGCCCCTACTTTTGACCCTACAATAATTTAATAAATGTTTTGCCAATCTACAGTGTAACGATTCCCCGGCTTCTTCAATAGCGAAATAAACCCCATAATTTGAATATTTTTCTAGAATCTTTGGTACATTAAATATTAACTCATGAAGCTTCGGAATTATATTTTCTTTAGGAAAATATATATAAAATAATATCCCAAGATCATGGCACTAAAGACTAATCATAGAAACTTCATCAGGTGTATAAAATTTATTATTTGAGAGGTATTTAAAAAGATTTAACAAGTGTTCAGATATTACCCTAAATCCTGGTTGTATTCCAGGATAAAGGTCAATCATTTCAACAAAATTATCTAACAATTTTTTTATGTCTCTCCCATTAAAAGTACCCCCATGGTACGATTGAAATTTGACATTGATTTGAGTTAAAAATTCATATAACTTGATAATTCCGTTTATTTTACTCGAATCAATTAAATTTAAAGGATGTTGTGATTTTAATTCAGTTATAATATTGAAAAAGTCAAATTGTTCCTTTTGTAAAAGTTTAAAGTTACGTATAAATATTTCCTCGCACTTATCGGCGTCAAAATTCAAGCATTTACTACAAGTAGAAGTATTTTTATCAATTAAAGAAACATCACATCCAAAATGATATTGCTGATTACATTGGTTGCATGTGGAGAGACTTAAATTAATCGAAAAAGAATCATGACACCTAATGAAGCATCTTTGACTACAACACTTACAAGTACATAAATTATATTTAAAATTACAATGAGTACAAACATTAACTAAATCTGAGCAATTACTCTTGAAAAAAACATCTGACTTAATTAAAGGTTTTATCTTAATTAAAATATTTAATTTAAAAGTTAGAATCTTAACTTTGGTTTCTGCTTCATTAATTTTAGTTTCTAATAATAAAATATCGTCATGGGAACTCGTTGAATTGTAATTATTGTTATTTAATATTTCAATTTGCAAAAGAGAAAAAAGCCTCTGAACAATTCCCATTTCAATGTGAAGAAGAGGTAAAATTAATTGATCTAAGTTACTTATTTGTGAAATGGGGGGATTGGCAATAGAAAAGAAATTTTTGCCCTTTTTTGAAAGGTTCCCATAACCACTACTGCTTAAATTACTGTTAAAGGCACTAAAAATTCCATTTGCAGTTCGAGGCATGATATTGCAATTTTGAGGAAAATGTGGAGAAGTAGAATGATTTTTTAAATGTTTTAATTTAACTAAATCTAAAGGAGAAGGATATGAAGCAGAAGATCCCTGATGTCCAATTTCTATAGAAAGTCTTGCTAAATCGAAAAGGTAAACAAATTTTAATATATATGTCGAATCCCCGTACACAAATTCAGAATTTTGAAGAAAAGAAATTTCTGCTCGGACTGATCCAAGAATTTTTGATAAATTGCTCAAATTATCAACACCTTCGAAAATTGCAATTAAATGAAAGCGATCGGGGGAAACAGGTGCCTTCAAGATAGAGTTTACAATGCAAAAAATTTCTTTATAAGTACTTTCAATCGATATTCCAGCCATTCCTTTGCCATGATCACCATAAATAGCAATTTGAATTACGTTATTACCCCACTCAGTTGGAAAATGTAACAAATTTTTTTGAAAATATTCATTTAATTTGCAAAATAAAAATATCTTAAAATTTTTGACAAAAACGTAACCAAGTTCTTTAAAATTACTCTTACTGGAATATAATTTCTCAGTTCCTGGCCAGGATTGGTAAATTATCTTCAGTAGTAATATCCACAGGAGTTGGGTTTACTTTATTTGTTGGACCATTTACTATGGTATTATAGAGTCTCTCAATAATCAATTCTTCTTCTCTAATGTCGGTATTATCACCACCCTTATGATTAGATGATGAGATGACTGCACCTCTATTAGGCTGCGTAGTGTCACGGGGAGCAGGTGAGTTTGAACTAATGGTAGGTCGACCACTATCATGGATTGTTGTCTCTACTAATGGCCGTTTAGGGGCATTGCCTTGCTCTGTATCAAGTTTCCTCTTCTTTTTACCAGACCTGCCTTTGTTCTTCTTCTTCAATGTTGGTTTGTTAACTAAGGCACTATCAAGTTTTAATTGGGGTGTTGGATTAGGCCTAGGATGAGAACTTGGGTTAACACTACTGGGGGTCAAATCACCAATGTTTCCATTAGGGCGTTGGCTAGATCCTAATGATGAGACATTGTTCTCTTCTGAATCTATATTTCTTTTACATTCTGAACAAATGTTTTGTTGAGGGGGGGGGGCTTGTACCACTATTGTCAACAATCCCAGGAAGTTTGGGGTGTTGGATTAGGCTTAGGATGAGAACTTGGGTTAACACTACTGGAGGTCAAACCATTACTGTAACCATTAGGGTGTTGGTTTGATCCTAATGTTGAAACATTGTTCTCTTCCAATTCGATATTCCTTTTGCATTCTGAACAAATGTTTTGTTGAGGGGGACTCGTATCATTGTCAACTATCCCAGGAAGAAATGAAGAGGAAATCTGGCTTGCATCACCCCTATCAACCACTACCCTACAAGCAAGGAACTGAACCTCAGTTTGGGTGGAGGTTGTTCTTTTTTGACGTATCAATGGCCCATCAGTTTGAGTACCGATGGTTCTCATTTCATTTGTGGCAGCCAATAATGAACCCATAGAGTGGATCGACTCTTGAGATTCGATCCAAGGATTTGAGCTTGGGATCCTGGGAGAGCATATGCCACCAACCAAAAACCTGCCGGAACCATTGCTTGAATTCGTTGTGGGAATAGAGATGGGCTAAGAGCCACAGGCTGCAATGATCTTCCTTGGAGTTCCCAAATTAGGAGATCCTTCCAAGGAGGGCTTTCTCTTACGTTTAAAGGAAGAGCCTGTCTCTTCATCAGATTGAAATTGTAGAGATCTTCCAGTAAGACCTTTGCCGGTGAATTCTTGAGGGGGATCATTAACATCACCCAGCATAGGTTCAACCATCATTTTATGCACTGTTGAATCAAGCCTTCGTTTAATTTTAAATTTAGGACGACTAGGGAAGTGAGGAGAGAGGTAATCTACAAGAGTATCCAGGCTTGTAGCAGGGTTCCGTTTCAAGAAGTCTTTCTGGAGATTGATGAGCTTAGTAAGCTCATCTGCCGACCACTTGCTAAGATGTCCAAGATTCTCAACCACCTCCATCTCTTCTTCAGTAAAAATACAGGTATCCTCTTCTTTAAGTTTGTCTATTATTGCTCTGTACTTTTCTTTCTTCTTTCTTAACAACAATGAGGTCAGGTTTTATAAAGGAGTCCCCCACAGGAATATTGTTTTTATTAAAAACACGAAAACCTTTCATTGTTAAACTTGACTCTATCATTCGTTGGAGTTGGTTATGTCTCCTAATCCTCATGAAAAAACACATGACGTAACATTACATATTCAATGACATAAGGTGGCAGTTATTAAATCCGTTCATGCGCGTCACTAATTAGATGATGAGGCATTTGGCTAGTCATAGAGGAAACTTTTTCAAAAAATATAGTGACTAGCCAAATGCCCCAATATATTTCAATTTGAACATTTTAGCAAGTCAGATCAAGAAGTTATAAATTATAGATTATCACAGAAAAAAAAAAAAAAAACAATTGTCACGGTGGAATCGTCCGGGTCGTGAAAGGGTTCCCCCAGGTCTAAACAATGTTAAGTAATTAGTATTAAAAGTCAAGTCAGTTAAAAACATTTGTTAAAATCATACATTTTGGAAAGAGTCTTAAAATGATATATGAGTTTGTGTGAAGGGAAAGACGAAAATAAGACCTCTAAGGTCATTATATCAATAAAAGATATAGGCAAATGATGGTTAGAGTTAATTTGACTAGAGTTTGTTAGTTAAATGTTATGTAAATCTCTGAAGTGTCGGAAGATGGCATGAGAGTCGGACAGCACTCTGACGGACATGAAGCCTATGTATTTGTTACTAATGCCTAAGTCAAGTTTTAAACTGCCAACAGAGTCGCTGAAGGCAAGACCTCTCCAGTTAAAAACAACCGGGATAACCACTATCTGGGTCTTTGGTGATAGTTTAAAAAACTTGAGAATGGCAGTCATTGCTTTTTTTGATCCATACCTCTCATCCTTTTTCTTCGACGCATCCATGAAGGAACCCTTATCCGAGATTATGGTAGGGTCTATGATGTATAAAGTGCCTTTATATAGAGTTATCAGGTCAGGCTTTAGGTGAGAATCACCAAAAGGAATATTATTCATATTCCAAACCTTATGTCCTTTTAACTCTAAGGCTGACTTTATCATCCCCTCTAAGGAGTCATGCCTCTTTATCCTCATGTCTTGAGTAGTGGGACAGGCTTGAAGAATGTGAGATAGGTTACACGTAGTACCAGGGCATGAGGGGCACATCCCCCCATCTGTGTATTTAGTGTACCGTGCAGCCTTACTCTTAGACTTCACCGCCCCACTCAAGATCTGGATAGAAGAGGTGAATTGGTGGTCCTCAATAAACATGTCTCTACGATCTAGGAACTGATTATTAAGTGAGGACTCACAGGCAGACTTTAAACCACCTGTGTCAATTCGACTCACCAAATCTTTCTGGTAAAGGTTCCCAACGTCCTCGTTGCCTTTGAGGGTTTGATTTTTGTATTTTATTAGAATCTCCTTGAATTTTGCTGGGTCTTTGTTTAATATAGCTTTAATCACTGGATCTATACTTTTGCGAAGATTCACCAACCGGCTGTTGTATGCCATTGCTGCCCGGGTCTCTAATTCCATGACACCTAACCCTCCGCAAGAGGCCTTAGTGTAAAAAAAGGACACCGGGGTGTCATGGAAAAGACCACACCAGCTTCTGACATACCTGCGAATTAATTTGTCCGCAGCCTTCAAGGAACCTGTGTTCAGTGGGGATCTCGTTAAGCAAAATATGATTCTTGGAATGCAAAAACCCTTTAAGATGTGGAATCTGCAATATCTAGACACAGGGGCCTTATCTATTCTCCGCAGGTAGATATTAAGCATCTCCATTGGATCATAGTTTTCGACCCCTGATCTACTAAAAGGAAGTCCTAGATACTTATAAGAATCTTTTATTCCCAGACTTTTAATAGTATTTCCTTCTATTTTGATGACATTTTCCGGATTAGTAAAGAATCTTTTTGAAGTTCTGTTGACAGAAATGCCTACGGAAGAGCATTTCTCCGGATTAATAGTGAGACCTGCCATTTTTAGATTGTTGTTAAAGGAATCTATAGTAGCTTGAAGACCCTTGGGGGAACGGCTGAGGATGACCATGTCGTCAGCGAAAGCTAGTTGAGCTAGGGGCTCCCCACATAGGTAGAAGGGGTCAGTGACCCTTGTACCACTCAAGACGAGGACCATCACACAATTAAATATTAGTCCAGATAACGGGTCGCCCTGAAGGATACCAGACCTAAATCTGGCATCACAGGACCCCTGGAGAGACGTTGTTGTGGTCTTAATGGTAGAAACCATTAAATTTGTCATGTGTGATGGGACGCCAAGTACTGTAAGGGAGCCAACCATACTTTCGTGAGAAACAAAGTCAAATGCCTTCCTCACATCCAAGAACCCCACAGAAAGGCTTTGTAAATTCCGCGTAGCAAACTTAAGTGCTGAGTTGAGAACAAAGGTGTTCTCAGACACACCGTCTACCTTACGGAAAGCCTTCTGGAGATTATGGTACGCGAGGTTGGCCAGCCTCTTAGCCAAAATCCTATTGAACATCCTCGTGATATGGGGCAGAACTGTGATAGGCCGGAAATCCGACCAAGAGGAAGGCTTATCCTTCTTAGGAATGAACGTAGTTCTGCCCTTGCAGAGGAATGGAGGGAGTTTACCATCAAGGAGGAATTTATTGAAGATTTCCTTCAAAAACTCCACATCCAGGTATCTCACGAAGAAGCCAGACCACCCAAGTGGGTATCTCCCCCCTGAGGTCGAGGGCATAGCCTCCGTTATTTCCCTAGCGGAAATGGGCCTCAGGGAGGACAATAGGACCGGGAACCTGGGCTTGAAGCTCCTCCGATCCTGGCACGATGGGGTCTCAAACACTCTGCTCCAGTCATCAATGAATTCATTAGGCATTTTTCCCCCAATTTCAAGGCTATGTAATTTATTGTCCAAGACAGCATGAGCTAGACGCTTGAAGTCTTTCTTTGCCCAATGCTTACCATTCTTTTTGCTGAAAGATTTCTCATGAGCAATCCTTTCACCCTCGTTTTCGACTCTGTGCCTAATAATTAATTCAAGTAAGTCATTTGCTCGGACCAAGTCTTCCTCCATCCTAGCTACAAAACACTTGATCAAAGTCCTATTGACTAAGAAGGAGTAGGAGGACGTTAGGTTCCGTAGTTGGCTTTTATTGAAAGAATTAGGCAAGTATTTAGTGAAGTTTTTAGAGCGGGCGAACTTATGGACACTCATGATTAACTCGGAGGCCTTGATATTACCAGAGATTCCTCTATCAATCCAGCCCAGAAAGGACAAAAGGTTCTCCTTCTCCATGATAGGATTAGTCGATACCCTTGCCCCCCCCCCCATTGCCAGGGAAATAGAGGCCAAACTGGTTCAAATGCCTTAGGAAATTGAAGATGATGCATTATTCACTACACCAATGTTTTTGTTTGAATAATTACTATTCAATGGTCTACCAGGTATAGGATTATTGATTGCATCAGGTAAGATATTGTTACGTGGGCCATGGGTATTAACTACCTCGGGGGGGGGGGGGGACCTGCACAGAGTGGCTCATAGATTGCCTAACTCTGGCTAGGGTTTGGGAGATTGAAGATGGTTTACCACTCACTGCACCAACATTTGGGTTCGAATGATTATCATTCGAAGATTTGCCAGGTATAGGACTAATGGTTGAGGCCTCACGATTCCTCTTTGAGGTGTCTGAGGGTAATGGACTAGTCTTAGAGTTTGTCTTCATTCTCCTTCTTTTCTTCTTGTTTACAACATTAATAAAAGCTCCATCATTGTCAGGCCTTATATGACCTTCTAAATGATCATTAGTGGAAGGATCGGTGGTATTACAAGAGCCACCACATAGTTCACCAGTCGCATCAGTGACATTTTTTGGATCAGTAGTTGTTGAAGTACCGATAGTTCTATCCTTCACAGGAGAACCACTAAGTGGATTGGGAATTATAGAGCTTATCTTCTCACCTCTAGGATGCGGAGAGACAAGACAATTATCGACCAGGACATCTATAGGGTGTAAACTGCCAGTAGCTTCCCGGAGAGTCACTGAGGGAAGGGGGATGGTGGAAGAAATCTCAGTCACCTCATTTGAATTAGATATTAGGGGATTTGGAAGAAATGAGGACGAGATTGAGCCCATGCAAAGATTGGTGGCAATCTTTGCATGTTAACCCATCCGCCAATGCCCAGCCTATGCAAAGATTGCCACCTTCCTGTATGCTTTTTGAACATTGTGAATGTTCAGGCCACTCAAACGCTTGGCTAGGCACCTATTGAGGGTTCTTGTTATGTGTGGCAGGACGGTTATGGGCCTATACTCAGACCAACTTTTTACATTTAGGAATAAAAGTTGTTCTTCCTACACACAAGAACTTAGGCAGCCTACCATCCTTAAGGAACTTATTGTAAATTGAGGCAAGGAAATCTGGACACAGTTGCCTCATGTAGAAGCCTGTCCAACCTAGAGGGTCCTTTCCTCCCGACGCACTTGGGAGAGCACTAATGACCTCAGCAGCAGTGAAGGGTCTACGGGAGTTAAACACCACCGGGAACCTAGGGGAACAATCCCCATTATCGACTACGGAGGGTGCTTCGAAGACCTCCTTCCACCTGCTCAAGAAGCCATCAGGCATCTTCCCACCGGTTTGGAGTGTGTGGAGTTCATCATCAAGGATAGCATTAGCTAACCTTTTGAAATCCCTCCGTGCCCAAACCTTCGCGCTCTTAGAAGAAAGGGCCCTCTCTTCCTTGATGACTTCCCCCTGAGCCTCAACCCTATACTGAAATAGGGGAAGCAGGAGTTCATCTAGCTTCACACTGCTCTTCTCAACTTGGTACAGAATCTTGTTTAAAGTTGTGTCAAGAACAACAAAGCTAAATTTGGCAACCAAACTAGCCTTTTGCGAACGTTTAAATGAGATTGGTATGTCGTTAATGGTTCTATTATTACAGGCAGCTTTGTGTAGGGCGAGAACTAATTGATAAGCTTTCATATTATTCCTGTAGTTATTCTCAATAAATTTAAGACCCGATTTAACACCTATGGGAGAGATTGTTGGGTTGCAGTTCACTAGATGGTGGTTACCATCCTTCATATGGTAACCATATTGCTTTAGGAACCTGTCGACTATTTTACTTTGTATAATATTATTTCTTCTTGTAGCCTCTGTTTCAGGGACGTCATTTCTTCTTCCATCATAATTTGTGTAGTTAAAGGCACCCATTTCTGTTCCCATTTCCTTTAGATATCTCTCAATTTCGGTATCAGACATAGTTGAGGCCCTAGTAGTTAAGGCCTCAAGTCTACTAAGGACCGAATCAGATGAGTTTGACTTAGGGCGTGGGGGTTGTATACAAGTTGGCCTTTCAGGTTTTTCATTGTTTCCCACAACCAGATCTGGTTGGAGTGCCTGTCGAATGTTGTTAATCCTATCCATGATAGGTAAATTGTCTTCATTAGTAGCATCCACAGGAGTTGGGATTGCATTGTTTGTAGGGCCATCTACTATGGTATTGTACAATCTTTCAATGATCAGTTCTTCTTCCCTGATATTGGTATTATCACTACCTTGATGATTGGATGATGAAACTGCTTGAATAACATTACCACTACTGGCTACATCACTATTGTGCTGAGCAGGGTTGCAGGGAGCAGGTGAGTTTGCACTTGTGGTAGGTCGACCAATATCACTAGTTGAGGGCACCACTAATGATCTCTTTGGGGAATTGCCTTGATCAATATCCATCCTCCTCTTCTTTTTGCCAGACTTGCCCTTATTCTTCTTCCTCAATTTAGGTTGATTAGCTACGGCACTATCAGGTTTCAGTTGGGATGTTGGATTAAGATTTGGGTGTGAACTTGGTATGACTTTACTGGGGACTAGGACGCCATTATTAGGACTTTGGGTAGAACCTATTGAAGAGATATTGTTCACTTCTAAATTTATACTTTTCTTGCATTCAGAACAAATATTCTGAGAGGGACTTCCACTGTCAATAATCCCAGGAAGGAATGACGATGATATTTGACTTGCATCACCTCTACTGACCACAACACTGCAAGCAAGGTACTGGACCTCAGTTTGGGTTGAGATTGACCTTTTTTGACGTCCCAAAGGCTCTTCGGTTTGTGTACCAGTGGTTCTCATTTCCGTTGTTGCAGGCAACAATGACCCCATAGAATGGATTGAATCCTGAGAATCAATCCAAGGATTGGTACTTGGGATCATAGGAGAGACTATACCACCAACCAAAATTTTATCGGAACCATTACTTGAATTTGTTGTGGGAATAGATATAGGTGATGAACTACAAGCTGCAATAATCTTCCTTGGAGTTCCCAAATTAGGAGACCCCTCCAAGGAGGACTTTCTTTTGCGTTTATAGGAGGAACCTACTTCATCATCTGATTGGAATGTTAAAGATCTCCCAGTGAGACCTTTACCAGTGAAATGAATTGCAGGATTATTAACATCACCAGGCATTGGGTCCACCATCACCTTGTGCATGGCTGAGTCTAGCCTACGTTTGATCTTAAACTTTGGACGACTAGGAAAGTGTGGAGACAGGTAGTCAACAAGGGTATCTAAACTTGAGGCAGGGTTGCGTTTCATGTAATCCTTTTGAAGATTAATAAGTTTTGTAATTTCATCTGCTGTCCATTTGCTTAGATGCCCAAGATTTTCCACAATCTCCATCTCCTCATCCGTAAATCTACAATCCTCTTCTTCCTTCAGTTGATCAATAATCGCCCTATATCTTTCTTTCTTCTTGTTATTCCTCAATTGCTTCACTGCTTCCACTTTACAATTAAAAATGTTAGCTAGCCAGCCATTGATAAATTTCTTCCCTTCCGAGGATCTTAGTCTATAAATTAGGATTTCCATCCTGGCAATCTTCCTTTGTAAGTCATCACTGATTAGTATACTAGTTGGAGAGTCTTCATTGGCATTAGAGGCTTTGTAGGAGTCCCATTCATTAGGGTGGCTTAGCCTAATATGTTGGCTAAGGCCCATAACTGTTTTGAACGTAGAGCTACAAATAGGGCACCATGTCTGGCCTTGGTTTAATGTAAAACTTTCCATTATGTTCCAATTAGGTCCACTAGCTTAGATAAGTAGTAATCAAGGATTATATCTTGAATAAAAGTTTAAGTTAATTAAAAAATAGCAAAACACTATTCACCAATTTTGTATAGTGTTGTTAATTAGTCTTAAGTAAAAACAAAAATAACAAAACTCAGGGTTCACCAATTACGAACTCAAGGTTAATATCTAAGTTAAATATATGTACAAAAATATTAAAAAACAAAAACTTAATAGAAAATTAATTATAACTGAATGTAATAGATGATGTTGCTGAATGAATAATTATGAAGTCAGTCAAGTCACTGATGAATCTTGGAGTCTGATCGTCAGGCAGACATGTCACGGATTGTTCCAGTTCAGAAAACTCACACATCAATTGAGTAACCAATCCCAAAAACAACCCCAACCTATCTAGCCGGGTGGGACCTTATGACTTGTTTTCAAAGACTTTACAATAACTTATAGACAGAGCACAATACAACAAGCAAGCAACACAGAAAATATGTAAATGAAATGCAAAAAATAGTAAAAAAAATTTATTATCAATAGATAATTAAAAACACAAATGTATATCAGTTTGTGATGAGATATGATGTCTTCAAAAGGGTCTTCTTCAGTAGAGAGAATGATGATGAAATATCAATATACTAAATATATAAAACCTATATATATATATGTTAAATTGTGTTGCTTGCAGATATTTATCAAACTACTTTATGATCAACTTTAATAAAGGCAAACAAAACAAAACTCCACAACAAAAGATATAATAAAAATAAATTAAATTAAATTAAACAAATTTAAGAGATGGGAAGTGTCTTCACAGAATCTTCTTTAGTAATAGCAACTGAAGAAATAGAATCGGTAAAGGTGTAGTCTATTGTTTATTAAAACACTATTGTATTCGTCTATTGTTTATATTTTGACTAGGCAAACGGCAGCTGACAAAAGGCGGAAATGAGTTGGAATCCAAAAACCATTTAATCACGCAACACCACCATCCAGATCCAAGAAACACGAAAATCCAAAAAGTACCGATCAACAAAACCTCCCGAAAAAAGTCAATAGAACGATGAAGGAATATAATAAGAGATGACGTGTAATCAAATGGAATTCGGCTCTGGCTAATAGGTCACGAGATATTGAGAAAACAAGTTGACTTTGTCACGCAACCTCTGAAAAAAAAACTTTTAGGGCGCAGCCCAGAATGATGTCAGCTGTCGATCTAGTAAAATAGAAAAACAAAATCAATATGTGTTTGTAGTAAAAAAAATATTTTTCCCCAATCTCGGGCCCCAGGCACCAAGAGGTAATATGCCGGTCTTCCGCCTATTCAACTGAAGACCTACCGAAGACTTGCACTTGTCAAAGAAGGAGAGAAGAACTTCTACTCTTTTAACTAGCTGGGCTTCCGACTTTGCTTCCACATAAATAGTTATGTCATCCGCATAAACATCTATAAGATGTTTCTTTCCGCCAAGACTTATTCCAAACCCCCTATACTTATATATAAAAGATAAGACGAGTTTCTCTATCGTGGCTACAAAAAGCAAGGGGGATAAAGGGCACCCTTGACGGCAGCCTCTTTTTAAAAAAATCGGATTGCTTTCAGACCCATCAAGGGTGATGGACGAGGTTCCATTTGCAAGGAGAGCTCGAATAGGGTTGAAGTATTTCCTAGGAAGTAAACACTTAACAGCTCTCAATATACTAGTATGATATATAGAATCAAAGGCTTTGCTAAAATCTATAGCAATTAGAGCTCCATACGCCTTCCTTTGATCTATCGATTCTATTGCACACTGTATATTCCTGGAAATATCCGTAATTTTTCTACCCCTTAGAAAGCCCTTTTGATGTGGCCCTATCTTTTTTTTTTTTTTTTTTTTTATGGTTAAAATAATTTTATTCTGTTACTGCAAAAAAGAATACAGTGTAACAAGAAAAATACACTAAAAACATACAGATAACATAAGAAATAAAATCAAATCTGGAGAGTTACGTAATAAAAACATCAATGAACATTATAGTTCAAAATTACTGACCAGATAAAAAAACCATATATATAAAACAACAATTGATAAACCTAATTTGTATTCAATACAAAACGGCGATGCATTCTTAAAATCCTTCTGATGTCGTTCCAATAGAATTTTGAACTGTTTGGATAAAATTTAATGAGATCTCCAGCCCATTTCCATGTTGACGCTCCCAAATCAGGAATTTTGACCTCAAAAGCAGAGTGGCGGGCGGCAGCACCAATGAGGATAGGTCTTAGGTCTTTTTCTAAAATGTACTTGTTAGTAGTAAGTTTTTGTGCAATTAAAGATTTGACATTTTGTATTGCAGATTCAATTGCTTTGTGACTGGGGGGAGATTTGTTTTTAAGATTAAAGACACCAAAAAGAACATAGGCTTTTAAAATATTTGAGGAATCGTCTTCATTCTCACAAACGTTAAGCTTTACGAATAGCTTAAACACCTTTAGGATTGGACAGTCTACAAATGCATGGAAGATATTGTTTAATAAAAACCCACAGTTCATGCATGGAAGCAGAAATTTGAGGATTTGTCCTGAAATTTGTAATTGTGCAGTAAATTTTGCACCATCGGCAATACTACCCGTAGATTTCAGAATTCTTCTCTTCCAGGACAACGAGAGGCCCAACAAACTTTGAAATCTTTCCGATATTGAAATCGCTCCATCATATCTAGGTCTTTTAAGTGCAAATTTTAAAAACCACGGCTTCGAAGGATTAAAATCAATAAATGAACGTTCAAGTGGAAAGCGGAACCTCCCACTGTTAAAATTTGACCTATCTAAGTCATGTGCTGTAAATTTATTTTGGTTAAGAGCAGTTCTCTCGAGAACAACAGGATCTCCAAATCTTTTGATAAACGGTTTTTTGTCCTTGTTTTGGTATATAATATCGATTGTTGTATCCGATAAATAAACAGGATGGGATCTCCATAATATCCTCTGAATCGATGCTAAAAAGGGAGAAAACATTTCCAAATCTGAATTTGTTAAAATGGTGCCCATGTGAATCCAATTATAAAATTCCGTGGAAGTGAAGTACCTTCTCCAGTCTTGTTCATGATACACGCCCATTTTTTCAACTATTTTACGATAGTAGGTTGGAAGAATATCATTTAAGAGACACAAGCCTCCCCCTATAAATTTTTTGGGACGTTTGAGGGCGGGAAGATAAGATTTGTGAAAAAGAGAGGTCAACCAAGACTCTTCTTCTTTGATTGCATACTCGGCAAGTGAAGGAATCGAAGTCGCCCTATACAAAACAACAGGCACCACACGTGTATTATAAAGATCGATCCTTTTCATTAATGAGAGATGGCGCCAGTGTTTCAAAGATCTATAAATTTTTAAATTCATTTCCAACCAGTTAGACATCGACACACCATTTTTCATCCACTCAATACCAAGAATGTTCACTGACTGTACAACTTTACAACTAGAGATCGTAACAGAGGGGTCTGGATTCCACGATGCTAATGGCAGTATGCCTGTTTTTTTAGTATTCATTCCAAGACCGGACTTCAGTTCGAATTTTTTAAAGAAGAACAATATAATTTCAATTCTCTTGATGAGTTGAGCTTCGGAATTGGCTTCGATCATCAGAGTTACATCATCGGCATATAAATCAATCAAATGTCTCCCATTATTAAAAGATACACCAAAACCTATATACTTTCTCATTAACGTTCTTGTGAGGTCATGTAGCGCGGATACAAACAGAAGAGGAGCAATCGGGCAACCCTGTCTGCAACTCCTTTTGAGTAAAATGGGGGCACTATTTAATCCATCTAACGTTAAAACTGAAGAACCATTAAATAAGAATGACCTGATGGGGTTAAAAAACTTTTGGGGAAGAAGCTTTTTAATAGACTTTAAAACATGATCATGCCGAATTGAGTCAAAGGCTTTACTAAAATCGATAGCTATTAAAGCTCCGTATCGGTCCCTTTTATTTAAAGACTCAACTGCAGTAAGAATATTTCTGGATATATCCGTAATCTTTCGTTTCTTAAGAAAGCCCTTCTGTTCAATTTGAATTTGATCATTTAAAATAGGTTCAATTTGTTTTGTTAAAACACCTGCTAAAATTCTGTATGTGAAATTTAAAATAGTTATGGGCCTCCAATGATTAAAATGACTACCGTCCCCCTTTTTTGGGATTAGAACAATGCGCCCTTTTGAGAGGGCACTGGGCATTTTACCATACTTCTCCATGTACTTTCCAATACTTAATAAATAGGGAGCAACCTCATTTGGAACAAGTTTGAAGATGCGTCCACAGATACCATCAGGACCAGAGGCTTTATTGTCCTTGAGATTGCAATTAATATATTTAATGATATTTTCAGTTGTAAACACTTCAGGCATTTGTTTACATTTCTTCTTTGGAAAATTCAGTCTATTGCCACCTAGAACTTCTGAAAATCGTTTATGAAAATATGACAATATATCACTCGGAGTCTTTAAAACCTTACCACCATCAACAATACGTTTAATGGTTGACGTGGAGCTCAAGTTTTTTGGGGGGAGGTACTTAAATCTAAAATTTGGATTTGTATCTCTGATCTTCTTCCTTTCCATTTCAGCTTCCGCTATGTCGGTAATTCTGTAATTGTTTACAAGATCAGCAGTAACTTGTTTGATAAAAATAGAAGATGAGTTGATAATAGTATCAATAACTCGACTGGGAATGTAATTGCACCTATTGAAAATGATTCAAATGAAAATGATGCTATAGTATCTGATTCGGCTAGTGTAGGAACTCATGGTTCTTCTGCTTCTCAAACAAAAACTATGGGAAAGCCAAAAAAGCCACTATTAAATGAAAAATTAATTTTGCTGGGGCGCACGAGATCCCAGTCCCTAACCAAAAGAAACAGGGGAGATTCAAATAGTTGGCCTGATATAAATTCTTCTAATAATAAAAAGAAATCCAGAAATGATTCAGAATAATTTTTTACAATATAAAATCACCGACCACTTCCCGTCTTCGATTTCTAAGGATATAGAGACCAGCATGGGAGTTTCAAAAATCCTTTCTTTTAATGTTAGAGGTGGTAGAGATAGAAGGAATAGACATGCCATCATGAAACACCTTCTGTCTCTTAATCCGGATATTATTTGTTTACAAGATATAAAAACCAAGGTCTCGTCGACTTGCAACGAAAATTGTAGGCTTTGCCTGCCAAATTTTTTCCATTACTTTTTCTCGGGCACGGGTAGAAGAGGTGTGATGACTTTTATTACAAGACGAATAGAAAAACCTCTTTTTATAGATGAATTTATCAATGACGGTGAGTGGCACAAAATAATTTTAAACACCTCTGGTTGTTCTTTTTCTATTGTGAATGCTTATGGTCCAAATTCCCGATCGTTGTCATTCTTTCAATCAGTTATTGATGTGGAGAGACTGAGCCATCTTCCTTTATTGTTTATTGGTGATCTTAATGTAGACTTACTTAAACTTCAGATCAATTATCCCAACTCAGCTGCCCTCAAAGATCTTATTCATAAACTATGTTTGGTGGACGTCACAAGATTTTTCTGTCCCGAAGATACTGTTTCTTGGAGCTGTGGAAAAAGATCTTCGAGAATCGATTTGGCACTAATTTCTCCATCACTACTGCGTCATATTAAGACAGCTTTCTATAGGCCTGATCCATCCTCCGATCACAAAATTATTGATATTACCATAAAATATATTCCACGCAAGAAAGCTTTTAAAATTCCTAACTGGATTCTCTACAAAGATCGATTCGCGAGATCACTTGGTTTAAATCTTGACAAAAGAGCCAACCTGATAACTCCAAAGGGAGCTTATCCATTGCTTATTAATATTATCAAAAAGACTGTTCGCAAGTTTGTCGCAAGCCACAAAAAGAACTCTTCGAAAATTCAAAAAGACATTGAGAGTGCCATGAACTCATCTTCTATTTTTATCTTTTTATTTAATAATGGTTCCACTTCTTTCGCAAGCACACCAGCTAGGATTCTATAGGTTTCATTTAAAACCGTTATGGGTCTCCAATGATCAACACTAGTACCACTTCCTTTTTTTGGAATCAAGACGATTCTACCTTTGGTTACAAATTTTGGAAGCTTCCCTTTCTTTTCCATCTCCTGGCCCATTATGGTTAGAAAAGGTACAATTTCATCCTTTAGTAGCGAGAAAATTCCTCCCCCTATTCCATCGGGCCCTGTTGCTTTGTCATTCTTAAAGTTTTTTTTGATGTACCGTGCAATGGTTGACGAAGAAAACACTGAACAATCCTGAACAATTTTGCGCCTTGGAAATTACAGTTCTTGGAATCCATTGGAATAAGCAAAGAGAGGCTGAGTGCAACTGGAGTGTCTTGAAGGCTTGTATAGACCGCAAAGTGAAAGAATGGAGATATTTAAACATCCAGACACGCGTGGATCTTTATAATTTTAAGGTTATCCCTTTAGTAATCTATAAAGCTAGCGCAGTTCCAAGTCTTGCTTTGAGGGCTATAGAGGAGGAGGAAATCTGGCTGAAAAATCTCTTCCATCGTTCATACTTGACCGCTCTTGAAAGACCAAAGAAGCAACTCGGTGCTTCCCTGATTGTGCTAAGCCGTATTTTACCACAAATTTATTGTAAAGTTATTCATGATGTGGCTAGTAGTGGTCGTGGTGAATGGAGATCGGTGGTTTTAAACTCTGATATCTTTCGTCTTCTTACTCTTGGATCGGATCTATCAAATGGCTTATTAGTTAAATTATCGCCAGTTTGGGCAGCGTGTCAAAGGATAATATGGTGTGCTACTCCCTCCTATGATTCATCAAGCACTGTTGATATAATTCGGAGAAACGCGAGTAGGGGGCCTTTTTTTAAAGGATCTTTATCTCCAGCGAGCTTAGAAGAAGAAGCACATAGATTACATATCTATTCTATTCACGATATCGAATCTCGTCCGGATTCTGGTCTAAACTCTGGAAAGTTTCGCTTTCCACTTTTGAGATCTGCCCTTTCACATCGCTGTCCTGTTCCTTGGCACGTGAAAATGCACTTCGCTCAACCTGTGTTTGAAAATGCTAACAACATTGTAGACTCTTATGTCAGGCGACTTGGTCTTTTAGAGTCGTGGAGGGCTCGAATCTTAAAATCGACTGCTCAGGTAAAGGATCCGAAGAAATTTACAGCGCAGTTCCAGATATCCTGCGATTTGTTATTTTTTAATAAACCATGTCAGAACTGCGGAACTCTGTTCAATTCAACTATTCACGCCTTTGTAAACTGTCCTTTACTAAAAATTCTTAAAGACTTCGTTTGTATGAATTTAAGAGGAGTGAAGATGGAAAACTCTAACGTGGTGGCCAGCATAATATTGTTTGGTTTGCCTCTAAAGAATGGATCTCCAGAATCGAGGGCAGTAAATTTTGCCATCATGAATTCTAAAGCATTAATAGCTCAATCTTTAACAATAGGTTGTCAAGTTGATCAATTTTCTATCAGAGGAGTAATCATTAGTGCTGCAGCTCGTTATATGGCGTTTAGCCTGAAAATACCTCGGATGAATAACGATGAATGGGACTTGGCAGCGGATGTAGTGAAATATTTCCCTTCTCACTCGATCCACCACTTAAAAATAATTAAAAGAATGGTTGCACGCTATGAAAAAGTCAAGAAAAGAAGTAATACTGGAATATAATAGTTTTTAACTTTATTTTTAGCTTTCGTTTTTAACTCGACTGTTGCTTTATGTTTTTCTTTGTCTGTGTTTTCTGGTATGTGTTATTTTAATTTTGTATTGACCTCATTTTTAAGAATTATTATTGCAACTTATTAGAAATGGATTTTTATAGATTATATGGGCCAACAAGCAGGGTAATTTTAAGTTATAATGCTTATTTATGTTTGTGTCGGCGTAACCCTGATTGTTTTTATTTCTAAATTGATTTATTATATTTTATGTATTCTGATGATTTTTTGGAAATAAAGGCCTATTAAAAAAAAAAAAAAAAAAAAAAAAAAAAAAAAAAAAAAATTCAAAAACAGCTGATGTGTGCTAAGTAGTAAAGTTTAAATGGAATTGCTCCAAAAAAATAGAATTCAAATAGCACAGCTGTAGCTAGAGTTATTAGCAGAAACGCATTCACTAAACCTCATAGTTACTCTCGCCGTTCCACCTGATGAAGTCGTGTATCGACGTCGTATGTAGATATGGACGTAACAGAAGATATGCCAAAAAGAAAAAATCGTTTAGAAGAGGCCGTAAACACTCATCTAACCTCGTGAGAAGTTCGCTCGTCGTCTTAATCGGCCGCTAGGGTTTTCATTCCTTGCCGTCTTCCTAAAGTCGGTGATGATGACCTTAGCCCTGTAGAACATAGAGCTATCCATGGAGCAGATTATTGCAGCTGCCTCAAACCTCCTGTTTCTAAGTTGGAACAACGTTTCAACCTCGTTCCGCCAGCTGTTGAAGTCTGTGCTGGTGGTGAGGTAAGGAAGAGTTCTATCTCTAGCGGCAGATCCTTGATTAGTATTTCTTGTAACTGGGTTGGTTGTCATCTTTAAAGGAAATAATAGAATTACCATATATATTTAATAAAACGTTGACAAGTAAGCTTAGAATATATTGACAATAAAGGTTCATCACAATCAACACAATCACTATCTGTAATATATGAGTTACACTTCTCAAGGTTGATTACTTTCACTAATACTTCATTATCGATTTAAATCACTAATTGTCCGTTGGTATATAAGCAAAACAACGATTGCTCACCCTGTGCCGACTGCGCCAATGGTATAGCCTTGCTAGAGTAGTATGGAGAGTTAAGGCGGCCTTTTAATAAACAGATTGCAGTTGTTGTTTAGTCCATACTACTTTATAACTATAAAGTCACTCTCATCGTCAAATATGAGAACAGAAAAGGTTTGGAAAGAGTTAACTTACTTAATATGATAAATCCTCTTGATTAAAGTAAAAATTATAGAATCCCAATTCCAGAAGAAAAATCCTCTGAAGGGCTTGAAAAGCTAGCCAGACCCTTAAAGGTCTCGAAAGCTGCCACTACGGGTATCAGGACCCATCTACAAGTCTTATGTAGATTTGTAAAATTAGAGAGAGCGGGGCCAGTACTGAGGTGCCCTAACTCAGGGTTTACTTCTGGTATCTTCATTAACTTCTCCACTTCAGGAGAGGTCCTATAAAATTACTCCATAAAGGTCTTAAACACAGACCCCTGAAGTTTGTTTCCTTCAAACTCCGAGAAAATCTCCTTCGAAACGAGCCCAAGAGTCTCATCCGAGAATGACGCTGTGTGTGGGCTCTTTTGCCCCAATTGCATCGAATCCTTCGAAGACTTGACTCGACGGTCGATGTCTTTTGGACTCTGCGGGAGGAGAACCACCAAATCTCTTCTGAGGTCGTACAAAGGACGCCCCCGAAGGAAAAGAGGATACAGAACAAACCCCTTCTTCACCTTCGATCTCTCGATAGAAACGAGGATCGTCATCAGGGAATTCTTCATATTGCCCCATCTCTTCTAAAAAAATGAAGACGGGAACCGTTCAACCAAGTCCTCGACGGAGGGAAACAAGACCTTACATTCCTTGCAAGGAAAGATATTTGTAGGACTAGAAGAACTCATGGAAGTTACTTCTTGTCCCTTCCAGGGAATGAACCTTGGCATGGTCTAGGAGCTCATCTACCCCTGTTAAACGATACAAAACAGAGTCTGCACTTAAATGTCTCTACCGAATCCGAGGATTTCGAGACACTAACTTTCTTGGAATACATTATCTATCACTATTAACGAATTATATATTAAAGGCCTTTAGACTAGAAAAATACTCCAACAAAAATATTCGTGTATGTATGATGGTGTAAACACTACCTTCTCATGACTTAAGAGTGTCAACTATCTCTTTCAACTTCACTTTGGGATTGCCCATGATGATTTTCAGGGTTTTTTATGTTTTCCGGAATAACCGCCTCATTTGGCCGATGATATCCGCAAACCATCGTTTGATGGTTGTTTTCGATGGGACAGAGTCCGGATAGCATTTTTCAAGCCAAGCTTGGGCTTGAACGGTGTTTTTTTCCCATCAAAAAGCAATGATATATCAACACACGAAATTGCTTTGAATCCATTCTTTTTAAGAATCACAAAAGTAGCTTCACTGAAACATGTTAACCATAAACATTTAAAAGGTAATCGGTGACTTTCTGCTGCTTTTTTCTTCTGATTGAATAAGAAAAGTAATGAATGGCTCTAGCACGAATTTTGTCTTATTCGACGCTTGAAAAAGCATTGATGTAATTAAATTTCACAAATTATGACACATGTGGCTTTAAAGCTACTTGTTGACAGTACAACAAAATGTCGTATGTGTCAAATTGCTGGATTATATTTATATATGTGCGCCATCTGTTGAAAAAAAACCCGGAAACAAATTATTTACACCCCTAGTATTATTCGTAGAATAAATTTAAATCCTTAGTAGTGGGTGGGCAGGCGGGCGGGCTGGCTCTAAAGGAGAGTATTCAATGCAATTGAATAACAAAAATGTATTTTTAAATGAGTTGTTAAAATATACAATAAATTTTTTTAAGGATAATTCCATTTGTTTTTTATTTGTGTGTTTGTAAGACTTTTTTTTTTTCGTTTTGTGTATTATTATAAATTGATACTTCGATGAGATTACCTCATACTAATTATATGTTAAGCAAATACCCATTGCAAAGTTAAACCTATGAATTCCTTCCCCACCACCTCTATATACAATTTGGCAAACTTATTCATTACTTTCACAAATATTTTATAAATATAATATAATTACTGAAGTGAAGCAATGCAGTATTGTTTTTATGTTGACATGTACCTAAATATGGTGAAGATAAATTACAAATTCCAAAATATACTTGCTCCCTGCCTGAATCCATATCCTTCTTTGATGATACTAAATTATAATTTGTATATTTTTGAAGTCATAATAAAACCATGGAATTGAAAATCTTTTTCCTCTTAGTCTTTTTATTTTCAAGGTGATAATAAACATAAAAGTTCGAAATTAGTCGTCGTATGACATTGATGGAATTGAACCTTTCAAAATTAGGGGTAATTACATAAATATATAAAAAACTAAACAATTTTTCTAGTTTCTTTCCCATTTGCTCTACCCCTTCTGCTTCTTCGTAGACCAGGCAGGCTCTTATTTAATATACAAAAAGCTCTTCATTTTTTTATAGAAGCAGTGGGCTATGCATACAACCAGTCATAAGGATTTCGGAGCCGGAAGATCAGTAAAGTACGCTCAATTTTAGCAGGCTTTCATAGTTACCATATCATTTTTGACGTTATAAAGGGGAGGAGCTACTCGGACGCATAAAAATCGCCGTTTTTTTACATCACTGCTGATTACAAATATGATCTCTGATAGAGCCATCCATTTTCAGGGTTAGTTGCGGCGTCGACAGGTGAGTTGTTGTCACAATAACTCCTTTTCAAAAAACGATACATTCGATTATTGCTGTTCATAAAAGTATGACGTGTATCTCAAGCACTAACGAATATTTTGACGTGTAATTTGGAACAAATGTCTGTTGAGAGGTGTACCAACTTAGTAACAAAAAAAAAAAAAATTCAATTCAATTTTCCTGGTATTTTTTGCTCAGAGTAATAAAATAATAATACTCTTTTTGAGTCTATGATATCGACGAGCTTTTCTGTCCATTCGCCGCAACCTCGACTCTCAAAAGGGAAAGGAATTTTTTTTTTGAAAAACAACTGGTAGCTAACCAACCTTCTGTATTTTACTTGTTGCCAACTTTTTATTGTTGGGCGGAGTTATTATTTAGATAATCTATACATTAATCAATTCTACCAAACACAAACCAATCTTTAGTACTTGATTAAAATTCAAAAATTCAAAAAAAGAATGCAATCCCTGACTTAATAAATTTTGTATACATCAAAATCATAAATAATTATAATAATACTCTTTTTGAGTTCATAGCAGATAGAGTGCGCTGCTTTAAATCAGAAAATTAATGAAAACAGATGAAGGAACAATTCTTAACAATTGTCCATCGTGTAGATGAAAAAGAAAAAAAATGTATTTTTATGGTATTAATTATGTTTGAATGTAATTACGAAAGGATTATGAGATAGTGATTGTTTTACGTCCATATATTCGGGGTTTTGATGTATCTAATAAAATAAATACTCTTTTATTCCATCAGTCATATAGTTTTCATCATAAGGGAGGGGGGGGGAGGGTGTAGGATCTGCTCCATGTACTTACCATGTCCCCCTGGGAATATCCAGGACTCTCTATAGGCATGATCTTTTAAGGGTTCGTTAAACCCTTTTACTAAATTCAAATGACGGCTTTGAATAACTTCGATGCTATTCGATGTTGTAACTTATTACATATTACTAGGACAAAAGTAATATCATTTCTTTAGTCTTTTACTTTTATGTTCTTGGATTAATTATATAATGAATTAATAACTGAAAAATTGACAACAAATATGACAAATTATTCCATGATTTGACATAAAAAAGTCCCCTTGATATTGAATGATCTTTTCTTACTTTTGTAATGCGTCATTTTAAAATAGCCCCTTCTTGAGGATATTTTTACAAGTAATCTCGTTACAGAATTACTTGTTTTAAAATAAAGTAAATACATTACAGGTCAATATTACGAATAACAATCGATTTGAAATGATTAATGAGTAATTATTTGTGTTTGCTAAATACATAAAGTGATAACCAATCTATATTAAATTACTTTTTTCGTTATTAAAACATAATATTGAACCCCAATTCCCATTGTCATTGGATTTTTATATTTTTTACTCAACAAAACACTGAAACTTTGGTTACAATAATATAACCCAAAATTCGAAGAAGTGACTTTATGGAAAAAAAATTGCTCGAACTAAAATATTTATACTTCTATCCTATAATAACTCTATTAAAAACCAGTCATGGATCACAAATCCATTGAATTCGAAATTCAGAGTAATATGACTTCAAGAGGATTTCAAGTGTGTGGATGGACTTTAAAAGAGAATGAATTTCAGACTGTTAAACATGAAACAACAACATTTCAATTCTTCCTTTTTGACTTGGATCGTCTCTCTTAGGCATTATTGACTCTTGCAATCTACAAGCATTTTTATTAGAAATCACATATAACAAGAGCCTGATTAATTATTATTTCAAAAGATGAAATATTGAAAAATATTCTTTGGACGTAATTTTATTTTGAATAAAGATCGTATTGACCGATATATTCAAGACGTATTTTGCTCTACAATAAATTTAAAATAAGAAAACAACTTTCAAACTAATGTAAAACAAATAATAAACATACAAATATTAAAAAGTTTAAAGTAATTATCGTATTTGAATTAAAAATAAAACATGTTGTTTTTCGGAACATTCCCAACTTATTTTCACGCAACCCTATATATACATATATATATGTTATTGAAGAAGAGTCGAGGAATAAAATGACTAAAGCAGGAGTGTAAAACTCATTTCACATCACGGGCCACATACAACCCCCTGGTAGACGTCGTGGGCCGGACCATTAAAATTATAGCATACTTAGCTATAAACAACCAAAATATCATCATGTCTTCCCTTTGTTTTGATTTAAAGAAGAACAAGGACTTTGTTAAATTTAACTAAAAATTTATTGAACAACACTTTTACAAAACATCAAAAATTATATTAATGAACTTAACATAAGATATATAAAGAAAGACTAACCTGTGCCCTAGTGGATATTTCATGATTTATATTTAATTAAAAAACTTACTCCATGTCTTTTATGTATTTTTTCCATTTTCAAATTATCCTGCGGTTGTGATTGAACTTCCTTACGGGCTTGTTCTGGCACGCGGGCCGTATGTTATACACACCTGCTATAAAGGAAATTATATAATTATCTCAGGTGTAGGTAATCGCTAATCAAATTGAACCAATTTAAATAAAAAGACGGAAAATGTCAAATATCGCAATAGATATCAGCTGTCCGAAAAAAAGTATTAATAAATACATTTGGCTCTTAAATTACTGTGAACATTTATATTCGGACATTATATTCAGTCTACCATGTTTGTACATATACATATTGCTTAAAACTAGAAAAATGTAACTCAAAAGTTTGTACAAGCCTCATTAATAAACGGAAGAACTTCATGAATTTGAATCAGTGGTAAGGAAAGTGAATTGATATTTTTATTAAAACAAAGTTGAAGTCATGGCTATTTGCTTTGTCAATAAAGTATATAAAAGTGAATTTGGCGATTTATTTTATGAGAAAAACACAGGGAAATGAAGGAAGAGTTACTACACTCCTCTCTAGCTCTGATTAAAGAATATTTTCCATGATGGAATCCACCCAATGATGGATGATTTCATACTATTCTCAATTCTGCATCATATTACGAAGGATAAAATAAAAAAAAGAAACAGAACAAGGTGGTCGTCAGCATTTTAATCTTGATTAAACTGTTGGGATTTTATAAAAACATCCAACATATTCAAAGTAAAAACGTATGTTAACCCTTTCAAACCTGTTGTAAGGTATCAGAAAGTATTTTTAATACCTAGAAGTTTTATGTTTTTTGATACAAAAATTGTAACTCAACCCCCATTTCTCTAAGAAATTAGTGGACACGTGTGTCCCTCTGGGTGTGAAGGGAATTTTTTCATTCTTAAAAATACACGGTTATTCAGTACTTTCTTTGTATTCATTTTAAATCTTTAGTTACATTTATTCTTTATTCTTATATTTCACTTGACAAAAAAAATTGAAAGATCTTAAATAAAAAATATCTATCACATGCTATGTACATTTTACAGGTGATATTTTATGAAGCTATTTCTGTTGATATATTAATAAACTATCTTCACACCCAAGTGTCCTCCTGTGTCCTAAAAAACTTAATGTATGCGTTTTTGAAGAAAAAATAAGTTTTTTCTTCAAAAACGAAAAAGTTATTTTGGTTTAAACATGATTTTTTTTTTTTTTTTCATGATTAAAAATTCTAACTTTCAGATCCTTGAAACATATTTAAATCCAATTTTTTTTGACACACTATGAAATATGTATAATAACTTGACATCTTAGCTATCAAACAAAAATTGAATTTAAGGGGGGAAAACAAATGTCGTCCTCTGGGTTCGAAAGGCTTAAAGACCAAAACATTAACAAAGCAAATAAACAAGAAATCAACAGAGAGAGAGAGAGCTGATTTAGGTGTATTATAAATACAATAAAAAAAATTATTTAAAGTTGATAAAAATAGTTTTTTTAATACTTTTTTGTGCGTGTTAAACTAGCCTAAAAAAAGGAGCAGAGATAAAAGGATAATCCAAAAACGAAAAAAAGACACTTTTTATGTAGAAAAGTAAAAGTATCATAATTATAAATATTATCAAAAGATATAATTATGTATATAAACACTTCACTTTGATTTTTATTTTGAAATAGTGCAATTTGGAAGAAGGTATCAACACTTTCTCCAGGCAGGGAAAGTTGAGTCGTTTGACAAAGTCTTATATATACTTTGAAAGCTTTTATATATTTATTACAACAAAGTATTTGTGCCCTAGATATTGATTTACTTACAATTTGCAACAAGTAGCGAGTGAAACTAATGCAATTGTGCTCTGATGACGTTTGAACTTTTAAAGCAATTAACTGTCACTTTTTCCATTATTATTATTTTAAAGAAAACAGGTTCTAAATGGTTTTTAATTTGGATGTTCCCAAGATGGCCAACTAAATGCTCTATTGAATCATTCCTTCACAAATGAGTTGTATTCACCATTATATGTATGTATTCGACATCCGTTGTTATGCATACCTAAAACAACTAAAACTCCTTACTACATAAAAAACAACAACAATGTTTCACCCAGTGAAGTTGGTTTTTTTAAAAGACGTTTCATGGCCCCTCAGTATTTCAATCACAACGAAGAGTTTTTTTGTCATTTTCAAATTGAACCAATTTAATATTTATACTATAAAGTCATGAAGCACATCAAATGAATCCTTATTATTATAGGCACCCATTTTGTCAATTCAAATAAGAACAATATAATTCTGACACTCATTGACATCGTCCTCATTAAATCAGTATTCTCATAATACATATATTTAAATAAATTTGAAACATACATATAAAAAACACGGTTTCACTGTGTGATTTGGATTTTTTCTTTTAAATCAGTTCCTGGCCAGTTAGGTTTTTGATCAAAAGTGAAGGATTCAATATCCTTTGAATATATTATTCTATCAAAAAAATTAAATTTAATATTTTCAAGAAAAAGTCATGTAGCAGAATATTAAAATAAAATGATGGCTTTTTAATACTATTAATACTAACATGGTTTACTCTAATATCATAAGTAATTATTAGAATGTAAGATATTGAATTCCATTGAAGAAAAATAAGTTCTACTATCAACGTTTTCAATGTCTATAAAGTCAATATTGGGTTTTTATTTTTTGATGGTAAAATACTGAGTGAAACGACAAATCCTTCCACATTTTAAATAAAAAGTATAAAAATCATATTTTACACAACATTCTAAATAATATGTTCATATTAGTTTAATTCCAAGCATTGACTCTCCTTACACCAAAATATGGCAGAACCCACTTCACTCTTCTTCTAGATACCTATATGTATGTACATTTTTATTTTATATTCATATGATAATGACCTTTTAATTCAATTTCGGTATATTTTACCCAAAACAAAGAAATAATTAATTACATTAAAGTAAAATATAATTCAAGCTAGCAAAACCTTCTATCTTTTCGAAGCAATGACTCTCAACTTTCAAAATATGTTTGTATACTACCCATAGAAATAATTGTTTTTCGCTACAATGAAGCCTACTTAGTTTAGACACAGATAAATAAAATGCCTTATAAAAGCTTAATATTCTGTCAATCTGACAAATTCATGTAGATTTAATATGTAGATATATCATTTCAAAGACAATGACTTTTAGTTTACCTCGATTACAATAATTGGTATTTTTAGACTGTAGAGCATATGGAATTTAAATTTCCTTGTAAATGAATTTGTTATTAGAATTAAAAATGTGAAACCATAAAGGTTTCATCCTCTCTTAGTCGTCATTACAATGAAATCAAATACCAAAAAGTGAGAGGAGAGGACCAAATCACATTCATGAGAATTTTAGCCTTCGAATGAGAACAACACACAAAATAATAGCTTAATCGAATAAAAAGGGGGACGTATCAAGGTGTGAACCCCAAACACAACGGTTTGACATAGCCAAGACCTTTTAGTACTTTATTTTACTCTTTTGTCGCCAATAAAAAGGTGTGTCTCACTCTCCAGATCCAAATCTCCGAATGGAAGGGCCAATAGAAAACAAATTGTCAGACAATCAAATAAACTTGGATACAAAACAAGGAATTAATTAAGGAGCTCACTTCCTTCACTCACAAAGTGGAATGAAGAAGACCCAGGAAAAAATAATTTGAATTGAATTTGAGTCTATTAAGAAATCTCTATAAAGAGAGCATCTGAAGAAAAAGTCTTCAATAGCTCACCCTCCATTCAGGAGAAAGAGATCCGAAGAGCTTGAAAGACTCTTAATGACTGATGATTTTTTTCAAAAATTGAATATTTATTTAGATTTTTTTTCATTTTCTACAAATTATAATTTTTAATTTTCTTCTTTGTTATAAGTCATATACTATGTGGAAGTTTAAGAAGACCTATTTGTAGGTATGTACTATTATGATAAGATCCTGCATATATATTCATTTAGCCTACTTCTTTATCATCATAAACCATACTTCTTATTTCAATATCATGAAGAAGTTTTATATCTAAATGTACATATAAGTAAGACTTTTCCGTTCGACTCCTAGCAGGATTATATTACTACTAAATTCAAGGTATGTATTCTCGTGTTTGCATTCCAATATTTAGAGAAAGAAGTTTCAAGATTTTTATTGTATGTACGCCTCTTAAAATAAGTTATTTACTAAGAGTTAGAGTTTTGACATTTTGAAAGTCATTACTATAGATAAATCTCAAATATTCAGACAATCATGTCTACTATTGAGCTAGTTTTCTTATTTTTAAAGATGTTTCATGCCAAATTTTTAAGCCAGAGCTTTAACTGGATCCATCAAAATGTAAGAAAATAGCAATGACTGCAAACACTTGATTATACATATATAATTTTAGGATTGTTGTTGTTTTTTTTTGCAAGCTTTGAAATTATGTATCTAATTCAACCGTAATTTTTACCTTCAACAAAAAATAATGAAATAATCCATATGATGGCTTATAGGTATATAGGGAAAATATAAATCTTTTTCATACAGTCATTTTTTTTCTTCAAAAAACTTTTTCAAGGGATGCATGATATTGTCGCAGCTTTTGTGTGCGTCAAATACACTTGTGTTACATTCAATTAGTCAATTACATATAATAGACAAAATGAAATCAATTGTTAAACATAGAATATCTATATAACATTACGTATGAAGCACCCCAATGATATTGTATCAATTTTAGGTTGTATAAAAATTCCCAAATCAAGTGCTTTTGTATGCTTCTTTTCGATACTGAGGATTTATTAAACGTAAAGGAATTCAGACATGTTGCTTACGAATCGTAGACCAGCAGCAATCTTGCATAAACAAGAAAGTTCAGAAAATATATCATTAAAGGGACTCAGCAAAATCCATTCAAGTGTTATCAGCTATCTACAAAATAAACGTCATCATTCATCTCCTCAATGTTTGATCTAAAACAAACCCAAATATCAGATGTTCATAAAGAAATTTTTTGATGAAATGAAATTAGAACTGTATTATTTCCATGAAGTTGCATGTATGTACACTTAGAAAAAAAAAACATTTAACCAAATCAACGGACATTTTACCAATGATAGGAAGGAGTAGAATGATGTTCGAAGCTTTTTTAATATCTATTTGGGTTCTCAGACCAAGAGTTGACATGACAAAAAACCATCTTTTAAATTACTTCGAGTCAATGTTCCTATTGTGAATGGCATTAAATTCATTGCTTTGCTGTCTTCCCTATTTCATTGAAAGGATCTTTATGTGAATGATATTGGTTCAGGCTCTCTCTTTTAAGGTGTGGATCAGATCCATTGCTCTTAAAAGATTTAATATATTTTTGAAGATTGCAGAAGTTTTCATAGAAATTTATGTATTTTGGCCTAAAATCTGTTTGTATTTTACGAGGTAAATAGAAAAAATAGCATGAATTCACTACTGATGGGTAAGAGAACCTGAAATATATATCTTTTGGAGGATAGAGCAAAATTGTTTAATCATCAAAAAACGTAAGAGAAATGATATTTACATATTGTTGAATTCAATATTTATTTCAGTCTATTTGAAGATGTATATTTACGGCCATGGAAATGAAAAATTAAATTATATGAGAATACTATGAAGTAAAAAGAAGTATTCTGAAAGAACTACATACTTGTTTGTCGTCGTAAATACCATATATTTCATTGTAAACTAACTATTATGTATGTATCTGTTCATTAATTTCTCAATCAATAAAGTATCATTCAAATAGATGTATATTTGATTCTGTTCTTTTAAAGGGTCATTTGAAGTTCAAGCTGGTTTCTCGATATTTGAAGACATGGTTTACTCTAATATCATAAGTAACTATTAGAATGTAAGATATTGAATTCCATTGAAGAAAAATAAGTTCTACTATCACCGTTTTCATTGTCTGTGCTACCTTAATAAAGTCAATATTGGGTTTTTATTTTTTGATGATAAAATACTGAGTGAAACAACAAATCCTTCCACATTTTAAATCAAAAATATAAAAAGCATACTTTACACAACATTCTAAATAATATGTTCATATTAGTTTAATTCCATGCATTGAGTCTCCTTACACCAAAATATGGCAGAACCCACTTCACTCTTCATCTAGATACCTATATGTATGTACATTTTTACTTTATATTCATATGATAATGACCTTTTAATTCAATTTCGGTATATTTTACCCAAAACAAAGAAATAATTAATTACTTTAAAGTAAAATATAATTCAAGCTAGCACATCTAACTATTGCTCTCAGAAAATTTTCTATCTTTTCTAAGCAATGACTCTCAACTTTCAAAATATGTTTGTATACTACCCATAGAAATAATTGTTTTTGGCTGCAATGAAGCCAACTTAGTTTAGACACAGATAGAAAAAATGCCTTATAAAAGCTTAATATTCTGTCAATCTGACAAATTCATGTAGATTTAATATGTAGATATATCATTTCAAAGACAATGACTTTTAGTTTACCTCGATTTCAATTGTTATTTTTAGACTGTAGAGCATATAGAATTTAAATTTCCTTGTAAATGAATTTGTTATTATAATTAAAAATGTGAAACCATAAAGGTTTCATCCTCTCTTAGTCGTCATTACAATGAAATCAAATACCAAAAAGTGAGAGGAGAGGACCAAATCACATTCATGAGAATTTTAGCCTTCGAATGAGAACAACACACAAAATAATAGCTTAATCGAATAAAAAGGGGGACGTATCAAGGTGTGAACCCCAAACACAACGGTTTGACATAGCCAAGACCTTTTAGTACTTTATTTTACTCTTTTGTCGCCAATAAAAAGGTGTGTCTCACTCTCCAGATCCAAATCTCCGAATAAAAAGGGCCAATAGAAAACAAATTGTCAGACAATCAAATAAACTTGGATACAAAACAAGGAATTAATTAAGGAGCTCACTTCCTTCACTCACAAAGTGGAATGAAGAAGACCCAGGAAAAAATAATTTGAATTGAATTTGAGTCTATTAAGAAATCTCTATAAAGAGAGCATCTGAAGAAAAAGTCTTCAATAGCTCACCCTCCATTCAGGAGAAAGAGATCCGAAGAGCTTGAAAGACTCTTAATGACTGATGATTTTTTTCAAAAATTGAATATTTATTTAGATTTTTTTTCATTTTCTACAAATTATAATTTTTAATTTTCTTCTTTGTTATAAGTCATATACTATGTGGAAGTTTAAGAAGACCTATTTGTAGGTATGTACTATTATGATAAGATCCTGCATATATATTCATTTAGCCTACTTCTTTATCATCATAAACCATACTTCTTATTTCAATATCATGAAGAAGTTTTATATCTAAATGTACATATAAGTAAGACTTTTCCGTTCGACTCCTAGCAGGATTATATTACTACTAAATTCAAGGTATGTATTCTCGTGTTTGCATTCCAATATTTAGAGAAAGAAGTTTCAAGATTTTTATTGTATGTACGCCTCTTAAAATAAGTTATTTACTAAGAGTTAGAGTTTTGACATTTTGAAAGTCATTACTATAGATAAATCTCAAATATTCAGACAATCATGTCTACTATTGAGCTAGTTTTCTTATTTTTAAAGATGTTTCATGCCAAATTTTTAAGCCAGAGCTTTAACTGGATCCATCAAAATGTAAGAAAATAGCAATGACTGCAAACACTTGATTATACATATATAATTTTAGGATTGTTGTTGTTTTTTTTTGCAAGCTTTGAAATTATGTATCTAATTCAACCGTAATTTTTACCTTCAACAAAAAATAATGAAATAATCCATATGATGGCTTATAGGTATATAGGGAAAATATAAATCTTTTTCATACAGTCATTTTTTTTCTTCAAAAAACTTTTTCAAGGGATGCATGATATTGTCGCAGCTTTTGTGTGCGTCAAATACACTTGTGTTACATTCAATTAGTCAATTACATATAATAGACAAAATGAAATCAATTGTTAAACATAGAATATCTATATAACATTACGTATGAAGCACCCCAATGATATTGTATCAATTTTAGGTTGTATAAAAATTCCCAAATCAAGTGCTTTTGTATGCTTCTTTTCGATACTGAGGATTTATTAAACGTAAATGAATTCAGACATGTTGCTTACGAATCGTAGACCAGCAGCAATTTTACATAAACAAGAAAGTTCAGAAAATATATCATTAAAGGGACTCAGCAAAATCCATTCAAGTGTTATCAGCTATCTACAAAATAAACGTCATCATTCATCTCCTCAATGTTTGATCTAAAACAAACCCAAATATCAGATGTTCATAAAGAAATTTTTTGATGAAATGAAATTAGAACTGTATTATTTCCATGAAGTTGCATGTATGTACACTTAGAAAAAAAAAACATTTAACCAAATCAACGGACATTTTACCAATGATAGGAAGGAGTAGAATGATGTTCGAAGCTTTTTTAATATCTATTTGGGTTCTCAGACCAAGAGTTGACATGACAAAAAACCATCTTTTAAATTACTTCGAGTCAATGTTCCTATTGTTAATGGCATTAAATTCATTGCTTTGCTGTCTTCCCTATTTCATTGAAAGGATCTTTATGTGAATGATATTGGTTCAGGCTCTCTCTTTTAAGGTGTGGATCAGATCCATTGCTCTTAAAAGATTTAATATATTTTTGAAGATTGCAGAAGTTTTCATAGAAATTTATGTATTTTGGCCTAAAATCTGTTTGTATTTTACGAGGTAAATAGAAAAAATAGCATGAATTCACTACTGATGGGTAAGAGAACCTGAAATATATATCTTTTGGAGGATAGAGCAAAATTGTTTAATCATCAAAAAACGTAAGAGAAATGATATTTACATATTGTTGAATTCAATATTTATTTCAGTCTATTTGAAGATGTATATTTACGGCCATGGAAATGAAAAATTAAATTATATGAGAATACTATGAAGTAAAAAGAAGTATTCTGAAAGAACTACATACTTGTTTGTCGTCGTAAATACCATATATTTCATTGTAAACTAACTATTATGTATGTATCTGTTCATTAATTTCTCAATCAATAAAGTATCATTCAAATAGATGTATATTTGATTCTGTTCTTTTAAAGGGTCATTTGAAGTTCAAGCTGGTTTCTCGATATTTGAAGACATGGTTTACTCTAATATCATAAGTAACTATTAGAATGTAAGATATTGAATTCCATTGAAGAAAAATAAGTTCTACTATCACCGTTTTCATTGTCTGTGCTACCTTAATAAAGTCAATATTGGGTTTTTATTTTTTGATGATAAAATACTGAGTGAAACAACAAATCCTTCCACATTTTAAATCAAAAATATAAAAAGCATACTTTACACAACATTCTAAATAATATGTTCATATTAGTTTAATTCCATGCATTGAGTCTCCTTACACCAAAATATGGCAGAACCCACTTCACTCTTCATCTAGATACCTATATGTATGTACATTTTTACTTTATATTCATATGATAATGACCTTTTAATTCAATTTCGGTATATTTTACCCAAAACAAAGAAATAATTAATTACTTTAAAGTAAAATATAATTCAAGCTAGCACATCTAACTATTGCTCTCAGAAAATTTTCTATCTTTTCTAAGCAATGACTCTCAACTTTCAAAATATGTTTGTATACTACCCATAGAAATAATTGTTTTTGGCTGCAATGAAGCCAACTTAGTTTAGACACAGATAGAAAAAATGCCTTATAAAAGCTTAATATTCTGTCAATCTGACAAATTCATGTAGATTTAATATGTAGATATATCATTTCAAAGACAATGACTTTTAGTTTACCTCGATTTCAATTGTTATTTTTAGACTGTAGAGCATATAGAATTTAAATTTCCTTGTAAATGAATTTGTTATTAGAATTAAAAATGTGAAACCATAAAGGTTTCATCCTCTCTTAGTCGTCATTACAATGAAATCAAATACCAAAAAGTGAGAGGAGAGGACCAAATCACATTCATGAGAATTTTAGCCTTCGAATGAGAACAACACACAAAATAATAGCTTAATCGAATAAAAAGGGGGACGTATCAAGGTGTGAACCCCAAACACAACGGTTTGACATAGCCAAGACCTTTTAGTACTTTATTTTACTCTTTTGTCGCCAATAAAAAGGTGTGTCTCACTCTCCAGATCCAAATCTCCGAATGGAAGGGCCAATAGAAAACAAATTGTCAGACAATCAAATAAACTTGGATACAAAACAAGGAATTAATTAAGGAGCTCACTTCCTTCACTCACAAAGTGGAATGAGGAAGGCCCAGGAAAAAATAATTTGAATTGAATTGGAGTCTATTAAGAAATCTCTATAAAGAGAGCATCTGAAGAAAAAGTCTTCAATAGCTCACCCTCCATTCAGGAGAAAGAGATCCGAAGAGCTTGAAAGACTCTTAATGACTGATGATTTTTTTCAAAAATTGAATATTTATTTAGATTTTTTTTCATTTTCTACAAATTATAATTTTTAATTTTCTTCTTTGTTATAAGTCATATACTATGTGGAAGTTTAAGAAGACCTATTTGTAGGTATGTACTATTATGATAAGATCCTGCATATATATTCATTTAGCCTACTTCTTTATCATCATAAACCATACTTCTTATTTCAATATCATGAAGAAGTTTTATATCTAAATGTACATATAAGTAAGACTTTTCCGTTCGACTCCTAGCAGGATTATATTACTACTAAATTCAAGGTATGTATTCTCGTGTTTGCATTCCAATATTTAGAGAAAGAAGTTTCAAGATTTTTATTGTATGTACGCCTCTTAAAATAAGTTATTTACTAAGAGTTAGAGTTTTGACATTTTGAAAGTCATTACTATAGATAAATCTCAAATATTCAGACAATCATGTCTACTATTGAGCTAGTTTTCTTATTTTTAAAGATGTTTCATGCCAAATTTTTAAGCCAGAGCTTTAACTGGATCCATCAAAATGTAAGAAAATAGCAATGACTGCAAACACTTGATTATACATATATAATTTTAGGATTGTTGTTGTTTTTTTTTGCAAGCTTTGAAATTATGTATCTAATTCAACCGTAATTTTTACCTTCAACAAAAAATAATGAAATAATCCATATGATGGCTTATAGGTATATAGGGAAAATATAAATCTTTTTCATACAGTCATTTTTTTTCTTCAAAAAACTTTTTCAAGGGATGCATGATATTGTCGCAGCTTTTGTGTGCGTCAAATACACTTGTGTTACATTCAATTAGTCAATTACATATAATAGACAAAATGAAATCAATTGTTAAACATAGAATATCTATATAACATTACGTATGAAGCACCCCAATGATATTGTATCAATTTTAGGTTGTATAAAAATTCCCAAATCAAGTGCTTTTGTATGCTTCTTTTCGATACTGAGGATTTATTAAACGTAAATGAATTCAGACATGTTGCTTACGAATCGTAGACCAGCAGCAATTTTACATAAACAAGAAAGTTCAGAAAATATATCATTAAAGGGACTCAGCAAAATCCATTCAAGTGTTATCAGCTATCTACAAAATAAACGTCATCATTCATCTCCTCAATGTTTGATCTAAAACAAACCCAAATATCAGATGTTCATAAAGAAATTTTTTGATGAAATGAAATTAGAACTGTATTATTTCCATGAAGTTGCATGTATGTACACTTAGAAAAAAAAAACATTTAACCAAATCAACGGACATTTTACCAATGATAGGAAGGAGTAGAATGATGTTCGAAGCTTTTTTAATATCTATTTGGGTTCTCAGACCAAGAGTTGACATGACAAAAAACCATCTTTTAAATTACTTCGAGTCAATGTTCCTATTGTTAATGGCATTAAATTCATTGCTTTGCTGTCTTCCCTATTTCATTGAAAGGATCTTTATGTGAATGATATTGGTTCAGGCTCTCTCTTTTAAGGTGTGGATCAGATCCATTGCTCTTAAAAGATTTAATATATTTTTGAAGATTGCAGAAGTTTTCATAGAAATTTATGTATTTTGGCCTAAAATCTGTTTGTATTTTACGAGGTAAATAGAAAAAATAGCATGAATTCACTACTGATGGGTAAGAGAACCTGAAATATATATCTTTTGGAGGATAGAGCAAAATTGTTTAATCATCAAAAAACGTAAGAGAAATGATATTTACATATTGTTGAATTCAATATTTATTTCAGTCTATTTGAAGATGTATATTTACGGCCATGGAAATGAAAAATTAAATTATATGAGAATACTATGAAGTAAAAAGAAGTATTCTGAAAGAACTACATACTTGTTTGTCGTCGTAAATACCATATATTTCATTGTAAACTAACTATTATGTATGTATCTGTTCATTAATTTCTCAATCAATAAAGTATCATTCAAATAGATGTATATTTGATTCTGTTCTTTTAAAGGGTCATTTGAAGTTCAAGCTGGTTTCTCGATATTTGAAGACATGGTTTACTCTAATATCATAAGTAACTATTAGAATGTAAGATATTGAATTCCATTGAAGAAAAATAAGTTCTACTATCACCGTTTTCATTGTCTGTGCTACCTTAATAAAGTCAATATTGGGTTTTTATTTTTTGATGATAAAATACTGAGTGAAACAACAAATCCTTCCACATTTTAAATCAAAAATATAAAAAGCATACTTTACACAACATTCTAAATAATATGTTCATATTAGTTTAATTCCATGCATTGAGTCTCCTTACACCAAAATATGGCAGAACCCACTTCACTCTTCATCTAGATACCTATATGTATGTACATTTTTACTTTATATTCATATGATAATGACCTTTTAATTCAATTTCGGTATATTTTACCCAAAACAAAGAAATAATTAATTACTTTAAAGTAAAATATAATTCAAGCTAGCACATCTAACTATTGCTCTCAGAAAATTTTCTATCTTTTCTAAGCAATGACTCTCAACTTTCAAAATATGTTTGTATACTACCCATAGAAATAATTGTTTTTGGCTGCAATGAAGCCAACTTAGTTTAGACACAGATAGAAAAAATGCCTTATAAAAGCTTAATATTCTGTCAATCTGACAAATTCATGTAGATTTAATATGTAGATATATCATTTCAAAGACAATGACTTTTAGTTTACCTCGATTTCAATTGTTATTTTTAGACTGTAGAGCATATAGAATTTAAATTTCCTTGTAAATGAATTTGTTATTAGAATTAAAAATGTGAAACCATAAAGGTTTCATCCTCTCTTAGTCGTCATTACAATGAAATCAAATACCAAAAAGTGAGAGGAGAGGACCAAATCACATTCATGAGAATTTTAGCCTTCGAATGAGAACAACACACAAAATAATAGCTTAATCGAATAAAAAGGGGGACGTATCAAGGTGTGAACCCCAAACACAACGGTTTGACATAGCCAAGACCTTTTAGTACTTTATTTTACTCTTTTGTCGCCAATAAAAAGGTGTGTCTCACTCTCCAGATCCAAATCTCCGAATGGAAGGGCCAATAGAAAACAAATTGTCAGACAATCAAATAAACTTGGATACAAAACAAGGAATTAATTAAGGAGCTCACTTCCTTCACTCACAAAGTGGAATGAGGAAGGCCCAGGAAAAAATAATTTGAATTGAATTGGAGTCTATTAAGAAATCTCTATAAAGAGAGCATCTGAAGAAAAAGTCTTCAATAGCTCACCCTCCATTCAGGAGAAAGAGATCCGAAGAGCTTGAAAGACTCTTAATGACTGATGATTTTTTTCAAAAATTGAATATTTATTTAGATTTTTTTTCATTTTCTACAAATTATAATTTTTAATTTTCTTCTTTGTTATAAGTCATATACTATGTGGAAGTTTAAGAAGACCTATTTGTAGGTATGTACTATTATGATAAGATCCTGCATATATATTCATTTAGCCTACTTCTTTATCATCATAAACCATACTTCTTATTTCAATATCATGAAGAAGTTTTATATCTAAATGTACATATAAGTAAGACTTTTCCGTTCGACTCCTAGCAGGATTATATTACTACTAAATTCAAGGTATGTATTCTCGTGTTTGCATTCCAATATTTAGAGAAAGAAGTTTCAAGATTTTTATTGTATGTACGCCTCTTAAAATAAGTTATTTACTAAGAGTTAGAGTTTTGACATTTTGAAAGTCATTACTATAGATAAATCTCAAATATTCAGACAATCATGTCTACTATTGAGCTAGTTTTCTTATTTTTAAAGATGTTTCATGCCAAATTTTTAAGCCAGAGCTTTAACTGGATCCATCAAAATGTAAGAAAATAGCAATGACTGCAAACACTTGATTATACATATATAATTTTAGGATTGTTGTTGTTTTTTTTTGCAAGCTTTGAAATTATGTATCTAATTCAACCGTAATTTTTACCTTCAACAAAAAATAATGAAATAATCCATATGATGGCTTATAGGTATATAGGGAAAATATAAATCTTTTTCATACAGTCATTTTTTTTCTTCAAAAAACTTTTTCAAGGGATGCATGATATTGTCGCAGCTTTTGTGTGCGTCAAATACACTTGTGTTACATTCAATTAGTCAATTACATATAATAGACAAAATGAAATCAATTGTTAAACATAGAATATCTATATAACATTACGTATGAAGCACCCCAATGATATTGTATCAATTTTAGGTTGTATAAAAATTCCCAAATCAAGTGCTTTTGTATGCTTCTTTTCGATACTGAGGATTTATTAAACGTAAATGAATTCAGACATGTTGCTTACGAATCGTAGACCAGCAGCAATCTTGCATAAACAAGAAAGTTCAGAAAATATATCATTAAAGGGACTCAGCAAAATCCATTCAAGTGTTATCAGCTATCTACAAAATAAACGTCATCATTCATCTCCTCAATGTTTGATCTAAAACAAACCCAAATATCAGATGTTCATAAAGAAATTTTTTGATGAAATGAAATTAGAACTGTATTATTTCCATGAAGTTGCATGTATGTACACTTAGAAAAAAAAACATTTAACCAAATCAACGGACATTTTACCAATGATAGGAAGGAGTAGAATGATGTTCGAAGCTTTTTTAATATCTATTTGGGTTCTCAGACCAAGAGTTGACATGACAAAAAACCATCTTTTAAATTACTTCGAGTCAATGTTCCTATTGTGAATGGCATTAAATTCATTGCTTTGCTGTCTTCCCTATTTCATTGAAAGGATCTTTATGTGAATGATATTGGTTCAGGCTCTCTCTTTTAAGGTGTGGATCAGATCCATTGCTCTTAAAAGATTTAATATATTTTTGAAGATTGCAGAAGTTTTCATAGAAATTTATGTATTTTGGCCTAAAATCTGTTTGTATTTTACGAGGTAAATAGAAAAAATAGCATGAATTCACTACTGATGGGTAAGAGAACCTGAAATATATATCTTTTGGAGGATAGAGCAAAATTGTTTAATCATCAAAAAACGTAAGAGAAATGATATTTACATATTGTTGAATTCAATATTTATTTCAGTCTATTTGAAGATGTATATTTACGGCCATGGAAATGAAAAATTAAATTATATGAGAATACTATGAAGTAAAAAGAAGTATTCTGAAAGAACTACATACTTGTTTGTCGTCGTAAATACCATATATTTCATTGTAAACTAACTATTATGTATGTATCTGTTCATTAATTTCTCAATCAATAAAGTATCATTCAAATAGATGTATATTTGATTCTGTTCTTTTAAAGGGTCATTTGAAGTTCAAGCTGGTTTCTCGATATTTGAAGACATGGTTTACTCTAATATCATAAGTAACTATTAGAATGTAAGATATTGAATTCCATTGAAGAAAAATAAGTTCTACTATCACCGTTTTCATTGTCTGTGCTACCTTAATAAAGTCAATATTGGGTTTTTATTTTTTGATGATAAAATACTGAGTGAAACAACAAATCCTTCCACATTTTAAATCAAAAATATAAAAAGCATACTTTACACAACATTCTAAATAATATGTTCATATTAGTTTAATTCCATGCATTGAGTCTCCTTACACCAAAATATGGCAGAACCCACTTCACTCTTCATCTAGATACCTATATGTATGTACATTTTTACTTTATATTCATATGATAATGACCTTTTAATTCAATTTCGGTATATTTTACCCAAAACAAAGAAATAATTAATTACTTTAAAGTAAAATATAATTCAAGCTAGCACATCTAACTATTGCTCTCAGAAAATTTTCTATCTTTTCTAAGCAATGACTCTCAACTTTCAAAATATGTTTGTATACTACCCATAGAAATAATTGTTTTTGGCTGCAATGAAGCCAACTTAGTTTAGACACAGATAGAAAAAATGCCTTATAAAAGCTTAATATTCTGTCAATCTGACAAATTCATGTAGATTTAATATGTAGATATATCATTTCAAAGACAATGACTTTTAGTTTACCTCGATTTCAATTGTTATTTTTAGACTGTAGAGCATATAGAATTTAAATTTCCTTGTAAATGAATTTGTTATTAGAATTAAAAATGTGAAACCATAAAGGTTTCATCCTCTCTTAGTCGTCATTACAATGAAATCAAATACCAAAAAGTGAGAGGAGAGGACCATATCACATTCATGAGAATTTTAGCCTTCGAATGAGAACAACACACAAAATAATAGCTTAATCGAATAAAAAGGGGGACGTATCAAGGTGTGAACCCCAAACACAACGGTTTGACATAGCCAAGACCTTTTAGTACTTTATTTTACTCTTTTGTCGCCAATAAAAAGGTGTGTCTCACTCTCCAGATCCAAATCTCCGAATAAAAAGGGCCAATAGAAAACAAATTGTCAGACAATCAAATAAACTTGGATACAAAACAAGGAATTAATTAAGGAGCTCACTTCCTTCACTCACAAAGTGGAATGAAGAAGACCCAGGAAAAAATAATTTGAATTGAATTTGAGTCTATTAAGAAATCTCTATAAAGAGAGCATCTGAAGAAAAAGTCTTCAATAGCTCACCCTCCATTCAGGAGAAAGAGATCCGAAGAGCTTGAAAGACTCTTAATGACTGATGATTTTTTTCAAAAATTGAATATTTATTTAGATTTTTTTTCATTTTCTACAAATTATAATTTTTAATTTTCTTCTTTGTTATAAGTCATATACTATGTGGAAGTTTAAGAAGACCTATTTGTAGGTATGTACTATTATGATAAGATCCTGCATATATATTCATTTAGCCTACTTCTTTATCATCATAAACCATACTTCTTATTTCAATATCATGAAGAAGTTTTATATCTAAATGTACATATAAGTAAGACTTTTCCGTTCGACTCCTAGCAGGATTATATTACTACTAAATTCAAGGTATGTATTCTCGTGTTTGCATTCCAATATTTAGAGAAAGAAGTTTCAAGATTTTTATTGTATGTACGCCTCTTAAAATAAGTTATTTACTAAGAGTTAGAGTTTTGACATTTTGAAAGTCATTACTATAGATAAATCTCAAATATTCAGACAATCATGTCTACTATTGAGCTAGTTTTCTTATTTTTAAAGATGTTTCATGCCAAATTTTTAAGCCAGAGCTTTAACTGGATCCATCAAAATGTAAGAAAATAGCAATGACTGCAAACACTTGATTATACATATATAATTTTAGGATTGTTGTTGTTTTTTTTTGCAAGCTTTGAAATTATGTATCTAATTCAACCGTAATTTTTACCTTCAACAAAAAATAATGAAATAATCCATATGATGGCTTATAGGTATATAGGGAAAATATAAATCTTTTTCATACAGTCATTTTTTTTCTTCAAAAAACTTTTTCAAGGGATGCATGATATTGTCGCAGCTTTTGTGTGCGTCAAATACACTTGTGTTACATTCAATTAGTCAATTACATATAATAGACAAAATGAAATCAATTGTTAAACATAGAATATCTATATAACATTACGTATGAAGCACCCCAATGATATTGTATCAATTTTAGGTTGTATAAAAATTCCCAAATCAAGTGCTTTTGTATGCTTCTTTTCGATACTGAGGATTTATTAAACGTAAATGAATTCAGACATGTTGCTTACGAATCGTAGACCAGCAGCAATTTTACATAAACAAGAAAGTTCAGAAAATATATCATTAAAGGGACTCAGCAAAATCCATTCAAGTGTTATCAGCTATCTACAAAATAAACGTCATCATTCATCTCCTCAATGTTTGATCTAAAACAAACCCAAATATCAGATGTTCATAAAGAAATTTTTTGATGAAATGAAATTAGAACTGTATTATTTCCATGAAGTTGCATGTATGTACACTTAGAAAAAAAAACATTTAACCAAATCAACGGACATTTTACCAATGATAGGAAGGAGTAGAATGATGTTCGAAGCTTTTTTAATATCTATTTGGGTTCTCAGACCAAGAGTTGACATGACAAAAAACCATCTTTTAAATTACTTCGAGTCAATGTTCCTATTGTTAATGGCATTAAATTCATTGCTTTGCTGTCTTCCCTATTTCATTGAAAGGATCTTTATGTGAATGATATTGGTTCAGGCTCTCTCTTTTAAGGTGTGGATCAGATCCATTGCTCTTAAAAGATTTAATATATTTTTGAAGATTGCAGAAGTTTTCATAGAAATTTATGTATTTTGGCCTAAAATCTGTTTGTATTTTACGAGGTAAATAGAAAAAATAGCATGAATTCACTACTGATGGGTAAGAGAACCTGAAATATATATCTTTTGGAGGATAGAGCAAAATTGTTTAATCATCAAAAAACGTAAGAGAAATGATATTTACATATTGTTGAATTCAATATTTATTTCAGTCTATTTGAAGATGTATATTTACGGCCATGGAAATGAAAAATTAAATTATATGAGAATACTATGAAGTAAAAAGAAGTATTCTGAAAGAACTACATACTTGTTTGTCGTCGTAAATACCATATATTTCATTGTAAACTAACTATTATGTATGTATCTGTTCATTAATTTCTCAATCAATAAAGTATCATTCAAATAGATGTATATTTGATTCTGTTCTTTTAAAGGGTCATTTGAAGTTCAAGCTGGTTTCTCGATATTTGAAGACATGGTTTACTCTAATATCATAAGTAACTATTAGAATGTAAGATATTGAATTCCATTGAAGAAAAATAAGTTCTACTATCACCGTTTTCAATGTCTGTGCTACCTTAATAAAGTCAATATTGGGTTTTTATTTTTTGATGACGAAATACTGAGTGAAACGACAAAATCCTTCCACATTTTAAATAAAAAAATATAAAAAGCATACTTTACACAACATTCTAAATAATATGTTCATATTAGTTTAATTCCATGCATTGAGTCTCCTTACACCAAAATATGGCAGAACCCACTTCACTCTTCATCTAGATACCTATATGTATGTACATTTTTACTTTATATTCATATGATAATGACCTTTTAATTCAATTTCGGTATATTTTACCCAAAACAAAGAAATAATTAATTACTTTAAAGTAAAATATAATTCAAGCTAGCACATCTAACTATTGCTCTCAGAAAATTTTCTATCTTTTCTAAGCAATGACTCTCAACTTTCAAAATATGTTTGTATACTACCCATAGAAATAATTGTTTTTGGCTGCAATGAAGCCAACTTAGTTTAGACACAGATAGAAAAAATGCCTTATAAAAGCTTAATATTCTGTCAATCTGACAAATTCATGTAGATTTAATATGTAGATATATCATTTCAAAGACAATGACTTTTAGTTTACCTCGATTTCAATTGTTATTTTTAGACTGTAGAGCATATAGAATTTAAATTTCCTTGTAAATGAATTTGTTATTAGAATTAAAAATGTGAAACCATAAAGGTTTCATCCTCTCTTAGTCGTCATTACAATGAAATCAAATACCAAAAAGTGAGAGGAGAGGACCATATCACATTCATGAGAATTTTAGCCTTCGAATGAGAACAACACACAAAATAATAGCTTAATCGAATAAAAAGGGGGACGTATCAAGGTGTGAACCCCAAACACAACGGTTTGACATAGCCAAGACCTTTTAGTACTTTATTTTACTCTTTTGTCGCCAATAAAAAGGTGTGTCTCACTCTCCAGATCCAAATCTCCGAATAAAAAGGGCCAATAGAAAACAAATTGTCAGACAATCAAATAAACTTGGATACAAAACAAGGAATTAATTAAGGAGCTCACTTCCTTCACTCACAAAGTGGAATGAAGAAGACCCAGGAAAAAATAATTTGAATTGAATTTGAGTCTATTAAGAAATCTCTATAAAGAGAGCATCTGAAGAAAAAGTCTTCAATAGCTCACCCTCCATTCAGGAGAAAGAGATCCGAAGAGCTTGAAAGACTCTTAATGACTGATGATTTTTTTCAAAAATTGAATATTTATTTAGATTTTTTTTCATTTTCTACAAATTATAATTTTTAATTTTCTTCTTTGTTATAAGTCATATACTATGTGGAAGTTTAAGAAGACCTATTTGTAGGTATGTACTATTATGATAAGATCCTGCATATATATTCATTTAGCCTACTTCTTTATCATCATAAACCATACTTCTTATTTCAATATCATGAAGAAGTTTTATATCTAAATGTACATATAAGTAAGACTTTTCCGTTCGACTCCTAGCAGGATTATATTACTACTAAATTCAAGGTATGTATTCTCGTGTTTGCATTCCAATATTTAGAGAAAGAAGTTTCAAGATTTTTATTGTATGTACGCCTCTTAAAATAAGTTATTTACTAAGAGTTAGAGTTTTGACATTTTGAAAGTCATTACTATAGATAAATCTCAAATATTCAGACAATCATGTCTACTATTGAGCTAGTTTTCTTATTTTTAAAGATGTTTCATGCCAAATTTTTAAGCCAGAGCTTTAACTGGATCCATCAAAATGTAAGAAAATAGCAATGACTGCAAACACTTGATTATACATATATAATTTTAGGATTGTTGTTGTTTTTTTTTGCAAGCTTTGAAATTATGTATCTAATTCAACCGTAATTTTTACCTTCAACAAAAAATAATGAAATAATCCATATGATGGCTTATAGGTATATAGGGAAAATATAAATCTTTTTCATACAGTCATTTTTTTTCTTCAAAAAACTTTTTCAAGGGATGCATGATATTGTCGCAGCTTTTGTGTGCGTCAAATACACTTGTGTTACATTCAATTAGTCAATTACATATAATAGACAAAATGAAATCAATTGTTAAACATAGAATATCTATATAACATTACGTATGAAGCACCCCAATGATATTGTATCAATTTTAGGTTGTATAAAAATTCCCAAATCAAGTGCTTTTGTATGCTTCTTTTCGATACTGAGGATTTATTAAACGTAAATGAATTCAGACATGTTGCTTACGAATCGTAGACCAGCAGCAATTTTACATAAACAAGAAAGTTCAGAAAATATATCATTAAAGGGACTCAGCAAAATCCATTCAAGTGTTATCAGCTATCTACAAAATAAACGTCATCATTCATCTCCTCAATGTTTGATCTAAAACAAACCCAAATATCAGATGTTCATAAAGAAATTTTTTGATGAAATGAAATTAGAACTGTATTATTTCCATGAAGTTGCATGTATGTACACTTAGAAAAAAAAACATTTAACCAAATCAACGGACATTTTACCAATGATAGGAAGGAGTAGAATGATGTTCGAAGCTTTTTTAATATCTATTTGGGTTCTCAGACCAAGAGTTGACATGACAAAAAACCATCTTTTAAATTACTTCGAGTCAATGTTCCTATTGTTAATGGCATTAAATTCATTGCTTTGCTGTCTTCCCTATTTCATTGAAAGGATCTTTATGTGAATGATATTGGTTCAGGCTCTCTCTTTTAAGGTGTGGATCAGATCCATTGCTCTTAAAAGATTTAATATATTTTTGAAGATTGCAGAAGTTTTCATAGAAATTTATGTATTTTGGCCTAAAATCTGTTTGTATTTTACGAGGTAAATAGAAAAAATAGCATGAATTCACTACTGATGGGTAAGAGAACCTGAAATATATATCTTTTGGAGGATAGAGCAAAATTGTTTAATCATCAAAAAACGTAAGAGAAATGATATTTACATATTGTTGAATTCAATATTTATTTCAGTCTATTTGAAGATGTATATTTACGGCCATGGAAATGAAAAATTAAATTATATGAGAATACTATGAAGTAAAAAGAAGTATTCTGAAAGAACTACATACTTGTTTGTCGTCGTAAATACCATATATTTCATTGTAAACTAACTATTATGTATGTATCTGTTCATTAATTTCTCAATCAATAAAGTATCATTCAAATAGATGTATATTTGATTCTGTTCTTTTAAAGGGTCATTTGAAGTTCAAGCTGGTTTCTCGATATTTGAAGACATGGTTTACTCTAATATCATAAGTAACTATTAGAATGTAAGATATTGAATTCCATTGAAGAAAAATAAGTTCTACTATCACCGTTTTCATTGTCTGTGCTACCTTAATAAAGTCAATATTGGGTTTTTATTTTTTGATGATAAAATACTGAGTGAAACAACAAATCCTTCCACATTTTAAATCAAAAATATAAAAAGCATACTTTACACAACATTCTAAATAATATGTTCATATTAGTTTAATTCCATGCATTGAGTCTCCTTACACCAAAATATGGCAGAACCCACTTCACTCTTCATCTAGATACCTATATGTATGTACATTTTTACTTTATATTCATATGATAATGACCTTTTAATTCAATTTCGGTATATTTTACCCAAAACAAAGAAATAATTAATTACTTTAAAGTAAAATATAATTCAAGCTAGCACATCTAACTATTGCTCTCAGAAAATTTTCTATCTTTTCTAAGCAATGACTCTCAACTTTCAAAATATGTTTGTATACTACCCATAGAAATAATTGTTTTTGGCTGCAATGAAGCCAACTTAGTTTAGACACAGATAGAAAAAATGCCTTATAAAAGCTTAATATTCTGTCAATCTGACAAATTCATGTAGATTTAATATGTAGATATATCATTTCAAAGACAATGACTTTTAGTTTACCTCGATTTCAATTGTTATTTTTAGACTGTAGAGCATATAGAATTTAAATTTCCTTGTAAATGAATTTGTTATTAGAATTAAAAATGTGAAACCATAAAGGTTTCATCCTCTCTTAGTCGTCATTACAATGAAATCAAATACCAAAAAGTGAGAGGAGAGGACCATATCACATTCATGAGAATTTTAGCCTTCGAATGAGAACAACACACAAAATAATAGCTTAATCGAATAAAAAGGGGGACGTATCAAGGTGTGAACCCCAAACACAACGGTTTGACATAGCCAAGACCTTTTAGTACTTTATTTTACTCTTTTGTCGCCAATAAAAAGGTGTGTCTCACTCTCCAGATCCAAATCTCCGAATAAAAAGGGCCAATAGAAAACAAATTGTCAGACAATCAAATAAACTTGGATACAAAACAAGGAATTAATTAAGGAGCTCACTTCCTTCACTCACAAAGTGGAATGAAGAAGACCCAGGAAAAAATAATTTGAATTGAATTTGAGTCTATTAAGAAATCTCTATAAAGAGAGCATCTGAAGAAAAAGTCTTCAATAGCTCACCCTCCATTCAGGAGAAAGAGATCCGAAGAGCTTGAAAGACTCTTAATGACTGATGATTTTTTTCAAAAATTGAATATTTATTTAGATTTTTTTTCATTTTCTACAAATTATAATTTTTAATTTTCTTCTTTGTTATAAGTCATATACTATGTGGAAGTTTAAGAAGACCTATTTGTAGGTATGTACTATTATGATAAGATCCTGCATATATATTCATTTAGCCTACTTCTTTATCATCATAAACCATACTTCTTATTTCAATATCATGAAGAAGTTTTATATCTAAATGTACATATAAGTAAGACTTTTCCGTTCGACTCCTAGCAGGATTATATTACTACTAAATTCAAGGTATGTATTCTCGTGTTTGCATTCCAATATTTAGAGAAAGAAGTTTCAAGATTTTTATTGTATGTACGCCTCTTAAAATAAGTTATTTACTAAGAGTTAGAGTTTTGACATTTTGAAAGTCATTACTATAGATAAATCTCAAATATTCAGACAATCATGTCTACTATTGAGCTAGTTTTCTTATTTTTAAAGATGTTTCATGCCAAATTTTTAAGCCAGAGCTTTAACTGGATCCATCAAAATGTAAGAAAATAGCAATGACTGCAAACACTTGATTATACATATATAATTTTAGGATTGTTGTTGTTTTTTTTTGCAAGCTTTGAAATTATGTATCTAATTCAACCGTAATTTTTACCTTCAACAAAAAATAATGAAATAATCCATATGATGGCTTATAGGTATATAGGGAAAATATAAATCTTTTTCATACAGTCATTTTTTTTCTTCAAAAAACTTTTTCAAGGGATGCATGATATTGTCGCAGCTTTTGTGTGCGTCAAATACACTTGTGTTACATTCAATTAGTCAATTACATATAATAGACAAAATGAAATCAATTGTTAAACATAGAATATCTATATAACATTACGTATGAAGCACCCCAATGATATTGTATCAATTTTAGGTTGTATAAAAATTCCCAAATCAAGTGCTTTTGTATGCTTCTTTTCGATACTGAGGATTTATTAAACGTAAATGAATTCAGACATGTTGCTTACGAATCGTAGACCAGCAGCAATTTTACATAAACAAGAAAGTTCAGAAAATATATCATTAAAGGGACTCAGCAAAATCCATTCAAGTGTTATCAGCTATCTACAAAATAAACGTCATCATTCATCTCCTCAATGTTTGATCTAAAACAAACCCAAATATCAGATGTTCATAAAGAAATTTTTTGATGAAATGAAATTAGAACTGTATTATTTCCATGAAGTTGCATGTATGTACACTTAGAAAAAAAAACATTTAACCAAATCAACGGACATTTTACCAATGATAGGAAGGAGTAGAATGATGTTCGAAGCTTTTTTAATATCTATTTGGGTTCTCAGACCAAGAGTTGACATGACAAAAAACCATCTTTTAAATTACTTCGAGTCAATGTTCCTATTGTTAATGGCATTAAATTCATTGCTTTGCTGTCTTCCCTATTTCATTGAAAGGATCTTTATGTGAATGATATTGGTTCAGGCTCTCTCTTTTAAGGTGTGGATCAGATCCATTGCTCTTAAAAGATTTAATATATTTTTGAAGATTGCAGAAGTTTTCATAGAAATTTATGTATTTTGGCCTAAAATCTGTTTGTATTTTACGAGGTAAATAGAAAAAATAGCATGAATTCACTACTGATGGGTAAGAGAACCTGAAATATATATCTTTTGGAGGATAGAGCAAAATTGTTTAATCATCAAAAAACGTAAGAGAAATGATATTTACATATTGTTGAATTCAATATTTATTTCAGTCTATTTGAAGATGTATATTTACGGCCATGGAAATGAAAAATTAAATTATATGAGAATACTATGAAGTAAAAAGAAGTATTCTGAAAGAACTACATACTTGTTTGTCGTCGTAAATACCATATATTTCATTGTAAACTAACTATTATGTATGTATCTGTTCATTAATTTCTCAATCAATAAAGTATCATTCAAATAGATGTATATTTGATTCTGTTCTTTTAAAGGGTCATTTGAAGTTCAAGCTGGTTTCTCGATATTTGAAGACATGGTTTACTCTAATATCATAAGTAACTATTAGAATGTAAGATATTGAATTCCATTGAAGAAAAATAAGTTCTACTATCACCGTTTTCAATGTCTGTGCTACCTTAATAAAGTCAATATTGGGTTTTTATTTTTTGATGACGAAATACTGAGTGAAACGACAAAATCCTTCCACATTTTAAATAAAAAAATATAAAAAGCATACTTTACACAACATTCTAAATAATATGTTCATATTAGTTTAATTCCATGCATTGAGTCTCCTTACACCAAAATATGGCAGAACCCACTTCACTCTTCATCTAGATACCTATATGTATGTACATTTTTACTTTATATTCATATGATAATGACCTTTTAATTCAATTTCGGTATATTTTACCCAAAACAAAGAAATAATTAATTACTTTAAAGTAAAATATAATTCAAGCTAGCACATCTAACTATTGCTCTCAGAAAATTTTCTATCTTTTCTAAGCAATGACTCTCAACTTTCAAAATATGTTTGTATACTACCCATAGAAATAATTGTTTTTGGCTGCAATGAAGCCAACTTAGTTTAGACACAGATAGAAAAAATGCCTTATAAAAGCTTAATATTCTGTCAATCTGACAAATTCATGTAGATTTAATATGTAGATATATCATTTCAAAGACAATGACTTTTAGTTTACCTCGATTTCAATTGTTATTTTTAGACTGTAGAGCATATAGAATTTAAATTTCCTTGTAAATGAATTTGTTATTAGAATTAAAAATGTGAAACCATAAAGGTTTCATCCTCTCTTAGTCGTCATTACAATGAAATCAAATACCAAAAAGTGAGAGGAGAGGACCATATCACATTCATGAGAATTTTAGCCTTCGAATGAGAACAACACACAAAATAATAGCTTAATCGAATAAAAAGGGGGACGTATCAAGGTGTGAACCCCAAACACAACGGTTTGACATAGCCAAGACCTTTTAGTACTTTATTTTACTCTTTTGTCGCCAATAAAAAGGTGTGTCTCACTCTCCAGATCCAAATCTCCGAATAAAAAGGGCCAATAGAAAACAAATTGTCAGACAATCAAATAAACTTGGATACAAAACAAGGAATTAATTAAGGAGCTCACTTCCTTCACTCACAAAGTGGAATGAAGAAGACCCAGGAAAAAATAATTTGAATTGAATTTGAGTCTATTAAGAAATCTCTATAAAGAGAGCATCTGAAGAAAAAGTCTTCAATAGCTCACCCTCCATTCAGGAGAAAGAGATCCGAAGAGCTTGAAAGACTCTTAATGACTGATGATTTTTTTCAAAAATTGAATATTTATTTAGATTTTTTTTCATTTTCTACAAATTATAATTTTTAATTTTCTTCTTTGTTATAAGTCATATACTATGTGGAAGTTTAAGAAGACCTATTTGTAGGTATGTACTATTATGATAAGATCCTGCATATATATTCATTTAGCCTACTTCTTTATCATCATAAACCATACTTCTTATTTCAATATCATGAAGAAGTTTTATATCTAAATGTACATATAAGTAAGACTTTTCCGTTCGACTCCTAGCAGGATTATATTACTACTAAATTCAAGGTATGTATTCTCGTGTTTGCATTCCAATATTTAGAGAAAGAAGTTTCAAGATTTTTATTGTATGTACGCCTCTTAAAATAAGTTATTTACTAAGAGTTAGAGTTTTGACATTTTGAAAGTCATTACTATAGATAAATCTCAAATATTCAGACAATCATGTCTACTATTGAGCTAGTTTTCTTATTTTTAAAGATGTTTCATGCCAAATTTTTAAGCCAGAGCTTTAACTGGATCCATCAAAATGTAAGAAAATAGCAATGACTGCAAACACTTGATTATACATATATAATTTTAGGATTGTTGTTGTTTTTTTTTGCAAGCTTTGAAATTATGTATCTAATTCAACCGTAATTTTTACCTTCAACAAAAAATAATGAAATAATCCATATGATGGCTTATAGGTATATAGGGAAAATATAAATCTTTTTCATACAGTCATTTTTTTTCTTCAAAAAACTTTTTCAAGGGATGCATGATATTGTCGCAGCTTTTGTGTGCGTCAAATACACTTGTGTTACATTCAATTAGTCAATTACATATAATAGACAAAATGAAATCAATTGTTAAACATAGAATATCTATATAACATTACGTATGAAGCACCCCAATGATATTGTATCAATTTTAGGTTGTATAAAAATTCCCAAATCAAGTGCTTTTGTATGCTTCTTTTCGATACTGAGGATTTATTAAACGTAAATGAATTCAGACATGTTGCTTACGAATCGTAGACCAGCAGCAATTTTACATAAACAAGAAAGTTCAGAAAATATATCATTAAAGGGACTCAGCAAAATCCATTCAAGTGTTATCAGCTATCTACAAAATAAACGTCATCATTCATCTCCTCAATGTTTGATCTAAAACAAACCCAAATATCAGATGTTCATAAAGAAATTTTTTGATGAAATGAAATTAGAACTGTATTATTTCCATGAAGTTGCATGTATGTACACTTAGAAAAAAAAACATTTAACCAAATCAACGGACATTTTACCAATGATAGGAAGGAGTAGAATGATGTTCGAAGCTTTTTTAATATCTATTTGGGTTCTCAGACCAAGAGTTGACATGACAAAAAACCATCTTTTAAATTACTTCGAGTCAATGTTCCTATTGTTAATGGCATTAAATTCATTGCTTTGCTGTCTTCCCTATTTCATTGAAAGGATCTTTATGTGAATGATATTGGTTCAGGCTCTCTCTTTTAAGGTGTGGATCAGATCCATTGCTCTTAAAAGATTTAATATATTTTTGAAGATTGCAGAAGTTTTCATAGAAATTTATGTATTTTGGCCTAAAATCTGTTTGTATTTTACGAGGTAAATAGAAAAAATAGCATGAATTCACTACTGATGGGTAAGAGAACCTGAAATATATATCTTTTGGAGGATAGAGCAAAATTGTTTAATCATCAAAAAACGTAAGAGAAATGATATTTACATATTGTTGAATTCAATATTTATTTCAGTCTATTTGAAGATGTATATTTACAGCCATGGAAATGAAAAATTAAATTATATGAGAATACTATGAAGTAAAAAGAAGTATTCTGAAAGAACTACATACTTGTTTGTCGTCGTAAATACCATATATTTCATTGTAAACTAACTATTATGTATGTATCTGTTCATTAATTTCTCAATCAATAAAGTATCATTCAAATAGATGTATATTTGATTCTGTTCTTTTAAAGGGTCATTTGAAGTTCAAGCTGGTTTCTCGATATTTGAAGACATGGTTTACTCTAATATCATAAGTAACTATTAGAATGTAAGATATTGAATTCCATTGAAGAAAAATAAGTTCTACTATCACCGTTTTCAATGTCTGTGCTACCTTAATAAAGTCAATATTGGGTTTTTATTTTTTGATGACGAAATACTGAGTGAAACGACAAAATCCTTCCACATTTTAAATAAAAAAATATAAAAAGCATACTTTACACAACATTCTAAATAATATGTTCATATTAGTTTAATTCCATGCATTGAGTCTCCTTACACCAAAATATGGCAGAACCCACTTCACTCTTCATCTAGATACCTATATGTATGTACATTTTTACTTTATATTCATATGATAATGACCTTTTAATTCAATTTCGGTATATTTTACCCAAAACAAAGAAATAATTAATTACTTTAAAGTAAAATATAATTCAAGCTAGCACATCTAACTATTGCTCTCAGAAAATTTTCTATCTTTTCTAAGCAATGACTCTCAACTTTCAAAATATGTTTGTATACTACCCATAGAAATAATTGTTTTTGGCTGCAATGAAGCCAACTTAGTTTAGACACAGATAGAAAAAATGCCTTATAAAAGCTTAATATTCTGTCAATCTGACAAATTCATGTAGATTTAATATGTAGATATATCATTTCAAAGACAATGACTTTTAGTTTACCTCGATTTCAATTGGTATTTTTAGACTGTAGAGCATATGGAATTTAAATTTCCTTGTAAATGAATTTGTTATTAGAATTAAAAATGTGAAACCATAAAGGTTTCATCCTCTCTTAGTCGTCATTACAATGAAATCAAATACCAAAAAGTGAGAGGAGAGGACCAAATCACATTCATGAGAATTTTAGCCTTCGAATGAGAACAACACACAAAATAATAGCTTAATCGAATAAAAAGGGGGACTTATCAAGGTGTGAACCCCAAACACAACGGTTTGACATAGCCAAGACCTTTTAGTACTTTATTTTACTCTTTTGTCGCCAATAAAAAGGTGTGTCTCACTCTCCAGATCCAAATCTCCGAATAAAAAGGGCCAATAGAAAACAAATTGTCAGACAATCAAATAAACTTGGATACAAAACAAGGAATTAATTAAGGAGCTCACTTCCTTCACTCACAAAGTGGAATGAGGAAGGCCCAGGAAAAAATAATTTGAATTGAATTGGAGTCTATTAAGAAATCTCTATAAAGAGAGCATCTGAAGAAAAAGTCTTCAATAGCTCACCCTCCATTCAGGAGAAAGAGATCCGAAGAGCTTGAAAGCCTCTTAATGACTGATGATTTTTTTCAAAAATGGAATGTTTATTTAGTTTTTCTTTCCATTTTCCACAAATTATAATTTTTAATTTTCTTCTTTGTTATAAGTCATATATAGACCTATTTGTAGGTATGTACTATTATGATAAGATCCTGCATATATATTCATTTAGCCTACTTCTTTATCATCATAAACCATACTTCTTATTTCAATATCATGAAGAAGTTTTATATCTAAATGTACATATAAGTAAGACTTTTCCGTTCGACTCCTAGCAGGATTATATTACTACTAAATTCAAGGTATGTATTCTCGTGTTTGCATTCCAATATTTAGAGAAAGAAGTTTCAAGATTTTTATTGTATGTACGCCTCTTAAAATAAGTTATTTACTAAGAGTTAGAGTTTTGACATTTTGAAAGTCATTACTATAGATAAATCTCAAATATTCAGACAATCATGTCTACTATTGAGCGAGTTTTCTTATTTTTAAAGATGTTTCATGCCAAATTTTTAAGCCGGAGCTTTAACTGGATCCATCAAAATGTAAGAAAATAGCAATGACTGCAAACACTTGATTATACATACATTTATAATTTTAGGATTGTTGTTGTTGTTTTTTATTGCAAGCTTTGAAATTATGTATCTAATTCAACCGTAATTTTTACCTTCAACAAAAAATAAAGAATTTTTTTCAAAATGATATTTAAAATTTCTTTACATTGCCCTGTACTACGAAAAATTGGTCAAATCATGTAAAAAATGTCTATATTATAGGGAAAATATAAATCTTTTTCATACAGTCATTTTTTTTTCTTCAAAAAACTTTTTCAAGGGATGCATGATATTGTCGCAGCTTTTGTGTGCGTCTAATACACTTGTGTTACATTCAATTAGTCAATTACATATAATAGACAAAATGAAATCAATTGTTAAACATAGAATATCTATAAAACATTACGTATGAAGCACCCCAATGATATTGTATCAATTTTAGGTTGTATAAAAATTCCCAAATCAAGTGCTTTTGCATGCTTCTTTTCGATACTGAGGATTTATTAAACGTAAAGGAATTCAGACATGTTGCTTACGAATCGTAGACCAGCAGCAATCTTGCATAAACAAGAAAGTTCAGAAAATATATCATTAAAGGGACTCAGCAAAATCCATTCAAGTGTTATCAGCTATCTACAAAATAAACGTCATCATTCATCTCCTCAATGTTTGATCTAAAACAAACCCAAATATCAGATGTTCATAAAGAAATTTTTTGATGAAATGAAATTAGAACTGTATTATTTCCATGAAGTTGCATGTATGTACACTTAGAAAAAAAAAACATTTAACCAAATCAACGGACATTTTACCAATGATAGGAAGGAGTAGAATGATGTTCGAAGCTTTTTTAATATCTATTTGGGTTCTCAGACCAAGAGTTGACATGACAAAAAACCATCTTTTAAATTACTTCGAGTCAATGTTCCTATTGTGAATGGCATTAAATTCATTGCTTTGCTGTCTTCCCTATTTCATTGAAAGGATCTTTATGTGAATGATATTGGTTCAGGCTCTCTCTTTTAAGGTGTGGATCAGATCCATTGCTCTTAAAAGATTTAATATATTTTTGAAGATTGCAGAAGTTTTCATAGAAATTTATGTATTTTGGCCTAAAATCTGTTTGTATTTTACGAGGTAAATAGAAAAAATAGCATGAATTCACTACTGATGGGTAAGAGAACCTGAAATATATATCTTTTGGAGGATAGAGCAAAATTGTTTAATCATCAAAAAACGTAAGAGAAATGATATTTACATATTGTTGAATTCAATATTTATTTCAGTCTATTTGAAGATGTATATTTACGGCCATGGAAATGAAAAATTAAATTATATGAGAATACTATGAAGTAAAAAGAAGTATTCTGAAAGAACTACATACTTGTTTGTCGTCGTAAATACCATATATTTCATTGTAAACTAACTATTATGTATGTATCTGTTCATTAATTTCTCAATCAATAAAGTATCATTCAAATAGATGTATATTTGATTCTGTTCTTTTAAAGGGTCATTTGAAGTTCAAGCTGGTTTCTCGATATTTGAAGACATGGTTTACTCTAATATCATAAGTAACTATTAGAATGTAAGATATTGAATTCCATTGAAGAAAAATAAGTTCTACTATCACCGTTTTCATTGTCTGTGCTACCTTAATAAAGTCAATATTGGGTTTTTATTTTTTGATGATAAAATACTGAGTGAAACAACAAATCCTTCCACATTTTAAATCAAAAATATAAAAAGCATACTTTACACAACATTCTAAATAATATGTTCATATTAGTTTAATTCCATGCATTGAGTCTCCTTACACCAAAATATGGCAGAACCCACTTCACTCTTCATCTAGATACCTATATGTATGTACATTTTTACTTTATATTCATATGATAATGACCTTTAATTCAATTTCGGTATATTTTACCCAAAACAAAGAAATAATTAATTACTTTAAAGTAAAATATAATTCAAGCTAGCACATCTAACTATTGCTCTCAGAAAATTTTCTATCTTTTCTAAGCAATGACTCTCAACTTTCAAAATATGTTTGTATACTACCCATAGAAATAATTGTTTTTGGCTGCAATGAAGCCAACTTAGTTTAGACACAGATAGAAAAAATGCCTTATAAAAGCTTAATATTCTGTCAATCTGACAAATTCATGTAGATTTAATATGTAGATATATCATTTCAAAGACAATGACTTTTAGTTTACCTCGATTTCAATTGTTATTTTTAGACTGTAGAGCATATAGAATTTAAATTTCCTTGTAAATGAATTTGTTATTAGAATTAAAAATGTGAAACCATAAAGGTTTCATCCTCTCTTAGTCGTCATTACAATGAAATCAAATACCAAAAAGTGAGAGGAGAGGACCAAATCACATTCATGAGAATTTTAGCCTTCGAATGAGAACAACACACAAAATAATAGCTTAATCGAATAAAAAGGGGGACGTATCAAGGTGTGAACCCCAAACACAACGGTTTGACATAGCCAAGACCTTTTAGTACTTTATTTTACTCTTTTGTCGCCAATAAAAAGGTGTGTCTCACTCTCCAGATCCAAATCTCCGAATGGAAGGGCCAATAGAAAACAAATTGTCAGACAATCAAATAAACTTGGATACAAAACAAGGAATTAATTAAGGAGCTCACTTCCTTCACTCACAAAGTGGAATGAAGAAGGCCCAGGAAAAAATAATTTGAATTGAATTTGAGTTTATTAAGAAATCTCTATAAAGAGAGCATCTGAAGAAAAAGTCTTCAATAGCTCACCCTCCATTCAGGAGAAAGAGATCCGAAGAGCTTGAAAGCCTCTTAATGACTGATGATTTTTTTCAAAAATGGAATATTTATTTAGATTTTTTTTTCATTTTCCACAAATTATAATTTTTAATTTTCTTCTTTGTTATAAGTCATATACTATGTGGAAGTTTAAGAAGACCTATTTGTAGGTATGTACTATTATGATAAGATCCTGCATATATATTCATTTAGCCTACTTCTTTATCATCATAAACCATACTTCTTATTTCAATATCATGAAGAAGTTTTATATCTAAATGTACATATAAGTAAGACTTTTCCGTTCGACTCCTAGCAGGATTATATTACTACTAAATTCAAGGTATGTATTCTCGTGTTTGCATTCCAATATTTAGAGAAAGAAGTTTCAAGATTTTTATTGTATGTACGCCTCTTAAAATAAGTTATTTACTAAGAGTTAGAGTTTTGACATTTTGAAAGTCATTACTATAGATAAATCTCAAATATTCAGACAATCATGTCTACTATTGAGCTAGTTTTCTTATTTTTAAAGATGTTTCATGCCAAATTTTTAAGCCGGAGCTTTAACTGGATCCATCAAAATGTAAGAAAATAGCAATGACTGCAAACACTTGATTATACATATATAATTTTAGGATTGTTGTTGTTTTTTTTTTTGCAAGCTTTGAAATTATGTATCTAATTCAACCGTAATTTTTACCTTCAACAAAAAATAATGAAATAATCCATATGATGGCTTATAGGTATATAGGGAAAATATAAATCTTTTTCATACAGTCATTTTTTTTTCTTCAAAAAACTTTTTCAAGGGATGCATGATATTGACGCAGCTTTTGTGTGCGTCAAATACACTTGTGTTACATTCAATTAGTCAATTACATATAATAGACAAAATGAAATCAATTGTTAAACATAGAATATCTATATAACATTACGTATGAAGCACCCCAATGATATTGTATCAATTTTAGGTTGTATAAAAATTCCCAAATCAAGTGCTTTTGTATGCTTCTTTTCGATACTGAGGATTTATTAAACGTAAATGAATTCAGACATGTTGCTTACGAATCGTAGACCAGCAGCAATTTTACATAAACAAGAAAGTTCAGAAAATATATCATTAAAGGGACTCAGCAAAATCCATTCAAGTGTTATCAGCTATCTACAAAATAAACGTCATCATTCATCTCCTCAATGTTTGATCTAAAACAAACCCAAATATCAGATGTTCATAAAGAAATTTTTTGATGAAATGAAATTAGAACTGTATTATTTCCATGAAGTTGCATGTATGTACACTTAGAAAAAAAAACATTTAACCAAATCAACGGACATTTTACCAATGATAGGAAGGAGTAGAATGATGTTCGAAGCTTTTTTAATATCTATTTGGGTTCTCAGACCAAGAGTTGACATGACAAAAAACCATCTTTTAAATTACTTCGAGTCAATGTTCCTATTGTTAATGGCATTAAATTCATTGCTTTGCTGTCTTCCCTATTTCATTGAAAGGATCTTTATGTGAATGATATTGGTTCAGGCTCTCTCTTTTAAGGTGTGGATCAGATCCATTGCTCTTAAAAGATTTAATATATTTTTGAAGATTGCAGAAGTTTTCATAGAAATTTATGTATTTTGGCCTAAAATCTGTTTGTATTTTACGAGGTAAATAGAAAAAATAGCATGAATTCACTACTGATGGGTAAGAGAACCTGAAATATATATCTTTTGGAGGATAGAGCAAAATTGTTTAATCATCAAAAAACGTAAGAGAAATGATATTTACATATTGTTGAATTCAATATTTATTTCAGTCTATTTGAAGATGTATATTTACGGCCATGGAAATGAAAAATTAAATTATATGAGAATACTATGAAGTAAAAAGAAGTATTCTGAAAGAACTACATACTTGTTTGTCGTCGTAAATACCATATATTTCATTGTAAACTAACTATTATGTATGTATCTGTTCATTAATTTCTCAATCAATAAAGTATCATTCAAATAGATGTATATTTGATTCTGTTCTTTTAAAGGGTCATTTGAAGTTCAAGCTGGTTTCTCGATATTTGAAGACATGGTTTACTCTAATATCATAAGTAACTATTAGAATGTAAGATATTGAATTCCATTGAAGAAAAATAAGTTCTACTATCACCGTTTTCATTGTCTGTGCTACCTTAATAAAGTCAATATTGGGTTTTTATTTTTTGATGATAAAATACTGAGTGAAACAACAAATCCTTCCACATTTTAAATCAAAAATATAAAAAGCATACTTTACACAACATTCTAAATAATATGTTCATATTAGTTTAATTCCATGCATTGAGTCTCCTTACACCAAAATATGGCAGAACCCACTTCACTCTTCATCTAGATACCTATATGTATGTACATTTTTACTTTATATTCATATGATAATGACCTTTTAATTCAATTTCGGTATATTTTACCCAAAACAAAGAAATAATTAATTACTTTAAAGTAAAATATAATTCAAGCTAGCACATCTAACTATTGCTCTCAGAAAATTTTCTATCTTTTCTAAGCAATGACTCTCAACTTTCAAAATATGTTTGTATACTACCCATAGAAATAATTGTTTTTGGCTGCAATGAAGCCAACTTAGTTTAGACACAGATAGAAAAAATGCCTTATAAAAGCTTAATATTCTGTCAATCTGACAAATTCATGTAGATTTAATATGTAGATATATCATTTCAAAGACAATGACTTTTAGTTTACCTCGATTTCAATTGTTATTTTTAGACTGTAGAGCATATAGAATTTAAATTTCCTTGTAAATGAATTTGTTATTAGAATTAAAAATGTGAAACCATAAAGGTTTCATCCTCTCTTAGTCGTCATTACAATGAAATCAAATACCAAAAAGTGAGAGGAGAGGACCAAATCACATTCATGAGAATTTTAGCCTTCGAATGAGAACAACACACAAAATAATAGCTTAATCGAATAAAAAGGGGGACGTATCAAGGTGTGAACCCCAAACACAACGGTTTGACATAGCCAAGACCTTTTAGTACTTTATTTTATCCTTTCGTCGCCAATAAAAAGGTGTGTCTCACTCTCCAGATCCAAATCTCCGAATGGAAGGGCCAATAGAAAACAAATTGTCAGACAATCAAATAAACTTGGATACAAAACAAGGAATTAATTAAGGAGCTCACTTCCTTCACTCACAAAGTGGAATGAAGAAGGCCCAGGAAAAAATAATTTGAATTGAATTTGAGTTTATTAAGAAATCTCTATAAAGAGAGCATCTGAAGAAAAAGTCTTCAATAGCTCACCCTCCATTCAGGAGAAAGAGATCCGAAGAGCTTGAAAGCCTCTTAATGACTGATGATTTTTTTCAAAAATGGAATATTTATTTAGATTTTTTTTTCATTTTCCACAAATTATAATTTTTAATTTTCTTCTTTGTTATAAGTCATATACTATGTGGAAGTTTAAGAAGACCTATTTGTAGGTATGTACTATTATGATAAGATCCTGCATATATATTCATTTAGCCTACTTCTTTATCATCATAAACCATACTTCTTATTTCAATATCATGAAGAAGTTTTATATCTAAATGTACATATAAGTAAGACTTTTCCGTTCGACTCCTAGCAGGTTTCTCGTGTTTGCATTCCAATATTTAGAGAAAGAAGTTTCAAGATTTTTATTGTATGTACGCCTCTTAAAATAAGTTATTTACTAAGAGTTAGAGTTTTGACATTTTGAAAGTCATTACTATAGATAAATCTCAAATATTCAGACAATCATGTCTACTATTGAGCGAGTTTTCTTATTTTTAAAGATGTTTCATGCCAAATTTTTAAGCCAGAGCTTTAACTGGATCCATCAAAATGTAAGAAAATAGCAATGACTGCAAACACTTGATTATACATATATAATTTTAGGATTGTTGTTGTTTTTTTTTTTGCAAGCTTTGAAATTATGTATCTAATTCAACCGTAATTTTTACCTTCAACAAAAAATAATGAAATAATCCATATGATGGCTTATAGGTATATAGGGAAAATATAAATCTTTTTCATACAGTCATTTTTTTTTCTTCAAAAAACTTTTTCAAGGGATGCATGATATTGACGCAGCTTTTGTGTGCGTCAAATACACTTGTGTTACATTCAATTAGTCAATTACATATAATAGACAAAATGAAATCAATTGTTAAACATAGAATATCTATATAACATTACGTATGAAGCACCCCAATGATATTGTATCAATTTTAGGTTGTATAAAAATTCCCAAATCAAGTGCTTTTGTATGCTTCTTTTCGATACTGAGGATTTATTAAACGTAAATGAATTCAGACATGTTGCTTACGAATCGTAGACCAGCAGCAATTTTACATAAACAAGAAAGTTCAGAAAATATATCATTAAAGGGACTCAGCAAAATCCATTCAAGTGTTATCAGCTATCTACAAAATAAACGTCATCATTCATCTCCTCAATGTTTGATCTAAAACAAACCCAAATATCAGATGTTCATAAAGAAATTTTTTGATGAAATGAAATTAGAACTGTATTATTTCCATGAAGTTGCATGTATGTACACTTAGAAAAAAAAACATTTAACCAAATCAACGGACATTTTACCAATGATAGGAAGGAGTAGAATGATGTTCGAAGCTTTTTTAATATCTATTTGGGTTCTCAGACCAAGAGTTGACATGACAAAAAACCATCTTTTAAATTACTTCGAGTCAATGTTCCTATTGTTAATGGCATTAAATTCATTGCTTTGCTGTCTTCCCTATTTCATTGAAAGGATCTTTATGTGAATGATATTTTAAATCAAAAATATAAAAAGCATACTTTACACAACATTCTAAATAATATGTTCATATTAGTTTAATTCCATGCATTGAGTCTCCTTACACCAAAATATGGCAGAACCCACTTCACTCTTCATCTAGATACCTATATGTATGTACATTTTTACTTTATATTCATATGATAATGACCTTTTAATTCAATTTCGGTATATTTTACCCAAAACAAAGAAATAATTAATTACTTTAAAGTAAAATATAATTCAAGCTAGCACATCTAACTATTGCTCTCAGAAAATTTTCTATCTTTTCTAAGCAATGACTCTCAACTTTCAAAATATGTTTGTATACTACCCATAGAAATAATTGTTTTTGGCTGCAATGAAGCCAACTTAGTTTAGACACAGATAGAAAAAATGCCTTATAAAAGCTTAATATTCTGTCAATCTGACAAATTCATGTAGATTTAATATGTAGATATATCATTTCAAAGACAATGACTTTTAGTTTACCTCGATTTCAATTGTTATTTTTAGACTGTAGAGCATATAGAATTTAAATTTCCTTGTAAATGAATTTGTTATTATAATTAAAAATGTGAAACCATAAAGGTTTCATCCTCTCTTAGTCGTCATTACAATGAAATCAAATACCAAAAAGTGAGAGGAGAGGACCAAATCACATTCATGAGAATTTTAGCCTTCGAATGAGAACAACACACAAAATAATAGCTTAATCGAATAAAAAGGGGGACGTATCAAGGTGTGAACCCCAAACACAACGGTTTGACATAGCCAAGACCTTTTAGTACTTTATTTTACTCTTTTGTCGCCAATAAAAAGGTGTGTCTCACTCTCCAGATCCAAATCTCCGAATGGAAGGGCCAATAGAAAACAAATTGTCAGACAATCAAATAAACTTGGATACAAAACAAGGAATTAATTAAGGAGCTCACTTCCTTCACTCACAAAGTGGAATGAGGAAGGCCCAGGAAAAAATAATTTGAATTGAATTGGAGTCTATTAAGAAATCTCTATAAAGAGAGCATCTGAAGAAAAAGTCTTCAATAGCTCACCCTCCATTCAGGAGAAAGAGATCCGAAGAGCTTGAAAGACTCTTAATGACTGATGATTTTTTTCAAAAATTGAATATTTATTTAGATTTTTTTTCATTTTCTACAAATTATAATTTTTAATTTTCTTCTTTGTTATAAGTCATATACTATGTGGAAGTTTAAGAAGACCTATTTGTAGGTATGTACTATTATGATAAGATCCTGCATATATATTCATTTAGCCTACTTCTTTATCATCATAAACCATACTTCTTATTTCAATATCATGAAGAAGTTTTATATCTAAATGTACATATAAGTAAGACTTTTCCGTTCGACTCCTAGCAGGATTATATTACTACTAAATTCAAGGTATGTATTCTCGTGTTTGCATTCCAATATTTAGAGAAAGAAGTTTCAAGATTTTTATTGTATGTACGCCTCTTAAAATAAGTTATTTACTAAGAGTTAGAGTTTTGACATTTTGAAAGTCATTACTATAGATAAATCTCAAATATTCAGACAATCATGTCTACTATTGAGCTAGTTTTCTTATTTTTAAAGATGTTTCATGCCAAATTTTTAAGCCAGAGCTTTAACTGGATCCATCAAAATGTAAGAAAATAGCAATGACTGCAAACACTTGATTATACATATATAATTTTAGGATTGTTGTTGTTTTTTTTTGCAAGCTTTGAAATTATGTATCTAATTCAACCGTAATTTTTACCTTCAACAAAAAATAATGAAATAATCCATATGATGGCTTATAGGTATATAGGGAAAATATAAATCTTTTTCATACAGTCATTTTTTTTCTTCAAAAAACTTTTTCAAGGGATGCATGATATTGTCGCAGCTTTTGTGTGCGTCAAATACACTTGTGTTACATTCAATTAGTCAATTACATATAATAGACAAAATGAAATCAATTGTTAAACATAGAATATCTATATAACATTACGTATGAAGCACCCCAATGATATTGTATCAATTTTAGGTTGTATAAAAATTCCCAAATCAAGTGCTTTTGTATGCTTCTTTTCGATACTGAGGATTTATTAAACGTAAATGAATTCAGACATGTTGCTTACGAATCGTAGACCAGCAGCAATTTTACATAAACAAGAAAGTTCAGAAAATATATCATTAAAGGGACTCAGCAAAATCCATTCAAGTGTTATCAGCTATCTACAAAATAAACGTCATCATTCATCTCCTCAATGTTTGATCTAAAACAAACCCAAATATCAGATGTTCATAAAGAAATTTTTTGATGAAATGAAATTAGAACTGTATTATTTCCATGAAGTTGCATGTATGTACACTTAGAAAAAAAAACATTTAACCAAATCAACGGACATTTTACCAATGATAGGAAGGAGTAGAATGATGTTCGAAGCTTTTTTAATATCTATTTGGGTTCTCAGACCAAGAGTTGACATGACAAAAAACCATCTTTTAAATTACTTCGAGTCAATGTTCCTATTGTTAATGGCATTAAATTCATTGCTTTGCTGTCTTCCCTATTTCATTGAAAGGATCTTTATGTGAATGATATTGGTTCAGGCTCTCTCTTTTAAGGTGTGGATCAGATCCATTGCTCTTAAAAGATTTAATATATTTTTGAAGATTGCAGAAGTTTTCATAGAAATTTATGTATTTTGGCCTAAAATCTGTTTGTATTTTACGAGGTAAATAGAAAAAATAGCATGAATTCACTACTGATGGGTAAGAGAACCTGAAATATATATCTTTTGGAGGATAGAGCAAAATTGTTTAATCATCAAAAAACGTAAGAGAAATGATATTTACATATTGTTGAATTCAATATTTATTTCAGTCTATTTGAAGATGTATATTTACGGCCATGGAAATGAAAAATTAAATTATATGAGAATACTATGAAGTAAAAAGAAGTATTCTGAAAGAACTACATACTTGTTTGTCGTCGTAAATACCATATATTTCATTGTAAACTAACTATTATGTATGTATCTGTTCATTAATTTCTCAATCAATAAAGTATCATTCAAATAGATGTATATTTGATTCTGTTCTTTTAAAGGGTCATTTGAAGTTCAAGCTGGTTTCTCGATATTTGAAGACATGGTTTACTCTAATATCATAAGTAACTATTAGAATGTAAGATATTGAATTCCATTGAAGAAAAATAAGTTCTACTACCACCGTTTTCATTGTCTGTGCTACCTTAATAAAGTCAATATTGGGTTTTTATTTTTTGATGATAAAATACTGAGTGAAACAACAAATCCTTCCACATTTTAAATCAAAAATATAAAAAGCATACTTTACACAACATTCTAAATAATATGTTCATATTAGTTTAATTCCATGCATTGAGTCTCCTTACACCAAAATATGGCAGAACCCACTTCACTCTTCATCTAGATACCTATATGTATGTACATTTTTACTTTATATTCATATGATAATGACCTTTTAATTCAATTTCGGTATATTTTACCCAAAACAAAGAAATAATTAATTACTTTAAAGTAAAATATAATTCAAGCTAGCACATCTAACTATTGCTCTCAGAAAATTTTCTATCTTTTCTAAGCAATGACTCTCAACTTTCAAAATATGTTTGTATACTACCCATAGAAATAATTGTTTTTGGCTGCAATGAAGCCAACTTAGTTTAGACACAGATAGAAAAAATGCCTTATAAAAGCTTAATATTCTGTCAATCTGACAAATTCATGTAGATTTAATATGTAGATATATCATTTCAAAGACAATGACTTTTAGTTTACCTCGATTTCAATTGTTATTTTTAGACTGTAGAGCATATAGAATTTAAATTTCCTTGTAAATGAATTTGTTATTAGAATTAAAAATGTGAAACCATAAAGGTTTCATCCTCTCTTAGTCGTCATTACAATGAAATCAAATACCAAAAAGTGAGAGGAGAGGACCAAATCACATTCATGAGAATTTTAGCCTTCGAATGAGAACAACACACAAAATAATAGCTTAATCGAATAAAAAGGGGGACGTATCAAGGTGTGAACCCCAAACACAACGGTTTGACATAGCCAAGACCTTTTAGTACTTTATTTTACTCTTTTGTCGCCAATAAAAAGGTGTGTCTCACTCTCCAGATCCAAATCTCCGAATGGAAGGGCCAATAGAAAACAAATTGTCAGACAATCAAATAAACTTGGATACAAAACAAGGAATTAATTAAGGAGCTCACTTCCTTCACTCACAAAGTGGAATGAGGAAGGCCCAGGAAAAAATAATTTGAATTGAATTGGAGTCTATTAAGAAATCTCTATAAAGAGAGCATCTGAAGAAAAAGTCTTCAATAGCTCACCCTCCATTCAGGAGAAAGAGATCCGAAGAGCTTGAAAGACTCTTAATGACTGATGATTTTTTTCAAAAATTGAATATTTATTTAGATTTTTTTTCATTTTCTACAAATTATAATTTTTAATTTTCTTCTTTGTTATAAGTCATATACTATGTGGAAGTTTAAGAAGACCTATTTGTAGGTATGTACTATTATGATAAGATCCTGCATATATATTCATTTAGCCTACTTCTTTATCATCATAAACCATACTTCTTATTTCAATATCATGAAGAAGTTTTATATCTAAATGTACATATAAGTAAGACTTTTCCGTTCGACTCCTAGCAGGATTATATTACTACTAAATTCAAGGTATGTATTCTCGTGTTTGCATTCCAATATTTAGAGAAAGAAGTTTCAAGATTTTTATTGTATGTACGCCTCTTAAAATAAGTTATTTACTAAGAGTTAGAGTTTTGACATTTTGAAAGTCATTACTATAGATAAATCTCAAATATTCAGACAATCATGTCTACTATTGAGCTAGTTTTCTTATTTTTAAAGATGTTTCATGCCAAATTTTTAAGCCAGAGCTTTAACTGGATCCATCAAAATGTAAGAAAATAGCAATGACTGCAAACACTTGATTATACATATATAATTTTAGGATTGTTGTTGTTTTTTTTTGCAAGCTTTGAAATTATGTATCTAATTCAACCGTAATTTTTACCTTCAACAAAAAATAATGAAATAATCCATATGATGGCTTATAGGTATATAGGGAAAATATAAATCTTTTTCATACAGTCATTTTTTTTCTTCAAAAAACTTTTTCAAGGGATGCATGATATTGTCGCAGCTTTTGTGTGCGTCAAATACACTTGTGTTACATTCAATTAGTCAATTACATATAATAGACAAAATGAAATCAATTGTTAAACATAGAATATCTATATAACATTACGTATGAAGCACCCCAATGATATTGTATCAATTTTAGGTTGTATAAAAATTCCCAAATCAAGTGCTTTTGTATGCTTCTTTTCGATACTGAGGATTTATTAAACGTAAATGAATTCAGACATGTTGCTTACGAATCGTAGACCAGCAGCAATTTTACATAAACAAGAAAGTTCAGAAAATATATCATTAAAGGGACTCAGCAAAATCCATTCAAGTGTTATCAGCTATCTACAAAATAAACGTCATCATTCATCTCCTCAATGTTTGATCTAAAACAAACCCAAATATCAGATGTTCATAAAGAAATTTTTTGATGAAATGAAATTAGAACTGTATTATTTCCATGAAGTTGCATGTATGTACACTTAGAAAAAAAAACATTTAACCAAATCAACGGACATTTTACCAATGATAGGAAGGAGTAGAATGATGTTCGAAGCTTTTTTAATATCTATTTGGGTTCTCAGACCAAGAGTTGACATGACAAAAAACCATCTTTTAAATTACTTCGAGTCAATGTTCCTATTGTTAATGGCATTAAATTCATTGCTTTGCTGTCTTCCCTATTTCATTGAAAGGATCTTTATGTGAATGATATTGGTTCAGGCTCTCTCTTTTAAGGTGTGGATCAGATCCATTGCTCTTAAAAGATTTAATATATTTTTGAAGATTGCAGAAGTTTTCATAGAAATTTATGTATTTTGGCCTAAAATCTGTTTGTATTTTACGAGGTAAATAGAAAAAATAGCATGAATTCACTACTGATGGGTAAGAGAACCTGAAATATATATCTTTTGGAGGATAGAGCAAAATTGTTTAATCATCAAAAAACGTAAGAGAAATGATATTTACATATTGTTGAATTCAATATTTATTTCAGTCTATTTGAAGATGTATATTTACAGCCATGGAAATGAAAAATTAAATTATATGATAATACTATGAAGTAAAAAGAAGTATTCTGAAAGAACTACATACTTGTTTGTCGTCGTAAATACCATATATTTCATTGTAAACTAACTATTATGTATGTATCTGTTCATTAATTTCTCAATCAATAAAGTATCATTCAAATAGATGTATATTTGATTCTGTTCTTTTAAAGGTTCATTTGAAGTTCAAGCTGGTTTCTCTATATTTGAAGACATGGTTTACTCTAATATCATAAGTAACTCTTAGAATGTAAGATATTGAATTCCATTGAAGAAAAATAAGTTCTACTATCACTGTTTTCAATGTCTGTGCTACCTTAATAAAGTCAATATTGGGTTTTTATTTTTTAATGACGAAATACTGAGTGAAACGACAAAATCCTTCCACATTTTAAATAAAAAAATATAAAAAGCATACTTTACACAACATTCTAAATAATACGTTCATATTAGTTTAATTTTTAAGCATTGACTCTCCTTACACCAAAATATGGCAGAACCCACTTCACTCTTCTTCTAGATACCTATATGTATGTACATTTTTACTTTATATTCATATGATAATGACCTTTTAATTTAATTTCGGTATATTTTACCCAAAACAAAGAAATAATTAATTACTTTAAAGTAAAATATAATTCAAGCTAGCACATCTAACTATTGCTCTCAGAAAATTTTCTATCTTTACTAAGCAATGACTCTCAACTTTCAAAATATGTTTGTATACTACCCATAGAAATAATTGTTTTTCGCTGCAATGAAGCCAACTTAGTTTAGACACAGATAGAAAAAATGCCTTATAAAAGCTTAATATTCTGTCAATCTGACAAATTCATGTAGATTTAATATGTAGATATATCATTTCAAAGACAATGACTTTTAGTTTACCTCGATTTCAATTGTTATTTTTAGACTGTAGAGCATATAGAATTTAAATTTCCTTGTAAATGAATTTGTTATTATAATTAAAAATGTGAAACCATAAAGGTTTCATCCTCTCTTAGTCGTCATTACAATGAAATCAAATACCAAAAAGTGAGAGGAGAGGACCAAATCACATTCATGAGAATTTTAGCCTTCGAATGAGAACAACACACAAAATAATAGCTTAATCGAATAAAAAGGGGGACGTATCAAGGTGTGAACCCCAAACACAACGGTTTGACATAGCCAAGACCTTTTAGTACTTTATTTTACTCTTTTGTCGCCAATAAAAAGGTGTGTCTCACTCTCCAGATCCAAATCTCCGAATGGAAGGGCCAATAGAAAACAAATTGTCAGACCATCAAATAAACTTGGATACAAAACAAGGAATTAATTAAGGAGCTCACTTCCTTCACTCACAAAGTGGAATGAGGAAGGCCCAGGAAAAAATAATTTGAATTGAATTTGAGTCTATTAAGAAATCTCTATAAAGAGAGCATCTGAAGAAAAAGTCTTCAATAGCTCACCCTCCATTCAGGAGGAAGAGATCCGAAGAGCTTGAAAGCCTCTTCATGACTGATGATTTTTTTTCAAAAATTGAATATTTATTTAGATTTTTTTTTCATTTTCTACAAATTATAATTTTTAATTTTCTTCTTTGTTATAAGTCATATATAGACCTATTTGTAGGTATGTACTATTATGATAAGATCAGGTAGAATAAACTACTCTTAGCTGGTCGAAATTTATTACTTTAAATATTCAAGCTAATTTTACACTCTTACATCTTCTTCTTAACCAATTTCATTGAGGATGCATTCGTAAAAGACTTTCAAAAGAAGCAACGGATCATTATATTCTCTAATAGATATTAGTTTACGACTAACTAGCCAAAAACCTATAATTTATAACTGGAAATGGTATTGAGTTTATTTCCTTCCATCTACTTATTCTTTGATATATGTTTTATAATCCTAAGCAATGATTATCCTGTTAAAGAGACACTTAAATACGCACCTTAAAGGTACAATCATTAGAGCTGTACTTAATGAGGGATCTTTTTAGTTGGTGGAACTTGTACATAACTTTTAATTTGCCAACTATGTAATAAATAACCACTGTTCCTTACTAATTGAGGGAAAAACATTTAGCGCTAATAATAAAATATGGAAGACAGCAAAGCAATGAATATAATGCCATTCACAATAACAACATACAAAAAGAGAGATTTATATAAATATATTTTTGGTTACAATTTATTTCATATTGTCTATTATAAGTAATTGACTAGTTGAATGTGACACAAGTGTATTGTATTCCTAATTGAGAGTCAAAAAAGATTTCTTTTGTGCGGAAATGCACTTGATATTTATACAGTTTGGATTTATTCTAGCTATCTTATTCTTTTTATATCTTTCTCATCAAGTGATATATCACTTGATGTCAGGCCTTTATAGCTTAACACTCAACCAGCCCCTTTACATCATAAATTATACATATCTATAATTATAAATCTACATCGTAATACGATCCTTGCACATAATAGTCGATAACCAAATAAATAACAAATACCAGAATCAGTACAAAGTTCACAAAAATTAATATATTAATTAGTAAATCCGATGATATTATATTATTCAACCCCATAGACTATTATATTTTTAAATCCTGGAAGTTACTTTTACCTCTATATGTAATATGTATCCTTGTGCCGATTTTAATCCTTATTTAATGTGTGAGCATCATTCAAGATCTAAGTATTTCTTTTGATTAAGTAGATGATATTCTGTCTTTTTCATATCTTAACAAAATGTAGAAACATTATACTTCAGTTGATTTTACATAAGAATAATTTCATAGTATAAATCAAGAAGACAAATAGAATAAGGTTACATATAACAATTAATTATATGTTAATATTGCAATTTATTAAAAAAGACATTAATAAAGTTCTTCATTTTTTAAATAAATGAAAGTTGAGCAATATATTTTTTATGATAGTTTTTAAGCTAACAAGAGGTTTTGTGAGTACAAAATAATGAAAAGATCCGACATACTCATCCTATTTTTTATAAATAGAGCTAGGCCCAATACATTAATTAAATATCATTATCATTGGAGGTATTTACGTTTTCTTCCTGATTTTGTATATTCTTCCTGGCCGGTTTTTTACAGTAACAATTCTGTAGTTTTAAGTTAATAAATTTTCGATATTTTGTACCTACGTATTTATTTGAGTTGAGGTCACAGCCTCAAAATGTCTCCTATAGTTAAGACACTGTATCAATACAATTTATCATTTGTAGACAAATATATGTCACTCAATAACAAGAAGGAATAAATAAATTGAAAGTAGAAAACTACTTATATTATGAATATATAGGTTTATATGGTATTTGTATTCTTTGTTAGATATATTTATTGAACATTTACATATGCCTAATAAGATTAAGATAACACTGGTCAACAGCAAATTTGGTGTCTCAGTTTTGTAAGCTGATTTTGGTCAATTTTGATGTGCTGAATCCAAAAATAACACCGTTTTTGCCGGGCCAGGTCGACATTTTAAGCTATCGTTAGAATTAGTCTATTGCAATGACATAGTAGAGCTACTGAAACATCTCGGTGTACTTGAATACAAATCAGAGGACTGGCGACTTTTTATCGACAGCAGCAAAAGGTCTTTGAAATGTGTGTTGTTACACAACGGAAATCAATTTGCATCTGTGCCATTAGCACATTCGACAACATTAAAAGAACAGCATGAAGCAATTAAGTACGTCCTAGAAAAAATTTCTTATGACCAACATAAATGGCTGATTTGCGTTGACTTAAAAATGGTCAACTTCTTGCTTGGTCAACAGTCTGGATTTACCAAATACCCATGCTTTTTATGCCTCTGGAATAGCAGGGATCGTACTCACCATTACGTGAAAAAAGAATGGCCATTACGTGAAGAGCTTGCAATTTGTAGAGAAAAAAATGTGATAAACAAGCCTCTAGTTGACAGGGGACGTATTTTATTTCCTCCACTGCACATAAAGCTCGGTTTGATAAAGCAATTCACAAAAGCCCTGGATAAAGATGGACGGTGTTTTCAGTTTCTGTGTAAAACCTTCCCCAATTTGTCAACTGAAAAGTTAAAAGCAGGTATTTTTGATGGTCCTCAAATTAGGAAGCTGATCAAAAACTCTCCTGCGTTTGAGGAGACCATGAATCCTGTTGAGCAACAAGCTTGGAATTGCTTTGTCCAGGTCGTGATAAATTTCCTAGGCAACACAAAAGCAGAGAACTACAAAGATCTAGTAGCAAACATGTTAGTGGCTTTTAGGAACCTTGGCTGCAATATGAGCATAAAAATGTACTATCTGTACTCGCACATGGACCGTTTTCCCGAAAATCTTGGTTCTTTAAGCGATGAGCAAGGAGAGCGCTTTCACCAGGACTTGAGAGAAATGGAGTCACGCTACCAGGGAAGGTGGGATATGGTGATAATGGCGGACTACTGTTGGAATTTAAAAAGAGATGTGCAAGCACCAAACATTCGCGACAATCAAAAAAACGAAAATTTAGCCCGTAATAATGCAAAATTTAAGTTTTCATTTTTAGATATATGTACTATAGATCCGATAAAAACTGACATTTTGCCATTGAAACATCATTAGTAAATCTTGAAAACATTGTTTAAAAAATATACCTGGTAACTAAAGTGGCATAATTTTAAATTCAAATTTACAAAAAAATTTGACCTCCGAGAGCAAAATGGATCTTACTTCTAGATTTAGCATGGCAAAAATATAGTAAATCAGTTAAAAAATATCAGACACCTTTTAAAAAGTTTCTTTTTGTTGACCTGTGTAATAACATCTTACCAAAAATTCTGTAAAAATATTGTTTTGATACACAACTTATTCGAGTCCGTATTAGTACTAGATTTCTGACTCGAACAAGGACAATTGAAATAAACATGTTGTTAATTAAATTTATCAAAAATTCGTAATTTCCGAACTACAATTAGCAAATTATGGGTTGATTGACGCTTTAACAACACATAGTCATTGATTTATTTTATAATTCAAAGATATACCTTATGGGTTTCTATCGAATCCTGATTTCGTGTAATAAATCCATCTTTCAAATGTTGATAACAACAGATGAGTATTACATTTATTTCGAAGTTGGCAAGTGCTTTAACTTATTTACTTGTTAAAATAAATTCATCTTTTATTAAGGGATAGCATCCTGAAAATTAGTTGATATGTCTATTTCAGTTGGGATTTTCCTTTATCGCAGAGCTGGTAAATTTTTTTTTTTCTTGAGTTAGCACCAGCAGTTTTATAATCTTGCTCATTCGACAGCAAATGAACATATTCAGCCAGTTCGGGCATAAATTCTGATTATTTAAGGGAGGGGCACGAAGCACGGAAAGTTCCACGCTCTTTTCTACTGCAAAAAGAAGTGCAGAGGGGAAAAAATTAATTTAAAAAAAATAATATTTTCTCCCGGTATAACCTATATTTTCTCCTTTTTTTTAAGTTGAAAGAAAGTGGTGCGTAAAAGAAGAGATTTTTTGCTTTGTCTCTATGAGTGAGAGGTATTCAGAGGAAGGAGAGTGTTGAACGGTTTGTGAATTTACTGGGGCAGTATTTATAAGAAAATAAAGCTGGATAAAGACGTACTGCTATTAAGTGCAGAAAAGTGGGAAAATGAGAAAAACCCTGCAGTTACGCAACTTTTAATTAAAGTAGAGAAAAAGTGTTAGAATACACTCTTAGATGACAAGATGATTTGCTTTGAAAGCTTAGTAATTCATTTTCATCCTTAGAGAAGTCTAAATATACTTCTAGTATTTAAAATATTTCCCTGGATTCCTCCATTTATGAAATCCTTTCACTATGGCTATTGTCAATCTCCAATTTTGATAGGATCCAATTTCTGATGATCATCAAATTCCTGATAAGACCCTTCGTCAGACTTGAGATTTTAGGGACGTTGATGTTTTTCACCGTATTGAGAACCCTCAAAACGTCACAGTTTATTTTAGGAGTTTTTCTGCATTTTAAGAACTTACTACCGTGAACTTTAGAATCTGCAGATATGAACAGCACCAATTAACCTTTCGTGTCCTAACCAGTTGATCATAGGTGTATTAATTTTTTTACTCGTCCTAGCCCTAAGATAGGCCTTTTCAGTCCAGAGCAAAGTTAAGCAAATCTACTCAGTTTTTGTATGAATGTACATCCTTAGATGAAATTGTCATCAACAAATCCGAGGAGTCTATTTGTGAGCCGCACACCGAACGCATTAAAGGTTTTACACAGGTTATTTTTCATAAAAAACAGTGTAGATATAAATGTGTCAGTTTTATTATGTGATTGCTAGTTAAAAATGAAAAGGTTGAATAAATTCGTTTAAATCATAAAGTATTCATGTATTCATATGGTTCTTTCAACTATATATGTACATCCTTCAGTACATCTAGGGATGAAAAAGTCAAAATTGTTAGCTAAACAATATTTCTATGGGCCCACTATGCATAGAGACATTGAGAATAAAGTTGAAGGTTGTGAAGTCTGTGTTTGTACAAAAATAAGGGAAGCAACGTGCATCGGAGTAGATGGAACAAGCGTTTACAGCCATAAACGAGAGATTTTTAGTATTCTACATGGATTTGGTGGGACCGAAGTAGCTAATTTAATGGGAAATTAAAAACTCAAAAGTGTAAAATTATTGGAAATGAAGCTACTTGAGGAAACTTGTCTTTGTGTAGTTCATTTTTCAAGTCATTTCAGAAGAAACAACAAGAAATGGGTGGATACAAATGATCGAATTTAGAACAGAAATCTCATTGATAAAAATAAGAGGAAGACTACAGTTCCTTCTGGTGCAAATTTGTGCAACGGCAAAACATATGGAGATTGTACAGATTCCAAGAGTACTGGTAAATACTCTAAAACATAGATTTGAGAATATCCGAATTCATCTGGATGAATTGATTATGTTATGTGGGTATAGAAACACAAGGAGTAAAAGACAAGTGGTAAATATTCAAGGTATGAGTTATAAATATTATATACCATGGTACAACAATATGAAAAACTTAAAACAATACGGTATGCTATCAAGAACTTGGCAATGAAGTATGATTCTATGGTTAATGTCACAAGAATGATTCACAATCACTTGGAAGAAGTGGAACGAATTGAAACAATGTTAATTGTGTTGACGTCGATCTCTGAACAGGTAAACAAATGGATCAGAGGGATACAAAATGGTATCATAGGAAGATTGATTTCGGACTTGTTATCCGTTTGGGATGCGAAGAAGATCTTCGACATGGTAAAATATAGAAATCACGATGGATCCATCATTCCAGATGAGAGTGAAAGTATTGGTAATGGTATGATCTATCGGTTCAACTGGAGGAGACTTCAAACCTGCCAAGAGACTATGTGACATAATTTTACATAGACCTGACGATGTGCATGTATCTCAAATCAACGATGGAAAAGTTTTTTGTTGGCACAATTAAGGAAAAGTATGTTTTCCTCTCTGGCGATAGGTCACCAAGCAATGAGACATAGGCAATGGTGCCTGAATCATAGGGGTCAGCATGGTGTTTCAACCATATATTTGAATATACTAACGCTTAATCCAATATTCATATATACATATGATGGGTATCTTCCTAATAATCACTTCCACTCTTATACCTTAGTCTACAAGTATAATTTTTTATACTACATTCTGATTTAATATTTTTAATAGTGTTTAAGGCATCGAATAACTCAAGATAAGGTTTTTTTCCAAAAGTATAAGTGTTCTAATGGAAGCTTCACCATGAAAATTATAAATGATAAAAACTGAGATAATAACCTTTAGCCTTTTGAGATGTAGTGATTTACCGAATGATCCAAAAAAATATATTCAATCATATATTTTATTGTCCCATATAAATTTATTTTACAATTACATTACAATTATTAACATACATAGAATTTCATCTTGATATTATTATTAAAATCTTTCATATTATAAGTATCCTTTTTGTAATTTGTTTCCCTATCTGTTCTCTCTATTGACAAAACTCAGTTGTAGTTGAAGATCATCATTTTGATTTTAATTTTAATGTTGCCACTGACACACACCATCCCAAAGCATGTGTTACTCTCACTTAAAACAAAAAATGACAAAACTCATCCCTTTTTCTCATTCCTACATGTATAGTATATAATATTATTATTTTATATTTTTTGGAGTGATAACACATGACCATTCCTTCAAATTTGGGTGACTTTATTACTTGTTAGTAAAAGACTCATGCTTTTTCCTTAATTCAAGTAAACTTTACCTTTGTTAAAAACTCTTATCTTATCCATGCAACTAGTATTAAAAGAATTGCTCTTCGCTGTAGAGTTAGAAAAATAGACTATAAAATGTTGATGGGGGAACAATTATAATCAACATGCCAAAGAAATGAGAAAATTAAAAATATTAGTCTCTATAATTCAATATCTTTGATTAGAGTAAATTAAATAAGTACTTCTAATTTCAAATCAGAACAAAAAGGCTAAAAACAACATATTATGTCAAAATGACCAATCCAGAAATTAAAAAAATACCTTAAAAAATTAATAAAGATATCATTTAAAAGACAATGGCTCTGGTTAAGCGGTATGTGACATAACAACACTCGAATTCTTTAACAAATTGATTACAACTTGTATATTAGACTGTCAAGCATTTTTTGAGTATGAGTGTTGAGGAATTTAAATTTGCTTGTTAATAATTTTTTTATTAAGATTAAAAATGTGAAACCTTAAAGATTTCATCTTCTCTAACTTATTATTATCAAGTCAAATAAGAAAAAAAGAGAGGACTTCTTAAGCCAAATTACATCCATGAGAATTTTAACCTTCAAAGGAGAACAACACACAAAATAAGCGTCAGTGTTCGATCAAATAATTACTCCATGGTTTGCATTATTTGCAAAATATATTTTTTTCCTGGTACGGCAGGTGCTAACTGCCGTATTCGTTCCAATTACCTATTTCCTCTTTTTTGGGTTTGACACTTTCCCTTTTTTAAGTACCTTCTACTTTGTAGATTGTTGTTTTCATGTATGTAGGCTGTGATTATTTGTTTGTTTATAGCTGTAACCATTCCCTCGTCAGGGATCTTCAATAGATGTAGACCCATTTGAATGAGTTAGTTTCCATACATGTTGGTAGATAATATTTTTCAGAGGTTGTTTTTAGGCTTCATACCGCTGCCACCAATGGTATTTGTTTTAAAGTTTTAAAAATTAATTTATAATATTTTCCAAATGCATTTTAATTTACATGTATTCAATGCAATTTTAATAGAAAGAAAAAATTTCGTATCTTTGCTTTTGTTGAAATGTAGTCTAGAATTTTTGTTGTTGTTGATTTTCCAGCAGACTCCTATCTATTAACACAGACAGTGATTCATAAAGTTATTTGTACTTTAAGTTTGAAAATGATACTTTTATATCACTCATATTGGATGAACATGTCGGATGTGTCTCAAGATACATTTTGTACATTCACATATAGATCATTTTCCTTTCAATTTAGAAGCTGTTAGTGATAAACTGGGAGAACATTTTCATCAAGATATTAAAAAAATGAAAACAATGTATGAAGGGTCTTGGAATGCAAGCATGATGGGAGATTATTGTTGGATGTTATAACGTGATGAGCCTGAAAAGAAGTAAAGGCACAAATCTAGTACCAAACATCCGTGATGTAATTGAAATTATATTTTAAATCTTAAAATAATTATGTAAAATATATTAAGATAATAATAAAATATTATAATGGTATATCAATTTATCAATTTTATCATCAACAAGCGGGGGGGGGGGGGATTTTTCATTAAGCTACAAATTCAACAATTTGTTACAAGTAAGAATTCCTAAGATAGATTTGAAATGAATACTCAAAAACCCTCAAGTAGATCCAAGAACTGAAATGTTTTGCTAAAAGACTTAAACAATATAAAAACATAACAAATATTATGACTCGAAAGTTCAACTTATGTATAAAACTTGTTTTCTCGAGCCAAAATTAAATTAGGTTTCTTATTTCTCTTCTACATTGTCAAAATTTCATTTGAATTCCTTAAGAAATGTTTATAATCAATACCTGTCAATAGGTTTTTTATCCAGAAATGAAAAAAGTTGACTCCTTGAGGAATAAATTCAATAATTTCAAGAAAAACCTCTCTATTCCTCATTTAAAAGATTTGGCACAACTAATATCGTACTTTTAATCTACTTATATGATGCCAGTATCTGACTAAAAGCTGAATGAATTGCAAATTTTTCATTAATATATCTATAGCTGTATAGACTCTAGTATAATTAAGATTTTCCTTATTATATAATAACTTTTACCCCTTTGAGATGTAGAAATTTACCGAATGATGAAAAAGATATATTCAATCATGTATTTTATTGTCCCGTATGTACGTGATAACAGCCTTCGAAATATATTTATTTTTCAAATACATTAAAATTATCAACATAGAATTTTATCCTAATAACTTTTGTAATTTGTTTCCTTGCTTCAGTTAATCACCAATGACTTTTGAAAAAACCTCACTTTGCCGCACTTAAAAGCAGTACGTCTTGATCTAGCTTTATTTTCTTTTAAATAATGCTCCAGTAAATTCACAAACCGTTCAACACTCTCCTTCCCCTGAATACCTCTGACTCATAGAGACAAAGCAAAAAAAAAGAAACTCTCCTTTTACGCACCACTTTCTTTCAATTTTGAAAAAAAAGAGAAAATAAATGTTAATAATCGGGCAAAAAATAACAAATTGAACTTTTTTTATGACTGGGGTTTCTATCGAATCCTGATTTCGTGTTATAGATCCATCTTTCAACTGTTGATAGCAACGGATTAGCATTGTACTATAGTTCGAAGCTAGCAAGAAATTGATGATTTGTTTAGTTTTTAAAATAAATTCATCTTTTATTAAGGGATAGCATCCTGAAAAGTAGTTGATATGTCTATTTCAGTTGGGATTTTCCCTCCCTATTTTATCGCCAGTGATGTAAAAAACGGCGATTTTTAAGCGTGCGAGTAGCTCCTCCCCTTGATGACGTCAAAAATGTTATGGTAACTATGAAAGCCAGCTTATTTGTTGTCGTTATAATACTATGACTGTAGCTGTGACAGCCTTGTTCCAGGCTCAAGACAGCTTTTCTTGGACTTAAAGTAATTAATTAAATTAAATTGATGTTTTAGAAATATATTATTGAAATTAAAGTTGTAGATATTACTTTAAATAAACAGGAAATTTTCCAAATTTCAAAATCGGTACATTAGTTTTGGATATATTGCTAATTTTGTTAAAATTTCATTATTTCTATTAATTTTAAAGAAAAATAAGTACATAAATAGTGCTTTTTGCTCGGAATATATAATTATCTTGAAGTTTCTAGTTTGATAATAATGGTTATTCATTCATTAACAAAATAAAGCTTTAAGTTTTTAGATATTTGCATATTTTAAAAACAATGATTGAAGATTTAATAATGATATTTATAATTATTCTACCTTTTCTATAACTCAAGAAAATGGCTGAAAACATATTAAAAATATCAACAGATGAAACATTTTATAGGATAGAAGTATAAATATTTTAGTTCGAGCAATTTTTTTTCCATAAAGTCACTTTTTGAGAGATATTAACATTAAGAAAGTTTTCAACCAAAATCGAAGGAAAGGTTGTGTGATATTATCGTAACTTTTATAATAGATTATACAAATATACATATAACAAGAATTATTATGTCAAAAGGAAAAGGAACAGCTTGATGATTTATGAATGATGAAAGAATATTATGTAGGGTTTCAACTAACAGGCATTTTGAGAACTACTCGCACGCTTAAAAATCGCCGTTTTTTACATCACTGTTTATCGCAGAGCTGGTAGATTTATCTTTTTCTCTAGTTAGCACCAGCAGTTTTATATAACCTTGCTCATTCGACAGCAAATGAGTATTGTTGGATACGGATACGACAGTAAATGAGAGTAGCGTTGGTTTACATCTGACTTTATTATTATCCCTCTTGGACTTTATATAGTTACAATATCTAAGGAGTACATGGTTATAAATGGTTACGCGTACGTGTACTTGAGCGTGTCCTTGAATACAGTCGTTGTCACATTCTCAGTTATCATTTGTCAATGCCACATTGTGGGGATCTTTAGATGGGGAGATAGGTAGGAATGTAAATCATATGCAATTCGGGCGTGTTATAAAAAAAGAAAGAGAAAATCAACCTGGCAACCCTGACAATTCAATGAATGTCGAGGAGGGAAGCAGCTTGAGCTGTCATGACGTTTTACTGAGCTACAAGCTGCTATTCTCTATTATATATACAACAATAAATAATAACATAGATGAGAGGAAGAAAATTAACTCAAATTAATGTCAGGAAATTATATATTTTTAACTAATAATAATTATACGAGGACTTGAGCCCTTTTTGTTTACATTTTATTTGCTTTATTAAACTTAATGCATGTATTCCTTCATGCGATATCTTTACTATCAGGTAGATGTTCTCCCCTCAGTAATAAAGGAAAAATGATAACAGCTTCGGAAAACAAAAAGACATGTTTGAAGAGACAACTCCACTTTTTTATCACACGCCCGAATTGCATATGATTTTCATTCCTAGAGATAGGTATGTAGAATGTGTAGCCAACAAGTATATTCAGCCAGTTTTAAGTATATTCGCGTATAAATTCCTTTCTTGAAGCACGGAAAAGTTCACCGCACTCTTTTCACCTACAAAAAGTTTACCTCCACTCTTTCACACGGAGGAACTTTCATCTGAGCAGGTTTATCCCGAGGAATAAAGCATAGATATTTGTACTATGAATAAGAAAGGGAACCTTTTGCATTCAAAATACATTAAGAGGGGATGGAGGAGTCAAAACAATTCCTAGTTCTTTGTTTAAATGACATCGAAGTTATGTTCATTCAGGTTAATTGACATCAAAATTAATTGTTGTGGCCAAGAATTGCTCTGATCCAGATTGTCGTACTGATTACAAACTGTAAGTCTTTGCTAATTTATTGCAAAGCCTCACAAGATATGTCAGGATTTCATTTTGATGGATACAGTTAAAGTTCTGGGTTAAAAATTTGGGCATGAAACATCTTTAAAGATATGAAAACTCGCTCAATGGTATGTTCAAAATCTAATAGAACAAATGAGATTCATCCTCTGGGATAAGATCTACGAGTAGACATGATTGTCAGAATATTTGAGATTTATCAGTAGTAATGACTTCAATATAACTGTCAAAACTCTAAGTAAAACAATAATAACAGAAATTGTAGAGCAGTTAATGAAGAATGCCAAAAAAAATCCTATCATTGTTTCTATAAAACATCTCACATAGGTAGATATGGTCTTCTGTATTCCTAGAAAATTTTGTTGACAGGTAGATTTATTGATTGCAACAAATTTCATATTGGAAAAAGTTGAAAGCAGAGTGATCAGCTTTCTCCTTCATCATTCTAATCAACTACAACCTTTGATAAGATAAATGTCAACACTAACATGAAAGAGCTTACGATTACAATAATCAAGCATTAAGATGCTTCTTTAGTCAAATAATGTGTCAATATTTGTTGAGGAAACACTTTAAGACATAATGATATCGTTTCAGAACGTTACTCATGTTTTTTTCTGCATTTAGAACAACAATCTGGCCTGACAATTAATATGAACAAGACTGAAATACTCCATTTCCATATTATGAATGATATAAAAGTATCCTTTTCAAACTTAAAGTACACAATACTTTATGAATCACTGTCTGTGTTGATAGAGAGGATGAATCAACAACAAAATAATTCTAGATTACATCTCGAAAAATGCAAAGATACGTAAATTTTTTCTTTCTAATAAAATCCCATAAAAGACCCGTAAATTAAAATGTATCCAATAGTTAAGAACTAACAAGGATACTCATGTCCTTTAAAGTTTTTGCATATAATTTCATTCCTTTTTAAATCAAGGATAATAATTATTTATGAAACAAATGGATTAAATTACTAATATAAAAAGGAGTTGTGAAATAAAACAAATAACATATGATTGATTCCATTTGGAAAATATTATATGTTCATTTTATAAACTTTAAACCCAATAAGGAACCTCTAAAACTTTTACAAAGAAGAAGTTGCTACACTCATGTATACCGTTATTTTTCAATCTATACAAACGAATATAATTAATTATTAAGAGTAAATACATTCGTTCACTATATTGGTTAATAGACTATATGAATACTTATGAACGTGAATTTCTCATTACTCAACCAGAACGTTGATCATCTAAATTAAATTGGAATTAGTGGTTTGAGTATCAATAACTCAAAATTTATATTTTTGATGTATATCTATTCAATATGTTCTCCTTTAATTGAAGTGTGAAATGTTGTGACTCCATCAATGATCTTCGATAATAAAACGAACTTGTTTGAATACTTATCGCAACTGTTGATAGAAACAAAAATTATCCAGGATACAATATTGACATATTTTTACGATCAATCCAGATAAAAAAATATCAATTATTTTAAAAGATGTTCTATGATTCATATTTCATACATACTCATATTTTTAACAATATAATTATATTGTTCAGACAAAAGGTACTTTATACTATTGGACAACAAGTGTCAAAGTATGCAACAAAGGAGGAAATTTGTATAAATATTTATGATCAAAGAGTTTAAAGCATCACTAATGAGTAAACATGGCAAAATCTTTGATAGCAATTTTATTCCTCCAAATCTTCTTTACAATTTGTTTGAGTGAAGAAAATATTTCCGAGGAGGAGAGCTGTAGCATAATGGTGGATGATCATGACAGAGCCACTATGTATTCAATGAACTTTATTGCAGGAAAAAGCAACCGATGGCCCAATGGAACTGTTCCATACATAATCGACATAGATTTATCTGCAACCGATAGACAAGTCATCCAGAATGCTATTCAGAACATCACAGAACGAACATGTGTAAAATTTGTTGAAAGAACAAATCAAAATAATAATCTGGCCATCCATAACAGCTATGGCGGATCTTTTGCTAACCTTGGCTACAATAGTCAGAGATCCCAACATGACATGGACTTAAAAAGCCCTGTCCGTGTGGTATGAACACTAAACGATAATTTCATGAAGAAATAACTATATTAACACTCTTTTATTAATTTAACTTATAGGGCACTGCTGTTCAAGGATTGCTCCACATCCTTGGATTTGCTCATGAACATACGAGACCTGATCGAGATGAATATGTTAAGATTAACTGGGCCAATATTGATCAAGAATTATATCGCCTCTTTTGGCGAACTCTCAGAGAGAATGAAACTGCTACAATTCCAAACTGTGGAGACGTAGGCATTGATCAATACGACAATTGTTATGCTGGATTTAAAACTTCAACCTTTGGAATGGCGTATGATTATGGATCTGGTAATTGGTAATTTCATTTCTATAGCTTTACAAGGAATGGTAAAAACACACTAACATTGAAAAGGGAAACAAGTGTCTACACTCCTAACAAAAGTGGAATGAGTAATTTGGATGTTAAAAAAATCAAAGCAGCCTATGAATGTCCAGATTCTTCCACAACTCCAGCACCATCAACTAAAGTCCCAGAATGTACAATTTCAACTGCTAAGCGTAAGGACTATTTCCCCAACTTTAAAAAGAATTTTAATAAGACCTTCTTCTTTTTGTAGCCTGTGTTGACAGATTTAGGAGATGTAGGCAATACAAATTTTTTTGTGGAAGACATCGGTACATTAACAAATACTGTAAAAAGACATGTTTCAATTGCAGTATGTTTTAACATCTTATTTATTTTTCAATTAATGGTATATGATAAACTTTTTTTCTTATTTTTTACTTTTCAGTTTGTGAGAATAATTTTGGTGATGAGAGCTGCTCTAAACTTACGAACTTTTGTAGAAAGAGGTTTATCCGAAAAAATTGTAAAAAAGCATGTAAAAAGTGTTAACTTTAATTACATTTATCTTTGTTTATATTCATTTATCATATCATCAAATATTTGAATAATAATTATGATAGCATTACTTGATCCTTCATATTCATTCATTACGGCTTCTGTTGTGTTAACATTATTGAATCATAATATCTAGAAAATGGGATTCTATGATCCAGGGATTTTGATATTTGTTTACTCTTAATGTGGAATTGTTTTACTTCATATTTCCATTCACACAATTTTTAAATATTATTCTACTCGTTTATTAATTTTATTGGGTTTATCATGGGATATAAAATAAAATAAAAAGTTTCTCAAATACAATATATTTTTTAATATCATCTGGGAAATATGAGAGAAACGCTGCTCACCTGTCCTGAAAATCTCGACATTAGAATCTTATACATATCAACAAATATCTACTAAGATTCGACTTTTAAATCAGTGGTCATTTGAGAACAATACGTTTTTGGTCGACATGTGTCAATTAGTGCTGATATTTTGACGTCTCCTTGTGTTGCTAATTTTTAGACTCAGTATTTTTAAAACTCTTTGATAAAATTGAATTATGTGAATTTAAAAAGAAAAGTAAATTAATACTAATAGGTGCAAAACCATCGTCTCAATGTTTTGCTAGTTCAATTGTACCTTGTAGTGTTCAAAAATACTTTTATTTTTATTTTCAATCTAGCAAGGTATTTCTTTTCCATTTTTTTACCAATGAGAGTCTAAAATATATCTTTGACAAAAAATTAGCCAAATATTATATAAAGACGATAAAGACTTACATAGTCATAATGTATAAACTGCGTTGTATTTGTTTCTTCTTTGTTAAACAGAGCTTGTATATATTTCTCTAATATATTAGTACTTTATTTACGCATTCATTTGAAGAAATATTTTGCTAACCTACCTACATACAGAGTTCAGATGTTCAATCGCCTAAAACTATAATTATACCTTGAGAAACTAAATATGTACATAAATGAAACCAGATATTATTTTTGTTTGATACATGTGTCAAGTTAACAAAAAAGCAAGTTTGCTTTCAAATATTGAAAAGGAGAAAATCCCCTTGTAAGTTTTTCTGCTTCAAAAATATAATGGCCAAATATTTCGAAGTCATTTTAAGGCCTATCGCGTCCGGTTTTTGATAAAACGTCACTTTATATTGAGAAGCAATGAAGGATTGTTATCTATCCAATAGAGCAAGCAATCAGATAAATGTTACCACTGCAGGTGGAGCCGATATGGGCCCTGAAAGAACGTTCATCTTTTTCATAGCCCCAGAGATTTATTTAGATGCAGTTGGTTTTTTCCTATATTACAGTTGCAATTATTGGAGTCATTATTTAATTATTCGAAATCTACTAGTAATGCAAACGAAAGAAAATGTCTTCAAGAAATTGAGTGCAGTTCAGACTCATTTTTGAGTAAATATTTCAGAGTAACTTGGTTTCTTGTTGTCTTGACATTTATGTACTTTAAATAAAGGAAGATTCAACTGGAAGTAGGTTGCAGAGTAATCTTGTAGAGAAAATTGCAACTCCTTACAAACGGAAAATTAATTTTTAGAAGTTTTTTTAAATACCTTTTTCTCTACACAGTAGGTCGCACATTTAAAAAAAAAAATTGGTTATCGGGATATATATTTAGGAGCAACTTAAGTATGAAGTTATAAGTATGCATTCTTCTAAGCAAATTTTGTATGTGTTTAACCATTTATGGTAACCATTTTACACATTTTAATACATGTTTTCTGAAAACACATTACTTTGTGTCCTTTTTTTGGATAAATATTATTATAATCGTTAACTTGAAGTGATAAAGTATGATGTTCGATCAGCATGAAAAAGGTTTACAGTAAGTGAAAAGAGAAAGATACTCATTTTGTGCATTAAAAAATGATGATTCGCTATTGTATTTAATGAAGATTCCATTTCCAGTCTTTGTTTTGACCTAAAGGGACTCATTGGGGCATAGGCAGTGGGAGTAGGCCCAAAAGTCGACCAAATAACTCCTTTAATATTACATGAAATATTATGGAATGCGTTAAAGAGCTGAGATCACCAGCATTCAAACAAGATGTCAAGGGCCCGTTAAGAATCCTTAACTAAGAAGAAATCCTCCATCATCTAAATGTGTAAATTTTCATTCAATTTCGAGCAAAAAATTGCTAGAAATCAAAGACTCATGCTAGAGCTACATAAATAGTAGTATAGAGAATTAAGAAACCAACTGAAATTCAGTAAATAAAGACTGAACAATAATTGTATTAAATCATTTGACACAAATCTACATATATCATAAAAATAGACTAGTTTTCATACACTAAACAGTATGTATAAATACTGTTAACCAATAAGAAATAGTTCCTACTGATTGAATAAATGTAGTGTGATTGGCCAAAAAGACAAATCTTTTAAACAAAGACACTTGTGTAGACTTAGTCTCTTTTTATTTTCGGTAATTATCTCTCCAACATGATGGCAAAATATAAACTGTTAAAAAAAAGTACCCTAAAGTTGTGTTTGAATTGTAATGCGTGTTACTGTTATACTATGTACTATTATTTGTTTTTCTTGTTTGTCAAAACAAGTCAAATTAAATTGTTATTCAAAAATCTCCTTTTTGCTAATTACACAGGTCAACAAATTTAAACTTTCAAAAATCCTAATGGGCATAAGTATAATAAAAGTTATTCAGTTTTGCACGATGATTTCAAATCGAGAGTCCGACGGTTTTCGAGAAATCAGACCCTACTTTTTGATCAGCTAATTTGGCCCATTTTCTAACTTCAACTTCAATTTAAGCCCGGAAAGATACTCATTTTGTGCATTAAAAAATAATGATTTGCCAGTGTATTTAATGCAAATTCCATTTCCAGTCTTTGTTTTGACCTAGGGTATGATTATTATTTTTGATTTTGATGTATAAAAAATATATTTAATCAAGAATTGCGCGCCTTTTTTTTGAATTATTGAATATTATACTTTTGCGATTTGTGTCCATTTTGTTTTATTGTTTTCATATCATTCATCAATGCTACAATATCAATGGCATCACTTGAGGGTTAGCTATGATGTATGTTCTCTTTGACGTCAGCTTTATCCACTCTTAATTTTTCATTTTGAATATGATATGGATTTCGTAGCCTTGAGTAATAATCCGTTATTCATACATTAGCACGAATCATAATTACATTCAGGGATCCAACCAACAACTTAGATTTGTACTGAGTTGCAAGGATTTTTAGCCTTTGCTCAGTTTGCTTGAGTAGAAAACTTGAAAGTTAAGATCCTTTAAGATTTCGAACATGGGTTGACTTACTTAAAATGACTTAATGACTAGTTTTCAGAGAAATTTATGTATTTTCGCCTAAAATCTAAAATATACCCGGCCCGTCTTTTGGAGAATACAGCAACATTGTTTAATCATCAAAAAACGTAAGAGAAATGATATTTACATATTGTTGAATTCAATATTTATTTCAGTCTATTTGAAGATGTATATTTACAGCCATGGAAATGAAAAATTAAATTATATGAGAATACTATGAAGTAAAAAGAAGTATTCTGAAAGAACTACATACTTGTTTGTCGTCGTAAATACCATATATTTCATTGTAAACTAACTATTATGTATGTATCTGTTCATTAATTTCTCAATCAATAAAGTATCATTCAAATAGATGTATATTTGATTCTGTTCTTTTAAAGGTTCATTTGAAGTTCAAGCTGGTTTCTCTATATTTGAAGACATGGTTTACTCTAATATCATAAGTAACTATTAGAATGTAAGATATTGAATTCCATTGAAGAAAAATAAGTTCTACTATCACCGTTTTCAATGTCTGTGCTACCTTAATAAAGTCAATATTGGGTTTTTTATTTTTTGATGATAAAATACTGAGTGAAACGACAAATCCTTCCACATTCTAATAGTTACTTATGATAATAGAGTAAACCTATTTTTTGTATTTACCTCGTAAAATACAAACAGATTTTAGGCGAAAATACATAAATTTCTCTGAAAACTTCTGCAATCTTCAAAAATATATTAAATCTTTTAAAAGCAATGGACCTTATCCACACCTTAAAAGAGAGAGCCTGAACCAATATCATTCACATAAAGATATTTTCAATGAAATAGGGAAGACAGACAAGCAAAAAACTCGAAGTAATTTAAAAGATGGTTTTTTGTCATGTCAACTCTTGGTCTGAGAACCCAAGTAGATATTAAAAAAGCTTTGAACATCATTCTACTCCTTCCTATCATTGGTAAAATGTCCGTTGATTTGGTTAAATGTTTTTTTTTTTTCTTTCTATGTGTACATACATGCAATTTCATGCAAAACACATGCAAGATATGATCATGTCACAAAGAGTCCGTCTTGCATTGTGAGATCATTTGAGGAAGTCAATTTTTTTAAAATCCATTGGATGGTGGGTGCATATATGTATAAAGCTACTCACTTAATCAATAAATACATCCACAAATGTGGAGTAGAATAAATTGACCATTAGTATGAAGATACTTTGTTAATGATTTGAGGATAATCAACCCTAAATAAAGATCTTATAAATATTTTAAGGCCAGCCTCTAAATTTACAACACCTCTGTCATTTCAATCTCCTATATATCGGGACGACAAAATTCTTTCAGCTGACAGTAGTGTTGTAAATAAACAACATTCAGATACAATAAAAGTTGTTATATAAAACGGCAGCCCCATCTAATAATATAAAATAGGAAAGAAATGACCTTTTTGATATCTTTGACCTTAAATATGACCTTAAAGAATGCTTCCTCAATTTGAAGTATTATACTTCTTTCAGTATATTAAATGTCATTATTGGTCGCAAAATATTAAAAATTTCTCTCTTTCTCTCTCTACACCAATTCGTACTTTTATTGCATCTTTTTGAGAGGAAATGGGATAGTTGCAACCCAAGGCTCAAAAACAATGTCATTTTTGGCAAGTAGTAAATTTATATTTATTCGTCTTCCCGTTGCAGAATTTACCTACTTTAATTCAAGTAAGAGGGTAAATTCATGGAGCTTGCATAGAGTTTGTTGCAGCATGGAGTAATTATTCAACGCCCAAGAAGAGTGAATACCTTCAAAAAAAAAAAAAGGTCAACTTGTACAAAGAATGATTAATTGATCGTATTTTCTCAATTGATGCTGCAACTATTCACAACGAGCTTCTTGGGACAAACAAAAAGTCTATATATGTATTCACTCTTCAGCTGTTTTTCCTCACTTAACCTTTCTGATTTAAAACAGCTGACCCTACGTGTTATGAACTCAAAAAGGGTATTATTATTATTTATGATTTTGATAACATATAAGAAATATATTAAATCAAGAATTGCACACCCTTTTTTTGAATTTTGAATATATTACAAGTAGTTACAGCATATCTAAATAATAAATTCTGCCAAATATTAACAAGTTGGACACAAGGAAAATACAGAAGGGTAGCAGCTACCAGTTGTTGTTTTTCCAAATTTTTCCTTTCCCTATTGTCAGTCGAGGTTGCGAGTGGACAAAAAAGCTCGACGTGCCTAGAGGATCAAGTCAGCTAGCATTTTCTCTCCTCCTTAGTTGATCAGCTGATGTTGAATACAGGGACTTTGTTGAATAAAAGTTTGCACCCCTATCTTTCATGACCCATTGCATGATAATAATAATTGACAGGAAATCCAATTTACAAAACAAGAAGAAGCCATTAGTAGGAATGTAAATCGTATGCAATTCGGGCTTGTAATAAAAAAAGAAAGAGAAAATCATCAACGTGGTAACCCTGACAATTTAATGAATGTTGAGGGGGGGGAAGCAGCAGCTTGAGCTGTCATGACGTTTACCTGAGCTAATAGCTGCTATTTTCCTTTATATATGTATGTATACAAATGAAAACATCAAACCACAAACATTAACATACGTTACTCCAGCTGATTCATTATTATATTCACAAATATACATCATTAACTCAATCATTCTCCTCAATGAATAATGATATCCATTTGTTAATTTTTCCTTTGTTCCTCTCCATGATATAATCTTTTCAGACTGTTCTTTTCTTGTAAAACATTATGTATGTTGAGGTAGTAAAGTTGATGTTACCTTCTTAAAGGGGAAAAAAAGAATGATAACTAACAGCTTCGGAAAACAAAAAGATCTGTTTGAAGAGCCAACTCCACTTTTTTATTACATGCCCGATTTGCATATGATTTACATTCCTAGCCATTAGCAATTAGATTTATTTTTGTGCTGAGTCAATAATAATGTTCTTCTCAATTATGTAATGCACGGCGGCTTGCCTAGACAATATTGAGCATACAGCATTTAATACGTGTCCTGCTTTCCTACATACTTATATCTAAGTCAATATTTAAATTTGAAAGGAGAATAACATAGGTATAACATATGCATAACTAGGAATGAAAATCATATGCAATTCGGGCGTGTGATAAAAAAGTGGAGTTGGCCCTTAGAACAGGTCTTTTTGTTTTCCGAAGCTGTTATCATTTTTCCAATATTACTGAGGGGAGAACATCTACCTGATAGTGAAGATCTCACATGAAGGAGTACATGCATTAAGTTTAATAAAGCAAATAAAATGTAAACAAAAAGAGCTCAAGTCCTCGTATAATTATTATTAGTTAAAAATATATAATTTCCTGACATTAATTTCTGTTAATTTTCTGCCTCTCATCTATGTTATTATTTATTGTTGTATATATAATGGAGAATAGCAGCTTGTAGCTCAGTAAAACGTCATGACAGCTCAAGCTGCTTCCCTCCTCGACATTCATTAAATTGTCAGGGTTGCCAGGTTGATTTTCTCTTTCTTTTTTTATAACACGCCCGAATTGCATATGATTTACATTCCTAGTTATAAGTATCATGCATCAATGATAAAAAGAAAAATACATATATGTGTGCAATATATGAAAACTGCTTGTCAAACACATTCCTTCTCATTAAGATACAACATTTTTATTATTATTATTAACAGACGTTTTTTTTTATTTGACATATTTTTTTACTTATTTGTATTTGACTTTTTTTAATCTTTTTTGATTCAAAGGTATTTATTTTTTTCGAACGTGCTCTTGACCAAAACATGAGAGGAACGTTACTAATAGCACGTCAAAATATTCGTGGTTGGGTGAGAGACCCTTTGTGTACACAAATAAAATATAATTTTTCTTTATTTGGAAATGTTCCAAAGATGATGGATGATGACTCAAATGACTCAAACTTATAGTTAAAAAAGTTATATTGAACATTAATGACTCTACTCTTTTGAAATGGATGGTTCATTTATCGATATACATACAAATACCTACTACTATCAAGAAATCGACACTCTTATTTTAAAATTAATTTACTAGCATATATAAATTCAATAGTTATTGTTCATTGATTATTATTGACTTAATAAAAAAATATTGTAACGTCTTTGAAAATGGGGAAAAAAACGTAGGCACATGTAATTTTGAGGAGGTGAATATATAGAATTATATAAAGAGCTTTTGATTCCTCATAATTTTTGCCCGTATATATTTAGTAAAATATTTATAGAAAGTAAAATTCAATAAATTATGTGGGGAGAGGATCTGCCTTGCACTCAATGGACCATGACCATGGGGCAAACTCCCCCTCCCCCCACCCCTCTCAATGAAAAAAAGCTATAAGAAAAATGGGAGGGAACGTTGCATAATTAGGAATGTAAAATATATGCAAATCGGGCTTGTAAAATAATAAGAAAGAGAAAATCATCAACAACCTGGTTGTAACTCAATTGACAATTTGATGAATGCTGAGAGGGAAGCAGCAGCTTGAGCTGTCATGACGTTTTACTGAGCTACAAGCTTCTTTATATTTGCAAATGAAGACATCAATGATAAATAATAACATTATGTATGTAAACCATAGATGAGAGGCCGAAAATTATCTCAAATTAATGTTTGGAAATTATTTATTTTTAACTAATTATAGTTATACGAGGACTTGAGTCCATTTTTGTTTACATTTTACCTGCTTTATTATTAACCTTAGTGCATGTATTCTTCCTTCATGCAAGATCTTTACTATCAGGTAGATATTGTTCTCCCCTCAGTAGTAATAAAGGAAAAATGATAAGAGCATTGGTAAACAAAAAGTACACTTGTTCAAAGTGCCAAGCATATTATTTACATTCCTATGCATAATCATACCGAGAAGGATGTTCAACATAGGGAAGAAAACATAAATGATCAGTGAGACTGGCTACGTATTAATGCATAATTATATATATTCTAGGCTCTTCTTCTTCTTCTTCTTTTCCTATGCGAAAAGTTTGTAGGCACAACTTTATCATCTGCAGGGGGCTCTTTCATTCTTTCTTTCTTTATAATATTTTATTGGTTGATATATTATTGTACATTTATGATGAATATAATGATAGTCAGAGAGTAGAGGCATTATCAAACCTGCCTTTACTACACCCTCGTGGATGCGAATAATTCTACATTCTATGTGTGTATGTATACTGTTACATAATCAAACATTCTTTCTCGGCGTTCCAAGACATTCAAAATTTCTACACACAGAAATAAAAAACAAAGGTGTATCCACAATTTAATATATGGGGGATGGATATACATACATACACCTATGGGCAAAAAAACCCGGGAAATTCGAATTTTGTTTGGCGGGATTATAGTAATAAGGAGATATATGCTTTTGCTTTCAAGTTGGCAGACAGTTGTCACTACTCTACATTTATGCTCAATTAAACATCAAAATATTCATGGTTGGACTTCGAGATATGCGTCGTCCTTTTGTGAACGATGCACACATCATATTCTTTGGTGTTTTTTATACTCGGAATTCATAGCCTATACCTCAATTTCAATAGCATATCTAAACTCAGCAGTTATTGTATAAGTAAGCAAGGGCGATTTGAGTAGGAAAATATATCTATAAAAAGAGTCGATTGATTCCCTTTCTAACGAGTGCAAAGGGCATTCATTCATTCATTCCTACATTATTAGAAGCAACAGTTGTTTGAGCCTGAACATAATGTTTGGATATGTATGTAGTTGGTTACCTTTGAGGTGTTCTGTAGCCCTTGTAAGGACTATCATTATTATCATTTGACTGAGAGAGTATTGACTTTGAGATGTTCAAAATGTTTCAAAATAAAATAAAAAGTTTGTCCACTCCTTAGTATAGTCCACGTTCTTCTTTTCCCTTATTGTTTTTGGGAAGACAATAACTAAAACAATCAGACGTTTTATTTACTTATTTTTTGTTTAATAATTTCTTAATTCGTTTTGATTTAGGTACTCTCCCCATATATTTTCTATATTAATCCTTTTCTTCATTGATAATGAAACCTATCAGTGAGTTTACCTGCCCTCTAGCGCCACCATCAGGCAAAACTTTTAAATTAGAATTAATTTATCTTGAAAATATCTTGAAAACACATTTTACCCTTGGGGTCAATTTAACCCCAGGTATATTTGCCTCCAGAAAATGATTTACAGAAAATTGTTTCCCCCCCCCCCCATTATGTCTCAACTCAAAAGATTCAACTCTGCACCCGCAGGTGTGGGGATGGTAGGTCACACACGCACACAGACAGACAAGTTTTACACAGCTAAAACAGCTAGTGGTCAAATTGACCCTAGAGGAACACCGATGCGTGGAATATGCGTTCAGCACATTGAAAAAATATTATCATGATAATTTTACGCTTAATCACGCTTGTCCCCATCAAATTAGGAAAAGTCATGAAATATGGAGCAAAAAAAAAAGAAGCCAACTATTGCTTTTTGAATGATAAACACGTTGATTAGGGTCAAATTAACCCCAAGGATAATAGGAGAGTTAAGTATAATAATGATTTTGTCATTTTTAACGTAGTATGCAGCTTTTATGTAACTTTTTAAGTAACCTTTTTATTCCGAATTAAAATAAGAAGTACTTATTTTGTTTTCTTCTATCAAATATATTTGATTATAGAGTAATTAAGATATTTTATTACTAGGACCTTTAATATTTTGATTTACAAAATAAGGCCCGTCATTGCTTGTGGCAAAACTCATCTCATCTTCTTTTATAATAAATATGATATATAATTTGAATTGACTAAGAACTTTAAATGATATTTCAGAACATCTTCTTTCAATTTAAGTTCATTTTGTTAAAAAAAAAACTAATTACTTGTATAAAAAAAACATCATGTTTTTCCCATAATTCAAAATGTCATCTTCATTAATTATTTTAAATACTTACATGTTTTTTTAGGATATCATTTTATAAACTATATGTAGCAACACTTGAACATTTTTATTAATGGATGACTTTTTTTATATACATATATGCAATCAAACATTTTTTAAGTATGAGTATTTAAATTTGCTTATAATTGAATTCGTTATTATAATCAAAAATGAGAACCCATAAAGATTTCGTCCTCTCGAAGTTATTACTATCAAGTCAAATAAGAAGAAAAAAAAATAAAAAGAGAGAACTTATTGAGCCAAATCACATTCATGAGAATTTCAACCTTTGAATGAGAACAACACACAAAATAAAAGCTTATAGAACAAGGCGGGGGACGTATCAAGTTGTGAACCCCAAACACAACGGTTTGACATAGTCAAGACCTTTTAGTACTTTGTTGATCTTTTCGCCATTAAAAAGGTGTGTCTCATTCTCCGGATCCAAATCTCTGAATGGAAGGGCCATAGAAAGTCACCGACAATTACAATAAAAAAAAAAAAATCACGAGAAGACAACGAACTAATCCACGAATTTACTTCCTTCACTCGCAAAATGGAGTGAGGAAGGTTCAGAAAAAAAAAAAAATTTAAATTACAGTTGAGTTTATTGAGAGACCTTTTGTTCAAGACCTTTCTGCTTTCCTTCCAAACACAGAAAATAGATCCGAAGTTCTTGGACGCTTCTTAACGACTAAAGATAATATCTTAAAATTGAATGTCTATTTATACTCGTTTCACATTCATGAAAATGAATGAGAACAATACATAAAATAATATTTAACTCGTGAGTTGAGCACATGTGTGAGACACTTCCTAAGTACTCACTCCCTGCTCACGTATTGAATTGAAAATTGCCAAAACTTTTTAATTTTTCTATGAAATATCCATGAATTGCTCCTGATGCCATTATTTCATTTTGCTAAAATTAGAAGTGGCTTCAATAGTGTGGATGTCAAAGGTACAATCTCCATAATTATTTTAAATATTATAATATCACTGGTCAACAGCCAAAAATCTTCTAGGGTATAAGTATAATAAAAGTTATTCAGTTTTGCTCACTGATTTCAAATCTGTAATTCTTTTTTTCGAGAGTCCGACAGTTTTCGAGAAATCGGTCCCTACTTTTTTAGCTTTTTTGGCCCATTTTCCAACTTCAACTTCAATTTAAGCCTAGAAGGATACACATTTTGGGCATTAAAAAATAATGATTGGCTAGTGTTTTTTATGGAAATTTCATTTCTAGTCTTTGTTTTGACCTAAAAGGACTCCTAGGGGCTTAGGGTGCCGGAGTAGGCCCAAAAGTCGATGAAATTCTTTTGTACGTAAATAACTCCTTGAATATTGCATGAAATGGATTAATAAGGAATGCATTAAAGAGATTAGACCCACAGCTTTTAAACAAGATGTCAAGCACTCGATAAGAGCCTTTAACTTTGAAGAAATCGTCCATCAAAGTGTGTAAATTTTCATCCAATTTTGAGCAAAAATGCGCTAGAAATCTAAGACTCACGGTAGATCTAATAAAAAACAAGTGCTATAGACTGTAGTAGTAGAGCGCAGAAGAAGACTCTGACATCAGCTGAAGATAACCAAATTCAAAAACATGGATCTCTTATTTAATTACAAGGCAACTCCGAGGAAAGAGTGAGATTGCAGGGTCATAGATATCCAATGAAGGGAATAGTGTTCCTTGATTAGTCATGTCTCAGTACCCTTCATCTTCATCATCATGGATATTAACGAAACTGCTTTGAGGAATGCTGAATCAGTCGCCTTAATTTGAAGAAGACGGGATCGGAGTTTCGACGTGTTATAAAATTAGAGATTCATCTTCATGAGAAAGTATTTGTCATTTGGATCATCTTTGAGTACACTAAGAACAATTCCCTTTCCAGATTAACAATAAACATCGCTGTTAAGTCAAGAATGGGGAAAGAAATGAAGACTCCATTGAGGAGTCAATGTTTGTATGGAAGAAACTAATCTCCACATTCATCTCAAAATTTAAACCGATGTTATCGCTTATATCGCTACGACGGCTCTTGTATACACTGGACTCTCGCTTCATGGCCGTTTCTAGTCTACTAACACACATCCTCATTCAAATGGACAACTTTTTTACACTCATGTACCGATCACGTTACTGAAAGTCCCTTAGTTTACCGTTTATGTCTCTCAGTACTGAGTCCTCTTCTTTATGTCTAAAGTGGAGAACAAGGAATAATCATGAAGTGTCTTTGATAACGTTAATCGTATTATGCACAAACTCATTTATTTTTTATATCATTTCTAATTAGGAATTTTATGTTTTCCATGAATTTGTTATATTGAAGAGATTTATTATTTTAATTTATCAACATATATAACATATTGTACATAATTATTTTAAGATTTAAAATATAATTTCAAAGAGATCATAGATGTTTGGTACTAGATTTACGCTTGAGCTTCTTTTCAGACTCATCACGATACAACATTCAACAATAATCTCCCATCATGCTTGAATTCCAAAACCCTTTATATCTTGCTTCAATTTTTTTAATATCTTGATGAAAACGTTCTCCCTGCTCGTCACTAACAGCTCCTAAATTGGGCATTTGGAGCCAAGACACAAAAAATATTCACTTTTCTAGAAATATCACAGAAGCAGCGATACAGGTTTCAGATACAGAATTTATTCATTTTTCCCTCACTAAACAAACGACAGTTATAGCTTGCAGAAATAAATCGTCTTATAGTAGCACTTATATTGGTAATCAGACGATTAGTTTAGATGAAAACTGTACACTTCATTCAAATGGAATGTTCCCTGCCGGTTATGAAGGTATAAGTTCTACATTTGAAAGTGTAACCGAAGATCCAAAAATAAACATTGAATTCATTCATCAAATCTTAAAGAATAAATCAAGAAAAATATTTGAAACCATCGGAGTTTCGAATAAAATTGCTTAAAATATATTTCAAATTGCCCAAAAAATAAAAATACTGTCAAAGTTTGATACAGATAATACTATAGGTTCAATTATAAATATAATATAATATAAATATAATTATACGATGCATGTAAATTTATTTACACAGATTGAGCATTTAAGAGAAATAAAATTTATTTTCCATTACGGAAATTTGTAAGATGTACAGAGATAAATAATAATTAATCGTCATTGACAAATAATTCTCTTCACAGAATATCGTTGAATATATATAATACAAGAAATTAGAAAGAGAAAAAGTGTGTCTATATGAATACGTCTTCGATGGACGATGAAGTAAGGAGGGGGGGAGGTGTGAGCCGGTTAATCCCTGAAGTGGAAGAATGTGGCTCAGGCGAGAATAGCACAAGCTACCACAGTTCAGGCTAAGACGCACGTTAACTCCTTTTCTTAAAAAGTAGGGGACGAAGCTGAGTCAGAAGTTGTAAAGGAAAATACGTTGATGATTGATGAATATAAAATAAAGACAAAATGCCCGTTGATGACAAAATTGATTTATTTATAAAATAGAATTATGGTCATATATTATTTTCAATTATTCTGAAACGTAGGAAATGTAACATCAAAGGTCGAACGATTAGTTCAAATTTCAATCAAATTAAAAATAATGAATTAATGTAATAGAATTATTGTACTCTTGTAATATTCGAAGGGAATTTGACATTTTCGAATTGAGGGACACCTTCAGCAACTAATTGATTTCCTTCCATACAGGCAAATAAAAATATTTAAAGAAAGGAATGAATTTGGTCAAGTAAACATAAATAAATGTCTTAACTATTGATTCAATGGTTTCTTAAAAATATTTATCATCAATAATTTAAAAAGAAGGATGTCATTTTTTACTTTACATTACAATATCATTTTTGTATATATGTTGACTAAAAACATGAAATTAAAAACATCAAATGAACTATTGGTTTTGTGTCCTACAAAGAAAGTGGTTTAAATATATAAATTAGGATAGTTTTTGAGTTAAAAAGAGGCTTTGTGAGTACAAAAACGTGAAAATTACATCGTATTTTCAATATGATCTATTCTGCTTTATTTTTATCAATGAAAAAATGTCCATTTTTACATTTTTCAACCCTGTATAAAGTCAAAAAAAATTTAATAATAATAATAATAATCATCATCATCATTAATTAGAGAGCAAAAAGAAATAATCATCATCATTAATTAGAGAGCAAAAAGAAATAATCATTTTGTGATTATTGATTTGTAGAATAATACTAATTAGTTATCATTAATTCTCATTCTACATTTGATACGTCATTGACAAATAAACAATAAAGTATTCGAGAGGATATGAAAGGGAACCCTAATTAAACAATCAAAATTAATAAAAACCTATAGTTCTTTAAAATTAAGGAAAATGAATAATGTTAGAATGGAACCCACAAATAATAGGACCTTTACGGTCATTCAAATCTCTTTCTCTCTCTCTCTCTCTCTGTTATATGCATTGGGTGCAATTTGTCTCCAAGTATTCTACTTCTCTGCTCCCTAACTGATCCAGAACAAACCCACATAAACCTGTAAAAATCTAGACATTTCATAAGGACAGCAGAAGTCTCAAGCAATTTGATTTGATTCAAAAATCACTCGTTAGCTCTTATGGTATGTATCAAGTTCTTATTCAATAGAGTCTTTTGTTATTTTTAAAGCAGCTATTTGATTAAGTTTCCTTATTTTTATTTTTTTTTATTATTTTTCTGAAAGCTGTCTATTTAAAAAATTAAAATGATTTGAAATCCACATGCTTTGAGTCTGGAATCGAGTATTACAGAGCGTGAATCACTATATAATTCGACCAAGATTAGTTTTGAAAATAGATAAGAAAGAAATAGAGGCCTTAATAGATAACATGTTTCCTTTATTGTAAAACAGATTCACTATCAATCATCAAAATTACACATACTAACATTAAATAAAAACATTATTTACAATGATGGGTCAGGTATCCCATAGAAAAATTGAGAGCCATTCGTATAATTGATGAAATCTACCAAATGGAATTTTATTCTTCAGTATCAATATCAAATTCATTTTTGAAAATCTTGAGAAGGATTTCAATATCACAACGATTTTGAATATCGGTGATGTTCATCAGTAAGCTTATAAAAAGTCTAGTTGATGAGTAACAGAGGTCATGAAATTTTGTGCTCCAAATGACAAGACGAGTCTGAACGGAAATGAGTGCAAGTCCCATATCATAGGCTGATATCTGTAGATCATTGACTTGATCCTTCACAACACTTGCTACCTTCCGATTTAGAAGATTCGAACTTGATAAAAATCCTGCTCTGAGTCCGTGTCTTTCTCTATTCATGGCTCAGGAGTTCAAAAACTTGGAATTTTCTCTTCACATTCCAGAGCTTTGCAAAAACAGCAAGAGCATTAACATTAGCCTTAAATAATGAAGGGACTCGAGTCCTATTCTTTCAGAGTCGGGACTCACCTCGAATGAATTCTGAGCAGCCTTATTTCCTTGAACCTTGTTTTCCAAAAACTCTTCTAAAGAGTGCAATCCTTCTATTGAATTTTTTTATTTTTTTACACATAACATCAATTTTCTTAAAAATCTGAATTTCAAAATCCAAAAAATATATACAAGTTATACAATGTCAGAATCTAAAATTTCTAAAATAAATAAGATATCAAATAGATTTAAATTTCGAACATCGATTTCCTACTATGACAAAAACCTCCGTCCATCAGAATTGTCATTGCCTCGAAGGACTTCTCCTAATCTATGGTCCTACAAAGAGTTGGTATATGCTCTAATGGCCAATTTAGGTTAATAAAGTAAATACAATGCTAACAAAAAATGGATACACTCCAAGTCCTCGTAATAATTCTTAGTATTTCGAACTGTATTAATTGCAGGGTTTAATAGATACGGTGTAACAAATCTTAAAGAAAAATAAATAATTATCGTAATGACCATTGATGGATGGGAAATTATTCATCCTCTCATGGATTTTTCATATGTTAAGAAAATGTATAAACATTATACTTCAGTTAATTTTAAATAAGAATGTTTTCATAATATAAATCAAGAAGACAAATAGAATAAGGTTACAAATAACAACTAAATATATGTTAATGTTGGAAGTTATTAAAAAGACACTCTTAAAGTTTTTCATTTTTTAAATAAATTAAAGTTTAGCCAAAAATTTAAAATGAGTATTTTTCATTAAAAAGAGGTTTGATGAGTACATAAACAGTAAAAGATCCGAAAACTACATTCTACTTTTTATTAATAGAGCCAAGTTCAATACATTAATTAATTAATTATCATTATCATTAGGAGCATTTACGTTTTCTTCCTAATTTTGCAAATTATTCCTATTTTTTTTCCTGTAAGAATTAAATTTCCAGGGCTCTTCCAGGACTTTTCATGAAAAAAAATTCAAAACTATAATTGAACTTTTATTGTAAATTACGAATCTTCTTTAAATATAACTTCAAAATTAATTTCCTGACAAATTCTTTATTTTTATTAATATATTTTAATCATAAGAAATATTATTTTTAGCAAACCATTCCATAAAAAAATTAGAAACGACAATTAGAAAAGAATATATAATCGTAATATATAATGTTTGCCTTTCAAATAAATTATGGTCGTAGAATTTCAAGACCAAATGTGTGATTTCCTGGACATTTGTCCATTTTTGACCATTTTTTTGACTTTATACAGGGTTGAAAAATGTAAAAATGGACGTTTTTTTATTGATAAAAATAAAGCGGAATAGATTATATTGAAAATACGATGTAATTTTCATGTTTTTTGTACTCACAAAGCCTCTTTTTAACTCAAAAACTAGCCTAATTTATATATTTAAATCACTTTCTTTGTAGGACACACAACCAATAGTTCATTTGATGTTTTTTATTTCATGTTTTTAGTCAACATAAATAAAAAAATGACATCCTTCTTTTTGAATTATTGATGATAAATATTTTTAAGAACCCATTGAATCAATAATTAAGACATTTATTTATGTTTACCAAATTCATTCCTTCCTTACAATATTTTTATTTGCCTGTATGGAAGGAAATCAATTAGTTGCTGAAGGTGTCCTTCAATTCAAAAATGTCAAATTCCCTTCGAATATTACAAGAGTACAATAATTCTATTACATTAATTCATTATTTTTAATTCTATTGAAATTTGAACTAATCGTTGGACCTTTGATGTTACATTTCCTACGTTTCAGAATAATTGAAAATAATATATGACCATAATTCTATTTTATAAATAAATCAATTTTGTCATCAACGGGTATTTTGTCTTTATTTTATATTCATCAATCATCTCATCAACGTATTTTCCTTTACAACTTCTGACTCAGCTTCATCCCCTACTTTTTAAGAAAAGGAGTTAACGTGCAATTTCATTTCTTGAAGGAATATTTTTTTAGCCTGCACCGTAGCTTGATTAACCGGCTCACACCTCCCCACCTCCTTACTTCATCGTCCATTGAAGACGTATTCATATAGACACACTTTTTCTCTTTCTAATTTCTTGTATTATATTCAACGATATTATGTGAAGAGAATTATTTGTCAATGACGATTAATTATTATTTATCTCTGTACATCTTACAAATTTCCGTAATGGAAAATAAATTTTATTTCTCTTAAATGCTCAATCTGTGTAAATAAATGTATATGCCTCTTTTCAATGTCCTATGTCATCTCGACCTAAGATTTAAATTCTGTATATACCTAAATGATTTATTTTCATTTGAATACCTAATAAAATTATTAATCAACCTTTTCTTATAAACACCCTTACCAATTGATAATAATTTTGTTTCCAATCTTTGTTTTGCCCTCTTCCTACAAATTTCCGACCTAGTTTTTTTTTCTTTTCTTGTCATTATCAGAATAATCACAATTTCTTACCCCCATTTTTCTTCTTGCTAAGTTTCCAAAATATTGTTTGAGATACTGCAATTTGGGGAGAACGGAATTGACTGTAACAAACTATATGTACAAATCACAAAAACTGCAACTTTAGCAATTTTCATTGCGCTACATTTAAGCTCTGGGAGATAAGTTTACAGATCAGTAAACAAAATCTACGCAATGTCGAATATCAGATATAAATAAATATAAATTAATTTGGCTCTGCTGTTCAACAAAAGGCAAAATTTTAAACACATTTTGATGAATACATTTTTTTGTTATTTCAATTTCATAGATTCTGTTATTTATGAGAAAAAAGAAATTCAATGCAAAATATGTTTTGTTTAGTTTTTCACTGTTGTTTCTAAATATACATATTATGTTTGTGTTTAATTAATATTCTTGTACTCCGTCTCTGTTATTCATGAACCATCAATAACTGATGGGTAAGGTATGGCTTTAATCAAATTTTCAACCTCACAGGCAAAGCATGAATTCCTTAAATAAGGACTACATCTACTCCAATCAACTCATTTGATCACAAACATATTTACAAATTGACTTAGGTCTTGTTCCTCTATGTACATTATTGTAGTCTACATAGGTCACTACTAACAAAGAATGGATATATATACTGTTCCTTCAAAAAAAAAAATATCTGTTTTTCATAAAATTTTAGGATTTTTAAATGTTTTTGTATAGACAGTCCATTTGGAGTCTAAAATTAATAAAATAATAAATATTTTTAGATGAAATAACTACTGATGATGTTTAAGCATTAGGTATGTATCATTGTTTAAAAAAACCAAAGGGTCAAAATTAAATTTTGCATTCTAAACATGAATGATAACCTCTTCATGGGTAGTTAATTTTTCTTTGTGTAATAAATCTATTTTTGACATAAACAATGTTGGCATAATTTTGAAACTTGGTTTAAAAATGTATATATTGTGGTATAAATTATGTTCTAAAGTATTCGTATACAAACAAAAAATTCAAAACTTGACAGCTCTTTAATATAAACGTATTTGTCATTACATTTTGATAACATTGAATTCTCACTTTTTACATTCCAAGCAAAATTATAATTAACCTAGGTGAATAAGTAAAAATAAAAACAATGTGACAATGTAAAATAAAACAATGTGACTCCCTGGCTTAAGATCTTGAAAGCATTTACTTCCTGATTTTGAAAATTCTTACTGGAAGCCATCAATCATCATTCACAGTTCCACTAACTTTTACACCATTTAAATGTCTTCCCTTTTGCTTTCCATTGAAAAGTTATTCAGATGTGTTATTTTTCATATTAATTAAAATTATGAACATATTGTCATATTTCTATATTCTATATTTCATAATTATATTTCTCCAAATTATATTAAATAGTTAATATTTTTTTAAAGAAGTGGTTTTCGAAAGAAGTTCTTTTTTTTATTTATTTCAGATATATAATTTGTATTTCATTAACTATATTTGTTTATATTTAGTGTCACAAATGAAAAAAAAAAACATTAATCTCCAAAGAGATTAATTACTCTTCCTGCATTTTCAGCATTCAATAAGAATTTTAATCAAATATGAAAAGAGGTACAGAAATGTTCATAGCTTTTTATAAAATTTCAAGATATTTATCCACAATAAGTTTTTATACTTTTGTGAAGCCACTTGCTTCGTTATCTTAAAACTCTATCAGATGAAAAATCATTATTTAGTAAAAAGGATTCTGTGGCCACAAAAAAAAATACTGTGCTAAATTTTTTATTTTTTTGTTTTTGAGCATAAAAAAATCATGATCACAGCATTAAAGCTTGTGAAATTGTAAGTAAAAAGTAAGAGTTGTGAGAAATAATAAAGTTATTAAAATGAAGAATTGCTAAATAAACTTTTGTTCATTTTTTAAATAAATAAGTAGTTCAATTGTTTCATTTAGTACATTAATTACTATCAATGAGTAAATTTTATATACATTCAATATATATTTCATAGGAGACAGTGATCCACTAATACACTCATATGTACTTTTATCTAAGAAAATTTGATTATTCTGGAAACCAAAAAATGGGCAAAAATGCTATTACATAGTGTTATTGTCTTATATATTGTACTTTGTTTCTTTTCTTTTTTTTTTTTTGTCATTACTACTTTTTTATATATGATATATGTATGTAGATGAAAAATACAAGCAATGCCATATTATTGTACACCAGGGGATCCACTTTGATGCAGTCCAAGAAAAGATGTTTCGTGGTCTCAAGGCCTTGAGCACAAAACCTGGAGTGTCTCTCCTCTTTTCTCTCACTCCATTTGTTAACGAAGAGGGATGAAGTTTCCAAGAACGTCTCCATCGGGGTACATCCTAAACGGACTAAGTGCTCTGGGCGATCTTCCAAAAAGCTGTTTTGGTCACTCTTTGAATTTTGGAAAGTGGTAAGGTATTGAGGGCAACATAAAAGGGTGCTGGGGGATCCATGACCTCCTCCCATGACTGTCTTATAATTTTCTTTATTTTTCTGAATTGTAGGAACGTGCACAGATTATTTCCAACCACATCTCTTAGAACTTGGCCTATATATTATCAATAAATAAAAATTGTACTTTGTTTTCTTTTTCAGATACCAAAAGTATAACATACTAAAAATTCCAATCCCTGGAAGATAATCACATAGTACAGCCTTCATTAAGTGTGAATATCAACTGCAATGAGTAAGAAAAATCCCGTTTGTTAGGAATAATCCGGAGTAGTACTGCTTTTTATTAAAAGTTTTTCAAGAGATAATTAAAACATTGAATGTATATATTATATTTCTCTTTTAAATAAAACTAAAAGTCTTGTGAATGGAAGGCTTTTAATTCATATTCATTATGTTTTATGTTAAAAAATAAATAAGAATCCTCCGAACTCGTTCTTTTTTAGGGTTCATTATTTCTTTGAATTAATTTTTAAAAACAACCTCCTTGGCCTTGAAAGTCGGTCATCTTGAAGAAGGCTCAATAAAAATAAAAAGCCTCACTCTTCAAAATATTCTTTCTTTACTGACATAGTTATTTTTAGTAATACCTATATGGCTGCCTTGGCTTTAAAAGATCGTTCAGTCTCCAAAATCCCCACCTATAAAGAAAAAGATAAACATCCAGGAGAAAAGTAACCATCATCAAATGGAAGCAACATGAAGGTATCTAAAGTTCTTGTTGTGATCATTTAAAAAAGTGGGGAAACGTTGGGCAACTTCATTTTACATGTTGTTCTTCGTGACTCATTCTGGGTAGTTTATTTTGCATTTTAAATGACCCAAGTCATAATTAATATTCCATGATATAGATATATGCATATATTACGTATCCACGAGACGTCATTAATGAATGTGTCCATATAGAAACGACAAATCTTTATCGTGAATAAAAATCTCTTTCTCTTAAATATTTCTTAGACCCTAATAATATGAAATAAAATTATATCATTATACATTTATATAATGTAGCCAAAAAATTAACCCTTTTTTACTTTTGCTATAATCAAATATCTCCTTTTTTATTGCTAAAGACGTTGTTGCCCAATTAAAACAGAAAGCAAAGGCAGAGCTAAATGACATATAATTTTAAATATATCAAATCCTGGACCTTCAGAGTGTAAACTGTCAATTTGAAAATAAAAACTTGGGCGTAAGATGACGTTATACAAACATTCATTTACCCTTCAACTCAGAATAATATTGTAAACAAAGTTTTAGAGAGATGCCATTGAACCAAAAGTTGTAGATATTACTTTAATAAAATAAGATTTTTTTTCAATTTTTAAAATCGGTTCATAAGTTTTGAATTTATTGCAACTTTTGCTAAATTTTCAAAATTTGTCCAACTCTAATATTAGAGTTCCAAAAAGTTTATGAAATCAAAAATCATAGAGCAATAATTGTTGAGTTCAGATCTGCTTTTAATTTAAAAATCAATTCGTTAGTAATTGCGATGGTGTTTTTTTCATGCCTTACAACCAGTGGTTGTTAATTTATTAATAAGAACAGTAAGAAAGGAAAAAAATTATTAGATATTTAAGTCAAAAGTAATAGAAACAAAAGTTTCCCTAGTATAGACAATCCTAATGAGCAACACTTATAATTAATTATAAGCTATACTTGTAAAACGTTCTTTGGTGAAACTTTGCACCTATCAATCAAGTTCATTTCAACTTGTACTCCTACTCCTATTTCTGGGATACTTTTCTGTCCCGTAATTTCATTTTTAACCAAGAAATAACTCAATTCAATGGAGATGTCCACCACCTATTGAACCCAAACTGAATTGATTTGCCTTGGATATATTGTTTTGCAGAATGCTTTTCCAAATAGGGGATCATAATTTCATGAATCCTCCAATTCTTCGTCTGAAGATAATTCAGTAGGAGCTTTAGCTATCCGATGATATGAACAAAAAAAATGAAATATTTTAAAATATAAAACTTTCATCAATTTTGTAGGATTAAAAGTTAATTTTCTATGTCTAAATGACCTAAGTGTTGGTATATCGACGTTACAAATTAATTTATACATATTTACTTTAGAAGTAACAAAATATATGTATAATTTTTTTTTTTTTTAAAACTGATTTTGAAATGTGAAAGCAACTTTTTGGACGAGCATTTTTTTGTAATGTATATAATGCGACTTTTCATTGTTTTTTCTGTAACTTATATAATTAAAATTATTAAATTTTTGCTTAAATATATATTTTACAATAGTCATAAATTTAGTGATTTTATAATTTTATATTAATTATGTAGGTCTAACTTCCTCCTGTTTTTAATATACTAGAGATAGATATGATTTACAAAATATTAATTTCAAGGTATTTTGAATTGATCCTGTTGGATACGGATACGACAGTAAGTGAGAGTAGTGTCGGTTTACATCTCTTTATTATTGTCCCTCTTGGACTTTATATAGTTACAATATCTAAGGAGTACATGATTATAAATAGTTACGCGTACGTGTACTTAGGCGTGTCCTTGAATACAGTTGTTTATCACATTATCCGATATCATTTATCAATGTCACATTGTTGTAATCTTAAGAAGGGCAGGTAAGTAGAATGTGTAGCCAACAGATCCAATACTGATAATTTGTGTCTTTTATATTGTCAAAACCCATTTTTTATTTTTTTACACATAACATCAATCAACCTTAATTTTTAAAATTAATATTTTCTTAAAAACCTCAATTTCAAAATCCAAAAATATATATATTACAATGTCAGAATCTAAAATTTCTAAAATAAAAATTTTTTATTTCTAAAATAAATTTAAATTTCGAATATCGATGTGAACATGTTTAGATTTACGACAGGGATTTCAATTCTTCGTGCATCAATGTGGACAACTCCAAATTCCTTGTTTCCTACTATGACAAAACTTCCGTTCATCAGAATTGTCATTGCCTCTAAGGACTTCTTCAAATCTATGGTCCTACAAATGCTCTAATGGTCAACTTAAACCATAAGAAGTATTAAGTGTTAGAAATTAAAGCTATGATTCTATAAAAAATATTAATTATATTAATTGTAGGATTTAAGATTTTTGGGATGTTTCCCTGGATTCCTCCACTACTGAGATAATTTCATTATGGTCATTGTATATCTACAATTGTGTTGGAGTCATGTTCCATCTGATGATTATCGTCTCCCTCATCTCCTTCATTGTATTGAGAACCCTCAGGGCTTCACGGTTTACGATAGGAATAATTATGCATTTAAAAACTTGTTGTTATGGATTCTGTTGACATTTTCTTCAGTTACATGTATCCCCTGTTCGTCTCAATCACATGCAGACATGTACTTTTGAGTGATTCAAGTGTAATAACATAACATGAGGGTGGAAATATTCTTTACTTTCAAATGCAGTAGTATAAAGGATCGGATTTTTCAATATAGAACATGAAATGGACTGACTAACTCAATGTTGAGTTGGACATTGAAGGAAACAAGTGTTTTGGTCTTATTAGTGATATTACGTTCCTTGAATAAATCTTTAATATTTATCTCGTGATTATGACTTTGAACGTGTTGTATAATTTTTAACTTTCTCAAGGTATCTGTCCTAAATTCATTTAGACGTCATTTCACTAACCTTGGATGTTCGTTATAATTTTATAGCTTTTCATTTCCATTATCAACGATCAAGGATTTTATGCTAACTCGATGAGATAATTTATTACTCTTTCTTGATGAATGATCTTATTAAAATTGTTAATCGTTTATTAATTTTGTAATTGCCATTAAACGTTTTCAATATATACATACATATATATGATTTTTCTTTCACTAATTAAATTATCGGCATCCGTCACAACATTTACATTTGAGGCTTAATCTTACTTACAGTTGAAATTATTTTGTTCTAATTTGAGTTTCTATATCTCTATATATATTACATGTATGTACAGTATAAGCATATATTTCGTATCAAATTCATTAAAAGTCTTAATCTCATTCTATTTTATTGTTTCAATCAAGTAATGAATAAAAAATATGTATTGATTTAATGCATTTATGCTTATTGGAGTAATTTTAGAGTCAATTTTAAGCTTTATAATTGTCACTTTACAAGACGTTTGATAACGTCAAATTTTAAGCCATACAATTCCATTTTTTTCATTTTTAAATTGCCAGCAGCTACATAGCAAAAATTGCCATGAGGGACTTGAATTTCCACATAGATGATGTTGTTTTATTGATGGCTTTGAGTAGACCAATCCATACTACAGTCATAAAAACCATGCCCAATAAACGGGAAACTCTAATGACTAAATTACTATGGAAGGGAGGGAACTTTTGTTGGGGGTGAGACGTTCCTATGGCACTAATGATTAAAAAACCTTTATTAAAATCAGCTGTCTTTTATATCATATAGAATGGAAAAAATATATACAAGGGAAGTGAACTTTCTATTAAATTTAAAATAGGTAGCATTCATTCAGGGAAAATTTGACTACTATAGGTTGATACATATATTACTATAATTCCAATATGCATTTTTAACTAAATTTGCAGCAAATTAGGCAGGAGTTTTTTAATTATGTTTTTTTAGAGGGAGATGACTTCTTCCTTCACAACAGTCTAACTATTTCAAAAAAGGAAAAAGAGCATCTCCAACCATTTTTTCTTTTCAAATCATTCAAATATATAATTTTTTTCTCCACAAGGTTAAAACCCCTAAATATGTATTTGTTCATATTAGACAAATAGGTACGACATTTTTTTATATTTAAATTAGCTGGATACTTGTCATCCACTGCGGTATAAATATTCGCAATAAAACTGAATGTAGATTTTTTATATATATAAATAGAAATAATAATACACTTAAGTACTCTATTAGATTAGATTTATCTAAATTAACAGTTAAAAAAATGCATTGTTAAAATACATAACACTACTTCATTCCTTCACAAATTTTAGTTGTTGTATTAAGAACAGAGTATATGTTAAGTTTTATTATTGTAACAAGGAGCAATTTGCTGTGTTTAACAAAAAAATAAATAAATTCACATAAATTCTATGTAGGCCTTAAATCTCTGTTTGTTTGTTTGTTTTTTTGACTTCTTACAAATTATTTCACATAATACATACATTCATAGTTTATATACCTGACTAGTCATTCCATTCTTTAAGGAGATCTTTTGTTAAGAAATATACATGTAAGGAAGAAGAAAGAAAGAAAAAAAAGAAGGCTCCAAAGGAATTAATGGAGCTTATATTACGTCAGAAAAATATGACTGATTACTTTCAATTACGTGTACATAAACGCATTCTTAACTAAGGTTTTTCCTATATCTGATTATTTTATTTTTTTTATAAGTTTTTTTTTCTTTTAATTCTTTCTTCATTTCAACTACATATTTCTTTAAACAAAAAATATATTTTACTTAACACTATATACGTTTGAGGGAAGAGAAAGATAGAAATTTTCGAGGTCCATGTACTTATTTATCTCTATATAGAGTACCTACCTATACTGTAGATCTTAAATATGAAGGAAAATCTTGAGATTAGTATAAATTTTTTTATTAATTAGTTAGCAACTTCTTAAAACCATTACACATTTATGCTATATAAAAATATTGAGTTCCACTTGGAAAGAAATTTAAAATTTATATATGAAAAAAGCCTGAAAATAAACTTATCCCTGTAAACCATTAATGACCGTCATTTTTACCAACTGATTATAGCTAAAAAAAATGGCTACAGTCCAAGTCCTCGTAATAGTTAATTATTAGTATTTCAAACTGTATTTTGAGCTCAATATTTTTATACCAGAGTTATTATAAAATGAATTATAAACAGTAAGAATAAAATCCATATCTGTCAAAAAGGACAGGCAATATACTATTAAATATATCAATTAAATAATACATACACAGTACTGAGAGTTACTATATTATTCAAATAAAAGCAATTGGAAGGCAACAATCAAATTCAGTTAGTCAGTACTATTACATGTGCTCTTCTGTTTAATGATAAAGCAGGAGTCAGCTACAACAATGCGGAATAATCAACGCTAATAGGAAAAATACAGGATTGATAGGTACTTCCTTAAGAAATTCCTTTCAATAACAGCAAACACAACATGTTTTATCGTCCATACGGTACCTCAAATTATTGATATCGACACAGTAATCCTGTTATTTATTGAAGAAATTATGAGATGAATTGTGTACGTTGACAAGGGATTGTCCATTCAAGCTACGGATCCGAGTAAAGAGTGGAGTAGATTTCCACTCAGAAGGATTATCCTCATCAAAATCCTATAATTCTTGGGGGTGGAATCTTATAAAACAAATATTTAAAGGAAAATCTACTTCAATAGAACAGAGAAATAAATATATACTTGATATACAAAATGAAAATATCCTTATATACAATCACATTACAAATAGTAATGTTAAAATATAGAAAACACGGAATATCACCACTTCATCAAAAGAAATACTTATGCTTACACAAAAAATAAGGATTTAAAACAAAATTATATAAAGGGTTGAATACTACCAATTACAATATCAGAAAAAGCACAAGTAGACATCTAAGCATAGGAAACGTAGAAAAAAGTGTAATGGAGGAATGATTGTAACATACAAACATAAGAAAATTAATACTTTTCAATCAAAGTCACAGTAATGTATCCAACTAAAATATTTGCAACAATATTAGGCTAAACGGTTCAGTGTCTGAGCAGACATGGAATGGTGAAAAATCAACAGCTCCTTCAAATTTAATATAATAAATGTTATCAAGTGAGTAGTTTGAAAGTATTGTGCAGACTTCGAATATTCAAAACAACAAAAAAAATACTAATTTTTGCTCTCTTCAATTGTGTGGTCAATCAAAGAAGAAATAGATTTAGATTATTTATTATTAATTTATTTATTTATAAATTAGTGCATTTTAGAGCTCCCTCCTTTTATACTTGAGCATTTTTAATTAAAAAAAAAAGAGATAGTGTTTATATTAATAGTTGTAAATTTTACACTATTAATTTATCTACCCAAGTGCTTATTATCCAAACTACATCAACCCAATAAACAAAGTTACCTGGTTTTCCTGGTTTTACTCATTATTACTCAATTTGATCATTTTTTGTTCATTTTATATTTTCGAGTAATTTTGTTTTATTGATTGTTTTACTATACTCCACACTATACTCCACGTTTAATTGTAAGCTCATTCATTTGAAGTGTTTTCGAAATTCAGAAAAGTGATAATTGTTAATACCATTATTACATTTGGGTTACTTATTATTTATTTCTTATAACTAGCAATGTAAATCATATGCAATTCGGGCGTGTTATAAAAAAAGAAAGAGAAAATCAACCTGGTATTGTCAGAGTGACAATTTGATGAATGTCGAGGGGGGAAACAGCTTGAGTTGTCATGACGTTTTACTGAGCTACAAGCTGCTATTCTCCATTATATATACAACAATAAATAATAACATAGATGAGAGGCATAAAATTAACTGAAACTAATGTCAGGAAATTATATATTTTTAACTAATAATATAATCATACGAGGACTTGAGCCCTTTTTGTTTACATTTTATTTGCTTTATTAAACTTAATGCATGTATTCCTTCATGCGACATCTTTACTATCAGGTAGATGTTCTCCCCTCAATAATAAAGGAAAAATGATAACAGCTTCGGAAAACAAAAAGACATGTTTGAAGAGACAACTCCACTTTTTTATGACACGCCCGAATTGCATATGATTTACATTGCAACTGATAATCTGCCTCTCATCTATGTTATTAATAATAATAAGTAATAACTTATTACTTATTATTTATTGTTGTATATATAATGGAGAATAGCAGCTTGTAGCTCAGTAAAACGTCATGACAGCTCAAGCTGCTTCCCCCCTCGACATTCATTAAATTGTCAGAGTTGCCAGGTTGATTTTCTCTTTCTTTTTTTATAACACGCCCGAATTGCATATGATTTACATTACTACAAATACTTCTCGCATAATCAATCGCGCGACCCACCCTCTTTCATTTCCTTTCATTGAATACTTTATATAAGAGAACGACTTCCTTCTTTTTTTTTTTATTGTTTTCGGGAAGACAATAACAATAACAATCTTTTTGTTTTATAAATCATTCAGCTAGAGTTCTTTTACACTTATTTATTTATTCTTCCTTTTTGTTTTAGCGAAAACATAAAGTTTTTTAATAAGTACTCTCTGATTCATAGTAATGGTTATAAAATATAAACCACTTGTCAGAATACTATTTATCTCATTTAATTACATATTGATTACGGATTTTTAAGCTATACATACTTGGTTTTTATTTGCTTTTAAGTTATCAAAAATCATCCCACTTTTTATAAGTATAATTTTTAATTAGTAACGGATATTTGATGCATGTGGAAATGAGCAAAGATGGTATCATGAGCTCTAATCTAATGATAACTAATTTAGCATTAATTAATATTAAACAAGCAATATACCCAATACATAATTCATTAATAATATAGAAAAAAAATTAAACTAAAATGAAGAGAACTGTAAGTTTTCTAATTTGTATCGCTTCAACTGTATTGTTTCAATTGTACGCAATTTTTCACTGCAATCCCTGTTATCTTACGAAAAGTTTTTGGACGTGAGAGATACTAAATATTATTGAAGGTTTTAGAATCTTTTGGACAATCACGAGATGAGTGCAGAATCTATAGTTTTGCCCGACTATGAACCTTCAGAAGATGACATGATGGATTACAACTCTTCCTCCTCCTCTGGAGGATTCAAGCAGTAAAGAGGCTGAATGTGATTATTCCGAGAGTGATGGCAGTTGCATCTATAGCCAGGATGAAGCCGAGACTCCATCTATATTCAGTGCTTTTAAAAGGAGTAACTAGACTAACTTGGTTAAGACCTAGACATTCATTCAGATGAGAAACCTTATAATTTTACATTTTTTAATCATGATTTGATTGTGAATATCTTTGAACCATATACATATATACTTATTTACTTATGAAATAAATGGATGTATTTATTTAAAATAATTGTAGTTAATGTCATTGCATTTTATTTAACATTTTTGTATAATACTTGTGAGATTACTTAGATATAGTAGTTTTGCTCATCAAATTATTTCAATGCACGAATTCAATATGCTGGGCGCTTAAGAAATGTTGTAACCAGAGCTGAACTTTTGAATAATCTTGATGGACTTGGATCTTTGCTATTATAACTGTCAAGTGGATAATTGATTAAGGGAATAGAATTACCACTACTTATTTTATAGTTTGCATTTTCAGTAGATAAAGTATAAAATAAAAGCCCCAATACAAAGAGATTTTATGATTTTGCATGTTATTCATATCATAAGTTATTTATGTACATGTAAGAATTGTCTCAGGCTGCAACACTTTGATACAGATATGAAATTAAGTTATGAAGAAAATCAATTTTGTATGATCAAATGATACTGTCATAAGTTGAGAGTTACGAACCCATCTATAGATTTTTTGAAGTACTTTTTAATAAATGGAAAAATCATTTTAAGTCTGAGTAGAGGGTTGGGACAATCTCTTTTGCTTGCACTCTAATAGTACAAACAGTTTTAAAATGACTCAATGTGATATTCATAAATTTTATTTGTTTTAATAAAAAAAATTGTTTTCTGCATAATGAAGACCTGTCTTTTCAAAAAGTCAGCAATTTGTTGATAGTTCGACTACTTCAAAAACAGAAAAACAGGAAAATTAGTTTAAAATTTATTTTAAATAAAAATATTTAACACTTAAAAAGTCATTAAAAGTCCATTGAATCTATAAGTAGAAGGGGATATTTTGCCCTAGGACATAAATACAAACAGGAGTGAGTTTTCATTAAAAATTAATTTGTCATATTTCCATTTTCTCAAAAGATTGAGCAAACATTTTTCTTGAGTCTTTTTTACAAGAAATTTTTGCTTTGAATAGGTTTTCCTTGTCTTCCAAATCTCTTTTATAACATTTAGAATCATTGAACTTCCTATTCGAAGGTGTATTGATTTTCAATTGTGTATTATGATGAATGTCTGAGTTTAAAATGTCCCTGATTCGGTTCCATTTATTCATGCCACATTTTGGTATTATATCGTCGGTGAAGTAAATATAATGTGATTTTGATAAAGTGTTGTATTTTTGAATTTCATCTGCAATACTTAAGTCATCAAAGAACAAATTAATATCCACTCAGATCCTCTTGAATTGAAGGTTGACTCTCATCTGAGTCATCTTTATGTTCTTAATTATCGTGTATTGAAACAAAAACACTTTGATCATCTCCAAAAAGATCTGAGCCAAAATTCTCAAATCCAGCAGAATTATTTTCCTTTTCGGAGGTAAGTGTCGAATTCATCCTCCGATTGTCGGAATCTTTCCTCATAAAAATATGATTGTATCTGTATTCTAATTCATTTAAACAATAAATTTCTTATAGTTCCATATTAATTTTATTAGAATCGTTGGAGAATATGATTTTATGTTCGTCTCAAATTCTGGTTTTTTTTTTGCTCAAAAATGCAGGGTGAAATAAAACGTGCAACACACAAACAAAAACGAAAGGAATGAACTCAGTCAAATTATAACTTTATTTGGTTCCACTTTTTGTTAAATCTACAAACGAAGTGAATGACCATTCATTTATAAAATCAATAACTGATTTTAACGTTGTATTTGAAGTCTAGCAACCTAGAAACTAGAATTGCCATTTTTGTGATAAAGAAATTATGGAATTGTGTGTTGTTGATGCTCGAGGATAAATTTAAGAATGTAGCCTCAGTTGGGGTTGATAGTTTTGCAATTCTTCTCTACTGATTCATAGAAACTTGTAGAGGGAAAACCTTTTTTAATCCACGATTTGTTCATAAAAGTAGGTACACTTGAATCTAGAGAACTGTGATTTGGAGACTTATCTTGAAACAAGGAATAAAAAGGGATTCTCACTCGAATCCAAATTCATACACAATGATTCCTCGTCTAATATGGAAACAATTTCTTCTGGATGAATGTTCTGGCTCTTTTCAAAATTCAAATTAGCTGGAAAATGGTTCAAATCAATTATTACACGAATGCAATTATCAAATCTCATAAGGGAGAAATATTACACAGCAAGAATAAACCCAAAAATATTGAATTCAGAGAAGAAATGTCTGTAGCATGGAAGCATAGATGGACACTCAAAGGGACTGAATGGTTCGACTTTAAACTGTAAGAATAAAAATACTCTTAAAACAATGACTCCTGAACTCGTTTAAATAGGCCTGAAGATGCTTCAGGTCTATAATAGTTCAATGTTCCAATAGACATGTGAAGCTTTCTAATAACTTCTTTTGTGATGAAGAAGCAATCTCATAGTGATAAAATAAGCTTTACATATAATTTTAAATTTGTTTAAAAAGAAGAATTTGATGTTGGGACTCATATCGTTATTTATATTGACTAATAACAGTATATATTGATATAAAGTTATTAATTAATTATTGTAGACGTTATGACTGTAACTATCTTTTTTTATTCATTGTCAATTTGAAAGACCATACGTTCAAAGGAAGCACCGTGATGTTAAAAAAAATTAAGTACAATTTTGAAATCCTACCGAATACAAAAGGAGCACTCATTTTTTTCTTTGACCCTTGTTGGAGAGGAATGGAAAGATAATTTCAACTTTATTCAGGAGTCATTGGGAAGTGAGATCTCAGGAGAGTTATGGTCAATAATGTCATTGTAAAGAATTTATGAAATCCCTGGTACAAGAAAGTGATGAGATCCGTGTTTATTAAAGTCGTTCACATATATGTATGTATATAAAGATATGGACCTAATGACTCAAGTTTACTAATCTGATGAAACTGCAGGCTTACTTGTCCAAATAAAAACTAGCTTTAAATAAAATAACTTTGGTAAACTTAATGTAGTTATTGTTTGATGGTGTTAACTATGCTTTTTGTTATGATTATTATAATTTATAAATATTATCTATAATATATTACAAAGATGATCTTTCGATAAATATTTAATTTATTGTTTCTTATTTTTATTGGTAAAATCATCACAAGGAATTTCGTACAAAACTGGAATTTGATGGAATCCCTATTTTTCAGTTTTACTAAACAGACTAGAAGGCGTTTTTGTGAAAAAGTATTTGTTTTCCCGCAAACTCTCAATCCATGAAATTTTTGTTTGTATGACCATAAGTTCGTGTGTTGTATATTCCTGTAACTTACTGTATGTATATTTATAAGAGTACTAATTGATAGCAAATGAGCTTTGAACTTTAACTTTTTTCAAGATCTTATCTTCTAAGTCTATGAGATTGCAGAGCTGGGGTTCGAATGAGTCATCTTATGCCTTATAAAATTTAAAAAAGTATGTGTATATTTTTGTTTCTGTGAGAAACGTGAGGTTGTGGAATGTTTTATTTCATGGCTTTGTTTCATGTGGAGGAGAGTTGGCTATAGTGGTAGTACCACTTCTGTTATCTTCATCAACTTGGAAACTCTATTCCAATCCAAATGCATTCGGAAGTAATGAAATTGAATTCCTCACATTTTAAAACAATATCTGAGTAGAATTAGATATCCCTGAATAATTAATAGGAGATCTTCGAGTGGGGATTTTGTTGTCGAGGATTCCTTACCACACACAGACATTTCTCCATTGATAAGCGTTGATCCTGGATTCTATTCTCAAAAGAATTTTATTTTAATTTATGAATTTTGCCTTATGAGTTCTAGCGCCTCTCACTTTCTCTTTCTGTGTCTCTCTTGTCAATTTCTTATTTGATTATAATCAAATAAAAATATGAAATTTTCAAAAAAGTTGCCAATTTTCTGAACTTTAAAGGCATGGAGTAGCCTTTAAATGTTGAAAATTCTTCAATTGGTTTGTTGATCAATAGGACAATATCAAAAAATTGAAAATTAAAAATTTATGGATTGGCACCATAGTGTTTATTTTGTTATACAAGATGTGAAAGAATTAATCAGTATGATTAAATTGTGTATTTGTAGTAGATCAACTGTATTATGGTGGTTGTTTTTTTTTTGTTTGAAAGCTTTAAAACCCTTTTGAACACGAAAGATGATGAGATCCGTATTTAATGAAGTCATGTGTATATTAAATAATATAAACCAACTAGAGAAAAGATTAAGTGCCCTTGGTGATGCAATTTGACACCTAGAACAAGTATTTTTTGTTGAGAATAAAATGTCTTCAATTCAATTATGAATTTAGCTAATTATGTGTTCTTACAAAATTCGTTGTGGGGGCTACACAAAAAAAGAACACCAAAAAAATTAAATTAGACCCATCCTCAAACCCTCATAAGTTTTTAATAACTTGAAATTTCACTATTCAATTTTGTAATTTTGCATATCTTGTATATAGAAACATTTATTCCAAATTTGATTGAAATCTGAGGTGATAGATGTCAAAACTTAATTTATAATGGCTAGTTGCATTAACAATTTAAGGAGGAGTATAATAAACATCTGTAAAAGTCTCTTTGTTTCGAACATCAACTTTATATTACAATTGTATAATAGGATGCCGATTTAAAGAAAAATCAATCATTTATGTCGACTTTTCTTTGAGATATATTGGACAATGATCCATTTTGAGGTGTGAAAGTAACTTTTTGGAAGAGTCTTCTTTTGTAATGTATGTATAATGTGACTTTTTCATTGTTTTTGACGTAATCTATGTAATTGGAATTATTATTCTTTGCTTTTAATTAATAGATTAATTAATGATTCGTTCTTAGTTCGAACAGGGCTTCAAGGAACCCGTCTCATAACTTATTGACTTATTTATTTTTGAATTATGAGTCATAACAATAATTATGTGAAACATTGTTATTACTTCATAGATTCAAGATACAATCATTAATTAATGTAGATTTAAATTATCATTTAAGAATCAAGATATGAGAGCTATCCTAGAACGACCATCCTAATGAAGATGTCCTTGAGCTGCTGGAGGACCTCTTCAAAGGGATTCCTCTTTTACAAAGAGGGGCAAATGGAAAAGGATCTTTTCAAAGCATTCTCCATGAATAAGTTTGTGTCTTACGAATTCAAAGGCACTTCTATTTAAGCCGAATCAAGACCCTCTTTGGCCTCCTAGGGAAAGGTCCGAAGGTCGACTTCGTGAAGGTAGCATTTGTTATGGGCCTACATTCACATGCAAGTGCTCAAATTCAGGCGGCACCAAAAGCAGACTTCATGTCTATGTCTGAAGTGTTGGGTATAGCAAATAGCAACAAAAAAAAAGACTAAATGAAGATCAATGTCCTTTTTGACTGCCTCCACGATATTTGTTCTCGTAGCTTTTGCTATAATGGAGTCGGCTTTAAAGTATCTTGGAGATAGAGTTCTAAGTGCTACCATCATTATATTTTTCACTTTCGGTCTTAGGGGATTGGCTGCGTCACATTTGCAAAAGAGGTGGAAGGACGTCTCCTCAAAAGTTCTTTTCTATCCTCCTTGTTGATAGGACAAAAAGGCTATCATTTATTTCATCTTTATTCATAGTTATTATCAATTTATATATTTACGTCTGGTTGAACTGTAGACACATACATTTTCTAATGCAACACAATTAATTGTTGATTCTGGTTTTTAAATAATAGCCTGACCCAAATTTACTCTTCACCTGCACATATGTTACTTTTGAATTATGATTGATGTTTCAATGAGGGGTTTTCGTTCTCTAGTTTATTTATCAATTCTGAAGAGTCATTATCACATTGGAATGAGAAGAGGAGCCCCTGTCTCCCATTCTTCTCCTCCAAAGCGTTTTACTTTTCGATTTAAAATAATATTTTTGTCCCGAGTGGCTAAAAACGGTTGAAAAGGGTCAATTTTTTGCCAAGAGGAACGATTTGACTATGTAAGTCCTTGATTTCCCATAAATCTTTAATGACGAAATGAGTTGAAGGATGTGTAAAAAGTAGAGAAAAGTCTCAACTACACTCGATGGACTATATGATGATGCAAAATATCAGGAGAAACATGGACAGTGATGAGTTTTGTAATTCAGTAGTTAAATCCTTGATGACGAATGTGATGAGATCTACTAGTATAAGTAATATTAAATTAAATTAAATTATATCATTCATTATTATATAAAAATTGTGCTTCGTTTTATTTTTCAGATAATATGGAAGATTATCACTTAGTACAGCCCTAGTACAGAAGATTAATTGCAATGAGCAAGAAAAATCCCGTTTCTTATAAATATTCCACAGTACTGTTTTTCATTAAAATGTCTATCAAGAGATAATTTTAAACATTGAAAGTATATATTATATTTCTCTTTTAAATAAAACTAAGTCTTCTGAATTTGTATTTTCTATTCATATTTATTTTGTTTTGGTTTAATCTGTTTTATGTTTAAAATGAATAAGGACAATCCGAACATTTTACGGTTGATTATGTCTCTGAATGAATTTTAACAAACAGAATTCTCCATGGTGTCCCTCCAGGAGGCTTCAAAGACAACAATCTTCCCATCAGCCGCTTTTTATTGGCAAATGGTAGGGCTTGTGTCTTCTAAAATAAAGAAAAAGAGTTAAATTTATATCAATTGATTGCTCTGAAGCAAATATTAACCACAGGTGTTTAAGCAAAGGTGCTATATTGATCATTATCAGTTGTTGTCTGTAACATAAGTAAAATTATAATACAAATCTTCGACAAAATGAATTATTACTTACTTCAGGTTGATAAGAAGCTGAATTTCTCGTAACAAAATCCTACCAAAAAATGATTAATTATAATTATTAATTGATTAAAATTATTAGGTGATTCTAATTAACTTTTATAATAAATAGTATTTACAATTTTACTCAAGAATTCTTAAATCAATTTCTTGATTTCTATTGAAACTCGATGATTTTGAAGGTATCCCACCCTTGAGCTCAGGTACACACTGACCAAGAGCAGCAAAAACTTTTCTTACTGCACTCGTAGTATGTGTTTCGAGCCCTTTGGAAAGGTGATAGGTGATTCTAGCACGATTCGTTTGATACTTATGGATCTCAACCGAGTTCCTCATGTCTAGCAAAGGTTCCCTACTTCATATCCTAAAGACGTTTTGACTATTTCTTCTCAAGGTTAACACCAAAATGTGTAGTGTTCGACCAAGTGAATGTTGAAATTAATAACACTCTAGTCAGATATAATCTAGAACATTCCAGAACATTGAGAACATTATTATTGCACATACTAGAACATGGTAGAACGTTCCGACTTATCATGGTACCATCCGGATAATTCTTTACTAGCTACTATTTTCATTTCTATAACATTCTAATTATTACTAATCTTTTCTAGTCGCTTCCATGTGTTCAGTGTATAAACATCAATTGTAAATGTTGTAATTAATTCAGAATATAAGTAGAAAGATAATAACCTTGTATTCAACAGGTTATGGGCCCAGCACGCTTCCACTGCGCAAGTGTTTGGTGTTTCTACTCTTGGGGTGGCTGCATTAGTCGCAAACTCGTTTAATCTGAGTAAGATACTGTCCATCTTAGATTTAATATCTTGATATTTGCTATTGGATCGTATAACCATTGGCACGTGACCCTGACTAGTCTCATCTCTTATTGCTCTTAACTCATTTCCTATCCTACCCTTGAGAGCAGCAAATTGTATAGAAAGACTACTTCTTCGCACAGGATCTATATCTGATTGGAAGTAGGCGGAAATACGATCCTCTATAGAGTTTATTGCTGCTTCTGTATTTTTAGTGATACTGGCTAATACGGCGTCTAAATCACGTGAGTATCTCTGGTGGAAGAAGTCTTCAGTCCAAGGTCCGTGTCTATCTTTCACAATCGTCTGCACATCAGGTGATTCATGATTTTCGACGTCAAGGGATTGGATCTACTGACTCTTGCTGCTCTTTGTGCCTCTTCTGTGCAATGAACTCTTTGTTAGTGTCACAATCCTTGGATCGAAGCTCTTGATTGGAAATACTGTCCATCTTAGATTTAATATCTTGATATTTGCTATTGGATCGTATAACCATTGGCACGTGACCCTGACTAGTCTCATCTCTTATTGCTCTTAACTCATTTCCTATCCTACCCTTGAGAGCAGCAAATTGTATAGAAAGACTACTTCTTCGCACAGGATCTATATCTGATTGGAAGTAGGCGGAAATACGATCCTCTATAGAGTTTATTGCTGCTTCTGTATTTTTAGTGATACTGGCTAATACGGCGTCTAAATCACGTGAGTATCTCTGGTGGAAGAAGTCTTCAGTCCAAGGTCCGTGTCTATCTTTCACAATCGTCTGCACATCAGGTGATTCATGATTTTCGACGTCAAGGGATTGGATCTACTGACTCTTGCTGCTCTTTGTGCCTCTTCTGTGCAATGAACTCTTTGTTAGTGTCACAATCCTTGGATCGAAGCTCTTGATTGGAGATACTGTCCATCTTAGATTTAATATCTTGATATTTGCTATTGGATCGTATAACCATTGGCACGTGACCCTGACTAGTCTCATCTCTTATTGCTCTTAACTCATTTCCTATCCTACCCTTGAGAGCAGCAAATTGTATAGAAAGACTACTTCTTCGCACAGGATCTATATCTGATTGGAAGTAGGCGGAAATACGATCCTCTATAGAGTTTATTGCTGCTTCTGTATTTTTAGTGATACTGGCTAATACGGCGTCTAAATCACGTGAGTATCTCTGGTGGAAGAAGTCTTCAGTCCAAGGTCCGTGTCTATCTTTCACAATCGTCTGCACATCAGGTGATTCATGATTTTCGACGTCAAGGGATTGGATCTACTGACTCTTGCTGCTCTTTGTGCCTCTTCTGTGCAATGAACTCTTTGTTAGTGTCACAATCCTTGGATCGAAGCTCTTGATTGGAAATACTGTCCATCTTAGATTTAATATCTTGATATTTGCTATTGGATCGTATAACCATTGGCACGTGACCCTGACTAGTCTCATCTCTTATTGCTCTTAACTCATTTCCTATCCTACCCTTGAGAGCAGCAAATTGTATAGAAAGACTACTTCTTCGCACAGGATCTATATCTGATTGGAAGTAGGCGGAAATACGATCCTCTATAGAGTTTATTGCTGCTTCTGTATTTTTAGTGATACTGGCTAATACGGCGTCTAAATCACGTGAGTATCTCTGGTGGAAGAAGTCTTCAGTCCAAGGTCCGTGTCTATCTTTCACAATCGTCTGCACATCAGGTGATTCATGATTTTCGACGTCAAGGGATTGGATCTACTGACTCTTGCTGCTCTTTGTGCCTCTTCTGTGCAATGAACTCTTTGTTAGTGTCACAATCCTTGGATCGAAGCTCTTGATTGGAGATACTGTCCATCTTAGATTTAATATCTTGATATTTGCTATTGGATCGTATAACCATTGGCACGTGACCCTGACTAGTCTCATCTCTTATTGCTCTTAACTCATTTCCTATCCTACCCTTGAGAGCAGCAAATTGTATAGAAAGACTACTTCTTCGCACAGGATCTATATCTGATTGGAAGTAGGCGGAAATACGATCCTCTATAGAGTTTATTGCTGCTTCTGTATTTTTAGTGATACTGGCTAATACGGCGTCTAAATCACGTGAGTATCTCTGGTGGAAGAAGTCTTCAGTCCAAGGTCCGTGTCTATCTTTCACAATCGTCTGCACATCAGGTGATTCATGATTTTCGACGTCAAGGGATTGGATCTACTGACTCTTGCTGCTCTTTGTGCCTCTTCTGTGCAATGAACTCTTTGTTAGTGTCACAATCCTTGGATCGAAGCTCTTGATTGGAGATACTGTCCATCTTAGATTTAATATCTTGATATTTGCTATTGGATCGTATAACCATTGGCACGTGACCCTGACTAGTCTCATCTCTTATTGCTCTTAACTCATTTCCTATCCTACCCTTGAGAGCAGCAAATTGTATAGAAAGACTACTTCTTCGCACAGGATCTATATCTGATTGGAAGTAGGCGGAAATACGATCCTCTATAGAGTTTATTGCTGCTTCTGTATTTTTAGTGATACTGGCTAATACGGCGTCTAAATCACGTGAGTATCTCTGGTGGAAGAAGTCTTCAGTCCAAGGTCCGTGTCTATCTTTCACAATCGTCTGCACATCAGGTGATTCATGATTTTCGACGTCAAGGGATTGGATCTACTGACTCTTGCTGCTCTTTGTGCCTCTTCTGTGCAATGAACTCTTTGTTAGTGTCACAATCCTTGGATCGAAGCTCTTGATTGGAAATACTGTCCATCTTAGATTTAATATCTTGATATTTGCTATTGGATCGTATAACCATTGGCACGTGACCCTGACTAGTCTCATCTCTTATTGCTCTTAACTCATTTCCTATCCTACCCTTGAGAGCAGCAAATTGTATAGAAAGACTACTTCTTCGCACAGGATCTATATCTGATTGGAAGTAGGCGGAAATACGATCCTCTATAGAGTTTATTGCTGCTTCTGTATTTTTAGTGATACTGGCTAATACGGCGTCTAAATCACGTGAGTATCTCTGGTGGAAGAAGTCTTCAGTCCAAGGTCCGTGTCTATCTTTCACAATCGTCTGCACATCAGGTGATTCATGATTTTCGACGTCAAGGGATTGGATCTACTGACTCTTGCTGCTCTTTGTGCCTCTTCTGTGCAATGAACTCTTTGTTAGTGTCACAATCCTTGGATCGAAGCTCTTGATTGGAGATACTGTCCATCTTAGATTTAATATCTTGATATTTGCTATTGGATCGTATAACCATTGGCACGTGACCCTGACTAGTCTCATCTCTTATTGCTCTTAACTCATTTCCTATCCTACCCTTGAGAGCAGCAAATTGTATAGAAAGACTACTTCTTCGCACAGGATCTATATCTGATTGGAAGTAGGCGGAAATACGATCCTCTATAGAGTTTATTGCTGCTTCTGTATTTTTAGTGATACTGGCTAATACGGCGTCTAAATCACGTGAGTATCTCTGGTGGAAGAAGTCTTCAGTCCAAGGTCCGTGTCTATCTTTCACAATCGTCTGCACATCAGGTGATTCATGATTTTCGACGTCAAGGGATTGGATCTACTGACTCTTGCTGCTCTTTGTGCCTCTTCTGTGCAATGAACTCTTTGTTAGTGTCACAATCCTTGGATCGAAGCTCTTGATTGGAAATACTGTCCATCTTAGATTTAATATCTTGATATTTGCTATTGGATCGTATAACCATTGGCACGTGACCCTGACTAGTCTCATCTCTTATTGCTCTTAACTCATTTCCTATCCTACCCTTGAGAGCAGCAAATTGTATAGAAAGACTACTTCTTCGCACAGGATCTATATCTGATTGGAAGTAGGCGGAAATACGATCCTCTATAGAGTTTATTGCTGCTTCTGTATTTTTAGTGATACTGGCTAATACGGCGTCTAAATCACGTGAGTATCTCTGGTGGAAGAAGTCTTCAGTCCAAGGTCCGTGTCTATCTTTCACAATCGTCTGCACATCAGGTGATTCATGATTTTCGACGTCAAGGGATTGGATCTACTGACTCTTGCTGCTCTTTGTGCCTCTTCTGTGCAATGAACTCTTTGTTAGTGTCACAATCCTTGGATCGAAGCTCTTGATTGGAGATACTGTCCATCTTAGATTTAATATCTTGATATTTGCTATTGGATCGTATAACCATTGGCACGTGACCCTGACTAGTCTCATCTCTTATTGCTCTTAACTCATTTCCTATCCTACCCTTGAGAGCAGCAAATTGTATAGAAAGACTACTTCTTCGCACAGGATCTATATCTGATTGGAAGTAGGCGGAAATACGATCCTCTATAGAGTTTATTGCTGCTTCTGTATTTTTAGTGATACTGGCTAATACGGCGTCTAAATCACGTGAGTATCTCTGGTGGAAGAAGTCTTCAGTCCAAGGTCCGTGTCTATCTTTCACAATCGTCTGCACATCAGGTGATTCATGATTTTCGACGTCAAGGGATTGGATCTACTGACTCTTGCTGCTCTTTGTGCCTCTTCTGTGCAATGAACTCTTTGTTAGTGTCACAATCCTTGGATCGAAGCTCTTGATTGGAAATACTGTCCATCTTAGATTTAATATCTTGATATTTGCTATTGGATCGTATAACCATTGGCACGTGACCCTGACTAGTCTCATCTCTTATTGCTCTTAACTCATTTCCTATCCTACCCTTGAGAGCAGCAAATTGTATAGAAAGACTACTTCTTCGCACAGGATCTATATCTGATTGGAAGTAGGCGGAAATACGATCCTCTATAGAGTTTATTGCTGCTTCTGTATTTTTAGTGATACTGGCTAATACGGCGTCTAAATCACGTGAGTATCTCTGGTGGAAGAAGTCTTCAGTCCAAGGTCCGTGTCTATCTTTCACAATCGTCTGCACATCAGGTGATTCATGATTTTCGACGTCAAGGGATTGGATCTACTGACTCTTGCTGCTCTTTGTGCCTCTTCTGTGCAATGAACTCTTTGTTAGTGTCACAATCCTTGGATCGAAGCTCTTGATTGGAAATACTGTCCATCTTAGATTTAATATCTTGATATTTGCTATTGGATCGTATAACCATTGGCACGTGACCCTGACTAGTCTCATCTCTTATTGCTCTTAACTCATTTCCTATCCTACCCTTGAGAGCAGCAAATTGTATAGAAAGACTACTTCTTCGCACAGGATCTATATCTGATTGGAAGTAGGCGGAAATACGATCCTCTATAGAGTTTATTGCTGCTTCTGTATTTTTAGTGATACTGGCTAATACGGCGTCTAAATCACGTGAGTATCTCTGGTGGAAGAAGTCTTCAGTCCAAGGTCCGTGTCTATCTTTCACAATCGTCTGCACATCAGGTGATTCATGATTTTCGACGTCAAGGGATTGGATCTACTGACTCTTGCTGCTCTTTGTGCCTCTTCTGTGCAATGAACTCTTTGTTAGTGTCACAATCCTTGGATCGAAGCTCTTGATTGGAGATACTGTCCATCTTAGATTTAATATCTTGATATTTGCTATTGGATCGTATAACCATTGGCACGTGACCCTGACTAGTCTCATCTCTTATTGCTCTTAACTCATTTCCTATCCTACCCTTGAGAGCAGCAAATTGTATAGAAAGACTACTTCTTCGCACAGGATCTATATCTGATTGGAAGTAGGCGGAAATACGATCCTCTATAGAGTTTATTGCTGCTTCTGTATTTTTAGTGATACTGGCTAATACGGCGTCTAAATCACGTGAGTATCTCTGGTGGAAGAAGTCTTCAGTCCAAGGTCCGTGTCTATCTTTCACAATCGTCTGCACATCAGGTGATTCATGATTTTCGACGTCAAGGGATTGGATCTACTGACTCTTGCTGCTCTTTGTGCCTCTTCTGTGCAATGAACTCTTTGTTAGTGTCACAATCCTTGGATCGAAGCTCTTGATTGGAGATACTGTCCATCTTAGATTTAATATCTTGATATTTGCTATTGGATCGTATAACCATTGGCACGTGACCCTGACTAGTCTCATCTCTTATTGCTCTTAACTCATTTCCTATCCTACCCTTGAGAGCAGCAAATTGTATAGAAAGACTACTTCTTCGCACAGGATCTATATCTGATTGGAAGTAGGCGGAAATACGATCCTCTATAGAGTTTATTGCTGCTTCTGTATTTTTAGTGATACTGGCTAATACGGCGTCTAAATCACGTGAGTATCTCTGGTGGAAGAAGTCTTCAGTCCAAGGTCCGTGTCTATCTTTCACAATCGTCTGCACATCAGGTGATTCATGATTTTCGACGTCAAGGGATTGGATCTACTGACTCTTGCTGCTCTTTGTGCCTCTTCTGTGCAATGAACTCTTTGTTAGTGTCACAATCCTTGGATCGAAGCTCTTGATTGGAGATACTGTCCATCTTAGATTTAATATCTTGATATTTGCTATTGGATCGTATAACCATTGGCACGTGACCCTGACTAGTCTCATCTCTTATTGCTCTTAACTCATTTCCTATCCTACCCTTGAGAGCAGCAAATTGTATAGAAAGACTACTTCTTCGCACAGGATCTATATCTGATTGGAAGTAGGCGGAAATACGATCCTCTATAGAGTTTATTGCTGCTTCTGTATTTTTAGTGATACTGGCTAATACGGCGTCTAAATCACGTGAGTATCTCTGGTGGAAGAAGTCTTCAGTCCAAGGTCCGTGTCTATCTTTCACAATCGTCTGCACATCAGGTGATTCATGATTTTCGACGTCAAGGGATTGGATCTACTGACTCTTGCTGCTCTTTGTGCCTCTTCTGTGCAATGAACTCTTTGTTAGTGTCACAATCCTTGGATCGAAGCTCTTGATTGGAAATACTGTCCATCTTAGATTTAATATCTTGATATTTGCTATTGGATCGTATAACCATTGGCACGTGACCCTGACTAGTCTCATCTCTTATTGCTCTTAACTCATTTCCTATCCTACCCTTGAGAGCAGCAAATTGTATAGAAAGACTACTTCTTCGCACAGGATCTATATCTGATTGGAAGTAGGCGGAAATACGATCCTCTATAGAGTTTATTGCTGCTTCTGTATTTTTAGTGATACTGGCTAATACGGCGTCTAAATCACGTGAGTATCTCTGGTGGAAGAAGTCTTCAGTCCAAGGTCCGTGTCTATCTTTCACAATCGTCTGCACATCAGGTGATTCATGATTTTCGACGTCAAGGGATTGGATCTACTGACTCTTGCTGCTCTTTGTGCCTCTTCTGTGCAATGAACTCTTTGTTAGTGTCACAATCCTTGGATCGAAGCTCTTGATTGGAAATACTGTCCATCTTAGATTTAATATCTTGATATTTGCTATTGGATCGTATAACCATTGGCACGTGACCCTGACTAGTCTCATCTCTTATTGCTCTTAACTCATTTCCTATCCTACCCTTGAGAGCAGCAAATTGTATAGAAAGACTACTTCTTCGCACAGGATCTATATCTGATTGGAAGTAGGCGGAAATACGATCCTCTATAGAGTTTATTGCTGCTTCTGTATTTTTAGTGATACTGGCTAATACGGCGTCTAAATCACGTGAGTATCTCTGATGAAAGAAGTCTTCAGTCCAAGGTCCGTGTCTATCTTTCACAATCGTCTGCACATCAGGTGATTCATGATTTTCGACGTCAAGGGATTGGATCTACTGACTCTTGCTGCTCTTTGTGCCTCTTCTGTGCAATGAACTCTTTGTTAGTGTCACAATCCTTGGATCGAAGCTCTTGATTGGAAATACTGTCCATCTTAGATTTAATATCTTGATATTTGCTATTGGATCGTATAACCATTGGCACGTGACCCTGACTAGTCTCATCTCTTATTGCTCTTAACTCATTTCCTATCCTACCCTTGAGAGCAGCAAATTGTATAGAAAGACTACTTCTTCGCACAGGATCTATATCTGATTGGAAGTAGGCGGAAATACGATCCTCTATAGAGTTTATTGCTGCTTCTGTATTTTTAGTGATACTGGCTAATACGGCGTCTAAATCACGTGAGTATCTCTGATGAAAGAAGTCTTCAGTCCAAGGTCCGTGTCTATCTTTCACAATCGTCTGCACATCAGGTGATTCATGATTTTCGACGTCAAGGGATTGGATCTACTGACTCTTGCTGCTCTTTGTGCCTCTTCTGTGCAATGAACTCTTTGTTAGTGTCACAATCCTTGGATCGAAGCTCTTGATTGGAAATACTGTCCATCTTAGATTTAATATCTTGATATTTGCTATTGGATCGTATAACCATTGGCACGTGACCCTGACTAGTCTCATCTCTTATTGCTCTTAACTCATTTCCTATCCTACCCTTGAGAGCAGCAAATTGTATAGAAAGACTACTTCTTCGCACAGGATCTATATCTGATTGGAAGTAGGCGGAAATACGATCCTCTATAGAGTTTATTGCTGCTTCTGTATTTTTAGTGATACTGGCTAATACGGCGTCTAAATCACGTGAGTATCTCTGGTGGAAGAAGTCTTCAGTCCAAGGTCCGTGTCTATCTTTCACAATCGTCTGCACATCAGGTGATTCATGATTTTCGACGTCAAGGGATTGGATCTACTGACTCTTGCTGCTCTTTGTGCCTCTTCTGTGCAATGAACTCTTTGTTAGTGTCACAATCCTTGGATCGAAGCTCTTGATTGGAAATACTGTCCATCTTAGATTTAATATCTTGATATTTGCTATTGGATCGTATAACCATTGGCACGTGACCCTGACTAGTCTCATCTCTTATTGCTCTTAACTCATTTCCTATCCTACCCTTGAGAGCAGCAAATTGTATAGAAAGACTACTTCTTCGCACAGGATCTATATCTGATTGGAAGTAGGCGGAAATACGATCCTCTATAGAGTTTATTGCTGCTTCTGTATTTTTAGTGATACTGGCTAATACGGCGTCTAAATCACGTGAGTATCTCTGATGAAAGAAGTCTTCAGTCCAAGGTCCGTGTCTATCTTTCACAATCGTCTGCACATCAGGTGATTCATGATTTTCGACGTCAAGGGATTGGATCTACTGACTCTTGCTGCTCTTTGTGCCTCTTCTGTGCAATGAACTCTTTGTTAGTGTCACAATCCTTGGATCGAAGCTCTTGATTGGAAATACTGTCCATCTTAGATTTAATATCTTGATATTTGCTATTGGATCGTATAACCATTGGCACGTGACCCTGACTAGTCTCATCTCTTATTGCTCTTAACTCATTTCCTATCCTACCCTTGAGAGCAGCAAATTGTATAGAAAGACTACTTCTTCGCACAGGATCTATATCTGATTGGAAGTAGGCGGAAATACGATCCTCTATAGAGTTTATTGCTGCTTCTGTATTTTTAGTGATACTGGCTAATACGGCGTCTAAATCACGTGAGTATCTCTGATGAAAGAAGTCTTCAGTCCAAGGTCCGTGTCTATCTTTCACAATCGTCTGCACATCAGGTGATTCATGATTTTCGACGTCAAGGGATTGGATCTACTGACTCTTGCTGCTCTTTGTGCCTCTTCTGTGCAATGAACTCTTTGTTAGTGTCACAATCCTTGGATCGAAGCTCTTGATTGGAAATACTGTCCATCTTAGATTTAATATCTTGATATTTGCTATTGGATCGTATAACCATTGGCACGTGACCCTGACTAGTCTCATCTCTTATTGCTCTTAACTCATTTCCTATCCTACCCTTGAGAGCAGCAAATTGTATAGAAAGACTACTTCTTCGCACAGGATCTATATCTGATTGGAAGTAGGCGGAAATACGATCCTCTATAGAGTTTATTGCTGCTTCTGTATTTTTAGTGATACTGGCTAATACGGCGTCTAAATCACGTGAGTATCTCTGGTGGAAGAAGTCTTCAGTCCAAGGTCCGTGTCTATCTTTCACAATCGTCTGCACATCAGGTGATTCATGATTTTCGACGTCAAGGGATTGGATCTACTGACTCTTGCTGCTCTTTGTGCCTCTTCTGTGCAATGAACTCTTTGTTAGTGTCACAATCCTTGGATCGAAGCTCTTGATTGGAGATACTGTCCATCTTAGATTTAATATCTTGATATTTGCTATTGGATCGTATAACCATTGGCACGTGACCCTGACTAGTCTCATCTCTTATTGCTCTTAACTCATTTCCTATCCTACCCTTGAGAGCAGCAAATTGTATAGAAAGACTACTTCTTCGCACAGGATCTATATCTGATTGGAAGTAGGCGGAAATACGATCCTCTATAGAGTTTATTGCTGCTTCTGTATTTTTAGTGATACTGGCTAATACGGCGTCTAAATCACGTGAGTATCTCTGGTGGAAGAAGTCTTCAGTCCAAGGTCCGTGTCTATCTTTCACAATCGTCTGCACATCAGGTGATTCATGATTTTCGACGTCAAGGGATTGGATCTACTGACTCTTGCTGCTCTTTGTGCCTCTTCTGTGCAATGAACTCTTTGTTAGTGTCACAATCCTTGGATCGAAGCTCTTGATTGGAAATACTGTCCATCTTAGATTTAATATCTTGATATTTGCTATTGGATCGTATAACCATTGGCACGTGACCCTGACTAGTCTCATCTCTTATTGCTCTTAACTCATTTCCTATCCTACCCTTGAGAGCAGCAAATTGTATAGAAAGACTACTTCTTCGCACAGGATCTATATCTGATTGGAAGTAGGCGGAAATACGATCCTCTATAGAGTTTATTGCTGCTTCTGTATTTTTAGTGATACTGGCTAATACGGCGTCTAAATCACGTGAGTATCTCTGATGAAAGAAGTCTTCAGTCCAAGGTCCGTGTCTATCTTTCACAATCGTCTGCACATCAGGTGATTCATGATTTTCGACGTCAAGGGATTGGATCTACTGACTCTTGCTGCTCTTTGTGCCTCTTCTGTGCAATGAACTCTTTGTTAGTGTCACAATCCTTGGATCGAAGCTCTTGATTGGAAATACTGTCCATCTTAGATTTAATATCTTGATATTTGCTATTGGATCGTATAACCATTGGCACGTGACCCTGACTAGTCTCATCTCTTATTGCTCTTAACTCATTTCCTATCCTACCCTTGAGAGCAGCAAATTGTATAGAAAGACTACTTCTTCGCACAGGATCTATATCTGATTGGAAGTAGGCGGAAATACGATCCTCTATAGAGTTTATTGCTGCTTCTGTATTTTTAGTGATACTGGCTAATACGGCGTCTAAATCACGTGAGTATCTCTGGTGGAAGAAGTCTTCAGTCCAAGGTCCGTGTCTATCTTTCACAATCGTCTGCACATCAGGTGATTCATGATTTTCGACGTCAAGGGATTGGATCTACTGACTCTTGCTGCTCTTTGTGCCTCTTCTGTGCAATGAACTCTTTGTTAGTGTCACAATCCTTGGATCGAAGCTCTTGATTGGAGATACTGTCCATCTTAGATTTAATATCTTGATATTTGCTATTGGATCGTATAACCATTGGCACGTGACCCTGACTAGTCTCATCTCTTATTGCTCTTAACTCATTTCCTATCCTACCCTTGAGAGCAGCAAATTGTATAGAAAGACTACTTCTTCGCACAGGATCTATATCTGATTGGAAGTAGGCGGAAATACGATCCTCTATAGAGTTTATTGCTGCTTCTGTATTTTTAGTGATACTGGCTAATACGGCGTCTAAATCACGTGAGTATCTCTGGTGGAAGAAGTCTTCAGTCCAAGGTCCGTGTCTATCTTTCACAATCGTCTGCACATCAGGTGATTCATGATTTTCGACGTCAAGGGATTGGATCTACTGACTCTTGCTGCTCTTTGTGCCTCTTCTGTGCAATGAACTCTTTGTTAGTGTCACAATCCTTGGATCGAAGCTCTTGATTGGAGATACTGTCCATCTTAGATTTAATATCTTGATATTTGCTATTGGATCGTATAACCATTGGCACGTGACCCTGACTAGTCTCATCTCTTATTGCTCTTAACTCATTTCCTATCCTACCCTTGAGAGCAGCAAATTGTATAGAAAGACTACTTCTTCGCACAGGATCTATATCTGATTGGAAGTAGGCGGAAATACGATCCTCTATAGAGTTTATTGCTGCTTCTGTATTTTTAGTGATACTGGCTAATACGGCGTCTAAATCACGTGAGTATCTCTGATGAAAGAAGTCTTCAGTCCAAGGTCCGTGTCTATCTTTCACAATCGTCTGCACATCAGGTGATTCATGATTTTCGACGTCAAGGGATTGGATCTACTGACTCTTGCTGCTCTTTGTGCCTCTTCTGTGCAATGAACTCTTTGTTAGTGTCACAATCCTTGGATCGAAGCTCTTGATTGGAAATACTGTCCATCTTAGATTTAATATCTTGATATTTGCTATTGGATCGTATAACCATTGGCACGTGACCCTGACTAGTCTCATCTCTTATTGCTCTTAACTCATTTCCTATCCTACCCTTGAGAGCAGCAAATTGTATAGAAAGACTACTTCTTCGCACAGGATCTATATCTGATTGGAAGTAGGCGGAAATACGATCCTCTATAGAGTTTATTGCTGCTTCTGTATTTTTAGTGATACTGGCTAATACGGCGTCTAAATCACGTGAGTATCTCTGGTGGAAGAAGTCTTCAGTCCAAGGTCCGTGTCTATCTTTCACAATCGTCTGCACATCAGGTGATTCATGATTTTCGACGTCAAGGGATTGGATCTACTGACTCTTGCTGCTCTTTGTGCCTCTTCTGTGCAATGAACTCTTTGTTAGTGTCACAATCCTTGGATCGAAGCTCTTGATTGGAAATACTGTCCATCTTAGATTTAATATCTTGATATTTGCTATTGGATCGTATAACCATTGGCACGTGACCCTGACTAGTCTCATCTCTTATTGCTCTTAACTCATTTCCTATCCTACCCTTGAGAGCAGCAAATTGTATAGAAAGACTACTTCTTCGCACAGGATCTATATCTGATTGGAAGTAGGCGGAAATACGATCCTCTATAGAGTTTATTGCTGCTTCTGTATTTTTAGTGATACTGGCTAATACGGCGTCTAAATCACGTGAGTATCTCTGGTGGAAGAAGTCTTCAGTCCAAGGTCCGTGTCTATCTTTCACAATCGTCTGCACATCAGGTGATTCATGATTTTCGACGTCAAGGGATTGGATCTACTGACTCTTGCTGCTCTTTGTGCCTCTTCTGTGCAATGAACTCTTTGTTAGTGTCACAATCCTTGGATCGAAGCTCTTGATTGGAAATACTGTCCATCTTAGATTTAATATCTTGATATTTGCTATTGGATCGTATAACCATTGGCACGTGACCCTGACTAGTCTCATCTCTTATTGCTCTTAACTCATTTCCTATCCTACCCTTGAGAGCAGCAAATTGTATAGAAAGACTACTTCTTCGCACAGGATCTATATCTGATTGGAAGTAGGCGGAAATACGATCCTCTATAGAGTTTATTGCTGCTTCTGTATTTTTAGTGATACTGGCTAATACGGCGTCTAAATCACGTGAGTATCTCTGGTGGAAGAAGTCTTCAGTCCAAGGTCCGTGTCTATCTTTCACAATCGTCTGCACATCAGGTGATTCATGATTTTCGACGTCAAGGGATTGGATCTACTGACTCTTGCTGCTCTTTGTGCCTCTTCTGTGCAATGAACTCTTTGTTAGTGTCACAATCCTTGGATCGAAGCTCTTGATTGGAAATACTGTCCATCTTAGATTTAATATCTTGATATTTGCTATTGGATCGTATAACCATTGGCACGTGACCCTGACTAGTCTCATCTCTTATTGCTCTTAACTCATTTCCTATCCTACCCTTGAGAGCAGCAAATTGTATAGAAAGACTACTTCTTCGCACAGGATCTATATCTGATTGGAAGTAGGCGGAAATACGATCCTCTATAGAGTTTATTGCTGCTTCTGTATTTTTAGTGATACTGGCTAATACGGCGTCTAAATCACGTGAGTATCTCTGGTGGAAGAAGTCTTCAGTCCAAGGTCCGTGTCTATCTTTCACAATCGTCTGCACATCAGGTGATTCATGATTTTCGACGTCAAGGGATTGGATCTACTGACTCTTGCTGCTCTTTGTGCCTCTTCTGTGCAATGAACTCTTTGTTAGTGTCACAATCCTTGGATCGAAGCTCTTGATTGGAGATACTGTCCATCTTAGATTTAATATCTTGATATTTGCTATTGGATCGTATAACCATTGGCACGTGACCCTGACTAGTCTCATCTCTTATTGCTCTTAACTCATTTCCTATCCTACCCTTGAGAGCAGCAAATTGTATAGAAAGACTACTTCTTCGCACAGGATCTATATCTGATTGGAAGTAGGCGGAAATACGATCCTCTATAGAGTTTATTGCTGCTTCTGTATTTTTAGTGATACTGGCTAATACGGCGTCTAAATCACGTGAGTATCTCTGGTGGAAGAAGTCTTCAGTCCAAGGTCCGTGTCTATCTTTCACAATCGTCTGCACATCAGGTGATTCATGATTTTCGACGTCAAGGGATTGGATCTACTGACTCTTGCTGCTCTTTGTGCCTCTTCTGTGCAATGAACTCTTTGTTAGTGTCACAATCCTTGGATCGAAGCTCTTGATTGGAGATACTGTCCATCTTAGATTTAATATCTTGATATTTGCTATTGGATCGTATAACCATTGGCACGTGACCCTGACTAGTCTCATCTCTTATTGCTCTTAACTCATTTCCTATCCTACCCTTGAGAGCAGCAAATTGTATAGAAAGACTACTTCTTCGCACAGGATCTATATCTGATTGGAAGTAGGCGGAAATACGATCCTCTATAGAGTTTATTGCTGCTTCTGTATTTTTAGTGATACTGGCTAATACGGCGTCTAAATCACGTGAGTATCTCTGGTGGAAGAAGTCTTCAGTCCAAGGTCCGTGTCTATCTTTCACAATCGTCTGCACATCAGGTGATTCATGATTTTCGACGTCAAGGGATTGGATCTACTGACTCTTGCTGCTCTTTGTGCCTCTTCTGTGCAATGAACTCTTTGTTAGTGTCACAATCCTTGGATCGAAGCTCTTGATTGGAAATACTGTCCATCTTAGATTTAATATCTTGATATTTGCTATTGGATCGTATAACCATTGGCACGTGACCCTGACTAGTCTCATCTCTTATTGCTCTTAACTCATTTCCTATCCTACCCTTGAGAGCAGCAAATTGTATAGAAAGACTACTTCTTCGCACAGGATCTATATCTGATTGGAAGTAGGCGGAAATACGATCCTCTATAGAGTTTATTGCTGCTTCTGTATTTTTAGTGATACTGGCTAATACGGCGTCTAAATCACGTGAGTATCTCTGGTGGAAGAAGTCTTCAGTCCAAGGTCCGTGTCTATCTTTCACAATCGTCTGCACATCAGGTGATTCATGATTTTCGACGTCAAGGGATTGGATCTACTGACTCTTGCTGCTCTTTGTGCCTCTTCTGTGCAATGAACTCTTTGTTAGTGTCACAATCCTTGGATCGAAGCTCTTGATTGGAGATACTGTCCATCTTAGATTTAATATCTTGATATTTGCTATTGGATCGTATAACCATTGGCACGTGACCCTGACTAGTCTCATCTCTTATTGCTCTTAACTCATTTCCTATCCTACCCTTGAGAGCAGCAAATTGTATAGAAAGACTACTTCTTCGCACAGGATCTATATCTGATTGGAAGTAGGCGGAAATACGATCCTCTATAGAGTTTATTGCTGCTTCTGTATTTTTAGTGATACTGGCTAATACGGCGTCTAAATCACGTGAGTATCTCTGGTGGAAGAAGTCTTCAGTCCAAGGTCCGTGTCTATCTTTCACAATCGTCTGCACATCAGGTGATTCATGATTTTCGACGTCAAGGGATTGGATCTACTGACTCTTGCTGCTCTTTGTGCCTCTTCTGTGCAATGAACTCTTTGTTAGTGTCACAATCCTTGGATCGAAGCTCTTGATTGGAAATACTGTCCATCTTAGATTTAATATCTTGATATTTGCTATTGGATCGTATAACCATTGGCACGTGACCCTGACTAGTCTCATCTCTTATTGCTCTTAACTCATTTCCTATCCTACCCTTGAGAGCAGCAAATTGTATAGAAAGACTACTTCTTCGCACAGGATCTATATCTGATTGGAAGTAGGCGGAAATACGATCCTCTATAGAGTTTATTGCTGCTTCTGTATTTTTAGTGATACTGGCTAATACGGCGTCTAAATCACGTGAGTATCTCTGGTGGAAGAAGTCTTCAGTCCAAGGTCCGTGTCTATCTTTCACAATCGTCTGCACATCAGGTGATTCATGATTTTCGACGTCAAGGGATTGGATCTACTGACTCTTGCTGCTCTTTGTGCCTCTTCTGTGCAATGAACTCTTTGTTAGTGTCACAATCCTTGGATCGAAGCTCTTGATTGGAAATACTGTCCATCTTAGATTTAATATCTTGATATTTGCTATTGGATCGTATAACCATTGGCACGTGACCCTGACTAGTCTCATCTCTTATTGCTCTTAACTCATTTCCTATCCTACCCTTGAGAGCAGCAAATTGTATAGAAAGACTACTTCTTCGCACAGGATCTATATCTGATTGGAAGTAGGCGGAAATACGATCCTCTATAGAGTTTATTGCTGCTTCTGTATTTTTAGTGATACTGGCTAATACGGCGTCTAAATCACGTGAGTATCTCTGATGAAAGAAGTCTTCAGTCCAAGGTCCGTGTCTATCTTTCACAATCGTCTGCACATCAGGTGATTCATGATTTTCGACGTCAAGGGATTGGATCTACTGACTCTTGCTGCTCTTTGTGCCTCTTCTGTGCAATGAACTCTTTGTTAGTGTCACAATCCTTGGATCGAAGCTCTTGATTGGAAATACTGTCCATCTTAGATTTAATATCTTGATATTTGCTATTGGATCGTATAACCATTGGCACGTGACCCTGACTAGTCTCATCTCTTATTGCTCTTAACTCATTTCCTATCCTACCCTTGAGAGCAGCAAATTGTATAGAAAGACTACTTCTTCGCACAGGATCTATATCTGATTGGAAGTAGGCGGAAATACGATCCTCTATAGAGTTTATTGCTGCTTCTGTATTTTTAGTGATACTGGCTAATACGGCGTCTAAATCACGTGAGTATCTCTGATGAAAGAAGTCTTCAGTCCAAGGTCCGTGTCTATCTTTCACAATCGTCTGCACATCAGGTGATTCATGATTTTCGACGTCAAGGGATTGGATCTACTGACTCTTGCTGCTCTTTGTGCCTCTTCTGTGCAATGAACTCTTTGTTAGTGTCACAATCCTTGGATCGAAGCTCTTGATTGGAAATACTGTCCATCTTAGATTTAATATCTTGATATTTGCTATTGGATCGTATAACCATTGGCACGTGACCCTGACTAGTCTCATCTCTTATTGCTCTTAACTCATTTCCTATCCTACCCTTGAGAGCAGCAAATTGTATAGAAAGACTACTTCTTCGCACAGGATCTATATCTGATTGGAAGTAGGCGGAAATACGATCCTCTATAGAGTTTATTGCTGCTTCTGTATTTTTAGTGATACTGGCTAATACGGCGTCTAAATCACGTGAGTATCTCTGATGAAAGAAGTCTTCAGTCCAAGGTCCGTGTCTATCTTTCACAATCGTCTGCACATCAGGTGATTCATGATTTTCGACGTCAAGGGATTGGATCTACTGACTCTTGCTGCTCTTTGTGCCTCTTCTGTGCAATGAACTCTTTGTTAGTGTCACAATCCTTGGATCGAAGCTCTTGATTGGAAATACTGTCCATCTTAGATTTAATATCTTGATATTTGCTATTGGATCGTATAACCATTGGCACGTGACCCTGACTAGTCTCATCTCTTATTGCTCTTAACTCATTTCCTATCCTACCCTTGAGAGCAGCAAATTGTATAGAAAGACTACTTCTTCGCACAGGATCTATATCTGATTGGAAGTAGGCGGAAATACGATCCTCTATAGAGTTTATTGCTGCTTCTGTATTTTTAGTGATACTGGCTAATACGGCGTCTAAATCACGTGAGTATCTCTGGTGGAAGAAGTCTTCAGTCCAAGGTCCGTGTCTATCTTTCACAATCGTCTGCACATCAGGTGATTCATGATTTTCGACGTCAAGGGATTGGATCTACTGACTCTTGCTGCTCTTTGTGCCTCTTCTGTGCAATGAACTCTTTGTTAGTGTCACAATCCTTGGATCGAAGCTCTTGATTGGAAATACTGTCCATCTTAGATTTAATATCTTGATATTTGCTATTGGATCGTATAACCATTGGCACGTGACCCTGACTAGTCTCATCTCTTATTGCTCTTAACTCATTTCCTATCCTACCCTTGAGAGCAGCAAATTGTATAGAAAGACTACTTCTTCGCACAGGATCTATATCTGATTGGAAGTAGGCGGAAATACGATCCTCTATAGAGTTTATTGCTGCTTCTGTATTTTTAGTGATACTGGCTAATACGGCGTCTAAATCACGTGAGTATCTCTGGTGGAAGAAGTCTTCAGTCCAAGGTCCGTGTCTATCTTTCACAATCGTCTGCACATCAGGTGATTCATGATTTTCGACGTCAAGGGATTGGATCTACTGACTCTTGCTGCTCTTTGTGCCTCTTCTGTGCAATGAACTCTTTGTTAGTGTCACAATCCTTGGATCGAAGCTCTTGATTGGAGATACTGTCCATCTTAGATTTAATATCTTGATATTTGCTATTGGATCGTATAACCATTGGCACGTGACCCTGACTAGTCTCATCTCTTATTGCTCTTAACTCATTTCCTATCCTACCCTTGAGAGCAGCAAATTGTATAGAAAGACTACTTCTTCGCACAGGATCTATATCTGATTGGAAGTAGGCGGAAATACGATCCTCTATAGAGTTTATTGCTGCTTCTGTATTTTTAGTGATACTGGCTAATACGGCGTCTAAATCACGTGAGTATCTCTGGTGGAAGAAGTCTTCAGTCCAAGGTCCGTGTCTATCTTTCACAATCGTCTGCACATCAGGTGATTCATGATTTTCGACGTCAAGGGATTGGATCTACTGACTCTTGCTGCTCTTTGTGCCTCTTCTGTGCAATGAACTCTTTGTTAGTGTCACAATCCTTGGATCGAAGCTCTTGATTGGAGATACTGTCCATCTCAGATTTAATATCTTGATATTTGCTATTGGATCGTATAACCATTGGCACGTGACCCTGACTAGTCTCATCTCTTATTGCTCTTAACTCATTTCCTATCCTACCCTTGAGAGCAGCAAATTGTATAGAAAGACTACTTCTTCGCACAGGATCTATATCTGATTGGAAGTAGGCGGAAATACGATCCTCTATAGAGTTTATTGCTGCTTCTGTATTTTTAGTGATACTGGCTAATACGGCGTCTAAATCACGTGAGTATCTCTGGTGGAAGAAGTCTTCAGTCCAAGGTCCGTGTCTATCTTTCACAATCGTCTGCACATCAGGTGATTCATGATTTTCGACGTCAAGGGATTGGATCTACTGACTCTTGCTGCTCTTTGTGCCTCTTCTGTGCAATGAACTCTTTGTTAGTGTCACAATCCTTGGATCGAAGCTCTTGATTGGAAATACTGTCCATCTTAGATTTAATATCTTGATATTTGCTATTGGATCGTATAACCATTGGCACGTGACCCTGACTAGTCTCATCTCTTATTGCTCTTAACTCATTTCCTATCCTACCCTTGAGAGCAGCAAATTGTATAGAAAGACTACTTCTTCGCACAGGATCTATATCTGATTGGAAGTAGGCGGAAATACGATCCTCTATAGAGTTTATTGCTGCTTCTGTATTTTTAGTGATACTGGCTAATACGGCGTCTAAATCACGTGAGTATCTCTGGTGGAAGAAGTCTTCAGTCCAAGGTCCGTGTCTATCTTTCACAATCGTCTGCACATCAGGTGATTCATGATTTTCGACGTCAAGGGATTGGATCTACTGACTCTTGCTGCTCTTTGTGCCTCTTCTGTGCAATGAACTCTTTGTTAGTGTCACAATCCTTGGATCGAAGCTCTTGATTGGAGATACTGTCCATCTTAGATTTAATATCTTGATATTTGCTATTGGATCGTATAACCATTGGCACGTGACCCTGACTAGTCTCATCTCTTATTGCTCTTAACTCATTTCCTATCCTACCCTTGAGAGCAGCAAATTGTATAGAAAGACTACTTCTTCGCACAGGATCTATATCTGATTGGAAGTAGGCGGAAATACGATCCTCTATAGAGTTTATTGCTGCTTCTGTATTTTTAGTGATACTGGCTAATACGGCGTCTAAATCACGTGAGTATCTCTGGTGGAAGAAGTCTTCAGTCCAAGGTCCGTGTCTATCTTTCACAATCGTCTGCACATCAGGTGATTCATGATTTTCGACGTCAAGGGATTGGATCTACTGACTCTTGCTGCTCTTTGTGCCTCTTCTGTGCAATGAACTCTTTGTTAGTGTCACAATCCTTGGATCGAAGCTCTTGATTGGAAATACTGTCCATCTTAGATTTAATATCTTGATATTTGCTATTGGATCGTATAACCATTGGCACGTGACCCTGACTAGTCTCATCTCTTATTGCTCTTAACTCATTTCCTATCCTACCCTTGAGAGCAGCAAATTGTATAGAAAGACTACTTCTTCGCACAGGATCTATATCTGATTGGAAGTAGGCGGAAATACGATCCTCTATAGAGTTTATTGCTGCTTCTGTATTTTTAGTGATACTGGCTAATACGGCGTCTAAATCACGTGAGTATCTCTGGTGGAAGAAGTCTTCAGTCCAAGGTCCGTGTCTATCTTTCACAATCGTCTGCACATCAGGTGATTCATGATTTTCGACGTCAAGGGATTGGATCTACTGACTCTTGCTGCTCTTTGTGCCTCTTCTGTGCAATGAACTCTTTGTTAGTGTCACAATCCTTGGATCGAAGCTCTTGATTGGAAATACTGTCCATCTTAGATTTAATATCTTGATATTTGCTATTGGATCGTATAACCATTGGCACGTGACCCTGACTAGTCTCATCTCTTATTGCTCTTAACTCATTTCCTATCCTACCCTTGAGAGCAGCAAATTGTATAGAAAGACTACTTCTTCGCACAGGATCTATATCTGATTGGAAGTAGGCGGAAATACGATCCTCTATAGAGTTTATTGCTGCTTCTGTATTTTTAGTGATACTGGCTAATACGGCGTCTAAATCACGTGAGTATCTCTGGTGGAAGAAGTCTTCAGTCCAAGGTCCGTGTCTATCTTTCACAATCGTCTGCACATCAGGTGATTCATGATTTTCGACGTCAAGGGATTGGATCTACTGACTCTTGCTGCTCTTTGTGCCTCTTCTGTGCAATGAACTCTTTGTTAGTGTCACAATCCTTGGATCGAAGCTCTTGATTGGAGATACTGTCCATCTTAGATTTAATATCTTGATATTTGCTATTGGATCGTATAACCATTGGCACGTGACCCTGACTAGTCTCATCTCTTATTGCTCTTAACTCATTTCCTATCCTACCCTTGAGAGCAGCAAATTGTATAGAAAGACTACTTCTTCGCACAGGATCTATATCTGATTGGAAGTAGGCGGAAATACGATCCTCTATAGAGTTTATTGCTGCTTCTGTATTTTTAGTGATACTGGCTAATACGGCGTCTAAATCACGTGAGTATCTCTGGTGGAAGAAGTCTTCAGTCCAAGGTCCGTGTCTATCTTTCACAATCGTCTGCACATCAGGTGATTCATGATTTTCGACGTCAAGGGATTGGATCTACTGACTCTTGCTGCTCTTTGTGCCTCTTCTGTGCAATGAACTCTTTGTTAGTGTCACAATCCTTGGATCGAAGCTCTTGATTGGAGATACTGTCCATCTTAGATTTAATATCTTGATATTTGCTATTGGATCGTATAACCATTGGCACGTGACCCTGACTAGTCTCATCTCTTATTGCTCTTAACTCATTTCCTATCCTACCCTTGAGAGCAGCAAATTGTATAGAAAGACTACTTCTTCGCACAGGATCTATATCTGATTGGAAGTAGGCGGAAATACGATCCTCTATAGAGTTTATTGCTGCTTCTGTATTTTTAGTGATACTGGCTAATACGGCGTCTAAATCACGTGAGTATCTCTGGTGGAAGAAGTCTTCAGTCCAAGGTCCGTGTCTATCTTTCACAATCGTCTGCACATCAGGTGATTCATGATTTTCGACGTCAAGGGATTGGATCTACTGACTCTTGCTGCTCTTTGTGCCTCTTCTGTGCAATGAACTCTTTGTTAGTGTCACAATCCTTGGATCGAAGCTCTTGATTGGAGATACTGTCCATCTTAGATTTAATATCTTGATATTTGCTATTGGATCGTATAACCATTGGCACGTGACCCTGACTAGTCTCATCTCTTATTGCTCTTAACTCATTTCCTATCCTACCCTTGAGAGCAGCAAATTGTATAGAAAGACTACTTCTTCGCACAGGATCTATATCTGATTGGAAGTAGGCGGAAATACGATCCTCTATAGAGTTTATTGCTGCTTCTGTATTTTTAGTGATACTGGCTAATACGGCGTCTAAATCACGTGAGTATCTCTGATGAAAGAAGTCTTCAGTCCAAGGTCCGTGTCTATCTTTCACAATCGTCTGCACATCAGGTGATTCATGATTTTCGACGTCAAGGGATTGGATCTACTGACTCTTGCTGCTCTTTGTGCCTCTTCTGTGCAATGAACTCTTTGTTAGTGTCACAATCCTTGGATCGAAGCTCTTGATTGGAGATACTGTCCATCTTAGATTTAATATCTTGATATTTGCTATTGGATCGTATAACCATTGGCACGTGACCCTGACTAGTCTCATCTCTTATTGCTCTTAACTCATTTCCTATCCTACCCTTGAGAGCAGCAAATTGTATAGAAAGACTACTTCTTCGCACAGGATCTATATCTGATTGGAAGTAGGCGGAAATACGATCCTCTATAGAGTTTATTGCTGCTTCTGTATTTTTAGTGATACTGGCTAATACGGCGTCTAAATCACGTGAGTATCTCTGGTGGAAGAAGTCTTCAGTCCAAGGTCCGTGTCTATCTTTCACAATCGTCTGCACATCAGGTGATTCATGATTTTCGACGTCAAGGGATTGGATCTACTGACTCTTGCTGCTCTTTGTGCCTCTTCTGTGCAATGAACTCTTTGTTAGTGTCACAATCCTTGGATCGAAGCTCTTGATTGGAAATACTGTCCATCTTAGATTTAATATCTTGATATTTGCTATTGGATCGTATAACCATTGGCACGTGACCCTGACTAGTCTCATCTCTTATTGCTCTTAACTCATTTCCTATCCTACCCTTGAGAGCAGCAAATTGTATAGAAAGACTACTTCTTCGCACAGGATCTATATCTGATTGGAAGTAGGCGGAAATACGATCCTCTATAGAGTTTATTGCTGCTTCTGTATTTTTAGTGATACTGGCTAATACGGCGTCTAAATCACGTGAGTATCTCTGATGAAAGAAGTCTTCAGTCCAAGGTCCGTGTCTATCTTTCACAATCGTCTGCACATCAGGTGATTCATGATTTTCGACGTCAAGGGATTGGATCTACTGACTCTTGCTGCTCTTTGTGCCTCTTCTGTGCAATGAACTCTTTGTTAGTGTCACAATCCTTGATTGGAAGCTCATTCATCAGCCATCACCTTCATCCCATCCCATTCCCATTCTCCGCAGTCTGGAAGAGCGAAGCAATGAGACGTCCTTGGGTCCAAGCCAGAGCTGCGCCATTTCAAGTCACGTCAGAAGTGAAAATAGTGAAAATAAACATTGTCTATTCAACAGCTGACTTGAGGCACCTTGGAGCAGTCGAACAGGGTCAACAGTTTCTCATCCCTTATTCAAGTTAGTTAGCTCAGCCAGGCCAGCCAAGAAGAGAGACTCTCTAGTGCAGGCAGACAGTAAACATTCTAGAGAGGATCTCATGTTGTCATAGCAAAGCATTCCTTCCTCTCAGAGCGAGCGCTTCAAGGGACATTTCCAGGATGGATCCAAGTTGAAGTTTTCTTCAACCTCTTCTCCACTCTATCCTCCAATTTCATAGTCCAATTCAAGAGCCTCCAGTCCAAAGTATTCCTCCCACTCTCAACCCCATCCATTTTCCTTTCTCATCAGTTTCATCCAAGGCAAATGACGTATTCGGAAGTGTCATTCGTGATGGGAGAGTGAGTCTGCGAATCCCTCCATATCATAGGAATCCTTCAACCCACTCATGTGACCAACTACTTCTTCCTTGGAGAAGAATTCCAAAACTAAACTGCATTTAAGAGAATGAATCTTTTACGAATTCAGTGCTTCAAGCAAGTTTTGCACTCTTTAGAAGAGTTTTTGGAAAACAAGGCTCAAGGAATTCATTCGAGGCGAGTCCTGACTCTCAAAGAATAGGACTCGAGTCCCTTCATTATTTAAGGCTAATGCTAATGCTCTTCCTGTTTTTGCAAAGCTCTGGAATGCGAAGAGAAAATTCAAGTTTTTGAACTCCTGAGCCATGAATAGAGAAAGACACGGACTTAGAGCAGGATTCTTATCAAGTTCGAATCTTCTAAATCGGAAGGGAGCAAGTGTTATGAAGGATCAAGTCAATGATCTACAGATATCAGCCTATGATATGGGACTTACACTCATTTCCCTTCAGACTCGTCTTGTCATTTGGAGCACAAAATTTCATGACCTCTGATATTGAAGAATAAAATTCCATTTGGTAGATTTCATCAATTATACGAATGGCTCTCAATTTTTCTATGGGATACCTGACCCATCATTGTAAATGAATGTTTTTATTTAATGTTAGTAAGTGTAATTTTGATGATGGATAGTGAATCTGTTTTACAATAAAGGAAACATCTTACCTATTAAGGCCTCTATTTCTTTCTTATCTATTTTCAAAACTAATCTTGGTCGAATTATATAGTGATTCACGCTCTGTAATACTCGATTCCAGACTCAAAGCATGTGGATTTCAAATCATTTCTTCTTTTTTGCTCCTATTGAAAAGGGTAGAGGGTTGCAGTCAAGAAATTTGAGAGCTAAGTATATTGTAGGTAATGCATCTTATCAGAATAGTACATACCTATAAATAGGTAAGCGAAAAACAATTATTTCAATGAGTCTACATTAGATATCTGTGGATTTTTTTTTCTTGGGTATTTAATATTTTGAAAGTTGACAGTCCTTGCATGGAAAAGATAGGAGGTTTTGTGTGAACAGTATCTACTTACATAAAAGACTCCAATGAAGAAAACACTTTTAATTTTATTTTATTAATTTATTGGTGTGATAGCTTGAATTAAAGCATATCAGCTATGTATATTTTACTTAAAAGTAATTAATTATTTTTTTGTTTTCCATAAAATCTACCAATATTCAAGGAAATGTCATTATTGAACATAATATTTCAAATGTTGTGAATCAGTGGGACCAATCTGCTTGTTATATTTCATATATACAGCCATCATTGCATGACCACTTCTGCATTTCAAACGTGGAAGGATTTGTCGTTTCAGTCAATATTTCATCATCTAAAAAAATAAAAATCCAATTTATGATCTATCCGTTTTATTTTTATTAATGAAGAAGAGTGCATTTTTACATTTTCCAGTCCTAAAAATTGCCAAAAATAGGAAATCACACATTTGTCTTGGAGTTCGATGACCATACATTATTTGAAATTACTCCCTCCTTTATTTTGATATTTTTAAATTTTTTATAGTATGGTCTGATAAAAACAATTATTTCCTTGACAAAAAAGGATATTCCTATATTTTCTATGGGTTTTTATAACTTTTAACCTGAAAATGAACCTAAATAATACTCATACAAATAATAACTCTGTTTCAAACACTAATCACAAAGCGGAAAAATTGAAATGTAAACATGTGACTAGATATCCCAAAACCTTTAAAGCTGCAGAATGCATATGAAAATTATATCTGCTAACGTTAATTCTATCTCAGATTGGCAAAAGAGGAAGTTAGTTATCAGTAACCTTCTATCACATGACCCAGATCTTATCTCTATTTGCGACACTCGTTTAATAAAATCTAAACTGCAACTATATCTCCCCATGGACTATGAAATATTCATAGTTCCTGCAAAAGTCAAAAAATCAAGCCATCCTTCGAGAGGACTATTGGTTGCTATTAAGAAAAAATTTAAACCGGAATTACAATCAATTGACAAAAATGGAAATTATTCAGTCTTAAATTTGGACTGGAATGGGAAAAAACTGAAAATAATATCCATTTATGGGCCAAATCGGGACAGTCCTCAATTTTTTGAATCGCTATACACAGATTTTTTGACTGGTGAGCAAAATGAGGAAGTCATCCTCATCGGAGATCTGAATCTGGTTTTGAATCAAAAACGCGATACTTTAAACTACAAACATGAAAATAATAAGAATGCCAAAAACTCTCTCCTAGAAATAATGCAAAAGAAAGGCTTGATAGATGTGGCATCGAGACTAAGTGAATGTCCAGCCCACACATTTTTTGTAAAAAGGGAAAGTAACGTAGTTAAGAGCTCTAGATTGGACTATGTCCTCGCAACGTCGGGACTAGTTTCTAATACTATTGAATATAAAACGATAGAAGGGGTACAATCAGATCACTGCCCTATTTTGACAACTTTTAAAATTCCTTTCAGAGAAAGAGAAAAGAAAAAATGGAAGTTGAACACAAGTTTGCTGGAAGATGATAAGACAACTTTCAAAGTGTCCGAAATAATAACTGATGTCATCAAGAAGTTGGAAGATAAAAAAATTGGGACAGCTTCGCACGCACTAAAATTAATCCTGGACTGTGCTAGGAGATGCTACATAAAAATCGGGGTAGAGAAAAGCAACGAACGAAAGCAGAAAATGGAAGAACTGTCCAGATTGAAAGAAGACGGCTCCAAAAAATTTGTTTCCGAAGAAGAATTGGCAAATATCTCTCAATACTCAAGAAGAGGCTGCTTAATAAGAGCTGGTCTGAGTAAAATAAGCAAGGAACAGATAACTCTACAAAAGGTCAAAAATTTAGAAAAGAGAAATATGGAAAACAAAAACATAAGTTTACTGCTTGATACAAATGGAGAGGAGATTCACGATAGACAAAAAATTAGTAAAATGGTTACTGAGTTTTATGGAAGTTTTTATAACTGTAAAGAATGCCAAGAAGGAAAAGAAGCTACATCAAGCATGTGTAAGGTGCATGGTGCCTCCTCTACACTTGCAAGCAACTTCTCTACAAACTTCGGGACAAGAGATCCGGAACAACCTCAATTAACCAACAAAGTGAAAGCTTCCCTGGAAACATATATAACAATAGACGAGATCAAAATTTACTTACAAGACTACAAAAAAATAAACAAATCACCTGGTCCTGATGGATTTCCCATGGAATATTATCAAAAATATGGCAACCTCCTGGCTCCATTATTAGCTAAAATATACAAAGAAGCAATCAACTATGGAAACTTTGAAAAACACATCACCTTGGGGAACCTAATATTAATCCCAAAGAAAGGCAAAGACCCCAGACTCATCGAAAACTTAAGACCCTTAACAATGCTTAACTGTTCGTACAAAATATTCAGTGGGATTTTAGGCAAAAGACTCCAATTAGTTTTGCCTTCTCTGATACATCATTCACAAAAAGGATTTATTAAAGGAAGGCGTATAGAAGACTCAATTCGAGGAATTATCGACTCCATTAGGGAAACTCAAAAAAGAGGTGAGAATATATCAGTAATGGCAATCGACTTCCGAAAGGCCTTTGATAGTGTCTCTCATAGTCATATCATTGAGTGCCTGAAAAAGTTTAATTTTGGCAAGCAATTTATAAAAATGATTGCAGTTTGCCTTCGTAACCTTAACACCGAGTATGACAAAAGAAATCAAATATTCCAAATTCGACGTGGATGTAGGCAAGGAGATCCACTTGCTCCAAGCCTTTTTAACATCGCTGTAGACCAGTTGATCAGGGAAATTAACACGGCTCAAAAAATAAAGGGAATTACATTTGGAGATTATGATAGCAAAGTGGAAGCCTATGCTGATGACATAACGACTCTCTATTCAGGAACAATTGGCGAAATAAAACAGTCCATGGAGGAAACATTTAAAATCATTGAGAGGTTTTCCAAAATTTCTGGTTTGACAGTAAATATCCAAAAAACAAGCTTAATTACAAACCTCACAAATTCATTTCAAGAAACAAAAATAAAAATTCTGTCTGAAGCAAATATTCTAGGAGCTGACATTTCACTGGAACCAGACTCTGAGAACAATCTTAAAAAAATTGAAGAAAAATTAAAGAAAACATCCTTCAAGTATGCCTCTCTAATTGGAAGCAATCTACCTGGACGAATTCACGTGTGGAACACCCTAATTCTTCCCAAAGCAACTCACATTTTACGAATTACTCCTTTTGATGAAGCTCTCACAAAAAGAATAAATGATATCTGCCAGAACTTTATTTTTAAATATGATAAAAGTAGAATCATAACATGGAATCGAATCACATGTCCAAAAGTATATGGAGGACTAGGACTTTTACCAATAGACACCTATTGGAAGTCTCTCCTTTTTACCTGGCTTAAAAGACTCCTAGATGAAAATTCGTCATACTATGACATACTAAAGTACAAATTGAAAGAGGCTGGAGGGATATCAATGGCAGAAATGAGAGGAAATGGCCCTTCTAAAATCATAAAAAATTTGAAATATGTTAGTAAATTTTGGAATAACGTTGCTGCAATTAACGAAGACCTGATCAAAAGGATTCTCCCTCTGATGAGATGGCAGGAGCCCATAAAACAGAACAATCGTTTAGAATTTCTAAACAATACAGCCATCAAAAAAAGACTAGACTTTGTAGGCGAACTTTTTAATGAAGAAAAAAACTTATCCGCGAATGAAACACTGGAAATGATGAGAGTATTAAGTTATATCACTAGTCATGAGAGAGAAATAGGACCAAGGGACTGTTTTTTCAATTTTATAAGGTTCATAAAAAATAAACATGTTCGGGCCATCCTAACAGACGACGTGGTTAAAGCACAGTATTTAACACAGATGGAGCGGAGAAGGAAAAAATTTGAAGAAGAAGCTCCTCTAGCAAACATAATCAGAAGCTTAACCAATGAATACTTCGACTTCTCACTATATTGGTTCAAATACAGAGTTATAACAAACACGCTAACTACTGGTAGCATCCATGGCAGAACACCAGAAGATAGGCACTGCTTCTTCTGCAAGAGCTTAAAAGAGACATCAAGCCACTTCCTAGCAGAATGCAGTGTCACAAAAGAGATAAGAGATATTTTAACAATAATAGCCTTCAAAAAATTTCGAGTAATCCTTAAATCTAGTCATTTTTCATTTATATATATAGGCCCCAAACAAAATGAAATTAATTTTATCATAACCAAAGTTCAGAATATTTTATACAAATTTAGAACCACTAAAACACCGCTCCCTCCAAATTTAACAAATTTTATCTATAAACTAATCACTAAACCATAGCAATGTCTATTCCCAATTCTCTAATGTATCACCAGTATTTTATTGTTAGATTATAATCAATGTCATGAAATCAAATATTATAGAAATTAACTAAAGAAATGATAAAATAAAGTTGTACCCTTAGGGGTACTAAAAAAAAAAAAAAAAAAAAATATTCAAGGAAAGGTCATTATTGAACATAATATTTCAAATGTTGTGAATCAGTGGGACCAATCTGCTTGTTATATTTCATATATACAGCCATCATTGCATGACCACTTCTGCATTTCAAACGTGGAAGGATTTGTCGTTTCAGTCAATATTTCATCATCTAAAAAAATAAAAATCCAATTTATGATCTATCCGTTTTATTTTTATTAATGAAGAAGAGTGCATTTTTACATTTTCCAGTCCTAAAAATTGCCAAAAATAGGAAATCACACATTTGTCTTGGAGTTCGATGACCATACATTATTTGAAATTACTCCCTCCTTTATTTTGATATTTTTAAATTTTTTATAGTATGGTCTGATAAAAACAATTATTTCCTTGACAAAAAAGGATATTCCTATATTTTCTATGGGTAAAACATGTAGATAAAAAATAAAAAAGTTCTCAGGAAATTAATTTTCAAGAAGTTTCATAATTTACCTTAAATATGAAATTATAGTTCCAAAAAAATAGTTTCTGTATTACAAATTAAAATATTATAAGACCTAGTTCCTCAGTAAATAATATAGTATCATTTCCTTTAAAATGTAGAGGATTAATCAATATTAGTTATAGACACCAAGCATTACACCCCTCCTCCCTTCATAACAGTGATGCACTTTCTTCCCCATAAAATCATGCAAATGATGTTAAAATGGCTGTTAATTCAATAGTATCATAAGTCCAGACCGGGACTTACAAAGTCTTTCAACAAAAAGATTCCCTTCGTTATAATATTGAGTTTACATTCTGATCAATTCATCAAATCGTTGAAGAGGGTCAATTCTTTTCCTAAAGGAACAAAGTGCTTGGTTTCCTTTTTCAATCCGCGTGAATCCTCAGTAGATCAATCTTTGATGACAAATGTTATGAGATCTGCGTTTATACTTTTCGTAAATGAGTTGAGGGATGTGTAAAATTTAGTAGGAAGCCTCAACTACACTCTGTGGACTTTATGACGCAAAATCTCTAGAAAAACATGAACAGTAATGTGTTTTTGTTTTGTGGTTTATGACGAATGTGATAAGATGTACTACTTTAAGTAACATTGAATTCTATTATAGTGTTAATAAAAATATGGTGTTTTGTTTTGTTTTTTCAGATTCCTAAAGTATATTATACTAAAAATTCTGATCCCAGGAAGATAATCATGTTTAAAATTATTAAGGACCTTCCAAACTCGTTCTTTTTAAGGCTCATTATAATTCTGAATGCATTTTTAAAAACATAGAATCTTCATTGGCGATCCTCCAGGAGTCTACAAAGACAACGATCTTCCTATCCCTGACAAATAATCCCATCAGCCACTTTTTATCGGCAAATAGTAGGACTTGTGTCTTCTAAAATCAAAAAAGAGAGTAATATGTATGTTAATTGATTTCTATGGAGCAAATACTAACCCCAGTTGTGTGAGTAAAGATCATCATCAGTTGTTGTCTAAGACATAAGTAAAGTTATAATACAAACTCTAGATAATATGAATAATTGCATACTTCAAATTGATTGGGAGCTGGACTTCCCTTATTAAAATCCTACCAAAATAGAAAAATGATTAATTAACAATTGTTAGTCATATATTTTAATCACTTATACCATTCTCATTCAGACCTCACAGATCCACGTTATGTGATTCCAAATAACTTTTGTTATTGACCTATAAAAATGAGAAAAATTTTAAATTTATATTATATTTCATAAATTAGTAGTACTTACAGTTTTACTTAATACATCAGATATCATTCCCTTGGTTTCAATAGAAGCTTGGTAATTTTGATCACCCTGACTGTGTTGCTGGAACGACTCATGGCCCAAGGTAGCCAACCTTGAGCCCAAGTAGCAAAGGCTTTTCTTACTACACCCGCAGTAAGTGTATCGAGCCCTTTGTCATGGGAATCGGCGATTCTCACAAGGACCTTTGGATCCTTTAGGATCTCCATCAATTGTAGAATTAAATAATTTAAGGTATTCTTCTACAATGCCAAGTATTTCCTCCTGGGATCAATTTTTATAGATCTTCGGTGTTTATTACTCACAGTACTAAATACGTAAACCGAGTGAAACAGAAAGTTATTTTGCAGATGTGTGACGTAAATGTAAAGATTTATATTAAAAAAACTATTACGCCATTATAGATATATATATGAAGTGTCAATTGAAAAACAAATACATTGTTCATCATTTGGGCGTAATATGACGTCATATAAACACTTTTTTAGCCTTCAACTCTAAGTAGGATTAAAAGTAAAGTTTAAGAAAGATTTCATTGAACCAAAAGTTGTAGATATTACTTTGATAAAATATAATTTTTTTCAATTTTTCAAATCGGTTCATTAGTTTTGGATTTATTGCTACTTTTGCTAAAATTTCAAAATTGGTTCACCTCGAATTTTAGAGTTAAATTTTTTTTATTAATTCAAACATGATAGAACAATAATTGTCGAGTGCAGATATCCTTATAACTTTAAAATCGATAGGTTGTTTCTTAAGTAATAGCGGTTTTCATATTTTACAACCAGTGGTTGTTAATTTATTAATTAGAATAGTAAGAAAGAAAGAAAAAACCTTAGATATTTGAGTCAAAAGGTATCGAAACAAAAGTTTCGGCACTCTTCTAGTTAATGGGTTCCATGATTTTGAATAAAGCATAGAGCACTTGGGAAAATAAGATAGAAAGAGAAACATCCTTCGAGGGATGAAGGGAAAATATGTTCAGGGCTACACTTCCATGCTTCTGGCTCCGGCTCGGGAAGGGTTATAATATAACCATTTTGTCTATTAAAAGTAATTTATTAGTTGAATGTAACACAAGTGTATTGCATTATCAATTGAAGGTCGAAAAAGATTTTTTTGGCGTGGAAAATGCACTTGATATTTATACAGTTTGGATTGAGCAATAGCTTGCTTATTCTTTTTAGATCTTTCTCATCAAGTGATATATCACATGATGTCATGCCTTAATAACTTAACACTCAACCAGTTCTTTTACATCATAAATTATACATATCTATAATAATAAATCTACATCGTAATACGATCACATAATAGACAATAACAAAATAAATAACAAACAGGAGAATCAGTACAAAGTTCATAAGAATTAATATATTAATTAGTAAATCCGATGATATTACATTATACAACCCCATAGACTATTATTTTTTTTATCCAAGTATTTAATTTTACCTCTTTAAAAATATGTATCCTTGTGGCCATTTGTATCCTTATTTAATGTGTAAGCATCATTAGAAGTCCAAGTACTTCTTTTGATTAAGTAGATGATATTTTTGTATTTTTTGTATTTTATATCCTAACAAAATGTAGAAACATTCATTTGATTTTATATAAGAATATTTTCATAATATAAATCAAGAAGACAAATAGAATAAGGTTACACATAACAATAATTAATGATATGTTAATGTAGCAAGTTATTAAAATGATAGTTTTTATGCTAAAAAGAGGTTTTGTGAGTACAAAAGGATGAAAAAATCCGACATTTACATCGTACTTTTTATTAATAGAGCTAGGTTCAATACATTAATTAATTAATTATTATTATCATTGGGGGGCATTTACGTTTTCTTCCTGATTTTGTAAATTTTTTCTGGTTGTTTTTTTCTTGTAAGAATTAAATTTCCTAGGGTTTTTCTAGGAAACTTCAAAAAAAAAAAAAAAATCAAAACTATAATTGAATTTATATCAGAAATTACGAATCTTCTTTAAATATAACTTCAAAATTAATTTCCTAACAAATTCTTTATTTTTATTGATATATTTTACCCATAAAAAATATCAATTCCTAGTCAAAATAAGTCTATGTGTACTGGTTTATTTAGCAATGACTTATTTGTAATAAACCATCTCATAAAAAACTTAAACTGGACATTCATAAAGAGATTGGGGTAATGTTTGTCCTTCAAATAAATTCTGGTCATAGAATTTCAAGACAAATTCTGTGATTTCCTGGACATTTCCACATTTTTGAGCATTTTTTTTAACTTCATACAGGATTGGAAAATGTAAAAATGTACAATTCTTCATTGATAAAAATAAAGCGGAATAGATCATATTGGAAATACGATGTAATAACGGATCTTTTTATATTTTTGTTCTCACAAAACCTCTTTTTAACTCAAAAACTATAGTAATATATATTTATATTACCTATATTTAAATCACTTTGTAGGACACAAAACCAATCGCTTTTTAGTCAACATGAAATAAAAAAATGATATTGTAATGTAAAGTAAAAAATGACAACGTTATATTTAAACTATTAATGTTAAATATTTTTTTAATTAGTATGCAATACAAAGTTAATCATTATTGTCTTATATCTAAAACGTAAGAATATTTCTCATTAAGACTAGTCGACTTTAAAACATATATAAAATTTATTTATTTGTTGATGTAGTGAGTGATGAATTACAATTTACAATCACGATTGCCGTGTGGCAATGTATTCATAATATTCTAAAGCTATAGAAAAAAAAAAAGAAGAAGAAGACTTTTTTCGATATCATTATGTTTTTGCTCATTTTCCCATGTTTTGAAAATGGAAAGTAAGAATCACTGAAGAAAAAATTTGTTTCAAGTTGATTATAGAGGGTTTCGATAATATTTTCTGAAAAACGGTGTTTTCTCTCTTGAAGCACATTGTGAGGAAATAAAGTTTGACTCAATTAGTTCCTTCCTTTCAATGTTTTATTTGCCAGTATATTAAATGGAATAATAAAGGATGACTCTCATTCTACTACAATAATTCATCAATTTTTGCTTTAATTGTATTACCTTTGAGCCAAGTTTTTCTGTTTCTAGCTTGCCCTAGCATTTCTCTTCCTCCTACGTCTATTTTTTTTTTAAAAATGGGATCTTTCAATGTTGAATAAAATACGATTCTAATTATATCTTATAAATCAATTTTATCATCAACGGGTATTTTTACTTTATTTTGTATTCATCAATCATCAGCGTATTTTCCTTCACAACTTACCTACTTTTTAAGAAAAGGAGTTAACGTGCAATTTCGATTCTTGAAGACATAGATTTCATCTTTTTTTACCTCTCTGGTGCGTCTTAGCCTGCACTGTGGTAGCTTGTGCTATTCTCGCCTGAGCCACATTCTTCCACTTCAGGGATTAACCGGCCTACACCTCAAGACCTCCTTCCTTCTTCCAAGACGCATATAGACGCACCTTTTCTTTTTCTAATTTGATTAACCGGCTCACACCTCCCCACCTCCTTACTTCATCGTCCATCGAAGACGTATTCATATAGACACACTTTTTCTCTTTCTAATTTCTTGTATTATATTCAACGATATTTTGTGAAGTAAATCATTCTTTAAAGACGAGTCATGTTCATTTATCTCTGTACATCTTACAAATTTCCGTAATGGAAAATAAATCTTATTTCTCCCAAATGCTCAATCTGTCTAAATAAAATTGCATGACATTTGTTTAAAGCTTGTTATCTCGACCCAAAATTTAAATTATATCAATAGCGAAATGATTTATTTTCATTTGAATACTTTAGAAAAAAGAATTAGTCGTTTAAACTCCCTTATTAATTGATAAATTATCATTTATCAATAATCTTGGTTCTGCCCTCTTCCTTCTAATTTCTGGCCTAGTCAATACATACAATAAACAATATAAACAATTTATAACTTCTTCCAATTTTGTCCTCGCTAAGATTTTTCTTTCTTTCTTCTTGTGCTATTTTATATGCTTAATTTTTTCCCTTCTTATTATTATTACTTTTTTAGATGAAAAATACAAACAATATACAAGCAACGCCATATTATTGTACATTAAGAAATTCAAAGAACAAAGGGAACTCCAAAACACCCAATAATTAATTAATGAAGGAGAATAAATATGTAATATTCTATGTAGAAATATATTTCAAAGCCAATAATGAGGTAGGGGGTGGGAAGACGACTTTAGGAGCCGGTTCCTATTTTGAGGTATTAACAAATAAGCCCTGCGAACAGTAGCTTCCATCCTCCCCCATCCAGCTCCGCTAGGACGGCGAAGCTACGGTCCCTCTACTTTTTTTTTTTTTTCATTGTTTTGATGACGTCTTCTCCCCGCAGCACTTACACAAATAAAAGAAACACCAAGGAGAGTCAGGCGGTTTTGGCTGGTTAGGAAGCACCCAGAGGAAGGAAAAAAAGAGGAGTTGAAATTTCATAGGACATTTCCAAGATTATATTATATAATTTATATATACATACGTATATATATTTCATTGGAGACAATGGAGACAGTGATCCACAAAAACATTCATATGTACTTTTACTTAGGAAAATTTTATTATTCTGGAAACCTTCAAATGGGCAAAAATGCTATTTCATGGTGTTATTGTCTCGTATATTGTACTTAATATTTTATATTTAGAGATGCTCACGAGACAATTTTTTGTAAGTAGGTTACATGTCAAGCCTTGAGTCTCTAGGCTCAAGTCAAGTTTTATATCCCTGATAGGACTACAAGTCGAGTTGTGAGTCTTTAACAAAAAGTTCAGATTGAGTAAAATCCAATTTAAATACTAGGAGTAGTAAAAATGAAATATCGAACTGTTGTAAGCACTGTTTTGATTGCCCAGGAGCAATATAAAGTATAAAGCCTTCAATTTCATGGAAAAAAAATAATGAATTTCTTTTCACTACATCTATTATTTTATTTCCGATAAGAATACAAGTAAAATATCAAATCGTTGTGGGTGATAAGTGATACCATTAGGCAATACCATTTTTGTGCCCAGGGTTTAATAGATAGTTTATTTTTGCTTGCTTATGGATACGGTGAATAAATAAATAATTATCTTAATGACCATTGATGGATGGGAAATTAATTAGTTGATTTTAAATAAGAATGTTTTCATAATATAAATCAAGAAGACAAATATAAGAACAAGGTTACATATAACAACTAAATATATGTTAATGTTGGAAGTTATTCAAATGGCATTTATAAAGTTCTTCATTTTTTAAATAAATTAAAGTTTCGCCAAAAATTTAAAATGAGTATTTTTCATTAAAAAGAGGTTTGATGAGTATATAAACAGTAAAAGATCCGAAAACTACATTCTACTTTTTATTAATAGAGCCAAGTTCAATACATTAATTAATTAATTATCATTATCATTGGGAGCATTTACGTTTTTTTCCTAATTTTGTAAATTATTCCTATTTTTTTTTCCTGTAAGAATTAAATTTCCAGGGCTCTTCCAGGACTTTTCATGAAAAAAAATTCAAAACTATAATTGAACTTTTATTGTAAATTACGAATCTTCTTTAAAAATAACTTCAAAATTAATTTCCTGACAAATTATTTATTTTTATTAATATATTTTAATCATAAGAAATATTATTTTTAGCAAACCACTCCATAAAAAAATTAGAAACGACAATTAGGAAAGAATATATAATCGTAATATATAATGTTTGCCTTTCAAATAAATTATGGTCGTAGAATTCCAAGATAAAATTTTTGATAATTTTCTAGACTTTATACAGAATTGGAAAATGCACTTTTCTTCATCCTTTATATTTTTGTACTCAGAAAACCTCATTTTAACTCAAAAATTAGCCTAATTTATATATTTAAATCACTTTCTTTGTAGGACATAAAACCAATAGTTTATTTGATGTTTTTAGTCAACATGAAATAAAAAAATGATATTGTAATGTAAAGTAAAAAATGACATCCTTATATTTAAATTATTGACGATAAATATTTTTAAGACATTTATTTATGTTTACTTTACCAAATTCATCTCTTCCTTTCAATGTTTTATTTGCCTGTATGGAAGGAAATCAATTAGTTGCTGAAAGTGTCCCTCAATTCAAAAATGTCAAATTCCCTTCGAATATTACAAGAGTACAATAATTCTATTACATTAATTCATTATTTTTAATTTGATTGAAATTTGAACTAATCGTTGGACCTTTGATGTTACATTTCCTACGTTTCAGAATAATTGAAAATAATATATGACCATAATTCTATTTTATAAATAAATCAATTTTGTCATCAACGGGTATTTTGTCTTTATTTTATATTCATGAATCATCTCATCAACGTATTTTCCTTTACAACTTCTGACTCAGCTTCGTCCCCTACTTTTTAAGAAAATGAGTTAACGTGCGTCTTAGCCTGCACCGTGGTAGCTTGTGCTATTCTCGCCTGAGCCACATTCTTCCACTTCAGGGATTAACCGGCTCACACCTCCCCACCTCCTTACTTCATCGTCCATCCAAGACGTATATAGACACACTTTTTCTCTTTCTAATTTCTTGTATTATATTCAACGATATTCTGTGAAGAGAATTATTTTATTTATCAATGACGATTAATTATCATTTATCTCTACAGCATAAAAATTTACTTCATGGAAAATAGATTTTATTCCTCTTAAACGCTCAATCTGTGTAAATAAATTTACATGCATCGTTTCTATGTCCTATGTATTCAGAATTGTCAGAATTGTAACTCTGACTGAAAATTATTGAAATTATTGCTGAAGACATTGTTGCCCAATTAAAACAGAGAGCAAAGGCAGAGCTAAATGACATATATAATTTTAAATATATCTACTCCTGGACCTTCAGAGTGTAACACGTCGAGCTTTTTTGTTCACTCGCAACCTCGACTGACAAAAGGGGGAAAGAGAAATTTAGAAAAACATATGGTAGCTACCCTTCTCTATTTTTCTTGTTGCCAACTTGTTAATATATACTTGTAGTATATTCAAATTCAAAAAAAGGGCGCGCAATCCTTGATTCAATATATTTTTTTATGCATCAAAATCAGAAATAATATTAATACCCATTTTGAGTTCATATTACGTAGGATCAGCTGCTTTAAATCAAAAGAGTCAAATGATGAAAATAATCAACGGAAGCTGGGAGAATACAGTATACAGTGTTTTTGTTTAACCCAAAAAGCTCGTCGTGGTAAACTGTCAATTTGAAAATACAAACTTGGGCGTAAGATGACGTCATACAAACACTCTTTCACCCATCCCTTCAACTCAGAATAATATTGAAAACAAGGTTTTAGAGAGATGCCATTGAACCAAAAGTTGTAGATATTACTTTAATAGAATAAGATTTTTTTTCAATTTTTAAAATCGGTTCATAAGTTTTGAATTTATGGCAACTTTTGCTAAATTTTCAAAATTTGTCCAACTCTAATATTAGAGTTCCAAAAAGTTTATGAAATCAAAAATCATAGAGCAATAATTGTTGAGTTCAGATCTGCCTTTAATTTAAAAATCAATTCGTTAGTAATTGCGATGGTGTTTTTTTCATGCTTTACAACCAGTGGTTGTTAATTTATTAATAAGAACAGTAAGAAAGGAAAAAAATTATTAGATATTTAAGTCAAAAGTAATGGAAACCAAAGTTTCCCTAATATAGACAATCCTAATGAGCAACACTTATAATTAATTATAAGCTTAATTATACTTGTAAATCGTTCTTTGATGAAACTTTGCACCTATCAATCAAGTTCATTTCAACTTGTACTCCTACTCCTATTTCTGGGAGATCATAATTTCATGAATCCTCCAATTCTTCGTCTGAAGATAATTCAGTAGGAGCTTTTTTTGTAATGTATATAATGTGACCTTTCATTGCTTTTGATGATGCCCAGATGATGTGAATATATACATATAACAATAATTAATTAATTTGGATTCGTTCTTAGTTCGAAGAGGGCTTCTAGAAACCCGTCTCATAATTTATTTATTTACTTTTTTACTTATGACTCATAAGAATAATTATGTGTGTGGTACACATTTGCTGTATCTGAGACTAAATAATTAATATAATAAGTCTAAAATAGTTAATGGAGATATTTCTGAAGGATGGGAAACTGGAAAGGGGTGTCCTATCAACTGAGCTACTTAAGGAAGAATAAAACAAAACGATACGATACAAGAAAGGCTCATGCAACGTGTGACGAGAAGGTGAAGGTCGATTCCGTTCAGAAAGAGGAGAATGGAGCTCACGTCAATATTGGAGAACTTACTGGAGTAGTCAAGGAGTGAGGAGCAAGTGGAGGGAGGAGTCATTTACTCAGCCAAAAGATTAAAGTGATTTCCCTGTCTGAGATGTTGGTTAAAATAAAGGCAAATATTAAGTCATCGACTCCCACAAGTTATAACGTCGAGTGGAGTGTTGAACTGAGGCTACAGCAAGGGTTCAAAAGGATTGGAGTCACCCATGAAATCGCTTTATTTTGCCAAGAGTGTGGATCATGTCAGACTATGGACCATGATCCAGTGTTAACAGAACTGAAGCATCCAAGTTCATTCGAATGTGTATATGGTTTAGTTGTAGGAATATTCTGTAGCTACATACATGGAATTGACGCTGTAATTAATTATGTCATTGTGGGGCTAACATAAATAAATGTAAAAATTAGAAAAGGAGATGAACAGGAAAGTTTAAGTGATCAACCCTCGTTACTGGAGGTTGATGTCTCCATGCAAGATCATCATATTCTGTCTCTCCATTACACTCTTCCATTCTTCAAAACGAATTTATCTTGATATCTATTCTTCAAATGTAGGTTTTTCTGGATAAATCATCCGTTCATGTGAGGTAAAATTTTCAATTCATTATAAATAAGTACTTTAACATGGGTTTAAATATAGTTTCAGGAATTATATTAACCTTGGCCCCTATGGATTGACGCATCATCTTTCGAATAGATTCAAATCCATTACTGTGAATGCAAGTATCTCCTTCCTACAGTTTATAGTCAAAATATTCCATCCAATTGTGTATCCATCTATGCTGCATTGCTAATGTCATTTTTACTCCAGATTCAACATTTTACAGTTTGTTTTGTTGTGGAATTTACCCATCATTTAAGAAGTCAATCGATGGGGTTCATATAAGAAAGTTGAGGCTACTTCCTTATATCAATTCATTTTACAACAGATTTAAAGCATCTTAATAACTTGAAATTTCACACTTCAATTTTGTAATATTGTGCATATCTTGTATATAGAAACATTTATTCCAAATTGGATTGAAATCTGAGGTGAAAGGTGTCAAAACTTAATTTATAATAGCTAGTTGCATTAAGAATTTAAGGAGATGTATAATAAACATCTGTAAAAGTCTCTTTGTTTCGAACATCAACTTTATATTACAATTGTATAATAGGATGCCGATTTAAAGAAAAATCAATCATTTATGTTGACTTTTCTTTGAGATATATTGGACAATGATCCATTTTGAGGTGTGAAAGTAACTTTTTGGAAGAGTCATCTTTTGTAATGGATGTATAATGTGACTTTTTCATTGTTTTTGACGTAATCTATGTAATTGGAATTATTATTTTTTGCTTTTAATTAATAAAATATATGATTCGTTCTTAGTTCGAACAGGGCTTCAAGGAACCCGTCTCATAACTTATTGACTTATTTATTTATTTATTTTTGAATTATGAGTCATAACAATAATTATGTGACACATTGTTATTACTTCATAGATTCAAGATACAATCATTAATTAATGTAGATTTAAATTATCATTTAAGGATCAAGATATGAGAGCTATTCTAGAACGACCATCCTAATGAAGATGTCCTTGAGCTGCTGCTGCTGGAGAACCTCTTCAAAGGGATTCCTCTTTTCCTTGGACCAAGGACCAACTTCAAGATCCAAGACGACTCAAAGAGGGGCGAATGGAAAAGGAGCTTCTCAAAGCATTCTCCTTGAATAAGTTTGAGTCTTACGAATTCAAAGGGACTTCTATTTAACCCGAATCAAGACCCTCTTTGGCCTCCTAAGGAAAGGTCCCAAGGTCGACTTCGTGAAAGTAGCATTTGTTATGGGCCTACATTCACATGCAAGTGCTCAAATTCAGGCGGCACCAAAAGCGTTTTTTGCATAGCCAGAGGGCTTCATACGAATCTTCGTCCAAAGCTAAAAAAACCCTCAATGAATTGTGATTGTTCAAAAGGTTTGGATAACAGGTCCTTGGGAAATAATAATTGAATGGTTTTAACTGTGGCAATAGCAAAGGGGTGTTGTCAGCAAGTGAACCACGGAAGGCAATCCTTTGATGAATAAAACAAAACGATCCAGTTAAAGGCTTATGCAACGTGTGGCGAGAAAGTGAATCGCTTTTGTGGTGTGAAGCAGCTCGACTGCATACAAAGCTGTCTTGGTGGGGTTGAGACAGATGAGGATGGAGCTCGCATCAATATTGCATTCTTATGTTTTGTTCTTAAATCAATGGATTTGCTGAGTATTTATCTTAAAACTTGATTAAGTCTTAAAGTCTTTGGACATCCGAAATCCGTAAGCCATTTTGAAAACTCATTTTTGTGCATGAGGATCTGCTGTCAAGTATTCTTCAAATGTTGGTCTTCCCGGATAAAGCATCTGTAAATATGAGTTAAAACTTTATTTTCATCATAAATAAGTTGGCTAACTTCAATTTAAATATAGTTTCATGGATTATATTAAACTTCAAGAAATATTTGCTTATTCAATATATTATCCATTCTCGATATATGATGATACAGGCCATGAGATACTTAAATTAGATGACTATTCTCATTATTATGAGTCGTTACTCAGGCACATCAAGGTAAGAGAAAGTGTTATTAAATAAGTATTAGTGTTTTTCATACTTCTATTGCATCATTGAATTAGATTTCTACTTATATCAATTACTATGGATCTCAAGCATCTCCAGGCCTCTCTGAACGAGTATCAATGCTTCATTGTTAAAAGATGAAAAACAATTAGCCTTTATATCAACGGGGGTTATAAAATGAAGCTGCTGTTACTTCCTTATATCAATTTGTGTTAAAATGGATTCCAAGTATCTCTGGGTCACTTGAATATAATCAAGTGTCTCTGTTGGAAGAGCACTCTCCTTGATATAACTTACAATCCAACCATTCCTTTTCTGTGAGTATTTTATTCATGTTTCTATACCTTTGGGATTATAATTCGCATTTTGTTATTTTAGATATTATTTTGTTGTAAAAAGCCTGAATCATCGTTGAAGAAATTATTGAGATCTACATAAGGAGGCACCTACTCATCGTAATTTCATGTTATTATGACTGTTAAGCATCTCCAGGTCTAAGCTTGTATATGAAGATAATCAAGCACCTCTATTTGAAGATAATTCCCCTCGTTGTAATTTACAATCCAATTTCTGTTTCTGTGTCAGTCAATGTTTTCTTTTATATTATAGATAACTTTTCATTATTTAAGAGTGTATTTCGTCATTGTTAGAAGGCTGAATCATCAATGGAGAAGAAATTTAGCATTACCTTCGGGTCATGGATGGAGGTTCCTCTCTTGTGAAACAATATGTTTATGGAGCTTGAACATTTCTATTTCCATTTGTTCTCGTAGAGTAAATCATTGAGATAACTTTTGCTGTAATGGAGTCGGCTTTAGAGTGTCTTCAAGATAGAGGTTTAAGTGCTACCATCATTATATTTTTCACTTTCGGTCTTAGGGGATTGGCTGCGTCACATTTGCAAAAGAAGTGGAAGGACATCTCCTCAAAAGCTCTACAAAAAGAGCATTTTCTATCTGTTAATATTAGATTTATTAGTAAAAAGACTGATTGCTGAATTTTCATTCTATTTTTTACCATCCTCTGATCAAGAGCTCTATAAAATGGAGCAAAAGGAAGAAGCAATGCATTTTTTTCCAGTCTCTTCGTTATTAGTTTTGAAGCTTATAAGAATGTTTGTGAATAAAGTTCCGTTTCCAGCTTATAGATTTACTCATTTGAAGAAATTCATTTAGGGAGTATGAGATTACTAAGCAATGTGGACTTACATGAAGAGACTATGTTCTCCAATATAAGGATTCACCATTAATGTTCGAAAAGAGTTCCGATGGGCCCATTGCAATTCTCATTTCAAACCAGTATCTTGTAACTTTATAGAAATTGTATTTTAGGGTTCTTCGCTTAACCTAAGACGTTTTAGCCATGACAAGTTTAATGATTTCCACAGGACCTCCGTGTTTGTCAATTAGATACCCCAGTTTTTTACGGATGCGTGGAGTTGCACTTCTGAAATGTAAGGTTTTTGTGTATTTCATCTGAATACTAGCCTCAACAGATCAATTTAACCTGGTATTGAAGGTGAGAATGGGATGAATCTAAATAAGTGAATAGTTTTGGGAGGTATATTTGTACTCCAAATTCCAATCTTATCAAGTAGATGAGACGACTATGGATTTGGTGACATTCAATGAGAGGCCAGATCGATCTTCGAACGGCTTTAGGCTTGCTAAGATCTGATTATTTGCCCGATGAAGAATTTCCCGTCATGAACACCTCTCTTGATGTAATGTTTTGATTAAGGACCTGGAATATGAATGCTAGCCTCATCGTGGAAACGATCATATCTATCAATTGTTTCGGAATTCTGTTTCGAAGTAGCTGCTCAATTATGAATTTTTTAAATTTAATCAGCAAGATGACAGACTCATAATTCAAAACTCATTGTATTTGATATTGTATTTTGAATACATCTTGGGATATCCTCCGCGAGACCTAAAATCGTGCCATCTCATCACTATGATTTTCTATGGTACCCAGTCTAACATGACTCTTTCGTATTTTCTTCTAGCTATGGAAAAGTGTATATTGTATATTGTTTATATTAATTTACAATATGAAGTGTTTTTTTCATCATTTTCTCTATTCATCTTAATGTATCCCAGTACCTATTGTATACTTTATCTTTTTTAAATGCAAACAAAAAACTACAACAACGATAACATACCCTAATGTAGATATATGCAGTCATATAGTTCACTTCAAACCGAAGGAGAGCCGGAAGTCACATTCTAATACGACATAAGTGCAACTTGAGTCCATGTTACAACTGAGTTTAAGGCATTCATAATATTAGGACATATTTCAATTGGATTCTAAGATCCCTTCACTCTGAAAGTTCAAAAAAATAAAAAACCACAATAACAAAAAACTTTTATTATTAGATTTTTCATCATTTATATGATAATATGAACGCTAGATTTGCAAATCCTTCAAATTGAAGTGGCGAATAGATTCAGGTAATTTTTTTGAATGTGCTAAGCATTTTTTGAATGTTGAAATTAATAAAAAACCATACATATTGGCACTTTTCATTTTGATGATAATATGAACCCTAGATGTTGCTAGGTGTCATACCAATTTGGAATTTGCAAATCCTTCAAATTGAAGTGGTGAATAGATTCAGGTAATTTTTTTGAATGTGCTAAGCATTTTTTGAATGTTGAAATTAATAAAAAACCATGCATATTGGCACTTTTCATTTTGATGATAATATGAACCCTAGATGTTGCTAGGTGTCATACCAATTTGGAATTTGCAAATCCTTCAAATTGAAGTGGCGAATAGATTCAGGTAATTTTTTTGAATGTGCTAAGCATTTTTTGAATGTTGAAATTAATAAAAAACCATGCATATTGGCACTTTTCATTTTGATGATAATATGAACCCTAGATGTTGCTAGGTGTCATACCAATTTGGAATTTGCAAAATCCTTCAAATTGAAGTGGCGAATAGATTCAGGTAATTTTTTTGAATGTGCTAAGCATTTTTTGAATGTTGAAATTAATAAAAAACCATGCATATTGGCACTTTTCATTTTGATGATAATATGAACCCTAGATGTTGCTAGGTGTCATACCAATTTGGAATTTGCAAATCCTTCAAATTGAAGTGGCGAATAGATTCAGGTAATTTTTTTGAATGTGCTAAGCATTTTTTGAATGTTGAAATTAATAAAATACCATGCATATTCGCACTTTTCATTTTGATGATAATATGAACCCTAGATGTTGCTAGGTGTCATACCAATTTGAAATTTGCAAATCCTTCAAATTGAAGTGGCGAATAGATTCAGGTAATTTTTTTGAATGTGCTAAGCATTTTTTGAATGTTGAAATTAATAAAAAACCATGCATATTGGCACTTTTCATTTGTATGATAATATGAACCCTAGATGTTGCTAGGTGTCATACCAATTTGAAATTTGGAAATCCTTCAAATTGAAGTGGCAAATAGATTCAGGTAATTTTTTTGAATGTGCTAAGCATTTTTTGAATGTTGAAATTAATAAAAAACCATGCATATTGGCACTTTTCATTTGTATGATAATATGAACCCTAGATGTTGCTAGGTGTCATACCAATTTGGAATTTGCAAATCCTTCAAATTGAAGTGGCGAATAGATTCAGGTAATTTTTTTGAATGTGCTAAGCATTTTTTGAATGTTGAAATTAATAAAAAACCATGCATATTGGCACTTTTCATTTTGATGATAATATGAACCCTAGATGTTGCTAGGTGTCATACCAATTTGAAATTTGGAAATCCTTCAAATTGAAGTGGCGAATAGATTCAGGTAATTTTTTTGAATGTGCTAAGCATTTTTTGAATGTTGAAATTAATAAAAAACCATGCATATTGGCACTTTTCATTTGTATGATAATATGAACCCTAGATGTTGCTATGTGTCATACCAATTTGAAATTTGGAAATCCTTCAAATTGAAGTGGCGAATAGATTCAGGTAATTTTTTTGAATGTGCTAAGCATTTTTTGAATGTTGAAATTAATAAAAAACCATGCATATTGGCACTTTTCATTTGTATGATAATATGAACCCTAGATGTTGCTAGGTGTCATACCAATTTGAAATTTGGAAATCCTTCAAATTGAAGTGGCGAATAGATTCAGGTAATTTTTTTGAATGTGCTAAGCATTTTTGAATGTTGAAATTAATAAAAAACCATGCATATTGGCACTTTTCATTTGTATGATAATATGAACCCTAGATGTTGCTAGGTGTCATACCAATTTGAAATTTGGAAATCCTTCAAATTGAAGTGGCGAATAGATTCATTAATTTTTTTGAATGTGCTAAGCATTTTTTGAATGTTGAAATTAATAAAAACCATGCATATTGGCACTTTTCATTTGTATGATAATATGAACCCTAGATGTTGCTAGGTGTCATACCAATTTGAAATTTGGAAATCCTTCAAATTGAAGTGGCGAATAGATTCAGGTAATTTTTTTGAATGTGCTAAGCATTTTTTCAATGTTGAAATTAATAAAAAACCATGCATATTGGCACTTTTCATTTGTATGATAATATGAACCCTAGATGTTGCTATGTGTCATACCAATTTGAAATTTGGAAATCCTTCAAATTGAAGTGGCGAATAGATTCAGGTAATTTTTTTGAATGTGCTAAGCATTTTTTGAATGTTGAAATTAATAAAAAACCATGCATATTGGCACTTTTCATTTGTATGATAATATGAACCCTAGATGTTGCTAGGTGTCATACCAATTTGAAATTTGGAAATCCTTCAAATTGAAGTGGCGAATAGATTCAGGTAATTTTTTTGAATGTGCTAAGCATTTTTGAATGTTGAAATTAATAAAAAACCATGCATATTGGCACTTTTCATTTCTATGATAATATGAACCCTAGATGTTGCTAGGTGTCATACCAATTTGAAATTTGGAAATCCTTCAAATTGAAGTGGCGAATAGATTCATTAATTTTTTTGAATGTGCTAAGCATTTTTTGAATGTTGAAATTAATAAAAACCATGCATATTGGCACTTTTCATTTGTATGATAATATGAACCCTAGATGTTGCTAGGTGTCATACCAATTTGAAATTTGGAAATCCTTCAAATTAAAGTGGCGAATAGATTCAGGTAATTTTTTTGAATGTGCTAAGCATTTTTTGAATGTTGAAATTAATAAAAAACCATGCATATTGGAACTTTTCATTTGTATGATAATATGAACCCTAGATGTTGCTAGGTGTCATACCAATTTGAAATTTGGAAATCCTTCAAATTAAAGTGGCGAATAGATTCAGGTAATTTTTTTGAATGTGCTAAGCATTTTTTGAATGTTGAAATTAATAAAAAACCATGCATATTGGCACTTTTCATTTGTATGATAATATGAACCCTAGATGTTGCTAGGTGTCATACCAATTTGAAATTTGCAAATCCTTCAAATTGAAGTGGCGAATAGATTCAGGTAATTTTTTTGAATGTGCTAAGCATTTTTTGAATGTTGAAATTAATAAAAAACCATGCATATTGGCACTTTTCATTTGTATGATAATATGAACCCTAGATGTTGCTAGGTGTCATACCAATTTGAAATTTGGAAATCCTTCAAATTGAAGTGGCGAATAGATTCAGGTAATTTTTTTGAATGTGCTAAGCATTTTTTGAATGTTGAAATTAATGAAAAACCATGCATATTGGCACTTTTCATTTGTATGATAATATGAACCCTAGATGTTGCTAGGTGTCATACCAATTTGAAATTTGGAAATCCTTCAAATTGAAGTGGCGAATAGATTCAGGTAATTTTTTTGAATGTGCTAAGCATTTTTTGAATGTTGAAATTAATAAAAAACCATGCATATTGGCACTTTTCATTTTGATGATAATATGAACCCTAGATGTTGCTAGGTGTCATACCAATTTGAAATTTGGAAATCCTTCAAATTGAAGTGGCGAATAGATTCAGGTAATTTTTTTGAATGTGCTAAGCATTTTTTGAATGTTGAAATTAATAAAAAACCATGCATATTGGCACTTTTCATTTGTATGATAATATGAACCCTAGATGTTGCTAGGTGTCATACCAATTTGAAATTTGGAAATCCTTCAAATTGAAGTGGCGAATAGATTCATTAATTTTTTTGAATGTGCTTTGCATTTTTTGAATGTTGAAATTAATAAAAAACCATACATATTGGTACTTATCATCTGTATGATAATATGAACCCTAGATGTTGCTAGGTGTCTTACCAATTTGAAATTTGCAAATCCTTCAAATTGAAGTGGCGAATAGATTTTGGTAATTTTTTTGAATGTGCTAAGCATTTTTTGAATGTTGAAATTAATAAAAAACCATGCATATTGGCACTTTTCATTTGTATGATAATATGAACCCTAGATGTTGCTAGGTGTCATACCAATTTGAAATTTGCAAATCCTTCAAATTGAAGTGGCGAATAGATTCATTAATTTTTTTGAATGTGCTAAGCATTTTTTGAATGTTGAAATTAATAAAAACCATGCATATTGGCACTTTTCATTTGTATGATAATATGAACCCTAGATGTTGCTAGGTGTCATACCAATTTGAAATTTGCAAATCCTTCAAATTGAAGTGGCGAATAGATTCAGGTAATTTTTTTGAATGTGCTAAGCATTTTTTGAATGTTGAAATTAATAAAAAACCATGCATATTGGCACTTTTCATTTGTATGATAATGTGAACCCTAGATGTTGCTTGGTGTCATACCAATTTGAAATTTGCAAATCCTTCAAATTGAAGTGGCGAATAGATTCAGGTAATTTTTTTGAATGTGCTAAGCATTTTTTGAATGTTGAAATTAATAAAAAACCATGCATATTGGTACTTATCATCTGTATGATAATATGAACCCTAGATGTTGCTAGGTGTCATACCAATTTGAAATTTGGAAATCTTTCAAATTGAAGTGGCGAATAGATTCAGGTAATTTTTTTGAATGTGCTAAGCATTTTTTGAATGTTGAAATTAATAAAAAACCATGCATATTGGCACTTTTCATTTGTATGATAATATGAACCCTAGATGTTGCTAGGTGTCATACCAATTTGAAATTTGGAAATCCTTCAAATTAAAGTGGCGAATAGATTCAGGTAATTTTTTTGAATGTGCTAAGCATTTTTTGAATGTTGAAATTAATAAAAAACCATGCATATTGGCACTTTTCATTTGTATGATAATATGAACCCTAGATGTTGCTAGGTGTCATACCAATTTGAAATTTGGAAATCCTTTAAATTGAAGTGGCGAATAGATTCAGGTAATTTTTTTGAATGTGCTAAGCATTTTTGAATGTTGAAATTAATAAAAAACTATGCATATTGGCACTTTTCATTTGTATGATAATATGAACCCTAGATGTTGCTAGGTGTCATACCAATTTGAAATTTGGAAATCCTTCAAATTGAAGTGGCGAATAGATTCAGGTAATTTTTTTGAATGTGCTAAGCATTTTTTGAATGTTGAAATTAATAAAAAACCATGCATATTGGCACTTTTCATTTGTATGATAATATGAACCCTAGATGTTGCTAGGTGTCATACCAATTTGAAATTTGGAAATCCTTCAAATTGAAGTGGCGAATAGATTCAGGTAATTTTTTTGAATGTGCTAAGCATTTTTTGAATGTTGAAATTAATAAAAAACCATGCATATTGGCACTTTTCATTTGTATGATAATGTGAACCCTAGATGTTGCTTGGTGTCATACCAATTTGAAATTTGCAAATCCTTCAAATTGAAGTGGCGAATAGATTCAGGTAATTTTTTTGAATGTGCTAAGCATTTTTTGAATGTTGAAATTAATAAAAAACCATGCATATTGGAACTTTTCATTTGTATGATAATATGAACCCTAGATGTTGCTAGGTGTCATACCAATTTGAAATTTGGAAATCCTTCAAATTAAAGTGGCGAATAGATTCAGGTAATTTTTTTGAATGTGCTAAGCATTTTTTGAATGTTGAAATTAATAAAAAACCATGCATATTGGCACTTTTCATTTGTATGATAATATGAACCCTAGATGTTGCTAGGTGTCATACCAATTTGAAATTTGCAAATCCTTCAAATTGAAGTGGCGAATAGATTCAGGTAATTTTTTTGAATGTGCTAAGCATTTTTTGAATGTTGAAATTAATAAAAAACCATGCATATTGGCACTTTTCATTTGTATGATAATATGAACCCTAGATGTTGCTAGGTGTCATACCAATTTGAAATTTGGAAATCCTTCAAATTGAAGTGGCGAATAGATTCAGGTAATTTTTTTGAATGTGCTAAGCATTTTTTGAATGTTGAAATTAATGAAAAACCATGCATATTGGCACTTTTCATTTGTATGATAATATGAACCCTAGATGTTGCTAGGTGTCATACCAATTTGAAATTTGGAAATCCTTCAAATTGAAGTGGCGAATAGATTCAGGTAATTTTTTTGAATGTGCTAAGCATTTTTTGAATGTTGAAATTAATAAAAAACCATGCATATTGGCACTTTTCATTTTGATGATAATATGAACCCTAGATGTTGCTAGGTGTCATACCAATTTGAAATTTGGAAATCCTTCAAATTGAAGTGGCGAATAGATTCAGGTAATTTTTTTGAATGTGCTAAGCATTTTTTGAATGTTGAAATTAATAAAAAACCATGCATATTGGCACTTTTCATTTGTATGATAATATGAACCCTAGATGTTGCTAGGTGTCATACCAATTTGAAATTTGGAAATCCTTCAAATTGAAGTGGCGAATAGATTCATTAATTTTTTTGAATGTGCTATACATTTTTTGAATGTTGAAATTAATAAAAAACCATACATATTGGTACTTATCATCTGTATGATAATATGAACCCTAGATGTTGCTAGGTGTCTTACCAATTTGAAATTTGCAAATCCTTCAAATTGAAGTGGCGAATAGATTTTGGTAATTTTTTTGAATGTGCTAAGCATTTTTTGAATGTTGAAATTAATAAAAAACCATGCATATTGGTACTTATCATCTGTATGATAATATGAACCCTAGATGTTGCTAGGTGTCATACCAATTTGAAATTTGCAAATCCTTCAAATTGAAGTGGCGAATAGATTCATTAATTTTTTTGAATGTGCTAAGCATTTTTTGAATGTTGAAATTAATAAAAACCATGCATATTGGTACTTATCATCTGTATGATAATATGAACCCTAGATGTTGCTAGGTGTCATACCAATTTGAAATTTGGAAATCCTTCAAATTGAAGTGGCGAATAGATTCAGGTAATTTTTTTGAATGTGCTAAGCATTTTTTGAATGTTGAAATTAATAAAAAACCATGCATATTGGCACTTTTCATTTGTATGATAATATGAACCCTAGATGTTGCTAGGTGTCATACCAATTTGAAATTTGGAAATCCTTCAAATTGAAGTGGCGAATAGATTCAGGTAATTTTTTTGAATGTGCTAAGCATTTTTTGAATGTTGAAATTAATAAAAAACCATGCATATTGGCACTTTTCATTTGTATGATAATATGAACCCTAGATATTGCTAGGTGTCATACCAATTTGAAATTTGGAAATCCTTCAAATTGAAGTGGCGAATAGATTCAGGTAATTTTTTTGAATGTGCTAAGCATTTTTTGAATGTTGAAATTAATAAAAACCATGCATATTGGTACTTATCATCTGTATGATAATATGAACCCTAGATGTTGCTAGGTGTCATACCAATTTGAAATTTGGAAATCCTTCAAATTGAAGTGGCGAATAGATTCAGGTAATTTTTTTGAATGTGCTAAGCATTTTTTGAATGTTGAAATTAATAAAAAACCATACATATTGGCACTTTTCATTTGTATGATAATATGAACCCTAGATGTTGCTAGGTGTCATACCAATTTGAAATTTGGAAATCCTTCAAATTGAAGTGGCGAATAGATTCATTAATTTTTTTGAATGTGCTAAGCATTTTTTGAATGTTGAAGTTAATAAAAAACCATACATATTGGTACTTATCATTTGTATGATAATATGAACCCTAGATGTTGCTAGGTGTCATACCAATTTGAAATTTGGAAATCCTTCAAATTGAAGTGGCGAATAGATTCATTAGTTTTTTTGAATGTGCTATACATTTTTTGAATGTTGAAATTAATAAAAAACCATACATATTGGTACTTATCATCTGTATGATAATATGAACCCTAGATGTTGCTAGGTGTCTTACCAATTTGAAATTTGCAAATCCTTCAAATTGAAGTGGCGAATAGATTTTGGTAATTTTTTTGAATGTGCTAAGCATTTTTTGAATGTTGAAATTAATAAAAAACCATGCATATTGGTACTTATCATCTGTATGATAATATGAACCCTAGATGTTGCTAGGTGTCATACCAATTTGAAATTTGCAAATCCTTCAAATTGAAGTTGCGAATATATTCATTAATTTTTTTGAATGTGCTAAGCATTTTTTGAATGTTGAAATTAATAAAAACCATGCATATTGGTACTTATCATCTGTATGATAATATGAACCCTAGATGTTGCTAGGTGTCATACCAATTTGAAATTTGGAAATCCTTCAAATTGAAGTGGCGAATAGATTCAGGTAATTTTTTTGAATGTGCTAAGCATTTTTTGAATGTTGAAATTAATAAAAAACCATGCATATTGGCACTTTTCATTTGTATGATAATATGAACCCTAGATGTTGCTAGGTGTCATACCAATTTGAAATTTGGAAATCCTTCAAATTGAAGTGGCGAATAGATTCAGGTAATTTTTTTGAATGTGCTAAGCATTTTTTGAATGTTGAAATTAATAAAAAACCATGCATATTGGCACTTTTCATTTGTATGATAATATGAACCCTAGATATTGCTAGGTGTCATACCAATTTGAAATTTGGAAATCCTTCAAATTGAAGTGGCGAATAGATTCAGGTAATTTTTTTGAATGTGCTAAGCATTTTTTGAATGTTGAAATTAATAAAAACCATGCATATTGGTACTTATCATCTGTATGATAATATGAACCCTAGATGTTGCTAGGTGTCATACCAATTTGAAATTTGGAAATCCTTCAAATTGAAGTGGCGAATAGATTCAGGTAATTTTTTTGAATGTGCTAAGCATTTTTTGAATGTTGAAATTAATAAAAACCATGCATATTGGTACTTATCATCTGTATGATAATATGAACCCTAGATGTTGCTAGGTGTCATACCAATTTGAAATTTGGAAATCCTTCAAATTGAAGTGGCGAATAGATTCAGGTAATTTTTTTGAATGTGCTAAGCATTTTTTGAATGTTGAAATTAATAAAAAACCATGCATATTGGCACTTTTCATTTGTATGATAATATGAACCCTAGATGTTGCTAGGTGTCATACCAATTTGAAATTTGGAAATCCTTCAAATTGAAGTGGCGAATAGATTCAGGTAATTTTTTTGAATGTGCTAAGCATTTTTTGAATGTTGAAATTAATAAAAAACCATACATATTGGCACTTTTCATTTGTATGATAATATGAACCCTAGATGTTGCTAGGTGTCATACCAATTTGAAATTTGGAAATCCTTCAAATTGAAGTGGCGAATAGATTCATTAATTTTTTTGAATGTGCTAAGCATTTTTTGAATGTTGAAGTTAATAAAAAACCATACATATTGGTACTTATCATTTGTATGATAATATGAACCCTAGATGTTGCTAGGTGTCATACCAATTTGAAATTTGGAAATCCTTCAAATTGAAGTGGCGAATAGATTCAGGTAATTTTTTTGAATGTGCTAAGCATTTTTTGAATGTTGAAATTAATAAAAAACCATACATATTGGTACTTATCATCTGTATGATAATATGAACCCTAGATGTTGCTAGGTGTCATACCAATTTGAAATTTGCAAATCCTTCAAATTGAAGTGGCGAATAGATTCATTAATTTTTTTGAATGTGCTAAGCATTTTTTGAATGTTGAAATTAATAAAAACCATGCATATTGGTACTTATCATCTGTATGATAATATGAACCCTAGATGTTGCTAGGTGTCATACCAATTTGAAATTTGGAAATCCTTCAAATTGAAGTGGCGAATAGATTCAGGTAATTTTTTTGAATGTGCTAAGCATTTTTTGAATGTTGAAATTAATAAAAAACCATACATATTGGTACTTATCATCTGTATGATAATATGAACCCTAGATGTTGCTAGGTGTCATACCAATTTGAAATTTGCAAATCCTTCAAATTGAAGTGGCGAATAGATTTAGGTAATTTTTTTGAATGTGCTAAGCATTTTTTGAATGTTGAAATTAATAAAAAACCATACATATTGGTACTTATCATCTGTATGATAATATGAACCCTAGATGTTGCTAGGTGTCATACCAATTTGAAATTTGCAAATCCTTCAAATTGAAGTGGCGAATAGATTCAGGTAATTTTTTTGAATGTGCTAAGCATTTTTTGAATGTTGAAATTAATAAAAAACCATGCATATTGGTACTTATCATCTGTATGATAATATGAACCCTAGATGTTGCTAGGTGTCATACCAATTTGAAATTTGGAAATCTTTCAAATTGAAGTGGCGAATAGATTCAGGTAATTTTTTTGAATGTGCTAAGCATTTTTTGAATGTTGAAATTAATAAAAAACCATGCATATTGGCACTTTTCATTTGTATGATAATATGAACCCTAGATGTTGCTAGGTGTCATACCAATTTGAAATTTGGAAATCCTTCAAATTGAAGTGGCGAATAGATTCAGGTAATTTTTTTGAATGTGCTAAGCATTTTTTGAATGTTGAAATTAATAAAAAACCATGCATATTAGCACTTTTCATTTTCATCATTTGTATGATAATATGAACGCTAGATGGTGCTAGGTTAGATATGGAGACATAAATTTTTCAAATCTTTATATTTAATACCAGGAATGGTTGTAGATAATTGATTTGAATGTACTGAGCAGACTTGAAATGGTCAAAAATCATAAAATCATATTTTAGAAGACTTCTTTTTTCAATTTTTACTCCTTCTAGTGTGAAGCATTATTTTGAAAATTCAAAGTAGAATATAAATAAAAATTCATTTTACATAATTTTTGCTTCTGATATATTTGAACACTCCATGTCCATTTTATTATGTATGAATAATCGAAGGATGTTTTGTACCTCTCTTTTTATAGTGACACTGAATCATTTGAGGTGAAATTGTTACAAATATTGTAGTTACCGTATGGACAATAAAGCATGTCGTGATTGCTATTATTGAATGTAATTTATGAGGAAGTATTTTATCAATTCTGTATTGTTTTTATTAGCGTTGATTATTCGTCATTGTTGTAGCTGACTCCTGCTTTACCATCAAACAGAAGAGAACAATTACTTTTATTTGATAAATATAGTAACTATCAGTACTGTGTATGTATTATTCAATTGATATATTTAATAGTATATTGCCTGTCTTTTTTGACAAAATGGATTTGATGATTACATTTGATAATTCATTTTATAATAATTCTACTATAAAAATATTGGGCTCAAAGTACAGTTCCAAATACTAAGAATTATTATGAGGACTTGGAGTGTATCCATTTTTTGTTAGCATTGTATTTACTTTATTAACCTAGGTTCTTGTATTCCTTTCGACTGGAAGCCTTAAAAATGGGCAGTATGTACATTCAAGAAGTGCAATCAAATCAACTCCTTGACCCCTTTTTCTTCGGCGAATTAGGTAAATTTGACTCTAAAATTGCTGCAGTAAGCATAATCCCATTAAATAAACACATATTTTTTGTTCATTACTTGATTGAAACAATAAAATAGAATATATATATATATATATATATATATATATATATATATATATATATATATAAGCTCAAATTAGAACAAAATAATTTTAACTCTAACTAAGATTAAGCCTCAAATGTAAATGTTGTGACGGATGTCGATAATTTAATTAGTGAAAGGAAAAATCATATATATGTATGTATATATTGAAAACGTGTAATGGCAATTACAAAATTAATAAATGATTCACAATTTAATAAATTCATTCAGAAAGAATAAAATCCTTGATCGTTGATAATGGAGATGAAAAGCTATAAAATTATAACGAGCATCCAAGGTTATTGAAATGACGTCTAAATGAATTTAGGACAGAAACCTTGGGAAAGTTAAAAATTATAGAACACGTTCAAAGTCCTAATCATGAGATAAATATTAAAGATTTATTCAAGGGACGTAATAATTGAAGACAATCCTCATGCTTTTAATTTCATCACTAATAAAACCAAGACACTTGTTTCCTTCAATGTCCAACTCAACATTGAGTTAGTCAGTCCATTTCATGTTTTATATTGAAAAATCCGATCCTTCAGTCTACGGCATTTGAATGTAAAGAATATTTCCACCTTCCCTCATGTCGTGTTATTCAACTTGCTCTTCAAATACGATTCGATGACCATCAGATGGAACTCGGATTCCAACAAAATTGGAGATCGACAATGACCTTGTGAAATTATCTGAGTAGTGGAGGAATCCGGGGAGAATCCTACAGTTAATATAGTTAATATTTATTATAAAATCACAGCTTTAATTTCTAACGTTTAATACTTATTATTGTTTGAGTTGGCACTAAGAGCATTTACCAACTCTTTGTAGGACCATAGATTAGGAGAAGTCCTTCGAGGCAATGACAACTCTGATGGACGGAGGTTTTGTCATAGTAGGAAATTGATATTCGAAATTGAAATCTATTTGATATCTTATTTATTTTAGAAATTTTAGATTCTGACATTGTATAATTTGTATATATTGAGTAAGTCTGAAATGAAAGAGTTAAAAAATCTATGGGTTTTGACAATATAACAAACATAAATAATTAGTAGTGGATCAATCCAGAGTACCTTTAAATTAAAATTTTGTGAATAATCATATATTAATAAAAGATTATAAAATCACTAAATTGCCTACTTTTTAAAATTAAATTGAGGATCCTAGCCTTGTTTATTGCTCTCATGAAGTATTTTAAAATCCTACTTTACGAAGAGACAGTTCCATTTTGAATAAATTACAAATCAAAATATTGAATTGAGGTACTCATAACTATTTTTGACTGAATAATCAATAATTCATTTTCTGAATACAACTTTTATTCAAAAGGTATTCAAAGCAAAGCAGCATTTCAAATTGAATTCGTATTTTAAAATAGTGGGAAAATATATGAATTGAATTTGCACCTTAGGAGACTTTTAATCTAATGTGAGAAAGTTCAAGAATGAATGAATGAATGACAATGCTAAAAACAGGTGGAAGCTGATATTATGAAGTATTACTCCAGGATCAATAATGATCCAAACCCCATCCAGGAGACATTTTAACTTTTCTACTAAGAAAAGTTAAATTTGATTTTAGCTTTAAAATGGATTTGGATGGTGATGAGATTCGAATCGTCTGCACATCAGGTTATTCATGATTTTCGACGTCAAGGGATTGGATTTAATATTTTGAAAGTTGACAGTCCTTGCATGGAAAAGATAGGAGGTTTTGTGTGAACAGTATCTACTTACATAAAAGACTCCAATGAAGAAAACACTTTTAATTTTATTTTATTAATTTATTGGTGTGATAGCTTGAATTAAAGCATATCTATGTATATTTTACTTAAAAGTAATTAATTATTTTTTTGTTTTCCATAAAATCTACCAATATTCAAGGAAAGGTCATTATTGAACATAATATTTCAAATGTTGTGAATCAGTGGGACCAATCTGCTTGTTATATTTCATATATACAGCCATCATTGCATGACCACTTCTGCATTTCAAACGTGGAAGGATTTGTCGTTTCAGTCAATATTTCATCATCTAAAAAAATAAAAATCCAATTTATGATCTATCCGTTTTATTTTTATTCATGAAGAAGAGTGCATTTTTACATTTTCCAGTCCTAAAAATTGCCAAAAATAGGAAATCACACATTTGTCTTGGAGTTCGATGACCATACATTATTTGAAATTACTCCCTCCTTTATTTTGATATTTTTAAATTTTTTATAGTATGGTCTGATAAAAACAATTATTTCCTTGACAAAAAAGGATATTCCTATATTTTCTATGGGTAAAACATGTAGATAAAAAATAAAAAAGTTCTCAGGAAATTAATTTTCAAGAAGTTTCATAATTTACCTTAAATATGAAATTATAGTTCCAAAAAAATAGTTTCTGTATTATAAATTAAAATATTATAAGACCTAGTTCCTCAGTAAATAATATAGTATCATTTCCTTTAAAATGTAGAGGATTAATCAATATTAGTTATAGACACCAAGCATTACACCCCTCCTCCCTTCATAACAGTGATGCACTTTCTTCCCCATAAAATGATGCAACTGATGTTAAAATGGCTGTTAATTCAATAGTATCATAAGTCCAGACCGGGACTTACAAAGTCTTTCAACAAAAAGATTCCCTTCATTATAATATTGAGTTTACATTCTGATCAATTCATCAAATCGTTGAAGAGGGTCAATTCTTTTCCTAAAGGAACAGAGTGCTTGGTTTCCTTTTTCAATCCGCGTGAATCCTCAGTAGATCAATCTTTGATGACAAATGTTATGAGATCTCCGTTTATACTTTTCGTAAATGAGTTGAGGGATGTGTAAAATTTAGTAGGAAGCCTCAACTACACTCTGTGGACTTTATGACGCAAAATCTCTAGAAAAACATGAACAGTAATGTGTTTTTGTTTTGTGGTTTATGACGAATGTGATAAGATGTACTACTTTAAGTAACATTGAATTCTATTATAGTGTTAATAAAAATATGGTGTTTTGTTTTGTTTTTTCAGATTCCTAAAGTATATTATACTAAAAATTCTGATCCCAGGAAGATAATCATGTTTAAAATTATTAAGGACCTTCCAAACTCGTTCTTTTTAAGGCTCATTATAATTCTGAATGCATTTTTAAAAACATAGAATCTTCATTGGCGATCCTCCAGGAGTCTACAAAGACAACGATCTTCCTATCCCTGACAAATAATCCCATCAGCCACTTTTTATCGGCAAATAGTAGGACTTGTGTCTTCTAAAATCAAAAAAGAGAGTAATATGTATGTTAATTGATTTCTATGGAGCAAATACTAACCCCAGTTGTGTGAGTAAAGATCATCATCAGTTGTTGTCTAAGACATAAGTAAAGTTATAATACAAACTCTAGATAATATGAATAATTGCATACTTCAAATTGATTGGGAGCTGGACTTCCCTTATTAAAATCCTACCAAAATAGAAAAATGATTAATTAACAATTGTTAGTCATATATTTTAATCACTTATACCATTCTCATTCAGACCTCACAGATCCACGTTATGTGATTCCAAATAACTTTTGTTATTGACCTATAAAAATGAGAAAAATTTTAAATTTATATTATATTTCATAAATTAGTAGTACTTACAGTTTTACTTAATACATCAGATATCATTCCCTTGGTTTCAATAGAAGCTTGGTAATTTTGATCACCCTGACTGTGTTGCTGGAACGACTCATGGCCCAAGGTAGCCAACCTTGAGCCCAAGTAGCAAAGGCTTTTCTTACTACACCCGCAGTAAGTGTATCGAGCCCTTTGTCATGGGAATCGGCGATTCTCACAAGGACCTTTGGATCCTTTAGGATCTCCATCAATTGTAGAATTAAATAATTTAAGGTATTCTTCTACAATGCCAAGTATTTCCTCCTGGGATCAATTTTTATAGATCTTCGGTGTTTATTACTCACAGTACTAAATACGTAAACCGAGTGAAACAGAAAGTTATTTTGCAGATGTGTGACGTAAATGTAAAGATTTATATTAAAAAAACTATTACGCCATTATAGATATATATATGAAGTGTCAATTGAAAAACAAATACATTGTTCATCATTTGGGCGTAATATGACGTCATATAAACACTTTTTTAGCCTTCAACTCTAAGTAGGATTAAAAGTAAAGTTTAAGAAAGATTTCATTGAACCAAAAGTTGTAGATATTACTTTGATAAAATATAATTTTTTTCAATTTTTCAAATCGGTTCATTAGTTTTGGATTTATTGCTACTTTTGCTAAAATTTCAAAATTGGTTCACCTCGAATTTTAGAGTTAAATTTTTTTTATTAATTCAAACATGATAGAACAATAATTGTCGAGTGCAGATATCCTTATAACTTTAAAATCGATAGGTTGTTTCTTAAGTAATAGCGGTTTTCATATTTTACAACCAGTGGTTGTTAATTTATTAATTAGAATAGTAAGAAAGAAAGAAAAAACCTTAGATATTTGAGTCAAAAGGTATCGAAACAAAAGTTTCGGCACTCTTCTAGTTAATGGGTTCCATGATTTTGAATAAAGCATAGAGCACTTGGGAAAATAAGATAGAAAGAGAAACATCCTTCGAGGGATGAAGGGAAAATATGTTCAGGGCTACACTTCCATGCTTCTGGCTCCGGCTCGGGAAGGGTTATAATATAACCATTTTGTCTATTAAAAGTAATTTATTAGTTGAATGTAACACAAGTGTATTGCATTATCAATTGAAGGTCGAAAAAGATTTTTTTGGCGTGGAAAATGCACTTGATATTTATACAGTTTGGATTGAGCAATAGCTTGCTTATTCTTTTTAGATCTTTCTCATCAAGTGATATATCACATGATGTCATGCCTTAATAACTTAACACTCAACCAGTTCTTTTACATCATAAATTATACATATCTATAATAATAAATCTACACCGTAATACGATCCCTGCACATAATAGACAATAACAAAATAAATAACAAACAGGAGAATCAGTACAAAGTTCATACAAATTAATATATTAATTAGTAAATCCGATGATATTACATTATACAACCCCATAGACTATTATTTTTTTTATCCAAGTATTTAATTTTACCTCTTTACGTAATATGTATCCTTGTGGCCATTTGTATCCTTATTTAATGTGTAAGCATCATTCAAAGTCCAGGTACTTCTTTTGATTAAGTAGATGATAATTTGTATTTTTTGTATTTTATATCTTAACAAAATGTAGAAACATTCATTTGATTTTATATAAGAATATTTTCATAATATAAATCAAGAAGACAAATAGAATAAGGTTACATATAACAATAATTAATGATATGTTAATGTAGCAAGTTATTAAAATGATTGTTTTTATGCTAAAAAGAGGTTTTGTGAGTACAAAAGGATGAAAAAATCCGACATTTACATCGTACTTTTTATTAATAGAGCTAGGCTCAATACATTAATTAATTAATTAATTATTATTATCATTGGGTGGGTATATGTTTTCTTCCTGATTTTGTAAATTTTTTCTGGTTGTTTTTTTCTTGTAAGAATTAAATTTCCTAGGGCTTTTCTAGGAAACTTCAAAAAAATAAAAAATAAATCAAAACTATAATTGAATTTATATCAGAAATTACGAATCTTCTTTAAATATAACTTCAAAATTAATTTCCTAACAAATTCTTTATTTTTATTGATATATTTTACCCATAAAAAATATCAATTCCTAGTGAAAATAAGTCTATGTGTCCTGGTTTATTTAGCAATGAATTATTTGTAATAAACCATTTCATAAAAAACTTAAACTGGACATTCATAAAGAGATTGGGGTAATGTTTGTACTTCAAATAAATTCTGGTCATAGAATTTCAAGACAAATTGTGTGATTTCCAGGACATTTGCATATTTTTGACCATTTTTTTGACTTTATACAGGATTGGAAAATGTAAAAAAAGCGGAATAGATCATATTGGAAATACGATGTAATAACGGATCTTTTTATATTTTTGTTCTCACAAAACCTCTTTTTAACTCAAAAACTATAGTAATATATTTATATTACCTATATTTAAATCACTTTGTTGGACACAAAACCAATCGCTTTTTAGTCAACATGAAATAAAAAAATGATATTGTAATGTAAAGTAAAAAATGAGGTGGGGAGGTTTGTTGATGTAGTGAGTGATGAATTACAATTTACAATCACGATTGCCGTGTGGCAATGTATTCATAATATTCTAAAGCTATAGAAAAAAAAAAGAAGAAGAAGACTTTTTTCGATATCATTATGTTTTTGCTCATTTTCCCAAATTTTGAAAATGGAAAGTAAGAATCACTGAAGAAAAAATTTGTTTCAAGTTGATTATAGAGGGTTTCGATACTATTTTCTGAAAAACGGTGTTTTCTCTCTTGAAGCACATTGTGAGGAAATAAAGTTTGACTCAATTAGTTCCTTCCTTTCAATGTTTTATTTGCCAGTATATTATGGAATTATAAAGGATGACTCTCATTCTACTACAATAATTCATCAATTTTTGCTTTAATTGTATTACCTTTGGGCCAAGTTTTTCTGTTTCTAGCTTGCCCTAGCATTTCTCTTCCTCCTACGTCTATTTTTTTTTTTAAAAATGGGATCTTTCAATGTTGAATAAAATACGATTCTAATTATATCTTATAAATCAATTTTATCATCAACGGGTATTTTTACTTTATTTTGTATTCATCAATCATCAGCGTATTTTCCTTCACAACTTACCTACTTTTTAAGAAAAGGAGTTAACGTGCAATTTCGATTCTTGAAGACATAATTTTCATCTTTTTTTACCTCTCTGGTGCGTCTTAGCCTGCACCGTGGTAGCTTGTGCTATTCTCGCCTGAGCCACATTCTTCCACTTCAAGGATTAACCGGCTCACACCTCCCCACCTCCTTACTTCATCGTCCATCGAAGACGTATTCATATAGACACACTTTTTCTCTTTCTAATTTCTTGTTTTATATTCATCGATATTTTGTGAAGAAAATCATTCTTTAAAGACGAGTCATGTTCATTTATCTCTGTACATCTTACAAATTTCCGTAATGGGAAATAAATCTTATTTCTCCCAAATGCTCAATCTGTCTAAATAAAATTGCATGACATTTGTTTAAAGCTTGTTATCTCGACCCAAAATTTAAATTATATCAATAGCGAAATGATTTATTTTCATTTGAATACTTTAGAAAAAAGAATTAGTCGTTTAAACTCCCTTATTAATTGATAAATTATCATTTATCAATAATCTTTGTTCTGCCCTCTTCCTTCTAATTTCTGGCCTAGTCAATACATACAATAAACAATATAAACAATTTATAACTTCTTCCAATTTTGTCCTCGCTAAGATTTTTCTTTCTTTCTTCTTGTGCTATTTTATATGCTTAATTTTTTCCCTTCTTATTATTATTACTTTTTTAGATGAAAAATACAAGCAATATACAAGCAACGCCAATATTATTGTACATTAAGAAATTCAAAGAACAAAGGGAACTCCAAAACACCCAATAATTAATTAATGAAGGAGAATAAATATGTAATATTCTATGTAGAAATATATTTCAAAGCCAATAATGAGGTAGGGGGTGGGAAGACGACTTTAGGAGCCGGTTCCTATTTTGAGGTATTAACAAACAAGCCCTGCGAACGGTAGCTTCCATCCTCCCCCATCCAGCTCCGCTAGGACGGCGAAGCTACGGTCCCTCTACTTTTTTTTTTCATTGTTTTGATGACGTCTTCTCCCCGCAGCACTTACACAAATAAAAGAAACACCAAGGAGAGTCAGGCGGTTTTGGCTGCTTAGGAAGCACCCAGAGGAAGGAAAAAAAGAGGAGTTGAAATTTCATAGGACATTTTCCAAGATTTATATATACATACGTATATATTTCATTGGAGACAATGATCCACAAAGACATTCATATGTACTTTTATCTAAGAAAATTTGATTATTCTGGAAACCAAAAAATGGGCAAAAATGCTATATCATGGTGTTATTGTCTTATATATTGTACTTTGTTTCTTTTTTTTTTTTTTTTTTTTTTTTTGTCATTACTACTTTTTTATATATGATATATGTATGTAGATGAAAAATACAAGCAATGCCATATTATTGTACACCAGGGGATCCACTTTGATGCAGTCCAAGAAAAGATGTTTCGTGGTCTCAAGGCCTTGAGCACAAAACCTGGAGTGTCTCTCCTCTTTTCTCTCACTCCATTTGTTAACGAAGAGGGATGAAGTTTCCAAGAACGTCTCCATCGGGGTACATCCTAAACGGACTAAGTGCTCTGGGCGATCTTCCAAAAAGCTGTTTTGGTGCACTCTTTGAATTTTGGAAAGTGGTAAGGTATTGAGGGCAACATAAAAGGGTGCTGGGGGATCCATGACCTCCTCCCATGACTGTCTTATAATTTTCTTTATTTTTCTGAATTGTAGGAACGTGCACGGATTATTCCCAACCACATCTCTGAGAACTTGGCCTATATATTATCAATAAATAAAAATTGTACTTTGTTTTCTTTTTCAGATACCAAAAGTATAACATACTAAAAATTCCAATCCCTGGAAGATAATCACATAGTACAGCCTTCATTAAGTGTGAATATTAACTGCAATGAGTAAGAAAAATTTCGTTTGTTATGAACAATCCGGAGTAGTACTGCTTTTCATTAAAAGTTTTTCAAGAGATAACTAAAACATTGAATGTATATATTATATTTCTCTTTTAAATAAAACTAAAAGTCTTGTGAATGGAAGGCTTTTAATTCATATTCATTATGTTTTATGTTAAAAAATGAATAAGAATCCTCCGAACTCGTTCTTTTTTAGGGTTCATTATATCTTTGAATCAATTTTTAAAAACAACCTCCTTGGCCTTGAAAGTCGGTCATCTTGGAGAAGGCTCAATAAAAACAAAAAGCCTCACTCTTCAAAATATTCTTTCTTTACTGACATAGTTATTTTTAGTAATACCTATATGGCTGCCTTGGCTTTAAAAGATCGTTCAGTCTCCAAAATCCCCACCTATAAAGAAAAAGATAAACATCCAGGGGAAAAGTAACCATCATCAAATGGAAGCAACATGAAGGTATCTAAAGTTCTTGTTGTGATCATTTAAACAAAGGGGGAAACGTTGGGCAACTTCATTTTAAATGTTGTTCTTCGTGACTCATTCTGGGTAGTTTATTTTGCATTTTAAATGATCCAAGTTATAATTAATATTCCATGATATAGATATATGCATATATTACGTTTGAAAATAAAAACTTGGGCGTAAGATGACGTTATACAAACATTCATTTACCCTTCAACTCAGATTAATATTGAAAACAAGGTTTTAGAGAGATGCCATTGAACCAAAAGTTGTAGATATTACTTTAATAGAATAAGATTTTTTTCAATTTTTAAAATCGGTTCATAAGTTTTGAATTTATGGCAACTTTTGCTAAATTTTCAAAATTTGTCCAACTCTAATATTAGAGTTCCAAAAAGTTTATGAAATCAAAAATCATAGAACAATAATTGTTGAGTTCAGATCTGCCTTTAATTTAAAAATCAATTCGTTAGTAATTGCGATGGTGTTTTTTTCATGCTTTACAACCAGTGGTTGTTAATTTATTAATAAGAACAGTAAGAAAGGAAAAAAATTATTAGATATTTAAGTCAAAAGTAATGGAAACAAAAGTTTCCCTAATATAGACAATCCTAATGAGCAACACTAATAATTAATTATAAGCTTAATTATACATGTAAATCGTTCTTTGATGAAACTTTGCACCTATCAATCAAGTTCATTTCAACTTGTACTCCTACTCCTATTTCTGGGATACTTTTCTGTCCCGTAATTTCATTTTTAACCAAGAAATAACTCAATTCAATGGAGATGTCCACCACCTATTGAACCCAAACTGAATTGATTTGCCTTGGATATATTGTTTTGCAGAATGCTTTTCCAAATAGGGGATCATAATTTCATGAATCCTCCAATTCTTCGTCTGAAGATAATTCAGTAGGAGCTTTAGCTATCCGATGATATGAACAAAAAAAATGAAATATTTTAAAACATAAAACTTTCATCAATTTTGTAGAATTAAAAGTTAATTTTCTATGTATAATTAATTTATACATATTTACTTTAGAAGTAACAAAATATATGTATAATTTTTTTTTTTTTTTTAAACTGATTTTGAAATGTGAAAGCAACTTTTTGGACGAGCATTTTTTTGTAATGTATATAATGCGACTTTTCATTGTTTTTTCTGTAACTTATATAATTGAAATTATTAAATTTTTGCTTAAATATATATTTTACAATAGTCATAAATTTAGTGATTTTATAATTTTATATTAATTATGTAGGTCTAACTTCCTCCTGTTTTTAATATACTAGAGATAGATATGATTTACAAAATATTAATTTCAAGGTATTTTGAATTGATCCAATACTGATAATTTGTGTTTTTTATATTGTCAAAACCCATTTTTTATTTTTTTACACATAACATCAATCAACCTTAATTTTTAAAATTAATATTTTCTTAAAAACCTCAATTTCAAAATCCAAAAATATATATATTACAATGTCAGAATCTAAAATTTCTAAAATAAAAAATTTTTTATTTCTAAAATAAATTTAAATTTCGAATATCGATGTGAACATGTTTAGATTTACGACAGGGATTTCAATTCTTCGTGCGTCAATGTGGACAACTCCAAATTCCTTGTTTCCTACTATGACAAAACTTCCGTTCATCAGAATTGTCATTGCCTCTAAGGACTTCTTCAAATCTATGGTCCTACAAATGCTCTAATGGTCAACTTAAACCATAAGAAGTATTAAGTGTTAGAAATTAAAGCTATGATTCTATAAAAAATGTTAATTATATTAACTGTATGATTTAAGATTTTTGGGATGTTTCCCTGGATTCCTCCACTACTGAGATAATTTCATTATGGTCATTGTATATCTACAATTTTGTTGGAGTCCGAGTTCCATCTGATGATTATCGTCTCCCTCATCTCCTTCATTGTATTGAGAACCCTCAGGGCTTCACGGTTTACGATAGGAATAATTATGCATTTAAAGAACTTGTTCTCGTGGATTATGGATTCTGTTGACATTTTCTTCAGGTACATGTATCCCTTGTTCGTCTCAATCACATACAGACATGTACTTTTGAGTGATTCAAGTGTAATAACATAACATGAGGGTAGAAATGTTCTTTACTTTCAAATGCATGAAATGGACTGACTAACTCAATGTTGAGTTGGACATTGAAGGAAACAAGTGTTTTGGTCTTATTAGTGATATTACGTTCCTTGAATAAATCTTTAATATTTATCTCGTGATTATGACTTTGAACGTGTTGTATAATTTTTAACTTTCTCAAGGTTTCTGTCCTAAATTCATTTAGACGTCATTTCACTAACCTAGGATCTTTCTTATAATTTTAATGTTTTTTATCTCTATTATCAACGATCAAGAATTTTATTCTTTCTGAATGAATTTATTAAATTGTGAATCATTTATTAATTTTGTAATTGCCATTAAACGTTTTCAATATATACATACATATATATGATTTTTCTTTCACTAATTAAATTATCGGCATCCGTCACAACATTTACATTTGAGGCTTAATCTTACTTACAGTTGAAATTATTTTGTTCTAATTTGAGTTTCTATATCTCTATATATATTACATGTATGTATAGTTTAAGCATATATTTCGTATCAAATTCATTAAAAGTCTTAATCACATTCTATTTTACTGTTTCAATTTAGTAATGAATAAAAAAAATATGTATTGATTTAATGCATTTATGCTTATTGGAGTAATTTTAGAGTCAATTTTAAGCTTTATAATTGGCACTTTACAAGACGTTTGATAACGTCAAATTTTAAGCCATACAATTCCATTTTTTTCATTTTTAAATTGCCAGCAGCTACATAGCAAAAATTGCCATGAGGGACTTGAATTTCCATATAGATGATGTTGTTTTATTGATGGCTTTGAGTAGACCAATCCATACTACAATCATAAAAACCATGCCCAATAAACGGGAAACTCTAATGACTAAATTACTATGGAAGGGAGGGAACTTTTGTTGGGGGTGAGACGTTCCTATGGCACTAATGATTAAAAAACCTTTATTAAAATCAGCTGTCTTTTATATCATATAGAATGGAAAAAATATATACAAGGGAAGTGAACTTTCTATTAAATTTAAAATAGGTAGCATTCATTCAGGGAAAATTTGACTACTATAGGTTGATACATATATTACTATAATTCCAATATGCATTTTTAACTAAATTTGCCGCAAATTAGGCAGAAGTTTTTTAATTATGTTTTTTTTAGAGGGAGATGACTTCTTCCTTCACAACAATCTAACTATTTCAAAAAAGGAAAAAGAGCATCTCTAACCATTTTTTCTTTTCAAATCATTCAAATGTATAATTTTTTTCTCCACAAAGTTAAAACCCCTAAATATGTATTTGTTCATATTAAACAAATAGGTACGACATTTTTTTATATTTAAATTAGCTGGATACTTGTCATCCACTGCGGTATAAATATTCGCAATAAAACTGAATGTAGATTTTTTATATATATAAAAGAAATAATAATACACTTAAGTACTCTATTAGATTAGATTTATCTAAATTAACAGTTAAAAAAATGCATTGTTAAAATACATAACACTACTTCATTCCTTCACAAATTTTAGTTGTTGTATTAAGAACAGAGTATATGTTAAGTTTTATTATTGTAACAAGGAGCAATTTGCTGTGTTTAACAAAAAAATAAATAAATTCACATAAATTCTATGTAGGCCTTAAATCTCTGTTTGTTTGTTTGTTTTTTTGACTTCTTACAAATTATTTCACATAATACATACATTCATAGTTTATATACCTGACTAGTCATTCCATTCTTTAAGGAGATCTTTTGTTAAGAAATATACATGTAAGGAAGAAGAAAGAAAGAAAAAAAAGAAGGCTCCAAAGGAATTAATGGAGCTTATATTACGTCAGAAAAATATGACTGATTACTTTCAATTACGTGTACATAAACGCATTCTTAACTAAGGTTTTTCCTATATCTGATTATTTTCTTTTTTTTTCTTTTAATTCTTTCTTCATTTCAACTACATATTTCTTTAAACAAAAAATATATTTTACTTAACACTATATACGTTTGAGGGAAGAGAGAGACAGAAATTTTCGAGGTCCATGTACTTATTTATCTCTATATAGAGTACCTACCTATACTGTAGATCTTAAATATGAAGGAAAATCTTGAGATTAGTATAAATTTTTTTATTAATTAGTTAGCAACTTCTTAAAACCATTACACATTTATGCTATAAAAAAGTATTGAGTTCCACTTGGAAAGAAAAAATGGCTACAGTCCAAGTCCTTGTAATAATTATTAGTATTTCAAACTGTATTTTGAGCCCAATATTTTTATACCAGAGTTATTATAAAAAATTATAAAAAGTAATAATAAAATCCATATCTGTCAAAAAGGACAGGCAATATATTATTAAATATATCAATTAAATAATACATACACAGTACTGAGAGTTACTATATTATTCAAATAAAAGTAATTGGAAGGCAACAATCAAATTCAGTTAGTCAGTTATTATTACATGTACTCTTCTGCTTAATGATAAAGCAGGAGTTAAAGGAGGAATTAATTTCAATAACAGCTATCACAACATGTTTTATCGTCCATACGGCACCTCAAATTATTGATATTGACACAGTAATCCTGTTATTTATTGATGAAATTATGAGATGAATTGTGTACGTTGAGAAGGGATTGTCCATTCAAGCTACGGATCCGAGTAAAGAGTGGAGTAGATTTCCACTCAGAAGCATTATCCTCATCAAAATCCTATAATTCTTGGGGGTGGAATCTTATAAAACAAATATTTATAGGAAAATCTACTTCAATAGAACAGAGAAATAAATATATACTTGATATACGAAAGGAAAAAAACCTTATATACAATCATTTTACAAATAGTAAAATGTTTCTAATGTTAAAATATAGAAAACACGGAATATCACCATTTCATCAAAAGAAATACTTATGCTTACACAAAAAATAAGGATTTAAAACAAAATTATATAAAGGGTTGAATACTACCAATTACAATATCAGAAAAAGCACAAGTAGACATCTATGCATAGGAAACGTAGAAAAAAGTGTAAGGGAGGAATGATGGTAACATATAAACATAAGAAAATTCTTATTTCTTCGCATCTTGGAGTCTCGACGAGAATTCTTCTTTTTACTCATTATAACTCAATTTGATCATTTTTTGTTCATTTTATTATTTTCGAGTAATTTTGTTTTACTGATTGTTTTACTATACTCCACGTTTAATTGTAAGCTCATTCATTTTAAGTGTTTTCGAGATTCAGAAAAGTGATAATTGTTAATAACATTATTACATTTGGGTTACTTATTATTTATTTCTTATAACTCATATAGTAATATTTTCCAAACTTCGATTTTGTTATTAGCACAGGCCCGGCCCGTTATTCTTTTAATAACATTATCATTTATCACAAATACTTCTCCCACAATCAATCGCGCGACCCGGGGGGGAAGGGGTCGCGCGATTCATTTCCCCTCTTTCATTTCATTTCCTTTCATTGAATACTTTATATAAGAGAACGACTTCCTTCTTCCTTTTTTTATTGTTTTCGGGAAGACAATAATAATAACAAACTCTTTGTTTTATAAATCATTCAGCTAGAGTTCTTTTACACTTATTTATTTATTCTTCCTTTTTGCTTTAGAGAAAACAAAAAGTTTTTTAATAAGTACTCTCTGATTCATAGTAATGGTTATAAAATATAAACCACTTGTCAGAATACTATTTATCTCATTTAATTACATATTGATTACGGATTTTTAAGCTATACCTACTTGGTTCTTATTTGCTTTTAAGTTATCAAAAATCATCTCACTTTTTATAAGTATAATTTTTAATTAGCAACGGATATTTGATGCATGTGGAAATGAGCAAAGATGGCATCATGAGCTCTAATCTAATGATAACTAATTCAACATTAATTAATATTAAACAAGTTATATACCCAATACTGAATTCATTAATAATATAGAAAAAAAATTAAACTAAAATGAAGAGAACTGTAAGTTTTCTAATTTGTATAGTTTCAATTGTACGCAATTTTTCACTGCAATCCCTGTTATCTTACGAAAAGTTTTTGGACGTGAGAGATACTAAATATTATTGAAGGTTTTAGAATCTTTTGGACAATCACGAGATGAGTGCAGAATCTATAGTTTTCCCCGACTATGAATCTTCAGAAGATGACATGATGGATTACAACTCTTCCTCCTCCTCTGGAGGATTCAAGCAGTAAAGAGGCTGAATGTGATTATTCCGAGAGTGATGGCAGTTGCATCTATAGCCAGGATGAAGCCGAGACTCCATCTATATTCAGTGCTTTTAAAAGGAGTAACTAGACTAACTTGGTTAAGACCTAGACATTCATTCAGATGAGAAACCTTATAATTTTACATTTTTTAATCATGATTTGATTGTGAATATCTTTGAACCATATACATATATACTTATTTACTTATGAAATAAAGGGATTTATTTATTTAAAATAATTGTAGTTAATGTCATTGCATTTTATTTAACATTTTTGTATAATACTTGTGAGATTACTTAGATATAGTAGTTTTGCTCAACAAATTATTTCAATGCACGAATTCAATATGCTGGGCGCTTAAGAAATGTTGTAACTAGAGCTGAACTTTTGAATAATCTTGATGGACTTGGATCTTTGCTATTATAACTGTCAAGTGGATAATTGATTAAGGGAATAGAATTACCACTGCTTATTTTATAGTTTGCATTTTCAGTAGATAAAGTATAAAATAAAAGCCCCAATACAAAGAGATTTTATGTTTTTGCATGTTATTCATGTCATAAGTTATGTATGTACATGTAAGAATTGTCTTAGGGCTGCAACACTTTGATACAGATATGAAATTAAGTTATGAAGAAAACCAATTTTGTATGATCAAATGATGCTGTCATAAGTTGAGAGTTACGAACCCATCTATAAATTTTTTGAAGTACTTTTTAATAAATGGAAAAATCATTTTAAGTCTGAGTAGGGGGTTGGGACAATCTCTTTTGCTTGCACTCTAATAGTACAAACAGTTTTAAAATGACTCAATGTGATATTCATAAATTTTATTTGTTTTAATAAAAAAAAATTGTTTACTGCATAATAAAGACCTGTCTTTTCAAAAAGTCAGCAATTTGTTGATAGTTCGACTACTTCAAAAACAGAAAAACAGGAAAATTAGTTTAAAATTTATTTTAAATAAAAATATTTAACACTTAAAAAGTCATTAAAAGTCCATTGAATCTATAAGTAGAAGGGGATATTTTGCCCTAGGACATAAATACAAACAGGAGTGAGTTTTCATTAAAAATTAATTTGTCATATTTCCATTTTCTCAAAAGATTGAGCAAACATTTTTCTTGAGTCTTTTTTACAAGAAATTTTTGCTTTGAATAGGTTTTCCTTGTCTTCCAAATCTCTTTTATAACATTTAGAATCATTGAACTTCCTATTCGAAGGTGTATTGATTTTCAATTGTGTATTATGATGAATGTCTGAGTTTAAAATGTCCCTGATTCGGTTCCATTTATTCATGCCACATTTTGGTATTATATCGTCGGTGAAGTAAATATAATGTGATTTTGATAAAGTGTTGTATTTTTGAATTTCATCTGCAATACTTAAGTCATCAAAGAACAAATTAATATCCACTCAGATCCTCTTGAATTGAAGGTTGACTCTCATCTGAGTCATCTTTATGTTCTTAATTATCGTGTATTGAAACAAAAACACTTTGATCATCTCCAAAAAGATCTGAGCCAAAATTCTCAAATCCAGCAGAATTATTTTCCTTTTCGGAGGTAAGTGTCGAATTCATCCTCCGATTGTCGGAATCTTTCCTCATAAAAATATGATTGTATCTGTATTCTAATTCATTTAAACAATAAATTTCTTATAGTTCCATATTAATTTTATTAGAATCGTTGGAGAATATGATTTCATGTTCGTCTCAAATTCTGGTATTTTTTTGCTCAAAAATGTAGAGTGAAATAGAACGTGCAACACACAAACAAAAAATGAAAGGAATGAACTCAGTCAAATTATAACTTTATTTGGTTCCACTTTTTGTTAAATCTACAAACGAAGTGAATGACCATTCATTTATAAAATCAATAACTGATTTTAACGTTGTATTTGAAGTCTAGCAACCTAGAAACTAGAATTGCCATTTTTGGGATAAAGAAAATATGGAATTGTGTGTTGTTGATGCTCGAGGATAAATTTAAGAATGTAGCCTCAGTTGGGGTTGATAGTTTTGCAATTCTTCTCTACTGATTCATAGAAACTTGTAGAGGGAAAACCGTTTTTAATCCACGATTTGTTCATAAAAGTAGGTACACTTGAATCTAGAGAACTGTGATTTGGAGACCTATCTTGAAACAAGGAATAAAAAGGGATTCTCACTCGAATCCAAATTCATACACAATGATTCCTCGTCTAAGATGGAAACAATTTCTTCTGGATGAATGGTCTGGCTCTTTTCAAAATTCAAATTAGCTGGAAAATGATTGAAATCAATTATTACACGAATACAATTATCAAATCTCATAAGGGAGAAATATTACACAGCAAGAATAAACCCAAAAATATTGAATTCAGAGAAGAAATGTCTGTAGCATGGAAGCATAGATGGACACTCAAAGGGACTGAATGGTTCGACTTTAAACTGTAAGAATAAAAACACTCTTAAAACAATGACTCCTGAACTCGTTTAAATAGGCCTGAAGATGCTTCAGGTCTATAACAGTTCAATGTTCCAATAGACATGTGAAGCTTTCTAATAACTTCTTTTGTGATGAAGAAGCAATCTCATAGTGATAAAATAAGCTTTACATATAATTTTAAATTTGTTTAAAAAGAATGAATTTGAAGAACAAAAAAACTCACTCAAATTGATTACTATGTCTATACAAGTATTTATACGACATAGTCCATCACAACAGTTTGGAAAACAAGCAATGTTTGCTGCGTTCAATATCATATCCGTTCTCGATATATAATGTTACGGGCCAGGAGATGTTGGAACTCATATCGTTATTTATATTGACTAATAACAGTATATATTGATATAAAGTTATTAATTAATTATTGTAGCCGTTATGACTGTAACTCTCTTTTTTTATCCATCGTCAATTTGAAAGACCATACGTTCAAAGGAAGCACAGTGATGTTAAAAAAAATGAAGTACAATTTTGAAATCCTACCGAATACAAAAGGAGCACTCATTTTTTTCTTTGACCCTTGTTGGAGAGGAATGGAAAGATAATTTCAACTTTATTCAGGAGTCATTGGGAAGTGAGATCTCAGGGGAATTATGGTCAATAATGTCATTGTAAAGAATTTATGAAATCCCTGGTACAAGAAAGTGATGAGATCCGTGTTTATTAAAGTCGTTCACATATATGTATGTATATAAAGATATGGACCTAATGACTCAAGTTTACTAATCTGATGAAACTGCAGGCTTACTTGTCCAAATAAAAAGTAGCTTTAAATAAAATAACTTTGGTAAACTTAATGTAATTATTGTTTGATGGTGTTAACTATGCTTTTTGTCATGATTATTATAATTTATAAATATTATCTATAATATATTACAAAGATGATCTTTCGATATATATTTAATTTATTGTTTCTTATTTTTATTGGTAAAATCATCACAAGGAATTTCGTACAAAACTGGAATTTGATGGAATCCCTATTTTTCAGTTTTACTTTACAGACTAGAAGGCGTTTTTGTGAAAAAGTATTTGTTTTCCCGCAAAATTTTTTGTTTGTATGACCATAAGTTCGTGTGTTGTATATTCCTGTAACTTACTGTATGTATATTTATAAGAGTACTAATTGATAGCAAATGAGCTTTGAACTTTAACTTTTTTCAAGATCTTATCTTCTAAGTCTATGAGATTGCAGAGCTGGGGTTCGAATGAGTCATCTTATGCCTTATAAAATTTAAAAAAGTATGTGTATATTTTTGTTTCTGTGAGAAACGTGAGGTTGTGGAATGCTTTATTTCATGGCTTTGTTTCATGCGGAGGAGAGTTGGCTATAGTGGTAGTACCACTTCTGTTATCTCCATCAACTTGGAAACCCTATTCCAATCCAAATGCATTCGGAAGTAATGAAATTGAATTCCTCACATTTTAAAACAATATCTGAGTAGAATTCGAAAACCCCTGAATAATTAATAGGAGATCTTCGAGTGGGGATTTTGTTGTCGAGGATTCCTTACCACACACAGACATTTCTCCATTGATAAGCGTTGATCCTGGATTATATTCTCAAAATAATTTTATTTTAATTTATGAATTTTGCCTTATGAGTTCTAGCGCCTCTCACTTTCTCTTTCTGTGTCTCTCTTGTCAATTTCTTATTTGATTATAATCAAATAAAAATATGAAATTTTCAAAAAAGTTGCCAATTTTCTGAACTTTAAAAGCATGGAGTAGCCTTTAAATGTTGAAAATTCTTCAATTGGTTTGTTGATCAATAGGACAATATCAAAAAATTGAAAATTAAAAATTTATGGATTGGCACCATAGCGTTTATTTTGTTATACAAGATGTGAAAGAATTAATCAGTATGATTAAATTGTGTATTTGTAGTAGATCAACTGTATTATGGTGGTTGTTTTTTTTTTGTTTGAAAGCTTTAAAACCCTTTTGAACACGAAAGATGATGAGATCTGTATTTAATGAAGTCATGTGTATATTAAATAATATAAACCAACTAGAGAAAAGATTAAGTGCCCTTGGTGATGCAATTTGACACCTAGAACAAGTATTTTTTGTTGAGAATAAAATGTCTTCAATTCAATTATGAATTTAGCTAATTATGTGTTCTTACAAAATTCGTTGTGGGGGCTACACAAAAAAAGAACACCAAAAAAATTAAATTAGACCCATCCTCAAACCCTCATAAGTTTTTAATAACTTGAAATTTCACTATTCAATTTTGTAATTTTGCATATCTTGTATATAGAAACATTTATTCCAAATTTGATTGAAATCTGAGGTGATAGATGTCAAAACTTAATTTATAATGGCTAGTTGCATTAACAATTTAAGGAGGAGTATAATAAACATCTGTAAAAGTCTCTTTGTTTCGAACATCAACTTTATATTACAATTGTATAATAGGATGCCGATTTAAAGAAAAATCAATCATTTATGTCGACTTTTCTTTGAGATATATTGGACAATGATCCATTTTGAGGTGTGAAAGTAACTTTTTGGAAGAGTCTTCTTTTGTAATGTATGTATAATGTGACTTTTTCATTGTTTTTGACGTAATCTATGTAATTGGAATTATTATTCTTTGCTTTTAATTAATAGATTAATTAATGATTCGTTCTTAGTTCGAACAGGGCTTCAAGGAACCCGTCTCATAACTTATTGACTTATTTATTTTTGAATTATGAGTCATAACAATAATTATGTGAAACATTGTTATTACTTCATAGATTCAAGATACAATCATTAATTAATGTAGATTTAAATTATCATTTAAGAATCAAGATATGAGAGCTATCCTAGAACGACCATCCTAATGAAGATGTCCTTGAGCTGCTGGAGGACCTCTTCAAAGGGATTCCTCTTTTACAAAGAGGGGCAAATGGAAAAGGATCTTTTCAAAGCATTCTCCATGAATAAGTTTGTGTCTTACGAATTCAAAGGCACTTCTATTTAAGCCGAATCAAGACCCTCTTTGGCCTCCTAGGGAAAGGTCCGAAGGTCGACTTTGTGAAGGTAGCATTTGTTATGGGCCTACATTCACATGCAAGTGCTCAAATTCAGGCGGCACCAAAAGCAGACTTCATGTCTATGTCTGAAGTGTTGGGTATAGCAAATAGCAACAAAAAAAAAGACTAAATGAAGATCAATGTCCTTTTTGACTGCCTCCACGATATTTGTTCTCGTAGCTTTTGCTATAATGGAGTCGGCTTTAAAGTATCTTGGAGATAGAGTTCTAAGTGCTACCATCATTATATTTTTCACTTTCGGTCTTAGGGGATTGGCTGCGTCACATTTGCAAAAGAGGTGGAAGGACGTCTCCTCAAAAGTTCTTTTCTATCCTCCTTGTTGATAGGACAAAAAGGCTATCATTTATTTCATCTTTATTCATAGTTATTATCAATTTATATATTTACGTCTGGTTGAACTGTAGACACATACATTTTCTAATGCAACACAATTAATTGTTGATTCTGGTTTTTAAATAATAGCCTGACCCAAATTTACTCTTCACCTGCACATATGTTACTTATGAATTATGATTGATGTTTCAATGAGGGGTTTTCGTTCTCTAGTTTATTTATCAATTCTGAAGAGTCATTATCACATTGGAATGAGAAGAGGAGCCCCCGTCTCCCATTCTTCTCCTCCAAAGCGTTTTACTTTTCGATTTAAAATAATATTTTTGTCCCGAGTGGCTAAAAACGGTTGAAAAGGGTCAATTTTTTGCCAAGAGGAACGATTTGACTATGTAAGTCCTTGATTTCCTATAAATCTTTAATGACGAAATGAGTTGAAAGATGTGTAAAAAGTAGAGGAAAGTCTCAACTACACTCGATGGACTATATGATGATGCAAAATATCAGGAGAAACATGGACAGTGATGAGTTTTGTAATTCAGTAGTTAAAGCCTTGCTGACGAATGTGATGAGATCTACTAGTATAAGTAATATTAAATTAAATTAAATTATATCATTCATTATTAAATAAAAATTGTGCTTCGTTTTATTTTTCAGATAATATGGAAGATTATCACTTAGTACAGCCCTAGTACAGAAGATTAATTGCAATGAGCAAGAAAAATCCCGTTTCTTATGAATAATCCACAGCAGTACTGCTTTTCATTAAAATCTCTTTCAAGAGATAATTTTAAACATTGAAAGTATATATTATATTTCTCTTTTAAATAAAACTAAGTCTTCTGAATTTGTATTTTCTATTCATATTTATTTTGTTTTGGTTTAATCTGTTTTATGTTTAAAATGAATAAGGACAATCCGAACATTTTACGGTTGATTATTAGGCCCTTATGTTTCTGAATGAATTTTAACAAACATAGAATTCTCCATGGCGTCCCTCCAGGAGGCTTCAAAGACAACGATCCTCCCATCAGCCATTTTTTACTGGCAAATAGTAGGGTTTATGTCTTCTAAAATAAAGAAAAAGAGTTAAATTTATATCAATTGATTACTATGAAGCAAATATTAACCACAGTTGTGTAAGCAAAGGTGCCATATTGATCATTATCAGTTGTTGTCTGTAACATAAGTAAAATTATAATACAAATCTTCGACAAAATGAATTATTACTTACTTCAGGTTGATAAGAAGCTGAATTTCTCGTAACAAAATCCTTTTAATCCTGATTAAAATTATTAGGTGATTCTAATTAACTTTTGTAATAAATAGTATTTACAATTTTACTCAAGAATTCTTAAATCAATTTCTTGATTTCTATTCACTCGTAGTAAGTGTTTCGAGCCCTTTGGAAAGGTGATAGGTGATTCTAGCACGGATCGTTTGATACTTACGGATCTCAACCAAGTTCCTCATGTCTTGCAAAGGTTCCCTACTTCATATCCTAAAGACGTTTTGACTATCTCCTCTCAAGGTTAACACCAAAATGTGTAGTGTTCGACCAAGTGAATACAGCTCTGGTTGCTCTTAAGAAAGACAATCCGGGTTGTTTCTTTCAGTCAACCCTTACACAGAACAAAGGCCGAGCTAAATGATATGTAATTCTAAATATATCTACTCCTGGGCCTTTTGACTGTCTCCTAGTATTATATGGTTTAATATATTCTTCTATAATGCCAAGCATTTCCTCCAGGGAAAAACTTTTCTAGGTCTTGTGAGCTTACTACTCACAGTAAATAGGTGAACTGAGTGAAACAGAAAGTTATTTTGTAGTTGCATGACGTAATGTAATAGGATTTATATTATAAAACTATTACGCCATTGCAATGAACTGTCTATTTAAAAATAAATACTTTGTTGATGAATATTTGGGCGTAAGATGACATCATACAAACACTACTTCACCTTTCAACTCTGGATACCATTGAAAACACAGTTTTAGAAAGGTGTCATTGAACCAAAAGTTGTAGATATTACTTTAATAAAATAAGATTTTTTTCAATTTTTAAAATCGGTTCATAAGTGAAAAATTTAAAGGAAGATCCTAGGTTAGTGAAATGACGTCTAAATGAATTTGGGGCAAAAGCCTTGAGTAAACTAAACATTAAAGAACACGTTCAAAGTCCTAATCAAGAGATACATATTAAAGATTTATTCAAGGAACGTAATTGAAGACAATTCTGATACTTTTAATTTCATCACTAATAAGACCAAGGCACTTGTTTCCTTCAATGTCCAACTCAACTTTGAGTTAGTCAGTCCATTTCATGTTCTATATTGAAAAATCCGATCCTTCAGTCTACGGCATTTGAAAGTAAAGAATATTTCCAGCCTCCCTCATGTCATGTTAATACTCTTGAATCACTCAAAAGTAAATGTCTGCATGTGATTCAGAGGAACAAGGGATACGTGTAACTGAAGAAAATGTCGACAAGTTCTTTCAATGCATAATTATTCCTATCGTCAACTGTGAAGCCTTGAGGATGCTCAATACGATGAAGGGTATGAGGGATTCGATGATCATCAGATGGAACTCGGACTCCAACAAAATTGGAGATCGACAATGGCCAAAATGAAATTATCTGCACATCAGGCTCATGATGATTTTCTCCGTCTCATCGTTGATCTTATGACTCTTGCTGCTCTTTGGGGTGCCTTGAGAAGAGTCCATCCTCATGGAGCTCTCCTGCTCTTGGTGCCTCTTCTGTGCAATGAACTCTTTGTTATATTCACAATGCTCTAGGGTTTAATTTTCCACTTGAATCGAAGCTAATGCTCGAGTTCGGCATCACATCCATCCCATCCGACTCCCACTCTTGGCAGTCACGAAGAGCGAAGCACAGAGACGTCCTTGGGTCCAAGCCAGAGCTGCGCCATTTCAAGTCCCGTCAGAAGTATGTACTGAAAATAGAACATTATTTTGATGACGTCACAGCACTTACACAAATAAAAGAAACACCAAGGAGAGTCAGGCGGTTTTGGCTGCTTAGGAAGCACTCAGAGGAAGGAAAAAAAGAGGAGTTGAAATTTCATAGGACATTTGTAATGGAATATTATCCATTGTTTAAATAATAAATAGCTCAATTGTTTCATGTAGTACATTAATTATTATCAACGGGTAAATTTGTTTTAAAAAAAAGTTACTTACATTAAAAAAAAAAGAAAAAAAAATCATTAACTTTTTTTTTTATTGAAGATAAAATATTAGAATCGATGGATCTTAAAACTATAACAAAAAGAATTTTTGATAACAACTAAAAAAAAAACCCAAAGAAACATGATTTTTTTTTTCTCTCTCTCTCTTTCTTTTACGTCTTCTCTCTTTCCTTCATCCTAATTGCCTATGTTGCTGTCAATCTTATGAAGGAATCTCTCTCTATGTATCCACAAAACATATTTACGTCCAATGTACAAAAGAAAGTCACCAATCAGTGAGAGACTAATAAGTAGTATCATTTCTGCTCCTCTCAGTCATTATTCCTTAATCTTACTCTAGGTGTTGATTAAGACGACTTAATAATATATATTCATTTGGCAAGTTTAATAAATTTGTTCGAAAAAAGTGTATTTAATTCAAATTTGAATAAATACTTGACAGGATATACAAACAGCATAGAGCCATAGAAAAGGTCCTCATCTATTTATATATTTACTATTTTTCAAAAAGGGAATCAATGAACTCACCACTCCTGGTTTGAGGGTTAGATATTATGTTGTGTAGGATTTCGGATAGATTTAGAATTTACTCTCTGTACTTTTTATAGTGACGGACAGAGTTCTTATCCGATGAGAGTTTTCTTTCTTTTCTTTTTCAAGGTGCCATTTGGAAATATATATATATAATAAAAAATCACACTTAATAATGTCTTTCCAATTTTTAATCCATGTTCTCACAAAACCTCTTTTTAACTCAAAAACTATAGTAATATATTTATATTACCTATATTTAAATCACTTTGCAGGACACAAAACCAATTGCTTTTTAGTCAACATGAAATAAAAAAATGATATTGTAATGAAAAGTAAAAAATGACAACGTTATATTTAAACTATTAATGTTAAATATTTTTTTAATTAGTATGCAATACAAAGTTAATCATTATTGTCTTATATCTAAAACGTAAGAATATTTCTCATTAAGACTAGTCGACTTTAAAACATATATAAAATTTATTTATTTGTTGATGTAGTGAGTGATGAATTACAATCACGATTGCCACTGGCAATGTATTCATAATATTCTAAAGCTATAGAAAAAAAGAAGAAGAAGAAGACTTTTTTCGATATCATTATGTTTTTGCTCATTTTCCCATGTTTTGAAAATGGAAAGTAAGAATCACTGAAGAAAAAATTTGTTTCAAGTTGATTATAGAGGGTTTCGATACTATTTTCTGAAAAACGGTGTTTTCCCTCTTAAAGCACATTGTGAGGAAATAAAGTTTGACTCAATTAGTTCCTTCCTTTCAATGTTTTATTTGCCAGTATATTAAATGGAATAATAAAGGATGACTCTCATTCTACTACAATAATTCATCAATTTTTGTTTTAATTGTATTACCTTTGAGCCAAGTTTTTCTGTTTCTAGCTTGCCCTAGCATTTCTCTTCCTCCTACGTCTATTTTTTTTTTAAAAATGGGATCTTTCAATGTTGAATAAAATACGATTCTAATTATATCTTATAAATCAATTTTATCATCAACGGGTATTTTTACTTTATTTTGTATTCATCAATCATCAGCGTATTTTCCTTCACAACTTACCTACTTTTTAAGAAAAGGAGTTAACGTGCAATTTCGATTCTTGAAGACATAATTTTCATCTTTTTTTACCTCTCTGGTGCGTCTTAGCCTGCACTGTGGTAGCTTGTGCTATTCTCGCCTGAGCTACATTCTTCCACTTCAGGGATTAACCGGCCTACACCTCCCCACCTCCTTCCTTCTTCCAAGACGCATATAGACGCACCTTTTCTTTTTCTAATTTGATTAACCGGCTCACACCTCCCCACCTCCTTACTTCATCGTCCATCGAAGACGTATTCATATAGACACACTTTTTCTCTTTCTAATTTCTTGTATTATATTCAACGATATTTTGTGAAGAAAATCATTCTTTAAAGACGAGTCATGTTCATTTATCTCTGTACATCTTACAAATTTCCGTAATGGGAAATAAATCTTATTTCTCCCAAATGCTCAATCTGTCTAAATAAAATTGCATGACATTTGTTTAAAGCTTGTTATCTCGACCCAAAATTTAAATCATATCAATAGCGAAATGATTTATTTTCATTTGAATACTTTAGAAAAAAGAATTAGTCGTTTAAACTCCCTTATTAATTGATAAATTATCATTTATCAATAATCTTTGTTCTGCCCTCTTCCTTCTAATTTCTGGCCTAGTCAATACATACAATAAACAATATAAACAATTTATAACTTCTTCCAATTTTGTCCTCGCTAAGATTTTTCTTTCTTTCTTCTTGTGCTATTTTATATGCTTAATTTTTTCCCTTCTTATTATTATTACTTTTTTAGATGAAAAATACAAACAATATACAAGCAACGCCATATTATTGTACATTAAGAAATTCAAAGAACAAAGGGAACTCCAAAACACCCAATAATTAATTAATGAAGGAGAATAAATATGTAATATTCTATGTAGAAATATATTTCAAAGCCAATAATGAGGTAGGGGGTGGGAAGACGACTTTAGGAGCCGGTTCCTATTTTGAGGTATTAACAAATAAGCCCTGCGAACAGTAGCTTCCATCCTCCCCCATCCAGCTCCGCTAGGACGGCGAAGCTACGGTCCCTCTACTTTTTTTTTTTTTTCATTGTTTTGATGACGTCTTCTCCCCGCAGCACTTACACAAATAAAAGAAACACCAAGGAGAGTCAGGCGGTTTTGGCTGGTTAGGAAGCACCCAGAGGAAGGAAAAAAAGAGGAGTTGAAATTTCATAGGACATTTCCAAGATTATATTATATAATTTATATATACATACGTATATATATTTCATTGGAGACAATGGAGACAGTGATCCACAAAAACATTCATATGTACTTTTACTTAGGAAAATTTTATTATTCTGGAAACCTTCAAATGGGCAAAAATGCTATTTCATGGTGTTATTGTCTCGTATATTGTACTTAATATTTTATATTTAGAGATGCTCACGAGACAATTTTTTGTAAGTAGGTTACATGTCAAGCCTTGAGTCTCTAGGCTCAAGTCAAGTTTTATATCCCTGATAGGACTACAAGTCGAGTTGTGAGTCTTTAACAAAAAGTTCAGATTGAGTAAAATCCAATTTAAATACTAGGAGTAGTAAAAATGAAATATCGAACTGTTGTAAGCACTGTTTTGATTGCCCAGGAGCAATATAAAGTATAAAGCCTTCAATTTCATGGAAAAAAAATAATGAATTTCTTTTCACTACATCTATTATTTTATTTCCGATAAGAATACAAGTAAAATATCAAATCGTTGTGGGTGATAAGTGATACCATTAGGCAATACCATTTTTGTGCCCAGGGTTTAATAGATAGTTTATTTTTGCTTGCTTATGGATACGGTGAATAAATAAATAATTATCGGAATGACCATTGATGGATGGGAAATTAATTGGTTGATTTTAAATAAGAATGTTTTCATAATATAAATCAAGAAGACAAATATAAGAACAAGGTTACATATAACAACTAAATATATGTTAATGTTGGAAGTTATTCAAATGGCATTTATAAAGTTCTTCATTTTTTAAATAAATTAAAGTTTCGCCAAAAATTTAAAATGAGTATTTTTCATTAAAAAGAGGTTTGATGAGTATATAAACAGTAAAAGATCCGAAAACTACATTCTACTTTTTATTAATAGAGCCAAGTTCAATACATTAATTAATTAATTATCATTATCATTGGGAGCATTTACGTTTTTTTCCTAATTTTGTAAATTATTCCTATTTTTTTTTCCTGTAAGAATTAAATTTCCAGGGCTCTTCCAGGACTTTTCATGAAAAAAAATTCAAAACTATAATTGAACTTTTATTGTAAATTACGAATCTTCTTTAAAAATAACTTCAAAATTAATTTCCTGACAAATTATTTATTTTTATTAATATATTTTAATCATAAGAAATATTATTTTTAGCAAACCACTCCATAAAAAAATTAGAAACGACAATTAGGAAAGAATATATAATCGTAATATATAATGTTTGCCTTTCAAATAAATTATGGTCGTAGAATTCCAAGATAAAATTTTTGATAATTTTCTAGACTTTATACAGAATTGGAAAATGCACTTTTCTTCATCCTTTATATTTTTGTACTCAGAAAACCTCATTTTAACTCAAAAATTAGCCTAATTTATATATTTAAATCACTTTCTTTGTAGGACATAAAACCAATAGTTTATTTGATGTTTTTAGTCAACATGAAATAAAAAAATGATATTGTAATGTAAAGTAAAAAATGACATCCTTATATTTAAATTATTGACGATAAATATTTTTAAGACATTTATTTATGTTTACTTGACCAAATTCATCTCTTCTTTTCAATGTTTTATTTGCCTGTATGGAAGGAAATCAATTAGTTGCTGAAAGTGTCCCTCAATTCAAAAATGTCAAATTCCCTTCGAATATTACAAGAGTACAATAATTCTATTACATTAATTCATTATTTTTAATTTGATTGAAATTTGAACTAATCGTTGGACCTTTGATGTTACATTTCCTACGTTTCAGAATAATTGAAAATAATATATGACCATAATTCTATTTTATAAATAAATCAATTTTGTCATCAACGGGTATTTTGTCTTTATTTTATATTCATGAATCATCTCATCAACGTATTTTCCTTTACAACTTCTGACTCAGCTTCGTCCCCTACTTTTTAAGAAAAGGAGTTAACGTGCGTCTTAGCCTGCACCGTGGTAGCTTGTGCTATTCTCGCCTGAGCCACATTCTTCCACTTCAGGGATTAACCGGCTCACACCTCCCCACCTCCTTACTTCATCGTCCATCCAAGACGTATATACACACTTTTTCTCTTTCTAATTTCTTGTATTATATTCAACGATATTCTGTGGAGAGAATTATTTATCAATGACGATTAATTATCATTTATCTCTACAGCATACAAATTTACTTCACGGAAAATAGATTTTATTCCTCTTAAACGCTCAATCTGTGTAAATAAATTTACATGCATCGTTTCTATGTCCTATGTATTCAGAATTGTCAGAATTGTAACTCTGACTGAAAATTATTGAAATTATTGCTGAAGACATTGTTGCCCAATTAAAACAGAGAGCAAAGGCAGAGCTAAATGACATATATAATTTTAAATATATCTACTCCTGGACCTTCAGAGTGTAACACGTCGAGCTTTTTTGTTCACTCGCAACCTCGACTGACAAAAGGGGAAAAGAGAAATTTAGAAAAACATATGGTAGCTACCCTTCTCTATTTTTCTTGTTGCCAACTTGTTAATATATACTTGTAGTATATTCAAATTCAAAAAAAGGGCGCGCAATCCTTGATTCAATATATTTTTTTATGCATCAAAATCAGAAATAATATTAATACCCATTTTGAGTTCATATTACGTAGGATCAGCTGCTTTAAATCAAAAGAGTCAAATGATGAAAATAATCAACGGAAGCTGGGAGAATACAGTATACAGTGTTTTTGTTTAACCCAAAAAGCTCGTCGTGGTAAACTGTCAATTTGAAAATACAAACTTGGGCGTAAGATGACGTCATACAAACACTCTTTCACCCATCCCTTCAACTCAGAATAATATTGAAAACAAGGTTTTAGAGAGATGCCATTGAACCAAAAGTTGTAGATATTACTTTAATAGAATAAGATTTTTTTTCAATTTTTAAAATCGGTTCATAAGTTTTGAATTTATGGCAGCTTTTGCTAAATTTTCAAAATTTGTCCAACTCTAATATTAGAGTTCCAAAAAGTTTATGAAATCAAAAATCATAGAGCAATAATTGTTGAGTTCAGATCTGCCTTTAATTTAAAAATCAATTCGTTAGTAATTGCGATGGTGTTTTTTTCATGCTTTACAACCAGTGGTTGTTAATTTATTAATAAGAACAGTAAGAAAGGAAAAAAATTATTAGATATTTAAGTCAAAAGTAATGGAAACCAAAGTTTCCCTAATATAGACAATCCTAATGAGCAACACTAATAATTAATTATAAGCTTAATTATACTTGTAAATCGTTCTTTGATGAAACTTTGCACCTATCAATCAAGTTCATTTCAACTTGTACTCCTAGTCCTATTTCTGGGAGATCATAATTTCATGAATCCTCCAATTCTTCGTCTGAAGATAATTCAGTAGGAGCTTTTTTTGTAATGTATATAATGTGACCTTTCATTGCTTTTGATGATGCCCAGATGATGTGAATATATACATATAACAATAATTAATTAATTTGGATTCGTTCTTAGTTCGAAGAGGGCTTCTAGAAACCCGTCTCATAATTTATTTATTTACTTTTTTACTTATGACTCATAAGAATAATTATGTGTGTGGTACACATTTGCTGTATCTGAGACTAAATAATTAATATAATAAGTCTAAAATAGTTAATGGAGATATTTCTGAAGGATGGGAAACTGGAAAGGGGTGTCCTATCAACTGAGCTACTTAAGGAAGAATAAAACAAAACGATACGATACAAGAAAGGCTCATGCAACGTGTGACGAGAAGGTGAAGGTCGATTCCGTTCAGAAAGAGGAGAATGGAGCTCACGTCAATATTGGAGAACTTACTGGAGTAGTCAAGGAGTGAGGAGCAAGTGGAGGGAGGAGTCATTTACTCAGCCAAAAGATTAAAGTGATTTCCCTGTCTGAGATGTTGGTTAAAATAAAGGCAAATATTAAGTCATCGACTCCCACAAGTTATAACGTCGAGTGGAGTGTTGAACTGAGGCTACAGCAAGGGTTCAAAAGGATTGGAGTCACCCATGAAATCGCTTTATTTTGCCAAGAGTGTGGATCATGTCAGACTATGGACCATGATCCAGTGTTAACAGAACTGAAGCATCCAAGTTCATTCGAATGTGTATATGGTTTAGTTGTAGGAATATTCTGTAGCTACATACATGGAATTGACGCTGTAATTAATTATGTCATTGTGGGGCTAACATAAATAAATGTAAAAATTAGAAAAGGAGATGAACAGGAAAGTTTAAGTGATCAACCCTCGTTACTGGAGGTTGATGTCTCCATGCAAGATCATCATATTCTGTCTCTCCATTACACTCTTCCATTCTTCAAAACGAATTTATCTTGATATCTATTCTTCAAATGTAGGTTTTTCTGGATAAATCATCCGTTCATGTGAGGTAAAATTTTCAATTCATTATAAATAAGTACTTTAACATGGGTTTAAATATAGTTTCAGGAATTATATTAACCTTGGCCCCTATGGATTGACGCATCATCTTTCGAATAGATTCAAATCCATTACTGTGAATGCAAGTATCTCCTTCCTACAGTTTATAGTCAAAATATTCCATCCAATTGTGTATCCATCTATGCTGCATTGCTAATGTCATTTTTACTCCAGATTCAACATTTTACAGTTTGTTTTGTTGTGGAATTTACCCATCATTTAAGAAGTCAATCGATGGGGTTCATATAAGAAAGTTGAGGCTACTTCCTTATATCAATTCATTTTACAACAGATTTAAAGCATCTTAATAACTTGAAATTTCACACTTCAATTTTGTAATATTGTGCATATCTTGTATATAGAAACATTTATTCCAAATTGGATTGAAATCTGAGGTGAAAGGTGTCAAAACTTAATTTATAATAGCTAGTTGCATTAAGAATTTAAGGAGATGTATAATAAACATCTGTAAAAGTCTCTTTGTTTCGAACATCAACTTTATATTACAATTGTATAATAGGATGCCGATTTAAAGAAAAATCAATCATTTATGTTGACTTTTCTTTGAGATATATTGGACAATGATCCATTTTGAGGTGTGAAAGTAACTTTTTGGAAGAGTCATCTTTTGTAATGGATGTATAATGTGACTTTTTCATTGTTTTTGACGTAATCTATGTAATTGGAATTATTATTTTTTGCTTTTAATTAATAAAATATATGATTCGTTCTTAGTTCGAACAGGGCTTCAAGGAACCCGTCTCATAACTTATTGACTTATTTATTTATTTATTTTTGAATTATGAGTCATAACAATAATTATGTGACACATTGTTATTACTTCATAGATTCAAGATACAATCATTAATTAATGTAGATTTAAATTATCATTTAAGGATCAAGATATGAGAGCTATTCTAGAACGACCATCCTAATGAAGATGTCCTTGAGCTGCTGCTGCTGGAGAACCTCTTCAAAGGGATTCCTCTTTTCCTTGGACCAAGGACCAACTTCAAGATCCAAGACGACTCAAAGAGGGGCGAATGGAAAAGGAGCTTCTCAAAGCATTCTCCTTGAATAAGTTTGAGTCTTACGAATTCAAAGGGACTTCTATTTAACCCGAATCAAGACCCTCTTTGGCCTCCTAAGGAAAGGTCCCAAGGTCGACTTCGTGAAAGTAGCATTTGTTATGGGCCTACATTCACATGCAAGTGCTCAAATTCAGGCGGCACCAAAAGCGTTTTTTGCATAGCCAGAGGGCTTCATACGAATCTTCGTCCAAAGCTAAAAAAACCCTCAATGAATTGTGATTGTTCAAAAGGTTTGGATAACAGGTCCTTGGGAAATAATAATTGAATGGTTTTAACTGTGGCAATAGCAAAGGGGTGTTGTCAGCAAGTGAACCACGGAAGGCAATCCTTTGATGAATAAAACAAAACGATCCAGTTAAAGGCTTATGCAACGTGTGGCGAGAAAGTGAATCGCTTTTGTGGTGTGAAGCAGCTCGACTGCATACAAAGCTGTCTTGGTGGGGTTGAGACAGATGAGGATGGAGCTCGCATCAATATTGCATTCTTATGTTTTGTTCTTAAATCAATGGATTTGCTGAGTATTTATCTTAAAACTTGATTAAGTCTTAAAGTCTTTGGACATCCGAAATCCGTAAGCCATTTTGAAAACTCATTTTTGTGCATGAGGATCTGCTGTCAAGTATTCTTCAAATGTTGGTCTTCCCGGATAAAGCATCTGTAAATATGAGTTAAAACTTTATTTTCATCATAAATAAGTTGGCTAACTTCAATTTAAATATAGTTTCATGGATTATATTAAACTTCAAGAAATATTTGCTTATTCAATATATTATCCATTCTCGATATATGATGATACAGGCCATGAGATACTTAAATTAGATGACTATTCTCATTATTATGAGTCGTTACTCAGGCACATCAAGGTAAGAGAAAGTGTTATTAAATAAGTATTAGTGTTTTTCATACTTCTATTGCATCATTGAATTAGATTTCTACTTATATCAATTACTATGGATCTCAAGCATCTCCAGGCCTCTCTGAACGAGTATCAATGCTTCATTGTTAAAAGATGAAAAACAATTAGCCTTTATATCAACGGGGGTTATAAAATGAAGCTGCTGTTACTTCCTTATATCAATTTGTGTTAAAATGGATTCCAAGTATCTCTGGGTCACTTGAATATAATCAAGTGTCTCTGTTGGAAGAGCACTCTCCTTGATATAACTTACAATCCAACCATTCCTTTTCTGTGAGTATTTTATTCATGTTTCTATACCTTTGGGATTATAATTCGCATTTTGTTATTTTAGATATTATTTTGTTGTAAAAAGCCTGAATCATCGTTGAAGAAATTATTGAGATCTACATAAGGAGGCACCTACTCATCGTAATTTCATGTTATTATGACTGTTAAGCATCTCCAGGTCTAAGCTTGTATATGAAGATAATCAAGCACCTCTATTTGAAGATAATTCCCCTCGTTGTAATTTACAATCCAATTTCTGTTTCTGTGTCAGTCAATGTTTTCTTTTATATTATAGATAACTTTTCATTATTTAAGAGTGTATTTCGTCATTGTTAGAAGGCTGAATCATCAATGGAGAAGAAATTTAGCATTACCTTCGGGTCATGGATGGAGGTTCCTCTCTTGTGAAACAATATGTTTATGGAGCTTGAACATTTCTATTTCCATTTGTTCTCGTAGAGTAAATCATTGAGATAACTTTTGCTGTAATGGAGTCGGCTTTAGAGTGTCTTCAAGATAGAGGTTTAAGTGCTACCATCATTATATTTTTCACTTTCGGTCTTAGGGGATTGGCTGCGTCACATTTGCAAAAGAAGTGGAAGGACATCTCCTCAAAAGCTCTACAAAAAGAGCATTTTCTATCTGTTAATATTAGATTTATTAGTAAAAAGACTGATTGCTGAATTTTCATTCTATTTTTTACCATCCTCTGATCAAGAGCTCTATAAAATGGAGCAAAAGGAAGAAGCAATGCATTTTTTTCCAGTCTCTTCGTTATTAGTTTTGAAGCTTATAAGAATGTTTGTGAATAAAGTTCCGTTTCCAGCTTATAGATTTACTCATTTGAAGAAATTCATTTAGGGAGTATGAGATTACTAAGCAATGTGGACTTACATGAAGAGACTATGTTCTCCAATATAAGGATTCACCATTAATGTTCGAAAAGAGTTCCGATGGGCCCATTGCAATTCTCATTTCAAACCAGTATCTTGTAACTTTATAGAAATTGTATTTTAGGGTTCTTCGCTTAACCTAAGACGTTTTAGCCATGACAAGTTTAATGATTTCCACAGGACCTCCGTGTTTGTCAATTAGATACCCCAGTTTTTTACGGATGTGTGGAGTTGCACTTCTGAAATGTAAGGTTTTTGTGTATTTCATCTGAATACTAGCCTCAACAGATCAATTTAACCTGGTATTGAAGGTGAGAATGGGATGAATCTAAATAAGTGAATAGTTTTGGGAGGTATATTTGTACTCCAAATTCCAATCTTATCAAGTAGATGAGACGACTATGGATTTGGTGACATTCAATGAGAGGCCAGATCGATCTTCGAACGGCTTTAGGCTTGCTAAGATCTGATTATTTGCCCGATGAAGAATTTCCCGTCATGAACACCTCTCTTGATGTAATGTTTTGATTAAGGACCTGGAATATGAATGCTAGCCTCATCGTGGAAACGATCATATCTATCAATTGTTTCGGAATTCTGTTTCGAAGTAGCTGCTCAATTATGAATTTTTTAAATTTAATCAGCAAGATGACAGACTCATAATTCAAAACTCATTGTATTTGATATTGTATTTTGAATACATCTTGGGATATCCTCCGCGAGACCTAAAATCGTGCCATCTCATCACTATGATTTTCTATGGTACCCAGTCTAACATGACTCTTTCGTATTTTCTTCTAGCTATGGAAAAGTGTATATTGTATATTGTTTATATTAATTTACAATATGAAGTGTTTTTTTCATCATTTTCTCTATTCATCTTAATGTATCCCAGTACCTATTGTATACTTTATCTTTTTTAAATGCAAACAAAAAACTACAACAACGATAACATACCCTAATGTAGATATATGCAGTCATATAGTTCACTTCAAACCGAAGGAGAGCCGGAAGTCACATTCTAATACGACATAAGTGCAACTTGAGTCCATGTTACAACTGAGTTTAAGGCATTCATAATATTAGGACATATTTCAATTGGATTCTAAGATCCCTTCACTCTGAAAGTTCAAAAAAATAAAAAACCACAATAACAAAAAACTTTTATTATTAGATTTTTCATCATTTATATGATAATATGAACGCTAGATTTGCAAATCCTTCAAATTGAAGTGGCGAATAGATTCAGGTAATTTTTTTGAATGTGCTAAGCATTTTTTGAATGTTGAAATTAATAAAATACCATGCATATTGGCACTTTTCATTTTGATGATAATATGAACCCTAGATGTTGCTAGGTGTCATACCAATTTGAAATTTGCAAATCCTTCAAATTGAAGTGGCGAATAGATTCAGGTAATTTTTTTGAATGTGCTAAGCATTTTTTGAATGTTGAAATTAATAAAAAACCATGCATATTGGCACTTTTCATTTGTATGATAATATGAACCCTAGATGTTGCTAGGTGTCATACCAATTTGAAATTTGGAAATCCTTCAAATTGAAGTGGCGAATAGATTCAGGTAATTTTTTTGAATGTGCTAAGCATTTTTTGAATGTTGAAATTAATAAAATACCATGCATATTGGCACTTTTCATTTTGTTGATAATATGAACCCTAGATGTTGCTAGGTGTCATACCAATTTGGAATTTGCAAAATCCTTCAAATTGAAGTGGCGAATAGATTCAGGTAATTTTTTTGAATGTGCTAAGCATTTTTTGAATGTTGAAATTAATAAAAAACCATACATATTGGTACTTATCATTTTGATGATAATATGAACCCTAGATGTTGCTAGGTGTCATACCAATTTGGAATTTGCAAAATCCTTCAAATTGAAGTGGCGAATAGATTCAGGTAATTTTTTTGAATGTGCTAAGCATTTTTTGAATGTTGAAATTAATAAAAAACCATGCATATTGGCACTTTTCATTTGTATGATAATATGAACCCTAGATGTTGCTAGGTGTCATACCAATTTGGAATTTGCAAATCCTTCAAATTGAAGTAGCGAATAGATTCAGGTAATTTTTTTGAATGTGCTAAGCATTTTTTGAATGTTGAAATTAATAAAATACCATGCATATTGGCACTTTTCATTTTGATGATAATATGAACCCTAGATGTTGCTAGGTGTCATACCAATTTGAAATTTGCAAATCCTTCAAATTGAAGTGGCGAATAGATTCAGGTAATTTTTTTGAATGTGCTAAGCATTTTTTGAATGTTGAAATTAATAAAAAACCATGCATATTGGCACTTTTCATTTGTATGATAATATGAACCCTAGATGTTGCTAGGTGTCATACCAATTTGAAATTTGGAAATCCTTCAAATTGAAGTGGCGAATAGATTCAGGTAATTTTTTTGAATGTGCTAAGCATTTTTTGAATGTTGAAATTAATAAAAAACCATGCATATTGGCACTTTTCATTTGTATGATAATATGAACCCTAGATGTTGCTAGGTGTCATACCAATTTGGAATTTGCAAATCCTTCAAATTGAAGTGGCGAATAGATTCAGGTAATTTTTTTGAATGTGCTAAGCATTTTTTGAATGTTGAAATTATTAAAAAACCATGCATATTGGCACTTTTCATTTGTATGATAATATGAACCCTAGATGTTGCTAGGTGTCATACCAATTTGAAATTTGGAAATCCTTCAAATTGAAGTGGCGAATAGATTCAGGTAATTTTTTTGAATGTGCTAAGCATTTTTTGAATGTTGAAATTAATAAAAAACCATGCATATTGGCACTTTTCATTTTGATGATAATATGAACCCTAGATGTTGCTAGGTGTCATACCAATTTGGAATTTGCAAATCCTTCAAATTGAAGTGGCGAATAGATTCAGGTAATTTTTTTGAATGTGCTAAGCATTTTTTGAATGTTGAAATTAATAAAAAACCATGCATATTGGCACTTTTCATTTGTATGATAATATGAACCCTAGATGTTGCTAGGTGTCATACCAATTTGAAATTTGGAAATCCTTCAAATTGAAGTGGCGAATAGATTCAGGTAATTTTTTTGAATGTGCTAAGCATTTTTTGAATGTTGAAATTAATAAAAAACCATACATATTGGTACTTATCATTTGTATGATAATATGAACCCTAAATGTTGCTAGGTGTCATACCAATTTGAAATTTGGAAATCCTTCAAATTGAAGTGGCGAATAGATTCAGGTAATTTTTTTGAATGTGCTAAGCTTTTTTTGAATGTTGAAATTAATAAAAAACCATACATATTGGTACTTATCATCTGTATGATAATATGAACCCTAGATGTTGCTAGGTGTCATACCAATTTGAAATTTGCAAATCCTTCAAATTGAAGTGGCGAATAGATTTAGGTAATTTTTTTGAATGTGCTAAGCATTTTTTGAATGTTGAAATTAATAAAAAACCATGCATATTGGCACTTTTCATTTGTATGATAATATGAACCCTAGATGTTGCTAGGTGTCATACCAATTTGAAATTTGGAAATCCTTCAAATTGAAGTGGCGAATAGATTCAAGTAATTTTTTTGAATGTGCTAAGCATTTTTTGAATGTTGAAATTAATAAAAAACCATGCATATTGGCACTTTTCATTTGTATGATAATATGAACCCTAGATGTTGCTAGGTGTCATACCAATTTGAAATTTGGAAATCCTTCAAATTGAAGTGGCGAATAGATTCAAGTAATTTTTTTGAATGTGCTAAGCATTTTTTGAATGTTGAAATTAATGAAAAACTATGCATATTGGCACTTTTCATTTGTATGATAATATGAACCCTAGATGTTGCTAGGTGTCATACCAATTTGAAATTTGCAAATCCTTCAAATTGAAGTGGCGAATAGATTCATTAATTTTTTTGAATGTGCTAAGTATTTTTTGAATGTTGAAATTAATAAAAAACCATACATATTGGTACTTATCATTTGTATGATAATATGAACCCTAAATGTTGCTAGGTGTCATACCAATTTGGAATTTGCAAATCCTTCAAATTGAAGTGGCGAATAGATTCAGGTAATTTTTTTGAATGTGCTAAGCATTTTTTGAATGTTGAAATTAATAAAAAACCATGCATATTGGCACTTTTCATTTTGATGATAATATGAACCCTAGATGTTGCTAGGTGTCATACCAATTTGGAATTTGCAAATCCTTCAAATTGAAGTGGCGAATAGATTCAGGTAATTTTTTTGAATGTGCTAAGCATTTTTTGAATGTTGAAATTAATAAAAAACCATGCATATTAGCACTTTTCATTTTCATTATTTGTATGATAATATGAACGCTAGATGGTGCTAGGTTAGATATGGAGACATAAATTTTTCAAATCTTAATATTTAATACCAGGAATGGTTGTAGATAATTGATTTGAATGTACTGAGCAGACTTGAAATGGTCAAAAATCATAAAATCATATTTTAGAAGACTTCTTTTTTCAATTTTTACTCCTTCTAGTGTGAAGCATTATTTTGAAAATTCAAAGTAGAATATAAATAAAAATTCATTTTACATAATTTTTGCTTCTGATATATTTGAACACTCCATGTCCATTTTATTATGTATGAATAATCGAAGGATGTTTTGTACCTCTCTTTTTATAGTGACACTGAATCATTTGAGGTGAAATTGTTACAAATATTGTAGTTACCGTATGGACAATAAAGCATGTCGTGATTGCTATTATTGAATGTAATTTATGAGGAAGTATTTTATCAATTCTGTATTGTTTTTATTAGCGTTGATTATTCGTCATTGTTGTAGCTGACTCCTGCTTTACCATCAAACAGAAGAAAACAATTACTTTTATTTGATAAATATAGTAACTATCAGTACTGTGTATGTATTATTCAATTGATATATTTAATAGTATATTGCCTGTCTTTTTTGACAAAATGGATTTGATGATTACATTTGATAATTCATTTTATAATAATTCTACTATAAAAATATTGGGCTCAAAGTACAGTTCCAAATACTAAGAATTATTATGAGGACTTGGAGTGTATCCATTTTTTGTTAGCATTGTATTTACTTTATTAACCTAGGTTCTTGTATTCCTTTCGACTGGAAGCCTTAAAAATGGGCAGTATGTACATTCAAGAAGTGCAATCAAATCAACTCCTTGACCCCTTTTTCTTCGGCGAATTAGGTAAATTTGACTCTAAAATTGCTGCAGTAAGCATAATCCCATTAAATAAACACATATTTTTTGTTCATTACTTGATTGAAACAATAAAATAGAATATATATATATATATATATATATATATATATATATATATAAGCTCAAATTAGAACAAAATAATTTTAACTCTAACTAAGATTAAGCCTCAAATGTAAATGTTGTGACGGATGTCGATAATTTAATTAGTGAAAGGAAAAATCATATATATGTATGTATATATTGAAAACGTGTAATGGCAATTACAAAATTAATAAATGATTCACAATTTAATAAATTCATTCAGAAAGAATAAAATCCTTGATCGTTGATAATGGAGATGAAAAGCTATAAAATTATAACGAGCATCCAAGGTTATTGAAATGACGTCTAAATGAATTTAGGACAGAAACCTTGGGAAAGTTAAAAATTATAGAACACGTTCAAAGTCCTAATCATGAGATAAATATTAAAGATTTATTCAAGGGACGTAATAATTGAAGACAATCCTCATGCTTTTAATTTCATCACTAATAAAACCAAGACACTTGTTTCCTTCAATGTCCAACTCAACATTGAGTTAGTCAGTCCATTTCATGTTTTATATTGAAAAATCCGATCCTTCAGTCTACGGCATTTGAATGTAAAGAATATTTCCACCTTCCCTCATGTCGTGTTATTCAACTTGCTCTTCAAATACGATTCGATGACCATCAGATGGAACTCGGATTCCAACAAAATTGGAGATCGACAATGACCTTGTGAAATTATCTGAGTAGTGGAGGAATCCGGGGAGAATCCTACAGTTAATATAGTTAATATTTATTATAAAATCACAGCTTTAATTTCTAACGTTTAATACTTATTATTGTTTGAGTTGGCACTAAGAGCATTTACCAACTCTTTGTAGGACCATAGATTAGGAGAAGTCCTTCGGGGCAATGACAACTCTGATGGACGGAGGTTTTGTCATAGTAGGAAATTGATATTCGAAATTGAAATCTATTTGATATCTTATTTATTTTAGAAATTTTAGATTCTGACATTGTATAATTTGTATATATTGAGTAAGTCTGAAATGAAAGAGTTAAAAAATCTATGGGTTTTGACAATATAACAAACATAAATAATTAGTAGTGGATCAATCCAGAGTACCTTTAAATTAAAATTTTGTGAATAATCATATATTAATAAAAGATTATAAAATCACTAAATTGCCTACTTTTTAAAATTAAATTGAGGATCCTAGCCTTGTTTATTGCTCTCATGAAGTATTTTAAAATCCTACTTTACGAAGAGACAGTTCCATTTTGAATAAATTACAAATCAAAATATTGAATTGAGGTACTCATAACTATTTTTGACTGAATAATCAATAATTCATTTTCTGAATACAACTTTTATTCAAAAGGTATTCAAAGCAAAGCAGCATTTCAAATTGAATTCGTATTTTAAAATAGTGGGAAAATATATGAATTGAATTTGCACCTTAGGAGACTTTTAATCTAATGTGAGAAAGTTCAAGAATGAATGAATGAATGACAATGCTAAAAACAGGTGGAAGCTGATATTATGAAGTATTACTCCAGGATCAATAATGATCCAAACCCCATCCAGGAGACATTTTAACTTTTCTACTAAGAAAAGTTAAATTTGATTTTAGCTTTAAAATGGATTTGGATGGTGATGAGATTCGAATCGTCTGCACATCAGGTTATTCATGATTTTCGACGTCAAGGGATTGGATCTACTGACTCTTGCTGCTCTTTGTGCCTCTTCTGTGCAATGAACTCTTTGTTAGTGTCACAATCCTTGATTGGAAGCTCATTCATCAGCCATCACTTTCATCCCATCCCATCCCATTCCCATTCTCCGCAGTCAGGAAGAGCGAAGCAATGAGACGTCCTTGGGTCCAAGCCAGAGCTGCGCCATTTCAAGTCACGTCAGAAGTGAAAATAGTGAAAATAAACATTGTCTATTCAACAGCTGACTTGAGGCACCTTGGAGCAGTCGAACAGGGTCAACAGTTTCTCATCCCTTATTCAAGTTAGTTAGCTCAGCCAGGCCAGCCAAGAAGAGAGACTCTCTAGTGCAGGCAGAGAGTAAACATTCTAGAGAGGATCTCATGACGTCATAGCAAAGCATTCCTTCCTCTCAGCTGAGCGCTTCATTCAAGGGACATTTCCAGGATGGATCCAAGTTGAAGTTTTCTTCAACCTCTTCTCCACTCTATCCTCCAATTTCATAGTCCAATTCAAGAGCCTCCAGTCCAAAGTATTCCTCCCACTCTCAACCCCATCCATTTTCCTTTCTCATCAGTTTCATCCAAGGCAAATGACGTATTCGGAAGTGTCATTCGTGATGGGAGAGTGAGTCTGCGAATCCCTCCATATCATAGGAATCCTTCAACCCACTCATGTGACTCATTAAACCCACTTCTTCCTTGGAGAAGAATTCCAAAACTAAACTGCATTTAAGAGAATGAATCTTTTACGAATTCAGTGCTTCAAGCAAGTTTTGCACTCTTTAGAAGAGTGTTTGGAAAACAAGGCTCAAGGAATTCATTCGAGGCGAGTCCCGACTCTCAAAGAATAGGACTCGAGTCCCTTCATTATTTAAGGCTAATGCTAATGCTCTTCCTGTTTTTGCAAAGCTCTGGAATGCGAAGAGAAAATTCAAGTTTTTGAACTCCTGAGCCATGAAGAGAGAAAGACACGGACTTAGAGCAGGATTCTTATCAAGTTCGAATCTTCTAAATCGGAAGGGAGCAAGTGTTATGAAGGATCAAGTCAATGATCTACAGATATCAGCCTATGATATGGGACTTACACTCATTTCCCTTCAGACTCGTCTTGTCATTTGGAGCACAAAATTTCATGACCTCTGATACTGAAGAATAAAATTCCATTTTGGTAGATTTCATCAATTATACGAATGGCTCTCAATTTTTCTATGGCATACCTGACCCATCATTGTAAATGAATGTTTTTATTTAATGTTAGTAAGTGTAATTTTGATGATGGATAGTGAATCTGTTTTACAATAAAGGAAACATCTTATCTATTAAGGCCTCTATTTCTTTCTTATCTATTTTCAAAACTAATCTTGGTCGAATTATATAGTGATTCACGATTCCAGACTCAAAGCATGTGGATTTCAAATCATCTCTTCTTTTTTGCTCCTATTGAAAAGGGTAGAGGGATGCAGTAAAGAAATTTGAGAGCTAAGTATATTGTAGGTAATGCATCTTATCAGAATAGTACATACCTATAAATAGGTAAGCGAAAAACAAATATTTCAATGAGTATACATTAGATATCTGTGGATTTTTTTTTCTTGGGTATTTAATATTTTGAAAGTTGACAGTCCTTGCATGGAAAAGATAGGAGGTTTTGTGTGAACAGTATCTACTTACATAAAAGACTCCAATGAAGAAAACACTTTTAATTTTATTTTATTAATTTATTGGTGTGATAGCTTGAATTAAAGCATATCTATGTATATTTTACTTAAAAGTAATTAATTATTTTTTTGTTTTCCATAAAATCTACCAATATTCAAGGAAAGGTCATTATTGAACATAATATTTCAAATGTTGTGAATCAGTGGGACCAATCTGCTTGTTATATTTCATATATACAGCCATCATTGCATGACCACTTCTGCATTTCAAACGTGGAAGGATTTGTCGTTTCAGTCAATATTTCATCATCTAAAAAAATAAAAATCCAATTTATGATCTATCCGTTTTATTTTTATTCATGAAGAAGAGTGCATTTTTACATTTTCCAGTCCTAAAAATTGCCAAAAATAGGAAATCACACATTTGTCTTGGAGTTCGATGACCATACATTATTTGAAATTACTCCCTCCTTTATTTTGATATTTTTAAATTTTTTATAGTATGGTCTGATAAAAACAATTATTTCCTTGACAAAAAAGGATATTCCTATATTTTCTATGGGTAAAACATGTAGATAAAAAATAAAAAAGTTCTCAGGAAATTAATTTTCAAGAAGTTTCATAATTTACCTTAAATATGAAATTATAGTTCCAAAAAAATAGTTTCTGTATTATAAATTAAAATATTATAAGACCTAGTTCCTCAGTAAATAATATAGTATCATTTCCTTTAAAATGTAGAGGATTAATCAATATTAGTTATAGACACCAAGCATTACACCCCTCCTCCCTTCATAACAGTGATGCACTTTCTTCCCCATAAAATGATGCAACTGATGTTAAAATGGCTGTTAATTCAATAGTATCATAAGTCCAGACCGGGACTTACAAAGTCTTTCAACAAAAAGATTCCCTTCATTATAATATTGAGTTTACATTCTGATCAATTCATCAAATCGTTGAAGAGGGTCAATTCTTTTCCTAAAGGAACAGAGTGCTTGGTTTCCTTTTTCAATCCGCGTGAATCCTCAGTAGATCAATCTTTGATGACAAATGTTATGAGATCTCCGTTTATACTTTTCGTAAATGAGTTGAGGGATGTGTAAAATTTAGTAGGAAGCCTCAACCACACTCTGTGGACTTTATGACGCAAAATCTCTAGAAAAACATGAACAGTAATGTGTTTTTGTTTTGTGGTTTATGACGAATGTGATAAGATGTACTACTTTAAGTAACATTGAATTCTATTATAGTGTTAATAAAAATATGGTGTTTTGTTTTGTTTTTTCAGATTCCTAAAGTATATTATACTAAAAATTCTGATCCCAGGAAGATAATCATGTTTAAAATTATTAAGGACCTTCCAAACTCGTTCTCTTTAAGGCTCATTATAATTCTGAATGCATTTTTAAAAACATAGAATCTTCATTGGCGATCCTCCAGGAGTCTACAAAGACAACGATCCTCCTATCACTGACAAATAATCCCATCAGCCACTTTTTATCGGCAAATAGTAGGACTTGTGTCTTCTAAAATCAAAAAAGAGAGTAATATGTATGTTAATTGATTTCTATGGAGCAAATACTAACCCCAGTTGTGTGAGTAAAGATCATCATCAGTTGTTGTCTAAGACATAAGTAAAGTTATAATACAAACTCTAGATAATATGAATAATTGCATACTTCAAATTGATTGGGAGCTGGACTTTCCTTATTAAAATCCTACCAAAATAGAAAAATGATTAATTAACAATTGTTAGTCATATATTTTAATCACTTATACCATTCCCATTCAGACCTCACAGATCCACGTTATGTGATTCCAAATAACTTTTGTTATTGACCTATAAAAATGAGAAAAATTTTAAATTTATATTATATTTTATAAATTAGTAGTACTTACAGTTTTACTTAATACATCAGATATCATTCCCTTGGTTTCAATAGAAGCTTGGTAATTTTGATCACCCTGACTGTGTTGCTGGAACGACTCATGGCCCAAGGTAGCCAACCTTGAGCCCAAGTAGCAAAGGCTTTTCTTACTACACCCGCAGTAAGTGTATCGAGCCCTTTGTCATGGGAATCGGCGATTCTCACAAGGACCTTTGGATCCTTTAGGATCTCCATCAATTGTAGAATTAAATAATTTAAGGTATTCTTCTACAATGCCAAGTATTTCCTCCTGGGATCAATTTTTATAGATCTTCGGTGTTTATTACTCACAGTACTAAATACGTAAACCGAGTGAAACAGAAAGTTATTTTGCAGATGTGTGACGTAAATGTAAAGATTTATATTAAAAAAACTATTACGCCATGATATATATATATGAAGTGTCAATTGAAAAACAAATACATTGTTCATCATTTGGGCGTAATATGACGTCATATAAACACTTTTTTAGCCTTCAACTCTAAGTAGGATTAAAAGTAAAGTTTAAGAAAGATTTCATTGAACCAAAAGTTGTAGATATTACTTTGATAAAATATAATTTTTTTCAATTTTTCAAATCGGTTCATTAGTTTTGGATTTATTGCTACTTTTGCTAAAATTTCAAAATTGGTTCACCTCGAATTTTAGAGTTAAATTTTTTTTATTAATTCAAACATGATAGAACAATAATTGTCGAGTGCAGATATGCTTTTAACTTTAAAATCGATAGGTTGTTTCTTAAGTAATAGCGGTTTTCATATTTTACAACCAGTGGTTGATAATTTATTAATTAGAATAGTAAGAAAGAAAGAAGAAACCTTAGATATTTGAGTCAAAAGGTATCGAAACAAAAGTTTCGGCACTCTTCTAGTTAATGGGTTCCATGATTTTGAATAAAGCATAGAGCACTTGGGAAAATAAGATAGAAAGAGAAACATCCTTCGAGGGATGAAGTGAAAATATGTCCAGGGCTACACATCCATGCTTCTGGCTCCGGCTCGGGAAGGGTTAGAATATAACCATTTTGTCTATTATAAGTAATTGATTAGTTGAACGTAACACAAGTGTATTGCATTATCAATTGAAGGTCTAAAAAGATTTCTTTGGCGTGGAAAATGCACTTGATATTTATACAGTTTGGATTGAGCACTAGCTTGCTTATTCTTTTTAGATCTTTCTCATCAAGTGATATATCACATGATGTCATGCCTTAATAACTTAACACTCAACCAGCCCCTTCACATCATAAATTATACATATCTATAATAATAAATCTACATCGTAATACGATCACATAATAGACAATAACAAAATAAATAACAAACAGGAGAATCAGTACAAAGTTCATAAGAATTAATATATTAATTAGTAAATCCGATGATATTACATTATACAACCCCATAGACTATTATTTTTTTTATCCAAGTATTTAATTTTACCTCTTTAAAAATATGTATCCTTGTGGCCATTTGTATCCTTATTTAATGTGTAAGCATCATTCAAAGTCCAAGTACTTCTTTTGATTAAGTAGATGATATTTTTGTATTTTTTGTATTTTATATCCTAACAAAATGTAGAAACATTCATTTGATTTTATATAAGAATATTTTCATAATATAAATCAAGAAGACAAATAGAATAAGGTTACACATAACAATAATTAATGATATGTTAATGTAGCAAGTTATTAAAATGATAGTTTTTATGCTAAAAAGAGGTTTTGTGAGTACAAAAGGATGAAAAAATCCGACATTTACATCGTACTTTTTATTAATAGAGCTAGGTTCAATACATTAATTAATTAATTATTATTATCATTGGGGGGCATTTACGTTTTCTTCCTGATTTTGTAAATTTTTTCTGGTTGTTTTTTTCTTGTAAGAATTAAATTTCCTAGGGCTTTTCTAGGAAACTTCAAAAAAAAAAAAAAAAATCAAAACTATAATTGAATTTATATCAGAAATTACGAATTTTCTTTAAATATAACTTCAAAATTAATTTCCTAACAAATTCTTTATTTTTATTGATATATTTTACCCATAAAAAATATCAATTCCTAGTTAAAATAAGTCTATGTGTCCTGGTTTATTTAGCAATGAATTATTTGTAAAAACCATCTCATAAAAAACTTAAACTGGACATTCATAAAGAGATTGGGGTAATGTTTGTACTTCAAATAAATTCTGGTCATAGAATTTCAAGACAAATTGCATGATTTCCTGGACATTTGCACATTTTTGAGCATTTTTTTTAACTTCATACAGGATTGGAAAATGTAAAAATGTACAATTCTTCATTGATAAAAATAAAGCGGAATAGATCATATTGGAAATACGATGTAATAACGGATCTTTTTATATTTTTGTTCTCACAAAACCTCTTTTTAACTCAAAAACTATAGTAATATATTTATATTACCTATATTTAAATCACTTTGTAGGACACAAAACCAATCGCTTTTTAGTCAACATGAAATAAAAAAATGATATTGTAATGTAAAGTAAAAAATGACAACGTTATATTTAAACTATTAATGTTAAATATTTTTTAAATTAGTATGCAATACAAAGTTAATCATTATTGTCTTATATCTAAAACGTAAGAATATTTCTCATTAAGACTAGTCGACTTTAAAACATATATAAAATTTATTTATTTGTTGATGTAGTGAGTGATGAATTACAATTTACAATCACGATTGCCGTGTGGCAATGTATTCATAATATTCTAAAGCTATAGAAAAAAAGAAGAAGAAGAAGACTTTTTTCGATATCATTATGTTTTTGCTCATTTTCCCATGTTTTGAAAATGGAAAGTAAGAATCACTGAAGAAAAAATTTGTTTCAAGTTGATTATAGAGGGTTTCGATAATATTTTCTGAAAAACGGTGTTTTCTCTCTTGAAGCACATTGTGAGGAAATAAAGTTTGACTCAATTAGTTCCTTCCTTTCAATGTTTTATTTGCCAGTATATTAAATGGAATAATAAAGGATGACTCTCATTCTACTACAATAATTCATCAATTTTTGCTTTAATTGTATTACCTTTGAGCCAAGTTTTTCTGTTTCTAGCTTGCCCTAGCATTTCTCTTCCTCCTACGTCTATTTTTTTTTTTTAAATGGGATCTTTCAATATTGAATAAAATACGATTCTAATTATATCTTATTAATCAATTTTATCATCAACGGGTATTTTTATTTTATTTTGTATTCATCAATCATCAGCGTATTTTCCTTCACAACTTACCTACTTTTTAAGAAAAGGAGTTAACGTGCAATTTCGATTCTTGAAGACATAATTTTCATCTTTTTTTACCTCTCTGGTGCGTCTTAGCCTGCACTGTGGTAGCTAGTGCTATTCTCGCCTGAGCCACATTCTTCCACTTCAGGGATTAACCGGCTCACACCTCCCCACCTCCTTACTTCATCGTCCATCGAAGACGTATATAGATGCACCTTTTCTCTTTCTAATTTCTGGTGCGTCTTAGCCTGCACCGTGGTAGCTTGTGCTATTCTCGCCTGAGCCACATTCTTCCACTTCAGGGATTAACCGGCCTACACCTCAAGACCTCCTTCCTTCTTCCAAGACGCATATAGACGCACCTTTTCTTTTTCTAATTTCATTAACCGGCTCACACCTCCCCACCTCCTTACTTCATCGTCCATCGAAGACGTATTCATATAGACACACTTTTTCTCTTTCTAATTTCTTGTATTATATTCATCGATATTTTGTGAAGAAAATCATTTTTTAAAGACGAGTCATGTTCATTTATCTCTGTACATCTTACAAATTTCCGTAATGGGAAATAAATCTTATTTCTCCCAAATGCTCAATCTGTCTAAATTAAATTGCATGACATTTGTTTAAAGCTTGTTATCTCGACCCAAAATTTAAATTATATCAATAGCGAAATGATTTATTTTCATTTGAATACTTTAGAAAAAAGAATTAGTCGTTTAAACTCCCTTATTAATTGATAAATTATCATTTATCAATAATCTTGGTTCTGCCCTCTTCCTTCTAATTTCTGGCCTAGTCAATACATACAATAAACAATATAAACAATTTATAACTTCTTCAAATTTTGTCCTCGCTAAGATTTTTCTTTCTTTCTTCTTGTGCTATTTTATATGCTTAATTTTTTCCCTTCTTATTATTATTACTTTTTTAGATGAAAAATACAAACAATATACAAGCAACGCCATATTATTGTACATTAAGAAATTCAAAGAACAAAGGGAACTCCAAAACACCCAATAATTAATTAATGAAGGAGAATAAATATGTAATATTCTATGTAGAAATATATTTCAAAGCCAATAATGAGGTAGGGGGTGGGAAGACGACTTTAGGAGCCGGTTCCTGTTTTGAGGTATTAACAAATAAGCCCTGCGAACAGTAGCTTCCATCCTCCCCCATCCAGCTCCGCTAGGACGGCGAAGCTACGGTCCCTCTACTTTTTTTTTTTTTTCATTGTTTTGATGACGTCTTCTCCCCGCAGCACTTACACAAATAAAAGAAACACCAAGGAGAGTCAGGCGGTTTTGGCTGGTTAGGAAGCACCCAGAGGAAGGAAAAAAAGAGGAGTTGAAATTTCATAGGACATTTCCAAGATTTATATATACATACGATACGTATATATTTCATTGGAGACAATGGAGACAGCGATCCACAAAAACATTCATATGTACTTTTATTTAGGAAAATTTTAAATTATTCTGGAAACCTTCAAATGGGCAAAAATGCTATTTCATGGTGTTATTGTCTCGTATATTGTACTTAATATTTTATATTTAGAGATGCTCACGAGACAATTTTTTGTAAGTAGGTTACATGTCAAGCCTTGAGTCTTTAGGCTCAAGTCAAGTTTTATATCCCTGATAGGACTACAAGTCAAGTTGCGAGTCTTTAACAAAAAGTTCAGATTGAGTAAAATCCAATTTAAATACTAGGAGTAGTAAAAATGAAATATCGAACTGTTGTAAGCACTGTTTTGATTGCCCAGGAGCAATATAAAGTATAAAGCCTTCAATTTCATGGAAAAAAAATAATGAATTTCTTTTCACTACATCTATTATTTTATTTCCGATAAGAATACAAGTAAAATATCAAATCGTTGTGGGTGATACCATTAGGCAACACCATTTTTGTGCCCAGGGTTTAATAGATAGTTTATATTTGCTTGCTTATGGATAGGGTGTAACAAATCTTAAAGAAAAATAAATAATTATCGGAATGACCATTGATGGATGGGAAATTAATTGGTTGATTTTAAATAAGAATGTTTTCATAATATAAATCAAGAAGACAAATATAAGAACAAGGTTACATATAACAACTAAATATATGTTAATGTTGGAAGTTATTCAAATGGCATTTATAAAGTTCTTCATTTTTTAAATAAGTTATAGTTTCGCCAAAAATTTAAAATGAGTATTTTTCATTAAAAAGAGGTTTGATGAGTACATAAACAGTAAAAGATCCGAAAACTACATTCTACTTTTTATTAATAGAGCCAAGTTCAATACATTAATTAATTAATTATCATTATCATTGGGAGCATTTACGTTTTCTTCCTAATTTTGTAAATCATTCCTATTTTTTTTCCTGTAAGAATTAAATTTCCAGGGCTCTTCCAGGACTTTTCATGAAAAAAAATTCAAAACTATACTTGAACTTTTATTATAAATTACGAATCTTCTTTAAATATAACTTCAAAATTAATTTCCTGACAAATTCTTCATTTTTATTAATATATTTTAATCATAAGAAATATTATTTTTAGCAAACCATTCCATAAAAAAATTAGAAACGACAATTAGAAAAGAATATATAATCGTAATATATAATGTTTGCCTTTCAAATAAATTATGGTAATAGAATTTCAAGACCAAATGTGTGATTTCCTGGAAATTTGTCCATTTTTGACCATTTTTTTGACTTCATACAGGGTTGAAAAAACCCATTGAATCAATAATTAAGACATTTATTTATGTTTACTTGACCAAATTCATCTCTTCCTTTCAATGTTTTATTTGCCTGTATGGAAGGAAATCAATTAGTTGCTGAAAGTGTCCCTCAATTCAAAAATGTCAAATTCCCTTCGAATATTACAAGAGTACAATAATTCTATTACATTAATTCATTATTTTTAATTTGATTGAAATTTGAACTAATCGTTCGACCTTTGATGTTACATTTCCTACGTTTCAGAATAATTGAAAATAATATATGACCATAATTCTATTTTATAAATCAATCAATTTTGTCATCAACGGGTATTTTGTCTTTATTTTATATTCATGAATCATCTCATCAACGTATTTTCCTTTACAACTTCTGACTCAGCTTCGTCCCCTACTTTTTAAGAAAAGGAGTTAACGTGCGTCTTAGCCTGCACCGTGGTAGCTTGTGCTATTCTCGCCTGAGCCACATTCTTCCACTTCAGGGATTAACCGGCTCACACCTCCCCACCTCCTTACTTCATCGTCCATCCAAGACGTATATACACACTTTTTCTCTTTCTAATTTCTTGTATTATATTCAACGATATTCTGTGGAGAGAATTATTTATCAATGACGATTAATTATCATTTATCTCTACAGCATACAAATTTACTTCACGGAAAATAGATTTTATTCCTCTTAAACGCTCAATCTATGTAAATAAATTTATATGCATCGTTTCTATGTCCTATGTATTCAGAATTGTCAGAATTGTAACTCCGAATGAAAATTATTGAAATTATTGCTGAAGACATTGTTGCCCAATTAAAACAGAGAGCAAAGGCAGAGCTAAATGACATATATAATTTTAAATATATCTACTCCTGGACTTTAAGATTGTAACTCGTCGAGCTTTTTTGTCCATTCGCAACCTCGACTGACAAAAGGGGAAAAGACAAATTTAGAAAAACATATGGTAGCTACCCTTCTCTATTTTCCTTGCTGCCAAAATGTTAATATATACTTGTAGTATATTCAAATTCAAAAAAAGGGCGCGCAATCCAATCAATATATTTTTTTATGCATGAAAATCAGAAATAATATTAATACCCATTTTGAGTTCATATTACGTATAGGATCAGCTGCTTTAAATCAAAAGGGTCAAATGATGAAAATAATCAACTGAAGCTGGGAGAATAAAGTATAGTGTTTTTGTTTATCCCAAAAAGCTCGTCGTGTGAACTGTCAATTTGAAGATAAATACTTGGGCGTAAGATGACGTCATACAAACACTCTTTCACCCATCCCTTCAACTCTGAATAATATTGAAAACAAGGTTTTAGAGAGATGCCATTGAACCAAAAGTTGTAGATATTACTCTAATAGAATAAGATTTTTTTCAATTTTTAAAATCGGTTCATAAGTTTTGAATTTATGGCAACTTTTGCTAAATTTTCAAAATTTGTCCAACTCTAATATTAGAGTTCCAAAAAGTTTATGAAATCAAAAGTCACAGAGCAATAATTGTTGAGTTCAGATCTGCCTTTAATTTAAAAATCAATTCGTTAATAATTGCGATGGTGTTTTTTTCATGCTTTACAACCAGTGGTTGTTAATTTATTAATAAGAACAGTAAGAAAGGAAAAAAATTATTAGATATTTAAGTCAAAAGTAATGGAAACAAAAGTTTCCCTAAAATAGACAATCCTAATGAGCAACACTAATAATTAATTATAAGCTTAATTATACATGTAAATCGTTCTTTGATGAAACTTTGCACCTATCAATCAAGTTCATTTCAACTTGTACTCCTACTCCTATTTCGGGGAGATCATAATTTCATGAATCCTCCAATTCTTCGTCTGAAGATAATTCAGTAGGAGCTTTTTTTGTAATGTATATAATGTGACCTTTCATTGCTTTTGATGATGCCCAGATGATGTGAATATATACATATAACAATAATTAATTAATTTGGATTCGTTCTTAGTTCGAAGAGGGCTTCTAGAAACCCGTCTCATAATTTTTTGACTTATTTATTTAGGTATTTACTTTTTTACTAATGACTCATAAGAATAATTATGTGTGTGGTACACATTTGCTGTATCTGAGACTAAATAATTAATATAATAAGTCTAAAATAGTTAATGGAGATATTTCTGGAGGATGGGAAACTGGAAAGGGGTGTCCTATCAACTGAGCTACTTAAGGAAGAATAAAACAAAACGATACGATACAAGAAAGGCTCATGAATGCAACGTGTGACGAGAAGGTGAAGGTCGATTCCGTTCAGAAAGAGGAGAATGGAGCTCACGTCAATATTGGAGAACTTACTGGAGTAGTCAAGGAATGAGGAGCAAGTGGAGGGAGGAGTCATTTACTCAGCCAAAAGATCAAAAGATTAAAGTGATTTGCCTGTCTGAGATGTTGGTGAAAATAAAGGCAAATATTAAGTCATCGACTCCCACAAGTTATAACGTCGAGTGGAGTGTTGAACTGATGCTACAGCATTGGAGTCACCCATGAAATCGCTTTATTTTGCCAAGAGTGTGGATCATGTCAGACTAGGGACCATGATCCAGTGTTAACAGAACTGAAGCATCCAAGTTCATTCGAATGTGTATATGGTTTAGTTGTAGGAATATTCTGTAGCTACATACATGGAATGGACGCTGTAATTAATTATGTCATTGTGGGGCTAACATAAATAAATGTAAAAATTAGAAAAAGAGATGGACAGGAAAGTTTAAGTGATGAACCCTCGTTACTGGAGGTTGATGTCTCCATGCAAGATCATCATATTCTGTCTCTCCATTACACTCTTCCATTCTTCAAAACGAATTTATCTTGATATCTATTCTTCAAATGTAGGTTTTTCTGGATAAATCATCCGTTCATGTGAGGTAAAATTTTCAATTCATTATAAATAAGTACTTTAACATGAGTTTAAATATAGTTTCAGGAATTATATTAACCTTGGCCCCTATGGATTGACGCATCATCTTTCGAATAGATTCATATCCATTACTGTGAATTCAAGTATCTCCTTCCTACAGTTTATAGTCAAAATATTCCATGCAATTGTGTATCCATCTTTGCTGCATTGCTAATGTCATTTTTACTCCTGATTCAACATTTTACAGTTTGTTTTGTTGTGGAATTTACCCATCATTTAAGAAGTCAATCGATGGGGTTCATATAAGAAAGTTGAAGCTACTTCCTTATATCAATTCATTTTACAACAGATTTAAAGCATCTTAATAACTTGAAATTTCACACTTCAATTTTGTAATATTGTGCATATCTTGTATATAGAAACATTTATTCCAAATTGGATTGAAATCTGAGGTGAAAGGTGTCAAAACTTAATTTATAATAGCTAGTTGCATTAAGAATTTAAGGAGATGTATAATAAACATCTGTAAAAGTCTCTTTGTTTCGAACATCAACTTTATATTACGATTTAAAGAAAAATCAATCATTTATGTTGACTTTTCTTTGAGATATATTGGACAATGATCCACTTTGAGGTGTGAAAGTAACTTTTTGGAAGAGTCTTCTTTTGTAATGGATGTATAATGTGAGTTTTTCATTGTTTTTGACGTAACTTATGCAATTGGAATTATTATTTTTTGCTTTTAATTAATAGATTAATTAATGATTCGTTCTTAGTTCGAACAGGGCTTCAAGGAACCCGTCTCATAACTTATTGACTTATTTATTTATTTATTTTTGAATTATGAGTCATAACAATAATTATGTGACACATTGTTATTACTTCATAGATTCAAAATATCTTCATTAATTAATGTAGATTTAAATTATCATTTAAGGATCAAGATATGAGAGCTATCCTAGAACGACCATCCTAATGAAGATGTCCTTGAGCTGCTGCTGCTGGAGAACCTCTTCAAAGGGATTCCTCTTTTCCTTGGACCAAGGACCAACTTCAAGATCCAAGACGACTCAAAGAGGGGCGAATGGAAAAGGAGCTTCTCAAAGCATTCTCCTTGAATAAGTTTGAGTCTTACGAATTCAAAGGGACTTCTATTTAACCCGAATCAAGACCCTCTTTGGCCTCCTAAGGAAAGGTCCCAAGGTCGACTTCGTGAAAGTAGCATTTGTTATGGGCCTACATTCACATGCAAGTGCTCAAATTCAGGCGGCACCAAAAGCGTTTGGCATAGCCAGAGGGCTTCATACGAATCTTCGTCCAAAGCTAAAAAAAGAAGGGCTTTGAGTGGAGAAAAACCCTCAATGAATTGTGATTGTTCAAAAGGTTTGGATAACAGGTCCTTGGGAAATAATAATTGAATGGTTTTAACTGTGGCAATAGCAAAGGGGTGTTGTCAGCAAGTGAACCACGGAAGGCAATCCTTTGATGAATAAAACAAAACGATCCAGTTAAAGGCTTATGCAACGTGTGGCGAGAAAGTGAATCGCTTTTGTGGTGTGAAGCAGCTCGACTGCATACAAAGCTGTCTTGGTGGGGTTGAGACAGATGAGGATGGAGCTCGCATCAATATTGCATTCTTATGTTTTGTTCTTAAATCAATGGATTTGCTGAGTATTTATATTAAAACTTGATTAAGTCTTTGGACATCCGAAATCCGTAAGCCATTTTCAAAACTCGTTTTTGTGCATGAGGATCTGTTGTCAAGTGTTCTTCAAATGTTGGTCTTCCCGGATAAAGCATCTGTAAATATGAGTTAAAACTTTATATTCATCATAAATAAGTTGGCTAACTTCAATTTAAATATAGTTTCATGGATTATATTAAACTTCAAGAAATATTTGCTTATTCAATATATTATCCATTCTCGATATATGATGATACAGGCCATGAGATACTTAAATTAGATGACTATTCTCATTATTATGAGTCGTTACTCAGGCACATCAAGGTAAGAGAAAGTGTTATTAAATAAGTATTAGTGTGTTTCACATATCTATTGCATCATTGAATTAGATTTCTACTTATATCAATTACTATGGATCTCAAGCATCTCCAGGCCTCTTTGAACGAGTATCAATGCTTCATTGTTAAAAGATGAAAAACAATTAGCCTTTATATCAACGGGGGTTATAAAATGAAGCTGCTGTTACTTCCTTATATCAATTTGTGTTAAAATGGATTCCAAGTATATCTGGGCCAATTTAAATATAACCAAGTGTCTCTGTTGGAAGAGCAATCTCCTCGATATAACTTACAATCCAACCATTCCTTTTCTGTGAGTATTTTATTCATGTTTCTATACCTTTGGGATTATAATTCGCATTTTGTTATTTTAGATATTATTTTGTTGTAAAAAGCCTGAATCATCGTTGAAGAAATTATTGAGATCTACATAAGGAGGCACCTACTCATCGTAATTTCATGTTATTATGACTGTTAAGCATCTCCAGGTCTAAGCTTGTATATGAAGATAATCAAGCACCTCCATTTGAAGATAATTCCCCTCGTTGTAATTTACAATCCAATTTCTGTTTCTGTGTCAGTCAATGTTTTCTTTTATATTATAGATATAGATTTTAGGCTTGCTAAGATCTGATTATCTCCCCGATGAGGAATTTCCCGTCATGAACACCTCTCTTGATGTAATGTTTTGATTCAGGACCTGGAATATGAATGCTAGCCTCATCGTGGAAACGATCATATCTATCAATTGTTTCGGAATTCTGTTTCGAAGTAGTTGCTCAATTATGAATTCATGAGACAAGGAATCAAAAACTCTTTTAAAGACAATCAGCAAGGTGACAGACTCATAATTCAAACTCATTGTATTTGATATTGTATTTTGAATACATCTTGGGATATCCTCCGCGAGACCTAAAATCATGCCATCTCATCACTATGATTTTCTATGGCACCCAGTCTAACATGACTCTTTCGTATTTTCTTCTAGCTATGTAAAAGTGTATGTTGTTTATATTAATTTACAATATGAAGTGTTTTTTCATCATTTTCTCTATTCATCTTAATGTATCCCTGTACCTATTGTATTCTTTATCTTTTTTAAATGCAAATAACTTATTTCAATTTGATTTTATGAATAAAGCTTTTCAAATTATAATTTAAGTATTAAAATGTTATTTCAAATAGTATAATTTGTTAGTAAAGATTAAGCAAAGTTTAACAAAAACTCGTTACTTCTATTGATTAATTATCCAAGCACTTTCTTTCTGCCATTTATATTATGTGGTATTTTCTGATTTTTATATTTTCTTTGACAATAAAATAAAACATATATACATTAAAAAGATATTCTCAAGAAATCAATAATTTCAAATCTCAGTGTTGAGACAATATCAACAGCAGGGGTTCCCCCACCCCCTAAGAAAAAACAAAGAACTACAAAAACGATAACATAACCTAATGTAGATATATGCAGTCATTTAGTTCACTCCGAATAATAAGACATAAGTGCAACTTGAGTCCAAGTTACAACTGAGTTTAAGGCATTCATAATATTACGACATAATTAAATTGGATTCTAAGATCCCTTCATTCTGAATGTTCAAAAAAATAAAAAACCATAATAGCCAAATGCTTTTGATTTTATATTTTACATCATTTATATGATAATATGAACGCTAGATTTGCAAATCCTTCAACTTTGAAGTGGCGAATAGATTCAGGTAATTTTTTTGAATGTGCTAAGCATTTTTTGAATGTTGAAATTAATAATAAACCATGCATATTGGCACTTTTCATTTTCATCATTTGTATGATAATATGAACCCTAGATGGGGCTAGGGTTCATGCCAATTTGAAATTTGCAAATCCTTCAAATTGAAGTGGCGAATAGATTCAGGTAATTTTTTTGAATGTGCTAAGCATTTTTTGAATACTGAAAGTAATAAAAAAACCATGCATATTGGCACTTTTCATTTTCATCATTTGTATGATAATATGAACCCTAGATGGTGCTAGGTGTCATGCCAATTTAAAATTTGCAAATCCTTCAACTTGAAGTGGCGAATAGATTCAAGTAAATTTTTTGAATGTGCTAAGCAATTTTTGAATGGTGAAATTAATAAAAAAACCATGCATATTGGCACTTTTCATTTTCATCATTTGTATGATAATATGAACCCTAGATGGGGCTAGTTGTCATGCCAATTTGAAATTTGCAAATCCTTCAAATTGAAGTGGCGAATAGATTCAGGTAAATTTTTTGAATGTGCTAAGCATTTTTTGAATGTTGAAATTAATAAAAAAACCATGCATATTGGCACTTTTCATTTTCATCATTTGTATGATAATATGAACCCTAGATGGTGCTAGGTGTCATGCCAATTTAAAATTTGCAAATCCTTCAAATTGAAGTGGCGAATAGATTCAGGTAATTTTTTTGAATGTGCTAAGCATTTTTTGAATGTTGAAATTAATAATAAACCATGCATATTGGCACTTTTCATTTTCATCATTTGTATGATAATATGAACCCTAGATGGGGCTAGGGTTCATGCCAATTTGAAATTTGCAAATCTTTCAATTTGAAGTGGCGAATAGATTCAGGTAAATTTTTTGAATGTGCTAAGCATTTTTTGAATGGTGAAATTAATAGAAAAAACCATGCATATTGGCACTTTTCATTTTCATCATTCGTATGATAATATGAACGCTAGATGGTGCTAGCTTATATATGGAGACAAAATTTGTCAAATCTCTATATTTTATAGCAGGAATGGTTTTAGATAATTGATTTGAATGTACTGAGCTGACAAGGAATGGTGAAAAATCACAAAACCATATTTTAGAAGACTTCACTTTTCAATTTTTACTCCTTCTAGTGTGAAGCATTAATTTAAAAATTCAAAGTAGAAAATATATAAAAATTCACTCCATATAATCTTTGTTTCTGATATAATTGAATACTTGATCCATATTATTATTTATGAATAATCGAAGAATGTTTTTATAGTGACACTGAATCATTTGAGGTGAAATTGTTACAAATATTGTAGGTACCGTATGGACCATAAAATATGTCGTGATTGCTATTATTGAATGTAATTTATGAGGAAGTATTTTATCAATTCTGTATTGTTTTTATTAGCGTTGATTATTCGTCATGGTTGTAGCTGACTCCTGCTTTACCATCAAACAGAAGAGAACAATTACTTTTATTTGTTAAATATAGTAACTATCAGTACTGTGTATGTACTATTGAATTGATATATTTAATACTATACAGCCTGCCCTTTTGACAAAAATGGATTTGATGATCACGTTTGATAATTCATTTTATAATAATTCTAGTATAAAAATATTGGGCTCAAAATACAGTTCGCAATACTAAGAATTATTTTTTGATAGCATTGCATTTACTTTTTTAACCTAAGTTCTTGTATTCCTTTCGAATACCCCCCTTTAAAAATGGGCAGTATGTAGATTCAAGAAGTGCAATCAAATCAACTCCTTGAGCCCTTTTTCTCCGGCGAATTAGCTAAATTCGACTTTAAAATTACTCCAGTAAGCATAATTGCATTAAATAAACACATATTTTTTGTTCATTACTTGATTGAAACAATAAAATAGAATGTGATTAAGACTTTTAATGAATTTGATACGAAATATATATATATATATATAAACTCAAATTAGAACAAATAATTTCAACTCTAAGTAAGATCAAGCCTCAAATGTAAATGTTGTGACGGATGCCGATAATTTAATTAGTGAAAGAAAAATCATATATATGTATGTATATATTGAAAACGTTTAATGGCAATTACAAAATTAATAAATGATTCACAACTTTAATAAAATCATTCAGAAAGAATAAAATTCTTGATCGTTGATAATGGAGATGAAAAGCTATAAAATTATAACGAGCATCCAAGGTTAGTGAAATGACGTCTAAATGAATTTAGGACAGAAACCTTGAGAAAGTTAAAAATTATACAACACGTTCAAAGTCCTAATCACGAGATACATATTAAAGATTTATTCAAGGAACGTGATTGAAGACAATCCTCATGCTTTTAATTTCATCACTAATAAAACCAAGACACTTGTTTCCTTCAATGTCCAACTCAACATTGAGTTAGTCAGTCCATTTCATGTTTTATATTGAAAAATCCGATCCTTCAGTCTACAGCATTTGAATGTAAAGAATATTTCCACCTTCCCTCATGTCGTGTTATTCAACTTGCTCTTCAAATACGATTCGATGACCATACGATGGAACTCGGATTCCAACAAAATTGGAGATCGACAATGACCTTGTGAAATTATCTGAGTAGTGGAGGAATCCGGGGAGAATCCTACAGTTAATATAGTTAATATTTATTATAAAATCACAGCTTTAATTTCTAACGTTTAATACTTATTATTGTTTGAGTTGGCACTAAGAGCATTTACCAACTCTTTGTAGGACCATAGATTAGGAGAAGTCCTTCGGGGCAATGACAACTCTGATGGACGGAGGTTTTGTCATAGTAGGAAATTGATATTCGAAATTGAAATCTATTTGATATCTTATTTATTTTAGAAATTTTAGATTCTGACATTGTATAATTTGTATATATTGAGTAAGTCTGAAATGAAAGAGTTAAAAAATCTATGGGTTTTGACAATATAACAAACATAAATAATTAGTAGTGGATCAATCCAGAGTACCTTTAAATTAAAATTTTGTGAATAATCATATATTAATAAAAGATTATAAAATCACTAAATTGCCTACTTTTTAAAATTAAATTGAGGATCCTAGCCTTGTTGATTGCTCTCATGAAGTATTTTAAAATCCTACTTTACGAAGAGACAGTTCCATTTTGAATAAATTACAAATCAAAATATTGAATTGAGGTACTCATAACTATTTTTGACTGAATAATCAATAATTCATTTTCTGAATACAACTTTTATTCAAAAGGTATTCAAAGCAAAGCAGCATTTCAAATTGAATTCGTATTTTAAAATAGTGGGAAAATATATGAATTGAATTTGCACCTTAGGAGACTTTTAATCTAATGTGAGAAAGTTCAAGAATGAATGAATGAATGACAATGCTAAAAACAGGTGGAAGCTGATATTATGAAGTATTACTCCAGGATCAATAATGATCCAAAGCCCATCCAGGAGACATTTTAACTTTTCTACTAAGAAAAGTTAAATTTGATTTTAGAGACAATGGATTTGGATGGTGATGAGATTCGAATCGTCTGCACATCAGGTTATTCATGATTTTCGACGTCAAGGGATTGGATCTACTGACTCTTGCTGCTCTTTGTGCCTCTTCTGTGCAATGAACTCTTTGTTAGTGTCACAATCCTTGATTGGAAGCTCATTCATCAGCCATCACTTTCATCCCATCCCATCCCATTCCCATTCTCCGCAGTCAGGAAGAGCGAAGCAATGAGACGTCCTTGGGTCCAAGCCAGAGCTGCGCCATTTCAAGTCACGTCAGAAGTACTGAAAATAGTGAAAATAAACATTGTCTATTCAACAGCTGACTTGAGGCACCTTGGAGCAGTCGAACAGGGTCAACAGTTTCTCATCCCTTATTCAAGTTAGTTAGCTCAGCCAGGCCAGCCAAGAAGAGAGACTCTCTAGTGCAGGCAGAGAGTAAACATTCTAGAGAGGATCTCATGACGTCATAGCAAAGCATTCCTTCCTCTCAGCTGAGCGCTTCATTCAAGGGACATTTCCAGGATGGATCCAAGTTGAAGTTTTCTTCAACCTCTTCTCCACTCTATCCTCCAATTTCATAGTCCAATTCAAGAGCCTCCAGTCCAAAGTATTCCTCCCACTCTCAACCCCATCCATTTTCCTTTCTCATCAGTTTCATCCAAGGCAAATGACGTATTCGGAAGTGTCATTCGTGATGGGAGAGTGAGTCTGCGAATCCCTCCATATCATAGGAATCCTTCAACCCACTCATGTGACTCATTAAACCCACTTCTTCCTTGGAGAAGAATTCCAAAACTAAACTGCATTTAAGAGAATGAATCTTTTACGAATTCAGTGCTTCAAGCAAGTTTTGCACTCTTTAGAAGAGTTTTTGGAAAACAAGGCTCAAGGAATTCATTCGAGGCGAGTCCCGACTCTCAAAGAATAGGACTCGAGTCCCTTCATTATTTAAGGCTAATGCTAATGCTCTTCCTGTTTTTGCAAAGCTCTGGAATGTGAAGAGAAAATTCAAGTTTTTCAACTCCTGAGCCATGAAGAGAGAAAGACACGGACTCAGAGCAGGATTCTTATCAAGTTCGAATCTTCTAAATCGGAAGGTAGCAAGTGTTATGAAGGATCAAGTCAATGATCTACAGATATCAGCCTATGATATGGGACTTACACTCATTTCCCTTCAGACTCGTCTTGTCATTTGGAGCACAAAATTTCATGATCTCTCTTACTCATCAACTAGACTTTTTATAAGCTTACTGATGAACATCACCGATATTCAAAATCGTTGTGATATTGAAATCCTTCTCAAGATTTTCAAAAATGAATTTGATATTGATACTGAAGAATAAAATTCCATTTGGTAGATTGTAAATAATGTTTTTATTTAATGTTAGTAAGTGTAATTTTGATGATGGATAGTGAATCTGTTTTACAATAAAGGAAACATGTTATCTATTAAGGCATCTATTTCTTTCTTATCTATTTTCAAAACTCATCTTGCTCGAATTATATAGTGATTCACGCTCTGTAATACTCGATTCCAGACTCAAAGCATGTGGATTTCAAATCATCTCTTCTTTTTTGCTCCTATTGAAAAGGGTAGAGGGTTGCAGTAAAGAAATTTGAGAGCTAGGTATATTGTAGGTAATGCATCTTATCAGAATAGTACATACCTATAAATAGGTTTTCTTAAACCTCCACATTGTCAAATTTCTAATATATGTGACTTATAACAAATAAGAAAATTAAAAATTGTAGAATTGCGTGTCAAAACTAACTAAGCGAAAAACAATTATTTCAATGAGTATACATTAGTATATTAGATATCTGTGGATTTTTTTTTTCTTGAGTATTTCATATTTTGAAAGTTGACAGTCCTTGCATGGAAAAGATAGGAGGTTTTGTGTGAACAGTATCTACTTACATAAAAGACTCCAATGAAGAAAACACTTTTAATTTTATTTTATTAAATTATTGGTGCGATAGCTTGAATTAAAGCATATCAGCTATGTATATTTTACTTAAAAGTAATTAAATATTTTTTTGTTTTCCATAAAATCTACCAATATTCAAGGAAAGGTCATTATCATGGATAAAAAGTAAAATTACATACATACTATACAGATAGATATCTAGAAAAAGAGTGAAGTGGCTTTAAAGAGAGTCAATCCTTGCAATTAAAATAATAGGAACATATTATTTAGAATGTTTTGCATCAGTGGGAGCAATAGGCTTGTTATATTTCATATATACAGCCATCATTGTATGACCACTTCTGCATTTCAAACATGGAAGGATTTATCCTTTCAGTCAATATTTCATCATCTAAAAAAATAAAAATCCAATTTATGATCTATCCGTTTTATTTTTATTAATGAAGAAGAGTGCATTTTTACATCTTCCAGTCCTAAAAATTGCCAAAAATAGGAAATCACACATTTGTCTTGGAGTTCGATGACCATACATTATTTGAAATTACTCCCTCCTTTATTTTGATATTTTTAAATTTTTTATAGTATGGTCTGATAAAAACAATTATTTCCTTGACAAAAAAGGATATTCCTATATTTTCTATGGGTAAAATATGTATATAAAAAATAAAAAAGTTCTCAGGAAATTAATTTTGAAATTATTTTTCAAGAAGTTTCATAATTTACCTTAAATATGAAATTATAGTTCCAGAATAACAGTGATGCACTTCTTTCTTCCCCATAAAATCATGCAACTGATGTTAAAATGGCTGTTAATTCAATAGTATCATAAGTCCAGACCGGGACTTACAAAGTCTTTCAACAAAAAGATTCCCTTCGTTATAATATTGAGTTTACATTCTGATCAATTCATCAAATCGTTGAAAAGGGTCAATTCTTTTCCTAAAGGAACAAAGTGCTTGGTTTCCTTTTTCAATCCGCGTGAATCCTCAGTAGATCAATCTTTGATGACAAATGTTATGAGATCTCCGTTTATCCTTTTCGTAAATGAGTTGAGGGATGTGTAAAATTTAGAAGGAAGTCTCAACTACACTCTGTGGACTTTATGATGCAAAATCTAAAGAAAAACATGAACAGTAATGTGTTTTTGTTTTGTGGTTGATGAAGCCTTGATGACAAATGTGATAGGATGTACTACTATAAGTAACTTTGAATTCTATTATACTGTTAATAAAAAAATGATGTTTTGTTTTTTCAGATTTCTAAAGTATATTATACTAAAAATTCTGGTCCCAGGAAGATAATCATGTTTAAAATTATTAAGGACCTTCCAAGCTCGTTCTTTTTTAAGGCTCATTATAATTCTAAATGCATTTTTAAAAACATAGAAACTACCTTGGCGATCCTACAGGAGTCTACAAAGACAACGATCTTCCTATCACTGACGAATAAAAAAAATGTGTCTTCTAAAATCAGTAATCAGAGAGTAAAATGTATATTAATTGATTTCTATGGAGCAAATACTAACCCTAGTTGTGTGAGTAAAGATCATCATCAGTTGTTGTCTAAGACATAAGTAAAGTTATAATACAAACTTTAGATAATGTTTGTTTTATTGCATACTTCAAATTGATTGGGAGCTGGACTTCCCTTATCAAAATCCTACCAAAATAGAAAAATGATTAATTAACAATTGTTAGTCATATATTTTAATCACTTATATCATTCCCATTTAGACCTCGCTGATCCACGTTATGTGATTCCAAATAGCATTTAGTTATTTACCTATAAAAATGAAAAAAAAAAAATTTAAATTATATTTCATAAATTAATAGTACTTCTAATTTTACTTAATACATCAGATATCATTCCCTTGGTCTCCATAGAAGCTTAGTAATTTTGCTCAACCTGACTGTGTTGCTGGAACGACTCATGGCCCAAGTAGCAAATGCTTTTCTTACTGCACCTGTAGTAAGTGTATCGAGCCCCTTGTCATGGGGATCGGCGATTCTCGCAAGGATCTTTGGATCCTTTAGGATCTCAACCAAGCTCCTTATGCCTTGCAAAGGTTCCCCATTCCATGTTCTAAAGAGATTCTGACTGCCTCTTTTTGGAGATAACACCAAAACGAGGTGGCAATGACTCCAATTGCTCTTGTTTCTTTCCATCAATCCTCACACAAAGCAAAGGCCGAGCTAAATAATATGAGTGTTTTTATTATTAAATAATTTAAGATATTCTTCTATAATGCCAAGTATTTCCTCCTGGGATCAATCTTTTTAGATCTTCGGTGTTTATTACTCACAGTACTAATATAAATACGTAAACCGAGTGAAACAGAAAGTTATTTTGCAGATGAGTGACGTAAATGTAAAGATTTATATTAAAAAAACTATTACGCCATGATATATATATGAAGTGTCAATTTAAAAACAAATACATTGTTCATCATTTGGGCGTAATATGACGTCATATAAACACTTTTTTAGCCTTCAACTCTAAGTAGGATTAAAAGTAAAGTTTAAGAAAGATTTCATTGAACCAAAAGTTGTAGATATTACTTTGATAAAATATAATTTTTTTCAATTTTTCAAATCGGTTCATTAGTTTTGGATTTATTGTTACTTTTGCTAAAATTTCAAAATTGGTTAACCTCGAATTTTAGAGTTAAATTTTTTTTATTAATTCAAACATGATAGAACAATAATTGTCGAGTGCAGATATCCTTATAACTTTAAAATCGATAGGTTGTTTCTTAAGTAATAGCGGTTTTCATATTTTACAACCAGTGGTTGTTAATTTATTAATTAGAATAGTAAGAAAGAAAGAAAAAACCTTAGATATTTGAGTCAAAAGGTATCGAAACAAAAGTTTCGGCACTCTTCTAGTTAATGGGTTCCATGATTTTGAATAAAGCATAGAGCACTTGGGAAAATAAGATAGAAAGAGAAACATCCTTCGAGGGATGAAGGGAAAATATGTTCAGGGCTACACTTCCATGCTTCTGGCTCCGGCTCGGGAAGGGTTTTATAACCCTTCCCGAGAATGGTTATATTATAACATAACCATTTTGTCTATTAAAAGTAATTTATTAGTTGAATGTAACACAAGTGTATTGCATTATCAATTGAAGGTCGAAAAAGATTTTTTTGGCGTGGAAAATGCACTTGATATTTATACAGTTTGGATTGAGCAATAGCTTGCTTATTCTTTTTAGATCTTTCTCATCAAGTGATATATCACATGATGTCATGCCTTAATAACTTAACACTCAACCAGCCCCTTCACATCATAAATTATACATATCTATAATAATAAATCTACATCGTAATACGATCACATAATAGACAATAACAAAATAAATAACAAACAGGAGAATCAGTACAAAGTTCATAAGAATTAATATATTAATTAGTAAATCCGATGATATTACATTATACAACCCCATAGACTATTATTTTTTTTATCCAAGTATTTAATTTTACCTCTTTACGTAATATGTATCCTTGTGGCCATTTGTATCCTTATTTAATGTGTAAGCATCATTCAAAGTCCAGGTACTTCTTTTGATTAAGTAGATGATAATTTGTATTTTTTGTATTTTATATCTTAACAAAATGTAGAAACATTCATTTGATTTTATATAAGAATATTTTCATAATATAAATCAAGACAAATAGAATAAGGTTACATATAACAATAATTAATGATATGTTAATGTAGCAAGTTATTAAAATGATAGTTTTTATGCTAAAAAGAGGTTTTGTGAGTACAAAAGGATGAAAAAATCCGACATTTACATCGTACTTTTTATTAATAGAGCTAGGCTCAATACATTAATTAATTAATTAATTATTATTATCATTGGGTGGGTATATGTTTTCTTCCTGATTTTGTAAATTTTTTCTGGTTGTTTTTTTCTTGTAAGAATTAAATTTCCTAGGGCTTTTCTAGGAAACTTCAAAAAAATAAAAAAGAAATCAAAACTATAATTGAATTTATATCAGAAATTACGAATCTTCTTTAAATATAACTTCAAAATTAATTTCCAAACAAATTCTTTATTTTTATTGATATATTTTACCCATAAAAAATATCAATTCCTAGTGAAAATAAGTTTATGTGTCCTGGTTTATTTAGCAATGAATTATTTGTAATAAACCATCTCATAAAAAACTTAAACTGGACATTCATAAAGAGATTGGGGTAATGTTTGTACTTCAAATAAATTCTGGTCATAGAATTTCAAGACAAATTGTGTGATTTCCAGGACATTTGCATATTTTTGACCATTTTTTTGACTTTATACAGGATTGGAAAATGTAAAAAAAGCGGAATAGATCATATTGGAAATACGATGTAATAACGGATCTTTTTATATTTTTGTTCTCACAAAACCTCTTTTTAACTCAAAAACTATAGTAATATATTTATATTACCTATATTTAAATCACTTTGTTTGACACAAAACCGATCGCTTTTTAGTCAACATGAAATAAAAAAATGATATTGTAATGTAAAGTAAAAAATGAGGTGGGGAGGTTTGTTGATGTAGTGAGTGATGAATTACAATTTACAATCATGATTGCCGTGTGGCAATGTATTCATAATATTCTAAAGCTATAGAAAAAAAAAAGAAGAAGAAGACTTTTTTCGATATCATTATGTTTTTGCTCATTTTCCCAAATTTTGAAAATGGAAAGTAAGAATCACTGAAGAAAAAATTTGTTTCAAGTTGATTATAGAGGGTTTCGATACTATTTTCTGAAAAACGGTGTTTTCTCTCTTGAAGCATATTGTGAGGAAATAAAGTTTGACTCAATTAGTTCCTTCCTTTCAATGTTTTATTTGCCAGTATATTATGGAATTATAAAGGATGACTCTCATTCTACTACAATAATTCATCAATTTTTGCTTTAATTGTATTACCTTTGGGCCAAGTTTTTCTGTTTCTAGCTTGCCCTAGCATTTCTCTTCCTCCTACGTCTATTTTTTTTTTAAAAATGGGATCTTTCAATGTTGAATAAAATACGATTCTAATTATATCTTATAAATCAATTTTATCATCAACGGGTATTTTTACTTTATTTTGTATTCATCAATCATCAGCGTATTTTCCTTTACAACTTACCTACTTTTTAAGAAAAGGAGTTAACGTGCAATTTCGATTCTTGAAGACATAATTTTCATCTTTTTTTATCTGTCTGGTGCGTCTTAGCCTGCACCGTGGTAGCTTGTGCTATTCTCGCCTGAGCCACATTCTTCCACTTCAGGGATTAACCGGCCTACACCTCCCCACCTCCTTACTTCATCGTCCATCGAAGACGTATTCATATAGACACACTTTTTCTCTTTCTAATTTCTTGTTTTATATTCATCGATATTTTGTGAAGAAAATCATTCTTTAAAGACGAGTCATGTTCATTTGTCTCTGTACATCTTACAAATTTCCGTAATGGGAAATAAATCTTATTTCTCCCAAATGCTCAATCTGTCTAAATTAAATTGCATGACATTTGTTTAAAGCTTGTTATCTCGACCCAAAATTTAAATCATATCAATAGCGAAATGATTTATTTTCATTTGAATACTTTAGAAAAAAGAATTAGTCGTTTAAACTCCCTTATTAATTGATAAATTATCATTTATCAATAATCTTTGTTCTGCCCTCTTCCTTCTAATTTCTGGCCTAGTCAATACATACAATAAACAATATAAACAATTTATAACTTCTTCCAATTTTGTCCTCGCTAAGATTTTTCTTTCTTTCTTCTTGTGCTATTTTATATGCTTAATTTTTTCCCTTCTTATTATTATTACTTTTTTAGATGAAAAATACAAGCAATATACAAGCAACGCCAATATTATTGTACATTAAGAAATTCAAAGAACAAAGGGAACTCCAAAACACCCAATAATTAATTAATGAAGGAGAATAAATATGTAATATTCTATGTAGAAATATATTTCAAAGCCAATAATGAGGTAGGGGGTGGGAAGACGACTTTAGGAGCCGGTTCCTATTTTGAGGTATTAACAAACAAGCCCTGCGAACGGTAGCTTCCATCCTCCCCCATCCAGCTCCGCTAGGACGGCGAAGCTACGGTCCCTCTACTTTTTTTTTTTTTTCATTGTTTTGATGACGTCTTCTCCCCGCAGCACTTACACAAATAAAAGAAACACCAAGGAGAGTCAGGCGGTTTTGGCTGCTTAGGAAGCACCCAGAGGAAGGAAAAAAAGAGGAGTTGAAATTTCATAGGACATTTTCCAAGATTTATATATACATACGTATATATTTCATTGGAGACAATGATCCACAAAAACATTCATATGTACTTTTATTTAGGAAAATTTTATTATTCTGGAAACCTTCAAATGGGCAAAAATGCTATATCATGGTGTTATTGTCTCGTATATTGTACTTAATATTTTATATTTAGAGATGCTCACGAGACAATTTTTTGTAAGTAGGTTACATGTCAAGCCTTGAGTCTCTAGGCTCAAGTCAAGTTTTATATCCCTGATAGGACTACAAGTCGAGTTGTGAGTCTTTAACAAAAAGTTCAGATTGAGTAAAATCCAATTTAAATACTAGGAGTAGTAAAAATGAAATATCGAACTGTTGTAAGCACTGTTTTGATTGCCCAGGAGCAATATAAAGTATAAAGCCTTCAATTTCATGGAAAAAAAATAATGAATTTCTTTTCACTACATCTATTATTTTATTTCCGATAAGAATACAAGTAAAATATCAAATCGTTGTGGGTGATACCATTAGGCAACACCATTTTTGTGCCCAGGGTTTAATAGATAGTTTATATTTGCTTGCTTCTGGATAGGGTGTAACAAATCTTAAAGAAAAATAAATAATTATCGGAATGACCATTGATGGATGGGAAATTAATTAGTTGATTTTAAATAAGAATGTTTTCATAATATAAATCAAGAAGACAAATATAAGAACAAGGTTACATATAACAACTAAATATATGTTAATGTTGGAAGTTATTCAAATGGCATTTATAAAGTTCTTCATTTTTTAAATAAATTAAAGTTTTGCCAAAAATTTAAAATGAGTATTTTTCATTAAAAAGAGGTTTGGTGAGTACATAAACAGTAAAAGATCCGATAACTACATTCTACTTTTTATTAATAGAGCCAAGTTCAATACATTAGTTAATTAATTATCATTATCATTGGGAGCATTTACGTTTTCTTTCTAATTTTGCAAATTATTCCTATTTTTTTTCCTGTAAGAATTAAATTTCCAGGGCTCTTCCAGGACTTTTCATGAAAAAAAATTCAAAACTATAATTGAACTTTTATTGTAAATTACGAATCTTCTTTAAATATAACTTCAAAATTAATTTCCTGACAAATTCTTTATTTTTATTAATATATTTTAATCATAAGAAATATTATTTTTAGCAAACCATTCCATAGAAAAATTAGAAACGACAATTAGAAAAGAATATATAATCGTAATATATAATGTTTGCATATCAAATAAATTATGGTAATAAAATTTCAAGACCAAATGTGTGATTTCCTGGACATTTGTCCATTTTTGACCATTTTTTTCACTTATACAGGGTTGAAAAATGTAAAAATGGTCGTTTTTTCATTGATAAAAATAAAGCGAAATAGATTATATTGAAAATACAATGTAATTTTCATGTTTTTGTACTCACAAAGCCTCTTATTAACTCAAAAACTATCGGATTTTATATATTTAAATCACTTTCATTGTAGGACATAAAACCAATCGTTCATGTATATTAACAGTCATTGAATTTTGTTTTTAGTCAACATGAAATAAAAAAATGACATCCTTCTTTTTGAATTATTGATGATAAATATTTTTAAGAACCCATTGAATCAATAATTAAGACATTTATTTATGTTTACCAAATTCCTTCCTTCCTTACAATATTTTTATTTTCCTGTATGGAAGGAAATCAATTAGTTGCTGAAGGTGTCCTTCAATTCAAAAATGTCAAATTCCCTTCGAATATTACAAGAGTACAATAATTCTATTATATTAATTCATCAATTTTTGCATTAATTAATCATTTGATATTTTATTGAAATTTGAACTAATCGTTCGACCTTTGATGTTAGATTTCCTACGTTTCACAATAATTAAAAATAATATATGACCATAATTCTATTTTATAAATAAATCAATTTTGTCATCAACGGGTATTTTGTCTTTATTTTATATTCATCAATCATCTCATCAACGTATTTTCGTTTACAACTTCTGACTCAGCTTCGTCCCCTACTTTTTAAGAAAAGGAGTTAACGTGCAATTTCATTTCTTGAAGGAATATTTTTTTAGCCTGCATCGTGGTAGCTTGATTAACCGGCTCACACCTCCCCACCTCCTTACTTCATCATCGAAGACGTATTCATATAGACACACTTTTTCTCTTTCTAATTTCTTGTATTATATTCAACGATATTATGTGAAGAGAATTATTTGTCAATGACGATTAATTATTATTTATCTCTGTACATCTAACAAATTTCCGTAATGGAAAATAAATTTTATTTCTCTTAAATGCTCAATCTGTGTAAATAAATGTATATGCCTCTTTTCAATGTCCTATGTCATCTCGACCTAAGATTTAAATTCTGTATATACCTAAATGATTTATTTTCATTTGAATACCTAATAAAATTAATAATCAATAATAGCGCAACCTTTTCTTATAAACACCCTTACCAATTGATAATAATTTTGTTTCCAATCTTTGTTTTGCCCTCTTCCTACAAATTTCTGACCTAGTTTTTTTTTCTTTTCTTGTCATTATCAGAATAATAACAATTTCTTACCCCCATTTTTCTTCTTGCTAAGTTTCCAAAATATTGTTTGAGATACTGCAATTTGGGGAGAACGGAATTGACTGTAACAAACTATATGTACAAATCACAAAAACTGCAACTTTAGCAATTTTCATTGCACTACATTTAAGCTCTGGGAGATAAGTTTACAGATCAGTAAACAAAATCTACGCAATGTCGAATATCAGATATAAATAAATATAAATTAATTTGGCTCTGCTGTTCAACAAAAGACAAAATTTTAAACACATTTTGATGTATACATTTTTTTGTTATTTCAATTTCATAGATTCTGTTAATTATGAGAAAAAAGAAATTCAATGCAAAATATGTTTTGTTTAGTTTTTCACTGTTGTTTCTAAATATACATAATATGTTTGTGTTTAATTAATATTCTTGTACTCCGTCTCTGTTATTCATGAACCATCAATAACTGATGGGTAAGGTATGGCTTTAATCAAATTTTCAACCTCACAGGCAAAGCATGAATTCCTTAAATAAGGACTATATCTACTCCAATCAACTCATTTGATCACAAACATATTTACAAATTGCCTTAGGTCTTGTCTATTTTTGACATAAACAATGTTGGCATAATTTTGAAACTTGGTTTAAAAATGTATATATTGTGGTATAAATTATGTTCTAAAGTATTCGTATACAAACAAAAAATTCAAAACTTGACAGCTCTTTAATATAAACGTATTTGTCATTACATTTTGATAACATTGAATTCTCACTTTTTACATTCCAAGCAAAATCATAATTAACCTAGGTGAATAAGTAAAAATAAAAACAATCAGACAATGTAAAATAAAACAATGTGACTCCTTGGCTTAAGATCTTGAAAGCATTTACTTCCTGATTTTGAAAATTCTTACTGGAAGCCATCAATCATCATTCACAGTTCCACTAACTTTTACACCATTTATATGTCTTCCCTTTTGCTTTCCATTGAAAAGTTATTCAGATGTGTTATTTTTCATATTAATTAAAATTATGAACATATTGTCATATTTCTATATTCTATATTTCATAATTATATTTCTCCAAATTATATTAAATAGTTAATATTTTTTTAAAGAAGTGGTTTTCGAAAGAAGTTCTTTTTTTTATTTATTTCAGATATATAATTTGTATTTCATTTACTATATTTGTTTATATTTAGTGTTACAAATGAAAAAAACATTAAGCTCAAAAGAGATTAATCAATTTTCCTGTATTTTCAGCATTCAATAAGAGTTTTAATCAAATATGAAAAGAGGTACAGAAATGTTCATAGCTTTTTATAAAATTTCAAGATATTTATCCACAATAAGTTTTTATACTTTTGTGAAGCCACTTGCTTCGTTATATTTAAATTTTAGTTTTAATTGATGTTATCAGATGAAAAATCATTATTTAGTAAAAAAGATCCTGTGGCCACAAAAAAAAAAATATTGTGGTAAATTTTTTATTTTTTTGTTTTTGAGCATAAAAGAAATCATGATCACAGCATTAAAACTTGTGAAATTGTAAGTAAAAAGTAAGAGTTGTGAGAAATAATAAAGTTATTAAAATGAAGAATTGCTAAATAAACTTTTGTTCATTTTTTAAATAAATAAGTAGTTCAATTGTTTCATTTAGTACATTAATTACTATCAATGAGTAAATTTTATATACATTCAATATATATTTCATAGGAGACAGTGATCCACTAATACACTCATATGTACTTTTATCTAAGAAAATTTGATTATTCTGGAAACCAAAAAATGGGCAAAAATGCTATTACATAGTGTTATTGTCTTATATATTGTACTTTGTTTCTTTTTTTTTTTTTTTTTTTTTTTTTGTCATTACTACTTTTTTATATATGATATATGTATGTAGATGAAAAATACAAGCAATGCCATATTATTGTACACCAGGGGATCCACTTTGATGCAGTCCAAGAAAAGATGTTTCGTGGTCTCAAGGCCTTGAGCACAAAACCTGGAGTGTCTCTCCTCTTTTCTCTCACTCCATTTGTTAACGAAGAGGGATGAAGTTTCCAAGAACGTCTCCATCGGGGTACATCCTAAACGGACTAAGTGCTCTGGGCGATCTTCCAAAAAGCTGTTTTGGTGCACTCTTTGAATTTTGGAAAGTGGTAAGGTATTGAGGGCAACATAAAAGGGTGCTGGGGGATCCATGACCTCCTCCCATGACTGTCTTATAATTTTCTTTATTTTTCTGAATTGTAGGAACGTGCACGGATTATTCCCAACCACATCTCTGAGAACTTGGCCTATATATTATCAATAAATAAAAATTGTACTTTGTTTTCTTTTTCAGATACCAAAAGTATAACATACTAAAAATTCCAATCCCTGGAAGATAATCACATAGTACAGCCTTCATTAAGTGTGAATATCAACTGCAATGAGTAAGAAAAATTTCGTTTGTTATGAACAATCCGGAGTAGTACTGCTTTTCATTAAAAGTTTTTCAAGAGATAACTAAAACATTGAATGTATATATTATATTTCTCTTTTAAATAAAACTAAAAGTCTTGTGAATGGAAGGCTTTTAATTCATATTCATTATGTTTTATGTTAAAAAATGAATAAGAATCCTCCGAACTCGTTCTTTTTTAGGGTTCATTATATCTTTGAATCAATTTTTAAAAACAACCTCCTTGGCCTTGAAAGTCGGTCATCTTGGAGAAGGCTCAATAAAAACAAAAAGCCTCACTCTTCAAAATATTCTTTCTTTACTGACATAGTTATTTTTAGTAATACCTATATGGCTGCCTTGGCTTTAAAAGATCGTTCAGTCTCCAAAATCCCCACCTATAAAGAAAAAGATAAACATCCAGGGGAAAAGTAACCATCATCAAATGGAAGCAACATGAAGGTATCTAAAGTTCTTGTTGTGATCATTTAAACAAATGGGGAAACGTTGGGCAACTTCATTTTAAATGTTGTTCTTCGTGACTCATTCTGGGTAGTTTATTTTGCATTTTAAATGATCCAAGTTATAATTAATATTCCATGATATAGATATATGCATATATTACGTTTGAAAATAAAAACTTGGGCGTAAGATGACGTTATACAAACATTCATTTACCCTTCAACTCAGATTAATATTGAAAACAAGGTTTTAGAGAGATGCCATTGAACCAAAAGTTGTAGATATTACTTTAATAGAATAAGATTTTTTTCAATTTTTAAAATCGGTTCATAAGTTTTGAATTTATGGCAACTTTTGCTAAATTTTCAAAATTTGTCCAACTCTAATATTAGAGTTCCAAAAAGTTTATGAAATCAAAAATCATAGAACAATAATTGTTGAGTTCAGATCTGCCTTTAATTTAAAAATCAATTCGTTAGTAATTGCGATGGTGTTTTTTTCATGCTTTACAACCAGTGGTTGTTAATTTATTAATAAGAACAGTAAGAAAGGAAAAAAATTATTAGATATTTAAGTCAAAAGTAATGGAAACAAAAGTTTCCCTAATATAGACAATCCTAATGAGCAACACTAATAATTAATTATAAGCTTAATTATACATGTAAATCGTTCTTTGATGAAACTTTGCACCTATCAATCAAGTTCATTTCAACTTGTACTCCTACTCCTATTTCTGGGATACTTTTCTGTCCCGTAATTTCATTTTTAACCAAGAAATAACTCAATTCAATGGAGATGTCCACCACCTATTGAACCCAAACTGAATTGATTTGCCTTGGATATATTGTTTTGCAGAATGCTTTTCCAAATAGGGGATCATAATTTCATGAATCCTCCAATTCTTCGTCTGAAGATAATTCAGTAGGAGCTTTAGCTATCCGATGATATGAACAAAAAAAATGAAATATTTTAAAACATAAAACTTTCATCAATTTTGTAGAATTAAAAGTTAATTTTCTATGTATAATTAATTTATACATATTTACTTTAGAAGTAACAAAATATATGTATAATTTTTTTTTTTTTTTTAAACTGATTTTGAAATGTGAAAGCAACTTTTTGGACGAGCATTTTTTTGTAATGTATATAATGCGACTTTTCATTGTTTTTTCTGTAACTTATATAATTGAAATTATTAAATTTTTGCTTAAATATATATTTTACAATAGTCATAAATTTAGTGATTTTATAATTTTATATTAATTATGTAGGTCTAACTTCCTCCTGTTTTTAATATACTAGAGATAGATATGATTTACAAAATATTAATTTCAAGGTATTTTGAATTGATCCAATACTGATAATTTGTGTTTTTTATATTGTCAAAACCCATTTTTTATTTTTTTACACATAACATCAATCAACCTTAATTTTTAAAATTAATATTTTCTTAAAAACCTCAATTTCAAAATCCAAAAATATATATATTACAATGTCAGAATCTAAAATTTCTAAAATAAAAAATTTTTTATTTCTAAAATAAATTTAAATTTCGAATATCGATGTGAACATGTTTAGATTTACGACAGGGATTTCAATTCTTCGTGCGTCAATGTGGACAACTCCAAATTCCTTGTTTCCTACTATGACAAAACTTCCGTTCATCAGAATTGTCATTGCCTCTAAGGACTTCTTCAAATCTATGGTCCTACAAATGCTCTAATGGTCAACTTAAACCATAAGAAGTATTAAGTGTTAGAAATTAAAGCTATGATTCTATAAAAAATGTTAATTATATTAACTGTATGATTTAAGATTTTTGGGATGTTTCCCTGGATTCCTCCACTACTGAGATAATTTCATTATGGTCATTGTATATCTACAATTTTGTTGGAGTCCGAGTTCCATCTGATGATTATCGTCTCCCTCATCTCCTTCATTGTATTGAGAACCCTCAGGGCTTCACGGTTTACGATAGGAATAATTATGCATTTAAAGAACTTGTTCTCGTGGATTATGGATTCTGTTGACATTTTCTTCAGGTACATGTATCCCTTGTTCGTCTCAATCACATACAGACATGTACTTTTGAGTGATTCAAGTGTAATAACATAACATGAGGGTAGAAATGTTCTTTACTTTCAAATGCATGAAATGGACTGACTAACTCAATGTTGAGTTGGACATTGAAGGAAACAAGTGTTTTGGTCTTATTAGTGATATTACGTTCCTTGAATAAATCTTTAATATTTATCTCGTGATTATGACTTTGAACGTGTTGTATAATTTTTAACTTTCTCAAGGTTTCTGTCCTAAATTCATTTAGACGTCATTTCACTAACCTAGGATCTTTCTTATAATTTTAAAGTTTTTTATCTCTATTATCAACGATCAAGAATTTTATTCTTTCTGAATGAATTTATTAAATTGTGAATCATTTATTAATTTTGTAATTGCCATTAAACGTTTTCAATATATACATACATATATATGATTTTTCTTTCACTAATTAAATTATCGGCATCCGTCACAACATTTACATTTGAGGCTTAATCTTACTTACAGTTGAAATTATTTTGTTCTAATTTGAGTTTCTATATCTCTATATATATTACATGTATGTATAGTTTAAGCATATATTTCGTATCAAATTCATTAAAAGTCTTAATCACATTCTATTTTACTGTTTCAATTTAGTAATGAATAAAAAAAATATGTATTGATTTAATGCATTTATGCTTATTGGAGTAATTTTAGAGTCAATTTTAAGCTTTATAATTGGCACTTTACAAGACGTTTGATAACGTCAAATTTTAAGCCATACAATTCCATTTTTTTCATTTTTAAATTGCCAGCAGCTACATAGCAAAAATTGCCATGAGGGACTTGAATTTCCATATAGATGATGTTGTTTTATTGATGGCTTTGAGTAGACCAATCCATACTACAATCATAAAAACCATGCCCAATAAACGGGAAACTCTAATGACTAAATTACTATGGAAGGGAGGGAACTTTTGTTGGGGGTGAGACGTTCCTATGGCACTAATGATTAAAAAACCTTTATTAAAATCAGCTGTCTTTTATATCATATAGAATGGAAAAAATATATACAAGGGAAGTGAACTTTCTATTAAATTTAAAATAGGTAGCATTCATTCAGGGAAAATTTGACTACTATAGGTTGATACATATATTACTATAATTCCAATATGCATTTTTAACTAAATTTGCCGCAAATTAGGCAGAAGTTTTTTAATTATGTTTTTTTTAGAGGGAGATGACTTCTTCCTTCACAACAATCTAACTATTTCAAAAAAGGAAAAAGAGCATCTCTAACCATTTTTTCTTTTCAAATCATTCAAATGTATAATTTTTTTCTCCACAAAGTTAAAACCCCTAAATATGTATTTGTTCATATTAAACAAATAGGTACGACATTTTTTTATATTTAAATTAGCTGGATACTTGTCATCCACTGCGGTATAAATATTCGCAATAAAACTGAATGTAGATTTTTTATATATATAAAAGAAATAATAATACACTTAAGTACTCTATTAGATTAGATTTATCTAAATTAACAGTTAAAAAAATGCATTGTTAAAATACATAACACTACTTCATTCCTTCACAAATTTTAGTTGTTGTATTAAGAACAGAGTATATGTTAAGTTTTATTATTGTAACAAGGAGCAATTTGCTGTGTTTAACAAAAAAATAAATAAATTCACATAAATTCTATGTAGGCCTTAAATCTCTGTTTGTTTGTTTGTTTTTTTGACTTCTTACAAATTATTTCACATAATACATACATTCATAGTTTATATACCTGACTAGTCATTCCATTCTTTAAGGAGATCTTTTGTTAAGAAATATACATGTAAGGAAGAAGAAAGAAAGAAAAAAAAGAAGGCTCCAAAGGAATTAATGGAGCTTATATTACGTCAGAAAAATATGACTGATTACTTTCAATTACGTGTACATAAACGCATTCTTAACTAAGGTTTTTCCTATATCTGATTATTTTCTTTTTTTTTCTTTTAATTCTTTCTTCATTTCAACTACATATTTCTTTAAACAAAAAATATATTTTACTTAACACTATATACGTTTGAGGGAAGAGAGAGACAGAAATTTTCGAGGTCCATGTACTTATTTATCTCTATATAGAGTACCTACCTATACTGTAGATCTTAAATATGAAGGAAAATCTTGAGATTAGTATAAATTTTTTTATTAATTAGTTAGCAACTTCTTAAAACCATTACACATTTATGCTATAAAAAAGTATTGAGTTCCACTTGGAAAGAAAAAATGGCTACAGTCCAAGTCCTTGTAATAATTATTAGTATTTCAAACTGTATTTTGAGCCCAATATTTTTATACCAGAGTTATTATAAAAAATTATAAAAAGTAATAATAAAATCCATATCTGTCAAAAAGGACAGGCAATATATTATTAAATATATCAATTAAATAATACATACACAGTACTGAGAGTTACTATATTATTCAAATAAAAGTAATTGGAAGGCAACAATCAAATTCAGTTAGTCAGTTATTATTACATGTACTCTTCTGCTTAATGATAAAGCAGGAGTTAAAGGAGGAATTAATTTCAATAACAGCTATCACAACATGTTTTATCGTCCATACGGCACCTCAAATTATTGATATTGACACAGTAATCCTGTTATTTATTGATGAAATTATGAGATGAATTGTGTACGTTGAGAAGGGATTGTCCATTCAAGCTACGGATCCGAGTAAAGAGTGGAGTAGATTTCCACTCAGAAGCATTATCCTCATCAAAATCCTATAATTCTTGGGGGTGGAATCTTATAAAACAAATATTTATAGGAAAATCTACTTCAATAGAACAGAGAAATAAATATATACTTGATATACGAAAGGAAAAAAACCTTATATACAATCATTTTACAAATAGTAAAATGTTTCTAATGTTAAAATATAGAAAACACGGAATATCACCATTTCATCAAAAGAAATACTTATGCTTACACAAAAAATAAGGATTTAAAACAAAATTATATAAAGGGTTGAATACTACCAATTACAATATCAGAAAAAGCACAAGTAGACATCTATGCATAGGAAACGTAGAAAAAAGTGTAAGGGAGGAATGATGGTAACATATAAACATAAGAAAATTCTTATTTCTTCGCATCTTGGAGTCTCGACGAGAATTCTTCTTTTTACTCATTATAACTCAATTTGATCATTTTTTGTTCATTTTATTATTTTCGAGTAATTTTGTTTTACTGATTGTTTTACTATACTCCACGTTTAATTGTAAGCTCATTCATTTTAAGTGTTTTCGAGATTCAGAAAAGTGATAATTGTTAATAACATTATTACATTTGGGTTACTTATTATTTATTTCTTATAACTCATATAGTAATATTTTCCAAACTTCGATTTTGTTATTAGCACAGGCCCGGCCCGTTATTCTTTTAATAACATTATCATTTATCACAAATACTTCTCCCACAATCAATCGCGCGACCCGGGGGGGAAGGGGTCGCGCGATTCATTTCCCCTCTTTCATTTCATTTCCTTTCATTGAATACTTTATATAAGAGAACGACTTCCTTCTTCCTTTTTTTATTGTTTTCGGGAAGACAATAATAATAACAAACTCTTTGTTTTATAAATCATTCAGCTAGAGTTCTTTTACACTTATTTATTTATTCTTCCTTTTTGCTTTAGAGAAAACAAAAAGTTTTTTAATAAGTACTCTCTGATTCATAGTAATGGTTATAAAATATAAACCACTTGTCAGAATACTATTTATCTCATTTAATTACATATTGATTACGGATTTTTAAGCTATACCTACTTGGTTCTTATTTGCTTTTAAGTTATCAAAAATCATCTCACTTTTTATAAGTATAATTTTTAATTAGCAACGGATATTTGATGCATGTGGAAATGAGCAAAGATGGCATCATGAGCTCTAATCTAATGATAACTAATTCAACATTAATTAATATTAAACAAGTTATATACCCAATACTGAATTCATTAATAATATAGAAAAAAAATTAAACTAAAATGAAGAGAACTGTAAGTTTTCTAATTTGTATAGTTTCAATTGTACGCAATTTTTCACTGCAATCCCTGTTATCTTACGAAAAGTTTTTGGACGTGAGAGATACTAAATATTATTGAAGGTTTTAGAATCTTTTGGACAATCACGAGATGAGTGCAGAATCTATAGTTTTCCCCGACTATGAATCTTCAGAAGATGACATGATGGATTACAACTCTTCCTCCTCCTCTGGAGGATTCAAGCAGTAAAGAGGCTGAATGTGATTATTCCGAGAGTGATGGCAGTTGCATCTATAGCCAGGATGAAGCCGAGACTCCATCTATATTCAGTGCTTTTAAAAGGAGTAACTAGACTAACTTGGTTAAGACCTAGACATTCATTCAGATGAGAAACCTTATAATTTTACATTTTTTAATCATGATTTGATTGTGAATATCTTTGAACCATATACATATATACTTATTTACTTATGAAATAAAGGGATTTATTTATTTAAAATAATTGTAGTTAATGTCATTGCATTTTATTTAACATTTTTGTATAATACTTGTGAGATTACTTAGATATAGTAGTTTTGCTCAACAAATTATTTCAATGCACGAATTCAATATGCTGGGCGCTTAAGAAATGTTGTAACTAGAGCTGAACTTTTGAATAATCTTGATGGACTTGGATCTTTGCTATTATAACTGTCAAGTGGATAATTGATTAAGGGAATAGAATTACCACTGCTTATTTTATAGTTTGCATTTTCAGTAGATAAAGTATAAAATAAAAGCCCCAATACAAAGAGATTTTATGTTTTTGCATGTTATTCATGTCATAAGTTATGTATGTACATGTAAGAATTGTCTTAGGGCTGCAACACTTTGATACAGATATGAAATTAAGTTATGAAGAAAACCAATTTTGTATGATCAAATGATGCTGTCATAAGTTGAGAGTTACGAACCCATCTATAAATTTTTTGAAGTACTTTTTAATAAATGGAAAAATCATTTTAAGTCTGAGTAGGGGGTTGGGACAATCTCTTTTGCTTGCACTCTAATAGTACAAACAGTTTTAAAATGACTCAATGTGATATTCATAAATTTTATTTGTTTTAATAAAAAAAAATTGTTTACTGCATAATAAAGACCTGTCTTTTCAAAAAGTCAGCAATTTGTTGATAGTTCGACTACTTCAAAAACAGAAAAACAGGAAAATTAGTTTAAAATTTATTTTAAATAAAAATATTTAACACTTAAAAAGTCATTAAAAGTCCATTGAATCTATAAGTAGAAGGGGATATTTTGCCCTAGGACATAAATACAAACAGGAGTGAGTTTTCATTAAAAATTAATTTGTCATATTTCCATTTTCTCAAAAGATTGAGCAAACATTTTTCTTGAGTCTTTTTTACAAGAAATTTTTGCTTTGAATAGGTTTTCCTTGTCTTCCAAATCTCTTTTATAACATTTAGAATCATTGAACTTCCTATTCGAAGGTGTATTGATTTTCAATTGTGTATTATGATGAATGTCTGAGTTTAAAATGTCCCTGATTCGGTTCCATTTATTCATGCCACATTTTGGTATTATATCGTCGGTGAAGTAAATATAATGTGATTTTGATAAAGTGTTGTATTTTTGAATTTCATCTGCAATACTTAAGTCATCAAAGAACAAATTAATATCCACTCAGATCCTCTTGAATTGAAGGTTGACTCTCATCTGAGTCATCTTTATGTTCTTAATTATCGTGTATTGAAACAAAAACACTTTGATCATCTCCAAAAAGATCTGAGCCAAAATTCTCAAATCCAGCAGAATTATTTTCCTTTTCGGAGGTAAGTGTCGAATTCATCCTCCGATTGTCGGAATCTTTCCTCATAAAAATATGATTGTATCTGTATTCTAATTCATTTAAACAATAAATTTCTTATAGTTCCATATTAATTTTATTAGAATCGTTGGAGAATATGATTTCATGTTCGTCTCAAATTCTGGTATTTTTTTGCTCAAAAATGTAGAGTGAAATAGAACGTGCAACACACAAACAAAAAATGAAAGGAATGAACTCAGTCAAATTATAACTTTATTTGGTTCCACTTTTTGTTAAATCTACAAACGAAGTGAATGACCATTCATTTATAAAATCAATAACTGATTTTAACGTTGTATTTGAAGTCTAGCAACCTAGAAACTAGAATTGCCATTTTTGGGATAAAGAAAATATGGAATTGTGTGTTGTTGATGCTCGAGGATAAATTTAAGAATGTAGCCTCAGTTGGGGTTGATAGTTTTGCAATTCTTCTCTACTGATTCATAGAAACTTGTAGAGGGAAAACCGTTTTTAACCCACGATTTGTTCATAAAAGTAGGTACACTTGAATCTAGAGAACTGTGATTTGGAGACCTATCTTGAAACAAGGAATAAAAAGGGATTCTCACTCGAATCCAAATTCATACACAATGATTCCTCGTCTAAGATGGAAACAATTTCTTCTGGATGAATGTTCTGGCTCTTTTCAAAATTCAAATTAGCTGGAAAATGATTGAAATCAATTATTACACGAATACAATTATCAAATCTCATAAGGGAGAAATATTACACAGCAAGAATAAACCCAAAAATATTGAATTCAGAGAAGAAATGTCTGTAGCATGGAAGCATAGATGGACACTCAAAGGGACTGAATGGTTCGACTTTAAACTGTAAGAATAAAAACACTCTTAAAACAATGACTCCTGAACTCGTTTAAATAGGCCTGAAGATGCTTCAGGTCTATAACAGTTCAATGTTCCAATAGACATGTGAAGCTTTCTAATAACTTCTTTTGTGATGAAGAAGCAATCTCATAGTGATAAAATAAGCTTTACATATAATTTTAAATTTGTTTAAAAAGAATGAATTTGAAGAACAAAAAAACTCACTCAAATTGATTACTATGTCTATACAAGTATTTATACGACATAGTCCATCACAACAGTTTGGAAAACAAGCAATGTTTGCTGCGTTCAATATCATATCCGTTCTCGATATATAATGTTACGGGCCAGGAGATGTTGGAACTCATATCGTTATTTATATTGACTAATAACAGTATATATTGATATAAAGTTATTAATTAATTATTGTAGCCGTTATGACTGTAACTCTCTTTTTTTATCCATCGTCAATTTGAAAGACCATACGTTCAAAGGAAGCACAGTGATGTTAAAAAAAATGAAGTACAATTTTGAAATCCTACCGAATACAAAAGGAGCACTCATTTTTTTCTTTGACCCTTGTTGGAGAGGAATGGAAAGATAATTTCAACTTTATTCAGGAGTCATTGGGAAGTGAGATCTCAGGGGAATTATGGTCAATAATGTCATTGTAAAGAATTTATGAAATCCCTGGTACAAGAAAGTGATGAGATCCGTGTTTATTAAAGTCGTTCACATATATGTATGTATATAAAGATATGGACCTAATGACTCAAGTTTACTAATCTGATGAAACTGCAGGCTTACTTGTCCAAATAAAAAGTAGCTTTAAATAAAATAACTTTGGTAAACTTAATGTAATTATTGTTTGATGGTGTTAACTATGCTTTTTGTCATGATTATTATAATTTATAAATATTATCTATAATATATTACAAAGATGATCTTTCGATATATATTTAATTTATTGTTTCTTATTTTTATTGGTAAAATCATCACAAGGAATTTCGTACAAAACTGGAATTTGATGGAATCCCTATTTTTCAGTTTTACTTTACAGACTAGAAGGCGTTTTTGTGAAAAAGTATTTGTTTTCCCGCAAAATTTTTTGTTTGTATGACCATAAGTTCGTGTGTTGTATATTCCTGTAACTTACTGTATGTATATTTATAAGAGTACTAATTGATAGCAAATGAGCTTTGAACTTTAACTTTTTTCAAGATCTTATCTTCTAAGTCTATGAGATTGCAGAGCTGGGGTTCGAATGAGTCATCTTATGCCTTATAAAATTTAAAAAAGTATGTGTATATTTTTGTTTCTGTGAGAAACGTGAGGTTGTGGAATGCTTTATTTCATGGCTTTGTTTCATGCGGAGGAGAGTTGGCTATAGTGGTAGTACCACTTCTGTTATCTCCATCAACTTGGAAACCCTATTCCAATCCAAATGCATTCGGAAGTAATGAAATTGAATTCCTCACATTTTAAAACAATATCTGAGTAGAATTCGAAAACCCCTGAATAATTAATAGGAGATCTTCGAGTGGGGATTTTGTTGTCGAGGATTCCTTACCACACACAGACATTTCTCCATTGATAAGCGTTGATCCTGGATTATATTCTCAAAATAATTTTATTTTAATTTATGAATTTTGCCTTATGAGTTCTAGCGCCTCTCACTTTCTCTTTCTGTGTCTCTCTTGTCAATTTCTTATTTGATTATAATCAAATAAAAATATGAAATTTTCAAAAAAGTTGCCAATTTTCTGAACTTTAAAAGCATGGAGTAGCCTTTAAATGTTGAAAATTCTTCAATTGGTTTGTTGATCAATAGGACAATATCAAAAAATTGAAAATTAAAAATTTATGGATTGGCACCATAGCGTTTATTTTGTTATACAAGATGTGAAAGAATTAATCAGTATGATTAAATTGTGTATTTGTAGTAGATCAACTGTATTATGGTGGTTGTTTTTTTTTTGTTTGAAAGCTTTAAAACCCTTTTGAACACGAAAGATGATGAGATCTGTATTTAATGAAGTCATGTGTATATTAAATAATATAAACCAACTAGAGAAAAGATTAAGTGCCCTTGGTGATGCAATTTGACACCTAGAACAAGTATTTTTTGTTGAGAATAAAATGTCTTCAATTCAATTATGAATTTAGCTAATTATGTGTTCTTACAAAATTCGTTGTGGGGGCTACACAAAAAAAGAACACCAAAAAAATTAAATTAGACCCATCCTCAAACCCTCATAAGTTTTTAATAACTTGAAATTTCACTATTCAATTTTGTAATTTTGCATATCTTGTATATAGAAACATTTATTCCAAATTTGATTGAAATCTGAGGTGATAGATGTCAAAACTTAATTTATAATGGCTAGTTGCATTAACAATTTAAGGAGGAGTATAATAAACATCTGTAAAAGTCTCTTTGTTTCGAACATCAACTTTATATTACAATTGTATAATAGGATGCCGATTTAAAGAAAAATCAATCATTTATGTCGACTTTTCTTTGAGATATATTGGACAATGATCCATTTTGAGGTGTGAAAGTAACTTTTTGGAAGAGTCTTCTTTTGTAATGTATGTATAATGTGACTTTTTCATTGTTTTTGACGTAATCTATGTAATTGGAATTATTATTCTTTGCTTTTAATTAATAGATTAATTAATGATTCGTTCTTAGTTCGAACAGGGCTTCAAGGAACCCGTCTCATAACTTATTGACTTATTTATTTTTGAATTATGAGTCATAACAATAATTATGTGAAACATTGTTATTACTTCATAGATTCAAGATACAATCATTAATTAATGTAGATTTAAATTATCATTTAAGAATCAAGATATGAGAGCTATCCTAGAACGACCATCCTAATGAAGATGTCCTTGAGCTGCTGGAGGACCTCTTCAAAGGGATTCCTCTTTTACAAAGAGGGGCAAATGGAAAAGGATCTTTTCAAAGCATTCTCCATGAATAAGTTTGTGTCTTACGAATTCAAAGGCACTTCTATTTAAGCCGAATCAAGACCCTCTTTGGCCTCCTAGGGAAAGGTCCGAAGGTCGACTTTGTGAAGGTAGCATTTGTTATGGGCCTACATTCACATGCAAGTGCTCAAATTCAGGCGGCACCAAAAGCAGACTTCATGTCTATGTCTGAAGTGTTGGGTATAGCAAATAGCAACAAAAAAAAAGACTAAATGAAGATCAATGTCCTTTTTGACTGCCTCCACGATATTTGTTCTCGTAGCTTTTGCTATAATGGAGTCGGCTTTAAAGTATCTTGGAGATAGAGTTCTAAGTGCTACCATCATTATATTTTTCACTTTCGGTCTTAGGGGATTGGCTGCGTCACATTTGCAAAAGAGGTGGAAGGACGTCTCCTCAAAAGTTCTTTTCTATCCTCCTTGTTGATAGGACAAAAAGGCTATCATTTATTTCATCTTTATTCATAGTTATTATCAATTTATATATTTACGTCTGGTTGAACTGTAGACACATACATTTTCTAATGCAACACAATTAATTGTTGATTCTGGTTTTTAAATAATAGCCTGACCCAAATTTACTCTTCACCTGCACATATGTTACTTATGAATTATGATTGATGTTTCAATGAGGGGTTTTCGTTCTCTAGTTTATTTATCAATTCTGAAGAGTCATTATCACATTGGAATGAGAAGAGGAGCCCCCGTCTCCCATTCTTCTCCTCCAAAGCGTTTTACTTTTCGATTTAAAATAATATTTTTGTCCCGAGTGGCTAAAAACGGTTGAAAAGGGTCAATTTTTTGCCAAGAGGAACGATTTGACTATGTAAGTCCTTGATTTCCTATAAATCTTTAATGACGAAATGAGTTGAAAGATGTGTAAAAAGTAGAGGAAAGTCTCAACTACACTCGATGGACTATATGATGATGCAAAATATCAGGAGAAACATGGACAGTGATGAGTTTTGTAATTCAGTAGTTAAAGCCTTGCTGACGAATGTGATGAGATCTACTAGTATAAGTAATATTAAATTAAATTAAATTATATCATTCATTATTAAATAAAAATTGTGCTTCGTTTTATTTTTCAGATAATATGGAAGATTATCACTTAGTACAGCCCTAGTACAGAAGATTAATTGCAATGAGCAAGAAAAATCCCGTTTCTTATGAATAATCCACAGCAGTACTGCTTTTCATTAAAATCTCTTTCAAGAGATAATTTTAAACATTGAAAGTATATATTATATTTCTCTTTTAAATAAAACTAAGTCTTCTGAATTTGTATTTTCTATTCATATTTATTTTGTTTTGGTTTAATCTGTTTTATGTTTAAAATGAATAAGGACAATCCGAACATTTTACGGTTGATTATTAGGCCCTTATGTTTCTGAATGAATTTTAACAAACATAGAATTCTCCATGGCGTCCCTCCAGGAGGCTTCAAAGACAACGATCCTCCCATCAGCCATTTTTTACTGGCAAATAGTAGGGTTTATGTCTTCTAAAATAAAGAAAAAGAGTTAAATTTATATCAATTGATTACTATGAAGCAAATATTAACCACAGTTGTGTAAGCAAAGGTGCCATATTGATCATTATCAGTTGTTGTCTGTAACATAAGTAAAATTATAATACAAATCTTCGACAAAATGAATTATTACTTACTTCAGGTTGATAAGAAGCTGAATTTCTCGTAACAAAATCCTTTTAATCCTGATTAAAATTATTAGGTGATTCTAATTAACTTTTGTAATAAATAGTATTTACAATTTTACTCAAGAATTCTTAAATCAATTTCTTGATTTCTATTCACTCGTAGTAAGTGTTTCGAGCCCTTTGGAAAGGTGATAGGTGATTCTAGCACGGATCGTTTGATACTTACGGATCTCAACCAAGTTCCTCATGTCTTGCAAAGGTTCCCTACTTCATATCCTAAAGACGTTTTGACTATCTCCTCTCAAGGTTAACACCAAAATGTGTAGTGTTCGACCAAGTGAATACAGCTCTGGTTGCTCTTAAGAAAGACAATCCGGGTTGTTTCTTTCAGTCAACCCTTACACAGAACAAAGGCCGAGCTAAATGATATGTAATTCTAAATATATCTACTCCTGGGCCTTTTGACTGTCTCCTAGTATTATATGGTTTAATATATTCTTCTATAATGCCAAGCATTTCCTCCAGGGAAAAACTTTTCTAGGTCTTGTGAGCTTACTACTCACAGTAAATAGGTGAACTGAGTGAAACAGAAAGTTATTTTGTAGTTGCATGACGTAATGTAATAGGATTTATATTATAAAACTATTACGCCATTGCAATGAACTGTCTATTTAAAAATAAATACTTTGTTGATGAATATTTGGGCGTAAGATGACATCATACAAACACTACTTCACCTTTCAACTCTGGATACCATTGAAAACACAGTTTTAGAAAGGTGTCATTGAACCAAAAGTTGTAGATATTACTTTAATAAAATAAGATTTTTTTCAATTTTTAAAATCGGTTCATAAGTGAAAAATTTAAAGGAAGATCCTAGGTTAGTGAAATGACGTCTAAATGAATTTGGGGCAAAAGCCTTGAGTAAACTAAACATTAAAGAACACGTTCAAAGTCCTAATCAAGAGATACATATTAAAGATTTATTCAAGGAACGTAATTGAAGACAATTCTGATACTTTTAATTTCATCACTAATAAGACCAAGGCACTTGTTTCCTTCAATGTCCAACTCAACTTTGAGTTAGTCAGTCCATTTCATGTTCTATATTGAAAAATCCGATCCTTCAGTCTACGGCATTTGAAAGTAAAGAATATTTCCAGCCTCCCTCATGTCATGTTAATACTCTTGAATCACTCAAAAGTAAATGTCTGCATGTGATTCAGAGGAACAAGGGATACGTGTAACTGAAGAAAATGTCGACAAGTTCTTTCAATGCATAATTATTCCTATCGTCAACTGTGAAGCCTTGAGGATGCTCAATACGATGAAGGGTATGAGGGATTCGATGATCATCAGATGGAACTCGGACTCCAACAAAATTGGAGATCGACAATGGCCAAAATGAAATTATCTGCACATCAGGCTCATGATGATTTTCTCCGTCTCATCGTTGATCTTATGACTCTTGCTGCTCTTTGGGGTGCCTTGAGAAGAGTCCATCCTCATGGAGCTCTCCTGCTCTTGGTGCCTCTTCTGTGCAATGAACTCTTTGTTATATTCACAATGCTCTAGGGTTTAATTTTCCACTTGAATCGAAGCTAATGCTCGAGTTCGGCATCACATCCATCCCATCCGACTCCCACTCTTGGCAGTCACGAAGAGCGAAGCACAGAGACGTCCTTGGGTCCAAGCCAGAGCTGCGCCATTTCAAGTCCCGTCAGAAGTATGTACTGAAAATAGAACATTATTTTGATGACGTCACAGCACTTACACAAATAAAAGAAACACCAAGGAGAGTCAGGCGGTTTTGGCTGCTTAGGAAGCACTCAGAGGAAGGAAAAAAAGAGGAGTTGAAATTTCATAGGACATTTGTAATGGAATATTATCCATTGTTTAAATAATAAATAGCTCAATTGTTTCATGTAGTACATTAATTATTATCAACGGGTAAATTTGTTTTAAAAAAAAGTTACTTACATTAAAAAAAAAAGAAAAAAAAATCATTAACTTTTTTTTTTATTGAAGATAAAATATTAGAATCGATGGATCTTAAAACTATAACAAAAAGAATTTTTGATAACAACTAAAAAAAAAACCCAAAGAAACATGATTTTTTTTTTCTCTCTCTCTCTTTCTTTTACGTCTTCTCTCTTTCCTTCATCCTAATTGCCTATGTTGCTGTCAATCTTATGAAGGAATCTCTCTCTATGTATCCACAAAACATATTTACGTCCAATGTACAAAAGAAAGTCACCAATCAGTGAGAGACTAATAAGTAGTATCATTTCTGCTCCTCTCAGTCATTATTCCTTAATCTTACTCTAGGTGTTGATTAAGACGACTTAATAATATATATTCATTTGGCAAGTTTAATAAATTTGTTCGAAAAAAGTGTATTTAATTCAAATTTGAATAAATACTTGACAGGATATACAAACAGCATAGAGCCATAGAAAAGGTCCTCATCTATTTATATATTTACTATTTTTCAAAAAGGGAATCAATGAACTCACCACTCCTGGTTTGAGGGTTAGATATTATGTTGTGTAGGATTTCGGATAGATTTAGAATTTACTCTCTGTACTTTTTATAGTGACGGACAGAGTTCTTATCCGATGAGAGTTTTCTTTCTTTTCTTTTTCAAGGTGCCATTTGGAAATATATATATATAATAAAAAATCACACTTAATAATGTCTTTCCAATTTTTAATCCATGTTCTCACAAAACCTCTTTTTAACTCAAAAACTATAGTAATATATTTATATTACCTATATTTAAATCACTTTGCAGGACACAAAACCAATCGCTTTTTAGTCAACATGAAATAAAAAAATGATATTGTAATGAAAAGTAAAAAATGACAACGTTATATTTAAACTATTAATGTTAAATATTTTTTTAATTAGTATGCAATACAAAGTTAATCATTATTGTCTTATATCTAAAACGTAAGAATATTTCTCATTAAGACTAGTCGACTTTAAAACATATATAAAATTTATTTATTTGTTGATGTAGTGAGTGATGAATTACAATCACGATTGCCACTGGCAATGTATTCATAATATTCTAAAGCTATAGAAAAAAAGAAGAAGAAGAAGACTTTTTTCGATATCATTATGTTTTTGCTCATTTTCCCATGTTTTGAAAATGGAAAGTAAGAATCACTGAAGAAAAAATTTGTTTCAAGTTGATTATAGAGGGTTTCGATACTATTTTCTGAAAAACGGTGTTTTCCCTCTTAAAGCACATTGTGAGGAAATAAAGTTTGACTCAATTAGTTCCTTCCTTTCAATGTTTTATTTGCCAGTATATTAAATGGAATAATAAAGGATGACTCTCATTCTACTACAATAATTCATCAATTTTTGTTTTAATTGTATTACCTTTGAGCCAAGTTTTTCTGTTTCTAGCTTGCCCTAGCATTTCTCTTCCTCCTACGTCTATTTTTTTTTTAAAAATGGGATCTTTCAATGTTGAATAAAATACGATTCTAATTATATCTTATAAATCAATTTTATCATCAACGGGTATTTTTACTTTATTTTGTATTCATCAATCATCAGCGTATTTTCCTTCACAACTTACCTACTTTTTAAGAAAAGGAGTTAACGTGCAATTTCGATTCTTGAAGACATAATTTTCATCTTTTTTTACCTCTCTGGTGCGTCTTAGCCTGCACTGTGGTAGCTTGTGCTATTCTCGCCTGAGCTACATTCTTCCACTTCAGGGATTAACCGGCCTACACCTCCCCACCTCCTTCCTTCTTCCAAGACGCATATAGACGCACCTTTTCTTTTTCTAATTTGATTAACCGGCTCACACCTCCCCACCTCCTTACTTCATCGTCCATCGAAGACGTATTCATATAGACACACTTTTTCTCTTTCTAATTTCTTGTATTATATTCAACGATATTTTGTGAAGAAAATCATTCTTTAAAGACGAGTCATGTTCATTTATCTCTGTACATCTTACAAATTTCCGTAATGGGAAATAAATCTTATTTCTCCCAAATGCTCAATCTGTCTAAATAAAATTGCATGACATTTGTTTAAAGCTTGTTATCTCGACCCAAAATTTAAATCATATCAATAGCGAAATGATTTATTTTCATTTGAATACTTTAGAAAAAAGAATTAGTCGTTTAAACTCCCTTATTAATTGATAAATTATCATTTATCAATAATCTTTGTTCTGCCCTCTTCCTTCTAATTTCTGGCCTAGTCAATACATACAATAAACAATATAAACAATTTATAACTTCTTCCAATTTTGTCCTCGCTAAGATTTTTCTTTCTTTCTTCTTGTGCTATTTTATATGCTTAATTTTTTCCCTTCTTATTATTATTACTTTTTTAGATGAAAAATACAAACAATATACAAGCAACGCCATATTATTGTACATTAAGAAATTCAAAGAACAAAGGGAACTCCAAAACACCCAATAATTAATTAATGAAGGAGAATAAATATGTAATATTCTATGTAGAAATATATTTCAAAGCCAATAATGAGGTAGGGGGTGGGAAGACGACTTTAGGAGCCGGTTCCTATTTTGAGGTATTAACAAATAAGCCCTGCGAACAGTAGCTTCCATCCTCCCCCATCCAGCTCCGCTAGGACGGCGAAGCTACGGTCCCTCTACTTTTTTTTTTTTTTTCATTGTTTTGATGACGTCTTCTCCCCGCAGCACTTACACAAATAAAAGAAACACCAAGGAGAGTCAGGCGGTTTTGGCTGGTTAGGAAGCACCCAGAGGAAGGAAAAAAAGAGGAGTTGAAATTTCATAGGACATTTCCAAGATTATATTATATAATTTATATGCAAAAGTAATGGAAACCAAAGTTTCCCTAATATAGACAATCCTAATGAGCAACACTAATAATTAATTATAAGCTTAATTATACTTGTAAATCGTTCTTTGATGAAACTTTGCACCTATCAATCAAGTTCATTTCAACTTGTACTCCTAGTCCTATTTCTGGGAGATCATAATTTCATGAATCCTCCAATTCTTCGTCTGAAGATAATTCAGTAGGAGCTTTTTTTGTAATGTATATAATGTGACCTTTCATTGCTTTTGATGATGCCCAGATGATGTGAATATATACATATAACAATAATTAATTAATTTGGATTCGTTCTTAGTTCGAAGAGGGCTTCTAGAAACCCGTCTCATAATTTATTTATTTACTTTTTTACTTATGACTCATAAGAATAATTATGTGTGTGGTACACATTTGCTGTATCTGAGACTAAATAATTAATATAATAAGTCTAAAATAGTTAATGGAGATATTTCTGAAGGATGGGAAACTGGAAAGGGGTGTCCTATCAACTGAGCTACTTAAGGAAGAATAAAACAAAACGATACGATACAAGAAAGGCTCATGCAACGTGTGACGAGAAGGTGAAGGTCGATTCCGTTCAGAAAGAGGAGAATGGAGCTCACGTCAATATTGGAGAACTTACTGGAGTAGTCAAGGAGTGAGGAGCAAGTGGAGGGAGGAGTCATTTACTCAGCCAAAAGATTAAAGTGATTTCCCTGTCTGAGATGTTGGTTAAAATAAAGGCAAATATTAAGTCATCGACTCCCACAAGTTATAACGTCGAGTGGAGTGTTGAACTGAGGCTACAGCAAGGGTTCAAAAGGATTGGAGTCACCCATGAAATCGCTTTATTTTGCCAAGAGTGTGGATCATGTCAGACTATGGACCATGATCCAGTGTTAACAGAACTGAAGCATCCAAGTTCATTCGAATGTGTATATGGTTTAGTTGTAGGAATATTCTGTAGCTACATACATGGAATTGACGCTGTAATTAATTATGTCATTGTGGGGCTAACATAAATAAATGTAAAAATTAGAAAAGGAGATGAACAGGAAAGTTTAAGTGATCAACCCTCGTTACTGGAGGTTGATGTCTCCATGCAAGATCATCATATTCTGTCTCTCCATTACACTCTTCCATTCTTCAAAACGAATTTATCTTGATATCTATTCTTCAAATGTAGGTTTTTCTGGATAAATCATCCGTTCATGTGAGGTAAAATTTTCAATTCATTATAAATAAGTACTTTAACATGGGTTTAAATATAGTTTCAGGAATTATATTAACCTTGGCCCCTATGGATTGACGCATCATCTTTCGAATAGATTCAAATCCATTACTGTGAATGCAAGTATCTCCTTCCTACAGTTTATAGTCAAAATATTCCATCCAATTGTGTATCCATCTATGCTGCATTGCTAATGTCATTTTTACTCCAGATTCAACATTTTACAGTTTGTTTTGTTGTGGAATTTACCCATCATTTAAGAAGTCAATCGATGGGGTTCATATAAGAAAGTTGAGGCTACTTCCTTATATCAATTCATTTTACAACAGATTTAAAGCATCTTAATAACTTGAAATTTCACACTTCAATTTTGTAATATTGTGCATATCTTGTATATAGAAACATTTATTCCAAATTGGATTGAAATCTGAGGTGAAAGGTGTCAAAACTTAATTTATAATAGCTAGTTGCATTAAGAATTTAAGGAGATGTATAATAAACATCTGTAAAAGTCTCTTTGTTTCGAACATCAACTTTATATTACAATTGTATAATAGGATGCCGATTTAAAGAAAAATCAATCATTTATGTTGACTTTTCTTTGAGATATATTGGACAATGATCCATTTTGAGGTGTGAAAGTAACTTTTTGGAAGAGTCATCTTTTGTAATGGATGTATAATGTGACTTTTTCATTGTTTTTGACGTAATCTATGTAATTGGAATTATTATTTTTTGCTTTTAATTAATAAAATATATGATTCGTTCTTAGTTCGAACAGGGCTTCAAGGAACCCGTCTCATAACTTATTGACTTATTTATTTATTTATTTTTGAATTATGAGTCATAACAATAATTATGTGACACATTGTTATTACTTCATAGATTCAAGATACAATCATTAATTAATGTAGATTTAAATTATCATTTAAGGATCAAGATATGAGAGCTATTCTAGAACGACCATCCTAATGAAGATGTCCTTGAGCTGCTGCTGCTGGAGAACCTCTTCAAAGGGATTCCTCTTTTCCTTGGACCAAGGACCAACTTCAAGATCCAAGACGACTCAAAGAGGGGCGAATGGAAAAGGAGCTTCTCAAAGCATTCTCCTTGAATAAGTTTGAGTCTTACGAATTCAAAGGGACTTCTATTTAACCCGAATCAAGACCCTCTTTGGCCTCCTAAGGAAAGGTCCCAAGGTCGACTTCGTGAAAGTAGCATTTGTTATGGGCCTACATTCACATGCAAGTGCTCAAATTCAGGCGGCACCAAAAGCGTTTTTTGCATAGCCAGAGGGCTTCATACGAATCTTCGTCCAAAGCTAAAAAAACCCTCAATGAATTGTGATTGTTCAAAAGGTTTGGATAACAGGTCCTTGGGAAATAATAATTGAATGGTTTTAACTGTGGCAATAGCAAAGGGGTGTTGTCAGCAAGTGAACCACGGAAGGCAATCCTTTGATGAATAAAACAAAACGATCCAGTTAAAGGCTTATGCAACGTGTGGCGAGAAAGTGAATCGCTTTTGTGGTGTGAAGCAGCTCGACTGCATACAAAGCTGTCTTGGTGGGGTTGAGACAGATGAGGATGGAGCTCGCATCAATATTGCATTCTTATGTTTTGTTCTTAAATCAATGGATTTGCTGAGTATTTATCTTAAAACTTGATTAAGTCTTAAAGTCTTTGGACATCCGAAATCCGTAAGCCATTTTGAAAACTCATTTTTGTGCATGAGGATCTGCTGTCAAGTATTCTTCAAATGTTGGTCTTCCCGGATAAAGCATCTGTAAATATGAGTTAAAACTTTATTTTCATCATAAATAAGTTGGCTAACTTCAATTTAAATATAGTTTCATGGATTATATTAAACTTCAAGAAATATTTGCTTATTCAATATATTATCCATTCTCGATATATGATGATACAGGCCATGAGATACTTAAATTAGATGACTATTCTCATTATTATGAGTCGTTACTCAGGCACATCAAGGTAAGAGAAAGTGTTATTAAATAAGTATTAGTGTTTTTCATACTTCTATTGCATCATTGAATTAGATTTCTACTTATATCAATTACTATGGATCTCAAGCATCTCCAGGCCTCTCTGAACGAGTATCAATGCTTCATTGTTAAAAGATGAAAAACAATTAGCCTTTATATCAACGGGGGTTATAAAATGAAGCTGCTGTTACTTCCTTATATCAATTTGTGTTAAAATGGATTCCAAGTATCTCTGGGTCACTTGAATATAATCAAGTGTCTCTGTTGGAAGAGCACTCTCCTTGATATAACTTACAATCCAACCATTCCTTTTCTGTGAGTATTTTATTCATGTTTCTATACCTTTGGGATTATAATTCGCATTTTGTTATTTTAGATATTATTTTGTTGTAAAAAGCCTGAATCATCGTTGAAGAAATTATTGAGATCTACATAAGGAGGCACCTACTCATCGTAATTTCATGTTATTATGACTGTTAAGCATCTCCAGGTCTAAGCTTGTATATGAAGATAATCAAGCACCTCTATTTGAAGATAATTCCCCTCGTTGTAATTTACAATCCAATTTCTGTTTCTGTGTCAGTCAATGTTTTCTTTTATATTATAGATAACTTTTCATTATTTAAGAGTGTATTTCGTCATTGTTAGAAGGCTGAATCATCAATGGAGAAGAAATTTAGCATTACCTTCGGGTCATGGATGGAGGTTCCTCTCTTGTGAAACAATATGTTTATGGAGCTTGAACATTTCTATTTCCATTTGTTCTCGTAGAGTAAATCATTGAGATAACTTTTGCTGTAATGGAGTCGGCTTTAGAGTGTCTTCAAGATAGAGGTTTAAGTGCTACCATCATTATATTTTTCACTTTCGGTCTTAGGGGATTGGCTGCGTCACATTTGCAAAAGAAGTGGAAGGACATCTCCTCAAAAGCTCTACAAAAAGAGCATTTTCTATCTGTTAATATTAGATTTATTAGTAAAAAGACTGATTGCTGAATTTTCATTCTATTTTTTACCATCCTCTGATCAAGAGCTCTATAAAATGGAGCAAAAGGAAGAAGCAATGCATTTTTTTCCAGTCTCTTCGTTATTAGTTTTGAAGCTTATAAGAATGTTTGTGAATAAAGTTCCGTTTCCAGCTTATAGATTTACTCATTTGAAGAAATTCATTTAGGGAGTATGAGATTACTAAGCAATGTGGACTTACATGAAGAGACTATGTTCTCCAATATAAGGATTCACCATTAATGTTCGAAAAGAGTTCCGATGGGCCCATTGCAATTCTCATTTCAAACCAGTATCTTGTAACTTTATAGAAATTGTATTTTAGGGTTCTTCGCTTAACCTAAGACGTTTTAGCCATGACAAGTTTAATGATTTCCACAGGACCTCCGTGTTTGTCAATTAGATACCCCAGTTTTTTACGGATGCGTGGAGTTGCACTTCTGAAATGTAAGGTTTTTGTGTATTTCATCTGAATACTAGCCTCAACAGATCAATTTAACCTGGTATTGAAGGTGAGAATGGGATGAATCTAAATAAGTGAATAGTTTTGGGAGGTATATTTGTACTCCAAATTCCAATCTTATCAAGTAGATGAGACGACTATGGATTTGGTGACATTCAATGAGAGGCCAGATCGATCTTCGAACGGCTTTAGGCTTGCTAAGATCTGATTATTTGCCCGATGAAGAATTTCCCGTCATGAACACCTCTCTTGATGTAATGTTTTGATTAAGGACCTGGAATATGAATGCTAGCCTCATCGTGGAAACGATCATATCTATCAATTGTTTCGGAATTCTGTTTCGAAGTAGCTGCTCAATTATGAATTTTTTAAATTTAATCAGCAAGATGACAGACTCATAATTCAAAACTCATTGTATTTGATATTGTATTTTGAATACATCTTGGGATATCCTCCGCGAGACCTAAAATCGTGCCATCTCATCACTATGATTTTCTATGGTACCCAGTCTAACATGACTCTTTCGTATTTTCTTCTAGCTATGGAAAAGTGTATATTGTATATTGTTTATATTAATTTACAATATGAAGTGTTTTTTTCATCATTTTCTCTATTCATCTTAATGTATCCCAGTACCTATTGTATACTTTATCTTTTTTAAATGCAAACAAAAAACTACAACAACGATAACATACCCTAATGTAGATATATGCAGTCATATAGTTCACTTCAAACCGAAGGAGAGCCGGAAGTCACATTCTAATACGACATAAGTGCAACTTGAGTCCATGTTACAACTGAGTTTAAGGCATTCATAATATTAGGACATATTTCAATTGGATTCTAAGATCCCTTCACTCTGAAAGTTCAAAAAAATAAAAAACCACAATAACAAAAAACTTTTATTATTAGATTTTTCATCATTTATATGATAATATGAACGCTAGATTTGCAAATCCTTCAAATTGAAGTGGCGAATAGATTCAGGTAATTTTTTTGAATGTGCTAAGCATTTTTTGAATGTTGAAATTAATAAAATACCATGCATATTGGCACTTTTCATTTTGATGATAATATGAACCCTAGATGTTGCTAGGTGTCATACCAATTTGAAATTTGCAAATCCTTCAAATTGAAGTGGCGAATAGATTCAGGTAATTTTTTTGAATGTGCTAAGCATTTTTTGAATGTTGAAATTAATAAAAAACCATGCATATTGGCACTTTTCATTTGTATGATAATATGAACCCTAGATGTTGCTAGGTGTCATACCAATTTGAAATTTGGAAATCCTTCAAATTGAAGTGGCGAATAGATTCAGGTAATTTTTTTGAATGTGCTAAGCATTTTTTGAATGTTGAAATTAATAAAATACCATGCATATTGGCACTTTTCATTTTGTTGATAATATGAACCCTAGATGTTGCTAGGTGTCATACCAATTTGGAATTTGCAAAATCCTTCAAATTGAAGTGGCGAATAGATTCAGGTAATTTTTTTGAATGTGCTAAGCATTTTTTGAATGTTGAAATTAATAAAAAACCATACATATTGGTACTTATCATTTTGATGATAATATGAACCCTAGATGTTGCTAGGTGTCATACCAATTTGGAATTTGCAAAATCCTTCAAATTGAAGTGGCGAATAGATTCAGGTAATTTTTTTGAATGTGCTAAGCATTTTTTGAATGTTGAAATTAATAAAAAACCATGCATATTGGCACTTTTCATTTGTATGATAATATGAACCCTAGATGTTGCTAGGTGTCATACCAATTTGGAATTTGCAAATCCTTCAAATTGAAGTAGCGAATAGATTCAGGTAATTTTTTTGAATGTGCTAAGCATTTTTTGAATGTTGAAATTAATAAAATACCATGCATATTGGCACTTTTCATTTTGATGATAATATGAACCCTAGATGTTGCTAGGTGTCATACCAATTTGAAATTTGCAAATCCTTCAAATTGAAGTGGCGAATAGATTCAGGTAATTTTTTTGAATGTGCTAAGCATTTTTTGAATGTTGAAATTAATAAAAAACCATGCATATTGGCACTTTTCATTTGTATGATAATATGAACCCTAGATGTTGCTAGGTGTCATACCAATTTGAAATTTGGAAATCCTTCAAATTGAAGTGGCGAATAGATTCAGGTAATTTTTTTGAATGTGCTAAGCATTTTTTGAATGTTGAAATTAATAAAAAACCATGCATATTGGCACTTTTCATTTGTATGATAATATGAACCCTAGATGTTGCTAGGTGTCATACCAATTTGGAATTTGCAAATCCTTCAAATTGAAGTGGCGAATAGATTCAGGTAATTTTTTTGAATGTGCTAAGCATTTTTTGAATGTTGAAATTATTAAAAAACCATGCATATTGGCACTTTTCATTTGTATGATAATATGAACCCTAGATGTTGCTAGGTGTCATACCAATTTGAAATTTGGAAATCCTTCAAATTGAAGTGGCGAATAGATTCAGGTAATTTTTTTGAATGTGCTAAGCATTTTTTGAATGTTGAAATTAATAAAAAACCATGCATATTGGCACTTTTCATTTTGATGATAATATGAACCCTAGATGTTGCTAGGTGTCATACCAATTTGGAATTTGCAAATCCTTCAAATTGAAGTGGCGAATAGATTCAGGTAATTTTTTTGAATGTGCTAAGCATTTTTTGAATGTTGAAATTAATAAAAAACCATGCATATTGGCACTTTTCATTTGTATGATAATATGAACCCTAGATGTTGCTAGGTGTCATACCAATTTGAAATTTGGAAATCCTTCAAATTGAAGTGGCGAATAGATTCAGGTAATTTTTTTGAATGTGCTAAGCATTTTTTGAATGTTGAAATTAATAAAAAACCATACATATTGGTACTTATCATTTGTATGATAATATGAACCCTAAATGTTGCTAGGTGTCATACCAATTTAGAATTTGCAAATCCTTCAAATTGAAGTGGCGAATAGATTCAGGTAATTTTTTTGAATGTGCTATGCATTTTTTGAATGTTGAAATTAATAAAAAACCATACATATTGGTACTTATCATCTGTATGATAATATGAACCCTAGATGTTGCTAGGTGTCATACCAATTTGAAATTTGCAAATCCTTCAAATTGAAGTGGCGAATAGATTTAGGTAATTTTTTTGAATGTGCTAAGCATTTTTTGAATGTTGAAATTAATAAAAAACCATGCATATTGGCACTTTTCATTTGTATGATAATATGAACCCTAGATGTTGCTAGGTGTCATACCAATTTGAAATTTGGAAATCCTTCAAATTGAAGTGGCGAATAGATTCAAGTAATTTTTTTGAATGTGCTAAGCATTTTTTGAATGTTGAAATTAATAAAAAACCATGCATATTGGCACTTTTCATTTGTATGATAATATGAACCCTAGATGTTGCTAGGTGTCATACCAATTTGAAATTTGGAAATCCTTCAAATTGAAGTGGCGAATAGATTCAGGTAATTTTTTTGAATGTGCTAAGCATTTTTGAATGTTGAAATTAATGAAAAACTATGCATATTGGCACTTTTCATTTGTATGATAATATGAACCCTAGATGTTGCTAGGTGTCATACCAATTTGAAATTTGCAAATCCTTCAAATTGAAGTGGCGAATAGATTCATTAATTTTTTTGAATGTGCTAAGTATTTTTTGAATGTTGAAATTAATAAAAAACCATACATATTGGTACTTATCATTTGTATGATAATATGAACCCTAAATGTTGCTAGGTGTCATACCAATTTGGAATTTGCAAATCCTTCAAATTGAAGTGGCGAATAGATTCAGGTAATTTTTTTGAATGTGCTAAGCATTTTTTGAATGTTGAAATTAATAAAAAACCATGCATATTGGCACTTTTCATTTTGATGATAATATGAACCCTAGATGTTGCTAGGTGTCATACCAATTTGGAATTTGCAAATCCTTCAAATTGAAGTGGCGAATAGATTCAGGTAATTTTTTTGAATGTGCTAAGCATTTTTTGAATGTTGAAATTAATAAAAAACCATGCATATTAGCACTTTTCATTTTCATTATTTGTATGATAATATGAACGCTAGATGGTGCTAGGTTAGATATGGAGACATAAATTTTTCAAATCTTAATATTTAATACCAGGAATGGTTGTAGATAATTGATTTGAATGTACTGAGCAGACTTGAAATGGTCAAAAATCATAAAATCATATTTTAGAAGACTTCTTTTTTCAATTTTTACTCCTTCTAGTGTGAAGCATTATTTTGAAAATTCAAAGTAGAATATAAATAAAAATTCATTTTACATAATTTTTGCTTCTGATATATTTGAACACTCCATGTCCATTTTATTATGTATGAATAATCGAAGGATGTTTTGTACCTCTCTTTTTATAGTGACACTGAATCATTTGAGGTGAAATTGTTACAAATATTGTAGTTACCGTATGGACAATAAAGCATGTCGTGATTGCTATTATTGAATGTAATTTATGAGGAAGTATTTTATCAATTCTGTATTGTTTTTATTAGCGTTGATTATTCGTCATTGTTGTAGCTGACTCCTGCTTTACCATCAAACAGAAGAGAACAATTACTTTTATTTGATAAATATAGTAACTATCAGTACTGTGTATGTATTATTCAATTGATATATTTAATAGTATATTGCCTGTCTTTTTTGACAAAATGGATTTGATGATTACATTTGATAATTCATTTTATAATAATTCTACTATAAAAATATTGGGCTCAAAGTACAGTTCCAAATACTAAGAATTATTATGAGGACTTGGAGTGTATCCATTTTTTGTTAGCATTGTATTTACTTTATTAACCTAGGTTCTTGTATTCCTTTCGACTGGAAGCCTTAAAAATGGGCAGTATGTACATTCAAGAAGTGCAATCAAATCAACTCCTTGACCCCTTTTTCTTCGGCGAATTAGGTAAATTTGACTCTAAAATTGCTGCAGTAAGCATAATCCCATTAAATAAACACATATTTTTTGTTCATTACTTGATTGAAACAATAAAATAGAATATATATATATATATATATATATAAGCTCAAATTAGAACAAAATAATTTTAACTCTAACTAAGATTAAGCCTCAAATGTAAATGTTGTGACGGATGTCGATAATTTAATTAGTGAAAGGAAAAATCATATATATGTATGTATATATTGAAAACGTGTAATGGCAATTACAAAATTAATAAATGATTCACAATTTAATAAATTCATTCAGAAAGAATAAAATCCTTGATCGTTGATAATGGAGATGAAAAGCTATAAAATTATAACGAGCATCCAAGGTTATTGAAATGACGTCTAAATGAATTTAGGACAGAAACCTTGGGAAAGTTAAAAATTATAGAACACGTTCAAAGTCCTAATCATGAGATAAATATTAAAGATTTATTCAAGGGACGTAATAATTGAAGACAATCCTCATGCTTTTAATTTCATCACTAATAAAACCAAGACACTTGTTTCCTTCAATGTCCAACTCAACATTGAGTTAGTCAGTCCATTTCATGTTTTATATTGAAAAATCCGATCCTTCAGTCTACGGCATTTGAATGTAAAGAATATTTCCACCTTCCCTCATGTCGTGTTATTCAACTTGCTCTTCAAATACGATTCGATGACCATCAGATGGAACTCGGATTCCAACAAAATTGGAGATCGACAATGACCTTGTGAAATTATCTGAGTAGTGGAGGAATCCGGGGAGAATCCTACAGTTAATATAGTTAATATTTATTATAAAATCACAGCTTTAATTTCTAACGTTTAATACTTATTATTGTTTGAGTTGGCACTAAGAGCATTTACCAACTCTTTGTAGGACCATAGATTAGGAGAAGTCCTTCGAGGCAATGACAACTCTGATGGACGGAGGTTTTGTCATAGTAGGAAATTGATATTCGAAATTGAAATCTATTTGATATCTTATTTATTTTAGAAATTTTAGATTCTGACATTGTATAATTTGTATATATTGAGTAAGTCTGAAATGAAAGAGTTAAAAAATCTATGGGTTTTGACAATATAACAAACATAAATAATTAGTAGTGGATCAATCCAGAGTACCTTTAAATTAAAATTTTGTGAATAATCATATATTAATAAAAGATTATAAAATCACTAAATTGCCTACTTTTTAAAATTAAATTGAGGATCCTAGCCTTGTTTATTGCTCTCATGAAGTATTTTAAAATCCTACTTTACGAAGAGACAGTTCCATTTTGAATAAATTACAAATCAAAATATTGAATTGAGGTACTCATAACTATTTTTGACTGAATAATCAATAATTCATTTTCTGAATACAACTTTTATTCAAAAGGTATTCAAAGCAAAGCAGCATTTCAAATTGAATTCGTATTTTAAAATAGTGGGAAAATATATGAATTGAATTTGCACCTTAGGAGACTTTTAATCTAATGTGAGAAAGTTCAAGAATGAATGAATGAATGACAATGCTAAAAACAGGTGGAAGCTGATATTATGAAGTATTACTCCAGGATCAATAATGATCCAAACCCCATCCAGGAGACATTTTAACTTTTCTACTAAGAAAAGTTAAATTTGATTTTAGCTTTAAAATGGATTTGGATGGTGATGAGATTCGAATCGTCTGCACATGAGGTGATTCATGATTTTCGACGTCAAGGGATTGGATCTACTGACTCTTGCTGCTCTTTGTGCCTCTTCTGTGCAATGAACTCTTTGTTAGTGTCACAATCCTTGGATCGAAGCTCTTGATTGGAAGCTCATTCATCAGCCATCACCTTCATCCCATCCGATTCCCATTCCCATTCTCGGCAGTCAGGAAGAGCGAAGCAATGAGACGTCCTTGGGTCCAAGCCAGAGCTGCGCCATTTCAAGTCACGTCAGAAGTGAAAATAGTGAAAATAAACATTGTCTATTCAACAGCTGACTTGAGGCACCTTGGAGCAGTCGAACAGGGTCAACAGTTTCTCATCCCTTATTCAAGTTAGTTAGCTCAGCCAGGCCAGCCAAGAAGAGAGACTCTCTAGTGCAGGCAGACAGTAAACATTCTAGAGAGGATCTCATGACGTCATAGCAAAGCATTCCTTCCTCTCAGCTGAGCGCTTCATTCAAGGGACATTTCCAGGATGGATCCAAGTTGAAGTTTTCTTCAACCTCTTCTCCACTCTATCCTCCAATTTCATAGTCCAATTCAAGAGCCTCCAGTCCAAAGTATTCCTCCCACTCTCAACCCCATCCATTTTCCTTTCTCATCAGTTTCATCCAAGGCAAATGACGTATTCGGAAGTGTCATTCGTGATGGGAGAGTGAATCAATCTGCGAATCCCTCCATATCATAGGAATCCTTCAACCCACTCATGTGACTCATTAAACCCACTTCTTCCTTGGAGAAGAATTCCAAAACTAAACTGCATTTAAGAGAATGAATCTTTTACGAATTCAGTGCTTCAAGCAAGTTTTGCACTCTTTAGAAGAGTGTTTGGAAAACAAGGCTCAAGGAAAGTAGGCTCCTCAGAATTCATTCGAGACGAGTCCCGACTCTCAAAGAATAGGACTCGAGTCCCTTCATTATTTAAGGCTAATGCTAATGCTCTTCCTGTTTTTGCAAAGCTCTGGAATGCGAAGAGAAAATTCAAGTTTTTGAACTCCTGAGCCATGAATAGAGAAAGACACGGACTTAGAGCAGGATTCTTATCAAGTTCGAATCTTCTAAATCGGAAGGGAGCAATTGTTATGAAGGATCAAGTCAATGATCTACAGATATCAGCCTATGATATGGGACTTACACTCATTTCCCCTCAGACTCGTCTTGTCATTTGGAGCACAAAATTTCATGACCTCTGATACTGAAGAATAAAATTCCATTTGGTAGATTTCATCAATTATACGAATGGCTCTCAATTTTTCTATGGGATACCTGACCCATCATTGTAAATGAATGTTTTTATTTAATGTTAGTAAGTGTAATTTTGATGATGGATAGTGAATCTGTTTTACAATAAAGGAAACATCTTATCTATTAAGGCCTCTATTTCTTTCTTATCTATTTTCAAAACTAATCTTGGTCCAATTATATAGTGATTCACGCTCTATAATACTCGATTCCAGACTCAAATCATCTCTTCTTTTTTGCTCCTATCGAAAAGGGTAGAGGGTTGCAGTAAAGAAATTTAAGAGCTAAGTATATTGTAGGTAATGCATCTTATCAGAATAGTACATACCTATAAATAGGTAAGCGAAAAACAATTATTTCAATGAGTATACATTAGATATCTGTGGATTTTTTTTTCTTGGGTATTTAATATTTTGAAAGTTGACAGTCCTTGCATGGAAAAGATAGGAGGTTTTGTGTGAACAGTATCTACTTACATAAAAGACTCCAATGAAGAAAACACTTTTAATTTTATTTTATTAATTTATTGGTGTGATAGCTTGAATTAAAGCATATCTATGTATATTTTACTTAAAAGTAATTAATTATTTTTTTGTTTTCCATAAAATCTACCAATATTCAAGGAAAGGTCATTATTGAACATAATATTTCAAATGTTGTGAAGCAGTGGGACCAATCTGCTTGTTATATTTCATATATACAGCCATCATTGCATGACCACTTCTGCATTTCAAACGTGGAAGGATTTGTCGTTTCAGTCAATATTTCATCATCTAAAAAAATAAAAATCCAATTTATGATCTATCCGTTTTATTTTTATTAATGAAGAAGAGTGCATTTTTACATTTTCCAGTCCTAAAAATTGCCAAAAATAGGAAATCACACATTTGTCTTGGAGTTCGATGACCATACATTATTTGAAATTACTCCCTCCTTTATTTTGATATTTTTAAATTTTTTATAGTATGGTCTGATAAAAACAATTATTTCCTTGACAAAAAAGGATATTCCTATATTTTCTATGGGTAAAACATGTAGATAAAAAATAAAAAAGTTCTCAGGAAATTAATTTTCAAGAAGTTTCATAATTTACCTTAAATATGAAATTATAGTTCCAAAAAAATAGTTTCTGTATTACAAATTAAAATATTATAAGACCTAGTTCCTCAGTAAATAATATAGTATCATTTCCTTTAAAATGTAGAGGATTAATCAATATTAGTTATAGACACCAAGCATTACACCCCTCCTCCCTTCATAACAGTGATGCACTTTCTTCCCCATAAAATCATGCAAATGATGTTAAAATGGCTGTTAATTCAATAGTATCATAAGTCCAGACCGGGACTTACAAAGTCTTTCAACAAAAAGATTCCCTTCGTTATAATATTGAGTTTACATTCTGATCAATTCATCAAATCGTTGAAAAGGGTCAATTCTTTTCCTAAAGGAACAGAGTGCTTGGTTTCCTTTTTCAATCCGCGTGAATCCTCAGTAGATCAATCTTTGATGACAAATGTTATGAGATCTGCGTTTATACTTTTCGTAAATGAGTTGAGGGATGTGTAAAATTTAGTAGGAAGCCTCAACCACACTCTGTGGACTTTATGACGCAAAATCTCTAGAAAAATATGAACAGTAATGTGTTTTTGTTTTGTGGTTTATGACGAATGTGATAAGATGTACTACTTTAAGTAACATTGAATTCTATTATAGTGTTAATAAAAATATGGTGTTTTGTTTTGTTTTTTCAGATTCCTAAAGTATATTATACTAAAAATTCTGATCCCAGGAAGATAATCATGTTTAAAATTATTAAGGACCTTCCAAGCTCGTTCTTTTTAAGACTCATTATAATTCTGAATGCATTTTTAAAAACATAGAATCTTCATTGGCGATCCTCCAGGAGTCTACAAAGACAACGATCTTCCTATCCCTGACAAATAATCCCATCAGCCACTTTTTATCGGCAAATAGTAGGACTTGTGTCTTCTAAAATCAAAAAAGAGAGTAAAATGTATGTTAATTGATTTCTATGGAGCAAATACTAACCCCAGTTGTGTGAGTAAAGATCATCATCAGTTGTTGTCTAAGACATAAGTAAAGTTATAATACAAACTCTAGATAATATGAATAATTGCATACTTCAAATTGATTGGGAGCTGGACTTCCCTTATTAAAATCCTACCAAAATAGAAAAATGATTAATTAACAATTGTTAGTCATATATTTTAATCACTTATACCATTCCCATTCAGACCTCACAGATCCACGTTATGTGATTCCAAATAACTTTTGTTATTGACCTATAAAAATGAGAAAAATTTTAAATTTATATTATATTTCATAAATTAGTAGTACTTACAGTTTTACTTAATACATCAGATATCATTCCCTTGGTTTCAATAGAAGCTTGGTAATTTTGATCACCCTGACTGTGTTGCTGGAACGACTCATGGCCCAAGGTAGCCAACCTTGAGCCCAAGTAGCAAAGGCTTTTCTTACTACACCCGCAGTAAGTGTATCGAGCCCTTTGTCATGGGAATCGGCGATTCTCACAAGGACCTTTGGATCCTTTAGGATCTCCATCAATTGTAGAATTAAATAATTTAAGGTATTCTTCTACAATGCCAAGTATTTCCTCCTGGGATCAATTTTTATAGATCTTCGGTGTTTATTACTCACAGTACTAAATACGTAAACCGAGTGAAACAGAAAGTTATTTTGCAGATGTGTGACGTAAATGTAAAGATTTATATTAAAAAAACTATTACGCCATGATATATATATATGAAGTGTCAATTGAAAAACAAATACATTGTTCATCATTTGGGCGTAATATGACGTCATATAAACACTTTTTTAGCCTTCAACTCTAAGTAGGATTAAAAGTAAAGTTTAAGAAAGATTTCATTGAACCAAAAGTTGTAGATATTACTTTGATAAAATATAATTTTTTTCAATTTTTCAAATCGGTTCATTAGTTTTGGATTTATTGCTACTTTTGCTAAAATTTCAAAATTGGTTCACCTCGAATTTTAGAGTTAAATTTTTTTTATTAATTCAAACATGATAGAACAATAATTGTCGAGTGCATATATGCTTTTAACTTTAAAATTGATAGGTTGTTTCTTAAGTAATAGCGGTTTTTATACTTTACAACCAGTGGTTGTTAATTTATTAATTAGAATAGTAAGAAAGAAAGAAAAAACCTTAGATATTTGAGTCAAAAGGTATCGAAACAAAAGTTTCGGCACTCTTCTAGTTAATGGGTTCCATGATTTTGAATAAAGCATAGAGCACTTGGGAAAATAAGATAGAAAGAGAAACATCCTTCGAGGGGTGAAGGGAAAATGTGTCCAGGGCTACACATCCATGCTTCTGGCTCCGGCTCGGGAAGGGTTAGAATATAACCATTTTGTCTATTATAAGTAATTGATTAGTTGAACGTAACACAAGTGTATTGCATTATCAATTGAAGGTCGAAAAAGATTTCTTTGGCGTGGAAAATGCACTTGATATTTATACAGTTTGGATTGAGCACTAGCTTGCTTATTCTTTTTAGATCTTTCTCATCAAGTGATATATCACATGATGTCATGCCTTAATAACTTAATACTCAACCAGCCCCTTCACATCATAAATTATACATATCTATAATAATAAATCTACATCGTAATACGATCACATAATAGACAATAACAAAATAAATAACAAACAGGAGAATCAGTACAAAGTTCATAAGAATTAATATATTAATTAGTAAATTCGATGATATTACATTATACAACCCCATAGACTATTATTTTTTTTATCCAAGTATTTAATTTTACCTCTTTAAAAATATGTATCCTTGTGGCCATTTGTATCCTTATTTAATGTGTAAGCATCATTCAAAGTCCAAGTACTTCTTTTGATTAAGTAGATGATATTTTTGTATTTTTTGTATTTTATATCCTAACAAAATGTAGAAACATTCATTTGATTTTATATAAGAATATTTTCATAATATAAATCAAGAAGACAAATAGAATAAGGTTACATATAACAATAATTAATGATATGTTAATGTAGCAAGTTATTAAAATGATAGTTTTTATGCTAAAAAGAGGTTTTGTGAGTACAAAAGGATGAAAAAATCCCACATTTACATCGTACTTTTTATTAATAGAGCTAGGTTCAATACATTAATTAATTAATTATTATTATCATTGGGGGGCATTTACGTTTTCTTCCTGATTTTGGAAAATTTGTCTGGTTGTTTTTTTCTTGTAAGAATTAAATTTCCTAGGGCTTTTCTAGGAAACTTCAAAAAAAAAAAAAAAAATCAAAACTATAATTGAATTTATATCAGAAATTACGAATCTTCTTTAAATATAACTTCAAAATTAATTTCCTAACAAATTCTTTATTTTTATTGATATATTTTACCCATAAAAAATATCAATTCCTAGTTAAAATAAGTCTATGTGTCCTGGTTTATTTAGCAATGAATTATTTGTAAAAACCATCTCATAAAAAACTTAAACTGGACATTCATAAAGAGATTGGGGTAATGTTTGTACTTCAAATAAATTCTGGTCATAGAATTTCAAGACAAATTCTGTGATTTCCTGGACATTTGCACATTTTTGAGCATTTTTTTTAACTTCATACAGGATTGGAAAATGTAAAAATGTACAATTCTTCATTGATAAAAATAAAGCGGAATAGATCATATTGGAAATACGATGTAATAACGGATCTTTTTATATTTTTGTTCTCACAAAACCTCTTTTTAACTCAAAAACTATACTAATATATTTATATTACCTACTTATATTTAAATCACTTTGTAGGACACAAAACCAATCGCTTTTTAGTCAACATGAAATAAAAAAATGATATTGTAATGTAAAGTAAAAAATGACAACGTTATATTTAAACTATTAATGTTAAATATTTTTTAAATTAGTATGCAATACAAAGTTAATCATTATTGTCTTATATCTAAAACGTAAGAATATTTCTCATCAAGACTAGTCGATTTTAAAACATATATAAAATTTATTTATTTGTTGATGTAGTGAGTGATGAATTACAATTTACAATCACGATTGCCGTGTGGCAATGTATTCATAATATTCTAAAGCTATAGAAAAAAAAAGAAGAAGAAGACTTTTTTCGATATCATTATGTTTTTGCTCATTTTCCCATGTTTTGAAAATGGAAAGTAAGAATCACTGAAGAAAAAATTTGTTTCAAGTTGATTATAGAGGGTTTCGATAATATTTTCTGAAAAAAAGTGTTTTCTCTCTTGAAGCACATTGTGAGGAAATAAAGTTTGACTCAATTAGTTCCTTCCTTTCAATGTTTTATTTGCCAGTATATTAAATGGAATAATAAAGGATGACTCTCATTCTACTACAATAATTCATCAATTTTTGCTTTAATTGTATTACCTTTGAGCCAAGTTTTTCTGTTTCTAGCTTGCCCTAGCATTTCTCTTCCTCCTACGTCTATTTTTTTTTTTTTTTAAATGGGATCTTTCAATATTGAATAAAATACGATTCTAATTATATCTTATTAATCAATTTTATCATCAACGGGTATTTTTACTTTATTTTGTATTCATCAATCATCAGCGTATTTTCCTTCACAACTTACCTACTTTTTAAGAAAAGGACTTAACGTGCAATTTCGATTCTTGAAGACATAATTTTCATCTTTTTTTACCTCTCTGGTGCGTCTTAGCCTGCACCGTGGTAGCTTGTGCTATTCTCGCCTGAGCCACATTCTTCCACTTCAGGGATTAACCGGCTCACACCTCCCCACCTACCTCCTTACTTCATCGTTCATCGAAGACGTATATAGATGCACCTTTTCTCTTTCTAATTTCTGGTGCGTCTTAGCCTGCACCGTGGTAGCTTGTGCTATTCTCGCCTGAGCCACATTCTTCCACTTCAGGGATTAACCGGCCTACACCTCAAGACCTCCTTCCTTCTTCCAAGACGCACATATCCCGCACCTTTTCTTTTTCTAATTTGATTAACCGGCTCACACCTCCCCACCTCCTTACTTCATCGTCCATCGAAGACGTATTCATATAGACACACTTTTTCTCTTTCTAATTTCTTGTATTATATTCATCGATATTTTGTGAAGAAAATCATTTTTTAAAGACGAGTCATGTTCATTTATCTCTGTACATCTTACAAATTTCCGTAATGGGAAATAAATCTTATTTCTCCCAAATGCTCAATCTGTCTAAATAAAATTGCATGACATTTGTTTAAAGCTTGTTATCTCGACCCAAAATTTAAATTATATCAATAGCGAAATGATTTATTTTCATTTGAATACTTTAGAAAAAAGAATTAGTCGTTTAAACTCCCTTATTAATTGATAAATTATCATTTATCAATAATCTTTGTTCTGCCCTCTTCCTTTTAATTTCTGGCCTAGTCAATACATACAATAAACAATATAAACAATTTATAACTTCTTCCAATTTTGTCCTCGCTAAGATTTTTCTTTCTTTCTTCTTGTGCTATTTTATATGCTTAATTTTTTCCCTTCTTATTATTATTACTTTTTTAGATGAAAAATACAAACAATATACAAGCAACGCCATATTATTGTACATTAAGAAATTCAAAGAACAAAGGGAACTCCAACACACCCAATAATTAATTAATGAAGGAGAATAAATATGTAATATTCTATGTAGAAATATATTTCAAAGCCAATAATGAGGTAGGGGGTGGGAAGACGACTTTAGGAGCCGGTTCCTATTTTGAGGTATTAACAAACAAGCCCTGCGAAGGGTAGCTTCCATCCTCCCCCATCCAGCTCCGCTAGGACGGCGAAGCTACGGTCCCTCTACTTTTTTTTTTCATTGTTTTGATGACGTCTTCTCCCCGCAGCACTTACGCAAATAAAAGAAACACCAAGGAGAGTCAGGCGGTTTTGGCTGCTTAGGAAGCACCCAGAGGAAGGAAAAAAAGAGGAGTTGAAATTTCATAGGACATTTTCAAGATTTATATATACATACGTATATATTTCATTGGAGACAATGATCCACAAAAACATTCATATGTACTTTTATTTAGGAAAATTTTATTATTCTGGAAACCTTCAAATGGGCAAAAATGCTATTTCATGGTGTTATTGTCTCGTATATTGTACTTTTATATTTAGAGATGCTCACGAGACAATTTTTTGTAAGTAGGTTACATGTCAAGCCTTGAGTCTTTAGGCTCAAGTCAAGTTTTATATCCCTGATAGGACTACAAGTCAAGTTGCGAGTCTTTAACAAAAAGTTCAGATTGAGTAAAATCCAATTTAAATACTAGGAGTAGTACAAATGAAATATCGAACTGTTGTAAGCACTGTTTTGATTGCCCAGGAGCAATATAAAGTATAAAGCCTTCAATTTCATGGAAAAAAAATAATGAATTTCTTTTCACTACATCTATTATTTTATTTCCGATAAGAATACAAGTAAAATATCAAATCGTTGTGGGTGATACCATTAGGCAACACCATTTTTGTGCCCAGTGTTTAATAGATAGTTTATATTTGCTTGCTTCTGGATAGGGTGTAACAAATCTTAAAGAAAAATAAATAATTATCGGAATGACCATTGATGGATGGGAAATTAATTAGTTGATTTTAAATAAGAATGTTTTCATAATATAAATCAAGAAGACAAATATAAGAAACAGGTTACATATAACAACTAAATATATGTTAATGTTGGAAGTTATTCAAATGGCATTTATAAAGTTCTTCATTTTTTAAATAAATTAAAGTTTCGCCAAAAATTTAAAATGAGGGTTTTTCATTAAAAAGAGGTTTGATGAGTACATAAACAGTAAAAGATCCGAAAACTACATTCTACTTTTTATTAATAGAGCCAAGTTCAATACATTAATTAATTAATTATCATTATCATTGGGAGCATTTACGTTTTCTTCCTAATTTTGTAAATTATTCCTATTTTTTTTCCTGTAAGAATTAAATTTCCAGGGCTCTTCTAGGACTTTTCATGAAAAAAAATTCAAAACTATAATTGAACTTTTATTATAAATTACGAATCTTCTTTAAATATAACTTCAAAATTAATTTCCTGACAAATTCTTCATTTTTATTAATATATTTTAATCATAAGAAATATTATTTTTAGCAAACCATTCCATAAAAAAATTAGAAACGACAATTAGAAAAGAATATATAATCGTAATATATAATGTTTGCCTTTCAAATAAATTATGGTAATAGAATTTCAAGACCAAATGTGTGATTTCCTGGACATTTGTCCATTTTTGACCATTTTTTTGACTTTATACAGGGTTGAAAAAACCCATTGAATCAATAATTAAGACATTTATTTATGTTTACTTGACCAAATTTATCTCTTCCTTTCAATGTTTTATTTGCCTGTATGGAAGGAAATCAATTAGTTGCTGAAAGTGTCCCTCAATTCAAAAATGTCAAATTCCCTACGAATATTACAAGAGTACAATAATTACATTACATTAATTCATTATTTTTAATTTGATTGAAATTTAAACTAATCGTTCGACCTTTGATGTTACATTTCCTACGTTTCAGAATAATTGAAAATAATATATGACCATAATTCTATTTTATAAATAAATCAATTTTGTCATCAACGGGTATTTTGTCTTTATTTTATATTCATGAATCATCTCATCAACGTATTTTCCTTTACAACTTCTGACTCAGCTTCGTCCCCTACTTTTTAAGAAAAGGAGTTAACGTGCGTCTTAGCCTGCACCGTGGTAGCTTGTGCTATTCTCGCCTGAGCCACATTCTTCCACTTCAGGGATTAACCGGCTCACACCTCCCCACCTCCTTACTTCATCGTCCATCCAAGACGTATATAGACACACTTTTTCTCTTTCTAATTTCTTGTATTATATTCAACGATATTCTGTGAAGAGAATTAATTATTTACCAATGACGATTAATTATCATTTATCTCTACAGCATAAAAATTTACTTCATGGAAAATAGATTTTATTCCTCTTAAACGCTCAATCTATGTAAATAAATTTACATGCATCGTTTCTATGTCCTATGTATTCAGAATTGTCAGAATTGTAACTCCGAATGAAAATTATTGAAATTATTGCTGAAGACATTGTTGCCCAATTAAAACAGAGAGCAAAGGCAGAGCTAAATGACATATATAATTTTAAATATATCTACTCCTGGACCTTCAGAGTGTAACAAGTCGAGCTTTTTTGTTCACTCGCAATCTCGACTGACAAAAGGGGAAAAGAAAAATTTAGAAAAACATATGGTAGCTACCCTTCTGTATTTTTCTTGTTGCCAACTTGTTAATATATACTTGTAGTATATTCAAATTCAAAAAAAGGGCGCGCAATCCTTGATTCAATATATTTTTTTATGCATCAAAATCAGAAATAATATTAATACCCATTTTGAGTTCATATTACGTAGGATCAGCTGCTTTAAATCAAAAGAGTCAAATGATGAAAATAATCAACTGAAGCTGGGAGAATTAAGTATAGTGTTTTTGTTTATCCCAAAAAGCTCGTCGTGGTAAACTGTCAATTTGAAAATACAAACTTGGGCGTAAGATGACGTCATACAAACACTCTTTCACCCATCCCTTCAACTCAGAATAATATTGAAAACAAGGTTTTAGAGAGATGCCATTGAACCAAAAGTTGTAGATATTACTCTAATAGAATAAGATTTTTTTCAATTTTTAAAATCGGTTCATAAGTTTTGAATTTATGGCAACTTTTGCTAAATTTTCAAAATATGTCCAACTCTAATATTAGAGTTCCAAAAAGATTATGAAATCAAAAGTCACAGAGCAATAATTGTTGAGTTCAGATCTGCCTTTAATTTAAAAATCAATTCGTTAATAATTGCGATGGTGTTTTTTTCATGCTTTACAACCAGTGGTTGTTAATTTATTAATAAGAACAGTAAGAAAGGAAAAAAATTATTAGATATTTAAGTCAAAAGTAATGGCAACAAAAGTTTCCCTAATATAGACAATCCTAATGAGCAACACTTATAATTAATTATAAGCTATACTTGTAAATCGTTCTTTGGTGAAACTTTGCACCTATCAATCAAGTTCATTTCAACTTGTACTCCTACTCCTATTTCTGGGAGATCATAATTTCATGAATCCTCCAATTCTTCGTCTGAAGATAATTCAGTAGGAGCTTTTTTTGTAATGTATATAATGTGACCTTTCATTGCTTTTGATGATGCCCAGATGATGTGAATATATACATATAACAATAATTAATTAATTTGGATTCGTTCTTAGTTCGAACAGGGCTTCTAGAAACCCGTCTCATAATTTATTGACTCATTTATTTATTTATTTACTTTTTTACTTATGAGTCATAACAATAATTATGTGTGTGGTACACATTTGCTGTATCTGAGACTAAATAATTAATATAATAAGTCTAAAATAGTTAATGGAGATATTTCTGGAGGATGGGAAACTGGAAAGGGGTGTCCTATCAACTGAGCTACTTAAGGAAGAATAAAACAAAACGATACGATACAAGAAAGGCTCATGAATGCAACGTGTGACGAGAAGGTGAAGGTCAATTCCGTTCAGAAAGAGGAGAATGGAGCTCACGTCAATATTGGAGAACTTACTGGAGTAGTCAAGGAATGAGGAGCAAGTGGAGGGAGGAGTCATTTACTCAGCCAAAAGATCAAAAGATTAAAGTGATTTGCCTGTCTGAGATGTTGGTGAAAATAAAGGCAAATATTAAGTCATCGACTCCCACAAGTTATAAACGTCGAGTGGAGTGTTGAACTGAGGCTACAGCATTGGAGTCACCCATGAAATCGCTTTATTTTGCCAAGAGTGTGGATCATGTCAGACTATGGACCATGATCCAGTGTTAACAGAACTGAAGCATCCAAGTTCATTCGAATGTATATATGGTTTAGTTGTAGGAATATTCTGTAGCTACATACATGGAATGGACGCTGTAATTAATTATGTCATTGTGGGGCTAACATAAATAAATGTAAAAATTAGAAAAAGAGATGGACAGGAAAGTTTAAGTGATGAACCCTCGTTACTGGAGGTTGATGTCTCCATGCAAGATCATCCTATTCTGGCTCTCCATTACACTCTTCCATTCTTCAAAACGAATTTATCTTGATATCTATTCTTCAAATGTAGGTTTTTCTGGATAAATCATCCGTTCATGTGAGGTAAAATTTTCAATTCATTATAAATAAGTACTTTAACATGAGTTTAAATATAGTTTCAGGAATTATATTAACCTTGGCCCCTATGGATTGACGCATCATCTTTCGAATAGATTCAAATCCATTACTGTGAATTCAAGTATCTCCTTCCACCAGTTTATAGTCAAAATATTCCATCCAATTGTGTATCCATCTATGCTGCATTGCTAATGTCATTTTTACTCCTGATTCAACATTTTACAGTTTGTTTTGTTGTGGAATTTACCCATCATTTAAGAAGTCAATCGATGGGGTTCATATAAGAAAGTTGAAGCTACTTCCTTATATCAATTCATTTTACAACAGATTTAAAGCATCTTAATAACTTGAAATTTCACACTTCAATTTTGTAATATTGTGCATATCTTGTATATAGAAACATTTATTCCAAATTGGATTGAAATCTGAGGTGAAAGGTGTCAAAACTTAATTTATAATAGCTAGTTGCATTAAGAATTTAAGGAGATGTATAATAAACATCTGTAAAAGTCTCTTTGTTTCGAACATCAACTTTATATTACGATTTAAAGAAAAATCAATCATTTATGTTGACTTTTCTTTGAGATATATTGGACAATGATCCATTTTGAGGTGTGAAAGTAACTTTTTGGAAGAGTCTTCTTTTGTAATGTATGTATAATGTGACTTTTTCATTGTTTTTGACGTAACTTATGTAATTGGAATTATTATTTTTTGCTTTTAATTAATAGAATATATGATTCGTTCTTAGTTCGAACAGGGCTTCAAGGAACCCGTCTCATAACTTATTGACTTATTTATTTATTTATTTTTGAATTATGAGTCATAACAATAATAAGTGTGACACATTGTTATTACTTCATAGATTCAAAATATCTTCATTAATTAATGTAGATTTAAATTATCATTTAAGGATCAAGATATGAGAGCTATCCTAGAACGACCATCCTAATGAAGATGTCCTTGAGCTGCTGCTGCTGGAGAACCTCTTCAAAGGGATTCCTCTTTTCCTTGGACCAAGGACCAACTTCAAGATCCAAGACGACTCAAAGAGGGGCGAATGGAAAAGGAGCTTCTCAAAGCATTCTCCTTGAATAAGTTTGAGTCTTACGAATTCAAAGGGACTTCTATTTAACCCGAGTCAAGACCCTCTTTGGCCTCCTAAGGAAAGGTCCCAAGGTCGACTTCGTGAAAGTAGCATTTGTTATGGGCCTACATTCACATGCAAGTGCTCAAATTCAGGCGGCACCAAAAGCGTTTGGCATAGCCAGAGGGCTTCATACGAATCTTCGTCCAAAGCTAAAAAAACCCTCAATGAATTGTGATTGTTCAAAAGGTTTGGATAACAGGTCCTTGGGAAATAATAATTGAAGGGTTTTAACTGTGGCAATAGCAAAGGGGTGTTGTCAGCAAGTAAACCACGGAAGGCAATCCTTTGATGAATAAAACAAAACGATCCAGTTAAAGGCTTATGCAACGTGTGGCGAGAAAGTGAATCGCTTTTGTGGTGTGAAGCAGCTCGACTGCATACAAAGCTGTCTTGGTGGGGTTGAGACAGATGAGGATGGAGCTCGCATCAATATTGCATTCTTATGTTTTGTTCTTAAATCAATGGATTTGCTGAGTATTTATATTAAAACTTGATTAAGTCTTTGGACATCCGAAATCCGTAAGCCATTTTCAAAACTCGTTTTTGTGCATGAGGATCTGTTGTCAAGTGTTCTTCAAATGTTGGTCTTCCCGGATAAAGCATCTGTAAATATGAGTTAAAACTTTATATTCATCATAAATAAGTTTGCTAACTTCAATTTAAATATAGTTTCATGGATTATGTTAAACTTCAAGCGTCTAGGGATTGACTCATCATCTTTTTCTGACAAAATTCACATTTCTCAACCATTATTAAGCAATCTTTCAATGAACACACTAAGTATACCCTTCAATAACGAATTGTGAGTTATAATTCTAAATTGATTTAAAAGGAATGAGTTTATTTTTCAGATTTAAAATACTTGAAAACAAGATTTACCTAAATTGATTACCATGTCTATCCGACTATTAATACAAAATAATCCAACACATGAATTCGGAAGACCAAAGTGAAGAAATATTTGCTTATTCAATATATTATCCATTCTCGATATATGATGATACAGGCCATGAGATACTTAAATTAGATGACTATTCTCATTATTATGAGTCGTTACTCAGGCACATCAAGGTAAGAGAAAGTGTTATTAAATAAGTATAAGTGTGTTTCACATATCTATTGCATCATTGAATTAGATTTCTACTTATATCAATTACTATGGATCTCAAGCATCTCCAGGCCTCTTTGAACGAGTATCAATGCTTCATTGTTAAAAGATGAAAAACAATTAGCCTTTATATCAACGGGGGTTATAAAATGAAGCTGCTGTTACTTCCTTATATCAATTTGTGTTAAAATGGATTCCAAGTATATCTGGGCCAATTTAAATATAACCAAGTGTCTCTGTTGGAAGAGCAATCTCCTCGATATAACTTACAATCCAACCATTCCTTTTCTGTGAGTATTTTATTCATGTTTCTATACCTTTGGGATTATAATTCGCATTTTGTTATTTTAGATATTATTTTGTTGTAAAAAGCCTGAATCATCGTTGAAGAAATTATTGAGATCTACATAAGGAGGCACCTACTCATCGTAATTTCATGTTGTTATGACTGTTAAGCATCTCCAGGTCTAAGCTTGTATATGAAGATAATCAAGCACCCCCATTTGAAGATAATTCCCCTCGTTGTATTTTACAATCCAATTTCTGTTTCTGTGTCAATCTATGTTTTCCTTTATATTATAGATATAGATTTTAGGCTTGCTAAGATCTGATTATTTCCCCGATGAGGAATTTCCCGTCATGAACACCTCTCTTGATGTAATGTTTTGATTCAGGACCTGGAATATGAATGCTAGCCTCATCGTGGAAACGATCATATCTATCAATTGTTTCGGAATTCTGTTTCGAAGTAGTTGCTCAATTATGAATTCATGAGACAAGGAATCAAAAACTCTTTTAAAGACAATCAGCAAGGTGACAGACTCATAATTCAAACTCATTGTATTTGATATTGTATTTTGAATACATCTTGGGATATCCTCCGCGAGACCTAAAATCATGCCATCTCATCACTATGATTTTCTATGGCACCCAGTCTAACATGACTCTTTCGTATTTTCTTCTAGCTATGTAAAAGTGTATGTTGTTTATATTAATTTACAATATGAAGTGTTTTTTCATCATTTTCTCTATTCATCTTAATGTATCCCTGTACCTATTGTATTCTTTATCTTTTTTAAATGCAAATAACTTATTTCAATTTGATTTTATGAATAAAGCTTTTCAAATTATAATTTAAGTATTAAAATGTTATTTCAAATAGTATAATTTGTTAGTAAAGATTAAGCAAAATTTAACAAAAACTCGTTACTTCTATAGATTAATTATCCAAACACTTTCTTTCTGCCATTTATATTATGTGGTATTTTCTGATTTTTATATTTTCTTTGACAATAAAATAAAACATATATACATTAAAAAGATATTCTCAAGAAATCAATAATTTCAAATCTCAGTGTTGAGACAATATCAACAGCAGGGGTTCCCCCACCCCCTAAGAAAAAACAAAAAACTACAAAAACGATAACATAACCTAATGTAGATATATGCAGTCATTTAGTTCACTCCGAATAATAAGACATAAGTGCAACTTGAGTCCAAGTTACAACTGAGTTTAAGGCATTCATAATATTACGACATAATTAAATTGGATTCTAAAAATCCCTTCACTCTGAATGTTCAAAAAAATAAAAAACCATAATAGCCAAATGCTTTTGATTTTATATTTTACATCATTTATACGATAATATGAACGCTAGATTTGCAAATCCTTCAACTTTGAAGTGGCAAATAGATTTAGAAAATTTTTTTGAATGTGCTAACCATTTTTTGAATGTTGAAATTAATAAAAAACCATGCATATTGCCACTTTTCATTTGTATGATAATATGAACCCTAGATGTTGCTAGGTGTCATCCCAATTTGAAATTTGCAAATCCTTCAAATTGAAGTGGCGAATAGATTCAGGTAATTTTTTTGAATGAGCTAAGCATTTTTTGAATGTTGAAATTAATAACAAACCATGCATATTGGCACTTTTCATTTGAATGATAATATGAACCCTAGATGTTGCTAGGTGTCATACCAATTTGAAATTTGCAAATCCTTCAAATTGAAGTGGCGAATAGATTCAGGTAATTTTTTTGAATGTGCTAAGCATTTTTTGAATGTTGAAATTAATAACAAACCATGCATATTGGCACTTTTCATTTGTATGATAATATGAACCCTAGATGTTGCTAGGTGTCATACCAATTTGAAATTTGCAAATCCTTCAAATTGAAGTGGCGAATAGATTCAGGAAATTTTTTTGAATGAGCTAAGCATTTTTTGAATGTTGAAATTAATAAAAAACCATGCATATTGGCACTTTTCATTTGTATGATAATATGAACCCTAGATGTTGCTAGGTGTCATACCAATTTGAAATTTGCAAATCCTTCAACTTTGAAGTGGCGAATAGATTCAGGTAATTTTTTTGAATGTGCTAAGCATTTTTTGAATGTTGAAATTAATAAAAAAACCATGGATATTGGCACTTTTCATTTTCATCATTTGTATGATAATATGAACCCTAGATGGTGCTAGTTGTCATGCCAATTTAAAATTTGCAAATCCTTCAACTTGAAGTGGCGAATAGATTCAGGTAATTTTTTTGAATGTGCTAAGCATTTTTTGAATGTTGAAATTAATAAAAAAACCATGCATATTGGCACTTTTCATTTTCATCATTTGTATGATAATATGAACCCTAGATGGTGCTAGTTGTCATGCCAATTTAAAATTTGCAAATCCTTCAACTTGAAGTGGCGAATAGATTCAGGTAATTTTTTTGAATGTGCTAAGCATTTTTTAAATGTTGAAATTAATAAAAAAACCATGCATATTGGCACTTTTCATTTTCATCATTTGTATGATAATAAGAACCCTAGATGGTGCTAGTTGTCATGCCAATTTAAAATTTGCAAATCCTTCAACTTGAAGTGGCGAATAGATTCAGGTAATTTTTTTGAATGTGCTAAGCATTTTTTATATGTTGAAATTAATAAAAAAACCATGCATATTGGCACTTTTCATTTTCATCATTTGTATGATAATATGAACCCTAGATGGTGCTAGTTGTCATGCCAATGTAAAATTTGCAAATCCTTCAACTTGAAGTGGCGAATAGATTCAGGTAATTTTTTTGAATGTGCTAAGCATTTTTTAAATGTTGAAATTAATAAAAAAACCATGCATATTGGCACTTTTCATTTTCATCATTTGTATGATAATATGAACCCTAGATGGTGCTAGGTTAGATATGGAGACAAAATTTGTCAAATCTCTATATTTTATAGCAGGAATGGTTTTAGATAATTGATTTGAATGTACTGAGCAGACTTGGAATGGTGAAAAATCACAAAACCATACTTTAGAAGACTTCACTTTTCAATTTTTACTCCTTCTAGTGTGAAGCATTAATTTAAAAATTCAAAGTAGAAAATATATACAAATTCACTCTATATAATCATTGTTTCTGATATAATGACATTCCATGTCAATTTTATTATTTATGAATAATCGAAGGATGTTTTTGTATCTCTCTTTTTATAGTGACACTGAACCATTTGAGGTGAAATTGTTACAAATATTATAGTTACCGTATGGACCATAACATATGTCGTGATTGCTATTATTGAATGTAATTTATGAGGAAGTATTTTATCAATTCTGTATTGTTTTTATTAACGTTGATTATTCGTCATGGTTGTAGCTGACTCCTGCTTTACCATCAAACAGAAGAGAACAATTACTTTTATTTGATAAATATAGTAACTATCAGTACTGTGTATGTATTATTGAATTGATATATTTAATACTATACAGCCTGCCCTTTTGACAAAAATGGATTTGATGATCATGTTTGATAATTCATTTTATAATAATTCTAGTATAAAAATATTGGGCTCAAAATACAGTTCGCAATACTAAGAATTATTTTTTGATAGCATTGCATTTACTTTTTTAACCTAAGTTCTTGTATTCCTTTCGAATACCCCCCTTTAAAAATGGGCAGTATGTAGATTCAAGAAGTGCAATCAAATCAACTCCTTGAGCCCTTTTTCTCCGGCGAATTAGCTAAATTTGACTCTAAAATTACTGCAGTAAGCATAATCCCATTAAATAAACACATATTTTTTGTTCATTACTTGATTGAAACAATAAAATAGAATGTGATTAAGACTTTTAATGAATTTGATACGAAATATATATATATATATATATAAACTCAAATTAGAACAAATAATTTCAACTCTAAGTAAGATTAAGCCTCAAATGTAAATGTTGTGACGGATGTCGATAATTTAATTAGTGAAGGAAAAATCATATATATGTATGTATATATTGAAAACGTGTAATGGCAATTACAAAATTAATAAACGATGAACAATTTTAATAAAATCATTCAGAAAGAATAAAATCCTTGATCGTTGATAATGGAGATGAAAAGCTATAAAATTATAACGAGCATCCAAGGTTAGTGAAATGACGTCTAAATGAATTTAGGACAGAAACCTTGGGAAAGTTAAAAATTATACAACACGTTCAAAGTCATAATCACGAGATAAATATTAAAGATTTATTCAAGGGACGTAATAGTTGAAGACAATTCTGATACTTTTAATTTCATCACTAATAAAACCAAGACACTTGTTTCCTTCAATGTCCAACTCAACATTGAGTTAGTCAGTCCATTTCATGTTTTATATTGAAAAATCCGATCCTTCAGTCTACGGCATTTGAATGTAAAGAATATTTCCACCTTCCCTCATGTCGTGTTATTCAACTTGCTCTTCAAATACGATTCGATGACCATACGATGGAACTCGGATTCCAACAAAATTGGAGATCGACAATGACCTTGTGAAATTATCTGAGTAGTGGAGGAATCCGGGGAGAATCCTACAGTTAATATAGTTAATATTTATTATAAAATCACAGCTTTAATTTCTAACGTTTAATACTTATTATTGTTTAAGTTGGCACTAAGAGCATTTACCAACTCTTTGTAGGACCATAGATTAGGAGAAGTCCTTCGAGGCAATGACAACTCTGATGGACGGAGGTTTTGTCATAGTAGGAAATTGATATTCGAAATTGAAATCTATTTGATATCTTATTTATTTTAGAAAGTTTAGATTCTGACATTGTATAATTTGTATATATTGAGTAAGTCTGAAATGAAAGAGTTAAAAAATCTATGGGTTTTGACAATATAACAAACATAAATAATTAGTAGTGGATCAATTCAGAGTACCTTTAAATTAAAATTTTGTGAATCATATATTAATAAAAGATTATAAAATCACTAAATTGCCTACTTTTTAAAATTAAATTGAGGATTCTAGCCTTGTTTATTGCTCTCATGAAGTATTTTAAAATCCTACTTTACGAAGAGACAGTTCCATTTTGAATAAATTACAAATCAAAATATTGAATTGAGGTACTCATAACTATTTTTGACTGAATAATCAATAATTCATTTTCTGAATACAACTTTTATTCAAAAGGTATTCAAAGCAAAGCAGCATTTCAAATTGAATTCGTATTTTAAAATAGTGGGAAAATATATGAATTGAATTTGCACCTTAGGAGACTTTTAATCTAATGTGAGAAAGTTCAAGAATGAATGAATGAATGACAATGCTAAAAACAGGTGGAAGCTGATATTATGAAGTATTACTCCAGGATCAATAATGATCCAAACCCCATCCAGGAGACATTTTAACTTTTCTACTAAGAAAAGTTAAATTTGATTTTAGCTTTAAAATGGATTTGGATGGTGATGAGATTCGAATCGTCTGCACATGAGGTGATTCATGATTTTCGACGTCAAGGGATTGGATCTACTGACTCTTGCTGCTCTTTGTGCCTCTTCTGTGCAATGAACTCTTTGTTAGTGTCACAATCCTTGATTGGAAGCTCATTCATCAGCCATCACCTTCATCCCATCCGATTCCCATTCCCATTCTCGGCAGTCAGGAAGAGCGAAGCAATGAGACGTCCTTGGGTCCAAGCCAGAGCTGCGCCATTTCAAGTCACGTCAGAAGTGAAAATAGTGAAAATAAACATTGTCTATTCAACAGCTGACTTGAGGCACCTTGGAGCAGTCGAACAGGGTCAACAGTTTCTCATCCCTTATTCAAGTTAGTTAGCTCAGCCAGGCCAGCCAAGAAGAGAGACTCTCTAGTGCAGGCAGACAGTAAACATTCTAGAGAGGATCTCATGACGTCATAGCAAAGCATTCCTTCCTCTCAGAGCGAGCGCTTCAAGGGACATTTCCAGGATGGATCCAAGTTGAAGTTTTCTTCAACCTCTTCTCCACTCTATCCTCCAATTTCATAGTCCAATTCAAGAGCCTCCAGTCCAAAGTATTCCTCCCACTCTCAACCCCATCCATTTTCCTTTCTCATCAGTTTCATCCAAGGCAAATGACGTATTCGGAAGTGTCATTCGTGATGGGAGAGTGAATCAATCTGCGAATCCCTCCATATCATAGGAATCCTTCAACCCACTCATGTGACTCATTAAACCCACTTCTTCCTTGGAGAAGAATTCCAAAACTAAACTGCATTTAAGAGAATGAATCTTTTACGAATTCAGTGCTTCAAGCAAGTTTTGCACTCTTTAGAAGAGTGTTTGGAAAACAAGGCTCAAGGAAAGTAGGCTCCTCAGAATTCATTCGAGACGAGTCCCGACTCTCAAAGAATAGGACTCGAGTCCCTTCATTATTTAAGGCTAATGCTAATGCTCTTCCTGTTTTTGCAAAGCTCTGGAATGCGAAGAGAAAATTCAAGTTTTTGAACTCCTGAGCCATGAATAGAGAAAGACACGGACTTAGAGCAGGATTCTTATCAAGTTCGAATCTTCTAAATCGGAAGGGAGCAATTGTTATGAAGGATCAAGTCAATGATCTACAGATATCAGCCTATGATATGGGACTTACACTCATTTCCCCTCAGACTCGTCTTGTCATTTGGAGCACAAAATTTCATGACCTCTGATACTGAAGAATAAAATTCCATTTGGTAGATTTCATCAATTATACGAATGGCTCTCAATTTTTCTATGGGATACCTGACCCATCATTGTAAATGAATGTTTTTATTTAATGTTAGTAAGTGTAATTTTGATGATGGATAGTGAATCTGTTTTACAATAAAGGAAACATCTTATCTATTAAGGCCTCTATTTCTTTCTTATCTATTTTCAAAACTAATCTTGGTCCAATTATATAGTGATTCACGCTCTATAATACTCGATTCCAGACTCAAATCATCTCTTCTTTTTTGCTCCTATCGAAAAGGGTAGAGGGTTGCAGTAAAGAAATTTAAGAGCTAAGTATATTGTAGGTAATGCATCTTATCAGAATAGTACATACCTATAAATAGGTAAGCGAAAAACAATTATTTCAATGAGTATACATTAGATATCTGTGGATTTTTTTTTCTTGGGTATTTAATATTTTGAAAGTTGACAGTCCTTGCATGGAAAAGATAGGAGGTTTTGTGTGAACAGTATCTACTTACATAAAAGACTCCAATGAAGAAAACACTTTTAATTTTATTTTATTAATTTATTGGTGTGATAGCTTGAATTAAAGCATATCTATGTATATTTTACTTAAAAGTAATTAATTATTTTTTTGTTTTCCATAAAATCTACCAATATTCAAGGAAAGGTCATTATTGAACATAATATTTCAAATGTTGTGAATCAGTGGGACCAATCTGCTTGTTATATTTCATATATACAGCCATCATTGCATGACCACTTCTGCATTTCAAACGTGGAAGGATTTGTCGTTTCAGTCAATATTTCATCATCTAAAAAAATAAAAATCCAATTTATGATCTATCCGTTTTATTTTTATTCATGAAGAAGAGTGCATTTTTACATTTTCCAGTCCTAAAAATTGCCAAAAATAGGAAATCACACATTTGTCTTGGAGTTCGATGACCATACATTATTTGAAATTACTCCCTCCTTTATTTTGATATTTTTAAATTTTTTATAGTATGGTCTGATAAAAACAATTATTTCCTTGACAAAAAAGGATATTCCTATATTTTCTATGGGTAAAACATGTAGATAAAAAATAAAAAAGTTCTCAGGAAATTAATTTTCAAGAAGTTTCATAATTTACCTTAAATATGAAATTATAGTTCCAAAAAAATAGTTTCTGTATTACAAATTAAAATATTATAAGACCTAGTTCCTCAGTAAATAATATAGTATCATTTCCTTTAAAATGTAGAGGATTAATCAATATTAGTTATAGACACCAAGCATTACACCCCTCCTCCCTTCATAACAGTGATGCACTTTCTTCCCCATAAAATCATGCAAATGATGTTAAAATGGCTGTTAATTCAATAGTATCATAAGTCCAGACCGGGACTTACAAAGTCTTTCAACAAAAAGATTCCCTTCGTTATAATATTGAGTTTACATTCTGATCAATTCATCAAATCGTTGAAAAGGGTCAATTCTTTTCCTAAAGGAACAAAGTGCTTGGTTTCCTTTTTCAATCCGCGTGAATCCTCAGTAGATCAATCTTTGATGACAAATGTTATGAGATCTGCGTTTATACTTTTCGTAAATGAGTTGAGGGATGTGTAAAATTTAGTAGGAAGCCTCAACTACACTCTGTGGACTTTATGACGCAAAATCTCTAGAAAAATATGAACAGTAATGTGTTTTTGTTTTGTGGTTTATGACGAATGTGATAAGATGTACTACTTTAAGTAACATTGAATTCTATTATAGTGTTAATAAAAATATGGTGTTTTGTTTTGTTTTTTCAGATTCCTAAAGTATATTATACTAAAAATTCTGATCCCAGGAAGATAATCATGTTTAAAATTATTAAGGACCTTCCAAGCTCGTTCTTTTTAAGACTCATTATAATTCTGAATGCATTTTTAAAAACATAGAATCTTCATTGGCGATCCTCCAGGAGTCTACAAAGACAACGATCTTCCTATCCCTGACAAATAATCCCATCAGCCACTTTTTATCGGCAAATAGTAGGACTTGTGTCTTCTAAAATCAAAAAAGAGAGTAAAATGTATGTTAATTGATTTCTATGGAGCAAATACTAACCCCAGTTGTGTGAGTAAAGATCATCATCAGTTGTTGTCTAAGACATAAGTAAAGTTATAATACAAACTCTAGATAATATGAATAATTGCATACTTCAAATTGATTGGGAGCTGGACTTCCCTTATTAAAATCCTACCAAAATAGAAAAATGATTAATTAACAATTGTTAGTCATATATTTTAATCACTTATACCATTCCCATTCAGACCTCACAGATCCACGTTATGTGATTCCAAATAACTTTTGTTATTGACCTATAAAAATGAGAAAAATTTTAAATTTATATTATATTTCATAAATTAGTAGTACTTACAGTTTTACTTAATACATCAGATATCATTCCCTTGGTTTCAATAGAAGCTTGGTAATTTTGATCACCCTGACTGTGTTGCTGGAACGACTCATGGCCCAAGGTAGCCAACCTTGAGCCCAAGTAGCAAAGGCTTTTCTTACTACACCCGCAGTAAGTGTATCGAGCCCTTTGTCATGGGAATCGGCGATTCTCACAAGGACCTTTGGATCCTTTAGGATCTCCATCAATTGTAGAATTAAATAATTTAAGGTATTCTTCTACAATGCCAAGTATTTCCTCCTGGGATCAATTTTTATAGATCTTCGGTGTTTATTACTCACAGTACTAAATACGTAAACCGAGTGAAACAGAAAGTTATTTTGCAGATGTGTGACGTAAATGTAAAGATTTATATTAAAAAAACTATTACGCCATGATATATATATATGAAGTGTCAATTGAAAAACAAATACATTGTTCATCATTTGGGCGTAATATGACGTCATATAAACACTTTTTTAGCCTTCAACTCTAAGTAGGATTAAAAGTAAAGTTTAAGAAAGATTTCATTGAACCAAAAGTTGTAGATATTACTTTGATAAAATATAATTTTTTTCAATTTTTCAAATCGGTTCATTAGTTTTGGATTTATTGCTACTTTTGCTAAAATTTCAAAATTGGTTCACCTCGAATTTTAGAGTTAAATTTTTTTTATTAATTCAAACATGATAGAACAATAATTGTCGAGTGCATATATGCTTTTAACTTTAAAATTGATAGGTTGTTTCTTAAGTAATAGCGGTTTTTATACTTTACAACCAGTGGTTGTTAATTTATTAATTAGAATAGTAAGAAAGAAAGAAAAAACCTTAGATATTTGAGTCAAAAGGTATCGAAACAAAAGTTTCGGCACTCTTCTAGTTAATGGGTTCCATGATTTTGAATAAAGCATAGAGCACTTGGGAAAATAAGATAGAAAGAGAAACATCCTTCGAGGGGTGAAGGGAAAATGTGTCCAGGGCTACACATCCATGCTTCTGGCTCCGGCTCGGGAAGGGTTAGAATATAACCATTTTGTCTATTATAAGTAATTGATTAGTTGAACGTAACACAAGTGTATTGCATTATCAATTGAAGGTCGAAAAAGATTTCTTTGGCGTGGAAAATGCACTTGATATTTATACAGTTTGGATTGAGCACTAGCTTGCTTATTCTTTTTAGATCTTTCTCATCAAGTGATATATCACATGATGTCATGCCTTAATAACTTAATACTCAACCAGCCCCTTCACATCATAAATTATACATATCTATAATAATAAATCTACATCGTAATACGATCACATAATAGACAATAACAAAATAAATAACAAACAGGAGAATCAGTACAAAGTTCATAAGAATTAATATATTAATTAGTAAATTCGATGATATTACATTATACAACCCCATAGACTATTATTTTTTTTATCCAAGTATTTAATTTTACCTCTTTAAAAATATGTATCCTTGTGGCCATTTGTATCCTTATTTAATGTGTAAGCATCATTCAAAGTCCAAGTACTTCTTTTGATTAAGTAGATGATATTTTTGTATTTTTTGTATTTTATATCCTAACAAAATGTAGAAACATTCATTTGATTTTATATAAGAATATTTTCATAATATAAATCAAGAAGACAAATAGAATAAGGTTACATATAACAATAATTAATGATATGTTAATGTAGCAAGTTATTAAAATGATAGTTTTTATGCTAAAAAGAGGTTTTGTGAGTACAAAAGGATGAAAAAATCCCACATTTACATCGTACTTTTTATTAATAGAGCTAGGTTCAATACATTAATTAATTAATTATTATTATCATTGGGGGGCATTTACGTTTTCTTCCTGATTTTGGAAAATTTGTCTGGTTGTTTTTTTCTTGTAAGAATTAAATTTCCTAGGGCTTTTCTAGGAAACTTCAAAAAAAAAAAAAAAAATCAAAACTATAATTGAATTTATATCAGAAATTACGAATCTTCTTTAAATATAACTTCAAAATTAATTTCCTAACAAATTCTTTATTTTTATTGATATATTTTACCCATAAAAAATATCAATTCCTAGTTAAAATAAGTCTATGTGTCCTGGTTTATTTAGCAATGAATTATTTGTAAAAACCATCTCATAAAAAACTTAAACTGGACATTCATAAAGAGATTGGGGTAATGTTTGTACTTCAAATAAATTCTGGTCATAGAATTTCAAGACAAATTCTGTGATTTCCTGGACATTTGCACATTTTTGAGCATTTTTTTTAACTTCATACAGGATTGGAAAATGTAAAAATGTACAATTCTTCATTGATAAAAATAAAGCGGAATAGATCATATTGGAAATACGATGTAATAACGGATCTTTTTATATTTTTGTTCTCACAAAACCTCTTTTTAACTCAAAAACTATACTAATATATTTATATTACCTACTTATATTTAAATCACTTTGTAGGACACAAAACCAATCGCTTTTTAGTCAACATGAAATAAAAAAATGATATTGTAATGTAAAGTAAAAAATGACAACGTTATATTTAAACTATTAATGTTAAATATTTTTTAAATTAGTATGCAATACAAAGTTAATCATTATTGTCTTATATCTAAAACGTAAGAATATTTCTCATCAAGACTAGTCGATTTTAAAACATATATAAAATTTATTTATTTGTTGATGTAGTGAGTGATGAATTACAATTTACAATCACGATTGCCGTGTGGCAATGTATTCATAATATTCTAAAGCTATAGAAAAAAAAAGAAGAAGAAGACTTTTTTCGATATCATTATGTTTTTGCTCATTTTCCCATGTTTTGAAAATGGAAAGTAAGAATCACTGAAGAAAAAATTTGTTTCAAGTTGATTATAGAGGGTTTCGATAATATTTTCTGAAAAAAAGTGTTTTCTCTCTTGAAGCACATTGTGAGGAAATAAAGTTTGACTCAATTAGTTCCTTCCTTTCAATGTTTTATTTGCCAGTATATTAAATGGAATAATAAAGGATGACTCTCATTCTACTACAATAATTCATCAATTTTTGCTTTAATTGTATTACCTTTGAGCCAAGTTTTTCTGTTTCTAGCTTGCCCTAGCATTTCTCTTCCTCCTACGTCTATTTTTTTTTTTTTTTAAATGGGATCTTTCAATATTGAATAAAATACGATTCTAATTATATCTTATTAATCAATTTTATCATCAACGGGTATTTTTACTTTATTTTGTATTCATCAATCATCAGCGTATTTTCCTTCACAACTTACCTACTTTTTAAGAAAAGGACTTAACGTGCAATTTCGATTCTTGAAGACATAATTTTCATCTTTTTTTACCTCTCTGGTGCGTCTTAGCCTGCACCGTGGTAGCTTGTGCTATTCTCGCCTGAGCCACATTCTTCCACTTCAGGGATTAACCGGCTCACACCTCCCCACCTACCTCCTTACTTCATCGTTCATCGAAGACGTATATAGATGCACCTTTTCTCTTTCTAATTTCTGGTGCGTCTTAGCCTGCACCGTGGTAGCTTGTGCTATTCTCGCCTGAGCCACATTCTTCCACTTCAGGGATTAACCGGCCTACACCTCAAGACCTCCTTCCTTCTTCCAAGACGCACATATCCCGCACCTTTTCTTTTTCTAATTTGATTAACCGGCTCACACCTCCCCACCTCCTTACTTCATCGTCCATCGAAGACGTATTCATATAGACACACTTTTTCTCTTTCTAATTTCTTGTATTATATTCATCGATATTTTGTGAAGAAAATCATTTTTTAAAGACGAGTCATGTTCATTTATCTCTGTACATCTTACAAATTTCCGTAATGGGAAATAAATCTTATTTCTCCCAAATGCTCAATCTGTCTAAATAAAATTGCATGACATTTGTTTAAAGCTTGTTATCTCGACCCAAAATTTAAATTATATCAATAGCGAAATGATTTATTTTCATTTGAATACTTTAGAAAAAAGAATTAGTCGTTTAAACTCCCTTATTAATTGATAAATTATCATTTATCAATAATCTTTGTTCTGCCCTCTTCCTTTTAATTTCTGGCCTAGTCAATACATACAATAAACAATATAAACAATTTATAACTTCTTCCAATTTTGTCCTCGCTAAGATTTTTCTTTCTTTCTTCTTGTGCTATTTTATATGCTTAATTTTTTCCCTTCTTATTATTATTACTTTTTTAGATGAAAAATACAAACAATATACAAGCAACGCCATATTATTGTACATTAAGAAATTCAAAGAACAAAGGGAACTCCAACACACCCAATAATTAATTAATGAAGGAGAATAAATATGTAATATTCTATGTAGAAATATATTTCAAAGCCAATAATGAGGTAGGGGGTGGGAAGACGACTTTAGGAGCCGGTTCCTATTTTGAGGTATTAACAAACAAGCCCTGCGAAGGGTAGCTTCCATCCTCCCCCATCCAGCTCCGCTAGGACGGCGAAGCTACGGTCCCTCTACTTTTTTTTTTCATTGTTTTGATGACGTCTTCTCCCCGCAGCACTTACGCAAATAAAAGAAACACCAAGGAGAGTCAGGCGGTTTTGGCTGCTTAGGAAGCACCCAGAGGAAGGAAAAAAAGAGGAGTTGAAATTTCATAGGACATTTTCAAGATTTATATATACATACGTATATATTTCATTGGAGACAATGATCCACAAAAACATTCATATGTACTTTTATTTAGGAAAATTTTATTATTCTGGAAACCTTCAAATGGGCAAAAATGCTATTTCATGGTGTTATTGTCTCGTATATTGTACTTTTATATTTAGAGATGCTCACGAGACAATTTTTTGTAAGTAGGTTACATGTCAAGCCTTGAGTCTTTAGGCTCAAGTCAAGTTTTATATCCCTGATAGGACTACAAGTCAAGTTGCGAGTCTTTAACAAAAAGTTCAGATTGAGTAAAATCCAATTTAAATACTAGGAGTAGTACAAATGAAATATCGAACTGTTGTAAGCACTGTTTTGATTGCCCAGGAGCAATATAAAGTATAAAGCCTTCAATTTCATGGAAAAAAAATAATGAATTTCTTTTCACTACATCTATTATTTTATTTCCGATAAGAATACAAGTAAAATATCAAATCGTTGTGGGTGATACCATTAGGCAACACCATTTTTGTGCCCAGTGTTTAATAGATAGTTTATATTTGCTTGCTTCTGGATAGGGTGTAACAAATCTTAAAGAAAAATAAATAATTATCGGAATGACCATTGATGGATGGGAAATTAATTAGTTGATTTTAAATAAGAATGTTTTCATAATATAAATCAAGAAGACAAATATAAGAACAAGGTTACATATAACAACTAAATATATGTTAATGTTGGAAGTTATTCAAATGGCATTTATAAAGTTCTTCATTTTTTAAATAAATTAAAGTTTCGCCAAAAATTTAAAATGAGGGTTTTTCATTAAAAAGAGGTTTGATGAGTACATAAACAGTAAAAGATCCGAAAACTACATTCTACTTTTTATTAATAGAGCCAAGTTCAATACATTAATTAATTAATTATCATTATCATTGGGAGCATTTACGTTTTCTTCCTAATTTTGTAAATTATTCCTATTTTTTTTCCTGTAAGAATTAAATTTCCAGGGCTCTTCTAGGACTTTTCATGAAAAAAAATTCAAAACTATAATTGAACTTTTATTATAAATTACGAATCTTCTTTAAATATAACTTCAAAATTAATTTCCTGACAAATTCTTCATTTTTATTAATATATTTTAATCATAAGAAATATTATTTTTAGCAAACCATTCCATAAAAAAATTAGAAACGACAATTAGAAAAGAATATATAATCGTAATATATAATGTTTGCCTTTCAAATAAATTATGGTAATAGAATTTCAAGACCAAATGTGTGATTTCCTGGACATTTGTCCATTTTTGACCATTTTTTTGACTTTATACAGGGTTGAAAAAACCCATTGAATCAATAATTAAGACATTTATTTATGTTTACTTGACCAAATTTATCTCTTCCTTTCAATGTTTTATTTGCCTGTATGGAAGGAAATCAATTAGTTGCTGAAAGTGTCCCTCAATTCAAAAATGTCAAATTCCCTACGAATATTACAAGAGTACAATAATTACATTACATTAATTCATTATTTTTAATTTGATTGAAATTTAAACTAATCGTTCGACCTTTGATGTTACATTTCCTACGTTTCAGAATAATTGAAAATAATATATGACCATAATTCTATTTTATAAATAAATCAATTTTGTCATCAACGGGTATTTTGTCTTTATTTTATATTCATGAATCATCTCATCAACGTATTTTCCTTTACAACTTCTGACTCAGCTTCGTCCCCTACTTTTTAAGAAAAGGAGTTAACGTGCGTCTTAGCCTGCACCGTGGTAGCTTGTGCTATTCTCGCCTGAGCCACATTCTTCCACTTCAGGGATTAACCGGCTCACACCTCCCCACCTCCTTACTTCATCGTCCATCCAAGACGTATATAGACACACTTTTTCTCTTTCTAATTTCTTGTATTATATTCAACGATATTCTGTGAAGAGAATTAATTATTTACCAATGACGATTAATTATCATTTATCTCTACAGCATAAAAATTTACTTCATGGAAAATAGATTTTATTCCTCTTAAACGCTCAATCTATGTAAATAAATTTACATGCATCGTTTCTATGTCCTATGTATTCAGAATTGTCAGAATTGTAACTCCGAATGAAAATTATTGAAATTATTGCTGAAGACATTGTTGCCCAATTAAAACAGAGAGCAAAGGCAGAGCTAAATGACATATATAATTTTAAATATATCTACTCCTGGACCTTCAGAGTGTAACAAGTCGAGCTTTTTTGTTCACTCGCAATCTCGACTGACAAAAGGGGAAAAGAAAAATTTAGAAAAACATATGGTAGCTACCCTTCTGTATTTTTCTTGTTGCCAACTTGTTAATATATACTTGTAGTATATTCAAATTCAAAAAAAGGGCGCGCAATCCTTGATTCAATATATTTTTTTATGCATCAAAATCAGAAATAATATTAATACCCATTTTGAGTTCATATTACGTAGGATCAGCTGCTTTAAATCAAAAGAGTCAAATGATGAAAATAATCAACTGAAGCTGGGAGAATAAAGTATAGTGTTTTTGTTTATCCCAAAAAGCTCGTCGTGGTAAACTGTCAATTTGAAAATGGGCGTAAGATGACGTCACACAAACACTCTTTCACCCATCCCTTCAACTCTGAATAATATTGAAAACAAGGTTTTAGAGAGATGCCATTGAACCAAAAGTTGTAGATATTACTCTAATAGAATAAGATTTTTTTCAATTTTTAAAATCGGTTCATAAGTTTTGAATTTATGGCAACTTTTGCTAAATTTTCAAAATTTGTCCAACTCTAATATTCGAGTTCCAAAAAGATTATGAAATCAAAAGTCACAGAGCAATAATTGTTGAGTTCAGATCTGCCTTTAATTTAAAAATCAATTCGTTAATAATTGCGATGGTGTTTTTTTCATGCTTTACAACCAGTGGTTGTTAATTTATTAATAAGAACAGTAAGAAAGGAAAAAAATTATTAGATATTTAAGTCAAAAGTAATGGAAACAAAAGTTTCCCTAATATAGACAATCCTAATGAGCAACACTAATAATTAATTATAAGCTTAATTATACATGTAAATCGTTCTTTGATGCAACTTTGCACCTATCAATCAAGTTCATTTCAACTTGTACTCCTACTCCTATTTCTGGGAGATCATAATTTCATGAATCCTCCAATTCTTCGTCTGAAGATAATTCAGTAGGAGCTTTTTTTGTAATGTATATAATGTGACCTTTCATTGCTTTTGATGATGCCCAGATGATGTGAATATATACATATAACAATAATTAATTAATTTGGATTCGTTCTTAGTTCGAACAGGGCTTCTAGAAACCCGTCTCATAATTTATTGACTTATTTATTTACTTTTTTACTTATGAGTCATAACAATAATTATGTGTGTGGTACACATTTGCTGTATCTGAGACTAAATAATTAATATAATAAGTCTAAAATAGTTAATGGAGATATTTCTGGAGGATGGGAAACTGGAAAGGGGTGTCCTATCAACTGAGCTACTTAAGGAAGAATAAAACAAAACGATACGATACAAGAAAGGCTCATGAATGCAACGTGTGACGAGAAGGTGAAGGTCAATTCCGTTCAGAAAGAGGAGAATGGAGCTCACGTCAATATTGGAGAACTTACTGGAGTAGTCAAGGAATGAGGAGCAAGTGGAGGGAGGAGTCATTTACTCAGCCAAAAGATCAAAAGATTAAAGTGATTTGCCTGTCTGAGATGTTGGTGAAAATAAAGGCAAATATTAAGTCATCGACTCCCACAAGTTATAAACGTCGAGTGGAGTGTTGAACTGAGGCTACAGCATTGGAGTCACCCATGAAATCGCTTTATTTTGCCAAGAGTGTGGATCATGTCAGACTAGGGACCATGATCCAGTGTTAACAGAACTGAAGCATCCAAGTTCATTCGAATGTGTATATGGTTTAGTTGTAGGAATATTCTGTAGCTACATACATGGAATGGACGCTGTAATTAATTATGTCATTGTGGGGCTAACATAAATAAATGTAAAAATTAGAAAAAGAGATGGATAGGAAAGTTTAAGTGATGAACCCTCGTTACTGGAGGTTGATGTCTCCATGCAAGATCATCCTATTCTGGCTCTCCATTACACTCTTCCATTCTTCAAAACGAATTTATCTTGATATCTATTCTTCAAATGTAGGTTTTTCTGGATAAATCATCCGTTCATGTGAGGTAAAATTTTCAATTCATTATAAATAAGTACTTTAACATGAGTTTAAATATAGTTTCAGGAATTATATTAACCTTGGCCCCTATGGATTGACGCATCATCTTTCGAATAGATTCAAATCCATTACTGTGAATTCAAGTATCTCCTTCCACCAGTTTATAGTCAAAATATTCCATCCAATTGTGTATCCATCTATGCTGCATTGCTAATGTCATTTTTACTCCTGATTCAACATTTTACAGTTTGTTTTGTTGTGGAATTTACCCATCATTTAAGAAGTCAATCGATGGGGTTCATATAAGAAAGTTGAAGCTACTTCCTTATATCAATTCATTTTACAACAGATTTAAAGCATCTTAATAACTTGAAATTTCACACTTCAATTTTGTAATATTGTGCATATCTTGTATATAGAAACATTTATTCCAAATTGGATTGAAATCTGAGGTGAAAGGTGTCAAAACTTAATTTATAATAGCTAGTTGCATTAAGAATTTAAGGAGATGTATAATAAACATCTGTAAAAGTCTCTTTGTTTCGAACATCAACTTTATATTACGATTTAAAGAAAAATCAATCATTTATGTTGACTTTTCTTTGAGATATATTGGACAATGATCCATTTTGAGGTGTGAAAGTAACTTTTTGGAAGAGTCTTCTTTTGTAATGTATGTATAATGTGACTTTTTCATTGTTTTTGACGTAACTTATGTAATTGGAATTATTATTTTTTGCTTTTAATTAATAGAATATATGATTCGTTCTTAGTTCGAACAGGGCTTCAAGGAACCCGTCTCATAACTTATTGACTTATTTATTTATTTATTTTTGAATTATGAGTCATAACAATAATAAGTGTGACACATTGTTATTACTTCATAGATTCAAAATATCTTCATTAATTAATGTAGATTTAAATTATCATTTAAGGATCAAGATATGAGAGCTATCCTAGAACGACCATCCTAATGAAGATGTCCTTGAGCTGCTGCTGCTGCTGGAGAACCTCTTCAAAGGGATTCCTCTTTTCCTTGGACCAAGGACCAACTTCAAGATCCAAGACGACTCAAAGAGGGGCGAATGGAAAAGGAGCTTCTCAAAGCATTCTCCTTGAATAAGTTTGAGTCTTACGAATTCAAAGGGACTTCTATTTAACCCGAGTCAAGACCCTCTTTGGCCTCCTAAGGAAAGGTCCCAAGGTCGACTTCGTGAAAGTAGCATTTGTTATGGGCCTACATTCACATGCAAGTGCTCAAATTCAGGCGGCACCAAAAGCGTTTGGCATAGCCAGAGGGCTTCATACGAATCTTCGTCCAAAGCTAAAAAAACCCTCAATGAATTGTGATTGTTCAAAAGGTTTGGATAACAGGTCCTTGGGAAATAATAATTGAAGGGTTTTAACTGTGGCAATAGCAAAGGGGTGTTGTCAGCAAGTAAACCACGGAAGGCAATCCTTTGATGAATAAAACAAAACGATCCAGTTAAAGGCTTATGCAACGTGTGGCGAGAAAGTGAATCGCTTTTGTGGTGTGAAGCAGCTCGACTGCATACAAAGCTGTCTTGGTGGGGTTGAGACAGATGAGGATGGAGCTCGCATCAATATTGCATTCTTATGTTTTGTTCTTAAATCAATGGATTTGCTGAGTATTTATATTAAAACTTGATTAAGTCTTTGGACATCCGAAATCCGTAAGCCATTTTCAAAACTCGTTTTTGTGCATGAGGATCTGTTGTCAAGTGTTCTTCAAATGTTGGTCTTCCCGGATAAAGCATCTGTAAATATGAGTTAAAACTTTATATTCATCATAAATAAGTTTGCTAACTTCAATTTAAATATAGTTTCATGGATTATGTTAAACTTCAAGCGTCTAGGGATTGACTCATCATCTTTTTCTGACAAAATTCACATTTCTCAACCATTATTAAGCAATCTTTCAATGAACACACTAAGTATACCCTTCAATAACGAATTGTGAGTTATAATTCTAAATTGATTTAAAAGGAATGAGTTTATTTTTCAGATTTAAAATACTTGAAAACAAGATTTACCTAAATTGATTACCATGTCTATCCGACTATTAATACAAAATAATCCAACACATGAATTCGGAAGACCAAAGTGAAGAAATATTTGCTTATTCAATATATTATCCATTCTCGATATATGATGATACAGGCCATGAGATACTTAAATTAGATGACTATTCTCATTATTATGAGTCGTTACTCAGGCACATCAAGGTAAGAGAAAGTGTTATTAAATAAGTATAAGTGTGTTTCACATATCTATTGCATCATTGAATTAGATTTCTACTTATATCAATTACTATGGATCTCAAGCATCTCCAGGCCTCTTTGAACGAGTATCAATGCTTCATTGTTAAAAGATGAAAAACAATTAGCCTTTATATCAACGGGGGTTATAAAATGAAGCTGCTGTTACTTCCTTATATCAATTTGTGTTAAAATGGATTCCAAGTATATCTGGGCCAATTTAAATATAACCAAGTGTCTCTGTTGGAAGAGCAATCTCCTCGATATAACTTACAATCCAACCATTCCTTTTCTGTGAGTATTTTATTCATGTTTCTATACCTTTGGGATTATAATTCGCATTTTGTTATTTTAGATATTATTTTGTTGTAAAAAGCCTGAATCATCGTTGAAGAAATTATTGAGATCTACATAAGGAGGCACCTACTCATCGTAATTTCATGTTGTTATGACTGTTAAGCATCTCCAGGTCTAAGCTTGTATATGAAGATAATCAAGCACCCCCATTTGAAGATAATTCCCCTCGTTGTATTTTACAATCCAATTTCTGTTTCTGTGTCAATCTATGTTTTCCTTTATATTATAGATATAGATTTTAGGCTTGCTAAGATCTGATTATTTCCCCGATGAGGAATTTCCCGTCATGAACACCTCTCTTGATGTAATGTTTTGATTCAGGACCTGGAATATGAATGCTAGCCTCATCGTGGAAACGATCATATCTATCAATTGTTTCGGAATTCTGTTTCGAAGTAGTTGCTCAATTATGAATTCATGAGACAAGGAATCAAAAACTCTTTTAAAGACAATCAGCAAGGTGACAGACTCATAATTCAAACTCATTGTATTTGATATTGTATTTTGAATACATCTTGGGATATCCTCCGCGAGACCTAAAATCATGCCATCTCATCACTATGATTTTCTATGGCACCCAGTCTAACATGACTCTTTCGTATTTTCTTCTAGCTATGTAAAAGTGTATGTTGTTTATATTAATTTACAATATGAAGTGTTTTTTCATCATTTTCTCTATTCATCTTAATGTATCCCTGTACCTATTGTATTCTTTATCTTTTTTAAATGCAAATAACTTATTTCAATTTGATTTTATGAATAAAGCTTTTCAAATTATAATTTAAGTATTAAAATGTTATTTCAAATAGTATAATTTGTTAGTAAAGATTAAGCAAAATTTAACAAAAACTCGTTACTTCTATAGATTAATTATCCAAACACTTTCTTTCTGCCATTTATATTATGTGGTATTTTCTGATTTTTATATTTTCTTTGACAATAAAATAAAACATATATACATTAAAAAGATATTCTCAAGAAATCAATAATTTCAAATCTCAGTGTTGAGACAATATCAACAGCAGGGGTTCCCCCACCCCCTAAGAAAAAACAAAAAACTACAAAAACGATAACATAACCTAATGTAGATATATGCAGTCATTTAGTTCACTCCGAATAATAAGACATAAGTGCAACTTGAGTCCAAGTTACAACTGAGTTTAAGGCATTCATAATATTACGACATAATTAAATTGGATTCTAAAAATCCCTTCACTCTGAATGTTCAAAAAAATAAAAAACCATAATAGCCAAATGCTTTTGATTTTATATTTTACATCATTTATACGATAATATGAACGCTAGATTTGCAAATCCTTCAACTTTGAAGTGGCAAATAGATTTAGAAAATTTTTTTGAATGTGCTAACCATTTTTTGAATGTTGAAATTAATAAAAAACCATGCATATTGCCACTTTTCATTTGTATGATAATATGAACCCTAGATGTTGCTAGGTGTCATCCCAATTTGAAATTTGCAAATCCTTCAAATTGAAGTGGCGAATAGATTCAGGTAATTTTTTTGAATGAGCTAAGCATTTTTTGAATGTTGAAATTAATAACAAACCATGCATATTGGCACTTTTCATTTGAATGATAATATGAACCCTAGATGTTGCTAGGTGTCATACCAATTTGAAATTTGCAAATCCTTCAAATTGAAGTGGCGAATAGATTCAGGTAATTTTTTTGAATGTGCTAAGCATTTTTTGAATGTTGAAATTAATAACAAACCATGCATATTGGCACTTTTCATTTGTATGATAATATGAACCCTAGATGTTGCTAGGTGTCATACCAATTTGAAATTTGCAAATCCTTCAAATTGAAGTGGCGAATAGATTCAGGAAATTTTTTTGAATGAGCTAAGCATTTTTTGAATGTTGAAATTAATAAAAAACCATGCATATTGGCACTTTTCATTTGTATGATAATATGAACCCTAGATGTTGCTAGGTGTCATACCAATTTGAAATTTGCAAATCCTTCAACTTTGAAGTGGCGAATAGATTCAGGTAATTTTTTTGAATGTGCTAAGCATTTTTTGAATGTTGAAATTAATAAAAAAACCATGGATATTGGCACTTTTCATTTTCATCATTTGTATGATAATATGAACCCTAGATGGTGCTAGTTGTCATGCCAATTTAAAATTTGCAAATCCTTCAACTTGAAGTGGCGAATAGATTCAGGTAATTTTTTTGAATGTGCTAAGCATTTTTTGAATGTTGAAATTAATAAAAAAACCATGCATATTGGCACTTTTCATTTTCATCATTTGTATGATAATATGAACCCTAGATGGTGCTAGTTGTCATGCCAATTTAAAATTTGCAAATCCTTCAACTTGAAGTGGCGAATAGATTCAGGTAATTTTTTTGAATGTGCTAAGCATTTTTTAAATGTTGAAATTAATAAAAAAACCATGCATATTGGCACTTTTCATTTTCATCATTTGTATGATAATAAGAACCCTAGATGGTGCTAGTTGTCATGCCAATTTAAAATTTGCAAATCCTTCAACTTGAAGTGGCGAATAGATTCAGGTAATTTTTTTGAATGTGCTAAGCATTTTTTATATGTTGAAATTAATAAAAAAACCATGCATATTGGCACTTTTCATTTTCATCATTTGTATGATAATATGAACCCTAGATGGTGCTAGTTGTCATGCCAATGTAAAATTTGCAAATCCTTCAACTTGAAGTGGCGAATAGATTCAGGTAATTTTTTTGAATGTGCTAAGCATTTTTTAAATGTTGAAATTAATAAAAAAACCATGCATATTGGCACTTTTCATTTTCATCATTTGTATGATAATATGAACCCTAGATGGTGCTAGGTTAGATATGGAGACAAAATTTGTCAAATCTCTATATTTTATAGCAGGAATGGTTTTAGATAATTGATTTGAATGTACTGAGCAGACTTGGAATGGTGAAAAATCACAAAACCATACTTTAGAAGACTTCACTTTTCAATTTTTACTCCTTCTAGTGTGAAGCATTAATTTAAAAATTCAAAGTAGAAAATATATACAAATTCACTCTATATAATCATTGTTTCTGATATAATGACATTCCATGTCAATTTTATTATTTATGAATAATCGAAGGATGTTTTTGTATCTCTCTTTTTATAGTGACACTGAACCATTTGAGGTGAAATTGTTACAAATATTATAGTTACCGTATGGACCATAACATATGTCGTGATTGCTATTATTGAATGTAATTTATGAGGAAGTATTTTATCAATTCTGTATTGTTTTTATTAACGTTGATTATTCGTCATGGTTGTAGCTGACTCCTGCTTTACCATCAAACAGAAGAGAACAATTACTTTTATTTGATAAATATAGTAACTATCAGTACTGTGTATGTATTATTGAATTGATATATTTAATACTATACAGCCTGCCCTTTTGACAAAAATGGATTTGATGATCATGTTTGATAATTCATTTTATAATAATTCTAGTATAAAAATATTGGGCTCAAAATACAGTTCGCAATACTAAGAATTATTTTTTGATAGCATTGCATTTACTTTTTTAACCTAAGTTCTTGTATTCCTTTCGAATACCCCCCTTTAAAAATGGGCAGTATGTAGATTCAAGAAGTGCAATCAAATCAACTCCTTGAGCCCTTTTTCTCCGGCGAATTAGCTAAATTTGACTCTAAAATTACTGCAGTAAGCATAATCCCATTAAATAAACACATATTTTTTGTTCATTACTTGATTGAAACAATAAAATAGAATGTGATTAAGACTTTTAATGAATTTGATACGAAATATATATATATATATATATAAACTCAAATTAGAACAAATAATTTCAACTCTAAGTAAGATTAAGCCTCAAATGTAAATGTTGTGACGGATGTCGATAATTTAATTAGTGAAGGAAAAATCATATATATGTATGTATATATTGAAAACGTGTAATGGCAATTACAAAATTAATAAACGATGAACAATTTTAATAAAATCATTCAGAAAGAATAAAATCCTTGATCGTTGATAATGGAGATGAAAAGCTATAAAATTATAACGAGCATCCAAGGTTAGTGAAATGACGTCTAAATGAATTTAGGACAGAAACCTTGGGAAAGTTAAAAATTATACAACACGTTCAAAGTCATAATCACGAGATAAATATTAAAGATTTATTCAAGGGACGTAATAGTTGAAGACAATTCTGATACTTTTAATTTCATCACTAATAAAACCAAGACACTTGTTTCCTTCAATGTCCAACTCAACATTGAGTTAGTCAGTCCATTTCATGTTTTATATTGAAAAATCCGATCCTTCAGTCTACGGCATTTGAATGTAAATAATATTTCCACCTTCCCTCATGTCGTGTTATTCAACTTGCTCTTCAAATACGATTCGATGACCATACGATGGAACTCGGATTCCAACAAAATTGGAGATCGACAATGACCTTGTGAAATTATCTGAGTAGTGGAGGAATCCGGGGAGAATCCTACAGTTAATATAGTTAATATTTATTATAAAATCACAGCTTTAATTTCTAACGTTTAATACTTATTATTGTTTAAGTTGGCACTAAGAGCATTTACCAACTCTTTGTAGGACCATAGATTAGGAGAAGTCCTTCGAGGCAATGACAACTCTGATGGACGGAGGTTTTGTCATAGTAGGAAATTGATATTCGAAATTGAAATCTATTTGATATCTTATTTATTTTAGAAAGTTTAGATTCTGACATTGTATAATTTGTATATATTGAGTAAGTCTGAAATGAAAGAGTTAAAAAATCTATGGGTTTTGACAATATAACAAACATAAATAATTAGTAGTGGATCAATTCAGAGTACCTTTAAATTAAAATTTTGTGAATCATATATTAATAAAAGATTATAAAATCACTAAATTGCCTACTTTTTAAAATTAAATTGAGGATTCTAGCCTTGTTTATTGCTCTCATGAAGTATTTTAAAATCCTACTTTACGAAGAGACAGTTCCATTTTGAATAAATTACAAATCAAAATATTGAATTGAGGTACTCATAACTATTTTTGACTGAATAATCAATAATTCATTTTCTGAATACAACTTTTATTCAAAAGGTATTCAAAGCAAAGCAGCATTTCAAATTGAATTCGTATTTTAAAATAGTGGAAAAATATATGAATTGAATTTGCACCTTAGGAGACTTTTATTCTAATGTGAGAAAGTTCAAGAATGAATGAATGAATGAATGACAATGCTAAAAACAGGTGGAAGCTGATATTATGAAGTATTACTCCAGGATCAATAATGATCCAAACCCCATCCAGGAGACATTTTAACTTTTCTACTAAGAAAAGTTAAATTTGATTTTAGAGACAATGGCATTGGATGGTGATGAGATTCGAATCGTCTGCACATGAGGTGATTCATGATTTTCGACGTCAAGGGATTGGATCTACTGACTCTTGCTGCTCTTTGTGCCTCTTCTGTGCAATGAACTCTTTGTTAGTGTCACAATCCTTGATTGGAAGCTCATTCATCAGCCATCACCTTCATCCCATCCGATTCCCATTCCCATTCTCGGCAGTCAGGAAGAGCGAAGCAATGAGACGTCCTTGGGTCCAAGCCAGAGCTGCGCCATTTCAAGTCACGTCAGAAGTGAAAATAGTGAAAATAAACATTGTCTATTCAACAGCTGACTTGAGGCACCTTGGAGCAGTCGAACAGGGTCAACAGTTTCTCATCCCTTATTCAAGTTAGTTAGCTCAGCCAGGCCAGCCAAGAAGAGAGACTCTCTAGTGCAGGCAGACAGTAAACATTCTAGAGAGGATCTCATGACGTCATAGCAAAGCATTCCTTCCTCTCAGAGCGAGCGCTTCAAGGGACATTTCCAGGATGGATCCAAGTTGAAGTTTTCTTCAACCTCTTCTCCACTCTATCCTCCAATTTCATAGTCCAATTCAAGAGCCTCCAGTCCAAAGTATTCCTCCCACTCTCAACCCCATCCATTTTCCTTTCTCATCAGTTTCATCCAAGGCAAATGACGTATTCGGAAGTGTCATTCGTGATGGGAGAGTGAATCAATCTGCGAATCCCTCCATATCATAGGAATCCTTCAACCCACTCATGTGACTCATTAAACCCACTTCTTCCTTGGAGAAGAATTCCAAAACTAAACTGCATTTAAGAGAATGAATCTTTTACGAATTCAGTGCTTCAAGCAAGTTTTGCACTCTTTAGAAGAGTGTTTGGAAAACAAGGCTCAAGGAAAGTAGGCTCCTCAGAATTCATTCGAGACGAGTCCCGACTCTCAAAGAATAGGACTCGAGTCCCTTCATTATTTAAGGCTAATGCTAATGCTCTTCCTGTTTTTGCAAAGCTCTGGAATGCGAAGAGAAAATTCAAGTTTTTGAACTCCTGAGCCATGAATAGAGAAAGACACGGACTTAGAGCAGGATTCTTATCAAGTTCGAATCTTCTAAATCGGAAGGGAGCAATTGTTATGAAGGATCAAGTCAATGATCTACAGATATCAGCCTATGATATGGGACTTACACTCATTTCCCCTCAGACTCGTCTTGTCATTTGGAGCACAAAATTTCATGACCTCTGATACTGAAGAATAAAATTCCATTTGGTAGATTTCATCAATTATACGAATGGCTCTCAATTTTTCTATGGGATACCTGACCCATCATTGTAAATGAATGTTTTTATTTAATGTTAGTAAGTGTAATTTTGATGATGGATAGTGAATCTGTTTTACAATAAAGGAAACATCTTATCTATTAAGGCCTCTATTTCTTTCTTATCTATTTTCAAAACTAATCTTGGTCCAATTATATAGTGATTCACGCTCTATAATACTCGATTCCAGACTCAAATCATCTCTTCTTTTTTGCTCCTATCGAAAAGGGTAGAGGGTTGCAGTAAAGAAATTTAAGAGCTAAGTATATTGTAGGTAATGCATCTTATCAGAATAGTACATACCTATAAATAGGTAAGCGAAAAACAATTATTTCAATGAGTATACATTAGATATCTGTGGATTTTTTTTTCTTGGGTATTTAATATTTTGAAAGTTGACAGTCCTTGCATGGAAAAGATAGGAGGTTTTGTGTGAACAGTATCTACTTACATAAAAGACTCCAATGAAGAAAACACTTTTAATTTTATTTTATTAATTTATTGGTGTGATAGCTTGAATTAAAGCATATCTATGTATATTTTACTTAAAAGTAATTAATTATTTTTTTGTTTTCCATAAAATCTACCAATATTCAAGGAAAGGTCATTATTGAACATAATATTTCAAATGTTGTGAAGCAGTGGGACCAATCTGCTTGTTATATTTCATATATACAGCCATCATTGCATGACCACTTCTGCATTTCAAACGTGGAAGGATTTGTCGTTTCAGTCAATATTTCATCATCTAAAAAAATAAAAATCCAATTTATGATCTATCCGTTTTATTTTTATTAATGAAGAAGAGTGCATTTTTACATTTTCCAGTCCTAAAAATTGCCAAAAATAGGAAATCACACATTTGTCTTGGAGTTCGATGACCATACATTATTTGAAATTACTCCCTCCTTTATTTTGATATTTTTAAATTTTTTATAGTATGGTCTGATAAAAACAATTATTTCCTTGACAAAAAAGGATATTCCTATATTTTCTATGGGTAAAACATGTAGATAAAAAATAAAAAAGTTCTCAGGAAATTAATTTTCAAGAAGTTTCATAATTTACCTTAAATATGAAATTATAGTTCCAAAAAAATAGTTTCTGTATTACAAATTAAAATATTATAAGACCTAGTTCCTCAGTAAATAATATAGTATCATTTCCTTTAAAATGTAGAGGATTAATCAATATTAGTTATAGACACCAAGCATTACACCCCTCCTCCCTTCATAACAGTGATGCACTTTCTTCCCCATAAAATCATGCAAATGATGTTAAAATGGCTGTTAATTCAATAGTATCATAAGTCCAGACCGGGACTTACAAAGTCTTTCAACAAAAAGATTCCCTTCGTTATAATATTGAGTTTACATTCTGATCAATTCATCAAATCGTTGAAAAGGGTCAATTCTTTTCCTAAAGGAACAAAGTGCTTGGTTTCCTTTTTCAATCCGCGTGAATCCTCAGTAGATCAATCTTTGATGACAAATGTTATGAGATCTGCGTTTATACTTTTCGTAAATGAGTTGAGGGATGTGTAAAATTTAGTAGGAAGCCTCAACTACACTCTGTGGACTTTATGACGCAAAATCTCTAGAAAAATATGAACAGTAATGTGTTTTTGTTTTGTGGTTTATGACGAATGTGATAAGATGTACTACTTTAAGTAACATTGAATTCTATTATAGTGTTAATAAAAATATGGTGTTTTGTTTTGTTTTTTCAGATTCCTAAAGTATATTATACTAAAAATTCTGATCCCAGGAAGATAATCATGTTTAAAATTATTAAGGACCTTCCAAGCTCGTTCTTTTTAAGACTCATTATAATTCTGAATGCATTTTTAAAAACATAGAATCTTCATTGGCGATCCTCCAGGAGTCTACAAAGACAACGATCTTCCTATCCCTGACAAATAATCCCATCAGCCACTTTTTATCGGCAAATAGTAGGACTTGTGTCTTCTAAAATCAAAAAAGAGAGTAAAATGTATGTTAATTGATTTCTATGGAGCAAATACTAACCCCAGTTGTGTGAGTAAAGATCATCATCAGTTGTTGTCTAAGACATAAGTAAAGTTATAATACAAACTCTAGATAATATGAATAATTGCATACTTCAAATTGATTGGGAGCTGGACTTCCCTTATTAAAATCCTACCAAAATAGAAAAATGATTAATTAACAATTGTTAGTCATATATTTTAATCACTTATACCATTCCCATTCAGACCTCACAGATCCACGTTATGTGATTCCAAATAACTTTTGTTATTGACCTATAAAAATGAGAAAAATTTTAAATTTATATTATATTTCATAAATTAGTAGTACTTACAGTTTTACTTAATACATCAGATATCATTCCCTTGGTTTCAATAGAAGCTTGGTAATTTTGATCACCCTGACTGTGTTGCTGGAACGACTCATGGCCCAAGGTAGCCAACCTTGAGCCCAAGTAGCAAAGGCTTTTCTTACTACACCCGCAGTAAGTGTATCGAGCCCTTTGTCATGGGAATCGGCGATTCTCACAAGGACCTTTGGATCCTTTAGGATCTCCATCAATTGTAGAATTAAATAATTTAAGGTATTCTTCTACAATGCCAAGTATTTCCTCCTGGGATCAATTTTTATAGATCTTCGGTGTTTATTACTCACAGTACTAAATACGTAAACCGAGTGAAACAGAAAGTTATTTTGCAGATGTGTGACGTAAATGTAAAGATTTATATTAAAAAAACTATTACGCCATGATATATATATATGAAGTGTCAATTGAAAAACAAATACATTGTTCATCATTTGGGCGTAATATGACGTCATATAAACACTTTTTTAGCCTTCAACTCTAAGTAGGATTAAAAGTAAAGTTTAAGAAAGATTTCATTGAACCAAAAGTTGTAGATATTACTTTGATAAAATATAATTTTTTTCAATTTTTCAAATCGGTTCATTAGTTTTGGATTTATTGCTACTTTTGCTAAAATTTCAAAATTGGTTCACCTCGAATTTTAGAGTTAAATTTTTTTTATTAATTCAAACATGATAGAACAATAATTGTCGAGTGCAGATATGCTTTTAACTTTAAAATTGATAGGTTGTTTCTTAAGTAATAGCGGTTTTTATACTTTACAACCAGTGGTTGTTAATTTATTAATTAGAATAGTAAGAAAGAAAGAAAAAACCTTAGATATTTGAGTCAAAAGGTATCGAAACAAAAGTTTCGGCACTCTTCTAGTTAATGGGTTCCATGATTTTGAATAAAGCATAGAGCACTTGGGAAAATAAGATAGAAAGAGAAACATCCTTCGAGGGGTGAAGGGAAAATGTGTCCAGGGCTACACATCCATGCTTCTGGCTCCGGCTCGGGAAGGGTTAGAATATAACCATTTTGTCTATTATAAGTAATTGATTAGTTGAACGTAACACAAGTGTATTGCATTATCAATTGAAGGTCGAAAAAGATTTCTTTGGCGTGGAAAATGCACTTGATATTTATACAGTTTGGATTGAGCACTAGCTTGCTTATTCTTTTTAGATCTTTCTCATCAAGTGATATATCACATGATGTCATGCCTTAATAACTTAATACTCAACCAGCCCCTTCACATCATAAATTATACATATCTATAATAATAAATCTACATCGTAATACGATCACATAATAGACAATAACAAAATAAATAACAAACAGGAGAATCAGTACAAAGTTCATAAGAATTAATATATTAATTAGTAAATTCGATGATATTACATTATACAACCCCATAGACTATTATTTTTTTTATCCAAGTATTTAATTTTACCTCTTTAAAAATATGTATCCTTGTGGCCATTTGTATCCTTATTTAATGTGTAAGCATCATTCAAAGTCCAAGTACTTCTTTTGATTAAGTAGATGATATTTTTGTATTTTTTGTATTTTATATCCTAACAAAATGTAGAAACATTCATTTGATTTTATATAAGAATATTTTCATAATATAAATCAAGAAGACAAATAGAATAAGGTTACATATAACAATAATTAATGATATGTTAATGTAGCAAGTTATTAAAATGATAGTTTTTATGCTAAAAAGAGGTTTTGTGAGTACAAAAGGATGAAAAAATCCCACATTTACATCGTACTTTTTATTAATAGAGCTAGGTTCAATACATTAATTAATTAATTATTATTATCATTGGGGGGCATTTACGTTTTCTTCCTGATTTTGGAAAATTTGTCTGGTTGTTTTTTTCTTGTAAGAATTAAATTTCCTAGGGCTTTTCTAGGAAACTTCAAAAAAAAAAAAAAAAATCAAAACTATAATTGAATTTATATCAGAAATTACGAATCTTCTTTAAATATAACTTCAAAATTAATTTCCTAACAAATTCTTTATTTTTATTGATATATTTTACCCATAAAAAATATCAATTCCTAGTTAAAATAAGTCTATGTGTCCTGGTTTATTTAGCAATGAATTATTTGTAAAAACCATCTCATAAAAAACTTAAACTGGACATTCATAAAGAGATTGGGGTAATGTTTGTACTTCAAATAAATTCTGGTCATAGAATTTCAAGACAAATTCTGTGATTTCCTGGACATTTGCACATTTTTGAGCATTTTTTTTAACTTCATACAGGATTGGAAAATGTAAAAATGTACAATTCTTCATTGATAAAAATAAAGCGGAATAGATCATATTGGAAATACGATGTAATAACGGATCTTTTTATATTTTTGTTCTCACAAAACCTCTTTTTAACTCAAAAACTATACTAATATATTTATATTACCTACTTATATTTAAATCACTTTGTAGGACACAAAACCAATCGCTTTTTAGTCAACATGAAATAAAAAAATGATATTGTAATGTAAAGTAAAAAATGACAACGTTATATTTAAACTATTAATGTTAAATATTTTTTAAATTAGTATGCAATACAAAGTTAATCATTATTGTCTTATATCTAAAACGTAAGAATATTTCTCATCAAGACTAGTCGATTTTAAAACATATATAAAATTTATTTATTTGTTGATGTAGTGAGTGATGAATTACAATTTACAATCACGATTGCCGTGTGGCAATGTATTCATAATATTCTAAAGCTATAGAAAAAAAAAGAAGAAGAAGACTTTTTTCGATATCATTATGTTTTTGCTCATTTTCCCATGTTTTGAAAATGGAAAGTAAGAATCACTGAAGAAAAAATTTGTTTCAAGTTGATTATAGAGGGTTTCGATAATATTTTCTGAAAAAAAGTGTTTTCTCTCTTGAAGCACATTGTGAGGAAATAAAGTTTGACTCAATTAGTTCCTTCCTTTCAATGTTTTATTTGCCAGTATATTAAATGGAATAATAAAGGATGACTCTCATTCTACTACAATAATTCATCAATTTTTGCTTTAATTGTATTACCTTTGAGCCAAGTTTTTCTGTTTCTAGCTTGCCCTAGCATTTCTCTTCCTCCTACGTCTATTTTTTTTTTTTTTTAAATGGGATCTTTCAATATTGAATAAAATACGATTCTAATTATATCTTATTAATCAATTTTATCATCAACGGGTATTTTTACTTTATTTTGTATTCATCAATCATCAGCGTATTTTCCTTCACAACTTACCTACTTTTTAAGAAAAGGACTTAACGTGCAATTTCGATTCTTGAAGACATAATTTTCATCTTTTTTTACCTCTCTGGTGCGTCTTAGCCTGCACCGTGGTAGCTTGTGCTATTCTCGCCTGAGCCACATTCTTCCACTTCAGGGATTAACCGGCTCACACCTCCCCACCTACCTCCTTACTTCATCGTTCATCGAAGACGTATATAGATGCACCTTTTCTCTTTCTAATTTCTGGTGCGTCTTAGCCTGCACCGTGGTAGCTTGTGCTATTCTCGCCTGAGCCACATTCTTCCACTTCAGGGATTAACCGGCCTACACCTCAAGACCTCCTTCCTTCTTCCAAGACGCACATATCCCGCACCTTTTCTTTTTCTAATTTGATTAACCGGCTCACACCTCCCCACCTCCTTACTTCATCGTCCATCGAAGACGTATTCATATAGACACACTTTTTCTCTTTCTAATTTCTTGTATTATATTCATCGATATTTTGTGAAGAAAATCATTTTTTAAAGACGAGTCATGTTCATTTATCTCTGTACATCTTACAAATTTCCGTAATGGGAAATAAATCTTATTTCTCCCAAATGCTCAATCTGTCTAAATAAAATTGCATGACATTTGTTTAAAGCTTGTTATCTCGACCCAAAATTTAAATTATATCAATAGCGAAATGATTTATTTTCATTTGAATACTTTAGAAAAAAGAATTAGTCGTTTAAACTCCCTTATTAATTGATAAATTATCATTTATCAATAATCTTTGTTCTGCCCTCTTCCTTTTAATTTCTGGCCTAGTCAATACATACAATAAACAATATAAACAATTTATAACTTCTTCCAATTTTGTCCTCGCTAAGATTTTTCTTTCTTTCTTCTTGTGCTATTTTATATGCTTAATTTTTTCCCTTCTTATTATTATTACTTTTTTAGATGAAAAATACAAACAATATACAAGCAACGCCATATTATTGTACATTAAGAAATTCAAAGAACAAAGGGAACTCCAACACACCCAATAATTAATTAATGAAGGAGAATAAATATGTAATATTCTATGTAGAAATATATTTCAAAGCCAATAATGAGGTAGGGGGTGGGAAGACGACTTTAGGAGCCGGTTCCTATTTTGAGGTATTAACAAACAAGCCCTGCGAAGGGTAGCTTCCATCCTCCCCCATCCAGCTCCGCTAGGACGGCGAAGCTACGGTCCCTCTACTTTTTTTTTTCATTGTTTTGATGACGTCTTCTCCCCGCAGCACTTACGCAAATAAAAGAAACACCAAGGAGAGTCAGGCGGTTTTGGCTGCTTAGGAAGCACCCAGAGGAAGGAAAAAAAGAGGAGTTGAAATTTCATAGGACATTTTCAAGATTTATATATACATACGTATATATTTCATTGGAGACAATGATCCACAAAAACATTCATATGTACTTTTATTTAGGAAAATTTTATTATTCTGGAAACCTTCAAATGGGCAAAAATGCTATTTCATGGTGTTATTGTCTCGTATATTGTACTTTTATATTTAGAGATGCTCACGAGACAATTTTTTGTAAGTAGGTTACATGTCAAGCCTTGAGTCTTTAGGCTCAAGTCAAGTTTTATATCCCTGATAGGACTACAAGTCAAGTTGCGAGTCTTTAACAAAAAGTTCAGATTGAGTAAAATCCAATTTAAATACTAGGAGTAGTACAAATGAAATATCGAACTGTTGTAAGCACTGTTTTGATTGCCCAGGAGCAATATAAAGTATAAAGCCTTCAATTTCATGGAAAAAAAATAATGAATTTCTTTTCACTACATCTATTATTTTATTTCCGATAAGAATACAAGTAAAATATCAAATCGTTGTGGGTGATACCATTAGGCAACACCATTTTTGTGCCCAGTGTTTAATAGATAGTTTATATTTGCTTGCTTCTGGATAGGGTGTAACAAATCTTAAAGAAAAATAAATAATTATCGGAATGACCATTGATGGATGGGAAATTAATTAGTTGATTTTAAATAAGAATGTTTTCATAATATAAATCAAGAAGACAAATATAAGAACAAGGTTACATATAACAACTAAATATATGTTAATGTTGGAAGTTATTCAAATGGCATTTATAAAGTTCTTCATTTTTTAAATAAATTAAAGTTTCGCCAAAAATTTAAAATGAGGGTTTTTCATTAAAAAGAGGTTTGATGAGTACATAAACAGTAAAAGATCCGAAAACTACATTCTACTTTTTATTAATAGAGCCAAGTTCAATACATTAATTAATTAATTATCATTATCATTGGGAGCATTTACGTTTTCTTCCTAATTTTGTAAATTATTCCTATTTTTTTTCCTGTAAGAATTAAATTTCCAGGGCTCTTCTAGGACTTTTCATGAAAAAAAATTCAAAACTATAATTGAACTTTTATTATAAATTACGAATCTTCTTTAAATATAACTTCAAAATTAATTTCCTGACAAATTCTTCATTTTTATTAATATATTTTAATCATAAGAAATATTATTTTTAGCAAACCATTCCATAAAAAAATTAGAAACGACAATTAGAAAAGAATATATAATCGTAATATATAATGTTTGCCTTTCAAATAAATTATGGTAATAGAATTTCAAGACCAAATGTGTGATTTCCTGGACATTTGTCCATTTTTGACCATTTTTTTGACTTTATACAGGGTTGAAAAAACCCATTGAATCAATAATTAAGACATTTATTTATGTTTACTTGACCAAATTTATCTCTTCCTTTCAATGTTTTATTTGCCTGTATGGAAGGAAATCAATTAGTTGCTGAAAGTGTCCCTCAATTCAAAAATGTCAAATTCCCTACGAATATTACAAGAGTACAATAATTACATTACATTAATTCATTATTTTTAATTTGATTGAAATTTAAACTAATCGTTCGACCTTTGATGTTACATTTCCTACGTTTCAGAATAATTGAAAATAATATATGACCATAATTCTATTTTATAAATAAATCAATTTTGTCATCAACGGGTATTTTGTCTTTATTTTATATTCATGAATCATCTCATCAACGTATTTTCCTTTACAACTTCTGACTCAGCTTCGTCCCCTACTTTTTAAGAAAAGGAGTTAACGTGCGTCTTAGCCTGCACCGTGGTAGCTTGTGCTATTCTCGCCTGAGCCACATTCTTCCACTTCAGGGATTAACCGGCTCACACCTCCCCACCTCCTTACTTCATCGTCCATCCAAGACGTATATAGACACACTTTTTCTCTTTCTAATTTCTTGTATTATATTCAACGATATTCTGTGAAGAGAATTAATTATTTACCAATGACGATTAATTATCATTTATCTCTACAGCATAAAAATTTACTTCATGGAAAATAGATTTTATTCCTCTTAAACGCTCAATCTATGTAAATAAATTTACATGCATCGTTTCTATGTCCTATGTATTCAGAATTGTCAGAATTGTAACTCCGAATGAAAATTATTGAAATTATTGCTGAAGACATTGTTGCCCAATTAAAACAGAGAGCAAAGGCAGAGCTAAATGACATATATAATTTTAAATATATCTACTCCTGGACCTTCAGAGTGTAACAAGTCGAGCTTTTTTGTTCACTCGCAATCTCGACTGACAAAAGGGGAAAAGAAAAATTTAGAAAAACATATGGTAGCTACCCTTCTGTATTTTTCTTGTTGCCAACTTGTTAATATATACTTGTAGTATATTCAAATTCAAAAAAAGGGCGCGCAATCCTTGATTCAATATATTTTTTTATGCATCAAAATCAGAAATAATATTAATACCCATTTTGAGTTCATATTACGTAGGATCAGCTGCTTTAAATCAAAAGAGTCAAATGATGAAAATAATCAACTGAAGCTGGGAGAATAAAGTATAGTGTTTTTGTTTATCCCAAAAAGCTCGTCGTGGTAAACTGTCAATTTGAAAATGGGCGTAAGATGACGTCACACAAACACTCTTTCACCCATCCCTTCAACTCTGAATAATATTGAAAACAAGGTTTTAGAGAGATGCCATTGAACCAAAAGTTGTAGATATTACTCTAATAGAATAAGATTTTTTTCAATTTTTAAAATCGGTTCATAAGTTTTGAATTTATGGCAACTTTTGCTAAATTTTCAAAATTTGTCCAACTCTAATATTCGAGTTCCAAAAAGATTATGAAATCAAAAGTCACAGAGCAATAATTGTTGAGTTCAGATCTGCCTTTAATTTAAAAATCAATTCGTTAATAATTGCGATGGTGTTTTTTTCATGCTTTACAACCAGTGGTTGTTAATTTATTAATAAGAACAGTAAGAAAGGAAAAAAATTATTAGATATTTAAGTCAAAAGTAATGGAAACAAAAGTTTCCCTAATATAGACAATCCTAATGAGCAACACTAATAATTAATTATAAGCTTAATTATACATGTAAATCGTTCTTTGATGCAACTTTGCACCTATCAATCAAGTTCATTTCAACTTGTACTCCTACTCCTATTTCTGGGAGATCATAATTTCATGAATCCTCCAATTCTTCGTCTGAAGATAATTCAGTAGGAGCTTTTTTTGTAATGTATATAATGTGACCTTTCATTGCTTTTGATGATGCCCAGATGATGTGAATATATACATATAACAATAATTAATTAATTTGGATTCGTTCTTAGTTCGAACAGGGCTTCTAGAAACCCGTCTCATAATTTATTGACTTATTTATTTACTTTTTTACTTATGAGTCATAACAATAATTATGTGTGTGGTACACATTTGCTGTATCTGAGACTAAATAATTAATATAATAAGTCTAAAATAGTTAATGGAGATATTTCTGGAGGATGGGAAACTGGAAAGGGGTGTCCTATCAACTGAGCTACTTAAGGAAGAATAAAACAAAACGATACGATACAAGAAAGGCTCATGAATGCAACGTGTGACGAGAAGGTGAAGGTCAATTCCGTTCAGAAAGAGGAGAATGGAGCTCACGTCAATATTGGAGAACTTACTGGAGTAGTCAAGGAATGAGGAGCAAGTGGAGGGAGGAGTCATTTACTCAGCCAAAAGATCAAAAGATTAAAGTGATTTGCCTGTCTGAGATGTTGGTGAAAATAAAGGCAAATATTAAGTCATCGACTCCCACAAGTTATAAACGTCGAGTGGAGTGTTGAACTGAGGCTACAGCATTGGAGTCACCCATGAAATCGCTTTATTTTGCCAAGAGTGTGGATCATGTCAGACTAGGGACCATGATCCAGTGTTAACAGAACTGAAGCATCCAAGTTCATTCGAATGTGTATATGGTTTAGTTGTAGGAATATTCTGTAGCTACATACATGGAATGGACGCTGTAATTAATTATGTCATTGTGGGGCTAACATAAATAAATGTAAAAATTAGAAAAAGAGATGGACAGGAAAGTTTAAGTGATGAACCCTCGTTACTGGAGGTTGATGTCTCCATGCAAGATCATCCTATTCTGGCTCTCCATTACACTCTTCCATTCTTCAAAACGAATTTATCTTGATATCTATTCTTCAAATGTAGGTTTTTCTGGATAAATCATCCGTTCATGTGAGGTAAAATTTTCAATTCATTATAAATAAGTACTTTAACATGAGTTTAAATATAGTTTCAGGAATTATATTAACCTTGGCCCCTATGGATTGACGCATCATCTTTCGAATAGATTCAAATCCATTACTGTGAATTCAAGTATCTCCTTCCACCAGTTTATAGTCAAAATATTCCATCCAATTGTGTATCCATCTATGCTGCATTGCTAATGTCATTTTTACTCCTGATTCAACATTTTACAGTTTGTTTTGTTGTGGAATTTACCCATCATTTAAGAAGTCAATCGATGGGGTTCATATAAGAAAGTTGAAGCTACTTCCTTATATCAATTCATTTTACAACAGATTTAAAGCATCTTAATAACTTGAAATTTCACACTTCAATTTTGTAATATTGTGCATATCTTGTATATAGAAACATTTATTCCAAATTGGATTGAAATCTGAGGTGAAAGGTGTCAAAACTTAATTTATAATAGCTAGTTGCATTAAGAATTTAAGGAGATGTATAATAAACATCTGTAAAAGTCTCTTTGTTTCGAACATCAACTTTATATTACGATTTAAAGAAAAATCAATCATTTATGTTGACTTTTCTTTGAGATATATTGGACAATGATCCATTTTGAGGTGTGAAAGTAACTTTTTGGAAGAGTCTTCTTTTGTAATGTATGTATAATGTGACTTTTTCATTGTTTTTGACGTAACTTATGTAATTGGAATTATTATTTTTTGCTTTTAATTAATAGAATATATGATTCGTTCTTAGTTCGAACAGGGCTTCAAGGAACCCGTCTCATAACTTATTGACTTATTTATTTATTTATTTTTGAATTATGAGTCATAACAATAATAAGTGTGACACATTGTTATTACTTCATAGATTCAAAATATCTTCATTAATTAATGTAGATTTAAATTATCATTTAAGGATCAAGATATGAGAGCTATCCTAGAACGACCATCCTAATGAAGATGTCCTTGAGCTGCTGCTGCTGGAGAACCTCTTCAAAGGGATTCCTCTTTTCCTTGGACCAAGGACCAACTTCAAGATCCAAGACGACTCAAAGAGGGGCGAATGGAAAAGGAGCTTCTCAAAGCATTCTCCTTGAATAAGTTTGAGTCTTACGAATTCAAAGGGACTTCTATTTAACCCGAGTCAAGACCCTCTTTGGCCTCCTAAGGAAAGGTCCCAAGGTCGACTTCGTGAAAGTAGCATTTGTTATGGGCCTACATTCACATGCAAGTGCTCAAATTCAGGCGGCACCAAAAGCGTTTGGCATAGCCAGAGGGCTTCATACGAATCTTCGTCCAAAGCTAAAAAAACCCTCAATGAATTGTGATTGTTCAAAAGGTTTGGATAACAGGTCCTTGGGAAATAATAATTGAAGGGTTTTAACTGTGGCAATAGCAAAGGGGTGTTGTCAGCAAGTAAACCACGGAAGGCAATCCTTTGATGAATAAAACAAAACGATCCAGTTAAAGGCTTATGCAACGTGTGGCGAGAAAGTGAATCGCTTTTGTGGTGTGAAGCAGCTCGACTGCATACAAAGCTGTCTTGGTGGGGTTGAGACAGATGAGGATGGAGCTCGCATCAATATTGCATTCTTATGTTTTGTTCTTAAATCAATGGATTTGCTGAGTATTTATATTAAAACTTGATTAAGTCTTTGGACATCCGAAATCCGTAAGCCATTTTCAAAACTCGTTTTTGTGCATGAGGATCTGTTGTCAAGTGTTCTTCAAATGTTGGTCTTCCCGGATAAAGCATCTGTAAATATGAGTTAAAACTTTATATTCATCATAAATAAGTTTGCTAACTTCAATTTAAATATAGTTTCATGGATTATGTTAAACTTCAAGCGTCTAGGGATTGACTCATCATCTTTTTCTGACAAAATTCACATTTCTCAACCATTATTAAGCAATCTTTCAATGAACACACTAAGTATACCCTTCAATAACGAATTGTGAGTTATAATTCTAAATTGATTTAAAAGGAATGAGTTTATTTTTCAGATTTAAAATACTTGAAAACAAGATTTACCTAAATTGATTACCATGTCTATCCGACTATTAATACAAAATAATCCAACACATGAATTCGGAAGACCAAAGTGAAGAAATATTTGCTTATTCAATATATTATCCATTCTCGATATATGATGATACAGGCCATGAGATACTTAAATTAGATGACTATTCTCATTATTATGAGTCGTTACTCAGGCACATCAAGGTAAGAGAAAGTGTTATTAAATAAGTATAAGTGTGTTTCACATATCTATTGCATCATTGAATTAGATTTCTACTTATATCAATTACTATGGATCTCAAGCATCTCCAGGCCTCTTTGAACGAGTATCAATGCTTCATTGTTAAAAGATGAAAAACAATTAGCCTTTATATCAACGGGGGTTATAAAATGAAGCTGCTGTTACTTCCTTATATCAATTTGTGTTAAAATGGATTCCAAGTATATCTGGGCCAATTTAAATATAACCAAGTGTCTCTGTTGGAAGAGCAATCTCCTCGATATAACTTACAATCCAACCATTCCTTTTCTGTGAGTATTTTATTCATGTTTCTATACCTTTGGGATTATAATTCGCATTTTGTTATTTTAGATATTATTTTGTTGTAAAAAGCCTGAATCATCGTTGAAGAAATTATTGAGATCTACATAAGGAGGCACCTACTCATCGTAATTTCATGTTGTTATGACTGTTAAGCATCTCCAGGTCTAAGCTTGTATATGAAGATAATCAAGCACCCCCATTTGAAGATAATTCCCCTCGTTGTATTTTACAATCCAATTTCTGTTTCTGTGTCAATCTATGTTTTCCTTTATATTATAGATATAGATTTTAGGCTTGCTAAGATCTGATTATTTCCCCGATGAGGAATTTCCCGTCATGAACACCTCTCTTGATGTAATGTTTTGATTCAGGACCTGGAATATGAATGCTAGCCTCATCGTGGAAACGATCATATCTATCAATTGTTTCGGAATTCTGTTTCGAAGTAGTTGCTCAATTATGAATTCATGAGACAAGGAATCAAAAACTCTTTTAAAGACAATCAGCAAGGTGACAGACTCATAATTCAAACTCATTGTATTTGATATTGTATTTTGAATACATCTTGGGATATCCTCCGCGAGACCTAAAATCATGCCATCTCATCACTATGATTTTCTATGGCACCCAGTCTAACATGACTCTTTCGTATTTTCTTCTAGCTATGTAAAAGTGTATGTTGTTTATATTAATTTACAATATGAAGTGTTTTTTCATCATTTTCTCTATTCATCTTAATGTATCCCTGTACCTATTGTATTCTTTATCTTTTTTAAATGCAAATAACTTATTTCAATTTGATTTTATGAATAAAGCTTTTCAAATTATAATTTAAGTATTAAAATGTTATTTCAAATAGTATAATTTGTTAGTAAAGATTAAGCAAAATTTAACAAAAACTCGTTACTTCTATAGATTAATTATCCAAACACTTTCTTTCTGCCATTTATATTATGTGGTATTTTCTGATTTTTATATTTTCTTTGACAATAAAATAAAACATATATACATTAAAAAGATATTCTCAAGAAATCAATAATTTCAAATCTCAGTGTTGAGACAATATCAACAGCAGGGGTTCCCCCACCCCCTAAGAAAAAACAAAAAACTACAAAAACGATAACATAACCTAATGTAGATATATGCAGTCATTTAGTTCACTCCGAATAATAAGACATAAGTGCAACTTGAGTCCAAGTTACAACTGAGTTTAAGGCATTCATAATATTACGACATAATTAAATTGGATTCTAAAAATCCCTTCACTCTGAATGTTCAAAAAAATAAAAAACCATAATAGCCAAATGCTTTTGATTTTATATTTTACATCATTTATACGATAATATGAACGCTAGATTTGCAAATCCTTCAACTTTGAAGTGGCAAATAGATTTAGAAAATTTTTTTGAATGTGCTAACCATTTTTTGAATGTTGAAATTAATAAAAAACCATGCATATTGCCACTTTTCATTTGTATGATAATATGAACCCTAGATGTTGCTAGGTGTCATCCCAATTTGAAATTTGCAAATCCTTCAAATTGAAGTGGCGAATAGATTCAGGTAATTTTTTTGAATGAGCTAAGCATTTTTTGAATGTTGAAATTAATAACAAACCATGCATATTGGCACTTTTCATTTGAATGATAATATGAACCCTAGATGTTGCTAGGTGTCATACCAATTTGAAATTTGCAAATCCTTCAAATTGAAGTGGCGAATAGATTCAGGTAATTTTTTTGAATGTGCTAAGCATTTTTTGAATGTTGAAATTAATAACAAACCATGCATATTGGCACTTTTCATTTGTATGATAATATGAACCCTAGATGTTGCTAGGTGTCATACCAATTTGAAATTTGCAAATCCTTCAAATTGAAGTGGCGAATAGATTCAGGAAATTTTTTTGAATGAGCTAAGCATTTTTTGAATGTTGAAATTAATAAAAAACCATGCATATTGGCACTTTTCATTTGTATGATAATATGAACCCTAGATGTTGCTAGGTGTCATACCAATTTGAAATTTGCAAATCCTTCAACTTTGAAGTGGCGAATAGATTCAGGTAATTTTTTTGAATGTGCTAAGCATTTTTTGAATGTTGAAATTAATAAAAAAACCATGGATATTGGCACTTTTCATTTTCATCATTTGTATGATAATATGAACCCTAGATGGTGCTAGTTGTCATGCCAATTTAAAATTTGCAAATCCTTCAACTTGAAGTGGCGAATAGATTCAGGTAATTTTTTTGAATGTGCTAAGCATTTTTTGAATGTTGAAATTAATAAAAAAACCATGCATATTGGCACTTTTCATTTTTATGATAATATGAACCCTAGATGTTGCTAGGTGTCATACCAATTTGAAATTTGCAAATCCTTCAAATTGAAGTGGCGAATAGATTCAGGTAATTTTTTTGAATGTGCTAAGCATTTTTTAAATGTTGAAATTAATAAAAAAACCATGCATATTGGCACTTTTCATTTTCATCATTTGTATGATAATAAGAACCCTAGATGGTGCTAGTTGTCATGCCAATTTAAAATTTGCAAATCCTTCAACTTGAAGTGGCGAATAGATTCAGGTAATTTTTTTGAATGTGCTAAGCATTTTTTATATGTTGAAATTAATAAAAAAACCATGCATATTGGCACTTTTCATTTTCATCATTTGTATGATAATATGAACCCTAGATGGTGCTAGTTGTCATGCCAATGTAAAATTTGCAAATCCTTCAACTTGAAGTGGCGAATAGATTCAGGTAATTTTTTTGAATGTGCTAAGCATTTTTTAAATGTTGAAATTAATAAAAAAACCATGCATATTGGCACTTTTCATTTTCATCATTTGTATGATAATATGAACCCTAGATGGTGCTAGGTTAGATATGGAGACAAAATTTGTCAAATCTCTATATTTTATAGCAGGAATGGTTTTAGATAATTGATTTGAATGTACTGAGCAGACTTGGAATGGTGAAAAATCACAAAACCATACTTTAGAAGACTTCACTTTTCAATTTTTACTCCTTCTAGTGTGAAGCATTAATTTAAAAATTCAAAGTAGAAAATATATACAAATTCACTCTATATAATCATTGTTTCTGATATAATGACATTCCATGTCAATTTTATTATTTATGAATAATCGAAGGATGTTTTTGTATCTCTCTTTTTATAGTGACACTGAACCATTTGAGGTGAAATTGTTACAAATATTATAGTTACCGTATGGACCATAACATATGTCGTGATTGCTATTATTGAATGTAATTTATGAGGAAGTATTTTATCAATTCTGTATTGTTTTTATTAACGTTGATTATTCGTCATGGTTGTAGCTGACTCCTGCTTTACCATCAAACAGAAGAGAACAATTACTTTTATTTGATAAATATAGTAACTATCAGTACTGTGTATGTATTATTGAATTGATATATTTAATACTATACAGCCTGCCCTTTTGACAAAAATGGATTTGATGATCATGTTTGATAATTCATTTTATAATAATTCTAGTATAAAAATATTGGGCTCAAAATACAGTTCGCAATACTAAGAATTATTTTTTGATAGCATTGCATTTACTTTTTTAACCTAAGTTCTTGTATTCCTTTCGAATACCCCCCTTTAAAAATGGGCAGTATGTAGATTCAAGAAGTGCAATCAAATCAACTCCTTGAGCCCTTTTTCTCCGGCGAATTAGCTAAATTTGACTCTAAAATTACTGCAGTAAGCATAATCCCATTAAATAAACACATATTTTTTGTTCATTACTTGATTGAAACAATAAAATAGAATGTGATTAAGACTTTTAATGAATTTGATACGAAATATATATATATATATATATAAACTCAAATTAGAACAAATAATTTCAACTCTAAGTAAGATTAAGCCTCAAATGTAAATGTTGTGACGGATGTCGATAATTTAATTAGTGAAGGAAAAATCATATATATGTATGTATATATTGAAAACGTGTAATGGCAATTACAAAATTAATAAACGATGAACAATTTTAATAAAATCATTCAGAAAGAATAAAATCCTTGATCGTTGATAATGGAGATGAAAAGCTATAAAATTATAACGAGCATCCAAGGTTAGTGAAATGACGTCTAAATGAATTTAGGACAGAAACCTTGGGAAAGTTAAAAATTATACAACACGTTCAAAGTCATAATCACGAGATAAATATTAAAGATTTATTCAAGGGACGTAATAGTTGAAGACAATTCTGATACTTTTAATTTCATCACTAATAAAACCAAGACACTTGTTTCCTTCAATGTCCAACTCAACATTGAGTTAGTCAGTCCATTTCATGTTTTATATTGAAAAATCCGATCCTTCAGTCTACGGCATTTGAATGTAAAGAATATTTCCACCTTCCCTCATGTCGTGTTATTCAACTTGCTCTTCAAATACGATTCGATGACCATACGATGGAACTCGGATTCCAACAAAATTGGAGATCGACAATGACCTTGTGAAATTATCTGAGTAGTGGAGGAATCCGGGGAGAATCCTACAGTTAATATAGTTAATATTTATTATAAAATCACAGCTTTAATTTCTAACGTTTAATACTTATTATTGTTTAAGTTGGCACTAAGAGCATTTACCAACTCTTTGTAGGACCATAGATTAGGAGAAGTCCTTCGAGGCAATGACAACTCTGATGGACGGAGGTTTTGTCATAGTAGGAAATTGATATTCGAAATTGAAATCTATTTGATATCTTATTTATTTTAGAAAGTTTAGATTCTGACATTGTATAATTTGTATATATTGAGTAAGTCTGAAATGAAAGAGTTAAAAAATCTATGGGTTTTGACAATATAACAAACATAAATAATTAGTAGTGGATCAATTCAGAGTACCTTTAAATTAAAATTTTGTGAATCATATATTAATAAAAGATTATAAAATCACTAAATTGCCTACTTTTTAAAATTAAATTGAGGATTCTAGCCTTGTTTATTGCTCTCATGAAGTATTTTAAAATCCTACTTTACGAAGAGACAGTTCCATTTTGAATAAATTACAAATCAAAATATTGAATTGAGGTACTCATAACTATTTTTGACTGAATAATCAATAATTCATTTTCTGAATACAACTTTTATTCAAAAGGTATTCAAAGCAAAGCAGCATTTCAAATTGAATTCGTATTTTAAAATAGTGGAAAAATATATGAATTGAATTTGCACCTTAGGAGACTTTTATTCTAATGTGAGAAAGTTCAAGAATGAATGAATGAATGAATGACAATGCTAAAAACAGGTGGAAGCTGATATTATGAAGTATTACTCCAGGATCAATAATGATCCAAACCCCATCCAGGAGACATTTTAACTTTTCTACTAAGAAAAGTTAAATTTGATTTTAGCTTTAAAATGGATTTGGATGGTGATGAGATTCGAATCGTCTGCACATGAGGTGATTCATGATTTTCGACGTCAAGGGATTGGATCTACTGACTCTTGCTGCTCTTTGTGCCTCTTCTGTGCAATGAACTCTTTGTTAGTGTCACAATCCTTGATTGGAAGCTCATTCATCAGCCATCACCTTCATCCCATCCGATTCCCATTCCCATTCTCGGCAGTCAGGAAGAGCGAAGCAATGAGACGTCCTTGGGTCCAAGCCAGAGCTGCGCCATTTCAAGTCACGTCAGAAGTGAAAATAGTGAAAATAAACATTGTCTATTCAACAGCTGACTTGAGGCACCTTGGAGCAGTCGAACAGGGTCAACAGTTTCTCATCCCTTATTCAAGTTAGTTAGCTCAGCCAGGCCAGCCAAGAAGAGAGACTCTCTAGTGCAGGCAGACAGTAAACATTCTAGAGAGGATCTCATGACGTCATAGCAAAGCATTCCTTCCTCTCAGAGCGAGCGCTTCAAGGGACATTTCCAGGATGGATCCAAGTTGAAGTTTTCTTCAACCTCTTCTCCACTCTATCCTCCAATTTCATAGTCCAATTCAAGAGCCTCCAGTCCAAAGTATTCCTCCCACTCTCAACCCCATCCATTTTCCTTTCTCATCAGTTTCATCCAAGGCAAATGACGTATTCGGAAGTGTCATTCGTGATGGGAGAGTGAATCAATCTGCGAATCCCTCCATATCATAGGAATCCTTCAACCCACTCATGTGACTCATTAAACCCACTTCTTCCTTGGAGAAGAATTCCAAAACTAAACTGCATTTAAGAGAATGAATCTTTTACGAATTCAGTGCTTCAAGCAAGTTTTGCACTCTTTAGAAGAGTGTTTGGAAAACAAGGCTCAAGGAAAGTAGGCTCCTCAGAATTCATTCGAGACGAGTCCCGACTCTCAAAGAATAGGACTCGAGTCCCTTCATTATTTAAGGCTAATGCTAATGCTCTTCCTGTTTTTGCAAAGCTCTGGAATGCGAAGAGAAAATTCAAGTTTTTGAACTCCTGAGCCATGAATAGAGAAAGACACGGACTTAGAGCAGGATTCTTATCAAGTTCGAATCTTCTAAATCGGAAGGGAGCAATTGTTATGAAGGATCAAGTCAATGATCTACAGATATCAGCCTATGATATGGGACTTACACTCATTTCCCCTCAGACTCGTCTTGTCATTTGGAGCACAAAATTTCATGACCTCTGATACTGAAGAATAAAATTCCATTTGGTAGATTTCATCAATTATACGAATGGCTCTCAATTTTTCTATGGGATACCTGACCCATCATTGTAAATGAATGTTTTTATTTAATGTTAGTAAGTGTAATTTTGATGATGGATAGTGAATCTGTTTTACAATAAAGGAAACATCTTATCTATTAAGGCCTCTATTTCTTTCTTATCTATTTTCAAAACTAATCTTGGTCCAATTATATAGTGATTCACGCTCTATAATACTCGATTCCAGACTCAAATCATCTCTTCTTTTTTGCTCCTATCGAAAAGGGTAGAGGGTTGCAGTAAAGAAATTTAAGAGCTAAGTATATTGTAGGTAATGCATCTTATCAGAATAGTACATACCTATAAATAGGTAAGCGAAAAACAATTATTTCAATGAGTATACATTAGATATCTGTGGATTTTTTTTTCTTGGGTATTTAATATTTTGAAAGTTGACAGTCCTTGCATGGAAAAGATAGGAGGTTTTGTGTGAACAGTATCTACTTACATAAAAGACTCCAATGAAGAAAACACTTTTAATTTTATTTTATTAATTTATTGGTGTGATAGCTTGAATTAAAGCATATCTATGTATATTTTACTTAAAAGTAATTAATTATTTTTTTGTTTTCCATAAAATCTACCAATATTCAAGGAAAGGTCATTATTGAACATAATATTTCAAATGTTGTGAAGCAGTGGGACCAATCTGCTTGTTATATTTCATATATACAGCCATCATTGCATGACCACTTCTGCATTTCAAACGTGGAAGGATTTGTCGTTTCAGTCAATATTTCATCATCTAAAAAAATAAAAATCCAATTTATGATCTATCCGTTTTATTTTTATTAATGAAGAAGAGTGCATTTTTACATTTTCCAGTCCTAAAAATTGCCAAAAATAGGAAATCACACATTTGTCTTGGAGTTCGATGACCATACATTATTTGAAATTACTCCCTCCTTTATTTTGATATTTTTAAATTTTTTATAGTATGGTCTGATAAAAACAATTATTTCCTTGACAAAAAAGGATATTCCTATATTTTCTATGGGTAAAACATGTAGATAAAAAATAAAAAAGTTCTCAGGAAATTAATTTTCAAGAAGTTTCATAATTTACCTTAAATATGAAATTATAGTTCCAAAAAAATAGTTTCTGTATTACAAATTAAAATATTATAAGACCTAGTTCCTCAGTAAATAATATAGTATCATTTCCTTTAAAATGTAGAGGATTAATCAATATTAGTTATAGACACCAAGCATTACACCCCTCCTCCCTTCATAACAGTGATGCACTTTCTTCCCCATAAAATCATGCAAATGATGTTAAAATGGCTGTTAATTCAATAGTATCATAAGTCCAGACCGGGACTTACAAAGTCTTTCAACAAAAAGATTCCCTTCGTTATAATATTGAGTTTACATTCTGATCAATTCATCAAATCGTTGAAAAGGGTCAATTCTTTTCCTAAAGGAACAAAGTGCTTGGTTTCCTTTTTCAATCCGCGTGAATCCTCAGTAGATCAATCTTTGATGACAAATGTTATGAGATCTGCGTTTATACTTTTCGTAAATGAGTTGAGGGATGTGTAAAATTTAGTAGGAAGCCTCAACTACACTCTGTGGACTTTATGACGCAAAATCTCTAGAAAAATATGAACAGTAATGTGTTTTTGTTTTGTGGTTTATGACGAATGTGATAAGATGTACTACTTTAAGTAACATTGAATTCTATTATAGTGTTAATAAAAATATGGTGTTTTGTTTTGTTTTTTCAGATTCCTAAAGTATATTATACTAAAAATTCTGATCCCAGGAAGATAATCATGTTTAAAATTATTAAGGACCTTCCAAGCTCGTTCTTTTTAAGACTCATTATAATTCTGAATGCATTTTTAAAAACATAGAATCTTCATTGGCGATCCTCCAGGAGTCTACAAAGACAACGATCTTCCTATCCCTGACAAATAATCCCATCAGCCACTTTTTATCGGCAAATAGTAGGACTTGTGTCTTCTAAAATCAAAAAAGAGAGTAAAATGTATGTTAATTGATTTCTATGGAGCAAATACTAACCCCAGTTGTGTGAGTAAAGATCATCATCAGTTGTTGTCTAAGACATAAGTAAAGTTATAATACAAACTCTAGATAATATGAATAATTGCATACTTCAAATTGATTGGGAGCTGGACTTCCCTTATTAAAATCCTACCAAAATAGAAAAATGATTAATTAACAATTGTTAGTCATATATTTTAATCACTTATACCATTCCCATTCAGACCTCACAGATCCACGTTATGTGATTCCAAATAACTTTTGTTATTGACCTATAAAAATGAGAAAAATTTTAAATTTATATTATATTTCATAAATTAGTAGTACTTACAGTTTTACTTAATACATCAGATATCATTCCCTTGGTTTCAATAGAAGCTTGGTAATTTTGATCACCCTGACTGTGTTGCTGGAACGACTCATGGCCCAAGGTAGCCAACCTTGAGCCCAAGTAGCAAAGGCTTTTCTTACTACACCCGCAGTAAGTGTATCGAGCCCTTTGTCATGGGAATCGGCGATTCTCACAAGGACCTTTGGATCCTTTAGGATCTCCATCAATTGTAGAATTAAATAATTTAAGGTATTCTTCTACAATGCCAAGTATTTCCTCCTGGGATCAATTTTTATAGATCTTCGGTGTTTATTACTCACAGTACTAAATACGTAAACCGAGTGAAACAGAAAGTTATTTTGCAGATGTGTGACGTAAATGTAAAGATTTATATTAAAAAAACTATTACGCCATGATATATATATATGAAGTGTCAATTGAAAAACAAATACATTGTTCATCATTTGGGCGTAATATGACGTCATATAAACACTTTTTTAGCCTTCAACTCTAAGTAGGATTAAAAGTAAAGTTTAAGAAAGATTTCATTGAACCAAAAGTTGTAGATATTACTTTGATAAAATATAATTTTTTTCAATTTTTCAAATCGGTTCATTAGTTTTGGATTTATTGCTACTTTTGCTAAAATTTCAAAATTGGTTCACCTCGAATTTTAGAGTTAAATTTTTTTTATTAATTCAAACATGATAGAACAATAATTGTCGAGTGCAGATATGCTTTTAACTTTAAAATTGATAGGTTGTTTCTTAAGTAATAGCGGTTTTTATACTTTACAACCAGTGGTTGTTAATTTATTAATTAGAATAGTAAGAAAGAAAGAAAAAACCTTAGATATTTGAGTCAAAAGGTATCGAAACAAAAGTTTCGGCACTCTTCTAGTTAATGGGTTCCATGATTTTGAATAAAGCATAGAGCACTTGGGAAAATAAGATAGAAAGAGAAACATCCTTCGAGGGGTGAAGGGAAAATGTGTCCAGGGCTACACATCCATGCTTCTGGCTCCGGCTCGGGAAGGGTTAGAATATAACCATTTTGTCTATTATAAGTAATTGATTAGTTGAACGTAACACAAGTGTATTGCATTATCAATTGAAGGTCGAAAAAGATTTCTTTGGCGTGGAAAATGCACTTGATATTTATACAGTTTGGATTGAGCACTAGCTTGCTTATTCTTTTTAGATCTTTCTCATCAAGTGATATATCACATGATGTCATGCCTTAATAACTTAATACTCAACCAGCCCCTTCACATCATAAATTATACATATCTATAATAATAAATCTACATCGTAATACGATCACATAATAGACAATAACAAAATAAATAACAAACAGGAGAATCAGTACAAAGTTCATAAGAATTAATATATTAATTAGTAAATTCGATGATATTACATTATACAACCCCATAGACTATTATTTTTTTTATCCAAGTATTTAATTTTACCTCTTTAAAAATATGTATCCTTGTGGCCATTTGTATCCTTATTTAATGTGTAAGCATCATTCAAAGTCCAAGTACTTCTTTTGATTAAGTAGATGATATTTTTGTATTTTTTGTATTTTATATCCTAACAAAATGTAGAAACATTCATTTGATTTTATATAAGAATATTTTCATAATATAAATCAAGAAGACAAATAGAATAAGGTTACATATAACAATAATTAATGATATGTTAATGTAGCAAGTTATTAAAATGATAGTTTTTATGCTAAAAAGAGGTTTTGTGAGTACAAAAGGATGAAAAAATCCCACATTTACATCGTACTTTTTATTAATAGAGCTAGGTTCAATACATTAATTAATTAATTATTATTATCATTGGGGGGCATTTACGTTTTCTTCCTGATTTTGGAAAATTTGTCTGGTTGTTTTTTTCTTGTAAGAATTAAATTTCCTAGGGCTTTTCTAGGAAACTTCAAAAAAAAAAAAAAAAATCAAAACTATAATTGAATTTATATCAGAAATTACGAATCTTCTTTAAATATAACTTCAAAATTAATTTCCTAACAAATTCTTTATTTTTATTGATATATTTTACCCATAAAAAATATCAATTCCTAGTTAAAATAAGTCTATGTGTCCTGGTTTATTTAGCAATGAATTATTTGTAAAAACCATCTCATAAAAAACTTAAACTGGACATTCATAAAGAGATTGGGGTAATGTTTGTACTTCAAATAAATTCTGGTCATAGAATTTCAAGACAAATTCTGTGATTTCCTGGACATTTGCACATTTTTGAGCATTTTTTTTAACTTCATACAGGATTGGAAAATGTAAAAATGTACAATTCTTCATTGATAAAAATAAAGCGGAATAGATCATATTGGAAATACGATGTAATAACGGATCTTTTTATATTTTTGTTTTCACAAAACCTCTTTTTAACTCAAAAACTATACTAATATATTTATATTACCTACTTATATTTAAATCACTTTGTAGGACACAAAACCAATCGCTTTTTAGTCAACATGAAATAAAAAAATGATATTGTAATGTAAAGTAAAAAATGACAACGTTATATTTAAACTATTAATGTTAAATATTTTTTAAATTAGTATGCAATACAAAGTTAATCATTATTGTCTTATATCTAAAACGTAAGAATATTTCTCATCAAGACTAGTCGATTTTAAAACATATATAAAATTTATTTATTTGTTGATGTAGTGAGTGATGAATTACAATTTACAATCACGATTGCCGTGTGGCAATGTATTCATAATATTCTAAAGCTATAGAAAAAAAAAGAAGAAGAAGACTTTTTTCGATATCATTATGTTTTTGCTCATTTTCCCATGTTTTGAAAATGGAAAGTAAGAATCACTGAAGAAAAAATTTGTTTCAAGTTGATTATAGAGGGTTTCGATAATATTTTCTGAAAAAAAGTGTTTTCTCTCTTGAAGCACATTGTGAGGAAATAAAGTTTGACTCAATTAGTTCCTTCCTTTCAATGTTTTATTTGCCAGTATATTAAATGGAATAATAAAGGATGACTCTCATTCTACTACAATAATTCATCAATTTTTGCTTTAATTGTATTACCTTTGAGCCAAGTTTTTCTGTTTCTAGCTTGCCCTAGCATTTCTCTTCCTCCTACGTCTATTTTTTTTTTTTTTTAAATGGGATCTTTCAATATTGAATAAAATACGATTCTAATTATATCTTATTAATCAATTTTATCATCAACGGGTATTTTTACTTTATTTTGTATTCATCAATCATCAGCGTATTTTCCTTCACAACTTACCTACTTTTTAAGAAAAGGACTTAACGTGCAATTTCGATTCTTGAAGACATAATTTTCATCTTTTTTTACCTCTCTGGTGCGTCTTAGCCTGCACCGTGGTAGCTTGTGCTATTCTCGCCTGAGCCACATTCTTCCACTTCAGGGATTAACCGGCTCACACCTCCCCACCTACCTCCTTACTTCATCGTTCATCGAAGACGTATATAGATGCACCTTTTCTCTTTCTAATTTCTGGTGCGTCTTAGCCTGCACCGTGGTAGCTTGTGCTATTCTCGCCTGAGCCACATTCTTCCACTTCAGGGATTAACCGGCCTACACCTCAAGACCTCCTTCCTTCTTCCAAGACGCACATATCCCGCACCTTTTCTTTTTCTAATTTGATTAACCGGCTCACACCTCCCCACCTCCTTACTTCATCGTCCATCGAAGACGTATTCATATAGACACACTTTTTCTCTTTCTAATTTCTTGTATTATATTCATCGATATTTTGTGAAGAAAATCATTTTTTAAAGACGAGTCATGTTCATTTATCTCTGTACATCTTACAAATTTCCGTAATGGGAAATAAATCTTATTTCTCCCAAATGCTCAATCTGTCTAAATAAAATTGCATGACATTTGTTTAAAGCTTGTTATCTCGACCCAAAATTTAAATTATATCAATAGCGAAATGATTTATTTTCATTTGAATACTTTAGAAAAAAGAATTAGTCGTTTAAACTCCCTTATTAATTGATAAATTATCATTTATCAATAATCTTTGTTCTGCCCTCTTCCTTTTAATTTCTGGCCTAGTCAATACATACAATAAACAATATAAACAATTTATAACTTCTTCCAATTTTGTCCTCGCTAAGATTTTTCTTTCTTTCTTCTTGTGCTATTTTATATGCTTAATTTTTTCCCTTCTTATTATTATTACTTTTTTAGATGAAAAATACAAACAATATACAAGCAACGCCATATTATTGTACATTAAGAAATTCAAAGAACAAAGGGAACTCCAACACACCCAATAATTAATTAATGAAGGAGAATAAATATGTAATATTCTATGTAGAAATATATTTCAAAGCCAATAATGAGGTAGGGGGTGGGAAGACGACTTTAGGAGCCGGTTCCTATTTTGAGGTATTAACAAACAAGCCCTGCGAAGGGTAGCTTCCATCCTCCCCCATCCAGCTCCGCTAGGACGGCGAAGCTACGGTCCCTCTACTTTTTTTTTTCATTGTTTTGATGACGTCTTCTCCCCGCAGCACTTACGCAAATAAAAGAAACACCAAGGAGAGTCAGGCGGTTTTGGCTGCTTAGGAAGCACCCAGAGGAAGGAAAAAAAGAGGAGTTGAAATTTCATAGGACATTTTCAAGATTTATATATACATACGTATATATTTCATTGGAGACAATGATCCACAAAAACATTCATATGTACTTTTATTTAGGAAAATTTTATTATTCTGGAAACCTTCAAATGGGCAAAAATGCTATTTCATGGTGTTATTGTCTCGTATATTGTACTTTTATATTTAGAGATGCTCACGAGACAATTTTTTGTAAGTAGGTTACATGTCAAGCCTTGAGTCTTTAGGCTCAAGTCAAGTTTTATATCCCTGATAGGACTACAAGTCAAGTTGCGAGTCTTTAACAAAAAGTTCAGATTGAGTAAAATCCAATTTAAATACTAGGAGTAGTACAAATGAAATATCGAACTGTTGTAAGCACTGTTTTGATTGCCCAGGAGCAATATAAAGTATAAAGCCTTCAATTTCATGGAAAAAAAATAATGAATTTCTTTTCACTACATCTATTATTTTATTTCCGATAAGAATACAAGTAAAATATCAAATCGTTGTGGGTGATACCATTAGGCAACACCATTTTTGTGCCCAGTGTTTAATAGATAGTTTATATTTGCTTGCTTCTGGATAGGGTGTAACAAATCTTAAAGAAAAATAAATAATTATCGGAATGACCATTGATGGATGGGAAATTAATTAGTTGATTTTAAATAAGAATGTTTTCATAATATAAATCAAGAAGACAAATATAAGAAACAGGTTACATATAACAACTAAATATATGTTAATGTTGGAAGTTATTCAAATGGCATTTATAAAGTTCTTCATTTTTTAAATAAATTAAAGTTTCGCCAAAAATTTAAAATGAGGGTTTTTCATTAAAAAGAGGTTTGATGAGTACATAAACAGTAAAAGATCCGAAAACTACATTCTACTTTTTATTAATAGAGCCAAGTTCAATACATTAATTAATTAATTATCATTATCATTGGGAGCATTTACGTTTTCTTCCTAATTTTGTAAATTATTCCTATTTTTTTTCCTGTAAGAATTAAATTTCCAGGGCTCTTCTAGGACTTTTCATGAAAAAAAATTCAAAACTATAATTGAACTTTTATTATAAATTACGAATCTTCTTTAAATATAACTTCAAAATTAATTTCCTGACAAATTCTTCATTTTTATTAATATATTTTAATCATAAGAAATATTATTTTTAGCAAACCATTCCATAAAAAAATTAGAAACGACAATTAGAAAAGAATATATAATCGTAATATATAATGTTTGCCTTTCAAATAAATTATGGTAATAGAATTTCAAGACCAAATGTGTGATTTCCTGGACATTTGTCCATTTTTGACCATTTTTTTGACTTTATACAGGGTTGAAAAAACCCATTGAATCAATAATTAAGACATTTATTTATGTTTACTTGACCAAATTTATCTCTTCCTTTCAATGTTTTATTTGCCTGTATGGAAGGAAATCAATTAGTTGCTGAAAGTGTCCCTCAATTCAAAAATGTCAAATTCCCTACGAATATTACAAGAGTACAATAATTACATTACATTAATTCATTATTTTTAATTTGATTGAAATTTAAACTAATCGTTCGACCTTTGATGTTACATTTCCTACGTTTCAGAATAATTGAAAATAATATATGACCATAATTCTATTTTATAAATAAATCAATTTTGTCATCAACGGGTATTTTGTCTTTATTTTATATTCATGAATCATCTCATCAACGTATTTTCCTTTACAACTTCTGACTCAGCTTCGTCCCCTACTTTTTAAGAAAAGGAGTTAACGTGCGTCTTAGCCTGCACCGTGGTAGCTTGTGCTATTCTCGCCTGAGCCACATTCTTCCACTTCAGGGATTAACCGGCTCACACCTCCCCACCTCCTTACTTCATCGTCCATCCAAGACGTATATAGACACACTTTTTCTCTTTCTAATTTCTTGTATTATATTCAACGATATTCTGTGAAGAGAATTAATTATTTACCAATGACGATTAATTATCATTTATCTCTACAGCATAAAAATTTACTTCATGGAAAATAGATTTTATTCCTCTTAAACGCTCAATCTATGTAAATAAATTTACATGCATCGTTTCTATGTCCTATGTATTCAGAATTGTCAGAATTGTAACTCCGAATGAAAATTATTGAAATTATTGCTGAAGACATTGTTGCCCAATTAAAACAGAGAGCAAAGGCAGAGCTAAATGACATATATAATTTTAAATATATCTACTCCTGGACCTTCAGAGTGTAACAAGTCGAGCTTTTTTGTTCACTCGCAATCTCGACTGACAAAAGGGGAAAAGAAAAATTTAGAAAAACATATGGTAGCTACCCTTCTGTATTTTTCTTGTTGCCAACTTGTTAATATATACTTGTAGTATATTCAAATTCAAAAAAAGGGCGCGCAATCCTTGATTCAATATATTTTTTTATGCATCAAAATCAGAAATAATATTAATACCCATTTTGAGTTCATATTACGTAGGATCAGCTGCTTTAAATCAAAAGAGTCAAATGATGAAAATAATCAACTGAAGCTGGGAGAATAAAGTATAGTGTTTTTGTTTATCCCAAAAAGCTCGTCGTGGTAAACTGTCAATTTGAAAATGGGCGTAAGATGACGTCACACAAACACTCTTTCACCCATCCCTTCAACTCTGAATAATATTGAAAACAAGGTTTTAGAGAGATGCCATTGAACCAAAAGTTGTAGATATTACTCTAATAGAATAAGATTTTTTTCAATTTTTAAAATCGGTTCATAAGTTTTGAATTTATGGCAACTTTTGCTAAATTTTCAAAATTTGTCCAACTCTAATATTCGAGTTCCAAAAAGATTATGAAATCAAAAGTCACAGAGCAATAATTGTTGAGTTCAGATCTGCCTTTAATTTAAAAATCAATTCGTTAATAATTGCGATGGTGTTTTTTTCATGCTTTACAACCAGTGGTTGTTAATTTATTAATAAGAACAGTAAGAAAGGAAAAAAATTATTAGATATTTAAGTCAAAAGTAATGGAAACAAAAGTTTCCCTAATATAGACAATCCTAATGAGCAACACTAATAATTAATTATAAGCTTAATTATACATGTAAATCGTTCTTTGATGCAACTTTGCACCTATCAATCAAGTTCATTTCAACTTGTACTCCTACTCCTATTTCTGGGAGATCATAATTTCATGAATCCTCCAATTCTTCGTCTGAAGATAATTCAGTAGGAGCTTTTTTTGTAATGTATATAATGTGACCTTTCATTGCTTTTGATGATGCCCAGATGATGTGAATATATACATATAACAATAATTAATTAATTTGGATTCGTTCTTAGTTCGAACAGGGCTTCTAGAAACCCGTCTCATAATTTATTGACTTATTTATTTACTTTTTTACTTATGAGTCATAACAATAATTATGTGTGTGGTACACATTTGCTGTATCTGAGACTAAATAATTAATATAATAAGTCTAAAATAGTTAATGGAGATATTTCTGGAGGATGGGAAACTGGAAAGGGGTGTCCTATCAACTGAGCTACTTAAGGAAGAATAAAACAAAACGATACGATACAAGAAAGGCTCATGAATGCAACGTGTGACGAGAAGGTGAAGGTCAATTCCGTTCAGAAAGAGGAGAATGGAGCTCACGTCAATATTGGAGAACTTACTGGAGTAGTCAAGGAATGAGGAGCAAGTGGAGGGAGGAGTCATTTACTCAGCCAAAAGATCAAAAGATTAAAGTGATTTGCCTGTCTGAGATGTTGGTGAAAATAAAGGCAAATATTAAGTCATCGACTCCCACAAGTTATAAACGTCGAGTGGAGTGTTGAACTGAGGCTACAGCATTGGAGTCACCCATGAAATCGCTTTATTTTGCCAAGAGTGTGGATCATGTCAGACTAGGGACCATGATCCAGTGTTAACAGAACTGAAGCATCCAAGTTCATTCGAATGTGTATATGGTTTAGTTGTAGGAATATTCTGTAGCTACATACATGGAATGGACGCTGTAATTAATTATGTCATTGTGGGGCTAACATAAATAAATGTAAAAATTAGAAAAAGAGATGGACAGGAAAGTTTAAGTGATGAACCCTCGTTACTGGAGGTTGATGTCTCCATGCAAGATCATCCTATTCTGGCTCTCCATTACACTCTTCCATTCTTCAAAACGAATTTATCTTGATATCTATTCTTCAAATGTAGGTTTTTCTGGATAAATCATCCGTTCATGTGAGGTAAAATTTTCAATTCATTATAAATAAGTACTTTAACATGAGTTTAAATATAGTTTCAGGAATTATATTAACCTTGGCCCCTATGGATTGACGCATCATCTTTCGAATAGATTCAAATCCATTACTGTGAATTCAAGTATCTCCTTCCACCAGTTTATAGTCAAAATATTCCATCCAATTGTGTATCCATCTATGCTGCATTGCTAATGTCATTTTTACTCCTGATTCAACATTTTACAGTTTGTTTTGTTGTGGAATTTACCCATCATTTAAGAAGTCAATCGATGGGGTTCATATAAGAAAGTTGAAGCTACTTCCTTATATCAATTCATTTTACAACAGATTTAAAGCATCTTAATAACTTGAAATTTCACACTTCAATTTTGTAATATTGTGCATATCTTGTATATAGAAACATTTATTCCAAATTGGATTGAAATCTGAGGTGAAAGGTGTCAAAACTTAATTTATAATAGCTAGTTGCATTAAGAATTTAAGGAGATGTATAATAAACATCTGTAAAAGTCTCTTTGTTTCGAACATCAACTTTATATTACGATTTAAAGAAAAATCAATCATTTATGTTGACTTTTCTTTGAGATATATTGGACAATGATCCATTTTGAGGTGTGAAAGTAACTTTTTGGAAGAGTCTTCTTTTGTAATGTATGTATAATGTGACTTTTTCATTGTTTTTGACGTAACTTATGTAATTGGAATTATTATTTTTTGCTTTTAATTAATAGAATATATGATTCGTTCTTAGTTCGAACAGGGCTTCAAGGAACCCGTCTCATAACTTATTGACTTATTTATTTATTTATTTTTGAATTATGAGTCATAACAATAATAAGTGTGACACATTGTTATTACTTCATAGATTCAAAATATCTTCATTAATTAATGTAGATTTAAATTATCATTTAAGGATCAAGATATGAGAGCTATCCTAGAACGACCATCCTAATGAAGATGTCCTTGAGCTGCTGCTGCTGGAGAACCTCTTCAAAGGGATTCCTCTTTTCCTTGGACCAAGGACCAACTTCAAGATCCAAGACGACTCAAAGAGGGGCGAATGGAAAAGGAGCTTCTCAAAGCATTCTCCTTGAATAAGTTTGAGTCTTACGAATTCAAAGGGACTTCTATTTAACCCGAGTCAAGACCCTCTTTGGCCTCCTAAGGAAAGGTCCCAAGGTCGACTTCGTGAAAGTAGCATTTGTTATGGGCCTACATTCACATGCAAGTGCTCAAATTCAGGCGGCACCAAAAGCGTTTGGCATAGCCAGAGGGCTTCATACGAATCTTCGTCCAAAGCTAAAAAAACCCTCAATGAATTGTGATTGTTCAAAAGGTTTGGATAACAGGTCCTTGGGAAATAATAATTGAAGGGTTTTAACTGTGGCAATAGCAAAGGGGTGTTGTCAGCAAGTAAACCACGGAAGGCAATCCTTTGATGAATAAAACAAAACGATCCAGTTAAAGGCTTATGCAACGTGTGGCGAGAAAGTGAATCGCTTTTGTGGTGTGAAGCAGCTCGACTGCATACAAAGCTGTCTTGGTGGGGTTGAGACAGATGAGGATGGAGCTCGCATCAATATTGCATTCTTATGTTTTGTTCTTAAATCAATGGATTTGCTGAGTATTTATATTAAAACTTGATTAAGTCTTTGGACATCCGAAATCCGTAAGCCATTTTCAAAACTCGTTTTTGTGCATGAGGATCTGTTGTCAAGTGTTCTTCAAATGTTGGTCTTCCCGGATAAAGCATCTGTAAATATGAGTTAAAACTTTATATTCATCATAAATAAGTTTGCTAACTTCAATTTAAATATAGTTTCATGGATTATGTTAAACTTCAAGCGTCTAGGGATTGACTCATCATCTTTTTCTGACAAAATTCACATTTCTCAACCATTATTAAGCAATCTTTCAATGAACACACTAAGTATACCCTTCAATAACGAATTGTGAGTTATAATTCTAAATTGATTTAAAAGGAATGAGTTTATTTTTCAGATTTAAAATACTTGAAAACAAGATTTACCTAAATTGATTACCATGTCTATCCGACTATTAATACAAAATAATCCAACACATGAATTCGGAAGACCAAAGTGAAGAAATATTTGCTTATTCAATATATTATCCATTCTCGATATATGATGATACAGGCCATGAGATACTTAAATTAGATGACTATTCTCATTATTATGAGTCGTTACTCAGGCACATCAAGGTAAGAGAAAGTGTTATTAAATAAGTATAAGTGTGTTTCACATATCTATTGCATCATTGAATTAGATTTCTACTTATATCAATTACTATGGATCTCAAGCATCTCCAGGCCTCTTTGAACGAGTATCAATGCTTCATTGTTAAAAGATGAAAAACAATTAGCCTTTATATCAACGGGGGTTATAAAATGAAGCTGCTGTTACTTCCTTATATCAATTTGTGTTAAAATGGATTCCAAGTATATCTGGGCCAATTTAAATATAACCAAGTGTCTCTGTTGGAAGAGCAATCTCCTCGATATAACTTACAATCCAACCATTCCTTTTCTGTGAGTATTTTATTCATGTTTCTATACCTTTGGGATTATAATTCGCATTTTGTTATTTTAGATATTATTTTGTTGTAAAAAGCCTGAATCATCGTTGAAGAAATTATTGAGATCTACATAAGGAGGCACCTACTCATCGTAATTTCATGTTGTTATGACTGTTAAGCATCTCCAGGTCTAAGCTTGTATATGAAGATAATCAAGCACCCCCATTTGAAGATAATTCCCCTCGTTGTATTTTACAATCCAATTTCTGTTTCTGTGTCAATCTATGTTTTCCTTTATATTATAGATATAGATTTTAGGCTTGCTAAGATCTGATTATTTCCCCGATGAGGAATTTCCCGTCATGAACACCTCTCTTGATGTAATGTTTTGATTCAGGACCTGGAATATGAATGCTAGCCTCATCGTGGAAACGATCATATCTATCAATTGTTTCGGAATTCTGTTTCGAAGTAGTTGCTCAATTATGAATTCATGAGACAAGGAATCAAAAACTCTTTTAAAGACAATCAGCAAGGTGACAGACTCATAATTCAAACTCATTGTATTTGATATTGTATTTTGAATACATCTTGGGATATCCTCCGCGAGACCTAAAATCATGCCATCTCATCACTATGATTTTCTATGGCACCCAGTCTAACATGACTCTTTCGTATTTTCTTCTAGCTATGTAAAAGTGTATGTTGTTTATATTAATTTACAATATGAAGTGTTTTTTCATCATTTTCTCTATTCATCTTAATGTATCCCTGTACCTATTGTATTCTTTATCTTTTTTAAATGCAAATAACTTATTTCAATTTGATTTTATGAATAAAGCTTTTCAAATTATAATTTAAGTATTAAAATGTTATTTCAAATAGTATAATTTGTTAGTAAAGATTAAGCAAAATTTAACAAAAACTCGTTACTTCTATAGATTAATTATCCAAACACTTTCTTTCTGCCATTTATATTATGTGGTATTTTCTGATTTTTATATTTTCTTTGACAATAAAATAAAACATATATACATTAAAAAGATATTCTCAAGAAATCAATAATTTCAAATCTCAGTGTTGAGACAATATCAACAGCAGGGGTTCCCCCACCCCCTAAGAAAAAACAAAAAACTACAAAAACGATAACATAACCTAATGTAGATATATGCAGTCATTTAGTTCACTCCGAATAATAAGACATAAGTGCAACTTGAGTCCAAGTTACAACTGAGTTTAAGGCATTCATAATATTACGACATAATTAAATTGGATTCTAAAAATCCCTTCACTCTGAATGTTCAAAAAAATAAAAAACCATAATAGCCAAATGCTTTTGATTTTATATTTTACATCATTTATACGATAATATGAACGCTAGATTTGCAAATCCTTCAACTTTGAAGTGGCAAATAGATTTAGAAAATTTTTTTGAATGTGCTAACCATTTTTTGAATGTTGAAATTAATAAAAAACCATGCATATTGCCACTTTTCATTTGTATGATAATATGAACCCTAGATGTTGCTAGGTGTCATCCCAATTTGAAATTTGCAAATCCTTCAAATTGAAGTGGCGAATAGATTCAGGTAATTTTTTTGAATGAGCTAAGCATTTTTTGAATGTTGAAATTAATAACAAACCATGCATATTGGCACTTTTCATTTGAATGATAATATGAACCCTAGATGTTGCTAGGTGTCATACCAATTTGAAATTTGCAAATCCTTCAAATTGAAGTGGCGAATAGATTCAGGTAATTTTTTTGAATGTGCTAAGCATTTTTTGAATGTTGAAATTAATAACAAACCATGCATATTGGCACTTTTCATTTGTATGATAATATGAACCCTAGATGTTGCTAGGTGTCATACCAATTTGAAATTTGCAAATCCTTCAAATTGAAGTGGCGAATAGATTCAGGAAATTTTTTTGAATGAGCTAAGCATTTTTTGAATGTTGAAATTAATAAAAAACCATGCATATTGGCACTTTTCATTTGTATGATAATATGAACCCTAGATGTTGCTAGGTGTCATACCAATTTGAAATTTGCAAATCCTTCAACTTTGAAGTGGCGAATAGATTCAGGTAATTTTTTTGAATGTGCTAAGCATTTTTTGAATGTTGAAATTAATAAAAAAACCATGGATATTGGCACTTTTCATTTTCATCATTTGTATGATAATATGAACCCTAGATGGTGCTAGTTGTCATGCCAATTTAAAATTTGCAAATCCTTCAACTTGAAGTGGCGAATAGATTCAGGTAATTTTTTTGAATGTGCTAAGCATTTTTTGAATGTTGAAATTAATAAAAAAACCATGCATATTGGCACTTTTCATTTTCATCATTTGTATGATAATATGAACCCTAGATGGTGCTAGTTGTCATGCCAATTTAAAATTTGCAAATCCTTCAACTTGAAGTGGCGAATAGATTCAGGTAATTTTTTTGAATGTGCTAAGCATTTTTTAAATGTTGAAATTAATAAAAAAACCATGCATATTGGCACTTTTCATTTTCATCATTTGTATGATAATAAGAACCCTAGATGGTGCTAGTTGTCATGCCAATTTAAAATTTGCAAATCCTTCAACTTGAAGTGGCGAATAGATTCAGGTAATTTTTTTGAATGTGCTAAGCATTTTTTATATGTTGAAATTAATAAAAAAACCATGCATATTGGCACTTTTCATTTTCATCATTTGTATGATAATATGAACCCTAGATGGTGCTAGTTGTCATGCCAATGTAAAATTTGCAAATCCTTCAACTTGAAGTGGCGAATAGATTCAGGTAATTTTTTTGAATGTGCTAAGCATTTTTTAAATGTTGAAATTAATAAAAAAACCATGCATATTGGCACTTTTCATTTTCATCATTTGTATGATAATATGAACCCTAGATGGTGCTAGGTTAGATATGGAGACAAAATTTGTCAAATCTCTATATTTTATAGCAGGAATGGTTTTAGATAATTGATTTGAATGTACTGAGCAGACTTGGAATGGTGAAAAATCACAAAACCATACTTTAGAAGACTTCACTTTTCAATTTTTACTCCTTCTAGTGTGAAGCATTAATTTAAAAATTCAAAGTAGAAAATATATACAAATTCACTCTATATAATCATTGTTTCTGATATAATGACATTCCATGTCAATTTTATTATTTATGAATAATCGAAGGATGTTTTTGTATCTCTCTTTTTATAGTGACACTGAACCATTTGAGGTGAAATTGTTACAAATATTATAGTTACCGTATGGACCATAACATATGTCGTGATTGCTATTATTGAATGTAATTTATGAGGAAGTATTTTATCAATTCTGTATTGTTTTTATTAACGTTGATTATTCGTCATGGTTGTAGCTGACTCCTGCTTTACCATCAAACAGAAGAGAACAATTACTTTTATTTGATAAATATAGTAACTATCAGTACTGTGTATGTATTATTGAATTGATATATTTAATACTATACAGCCTGCCCTTTTGACAAAAATGGATTTGATGATCATGTTTGATAATTCATTTTATAATAATTCTAGTATAAAAATATTGGGCTCAAAATACAGTTCGCAATACTAAGAATTATTTTTTGATAGCATTGCATTTACTTTTTTAACCTAAGTTCTTGTATTCCTTTCGAATACCCCCCTTTAAAAATGGGCAGTATGTAGATTCAAGAAGTGCAATCAAATCAACTCCTTGAGCCCTTTTTCTCCGGCGAATTAGCTAAATTTGACTCTAAAATTACTGCAGTAAGCATAATCCCATTAAATAAACACATATTTTTTGTTCATTACTTGATTGAAACAATAAAATAGAATGTGATTAAGACTTTTAATGAATTTGATACGAAATATATATATATATATATATAAACTCAAATTAGAACAAATAATTTCAACTCTAAGTAAGATTAAGCCTCAAATGTAAATGTTGTGACGGATGTCGATAATTTAATTAGTGAAGGAAAAATCATATATATGTATGTATATATTGAAAACGTGTAATGGCAATTACAAAATTAATAAACGATGAACAATTTTAATAAAATCATTCAGAAAGAATAAAATCCTTGATCGTTGATAATGGAGATGAAAAGCTATAAAATTATAACGAGCATCCAAGGTTAGTGAAATGACGTCTAAATGAATTTAGGACAGAAACCTTGGGAAAGTTAAAAATTATACAACACGTTCAAAGTCATAATCACGAGATAAATATTAAAGATTTATTCAAGGGACGTAATAGTTGAAGACAATTCTGATACTTTTAATTTCATCACTAATAAAACCAAGACACTTGTTTCCTTCAATGTCCAACTCAACATTGAGTTAGTCAGTCCATTTCATGTTTTATATTGAAAAATCCGATCCTTCAGTCTACGGCATTTGAATGTAAAGAATATTTCCACCTTCCCTCATGTCGTGTTATTCAACTTGCTCTTCAAATACGATTCGATGACCATACGATGGAACTCGGATTCCAACAAAATTGGAGATCGACAATGACCTTGTGAAATTATCTGAGTAGTGGAGGAATCCGGGGAGAATCCTACAGTTAATATAGTTAATATTTATTATAAAATCACAGCTTTAATTTCTAACGTTTAATACTTATTATTGTTTAAGTTGGCACTAAGAGCATTTACCAACTCTTTGTAGGACCATAGATTAGGAGAAGTCCTTCGAGGCAATGACAACTCTGATGGACGGAGGTTTTGTCATAGTAGGAAATTGATATTCGAAATTGAAATCTATTTGATATCTTATTTATTTTAGAAAGTTTAGATTCTGACATTGTATAATTTGTATATATTGAGTAAGTCTGAAATGAAAGAGTTAAAAAATCTATGGGTTTTGACAATATAACAAACATAAATAATTAGTAGTGGATCAATTCAGAGTACCTTTAAATTAAAATTTTGTGAATCATATATTAATAAAAGATTATAAAATCACTAAATTGCCTACTTTTTAAAATTAAATTGAGGATTCTAGCCTTGTTTATTGCTCTCATGAAGTATTTTAAAATCCTACTTTACGAAGAGACAGTTCCATTTTGAATAAATTACAAATCAAAATATTGAATTGAGGTACTCATAACTATTTTTGACTGAATAATCAATAATTCATTTTCTGAATACAACTTTTATTCAAAAGGTATTCAAAGCAAAGCAGCATTTCAAATTGAATTCGTATTTTAAAATAGTGGAAAAATATATGAATTGAATTTGCACCTTAGGAGACTTTTATTCTAATGTGAGAAAGTTCAAGAATGAATGAATGAATGAATGACAATGCTAAAAACAGGTGGAAGCTGATATTATGAAGTATTACTCCAGGATCAATAATGATCCAAACCCCATCCAGGAGACATTTTAACTTTTCTACTAAGAAAAGTTAAATTTGATTTTAGCTTTAAAATGGATTTGGATGGTGATGAGATTCGAATCGTCTGCACATGAGGTGATTCATGATTTTCGACGTCAAGGGATTGGATCTACTGACTCTTGCTGCTCTTTGTGCCTCTTCTGTGCAATGAACTCTTTGTTAGTGTCACAATCCTTGATTGGAAGCTCATTCATCAGCCATCACCTTCATCCCATCCGATTCCCATTCCCATTCTCGGCAGTCAGGAAGAGCGAAGCAATGAGACGTCCTTGGGTCCAAGCCAGAGCTGCGCCATTTCAAGTCACGTCAGAAGTGAAAATAGTGAAAATAAACATTGTCTATTCAACAGCTGACTTGAGGCACCTTGGAGCAGTCGAACAGGGTCAACAGTTTCTCATCCCTTATTCAAGTTAGTTAGCTCAGCCAGGCCAGCCAAGAAGAGAGACTCTCTAGTGCAGGCAGACAGTAAACATTCTAGAGAGGATCTCATGACGTCATAGCAAAGCATTCCTTCCTCTCAGAGCGAGCGCTTCAAGGGACATTTCCAGGATGGATCCAAGTTGAAGTTTTCTTCAACCTCTTCTCCACTCTATCCTCCAATTTCATAGTCCAATTCAAGAGCCTCCAGTCCAAAGTATTCCTCCCACTCTCAACCCCATCCATTTTCCTTTCTCATCAGTTTCATCCAAGGCAAATGACGTATTCGGAAGTGTCATTCGTGATGGGAGAGTGAATCAATCTGCGAATCCCTCCATATCATAGGAATCCTTCAACCCACTCATGTGACTCATTAAACCCACTTCTTCCTTGGAGAAGAATTCCAAAACTAAACTGCATTTAAGAGAATGAATCTTTTACGAATTCAGTGCTTCAAGCAAGTTTTGCACTCTTTAGAAGAGTGTTTGGAAAACAAGGCTCAAGGAAAGTAGGCTCCTCAGAATTCATTCGAGACGAGTCCCGACTCTCAAAGAATAGGACTCGAGTCCCTTCATTATTTAAGGCTAATGCTAATGCTCTTCCTGTTTTTGCAAAGCTCTGGAATGCGAAGAGAAAATTCAAGTTTTTGAACTCCTGAGCCATGAATAGAGAAAGACACGGACTTAGAGCAGGATTCTTATCAAGTTCGAATCTTCTAAATCGGAAGGGAGCAATTGTTATGAAGGATCAAGTCAATGATCTACAGATATCAGCCTATGATATGGGACTTACACTCATTTCCCCTCAGACTCGTCTTGTCATTTGGAGCACAAAATTTCATGACCTCTGATACTGAAGAATAAAATTCCATTTGGTAGATTTCATCAATTATACGAATGGCTCTCAATTTTTCTATGGGATACCTGACCCATCATTGTAAATGAATGTTTTTATTTAATGTTAGTAAGTGTAATTTTGATGATGGATAGTGAATCTGTTTTACAATAAAGGAAACATCTTATCTATTAAGGCCTCTATTTCTTTCTTATCTATTTTCAAAACTAATCTTGGTCCAATTATATAGTGATTCACGCTCTATAATACTCGATTCCAGACTCAAATCATCTCTTCTTTTTTGCTCCTATCGAAAAGGGTAGAGGGTTGCAGTAAAGAAATTTAAGAGCTAAGTATATTGTAGGTAATGCATCTTATCAGAATAGTACATACCTATAAATAGGTAAGCGAAAAACAATTATTTCAATGAGTATACATTAGATATCTGTGGATTTTTTTTTCTTGGGTATTTAATATTTTGAAAGTTGACAGTCCTTGCATGGAAAAGATAGGAGGTTTTGTGTGAACAGTATCTACTTACATAAAAGACTCCAATGAAGAAAACACTTTTAATTTTATTTTATTAATTTATTGGTGTGATAGCTTGAATTAAAGCATATCTATGTATATTTTACTTAAAAGTAATTAATTATTTTTTTGTTTTCCATAAAATCTACCAATATTCAAGGAAAGGTCATTATTGAACATAATATTTCAAATGTTGTGAATCAGTGGGACCAATCTGCTTGTTATATTTCATATATACAGCCATCATTGCATGACCACTTCTGCATTTCAAACGTGGAAGGATTTGTCGTTTCAGTCAATATTTCATCATCTAAAAAAATAAAAATCCAATTTATGATCTATCCGTTTTATTTTTATTAATGAAGAAGAGTGCATTTTTACATTTTCCAGTCCTAAAAATTGCCAAAAATAGGAAATCACACATTTGTCTTGGAGTTCGATGACCATACATTATTTGAAATTACTCCCTCCTTTATTTTGATATTTTTAAATTTTTTATAGTATGGTCTGATAAAAACAATTATTTCCTTGACAAAAAAGGATATTCCTATATTTTCTATGGGTAAAACATGTAGATAAAAAATAAAAAAGTTCTCAGGAAATTAATTTTCAAGAAGTTTCATAATTTACCTTAAATATGAAATTATAGTTCCAAAAAAATAGTTTCTGTATTACAAATTAAAATATTATAAGACCTAGTTCCTCAGTAAATAATATAGTATCATTTCCTTTAAAATGTAGAGGATTAATCAATATTAGTTATAGACACCAAGCATTACACCCCTCCTCCCTTCATAACAGTGATGCACTTTCTTCCCCATAAAATCATGCAAATGATGTTAAAATGGCTGTTAATTCAATAGTATCATAAGTCCAGACCGGGACTTACAAAGTCTTTCAACAAAAAGATTCCCTTCGTTATAATATTGAGTTTACATTCTGATCAATTCATCAAATCGTTGAAAAGGGTCAATTCTTTTCCTAAAGGAACAAAGTGCTTGGTTTCCTTTTTCAATCCGCGTGAATCCTCAGTAGATCAATCTTTGATGACAAATGTTATGAGATCTGCGTTTATACTTTTCGTAAATGAGTTGAGGGATGTGTAAAATTTAGTAGGAAGCCTCAACTACACTCTGTGGACTTTATGACGCAAAATCTCTAGAAAAATATGAACAGTAATGTGTTTTTGTTTTGTGGTTTATGACGAATGTGATAAGATGTACTACTTTAAGTAACATTGAATTCTATTATAGTGTTAATAAAAATATGGTGTTTTGTTTTGTTTTTTCAGATTCCTAAAGTATATTATACTAAAAATTCTGATCCCAGGAAGATAATCATGTTTAAAATTATTAAGGACCTTCCAAGCTCGTTCTTTTTAAGACTCATTATAATTCTGAATGCATTTTTAAAAACATAGAATCTTCATTGGCGATCCTCCAGGAGTCTACAAAGACAACGATCTTCCTATCCCTGACAAATAATCCCATCAGCCACTTTTTATCGGCAAATAGTAGGACTTGTGTCTTCTAAAATCAAAAAAGAGAGTAAAATGTATGTTAATTGATTTCTATGGAGCAAATACTAACCCCAGTTGTGTGAGTAAAGATCATCATCAGTTGTTGTCTAAGACATAAGTAAAGTTATAATACAAACTCTAGATAATATGAATAATTGCATACTTCAAATTGATTGGGAGCTGGACTTCCCTTATTAAAATCCTACCAAAATAGAAAAATGATTAATTAACAATTGTTAGTCATATATTTTAATCACTTATACCATTCCCATTCAGACCTCACAGATCCACGTTATGTGATTCCAAATAACTTTTGTTATTGACCTATAAAAATGAGAAAAATTTTAAATTTATATTATATTTCATAAATTAGTAGTACTTACAGTTTTACTTAATACATCAGATATCATTCCCTTGGTTTCAATAGAAGCTTGGTAATTTTGATCACCCTGACTGTGTTGCTGGAACGACTCATGGCCCAAGGTAGCCAACCTTGAGCCCAAGTAGCAAAGGCTTTTCTTACTACACCCGCAGTAAGTGTATCGAGCCCTTTGTCATGGGAATCGGCGATTCTCACAAGGACCTTTGGATCCTTTAGGATCTCCATCAATTGTAGAATTAAATAATTTAAGGTATTCTTCTACAATGCCAAGTATTTCCTCCTGGGATCAATTTTTATAGATCTTCGGTGTTTATTACTCACAGTACTAAATACGTAAACCGAGTGAAACAGAAAGTTATTTTGCAGATGTGTGACGTAAATGTAAAGATTTATATTAAAAAAACTATTACGCCATGATATATATATATGAAGTGTCAATTGAAAAACAAATACATTGTTCATCATTTGGGCGTAATATGACGTCATATAAACACTTTTTTAGCCTTCAACTCTAAGTAGGATTAAAAGTAAAGTTTAAGAAAGATTTCATTGAACCAAAAGTTGTAGATATTACTTTGATAAAATATAATTTTTTTCAATTTTTCAAATCGGTTCATTAGTTTTGGATTTATTGCTACTTTTGCTAAAATTTCAAAATTGGTTCACCTCGAATTTTAGAGTTAAATTTTTTTTATTAATTCAAACATGATAGAACAATAATTGTCGAGTGCAGATATGCTTTTAACTTTAAAATTGATAGGTTGTTTCTTAAGTAATAGCGGTTTTTATACTTTACAACCAGTGGTTGTTAATTTATTAATTAGAATAGTAAGAAAGAAAGAAAAAACCTTAGATATTTGAGTCAAAAGGTATCGAAACAAAAGTTTCGGCACTCTTCTAGTTAATGGGTTCCATGATTTTGAATAAAGCATAGAGCACTTGGGAAAATAAGATAGAAAGAGAAACATCCTTCGAGGGGTGAAGGGAAAATGTGTCCAGGGCTACACATCCATGCTTCTGGCTCCGGCTCGGGAAGGGTTAGAATATAACCATTTTGTCTATTATAAGTAATTGATTAGTTGAACGTAACACAAGTGTATTGCATTATCAATTGAAGGTCGAAAAAGATTTCTTTGGCGTGGAAAATGCACTTGATATTTATACAGTTTGGATTGAGCACTAGCTTGCTTATTCTTTTTAGATCTTTCTCATCAAGTGATATATCACATGATGTCATGCCTTAATAACTTAATACTCAACCAGCCCCTTCACATCATAAATTATACATATCTATAATAATAAATCTACATCGTAATACGATCACATAATAGACAATAACAAAATAAATAACAAACAGGAGAATCAGTACAAAGTTCATAAGAATTAATATATTAATTAGTAAATTCGATGATATTACATTATACAACCCCATAGACTATTATTTTTTTTATCCAAGTATTTAATTTTACCTCTTTAAAAATATGTATCCTTGTGGCCATTTGTATCCTTATTTAATGTGTAAGCATCATTCAAAGTCCAAGTACTTCTTTTGATTAAGTAGATGATATTTTTGTATTTTTTGTATTTTATATCCTAACAAAATGTAGAAACATTCATTTGATTTTATATAAGAATATTTTCATAATATAAATCAAGAAGACAAATAGAATAAGGTTACATATAACAATAATTAATGATATGTTAATGTAGCAAGTTATTAAAATGATAGTTTTTATGCTAAAAAGAGGTTTTGTGAGTACAAAAGGATGAAAAAATCCCACATTTACATCGTACTTTTTATTAATAGAGCTAGGTTCAATACATTAATTAATTAATTATTATTATCATTGGGGGGCATTTACGTTTTCTTCCTGATTTTGGAAAATTTGTCTGGTTGTTTTTTTCTTGTAAGAATTAAATTTCCTAGGGCTTTTCTAGGAAACTTCAAAAAAAAAAAAAAAAATCAAAACTATAATTGAATTTATATCAGAAATTACGAATCTTCTTTAAATATAACTTCAAAATTAATTTCCTAACAAATTCTTTATTTTTATTGATATATTTTACCCATAAAAAATATCAATTCCTAGTTAAAATAAGTCTATGTGTCCTGGTTTATTTAGCAATGAATTATTTGTAAAAACCATCTCATAAAAAACTTAAACTGGACATTCATAAAGAGATTGGGGTAATGTTTGTACTTCAAATAAATTCTGGTCATAGAATTTCAAGACAAATTCTGTGATTTCCTGGACATTTGCACATTTTTGAGCATTTTTTTTAACTTCATACAGGATTGGAAAATGTAAAAATGTACAATTCTTCATTGATAAAAATAAAGCGGAATAGATCATATTGGAAATACGATGTAATAACGGATCTTTTTATATTTTTGTTCTCACAAAACCTCTTTTTAACTCAAAAACTATACTAATATATTTATATTACCTACTTATATTTAAATCACTTTGTAGGACACAAAACCAATCGCTTTTTAGTCAACATGAAATAAAAAAATGATATTGTAATGTAAAGTAAAAAATGACAACGTTATATTTAAACTATTAATGTTAAATATTTTTTAAATTAGTATGCAATACAAAGTTAATCATTATTGTCTTATATCTAAAACGTAAGAATATTTCTCATCAAGACTAGTCGATTTTAAAACATATATAAAATTTATTTATTTGTTGATGTAGTGAGTGATGAATTACAATTTACAATCACGATTGCCGTGTGGCAATGTATTCATAATATTCTAAAGCTATAGAAAAAAAAAGAAGAAGAAGACTTTTTTCGATATCATTATGTTTTTGCTCATTTTCCCATGTTTTGAAAATGGAAAGTAAGAATCACTGAAGAAAAAATTTGTTTCAAGTTGATTATAGAGGGTTTCGATAATATTTTCTGAAAAAAAGTGTTTTCTCTCTTGAAGCACATTGTGAGGAAATAAAGTTTGACTCAATTAGTTCCTTCCTTTCAATGTTTTATTTGCCAGTATATTAAATGGAATAATAAAGGATGACTCTCATTCTACTACAATAATTCATCAATTTTTGCTTTAATTGTATTACCTTTGAGCCAAGTTTTTCTGTTTCTAGCTTGCCCTAGCATTTCTCTTCCTCCTACGTCTATTTTTTTTTTTTTTTAAATGGGATCTTTCAATATTGAATAAAATACGATTCTAATTATATCTTATTAATCAATTTTATCATCAACGGGTATTTTTACTTTATTTTGTATTCATCAATCATCAGCGTATTTTCCTTCACAACTTACCTACTTTTTAAGAAAAGGACTTAACGTGCAATTTCGATTCTTGAAGACATAATTTTCATCTTTTTTTACCTCTCTGGTGCGTCTTAGCCTGCACCGTGGTAGCTTGTGCTATTCTCGCCTGAGCCACATTCTTCCACTTCAGGGATTAACCGGCTCACACCTCCCCACCTACCTCCTTACTTCATCGTTCATCGAAGACGTATATAGATGCACCTTTTCTCTTTCTAATTTCTGGTGCGTCTTAGCCTGCACCGTGGTAGCTTGTGCTATTCTCGCCTGAGCCACATTCTTCCACTTCAGGGATTAACCGGCCTACACCTCAAGACCTCCTTCCTTCTTCCAAGACGCACATATCCCGCACCTTTTCTTTTTCTAATTTGATTAACCGGCTCACACCTCCCCACCTCCTTACTTCATCGTCCATCGAAGACGTATTCATATAGACACACTTTTTCTCTTTCTAATTTCTTGTATTATATTCATCGATATTTTGTGAAGAAAATCATTCTTTAAAGACGAGTCATGTTCATTTATCTCTGTACATCTTACAAATTTCCGTAATGGGAAATAAATCTTATTTCTCCCAAATGCTCAATCTGTCTAAATAAAATTGCATGACATTTGTTTAAAGCTTGTTATCTCGACCCAAAATTTAAATTATATCAATAGCGAAATGATTTATTTTCATTTGAATACTTTAGAAAAAAGAATTAGTCGTTTAAACTCCCTTATTAATTGATAAATTATCATTTATCAATAATCTTTGTTCTGCCCTCTTCCTTTTAATTTCTGGCCTAGTCAATACATACAATAAACAATATAAACAATTTATAACTTCTTCCAATTTTGTCCTCGCTAAGATTTTTCTTTCTTTCTTCTTGTGCTATTTTATATGCTTAATTTTTTCCCTTCTTATTATTATTACTTTTTTAGATGAAAAATACAAACAATATACAAGCAACGCCATATTATTGTACATTAAGAAATTCAAAGAACAAAGGGAACTCCAACACACCCAATAATTAATTAATGAAGGAGAATAAATATGTAATATTCTATGTAGAAATATATTTCAAAGCCAATAATGAGGTAGGGGGTGGGAAGACGACTTTAGGAGCCGGTTCCTATTTTGAGGTATTAACAAACAAGCCCTGCGAAGGGTAGCTTCCATCCTCCCCCATCCAGCTCCGCTAGGACGGCGAAGCTACGGTCCCTCTACTTTTTTTTTTCATTGTTTTGATGACGTCTTCTCCCCGCAGCACTTACGCAAATAAAAGAAACACCAAGGAGAGTCAGGCGGTTTTGGCTGCTTAGGAAGCACCCAGAGGAAGGAAAAAAAGAGGAGTTGAAATTTCATAGGACATTTTCAAGATTTATATATACATACGTATATATTTCATTGGAGACAATGATCCACAAAAACATTCATATGTACTTTTATTTAGGAAAATTTTATTATTCTGGAAACCTTCAAATGGGCAAAAATGCTATTTCATGGTGTTATTGTCTCGTATATTGTACTTTTATATTTAGAGATGCTCACGAGACAATTTTTTGTAAGTAGGTTACATGTCAAGCCTTGAGTCTTTAGGCTCAAGTCAAGTTTTATATCCCTGATAGGACTACAAGTCAAGTTGCGAGTCTTTAACAAAAAGTTCAGATTGAGTAAAATCCAATTTAAATACTAGGAGTAGTACAAATGAAATATCGAACTGTTGTAAGCACTGTTTTGATTGCCCAGGAGCAATATAAAGTATAAAGCCTTCAATTTCATGGAAAAAAAATAATGAATTTCTTTTCACTACATCTATTATTTTATTTCCGATAAGAATACAAGTAAAATATCAAATCGTTGTGGGTGATACCATTAGGCAACACCATTTTTGTGCCCAGTGTTTAATAGATAGTTTATATTTGCTTGCTTCTGGATAGGGTGTAACAAATCTTAAAGAAAAATAAATAATTATCGGAATGACCATTGATGGATGGGAAATTAATTAGTTGATTTTAAATAAGAATGTTTTCATAATATAAATCAAGAAGACAAATATAAGAAACAGGTTACATATAACAACTAAATATATGTTAATGTTGGAAGTTATTCAAATGGCATTTATAAAGTTCTTCATTTTTTAAATAAATTAAAGTTTCGCCAAAAATTTAAAATGAGGGTTTTTCATTAAAAAGAGGTTTGATGAGTACATAAACAGTAAAAGATCCGAAAACTACATTCTACTTTTTATTAATAGAGCCAAGTTCAATACATTAATTAATTAATTATCATTATCATTGGGAGCATTTACGTTTTCTTCCTAATTTTGTAAATTATTCCTATTTTTTTTCCTGTAAGAATTAAATTTCCAGGGCTCTTCTAGGACTTTTCATGAAAAAAAATTCAAAACTATAATTGAACTTTTATTATAAATTACGAATCTTCTTTAAATATAACTTCAAAATTAATTTCCTGACAAATTCTTCATTTTTATTAATATATTTTAATCATAAGAAATATTATTTTTAGCAAACCATTCCATAAAAAAATTAGAAACGACAATTAGAAAAGAATATATAATCGTAATATATAATGTTTGCCTTTCAAATAAATTATGGTAATAGAATTTCAAGACCAAATGTGTGATTTCCTGGACATTTGTCCATTTTTGACCATTTTTTTGACTTTATACAGGGTTGAAAAAACCCATTGAATCAATAATTAAGACATTTATTTATGTTTACTTGACCAAATTTATCTCTTCCTTTCAATGTTTTATTTGCCTGTATGGAAGGAAATCAATTAGTTGCTGAAAGTGTCCCTCAATTCAAAAATGTCAAATTCCCTACGAATATTACAAGAGTACAATAATTACATTACATTAATTCATTATTTTTAATTTGATTGAAATTTAAACTAATCGTTCGACCTTTGATGTTACATTTCCTACGTTTCAGAATAATTGAAAATAATATATGACCATAATTCTATTTTATAAATAAATCAATTTTGTCATCAACGGGTATTTTGTCTTTATTTTATATTCATGAATCATCTCATCAACGTATTTTCCTTTACAACTTCTGACTCAGCTTCGTCCCCTACTTTTTAAGAAAAGGAGTTAACGTGCGTCTTAGCCTGCACCGTGGTAGCTTGTGCTATTCTCGCCTGAGCCACATTCTTCCACTTCAGGGATTAACCGGCTCACACCTCCCCACCTCCTTACTTCATCGTCCATCCAAGACGTATATAGACACACTTTTTCTCTTTCTAATTTCTTGTATTATATTCAACGATATTCTGTGAAGAGAATTAATTATTTACCAATGACGATTAATTATCATTTATCTCTACAGCATAAAAATTTACTTCATGGAAAATAGATTTTATTCCTCTTAAACGCTCAATCTATGTAAATAAATTTACATGCATCGTTTCTATGTCCTATGTATTCAGAATTGTCAGAATTGTAACTCCGAATGAAAATTATTGAAATTATTGCTGAAGACATTGTTGCCCAATTAAAACAGAGAGCAAAGGCAGAGCTAAATGACATATATAATTTTAAATATATCTACTCCTGGACCTTCAGAGTGTAACAAGTCGAGCTTTTTTGTTCACTCGCAATCTCGACTGACAAAAGGGGAAAAGAAAAATTTAGAAAAACATATGGTAGCTACCCTTCTGTATTTTTCTTGTTGCCAACTTGTTAATATATACTTGTAGTATATTCAAATTCAAAAAAAGGGCGCGCAATCCTTGATTCAATATATTTTTTTATGCATCAAAATCAGAAATAATATTAATACCCATTTTGAGTTCATATTACGTAGGATCAGCTGCTTTAAATCAAAAGAGTCAAATGATGAAAATAATCAACTGAAGCTGGGAGAATAAAGTATAGTGTTTTTGTTTATCCCAAAAAGCTCGTCGTGGTAAACTGTCAATTTGAAAATGGGCGTAAGATGACGTCACACAAACACTCTTTCACCCATCCCTTCAACTCTGAATAATATTGAAAACAAGGTTTTAGAGAGATGCCATTGAACCAAAAGTTGTAGATATTACTCTAATAGAATAAGATTTTTTTCAATTTTTAAAATCGGTTCATAAGTTTTGAATTTATGGCAACTTTTGCTAAATTTTCAAAATTTGTCCAACTCTAATATTCGAGTTCCAAAAAGATTATGAAATCAAAAGTCACAGAGCAATAATTGTTGAGTTCAGATCTGCCTTTAATTTAAAAATCAATTCGTTAATAATTGCGATGGTGTTTTTTTCATGCTTTACAACCAGTGGTTGTTAATTTATTAATAAGAACAGTAAGAAAGGAAAAAAATTATTAGATATTTAAGTCAAAAGTAATGGAAACAAAAGTTTCCCTAATATAGACAATCCTAATGAGCAACACTAATAATTAATTATAAGCTTAATTATACATGTAAATCGTTCTTTGATGCAACTTTGCACCTATCAATCAAGTTCATTTCAACTTGTACTCCTACTCCTATTTCTGGGAGATCATAATTTCATGAATCCTCCAATTCTTCGTCTGAAGATAATTCAGTAGGAGCTTTTTTTGTAATGTATATAATGTGACCTTTCATTGCTTTTGATGATGCCCAGATGATGTGAATATATACATATAACAATAATTAATTAATTTGGATTCGTTCTTAGTTCGAACAGGGCTTCTAGAAACCCGTCTCATAATTTATTGACTTATTTATTTACTTTTTTACTTATGAGTCATAACAATAATTATGTGTGTGGTACACATTTGCTGTATCTGAGACTAAATAATTAATATAATAAGTCTAAAATAGTTAATGGAGATATTTCTGGAGGATGGGAAACTGGAAAGGGGTGTCCTATCAACTGAGCTACTTAAGGAAGAATAAAACAAAACGATACGATACAAGAAAGGCTCATGAATGCAACGTGTGACGAGAAGGTGAAGGTCAATTCCGTTCAGAAAGAGGAGAATGGAGCTCACGTCAATATTGGAGAACTTACTGGAGTAGTCAAGGAATGAGGAGCAAGTGGAGGGAGGAGTCATTTACTCAGCCAAAAGATCAAAAGATTAAAGTGATTTGCCTGTCTGAGATGTTGGTGAAAATAAAGGCAAATATTAAGTCATCGACTCCCACAAGTTATAAACGTCGAGTGGAGTGTTGAACTGAGGCTACAGCATTGGAGTCACCCATGAAATCGCTTTATTTTGCCAAGAGTGTGGATCATGTCAGACTAGGGACCATGATCCAGTGTTAACAGAACTGAAGCATCCAAGTTCATTCGAATGTGTATATGGTTTAGTTGTAGGAATATTCTGTAGCTACATACATGGAATGGACGCTGTAATTAATTATGTCATTGTGGGGCTAACATAAATAAATGTAAAAATTAGAAAAAGAGATGGACAGGAAAGTTTAAGTGATGAACCCTCGTTACTGGAGGTTGATGTCTCCATGCAAGATCATCCTATTCTGGCTCTCCATTACACTCTTCCATTCTTCAAAACGAATTTATCTTGATATCTATTCTTCAAATGTAGGTTTTTCTGGATAAATCATCCGTTCATGTGAGGTAAAATTTTCAATTCATTATAAATAAGTACTTTAACATGAGTTTAAATATAGTTTCAGGAATTATATTAACCTTGGCCCCTATGGATTGACGCATCATCTTTCGAATAGATTCAAATCCATTACTGTGAATTCAAGTATCTCCTTCCACCAGTTTATAGTCAAAATATTCCATCCAATTGTGTATCCATCTATGCTGCATTGCTAATGTCATTTTTACTCCTGATTCAACATTTTACAGTTTGTTTTGTTGTGGAATTTACCCATCATTTAAGAAGTCAATCGATGGGGTTCATATAAGAAAGTTGAAGCTACTTCCTTATATCAATTCATTTTACAACAGATTTAAAGCATCTTAATAACTTGAAATTTCACACTTCAATTTTGTAATATTGTGCATATCTTGTATATAGAAACATTTATTCCAAATTGGATTGAAATCTGAGGTGAAAGGTGTCAAAACTTAATTTATAATAGCTAGTTGCATTAAGAATTTAAGGAGATGTATAATAAACATCTGTAAAAGTCTCTTTGTTTCGAACATCAACTTTATATTACGATTTAAAGAAAAATCAATCATTTATGTTGACTTTTCTTTGAGATATATTGGACAATGATCCATTTTGAGGTGTGAAAGTAACTTTTTGGAAGAGTCTTCTTTTGTAATGTATGTATAATGTGACTTTTTCATTGTTTTTGACGTAACTTATGTAATTGGAATTATTATTTTTTGCTTTTAATTAATAGAATATATGATTCGTTCTTAGTTCGAACAGGGCTTCAAGGAACCCGTCTCATAACTTATTGACTTATTTATTTATTTATTTTTGAATTATGAGTCATAACAATAATAAGTGTGACACATTGTTATTACTTCATAGATTCAAAATATCTTCATTAATTAATGTAGATTTAAATTATCATTTAAGGATCAAGATATGAGAGCTATCCTAGAACGACCATCCTAATGAAGATGTCCTTGAGCTGCTGCTGCTGGAGAACCTCTTCAAAGGGATTCCTCTTTTCCTTGGACCAAGGACCAACTTCAAGATCCAAGACGACTCAAAGAGGGGCGAATGGAAAAGGAGCTTCTCAAAGCATTCTCCTTGAATAAGTTTGAGTCTTACGAATTCAAAGGGACTTCTATTTAACCCGAGTCAAGACCCTCTTTGGCCTCCTAAGGAAAGGTCCCAAGGTCGACTTCGTGAAAGTAGCATTTGTTATGGGCCTACATTCACATGCAAGTGCTCAAATTCAGGCGGCACCAAAAGCGTTTGGCATAGCCAGAGGGCTTCATACGAATCTTCGTCCAAAGCTAAAAAAACCCTCAATGAATTGTGATTGTTCAAAAGGTTTGGATAACAGGTCCTTGGGAAATAATAATTGAAGGGTTTTAACTGTGGCAATAGCAAAGGGGTGTTGTCAGCAAGTAAACCACGGAAGGCAATCCTTTGATGAATAAAACAAAACGATCCAGTTAAAGGCTTATGCAACGTGTGGCGAGAAAGTGAATCGCTTTTGTGGTGTGAAGCAGCTCGACTGCATACAAAGCTGTCTTGGTGGGGTTGAGACAGATGAGGATGGAGCTCGCATCAATATTGCATTCTTATGTTTTGTTCTTAAATCAATGGATTTGCTGAGTATTTATATTAAAACTTGATTAAGTCTTTGGACATCCGAAATCCGTAAGCCATTTTCAAAACTCGTTTTTGTGCATGAGGATCTGTTGTCAAGTGTTCTTCAAATGTTGGTCTTCCCGGATAAAGCATCTGTAAATATGAGTTAAAACTTTATATTCATCATAAATAAGTTTGCTAACTTCAAGCGTCTAGGGATTGACTCATCATCTTTTTCTGACAAAATTCACATTTCTCAACCATTATTAAGCAATCTTTCAATGAACACACTAAGTATACCCTTCAATAACGAATTGTGAGTTATAATTCTAAATTGATTTAAAAGGAATGAGTTTATTTTTCAGATTTAAAATACTTGAAAACAAGATTTACCTAAATTGATTACCATGTCTATCCGACTATTAATACAAAATAATCCAACACATGAATTCGGAAGACCAAAGTGAAGAAATATTTGCTTATTCAATATATTATCCATTCTCGATATATGATGATACAGGCCATGAGATACTTAAATTAGATGACTATTCTCATTATTATGAGTCGTTACTCAGGCACATCAAGGTAAGAGAAAGTGTTATTAAATAAGTATAAGTGTGTTTCACATATCTATTGCATCATTGAATTAGATTTCTACTTATATCAATTACTATGGATCTCAAGCATCTCCAGGCCTCTTTGAACGAGTATCAATGCTTCATTGTTAAAAGATGAAAAACAATTAGCCTTTATATCAACGGGGGTTATAAAATGAAGCTGCTGTTACTTCCTTATATCAATTTGTGTTAAAATGGATTCCAAGTATATCTGGGCCAATTTAAATATAACCAAGTGTCTCTGTTGGAAGAGCAATCTCCTCGATATAACTTACAATCCAACCATTCCTTTTCTGTGAGTATTTTATTCATGTTTCTATACCTTTGGGATTATAATTCGCATTTTGTTATTTTAGATATTATTTTGTTGTAAAAAGCCTGAATCATCGTTGAAGAAATTATTGAGATCTACATAAGGAGGCACCTACTCATCGTAATTTCATGTTGTTATGACTGTTAAGCATCTCCAGGTCTAAGCTTGTATATGAAGATAATCAAGCACCCCCATTTGAAGATAATTCCCCTCGTTGTATTTTACAATCCAATTTCTGTTTCTGTGTCAATCTATGTTTTCCTTTATATTATAGATATAGATTTTAGGCTTGCTAAGATCTGATTATTTCCCCGATGAGGAATTTCCCGTCATGAACACCTCTCTTGATGTAATGTTTTGATTCAGGACCTGGAATATGAATGCTAGCCTCATCGTGGAAACGATCATATCTATCAATTCTTTCGGAATTCTGTTTCGAAGTAGTTGCTCAATTATGAATTCATGAGACAAGGAATCAAAAACTCTTTTAAAGACAATCAGCAAGGTGACAGACTCATAATTCAAACTCATTGTATTTGATATTGTATTTTGAATACATCTTGGGATATCCTCCGCGAGACCTAAAATCATGCCATCTCATCACTATGATTTTCTATGGCACCCAGTCTAACATGACTCTTTCGTATTTTCTTCTAGCTATGTAAAAGTGTATGTTGTTTATATTAATTTACAATATGAAGTGTTTTTTCATCATTTTCTCTATTCATCTTAATGTATCCCTGTACCTATTGTATTCTTTATCTTTTTTAAATGCAAATAACTTATTTCAATTTGATTTTATGAATAAAGCTTTTCAAATTATAATTTAAGTATTAAAATGTTATTTCAAATAGTATAATTTGTTAGTAAAGATTAAGCAAAATTTAACAAAAACTCGTTACTTCTATAGATTAATTATCCAAACACTTTCTTTCTGCCATTTATATTATGTGGTATTTTCTGATTTTTATATTTTCTTTGACAAAAAAATAACACATATATACATTAAAAAGATATGTGTATATGGGGTTCCCCCACCCCCTAAGAAAAAACAAAAAACTACAACAACGATAACATACCCTTATGTAGATATATGCAGTCATTTAGTTCAGTCCGAACCGAAGGCAAGCCGGAAGTCACATTTTAATAAGACATAAGTGCAACTTGAGTCCAAGTTACAACTGAGTTTAAGGCATTCATAATGTTACGATATAATTAAATTGTATTCTAAGATCCCTTCACTCTGAATGTTCAAAAAAATAAAAAACCACAATAACCAAATGCTTTTATTTTTAGATTTTTCATCATTTATATGATAATATGAAAGCTAGATTTGCAAATCCTTCAACTTTGAAGTGGCGAATAGATTCAGGTAATTTTTTTGAATGTGTTAATCATACTTTGAATGTTGAAATTAATAAAAAACTATGCATATTGGCACTTTTCATTTTCATCATTTGTATGATAATATAAACCGTAGAAATGGTTACTTGATTAGTGCCTAAACTTAGGTTGTCTATAGTATATACATTATACAAGTTATTTTATTGAATAAGTCCAACTGAATAGAATATCAAAATGCATATAATAGGCACTTTCTATGAACAATTCACTTAATAAACTAACAACAACAAATATCAAATCCAATTTTCCTCATATTTACACACTAAATGAAATCTAAATAAGACAGATGAAATGCTAGATAACAAGGGATCGAAATTGTAGGTCCTCATAACATAGAAGAGTCGAGCATTTTTTCATCATGAATACCATTAAAGGAAATTTATCAGAAAAGGTTGAATAATTATCTCAAATTTCAATTTGTCTTATTTTAAGTGAAAATGGATATTTACAATCCGATTTTCTGACTAGAAAACATAATTTTCTATGTCCGTTCTTACATCTCTCAACATTAAATTATTTGCCCAAGCTTTGAAATTATGTTCAAATTGAAGTTCAAGTTAGCTAATTTGGCTCATTTCCTAACTTGAACTTCAATTTAAGCCTCGACAAATACTCATATTGTGCATTAAAAAAATAATGATCTGCTAGTGCATTTAATGTAAATTCCAATTTTAGGTCCTCTTTTTGTCATTATAAAAAGTATTTTTTAATTTAGAGATGGTAATTTTGTCTATATAGTTTCACAAGGTTTTTTATTCCGAGGCACATTTCTGATTCAAGGTACTGCCGAACACTCAGGTCAATATTAATGCAACATCTTCTTTTGTAAAGACCCAAATGTGTCTCAAATGAGCTGCCATATCATTTTTCAAGTCATTAAATCTTATTTTTACACACCGGATGCACTCATTTCTACATTCTCTGTTAATGGCTAATGTGACATTTTGACATCAGTAATGTCCGGTATACACGGACTTATGGAAATAAAAATTCATGAACTAAGTTGTTGACGCGAAAAATGAATACATTTTTGTACAAAAATGTTCTCTAGCGTGTTACAGTAAAACTAAAATTTGTTTGTTCCGTTATAGGTAACACTGTAATTACTCAAATAATGGTCCAGTTTTTAACGAAATTCCTGATCATGAAATAAAAAAACATTACAAATAAATCTTTATTAAAAATAATCATTTTTATGTATTTATAAATCATAATAACCATTGTAAAAAAGGATATATATATATATATATATATAGTTATCAACATAAAATAATAATTACATTAATTTTACCAAAGTTATTTTATTCAAGTTAGCTTTTATTTGGGCAAGTGAGTCTACTGTAGCACCTTTGTTACAATGTGGTTTTACTTTTTGTATTTATACATCATAATACCAGTACAAAAAGCATAAATATATCGTTACCATCATAAAACAATAATTACATTAATTTCATTAAGCTATTAGATTAAAGCAAGTTATTATTTGGACAAGTAAGTCTGTTCTGATATACTTCTGTTACGAAGTGTATATAATTGAAGGTACTTAAGATCTGTTTGTCTAACACTGCTTCTTGCATTTGCTGCTGTCTGAGTGATGTCTTGTTATTTTCTTTGATAATTGGGAAATTATTTAATTTAGAACAGTATTTTTGTTCATGCACTACTGTATATGATTAATATTTTGTCTCAAAACTAAAGAGAACAGACTTTGTACTCCTCCCATGATAAAACTTATTACTTCTAGACATATCACATTCAGTTAATGGAATTTTACTATTTATTGGTATTAAATATGAACTAGATACGGTTAATGTCCCTGTTGGTTTTTTGAATATTTAAAGTTGTCTTTGATTTCAATACATCTGAAAATAGTGTATAAACATTTATGCAAGATCTGTGAAAGGCATATTTATCTTTATATATTTAACCAACTGAAAACGAGACAAAAGTCCCATGAAATATGTAGGTTCTATCCTAAAAATAAAATCTACTCAATGTCGAATATCAGATTTAAACGTATACAAAAGTTGTTACATTATTCATTGCTAATACTGTTTCAATTACTTAACAGATAATGCAATTTGCAATATATATCTGAACAATATGAAATAGTAATAATAAATAGGTACATGTAAAAATCAATTTATTTGACATTGATGATCATTGATAATTTTATGCATATTGAGTAGATATGATTTTACTCTATGTGAAAAAATCATTTGATGAGTAGTTTGTGGCCTTTAACAACAAGAAATATTCCTAGGGTCCTTAATGATTAAATCTTAATATCAATTATTAGATGTGCAAAGTCTTATTAATACTTTTTTCATTAATCTAGAAAAATTAAATCTTATAGAGATTTTAAACTACACATTTTAGTTTAAAATTACTTTCCTAGAAAAAGATCATTAGCTTACAACAAAGCATAGATATAAAAAAGCCCTAAATATAATAAAAATGATAACAAAACATCAATAAGATAGCATATAAAATAGTACAAGAAGAAAGAAATAAGTCTTAGCAAGGAGAAAATTGGGGGTAAAAAATTGTTTATTAATCAGATAATGACAACAAAAGAAAAAGAAAACTTGGCTGTATTGAGTAAACCAGAAATTTGTGGGAGTTTATAAGAAAAGGTTGCACGATTATTCATTATAAAATTTTCTTAAGTATTCAAATGAAAATAAATCCTTTTGCTATAGATATAATTTAAATTTTGGGTCGAGATAACAAGCTTTAAACAAATGTCGTGCAATTTTATTAAGACAGATTGAGCATTTGGGAGAAATAAGATTTATTTTCCATTACGGAAATTTGTAAGATGTACAGAGATAAATGAACATGACTCGTCTTTAAAGAATGATTTTCTTCACCAAATATCGTTAAAAATAATACAAGAAATTAGAAAGAGAAAAGGTGCGTCTTCATACGTCTTCAACGAAGTAAGGAAGTCGTGAGGTGTGAGCCGGTTAATCTCAGTGGTAGAGGAATGATTGTTAGGTGAGAATAGCACTGGCTACTGCGGTGTAGGCTAAGACGCACCAGATAGGTAAAAAAAGATGAAAAATATTCCTTCAAGAAATGAAATTGCACGTTAGCTCCTTTTCTTAAAAAGTAGAGGACGAAGCTTTGTCAGAAGTTGTAAAGGAAAATACGTTGATGATTGATGAATATGAAATAAAGTAAAAATACCCGTTGATGACAAAATTGATTATTTTATAACATAGAATTATAGTCATACATTATTTTAAATTATTTTCAAATGTCAATCTCATTTTAAAAAAAAGAGTAGACGTAGGAGAAAAAAAAAACGCCAAGGCAAGCTAGAAGCAGAAAAACTTGACTGAAATTGAATAAAGAGAAGATTAATACGGAAGGGATTTTTTTTTAAAAAAAAAGATAAATAAGTTAGATTCTAGATCGATAAGGAAACGTAGGAAATTTATCATCAATGTTTGAACGATTATTTCATATTTCAAAAAATTGATGAATTAATGTAATAGAATTATAGTACTCCTGTATTACTCGAAGGGAATTTGATATTTTTGCATTATTCCAGATATGAGCAAAGGGACACCTTCAGTAACTAATTGATTACTTTCCATTCTGGCAAATAAAAAATTGAAAGGAAGGAATTAATTGGATCGAACGTCATTTCCTCACAATATGTATAAAATATATTTTAATAACACCTGTTTGGAAAATTGCTACAAGTCAAATGCATACAATTGCTTCAAGAGAGAAAATATAATCGAAAATCTTTATAAACTTTAAACAAACTTTTTCTTCGGATATTCTTACTTTGCATATCCAAAGTATGGTAAAATGTGCAAAGCATAATAACATCGAACAAAGTCATTTTTTTTTTTTGTATAGGTTAAGAATATTATAAATACATTGCTCCACGGCAAACCATCTTATTCGACAATCATGATTGTAATTAATAACTCACAACTTTAATAAATAAATAAATTTTTATATGTTTTAAAGTCGACTAGTCTTAATGATAAATATTCAGAGATTTTACATATCAGACAATAATGATTAACATTGTATTGCAGACTAATTTAAAAAAATATTTATCATCAATAATTTAAATATAACGTTGTCATTTTACTTAAGTGATTTAAGTATATATAAAAATTTAAAAAGTTTTTGAGTTAAAAAGAGGTTTTGTGAGTACAGAAACATGAAAAGCTCCGTTACTACATCGTATTTTCAATATGAAGAAGCTTATAATCTATTCCATTTTATTTTTATCAATGCAAAAAGTACATTTTTACATTTTCCAATCCTTTATAAAGTCCAAAAAATTGTCAAAAATGGGCAAATGTCCAGGAAATCACATATTTATATGAGACAATAACACTATGTAATAGCATTTTTGCCCATTTTAAGGTTTTTAGAATAATAAAATTTTCTTAGATAAAAGTACATATTAGTGGATCATTGTCTCCAATACATTGAATTTATTCATTGATAATAATGTACTAAATGAAATAATTAAACTATTTATTTATTTAAAATATACTAAAGTTTATTACACAATTCTTCATTTTAATAACTATATACAAATGATACTGTCATAATTATTATAACAAATTCAGTCAAAATTAAATATTTTTAATCTCTTAAATATTTATATATATATATATATATACATATATAATAGAATAATATTTCATTATAACTATAAAAATTACAAATATAGACTGAAAAGTGATTCAGAAAGGGAATGTGACTCCAAATTAAGTTTTTATAAGGAAACCAAAAAAATAACTAAAATTGATTATATATTGAATTTGATAATATGATGATAATTTTTGTTAGTTGAAATGGATATTATGATAATTTTGAATATAGAAGAAATATCTAACTAAATATACTTGTTGGTTATGACAACTACTGCCTCCAATGTTAGATACGGATACGACTGTAATGAGAGTAAGGTTGGTTTACATCTGTCTTTATTATTCTCCCTTTCAGACTTTATATAGTTACAATTTCTAAGCAGTACATAGTTACAAATGGTTACGAGCACATGTGCGTGTCCTTGAATATAGTCGTTTATCACATTATCAATTATCATTTGTCAATGCCACATTGACAAATCTTAAATATGTATCGATCTTTGGAAGTGGAGATTGGTAAGTAGAATGTTTCACAATGATTTATTGTCATTGACTTGAGGTACAGACACAAAGTAGTTGTAATCTTATACAATAAATATCAATTATAATAAAAATGCTATTACATAGTGTTATTGTCTCATATACATATTGTACTTAGTATTTTATATACTCAGAGCTGTAGTACTTGAGTCTCACTCAGATTTGAGTTATTTTTTATCAACTAGGTACATGTCAAGCCTTGAGTCTTTATTAATATTTTATCTTCTCTCTGAACTCCCCATGACTCCTTATTGTGACGGCCGAGAATAAGAATCGGATGGGATGAGATGGAAGTGATGCCGATGAGGCCATCACAATACTCTCAAGAACTCGAGCATTAGCTTCCAATCAAGAGCTTCAAGCCAAGTGGGGGAAGGCCCTTTGAGTGCCCTTCCAATATCAAAAGTTGAGAAATTAAACCATAGAGCATTTAGACAATAACAAAGAACTCATTGCACAGAACACAAACTCGAGGTTGAGATGGAAGAAGAGGCACAAAGAGCGCAAGAGGTATATGAGGATTGACTCTTTTCAAGTCATCCAAAAGAGCAGCAATATTATATATTATAAAAATACCTTTAATAAGATAACTTTGGTAAAATTAATGTAATTATTGTTTTAAGTTGGTAAATATATATATATATTTATGCTTTTTACAATGGTTATTACGATTTCTAAATATATAAAGATGATTATTTTTTAATAAAGGTTCATTTGTAATGTTTTTTTATTTCATGATCAGGAATTTCGTTAAAAACTGGACCATTATTTGAGTAATTACAGTGTTACCTATAACTGAACAAACAAGTTTTAGTTTTACAAAAAATACGCTGGAAAACGTTTTTGTACAAAAATGTATTAGTTTTTGCGCAACATCTTAGTTCATGAATTTTTATTTCTAGAAGTCTGAGTATATTGGACATTACTGGTGTCCAAATGTCACATTAGTAATTAACTGAGATGTAAAAATGAGATTCTCCCATTGATGACATGAAAAATGATATGGCAACTCATCTGAGGCACGTTATCGTTTTTACAAAAGAAGATTCGTCATTAATATTGACCTAAGTGTTCAGCAGTACCTTGAGTCAGAAATGTGCCTCCGAATGAAAAACATTGTGAAACTACACAAAATTACCATCTATAAATTTAAAAAAAATACTTTTTATGATGACAAAAAGAGAAATCAATAGAAATTATTGCTGAAAACATTATTGTTCAATTAAAACACGTTTCCTATGAAGTAATTTGCATGTGCTCTGGCTACATAAGTCATTCATACTGTAAAATTGTTAGATGTAAGTCTTGTAAAGACTTATTTCCATATACAGAAAAAAGGATTGATTTAAGCTTAAATTCAGATGATTTGCAAAGATATGAAATGAAATCCCTTATAAACCAAATTGATGGAGGAGGACTTACTCGTCCATCAAATATATTTTACTTAGAGTGTACATTTACGTATGCTATATTCGCTAAAAATAAAAACAAAGAGATTTGTCTTAGAGAAAATTTTAACTTCATCAAAAAAAGTCAAAAATAATATTTTCATCTGCAATTTTAACACTATTTAATAACAGCCTTCCCGTCTCGAAATTATTGATGCTGAGTGTGATAAATATTATCGATTTGATCTATTTATACTTCTTATTGCCCGTCAAATTTTCAATTGTGTGGTCAAAAATCTAGTTTCAGAAGTTAATGATAAAATTCACGAAAATAAAAAACGTACTCCATATTTTACACTAATATTATTTTTATTTTAATGTCTTTGATTTATTTTCCTTTTGTACAAATAAGGGTTGCATAACTGAATATGTAAAAATGTTGAACGTGCGTGACAATGATTGACAGTATTATTTGTGAGAAGAGCCGTAGAAATTAGGAAGCACAAGAAACATTTATTTCTCAACGAAAGCTATTTATGTTTGAAAAATGTTCCTTAAATAGTGCAATTTGTCCATCTTCTTTAAATCTAGATTCATACGAAAACATAAATCATACACGCATTCATTTTATTTTTTAAATCTTTTTCATCTTTTAATACTTATGAACTAAAACGTAATTTTGTGTGTGAATGGATTATAATGATCTAAATTATATTGGAATTATTTGTTTGAGTATCACAAACTCCAAATTTATATTTTTGGTGTATATCTATTCAATATACTCTCCTTTAGTTTAAATGTGAAATTTTGAAACTTCATCAATGATCTTCGACAATAAAAATCACTTGTTTGAATATTTATCGCATCTGTTGATAGAAGCAAAAAAAAGAATATATTCGATGATTCATATTTCATACATATTCATGTTTTTAATAACAAGGAACTTATTATTTTATTCTATTTTTATTGACAATGCATTTCATCTACATATAATTATTTTGTTGGGACAAAAGGTACTTTATACTATTGGAAAACAAGTGTAAAAACATGCCAGAAAGAAAAAAAAAATTGTATAAATGTTCATGATTAAAGAGTTTAAAGCGTCATTAATGAGTAAACATGACAAAATCTTTGATAGCAATTTTATTCCTCCAAATTTTCTTTACAATTTGTTTGAGTGAAGAAAGTGTTTCCGACGAGGACAGCTGTAGAATATTGGTGGATGATCATGACAGAGCCGCTATGTATTCAAGGAACTTTATTGGAGGAAAAAAGCAACCGATGGCTCAATGGAATTGTTCCATACACAATCAGTTCAAGTTTTTCTGCAAGTGATAGACAAGTCATCCTGAATTCTATTCAGCACATCTCAGAACGAACATGCGTAAAATTTGTTCCAATAGAAAATCAAAATAATTATATGGATATCTATACTGGCGAAAGAGGATGCTTTGCTAATCTTGGTTACAATAGTCGGAGATCCAGAAGTGTCGTGCACTTACAAAGCCCTGGTTGTGTGGTATTATCACTATACAATAGTTTCATGAAGAAATAACTATATTAACACTCTGTTATTAATTTAACTTATAGAGATTGGGCACTGCTGTTCATGAATTTCTCCACATCCTTGGATTTGCTCATGAACAAACGAGACCTGATCGAGATGAATATGTTACAATTAACTGGTCCAATATTCAAAATGGAACCTATAGAAACTTTTGACGAGCTTTCGGAGAGAATGAAGCTGCTACAGCTCCATACTGTGGAAGAGTAGGCATTGATCAATACGACAATTGTTATGCTGGATTTAGAGCTTCAATCTTTGGAGTAGCTTATGATTATGGATCTGTTATGCACTACGGACTTAGATTGTGAGTTTTTTTAAAAAAACTTTGATGTTTGATAGCATTCATTGGTAATTTAATTCTTATAGCTTTACAAATAATGGCCAAAAACACAATAACATTGAAAAAAGCAACAAGTGTCCGCCCTCCTAAAAGAAGTGGAATGAGTAATTTGGATGTTCATAAAACCAATGCAGCCTATGAATGTCAGGGTGCTGTCACAACCCCAGCCCCTACCACAACCACAGCTCCAGCACCAACTTCTAAACGTAAGGACTATTTACTCAACTTTAGAAATAATTTTAATGAAATCTCCTTCTTGTTGTAGCCTGTGTTGACGTATTTAGAGGATGTAACTACTACAAATTTTATTGTGGAAGGCATTGGTTCTTTAACAGATATTGTAAAAAGACATGTTTCAACTGCGGTATGTTTTTCATTTTATTTTTCAATTATTACTATACTAAAAACGTTTGTTTTTTTTGAGAACATAATCTTGGTGATGAGAGCTGCTCCAAACTTACGAATTTTTGCAGATGTAGGTTTATCCGAAACTTTTGTAAAAAATCATGTAAAAAGTGTTAACTTTAATTAAATTTATCTTTGTTTTTATATTTGAGTAATAATTAAAATAGCATTATTAGATCTTTCATATTCATTTACTATGGCTACTGTTGTGTTAATATTATAATTTATTTATAATCAGGTTTGAACCATATATGAATGTGTTTCTAAGATCTAGGGATTTACTCTTTACGTGAAATTGTTTTACGTCAAAAAAAAAGTTCTACACAATTCCAAAAATATTCTACTTGTTCATTAATTTTATTGGATTTGTCATGGGATAAAATTCATTTTGCTTTGAAATTTTATAATCTTTATCATAGATAGTATACTCAAAAATATTTCTTCAAATATGCACAGTTATCTATTCTTTTTTAAATTTCCGATGACTTCTCTCTACCAACAGTATACACATAATTAATTGCATGCATTCTTTTTGTTTCATGTTCTTTCCAAATATTGTGAAGTGATGAAATAAAATGTACCATGAGGTTCTGCAAAATTAAAAAAAAAAGTTTATCAAATATAATACAATATATTTTTTTATATCATCGGGGAAATTTAAGCGATATGGAAAGAACGCTGCTCACCTGTCCTGAAAATCTCGGGATTAGAATCATTTTTTAATGTAATATCAACAAATATCTACTATACCTTTTCAAGTTCAATATGGGAATAAATGATAAAGAACAATATTCATGAAATTTAACGTAATAATAAATTTATTTGAATCTCATGTCAACAAAATTGATCACATCTATTTACAAAACGATTCTTGAAGCTAGCAATACCATTATTACAAATCATTGGGGTAATTTCATTTATTCCTTCTTCAACTCATTGTTCAAGAGCTCTTGATATTTGCTCCGAAATACTTAAATCATTACTTTCAGCATTTAAAGTATTCTCAATTTTTCTAGCTAATTTTTTTTTTTCATAAAGGCTTTCAATATTGACCAAAAATGCTACATTGGATTAAGCAAGGGGCTGTAAGGCCCAAGTCTTAAAATTTTGTGTTTTGAAATCTCTTCTTCATTCAAAACATCTTCAATGATGGAGTGGGCTGGAGCAAACTCAATAACAAGTACTACTGGCCCTCCTTATAGTATCATCCTTTGGTTTTCTTAAGCATTCACGCACCCACTCCATTGCTGTATCCTTTTTGAAACTTCCTCGTTTCACCTCATGATGATTTATTTTATATTGAACATGCTTATTCCCATATTGAACTTGAGAAGGGTATAGAATATTTATTTATCTCTAACCTAGCAAGTAATTTATTTTCCATTTTTTTACCAATGTACTTCTGAGATAATAAATGTCCTTGACAAAAAATTCGTCAAATATTATACATAAAAAGACGATAAAGACATATACATATATAGACTGGGTTGTATTTGTTTTTACCATGTTAAACAAAGCTTTTATTTATTCCTTTGATACATTTGTACATTATTGCAGCATTGATTTGAGAAAATATTGCTAACCAATCAGAAAGAGATGACTCTGACTGTGATTAGCCAGCAATTCAAAAAGATGACGTTTGTATCTATTTTAAGTACCTTTATCATCATAAGTGAATTGAAAATATCATCTCTTTGTATTTGCACTTTAATATTTACAAGTGAAAGCTCCTCAATTGATGACCGATTTTTATTTTTTCAGGTTACCTACGTATCTTCATTCGGCAAAAATTATAATTATACCTTGAGAAACAAAGTACATACATGAAATTGGATATTATTTTTGTAATAGATGGTTCAACTGGAAATAAGTTGAAATTGCAGAGTAATCTTGTAGAAATAATTGCAACTCCTTTCAAATGGAAAATTAATTTTTAGAGGTTTTTTTAAATACCTTATTTTACACTCTATGAGTCACACATTTTTAAAAATAATTTTGGTTACTCTGATATATATTTAGATGCAACTTAAGTATGAAGTTATAAGTATGCATTCTTCTAAGCAGATTTTGTATATGTTTAATTATTTATGGTACCCATTTAACACATTTTAACACATGTTTTCTGAAAACACATTATTTTGTGTTCTCTTTTTGGATTATAATTATTATAATCGTTAACTTGAAGTCGGCATGAAAAAGATTTGTAGTAAGTGAAAAGCTTGTAAAAGACCGGTGAAAATTGGAGGAAGCAATTAAAGCCATGAAAAGCTAATCGTGGACTTAAAGCCAGGTAGTCAGATTTGGACGAACAGGTTGTTATAAGTGTCCATCAGCAACAGTTTTATTATTCCTGTGGTTTTCACGAAGAAAAGGGGGGGAAGGAGAAACATTAATATATTGACGGCAGGGCATGAAAAGTCATATTTACAGATGTATTTGCATTTTCTGGTGATGCAAAAAATTTTGCTCCAATAGTTATTTTCAAAAAGGACAATAAAAAAAATCAACTTCAACAGTCATTGCATCCAATCAAAAGGGTTGTTTGGATGAATTAATGATGGGTTTTTGGTCATCCAAGTCCTTTAAAAGTCGTCTAGTTAGTTTTTTCTAATCCAAAAAGACCCAGCTAGTTTTAGATGGAATGAGAGCACACCTCACTCCAAGGTTCAAGGATTTATTTAAAAAAAAATATAGCTCACTTCCTATTGTTACACCTGATGGATGAACAAAAATATTACATCCTTTTCGATATATCTGTAAATAGAAGCTGTGAAGCATCCTTGCGGCAAATATGGAACAATAGGATTTGGAATGTGAGTTTAGCTTTACTCCAAATGGAAGGATGTGTCATGCATACCTCCAAAAAGTAGTTGATTTGATCTCTGAAGCATGGAATTCATTAAAGAAAGAAAACAGTCGAGACAAGAGGATAAAATAGAGAACAATTCAATTTCTGAGTTTGCGGAGTTATTAATCCGGTAATTTTAAAGCTGAAGAATTCAAGGGTTTTGAAGATTAGTCTGGGATAATTTAATGAACGTCTGTATATTTTGATGAAAATATTATTTATTTGATGAAACTTATACTCCAGTTAGACTCTAATACAACAATTTTTTTCTTATTCATATGTTTAGTCTATTGCGACTAATACTTAGGTGCAACTTATTCTCCGAAAAATACGGTAGTTATATAATAAACGAGAATAAAAATTGTACACATTCAATTAATGAAGTCAAAATTGATTTGTTTGCAGAACAACTGAGTAATGTGAGGGGATTTATTGTGAAGGGATCTTATAAGAGCTAAGTATTAATCTAAAGTGAACAAGTGTAAGTAAGGTCATTCATAATATCTTCAGAACATTTGATTGAATTTAATCGATTCTGAGAAGTAAATCTTTCAATAAACAGCCTACATTAATTGAACTCCTATTTATCTATATATTTAACAGCTATAAAAGATAATAACGATAGTAATACATGTGTTTTATTTTTTTTGAAAGATCTGGTTGAAGACAAGTAGGTAATTATTTTTGTCTTCTTTTTTAATTTGTTGAACAAAGCTTTGTATTAAATCATTTGATACAAGTCATATTAGATCCTTCCTCACTTTATATCATAATACATTATTAATAAACTAAATAATATGTATAAATACTTATAACCAATGAGAAATAGATCCTTCAGATTGAGTATAGTCTGATGGGCCAAAAATAAATCTTTTAAACAAAGACACTTTAGTAGACTTTTACCTTTTAATTTTAGGAGAATATCTCTCCAACATGATGACGAAATACAAACGGTACATGAGCACCCTTAAGTTGTGTCTGAATTGCACTACGTGCTACTGTCATATGTTCAGTGTTGTGTAATCTATAACTTTTGCGATGTGACTGTTGATGTAATTATTTGTTTTTTATTTTGTCAAAATTACTAAATAAGCTGTTATTAAAAGATCCCATTTTTGCTAATTATTATAGATAAATATGATAAATGAGTGTTATATTTTTGCTGAGGGCTTTGATTAATTGATATTGAAAATTGAATTAAAAGACTAAAAGACTCCAATTAAAAATTTATTCATGTGCTAGCTTGAATTAAAGGGGATCTATGTATATTTTACTTTCAAGTACCTTCAATATCTTCTGGTAATACAAGTCATAGAAATAGTTTCAAAAAAAGTATACATATGAGAAAAAGTCCCACATTTCAATTCCAAAGCCAACTATCGTACGTCATTATAGCATGTATATGGAAAGAATGAACCAATGGATCACCGATTACAGGAACCGAATGAGACAGAAGAAATAGTGATGGCCAATTTTCATATGTTTTATTAATGTAGTCGTTGTAAGTGCAAATTGTCCTCAAAACACCACAACTTGACTTTAGACGAACCCTGGTCATTAGATTTCTAAAAAAAATATGAAACAAAGTCCAACCATGGTCAAGTATCTGCTCCACCAATGGAAGGAGTGCGGTATAATGGATATAATTATTGATTACAAAAATGTCAACTTAAAAAATGTTGTAACTGTGAGGGCAAGGCTTCATTTTGTTGTTCAAAATGTAATGTTGGACTTCATCCACGATGTCATGAAGAGTACCACCATAAAGAATAACCGACTGACTTAATATTCTTTTTGTTTGAAATATTTTGCTAAAATAATATTGTATAAAAAAGGGAAATATACATATATATGTATATAAATAGTACAAAAATTGGACGATCTACAAGTTGGGAAGTATAAGAGATAAAAAATTGATATTTTGTGTGCGTCTTAATTACGGTGTAAATAGTAATGCTGTAAAAATCAGTGTTTTTAATCAAAGGAATAGCATAATGCTCTAATGGGTTAAACCTTTTTTCTCCATTTTTGGATCTTTTTTTCTCTTCTTTTTAACAGCTTTTGGTTTCTTTTAGCCCCTTTTGATTTGAACGCATCTCTTGAGGTTTTTTTAATATTTTATTTCTTTGCTTGTATCACGTCGAGCTTTTTTGTACACTCGCAACCTCGTTTTACAAAAGGGAAAGGAAAATTTTAGAAAAACAACTGGTAGCTACACATCTGTAATTTCCTTGTTGCCAACTTTTTAATATTGGGAAGAGTTATTATTAAGATATACTATACATTTATAAATTCTATCAATATACAAATCAATCGTTAATACTTGTATACCAAAAATTCAAAAAAAGGGCGCGCAATTTAATATATTTTTTATATCTCAAAATCAGAAATAATAATGATACCCTTTTTGAGTTCATAATACGTTGGATCAGCTGCTTTAAATCAAAAGAGTCAAATGGTGAAAATCAGCTGAAGTGAGAATACATAGTGTTTTTGTTTATCCCAAAAAGCTCGTCGTGTATGTGTTTTTATTCCCTTTGATTTATTTTCCGTATCCCTCACATTTACGTTTGAGACTTAATCTTATTAATCTTATCCGTCACAACATTTACACTTGAGGCTTATTCTTACTTTGAGTTGAAATTATTTCTTCTAATTTGAGTTTCTATATCTATATATATATATATTACATGTATGTATAGTTTAAGCATATATTTCGTATCAAATTCATTAAAAGTTTTGATCACATTTTATTATATTGTTTCAATCTAGTAATGAATAAAAAATATGTATTGATTTAAAGCGTTTATGCATACTGGAGTAATTTTAGAGTCAAACTTAGCTTCTTTGCCGGAGGAAAAGGGCTCAAGGAATTGATTTGATTGCACTTCTTGAATGTACATACTGCCCATTTTTAAGGCTTCCAGTCGAAAGGAATACAAGAACTTAGGTTAAAAAAGTAAATACAATGCTAACAAAAAATGGATACAGTCCAAGTCCTCGTAACAATTCTTAGTATTTTAAACTGTATTTTGAGCCCAATATTTTTAAAGACTTGATACAAAAACCTAAAAACAAGTATTTTTTCCTTTGATTTAGTTAAATACTTTCAATGTATTTTCGAATTGTACTTATCTAAAATGGATCTACATTTCAATTTTCAACAAGATTGGTCCATTAGTTCAAAAAATATAACAATTTATATTTTTTTTAAATGTTTTCTCAATAAGAAGATACATTGATTTTTATTAAGAAAGTCAAAATTATTAAATACATAAGTCAATACATACTAGGATTATTATAAAATGAATTATAAAAAGTAAGAATAAAATCCATATCTGTCAAAAAGGACAGGCAATATATTATTAAATATATCAATTAAATAATACATACACAGTACTGAGAGTTACTATATTATTCAAATAAAAGTAATTGGAAGGCAACAATCAAATTCAGTTAGTCAGTACTATTATGTACATGTGCTCTTCTGCTTAATGATAAAGCAGGAGTCAGCTACAACAATGCCGAATAATCAACGCTTATAGAAAAAATACAGGATTGATAGGTACTTCCTTAAGAAATTCCTTTCAATAACACCAATCACAACATGTTTTATCGTCCATACGGCACCTCAAATTCTTGATATCGACACAGTAATCCTGTTATTTATTGATGAAATTATGAGATGTTTGAATAATTTGAATAAATACTTGACAGGATATACAAACGGCATAGAGCCATAGAAAAGGTCCTCATCTATTTATATATTTACTATTTTTCAAAAAGGGAATCAATGAACTCACCACTCCTGGTTTGAGGGTTAGATATTATGTTGTGTAGGATTTCGGATAGATTTAGAATTTGCTCTCTGTACTTTTTATAGTGACCGACAGAGTTCTTATCCGATGAGAGTTTTCTTTCTTTTCTTTTTCAAGGTGCCATTTGGAAATATATATATATATATATATATATATATATATATAATAAAAAATCACACTTAATAATGTCTTTCCAATTTTTAATCCATGTTCTCACAAAACCTCTTTTTAACTCAAAAACTATAGTAATATATTTATATTACCTATATTTAAATCACTTTGTAGGACACAAAACCAATCGCTTTTTAGTCAACATGAAATAAAAAAATGATATTGTAATGTAAAGTAAAAAATGACAACGTTATATTTAAACTAGTAATGTTAAATATTTTTTAAATTAGTATGCAATACAAAGTTAATCATTATTGTCTTATATCTAAAACGTAAGAATATTTCTCATTAAGACTAGTCGACTTTAAAACATATATAAAATTTATTTATTTGTTGATGTAGTGAGTGATGAATTACAATTTACAATCACGATTGCCGTGTGGCAATGTATTCATAATATTCTAAAGCTATAGAAAAAAAAAGAAGAAGAAGACTTTTTTCGATATCATTATGTTTTTGCTCATTTTCCCATGTTTTGAAAATGGAAAGTAAGAATCACTGAAGAAAAAATTTGTTTCAAGTTGATTATAGAGGATTTCGATAATATTTTCTGAAAAACGGTGTTTTCTCTCTTGAAGCACATTGTGAGGAAATAAAGTTTGACTCAATTACTTCCTTCCTTTCAATGTTTTATTTGCCAGTATATTAAATGGAATAATAAAGGATGACTCTCATTCTACTACAATAATTCATCAATTTTTGCTTTAATTGTATTACCTTTGAGCCAAGTTTTTCTGTTTCTAGCTTGCCCTAGCATTTCTCTTCCTCCTACGTCTATTTTTTTTTTTTTAAATGGGATCTTTCAATATTGAATAAAATACGATTCTAATTATATCTTATAAATCAATTTTATCATCAACGGGTATTTTTATTTTATTTTGTATTCATCAATCATCAGCGTATTTTCCTTCACAACTTACCTACTTTTTAAGAAAAGGAGTTAATGTGCAATTTCGATTCTTGAAGACATAATTTTCATCTTTTTTTACCTCTCTGGTGTGTCTTAGCCTGCACTGTGGTAGCTTGTGCTATTCTCGCCTGAGCCACATTCTTCCACTTCAAAGATTAACCGGCTCACACCTCCCCACCTCCTTACTTCTTCCAAGACGCATATAGACGCACCTTTTCTCTTTCTAATTTGATTAACCGGCTCACATCTCCCCACCTCCTTACTTCATCGTCCATCGAAGACGTATTCATATAGACACACTTTTTCTCTTTCTAATTTCTTGTAGTATATTCATCGATATTTTGTGAAGAAAATCATTCTTTAAAGACGAGTCATGTTCATTTATCTCTGTACATCTTACAAATTTCCGTAATGGGAAATAAATCTTATTTCTCCCAAATGCTCAATCTGTCTAAATAAAATTGCATGACATTTGTTTAAAGCTTGTTATCTCGACCCAAAATTTAAATTATATCAATAGCGAAATGATTTATTTTCATTTGAATACTTTAGAAAAAAGAATTAGTCGTTTAAACTCCCTTATTAATTGATAAATTATCATTTATCAATAATCTTGGTTCTGCCCTCTTCCTTCAGATTTCTGGCCTAGTCAATACATACAATAAACAACAATTTATAACTTCTTCCAATTTTGTCCTTGCTAAGATTTTTCTTTCTTTCTTCTTGTGCTATTTTATATGCTTAATTTTTTCCCTTCTTATTATTATTACTTTTTTAGATGAAAAATACAAGCAATATACAAGCAACGCCATATTATTGTACATTAAGAAATTCAAAGAACAAAGGGAACTCCAAAACACCCAATAATTAATTAATGAAGGAGAATTAATATGTAATATTCTATGTAGAAATATATTTCAAAACAAATAATGAGGTAGGGGGTGGGAAGACGACTTTAGGAGCCGGTTCCTATTTTGAGGTATTAACAAACAAGCCCTGCGAACGGTAGCTTCCATCCTCCCCCATCCAGCTCCGCTAGGACGGCGAAGCTACGGTCCCTCTACTTTTTTTTTTCATTGTTTTGATGGCGTCCTCTCCCTGCAGCACTTACAGAAATAAAAGAAACACCAAGGAGAGTCAGGCGGTTTTGGCTGGTTAGGAAGCACCCAGAGGAAGGAAAAAAAGAGGAGTTGAAATTTCATAGGACATTTCCAAGATACGTATTATATATTTCATTGGAGACAATGATCCACAAAAACATTCATATGTACTTTTATTTAGGAAAATTTTATTATTCTTACATTTATTTATGTTTACTTGACCAAATTCATTTCTTCCTTTCAATATTTTTATTTGCCTGTATGGAAGGAAATCAATTAGTTGCTGAAAGTGTCCCTCAATTCAAAAATGTCAAATTCCCTTCGAATATTACAAGAGTACAATAATTCTATTACATTAATTCATTATTTTTAATTTGATCGAACTTTGAACTACTCGTTCGACCTTTGATGTTACATTTCCTACGTTTCAGAATAATTGAAAATAATATATGACCATAATTCTATTTTATAAATAAATCAATTTTGTCATCAACGGGTATTTTGACTTTATTTTATATTCATCAATCATCTCATCAACGTATTTTCCTTTACAACTTCTGACTCAGCTACTTTTTAAGAAAAGGAGTTAACGTGCGTAGTAGCCTGCACCGTGGTAGCTTGTGCTATTCTCGCCTGAGCCACATTCTTCCACTTCAGGGATTAACCGGCTCACACCTCCCCACCTCCTTACTTCATCGTCCATCGAAGACGTATATAGACACACTTTTTCTCTTTCTAATTTCTTGTATTATATTCAACGATATTCTGTGAAGAGAATTATTTATCAAAGATGATTAATTATCATTTATCTCTACAGCATAAAAATTTACTTCATGGAAAATAGATTTTATTCCTCTTAAATGCTCAATCTGTGTAAATAAAACTAGATGCATCGTTTCTATGTCCTATGTATTCAGAATTGTCAGAATTGTAACTCCGAATGAAAATTATTGAAATTATTGCTGAAGACATTGTTGCCCAATTAAAACAGAGAGCAAAGGCAGAGCTAAATGACATATATAATTTTAAATATATCTACTCCTGGACCTTCAGAGTGTAACACGTCGAGCTTTTTTGTTCACTCGCAACCTCGACTGACAAAAGGGGAAAAGAAAAATTTAGAAAAACATATGGTAGCTACCCTTCTGTATTTTTCTTGTTGCCAACTTGTTAATATATACTTGTAGTATATTCAAATTCAAAAAAAGGGCGCGCAATCCTTGATTCAATATATTTTTTATGCATCAAAATCAGAAATAATATTAATACCCATTTTGAGTTCATATTACGTAGGATCAGCTGCTTTAAATCAAAAGAGTCAAATGATGAAAATAATCAACTGAAGCTGGGAGAATAAAGTATAGTGTTTTTGTTTATCCCAAAAAGCTCGTCGTGTGAACTGTCAATTTGAAAATACAAACTTTGGCCTAAGATGACGTCATACAAACACTCTTTCACCCATCCCTTCAACTCTGAATAATATTGAAAACAAGGTTTTAGAGAGATGCCATTGAATCAAAAGTTGTAGATATTACTCTAATAGAATAAGATTTTTTTCAATTTTTAAAATCGGTTCATAAGTTTTGAATTTATGGCAACTTTTGCTAAATTTTCAAAATTTGTCCAACTCTAATATTAGAGTTCCAAAAAGTTTATGAAATCAAAAATCATAGAGCAATAATTGTTGAGTTCAGATCTGCTTTTAATTTAAAAATCAATTCGTTAGTAATTGCGATGGTGTTTTTTTCATGCTTTACAACCAGTGGTTGTTAATTTATTAATAATAACAGTAAGAAAGGAAAAAAATTATTCATTTAGGGAGTGTGAGATTACTAAGCAATGTGGACTTACATGAAGAGACCATGTTCTCCAATATAAGGATTCACCATTAATGTTCGAAAAGAGTTCCGATGGGCCCATTGCCATTCTCATTTTAAACCAGTATCTTGTAACTTTATAGAAATTGTATCTTAGGGTTTTTGCCCAAAAGTCTTCGCTTAACCTAAGACGTTTTAGCCATGACAAGTTTAATGATTTCCACAGGACCTCCGTGTTTGTCAATTAGACACCCCAGTTTTTGATGGATGCGTGGAGTCGCACTCCTGAAATGTAAGGTCTCTCTGTATTTCATTTGAATACTCGCCTCAGCTAATCAATTTGACTTCGTATTGAAGGTGAGAATGGGACGAATCTGAATAAGTGAATAGTTTTAAGAGGTATATTTGTATTCCAAACTCCAATCTTATCAAGTGGGTTGAGGTTGAATCTTTGAAATTGGGTTACTGGTGTTTTTCTGGGTATCTAAAATTTAGGTTTTACTATAACTCTATTAGAAATATTATTATTATTAGTAGTAAATAAGCAATTTATTGGTTATTTAGTCTATTATACCCATTTTATATTTCCTCTTTGGTATCATCAATCAAAGAAATAGTTAATATACTTTTGTATTTATATAACTATTATTAATCAAAAGATTTTTTGAACGTATAATAATTGGATTGAAGGGGATCGACCTTAATTTTAACGTGGGAAGTTTCAATAAAAAGTTGTGGGTAATCAATTAATTCTTATCACGATGGTCAAATAAGAGGGTTTAGCTCAGACAATATCCATAATTTAAAATAAATACGTGTAGTTTAGAGCACTAAACTCCTTAAAGGGAATAAATTTTAGAATAAAAATAATATACACCATTTATTACAAAAAAATTGAATGAGAACTACAGAAATTGTAAATATATATTTATTATATTTGCCGAGTGCAATGTATTTATATTATTTTAAACCTATGCAAAAAAGAAGGACTTTATTTGATATTATTATGTTTTTTCACTTTTTCCCATGTTTTTGGATATCCAGAGTAAGAATATCTAAATAAAAAATTTGTTTAAGGTTTGGTAATATTTTCAGAAAAACAGTGTTGCCTCTCCTGAAGCAATAATATATTTTTGACTAGAAGCAATTCGCCAAGCAAGTGGAATGGCCATAAAAAAATATTATTATAATCTTAATAAATAAAATTTGACCAAATTAATTAATTCCTTTCAATATTTAATTTGACAGTATGAATAATATTTACAATTGCTGAAGATGTCCCTTTGCTCATAACTGGTATAATTCAAAAATATCAAATTCCCTTCAAATAATAAAACATGGCTTTAATTCTATTACGATAATTCATCATTTTTGCATTAATTGTATTATATTGACATATGAAATTATTGCTCAACCTTTAATGTTGAATTTCCTTCATTTCCAGGTTATCACTTATCGATCTAAATTATTGTTGTTGTTTTTTTTAGATCATATCAATATATTTCACTCTTTTTACTATTTGTAACTTAGCATCTCAGCCAGGTTTTTCTGTTTCTAACTTTTGCTGGCGTTTTCTTTCCTCCTACGTCTACTTTTTTTTTAAAATGGGATCTTTGAAGTACAATAGCTAAAAATAAAAATAAAACCTCACGGCCTCCTTACTTCTTCGCATATATATATATAGGCACACATTTTCTCTTTCTAATTTCTTGTATTATTTTATTTATTATTAATTATTATATATTTCTTTTCATTAAATACATATTTTTTCATTTTTTTCTACTCGTATTCGTTTAACATATTATTACTTAATGATTAATTTTAAGATATCCTAATATGTTAATTTTAGAAAAAAAAATTATAAACTGATGCTATCATTTCATTTTTATTCATAATTATCACCAATTTATATATTTACGTGTGGTTGAACTGTGGACACACTAATGCACTACAAGTAATTGTTGATTCTGGCTTTAAAATAATTGCCTGATTCGACTTACTCTTGAACTGCAAATATTATAATTGATGTTTCAATGAGGCTATTTGAATATTCCTGTACATAAAAGGATTGGAATCGATAACTAATTTCAAAGGACAGATTCATCAATTTAAGCAAAAACTTAAATACCTTTTATGAGCATTTTTATTAGAAAACCCTTAAAAGAAGTTTAAATTGGATTTTTAAGTTGAAAATATGCAGCGAGTATATTTTTATTGGCTTCGAAACAATTTTGGAGGATATAAAATATGACTACATAATGGAATGATTGTTTGAAATACCCACGTGGCTTTGTTATTATAAAACAACAACGACAAAATACAATTGATGTATAATTGTACAAACGTCAAATTAAATTGCCAACAAGAATTTTTCATCAAAAATGATGCCATTTACCACAATGGGTTACGTGACTGAAGCTTGTGCCCCTCCAGATGTAATAAAACTTATTAGTTATTGGTTATTCCGTATAATAATATTATGTAGGAACTATTACGCCATTGATGAACTGTCAATTTGAAAATAAATACTTTGTTTACAAGTATTTTGGCACAATATGACGTCATACAAACACTCTTTTACCCATCCCTTCAACTCTGAATAATATTGAAAACAAAGTTTTAGAAAGATGTCATTGAACCAAAAGTTGTAGATATTACTTTAATAAAATAAGATTTTTTTCAATTTTTAAAATCGGTCCATAAGTTTTGAATTTATTACAACTTTTGCTAAATTTTCAAAGTTTGTCAAACTCTTTTAAGAGTTAATTTTTTTTTTATGAAATCAAAAATAATGAAACAATAATTTTTGAGTTTAGATATGCTTTTAATTTTAAAATCGATAGGTTGTTTCTTAAGTAATGATATAGCGATGATATTTTACAATCAGTGGTTGTTAATTTACTAGAAAGAACAGTAATTTCCTTTTTAAAGCTGAAAAATGAGACAAAACCAAACTTTACTTGATACACTTTACAATTTACTATTTGATGAGACAGAGGACAGTTGTAAAAGTCCCTTTTTTTCAAACTAACTATGAGTTTACATCATAACTATGTATTAAAAAAATATATCTGATTTTAAGATGTGAAAAACTTTTTGTAATGTTTATATAATGTGACTTTTTGATTGTTTTGGCTCTAACTTATACAATTAAAATTACTAATTTTTTACTTTTAGTTGATGACGTGATCAAATAAGAATAATAATAATAAATTAATTAATTAATAAATATGATTCGTTCTTAGTTTGAACAGGGTTTCTATGAACCCGTCTCATAATTTATTGACTTATTTATTTACTTTTTACTTATGACTCATAACAATAATTATGAGTGACACATTTGTTGTATCTGAGATTAAATATATAATAAGTCTAAAATAGTCAATGGAGATATTCCAGGATGAAGGGAAAATGCAAAGGGGTGTTGTTTGCGAGTGATGTTAAGGTGAAGATCAATTACGTTAGAAAGAGGAGAATGGAGCTTACATTTTAATTTACAGAGATATATAGTGTTAAGGGATTCATTCTTGCCTAGAGCTGTATATTGGATATATGATGATTGAGAAAATCTTAGAGAGTATGAGGAGCTGGACAGGTCTATTTAAAGACACTCCGTGTTGAGTCTAGCACTCAAACGAATGACTAAAATGAGGACAATTTAAGTGTATTGAGGAAGGAACAAAGAACAGCGATGCCTTCAGTTCAACAGTCGAATATATTCTGCACGTTATGAGAGACTCTTCAGTCTTTTCACCAAAGGTGACATCTTTCACAATAAACGTGTAGAGCGTTTAATGTGAAGGAGAGTAAGACAATCTCGAAACTTGTGCCGAATAGGATTGAGCGAACCCTGGCCCCTAATCATAATCAGTATGAGAGCCAGTATGAATAGCCTGATTCGATTTGCTCTTCAACTGTTCATATTATAATTTATGTTTCATGAGGGATTTTCGTTCTCTACTTTATTTATCAAATCTGAAGAGGCATCATCACTTTGGTCGCCCATTCTTCTCCTCCATAGCATTTATTCGTTTTAAAATTATATTCTTTTCCTGAGTGGCTAAAAAACGTTGAAAAGGGTCAATTCTTTGCCAAGAGGAACAATTTTACTATTTAAGTGCTTGATTTCATTTTATGTGAATCATCAGTAGATAAACTTTTGATGATGAATGCTATGAGACCCCTGTTTTGACTTATCGTAAATGAGTTGAAGGATGTGTAAAAAGTAGAAAAAAAGTCTCAAATACACTCAATGGACTTCATGATGCAAAATCTCAAGAGAAACATGGACAGTAATGTGTTTTGTAATGCAGTAGATAAAGCCTTGATGACGAATGTGATGGCATCTACTAGTATATGTAAAATTAAATTCAATTATATTATTAATAAATAAAAATTGTGCTTTGTTTTTCAGATAATATGGGAGATAATCACAAAGTACAGCCTCCATTAAGTGAGGAGATCAACTGAAATGAGCAAGGAAAATTCTTTTTCTTAAAAATAATCTGCAGCAGTACTGCTTTTCATTAAAATGTCTTTCAAGAGATAATTAAAACATTGAATGTATATATTATATTTTTCTTTTAAATAAAACTAAAAGTCTTGTGAATGTAAGGCTTTTAATTCATATTTATTATGTTTTATGTTAAAAAAATGATTAAGAATCCTCCGAACTCGTTCTTTTTTAGGGTTCATTATATCTTTGAATTAATTTTTACAAACACCCTCCTTGGCCATCCTCCAGGATAATTCAGAGACAACAATCTTCCCATCACTGACGAGTAATTCCAACAGCCGCTTTTTATCGGCAAATGGGAGGGCTTGTGTTTTCTAAAATAAAGAAAGAGAGTTAAATTTATTTTAATTGCTTGCTATTGAGCAAGTACTAAACACATTTGTGAGAACAAGGTGCCATGTTGATTATTTAATATCACGAATGGTTTCAATTGAGTGATTTACAAGTATTGAGAAGACTTATAATGTTACTTATAATTAAAAATAACCACTAATTTTAATGTTTTTTTCTTCTTTCCATGTGTGAATCTTCCAACACTTGAATATATTTTTGATATTTCTTTTTATAAAGTACATATTTTTTTAATTTTCCCCACTCATATTCGTATAACATTGTATTACCTAGTTTCCTTAATGATTAATCATAAGATACTATAATATGTTAATTTTAGGACTGAGGAAATTAGGAACAACAAAATTTGACTGCTCCCTAATAATTATATCAAATATATTCATGAAAATAAAAAGCGTACCCCCACTTAAGTAAAAACGAAGGAGGCAAAACACTTAAAAAATAAGACAATACAGACTGTCAATTTTTTGTGGCCCCAGCTAAAATAAAATCACTTTTTTATACTGTTTTCCTCGAATTCGTACATGCAAACTAAATAGGTCTTTTTTTTAAGTGTAACCACCGACAAGTATCTTAAGCGAGAGGCTTTTTTTAATTAGTATTACCGCTAATATTATTTTTATTTTAATATCTTTGATTTATTTGACTTTTGTACAAATATGGGGTGCAAAACTGAATATGTAAAAATATTGAACGTGCGTGACAATTATTGACAGTACCATTTGTGATAAGAACCATAGAAATAAAGTTGCACACGAAACATTTATCCCTCCATAAAAACTATTTATGATAGAAAAATGTTCCTTAAATAGTGCAATTTGTCCATCCAAGATTTTATTTTCAAGAAAAAACTTGACACATTTTACTTAGAAAATTTCAAACAACATAATCGCGCAATTCAAAAGTATTAGCTTAGCTAAGAGTTGTTAGACTTTATATGCATATCTCCATTTGACAAAAAATATCAATGACGCTATTCTTTCAGCAGAAAGACAATAAGATAAAGTATACAAGATACTTTTGTAGGAGAGGTAAAAAATCTAAGGAATTAATAGAATTATACCAACATAAACAAATGAATTATTTAACGTATATCGGAAAAGTCGATCAACAAGAAGATCATTAAATAAAATAAATACTGTGAAGATGCTTACTAGTCATAATGGAGGCATTATTAAGTTACGTGAAAATTAGTTTACTAAGGACTAGTAAATAAGAAAAAAGGTATTGTCATCTATATTTTTGATAACTGCCGTCTTCCTACACAACAGTGATTATAAAAAAAGCTCTTCAACGTTCGATGTAATGTCTAATTTGCTCGTTGCAGCATTTGAGTTGGTCATCAATGTACGACATTTCAATAGTTGTTTTTATTGATGAGGGCTATCAGCAAAACTGTTATTCCACCAACAATTTTTTGTGGAATTACAAATGCATTGAAGTGTTCGATTAGGTGCCTCATATGAAGTTTTATATGACATTGTACATTCATCCCAAACCTGGAAATTCACTATTGAAAAATACTGCTTCTCCTGTCCCCTTGCATGTCTTTCATTGTTAAATTTAAAGGAAGTTTAAAAACTGCATGAATAGTCCATATTAGTCCTTATTTCTTTCTCCTCTAAAATATTGCGATAATGTACCTCCGTAGATGCCAACTCAGTCATACCATAGGTCGAAAGACCGAATGCTTCCATCGAATGGAAGGCTTTGTACTCATTCCAATCATTGATATGATGTACTTTGGCGTGATGGACGAGTGACAAATTATTCGGAAAGTTCGAAATGCACAGAGGGCACATTTTGCCATTAAAATTAAAGGCAGAGAAAGCCACTGGGCTATCATATTTGCTGAATGAGTTGTTGACTTGACTCATCATTTTTTAAATTAAAGGAGAATACGCAAAGAAATATAAAAATGTTAAATATTGTTGGAAAAATAAAAGAAATTACTTTCTCTTATTTAGCTTAATAAATAATCTTAATGATTAAAAGAGTGGATAAGAATTTTTTTTAATTACGTATGGATAAAGGACATATAATATTACTAAAAAAATGAACTCGATGTTCTTCTGACAAATAACGCTATTAAAAAATTTAATAGGCACTATGCACAAGGCAACAAAAAATTACCATAAAAGCAATAAAATGATAATAATATAGAAAATATATGGAGAGTACACCTAAATCAAAACGAATTAAGAAATTATTAAACAGAAATAAGTGAATAAAACGTCTGATTGTTTTAGTTATTGTCTTCCCGAAAACAATAAGGAAAAAGAAGAACGTGGACTTTGTATAAAATAATAATAAAGGAGGAGAAGAAACACTAGTGATAATATTAAGAATGACGGGCCGGGCCTGTGCTTAATGAAATATATATACCAAAGAGAGTAAATTATCACTAAAAAAATAATTAATCTCAACCGAAACCAAACCTTGAACTACTTTTAAGTAAAATAAATGAGCGAGCACTCAGTCACAATCAAAAATATAAATAATGCAATGAATAAAATCAACAAAAGCAGTAAAAGAATAATTATACACAAGAAAGGCTCAAAATAATGGTAAATACGATAAATAAAATCCAATTAGAGCAATTTCTTGGTTGAAAAGTTGACTCAAGTCCTCAAGTGACTATTGCTCTAATGCATTGCAAATACAACAACGTGAAGGTGTTGATGAAAAATATGAGGTTAAGTTGAACCAAAAATATGCTTTGATAGATTTAGACGAAAAAGACCAAGACACGTGGGGCTTGAATAAAATCCAACCAAAGATGATTCGCTCGATGAAATAATATGAAAATAGTATAAACACTAATTTTCAATTAAACTCCTTTTTTTTTAAAATATATAATATAGAAAATAATTCTATGTTGGAAGAATTTTCAAGTGAAAAAAAACTTATCACAAAATAATAATAATGTGTGGAGCAAAAAAAAAAAATACGTCTGCACTGAGCAATGGTCGGATCCTATGACGGTTCTTGAACTACACGGAATTGTATATTAAATATGAATAGTTGAGTAAATAGGGTATCAAAGTAAGAATTTTTCTCTTTCACTAGTCGGAGTATCGCCAAATTTATCTTTGTTTCTTGTGAGCAAATACTAATTGGTAACAAAATGAATATATTCGGTTAAAATTCCCAATTATTCGACAAAAAGACCGTCTCTGCCATGGTAGAGCAAGGTAACACCAAATTAGTCTCCACTAATCTGAAGTACGGAACGTTTACTGCGATCGTTACGCCTGCAGAAAGTAATATTTTCTACGTAAGATAGTTTTATTTCACTAAATTGAAAATAAATCTATGGTAATACCTTTCCTGTCTTGAGGAACCCCTTTTTACAGGACAGCAAACTCATGGAGAACAATAGTTCAATCAATCCACATGCTACTCAAGTTATAATTCAGAGATTGTGCATCGTTGTAGCATCTGTCCCATTTAAGATAAATCTTTATCTAAAACATGAGTGATAATATTTTATGAAAAAGACATGATTGATTCCTTAAATTAAGAATATTATGATTGTATAATGCCTCTTTCACGCTAGAATCTGAGTCCAAAGAGAATTATTAAAATGATGTTATTCACGGAACCGGAGTATAAATAAAGTCATTACATAAAAATATACAAGAATTAAATATATGAAGAACATGCCGTCATATAAAATCAGTAGTGTCATGGAATAAACATAAATGATAACTCAGAATAATGATAAAAATAAGACACTTAGATGCGGATTCTAACTAAAAAATGCTTCGTCACTAATTATAAAATTTGGAAAAATGTTACCAATTCCATTCGGTCGATTGAAACCGGTCCGTGCAATACCCCAAATCCAACTTAAAAAAACAACAATGTCTTGACTAAATTTTGAAGAGACTGAGGTAAGTCTCCTTAATGAAGTAAATATTGAATTTTTGTTTCTTTGATGATAAAATACTGCCTAACGAAAAATCCTTCTACGTTTGAAATGCAAGAGTGGTCACAAAAAGATGGCTATATATATGAAATATAAAAAACATATATTATCACATGAATAATTTCATCAAGTAAAATATAATTACTTGTGTTTTCTTCATTGGAGTCTTTCATGTATGTAAATAAAATATTAACTATTACTCTCACAAAACCTTCTATCTTTTCCATGCAATGACTGCCAACTTTCAAAATATGTATACCCATTGAAATAATTGTTTTTCGCTGCAGTGAAGCCAACTTAGCTTAGACACAGATAGAAAAATATCTTATAAAAGGTATATATATGATAACTATATAATACGTTGTAAAATTTACCTACATATGTATATGAGCCAACACTGAATTACAATTTGTATTTTTAGACTGTAGAGCATAATTTGAGTCTGAGTATTGTGGAATTTAAATTTGCTGTTATGATTAAAAATATATAATCATAAATAATTAAATTGACTGCAAATAAGAATGATAGAGTTGACTTCTTGAGCCGAATCACATTCATGAGAATTTTAGTCTATGAATGAGAACAATACATAACACGCAAAATAATAGTTTTTGGAATAAAAAGGGGGACGTATGAAGGTGTGAACCCCAAACACAACGGTTTGACAAGGCCAAGACCTTTCATAACTTTATTTTATTCCTTTGTCTCACTCTCCATATCCAAATCTCCGAATGGAAGGGCCAATAGAAAACAAATTGTCAGATAATCAAATAAACTTGGATACAAAACAAGGAATTAATTAAGGAGCTCACTTCCTTCACTCACAAAGTGGAATGGGGAAGGCCCAGGAAAAAATAATTTGAATTGAATTTGAGTCTATTAAGAAATCTCTATAAAGAGAGCATCTGAAGATAAAGTCTTGAATAGCTCAATTTCCATTCAGGAGAAAGGGATCCGAAGAGCTTGACAGCCTGTTAATGACTGATGATTTTTTCAAAAATTGAATATTTAATTAGATTTTTTTTCATTTTCTACAAATTATAATTTTTAATTTTCTGATTTGTTATAATTCATATATATTACAAACTTGACTATGTCGTGGTTTAAGAAGACCTATTTATAGATATGTACTATTGTGATAAAATACATTACCTACAATGAACATAGATACCTCCAACTAATATCTTACTTCTTAATTCGATATCATGAAGATGCTTTATGGAAAATCTAAATATATAATGAAGTTTTTTCCATTCGACTTCTAGCAGGGTTCTTTTATGGGTATATATTCTCGTGTTTGCATTCCAATGCATGAATATTTAGAGAAGTTTCAATATTTTTTTTTTGTACGCATCTTAAAATAAGTAATTTACTGAGAGTTTTGACATTTTTACGGTTATATAGGATCTGTCAAAATGTAAAAAGATAACAATGACTAACAAAAATTGGTTGAATTGATTATATACACTTGATTATATATGTATAATTTTAGGATGCTGAATCTAGACCTACGTTGTTGTTTTTTTGCAATTCTTTATTTGTTGTATATTTGAATTTTTATATCTAATTCAACCGTAATTTTCATCTTGAAAGAAAGAAATAGTTTTTTTTTAAATGATATTTATAGGTAGAGGGAAGGAGTGCACAAATTTGAGAGCTCAGTTTGTCTTTCAGAGGATGAAAATTGTATGTATCTATCTTGAATTCCAATAGAATGGAATTAATGGACTAACTTTGTACTTACATCTCGACATAAGGAATCCAAAATAGATGGACAATAAGTAATTACTTATATAAAATCATAATGAAAATAAATTGAATTTGTTTTTTTTATTTAAATCATGTATTGTTCTATTGAACCTTATGTTTTCATAAATATTCAAATTGTAACATGTCTGTAAAGACTTTTAGATAATTACCCCAATAGAAACCAAATAGAGTAAATATTAATTTATTAATAAAGAGTACTATAGCATATTACGTTATCTAAATCAAGTGTTTATTTGAAAAATATAAGTATATACATGGTACAGAAAATTAGAACATATATATATATATATATATATATATACATCAATTAGTCATGTACTATCACATGTCGTAATGGCACTTGATTAGTGCCTCAACTTCGATTTTATTAAATAAAAGTTGGTTATAGTATATACACTATACAAGTTCTTTTATTGAATAAGTCCAACTGAATAGAATATCAAAATGCATATAATAGGCACTTTCTATGAACAATTCGCTTAATAAACCAACAACAACAAATATCAAATCCAATTTTCCTCATATTTACACACTAAATGAAATCTAAATAAGACAGATGAAATGCTAGATAACAAGGGATCGAAATAGTGGGTCCTCATAACATAGAAGAGCCGAGCATTTTTTCATCATGAATACCACTAAAGGAAATTTATCAGTAAAGGTTGAATAATTATCTCAAATTTCAATTTGTCTTATTTTAAGTGAAAAATGGATATTTATGATCCGATTTTCTGACTAGAAAACATAACTTTTGAAATGAAAACTCCTTTTTTCTATGTTAATTGTGAGAAACATAATTAATAACAATATTTTTTTCCCGTTAAGACACAATCTGATTAAAAATTGTTGCTATAACCGCAATTTCTCAAATATCTATTGATACAAATCTTATTATACCAATATTTATATGAATATATATATATATATTTGGTATATAAATGAAAAATCTTAACATAAAATAAAAGAAATGAAATGTTTAGACATTTTGTTAAAATGTGGAAAATATAGAACTTCATCAAATCTACTTCATGAAAAGAATATCTACTTATGCTTACACAATAAATAAGGATTTAAAAAAAAATATATAAGGGGTTAAATAATAGCAATAGAAAAAATATACAATATAAGCTTTTACAAAACTAGAAAAAGCACAAGTAGACATCTTAGCATGGGAAACGTTGATAAAAGTGTTTGGGAGGGACGATTGTAATATACAAACATAAGAAAAATAAAACTTTTCAGTCAAAGACAAAGTAATGTACCCAACTAAAATATTTGTAACAATTTCAGATAAAATGATTCAGTGTCGCCATACAAGGAGATGTGCAAAATATCCTTTGATTAATTAATTAATTATCACCCCTATAATTTACTTATTATACACAAAATATTTATCATAAGTATTTTTTGGAATAGTGGAAAAATATACTAATTAAATTTGCACCATAGGGGACTTTTATTATTATGTGAACAAGTTCACGAATGATAGTATGACAATAATAAAAGATTCAACAATAAAAATAGTAGGAAGCTGCAATTATAAGGTGAAATCTATAATTTATATTGTATAATAAAGAAATACATAAATACTTATCATTATTTAAAATTATCAAAACAACTTGAAGGAGTCATTTTAATTTAATTTTCTAAGAAAAAAATAACTTAAACTTTAGAGACAGTGACATTTGTTATGTGATGAGAGACAAGTTTAGGGATTCTAGTAGTCTGCACATCAGGTTCATGATGATTTACTACGTCTCATCTTTGCTCCAATGCTACTTCAATCCTGGATAAGCAGAAGCTATGTTGATGGCTTCTGTAACGGATTGGATCTTATCCTGTGAGACTCACTCTTGCTGCTCTTTTGGATGACTTGAAAAGAGCGCAAGAGGTACACGAGTACAATTGTCAAATAAGATGGTTTACCGGGGAGCAATGTATTTATAATATTCTTAAGCTATACAAAAAAAAAAGAAGAAGACTTTGTTCGATATTATTATGCTTTGCACATTTTACTATACTTTGGACATGCAAAGTAAGAATATCCGAAGAAAAAATTTGTTTAAAGTTTATAGAGGTTTTCGATTATATTTTCTCTCTTGAAGCAATTGTATACAATTGACTTGTAGCAATTTCCAAAACAAGTGTTATTAAAAGATATTTTATACAAATTGTGAGGAAATGACGTTTTATTCTATTAATTACTTCCTTTCAATGTTTTATTTGCCAGTATGGAAAGTAATCAATTAGTTGCTGAAGGTGTCCCTTTGTTCACATCTGGAATAATGCAAAAATATCAAATTCCCTTCGAGTAATACAGGAGTACTATAATTCTATTACATTAATTCATCAATTTTTTGAAATATGAAATAATCGTTCAAACACAATGATGATAAATTTCCTACGTTTCCTTATCGATCTAGAATCTAACTTATTTATCTTTTTTTTTTTTTTTAAATCCCTTCCGTATTAATCTTCTCTTTATACAATTTTAGTTAAGTATTTCTGCTTCGTTTTTTTTCTCCTACGTCTACTCTTTTTTTTAAAATTGGATCTATCAATGTTCTCAATGGCTTGACATTTGACAATAATTTAAAATAATGTATGACCATAATTCTATTTAATAAATTAATCAATTTTGTCATCAACGGGTATTTTTACTTTATTTTATATTCATCAATCATCAACGTATTTTCCTTTACAACTTTTATTTTCAACGATCTATTTTTGTGAAGAGAATTATTTATCAAAGACGATTAATTTTCATTTATCTCTGTACAACTTACAAATTTCCGTCTTTTCTTTTAAATGCTCAATCTGTGTAAATAAATTGACATGCATCGTTTTTATGTCCTATGTTTAAAGCTTGTTAACCTGATCCAAAATTTAAATTATACCTATACCAGAAGGATTTATTTTCATTTGAATACTTAAGAAAATTATATAATGAATAATCGTGCAACCTTTTCTTATAAACTCCCACAAATTTCTGGTTTACTCAATACAGCCAAGTTTTCTTTTTCTTTTTTTGTCATTATCTGATTAATAAACAATTTTTTACCCCCAATTTTCTCCTTGCTAAGACTTATTTCTTTCTTCTTGTACTATTTTATATGCTATCTTATTGATGTTTTGTTATCATTTTTATTATATTTAGGGCTTTTTTATATCTATGCTTTGTTGTAAGCTAATGATCTTTTTCTAGGAAAGTAATTTTAAACTAAAATGTGTAGTTTAAAATCTCTATAAGATTTAACTTTTCTAGATTAATAAAAAGCAAGTATAAATAAGACTTTGCACATCTAATAATTGATATTGCTATTGAGTCATTAAGGACCTAAGGAATATTTCTTGTAGTTAAAGGCCACAAACTACATACAAAATGACTTTTTCACATAAAGTAAAATCATATCTACTCAATATGCATAAAATTATCAATGCCGAATAAATTTATTACCACTATTTCATATTTCAGATGAATATAATCATTAGATTATCTGTTAAGTAATTGAAACAGTATTAGCAATGAATAATGTAACAACTTTTGTATACATTTAAATCTGATATTCGACATTGAGTAGATTTTATTTTTAGGATATAACCTACATATTTCATGGGACTTTTGTCTCGTATTCAATTAGTTAAATATATAAAGATAACTATAATATTAACGGATCTTGCTTAAATGTATATACACTATTTTCAGATGTATTGAAATCCAAGACAACTTTAAATATTTAAAAAACCAACAGGGACATTAGCCGCATCTAGTCAAATAACTATATAAATAGTTATATTCCATTTACCGAATGTGATATGTCTATAATCAATAAGTTATGTCATTTGAGGAGTAGAAAGCCTGTTTTCTTTAGTTTTGAGACAAAATATTCATCATATACTGTAGTGTAAGAACGAAAATACAGTTCTAGATTAAATGACTTCTCAGTTCTCAAAGAAAATAACAAAAACATCAGTCGGACAGCAGTAGATGCAAGAAGCAGTGTCAGACAAATAGATCTTTAGCTTTAAAGTAAAAACACATTGAAACACAAGGTACTACAGTAGGCTTACTTGCCCAAATAAAAGCTAGCTTGAATAAAATAACTTTTGTAAAATTAATGTAATTATTATTTTATGTTGATAACTATATATTTATCCTTTTTTACAATGGATATTATGATTTATAAATACATAAAGATGATTATTTTTAATAAAGATTTATTTGTAATGTTTTTTTATTTCATAATCAGGAATTTTGTTAAATACTGGACCATTATTTGAGTACCTAATTACAGTGTTACAGTGTTACTGAACAAACAAATTTTAGTTTTACTGTAACACACTAGAGAACGTTTTTGTACAAAAATGTATTCGTTTTTGCGCCAACATCTTAGTTCATGAATTTTTATTTGCATAAGTCCGTGTATACCGGACATTACTGCTGTCACAATGTCACATTAGCCATTAACAGAGAATGTAGAAATGAGTGCATCCGGCGTGCAAAAATAAGGTTTAATGGCATGAAAAAGGATACAACAGCTCACTTGAGACACATTTTGGTCTTTACAAAATAATATTGACCTGAGTGTTCGGCAGTACTTTGAATCAGAACTGTGCCTCTGAATAAAAAACCTTGTGAAACTATATAGACAAAATCTCTAAATTAAAAAATACTTTTTATAATGACAAAAAGAGGACCTAAAATTGGAATTTACATTAAATGCACTAGCGGATCATTATTTTTTTAATGCACAATATGAGTATTTGTTTATGAAAATTCCATGGTGCAAAAACTGAATTGGCATGGGAGAGGAACAATTAGTTGGAACTAGATTAGGAAACTGCAGGAACTTCAAAATAAACACGGCTTTCCTTTGGGGAAAATGTTGACAGTATCCAATTTCATTAAGAAAAAACGAAAGTCACATTGCAATACATGCAATAGACACGAACAGTGTTGGTCGTATCCTAAAATGATGTCAATGAATTCTCGGGTTTCAAACAAGTGATACTCTCGCTACGTTATTATATCATTAATGAAGGAAAACTTTCATTTTGCTAATAGCATTTTCAATGGGATGAAATTGACACTTTCGATGGGGTAAATTGGTCCTATTTGTATATTGGCGATATCGAATCTGTGAGATTACGCAATGTGTGGAGTTATAATTCTACATGCACACATTTCAGAAGTGTATTTTGATTTGTTTTAATTCATGGAAGGAAAATTATTGTAGGAAGTTCTTCAGCAAACTGTGTTGCTTTGATGAAAATGCCGTGTTAAATGTATCGTACAATGCATCATCTACTTTGAATTATTACAAAAAACTTATTTAAAGGAAGAAAAATCAGATGAAAACAACAAAACTGAACTAAAACACTTGAGAATATGTGACTTTTCTATATTTATCTTAAATTAAACATTAGACTACTTATTTTTTGGTGTTAGTTTTATTGTGGAGTTAAGAAACTCGTGTATTCAACAAAATACAATTTTTCAAGATAATTAAGTCAATAAAAATGATTATTTAAATATGTTATTTTCGGGAACATCCACAGACACTCCATTGACGAGTCTCCTTTTAATTAATTTTTTTATTTCAAGTCTTTACTGTTAAATATGAATATTCACTGCAAAATATTGGTGCAACAGCACCAGTAGTTAAATTATTTTGTTATAGCTCTATGGTCCGATCTCCAGGCAATAATGTGGCTGCTATGTCAGATGATATAACATCTACTGGAGTTTTTAATTGCAATCGTGTCTTTTATAAGCTACTTTTATTACTACTTTTTTCTAGTTAATAATTTCAAATTTATTAATTTATTTTATCTATATATTATTTATACTTATAATTCAATATATATTTACTAATATATATTTTAAATATATTGTCATAGTGCTTTGGGTTGTTTATAAGTTCAGTTATTGTTCAACCTTATATAATAATCCTGGAAGAAGAGGATAATGCGTCAATCCCTAGAGGCTTGAACTTTGGAATAATCCCTGAAACTATAGTTAAATTGATATTAACAAACTTATTTACAATGAATGTAAGATCTTGCTTAATATTTGCATATGCTTTATCCGAGAATGCCAACATTTGAAGAATATATATAAAGAGATATTGAAATAGAAAAGCAAGTTTTCAAAATGGTTTATTGATTTAGGATGTCCAAAGAAACCAATCATGAAAAAAACATAGGGTATCATGTTCAAAATTGATTGTTACGAAGTATCTTTGTATTGTGAATTCAAGCCTTTTGAAGGATTGCAGAGTATAATTTATAGAAAAACCCATGTTCGTCCAATGTTAGAATCCTTTTACAAGATTACCCTAGCATATACAGGATGTCGTATGTAAATTCAAAAGATACTATGATTACTGCAAATTTCTTACAAATGAAGAAATAGTTTGAATAGTAGGATCTAAATTGAATAAGATTGGAATCATTGCATCGAGGAAACAGATTGAACCAAATTCGTTTTGAAGAATGTAAAGTGTATTGGAGAAACAGAATATAATGACTGTCAAGTAAATATTGGTGTATTGCATGGGGACATCAACCTCCGGTTGCAAAGATTAATACTCTCAATCTCAATTAACCTTTCGGTAATTAAAAAATGAACAAGAAATTATTGTTAGTATATCCATTTTTCATTTTATTATGGTCAACATCTAGATACAGTGAGATATGTAGGATAAATACTAATAATAACCAAATGACACAAGGATAAATATTTATGAATAATTGTTTTTCCAAATATGAAAAAATATATTATGATTTCAGTAGAACTGGCTTCCGTACTTTCTGATTCCTAAAAAATTGATCTCTATTCCGAGATGATATTACTCAATTATCAATAGAACAGATTGTATATTAATATGTTATACAATGAAATGTTGTAGATCTTAATAACTAAAGTAATAATAAAAAATGTAGAAGCTAATTCCATTCATTGAACCCTCAATGAAGATATCCTCTCAAATTAGTCCATGGCGATGACAATGTTACACAATTTCTTAAGATATAGATGTTGTAGAACAGTATATGGTGATCGTGTGGTTGGTGTTCATAAGAATTATTCAAGTCAACAAACGCAAATGATTCTTTGGCTTCATTATCATGTAGGACTTTCCAAGTGTATAGTATAGTAGGACTATAATTTAGATCGAGAAACCAATTAACTTAAGTGAGTTTCAATTACTATTAAGAAACTTCAGTACAGTCCTTTATATACTTCCAAATTCCAATAATGCGTTGTTACATAAGAATACAAAACAAATAAGCTAAATATATATAATATTTTTCTGGATAATATTCTGTGCATTTGACTCAAAACTCTTCCAGTTCTGAATCTGGAATGAAGTAGGTTCCATCTTGTAGTACAGTATTTATAAAAGCTGTATCTGGGGATAATTGACTCTTTTCAAAGTAATTTGTTCCTAATCTGCAGCATGATTGGAACTTAACACTAAAATGAACCATTCTTCAATAGTTACAATAATATTTACTCTTATCATTTATATCACTATAAACTTTTTTAACTTTTAATCTTATCATTTTCTTTTTTTATAACAGTCCTGTTTTGTCTTTTAACAAGTGTGGGCTCTTAAGAGTCGTCATCGTTCAGAGTCAGAGTCGTTCTTCAGGTCCTTCATTTTAAGTGTTTTCGAGATTCAGAAAAGTGATAATTGTTAATAACATTATGACGTTTGGGTTACTTATTATTTATTTCTTATAAGTCATATAGTGACATTTTCCAAATTTCGATTTTATTATTAGCACAGGCCCGGCCCGTTATTCTTTTAATATCATTAATCATTATCATTTATCAATTATCAGTATCACAAATATTTCTCCCGAAATCAAACGTGCGACCCCCCCCCTCTCTCTTTCATTCCCTTTCATTGAATACTTTATATAAGAGAACGACTTCTTTCTTCCTTTTTTTATTGTTTTCGGGAAGACAATAACAATCTCTTTGTTTTATAAATCATTCAGCTAGAGTTCTTTTACACTTATTTATTTATTCTTCCTTTTTGAAACAAAAAGTTTTTTAATAAGTACTCTCTGATTCATAGTAATGGTTATAAAATATAAACCACTTGTCAGAATACTAATTATCTCATTTAATTACATATTGATTACGGATTTTTAAGTTATACATACTTGGTTCTTATTTACTTTTAAGTTATCAAAAGTCATCCCACTTTTTATAAGGATAATTTTTAATTATTCCTATAATTCTTCAAGTATTGAATATATTCTCATTCCATCAATTTTTTAAAATCATCTTAACTCTTTTTTAACTATGATGTCCGAGATTAATAACTTTTCAGCGAGTATGACCGCCCAGTGGCTTTTTTGGCCTTTAATTTTAATGGGGAAAAATGCCCATTGTGCATTACAGACCACGTTAATAAGTTATTAACGTGTCTATATAATATAGTCTATATTATATAGACACTTTGATTAAGACACACCTTTTCTCTTTCTAATTTCTTGTATTATTTTCAATGATATTTTGTGAAGAGAATTATTTTTTTTTTCCAACACTAAAAAATATTTTTGATATTTCTTTTTATAAAGTACATATTTTTTCACTTTTTTCCACTCGTATTCTTTTAACATTTTATTACTTAATCATTAATTATAAGATATCGGAATATGTTAATTTTAGGAAAAAAGAATTATTAACTGAGGCTATCATTTATTTCATCTTTATTCATAGTTATTATCAATTTATATATTTACGTCCGGTTGAACTGTGGACACATACATTTTCTAATGCAACACAATTAATTGTTGATTCTGGTTTTTAAATAATAGCCTGACCCAAATTTACTCTTCACCTGCACATATGTTACTTATGAATTATGATTGATGTTTCAATGAGGGGTTTTCGTTCTCTAGTTTATTTATCAATTCTGAAGAGTCATTATCACATTGGAATGAGAAGAGGAGCCCCCGTCTCCCATTCTTCTCCTCCAAAGCGTTTTACTTTTCGATTTAAAATAATATTTTTGTCCCGAGTGGCTAAAAACGGTTGAAAAGGGTCAATTTTTTGCCAAGAGGAACGATTTGACTATGTAAGTCCTTGATTTCCTATCTTTAATGACGAAATGAGTTGAAGGATGTGTAAAAAGTAGAGGAAAGTCTCAACTACACTCAATGGACTATATGATGATGCAAAATATCAAGAGAAACATGGACAGTGATGAGTTTTGTAATTCAGTAGTTATAGCCTTGCTGACGAATGTGATGAGATCTACTAGTATAAGTAATATTAAATTCAATTAAATTATATCATTCATTATTAAATAAAAATTGTGCTTTGTTTTGTTTTTCAGATATTATGGAAGATTATCACTTAGTACAGCCTTAGTACAGAAGATTAATTGCAATGAGCAAGAAAAATCCCGTTTCTTATGAATATTCCACAGTAGTACTGTTTTTCATTAAAATGTCTTTCAAGAGATAATTTTAAACATTGAAAGTATATATTATATATATCAAAGACAACGATCTTCCCATCAGCCGCTTTTTATTGCCAAATGGTAGGGCTTGTGTCTTCTAAAATAAAGAAAAATAGTTAAATTTATATCAATTGATTGCTATGAAGCAAATACTAACCACATTTGCGTAAGCAAAGGTGCCATATTGATCATTATCAGTTGTTGTCTGTAATATAAGTAAAGTTATAATTAGGAATGTAAATCATATGCAATTCGGGCGTGTTATAAAAAAAGAAAGAGAAAATCAACCTGGCAACCCTGACAATTCAATGAATGTCGAGGGGGGAAGCAGCTTGAGCTGTCATGACGTTTTACTGAGCTACAAGCTGCTATTCTCCATTATATATACATACAACAATAAATAATAACATAGATGAGAGGAAGAAAATTAACTCAAATTAATGTCAGGAAATTATATGTTTTTAACTAATAATAATTATACGAGGACTTGAGCCCTTTTTGTTTACATTTTATTTGCTTTATTAACCTTAATGTAAGTATACCTACATGAGACATCTTTACTATCAGGTAGATGTTCTCCCCTCAGTAATATTGGAAAAATGATAACAGCTTCGGAAAACAAAAAGACCTGCTTGAAGAGACAACTCCACTTTTTTATCACACGCCCGAATTGCATATGATTTTCATTCCTAGTTATAATACAAATCTTCGACAAAATGAATTATTACTTACTTCAGGTTGATAAGAAGCTGAATTTCTCATAACAAAATCCTACCAAAAAATGATTAGTTATAATTATTATTAATTGATTAAAATTATTAGGTGATTCTAATTAACTTTTGTAATAAATAGTATTTACAATTTTACTCAAGAATTCTTAAATCAATTTCTTGATTTCTATTCACTCGTAGTAAGTGTTTCGAGCCCTTTGGAAAGGTGATAGGTGATTCTAGCACGGATCGTTTGATACTTACGGATCTCAACCAAGTTCCTCATGTCTTGCAGAGGTTCCCTACTGTCATATCCTAAAGACGTTTTGACTATTTCTTCTCAAGGTTAACACCAAAATGTGTAGTGTTCGACCAAGTGAATACAGCTCCGGTTGCTCTTAAGAAAGACAATCCGGGTTGTTTCTTTCAGTCAACCCTTACACAGAGCAAAGGCCGAGCTAAATGATATATAATTCTAAATATATCTACTCCTGGGCCATTTGAGTGGCTCCTAGTATTATATGGTTTAATATATTCTTCTATAATGCCAAGCATTTCCTCCAGGGAAAGACTTTTCTAGGTCTTGTGAGCTTACTACTCACAGTAAATAGGTGAACTGAGTGAAACAGAAAGTTATTTTGTAGTTGCATGACGTAATGTAATAGGATTTATATTATAAAACTATTACGCCATTGCAATGAACTGTCAATTAAAAAAGTAAATGCCTTGTTGATGAATATTTGGGCGTAAGATGACATTATACAAACACTCTTTCACCTTTCAACTCTGGATACCATTGAAAACACAGTTTTAGAGAGATGTCATTGAACCAAAAGTTGTAGATATTACTTTAATAAAATAAGATTTCTTTCAATTTTTAAAATCGGTTCATAAGTTTTGAATTTATTGCAACTTTTGCTAATTTTCAAAATTTGTCAAACTCTAATATTAGAGTTTCAAAAAAGTTTATGAAATCAAAAATTGTTGAGTTGAGATATACTTTTAACTTTAAAATCGGTAGTTGTTTCTTAAGTAATGATATAGAGATGATATTTTACAATCAGTGGTTGTTAATTTACTAGAAAGAATAGTAATTTCCTTTTTAAAGCTGAAAAATGAGGAAAATCAAAAGTTTGCTTTAGATTCTTTACAATTTATTATTTGATGAGACAGAGGACAGATGTAAAAGCCACTTTTTCTCTAACAATGAGTTTTTGTATATTAATGTAATATTACGACTGTGTATTAATTTAATGCTAAGTATTAAAAAAATGTGTATCTCATTTTGAGAAGTGAAAAACTTTTTGTAATGTTTATATAATGTGCCTTTTTGATTGTTTTGTCTCTAACTTACACAATTAAAATTAATAATTTTTTGCTTTTAGTTCATGACGTGATTGAATAAGATCGAATAATAATTATAAACTAATTAATTAATATGGTTCGTTCTTAGTTCGAACAGGGTTTCTATGAACCCGTCTCATAATTTATTGACTTATTTATTTACTTTTTTACTTTTGACTCATAACAATAATTATGTGTGTGGTACACATTTGCTGTATCTGAGACTAAATAATTAATATAATAAGTCTAATGTAGTCGATGAAGTCGTGTGGAATTATAGCCTGGGGCTCCCATCAACTGAACTACTCAAGGAAGTCCTTTGATGAATAAAACAAAACGATCCAGTAAAAAGCTAATGCAACGTGTGACGAGAAGGTGAAGCTCAATTGGATTCGAAGCAGTATTCATGTGGTTGAGAAAGAGGAGGATGGAGCTCACATCCCTTTTGCAGAACTTACTGCTGTAGTCAAGGGAATCAACATTTCCATCAAATGAGGAACAACGGGATGGGTCATTTACACCGTTAAAATCGTCCTTAACGAATGATAAAAAGATTAAAGTTACAGGCCAAATATAATTTCATAGACTCCCACAAGTTTTAACGTAGAGTGGAGTGTTGAACTGACGCAATAGCAAGGATTCAAAAGGATTGGAGTGTTAAAGCTTGCCATAATCGATCAGCAGCAGAAAAGATAAAGGAGATTCATCAAGAGCATTGCTATGGAGTTAATGCCACTCTTTATTTTGCCAAGAGTGTGGAACATGTCATACCAGTAACCATCATCCAGTATGGACATAAAGAGGGGATCATCGCTCATAGTTCATTCGAATGTGTATAAGGAATATTCTGTACCTATATACGTGGAATGGACGCTGCATATAATAATGCAATTTTTTAAATAGGTGTAATACAAGCTTGTTCTTTCGGAGTTTGAATTATTTTTTTTTGTATAAATAGGGATACAAAGAAGACATACAGCTTTTCCCACTGTGTTGTCTGTGAGAAAATATTGATACAAATTCCGTGTGCAAGTCTCTTAGGTACATGTGTCTAGTTTTTTGGGGGGTTCTTTTTTCTTAAATTTATTATTATCAAGTAAAGATGGAAGAGCTTTTAAAATGGTATCTTATTCACCGAATAGAGCTAATTAAAAGATTAGGAAAGTTTAAGTGATCAACCCTCTTCCATTCTTCTAAACGAATTTGGTTCAATCCGTTTTCTCAACGCTAATATTTCAATCTTCTTCAACTTATTATTCTTTAGATCCTTTAATTCAAACTCTTCGCAAATCATGGTATCTTTTGGAATTATTCAATATATCTTGTATATGTTAAAGTATACTCGTCAAAGGATTCTACATTGTAAGAACATGAGTTGATATACGAGACGTTGTGTTTTGTTAATAAATCAATAGACTCGCTGAATGTTTATCTTGAAATTTGATTACATTTTTGAGTCTATGGACATTCGAAATCCGTAAAGCATTTTAAAAACTCGTTTTTCTGCATCAGGATCTGTTTTTATGTATTCTTCAAATGTTGGTTTCCCGGATAAATGATCCTTAAATATGAGGTAAGACTTTCCATTCAATGTAAATAAGTTTGTTAACATCAATTTTAATGTAGGTTCAGAAATTACATCAAAATATATAAGATTTTAAAGTCTATGAACTTTAAACCATTTTGAAAACTCGTTTTTCTGCATCAGGATCTCTTGATATATATTCTCCAAATGTTGGGTTTTCTGGAAAAATCATATGAGGAAACATTTTCAATTCATAATAAATAAGTATGCTAACATCAGTTTAAATATAGTTTCAGGAATTATGTTAACCTTGGCCCCTATGGATTGACGCATCATCTTTCGAATAGATTCATATCAATTACTGTGACTTCAAGTATCTCCTTCCTACAGTTTATAGTCAAAATATTCCATCCAGTTGTGTATCCATCTATGCTTCCCTGCTAATGTCATTTTTACTCCACATTCAACATTTTACAGTTTATTTTATCGTGGAATTTCTCCATCATCATAGAAGAAGTCAATCGATGGGGTTCTAATAAAGAAGTTGAAGTTAATTCCATGTATCAATTCGTTTTATAGCAGATTTCAAGCATCTCTCGGCGAATTTGAATATAACCAAGTGTCTCTGTTTGAAGAGTATTCTCCTTTATACAATTTTATTTTATACTCAATTTTTTTGCTGTAAAGATATTTTGATTTGAATCAAAAAATAAAATTGGTATTTTTTAAACAATAAATATGTTTATGATATTTGCTAGAATACATGCATTTCATTTCTTATAGAGATATTTTCTTAAGTACTCCCTGAATTTCGATTAGTGCCAATTACTGCGGTGAGTAAAAATTCAAATTAAGAAAAAAAATCATTTTACATCACATTTTTAGAATCAATAACTTAAAAAGTATCAAATATAGGTATGAAACGTATACAATACATATAAAACAGGAGTATGAATTTGCCATTTTTATTATTACTTTCAATTGGATGTTTAGACTACGATAAAGTTGTGTAAGACAGACGTGTTGTACCTCACATAAAATGTTTTCAATATTATCTCGAGTTGAAGGGTAAAAGAGTGTTTGTATAATGCATCATGGAACGTCCAAGAACCTGGAATAATATAAATAGAATGTTTGAATGGGTCTAAGGTCCAGGACAGAAGAGATTGGTTCATAGAGTTCCATTCAGTAACAAGGATATAATGACTAAGTGGCAAAAAGCCATCCTTAGGTAAATATGGCCATGAAAACTTTGAATTCTGAAGCAAAAATAGAGAAAAGTTATATTGTTAATTTGTTATTTCAGGAAGAACTGGAACCCAACAGAGTATTCAAGAATTTGCAGTAAATATTTTTTCATTACAAAATTACAAAAAATGGGAGCAATCTTTATTGAAAAAATAGCTCCACCCTCTTCAAACGGCAATATCTTAAAAGCATAGTGTCCCTTCTGTTTTTCCAGATGCACCAAACTGCCTTTGCACTAACCTTTCTCCTGCAAGGCAAACTAAAGCGACTACCTCCTCATCAAAGTGGGTTTTTCCTACATGATTATTATATCACTGACAGTGAAATGTTTTATTGAATTTTTCAGATCTTTAAATCAATCCTTACTCCACTTAAATAATGTTTCACAGTTCTTTTAAAATAAAAGTACTAAGACTCACGATGCACTGTGCCTTTAGCTTAAATCTCATCAAGCGAAAGAAAAGTGTCTTGTTTATCGAATTCGAATCTTCACTCCCTGAGCTGAAAATATTTTAGAGCGTTGGCGATTGTTGTCAAAGTTAGATCAACAGGGGGAAGTTATTCATATATGTCCGAATCTGAGAATTGACGCAGTGTCTCAAGTGTGCAATTTTATTAATTTGCTAACTCATATGAGTAAACTGAAAAGACTCCATCGAGTGTTCAGAGATGTATAGAAACTCTGAATACCCTGGATGTTTCGGACGAAGAAGATAGTGTTTCTTTAAATTTCATTTAGAATCACCTTAAAATGAGTATCGTGTCTTCAAAAGCTAAAAGAGATACCCTCTTGATCTTCTTACTACTGCAATACCCTTGGAAAATACAAGTGCAACACTTTACAGCAAAAAACCTCAACGGGGCCTTCTCTATCTTCCGAGTGTCAACCATCTTAAGCAATTGTCAAGAGCATTGAGCTTTGACAATGGTTACCTTTCTGCTACCACGAACTATTTGAGGTCCAGGATTGGATATCTTTCCCACGAAGAGCATAAAGTTTTTGACTATAAACTGCATCAAAAAGGGTGGAATAAGGTTGTGGGATTTTAGTACAGTCACATTGATATGTAGTGATTTCCAGTCTGCCAACAAATTTCTATAACAACTCTTAAATAAGAAAAAGTTTATTTTTCCTGCGTTCGATCCAAAAGACTCGAAAACCTACAATGCTAATACCTTTCGCGTCCAAGAACTTTTCTTTAAAGTACAGGACTGCCATTAAAATTGCTTACCATCTAAACGATACAACTGAGGCAAGACAAATTAGAAAATTACAGTCCTCTTCATCTTAGTTTACTTTTTTCCACAATATTAATGAATTATGTCTTGATATATTGTATATTGATATATTTTTTTTGGGGGGGGGGGAATTCATGATTTTTTTTAAATATATTCCTTCATTAATCAGAATTATAGGTACAAAATTTCTGCTCCTTATCACAATTGTACATAATATGGCGTAAGCATGTTCAAATATAATTATCACAAGCGCTAATTACACTTGAACATGGACCCATCAGATCAATTCATTTCTCAATGAATTTCTGGAGAGGTTTATAGAAACATTTCATGACTTTTTCATTATTTTTTATGTAACTTATGTAAATATTTGTTTTATAAGATTCCACCCCCAAGAATTATAGACTTTTGATGAGGATAATGCTCCCGAGTGGAAATCTACTCCACTCTTTACTCGGATCCGTAGCTTGAATGGACAATCCCTTGTGAATTTTTGTGAATTAATTTCAGAATTCCCTCATTCATGAAAGATGGAGCGTATCCTTTTTTAAATACATCATTAAATATCCTTTGAAGAACTGGAGCAAGCTCCGTTAAATTACATTGGTAAAATTCAAAAGGTAAGCCAGATGGACCAAAAGAAAAATATATGAAAATTTAATAAAAATTAATGTATCTTCTTATTGAGAAAACATTTTAAGAAAACAAATTGTTATATTTTTTGAACTAATGGACCAATCTTGATGAAAATTGAAATATATGTAGATCCATTTTAGATAGGTACAATTCAAAGATACATTGAAAGTATTTAACTAAATCAAAGGAAAAAATACTTATTTTTAGGTTTTAATGTCAATTCTTTAAAAATATTGGGCTCAAAATACAGTTTAAAATACTAAGAATTATTACGAGGACTTGGACTTCAAACATTTTTTAAGTATGAGTGCTGTGGAATTTAAATTTGCTTATAATTGAACTCGTTATTATAATCAAAAATGAGAACCCATAAAGATTTCGTCCTCTCGAAGTTATTACTATCAAGTCAAATAAGAAGAAAAAAAAATAAAAAGAGAGAACTTCTTGAGCCAAATCACATTCATGAGAATTTCAACCTTTGAATGAGAACAACACACAAAATAAAAGCTTATAGAACAAAGCGGGGGACGTATCAAGTTGTGAACCCCAAACACAACGGTTCGACATAGTCAAGACCTTTTAGTACTTTGTTGATCTTTTCGCCATTAAAAGGGTGTGTCTCATTCTCCAGATCCAAATCTCTGAATGGAAGGGCCCTAGAAAGTCAATGACAATTACATAAAAAAGAAAAAAATCACGAGAAGACAACGAACTAATCCACGAATTCACTTCCTTCACTCGCAAAATGGAGTGAGGAAGGTTCAGAAAACAAAAATAATTTAAATTACAGTTGAGTTTATTAAGAGACCTTTTGTTCAAGACCTTTCTGCTTTCCCTCCAAACACAGAAAATAGATCCGAAGTTCTTGGACGCCTCTTAACGACTAAAGATAATATCACAAAATTGAATGCCTTTTTATACTCGTTTCACATTCATGAAAATGAATGAGAACAATACATAAAATAATATTTAACTCGTGAGTTGAGCAAATGTGTGAGACACTTCCTAAGTACTCACTCCCTGCTCACGTATTGAATTGAAAATTGCCAAAACTTTTTAATTTTTCTATGAAATATCCATGAATTTCTCCTGATGCCATTATTTCATTATTTTCATTTTTTTGGATGTGATGCCGAACTCGAGCATTAGCTTCCAATCAAGAGCTTCGATCCAAGTGGAAAATTAAACCCTAGAGCATTGTGAATATAACAAAGAGTTCATTGCACAGAAGAGGCACCAAGAGCAGGTGCCTCTTCCATGAGGATGGACTCTTCTCAAGGCACCCCAAAGAGCAGCAAGAGTCACGAGATCCAATCTCTTGCATTGGAGCAACGGTGAGACGTCGAAAATCATGAATAACCTGATGTGCAGACGATTCGAATCTCATCACCATCCAATGCCATTGTCTCTAAAATCAAATTTAACTTTTCTTAGTAGAAAAGTTAAAATGACTCCTTGAAGTTGTTATGATAATTTTTTGATGACATGATGGATTGCGACTCTTCCTCCTCCTCTGAAGAAGAAGATGAGGATGTATCAGAGGATTCAAGCAGTAAAGAGGCTGAATGTGATTATTCCGAGAGTGATGGCAGTTACATCTATAGCCAGGATGAAGCCGAGACTCCATCTATATTCAATGCTTTTAAAAGGAGTAACTAGACTAACTTGATTAAGACCTAGGCATTCATTCAGATGAGAAACCTTTTAATTTTACATTTTTTAATCATGATTTGATTGTGAATATCTTTGAACTATATACATATATACTTATTTACTTATGAAATAGAGGGATGTGTTTATTTAAAATAATTGAAGTTAATGTCATTGCATTTTATTTAACGTTTTTGTATAATGCTTATGAGATTACTTAGATTTAGTAGTTTTGCTCATCAAATTATTTCAATGCACGAATTCAATATGTTGGGCCCTTAAGAAATGTTGTAACCAGAACTGAACTTTTGAATAATCTCGATGGACCTGGATCTTTGCTATGATAACTGTCAAATGGATAATTGATAGACGGAATAGAATTACAACTGCTTATTTTATAGGTTTGCATTTTCAGTGATAAAGTATAAAATAAAAGCCCCAATACAAAGAGATTTTATGTTTTTGCATGTTATTCATATCATAAGATATTTATATACATGTAAAAATTGTCTTAGGGCTGCAACACTTTGATACAGATATGAAATTAAGTTATGAAGAAAATCAATTTTGTATGATCAAATGATGCTGTCATAAGTTTAGAGTTACGAACCCATCTATAAATTTTTTGAAGTACTTTTTAATAAGCGGAACAATCATTTTAAGTCTGAGTGGGGGGTTGGGACAATCTCTTTTGCTTGCACTATAAAAGATTCTGTTCTGTAAAAATGTTTAATAAATAAGATAGTTCTAAGAGTTTTAAAATGACTCAATTCGATATACATAAATTTTATTTGTTTTAACAAAAATAAAAATTTCTGGAGATAGAGAGAGTGCGACTCCATGGACTACTTAGATTCAACATAGAAGTTTTCGAATAAATATGTGTATATTTTTGTTTCTGTGAGAAACGTGAAGTTATGGAATGTTTTATTTCATGGCTTTGTTTCAGACGGAGGAGAGTTAGCTATGGTAGTAGTACCACTTCTGTTATCTTCATCAACTTGGAAACTATATTCTAATCCAAATGCATTCGAAAATGATGAAGTTGAATTCCTCACATTTTAAAACAGTATCTGAGTAGAATTAGATATTCCTGAATAATTAATAGGAAATCCTCGAGTGGGGACTTTGTTGTCAAGGATTCCTTACCACATGGAGAAATTTCTCCATTGATAAGCGTTGATCCTGGATTTCATTCTCTAAGGATTTTTACTTTAATTTATGAATTTTGCCTTATGAGTTCTAGCGCCTCTCACTTTCTCTTTCAGTGTTTCTCTACCTTTTACTTATAAAATGTCATTTTCTTTTTTGATTATAATCAAATACAAATATGAAATTTTCAAAAAAGTTGCCAATTTTCTGAACTTTAAAGGCATGGAGTAACTTCTAAATGTTAAAATTCTTCAATTGGTATGTTGATCTACAGGACAATATGAAAAAATTGAAAATTAAAAAATTTTAATTTATGGATTTGCACCATAGTGTTTATTTTGTTATACAAGATGTGAAAGAATTAATCAGTATGATTAAATTGTGTATTTGTAGTAGATCAACTGTATTATAGTGGTTGTTTTTTTTTGTTTGAAAGCTTTAAAACCCTTTTGAACACGAAAGATGATGAGATCCGTATTTAATGAAGTCATGTGTATATTAAATAATATAAACCAACTAGAGAAAAGATTAAGTGCCCTTGGTGATGCAATTTGACACCTAGAACAAGTATTTTTTGTTGAGAATAACGTGCCTTTAATTCAATTATAAATTTAGCTAATTATGTGTTCTTACAAAATTCGTTATGGGGGCTACACACACAAAAAAAAAAAAACAATTATAAATTGTAAATTAAACCCATCCTCAAACCCTCATAACTTTTTAATAACTTGAAATTTCACAATTCAATTTTGTAATTTTGCATATCTTGTATATAGAAACAATCCATCCAAATTTGGTTGAAATCTGAGGTGATCGATGTCAAAACATAATTTATAATGGCTAATTGCATTAACAATTTAAGGAGATAAATAATAAACATCTGTAAAAGGACTTTTACAGATGTATATTACAATTGTATAATAGGATGCCGATTTAAAGAAAAAATCAATTATTTATGTTGACTTTTCTTTGAGATATATTGGACAATGATTCATATTGAGGTGTGAGGAGTCTTCTTTTGTAATGTATGTATAATGTGACTTTTTAATTGTTTTTGATGAAACTTATGTAATTAAAATTATTATTTTTTGCTTTTAATTAATAGAATATATATATATGTATATATATATATATATTAATTATATATGTATATATATATATATGATTCGTTCTTAGTTCGAACAGGGCTTCAAGGAACCCGTCTCATAATTTATTGACCTATTTGTTTATTATTTTTTTTTAACTATGAGTCATAACAATAATTATGTGACACATTGTTATTACTTCATAGATTCAAGATACAATCATTAATTAATATAGATTTAAATTATCATTTAAGGATCAAGATATGAGAGCTATCGTAGAACGACCATTCTAATGAAGATATCCTTGAGCAAGAAGCCTCTTTAAGGGGATTCCTCTTTTACAAAGAGGGGCAAATGGAGAAGGACCTTTTCAAAGCATTCACAGTCAAGTGCTCAAATTCAGGCGACACCAAAAGCAGACTTTATGTCTATGTCTGAAGTGTTGGGTATAGCAAAATGAAGATCAATGTCCTCTTTCACTGCCTCCACGATATTTGTTCTCGTAGCTTTTGCTATAATGGAGTCGGCTTTAGGGTGTCTTGGAGATAGAGGTTTAAGTGCTACCATCATTATATTTTTCACTTTCGGTCTTAGGGAATTGGCTGCGTCACATTTGTAAAAGAGGTGGAAGGACGTCTCCTCAAAAGTTCTTTTCTATCGTCCTTGTTGATATTAGATTTATTAGTAAAAAGACTAAATGTTGTCAGACTGTGTCTTAACCATTTCTGTTGTGAGGTAGTATATGGGCTCTTCATAATTTTTATCCGACAAGTTCTAATATAATCATTGTTTGTTTCTTGTAGGCGCTCCATGAGTCTATTGACCAGAAGTTTCAGAGACATTGCTGATTGCTGAATTTTCATTCTATTTTTTACCATCCTCGGATCAAGAGCTATGGACTAAAGATTTGCTCTCTTGAAGAAATTCGTCCCTACTTTGTATTTGGATGAAGAAATTCAAGGGTTTATCACATATAAGGAGTGTGAGAATACTAAGCAATGTGGACTTCCATGAAGAGACCATGTTCTCCAATATAAGGATTCACCATTAATGTTCGAAAAGAGTTTCGATGGCCCGATTGCGATTCTCATTTCAAAAAAGTAACTTGTAACTTTATAGAAATTGTATTTTAGGATTTTTAGGGACCTCCATGTTCGTTAAGTAGCTTGAATAAGTGAATAGTTTTAGAAAGTATACATGTATTCTACACTTTAATCTTATCAAGCAGGTTGAGGTTGAATCTTTGAAACCATTAACTTTTTTTTTTTGAGACTTCTAAAATATCCTTTTTCATTTTCTCGTAGGCCGTCTTCCTTCCTCAGTGATATGTGAACAACTAGAAGCTTGGCCGATGAGACGACTATGGATTTGGTGACTCTCAGTGAAATCCCAGACCAATCATCGAACGACTTTAGGTTTGCTAAGAGCTCATTTATTGATTGTTTGGAATTTCTCAGCATGAATATCATCAGATCGTCTGTGTATAGAAGGTATTTAAGATCACCATACCTTCTTAGACCAGTTATTTTCTCATTGGATTCCTTAGTGTTTCTCAATGTGTGCGAGGATATCTCCTTGTCTTATGTTTCTTATGTCATACTTATATTTTCCTGTTTTGTGAATTAATTTCAGAATTCCCTCATTTATGAAAGATGGAGCGTGTCCTTTTTTAAATACATCATTAAATATCCTTTGAAGAACTGGAGCAAGCTCCGTTACATTACATTGGTAAAATTCAAAAGGTAAGCCAGATGGACCAAAAGACTTGTATTCTTATCTTTTTTTTCATTAATGATAAAATGTTTAATTTCTTCAATACTTACAGGGCTTTGTATCTCTTCTATTGAAGATTCTGAGGATCGTGTATTGTGGCATACTAACGGCTCCGGATTGTCCAGGAGTTATCTCTTTGATTTCTCAATTACATTAAAAAATAACACTGTTCTTGTTTTTGACATTTCTGGCATGAATACAGCTGCAAATAAAAGATAGTTGCTTCATTACCGAGGATTCCAGGGTCGTTTGAGATGTTTCCATTATTGTCTCGCAGGGCCGTCAGAGGACTAGAATTTATTTGGAATCTCTCCATGTATTTGGATGATCTTTTCCCCTTTAAATTCTCTATGAGTTTTTGACTTTATTCTTATTAGTTTTTGACAGACTTATCCCTGGAAATGAGCCTCTCCATGACTTCCCTCCTGTCTTTGGTTTTTTCATATACTACTTTTTTGTAAAGTCCCTTTCATAATGTTTCAATTTTATCTAGAGTATAGAATAGAGAATTTACTCTCAAGTTCATTATATGTGCACAGTTATTTGATAATACTGGTAATTTTTTCTTTAGTTGCAGGATATTGGAGACGAGAAACGATCATTTTCCAAAAGTGCTTATTGATTCTTCGTGGAAGACGAAATTTTGTAATAATTGGGCTGTGATCAGATATAAAACTGGAAAGTGGCTTAAAGTCGGCGAACAATTTAAGAATAGCCATAAAGGCTAAAGACTACTCCTTTGAATGTCATTGCTGGACCATCCGGCTACAACATCAATCTTGCATCTTATTATGTTCTCTAGATCAAGACTGTTCTTCTTGTTGCCCAAGCCTGTATTTCCTATAGAGTCACGCTTGGGATTTCGTATTCCATTAAAGTCTCCAGTTACAGTGGTGTCCAATTTCATTGAATCGTGATTGATTAATTCGGAGAAGAACCCTGCTCTGTCTTGTTTTGGTTCATATATACCATAGACACTCGTTCTATGCCCTAGGAAGTCAACGTCAACCATTATCAAGTTTCCCTGGTCATATAGACGAACCGTCGCTGAGTTCAAAGACTTTGATGGGTGCAACGAGCAAACTCAAGCGTTCGCTGTGAAAGCAATTTGGGATAGAGGAACTAGTTTAGATATTGAGTCACAGTTGATCAGTCAGAGTGACTAGGTCCGGGAACCTGATTACTTTTAAATATCCGAATATTGTTTTCACTCTCCAAAAAGACGCTATTGAGTTAATGTTGTATGTTAAAATATCTGCCATTGTTGGGCTCTATGTTTGTGCTATAGTCATTAGGAATTGCTTATTTTTCTTTCATTATACAATACAGATTTATTTATATAATTTTTCAGTTCTTCTTTTTGCGTATTTTATTTCCTTTGTCATTCCATCTACTTGATTAAGGATTCCGTCTTTGCGATGCTGAAACGATTATGCCTGTAGCACGCGGTTGGGATACTCCAAGGGGATTCAAGGGTTGCTGGGGATCCATTCTGCATTTGCTATGTGAATTTTCTTCTTCAGTGCTATTTTATTCTCCAGGGGACTGATCTTCAATGCCCCCAAGTTTGTATTTTCATTGACTTTAAGGATCTTCAGACTTGTCTGACATATTCTATTAGACAACATCACTGTTTAATGGTGAGATATAGACTTTGTTTCGAAAACTCATTCATCATTTTGACATCTTAGCATGTATGCTCGTTTATGTTGCATAAAATAGTATGAAATCATTTTATCTTTATTATTTGAGCAGAGGTTTTTCATCATGTTTGAACGACTTCATGTATATGTGTTTGAAGTGCACTTTCCTGTATCACTTTGGCATCATATCATGTCGGTTCCTTTATGTTGCATAAAATAGTATAGAATCATTTTGTCTATATTATTTGAGGTGATGATTATCGTCATCTGTGAACTTTGTTTGAAAAGCAATCTCCTTCTATACATAAAATCATGCCATCTCATCACTTTGAATTTCTATGTTTCCCTGTCTAGAATGACTCTCTCGTATTTTCTTCTAGCTATGTAAAAGTGTAGATTGAATATTGTTTATACTAATTTTCTTCATTTTCTCTTTTCATCTTTATGTGTCCCTGTACCTATTGTATTCTTTATCTACATATTTAATACAAATATCATATGAAGTTTATGCGTATAATTTGATTAAGAATATTACATATATCTCAAACTTATTTTAATATAAATGGTTTTTTTTTAAATTGATTTTATGAATGAAGTTTTTCAAGTTATAATTTCTGTATTAAAATGTTATTTCAAATAGTTATAATAATAGAATATAATTTGTTAATAACGATTAAACAAAATTTAACAATGAAGTAAAAACTAATAAAAATATTTGCGTCATAAGCTTTTAAACAAAACTTTTTACTTCTATAGACTAATTATCAAAAAACTTTTTTTCTGCCATTTATATTATGTGGTATTTTCTGACTTTTATATTTTCTTTGACTATAAAATAAAACTTATATACATTTAAAAGATGTTTTTAAGAAATCAATAATTTCAAATCTCTGTGTGGAGACTGTATTATCAGCAGGGGTTGCCCATTATTTCATAGCTGGGTAGTAGATAATATTAATTTTAAAAAAATAAGGAATCATTAGGAATTTCCTTTAAAACTGGACTATCAGTTTGGTAATTTTATGAAATCCCTAGTTTTTGTAACACATTAGAGAGTGTTTTTGCTATAATGTACTCATTTTCCCTCAATCTTTCAATTCATTAAAGTTTTTTTTCCTTTGATTCTATGCAACACATGTCATATTAATAACATCTTTTTATCCTAGTCATTTATCAATTTCCAAAAAAGTTTTTTTTTTCTTTCAAAGGGTTCTCCCACCCCCTTAAAAAATTAAATAATGGTATACAATTGCTGAAGATGTCCCTTTGCTCATAATTGGCATAATTTAAAAATATCAAATTCCCTTCAAATAATAAACCATGACTTTAATTCATCAATTTTTGCTTTAATTGTATTATATTGACATTTGAAATTATCGCTCAAGCTTTAATGATAAATTTCCTTCATCACCAGCATATCGATCTAAATTATTGTTATTTATCTTTTTTTTTTTTAAATCATATATATCAATATATTCTATTTCACTCTTTTTACTATTTGTAACGTAGCCATCTCAGCCAGGTTTTTCTTTTTCTAACTTGCCCTGGCGTTTTTTTTTCTCCTACATCTTCTATTTTTTTTTAAAAGGGATATAGGATGTACAATAATTAAAAATGAAATATGACCATAATTATATTTTATTAAAAAAATTTTATCATCAATGGATATTCATTTTACTTTATTTTATATTCATCAATCATCTTCATAAACGTTCTATTTTCATTTACAGCTCCTGACTAAGCTTCCTCCCCTATTTTAGGAAGAGTCCAATATTTAAGAAATGGAGTTAACGTGCAATTTCGATTCTTGAAGACATAATTTTCATCTTTTTTTACCTGTCTGGTGCGTCTTAGCCTGCACCGTGGTAGCTTGTGCTATTCTCGCCTGAGCCACATTCTTCCACTTCAGGGATTAACCGGCCTATACCTCAAGACCTCCTTCCTTCTTCCAAGACGCATATAGACGCACCTTTTCTCTTTCTAATTTGATTAACCGGCTCACACCTCCCCACCTCCTTACTTCATCGTCCATCGAAGACGTATTCATATAGACACACTTTTTCTCTTTCTAATTTCTTGTATTATATTCATCGATATTTTGTGAAGAAAATCATTTTTTAAAGACGAGTCATGTTCATTTATCTCTGTACATCTTACAAATTTCCGTAATGGAAAATAAATCTTATTTCTCCCAAATGCTCAATCTGTCTAAATTAAATTGCATGACATTTGTTTAAAGCTTGTTATCTCGACCCAAAATTTAAATTATATCAATAGCGAAATGATTTATTTTCATTTGAATACTTTAGAAAAAAGAATTAGTCGTTTAAACTCCCTTATTAATTGATAAATTATCATTTATCAATAATCTTTGTTCTGCCCTCTTCCTTCTAATTTCTGGCCTAGTCATACATACAATAAACAATATAAACAATTTATAACTTCTTCCAATTTTGTCCTTGCTAAGATTTTTCTTTCTTTTTTCTTGTGCTATTTTATATGCTTAATTTTTTCCCTTCTTATTATTATTACTTTTTTACATGAAAAATACAAGCAATATACAAGCAACGCCATATTATTGTACATTAAGGAATTCAAAGAACAAAGGGAACTCCAAAACACCCAATAATTAATTAATGAAGGAGAATAAATATGTAATATTCTATGTAGAAATATATTTCAAAACAAATAATGAGGTAGGGGGTGGGAAGACGACTTTAGGAGCCGGTTCCTATTTTGAGGTATTAACAAACAAGCCCTGGGAACGGTAGCTTCCATCCTCCCCCATCCAGCTCCGCTAGGACGGCGAAGCTACGGTCCCTCTACTTTTTTTTTCATTGTTTTGATGACGTCCTCTCCCTGCAGCACTTACACAAATAAAAGAAACACCAAGGAGAGTCAGGCAGTTTTGGCGGTTTTGGCTGCTTAGGAAGCACCCAGAGGAAGGAAAAAAAGAGGAGTTGAAATTTCATAGGACATTTCCAAGATTATATATACATACGTATATATTTCATTGGAGACAATGATCCACAAAAACATTCATATGTACTTTTATTTAGGAAAATTTTATTATTCTGGAAACCTTCAAATGGGCAAAATGGGCAAAAATGCTATTACATGGTGTTATTGTCTCGTATATTGTACTTAATATTTTATATTTAGAGATGCTCACGAGACAATTTTTTGTAAGTAGGTTACATGTCAAGCCTTGAATCTTTAACAAAAAGTTCAGATTGAGTAAAATCCAATTTAAATACTAGGAGTAGTAAAAATGAAATATTGAACTGTTGTAAGCACTGTTTTGATTGCCCAGGAGCAATATAAAGTATAAAGCCTTCAATTTCATGGAAAAAAAATAATGAATTTCTTTTCACTACATCTATTATTTTATTTCCGATAAGAATACAAGTAAAATATCAAATCGTTGTGGGTGATACCATTAGGCAACACCATTTTTGTGCCCAGGGTTTAATAGATAGTTTATATTTGCTTGCTTCTGGATAGGGTGTAACAAATCTTAAAGAAAAATAAATAATTATCGGAATGACCATTGATGGATGGGAAATTAATTAGTTGATTTTAAATAAGAATGTTTTCATAATATAAATCAAGAAGACAAATATAAGAACAAGGTTACATATAACAACTAAATATATGTTAATGTTGGAAGTTATTCCAATGGCATTTATAAAGTTCTTCATTTTTAAAATAAATTAAAGTTTCGCCAAAAATTTAAAATGAGGGTTTTTCATTAAAAAGAGGTTTGATGAGTACATAAACAGTAAAAGATCCGAAAACTACATTCTACTTTTTATTAATAGAGCCAAGTTCAATACATTAATTAATTAATTATCATTATCATTGGGAGCATTTACGTTTTCTTCCTAATTTTGTAAATTATTCCTATTTTTTTTCCTGTAAGAATTAAATTTCCAGGGCTCTTCTAGGACTTTTCATGAAAAAAAATTCAAAACTATAATTGAACTTTTATTATAAATTACGAATCTTCTTTAAATATAACTTCAAAATTAATTTCCTGACAAATTCTTCATTTTTATTAATATATTTTAATCATAAGAAATATTATTTTTAGCAAACCATTCCATAAAAAAATTAGAAACGACAATTAGAAAAGAATATATAATCGTAATATATAATGTTTGCCTTTCAAATAAATTATGGTAATATAATTTCAAGACCAAATGTGTAATTTCCTGGACATTTGTCCATTTTTGACCATTTTTTTGACTTTATACAGGGTTGAAAAAACCCATTGAATCAATAATTAAGACATTTATTTATGTTTACTTGACCAAATTCATCTCTTCCTTTCAATGTTTTATTTGCCTGTATGGAAGGAAATCAATTAGTTGCTGAAAGTGTCCCTCAATTCAAAAATGTCAAATTCCCTTCGAATATTACAAGAGTACAATAATTCTATTACATTAATTCATTATTTTTAATTTGATTGAAATTTGAACTACTCGTTCGACCTTTGATGTTACATTTCCTACGTTTCAGAATAATTGAAAATAATATATGACCATAATTCTATTTTATAAATAAATCAATTTTGTCATCAACGGGTATTTTGACTTCATTTTATATTCATCAATCATCTCATCAACGTATTTTCCTTTACAACTTCTGACTCAGCTTCGTCCCCTACTTTTTAAGAAAAGGAGTTAACGTGCGTCTTAGCCTGCACCGTGGTAGCTTCTGCTATTCTCGCCTGAGCCACATTTTTCCACTTCAGGGATTAACCGGCTCACACCTCCCCACCTCCTTACTTCATCGTCCATCGAAGACGTATTCATATAGACACACTTTTTCTCTTTCTAATTTCTTGTATTATATTCATCGATATTTTGTGAAGAAAATCATTCATGTTCATTTATCTCTGTACATCTTACAAATTTCCGTAATGGAAAATAAATCTTATTTCTCCCAAATGCTCAATCTATGTAAATAAATTTATATGCATCGTTTCTATGTCCTATGTATTCAGAATTGTCAGAATTGTAACTCCGAATGAAAATTATTGAAATTATTGCTGAAGACATTGTTGCCCAATTAAAACAGAGAGCAAAGGCAGAGCTAAATGACATATATAATTTTAAATATATCTACTCCTGGACTTTAAGATTGTAACTCGTCGAGCTTTTTTGTCCATTCGCAACCTCGACTGACAAAAGGGGAAAAGACAAATTTAGAAAAACATATGGTAGCTACCCTTCTCCATTTTTCTTGCTGCCAACATGTTAATATATACTTGTAGTATATTCAAATTCAAAAAAAGGGCGCGCAATCCTTGATTCAATATATTTTTTTATGCATCAAAATCAGAAATAATATTAATACCCATTTTGAGTTCATATTACGTATAGGATCAGCTGCTTTAAATCAAAAGAGTCAAATGATGAAAATAATCAACGGAAGCTGGGAGAATAAAGTATAGTGTTTTTGTTTATCCCAAAAAGCTCGTCGTGTAAACTGTCAATTTGAAGATAAGGGCGCGCAATACTTGGGCGTAAGATGACGTCATACAAACACTCTTTCACCCATCCCTTCAATTCTGAATAATATTGAAAACAAGGTTTTAGAGAGATGCCATTGAACCAAAAGTTGTAGATATTACTCTAATAGAATAAGATTTTTTTCAATTTTTAAAATCGGTTCATAAGTTTTGAATTTATGGCAACTTTTGCTAAATTTTCAAAATTTGTCCAACTCTAATATTAGAGTTCCAAAAAGATTATGAAATCAAAAGTCACAGAGCAATAATTGTTGAGTTCAGATCTGCCTTTAATTTAAAAATCAATTCGTTAATAATTGCGATGGTGTTTTTTTCATGCTTTACAACCAGTGGTTGTTAATTTATTAATAAGAACAGTAAGAAAGGAAAAAAATTATTAGATATTTAAGTCAAAAGTAATGGAAACAAAAGTTTCCCTAAAATAGACAATCCTAATGAGCAACACTTATAATTAATTATAAGCTATACTTGTAAATCGTTCTTTGGTGAAACTTTGCACCTATCAATCAAGTTCATTTCAACTTGTACTCCTACTCCTATTTCTGGGAGATCATAATTTCATGAATCCTCCAATTCTTCGTCTGAAGATAATTCAGTAGGAGCTTTTTTTGTAATGTATATAATGTGACCTTTCATTGCTTTTGATGATGCCCAGATGATGTGAATATATACATATAACAATAATTAATTAATTTGGATTCGTTCTTAGTTCGAACAGGGCTTCTAGAAACCCGTCTCATAATTTATTGACTCATTTATTTACTTTTTTACTTATGAGTCATAACAATAATTATGTGTGTGGTACACATTTGCTGGTTCTGAGACTAAATAATTAATATAATAAGTCTAAAATAGTTAATGGAGATATTTCTGGAGGATGGGAAACTGGAAAGGGGTGTCCTATCAACTGAGCTACTTAAGGAAGAATAAAACAAAACGATACGATACAAGAAAGGCTCATGCAACGTGTGACGAGAAGGTGAAGGTCGATTCCGTTCAGAAAGAGGAGAATGGAGCTCACGTCAATATTGGAGAACTTACTGGAGTAGTCAAGGAGTGAGGAGCAAGTGGAGGGAGGAGTCATTTACTCAGCCAAAAGATTAAAGTGATTTCCCTGTCTGAGATGTTGGTTAAAATAAAGGCAAATATTAAGTCATCGACTCCCACAAGTTATAACGTCGAGTGGAGTGTTGAACTGAGGCTACAGCAAGGGTTCAAAAGGATTGGAGTCACCCATGAAATCGCTTTATTTTGCCAAGAGTGTGGATCATGTCAGACTAGGGACCATGATCCAGTGTTAACAGAACTGAAGCATCCAAGTTCATTCGAATGTGTATATGGTTTAGTTGTAGGAATATTCTGTAGCTACATACATGGAATGGACGCTGTAATTAATTATGTCATTCTGGGGCTAACATAAATAAATGTAAAAATTAGAAAAGGAGATGGACAGGAAAGTTTAAGTGATGAACCCTCGTTACTGGAGGTTGATGTCTCCATGCAAGATCATCATATTCTGTCTCTCCATTACACTCTTCCATTCTTCAAAACGAATTTATCTTGATATCTATTCTTCAAATGTAGGTTTTTCTGGATAAATCATCCGTTCATGTGAGGTAAAATTTTCAATTCATTATAAATAAGTACTTTAACATGAGTTTAAATATAGTTTCAGGAATTATATTAACCTTGGCCCCTATGGATTGACGCATCATCTTTCGAATAGATTCATATCCATTACTGTGAATTCAAGTATCTCCTTCCACCAGTTTTTAGTCAAAATATTCCATCCAATTGTGTATCCATCTATGCTGCATTGCTAATGTCATTTTTACTCCAGATTCAACATTTTACAGTTTGTTTTGTTGTGGAATTTACCCATCATTTAAGAAGTCAATCGATGGGGTTCATATAAGAAAGTTGAAGCTACTTCCTTATATCAATTCATTTTACAACAGATTTAAAGCATCTTAATAACTTGAAATTTCAAACTTCAATTTTGTAATATTGTGCATATCTTGTATATAGAAACATTTATTCCAAATTTGATTGAAATCTGAGGTGAAAGGTGTCAAAACTTAATTTATAATAGCTAGTTGCATTAAGAATTTAAGGAGATGTATAATAAACATCTGTAAAAGTCTCTTTGTTTCGAACATCAACTTTATATTACAATTGTATAATAGGATGCCGATTTAAAGAAAAATCAATCATTTATGTTGACTTTTCTTTGAGATATATTGGACAATGATCCATTTTGAGGTGTGAAAGTAACTTTTTGGAAGAGTCATCTTTTGTAATGTATGTATAATGTGACTTTTTCATTGTTTTTGACGTAACTTATGTAATTGGAATTATTATTTTTTGCTTTTAATTAATAGAATATATATGATTCGTTCTTAGTTCGAACAGGGCTTCAAGGAACCCGTCTCATAACTTATTGACTTATTTATTTATTTATTTTTGAATTATGAGTCATAACAATAATTATGTGACACATTGTTATTACTTCATAGATTCAAAATATCTTCATTAATTAATGTAGATTTAAATTATCATTTAAGGATCAAGATATGAGAGCTATCCTAGAACGACCATCCTAATGAAGATGTCCTTGAGCTGCTGCTGCTGGAGAACCTCTTCAAAGGGATTCCTCTTTTCCTTGGACCAAGGACCAACTTCAAGATCCAAGACGACTCAAAGAGGGGCGAATGGAAAAGGAGCTTCTCAAAGCATTCTCCTTGAATAAGTTTGAGTCTTACGAATTCAAAGGGACTTCTATTTAACCCGAATCAAGACCCTCTTTGGCCTCCTAAGGAAAGGTCCCAAGGTCGACTTCGTGAAAGTAGCATTTGTTATGGGCCTACATTCACATGCAAGTGCTCAAATTCAGGCGGCACCAAAAGCGTTTGGCATAGCCAGAGGGCTTCATACGAATCTTCGTGTTAAGCTAAAAAAAGAAGGGCTTTGAGTGGAGAAAAACCCTCAATGAATTGGGAAATAATAATTGAAGGGTTTGAATGGCTGTGGCAATAGCAAAGGGGTGTTGTCAGCAAGTAAACCACGGAAGGCAATCCTTTGATGAATAAAACAAAACGATCCAGTTAAAGGCTTATGCAACGTGTGGCGAGAAAGTGAATCGCTTTTGTGGTGTGAAGCAGCTCGACTGCATACAAAGCTGTCTTGGTGGGGTTGAGACAGATGAGGATGGAGCTCGCATCAATATTGCATTCTTATGTTTTGTTCTTAAATCAATGGATTTGCTGAGTATTTATCTTAAAACTTGATTAAGTCTTTGGACATCCGAAATCCGTTAGCCATTTTCAAAACTCGTTTTTGTGCATGAGGATCTGTTGTCAAGTGTTCTTCAAATGTTGGTCTTCCCGGATAAAGCATCTGTAAATATGAGTTAAAACTTTATATTCATCATAAATAAGTTGGCTAACTTCAATTTAAATATAGTTTCATGGATTATATTAAACTTCAAGAAATATTTGCTTATTCAATATATTATCCATTCTCGATATATGATGATACAGGCCATAAGATACTTAAATTAGGTGACTATTCTCATTATTATGAGTCGTTACTCAGGCACATCAAGGTAAGAGAAAGTGTTATTAAATAAGTATTAGTGTGTTTCACATATCTATTGCATCATTGAATTAGATTTCTACTTATATCAATTACTATGGATCTCAAGCATCTCCAGGCCTCTCTGAACGAGTATCAATGCTTCATTGTTAAAAGATGAAAAACAATTAGCCTTTATATCAGCGGGGGTTATAAAATGAAGCTGCTGTTACTTCCTTATATCAATTTGTGTTAAAATGGATTCCAAGTATATCTGGGCCAATTTAAATATAACCAAGTGTCTCTGTTGGAAGAGCAATCTCCTCGATATAACTTACAATCCAACCATTCCTTTTCTGTGAGTATTTTATTCATGTTTCTATACCTTTGGGATTATAATTCGCATTTTGTTATTTTAGATATTATTTTGTTGTAAAAAGCCTGAATCATCGTTGAAGAAATTATTGAGATCTACATAAGGAGGCACCTACTCATCGTAATTTCATGTTATTATGACTGTTAAGCATCTCCAGGTCTAAGCTTGTATATGAAGATAATCAAGCACCCCCATTTGAAGATAATTCCCCTCGTTGTATTTTACAATCCAATGTCTGTTTCTGTGTCAATCTATGTTTTCCTTTATATTATAGATATAGATTTTAGGCTTGCTAAGATCTGATTATTTCCCCGATGAGGAATTTCCCGTCATGAACACCTCTCTTGATGTAATGTTTTGATTCAGGACCTGGAATATGAATGCTAGCCTCATCGTGGAAACGATCATATCTATCAATTCTTTCGGAATTCTGTTTCGAAGTAGTTGCTCAATTATGAATTCATGAGACAAGGAATCAAAAACTCTTTTAAAGACAATCAGCAAGGTGACAGACTCATAATTCAAACTCATTGTATTTGATATTGTATTTTGAATACATCTTGGGATATCCTCCGCGAGACCTAAAATCATGCCATCTCATCACTATGATTTTCTATGGCACCCAGTCTAACATGACTCTTTCGTATTTTCTTCTAGCTATGTAAAAGTGTATATTGTTTATATTAATATACAATATGAAGTGTTTTTTTCATCATTTTCTCCATTCATCTTAATGTATCCCTGTACCTATTGTATTCTTATCTTTTTTAAATGCAAATAACTTATTTCAATTTGATTTTATGAATAAAGCTTTTCAAATTATAATTTAAGTATTAAAATGTTATTTCAAATAGTATAATTTGTTAGTAAAGATTAAGCAAAATTTAACAAAAACTCGTTACTTCTATAGATTAATTATCCAAACACTTTCTTTCTGCCATTTATATTATGTGGTATTTTCTGATTTTTATATTTTCTTTGACAATAAAATAAAACATATATACATTAAAAAGATATGTGTATATAGGGTTCCCCCACCCCCTAAGAAAAAACAAAAAACTACAAAAGCGATAACATAACCTAATGTAGATATATGCAGTCATTTAGTTCACTCCGAATAATAAGACATAAGTGCAACTTGAGTCCAAGTTACAACTGAGTTTAAGGCATTCATAATATTACGACATAATTAAATTGGATTCTAAAAATCCCTTCACTCTGAATGTTCAAAAAAATAAAAAACCATAATAGCCAAATGCTTTTGATTTTATATTTTACATCATTTATACGATAATATGAACGCTAGATTTGCAAATCCTTCAACTTTGAAGTGGCGAATAGATTTAGATAATTTTTTTGAATGTGCTAAGCATTTTTTGAATGTTGAAATTAATAAAAAAACCATGCATATTGGCACTTTTCATTTTCATCATTTGTATGATAATATGAACCCTAGATGGTGCTAGGTGTCATGCCAATTTGGAATTTGCAAATCCTTCAAATTGAAGTGGCAAATAGATTCAGGTAATGTCTTTGAATGTGCTAAGCATTTTTTGAATGTTGAAATTAATAAAAAACCATGCATATTGGCACTTTTCATTTGTATGATAATATGAACCCTAGATGTTGCTAGGTGTCATACCAATTTGGAATTTGCAAATCCTTCAAATTGAAGTGGCGAATAGATTCAGGTAATTTTTTTGAATGTGCTAAGCATTTTTTGAATGTTGAAATTAATAAAAAACCATGCATATTGGCACTTTTCATTTGTATGATAATATGAACCCTAGATGTTGCTAGGTGTCATACCAATTTGGAATTTGCAAATCCTTCAACTTGAAGTGGCGAATAGATTCAGGTAATTTTTTTGAATGTGCTAAGCATTTTTTGAATGTTGAAATTAATAAAAAAACCATGCATATTGGCACTTTTTATTTTCATCATTGGTATGATAATATGAACGCTAGATGGTGCTAGGTTATATATGGAGACAAAATTTGTCAAATCTCTATATTTTATAGCAGGAATGGTTTTAGATAATTGATTTGAATGTACTGAGCAGATTTGGAATGGTGAAAAATCACAAAACCATATTTTAGAAGACTTCACTTTGCAATTTTTACTCCTTCTAGTGTGAAGCATTAATTTAAAAATTCAAAGTAGAAAATGTTTACAAATTCACTCTATATAATCTTTGTTTCTGAATTATTTATGAATAATCGAAGGATGGTTTTGTATCTCTCTTTTTATAGTGACACTGAATCATTTGAGGTGAAATTGTTACAAATATTGTAGGTACCGTATGGACCATAAAATATGTCGTGATTGCTATTATTGAATGTAATTTATGAGGAAGTATTTTATCAATTCTGTATTGTTTTTATTAGCGTTAATTATTCGTCATGGTTGTAGCTGACTCCTGCTTTACCATCAAACAGAAGAGAACAATTACTTTTATTTGATAAATATAGTAACTATCAGTACTGTGTATGTATTATTGAATTGATATATTTAATACTATACAGCCTGCCCTTTTGACAAAAATGGATTTGATGATCACGTTTGATAATTCATTTTATAATAATTCTAGTATAAAAATATTGGGCTCAAAATACAGTTCGCAATACTAAGAATTATTTTTTGATAGCACTGCATTTACTTTTTTAACCTAAGTTCTTGTATTCCTTTCGAATACCCCCCTTTAAAAATGGGCAGTATGTAGATTCAAGAAGTGCAATCAAATCAACTCCTTGAGCCCTTTTTCTCCGGCGATTTAGCTAAATTTGACTCTAAAATTACTGCAGTAACATAATCCCATTAAATAAACACATATTTTTTGTTCATTACTTGATTGAAACAATAAAATAGAATGTGATTAAGACTTTTAATGAATTTGATACGAAATATATATATATATATATATAAACTCAAATTAGAACAAATAATTTCAACATAAAGTAAGATTAAGCCTCAAATGTAAATGTTGTGACGGATGTCGATAATTTAATTAGTGAAGGAAAAATCATATATATGTATGTATATATTGAAAACGTTTAATGGCAATTACAAAATTAATAAATGATTCACAATTTTAATAAAATCATTCAGAAAGAATAAAATCCTTGATCGTTGATAATGGAGATGAAAAGCTATAAAATTATAACGAGCATCCAAGGTTAGTGAAATGACGTCTAAATGAATTTAGGACAGAAACCTTGGGAAAGTTAAAAATTATACAACACGTTCAAAGTCATAATCACGAGATAAATATTAAAGATTTATTCAAGGGACGTAATAATTGAAGACAATTCTGATACTTTTAATTTCATCACTAATAAAACCAAGACACTTGTTTCCTTCAATATCCAACTCAACTTTGAGTTAGTCAGTCCATTTCATGTTTTATATTGAAAAATCCGATCCTTCAGTCTACGGCATTTGAATGTAAAGAATATTTCCACCTTCCCTCATGTCGTGTTATTCAACTTGCTCTTCAAATACGATTCGATGACCATACGATGGAACTCGGATTCCAACAAAATTGGAGATCGACAATGACCTTGTGAAATTATCTGAGTAGTGGAGGAATCCGGGGAGAATCCTACAGTTAATATTTATTATAAAATCACAGCTTTAATTTCTAACGTTTAATACTTATTATTGTTTGAGTTGGCACTAAGAGCATTTACCAACTCTTTGTAGGACCATAGATTAGGAGAAGTCCTTCGAGGCAATGACAACTCTGATGGACGGAGGTTTTGTCATAGTAGGAAATTGATATTCGAAATTGAAATCTATTTGATATCTTATTTATTTTAGAAATTTTAGATTCTGACATTGTATAATTTGTATATATTGAGTAAGTCTGAAATGAAAGAGTTAAAAAATCTATGGGTTTTGACAATATAACAAACATAAATAATTAGTAGTGGATCAATCCAGAGTACCTTTAAATTAAAATTTTGTGAATCATATATTAATAAAAGATTATAAAATCACTAAATTGCCTACTTTTTAAAATTAAATTGAGGATCCTAGCCTTGTTTATTGCTCTCATGAAGTATTTTAAAATCCTACTTTACGAAGAGACAGTTCCATTTTGAATAAATTACAAATCAAAATATTGAATTGAGGTACTCATAACTATTTTTGACTGAATAATAAATAATTCATTTTCTGAATACAACTTTTATTCAAAAGGTATTCAAAGCAAAGCAGCATTTCAAATTGAATTCGTATTTTAAAATAGTGGGAAAATATATGAATTGAATTTGCACCTTAGGAGACTTTTATTCTAATGTGAGAAAGTTCAAGAATGAATGAATGAATGAATGAGTGAATGAATGACAATGCTAAAAACAGGTGGAAGCGGATATTATGAAGTATTACTCCAGGATCAATAATGATCCAAACCCCATCCAGGAGACATTTTAACTTTTCTACTAAGAAAAGTTAAATTTGATTTTAGAGACAATGGATTTGGATGGTTATGAGATTCGAATCGTCTGCACATCAGGTGATTCATGATTTTCGACGTCAAGGGATTGGATCTACTGACTCTTGCTGCTCTTTGTGCCTCTTCTGTGCAATGAACTCTTTGTTAGTGTCACAATCCTTGGATCGAAGCTCTTGATTGGAAGTTCATTCATCAGCCATCACCTTCATCCCATCCCATCCGATTCCCATTCTCCGCAGTCAGGAAGAGCGAAGCAATGAGACGTCCTTGGGTCCAAGCCAGAGCTGCGCCATTTCAAGTCACGTCAGAAGTGAAAATAGTGAAAATAAACATTGTCTATTCAACAGCTGACTTGAGGCACCTTGGAGCAGTCGAACAGGGTCAACAGTTTCTCATCCCTTATTCAAGTTAGTTAGCTCAGCCAGGCCAGCCAAGAAGAGAGACTCTCTAGTGCAGGCAGACAGTAAACATTCTAGAGAGGATCTCATGACGTCATAGCAAAGCATTCCTTCCTCTCAGAGCGAGCGCTTCAAGGGACATTTCCAGGATGGATCCAAGTTGAAGTTTTCTTCAACCTCTTCTCCACTCTATCCTCCAATTTCATAGTCCAATTCAAGAGCCTCCAGTCCAAAGTATTCCTCCCACTCTCAACCCCATCCATTTTCCTTTCTCATCAGTTTCATCCAAGGCAAATGACGTATTCGGAAGTGTCATTCGTGATGGGAGAGTGAATCAATCTGCGAATCCCTCCATATCATAGGAATCCTTCAACCCACTCATGTGACTCATTAAACCCACTTCTTCCTTGGAGAAGAATTCCAAAACTAAACTGCATTTAAGAGAATGAATCTTTTACGAATTCAGTGCTTCAAGCAAGTTTTGCACTCTTTAGAAGAGTGTTTGGAAAACAAGGCTCAAGGAAAGTAGGCTCCTCAGAATTCATTCGAGACGAGTCCCGACTCTCAAAGAATAGGACTCGAGTCCCTTCATTATTTAAGGCTAATGCTAATGCTCTTCCTGTTTTTGCAAAGCTCTGGAATGCGAAGAGAAAATTCAAGTTTTTGAACTCCTGAGCCATGAATAGAGAAAGACACGGACTTAGAGCAGGATTCTTATCAAGTTCGAATCTTCTAAATCGGAAGGGAGCAATTGTTATGAAGGATCAAGTCAATGATCTACAGATATCAGCCTATGATATGGGACTTACACTCATTTCCCTTCAGACTCGTCTTGTCATTTGGAGCACAAAATTTCATGACCTCTGATACTGAAGAATAAAATTCCATTGGGTAGATTTCATCAATTATACGAATGGCTCTCAATTTTTCTATGGGATACCTGACCCATCATTGTAAATGAATGTTTTTATTTAATGTTAGTAAGTGTAATTTTGATGATGGATAGTGAATCTGTTTTACAATAAAGGAAACATCTTATCTATTAAGGCCTCTATTTCTTTCTTATCTATTTTCAAAACTAATCTTGGTCCAATTATATAGTGATTCACGCTCTATAATACTCGATTCCAGACTCAAATCATCTCTTCTTTTTTGCTCCTATTGAAAAGGGTAGAGGGTTGCAGTAAAGAAATTTGAGAGCTAAGTATATTGTAGGTAATGCATCTTATCAGAATAGTACATACCTATAAATAGGTAAGCGAAAAACAATTATTTCAATGAGTCTACATTAGATATCTGTGGATTTTTTTTTTCTTGGGTATTTAATATTTTGAAAGTTGACAGTCCTTGCATGGAAAAGATAGGAGGTTTTGTGTGAACAGTATCTACTTACATAAAAGACTCCAATGAAGAAAACACTTTTAATTTTATTTTATTAATTTATTGGTGTGATAGCTTGAATTAAAGCATATCTATGTATATTTTACTTAAAAGTAATTAATTATTTTTTTGTTTTCCATAAAATCTACCAATATTCAAGGAAAGGTCATTATTGAACATAATATTTCAAATGTTGTGAAGCAGTGGGACCAATCTGCTTGTTATATTTCATATATACAGCCATCATTGCATGACCACTTCTGCATTTCAAACGTGGAAGGACTTGTCGTTTCAGTCAATATTTCATCATCTAAAAAAATAAAAATCCAATTTATGATCTATCCGTTTTATTTTTATTAATGAAGAAGAGTGCATTTTTACATTTTCCAGTCCTAAAAATTGCCAAAAATAGGAAATCACACATTTGTCTTGGAGTTCGATGACCATACATTATTTGAAATTACTCCCTCCTTTATTTTGATATTTTTAAATTTTTTATAGTATGGTCTGATAAAAACAATTATTTCCTTGACAAAAAAGGATATTCCTATATTTTCTATGGGTAAAACATGTAGATAAAAAATAAAAAAGTTCTCAGGAAATTAATTTTCAAGAAGTTTCATAATTTACCTTAAATATGAAATTATAGTTCCAAAATAATAGTTTCTGTATTACAAATTAAAATATTATAAGACCTAGTTCCTCAGTAAATAATATAGTATCATTTCCTTTAAAATGTAGAGGATTAATCAATATTAGTTATAGACACCAAGCATTACACCCCTCCTCCCTTCATAACAGTGATGCACTTTCTTCCCCATAAAATGATGCAACTGATGTTAAAATGGCTGTTAATTCAATAGTATCATAAGTCCAGACCGGGACTTACAAAGTCTTTCAACAAAAAGATTCCCTTCGTTATAATATTGAGTTTACATTCTGATCAATTCATCAAATCGTTGAAAAGGGTCAATTCTTTTCCTAAAGGAACAAAGTGCTTGGTTTCCTTTTTCAATCCGCGTGAATCCTCAGTAGATCAATCTTTGATGACAAATGTTATGAGATCTCCGTTTATACTTTTCGTAAATGAGTTGAGGGATGTGTAAAATTTAGTAGGAAGCCTCAACTACACTCTGTGGACTTTATGACGCAAAATCTCTAGAAAAACATGAACAGTAATGTGTTTTTGTTTTGTGGTTTATGACGAATGTGATAAGATGTACTACTTTAAGTAACATTGAATTCTATTATAGTGTTAATAAAAATATGGTGTTTTGTTTTGTTTTTTCAGATTCCTAAAGTATATTATACTAAAAATTCTGATCCCAGGAAGATAATCATGTTTAAAATTATTAAGGACCTTCCAAACTCGTTCTTTTTAAGGCTCATTATAATTCTGAATGCATTTTTAAAAACATAGAAGCTTCATTGGCGATCCTCCAGGAGTCTACAAAGACAACGATCTTCCTATCCCTGACAAATAATCCCATCAGCCACTTTTTATCGGCAAATAGTAGGACTTGTGTCTTCTAAAATCAAAAAAGAGAGTAAAATGTATGTTAATTGATTTCTATGGAGCAAATACTAACCCCAGTTGTGTGAGTAAAGATCATCATCAGTTGTTGTCTAAGACATAAGTAAAGTTATAATACAAACTTTAGATAATATGAATAATTGCATACTTCAAATTGATTGGGAGCTGGACTTCCCTTATTAAAATCCTACCAAAATAGAAAAATGATTAATTAACAATTGTTAGTCATATATTTTAATCACTTATACCATTCCCATTCAGACCTCACAGATCCACGTTATGTGATTCCAAATAACTTTTGTTATTGACCTATAAAAATGAGAAAAATTTTAAATTTATATTATATTTCATAAATTAGTAGTACTTACAGTTTTACTTAATACATCAGATATCATTCCCTTGGTTTCAATAGAAGCTTGGTAATTTTGATCACCCTGACTGTGTTGCTGGAACGACTCATGGCCCAAGGTAGCCAACCTTGAGCCCAAGTAGCAAAGGCTTTTCTTACTACACCCGCAGTAAGTGTATCGAGCCCTTTGTCATGGGAATCGGCGATTCTCACAAGGACCTTTGGATCCTTTAGGATCTCCATCAATTGTAGAATTAAATAATTTAAGGTATTCTTCTACAATGCCAAGTATTTCCTCCTGGGATCAATTTTTATAGATCTTCGGTGTTTATTACTCACAGTACTAAATACGTAAACCGAGTGAAACAGAAAGTTATTTTGCAGATGTGTGACGTAAATGTAAAGATTTATATTAAAAAAACTATTACGCCATGATATATATATATATGAAGTGTCAATTGAAAAACAAATACATTGTTCATCATTTGGGCGTAATATGACGTCATATAAACACTTTTTTAGCCTTCAACTCTAAGTAGGATTAAAAGTAAAGTTTAAGAAAGATTTCATTGAACCAAAAGTTGTAGATATTACTTTGATAAAATATAATTTTTTTCAATTTTTCAAATCGGTTCATTAGTTTTGGATTTATTGCTACTTTTGCTAAAATTTCAAAATTGGTTAACCTCGAATTTTAGAGTTAAATTTTTTTTATTAATTCAAACATGATAGAACAATAATTGTCGATATTGCAGATATCCTTTTAACTTTAAAATTGATAGGTTGTTTCTTAAGTAATAGAGGTTTTCATATTTTACAACCAGTGGTTGTTAATTTATTAATTAGAATAGTAAGAAAGAAAGAAAAAACCTTAGATATTTGAGTCAAAAGGTATCGAACCAAAAGTTTCGGCACTCTTCTAGTTAATGGGTTCCATGATTTTGAATAAAACATAGAGCACTTGGGAAAATAAGATAGAAAGAGAAACATCCTTCTAGGGATGAAGGGAAAATATGTCCAGGGCTACACATCCATGCTTCTGGCTCCGGTTCGGGAAGGGTTAGAATATAACCATTTTGTCTATTATAAGTAATTGATTAGTTGAATGTTACAACAAGTATTGCATTATCAATTGAAGGTCGAAAAAGATTTCTTTGGCGTGGAAAATGCACTTGATATTTATACAGTTTGGATTGAGCACTAGCTTGCTTATTCTTTTTAGATCTTTCTCATCAAGTGATATATCACATGATGTCATGCCTTAATAACTTAACACTCAACCAGTTCTTTTACATCATAAATTATACATATCTATAATAATAAATCTACACCGTAATACGATCCCTGTACATAATAGACAATAACAAAATAAATAACAAACAGGAGAATCAGTACAAAGTTCATACAAATTAATATATTAATTAGTAAATCCGATGATATTACATTATACAACCCCATAGACTATTATTTTTTTTTATCCAAGTATTTAATTTTACCTCTTTACGTAATATGTATCCTTGTGGCCATTTGTATCCTTATTTAATGTGTAAGCATCATTCAAAGTCCAAGTACTTCTTTTGATTAAGTAGATGATATTTTTGTATTTTTTGTATTTTATATCTTAACAAAATGTAGAAACATTCATTTGATTTTATATAAGAATATTTTTATTCTATAAATCAAGAAGACAAATAGAATAAGGTTACATATAACAATAATTAATGATATGTTAATGTAGCAAGTTATTAAAATGATAGTTTTTATGCTAAAAAGAGGTTTTGTGTGTACAAAAGGATGAAAAAATCTGTCATTTACATCGTACTTTTTATTAATAGAGCTAGGCTCATAACATTAATTAATTAATTAATTATTATTATCATTGGGTGGGTTTATGTTTTCTTCCTGATTTTGTAAATTTTTTCAGGTTGTTTTTTTCTTGTAAGAATTAAATTTCCTAGGGCTTTTCTAGGAAACTTCAAAAAAAAAAAAAAAAAATCAAAACTATAATTGAATTTATATCATAAATTACGAATCTTCTTTAAATATAACTTCAAAATTAATTTCCTAACAAATTCTTTATTTTTATTGATATATTTTACCCATAAAAAATATCAATTCCTAGTTAAAATAAGTCTATGTGTCCTGGTTTATTTAGCAATGAATTATTTGTAAAAACCATCTCATAAAAAACTTAAACTGGACATTCATAAAGAGATTGGGGTAATGTTTGTACTTCAAATAAATTCTGGTCATAGAATTTCAAGACAAATTGCATGATTTCCTGGACATTTGCACATTTTTGAGCATTTTTTTTAACTTCATACAGGATTGAAAATGTAAAAATGTACAATTCTTCATTGATAAAAATAAAGCGGAATAGATCATATTGGAAATACGATGTAATAACGGATCTTTTTATATTTTTGTTCTCACAAAACCTCTTTTTAACTCAAAAACTATAGTAATATATTTATATTACCTATATTTAAATCACTTTGTAGGACACAAAACCAATCGCTTTTCAGTCAACATGAAATAAAAAAAATGATATTGTAATGTAAAGTAAAAAATGAAAACGTTATATTTAAACTATTAATGTTAAATATTTTTTAAATTAGTATGCAATACAAGGTTAATCATTATTGTCTTATATCTAAAACGTAAGAATATTTCTCATTAAGACTAGTCGACTTTAAAACATATATAAAATTTATTTATTTGTTGATGTAGTGAGTGATAAATTACAATTTACAATCACGATTGCCGTGTGGTAATGTATTCATAATATTCTAAAGCTATAGAAAAAAAAAGAAGAAGAAGACTTTTTTCGATATCATTATGTTTTTGCTCATTTTCCCATGTTTTGAAAATGGAAAGTAAGAATCACTGAAGAACAAATTTGTTTCAAGTTGATTATAGAGGGTTTCGATAATATTTTCTGAAAAACGGTGTTTTCTCTCTTGAAGCACATTGTGAGGAAATAAAGTTTGACTCAATTAGTTCCTTCCTTTCAATGTTTTATTTGCCAGTATATTAAATGGAATAATAAAGGATGACTCTCATTCTACTACAATAATTCATCAATTTTTGCTTTAATTGTATTACCTTTGAGCCAAGTTTTTCTGTTTCTAGCTTGCCCTAGCATTTCTCTTCCTCCTACGTCTAATTTTTTTTTTAAAAATGGGATCTTTCAATGTTGAATAAAATACGATTCTAATTATATCTTATAAATCAATTTTATCATCAACGGGTATTTTTATTTTATTTTGTATTCATCAATCATCAGCGTATTTTCCTTTACAACTTACCTACTTTTTAAGAAAAGGAGTTAACGTGCAATTTCGATTCTTGAAGACATAATTTTCATCTTTTTTTACCTCTCTGGTGCGTCTTAGCCTGCACTGTGGTAGCTTGTGCTATTCTCGCCTGAGCCACATTCTTCCACTTCAGGGATTAACCGGCTCACACCTCCCCACCTCCTTACTTCATCGTCCATCGAAGACGTATATAGATGCACCTTTTCTCTTTCTAATTTCTGGTGCGTCTTAGCCTGCACCGTGGTAGCTTGTGCTATTCTCGCCTGAGCCACATTCTTCCACTTCAGGGATTAACCGGCCTACACCTCAAGACCTCCTTCCTTCTTCCAAGACGCATATAGACGCACCTTTTCTTTTTCTAATTTGATTAACCGGCTCACACCTCCCCACCTCCTTACTTCATCGTCCATCGAAGACGTATTCATATAGACACACTTTTTCTCTTTCTAATTTCTTGTATTATATTCATCGATATTTTGTGAAGAAAATCATTTTTTAAAGACGAGTCATGTTCATTTATCTCTGTACATCTTACAAATTTCCGTAATGCGAAATAAATCTTATTTCTCCCAAATGCTCAATCTGTCTAAATTAAATTGCATGACATTTGTTTAAAGCTTGTTATCTCGACCCAAAATTTAAATTATATCAATAGCGAAATGATTTATTTTCATTTGAATACTTTAGAAAAAAGAATTAGTCGTTTAAACTCCCTTATTAATTGATAAATTATCATTTATCAATAATCTTGGTTCTGCCCTCTTCCTTCTAATTTCTGGCCTAGTCAATACATACAATAAACAATATAAACAATTTATAACTTCTTCCAATTTTGTCCTCGCTAAGATTTTTCTTTCTTTCTTCTTGTGCTATTTTATATGCTTAATTTTTTCCCTTCTTATTATTATTACTTTTTTAGATGAAAAATACAAGCAATATACAAGCAACGCCATATTATTGTACATTAAGAAATTCAAAGAACAAAGGGAACTCCAAAACACCCAATAATTAATTAATGAAGGAGAATAAATATGTAATATTCTATGTAGAAATATATTTCAAAGCCAATAATGAGGTAGGGGGTGGGAAGACGACTTTAGGAGCCGGTTCCTATTTAGGAAAATTTTATTATTCTGGAAACATTCAAATGGGCAAAAATGCTATTTCATGGTGTTATTGTCTCGTATATTGTACTTAATATTTTATATTTAGAGATGCTCACGAGACAATTTTTTTTAAGTAGGTTACATGTCAAGCCTTGAATCTTTAACAAAAAGTTCAGATTGAGTAAAATCCAATTTAAATACTAGGAGTAGTGAAAATGAAATATCGAACTGTTGTAAGCACTGTTTTGATTGCCCAGGAGCTAAACGTTACAACTTGTATAAAGCCTTCAATTTCATGGAAAAAAAATAATGAATTTCTTTTCACTACATCTATTATTTTATTTCCGATAAGAATACAAGTAAAATATCAAATCGTTGTGGGTGATAAGTGATACCATTAGGCAACACCATTTTTGTGACCAAGGTTTAATAGGTAGTTTAAGATAATTATTTATTTTTCTTTAAGATTTCTATTAATGACCACTGATGGATGGGAAATTATTCATCCTCTGATGGATTTTTCATATCTTAAGAAAATGTATAAACATTATAATTCAGTTGATTTTAAATAAGAATGTTTTCATAATATAAATCAAGAAGACAAATATAAGAACAAGGTTACATATAACAACTAAATATATGTTAATGTTGGAAGTTATTCTAATGGCATTTATAAAGTTCTTCATTTTTTAAATAAGTTATAGTTTCACCAAAAATTTAAAATGAGTATTTTTCATTAAAAAGAGGTTTGATGAGTACATAAACAGTAAAAAATCCGAAAACTACATTCTACTTTTTATTAATAGAGCCAAGTTCAATACATTAATTAATTAATTATCATTATCATTGGGAGCATTTACGTTTTCTTCCTAATTTTATAAATTATTCCTATTTTTTTTCCTGTAAGAATTAAATTTCCAGGGCTCTTCCAGGACTTTTCATGAAAAAAAATTCAAAACTATAATTGAACTTTTATTATAAATTACGAATCTTCTTTAAATATAACTTCAAAATTAATTTCCTGACAAATTCTTCATTTTTATTAATATATTTTAATCATAAGAAATATTATTTTTAGCAAACCATTCCATAAAAAAATTAGAAACGACAATTAGAAAAGAATATATAATCGTAATATATAATGTTTGCCTTTCAAATAAATTATGGTAATAAAATTTCAAGACCAAATGTGTGATTTCCTGGACATTTGTCCATTTTTGACCATTTTTTTGACTTTATACAGGGTTGAAAAATGTAAAAATGGTCGTTTTTTCATTGATAAAAATAAAGCAGAATAGATCATATTGAAAATACGATGTAATAACGTATCTTTTCATGTTTTTGTACTCACAAAGCCTCTTTTTAACTCAAAAACTATCGGATTTTATATATTTCAATCACTTTCCTTGTAGGAATTAAAACCAATCGTTCATGTATATTAATAGTCATTGATTTTTTTTTTAGTCAACATGAAATAAAAAAATGATATTGTAATGTAAAGTTAAAAAATGACATCCTTATATTTAAATTTATTTATTTATGTTTACCTGACCAAAGTCATCTCTTCCTTTCAATATTTTTATTTGCCTGTATGGAAGGAAATCAATTAGTTGCTGAAGGTGTCCCTCAATTCAAAAATGTCAAATTCCCTTCGAATATTACAAGAGCACAATAATTCTATTACATTAATTCATTATTTTTAATTTGATTGAAATTTGAACTAATCGTTGGACCTTTGATGTTACATTTCCTACGTTTCAGAATAATTGAAAATAATATATAACCATAATTCTATTTTATAAATAAATCAATTTTGTCATCAACGGGTATTTTGTCTTTATTTTATATTCATGAATCATCTCATCAACGTATTTTCCTTTACAACTTCTGACTCAGCTTCGTCCCCTACTTTTTAAGAAAAGGAGTTAACGTGCGTCTTAGCCTGCACCGTGGTAGCTTGTGCTATTCTCGCCTGAGCCACATTCTTCCACTTCAGGGATTAACCGGCTCACACCTCCCCCCCTCCTTACTTCATCGTCCATCGAAGACGTATATAGACACACTTTTTCTCTTTCTAATTTCTTGTATTATATTCAACGATATTCTGTGAAGAGAATTATTTTATTTATCATTGACGATTAATTATCATTTATCTCTACAGCATACAAATTTACTTCATGGAAAATAGATTTTATTCCTTTTAAATGCTCAATCTGTGTAAATAAATTTACATGCATCGTTTCTATGTCCTATGTATTCAGAATTGTCAGAATTGTAACTCCGAATGAAAATTATTGAAATTATTGCTGAAGACATTGTTGCCCAATTAAAACAGAGAGCAAAGGCAGAGCTAAATGACATATATAATTTTAAATATATCTACTCCTGGACCTTCAGAGTGTAACAAGTCGAGCTTTTTTGTTCACTCGCAATCTCGACTGACAAAAGGGGAAAAGAAAAATTTAGAAAAACATATGGTAGCTACCCTTCTGTATTTTTCTTGTTGCCAACTTGTTAATATATACTTGTAGTATATTCAAATTCAAAAAAAGGGCGCGCAATCCTTGATTCAATATATTTTTTTATGCATCAAAATCAGAAATAATATTAATACCCATTTTGAGTTCATATTACGTAGGATCAGCTGCTTTAAATCAAAAGAGTCAAATGATGAAAATAATCAACTGAAGCTGGGAGAATAAAGTATAGTGTTTTTGTTTATCCCAAAAAGCTCGTCGTGTAAACTGTGAATTTGAAGATAAATACTTGGGCGTAAGATGACGTCATACAAACACTCTTTCACCCATCCCTTCAATTCTGAATAATATTGAAAACAAGGTTTTAGAGAGATGCCATTGAACCAAAAGTTGTAGATATTACTCTAATAGAATAAGATTTTTTTCAATTTTTAAAATCGGTTCATAAGTTTTGAATTTATGGCAACTTTTGCTAAATTTTCAAAATTTGTCCAACTCTAATATTCGAGTTCCAAAAAGTTTATGAAATCAAAAGTCACAGAGCAATAATTGTTGAGTTCAGATCTGCCTTTAATTTAAAAATCAATTCGTTAATAATTGCGATGGTGTTTTTTTCATGCTTTACAACCAGTGGTTGTTAATTTATTAATAAGAACAGTAAGAAAGGAAAAAAATTATTAGATATTTAAGTCAAAAGTAATGGAAACAAAAGTTTCCCTAATATAGACAATCCTAATGAGCAACACTAATAATTAATTATAAGCTTAATTATACATGTAAATCGTTCTTTGATGAAACTTTGCACCTATCAATCAAGTTCATTTCAACTTGTACTCCTACTCCTATTTCTGGGAGATCATAATTTCATGAATCCTCCAATTCTTCGTCTGAAGATAATTCAGTAGGAGCTTTTTTTGTAATGTATATAATGTGACCTTTCATTGCTTTTGATGATGCCCAGATGATGTGAATATACACATATAACAATAATTAATTAATTTGGATTCGTTCTTAGTTCGAACAGGGCTTCTAGAAACCCGTCTCATAATTTATTGACTTATTTATTTACTTTTTTACTTATGAGTCATAACAATAATTATGTGTGTGGTACACATTTGCTGGTTCTGAGACTAAATAATTAATATAATAAGTCTAAAATAGTTAATGGAGATATTTCTGGAGGATGGGAAACTGGAAAGGGGTGTCCTATCAACTGAGCTACTTAAGGAAGAATAAAACAAAACGATACGATACAAGAAAGGCTCATGAATGCAACGTGTGACGAGAAGGTGAAGGTCGATTCCGTTCAGAAAGAGGAGAATGGAGCTCACGTCAATATTGGAGAACTTACTGGAGTAGTCAAGGAATGAGGAGCAAGTGGAGGGAGGAGTCATTTACTCAGCCAAAAGATCAAAAGATTAAAGTGATTTGCCTGTCTGAGATGTTGGTGAAAATAAAGGCAAATATTAAGTCATCGACTCCCACAAGTTATAACGTCGAGTGGAGTGTTGAACTGAGGCTACAGCAAGGGTTCAAAAGGATTGGAGTCACCCATGAAATCGCTTTATTTTGCCAAGAGTGTGGATCATGTCAGACTAGGGACCATGATCCAGTGTTAACAGAACTGAAGCATCCAAGTTCATTCGAATGTGTATATGGTTTAGTTGTAGGAATATTCTGTAGCTACATACATGGAATGGACGCTGTAATTAATTATGTCATTCTGGGGCTAACATAAATAAATGTAAAAATTAGAAAAAGAGATGGACAGGAAAGTTTAAGTGATGAACCCTCGTTACTGGAGGTTGATGTCTCCATGCAAGATCATCTGTCTCTCCATTACACTCTTCCATTCTTCAAAACGAATTTATCTTGATATCTATTCTTCAAATGTAGGTTTTTCTGGATAAATCATCCGTTCATGTGAGGTAAAATTTTCAATTCATTATAAATAAGTACTTTAACATGGGTTTAAATATAGTTTCAGGAATTATATTAACCTTGGCCCCTATGGATTGACGCATCATCTTTCGAATAGATTCAAATCCATTACTGTGAATGCAAGTATCTCCTTCCTACAGTTTATAGTCAAAATATTCCATCCAATTGTGTATCCATCTATGCTGCATTGCTAATGTCATTTTTACTCCAGATTCAACATTTTACAGTTTGTTTTGTTGTGGAATTTACCCATCATTTAAGAAGTCAATCGATGGGGTTCATATAAGAAAGTTGAGGCTACTTCCTTATATCAATTCATTTTACAACAGATTTAAAGCATCTTAATAACTTGAAATTTCACACTTCAATTTTGTAATATTGTGCATATCTTGTATATAGAAACATTTATTCCAAATTGGATTGAAATCTGAGGTGAAAGGTGTCAAAACTTAATTTATAATAGCTAGTTGCATTAAGAATTTAAGGAGATGCATAATAAACATCTGTAAAAGTCTCTTTGTTTCGAACATCAACTTTATATTACAATTGTATAATAGGATGCCGATTTAAAGAAAAATCAATCATTTATGTTGACTTTTCTTTGAGATATATTGGACAATGATCCATTTTGAGGTGTGAAAGTAACTTTTTGGAAGAGTCATCTTTTGTAATGGATGTATAATGTGACTTTTTCATTGTTTTTGACGTAACTTATGTAATTGGAATTATTATTTTTTGCTTTTAATTAATAGAATATATATGATTCGTTCTTAGTTCGAACAGGGCTTCAAGGAACCCGTCTCATAACTTATTGACTTATTTATTTATTTATTTTTGAATTATGAGTCATAACAATAATTATGTGACACATTGTTATTACTTCATAGATTCAAAATATCTTCATTAATTAATGTAGATTTAAATTATCATTTAAGGATCAAGATATGAGAGCTATCCTAGAACGACCATCCTAATGAAGATGTCCTTGAGCTGCTGCTGCTGGAGAACCTCTTCAAAGGGATTCCTCTTTTCCTTGGACCAAGGACCAACTTCAAGATCCAAGACGACTCAAAGAGGGGCGAATGGAAAAGGAGCTTCTCAAAGCATTCTCCTTGAATAAGTTTGAGTCTTACGAATTCAAAGGGACTTCTATTTAACCCGAATCAAGACCCTCTTTGGCCTCCTAAGGAAAGGTCCCAAGGTCGACTTCGTGAAAGTAGCATTTGTTATGGGCCTACATTCACATGCAAGTGCTCAAATTCAGGCGGCACCAAAAGCGTTTTTTGCATAGCCAGAGGGCTTCATACGAATCTTTGTCCAAAGCTAAAAAAACCCTCAATGAATTGTTCAAAAGGTTTGGATAACAGGTCCTTGGGAAATAATAATTGAAGGGTTTTAACTGTGGCAATAGCAAAGGGGTGTTGTCAGCAAGTGAACCACGGAAGGCAATCCTTTGATGAATAAAACAAAACGATCCAGTTAAAGGCTTATGCAACGTGCGGCGAGAAAGTGAATCTCGTTTGTGGTGTGAAGCAGCTCGACTGCATACGAAGCTGTCTTGGTGGGGTTGAGACAGATGAGGATGGAGCTCGCATCAATATTGCATTCTTATGTTTTGTTCTTAAATCAATGGATTTGCTGAGTATTTATCTTAAAACTTGATTAAGTCTTAAAGTCTTTGGACATCCGAAATCCGTAAGCCATTTTGAAAACTCATTTTTGTGCATGAGGATCTGCTGTCAAGTATTCTTCAAATGTTGGTCTTCCCGGATAAAGCATCTGTAAATATGAGTTAAAACTTTATTTTCATCATAAATAAGTTGGCTAACTTCAATTTAAATATAGTTTCATGGATTATATTAAACTTCAAGAAATATTTGCTTATTCAATATATTATCCATTCTCGATATATGATGATACAGGCCATGAGATACTTCAATTAGATGACTATTCTCATTATTATGAGTCGTTACTCAGGCACATCAAGGTAAGAGAAAGTGTTATTAAATAAGTATTAGTGTTTTTCATACTTCTATTGCATCATTGAATTAGATTTCTACTTATATCAATTACTATGGATCTTAAGCATCTCCAGGCCTCTCTGAACGAGTATCAATGCTTCATTGTTAAAAGATGAAAAACAATTAGCCTTTATATCAACGGGGGTTATAAAATGAAGCTGCTGTTACTTCCTTATATCAATTTGTGTTAAAATGGATTCCAAGTATCTCTGGGTCACTTGAATATAATCAAGTGTCTCTGTTGGAAGAGCACTCTCCTTGATATAACTTACAATCCAACCATTCCTTTTCTGTGAGTATTTTATTCATGTTTCTATACCTTTGGGATTATAATTCGCATTTTGTTATTTTAGATATTATTTGGTTGTAAAAAGCCTGAATCATCGTTGAAGAAATTATTGAGATCTACATAAGGAGGCACCTACTCATCGTAATTTCATGTTATTATGACTGTTAAGCATCTCCAGGTCTAAGCTTGTATATGAAGATAATCAAGCACCTCTATTTGAAGATAATTCCCCTCGTTGTAATTTACAATCCAATTTCTGTTTCTGTGTCAGTCAATGTTTTCTTTTATATTATAGATAACTTTTCATTATTTAAGAGTGTATTTCGTCATTGTTAGAAGGCTGAATCATCAATGGAGAAGAAATTTAGCATTACCTTCGGGTCATGGATGGAGGTTCCTCTCTTGTGAAACAATATGTTTATGGAGCTTGAACATTTCTATTTCCATTTGTTCTCGTAGAATAAATCATTGAGATAACTTTTCCTGTAATGGAGTCGGCTTTAGAGTGTCTTCAAGATAGAGGTTTAAGTGCTACCATCATTATATTTTTCACTTTCGGTCTTAGGGGATTGGCTGCGTCACATTTGCAAAAGAAGTGGAAGGACATCTCCTCAAAAGCTCTACAAAAAGAGCATTTTCTATCTGTTAATATTAGATTTATTAGTAAAAAGACTGATTGCTGAATTTTCATTCTATTTTTTACCATCCTCTGATCAAGAGCTCTATAAAATGGAGCAAAAGGAAGAAGCAATGCATTTTTTTCCAGTCTCTTCGTTATTAGTTTTGAAGCTTATAAGAATGTTTGTAAATAAAGTTCCGTTTCCAGCTTATAGATTTACTCATTTGAAGAAATTCATTTAGGGAGTATGAGATTACTAAGCAATGTGGACTTACATGAAGAGACTATGTTCTCCAATATAAGGATTCACCATTAATGTTCGAAAAGAGTTCCGATGGGCCCATTGCGATTCTCATTTCAAACAAGTATCTTGTAACTTTATAGAAATTGTATTTTAGGGTTCTTCGCTTAACCTAAGACGTTTTAGCCATGACAAGTTTAATGATTTCCACAGGACCTCCGTGTTTGTCAATTAGATACCCCAGTTTTTTTACGGATGCGTGGAGTTGCACTTCTGAAATGTAAGGTTTTTGTGTATTTCATCTGAATACTAGCCTCAGCAGATCAATTTAACCTCGTATTGAAGGTGAGAATGGAATGAATCTAAATAAGTGAAAAGTTTTAGGAGGTATATTTGTACTCCAAACTCCAATCTTATCAAGTAGATGAGACGACTATGGATTTGGTGACATTCAATGAGAGGCCAGATCGATCTTCGAACGGCTTTAGGCTTGCTAAGATCTGATTATTTGCCCGATGAGGAATTTCCCGTCATGAACACCTCTCTTGATGTAATGTTTTGATTCAGGACCTGGAATATGAATGCTAGCCTCATCGTGGAAACAATCATATCTATCAATTGTTTCGGAATTCTGTTTCGAAGTAGCTGCTCAATTATGAATTCATGAGACAAAGAATCAAAAGCTTTTTTAAATTTAATCAGCAAGATGACAGACTCATAATTCAAACTCATTGTATTTGATATTGTATTTTGAATACATCTTGGGATATCCTCCGCGAGACCTAAAATCGTGCCATCTCATCACTATGATTTTCTATGGCACCCAGTCTAACATGACTCTTTCGTATTTTCTTCTAGCTATGGAAAAGTGTATGTTGTTTATATTAATTTACAATATGAAGTGTTTTTTCATCATTTTCTCTATTCATCTTAATGTATCCCTGTACCTATTGTATTCTTTATCTTTTTTAAATGCAAATAACTTATTTCAATTTGATTTTATGAATAAAGCTTTTCAAATTATAATTTAAGTATTAAAATGTTATTTCAAATAGTATAATTTGTTAGTAAAGATTAAGCAAAATTTAACAAAAACTCGTTACTTCTATAGATTAATTATCCAAACACTTTCTTTCTGCCATTTATATTATGTGGTATTTTCTGATTTTTATATTTTCTTTGACAATAAAATAAAACATATATACATTAAAAAGATATTCTCAAGAAATCAATAATTTCAAATCTCAGTGTTGAGACAATATCAACAGCAGGGGTTCCCCCACCCCCTAAGAAAAAACAAAAAACTACAAAAACGATAACATAACCTAATGTAGATATATGCAGTCATTTAGTTCACTCCGAATAATAAGACATAAGTGCAACTTGAGTCCAAGTTACAACTGAGTTTAAGGCATTCATAATATTACGACATAATTAAATTGGATTCTAAAAATCCCTTCACTCTGAATGTTCAAAAAAATAAAAAACCATAATAGCCAAATGCTTTTGATTTTATATTTTACATCATTTATATGATAATATGAACGCTAGATTTGCAAATCCTTCAACTTTGAAGTGGCGAATAGATCCAGGTAATTTTGTTTAATGTACTAAACATACTTTGAATGTTGAAATTAATAAAAAAACCATGCATATTGGCACTTTTCATTTTCATCATTTGTATGATAATATGAACCCTACATGGTGCTAGGTGTCATGCCAATTTGAAATTTGCAAATCCTTCAACTTGAAGTGGCGAATAGATTCAGGTAATTTTTTTGAATGTGCTAAGCATTTTTTGAATGTTGAAATTAATAAAAAAACCATGCATATTGGCAATTTTCATTTTCATCATTTGTATGATAATATGAACCCTAGATGGTGCTAGGTGTCATACCAATTTGAAATTTGCAAATCCTTCAAATTGAAGTGGCGAGTAGATTCAGGTAATTTTTTTGAATGTGAAAAGCATTTTTTGAATGTTGAAATTAATAAAAAAACCATGCATATTGGCACTTTTCATTTTCATCATTTGTATGATAATATGAACCCTAGATGGTGCTAGGTGTCATGCCAATTTGAAATTTGCAAATCCTTCTAATTGAAGTGGCGAATAGATTCAGGTAATTTTTTTGAATGTGCTAAGCATTTTTTGAATGTTGAAATTAATATAAAAACCATGCATATTGGCACTTTTCATTTTCATCATTTGTATGATAATATGAACCCTAGATGGGGCTAGGTGTCATGCCAATTTAAAATTTGCAAATCCTTCAACTTGAAGTGGCGAATAGATTCAGGTAATTTTTTTGAATGTGCTAAGCATTTTTTGAATGTTGAAATTAATAAAAAACCATGCATATTGGCACTTTTCATTTGTATGATAATATGAACCCTAGATGTTGCTAGGTGTCATGCCAATTTAAAATTTGCAAATCCTTCAACTTGAAGTGGCGAATAGATTCAGGTAATTTTTTTGAATGTGCTAAGCATTTTTTGAATGTTGAAATTAATAAAAAACCATGCATATTGGCACTTTTCATTTGTATGATAATATGAACCCTAGATGTTGCTAGGTGTCATACCAATTTGGAATTTGCAAATCCTTCAAATTGAAGTGGCGAATAGATTCAGGTAATTTTTTTGAATGTGCTAAGCATTTTTTGAATGTTGAAATTAATAAAATACCATGCATATTGGCACTTTTCATTTTGATGATAATATGAACCCTAGATGTTGCTAGGTGTCATACCAATTTGGAATTTGCAAATCCTTCAAATTGAAGTGGCGAATAGATTCAGGTAATTTTTTTGAATGTGCTAAGCATTTTTTGAATGTTGAAATTAATAAAAAACCATGCATATTGGCACTTTTCATTTTGATGATAATATGAACCCTAGATGTTGCTAGGTGTCATACCAATTTGGAATTTGCAAATCCTTCAAATTGAAGTGGCGAATAGATTCAGGTAATTTTTTTGAATGTGCTAAGCATTTTTTGAATGTTGAAATTAATAAAAAACCATGCATATTGGCACTTTTCATTTGTATGATAATATGAACCCTAGATGTTGCTAGGTGTCATACCAATTTGGAATTTGCAAATCCTTCAAATTGAAGTGGCGAATAGATTCAGGTAATTTTTTTGAATGTGCTAAGCATTTTTTGAATGTTGAAATTAATAAAAAACCATGCATATTGGCACTTTTCATTTGTATGATAATATGAACCCTAGATGTTGCTAGGTGTCATACCAATTTGGAATTTGCAAATCCTTCAAATTGAAGTGGCGAATAGATTCAGGTAATTTTTTTGAATGTGCTAAGCATTTTTTGAATGTTGAAATTAATAAAAAACCATGCATATTGGCACTTTTCATTTGTATGATAATATGAACCCTAGATGTTGCTAGGTGTCATACCAATTTGGAATTTGCAAATCCTTCAAATTGAAGTGGCGAATAGATTCAGGTAATTTTTTTGAATGTGCTAAGCATTTTTTGAATGTTGAAATTAATAAAAAACCATGCATATTGGCACTTTTCATTTTGATGATAATATGAACCCTAGATGTTGCTGGGTGTCATACCAATTTGAAATTTGCAAATCCTTCAAATTGAAGTGGCGAATAGATTCAGGTAATTTTTTTGAATGTGCTAAGCATTTTTTGAATGTTGAAATTAATAAAAAACCATGCATATTGGCACTTTTCATTTGTATGATAATATGAACCCTAGATGTTGCTAGGTGTCATACCAATTTGGAATTTGCAAATCCTTCAAATTGAAGTGGCGAATAGATTCAGGTAATTTTTTTGAATGTGCTAAGCATTTTTTGAATGTTGAAATTAATAAAAACCATGCATATTAGCACTTTTCATTTTGATGATAATATGAACCCTAGATGTTGCTAGGTGTCATACCAATTTGGAATTTGCAAATCCTTCAAATTGAAGTGGCGAATAGATTCAGGTAATGTCTTTGAATGTGCTAAGCATTTTTTGAATGTTGAAATTAATAAAAAACCATGCATATTGGCACTTTTCATTTTGATGATAATATGAACCCTAGATGTTGCTAGGTGTCATAGCAATTTGGAATTTGCAAATCCTTCAAATTGAAGTGGCGAATAGATTCAGGTAATTTTTTTGAATGTGCTAAGCATTTTTTGAATGTTGAAATTAATAAAAAACCATGCATATTGGCACTTTTCATTTGTATGATAATATGAACCCTAGATGTTGCTAGGTGTCATACCAATTTGGAATTTGCAAATCCTTCAAATTGAAGTGGCGAATAGATTCAGGTAATTTTTTTGAATGTGCTAAGCATTTTTTGAATGTTGAAATTAATAAAAAACCATGCATATTGGCACTTTTCATTTGTATGATAATATGAACCCTAGATGTTGCTAGGTGTCATACCAATTTGGAATTTGCAAATCCTTCAAATTGAAGTGGCGTATAGATTCAGGTAATTTTTTTGAATGTGCTAAGCATTTTTTGAATGTTGAAATTAATAAAAAACCATGCATATTGGCACTTTTCATTTTGATGATTATATGAACCCTCGATGTTGCAAGGTGTCATACCAATTTGGAATTTGCAAATCCTTCAAATTGAAGTGGCGAATAGATTCAAGTAATTTTTTTGAATGTGCTATGCATTTTTTGAATGTTGAAATTAATAAAAAACCATGCATATTGGCACTTTTCATTTTGATGATAATATGAACCCTAGATGTTGCTAGGTGTCATACCAATTTGAAATTTGCAAATCCTTCAAATTGAAGTGGCGAATAGATTCAGGTAATTTTTTTGAATGTGCTAAGCATTTTTTGAATGTTGAAATTAATAAAAAACCATGCATATTAGCACTTTTCATTTTGATGATAATATGAACCCTAGATGTTGCTAGGTGTCATACCAATTTGGAATTTGCAAATCCTTCAAATTGAAGTGGCGAATAGATTCAGGTAATTTTTTTGAATGTGCTAAGCATTTTTTGAATGTTGAAATTAATAAAAAACCATGCATATTGGCACTTTTCATTTTGATGATAATATGAACCCTAGATGTTGCTAGGTGTCATACCAATTTGAAATTTGCAAATCCTTCAAATTGAAGTGGCGAATAGATTCAGGTAATTTTTTTGAATGTGCTAAGCATTTTTTGAATGTTGAAATTAATAAAAACCATGCATATTAGCACTTTTCATTTGTATGATAATATGAACCCTAGATGTTGCTAGGTGTCATACCAATTTGGAATTTGCAAATCCTTCAAATTGAAGTGGCAAATAGATTCAGGTAATGTCTTTGAATGTGCTAAGCATTTTTTGAATGTTGAAATTAATAAAAAACCATGCATATTGGCACTTTTCATTTTGATGATAATATGAACCCTAGATGTTGCTAGGTGTCATACCAATTTGGAATTTGCAAATCCTTCAAATTGAAGTGGCGAATAGATTCAGGTAATTTTTTTGAATGTGCTAAGCATTTTTTGAATGTTGAAATTAATAAAAAACCATGCATATTGGCACTTTTCATTTGTATGATAATATGAACCCTAGATGTTGCTAGGTGTCATACCAATTTGGAATTTGCAAATCCTTCAAATTGAAGTGGCGAATAGATTCAGGTAATTTTTTTGAATGTGCTAAGCATTTTTTGAATGTTGAAATTAATAAAATACCATGCATATTGGCACTTTTCATTTTGATGATAATATGAACCCTAGATGTTGCTAGGTGTCATACCAATTTGGAATTTGCAAATCCTTCAAATTGAAGTGGCGAATAGATTCAGGTAATTTTTTTGAATGTGCTAAGCATTTTTTGAATGTTGAAATTAATAAAAAACCATGCATATTGGCACTTTTCATTTGTATGATAATATGAACCCTAGATGTTGCTAGGTGTCATACCAATTTGGAATTTGCAAATCCTTCAAATTGAAGTGGCGAATAGATTCAGGTAATGTCTTTGAATGTGCTATGCATTTTTTGAATGTTGAAATTAATAAAAAACCATGCATATTGGCACTTTTCATTTTGATGATAATATGAACCCTAGATGTTGCTGGGTGTCATACCAATTTGAAATTTGCAAATCCTTCAAATTGAAGTGGCGAATAGATTCAGGTAATTTTTTTGAATGTGCTAAGCATTTTTTGAATGTTGAAATTAATAAAAAACCATGCATATTGGCACTTTTCATTTTGATGATAATATGAACCCTAGATGTTGCTGGGTGTCATACCAATTTGAAATTTGCAAATCCTTCAAATTGAAGTGGCGAATAGATTCAGGTAATTTTTTTTAATGTGCTAAGCATTTTTTGAATGTTGAAATTAATAAAAAACCATGCATATTGGCACTTTTCATTTGTATGATAATATGAACCCTAGATGTTGCTAGGTGTCATACCAATTTGGAATTTGCAAATCCTTCAAATTGAAGTGGCGAATAGATTCAGGTAATGTCTTTGAATGTGCTATGCATTTTTTGAATGTTGAAATTAATAAAAAACCATGCATATTGGCACTTTTCATTTTGATGATAATATGAACCCTAGATGTTGCTGGGTGTCATACCAATTTGAAATTTGCAAATCCTTCAAATTGAAGTGGCGAATAGATTCAGGTAATTTTTTTGAATGTGCTAAGCATTTTTTGAATGTTGAAATTAATAAAAAACCATGCATATTGGCACTTTTCATTTTGATGATAATATGAACCCTAGATGTTGCTAGGTGTCATGCCAATTTGAAATTTGCAAATCCTTCAACTTGAAGTGGCGAATAGATTCAGGTAATTTTTTTGAATGTGCTAAGCATTTTTTGAATGTTGAAATTAATAAAAAAACCATGCATATTGGCAATTTTCATTTTCATCATTTGTATGATAATATGAACCCTAGATGGTGCTAGGTGTCATACCAATTTGAAATTTGCAAATCCTTCAAATTGAAGTGGCGAGTAGATTCAGGTAATTTTTTTGAATGTGAAAAGCATTTTTTGAATGTTGAAATTAATAAAAAAACCATGCATATTGGCACTTTTCATTTTCATCATTTGTATGATAATATGAACCCTAGATGGTGCTAGGTGTCATGCCAATTTGAAATTTGCAAATCCTTCTAATTGAAGTGGCGAATAGATTCAGGTAATTTTTTTGAATGTGCTAAGCATTTTTTGAATGTTGAAATTAATATAAAAACCATGCATATTGGCACTTTTCATTTTCATCATTTGTATGATAATATGAACCCTAGATGGGGCTAGGTGTCATGCCAATTTAAAATTTGCAAATCCTTCAACTTGAAGTGGCGAATAGATTCAGGTAATTTTTTTGAATGTGCTAAGCATTTTTTGAATGTTGAAATTAATAAAAAACCATGCATATTGGCACTTTTCATTTGTATGATAATATGAACCCTAGATGTTGCTAGGTGTCATGCCAATTTAAAATTTGCAAATCCTTCAACTTGAAGTGGCGAATAGATTCAGGTAATTTTTTTGAATGTGCTAAGCATTTTTTGAATGTTGAAATTAATAAAAAACCATGCATATTGGCACTTTTCATTTGTATGATAATATGAACCCTAGATGTTGCTAGGTGTCATACCAATTTGGAATTTGCAAATCCTTCAAATTGAAGTGGCGAATAGATTCAGGTAATTTTTTTGAATGTGCTAAGCATTTTTTGAATGTTGAAATTAATAAAAAACCATGCATATTCGCACTTTTCATTTTGATGATAATATGAACCCTAGATGTTGCTAGGTGTCATACCAATTTGGAATTTGCAAATCCTTCAAATTGAAGTGGCGAATAGATTCAGGTAATTTTTTTGAATGTGCTAAGCATTTTTTGAATGTTGAAATTAATAAAAAACCATGCATATTGGCACTTTTCATTTGTATGATAATATGAACCCTAGATGTTGCTAGGTGTCATACCAATTTGGAATTTGCAAATCCTTCAAATTGAAGTGGCGAATAGATTCAGGTAATTTTTTTGAATGTGCTAAGCATTTTTTGAATGTTGAAATTAATAAAATACCATGCATATTGGCACTTTTCATTTTGATGATAATATGAACCCTAGATGTTGCTAGGTGTCATACCAATTTGGAATTTGCAAATCCTTCAAATTGAAGTGGCGAATAGATTCAGGTAATTTTTTTGAATGTGCTAAGCATTTTTTGAATGTTGAAATTAATAAAAAACCATGCATATTGGCACTTTTCATTTTGATGATAATATGAACCCTAGATGTTGCTAGGTGTCATACCAATTTGGAATTTGCAAATCCTTCAAATTGAAGTGGCGAATAGATTCAGGTAATTTTTTTGAATGTGCTAAGCATTTTTTGAATGTTGAAATTAATAAAAAACCATGCATATTGGCACTTTTCATTTGTATGATAATATGAACCCTAGATGTTGCTAGGTGTCATACCAATTTGGAATTTGCAAATCCTTCAAATTGAAGTGGCGAATAGATTCAGGTAATTTTTTTGAATGTGCTAAGCATTTTTTGAATGTTGAAATTAATAAAAAACCATGCATATTGGCACTTTTCATTTGTATGATAATATGAACCCTAGATGTTGCTAGGTGTCATACCAATTTGGAATTTGCAAATCCTTCAAATTGAAGTGGCGAATAGATTCAGGTAATTTTTTTGAATGTGCTAAGCATTTTTTGAATGTTGAAATTAATAAAAAACCATGCATATTGGCACTTTTCATTTGTATGATAATATGAACCCTAGATGTTGCTAGGTGTCATACCAATTTGGAATTTGCAAATCCTTCAAATTGAAGTGGCGAATAGATTCAGGTAATTTTTTTGAATGTGCTAAGCATTTTTTGAATGTTGAAATTAATAAAAAACCATGCATATTGGCACTTTTCATTTTGATGATAATATGAACCCTAGATGTTGCTGGGTGTCATACCAATTTGAAATTTGCAAATCCTTCAAATTGAAGTGGCGAATAGATTCAGGTAATTTTTTTGAATGTGCTAAGCATTTTTTGAATGTTGAAATTAATAAAAAACCATGCATATTGGCACTTTTCATTTGTATGATAATATGAACCCTAAATGTTGCTAGGTGTCATACCAATTTGAAATTTGCAAATCCTTCAAATTGAAGTGGCGAATAGATTCAGGTAATTTTTTTGAATGTGCTAAGCATTTTTTGAATGTTGAAATTAATAAAAACCATGCATATTAGCACTTTTCATTTTGATGATAATATGAACCCTAGATGTTGCTAGGTGTCATACCAATTTGGAATTTGCAAATCCTTCAAATTGAAGTGGCGAATAGATTCAGGTAATGTCTTTGAATGTGCTAAGCATTTTTTGAATGTTGAAATTAATAAAAAACCATGCATATTGGCACTTTTCATTTTGATGATAATATGAACCCTAGATGTTGCTAGGTGTCATAGCAATTTGGAATTTGCAAATCCTTCAAATTGAAGTGGCGAATAGATTCAGGTAATTTTTTTGAATGTGCTAAGCATTTTTTGAATGTTGAAATTAATAAAAAACCATGCATATTGGCACTTTTCATTTGTATGATAATATGAACCCTAGATGTTGCTAGGTGTCATACCAATTTGGAATTTGCAAATCCTTCAAATTGAAGTGGCGAATAGATTCAGGTAATTTTTTTGAATGTGCTAAGCATTTTTTGAATGTTGAAATTAATAAAAAACCATGCATATTGGCACTTTTCATTTGTATGATAATATGAACCCTAGATGTTGCTAGGTGTCATACCAATTTGGAATTTGCAAATCCTTCAAATTGAAGTGGCGAATAGATTCAGGTAATTTTTTTGAATGTGCTAAGCATTTTTTGAATGTTGAAATTAATAAAAAACCATGCATATTGGCACTTTTCATTTTGATGATTATATGAACCCTCGATGTTGCAAGGTGTCATACCAATTTGGAATTTGCAAATCCTTCAAATTGAAGTGGCGAATAGATTCAAGTAATTTTTTTGAATGTGCTATGCATTTTTTGAATGTTGAAATTAATAAAAAACCATGCATATTGGCACTTTTCATTTTGATGATAATATGAACCCTAGATGTTGCTAGGTGTCATACCAATTTGAAATTTGCAAATCCTTCAAATTGAAGTGGCGAATAGATTCAGGTAATTTTTTTGAATGTGCTAAGCATTTTTTGAATGTTGAAATTAATAAAAAACCATGCATATTAGCACTTTTCATTTTGATGATAATATGAACCCTAGATGTTGCTAGGTGTCATACCAATTTGGAATTTGCAAATCCTTCAAATTGAAGTGGCGAATAGATTCAGGTAATTTTTTTGAATGTGCTAAGCATTTTTTGAATGTTGAAATTAATAAAAAACCATGCATATTGGCACTTTTCATTTTGATGATAATATGAACCCTAGATGTTGCTAGGTGTCATACCAATTTGAAATTTGCAAATCCTTCAAATTGAAGTGGCGAATAGATTCAGGTAATTTTTTTGAATGTGCTAAGCATTTTTTGAATGTTGAAATTAATAAAAACCATGCATATTAGCACTTTTCATTTTGATGATAATATGAACCCTAGATGTTGCTAGGTGTCATACCAATTTGGAATTTGCAAATCCTTCAAATTGAAGTGGCAAATAGATTCAGGTAATGTCTTTGAATGTGCTAAGCATTTTTTGAATGTTGAAATTAATAAAAAACCATGCATATTGGCACTTTTCATTTTGATGATAATATGAACCCTAGATGTTGCTAGGTGTCATACCAATTTGGAATTTGCAAATCCTTCAAATTGAAGTGGCGAATAGATTCAGGTAATTTTTTTGAATGTGCTAAGCATTTTTTGAATGTTGAAATTAATAAAAAACCATGCATATTGGCACTTTTCATTTGTATGATAATATGAACCCTAGATGTTGCTAGGTGTCATACCAATTTGGAATTTGCAAATCCTTCAAATTGAAGTGGCGAATAGATTCAGGTAATTTTTTTGAATGTGCTAAGCATTTTTTGAATGTTGAAATTAATAAAATACCATGCATATTGGCACTTTTCATTTTGATGATAATATGAACCCTAGATGTTGCTAGGTGTCATACCAATTTGGAATTTGCAAATCCTTCAAATTGAAGTGGCGAATAGATTCAGGTAATTTTTTTGAATGTGCTAAGCATTTTTTGAATGTTGAAATTAATAAAAAACCATGCATATTGGCACTTTTCATTTGTATGATAATATGAACTCTAGATGTTGCTAGGTGTCATACCAATTTGGAATTTGCAAATCCTTCAAATTGAAGTGGCGAATAGATTCAGGTAATGTCTTTGAATGTGCTATGCATTTTTTGAATGTTGAAATTAATAAAAAACCATGCATATTGGCACTTTTCATTTTGATGATAATATGAACCCTAGATGTTGCTGGGTGTCATACCAATTTGAAATTTGCAAATCCTTCAAATTGAAGTAACGAATAGATTCAGGTAATTTTTTTGAATGTGCTAAGCATTTTTTGAATGTTGAAATTAATAAAAAACCATGCATATTGGCACTTTTCATTTTGATGATAATATGAACCCTAGATGTTGCTGGGTGTCATACCAATTTGAAATTTGCAAATCCTTCAAATTGAAGTGGCGAATAGATTCAGGTAATTTTTTTTAATGTGCTAAGCATTTTTTGAATGTTGAAATTAATAAAAAACCATGCATATTGGCACTTTTCATTTGTATGATAATATGAACCCTAGATGTTGCTAGGTGTCATACCAATTTGGAATTTGCAAATCCTTCAAATTGAAGTGGCGAATAGATTCAGGTAATTTTTTTGAATGTGCTAAGCATTTTTTGAATGTTGAAATTAATAAAAAACCATGCATATTGGCACTTTTCATTTGTATGATAATATGAACCCTAAATGTTGCTAGGTGTCATACCAATTTGGAATTTGCAAATCCTTCAAATTGAAGTGGCGAATAGATTCAGGTAATTTTTTTGAATGTGCTAAGCATTTTTTGAATGTTGAAATTAATAAAAAACCATGCATATTCGCACTTTTCATTTGTATGATAATATGAACCCTAAATGTTGCTAGGTGTCATACCAATTTGGAATTTGCAAATCCTTCAAATTGAAGTGGCGAATAGATTCAGGTAATTTTTTTGAATGTGCTAAGCATTTTTTGAATGTTGAAATTAATAAAAAACCATGCATATTGGCACTTTTCATTTGTATGATAATATGAACCCTAGATGTTGCTAGGTGTCATACCAATTTGGAATTTGCAAATCCTTCAAATTGAAGTGGCGAATAGATTCAGGTAATTTTTTTGAATGTGCTAAGCATTTTTTGAATGTTGAAATTAATAAAATACCATGCATATTGGCACTTTTCATTTTGATGATAATATGAACCCTAGATGTTGCTAGGTGTCATACCAATTTGGAATTTGCAAATCCTTCAAATTGAAGTGGCGAATAGATTCAGGTAATTTTTTTGAATGTGCTAAGCATTTTTTGAATGTTGAAATTAATAAAAAACCATGCATATTGGCACTTTTCATTTGTATGATAATATGAACCCTAGATGTTGCTAGGTGTCATACCAATTTGGAATTTGCAAATCCTTCAAATTGAAGTGGCGAATAGATTCAGGTAATGTCTTTGAATGTGCTATGCATTTTTTGAATGTTGAAATTAATAAAAAACCATGCATATTGGCACTTTTCATTTTGATGATAATATGAACCCTAGATGTTGCTGGGTGTCATACCAATTTGAAATTTGCAAATCCTTCAAATTGAAGTGGCGAATAGATTCAGGTAATTTTTTTGAATGTGCTAAGCATTTTTTGAATGTTGAAATTAATAAAAAACCATGCATATTGGCACTTTTCATTTTGATGATAATATGAACCCTAGATGTTGCTGGGTGTCATACCAATTTGAAATTTGCAAATCCTTCAAATTGAAGTGGCGAATAGATTCAGGTAATTTTTTTTAATGTGCTAAGCATTTTTTGAATGTTGAAATTAATAAAAAACCATGCATATTGGCACTTTTCATTTGTATGATAATATGAACCCTAGATGTTGCTAGGTGTCATACCAATTTGGAATTTGCAAATCCTTCAAATTGAAGTGGCGAATAGATTCAGGTAATTTTTTTGAATGTGCTAAGCATTTTTTGAATGTTGAAATTAATAAAAAACCATGCATATTGGCACTTTTCATTTGTATGATAATATGAACCCTAGATGTTGCTAGGTGTCATACCAATTTGGAATTTGCAAATCCTTCAAATTGAAGTGGCGAATAGATTCAGGTAATTTTTTTGAATGTGCTAAGCATTTTTTGAATGTTGAAATTAATAAAAAACCATGCATATTCGCACTTTTCATTTGTATGATAATATGAACCCTAAATGTTGCTAGGTGTCATACCAATTTGGAATTTGCAAATCCTTCAAATTGAAGTGGCGAATAGATTCAGGTAATTTTTTTGAATGTGCTAAGCATTTTTTGAATGTTGAAATTAATAAAAAACCATGCATATTGGCACTTTTCATTTGTATGATAATATGAACCCTAGATGTTGCTAGGTGTCATACCAATTTGGAATTTGCAAATCCTTCAAATTGAAGTGGCGAATAGATTCAGGTAATTTTTTTGAATGTGCTAAGCATTTTTTGAATGTTGAAATTAATAAAAAACCATGCATATTGGCACTTTTCATTTTGATGATAATATGAACCCTAGATGTTGCTAGGTGTCATACCAATTTGGAATTTGCAAATCCTTCAAATTGAAGTGGCGAATAGATTCAGGTAATGTCTTTGAATGTGCTATGCATTTTTTGAATGTTGAAATTAATAAAAAACCATGCATATTGGCACTTTTCATTTTGATGATAATATGAACCCTAGATGTTGCTAGGTGTCATACCAATTTGGAATTTGCAAATCCTTCAAATTGAAGTGGCGAATAGATTCAGGTAATTTTTTTGAATGTGCTAAGCATTTTTTGAATGTTGAAATTAAAAAAAACCATGCATATTGGCACTTTTCATTTTAATGATAATATGAACCCTAGATGTTGCTAGGTGTCATACCAATTTGGAATTTGCAAATCCTTCAAATTGAAAAGGCGAATAGATTCAGGTAATTTTTTTGAATGTGCTAAGCATTTTTTGAATGTTGAAATTAATAAAAAACCATGCATGTTGGCACTTTTCATTTTGATGATAATATGAACCCTAGATGTTGCTAGGTGTCATACCAATTTGGAATTTGCAAATCCTTCAAATTGAAGTGGCGAATAGATTCAGGTAATTTTTTTGAATGTGCTAAGCATTTTTTGAATGTTGAAATTAATAAAAAACCATGCATATTGGCACTTTTCATTTTGATGATAATATGAACCCTAGATGTTGCTAGGTTTCATACCAATTTGAAATTTGCAAATCCTTCAAATTGAAGTGGCGAATAGATTCAGGTAATTTTTTTTAATGTGCTAAGCATTTTTTGAATGTTGAAATTAATAAAAAACCATGTATGTTGGCACTTTTCATTTTGATGATAATATGAACCCTAGATGTTGCTAGGTGTCATACCAATTTGAAATTTGCAAATCCTTCAAATTGAAGTGGAGAATAGATTCAGGTAATTTTTTTGAATGTGCTAAGCATTTTTTGAATGTTGAAATTAATAAAAAACCATGTATGTTGGCACTTTTCATTTTGATGATAATATGAACCCTAGATGTTGCTAGGTGTCATACCAATTTGAAATTTGCAAATCCTTCAAATTGAAGTGGAGAATAGATTCAGGTAATTTTTTTGAATGTGCTAAGCATTTTTTGAATGTTGAAATTAATAAAAAACCATGCATATTGGCACTTTTCATTTTGATGATAATATGAACCCTAGATGTTGCTAGGTGTCATACCAATTTGAAATTTGCAAATCCTTCAAATTGAAGTGGCGAATAGATTCAGGTAATTTTTTTGAATGTGCTAAGCATTTTTTGAATGTTGAAATTAATAAAAAACCATGCATATTGGCACTTTTCATTTTGATGATAATATGAACCCTAGATGTTGCTGGGTGTCATACCAATTTGAAATTTGCAAATCCTTCAAATTGAAGTGGCGAATAGATTCAGGTAATTTTTTTTAATGTGCTAAGCATTTTTTGAATGTTGAAATTAATAAAAAACCATGCATATTGGCACTTTTCATTTGTATGATAATATGAACCCTAGATGTTGCTAGGTGTCATACCAATTTGGAATTTGCAAATCCTTCAAATTGAAGTGGCGAATAGATTCAGGTAATTTTTTTGAATGTGCTAAGCATTTTTTGAATGTTGAAATTAAAAAAAACCATGCATATTGGCACTTTTCATTTTAATGATAATATGAACCCTAGATGTTGCTAGGTGTCATACCAATTTGGAATTTGCAAATCCTTCAAATTGAAGTGGCGAATAGATTCAGGTAATTTTTTTGAATGTGCTAAGCATTTTTTGAATGTTGAAATTAATAAAAAACCATGCATATTGGCACTTTTCATTTGTATGATAATATGAACCCTAGATGTTGCTAGGTGTCATACCAATTTGGAATTTGCAAATCCTTCAAATTGAAGTGGCGAATAGATTCAGGTAATTTTTTTGAATGTGCTAAGCATTTTTTGAATGTTGAAATTAATAAAATACCATGCATATTGGCACTTTTCATTTTGATGATAATATGAACCCTAGATGTTGCTAGGTGTCATACCAATTTGGAATTTGCAAATCCTTCAAATTGAAGTGGCGAATAGATTCAGGTAATTTTTTTGAATGTGCTAAGCATTTTTTGAATGTTGAAATTAATAAAAAACCATGCATATTGGCACTTTTCATTTTGATGATAATATGAACCCTAGATGTTGCTAGGTGTCATACCAATTTGGAATTTGCAAATCCTTCAAATTGAAGTGGCGAATAGATTCAGGTAATTTTTTTGAATGTGCTAAGCATTTTTTGAATGTTGAAATCAATAAAAAACCATGCATATTGGCACTTTTCATTTTGATGATAATATGAACCCTAGATGTTGCTGGGTGTCATACCAATTTGAAATTTGCAAATCCTTCAAATTGAAGTGGCGAATAGATTCAGGTAATTTTTTTGAATGTGCTTAGCATTTTTTGAATGTTGAAATTAATAAAAAACCATGCATATTGGCACTTTTCATTTTGATGATAATATGAACCCTAGATGTTGCTGGGTGTCATACCAATTTGAAATTTGCAAATCCTTCAAATTGAAGTGGCGAATAGATTCAGGTAATTTTTTTTAATGTGCTAAGCATTTTTTGAATGTTGAAATTAATAAAAAACCATGTATGTTGGCACTTTTCATTTTGATGATAATATGAACCCTAGATGTTGCTAGGTGTCATACCAATTTGAAATTTGCAAATCCTTCAAATTGAAGTGGAGAATAGATTCAGGTAATTTTTTTGAATGTGCTAAGCATTTTTTGAATGTTGAAATTAATAAAAAACCATGCATATTGGCACTTTTCATTTTGATGATAATATGAACCCTAGATGTTGCTAGGTGTCATACCAATTTGAAATTTGCAAATCCTTCAAATTGAAGTGGCGAATAGATTCAGGTAATTTTTTTGAATGTGCTAAGCATTTTTTGAATGTTGAAATTAATAAAAAACCATGCATATTGGCACTTTTCATTTTGATGATAATATGAACCCTAGATGTTGCTGGGTGTCATACCAATTTGAAATTTGCAAATCCTTCAAATTGAAGTGGCGAATAGATTCAGGTAATTTTTTTTAATGTGCTAAGCATTTTTTGAATGTTGAAATTAATAAAAAACCATGCATATTGGCACTTTTCATTTGTATGATAATATGAACCCTAGATGTTGCTAGGTGTCATACCAATTTGGAATTTGCAAATCCTTCAAATTGAAGTGGCGAATAGATTCAGGTAATTTTTTTGAATGTGCTAAGCATTTTTTGAATGTTGAAATTAATAAAAAACCATGCATATTGGCACTTTTCATTTTGATGATAATATGAACCCTAAATGTTGCTAGGTGTCATACCAATTTGGAATTTGCAAATCCTTCAAATTGAAGTGGCGAATAGATTCAGGTAATTTTTTTGAATGTGCTAAGCATTTTTTGAATGTTGAAATTAATAAAAAACCATGCATATTCGCACTTTTCATTTGTATGATAATATGAACCCTAAATGTTGCTAGGTGTCATACCAATTTGGAATTTGCAAATCCTTCAAATTGAAGTGGCGAATAGATTCAGGTAATTTTTTTGAATGTGCTAAGCATTTTTTGAATGTTGAAATTAATAAAAAACCATGCATATTGGCACTTTTCATTTTCATCATTTGTATGATAATATAAACCGTAGAAATGGTTACTTGATTAGTGCCTAAACTTAGGTTGTCTATAGTATATACATTATACAAGTTATTTTATTGAATAAGTCCAACTGAATAGAATATCAAAATGCATATAATAGGCACTTTCTATGAACAATTCACTTAATAAACTAACAACAACAAATATCAAATCCAATTTTCCTCATATTTACACACTAAATGAAATCTAAATAAGACAGATGAAATGCTAGATAACAAGGGATCGAAATTGTAGGTCCTCATAACATAGAAGAGTCGAGCATTTTTTCATCATGAATACCATTAAAGGAAATTTATCAGAAAAGGTTGAATAATTATCTCAAATTTCAATTTGTCTTATTTTAAGTGAAAATGGATATTTACAATCCGATTTTCTGACTAGAAAACATAATTTTCTATGTCCGTTCTTACATCTCTCAACATTAAATTATTTGCCCAAGCTTTGAAATTATGTTCAAATTGAAGTTCAAGTTAGCTAATTTGGCTCATTTCCTAACTTGAACTTCAATTTAAGCCTCGACAAATACTCATATTGTGCATTAAAAAAATAATGATCTGCTAGTGCATTTAATGTAAATTCCAATTTTAGGTCCTCTTTTTGTCATTATAAAAAGTATTTTTTAATTTAGAGATGGTAATTTTGTCTATATAGTTTCACAAGGTTTTTTATTCCGAGGCACATTTCTGATTCAAGGTACTGCCGAACACTCAGGTCAATATTAATGCAACATCTTCTTTTGTAAAGACCCAAATGTGTCTCAAATGAGCTGCCATATCATTTTTCAAGTCATTAAATCTTATTTTTACACACCGGATGCACTCATTTCTACATTCTCTGTTAATGGCTAATGTGACATTTTGACATCAGTAATGTCCGGTATACACGGACTTATGGAAATAAAAATTCATGAACTAAGTTGTTGACGCGAAAAATGAATACATTTTTGTACAAAAATGTTCTCTAGCGTGTTACAGTAAAACTAAAATTTGTTTGTTCCGTTATAGGTAACACTGTAATTACTCAAATAATGGTCCAGTTTTTAACGAAATTCCTGATCATGAAATAAAAAAACATTACAAATAAATCTTTATTAAAAATAATCATTTTTATGTATTTATAAATCATAATAACCATTGTAAAAAAGGATATATATATATATATATATATATAGTTATCAACATAAAATAATAATTACATTAATTTTACCAAAGTTATTTTATTCAAGTTAGCTTTTATTTGGGCAAGTGAGTCTACTGTAGCACCTTTGTTACAATGTGGTTTTACTTTTTGTATTTATACATCATAATACCAGTACAAAAAGCATAAATATATCGTTACCATCATAAAACAATAATTACATTAATTTCATTAAGCTATTAGATTAAAGCAAGTTATTATTTGGACAAGTAAGTCTGTTCTGATATACTTCTGTTACGAAGTGTATATAATTGAAGGTACTTAAGATCTGTTTGTCTAACACTGCTTCTTGCATTTGCTGCTGTCTGAGTGATGTCTTGTTATTTTCTTTGATAATTGGGAAATTATTTAATTTAGAACAGTATTTTTGTTCATGCACTACTGTATATGATTAATATTTTGTCTCAAAACTAAAGAGAACAGACTTTGTACTCCTCCCATGATAAAACTTATTACTTCTAGACATATCACATTCAGTTAATGGAATTTTACTATTTATTGGTATTAAATATGAACTAGATACGGTTAATGTCCCTGTTGGTTTTTTGAATATTTAAAGTTGTCTTTGATTTCAATACATCTGAAAATAGTGTATAAACATTTATGCAAGATCCGTGAAAGGCATATTTATCTTTATATATTTAACCAACTGAAAACGAGACAAAAGTCCCATGAAATATGTAGGTTCTATCCTAAAAATAAAATCTACTCAATGTCGAATATCAGATTTAAACGTATACAAAAGTTGTTACATTATTCATTGCTAATACTGTTTCAATTACTTAACAGATAATGCAATTTGCAATATATATCTGAACAATATGAAATAGTAATAATAAATAGGTACATGTAAAAATCAATTTATTTGACATTGATGATCATTGATAATTTTATGCATATTGAGTAGATATGATTTTACTCTATGTGAAAAAATCATTTGATGAGTAGTTTGTGGCCTTTAACAACAAGAAATATTCCTAGGGTCCTTAATGATTAAATCTTAATATCAATTATTAGATGTGCAAAGTCTTATTAATACTTTTTTCATTAATCTAGAAAAATTAAATCTTATAGAGATTTTAAACTACACATTTTAGTTTAAAATTACTTTCCTAGAAAAAGATCATTAGCTTACAACAAAGCATAGATATAAAAAAGCCCTAAATATAATAAAAATGATAACAAAACATCAATAAGATAGCATATAAAATAGTACAAGAAGAAAGAAATAAGTCTTAGCAAGGAGAAAATTGGGGGTAAAAAATTGTTTATTAATCAGATAATGACAACAAAAGAAAAAGAAAACTTGGCTGTATTGAGTAAACCAGAAATTTGTGGGAGTTTATAAGAAAAGGTTGCACGATTATTCATTATAAAATTTTCTTAAGTATTCAAATGAAAATAAATCCTTTTGCTATAGATATAATTTAAATTTTGGGTCGAGATAACAAGCTTTAAACAAATGTCGTGCAATTTTATTAAGACAGATTGAGCATTTGGGAGAAATAAGATTTATTTTCCATTACGGAAATTTGTAAGATGTACAGAGATAAATGAACATGACTCGTCTTTAAAGAATGATTTTCTTCACCAAATATCGTTAAAAATAATACAAGAAATTAGAAAGAGAAAAGGTGCGTCTTCATACGTCTTCAACGAAGTAAGGAGGTCGTGAGGTGTGAGCCGGTTAATCTCAGTGGTAGAGGAATGATTGTTAGGTGAGAATAGCACTGGCTACTGCGGTGTAGGCTAAGACGCACCAGATAGGTAAAAAAAGATGAAAAATATTCCTTCAAGAAATGAAATTGCACGTTAGCTCCTTTTCTTAAAAAGTAGAGGACGAAGCTTTGTCAGAAGTTGTAAAGGAAAATACGTTGATGATTGATGAATATGAAATAAAGTAAAAATACCCGTTGATGACAAAATTGATTATTTTATAACATAGAATTATAGTCATACATTATTTTAAATTATTTTCAAATGTCAATCTCATTTTAAAAAAAAGAGTAGACGTAGGAGAAAAAAAAAACGCCAAGGCAAGCTAGAAGCAGAAAAACTTGACTGAAATTGAATAAAGAGAAGATTAATACGGAAGGGATTTTTTTTTAAAAAAAAAGATAAATAAGTTAGATTCTAGATCGATAAGGAAACGTAGGAAATTTATCATCAATGTTTGAACGATTATTTCATATTTCAAAAAATTGATGAATTAATGTAATAGAATTATAGTACTCCTGTATTACTCGAAGGGAATTTGATATTTTTGCATTATTCCAGATATGAGCAAAGGGACACCTTCAGTAACTAATTGATTACTTTCCATTCTGGCAAATAAAAAATTGAAAGGAAGGAATTAATTGGATCGAACGTCATTTCCTCACAATATGTATAAAATATATTTTAATAACACCTGTTTGGAAAATTGCTACAAGTCAAATGCATACAATTGCTTCAAGAGAGAAAATATAATCGAAAATCTTTATAAACTTTAAACAAACTTTTTCTTCGGATATTCTTACTTTGCATATCCAAAGTATGGTAAAATGTGCAAAGCATAATAACATCGAACAAAGTCATTTTTTTTTTTTGTATAGGTTAAGAATATTATAAATACATTGCTCCACGGCAAACCATCTTATTCGACAATCATGATTGTAATTAATAACTCACAACTTTAATAAATAAATAAATTTTTATATGTTTTAAAGTCGACTAGTCTTAATGATAAATATTCAGAGATTTTACATATCAGACAATAATGATTAACATTGTATTGCAGACTAATTTAAAAAAATATTTATCATCAATAATTTAAATATAACGTTGTCATTTTACTTAAGTGATTTAAGTATATATAAAAATTTAAAAAGTTTTTGAGTTAAAAAGAGGTTTTGTGAGTACAGAAACATGAAAAGCTCCGTTACTACATCGTATTTTCAATATGAAGAAGCTTATAATCTATTCCATTTTATTTTTATCAATGCAAAAAGTACATTTTTACATTTTCCAATCCTTTATAAAGTCCAAAAAATTGTCAAAAATGGGCAAATGTCCAGGAAATCACATATTTATATGAGACAATAACACTATGTAATAGCATTTTTGCCCATTTTAAGGTTTTTAGAATAATAAAATTTTCTTAGATAAAAGTACATATTAGTGGATCATTGTCTCCAATACATTGAATTTATTCATTGATAATAATGTACTAAATGAAATAATTAAACTATTTATTTATTTAAAATATACTAAAGTTTATTACACAATTCTTCATTTTAATAACTATATACAAATGATACTGTCATAATTATTATAACAAATTCAGTCAAAATTAAATATTTTTAATCTCTTAAATATTTATATATATATATATATATACATATATAATAGAATAATATTTCATTATAACTATAAAAATTACAAATATAGACTGAAAAGTGATTCAGAAAGGGAATGTGACTCCAAATTAAGTTTTTATAAGGAAACCAAAAAAATAACTAAAATTGATTATATATTGAATTTGATAATATGATGATAATTTTTGTTAGTTGAAATGGATATTATGATAATTTTGAATATAGAAGAAATATCTAACTAAATATACTTGTTGGTTATGACAACTACTGCCTCCAATGTTAGATACGGATACGACTGTAATGAGAGTAAGGTTGGTTTACATCTGTCTTTATTATTCTCCCTCTTAGACTTTATATAGTTACAATTTCTAAGCAGTACATAGTTACAAATGGTTACGAGCACATGTGCGTGTCCTTGAATATAGTCGTTTATCACATTATCAATTATCATTTGTCAATGCCACATTGACAAATCTTAAATATGTATCGATCTTTGGAAGTGGAGATTGGTAAGTAGAATGTTTCACAATGATTTATTGTCATTGACTTGAGGTACAGACACAAAGTAGTTGTAATCTTATACAATAAATATCAATTATAATAAAAATGCTATTACATAGTGTTATTGTCTCATATACATATTGTACTTAGTATTTTATATACTCAGAGCTGTAGTACTTGAGTCTCACTCAGATTTGAGTTATTTTTTATCAACTAGGTACATGTCAAGCCTTGAGTCTTTATTAATATTTTATCTTCTCTCTGAACTCCCCATGACTCCTTATTGTGACGGCCGAGAATAAGAATCGGATGGGATGAGATGGAAGTGATGCCGATGAGGCCATCACAATACTCTCAAGAACTCGAGCATTAGCTTCCAATCAAGAGCTTCAAGCCAAGTGGGGGAAGGCCCTTTGAGTGCCCTTCCAATATCAAAAGTTGAGAAATTAAACCATAGAGCATTTCGACAATAACAAAGAACTCATTGCACAGAACACGAACTCGAGGTTGAGATGTAAGAAGAGGCACAAAGAGCGCAAGAGGTATATGAGGATTGACTCTTTTCAAGTCATCCAAAAGAGCAGCAATATTATATATTATAAAAATACCTTTAATAAAATAACTTTGGTAAAATTAATGTAATTATTGTTTTAAGTTGGTAAATATATATATATATTTATGCTTTTTACAATGGTTATTACGATTTCTAAATATATAAAGATGATTATTTTTTAATAAAGGTTCATTTGTAATGTTTTTTTATTTCATGATCAGGAATTTCGTTAAAAACTGGACCATTATTTGAGTAATTACAGTGTTACCTATAACTGAACAAACAAGTTTTAGTTTTACAAAAAATACGCTGGAAAACGTTTTTGTACAAAAATGTATTAGTTTTTGCGCAACATCTTAGTTCATGAATTTTTATTTCTAGAAGTCTGAGTATATTGGACATTACTGGTGTCCAAATGTCACATTAGTAATTAACTGAGATGTAAAAATGAGATTCTCCCATTGATGACATGAAAAATGATATGGCAACTCATCTGAGGCACGTTATCGTTTTTACAAAAGAAGATTCGTCATTAATATTGACCTAAGTGTTCAGCAGTACCTTGAGTCAGAAATGTGCCTCCGAATGAAAAACATTGTGAAACTACACAAAATTACCATCTATAAATTTAAAAAAAATACTTTTTATGATGACAAAAAGAGAAATCAATAGAAATTATTGCTGAAAACATTATTGTTCAATTAAAACACGTTTCCTATGAAGTAATTTGCATGTGCTCTGGCTACATAAGTCATTCATACTGTAAAATTGTTAGATGTAAGTCTTGTAAAGACTTATTTCCATATACAGAAAAAAGGATTGATTTAAGCTTAAATTCAGATGATTTGCAAAGATATGAAATGAAATCCCTTATAAACCAAATTGATGGAGGAGGACTTACTCGTCCATCAAATATATTTTACTTAGAGTGTACATTTACGTATGCTATATTCGCTAAAAATAAAAACAAAGAGATTTGTCTTAGAGAAAATTTTAACTTCATCAAAAAAAGTCAAAAATAATATTTTCATCTGCAATTTTAACACTATTTAATAACAGCCTTCCCGTCTCGAAATTATTGATGCTGAGTGTGATAAATATTATCGATTTGATCTATTTATACTTCTTATTGCCCGTCAAATTTTCAATTGTGTGGTCAAAAATCTAGTTTCAGAAGTTAATGATAAAATTCACGAAAATAAAAAACGTACTCCATATTTTACACTAATATTATTTTTATTTTAATGTCTTTGATTTATTTTCCTTTTGTACAAATAAGGGTTGCATAACTGAATATGTAAAAATGTTGAACGTGCGTGACAATGATTGACAGTATTATTTGTGAGAAGAGCCGTAGAAATTAGGAAGCACAAGAAACATTTATTTCTCAACGAAAGCTATTTATGTTTGAAAAATGTTCCTTAAATAGTGCAATTTGTCCATCTTCTTTAAATCTAGATTCATACGAAAACATAAATCATACACGCATTCATTTTATTTTTTAAATCTTTTTCATCTTTTAATACTTATGAACTAAAACGTAATTTTGTGTGTGAATGGATTATAATGATCTAAATTATATTGGAATTATTTGTTTGAGTATCACAAACTCCAAATTTATATTTTTGGTGTATATCTATTCAATATACTCTCCTTTAGTTTAAATGTGAAATTTTGAAACTTCATCAATGATCTTCGACAATAAAAATCACTTGTTTGAATATTTATCGCATCTGTTGATAGAAGCAAAAAAAAGAATATATTCGATGATTCATATTTCATACATATTCATGTTTTTAATAACAAGGAACTTATTATTTTATTCTATTTTTATTGACAATGCATTTCATCTACATATAATTATTTTGTTGGGACAAAAGGTACTTTATACTATTGGAAAACAAGTGTAAAAACATGCCAGAAAGAAAAAAAAAATTGTATAAATGTTCATGATTAAAGAGTTTAAAGCGTCATTAATGAGTAAACATGACAAAATCTTTGATAGCAATTTTATTCCTCCAAATTTTCTTTACAATTTGTTTGAGTGAAGAAAGTGTTTCCGACGAGGACAGCTGTAGAATATTGGTGGATGATCATGACAGAGCCGCTATGTATTCAAGGAACTTTATTGGAGGAAAAAAGCAACCGATGGCTCAATGGAATTGTTCCATACACAATCAGTTCAAGTTTTTCTGCAAGTGATAGACAAGTCATCCTGAATTCTATTCAGCACATCTCAGAACGAACATGCGTAAAATTTGTTCCAATAGAAAATCAAAATAATTATATGGATATCTATACTGGCGAAAGAGGATGCTTTGCTAATCTTGGTTACAATAGTCGGAGATCCAGAAGTGTCGTGCACTTACAAAGCCCTGGTTGTGTGGTATTATCACTATACAATAGTTTCATGAAGAAATAACTATATTAACACTCTGTTATTAATTTAACTTATAGAGATTGGGCACTGCTGTTCATGAATTTCTCCACATCCTTGGATTTGCTCATGAACAAACGAGACCTGATCGAGATGAATATGTTACAATTAACTGGTCCAATATTCAAAATGGAACCTATAGAAACTTTTGACGAGCTTTCGGAGAGAATGAAGCTGCTACAGCTCCATACTGTGGAAGAGTAGGCATTGATCAATACGACAATTGTTATGCTGGATTTAGAGCTTCAATCTTTGGAGTAGCTTATGATTATGGATCTGTTATGCACTACGGACTTAGATTGTGAGTTTTTTTAAAAAAACTTTGATGTTTGATAGCATTCATTGGTAATTTAATTCTTATAGCTTTACAAATAATGGCCAAAAACACAATAACATTGAAAAAAGCAACAAGTGTCCGCCCTCCTAAAAGAAGTGGAATGAGTAATTTGGATGTTCATAAAACCAATGCAGCCTATGAATGTCAGGGTGCTGTCACAACCCCAGCCCCTACCACAACCACAGCTCCAGCACCAACTTCTAAACGTAAGGACTATTTACTCAACTTTAGAAATAATTTTAATGAAATCTCCTTCTTGTTGTAGCCTGTGTTGACGTATTTAGAGGATGTAACTACTACAAATTTTATTGTGGAAGGCATTGGTTCTTTAACAGATATTGTAAAAAGACATGTTTCAACTGCGGTATGTTTTTCATTTTATTTTTCAATTATTACTATACTAAAAACGTTTGTTTTTTTTGAGAACATAATCTTGGTGATGAGAGCTGCTCCAAACTTACGAATTTTTGCAGATGTAGGTTTATCCGAAACTTTTGTAAAAAATCATGTAAAAAGTGTTAACTTTAATTAAATTTATCTTTGTTTTTATATTTGAGTAATAATTAAAATAGCATTATTAGATCTTTCATATTCATTTACTATGGCTACTGTTGTGTTAATATTATAATTTATTTATAATCAGGTTTGAACCATATATGAATGTGTTTCTAAGATCTAGGGATTTACTCTTTACGTGAAATTGTTTTACGTCAAAAAAAAAGTTCTACACAATTCCAAAAATATTCTACTTGTTCATTAATTTTATTGGATTTGTCATGGGATAAAATTCATTTTGCTTTGAAATTTTATAATCTTTATCATAGATAGTATACTCAAAAATATTTCTTCAAATATGCACAGTTATCTATTCTTTTTTAAATTTCCGATGACTTCTCTCTACCAACAGTATACACATAATTAATTGCTTGCATTCTTTTTGTTTCATGTTCTTTCCAAATATTGTGAAGTGATGAAATAAAATGTACCATGAGGTTCTGCAAAATTAAAAAAAAAAGTTTATCAAATATAATACAATATATTTTTTTATATCATCGGGGAAATTTAAGCGATATGGAAAGAACGCTGCTCACCTGTCCTGAAAATCTCGGGATTAGAATCATTTTTTAATGTAATATCAACAAATATCTACTATACCTTTTCAAGTTCAATATGGGAATAAATGATAAAGAACAATATTCATGAAATTTAACGTAATAATAAATTTATTTGAATCTCATGTCAACAAAATTGATCACATCTATTTACAAAACGATTCTTGAAGCTAGCAATACCATTATTACAAATCATTGGGGTAATTTCATTTATTCCTTCTTCAACTCATTGTTCAAGAGCTCTTGATATTTGCTCCGAAATACTTAAATCATTACTTTCAGCATTTAAAGTATTCTCAATTTTTCTAGCTAATTTTTTTTTTTCATAAAGGCTTTCAATATTGACCAAAAATGCTACATTGGATTAAGCAAGGGGCTGTAAGGCCCAAGTCTTAAAATTTTGTGTTTTGAAATCTCTTCTTCATTCAAAACATCTTCAATGATGGAGTGGGCTGGAGCAAACTCAATAACAAGTACTACTGGCCCTCCTTATAGTATCATCCTTTGGTTTTCTTAAGCATTCACGCACCCACTCCATTGCTGTATCCTTTTTGAAACTTCCTCGTTTCACCTCATGATGATTTATTTTATATTGAACATGCTTATTCCCATATTGAACTTGAGAAGGGTATAGAATATTTATTTATCTCTAACCTAGCAAGTAATTTATTTTCCATTTTTTTACCAATGTACTTCTGAGATAATAAATGTCCTTGACAAAAAATTCGTCAAATATTATACATAAAAAGACGATAAAGACATATACATATATAGACTGGGTTGTATTTGTTTTTACCATGTTAAACAAAGCTTTTATTTATTCCTTTGATACATTTGTACATTATTGCAGCATTGATTTGAGAAAATATTGCTAACCAATCAGAAAGAGATGACTCTGACTGTGATTAGCCAGCAATTCAAAAAGATGACGTTTGTATCTATTTTAAGTACCTTTATCATCATAAGTGAATTGAAAATATCATCTCTTTGTATTTGCACTTTAATATTTACAAGTGAAAGCTCCTCAATTGATGACCGATTTTTATTTTTTCAGGTTACCTACGTATCTTCATTCGGCAAAAATTATAATTATACCTTGAGAAACAAAGTACATACATGAAATTGGATATTATTTTTGTAATAGATGGTTCAACTGGAAATAAGTTGAAATTGCAGAGTAATCTTGTAGAAATAATTGCAACTCCTTTCAAATGGAAAATTAATTTTTAGAGGTTTTTTTAAATACCTTATTTTACACTCTATGAGTCACACATTTTTAAAAATAATTTTGGTTACTCTGATATATATTTAGATGCAACTTAAGTATGAAGTTATAAGTATGCATTCTTCTAAGCAGATTTTGTATATGTTTAATTATTTATGGTACCCATTTAACACATTTTAACACATGTTTTCTGAAAACACATTATTTTGTGTTCTCTTTTTGGATTATAATTATTATAATCGTTAACTTGAAGTCGGCATGAAAAAGATTTGTAGTAAGTGAAAAGCTTGTAAAAGACCGGTGAAAATTGGAGGAAGCAATTAAAGCCATGAAAAGCTAATCGTGGACTTAAAGCCAGGTAGTCAGATTTGGACGAACAGGTTGTTATAAGTGTCCATCAGCAACAGTTTTATTATTCCTGTGGTTTTCACGAAGAAAAGGGGGGGAAGGAGAAACATTAATATATTGACGGCAGGGCATGAAAAGTCATATTTACAGATGTATTTGCATTTTCTGGTGATGCAAAAAATTTTGCTCCAATAGTTATTTTCAAAAAGGACAATAAAAAAAATCAACTTCAACAGTCATTGCATCCAATCAAAAGGGTTGTTTGGATGAATTAATGATGGGTTTTTGGTCATCCAAGTCCTTTAAAAGTCGTCTAGTTAGTTTTTTCTAATCCAAAAAGACCCAGCTAGTTTTAGATGGAATGAGAGCACACCTCACTCCAAGGTTCAAGGATTTATTTAAAAAAAAATATAGCTCACTTCCTATTGTTACACCTGATGGATGAACAAAAATATTACATCCTTTTCGATATATCTGTAAATAGAAGCTGTGAAGCATCCTTGCGGCAAATATGGAACAATAGGATTTGGAATGTGAGTTTAGCTTTACTCCAAATGGAAGGATGTGTCATGCATACCTCCAAAAAGTAGTTGATTTGATCTCTGAAGCATGGAATTCATTAAAGAAAGAAAACAGTCGAGACAAGAGGATAAAATAGAGAACAATTCAATTTCTGAGTTTGCGGAGTTATTAATCCGGTAATTTTAAAGCTGAAGAATTCAAGGGTTTTGAAGATTAGTCTGGGATAATTTAATGAACGTCTGTATATTTTGATGAAAATATTATTTATTTGATGAAACTTATACTCCAGTTAGACTCTAATACAACAATTTTTTTCTTATTCATATGTTTAGTCTATTGCGACTAATACTTAGGTGCAACTTATTCTCCGAAAAATACGGTAGTTATATAATAAACGAGAATAAAAATTGTACACATTCAATTAATGAAGTCAAAATTGATTTGTTTGCAGAACAACTGAGTAATGTGAGGGGATTTATTGTGAAGGGATCTTATAAGAGCTAAGTATTAATCTAAAGTGAACAAGTGTAAGTAAGGTCATTCATAATATCTTCAGAACATTTGATTGAATTTAATCGATTCTGAGAAGTAAATCTTTCAATAAACAGCCTACATTAATTGAACTCCTATTTATCTATATATTTAACAGCTATAAAAGATAATAACGATAGTAATACATGTGTTTTATTTTTTTTGAAAGATCTGGTTGAAGACAAGTAGGTAATTATTTTTGTCTTCTTTTTTAATTTGTTGAACAAAGCTTTGTATTAAATCATTTGATACAAGTCATATTAGATCCTTCCTCACTTTATATCATAATACATTATTAATAAACTAAATAATATGTATAAATACTTATAACCAATGAGAAATAGATCCTTCAGATTGAGTATAGTCTGATGGGCCAAAAATAAATCTTTTAAACAAAGACACTTTAGTAGACTTTTACCTTTTAATTTTAGGAGAATATCTCTCCAACATGATGACGAAATACAAACGGTACATGAGCACCCTTAAGTTGTGTCTGAATTGCACTACGTGCTACTGTCATATGTTCAGTGTTGTGTAATCTATAACTTTTGCGATGTGACTGTTGATGTAATTATTTGTTTTTTATTTTGTCAAAATTACTAAATAAGCTGTTATTAAAAGATCCCATTTTTGCTAATTATTATAGATAAATATGATAAATGAGTGTTATATTTTTGCTGAGGGCTTTGATTAATTGATATTGAAAATTGAATTAAAAGACTAAAAGACTCCAATTAAAAATTTATTCATGTGCTAGCTTGAATTAAAGGGGATCTATGTATATTTTACTTTCAAGTACCTTCAATATCTTCTGGTAATACAAGTCATAGAAATAGTTTCAAAAAAAGTATACATATGAGAAAAAGTCCCACATTTCAATTCCAAAGCCAACTATCGTACGTCATTATAGCATGTATATGGAAAGAATGAACCAATGGATCACCGATTACAGGAACCGAATGAGACAGAAGAAATAGTGATGGCCAATTTTCATATGTTTTATTAATGTAGTCGTTGTAAGTGCAAATTGTCCTCAAAACACCACAACTTGACTTTAGACGAACCCTGGTCATTAGATTTCTAAAAAAAATATGAAACAAAGTCCAACCATGGTCAAGTATCTGCTCCACCAATGGAAGGAGTGCGGTATAATGGATATAATTATTGATTACAAAAATGTCAACTTAAAAAATGTTGTAACTGTGAGGGCAAGGCTTCATTTTGTTGTTCAAAATGTAATGTTGGACTTCATCCACGATGTCATGAAGAGTACCACCATAAAGAATAACCGACTGACTTAATATTCTTTTTGTTTGAAATATTTTGCTAAAATAATATTGTATAAAAAAGGGAAATATACATATATATGTATATAAATAGTACAAAAATTGGACGATCTACAAGTTGGGAAGTATAAGAGATAAAAAATTGATATTTTGTGTGCGTCTTAATTACGGTGTAAATAGTAATGCTGTAAAAATCAGTGTTTTTAATCAAAGGAATAGCATAATGCTCTAATGGGTTAAACCTTTTTTCTCCATTTTTGGATCTTTTTTTCTCTTCTTTTTAACAGCTTTTGGTTTCTTTTAGCCCCTTTTGATTTGAACGCATCTCTTGAGGTTTTTTTAATATTTTATTTCTTTGCTTGTATCACGTCGAGCTTTTTTGTACACTCGCAACCTCGTTTTACAAAAGGGAAAGGAAAATTTTAGAAAAACAACTGGTAGCTACACATCTGTAATTTCCTTGTTGCCAACTTTTTAATATTGGGAAGAGTTATTATTAAGATATACTATACATTTATAAATTCTATCAATATACAAATCAATCGTTAATACTTGTATACCAAAAATTCAAAAAAAGGGCGCGCAATTTAATATATTTTTTATATCTCAAAATCAGAAATAATAATGATACCCTTTTTGAGTTCATAATACGTTGGATCAGCTGCTTTAAATCAAAAGAGTCAAATGGTGAAAATCAGCTGAAGTGAGAATACATAGTGTTTTTGTTTATCCCAAAAAGCTCGTCGTGTATGTGTTTTTATTCCCTTTGATTTATTTTCCGTATCCCTCACATTTACGTTTGAGACTTAATCTTATTAATCTTATCCGTCACAACATTTACACTTGAGGCTTATTCTTACTTTGAGTTGAAATTATTTCTTCTAATTTGAGTTTCTATATCTATATATATATATATTACATGTATGTATAGTTTAAGCATATATTTCGTATCAAATTCATTAAAAGTTTTGATCACATTTTATTATATTGTTTCAATCTAGTAATGAATAAAAAATATGTATTGATTTAAAGCGTTTATGCATACTGGAGTAATTTTAGAGTCAAACTTAGCTTCTTTGCCGGAGGAAAAGGGCTCAAGGAATTGATTTGATTGCACTTCTTGAATGTACATACTGCCCATTTTTAAGGCTTCCAGTCGAAAGGAATACAAGAACTTAGGTTAAAAAAGTAAATACAATGCTAACAAAAAATGGATACAGTCCAAGTCCTCGTAACAATTCTTAGTATTTTAAACTGTATTTTGAGCCCAATATTTTTAAAGACTTGATACAAAAACCTAAAAACAAGTATTTTTTCCTTTGATTTAGTTAAATACTTTCAATGTATTTTCGAATTGTACTTATCTAAAATGGATCTACATTTCAATTTTCAACAAGATTGGTCCATTAGTTCAAAAAATATAACAATTTATATTTTTTTTAAATGTTTTCTCAATAAGAAGATACATTGATTTTTATTAAGAAAGTCAAAATTATTAAATACATAAGTCAATACATACTAGGATTATTATAAAATGAATTATAAAAAGTAAGAATAAAATCCATATCTGTCAAAAAGGACAGGCAATATATTATTAAATATATCAATTAAATAATACATACACAGTACTGAGAGTTACTATATTATTCAAATAAAAGTAATTGGAAGGCAACAATCAAATTCAGTTAGTCAGTACTATTATGTACATGTGCTCTTTTACTTAATGATAAAGCAGGAGTCAGCTACAACAATGCCGAATAATCAACGCTAATAGAAAAAATACAGGATTGATAGGTACTTCCTTAAGAAATTCCTTTCAATAACAGCAATCACAACATGTTTTATCGTCCATACGGCACCTCAAATTCTTGATATCGACACAGTAATCCTGTTATTTATTGATGAAATTATGAGATGAATTGTGTACGTTGACAATGGATTGTCCATTCAATCTACGGATCCGAGTAAAGAGTGGAGTATCCTCATCAAAATCCTATAATTCTTGGGGGTGGAATCTTATAAAACAAATATTTAAAGGAAAATCTACTTCAATAGAACAGAGAAATAAATATATACTTGATATACGTACAAAATGAAAAAAACCTTATATACAATCATTTTACAAATAGTAAAATGTTTCTAATGTTAAAATATAGAAAACACGGAATATCACCACTTCATCAAAAGAAATACTTATGCTTACACAAAAAATAAGGATTTAAAACAAAATTATATAAAGGGTTGAATACTACCAATTACAATATCAGAAAAAGCACAAGTAGACATCTAAGCATAGAAAACGTAGAAAAAAGTGTTAGGGAGGAATGATTGTAACATACAAACAGAAGAAAATTAATACTTTTCAATCAAAGTCACAGTAATGTATCCAGCTAAAATATTTATAACAATATCATGTTAAACGGTTCAGTGTCTGAGCAGACTTGGAATGGTGAAAAATCAACAACTCCTTGTTTGGAAGACTTCATTTTTCATTATATTACTCCTACCTACTACAATGAAGCAGAAGGATTAACTAAATTAATTAATTTATAAAATAGAATTAGGGTCATATATTATTTTTAATTATTTTCAAATGTCAACCCATTGAGTACATTGATAGATGCCATTTTTTTTAAAAAAAAAGTAGGAAAAGAAAAACTTGGCTGAAATTGTATAAAGAGAAGAATACTTTTGCGATTTTAAATTAAAAAATAATCTAGATTTTAGATCGATAAGGAAACTTAGGAAATTTATCATCAAAGGTTGAACAATTATTTCAAATAATTTGCTACAAGCCAAATATATACAGTTGCTTCAAGAGATAAAACACCGCTTTTCAGTAAAGATTGCTCCCATTTTTTGTAATTTTGTAATCGCAGAATGAAAAAATATTTACTGCAAATTCTTGAATACTCTGTTGGGTTCCAGTTCTTCCTGAAATAACAAATTAACGATATAACTTTTCTCTATTTTTGCTTCAGAATTCAAAGTTTTCATGGCCATATTTACCTAAGGATTGCTTTTTTCCACTTAGTCATTATATCCTTGTTACTGAATGGAACTCTATGAACCAATCTCTTCTGTCCTGGACCTTAGACCCATTCGAACATTCTATTTATATTATTCCAGGTTCTTGGACGTTCCATGATGACATCATACAAACACTCTTTTACCCTTCAATTCGAGATAATATGGAAAACATTTTATGTGAGGTACAACACGTCTATCTTACACAACTTTATCGGAGTCTAAGCATCAAATTGAAAGTAATAATAAAAATGGCAAATTCATACTCATGTTATATATGTATTGTATACGTTTCATACCTATATTTGATACTTTTTAAGTTATTGATTCTAAAAATGTGATGTAAAAAGATTTTTTGTCTTAATTTGGATTTTTACTCACCGCAGTAATTGGCACTAATCTAAATTCAGGGAGTACTTAAGAAAATATCTCTATAAGAAATGAAATGCAGGTATTCTAGCAAATATCATAAACATATGTATTGTTTAAAAAATACCAATTTTATTTTTGATTCAAATCCAAATATCTTTACAGCAAAAAAAATTGAGAATTGTTGGATTGTAAATTGTATAAAGGAGAATCGCAATGTTTTGGGATAAGGGTTTGTCTGAATACCTTTCCTAATGCATCAGAGTCCTTTCTTATAGATAGTGAGTTCAATAAGTGTCTAGGAAAATTCATCGATGGAAAAATTCATTTACTTTTTTTCCCTAATGAATACTTTCAACACCTCCGGTGAAGTAGCTAAATTTGACTCTAAAATTACCTTCCGTATGTATAAGCGCATTAAATCAATATATCTTTTTTATTCAGTACTAGATTGAAACAATAAAATATATTGTGATTAAGACTTTTAATAAATTTGATACGAAATATAAGCTTAAGCTAAACATATATGTAATATATATAGAGATATATAAACTCGAATTAGAACAAAAAAATTTCAACTCTATGTAAGATTAAGCCTCAAATGTAAATGTTGTGACGGATGCCGATAATTTAATTAGTGAAAGAAAAATCATATATATGTATGTATATATTGAAAACGTGTAATGGCAATTACAAAATTAATAAACGATGAACAATTTTAATAAAATCATTCAGAAAGAATAAAATCCTTGACCGTTGATAATGGAGATGAAAAATTTAAAGGAAGATCCTAGGTTAGTGAAATGACGTCTAAATGAATTTGGGGCAGAAGCCTTGAGTTAAAGAAACATTATAGAACACGTTCAAAGTCCTAATCACGAGATACATATTAAAGATTTATTCAAGGAACGTGATTGAAGACAATTCTGATACTTTTAATTTCATCACTAATAAAACCAAGACACTTGTTTCCTTCAATGTCCAACTCAACTTTGAGTTAGTCAGTCCATTTCATGTTCTATATTGAAAAATCCGATCCTTCAGTCTACGGCATTTGAAAGTAAAGAATATTTCCAGCCTCCCTCATGTCATGTTAATACTCTTGAATCACTCAAAAGTAAATGTCTGCATGTGATTCAGAGGAACAAGGGATACGTGTAACTGAAGAAAATGTCGACAAGTTCTTTCAATGCATAATTATTCCTATCGTCAACTGTGAAGCCTTGAGGATGCCCAATACGATGAAGGGGATGAGGGATTCGATGATCATCAGATGGAACTCGGACTCCAACAAAATTGGAGATCGACAATGGCCAAAATGAAATTATCTGCACATCAGGCTCATGATGACTTTCGTCGTCTCATCGTTGATCTTATGACTCTTGCTGCTCTTTGGGATGCCTTGAGAAGAGTCCATCCTCATGGAGCTCTCCTGCTCTTGGTGCCTCTTCTGTGCAATGAACTCTTTGTTATATTCACAATGCTCTAGGGTTTAATTTTCCACTTGGATCGAAGCTAATGCTCGAGTTCGGCATCACATCCATCCCATCCGACTCCCACTCTTGGCAGTCACGAAGAGCGAAGCAATGAGACGTCCTTGGGTCCAAGCCAGAGCTGCGCCATTTCAAGTCACGTCAGAAGTATGTACTGAAAATAGAACATTGTTTTGATGACGTCACAGCACTTATACAAATAAAAGAAACAGCAAGGGAGTCAGGGGATTTTGGCGGTTTTGGCTGCTTAGGAGGCACCCAGAGGAAGGAAAAAAAGAGGAGTTGAAATTTCATAGGACATTTCCAAGATTTATATATACATACGTATATTAATATTTCATTGGAGACAATGATCCACAAAAACATTCATATGTACTTTTATTTAGGAAAATTTTATTATTCTGGAAACCTTCAAATGGGCAAAAATGCTATTACATGGTGTTATTGTCTCGTATATTGTACTTAATATTTTATATTTAGAGATGCTCACAAGACAATTTTTTGTAAGTAGGTTACATGTCAAGCCTTGACTCGAAAGGCTAAAGTAAAATCCAATTTAAATATTAGGTGTAGTAAAAATGAAATATCGAAAATATCTTTAAAATAATAGAACTGTTGTAAGCACTGTTTTGATTGCCCAGGACAACTTGTATAAAGCCTTCAATTTCATGGAAAAAAAATAATGAATTTCTTTTCATTACATCTATTATTTTATTTCCGATAAGAATACAAGTAAAATATCAAATCGTTGTGGGTGATAAGTGATACCATTAGGCAACACCATTTTTGTGCCCAGGGTTTAATAGATAGTTTATATTTGCTTGCTTATGGATACCGTGTAACAAATCTTAAAGAAAAATAAATAATTATCGTAATGACCATTGATAGATGGGAAATTAATTAGTTGATTTTAAATAAGAATGTTTTCATAATATAAATCAAGAAGACAAATATAAGAATAAGGTTACATATAACAAGTAAATATATGTTAATGTTGGAAGTTATTAAAATGGCATTTATAAAGTTCTTCATTTTTTAAATAAGTTATAGTTTCGCCAAAAATTTAAAATGAGTATTTTTCATTAAAAAGAGGTTTGGTGAGTACATAAACAGTAAAAAATCCGAAAACTACATTCTACTTTTTATCAATAGAGCCAAGTTCAATACATTAATTAATTAATTATCATTATCATTGGGAGCATTTACGTTTTCTTCCTTATTTTGTAAATTATTCCTATTTTTTTTTCCTGTAAGGATTAAATTTCCAGGGCTCTTCTAGGACTTTTCATGAAAAAAAATTCAAAACTATAATTGAACTTTTATTATAAATTACGAATCTTCTTTAAATATAACTTCAAAATTAATTTCCTGACAAATTCTTTATTTTTATTAATATATTTTAATCATAAGAAATATTATTTTTAGCAAACCATTCCATAAAAAAATTAAAAACGACAATTAGAAAAGAATATATAATCGTAATATATAATGTTTGCCTTTCAAATAAATTATGGTAATATAATTTCAAGACCAAATGTGTGATTTCCTGGACATTTGTCCATTTTTGACCATTTTTTTGACTTTATACAGGGTTGAAAAAACCCATTGAATCAATAATTAAGACATTTATTTATGTTTACTTGACCAAATTCATCTCTTCCTTTCAATGTTTTATTTGCCTGTATAGAAGGAAATCAATTAGTTGCTGAAAGTGTCCCTCAATTCAAAAATGTCAAATTCCCTTCGAATATTACAAGAGTACAATAATTCTATTACATTACTTCATTATTTTTAATTTGATTGAAATTTGAACTAATCGTTCGACCTTTGATGTTACATTTCCTACGTTTCAGAATAATTGAAAATAATATATGACCATAATTCTATTTTATAAATAAATCAATTTTGTCATCAACGGGTATTTTGTCTTTATTTTATATTCATGAATCATCTCATCAACGTATTTTCCTTTACAACTTCTGACTCAGCTTCGTCCCCTACTTTTTAAGAAAAGGAGTTAACGTGCGTCTTAGCCTGCACCGTGGTAGCTTGTGCTATTCTCGCCTGAGCCACATTCTTCCACTTCAGGGATTAACCGGCTCACACCTCCCCACCTCCTTACTTCATCGTCCATCCAAGACGTATATAGACACACTTTTTCTTTTTCTAATTTCTTGTATTATATTCAACGATATTCTGTGAAGAGAATTATTTTATTTATCAATGACGATTAATTATCATTTATCTCTACAGCATAAAAATTTACTTCATGGAAAATAGATTTTATTCCTCTTAAACGCTCAATCTATGTAAATAAATTTACATGCATCGTTTCTATGTCCTATGTATTCAGAATTGTCAGAATTGTAACTCCGAATGAAAATTATTGAAATTATTGCTGAAGACATTGTTGCCCAATTAAAACAGAGAGCAAAGGCAGAGCTAAATGACATATATAATTTTAAATATATCTACTCCTGGACCTTCAGAGTGTAACACGTCGAGCTTTTTTGTTCACTCGCAACCTCGACTGACAAAAGGGGAAAAGAAAAATTTAGAAAAACATATGATAGCTACCCTTCTCTATTTTTCTTGTTGCCAACTTGTTAATATATACTTGTATACAAGTATATATTAACAAGTTGGCAACAAGAAAAATACAGAAGGGTAGCTACCATATGTATTTTGGCACAATATGACGTCATACAAACACTCTTTTACCCATCCCTTCAACTCTGAATAATATTGAAAACAAAGTTTTAGAAAGATGTCATTGAACCAAAAGTTGTAGATATTACTTTAATAAAATAAGATTTTTTTCAATTTTTAAAATCGGTCCATAAGTTTTGAATTTATTACAACTTTTGCTAAATTTTCAAAATTTGTCAAACTCTTTTAAGAGTTAATTTTTTTTTTATGAAATCAAAAATAATGAAACAATAATTTTTGAGTTTAGATATGCTTTTAATTTTAAAATCGATAGGTTGTTTCTTAAGTAATGATATAGCGATGATATTTTACAATCAGTGGTTGTTAATTTACTAGAAAGAATAAAAATTTCCTTTTTAAAGCTAAAAAATGAGACAAAACCAAACTTTACTTGATACACTTTACAATTTACTATTTGATGAGACAGAGGACAGTTGTAAAAGTCCCTTTTTTTCAAACTAACTATGAGTTTACATCATAACTATGTATTAAAAAAATATATCTGATTTTAAGATGTGAAAAACTTTTTGTAATGTTTATATAATGTGACTTTTTGATTGTTTTGGCTCTAACTTATACAATTAAAGTTACTAATTTTTTACTTTTAGTTGATGACGTGATCAAATAAGAATAATAATAATAAATTAATTAATTAATAAATATGATTCGTTCTTAGTTTGAACAGGGTTTCTATGAACCCGTCTCATAATTTATTGACTTATTTATTTACTTTTTACTTATGACTCATAACAATAATTAATTATGAGTGACACATTTGTTGTATCTGAGATTAAATATATAATAAGTCTAAAATAGTCAATGGAGATATTCCAGGATGAAGGGAAAATGCAAAGGGGTGTTGTTTGCGAGTGATGTTAAGGTGAAGATCAATTACGTTAGAAAGAGGAGAATGGAGCTTACATTTTAATTTACAGAGATATATAGTGTTAAGGGATTCATTCTTGCCTAGAGCTGTATATTGGATATATGATGATTGAGAAAATCTTAGAGAGTATGAGGAGCTGGACAGGTCTATTTAAAGACACTCCGTGTTGAGTCTAGCACTCAAACGAATGACTAAAATGAGGACAATTTAAGTGTATTGAGGAAGGAACAAAGAACAGCGATGCCTTCAGTTCAACAGTCGAATATATTCTGCACGTTATGAGAGACTCTTCAGTCTTTTCACCAAAGGTGACATCTTTCACAATAAACGTGTAGAGCGTTTAATGTGAAGGAGAGTAAGACAATCTCGAAACTTGTGCCGAATAGGATTGAGCGAACCCTGGCCCCTAATCATAATCAGTATGAATAGCCTGATTCGATTTGCTCTTCAACTGTTCATATTATAATTTATGTTTCAATGAGGGATTTTCGTTCTCTACTTTATTTATCAAATCTGAAGAGGCATCATCACTTTGGTCTCCAATTCTTCTCCTCCATGGCATTTATTCGTTTTAAAATTATATTCTTTTCCTGAGTGGCTAAAAAACGTTGAAAAGGGTCAATTCTTTGCCAAGAGGAACAATTTTACTATTTAAGTGCTTGATTTCATTTTATGTGAATCATCAGTAGATAAACTTTTGATGATGAATGCTATGAGTTTTGACTTGTCGTAAATGAGTTGAAGGATGTGTAAAAAGTAGAGGAAAGTCTCAAATACACTCAATGGACTTCATGATGCAAAATCTCAAGAGAAACATGGACAGTAATGTGTTTTGTAATGCAGTAGATAAAGCCTTGATGACGAATGTGATGGCATCTACTAGTATATGTAAAATTAAATTCAATTATATTATTAATAAATAAAAATTGTGCTTTGTTTTTCAGATAATATGGGAGATAATCACAAAGTACAGCCTCCATTAAGTGAGAAGATCAACTGAAATGAGCAAGGAAAATTCTTTTTCTTAAAAATAATCTGCAGCAGTACTGCTTTTCATTAAAATGTCTTTCAAGAGATAATTAAAACATTGAATGTATATATTATATTTTTCTTTTAAATAAAACTAAAAGTCTTGTGAATGTAAGGCTTTTAATTCATATTTATTATGTTTTATGTTAAAAAAATGATTAAGAATCCTCCGAACTCGTTCTTTTTTAGGGTTCATTATATCTTTGAATTAATTTTTACAAACACCCTCCTTGGCCATCCTCCAGGATAATTCAGAGACAACAATCTTCCCATCACTGACGAGTAATTCCAACAGCCGCTTTTTATCGGCAAATGGGAGGGCTTGTGTTTTCTAAAATAAAGAAAGAGAGTTAAATTTATTTTAATTGCTTGCTATTGAGCAAGTACTAAACACATTTGTGAGAACAAGGTGCCATGTTGATTATTTAATATCACGAATGGTTTCAATTGAGTGATTTACAAGTATTGAGAAGACTTATAATGTTACTTATAATTAAAAATAACCACTAATTTTAATGTTTTTTTCTTCTTTCCATGTGTGAATCTTCCAACACTTGAATATATTTTTGATATTTCTTTTTATAAAGTACATATTTTTTTAATTTTCCCCACTCATATTCGTATAACATTTTATTACCTAGTTTCCTTAATGATTAATCATAAGATACTATAATATGTTAATTTTAGGACTGAGGAAATTAGGAACAACAAAATTTGACTGCTCCCTAATAATTATATCAAATATATTCATGAAAATAAAAAGCGTACCCCCACTTAAGTAAAAACGAAGGAGGCAAAACACTTAAAAAATAAGACAATACAGACTGTCAATTTTTTGTGGCCCCAGCTAAAATAAAATCACTTTTTTATACTGTTTTCCTCGAATTCGTACAGGCAAACTAAATAGGTCTTTTTTTTAAGTGTAACCACCGACAAGTATCTTAAGCGAGAGGCTTTTTTTAATTAGTATTACCGCTAATATTATTTTTATTTTAATATCTTTGATTTATTTGACTTTTGTACAAATATGGGGTGCAAAACTGAATATGTAAAAATATTGAACGTGCGTGACAATTATTGACAGTACCATTTGTGATAAGAACCATAGAAATAAAGTTGCACACGAAACATTTATCCCTCCATAAAAACTATTTATGATAGAAAAATGTTCCTTAAATAGTGCAATTTGTCCATCCAAGATTTTATTTTCAAGAAAAAACTTGACACATTTTACTTAGAAAATTTCAAACAACATAATCGCGCAATTCAAAAGTATTAGCTTAGCTAAGAGTTGTTAGACTTTATATGCATATCTCCATTTGACAAAAAATATCAATGACGCTATTCTTTCAGCAGAAAGACAATAAGATAAAGTATACAAGATACTTTTGTAGGAGAGGTAAAAAATCTAAGGAATTAATAGAATTATACCAACATAAACAAATGAATTATTTAACGTATATCGGAAAAGTCGATCAACAAGAAGATCATTAAATAAAATAAATACTGTGAAGATGCTTACTAGTCATAATGGAGGCATTATTAAGTTACGTGAAAATTAGTTTACTAAGGACTAGTAAATAAGAAAAAAGGTATTGTCATCTATATTTTTGATAACTGCCGTCTTCCTACACAACAGTGATTATAAAAAAAGCTCTTCAACGTTCGATGTAATGTCTAATTTGCTCGTTGCAGCATTTGAGTTGGTCATCAATGTACGACATTTCAATAGTTGTTTTTATTGATGAGGGCTATCAGCAAAACTGTTATTCCACCAACAATTTTTTGTGGAATTACAAATGCATTGAAGTGTTCGATTAGGTGCCTCATATGAAGTTTTATATGACATTGTACATTCATCCCAAACCTGGAAATTCACTATTGAAAAATACTGCTTCTCCTGTCCCCTTGCATGTCTTTCATTGTTAAATTTAAAGGAAGTTTAAAAACTGCATGAATAGTCCATATTAGTCCTTATTTCTTTCTCCTCTAAAATATTGCGATAATGTACCTCCGTAGATGCCAACTCAGTCATACCATAGGTCGAAAGACCGAATGCTTCCATCGAATGGAAGGCTTTGTACTCATTCCAATCATTGATATGATGTACTTTGGCGTGATGGACGAGTGACAAATTATTCGGAAAGTTCGAAATGCACAGAGGGCACATTTTGCCATTAAAATTAAAGGCAGAGAAAGCCACTGGGCTATCATATTTGCTGAATGAGTTGTTGACTTGACTCATCATTTTTTAAATTAAAGGAGAATACGCAAAGAAATATAAAAATGTTAAATATTGTTGGAAGAATAAAAGAAATTACTTTCTCTTATTTAGCTTAATAAATAATCTTAATGATTAAAAGAGTGGATAAGAATTTTTTTTAATTACGTATGGATAAAGGACATATAATATTACTAAAAAAATGAACTCGATGTTCTTCTGACAAATAACGCTATTAAAAAATTTAATAGGCACTATGCACAAGGCAACAAAAAATTACCATAAAAGCAATAAAATGATAATAATATAGAAAATATATGGAGAGTACACCTAAATCAAAACGAATTAAGAAATTATTAAACAGAAATAAGTGAATAAAACGTCTGATTGTTTTAGTTATTGTCTTCCCGAAAACAATAAGGAAAAAGAAGAACGTGGACTTTGTATAAAATAATAATAAAGGAGGAGAAGAAACACTAGTGATAATATTAAGAATGACGGGCCGGGCCTGTGCTTAATGAAATATATATACCAAAGAGAGTAAATTATCACTAAAAAAATAATTAATCTCAACCGAAACCAAACCTTGAACTACTTTTATGTAAAATAAATGAGCGAGCACTCAGTCACAATCAAAAATATAAATAATGCAATGAATAAAATCAACAAAAGCAGTAAAAGAATAATTATACACAAGAAAGGCTCAAAATAATGGTAAATACGATAAATAAAATCCAATTAGAGCAATTTCTTGGTTGAAAAGTTGACTCAAGTCCTCAAGTGACTATTGCTCTAATGCATTGCAAATACAACAACGTGAAGGTGTTGATGAAAAATATGAGGTTAAGTTGAACCAAAAATATGCTTTGATAGATTTAGACGAAAAAGACCAAGACACGTGGGGCTTGAATAAAATCCAACCAAAGATGATTCGCTCGATGAAATAATATGAAAATAGTATAAACACTAATTTTCAATTAAACTCCTTTTTTTTTAAAATATATAATATAGAAAATAATTCTATGTTGGAAGAATTTTCAAGTGAAAAAAAACTTATCACAAAATAATAATAATGTGTGGAGCAAAAAAAAAAAATACGTCTGCACTGAGCAATGGTCGGATCCTATGACGGTTCTTGAACTACACGGAATTGTATATTAAATATGAATAGTTGAGTAAATAGGGTATCAAAGTAAGAATTTTTCTCTTTCACTAGTCGGAGTATCGCCAAATTTATCTTTGTTTCTTGTGAGCAAATACTAATTGGTAACAAAATGAATATATTCGGTTAAAATTCCCAATTATTCGACAAAAAGACCGTCTCTGCCATGGTAGAGCAAGGTAACACCACATTAGTCTCCACTAATCTGAAGTACGGAACGTTTACTGCGATCGTTACGCCTGCAGAAAGTAATATTTTCTACGTAAGATAGTTTTATTTCACTAAATTGAAAATAAATCTATGGTAATACCTTTCCTGTCTTGAGGAACCCCTTTTTACAGGACAGCAAACTCATGGAGAACAATAGTTCAATCAATCCACATGCTACTCAAGTTATAATTCAGAGATTGTGCATCGTTGTAGCATCTGTCCCATTTAAGATAAATCTTTATCTAAAACATGAGTGATAATATTTTATGAAAAAGACATGATTGATTCCTTAAATTAAGAATATTATGATTGTATAATGCCTCTTTCACGCTAGAATCTGAGTCCAAAGAGAATTATTAAAATGATGTTATTCACGGAACCGGAGTATAAATAAAGTCATTACATAAAAATATACAAGAATTAAATATATGAAGAACATGCCGTCATATAAAATCAGTAGTGTCATGGAATAAACATAAATGATAACTCAGAATAATGATAAAAATAAGACACTTAGATGCGGATTCTAACTAAAAAATGCTTCGTCACTAATTATAAAATTTGGAAAAATGTTACCAATTCCATTCGGTCGATTGAAACCGGTCCGTGCAATACCCCAAATCCAACTTAAAAAAACAACAATGTCTTGACTAAATTTTGAAGAGACTGAGGTAAGTCTCCTTAATGAAGTAAATATTGAATTTTTGTTTCTTTGATGATAAAATACTGCCTAACGAAAAATCCTTCTACGTTTGAAATGCAAGAGTGGTCACAAAAAGATGGCTATATATATGAAATATAAAAAACATATATTATCACATGAATAATTTCATCAAGTAAAATATAATTACTTGTGTTTTCTTCATTGGAGTCTTTCATGTATGTAAATAAAATATTAACTATTACTCTCACAAAACCTTCTATCTTTTCCATGCAATGACTGCCAACTTTCAAAATATGTATACCCATTGAAATAATTGTTTTTCGCTGCAGTGAAGCCAACTTAGCTTAGACACAGATAGAAAAATATCTTATAAAAGGTATATATATGATAACTATATAATACGTTGTAAAATTTACCTACATATGTATATGAGCCAACACTGAATTACAATTTGTATTTTTAGACTGTAGAGCATAATTTGAGTCTGAGTATTGTGGAATTTAAATTTGCTGTTATGATTAAAAATATATAATCATAAATAATTAAATTGACTGCAAATAAGAATGATAGAGTTGACTTCTTGAGCCGAATCACATTCATGAGAATTTTAGTCTATGAATGAGAACAATACATAACACGCAAAATAATAGTTTTTGGAATAAAAAGGGGGACGTATGAAGGTGTGAACCCCAAACACAACGGTTTGACAAGGCCAAGACCTTTCATAACTTTATTTTATTCCTTTGTCTCACTCTCCATATCCAAATCTCCGAATGGAAGGGCCAATAGAAAACAAATTGTCAGATAATCAAATAAACTTGGATACAAAACAAGGAATTAATTAAGGAGCTCACTTCCTTCACTCACAAAGTGGAATGGGGAAGGCCCAGGAAAAAATAATTTGAATTGAATTTGAGTCTATTAAGAAATCTCTATAAAGAGAGCATCTGAAGATAAAGTCTTGAATAGCTCAATTTCCATTCAGGAGAAAGGGATCCGAAGAGCTTGACAGCCTGTTAATGACTGATGATTTTTTCAAAAATTGAATATTTAATTAGATTTTTTTTCATTTTCTACAAATTATAATTTTTAATTTTCTGATTTGTTATAATTCATATATATTACAAACTTGACTATGTCGTGGTTTAAGAAGACCTATTTATAGATATGTACTATTGTGATAAAATACATTACCTACAATGAACATAGATACCTCCAACTAATATCTTACTTCTTAATTCGATATCATGAAGAAGCGTTATGGAAAATCTAAATATATAATGAAGTTTTTTCCATTCGACTTCTAGCAGGGTTCTTTTATGGGTATATATTCTCGTGTTTGCATTCCAATGCATGAATATTTAGAGAAGTTTCAATATTTTTTTTTTGTACGCATCTTAAAATAAGTAATTTACTGAGAGTTTTGACATTTTTACGGTTATATAGGATCTGTCAAAATGTAAAAAGATAACAATGACTAACAAAAATTGGTTGAATTGATTATATACACTTGATTATATATGTATAATTTTAGGATGCTGAATCTAGACCTACGTTGTTGTTTTTTTGCAATTCTTTATTTGTTGTATATTTGAATTTTTATATCTAATTCAACCGTAATTTTCATCTTGAAAGAAAGAAATAGTTTTTTTTTTAAATGATATTTATAGGTAGAGGGAAGGAGTGCACAAATTTGAGAGCTCAGTTTGTCTTTCAGAGGATGAAAATTGTATGTATCTATCTTGAATTCCAATAGAATGGAATTAATGGACTAACTTTGTACTTACATCTCGACATAAGGAATCCAAAATAGATGGACAATAAGTAATTACTTATATAAAATCATAATGAAAATAAATTGAATTTGTTTTTTTTATTTAAATCATGTATTGTTCTATTGAACCTTATGTTTTCATAAATATTCAAATTGTAACATGTCTGTAAAGACTTTTAGATAATTACCCCAATAGAAACCAAATAGAGTAAATATTAATTTATTAATAAAGAGTACTATAGCATATTACGTTATCTAAATCAAGTGTTTATTTGAAAAATATAAGTATATACATGGTACAGAAAATTAGAACATATATATATATATATATATATACATCAATTAGTCATGTACTATCACATGTCGTAATGGCACTTGATTAGTGCCTCAACTTCGATTTTATTAAATAAAAGTTGGTTATAGTATATACACTATACAAGTTCTTTTATTGAATAAGTCCAACTGAATAGAATATCAAAATGCATATAATAGGCACTTTCTATGAACAATTCGCTTAATAAACCAACAACAACAAATATCAAATCCAATTTTCCTCATATTTACACACTAAATGAAATCTAAATAAGACAGATGAAATGCTAGATAACAAGGGATCGAAATAGTGGGTCCTCATAACATAGAAGAGCCGAGCATTTTTTCATCATGAATACCACTAAAGGAAATTTATCAGTAAAGGTTGAATAATTATCTCAAATTTCAATTTGTCTTATTTTAAGTGAAAAATGGATATTTATGATCCGATTTTCTGACTAGAAAACATAACTTTTGAAATGAAAACTCCTTTTTTCTATGTTAATTGTGAGAAACATAATTAATAACAATATTTTTTTCCCGTTAAGACACAATCTGATTAAAAATTGTTGCTATAACCGCAATTTCTCAAATATCTATTGATACAAATCTTATTATACCAATATTTATATGAATATATATATATATTTGGTATATAAATGAAAAATCTTAACATAAAATAAAAGAAATGAAATGTTTAGACATTTTGTTAAAATGTGGAAAATATAGAACTTCATCAAATCTACTTCATGAAAAGAATATCTACTTATGCTTACACAATAAATAAGGATTTAAAAAAAAATATATAAGGGGTTAAATAATAGCAATAGAAAAAATATACAATATAAGCTTTTACAAAACTAGAAAAAGCACAAGTAGACATCCTGGATAAGCAGAAGCTATGTTGATGGCTTCTGTAACGGATTGGATCTTATCCTGTGAGACTCACTCTTGCTGCTCTTTTGGATGACTTGAAAAGAGCGCAAGAGGTACACGAGTACAATTGTCAAATAAGATGGTTTACCGGGGAGCAATGTATTTATAATATTCTTAAGCTATACAAAAAAAAAAGAAGAAGACTTTGTTCGATATTATTATGCTTTGCACATTTTACTATACTTTGGACATGCAAAGTAAGAATATCCGAAGAAAAAATTTGTTTAAAGTTTATAGAGGTTTTCGATTATATTTTCTCTCTTGAAGCAATTGTATACAATTGACTTGTAGCAATTTCCAAAACAAGTGTTATTAAAAGATATTTTATACAAATTGTGAGGAAATGACGTTTTATTCTATTAATTACTTCCTTTCAATGTTTTATTTGCCAGTATGGAAAGTAATCAATTAGTTGCTGAAGGTGTCCCTTTGTTCACATCTGGAATAATGCAAAAATATCAAATTCCCTTCGAGTAATACAGGAGTACTATAATTCTATTACATTAATTCATCAATTTTTTGAAATATGAAATAATCGTTCAAACACAATGATGATAAATTTCCTACGTTTCCTTATCGATCTAGAATCTAACTTATTTATCTTTTTTTTTTTTTTTAAATCCCTTCCGTATTAATCTTCTCTTTATACAATTTTAGTTAAGTATTTCTGCTTCGTTTTTTTTCTCCTACGTCTACTCTTTTTTTTAAAATTGGATCTATCAATGTTCTCAATGGCTTGACATTTGACAATAATTTAAAATAATGTATGACCATAATTCTATTTAATAAATTAATCAATTTTGTCATCAACGGGTATTTTTACTTTATTTTATATTCATCAATCATCAACGTATTTTCCTTTACAACTTTTATTTTCAACGATCTATTTTTGTGAAGAGAATTATTTATCAAAGACGATTAATTTTCATTTATCTCTGTACAACTTACAAATTTCCGTCTTTTCTTTTAAATGCTCAATCTGTGTAAATAAATTGACATGCATCGTTTTTATGTCCTATGTTTAAAGCTTGTTAACCTGATCCAAAATTTAAATTATACCTATACCAGAAGGATTTATTTTCATTTGAATACTTAAGAAAATTATATAATGAATAATCGTGCAACCTTTTCTTATAAACTCCCACAAATTTCTGGTTTACTCAATACAGCCAAGTTTTCTTTTTCTTTTTTTGTCATTATCTGATTAATAAACAATTTTTTACCCCCAATTTTCTCCTTGCTAAGACTTATTTCTTTCTTCTTGTACTATTTTATATGCTATCTTATTGATGTTTTGTTATCATTTTTATTATATTTAGGGCTTTTTTATATCTATGCTTTGTTGTAAGCTAATGATCTTTTTCTAGGAAAGTAATTTTAAACTAAAATGTGTAGTTTAAAATCTCTATAAGATTTAACTTTTCTAGATTAATAAAAAGCAAGTATAAATAAGACTTTGCACATCTAATAATTGATATTGCTATTGAGTCATTAAGGACCTAAGGAATATTTCTTGTAGTTAAAGGCCACAAACTACATACAAAATGACTTTTTCACATAAAGTAAAATCATATCTACTCAATATGCATAAAATTATCAATGCCGAATAAATTTATTACCACTATTTCATATTTCAGATGAATATAATCATTAGATTATCTGTTAAGTAATTGAAACAGTATTAGCAATGAATAATGTAACAACTTTTGTATACATTTAAATCTGATATTCGACATTGAGTAGATTTTATTTTTAGGATATAACCTACATATTTCATGGGACTTTTGTCTCGTATTCAATTAGTTAAATATATAAAGATAACTATAATATTAACGGATCTTGCTTAAATGTATATACACTATTTTCAGATGTATTGAAATCCAAGACAACTTTAAATATTTAAAAAACCAACAGGGACATTAGCCGCATCTAGTCAAATAACTATATAAATAGTTATATTCCATTTACCGAATGTGATATGTCTATAATCAATAAGTTATGTCATTTGAGGAGTAGAAAGCCTGTTTTCTTTAGTTTTGAGACAAAATATTCATCATATACTGTAGTGTAAGAACGAAAATACAGTTCTAGATTAAATGACTTCTCAGTTCTCAAAGAAAATAACAAAAACATCAGTCGGACAGCAGTAGATGCAAGAAGCAGTGTCAGACAAATAGATCTTTAGCTTTAAAGTAAAAACACATTGAAACACAAGGTACTACAGTAGGCTTACTTGCCCAAATAAAAGCTAGCTTGAATAAAATAACTTTTGTAAAATTAATGTAATTATTATTTTATGTTGATAACTATATATTTATCCTTTTTTACAATGGATATTATGATTTATAAATACATAAAGATGATTATTTTTAATAAAGATTTATTTGTAATGTTTTTTTATTTCATAATCAGGAATTTTGTTAAATACTGGACCATTATTTGAGTACCTAATTACAGTGTTACAGTGTTACTGAACAAACAAATTTTAGTTTTACTGTAACACACTAGAGAACGTTTTTGTACAAAAATGTATTCGTTTTTGCGCCAACATCTTAGTTCATGAATTTTTATTTGCATAAGTCCGTGTATACCGGACATTACTGCTGTCACAATGTCACATTAGCCATTAACAGAGAATGTAGAAATGAGTGCATCCGGCGTGCAAAAATAAGGTTTAATGGCATGAAAAAGGATACAACAGCTCACTTGAGACACATTTTGGTCTTTACAAAATAATATTGACCTGAGTGTTCGGCAGTACTTTGAATCAGAACTGTGCCTCTGAATAAAAAACCTTGTGAAACTATATAGACAAAATCTCTAAATTAAAAAATACTTTTTATAATGACAAAAAGAGGACCTAAAATTGGAATTTACATTAAATGCACTAGCGGATCATTATTTTTTTAATGCACAATATGAGTATTTGTTTATGAAAATTCCATGGTGCAAAAACTGAATTGGCATGGGAGAGGAACAATTAGTTGGAACTAGATTAGGAAACTGCAGGAACTTCAAAATAAACACGGCTTTCCTTTGGGGAAAATGTTGACAGTATCCAATTTCATTAAGAAAAAACGAAAGTCACATTGCAATACATGCAATAGACACGAACAGTGTTGGTCGTATCCTAAAATGATGTCAATGAATTCTCGGGTTTCAAACAAGTGATACTCTCGCTACGTTATTATATCATTAATGAAGGAAAACTTTCATTTTGCTAATAGCATTTTCAATGGGATGAAATTGACACTTTCGATGGGGTAAATTGGTCCTATTTGTATATTGGCGATATCGAATCTGTGAGATTACGCAATGTGTGGAGTTATAATTCTACATGCACACATTTCAGAAGTGTATTTTGATTTGTTTTAATTCATGGAAGGAAAATTATTGTAGGAAGTTCTTCAGCAAACTGTGTTGCTTTGATGAAAATGCCGTGTTAAATGTATCGTACAATGCATCATCTACTTTGAATTATTACAAAACTGAACTAAAACACTTGAGAATATGTGACATTTCTATATTTATCTTAAATTAAACATTAGACTACTTATTTTTTGGTGTTAGTTTTATTGTTGAGTTAAGAAACTCGTGTATTCAACAAAATACAATTTTTCAAGATAATTAAGTCAATAAAAATGATTATTTAAATATGTTATTTTCGGGAACATCCACAGACACTCCACTGACGAGTCTCCTTTTAATTTATTTTTTCATTTCAAGTCTTTACTGTTAAATATGAATATTCACTGCAAAATATTGATGCAACAGCACCAATAGTTAAATTATTTTGTTATAGCTCTATGGTCCGATCTCCAGGCAATAATGTGGCTGCTATGTCAGATGATATAACATCTACTGGAATTTTTAATTGCAATCGTGTCTTTTATAAGCTACTTTTATTACTACTTTTTTCTAGTTAATAATTTCAAATTTATTAATTTATTTTATCTATATATTATTTATACTTATAATTCAATATATATTTACTAATATATATTTTAAATATATTGTCATAGTGCTTTGGGTTGCTTATAAGTTCAGTTATTGTTCAACCTTATGTAATAATCCTGGAAGAAGAGGATAATGCGTCAATCCCTAGAGGCTTGAACTTTGGAATAATCCCTGAAACTATAGTTAAATTGATATTAACAAACTTATTTACAATGAATGTAAGATCTTGCTTAATATTTGCATATGCTTTATCCGAGAATGCCAACATTTGAAGAATATATATAAAGAGATCTTCAAACAGAAAAGCAAGTTTTCAAAATGGTTTATTGATTTAGGATGTCCAAAGAAGCCAATCATGAAAAAAACATAGGGTCTCATGTTCAAAATTGATTGTTACGAAGTATCTTTGTATTGTGAATTCAAGCCTTTTGAAGGATTGCAGAGTATAATTTATAGAAAAACCCATGTTCGTCCAATGTTAGAATCCTTTTACAAGATTACCCTAGCATATACAGGATGTCGTATGTAAATTCAAAAGATACTATGATTACTGCAAATTTCTTACAAATGAAGAAATAGTTTGAATAGTAGGATCTAAATTGAATAAGATTGGAATCATTGCATCGAGGAAACAGATTGAACCAAATTCGTTTTGAAGAATGTAAAGTGTATTGGAGAAACAGAATATAATGACTGTCAAGTAAATATTGGTGTATTGCATGGGGACATCAACCTCCGGTTGCAAAGATTAATACTCTCAATCTCAATTAACCTTTCGGTAATTAAAAAATGAACAAGAAATTATTGTTAGCATATACATTTCTCATTTTATTATGGTCAACATCTAGATACAGTGAGATATGTAGGATAAATACTAATAATAACCAAATGACACAAGGATAAATATTTATGAATAATTGTTTTTCCAAATATGAAAAAATATACTATGATTTCAGTAGAACTGGCTTCCGTACTTTCTGATTCCTCAAAAAATTGATCTCTATTCCGAGATGATATTACTCAATTATCAAGAGAACAGATTGTATATTAATATGTTATACAATGAAATGTTGTAGATTTTAATAAGTAAAGTAATAATAAAAAGTGTAGAAGCTAATTCCATTCATTGAACCCTTAATGAAGATATCCTCTCAAATTAGTCCATGGCGATGACAATGTTACACAATTTCTTAAGATATAGATGTTGTAGAACAGTATATGGTGATCGTGTGGTTGGTGTTCATAAGAATTATTCAAGTCAACAAACGCAAATGATTCTTTGGCTTCATTATCATGTAGGACTTTCCAAGTGTATAGTATAGTAGGACTATAATTTAGATCGAGAAACCAATTAACTTAAGTGAGTTTCAATTACTATTAAGAAACTTCAGTACAGTCCCTGTATATACTTCCAAATTCAAATAATGCGTTGTTACATAAGAATACAAAACAAATAAGCTAAATATATAGAATATTTTTCTGGATAATATTCTGTGCATTTGACTCAAAACTCTTCCAGTTCTGAATCGGAATGAAGTAGGTTCCATCTTGTAGTACAGTATTTATAAAAGCTTTATCTGGGGATAATTGACTCTTTTCAAAGTAATTTGTTCCTAATCTGCAGCATGGTTGGAACTTAACACTAAAATGAACCATTCTTCAATAGTTACAATAATATTTACTCTTATCATTTATATCACTATAAACTTTTTTAACTTTTAATCTTATCATTTTCTTTTTTTATAACAGTCCTGTTTTGTCTTTTAACAAGTGTGGGCTCTTAAGAGTCGTCATCGTTCAGAGTCAGAGTCGTTCTTCAGGTCCTTCATTTTAAGTGTTTTCGAGATTCAGAAAAGTGATAATTGTTAATAACATTATAACGTTTGGGTTACTTATTATTTATTTCTTATAACTCATATAGTGACATTTTCCAAATTTCGATTTTATTATTAGCACAGGCCCGGCCCGTTATTCTTTTAATATCATTATCATTTATCAATTATCAGTATCACAAATATTTTTCCCGAAATCAAACGTGCGAACCCCCCCCCCCCCTCTCTCTTTCATTCCCTTTCATTGAATACTTTATATAAGAGAACGACTTCTTTCTTCCTTTTTTTATTGTTTTCGGGAAGACAATAACAATAACAATCTCTTTGTTTTATAAATCATTTAGAGTTCTTTTACACTTATTTATTTATTCTTCCTTTTTGAAACAAAAAGTTTTTTAATAAGTACTCTCTGATTCATAGTAATGGTTATAAAATATAAACCACTTGTCAGAATACTAATTATCTCATTTAATTACATATTGATTACGGATTTTTAAGTTATACATACTTGGTTCTTATTTACTTTTAAGTTATCAAAAGTCATCCCACTTTTTATAAGTATAATTTTTAATTATTCCTATAATTCTTCAAGTATTGAATATATTCTCATTCCATCAATTTTTTAAAAGCATCTTAACTCTTTTTTAACTATGATATCCGAGATTAATAACTTTTTTGCGAGTATGACCGCCCAGTGGCTTTTTCGGCCTTTAATTTTAATGGGAAAAAATGCCCATTGTGCATTACAGACCACGTTAATAAGTTATTAACGTGTCTATATAATATAGTCTATATTATATAGACACTTTGTCTAAGACACACCTTTTCTCTTTCTAATTTCTTGTATTATTTTCAATGATATTTTGTGAAGAGAATTATTTTTTTTTCTAACACTAAAAAATATTTTTGATATTTCTTTTTATAAAGTACATATTTTTTCACTTTTTCCACTCGTATTCTTTTAACATTTTATTACTTAATGATTAATTATAAGATATCCTAATTTGTTAATTTTAGGAAAAAAGAATTATAAACTGAGGCTATCATTTATTTCCTCTTTATTCATAGTTATTATCAATTTATATATTTACGTCTGGTTGAACTGTAGACACATACATTTTCTAATACAACACAATTAATTATTGATTCTGGTTTTAAAATAATAGCCTGACCCAAATTTACTCTTCACCTGCACATATGTTACTTATGAATTATGATTGATGTTTCAATGAGGGGTTTTCGTTCTCTAGTTTATTTATCAATTCTGAAGAGTCATTATCACATTGGAATGAGAAGAGGAGCCCCCGTCTCCCATTCTTCTCCTCCAAAGCGTTTTACTTTTCGATTTAAAATAATATTTTTGTCCCGAGTGGCTAAAAACGGTTGAAAAGGGTCAATTTTTTGCCAAGAGGAACGATTTGACTATGTAAGTCCTTGATTTCCTATAAATCTTTAATGACGAAATGAGTTGAAGGATGTGTAAAAAGTAGAGGATAGTCTCAACTACACTCAATGGACTATATGATGATGCAAAATATCAGGAGAAACATGGACAGTGATGAGTTTTGTAATTCAGTAGTTATAGCCTTGCTGACGAATGTGATGAGATCTACTAGTATAAGTAATATTAAATTCAATTAAATTATATCATTCATTATTAAATAAAAATTGTGCTTTGTTTTGTTTTTCAGATATTATGGAAGATTATCACTTAGTACAGAAGATTAATTGCAATGAGCAAGAAAAATCCCGTTTCTTATGAATATTCCACAGTAGTACTGTTTTTCATTAAAATGTCTTTCAAGAGATAATTTTAAACATTGAAAGTATATATTATATTTCTCTTTAAATAAAACTTAGTCTTCTGAATTTGTATTTTCTATTCATATTTATTTTGTTTTGGTTTAATCTGTTCTATGTTTAAAATGAATAAGGACAATCCGAACTCATTCATTTTACGGTTGATTATAAGGCCCTTATATCTCTGAATGAATTTTAACAAACATAGAATTCTACATGGTGTCCCTCCAGGAGGCTTCAATGACAACAATCTTCCCATCAGCCGCTTTTTATTGGCAAATGGTAGGGCTTGTATCTTCTAAAATAAAGAAAAAGAGTTAAATTTATATCAATTGATTGCTATGAATCAAATATTAACCACAGTTGCGTAAGCAAAGGTGCCATATTGATCATTATCAGTTGTTGTCTGTAACATAAGTAAAATTATAATACAAATCTTCGACAAAATGAATTATTACTTACTTCAGGTTGATAAGAAGCTGAATTTCTCATAACAAAATCCTATCAAAAAATGATTAATTATAATTATTATTAATTGATTAAAATTATTAGGTGATTCTAATTAACTTTTGTAATAAATAGTATTTACAATTTTACTCAAGAATTCTTAAATCAATTTCTTGATTTCTATTCACTCGTAGTAAGTGTTTCGAGCCCTTTGGAAAGGTGATAGGTGATTCTAGCACGGATCGTTTGATACTTACGGATCTCAACCAAGTTATTCATGTCTTGCAGAGGTTCCCTACTTCATATCCTAAAGACGTTCTGACTATTTCTTCTCAAGGTTAACACCAAAATGTGTAGTGTTCGACCAAGTAAATACAGCTCCGGTTGCTCTTAAGAAAGACAATCCGAGTTGTTTCTTTCAGTCAACCCTTACACAGAGCAAAGGCCGAGCTAAATGATATGTAATTCTAAATATATCTACTCCTGGGCTTTTTGAGTCTCTCCTAGTATTATATGGTTTAATATATTCTTCAATAATGCCAAGCATTTCCTCCAGGGAAAGACTTTTCTAGGTCTTGTGAGCTTACTACTCACAGTAAATAGGTGAACTGAGTGAAAGAGAAAGTTATTTTGTAGTTGCATGACGTAATATAATAGGATTTATATTATAAAACTATTACGCCATTGCAATGAGCTGTCTATTTAAAAATAAATACTTTGTTGATGAATATTTGGGCGTAAGATGACATCATACAAACACTCTTTTACCCTGCAACTCTGGATACTATTGAAAACACAGTTTTAGAAAGGTGAAATTGAACCAAAAGTTGTAGATATTACTTTAATAAAATAAGATTTTTTTCAATTTTTAAAATCGGTTCATAAGTGAAAAATTTAAAGGAAGATCCTAGGTTAGTGAAATGACGTCTAAATGAATTTGGGGCAGAAGCCTTGAGTAAACTAAACATTATAGAACACGTTCAAGGTCCTAATCACGAGATACATATTAAAGATTTATTCAAGGAACGTAATTGAAGACAATTCTGATACTTTTAATTTCATCACTAATAAAACCAAGACACTTGTTTCCTTCAATGTCCAACTCAACATTGAGTTAGTCAGTCCATTTCATGTTCTATATTGAAAAATCCGATCCTTCAGTCTACGGCATTTGAAAGTAAAGAATATTTCCAGCCTCCCTCATGTCATGTTAATACTCTTGAATCACTCAAAAGTAAATGTCTGCATGTGATTCAGAGGAACAAGGGATACGTGTAACTGAAGAAAATGTCGACAAGTTCTTTCAATGCATAATTATTCCTATCGTCAACTGTGAAGCCTTGAGGATGCCCAATACGATGAAGGGGATGAGGGATTCGATGATCATCAGATGGAACTCGGACTCCAACAAAATTGGAGATCGACAATGGCCAAAATGAAATTATCTGCACATCAGGCTCATGATGATTTTCGCCGTCTCATCGTTGATCTTATGACTCTTGCTGCTCTTTGGGGTGCCTTGAGAAGAGTCCATCCTCATGGAAGAGGCACCTGCTCTTGGTGCCTCTTCTGTGCAATGAACTCTTTGTTATATTCACAATGCTCTAGGGTTTAATTTTCCACTTTGATCGAAGCTCTTGATTGGAAGCTAATGCTCGAGCTCGGCATCACATCCATCCCATCCGACTCCCACTCTTGGCAGTCACGAAGAGCGAAGCAATGAGACGTCCTTGGGTCCAAGCCAGAGCTGCGCCATTTCAAGTCACTTCAGAAGTAGTGAAAATAGAACATTGTTTTGATGACGTCACAGCACTTATACAAATAAAAGAAACACCAAGGAGAGTCAGGCGGTTTTGGCTGGTTAGGAAGTACCCAGAGGAAGGAAAAAAAGAGGATTTGAAATTTCATAGGACATTTCTAAGATTATATAGACATACGTATATTAATATTTCATTGGAGACAATGATCCACAAAAACATTCATATGTACTTTTATTTAGGAAAATTTTATTATTCTGGAAACCTTCAAATGGGCAAAAATGCTATTACATGGTGTTATTGTCTCGTATATTGTACTTAATATTTTATATTTAGAGATGCTCACGAGACAATTTTTTGTAAGTAGGTTACATGTCAAGCCTTGAGTCTTGTATAAAGCCTTCAATTTAATGGGAAAAAAATAATGAATTTCTTTTCACTACATCTATTATTTTATTTCCGATAAGAATACAAGTAAAATATCAAATCGTTGTGGGTGATAAGTGATACCATTAGGCAACACCATTTTTGTGCCCAGGGTTTAATAGATAGTTTATATTTTCTTGCTTATGGATACGGTGAAACAAATCTTAAAGAAAAATAAATAATTATCTTAATGACCATCGATGGATGGGAAATTAATTAGTTGATTTTAAATAAGAATGTTTTCATAATATAAACCAAGAAGACAAATAGAATAAGGTTACATATAACAATTAATTATATGTTAATGTTGGAAGTTATTCAAATGGCATTTATAAAGTTCTTCATTTTTTAAATAAATGAAAGTTTTGCCAAAAATTTAAAATGAGTATTTTTCATTAAAAAGAGGTTTGGTGAGTACATAAACAGGAAAAGATCCGAAAACTACATTCTACTTTTTATTAACAGAGCCAAGTTCAATACATTAATTAATTAATTATCATTATCATTGGGAGCATTTACGTTTTCTTCCTAATTTTGTAAATTATTCCTATTTTTTTTTCCTGTAAGAATTAAATTTCCAGGGCTCTTCCAGGACTTTTCATGAAAAAAAATTCAAAACTATAATTGAACTTTTATTGTAAATTACGAATCTTCTTTAAATATAACTTCAAAATTAATTTCCTGACAAATTCTTTATTTTTATTAATATATTTTAATCATAAGAAATATTATTTTTAGCAAACCATTCCATAGAAAAATTAGAAACGACAATTAGGAAAGAATAAATAATCGTAAAATGTTTGCCTTTCAAATAAATTCTGGTAATAGAATTTCAAGACCAAATGTGTAATTTCCTGGACATTTGTCCATTTTTGACCATTTTTTTGACTTTATACAGGGTTGAAAAATGTAAAAATGGACATTTCTTCATTGATAAAAATAAAGTCTATAATAAATAATATTAAAAATACGATGTAATTTTCTTTGTGAGTACAAAGCCTCTTTTTAACTCAAAAACTATCGGATTTTATATATTTCAATGACTTTCTTTGTAGGACATAAAACCAATCGTTCATGTATATTAATAGTCATTGATTTTTTTTTTAGTCAACATGAAATAAAAAAATGACATCCTTCTTTTTGAATTATTGATGATAAATATTTTTAAGAACCCATTGAATCAATAATTAAGACATTTATTTATGTTTACCAAATTCCTTCCTTCCTTACAATATTTTTATTTTCCTGTATGGAAGGAAATCAATTAGTTGCTGAAGGTGTCCTTCAATTCAAAAATGTCAAATTCCCTTCGAATATTACAAGAGTACAATAATTCTATTATATTAATTCATCAATTTTTGCATTAATTAATCATTTGATATTTTATTGAAATTTGAACTAATCGTTCGACCTTTGATGTTAGATTTCCTACGTTTCACAATAATTAAAAATAATATATGACCATAATTCTATTTTATAAATAAATCAATTTTGTCATCAACGGGTATTTTGTCTTTATTTTATATTCATCAATCATCTCATCAACGTATTTTCCCTTACAACTTCTGACTCAGCTTCGTCCCCTACTTTTTAAGAAAAGGAGTTAACGTGCAATTTCATTTCTTGAAGGAATATTTTTTTAGCCTGCACCGTGGTAGCTTGATTAACCGGCTCACACCTCCCCACCTCCTTACTTCATCATCGAAGACGTATTCATATAGACACACTTTTTCTCTTTCTAATTTCTTGTATTATATTCAACGATATTATGTGAAGAGAATTATTTGTCAATGACGATTAATTATTATTTATCTCTGTACATCTAACAAATTTCCGTAATGGAAAATAAATTTTATTTCTCTTAAATGCTCAATCTGTGTAAATAAATGTATATGCCTCTTTTCAATGTCCTATGTCATCTCGACCTAAGATTTAAATTCTGTATATACCTAAATGATTTATTTTCATTTGAATACCTAATAAAATTATTAATCAATAATCGCGCAACCTTTTCTTATAAACACCCTTACCAATTGATAATAATTTTGTTTCCAATCTTTGTTTTGCCCTCTTCCTACAAATTTCTGACCTAGTTTTTTTTTCTTTTCTTGTCATTATCAGAATAATAACAATTTCTTACCCCCATTTTTCTTCTTGCTAAGTTTCCAAAATATTGTTTGAGATACTGCAATTTGGGGAGAACGGAATTGACTGTAACAAACTATATGTACAAATCACAAAAACTGCAACTTTAGCAATTTTCATTGCACTACATTTAAGCTCTGGGAGATAAGTTTACAGATCAGTAAACAAAATCTACGCAATGTCGAATATCAGATATAAATAAATATAAATTAATTTGGCTCTGCTGTTCAACAAAAGACAAAATTTTAAACACATTTTGATGTATACATTTTTTTGTTATTTCAATTTCATAGATTCTGTTATTTATGAGAAAAAGAAATTCAATGCAAAATATGTTTTGTTTAGTTTTTCACTGTTATTTCTAAATATACATAATATGTTTGTGTTTAATTAATATTCTTGTACTCCGTCTCTGTTATTCATGAACCATCAATGACTGATGGGTAAGGTATGGCTTTAATCAAATTTTCAACCTCACAGGCAAAGCATGAATTCCTTAAATAAGGACTATATCTACTCCAATCAACTCATTTGATCAAAAACATATTTAAAAATTGCCTTAGGTCTTGTTCCTCTATGTACATTGTTGTAGTCTACATAGGTCACTACTAACAAAGAATGGATATATATACTGTTCCTTCAAAAAAAAAATATCTGTTTTTCAAAAAAATTTAGGATTTTTAAATGTTTTTGTATAGACAGTCCATTTGGAGTCTAAAATTAATAAAATAATAAATATTTTTAGTTGAAATAACTACTGATGATGCTTAAGCATTAGGTATGTATCATTGTTTAAAAAAACCAAAGGGTCAAAATTAAATTTTGCATTCTAAACATGAATGATAACCTCTTCATGGGTAGTTAATTTTTCTTTGTGTAATAAATCTATTTTTGACATAAACAATGTTGGCATAATTTTGAAACTTGGTTTAAAAATGTATATATTGTGGTATAAATTATGTTCTAAAGTATTCGTATACAAACAAAAAATTCAAAACTTGACAGCTCTTTAATATAAACGTATTTGTCATTACATTTTGATAACATTGAATTCTCACTTTTTACATTCCAAGCAAAATCATAATTAACCTAGGTGAATAAGTAAAAATAAAAACAATGTGACAATGTAAAATAAAACAATGTGACTCCCTGGCTTATGATCTTGAAAGCATTTACTTCCTGATTTTGAAAATTCTTACTGGAAGCCATCAATCATCATTCACAGTTCCACTAACTTTTACACCATTTATATGTCTTCCCTTTTGCTTTCCATTGAAAAGTTATTCAGATGTGTTATTTTTCATATTAATTAAAATTATGAACATATTGTCATATTTCTATATTCTATATTTCATAATTATATTTCTCCAAATTATATTAAATAGTTAATATTTTTTTAAAGAAGTGGTTTTCGAAAGAAGTTCTTTTTTTTATTTATTTCAGATATATAATTTGTATTTCATTTACTACATTTGTTTATATTTAGTGTTACAAATGAAAAAAACATTAAGCTCAAAAGAGATTAATCAATTTTCCTGTATTTTCAGCATTCAATAAGAATTTTAATCAAATATGAAAAGAGGTACAGAAATGTTCATAGCTTTTTATAAAATTTCAAGATATTTATCCACAATAAGTTTGTATACTTTTGTGAAGCCACTTGCTTCGTTATCTTAAAACTTAAGTTTTAATTGATGTTATCAGATGAAAAATCATTATTTAGTAAAAAAGATCCTGTGGCCACAAAAAAAAAATATTGTGGTAAATTTTTTATTTTTTTGTTTTTGAGCATAAAAAAATCATGATCACAGCATTAAAACTTGTGAAATTGTAAGTAAAAAGTAAGAGTTGTGAGAAATAATAAAGTTATTAAAATGAAGAATTGTAAAATAAACTTTTGTTCATTTTTTAAATAAATAAGTAGTTCAATTGTTTCATTTAGTACATTAATTACTATCAATGAGTAAATTTTATATACATTCAATATATATTTCATAGGAGACAGTGATCCACTAATACACTCATATGTACTTTTATCGAAGAAAATTTTATTATGCTGGAAACCTTAAAATAGGCAAAAATGATATTACATAGTGTTATTATTGTCTTATATATTATACTTTGTTTCTTTTTTTTTTTTTTTTTTTTTTTTGTCATTACTACTTTTTTATATGTGATAAATGTATGTAGATGAAAAATACAAGCAATGCCATATTATTGTACACCAGGGGATCCACTTTGATGCAGTCCAAGAAAAGATGTTTCGTGGTCTCAAGGCCTTGAGCACAAAACCTGGAGTTCCTCTCCTCTTTTCTCTCACTTTATTTGTTAACGAAGAGGGATGAAGTTTCCAAGAACGTCTCCATCGGGGTACATCCTAAACGGACTAAGTGATCTGGGTGATCTTCCAAAAAGCTGTTTTGGTGCACTCTTTGAATTTTGGAAAGTGGTAAGGTATTGAGGGCATGCTGGGGGATCCATGACCTCCTCCCATGACTGTCTTATATATTACCAATAAATAAAAATTGTACTTTGTTTTCTTTTTCAGATACCAAAAGTATAATATACTAAAAATTCCAATCCCTGGAAGATAATCACATAGTACAGCCTCCATTAAGTGAGAAGATCAACTGAAATGAGCAAGGAAAATTCTTTTTCTTAAAAATAATCTGCAGCAGTACTGCTTTTCATTAAAATGTCTTTCAAGAGATAATTAAAACATTGAATGTATATATTATATTTCTCTTTTAAATAAAACTAAAAGTCTTGTGAATGGAAGGCTTTTAATTCATATTTATTATGTTTTATGTTAAAAAATGAATAAGAATCCTCCGAACTCGTTCTTTTTTAGGGTTCATTATATCTTTGAATCAATTTTTAAAAACAACCTCCTTGGCCTTGAAAGTCGGTCATCTTGGAGAAGGCTCAATAAAAATAAAAAGCCTCACTCTTCAAAATATTCTTTCTTTACTGACATAGTTATTTTTAGTAATACCTATATGGCTGCCTTGGCTTTAAAAGATCGTTCAGTCTCCAAAATCCCCACCTATAAAGAAAAAGATAAACATCCAGGAGAAAAGTAACCATCATCAAATGGAAGCAACATGAAGGTATCTAAAGTTCTTGTTGTGATCATTTAAACAAGTGGGGAAACGTTGGGCAACTTCATTTTACATGTTGTTCTTCGTGACTCATTCTGGGTAGTTTATTTTGCATTTTAAATGATCCAAGTTATAATTAATATTCCATGATATAGATATATGCATATTTATGTTTCCACGAGACGTCATTAATGAATGTGTCCATATAGAAACGACAAATCTTTATCGTGAATAAAAATCTCTTTCTCTTAAATAATTCTTAGACCCTAATAATATGAAATAAAATTATGTCATTATACATTTATATAATGTAGCCAAAAAATTAACCCTTTTTTACTTTTGCTATAATCAAATATCTCCTTTTTTATTGCTGAAGACGTTGTTGCCCAATTAAAACAGAAAGCAAAGGCAGAGCTAAATTGGCACTTTTCATTTTCATCATTTGTATGATAATATGAACGTTTGATGGTGGTAGGTGTCATGCTAATTTGAAATTTGGAAATCCTTCAAATTTGAAGTGGTGAATAGATTCAGGTAATTTTTTTGAATGTGCTAAGCATTTTTTGAATGTTGAAATTAATAAAAAACCATGCATATTGGCACTTTTCATTTTCATCATTTGTATGATAATATGAACGTTTGATGGTGGTAGGTGTCATGCTAATTTGAAATTTGCAAATCCTTCAAATTTCTCATCATTGTAAATAATGTTTTTATTTAATGTTAGTAAGTGTAATTTTGATCATTGATAGTGAATATGTTTTACAATAAAGGAAACATCTTATCTATTAAGGCCTCTATTTCTTTCTTATCTATTTTCAAAACTAATCTTGGTCGAATTATATAGTGATTCACGCTCTGTAATACTCGATTCCAGACTCAAAGCATGTGGATTTCAAATCGTCTCTTCTTTTTTGCTCCTATTAAAAAGGGTAGAGGGTTGCAGTGAAGAAATTTGAGAGCTCAGTGTATCTTTCAAAACTTGAAAATTGTATGTACTCATCTTGAAATCCAACAGAAAGAATTCAAATTATAGCATGTATGTACAGATTTTCAGATAATTACCCCAACAGAAACCAAATAGAGTAAATATTAATTTATTATTAAAGAGTACCATAGGATATTATTATCTTATCTAAATGAAGTATTTATTTTAAAAATATATTAATAATATAATATAATACATACAATAAGGACTTTCTATGAACAATTCGTTTAATAAACCACCAACAACAACAAATATCAAATCCAATTTTCCTCATATTTACATACTAAATAAAATCTAATTTTATGAACGATCCATTTATTTTGCTATTGGTCTGGATCCCTCAAAATTTTGGTTTTGTCAAGGATCATGGGCCCCTTAATCTCGGGTATGAAACTTGACTTGAACTTTTACAAAATGACTCGTGAGTAGCTTTGTCTAATGGAGTTAATCTCTTCCAAATGGATAGGAGAGTTAATAATCATCATCGATTTCTAACCATGAGTTGGCGATAGATTGATTTTCTTTGTTATCTCCTAATTTCCTTTTTTACGTCGTGGTGTGTATTTAAAAAAAAAAGATTCATGAAAACATTAAAATATATATTATATAGTTTTTTCTACTTCATTATTTCTTAAGAGTCGTATACACATATTTTCATTCATTTGAAGTCTGTTCCTTGCCTCATTTTACTTCGTTTAAACTCCCTAATCATAATAATTATTTCTAATCATTTTTTTTTCTTACAGAGAGTTCAATATAATATGTATGTTTGTATATAGGTATATAAATAGTCGATAGATAAAACATGGTAGTAGTAACAAGGAAACAAAGAGTGCCCCAAATCTTCAATATCATTCTCCCATGAAAATTAAATATCTTTTTTTTAACTAATTATAGATCCATTCCTAGCAAGACTCGTACATATACTTATAAAACCATATGTTATATAAACATATAAAGGTATTAAGAAATCTCAATATGGGGCAATACAAATCATATTAATTCACTCATTAAAATTAATGTTTCTCCCTCTTGATAAAGTCAATTAAATATGGGTATATCATCCTCATGAGAAGAGAAGAGCTTCCTTTATTGAATTCAATCACGCAGTCTATAACTGCTAATTGGGAGCTGTATACTTAAATATATTATATATAGATGAGATAAAGCAATCTAAATGCCGAATTTAATACAGGGTCTTGCAATAAAAATAGTGTAACTTTTGATTCTCTTGATGAATATTTTCATGAAATAGTAGATAACAAGGGATTAAAATAGTGGGTCCTCATATCGTAGGAGAACCAAGCATTTCCTCATCATTAATACCAAACTATCAAACTATGAATCACTTTTATATAACTGGAGTCAAATCTAATATAATGCTCCCAAGCTAATGAATCCATTTTTTAACATTGACAATAACTTTGCGATATAAATATAAATTAGTAGAATGATAATGCAAAGAGCCCATGAATAATGAGATAACGTGACAAATAAATGAAACCATGGAATGTATTGAGCTTGAATGTCAATTTTTCTGATCGGATAATTGATACATCATATAATCATGAAATGGAAGAGTCTTAAATCTCATTAATTTAAATTAACTTGTACATTGGAAGTGAGGATGAAACATTTAAATATCACGAATCTGAAATAGACGATACAAGCAGGCAACTCTGGAGAAATATAGCACATATGTGGATAGCTAATAATTTCCCGACATGATTTGGTTTGAGTTAGAATCCGGAGAGAGGATCTCAGTATCGTGAATCCGATATTAGAGGAATCCATGGGATTGATTGCATTATCGCACGGCAATGGTTATGTTCTAACCCTTCCCGAGCTGGAGTCAGAAGCATGGATATGAATCCCTGGACATATTTTCCCTTCACCCCTCGAAGGATGTTTCTCTTTCTATCTTATTTTCCCAAGTGGTCTATGCTTTATTCAAAATCATGGAATCCAATAACTAGAAGAGTGCCGAAACTTTTGTTTCGATACCTTTTGACTCAAATATCCAATGTTTTTTCTTTCTTACTTACTATTCTAATTAATAAATTAACAACCACTGGTTGTAAAATATGAAAACCGCTATTACTTAAGAAACAACCTATCGATTTTAAAGTTAAAAGGATATCTGCACTCGACAATTATTGTTCTATCATGTTTGAATTAATAAAAAAAATTTAACTCTAAAATTCGAGGTTAACCAATTTTGAAATTTTAGCAAAAGTAGCAATAAATCCAAAACTTATGAACCGATTTGAAAAATTGAAAAAAATTATATTTTATTAAAGTAATATCTACAACTTTTGGTTCAATGAAATCTCTCTTAAGCCTTATTTTCAATCCTATTTGGAGTTGAAGGGTAAAAAAGTGTTTGTATGACGTCATATTGCGCCCAAATGTACGTATTTGTTTTCAAATTGACAGTTCATCAATAGTGACGTAATAGTTTTTTAATATAAATCCAAACATATATTTCGTCATTCATCTGGAAAATAACTTTCTGTTTCACTCGGTTTACGTATTTATATTAGTACTGTGAGTAATAAACACCGAAGATCTAAAAAGATTGATCCCAGGAGGAAATACTTGGCATTATAGAAGAATATCTTAAATTATTTAATAATAAAAACACTCATATTATTTAGCTCGGCCTTTGCTTTGTGTGAGGATTGATGGAAAGAAACAATGAAATGTTACTTATAGTAGTACATCTTATCACATTCGTCATAAACCACAAAACAAAAACACATTACTTTTCATGTTTTCCTAGAGATTTTGCGTCATAAAGTCCACAGAGTGTAGTTGAGGCTTCCTTCTAAATTTTACACATCCCTCAACTCATTTACGAAAAGTATGAACGGAGATCTCATAACATTTATCATCAAAGATTGATCTACTGAGGATTCACACGGATTGAAAAAGGAAACCAAGCACTTTGTTCCTTCAGGATAAGAATTGACCCTTTTCAACGATTTGATGAATTGATCAGAATGTAAACTCAATATTATAACGAAGGGAATCTTTTTGTTGAAAGACTTTGTAAGTCCCGGTCTGGACTTATGATACTATTGAATTAACAGCCATTTTAACATCAGTTGCATCATTTTATGGGGAAGAAAGTGCATCATTGTTATGGATGGGGAGGGGATGATGTGTCTATAACTAGCTATTATTGATTAATCCTCTACACCTTAAAGGAAATGATACTATATGATTTACTGAGGAACTAGGTCTTAAAATATTTTAATAGCCGCGTTGATATGTTTAGTACCATTTTTGTTTCTCTCGTGTTTTTTTTATGATGTACAATGAAAGGTTTGATATAAAATAAAACAGTTGTACTTCGGTACTAATAAAAAAAAATCTTTGGAGAACAGAGAGAGTTTTGAATACTGGAATACTCTTGTCACTTTTGCTTTTTGTGTGAAATATTAATTTAGAATGGTTTTATTACAATTCTGTTCGTTCATGTTCCATAAAATAAGTGTATATCTTATCAATATAATTTGAGTAGACAATAAATTATCAGGTGTCTGATTGAAAAGTATAATTTTTTCTTATGCTCGTATATTACAATCATCCCTCCATAACACTTTTTTCAAAGTTTTCTATGCCGAGATGTCTACTTGTACTTTTTCTAGGTTCGTAAAAGCTTAAATGTTATATTTTTCTATTACTACTATTCAACCCCATATATAACTTTTTTTCTTCCTTATTTATTTTATAAGCATAAGTCAAAGTCAAAGTATTTCTTTTGATTAAGTAGGTGATGTTATGTATTTTCCACATTTTAACAAATGTATGATCATTTTACTTCATTTGATTTAATATAAGGATTTTTTTAATTTTATATATCAAGTATATATATATATATTGTTATATTGAAGTAGATATTCATATAAATATTTGTATTACAAGATTTGTATGAATAGATCTTTTTGAAATTGCAATTTTAACACCAACTTTTAATCAGATTATGTCTTAACGAAAAAAAATATTGTTATTTATTATGATTCACACATCTAACATCGAAAGAAGGAATTTTCATTTCAAACTTGGATTTTCTGGTCAGAAAATTGGACCATAAATATCCATTTTCACTTAAAAGAAGACAAATAGTATAAAGTTACGTGTAATAATAATTATATGTTAATGTTGCATGTAATTAAAAAAACATTAATAAAGTTCTTACTTTTTAAAAAAAATTAATTAAGGTTTAGTCAAAAGTTTAAAATAACAGTTTTAAGCTAAAAGTAGGTATTGTAGGCTTAAATATTTTTTAAAAATTCGACAACTACATCGTACTTTTTAGGAATAGAGACAATCTCAATACATCAATTGATAATTATTATCATTAGGGGCATTCAAATTTTCTTCCTGATTTTGAATATTCTTCTCAATAGGTTTTTTCCCCCACTTTAGACCATTTTCCACACTTTTTTATGACTGAAAAATGTAAGAAAAAAAATCAGGGTTGCCCAGGACACGTAGAACTCTGACTAATTTAGTTTCCTTCGTTGATAAAAATGAAACGGAATAAATCATATTTTTTGTATTTCTTTTTGAAAATACGAAGTAATTAACGGATCTTTTCATATTTTTGTAATCACCAAACATCTTTTAACTCAAAAACTTGCAAAATTTATTAAAATAACCTTCTTGAATATCAGTTGCTAGGAGATTTAATGGTCACTCTTTTATTATTTAGTCAACATGAAATAAAAAAATGACATAATAATGCAAAGTAAAAAATGGCAACGTTATTATTGGTATTAAATATTTTTGAAAATCAAATTGAATCAATAATTACAAAGTGAGATATAAATCACTAAAGCCATCTATTGCAAGAATAATAGATTTCTTTTTACCAGACCTAATACATCATTAAGTTTCTAAAATTATTCATAGTATGTTAAAAAAATATAAAAAGGACAAACAAAAGTTTTTGAATAAACAAAGAAAAAAAATACAAAAAACATCCTGAATAAATTTTAAAAGAAAAATAATATTCTACGCCATTTATTACAAAAAAGTTGATGAGAACTACAAAAATGTCACTATTTATTACATTTGCCGTGAGCAATGTAAATCTTTATAATTTTCTAAATATATTTAAAAAAAAAATGAAAAGAGAGAGAGAGAGATTATGTTTCAAAATATTATGTTTATGAAATTTGATCCAATTAATTATTATCTTTCAATGTTCTATTTGCTAGTATGGATGAGATCAACAAACTGGTATAATTCAAAAATATCAAATTCCTTTCAAATAATAAAACATAACTTTAATTTTATTATATTAATTCATCAATTTTTGCTTTAATTGTATTGCATATATTTAAATTTGAAATAATCCCTCAATCTTTTCAGATAAATTTCCTTCGTTTTCTTATGCACCTAAATTGTAGTTATTTATCTTGATTTTTTTAAAAATAATTTCATAATATCTCCCTCTTAGTACTATTGACAATTTTTTTTCCAGCTTGCCCTGGCGTTTTCATTCCTCCTACGACTACTCTTTTTTTTATATGGGATCTTTCATTGCACCTTAATTAAAAATAAAATATGACCATAATTACATTTTATCAATTGTATCATCAACGAGTATTTTTACTTTATTTCATATTCATCAATCATCTTCATAAACGTTCTATTTTCATTTACAGCTCCTGACTAAGCTTCCTCCCCTATTTTTGGAAGAGTCCAATATTTAAGAAATGGAGTTAACGTGCAATTTCGATTCTTGAAGACATAATTTTCATCTTTTTTTACCTGTCTGGTGCGTCTTAGCCTGCACCGTCGTAGCTTGTGCTATTCTCGCCTGAGCCACATTCTTCCACTTCAAGGATTAACCGGCTCACACCTCCCCACCTCCTTCCTTCTTCCAAGACGCATATAGACGCACCTTTTCTTTTTCTAATTTGATTAACCGGCTCACACCTCCCCACCTCCTTACTTCATCGTCCATCGAAGACGTATTCATATAGACACACTTTTTCTCTTTCTAATTTCTTGTATTATATTCAACGATATTTTGTGAAGAAAATCATTCTTTAAGGACGAGTCATGTTCATTTATCTCTGTACATCTTACAAATTTCCGTAATGGAAAATAAATCTTATTTCTCCCAAATGCTCAATCTGTCTAAATAAAATTGCATGACATTTGTTTAAAGCTTGTTATCTCGACCCAAAATTTAAATCATATCAATAGCGAAATGATTTATTTTCATTTGAATACTTTAGAAAAAAGAATTAGTCGTTTAAACTCCCTTATTAATTGATAAATTATCATTTATCAATAATCTTTGTTCTGCCCTCTTCCTTCTAATTTCTGGCCTAGTCAATACATACAATAAACAATATAAACAATTTATAACTTCTTCCAATTTTGTCCTTGCTAAGATTTTTCTTTCTTTCTTCTTGTGCTATTTTATATGCTTAATTTTTTCCCTTCTTATTATTATTACTTTTTTAGATGAAAAATATAAGCAATATACAAGCAACGCCATATTATTGTACATTAAGGAATTCAAAGAACAAAGGGAACTCCAAAACACCCAATAATTAATTAATGAAGGAGAATTAATATGTAATATTCTATGTAGAAATATATTTCATAACAAATAATGAGGTAGGGGGTGGGAAGACGACTTTAGGAGCCGGTTCCTATTTTGAGGTATTAACAAACAAGCCCTGCGAACGGTAGCTTCCATCCTCCCCCATCCAGCTCCGCTAGGACGGCGAAGCTACGGTCCCTCTACTTTTTTTTTTCATTGTTTTGATGACGTCATACCAAAGCATTCCTTCCTCTCCCTGCAGCACTTACACAAATAAAAGAAACACCAAGGAGAGTCAGGCTGTTTTGGCGGTTTTGGCTGCTTAGGAAGCACCCAGAGGAAGGAAAAAAAGAGGAGTTGAAATTTCATAGGACATTTCCAAGATGGAAAAAAAATAATGAATTTCTTTTCACTACATCTATTATTTTATTTCCGATAAGAATACAAGTAAAATATCAAATCGTTGTGGGTGATAACATTAGGCAACACCATTTTTGTGCCCAGGGTTTAATAGATAGTTTATATTTGCTTGCTTATGGATACGGTGTAACAAATCTTAAAGAAAAGTAAATAATTATCGTAATGACCATTGATGGATGGGAAATTAATTAGTTGATTTTAAATAAGAATGTTTTCATAATATAAATCAAGAAGACAAATATAAGAACAAGGTTACATATAACAACTAAATATATGTTAATGTTGGAAGTTATTCCAATGGCATTTATAAAGTTCTTCATTTTTTAAATAAGTTATAGTTTCGCCAAAAATTTAAAATGAGTATTTTTCATTAAAAAGAGGTTTGATGAACATAAACAGTAAAAGATCCGAAAACTACATTCTACTTTTTATTAATAGAGCCAAGTTCAATACATTAATTAATTAATTAATTATCATTGGGAGCATTTACGTTTTCTTCCTAATTTTGTAAATTATTCCTATTTTTTTTCCTGTAAGAATTAAATTTCCAGGGCTCTTCCAGGACTTTTCATGAAAAAAAATTCAAAACTATAATTGAACTTTTATTATAAATTACGAATCTTCTTTAAATATAACTTCAAAATTAATTTCCTGACAAATTCTTCATTTTTATTAATATATTTTAATCATAAGAAATATTATTTTTAGCAAACCATTCCATAAAAAAATTAGAAACGACAATTAGAAAAGAATATATAATCGTAATATATAATGTTTGCCTTTCAAATAAATTATGGTAATATAATTTCAAGACCAAATGTGTGATTTCCTGGACATTTGTCCATTTTTGACCATTTTTTTTGACTTTATACAGGGTTGAAAAAACCCATTGAATCAATAATTAAGACATTTATTTATGTTTACTTGACCAAATTCATCTCTTCCTTTCAATGTTTACATTAGATATCTGTGGATTTTTTTTTCTTGGGTATTTAATATTTTGAAAGTTGACAGTCCTTGCATGGAAAAGATAGGAGGTTTTGTGTGAACAGTATCTACTTACATAAAAGACTCCAATGAAGAAAACACTTTTAATTTTATTTTATTAATTTATTGGTGTGATAGCTTGAATTAAAGCATATCTATGTATATTTTACTTAAAAGTAATTAATTATTTTTTTGTTTTCCATAAAATCTACCAATATTCAAGGAAATGTCATTATTGAACATAATATTTCAAATGTTGTGAATCAGTGGGACCAATCTGTTTGTTATATTTCATATATACAGCCATCATTGCATGACCACTTCTGCATTTCAAACGTGGAAGGATTTGTCGTTTCAGTCAATATTTCATCATCTAAAAAAATAAAAATCCAATTTATGATCTATCCGTTTTATTTTTATTAATGAAGAAGAGTGCATTTTTACATTTTCCAGTCCTAAAAATTGCCAAAAATAGGAAATCACACATTTGTCTTGGAGTTCGATGACCATATATTATTTGAAATTACTCCCTCCTTTATTTTGATATTTTTAAATTTTTTATAGTATGGTCTGATAAAAACAATTATTTCCTTGACAAAAAAGGATATTCCTATATTTTCTATGGGTAAAACATGTAGATAAAAAATAAAAAAGTTCTCAGGAAATTAATTTTCAAGAAGTTTCATAATTTACCTTAAATATGAAATTATAGTTCCAAAAAAAATAGTTTCTGTATTACAAATTAAAATATTATAAGACCTAGTTCCTCAGTAAATAATATAGTATCATTTCCTTTAAAGTGTAGAGGATTAATCAATATTAGTTATAGACACCAAGCATTACACCCCTCCTCCCTTCATAACAGTGATGCACTTTCTTCCCCATAAAATGATGCAACTGATGTTAAAATGGCTGTTAATTCAATAGTATCATAAGTCCAGACCGGGACTTACAAAGTCTTTCAACAAAAAGATTCCCTTCGTTATAATATTGAGTTTACATTCTGATCAATTCATCAAATCGTTGAAAAGGGTCAATTCTTTTCCTAAAGGAACAAAGTGCTTGGTTTCCTTTTTCAATCCGCGTGAATCCTCAGTAGATCAATCTTTGATGACAAATGTTATGAGATCTCCGTTTATCCTTTTCGTAAATGAGTTGAGGGATGTGTAAAATTTAGTAGGAAGCCTCAACTACACTCTGTGGACTTTATGACGCAAAATCTCTAGAAAAACATGAACAGTAATGTGTTTTTGTTTTGTGGTTTATGACGAATGTGATAAGATGTACTACTTTAAGTAACATTGAATTCTATTATACTGTTAATAAAAAAATGGTGTTTTGTTTTGTTTTTTCAGATTCCTAAAGTATATTATACTAAAAATTCTGATCCCAGGAAGATAATCATGTTTAAAATTATCAAGGACCTTCCAAACTCGTTCTTTTTTAAGGCTCATTATAATTCTGAATGCATTTTTAAAAACATAGAATCTTCATTGGCGATCCTCCAGGAGTCTACAAAGACAACGATCTTCCTATCCCTGACAAATAATCCCATCAGCCACTTTTTATCGGCAAATAGTAGGACTTGTGTCTTCTAAAATCAAAAAAGAGAGTAAAATGTATGTTAATTGATTTCTATGGAGCAAATACTAACCCCAGTTGTGTGAGTAAAGATCATCATCAGTTGTTGTCTAAGACATAAGTAAAGTTATAATACAAACTTTAGATAATGTTTGTTTTATTGCATACTTCAAATTGATTGGGAGCTGGACTTCCCTTATTAAAATCCTACCAAAATAGAAAAATGATTAATTAACAATTGTTAGTCATATATTTTAATCACTTATACCATTCCCACTCAGACCTCACAGATCCACGTTATGTGATTCCAAATAACTTTTGTTATTGACCTATAAAAATGAGAAAAATTTTAAATTTATATTATATTTCATAAATTAGTAGTACTTACAGTTTTACTTAATACATCAGATATCATTCCCTTGGTTTCAATAGAAGCTTGGTAATTTTGATCACCCTGACTGTGTTGCTGGAACGACTCATGGCCCAAGGTAGCCAACCTTGAGCCCAAGTAGCAAAGGCTTTTCTTACTACACCCGCAGTAAGTGTATCGAGCCCTTTGTCATGGGAATCGGCGATTCTCACAAGGACCTTTGGATCCTTTAGGATCTCCATCAATTGTAGAATTAAATAATTTAAGGTATTCTTCTATAATGCCAAGTATTTCCTCCTGGGATCAATTTTTAAAGATCTTCGGTGTTTATTACTCACAGTACTAAATACGTAAACCGAGTGAAACAGAAAGTTATTTTGCAGATGTGTGACGTAAATGTAAAGATTTATATTAAAAAAACTATTACGCCATGATATACGAAGTGTCAATTTAAAAACAAATCATCATTTGGGCGTAATATGACGTCATATAAACACTTTTTTAGCCTTCAACTCTAAGTAGGATTAAAAGTAAAGTTTAAGAAAGATTTCATTGAACCAAAAGTTGTAGATATTACTTTAATAAAATATAATTTTTTTCAATTTTTCAAATCGGTTCTTTAGTTTTGGATTTATTGCTACTTTTGCTAAAATTTCAAAATTGGTTAACCTCGAATTTTAGAGTTAAATTTTTTTTATTAATTCAAAAATGATGGAACAATAATTGTCGAGTGCAGATATCCTTTTAACTTTAAAATCGATAGGTTGTTTCTTAAGTAATAGCGGTTTTCATATTTTACAACCAGTGGTTGCTAATTTATTAATTAGAATAGTAAGAAAGAAAGAAAAAAACCTTAGATATTTGAGTCAAAAGGTATCGAAACAAAAGTTTCGGCACTCTTCTAGTTAATGTGTTCCATGATTTTGAATAAAGCATAGAGCACTTGGGAAAATAAGATAGAAAGAGAAACATCCTTCGAGGGATGAAGGGAAAATATGTTCAGGGCTACACTTCCATGCTTCTGGCTCCGGCTCGGGAAGGGTTAGAATATAGCCATTTTGTCTATTATAAGTAATTGATTAGTTGAATGTTACAAAAAGTGTTGCATTATCAATTGAAGGTCGAAAAAGATTTCTTTGGCGTGGAAAATGCACTTGATATTTATACAGTTTGGATTGAGCACTAGCTTGCTTATTCTTTTTAGATCTTTCTCATCAAGTGATATATCACATGATGTCATGCCTTAATAACTTAACACTCAACCAGCCCCTTCACATCATAAATTATACATATCTATAATAAAAAATCTGCATCGTAATACGATCACATAATAGACAATAACAAAATAAATAACAAACAGGAGAATCAGTACAAAGTTCATACAAATTAATATATTAATTAGTAAATCCGATGATATTACATTATACAACCCCATAGACTATTATTTTTTTTATCCAAGTATTTAATTTTACCTCTTTAAAAATATGTATCCTTGTGGCCATTTGTATCCTTATTTAATGTGTAAGCATCACTCAAAGTCCAAGTACTTCTATTGATTAAGTAGATGATATTTTGTATTTTATATATTTTCATAATATAAATCAAGAAGACAAATAGAATAAGGTTACATATAACAATAATTAATGATATGTTAATGTAGCAAGTTATTAAAATGATAGTTTTTATGCTAAAAAGAGGTTTTGTGAGTACAAAAGGATGAAAAAATCCGACATTTACATCGTACTTTTTATTAATAGAGCTAGGCTCAATACATTAATTAATTAATTATTATTATCATTGGGTGGGTTTATGTTTTCTTCCTGATTTTGTAAATTTTTTCTGGTTGTTTTTTTCTTGTAAGAATTAAATTTCCTAGGGCTTTTCTAGGAAAAAAAAAAGAAATCAAAACTATAATTGAATTTATATCAGAAATTACGAATCTTCTTTAAATATAACTTCAAAATTAATTTCCTAACAAATTCTTTATTTTTATGAATATATTTTACCCATAAAAAATATCAATTCCTAGTCAAAATAAGTCTATGTGTCCTGGTTTATTTAGCAATGAATTATTTGTAATAAACCATCTCATAAAAAACTTAAACTGGACATTCATAAAGAGATTGGGGTAATGTTTGTACTTCAAATAAATTCTGGTCATAGAATTTCAAGACAAATTGTGTGATTTCCAGGACATTTGCACATTTTTGACCATTTTTTTGACTTTATACAGGATTGGAAAATGTAAAAAAAGCGGAATAGATCATATTGGAAATACGATGTAATAACGGATCTTTTTATATTTTTGTTCTCACAAAACCTCTTTTTAACTCAAAAACTATAGTAATATAGTTATACTACCTATATTTAAATCACTTTGTAGGACACAAAACCAATCGCTTTTTAGTCAACATGAAATAAAAAAATGATATTGTAATGTAAAGTAAAAAATGACAACGTTATATTTAAACTATTAATGTTAAATATTTTTTAAATTAGTATGCAATACAAAGTTAATCATTATTGTCTTATATCTAAAACGTAAGAATATTTCTCATTAAGACTAGTCGACTTTAAAACATATATAAAATTTATTTATTTGTTGATGTAGTGAGTGATGAATTACAATTTACAATCACGATTGCCGTGTGGCAATGTATTCATAATATTCTAAAGCTATAGAAAAAAAAAAGAAGAAGAAGACTTTTTTCGATACCCTTATGTTTTTGCTCATTTTCCCATGTTTTGAAAATGGAAAGTAAGAATCACTGAAGAAAAAATTTGTTTCAAGTTGATTATAGAGGTTTTCGATAATATTTTCTGAAAAACGGTGTTTTCTCTCTTGAAGCACATTGTGAGGAAATAAAGTTTGACTCAATTAGTTCCTTCCTTTCAATGTTTTATTTGCCAGTATATTAAATGGAATAATAAAGGATGACTCTCATTCTACTACAATAATTCATCAATTTTTGCTTTAATTGTATTACCTTTGAGCCAAGTTTTTCTGTTTCTAGCTTGCCTTAGCATTTCTCTTCCTCCTACGTCTATTTTTTTTTTTAAAATGGGATCTTTCAATGTTGAATAAAATACGATTCTAATTATATCTTATAAATCAATTTTATCATCAACGGGTATTTTTATTTTATTTTGTATTCATCAATCATCAGCGTATTTTCCTTCACAACTTACCCACTTTTTAAGAAAAGGAGTTAACGTGCAATTTCGATTCTTGAAGACATAATTTTCATCTTTTTTTACCTCTCTGGTGCGTCTTAGCCTGCACTGTGGTAGCTTGTGCTATTCTCGCCTGAGCCACATTCTTCCACTTCAGGGATTAACCGGCTCACACCTCCCCACCTCCTTACTTCATCGTCCATCGAAGACGTATATAGATGCACCTTTTCTCTTTCTAATTTCTGGTGCGTCTTAGCCTGCACCGTGGTAGCTTGTGCTGTTCTCGCCTGAGCCACATTCTTCCACTTCAGGGATTAACCGGCCTACACCTCAAGACCTCCTTCCTTCTTCCAAGACGCATATAGACGCACCTTTTCTTTTTCTAATTTGATTAACCGGCTCACACCTCCCCACCTCCTTACTTCATCGTCCATCGAAGACGTATTCATATAGACACACTTTTTCTCTTTCTAATTTCTGTATTATATTCATCGATATTTTGTGAAGAAAATCATTCTTTAAAGATGAGTCATGTTCATTTATCTCTGTACATCTTACAAATTTCCGTAATGGGAAATAAATCTTATTTCTCCCAAATGCTCAATCTGTCTAAATAAAATTGCATGACATTTGTTTAAAGCTTGTTATCTCGACCCAAAATTTTAATTATATCAATAGCGAAATGATTTATTTTCATTTGAATACTTTAGAAAAAAGAATTAGTCGTTTAAACTCCCTTATTAATTGATAAATTATCATTTATCAATAATCTTTGTTCTGCCCTCTTCCTTCTAATTTATGGCCTAGTCAATACATACAATAAACAATATAAACAATTTATAACTTCTTCCAATTTAGTCCTTGCTAAGATTTTTCTTTCTTTCTTCTTGTGCTATTTTATATGCTTAATTTTTTCCCTTCTTATTATTATTACTTTTTTAGATGAAAAATACAAGCAATATACAAGCAATGCCATATTATTGTACATTAAGAAATTCAAAGAACAAAGGGAACTCCAAAACACCCAATAATTAATTAATGAAGGAGAATAAATATGTAATATTCTATGTAGAAATATATTTCATAGCCAATAATGAGGTAGGGGGTGGGAAGACGACTTTAGGAGCCGGTTCCTATTTTGAGGTATTAACAAACAAGCCCTGCGAACAGTAGCTTCCATCCTCCCCCATCCAGCTCCGCTAGGACGGCGAAGCTACGGTCCCTCTACTTTTTTTTTTCATTGTTTTGATGACGTCCTCTCCCCGCAGCACTTACACAAATAAAAGAAACACCAAGGAGAGTCAGGCGGTTTTGGCTGGTTAGGAAGCACCCAGAGGAAGGAAAAAAAGAGGAGTTGAAATTTCATAGGACGTTTCCAACATTTATATATACATACGTATATTAATATTTCATTGGAGACAATGATCCACAAAAACATTCATATGTACTTTTATTTAGGAAAATTTTATTATTCTGGAAACCTTCAAATGGGCAAAAATGCTATTACATGGTGTTATTGTCTCGTATATTGTACTTAATATTTTATATTTAGAGATGCTCACGAGACAACTTTTTGTAAGTAGGTTACATGTCAAGCCTTGAATCTTTAGGCTCAAGTCAAGTTATATATCCCTGATAGGACTACAAGTCAAGTTGCGAGTCTTTAACAAAAAGTTCAGATTGAGTAAAATCCAATTTAAATACTAGGAGTAGTAAAAATGAAATATCGAACTGTTGTAAGCACTGTTTTGATTGCCCAGGAGCAATATAAAGTATAAAGCCTTCAATTTCATGGAAAAAAAATAATGAATTTCTTTTCACTACATCTATTATTTTATTTCCGATAAGAATACAAGTAAAATATCAAATCGTTGTGGGTGATAACATTAGGCAACACCATTTTTGTGCCCAGGGTTTAATAGATAGTTTATATTTGCTTGCTTATGGATACGGTGTAACAAATCTTAAAGAAAAGTAAATAATTATCGTAATGACCATTGATGGATGGGAAATTAATTAGTTGATTTTAAATAAGAATGTTTTCATAATATAAATCAAGAAGAGAAATATAAGAACAAGGTTACATATAACAACTAAATATATGTTAATGTTGGAAGTTATTCCAATGGCATTTATAAAGTTCTTCATTTTTTAAATAAGTTATAGTTTCGCCAAAAATTTAAAATGAGTATTTTTCATTAAAAAGAGGTTTGATGAACATAAACAGTAAAAGATCCGAAAACTACATTCTACTTTTTATTAATAGAGCCAAGTTCAATACATTAATTAATTAATTAATTATCATTATCATTGGGAGCATTTACGTTTTCTTCCTAATTTTGTAAATTATTCCTATTTTTTTTCCTGTAAGAATTAAATTTCCAGGGCTCTTCCAGGACTTTTCATGAAAAAAAATTCAAAACTATAATTGAACTTTTATTATAAATTACGAATCTTCTTTAAATATAACTTCAAAATTAATTTCCTGACAAATTCTTCATTTTTATTAATATATTTTAATCATAAGAAATATTATTTTTAGCAAACCATTCCATAAAAAAATTAGAAACGACAATTAGAAAAGAATATATAATCGTAATATATAATGTTTGCCTTTCAAATAAATTATGGTAATATAATTTCAAGACCAAATGTGTGATTTCCTGGACATTTGTCCATTTTTGACCATTTTTTTTGACTTTATACAGGGTTGAAAAAACCCATTGAATCAATAATTAAGACATTTATTTATGTTTACTTGACCAAATTCATCTCTTCCTTTCAATGTTTTATTTGCCTGTATGGAAGGAAATCAATTAGTTGCTGAAAGTGTCCCTCAATTCAAAAATGTCAAATTCCCTTCGAATATTACAAGAGTACAATAATTCTATTACATTAATTCATTATTTTTAATTTGATTGAAATTTGAACTACTCGCTCGACCTTTGATGTTACATTTCCTACGTTTCAGAATAATTGAAAATAATATATGACCATAATTCTATTTTATAAATAAATCAATTTTGTCATCAACGGGTATTTTGACTTTATTTTATATTCATCAATCATCTCATCAACGTATTTTCCTTTACAACTTCTGACTTAGCTTCGTCCCCTACTTTTTAAGAAAAGGAGTTAACGTGCGTCTTAGCCTGCACCGTGGTAGCTTGTGCTATTCTCGCCTGAGCCACATTCTTCCACTTCAGGGATTAACCGGCTCACACCTCCCCACCTCCTTACTTCATCGTCCATCGAAGACGTATTCATATAGACACACTTTTTCTCTTTCTAATTTCTTGTATTATATTCAACGATATTCTGTGAAGAGAATTATTTTATTTATCAATGACGATTAATTATCATTTATCTCTACAGCATAAAAATTTACTTCATTGAAAATAGATTTTATTCCTCTTAAATGCTCAATCTGTGTAAATAAAACTAGATGCATCGTTTCTATGTCCTATGTATTCAGAATTGTAACTCCGAATGAAAATTATTGAAATTATTGCTGAAGACATTGTTGCCCAATTAAAACAGAGAGCAAAGGCAGAGCTAAATGACATATATAATTTTAAATATATCTACTTCTGGACCTTCAGAGTGTAACACGTCGAGCTTTTTTGTTCACTCGCAACCTCGACTGACAAAAGGGGAAAAGAAAAATTTAGAAAAACATATGGTAGCTACCCTTCTCTATTTTTCTTGTTGCCCAACTTGTTAATATATACTTGTAGTATATTCAAATTCAAAAAAAGGGCGCGCAATCCTTGATTCAATATATTTTTTTATGCATGAAAATCAGAAATAATATTAATACCCATTTTGAGTTCATATTACGTAGGATCAGTTGCTTAAAATCAAAAGAGTCAAATGATGAAAATAATCAACTGAAGCTGGGAGAATAAAGTATAGTGTTTTTGTTTATCCCAAAAAGCTCGTCGTGTAAACTGTCAATTTGAAAATACAAACTTGGGCGTAAGATGACGTCATACAAACACTCTTTCACCCATCCCTTCAACTCAGAATAATATTGAAAACAAGGTTTAGGAGAGATGCCATTGAACCAAAAGATGTAGATATTACTCTAATAGAATAAGATTTTTTTCAATTTTTAAAATCGGTTCATAAGTTTTGAATTTATGGCAACTTTTGCTAAATTTTCAAAATTTGTCCAACTCTAATATTAGAGTTCCAAAAAGTTTATGAAATCAAAAGTCACAGAGCAATAATTGTTGAGTTCAGATCTGCCTTTAATTTAAAAATCAATTCGTTAGTAATTGCGATGGTGTTATTTTCATGCTTTACAACCAGTGGTTGTTAATTTATTAATAAGAATAGTAAGAAAGGAAAAAAATTATTAGATATTTAAGTCAAAAGTAATGGAAACAAAAGTTTCCCTAATATAGACAATCCTAATGAGCAACACTTATAATTAATTATAAGCTATACTTGTAAATCGTTCTTTGGTGAAACTTTGCACCTATCAATCAAGTTCATTTCAACTTGTACTCCTACTCCTATTTCTGGGAGATCATAATTTCATGAATCCTCCAATTCTTCATCTGAAGATAATTCAGCAGGAGCTTTTTTTTTGTAATGTATATAAGTGCTACCATCATTATATTTTTCACTTTCAGTCTTAGGGGATCGGCTGCGTCACATTTGCAAAAGAAGTGGAAGGACATCTCCTCAAAAGCTCTACAAAAAGAGCATTTTCTATCTGTTAATATTAGATTTATTAGTAAAAAGACTAAATGTTGTCAGACTGTATCTTAACCATTTCTGTTGTGAGGTAGTATATGGGCTCTTCATAATTTTTATCCGACAAGTTCTAATATAATCATTGTTTGTTCAATGCATTTTTTTCCAGTCTCTTCGTTATTAGTTTTGAAGCTTATAAGAATGTTTGTGAATAAAGTTCTGTTTCCAGCTTATAGATTTACTCATTTGAAGAAATTCATTTAGGGAGTGTGAGATTACTAAGCAATGTGGACTTACATGAAGAGACCATGTTCTCCAATATAAGGATTCACCATTAATGTTCGAAAAGAGTTCCGATGGGCCCATTGCCATTCTCATTTTAAACCAGTATCTTGTAACTTTATAGAAATTGTATTTTAGGGTTTTTGCCCAAAAGTCTTCGCTTAACCTAAGACGTTTTAGCCATGACAAGTTTAATGATTTCCACAGGACCTCCGTGTTTGTCAATTAGACACCCCAGTTTTTGATGGATGCGTGGAGTCGCACTCCTGAAATGTAAGGTCTCTCTGTATTTCATTGAATACTCGCCTCAGCTAATCAATTTGACTTCGTATTGAAGGTGAGAATGGGACGAATCTGAATAAGTGAATAGTTTTAAGAGGTATATTTGTATTCCAAACTCCAATCTTATCAAGTGGGTTGAGGTTGAATCTTTGAAATTGGGTTACTGGTGTTTTTCTGGGTATCTAAAATTTAGGTTTTACTATAACTCTATTAGAAATATTATTATTAGTAGTAGTAAATAAGCAATTTATTGGTTATTTAGTCTATTATACCCATTTTATATTTCCTCTTTGGTATCATCAATCAAAGAAATAGTTAATATACTTTTGTATTTATATAACTATTATTAATCAAAAGATTTTTTGAACGTATAATAATTGGATTGAAGGGGATCGACCTTAATTTTAACGTGGGAAGTTTGAATAAAAAGTTGTGGGTAATCAATTAATTCTTATCACGATGGTCAAATAAGAGGGTTTAGCTCAGACAATATCCATAATTTAAAATAAATACGTGTAGTTTAGAGCACAAAACTCCTTAAAGTGAATAAATTTTAGAATAAAAATAATATACACCATTTATTACAAAAAAATTGAATGAGAACTACAGAAATTGTAAATATATATTTATTATATTTGCCGAGTGCAATGTATTTATATTATTTTAAACCTATGCAAAAAAGAAGGACTTTATTTGATATTATTATGTTTTTTCACTTTTTCCCATGTTTTTGGATATCCAGAGTAAGAATATCAAAATAAAAAATTTGTTTAAAGTTTGGTAATATTTTCAGAAAAACAGTGTTGCCTCTCCTGAAGCAATAATATATTTTTGACTAGTAGCAATTCGCCAAGCAAGTAGAATGGCCATAAAAAAATATTATTATAATCTTAATAAATAAAATTTGACCAAATTAATTAATTCCTTTCAATGTTTAATTTGACAGTATGAATAATATTTACAATTGCTGAGGATGTCCCTTTGCTCATAACTGGTATAATTCAAAAATATCAAATTCCCTTCAAATAATAAAACATGGCTTTAATTCTATTACGATAATTCATCATTTTTGCATTAATTGTATTATATTGACATATGAAATTATTGCTCAACCTTTAATGTTGAATTTCCTTCGTTTCCAGGTTATCACTTATCGATCTAAATTATTGTTGTTGTTTTTTTTAAATCATATCAATATATTTTACTCTTTTTACTATTTGTAACTTAGCATCTCAGCCAGGTTTTTCTGTTTCTAACTTTTGCTGGCGTTTTCTTCCCTCCTACGTCTATTTTTTTTTTAAAATGGGATCTTTGAAGTACAATAGCTAAAAATAAAAATAAAACCTCACGACCTCCTTACTTCTTCGCATATATATATATAGGCACACATTTTCTCTTTCTAATTTCTTGTATTATTTTATTTATTATTAATTATTATATATTTCTTTTCATTAAATACATATTTTTTCATTTTTTTCTACTCGTATTCGTTTAACATATTATTACTTAATGATTAATTTTAAGATATCCTAATATGTTAATTTTAGAAAAAAAAATTATAAACTGATGCTATCATTTCATTTTTATTCATAATTATCACCAATTTATATATTTACGTGTGGTTGAACTGTGGACACACTAATGCACTACAAGTAATTGTTGATTCTGGCTTTAAAATAATTGCCTGATTCGACTTACTCTTGAACTGCAAATATTATAATTGATGTTTCAATGAGGCTATTTGAATATTCCTGTACATAAAAGGATTGGAATCGATAACTAATTTCAAAGGACAGATTCATCAATTTAAGCAAAAACTTAAATACCTTTTATGAGCATTTTTATTAGAAAACCCTTAAAAGAAGTTTAAATTGGATTTTTAAGTTGAAAATATGCAGCGAGTATATTTTTATTGGCTTCGAAACAATTTTGGAGGATATAAAATATGACTACATAATGGAATGATTGTTTGAAATACCCACGTGGCTTTGTTATTATAAAACAACAACGACAAAATACAATTGATGTATAATTGTACAAACGTCAAATTAAATTGCCAACAAGAATTTTTCATCAAAAATGATGCCATTTACCACAATGGGTTACGTGACTGAAGCTTGTGCCCCTCCAGATGTAATAAAACTTATTAGTTATTGGTTATTCCGTATAATAATATTACGCCATTGATGAACTGTCTATTTGAAAATAAATACTTTGTTTACAAGTATTTTGGCATAATATGACGTCATACAAACACTCTTTTACCCATCCCTTCAACTCTGAATAATATTGAAAACAAAGTTTTAGAAAGATGTCATTGAACCAAAAGTTGTAGATATTACTTTAATAAAATAAGATTTTTTTTCAATTTTTAAAATCGGTCCATAAGTTTTGAATTTATTACAACTTTTGCTAAATTTTCAAAATTTGTCAAACTCTTTTAAGAGTTAATTTTTTTTTTATGAAATCAAAAATAATGAAACAATAATTTTTGAGTTTAGATATGCTTTTAATTTTAAAATCGATAGGTTGTTTCCTAAGTAATGATATAGCGATGATATTTTACAATCAGTGGTTGTTAATTTACTAGAAAGAATAGTAATTTCCTTTTTAAAGCTGAAAAATGAGACAAAACCAAACTTTACTTGATACACTTTACAATTTACTATTTGATGAGACAGAGGACAGTTGTAAAAGTCCCTTTTTTCAAACTAACTATGAGTTTACATCATAACTATGTATTAAAAAAATATATCTGATTTTAAGATGTGAAAAACTTTTTGTAATGTTTATATAATGTGACTTTTTGATTGTTTTGGCTCTAACTTATACAATTAATGTTACTAATTTTTTACTTTTAGTTGATGACGTGATGAAATAAGAATAATAATAATAAATTAATTAATTAATAAATATGATTCGTTCTTAGTTTGAACAGGGTTTCTATGAACCCGTCTCATAATTTATTGACTTATTTATTTACTTTTTACTTATGACTCATAACAATAATTATGAGTGACACATTTGTTGTATCTGAGATTAAATATATAATAAGTCTAAAATAGTCAATGGAGATATTCCAGGATGAAGGGAAAATGCAAAGGGGTGTTGTTTGCGAGTGATGTTAAGGTGAAGATCAATTACGTTAGAAAGAGGAGAATGGAGCTTACATTTTAATTTACAGAGATATATAGTGTTAAGGGATTCATTCTTGCCTAGAGCTGTATATTGGATATATGATGATAGAGAAAATCTTAGAGAGTATGAAGAGCTGGACAGGTCTATTTAAAGACACTCCGTGTTGAGTCTAGCACTCAAACGAATGACTAAAATGAGGACAATTTAAGTGTATTGAGGAAGGAACAAAGAACAGCGATGCCTTCAGTTCAACAGTCGAATATATTCTGCACGTTATGAGAGACTCTTCAGTCTTTTCACCAAAGGTGACATCTTTCACAATAAACGTGTAGAGCGTTTAATGTGAAGGAGAGTAAGACAATCTCGAAACTTGTGCCGAATAGGATTGAGCGAACCCTGGCCCCTAATCATAATCAGTATGAGAGCCAGTATGAATAGCCTGATTCGATTTGCTCTTCAACTATTCATATTATAATTTATGTTTCAATGAGGGATTTTCGTTCTCTACTTTATTTATCAAATCTGAAGAGGCATCATCACTTTGGTCTCCCATTCTTCTCCTCCATAGCATTTATTCGTTTTAAAATTATATTCTTTTCCTGAGTGGCTAAAAAACGTTGAAAAGGGTCAATTCTTTGCCAAGAGGAACAATTTTACTATTTAAGTGCTTGATTTCATTTTATGTGAATCATCAGTAGATAAACTTTTGATGATGAATGCTATGAGACCCCTGTTTTGACTTATCGTAAATGAGTTGAAGGATGTGTAAAAAGTAGAAAAAAAGTCTCAAATACACTCAATGGACTTCATGATGCAAAATCTCAAGAGAAACATGGACAGTAATGTGTTTTGTAATACAGTAGATAAAGCCTTGATGACGAATGTGATGGCATCTACTAGTATATGTAAAATTAAATTCAATTATATTATTCATAAATAAAAATTGTGCTTTGTTTTTCAGATAATATGGGAGATAATCACATAGTACAGCCTCCATTAAGTGAGAAGATCAACTGAAATGAGCAAGGAAAATTCTTTTTCTTAAAAATAATCTGCAGCAGTACTGCTTTTCATTAAAATGTCTTTCAAGAGATAATTAAAACATTGAATGTATATATTATATTTTTCTTTTAAATAAAACTAAAAGTCTTGTGAATGGAAGGCTTTTAATTCATATTTATTATGTTTTATGTTAAAAAAATGATTAAGAATCCTCCGAACTCGTTCTTTTTTAGGGTTCATTATATCTTTGAATTAATTTTTAAAAACACCCTCCTTGGCCATCCTCCAGGATAATTCAGAGACAACAATCTTCCCATCACTGACGAGTTATTCCAACAGCCGCTTTTTATCGGCAAATGGGAGGGCTTGTGTTTTCTAAAATAAAGAAAGAGAGTTAAATTTATTTTAATTGATTGCTATTGAGCAAGTACCAAACACATTTGTGAGAACAAGGTGCCATGTTGATTATTTAATATCACGAATGGTTTCAATTGAGTGGTTTACAAGTATTGAGAAGACTTATAATGTTATAATTAAAAATAACCACTAATTTTAATGTTTTTTTCTTCTTTCCATGTGTGAATCTTCATACACTTGAATATATTTTTGATATTTCTTTTTATAAAGTACATATTTTTTTAATTTTCCCCACTCATATTCGTATAACATTTTATTACCTAGATTCCTTAATGATTAATCATAAGATACTATAATATGTTAATTTTAGGACTGAGGAAATTAGGAACAACAATATTTGACTGCTCCCTAATAATTATATCAAATATATTCATGAAAATAAAAAGCGTACCCCCACTTAAGTAAAAACGAAGGAGGCAAAACACTTAAAAAATAAGATAATACAGATTGTCAATTTTTTGTGGCCCCAGCTAAAATAAAATCACTTTTTTATACTGTTTTCCTCGAATTCGTACAGGCAAATTAAATAGGTCTTTTTTTTAAGTCTAACCATCGACAAGTATTTTAAGCAAGAGGCTTTTTTAATTAGTATTACCGCTAATTTTTATTTTAATATCTTTGATTTATTTGACTTTTGTACAAATATGGGGTGCAAAACTGAATATGTAAAAATATTGAACGTGCGTGACAATTATTGACAGTACCATTTGTGATAAGAACCATAGAAATAAAGTTGCACACGAAACATTTATCCCTCCACAAAAACTATTTATGATAGAAAAATGTTCCTTAAATAGTGCAATTTGTCCATCCAAGATTTTATTTTCAAGAAAAAACTTGACACATTTTACTTAGAAAATTTCAAACAACATAATCGCGCAATTCAAAAGTATTAGCTTAGCTAAGAGTTGTTAGACTTTATATGCATATCTCCATTTGACAAAAAATATCAATGACGCTATTCTTTCAGCAGAAAGACAATAAGATAAAGTATACAAGATACTTTTGTAGGAGAGGTAAAAAATTTAAGGAATTAATAGAATTATACCAACATAAACAAATGAATTACTTAACGTATATGGGAAAAGTCGATCAACAAGAAGATCATCAAATAAAATAAATACTGTGAAGATGCTTACTAGTCATAATGGAGTAATTATTAAGTTACGTGAAAATTAGTTTACTAAGGACTAGTAAATAAGAAAAAAGGTATTGTCATCTATATTTTTGATAACTGTCGTCTTCCTACACAACGGTGATTATAAAAAAGCTCTTCAACGTTCGATGTAATGTCTAATTTGCTCGTTGCAGCATTTGAGTTGGTCATCAATGTACGACATTTCAATAGTTGTTTTTATTGATGAGGGCTATCAGCAAAACTGTTATTCCACCAACAATTTTTTGTGGAATTACAAATGCATTGAAGTGTTCGATTAGGTGCCACATATGAAGTTTTATATGACATTGTACATTCATCCCAAACCTGGAAATTCACTATTGAAAAATACTGCTTCTCCTGTCCCCTTGCATGTCTTTCATTGTTAAATTTAAACGAAGTTTAAAAACTGCATGAATAGCCCATATTAGTCCTTATTTCTTTCTCCTCTAAAATATTGCGATAATGTACCTCCGTAGGTGCCAACTCAGTCATACCATAGGTCGAAAGACCGAATGCTTTCATCGAATGGAAGGCTTTGTACTCATTCCAATCATTGATATGATGTACTTTGGCGTGATGGACGAGTAACACATAATTCGGAAAGTTCGAAATGCACAGAGGGCACATTTTGCCATTAAAATTAAAGGCAGAGAAAGCCACTGGGCTATCATATTTGCTGAATGAGTTGTTGACTTGACTCATCATTTTTTAAATTAAAGGAGAATACGCAAAGAAATATAAAAATGTTAAATATTGTTGGAAAAATAAAAGAAATTACTTTCTCTTATTTAGCTTAATAAATAATCTTAATGATTAAAAGAGTGGATAAGATTTTTTTTTAATTACGTATGGATAAAGGACATATAATATTACTAAAAAAATGAACTCGATGTTCTTCTGACAAATAACGCTATTAAAAAATTTAATAGGCACTATGCACAAGGCAACAAAAAAATACCATAAAAGCAATAAAATGATAATATAGAAAATATATGGAGAGTACACCTAAATCAAAACGAATTAAGAAATTATTAAACAGAAATAAGTGAATAAAACGTCTGATTGTTTTAGTTATTGTCTTCCCGAAAACAATAAGGAAAAAGAAGAACGTGGACTTTGTATAAAATAATAATAAAGGAGGAGAAGAAACACTAGTGATAATATTAAGAATGACGGGCCGGGCCTGTGCTTAATGAAATATATATACCAAAGAGAGTAAATTATCACTAAAAAAATAATTAATATCAACAGAAACCAAACCTTGAACTACTTTTAAGTAAAATAAATGAGCGAGCACTCAGTCACAATCAGAAATATAAATAATGCAATGAATAAAATCAACAAAAGCAGTAAAAGAATAATTATACACAAGAAAGGCTCAAAATAATGGTAAATACGATAAATAAAATCCAATTAGAGCAATTTCTTGGTTGAAAAGTTGACTCAAGTCCTCAAGTGACTATTGCTCTAATGCATTGCAAATACAACAACGTGAAGGTGTTGATGAAAAATATGAGGTTAAGTTGAACCAAAAATATGCTTTGATAGATTTAGACGAAAAAGACCAAGACACGTGGGGCTTGAATAAAATCCAACCAAAGATGATTCACTCGATGAAATAATATGAAAATAGTATAAACACTAATTTTCAATTAAACTCCTTTTTTTTAAAATATATAATATAGAAAATAATTCTAAGTTGGAAAAATTTTCAAGTGAAAAAAAACTTATCACAAAATAATAATAATGTGTGGAGCAAAAAAAAAAATACGTCTGCACTGAGCAATGATCGGATCCTATGACGGTTCTTGAACTACACGGAATTGTATATTAAATATGAATAGTTGAGTAAAAAGGGTATCAAAGTAAGAATTTTTCTCTTTCACTAGTCGGAGTATCGCCAAATTTATCTTTGTTTCTTGTGAGCAAATACTAATTGGTAACAAAATGAATATATTCGGTTAAAATTCCCAATTATTCGACAAAAGACCGTCTCTGCCATGGTAGAGCAAAGTAGCACCACTTTAGTCTCCACTAATCTGAAGTACGGAACGTTTACTGCGATCGTTACGCCTGCAGAAAGTAATATTTTCTACGTAAGATAGTTTTATTTCACTAAATTGAAAATAAATCTATGGTAATACCTTTCCTGTCTTGAGGAACCCCTTTTTACAGGACAGCAAACTCATGGAGAACAATAGTTCAATCAATCCACATGCTACTCAAGTTATAATTCAGAGATTGTGCATCGTTGTAGCATCTGTCCTGTTGGATACGGATACGACAGTAAGTGAGAGTAGTGTCGGTTTACATCTGACTTTATTATTGTCCTTCTTGGACTTTATATAGTTACAATATCATGGTCATACATAGTTATGCGTGCGTGTACTTAGGTGTGTCCTTGAATACAGTTGTTTATCAAATACAGTTGTTTATCAATGTCACATTGTTGTAATCTTAATAATTCATAAATATTTGAAAGAAGAGATTTGGGGATTAGCCAACATCCCTTCCCCCTTTTTTAAAATTGAACTGAGTTTGATTTACACAGAGTGATTCATGTAAATATATATATAATATGTCAGACTTTATAAAAAAAATATATTCTCGTTTTGTTGTTAGAAATAATTTCTTCTTCTTCTTTGTTCTACCGAGTCCTCGGAATTGTTGTCTTCATCTGGACTATTTTGGGTTTGGTGTAATTCGACGGTTACCACTGTATTTTTTCTTTTTCGTAACCGCATGTAGCTGTAAAAAATTATTGAGAAAATTACGATACACGTTATAGCTATTCCTGAAAGTCCACCCCAGTGAAAAATATTATAAAAAATGCCTAGGAATCCTGTTTCTGCGTCCTTCTTTATTTTCTCAGTTACGTCTAACCAAGAAATGTCGTCGAAACCTTTAATATTCTTTGCAGCCATAAAGAAATCTCTACTTAACAATTTGCGGCCTTTTTCAACGGCTTCTGTTTGGGCAATAGTGAAATTTGCCATCGAATCGACCAGTAGTTGTTCTAACTCCGAAATATTGAGCCTTGGAGATTCTTCCTTAAATAGAAATGTAGAACTTATTTCTTCAAATCCAGCTAGTCTTATTCCATCTGTATGGAAAGTGCAATTTCCATCTAGCTGAATTTGTCTATTTCCTGAATACGTAGAGTGATATGTTGTTCCATTTCGGCACGTCAAGAGGGCCGCTTGGTTTTTCGGAAAAAAGTGTATGAAGGAAGTATCTGAAATTTGTATGGCAGTTTCTTCAATTGCTTCTTCGTAAGTGCATAGCTTGTGTACCATTTTGTTGTGTCCAGTCCATATGCTCATTAGGCAGTGATTGCTACTAGGGTACTTTTTTTGGATGTTGTTTTGGAAACAATAGACAACATCTGTATTTTCTATGCAGGAGTTGAGTTGATGGTCCTCGAAGGTTTGATAATACATTCCTGTTTTGTCCTTACGAATTCCGATGTAATGACTTGCTGGATTTATCCTGACATTTTCTTTGTTTATACGGATTGGAATTGGCCAGAATCTATATAGTTTCATAATTCCGTCTTCTCTAAAAATTGGTATCTTTATCACCATTTTTAATTCGTTTCGTTTAGTATCGTAAAAGGAGTTACATTCGGACCTAAATATCTCGTTAATATCATTGATTCCTAGTGAATACCCTCGTGCTTGAACTTGGTCCTTGATTGATATCCATATTTTATTTCTTCTGGACCTTGAAAGAGCGTCATGATGTAGTCTGTAGTTTATTGCAGATTCTACTATATTTATTGTTCGCTCGGTATCTTTTTCCAATATCTGGAGTAGTTCCATAATTCCTAAGATAAGATCAATGAGTCTGTTGTTATAATGGTCGTATTTCATTGTGCTTCCTTGGAATATTGCTGTGGTGGGTGATTCTATGTCCTCTCCAATTCGATATAACATTTGTTTTAGGTTATGAAAATCACCATTTATAATGTCCATATTGATCTTATTTTTTTTTCTGCCATGATCAGTGCGGCTCCAGCCATTGTAAATAAAAGTGAAAACCCGAGTGTCATTAGGATGATTCCTCTTTTTGGCCTTTGGGTGGCTGTAGTAATTAATCTTAGCGAGTTCCGTTTTCTTTCTTGAGTTTTCTTGGCCTTCCTTATTAGTCTTGTTTTAAATTCTGCACTAAGGTAATTTACAAAAAGTTTATGCGAGGTCAATTTTTCTAATGCTCTTGCTGTTTCAGTTGCATTTGTTAACTTCAAATTAAGTTCGATATTAATATATGACATGTCTGTTATTATTGAACGAGACGTTGTGAAGATACCTGCTACATTTGGGTTGATTTTGCTAAATTGTGAGAACTCTTGTGATGCTGTGCTGAGGTAGATGTAGCAACATATAATTAAAGTTTTTGCAGACATGTCTTAAAAAAAAAATAAAGATATTTATTAAGTATGCTAATAAGATTATTATTATTATTATTAGTTGTGGTATTTTGTATTTCAATCATCGAATAGTCTCTTTTTTATGGCCTTCGTCATGGATCTTGTTTTTATTTGAAAAGATGTGCTTCTTTTTACTTTGGTTAGTACGGGCGGTTCATTGTGTATATTTATAGGTGAGGGTGATAGAGATTTTCTAAATCCATGAGTTTCAGTAATTGCTGTAGAGTTTAATTTATCTTTTGTCAGCGTATCATTTTTTTTTTTTTTTTTTTTTTCTTGGTTTGCTTTTGTATTAGTGCCATTTTGCTCTTCTTGTTTCTCGTCATCTGAGTCTTCTCCTTCATACTCATGTATACGTATTTCTTCCTCTTTGTTTCTATCAGTTCTGGTGAAATAATGTTTTAATTTACAAGTGTTTACCTTGAAAGGCTTAGAATTTGTTCCTAATTGTATGGTGACTATGTTAGGTGTAGGGTATGTTTTTGTGACAATGTAAGGTCCACACCATTTAGAATCCAATTTCGCTAATCGTGTAGGTAATTCGTTTTGTTCTTTTAATCTTAGAACCATATCTCCAACATCATACCGTTTTGTTTGGGTTTTTCTGTTGTAGTATTCTTCCATTTGTTTCCTTGCACTGTTCAACTTTTGTTGTTGTATTCTAGACGCTTCCAGCATTCTTAAAACTTGATCTGGTTGATCTTTTCCTGCTGTTGTTTTAGCATAATCCAAGATTTTGTCAAACGGGGAATTTGGATTGTTGTAAAAGGTTAGATAATATGGAGAATTCCCAATAGATCTTTGCCAGGTTGTATTGTACGCTAGTTGGTTCAATGATAATGTCTTTGCCCAATTTTCTTTATTTCCGTTTATGGTGCTTTTAATATAGGAATATAGCGACTGATTTAGTCTTTCGGCTTGTCCGTTGGTTTGAGGATGATATGGTGTTGTTCGTATGTGTTGGATGCCTAATGCTTGGTTAATTGATCGTAATACTTGATTAGTGTATTCTGTTCCATTATCTGTAATTAGGATATTTGGTGGTCCGAAGTAATTAATCCAATTATTTAGAAAAGCTTTGCTGACTTCATTGGCTGTTTTTGTTTTTAATGGAACTATAACTGCATATTTTGTGAAGGAATCAATTATTGTCATTATATAATTGTAGTTCATTGAAGGAACAGAAATTACTATTAAATCTGAGTGAATTCGCTCATTAAATTTTGTTGTAGGAGGTAATGGTTCAAGAGGCTGTCTCGTAACAGCACCCCTTTTTGATTTTTGGCATGACTCGCATGATTGCACAAAGTCATGCACGAGTTTTGAGTCGTTTTGAATATAAAAATAATTTCGTACCTTGTTTAATGTAGGAAGATAGCCCCGGTGGCCGCCAAGCGCCGGGTTGTCATGGTATATTTTTAAAATTTTGTTTATTGCAGAGTCTGGAACTATTAGTAAGTTGTCCTTTGATGATTCTTTTCTTAGCATAAGGAACCCATTATACAGTCCAGTCGTACCTTTATATTTTAGATAAGTACCTTTAAAGTCTGTCCAGCTCTTCTCACCCTTCATTATTAGTAGTAATTTTCCCCAGTAGTTATCATTTTCTTGAAGTTTTCTAAATTCATCTGGCTCTATTTCATTTGTGATTCCATGTTCTATCTTTATTATTTCTTCTTCTAGGATACTAGATATGAGGTTTCTTGATAAATAGTCTGGTGCGTCCATTTCCTTCCCTTTTTTGTAATGTATCGTGAAATTATAAGCCAGTGTCTTATCTTGTAATCGTTGTAAGGTTCTTGACTTGGCTTTGTTAATTATGTTGGTTATTGGTTTGTGGTCTGTGAACACTTTAAAAGTCTTTTGACCATATAAGTAATTATGAAAATGTTCAAGACCAAACACGATTGCTGCTTGTTCCATCATTGTTGCACTGTAGTTTTTCTCTGATTTTGATGGTGATTTGGAAGCGTATCCGATTACATGGAGTTTGTTATTCTGTGTTTGGCATAGGGTAGCTCCGAAACCTGCAGAAGTATCATCAGTCATATTTCCTGTTGCTGCATCCGTGTAAAGTTCGTACGGAAGGTTTCTGTCTGGTAATGCTAGAATAGGAGCAGATATTAACATTAATTTTAATTTTTCAAAAGCATTATGTGCTGATTCTGGTAGAGGTCCTTTAGTATATCCGCTGTCGTTGCGGGTGAGTTTTGATAATGGACTGGAAATTATTGCAAAATTTTTTATGTGGGACCTAAAAAAATTTGCTAAGTCTAAAAATTGACGGATTTTCTTAATGTTGTCAGGTGGCTCTTGTTTTCGTATTGCCGTCGTTTTGTCCTTTGTAATACTTATGCCGTCTTTAGATATATCGAAACCAAGGTATTCCACTTTACTTGCTCCAAATTCACATTTCTTTGGGTTCAACTTAAGTTTTTCTTTACGAAGAATTCCAAAGATGTATTGTAGGTCCTCCAGATGCTGTTTGTGTGTTTTGCCAAAACATAGTATATCGTCAATGTATGTGACTACCCTAGGAACTCCAGAGAATATTATGTCCATAAGAGCTGAGAAGCTGCTTGGTGCACCGTGACTTCCGAAACAAGAGACCTTGAACTGGAATTGCCCCATTGTCGGTACGGTGAATGCCGTATATTTCCTTGAATTTTCCTCCAAATTCTGTTGATGAAACCCACTTTGCATATCCATTGTTGAGAAAACAGTTGGATTTTCTCTGGACACTATGTCAACACAAGACCTAAGATCTTTAATAGAATAAAAATCTTGAAGTGTTTCTTTGTTGATGTTTCTTAAGTCGATTACAGGGCGCCAAGAACCATTTTTTTTTTTAACGCAGAATATGGGAGAATTGTATCTAGATCTTGCTGCTTCGATAAGTCCCTTAGAAAGTAGTGTTTTGACGTAGTTTTCGATAGTGTTTTGATGCATTAAGGGTATAGGAAATTGCTTAGTGTATAAGGGTGTATTAGTTTTTAGGTTTATTCTATGGCTTACTTTATCTGTCCACCCGATGTCATCGTCGTCTGATGAAAATATATCTATGTTATTTTTTAATAATGTTTGATATAGAGGTAATATATATTCGGGTGTGTTTATCTTTATGCTTTTAATGTCTATAATTTTTTTTTTTTTTTTAATTGGTTCTACACTTTCTATGGTTATTGTGTTTTCAGGCGTCGGATTGTGATATATATGTATGTGGTTCAGACAAGTTCCTCTTGGAAGTGTTATAGTTTCACTTGATGTGTTTGCCACTATCGTTCTTCCATTTCCGTGTGCATCGGTGGATATTATACAGTTGATACTAGTTATTTCGTCGTCGGATTCTTCTATCATTAAATTTTTAAAGGGGTGTTCTGTCTTTACGTCTATAATTCCTATCGAATAAGCAGGGACTTTAGTTTTTCTGAGTATCGTTGTGCTGCCTCCGTGTCTTCGAGATAAACCTTCAAGCGTTGATACCTTTTTACTGAGAATTTGATTTTCCTGCGTAGCACCTTGCATGCTACCTTCAGATTCTTTTTTAATATTTTCCAGATCTTTGATCTTCTTACTGTAATTAGATGACTTCTTTCTAAAGTCTTCAATCTTTGATTTTAAATAAGATATCTCTTCATCCTTTGACGTTTGTAGCTTTTCTTTCTTTTCTATCATGCTGGAGCGAAGATATTCTTTTTCAGAATTCAATTCACGGATCTGTCTTTTGTAGGTTTCAATGGTAGAATTTAAATTGTTCACCTTTAAATTCATTTCGCTTGAATATTGTTGTTCCAAGTCGCTTGATTGACTTTGAACTTTGTTTAGCTTCTCCCTCATCTCCTTTAAACTCTTGTTGAGGTAATCATTTTCTTTTTTTATATTTAGATGTAAGACTGTCAATTTCAGTTTGAAGCAAGGAAATTTTATTGGATTTGTCTTCAAGTGCTTTTTCTGTTTTCCTCCTGTCAGCAGAGAGTTGGAATTCCTTAGAGTTAAATTCTTTACTCTTATTTGCTACGTCCTTCTCTAATTCGTTCATTCGTTTCTCGAACTTCTCTTTCTCGTCCTTAAGCTTTGAAGAGGTTAATGAAAGAGATTCAATTTGTTTTTGCAAGTTATCACATTTCCTTCTCGAGTCATTTAAACGATTCTCTGTGTCTTCAACTTCTTTTTCGACACGAGAAATCTCTGCTTTACTCGTACTTTTGAATTTATTAAATTCATTTTGAAGAGTTGAATCGATTTTCTTCGTCCTTTTTCTCCAAATTGGCTTTGAATTTACTTATGTAGCTTTGATGTGTGGTGCGATCTTCCTCCAATTGAGACATTTTTCGCTTACTCTCGATAGCAATTTTCTCAAATTGTATTCTCATTTTCTCTAATTTCTCTGTCTAACAATTTTCGGCTTTTTTTTTCTTCAATTACTTTTATGTTAACAATTGAAATTGAATATGGAATTTTATATTTCAAGAGGCAGCAATCTTTCGTAAATAAAGTGTATAAGAATAGTTTCCCTTATGCACGACACGGAGGTACATCATTTATCACTATTATAGGAGGTTAGGAGGCAATTTTCTTCTTTATCCTGGGAGTTTTGATCATCATTTATCTTCCATTTTTTTTTTTTTTATCGGAACTTCACTCTGCCATATTCTTTCTAATTATTCCTCTCTTCGGGTATTTCACTCCTTCCATTTCTTTGACGTCCTTCCATTTTATATGGGTATTTCACTCCTTCCATTTTATATGGGCATTTCACTACTATTATTTTATTCACTTATTATACTTATATATTTATTTTTTAACGATATGTTTCTTCTGCCGTACCCGTTCCAATGATTTCCTCTTTTTCGGGTTGTACAACTTCCATTCGTTTTTCTTTTGAGTATATTCTATTTTGTAGGCTGGCACCATTCCCTCGTCAGGGATCTTCAGCAGAAAGAATATGTAGACTCATATTGGTAGTTAATATTTCTCAGAGGTTGTTTCGGGTTCCATACCGCTGCCACCAATGTTGGATACGGATACGACAGTAAGTGAGAGTAGTGTCGGTTTACATCTGACTTTATTATTGTCCTTCTTGGACTTTATATAGTTACAATATCATGGTCATACATAGTTATGCGTGCGTGTACTTAGGTGTGTCCTTGAATACAGTTGTTTATCAAATACAGTTGTTTATCAATGTCACATTGTTGTAATCTTAATAATTCATAAATATTTGAAAGAAGAGATTTGGGGATTAGCCAACATGTCCCATTTAAGATAAATCTTTATCTAAAACATGAGTGATAATATTTTATGAAAAAGACATGATTGATTCCTTAAATTAAGAATATTATGATTGTATAATGCCTCTTTCACGCTAGAATCTGAGTCCAAAGAGAATTATTAAAATGATGTTATTCACGGAACCGGAGTATAAATAAAGTCATTACATAAAAATATACAAGAATTAAATATATGAAGAACATGCCGTCATATAAAATCAGTAGTGTCATGGAATAAACATAAATGATAACTCAGAATAATGATAAAAATAAGACACTTAGATGCGGATTCTAACTACCAATTCCATTCGGTCGATTGAAACCGGTCCGTGCAATACCCCAAATCCAACTTAAAAAAACAACAATGTCTTGACTAAATTTTGAAGAGACTGAGGTAAGTCTCCTTAATGAAGTAAATATTGAATTTTTGTTTCTTTGATGATAAAATACTGCCTAACGAAAAATCCTTCTACGTTTGAAATGCAAGAGTGGTCACAAAAAGATGGCTATATATATGAAATATAAAAAACATATATTATCACATGAATAATTTCATCAAGTAAAATATAATTACTTGTGTTTTCTTCATTGGAGTCTTTCATGTATGTAAATAAAATATTAACTATTGCCCTCAGAAAATCTTCTATCTTTTCCATGCAATGACTGCCAACTTTCAAAATATGTATACCCATTGAAATAATTGTTTTTCGCTGCAGTGAAGCCAACTTAGCTTAGACACAGATAGAAAAATATCTTATAAAAGGTATATATATGATAACTATATAATAGGTTATAAAATTTACCTACATATGTATATGAGTCAACACTGAATTACAATTTGTATTTTTAGACTGTAGAGCATAATTTGAGTCTGAGTATTGCGGAATTTAAATTTGCTGTTATGATTAAAAATATGTAATCATAAATAATTAAATTGACTGCAAATAAGAATGATAGAGTTGACTTCTTGAGCCGAATCACATTCATGAGAATTTTAGTCTATGAATGAGAACAATACATAACACGCAAAATAATAGTTTTTGGAATAAAAAGGGGGACGTATGAAGGTGTGAACCCCAAACACGACGGTTTGACAAGGCCAAGACCTTTCATAACTTTATTTTATTCCTTTGTCTCACTCTCCATATCCAAATCTCCGAATGGAAGGGCCAATAGAAAACAAATTGTCAGATAATCAAATAAACTTGGATACAAAACAAGGAATGAATTAAGGAGCTCACTTCCTTCACTCACAAAGTGGAATGAGGAAGACCCAGGAAAAAATAATTTGAATTGAATTTGAGTCTATTAAGAAATCTCTATAAAGAGAGCATCTGAAGATAAAGTCTTGAATAGCTCAATTTCCATTCAGGAGAAAGGGATCCGAAGAGCTTGACAGCCTGTTAATGACTGATGATTTTTTCAAAAATTGAATATTTAATTAGATTTTTTTTCATTTTCTACAAATTATAATTTTTAATTTTCTGATTTGTTATAATTCATATATATTACAAACTTGACTATGTCGTGGTTTAAGAAGACCTATTTATAGATATGTACTATTGTGATAAAATACATTACCTACAATGAACATAGATACCTCCAACTAATATCTTACTTCTTAATTCGATATCATGAAGAAGCTTTATGGAAAATCTAAATATATAATGAAGTTTTTTCCATTCGACTTCTAGCAGGGTTCTTTTATGGGTATATATTCTCGTGTTTGCATTCCAATGCATGAATATTGAGAGAAGTTTCAATATTTTTTTTTTGTACGCATCTTAAAATAAGTAATTTACTGAGAGTTTTGACATTTTTACGGTTATATAGGATCCGTCAAAATGTAAAAAGATAACAATGACTAACAAAAATTGGTTGAATTGATTATATACACTTGATTATATATGTATAATTTTAGGATGCTGAATCTAGACCTACGTTGTTGTTTTTTTGCAATTCTTTATTTGTTGTATATTTGAATTTTTATATCTAATTCAACCGTAATTTTCATCTTGAAAGAAAGAAATAGTTTTTTTTTTAAAATGATATTTATAGGTAGAGGGAAGGAGTGCACAAATTTGAGAGCTCAGTTTGTCTTTCAGAGGTTGAAAATTGTATGTATCTATCTTGAATTCCAATAGAATGGAATTAATGGACTAACTTTGTACTTACATCTCGACATAAGGAATCCAAAATAGATGGACAATAAGTAATTACTTATATAAAATCATAATGAAAATAAATTGAATTTGTTTTTCTATTTAAATCATGTATTGTTCTATTTGACCTTATGTTTTCATAAATATTCAAATTATAACATGTCTGTAAAGACTTTTAGATAATTACTCCAATAGAAACCAAATATAGTAAGTATTAGTTTATTAATAAAGAGTACTATAGCATATTATGTTATCTAAATCAAGTGTTTATTTGAAAAATATAAGTATATACATGGTACAGAAAATTAGAACATATATATATATATATATATATATATATACATCAATTAGTCATGTACTATCACATGTCGTAATGGCACTTGATTAGTGCCTCAACTTCGATTTTATTAAATAAAAGTTGGTTATAGTATATACATTATACAAGTTCTTTTATTGAATAAGTCCAACTGAATAGAATATCAAAATGCATATAATAGGCACTTTCTATGAACAATTCGCTTAATAAACCAACAACAACAAATATCAAATCCAATTTTCCTCATATTTACACACTAAATGAAATCTAAATAAGACAGATGAAATGCTAGATAACAAGGGATCGAAATAGTGGGTCCTCATAACATTGAAGAGCCGAGCATTTTTTCATCATGAATACCATTAAAGGAAATTTATCAGAAAAGGTTGAATAATTATCTCAAATTTCAATTTGTCTTATTTTAAGTGAAAAATGGATATTTATGATCCGATTTTCTGACTAGAAAACATAACTTTTGAAATGAAAACTCCTTTTTTCTATGTTAATTGTGAGAAACATAATTAATAACAATATTTTTTTTCCGTTAAGACACAATCTGATTAAAAATTGTTGCTATAACCGCAATTTCTCAAATATCTATTGATACAAATCTTATTATACCAATATTTATATGAATATCTACTTCAATATAACAGTATATATATATATATTTGGTATATAAATGAAAAAATCTTAACATAAAATAAAAGAAATGAAATGTTTAGACATTTTGTTAAAATGTGGAAAATATAGAACTTCATCAAATCTACTTCATGAAAAGAAATACTTATGCTTACACAATAAATAAGGATTTTAAAAAAAATATATAAGGGGTTAAATAATAGCAATAGAAAAAATATACAATATAAGCTTTTACAAAACTAGAAAAAGCACAAGTAGACATCTTAGCATGGGAAATATACAAACATAAGAAAAATAAAACTTTTCAGTCAAAGACAAAGTAATGTACCCAACTAAAATATTTGTAACAATTTCAGATAAAATGATTCAGTGTCGCCATACAAGGAGATGTGCAAAATATCCTTTGATTAATTAATTAATTATCACCCCTATAATTTACTTATTATACACAAAATATTTATCATAAGTATTTTTTGGAATAGTGGAAAAATATACTAATTAAATTTGCACCATAGGGGACTTTTATTATAAGTTCAGGAATGATAGTATGACAATAATAAAAGATTCAACAATAAAAATAGTAGGAAACTGCAATTATTAGGTGAAATCTATAATTTATATTGTATAATAAAGAAATACATAAATACTTATCATTATTTAAAATTATCAAAACAACTTGAAGGAGTCATTTTAAGTTAATTTTCTAAGAAAAAAATAACTTAAACTTTAGAGACAGTGACATTTGTTATGTGATGAGAGACAAGTTTAGGGATTCTAGTAGTCTGCACATCAGGTTCATGATGATTTACTACGTCTCATCTTTGCTCCAATGCTACTTCAATCCTGGATATGCAGAAGCTATGTGCATGGCTTCTGTAACGGATTGTATCTTATCCTGTGAGACTCACTCTTGCTGCTCTTTTGGATGACTTGAAAAGAGCGCAAGAGGTACACGAGTACGATTGTCAAATAAGATGGTTTACCGTGGAGTAATGTATTTATAATATTCTTAAGCTATACAAAAAAAAAGAAGAAGACTTTGTTCGATATTATTATGCTTTGCACATTTTACCATACTTTGGATATGCAAAGTAAGAATATCCGAAGAAAAAATTTGTTTATAGAGGTTTTCGATTATATTTTCTCTCTTGAAGCAATTGTATACAATTGACTTGTAGCCATTTCCAAAACAAGTGTTATTAAAAGATATTTTATACAAATTGTGAGGAAATGACGTTTTATTCAATTAATTCCTTCCTTTCAATGTTTTATTTGCCAGTATGGAAAGTAATCAATTAGTTGCTGAAGGTGTCCCTTTGTTCATATCTGGAATAATGCTAAAATATCAAATTCCCTTCGAGTAATACAGGAGTACTATACATAATTCTATTACATTAATTCATCAATTTTTCGTTCAAACATTGATGATAAATTTCCTACGTTTCCTTATCGATCTAGAATCTAACTTATTTATCTTTTTTTTTAAAAAAAATCCCTTCCGTATTAATCTTCTCTTTATACAATTTTAGTTAAGTATTTCTGCTTCGTTTTTTTTTCTCCTACGTCTACTCTTTTTTTTAAAATAAGATCTATCAATGTACTCAATGGCTTGACATTTGACGATAATTTAAAATAATGTATGACCATAATTCTATTTAATAAATTAATCAATTTTGTCATCAACGGGTATTTTTACTTTATTTTATATTCATCAATCATCAACGTATTTTCCTTTATAACTTTTATTTTCAACGATCTATTTTTGTGAAGAGAATTATTTATCAAAGACGATTAATTTTCATTTATCTCTGTACAACTTACAAATTTCCGTCATTTCTTTTAAATGCTCAATCTGTGTAAATAAATTGACATTCATCGTTTTTATGTCCTATGTTTAAAGCTTGTTAACCTGATCCAAAATTTAAATTATACCTATACCAGAAGGATTTATTTTCATTTGAATACTTAAGAAAATTATATAATGAATAATCGTACAACCTTTTCTTATAAACTCCCACAAATTTCTGGTTTACTCAATACAGCCAAGTTTTCTTTTTCTTTTGTTGTCATTATCTGATTAATAAACAATTTTTTACCCCCAATTTTCTCCATACTAAGACTTATTTTTTTCTTCTTGTACTATTTTATATGCTATCTTATTGATGTTTTGTTATCATTTTTATTATATTTAGGGCTTTTTTATATCTATGCTTTGTTGTAAGCTAATGATCTTTTTCTAGGAAAGTAATTTTAAACTAAAATGTGTAGTTTAAAATCTCTATAACATTTAACTTTTCTATATTAATAAAAAACAAGTATAAATAAGACTTTGCACATCTAATAATTGATATTGCTATTGAGTCATTAAGGACCTAAGGAATATTTCTTGTAGTTAAAGGCCACAAACTACATACCAAATGACTTTTTCACATAAAGTAAAATCATATCTACTCAATATGCATAAGACTATCAATGCCGAATAAATTTATTACCACTATTTCATATTTCAGATGAATATAATCATTACATTATCTGTTAAGTAATTGAAACAGTATTAGCAATGAATAATGTAACAACTTTTGTATACATTTAAATCTGATATTCGACATTGAGTAGATTTTATTTTTAGGATATAACCTACATATTTCATGGGACTTTTGTCTCGTATTCAATTAATTAAATATATAAAGATAACTATAATATTAACGGATCTTGCCTAAATGTATATACACTATTTTCAGATGTATTGAAATCCAAGACAACTTTAAATATTTAAAAAACCAACAGGGACATTAGCTGCATCTAGTTCATATTTAATATAAATAGTTATATTCCATTTACCGAATGTGATATGTCTATAATCAATAAGTTATGTCATTTGAGGAGTAGAATGCCTGTTTTCTTTAGTTTTGAGACAAAATATTCATCATATACTGTAGTGTAAGAACAAAAATACAGTTCTAGATTAAATGACTTCTCAGTTCTCAAAAAAATAACAAAAACATCAGTCGGACAGCAGTAGATGCAAGAAGCAGTGTCAGACAAATAGATCTTTAGCTTTAAAGTAAAAACACATTGAAACACAAGGTGCTACAGTAGGCTTACTTGCCCAAATAAAAGCTAGCTTGAATAAAATAACTTTTGTAAAATTAATGTAATTATTATTTTATGGTGATAACTATATATTTATATATCCTTTTTTACAATGGATATTATGATTTATAAATACATAAAGATGATTATTTTTAATAAAGATTTATTTGTAATGTTTTTTTATTTCATAATCAGGAATTTTGTTAAATACTGGACCATTATTTGAGTACCTAATTACAGTGTTACCTATAACTGAACAAACAAATTTTAGTTTTACTGTAACGCACTAGAGAACGTTTTTGTACAAAAATGTATTCGTTTTTGCGCCAACATCTTAGTTCATGAATTTTTATTTGCATAAGTCCGTGTATACCGGACATTACTGCTGTCAAAATGTCACATTAGCCATTAACAGAGAATGTAGAAATGAGTGCATCCGGCGTGCAAAAATAAAGTTTAATGGCATGAAAAAGGATACAACAGCTCACTTGAGACACATTTTGGTCTTTACAAAATAATATTGACCTGAGTGTTCGGCAGTACTTTGAATCAGAACTGTGCCTCTGAATAAAAAACCTTGTGAAACTATATAGACAAAATCTCTAAATTAAAAAATACTTTTTATAATGACAAAAAGAGGACCTAAAATTGGAATTTACATTAAATGCACTAGCGGATCATTATTTTTTTAATGCACAATATGAGTATTTGTTTATGAAAATTCCATGGTGCAAAAACTGAATTGGCATGGGAGAGGAACAATTAGGTGGAACTAGATTACGAAACTGCTGGAACTTCAAAATAAACACGGCCTTCCTTTGGGGAAAATGTTGACAGTATCCAATTTCATTAAGAAAAAACGAAAGTCACATTGCAATACATGCAATAGACACGAACAGTGTTGGTCGTGTCCTAAAATGATGTCAATGAATTCTCGGGTTTCAAACAAGTGATACTCTCGCTACGTTATTATATCATTAATGAAGGAAAACTTTCATTTTGCTAATAGCATTTTCAATGGGATGAAATTGACACTTTCGATGGGGTAAATAGGTCCTATTTGTATATTGGCGATATCGAATCTGTGAGATCACGCAATGTGTGGAGTTATAATTCTACATGCACACATTTCAGAAGTGTATTTTGATTTGTTTTAATTCATGTAAGGAAAATTATTGTAGGAAGTTCTTCAGCAAACTGTGTTGCTTTGATGAAAATGCCGTGTTAAATGTATCGTACAATGCATCATCTACTTTGAATTATTCAAAAAACTTATTTAAAGGAAGAAAAATCAGATGAAAACAACAAAACTGAACTAAAACACTTGAGAATATGTGACTTTTCTATATTTATCTATAATTAAACATTAGACTACTTATTTTTTGATGTTAGTTTTATTGTGGAGTTAAGAAACTCGTGTATTCAACAAAATACAATTTTCAAGATAATTAAGTCAATAAAAATGAGTATTTAAATATGTTATTTTCGGGAACATCCACAGACACTCCATTGACGAGTCTCCTTTTAATTAATTTTTTTATTTCAAGTCTTTACTGTTAAATATGAATATTCACTGCAAAATATTGGTGCAACAGCACCAGTAGTTAAATTATTTTGTTATAGCTCTATGGTCCGATCTCCAGGCAATAATGTGGCTGCTATGTCAGATGATATAACATCTACGGGAATTTTTAATTGCAATCGTGTCTTTTATAAGCTACTTTTATTACTACTTTTTTCTAGTTAATAATTTCAAATTTATTAATTTATTTTATCTATATATTATTTATACTTATAATTCAATATATATTTACTAATATATATTTTAAATATATTGTCATAGTGCTTTGGGTTGCTTATAAGTTCAGTTATTGTTCAACCTTATGTAATAATCCTGGAAGAAGAGGATAATGCGTCAATCCCTAGAGGCTTGAACTTTGGAATAATCCCTGAAACTATAGTTAAATTGATATTAACAAACTTATTTACAATGAATGTAAGATCTTGCTTAATATTTGCATATGCTTTATCCGAGAATGCCAACATTTGAAGAATATATATAAAGAGATCTTCAAACAGAAAAGCAAGTTTTCAAAATGGTTTATTGATTTAGGATGTCCAAAGAAACCAATCATGAAAAAAACATAGGGTATCATGTTCAAAATTGATTGTTACGAAGTATCTTTGTATTGTGAATTCAAGCCTTTTGAAGGATTTCAGAGTATAATTTATAGAAAAACCCATGTTCGTCCAATGTTAGAATCCTTTTACAAGATTACCCTAGCATATACAGGATGTCGTATGTAAATTCAAAAGATACTATGATTACTGCAAATTTCTTACAAATGAAGAAATAGTTTGAATAGTAGGATCTAAATTGAATAAGATTGGAATCATTGCATCGAGGAAACAGATTGAACCAAATTCGTTTTGAAGAATGTAAAGTGTATTGGAGAAACAGAATATAATGACTGTCAAGTAAATATTGGTGTATTGCATGGGGACATCAACCTCCAGTTGCAAAGATTAATACTCTCGATCTCAATTAACCTTTCGGTAATTAAAAAATGAACAAGAAATTATTGTTAGCATATACATTTCTCATTTTATTATGGTCAACATCTAGATACAGTGAGATATGTAGGATAAATACTAATAATAACCAAATGACACAAGGATAAATATTTATGAATAATTGTTTTTCCAAATATGAAAAAATATACTATGATTTCAGTAGAACTGGCTTCCGTACTTTCTGATTCCTCAAAAAATTGATCTCTATTCCGAGATGATATTACTCAATTATCAAGAGAACAGATTGTATATTAATATGTTATACAATGAAATGTTGTAGATTTTAATAAGTAAAGTAATAATAAAAAGTGTAGAAGCTAATTCCATTCATTGAACCCTTAATGAAGATATCCTCTCAAATTAGTCCATGGCGATGACAATGTTACACAATTTCTTAAGATATAGATGTTGTAGAACAGTATATGGTGATCGTGTGGTTGGTGTTCATAAGAATTATTCAAGTCAACAAACGCAAATGATTCTTTGGCTTCATTATCATGTAGGACTTTCCAAGTGTATAGTATAGTAGGACTATAATTTAGATCGAGAAACCAATTAACTTAAGTGAGTTTCAATTACTATTAAGAAACTTCAGTACAGTCCCTGTATATACTTCCAAATTCAAATAATGCGTTGTTACATAAGAATACAAAACAAATAAGCTAAATATATAGAATATTTTTCTGGATAATATTCTGTGCATTTGACTCAAAACTCTTCCAGTTCTGAATCGGAATGAAGTAGGTTCCATCTTGTAGTACAGTATTTATAAAAGCTTTATCTGGGGATAATTGACTCTTTTCAAAGTAATTTGTTCCTAATCTGCAGCATGGTTGGAACTTAACACTAAAATGAACCATTCTTCAATAGTTACAATAATATTTACTCTTATCATTTATATCACTATAAACTTTTTTAACTTTTAATCTTATCATTTTCTTTTTTTATAACAGTCCTGTTTTGTCTTTTAACAAGTGTGGGCTCTTAAGAGTCGTCATCGTTCAGAGTCAGAGTCGTTCTTCAGGTCCTTCATTTTAAGTGTTTTCGAGATTCAGAAAAGTGATAATTGTTAATAACATTATAACGTTTGGGTTACTTATTATTTATTTCTTATAACTCATATAGTGACATTTTCCAAATTTCGATTTTATTATTAGCACAGGCCCGGCCCGTTATTCTTTTAATATCATTATCATTTATCAATTATCAGTATCACAAATATTTTTCCCGAAATCAAACGTGCGAACCCCCCCCCCCTCTCTCTTTCATTCCCTTTCATTGAATACTTTATATAAGAGAACGACTTCTTTCTTCCTTTTTTTATTGTTTTCGGGAAGACAATAACAATAACAATCTCTTTGTTTTATAAATCATTTAGAGTTCTTTTACACTTATTTATTTATTCTTCCTTTTTGAAACAAAAAGTTTTTTAATAAGTACTCTCTGATTCATAGTAATGGTTATAAAATATAAACCACTTGTCAGAATACTAATTATCTCATTTAATTACATATTGATTACGGATTTTTAAGTTATACATACTTGGTTCTTATTTACTTTTAAGTTATCAAAAGTCATCCCACTTTTTATAAGTATAATTTTTAATTATTCCTATAATTCTTCAAGTATTGAATATATTCTCATTCCATCAATTTTTTAAAAGCATCTTAACTCTTTTTTAACTATGATATCCGAGATTAATAACTTTTTTGCGAGTATGACCGCCCAGTGGCTTTTTCGGCCTTTAATTTTAATGGGAAAAAATGCCCATTGTGCATTACAGACCACGTTAATAAGTTATTAACGTGTCTATATAATATAGTCTATATTATATAGACACTTTGTCTAAGACACACCTTTTCTCTTTCTAATTTCTTGTATTATTTTCAATGATATTTTGTGAAGAGAATTATTTTTTTTTCTAACACTAAAAAATATTTTTGATATTTCTTTTTATAAAGTACATATTTTTTCACTTTTTTCCACTCGTATTCTTTTAACATTTTATTACTTAATCATTAATTATAAGATATCGGAATATGTTAATTTTAGGGAAAAAGAATTATAAACTGAGGCTATCATTTATTTCATCTTTATTCATAGTTATTATCAATTTATATATTTACGTCTGGTTGAACTGTAGACACATACATTTTCTAATGCAACACAATTAATTGTTGATTCTGGTTTTTAAATAATAGCCTGACCCAAATTTACTCTTCACCTGCACATATGTTACTTATGAATTATGATTGATGTTTCAATGAGGGGTTTTCGTTCTCTAGTTTATTTATCAATTCTGAAGAGTCATTATCACATTGGAATGAGAAGAGGAGCCCCCGTCTCCCATTCTTCTCCTCCAAAGCGTTTTACTTTTCGATTTAAAATAATATTTTTGTCCCGAGTGGCTAAAAACGGTTGAAAAGGGTCAATTTTTTGCCAAGAGGAACGATTTGACTATGTAAGTCCTTGATTTCCTATAAATCTTTAATGACGAAATGAGTTGAAGGATGTGTAAAAAGTAGAGGATAGTCTCAACTACACTCAATGGACTATATGATGATGCAAAATATCAGGAGAAACATGGACAGTGATGAGTTTTGTAATTCAGTAGTTATAGCCTTGCTGACGAATGTGATGAGATCTACTAGTATATGTAATATTAAATTCAATTAAATTATATCATTCATTATTAAATAAAAATTGTGCTTTGTTTTGTTTTTCAGATATTATGGAAGATTATCACTTAGTACAGAAGATTAATTGCAATGAGCAAGAAAAATCCCGTTTCTTATGAATATTCCACAGTAGTACTGTTTTTCATTAAAATGTCTTTCAAGAGATAATTTTAAACATTGAAAGTATATATTATATTTCTCTTTAAATAAAACTTAGTCTTCTGAATTTGTATTTTCTATTCATATTTATTTTGTTTTGGTTTAATCTGTTCTATGTTTAAAATGAATAAGGACAATCCGAACTCATTCATTTTACGGTTGATTATAAGGCCCTTATATCTCTGAATGAATTTTAACAAACATAGAATTCTACATGGTGTCCCTCCAGGAGGCTTCAATGACAACAATCTTCCCATCAGCCGCTTTTTATTGGCAAATGGTAGGGCTTGTATCTTCTAAAATAAAGAAAAAGAGTTAAATTTATATCAATTGATTGCTATGAATCAAATATTAACCACAGTTGCGTAAGCAAAGGTGCCATATTGATCATTATCAGTTGTTGTCTGTAACATAAGTAAAATTATAATACAAATCTTCGACAAAATGAATTATTACTTACTTCAGGTTGATAAGAAGCTGAATTTCTCATAACAAAATCCTATCAAAAAATGATTAATTATAATTATTATTAATTGATTAAAATTATTAGGTGATTCTAATTAACTTTTGTAATAAATAGTATTTACAATTTTACTCAAGAATTCTTAAATCAATTTCTTGATTTCTATTCACTCGTAGTAAGTGTTTCGAGCCCTTTGGAAAGGTGATAGGTGATTCTAGCACGGATCGTTTGATACTTACGGATCTCAACCAAGTTATTCATGTCTTGCAGAGGTTCCCTACTTCATATCCTAAAGACGTTCTGACTATTTCTTCTCAAGGTTAACACCAAAATGTGTAGTGTTCGACCAAGTAAATACAGCTCCGGTTGCTCTTAAGAAAGACAATCCGAGTTGTTTCTTTCAGTCAACCCTTACACAGAGCAAAGGCCGAGCTAAATGATATGTAATTCTAAATATATCTACTCCTGGGCTTTTTGAGTCTCTCCTAGTATTATATGGTTTAATATATTCTTCAATAATGCCAAGCATTTCCTCCAGGGAAAGACTTTTCTAGGTCTTGTGAGCTTACTACTCACAGTAAATAGGTGAACTGAGTGAAAGAGAAAGTTATTTTGTAGTTGCATGACGTAATATAATAGGATTTATATTATAAAACTATTACGCCATTGCAATGAGCTGTCTATTTAAAAATAAATACTTTGTTGATGAATATTTGGGCGTAAGATGACATCATACAAACACTCTTTTACCCTGCAACTCTGGATACTATTGAAAACACAGTTTTAGAAAGGTGAAATTGAACCAAAAGTTGTAGATATTACTTTAATAAAATAAGATTTTTTTCAATTTTTAAAATCGGTTCATAAGTGAAAAATTTAAAGGAAGATCCTAGGTTAGTGAAATGACGTCTAAATGAATTTGGGGCAGAAGCCTTGAGTAAACTAAACATTATAGAACACGTTCAAGGTCCTAATCACGAGATACATATTAAAGATTTATTCAAGGAACGTAATTGAAGACAATTCTGATACTTTTAATTTCATCACTAATAAAACCAAGACACTTGTTTCCTTCAATGTCCAACTCAACATTGAGTTAGTCAGTCCATTTCATGTTCTATATTGAAAAATCCGATCCTTCAGTCTACGGCATTTGAAAGTAAAGAATATTTCCAGCCTCCCTCATGTCATGTTAATACTCTTGAATCACTCAAAAGTAAATGTCTGCATGTGATTCAGAGGAACAAGGGATACGTGTAACTGAAGAAAATGTCGACAAGTTCTTTCAATGCATAATTATTCCTATCGTCAACTGTGAAGCCTTGAGGATGCCCAATACGATGAAGGGGATGAGGGATTCGATGATCATCAGATGGAACTCGGACTCCAACAAAATTGGAGATCGACAATGGCCAAAATGAAATTATCTGCACATCAGGCTCATGATGATTTTCGCCGTCTCATCGTTGATCTTATGACTCTTGCTGCTCTTTGGGGTGCCTTGAGAAGAGTCCATCCTCATGGAAGAGGCACCTGCTCTTGGTGCCTCTTCTGTGCAATGAACTCTTTGTTATATTCACAATGCTCTAGGGTTTAATTTTCCACTTTGATCGAAGCTCTTGATTGGAAGCTAATGCTCGAGCTCGGCATCACATCCATCCCATCCGACTCCCACTCTTGGCAGTCACGAAGAGCGAAGCAATGAGACGTCCTTGGGTCCAAGCCAGAGCTGCGCCATTTCAAGTCACTTCAGAAGTAGTGAAAATAGAACATTGTTTTGATGACGTCACAGCACTTATACAAATAAAAGAAACACCAAGGAGAGTCAGGCGGTTTTGGCTGGTTAGGAAGTACCCAGAGGAAGGAAAAAAAGAGGATTTGAAATTTCATAGGACATTTCTAAGATTATATAGACATACGTATATTAATATTTCATTGGAGACAATGATCCACAAAAACATTCATATGTACTTTTATTTAGGAAAATTTTATTATTCTGGAAACCTTCAAATGGGCAAAAATGCTATTACATGGTGTTATTGTCTCGTATATTGTACTTAATATTTTATATTTAGAGATGCTCACGAGACAATTTTTTGTAAGTAGGTTACATGTCAAGCCTTGAGTCTTGTATAAAGCCTTCAATTTAATGGGAAAAAAATAATGAATTTCTTTTCACTACATCTATTATTTTATTTCCGATAAGAATACAAGTAAAATATCAAATCGTTGTGGGTGATAAGTGATACCATTAGGCAACACCATTTTTGTGCCCAGGGTTTAATAGATAGTTTATATTTTCTTGCTTATGGATACGGTGAAACAAATCTTAAAGAAAAATAAATAATTATCTTAATGACCATCGATGGATGGGAAATTAATTAGTTGATTTTAAATAAGAATGTTTTCATAATATAAACCAAGAAGACAAATAGAATAAGGTTACATATAACAATTAATTATATGATAATGTTGGAAGTTATTCAAATGGCATTTATAAAGTTCTTCATTTTTTAAATAAATGAAAGTTTTGCCAAAAATTTAAAATGAGTATTTTTCATTAAAAAGAGGTTTGGTGAGTACATAAACAGGAAAAGATCCGAAAACTACATTCTACTTTTTATTAACAGAGCCAAGTTCAATACATTAATTAATTAATTATCATTATCATTGGGAGCATTTACGTTTTCTTCCTAATTTTGTAAATTATTCCTATTTTTTTTTCCTGTAAGAATTAAATTTCCAGGGCTCTTCCAGGACTTTTCATGAAAAAAAATTCAAAACTATAATTGAACTTTTATTGTAAATTACGAATCTTCTTTAAATATAACTTCAAAATTAATTTCCTGACAAATTCTTTATTTTTATTAATATATTTTAATCATAAGAAATATTATTTTTAGCAAACCATTCCATAGAAAAATTAGAAACGACAATTAGGAAAGAATAAATAATCGTAAAATGTTTGCCTTTCAAATAAATTCTGGTAATAGAATTTCAAGACCAAATGTGTAATTTCCTGGACATTTGTCCATTTTTGACCATTTTTTTGACTTTATACAGGGTTGAAAAATGTAAAAATGGACATTTCTTCATTGATAAAAATAAAGTCTATAATAAATAATATTAAAAATACGATGTAATTTTCTTTGTGAGTACAAAGCCTCTTTTTAACTCAAAAACTATCGGATTTTATATATTTCAATGACTTTCTTTGTAGGACATAAAACCAATCGTTCATGTATATTAATAGTCATTGATTTTTTTTTTAGTCAACATGAAATAAAAAAATGACATCCTTCTTTTTGAATTATTGATGATAAATATTTTTAAGAACCCATTGAATCAATAATTAAGACATTTATTTATGTTTACCAAATTCCTTCCTTCCTTACAATATTTTTATTTTCCTGTATGGAAGGAAATCAATTAGTTGCTGAAGGTGTCCTTCAATTCAAAAATGTCAAATTCCCTTCGAATATTACAAGAGTACAATAATTCTATTATATTAATTCATCAATTTTTGCATTAATTAATCATTTGATATTTTATTGAAATTTGAACTAATCGTTCGACCTTTGATGTTAGATTTCCTACGTTTCACAATAATTAAAAATAATATATGACCATAATTCTATTTTATAAATAAATCAATTTTGTCATCAACGGGTATTTTGTCTTTATTTTATATTCATCAATCATCTCATCAACGTATTTTCCCTTACAACTTCTGACTCAGCTTCGTCCCCTACTTTTTAAGAAAAGGAGTTAACGTGCAATTTCATTTCTTGAAGGAATATTTTTTTAGCCTGCACCGTGGTAGCTTGATTAACCGGCTCACACCTCCCCACCTCCTTACTTCATCATCGAAGACGTATTCATATAGACACACTTTTTCTCTTTCTAATTTCTTGTATTATATTCAACGATATTATGTGAAGAGAATTATTTGTCAATGACGATTAATTATTATTTATCTCTGTACATCTAACAAATTTCCGTAATGGAAAATAAATTTTATTTCTCTTAAATGCTCAATCTGTGTAAATAAATGTATATGCCTCTTTTCAATGTCCTATGTCATCTCGACCTAAGATTTAAATTCTGTATATACCTAAATGATTTATTTTCATTTGAATACCTAATAAAATTATTAATCAATAATCGCGCAACCTTTTCTTATAAACACCCTTACCAATTGATAATAATTTTGTTTCCAATCTTTGTTTTGCCCTCTTCCTACAAATTTCTGACCTAGTTTTTTTTTCTTTTCTTGTCATTATCAGAATAATAACAATTTCTTACCCCCATTTTTCTTCTTGCTAAGTTTCCAAAATATTGTTTGAGATACTGCAATTTGGGGAGAACGGAATTGACTGTAACAAACTATATGTACAAATCACAAAAACTGCAACTTTAGCAATTTTCATTGCACTACATTTAAGCTCTGGGAGATAAGTTTACAGATCAGTAAACAAAATCTACGCAATGTCGAATATCAGATATAAATAAATATAAATTAATTTGGCTCTGCTGTTCAACAAAAGACAAAATTTTAAACACATTTTGATGTATACATTTTTTTGTTATTTCAATTTCATAGATTCTGTTATTTATGAGAAAAAGAAATTCAATGCAAAATATGTTTTGTTTAGTTTTTCACTGTTATTTCTAAATATACATAATATGTTTGTGTTTAATTAATATTCTTGTACTCCGTCTCTGTTATTCATGAACCATCAATGACTGATGGGTAAGGTATGGCTTTAATCAAATTTTCAACCTCACAGGCAAAGCATGAATTCCTTAAATAAGGACTATATCTACTCCAATCAACTCATTTGATCAAAAACATATTTAAAAATTGCCTTAGGTCTTGTTCCTCTATGTACATTGTTGTAGTCTACATAGGTCACTACTAACAAAGAATGGATATATATACTGTTCCTTCAAAAAAAAAATATCTGTTTTTCAAAAAAATTTAGGATTTTTAAATGTTTTTGTATAGACAGTCCATTTGGAGTCTAAAATTAATAAAATAATAAATATTTTTAGTTGAAATAACTACTGATGATGCTTAAGCATTAGGTATGTATCATTGTTTAAAAAAACCAAAGGGTCAAAATTAAATTTTGCATTCTAAACATGAATGATAACCTCTTCATGGGTAGTTAATTTTTCTTTGTGTAATAAATCTATTTTTGACATAAACAATGTTGGCATAATTTTGAAACTTGGTTTAAAAATGTATATATTGTGGTATAAATTATGTTCTAAAGTATTCGTATACAAACAAAAAATTCAAAACTTGACAGCTCTTTAATATAAACGTATTTGTCATTACATTTTGATAACATTGAATTCTCACTTTTTACATTCCAAGCAAAATCATAATTAACCTAGGTGAATAAGTAAAAATAAAAACAATGTGACAATGTAAAATAAAACAATGTGACTCCCTGGCTTATGATCTTGAAAGCATTTACTTCCTGATTTTGAAAATTCTTACTGGAAGCCATCAATCATCATTCACAGTTCCACTAACTTTTACACCATTTATATGTCTTCCCTTTTGCTTTCCATTGAAAAGTTATTCAGATGTGTTATTTTTCATATTAATTAAAATTATGAACATATTGTCATATTTCTATATTCTATATTTCATAATTATATTTCTCCAAATTATATTAAATAGTTAATATTTTTTTAAAGAAGTGGTTTTCGAAAGAAGTTCTTTTTTTTATTTATTTCAGATATATAATTTGTATTTCATTTACTATATTTGTTTATATTTAGTGTTACAAATGAAAAAAACATTAAGCTCAAAAGAGATTAATCAATTTTCCTGTATTTTCAGCATTCAATAAGAATTTTAATCAAATATGAAAAGAGGTACAGAAATGTTCATAGCTTTTTATAAAATTTCAAGATATTTATCCACAATAAGTTTGTATACTTTTGTGAAGCCACTTGCTTCGTTATCTTAAAACTTAAGTTTTAATTGATGTTATCAGATGAAAAATCATTATTTAGTAAAAAAGATCCTGTGGCCACAAAAAAAAATATTGTGGTAAATTTTTTATTTTTTTGTTTTTGAGCATAAAAAAATCATGATCACAGCATTAAAACTTGTGAAATTGTAAGTAAAAAGTAAGAGTTGTGAGAAATAATAAAGTTATTAAAATGAAGAATTGTAAAATAAACTTTTGTTCATTTTTTAAATAAATAAGTAGTTCAATTGTTTCATTTAGTACATTAATTACTATCAATGAGTAAATTTTATATACATTCAATATATATTTCATAGGAGACAGTGATCCACTAATACACTCATATGTACTTTTATCGAAGAAAATTTTATTATGCTGGAAACCTTAAAATAGGCAAAAATGATATTACATAGTGTTATTATTGTCTTATATATTATACTTTGTTTCTTTTTTTTTTTTTTTTTTTTTTTTGTCATTACTACTTTTTTATATGTGATAAATGTATGTAGATGAAAAATACAAGCAATGCCATATTATTGTACACCAGGGGATCCACTTTGATGCAGTCCAAGAAAAGATGTTTCGTGGTCTCAAGGCCTTGAGCACAAAACCTGGAGTTCCTCTCCTCTTTTCTCTCACTTTATTTGTTAACGAAGAGGGATGAAGTTTCCAAGAACGTCTCCATCGGGGTACATCCTAAACGGACTAAGTGATCTGGGTGATCTTCCAAAAAGCTGTTTTGGTGCACTCTTTGAATTTTGGAAAGTGGTAAGGTATTGAGGGCATGCTGGGGGATCCATGACCTCCTCCCATGACTGTCTTATATATTACCAATAAATAAAAATTGTACTTTGTTTTCTTTTTCAGATACCAAAAGTATAATATACTAAAAATTCCAATCCCTGGAAGATAATCACATAGTACAGCCTCCATTAAGTGAGAAGATCAACTGAAATGAGCAAGGAAAATTCTTTTTCTTAAAAATAATCTGCAGCAGTACTGCTTTTCATTAAAATGTCTTTCAAGAGATAATTAAAACATTGAATGTATATATTATATTTCTCTTTTAAATAAAACTAAAAGTCTTGTGAATGGAAGGCTTTTAATTCATATTTATTATGTTTTATGTTAAAAAATGAATAAGAATCCTCCGAACTCGTTCTTTTTTAGGGTTCATTATATCTTTGAATCAATTTTTAAAAACAACCTCCTTGGCCTTGAAAGTCGGTCATCTTGGAGAAGGCTCAATAAAAATAAAAAGCCTCACTCTTCAAAATATTCTTTCTTTACTGACATAGTTATTTTTAGTAATACCTATATGGCTGCCTTGGCTTTAAAAGATCGTTCAGTCTCCAAAATCCCCACCTATAAAGAAAAAGATAAACATCCAGGAGAAAAGTAACCATCATCAAATGGAAGCAACATGAAGGTATCTAAAGTTCTTGTTGTGATCATTTAAACAAGTGGGGAAACGTTGGGCAACTTCATTTTACATGTTGTTCTTCGTGACTCATTCTGGGTAGTTTATTTTGCATTTTAAATGATCCAAGTTATAATTAATATTCCATGATATAGATATATGCATATTTATGTTTCCACGAGACGTCATTAATGAATGTGTCCATATAGAAACGACAAATCTTTATCGTGAATAAAAATCTCTTTCTCTTAAATAATTCTTAGACCCTAATAATATGAAATAAAATTATGTCATTATACATTTATATAATGTAGCCAAAAAATTAACCCTTTTTTACTTTTGCTATAATCAAATATCTCCTTTTTTATTGCTGAAGACGTTGTTGCCCAATTAAAACAGAAAGCAAAGGCAGAGCTAAATTGGCACTTTTCATTTTCATCATTTGTATGATAATATGAACGTTTGATGGTGGTAGGTGTCATGCTAATTTGAAATTTGGAAATCCTTCAAATTTGAAGTGGTGAATAGATTCAGGTAATTTTTTTGAATGTGCTAAGCATTTTTTGAATGTTGAAATTAATAAAAAACCATGCATATTGGCACTTTTCATTTTCATCATTTGTATGATAATATGAACGTTTGATGGTGGTAGGTGTCATGCTAATTTGAAATTTGCAAATCCTTCAAATTTCTCATCATTGTAAATAATGTTTTTATTTAATGTTAGTAAGTGTAATTTTGATCATTGATAGTGAATATGTTTTACAATAAAGGAAACATCTTATCTATTAAGGCCTCTATTTCTTTCTTATCTATTTTCAAAACTAATCTTGGTCGAATTATATAGTGATTCACGCTCTGTAATACTCGATTCCAGACTCAAAGCATGTGGATTTCAAATCGTCTCTTCTTTTTTGCTCCTATTAAAAAGGGTAGAGGGTTGCAGTGAAGAAATTTGAGAGCTCAGTGTATCTTTCAAAACTTGAAAATTGTATGTACTCATCTTGAAATCCAACAGAAAGAATTCAAATTATAGCATGTATGTACAGATTTTCAGATAATTACCCCAACAGAAACCAAATAGAGTAAATATTAATTTATTATTAAAGAGTACCATAGGATATTATTATCTTATCTAAATGAAGTATTTATTTTAAAAATATATTAATAATATAATATAATACATACAATAAGGACTTTCTATGAACAATTCGTTTAATAAACCACCAACAACAACAAATATCAAATCCAATTTTCCTCATATTTACATACTAAATAAAATCTAATTTTATGAACGATCCATTTATTTTGCTATTGGTCTGGATCCCTCAAAATTTTGGTTTTGTCAAGGATCATGGGCCCCTTAATCTCGGGTATGAAACTTGACTTGAACTTTTACAAAATGACTCGTGAGTAGCTTTGTCTAATGGAGTTAATCTCTTCCAAATGGATAGGAGAGTTAATAATCATCATCGATTTCTAACCATGAGTTGGCGATAGATTGATTTTCTTTGTTATCTCCTAATTTCCTTTTTTACGTCGTGGTGTGTATTTAAAAAAAAAAGATTCATGAAAACATTAAAATATATATTATATAGTTTTTTCTACTTCATTATTTCTTAAGAGTCGTATACACATATTTTCATTCATTTGAAGTCTGTTCCTTGCCTCATTTTACTTCGTTTAAACTCCCTAATCATAATAATTATTTCTAATCATTTTTTTTTCTTACAGAGAGTTCAATATAATATGTATGTTTGTATATAGGTATATAAATAGTCGATAGATAAAACATGGTAGTAGTAACAAGGAAACAAAGAGTGCCCCAAATCTTCAATATCATTCTCCCATGAAAATTAAATATCTTTTTTTTAACTAATTATAGATCCATTCCTAGCAAGACTCGTACATATACTTATAAAACCATATGTTATATAAACATATAAAGGTATTAAGAAATCTCAATATGGGGCAATACAAATCATATTAATTCACTCATTAAAATTAATGTTTCTCCCTCTTGATAAAGTCAATTAAATATGGGTATATCATCCTCATGAGAAGAGAAGAGCTTCCTTTATTGAATTCAATCACGCAGTCTATAACTGCTAATTGGGAGCTGTATACTTAAATATATTATATATAGATGAGATAAAGCAATCTAAATGCCGAATTTAATACAGGGTCTTGCAATAAAAATAGTGTAACTTTTGATTCTCTTGATGAATATTTTCATGAAATAGTAGATAACAAGGGATTAAAATAGTGGGTCCTCATATCGTAGGAGAACCAAGCATTTCCTCATCATTAATACCAAACTATCAAACTATGAATCACTTTTATATAACTGGAGTCAAATCTAATATAATGCTCCCAAGCTAATGAATCCATTTTTTAACATTGACAATAACTTTGCGATATAAATATAAATTAGTAGAATGATAATGCAAAGAGCCCATGAATAATGAGATAACGTGACAAATAAATGAAACCATGGAATGTATTGAGCTTGAATGTCAATTTTTCTGATCGGATAATTGATACATCATATAATCATGAAATGGAAGAGTCTTAAATCTCATTAATTTAAATTAACTTGTACATTGGAAGTGAGGATGAAACATTTAAATATCACGAATCTGAAATAGACGATACAAGCAGGCAACTCTGGAGAAATATAGCACATATGTGGATAGCTAATAATTTCCCGACATGATTTGGTTTGAGTTAGAATCCGGAGAGAGGATCTCAGTATCGTGAATCCGATATTAGAGGAATCCATGGGATTGATTGCATTATCGCACGGCAATGGTTATGTTCTAACCCTTCCCGAGCTGGAGTCAGAAGCATGGATATGAATCCCTGGACATATTTTCCCTTCACCCCTCGAAGGATGTTTCTCTTTCTATCTTATTTTCCCAAGTGGTCTATGCTTTATTCAAAATCATGGAATCCAATAACTAGAAGAGTGCCGAAACTTTTGTTTCGATACCTTTTGACTCAAATATCCAATGTTTTTTCTTTCTTACTTACTATTCTAATTAATAAATTAACAACCACTGGTTGTAAAATATGAAAACCGCTATTACTTAAGAAACAACCTATCGATTTTAAAGTTAAAAGGATATCTGCACTCGACAATTATTGTTCTATCATGTTTGAATTAATAAAAAAAATTTAACTCTAAAATTCGAGGTTAACCAATTTTGAAATTTTAGCAAAAGTAGCAATAAATCCAAAACTTATGAACCGATTTGAAAAATTGAAAAAAATTATATTTTATTAAAGTAATATCTACAACTTTTGGTTCAATGAAATCTCTCTTAAGCCTTATTTTCAATCCTATTTGGAGTTGAAGGGTAAAAAAGTGTTTGTATGACGTCATATTGCGCCCAAATGTACGTATTTGTTTTCAAATTGACAGTTCATCAATAGTGACGTAATAGTTTTTTAATATAAATCCAAACATATATTTCGTCATTCATCTGGAAAATAACTTTCTGTTTCACTCGGTTTACGTATTTATATTAGTACTGTGAGTAATAAACACCGAAGATCTAAAAAGATTGATCCCAGGAGGAAATACTTGGCATTATAGAAGAATATCTTAAATTATTTAATAATAAAAACACTCATATTATTTAGCTCGGCCTTTGCTTTGTGTGAGGATTGATGGAAAGAAACAATGAAATGTTACTTATAGTAGTACATCTTATCACATTCGTCATAAACCACAAAACAAAAACACATTACTTTTCATGTTTTCCTAGAGATTTTGCGTCATAAAGTCCACAGAGTGTAGTTGAGGCTTCCTTCTAAATTTTACACATCCCTCAACTCATTTACGAAAAGTATGAACGGAGATCTCATAACATTTATCATCAAAGATTGATCTACTGAGGATTCACACGGATTGAAAAAGGAAACCAAGCACTTTGTTCCTTCAGGATAAGAATTGACCCTTTTCAACGATTTGATGAATTGATCAGAATGTAAACTCAATATTATAACGAAGGGAATCTTTTTGTTGAAAGACTTTGTAAGTCCCGGTCTGGACTTATGATACTATTGAATTAACAGCCATTTTAACATCAGTTGCATCATTTTATGGGGAAGAAAGTGCATCATTGTTATGGATGGGGAGGGGATGATGTGTCTATAACTAGCTATTATTGATTAATCCTCTACACCTTAAAGGAAATGATACTATATGATTTACTGAGGAACTAGGTCTTAAAATATTTTAATAGCCGCGTTGATATGTTTAGTACCATTTTTGTTTCTCTCGTGTTTTTTTTATGATGTACAATGAAAGGTTTGATATAAAATAAAACAGTTGTACTTCGGTACTAATAAAAAAAAATCTTTGGAGAACAGAGAGAGTTTTGAATACTGGAATACTCTTGTCACTTTTGCTTTTTGTGTGAAATATTAATTTAGAATGGTTTTATTACAATTCTGTTCGTTCATGTTCCATAAAATAAGTGTATATCTTATCAATATAATTTGAGTAGACAATAAATTATCAGGTGTCTGATTGAAAAGTATAATTTTTTCTTATGCTCGTATATTACAATCATCCCTCCATAACACTTTTTTCAAAGTTTTCTATGCCGAGATGTCTACTTGTACTTTTTCTAGGTTCGTAAAAGCTTAAATGTTATATTTTTCTATTACTACTATTCAACCCCATATATAACTTTTTTTCTTCCTTATTTATTTTATAAGCATAAGTCAAAGTCAAAGTATTTCTTTTGATTAAGTAGGTGATGTTATGTATTTTCCACATTTTAACAAATGTATGATCATTTTACTTCATTTGATTTAATATAAGGATTTTTTTAATTTTATATATCAAGTATATATATATATATTGTTATATTGAAGTAGATATTCATATAAATATTTGTATTACAAGATTTGTATGAATAGATCTTTTTGAAATTGCAATTTTAACACCAACTTTTAATCAGATTATGTCTTAACGAAAAAAAATATTGTTATTTATTATGATTCACACATCTAACATCGAAAGAAGGAATTTTCATTTCAAACTTGGATTTTCTGGTCAGAAAATTGGACCATAAATATCCATTTTCACTTAAAAGAAGACAAATAGTATAAAGTTACGTGTAATAATAATTATATGTTAATGTTGCATGTAATTAAAAAAACATTAATAAAGTTCTTACTTTTTAAAAAAAATTAATTAAGGTTTAGTCAAAAGTTTAAAATAACAGTTTTAAGCTAAAAGTAGGTATTGTAGGCTTAAATATTTTTTAAAAATTCGACAACTACATCGTACTTTTTAGGAATAGAGACAATCTCAATACATCAATTGATAATTATTATCATTAGGGGCATTCAAATTTTCTTCCTGATTTTGAATATTCTTCTCAATAGGTTTTTTCCCCCACTTTAGACCATTTTCCACACTTTTTTATGACTGAAAAATGTAAGAAAAAAAATCAGGGTTGCCCAGGACACGTAGAACTCTGACTAATTTAGTTTCCTTCGTTGATAAAAATGAAACGGAATAAATCATATTTTTTGTATTTCTTTTTGAAAATACGAAGTAATTAACGGATCTTTTCATATTTTTGTAATCACCAAACATCTTTTAACTCAAAAACTTGCAAAATTTATTAAAATAACCTTCTTGAATATCAGTTGCTAGGAGATTTAATGGTCACTCTTTTATTATTTAGTCAACATGAAATAAAAAAATGACATAATAATGCAAAGTAAAAAATGGCAACGTTATTATTGGTATTAAATATTTTTGAAAATCAAATTGAATCAATAATTACAAAGTGAGATATAAATCACTAAAGCCATCTATTGCAAGAATAATAGATTTCTTTTTACCAGACCTAATACATCATTAAGTTTCTAAAATTATTCATAGTATGTTAAAAAAATATAAAAAGGACAAACAAAAGTTTTTGAATAAACAAAGAAAAAAAATACAAAAAACATCCTGAATAAATTTTAAAAGAAAAATAATATTCTACGCCATTTATTACAAAAAAGTTGATGAGAACTACAAAAATGTCACTATTTATTACATTTGCCGTGAGCAATGTAAATCTTTATAATTTTCTAAATATATTTAAAAAAAAAATGAAAAGAGAGAGAGAGAGAGATTATGTTTCAAAATATTATGTTTATGAAATTTGATCCAATTAATTATTATCTTTCAATGTTCTATTTGCTAGTATGGATGAGATCAACAAACTGGTATAATTCAAAAATATCAAATTCCTTTCAAATAATAAAACATAACTTTAATTTTATTATATTAATTCATCAATTTTTGCTTTAATTGTATTGCATATATTTAAATTTGAAATAATCCCTCAATCTTTTCAGATAAATTTCCTTCGTTTTCTTATGCACCTAAATTGTAGTTATTTATCTTGATTTTTTTAAAAATAATTTCATAATATCTCCCTCTTAGTACTATTGACAATTTTTTTTCCAGCTTGCCCTGGCGTTTTCATTCCTCCTACGACTACTCTTTTTTTTATATGGGATCTTTCATTGCACCTTAATTAAAAATAAAATATGACCATAATTACATTTTATCAATTGTATCATCAACGAGTATTTTTACTTTATTTCATATTCATCAATCATCTTCATAAACGTTCTATTTTCATTTACAGCTCCTGACTAAGCTTCCTCCCCTATTTTTGGAAGAGTCCAATATTTAAGAAATGGAGTTAACGTGCAATTTCGATTCTTGAAGACATAATTTTCATCTTTTTTTACCTGTCTGGTGCGTCTTAGCCTGCACCGTCGTAGCTTGTGCTATTCTCGCCTGAGCCACATTCTTCCACTTCAAGGATTAACCGGCTCACACCTCCCCACCTCCTTCCTTCTTCCAAGACGCATATAGACGCACCTTTTCTTTTTCTAATTTGATTAACCGGCTCACACCTCCCCACCTCCTTACTTCATCGTCCATCGAAGACGTATTCATATAGACACACTTTTTCTCTTTCTAATTTCTTGTATTATATTCATCGATATTTTGTGAAGAAAATCATTCTTTAAAGATGAGTCATGTTCATTTATCTCTGTACATCTTACAAATTTCCGTAATGGAAAATAAATCTTATTTCTCCCAAATGCTCAATCTGTCTAAATAAAATTGCATGACATTTGTTTAAAGCTTGTTATCTCGACCCAAAATTTAAATCATATCAATAGCGAAATGATTTATTTTCATTTGAATACTTTAGAAAAAAGAATTAGTCGTTTAAACTCCCTTATTAATTGATAAATTATCATTTATCAATAATCTTTGTTCTGCCCTCTTCCTTCTAATTTCTGGCCTAGTCAATACATACAATAAACAATATAAACAATTTATAACTTCTTCCAATTTTGTCCTTGCTAAGATTTTTCTTTCTTTCTTCTTGTGCTATTTTATATGCTTAATTTTTTCCCTTCTTATTATTATTACTTTTTTAGATGAAAAATATAAGCAATATACAAGCAACGCCATATTATTGTACATTAAGGAATTCAAAGAACAAAGGGAACTCCAAAACACCCAATAATTAATTAATGAAGGAGAATTAATATGTAATATTCTATGTAGAAATATATTTCATAACAAATAATGAGGTAGGGGGTGGGAAGACGACTTTAGGAGCCGGTTCCTATTTTGAGGTATTAACAAACAAGCCCTGCGAACGGTAGCTTCCATCCTCCCCCATCCAGCTCCGCTAGGACGGCGAAGCTACGGTCCCTCTACTTTTTTTTTTCATTGTTTTGATGACGTCATACCAAAGCATTCCTTCCTCTCCCTGCAGCACTTACACAAATAAAAGAAACACCAAGGAGAGTCAGGCTGTTTTGGCGGTTTTGGCTGCTTAGGAAGCACCCAGAGGAAGGAAAAAAAGAGGAGTTGAAATTTCATAGGACATTTCCAAGATTATATATACATACGTATATATTTCATTGGAGACAATGATCCACAAAAACATTCATATGTACTTTTATTTAGGAAAATTTTATTATTCTGGAAACCTTCAAATGGGCAAAAATGCTATTACATGGTGTTATTGTCTCGTATATTGTACTGAATATTTTATATTTAGAGATGCTCACGAGACAATTTTTTGTAAGTAGGTTACATGTCAAGCCTTGAGTCTCTAGGCTCAAGTCAAGTTTTATATCCCTGATAGGACTACAAGTCAAGTTGCGAGTCTTTAACAAAAAGTTCAGATTGAGTAAAATCCAATTTAAATACTAGGAGTAGTGAAAATGAAATATCGAACTGTTGTAAGCACTGTTTTGATTGCCCAGGAGCTAAACGTTACAACTTGTATAAAGCCTTCAATTTCATGGAAAAAAAATAATGAATTTCTTTTCACTACATCTATTATTTTATTTCCGATAAGAATACAAGTAAAATATCAAATCGTTGTGGGTGATACCATTAGGTAACACCATTTTTGTGCCCAGGGTTTAATAGATAGTTTATTTTTTCTTGCTTATGGATAGAGTGTAACAAATCTTAAAGAAAAATAAATAATTATCTTAATGACCATTGATGGATGGGAAATTACTTAGTTGATTTTAAATAAGAATGTTTTCATTATATAAATCAAGAAGAGAAATAGAATAAGGTTACATACAGGGTTGAAAAATGTATAAATGGACGTTTTTTCATTGATAAAAATAAAGCAGAATAGATCATATTGAAAATACGATGTAATAACGGACCTTTTCATATTTTTGTACTCACAAAGCCTCTTTTTAACTCAAAAACTATCGGATTTTATATATTTCAATGACTTTCTTTGTAGGACATAAAACCAATCGTTCATGAATATTAATAGTCATTGATTTTTTTTTAGTCAACATGAAATAAAAAAATGATATTGTAATGTAAAGTTAAAAAATGACATCTTTATATTTAAATTATTGATGATAAATATTTTTAAGAACCCATTGAATCAATAATTAAGACATTTATTTATGTTTACTTGACCAAATTCATCTCTTCCTTTCAATGTTTTATTTGCCTGTATAGAAGGAAATCAATTAGTTGCTGAAAGTGTCCCTCAATTCAAAAATGTCAAATTCCCTTCGAATATTACAAGAGTACAATAATTCTATTATATTAATCTATTATTTTTAATTTGATTGAAATTTGAACTAATCGTTCGACCTTTGATGTTACATTTCCTACGTTTCAGAATAATTGAAAATAATATATGACCATAATTCTATTTTATAAATAAATCAATTTTGTCATCAACGGGTATTTTGTCTTTATTTTATATTCATGAATCATCTCATCAACGTATTTTCCTTTACAACTTCTGACTCAGCTTCGTCCCCTACTTTTTAAGAAAAGGAGTTAACGTGCGTCTTAGCCTGCACCGTGGTAGCTTGTGCTATTCTCGCCTGAGGCACATTCTTCCACTTCAGGGATTAACCGGCTCACACCTCCCCACCTCCTTACTTCATCGTCCATCCAAGACGTATATAGACACACTTTTTCTCTTTCTAATTTCTTGTATTATATTCAACGATATTCTGTGAAGAGAATTATTTATCAATGACGATTAATTATCATTTATCTCTACAGCATACAAATTTACTTCATGGAAAATAGATTTTATTCCTCTTAAACGCTCAATCTGTGTAAATAAATTTACATGCATCGTTTCTATGTCCTATGTATTCAGAATTGTCAGAATTGTAAATCTGAATGAAAATTATTGAAATTATTGCTGAAGACATTGTTGCCCAATTAAAACAGAGAGCAAAGGCAGAGCTAAATGACATATATAATTTTAAATATATCTACTCCTGGACCTTCAGAGTGTAACACGTCGAGCTTTTTTGTTCACTCGCAACCTCGACTGACAAAAGGAGAAAAGAAAAATTTAGAAAAACATATGGTAGCTACCCTTCTCTATTTTTCTTGTTGCCAACTTGTTAATATATACTTGTAGTATATTCAAATTCAAAAAAAGGGCGCGCAATCCTTGATTCAATATATTTTTTTATGCATCAAAATCAGAAATAATATTAATACCCATTTTGAGTTCATATTACGTAGGATCAGCTGCTTTAAATCAAAAGAGTCAAATGATGAAAATAATCAACTGAAGCTGGGAGAATACAGTATATAGTGTTTTTGTTTATCCCAAAAAGCTCGTCGTGGTAAACTGTCAATTTGAAAATACAAACTTGGGCGTAAGATGACGTCATACAAACACTCTTTCACCCATCCCTTCAACTCAGAATAATATTGAAAACAAGGTTTTAGAGAGATGCCATTGAACCAAAAGTTGTAGATATTACTCTAATAGAATAAGATTTTTTTCAATTTTTAAAATCGGTTCATAAGTTTTGAATGTCTACTGACACAGCGACAAGTAGGCTTGTTGACTTCTGTGAAAGCAGTTATAATCGGAAAGAGGAGGCAATTGTCGTCTTTCTTGACATAGAAGGGGCATTTGACAGGGTAAATTTTCATTGCATCATTGACGCTATGTACAAGTACAACATAGATGTCAGGATTATAAAATGGTATGAAAATCTACTAAATAATCGAAAAGTGTCTGCTACATTAGGTGATGAGCATGCTTCAGTTGTACCAACAAGAGGATGCCCTCAGGGAGGAATTCTGTCCACGCTTGCTTGGAATCTCTCGTTTCAAGAAGCAGTGGACACTCTAGAGCGGCCAATATTTAGTATAGCATATGCAGATGATCTAGCAGTGTGTATTCGAGGTAAACACCGCCCAACTCTAGTAGACCTTATGCAAAATGCTCTTAATAAACTTCTGGCATGGGCTAAAGACAGTGAGACTGTTTTCAGTACTACCAAGACCAAATTCATGCACTTCTCCAAAAGGAGAACTGAGACAAACGTCACTCTTTGGTTGGGAGATCTTGAAATTGAAAGGGTGAAGTCCTTCAAATACCTCGGCCTAATTATAGACGACAGCTTGAAATGGAACGAACACCTAAGGTATATCATCACAAAGGCTAAGAGAAGCCTCTTTGCATTGAGATCTTTCGTAGGATATGACTGGGGCCTTGACCCGCTGAAGATTAAGTGGATATATGAAACTTATGTGAGATCTGTAGTTAGCTATGGAGCTATCGTTTTCGCTCCAAAGCTCAATCAACATGAATCTATGAAGAGAGAGCTCTCCAAACTGCAGAGACTTGGTCTTATGTGCATAACTGGAGCCATGAGATCTACACCAACTGCTGCCTTGGAGGTGCTTTGTGGATTAATTCCTCTTCACTTATACGTTATGGAACGTGCTTGTCTAGTGAGGCTTCAAACCAGATGGGATAATCCCCTTACCTGGTTTGACCAATCAAATAAAGGACATCTTCAATGTCTTGACTCCTACTTGGAAAGGAATAATATCCCTACACCTAGTCGCTCTGCACCAATTTGGTCAGCCGAGCGGGGATATTGTGTTGCAAGAGAATGGTGCATTGGGAACTTTGATCTTGTTGGGTATACTGATGGCTCGAAGATCGATGGTCATACTGGTGCAGGATGGGCCCTAACTAGTGGCGACATAGTGATTGATGAAAAATCTATCAGGCTAGATGATACCAATACGGTGTTCCAGGCTGAAGTCGAGGCTGTCCGAAGTCTTGTCTGTGAACTTAATCTCAGTAAAACAGAGGGCAAAAAACTGCTAATCCTTAGTGACAGTCTTTCTGCCATACAAAGTTTAGATACTAGACCGGGAGACATTTTGACGGCAGAAATCGCAGACTGCATGAACCTTCTGGAAATAGCCAACTGCTATATAACTTTGGGATGGGTAAGAGGTCATAGCAACTTCACCGGTAATGAATATGCCGATATGCTGGCTAAAGAGGGGGCTCGTGGTGGTATACCAGTCTCAGTCCACCCTTCTACTTGTCAAGTGAAGAATGCTCTGAAGCGGGAGACTTTGTTTAAATGGAGGACTACTTGGCTGGCGATGAGCAATTGTCGACAAACAAAGAACTTCATTTCTGAGCCATATGTTGGAAGAAAGCTATTTACCTTCAAGAGACATCAAGTGACCAAAATAGTGGGACTAATCACAGGGCACATCAGTTTGAAGAGGCATCTTCATAAAATGGGAATGACAAATGACCCATTCTGTAGGCTTTGTGAGGAGGGAGAGGAGACTCCCATTCATCTTATACAAGAGTGTCCACGACTTGCACAAGGGATGGACGAGATCGCCGTGGAGTCGCTGGGAAAAAGAAAAACCCTGGAGGAATATATTTACAAAGTTTTTATGTATTTGTGCAAATTTAAATTATTTTCTATAAATAAAGAAGTTTGCTCCTAGATAGTCTATTACCGGCTGATACCGGATTAAGTTCCGGTGAGGTGGGGCTAATCTAGGAGCTAAACAAACAAGTTTTGAATTTATGGCAACTTTTGCTAAATTTTCAAAATTTGTCCAACTCTAATATTAGAGTTCCAAAAAGTTTATGAAATCAAAAATCATAGAGCAATAATTGTTGAGTTCAGATCTGCTTTTAATTTAAAAATCAATTCGTTAGTAATTGCGATGGTGTTTTTTTCATGCTTTACAACCAGTGGTTGTTAATTTATTAATAAGAACAGTAAGAAAGGAAAAAAATTATTAGATATTTAAGTCAAAAGTAATGGAAACAAAAGTTTCCCTAATATAGACAATCCTAATGAGCAACACTTATAATTAATTATAAGCTATACTTGTAAATCGTTCTTTGATGAAACTTTGCACCTATCAATCAAGTTCATTTCAACTTGTACTCCTACTCCTATTTCTGGGAGATCATAATTTCGTGAATCCTCCAATTCTTCGTCTGAAGATAATTCAGTAGGAGCTTTTTTTGTAATGTATATAATGTGACCTTTCATTGCTTTTGATGATGCCCAGATGATGTGAATATATACATATAACAATAATTAATTAATTTGGATTCGTTCTTAGTTCGAACAGGGCTTCTAGAAACCCGTCTCATAATTTATTGACTTATTTATTTATTTATTTACTTTTTTACTTATGAGTCATAACAATAATTATGTGTGTGGTACACATTTGCTGTATCTGAGACTAAATAATTAATATAATAAGTCTAAAATAGTTAATGGAGATATTTCTGAAGGATGGGAAACTGGAAAGGGGTGTCCTATCAACTGAGCTACTTAAGGAAGAATAAAACAAAACGATACGATACAAGAAAATCTCATGAATGCAACGTGTGACGAGAAGGTGAAGGTCGATTCCGTTCAGAAAGAGGAGAATGGAGCTCACGTCAATATTGGAGAACTTACTGGAGTAGTCAAGGAGTGAGGAGCAAGTGGAGGGAGGAGTCATTTACTCAGCCAAAAGATTAAAGTGATTTCCCTGTCTGAGATGTTGGTGAAAATAAAGGCAAATATTAAGTCATCGACTCCCACAAGTTATAACGTCGAGTGGAGTGTTGAACTGAGGCTACAGCAAGGGTTCAAAAGGATTGGAGTCACCCATGAAATCGCTTTATTTTGCCAAGAGTGTGGATCATGTCAGACTATGGACCATGATCCAGTGTTAACAGAACTGAAGCATCCAAGTTCATTCGAATGTGTATATGGTTTAGTTGTAGGAATATTCTGTAGCTACATACATGGAATGGACGCTGTAATTAATTATGTCATTGTGGGGCTAACATAAATAAATGTAAAAATTAGAAAAGGAGATGAACAGGAAAGTTTAAGTGATCAACCCTCGTTACTGGAAGTTGATGTCTCCATGCAAGATCATCATATTCTGTCTCTCCATTACACTCTTCCATTCTTCAAAACGAATTTATCTTGATATCTATTCTTCAAATGTAGGTTTTTCTGGATAAATCATCCGTTCATGTGAGGTAAAATTTTCAATTCATTATAAATAAGTACTTTAACATGGGTTTAAATATAGTTTCAGGAATTATATTAACCTTGGCCCCTATGGATTGACGCATCATCTTTCGAATAGATTCAAATCCATTACTGTGAATTCAAGTATCTCCTTCCACCAGTTTATAGTCAAAATATTCCATCCAATTGTGTATCCATCTATGCTGCATTGCTAATGTCATTTTTACTCCAGATTCAACATTTTACAGTTTGTTTTGTTGTGGAATTTACCCATCATTTAAGAAGTCAATCGATGGGGTTCATATAAGAAAGTTGAGGCTACTTCCTTATATCAATTCATTTTACAACAGATTTAAAGCATCTTAATAACTTGAAATTTCACACTTCAATTTTGTAATATTGTGCATATCTTGTATATAGAAACATTTATTCCAAATTGGATTGAAATCTGAGGTGAAAGGTGTCAAAACTTAATTTATAATAGCTAGTTGCATTAAGAATTTAAGGAGATGTATAATAAACATCTGTAAAAGTCTCTTTGTTTCGAACATCAACTTTATATGACAATTGTATAATAGGATGCCGATTTAAAGAAAAATCAATCATTTATGTTGACTTTTCTTTGAGATATATTGGACAATGATCCATTTTGAGGTGTGAAAGTAACTTTTTGGAAGAGTCATCTTTTGTAATGGATGTATAATGTGACTTTTTCATTGTTTTTGACGTAACTTATGTAATTGGAATTATTATTTTTTGCTTTTAATTAATAGAATATATGATTCGTTCTTAGTTCGAACAGGGCTTCAAGGAACCCGTCTCATAACTTATTGACTTATTTATTTATTTATTTTTGAATTATGAGTCATAACAATAATTATGTGACACATTGTTATTACTTCATAGATTCAAGATACAATCATTAATTAATGTAGATTTAAATTATCATTTAAGGATCAAGATATGAGAGCTATCCTAGAACGACCATCCTAATGAAGATGTCCTTGAGCTACTGCTGGAGGACCTCTTCTTTTCCTTGGACCAAGGACCAACTTCAAGATCCAAGACGACTCAAAGAGGGGCGAATGGAAAAGGAACTTCTCAAAGCATTCTCCTTGAATAAGTTTGAGTCTTACGAATTCAAAGGGACTTCTATTTAACCCGAGTCAAGACCCTCTTTGGCCTCCTAAGGAAAGGTCCCAAGGTCGACTTCGTGAAAGTAGCATTTGTTATGGGCCTACATTCACATGCAAGTGCTCAAATTCAGGCGGCACCAAAAGCGTTTGGCATAGCCAGAGGGCTTCATACGAATCTTTGTCCAAAGCTAAAAAAACCCTCAATGAATTGTTCAAAAGGTTTGGATAACAGGTCCTTGGGAAATAATAATTGAAGGGTTTTAACTGTGGCAATAGCAAAGGGGTGTTGTCAGCAAGTGAACCACGGAAGGCAATCCTTTGATGAATAAAACAAAACGATCCAGTTAAAGGCTTATGCAACGTGCGGCGAGAAAGTGAATCTCGTTTGTGGTGTGAAGCAGCTCGACTGCATACGAAGCTGTCTTGATGGGGTTGAGACAGATGAGGATGGAGCTCGCATCAATATTGCATTCTTATGTTTTGTTCTTAAATCAATGGATTTGCTGAGTATTTATCTTAAAACTTGATTAAGTCTTAAAGTCTTTGGACATCCGAAATCCGTTAGCCATTTTGAAAACTCATTTTTGTGCATGAGGATCTGCTGTCAAGTATTCTTCAAATGTTGGTCTTCCCGGATAAAGCATCTGTAAATATGAGTTAAAACTTTATTTTCATCATAAATAAGTTGGCTAACTTCAATTTAAATATAGTTTCATGGATTATATTAAACTTCAAGAAATATTTGCTTATTCAATATATTATCCATTCTCGATATATGATGATACAGGCCATGAGATACTTAAATTAGATGACTATTCTCATTATTATGAGTCGTTACTCAGGCACATCAAGGTAAGAGAAAGTGTTATTAAATAAGTATTAGTGTTTTTCATACTTCTATCGCATCATTGAATTAGATTTCTACTTATATCAATTACTATGGATCTCAAGCATCTCCAGGCCTCTCTGAACGAGTATCAATGCTTCATTGTTAAAAGATGAAAAACAATTAGCCTTTATATCAACGGGGGTTATAAAATGAAGCTGCTGTTACTTCCTTATATCAATTTGTGTTAAAATGGATTCCAAGTATCTCTGGGTCACTTGAATATAATCAAGTGTCTCTGTTGGAAGAGCACTCTCCTTGATATAACTTACAATCCAACCATTCCTTTTCTGTGAGTATTTTATTCATGTTTCTATACCTTTGGGATTATAATTCGCATTTTGTTATTTTAGATATTATTTTGTTGTAAAAAGCCTGAATCATCGTTGAAGAAATTATTGAGATCTACATAAGGAGGCACCTACTCATCGTAATTTCATGTTATTATGACTGTTAAGCATCTCCAGGTCTAAGCTTGTATATGAAGATAATCAAGCACCTCTATTTGAAGATAATTCCCCTCGTTGTAATTTACAATCCAATTTCTGTTTCTGTGTCAGTCAATGTTTTCTTTTATATTATAGATAACTTTTCATTATTTAAGAGTGTATTTCGTCATTGTTAGAAGGCTGAATCATCAATGGAGAAGAAATTTAGCATTACCTTCGGGTCATGGATGGAGGTTCCTCTCTTGTGAAACAATATGTTTATGGAGCTTGAACATTTCTATTTCCATTTGTTCTCGTAGAGTAAATCATTGAGATAACTTTTGCTGTAATGGAGTCGGCTTTAGAGTGTCTTCAAGATAGAGGTTTAAGTGCTACCATCATTATATTTTTCACTTTCGGTCTTAGGGGATTGGCTGCGTCACATTTGCAAAAGAAGTGGAAGGACATCTCCTCAAAAGCTCTACAAAAAGAGCATTTTCTATCTGTTAATATTAGATTTATTAGTAAAAAGACTGATTGCTGAATTTTCATTCTATTTTTTACCATCCTCTGATCAAGAGCTCTATAAAATGGAGCAAAAGGAAGAAGCAATGCATTTTTTTCCAGTCTCTTCGTTATTAGTTTTGAAGCTTATAAGAATGTTTGTGAATAAAGTTCCGTTTCCAGCTTATAGATTTACTCATTTGAAGAAATTCATTTAGGGAGTGTGAGATTACTAAGCAATGTGGACTTACATGAAGAGACCATGTTCTCCAATATAAGGATTCACCATTAATGTTCGAAAAGAGTTCCGATGGGCCCATTGCCATTCTCATTTCAAACAAGTATCTTGTAACTTTATAGAAATTGTATTTTAGGGTTTTTGCCCAAAAGTCTTCGCTTAACCTAAGACGTTTTAGCCATGACAAGTTTAATGATTTCCACAGGACCTCCGTGTTTGTCAATTAGATACCCCAGTTTTTGACGGATGCGTGGAGTTGCACTTCTGAAATGTAAGGTTTTTGTGTATTTCATCTGAATACTAGCCTCAGCAGATCAATTTAACCTCGTATTGAAGGTGAGAATGGGATGAATCTAAATAAGTGAATAGTTTTAGGAGGTATATTTGTACTCCAAATTCCAATCTTATCAAGTAGATGAGACGACTATGGATTTGGTGACATTCAATGAGAGGCCAGATCGATCTTCGAACGGCTTTAGGCTTGCTAAGATCTGATTATTTGCCCGATGAGGAATTTCCCGTCATGAACACCTCTCTTGATGTAATGTTTTGATTAAGGACCTGGAATATGAATGCTAGCCTCATCGTGGAAACGATCATATCTATCAATTGTTTCGGAATTCTGTTTCGAAGTAGCTGCTCAATTATGAATTTTTTAAATTTAATCAGCAAGATGACAGACTCATAATTCAAACTCATTGTATTTGATATTGTATTTTGAATACATCTTGGGATATCCTCCGCGAGACCTAAAATCGTGCCATCTCATCACTATGATTTTCTATGGCACCCAGTCTAACATGACTCTTTCGTATTTTCTTCTAGCTATGGAGAAGTGTATATTGTATATTGTTTATATTAATTTACAATATGAAGTGTTTTTTTCATCATTTTCTCTATTCATCTTAATGTATCCCAGTACCTATTGTATACTTTATCTTTTTTAAATGCAAACAAAAAACTACAACAACGATAACATACCCTAATGTAGATATATGCAGTCATATAGTTCACTTCGAACCGAAGGAGAGCCGGAAGTCACATTCTAATACGACATAAGTGCAACTTGAGTCCATGTTACAACTGAGTTTAAGGCATTCATAATATTAGGACATATTTCAATTTGATTCTAAGATCCCTTCACTCTGAAAGTTCAAAAAAATAAAAAACCACAATAACCAAAAACTTTTATTATTAGATTTTTCATCATTTATATGATAATATGAACGCTAGATTTGCAAATCCTTGAAATTGAAGTTGCGAATAGATTCAGGTAATTTTTTTGAATGTGCCAAGCATTTTTTGAATGTTGAAATTAATAAAAAACCATGCATATTGGCACTTTTCATTTTGATGATAATATGAACCCTAGATGTTGCTAGGTGTCATACCAATTTGAAGTTTGCAAATCCTTCAAATTGAAGTGGCGAATAGATTCAGGTAATTTTTTTGAATGTGCTAAGCATTTTTTGAATGTTGAAATTAATAAAAAACCATGCATATTGGCACTTTTCATTTTGATGATAATATGAACCCTAGATGTTGCTAGGTGTCATACCAATTTGAAGTTTGCAAATCCTTCAAATTGAAGTGGCGAATAGATTCAGGTAATTTTTTTGAATGTGCTAAGCATTTTTTGAATGTTGAAATTAATAAAAAACCATGGATATTGGCACTTTTCATTTGTATGATAATATGAACCCTAGATGTTGCTAGGTGTCATACCAATTTGAAATTTGCAAATCCTTCAAATTGAAGTGGCGAATAGATTCAGGTAATTTTTTTGAATGTGCTAAGCATTTTTTGAATGTTGAAATTAATAAAAAACCATGGATATTGGCACTTTTCATTTTGATGATAATATGAACCCTAGATGTTGCTAGGTGTCATACCAATTTGAAGTTTGCAAATCCTTCAAATTGAAGTGGCGAATAGATTCAGGTAATTTTTTTGAATGTGCTAAGCATTTTTTGAATGTTGAAATTAATAAAAAACCATGGATATTGGCACTTTTCATTTGTATGATAATATGAACCCTAGATGTTGCTAGGTGTCATACCAATTTGAAATTTGCAAATCCTTCAAATTGAAGTGGTGAATAGATTCAGGTAATTTTTTTGAATGTGCTAAGCATTTTTTGAATGTTGAAATTAATAAAAAACCATGCATATTGGCACTTTTCATTTTGATGATAATATGAACCCTAGATGTTGCTAGGTGTCATACCAATTTGAAATTTGCAAATCCTTCAAATTGAAGTGGCGAATAGATTCAGGTAATTTTTTTGAATGTGCTAAGCATTTTTTGAATGTTGAAATTAATAAAAAACCATGCATATTGGCACTTTTCATTTTGATGATAATATGAACCCTAGATGTTGCTAGGTGTCATACCAATTTGAAGTTTGCAAATCCTTGAAATTGAAGTTGCAAATAGATTCAGGTAATTTTTTTGAATGTGCTAAGCATTTTTTGAATGTTGAAATTAATAAAAAACCATGCATATTGGCACTTTTCATTTTGATGATAATATGAACCCTAGATGTTGCTAGGTGTCATACCAATTTGAAATTTGCAAATCCTTCAAATTGAAGTGGCGAATAGATTCAGGTAATTTTTTTGAATGTGCTAAGCATTTTTTGAATGTTGAAATTAATAAAAAACCATGCATATTGGCACTTTTCATTTTGATGATAATATGAACCCTAGATGTTGCTAGGTGTCATACCAATTTGAAGTTTGCAAATCCTTCAAATTGAAGTGGCGAATAGATTCAGGTAATTTTTTTGAATGTGCTAAGCATTTTTTGAATGTTGAAATTAATAAAAAACCATGCATATTGGCACTTTTCATTTTGATGATAATATGAACCCTAGATGTTGCTAGGTGTCATACCAATTTGAAATTTGCAAATCCTTCAAATTGAAGTGGCGAATAGATTCAGGTAATTTTTTTGAATGTGCTAAGCATTTTTTGAATGTTGAAATTAATAAAAAACCATGCATATTGGCACTTTTCATTTTGATGATAATATGAACCCTAGATGTTGCTAGGTGTCATACCAATTTGAAGTTTGCAAATCCTTGAAATTGAAGTTGCAAATAGATTCAGGTAATTTTTTTGAATGTGCTAAGCATTTTTTGAATGTTGAAATTAATAAAAAACCATGCATATTGGCACTTTTCATTTTGATGATAATATGAACCCTAGATGTTGCTAGGTGTCATACCAATTTGAAATTTGCAAATCCTTCAAATTGAAGTGGCGAATAGATTCAGGTAATTTTTTTGAATGTGCTAAGGAATTTTTTAATGTTGAAATTAATAAAAAACCATGCATATTGGCACTTTTCATTTTGATGATAATATGAACCCTAGATGTTGCTAGGTGTCATACCAATTTGAAGTTTGCAAATCCTTCAAATTGAAGTGGCGAATAGATTCAGGTAATTTTTTTGAATGTGCTAAGCATTTTTTGAATGTTGAAATTAATAAAAAACCATGGATATTGGCACTTTTCATTTGTATGATAATATGAACCCTAGATGTTGCTAGGTGTCATACCAATTTGAAGTTTGCAAATCCTTCAAATTGAAGTGGCGAATAGATTCAGGTAATTTTTTTGAATGTGCTAAGCATTTTTTGAATGTTGAAATTAATAAAAAACCATGGATATTGGCACTTTTCATTTGTATGATAATATGAACCCTAGATGTTGCTAGGTGTCATACCAATTTGAAATTTGCAAATCCTTCAAATTGAAGTGGCGAATAGATTCAGGTAATTTTTTTGAATGTGCTAAGCATTTTTTGAATGTTGAAATTAATAAAAAACCATGGATATTGGCACTTTTCATTTTGATGATAATATGAACCCTAGATGTTGCTAGGTGTCATACCAATTTGAAGTTTGCAAATCCTTCAAATTGAAGTGGCGAATAGATTCAGGTAATTTTTTTGAATGTGCTAAGCATTTTTTGAATGTTGAAATTAATAAAAAACCATGGATATTGGCACTTTTCATTTGTATGATAATATGAACCCTAGATGTTGCTAGGTGTCATACCAATTTGAAATTTGCAAATCCTTGAAATTGAAGTGGTGAATAGATTCAGGTAATTTTTTTGAATGTGCTAAGCATTTTTTGAATGTTGAAATTAATAAAAAACCATGCATATTGGCACTTTTCATTTTGATGATAATATGAACCCTAGATGTTGCTAGGTGTCATACCAATTTGAAGTTTGCAAATCCTTCAAATTGAAGTGGCGAATAGATTCAGGTAATTTTTTTGAATGTGCTAAGCATTTTTTGAATGTTGAAATTAATAAAAAACCATGCATATTGGCACTTTTCATTTTGATGATAATATGAACCCTAGATGTTGCTAGGTGTCATACCAATTTGAAGTTTGCAAATCCTTGAAATTGAAGTTGCAAATAGATTCAGGTAATTTTTTTGAATGTGCTAAGCATTTTTTGAATGTTGAAATTAATAAAAAACCATGCATATTGGCACTTTTCATTTGTATGATAATATGAACCCTAGATGTTGCTAGGTGTCATACCAATTTGAAATTTGCAAATCCTTGAAATTGAAGTGGTGAATAGATTCAGGTAATTTTTTTGAATGTGCTAAGGAATTTTTTAATGTTGAAATTAATAAAAAACCATGCATATTGGCACTTTTCATTTTGATGATAATATGAACCCTAGATGTTGCTAGGTGTCATACCAATTTGAAGTTTGCAAATCCTTCAAATTGAAGTGGCGAATAGATTCAGGTAATTTTTTTGAATGTGCTAAGCATTTTTTGAATGTTGAAATTAATAAAAAACCATGGATATTGGCACTTTTCATTTTGATGATAATATGAACCCTAGATGTTGCTAGGTGTCATACCAATTTGAAATTTGCAAATCCTTCAAATTGAAGTGGCGAATAGATTAAGGTAATTTTTTTGAATGTGCTAAGCATTTTTTGAATGTTGAAATTAATAAAAAACCATGCATATTGGCACTTATATTTTTGATGATAATATGAACCCTAGATGTTTTTAGGTGTCATACCAATTTGGAATTTGCAAATCCTTCAAATTGAAGTGGCGAATAGATTCAGGTAATTTTTTTGAATGTGCTAAGCATTTTTTGAATGTTGAAATTAATAAAAAACCATGCATATTGGCACTTTTCATTTGTATGATAATATGAATCCTAGATGTTGCTAGGTGTCATACCAATTTGGAATTTGCAAATCCTTCAAATTGAAGTGGCGAATAGATTCAGGTAATTTTTTTGAATGTGCTAAGCATTTTTTGAATGTTGAAATTAATAAAAAACCATGCATATTGGCACTTTTCATTTGTATGATAATATGAACCCTAGATGTTGCTAGGTGTCATACCAATTTGAAATTTGCAAATCCTTCAAATTGAAGTGGCGAATAGATTCAGGTAATTTTTTTGAATGTGCTAAGCACTTTTTGAATGTTGAAATTAATAAAAAACCATGCATATTGGCACTTTTCATTTTGATGATAATATGAACCCTAGATTTTGCTAGGTGTCATACCAATTTGAAATTTGCAAATCCTTCAAATTGAAGTGGCGAATAGATTCAGGTAATTTTTTTAAATGTGCTAAGCATTTTTTGAATGTTGAAATTAATAAAAAACCATGCATATTGGCACTTTTCATTTGTATGATAATATGAACCCTAGATGTTGCTAGGTGTCATACCAATTTGGAATTTGCAAATCCTTCAAATTGAAGTGGCGAATAGATTCAGGTAATTTTTTTGAATGTGCTAAGCATTTTTTGAATGTTGAAATTAATAAAAAACCATGCTTTTTTGCACTTTTCATTTGTATGATAATATGAACCCTAGATGTTGCTAGGTGTCATACCAATTTGGAATTTGCAAATCCTTCAAATTGAAGTGGCGAATAGATTCAGGTAATTTTTTTGAATGTGCTAAGCATTTTTTGAATTTTGAAATTAATAAAAAACCATGCATATTGGCACTTTTCATTTGTACGATAATATGAACCCTAGATGTTGCTAGGTGTCATACCAATTTGGAATATGCAAATCCTTCAAATTGAAGTGGCGAATAGATTCAGGTAATTTTTTTGAATGTGCTAAGCATTTTTTGAATGTTGAAATTAATAAAAAACCATGCATATTGGCACTTTTCATTTGTATGATAATATGAACCCTAGATGTTGCTAGGTGTCATACCAATTTGGAATTTGCAAATCCTTCAAATTGAAGTGGCGAATAGATTCAGATAATTTTTTTGAATGTGCTATGCATTTTTTGAATGTTGAAATTAATAAAAAACCATGCATATTGGCACTTTTCATTTTGATGATAATATGAACCCTAGATGTTGCTAGGTGTCATACCAATTTGAAATTTGCAAATCCTTCAAATTGAAGTGGTGAATAGATTCAGGTAATTTTTTTGAATGTGCTAAGCATTTTTTGAATGTTGAAATTAATAAAAAACCATGCATATTGGCACTTTTCATTTTGATGATAATATGAACCCTAGATGTTGCTAGGTGTCATACCAATTTGAAGTTTGCAAATCCTTCAAATTGAAGTGGCAAATAGATTCAGGTAATTTTTTTGAATGTGCTAAGTATTTTTTGAATGTTGAAATTAATAAAAAACCATGCATATTGGCACTTTTCATTTTGATGATAATATGAACCCTAGATGTTGCTAGGTGTCATACCAATTTGAAGTTTGCAAATCCTTCAAATTGAAGTGGCGAATAGATTCAGGTAATTTTTTTGAATGTGCTAAGCATTTTTTGAATGTTGAAATTAATAAAAAACCATGCATATTGGCACTTTTCATTTGTATGATAATATGAACCCTAGATGTTGCTAGGTGTCATACCAATTTGGAATTTGCAAATCCTTCAAATTGAAGTGGCGAATAGATTCAGGTAATTTTTTTGAATGTGCTAAGCATTTTTTGAATGTTGAAATTAATAAAAAACCATGCATATTGGCACTTTTCATTTGTATGATAATATGAACCCTAGATGTTGCTAGGTGTCATACCAATTTGGAATTTGCAAATCCTTCAAATTGAAGTGGCGAATAGATTCAGGTAATTTTTTTGAATGTGCTAAGCATTTTTTGAATGTTGAAATTAATAAAAAACCATACAAATTGGCACTTTTCATTTTGATGATAATATGAACCCTAGATGTTGCTAGGTGTCATACAAATTTGAAATTTGCAAATCCTTCAAATTGAAGTGGCGAATAGATTCAGGTAATTTTTTTGAATGTGCTATGCATTTTTTGAATGTTGAAATTAATAAAAAACCATGCATATTGGCACTTTTCATTTTGATGATAATATGAACCCTAGATGTTGCTAGGTGTCATACCAATTTGAAGTTTGCAAATCCTTCAAATTGAAGTGGCAAATAGATTCAGGTAATTTTTTTGAATGTGCTAAGTATTTTTTGAATGTTGAAATTAATAAAAAACCATGCATATTGGCACTTTTATTTTTGATGATAATATGAACCCTAGATGTTGCTAGGTGTCATACCAATTTGAAGTTTGCAAATCCTTCAAATTGAAGTGGCGAATAGATTCAGGTAATTTTTTTGAATGTGCTAAGCATTTTTTGAATGTTGAAATTAATCAAAAACCATGCATATTGGCACTTTTCATTTGTATGATAATATGAACCCTAGAGGTTGCTAGGTGTCATACCAATTTGGAATTTGCAAATCCTTCAAATTGAAGTGGCGAATAGATTCATGTAATTTTTTTGAATGTGCTAAGCATTTTTTGAATGTTGAAATTAATAAAAAACCATGCATATTGGCACTTTTCATTTGTATGATAATATGAACCCTAGATGTTGCTAGGTGTCATACCAATTTGGAATTTGCAAATCCTTCAAATTGAAGTGGCGAATAGATTCAGGTAATTTTTTTGAATGTGCTATGCATTTTTCGAATGTTGAAATTAATAAAAAACCATGCATATTGGCACTTTTCATTTGTATGATAATATGAACCCTAGATGTTGCTAGGTGTCATACCAATTTGAAGTTTGCAAATCCTTCAAATTGAAGTGGCGAATAGATTCAGGTAATTTCTTTGAATGTGCTAAGCATTTTTTGAATGTTGAAATTAATAAAAAACCATGCATATTGGCACTTTTCATTTGTATGATAATATGAACCCTAGATGTTGCTAGGTGTCATACCAATTTGAAGTTTGCAAATCCTTCAAATTGAAGTGGCGAATAGATTCAGGTAATTTTTTTGAATGTGCTAAGCATTTTTTGAATGTTGAAATTAATAAAAAACCATGCATATTGGCACTTTTCATTTGTATGATAATATGAACCCTAGATGTTGCTAGGTGTCATACCAATTTGAAATTTGCAAATCCTTCCAATTGAAGTGGCGAATAGATTCAGGTAATTTCTTTGAATGTGCTAAGCATTTTTTGAATGTTGAAATTAATAAAAAACCATGCATATTGGCACTTTTCATTTGTATGATAATATGAACCCTAGATGTTGCTAGGTGTCATACCAATTTGGAATTTGCAAATCCTTCAAATTGAAGTGGCGAATAGATTCAAGTAATTTTTTTGAATGTGCTAAGCATTTTTTGAATGTTGAAATTAATAAAAAACCATGCATATTGGCACTTTTCATTTGTATGATAATATGAACCCTAGATGTTGCTAGGTGTCATACCAATTTGGAATTTGCAAATCCTTCAAATTGAAGTGGCGAATAGATTCAGGTAATTTTTTTGAATGTGCTAAGCATTTTTTGAATGTTGAAATTAATAAAAAACCATGCATATTGGCACTTTTCATTTGTATGATAATATGAACCCTAGATGTTGCTAGGTGTCATACCAATTTGAAGTTTGCAAATCCTTCAAATTGAAGTGGCGAATAGATTCAGGTAATTTTTTTGAATGTGCTAAGCATTTTTTGAATGTTGAAATTAATAAAAAACCATGCATATTGGCACTTTTCATTTTGATGATAATATGAACCCTAGATGTTGCTAGGTGTCATACCAATTTGGAATTTGCAAATCCTTCAAATTGAAGTGGCGAATAGATTCAAGTAATTTTTTTGAATGTGCTAAGCATTTTTTGAATGTTGAAATTAATAAAAAACCATGCATATTGGCACTTTTCATTTGTATGATAATATGAACCCTAGATGTTGCTAGGTGTCATACCAATTTGAAATTTGCAAATCCTTCAAATTGAAGTGGCGAATAGATTCAGGTAATTTTTTTGAATGTGCTAAGCATTTTTTGAATGTTGAAATTAATAAAAAACCATGCATATTGGCACTTTTATTTTTGATGATAATATGAACCCTAGATGTTGCTAGGTGTCATACCAATTTGAAATTTGCAAATCCTTCAAATTGAAGTGGCGAATAGATTCAGGTAATTTTTTTGAATGTGCTAAGCATTTTTTGAATGTTGAAATTAATAAAAAACCATTCATATTGGCACTTTTCATTTGTATGATAATATGAACGCTAGATGTTGCTAGGTGTCATACCAATTTGGAATTTGCAAATCCTTCAAATTGAAGTGGCGAATAGATTCAGATAATTTTTTTGAATGTGCTATGCATTTTTTGAATGTTGAAATTAATAAAAAACTATGCATATTGGCACTTTTCATTTTGATGATAATATGAACCCTAGATGTTGCTAGGTGTCATACCAATTTGAAATTTGCAAATCCTTCAAATTGAAGTGGCGAATAGATTCAGGTAATTTTTTTGAATGTGCTAAGCATTTTTTGAATGTTGAAATTAATAAAAAAACATGCATATTGGCACTTTTCATTTTGATGATAATATGAACCCTAGATGTTGCTAGTTGTCATACCAATTTGAAGTTTGCAAATCCTTCAAATTGAAGTGGCGAATAGATTCAGGTAATTTTTTTGAATGTGCTAAGTATTTTTTGAATGTTGAAATTAATAAAAAACCATGCATATTGGAACTTTTCATTTTGATGATAATATGAACCCTAGATGTTGCTAGGTGTCATACCAATTTGAAGTTTGCAAATCCTTCAAATTGAAGTGGCGAATAGATTCAGGTAATTTTTTTGAATATGCTAAGCATTTTTTGAATGTTGAAATTAATAAAAAACCATGCATATTGGCACTTTTCATTTGTATGATAATATGAACCCTAGATGTTGCTAGGTGTCATACCAATTTGGAATTTGCAAATCCTTCAAATTGAAGTGGCGAATAGATTCAGGTAATTTCTTTGAATGTGCTAAGCATTTTTTGAATGTTGAAATTAATAAAAAACCATGCATATTGGCACTTTTCATTTGTATGATAATATGAACCCTAGATGTTGCTAGGTGTCATACCAATTTGGAATTTGCAAATCCTTCAAATTGAAGTGGCGAATAGATTCAGGTAATTTTTTTGAATGTGCTAAGCATGTTTTGAATGTTGAAATTAGTAAAAAAACCATGCATATTGGCACTTTTCATTTTCATCATTTGTTTGATAATATGAACCCTAAATGGTGCTAGGTGTCATGCCAATTTAAAATTTGCAAATCCTTCAACTTGAAGTGGCGAATAGATTCAGGTAATTTTTTTGAATGTGCTAAGCATTTTTTGAATGTGGAAATGAATAAAAAAACCATGCATATTGGCACTTTTCATTTTCATCATTTGTATGATAATATGAACCCTAGATGGTGCTAGGTGTCATGCCAATTTAAAATTTGCAAATCCTTCAACTTGAAGTGGCGAATAGATTCAGGTAATTTTTTTGAATGTGCTAAGCATTTTTTGAATGTTGAAATTATTAAAAAAACCATGCATATTGGCACTTTTCATTTTCATCTTTTGTATGATAATATGAACCCTAAATGGTGCTAGGTGTCATGCCAATTTAAAATTTGCAAATCCTTCAACTTGAAGTGGCGAATAGATTCAGGTAATTTTTTTGAATGTGCTAAGCATTTTTTGAATGTGGAAATGAATAAAAAAACCATGCATATTGGCACTTTTCATTTTGATGATAATATGAACCCTAGATGTTGCTAGGTGTCATACCAATTTGAAATTTGCAAATCCTTCAAATTGAAGTGGCGAATAGATTCAGGTAATTTTTTTGAATATGCTAAGCATTTTTTGAATGTTGAAATTATTAAAAAAACCATGCATATTGGCACTTTTCATTTTCATCTTTTGTATGATAATATGAACCCTAGATGGTGCTAGGTGTCATGCCAATTTGAAATTTGCAAATCCTTCAACTTGAAGTGGCGAATAGATTCAGGTAATTTTTTTGAATGTGCTAATCATTTTTGTAATATTGAAATTAATAAAAAAACCATGCATATTGGCACTTTTCATTTTCATCATTTGTATGATAATATGAACCCTAGATGGTGCTAGGTTATATATGGAGACAAAATTTGTCAAATCTCTATATTTGATAGCAGGAATGGTTTTAGATAATTGATTTGAATGTACTGAGCAGACTATGAATGGTGAAAAATCACAAAACCATATTTTAGAAGACTTCACTTTTCAATTTTTACCCCTTCTAGTGTGAAGCATTAATTTAAAAATTCAAAGTAGAAAATATATAAAAATTCACTCTGTATAATCTTTGTTTCTGATATAATTGAATACTATATCCATATTATTATTTATGAATAATTTTTATAGTGACACTGAATCATTTGAGGTGAAATTGTTACAAATATTGTAGGTACCGTATGGACCATAAAATATGTCATGCTTGCTATTATTGAATGTAATTTATGAGGAAGTATTTTATCAATTCTGTATTGTTTTTATTAACGTTGATTATTCGTCATGGTTGTAGCTGACTCCTGCTTTACCATCAAACAGAAGAGAACAATTACTTTTATTTGATAAATATAGTAACTATCAGTACTGTGTATGTATTATTGAATTGATATATTTAATACTATACAGCCTGCCCTTTTGACAAAAATGGATTTGATGATCACGTTTGATAATTCATTTTATAATAATTCTAGTATAAAAATATTGGGCTCAAAATACAGTTTGAAATACTAAGAATTATTTTTTGATAGCATTGCATTTACTTTTTTAACCTAAGTTCTTGTATTCCTTTCGAATACCCCCCTTTAAAAATGGGCAGTATTTAGATTCAAGAAGTGCAATCAAATCAACTCCTTGAGGCCCTTTTTCTCCGGCGAATTAGCTAAATTTGTCTCTAAAATTACTGCAGTAAGCATAATCCCATTAAATAAACACATATTTTTTGTTCATTACTTGATTGAAACAATAAAATAGAATGTGATTAAGACTTTTAATGAATTTGATACGAAATATATATATATATAAACTCAAATTATAACAAATAATTTCAACATAAAGTAAGATTAAGCCTCAAATGTAAATGTTGTGACGGATGTCGATAATTTAATTAGTGAAGGAAAAATCATATATATGTATGTATATATTGAAAACGTTTAATGGCAAATACAAAATTAATAAATGATTCACAATTTAATAAATTCATTCAGAAAGAATAAAATCCTTGATCGTTGATAATGGAGATGAAAAGCTATAAAATTATAACGAGCATCCAAGGTTAGTGAAATGACGTCTAAATGAATTTAGGACAGAAACCTTGGGAAAGTTAAAAATTATACAACACGTTCAAAGTCATAATCACGAGATAAATATTAAAGATTTATTCAAGGGACGTAATAATTGAAGACAATTCTGATACTTTTAATTTCATCACTAATAAAACCAAGACACTTGTTTCCTTCAATGTCCAACTCAACATTGAGTTAGTCAGTCCATTTCATGTTTTATATTGAAAAATCCGATCCTTCAGTCTACGGCATTTGAATGTAAAGAATATTTCCACCTTCCCTCATGTCGTGTTATTCAACTTGCTCTTCAAATACGATTCGATGACCATACGATGGAACTCGGATTCCAACAAAATTGGAGATCGACAATGACCTTGTGAAATTATCTGAGTAGTGGAGGAATCCGGGGAGAATCTTACAGTTAATATAGTTAATATTTATTATAAAATCACAGCTTTAATTTCTAACGTTTAATACTTATTATTGTTTGAGTTGGCACTAAGAGCATTTACCAACTCTTTGTAGGACCATAGATTAGGAGAAGTCCTTCGAGGCAATGACAACTCTGATGGACGGAGGTTTTGTCATAGTAGGAAATTGATATTCGAAATTGAAATCTATTTGATATCTTATTTATTTTAGAAATTTTAGATTCTGACATTGTATAATTTGTATATATTGAGTAAGTCTGAAATGAAAGAGTTAAAAAATCTATGGGTTTTTCCAATATAACAAACATAAATAATTAGTAGTGGATCAATCCAGAGTACCTTTAAATTAAAATTTTGTGAATCATATATTAATAAAAGATGATAAAATCACTAAATTGCCTACTTTTTAAAATTAAATTGAGGATCCTAGCCTTGTTTATTGCTCTCATGAAGTATTTTAAAATCCTACTTTACGAAGAGACAGTTCCATTTTGAATAAATTACAAATCAAAATATTGAATTGAGGTACTCATAACTATTTTTGACTGAATAATCAATAATTCATTTTCTGAATACAACTTTTATTCAAAAGGTATTCAAAGCAAAGCAGCATTTCAAATTGAATTCGTATTTTAAAATAGTGGGAAAATATATGAATTGAATTTGCACCTTAGGAGACTTTTATTCTATTGTGAGAAAGTTCAAAAATGAATGAATGAATGACAATGCTAAAAACAGGTGGAAGCTGATATCATGAAGTATTACTCCAGGATCAATAATGATCCAAACCCCATCCAGGAGACATTTTAACTTTTCTACTAAGAAAAGTTAAATTTGATTTTAGAGACAATGGCATTGAGGTTATTCATGATTTTCGACGTCAAGGGATTGGATCTACTGACTCTTGCTGCTCTTTGTTAGTGTCACAATCCTTGGATCGAAGCTCTTGATTGGAAGCTCATGCATCAGCCATCACTTTCATCCCATCCCATCCGATTCCCATCCCATTCCCATTCTCGGCAGTCAGGAAGAGCGAAGCAATGAGACGTCCTTGGGTCCAAGCCAGAGCTGCGCCATTTCAAGTCACGTCAGAAGTACTGAAAATAGTGAAAATAAACATTGTCTATTCAACAGCTGACTTGAGGCACCTTGGAGCAGTCGAACAGGGTCAACAGTTTCTCATCCATTATTCAAGTTAGTTAGCTCAGCCAGGCCAGCCAAGAAGAGAGACTCTCTAGTGCAGGCAGACAGTAAACATTCTAGAGAGGATCTCATGACGTCATAGCAAAGCATTCCTTCCTCTCAGCTGAGCGCTTCAAGGGACATTTCCAGGATGGATCCAAGTTGAAGTTTTCTTCAACCTCTTCTCCACTCTATCCTCCAATTTCATAGTCCAATTCAAGAGCCTCCAGTCCAAAGTATTCCTCCCACTCTCAACCCCATCCATTTTCCTTTCTCATCAGTTTCATCCAAGGCAAATGACGTATTCGGAAGTGTCATTCGTGATGGGAGAGTGAATCTGCGAATCCCTCCATATCATAGGAATCCTTCAACCCACTCATGTGACCAACTACTTCTTCCTTGGAGAAGAATTCCAAAACTAAACTGCATTTAAGAGAAGGAATCTTTTACGAATTCAGTGCTTCAAGCAAGTTTTGCACTCTTTAGAAGAGTTTTTGGAAAACAAGGCTCAAGGAAAGTAGGCTCCTCAGAATTCATTCGAGGCGAGTCCCGACTCTCAAAGAATAGGACTCGAGTCCCTTCATTATTTAAGGCTAATGCTAATGCTCTTCCTGTTTTTGCAAAGCTCTGGAATGTGAAGAGAAAATTCAAGTTTTTCAACTCCTGAGCCATGAATAGAGAAAGACACGGACTTAGAGCAGGATTCTTATCAAGTTCGAATCTTCTAAATCGGAAGGGAGCAAGTGTTATGAAGGATCAAGTCAATGATCTACAGATATCAGCCTATGATATGGGACTTACACTCATTTCCCTTCAGACTCGTCTTGTCATTTGGAGCACAAAATTTCATGACCTCTGATACTGAAGAATAAAATTCCATTTGGTAGATTTCATCAATTATACGAATGGCTCTCAATTTTTCTATGGGATACCTGACCCATCATTGTAAATGAATGTTTTTATTTAATGTTAGTAAGTGTAATTTTGATGATGGATAGTGAATCTGTTTTACAATAAAGGAAACATCTTATCTATTAAGGCCTCTATTTCTTTCTTATCTATTTTCAAAACTAATCTTGGTCGAATTATATAGTGATTCACGATTCCAGACTCAAAGCATGTGGGTTTCGAATCATCTCTTCTTTTTTGCTCCTATTGAAAAGGGTAGAGGGTTGCAGTAAAGAAATTTGGGAGCTAGGTATATTGTAGGTAATGCATCTTATCAGAATAGTACATACCTATAAATAGGTAGGCGAAAAACAATTATTTCAATGAGTATACATTAGATATCTGTGGATTTTTTTTTCTTGGGTATTTAATATTTTGAAAGTTGACAGTCCTTGCATGGAAAAGATAGGAGGTTTTGTGTGAACAGTATCTACTTACATAAAAGACTCCAATGAAGAAAACACTTTTAATTTTATTTTATTAATTTATTGGTGTGATAGCTTGAATTAAAGCATATCTATGTATATTTTACTTAAAAGTAATTAATTATTTTTTTGTTTTCCATAAAATCTACCAATATTCAAGGAAATGTCATTATTGAACATAATATTTCAAATGTTGTGAATCAGTGGGACCAATCTGCTTGTTATATTTCATATATACAGCCATCATTGCATGACCACTTCTGCATTTCAAACGTGGAAGGATTTGTCGTTTCAGTCAATATTTCATCATCTAAAAAAATAAAAATCCAATTTATGATCTATCCGTTTTATTTTTATTAATGAAGAAGAGTGCATTTTTACATTTTCCAGTCCTAAAAATTGCCAAAAATAGGAAATCACACATTTGTCTTGGAGTTCGATGACCATATATTATTTGAAATTACTCCCTCCTTTATTTTGATATTTTTAAATTTTTTATAGTATGGTCTGATAAAAACAATTATTTCCTTGACAAAAAAGGATATTCCTATATTTTCTATGGGTAAAACATGTAGATAAAAAATAAAAAAGTTCTCAGGAAATTAATTTTCAAGAAGTTTCATAATTTACCTTAAATATGAAATTATAGTTCCAAAAAAAATAGTTTCTGTATTACAAATTAAAATATTATAAGACCTAGTTCCTCAGTAAATAATATAGTATCATTTCCTTTAAAGTGTAGAGGATTAATCAATATTAGTTATAGACACCAAGCATTACACCCCTCCTCCCTTCATAACAGTGATGCACTTTCTTCCCCATAAAATGATGCAACTGATGTTAAAATGGCTGTTAATTCAATAGTATCATAAGTCCAGACCGGGACTTACAAAGTCTTTCAACAAAAAGATTCCCTTCGTTATAATATTGAGTTTACATTCTGATCAATTCATCAAATCGTTGAAAAGGGTCAATTCTTTTCCTAAAGGAACAAAGTGCTTGGTTTCCTTTTTCAATCCGCGTGAATCCTCAGTAGATCAATCTTTGATGACAAATGTTATGAGATCTCCGTTTATCCTTTTCGTAAATGAGTTGAGGGATGTGTAAAATTTAGTAGGAAGCCTCAACTACACTCTGTGGACTTTATGACGCAAAATCTCTAGAAAAACATGAACAGTAATGTGTTTTTGTTTTGTGGTTTATGACGAATGTGATAAGATGTACTACTTTAAGTAACATTGAATTCTATTATACTGTTAATAAAAAAATGGTGTTTTGTTTTGTTTTTTCAGATTCCTAAAGTATATTATACTAAAAATTCTGATCCCAGGAAGATAATCATGTTTAAAATTATCAAGGACCTTCCAAACTCGTTCTTTTTTAAGGCTCATTATAATTCTGAATGCATTTTTAAAAACATAGAATCTTCATTGGCGATCCTCCAGGAGTCTACAAAGACAACGATCTTCCTATCCCTGACAAATAATCCCATCAGCCACTTTTTATCGGCAAATAGTAGGACTTGTGTCTTCTAAAATCAAAAAAGAGAGTAAAATGTATGTTAATTGATTTCTATGGAGCAAATACTAACCCCAGTTGTGTGAGTAAAGATCATCATCAGTTGTTGTCTAAGACATAAGTAAAGTTATAATACAAACTTTAGATAATGTTTGTTTTATTGCATACTTCAAATTGATTGGGAGCTGGACTTCCCTTATTAAAATCCTACCAAAATAGAAAAATGATTAATTAACAATTGTTAGTCATATATTTTAATCACTTATACCATTCCCACTCAGACCTCACAGATCCACGTTATGTGATTCCAAATAACTTTTGTTATTGACCTATAAAAATGAGAAAAATTTTAAATTTATATTATATTTCATAAATTAGTAGTACTTACAGTTTTACTTAATACATCAGATATCATTCCCTTGGTTTCAATAGAAGCTTGGTAATTTTGATCACCCTGACTGTGTTGCTGGAACGACTCATGGCCCAAGGTAGCCAACCTTGAGCCCAAGTAGCAAAGGCTTTTCTTACTACACCCGCAGTAAGTGTATCGAGCCCTTTGTCATGGGAATCGGCGATTCTCACAAGGACCTTTGGATCCTTTAGGATCTCCATCAATTGTAGAATTAAATAATTTAAGGTATTCTTCTATAATGCCAAGTATTTCCTCCTGGGATCAATTTTTAAAGATCTTCGGTGTTTATTACTCACAGTACTAAATACGTAAACCGAGTGAAACAGAAAGTTATTTTGCAGATGTGTGACGTAAATGTAAAGATTTATATTAAAAAAACTATTACGCCATGATATACGAAGTGTCAATTTAAAAACAAATCATCATTTGGGCGTAATATGACGTCATATAAACACTTTTTTAGCCTTCAACTCTAAGTAGGATTAAAAGTAAAGTTTAAGAAAGATTTCATTGAACCAAAAGTTGTAGATATTACTTTAATAAAATATAATTTTTTTCAATTTTTCAAATCGGTTCTTTAGTTTTGGATTTATTGCTACTTTTGCTAAAATTTCAAAATTGGTTAACCTCGAATTTTAGAGTTAAATTTTTTTTATTAATTCAAAAATGATGGAACAATAATTGTCGAGTGCAGATATCCTTTTAACTTTAAAATCGATAGGTTGTTTCTTAAGTAATAGCGGTTTTCATATTTTACAACCAGTGGTTGCTAATTTATTAATTAGAATAGTAAGAAAGAAAGAAAAAAACCTTAGATATTTGAGTCAAAAGGTATCGAAACAAAAGTTTCGGCACTCTTCTAGTTAATGTGTTCCATGATTTTGAATAAAGCATAGAGCACTTGGGAAAATAAGATAGAAAGAGAAACATCCTTCGAGGGATGAAGGGAAAATATGTTCAGGGCTACACTTCCATGCTTCTGGCTCCGGCTCGGGAAGGGTTAGAATATAGCCATTTTGTCTATTATAAGTAATTGATTAGTTGAATGTTACAAAAAGTGTTGCATTATCAATTGAAGGTCGAAAAAGATTTCTTTGGCGTGGAAAATGCACTTGATATTTATACAGTTTGGATTGAGCACTAGCTTGCTTATTCTTTTTAGATCTTTCTCATCAAGTGATATATCACATGATGTCATGCCTTAATAACTTAACACTCAACCAGCCCCTTCACATCATAAATTATACATATCTATAATAAAAAATCTGCATCGTAATACGATCACATAATAGACAATAACAAAATAAATAACAAACAGGAGAATCAGTACAAAGTTCATACAAATTAATATATTAATTAGTAAATCCGATGATATTACATTATACAACCCCATAGACTATTATTTTTTTTATCCAAGTATTTAATTTTACCTCTTTAAAAATATGTATCCTTGTGGCCATTTGTATCCTTATTTAATGTGTAAGCATCACTCAAAGTCCAAGTACTTCTATTGATTAAGTAGATGATATTTTGTATTTTATATATTTTCATAATATAAATCAAGAAGACAAATAGAATAAGGTTACATATAACAATAATTAATGATATGTTAATGTAGCAAGTTATTAAAATGATAGTTTTTATGCTAAAAAGAGGTTTTGTGAGTACAAAAGGATGAAAAAATCCGACATTTACATCGTACTTTTTATTAATAGAGCTAGGCTCATAACATTAATTAATTAATTAATTATTATCATTGGGGGGCATTTACGTTTTCTTCCTGATTTTGTAAATTTTTTCTGGTTGTTTTTTTCTTGTAAGAATTAAATTTCCTAGGGCTTTTCTAGGAAAAAAAAAAGAAATCAAAACTATAATTGAATTTATATCAGAAATTACGAATCTTCTTTAAATATAACTTCAAAATTAATTTCCTAACAAATTCTTTATTTTTATGAATATATTTTACCCATAAAAAATATCAATTCCTAGTCAAAATAAGTCTATGTGTCCTGGTTTATTTAGCAATGAATTATTTGTAATAAACCATCTCATAAAAAACTTAAACTGGACATTCATAAAGAGATTGGGGTAATGTTTGTACTTCAAATAAATTCTGGTCATAGAATTTCAAGACAAATTGTGTGATTTCCAGGACATTTGCACATTTTTGACCATTTTTTTGACTTTATACAGGATTGGAAAATGTAAAAAAAGCGGAATAGATCATATTGGAAATACGATGTAATAACGGATCTTTTTATATTTTTGTTCTCACAAAACCTCTTTTTAACTCAAAAACTATAGTAATATAGTTATATTACCTATATTTAAATCACTTTGTAGGACACAAAACCAATCGCTTTTTAGTCAACATGAAATAAAAAAATGATATTGTAATGTAAAGTAAAAAATGACAACGTTATATTTAAACTATTAATGTTAAATATTTTTTAAATTAGTATGCAATACAAAGTTAATCATTATTGTCTTATATCTAAAACGTAAGAATATTTCTCATTAAGACTAGTCGACTTTAAAACATATATAAAATTTATTTATTTGTTGATGTAGTGAGTGATGAATTACAATTTACAATCACGATTGCCGTGTGGCAATGTATTCATAATATTCTAAAGCTATAGAAAAAAAAAGAAGAAGAAGACTTTTTTCGATACCCTTATGTTTTTGCTCATTTTCCCATGTTTTGAAAATGGAAAGTAAGAATCACTGAAGAAAAAATTTGTTTCAAGTTGATTATAGAGGTTTTCGATAATATTTTCTGAAAAACGGTGTTTTCTCTCTTGAAGCACATTGTGAGGAAATAAAGTTTGACTCAATTAGTTCCTTCCTTTCAATGTTTTATTTGCCAGTATATTATGGAATAATAAAGGATGACTCTCATTCTACTACAATAATTCATCAATTTTTGCTTTAATTGTATTACCTTTGAGCCAAGTTTTTCTGTTTCTAGCTTGCCCTAGCATTTCTCTTCCTCCTACGTCTATTTTTTTTTTTAAAATGGGATCTTTCAATGTTGAATAAAATACGATTCTAATTATATCTTATAAATCAATTTTATCATCAACGGGTATTTTTATTTTATTTTGTATTCATCAATCATCAGCGTATTTTCCTTCACAACTTACCCACTTTTTAAGAAAAGGAGTTAACGTGCAATTTCGATTCTTGAAGACATAATTTTCATCTTTTTTTACCTCTCTGGTGCGTCTTAGCCTGCACTGTGGTAGCTTGTGCTATTCTCGCCTGAGCCACATTCTTCCACTTCAGGGATTAACCGGCTCACACCTCCCCACCTCCTTACTTCATCGTCCATCGAAGACGTATATAGATGCACCTTTTCTCTTTCTAATTTCTGGTGCGTCTTAGCCTGCACCGTGGTAGCTTGTGCTGTTCTCGCCTGAGCCACATTCTTCCACTTCAGGGATTAACCGGCTCACACCTCCCCACCTCCTTACTTCATCGTCCATCGAAGACGTATATAGATGCACCTTTTCTCTTTCTAATTTCTGGTGCGTCTTAGCCTGCACCGTGGTAGCTTGTGCTGTTCTCGCCTGAGCCACATTCTTCCACTTCAGGGATTAACCGGCCTACACCTCGAGACCTCCTTCCTTCTTCCAAGACGAATATAGACGCACCTTTTCTTTTTCTAATTTGATTAACCGGCTCACACCTCCCCACCTCCTTACTTCATCGTCCATCGAAGACGTATTCATATAGACACACTTTTTCTCTTTCTAATTTCTTGTATTATATTCATCGATATTTTGTGAAGAAAATCATTCTTTAAAGATGAGTCATGTTCATTTATCTCTGTACATCTTACAAATTTCCGTAATGGGAAATAAATCTTATTTCTCCCAAATGCTCAATCTGTCTAAATAAAATTGCATGACATTTGTTTAAAGCTTGTTATCTCGACCCAAAATTTTAATTATATCAATAGCGAAATGATTTATTTTCATTTGAATACTTTAGAAAAAAGAATTAGTCGTTTAAACTCCCTTATTAATTGATAAATTATCATTTATCAATAATCTTTGTTCTGCCCTCTTCCTTCTAATTTATGGCCTAGTCAATACATACAATAAACAATATAAACAATTTATAACTTCTTCCAATTTAGTCCTTGCTAAGATTTTTCTTTCTTTCTTCTTGTGCTATTTTATATGCTTAATTTTTTCCCTTCTTATTATTATTACTTTTTTAGATGAAAAATACAAGCAATATACAAGCAATGCCATATTATTGTACATTAAGAAATTCAAAGAACAAAGGGAACTCCAAAACACCCAATAATTAATTAATGAAGGAGAATAAATATGTAATATTCTATGTAGAAATATATTTCATAGCCAATAATGAGGTAGGGGGTGGGAAGACGACTTTAGGAGCCGGTTCCTATTTTGAGGTATTAACAAACAAGCCCTGCGAACAGTAGCTTCCATCCTCCCCCATCCAGCTCCGCTAGGACGGCGAAGCTACGGTCCCTCTACTTTTTTTTTTTCATTGTTTTGATGACGTCCTCTCCCCGCAGCACTTACACAAATAAAAGAAACACCAAGGAGAGTCAGGCGGTTTTGGCTGGTTAGGAAGCACCCAGAGGAAGGAAAAAAAGAGGAGTTGAAATTTCATAGGACGTTTCCAACATTTATATATACATACGTATATTAATATTTCATTGGAGACAATGATCCACAAAAACATTCATATGTACTTTTATTTAGGAAAATTTTATTATTCTGGAAACCTTCAAATGGGCAAAAATGCTATTACATGGTGTTATTGTCTCGTATATTGTACTTAATATTTTATATTTAGAGATGCTCACGAGACAACTTTTTGTAAGTAGGTTACATGTCAAGCCTTGAATCTTTAGGCTCAAGTCAAGTTATATATCCCTGATAGGACTACAAGTCAAGTTGCGAGTCTTTAACAAAAAGTTCAGATTGAGTAAAATCCAATTTAAATACTAGGAGTAGTAAAAATGAAATATCGAACTGTTGTAAGCACTGTTTTGATTGCCCAGGAGCAATATAAAGTATAAAGCCTTCAATTTCATGGAAAAAAAATAATGAATTTCTTTTCACTACATCTATTATTTTATTTCCGATAAGAATACAAGTAAAATATCAAATCGTTGTGGGTGATAACATTAGGCAACACCATTTTTGTGCCCAGGGTTTAATAGATAGTTTATATTTGCTTGCTTATGGATACGGTGTAACAAATCTTAAAGAAAAGTAAATAATTATCGTAATGACCATTGATGGATGGGAAATTAATTAGTTGATTTTAAATAAGAATGTTTTCATAATATAAATCAAGAAGAGAAATATAAGAACAAGGTTACATATAACAACTAAATATATGTTAATGTTGGAAGTTATTCCAATGGCATTTATAAAGTTCTTCATTTTTTAAATAAGTTATAGTTTCGCCAAAAATTTAAAATGAGTATTTTTCATTAAAAAGAGGTTTGATGAACATAAACAGTAAAAGATCCGAAAACTACATTCTACTTTTTATTAATAGAGCCAAGTTCAATACATTAATTAATTAATTAATTATCATTATCATTGGGAGCATTTACGTTTTCTTCCTAATTTTGTAAATTATTCCTATTTTTTTTCCTGTAAGAATTAAATTTCCAGGGCTCTTCCAGGACTTTTCATGAAAAAAAATTCAAAACTATAATTGAACTTTTATTATAAATTACGAATCTTCTTTAAATATAACTTCAAAATTAATTTCCTGACAAATTCTTCATTTTTATTAATATATTTTAATCATAAGAAATATTATTTTTAGCAAACCATTCCATAAAAAAATTAGAAACGACAATTAGAAAAGAATATATAATCGTAATATATAATGTTTGCCTTTCAAATAAATTATGGTAATATAATTTCAAGACCAAATGTGTGATTTCCTGGACATTTGTCCATTTTTGACCATTTTTTTTGACTTTATACAGGGTTGAAAAAACCCATTGAATCAATAATTAAGACATTTATTTATGTTTACTTGACCAAATTCATCTCTTCCTTTCAATGTTTTATTTGCCTGTATGGAAGGAAATCAATTAGTTGCTGAAAGTGTCCCTCAATTCAAAAATGTCAAATTCCCTTCGAATATTACAAGAGTACAATAATTCTATTACATTAATTCATTATTTTTAATTTGATTGAAATTTGAACTACTCGCTCGACCTTTGATGTTACATTTCCTACGTTTCAGAATAATTGAAAATAATATATGACCATAATTCTATTTTATAAATAAATCAATTTTGTCATCAACGGGTATTTTGACTTTATTTTATATTCATCAATCATCTCATCAACGTATTTTCCTTTACAACTTCTGACTTAGCTTCGTCCCCTACTTTTTAAGAAAAGGAGTTAACGTGCGTCTTAGCCTGCACCGTGGTAGCTTGTGCTATTCTCGCCTGAGCCACATTCTTCCACTTCAGGGATTAACCGGCTCACACCTCCCCACCTCCTTACTTCATCGTCCATCGAAGACGTATTCATATAGACACACTTTTTCTCTTTCTAATTTCTTGTATTATATTCAACGATATTCTGTGAAGAGAATTATTTTATTTATCAATGACGATTAATTATCATTTATCTCTACAGCATAAAAATTTACTTCATTGAAAATAGATTTTATTCCTCTTAAATGCTCAATCTGTGTAAATAAAACTAGATGCATCGTTTCTATGTCCTATGTATTCAGAATTGTAACTCCGAATGAAAATTATTGAAATTATTGCTGAAGACATTGTTGCCCAATTAAAACAGAGAGCAAAGGCAGAGCTAAATGACATATATAATTTTAAATATATCTACTTCTGGACCTTCAGAGTGTAACACGTCGAGCTTTTTTGTTCACTCGCAACCTCGACTGACAAAAGGGGAAAAGAAAAATTTAGAAAAACATATGGTAGCTACCCTTCTCTATTTTTCTTGTTGCCCAACTTGTTAATATATACTTGTAGTATATTCAAATTCAAAAAAAGGGCGCGCAATCCTTGATTCAATATATTTTTTTATGCATGAAAATCAGAAATAATATTAATACCCATTTTGAGTTCATATTACGTAGGATCAGTTGCTTAAAATCAAAAGAGTCAAATGATGAAAATAATCAACTGAAGCTGGGAGAATAAAGTATAGTGTTTTTGTTTATCCCAAAAAGCTCGTCGTGTAAACTGTCAATTTGAAAATACAAACTTGGGCGTAAGATGACGTCATACAAACACTCTTTCACCCATCCCTTCAACTCAGAATAATATTGAAAACAAGGTTTAGGAGAGATGCCATTGAACCAAAAGATGTAGATATTACTCTAATAGAATAAGATTTTTTTCAATTTTTAAAATCGGTTCATAAGTTTTGAATTTATGGCAACTTTTGCTAAATTTTCAAAATTTGTCCAACTCTAATATTAGAGTTCCAAAAAGTTTATGAAATCAAAAGTCACAGAGCAATAATTGTTGAGTTCAGATCTGCCTTTAATTTAAAAATCAATTCGTTAGTAATTGCGATGGTGTTATTTTCATGCTTTACAACCAGTGGTTGTTAATTTATTAATAAGAATAGTAAGAAAGGAAAAAAATTATTAGATATTTAAGTCAAAAGTAATGGAAACAAAAGTTTCCCTAATATAGACAATCCTAATGAGCAACACTTATAATTAATTATAAGCTATACTTGTAAATCGTTCTTTGGTGAAACTTTGCACCTATCAATCAAGTTCATTTCAACTTGTACTCCTACTCCTATTTCTGGGAGATCATAATTTCATGAATCCTCCAATTCTTCATCTGAAGATAATTCAGCAGGAGCTTTTTTTTTGTAATGTATATAAGTGCTACCATCATTATATTTTTCACTTTCAGTCTTAGGGGATCGGCTGCGTCACATTTGCAAAAGAAGTGGAAGGACATCTCCTCAAAAGCTCTACAAAAAGAGCATTTTCTATCTGTTAATATTAGATTTATTAGTAAAAAGACTAAATGTTGTCAGACTGTATCTTAACCATTTCTGTTGTGAGGTAGTATATGGGCTCTTCATAATTTTTATCCGACAAGTTCTAATATAATCATTGTTTGTTCAATGCATTTTTTTCCAGTCTCTTCGTTATTAGTTTTGAAGCTTATAAGAATGTTTGTGAATAAAGTTCTGTTTCCAGCTTATAGATTTACTCATTTGAAGAAATTCATTTAGGGAGTGTGAGATTACTAAGCAATGTGGACTTACATGAAGAGACCATGTTCTCCAATATAAGGATTCACCATTAATGTTCGAAAAGAGTTCCGATGGGCCCATTGCCATTCTCATTTTAAACCAGTATCTTGTAACTTTATAGAAATTGTATTTTAGGGTTTTTGCCCAAAAGTCTTCGCTTAACCTAAGACGTTTTAGCCATGACAAGTTTAATGATTTCCACAGGACCTCCGTGTTTGTCAATTAGACACCCCAGTTTTTGATGGATGCGTGGAGTCGCACTCCTGAAATGTAAGGTCTCTCTGTATTTCATTGAATACTCGCCTCAGCTAATCAATTTGACTTCGTATTGAAGGTGAGAATGGGACGAATCTGAATAAGTGAATAGTTTTAAGAGGTATATTTGTATTCCAAACTCCAATCTTATCAAGTGGGTTGAGGTTGAATCTTTGAAATTGGGTTACTGGTGTTTTTCTGGGTATCTAAAATTTAGGTTTTACTATAACTCTATTAGAAATATTATTATTAGTAGTAGTAAATAAGCAATTTATTGGTTATTTAGTCTATTATACCCATTTTATATTTCCTCTTTGGTATCATCAATCAAAGAAATAGTTAATATACTTTTGTATTTATATAACTATTATTAATCAAAAGATTTTTTGAACGTATAATAATTGGATTGAAGGGGATCGACCTTAATTTTAACGTGGGAAGTTTGAATAAAAAGTTGTGGGTAATCAATTAATTCTTATCACGATGGTCAAATAAGAGGGTTTAGCTCAGACAATATCCATAATTTAAAATAAATACGTGTAGTTTAGAGCACAAAACTCCTTAAAGTGAATAAATTTTAGAATAAAAATAATATACACCATTTATTACAAAAAAATTGAATGAGAACTACAGAAATTGTAAATATATATTTATTATATTTGCCGAGTGCAATGTATTTATATTATTTTAAACCTATGCAAAAAAGAAGGACTTTATTTGATATTATTATGTTTTTTCACTTTTTCCCATGTTTTTGGATATCCAGAGTAAGAATATCAAAATAAAAAATTTGTTTAAAGTTTGGTAATATTTTCAGAAAAACAGTGTTGCCTCTCCTGAAGCAATAATATATTTTTGACTAGTAGCAATTCGCCAAGCAAGTAGAATGGCCATAAAAAAATATTATTATAATCTTAATAAATAAAATTTGACCAAATTAATTAATTCCTTTCAATGTTTAATTTGACAGTATGAATAATATTTACAATTGCTGAGGATGTCCCTTTGCTCATAACTGGTATAATTCAAAAATATCAAATTCCCTTCAAATAATAAAACATGGCTTTAATTCTATTACGATAATTCATCATTTTTGCATTAATTGTATTATATTGACATATGAAATTATTGCTCAACCTTTAATGTTGAATTTCCTTCGTTTCCAGGTTATCACTTATCGATCTAAATTATTGTTGTTGTTTTTTTTAAATCATATCAATATATTTTACTCTTTTTACTATTTGTAACTTAGCATCTCAGCCAGGTTTTTCTGTTTCTAACTTTTGCTGGCGTTTTCTTCCCTCCTACGTCTATTTTTTTTTTAAAATGGGATCTTTGAAGTACAATAGCTAAAAATAAAAATAAAACCTCACGGCCTCCTTACTTCTTCGCATATATATATATAGGCACACATTTTCTCTTTCTAATTTCTTGTATTATTTTATTTATTATTAATTATTATATATTTCTTTTCATTAAATACATATTTTTTCATTTTTTTCTACTCGTATTCGTTTAACATATTATTACTTAATGATTAATTTTAAGATATCCTAATATGTTAATTTTAGAAAAAAAAATTATAAACTGATGCTATCATTTCATTTTTATTCATAATTATCACCAATTTATATATTTACGTGTGGTTGAACTGTGGACACACTAATGCACTACAAGTAATTGTTGATTCTGGCTTTAAAATAATTGCCTGATTCGACTTACTCTTGAACTGCAAATATTATAATTGATGTTTCAATGAGGCTATTTGAATATTCCTGTACATAAAAGGATTGGAATCGATAACTAATTTCAAAGGACAGATTCATCAATTTAAGCAAAAACTTAAATACCTTTTATGAGCATTTTTATTAGAAAACCCTTAAAAGAAGTTTAAATTGGATTTTTAAGTTGAAAATATGCAGCGAGTATATTTTTATTGGCTTCGAAACAATTTTGGAGGATATAAAATATGACTACATAATGGAATGATTGTTTGAAATACCCACGTGGCTTTGTTATTATAAAACAACAACGACAAAATACAATTGATGTATAATTGTACAAACGTCAAATTAAATTGCCAACAAGAATTTTTCATCAAAAATGATGCCATTTACCACAATGGGTTACGTGACTGAAGCTTGTGCCCCTCCAGATGTAATAAAACTTATTAGTTATTGGTTATTCCGTATAATAATATTACGCCATTGATGAACTGTCTATTTGAAAATAAATACTTTGTTTACAAGTATTTTGGCATAATATGACGTCATACAAACACTCTTTTACCCATCCCTTCAACTCTGAATAATATTGAAAACAAAGTTTTAGAAAGATGTCATTGAACCAAAAGTTGTAGATATTACTTTAATAAAATAAGATTTTTTTTCAATTTTTAAAATCGGTCCATAAGTTTTGAATTTATTACAACTTTTGCTAAATTTTCAAAATTTGTCAAACTCTTTTAAGAGTTAATTTTTTTTTTATGAAATCAAAAATAATGAAACAATAATTTTTGAGTTTAGATATGCTTTTAATTTTAAAATCGATAGGTTGTTTCCTAAGTAATGATATAGCGATGATATTTTACAATCAGTGGTTGTTAATTTACTAGAAAGAATAGTAATTTCCTTTTTAAAGCTGAAAAATGAGACAAAACCAAACTTTACTTGATACACTTTACAATTTACTATTTGATGAGACAGAGGACAGTTGTAAAAGTCCCTTTTTTCAAACTAACTATGAGTTTACATCATAACTATGTATTAAAAAAATATATCTGATTTTAAGATGTGAAAAACTTTTTGTAATGTTTATATAATGTGACTTTTTGATTGTTTTGGCTCTAACTTATACAATTAATGTTACTAATTTTTTACTTTTAGTTGATGACGTGATGAAATAAGAATAATAATAATAAATTAATTAATTAATAAATATGATTCGTTCTTAGTTTGAACAGGGTTTCTATGAACCCGTCTCATAATTTATTGACTTATTTATTTACTTTTTACTTATGACTCATAACAATAATTATGAGTGACACATTTGTTGTATCTGAGATTAAATATATAATAAGTCTAAAATAGTCAATGGAGATATTCCAGGATGAAGGGAAAATGCAAAGGGGTGTTGTTTGCGAGTGATGTTAAGGTGAAGATCAATTACGTTAGAAAGAGGAGAATGGAGCTTACATTTTAATTTACAGAGATATATAGTGTTAAGGGATTCATTCTTGCCTAGAGCTGTATATTGGATATATGATGATAGAGAAAATCTTAGAGAGTATGAAGAGCTGGACAGGTCTATTTAAAGACACTCCGTGTTGAGTCTAGCACTCAAACGAATGACTAAAATGAGGACAATTTAAGTGTATTGAGGAAGGAACAAAGAACAGCGATGCCTTCAGTTCAACAGTCGAATATATTCTGCACGTTATGAGAGACTCTTCAGTCTTTTCACCAAAGGTGACATCTTTCACAATAAACGTGTAGAGCGTTTAATGTGAAGGAGAGTAAGACAATCTCGAAACTTGTGCCGAATAGGATTGAGCGAACCCTGGCCCCTAATCATAATCAGTATGAGAGCCAGTATGAATAGCCTGATTCGATTTGCTCTTCAACTATTCATATTATAATTTATGTTTCAATGAGGGATTTTCGTTCTCTACTTTATTTATCAAATCTGAAGAGGCATCATCACTTTGGTCTCCCATTCTTCTCCTCCATAGCATTTATTCGTTTTAAAATTATATTCTTTTCCTGAGTGGCTAAAAAACGTTGAAAAGGGTCAATTCTTTGCCAAGAGGAACAATTTTACTATTTAAGTGCTTGATTTCATTTTATGTGAATCATCAGTAGATAAACTTTTGATGATGAATGCTATGAGACCCCTGTTTTGACTTATCGTAAATGAGTTGAAGGATGTGTAAAAAGTAGAAAAAAAGTCTCAAATACACTCAATGGACTTCATGATGCAAAATCTCAAGAGAAACATGGACAGTAATGTGTTTTGTAATACAGTAGATAAAGCCTTGATGACGAATGTGATGGCATCTACTAGTATATGTAAAATTAAATTCAATTATATTATTCATAAATAAAAATTGTGCTTTGTTTTTCAGATAATATGGGAGATAATCACATAGTACAGCCTCCATTAAGTGAGAAGATCAACTGAAATGAGCAAGGAAAATTCTTTTTCTTAAAAATAATCTGCAGCAGTACTGCTTTTCATTAAAATGTCTTTCAAGAGATAATTAAAACATTGAATGTATATATTATATTTTTCTTTTAAATAAAACTAAAAGTCTTGTGAATGGAAGGCTTTTAATTCATATTTATTATGTTTTATGTTAAAAAAATGATTAAGAATCCTCCGAACTCGTTCTTTTTTAGGGTTCATTATATCTTTGAATTAATTTTTAAAAACACCCTCCTTGGCCATCCTCCAGGATAATTCAGAGACAACAATCTTCCCATCACTGACGAGTTATTCCAACAGCCGCTTTTTATCGGCAAATGGGAGGGCTTGTGTTTTCTAAAATAAAGAAAGAGAGTTAAATTTATTTTAATTGATTGCTATTGAGCAAGTACCAAACACATTTGTGAGAACAAGGTGCCATGTTGATTATTTAATATCACGAATGGTTTCAATTGAGTGGTTTACAAGTATTGAGAAGACTTATAATGTTATAATTAAAAATAACCACTAATTTTAATGTTTTTTTCTTCTTTCCATGTGTGAATCTTCATACACTTGAATATATTTTTGATATTTCTTTTTATAAAGTACATATTTTTTTAATTTTCCCCACTCATATTCGTATAACATTTTATTACCTAGATTCCTTAATGATTAATCATAAGATACTATAATATGTTAATTTTAGGACTGAGGAAATTAGGAACAACAATATTTGACTGCTCCCTAATAATTATATCAAATATATTCATGAAAATAAAAAGCGTACCCCCACTTAAGTAAAAACGAAGGAGGCAAAACACTTAAAAAATAAGATAATACAGATTGTCAATTTTTTGTGGCCCCAGCTAAAATAAAATCACTTTTTTATACTGTTTTCCTCGAATTCGTACAGGCAAATTAAATAGGTCTTTTTTTTAAGTCTAACCATCGACAAGTATTTTAAGCAAGAGGCTTTTTTAATTAGTATTACCGCTAATTTTTATTTTAATATCTTTGATTTATTTGACTTTTGTACAAATATGGGGTGCAAAACTGAATATGTAAAAATATTGAACGTGCGTGACAATTATTGACAGTACCATTTGTGATAAGAACCATAGAAATAAAGTTGCACACGAAACATTTATCCCTCCACAAAAACTATTTATGATAGAAAAATGTTCCTTAAATAGTGCAATTTGTCCATCCAAGATTTTATTTTCAAGAAAAAACTTGACACATTTTACTTAGAAAATTTCAAACAACATAATCGCGCAATTCAAAAGTATTAGCTTAGCTAAGAGTTGTTAGACTTTATATGCATATCTCCATTTGACAAAAAATATCAATGACGCTATTCTTTCAGCAGAAAGACAATAAGATAAAGTATACAAGATACTTTTGTAGGAGAGGTAAAAAATTTAAGGAATTAATAGAATTATACCAACATAAACAAATGAATTACTTAACGTATATGGGAAAAGTCGATCAACAAGAAGATCATCAAATAAAATAAATACTGTGAAGATGCTTACTAGTCATAATGGAGTAATTATTAAGTTACGTGAAAATTAGTTTACTAAGGACTAGTAAATAAGAAAAAAGGTATTGTCATCTATATTTTTGATAACTGTCGTCTTCCTACACAACGGTGATTATAAAAAAGCTCTTCAACGTTCGATGTAATGTCTAATTTGCTCGTTGCAGCATTTGAGTTGGTCATCAATGTACGACATTTCAATAGTTGTTTTTATTGATGAGGGCTATCAGCAAAACTGTTATTCCACCAACAATTTTTTGTGGAATTACAAATGCATTGAAGTGTTCGATTAGGTGCCACATATGAAGTTTTATATGACATTGTACATTCATCCCAAACCTGGAAATTCACTATTGAAAAATACTGCTTCTCCTGTCCCCTTGCATGTCTTTCATTGTTAAATTTAAACGAAGTTTAAAAACTGCATGAATAGCCCATATTAGTCCTTATTTCTTTCTCCTCTAAAATATTGCGATAATGTACCTCCGTAGGTGCCAACTCAGTCATACCATAGGTCGAAAGACCGAATGCTTTCATCGAATGGAAGGCTTTGTACTCATTCCAATCATTGATATGATGTACTTTGGCGTGATGGACGAGTAACACATAATTCGGAAAGTTCGAAATGCACAGAGGGCACATTTTGCCATTAAAATTAAAGGCAGAGAAAGCCACTGGGCGATCATATTTGCTGAATGAGTTGTTGACTTGACTCATCATTTTTTAAATTAAAGGAGAATACGCAAAGAAATATAAAAATGTTAAATATTGTTGGAAAAATAAAAGAAATTACTTTCTCTTATTTAGCTTAATAAATAATCTTAATGATTAAAAGAGTGGATAAGATTTTTTTTTAATTACGTATGGATAAAGGACATATAATATTACTAAAAAAATGAACTCGATGTTCTTCTGACAAATAACGCTATTAAAAAATTTAATAGGCACTATGCACAAGGCAACAAAAAAATACCATAAAAGCAATAAAATGATAATATAGAAAATATATGGAGAGTACACCTAAATCAAAACGAATTAAGAAATTATTAAACAGAAATAAGTGAATAAAACGTCTGATTGTTTTAGTTATTGTCTTCCCGAAAACAATAAGGAAAAAGAAGAACGTGGACTTTGTATAAAATAATAATAAAGGAGGAGAAGAAACACTAGTGATAATATTAAGAATGACGGGCCGGGCCTGTGCTTAATGAAATATATATACCAAAGAGAGTAAATTATCACTAAAAAAATAATTAATATCAACAGAAACCAAACCTTGAACTACTTTTAAGTAAAATAAATGAGCGAGCACTCAGTCACAATCAGAAATATAAATAATGCAATGAATAAAATCAACAAAAGCAGTAAAAGAATAATTATACACAAGAAAGGCTCAAAATAATGGTAAATACGATAAATAAAATCCAATTAGAGCAATTTCTTGGTTGAAAAGTTGACTCAAGTCCTCAAGTGACTATTGCTCTAATGCATTGCAAATACAACAACGTGAAGGTGTTGATGAAAAATATGAGGTTAAGTTGAACCAAAAATATGCTTTGATAGATTTAGACGAAAAAGACCAAGACACGTGGGGCTTGAATAAAATCCAACCAAAGATGATTCACTCGATGAAATAATATGAAAATAGTATAAACACTAATTTTCAATTAAACTCCTTTTTTTTAAAATATATAATATAGAAAATAATTCTAAGTTGGAAAAATTTTCAAGTGAAAAAAAACTTATCACAAAATAATAATAATGTGTGGAGCAAAAAAAAAAATACGTCTGCACTGAGCAATGATCGGATCCTATGACGGTTCTTGAACTACACGGAATTGTATATTAAATATGAATAGTTGAGTAAAAAGGGTATCAAAGTAAGAATTTTTCTCTTTCACTAGTCGGAGTATCGCCAAATTTATCTTTGTTTCTTGTGAGCAAATACTAATTGGTAACGAAATGAATATATTCGGTTAAAATTCCCAATTATTCGACAAAAAGACCGTCTCTGCCATGGTAGAGCAAAGTAGCACCACTTTAGTCTCCACTAATCTGAAGTACGGAACGTTTACTGCGATCGTTACGCCTGCAGAAAGTAATATTTTCTACGTTAGATAGTTTTATTTCACTAAATTGAAAATAAATCTATGGTAATACCTTTCCTGTCTTGAGGAACCCCTTTTTACAGGACAGCAAACTCATGGAGAACAATAGTTCAATCAATCCACATGCTACTCAAGTTATAATTCAGAGATTGTGCATCGTTGTAGCATCTGTCCCATTTAAGATAAATCTTTATCTAAAACATGAGTGATAATATTTTATGAAAAAGACATGATTGATTCCTTAAATTAAGAATATTATGATTGTATAATGCCTCTTTCACGCTAGAATCTGAGTCCAAAGAGAATTATTAAAATGATGTTATTCACGGAACCGGAGTATAAATAAAGTCATTACATAAAAATATACAAGAATTAAATATATGAAGAACATGCCGTCATATAAAATCAGTAGTGTCATGGAATAAACATAAATGATAACTCAGAATAATGATAAAAATAAGACACTTAGATGCGGATTCTAACTACCAATTCCATTCGGTCGATTGAAACCGGTCCGTGCAATACCCCAAATCCAACTTAAAAAAACAACAATGTCTTGACTAAATTTTGAAGAGACTGAGGTAAGTCTCCTTAATGAAGTAAATATTGAATTTTTGTTTCTTTGATGATAAAATACTGCCTAACGAAAAATCCTTCTACGTTTGAAATGCAAGAGTGGTCACAAAAAGATGGCTATATATATGAAATATAAAAAACATATATTATCACATGAATAATTTCATCAAGTAAAATATAATTACTTGTGTTTTCTTCATTGGAGTCTTTCATGTATGTAAATAAAATATTAACTATTGCCCTCAGAAAATCTTCTATCTTTTCCATGCAATGACTGCCAACTTTCAAAATATGTATACCCATTGAAATAATTGTTTTTCGCTGCAGTGAAGCCAACTTAGCTTAGACACAGATAGAAAAATATCTTATAAAAGGTATATATATGATAACTATATAATAGGTTATAAAATTTACCTACATATGTATATGAGTCAACACTGAATTACAATTTGTATTTTTAGACTGTAGAGCATAATTTGAGTCTGAGTATTGCGGAATTTAAATTTGCTGTTATGATTAAAAATATGTAATCATAAATAATTAAATTGACTGCAAATAAGAATGATAGAGTTGACTTCTTGAGCCGAATCACATTCATGAGAATTTTAGTCTATGAATGAGAACAATACATAACACGCAAAATAATAGTTTTTGGAATAAAAAGGGGGACGTATGAAGGTGTGAACCCCAAACACGACGGTTTGACAAGGCCAAGACCTTTCATAACTTTATTTTATTCCTTTGTCTCACTCTCCATATCCAAATCTCCGAATGGAAGGGCCAATAGAAAACAAATTGTCAGATAATCAAATAAACTTGGATACAAAACAAGGAATGAATTAAGGAGCTCACTTCCTTCACTCACAAAGTGGAATGAGGAAGACCCAGGAAAAAATAATTTGAATTGAATTTGAGTCTATTAAGAAATCTCTATAAAGAGAGCATCTGAAGATAAAGTCTTGAATAGCTCAATTTCCATTCAGGAGAAAGGGATCCGAAGAGCTTGACAGCCTGTTAATGACTGATGATTTTTTCAAAAATTGAATATTTAATTAGATTTTTTTTCATTTTCTACAAATTATAATTTTTAATTTTCTGATTTGTTATAATTCATATATATTACAAACTTGACTATGTCGTGGTTTAAGAAGACCTATTTATAGATATGTACTATTGTGATAAAATACATTACCTACAATGAACATAGATACCTCCAACTAATATCTTACTTCTTAATTCGATATCATGAAGAAGCTTTATGGAAAATCTAAATATATAATGAAGTTTTTTCCATTCGACTTCTAGCAGGGTTCTTTTATGGGTATATATTCTCGTGTTTGCATTCCAATGCATGAATATTGAGAGAAGTTTCAATATTTTTTTTTTGTACGCATCTTAAAATAAGTAATTTACTGAGAGTTTTGACATTTTTACGGTTATATAGGATCCGTCAAAATGTAAAAAGATAACAATGACTAACAAAAATTGGTTGAATTGATTATATACACTTGATTATATATGTATAATTTTAGGATGCTGAATCTAGACCTACGTTGTTGTTTTTTTGCAATTCTTTATTTGTTGTATATTTGAATTTTTATATCTAATTCAACCGTAATTTTCATCTTGAAAGAAAGAAATAGTTTTTTTTTTAAAATGATATTTATAGGTAGAGGGAAGGAGTGCACAAATTTGAGAGCTCAGTTTGTCTTTCAGAGGTTGAAAATTGTATGTATCTATCTTGAATTCCAATAGAATGGAATTAATGGACTAACTTTGTACTTACATCTCGACATAAGGAATCCAAAATAGATGGACAATAAGTAATTACTTATATAAAATCATAATGAAAATAAATTGAATTTGTTTTTCTATTTAAATCATGTATTGTTCTATTTGACCTTATGTTTTCATAAATATTCAAATTATAACATGTCTGTAAAGACTTTTAGATAATTACTCCAATAGAAACCAAATATAGTAAGTATTAGTTTATTAATAAAGAGTACTATAGCATATTATGTTATCTAAATCAAGTGTTTATTTGAAAAATATAAGTATATACATGGTACAGAAAATTAGAACATATATATATATATATATATATATATATACATCAATTAGTCATGTACTATCACATGTCGTAATGGCACTTGATTAGTGCCTCAACTTCGATTTTATTAAATAAAAGTTGGTTATAGTATATACATTATACAAGTTCTTTTATTGAATAAGTCCAACTGAATAGAATATCAAAATGCATATAATAGGCACTTTCTATGAACAATTCGCTTAATAAACCAACAACAACAAATATCAAATCCAATTTTCCTCATATTTACACACTAAATGAAATCTAAATAAGACAGATGAAATGCTAGATAACAAGGGATCGAAATAGTGGGTCCTCATAACATTGAAGAGCCGAGCATTTTTTCATCATGAATACCATTAAAGGAAATTTATCAGAAAAGGTTGAATAATTATCTCAAATTTCAATTTGTCTTATTTTAAGTGAAAAATGGATATTTATGATCCGATTTTCTGACTAGAAAACATAACTTTTGAAATGAAAACTCCTTTTTTCTATGTTAATTGTGAGAAACATAATTAATAACAATATTTTTTTTCCGTTAAGACACAATCTGATTAAAAATTGTTGCTATAACCGCAATTTCTCAAATATCTATTGATACAAATCTTATTATACCAATATTTATATGAATATCTACTTCAATATAACAGTATATATATATATATTTGGTATATAAATGAAAAAATCTTAACATAAAATAAAAGAAATGAAATGTTTAGACATTTTGTTAAAATGTGGAAAATATAGAACTTCATCAAATCTACTTCATGAAAAGAAATACTTATGCTTACACAATAAATAAGGATTTTAAAAAAAATATATAAGGGGTTAAATAATAGCAATAGAAAAAATATACAATATAAGCTTTTACAAAACTAGAAAAAGCACAAGTAGACATCTTAGCATGGGAAATATACAAACATAAGAAAAATAAAACTTTTCAGTCAAAGACAAAGTAATGTACCCAACTAAAATATTTGTAACAATTTCAGATAAAATGATTCAGTGTCGCCATACAAGGAGATGTGCAAAATATCCTTTGATTAATTAATTAATTATCACCCCTATAATTTACTTATTATACACAAAATATTTATCATAAGTATTTTTTGGAATAGTGGAAAAATATACTAATTAAATTTGCACCATAGGGGACTTTTATTATTATGTGAACAAGTTCACGAATGATAGTATGACAATAATAAAAGATTCAACAATAAAAATAGTAGGAAACTGCAATTATTAGGTGAAATCTATAATTTATATTGTATAATAAAGAAATACATAAATACTTATCATTATTTAAAATTATCAAAACAACTTGAAGGAGTCATTTTAAGTTAATTTTCTAAGAAAAAAATAACTTAAACTTTAGAGACAGTGACATTTGTTATGTGATGAGAGACAAGTTTAGGGATTCTAGTAGTCTGCACATCAGGTTCATGATGATTTACTACGTCTCATCTTTGCTCCAATGCTACTTCAATCCTGGATATGCAGAAGCTATGTGCATGGCTTCTGTAACGGATTGTATCTTATCCTGTGAGACTCACTCTTGCTGCTCTTTTGGATGACTTGAAAAGAGCGCAAGAGGTACACGAGTACGATTGTCAAATAAGATGGTTTACCGTGGAGTAATGTATTTATAATATTCTTAAGCTATACAAAAAAAAAGAAGAAGACTTTGTTCGATATTATTATGCTTTGCACATTTTACCATACTTTGGATATGCAAAGTAAGAATATCCGAAGAAAAAATTTGTTTATAGAGGTTTTCGATTATATTTTCTCTCTTGAAGCAATTGTATACAATTGACTTGTAGCCATTTCCAAAACAAGTGTTATTAAAAGATATTTTATACAAATTGTGAGGAAATGACGTTTTATTCAATTAATTCCTTCCTTTCAATGTTTTATTTGCCAGTATGGAAAGTAATCAATTAGTTGCTGAAGGTGTCCCTTTGTTCATATCTGGAATAATGCTAAAATATCAAATTCCCTTCGAGTAATACAGGAGTACTATACATAATTCTATTACATTAATTCATCAATTTTTCGTTCAAACATTGATGATAAATTTCCTACGTTTCCTTATCGATCTAGAATCTAACTTATTTATCTTTTTTTTTAAAAAAAATCCCTTCCGTATTAATCTTCTCTTTATACAATTTTAGTTAAGTATTTCTGCTTCGTTTTTTTTTCTCCTACGTCTACTCTTTTTTTTAAAATAAGATCTATCAATGTACTCAATGGCTTGACATTTGACGATAATTTAAAATAATGTATGACCATAATTCTATTTAATAAATTAATCAATTTTGTCATCAACGGGTATTTTTACTTTATTTTATATTCATCAATCATCAACGTATTTTCCTTTATAACTTTTATTTTCAACGATCTATTTTTGTGAAGAGAATTATTTATCAAAGACGATTAATTTTCATTTATCTCTGTACAACTTACAAATTTCCGTCATTTCTTTTAAATGCTCAATCTGTGTAAATAAATTGACATTCATCGTTTTTATGTCCTATGTTTAAAGCTTGTTAACCTGATCCAAAATTTAAATTATACCTATACCAGAAGGATTTATTTTCATTTGAATACTTAAGAAAATTATATAATGAATAATCGTACAACCTTTTCTTATAAACTCCCACAAATTTCTGGTTTACTCAATACAGCCAAGTTTTCTTTTTCTTTTGTTGTCATTATCTGATTAATAAACAATTTTTTACCCCCAATTTTCTCCATACTAAGACTTATTTTTTTCTTCTTGTACTATTTTATATGCTATCTTATTGATGTTTTGTTATCATTTTTATTATATTTAGGGCTTTTTTATATCTATGCTTTGTTGTAAGCTAATGATCTTTTTCTAGGAAAGTAATTTTAAACTAAAATGTGTAGTTTAAAATCTCTATAACATTTAACTTTTCTATATTAATAAAAAACAAGTATAAATAAGACTTTGCACATCTAATAATTGATATTGCTATTGAGTCATTAAGGACCTAAGGAATATTTCTTGTAGTTAAAGGCCACAAACTACATACCAAATGACTTTTTCACATAAAGTAAAATCATATCTACTCAATATGCATAAGACTATCAATGCCGAATAAATTTATTACCACTATTTCATATTTCAGATGAATATAATCATTACATTATCTGTTAAGTAATTGAAACAGTATTAGCAATGAATAATGTAACAACTTTTGTATACATTTAAATCTGATATTCGACATTGAGTAGATTTTATTTTTAGGATATAACCTACATATTTCATGGGACTTTTGTCTCGTATTCAATTAATTAAATATATAAAGATAACTATAATATTAACGGATCTTGCCTAAATGTATATACACTATTTTCAGATGTATTGAAATCCAAGACAACTTTAAATATTTAAAAAACCAACAGGGACATTAGCTGCATCTAGTTCATATTTAATATAAATAGTTATATTCCATTTACCGAATGTGATATGTCTATAATCAATAAGTTATGTCATTTGAGGAGTAGAATGCCTGTTTTCTTTAGTTTTGAGACAAAATATTCATCATATACTGTAGTGTAAGAACAAAAATACAGTTCTAGATTAAATGACTTCTCAGTTCTCAAAAAAATAACAAAAACATCAGTCGGACAGCAGTAGATGCAAGAAGCAGTGTCAGACAAATAGATCTTTAGCTTTAAAGTAAAAACACATTGAAACACAAGGTGCTACAGTAGGCTTACTTGCCCAAATAAAAGCTAGCTTGAATAAAATAACTTTTGTAAAATTAATGTAATTATTATTTTATGGTGATAACTATATATTTATATATCCTTTTTTACAATGGATATTATGATTTATAAATACATAAAGATGATTATTTTTAATAAAGATTTATTTGTAATGTTTTTTTATTTCATAATCAGGAATTTTGTTAAATACTGGACCATTATTTGAGTACCTAATTACAGTGTTACCTATAACTGAACAAACAAATTTTAGTTTTACTGTAACGCACTAGAGAACGTTTTTGTACAAAAATGTATTCGTTTTTGCGCCAACATCTTAGTTCATGAATTTTTATTTGCATAAGTCCGTGTATACCGGACATTACTGCTGTCAAAATGTCACATTAGCCATTAACAGAGAATGTAGAAATGAGTGCATCCGGCGTGCAAAAATAAAGTTTAATGGCATGAAAAAGGATACAACAGCTCACTTGAGACACATTTTGGTCTTTACAAAATAATATTGACCTGAGTGTTCGGCAGTACTTTGAATCAGAACTGTGCCTCTGAATAAAAAACCTTGTGAAACTATATAGACAAAATCTCTAAATTAAAAAATACTTTTTATAATGACAAAAAGAGGACCTAAAATTGGAATTTACATTAAATGCACTAGCGGATCATTATTTTTTTAATGCACAATATGAGTATTTGTTTATGAAAATTCCATGGTGCAAAAACTGAATTGGCATGGGAGAGGAACAATTAGGTGGAACTAGATTACGAAACTGCTGGAACTTCAAAATAAACACGGCCTTCCTTTGGGGAAAATGTTGACAGTATCCAATTTCATTAAGAAAAAACGAAAGTCACATTGCAATACATGCAATAGACACGAACAGTGTTGGTCGTGTCCTAAAATGATGTCAATGAATTCTCGGGTTTCAAACAAGTGATACTCTCGCTACGTTATTATATCATTAATGAAGGAAAACTTTCATTTTGCTAATAGCATTTTCAATGGGATGAAATTGACACTTTCGATGGGGTAAATAGGTCCTATTTGTATATTGGCGATATCGAATCTGTGAGATCACGCAATGTGTGGAGTTATAATTCTACATGCACACATTTCAGAAGTGTATTTTGATTTGTTTTAATTCATGTAAGGAAAATTATTGTAGGAAGTTCTTCAGCAAACTGTGTTGCTTTGATGAAAATGCCGTGTTAAATGTATCGTACAATGCATCATCTACTTTGAATTATTCAAAAAACTTATTTAAAGGAAGAAAAATCAGATGAAAACAACAAAACTGAACTAAAACACTTGAGAATATGTGACTTTTCTATATTTATCTATAATTAAACATTAGACTACTTATTTTTTGATGTTAGTTTTATTGTGGAGTTAAGAAACTCGTGTATTCAACAAAATACAATTTTCAAGATAATTAAGTCAATAAAAATGAGTATTTAAATATGTTATTTTCGGGAACATCCACAGACACTCCATTGACGAGTCTCCTTTTAATTAATTTTTTTATTTCAAGTCTTTACTGTTAAATATGAATATTCACTGCAAAATATTGGTGCAACAGCACCAGTAGTTAAATTATTTTGTTATAGCTCTATGGTCCGATCTCCAGGCAATAATGTGGCTGCTATGTCAGATGATATAACATCTACGGGAATTTTTAATTGCAATCGTGTCTTTTATAAGCTACTTTTATTACTACTTTTTTCTAGTTAATAATTTCAAATTTATTAATTTATTTTATCTATATATTATTTATACTTATAATTCAATATATATTTACTAATATATATTTTAAATATATTGTCATAGTGCTTTGGGTTGCTTATAAGTTCAGTTATTGTTCAACCTTATGTAATAATCCTGGAAGAAGAGGATAATGCGTCAATCCCTAGAGGCTTGAACTTTGGAATAATCCCTGAAACTATAGTTAAATTGATATTAACAAACTTATTTACAATGAATGTAAGATCTTGCTTAATATTTGCATATGCTTTATCCGAGAATGCCAACATTTGAAGAATATATATAAAGAGATCTTCAAACAGAAAAGCAAGTTTTCAAAATGGTTTATTGATTTAGGATGTCCAAAGAAACCAATCATGAAAAAAACATAGGGTATCATGTTCAAAATTGATTGTTACGAAGTATCTTTGTATTGTGAATTCAAGCCTTTTGAAGGATTTCAGAGTATAATTTATAGAAAAACCCATGTTCGTCCAATGTTAGAATCCTTTTACAAGATTACCCTAGCATATACAGGATGTCGTATGTAAATTCAAAAGATACTATGATTACTGCAAATTTCTTACAAATGAAGAAATAGTTTGAATAGTAGGATCTAAATTGAATAAGATTGGAATCATTGCATCGAGGAAACAGATTGAACCAAATTCGTTTTGAAGAATGTAAAGTGTATTGGAGAAACAGAATATAATGACTGTCAAGTAAATATTGGTGTATTGCATGGGGACATCAACCTCCAGTTGCAAAGATTAATACTCTCGATCTCAATTAACCTTTCGGTAATTAAAAAATGAACAAGAAATTATTGTTAGCATATACATTTCTCATTTTATTATGGTCAACATCTAGATACAGTGAGATATGTAGGATAAATACTAATAATAACCAAATGACACAAGGATAAATATTTATGAATAATTGTTTTTCCAAATATGAAAAAATATACTATGATTTCAGTAGAACTGGCTTCCGTACTTTCTGATTCCTCAAAAAATTGATCTCTATTCCGAGATGATATTACTCAATTATCAAGAGAACAGATTGTATATTAATATGTTATACAATGAAATGTTGTAGATTTTAATAAGTAAAGTAATAATAAAAAGTGTAGAAGCTAATTCCATTCATTGAACCCTTAATGAAGATATCCTCTCAAATTAGTCCATGGCGATGACAATGTTACACAATTTCTTAAGATATAGATGTTGTAGAACAGTATATGGTGATCGTGTGGTTGGTGTTCATAAGAATTATTCAAGTCAACAAACGCAAATGATTCTTTGGCTTCATTATCATGTAGGACTTTCCAAGTGTATAGTATAGTAGGACTATAATTTAGATCGAGAAACCAATTAACTTAAGTGAGTTTCAATTACTATTAAGAAACTTCAGTACAGTCCCTGTATATACTTCCAAATTCAAATAATGCGTTGTTACATAAGAATACAAAACAAATAAGCTAAATATATAGAATATTTTTCTGGATAATATTCTGTGCATTTGACTCAAAACTCTTCCAGTTCTGAATCGGAATGAAGTAGGTTCCATCTTGTAGTACAGTATTTATAAAAGCTTTATCTGGGGATAATTGACTCTTTTCAAAGTAATTTGTTCCTAATCTGCAGCATGGTTGGAACTTAACACTAAAATGAACCATTCTTCAATAGTTACAATAATATTTACTCTTATCATTTATATCACTATAAACTTTTTTAACTTTTAATCTTATCATTTTCTTTTTTTATAACAGTCCTGTTTTGTCTTTTAACAAGTGTGGGCTCTTAAGAGTCGTCATCGTTCAGAGTCAGAGTCGTTCTTCAGGTCCTTCATTTTAAGTGTTTTCGAGATTCAGAAAAGTGATAATTGTTAATAACATTATAACGTTTGGGTTACTTATTATTTATTTCTTATAACTCATATAGTGACATTTTCCAAATTTCGATTTTATTATTAGCACAGGCCCGGCCCGTTATTCTTTTAATATCATTATCATTTATCAATTATCAGTATCACAAATATTTTTCCCGAAATCAAACGTGCGAACCCCCCCCCCCCTCTCTCTTTCATTCCCTTTCATTGAATACTTTATATAAGAGAACGACTTCTTTCTTCCTTTTTTTATTGTTTTCGGGAAGACAATAACAATAACAATCTCTTTGTTTTATAAATCATTTAGAGTTCTTTTACACTTATTTATTTATTCTTCCTTTTTGAAACAAAAAGTTTTTTAATAAGTACTCTCTGATTCATAGTAATGGTTATAAAATATAAACCACTTGTCAGAATACTAATTATCTCATTTAATTACATATTGATTACGGATTTTTAAGTTATACATACTTGGTTCTTATTTACTTTTAAGTTATCAAAAGTCATCCCACTTTTTATAAGTATAATTTTTAATTATTCCTATAATTCTTCAAGTATTGAATATATTCTCATTCCATCAATTTTTTAAAAGCATCTTAACTCTTTTTTAACTATGATATCCGAGATTAATAACTTTTTTGCGAGTATGACCGCCCAGTGGCTTTTTCGGCCTTTAATTTTAATGGGAAAAAATGCCCATTGTGCATTACAGACCACGTTAATAAGTTATTAACGTGTCTATATAATATAGTCTATATTATATAGACACTTTGTCTAAGACACACCTTTTCTCTTTCTAATTTCTTGTATTATTTTCAATGATATTTTGTGAAGAGAATTATTTTTTTTTCTAACACTAAAAAATATTTTTGATATTTCTTTTTATAAAGTACATATTTTTTCACTTTTTTCCACTCGTATTCTTTTAACATTTTATTACTTAATCATTAATTATAAGATATCGGAATATGTTAATTTTAGGGAAAAAGAATTATAAACTGAGGCTATCATTTATTTCATCTTTATTCATAGTTATTATCAATTTATATATTTACGTCTGGTTGAACTGTAGACACATACATTTTCTAATGCAACACAATTAATTGTTGATTCTGGTTTTTAAATAATAGCCTGACCCAAATTTACTCTTCACCTGCACATATGTTACTTATGAATTATGATTGATGTTTCAATGAGGGGTTTTCGTTCTCTAGTTTATTTATCAATTCTGAAGAGTCATTATCACATTGGAATGAGAAGAGGAGCCCCCGTCTCCCATTCTTCTCCTCCAAAGCGTTTTACTTTTCGATTTAAAATAATATTTTTGTCCCGAGTGGCTAAAAACGGTTGAAAAGGGTCAATTTTTTGCCAAGAGGAACGATTTGACTATGTAAGTCCTTGATTTCCTATAAATCTTTAATGACGAAATGAGTTGAAGGATGTGTAAAAAGTAGAGGATAGTCTCAACTACACTCAATGGACTATATGATGATGCAAAATATCAGGAGAAACATGGACAGTGATGAGTTTTGTAATTCAGTAGTTATAGCCTTGCTGACGAATGTGATGAGATCTACTAGTATAAGTAATATTAAATTCAATTAAATTATATCATTCATTATTAAATAAAAATTGTGCTTTGTTTTGTTTTTCAGATATTATGGAAGATTATCACTTAGTACAGAAGATTAATTGCAATGAGCAAGAAAAATCCCGTTTCTTATGAATATTCCACAGTAGTACTGTTTTTCATTAAAATGTCTTTCAAGAGATAATTTTAAACATTGAAAGTATATATTATATTTCTCTTTAAATAAAACTTAGTCTTCTGAATTTGTATTTTCTATTCATATTTATTTTGTTTTGGTTTAATCTGTTCTATGTTTAAAATGAATAAGGACAATCCGAACTCATTCATTTTACGGTTGATTATAAGGCCCTTATATCTCTGAATGAATTTTAACAAACATAGAATTCTACATGGTGTCCCTCCAGGAGGCTTCAATGACAACAATCTTCCCATCAGCCGCTTTTTATTGGCAAATGGTAGGGCTTGTATCTTCTAAAATAAAGAAAAAGAGTTAAATTTATATCAATTGATTGCTATGAATCAAATATTAACCACAGTTGCGTAAGCAAAGGTGCCATATTGATCATTATCAGTTGTTGTCTGTAACATAAGTAAAATTATAATACAAATCTTCGACAAAATGAATTATTACTTACTTCAGGTTGATAAGAAGCTGAATTTCTCATAACAAAATCCTATCAAAAAATGATTAATTATAATTATTATTAATTGATTAAAATTATTAGGTGATTCTAATTAACTTTTGTAATAAATAGTATTTACAATTTTACTCAAGAATTCTTAAATCAATTTCTTGATTTCTATTCACTCGTAGTAAGTGTTTCGAGCCCTTTGGAAAGGTGATAGGTGATTCTAGCACGGATCGTTTGATACTTACGGATCTCAACCAAGTTATTCATGTCTTGCAGAGGTTCCCTACTTCATATCCTAAAGACGTTCTGACTATTTCTTCTCAAGGTTAACACCAAAATGTGTAGTGTTCGACCAAGTAAATACAGCTCCGGTTGCTCTTAAGAAAGACAATCCGAGTTGTTTCTTTCAGTCAACCCTTACACAGAGCAAAGGCCGAGCTAAATGATATGTAATTCTAAATATATCTACTCCTGGGCTTTTTGAGTCTCTCCTAGTATTATATGGTTTAATATATTCTTCAATAATGCCAAGCATTTCCTCCAGGGAAAGACTTTTCTAGGTCTTGTGAGCTTACTACTCACAGTAAATAGGTGAACTGAGTGAAAGAGAAAGTTATTTTGTAGTTGCATGACGTAATATAATAGGATTTATATTATAAAACTATTACGCCATTGCAATGAGCTGTCTATTTAAAAATAAATACTTTGTTGATGAATATTTGGGCGTAAGATGACATCATACAAACACTCTTTTACCCTGCAACTCTGGATACTATTGAAAACACAGTTTTAGAAAGGTGAAATTGAACCAAAAGTTGTAGATATTACTTTAATAAAATAAGATTTTTTTCAATTTTTAAAATCGGTTCATAAGTGAAAAATTTAAAGGAAGATCCTAGGTTAGTGAAATGACGTCTAAATGAATTTGGGGCAGAAGCCTTGAGTAAACTAAACATTATAGAACACGTTCAAGGTCCTAATCACGAGATACATATTAAAGATTTATTCAAGGAACGTAATTGAAGACAATTCTGATACTTTTAATTTCATCACTAATAAAACCAAGACACTTGTTTCCTTCAATGTCCAACTCAACATTGAGTTAGTCAGTCCATTTCATGTTCTATATTGAAAAATCCGATCCTTCAGTCTACGGCATTTGAAAGTAAAGAATATTTCCAGCCTCCCTCATGTCATGTTAATACTCTTGAATCACTCAAAAGTAAATGTCTGCATGTGATTCAGAGGAACAAGGGATACGTGTAACTGAAGAAAATGTCGACAAGTTCTTTCAATGCATAATTATTCCTATCGTCAACTGTGAAGCCTTGAGGATGCCCAATACGATGAAGGGGATGAGGGATTCGATGATCATCAGATGGAACTCGGACTCCAACAAAATTGGAGATCGACAATGGCCAAAATGAAATTATCTGCACATCAGGCTCATGATGATTTTCGCCGTCTCATCGTTGATCTTATGACTCTTGCTGCTCTTTGGGGTGCCTTGAGAAGAGTCCATCCTCATGGAAGAGGCACCTGCTCTTGGTGCCTCTTCTGTGCAATGAACTCTTTGTTATATTCACAATGCTCTAGGGTTTAATTTTCCACTTTGATCGAAGCTCTTGATTGGAAGCTAATGCTCGAGCTCGGCATCACATCCATCCCATCCGACTCCCACTCTTGGCAGTCACGAAGAGCGAAGCAATGAGACGTCCTTGGGTCCAAGCCAGAGCTGCGCCATTTCAAGTCACTTCAGAAGTAGTGAAAATAGAACATTGTTTTGATGACGTCACAGCACTTATACAAATAAAAGAAACACCAAGGAGAGTCAGGCGGTTTTGGCTGGTTAGGAAGTACCCAGAGGAAGGAAAAAAAGAGGATTTGAAATTTCATAGGACATTTCTAAGATTATATAGACATACGTATATTAATATTTCATTGGAGACAATGATCCACAAAAACATTCATATGTACTTTTATTTAGGAAAATTTTATTATTCTGGAAACCTTCAAATGGGCAAAAATGCTATTACATGGTGTTATTGTCTCGTATATTGTACTTAATATTTTATATTTAGAGATGCTCACGAGACAATTTTTTGTAAGTAGGTTACATGTCAAGCCTTGAGTCTTGTATAAAGCCTTCAATTTAATGGGAAAAAAATAATGAATTTCTTTTCACTACATCTATTATTTTATTTCCGATAAGAATACAAGTAAAATATCAAATCGTTGTGGGTGATAAGTGATACCATTAGGCAACACCATTTTTGTGCCCAGGGTTTAATAGATAGTTTATATTTTCTTGCTTATGGATAGAGTGTAACAAATCTTAAAGAAAAATAAATAATTATCTTAATGACCATCGATGGATGGGAAATTAATTAGTTGATTTTAAATAAGAATGTTTTCATAATATAAACCAAGAAGACAAATAGAATAAGGTTACATATAACAATTAATTATATGATAATGTTGGAAGTTATTCAAATGGCATTTATAAAGTTCTTCATTTTTTAAATAAATGAAAGTTTTGCCAAAAATTTAAAATGAGTATTTTTCATTAAAAAGAGGTTTGGTGAGTACATAAACAGGAAAAGATCCGAAAACTACATTCTACTTTTTATTAACAGAGCCAAGTTCAATACATTAATTAATTAATTATCATTATCATTGGGAGCATTTACGTTTTCTTCCTAATTTTGTAAATTATTCCTATTTTTTTTTCCTGTAAGAATTAAATTTCCAGGGCTCTTCCAGGACTTTTCATGAAAAAAAATTCAAAACTATAATTGAACTTTTATTGTAAATTACGAATCTTCTTTAAATATAACTTCAAAATTAATTTCCTGACAAATTCTTTATTTTTATTAATATATTTTAATCATAAGAAATATTATTTTTAGCAAACCATTCCATAGAAAAATTAGAAACGACAATTAGGAAAGAATAAATAATCGTAAAATGTTTGCCTTTCAAATAAATTCTGGTAATAGAATTTCAAGACCAAATGTGTAATTTCCTGGACATTTGTCCATTTTTGACCATTTTTTTGACTTTATACAGGGTTGAAAAATGTAAAAATGGACATTTCTTCATTGATAAAAATAAAGTCTATAATAAATAATATTAAAAATACGATGTAATTTTCTTTGTGAGTACAAAGCCTCTTTTTAACTCAAAAACTATCGGATTTTATATATTTCAATGACTTTCTTTGTAGGACATAAAACCAATCGTTCATGTATATTAATAGTCATTGATTTTTTTTTAGTCAACATGAAATAAAAAAATGACATCCTTCTTTTTGAATTATTGATGATAAATATTTTTAAGAACCCATTGAATCAATAATTAAGACATTTATTTATGTTTACCAAATTCCTTCCTTCCTTACAATATTTTTATTTTCCTGTATGGAAGGAAATCAATTAGTTGCTGAAGGTGTCCTTCAATTCAAAAATGTCAAATTCCCTTCGAATATTACAAGAGTACAATAATTCTATTATATTAATTCATCAATTTTTGCATTAATTAATCATTTGATATTTTATTGAAATTTGAACTAATCGTTCGACCTTTGATGTTAGATTTCCTACGTTTCACAATAATTAAAAATAATATATGACCATAATTCTATTTTATAAATAAATCAATTTTGTCATCAACGGGTATTTTGTCTTTATTTTATATTCATCAATCATCTCATCAACGTATTTTCCCTTACAACTTCTGACTCAGCTTCGTCCCCTACTTTTTAAGAAAAGGAGTTAACGTGCAATTTCATTTCTTGAAGGAATATTTTTTTAGCCTGCACCGTGGTAGCTTGATTAACCGGCTCACACCTCCCCACCTCCTTACTTCATCATCGAAGACGTATTCATATAGACACACTTTTTCTCTTTCTAATTTCTTGTATTATATTCAACGATATTATGTGAAGAGAATTATTTGTCAATGACGATTAATTATTATTTATCTCTGTACATCTAACAAATTTCCGTAATGGAAAATAAATTTTATTTCTCTTAAATGCTCAATCTGTGTAAATAAATGTATATGCCTCTTTTCAATGTCCTATGTCATCTCGACCTAAGATTTAAATTCTGTATATACCTAAATGATTTATTTTCATTTGAATACCTAATAAAATTATTAATCAATAATCGCGCAACCTTTTCTTATAAACACCCTTACCAATTGATAATAATTTTGTTTCCAATCTTTGTTTTGCCCTCTTCCTACAAATTTCTGACCTAGTTTTTTTTTCTTTTCTTGTCATTATCAGAATAATAACAATTTCTTACCCCCATTTTTCTTCTTGCTAAGTTTCCAAAATATTGTTTGAGATACTGCAATTTGGGGAGAACGGAATTGACTGTAACAAACTATATGTACAAATCACAAAAACTGCAACTTTAGCAATTTTCATTGCACTACATTTAAGCTCTGGGAGATAAGTTTACAGATCAGTAAACAAAATCTACGCAATGTCGAATATCAGATATAAATAAATATAAATTAATTTGGCTCTGCTGTTCAACAAAAGACAAAATTTTAAACACATTTTGATGTATACATTTTTTTGTTATTTCAATTTCATAGATTCTGTTATTTATGAGAAAAAGAAATTCAATGCAAAATATGTTTTGTTTAGTTTTTCACTGTTATTTCTAAATATACATAATATGTTTGTGTTTAATTAATATTCTTGTACTCCGTCTCTGTTATTCATGAACCATCAATGACTGATGGGTAAGGTATGGCTTTAATCAAATTTTCAACCTCACAGGCAAAGCATGAATTCCTTAAATAAGGACTATATCTACTCCAATCAACTCATTTGATCAAAAACATATTTAAAAATTGCCTTAGGTCTTGTTCCTCTATGTACATTGTTGTAGTCTACATAGGTCACTACTAACAAAGAATGGATATATATACTGTTCCTTCAAAAAAAAAATATCTGTTTTTCAAAAAAATTTAGGATTTTTAAATGTTTTTGTATAGACAGTCCATTTGGAGTCTAAAATTAATAAAATAATAAATATTTTTAGTTGAAATAACTACTGATGATGCTTAAGCATTAGGTATGTATCATTGTTTAAAAAAACCAAAGGGTCAAAATTAAATTTTGCATTCTAAACATGAATGATAACCTCTTCATGGGTAGTTAATTTTTCTTTGTGTAATAAATCTATTTTTGACATAAACAATGTTGGCATAATTTTGAAACTTGGTTTAAAAATGTATATATTGTGGTATAAATTATGTTCTAAAGTATTCGTATACAAACAAAAAATTCAAAACTTGACAGCTCTTTAATATAAACGTATTTGTCATTACATTTTGATAACATTGAATTCTCACTTTTTACATTCCAAGCAAAATCATAATTAACCTAGGTGAATAAGTAAAAATAAAAACAATGTGACAATGTAAAATAAAACAATGTGACTCCCTGGCTTATGATCTTGAAAGCATTTACTTCCTGATTTTGAAAATTCTTACTGGAAGCCATCAATCATCATTCACAGTTCCACTAACTTTTACACCATTTATATGTCTTCCCTTTTGCTTTCCATTGAAAAGTTATTCAGATGTGTTATTTTTCATATTAATTAAAATTATGAACATATTGTCATATTTCTATATTCTATATTTCATAATTATATTTCTCCAAATTATATTAAATAGTTAATATTTTTTTAAAGAAGTGGTTTTCGAAAGAAGTTCTTTTTTTTATTTATTTCAGATATATAATTTGTATTTCATTTACTATATTTGTTTATATTTAGTGTTACAAATGAAAAAAACATTAAGCTCAAAAGAGATTAATCAATTTTCCTGTATTTTCAGCATTCAATAAGAATTTTAATCAAATATGAAAAGAGGTACAGAAATGTTCATAGCTTTTTATAAAATTTCAAGATATTTATCCACAATAAGTTTGTATACTTTTGTGAAGCCACTTGCTTCGTTATCTTAAAACTTAAGTTTTAATTGATGTTATCAGATGAAAAATCATTATTTAGTAAAAAAGATCCTGTGGCCACAAAAAAAAAATATTGTGGTAAATTTTTTATTTTTTTGTTTTTGAGCATAAAAAAATCATGATCACAGCATTAAAACTTGTGAAATTGTAAGTAAAAAGTAAGAGTTGTGAGAAATAATAAAGTTATTAAAATGAAGAATTGTAAAATAAACTTTTGTTCATTTTTTAAATAAATAAGTAGTTCAATTGTTTCATTTAGTACATTAATTACTATCAATGAGTAAATTTTATATACATTCAATATATATTTCATAGGAGACAGTGATCCACTAATACTAATACTCATATGTACTTTTATCGAAGAAAATTTTATTATGCTGGAAACCTTAAAATAGGCAAAAATGATATTACATAGTGTTATTATTGTCTTATATATTATACTTTGTTTCTTTTTTTTTTTTTTTTTTTTTTTTGTCATTACTACTTTTTTATATGTGATAAATGTATGTAGATGAAAAATACAAGCAATGCCATATTATTGTACACCAGGGGATCCACTTTGATGCAGTCCAAGAAAAGATGTTTCGTGGTCTCAAGGCCTTGAGCACAAAACCTGGAGTTCCTCTCCTCTTTTCTCTCACTTTATTTGTTAACGAAGAGGGATGAAGTTTCCAAGAACGTCTCCATCGGGGTACATCCTAAACGGACTAAGTGATCTGGGTGATCTTCCAAAAAGCTGTTTTGGTGCACTCTTTGAATTTTGGAAAGTGGTAAGGTATTGAGGGCATGCTGGGGGATCCATGACCTCCTCCCATGACTGTCTTATATATTACCAATAAATAAAAATTGTACTTTGTTTTCTTTTTCAGATACCAAAAGTATAATATACTAAAAATTCCAATCCCTGGAAGATAATCACATAGTACAGCCTCCATTAAGTGAGAAGATCAACTGAAATGAGCAAGGAAAATTCTTTTTCTTAAAAATAATCTGCAGCAGTACTGCTTTTCATTAAAATGTCTTTCAAGAGATAATTAAAACATTGAATGTATATATTATATTTCTCTTTTAAATAAAACTAAAAGTCTTGTGAATGGAAGGCTTTTAATTCATATTTATTATGTTTTATGTTAAAAAATGAATAAGAATCCTCCGAACTCGTTCTTTTTTAGGGTTCATTATATCTTTGAATCAATTTTTAAAAACAACCTCCTTGGCCTTGAAAGTCGGTCATCTTGGAGAAGGCTCAATAAAAATAAAAAGCCTCACTCTTCAAAATATTCTTTCTTTACTGACATAGTTATTTTTAGTAATACCTATATGGCTGCCTTGGCTTTAAAAGATCGTTCAGTCTCCAAAATCCCCACCTATAAAGAAAAAGATAAACATCCAGGAGAAAAGTAACCATCATCAAATGGAAGCAACATGAAGGTATCTAAAGTTCTTGTTGTGATCATTTAAACAAGTGGGGAAACGTTGGGCAACTTCATTTTACATGTTGTTCTTCGTGACTCATTCTGGGTAGTTTATTTTGCATTTTAAATGATCCAAGTTATAATTAATATTCCATGATATAGATATATGCATATTTATGTTTCCACGAGACGTCATTAATGAATGTGTCCATATAGAAACGACAAATCTTTATCGTGAATAAAAATCTCTTTCTCTTAAATAATTCTTAGACCCTAATAATATGAAATAAAATTATGTCATTATACATTTATATAATGTAGCCAAAAAATTAACCCTTTTTTACTTTTGCTATAATCAAATATCTCCTTTTTTATTGCTGAAGACGTTGTTGCCCAATTAAAACAGAAAGCAAAGGCAGAGCTAAATTGGCACTTTTCATTTTCATCATTTGTATGATAATATGAACGTTTGATGGTGGTAGGTGTCATGCTAATTTGAAATTTGGAAATCCTTCAAATTTGAAGTGGTGAATAGATTCAGGTAATTTTTTTGAATGTGCTAAGCATTTTTTGAATGTTGAAATTAATAAAAAACCATGCATATTGGCACTTTTCATTTTCATCATTTGTATGATAATATGAACGTTTGATGGTGGTAGGTGTCATGCTAATTTGAAATTTGCAAATCCTTCAAATTTCTCATCATTGTAAATAATGTTTTTATTTAATGTTAGTAAGTGTAATTTTGATCATTGATAGTGAATATGTTTTACAATAAAGGAAACATCTTATCTATTAAGGCCTCTATTTCTTTCTTATCTATTTTCAAAACTAATCTTGGTCGAATTATATAGTGATTCACGCTCTGTAATACTCGATTCCAGACTCAAAGCATGTGGATTTCAAATCGTCTCTTCTTTTTTGCTCCTATTAAAAAGGGTAGAGGGTTGCAGTGAAGAAATTTGAGAGCTCAGTGTATCTTTCAAAACTTGAAAATTGTATGTACTCATCTTGAAATCCAACAGAAAGAATTCAAATTATAGCATGTATGTACAGATTTTCAGATAATTACCCCAACAGAAACCAAATAGAGTAAATATTAATTTATTATTAAAGAGTACCATAGGATATTATTATCTTATCTAAATGAAGTATTTATTTTAAAAATATATTAATAATATAATATAATACATACAATAAGGACTTTCTATGAACAATTCGTTTAATAAACCACCAACAACAACAAATATCAAATCCAATTTTCCTCATATTTACATACTAAATAAAATCTAATTTTATGAACGATCCATTTATTTTGCTATTGGTCTGGATCCCTCAAAATTTTGGTTTTGTCAAGGATCATGGGCCCCTTAATCTCGGGTATGAAACTTGACTTGAACTTTTACAAAATGACTCGTGAGTAGCTTTGTCTAATGGAGTTAATCTCTTCCAAATGGATAGGAGAGTTAATAATCATCATCGATTTCTAACCATGAGTTGGCGATAGATTGATTTTCTTTGTTATCTCCTAATTTCCTTTTTTACGTCGTGGTGTGTATTTAAAAAAAAAAGATTCATGAAAACATTAAAATATATATTATATAGTTTTTTCTACTTCATTATTTCTTAAGAGTCGTATACACATATTTTCATTCATTTGAAGTCTGTTCCTTGCCTCATTTTACTTCGTTTAAACTCCCTAATCATAATAATTATTTCTAATCATTTTTTTTTCTTACAGAGAGTTCAATATAATATGTATGTTTGTATATAGGTATATAAATAGTCGATAGATAAAACATGGTAGTAGTAACAAGGACACAAAGAGTGCCCCAAATCTTCAATATCATTCTCCCATGAAAATTAAATATCTTTTTTTTAACTAATTATAGATCCATTCCTAGCAAGACTCGTACATATACTTATAAAACCATATGTTATATAAACATATAAAGGTATTAAGAAATCTCAATATGGGGCAATACAAATCATATTAATTCACTCATTAAAATTAATGTTTCTCCCTCTTGATAAAGTCAATTAAATATGGGTATATCATCCTCATGAGAAGAGAAGAGCTTCCTTTATTGAATTCAATCACGCAGTCTATAACTGCTAATTGGGAGCTGTATACTTAAATATATTATATATAGATGAGATAAAGCAATCTAAATGCCGAATTTAATACAGGGTCTTGCAATAAAAATAGTGTAACTTTTGATTCTCTTGATGAATATTTTCATGAAATAGTAGATAACAAGGGATTAAAATAGTGGGTCCTCATATCGTAGGAGAACCAAGCATTTCCTCATCATTAATACCAAACTATCAAACTATGAATCACTTTTATATAACTGGAGTCAAATCTAATATAATGCTCCCAAGCTAATGAATCCATTTTTTAACATTGACAATAACTTTGCGATATAAATATAAATTAGTAGAATGATAATGCAAAGAGCCCATGAATAATGAGATAACGTGACAAATAAATGAAACCATGGAATGTATTGAGCTTGAATGTCAATTTTTCTGATCGGATAATTGATACATCATATAATCATGAAATGGAAGAGTCTTAAATCTCATTAATTTAAATTAACTTGTACATTGGAAGTGAGGATGAAACATTTAAATATCACGAATCTGAAATAGACGATACAAGCAGGCAACTCTGGAGAAATATAGCACATATGTGGATAGCTAATAATTTCCCGACATGATTTGGTTTGAGTTAGAATCCGGAGAGAGGATCTCAGTATCGTGAATCCGATATTAGAGGAATCCATGGGATTGATTGCATTATCGCACGGCAATGGTTATGTTCTAACCCTTCCCGAGCTGGAGTCAGAAGCATGGATATGAATCCCTGGACATATTTTCCCTTCACCCCTCGAAGGATGTTTCTCTTTCTATCTTATTTTCCCAAGTGGTCTATGCTTTATTCAAAATCATGGAATCCAATAACTAGAAGAGTGCCGAAACTTTTGTTTCGATACCTTTTGACTCAAATATCCAATGTTTTTTCTTTCTTACTTACTATTCTAATTAATAAATTAACAACCACTGGTTGTAAAATATGAAAACCGCTATTACTTAAGAAACAACCTATCGATTTTAAAGTTAAAAGGATATCTGCACTCGACAATTATTGTTCTATCATGTTTGAATTAATAAAAAAAATTTAACTCTAAAATTCGAGGTTAACCAATTTTGAAATTTTAGCAAAAGTAGCAATAAATCCAAAACTTATGAACCGATTTGAAAAATTGAAAAAAATTATATTTTATTAAAGTAATATCTACAACTTTTGGTTCAATGAAATCTCTCTTAAGCCTTATTTTCAATCCTATTTGGAGTTGAAGGGTAAAAAAGTGTTTGTATGACGTCATATTGCGCCCAAATGTACGTATTTGTTTTCAAATTGACAGTTCATCAATAGTGACGTAATAGTTTTTTAATATAAATCCAAACATATATTTCGTCATTCATCTGGAAAATAACTTTCTGTTTCACTCGGTTTACGTATTTATATTAGTACTGTGAGTAATAAACACCGAAGATCTAAAAAGATTGATCCCAGGAGGAAATACTTGGCATTATAGAAGAATATCTTAAATTATTTAATAATAAAAACACTCATATTATTTAGCTCGGCCTTTGCTTTGTGTGAGGATTGATGGAAAGAAACAATGAAATGTTACTTATAGTAGTACATCTTATCACATTCGTCATAAACCACAAAACAAAAACACATTACTTTTCATGTTTTCCTAGAGATTTTGCGTCATAAAGTCCACAGAGTGTAGTTGAGGCTTCCTTCTAAATTTTACACATCCCTCAACTCATTTACGAAAAGTATGAACGGAGATCTCATAACATTTATCATCAAAGATTGATCTACTGAGGATTCACACGGATTGAAAAAGGAAACCAAGCACTTTGTTCCTTCAGGATAAGAATTGACCCTTTTCAACGATTTGATGAATTGATCAGAATGTAAACTCAATATTATAACGAAGGGAATCTTTTTGTTGAAAGACTTTGTAAGTCCCGGTCTGGACTTATGATACTATTGAATTAACAGCCATTTTAACATCAGTTGCATCATTTTATGGGGAAGAAAGTGCATCATTGTTATGGATGGGGAGGGGATGATGTGTCTATAACTAGCTATTATTGATTAATCCTCTACACCTTAAAGGAAATGATACTATATGATTTACTGAGGAACTAGGTCTTAAAATATTTTAATAGCCGCGTTGATATGTTTAGTACCATTTTTGTTTCTCTCGTGTTTTTTTTATGATGTACAATGAAAGGTTTGATATAAAATAAAACAGTTGTACTTCGGTACTAATAAAAAAAAATCTTTGGAGAACAGAGAGAGTTTTGAATACTGGAATACTCTTGTCACTTTTGCTTTTTGTGTGAAATATTAATTTAGAATGGTTTTATTACAATTCTGTTCGTTCATGTTCCATAAAATAAGTGTATATCTTATCAATATAATTTGAGTAGACAATAAATTATCAGGTGTCTGATTGAAAAGTATAATTTTTTCTTATGCTCGTATATTACAATCATCCCTCCATAACACTTTTTTCAAAGTTTTCTATGCCGAGATGTCTACTTGTACTTTTTCTAGGTTCGTAAAAGCTTAAATGTTATATTTTTCTATTACTACTATTCAACCCCATATATAACTTTTTTTCTTCCTTATTTATTTTATAAGCATAAGTCAAAGTCAAAGTATTTCTTTTGATTAAGTAGGTGATGTTATGTATTTTCCACATTTTAACAAATGTATGATCATTTTACTTCATTTGATTTAATATAAGGATTTTTTTAATTTTATATATCAAGTATATATATATATTGTTATATTGAAGTAGATATTCATATAAATATTTGTATTACAAGATTTGTATGAATAGATCTTTTTGAAATTGCAATTTTAACACCAACTTTTAATCAGATTATGTCTTAACGAAAAAAAATATTGTTATTTATTATGATTCACACATCTAACATCGAAAGAAGGAATTTTCATTTCAAACTTGGATTTTCTGGTCAGAAAATTGGACCATAAATATCCATTTTCACTTAAAAGAAGACAAATAGTATAAAGTTACGTGTAATAATAATTATATGTTAATGTTGCATGTAATTAAAAAAACATTAATAAAGTTCTTACTTTTTAAAAAAAATTAATTAAGGTTTAGTCAAAAGTTTAAAATAACAGTTTTAAGCTAAAAGTAGGTATTGTAGGCTTAAATATTTTTTAAAAATTCGACAACTACATCGTACTTTTTAGGAATAGAGACAATCTCAATACATCAATTGATAATTATTATCATTAGGGGCATTCAAATTTTCTTCCTGATTTTGAATATTCTTCTCAATAGGTTTTTTCCCCCACTTTAGACCATTTTCCACACTTTTTTATGACTGAAAAATGTAAGAAAAAAAATCAGGGTTGCCCAGGACACGTAGAACTCTGACTAATTTAGTTTCCTTCGTTGATAAAAATGAAACGGAATAAATCATATTTTTTGTATTTCTTTTTGAAAATACGAAGTAATTAACGGATCTTTTCATATTTTTGTAATCACCAAACATCTTTTAACTCAAAAACTTGCAAAATTTATTAAAATAACCTTCTTGAATATCAGTTGCTAGGAGATTTAATGGTCACTCTTTTATTATTTAGTCAACATGAAATAAAAAAATGACATAATAATGCAAAGTAAAAAATGGCAACGTTATTATTGGTATTAAATATTTTTGAAAATCAAATTGAATCAATAATTACAAAGTGAGATATAAATCACTAAAGCCATCTATTGCAAGAATAATAGATTTCTTTTTACCAGACCTAATACATCATTAAGTTTCTAAAATTATTCATAGTATGTTAAAAAAATATAAAAAGGACAAACAAAAGTTTTTGAATAAACAAAGAAAAAAAATACAAAAAACATCCTGAATAAATTTTAAAAGAAAAATAATATTCTACGCCATTTATTACAAAAAAGTTGATGAGAACTACAAAAATGTCACTATTTATTACATTTGCCGTGAGCAATGTAAATCTTTATAATTTTCTAAATATATTTAAAAAAAAAATGAAAAGAGAGAGAGAGAGAGATTATGTTTCAAAATATTATGTTTATGAAATTTGATCCAATTAATTATTATCTTTCAATGTTCTATTTGCTAGTATGGATGAGATCAACAAACTGGTATAATTCAAAAATATCAAATTCCTTTCAAATAATAAAACATAACTTTAATTTTATTATATTAATTCATCAATTTTTGCTTTAATTGTATTGCATATATTTAAATTTGAAATAATCCCTCAATCTTTTCAGATAAATTTCCTTCGTTTTCTTATGCACCTAAATTGTAGTTATTTATCTTGATTTTTTTAAAAATAATTTCATAATATCTCCCTCTTAGTACTATTGACAATTTTTTTTCCAGCTTGCCCTGGCGTTTTCATTCCTCCTACGACTACTCTTTTTTTTATATGGGATCTTTCATTGCACCTTAATTAAAAATAAAATATGACCATAATTACATTTTATCAATTGTATCATCAACGAGTATTTTTACTTTATTTCATATTCATCAATCATCTTCATAAACGTTCTATTTTCATTTACAGCTCCTGACTAAGCTTCCTCCCCTATTTTTGGAAGAGTCCAATATTTAAGAAATGGAGTTAACGTGCAATTTCGATTCTTGAAGACATAATTTTCATCTTTTTTTACCTGTCTGGTGCGTCTTAGCCTGCACCGTCGTAGCTTGTGCTATTCTCGCCTGAGCCACATTCTTCCACTTCAAGGATTAACCGGCTCACACCTCCCCACCTCCTTCCTTCTTCCAAGACGCATATAGACGCACCTTTTCTTTTTCTAATTTGATTAACCGGCTCACACCTCCCCACCTCCTTACTTCATCGTCCATCGAAGACGTATTCATATAGACACACTTTTTCTCTTTCTAATTTCTTGTATTATATTCATCGATATTTTGTGAAGAAAATCATTCTTTAAAGATGAGTCATGTTCATTTATCTCTGTACATCTTACAAATTTCCGTAATGGAAAATAAATCTTATTTCTCCCAAATGCTCAATCTGTCTAAATAAAATTGCATGACATTTGTTTAAAGCTTGTTATCTCGACCCAAAATTTAAATCATATCAATAGCGAAATGATTTATTTTCATTTGAATACTTTAGAAAAAAGAATTAGTCGTTTAAACTCCCTTATTAATTGATAAATTATCATTTATCAATAATCTTTGTTCTGCCCTCTTCCTTCTAATTTCTGGCCTAGTCAATACATACAATAAACAATATAAACAATTTATAACTTCTTCCAATTTTGTCCTTGCTAAGATTTTTCTTTCTTTCTTCTTGTGCTATTTTATATGCTTAATTTTTTCCCTTCTTATTATTATTACTTTTTTAGATGAAAAATATAAGCAATATACAAGCAACGCCATATTATTGTACATTAAGGAATTCAAAGAACAAAGGGAACTCCAAAACACCCAATAATTAATTAATGAAGGAGAATTAATATGTAATATTCTATGTAGAAATATATTTCATAACAAATAATGAGGTAGGGGGTGGGAAGACGACTTTAGGAGCCGGTTCCTATTTTGAGGTATTAACAAACAAGCCCTGCGAACGGTAGCTTCCATCCTCCCCCATCCAGCTCCGCTAGGACGGCGAAGCTACGGTCCCTCTACTTTTTTTTTTCATTGTTTTGATGACGTCATACCAAAGCATTCCTTCCTCTCCCTGCAGCACTTACACAAATAAAAGAAACACCAAGGAGAGTCAGGCTGTTTTGGCGGTTTTGGCTGCTTAGGAAGCACCCAGAGGAAGGAAAAAAAGAGGAGTTGAAATTTCATAGGACATTTCCAAGATTATATATACATACGTATATATTTCATTGGAGACAATGATCCACAAAAACATTCATATGTACTTTTATTTAGGAAAATTTTATTATTCTGGAAACCTTCAAATGGGCAAAAATGCTATTACATGGTGTTATTGTCTCGTATATTGTACTGAATATTTTATATTTAGAGATGCTCACGAGACAATTTTTTGTAAGTAGGTTACATGTCAAGCCTTGAGTCTCTAGGCTCAAGTCAAGTTTTATATCCCTGATAGGACTACAAGTCAAGTTGCGAGTCTTTAACAAAAAGTTCAGATTGAGTAAAATCCAATTTAAATACTAGGAGTAGTGAAAATGAAATATCGAACTGTTGTAAGCACTGTTTTGATTGCCCAGGAGCTAAACGTTACAACTTGTATAAAGCCTTCAATTTCATGGAAAAAAAATAATGAATTTCTTTTCACTACATCTATTATTTTATTTCCGATAAGAATACAAGTAAAATATCAAATCGTTGTGGGTGATACCATTAGGTAACACCATTTTTGTGCCCAGGGTTTAATAGATAGTTTATTTTTTCTTGCTTATGGATAGAGTGTAACAAATCTTAAAGAAAAATAAATAATTATCTTAATGACCATTGATGGATGGGAAATTACTTAGTTGATTTTAAATAAGAATGTTTTCATTATATAAATCAAGAAGAGAAATAGAATAAGGTTACATACAGGGTTGAAAAATGTATAAATGGACGTTTTTTCATTGATAAAAATAAAGCAGAATAGATCATATTGAAAATACGATGTAATAACGGACCTTTTCATATTTTTGTACTCACAAAGCCTCTTTTTAACTCAAAAACTATCGGATTTTATATATTTCAATGACTTTCTTTGTAGGACATAAAACCAATCGTTCATGAATATTAATAGTCATTGATTTTTTTTTAGTCAACATGAAATAAAAAAATGATATTGTAATGTAAAGTTAAAAAATGACATCTTTATATTTAAATTATTGATGATAAATATTTTTAAGAACCCATTGAATCAATAATTAAGACATTTATTTATGTTTACTTGACCAAATTCATCTCTTCCTTTCAATGTTTTATTTGCCTGTATAGAAGGAAATCAATTAGTTGCTGAAAGTGTCCCTCAATTCAAAAATGTCAAATTCCCTTCGAATATTACAAGAGTACAATAATTCTATTATATTAATCTATTATTTTTAATTTGATTGAAATTTGAACTAATCGTTCGACCTTTGATGTTACATTTCCTACGTTTCAGAATAATTGAAAATAATATATGACCATAATTCTATTTTATAAATAAATCAATTTTGTCATCAACGGGTATTTTGTCTTTATTTTATATTCATGAATCATCTCATCAACGTATTTTCCTTTACAACTTCTGACTCAGCTTCGTCCCCTACTTTTTAAGAAAAGGAGTTAACGTGCGTCTTAGCCTGCACCGTGGTAGCTTGTGCTATTCTCGCCTGAGGCACATTCTTCCACTTCAGGGATTAACCGGCTCACACCTCCCCACCTCCTTACTTCATCGTCCATCCAAGACGTATATAGACACACTTTTTCTCTTTCTAATTTCTTGTATTATATTCAACGATATTCTGTGAAGAGAATTATTTATCAATGACGATTAATTATCATTTATCTCTACAGCATACAAATTTACTTCATGGAAAATAGATTTTATTCCTCTTAAACGCTCAATCTGTGTAAATAAATTTACATGCATCGTTTCTATGTCCTATGTATTCAGAATTGTCAGAATTGTAAATCTGAATGAAAATTATTGAAATTATTGCTGAAGACATTGTTGCCCAATTAAAACAGAGAGCAAAGGCAGAGCTAAATGACATATATAATTTTAAATATATCTACTCCTGGACCTTCAGAGTGTAACACGTCGAGCTTTTTTGTTCACTCGCAACCTCGACTGACAAAAGGAGAAAAGAAAAATTTAGAAAAACATATGGTAGCTACCCTTCTCTATTTTTCTTGTTGCCAACTTGTTAATATATACTTGTAGTATATTCAAATTCAAAAAAAGGGCGCGCAATCCTTGATTCAATATATTTTTTTATGCATCAAAATCAGAAATAATATTAATACCCATTTTGAGTTCATATTACGTAGGATCAGCTGCTTTAAATCAAAAGAGTCAAATGATGAAAATAATCAACTGAAGCTGGGAGAATACAGTATATAGTGTTTTTGTTTATCCCAAAAAGCTCGTCGTGGTAAACTGTCAATTTGAAAATACAAACTTGGGCGTAAGATGACGTCATACAAACACTCTTTCACCCATCCCTTCAACTCAGAATAATATTGAAAACAAGGTTTTAGAGAGATGCCATTGAACCAAAAGTTGTAGATATTACTCTAATAGAATAAGATTTTTTTCAATTTTTAAAATCGGTTCATAAGTTTTGAATGTCTACTGACACAGCGACAAGTAGGCTTGTTGACTTCTGTGAAAGCAGTTATAATCGGAAAGAGGAGGCAATTGTCGTCTTTCTTGACATAGAAGGGGCATTTGACAGGGTAAATTTTCATTGCATCATTGACGCTATGTACAAGTACAACATAGATGTCAGGATTATAAAATGGTATGAAAATCTACTAAATAATCGAAAAGTGTCTGCTACATTAGGTGATGAGCATGCTTCAGTTGTACCAACAAGAGGATGCCCTCAGGGAGGAATTCTGTCCACGCTTGCTTGGAATCTCTCGTTTCAAGAAGCAGTGGACACTCTAGAGCGGCCAATATTTAGTATAGCATATGCAGATGATCTAGCAGTGTGTATTCGAGGTAAACACCGCCCAACTCTAGTAGACCTTATGCAAAATGCTCTTAATAAACTTCTGGCATGGGCTAAAGACAGTGAGACTGTTTTCAGTACTACCAAGACCAAATTCATGCACTTCTCCAAAAGGAGAACTGAGACAAACGTCACTCTTTGGTTGGGAGATCTTGAAATTGAAAGGGTGAAGTCCTTCAAATACCTCGGCCTAATTATAGACGACAGCTTGAAATGGAACGAACACCTAAGGTATATCATCACAAAGGCTAAGAGAAGCCTCTTTGCATTGAGATCTTTCGTAGGATATGACTGGGGCCTTGACCCGCTGAAGATTAAGTGGATATATGAAACTTATGTGAGATCTGTAGTTAGCTATGGAGCTATCGTTTTCGCTCCAAAGCTCAATCAACATGAATCTATGAAGAGAGAGCTCTCCAAACTGCAGAGACTTGGTCTTATGTGCATAACTGGAGCCATGAGATCTACACCAACTGCTGCCTTGGAGGTGCTTTGTGGATTAATTCCTCTTCACTTATACGTTATGGAACGTGCTTGTCTAGTGAGGCTTCAAACCAGATGGGATAATCCCCTTACCTGGTTTGACCAATCAAATAAAGGACATCTTCAATGTCTTGACTCCTACTTGGAAAGGAATAATATCCCTACACCTAGTCGCTCTGCACCAATTTGGTCAGCCGAGCGGGGATATTGTGTTGCAAGAGAATGGTGCATTGGGAACTTTGATCTTGTTGGGTATACTGATGGCTCGAAGATCGATGGTCATACTGGTGCAGGATGGGCCCTAACTAGTGGCGACATAGTGATTGATGAAAAATCTATCAGGCTAGATGATACCAATACGGTGTTCCAGGCTGAAGTCGAGGCTGTCCGAAGTCTTGTCTGTGAACTTAATCTCAGTAAAACAGAGGGCAAAAAACTGCTAATCCTTAGTGACAGTCTTTCTGCCATACAAAGTTTAGATACTAGACCGGGAGACATTTTGACGGCAGAAATCGCAGACTGCATGAACCTTCTGGAAATAGCCAACTGCTATATAACTTTGGGATGGGTAAGAGGTCATAGCAACTTCACCGGTAATGAATATGCCGATATGCTGGCTAAAGAGGGGGCTCGTGGTGGTATACCAGTCTCAGTCCACCCTTCTACTTGTCAAGTGAAGAATGCTCTGAAGCGGGAGACTTTGTTTAAATGGAGGACTACTTGGCTGGCGATGAGCAATTGTCGACAAACAAAGAACTTCATTTCTGAGCCATATGTTGGAAGAAAGCTATTTACCTTCAAGAGACATCAAGTGACCAAAATAGTGGGACTAATCACAGGGCACATCAGTTTGAAGAGGCATCTTCATAAAATGGGAATGACAAATGACCCATTCTGTAGGCTTTGTGAGGAGGGAGAGGAGACTCCCATTCATCTTATACAAGAGTGTCCACGACTTGCACAAGGGATGGACGAGATCGCCGTGGAGTCGCTGGGAAAAAGAAAAACCCTGGAGGAATATATTTACAAAGTTTTTATGTATTTGTGCAAATTTAAATTATTTTCTATAAATAAAGAAGTTTGCTCCTAGATAGTCTATTACCGGCTGATACCGGATTAAGTTCCGGTGAGGTGGGGCTAATCTAGGAGCTAAACAAACAAGTTTTGAATTTATGGCAACTTTTGCTAAATTTTCAAAATTTGTCCAACTCTAATATTAGAGTTCCAAAAAGTTTATGAAATCAAAAATCATAGAGCAATAATTGTTGAGTTCAAATCTGCTTTTAATTTAAAAATCAATTCGTTAGTAATTGCGATGGTGTTTTTTTCATGCTTTACAACCAGTGGTTGTTAATTTATTAATAAGAACAGTAAGAAAGGAAAAAAATTATTAGATATTTAAGTCAAAAGTAATGGAAACAAAAGTTTCCCTAATATAGACAATCCTAATGAGCAACACTTATAATTAATTATAAGCTATACTTGTAAATCGTTCTTTGATGAAACTTTGCACCTATCAATCAAGTTCATTTCAACTTGTACTCCTACTCCTATTTCTGGGAGATCATAATTTCGTGAATCCTCCAATTCTTCGTCTGAAGATAATTCAGTAGGAGCTTTTTTTGTAATGTATATAATGTGACCTTTCATTGCTTTTGATGATGCCCAGATGATGTGAATATATACATATAACAATAATTAATTAATTTGGATTCGTTCTTAGTTCGAACAGGGCTTCTAGAAACCCGTCTCATAATTTATTGACTTATTTATTTATTTATTTACTTTTTTACTTATGAGTCATAACAATAATTATGTGTGTGGTACACATTTGCTGTATCTGAGACTAAATAATTAATATAATAAGTCTAAAATAGTTAATGGAGATATTTCTGAAGGATGGGAAACTGGAAAGGGGTGTCCTATCAACTGAGCTACTTAAGGAAGAATAAAACAAAACGATACGATACAAGAAAGGCTCATGAATGCAACGTGTGACGAGAAGGTGAAGGTCAATTCCGTTCAGAAAGAGGAGAATGGAGCTCACGTCAATATTGGAGAACTTACTGGAGTAGTCAAGGAGTGAGGAGCAAGTGGAGGGAGGAGTCATTTACTCAGCCAAAAGATCAAAAGATTAAAGTGATTTGCCTGTCTGAGATGTTGGTGAAAATAAAGGCAAATATTAAGTCATCGACTCCCACAAGTTATAACGTCGAGTGGAGTGTTGAACTGAGGCTACAGCAAGGGTTCAAAAGGATTGGAGTCACCCATGAAATCGCTTTATTTTGCCAAGAGTGTGGATCATGTCAGACTATGGACCATGATCCAGTGTTAACAGAACTGAAGCATCCAAGTTCATTCGAATGTGTATATGGTTTAGTTGTAGGAATATTCTGTAGCTACATACATGGAATGGACGCTGTAATTAATTATGTCATTGTGGGGCTAACATAAATAAATGTAAAAATTAGAAAAGGAGATGAACAGGAAAGTTTAAGTGATCAACCCTCGTTACTGGAAGTTGATGTCTCCATGCAAGATCATCATATTCTGTCTCTCCATTACACTCTTCCATTCTTCAAAACGAATTTATCTTGATATCTATTCTTCAAATGTAGGTTTTTCTGGATAAATCATCCGTTCATGTGAGGTAAAATTTTCAATTCATTATAAATAAGTACTTTAACATGGGTTTAAATATAGTTTCAGGAATTATATTAACCTTGGCCCCTATGGATTGACGCATCATCTTTCGAATAGATTCAAATCCATTACTGTGAATTCAAGTATCTCCTTCCACCAGTTTATAGTCAAAATATTCCATCCAATTGTGTATCCATCTATGCTGCATTGCTAATGTCATTTTTACTCCAGATTCAACATTTTACAGTTTGTTTTGTTGTGGAATTTACCCATCATTTAAGAAGTCAATCGATGGGGTTCATATAAGAAAGTTGAGGCTACTTCCTTATATCAATTCATTTTACAACAGATTTAAAGCATCTTAATAACTTGAAATTTCACACTTCAATTTTGTAATATTGTGCATATCTTGTATATAGAAACATTTATTCCAAATTGGATTGAAATCTGAGGTGAAAGGTGTCAAAACTTAATTTATAATAGCTAGTTGCATTAAGAATTTAAGGAGATGTATAATAAACATCTGTAAAAGTCTCTTTGTTTCGAACATCAACTTTATATGACAATTGTATAATAGGATGCCGATTTAAAGAAAAATCAATCATTTATGTTGACTTTTCTTTGAGATATATTGGACAATGATCCATTTTGAGGTGTGAAAGTAACTTTTTGGAAGAGTCATCTTTTGTAATGGATGTATAATGTGACTTTTTCATTGTTTTTGACGTAACTTATGTAATTGGAATTATTATTTTTTGCTTTTAATTAATAGAATATATGATTCGTTCTTAGTTCGAACAGGGCTTCAAGGAACCCGTCTCATAACTTATTGACTTATTTATTTATTTATTTTTGAATTATGAGTCATAACAATAATTATGTGACACATTGTTATTACTTCATAGATTCAAGATACAATCATTAATTAATGTAGATTTAAATTATCATTTAAGGATCAAGATATGAGAGCTATCCTAGAACGACCATCCTAATGAAGATGTCCTTGAGCTGCTGCTGCTGGAGAACCTCTTCAAAGGGATTCCTCTTTTCCTTGGACCAAGGACCAACTTCAAGATCCAAGACGACTCAAAGAGGGGCGAATGGAAAAGGAGCTTCTCAAAGCATTCTCCTTGAATAAGTTTGAGTCTTACGAATTCAAAGGGACTTCTATTTAACCCGAATCAAGACCCTCTTTGGCCTCCTAAGGAAAGGTCCCAAGGTCGACTTCGTGAAAGTAGCATTTGTTATGGGCCTACATTCACATGCAAGTGCTCAAATTCAGGCGGCACCAAAAGCGTTTGGCATAGCCAGAGGGCTTCATACGAATCTTTGTCCAAAGCTAAAAAAACCCTCAATGAATTGTTCAAAAGGTTTGGATAACAGGTCCTTGGGAAATAATAATTGAAGGGTTTTAACTGTGGCAATAGCAAAGGGGTGTTGTCAGCAAGTGAACCACGGAAGGCAATCCTTTGATGAATAAAACAAAACGATCCAGTTAAAGGCTTATGCAACGTGCGGCGAGAAAGTGAATCTCGTTTGTGGTGTGAAGCAGCTCGACTGCATACGAAGCTGTCTTGATGGGGTTGAGACAGATGAGGATGGAGCTCGCATCAATATTGCATTCTTATGTTTTGTTCTTAAATCAATGGATTTGCTGAGTATTTATCTTAAAACTTGATTAAGTCTTAAAGTCTTTGGACATCCGAAATCCGTTAGCCATTTTGAAAACTCATTTTTGTGCATGAGGATCTGCTGTCAAGTATTCTTCAAATGTTGGTCTTCCCGGATAAAGCATCTGTAAATATGAGTTAAAACTTTATTTTCATCATAAATAAGTTGGCTAACTTCAATTTAAATATAGTTTCATGGATTATATTAAACTTCAAGAAATATTTGCTTATTCAATATATTATCCATTCTCGATATATGATGATACAGGCCATGAGATACTTAAATTAGATGACTATTCTCATTATTATGAGTCGTTACTCAGGCACATCAAGGTAAGAGAAAGTGTTATTAAATAAGTATTAGTGTTTTTCATACTTCTATCGCATCATTGAATTAGATTTCTACTTATATCAATTACTATGGATCTCAAGCATCTCCAGGCCTCTCTGAACGAGTATCAATGCTTCATTGTTAAAAGATGAAAAACAATTAGCCTTTATATCAACGGGGGTTATAAAATGAAGCTGCTGTTACTTCCTTATATCAATTTGTGTTAAAATGGATTCCAAGTATCTCTGGGTCACTTGAATATAATCAAGTGTCTCTGTTGGAAGAGCACTCTCCTTGATATAACTTACAATCCAACCATTCCTTTTCTGTGAGTATTTTATTCATGTTTCTATACCTTTGGGATTATAATTCGCATTTTGTTATTTTAGATATTATTTTGTTGTAAAAAGCCTGAATCATCGTTGAAGAAATTATTGAGATCTACATAAGGAGGCACCTACTCATCGTAATTTCATGTTATTATGACTGTTAAGCATCTCCAGGTCTAAGCTTGTATATGAAGATAATCAAGCACCTCTATTTGAAGATAATTCCCCTCGTTGTAATTTACAATCCAATTTCTGTTTCTGTGTCAGTCAATGTTTTCTTTTATATTATAGATAACTTTTCATTATTTAAGAGTGTATTTCGTCATTGTTAGAAGGCTGAATCATCAATGGAGAAGAAATTTAGCATTACCTTCGGGTCATGGATGGAGGTTCCTCTCTTGTGAAACAATATGTTTATGGAGCTTGAACATTTCTATTTCCATTTGTTCTCGTAGAGTAAATCATTGAGATAACTTTTGCTGTAATGGAGTCGGCTTTAGAGTGTCTTCAAGATAGAGGTTTAAGTGCTACCATCATTATATTTTTCACTTTCGGTCTTAGGGGATTGGCTGCGTCACATTTGCAAAAGAAGTGGAAGGACATCTCCTCAAAAGCTCTACAAAAAGAGCATTTTCTATCTGTTAATATTAGATTTATTAGTAAAAAGACTGATTGCTGAATTTTCATTCTATTTTTTACCATCCTCTGATCAAGAGCTCTATAAAATGGAGCAAAAGGAAGAAGCAATGCATTTTTTTCCAGTCTCTTCGTTATTAGTTTTGAAGCTTATAAGAATGTTTGTGAATAAAGTTCCGTTTCCAGCTTATAGATTTACTCATTTGAAGAAATTCATTTAGGGAGTGTGAGATTACTAAGCAATGTGGACTTACATGAAGAGACCATGTTCTCCAATATAAGGATTCACCATTAATGTTCGAAAAGAGTTCCGATGGGCCCATTGCCATTCTCATTTCAAACAAGTATCTTGTAACTTTATAGAAATTGTATTTTAGGGTTTTTGCCCAAAAGTCTTCGCTTAACCTAAGACGTTTTAGCCATGACAAGTTTAATGATTTCCACAGGACCTCCGTGTTTGTCAATTAGATACCCCAGTTTTTGACGGATGCGTGGAGTTGCACTTCTGAAATGTAAGGTTTTTGTGTATTTCATCTGAATACTAGCCTCAGCAGATCAATTTAACCTCGTATTGAAGGTGAGAATGGGATGAATCTAAATAAGTGAATAGTTTTAGGAGGTATATTTGTACTCCAAATTCCAATCTTATCAAGTAGATGAGACGACTATGGATTTGGTGACATTCAATGAGAGGCCAGATCGATCTTCGAACGGCTTTAGGCTTGCTAAGATCTGATTATTTGCCCGATGAGGAATTTCCCGTCATGAACACCTCTCTTGATGTAATGTTTTGATTAAGGACCTGGAATATGAATGCTAGCCTCATCGTGGAAACGATCATATCTATCAATTGTTTCGGAATTCTGTTTCGAAGTAGCTGCTCAATTATGAATTTTTTAAATTTAATCAGCAAGATGACAGACTCATAATTCAAACTCATTGTATTTGATATTGTATTTTGAATACATCTTGGGATATCCTCCGCGAGACCTAAAATCGTGCCATCTCATCACTATGATTTTCTATGGCACCCAGTCTAACATGACTCTTTCGTATTTTCTTCTAGCTATGGAGAAGTGTATATTGTATATTGTTTATATTAATTTACAATATGAAGTGTTTTTTTCATCATTTTCTCTATTCATCTTAATGTATCCCAGTACCTATTGTATACTTTATCTTTTTTAAATGCAAACAAAAAACTACAACAACGATAACATACCCTAATGTAGATATATGCAGTCATATAGTTCACTTCGAACCGAAGGAGAGCCGGAAGTCACATTCTAATACGACATAAGTGCAACTTGAGTCCATGTTACAACTGAGTTTAAGGCATTCATAATATTAGGACATATTTCAATTTGATTCTAAGATCCCTTCACTCTGAAAGTTCAAAAAAATAAAAAACCACAATAACCAAAAACTTTTATTATTAGATTTTTCATCATTTATATGATAATATGAACGCTAGATTTGCAAATCCTTGAAATTGAAGTTGCGAATAGATTCAGGTAATTTTTTTGAATGTGCCAAGCATTTTTTGAATGTTGAAATTAATAAAAAACCATGCATATTGGCACTTTTCATTTTGATGATAATATGAACCCTAGATGTTGCTAGGTGTCATACCAATTTGAAGTTTGCAAATCCTTCAAATTGAAGTGGCGAATAGATTCAGGTAATTTTTTTGAATGTGCTAAGCATTTTTTGAATGTTGAAATTAATAAAAAACCATGCATATTGGCACTTTTCATTTTGATGATAATATGAACCCTAGATGTTGCTAGGTGTCATACCAATTTGAAGTTTGCAAATCCTTCAAATTGAAGTGGCGAATAGATTCAGGTAATTTTTTTGAATGTGCTAAGCATTTTTTGAATGTTGAAATTAATAAAAAACCATGGATATTGGCACTTTTCATTTGTATGATAATATGAACCCTAGATGTTGCTAGGTGTCATACCAATTTGAAATTTGCAAATCCTTCAAATTGAAGTGGCGAATAGATTCAGGTAATTTTTTTGAATGTGCTAAGCATTTTTTGAATGTTGAAATTAATAAAAAACCATGGATATTGGCACTTTTCATTTTGATGATAATATGAACCCTAGATGTTGCTAGGTGTCATACCAATTTGAAGTTTGCAAATCCTTCAAATTGAAGTGGCGAATAGATTCAGGTAATTTTTTTGAATGTGCTAAGCATTTTTTGAATGTTGAAATTAATAAAAAACCATGGATATTGGCACTTTTCATTTGTATGATAATATGAACCCTAGATGTTGCTAGGTGTCATACCAATTTGAAATTTGCAAATCCTTGAAATTGAAGTGGTGAATAGATTCAGGTAATTTTTTTGAATGTGCTAAGCATTTTTTGAATGTTGAAATTAATAAAAAACCATGCATATTGGCACTTTTCATTTTGATGATAATATGAACCCTAGATGTTGCTAGGTGTCATACCAATTTGAAATTTGCAAATCCTTCAAATTGAAGTGGCGAATAGATTCAGGTAATTTTTTTGAATGTGCTAAGCATTTTTTGAATGTTGAAATTAATAAAAAACCATGCATATTGGCACTTTTCATTTTGATGATAATATGAACCCTAGATGTTGCTAGGTGTCATACCAATTTGAAGTTTGCAAATCCTTGAAATTGAAGTTGCAAATAGATTCAGGTAATTTTTTTGAATGTGCTAAGCATTTTTTGAATGTTGAAATTAATAAAAAACCATGCATATTGGCACTTTTCATTTTGATGATAATATGAACCCTAGATGTTGCTAGGTGTCATACCAATTTGAAATTTGCAAATCCTTCAAATTGAAGTGGCGAATAGATTCAGGTAATTTTTTTGAATGTGCTAAGCATTTTTTGAATGTTGAAATTAATAAAAAACCATGCATATTGGCACTTTTCATTTTGATGATAATATGAACCCTAGATGTTGCTAGGTGTCATACCAATTTGAAGTTTGCAAATCCTTCAAATTGAAGTGGCGAATAGATTCAGGTAATTTTTTTGAATGTGCTAAGCATTTTTTGAATGTTGAAATTAATAAAAAACCATGGATATTGGCACTTTTCATTTGTATGATAATATGAACCCTAGATGTTGCTAGGTGTCATACCAATTTGAAGTTTGCAAATCCTTCAAATTGAAGTGGCGAATAGATTCAGGTAATTTTTTTGAATGTGCTAAGCATTTTTTGAATGTTGAAATTAATAAAAAACCATGGATATTGGCACTTTTCATTTGTATGATAATATGAACCCTAGATGTTGCTAGGTGTCATACCAATTTGAAATTTGCAAATCCTTCAAATTGAAGTGGCGAATAGATTCAGGTAATTTTTTTGAATGTGCTAAGCATTTTTTGAATGTTGAAATTAATAAAAAACCATGGATATTGGCACTTTTCATTTTGATGATAATATGAACCCTAGATGTTGCTAGGTGTCATACCAATTTGAAGTTTGCAAATCCTTCAAATTGAAGTGGCGAATAGATTCAGGTAATTTTTTTGAATGTGCTAAGCATTTTTTGAATGTTGAAATTAATAAAAAACCATGGATATTGGCACTTTTCATTTGTATGATAATATGAACCCTAGATGTTGCTAGGTGTCATACCAATTTGAAATTTGCAAATCCTTGAAATTGAAGTGGTGAATAGATTCAGGTAATTTTTTTGAATGTGCTAAGCATTTTTTGAATGTTGAAATTAATAAAAAACCATGCATATTGGCACTTTTCATTTTGATGATAATATGAACCCTAGATGTTGCTAGGTGTCATACCAATTTGAAATTTGCAAATCCTTCAAATTGAAGTGGCGAATAGATTCAGGTAATTTTTTTGAATGTGCTAAGCATTTTTTGAATGTTGAAATTAATAAAAAACCATGCATATTGGCACTTTTCATTTTGATGATAATATGAACCCTAGATGTTGCTAGGTGTCATACCAATTTGAAGTTTGCAAATCCTTGAAATTGAAGTTGCAAATAGATTCAGGTAATTTTTTTGAATGTGCTAAGCATTTTTTGAATGTTGAAATTAATAAAAAACCATGCATATTGGCACTTTTCATTTTGATGATAATATGAACCCTAGATGTTGCTAGGTGTCATACCAATTTGAAATTTGCAAATCCTTCAAATTGAAGTGGCGAATAGATTCAGGTAATTTTTTTGAATGTGCTAAGCATTTTTTGAATGTTGAAATTAATAAAAAACCATGCATATTGGCACTTTTCATTTTGATGATAATATGAACCCTAGATGTTGCTAGGTGTCATACCAATTTGAAGTTTGCAAATCCTTCAAATTGAAGTGGCGAATAGATTCAGGTAATTTTTTTGAATGTGCTAAGCATTTTTTGAATGTTGAAATTAATAAAAAACCATGCTTTTTTGCACTTTTCATTTGTATGATAATATGAACCCTAGATGTTGCTAGGTGTCATACCAATTTGGAATTTGCAAATCCTTCAAATTGAAGTGGCGAATAGATTCAGGTAATTTTTTTGAATGTGCTAAGCATTTTTTGAATTTTGAAATTAATAAAAAACCATGCATATTGGCACTTTTCATTTGTACGATAATATGAACCCTAGATGTTGCTAGGTGTCATACCAATTTGGAATATGCAAATCCTTCAAATTGAAGTGGCGAATAGATTCAGGTAATTTTTTTGAATGTGCTAAGCATTTTTTGAATGTTGAAATTAATAAAAAACCATGCATATTGGCACTTTTCATTTGTATGATAATATGAACCCTAGATGTTGCTAGGTGTCATACCAATTTGGAATTTGCAAATCCTTCAAATTGAAGTGGCGAATAGATTCAGATAATTTTTTTGAATGTGCTATGCATTTTTTGAATGTTGAAATTAATAAAAAACCATGCATATTGGCACTTTTCATTTTGATGATAATATGAACCCTAGATGTTGCTAGGTGTCATACCAATTTGAAATTTGCAAATCCTTCAAATTGAAGTGGTGAATAGATTCAGGTAATTTTTTTGAATGTGCTAAGCATTTTTTGAATGTTGAAATTAATAAAAAACCATGCATATTGGCACTTTTCATTTTGATGATGATATGAACCCTAGATGTTGCTAGGTGTCATACCAATTTGAAGTTTGCAAATCCTTCAAATTGAAGTGGCAAATAGATTCAGGTAATTTTTTTGAATGTGCTAAGTATTTTTTGAATGTTGAAATTAATAAAAAACCATGCATATTGGCACTTTTCATTTTGATGATAATATGAACCCTAGATGTTGCTAGGTGTCATACCAATTTGAAGTTTGCAAATCCTTCAAATTGAAGTGGCGAATAGATTCAGGTAATTTTTTTGAATGTGCTAAGCATTTTTTGAATGTTGAAATTAATAAAAAACCATGCATATTGGCACTTTTCATTTGTATGATAATATGAACCCTAGATGTTGCTAGGTGTCATACCAATTTGGAATTTGCAAATCCTTCAAATTGAAGTGGCGAATAGATTCAGGTAATTTTTTTGAATGTGCTAAGCATTTTTTGAATGTTGAAATTAATAAAAAACCATGCATATTGGCACTTTTCATTTGTATGATAATATGAACCCTAGATGTTGCTAGGTGTCATACCAATTTGGAATTTGCAAATCCTTCAAATTGAAGTGGCGAATAGATTCAGGTAATTTTTTTGAATGTGCTAAGCATTTTTTGAATGTTGAAATTAATAAAAAACCATACAAATTGGCACTTTTCATTTTGATGATAATATGAACCCTAGATGTTGCTAGGTGTCATACCAATTTGAAATTTGCAAATCCTTCAAATTGAAGTGGCGAATAGATTCAGGTAATTTTTTTGAATGTGCTATGCATTTTTTGAATGTTGAAATTAATAAAAAACCATGCATATTGGCACTTTTCATTTTGATGATAATATGAACCCTAGATGTTGCTAGGTGTCATACCAATTTGAAGTTTGCAAATCCTTCAAATTGAAGTGGCAAATAGATTCAGGTAATTTTTTTGAATGTGCTAAGTATTTTTTGAATGTTGAAATTAATAAAAAACCATGCATATTGGCACTTTTCATTTTGATGATAATATGAACCCTAGATGTTGCTAGGTGTCATACCAATTTGAAGTTTGCAAATCCTTCAAATTGAAGTGGCGAATAGATTCAGGTAATTTTTTTGAATGTGCTAAGCATTTTTTGAATGTTGAAATTAATAAAAAACCATGCATATTGGCACTTTTCATTTGTATGATAATATGAACCCTAGAGGTTGCTAGGTGTCATACCAATTTGGAATTTGCAAATCCTTCAAATTGAAGTGGCGAATAGATTCATGTAATTTTTTTGAATGTGCTAAGCATTTTTTGAATGTTGAAATTAATAAAAAACCATGCATATTGGCACTTTTCATTTGTATGATAATATGAACCCTAGATGTTGCTAGGTGTCATACCAATTTGGAATTTGCAAATCCTTCAAATTGAAGTGGCGAATAGATTCAGGTAATTTTTTTGAATGTGCTATGCATTTTTTGAATGTTGAAATTAATAAAAAACCATACAAATTGGCACTTTTCATTTGTATGATAATTTGAACCCTAGATGTTGCTAGGTGTCATACCAATTTGGAATTTGCAAATCCTTCAAATTGAAGTGGCGAATAGATTCAAGTAATTTTTTTGAATGTGCTATGCATTTTTTGAATGTTGAAATTAATAAAAAACCATGCATATTGGCACTTTTCATTTTGATGATAATATGAACCCTAGATGTTGCTAGGTGTCATACCAATTTGAAGTTTGCAAATCCTTCAAATTGAAGTGGCGAATAGATTCAGGTAATTTTTTTGAATGTGCTATGCATCTTTTGAATGTTGAAATTAATAAAAAACCATGCATATTGGCACTTTTCATTTGTATGATAATATGAACCCTAGATGTTGCTAGGTGTCATACCAATTTGAAATTTGCAAATCCTTCCAATTGAAGTGGCGAATAGATTCAGGTAATTTCTTTGAATGTGCTAAGCATTTTTTGAATGTTGAAATTAATAAAAAACCATGCATATTGGCACTTTTCATTTGTATGATAATATGAACCCTAGATGTTGCTAGGTGTCATACCAATTTGAAGTTTGCAAATCCTTCAAATTGAAGTGGCGAATAGATTCAGGTAATTTCTTTGAATGTGCTAAGCATTTTTTGAATGTTGAAATTAATAAAAAACCATGCATATTGGCACTTTTCATTTTGATGATAATATGAACCCTAGATGTTGCTAGGTGTCATACCAATTTGAAGTTTGCAAATCCTTCAAATTGAAGGGGCGAATAGATTCAGGTAATTTTTTTGAATGTGCTAAGCATTTTTTGAATGTTGAAATTAATAAAAAACCATGCATATTGGCACTTTTCATTTGTATGATAATATGAACCCTAGATGTTGCTAGGTGTCATACCAATTTGAAGTTTGCAAATCCTTCAAATTGAAGTGGCGAATAGATTCAGGTAATTTTTTTGAATGTGCTAAGCATTTTTTGAATGTTGAAATTAATAAAAAACCATGCATATTGGCACTTTTATTTTTGATGATAATATGAACCCTAGATGTTGCTAGGTGTCATACCAATTTGGAATTTGCAAATCCTTCAAATTGAAGTGGCGAATAGATTCAGGTAATTTTTTTGAATGTGCTAAGCATTTTTTGAATGTTGAAATTAATCAAAAACCATGCATATTGGCACTTTTCATTTGTATGATAATATGAACCCTAGAGGTTGCTAGGTGTCATACCAATTTGGAATTTGCAAATCCTTCAAATTGAAGTGGCGAATAGATTCATGTAATTTTTTTGAATGTGCTAAGCATTTTTTGAATGTTGAAATTAATAAAAAACCATGCATATTGGCACTTTTCATTTGTATGATAATATGAACCCTAGATGTTGCTAGGTGTCATACCAATTTGGAATTTGCAAATCCTTCAAATTGAAGTGGCGAATAGATTCAGGTAATTTTTTTGAATGTGCTATGCATTTTTTGAATGTTGAAATTAATAAAAAACCATACAAATTGGCACTTTTCATTTGTATGATAATTTGAACCCTAGATGTTGCTAGGTGTCATACCAATTTGGAATTTGCAAATCCTTCAAATTGAAGTGGCGAATAGATTCAAGTAATTTTTTTGAATGTGCTATGCATTTTTTGAATGTTGAAATTAATAAAAAACCATGCATATTGGCACTTTTCATTTTGATGATAATATGAACCCTAGATGTTGCTAGGTGTCATACCAATTTGAAGTTTGCAAATCCTTCAAATTGAAGTGGCGAATAGATTCAGGTAATTTTTTTGAATGTGCTATGCATCTTTTGAATGTTGAAATTAATAAAAAACCATGCATATTGGCACTTTTCATTTGTATGATAATATGAACCCTAGATGTTGCTAGGTGTCATACCAATTTGAAATTTGCAAATCCTTCCAATTGAAGTGGCGAATAGATTCAGGTAATTTCTTTGAATGTGCTAAGCATTTTTTGAATGTTGAAATTAATAAAAAACCATGCATATTGGCACTTTTCATTTGTATGATAATATGAACCCTAGATGTTGCTAGGTGTCATACCAATTTGAAGTTTGCAAATCCTTCAAATTGAAGTGGCGAATAGATTCAGGTAATTTCTTTGAATGTGCTAAGCATTTTTTGAATGTTGAAATTAATAAAAAACCATGCATATTGGCACTTTTCATTTGTATGATAATATGAACCCTAGATGTTGCTAGGTGTCATACCAATTTGAAGTTTGCAAATCCTTCAAATTGAAGTGGCGAATAGATTCAGGTAATTTTTTTGAATGTGCTAAGCATTTTTTGAATGTTGAAATTAATAAAAAACCATGCATATTGGCACTTTTATTTTTGATGATAATATGAACCCTAGATGTTGCTAGGTGTCATACCAATTTGAAATTTGCAAATCCTTCAAATTGAAGGGGCGAATAGATTTAGGTAATTTTTTTGAATGTGCTAAGCATTTTTTGAATGTTGAAATTAATAAAAAACCATGCATATTGGCACTTTTCATTTGTATGATAATATGAACCCTAGATGTTGCTAGGTGTCATACCAATTTGGAATTTGCAAATCCTTCAAATTGAAGTGGCGAATAGATTCAAGTAATTTTTTTGAATGTGCTAAGCATTTTTTGAATGTTGAAATTAATAAAAAACCATGCATATTGGCACTTTTCATTTGTATGATAATATGAACCCTAGATGTTGCTAGGTGTCATACCAATTTGGAATTTGCAAATCCTTCAAATTGAAGTGGCGAATAGATTCAGGTAATTTTTTTGAATGTGCTAAGCATTTTTTGAATGTTGAAATTAATAAAAAACCATGCATATTGGCACTTTTCATTTGTATGATAATATGAACCCTAGATGTTGCTAGGTGTCATACCAATTTGAAGTTTGCAAATCCTTCAAATTGAAGTGGCGAATAGATTCAGGTAATTTTTTTGAATGTGCTAAGCATTTTTTGAATGTTGAAATTAATAAAAAACCATGCATATTGGCACTTTTCATTTTGATGATAATATGAACCCTAGATGTTGCTAGGTGTCATACCAATTTGGAATTTGCAAATCCTTCAAATTGAAGTGGCGAATAGATTCAAGTAATTTTTTTGAATGTGCTAAGCATTTTTTGAATGTTGAAATTAATAAAAAACCATGCATATTGGCACTTTTCATTTGTATGATAATATGAACCCTAGATGTTGCTAGGTGTCATACCAATTTGAAATTTGCAAATCCTTCAAATTGAAGTGGCGAATAGATTCAGGTAATTTTTTTGAATGTGCTAAGCATTTTTTGAATGTTGAAATTAATAAAAAACCATGCATATTGGCACTTTTATTTTTGATGATAATATGAACCCTAGATGTTGCTAGGTGTCATACCAATTTGAAATTTGCAAATCCTTCAAATTGAAGTGGCGAATAGATTCAGGTAATTTTTTTGAATGTGCTAAGCATTTTTTGAATGTTGAAATTAATAAAAAACCATTCATATTGGCACTTTTCATTTGTATGATAATATGAACGCTAGATGTTGCTAGGTGTCATACCAATTTGGAATTTGCAAATTCTTCAAATTGAAGTGGCGAATAGATTCAGATAATTTTTTTGAATGTGCTATGCATTTTTTGAATGTTGAAATTAATAAAAAACTATGCATATTGGCACTTTTCATTTTGATGATAATATGAACCCTAGATGTTGCTAGGTGTCATACCAATTTGAAATTTGCAAATCCTTCAAATTGAAGTGGCGAATAGATTCAGGTAATTTTTTTGAATGTGCTAAGCATTTTTTGAATGTTGAAATTAATAAAAAAACATGCATATTGGCACTTTTCATTTTGATGATAATATGAACCCTAGATGTTGCTAGTTGTCATACCAATTTGAAGTTTGCAAATCCTTCAAATTGAAGTGGCGAATAGATTCAGGTAATTTTTTTGAATGTGCTAAGTATTTTTTGAATGTTGAAATTAATAAAAAACCATGCATATTGGAACTTTTCATTTTGATGATAATATGAACCCTAGATGTTGCTAGGTGTCATACCAATTTGAAGTTTGCAAATCCTTCAAATTGAAGTGGCGAATAGATTCAGGTAATTTTTTTGAATATGCTAAGCATTTTTTGAATGTTGAAATTAATAAAAAACCATGCATATTGGCACTTTTCATTTGTATGATAATATGAACCCTAGATGTTGCTAGGTGTCATACCAATTTGGAATTTGCAAATCCTTCAAATTGAAGTGGCGAATAGATTCAGGTAATTTCTTTGAATGTGCTAAGCATTTTTTGAATGTTGAAATTAATAAAAAACCATGCATATTGGCACTTTTCATTTGTATGATAATATGAACCCTAGATGTTGCTAGGTGTCATACCAATTTGGAATTTGCAAATCCTTCAAATTGAAGTGGCGAATAGATTCAGGTAATTTTTTTGAATGTGCTAAGCATTTTTTGAATGTTGAAATTAATAAAAAACCATGCATATTCGCACTTTTCATTTGTATGATAATATGAACCCTAGATGTTGCTAGGTGTCATACCAATTTGAAATTTGCAAATCCTTCAAATTGAAGTGGCGAATAGATTCAGGTAATTTTTTTGAATGTGCTAAGCATGTTTTGAATGTTGAAATTAGTAAAAAAACCATGCATATTGGCACTTTTCATTTTCATCATTTGTTTGATAATATGAACCCTAAATGGTGCTAGGTGTCATGCCAATTTAAAATTTGCAAATCCTTCAACTTGAAGTGGCGAATAGATTCAGGTAATTTTTTTGAATGTGCTAAGCATTTTTTGAATGTGGAAATGAATAAAAAAACCATGCATATTGGCACTTTTCATTTTCATCATTTGTATGATAATATGAACCCTAGATGGTGCTAGGTGTCATGCCAATTTAAAATTTGCAAATCCTTCAACTTGAAGTGGCGAATAGATTCAGGTAATTTTTTTGAATGTGCTAAGCATTTTTTGAATGTTGAAATTATTAAAAAAACCATGCATATTGGCACTTTTCATTTTCATCTTTTGTATGATAATATGAACCCTAAATGGTGCTAGGTGTCATGCCAATTTAAAATTTGCAAATCCTTCAACTTGAAGTGGCGAATAGATTCAGGTAATTTTTTTGAATGTGCTAAGCATTTTTTGAATGTGGAAATGAATAAAAAAACCATGCATATTGGCACTTTTCATTTTGATGATAATATGAACCCTAGATGTTGCTAGGTGTCATACCAATTTGAAATTTGCAAATCCTTCAAATTGAAGTGGCGAATAGATTCAGGTAATTTTTTTGAATATGCTAAGCATTTTTTGAATGTTGAAATTATTAAAAAAACCATGCATATTGGCACTTTTCATTTTCATCTTTTGTATGATAATATGAACCCTAGATGGTGCTAGGTGTCATGCCAATTTGAAATTTGCAAATCCTTCAACTTGAAGTGGCGAATAGATTCAGGTAATTTTTTTGAATGTGCTAATCATTTTTGTAATATTGAAATTAATAAAAAAACCATGCATATTGGCACTTTTCATTTTCATCATTTGTATGATAATATGAACCCTAGATGGTGCTAGGTTATATATGGAGACAAAATTTGTCAAATCTCTATATTTGATAGCAGGAATGGTTTTAGATAATTGATTTGAATGTACTGAGCAGACTATGAATGGTGAAAAATCACAAAACCATATTTTAGAAGACTTCACTTTTCAATTTTTACCCCTTCTAGTGTGAAGCATTAATTTAAAAATTCAAAGTAGAAAATATATAAAAATTCACTCTGTATAATCTTTGTTTCTGATATAATTGAATACTATATCCATATTATTATTTATGAATAATTTTTATAGTGACACTGAATCATTTGAGGTGAAATTGTTACAAATATTGTAGGTACCGTATGGACCATAAAATATGTCATGCTTGCTATTATTGAATGTAATTTATGAGGAAGTATTTTATCAATTCTGTATTGTTTTTATTAACGTTGATTATTCGTCATGGTTGTAGCTGACTCCTGCTTTACCATCAAACAGAAGAGAACAATTACTTTTATTTGATAAATATAGTAACTATCAGTACTGTGTATGTATTATTGAATTGATATATTTAATACTATACAGCCTGCCCTTTTGACAAAAATGGATTTGATGATCACGTTTGATAATTCATTTTATAATAATTCTAGTATAAAAATATTGGGCTCAAAATACAGTTTGAAATACTAAGAATTATTTTTTGATAGCATTGCATTTACTTTTTTAACCTAAGTTCTTGTATTCCTTTCGAATACCCCCCTTTAAAAATGGGCAGTATTTAGATTCAAGAAGTGCAATCAAATCAACTCCTTGAGGCCCTTTTTCTCCGGCGAATTAGCTAAATTTGTCTCTAAAATTACTGCAGTAAGCATAATCCCATTAAATAAACACATATTTTTTGTTCATTACTTGATTGAAACAATAAAATAGAATGTGATTAAGACTTTTAATGAATTTGATACGAAATATATATATATATAAACTCAAATTATAACAAATAATTTCAACATAAAGTAAGATTAAGCCTCAAATGTAAATGTTGTGACGGATGTCGATAATTTAATTAGTGAAGGAAAAATCATATATATGTATGTATATATTGAAAACGTTTAATGGCAATTACAAAATTAATAAATGATTCACAATTTAATAAATTCATTCAGAAAGAATAAAATCCTTGATCGTTGATAATGGAGATGAAAAGCTATAAAATTATAACGAGCATCCAAGGTTAGTGAAATGACGTCTAAATGAATTTAGGACAGAAACCTTGGGAAAGTTAAAAATTATACAACACCTTCAAAGTCATAATCACGAGATAAATATTAAAGATTTATTCAAGGGACGTAATAATTGAAGACAATTCTGATACTTTTAATTTCATCACTAATAAAACCAAGACACTTGTTTCCTTCAATGTCCAACTCAACATTGAGTTAGTCAGTCCATTTCATGTTTTATATTGAAAAATCAGATCCTTCAGTCTACGGCATTTGAATGTAAAGAATATTTCCACCTTCCCTCATGTCGTGTTATTCAACTTGCTCTTCAAATACGATTCGATGACCATACGATGGAACTCGGATTCCAACAAAATTGGAGATCGACAATGACCTTGTGAAATTATCTGAGTAGTGGAGGAATCCGGGGAGAATCTTACAGTTAATATAGTTAATATTTATTATAAAATCACAGCTTTAATTTCTAACGTTTAATACTTATTATTGTTTGAGTTGGCACTAAGAGCATTTACCAACTCTTTGTAGGACCATAGATTAGGAGAAGTCCTTCGAGGCAATGACAACTCTGATGGACGGAGGTTTTGTCATAGTAGGAAATTGATATTCGAAATTGAAATCTATTTGATATCTTATTTATTTTAGAAATTTTAGATTCTGACATTGTATAATTTGTATATATTGAGTAAGTCTGAAATGAAAGAGTTAAAAAATCTATGGGTTTTTCCAATATAACAAACATAAATAATTAGTAGTGGATCAATCCAGAGTACCTTTAAATTAAAATTTTGTGAATCATATATTAATAAAAGATGATAAAATCACTAAATTGCCTACTTTTTAAAATTAAATTGAGGATCCTAGCCTTGTTTATTGCTCTCATGAAGTATTTTAAAATCCTACTTTACGAAGAGACAGTTCCATTTTGAATAAATTACAAATCAAAATATTGAATTGAGGTACTCATAACTATTTTTGACTGAATAATCAATAATTCATTTTCTGAATACAACTTTTATTCAAAAGGTATTCAAAGCAAAGCAGCATTTCAAATTGAATTCGTATTTTAAAATAGTGGGAAAATATATGAATTGAATTTGCACCTTAGGAGACTTTTATTCTATTGTGAGAAAGTTCAAAAATGAATGAATGAATGACAATGCTAAAAACAGGTGGAAGCTGATATCATGAAGTATTACTCCAGGATCAATAATGATCCAAACCCCATCCAGGAGACATTTTAACTTTTCTACTAAGAAAAGTTAAATTTGATTTTAGAGACAATGGCATTGAGGTTATTCATGATTTTCGACGTCAAGGGATTGGATCTACTGACTCTTGCTGCTCTTTGTTAGTGTCACAATCCTTGGATCGAAGCTCTTGATTGGAAGCTCATGCATCAGCCATCACTTTCATCCCATCCCATCCGATTCCCATCCCATTCCCATTCTCGGCAGTCAGGAAGAGCGAAGCAATGAGACGTCCTTGGGTCCAAGCCAGAGCTGCGCCATTTCAAGTCACGTCAGAAGTACTGAAAATAGTGAAAATAAACATTGTCTATTCAACAGCTGACTTGAGGCACCTTGGAGCAGTCGAACAGGGTCAACAGTTTCTCATCCATTATTCAAGTTAGTTAGCTCAGCCAGGCCAGCCAAGAAGAGAGACTCTCTAGTGCAGGCAGACAGTAAACATTCTAGAGAGGATCTCATGACGTCATAGCAAAGCATTCCTTCCTCTCAGCTGAGCGCTTCAAGGGACATTTCCAGGATGGATCCAAGTTGAAGTTTTCTTCAACCTCTTCTCCACTCTATCCTCCAATTTCATAGTCCAATTCAAGAGCCTCCAGTCCAAAGTATTCCTCCCACTCTCAACCCCATCCATTTTCCTTTCTCATCAGTTTCATCCAAGGCAAATGACGTATTCGGAAGTGTCATTCGTGATGGGAGAGTGAATCTGCGAATCCCTCCATATCATAGGAATCCTTCAACCCACTCATGTGACCAACTACTTCTTCCTTGGAGAAGAATTCCAAAACTAAACTGCATTTAAGAGAAGGAATCTTTTACGAATTCAGTGCTTCAAGCAAGTTTTGCACTCTTTAGAAGAGTTTTTGGAAAACAAGGCTCAAGGAAAGTAGGCTCCTCAGAATTCATTCGAGGCGAGTCCCGACTCTCAAAGAATAGGACTCGAGTCCCTTCATTATTTAAGGCTAATGCTAATGCTCTTCCTGTTTTTGCAAAGCTCTGGAATGTGAAGAGAAAATTCAAGTTTTTCAACTCCTGAGCCATGAATAGAGAAAGACACGGACTTAGAGCAGGATTCTTATCAAGTTCGAATCTTCTAAATCGGAAGGGAGCAAGTGTTATGAAGGATCAAGTCAATGATCTACAGATATCAGCCTATGATATGGGACTTACACTCATTTCCCTTCAGACTCGTCTTGTCATTTGGAGCACAAAATTTCATGACCTCTGATACTGAAGAATAAAATTCCATTTGGTAGATTTCATCAATTATACGAATGGCTCTCAATTTTTCTATGGGATACCTGACCCATCATTGTAAATGAATGTTTTTATTTAATGTTAGTAAGTGTAATTTTGATGATGGATAGTGAATCTGTTTTACAATAAAGGAAACATCTTATCTATTAAGGCCTCTATTTCTTTCTTATCTATTTTCAAAACTAATCTTGGTCGAATTATATAGTGATTCACGATTCCAGACTCAAAGCATGTGGGTTTCGAATCATCTCTTCTTTTTTGCTCCTATTGAAAAGGGTAGAGGGTTGCAGTAAAGAAATTTGGGAGCTAGGTATATTGTAGGTAATGCATCTTATCAGAATAGTACATACCTATAAATAGGTAGGCGAAAAACAATTATTTCAATGAGTATACATTAGATATCTGTGGATTTTTTTTTCTTGGGTATTTAATATTTTGAAAGTTGACAGTCCTTGCATGGAAAAGATAGGAGGTTTTGTGTGAACAGTATCTACTTACATAAAAGACTCCAATGAAGAAAACACTTTTAATTTTATTTTATTAATTTATTGGTGTGATAGCTTGAATTAAAGCATATCTATGTATATTTTACTTAAAAGTAATTAATTATTTTTTTGTTTTCCATAAAATCTACCAATATTCAAGGAAATGTCATTATTGAACATAATATTTCAAATGTTGTGAATCAGTGGGACCAATCTGCTTGTTATATTTCATATATACAGCCATCATTGCATGACCACTTCTGCATTTCAAACGTGGAAGGATTTGTCGTTTCAGTCAATATTTCATCATCTAAAAAAATAAAAATCCAATTTATGATCTATCCGTTTTATTTTTATTAATGAAGAAGAGTGCATTTTTACATTTTCCAGTCCTAAAAATTGCCAAAAATAGGAAATCACACATTTGTCTTGGAGTTCGATGACCATATATTATTTGAAATTACTCCCTCCTTTATTTTGATATTTTTAAATTTTTTATAGTATGGTCTGATAAAAACAATTATTTCCTTGACAAAAAAGGATATTCCTATATTTTCTATGGGTAAAACATGTAGATAAAAAATAAAAAAGTTCTCAGGAAATTAATTTTCAAGAAGTTTCATAATTTACCTTAAATATGAAATTATAGTTCCAAAAAAAATAGTTTCTGTATTACAAATTAAAATATTATAAGACCTAGTTCCTCAGTAAATAATATAGTATCATTTCCTTTAAAGTGTAGAGGATTAATCAATATTAGTTATAGACACCAAGCATTACACCCCTCCTCCCTTCATAACAGTGATGCACTTTCTTCCCCATAAAATGATGCAACTGATGTTAAAATGGCTGTTAATTCAATAGTATCATAAGTCCAGACCGGGACTTACAAAGTCTTTCAACAAAAAGATTCCCTTCGTTATAATATTGAGTTTACATTCTGATCAATTCATCAAATCGTTGAAAAGGGTCAATTCTTTTCCTAAAGGAACAAAGTGCTTGGTTTCCTTTTTCAATCCGCGTGAATCCTCAGTAGATCAATCTTTGATGACAAATGTTATGAGATCTCCGTTTATCCTTTTCGTAAATGAGTTGAGGGATGTGTAAAATTTAGTAGGAAGCCTCAACTACACTCTGTGGACTTTATGACGCAAAATCTCTAGAAAAACATGAACAGTAATGTGTTTTTGTTTTGTGGTTTATGACGAATGTGATAAGATGTACTACTTTAAGTAACATTGAATTCTATTATACTGTTAATAAAAAAATGGTGTTTTGTTTTGTTTTTTCAGATTCCTAAAGTATATTATACTAAAAATTCTGATCCCAGGAAGATAATCATGTTTAAAATTATCAAGGACCTTCCAAACTCGTTCTTTTTTAAGGCTCATTATAATTCTGAATGCATTTTTAAAAACATAGAATCTTCATTGGCGATCCTCCAGGAGTCTACAAAGACAACGATCTTCCTATCCCTGACAAATAATCCCATCAGCCACTTTTTATCGGCAAATAGTAGGACTTGTGTCTTCTAAAATCAAAAAAGAGAGTAAAATGTATGTTAATTGATTTCTATGGAGCAAATACTAACCCCAGTTGTGTGAGTAAAGATCATCATCAGTTGTTGTCTAAGACATAAGTAAAGTTATAATACAAACTTTAGATAATGTTTGTTTTATTGCATACTTCAAATTGATTGGGAGCTGGACTTCCCTTATTAAAATCCTACCAAAATAGAAAAATGATTAATTAACAATTGTTAGTCATATATTTTAATCACTTATACCATTCCCACTCAGACCTCACAGATCCACGTTATGTGATTCCAAATAACTTTTGTTATTGACCTATAAAAATGAGAAAAATTTTAAATTTATATTATATTTCATAAATTAGTAGTACTTACAGTTTTACTTAATACATCAGATATCATTCCCTTGGTTTCAATAGAAGCTTGGTAATTTTGATCACCCTGACTGTGTTGCTGGAACGACTCATGGCCCAAGGTAGCCAACCTTGAGCCCAAGTAGCAAAGGCTTTTCTTACTACACCCGCAGTAAGTGTATCGAGCCCTTTGTCATGGGAATCGGCGATTCTCACAAGGACCTTTGGATCCTTTAGGATCTCCATCAATTGTAGAATTAAATAATTTAAGGTATTCTTCTATAATGCCAAGTATTTCCTCCTGGGATCAATTTTTAAAGATCTTCGGTGTTTATTACTCACAGTACTAAATACGTAAACCGAGTGAAACAGAAAGTTATTTTGCAGATGTGTGACGTAAATGTAAAGATTTATATTAAAAAAACTATTACGCCATGATATACGAAGTGTCAATTTAAAAACAAATCATCATTTGGGCGTAATATGACGTCATATAAACACTTTTTTAGCCTTCAACTCTAAGTAGGATTAAAAGTAAAGTTTAAGAAAGATTTCATTGAACCAAAAGTTGTAGATATTACTTTAATAAAATATAATTTTTTTCAATTTTTCAAATCGGTTCTTTAGTTTTGGATTTATTGCTACTTTTGCTAAAATTTCAAAATTGGTTAACCTCGAATTTTAGAGTTAAATTTTTTTTATTAATTCAAAAATGATGGAACAATAATTGTCGAGTGCAGATATCCTTTTAACTTTAAAATCGATAGGTTGTTTCTTAAGTAATAGCGGTTTTCATATTTTACAACCAGTGGTTGCTAATTTATTAATTAGAATAGTAAGAAAGAAAGAAAAAAACCTTAGATATTTGAGTCAAAAGGTATCGAAACAAAAGTTTCGGCACTCTTCTAGTTAATGTGTTCCATGATTTTGAATAAAGCATAGAGCACTTGGGAAAATAAGATAGAAAGAGAAACATCCTTCGAGGGATGAAGGGAAAATATGTTCAGGGCTACACTTCCATGCTTCTGGCTCCGGCTCGGGAAGGGTTAGAATATAGCCATTTTGTCTATTATAAGTAATTGATTAGTTGAATGTTACAAAAAGTGTTGCATTATCAATTGAAGGTCGAAAAAGATTTCTTTGGCGTGGAAAATGCACTTGATATTTATACAGTTTGGATTGAGCACTAGCTTGCTTATTCTTTTTAGATCTTTCTCATCAAGTGATATATCACATGATGTCATGCCTTAATAACTTAACACTCAACCAGCCCCTTCACATCATAAATTATACATATCTATAATAAAAAATCTGCATCGTAATACGATCACATAATAGACAATAACAAAATAAATAACAAACAGGAGAATCAGTACAAAGTTCATACAAATTAATATATTAATTAGTAAATCCGATGATATTACATTATACAACCCCATAGACTATTATTTTTTTTATCCAAGTATTTAATTTTACCTCTTTAAAAATATGTATCCTTGTGGCCATTTGTATCCTTATTTAATGTGTAAGCATCACTCAAAGTCCAAGTACTTCTATTGATTAAGTAGATGATATTTTGTATTTTATATATTTTCATAATATAAATCAAGAAGACAAATAGAATAAGGTTACATATAACAATAATTAATGATATGTTAATGTAGCAAGTTATTAAAATGATAGTTTTTATGCTAAAAAGAGGTTTTGTGAGTACAAAAGGATGAAAAAATCCGACATTTACATCGTACTTTTTATTAATAGAGCTAGGCTCAATACATTAATTAATTAATTATTATTATCATTGGGTGGGTTTATGTTTTCTTCCTGATTTTGTAAATTTTTTCTGGTTGTTTTTTTCTTGTAAGAATTAAATTTCCTAGGGCTTTTCTAGGAAAAAAAAAAGAAATCAAAACTATAATTGAATTTATATCAGAAATTACGAATCTTCTTTAAATATAACTTCAAAATTAATTTCCTAACAAATTCTTTATTTTTATTAATATATTTTACCCATAAAAAATATCAATTCCTAGTCAAAATAAGTCTATGTGTCCTGGTTTATTTAGCAATGAATTATTTGTAATAAACCATCTCATAAAAAACTTAAACTGGACATTCATAAAGAGATTGGGGTAATGTTTGTACTTCAAATAAATTCTGGTCATAGAATTTCAAGACAAATTGTGTGATTTCCAGGACATTTGCACATTTTTGACCATTTTTTTGACTTTATACAGGATTGGAAAATGTAAAAAAAGCGGAATAGATCATATTGGAAATACGATGTAATAACGGATCTTTTTATATTTTTGTTCTCACAAAACCTCTTTTTAACTCAAAAACTATAGTAATATAGTTATATTACCTATATTTAAATCACTTTGTAGGACACAAAACCAATCGCTTTTTAGTCAACATGAAATAAAAAAATGATATTGTAATGTAAAGTAAAAAATGACAACGTTATATTTAAACTATTAATGTTAAATATTTTTTAAATTAGTATGCAATACAAAGTTAATCATTATTGTCTTATATCTAAAACGTAAGAATATTTCTCATTAAGACTAGTCGACTTTAAAACATATATAAAATTTATTTATTTGTTGATGTAGTGAGTGATGAATTACAATTTACAATCACGATTGCCGTGTGGCAATGTATTCATAATATTCTAAAGCTATAGAAAAAAAAAAGAAGAAGAAGACTTTTTTCGATACCCTTATGTTTTTGCTCATTTTCCCATGTTTTGAAAATGGAAAGTAAGAATCACTGAAGAAAAAATTTGTTTCAAGTTGATTATAGAGGTTTTCGATAATATTTTCTGAAAAACGGTGTTTTCTCTCTTGAAGCACATTGTGAGGAAATAAAGTTTGACTCAATTAGTTCCTTCCTTTCAATGTTTTATTTGCCAGTATATTAAATGGAATAATAAAGGATGACTCTCATTCTACTACAATAATTCATCAATTTTTGCTTTAATTGTATTACCTTTGAGCCAAGTTTTTCTGTTTCTAGCTTGCCCTAGCATTTCTCTTCCTCCTACGTCTATTTTTTTTTTTAAAATGGGATCTTTCAATGTTGAATGAAATACGATTCTAATTATATCTTATAAATCAATTTTATCATCAACGGGTATTTTTATTTTATTTTGTATTCATCAATCATCAGCGTATTTTCCTTCACAACTTACCCACTTTTTAAGAAAAGGAGTTAACGTGCAATTTCGATTCTTGAAGACATAATTTTCATCTTTTTTTACCTCTCTGGTGCGTCTTAGCCTGCACTGTGGTAGCTTGTGCTATTCTCGCCTGAGCCACATTCTTCCACTTCAGGGATTAACCGGCTCACACCTCCCCACCTCCTTACTTCATCGTCCATCGAAGACGTATATAGATGCACCTTTTCTCTTTCTAATTTCTGGTGCGTCTTAGCCTGCACCGTGGTAGCTTGTGCTGTTCTCGCCTGAGCCACATTCTTCCACTTCAGGGATTAACCGGCCTACACCTCGAGACCTCCTTCCTTCTTCCAAGACGAATATAGACGCACCTTTTCTTTTTCTAATTTGATTAACCGGCTCACACCTCCCCACCTCCTTACTTCATCGTCCATCGAAGACGTATTCATATAGACACACTTTTTCTCTTTCTAATTTCTTGTATTATATTCATCGATATTTTGTGAAGAAAATCATTCTTTAAAGATGAGTCATGTTCATTTATCTCTGTACATCTTACAAATTTCCGTAATGGGAAATAAATCTTATTTCTCCCAAATGCTCAATCTGTCTAAATAAAATTGCATGACATTTGTTTAAAGCTTGTTATCTCGACCCAAAATTTTAATTATATCAATAGCGAAATGATTTATTTTCATTTGAATACTTTAGAAAAAAGAATTAGTCGTTTAAACTCCCTTATTAATTGATAAATTATCATTTATCAATAATCTTTGTTCTGCCCTCTTCCTTCTAATTTATGGCCTAGTCAATACATACAATAAACAATATAAACAATTTATAACTTCTTCCAATTTAGTCCTTGCTAAGATTTTTCTTTCTTTCTTCTTGTGCTATTTTATATGCTTAATTTTTTCCCTTCTTATTATTATTACTTTTTTAGATGAAAAATACAAGCAATATACAAGCAATGCCATATTATTGTACATTAAGAAATTCAAAGAACAAAGGGAACTCCAAAACACCCAATAATTAATTAATGAAGGAGAATAAATATGTAATATTCTATGTAGAAATATATTTCATAGCCAATAATGAGGTAGGGGGTGGGAAGACGACTTTAGGAGCCGGTTCCTATTTTGAGGTATTAACAAACAAGCCCTGCGAACAGTAGCTTCCATCCTCCCCCATCCAGCTCCGCTAGGACGGCGAAGCTACGGTCCCTCTACTTTTTTTTTTCATTGTTTTGATGACGTCCTCTCCCCGCAGCACTTACACAAATAAAAGAAACACCAAGGAGAGTCAGGCGGTTTTGGCTGGTTAGGAAGCACCCAGAGGAAGGAAAAAAAGAGGAGTTGAAATTTCATAGGACGTTTCCAACATTTATATATACATACGTATATTAATATTTCATTGGAGACAATGATCCACAAAAACATTCATATGTACTTTTATTTAGGAAAATTTTATTATTCTGGAAACCTTCAAATGGGCAAAAATGCTATTACATGGTGTTATTGTCTCGTATATTGTACTTAATATTTTATATTTAGAGATGCTCACGAGACAACTTTTTGTAAGTAGGTTACATGTCAAGCCTTGAATCTTTAGGCTCAAGTCAAGTTATATATCCCTGATAGGACTACAAGTCAAGTTGCGAGTCTTTAACAAAAAGTTCAGATTGAGTAAAATCCAATTTAAATACTAGGAGTAGTAAAAATGAAATATCGAACTGTTGTAAGCACTGTTTTGATTGCCCAGGAGCAATATAAAGTATAAAGCCTTCAATTTCATGGAAAAAAAATAATGAATTTCTTTTCACTACATCTATTATTTTATTTCCGATAAGAATACAAGTAAAATATCAAATCGTTGTGGGTGATAACATTAGGCAACACCATTTTTGTGCCCAGGGTTTAATAGATAGTTTATATTTGCTTGCTTATGGATACGGTGTAACAAATCTTAAAGAAAAGTAAATAATTATCGTAATGACCATTGATGGATGGGAAATTAATTAGTTGATTTTAAATAAGAATGTTTTCATAATATAAATCAAGAAGAGAAATATAAGAACAAGGTTACATATAACAACTAAATATATGTTAATGTTGGAAGTTATTCCAATGGCATTTATAAAGTTCTTCATTTTTTAAATAAGTTATAGTTTCGCCAAAAATTTAAAATGAGTATTTTTCATTAAAAAGAGGTTTGATGAACATAAACAGTAAAAGATCCGAAAACTACATTCTACTTTTTATTAATAGAGCCAAGTTCAATACATTAATTAATTAATTAATTATCATTATCATTGGGAGCATTTACGTTTTCTTCCTAATTTTGTAAATTATTCCTATTTTTTTTCCTGTAAGAATTAAATTTCCAGGGCTCTTCCAGGACTTTTCATGAAAAAAAATTCAAAACTATAATTGAACTTTTATTATAAATTACGAATCTTCTTTAAATATAACTTCAAAATTAATTTCCTGACAAATTCTTCATTTTTATTAATATATTTTAATCATAAGAAATATTATTTTTAGCAAACCATTCCATAAAAAAATTAGAAACGACAATTAGAAAAGAATATATAATCGTAATATATAATGTTTGCCTTTCAAATAAATTATGGTAATATAATTTCAAGACCAAATGTGTGATTTCCTGGACATTTGTCCATTTTTGACCATTTTTTTTGACTTTATACAGGGTTGAAAAAACCCATTGAATCAATAATTAAGACATTTATTTATGTTTACTTGACCAAATTCATCTCTTCCTTTCAATGTTTTATTTGCCTGTATGGAAGGAAATCAATTAGTTGCTGAAAGTGTCCCTCAATTCAAAAATGTCAAATTCCCTTCGAATATTACAAGAGTACAATAATTCTATTACATTAATTCATTATTTTTAATTTGATTGAAATTTGAACTACTCGCTCGACCTTTGATGTTACATTTCCTACGTTTCAGAATAATTGAAAATAATATATGACCATAATTCTATTTTATAAATAAATCAATTTTGTCATCAACGTATTTTCCTTTACAACTTCTGACTCAGCTTCGTCCCCTACTTTTTAAGAAAAGGAGTTAACGTGCGTCTTAGCCTGCACCGTGGTAGCTTGTGCTATTCTCGCCTGAGCCACATTCTTCCACTTCAGGGATTAACCGGCTCACACCTCCCCACCTCCTTACTTCATCGTCCATCGAAGACGTATTCATATAGACACACTTTTTCTCTTTCTAATTTCTTGTATTATATTCAACGATATTCTGTGAAGAGAATTATTTTATTTATCAATGACAATTAATTATCATTTATCTCTACAGCATAAAAATTTACTTCATTGAAAATAGATTTTATTCCTCTTAAATGCTCAATCTGTGTAAATAAAACTAGATGCATCGTTTCTATGTCCTATGTATTCAGAATTGTAACTCCGAATGAAAATTATTGAAATTATTGCTGAAGACATTGTTGCCCAATTAAAACAGAGAGCAAAGGCAGAGCTAAATGACATATATAATTTTAAATATATCTACTTCTGGACCTTCAGAGTGTAACACGTCGAGCTTTTTTGTTCACTCGCAACCTCGACTGACAAAAGGGGAAAAGAAAAATTTAGAAAAACATATGGTAGCTACCCTTCTCTATTTTTCTTGTTGCCCAACTTGTTAATATATACTTGTAGTATATTCAAATTCAAAAAAAGGGCGCGCAATCCTTGATTCAATATATTTTTTTATGCATGAAAATCAGAAATAATATTAATACCCATTTTGAGTTCATATTACGTAGGATCAGTTGCTTAAAATCAAAAGAGTCAAATGATGAAAATAATCAACTGAAGCTGGGAGAATAAAGTATAGTGTTTTTGTTTATCCCAAAAAGCTCGTCGTGTAAACTGTCAATTTGAAAATACAAACTTGGGCGTAAGATGACGTCATACAAACACTCTTTCACCCATCCCTTCAACTCAGAATAATATTGAAAACAAGGTTTAGGAGAGATGCCATTGAACCAAAAGATGTAGATATTACTCTAATAGAATAAGATTTTTTTCAATTTTTAAAATCGGTTCATAAGTTTTGAATTTATGGCAACTTTTGCTAAATTTTCAAAATTTGTCCAACTCTAATATTAGAGTTCCAAAAAGTTTATGAAATCAAAAGTCACAGAGCAATAATTGTTGAGTTCAGATCTGCCTTTAATTTAAAAATCAATTCGTTAGTAATTGCGATGGTGTTATTTTCATGCTTTACAACCAGTGGTTGTTAATTTATTAATAAGAATAGTAAGAAAGGAAAAAAATTATTAGATATTTAAGTCAAAAGTAATGGAAACAAAAGTTTCCCTAATATAGACAATCCTAATGAGCAACACTTATAATTAAATATAAGCTGTACTTGTAAATCGTTCTTTGGTGAAACTTTGCACCTATCAATCAAGTTCATTTCAACTTGTACTCCTACTCCTATTTCTGGGAGATCATAATTTCATGAATCCTCCAATTCTTCATCTGAAGATAATTCAGCAGGAGCTTTTTTTTTGTAATGTATATAAGTGCTACCATCATTATATTTTTCACTTTCAGTCTTAGGGGATCGGCTGCGTCACATTTGCAAAAGAAGTGGAAGGACATCTCCTCAAAAGCTCTACAAAAAGAGCATTTTCTATCTGTTAATATTAGATTTATTAGTAAAAAGACTAAATGTTGTCAGACTGTATCTTAACCATTTCTGTTGTGAGGTAGTATATGGGCTCTTCATAATTTTTATCCGACAAGTTCTAATATAATCATTGTTTGTTCAATGCATTTTTTTCCAGTCTCTTCGTTATTAGTTTTGAAGCTTATAAGAATGTTTGTGAATAAAGTTCTGTTTCCAGCTTATAGATTTACTCATTTGAAGAAATTCATTTAGGGAGTGTGAGATTACTAAGCAATGTGGACTTACATGAAGAGACCATGTTCTCCAATATAAGGATTCACCATTAATGTTCGAAAAGAGTTCCGATGGGCCCATTGCCATTCTCATTTTAAACCAGTATCTTGTAACTTTATAGAAATTGTATTTTAGGGTTTTTGCCCAAAAGTCTTCGCTTAACCTAAGACGTTTTAGCCATGACAAGTTTAATGATTTCCACAGGACCTCCGTGTTTGTCAATTAGACACCCCAGTTTTTGATGGATGCGTGGAGTCGCACTCCTGAAATGTAAGGTCTCTCTGTATTTCATTGAATACTCGCCTCAGCTAATCAATTTGACTTCGTATTGAAGGTGAGAATGGGACGAATCTGAATAAGTGAATAGTTTTAAGAGGTATATTTGTATTCCAAACTCCAATCTTATCAAGTGGGTTGAGGTTGAATCTTTGAAATTGGGTTACTGGTGTTTTTCTGGGTATCTAAAATTTAGGTTTTACTATAACTCTATTAGAAATATTATTAGTAGTAGTAGTAAATAAGCAATTTATTGGTTATTTAGTCTATTATACCCATTTTATATTTCCTCTTTGGTATCATCAATCAAAGAAATAGTTAATATACTTTTGTATTTATATAACTATTATTAATCAAAAGATTTTTTGAACGTATAATAATTGGATTGAAGGGGATCGACCTTAATTTTAACGTGGGAAGTTTGAATAAAAAGTTGTGGGTAATCAATTAATTCTTATCACGATGGTCAAATAAGAGGGTTTAGCTCAGACAATATCCATAATTTAAAATAAATACGTGTAGTTTAGAGCACAAAACTCCTTAAAGTGAATAAATTTTAGAATAAAAATAATATACACCATTTATTACAAAAAAATTGAATGAGAACTACAGAAATTGTAAATATATATTTATTATATTTGCCGAGTGCAATGTATTTATATTATTTTAAACCTATGCAAAAAAGAAGGACTTTATTTGATATTATTATGTTTTTTCACTTTTTCCCATGTTTTTGGATATCCAGAGTAAGAATATCAAAATAAAAAATTTGTTTAAAGTTTGGTAATATTTTCAGAAAAACAGTGTTGCCTCTCCTGAAGCAATAATATATTTTTGACTAGTAGCAATTCGCCAAGCAAGTAGAATGGCCATAAAAAAATATTATTATAATCTTAATAAATAAAATTTGACCAAATTTATTAAGTCCTTTCAATGTTTCATTTGCCAGTATGAATAATATTTACAATTGCTGAAGATGTCCCTTTGCTCATAACTGGTATAATTCAAAAATATTATTATAATATTAAGAAATAAAATTTGACCAAATTTATTAAGTCCTTTCAATGTTTAATTTGACAGTATGAATAATATTTACAATTGCTGAGGATGTCCCTTTGCTCATAACTGGTATAATTCAAAAATATCAAATTCCCTTCAAATAATAAAACATGGCTTTAATTCTATTACGATAATTCATCATTTTTGCATTAATTGTATTATATTGACATATGAAATTATTGCTCAACCTTTAATGTTGAATTTCCTTCGTTTCCAGGTTATCACTTATCGATCTAAATTATTGTTGTTGTTTTTTTTAAATCATATCAATATATTTTACTCTTTTTACTATTTGTAACTTAGCATCTCAGCCAGGTTTTTCTGTTTCTAACTTTTGCTGGCGTTTTCTTCCCTCCTACGTCTATTTTTTTTTTAAAATGGGATCTTTGAAGTACAATAGCTAAAAATAAAAATAAAACCTCACGACCTCCTTACTTCTTCGCATATATATATATAGGCACACATTTTCTCTTTCTAATTTCTTGTATTATTTTATTTATTATTAATTATTATATATTTCTTTTCATTAAATACATATTTTTTCATTTTTTTCTACTCGTATTCGTTTAACATATTATTACTTAATGATTAATTTTAAGATATCCTAATATGTTAATTTTAGAAAAAAAAATTATAAACTGATGCTATCATTTCATTTTTATTCATAATTATCACCAATTTATATATTTACGTGTGGTTGAACTGTGGACACACTAATGCACTACAAGTAATTGTTGATTCTGGCTTTAAAATAATTGCCTGATTCGACTTACTCTTGAACTGCAAATATTATAATTGATGTTTCAATGAGGCTATTTGAATATTCCTGTACATAAAAGGATTGGAATCGATAACTAATTTCAAAGGACAGATTCATCAATTTAAGCAAAAACTTAAATACCTTTTATGAGCATTTTTATTAGAAAACCCTTAAAAGAAGTTTAAATTGGATTTTTAAGTTGAAAATATGCAGCGAGTATATTTTTATTGGCTTCGAAACAATTTTGGAGGATATAAAATATGACTACATAATGGAATGATTGTTTGAAATACCCACGTGGCTTTGTTATTATAAAACAACAACGACAAAATACAATTGATGTATAATTGTACAAACGTCAAATTAAATTGCCAACAAGAATTTTTCATCAAAAATGATGCCATTTACCACAATGGGTTACGTGACTGAAGCTTGTGCCCCTCCAGATGTAATAAAACTTATTAGTTATTGGTTATTCCGTATAATAATATTACGCCATTGATGAACTGTCTATTTGAAAATAAATACTTTGTTTACAAGTATTTTGGCATAATATGACGTCATACAAACACTCTTTTACCCATCCCTTCAACTCTGAATAATATTGAAAACAAAGTTTTAGAAAGATGTCATTGAACCAAAAGTTGTAGATATTACTTTAATAAAATAAGATTTTTTTTCAATTTTTAAAATCGGTCCATAAGTTTTGAATTTATTACAACTTTTGCTAAATTTTCAAAATTTGTCAAACTCTTTTAAGAGTTAATTTTTTTTTTATGAAATCAAAAATAATGAAACAATAATTTTTGAGTTTAGATATGCTTTTAATTTTAAAATCGATAGGTTGTTTCCTAAGTAATGATATAGCGATGATATTTTACAATCAGTGGTTGTTAATTTACTAGAAAGAATAGTAATTTCCTTTTTAAAGCTGAAAAATGAGACAAAACCAAACTTTACTTGATACACTTTACAATTTACTATTTGATGAGACAGAGGACAGTTGTAAAAGTCCCTTTTTTCAAACTAACTATGAGTTTACATCATAACTATGTATTAAAAAAATATATCTGATTTTAAGATGTGAAAAACTTTTTGTAATGTTTATATAATGTGACTTTTTGATTGTTTTGGCTCTAACTTATACAATTAATGTTACTAATTTTTTACTTTTAGTTGATGACGTGATGAAATAAGAATAATAATAATAAATTAATTAATTAATAAATATGATTCGTTCTTAGTTTGAACAGGGTTTCTATGAACCCGTCTCATAATTTATTGACTTATTTATTTACTTTTTACTTATGACTCATAACAATAATTATGAGTGACACATTTGTTGTATCTGAGATTAAATATATAATAAGTCTAAAATAGTCAATGGAGATATTCCAGGATGAAGGGAAAATGCAAAGGGGTGTTGTTTGCGAGTGATGTTAAGGTGAAGATCAATTACGTTAGAAAGAGGAGAATGGAGCTTACATTTTAATTTACAGAGATATATAGTGTTAAGGGATTCATTCTTGCCTAGAGCTGTATATTGGATATATGATGATAGAGAAAATCTTAGAGAGTATGAAGAGCTGGACAGGTCTATTTAAAGACACTCCGTGTTGAGTCTAGCACTCAAACGAATGACTAAAATGAGGACAATTTAAGTGTATTGAGGAAGGAACAAAGAACAGCGATGCCTTCAGTTCAACAGTCGAATATATTCTGCACGTTATGAGAGACTCTTCAGTCTTTTCACCAAAGGTGACATCTTTCACAATAAACGTGTAGAGCGTTTAATGTGAAGGAGAGTAAGACAATCTCGAAACTTGTGCCGAATAGGATTGAGCGAACCCTGGCCCCTAATCATAATCAGTATGAGAGCCAGTATGAATAGCCTGATTCGATTTGCTCTTCAACTATTCATATTATAATTTATGTTTCAATGAGGGATTTTCGTTCTCTACTTTATTTATCAAATCTGAAGAGGCATCATCACTTTGGTCTCCCATTCTTCTCCTCCATAGCATTTATTCGTTTTAAAATTATATTCTTTTCCTGAGTGGCTAAAAAACGTTGAAAAGGGTCAATTCTTTGCCAAGAGGAACAATTTTACTATTTAAGTGCTTGATTTCATTTTATGTGAATCATCAGTAGATAAACTTTTGATGATGAATGCTATGAGACCCCTGTTTTGACTTATCGTAAATGAGTTGAAGGATGTGTAAAAAGTAGAAAAAAAGTCTCAAATACACTCAATGGACTTCATGATGCAAAATCTCAAGAGAAACATGGACAGTAATGTGTTTTGTAATACAGTAGATAAAGCCTTGATGACGAATGTGATGGCATCTACTAGTATATGTAAAATTAAATTCAATTATATTATTCATAAATAAAAATTGTGCTTTGTTTTTCAGATAATATGGGAGATAATCACATAGTACAGCCTCCATTAAGTGAGAAGATCAACTGAAATGAGCAAGGAAAATTCTTTTTCTTAAAAATAATCTGCAGCAGTACTGCTTTTCATTAAAATGTCTTTCAAGAGATAATTAAAACATTGAATGTATATATTATATTTTTCTTTTAAATAAAACTAAAAGTCTTGTGAATGGAAGGCTTTTAATTCATATTTATTATGTTTTATGTTAAAAAAATGATTAAGAATCCTCCGAACTCGTTCTTTTTTAGGGTTCATTATATCTTTGAATTAATTTTTAAAAACACCCTCCTTGGCCATCCTCCAGGATAATTCAGAGACAACAATCTTCCCATCACTGACGAGTTATTCCAACAGCCGCTTTTTATCGGCAAATGGGAGGGCTTGTGTTTTCTAAAATAAAGAAAGAGAGTTAAATTTATTTTAATTGATTGCTATTGAGCAAGTACCAAACACATTTGTGAGAACAAGGTGCCATGTTGATTATTTAATATCACGAATGGTTTCAATTGAGTGGTTTACAAGTATTGAGAAGACTTATAATGTTATAATTAAAAATAACCACTAATTTTAATGTTTTTTTCTTCTTTCCATGTGTGAATCTTCATACACTTGAATATATTTTTGATATTTCTTTTTATAAAGTACATATTTTTTTAATTTTCCCCACTCATATTCGTATAACATTTTATTACCTAGATTCCTTAATGATTAATCATAAGATACTATAATATGTTAATTTTAGGACTGAGGAAATTAGGAACAACAATATTTGACTGCTCCCTAATAATTATATCAAATATATTCATGAAAATAAAAAGCGTACCCCCACTTAAGTAAAAACGAAGGAGGCAAAACACTTAAAAAATAAGATAATACAGATTGTCAATTTTTTGTGGCCCCAGCTAAAATAAAATCACTTTTTTATACTGTTTTCCTCGAATTCGTACAGGCAAATTAAATAGGTCTTTTTTTTAAGTCTAACCATCGACAAGTATTTTAAGCAAGAGGCTTTTTTAATTAGTATTACCGCTAATTTTTATTTTAATATCTTTGATTTATTTGACTTTTGTACAAATATGGGGTGCAAAACTGAATATGTAAAAATATTGAACGTGCGTGACAATTATTGACAGTACCATTTGTGATAAGAACCATAGAAATAAAGTTGCACACGAAACATTTATCCCTCCACAAAAACTATTTATGATAGAAAAATGTTCCTTAAATAGTGCAATTTGTCCATCCAAGATTTTATTTTCAAGAAAAAACTTGACACATTTTACTTAGAAAATTTCAAACAACATAATCGCGCAATTCAAAAGTATTAGCTTAGCTAAGAGTTGTTAGACTTTATATGCATATCTCCATTTGACAAAAAATATCAATGACGCTATTCTTTCAGCAGAAAGACAATAAGATAAAGTATACAAGATACTTTTGTAGGAGAGGTAAAAAATTTAAGGAATTAATAGAATTATACCAACATAAACAAATGAATTACTTAACGTATATGGGAAAAGTCGATCAACAAGAAGATCATCAAATAAAATAAATACTGTGAAGATGCTTACTAGTCATAATGGAGTAATTATTAAGTTACGTGAAAATTAGTTTACTAAGGACTAGTAAATAAGAAAAAAGGTATTGTCATCTATATTTTTGATAACTGTCGTCTTCCTACACAACGGTGATTATAAAAAAGCTCTTCAACGTTCGATGTAATGTCTAATTTGCTCGTTGCAGCATTTGAGTTGGTCATCAATGTACGACATTTCAATAGTTGTTTTTATTGATGAGGGCTATCAGCAAAACTGTTATTCCACCAACAATTTTTTGTGGAATTACAAATGCATTGAAGTGTTCGATTAGGTGCCACATATGAAGTTTTATATGACATTGTACATTCATCCCAAACCTGGAAATTCACTATTGAAAAATACTGCTTCTCCTGTCCCCTTGCATGTCTTTCATTGTTAAATTTAAACGAAGTTTAAAAACTGCATGAATAGCCCATATTAGTCCTTATTTCTTTCTCCTCTAAAATATTGCGATAATGTACCTCCGTAGGTGCCAACTCAGTCATACCATAGGTCGAAAGACCGAATGCTTTCATCGAATGGAAGGCTTTGTACTCATTCCAATCATTGATATGATGTACTTTGGCGTGATGGACGAGTAACACATAATTCGGAAAGTTCGAAATGCACAGAGGGCACATTTTGCCATTAAAATTAAAGGCAGAGAAAGCCACTGGGCTATCATATTTGCTGAATGAGTTGTTGACTTGACTCATCATTTTTTAAATTAAAGGAGAATACGCAAAGAAATATAAAAATGTTAAATATTGTTGGAAAAATAAAAGAAATTACTTTCTCTTATTTAGCTTAATAAATAATCTTAATGATTAAAAGAGTGGATAAGATTTTTTTTTAATTACGTATGGATAAAGGACATATAAGATTACTAAAAAAATGAACTCGATGTTCTTCTGACAAATAACGCTATTAAAAAATTTAATAGGCACTATGCACAAGGCAACAAAAAAATACCATAAAAGCAATAAAATGATAATATAGAAAATATATGGAGAGTACACCTAAATCAAAACGAATTAAGAAATTATTAAACAGAAATAAGTGAATAAAACGTCTGATTGTTTTAGTTATTGTCTTCCCGAAAACAATAAGGAAAAAGAAGAACGTGGACTTTGTATAAAATAATAATAAAGGAGGAGAAGAAACACTAGTGATAATATTAAGAATGACGGGCCGGGCCTGTGCTTAATGAAATATATATACCAAAGAGAGTAAATTATCACTAAAAAAATAATTAATATCAACAGAAACCAAACCTTGAACTACTTTTAAGTAAAATAAATGAGCGAGCACTCAGTCACAATCAGAAATATAAATAATGCAATGAATAAAATCAACAAAAGCAGTAAAAGAATAATTATACACAAGAAAGGCTCAAAATAATGGTAAATACGATAAATAAAATCCAATTAGAGCAATTTCTTGGTTGAAAAGTTGACTCAAGTCCTCAAGTGACTATTGCTCTAATGCATTGCAAATACAACAACGTGAAGGTGTTGATGAAAAATATGAGGTTAAGTTGAACCAAAAATATGCTTTGATAGATTTAGACGAAAAAGACCAAGACACGTGGGGCTTGAATAAAATCCAACCAAAGATGATTCACTCGATGAAATAATATGAAAATAGTATAAACACTAATTTTCAATTAAACTCCTTTTTTTTAAAATATATAATATAGAAAATAATTCTAAGTTGGAAAAATTTTCAAGTGAAAAAAAACTTATCACAAAATAATAATAATGTGTGGAGCAAAAAAAAAAATACGTCTGCACTGAGCAATGATCGGATCCTATGACGGTTCTTGAACTACACGGAATTGTATATTAAATATGAATAGTTGAGTAAAAAGGGTATCAAAGTAAGAATTTTTCTCTTTCACTAGTCGGAGTATCGCCAAATTTATCTTTGTTTCTTGTGAGCAAATACTAATTGGTAACAAAATGAATATATTCGGTTAAAATTCCCAATTATTCGACAAAAGACCGTCTCTGCCATGGTAGAGCAAAGTAGCACCACTTTAGTCTCCACTAATCTGAAGTACGGAACGTTTACTGCGATCGTTACGCCTGCAGAAAGTAATATTTTCTACGTAAGATAGTTTTATTTCACTAAATTGAAAATAAATCTATGGTAATACCTTTCCTGTCTTGAGGAACCCCTTTTTACAGGACAGCAAACTCATGGAGAACAATAGTTCAATCAATCCACATGCTACTCAAGTTATAATTCAGAGATTGTGCATCGTTGTAGCATCTGTCCCATTTAAGATAAATCTTTATCTAAAACATGAGTGATAATATTTTATGAAAAAGACATGATTGATTCCTTAAATTAAGAATATTATGATTGTATAATGCCTCTTTCACGCTAGAATCTGAGTCCAAAGAGAATTATTAAAATGATGTTATTCACGGAACCGGAGTATAAATAAAGTCATTACATAAAAATATACAAGAATTAAATATATGAAGAACATGCCGTCATATAAAATCAGTAGTGTCATGGAATAAACATAAATGATAACTCAGAATAATGATAAAAATAAGACACTTAGATGCGGATTCTAACTACCAATTCCATTCGGTCGATTGAAACCGGTCCGTGCAATACCCCAAATCCAACTTAAAAAAACAACAATGTCTTGACTAAATTTTGAAGAGACTGAGGTAAGTCTCCTTAATGAAGTAAATATTGAATTTTTGTTTCTTTGATGATAAAATACTGCCTAACGAAAAATCCTTCTACGTTTGAAATGCAAGAGTGGTCACAAAAAGATGGCTATATATATGAAATATAAAAAACATATATTATCACATGAATAATTTCATCAAGTAAAATATAATTACTTGTGTTTTCTTCATTGGAGTCTTTCATGTATGTAAATAAAATATTAACTATTGCCCTCAGAAAATCTTCTATCTTTTCCATGCAATGACTGCCAACTTTCAAAATATGTATACCCATTGAAATAATTGTTTTTCGCTGCAGTGAAGCCAACTTAGCTTAGACACAGATAGAAAAATATCTTATAAAAGGTATATATATGATAACTATATAATAGGTTATAAAATTTACCTACATATGTATATGAGTCAACACTGAATTACAATTTGTATTTTTAGACTGTAGAGCATAATTTGAGTCTGAGTATTGCGGAATTTAAATTTGCTGTTATGATTAAAAATATGTAATCATAAATAATTAAATTGACTGCAAATAAGAATGATAGAGTTGACTTCTTGAGCCGAATCACATTCATGAGAATTTTAGTCTATGAATGAGAACAATACATAACACGCAAAATAATAGTTTTTGGAATAAAAAGGGGGACGTATGAAGGTGTGAACCCCAAACACGACGGTTTGACAAGGCCAAGACCTTTCATAACTTTATTTTATTCCTTTGTCTCACTCTCCATATCCAAATCTCCGAATGGAAGGGCCAATAGAAAACAAATTGTCAGATAATCAAATAAACTTGGATACAAAACAAGGAATGAATTAAGGAGCTCACTTCCTTCACTCACAAAGTGGAATGAGGAAGACCCAGGAAAAAATAATTTGAATTGAATTTGAGTCTATTAAGAAATCTCTATAAAGAGAGCATCTGAAGATAAAGTCTTGAATAGCTCAATTTCCATTCAGGAGAAAGGGATCCGAAGAGCTTGACAGCCTGTTAATGACTGATGATTTTTTCAAAAATTGAATATTTAATTAGATTTTTTTTCATTTTCTACAAATTATAATTTTTAATTTTCTGATTTGTTATAATTCATATATATTACAAACTTGACTATGTCGTGGTTTAAGAAGACCTATTTATAGATATGTACTATTGTGATAAAATACATTACCTACAATGAACATAGATACCTCCAACTAATATCTTACTTCTTAATTCGATATCATGAAGAAGCTTTATGGAAAATCTAAATATATAATGAAGTTTTTTCCATTCGACTTCTAGCAGGGTTCTTTTATGGGTATATATTCTCGTGTTTGCATTCCAATGCATGAATATTGAGAGAAGTTTCAATATTTTTTTTTTGTACGCATCTTAAAATAAGTAATTTACTGAGAGTTTTGACATTTTTACGGTTATATAGGATCCGTCAAAATGTAAAAAGATAACAATGACTAACAAAAATTGGTTGAATTGATTATATACACTTGATTATATATGTATAATTTTAGGATGCTGAATCTAGACCTACGTTGTTGTTTTTTTGCAATTCTTTATTTGTTGTATATTTGAATTTTTATATCTAATTCAACCGTAATTTTCATCTTGAAAGAAAGAAATAGTTTTTTTTTTAAAATGATATTTATAGGTAGAGGGAAGGAGTGCACAAATTTGAGAGCTCAGTTTGTCTTTCAGAGGTTGAAAATTGTATGTATCTATCTTGAATTCTAATAGAATGGAATTAATGGACTAACTTTGTACTTACATCTCGACATAAGGAATCCAAAATAGATGGACAATAAGTAATTACTTATATAAAATCATAATGAAAATAAATTGAATTTGTTTTTCTATTTAAATCATGTATTGTTCTATTTGACCTTATGTTTTCATAAATATTCAAATTATAACATGTCTGTAAAGACTTTTAGATAATTACTCCAATAGAAACCAAATATAGTAAGTATTAGTTTATTAATAAAGAGTACTATAGCATATTATGTTATCTAAATCAAGTGTTTATTTGAAAAATATAAGTATATACATGGTACAGAAAATTAGAACATATATATATATATATATATATATATATACATCAATTAGTCATGTACTATCACATGTCGTAATGGCACTTGATTAGTGCCTCAACTTCGATTTTATTAAATAAAAGTTGGTTATAGTATATACATTATACAAGTTCTTTTATTGAATAAGTCCAACTGAATAGAATATCAAAATGCATATAATAGGCACTTTCTATGAACAATTCGCTTAATAAACCAACAACAACAAATATCAAATCCAATTTTCCTCATATTTACACACTAAATGAAATCTAAATAAGACAGATGAAATGCTAGATAACAAGGGATCGAAATAGTGGGTCCTCATAACATTGAAGAGCCGAGCATTTTTTCATCATGAATACCATTAAAGGAAATTTATCAGAAAAGGTTGAATAATTATCTCAAATTTCAATTTGTCTTATTTTAAGTGAAAAATGGATATTTATGATCCGATTTTCTGACTAGAAAACATAACTTTTGAAATGAAAACTCCTTTTTTCTATGTTAATTGTGAGAAACATAATTAATAACAATATTTTTTTTCCGTTAAGACACAATCTGATTAAAAATTGTTGCTATAACCGCAATTTCTCAAATATCTATTGATACAAATCTTATTATACCAATATTTATATGAATATCTACTTCAATATAACAGTATATATATATATATTTGGTATATAAATGAAAAAATCTTAACATAAAATAAAAGAAATGAAATGTTTAGACATTTTGTTAAAATGTGGAAAATATAGAACTTCATCAAATCTACTTCATGAAAAGAAATACTTATGCTTACACAATAAATAAGGATTTTAAAAAAAATATATAAGGGGTTAAATAATAGCAATAGAAAAAATATACAATATAAGCTTTTACAAAACTAGAAAAAGCACAAGTAGACATCTTAGCATGGGAAATATACAAACATAAGAAAAATAAAACTTTTCAGTCAAAGACAAAGTAATGTACCCAACTAAAATATTTGTAACAATTTCAGATAAAATGATTCAGTGTCGCCATACAAGGAGATGTGCAAAATATCCTTTGATTAATTAATTAATTATCACCCCTATAATTTACTTATTATACACAAAATATTTATCATAAGTATTTTTTGGAATAGTGGAAAAATATACTAATTAAATTTGCACCATAGGGGACTTTTATTATTATGTGAACAAGTTCACGAATGATAGTATGACAATAATAAAAGATTCAACAATAAAAATAGTAGGAAACTGCAATTATTAGGTGAAATCTATAATTTATATTGTATAATAAAGAAATACATAAATACTTATCATTATTTAAAATTATCAAAACAACTTGAAGGAGTCATTTTAAGTTAATTTTCTAAGAAAAAAATAACTTAAACTTTAGAGACAGTGACATTTGTTATGTGATGAGAGACAAGTTTAGGGATTCTAGTAGTCTGCACATCAGGTTCATGATGATTTACTACGTCTCATCTTTGCTCCAATGCTACTTCAATCCTGGATATGCAGAAGCTATGTGCATGGCTTCTGTAACGGATTGTATCTTATCCTGTGAGACTCACTCTTGCTGCTCTTTTGGATGACTTGAAAAGAGCGCAAGAGGTACACGAGTACGATTGTCAAATAAGATGGTTTACCGTGGAGTAATGTATTTATAATATTCTTAAGCTATACAAAAAAAAAGAAGAAGACTTTGTTCGATATTATTATGCTTTGCACATTTTACCATACTTTGGATATGCAAAGTAAGAATATCCGAAGAAAAAATTTGTTTATAGAGGTTTTCGATTATATTTTCTCTCTTGAAGCAATTGTATACAATTGACTTGTAGCCATTTCCAAAACAAGTGTTATTAAAAGATATTTTATACAAATTGTGAGGAAATGACGTTTTATTCAATTAATTCCTTCCTTTCAATGTTTTATTTGCCAGTATGGAAAGTAATCAATTAGTTGCTGAAGGTGTCCCTTTGTTCATATCTGGAATAATGCTAAAATATCAAATTCCCTTCGAGTAATACAGGAGTACTATACATAATTCTATTACATTAATTCATCAATTTTTCGTTCAAACATTGATGATAAATTTCCTACGTTTCCTTATCGATCTAGAATCTAACTTATTTATCTTTTTTTTTAAAAAAAATCCCTTCCGTATTAATCTTCTCTTTATACAATTTTAGTTAAGTATTTCTGCTTCGTTTTTTTTTCTCCTACGTCTACTCTTTTTTTTAAAATAAGATCTATCAATGTACTCAATGGCTTGACATTTGACGATAATTTAAAATAATGTATGACCATAATTCTATTTAATAAATTAATCAATTTTGTCATCAACGGGTATTTTTACTTTATTTTATATTCATCAATCATCAACGTATTTTCCTTTATAACTTTTATTTTCAACGATCTATTTTTGTGAAGAGAATTATTTATCAAAGACGATTAATTTTCATTTATCTCTGTACAACTTACAAATTTCCGTCATTTCTTTTAAATGCTCAATCTGTGTAAATAAATTGACATTCATCGTTTTTATGTCCTATGTTTAAAGCTTGTTAACCTGATCCAAAATTTAAATTATACCTATACCAGAAGGATTTATTTTCATTTGAATACTTAAGAAAATTATATAATGAATAATCGTACAACCTTTTCTTATAAACTCCCACAAATTTCTGGTTTACTCAATACAGCCAAGTTTTCTTTTTCTTTTGTTGTCATTATCTGATTAATAAACAATTTTTTACCCCCAATTTTCTCCATACTAAGACTTATTTTTTTCTTCTTGTACTATTTTATATGCTATCTTATTGATGTTTTGTTATCATTTTTATTATATTTAGGGCTTTTTTATATCTATGCTTTGTTGTAAGCTAATGATCTTTTTCTAGGAAAGTAATTTTAAACTAAAATGTGTAGTTTAAAATCTCTATAACATTTAACTTTTCTATATTAATAAAAAACAAGTATAAATAAGACTTTGCACATCTAATAATTGATATTGCTATTGAGTCATTAAGGACCTAAGGAATATTTCTTGTAGTTAAAGGCCACAAACTACATACCAAATGACTTTTTCACATAAAGTAAAATCATATCTACTCAATATGCATAAGACTATCAATGCCGAATAAATTTATTACCACTATTTCATATTTCAGATGAATATAATCATTACATTATCTGTTAAGTAATTGAAACAGTATTAGCAATGAATAATGTAACAACTTTTGTATACATTTAAATCTGATATTCGACATTGAGTAGATTTTATTTTTAGGATATAACCTACATATTTCATGGGACTTTTGTCTCGTATTCAATTAATTAAATATATAAAGATAACTATAATATTAACGGATCTTGCCTAAATGTATATACACTATTTTCAGATGTATTGAAATCCAAGACAACTTTAAATATTTAAAAAACCAACAGGGACATTAGCTGCATCTAGTTCATATTTAATATAAATAGTTATATTCCATTTACCGAATGTGATATGTCTATAATCAATAAGTTATGTCATTTGAGGAGTAGAATGCCTGTTTTCTTTAGTTTTGAGACAAAATATTCATCATATACTGTAGTGTAAGAACAAAAATACAGTTCTAGATTAAATGACTTCTCAGTTCTCAAAAAAATAACAAAAACATCAGTCGGACAGCAGTAGATGCAAGAAGCAGTGTCAGACAAATAGATCTTTAGCTTTAAAGTAAAAACACATTGAAACACAAGGTGCTACAGTAGGCTTACTTGCCCAAATAAAAGCTAGCTTGAATAAAATAACTTTTGTAAAATTAATGTAATTATTATTTTATGGTGATAACTATATATTTATATATCCTTTTTTACAATGGATATTATGATTTATAAATACATAAAGATGATTATTTTTAATAAAGATTTATTTGTAATGTTTTTTTATTTCATAATCAGGAATTTTGTTAAATACTGGACCATTATTTGAGTACCTAATTACAGTGTTACCTATAACTGAACAAACAAATTTTAGTTTTACTGTAACGCACTAGAGAACGTTTTTGTACAAAAATGTATTCGTTTTTGCGCCAACATCTTAGTTCATGAATTTTTATTTGCATAAGTCCGTGTATACCGGACATTACTGCTGTCAAAATGTCACATTAGCCATTAACAGAGAATGTAGAAATGAGTGCATCCGGCGTGCAAAAATAAAGTTTAATGGCATGAAAAAGGATACAACAGCTCACTTGAGACACATTTTGGTCTTTACAAAATAATATTGACCTGAGTGTTCGGCAGTACTTTGAATCAGAACTGTGCCTCTGAATAAAAAACCTTGTGAAACTATATAGACAAAATCTCTAAATTAAAAAATACTTTTTATAATGACAAAAAGAGGACCTAAAATTGGAATTTACATTAAATGCACTAGCGGATCATTATTTTTTTAATGCACAATATGAGTATTTGTTTATGAAAATTCCATGGTGCAAAAACTGAATTGGCATGGGAGAGGAACAATTAGGTGGAACTAGATTACGAAACTGCTGGAACTTCAAAATAAACACGGCCTTCCTTTGGGGAAAATGTTGACAGTATCCAATTTCATTAAGAAAAAACGAAAGTCACATTGCAATACATGCAATAGACACGAACAGTGTTGGTCGTGTCCTAAAATGATGTCAATGAATTCTCGGGTTTCAAACAAGTGATACTCTCGCTACGTTATTATATCATTAATGAAGGAAAACTTTCATTTTGCTAATAGCATTTTCAATGGGATGAAATTGACACTTTCGATGGGGTAAATAGGTCCTATTTGTATATTGGCGATATCGAATCTGTGAGATCACGCAATGTGTGGAGTTATAATTCTACATGCACACATTTCAGAAGTGTATTTTGATTTGTTTTAATTCATGTAAGGAAAATTATTGTAGGAAGTTCTTCAGCAAACTGTGTTGCTTTGATGAAAATGCCGTGTTAAATGTATCGTACAATGCATCATCTACTTTGAATTATTCAAAAAACTTATTTAAAGGAAGAAAAATCAGATGAAAACAACAAAACTGAACTAAAACACTTGAGAATATGTGACTTTTCTATATTTATCTATAATTAAACATTAGACTACTTATTTTTTGATGTTAGTTTTATTGTGGAGTTAAGAAACTCGTGTATTCAACAAAATACAATTTTCAAGATAATTAAGTCAATAAAAATGAGTATTTAAATATGTTATTTTCGGGAACATCCACAGACACTCCATTGACGAGTCTCCTTTTAATTAATTTTTTTATTTCAAGTCTTTACTGTTAAATATGAATATTCACTGCAAAATATTGGTGCAACAGCACCAGTAGTTAAATTATTTTGTTATAGCTCTATGGTCCGATCTCCAGGCAATAATGTGGCTGCTATGTCAGATGATATAACATCTACGGGAATTTTTAATTGCAATCGTGTCTTTTATAAGCTACTTTTATTACTACTTTTTTCTAGTTAATAATTTCAAATTTATTAATTTATTTTATCTATATATTATTTATACTTATAATTCAATATATATTTACTAATATATATTTTAAATATATTGTCATAGTGCTTTGGGTTGCTTATAAGTTCAGTTATTGTTCAACCTTATGTAATAATCCTGGAAGAAGAGGATAATGCGTCAATCCCTAGAGGCTTGAACTTTGGAATAATCCCTGAAACTATAGTTAAATTGATATTAACAAACTTATTTACAATGAATGTAAGATCTTGCTTAATATTTGCATATGCTTTATCCGAGAATGCCAACATTTGAAGAATATATATAAAGAGATCTTCAAACAGAAAAGCAAGTTTTCAAAATGGTTTATTGATTTAGGATGTCCAAAGAAACCAATCATGAAAAAAACATAGGGTATCATGTTCAAAATTGATTGTTACGAAGTATCTTTGTATTGTGAATTCAAGCCTTTTGAAGGATTTCAGAGTATAATTTATAGAAAAACCCATGTTCGTCCAATGTTAGAATCCTTTTACAAGATTACCCTAGCATATACAGGATGTCGTATGTAAATTCAAAAGATACTATGATTACTGCAAATTTCTTACAAATGAAGAAATAGTTTGAATAGTAGGATCTAAATTGAATAAGATTGGAATCATTGCATCGAGGAAACAGATTGAACCAAATTCGTTTTGAAGAATGTAAAGTGTATTGGAGAAACAGAATATAATGACTGTCAAGTAAATATTGGTGTATTGCATGGGGACATCAACCTCCAGTTGCAAAGATTAATACTCTCGATCTCAATTAACCTTTCGGTAATTAAAAAATGAACAAGAAATTATTGTTAGCATATACATTTCTCATTTTATTATGGTCAACATCTAGATACAGTGAGATATGTAGGATAAATACTAATAATAACCAAATGACACAAGGATAAATATTTATGAATAATTGTTTTTCCAAATATGAAAAAATATACTATGATTTCAGTAGAACTGGCTTCCGTACTTTCTGATTCCTCAAAAAATTGATCTCTATTCCGAGATGATATTACTCAATTATCAAGAGAACAGATTGTATATTAATATGTTATACAATGAAATGTTGTAGATTTTAATAAGTAAAGTAATAATAAAAAGTGTAGAAGCTAATTCCATTCATTGAACCCTTAATGAAGATATCCTCTCAAATTAGTCCATGGCGATGACAATGTTACACAATTTCTTAAGATATAGATGTTGTAGAACAGTATATGGTGATCGTGTGGTTGGTGTTCATAAGAATTATTCAAGTCAACAAACGCAAATGATTCTTTGGCTTCATTATCATGTAGGACTTTCCAAGTGTATAGTATAGTAGGACTATAATTTAGATCGAGAAACCAATTAACTTAAGTGAGTTTCAATTACTATTAAGAAACTTCAGTACAGTCCCTGTATATACTTCCAAATTCAAATAATGCGTTGTTACATAAGAATACAAAACAAATAAGCTAAATATATAGAATATTTTTCTGGATAATATTCTGTGCATTTGACTCAAAACTCTTCCAGTTCTGAATCGGAATGAAGTAGGTTCCATCTTGTAGTACAGTATTTATAAAAGCTTTATCTGGGGATAATTGACTCTTTTCAAAGTAATTTGTTCCTAATCTGCAGCATGGTTGGAACTTAACACTAAAATGAACCATTCTTCAATAGTTACAATAATATTTACTCTTATCATTTATATCACTATAAACTTTTTTAACTTTTAATCTTATCATTTTCTTTTTTTATAACAGTCCTGTTTTGTCTTTTAACAAGTGTGGGCTCTTAAGAGTCGTCATCGTTCAGAGTCAGAGTCGTTCTTCAGGTCCTTCATTTTAAGTGTTTTCGAGATTCAGAAAAGTGATAATTGTTAATAACATTATAACGTTTGGGTTACTTATTATTTATTTCTTATAACTCATATAGTGACATTTTCCAAATTTCGATTTTATTATTAGCACAGGCCCGGCCCGTTATTCTTTTAATATCATTATCATTTATCAATTATCAGTATCACAAATATTTTTCCCGAAATCAAACGTGCGAACCCCCCCCCCTCTCTCTTTCATTCCCTTTCATTGAATACTTTATATAAGAGAACGACTTCTTTCTTCCTTTTTTTATTGTTTTCGGGAAGACAATAACAATAACAATCTCTTTGTTTTATAAATCATTTAGAGTTCTTTTACACTTATTTATTTATTCTTCCTTTTTGAAACAAAAAGTTTTTTAATAAGTACTCTCTGATTCATAGTAATGGTTATAAAATATAAACCACTTGTCAGAATACTAATTATCTCATTTAATTACATATTGATTACGGATTTTTAAGTTATACATACTTGGTTCTTATTTACTTTTAAGTTATCAAAAGTCATCCCACTTTTTATAAGTATAATTTTTAATTATTCCTATAATTCTTCAAGTATTGAATATATTCTCATTCCATCAATTTTTTAAAAGCATCTTAACTCTTTTTTAACTATGATATCCGAGATTAATAACTTTTTTGCGAGTATGACCGCCCAGTGGCTTTTTCGGCCTTTAATTTTAATGGGAAAAAATGCCCATTGTGCATTACAGACCACGTTAATAAGTTATTAACGTGTCTATATAATATAGTCTATATTATATAGACACTTTGTCTAAGACACACCTTTTCTCTTTCTAATTTCTTGTATTATTTTCAATGATATTTTGTGAAGAGAATTATTTTTTTTTCTAACACTAAAAAATATTTTTGATATTTCTTTTTATAAAGTACATATTTTTTCACTTTTTTCCACTCGTATTCTTTTAACATTTTATTACTTAATCATTAATTATAAGATATCGGAATATGTTAATTTTAGGGAAAAAGAATTATAAACTGAGGCTATCATTTATTTCATCTTTATTCATAGTTATTATCAATTTATATATTTACGTCTGGTTGAACTGTGGACACATACATTTTCTAATGCAACACAATTAATTGTTGATTCTGGTTTTTAAATAATAGCCTGACCCAAATTTACTCTTCACCTGCACATATGTTACTTATGAATTATGATTGATGTTTCAATGAGGGGTTTTCGTTCTCTAGTTTATTTATCAATTCTGAAGAGTCATTATCACATTGGAATGAGAAGAGGAGCCCCCGTCTCCCATTCTTCTCCTCCAAAGCGTTTTACTTTTCGATTTAAAATAATATTTTTGTCCCGAGTGGCTAAAAACGGTTGAAAAGGGTCAATTTTTTGCCAAGAGGAACGATTTGACTATGTAAGTCCTTGATTTCCTATAAATCTTTAATGACGAAATGAGTTGAAGGATGTGTAAAAAGTAGAGGATAGTCTCAACTACACTCAATGGACTATATGATGATGCAAAATATCAGGAGAAACATGGACAGTGATGAGTTTTGTAATTCAGTAGTTATAGCCTTGCTGACGAATGTGATGAGATCTACTAGTATATGTAATATTAAATTCAATTAAATTATATCATTCATTATTAAATAAAAATTGCGCTTTGTTTTGTTTTTCAGATATTATGGAAGATTATCACTTAGTACAGCCTTAGTACAGAAGATTAATTGCAATGAGCAAGAAAAATCCCGTTTCTTATGAATATTCCACAGTAGTACTGTTTTTCATTAAAATGTCTTTCAAGAGATAATTTTAAACATTGAAAGTATATATTATATTTCTCTTTTAAATAAAACTAAGTCTTCTGAATTTGTATTTTCTATTCATATTTATTTTGTTTTGGTTTAATCTGTTCTATGTTTAAAATGAATAAGGACAATCCGAACTCATTCATTTTACGGTTGATTATAAGGCCCTTATATCTCTGAATGAATTTTAACAAACATAGAATTCTCCATGGTGTACCTCCAGGAGGCTTCAAAGACAACGATCTTCCCATCAGCCGCTTTTTATTGGCAAATGGTAGGGCTTGTGTCTTCTAAAATAAAGAAAAATAGTTAAATTTATATCAATTGATTGCTATGAAGCAAATATTAACCACAGTTGCGTAAGCAAAGGTGCCATATTGATCATTATCAGTTGTTGTCTGTAACATAAGTAAAATTATAATACAAATCTTCGACAAAATGAATTATTACTTACTTCAGGTTGATAAGAAGCTGAATTTCTCATAACAAAATCCTATCAAAAAATGATTAATTATAATAATTATTAATTGATTAAAATTATTAGGTGATTCTAATTAACTTTTGTAATAAATAGTATTTACAATTTTACTCAAGAATTCTTAAATCAATTTCTTGATTTCTATTCACTCGTAGTAAGTGTTTCGAGCCCTTTGGAAAGGTGATAGGTGATTCTAGCACGGATCGTTTGATACTTACGGATCTCAACCAAGTTCCTCATGTCTTGCAGAGGTTCCCTACTTCATATCCTAAAGACGTTCTGACTATTTCTTCTCAAGGTTAACACCAAAATGTGTAGTGTTCGACCAAGTAAATACAGCTCCGGTTGCTCTTAAGAAAGACAATCCGAGTTGTTTCTTTCAGTCAACCCTTACACAGAGCAAAGGCCGAGCTAAATGATATGTAATTCTAAATATATCTACTCCTGGGCTTTTTGAGTCTCTCCTAGTATTATATGGTTTAATATATTCTTCAATAATGCCAAGCATTTCCTCCAGGGAACAAACTTTCTAGGTCTTGTGAGCTTACTACTCACAGTAAATAGGTGAACTGAGTGAAAGAGAAAGTTATTTTGTAGTTGCATGACGTAATATAATAGGATTTATATTATAAAACTATTACGCCATTTGAAAATAAATACTTTGTTGATGAATATTTGGACGTAATATGACGTCATACAAACACTCTTTCACCTTTCAACTCTGGATACCATTGAAAACACAGTTTTAGAGAGATGTCATTGAACCAAAAGTTGTAGATATTACTTTAATAAAATAAGATTTCTTTCAATTTTTAAAATCAGTTCATAAGTTTTGAATTTATTGCAACTTTTGCTAATTTTCAAAATTTGTCAAACTCTAATATTAGAGTTTCAAAAAAGTTTATGAAATCAAAAATTGTTGAGTTGAGATATACTTTTAACTTTAAAATCGGTAGTTGTTTCTTAGGTAATGATATAGAGATGATATTTTACAATCAGTGGTTGTTAATTTACTAGAAAGAATAGTAATTTCCTTTTTAAAGCTGAAAAATGAGGAAAATCAAAAGTTTGCTTTAGATTCTTTACAATTTATTATTTGATGAGACAGAGGACAGATGTAAAAGCCCCTTTTTCTCTAACAATGAGTTTATGTATATTAATGTAATATTACGACTGTGTATTAATTTAATGCTAAGTATTAAAAAAATGTGTATCTCATTTTGAGAAGTGAAAAACTTTTTGTGATGTTTATATAATGTGCCTTTTTGATTGTTTTGTCTCTAACTTATACAATTAAAATTAATAATTTTTTGCTTTTAGTTCATGACGTGATTGAATAAGATCGAATAATAATTATAAACTAATTAATTAATATGGTTCGTTCTTAGTTCGAACAGGGCTTCTAGAAACCCGTCTCATAATTTATTGACTTATTTACTTTTTACTTATGAGTCATAACAATAATTATGTGTGTGGTACACATTTGCTGGTTCTGAGACTAAATAATTAATATGATAAGTCTAATGTAGTCGATGAAGTCGTGTGGAATTATAGCCTGGGGCTCCCATCAACTGAACTACTCACGGAAGTCCTTTGATGAATAAAACAAAACGATCCAGTAAAAAGCTAATGCAACGTGTGACGAGAAGGTGAAGCTCAATTGGATTCGAAGCAGTATTCATGTGGTTGAGAAAGAGGAGGATGGAGCTCACATCCCTTTTGCAGAACTTACTGCTGTAGTCAAGGGAATCAACATTTCCATCAAATTAGGAACAACGTGATGGGTCATTTACACCGTTAAAATCATCCTTAACGAATGATAAAAGATTAAAGTTACAGGCCAAATATAATTTCATAGACTCCCACAAGTTTTATCGTAGAGTGGAGTGTTGAACTGACACTATAGCAAGGATTCAAAAGGATTGGAGTATTAAAGCTTGCCATAATCGATCAGCAGCAGAAAAGATAAAGGAGATTCATCAAGAGCATTGCTATGGAGTTAATGTCACTCTTTATTTTGCCAAGAGTGTGGAACATGTCATACCAGTAACCATCATCCAGTATGGACATAAAGAGGGGATCTTCGCTCATAGTTCATTCGAATGTGTATAAGGAATATTCTGTACCTATATACATGGAATGGACGCTGCATATAATAATGCAATTTTGTAAATAGGTGTAATACAAGCTTGTTCTTTCGGAGTTTGAATTATTTTTTTTGTATAAATATTGATACAAATTCCATGTGCAAGTCTCTTAGGTACATGTGTCTAGTTTTTTGGAGGGTTCTTTTTTCTTAAATTTATTATTATCAAGTAAAGATGGAAGAGTTTTTAAAATGGTATCTTATTCACCGAATAGAGCTAATTAAAAGATTAGGAAAGGAGATCGACAGGAAAGTTTAAGTGATCAACCCTCTTCCATTCTTCTAAACGAATTTGGTTCAATCTGTTTTCTCAATGCTAATATTTCAATCTTCTTCAACTTCTTATTCTTTAGATCCTTTAATTCAAACTCTTCGCAAATCATGGTATCTTTTGGAATTACTCAATATATCTTGTATATGTTAAAGTATACTCGTCAAAGGATTCTACATTGTAAGAACATGAGTTGATATACGAGACGTTGTGTTTTGTTAATAAATCAATAGACTCGCTGAGTGTTTATCTTGAAATTTGATTACATTTTTGAGTCTATGGACATCCGAAATCCGTAAAGCATTTTAAAAACTCGTTTTTCTGCATCAGGATCAGTTTTTATGTATTCTTCAAATGTTGGTTTCCCGGATAAATGATCCTTAAATATGAGGTAAGACTTTCCATTCAATGTAAATAAGTTTGTTAACATCAATTTTAATGTAGGTTCAGGAATTACATCAAAATATATAAGATTTTAAAGTCTATTAACTTTAAACCATTTTAAAAACTCGTTTTTCTGCATCAGGATCTCTTGATATATATATTCTCCAAATGTTGGGTTTTCTGGAAAAATCATATGAGGTAACATTTTCAATTCATAATAAATATAATACTTTACCTATTTTAAGTAGTTAAGTAATATTTCATAAATAAACGTAGGTATACAATTGTATTCCCCCCTTTCCCCCCCAATAGAGAACGGTCACATAAACAATAAAAGCGATTGGTACTCCTGTACCCGCTTTTCTTGGTTTCTTCCCACCACCCAACCCTACATCCAACTTCCTCTGACGTTCGGGCGCTCTTGATAATCTTTTATCCGTGTGGAGATTTTTTCTTCGAGCTTGTACGGGATGGTGTGGTGGGACCCTGCAATTGTATACCTACGTTTATTTATGAAATATTACTTAACTACTTAAAATAGGTAAAGTATTATATTTCATTTCATCTCCGTAGGTATACAATTGTATTTTCCAAAGTTGGTACTATGATTTGCCTGTATGAAACGCAAATATCTCAATATCCCTGTTGGGTTTGTAATCTCTAGTTTTTGATTTGAACAATGAGAAAAGAAAAAATAATAAATCGTCTAAAACTATTATTATCGTAATGTCTATATTCTAATTTTTTAATTTCTTAATAAATTCTAATTAAAAGTATTCTAAGGTGCTATTCTGTAGTTGGCTTAGTTATTTTATCTTCGTCCGAAAGATCCTCCGCGTCCTGCAAATTAAGAAAGGAGAGGAACATTATAGAAACGTTTAAAACTGTTAGAATTATCCGTCCAAAAACCCTGTTTGATAATCTCATTGAGAGAAGATCCCTCATTTCTTTTGAAAGCAACCATTGCTGATCTGGTGCTATGACTCGAAAAGGAACTAGTATCAATACCCGCAGCTTCCATGCAAATCCTCAGCTAGCGGCTGAGAGTTTGCGTGGAGGCCTGAGTTACTGGGCCCTTACATGTTGTGAATAGGAAATTACTCTCTCTTTTCAATGATTTTTGAACGGTTTTCAATTTTAATATATGAGTTACGGGGTCTAATTTATCATTCTCATATTTTGCAATAGTGATCCCTCCTCTGAGATGTCTAAAATTTGAGTTTTTCTCTAATCCTAGTAGAGGGATAAATAGAGAGTCATCCCTATTTCTTTTGACCTCTGAACCTAGTATCTTTAGAGAAGATACTCTAGCAATTGAGGCTAGGGCTACTAAGCATAAGGTCTTTTGGGATAATTTTTCTAGATCTGAAGAGTCTAGGATATCCCAGTTTTCTAACTTCTCCAAGAGGAGTCTAACATCCCAGGTCTCTCTATACTTCGGTAATGGTGGACATTTGTTGAATAAGCCCTTCATAAATCTTTTTATGTTGGAACTGATAGTTAATTTCTCTGACTCTGTCTGAAATTTAACAATAGCTGCCTTATGAGAGGCAATTGAGGAAAAAGATTTTCCTGTTTCAACTAGACTGGTCAAATAATTAATTAGTGTCTCGGGAGAAATGTTAAATGGGTCTTGATTAAGTTTTTGGCAATAAGTAATAAATTTGTTAAAGTTATAAGAGTATGCTTTTCGGGATGAGGCTCTGATCTCCCCCAACATGATATCAATAGCGTTATCTGTTAAGCCCTTTTTTCTCAGATTATATCTTAAATTTTCCATGCCACTAGACAACCCAGGTCTATTTCCGGTAGTTCCCCTGTAGTTGGATCCCTCACTGCATCCCTGTTGAGGATCATGTGGTCCTGGGCCATCTCCTTGATTTCCTGAAACCAGATCGATGCTTCCCAAAGGGGTGTTATCACTACCGCAGGCCTGAGTTTCGGATCCCTCAACCTTATCAATACCCTCTGGATAAGAGGGACGGGTGGAAAGAAGTAGCCCTCTTTCTCCCAATTTATGGCGAATGCATCTGTTGCAATCGCTGTGTCGTCCGGAAGCCAGGAAACGTATCTCTCTGTTTGGTGGCATTCCTTGGACGCGAAGTAGTCGCATGTCGGAGTGAACCACGACAGTGTTATTTCCTGGAAAATCTGAGGCAACAGCATGAAGTTCCAAATCTCCTGTCCCTGACGTGACAGAAAATCCGCCTCCACATTCTCCTTTGTTGGTATCCAGAAGAATCTTGCTCTGCATTTCAATTCTATGATTCTCCTCCAGAATGTTACCGCGAGGTCCGACATAATTTTGTTCTTTGTTCCTCCCATTGCCTTGAAATAATATAAAGCTGTAGTGTTATCTACAAAAAACGCGATTGCTGTTTTCTGAGAGATTAAGTCTAAGCTCGCTATCACTGCTCTCATTTCTAAGATATTGATATGTTCAGTGGACTCCCAGTTTCCCTGAATACATCTCCCGTCAGAAGCAAAAATTCCGAAGCCTGAGAGAGATGCATCAGTACGAATTTCCATATCTGGATGGAAATTTTCCCAGATACTGGAGCTTTGAAAATCTATGGGAATAGAGGACCACCAGTCTAATTCTTGTAATGCCTCCTCCGACGGAGGAGTGTTACGTGATGTTGGATTTAATCGAGAGCATTTCTGGCTAACTCGTTGAATCGAACAAAAAGAAAATTGGTGCGAACTCTACAGCTACTCTAGAGCTTTCTAGAAGGCCCATAACCTTTTGTATATCCCGAAGTGACCATTTGTTCTGGTTTCTAAGGGAAGAGCACCAGGTTTTTATTTTCTTTACTTTTTCAGACGTTAAACGTACCACGTAGTCCTCGGTATCCCATACCATACCCAGATGTTCTAAACTCGTAACGGGGGATAAATTACTTTTTAGTGCGCTTACGTTGAAACCTAAAGATGTAAGAAGTACGATCGTCCGACAAGCGTCGCGTACTACTATATCCTTAGAAATACCCTGTATAATTATGTCGTCTAGATAAATGCTACAGGATATGTTCAATTGTGATCTTAAATATTGAATTACGCATCTCATTAATTTAGTGAAGATTCTAGGCGCACTGCTGAGACCGAAACAGAGAACATTGAACTGGTAATATTGTGAGCCCCATTTGAAAGTGAGGAATTTCCTATGATCTTTGTGTATTAAGAAGGAATGATAAGCGTCCGTGAGATCGATGGAACATAAGAAAAACTTCTCCTTGACCCAGAGTTTTAGTTTTTGTGGTGTTTCAATTTTAAATTTTGAGTGGACTATGAAACAATTTAACGGTTTCAGGTTAATTATTACCCTCCATCTCTTCTTGTCTTTCCGTTTAACAGCAAATATGCTTGAACATACTTTAGGATAGAGAGATGGAAAGTCTTGGACAGGGGAGATCGCCCCTTTTTTCAGAAGAGAAACCACCTCCTCATTTATTGCTAATCTCACTTCCTCCTCTAGAGAAGGATTTCCTACCATTAGATTGTTTTTGGGTCCCTGACTTATAAACTGTATCTTGTAACCCTCCCCTACTATCCTTAAGACAAAGTTACTGTTTGTAATTAATTGCCAGTTGGCTAGACACGAGCTAGTTTTACCTGCTTCAGTTGATAGAACAATTTCTTCTATCCAGGTAAAACCCTGTTTTTTAAAGAAAATAATTGCGTCAAAAATGTTATCCTGCAATAGTTCTTTGCAGAAAATCGAAAAAGATTTGTCCTTAAGTAAGTAAGAGAAAATGTCTAAGAGTAAGGGATTCGTGTTAACTGGAGAATGACTAAGAAGACCCCCTTGATGAAGCATATTTTCTGACTCACCTCTCTTGTTTTTATAGTGGTTGAAGCTGGAATAGTTGGCCGACTTCTTGTCTTGGCTCTGTAACGGAGTTCTGGCAGATCCGGCTGCGGCTGATGGTGGCGGCTTTCGCTGATAAGGTCTATACCTTTCGCTAAATTGTTTAGAAGATGGTTTGTTTTTGGAGAAATCCTTTACCCCCTTCGTGGACGATGGAGCGTAAAGGAATTTCCCCGTCCTATCGTAAGTCTCCTTTTTCGATAGAACAGCCGCCTTGCATTCTGGGTCTACCTTTGCGGAGAGAGCGCCTCTCCTGTTGGTAAGGAGCATAGACTCAACCCTCCTGGCCGCTTGGATGGTGTCCCAAGCGCCCTTCAGGCATTTCTTTGTTTGATTATGAAGCTTATCGTGCTTCATAATCCTTAGATCAAGCCTACTTGCCAAGTCGGGGTGTGACGAGGCAAGTAAATCCCTGGCTTGTCTTAGGTCGGAAACTCCTTCCTTATTAGACGAGAGATCTGATGACCGCTTGTCGAGTCCAATCAGATCTCCGTATAGGCCCATAAATGGTCTTAGAGACGACCTCCAGGTCTTGTGGAGGAACGTCCAACTGGCTAGACCCGGTTCAGTTGCATACTGGAGAAAATCCGGGTTAGTCTCCGGGATGGCCAGTGCCTCATAGTTCTCCTGGCTCAGAGCAAAACTTGTCTCCATAAAAGACTTAAAATCCGCCGAATTCAACCGAGCGTCCGTAGCGAACAATTCTTTTTTGAATATATCCACAATTTTGGGAGATGGGGAAAAGTTTACGGGTTTTTCTCCCACTCTAGAACCGGTCTTAAATTCCTCCTCCTTTGGGGGATCCGGTGGAGTATTTTCCTTCGCAGAGAAGACCTTTTTCATCATCTCCACATACTCCGTGTAGTTCCCCTCGTTCCAGTTCATGGGAAACGGGGCGAAGGGAAACATCTGAAAAGTCGAAAGCCCTGCAGAAGATGTTGTAGGTGGTGTTGAAGTCATCTTTTTCGTCGCTGACGTAGAGGGAAGAGAAATTTCTTCCCTGGGAGGAGAATCCTCCGGCAACGATGGTGGTCGCGAAGATAACGACATCTCCGAACCCGAAAAGGTCGGAGGGCTTTGAATGATGGTGTTGACGGCATCATCCTCTTCGTTAATATCCATTATGATCAGAAATATTAGAAAACAAACGAAAATCTATATTGCACTTAAAAAATACGTGACCGCACGCTAAGGCGTAGAGAACGGAAGAGGAAGTTGGATGTAGGGTTGGGTGGTGGGAAGAAACCAAGAAAAGCGGGTACAGGAGTACCAATCGCTTTTATTGTTTATGTGACCGTTCTCTATTGGGGGGGAAAGGGGGGAATACAATTGTATACCTACGGAGATGAAATGAAATAAGTATGTTAACATCATTTTAAATATAGTTTCAGGAATTATGTTAACCTTGGCCCCTATGGATTGACGCATCATCTATCGAAATTATTCATATCCATTACTGTGACTTCAAGTATCTCCTTCCTACAGTTTATAGTCAAAATATTCCATCCAGTTGTGTATCCATCTATGCTGCATTGCTAATGTCATTTTTACTCCATATTCAACATTTTACAGTTTATTTTGTTGTGGAATTTCTCCATCATCATAGAAGAAGTCAATCGATGGGGTTCTAACAAGGAAGTTGAAGTTAATTCCATGTATCAATTCATTTTATAGCAGATTTCAAGTATTTCTCGGCGAATTTGAATATAACCAAGTGTCTCAGTTTGAAGAGTATTCTCCTTTATATAATTTACAATCCAACAATTCTCAATTTTTTTTGCTGTAAAGATATTTTGGTTTAAATCAAAAATAAAATTGGTATTTTTTAAACAATAAATATGTTTATGATATTTGCTAGAATACATGCATTTCATTTCTTATAGAGATATTTTCTTAAGTAATCCCTGAATTTCGATTAGTGCCAATTACTGCGGTGAGTAAAAATCCAAATTAAGACAAAAAATCATTTGACATCACATTTTTAGAATCAATAACTTAAAAAGTATCAATTATAGATATGAAACGTATACAATACATATATAACAGGAGTATGAAGTTGCCATTTTTATTATTACTTTCAATTTGATGCTTAGACTCCGATAAAGTTGTGTAAGATAGACGTGTTGTACCTTACATAAAATGTTTTCAATATTATCTCGAGTTGATGGGTAAAAGAGTGTTTGTATAATGCATCATGGAACGTCCAAGAACCTGGAATAATATAAATAGAATGTTCGAATGGGTCTAAGGTCCAGGACAGAAGAGATTGGTTCATAGAGTTCCATTCAGTAACAAGGATATAATGACTAAGTGGAAAAAAGCAATCCTTAGGTAAAAATGGCCATGAAAACTTTGAATTCTGAAGCAAAAATAGAGAAAAGTTATATCGTTAATTTGTTATTTCAGGAAGAACTGGAACCCAACAGAGTATTCAAGAATTTGCAGTAAATATTTTTTCATTTTGCGATTACAAAATTACAAAAAATGGAAGCAATCTTTACTGAAAAAATAGCTCCACCCTCTTCAGACGATGATATCTTAAAAGCATATTGTCCCTTCTGTTTTTCCAGATGCACCTAACTGTCTTTGCACTATCCTTTCTCCTGCAAGGCAAACTAAAGCGACTACCTCCTCATCAAGGTGGGTTTTTCCTAAATAATTATTATATCGCTGACAGTGAAATGTTTTATTGAAATTTTCAGATCTTTAAATCAATCCTTACTCCACTTAAATAATGTTTCACAGTTCTTTTAAAATGAAAGTACTAAGACTCACGATGCACTGTGCTTTTAGCTTAAATCTCATCAAGCGAAAGAAAAGTGTCTTGTTTTTCGAATTCGAATCTTCACTCCCTGAGCTGAAAATATTTTAGAGCGTTGGCGATTGTTGTCAAAGTTAGATCAACAGGGGGAAGTTATTCATATATGTCCGAACCTGAGAATTGATGCAGTGTCTCAAGTGTGCAATTTTATTAATTTGCTAACTCTCAAAAGTACACTGAAAAGACTCCATCGAGTGTTCAGAGATGTATAGAAACTCTGAATACCCTGGATGTATATGTATATGTTTAGTGAATAAATTTTAAAAGAAAAATAATATTTTTACACCATTTATTATAAAAAGTAGATGAGAACTACAGAAGGTGTCGATACTGATTACATTTGACGTGTGCAATTTATTTATAATATTCTAAAGCTATGCAAAGAAGAAGGATTTTATTTGATATTATTATGTTTTTGCACAAGTAAGAATAATTTGTTAAAAGTTGATTTATAGAGGTTTTCGATAATATTATGTGAAAAGCGGTGTTTTATCTCTTGAAGCAACTGTATATATTTGGCTTGTAGCAAATTATTTGAAATAATTGTTCAACCTTTGATGATAAATTTCCTAAGTTTCATTATCGATCTAAAATCTAGATTATTTTTTTATTTAAAATCGCAAAAGTATTCTTCTCTTTATACAATTTCAGCCAAGTTTTTCTTTTCCTACTTTTTTTTTAAAAAAATGGCATCTATCAATATACTCAATGGGTTGACATTTGAAAATAATTAAAAATAATATATGACCCTAATTCTATTTTATAAATTAATTAATTTAGTTAATCCTTCTGCTTCATTGTAGTAGGTAGGAGTAAAATAATGAAAAATGAAGTCTTCCAAACAAGGAGTTGTTGATTTTCCACCATTCCAAGTCTGCTCAGACACTGAAGCATTTGAGCTGAAATTGTTACAAATGTTTTAGTTAGATACATTACTGTGACTTTAAGTATTAGTTTTGTTCTGTTTGTATGTTACAATCATTCCTCCCTAACACTTTTTTCTAAGTTTCCTATGCTTAGATGTCTACTTGTGCTTTTTCTGATATTGTAATTGGTAGTATTCAACCCTTTATATAATTTTGTTTTAAATCCTTATTTTTTGTGTAAGCATAAGTATTTTTTTTGATGAAGTGGTGATATTCCATATTTACTATATTTTAACATTAGAAACATTTTACTATTTGTAAAATGATTGTATATAAGGTTTTTTTCATTTTGTATATCAAGTATATATTTATTTCTCTGTTCTATTGAAGTAGATTTTCCTTTAAATATTTGTTTTATAAGATTTCACCCCCAAGAATTATAGAATTTTGATGAGGATACTCCACTCTTTACTCGGATCCGTAGCTTGAATGGACAATCCCTTGTCAACGTACACAATTCATCTCATAATTTCATCAACAAATAACAGGATTACTGTGTCGATATCAAGAATTTGAGGTGCCGTATGGACGATAAAACATGTTGTGATTGCTGTTATTGAAAGGAATTTCTTAAGGAAGTACCTATCAATCCTGTATTTTTTCTATTAGCGTTGATTATTCGGCATTGTTGTAGAGGACTCCTGCTTTATCATTAAGCAGAAGAGCACATGTAATAGTACTGACTAACTGAATTTGATTGTTGCCCTCCAATTACTTTTATTTGAATAATATAGTAACCCTCAGTACTGTGTATGTATTATTTAATTGATATATTTAATAATATATTGCCTGTCCTTTTTGACAGGTATGGATTTTATTCTTACTTTTTATAATTCATTTTATAATAATCCTAGTACGTATTGATTTATGTATTTAATAATTTTGACTTTCTTTATAAAAATTAATGTATCTCCTTATTGAGAAAACGTTTTAAGAAAGCATAAATTGTTATATTTTTTGAGATAATGGACCAATCTTGTTGAAAATTGAAATGTAGATCCATTTTAGATAGATACAATTCGAAAATACATTGAAAGTATTTAACTAAATCATAGGAAAAAATACCTGTTTTTAGGTTTTAGTGTCAAGTCTTTAAAAATATTGGGCTCAAAATACAGTTTGAAATACTAATAATTATTACGATGGCTTTGACTTGAACCATTTTTTGTTAGCATTGTATTTGCTTTATTAACCTAAGTTCTTGTATTCCTTTCGACTGGAAGCCTTAAAAATGGGCAGTATGTACATTCAAGAAGTGCAATTAAATCAACTCCTTGAGCCCTTTTCCTCCGGCGAAGAAGCTAAGTTCGACTCTAAAATTACTCCCGTATGCATAAACGCATTAAATCAATACATATTTTTTATTCATTACTAGATTGAAACAATAAAATAGAATGTGAATAAGACTTTTAATGAATTTGATACGAAATATATGCTTAAACTATACATACATGTAATATATATATATATATAGATATAGAAACTCAAATTAGAACAAATAATTTCAACTTAAAGTAAGATTAAGCCTCAAGTATAAATGTTGTGACGGATGTCGATAATTTAATTAGTGAAGAAAAAATAATATATATATATATATATATATTGAAAACGTTTAATGGCAATTACAAAATTAATAAATGATTCACAATTTAACAAATTCATTCAGAAAGAATAAAATCCTTGATCGTTGATAATGGAGATGAAAATTTAAAGGAAGATAATATGAATTTGGGGCAGAAGCCTTGAGTAAACTAAACATTATACAACACGTTCAAAGTCCTAATCACGAGATACATATTAAAGATTTATTCAAGGAACGTAATTGAAGACAATTCTGATACTTTTAATTTCATCACTAATAAAACCAAGACACTTGTTTCCTTCAATGTCCAACTCAACTTTGAGTTAGTCAGTCCATTTCATGTTTTAATTGAAAAATCCGATCCTTCAGTCTACGGCATTTGAAAGTAAAGAATATTTCCACCTTCCCTCATGTCATGTTAATACTCTTGAATCACTCAAAAGTAAATGTCTGCATGTGATTCAGAGGAACAAGGGATACGTGTAACTGAAGAAAATGTCCACAGAATCCATAATCCACGAGAGCAAGTTCTTTAAATGCATAATTATTCCTATCGTCAACTGTGAAGCCTTGAGGATGCCCAATACGATGAAGGGGATGAGGGATTCGATGATCATCAGATGGAACTCGGACTCCAACAAAATTGGGGATCGACAATGGCCAAAATGAAATTATCTGCACATCAGGCTCATGATGATTTTCGCCGTCTCATCGTTGATCTTATGACTCTTGCTGCTCTTTGGGGTGCCTTGAGAAGAGTCCATCCTCATGGAGCTCTCCTGCTCTTGGTGCCTCTTCTGTGCAATGAACTCTTTGTTATATTCACAATGCTCTAGGGTTTAATTTTCCACTTGGATCGAAGCTCTTGATTGGAAGCTAATGCTCGAGTTCGGCATCACATCCATCCCATCCGACTCCCACTCTTGGCAGTCACGAAGAGCGAAGCACAGAGACGTCCTTGGGTCCAAGCCAGAGCTGCGCCATTTCAAGTCCCGTCAGAAGTATGTACTGAAAATAGAACATTATTTTGATGACGTCACAGCACTTACACAAATAAAAGAAACACCAAGGAGAGTCAGGCGGTTTTGGCGGTTTTGGCTGCTTAGGAAGCACTCAGAGGAAGGAAAAAAAGAGGAGTTGAAATTTCATAGGACATTTGTAATGGAATATTATCCATTGTTTAAATAATAAATAGCTCAATTGTTTCATGTAGTACATTAATTATTATCAACGGGTAAATTTGTTTTAAAAAAAAGTTACTTACATTAAAAAAAAAAGAAAAAAAAATCATTAACTTTTTTTTTATTGAAGATAAAATATTAGAATCGATGGATCTTAAAACTATAACAAAAAGAATTTTTGATAACAACTAAAAAAAAACCCAAAGAAACATGATTTTTTTTCTCTCTCTCTCTCTTTCTTTTACGTCTTCTCTCTTTCCTTCATCCTAATTGCCTATGTTGCTGTCAATCCTATGAAGGAATCTCTCTCTCTATGTATCCACAAAACATATTTACGTCCAATGTACAAAAGAAAGTCACCAATCAGTGAGAGACTAATAAGTAGTATCATTTCTGCTCCTCTCAGTCATTATTCCTTAATCTTACTCTAGGTGTTGATTAAGACGACTTAATAATATATATTCATTTGGCAAGTTTAATAAATTTGTTCGAAAAAAGTGTGTTTAATTCAAATTTGAACAAATACTTGACAGGATATACAAACAGCATAGAGCCATAGAAAAGGTCCTCATCTATTTATATATTTACTATTTTTCAAAAAGGGAATCAATGAACTCACCACTCCTGGTTTGAGGGTTAGATATTATGTTGTGTAGGATTTCGGATAGATTTAGAATTTATTCTCTGTACTTTTTATAGTGACCGACAGAGTTCTTATCCGATGAGAGTTTTCTTTCTTTTCTTTTTCAAGGTGCCATTTGGAAATATATATATATATATAATAAAAAATCACACTTAATAATGTCTTTCCAATTTTTAATCCATGTTCTCACAAAACCTCTTTTTAACTCAAAAACTATAGTAATATATTTATATTACCTATATTTAAATCACTTTGTAGGACACAAAACCAATCACTTTTTAGTCAACATGAAATAAAAAAATGATATAGTAATGTAAAGTAAAAAATGACAACGTTATATTTAAACTATTAAGGTTAAATATTTTTTTAATTAGTATGCAATACAAAGTTAATCATTATTGTCTTATATCTAAAACGTAAGAATATTTCTCATTAAGACTAGTCGACTTTAAAACATATATAAAATTTATTTATTTGTTGATGTAGTGAGTGATGAATTACAATTTACAATCACGATTGCCGTGTGGCAATGTATTCATAATATTCTAAAGCTATAGAAAAAAAAAAGAAGAAGAAGACTTTTTTCGATATCATTATGTTTTTGCTCATTTTCCCATGTTTTGAAAATGGAAAGTAAGAATCACTGAAGAAAAAATTTGTTTCAAGTTGATTATAGAGGGTTTCGATAATATTTTCTGAAAAACAGTGTTTTCTCTCTTGAAGCACATTGTGAGGAAATAAAATTGAATCAATTAGTTCCTTCCTTTCAATGTTTTATTTGCCAGTATATTATGGAATAATAAAGGATGACTCTCATTCTACTACAATAATTCATCAATTTTTGCTTTAATTGTATTACCTTTGAGCCAAGTTTTTCTGTTTCTAGCTTGCCCTAGCATTTCTCTTCCTCCTACGTCTATTTTTTTTTTTTAAATGGGATCTTTCAATGTTGAATAAAATACGATTCTAATTATATCTTATTAATCAATTTTATCATCAACGGGTATTTTTACTTTATTTTGTATTCATCAATCATCAGCGTATTTTCCTTTACAACTTACCTACTTTAAAGAAAAGAAGTTAACGTGCAATTTCATTTCTTGAAGGAATATTTTTCTTCTTTTTTTTTCCTGTGTGGTGCGTCTTAGCCTGCACCGTGGTAGCTTGTGCTATTCTCGCCTGAGCCACATTCTTCCACTTCAGGGATTAACCGGCCTACACCTCAAGACCTCTTTCCTTCTTCCAAGACGCATATAGACGCACCTTTTCTTTTTCTAATTTGATTAACCGGCTCACACCTCCCCACCTCCTTACTTCATCGTCCATCGAAGACGTATTCATATAGACACACTTTTTCTCTTTCTAATTTCTTGTATTATATTCAACGATATTTTGTGAAGAAAATCATTCTTTAAAGACGAGTCATGTTCATTTATCTCTGTACATCTTACAAATTTCCGTAATGGAAAATAAATCTTATTTCTCCCAAATGCTCAATCTGTCTAAATAAAATTGCATGACATTTGTTTAAAGCTTGTTATCTCGACCCAAAATTTAAATTATATCAATAGCGAAATGATTTATTTTCATTTGAATACTTTAGAAAAAAGAATTAGTCGTTTAAACTCCCTTATTAATTGATAAATTATCATTTATCAATAATCTTGGTTCTGCCCTCTTCCTTCTAATTTCTGGCCTAGTCAATACATACAATAAACAATATAAACAATTTATAACTTCTTCCAATTTTGTCCTCGCTAAGATTTTTCTTTCTTTCTTCTTGTGCTATTTTATATGCTTAATTTTTTCCCTTCTTATTATTATTACTTTTTTAGATGAAAAATACAAACAATATACAAGCAACGCCATATTATTGAACATTAAGAAATTCAAAGAACAAAGGGAACTCCAAAACACCCAATAATTAATTAATGAAGGAGAATAAATATGTAATATTCTATGTAGAAATATATTTCAAAGCCAATAATGAGGTAGGGGGTGGGAAGACGACTTTAGGAGCCGGTTCCTATTTTGAGGTATTAACAAATAAGCCCTGCGAACAGTAGCTTCCATCCTCCCCCATCCAGCTCCGCTAGGACGGCGAAGCTACGGTCCCTCTACTTTTTTTTTTCATTGTTTTGATGACGTCATACCAAAGCATTCCTTCCTCTCCCTGCAGCACTTACACAAATAAAAGAAACACCAAGGAGAGTCAGGCGGTTTTGGCTGGTTAGGAAGCACCCAGAGGAAGGAAAAAAAGAGGAGTTGAAATTTCATAGGACATTTCCAAGATTATATATACATACATACGTATATATATTTCATTGGAGACAATGGAGACAGTAATCCACAAAAACATTCATATGTACTTTTATCCAGGAAAATTTTATTATTCTGGAAACCTTCAAATGGGCAAAAATGCTATTTCATGGTGTTATTGTCTCGTATATTGTACTTTTATATTTAGAGATGCTCACGAGACAATTTTTTGTAGGTTACTTGTCAAGCCTTGAGTCTTTAGGCTCAAGTCAAGTTTTATATCCCTGATAGGACTACAAGTCAAGTTGCGAGTCTTTAACAAAAAGTTCAGATTGAGTAAAATCCAATTTAAATACTAGGAGTAGTACAAATGAAATATCGAACTGTTGTAAGCACTGTTTTGATTGCCCAGGAGCAATATAAAGTATAAAGCCTTCAATTTCATGGAAAAAAAATAATGAATTTCTTTTCACTACATCTATTATTTTATTTCCGATAAGAATACAAGTAAAATATCAAATCGTTGTGGGTGATACCATTAGGCAACACCATTTTTGTGCCCAGGGTTTAATAGATAGTTTATATTTGCTTGCATATGGATACGGTGAAACAAATCTTAAAGAAAAATAAATAATTATCGGAATGACCATTGATGGATGGGAAATTAATTAGTTGATTTTAAATAAGAATGTTTTCATAATATAAATCAAGAAGACAAATATAAGAACAAGGTTACATATAACAACTAAATATATGTTAATGTTGGAAGTTATTCAAATGGCATTTATAAAGTTCTTCATTTTTTAAATAAATTAAAGTTTCGCCAAAAATTTAAAATGAGGGTTTTTCATTAAAAAGAGGTTTGATGAGTACATAAACAGTAAAAGATCCGAAAACTACATTCTACTTTTTATTAATAGAGCCAAGTTCAATACATTAATTAATTAATTATCATTATCATTGGGAGCATTTACGTTTTCTTCCTAATTTTGTAAATTATTCCTATTTTTTTTTCCTGTAAGAATTATATTTCCAGGGCTCTTCCAGGACTTTTTATGAAAAAAAATTCAAAATTATAATTGAACTTTTATTATAAATTACGAATCTTCTTTAAATATAACTTCAAAATTAATTTCCTGACAAATTCTTTATTTTTATTAATATATTTTAATCATAAGAAATATTATTTTTAGCAAACCATTCCATAAAAAAATTAGAAACGACAATTAGAAAAGAATATATAATCGTAATATATAATGTTTGCCTTTCAAATAAATTATGGTAATAGAATTTCAAGACCAAATGTGTGATTTCCTGGACATTTGTCCATTTTTGACCATTTTTTTGACTTTATACAGGGTTGAAAAAACCCATTGAATCAATAATTAAGACATTTATTTATGTTTACTTGACCAAATTCATCTCTTCCTTTCAATATTTTTATTTACCTGTATGGAAGGAAATCAATTAGTTGCTGAAAGTGTCCCTCAATTCAAAAATGTCAAATTCCCTACGAATATTACAAGAGTACAATAATTACATTACATTAATTCATTATTTTTAATTTGATTGAAATTTGAACTAATCGTTCGACCTTTGATGTTACATTTCCTACGTTTCAGAATAATTGAAAATAATATATGACCATAATTCTATTTTATAAATAAATCAATTTTGTCATCAACGGGTATTTTGTCTTTATTTTATATTCATCAATCATCTCATCAACGTATTTTCCTTTACAACTTCTGACTCAGCTTCGTCCCCTACTTTTTAAGAAAAGGAGTTAACGTGCGTCTTAGCCTGCACCGTGGTAGCTTGTGCTATTCTCGCCTGAGCCACATTCTTCCACTTCAGGGATTAACCGGCTCACACCTCCCCCCCCCCTCCTTACTTCATCGTCCATCGAAGACGTATTCATATAGACACACTTTTTCTCTTTCTAATTTCTTGTATTATATTCAACGATATTCTGTGAAGAGAATCAATTATTTACCAATGACGATTAATTATCATTTATCTCTACAGCATAAAAATTTACTTCATGGAAAATAGATTTTATTTATTTAACTTAATTTATAATAGTTAGTTGCATTAAGAATTTAAGGAGATGTATAATAAACATCTGTAAAAGTCTCTTTGTTTCGAACATCAACTTTATATTACGATTTAAAGAAAAATCAATCATTTATGTTGACTTTTCTTTGAGATATATTGGACAATGATCCACTTTGAGGTGTGAAAGTAACTTTTTGGAAGAGTCTTCTTTTGTAATGTATGTATAATGTGACTTTTTCATTGTTTTTGACGTAACTTATGTAATTGGAATTATTATTTTTTGCTTTTAATTAATAGAATATATGATTCGTTCTTAGTTCGAACAGGGCTTCAAAGAACCCGTCTCATAACTTATTGACTTATTTATTTATTTATTTTTGAATTATGAGTCATAACAATAATTATGTGACACATTGTTATTACTTCATAGATTCAAAATATCTTCATTAATTAATGTAGATTTAAATTATCATTTAAGGATCAAGATATGAGAGCTATCCTAGAACGACCATCCTAATGAAGATGTCCTTGAGCTGCTGCTGGAGGACCTCTTCAAAGGGATTCCTCTTTTCCTTGGACCAAGGACCAACTTCAAGATCCAAGACGACTCAAAGAGGGGCGAATGGAAAAGGAGCTTCTCAAAGCATTCTCCTTGAATAAGTTTGAGTCTTACGAATTCAAAGGGACTTCTATTTAACCCGAGTCAAGACCCTCTTTGGCCTCCTAAGGAAAGGTCCCAAGGTCGACTTCGTGAAAGTAGCATTTGTTATGGGCCTACATTCACATGCAAGTGCTCAAATTCAGGCGGCACCAAAAGCGTTTGGCATGGCCAGAGGGCTTCATACGAATCTTCGTCCAAAGCTAAAAAAAGAAGGGCTTTGAGTGGAGAAAAACCCTCAATGAATTCTGATTGTTCAAAAGGTTTGGATAAGAGGTCCTTGGGAAATAATAATTGAATGGTTTTAACTGTGGCAATAGCAAAGGGGTGTTGTCAGCAAGTGAACCACGGAAGGCAATCCTTTGATGAATAAAACAAAACGATCCAGTTAAAGGCTTATGCAACGTGCGGCGAGAAAGTGAATCTCGTTTGTGGTGTGAAGCAGCTCGACTGCATACGAAGCTGTCTTGATGGGGTTGAGACAGATGAGGATGGGGCTCGCATCAATATTGCATTCTTATGTTTTGTTCTTAAATCAATGGATTTGCTGAGTATTTATCTTAAGACTTGATTAAGTCTTTGGACATCCGAAATCCGTAAGCCATTTTCAAAACTCGTTTTTGTGCATGAGGATCTGCTGTCAAGTATTCTTCAAATGTTGGTCTTCCCGGATAAAGCATCTGTAAATATGAGTTAAAACTTTATATTCATCATAAATAAGTTTTCTAACTTCAATTTAAATATAGTTTCATGGATTATGTTAAACTTCAAGCGTCTAGGGATTGACTCATCATCTTTTTCTGACAAAATTCACATTTCTCAACCATTATTAAGCAATCTTTCAATGAACACACTAAGTATACCCTTCAATAACGAATTGTGAGTTATAATTCTAAATTGATTTAAAAGGAAGGAGTTTATTTTTCAGATTTAAAATACTTGAAAACAAGATTTACCTAAATTGATTACCATGTCTATCCGACTATTAATACAAAATAATCCAACACATGAATTCGGAAGACCAAAGTGAAGAAATATTTGCTTATTCAATATATTATCCATTCTCGATATATGATGATACAGGCCATAAGATACTTAAATTAGATGACTATTCTCATTATTATGAGTCGTTACTCAGGCACATCAAGGTAAGAGAAAGTGTTATTAAATAAGTATTAGTGTTTTTCACATATCTATTGCATCATTGAATTAGATTTCTACTTATATCAATTACTATGGATCTCAAGCATCTCCAGGCCTCTTTGAACGAGTATCAATGCTTCATTGTTAAAAGATGAAAAACAATTAGCCATTATATCAACGGGGGTTATAAAATGAAGCTGCTGTTACTTCCTTATATCAATTTGTGTTAAAATGGATTCCAAGTATATCTGGGCCAATTTAAATATAATCAAGTGTCTCTGTTGGAAGAACACTCTCCTCGATATAACTTACAATCCAACCATTCCTTTTCTGTGAGTATTTTATTCATGTTTCTATACCTTTGGGATTATAATTCGCATTTTGTTATTTTAGATATTATTTTGTTGTAAAAAGCCTGAATCATCGTTGAAAAAATTATTGAGATCTACATAAGGAGGCACCTACTCATCGTAATTTCATGTTGTTATGACTGTTAAGCATCTCCAGGTCTAAGCTTGTATATGAAGATAATCAAGCACCCCCATTTGAAGATAATTCCCCTCGTTGTATTTTACAATCCAATTTCTGTTTCTGTGTCAATCTATGTTTTCCTTTATATTATATATATAGATTTTAGGCTTGCTAAGATCTGATTATTTCCCCGATGAGGAATTTCCCGTCATGAACACCTCTCTTGATGTAATGTTTTGATTCAGGACCTGGAATATGAATGCTAGCCTCATCGTGGAAACGATCATATCTATCAATTGTTTCGGAATTCTGTTTCGAAGTAGTTGCTCAATTATGAATTCATGAGACAAGGAATCAAAAACTCTTTTAAAGACAATCAGCAAGGTGACAGACTCATAATTCAAACTCATTGTATTTGATATTATATTTTGAATACATTTTGGGATATCCTCCGCGAGACCTAAAATCATGCCATCTCATCACTATGATTTTCTATGGCACCCAGTCTAACATGACTCTTTCGTATTTTCTTCTAGCTATGTAAAAGTGTATGTTGTTTATATTAATTTACAATATGAAGTGTTTTTTCATCATTTTCTCTATTCATCTTAATGTATCCCTGTACCTATTGTATTCTTTATCTTTTTTAAATACAAATAACTTATTTCAATTTGATTTTATGAATAAAGCTTTTCAAATTATAATTTAAGTATTAAAATGTTATTTCAAATAGTATAATTTGTTAGTAAAGATTGAGCAAAATTTAACAAAAACTCGTTACTTCTATAGATTAATTATCCAAACACTTTCTTTCTGCCATTTATATTATGTGGTATTTTCTGATTTTTATATTTTCTTTGACAATAAAATAAAACATATATACATTAAAAAGATATTATCAAGAAATCAATAATTTCAAATCTCAGTGTTGAGACAATATCAACAGCAGGGGTTCCCCCACCCCCTAAGAAAAAACAAAAAACTACAAAAACAATAACATAACCTAATGTAGATATAAGCAGTCATTTAGTTCACTCCGAATAATAAGACATAAGTGCAACTTGAGTCCAAGTTACAACTGAGTTTAAGCATTTTTTGAATATTGAAATTAATAAAAAACCATGCATATTGGCACTTTTCATTTTGATGATAATATGAACCCTAGATGTTGCTAGGTGTCATGCCAATTTAAAATTTGCAAATCCTTCAAATTGAAGTGGCGAATAGATTCAAGTAATTTTTTTGAATGTGCTAAGCATTTTTTGAATGTTGAAATTAATAAAAAACCATGCATATTGGCACTTTTCATTTGTATGATAATATGAACCCTAGATGTTGCTAGGTGTCATACCAATTTGAAATTTGCAAATCCTTCAAATTGAAGTGGCGAATAGATTCAGGTAATTTTTTTGAATGTGCTAAGCATTTTTTGAATGTTGAAATTAATAACAAACTCTGCATATTGGCACTTTCCATTTGTATGATAATATGAACCCTAGATGTTGCTAGGTGTCATACCAATTTGAAATTTGCAAATCCTTCAAATTGAAGTGGCGAATAGATTCAGGTAATTTTTTTGAATGTGCTAAGCATTTTTTGAATGTTGAAATTAATAACAAACTCTGCATATTGGCACTTTCCATTTGTATGATAATATGAACCCTAGATGTTACTAGGTGACATACCAATTTGAAATTTGCAAATCCTTCAAATTGAAGTGGCGAATAGATTCAGGTAATTTTTTTGAATGTGCTAAGCATTTTTTGAATGTTGAAATTAATAAAAAACCATGCATATTGGCACTTTTCATTTGTATGATAATATGAACCCTAGATGTTGCTAGGTGTCATACCAATTTGAAATTTGCAAATCCTTCAAATTGAAGTGGCAAATAGATTCAGGTAATTTTTTTGAATGTGCTAAGCATTTTTTGAATGTTGAAATTAATAAAAAACCATGCATATTGGCACTTTTCATTTGTATGATAATATGAACCCTAGATGTTGCTAGGTGTCATACCAATTTGAAATTTGCAAATCTTTCAAATTGAAGTGGCGAATAGATTCAGGTAATTTTTTTGAATGTGCTAAGCATTTTTTGAATGTTGAAATTAATAAAATACCATGCATATTGGCACTTTTCATTTTGATGATAATATGAACCCTAGATGTTGCTAGGTGTCATACCAATTTGGAATTTGCAAATCCTTCAAATTGAAGTGGCGAATAGATTTAGGTAATTTTTTTGAATGTGCTAAGCATTTTTTGAATGTTGAAATTAATAAAAAACCATGCATATTGGCACTTTTCATTTGTATGATAATATGAACCCTAGATGTTGCTAGGTGTCATACCAATTTGGAATTAGCAAATCTTTCAAATTGAAGTGGCGAATAGATTCAGGTAATTTTTTTGAATGTGCTAAGCATTTTTTGAATGTTGAAATTAATAAAATACCATGCATATTGGCACTTTTCATTTTGATGATAATATGAACCCTAGATGTTGCTAGGTGTCATACCAATTTGGAATTTGCAAATCCTTCAAATTGAAGTGGCGAATAGATTTAGGTAATTTTTTTGAATGTGCTAAGCATTTTTTGAATGTTGAAATTAATAAAAAACCATGCATATTGGCACTTTTCATTTTGATGATAATATGAACCCTAGATGTTGCTAGGTGTCATACCAATTTGAAGTTTGCAAATCCTTCAAATTGAAGTGGCGAATAGATTCAGGTAATTTTTTTGAATGTGCTAAGCATTTTTTGAATGTTGAAATTAATAAAAAACAATGCATATTGGCACTTTTCATTTTGATGATAATATGAACCCTAGATGTTACTAGGTGTCATACCAATTTGGAATTTGCAAATCCTTCAAATTGAAGTGGCGAATAGATTCAGGTAATTTTTTTGAATGTGCTAAGCATTTTTTGAATGTTGAAATTAATAAAAAACCATGCATATTGGCACTTTTCATTTTGATGATAATATGAACCCTAGATGTTGCTAGGTGTCATACACATTTGGAATTTGCAAATCCTTCAAATTGAAGTGGCGAATAGTTTCAGGTAATTTTTTTGAATGTGCTAAGCATTTTTTGAATGTTGAAATTAATAAAAAACCATGCATATTGGCACTTTTCATTTGTATGATAATATGAACCCTAGATGTTGCTAGGTGTCATACCAATTTGGAATTTGCAAATCCTTCAAATTGAAGTGGCGAATAGATTCAGGTTATTTTTTTGAATGTGCTAAGCATTTTTTGAATGCTGAAATTAATAAAAAACCATGCATATTGGCACTTTTCATTTTGATGATAATATGAACCCAAGATGTTGCTAGGTGTCATACCAATTTGAAGTTTGCAAATCCTTTAAATTGAAGTGGCGAATAGATTCAGGTAATTTTTTTGAATGCGTTAAGCATTTTTTGAATGTTGAAATTAATAAAAATCCATGCATATTGGCACTTTTCATTTTGATGATAATATGAACCCTAGATGTTGCTAGGTGTCATACCAATTTGGAATTTGCAAATCCTTGAAATTGAAGTGGCGAATAGATTCAGGTAATTTTTTTGAATGTGCTAAGCATTTTTTGAATGTTGAAATTAATAAAAAACCATGCATATTGGCACTTTTCATTTGTATGATAATATGAACCCTAGATGTTGCTAGGTGTCATACCAATTTGGAATTTGCAAATCCTTCAAATTGAAGTGGCGAATAGATTCAGGTAATTTTTTTGAATGTGCTAAGCATTTTTTGAATGTTGAAATTAATAAAAAACCATGCATATTGGCACTTTTCATTTTGATGATAATATGAACCCTAGATGTTGCTTGGTGTCATACCAATTTGAAATTTGCAAATCCTTCAAATTGAAGTGGCGAATATATTCAGGTAATTTTTTTGAATGTGCTAAGCATTTTTTGAATGTTGAAATTAATAAAAAACCATGCATATTGGCACTTTTCATTTGTATGATAATATGAACCCTAGATGTTGCTAGGTGTCATACCAATTTGAAATTTGCAAATCCTTCAAATTGAAGTGGCGAATAGATTCAGGTAATTTTTTTGAATGTGCTAAGCATTTTTTGAATGTTGAAATTAATAAAAAACCATGCATATTGGCACTTTTCATTTTGATGATAATATGAACCCTAGATGTTGCTAGGTGTCATACCAATTTGGAATTTGCAAATCCTTCAAATTGAAGTGGCGAATAGATTCAGGTAATTTTTTTGAATGTGCTAAGCATTTTTTGAATGTTGAAATTAATAAAAAACCATGCATATTGGCACTTTTCATTTGTATGATAATATGAACCCTAGATGTTGCTAGGTGTCATACCAATTTGGAATTTGCAAATCCTTCAAATTGAAGTGGCGAATAGATTCAGGTAATTTTTTTGAATGTGCTAAGCATTTTTTGAATGTTGAAATTAATAAAAAACCATGCATATTGGCACTTTTCATTTTGATGATAATATGAACCCTAGATGTTGCTAGGTGTCATACCAATTTGAAGTTTGCAAATCCTTCAAATTGAAGTGGCGAATAGATTCAGGTAATTTTTTTGAATGTGCTAAGCATTTTTTGAATGTTGAAATTAATAAAAAACCATACATATTGGCACTTTTCATTTTGATGATAATATGAACCCTAGATGTTGCTAGGTGTCATACCAATTTGGAATTTGCAAATCCTTCAAATTGAAGTGGCGAATAGATTCAGGTAATTTTTTTGAATGTGCTAAGCATTTTTTGAATGTTGAAATTAATAAAAAACCATGCATATTGGCACTTTTCATTTTGATGATAATATGAACCCTAGATGTTGCTAGGTGTCATACCAATTTGAAGTTTGCAAATCCTTTAAATTGAAGTGGCGAATAGATTCAGGTAATTTTTTTGAATGCGTTAAGCATTTTTTGAATGTTGAAATTAATAAAAAACCATGCATATTGGCACTTTTCATTTTGATGATAATATGAACCCTAGATGTTGCTTGGTGTCATACCAATTTGAAATTTGCAAATCCTTCAAATTGAAGTGGCGAATATATTCAGGTAATTTTTTTGAATGTGCTAAGCATTTTTTGAATGTTGAAATTAATAAAAAACCATGCATATTGGCACTTTTCATTTGTATGATAATATGAACCCTAGATGTTGCTAGGTGTCATACCAATTTGGAATTTGCAAATCCTTCAAATTGAAGTGGCGAATAGATTCAGGTAATTTTTTTGAATGTGCTAAGCATTTTTTGAATGTTGAAATTAATAAAAAACCATGCATATTGGCACTTTTCATTTTGATGATAATATGAACCCTAGATGTTGCTAGGTGTCATACCAATTTGGAATTTGCAAATCCTTCAAATTGAAGTGGCGAATAGATTCAGGTAATTTTTTTGAATGTGCTAAGCATTTTTTGAATGTTGAAATTAATAAAAAACCATGCATATTGGCACTTTTCATTTGTATGATAATATGAACCCTAGATGTTGCTAGGTGTCATACCAATTTGGAATTTGCAAATCCTTCAAATTGAAGTGGCGAATAGATTCAGGTAATTTTTTTGAATGTGCTAAGCATTTTTTGAATGTTGAAATTAATAAAAAACCATGCATATTGGCACTTTTCATTTTGATGATAATATGAACCCTAGATGTTGCTAGGTGTCATACCAATTTGAAGTTTGCAAATCCTTCAAATTGAAGTGGCGAATAGATTCAGGTAATTTTTTTGAATGTGCTAAGCATTTTTTGAATGTTGAAATTAATAAAAAACCATACATATTGGCACTTTTCATTTTGATGATAATATGAACCCTAGATGTTGCTAGGTGTCATACCAATTTGGAATTTGCAAATCCTTCAAATTGAAGTGGCGAATAGATTCAGGTAATTTTTTTGAATGTGCTAAGCATTTTTTGAATGTTGAAATTAATAAAAAACCATGCATATTGGCACTTTTCATTTGTATGATAATATGAACCCTAGATGTTGCTAGGTGTCATACCAATTTGGAATTTGCAAATCCTTCAAATTGAAGTGGCGAATAGATTCAGGTAATTTTTTTGAATGTGCTAAGCATTTTTTGAATGTTGAAATTAATAAAAAACCATGCATATTGGCACTTTTCATTTTGATGATAATATGAACCCTAGATGTTGCTAGGTATCATACCAATTTGGAATTAGCAAATCTTTCAAATTGAAGTGGCGAAAAGATTCAGGTAATTTTTTTGAATGTGCTAAGCATTTTTTGAATGTTGAAATTAATAAAAAACCATGCATTTTGGCACTTTTCATTTTGATGATAATATGAACCCTAGATGTTGCTAGGTGTCATACCAATTTGGAATTTGCTAATCCTTCAAATTGAAGTGGCGAATAGATTCAGGTAATTTTTTTGAATGTGCTAAGCATTTTTAGAATGTTGAAATTAATAAAAAACCATGCATATTGGCACTTTTCATTTTGATGATAATATGAACCCTAGATGTTGCTAGGTGTCATACACATTTGGAATTTGCAAATCCTTCAAATTGAAGTGGCGAATAGTTTCAGGTAATTTTTTTGAATGTGCTAAGCATTTTTTGAATGTTGAAATTAATAAAAAACCATGCATATTGGCACTTTTCATTTTGATGATAATATGAACCCTAGATGTTGCTAGGTGTCATACCAATATGAAGTCTGCAAATCCTTCATATTGAAGTGGCGAATAGATTCAGGTAATTTTTTTGAATGTGCTAAGCATTTTTTGAATGTTGAAATTAATAAAAAACCATGCATATTGGCACTTTTCATTTGTATGATAATATGAACCCTAGATGTTGCTAGGTGTCATACCAATTTGGAATTTGCAAATCCTTCAAATTGAAGTGGCGAATAGATTCAGGTAATTTTTTTGAATGTGCTAAGCATTTTTTGAATGTTGAAATTAATAAAAAACCATGCATATTGGCACTTTTCATTTTGATGATAATATGAACCCTAGATGTTGCTAGGTGTCATACCAATTTGAAGTTTGCAAATCCTTCAAATTGAAGTGGCGAATAGATTCAGGTAATTTTTTTGAATGTGCTAAGCATTTTTTGAATGTTGAAATTAATAAAAAACCATACATATTGGCACTTTTCATTTTGATGATAATATGAACCCTAGATGTTGCTAGGTGTCATACCAATTTGGAATTTGCAAATCCTTCAAATTGAAGTGGCGAATAGATTCAGGTAATTTTTTTGAATATGCTAAGCATTTTTTGAATGTTGAAATTAATAAAAAACCATGCATATTGGCACTTTTCATTTGTATGATAATATGAACCCTAGATGTTGCTAGGTGTCATACCAATTTGGAATTTGCAAATCCTTCAAATTGAAGTGGCGAATAGATTCAGGTAATTTTTTTGAATGTGCTAAGCATTTTTTGAATGTTGAAATTAATAAAAAACCATGCATATTGGCACTTTTCATTTTGATGATAATATGAACCCTAGATGTTGCTAGGTATCATACCAATTTGGAATTAGCAAATCTTTCAAATTGAAGTGGCGAAAAGATTCAGGTAATTTTTTTGAATGTGCTAAGCATTTTTTGAATGTTGAAATTAATAAAAAACCATGCATTTTGGCACTTTTCATTTTGATGATAATATGAACCCTAGATGTTGCTAGGTGTCATACCAATTTGGAATTTGCTAATCCTTCAAATTGAAGTGGCGAATAGATTCAGGTAATTTTTTTGAATGTGCTAAGCATTTTTTGAATGTTGAAATTAATAAAAAACCATGCATATTGGCACTTTTCATTTTGATGATAATATGAACCCTAGATGTTGCTAGGTGTCATACCAATTTGGAATTTGCAAATCCTTCAAATTGAAGTGGCGAATAGATTCAGGTAATTTTTTTGAATGTGCTAAGCATTTTTTGAATGTTGAAATTAATAAAAAACCATGCATATTGGCACTTTTCATTTTGATGATAATATGAACCCTAGATGTTGCTAGGTGTCATACCAATTTGGAATTTGCAAATCCTTCAAATTGAAGTGGCGAATAGATTCAGGTAATTTTTTTGAATGTGCTAAGCATTTTTTGAATGTTGAAATTAATAAAAAACCATGCATATTGGCACTTTTCATTTGTATGATAATATGAACCCTAGATGTTGCTAGGTGTCATACCAATTTGGAATTTGCAAATCCTTCAAATTGAAGTGGCGAATAGATTCAGGTAATTTTTTTGAATGTGCTAAGCATTTTTTGAATGTTGAAATTAATAAAAAACCATGCATTTTGGCACTTTTCATTTTGATGATAATATGAACCCTAGATGTTGCTAGGTATCATACCAATTTGGAATTTGCTAATCCTTCAAATTGAAGTGGCGAATAGATTCAGGTAATTTTTTTGAATGTGCTAAGCATTTTTTGAATGTTGAAATTAATAAAAAACCATGCATATTGGCACTTTTCATTTTGATGATAATATAAACCCTAGATGTTGCTAGGTGTCATACCAATTTGGAATTTGCAAATCCTTCAAATTGAAGTGGCGAATAGATTCAGGTAATTTTTTTGAATGTGCTAAGCATTTTTTGAATGTTGAAATTAATAAAAAACCATGCATATTGGCACTTTTCATTTTGATGATAATATGAACCCTCGATGTTGCTAGGTGTCATACCAATTTGAAATTTGCAAATCCTTCAAATTGAAGTGGCGAATAGATTCAGGTAATTTTTTTGAATGTGCTAAGCATTTTTTGAATGTTGAAATTAATAAAAAACCATGCATATTGGCACTTTTCATTTTGATGATAATATGAACCCTAGATGTTGCTAGGTGTCATACCAATTTGAAGTCTGCAAATCCTTCAAATTGAAGTGGCGAATAGATTCAGGTAATTTTTTTGAATGTTCTAAGCATTTTTTGAATGTTGAAATTAATAAAAAACCATGCATATTGGCACTTTTCATTTTGATGATAATATGAACCCTAGATGTTGCTAGGTGTCATACCAATTTGAAGTCTGCAAATCCTTCAAATTGAAGTGGCGAATAGATTCAGATAATTTTTTTGAATGTGCTAAGCATTTTTTGAATGTTGAAATTAATAAAAAACCATGCATATTGGCACTTTTCATTTGTATGATAATATGAACCCTAGATGTTGCTAGGTGTCATACCAATTTGGAATTTGCAAATCCTTCAAATTGAAGTGGCGAATAGATTCAGGTAATTTTTTTGAATGTGCTAAGCATTTTTTGAATGTTGAAATTAATAAAAAACCATGCATATTGGCACTTTTCATTTGTATGATAATATGAACCCTAGATGTTGCTAGGTGTCATACCAATTTGGAATTTGCAAATCCTTCAAATTGAAGTGGCGAATAGATTCAGGTAATTTTTTTGAATGTGCTAAGCATTTTTTGAATGTTGAAATTAATAAAAAACCATGCATTTTGGCACTTTTCATTTTGATGATAATATGAACCCTAGATGTTGCTAGGTATCATACCAATTTGGAATTTGCTAATCCTTCAAATTGAAGTGGCGAATAGATTCAGGTAATTTTTTTGAATGTGCTAAGCATTTTTTGAATGTTGAAATTAATAAAAAACCATGCATATTGGCACTTTTCATTTTGATGATAATATAAACCCTAGATGTTGCTAGGTGTCATACCAATTTGGAATTTGCAAATCCTTCAAATTGAAGTGGCGAATAGATTCAGGTAATTTTTTTGAATGTGCTAAGCATTTTTTGAATGTTGAAATTAATAAAAAACCATGCATATTGGCACTTTTCATTTTGATGATAATATGAACCCTAGATGTTGCTAGGTATCATACCAATTTGGAATTTGCTAATCCTTCAAATTGAAGTGGCGAATAGATTCAGGTAATTTTTTTGAATGTGCTAAGCATTTTTTGAATGTTGAAATTAATAAAAAACCATGCATATTGGCACTTTTCATTTTGATGATAATATAAACCCTAGATGTTGCTAGGTGTCATACCAATTTGGAATTTGCAAATCCTTCAAATTGAAGTGGCGAATAGATTCAGGTAATTTTTTTGAATGTGCTAAGCATTTTTTGAATGTTGAAATTAATAAAAAACCATGCATATTGGCACTTTTCATTTTGATGATAATATGAACCCTCGATGTTGCTAGGTGTCATACCAATTTGAAATTTGCAAATCCTTCAAATTGAAGTGGCGAATAGATTCAGGTAATTTTTTTGAATGTGCTAAGCATTTTTTGAATGTTGAAATTAATAAAAAACCATGCATATTGGCACTTTTCATTTTGATGATAATATGAACCCTAGATGTTGCTAGGTGTCATACCAATTTGAAGTCTGCAAATCCTTCAAATTGAAGTGGCGAATAGATTCAGGTAATTTTTTTGAATGTTCTAAGCATTTTTTGAATGTTGAAATTAATAAAAAACCATGCATATTGGCACTTTTCATTTTGATGATAATATGAACCCTAGATGTTGCTAGGTGTCATACCAATTTGAAGTCTGCAAATCCTTCAAATTGAAGTGGCGAATAGATTCAGATAATTTTTTTGAATGTGCTAAGCATTTTTTGAATGTTGAAATTAATAAAAAACCATGCATATTGGCACTTTTCATTTGTATGATAATATGAACCCTAGATGTTGCTAGGTGTCATACCAATTTGGAATTTGCAAATCCTTCAAATTGAAGTGGCGAATAGATTCAGGTAATTTTTTTGAATGTGCTAAGCATTTTTTGAATGTTGAAATTAATAAAAAACCATGCATATTGGCACTTTTCATTTGTATGATAATATGAACCCTAGATGTTGCTAGGTGTCATACCAATTTGGAATTTGCAAATCCTTCAAATTGAAGTGGCGAATAGATTCAGGTAATTTTTTTGAATGTGCTAAGCATTTTTTGAATGTTGAAATTAATAAAAAACCATGCATATTGGCACTTTTCATTTTGATGATAATATAAACCCTAGATGTTGCTAGGTGTCATACCAATTTGGAATTTGCAAATCCTTCAAATTGAAGTGGCGAATAGATTCAGGTAATTTTTTTGAATGTGCTAAGCATTTTTTGAATGTTGAAATTAATAAAAAACCATGCATATTGGCACTTTTCATTTTGATGATAATATGAACCCTCGATGTTGCTAGGTGTCATACCAATTTGAAATTTGCAAATCCTTCAAATTGAAGTGGCGAATAGATTCAGGTAATTTTTTTGAATGTGCTAAGCATTTTTTGAATGTTGAAATTAATAAAAAACCATGCATATTGGCACTTTTCATTTTGATGATAATATGAACCCTAGATGTTGCTAGGTGTCATACCAATTTGAAGTCTGCAAATCCTTCAAATTGAAGTGGCGAATAGATTCAGGTAATTTTTTTGAATGTTCTAAGCATTTTTTGAATGTTGAAATTAATAAAAAACCATGCATATTGGCACTTTTCATTTTGATGATAATATGAACCCTAGATGTTGCTAGGTGTCATACCAATTTGAAGTCTGCAAATCCTTCAAATTGAAGTGGCGAATAGATTCAGATAATTTTTTTGAATGTGCTAAGCATTTTTTGAATGTTGAAATTAATAAAAAACCATGCATATTGGCACTTTTCATTTGTATGATAATATGAACCCTAGATGTTGCTAGGTGTCATACCAATTTGGAATTTGCAAATCCTTCAAATTGAAGTGGCGAATAGATTCAGGTAATTTTTTTGAATGTGCTAAGCATTTTTTGAATGTTGAAATTAATAAAAAACCATGCATATTGGCACTTTTCATTTGTATGATAATATGAACCCTAGATGTTGCTAGGTGTCATACCAATTTGGAATTTGCAAATCCTTCAAATTGAAGTGGCGAATAGATTCAGGTAATTTTTTTGAATGTGCTAAGCATTTTTTGAATGTTGAAATTAATAAAAAACCATGCATTTTGGCACTTTTCATTTTGATGATAATATGAACCCTAGATGTTGCTAGGTATCATACCAATTTGGAATTTGCTAATCCTTCAAATTGAAGTGGCGAATAGATTCAGGTAATTTTTTTGAATGTGCTAAGCATTTTTTGAATGTTGAAATTAATAAAAAACCATGCATATTGGCACTTTTCATTTTGATGATAATATAAACCCTAGATGTTGCTAGGTGTCATACCAATTTGGAATTTGCAAATCCTTCAAATTGAAGTGGCGAATAGATTCAGGTAATTTTTTTGAATGTGCTAAGCATTTTTTGAATGTTGAAATTAATAAAAAACCATGCATATTGGCACTTTTCATTTTGATGATAATATGAACCCTCGATGTTGCTAGGTGTCATACCAATTTGAAATTTGCAAATCCTTCAAATTGAAGTGGCGAATAGATTCAGGTAATTTTTTTGAATGTGCTAAGCATTTTTTGAATGTTGAAATTAATAAAAAACCATGCATATTGGCACTTTTCATTTTGATGATAATATGAACCCTAGATGTTGCTAGGTGTCATACCAATTTGAAGTCTGCAAATCCTTCAAATTGAAGTGGCGAATAGATTCAGGTAATTTTTTTGAATGTTCTAAGCATTTTTTGAATGTTGAAATTAATAAAAAACCATGCATATTGGCACTTTTCATTTTGATGATAATATGAACCCTAGATGTTGCTAGGTGTCATACCAATTTGAAGTCTGCAAATCCTTCAAATTGAAGTGGCGAATAGATTCAGATAATTTTTTTGAATGTGCTAAGCATTTTTTGAATGTTGAAATTAATAAAAAACCATGCATATTGGCACTTTTCATTTGTATGATAATATGAACCCTAGATGTTGCTAGGTGTCATACCAATTTGGAATTTGCAAATCCTTCAAATTGAAGTGGCAAATAGATTCAGGTAATTTTTTTGAATGTGCTAAGCATTTTTTGAATGTTGAAATTAATAAAATACCATGCATATTGGCACTTTTCATTTTGATGATAATATGAACCCTAGATGTTGCTAGGTGTCATACCAATTTGAAGTCTGCAAATCCTTCAAATTGAAGTGGCGAATAGATTCAGGTAATTTTTTTGAATGTGCTAAGCATTTTTTGAATGTTGAAATTAATAAAAAACCATGCATATTGGCACTTTTTATTTTGATGATAATATGAACCCTAGATGTTGCTAGGTGTCATACCAATTTGAAGTTTGCAAATCCTTCAAATTGAAGTTGCGAATAGATTCAGGTTATTTTTTTGAATGTGCTAAGCATTTTTTGAATGCTGAAATTAATAAAAAACTATGCATATTGGCACTTTTCATTTTGATGATAATATGAACCCTAGATGTTGCTAGGTGTCATACCAATTTGAAGTTTGCAAATCCTTCAAATTGAAGTGGCGAATAGATTCAGGTAATTTTTTTGAATGTGCTAAGCATTTTTTGAATGTTGAAATTAATAAAAAACCATGCATATTGGCACTTTTCATTTGTATGATAATATGAACCCTAGATGTTGCTAGGTGTCATACCAATTTGGAATTTGCAAATCCTTCAAATTGAAGTGGCGAATAGATTCAGGTAATTTTTTTGAATGTGCTAAGCATTTTTTGAATGTTGAAATTAATAAAAAACCATGCATATTGGCACTTTTCATTTTGATGATAATATGAACCCTAGATGTTGCTTGGTGTCATACCAATTTGAAATTTGCAAATCCTTCAAATTGAAGTGGCGAATATATTCAGGTAATTTTTTTGAATGTGCTAAGCATTTTTTGAATGTTGAAATTAATAAAAAACCATGCATATTGGCACTTTTCATTTGTATGATAATATGAACCCTAGATGTTGCTAGGTGTCATACCAATTTGGAATTTGCAAATCCTTCAAATTGAAGTGGCGAATAGATTCAGGTAATTTTTTTGAATGTGCTAAGCATTTTTTGAATGTTGAAATTAATAAAAAACCATGCATATTGGCACTTTTCATTTGCATGATAATATGAACCCTAGATGTTGCTAGGTGTCATACCAATTTGGAATTTGCAAATCCTTCAAATTGAAGTGGCGAATAGATTCAGGTAATTTTTTTGAATGTGCTAAGCATTTTTTGAATGTTGAAATTAATAAAAAACCATGCATATTGGCACTTTTCATTTTGATGATAATATGAACCCTAGATGTTGCTAGGTGTCATACCAATTTGAAGTTTGCAAATCCTTCAAATTGAAGTGGCGAATAGATTCAGGTAATTTTTTTGAATGTGCTAAGCATTTTTTGAATGTTGAAATTAATAAAAAACCATACATATTGGCACTTTTCATTTTGATGATAATATGAACCCTAGATGTTGCTAGGTGTCATACCAATTTGGAATTTGCAAATCCTTCAAATTGAAGTGGCGAATAGATTCAGGTAATTTTTTTGAATGTGCTAAGCATTTTTTGAATGTTGAAATTAATAAAATACCATGCATATTGGCACTTTTCATTTTGATGATAATATGAACCCTAGATGTTGCTAGGTGTCATACCAATTTGGAATTTGCAAATCCTTCAAATTGAAGTGGCGAATAGATTCAGGTAATTTTTTTGAATGTGCTAAGCATTTTTTGAATGTTGAAATTAATAAAAAACCATGCATATTGGCACTTTTCATTTTGATGATAATATGAACCCTCGATGTTGCTAGGTGTCATACCAATTTGAAATTTGCAAATCCTTCAAATTGAAGTGGCGAATAGATTCAGGTAATTTTTTTGAATGTGCTAAGCATTTTTTGAATGTTGAAATTAATAAAATACCATGCATATTGGCACTTTTCATTTTGATGATAATATGAACCCTAGATGTTGCTAGGTGTCATACCAATTTGAAGTCTGCAAATCCTTCAAATTGAAGTGGCGAATAGATTCAGGTAATTTTTTTGAATGTTCTAAGCATTTTTTGAATGTTGAAATTAATAAAAAACCATGCATATTGGCACTTTTCATTTTGATGATAATATGAACCCTAGATGTTGCTAGGTGTCATACCAATTTGAAGTCTGCAAATCCTTCAAATTGAAGTGGCGAATAGATTCAGATAATTTTTTTGAATGTGCTAAGCATTTTTTGAATGTTGAAATTAATAAAAAACCATGCATATTGGCACTTTTCATTTTGATGATAATATGAACCCTAGATGTTGCTAGGTGTCATACCAATTTGGAATTTGCAAATCCTTCAAATTGAAGTGGCGAATAGATTCAGGTAATTTTTTTGAATGTGCTAAGCATTTTTTGAATGTTAAAATTAATAAAATACCATGCATATTGGCACTTTTCATTTTGATGATAATATGAACCCTAGATGTTGCTAGGTGTCATACCAATATGAAGTCTGCAAATCCTTCATATTGAAGTGGCGAATAGATTCAGGTAATTTTTTTGAATGTGCTAAGCATTTTTTGAATGTTGAAATTAATAAAAAACCATGCATATTGGCACTTTTCATTTTGATGATAATATGAACCCTAGATGTTGCTAGGTGGCATACCAATTTGAAGTTTGCAAATCCTTCAAATTATAGTGGCGAATAGATTCAGGTAATTTTTTTGAATGTGCTAAGCATTTTTTGAATGTTGAAATTAATAAAAAACCATGCATATTGGCACTTTTCATTTTGATGATAATATGAACCCTAGATGTTGCTAGGTGACATACCAATTTGGAATTTGCAAATCCTTCAAATTGAAGTGGCGAATAGATTCAGGTAATTTTTTTGAATGTGCTAAGCATTTTTTGAATGTTGAAATTAATAAAAAACCATGCATATTGGCACTTTTCATTTTGATGATAATATGAACCCTAGATGTTGCTAGGTGTCATACCAATTTGAAATTTGCAAATCCTTGAAATTGAAGTGGCGAATAGATTCAAGTAATTTTTTTGAATGTGCTTAGCATTTTTTGAATGTTGTAATTAATAAAAAACCATGCATATTGGCAGTTTTCATTTTGATGATAATATGAACCCTAGATGTTGCTAGGTGTCATACCAATTTGAAATTTGCAAATCCTTCAAATTGAAGTGGCGAATAGATTCAGATAATTTTTTTGAATGTGCTAAGCATTTTTTGAATGTTGAAATTAATAAAAAACCATGCATATTGGCACTTTTCATTTGTATGATAATATGAACCCTAGATGTTGCTAGGTGTCATACCAATTTGGAATTTGCAAATCCTTCAAATTGAAGTGGCAAATAGATTCAGGTAATTTTTTTGAATGTGCTAAGCATTTTTTGAATGTTGAAATTAATAAAATACCATGCATATTGGCACTTTTCATTTTGATGATAATATGAACCCTAGATGTTGCTAGGTGTCATACCAATATGAAGTCTGCAAATCCTTCATATTGAAGTGGCGAATAGATTCAGGTAATTTTTTTGAATGTGCTAAGCATTTTTTGAATGTTGAAATTAATAAAAAACCATGCATATTGGCACTTTTCATTTTGATGATAATATGAACCCTAGATGTTGCTAGGTGTCATACCAATTTGAAGTTTGCAAATCCTTCAAATTAAAGTGGCGAATAGATTCAGGTAATTTTTTTGAATGTGCTAAGCATTTTTTGAATGTTGAAATTAATAAAAAACCATGCATATTGGCACGTTTCATTTTGATGATAATATGAACCCTAGATGTTGCTAGGTGACATACCAATTTGGAATTTGCAAATCCTTCAAATTGAAGTGGCGAATAGATTCAGGTAATTTTTTTGAATGTGCTAAGCATTTTTTGAATGTTGAAATTAATAAAAAACCATGCATATTGGCACTTTTCATTTTGATGATAATATGAACCCTAGATGTTGCTAGGTGTCATACCAATTTGAAATTTGCAAATCCTTCAAATTGAAGTGGCGAATAGATTCAGGTAATTTTTTTGAATGTGCTAAGCATTTTTTGAATGTTGAAATTAATAAAAAACCATGCATATTGGCACTTTTCATTTTGATGATAATATGAACCCTAGATGTTGCTAGGTGTCATACCAATTTGAAATTTGCAAATCCTTCAAATTGAAGTGGCGAATAGATTCAGGTAATTTTTTTGAATGTGCTAAGCATTTTTTGAATGTTGAAATTAATAAAAAACCATGCATATTGGCACTTTTCATTTTGATGATAATATGAACCCTAGATGTTGCTAGGTGTCATACCAATTTGAAATTTGCAAATCCTTGAAATTGAAGTGGCGAATAGATTCAGGAAATTTTTTTGAATGTGCTAAGCATTTTTTGAATGCTGAAATTAATAAAAAACCATGCATATTGGCACTTTTCATTTTGATGATAATATGAACCCTAGATGTTGCTAGGTGTCATACCAATTTGAAGTTTGCAAATCCTTCAAATTGAAGTGGCGAATAGATTCAAGTAATTTTTTTGAATGTGCTTAGCATTTTTTGAATGTTGTAATTAATAAAAAACCATGCATGTTGGCACTTTTCATTTTGATGATAATATGAACCCTAGATGTTGCTAGGTGTCATACCAATTTGGAATTTGCAAATCCTTCAAATTGAAGTGGCAATAGATTCAGGTAATTTTTTTGAATGTGCTAAGCATTTTTTGAATGTTGAAATTAATAAAAAACCATGCATATTGGCACTTTTCATTTTGATGATAATATGAACCCTAGATGTTGCTAGGTGTCATACCAATTTGGAATTTGCAAATCCTTCAAATTGAAGTGGCGAACAGATTCAGGTAATTTTTTTGAATGTGTTAAGCATTTTTTGAATGTTGAAATTAATAAAAAACAATGCATATTGGCACTTTTCATTTTGATGATAATATGAACCCTAGATGTTGCTAGGTGTCATACCAATTTGGAATTTGCAAATCCTTGAAATTGAAGTGGCGAATAGATTCAAGTAATTTTTTTGAATGTGCTAAGCATTTTTTGAATGCTGAAATTAATAAAAAACCATGCATATTGGCACTTTTCATTTTGATGATAATATGAACCCAAGATGTTGCTAGGTGTCATACCAATTTGAAGTTTGCAAATCCTTCAAATTGAAGTGGCGAATAGATTCAAGTAATTTTTTTGAATGTGCTAAGCATTTTTTGAATGTTGTAATTAATAAAAAACCATGCATATTGGCACTTTTCATTTTGATGATAATATGAACCCTAGATGTTGCTAGGTGTCATACCAATTTGGAATTTGCAAATCCTTCAAATTGAAGTGGCGAATAGATTCAGGTAATTTTTTTGAATGTGCTAAGCATTTTTTGAATGTTGAAATTAATAAAAAACCATGCATATTGGCACTTTTCATTTGTATGATAATATGAACCCTAGAAGTTGCTAGGTGTCATACCAATTTGGAATTTGCAAATCCTTCAAATTGAAGTGGCGAATAGATTCAAGTAATTTTTTTGAATGTGCTAAGCATTTTTTGAATGTTGAAATTAATAAAAAACCATGCATATTGGCACTTTTCATTTTGATGATAATATGAACCCTAGATGTTGCTAGGTGTCATACCAATTTGGAATTTGCAAATCTTTGAAATTGAAGTGGCGAATAGATTTAGGTAATTTTTTTGAATGTGCTAAGCATTTTTTGAATGTTGAAATTAATAAAAAACCATGCATATTGGCAGTTTTCATTTTGATGATAATATGAACCCTAGATGTTGCTAGGTGTCATACCAATTTGAAATTTGCAAATCCTTCAAATTGAAGTGGCGAATAGATTCAGGTAATTTTTTTGAATGTGCTAAGCATTTTTTGAATGCTGAAATTAATAAAAAACCATGCATATTGGCACTTTTCATTTTGATGATAATATGAACCCTAGATGTTGCTAGGTGTCATACCAATTTGAAGTTTGCAAATCCTTCAAATTGAAGTGGCGAATAGATTCAAGTAATTTTTTTGAATGTGCTAAGCATTTTTTGAATGTTGAAATTAATAAAAAACTATGCATATTGGCACTTTTCATTTTGATGATAATATGAACCCTAGATGTTGCTAGGTGTCATACCAATTTGAAGTTTGCAAATCCTTCAAATTGAAGTGGCGAATAGATTCAAGTAATTTTTTTGAATGTGCTAAGCATTTTTTGAATGTTGAAATTAATAAAAAACCATGCATATTGGCAGTTTTCATTTTGATGATAATATGAACCCTAGATGTTGCTAGGTGTCATACCAATTTGGAATTTGCAAATCCTTCAAATTGAAGTGGCGAATAGATTCAGGTAATTTTTTTGAATGTGCTAAGCATTTTTTGAATGTTGAAATTAATAAAAAACCATGCATATTGGCACTTTTCATTTTGATGATAATATGAACCCTAGATGTTGCTAGGTGTCATACCAATTTGGAATTTGCAAATCTTTGAAATTGAAGTGGCGAATAGATTTAGGTAATTTTTTTGAATGTGCTAAGCATTTTTTGAATGTTGAAATTAATAAAAAACCATGCATATTGGCAGTTTTCATTTTGATGATAATATGAACCCTAGATGTTGCTAGGTGTCATACCAATTTGAAGTTTGCAAATCCTTCAAATTGAAGTGGCGAATAGATTCAAGTAATTTTTTTGAATGTGCTAAGCATTTTTTGAATGCTGAAATTAATAAAAAACCATGCATATTGGCACTTTTCATTTTGATGATAATATGAACCCTAGATGTTGCTAGGTGTCATACCAATTTGAAGTTTGCAAATCCTTCAAATTGAAGTGGCGAATAGATTCAAGTAATTTTTTTGAATGTGCTAAGCATTTTTTGAATGTTGAAATTAATAAAAAACCATGCATATTGGCACTTTTCATTTGTATGATAATATGAACCCTAGATGTTACTAGGTGTCATACCAATTTGGAATTTGCAAATCCTTCAAATTGAAGTGGCGAACAGATTCAGGTAATTTTTTTGAATGTGTTAAGCTTTTTTTGAATGTTGAAATTAATAAAAAACAATGCATATTGGCACTTTTCATTTTGATGATAATATGAACCCTAGATGTTGCTAGGTGTCATACCAATTTGGAATTTGCAAATCCTTGAAATTGAAGTGGCGAATAGATTCAGGTAATTTTTTTGAATGTGCTAAGCATTTTTTGAATGTTGAAATTAATAAAAAACCATGCATATTGGCACTTTTCATTTGTATGATAATATGAACCCTAGATGTTGCTAGGTGTCATACCAATTTGGAATTTGCAAATCCTTCAAATTAAAGTGGCGAATAGATTCAGGTAATTTTTTTGAATGTGCTAAGCATTTTTTGAATGTTGAAATTAATAAAAAACCATGCATATTGGCACTTTTCATTTTGATGATAATATGAACCCTAGATGTTGCTAGGTGACATACCAATTTGGAATTTGCAAATCCTTCAAATTGAAGTGGCGAATAGATTCAGGTAATTTTTTTGAATGTGCTAAGCATTTTTTGAATGTTGAAATTAATAAAAAACCATGCATATTGGCACTTTTCATTTTGATGATAATATGAACCCTAGATGTTGCTAGGTGTCATACCAATTTGAAGTTAGCAAATCCTTCAAATTGAAGTGGCGAATAGATTCAGGTAATTTTTTTGAATGTGCTAAGCATTTTTTGAATGTTGAAATTAATAAAATACCACGCATATTGGCACTATTCATTTTGATGATAATATAAACCCTAGATGTTGCTAGGTGTCATACCAATTTGGAATTTGCAAATCCTTCAAATTGAAGTGGCGAATAGATTCAGGTAATTTTTTTGAATGTGCTAAGCATTTTTTGAATGTTGAAATTAATAAAATACCATGCATATTGGCACTTTTCATTTTGATGATAATATGAACCCTAGATGTTGCTAGGTGTCATACCAATATGAAGTCTGCAAATCCTTCATATTGAAGTGGCGAATAGATTCAGGTAATTTTTTTGAATGTGCTAAGCATTTTTTGAATGTTGAAATTAATAAAAAACCATGCATATTGGCACTTTTCATTTTGATGATAATATGAACCCTAGATGTTGCTAGGTGTCATCCAAATTTGAAATTTGCAAATCCTTGAAATTGAAGTGGCGAATAGATTCAGGTAGTTTTTTTGAATGTGCTAAGCATTTTTTGAATGCTGAAATTAATAAAAAACCATGCATATTGGCACTTTTCATTTTGATGATAATATGAACCCTAGATGTTGCTAGGTGTCATACCAATTTGAAGTTTGCAAATCCTTCAAATTGAAGTGGCGAATAGATTCAAGTAATTTTTTTGAATGTGCTAAGCATTTTTTGAATGTTGAAATTAATAAAAAACCATGCATATTGGCACTTTTCATTTTGATGATAATATGAACCCTAGATGTTGCTAGGTGTCATACCAATTTGGAATTTGCAAATCCTTGAAATTGAAGTGGCGAATAGATTTAGGTAATTTTTTTGAATGTGCTAAGCATTTTTTGAATGTTGAAATTAATAAAAAACCATGCATATTGGCAGTTTTCATTTTGATGATAATATGAACCCTAGATGTTGCTAGGTGTCATACCAATTTGAAATTTGCAAATCCTTCAAATTGAAGTGGCGAATAGATTCAGGTAATTTTTTTGAATGTGCTAAGCATTTTTTGAATGTTGAAATTAATAAAAAACCATACATATTGGCACTTTTCATTTTGATGATAATATGAACCCTAGATGTTGCAAGGTGTCATACCAATTTGAAATTTGCAAATCCTTCAAATTGAAGTGGCGAATAGATTCAAGTAATTTTTTTGAATGTGCTAAGCATTTTTTGAATGCTGAAATTAATAAAAAACCATGCATATTGGCACTTTTCATTTTGATGATAATATGAACCCTAGATGTTGCTAGGTGTCATACCAATTTGAAGTTTGCAAATCCTTCAAATTGAAGTGGCGAATAGATTCAAGTAATTTTTTTGAATGTGCTAAGCATTTTTTGAATGTTGTAATTAATAAAAAACCATGCATATTGGCACTTTTCATTTTGATGATAATATGAACCCTAGATGTTGCTAGGTGTCATACCAATTTGGAATTTGCAAATCCTTCAAATTGAAGTGGCGAATAGATTCAGGTAATTTTTTTGAATGTGCTAAGCATTTTTTGAATGTTGTAATTAATAAAAAACCATGCATATTGGCACTTTTCATTTTGATGATAATATGAACCCTAGATGTTGCTAGGTGTCATACCAATTTGGAATTTGCAAATCCTTCAAATTGAAGTGGCGAATAGATTCAGGTAATTTTTTTGAATGTGCTAAGCATTTTTTGAATGTTGAAATTAATAAAACACCATGCATATTGGCACTTTTCATTTTGATGATAATATGAACCCTAGATGTTGCTAGGTGTCATACCAATTTGGAATTTGCAAATCTTTGAAATTGAAGTGGCGAATAGATTTAGGTAATTTTTTTGAATGTGCTAAGCATTTTTTGAATGTTGAAATTAATAAAAAACCATGCATATTGGCAGTTTTCATTTTGATGATAATATGAACCCTAGATGTTGCTAGGTGTCATACCAATTTGAAATTTGCAAATCCTTCAAATTGAAGTGGCGAATAGATTCAGGTAATTTTTTTGAATGTGCTAAGCATTTTTTGAATGCTGAAATTAATAAAAAACCATGCATATTGGCACTTTTCATTTTGATGATAATATGAACCCTAGATGTTGCTAGGTGTCATACCAATTTGAAGTTTGCAAATCCTTCAAATTGAAGTGGCGAATAGATTCAAGTAATTTTTTTGAATGTGCTAAGCATTTTTTGAATGTTGAAATTAATAAAAAACTATGCATATTGGCACTTTTCATTTTGATGATAATATGAACCCTAGATGTTGCTAGGTGTCATACCAATTTGGAATTTGCAAATCCTTCAAATTGAAGTGGCGAATAGATTCAGGTAATTTTTTTGAATGTGTTAAGCATTTTTTGAATGTTGAAATTAATAAAAAACCATGCTTATTGGCACTTTTCATTTTGATGATAATATGAACCCTAGATGTTGCTAGGTGTCATACCAATTTGGAATTTGCAAATCCTTGAAATTGAAGTGGCGAATAGATTCAGGTAATTTTTTTGAATGTGCTAAGCATTTTTTGAATGTTGAAATTAATAAAAAACCATGCATATTGGCACTTTTCATTTGTATGATAATATGAACCCTAGATGTTACTAGGTGTCATACCAATTTGGAATTTGCAAATCCTTCAAATTGAAGTGGCGAACAGATTCAGGTAATTTTTTTGAATGTGTTAAGCTTTTTTTGAATGTTGAAATTAATAAAAAACAATGCATATTGGCACTTTTCATTTTGATGATAATATGAACCCTAGATGTTGCTAGGTGTCATACCAATTTGGAATTTGCAAATCCTTGAAATTGAAGTGGCAAATAGATTCAGGTAATTTTTTTGAATGTGCTAAGCATTTTTTGAATGTTGAAATTAATAAAAAACCATGCATATTGGCACTTTTCATTTGTATGATAATATGAACCCTAGATGTTGCTAGGTGTCATACCAATTTGGAATTTGCAAATCCTTCAAATTAAAGTGGCGAATAGATTCAGGTAATTTTTTTGAATGTGCTAAGCATTTTTTGAATGTTGAAATTAATAAAAAACCATGCATATTGGCACTTTTCATTTTGATGATAATATGAACCCTAGATGTTGCTAGGTGACATACCAATTTGGAATTTGCAAATCCTTCAAATTGAAGTGGCGAATAGATTCAGGTAATTTTTTTGAATGTGCTAAGCATTTTTTGAATGTTGAAATTAATAAAAAACCATGCATATTGGCACTTTTCATTTTGATGATAATATGAACCCTAGATGTTGCTAGGTGTCATACCAATTTGAAGTTAGCAAATCCTTCAAATTGAAGTGGCGAATAGATTCAGGTAATTTTTTTGAATGTGCTAAGCATTTTTTGAATGTTGAAATTAATAAAATACCACGCATATTGGCACTTTTCATTTTGATGATAATATAAACCCTAGATGTTGCTAAGTGTCATACCAATTTGGAATTTGCAAATCCTTCAAATTGAAGTGGCGAATAGATTCAGGTAATTTTTTTGAATGTGCTAAGCATTTTTTGAATGTTGAAATTAATAAAAAACCATGCATATTGGCACTTTTCATTTTGATGATAATATGAACCCTAGATGTTGCTAGGTGTCATACCAATTTGGAATTTGCAAATCCTTCAAATTGAAGTGGCGAATAGATTCAGGTAATTTTTTTGAATGTGCTAAGCATTTTTTGAATGTTAAAATTAATAAAAAACCATGCATATTGGCACTTTTCATTTTGATGATAATATGAACCCTAGATGTTGCTAGGTGTCATCCAAATTTGAAATTTGCAAATCCTTGAAATTGAAGTGGCGAATAGATTCAGGTAGTTTTTTTGAATGTGCTAAGCATTTTTTGAATGCTGAAATTAATAAAAAACCATGCATATTGGCACTTTTCATTTTGATGATAATATGAACCCTAGATGTTGCTAGGTGTCATACCAATTTGAAGTTTGCAAATCCTTCAAATTGAAGTGGCGAATAGATTCAAGTAATTTTTTTGAATGTGCTAAGCATTTTTTGAATGTTGAAATGAATAAAAAACCATGCATATTGGCACTTTTCATTTTGATGATAATATGAACCCTAGATGTTGCTAGGTGTCATACCAATTTGGAATTTGCAAATCCTTGAAATTGAAGTGGCGAATAGATTTAGGTAATTTTTTTGAATGTGCTAAGCATTTTTTGAATGTTGAAATTAATAAAAAACCATGCATATTGGCAGTTTTCATTTTGATGATAATATGAACCCTAGATGTTGCTAGGTGTCATACCAATTTGAAATTTGCAAATCCTTCAAATTGAAGTGGCGAATAGATTCAGGTAATTTTTTTGAATGTGCTAAGCATTTTTTGAATGTTGAAATTAATAAAAAACCATACATATTGGCACTTTTCATTTTGATGATAATATGAACCCTAGATGTTGCTAGGTGTCATACCAATTTGAAATTTGCAAATCCTTCATATTGAAGTGGCGAATAGATTCAGGTAATTTTTTTGAATGTGCTAAGCATTTTTTGAATGTTGAAATTAATAAAAAACCATGCATATTGGCACTTTTCATTTTGATGATAATATGAACCCTAGATGTTGCTAGGTGTCATACCAATTTGAAATTTGCAAATCCTTCAAATTGAAGTGGCGAATAGATTCAAGTAATTTTTTTGAATGTGCTAAGCATTTTTTGAATGTTGAAATTAATAAAAAACCATGCATATTGGCACTTTTCATTTTGATGATAATATGAACCCTAGATGTTGCTAGGTGTCATACCAATTTGAAATTTGCAAATCTTTGAAATTGAAGTGGCGAATAGATTCAGGAAGTTTTTTTGAATGTGCTAAGCATTTTTTGAATGCTGAAATTAATAAAAAACCATGCATATTGGCACTTTTCATTTTGATGATAATATGAACCCTAGATGTTGCTAGGTGTCATACCAATTTGAAGTTTGCAAATCCTTCAAATTGAAGTGGCGAATAGATTCAAGTAATTTTTTTGAATGTGCTAAGCATGTTTTGAATGCTGAAATTAATAAAAAACCATGCATATTGGCACTTTTCATTTTGATGATAATATGAACCCTAGATGTTGCTAGGTGTCATACCAATTTGAAGTATGCAAATCCTTCAAATTGAAGTGGCGAATAGATTCAGGTAGTTTTTTTGAATGTGCTAAGCATTTTTTGAATGTTGAAATTAATAAAAAACCATGCATATTGGCACTTTTCATTTTGATGATAATATGAACCCTAGATGTTGCTAGGTGTCATACCAATTTGGAATTTGCAAATCCTTGAAATTGAAGTGGCGAATAGATTTAGGTAATTTTTTTGAATGTGCTAAGCATTTTTTGAATGTTGAAATTAATAAAAAACCATGCATATTGGCAGTTTTCATTTTGATGATAATATGAACCCTAGATGTTGCTAGGTGTCATACCAATTTGAAATTTGCAAATCCTTCAAATTGAAGTGGCGAATAGATTCAGGTAATTTTTTTGAATGTGCTAAGCATTTTTTGAATGTTGAAATTAATAAAAAACCATACATATTGGCACTTTTCATTTTGATGATAATATGAACCCTAGATGTTGCTAGGTGTCATACCAATTTGAAATTTGCAAATCCTTCAAATTGAAGTGGCGAATAGATTCAAGTAATTTTTTTGAATGTGCTAAGCATTTTTTGAATGCTGAAATTAATAAAAAACCATGCATATTGGCACTTTTCATTTTGATGATAATATGAACCCTAGATGTTGCTAGGTGTCATACCAATTTGGAATTTGCAAATCCTTCAAATTGAAGTGGCGAATAGATTCAGGTAATTTTTTTGAATGTGCTAAGCATTTTTTGAATGTTGAAATTAATAAAATACCATGCATATTGGCACTTTTCATTTTGATGATAATATAAACCCTAGATGTTGCTAGGTGTCATACCAATTTGGAATTTGCAAATCCTTCAAATTAAAGTGGCGAATAGATTCAGGTAATTTTTTTGAATGTGCTAAGCATTTTTTGAATGTTGAAATTAATAAAAAACCATGCATATTGGCACTTTTCATTTTGATGATAATATGAACCCTCGATGTTGCTAGGTGTCATACCAATTTGAAATTTGCAAATCCTTCAAATTGAAGTGGCGAATAGATTCAAGTAATTTTTTTGAATGTGCTAAGCATTTTTTGAATGTTGAAATTAATAAAAAACCATGCATATTGGCACTTTTCATTTTGATGATAATATGAACCCTAGATGTTGCTAGGTGTCATACCAATTTGGAATTTGCAAATCCTTGAAATTGAAGTGGCGAATAGATTTAGGTAATTTTTTTGAATGTGCTAAGCATTTTTTGAATGTTGAAATTAATAAAAAACCATGCATATTGGCAGTTTTCATTTTGATGATAATATGAACCCTAGATGTTGCTAGGTGTCATACCAATTTGAAATTTGCAAATCCTTCAAATTGAAGTGGCGAATAGATTCAGGTAATTTTTTTGAATGTGCTAAGCATTTTTTGAATGTTGAAATTAATAAAAAACCATACATATTGGCACTTTTCATTTTGATGATAATATGAACCCTAGATGTTGCTAGGTGTCATACCAATTTGAAATTTGCAAATCCTTCAAATTGAAGTGGCGAATAGATTCAAGTAATTTTTTTGAATGTGCTAAGCATTTTTTGAATGTTGAAATTAATAAAAAACCATGCATATTGGCACTTTTCATTTTGATGATAATATGAACCCTCGATGTTGCTAGGTGTCATACCAATTTGAAATTTGCAAATCCTTCAAATTGAAGTGGCGAATAGATTCAGGTAATTTTTTTGAATGTGCTAAGCATTTTTTGAATGTTGAAATTAATAAAAAACCATGCATATTGGCACTTTTCATTTTGATGATAATATGAACCCTAGATGTTGCTAGGTGTCATACCAATTTGAAATTTGCAAATCCTTGAAATTGAAGTGGCGAATAGATTCAGGAAATTTTTTTGAATGTGCTAAGCATTTTTTGAATGCTGAAATTAATAAAAAACCATGCATATTGGCACTTTTCATTTTGATGATAATATGAACCCTAGATGTTGCTAGGTGTCATACCAATTTGAAGTTTGCAAATCCTTCAAATTGAAGTGGCGAATAGATTCAAGTAATTTTTTTGAATGTGCTTAGCATTTTTTGAATGTTGTAATTAATAAAAAACCATGCATGTTGGCACTTTTCATTTTGATGATAATATGAACCCTAGATGTTGCTAGGTGTCATACCAATTTGGAATTTGCAAATCCTTCAAATTGAAGTGGCAATAGATTCAGGTAATTTTTTTGAATGTGCTAAGCATTTTTTGAATGTTGAAATTAATAAAAAACCATGCATATTGGCACTTTTCATTTTGATGATAATATGAACCCTAGATGTTGCTAGGTGTCATACCAATTTGGAATTTGCAAATCCTTCAAATTGAAGTGGCGAATAGATTCAGGTAATTTTTTTGAATGTGCTAAGCATTTTTTGAATGTTAAAATTAATAAAAAACCATGCATATTGGCACTTTTCATTTTGATGATAATATGAACCCTAGATGTTGCTAGGTGTCATCCAAATTTGAAATTTGCAAATCCTTGAAATTGAAGTGGCGAATAGATTCAGGTAGTTTTTTTGAATGTGCTAAGCATTTTTTGAATGCTGAAATTAATAAAAAACCATGCATATTGGCACTTTTCATTTTGATAATAATATGAACCCTAGATGTTGCTAGGTGTCATACCAATTTGGAATTTGCAAATCCTTGAAATTGAAGTGGCGAATAGATTTAGGTAATTTTTTTGAATGTGCTAAGCATTTTTTGAATGTTGAAATTAATAAACAACCATGCATATTGGCAGTTTTCATTTTGATGATAATATGAACCCTAGATGTTGCTAGGTGTCATACCAATTTGAAATTTGCAAATCCTTCAAATTGAAGTGGCGAATAGATTCAGGTAATTTTTTTGAATGTGCTAAGCATTTTTTGAATGTTGAAATTAATAAAAAACCATACATATTGGCACTTTTCATTTTGATGATAATATGAACCCTAGATGTTGCTAGGTGTCATACCAATTTGAAATTTGCAAATCCTTCAAATTGAAGTGGCGAATAGATTCAAGTAATTTTTTTGAATGTGCTAAGCATTTTTTGAATGCTGAAATTAATAAAAAACCATGCATATTGGCACTTTTCATTTTGATGATAATATGAACCCTAGATGTTGCTAGGTGTCATACCAATTTGAAGTTTGCAAATCCTTCAAATTGAAGTGGCGAATAGATTCAAGTAATTTTTTTGAATGTGCTAAGCATTTTTTGAATGTTGTAATTAATAAAAAACCATGCATATTGGCACTTTTCATTTTGATGATAATATGAACCCTAGATGTTGCTAGGTGTCATACCAATTTGGAATTTGCAAATCCTTCAAATTGAAGTGGCGAATAGATTCAGGTAATTTTTTTGAATGTGCTAAGCATTTTTTGAATGTTGAAATTAATAAAAAACCATGCATATTGGCACTTTTCATTTGTATGATAATATGAACCCTAGATGTTGCTAGGTGTCATACCAATTTGGAATTTGCAAATCCTTCAAATTGAAGTGGCGAATAGATTCAAGTAATTTTTTTGAATGTGCTAAGCATTTTTTGAATGTTGAAATTAATAAAAAACCATGCATATTGGCACTTTTCATTTTGATGATAATATGAACCCTAGATGTTGCTAGGTGTCATACCAATTTGGAATTTGCAAATCTTTGAAATTGAAGTGGCGAATAGATTTAGGTAATTTTTTTGAATGTGCTAAGCATTTTTTGAATGTTGAAATTAATAAAAAACCATGCATATTGGCACTTTTCATTTGTATGATAATATGAACCCTAGATGTTGCTAGGTGTCATACCAATTTGGAATTTGCAAATCCTTCAAATTGAAGTGGCGAATAGATTCAAGTAATTTTTTTGAATGTGCTAAGCATTTTTTGAATGTTGAAATTAATAAAAAACCATGCATATTGGCACTTTTCATTTTGATGATAATATGAACCCTAGATGTTGCTAGGTGTCATACCAATTTGAAGTTTGCAAATCCTTCAAATTGAAGTGGCGAATAGATTCAGGTAATTTTTTTGAATGTGCTAAGCATTTTTTGAATGTTGAAATTAATAAAATACCATGCATATTGGCACTTTTCATTTTGATGATAATATAAACCCTAGATGTTGCTAGGTGTCATACCAATTTGGAATTTGCAAATCCTTCAAATTGAAGTGGCGAATAGATTCAGGTAATTTTTTTGAATGTGCTAAGCATTTTTTGAATGTTGAAATTAATAAAAAACCATGCATATTGGCACTTTTCATTTTGATGATAATATGAACCCTAGATGTTGCTAGGTGTCATACCAATTTGAAGTTTGCAAATCCTTCAAATTGAAGTGGCGAATAGATTCAGGTAATTTTTTTGAATGTGCTAAGCATTTTTTGAATGTTGAAATTAATAAGAAACCATGCTTATTGGCAATTTTCATTTGTATGATAATATGAACCCTAGATGTTGCTAGGTGTCATACCAATTTGGAATTTGCAAATCCTTCAAATTGAAGTGGCGAATAGATTCAGGTAATTTTTTTGAATGTGCTAAGCATTTTTTGAATGTTGAAATTAATAAAAAACCATGCATATTGGCACTTTTCATTTTGATGATAATATGAACCCTAGATGTTGCTAGGTGTCATACCAATTTGGAATTTGCAAATCCTTCAAATTGAAGTGGCAAATAGATTCAGGTAATTTTTTTGAATGTGCTAAGCATTTTTTGAATGTTGAAATTAATAAAAAACCATGCATATTGGCACTTTTAATTTTGATGATAATATGAACCCTAGATGTTGCTAGGTGTCATACCAATTTGGAATTTGCAAATCCTTCAAATTGAAGTGGCGAATAGATTCAGGTAATTTTTTTGAATGTGCTAAGCATTTTTTGAATGTTGAAATTAATAAAAAACCATGCATATTGGCACTTTTCATTTTGATGATAATATGAACCCTAGATGTTGCTAGGTGTCATACCAATTTGAAGTTTGCAAATCCTTCAAATTGAAGTGGCGAATAGATTCAGGTAATTTTTTTGAATGTGCTAAGCATTTTTTGAATGTTGAAATTAATAAAATACCATGCATATTGGCACTTTTCATTTTGATGATAATATAAACCCTAGATGTTGCTAGGTGTCATACCAATTTGGAATTTGCAAATCCTTCAAATTGAAGTGGCGAATAGATTCAGGTAATTTTTTTGAATGTGCTAAGCATTTTTTGAATGTTGAAATTAATAAAAAACCATGCATATTGGCACTTTTCATTTTGATGATAATATGAACCCTAGATGTTGCTAGGTATCTCACCAATTTGAAGTTTGCAAATCCTTCAAATTGAAGTGGCGAATAGATTCAGGTAATTTTTTTGAATGTGCTAAGCATTTTTTGAATGTTGAAATTAATAAAAAACCATGCATATTGGCACTTTTCATTTTGATGATAATATGAACCCTAGATGTTGCTAGGTGTCATACCAATTTGAAATTTGCAAATCCTTGAAATTGAAGTGGCGAATAGATTCAGGAAATTTTTTTGAATGTGCTAAGCATTTTTTGAATGCTGAAATTAATAAAAAACCATGCATATTGGCACTTTTCATTTTGATGATAATATGAACCCTAGATGTTGCTAGGTGACATACCAATTTGGAATTTGCAAATCCTTCAAATTGAAGTGGCGAATAGATTCAGGTAATTTTTTTGAATGTGCTAAGCATTTTTTGAATGCTGAAATTAATAAAAAACCATGCATATTGGCACTTTTCATTTTGATGATAATATGAACCCTAGATGTTGCTAGGTGACATACCAATTTGGAATTTGCAAATCCTTCAAATTGAAGTGGCGAATAGATTCAGGTAATTTTTTTGAATGTGCTAAGCATTTTTTGAATGTTGAAATTAATAAAAAACCATACATATTGGCACTTTTCATTTTGATGATAATATGAACCCTAGATGTTGCTAGGTGTCATACCAATTTGAAGTTTGCAAATCCTTCAAATTGAAGTGGCGAATAGATTCAAGTAATTTTTTTGAATGTGCTTAGCATTTTTTGAATGTTGTAATTAATAAAAAACCATGCATGTTGGCACTTTTCATTTTGATGATAATATGAACCCTAGATGTTGCTAGGTGTCATACCAATTTGGAATTTGCAAATCCTTCAAATTGAAGTGGCAATAGATTCAGGTAATTTTTTTGAATGTGCTAAGCATTTTTTGAATGTTGAAATTAATAAAAAACCATGCATATTGGCACTTTTCATTTTGATGATAATATGAACCCTAGATGTTGCTAGGTGTCATACCAATTTGGAATTTGCAAATCCTTCAAATTGAAGTGGCGAATAGATTCAGGTAATATTTTTGAATGTGCTAAGCATTTTTTGAATGTTAAAATTAATAAAAAACCATGCATATTGGCACTTTTCATTTTGATGATAATATGAACCCTAGATGTTGCTAGGTGTCATACCAATTTGGAATTTGCAAATCCTTCAAATTCAAGTGGCGAATAGATTCAGGTAGTTTTTTTGAATGTGCTAAGCATTTTTTGAATGCTGAAATTAATAAAAAACCATGCATATTGGCACTTTTCATTTTGATGATAATATGAACCCTAGATGTTGCTAGGTGTCATACCAATTTGAAGTTTGCAAATCCTTCAAATTGAAGTGGCGAATAGATTCAAGTAATTTTTTTGAATGTGCTAAGCATGTTTTGAATGCTGAAATTAATAAAAAACCATGCATATTGGCACTTTTCATTTTGATGATAATATGAACCCTAGATGTTGCTAGGTGTCATACCAATTTGAAGTTTGCAAATCCTTCAAATTGAAGTGGCGAATAGATTCAAGTAATTTTTTTGAATGTGCTAAGCATGTTTTGAATGCTGAAATTAATAAAAAACCATGCATATTGGCACTTTTCATTTTGATGATAATATGAACCCTAGATGTTGCTAGGTGTCATACCAATTTGAAGTATGCAAATCCTTCAAATTGAAGTGGCGAATAGATTCAGGTAGTTTTTTTGAATGTGCTAAGCATTTTTTGAATGTTGAAATTAATAAAAAACCATACATATTGGCACTTTTCATTTTGATGATAATATGAACCCTAGATGTTGCTAGGTGTCATACCAATTTGAAATTTGCAAATCCTTCAAATTGAAGTGGCGAATAGATTCAAGTAATTTTTTTGAATGTGCTAAGCATTTTTTGAATGCTGAAATTAATAAAAAACCATGCATATTGGCACTTTTCATTTTGATGATAATATGAACCCTAGATGTTGCTAGGTGTCATACCAATTTGGAATTTGCAAATCCTTCAAATTGAAGTGGCGAATAGATTCAGGTAATTTTTTTGAATGTGCTAAGCATTTTTTGAATGTTGAAATTAATAAAATACCATGCATATTGGCACTTTTCATTTTGATGATAATATAAACCCTAGATGTTGCTAGGTGTCATACCAATTTGGAATTTGCAAATCCTTCAAATTAAAGTGGCGAATAGATTCAGGTAATTTTTTTGAATGTGCTAAGCATTTTTTGAATGTTGAAATTAATAAAAAACCATGCATATTGGCACTTTTCATTTTGATGATAATATGAACCCTCGATGTTGCTAGGTGTCATACCAATTTGAAATTTGCAAATCCTTCAAATTGAAGTGGCGAATAGATTCAAGTAATTTTTTTGAATGTGCTAAGCATTTTTTGAATGTTGAAATTAATAAAAAACCATGCATATTGGCACTTTTCATTTTGATGATAATATGAACCCTAGATGTTGCTAGGTGTCATACCAATTTGGAATTTGCAAATCCTTGAAATTGAAGTGGCGAATAGATTTAGGTAATTTTTTTGAATGTGCTAAGCATTTTTTGAATGTTGAAATTAATAAAAAACCATGCATATTGGCAGTTTTCATTTTGATGATAATATGAACCCTAGATGTTGCTAGGTGTCATACCAATTTGAAATTTGCAAATCCTTCAAATTGAAGTGGCGAATAGATTCAGGTAATTTTTTTGAATGTGCTAAGCATTTTTTGAATGTTGAAATTAATAAAAAACCATACATATTGGCACTTTTCATTTTGATGATAATATGAACCCTAGATGTTGCTAGGTGTCATACCAATTTGAAATTTGCAAATCCTTCAAATTGAAGTGGCGAATAGATTCAAGTAATTTTTTTGAATGTGCTAAGCATTTTTTGAATGTTGAAATTAATAAAAAACCATGCATATTGGCACTTTTCATTTTGATGATAATATGAACCCTCGATGTTGCTAGGTGTCATACCAATTTGAAATTTGCAAATCCTTCAAATTGAAGTGGCGAATAGATTCAGGTAATTTTTTTGAATGTGCTAAGCATTTTTTGAATGTTGAAATTAATAAAAAACCATGCATATTGGCACTTTTCATTTTGATGATAATATGAACCCTAGATGTTGCTAGGTGTCATACCAATTTGAAATTTGCAAATCCTTGAAATTGAAGTGGCGAATAGATTCAGGAAATTTTTTTGAATGTGCTAAGCATTTTTTGAATGCTGAAATTAATAAAAAACCATGCATATTGGCACTTTTCATTTTGATGATAATATGAACCCTAGATGTTGCTAGGTGTCATACCAATTTGAAGTTTGCAAATCCTTCAAATTGAAGTGGCGAATAGATTCAAGTAATTTTTTTGAATGTGCTTAGCATTTTTTGAATGTTGTAATTAATAAAAAACCATGCATGTTGGCACTTTTCATTTTGATGATAATATGAACCCTAGATGTTGCTAGGTGTCATACCAATTTGGAATTTGCAAATCCTTCAAATTGAAGTGGCAATAGATTCAGGTAATTTTTTTGAATGTGCTAAGCATTTTTTGAATGTTGAAATTAATAAAAAACCATGCATATTGGCACTTTTCATTTTGATGATAATATGAACCCTAGATGTTGCTAGGTGTCATACCAATTTGGAATTTGCAAATCCTTCAAATTGAAGTGGCGAATAGATTCAAGTAATTTTTTTGAATGTGCTAAGCATTTTTTGAATGTTAAAATTAATAAAAAACCATGCATATTGGCACTTTTCATTTTGATGATAATATGAACCCTAGATGTTGCTAGGTGTCATCCAAATTTGAAATTTGCAAATCCTTGAAATTGAAGTGGCGAATAGATTCAGGTAGTTTTTTTGAATGTGCTAAGCATTTTTTGAATGCTGAAATTAATAAAAAACCATGCATATTGGCACTTTTCATTTTGATAATAATATGAACCCTAGATGTTGCTAGGTGTCATACCAATTTGGAATTTGCAAATCCTTGAAATTGAAGTGGCGAATAGATTTAGGTAATTTTTTTGAATGTGCTAAGCATTTTTTGAATGTTGAAATTAATAAACAACCATGCATATTGGCAGTTTTCATTTTGATGATAATATGAACCCTAGATGTTGCTAGGTGTCATACCAATTTGAAATTTGCAAATCCTTCAAATTGAAGTGGCGAATAGATTCAGGTAATTTTTTTGAATGTGCTAAGCATTTTTTGAATGTTGAAATTAATAAAAAACCATACATATTGGCACTTTTCATTTTGATGATAATATGAACCCTAGATGTTGCTAGGTGTCATACCAATTTGAAATTTGCAAATCCTTCAAATTGAAGTGGCGAATAGATTCAAGTAATTTTTTTGAATGTGCTAAGCATTTTTTGAATGTGCTAAGCATTTTTTGAATGTTGTAATTAATAAAAAACCATGCATATTGGCACTTTTCATTTTGATGATAATATGAACCCTAGATGTTGCTAGGTGTCATACCAATTTGGAATTTGCAAATCCTTCAAATTGAAGTGGCGAATAGATTCAGGTAATTTTTTTGAATGTGCTAAGCATTTTTTGAATGTTGAAATTAATAAAAAACCATGCATATTGGCACTTTTCATTTGTATGATAATATGAACCCTAGATGTTGCTAGGTGTCATACCAATTTGGAATTTGCAAATCCTTCAAATTGAAGTGGCGAATAGATTCAAGTAATTTTTTTGAATGTGCTAAGCATTTTTTGAATGTTGAAATTAATAAAAAACCATGCATATTGGCACTTTTCATTTTGATGATAATATGAACCCTAGATGTTGCTAGGTGTCATACCAATTTGGAATTTGCAAATCTTTGAAATTGAAGTGGCGAATAGATTTAGGTAATTTTTTTGAATGTGCTAAGCATTTTTTGAATGTTGAAATTAATAAAAAACCATGCATATTGGCACTTTTCATTTGTATGATAATATGAACCCTAGATGTTGCTAGGTGTCATACCAATTTGGAATTTGCAAATCCTTCAAATTGAAGTGGCGAATAGATTCAGGTAATTTTTTTGAATGTGCTAAGCATTTTTTGAATGTTGAAATTAATAAAAAACCATGCATATTGGCACTTTTCATTTGTATGATAATATGAACCCTAGATGTTGCTAGGTGTCATACCAATTTGGAATTTGCAAATCCTTCAAATTGAAGTGGCGAATAGATTCAAGTAATTTTTTTGAATGTGCTAAGCATTTTTTGAATGTTGAAATTAATAAAAAACCATGCATATTGGCACTTTTCATTTTGATGATAATATGAACCCTAGATGTTGCTAGGTGTCATACCAATTTGGAATTTGCAAATCTTTGAAATTGAAGTGGCGAATAGATTTAGGTAATTTTTTTGAATGTGCTAAGCATTTTTTGAATGTTGAAATTAATAAAAAACCATGCATATTGGCACTTTTCATTTGTATGATAATATGAACCCTAGATGTTGCTAGGTGTCATACCAATTTGGAATTTGCAAATCCTTCAAATTGAAGTGGCGAATAGATTCAAGTAATTTTTTTGAATGTGCTAAGCATTTTTTGAATGTTGAAATTAATAAAAAACCATGCATATTGGCACTTTTCATTTTGATGATAATATGAACCCTAGATGTTGCTAGGTGTCATACCAATTTGAAGTTTGCAAATCCTTCAAATTGAAGTGGCGAATAGATTCAGGTAATTTTTTTGAATGTGCTAAGCATTTTTTGAATGTTGAAATTAATAAAATACCATGCATATTGGCACTTTTCATTTTGATGATAATATAAACCCTAGATGTTGCTAGGTGTCATACCAATTTGGAATTTGCAAATCCTTCAAATTGAAGTGGCGAATAGATTCAGGTAATTTTTTTGAATGTGCTAAGCATTTTTTGAATGTTGAAATTAATAAAAAACCATGCATATTGGCACTTTTCATTTTGATGATAATATGAACCCTAGATGTTGCTAGGTGTCATACCAATTTGAAGTTTGCAAATCCTTCAAATTGAAGTGGCGAATAGATTCAGGTAATTTTTTTGAATGTGCTAAGCATTTTTTGAATGTTGAAATTAATAAGAAACCATGCTTATTGGCAATTTTCATTTGTATGATAATATGAACCCTAGATGTTGCTAGGTGTCATACCAATTTGGAATTTGCAAATCCTTCAAATTGAAGTGGCGAATAGATTCAGGTAATTTTTTTGAATGTGCTAAGCATTTTTTGAATGTTGAAATTAATAAAAAACCATGCATATTGGCACTTTTCATTTTGATGATAATATGAACCCTAGATGTTGCTAGGTGTCATACCAATTTGGAATTTGCAAATCCTTCAAATTGAAGTGGCAAATAGATTCAGGTAATTTTTTTGAATGTGCTAAGCATTTTTTGAATGTTGAAATTAATAAAAAACCATGCATATTGGCACTTTTAATTTTGATGATAATATGAACCCTAGATGTTGCTAGGTGTCATACCAATTTGGAATTTGCAAATCCTTCAAATTGAAGTGGCGAATAGATTCAGGTAATTTTTTTGAATGTGCTAAGCATTTTTTGAATGTTGAAATTAATAAAAAACCATGCATATTGGCACTTTTCATTTTGATGATAATATGAACCCTAGATGTTGCTAGGTGTCATACCAATTTGAAGTTTGCAAATCCTTCAAATTGAAGTGGCGAATAGATTCAGGTAATTTTTTTGAATGTGCTAAGCATTTTTTGAATGTTGAAATTAATAAAATACCATGCATATTGGCACTTTTCATTTTGATGATAATATAAACCCTAGATGTTGCTAGGTGTCATACCAATTTGGAATTTGCAAATCCTTCAAATTGAAGTGGCGAATAGATTCAGGTAATTTTTTTGAATGTGCTAAGCATTTTTTGAATGTTGAAATTAATAAAAAACCATGCATATTGGCACTTTTCATTTTGATGATAATATGAACCCTAGATGTTGCTAGGTATCTCACCAATTTGAAGTTTGCAAATCCTTCAAATTGAAGTGGCGAATAGATTCAGGTAATTTTTTTGAATGTGCTAAGCATTTTTTGAATGTTGAAATTAATAAAAAACCATGCATATTGGCACTTTTCATTTTGATGATAATATGAACCCTAGATGTTGCTAGGTGTCATACCAATTTGAAATTTGCAAATCCTTGAAATTGAAGTGGCGAATAGATTCAGGAAATTTTTTTGAATGTGCTAAGCATTTTTTGAATGCTGAAATTAATAAAAAACCATGCATATTGGCACTTTTCATTTTGATGATAATATGAACCCTAGATGTTGCTAGGTGACATACCAATTTGGAATTTGCAAATCCTTCAAATTGAAGTGGCGAATAGATTCAGGTAATTTTTTTGAATGTGCTAAGCATTTTTTGAATGCTGAAATTAATAAAAAACCATGCATATTGGCACTTTTCATTTTGATGATAATATGAACCCTAGATGTTGCTAGGTGACATACCAATTTGGAATTTGCAAATCCTTCAAATTGAAGTGGCGAATAGATTCAGGTAATTTTTTTGAATGTGCTAAGCATTTTTTGAATGTTGAAATTAATAAAAAACCATACATATTGGCACTTTTCATTTTGATGATAATATGAACCCTAGATGTTGCTAGGTGTCATACCAATTTGAAGTTTGCAAATCCTTCAAATTGAAGTGGCGAATAGATTCAAGTAATTTTTTTGAATGTGCTTAGCATTTTTTGAATGTTGTAATTAATAAAAAACCATGCATGTTGGCACTTTTCATTTTGATGATAATATGAACCCTAGATGTTGCTAGGTGTCATACCAATTTGAAATTTGCAAATCCTTCAAATTGAAGTGGCAATAGATTCAGGTAATTTTTTTGAATGTGCTAAGCATTTTTTGAATGTTGAAATTAATAAAAAACCATGCATATTGGCACTTTTCATTTTGATGATAATATGAACCCTAGATGTTGCTAGGTGTCATACCCATTTGGAATTTGCAAATCCTTCAAATTGAAGTGGCGAATAGATTCAGGTAATATTTTTGAATGTGCTAAGCATTTTTTGAATGTTAAAATTAATAAAAAACCATGCATATTGGCACTTTTCATTTTGATGATAATATGAACCCTAGATGTTGCTAGGTGTCATACCAATTTGGAATTTGCAAATCCTTCAAATTCAAGTGGCGAATAGATTCAGGTAGTTTTTTTGAATGTGCTAAGCATTTTTTGAATGCTGAAATTAATAAAAAACCATGCATATTGGCACTTTTCATTTTGATGATAATATGAACCCTAGATGTTGCTAGGTGTCATACCAATTTGAAGTTTGCAAATCCTTCAAATTGAAGTGGCGAATAGATTCAAGTAATTTTTTTGAATGTGCTAAGCATTTTTTGAATGTTGAAATTTATAAAAAACCATGCATATTGGCACTTTTTATTTTGATGATAATATGAACCCTAGATGTTGCTAGGTGTCATACCAATTTGAAATTTGCAAATCCTTCAAATTGAAGTGGCGAATATATTCAGGTAATTTTTTTGAATGTGCTAAGCATTTTTTGAATGTTGAAATTAATAAAAAACCATGCATATTGGCACTTTTCATTTTGATGATAATATGAACCCTAGATGTTGCTAGGTGTCATACCAATTTGAAATTTGCAAATCCTTCAAATTGAAGTGGCGAATAGATTCAAGTAATTTTTTTGAATGTGCTAAGCATTTTTTGAATGCTGAAATTAATAAAAAACCATGCATATTGGCACTTTTCATTTTGATGATAATATGAACCCTAGATGTTGCTAGGTGTCATACCAATTTGAAGTTTGCAAATTCTTCAAATTGAAGTGGCGAATAGATTGAAGTAATTTTTTTGAATGTGCTAAGCATTTTTTGAATGTTGTAATTAATAAAAAACCTTGCATATTGGCACTTTTCATTTTGATGATAATATGAACCCTAGATGTTGCTAGGTGTCATACCAATTTGGAATTTGCAAATCTTTCAAATTGAAGTGGCGAATAGATTCAGGTAATTTTTTTGAATGTGCTAAGCATTTTTTGAATGTTGAAATTAATAAAAAACCATGCATATTGGCACTTTTCATTTGTATGATAATATGAACCCTAGATGTTGCTAGGTGTCATACCAATTTGGAATTTGCAAATCCTTCAAATTGAAGTGGCGAATAGATTCAGGTAATTTTTTTGAATATGCTAAGCATTTTTTGAATGTTGAAATTAATAAAAAACCATGCATATTGGCACTTTTCATTTTGATGATAATATGAACCCTAGATGTTGCTAGGTGTCATACCAATTTGGAATTTGCAAATCCTTGAAATTGAAGTGGCGAATAGATTTAGGTAATTTTTTTGAATGTGCTAAGCATTTTTTGAATGTTGAAATTAATAAAAAACCATGCATATTGGCAGTTTTCATTTTGATGATAATATGAACGCTAGATGTTGCTAGGTGTCATACCAATTTGAAATTTGCAAATCCTTCAAATTGAAGTGGCGAATAGATTCAGGTAATTTTTTTGAATGTGCTAAGCATTTTTTGAATGTTGAAATTAATAAAAAACCATACATATTGGCACTTTTCATTTTGATGATAATATGAACCCTAGATGTTGCTAGGTGTCATACCAATTCGAAATTTGCAAATCCTTCAAATTGAAGTGGCGAATAGATTCAAGTAATTTTTTTGAATGTGCTAAGCATTTTTTGAATGCTGAAATTAATAAAAAACCATGCATATTGGCAGTTTTCATTTTGATGATAATATGAACCCTAGATGTTGCTAGGTGTCATACCAATTTGGAATTTGCAAATCCTTCAAATTGAAGTGGCGAATAGATTCAGGCAATTTTTTTGAATGTGCTAAGCATTTTTTGAATGTTGAAATTAATAAAAAACCATGCATATTGGCACTTTTCATTTTGATGATAATATGAACCCTAGATGTTGCTAGGTGTCATACCAATTTGAAGTTTGCAAATCCTTCAAATTGAAGTGGCGAATAGATTCAGGTAATTTTTTTGAATGTGCTAAGCATTTTTTGAATGTTGAAATTAATAAAAAACCATGCATATTGGCACTTTTCATTTTGATGATAATATGAACCCTAGATGTTGCTAGGTGTCATACCAATTTGGAATTTGCAAATCCTTCAAATTGAAGTGGCGAATAGATTCAGGTAATTTTTTTGAATGTGCTAAGCATTTTTTGAATGTTGAAATTAATAAAATACCATGCATATTGGCACTTTTCATTTTGATGATATTATGAACCCTAGATGTTGCTAGGTGTCATACCAATTTGAAGTCTGCAAATCCTTCAAATTGAAGTGGCGAATAGATTCAGGTAATTTTTTTGAATGTGCTAAGCATTTTTTGAATGTTGAAATTAATAAAAAACCATGCATATTGGCACTTTTCATTTTGATGATAATATGAACCCTAGATGTTGCTAGGTGTCATACCAATTTGGAATTTGCAAATCCTTCAAATTCAAGTGGCGAATAGATTCAGGTAATTTTTTTGAATATGCTAAGCATTTTTTGAATGTTGAAATTAATAAAAAACCATGCATATTGGCACTTTTCATTTTGATGATAATATGAACCCTAGATGTTGCTAGGTGTCATACCAATTTGGAATTTGCAAATCCTTGAAATTGAAGTGGCGAATAGATTTAGGTAATTTTTTTGAATGTGCTAAGCATTTTTTGAATGTTGAAATTAATAAAAAACCATGCATATTGGCAGTTTTCATTTTGATGATAATATGAACGCTAGATGTTGCTAGGTGTCATACCAATTTGAAATTTGCAAATCCTTCAAATTGAAGTGGCGAATAGATTCAGGTAATTTTTTTGAATGTGCTAAGCATTTTTTGAATGTTGAAATTAATAAAAAACCATACATATTGGCACTTTTCATTTTGATGATAATATGAACCCTAGATGTTGCTAGGTGTCATACCAATTCGAAATTTGCAAATCCTTCAAATTGAAGTGGCGAATAGATTCAAGTAATTTTTTTGAATGTGCTAAGCATTTTTTGAATGCTGAAATTAATAAAAAACCATGCATATTGGCAGTTTTCATTTTGATGATAATATGAACCCTAGATGTTGCTAGGTGTCATACCAATTTGAAGTTTGCAAATCCTTCAAATTGAAGTGGCGAATAGATTCAAGTAATTTTTTTTAATGTGTTAAGCATTTTTTGAATGTTGAAATTAATAAAAAACTATGCATATTGGCACTTTTCATTTTGATAATAATATGAACCCTAGATGTTGCTAGGTGTCATACCAATTTGGAATTTGCAAATCCTTCAAATTGAAGTGGCGAATAGATTTAGGTAATTTTTTTGAATGTGTTAAGCATTTTTTGAATGTTGAAATTAATAAAAAACCATGCATATTGGCACTTTTCATTTTGATGATAATATGAACCCTAGATGTTGCTAGGTGTCATACCAATTTGGAATTTGCAAATCCTTGAAATTGAAGTGGCGAATAGATTCAGGAAATTTTTTTGAATGTGCTAAGCATTTTTTGAATGTTGAAATTAATAAAAAACCATGCATATTGGCACTTTTCATTTGTATGATAATATGAACCCTAGATGTTGCTAGGTGTCATACCAATTTGGAATTTGCAAATCCTTCAAATTGAAGTGGCGAATAGATTCAGGTAATTTTTTTGAATGTGCTAAGCATTTTTTGAATGTTGAAATTAATAAAAAACCATGCATATTGGCACTTTTCATTTTGATGATAATATGAACCCTAGATGTTGCTAGGTGTCATACCAATTTGAAGTTTGCAAATCCTTCAAATTGAAGTGGCGAATAGATTCAGGTAATTTTTTTGAATGTGCTAAGCATTTTTTGAATGTTGAAATTAATAAAAAACCATGCATATTGGCACTTTTCATTTTGATGATAATATGAACCCTAGATGTTGCTAGGTGTCATACCAATTTGGAATTTGCAAATCCTTCAAATTGAAGTGGCGAATAGATTCAGGTAATTTTTTTGAATATGCTAAGCATTTTTTGAATGTTGAAATTAATAAAAAACCATGCATATTGGCACTTTTCATTTTGATGATAATATGAACCCTAGATGTTGCTAGGTGTCATACCAATTTGGAATTTGCAAATCCTTGAAATTGAAGTGGCGAATAGATTTAGGTAATTTTTTTGAATGTGCTAAGCATTTTTTGAATGTTGAAATTAATAAAAAACCATGCATATTGGCAGTTTTCATTTTGATGATAATATGAACGCTAGATGTTGCTAGGTGTCATACCAATTTGAAATTTGCAAATCCTTCAAATTGAAGTGGCGAATAGATTCAGGTAATTTTTTTGAATGTGCTAAGCATTTTTTGAATGTTGAAATTAATAAAAAACCATACATATTGGCACTTTTCATTTTGATGATAATATGAACCCTAGATGTTGCTAGGTGTCATACCAATTCGAAATTTGCAAATCCTTCAAATTCAAGTGGCGAATAGATTCAGGTAATTTTTTTGAATATGCTAAGCATTTTTTGAATGTTGAAATTAATAAAAAACCATGCATATTGGCACTTTTCATTTTGATGATAATATGAACCCTAGATGTTGCTAGGTGTCATACCAATTTGGAATTTGCAAATCCTTGAAATTGAAGTGGCGAATAGATTTAGGTAATTTTTTTGAATGTGCTAAGCATTTTTTGAATGTTGAAATTAATAAAAAACCATGCATATTGGCAGTTTTCATTTTGATGATAATATGAACGCTAGATGTTGCTAGGTGTCATACCAATTTGAAATTTGCAAATCCTTCAAATTGAAGTGGCGAATAGATTCAGGTAATTTTTTTGAATGTGCTAAGCATTTTTTGAATGTTGAAATTAATAAAAAACCATACATATTGGCACTTTTCATTTTGATGATAATATGAACCCTAGATGTTGCTAGGTGTCATACCAATTCGAAATTTGCAAATCCTTCAAATTGAAGTGGCGAATAGATTCAAGTAATTTTTTTGAATGTGCTAAGCATTTTTTGAATGCTGAAATTAATAAAAAACCATGCATATTGGCAGTTTTCATTTTGATGATAATATGAACCCTAGATGTTGCTAGGTGTCATACCAATTTGAAGTTTGCAAATCCTTCAAATTGAAGTTGCGAATAGATTCAAGTAATTTTTTTTAATGTGTTAAGCATTTTTTGAATGTTGAAATTAATAAAAAACTATGCATATTGGCACTTTTCATTTTGATAATAATATGAACCCTAGATGTTGCTAGGTGTCATACCAATTTGGAATTTGCAAATCCTTGAAATTGAAGTGGCGAATAGATTTAGGTAATTTTTTTGAATGTGCTAAGCATTTTTTGAATGTTGAAATTAATAAAAAACCATGCATATTGGCAGTTTTCATTTTGATGATAATATGAACGCTAGATGTTGCTAGGTGTCATACCAATTTGAAATTTGCAAATCCTTCAAATTGAAGTGGCGAATAGATTCAGGTAATTTTTTTGAATGTGCTAAGCATTTTTTGAATGTTGAAATTAATAAAAAACCATACATATTGGCACTTTTCATTTTGATGATAATATGAACCCTAGATGTTGCTAGGTGTCATACCAATTCGAAATTTGCAAATCCTTCAAATTGAAGTGGCGAATAGATTCAAGTAATTTTTTTGAATGTGCTAAGCATTTTTTGAATGCTGAAATTAATAAAAAACCATGCATATTGGCAGTTTTCATTTTGATGATAATATGAACCCTAGATGTTGCTAGGTGTCATACCAATTTGAAGTTTGCAAATCCTTCAAATTGAAGTGGCGAATAGATTCAAGTAATTTTTTTTAATGTGTTAAGCATTTTTTGAATGTTGAAATTAATAAAAAACTATGCATATTGGCACTTTTCATTTTGATAATAATATGAACCCTAGATGTTGCTAGGTGTCATACCAATTTGGAATTTGCAAATCCTTCAAATTGAAGTGGCGAATAGATTTAGGTAATTTTTTTGAATGTGTTAAGCATTTTTTGAATGTTGAAATTAATAAAAAACCATGCATATTACCACTTTTCATTTTGATGATAATATGAACCCTAGATGTTGCTAGGTGTCATACCAATTTGGAATTTGCAAATCCTTGAAATTGAAGTGGCGAATAGATTCAGGAAATTTTTTTGAATGTGCTAAGCATTTTTTGAATGTTGAAATTAATAAAAAACCATGCATATTGGCACTTTTCATTTTGATGATAATATGAACCCTAGATGTTGCTAGGTGTCATACCAATTTGAAGTTTGCAAATCCTTCAAATTGAAGTGGCGAATAGATTCAGGTAATTTTTTTGAATGTGCTAAGCATTTTTTGAATGTTGAAATTAATAAAAAACCATGCATATTGGCACTTTTCATTTTGATGATAATATGAACCCTAGATGTTGCTAGGTGTCATACCAATTTGGAATTTGCAAATCCTTCAAATTGAAGTGGCGAATAGATTCAGGTAATTTTTTTGAATGTGCTAAGCATTTTTTGAATGTTGAAATTAATAAAATACCATGCATATTGGCACTTTTCATTTTGATGATATTATGAACCCTAGATGTTGCTAGGTGTCATACCAATTTGAAGTCTGCAAATCCTTCAAATTGAAGTGGCGAATAGATTCAGGTAATTTTTTTGAATGTGCTAAGCATTTTTTGAATGTTAAAATTAATAAAAAACCATGCATATTGGCACTTTTCATTTTGATGATAATATGAACCCTAGATGTTGCTAGGTGTCATACCAATTTGGAATTTGCAAATCCTTGAAATTGAAGTGGCGAATAGATTTAGGTAATTTTTTTGAATGTGCTAAGCATTTTTTGAATGTTGAAATTAATAAAAAACCATGCATATTGGCAGTTTTCATTTTGATGATAATATGAACCCTAGATGTTGCTAGGTGTCATACCAATTTGAAATTTGCAAATCCTTCAAATTGAAGTGGCGAATAGATTCAGGTAATTTTTTTGAATGTGCTAAGCATTTTTTGAATGTTGAAATTAATAAAAAACCATACATATTGGCACTTTTCATTTTGATGATAATATGAACCCTAGATGTTGCTAGGTGTCATACCAATTTGAAATTTGCAAATCCTTCAAATTAAAGTGGCGAATAGATTCAAGTAATTTTTTTGAATGTGCTAAGCATTTTTTGAATGCTGAAATTAATAAAAAACCATGCATATTGGCACTTTTCATTTTGATGATAATATGAACCCTAGATGTTGCTAGGTGTCATACCAATTTGAAGTTTGCAAATCCTTCAAATTGAAGTGGCGAATAGATTCAAGTAATTTTTTTGAATGTGCTAAGCATTTTTTGAATGTTGTAATTAATAACAAACTCTGCATATTGGCACTTTTCATTTTGATGATAATATGAACCCTAGATGTTGCTAGGTGTCATACCAATTTGGAATTTGCAAATCCTTCAAATTGAAGTGGCGAATAGATTCAGGTAATTTTTTTGAATGTGCTAAGCATTTTTTGAATGTTGAAATTAATAAAAAACCATGCATATTGGCACTTTTCATTTGTATGATAATATGAACCCTAGATGTTGCTAGGTGTCATACCAATTTGGAATTTGCAAATCCTTCAAATTGAAGTGGCGAATAGATTCAAGTAATTTTTTTGAATGTGCTAAGCATTTTTTGAATGTTGAAATTAATAAAAAACCATGCATATTGGCACTTTTCATTTTGATGATAATATGAACCCTAGATGTTGCTAGGTGTCATACCAATTTGAAATTTGCAAATCCTTCAAATTGAAGTGGCGAATAGATTCAGGTAATTTTTTTGAATGTGCTAAGCATTTTTTGAATGTTGAAATTAATAAAAAACCATGCATATTGGCAGTTTTCATTTTGATGATAATATGAACCCTAGATGTTGCTAGGTGTCATACCAATTTGAAATTTGCAAATCCTTCAAATTGAAGTGGCGAATAGATTCAGGTAATTTTTTTGAATGTGCTAAGCATTTTTTGAATGTTGAAATTAATAAAAAACCATGCATATTGGCACTTTTCATTTTGATGATAATATGAACCCTAGATGTTGCTAGGTGTCATACCAATTTGAAGTTTGCAAATCCTTCAAATTGAAGTGGCGAATAGATTCAAGTAATTTTTTTGAATGTGCTTAGCATTTTTTGAATGTTGTAATTAATAAAAAACCATGCATGTTGGCACTTTTCATTTTGATGATTATATGAACCCTAGATGTTGCTAGGTGTCATACCAATTTGGAATTTGCAAATCCTTCAAATTGAAGTGGCAATAGATTCAGGTAATTTTTTTGAATGTGCTAAGCATTTTTTGAATGTTGAAATTAATAAAAAACCATGCATATTGGCACTTTTCATTTTGATGATAATATGAACCCTAGATGTTGCTAGGTGTCATACCAATTTGGAATTTGCAAATCCTTCAAATTCAAGTGGCGAATAGATTCAGGTAATTTTTTTGAATGTGCTAAGCATTTTTTGAATGTTAAAATTAATAAAAAACCATGCATATTGGCACTTTTCATTTTGATGATGATATGAACCCTAGATGTTGCTAGGTGTCATACCAATTTGGAATTTGCAAATCCTTGAAATTGAAGTGGCGAATAGATTTAGGTAATTTTTTTGAATGTGCTAAGCATTTTTTGAATGTTGAAATTAATAAAAAACCATGCATATTGGCAGTTTTCATTTTGATGATAATATGAACCCTAGATGTTGCTATGTGTCATACCAATTTGAAATTTGCAAATCCTTGAAATTGAAGTGGCGAATAGATTCAGGTAATTTTTTTGAATGTGCTAAGCATTTTTTGAATGTTGAAATTAATAAAAAACCATGCATATTGGCACTTTTCATTTGTATGATAATATGAACCCTAGATGTTGCTAGGTGTCATACCAATTTGGAATTTGCAAATCCTTCAAATTGAAGTGGCGAATAGATTCAGGTAATTTTTTTGAATGTGCTAAGCATTTTTTGAATGTTGAAATTAATAAAAAACCATGCATATTGGCACTTTTCATTTTGATGATAATATGAACCCTAGATGTTGCTAGGTGTCATACCAATTTGAAGTTTGCAAATCCTTCAAATTGAAGTGGCGAATAGATTCAGGTAATTTTTTTGAATGTGCTAAGCATTTTTTGAATGTTGAAATTAATAAAAAACCATGCATATTGGCACTTTTCATTTTGATGATAATATGAACCCTAGATGTTGCTAGGTGTCATACCAATTTGGAATTTGCAAATCCTTCAAATTGAAGTGGCGAATAGATTCAGGTAATTTTTTTGAATGTGCTAAGCATTTTTTGAATGTTGAAATTAATAAAATACCATGCATATTGGCACTTTTCATTTTGATGATATTATGAACCCTAGATGTTGCTCGGTGTCATACCAATTTGAAGTCTGCAAATCCTTCAAATTGAAGTGGCGAATAGATTCAGGTAATTTTTTTGAATGTGCTAAGCATTTTTTGAATGTTGAAATTAATAAAAAACCATGCATATTGGCACTTTTCATTTTGATGATAATATGAACCCTAGATGTTGCTAGGTGTCATACCAATTTGGAATTTGCAAATCCTTCAAATTCAAGTGGCGAATAGATTCAGGTAATTTTTTTGAATGTGCTAAGCATTTTTTGAATGTTGAAATTAATAAAAAACCATGCATATTGGCACTTTTCATTTGTATGATAATATGAACCCTAGATGTTGCTAGGTGTCATACCAATTTGAAGTTTGCAAATCCTTCAAATTGAAGTGGCGAATAGATTCAAGTAATTTTTTTGAATGTGCTAAGCATTTTTTGAATGTTGAAATTAATAAAAAACTATGCATATTGGCACTTTTCATTTGTATGATAATATGAACCCTAGATGTTGCTAGGTGTCATACCAATTTGGAATTTGCAAATCCTTCAAATTGAAGTGGCGAATAGATTCAAGTAATTTTTTTGAATGTGCTAAGCATTTTTTGAATGTTGAAATTAATAAAAAACCATGCATATTGGCACTTTTCATTTTGATGATAATATGAACCCTAGATGTTGCTAGGTGTCATACCAATTTGGAATTTGCAAATCCTTGAAATTGAAGTGGCGAATAGATTTAGGTAATTTTTTTGAATGTGCTAAGCATTTTTTGAATGTTGAAATTAATAAAAAACCATGCATATTGGCAGTTTTCATTTTGATGATAATATGAACCCTAGATGTTGCTAGGTGTCATACCAATTTGAAATTTGCAAATCCTTCAAATTGAAGTGGCGAATAGATTCAGGTAATTTTTTTGAATGTGCTAAGCATTTTTTGAATGTTGAAATTAATAAAAAACCATGCATATTGGCACTTTTCATTTTGATGATAATATGAACCCTAGATGTTGCTAGGTGTCATACCAATTTGAAGTTTGCAAATCCTTCAAATTGAAGTGGCGAATAGATTCAAGTAATTTTTTTGAATGTGCTTAGCATTTTTTGAATGTTGTAATTAATAAAAAACCATGCATGTTGGCACTTTTCATTTTGATGATTATATGAACCCTAGATGTTGCTAGGTGTCATACCAATTTGGAATTTGCAAATCCTTCAAATTGAAGTGGCAATAGATTCAGGTAATTTTTTTGAATGTGCTAAGCATTTTTTGAATGTTGAAATTAATAAAAAACCATGCATATTGGCACTTTTCATTTTGATGATAATATGAACCCTAGATGTTGCTAGGTGTCATACCAATTTGGAATTTGCAAATCCTTCAAATTCAAGTGGCGAATAGATTCAGGTAATTTTTTTGAATGTGCTAAGCATTTTTTGAATGTTAAAATTAATAAAAAACCATGCATATTGGCACTTTTCATTTTGATGATGATATGAACCCTAGATGTTGCTAGGTGTCATACCAATTTGGAATTTGCAAATCCTTGAAATTGAAGTGGCGAATAGATTTAGGTAATTTTTTTGAATGTGCTAAGCATTTTTTGAATGTTGAAATTAATAAAAAACCATGCATATTGGCAGTTTTCATTTTGATGATAATATGAACCCTAGATGTTGCTAGGTGTCATACCAATTTGAAATTTGCAAATCCTTGAAATTGAAGTGGCGAATAGATTCAGGTAATTTTTTTGAATGTGCTAAGCATTTTTTGAATGTTGAAATTAATAAAAAACCATGCATATTGGCACTTTTCATTTGTATGATAATATGAACCCTAGATGTTGCTAGGTGTCATACCAATTTGGAATTTGCAAATCCTTCAAATTGAAGTGGCGAATAGATTCAGGTAATTTTTTTGAATGTGCTAAGCATTTTTTGAATGTTGAAATTAATAAAAAACCATGCATATTGGCACTTTTCATTTTGATGATAATATGAACCCTAGATGTTGCTAGGTGTCATACCAATTTGAAGTTTGCAAATCCTTCAAATTGAAGTGGCGAATAGATTCAGGTAATTTTTTTGAATGTGCTAAGCATTTTTTGAATGTTGAAATTAATAAAAAACCATGCATATTGGCACTTTTCATTTTGATGATAATATGAACCCTAGATGTTGCTAGGTGTCATACCAATTTGGAATTTGCAAATCCTTCAAATTGAAGTGGCGAATAGATTCAGGTAATTTTTTTGAATGTGCTAAGCATTTTTTGAATGTTGAAATTAATAAAATACCATGCATATTGGCACTTTTCATTTTGATGATATTATGAACCCTAGATGTTGCTCGGTGTCATACCAATTTGAAGTCTGCAAATCCTTCAAATTGAAGTGGCGAATAGATTCAGGTAATTTTTTTGAATGTGCTAAGCATTTTTTGAATGTTGAAATTAATAAAAAACCATGCATATTGGCACTTTTCATTTTGATGATAATATGAACCCTAGATGTTGCTAGGTGTCATACCAATTTGGAATTTGCAAATCCTTCAAATTCAAGTGGCGAATAGATTCAGGTAATTTTTTTGAATGTGCTAAGCATTTTTTGAATGTTGAAATTAATAAAAAACCATGCATATTGGCACTTTTCATTTGTATGATAATATGAACCCTAGATGTTGCTAGGTGTCATACCAATTTGAAGTTTGCAAATCCTTCAAATTGAAGTGGCGAATAGATTCAAGTAATTTTTTTGAATGTGCTAAGCATTTTTTGAATGTTGAAATTAATAAAAAACTATGCATATTGGCACTTTTCATTTGTATGATAATATGAACCCTAGATGTTGCTAGGTGTCATACCAATTTGGAATTTGCAAATCCTTCAAATTGAAGTGGCGAATAGATTCAAGTAATTTTTTTGAATGTGCTAAGCATTTTTTGAATGTTGAAATTAATAAAAAACCATGCATATTGGCACTTTTCATTTTGATGATAATATGAACCCTAGATGTTGCTAGGTGTCATACCAATTTGGAATTTGCAAATCCTTGAAATTGAAGTGGCGAATAGATTTAGGTAATTTTTTTGAATGTGCTAAGCATTTTTTGAATGTTGAAATTAATAAAAAACCATGCATATTGGCAGTTTTCATTTTGATGATAATATGAACGCTAGATGTTGCTAGGTGTCATACCAATTTGAAATTTGCAAATCCTTCAAATTGAAGTGGCGAATAGATTCAGTTAATTTTTTTGAATGTGCTAAGCATTTTTTGAATGTTGAAATTAATAAAAAACCATGCATATTGGCACTTTTCATTTGTATGATAATATGAACCCTAGATGTTGCTAGGTGTCATACCAATTTGGAATTTGCAAATCCTTCAAATTGAAGTGGCGAATAGATTCAGGTAATTTTTTTGAATGTGCTAAGCATTTTTTGAATGTTGAAATTAATAAAAAACCATGGATATTGGCACTTTTCATTTTGATGATAATATGAACCCTAGATGTTGCTAGGTGTCATACCAATTTGGAATTTGCAAATCCTTCAAATTGAAGTGGCGAATAGATTCAGGTAATTTTTTTGAATGTGCTAAGCATTTTTTGAATGTTGAAATTAATAAAAAACCATGCATATTGGCACTTTTCATTTTGATGATAATATGAACCCTAGATGTTGCTAGGTGTCATACCAATTTGAAATTTGCAAATCCTTGAAATTGAAGTGGCGAATAGATTCAGGTAATTTTTTTGAATATGCTAAGCATTTTTTGAATGTTGAAATTAATAAAAAACCATGCATATTGGCACTTTTCATTTGTATGATAATATGAACCCTAGATGTTGCTAGGTGTCATACCAATTTGGAATTTGCAAATCCTTCAAATTGAAGTGGCGAATAGATTCAGGTAATTTTTTTGAATGTGCTAAGCATTTTTTGAATGTTGAAATTAATAAAAAACCATGCATATTGGCACTTTTCATTTTGATGATAATATGAACCCTAGATGTTGCTAGGTGTCATACCAATTTCGAATTTGCAAATCCTTCAAATTGAAGTAGCGAATAGATTCAGGTAATTTTTTTGAATGTGCTAAGCATTTTTTGAATGTTGAAATTAATAAAAAACCATGCATATTGGCACTTTTCATTTGTAGGATAATATGAACCCTAGATGTTGCTAGGTGTCATACCAATTTGGAATTTGCAAATCCTTCAAATTGAAGTGGCGAATAGATTCAGGTAATTTTTTTGAATGTGCTAAGCATTTTTTGAATGTTGAAATTATAAAATTCCATGCATATTGGCACTTTTCATTTTGATGATAATATGAACCCTAGATGTTGCTAGGTGTCATACCAATTTGGAATTTGCAAATCTTTCAAATTGAAGTGGCGAATAGATTCAGGTAATTTTTTTGAATGTGCTAAGCATTTTTTGAATGTTGAAATTAATAAAAAACCATGCATATTGGCACTTTTCATTTTGATCATAATATGAACCCTAGATGTTGCTAGGTGTCATACCAATTTGAAGTTTGCAAATCTTTCAAATTGAAGTGGCGAATAGATTCAGGTAATTTTTTTGAATGTGCTAAGCATTTTTTGAATGTTGAAATTAATAAAAAACCATGCATATTGGCACTTTTCATTTTGATGATAATATGAACCCTAGATGTTGCTAGGTGACATACCAATTTGGAATTTGCAAATCCTTCAAATTGAAGTGGCGAATAGATTCGGGTAATTTTTTTGAAGGTGCTAAGCATTTTTTGAATGTTGAAATTAATAAAAAACCATGCATATTGGCACTTTTCATTTTGATGATAATATGAACCCTAGATGTTGCTAGGTGTCATACCAATTTGAAATTTGCAAATCCTTCAAATTGAAGTGGCGAATAGATTCAGGTAATTTTTTTGAATGTGCTAAGCATTTTTTGAATGTTGAAATTAATAAAAAACCATGCATATTGGCACTTTTCATTTTGATGATAATATGAACCCTCGATGTTGCTAGGTGTCATACCAATTTGAAATTTGCAAATCCTTCAAATTGAAGTGGCGAATAGATTCAGGAAATTTTTTTGAATGTGCTAAGCATTTTTTGAACGCTGAAATTAATAAAAAACCATGCATATTGGCACTTTTCATTTTGATGATAATATGAACCCTAGATGTTGCTAGGTGTCATACCAATTTGAAGTTTGCAAATCCTTCAAATTGAAGTGGCGAATAGATTCAAGTAATTTTTTTGAATGTGCTTAGCATTTTTTGAATGTTGTAATTAATAAAAAACCATGCATGTTGGCACTTTTCATTTTGATGATTATATGAACCCTAGATGTTGCTAGGTGTCATACCAATTTGGAATTTGCAAATCCTTCAAATTGAAGTGGCAATAGATTCAGGTAATTTTTTTGAATGTGCTAAGCATTTTTTGAATGTTGAAATTAATAAAAAACCATGCATATTGGCACTTTTCATTTTGATGATAATATGAACCCTAGATGTTGCTAGGTGTCATACCAATTTGGAATTTGCAAATCCTTCAAATTCAAGTGGCGAATAGATTCAGGTAATTTTTTTGAATGTGCTAAGCATTTTTTGAATGTTAAAATTAATAAAAAACCATGCATATTGGCACTTTTCATTTTGATGATGATATGAACCCTAGATGTTGCTAGGTGTCATACCAATTTGGAATTTGCAAATCCTTGAAATTGAAGTGGCGAATAGATTTAGGTAATTTTTTTGAATGTGCTAAGCATTTTTTGAATGTTGAAATTAATAAAAAACCATGCATATTGGCAGTTTTCATTTTGATGATAATATGAACCCTAGATGTTGCTAGGTGTCATACCAATTTGAAATTTGCAAATCCTTGAAATTGAAGTGGCGAATAGATTCAGGTAATTTTTTTGAATGTGCTAAGCATTTTTTGAATGTTGAAATTAATAAAAAACCATGCATATTGGCACTTTTCATTTGTATGATAATATGAACCCTAGATGTTGCTAGGTGTCATACCAATTTGGAATTTGCAAATCCTTCAAATTGAAGTGGCGAATAGATTCAGGTAATTTTTTTGAATGTGCTAAGCATTTTTTGAATGTTGAAATTAATAAAAAACCATGCATATTGGCACTTTTCATTTTGATGATAATATGAACCCTAGATGTTGCTAGGTGTCATACCAATTTGAAGTTTGCAAATCCTTCAAATTGAAGTGGCGAATAGATTCAGGTAATTTTTTTGAATGTGCTAAGCATTTTTTGAATGTTGAAATTAATAAAAAACCATGCATATTGGCACTTTTCATTTTGATGATAATATGAACCCTAGATGTTGCTAGGTGTCATACCAATTTGGAATTTGCAAATCCTTCAAATTGAAGTGGCGAATAGATTCAGGTAATTTTTTTGAATGTGCTAAGCATTTTTTGAATGTTGAAATTAATAAAATACCATGCATATTGGCACTTTTCATTTTGATGATATTATGAACCCTAGATGTTGCTCGGTGTCATACCAATTTGAAGTCTGCAAATCCTTCAAATTGAAGTGGCGAATAGATTCAGGTAATTTTTTTGAATGTGCTAAGCATTTTTTGAATGTTGAAATTAATAAAAAACCATGCATATTGGCACTTTTCATTTTGATGATAATATGAACCCTAGATGTTGCTAGGTGTCATACCAATTTGGAATTTGCAAATCCTTCAAATTCAAGTGGCGAATAGATTCAGGTAATTTTTTTGAATGTGCTAAGCATTTTTTGAATGTTAAAATTAATAAAAAACCATGCATATTGGCACTTTTCATTTTGATGATAATATGAACCCTAGATGTTGCTAGGTGTCATACCAATTTGGAATTTGCAAATCCTTGAAATTGAAGTGGCGAATAGATTTAGGTAATTTTTTTGAATGTGCTAAGCATTTTTTGAATGTTGAAATTAATAAAAAACCATGCATATTGGCAGTTTTCATTTTGATGATAATATGAACCCTAGATGTTGCTAGGTGTCATACCAATTTGAAATTTGCAAATCCTTCAAATTGAAGTGGCGAATAGATTCAGGTAATTTTTTTGAATGTGCTAAGCATTTTTTGAATGTTGAAATTAATAAAAAACCATACATATTGGCACTTTTCATTTTGATGATAATATGAACCCTAGATGTTGCTAGGTGTCATACCAATTTGAAATTTGCAAATCCTTCAAATTAAAGTGGCGAATAGATTCAAGTAATTTTTTTGAATGTGCTAAGCATTTTTTGAATGCTGAAATTAATAAAAAACCATGCATATTGGCACTTTTCATTTTGATGATAATATGAACCCTAGATGTTGCTAGGTGTCATACCAATTTGAAGTTTGCAAATCCTTCAAATTGAAGTGGCGAGCAGATTCAAGTAATTTTTTTGAATGTGCTAAGCATTTTTTGAATGATGTAATTAATAAAAAACCATGCATATTGGCACTTTTCATTTTGATGATAATATGAACCCTAGATGTTGCTAGGTGTCATACCAATTTGGAATTTGCAAATCCTTCAAATTGAAGTGGCGAATAGATTCAGGTAATTTTTTTGAATGTGCTAAGCATTTTTTGAAGGTTGAAATTAATAAAAAACCATGCATATTGGCACTTTTCATTTGTATGATAATATGAACCCTAGATGTTGCTAGGTGTCATACCAATTTGGAATTTGCAAATCCTTCAAATTGAAGTGGCGAATAGATTCAAGTAATTTTTTTGAATGTGCTAAGCATTTTTTGAATGTTGAAATTAATAAAAAACCATGCATATTGGCACTTTTCATTTTGATGATAATATGAACCCTAGATGTTGCTAGGTGTCATACCAATTTGGAATTTGCAAATCCTTGAAATTGAAGTGGCGAATAGATTTAGGTAATTTTTTTGAATGTGCTAAGCATTTTTTGAATGTTGAAATTAATAAAAAACCATGCATATTGGCAGTTTTCATTTTGATGATAATATGAACCCTAGATGTTGCTAGGTGTCATACCAATTTGAAATTTGCAAATCCTTCAAATTGAAGTGGCGAATAGATTCAGGTAATTTTTTTGAATGTGCTAAGCATTTTTTGAATGTTGAAATTAATAAAAAACCATGCATATTGGCACTTTTCATTTTGATGATAATATGAACCCTAGATGTTGCTAGGTGTCATACCAATTTGGAATTTGCAAATCCTTCAAATTGAAGTGGCGAATAGATTCAAGTAATTTTTTTGAATGTGCTAAGCATTTTTTGAATGTTAAAATTAATAAAAAACCATGCATATTGGCACTTTTCATTTTGATGATAATATGAACCCTAGATGTTGCTAGGTGTCATACCAATTTGGAATTTGCAAATCCTTCAAATTGAAGTGGCGAATAGATTCAGGTAATTTTTTTGAATGTGCTAAGCATTTTTTGAATGTTGAAATTAATAAAAAACCATGCATATTGGCACTTTTCATTTTGATGATAATATGAACCCTAGATGTTGCTAGGTGTCATACCAATTTGAAATTTGCAAATCCTTGAAATTGAAGTGGCGAATAGATTCAGGTAATTTTTTTGAATATGCTAAGCATTTTTTGAATGTTGAAATTAATAAAAAACCATGCATATTGGCACTTTTCATTTGTATGATAATATGAACCCTAGATGTTGCTAGGTGTCATACCAATTTGGAATTTGCAAATCCTTCAAATTGAAGTGGCGAATAGATTCAGGTAATTTTTTTGAATGTGCTAAGCATTTTTTGAATGTTGAAATTAATAAAAAACCATGCATATTGGCACTTTTCATTTTGATGATAATATGAACCCTAGATGTTGCTAGGTGTCATACCAATTTCGAATTTGCAAATCCTTCAAATTGAAGTAGCGAATAGATTCAGGTAATTTTTTTGAATGTGCTAAGCATTTTTTGAATGTTGAAATTAATAAAAAACCATGCATATTGGCACTTTTCATTTGTAGGATAATATGAACCCTAGATGTTGCTAGGTGTCATACCAATTTGGAATTTGCAAATCCTTCAAATTCAAGTGGCGAATAGATTCAGGTAATTTTTTTGAATGTGCTAAGCATTTTTTGAATGTTGAAATTATAAAATTCCATGCATATTGGCACTTTTCATTTTGATGATAATATGAACCCTAGATGTTGCTAGGTGTCATACCAATTTGGAATTTGCAAATCTTTCAAATTGAAGTGGCGAATAGATTCAGGTAATTTTTTTGAATGTGCTAAGCATTTTTTGAATGTTGAAATTAATAAAAAACCATGCATATTGGCACTTTTCATTTTGATCATAATATGAACCCTAGATGTTGCTAGGTGTCATACCAATTTGAAGTTTGCAAATCTTTCAAATTGAAGTGGCGAATAGATTCAGGTAATTTTTTTGAATGTGCTAAGCATTTTTTGAATGTTGAAATTAATAAAAAACCATGCATATTGGCACTTTTCATTTTGATGATAATATGAACCCTAGATGTTGCTAGGTGACATACCAATTTGGAATTTGCAAATCCTTCAAATTGAAGTGGCGAATAGATTCAGGTAATTTTTTTGAAGGTGCTAAGCATTTTTTGAATGTTGAAATTAATAAAAAACCATGCATATTGGCACTTTTCATTTTGATGATAATATGAACCCTAGATGTTGCTAGGTGTCATACCAATTTGAAATTTGCAAATCCTTCAAATTGAAGTGGCGAATAGATTCAGGTAATTTTTTTGAATGTGCTAAGCATTTTTTGAATGTTGAAATTAATAAAAAACCATGCATATTGGCACTTTTCATTTTGATGATAATATGAACCCTCGATGTTGCTAGGTGTCATACCAATTTGAAATTTGCAAATCCTTCAAATTGAAGTGGCGAATAGATTCAGGAAATTTTTTTGAATGTGCTAAGCATTTTTTGAACGCTGAAATTAATAAAAAACCATGCATATTGGCACTTTTCATTTTGATGATAATATGAACCCTAGATGTTGCTAGGTGTCATACCAATTTGAAGTTTGCAAATCCTTCAAATTGAAGTGGCGAATAGATTCAAGTAATTTTTTTGAATGTGCTTAGCATTTTTTGAATGTTGTAATTAATAAAAAACCATGCATGTTGGCACTTTTCATTTTGATGATTATATGAACCCTAGATGTTGCTAGGTGTCATACCAATTTGGAATTTGCAAATCCTTCAAATTGAAGTGGCAATAGATTCAGGTAATTTTTTTGAATGTGCTAACCATTTTTTGAATGTTGAAATTAATAAAAAACCATGCATATTGGCACTTTTCATTTTGATGATAATATGAACCCTAGATGTTGCTAGGTGTCATACCAATTTGGAATTTGCAAATCCTTCAAATTCAAGTGGCGAATAGATTCAGGTAATTTTTTTGAATGTGCTAAGCATTTTTTGAATGTTAAAATTAATAAAAAACCATGCATATTGGCACTTTTCATTTTGATGATGATATGAACCCTAGATGTTGCTAGGTGTCATACCAATTTGGAATTTGCAAATCCTTGAAATTGAAGTGGCGAATAGATTTAGGTAATTTTTTTGAATGTGCTAAGCATTTTTTGAATGTTGAAATTAATAAAAAACCATGCATATTGGCAGTTTTCATTTTGATGATAATATGAACCCTAGATGTTGCTAGGTGTCATACCAATTTGAAATTTGCAAATCCTTCAAATTGAAGTGGCGAATAGATTCAGGTAATTTTTTTGAATGTGCTAAGCATTTTTTGAATGTTGAAATTAATAAAAAACCATACATATTGGCACTTTTCATTTTGATGATAATATGAACCCTAGATGTTGCTAGGTGTCATACCAATTTGAAATTTGCAAATCCTTCAAATTAAAGTGGCGAATAGATTCAAGTAATTTTTTTGAATGTGCTAAGCATTTTTTGAATGCTGAAATTAATAAAAAACCATGCATATTGGCACTTTTCATTTTGATGATAATATGAACCCTAGATGTTGCTAGGTGTCATACCAATTTGAAGTTTGCAAATCCTTCAAATTGAAGTGGCGAATAGATTCAAGTAATTTTTTTGAATGTGCTAAGCATTTTTTGAATGTTGTAATTAATAAAAAACCATGCATATTGGCACTTTTCATTTTGATGATAATATGAACCCTAGATGTTGCTAGGTGTCATACCAATTTGGAATTTGCAAATCCTTCAAATTGAAGTGGCGAATAGATTCAGGTAATTTTTTTGAATGTGCTAAGCATTTTTTGAATGTTGAAATTAATAAAAAACCATGCATATTGGCACTTTTCATTTGTATGATAATATGAACCCTAGATGTTGCTAGGTGTCATACCAATTTGGAATTTGCAAATCCTTCAAATTGAAGTGGCGAATAGATTCAAGTAATTTTTTTGAATGTGCTAAGCATTTTTTGAATGTTGAAATTAATAAAAAACCATGCATATTGGCACTTTTCATTTTGATGATAATATGAACCCTAGATGTTGCTAGGTGTCATACCAATTTGGAATTTGCAAATCCTTGAAATTGAAGTGGCGAATAGATTTAGGTAATTTTTTTGAATGTGCTAAGCATTTTTTGAATGTTGAAATTAATAAAAAACCATGCATATTGGCAGTTTTCATTTTGATGATAATATGAACCCTAGATGTTGCTAGGTGTCATACCAATTTGAAATTTGCAAATCCTTCAAATTGAAGTGGCGAATAGATTCAGGTAATTTTTTTGAATGTGCTAAGCATTTTTTGAATGTTGAAATTAATAAAAAACCATGCATATTGGCACTTTTCATTTTGATGATAATATGAACCCTAGATGTTGCTAGGTGTCATACCAATTTGGAATTTGCAAATCCTTCAAATTGAAGTGGCGAATAGATTCAAGTAATTTTTTTGAATGTGCTAAGCATTTTTTGAATGTTAAAATTAATAAAAAACCATGCATATTGGCACTTTTCATTTTGATGATAATATGAACCCTAGATGTTGCTAGGTGTCATACCAATTTGAAATTTGCAAATCCTTGAAATTGAAGTGGCGAATAGATTCAGGTAGTTTTTTTGAATGTGCTAAGCATTTTTTGAATGCTGAAATTAATAAAAAACCATGCATATTGGCACTTTTCATTTGTATGATAATATGAACCCTAGATGTTGCTAGGTGTCATACCAATTTGAAGTTTGCAAATCCTTCAAATTGAAGTGGCGAATAGATTCAAGTAATTTTTTTGAATGTGCTAAGCATTTTTTGAATGTTGAAATTAATAAAAAACTATGCATATTGGCACTTTTCATTTGTATGATAATATGAACCCTAGATGTTGCTAGGTGTCATACCAATTTGGAATTTGCAAATCCTTCAAATTGAAGTGGCGAATAGATTCAAGTAATTTTTTTGAATGTGCTAAGCATTTTTTGAATGTTGAAATTAATAAAAAACCATGCATATTGGCACTTTTCATTTTGATGATAATATGAACCCTAGATGTTGCTAGGTGTCATACCAATTTGGAATTTGCAAATCCTTGAAATTGAAGTGGCGAATAGATTTAGGTAATTTTTTTGAATGTGCTAAGCATTTTTTGAATGTTGAAATTAATAAAAAACCATGCATATTGGCAGTTTTCATTTTGATGATAATATGAACGCTAGATGTTGCTAGGTGTCATACCAATTTGAAATTTGCAAATCCTTCAAATTGAAGTGGCGAATAGATTCAGTTAATTTTTTTGAATGTGCTAAGCATTTTTTGAATGTTGAAATTAATAAAAAACCATACATATTGGCACTTTTCATTTTGATGATAATATGAACCCTAGATGTTGCTAGGTGTCATACCAATTCGAAATTTGCAAATCCTTCAAATTGAAGTGGCGAATAGATTCAGGTAATTTTTTTGAATGTGCTAAGCATTTTTTGAATGTTGAAATTAATAAAAAACCATGGATATTGGCACTTTTCATTTTGATGATAATATGAACCCTAGATGTTGCTAGGTGTCATACCAATTTGGAATTTGCAAATCCTTCAAATTGAAGTGGCGAATAGATTCAGGTAATTTTTTTGAATGTGCTAAGCATTTTTTGAATGTTGAAATTAATAAAAAACCATGCATATTGGCACTTTTCATTTGTATGATAATATGAACCCTAGATGTTGCTAGGTGTCATACCAATTTGGAATTTGCAAATCCTTCAAATTGAAGTGGCGAATAGATTCAGGTAATTTTTTTGAATGTGCTAAGCATTTTTTGAATGTTGAAATTAATAAAAAACCATGCATATTGGCACTTTTCATTTTGATGATAATATGAACCCTAGATGTTGCTAGGTGTCATACCAATTTCGAATTTGCAAATCCTTCAAATTGAAGTAGCGAATAGATTCAGGTAATTTTTTTGAATGTGCTAAGCATTTTTTGAATGTTGAAATTAATAAAAAACCATGCATATTGGCACTTTTCATTTTGATGATAATATGAACCCTAGATGTTGCTAGGTGTCATACCAATTTGGAATTTGCAAATCCTTCAAATTGAAGTGGCGAATAGATTCAGGTAACTTTTTTGAATGTGCTAAGCATTTTTTGAATGTTGAAATTAATAAAAAACCATGCATATTGGCACTTTTCATTTTGATGATAATATGAACCCTAGATGTTGCTAGGTGTCATACCAATTTGGAATTTGCAAATCCTTCAAATTGAAGTGGCGAATAGATTCAGGTAATTTTTTTGAATGTGCTAAGCATTTTTTGAATGTTGAAATTAATAAAAAACCATGCATATTGGCACTTTTCATTTTGATGATAATATGAACCCTAGATGTTGCAAGGTGTCATACCAATTTGGAATTTGCAAATCCTTCAAATTGAAGTGGCGAATAGATTCAGGTAATTTTTTTGAATGTGCTAAGCATTTTTTGAATGTTGAAATTAATAAAAAACCATGCATATTGGCACTTTTCATTTTGATGATAATATGAACCCTAGATGTTGCTAGGTGTCATACCAATTTGGAATTTGCAAATCCTTCAAATTGAAGTGGCGAATAGATTCAGGTAACTTTTTTGAATGTGCTAAGCATTTTTTGAATGTTGAAATTAATAAAAAACCATGCATATTGGCACTTTTCATTTTGATGATAATATGAACCCTAGATGTTGCTAGGTGTCATACCAATTTGGAATTTGCAAATCCTTCAAATTGAAGTGGCGAATAGATTCAGGTAATTTTTTTGAATGTGCTAAGCATTTTTTGAATGTTGAAATTAATAAAAAACCATGCATATTGGCACTTTTCATTTTGATGATAATATGAACCCTAGATGTTGCAAGGTGTCATACGAATTTGGAATTTGCAAATCCTTCAAATTGAAGTGGCGAATAGATTCAGGTAATTTTTTTGAATGTGCTAAGCATTTTTTGAATGTTGAAATTAATAAAAAACCATGGATATTGGCACTTTTCATTTTGATGATAATATGAACCCTAGATGTTGCTAGGTGTCATACCAATTTGAAATTTGCAAATCCTTCAAATTGAAGTGGCGAATAGATTCAGGTAATTTTTTTGAATGTGCTAAGCATTTTTTGAATGTTGAAATTAATAAGAAACCATGCTTATTGGCACTTTTCATTTGTATGATAATATGAACCCTAGATGTTGCTAGGTGTCATACCAATTTGGAATTTGCAAATTCTTCAAATTGAAGTGGTGAATAGATTCAAGTAATTTTTTTGAATGTGGTAAGCATTTTTTGAATGTTGAAATTAATAAAAAACCATGGATATTGGCACTTTCATTTTGATGATAATATGAACCCTAGATGTTGCTAGTTGTCATACCAATTTGAAATTTGCAAATCCTTTAAATTGAAGTGGCGAATAGATTCAGGTAATTTTTTTGAATGTGCTAAGCATTTTTTGAATGTTGAAATTAATAAAAAACCATGCATATTGGCACTTTTCATTTTGATGATAATATGAACCCTAGATGTTGCTAGGTGTCATACCAATTTGGAATTTGCAAATCCTTCCAATTGAAGTGGCAAATAGATTCAGGTAATGTTTTTGAATGTGCTAAGCATTTTTTGAATGTTGAAATTAATATAAAACCATGCATATTGGCACTTTTCATTTTGATGATAATATGAACCCTAGATGTTGCTAGGTGTCATACCAATTTGGAACTTGCAAATCCTTGAAATTGAAGTGGCGAATAGATTCAGGTAATTTTTTTGAATGTGGTAAGCATTTTTTGAATGTTGAAATTAATAAAAAACCATGGATATTGGCACTTTTCATTTTGATGATAATATGAACCCTAGATGTTGCTAGTTGTCATACCAATTTGAAATTTGCAAATCCTTTAAATTGAAGTGGCGAATAGATTCAGGTAATTTTTTTGAATGTGCTAAGCATTTTTTGAATGTTGAAATTAATATAAAACCATGCATATTGGCACTTTTCATTTTGATGATAATATGAACCCTAGATGTTGCTAGGTGTCATACCAATTTGGAATTTGCAAATCCTTCAAATTGAAGTGGCGAATAGATTCAGGTAATTTTTTTGAATGTGCTAAGCATTTTTTGAATGTTGAAATTAATAAAAAACCATGCATATTGGCACTTTTCATTTTGATCATAATATGAACCCTAGATGTTGCTAGGTGTCATACCAATTTGGAATTTGCAAATCCTTCAAATTGAAGCGGCGAATAGATTCAGGTAATTTTTTTGAATGTGCTAAGCATTTTTTGAATGTTGAAATTAATAAGAAACCATGCTTATTGGCACTTTTCATTTGTATGATAATATGAACCCTAGATGTTGGTAGGTGTCATACCAATTTGGAATTTGCAAATCCTTCAAATTGAAGTGGTGAATAGATTCAGGTAATTTTTTTGAATGTGGTAAGCATTTTTTGAATGTTGAAATTAATAAAAAACCATGGATATTGGCACTTTTCATTTTGATGATAATATGAACCCTAGATGTTGCTAGTTGTCATACCAATTTGAAATTTGCAAATCCTTTAAAAAGAAGTGGCGAATAGATTCAGGTAATTTTTTTGAATGTGCTAAGCATTTTTTGAATGTTGAAATTAATAAAAAACCATGCATATTGGCACTTTTCATTTTGATGATAATATGAACCCTAGATGTTGCTAGGTGTCATACCAATTTGAAGTTTGCAAATCCTTCCAATTGAAGTGGCAAATAGATTCAGGTAATGTTTTTGAATGTGCTAAGCATTTTTTGAATGTTGAAATTAATATAAAACCATGCATATTGGCACTTTTCATTTTGATGATAATATGAACCCTAGATGTTGCAAGGTGTCATACCAATTTGGAATTTGCAAATCCTTCAAATTGAAGCGGCGAATAGATTCAGGTAATTTTTTTGAATGTGCTAAGCATTTTTTGAATGTTGAAATTAATAAAAAACCATGCATATTGGCACTTTTCATTTTGATGATAATATGAACCCTAGATGATGCTAGGTGTCATACCAATTTGAAATTTGCAAATCCTTCAAATTGAAGTGGCGAATAGATTCAGGTAATTTTTTTGAATGTGCTAAGCATTTTTTGAATGTTGAAATTAATAAAAAACCATGCATATTGGCACTTTTCATTTTGATGATAATATGAACCCTAGATGTTGCTAGGTGTCATACCAATATGGAATTTGCAAATCCTTGAAATTGAAGTGGCGAATAGATTCAGGTAATTTTTTTGAATGTGCTAAGCATTTTTTGAATGTTGAAATTAATAAAAAACCATGCATATTGGCACTTTTCATTTGTATGATAATATGAACCCTAGATGTTGCTAGGTGTCATACCAATTTGGAATTTGCAAATCCTTCAAATTGAAGTGGTGAATAGATTCAGGTAATTTTTTTGAATGTGCTAAGCATTTTTTGAATGTTGAAATTAATAAAAAACCATCATATTGGCACTTATCATTTTGATGATAATATGAACCCTAGATGTTGCTAGGTGTCATACCAATTTGAAATTTGCAAATCCTTCAAATTGAAGTGGCGAATAGATTCAGGTAATTTTTTTGAATGTGCTAAGCATTTTTTGAATGTTGAAATTAATAATAAACCATGCATATTGGCACTTTTCATTTTGATGATAATATGAACCCTAGATGTTGCTAGGTGTCATACCAATTTGGAATTTGCAAATCCTTCAAATTGAAGTGGCGAATAGATTCAGGTAATTTTTTTGAATGTGCTAAGCATTTTTTGAATGTTGAAATTAATAAAATACCATGCATATTGGCACTTTTCATTTTGATGATAATATGAACCCTAGATGTTGCTAGGTGTCATACCAATTTGGAATTTGTTAATCCTTCAAATTGAAGTGGCGAATAGATCCAGGTAATTTTTTTGAATGTGCTAAGCATTTTTTGAATGTTGAAATTAATAAAAAACCATGCATATTGGCACTTTTCATTTTGATGATAATATGAACCCTAGATGTTGCTAGGTGTCATACCAATTTGGAATTTGCAAATCCTTCAAATTGAAGTGGCGAATAGATTCAGGTAATTTTTTTGAATGTGCTAAGCATTTTTTGAATGTTGAAATTAATAAAAAACCATGCATATTGGCACTTTTCATTTTGATGATAATATGAACCCTAGATGTTGCTAGGTGTCATACCAATTTGGAATTTGCAAATCCTTCAAATTGAAGTGGTGAATAGATTCAGGTAATTTTTTTGAATGTGGTAAGCATTTTTTGAATGTTGAAATTAATAAAAAACCATGGATATTGGCACTTTTCATTTTGATGATAATATGAACCCTAGATGTTGCTAGTTGTCATACCAATTTGAAATTTGCAAATCCTTTAAATTGAAGTGGCGAATAGATTCAGGTAATTTTTTTGAATGTGCTAAGCATTTTTTGAATGTTGAAATTAATATAAAACCATGCATATTGGCACTTTTCATTTTGATGATAATATGAACCCTAGATGTTGCTAGGTGTCATACCAATTTGGAATTTGCAAATCCTTCAAATTGAAGTGGCGAATAGATTCAGGTAATTTTTTTGAATGTGCTAAGCATTTTTTGAATGTTGAAATTAATAAAAAACCATGCATATTGGCACTTTTCATTTTGATGATAATATGAACCCTAGATGTTGCTAGGTGTCATACCAATTTGGAATTTGCAAATCCTTCAAATTGAAGTGGTGAATAGATTCAGGTAATTTTTTTGAATGTGGTAAGCATTTTTTGAATGTTGAAATTAATAAAAAACCATGGATATTGGCACTTTTCATTTTGATGATAATATGAACCCTAGATGTTGCTAGTCGTCATACCAATTTGAAATTTGCAAATCCTTTAAATTGAAGTGGCGAATAGATTCAGGTAATTTTTTTGAATGTGCTAAGCATTTTTTGAATGTTGAAATTAATATAAAACCATGCATATTGGCACTTTTCATTTTGATGATAATATGAACCCTAGATGTTGCTAGGTGTCATACCAATTTGGAATTTGCAAATCCTTCAAATTGAAGTGGCGAATAGATTCAGGTAATTTTTTTGAATGTGCTAAGCATTTTTTGAATGTTGAAATTAATAAAAAACCATGCATATTGGCACTTTTCATTTGTATGATAATATGAACCCTAGATGTTGCTAGGTGTCATACCAATTTGGAATTTGCAAATCCTTCCAATTGAAGTGGCGAATAGATTCAGGTAATTTTTTTGAATGTGCTAAGCATTTTTTGAATGTTGAAATTAATAAAATACCATGCATATTGGCACTTTTCATTTTGATGATAATATGAACCCTAGATGTTGCTAGGTGTCATACCAATTTGAAATTTGCAAATCCTTCAAATTGAAGTGGCGAATAGATTCAGATAATTTTTTTGAATGTGCTAAGCATTTTTTGAATGTTGAAATTAATAAAAAACCATGCATATTGGCACTTTTCATTTGTATGATAATATGAACCCTAGATGTTGCTAGGTGTCATACCAATTTGGAATTTGCAAATCCTTCAAATTGAAGTGGCGAATAGATTCAGGTAATTTTTTTGAATGTGCTAAGCATTTTTTGAATGTTGAAATTAATAAAAAACCATGCATATTGGCACTTTTCATTTTGATGATAATATGAACCCTAGATGTTGCTAGGTGTCATACCAATTTGGAATTTGCAAATCCTTCAAATTGAAGTAGCGAATAGATTCAGGTAATTTTTTTGAATGTGCTAAGCATTTTTTGAATGTTGAAATTAATAAAAAACCATGCATATTGGCACTTTTCATTTTGATGATAATATGAACCCTAGATGTTGCTAGGTGTCATACCAATTTGAAGTTTGCAAATCCTTCAAATTGAAGTGGCGAATAGATTCAGATAATTTTTTTGAATGTGCTAAGCATTTTTTGAATGTTGAAATTAATAAAAAACCATGCATATTGGCACTTTTCATTTGTATGATAATATGAACCCTAGATGTTGCTAGGTGTCATACCAATTTGGAATTTGCAAATCCTTCAAATTGAAGTGGCGAATAGATTCAGGTAATTTTTTTGAATGTGCTAAGCATTTTTTGAATGTTGAAATTAATAAAAAACCATGCATATTGGCACTTTTCATTTTGATGATAATATGAACCCTAGATGTTGCTAGGTGTCATACCAATTTGAAGTTTGCAAATCCTTCAAATTGAAGTGGCGAATAGATTTAGGTAATTTTTTTGAATGTGCTAAGCATTTTTTGAATGTTGAAATTAATAAAAAACCATGCATATTGGCACTTTTCATTTGTATGATAATATGAACCCTAGATGTTGCTAGGTGTCATACCAATTTGGAATTTGCAAATCCTTCAAATTGAAGTGGCGAATAGATTCAGGTAATTTTTTTGAATGTGCTAAGCATTTTTTGAATGTTGAAATTAATAAAATACCATGCATATTGGCACTTTTCATTTTGATGATAATATGAACCCTAGATGTTGCTAGGTGTCATACCAATTTGAAGTTTGCAAATCCTTCAAATTGAAGTAGCGAATAGATTCAGGTAATTTTTTTGAATGTGCTAAGCATTTTTTGAATGTTGAAATTAATAAAAAACCATGCATATTGGCACTTTTCATTTTGATGATAATATGAACCCTAGATGTTGCTAGGTGTCATACCAATTTGGAATTTGCAAATCCTTCAAATTGAAGTGGCGAATAGATTCAGGTAATTTTTTTGAATGTGCTAAGCATTTTTTGTATGTTGAAATTAATAAAAAACCATGCATATTGGCACTTTTCATTTGTATGATAATATGAACCCTAGATGTTGCTAGGTGTCATACCAATTTGGAATTTGCAAATCCTTCAAATTGAAGTGGCGAATAGATTCAGGTAATTTTTTTGAATGTGCTAAGCATTTTTTGAATGTTGAAATTAATAAAAAACCATGCATATTGGCACTTTTCATTTTGATGATAATATGAACCCTAGATGTTGCTAGGTGTCATACCAATTTGAAGTTTGCAAATCCTTCAAATTGAAGTGGCGAATAGATTCAGGTAATTTTTTTGAATGTGCTAAGCATTTTTTGAATGTTGAAATTAATAATAAACCATGCATATTGGCACTTTTCATTTTGATGATAATATGAACCCTAGATGTTGCTAGGTGTCATACCAATTTGGAATTTGCAAATCCTTCAAATTGAAGTGGCGAATAGATTCAGGTAATTTTTTTGAATGTGCTAAGCATTTTTTGAATGTTGAAATTAATAAAATACCATGCATATTGGCACTTTTCATTTTGATGATAATATGAACCCTAGATGTTGCTAGGTGTCATACCAATTTGGAATTTGTTAATCCTTCAAATTGAAGTGGCGAATAGATCCAGGTAATTTTTTTGAATGTGCTAAGCATTTTTTGAATGTTGAAATTAATAAAAAACCATGCATATTGGCACTTTTCATTTTGATGATAATATGAACCCTAGATGTTGCTAGGTGTCATACCAATTTGGAACTTGCAAATCCTTGAAATTGAAGTGGCGAATAGATTCAGGTAATTTTTTTGAATGTGCTAAGCATTTTTTGAATGTTGAAATTAATAAAAAACCATCATATTGGCACTTATCATTTTGATGATAATATGAACCCTAGATGTTGCTAGGTGTCATACCAATTTGAAATTTGCAAATCCTTCAAATTGAAGTGGCGAATAGATTCAGGTAATTTTTTTGAATGTGCTAAGCATTTTTTGAATGTTGAAATTAATAAAAAACCATGCATATTGGCACTTTTCATTTTGATGATAATATGAACCCTAGATGTTGCTAGGTGTCATACCAATTTGGAATTTGCAAATCCTTCAAATTGAAGTGGCAATAGATTCAGGTAATTTTTTTGAATGTGCTAAGCATTTTTTGAATGTTGAAATTAATAAAAAACCATGCATATTGGCACTTTTCATTTTGATGATAATATGAACCCTAGATGTTGCTAGGTGTCATACCAATTTGGAATTTGCAAATCCTTCAAATTGAAGTGGCGAATAGATTCAGGTAATTTTTTTGAATGTGCTAAGCATTTTTTGAATGTTGAAATTAATAAAAAACCATGCATATTGGCACTTTTCATTTTGATGATAATATGAACCCTAGATGTTGCTAGGTGTCATACCAATTTGGAATTTGCAAATCCTTCAAATTGAAGTGGTGAATAGATTCAGGTAATTTTTTTGAATGTGGTAAGCATTTTTTGAATGTTGAAATTAATAAAAAACCATGGATATTGGCACTTTTCATTTGTATGATAATATGAACCCTAGATGTTGCTAGTCGTCATACCAATTTGAAATTTGCAAATCCTTTAAATTGAAGTGGCGAATAGATTCAGGTAATTTTTTTGAATGTGCTAAGCATTTTTTGAATGTTGAAATTAATATAAAACCATGCATATTGGCACTTTTCATTTTGATGATAATATGAACCCTAGATGTTGCTAGGTGTCATACCAATTTGGAATTTGCAAATCCTTCAAATTGAAGTGGCGAATAGATTCAGGTAATTTTTTTGAATGTGCTAAGCATTTTTTGAATGTTGAAATTAATAAAAAACCATGCATATTGGCACTTTTCATTTGTATGATAATATGAACCCTAGATGTTGCTAGGTGTCATACCAATTTGGAATTTGCAAATCCTTCCAATTGAAGTGGCGAATAGATTCAGGTAATTTTTTTGAATGTGCTAAGCATTTTTTGAATGTTGAAATTAATAAAATACCATGCATATTGGCACTTTTCATTTTGATGATAATATGAACCCTAGATGTTGCTAGGTGTCATACCAATTTGAAATTTGCAAATCCTTCAAATTGAAGTGGCGAATAGATTCAGATAATTTTTTTGAATGTGCTAAGCATTTTTTGAATGTTGAAATTAATAAAAAACCATGCATATTGGCACTTTTCATTTGTATGATAATATGAACCCTAGATGTTGCTAGGTGTCATACCAATTTGGAATTTGCAAATCCTTCAAATTGAAGTGGCGAATAGATTCAGGTAATTTTTTTGAATGTGCTAAGCATTTTTTGAATGTTGAAATTAATAAAAAACCATGCATATTGGCACTTTTCATTTTGATGATAATATGAACCCTAGATGTTGCTAGGTGTCATACCAATTTGGAATTTGCAAATCCTTCAAATTGAAGTAGCGAATAGATTCAGGTAATTTTTTTGAATGTGCTAAGCATTTTTTGAATGTTGAAATTAATAAAAAACCATGCATATTGGCACTTTTCATTTTGATGATAATATGAACCCTAGATGTTGCTAGGTGTCATACCAATTTGAAGTTTGCAAATCCTTCAAATTGAAGTGGCGAATAGATTCAGATAATTTTTTTGAATGTGCTAAGCATTTTTTGAATGTTGAAATTAATAAAAAACCATGCATATTGGCACTTTTCATTTGTATGATAATATGAACCCTAGATGTTGCTAGGTGTCATACCAATTTGGAATTTGCAAATCCTTCAAATTGAAGTGGCGAATAGATTCAGGTAATTTTTTTGAATGTGCTAAGCATTTTTTGAATGTTGAAATTAATAAAAAACCATGCATATTGGCACTTTTCATTTTGATGATAATATGAACCCTAGATGTTGCTAGGTGTCATACCAATTTGAAGTTTGCAAATCCTTCAAATTGAAGTGGCGAATAGATTTAGGTAATTTTTTTGAATGTGCTAAGCATTTTTTGAATGTTGAAATTAATAAAAAACCATGCATATTGGCACTTTTCATTTGTATGATAATATGAACCCTAGATGTTGCTAGGTGTCATACCAATTTGGAATTTGCAAATCCTTCAAATTGAAGTGGCGAATAGATTCAGGTAATTTTTTTGAATGTGCTAAGCATTTTTTGAATGTTGAAATTAATAAAATACCATGCATATTGGCACTTTTCATTTTGATGATAATATGAACCCTAGATGTTGCTAGGTGTCATACCAATTTGAAGTTTGCAAATCCTTCAAATTGAAGTAGCGAATAGATTCAGGTAATTTTTTTGAATGTGCTAAGCATTTTTTGAATGTTGAAATTAATAAAAAACCATGCATATTGGCACTTTTCATTTTGATGATAATATGAACCCTAGATGTTGCTAGGTGTCATACCAATTTGGAATTTGCAAATCCTTCAAATTGAAGTGGCGAATAGATTCAGGTAATTTTTTTGAATGTGCTAAGCATTTTTTGTATGTTGAAATTAATAAAAAACCATGCATATTGGCACTTTTCATTTGTATGATAATATGAACCCTAGATGTTGCTAGGTGTCATACCAATTTGGAATTTGCAAATCCTTCAAATTGAAGTGGCGAATAGATTCAGGTAATTTTTTTGAATGTGCTAAGCATTTTTTGAATGTTGAAATTAATAAAAAACCATGCATATTGGCACTTTTCATTTTGATGATAATATGAACCCTAGATGTTGCTAGGTGTCATACCAATTTGAAGTTTGCAAATCCTTCAAATTGAAGTGGCGAATAGATTTAGGTAATTTTTTTGAATGTGCTAAGCATTTTTTGAATGTTGAAATTAATAAAAAACCATGCATATTGGCACTTTTCATTTGTATGATAATATGAACCCTAGATGTTGCTAGGTGTCATACCAATTTGGAATTTGCAAATCCTTCAAATTGAAGTGGCGAATAGATTCAGGTAATTTTTTTGAATGTGCTAAGCATTTTTTGAATGTTGAAATTAATAAAAAACCATGCATATTGGCACTTTTCATTTTGATGATAATATGAACCCTAGATGTTGCTAGGTTATATATGGAGACAAAATTTTGCAAATCTTGAAATTTAATATCAGGAATGGTTTTAGATAATTGATTTGAATGTACTGAGCAGACTCGAAGTGGTCAAAAATCACAAAATCATATGCTAGAAGACTTCTTTTTTCAATTTTTACTTCTTCTAGTGTGAAGCATGAATTTGAAAATTCAAAGTAGAAAATAAATAAAAATTCACTCTTTATTATTTTTGTTTCTGAAGTAATTAAACACTCCATGTCCATTTTATTATTTATGAATAATCGAAGGATGTTTTTGTATCTCTCTTTTTATAGTGACACTGAATCATTTGAGGTGAAATTGTTACAAATATTGTAGGTACCGTATGGACCATAAAATATGTCGTGATTGCTATTATTGAATGTAATTTATGAGGAAGTATTTTATCAATTCTGTATTGTTTTTATTAGTGTTGATTATTCGTCATGGTTGTAGCTGACTCCTGCTCTACCATCAAACAGAAGAGAACAATTACTTTTATTTGATAAATATAGTAACTATCAGTACTGAATATGTATTATTGAATTGATATATTTAATACTATACAGCCTGCCCTTTTGACAAAAATGGATTTGATGATTACATTTGATAATTCATTTATAATAATTCTAGAATAAAAATATTGGGCCCAAAATACAGTTCGAAATACTAAGAATTATTACGAGGACTTGGAGTGTATCCATTTTTTGTTAGCATGGTATTTACTTTATTAACCTAAGTTCTTGTATTCCTTTCGAATGGAAGCCTTAAAAATGGGCAGTATGTACATTCAAGAAGTGCAATCAAATCGACTCCTTGAGCCCTTTTTCTCCGGCGAATTAGCTAAATTTGACTCTAAAATTACTCCAGTAAGCATAATCGCATTAAATAAACACATATTTTTTGTTCATTACTTGATTGAAACAATAAAATAGAATGTGATTAAGACTTTTAATGAATTTGACACGAAATATATTCTTAAACTATACATACACATAATATATATATATATAGATATATAAACTCAAATTAGAACATATCATTTCAACTTTAAGTAAGATTAAGCCTCAAATGTAAATGTTGTGACGGATGCCGATAATTTAATTAGTGAAAGAAAAATCATATATATGTATGTATATATTGAAAACGTGTAATGGCAATTACAAAATTAATAAACGATGAACAATTTTAATAAAATCATTCAGAAAGAATAAAATCCTTGACCGTTGATTATGGAGATAAAAAGCTATAAAATTATAACGAACATCCAAGGTTAGTGAAATGACGTCTAAATGAATTTAGGACAGAAACCTTGGGAAAGTTAAAAATTATACTACACGTTCAAAGTCATAATCACGAGATAAATATTAAAGATTTATTCAAGGGACGTAATTGAAGACAATTCTGATACTTTTAATTTCATCACTAATAAAACCAAGACACTTGTTTCCTTCAATGTCCAACTCAACATTGAGTTAGTCAGTCCATTTCATGTTTTATATTGAAAAATCCGATCCTTCAGTCTACGGCATCTGAATGTAAAGAATATTTCCACCTTCCCTCATGTCGTGTTATTCAACTTGCTCTTCAAATACGATTCGATGACCATACGATGGAACTCGGATTCCAACAAAATTGGAGATCGACAATGACCTTGTGAAATTATCTGAGTAGTGGAGGAATCCGGGGAGAATCCTACAGTTAATATAGTTAATATTTATTATAAAATCACAGCTTTAATTTCTAACGTTTAATACTTATTATTGTTTAAGTTGGCACTAAGAGCATTTACCAACTCTTTGTAGGACCATAGATTAGGAGAAGTCCTTCGAGGCAATGACAACTCTGATGGACGGAGGTTTTGTCATAGTAGGAAATCAATATTCGAAATTGAAATCTATTTGATATCTTATTTATTTTAGAAATTTTAGATTCTGACATTGTATAATTTGTATATATTGAGTAAGTCTGAAATGAAAGAGTTAAAAAATCTATGGGTTTTGACAATATAACAAACATAAATAATTAGTAGTGGATCAATCCAGAGTACCTTTAAATTAAAATTTTGTCAATCATATATTAATAAAAGATTATAAAATCACTAAATTGCCTACTTTTTAAAATTAAATTGAGGATCCTAGCCTTGTTTATTGCTCTCATGAAGTATTTTAAAATCATACTTTACGAAGAGACAGTTCCCTTTTGAATAAATTACAAATCAAAATATTGAATTGAGGTACTCATAACTATTTTTGACTGAATAATAAATAATTCATTTTCTGAATACAACTTTTATTCAAAAGGTATTCAAAGCAAGGCAGCATTTCAAATTGAATTCGTATTTTAAAATAGTGGAAAAATATATGAATTGAATTTCTAATGTGAGAAAGTTCAAGAATGAATGAATGATTGAATGACAATGCTAAAAACAGTAGGAAGCTGATATTATGAAGTATTATTCCAGGAGACATTTTAACTTTTCTACTAAGAAAAGTTAAATTTGATTTTAGCTTTAAAATGGCATTGGATGGTGATGAGATTCGAATCGTCTGCACATCAGGTTATTCATGATTTTCGACGTCAAGGGATTGGATTTAATATTTTGAAAGTTGACAGTCCTTGCATGGAAAAGATAGGAGGTTTTGTGTGAACAGTATCTACTTACATAAAAGACTCCAATGAAGAAAACACTTTTAATTTTATTTTATTAATTTATTGGTGTGATAGCTTGAATTAAAGCATATCTATGTATATTTTACTTAAAAGTAATTAATTATTTTTTTGTTTTCCATAAAATCTACCAATATTCAAGGAAATGTCATTATTGAACATATTATTTAGAATGTTTTGCATCAGTGGGAGCAATAGGCTTGTTATATTTCATATATATAGCCATCATTGCATGACCACTTCTGCATTTCAAACGTGGAAGGATTTGTCGTTTCAGTCAATATTTTATCATCAAAAAAAAAAAAAATTCCAATTTATGATCTATCCGTTTCATTTTTATTAATGAGAAAAAGTCCATTTTTACATTTTCCAATCCTAAAAATTGTCAAAAATAGGAAATCACACATTTGTCTTGGAGTTCTATGACCATACATTATTTCAAATTACTCACTCCTTTATTTTGATATTTATAAATTTTGTATGGTATGGTCTGATAAAAACAATTATTTCCTTGACAAAAAAGGATATTCCTATATTTTCTATGGGTAAAACATGTAGATAAAAAATAAAAAAGTTCTCAGGAAATTAATTTTCAAGAAGTTTCATAATTTACCTTAAATATGAAATTATAGTTCCAAAAAAATAGTTTCTGTATTATAAATTAAAATATTATAAGACCTAGTTCCTCAGTAAATCATATAGTATCATTTCCTTTAAGGTGTAGAGGATTAATCAATAATAGCTAGTTATAGACACATCATCCCCTCCCCATCCATAACAATGATGCACTTTCTTCCCCATAAAATGATGCAACTGATGTTAAAATGGCTGTTAATTCAATAGTATCATAAGTCCAGACCGGGACTTACAAAGTCTTTCAACAAAAAGATTCCCTTCGTTATAATATTGAGTTTACATTCTGATCAGTTCATCAAATCGTTGAAAAGGGTCAATTCTTTTCCTAAAGGAACAAAGTGCTTGGTTTCCTTTTTCAATCCGCGTGAATCCTCAGTAGATCAATCTTTGATGACAAATGTTATGAGATCTCCGTTTATCCTTTTCGTAAATGAGTTGAGGGATGTGTAAAATTTAGAAGGAAGCCTCAACTACACTCTGTGGATTTTATGACGCAAAATCTCTAGAAAAACATGAAAAGTAATGTGTTTTTGTTTTGTGGTTTATGACGAATGTGATAGGATGTACTACTATAAGTAACATTGAATTCTATTATACTGTTAATAAAAAAATGGTGTTTTGTTTTGATTTTTCAGATTCCTAAAGTATATTATACTAAAAATTCTGATCCCAGGAAGATAATCATGTTTAAAATTATTAAGGACCTTCCAAACTCGTTCTTTTTAAGGCTCATTATAATTCTGAATGCATTTTTAAAAACATAGAATCTTCATTGGCGATCCTCCAGGAGGTTACAACGACAACAATCCTCCTATCACTGACAAATAATCCCATCAGCCACTTTTTATCGGCAAATAGTAGGACTTGTGTCTTCTAAAATCAGTAATCAGAGAGTAAAATGTATATTAATTGATTTCTATGGAGCAAATACTAACCCCAGTTGTGTGAGTAAAGATCATGATCAGTTGTTGTCTAAGACATAAGTAAAGTTATAATACAAACTCTAGATAATATGAATAATTGCATACTTCAAATTGATTGGGAGCTGGACTTCCCTTATTAAAATCCTACCAAAATAGAAAAATGATTAATTAACAATTGTTAGTCATATATTTTAATCACTTATACCATTCCCATTCAGACCTCACAGATCCACGTTATGTGATTCCAAATAACTTTTGTTATTGACCTATAAAAATGAGAAAAATTTTAAATTTATATTATATTTCATAAATTAGTAGTACTTACAGTTTTACTTAATACATCAGATATCATTCCCTTGGTTTCAATAGAAGCTTGGTAATTTTGATCACCCTGACTGTGTTGCTGGAACGACTCATGGCCCAAGGTAGCCAACCTTGAGCCCAAGTAGCAAAGGCTTTTCTTACTACACCCGCAGTAAGTGTATTGAGCCCTTTGTCATGGGAATCGGCGATTTTCACAAGGACCTTTGGATCCTTTAGGATCTCCATCAATTGTAGAATTAAATAATTTAAGGTATTCTTCTATAATGCCAAGTATTTCCTCCTGGGATCAATCTTTTTAGATCTTCGGTGTTTATTACTCACAGTACTAAATACGTAAACCGAGTGAAACAGAAAGTTATTTTGCAGATATGTGACGCAAATGTAAAGATTTATATTAAAAAAACTATTACGCCATGATATATATGAAGTGTCAATTGAAAAACAAATACATTGTTCATCATTTGGGCGTAATATGACGTCATATAAACACTTTTTTAGCCTTCAACTCTAAGTAGGATTAAAAGTAAAGTTTAAGAAAGATTTCATTGAACCAAAAGTTGTAGATATTACTTTGAAAAAATATAATTTTTTTTCAATTTTTCAAATCGGTTCATTAGTTTTGGATTTATTGCTACTTTTGCTAAAATTTCAAAATTGGTTAACCTCGAATTTTAGAGTTAAATTTTTTTTATCAATTCAAAAATGATAGAACAATAATTGTTGAGTGCAGATATCCTTTTAACTTTAAAATCGATAGGTTGTTTCTTAAGTAATAGCGGTTTTTATATTTTACAACCAGTGGTTGTTAATTTATTAATTAGAATAGTAAGAAAGAAAGAAAAAACCTTAGATATTTGAGTCAAAAGGTATCGAAACAAAAGTTTCGGCACTCTTCTAGTTAATGGGTTCCATGATTTTGAATAAAGCATAGAGCACTTGGGAAAATAAGATAGAACGAGAAACATTCTTCGAGGGATGAAGGGAAAATATGTCCAGGGCTACACATCCATGCTTCTGGCTCCGGCTCGGGAAGGGTTAGAATATAACCATTTTGTCTATTATAAGTAATTGATTAGTTGAATGTAACACAAGTGTATTGCATTATCAATTGAAGGTCGAAATAGATTTCTTTGGCGTGGAAAATGCACTTGATATTTATACAGTTTGGATGGAGCAATAGCTTGCTTATTCTTTTTAGATCTTTCTCATCAAGTGATATATCACATGATGTCATGCCTTAATAACTTAACACTCAACCAGCCCCTTCACATCATAAATTATACATATCTATAATAATAAATCTGCATCGTAATGTCGATCACATAATAGACAATAACAAAATAAATAACAAACAGGAGAATCAGTACAAAGTTCATACAAATTAATATATTAATTAGTAAATCCGATGATATTACATTATACAACCCCATAGACTATTATTTTTTTTATCCAAGTATTTAATTTTACCTCATTACGTAATATGTATCCTTGTGGCCATTTGTATCCTTATTTAATGTGTAAGCATCATTCAAAGTCCAAGTACTTCTTTTGATTAAGCAGATGATATTTTTGTATTTTTTGTATTTTATATCTTTTTAAACATTCATTTGACTTTATATAAGAATATTTTCATAATATAAATCAAGAAGACAAATAGAATAAGGTTACATATAACAATAATTAATGATATGTTTATGTAGCAAGTTATTAAAATGATTGTTTTTATGCTAAAAAGAGGTTCTGTGAGTACAAAAGGATGAAAAAATCCGACATTTACATCGTGCTTTTTATTAATAGAGCTAGGTTCAATACATTAATTAATTAATTATTATTATCATTGGGGGGCATTTACGTTTTCTTCCTGATTTTGCAAATTTTTTCTGGTTGTTTTTTTCTTGTAAGAATTAAATTTCCTAGGGCTTTTCTAGGAAACTTCAAAAAAAAAAAAAAAATCAAAACTATAATTGAATTTATATCAGAAATTACGAATCTTCTTTAAATATAACTTCAAAATTAATTTCCTAACAAATTCTTTATTTTTATTGATATATTTTACCCATAAAAAATATCAATTCCTAGTTAAAATAAGTCTATGTGTCCTGGTTTATTTAGCAATGAATTATTTGTAAAAACCATCTCATAAAAAACTTAAACTGGACATTCATAAAGAGATTGGGGTAATGTTTGTACTTCAAATAAATTCTGGTCATAGAATTTCAAGACAAATTGCATGATTTCCTGGACATTTGCACATTTTTGAGCATTTTTTTTAACTTCATACAGGATTGGAAAATGTAAAAATGTACAATTCTTCATTGATAAAAATAAAGCGGAATAGATCATATTGGAAATACGATGTAATAACGGATTTTTTTATATTTTTGTTCTCACAAAACCTCTTTTTAACTCAAAAACTATAGTAAATCACTTTGTAGGACACAAAACCAATCGCTTTTTAGTCAACATGAAATAAAAAAATGATATTGTAATGTAAAGTAAAAAATGACAACGTTATATTTAAACTATTAATGTTAAATATTTTTTAAATTAGTATGCAATACAAAGTTAATCATTATTGTCTTATATCTAAAACGTAAGAATATTTCTCATTAAAACTAGTCGACTTTAAAACATATATAAAATTTATTTATTTGTTGATGTAGTGAGTGATGAATTACAATTTACAATCACGATTGCCGTGTGGCAATGTATTCATAATATTCTAAAGCTATAGAAAAAAAAAAGAAGAAGAAGACTTTTTTCGATATCATTATGTTTTTGCTCATTTTCCCATGTTTTGAAAATGGAAAGTAAGAATCACTGAAGAAAAAATTTGTTTCAAGTTGATTATAGAGGGTTTCGATACTATTTTCTGAAAAACGGTGTTTTCTCTCTTGAAGCACATTGTGAGGAAATAAAGTTTGACTCAATTAGTTCCTTCCTTTCAATGTTTTATTTGCCAGTATATTATGGAATAATAAAGGATGACTCTCATTCTACTACAATAATTCATCAATTTTTGCTTTAATTGTATTACCTTTGGGCCAAGTTTTTCTGTTTCTAGCTTGCCCTAGCATTTCTCTTCCTCCTACGTCTATTTTTTTTTTTTTTTTAAATGGGATCTTTCAATGTTGAATAAAATACGATTATAATTATACCTTATAAATCAATTTTATCATCAACGGGTATTTTTACTTTATTTTGTATTCATCAATCATTAGCGTATTTTCCTTTACAACTTACCTACTTTTTAAGAAAAGGAGTTAACGTGCAATTTCGATTCTTGAAGACATAATTTTCATTTTTTTTCCCCTGTCTGGTGCGTCTTAGCCTGCACCGTGGTAGCTTGTGCTATTCTCGCCTGAGCCACATTCTTCCACTTCAGGGATTAACCGGCTCACACCTTCCATCCTCCTTACTTCATCGTCCATCGAAGACGTATATAGACACACTTTTTCTTTTAAAGCTTGTTATCTCGACCCAAAATTTAAATTATATCAATAGCGAAATGATTTATTTTCATTTGAATACTTTAGAAAAAAGAATTAGTCGTTTAAACTCCCTTATTAATTGATAAATTATCATTTATCAATAATCTTTGTTCCTTCTAATTTTTGGCCTAGTCAATACATACAATAAACAATATAAACAATTTATAACTTCTTCCAATTTTGTCCTTGCTAAGATTTTTCTTTCTTTCTTCTTGTGCTATTTTATATGCTTAATTTTTTCCCTTCTTATTACTATTACTTTTTTAGATGAAAAATACAAGCAATATACAAGTACCATATTATTGTACATTAAGAAATTCAAAGCACAAAGGGAACTCCAAAACACCCAATAATTAATTAATGAAGGAGAATAAATATGTAATATTCTATTTAGAAATATATTTCAAAACAAATAATGAGGTAGGGGGTGGGAAGACGACTTTAGGAGCCGGTTCCTATTTTGAGGTATTAACAAACAAGCCCTGCGAACGGTAGCTTCCATCCTCCCCCATCCAGCTCCGCTAGGACGGCGAAGCTACGGTCCCTCTACTTTTTTTTTTCATTGTTTTGATGACGTCTTACCAAAGCATCCCTTCCTCTCCCTGCAGCACTTACACAAATAATAAAAGAAACACCAAGGAGAGTCAGGCGGTATTGGCTGCTCAGGAATCACCCAGAGGAAGGAAAAAAAGAGGAGTTGAAATTTCATAGGACATTTCCAAGATTATATATACATACGTATATTAATATTTCATTGGAGACAATGATCCACAAAAACATTCATATGTACTTTTATTTAGGAAAATTTTATTATTCTGGAAACCTTCAAATGGGCAAAAATGCTATTACATGGTGTAATATTTTATATTTAGAGATGCTCACGAGACAATTTTTTGTAAGTAGGTTACATGTCAAGCCTTGAATCTTTAACAAAAAGTTCAGATTGAGTAAAATCCAATTTAAATACTAGGAGTAGTGAAAATGAAATATCGAACTGTTGTAAGCACTGTTTTGATTGCCCAGGAGCTAAACGTTACAACTTGTATAAAGCCTTCAATTTCATGGAAAAAAAATAATGAATTTCTTTTCACTACATCTATTATTTTATTTCCGATAAGAATACAAGTAAAATATCAAATCGTTGTGGGTGATACCATTAGGCAACACCATGTTTGTGCCCAGGGTTTAATAGATAGTTTATGTTTGCTTGCTTATGGATAGGGTGTAACAAATCTCAAAGAAAAATAAATAATTATCTTAATGACCATTGATGGATGGGAAATTAATTAGTTGATTTTAAATAAGAATGTTTTCATAATATAAATCAAGAAGACAAATATAAGAACAAGGTTACGTATAACAACTAAATATATGTTAATGTTGGAAGTTATTCAAATGGCATTTATAAAGTTCTTCATTTTTTAAATAAATTAAAGTTTCGCCAAAAATTTAAAATGAGTATTTTTCATTAAAAAGAGGTTTGGTGAGTACATAAACAGTAAAAGATCCGAAAACTACATTCTACTTTTTATTAATAGAGCCAAGTTCAATACATTAATTAATTAATTATCATTATCATTGGGAGCATTAACGTTTTCTTCCTAATTTTGTAAATTATTCCTATTTTTTTTTTCCTGTAAGGATTAAATTTCCAGGGCTCTTCTAGGACTTTTCATGAAAAAAAATTCAAAACTATAATTGAACTTTTATTGTAAATTACGAATCTTCTTTAAATATAACTTCAAAATTAATTTCCTGACAAATTCTTTATTTTTATTAATATATTTTAATCATAAGAAATATTATTTTTAGCAAACCATTCCATAAAAAAATTAGAAACGACAATTAGAAAAGAATATATAATCGTAATATATAATGTTTGCCTTTCAAATAAATTATGGTAATATAATTTCAAGACCAAATGTGTGATTTCCTGGACATTTGTCCATTTTTGACCATTTTTTTGACTTTATACAGGGTTGAAAAATGTAAAAATGGTCGTTTTTTCATTGATAAAAATAAAGCAGAATAGATCATATTGAAAATACGATGTAATTTTCATGTTTTTTGTACTCACAAAGCCTCTTTTTAACTCAAAAACTAGCCTAATTTATATATTTAAATCACTTTCATTGTAGGACACACAACCAATAGTTCATTTGATGTTTTTTATTTCATGTTTTTAGTCAACATGAAATAAAAAAATGACATCCTTCTTTTTGAATTATTGATGATAAATATTTTTAAGAACCCATTGAATCAATAATTAAGACATTTATTTATGTTTACCAAATTCCTTCCTTCCTTACAATATTTTTATTTTCCTGTATGGAAGGAAATCAATTAGTTGCTGAAGGTGTCCTTCAATTCAAAAATGTCAAATTCCCTTCGAATATTACAAGAATACAATAATTCTATTATATTAATTCATCAATTTTTGCATTAATTAATCATTTGATATTTTATTGAAATTTGAACTAATCGTTCGACCTTTGATGTTAGATTTCCTACGTTTCACAATAATTAAAAATAATATATGACCATAATTCTATTTTATAAATAAATCAATTTTGTCATCAACGGGTATTTTGTCTTTATTTTATATTCATCAATCATCTCATCAACGTATTTTCGTTTACAACTTCTGACTCAGCTTCGTCCCCTACTTTTTAAGAAAAGGAGTTAACGTGCAATTTCATTTCTTGAAGGAATATTTTTTTAGCCTGCACCGTGGTAGCTTGATTAACCGGCTCACACCTCCCCACCTCCTTACTTCATCATCGAAGACGTATTCATATAGACACACTTTTTCTCTTTCTAATTTCTTGTATTATATTCAACGATATTATGTGAAGAGAATTATTTGTCAATGACGATTAATTATTATTTATCTCTGTACATCTAACAAATTTCCGTAATGGAAAATAAATTTTATTTCTCTTAAATGCTCAATCTGTGTAAATAAATGTATATGCCTCTTTTCAATGTCCTATGTCATCTCGACCTAAGATTTAAATTCTGTATATACCTAAATGATTTATTTTCATTTGAATACCTAATAAAATTATTAATCAATAATAGCGCAACCTTTTCTTATAAACACCCTTACCAATTGATAATAATTTTGTTTCCAATCTTTGTTTTGCCCTCTTCCTACAAATTTCTGACCTAGTTTTTTTTTTCTTTTCTTGTCATTATCAGAATAATAACAATTTCTTACCCCCATTTTTCTTCTTGCTAAGTTTCCAAAATATTGTTTGAGATACTGCAATTTGGGGAGAACGGAATTGACTGTAACAAACTATATGTACAAATCACAAAAACTGCAACTTTAGCAATTTTCATTGCACTACATTTAAGCTCTGGGAGATAAGTTTACAGATCAGTAAACAAAATCTACGCAATGTCGAATATCAGATATAAATAAATATAAATTAATTTGGCTCTGCTGTTCAACAAAAGACAAAATTTTAAACACATTTTGATGTATACATTTTTTTGTTATTTCAATTTCATAGATTCTGTTATTTATGAGAAAAAAGAAATTCAATGCAAAATATGTTTTGTTTAGTTTTTCACTGTTGTTTCTAAATATACATAATATGTTTGTGTTTAATTAATATTCTTGTACTCCGACTCTGTTATTCATGAACCATCAATAACTGATGGGTAAGGTATGGCTTTAATCAAATTTTCAACCTCACAGGCAAAGCATGAATTCCTTAAATAAGGACTATATCTACTCCAATCAACTCATTTGATCACAAACATATTTACAAATTGCCTTAGGTCTTGTTCCTCTATGTACATTATTGTAGTCTACATAGGTCACTACTAACAAAGAATGGATATATATACAGTTCCTTCAAAAAAAAAATATCTGTTTTGCATAAAATTTTAGGATTTTTAAATGTTTTTGTATAGACAGTCCATTTGGAGTCTAAAATTAATAAAATAATAAATATTTTTAGTTTAAATAACTACTGATGATGTTTAAGCATTAGGTATGTATCATTGTTTAAAAAAAAAATAATGCAAAATTAAATTTTGCATTCTAAACATGAATGATAACCTCTTCATGGGTAGTTAATTTTTCTTTGTGTAATAAATCTATTTTTGACATAAACAATGTTGGCATAATTTTGAAACTTGGTTTAAAAATGTATATATTGTGGTATAAATTATGTTCTAAAGTATTCGTATACAAACAAAAAATTCAAAACTTGACAGCTCTTTAATATAAACGTATTTGTCATTACATTTTGATAACATTGAATTCTCACTTTTTACATTCCAAGCAAAATCATAATTAACCTAGGTGAATAAGTAAAAATAAACACAATGAGACAATGTAAAATAAAACAATGTGACTCCTTGGCTTAAGATCTTGAAAGCATTTACTTCCTGATTTTGAAAATTCTTACTGGAAGCCATCAATCATCATTCACAGTTCCACTAACTTTTACACCATTTATATGTCTTCCCTTTTGCTTTCCATTGAAAAGTTATTCAGATGTGTTATTTTTCATATTAATTAAAATTATGAACATATTGTCATATTTCTATATTCTATATTTCATAATTATATTTCTCCAAATTATATTAAATAGTTAATATTTTTTTAAAGAAGTGGTTTTCGAAAGAAGTTCTTTTTTTTATTTATTTCAGATATATAATTTGTATTTCATTTACTATATTTGTTTATATTTAGTGTTACAAATGAAAAAAACATTAAGCTCAAAAGAGATTAATCAATTTTCCTGTATTTTCAGCATTCAATAAGAGTTTTAATCAAATATGAAAAGAGGTACAGAAATGTTCATAGCTTTTTATAAAATTTCAAGATATTTATCCACAATAAGTTTTTATACTTTTGTGAAGCCACTTGCTTCGTTATCTTAAAACTTAAGTTTTAATTGATGTTATCAGATGAAAAATCATTATTTAGTAAAAAAGATCCTGTGGCCACAAAAAAAAAATATTGTGGTAAATTTTTTATTTTTTTGTTTTTGAGCATAAAAAAATTATGATCACAGCATTAAAACTTGTGAAATTGTAAGTAAAAAGTAAGAGTTGTGAGAAATAATAAAGTTATTAAAATGAAGAATTGTAAAATAAACTTTTGTTCATTTTTTAAATAAATAAGTAGTTCAATTGTTTCATTTAGTACATTAATTACTATCAATGAGTAAATTTTATATACATTCAATATATATTTCATAGGAGACAGTGATCCACTAATACACTCATATGTACTTTTATCTAAGAAAATTTGATTATTTTGGAAACCAAAAAATGGGCAAAAATGCTATTACATAGTGTTATTATTGTCTTATATATTATACTTTGTTTCTTTTTTTTTTTTTTTTGGTCATTACTACTTTTTTATATATGATATATGTATGTAGATGAAAAATACAAGCAATGCCATATTATTGTACACCAGGGGATCCACTTTGATGCAGTCCAAGAAAAGATGTTTCGTGGTCTCAAGGCCTTGAGCACAAAACCTGGAGTGTCTCTCCTCTTTTCTGTCACTCCATTTGTTAACGAAGAGGGATAAAGTTTCCAAGAACGTCTCCATCGGGGTACATCCTAAACGGACTAAGTGCTCTGGGCGATCTTCCAAAAAGCTGTTTTGGTGCACTCTTTGAATTTTGGAAAGTGGTAAGGTATTGAGGGCAACATAAAAGGGTGCTGGGGGATCCATGACCTCCTCCCATGACTGTCTTATAATTTTCTTTATTTTTCTGAATTGTAGGAACGTGCACGGATTATTCCCAACCACATCTCTGAGAACTTGGCCTATATATTATCAATAAATAAAAATTGTACTTTGTTTTCTTTTTCAGATACCAAAAGTATAACATACTAAAAATTCCAATCCCTGGAAGATAATCACATAGTACAGCCTTCATTAAGTGTGAATATCAACTGCAATGAGTAAGAAAAATTTCGTTTGTTATGAACAATCCGGAGTAGTACTGCTTTTCATTAAAAGTTTTTCAAGAGATAACTAAAACATTGAATGTATATATTATATTTCTCTTTTAAATAAAACTAAAAGTCTTGTGAATGGAAGGCTTTTAATTCATATTCATTATGTTTTATGTTAAAAAATGAATAAGAATCCTCCGAACTCGTTCTTTTTTAGGGTTCATTATATCTTTGAATCAATTTTTAAAAACAACCTCCTTGGCCTTGAAAGTCGGTCATCTTGGAGAAGGCTCAATAAAAACAAAAAGCCTCACTCTTCAAAATATTCTTTCTTTACTGACATAGTTATTTTTAGTAATATCTATATGGCTGCCTTGGCTCTAAAAGATCATTCAGTCTCCAAAATCCCCACCTATAAAGAAAAAGATAAACATCCAGGAGAAAAGTAACCATCATCAAATGGAAGCAACATGAAGGTATCTAAAGTTCTTGTTGTGATCATTTAAACAAGTGGGGAAACGTTGGGCAACTTCATTTTACATGTTGTTCTTCATGACTCATTCTGGGTAGTTTATTTTGCATTTTAAATGATCCAAGTTATAATTAATATTCCATGATATAGATATATGCATATATTACGTTTCCACGAGACGTCATTAATGAATGTGTCCATATAGAAACGACAAATCTTTATCGTGAATAAAAATCTCTTTCTCTTAAATAATTCTTAGACCCTAATAATATGAAATAAAATTATGTCATTATACATTTATATAATGTAGCCAAAAAATTAACCCTTTTTTACTTTTGCTATAATCAAATATCTCCTTTTTTATTGCTGAAGACGTTGTTGCCCAATTAAAACAGAAAGCAAAGGCAGAGCTAAATTGGCACTTTTCATTTTCATCATTTGTATGATAATATGAACGTTTGATGGTGGTAGGTGTCATGCTAATTTGAAATTTGGAAATCCTTCAAATTTGAAGTGGTGAATAGATTCAGGTAATTTTTTTGAATGTGATAAGCATTTTTTGAATGTTGAAATTAATAAAAAACCATGCATATTGGCACTTTTCATTTTCATCATTTATATGATAATATGAACGTTTCATGGTGGTAGGTGTCATGCTAATTTGAAATTTGCAAATCCTTTAAATTTGAAGTGGTGAATAGATTCAGGTAATTTTCAAGAATCTCCAGTCCAAAGTATTCCTCCCACTCTCAACCCCATCCATTTTCCTTTCTCATCAGTTTCATCCAAGGCAAATGACGTATTCGGAAGTGTCATTCGTGATGGGAGAGTGAATCTGCGAATCCCTCCATATCATAGGAATCCTTCAACCCACTCATGTGACCAACTACTTCTTCCTTGGAGAAGAATTCCAAAACTAAACTGCATTTAAGAGAATGAATCTTTTACGAATTCAGTGCTTCAAGCAAGTTTTGCACTCTTTAGAAGAGTTTTTGGAAAACAAGGCTCAAGGAAAGTAGGCTCCTTAGAATTCATTCGAGGCGAGTCCCGACTCTGAAAGAATAGGACTCGAGTCCCTTCATTATTTAAGGCTAATGCTAATGCTCTTCCTGTTTTTGCAAAGCTCTGGAATGTGAAGAGAAAATTCAAGTTTTTGAACTCCTGAGCCATGAAGAGAGAAAGACACGGACTCAGAGCAGGATTCTTATCAAGTTCGAATCTTCTAAATCGGAAGGGAGGAAGTGTTATGAAGGATCAAGTCAATGATCTACAGATATCAGCCTATGATATCGGACTTACACTCATTTCCCTTCAGACTCGTCTTGTCATTTGGAGCACAAAATTTTCATGACCTCTCTTACTCATCAACTAGACTTTTTATAAGCTTACTGATGAACATCACCGATATTCAAAATCGTTGTGATATTGAAATCCTTCTCAAGATTTTCAAAAATGAATTTGATATTGATACTGAAGAATAAAATTCCATTTGGTAGATTGTAAATAATGTTTTTATTTAATGTTAGTAAGTGTAATTTTGATGATGGATAGTGAATCTGTTTTACAATAAAGGAAACATCTTATCTATTAAGGCCTCTATTTCTTTCTTATCTATTTTCAAAACTAATCTTGGTCGAATTATATAGTGATTCACGCTCTGTAATACTCGATTCCAGACTCAAAGCATGTGGATTTCAAATCGTCTCTTCTTTTTTGCTCCTATTAAAAAGGGTAGAGGGTTGCAGTGAAGAAATTTGAGAGCTCAGTGTATCTTTCAAAACTTGAAAATTGTATGTACTCATCTTGAAATCCAACAGAAAGAATTCAAATTATAGCATGTATGTACAGATTTTCAGATAATTACCCCAATAGAAACCAAATAGAGTAAATATTAATTTATTATTAAAGAGTACCATAGGATATTATTATCTTATCTAAATGAAGTATTTATTTTAAAAATATATTAATAATATAATATAATACATACAATAAGGACTTTCTATGAACAATTCGTTTAATAAACCACCAACAACAACAAATATCAAATCCAATTTTCCTCATATTTACATACTAAATAAAATCTAATTTTATGAACGATCCATTTATTTTGCTATTGGTCTGGATCCCTCAAAATTTTGGTTTTGTCAAGGATCATGGGCCCCTTAATCTCGGGTATGAAACTTGACTTGAACTTTTACAAAATGACTCGTGAGTAGCTTTGTCTAATGGAGTTAATCTCTTCCAAATGGATAGGAGAGTTAAAAATCATCATCGATTTCTAACCATGAGTTGGCGATAGATTGATTTTCTTTGTTATCTCCTAATTTCCTTTTGTACGTCGTGGTGTGTATTTAAAAAAAAAAGATTCATGAAAACATTAAAATATATATTATATAGTTTTTTCTACTTCATTATTTCTTAAGAGTCGTATACACATATTTTCATTCATTTGAAGTCTGTTCCTTGCCTCATTTTACTTCGTTTAAACTCCCTAATCATAATAATTATTTCTAATCATTTTTTTTTCTTACAGAGAGTTCAATATAATATGTATGTTTGTATATAGGTATATAAATAGTCGATAGATAAAACATGGTAGTAGTAACAAGGACACAAAGAGTGCCCCAAATCTTCAATATCATTCTCCCATGAAAATTAAATATCTTTTTTTTAACTAATTATAGATCCATTCCTAGCAAGACTCGTACATATACTTATAAAACCATATGTTATATAAACATATAAAGGTATTAAGAAATCTCAATATGGGGCAATACAAATCATATTAATTCACTCATTAAAATTAATGTTTCTCCCTCTTGATAAAGTCAACTAAATATGGGTATATCATCCTCATGAGAAGAGAAGAGCTTCCTTTATTGAATTCAATCACGCAGTCTATAACTGCTAATTGGGAGCTGTATACTTAAATATATTATATATAGATGAGATAAAGCAATCTAAATGCCGAATTTAATACAGGGTCTTGCAATAAAAATAGTGTAACTTTTGATTCTCTTGATGAATATTTTCATGAAATAGTAGATAACAAGGGATTAAAATAGTGGGTCCTCATATCGTAGGAGAACCAAGCATTTCCTCATCATTAATACCAAACTATCAAACTATGAATCACTTTTATATAACTGGAGTCAAATCTAATATAATGCTCCCAAGCTAATGAATCCATTTTTTAACATTGACAATAACTTTGCGATATAAATATAAATTAGTAGAATGATAATGCAAAGAGCCCATGAATAATGAGATAACGTGACAAATAAATGAAACCATGGAATGTATTGAGCTTGAATGTCAATTTTTCTGATCGGATAATTGATGCATCATATAATCATGAAATGGAAGAGTCTTAAATCTCATTAATTTAAATTAACTTGTACATTGGAAGTGAGGATGAAACATTTAAATATCACGAATCTGAAATAGACGATACAAGCAGGCAACTCTGGAGAAATATAGCACATATGTGGATAGCTAATAATTTCCCGACATGATTTGGTTTGAGTTAGAATCCGGAGAGAGGATCTCAGTATCGTGAATCCGATATTAGAGGAATCCATGGGATTGATTGCATTATCGCACGGCAATGGTTATGTTCTAACCCTTCCCGAGCTGGAGTCAGAAGCATGGATATGAATCCCTGGACATATTTTCCCTTCACCCCCCAAAGGATGTTTCTCTTTCTATCTTATTTTCCCAAGTGCTCTATGCTTTATTCAAAATCATGGAATCCAATAACTAGAAGAGTGCCGAAACTTTTGTTTCGATACCTTTTGACTCAAATATCCAATGTTTTTTCTTTCTTACTTACTATTCTAATTAATAAATTAACAACCACTGGTTGTAAAATATAAAAACCGCTATTACTTAAGAAACAACCTATCGATTTTAAAGTTAAAAGGATATCTGCACTCAACAATTATTGTTCTATCATTTTTGAATTGATAAAAAAAATTTAACTCTAAAATTCGAGGTTAACCAATTTTGAAATTTTAGCAAAAGTAGCAATAAATCCAAAACTAATGAACCGATTTGAAAAATTGAAAAAAAATTATATTTTTTCAAAGTAATATCTACAACTTTTGGTTCAATGAAATCTTTCTTAAACTTTACTTTTAATCCTACTTAGAGTTGAAGGCTAAAAAAGTGTTTATATGACGTCATATTACGCCCAAATGATGAACAATGTATTTGTTTTTCAATTGACACTTCATATATATCATGGCGTAATAGTTTTTTTAATATAAATCTTTACATTTGCGTCACATATCTGCAAAATAACTTTCTGTTTCACTCGGTTTACGTATTTAGTACTGTGAGTAATAAACACCGAAGATCTAAAAAGATTGATCCCAGGAGGAAATACTTGGCATTATAGAAGAATATCTTAAATTATTTAATAATAAAAACACTCATATTATTTAGCTCGGCCTTTGCTTTGTGTGAGGATTGATGGAAAGAAACAATGAAATGTTACTTATAGTAGTACATCTTATCACATTCGTCATAAACCACAAAACAAAAACACATTACTTTTCATGTTTTCCTAGAGATTTTGCGTCATAAAGTCCACAGAGTGTAGTTGAGGCTTCCTTCTAAATTTTACACATCCCTCAACTCATTTACGAAAAGTATGAACGGAGATCTCATAACATTTATCATCAAAGATTGATCTACTGAGGATTCACACGGATTGAAAAAGGAAACCAAGCACTTTGTTCCTTCAGGATAAGAATTGACCCTTTTCAACGATTTGATGAATTGATCAGAATGTAAACTCAATATTATAACGAAGGGAATCTTTTTGTTGAAAGACTTTGTAAGTCCCGGTCTGGACTTATGATACTATTGAATTAACAGCCATTTTAACATCATTTGCATGATTTTATGGGGAAGAAAGTGCATCACTGTTATGGATGGGGAGAGGATGATGTGTCTATAACTAGCTATTATTGATTAATCCTTTACACCTTAAAGGAAATGATACTATATGATTTACTGAGGAACTAGGTCTTAAAATATTTTAATAGCCGCGTTGATATGTTTAGTACCATTTTTGTTTCTCTCGTGTTTTTTTTATGATGTACAATGAAAGGTTTGATATAAAATAAAACAGTTGTACTTCGGTACTAATAAAAAAAAATCTTTGGAGAACAGAGAGAGTTTTGAATACTGGAATACTCTTGTCACTTTTGCTTTTTGTGTGAAATATTAATTTAGAATGGTTTTATTACAATTCTGTTCGTTCATGTTCCATAAAATAAGTGTATATCTTATCAATATAATTTGAGTAGACAATAAATTATCAGGTGTCTGATTGAAAAGTATAATTTTTTCTTATGCTCGTATATTACAATCATCCCTCCATAACACTTTTTTCACAGTTTTCTATGCCGAGATGTCTACTTGTACTTTTTCTAGGTTCGTAAAAGCTTAAATGTTATATTTTTCTATTACTACTATTCAACCCCATATATAACTTTTTTTCTTCCTTATTTATTTTATAAGCATAAGTCAAAGTCAAAGTATTTCTTTTGATTAAGTAGGTGATGTTATGTATTTTCCACATTTTAACAAATGTATGATCATTTTACTTCATTTGATTTAATATAAGGATTTTTTTAATTTTATATATCAAGTATATATATATATATATATTGTTATATTGAAGTAGATATTCATATAAATATTTGTATTACAAGATTTGTATGAATAGATCTTTTTGAAATTGCAATTTTAACACCAACTTTTAATCAGATTATGTCTTAACGAAAAAAAATATTGTTATTTATTATGATTCACACATCTAACATCGAAAGAAGGAATTTTCATTTCAAACTTGGATTTTCTGGTCAGAAAATTGGACCATAAATATCCATTTTCACTTAAAAGAAGACAAATAGTATAAAGTTACGTGTAATAATAATTATATGTTAATGTTGCATGTAATTAAAAAAACATTAATAAAGTTCTTACTTTTTAAAAAAAATTAATTAAGGTTTAGCCAAAAGTTTAAAATAACAGTTTTAAGCTAAAAGTAGGTATTGTAGGCTTAAATATTTTTTAAAAATTCGACAACTACATCGTACTTTTTAGGAATAGAGACAATCTCAATACATCAATTGATAATTATTATCATTAGGGGCATTCAAATTTTCTTCCTGATTTTGAATATTCTTCCCAATAGGTTTTTCCCCCACTTTAGACCATTTTCCACACTTTTTTATGACTGAAAAATGTAAGAAAAAAAATCAGGGTTGCCCAGGACACGTAGAACTCTGACTAATTTAGTTTCCTTCGTTGATAAAAATGAAACGGAATAAATCATATTTTTTGTATTTCTTTTTGAAAATACGAAGTAATTAACGGATCTTTTCATATTTTTGTAATCATCAAACATCTTTTAACTCAAAAACTTGCAAAATTTATTAAAATAACCTTCTTGAATATCAGTTGCTAGGAGATTTAATGGTCACTCTTTTATTATTTAGTCAACATGAAATAAAAAAATGACATAATAATGCATAGTAAAAAATGGCAACGTTATTATTGGTATTAAATATTTTTGAAAATCAAATTGAATCAATAATTACAAAGTGAGATATAAATCACTAAAGCCATCTATTGCAAGAATAATAGATTTCTTTTTACCAGACCTAATACATCATTAAGTTTCTAAAATTATTCATAGTATGTTAAAAAAATATAAAAAGGACAAACAAAAGTTTTTGAATAAACAAAGAAAAAAAAATACAAAAAACATCCTGAATAAATTTTAAAAGAAAAATAATATTCTACGCCATTTATTACAAAAAAGTTGATGAGAACTACAAAAATGTCACTATTTATTACATTTGCCGTGAGCAATGTAAATCTTTATAATTTTCTAAATATATTTTAAAAAAAAATGAAAAGAGAGAGAGAGAGAGATTATGTTTCAAAATATTATGTTTATGAAATTTGATCCAATTAATTATTATCTTTCAATGTTCTATTTGCTAGTATGGATGAGATCAACAAACTGGTATAATTCAAAAATATCAAATTCCTTTCAAATAATAAAACATAACTTTAATTTTATTATATTAATTCATCAATTTTTGCTTTAATTGTATTGCATATATTTAAATTTGAAATAATCCCTCAATCTTTTCAGATAAATTTCCTTCGTTTTCTTATGCACCTAAATTGTAGTTATTTATCTTGATTTTTTTAAAAATAATTTCATAATATCTCCCTCTTAGTACTATTGACAATTTTTTTTCCAGCTTGCCCTGGCGTTTTCATTCCTCCTACGACTACTCTTTTTTTTATATGGGATCTTTCATTGCACCTTAATTAAAAATAAAATATGACCATAATTACATTTTATCAATTGTATCATCAACGGGTATTTTTACTTTATTTCATATTCATCAATCATCTTCATAAACGTTCTATTTTCATTTACAGCTCCTGACTAAGCTTCCTCCCCTATTTTTGGAAGAGTCCAATATTTAAGAAATGGAGTTAACGTGCAATTTCGATTCTTGAAGACATAATTTTCATCTTTTTTTACCTGTCTGGTGCGTCTTAGCCTGCACCGTCGTAGCTTGTGCTATTCTCGCCTGAGCCACATTCTTCCACTTCAAGGATTAACCGGCTCACACCTCCCCACCTCCTTCCTTCTTCCAAGACGCATATAGACGCACCTTTTCTTTTTCTAATTTGATTAACCGGCTCACACCTCCCCACCTCCTTACTTCATCGTCCATCGAAGACGTATTCATATAGACACACTTTTTCTCTTTCTAATTTCTTGTATTATATTCAACGATATTTGGTGAAGAAAATCATTCTTTAAAGACGAGTCATGTTCATTTGTCTCTGTACATCTTACAAATTTCCGTAATGGAAAATAAATCTTATTTCTCCCAAATGCTCAATCTGTCTAAATGAAATAGCATGACATTTGTTTAAAGCTTGTTATCTCGACCCAAAATTTAAATCATATCAATAGCGAAATGATTTATTTTCATTTGAATACTTTAGAAAAAAGAATTAGTCGTTTAAACTCCCTTATTAATTGATAAATTATCATTCATCAATAATCTTTGTTCTGCCCTCTTCCTTCTAATTTCTGGCCTAGTCAATACATACAATAAACAATATAAACAATTTATAACTTCTTCCAATTTTGTCCTCGCTAAGATTTTTCTTTCTTTCTTCTTGTGCTATTTTATATGCTTAATTTTTTCCCTTCTTATTATTATTACTTTTTTAGATGAAAAATACAAGCAATATACAAGCAATGCCATATTATTGTACATTAAGGAATTCAAAGAACAAAGGGAACTCCAAAACACCCAATAATTAATTAATGAAGGAGAATTAATATGTAATATTCTATGTAGAAATATATTTCAAAACAAATAATGAGGTAGGGGGTGGGAAGACGACTTTAGGAGCCGGTTCCTATTTTGAGGTATTAACAAACAAGCCCTGCGAACGGTAGCTTCCATCCTCCCCCATCCAGCTCCGCTAGGACGGCGAAGCTACGGTCCCTCTACTTTTTTTTTTCATTGTTTTGATGACGTCATACCAAAGCATTCCTTCCACTCCCTGCAGCACTTACACAAATAAAAGAAACACCAAGGAGAGTCAGGCGGTTTTGGCGGTTTTGGCTGCTTAGGAAGCACCCAGAGGAAGGAAAAAAAGAAGAGTTGAAATTTCATAGGACATTTTCAAGATTTATATATACATACGTATATATTTCATTGGAGACAATGATCCACAAAAACATTCATATGTACTTTTATTTAGGAAAATTTTATTATTCTGGAAACCTTCAAATGGGCAAAAATGCTATTTCATGGTGTTATTGTCTCGTATATTGTACTTAATATTTTGTATTTAGAGATGCTCACGAGACAATTTTTTGTAAGTAGGTTACATGTCAAGCCTTGAGTCTCTAGGCTCAAGTCAAGTTTTATATCCCTGATAGGACTACAAGTCAAGTTGCGAGTCTTTAACAAAAAGTTCAGATTGAGTAAAATCCAATTTAAATACTAGGAGTAGTAAAAATGAAATATCAAACTGTTGTAAGCACTGTTTTGATTGCCCAAGAGCTAAACCTTACAACTTGTATAAAGCCTTCAATTTCATGAAAAAAAAATAATGAATTTCTTTTCACTACATCTATTATTTTATTTCCGATAAGAATACAAGTAAAATATCAAATCGTTGTGGGTGATACCATTAGGCAACACCATGTTTGTGCCCAGGGTTTAATAGATAGTTTATGTTTGCTTGCTTATGGATAGAGTGTAACAAATTTTAAAGAAAAATAAATAATTATCTTAATGACCATTGATGGATGGGAAATTATTCATCCTCTCATGGATTTTTCATATCTTAAGAAAATGTATAAACATTATACTTCAGTTGATTTTAAATAAGAATATTTTCATAATATAAATCAAGAAGACAAATATAAGAACAAGGTTACATATAACAACTAAATATATGTTAATGTTGGAAGTAAAAAGTAAAAGATCCGAAAACTACATTCTACTTTTTATTAATAGAGCCAAGTTCAATACATTAATTAATTAATTATCATTATCATTGGGAGCATTTACGTTTTCTTCCTAATTTTGAAAATTATTCCTATTTTTTTCCTGTAAGAATTAAATTTCCAGGGCTCTTCCAGGACTTTTCATGAAAAAAAATTCAAAACTATAATTGAACTTTTATTGTAAATTACGAATCTTCTTTAAATATAACTTCAAAATTAATTTCCTGACAAATTCTTCATTTTTATTAATATATTTTAATCATAAGAAATATTATTTTTAGCAAACCATTCCATAAAAAAATTAGAAAACGACAATTAGAAAAGAATATATAATCGTAATATATAATGTTTGCCTTTCAAATAAATTATGGTAATATAATTTCAAGACCAAATGTGTGATTTCCTGGACATTTGTCCATTTTTGATCATTTTTTTGACTTTATACAGGGTTGAAAAATGTAAAAATGAACGTTTTTTCATTGATAAAAATAAAGCAGAATAGATCATATTGAAAATACGATGTAATAACGGACCTTTTTATATTTTTGTACTCACAAAGCCTCTTTTTAACACAAAAACTATCGGATTTTATATATTTCAATCACTTTCTTTGTAGGAATTAAAACCAATCGTTCATGTATATTAACAGTCATTGATTTTTGTTTTTAGTCAACATGAAATAAAAAAATGATATTGTAATGTAAAGTAAAAAATGCCACCCTTATATTTAAATTATTGAGGATAAATATTTTTAAGACATTTATTTATGTTTACTTGACCAAATTCATCTCTTCCTTTCAATGTTTTATTTGCCTGTATGGAAGGAAATCAATTAGTTGCTGAAAGTGTCCCTCAATTCAAAAATGTCAAATTCCCTTCGAATATTACAAGAGTACAATAATTCTATTACATTAATTCATTATTTTTAATTTGATTGAAATTTGAACAAATCGTTGGACCTTTGATGTTACATTTCCTACGTTTCAGAATAATTGAAAATAATATATGACCATAATTCTATTTTATAAATAAATCAATTTTGTCATCAACGGGTATTTTGTCTTTATTTTATATTCATGAATCATCTCATCAACGTATTTTCGTTTACAACTTCTGACTCAGCTTCGTCCCCTACTTTTTAGGAAAAGGAGTTAACGTGCGTCTTAGCCTGCACCGTGGTGCCTTGTGCTATTCTCGCCTGAGCCACATTCTTCCACTTCAGGGATTAACCGGCTCACACCTCCCCACCTCCTTACTTCATCGTCCATCCAAGACGTATATAGACACACTTTTTCTCTTTCTAATTTCTTGTATTATATTCAACGATATTCTGTGAAGAGAATTATTTATCGATGACGACTAATTATCATTTATCTCTACAGCATACAAATTTACTTCATGGAAAATAGATTTAATTCCTTTTAAATGCTCAATCTGTGTAAATAAATTTACATGCATCGTTTCTATGTCCTATGTATTCAGAATTGTCAGAATTGTAAATCTGAATGAAAATTATTGAAATTATTGCTGAAGACATTGTTACCCAATTAAAACAGAGAGCAAAGGCAGAGCTAAATGACATATATAATTTTAAATATATCTACTCCTGGACCTTCAGAGTGTAACACGTCGAGCTTTTTTGTTCACTCGCAACCTCGACTGACAAAAGGAGAAAAGAAAAATTTAGAAAAACATATGGTAGCTACCCTTCTCTATTTTTCTTGTTGCCAACTTGTTAATATATACTTGTAGTATATTCAAATTCAAAAAAAGGGCGCGCAATCCTTGATTCAATATATTTTTTTATGCATCAAAATCAGAAATAATATTAATACCCATTTTGAGTTCATATTACGTAGGATCAGCTGCTTTAAATCAAAAGAGTCAAATGATGAAAATAATCAACTGAAGCTGGGAGAATACAGTATATAGTGTTTTTGTTTATCCCAAAAAGCTCGTCGTGGTAAACTGTCAATTTGAAAATACAAACTTGGGCGTAAGATGACGTCATACAAACACTCATGTACCCATCCCTTCAACTCAGAATAATATTGAAAACAAGGTTTTAGAGAGATGCCATTGAACCAAAAGTTGTAGATATTACTCTAATAGAATAAGATTTTTTTCAATTTTTAAAATCGGTTCATAAGTTTTGAATTTATGGCAACTTTTGCTAAATTTTCAAAATTTGTCCAACTCTAATATTAGAGTTCCAAAAAGTTTATGAAATCAAAAATCATAGAGCAATAATTGTTGAGTTCAGATCTGCTTTTAATTTAAAAATCAATTCGTTAGTAATTGCGATGGTGTTTTTTTCATGCTTTACAACCAGTGGTTGTTAATTTATTAATAAGAACAGTAAGAAAGGAAAAAAATTATTAGATATTTAAGTCAAAAGTAATGGAAACAAAAGTTTCCCTAATATAGACAATCCTAATGAGCAACACTAATAATTAATTATAAGCTTAATTATACATGTAAATCGTTCTTTGATGAAACTTTGTACCTATCAATCAAGTTCATTTCAACTTGTACTCCTACTCCTATTTCTGGGAGATCATAATTTCATGAATCCTCCAATTCTTCGTCTGAAGATAATTCAGTAGGAGCTTTTTTTGTAATGTATATAATGTGACCTTTCATTGCTTTTGATGATGCCCAGATGATGTGAATATATACATATAACAATAATTAATTAATTTGGATTCGTTCTTAGTTCGAACAGGGCTTCTAGAAACCCGTCTCATAATTTATTGACTTATTTATTTATTTATTTACTTTTTTACTTATGAGTCATAACAATAATTATGTGTGTGGTACACATTTGCTGGTTCTGAGACTAAATAATTAATAGAATAAGTCTAAAATAGTTGATGGAGATATTTCTGGAGGATGGGAAACTGGAAAGGGGTGTCCTATCAACTGAGCTACTTAAGGAAGAATAAAACAAAACGATACGATACAAGAAAGGCTCATGAATGCAACGTGTGACGAGAAGGTGAAGGTCGATTCCGTTCAGAAAGAGGAGAATGGAGCTCACGTCAATATTGGAGAACTTACTGGAGTAGTCAAGGAATGAGGAGCAAGTGGAGGGAGGAGTCATTTACTCAGCCAAAAGATCAAAAGATTAAAGTGATTTGCCTGTCTGAGATGTTGGTGAAAATAAAGGCAAATATTAAGTCATCGACTCCCACAAGTTATAACGTCGAGTGGAGTGTTGAACTGAGGCTACAGCATTGGAGTCACCCATGAAATCGCTTTATTTTGCCAAGAGTGTGGATCATGTCAGACTAGGGACCATGATCCAGTGTTAACAGAACTGAAGCATCCAAGTTCATTCGAATGTGTATATGGTTTAGTTGTAGGAATATTCTGTAGCTACATACATGGAATGGACGCTGTAATTAATTATGTCATTGTGGGGCTAACATAAATAAATGTAAAAATTAGAAAAAGAGATGGACAGGAAAGTTTAAGTGATGAACCCTCGTTACTGGAGGTTGATGTCTCCATGCAAGATCATCATATTCTGTCTCTCCATTACACTCTTCCATTCTTCAAAACGAATTTATCTTGATATCTATTCTTCAAATGTAGGTTTTTCTGGATAAATCATCCGTTCATGTGAGGTAAAATTTTCAATTCATTATAAATAAGTACTTTAACATGAGTTTAAATATAGTTTCAGGAATTATATTAACCTTGGCCCCTATGGATTGACGCATCATCTTTCGAATAGATTCAAATCCATTACTGTGAATTCAAGTATCTCCTTCCACCAGTTTATAGTCAAAATATTCCATCCAATTGTGTATCCATCTATGCTGCATTGCTAATGTCATTTTTACTCCTGATTCAACATTTTACAGTTTGTTTTGTTGTGGAATTTACCCATCATTTAAGAAGTCAATCGATGGGGTTCATATAAGAAAGTTGAAGCTACTTCCTTATATCAATTCATTTTACAACAGATTTAAAGCATCTTAATAACTTGAAATTTCACACTTCAATTTTGTAATATTGTGCATATCTTGTATATAGAAACATTTATTCCAAATTTGATTGAAATCTGAGGTGAATGGTGTCAAAACTTAATTTATAATAGCTAGTTGCATTAAGAATTTAAGGAGATGTATAATAAACATCTGTAAAAGTCTCTTTGTTTCGAACATCAACTTTATATTACAATTGTATAATAGGATGCCGATTTAAAGAAAAATCAATCATTTATGTTGACTTTTCTTTGAGATATATTGGACAATGATCCATTTTGAGGTGTGAAAGTAACTTTTTGGAAGAGTCATCTTTTGTAATGGATGTATAATGTGACTTTTTCATTGTTTTTGACGTAATCTATGTAATTGGAATTATTATTTTTTGCTTTTAATTAATAGAATATATATGATTCGTTCTTAGTTCGAACAGGGCTTCAAGGAACCCGTCTCATAACTTATTGACTTATTTATTTATTTATTTTTGAATTATGAGTCATAACAATAATTATGTGACACATTGTTATTACTTCATAGATTCAAAATATCTTCATTAATTAATGTAGATTTAAATTATCATTTAAGGATCAAGATATGAGAGCTATCCTAGAACGACCATCCTAATGAAGATGTCCTTGAGCTGCTGCTGCTGGAGAACCTCTTCAAAGGGATTCCTCTTTTCCTTGGACCAAGGACCAACTTCAAGATCCAAGACGACTCAAAGAGGGGCGAATGGAAAAGGAGCTTCTCAAAGCATTCTCCTTGAATAAGTTTGAGTCTTACGAATTCAAAGGGACTTCTATTTAACCCGAGTCAAGACCCTCTTTGGCCTCCTAAGGAAAGGTCCCAAGGTCGACTTCGTGAAAGTAGCATTTGTTATGGGCCTACATTCACATGCAAGTGCTCAAATTCAGGCGGCACCAAAAGCGTTTGGCATAGCCAGAGGGCTTCATACGAATCTTCGTCCAAAGCTAAAAAAAGAAGGGCTTTGAGTGGAGAAAAACCCTCAATGAATTCTGATTGTTCAAAAGGTTTGGATAAGAGGTCCTTGGGAAATAATAATTGAAGGGTTTTAACTGTGGCAATAGCAAAGGGGTGTTGTCAGCAAGTGAACCACGGAAGGCAATCCTTTGATGAATAAAACAAAACGATCCAGTTAAAGGCTTATGCAACGTGCGGCGAGAAAGTGAATCTCGTTTGTGGTGTGAAGCAGCTCGACTGCATACGAAGCTGTCTTGATGGGGTTGAGACAGATGAGGATGGAGCTCGCATCAATATTGCATTCTTATGTTTTGTTCTTAAATCAATGGATTTGCTGAGTATTTATCTTAAAACTTGATTAAGTCTTAAAGTCTTTGGACATCCAAATCCGTAAGCCATTTTCAAAACTCATTTTTGTGCATGAGGATCTGCTGTCAAGTATTCTTCAAATGTTGGTCTTCCCGGATAAAGCATCTGTAAATATGAGTTAAAACTTTATATTCATCATAAATAAGTTTGCTAACTTCAATTTAAATATAGTTTCATGGATTATATTAAACTTCAAGAAAGATTTGCTTATTCAATATATTATCCATTCTCGATATATGATGATACAGGCCATGAGATACTTAAATTAGATGAATATTCTCATTATTATGAGTCGTTACTCAGGCACATCAAGGTAAGAGAAAGTGTTATTAAATAAGTATTAGTGTTTTTCATACTTCTATTGCATCATTGAATTAGATTTCTACTTATATCAATTACTATGGATCTCAAGCATCTCCAGGCCTCTCTGAACGAGTATCAATGCTTCATTGTTAAAAGATGAAAAACAATTAGCCTTTATATCAACGGGGGTTATAAAATGAAGCTGCTGTTACTTCCTTATATCAATTTGTATAAAAATGGATTCCAAGTATATCTGGGCCAATTTGAATATAATCAAGTGTCTCTGTTGGAAGAACACTCTCCTCGATATAACTTACAATCCAACCATTCCTTTTCTGTGAGTATTTTATTCATGTATCTATACCTTTGGGATTATCATTCGCATTATGTTATTTTAGATATTATTTTGTTGTAAAAAGCCTGAATCATCGTTGAAGAAATTATTGAGATCTACATAAGGAGGCACCTACTCATCGTAATTTCATGTTATTATAACTGTTAAGCATCTCCAGGTCTAAGCTTGTATATGAAGATAATCAAGCACCTCCATTTGAAGATAATTCCCCTCGTTGTAATTTACAATCCAATTTCTGTTTCTGTGTCAGTCAATGTTTTCTTTTATATTATAGATAACTTTTCATTATTTAAGAGTTTATTTGTATGATAATATGAACCCTAGATGTTGCTAGGTGTCATACCAATTTGAAATTTGCAAATCCTTCAAATTGAAGTGGCGAATAGATTTAGGTAATTTTTTTGAATGTTTTATACATTTTTTGAATGTTGAAATTAATAAAAAACCATGCATATTGGCACTTTTCATTTGTATGATAATATGAACCCTAGATGTTGCTAGGTGGCATACCAATTTGAAATTTGCAAATCCTTCAAATTGAAGTGGCGAATAGGTTCAGGTACTTTTTTTAAATGTGCTAAGCATTTTTTGAATGTTGAAATTAATAAAAAACCATGCATATTGGCACTTTTCATTTGTATGATAATATGAACCCTAGATGTTGCTAGGTGTCATACCAATTTGAAATTTGCAAATCCTTCAAATTGAAGTGGCGAATAGATTCAGGTAATTTTTTTGAATGTTTTATACATTTTTTAAATGTTGAAATTAATAAAAAACCAAGCATATTGGCACTTTTCATTTGTATGATAATATGAACCCTAGATGTTGCTAGGTGTCATACCAATTTGAAATTTGCATATCCTTCAAATTGAAGTGGCGAATAGATTCAGGTAATTTTTTTGAATGTGCTAAGCATTTTTGGAATGTTGAAATTAATAAAAAACCATGCATATTGGCACTTTTCATTTGTATGATAATATGAACCCTAGATGTTGCTAGGTGTCATACCAATTTGAAATTTGCAAATCCTTCAAATTGAAGTGGCGAATAGATTCAGGTACTTTTTTTGAATGTGCTAAGCATTTTTTGAATGTTGAAATTAATAAAAAACCATGCATATTGGCACTTTTCATTTGTATGATAATATGAACCCTAGATGTTGCTAGTTGGCATACCAATTTGAAATTTGCAAATCCTTCAAATTGAAGTGGCGAATAGGTTCAGGTACTTTTTTTGAATGTGCTATACATTTTTTGAATGTTGAAATTAATAAAAAACCATGCATATTGGCACTTTTCATTTGTATGATAATATGAACCCTAGATGTTGCTAGGTGTCATACCAATTTGAAATTTGCAAATCCTTCAAATTGAAGTGGCGAATAGATTTAGGTAATTTTTTTGAATGTTTTATACATTTTTTGAATGTTGAAATTAATAAAAAACCATGCATATTGGCACTTTTCATTTGTATGATAATATGAACCCTAGATGTTGCTAGGTGGCATACCAATTTGAAATTTGCAAATCCTTCAAATTGAAGTGGCGAATAGGTTCAGGTACTTTTTTTAAATGTGCTAAGCATTTTTTGAATGTTGAAATTAATAAAAAACCATGCATATTGGCACTTTTCATTTGTATGATAATATGAACCCTAGATGTTGCTAGGTGTCATACCAATTTGAAATTTGCAAATCCTTCAAATTGAAGTGGCGAATAGATTCAGGTAATTTTTTTGAATGTTTTATACATTTTTTAAATGTTGAAATTAATAAAAAACCAAGCATATTGGCACTTTTCATTTGTATGATAATATGAACCCTAGATGTTGCTAGGTGTCATACCAATTTGAAATTTGCATATCCTTCAAATTGAAGTGGCGAATAGATTCAGGTAATTTTTTTGAATGTGCTAAGCATTTTTTGAATGTTGAAATTAATAAAAAACCATGCATATTGGCACTTTTCATTTGTATGATAATATGAACCCTAGATGTTGCTAGTTGGCATACCAATTTGAAATTTGCAAATCCTTCAAATTGAAGTGGCGAATAGGTTCCGGTACTTTTTTTAAATGTGCTAAGCATTTTTTGAATGTTGAAATTAATAAAAAACCATACATATTGGCACTTTTCATTTGTATGATAATATGAACCCTAGATGTTGCTAGGTGTCATACCAATTTGAAATTTGCAAATCCTTCAAATTGAAGTGGCGAATAGGTTCAGGTACTTTTTTTAAATGTGCTAATCATTTTTTGAATGTTGAAATTAATAAAAAACCATGCATATTGGCACTTTTCATTTGTATGATAATATGAACCCTAGATGTTGCTAGGTGTCATACCAATTTGAAATTTGCAAATCCTTCAAATTGAAGTGGCGAATAGGTTCCGGTACTTTTTTTAAATGTGCTAAGCATTTTTTGAATGTTGAAATTAATAAAAAACCATACATATTGGCACTTTTCATTTGTATGATAATATGAACCCTAGATGTTGCTAGGTGTCATACGAATTTGAAATTTGCAAATCCTTCAAATTGAAGTGGCGAATAGATTCAGGTACTTTTTTTGAATGTGCTATACATTTTTTGAATGTTGAAATTAATAAAAAACCATGCATATTGGCACTTTTCATTTGTATGATAATATGAACCCTAGATGTTGCTAGGTGTCATACCAATTTGAAATTTGCAAATCCTTCAAATTGAAGTGGCGAATAGATTCAGGTACTTTTTTTGAATGTGCTATACATTTTTTGAATGTTGAAATTAATAAAAAACCATGCATATTGGCACTTTTCATTTGTATGATAATATGAACCCTAGATGTTGCTAGGTGTCATACCAATTTGAAATTTGCAAATCCTTCAAATTGAAGTGGCGAATAGATTCAGGTAATTTTTTTGAATGTGCTAAGCATTTTTTGAATGTTGAAATTAATAAAAAACCATGCATATTGGCACTTTTCATTTGTATGATAATATGAACCCTAGATGTTGCTAGGTGGCATACCAATTTGAAATTTGCAAATCCTTCAAATTGAAGTGGCGAATAGGTTCAGGTACTTTTTTTAAATGTGCTAAGCATTTTTTGAATGTTGAAATTAATAAAAAACCATGCATATTGGCACTTTTCATTTGTATGATAATATGAACCCTAGATGTTGCTAGGTGTCATACCAATTTGAAATTTGCAAATCCTTCAAATTGAAGTGGCGAATAGATTCAGGTACTTTTTTTGAATGTGCTATACATTTTTTGAATGTTGAAATTAATAAAAAACCATATATATTGGCACTTTTCATTTGTATGATAATATGAACCCTAGATGTTGCTAGGTGTCATACCAATTTGAAATTTGCAAATCCTTCAAATTGAAGTGGCGAATAGGTTCAGGTACTTTTTTTAAATGTGCTAATCATTTTTTGAATGTTGAAATTAATAAAAAACCATGCATATTGGCACTTTTCATTTGTATGATAATATGAACCCTAGATGTTGCTAGGTGTCATACCAATTTGAAATTTGCAAATCCTTCAAATTGAAGTGGCGAATAGATTCAGGTTATTTTTTTGAATGTGCTAAGCATTTTTTGAATGTTGAAATTAATAAAAAACCATGCATATTGGCACTTTTCATTTGTATGATAATATGAACCCTAGATGTTGCTAGGTGTCATACCAATTTGAAATTTGCAAATCCTTCAAATTGAAGTGGCGAATAGATTCAGGTAATTTTTTTGAATGTGCTAAGCATTTTTTGAATGTTGAAATTAATAAAAAACCATGCATATTGGCACTTTTCATTTGTATGATATTATGAACCCTAGATGTTGCTAGGTGTCATACCAATTTGAAATTTGCAAATCCTTCAAATTGAAGTGGCGAATAGATTCAGGTACTTTTTTTGAATGTGCTAAGCATTTTTTGAATGTTGAAATTAATAAAAAACCATGCATATTGGCACTTTTCATTTGTATGATAATATGAACCCTAGATGTTGCTAGGTGGCATACCAATTTGAAATTTGCAAATCCTTCAAATTGAAGTGGCGAATAGGTTCAGGTACTTTTTTTAAATGTGCTAAGCATTTTTTGAATGTTGAAATTAATAAAAAACCATGCATATTGGCACTTTTCATTTGTATGATAATATGAACCCTAGATGTTGCTAGGTGTCATACCAATTTGAAATTTGCATATCCTTCAAATTGAAGTGGCGAATAGATTCAGGTAATTTTTTTGAATGTGCTAAGCATTTTTTGAATGTTGAAATTAATTAAAAACCGTGCATATTGGCACTTTTCATTTGTATGATAATATGAACCCTAGATGTTGCTAGGTGTCATACCAATTTGAAATTTGCAAATCCTTCAAATTGAAGTGGCGAATAGGTTCAGGTACTTTTTTTAAATGTGCTAAGCATTTTTTGAATGTTGAAATTAATAAAAAACCATGCATATTGGCACTTTTCATTTGTATGATAATATGAACCCTAGATGTTGCTAGGTGTCATACCAATTTGAAATTTGCAAATCCTTCAAATTGAAGTGGCGAATAGGTTCAGGTACTTTTTTTGAATGTGCTATACATTTTTTGAATGTTGAAATTAATAAAAAACGATGCATATTGGCACTTTTCATTTGTATGATAATATGAACCCTAGATGTTGCTAGGTGTCATACCAATTTGAATTTTGCAAATCCTTCAAATTAAAGTGGCGAATAGATTCAGGTAATTTTTTTGAATGTGCTAAGCATTTTTTGAATGTTGAAATTAATAAAAAACCATGCATATTGGCACTTTTCATTTGTATGATAATATGAACCCTAGATGTTGCTAGGTGTCATACCAATTTGAAATTTGCATATCCTTCAAATTGAAGTGGCGAATAGATTCAGGTAATTTTTTTGAATGTGCTAAGCATTTTTTGAATGTTGAAATTAATAAAAAACCATGCATATTGGCACTTTTCATTTGTATGATAATATGAACCCTAGATGTTGCTAGGTGTCATACCAATTCGAAATTTGCAAATCCTTCAAATTGAAGTTGCGAATAGATTCAGGTAATTTTTTTGAATGTGCTAAGCATTTTTTGAATGTTGAAATTAATAAAAAACCATGCATATTGGCACTTTTCATTTGTATGATAATATGAACCCTAGATGTTGCTAGGTGTCATACCAATTTGAAATTTGCAAATCCTTCAAGTTGAAGTGGCGAATAGGTTCAGGTACTTTTTTTAAATGTGCTAAGCATTTTTTGAATGTTGAAATTAATAAAAAACCATGCATATTGGCACTTTTCATTTGTATGATAATATGAACCCTAGATGTTGCTAGGTGTCATACCAATTTGAAATTTGCAAATCCTTCAAATTGAATTGGCGAATAGATTCAGGTAATTTTTTTGAATGTGCTAAGCATTTTTTGAATGTTGAAATTAATAAAAAACCATACATATTGGCACTTTTCATTTGTATGATAATATGAACCCTAGATGTTGCTAGGTGTCATACCAATTTGAATTTTGCAAATCCTTCAAATTGAAGTGGCGAATAGATTCAGGTAATTTTTTTGAATGTGCTAAGCATTTTTTGAATGTTGAAATTAATAAAAAACCATGCATATTGGCACTTTTCATTTGTATGATAATATGAACCCTAGATGTTGCTAGGTGTCATACCAATTTGAAATTTGCATATCCTTCAAATTGAAGTGGCGAATAGATTCAGGTAATTTTTTTGAATGTGCTAAGCATTTTTTGAATGTTGAAATTAATAAAAAACCATGCATATTGGCATTTTTCATTTGTATGATAATATGAACCCTAGATGTTGCTAGGTGTCATACCAATTTGAAATTTGCAAATCCTTCAAATTGAAGTGGCGAATAGATTCAGGTACTTTTTTTGAATGTGCTAAGCATTTTTTGAATGTTGAAATAAATAAAAAACCATGCATATTGGCACTTTTCATTTGTATGATAATATGAACCCTAGATGTTGCTAGGTGTCATACCAATTTGAAATTTGCAAATCCTTCAAATTGAAGTGACGAATAGGTTCAGGTACTTTTTTTAAATGTGCTAAGCATTTTTTGAATGTTGAAATTAATAAAAAACCATGCATATTGGCACTTTTCATTTGTATGATAATATAAACCCTAGATGTTGCTAGGTGTCATACCAATTTGAAATTTGGAAATCCTTCAAATTGAAGTGGCGAATAGATTCAGGTTATTTTTTTTGAATGTGCTAAGCATTTTTTGAATGTTGAAATTAATAACAAACCATGCATATTGGCACTTTTCATTTTCATCATTTGTATGATAATATGAACGCTAGATGGTGCTATGTTATATAGTGAGACAAAATTTTGCAAATCTTTATATTTAATATCAGGAAGGGTTTTAGATAATTGAATTGAATGTACTGAACAGACTCGAAATGGTCAAAAATCATAAAACCATATTTTAGAAGACTTCTTTTTGCAATTTTTACTCCTTTTAGTGTGAAGCATTAATTTGAAACTTCAAAGTAGAAATTAAATAAAAAATCTCTCTATATGTTTGTTTTTAATTCTGATATATTGGAACATTCCATGTCCATTTGATTATTTATGAATAATCGAAGGATGTTTTTGTATCTCTCTTTTTATAGTGACACTGAATCATTTGAGGTGAAATTGTTACAAATATTGTAGGTACTGTATGGACAATAAAGCATGTCGTGATTGCTATGATTGAATGTAATTTATGAGGAAGTATTTTATCAATTCTTTATTGTTTTTATTAGCGTTGATTATTCGTCATTGTTGTAGCTGACTCCTGCTTTACCATCAAACAGAAGAGAACAATTAGTTTTATTTGATAAATATAGTAACTATCAGTACTGTGTATGTATTATTGAATTGATATATTTAATACTATACTGCCTGACCTTTTGACAAAATGGATTTGATGATTACATTTGATAATTCATTTTATAATAATTCTAGTATAAAAATATTGGGCTCAAGGTACAGTTCCAAATACTAAGAATTATTATGAGGACTTGGAGTGTATCCATTTTTTGTTAGCATTGTATTTACTTTATTTACCTAAGTTCTTGTATTCCTTTCGACTAGAAGCCTTAAAAATGGGCAGTATGTACATTCAAGAAGTGCAATCAAATCAACTCCTTGAGCCCTTTTTCTCCGGCGAATTAGCTAAATTTGACTCTAAAATTACTGCAGTAAGCATAATCCCATTAAATAAACACATATTTTTTGTTCAGTACTTGATTGAAACAATAAAATAGAATGTGATTAAGACTTTTAATGAATTTGATACGAAATATATGCTTAAACTATACATCCATGTAATATATATATAGATATAGAAACTCAAAAAAGAACAAAATAATTTCAACTCTAAGTAAGATTAAGCCTCAAATGTAAATGTTGTGACGGATGCCGATAATTTAATTAGTGAAAGAAAAATCATATATATGTATGTATATATTGAAAACGTGTAATGGCAATTACAAAATTAATAAACGATGAACAATTTTAATAAAATCATTCAGAAAGAATAAAATCCTTGACCGTTGATAATGGAGATGAAAAATTTAAAGGAAGATCCTAGGTTAGTGAAATGACGTCTAAATGAATTTGGGGCAGAAGCCTTGAGTAAACTAAACATTATACAACACGTTCAAAGTCCTAATCACGAGATACATATTAAAGATTTATTCAAGGAACGTGATTGAAGACAATCCTCATGCTTTTAATTTCATCACTAATAAGACCAAGACACTTGTTTCCTTCAATGTCCAACTCAACATTGAGTTAGTCAGTCCATTTCATGTTCTATATTGAAAAATCCGATCCTTCAGTCTACGGCATTTGAATGTAAAGAATATTTCCACCTTCCCTCATGTCGTGTTATTCAACTTGCTCTTCAAATACGATGAAAGGATGAGGTATTCGATGACCATACGATGGAACTCGGATTCCAACAAAATTGGAGATCGACAATGACCATGTGAAATTATCTGAGTAGTGGAGGAATCCGGGGAGAATCCTACAGTTAATATAGTTAATATTTATTATAAAATCACAGCTTTAATTTCTAACGTTTAATACTTATTATTGTTTGAGTTGGCACTAAGAGCATTTACCAACTCTTTGTAGGACCATAGATTAGGAGAAGTCCTTCGAGGCAATGACAACTCTGATGGACGGAGGTTTTGTCATAGTAGGAAATTGATATTCGAAATTGAAATCTATTTGATATCTTATTTATTTTAGAAATTTTAGATTCTGACATTGTATAATTTGTATATATTGAGTAAGTCTGAAATGAAAGAGTTAAAAAATCTATGGGTTTTGACAATATAACAAACATAAATAATTAGTAGTGGATCAATCCAGAGTACCTTTAAATTAAAATTTTGTGAATCATATATTAATAAAAGATTATAAAATCACTAAATTGCCTACTTTTTAAAATTAAATTGAGGATCCTAGCCTTGTTTATTGCTCTCATGAAGTATTTTAAAATCCTACTTTACGAAGAGACAGTTCCATTTTGAATAAATTACAAATCAAAATATTGAATTGAGGTACTCATAACTATTTTTAAAATGAATAATCAATAATTCATTTTCTGAATACAACTTTTATTCAAAAGGTATTCAAAGCAAAGCAGCATTTCAAATTGAATTCGTATTTTAAAATAGTGGAAAAATATATGAATTGAATTTGCACCTTAGGAGACTTTTAATCTAATGTGAGAAAGTTCAAGAATGAATGAATGAATTAATGAGTGAATGAATGACAATGCTAAAAACAGGTGGAAGCTGATATTATGAAGTATTACTCCAGGATCAATAATGATCCAAACCCCATCCAGGAGACATTTTAACTTTTCTACTAAGAAAAGTTAAATTTGATTTTAGAGACAATGGCATTGGATGGTGATGAGATTCGAATCGTCTGCACATCAGGTGATTCATGATTTTCGACGTCAAGGGATTGGATCTACTGACTCTTGCTGCTCTTTGTGCCTCTTCTGTGCAATGAACTCTTTGTTAGTGTCACAATCCTTGATTGGAAGCTCATTCATCAGCCATCACCTTCATCCCATCCCATCCGATTCCCATCCCATTCCCATTCTCGGCAGTCAGGAAGAGCGAAGCAATGAGACGTCCTTGGGTCCAAGCCAGAGCTGCGCCATTTCAAGTCACGTCAGAAGTACTGAAAATAGTGAAAATAAACATTGTCTATTCAACAGCTGACTTGAGGCACCTTGGAGCAGTCGAACAGGGTCAACAGTTTCTCATCCCTTATTCAAGTTAGTTAGCTCAGCCAGGCCAGCCAAGAAGAGAGACTCTCTAGTGCAAGCAGAGAGTAAACATTCTAGAGAGGATCTCATGACGTCATAGCAAAGCATTCCTTCCTCTCAGCTGAGCGCTTCAAGGGACATTTCCAGGATGGATCCAAGTTGAAGTTTTCTTCAACCTCTTCTCCACTCTATCCTCCAATTTCATAGTCCAATTCAAGAGCCTCCAGTCCAAAGTATTCCTCCTACTCTCAACTCCATCCATTTTCCTTTCTCATCAGTTTCATCCAAGGCAAATGACGTATTCGGAAGTGTCATTCGTGATGGGAGAGTGAGTCTGCGAATCCCTCCATATCATAGGAATCCTTAAACCCACTCATGTGACTCATTAAACCCACTTCTTCCTTGGAGAAGAATTGCAAAACTAAACTGCATTTAAGAGAATGAATCTTTTACGAATTCAGTGCTTCAAGCAAGTTTTGCACTCTTTAGAAGAGTTTTTGGAAAACAAGGCTCAAGGAAAGTAGGCTCCTCAGAATTCATTCGAGGCGAGTCCCGACTCTCAAAGAATAGGACTCGAGTCCCTTCATTATTTAAGGCTAATGCTAATGCTCTTCCTGTTTTTGCAAAGCTCTGGAATGCGAAGAGAAAATTCAAGTTTTTGAACTCCTGAGCCATGAATAGAGAAAGACACGGACTTAGAGCAGGATTCTTATCAAGTTCGAATCTTCTAAATCGGAAGGGAGCAAGTGTTATGAAGGATCAAGTCAATGATCTACAGATATCAGCCTATGATATGGGACTTACACTCATTTCCCTTCAGACTCGTCTTGTCATTTGGAGCACAAAATTTCATGACCTCTGATACTGAAGAATAAAATTCCATTTGGTAGATTTCATCAATTATACGAATGGCTCTCAATTTTTCTATGGGATACCTGACCCATCATTGTAAATGAATGTTTTTATTTAATGTTAGTAAGTGTAATTTTGATGATGGATAGTGAATCTGTTTTACAATAAAGGAAACATCTTATCTGTTAAGGCCTCTATTTCTTTCTTATCTATTTTCAAAACTAATCTTGGTCCAATTATATAGTGATTCACGATTCCAGATTCAAAGCATGTGGGTTTCAAATCATCTCTTCTTTTTTGCTCCTATTGAAAAGGGTAGAGGGTTGCAGTAAAGAAATTTGAGAGCTAAGTATATTGTAGGTAATGCATTTTATCAGAATAGTACATACCTATAAATAGGTAAGCGAAAAACAATTATTTCAATGAGTATACATTAGATATCTGTGGATTTTTTTTTCTTGGGTATTTAATATTTTGAAAGTTGACAGTCCTTGCATGGAAAAGATAGGAGGTTTTGTGTGAACAGTATCTACTTACATAAAAGACTCCAATGAAGAAAACACTTTTAATTTTATTTTATTAATTTATTGGTGTGATAGCTTGAATTAAAGCATATCAGCTATGTATATTTTACTTAAAAGTAATTAAATATTTTTTTGTTTTCCATAAAATCTACCAATATTCAAGGAAAGGTCATTATTGAACATAATATTTCAAATGTTGTGAATCAGTGGGACCAATCTGCTTGTTATATTTCATATATACAGCCATCATTGCATGACCACTTCTGCATTTCAAACGTGGAAGGATTTGTCGTTTCAGTCAATATTTCATCATCTAAAAAAATAAAAATCCAATTTATGATCTATCCGTTTTATTTTTATTAATGAAGAAGAGTGCATTTTTACATTTTCCAGTCCTAAAAATTGCCAAAAATAGGAAATCACACATTTGTCTTGGAGTTCGATGACCATACATTATTTGAAATTACTCCCTCCTTTATTTTGATATTTTTAAATTTTTTATAGTATGGTCTGATAAAAACAATTATTTCCTTGACAAAAAAGGATATTCCTATATTTTCTATGGGTAAAACATGTAGATAAAAAATAAAAAAGTTCTCAGGAAATTAATTTTCAAGAAGTTTCATAATTTACCTTAAATATGAAATTATAGTTCCAAAAAAATAGTTTCTGTATTACAAATTAAAATATTATAAGACCTAGTTCCTCAGTAAATAATATAGTATCATTTCCTTTAAAATGTAGAGGATTAATCAATATTAGTTATAGATACCAAGCATTACACCCCTCCTCCCTTCATAACAGTGATGCACTTTCTTCCCCATAAAATGATGCAACTGATGTTAAAATGGCTGTTAATTCAATAGTATCATAAGTCCAGACCGGGACTTACAAAGTCTTTCAACAAAAAGATTCCCTTCGTTATAATATTGAGTTTACATTCTGATCAATTCATCAAATCGTTGAAAAGGGTCAATTCTTTTCCTAAAGGAACAAAGTGCTTGGTTTCCTTTTTCAATCCGCGTGAATCCTCAGTAGATCAATCTTTGATGACAAATGTTATGAGATCTGCGTTTATACTTTTCGTAAATGAGTTGAGGGATGTGTAAAATTTAGTAGGAAGCCTCAACTACACTCTGTGGACTTTATGACGCAAAATCTCTAGAAAAACATGAACAGTAATGTGTTTTTGTTTTGTGGTTTATGACGAATGTGATAAGATGTACTACTTTAAGTAACATTGAATTCTATTATAGTGTTAATAAAAATATGGTGTTTTGTTTTGTTTTTTCAGATTCCTAAAGTATATTATACTAAAAATTCTGATCCCAGGAAGATAATCATGTTTAAAATTATTAAGGACCTTCCAAACTCGTTCTTTTTAAGGCTCATTATAATTCTGAATGCATTTTTAAAAACATAGAATCTTCATTGGCGATCCTCCAGGAGTCTACAAAGACAACGATCTTCCTATCCCTGACAAATAATCCCATCAGCCACTTTTTATCGGCAAATAGTAGGACTTGTGTCTTCTAAAATCAAAAAAGAGAGTAAAATGTATGTTAATTGATTTCTATGGAGCAAATACTAACCCCAGTTGTGTGAGTAAAGATCATCATCAGTTGTTGTCTAAGACATAAGTAAAGTTATAATACAAACTCTAGATAATATGAATAATTGCATACTTCAAATTGATTGGGAGCTGGACTTCCCTTATTAAAATCCTACCAAAATAGAAAAATGATTAATTAACAATTGTTAGTCATATATTTTAATCACTTATACCATTCCCATTCAGACCTCACAGATCCACGTTATGTGATTCCAAATAACTTTTGTTATTGACCTATAAAAATGAGAAAAATTTTAAATTTATATTATATTTCATAAATTAGTAGTACTTACAGTTTTACTTAATACATCAGATATCATTCCCTTGGTTTCAATAGAAGCTTGGTAATTTTGATCACCCTGACTGTGTTGCTGGAACGACTCATGGCCCAAGGTAGCCAACCTTGAGCCCAAGTAGCAAAGGCTTTTCTTACTACACCCGCAGTAAGTGTATCGAGCCCTTTGTCATGGGAATCGGCGATTCTCACAAGGACCTTTGGATCCTTTAGGATCTCCATCAATTGTAGAATTAAATAATTTAAGGTATTCTTCTACAATGCCAAGTATTTCCTCCTGGGATCAATTTTTATAGATCTTCGGTGTTTATTACTCACAGTACTAAATACGTAAACCGAGTGAAACAGAAAGTTATTTTGCAGATGTGTGACGTAAATGTAAAGATTTATATTAAAAAAACTATTACGCCATGATATATATATGAAGTGTCAATTGAAAAACAAATACATTGTTCATCATTTGGGCGTAATATGACGTCATATAAACACTTTTTTAGCCTTCAACTCTAAGTAGGATTAAAAGTAAAGTTTAAGAAAGATTTCATTGAACCAAAAGTTGTAGATATTACTTTGATAAAATATAATTTTTTTCAATTTTTCAAATCGGTTCATTAGTTTTGGATTTATTGCTACTTTTGCTAAAATTTCAAAATTGGTTCACCTCGAATTTTAGAGTTAAATTTTTTTTATTAATTCAAATATGATAGAACAATAATTGTCGAGTGCAGATATGCTTTTAACTTTATAATCGATAGGTTGTTTCTTAAGTAATAGTTGTTTTCATATTTTACAACCAGTGGTTGATAATTTATTAATTAGAATAGTAAGAAAGAAAGAAGAAACCTTAGATATTTGAGTCAAAAGGTATCGAAACAAAAGTTTCGGCACTCTTCTAGTTAATGGGTTCCATGATTTTGAATAAAGCATAGAGCACTTGGGAAAATAAGATAGAAAGAGAAACATCCTTCGAGGGATGAAGGGAAAATATGTCCAGGGATACACATCCATGCTTCTGGCTCTAAAAAGATTTCTTTGGCGTGGAAAATGCACTTGATATTTATACAGTGTGGATTGAGCACTAGCTTGCTTATTCTTTTTAGATCTTTCTCATCAAGTGATATATCACATGATGTCATGCCTTAATAACTTAACACTCAACCAGCCCCTTTACATCATAAATTATACATATCTATAATAATAAATCTACATCGTAATACGATCACATAATAGACAATAACAAAATAAATAACAAACAGGAGAATCAGTACAAAGTTCATAAGAATTAATATATTAATTAGTAAATCCGATGATATTACATTATACAACCCCATAGACTATTATTTTTTTTATCCAAGTATTTAATTTTACCTCTTTAAAAATATGTATCCTTGTGGCCATTTGTATCCTTATTTAATGTGTAAGCATCATTCAAAGTCCAAATACTTCTTTTGATTAAGCAGATGATATTTTTGTATTTTTTGTATTTTATATCCTAACAAAATGTAGAAACATTCATTTGATTTTATATAAGAATATTTTCATAATATAAATCAAGAAGACAAATAGAATAAGGTTACATATAACAATAATTAATGATATGTTAATGTAGCAAGTTATTAAAATGATAGTTTTTATGCTAAAAAGAGGTTTTGTGAGTACAAAAGGATGAAAAAATCCGACATTTACATCGTACTTTTTATTAATAGAGCTAGGTTCAATACATTAATTAATTAATTATTATTATCATTGGGGGGCATTTACGTTTTCTTCCTGATTTTGTAAATTTTTTCTGGTTGTTTTTTTCTTGTAAGAATTAAATTTCCTAGGGCTTTTCTAGGAAACTTCAAAAAAAAAAAAAAAAAATCAAAACTATAATTGAATTTATATCAGAAATTACGAATCTTCTTTAAATATAACTTCAAAATTAATTTCCTAACAAATTCTTTATTTTTATTGATATATTTTACCCATAAAAAATATCAATTCCTAGTTAAAATAAGTCTATGTGTCCTGGTTTATTTAGCAATGAATTATTTGTAAAAACCATCTCATAAAAAACTTAAACTGGACATTCATAAAGAGATTGGGGTAATGTTTGTACTTCAAATAAATTCTGGTCATAGAATTTCAAGACAAATTGCATGATTTCCTGGACATTTGCACATTTTTGAGCATTTTTTTTAACTTCATACAGGATTGGAAAATGTAAAAATGTACAATTCTTCATTGATAAAAATAAAGCGGAATAGATCATATTGGAAATACGATGTAATAACGGATCTTTTTATATTTTTGTTCTCACATAACCTCTTTTTAACTCAAAAACTATAGTAATATATATTTATATTACCTATATTTAAATCACTTTGTAGGACACAAAACCAATCGCTTTTTAGTCAACATGAAATAAAAAAAATGATATTGTAATGTAAAGTAAAAAATGACAACGTTATATTTAAACTATTAATGTTAAATATTTTTTAAATTAGTATGCAATATAAGGTTAATCATTATTGTCTTATATCTAAAACGTAAGAATATTTATCATTAAGACTATTCGACTTTAAAACATATATAAAATTTATTTATTTGTTGATGTAGTGAGTGATAAATTACAATTTACAATCACGATTGCCGTGTGGTAATGTATTCATAATATTCTAAAGCTATAGAAAAAAAAAAGAAGAAGAAGACTTTTTTCGATATCATTATGTTTTTGCTCATTTTCCCATGTTTTGAAAATGGAAAGTAAGAATCACTGAAGAAAAAATTTGTTTCAAGTTGATTATAGAGGGTTTCGATAATATTTTCTGAAAAACGGTGTTTTCTCTCTTGAAGCACATTGTGAGGAAATAAAGTTTGACTCAATTAGTTCCTTCCTTTCAATGTTTTATTTGCCAGTATATTATGGAATAATAAAGGATGACTCTCATTCTACTACAATAATTCATCAATTTTTGCTTTAATTGTATTACCTTTGAGCCAAGTTTTTCTGTTTCTAGCTTGCCCTAGCATTTCTCTTCCTCCTACGTCTATTTTTTTTTTTTTAAATGGGATCTTTCAATATTGAATAAAATACGATTCTAATTATATCTTATTAATCAATTTTATCATCAACGGGTATTTTTATTTTATTTTGTATTCATCAATCATCAGCGTATTTTCCTTCACAACTTACCTACTTTTTAAGAAAAGGAATTAACGTGCAATTTCGATTCTTGAAGACATAATTTTCATCTTTTTTTACCTCTCTGGTGCGTCTTAGCCTGCACTGTGGTAGCTTGTGCTATTCTCGCCTGAGCCACATTCTTCCACTTCAGGGATTAACCGGCCTACACCTCAAGACCTCCTTCCTTCTTCCAAGACGCATATAGACGCACCTTTTCTTTTTCTAATTTGATTAACCGGCTCACACCTCCCCACCTCCTTACTTCATCGTCCATCGAAGACGTATTCATATAGACACACTTTTTCTCTTTCTAATTTCTTGTAGTATATTCATCGATATTTTGTGAAGAAAATCATTCTTTAAAGACGAGTCATGTTCATTTATCTCTGTACATCTTACAAATTTCCGTAATGGGAAATAAATCTTATTTCTCCCAAATGCTCAATCTGTCTAAATTAAATTGCATGACATTTGTTTAAAGCTTGTTATCTCGACCCGAAATTTAAATTATATCAATAGCGAAATGATTTATTTTCATTTGAATACTTTAGAAAAAAGAATTAGTCGTTTAAACTCCCTTATTAATTGATAAATTATCATTTATCAATAATCTTTGTTCTGCCCTCTTCCTTCTAATTTCTGGCCTAGTCAATACATACAATAAACAATATAAACAATTTATAACTTCTTCCAATTTTGTCCTCGCTAAGATTTTTCTTTCTTTCTTCTTGTGCTATTTTATATGCTTAATTTTTTCCCTTCTTATTATTATTACTTTTTTAGATGAAAAATACAAACAATATACAAGCAACGCCATATTATTGTACATTAAGAAATTCAAAGAACAAAGGGAACTCCAAAACACCCAATAATTAATTAATGAAGGAGAATAAATATGTAATATTCTATGTAGAAATATATTTCAAAGCCAATAATGAGGTAGGGGGTGGGAAGACGACTTTAGGAGCCGGTTCCTATTTTGAGGTATTAACAAATAAGCCCTGCGAACAGTAGCTTCCATCCTCCCCCAGCTCCGCTAGGACGGCGAAGCTACGGTCCCTCTACTTTTTTTTTTCATTGTTTTGATGACGTCATTCCAAAGCATTCCTTCCTCTCCCTGCAGCACTTACACAAATAAAAGAAACACCAAGGAGAGTCAGGCGGTTTTGGCTCCTAAGGAAGCACCCAGAGGAAGGAAAAAAAGAGGAGTTGAAATTTCATAGGACATTTCCAAGATTTATATATACATACGTATATATTTCATTGGAGACAATGATCCACAAAAACATTCATATGTACTTTTATTTAGGAAAATTTTATTATTCTGGAAACCTTCAAATGGGCAAAAATGCTATTACATGGTGTTATTGTCTCGTATATTGTACTTAATATTTCATATTTAGAGATGCTCACGAGACAATTTTTTGTAAGTAGGTTACATGTCAAGCCTTGAATCTTTAGGCTCAAGTCAAGTTTTATATCCCTGATAGGACTACAAGTCAAGTTGCGAGTCTTTAACAAAAAGTTCAGATTGAGTAAAATCCAATTTAAATACTAGGAGTAGTAAAAATGAAATATCGAACTGTTGTAAGCACTGTTTTGATTGCCCAGGAGCTAAACGTTACAACTTGTATAAAGCCTTCAATTTCATGGAAAAAAAATAATGAATTTCTTTTCACTACATCTATTATTTTATTTCCGATAAGAATACAAGTAAAATATCAAATCGTTGTGGGTGATAAGTGATACCATTAGGCAACACCATTTTTGTGCCCAGGGTTTAATAGATAGTTTATATTTGCTTGCTTATGGATACCGTGTAACAAATCTTAAAGAAAAATAAATAATTATCGTAATGACCATTGATGGATGGGAAATTAATTAGTTGATTTTAAATAAGAATGTTTTCATAATATAAATCAAGAAGACAAATATAAGAATAAGGTTACATATAACAACTAAATATATGTTAATGTTGGAAGTTATTAAAATGGCATTTATAAAGTTCTTCATTTTTTAAATAAGTTATAGTTTCGCCAAAAATTTAAAATGAGTATTTTTCATTAAAAAGAGGTTTGGTGAGTACATAAACAGTAAAAGATCCGAAAACTACATTCTACTTTTTATCAATAGAGCCAAGTTCAATACATTAATTAATTAATTATCATTATCGTTGGGAGCATTTACGTTTTCTTCCTAATTTTGTAAATTATTCCTATTTTTTTTTCCTGTAAGGATTAAATTTCCAGGGCTCTTCTAGGACTTTTCATGAAAAAAAATTCAAAACTATAATTGAACTTTTATTATAAATTACGAATCTTCTTTAAATATAACTTCAAAATTAATTTCCTGACAAATTCTTTATTTTTATTAATATATTTTAATCATAAGAAATATTATTTTTAGCAAACCATTCCATAAAAAAATTAAAAACGACAATTAGAAAAGAATATATAATCGTAATATATAATGTTTGCCTTTCAAATAAATTCTGGTAATATAATTCCAAGACAAAATTTTTGATAATTTTTTGGAGTTTATACAGGATTGGAAAATGTACTTTTCTTCATCCTTTGATAAAGATAAAACGGAATAGATTATAAACTTCTAAATGTTAAAAATACGATGTAATAACGGACCTTTTTATATTTTTGTACTCACAAAACCTCTTTTTAGCTCAAAAACTATCGGATTTTATATATTTCAATCACTTTCTTTGTAGGACATACAACCAATCGTTTATTTCATGTTTTTTATTTCATGTTTTTAGTCAACATGAAATAAAAAAATGATATTGTAATGTAAAGTTAAAAAATGACATCCTTATATTTAAATTTATTTATTTATGTTTACCTGACCAAAGTCATCTCTTCCTTTCAATATTTTTATTTGCCTGTATGGAAGGAAATCAATTAGTTGCTGAAGGTGTCCCTCAATTCAAAAATGTCAAATTCCCTTCGAATATTACAAGAGCACAATAATTCTATTACATTAATTCATTATTTTTAATTCTATTGAAATTTGAACTAATCGTTGGACCTTTGATGTTTCATTTCCTACGTTTCAGAATAATTGAAAATAATATATGACCATAATTCTATTTTATAAATAAATCAATTTTGTCATCAACGGGTATTTTGTCTTTATTTTATATTCATCAATCATCTCATCAACGTATTTTCATTTACAACTTCTGACTCAGCTTCGTCCCCTACTTTTTAAGAAAAGGAGTTAACGTGCGTCTTAGCCTGCACCGTGGTAGCTTGTGCTATTCTCGCCTGAGCCACATTCTTCCACTTCAGGGATTAACCGGCTCACACCTCCCCACCTCCTTACTTCATCGTCCATCGAAGACGTATTCATATAGACACACTTTTTCTCTTTCTAATTTCTTGTATTATATTCAACGATATTCTGTGAAGAGTATTATTTATCAATGACGATTAATTATCATTTATCTCTACAGCATAAAAATTTACTTCATGGAAAATAGATTTTATTCCTCTTAAATGCTCAATCTGTGTAAATAAAACTAGATGCATCGTTTCTATGTCCTATGTATTCAGAATTGTCAGAATTGTAACTCCGAATGAAAATTATTGAAATTATTGCTGAAGAAATTGTTGCCCAATTAAAACAGAGAGGAAAGGCAGAGCTAAATGACATATATAATTTTAAATATATCTACTCCTGGACCTTCAGAGTGTAACACGTCGAGCTTTTTTGTTCACTCGCTTTTAGAAAAACATATGGTAGCTACCCTTCTGTATTTTTCTTGTTGCCAACTTGTTAATATATACTTGTAGTATATTCAAATTCAAAAAAAGGGCGCGCAATTCTTGATTCAATATATTTTTTATGCATCAAAATCAGAAATAATATTAATATCCATTTTGAGTTCATATTACGTAGGATCAGCTGCTTTAAATCAAAAGAGTCAAATGATGAAAATAATCAACTGAAGCTGGGAGAATAAAGTATAGTGTTTTTGTTTATCCCAAAAAGCTCGTCGTGTGTCAATTTGAAAATACAAACTTGGGCGTAAGATGACGTCATAAAAACACTCTTTCACCCATCCCTTCAACAGGTATCTAAAATTTAGGTTTTCCTATAACTCTATTAGAAATATTATTATTAGTAGTAGTAAATAAGCAATTTATTGGTTATTTAGTCTATTATACCCATTTTATATTTCCTCTTTGGTAGCATCAATCAAAGAAATAGTTAATATACTTTTGTATTTATATAACTATTATTAATCACAAGATTTTTTGAACGTATAATAATTGGATTGAAGGGGATCGACCTTAATTTTAACGTGGAAAGTTTCAATAAAAAGTTGTGGGTAATCAATTAATTCTTATCACGATGGTCAAATAAGAGGGTTTAGCTCAGACAATATCCATAATTTAAAATAAATACGTGTAGTTTAGAGCACAAAACTCCTTAAAGTGAATAAATTTTAGAATAAAAATAGTATACACCATTTATTACAAAAAAATTGAATGAGAACTACAAAAATTGTAAATATTTATTATATTTGCCGAGTGCAATGTATTTATATTATTTTAAACCTATGCAAAAAAGAAGGACTTTATTTGATATTATTATGTTTTTTTACTTTTTCCCATGTTTTTGAATATCCAGAGTAAGAATATCTAAATAAAAAATTTGTTTAAAGTTCGGTAATATTTTCAGAAAAACAGTGTTGCCTCTCCTGAAGCAATAATATATTTTTGACTAGTAGCAATTCGCCAAGCAAGTGGAATGGCCATAAAAAAATATTATTATAATATTAAGAAATAAAATTTGACCAAATTTATTAAGTCCTTTCAATGTTTCATTTGCCAGTATGAATAATATTTACAATTGCTGAAGATGTCCCTTTGCTCATAACTGGTATAATTCAAAAATATTATTATAATATTAAGAAATAAAATTTGACCAAATTTATTAAGTCCTTTCAATGTTTCATTTGCCAGTATGAATAATATTTACAATTGCTGAAGATGTCCCTTTGCTCATAACTGGTATAATTCAAAAATATTAAATTCCCTTCAAATAATAAACCATGACTTTAATTATATTACGATAATTCATCATTTTTGCATTAATTGTATTATATTGACATATGAAATTATTGCTCAACCTTTAATGTTGAATTTCCTTCATTTCCAGGTTATCACTTATCGATCTAAATTATTGTTGTTGTTTTTTTAAAATCATATCAATATATTTTACTCTTTTTACTATTTGTAACTTAGCATCTCAGCCAGGTTTTTCTGTTTCTAACTTTTGCTGGCGTTTTCTTTCCTCCTACGTCTACTTTTTTTTTAAAATGGGATCTTTGATGTACAATAGCTAAAAATAAAAATATAACCTCACGACCTCCTTACTTCTTCGCAGAAGTATAGGCACACATTTTCTCTTTCTAATTTCTTGTATTATTTTATTTATTATTAATTATTATATATTTCTTTTCATTAAATACATATTTTTTCATTTTTTTCTACTCGTATTCGTTTAACATATTATTACTTAATGATTAATTATAAGATATCCTAATATGTTAATTTTAGAAAAAAAGAATTATAAACTGATGCTATCATTTCATTTTTATTCATAATTATCACCTATTTATATATTTACGTGTGGTTGAACTGTGGACACACTAATGCACTACAAGTAATTGTTGATTCTGGCTTTAAAATAATAGCCTGATTCGACTTACTCTTGAACTGCAAATATTATAATTGATGTTTCAATGAGGCTATTTGAATATTTCTGTACATAAAAGGATTGGAATCGATAACTAATTTCAAAGGACAGATTCATCAATTTAAGCAAAAACTTAAATACCGTTTTTGAGCATTTTTATTAGAAAACCCTTAAAAGAAGTTTAAATTGGATTTTTAAGTTGAAAATATGCAGCGAGTATATTTTTATTGGCTTCGAAACAATTTTGGAGGATATAAAATATGACTACATAATGGAATGATTGTTTGAAATACCCACGTGGCTTTGTTATTATAAAACAACAACGACAAAATACAATTGATGTATAATTGTACAAACGTCAAATTAAATTGCCAACAAGAATTTTTCATCAAAAATGATGCCATTTACCACAATGGGTTACGTGACTGAAGCTTGTGCCCCTCCAGATGTAATAAAACTTATTAGTTATTGGTTATTCCGTATAATAATATTACGCCATTGATGAACTGTCTATTTGAAAATAAATACTTTGTTTACAAGTATTTTGGCATAATATGACGTCATACAAACACTCTTTTACCCATCCCTTCAACTCTGAATAATATTGAAAACAAAGTTTTAGAAAGATGTCATTGAACCAAAAGTTGTAGATATTACTTTAATAAAAATCGGTCAATAAGTTTTTGAATTTATTACAACTTTTGCTAAATTTTCAAAATTTGTCAAACTCATTTAAGAGTTAATTTTTTTTTATGAAATCAAAAATAATGAAACAATAATTTTTGAGTTTAGATATGCTTTTAATTTTAAACTCGATAGGTTATTTCTTAAGTAATGATATAGCGATGATATTTTACAATCAGTGGTTGTTAATTTACTAGAAAGAATAGTAATTTCCTTTTTAAAGCTGAAAAATGAGACAAAACCAAACTTTACTTGATACACTTTACAATTTACTATTTGATGAGACAGAGGACAGTTGTAAAAGTCCCTTTTTTTCAAACTAACTATGAGTTTACATCATAACTATGTATTAAAAAAATATATCTGATTTTAAGATGTGAAAAACTTTTTGTAATGTTTATATAATGTGACTTTTTGATTGTTTTGGCTCTAACTTATACAATTAAAATTACTAATTTTTTACTTTTAGTTGATGACGTGATCAAATAAGAATAATAATAATAAATTAATTAATTAATAAATATGATTCGTTCTTAGTTTGAACAGGGTTTCTATGAACCCGTCTCATAATTTATTGACTTATTTATTTACTTTTTACTTATGACTCATAACAATAATTATGAGTGACACATTTGTTGTATCTGAGATTAAATATATAATAAGTCTAAAATAGTCAATGGAGATATTCCAGGATGAAGGGAAAATGCAAAGGGGTGTTGTTTGCGAGTGATGTTAAGGTGAAGATCAATTACGTTAGAAAGAGGAGAATGGAGCTTACATCACTTTTGCAGAACTTACTGCAGTAGTCAAGGGAATCAACATTCCCATCAAATGAGGAGCATTTACTCAGCCGCGGTGTTCTCAAGGTTAAAATCGTTAATGGTTAATATCTCCGGTTCTCTCTAAACGAATTCAGGAGTAATTGTTGTAAGAGATATCTATGTATATATCTTGAGATTAAATATGGGCCGGCAAACCAGAAAAAATTGAATGTGCTCAGTATTATCAAAAAAGGACTCTCTAACCTGACTAAATACAGGTTGTCTAATTTACAGAGATATATAATGTTAAGGGATTCATTCTTGCCTAGAGCTGTATATTGGATATATGATGATTGAGAAAATCTTAGAGAGTATGAGGAGCTGGACAGGTCTATTTAAAGACAATCCGTGTTGAGTCTCGCACTCAAACGAAATACTAAAATGAGGACAATTTAAGTGTATTGAGGAAGGAACAAAGAACAGCGATGCCTTCAGTTCAACAGTCGAATATATTCTGCACGTTATGAGAGACTCTTCAGTCTTTTCACCAAAGGTGACATCTTTCACAATAAACTTGTAGAGCGTTTAATGTGAAGGAGAGTAAGACAATCTCGAAACTTGTGCCGAATAGGATTGAGCGAACCCTGGCCCCTAATCATAATCAGTATGAATAGCCTGATTCGATTTGCTCTTCAACTGTTCATATTATAATTTATGTTTCAATGAGGGATTTTCGTTCTCTACTTTATTTATCAAATCTGAAGAGGCATCATCACTTTGGTCTCCCATTCTTCTCCTCCATAGCATTTATTCGTTTTAAAATTATATTCTTTTCCTGAGTGGCTAAAAAACGTTGAAAAGGGTCAATTCTTTGCCAAGAGGAACAATTTTACTATTTAAGTGCTTGATTTCATTTTATGTGAATCATCAGTAGATAAACTTTTGATGATGAATGCTATGAGACCCCTGTTTTGACTTGTCGTAAATGAGTTGAAGGATTTGTAAAAAGTAGAGGAAAGTCTCAACTAAACTCGATGGACTATATGATGATGCAAAGTATCAAGAGAAACATGGACAGTAATGTGTTTTGTAATGCAGTAGATAAAGCCTTGATGACGAATGTGATGGCATCTACTAGTATATGTAAAATTAAATTCAATTATATTATGAATAAATAAAAATTGTGCTTTGTTTTTCAGACAATATGGGAGATAATCACATAGTACAGCCTCCATTAAGTGAGAAGATCAACTGAAATGAGCAAGGAAAATTCTTTTTCTTAAAAATAATCTGCAGCAGTACTGCTTTTCATTAAAATGTCTTTCAAGAGATAATTAAAACATTGAATGTATATATTATATTTTTCTTTTAAATAAAACTAAAAGTCTTGTGAATGTAAGGCATTTAATTCATATTTATTATGTTTTATGTTAAAAAAATGATTAAGAATCCTCCGAACTCGTTCTTTTTTAGGGTTCATTATATCTTTGAATTAATTTTTAAAAACACCCTCCTTGGCCATCCTCCAGGATAATTCAGAGACAACAATCTTCCCATCACTGACGAGTAATTCCAACAGCCGCTTTTTATCGGCAAATGGGAGGGTCTCCTTATTTTCTAAAATAAAGAAAGAGAGTTAAATTTATTTTAATTGCTTGCTATTGAGCAAGTACTAAACACATTTGTGAGAACAAGGTGCCATGTTGATTATTTAATATCACGAATGGATTCAATTGAGTGATTTACAAGTATTGAGAAGACTTATAATGTTAAAATAAAATAAAAACTTACTAATTTTAACTCTCATTTTTACATTCTTCATCAATTATATATTAATATGAACTGCTAAATGGAGGTAGGTTACATGAGGAGACAAAAATTTGCAAATTCTTCAAATTTTATAACACGAATGGTTTCAAGTGAGTAATTTGAAAGTATTCTGAAGACTTTGAATGTTCAACCTACCTGATTATATCGGTTCATATTAATATATAATTGATAAAGAATGTAAAAATGAAAAGAGTTAAAATTGGTGTGTTTATTTTTATTTGAACATTCAAACCATTTGTGATATTATATTTGGAGAATTTTCAAATTTTTGTCTCTTCTTGTAACATACCTCCATCAAGCGGTTCATATTAATATATAATTGATGAAGAATGTAAAAATGAAGAGAGCTAAAATTGGTGTGTTTTTTTGTTTTGTTTTTTGAGTTGAACATTCTAAGCTTCCACAGTACCTAAACACTTGAAGCTAACTTTTTTCATCCCATTTACGAACATACTACTGCTTCATAGTTGTGATAGTAGTAAAATAATAAAAAATGAAGTCTTCCAAACAAGGAGTTGTTGATTTTTCACCATTCCAAGTCTGCTCAGACACTGAACCATTTGAGCTGAAATTGTAACAAATATTTTAGCTGGATACATAACTGTGATTACTGTATAAAAAAAACCACCAAAATCTCGAGTTTTATATCCCTGATAGGACTACAAGTCAAGTTGCGAGTCTTTAACAAAAAGTTCAGATTGAGTAAAATCCAATTTAAATATTAGGTGTAGTAAAAATGAACTATCGAAAATATCTTTAAAATAATAGAAATTGTCGAATCTGACTGATGTAAGTACTATCTTGATTGCCCAGGAGCTAAATATTGGAACTTTTTGGAACAACTTGTATAAAGCCTTCAATTTCATGGAAAAATAATGAATTTCTTTTCACTACATCTATTATTTTATTTCCGATAAGAATACAAGTAAAATATCAAATCGTTGTGGGTGATACCATCAGGCAACACCATTTTTGTGCCCACGGTTTAATAGATAGTTTATGTTTGCTTGCTTATGGATACGGTGAAACAAATCTTAAAGAAAAATAAATAATTATCTTAATGACCATTGATGGATGGGAAATTATTCATCCTCTCATGGATTTTTCATATCTTAACAAAATGTATAAACATTATACTTCAGTTGATTTTACATAAGAATATTTTCATAATATAAATCAGACGATATTAATATTATAAAAAAAATAATATATTTTGTGAATAAAGTTTAAAAGAAAAATAATAATATTTTTACAGCATTTATTATAAAAAGTGGACGAGAACTACAAAAAGTGTCAATATTGATTACATTTGACGTGTGCAATGTATTTATAATATTATAAAACTATACAAAAAATATAATTATGTTTTTCACATTTTTCCATATTTTGGATATGTAAAGTAGGAATAATTTGTTTAAAGTTGATTTATAGAGGTTTTCGATAATATTTTCTGAAAAAGTGTGTTTTCTTTCTTGAAACTATTGTATATATTTAGCTTGTAGCAATTCCCCAAGCAAGTGTTATTAAAAGATATTTTTATACATATTGTGAGGAAATAAAACTTGACCAAATAAATTCCTTCCTTTCAATGTTTTATTTGTCTGTATGGAAGGAAATCAATTAGTTGCTGAAGGTGTCCCTTTGCTCAAAACTGGCATAATTCAAAAATATCATATTCCCTTCGAATAGTAAAGAATGACTCTAATTATATTACATTAATTCATCAATTTTTGCTTCAATTGTATTATATAGAAATTTGAAATAATTGCTCAACCTTTTCTGATAAATTCGTTTCCTTATCGATCTTTTTTTATTTTTTTTAAAGTTATATAATGAATCAAGATAATTGTCGATTGATATTTTCCTCCTTATGCTATTTCAGCCAAGTTTTTCTGTTTCTAGCTTTTTCCAAAACGTTTTCTTTCCTCCTTTGTCTACTCTTTTTTTTTAAATGAGATCTTTCAATGTTCAATGAAATACGATTATAATTATATCTTATAAATCAATTTTATCATCAACGGGTATTTTTATTTATTTTATATTCATCAACGTATTTTCCTTTACAACTTCTGACTCAGCTTCGTCCCCTACTTTTTAAGAAAAGGAGTTAACGGGCAATTTCATTTCTTGAAGGAATATTTTTCATCTTTTTTTTTACTAGTCTGGTGGGTTTTAGCCTGCACTGCAGTAGCTAGTGACTAAAGAGTAGTGCTTTTCTCGCCTAACACACCTGTCACTGTGATTAATCGGCTTACAACTCACGATCTCCTTACTTCTTCGAAGACGTATATTGACAGACATTTTCTTTTTCTAATTTCTTGTACTATTTTCAACGCTATTTAATGTAAAGAAAATTGTTGTCTTAATAATTAATTGACTGTCTTGTACATAAATGATTAATTTTCGTTTATCTCTGTATATGTTACAAATTTCCGTCATGGAAAATATATTTCTTTCTTTTAAATGCTCAATCTGTGTTTATAAATTTACATGCATCGCTTCAATGAAGTTCATGTCCAATGTAGAAGGCTCGTTATTTAGATCCAAAATTTAAATTATGTCTATCGAAATTATTTATTTTCATTTGATTACTTTAAAAAAATAATTTGGTTGCGCAGCCTTTTCCGATAAAGTCCCTTATAAATTGACAATTGATAATAATATTAAGATAATATTAAGGAATTATAACTGTTGGATACGGATACGACAGTAAGTGAGAGTAGGGTTGGTTTACATCTGACTTTATTATTCTCCCTCTTGGGCATTATATAGTTACAATATTTTGGTAATACAGTTACAAATGGTTACGAGCACATTTACTTGAGCGTGTCCATGAGTATACTCGTTTGTCACATTATCAGTAATCATTTGTCAATGCCACATTGTGGTGATCCTAAATATGTGTGGATCTTTAGAAGGGGAGATTGATAAGTAGAATGTCTAGCCAACAATAACATAAAATAAATAACATTTGCATGCATTTAAAAAATATTATATGTTCATTTTTAAAACTTTAAAACCAATAACAACGGTGGCAGCAGTATGAAACCTAAAAACGACCTCTAAAAAATATTATCTACCAACATGTATGGAAACTAACTCATTCAAAATAACTCTTCATCTACTGAAGCCCCCTGACGAAAGAATGGTTACAGCTATAAACAAACAATCACAGCCTATATACATTAAAACGACAGTCTACAAAATAAAAGGTACTCAAAAAATGGAAGGAGTTCAAACCAAAAAAGAAGAAATAGTTAATTGGAACGGATACGGCAGTAAGCATCTGTCGTACCAGAATAAAAATGTATTTTGTATATTTTCATGCAAACTATGGAGTGATCATCTGATCGAACACTGACGTCGATTTATTCAATAAATAAACGTTTTTATATATGAATACGGATCAGAAACTGGACATGGCAAACTTGCATGAAGCATGAAAGTGGTCAAGAGTAAGGGGAAGACTGCCTCCGAAACTCCTATAATTATTTTACGCTGCATTGAAGCCAACTTAGTTAAGACACAGATAGAAAAATGCCTTATAAAAACATAATATTCTGTCAATTTGACAAATTCACGTAGATTTAATATGTAGGTATATTATTTCAGAGACAATGACTTTTAGATTACCTCGATTACAATTAGTATTTTTAGACTGTAGAGCATATGAAATTTAAATTTGCTCATTTATAAATGATTAAGATCAGAGCATAGCAATGTAACAAGAAAAAATTTATCGTAAAGCTGATGAGGTAAAAGAATGGTTTGGTATTCATATACATACATATAATTTGTAGCTTAAAGGCCTAGGTGTTGAACTAATTTTGCTTAAATAAGCTAATGGACATAACATGTTGAATTAGGAAATTTTGTGAAATAAAAATCAACAAATCCTTGGAGGTGGATATTATAGCCACTTGAAAGAAACAGAATAGTAGTCTTCTCATTTAAATATTATAATATATAAAATAATTATAGATAATGTATCTTTGACATCCACACTATTGACACCATTTCTAATTTAAGCAAAATAAAAAAAATGGCATCAGGATAAATTTATGGATATTTCATAAAAAATTAGGAGTTATAATTTTGGCAATTATTAATTCAGTACGTAAGCAGGGAGTGAGTACATAGGAAGTGTCTCACACATTTGCCTTGTTCACGAGTTAAATATTATTTTGTGTATTGTTCTCATTCAAAGGTTTAATTTTTCATGAATGTGAAAAGAGTATAAACAGGCATTCAATTTTGAAATATTATCTTTAGTCGTTAAGAGGCTCTCAAGGTCACTTAATAGACTAATTTACATTATTTTTTTCTGAACCTACCTCACTTCATTTTGCGAGTGAAGGAGTTGAGTTCGTTGATTAGTTCGTTGTCTTATCTTGATTTTTTTATTGCCAGTGACTTTCAATGGCCCTTCCACATGACCTGAAAAAGAATTAATCAATTTTATAATTTGTAAGATGCAGTTTATTTTATACAAATTTAGAAGTACAAAAACCCAATTTACGAAAGATTTATTAGTAGGCATGGAAAGAATTATAAATGTACTGTTGAAATGTTGATGATATTTTGATGTAAGATGAAATAAATACTAACCCCCGTGCGGGGGGAATAAATAAATAAACATCTGTCCTCCATTGGGAGTATGACTATTTATTCTAAAACTTGCATCAATGTTGGAGATTCCTAAATATTTTTGCCCATCACTTTTCTTCTAGTCTCTTTGGATTTTGGATAAAAACAATGCCCTGTACTCCTGGCACCAAGCCGATTATATAAAATGTCGTCATCTACCTTATTAGGTCTTAATATAATATAATCTTAACTTCTGATACTCATTCATCCGCTAGTAGTGTTATCCTTATATTGAATGTTTAAAATTTGTAATAGTTGTAATTAAAATTTAAGATAAGCGGTTTGACTCGTTTTAATTAGATGAAGAATCTCCAAACGGCTCTGAATTTAGCAGTAGAGTAAATTCTAAAATCGCAATTCTTCATTTATCATTAAAAATCATTTGATATTGTAATAAACTTATATAAAAATGCGGTTGAAAAGATAATGGTTTTGGTTAATTTTGACACGTTTTGTATTTAGCTTAGTGTTTTAGAACATTAGTCCAAATTTTAATATGTAATTGTGGAAATAATTACACGTTAAGTTTTAATTTTCATGGATGTATTATACAACATAAGGATACTATGTTCCTATAAATTGCTATATGATTATTGGGTAAAACTAAATTAACCAAGACAAGTACGTAAGCAATACTACTTTTCCAATTCTCTATATAGGTATATCCCTGCATTAAAAGTGAAAACCTTTCGTTAATTAAAAAATGAACAAGAAATTATTGTTAGCATGTACATTTTTCATTTTATTATGGTCAACATCTAGATACAGTGAGATACGTAGGATAAATACTAATAATAACCAAATGACACAAGGATAAATATTTAAGAATAATTGTTTTTCCAAATATGAAAAAATATATTATGATTTCAGTGGAACTGGCTTCCGTACTTTCTGATTCCTCAAAAAATTGATCTCTATTCCGAGATGATATTACTCAATTATCAATAGAACAGATTGTATATAATATGTTATACAATGAAATGTTGTAGATTTTAATAAGTAAAGTAATAATAAAAAGTGTAGAAGCTAATTCCATTCATTGAACCCTCAATGAAGATATCCTCTCAAATTAGTCCATGGCGATGACAATGTTACACAATTTCTTAAGATATAGATGTTGTAGAACAGTATATGGTGATCGTGTGGTTGGTGTTCATAAGAATTATTCAAGTCAACAAACGCAAATGATTCTTTGGCTTCATTATCATGTAGGACTTTCCAAGTGTATAGTATAGTAGGACCATAATTTAGATCGAGAAACCAATTAACTTTAGTGGGTTTCAATTACTATTAAGAAACTTTATATTAAGTACAGTATATACTTCCAAATTCCAATAATGCGTTGTTACATAAGAATACAAAACAAATAAGCTAAATATATATAATATTTTTCTGGATAATATCTGAATCTGGAATGAAGTAGGTTCCATCTTGTTGTAGAGTATTTATAAAAGCTGTATCTGGGGATAATTGACTCTTTTCAAAGTAATAAATTATAAATGAGGTACAATAATCTTCAATTTAAAGCCTTACAAATTAAAAATTATCTCAAAAATAAATGGTATTACGGAAAATGATGTATTTACTCAATAACTTCTTCTGTCATTAGGTACATTTGTATAAATATATTGATTGGTTGACTTCGCCAAAGGAATTATTTTGTGCCTTTGTCTCTTCTTTTTATATTATTAATTATAATTATACCTCTGGGTAGTAATGTTACATTGTATTGAATTTTTAATCTTAGTAAAAAATAATATCATAGTATTCGATGTCTATTTTATTCAATAATATCTTGTGTTTAATGAACTTGAAATAAGGATGTAAAATAGGAAATAAAGGAAATAAAGATTGATGTAAAGGGGATGTAAACATGTAATTGTGAATAAAGTTGTAGATTTAAAATACTCAAGGTGGTTGAAGCTACTAAATCAGATATATAATTATAAAAATCGGGAGAGCAACTAAAGCCCCTCACCCAAAAAAAGGGCAACAGCGCCGATTTCAACCATCGAAGGCCAATCACAATGCAAAATGTTGAGTATATAATTAGGGGAGAAGTACTACACAAACAGTAGCTATTTTCGATTTTCATAGAAGTTATGGAAAGGAAGTAGCAAAATTATATAAAACAAAAAGAGGTGTAGCTACACATGATGTTGTTAAGACTGTGTGGATTATTTTATTGTAGATAGAGTCCGTGTGTTAATTTATGATACATTGAATCCAACAAGTTTCGAAATATATATCAATATATGTACCTAAAAGATAGACATATGTCTTTAAAGATTTTCTAGCAATGTGCCATAAGAATGTGTAATAAGAATTCATAAATTGTCAAGCGAGGTTGCAAAGTTATACACAATAAATTTTTTCCTTTGATTTTGAGACTGTTTTTATGGACACAATGTCATAGTCTATGACTCATGGTGTCCTTTAGTCAATAATTAATTATTGCTTAATGTAAAAAATAAGAAGCCTACATGATTTTTATAGTCATTTTTGTCTAAACAGTGACTTATTTTATGGTAATTTAAATCTTTGTGACCGTAAGGTGGTGCTTGAAGGAAAAGTACTTGAACGTATTATAAAATGAAAATTATGACTATGAGGTATTGTTAATAGTATTACTTATATCTAATATTAAATTTATTTAAATAATTAAGAAATTATAAGATTGAGATGTACACTTTAAGTATTCTACAAATGTTTTTTTTGTTTGCTAACCCCTATTTTTGTAAACGTTGCTTACTTTTCTTCATTTACTTTTAGTCTTTACAAAAGCTGAAGAGAAATAACGTGTTTTGATTCGGAAATGAGCAATATCAGATAAATTATAATGAATACTGTGAAATAGTAAATGAGAATTGATGAAGAGAAATATTCTTATAAAATTAATTTTCTATGCCCTCAAGATAACCGGCTTCAACAATGATGGTCATACATAGCTTTTCTTTTTAATTAAACAGTTAAATTCATGTTATAATTTGTGGCACAAGTTAATAATGGGATTCATATTTTTGTTAATATTTAATATCGGTCACAATATGTGGAATGAATAGTTACAGTAACATTAATTATCTGAATTGTGTATGAACCGCATCCAACTATTTTGATCGGGTAAATTGAATCCAATAAGAGCTTTTATGTTAATGTCATTAACTGGACATAACACTAAAATGAACCATTCTTCAATAGTTACAATAATATTTACTCTTAGCATTTATATGACCATAAACTTTTTTAACTTTTAATGTTATCATTTTCTTTTTTTGTAACAGTCCTGTTTTGTCTTTTAACAAGTGTGGGCTCTTGAGAGTCGTCGTCTAGAGTCAGAGTCGTTCTTCATGTCCTTCATTTTAAGTGTTTTCGAGATTCAGAAAAGTGATAATTGTTAATAACATTATTACATTTGGGTTACTTATTATTTATTTCTTATAACTCATATAGTGATATTTTCCAAATTTCGATTTATTATTAGCACAGGCCAGGTCCGTTATTCTTTTAATAACATTATCATTTATCACAAATACTTCTCCCACAATCAATCATGCGACCCCCCCTCTCCCCTCTTTCATTTCTTTTCCTTTCCTTTCATTGAATACTTTGTATAAGACAGTGCTTCTCAAATAGTGGGGCGCGCGCCCCTGGGGGAGGGGCGCAGTGCGATGCCTGGGGGGGGGGCGTGTGACCCTGTTACAGACTAAAAAACAATGTTAATAAAGTTATTCTTTGTTGTAAGTTGAACTGTATCTCTTTCTTTTTTATTTTCTTTAATGTTAACAAGATTACAATGTTATGCAGAGTTGTATTCATAACAATTTTATAGACAAATGATATTATTTATAGTCGCCGCGAAGAGTGGGGAGGGGGGCGCGAATTGTTTTCTTCTTGCTAGGGGGGGGGGCATACCAGAAAATAATTGAGAAGCACTGGTATAAGAGAACGACTTCCTTCTTCCTTTTTTTATTGTTTTCGGGAAGACAATAACAATAACAATCTCTTTGTTTTATAAATCATTCAGCTAGAGTTCTTTTACACTTATTTATTTATTCTTCCTTTTTGCTTTAGCGAAAACAAAAAGTTTTTTAATAAGTACTCTCTGATTCATAGTAATGGTTATAAAATATAAACCACTTGTCAGAATACTATTTATCTCATTTAATTACATATTGATTACGGATTTTTAAGCTATACATACTTGGTTCTTATTTGCTTTTAAGTTATCAAAAATCATCTCACTTTTTATAAGTATAATTTTTAATTATTCCTATAATTCTTCAAGTATTGAATATATTCTCATTCCATCAATTTTTTAAAAGCATCTTAACTCTTTTTTAACTATGATGTCCGAGATTATTAACTTTTCAGCGAGTATGACCGCCCAGTGGCTTTTTCGGCCTTTAATTTTAATGGGAAAAAATGCCCATTGTGCATTACAGACCACGTTAATAAGTTATTAACGTGTCTATATAATATAGACACTTTGTCTAAGGCACACCTTTTCTCTTTCTAATTTCTTGTATTATTTTCAATGATATTTTGTGAAGAGAATTATTTGTCAATGACGATTAATTATTATTTATCTCTGTACATCTAACAAATTTTCTTTTGTAATGTATGTATAGTGTGACTTTTTCATTGTTTTTGATGAAACTTATGTAATTAAAATTATTATTTTTTGCTTTTAATTAATAGAATATATATATATATGTATATATATATATATATGATTCGTTCTTAGTTCGAACAGGGCTTCAAGGAACCCGTCTCATAACTTATTGACTTATTTACTTTTTAAGTATGAGTCATAACAATAATTATGTGACACATTGTTATTACTTCATAGATTCAAGATACAATCATTAATTAACGTAGATTTAAATTATTATTTAAGGTACAAGATATGAGAGCTATCGTAGAACGACCATTCTAATTAAGATATCCTTGAGCAAGAAGCCTCTTTAAGGGGATTCCTCTTTTACAAAGAGGGGCAAATGGAAAAGGACCTTTTCAAAGCATTATTCAAAGCATTCACAGTCAAGTGCTCAAATTCAGGCGACACCAAAAGCAGAGTTCATGTCTATGTCTGAAGTGTTGGGTATAGCAAATAGCAACAAAAAAAAAGACTAAATGAAGATCAATGTCCTCTTTCACTGCCTCCACGATATTTGTTCTCGTAGCTTTTGCTATAATGGAGTCGGCTTTAAAGTGTCTTGGAGATAGAGTTCTAAGTGCTACCATCATTATATTTTTCACTTTCGGTCTTAGGGGATTGGCTGCGTCACATTTGCAAAAGAGGTGGAAGGACGTCTCCTCAAAAGTTCTTTTCTATCCTCCTTGTTGATAGGACAAAAAGGCTATCATTTATTTCATCTTTATTCATAGTTATTATCAATTTACATATTTACGTCTGGTTGAACTGTGGACACATACATTTTCTAATGCAACACAATTAATTGTTGATTCTGGTTTTTAAATAATAGCCTGACCCAAATTTACTCTTCACCTGCACATATGTTACTTATGAATTATGATTGATGTTTCAATGAGGGGTTTTCGTTCTCTAGTTTATTTATCAATTCTGAAGAGTCATTATCACATTGGAATGAGAAGAGGAGCCCCCGTCTCCCATTCTTCTCCTCCAAAGCGTTTTACTTTTCGATTTAAAATAATATTTTTGTCCCGAGTGGCTAAAAACGGTTGAAAAGGGTCAATTTTTTGCCAAGAGGAACGATTTGACTATGTAAGTCCTTGATTTCCTATTTCAATTCACGTGAATCATCAGTAGATAAATCTTTAATGACGAATGTTATGACTTGTCGTAAATGAGTGGAAGGATGTGTAAAAATTAGAGGAAAATCTCAACTACACTCGATGGACTATATGATGATGCAAAATATCAAGAGAAACATGGACAGTGATGAGTTTTGTAATTCAGTAGTTAAAGCCTTGCTCACGAATGTGATGAGATCTACTAGTATAAAATTCAGTTAAATTATATCATTCATTATTAAATAAAAATTGTGCTTTGTTTTGTTTTTCAGATAATATGGAAGATTATCACTTAGTACAGCCGTAGTACAAAAGATTAATTTCAATGAGCAAGAAAAATCCCGTTTCTTATGAATATCCCACAGCAATGCTGTTTCTCATTAAAATTTCTTTCAAGAGATAATTTTAAACATTGAAAGTATATATTATATTTCTCTTTAAATAAAACTTAGTCTTCTGAATTTGTATTTTCTATTCATATTTATTTTGTTTTGGTTTAATCTGTTCTATGTTTAAAATGAATAAGGACAATCCGAACTCATTCATTTTACGGTTGATTATAAGGCCCTTATATCTCTGAATGAATTTTAACAAACATAGAATTCTACATGGTGTCCCTCCAGGAGGCTTCAATGACAACAATCTTCCCATCAGCCGCTTTTTATTGGCAAATGGTAGGGCTTGTGTCTTCTAAAATAAAGAAAAAGAGTTAAATTTATATCAATTGATTGCTATGAAGCAAATACTAACCACAGGTGTTTAAGCAAAGGTGCCATATTGATCATTATCAGTTGTTGTCTGTAACATAAGTAAAGTTATAATACAAATCTTCGACAAAATGAATTATTACTTACTTCAGGTTGATAAGAAGCTGAATTTCTCATAACAAAATCCTACCAAAAAATGATTAATTATAATAATTATTAATTGATTAAAATTATTAGGTGATTCTAATTAACTTTTGTAATAAATAGTATTTACAATTTTACTCAAGAATTCTTAAATCAATTTCTTGATTTCTATTCACTCGTAGTAAGTGTTTCGAGCCCTTTGGAAAGGTGATAGGTGATTCTAGCACGATTCGTTTGATACTTACGGATCTCAACCGAGTTCCTCATGTCTTGCAAAGGTTCCCTACTTCATATCCTAAAGACGTTTTGACTATTTCTTCTCAAGGTTAACACTAAAATGTGTAGTGTTCGACCAAGTAAATACAGCTCCGGTTGCTCTTAAGAAAGACAATCCGGGTTGTTTCTTTCAGTCAACCCTTACACAGAGCAAAGGCCGAGCTAAATGATATGTAATTCTAAATATATCTACTCCTGGGCTTTTTGAGTCTCTCCTAGTATTATATGGTTTAATATATTCTTCAATAATGCCAAGCATTTCCTCCAGGGAACAAACTTTCTAGGTCTTGTGAGCTTACTACTCACAGTAAATAGGTGAACTGAGTGAAAGAGAAAGTTATTTTGTAGTTGCATGACGTAATATAATAGGATTTATATTATAAAACTATTACGCCATTTGAAAATAAATACTTTGTTGATGAATATTTGGACGTAATATGACGTCATACAAACACTCTTTCACCTTTCAACTCTGGATACTATTGAAAACACAGTTTTAGAGAGATGTCATTGAACCAAAAGTTGTAGATATTACTTTAATAAAATAAGATTTCTTTCAATTTTTAAAATCGGTTCATAAGTTTTGAATTTATTGCAACTTTTGCTAAATTTTCAAAATTTGTCAAACTCTAATATTAGAGTTTCAAAAAAGTTTATGAAATCAAAAATTGTTGAGATATACTTTTAACTTTAAAATCGGTAGTTGTTTCTTAAGTAATGATATAGAGATGATATTTTACAATCAGTGGTTGTTAATTTACTAGAAAGAATAGTAATTTCCTTTTTAAAGCTGAAAAATGAGGAAAATCAAAAGTTTGCTTTAGATTCTTTACAATTTATTATTTGATGAGACAGAGGACAGATGTAAAAGCCCCTTTTTCTCTAACAATGAGTTTATGTATATTAATGTAATATTACGACTGTGTATTAATTTAATGCTAAGAATTAAAAAAATGTGTATCTCATTTTGAGAAGTGAAAAACTTTTTGTAATGTTTATATAATGTGCCTTTTTGATTGTTTTGTCTCTAACTTATACAATTAAAATTAATAATTTTTTGATTTTAGTTCATGTCGTGATTGAATAAGATCGAATAATAATTATAAACTAATTAATTAATTAGGATTCGTTCTTAGTTCGAACAGGGCTTCGAGAAACCCGTCTCATAATTTATTGACTTATTTATTTACTTTTTTACTTTTGACTCATAACAATAATTATGTGTGTGGTACACATTTGTTGTATCTGAGACTAAATAATTAATATAATAAGTCTAATGTAGTCGATGAAGTCGTGTGGAATTATAGCCTGGGGCTCCCATCAACTGAACTACTCAAGGAAGTCCTTTGATGAATAAAACAAAACGATCCAGTAAAAAGCTAATGCAACGTGTGACGAGAAGGTGAAGCTCAATTGGATTCGAAGCAGTATTCATGTGGTTGAGAAAGAGGAGGATGGAGCTCACATCCCTTTTGCAGAACTTACTGCTGTAGTCAAGGGAATCAACATTTCCATCAAATGAGGAACAACGGGATGGGTCATTTACACCGTTAAAATCGTCCTTAACGAATGATAAAAAGATTAAAGTTACAGGGCAAATATAATTTCATAGACTCCCACAAGTTTTAACGTAGAGTGGAGTGTTGAACTGACGCTATAGCAAGGATTCAAAAGGATTGGAGTATTAAAGCTTGCCATAATCGATCAGCAGCAGAAAAGATAAAGGAGATTCATCAAGAGCATTGCTATGGAGTTAATGCCACTCTTTATTTTGCCAAGAGTGTGGAACATGTCATACCAGTAACCATCATCCAGTATGGACATAAAGAGGGGATCTTCGCTCATAGTTCATTCGAATGTGTATAAGGAATATTCTGTACCTATATACATGGAATGGACGCTGCATATAATAATGCAATTTTGTAAATAGGTGTAATACAAGCTTGTTCTTTCGGAGTTTGAATTATTTTTTTTGTATAAATAGGGATACAAAGAAGACATACAGCTTTTCCCACTGTGTTGTCTGTGAGAAAATATTGATACAAATTCCGTGTGCAAGTCTCTTAGGTACATGTGTCTAGTTTTTTGGGGGGGTTCTTTTTTCTTAAATTATTTAATAATAAAAACACTCATATCATTTAGCTCGGCCTTTGCTTTGTGTGAGGATTGATGGAAAGAAACAAGAGCAATTGGAGTCATCGCCACCTCGTTTTGGTGTTATCTCCAAAAAGAGGCAGTCAGAATCTCTTTAGAGCATGGAATGGGGAACCTTTGCAAGGCATAAGGAGCTTGGTTGAGATCCTAAAGGATCCAAAGATCCTTGCAAGAATCGCCGATCCCCATGACAAAGGGCTCGATACACTTACTACGGGTGCAGTAAGAAAAGCATTTGCTACTTGGGCCATGAGTCGTTCCAGCAACACAGTCAGGTTGAGCAAAATTACTAAGCTTCTATCTGATGTATTGAGTAAAATTAGAAGTACTATTAATTTATGAAATATAATTTAATTTTTTTTTTTTTTTTCATTTTTATAGGTAAATAACTAAATGCTATTTGGAATCACATAACGTGGATCAGCGAGGTCTAAATGGGAATGATATAAGTGATTAAAATATATGACTAACAATTGTTAATTAGTCATTTTTCTATTTTGGTAGGATTTTGATAAGGGAAGTCCAGCTCCCAATCAATTTGAAGTATGCAATAAAACAAACATTATCTAAAGTTTGTATTATAACTTTACTTATGTCTTAGACAACAACTGATGATGATCTTTGCTCACGCAACTGGGGTGAGTATTTGCTCCATAGAAATCAATTAATATACATTTTACTCTCTGATTACTGATTTTAGAAGACACAAGTCCTACTATTTGCCGATAAAAAGCAGCTGATGGGATTATTCGTCATTGATAGGAAAATCGTTGTTTTTGTAACCTCCTGGAGGATCTCCAAGGAAGATTTTATGTTTTTAAAAATGCATTCAGAATTATAATGAGTCTTAAAAAAGAACGAGTTTGGAAGGTCCTTAATAATTTTAAACATAATTATCTTCCTGGGATCAGAATTTTTAGTATAATATACTTTAGAAATCTGAATAAACAAAACATCATTTTTTTATTAACAGTATAATAGAATTCAAAGTTACTTATAGTAGTACATCCTATCACATTTGTCATAAACCACAAAACAAAACACATTACTGTTCATGTTTTTCTAGAGATTTTGCGTCATAAAGTCCACAGAGTGTAGTTGAGGCTTCCTTCTAAATTTTACACATCCCTCAACTCATTTACGAAAAGGATAAACGGAGATCTCATAACATTTGTCATCAAAGATTGATCTACTGAGGATTCACGCGGATTGAAAAAGGAAACCAAGCACTTTGTTCCTTTAGGAAAAGAATTGACCCTTTTCAACGATTTGATGAATTCATCAGAATGTAAACTCAATATTATAACGAAGGGAATCTTTTTGTTGAAAGACTTTGTAAGTCCCGGTCTGGACTTATGATACTATTGAATTAACAGCCATTTTAACATCAGTTGCATCATTTTATGGGGAAGAAAGTGCATCATTGTTATGGATGGGGAGGGGATGATGTGTCTATAACTAGCTATTATTGATTAATCCTCTACACCTTAAAGGAAATGATACTATATTATTTACTGAGGAACTAGGTCTTAAAATATTTTAATAGCCGCGTTGATATGTTTAGTACCATTTTTGTTTCTCTCGTGTTTTTTTTTTTATGATGTACAATGAAAGGTTTGATATAAAATTAAAAAGTTGTACCTGGGTACTAATAAAAAAAAATCTTTGGAGAACAGAGAGAGTTTTGAATACTGGAATACTTTTGTCACTTTTGCTTTTTGTGTGAAATATTAATTTAGAATGGTTTTATTACAATTCTGTTCGTTCATGTTCCATAAAATAAGTGTATATCTTATCAATATAATTTGAGTAGACAATAAATTATCAGGTGTCTGATTGAAAAGTATAATTTTTTCTTATGCTCGTATATTACAATCATCCCTCCTTAACACTTTTTTCAAAGTTTTCTATGCCGAGATGTCTACTTGTACTTTTTCTAGGTTCGTAAAAGCTTAAATGTTATATTTTTCTATTGCTATTATTCAACCACATATATAATTTTTTTTTTCCTTATTTATTTTATAAGCATAAGTCAAAGTCAAAGTATTTCTTTTGATTAAGTAGGTGATGTTATGTATTTTCCACATTTTAACAAATGTATGATCATTTTACTTCATTTGATTTAATATAAGGATTTTTTTAATTTTATATATCAAGTATATATATATATATATGTTGTTATATTGAAGTAGATATTTATATAAATATTTGTATTACAAGATTTGTATGAATAGATCTTTTTGAAATTGCCATTATAACACCAACTTTTAATCAGATTATGAAAAAATATTGTTATTCATTATGATTCACACATCCAACATCGAAAGAAGGAATTTTCATTTCAAACTTAGATTTTCTAGTCAGAAACTCTGATCATAAATATCCATTTTCACTTAAAAGAAGACAAATAGTATAAAGTTACGTGTGATAATAATTATATGTTAATGTTGCATTTAATTAAAAAAACATTAATAAAGTTCTTACTTTTTAAAAAAAATTAATTAAGGTTTAGCCAAAAGTTTAAAATAACAGTTTTAAGCTAAAAGTAGGTATTGTAGGCTTAAATATTTTTTAAAAATTCGACAACTACATCGTACTTTTTAGGAATAGAGACAATCTCAATACATCAATTGATAATTATTATCATTAGGGGCATTCAAATTTTCTTCCTGATTTTGAATATTCTTCCCAATAGGTTTTTTCCCCCACTTTAGACCATTTTCCACACTTTTTTATGACTGAAAAATGTAAGAAAAAAAATCAGGGTTGCCCAGGACACGTAGAACTCTGACTAATTTAGTTTCCTTCGTTGATAAAAATGAAACGGAATAAATCATATTTTTTGTATTTCTTTTTGAAAATACGAAGTAATTAACGGATCTTTTCATATTTTTGTAATCACCAAACATCTTTTAACTCAAAAACTTGCAAAATTTATTAAAATAACCTTCTTGAATATCAGTTGCTAGGAGATTTAATGGTCACTCTTTTATTATTTAGTCAACATGAAATAAAAAAATGACATAATAATGCAAAGTAAAAAATGGCAACGTTATTATTAGTATTAAATATTTTTGAAAATCAAATTGAATCAATAATTACAAAGTGAGATATAAATCACTAAAGCCATCTATTGCAAGAATAATAGATTTCTTTTTACCAGACCTAATACATCATTAAGTTTCTAAAATTATTCATAGTATGTTAAAAAAATATAAAAAGGACAAACAAAAGTTTTTGAATAAACAAAGAAAAAAAAATACAAAAAACATCCTGAATAAATTTTAAAAGAAAAATAATATTCTACGCCATTTATTACAAAAAAGTTGATGAGAACTACAAAAATGTCACTATTTATTACATTTGCCGTGAGCAATGTAAATCTTTATAATTTTCTAAATATATTTTTTTAAAAAATGAAAAGAGAGAGAGAGAGATTATGTTTCAAAATATTATGTTTATGAAATTTGATCCAATTAATTATTATCTTTCAATGTTCTATTTGCTAGTATGGATGAGATCAACAAACTGGTATAATTCAAAAATATCAAATTCCTTTCAAATAATAAAACATAACTTTAATTTTATTATATTAATTCATCAATTTTTGCTTTAATTGTATTGCATATATTTAAATTTGAAATAATCCCTCAATCTTTTCAGATAAATTTCCTTCGTTTTCTTATGCACCTAAATTGTAGTTATTTATCTTGATTTTTTTAAAAATAATTTCATAATATCTCCCTCTTAGTACTATTGACAATTTCTTTTCCAGCTTGCCCTGGCGTTTTCATTCCTCCTACGACTACTCTTTTTTTTATATGGGATCTTTCATTGCACCTTAATTAAAAATAAAATATGACCATAATTACATTTTATCAATTGTATCATCAACGGGTATTTTTACTTTATTTCATATTCATCAATCATCTTCATAAACGTTCTATTTTCATTTACAGCTCCTGACTAAGCTTCCTCCCCTATTTTTGGAAGAGTCCAATATTTAAGAAATGGAGTTAACGTGCAATTTCGATTCTTGAAGACATAATTTTCATCTTTTTTTACCTGTCTGGTGCGTCTTAGCCTGCACCGTCGTAGCTTGTGCTATTCTCGCCTGAGCCACATTCTTCCACTTCAGGGATTAACCGGCTCCCACCTCCCCACCTCCTTACTTCATCGTCCATCGAAGACGTATTCATATAGACACACTTTTTCTCTTTCTAATTTTTTGTATTATATTCAACGATATTTTGTGAAGAAAATCATTCTTTAAGGACGAGTCATGTTCATTTATCTCTGTACATCTTACAAATTTCCGTAATGGAAAATAAATCTTATTTCTCCCAAATGCTCAATCTGTCTAAATAAAATTGTATGACATTTGTTTAAAGCTTGTTATCTCGGCCCAAAATTTAAATTATATCAATAGCGAAATGATTTATTTTCATTTGAATACTTTAGAAAAAAGAATTAGTCGTTTAAACTCCCTTATTAATTGATAAATTATCATTTATCAATAATCTTTGTTCTGCCCTCTTCCTTCTAATTTCTGGCCTAGTCAATACATACAATAAACAATATAAACAATTTATAACTTCTTCCAATTTTGTCCTTGCTAAGATTTTTCTTTCTTTCTTCTTGTGCTATTTTATATGCTTAATTTTTTCCCTTCTTATTATTATTACTTTTTTAGATGAAAAATATAAGCAATATACAAGCAACGCCATATTAGGAATTCATATAAAGGAATTCAAAGAACAAAGGGAACTCCAAAACACCCAATAATTAATTAATGAAGGAGAATTAATATGTAATATTCTATGTAGAAATATATTTCAAAACAAATAATGAGGTAGGGGGTGGGAAGACGACTTTAGGAGCCGGTTCCTATTTTGAGGTATTAACAAACAAGCCCTGCGAAGGGTAGCTTCCATCCTCCCCCATCCAGCTCCGCTAGGACGGCGAAGCTACGGTCCCTCTACTTTTTTTTTTCATTGTTTTGATGGCGTCCTCTCCCTGCAGCACTTACAGAAATAAAAGAAACACCAAGGAGAGTCAGGCTGTTTTGGCGGTTTTGGCTGCTTAGGAAGCACCCAGAGGAAGGAAAAAAAGAGGAGTTGAAATTTCATAGGACATTTCCAAGATTATATATACATACGTATATTAATATTTCATTGGAGACAATGATCCACAAAAACATTCATATGTACTTTTATTTAGGAAAATTTTATTATTCTGGAAACCTTCAAATGGGCAAAAATGCTATTACATGGTGTTATTGTCTCGTATATTGTACTTAATATTTTATATTTAGAGATGCTCACGAGACAATTTTTTGTAAGTAGGTTACATGTCAAGCCTTGAATCTTTAGGCTCAAGTCAAGTTTTATATCCCTGATAGGACTACAAGTCAAGTTGCGAGTCTTTAACAAAAAGTTCAGATTGTGTAAAATCCAATTTAAATACTAGGAGTAGTGAAAATGAAATATCGAACTGTTGTAAGCACTGTTTTGATTGCCCAGGAGCTAAACGTTACAACTTGTACAAAGCCTTCAATTTCATGGAAAAAAAATAATGAATTTCTTTTCACTACATCTATTATTTTATTTCCGATAAGAATACAAGTAAAATATCAAATCGTTGTGGGTGATACCATTAGGCAACACCATTTTTGTGCCCAGGGTTTAATAGATAGTTTATTTTTTCTTGCTTATGGATAGAGTGTAACAAATCTTAAAGAAAAATAAATAATTATCTTAATGACCATTGATGGATGGGAAATTACTTAGTTGATTTTAAATAAGAATGTTTTCATTATATAAATCAAGAAGAGAAATAGAATAAGGTTACATACAGGGTTGAAAAATGTATAAATGGACGTTTTTTCATTGATAAAAATAAAGCAGAATAGATCATATTGAAAATACGATGTAATAACGGACCTTTTCATATTTTTGTACTCACAAAGCCTCTTTTTAACTCAAAAACTATCGGATTTTATATATTTCAATGACTTTCTTTGTAGGACATAAAACCAATCGTTCATGAATATTAATAGTCATTGATTTTTTTTTAGTCAACATGAAATAAAAAAATGATATTGTAATGTAAAGTTAAAAAATGACATCCTTATATTTAAATTATTGATGATAAATATTTTTAAGAACCCATTGAATCAATAATTAAGACATTTATTTATGTTTACTTGACCAAATTCATCTCTTCCTTTCAATGTTTTATTTGCCTGTATAGAAGGAAATCAATTAGTTGCTGAAAGTGTCCCTCAATTCAAAAATGTCAAATTCCCTTCGAATATTACAAGAGTACAATAATTCTATTACATTAATTCATTATTTTTAATTTGATTGAAATTTGAACTAATCGTTGGACCTTTGATGTAACATTTCCTACGTTTCACAATAATTGAAAATAATATATGACCATAATTCTATTTTATAAATAAAGCAATTTTGTCATCAACGGGTATTTTGTCTTTATTTTATATTCATGAATCATCTCATCAACGTATTTTCCTTTACAACTTCTGACTCAGCTTCGTCCCCTACTTTTTAAGAAAAGGAGTTAACGTGCGTCTTAGCCTGCACCGTGGTAGCTTGTGCTATTCTCGCCTGAGCCACATTCTTCCACTTCAGGGATTAACCGGCTCACACCTCCCCCCCTCCTTACTTCATCGTCCATCGAAGACGTATATAGACACACTTTTTCTCTTTCTAATTTCTTGTATTATATTCAACGATATTCTGTGAAGAGAATTATTTTATTTATCATTGACGATTAATTATCATTTATCTCTACAGCATACAAATTTACTTCATGGAAAATAGATTTTATTCCTTTTAAATGCTCAATCTGTGTAAATAAATTTACATGCATCGTTTCTATGTCCTATGTATTCAGAATTGTCAGAATTGTAACTCCGAATGAAAATTATTGAAATTATTGCTGAAGACATTGTTGCCCAATTAAAACAGAGAGCAAAGGCAGAGCTAAATGACATATAATTTTAAATATATCTACTCCTGGACCTTCAGAGTGTAACAAGTCGAGCTTTTTTGTTCACTCGCAATCTCGACTGACAAAAGGGGAAAAGAAAAATTTAGAAAAACATATGGTAGCTACCCTTCTCTATTTTTCTTGTTGCCAACTTGTTAATATATATTGTAGTATATTCAAATTCAAAAAAAGGGCGCGCAATCCTTGATTCAATATATTTTTTTATGCATCAAAATCAGAAATAATATTAATACCCATTTTGAGTTCATATTACGTAGGATCAGCTGCTTTAAATCAAAAGAGTCAAATGATGAAAATAATCAACTGAAGCTGGGAGAATAAAGTATAGTGTTTTTGTTTATCCCAAAAAGCTCGTCGTGGTAAACTGTCAATTTGAAAATACAAACTTGGGCGTAAGATGACGTCATACAAACACTCTTTCACCCATCCCTTCAACTCAGAATAATATTGAAAACAAGGTTTTAGAGAGATGCCATTGAACCAAAAGTTGTAGATATTACTCTAATAGAATAAGATTTTTTTTCAATTTTTAAAATCGGTTCATAAGTTTTGAATTTATGGCAACTTTTGCTAAATTTTCAAAATTTGTCCAACTCTAATATTCGAGTTCCAAAAAGTTTATGAAATCAAAAATCATAGAGCAATAATTGTTGAGTTCAGATCTGCTTTTAATTTAAAAATCAATTCGTTAGTAATTGCGATGGTGTTTTTTTCATGCTTTACAACCAGTGGTTGTTAATTTATTAATAAGAACAGTAAGAAAGGAAAAAAATTATTAGATATTTAAGTCAAAAGTAATGGAAACAAAAGTTTCCCTAATATAGACAATCCTAATGAGCAACACTTATAATTAATTATAAGCTATACTTGTAAATCGTTCTTTGGTGAAACTTTGCACCTATCAATCAAGTTCATTTCAACTTGTACTCCTACTCCTATTTCTGGGAGATCATAATTTCGTGAATCCTCCAATTCTTCGTCTGAAGATAATTCAGTAGGAGCTTTTTTTGTAATGTATATAATGTGACCTTTCATTGCTTTTGATGATGCCCAGATGATGTGAATATATACATATAACAATAATTAATTAATTTGGATTCGTTCTTAGTTCGAACAGAGCTTCTAGAAACCCGTCTCATAATTTATTGACTTATTTATTTACTTTTTTACTTATGAGTCATAACAATAATTATGTGTGTGGTACACATTTGCCGTATCTGAGACTAAATAATTAATATAATAAGTCTAAAATAGTTAATGGAGATATTTCTGGAGGATGGGAAACTGGAAAGGGGTGTCCTATCAACTGAGCTACTTAAGGAAGAATAAAACAAAACGATACGATACAAGAAAGGCTCATGCAACGTGTGACGAGAAGGTGAAGGTCGATTCCGTTCAGAAAGAGGAGAATGGAGCTCACGTCAATATTGGAGAACTTACTGGAGTAGTCAAGGAGTGAGGAGCAAGTGGAGGGAGGAGTCATTTACTCAGCCAAAAGATTAAAGTGATTTCCCTGTCTGAGATGTTGGTGAAAATAAAGGCAAATATTAAGTCATCGACTCCCACAAGTTATAACGTCAAGTGGAGTGTTGAACTGAGGCTACAGCATTGGAGTCACCCATGAAATCGCTTTATTTTGCCAAGAGTGTGGATCATGTCAGACTATGGACCATGATCCAGTGTTAACAGAACTGAAGCATCCAAGTTCATTCGAATGTGTATATGGTTTAGTTGTAGGAATATTCTGTAGCTACATACATGGAATGGACGCTGTAATTAATTATGTCATTGTGGGGCTAACATAAATAAATGTAAAAATTAGAAAAGGAGATGAACAGGAAAGTTTAAGTGATGAACCCTCGTTACTGGAGGTTGATGTCTCCATGCAAGATCATCATATTCTGTCTCTCCATTACACTCTTCCATTCTTCAAAACGAATTTATCTTGATATCTATTCTTCAAATGTAGGTTTTTCTGGATAAATCATCCGTTCATGTGAGGTAAAATTTTCAATTCATTATAAATAAGTACTTTAACATGGGTTTAAATATAGTTTCAGGAATTATATTAACCTTGGCCCCTATGGATTGACGCATCATCTTTCGAATAGATTCAAATCCATTACTGTGAATGCAAGTATCTCCTTCCACCAGTTTATAGTCAAAATATTCCATCCAATTGTGTATCCATCTATGCTGCATTGCTAATGTCATTTTTACTCCAGATTCAACATTTTACAGTTTGTTTTGTTGTGGAATTTACCCATCATTTAAGAAGTCAATCGATGGGGTTCATATAAGAAAGTTGAGGCTACTTCCTTATATCAATTCATTTTACAACAGATTTAAAGCATCTTAATAACTTGAAATTTCACACTTCAATTTTGTAATATTGTGCATATCTTGTATATAGAAACATTTATTCCAAATTGGATTGAAATCTGAGGTGAAAGGTGTCAAAACTTAATTTATAATAGTTAGTTGCATTAAGAATTTAAGGAGATGTATAATAAACATCTGTAAAAGTCTCTTTGTTTCGAACATCAACTTTATATTACAATTGTATAATAGGATGCCGATTTAAAGAAAAATCAATGATTTATGTTGACTTTTCTTTGAGATATATTGGACAATGATCCCTTTTGAGGTGTGAAAGTAACTTTTTGGAAGAGTCATCTTTTGTAATGGATGTATAATGTGACTTTTTCATTGTTTTTGACGTAACTTATGTAATTGGAATTATTATTTTTTGCTTTTAATTAATAGAATATATATGATTCGTTCTTAGTTCGAACAGGGCTTCAAGGAACCCGTCTCATAACTTATTGACTTATTTATTTTTGAATTATGAGTCATAACAATAATTATGTGACACATTGTTATTACTTCATAGATTCAAAATATCTTCATTAATTAATGTAGATTTAAATTATCATTTAAGGATCAAGATATGAGAGCTATCCTAGAACGACCATCCTAATGAAGATGTCCTTGAGCTGCTGCTGCTGGAGAACCTCTTCAAAGGGATTCCTCTTTTCCTTGGACCAAGGACCAACTTCAAGATCCAAGACGACTCAAAGAGGGGCGAATGGAAAAGGAGCTTCTCAAAGCATTCTCCTTGAATAAGTTTGAGTCTTACGAATTCAAAGGGACTTCTATTTAACCCGAGTCAAGACCCTCTTTGGCCTCCTAAGGAAAGGTCCCAAGGTCGACTTCGTGAAAGTAGCATTTGTTATGGGCCTACATTCACATGCAAGTGCTCAAATTCAGGTGGCACCAAAAGCGTTTGGCATAGCCAGAGGGCTTCATACGAATCTTCGTCCAAAGCTAAAAAAAGAAGGGCTTTGAGTGGAGAAAAACCCTCAATGAATTGGGAAATAATAATTGAATGGTTTTAACTGTGGCAATAGCAAAGGGGTGTTGTCAGCAAGTGAACCACGGAAGGCAATCCTTTGATGAATAAAACAAAACGATCCAGTTAAAGGCTTATGCAACGTGCGGCGAGAAAGTGAATCTCGTTTGTGGTGTGAAGCAGCTCGACTGCATACGAAGCTGTCTTGGTGGGGTTGAGACAGATGAGGATGGAGCTCGCATCAATATTGCATTCTTATGTTTTGTTCTTAAATCAATGGATTTGCTGAGTATTTATCTTAAAACTTGATTAAGTCTTAAAGTCTTTGGACATCCGAAATCCGTAAGCCATTTTGAAAACTCATTTTTGTGCATGAGGATCTGCTGTCAAGTATTCATCAAATGTTGGTCTTCCCGGATAAAGCATCTGTAAATATGAGTTAAAACTTTATTTTCATCATAAATAAGTTGGCTAACTTCAATTTAAATATAGTTTCATGGATTATATTAAACTTCAAGAAATATTTGCTTATTCAATATATTATCCATTCTCGATATATGATGATACAGGCCATGAGATACTTAAATTAGATGACTATTCTCATTATTATGAGTCGTTACTCAGGCACATCAAGGTAAGAGAAAGTGTTGTTAAATAAGTATTAGTGTTTTTCATACTTCTATTGCATCATTGAATTAGATTTCTACTTATATCAATTACTATGGATCTCAAGCATCTCCAGGCCTCTCTGAACGAGTATCAATGCTTCATTGTGAAAAAATGAAAAACAATTAGCCTTTATATCAACGGGGGTTATAAAATGAAGCTGCTGTTACTTCCTTATATCAATTTGTGTTAAAATGGATTCCAAGTATCTCTGGGTCACTTGAATATAATCAAGTGTCTCTGTTGGAAGAGCACTCTCCTTGATATAACTTACAATCCAACCATTCCTTTTCTGTGAGTATTTTATTCATGTTTCTATACCTTTGGGATTATAATTCGCATTTTGTTATTTTAGATATTATTTTGTTGTAAAAAGCCTGAATCATCGTTGAAGAAATTATTGAGATCTACATAAGGAGGCACCTACTCATCGTAATTTCATGTTATTATGACTGTTAAGCATCTCCAGGTCTAAGCTTGTATATGAAGATAATCAAGCACCTCTATTTGAAGATAATTCCCCTCGTTGTAATTTACAATCCAATTTCTGTTTCTGTGTCAGTCAATGTTTTCTTTTATATTATAGATAACTTTTCATTATTTAAGAGTGTATTTCGTCATTGTTAGAAGGCTGAATCATCAATGGAGAAGAAATTTAGCATTACCTTCGGGTCATGGATGGAGGTTCCTCTCTTGTGAAACAATATGTTTATGGAGCTTGAACATTTCTATTTCCATTTGTTCTCGTAGAGTAAATCATTGAGATAACTTTTGCTGTAATGGAGTCGGCTTTAGAGTGTCTTCAAGATAGAGGTTTAAGTGCTACCATCATTATATTTTTCACTTTCGGTCTTAGGGGATTGGCTGCGTCACATTTGCAAAAGAAGTGGAAGGACATCTCCTCAAAAGCTCTACAAAAAGAGCATTTTCTATCTGTTAATATTAGATTTATTAGTAAAAAGACTGATTGCTGAATTTTCATTCTATTTTTTACCATCCTCTGATCTAGAGCTCTATAAAATGGAGCAAAAGGAAGAAGCAATGCATTTTTTCCAGTCTCTTCGTTATTAGTTTTGAAGCTTATAAGAATGTTTGTGAATAAAGTTCTGTGTCCAGCTTATAGATTTACTCATTTGAAGAAATTCATTTAGGGAGTTTGAGATTACTAAGCAATGTGGACTTACATGAAGAGACCATGTTCTCCAATATAAGGATTCACCATTAATGTTCGAAAAGAGTTCCGATGGGCCCATTGCGATTCTCATTTCAAACAAGTATCTTGTAACTTTATAGAAATTGTATTTTAGGGTTTTTGCCCAAAAGTCTTCGCTTAACCTAAGACGTTTTAGCCATGACAAGTTTAATGATTTCCACAGGACCTCCGTGTTTGTCAATTAGATACCCCAGTTTTTGACGGATGTGTGGAGTTGCACTTCTGAAATGTAAGGTTTTTGTGTATTTCATCTGAATACTAGCCTCAGCAGATCACTTTAACCTCGTATTGAAGGTGAGAATGGGATGAATCTAAATAAGTGAATAGTTTTAGGAGGTATATTTGTACTCCAAACTCCAATCTTATCAAGTAGATGAGACGACTATGGATTTGGTGACATTCAATGAGAGGCCAGATCGATCTTTGAACGTCTTTAGGCTTGCTAAGATCTGATTATTTGCCCGATGAGGAATTTCCCGTCATGAACACCTCTCTTGATGTAATGTTTTGATTCAGGACCTGGAATATGAATGCTAGCCTCATCGTGGAAACGATCATATCTATCAATTGTTTCGGAATTCTGTTTCGAAGTAGTTGCTCAATTATGAATTCATGAGACAAGGAATCAAAAACTCTTTTAAAGACAATCAGCAAGGTGACAGACACATAATTCAAACTCATTGTATTTGATATTGTATTTTGAATACATCTTGGGATATCCTCCGCGAGACCTAAAATCATGCCATCTCATCACTATGATTTTCTATGGCACTTAGTCTAACATGACTCTTTCGTATTTTCTACTAGCTATGGAAAAGTGTATATTGTATATTGTTTATATTAATTTACAATATGAAGTGTTTTTTTCATCATTTTCTCTATTCATCTTAATGTATCCCAGTACCTATTGTATACTTTATCTTTTTTAAATGCAAACAAAAAACTACAACAACGATAACATACCTTAATGTAGATATATGCAGTCATATAGTTCACTTCGAACCGAAGGCGAGCCGGCAGTCACGTTTTAATACGACATAAGTGCAACTTCAGTCCAAGATACAACTGAGTTTAAGGCGTTCATAATATTAGGACATATTTAAATTGGATTCTAAGATCCCTTCATTCTGAATATTCAAAAAAAATAAAAAACCATAATAACCAAATGCTTTTAATTTTAGATTTTTCATCATTTATATGATAATATGAACGCTAGATTTGCAAATCCTTCAACATTGAAGTGGCGAATAGATTTAGGTAATTTTTTTGAATGTGCTAAGCATTTTTTGAATGATGAAATTAATAAAAAACCATGCATATTGGCACTTTTCATTTGTATGATAATATGAACCCTAGATGTTGCTAGGTGTCATACCAATTTGAAGTTTGCAAATCCTTCAAATTGAAGTGGCGAATAGATTCAGGTAATTTTTTTGAATGTGCTAAGCATTTTTTGAATGTTGAAATTAATAAAAAACCATGCATATTGGCACTTTTCATTTGTATGATAATATGAACCCTAGATGTTGCTAGGTGTCATACCAATTTGAAATTTGCAAATCCTTCAAATTGAAGTGGCGAATAGATTCAGGTAATTTTTTTGAATGTGCTAAGCATTTTTTGAATGTTGAAATTAATAAAAAACCATGCATATTGGCACTTTTCATTTTGATGATAATATGAACCCTAGATGTTGCTAGGTGTCATACCAATTTCAAGTTTGCAAATCCTTCAAATTGAAGTGGCGAATAGATTCAGGTAATTTTTTTGAATGTGCTAAGCATTTTTTGAATGTTGAAATTAATAAAAAACCATGCATATTGGCACTTTTCATTTGTATGATAATATGAACCCTAGATGTTGCTAGGTGTCATACCAATTTCAAGTTTACAAATCCTTCAAATTGAAGTGGCGAATAGATTCAGGTAATTTTTTTGAATGTGCTAAGCATTTTTCGAATGTTGAAATTAATAAAAAACCATGCATATTGGCACTTTTCATTTGTATGATAATATGAACCCTAGATGTTGCTAGGTGTCATACCAATTTGGAATTTGCAAATCCTTCAAATTGAAGTGGCGAATAGATTCAGGTAATTTTTTTGAATGTGCTAAGCATTTTTTGAATGTTGAAATTAATAAAAAACCATGCATATTGGCACTTTTCATTTGTATGATAATATGAACCCTAGATGTTGCTAGGTGTCATACGAATTTGGAATTTGCAAATCCTTCACATTGAAGTGGCGAATAGATTCAGGTAATTTTTTTGAATGTGCAATGCATTTTTTGAATGTTGAAATTAATAAAAAACCATGCATATTGGCACTTTTCATTTGTATGATAATATGAACCCTAGATGTTGCTAGGTGTCATACCAATTTGGAATTTGCAAATCCTTCAAATTGAAGTGGCGAATTGATTCAGGTAATTTTTTTGAATGTGCTAAGCATTTTTTGAATGTTGAAATTAATAAAAAACCATGCATATTGGCACTTTTATTTTTGATGATAATATGAACCCTAGATGTTGCTAGGTGTCATACCAATTTGGAATTTGCAAATCCTTCAAATTGAAGTGGCGAATAGATTCAAGTAATTTTTTTGAATGTGCTAAGCATTTTTTGAATGTTGAAATTAATAAAAAACCATGCATATTGGCACTTTTCATTTGTATGATAATATGAACCCTAGATGTTGCTAGGTGTCATACCAATTTGGAATTTGCAAATCCTTCAAATTGAAGTGGCGAATAGATTCAAGTAATTTTTTTGAATGTGCTAAGCATTTTTTGAATGTTGAAATTAATAAAAAACCATGCATATTGGCACTTTTCATTTGTATGATAATATGAACCCTAGATGTTGCTAGGAGTCATACGAATTTGGAATTTGCAAATCCTTCAAATTGAAGTGGCGAATAGATTCAGGTAATTTTTTTGAATGTGCTATGCATTTTTTGAATGTTGAAATTAATAAAAAACCATGCATATTGGCACTTTTCATTTGTATGATAATATGAACCCTAGATGTTGCTAGGTGTCATACCAATTTGGAATTTGCAAATCCTTCAAATTGAAGTGGCGAATAGATTCAGGTAACTTTTTTTGAATGTGCTATGCATTTTTTGAATGTTGAAATTAATAAAAAACCATGCATATAGGCACTTTTCATTTGTATGATAATATGAACCCTAGATGTTGCTAGGTGTCATACCAATTTGGAATTTGCAAATCCTTCAAATTGAAGTGGCGAATAGATTCAGGTAATTTTTTTGAATGTGCTATGCATTTTTTGAATGTTGAAATTAATAAAAAACCATTCATATTGGCACTTTTCATTTGTATGATAATATGAACCCTAGATGTTGCTAGGTGTCATACCTATTTGGAATTTGCAAATCCTTCAAATTGAAGTGGCGAATAGATTCAGGTAATTTTTTTGAATGTGCTAAGCATTTTTTGAATGTTGAAATTAATAAAAAACCATGAATATTGGCACTTTTCATTTTGATGATAATATGAACCCTAGATGTTGCTAGGTGTCATACCAATTTGAAATTTGCAAATCCTTCAAATTGAAGTGGCGAATAGATTCAGGTAATTTTTTTGAATGTGCTAAGCATTTCTTGAATGTTGAAATTAATAAAAAACCATGCATATTGGCACTTTTCATTTTGATGATAATATGAACCCTAGATGTTGCTAGGTGTCATACCAATTTGGAATTTGCAAATCCTTCAAATTGAAGTGGCGAATAGATTCAGGTAATTTTTTTGAATGTGCTAAGCATTTTTTGAATGTTGAAATTAATAAAAAACCATGCATATTGGCACTTTTCATTTTGATGATAATATGAACCCTAGATGTTGCTAGGTGTCATACCAATTTCAAGTTTGCAAATCCTTCAAATTGAAGTGGCGAATAGATTCAGGTAATTTTTTGGAATGTGCTAAGCATTTTTTGAATGTTGAAATTAATAAAAAACCATGCATATTGGCACTTTTATTTTTGATGATAATATGAACCCTAGATGTTGCTAGGTGTCATACCAATTTGGAGTTTGCAAATCCTTCAAATTGAAGTGGCGAATAGATTCAGGTAATTTTTTTGAATGTGCTAAGCATTTTTTGAATGTTGAAATTAATAAAAAACCATGCATATTGGCACTTTTCATTTGTATGATAATATGAACCCTAGATGTTGCTAGGTGTCATACCAATTTGGAATTTGCAAATCCTTCAAATTGAAGTGGCGAATAGATTCAGGTAATTTTTTTGAATGTGCTAAGCATTTTTTGAATGTTGAAATTAATAAAAAACCATGCATATTGGCACTTTTCATTTGTATGATAATATGAACCCTAGATGTTGCTAGGTGTCATACGAATTTGGAATTTGCAAATCCTTCAAATTGAAGTGGCGAATAGATTCAGGTAATTTTTTTGAATGTGCTATGCATTTTTTGAATGTTGAAATTAATAAAAAACCATGCATATTGGCACTTTTCATTTGTATGATAATAAGAACCCTAGATGTTGCTAGGTGTCATACCAATTTGGAATTTGCAAATCCTTCAAATTGAAGTGGCGAATTGATTCAAGTAATTTTTTTGAATGTGCTACGCATTTTTTGAATGTTGAAATTAATAAAAAACCATGCATATTGGCACTTTTCATTTTGATGATAATATGAACCCTAGATGTTGCTAGGTGTCATACCAATTTGGAATTTGCAAATCCTTCAAATTGAAGTGGCGAATAGATTCAGGTAATTTTTTTGAATGTGCTATGCATTTTTTGAATGTTGAAATTAATAAAAAACCATGCATATTGGCACTTTTCATTTGTATGATAATATGAACCCTAGATGTTGCTAGGTGTCATACCAATTTGGAATTTGCAAATCCTTCAAATTGAAGTGGCGAATTGATTCAGGTAATTTTTTTGAATGTGCTAAGCATTTTTTGAATGTTGAAATTAATAAAAAACCATGCATATTGGCACTTTTCATTTGTATGATAATATGAACCCTAGATGTTGCTAGGTGTCATACCAATTTGAAGTTTGCAAATCCTTCAAATTGAAGTGGCGAATAGATTCAGGTAATTTTTTTGAATGTGCTAAGCATTTTTTGAATGTTGAAATTAATAAAAAACCATGCATATTGGCACTTTTCATTTTGATGATAATATGAACCCTAGATGTTGCTAGGTGTCATACCAAATTGAAATTTACAAATCCATCTTATTGAAGTGGCGAATAGATTCAGGTAATTTTTTTGAATGTGCTAAGTATTTTTTGAATGTTGAATTTAATAAAAGACCATGCATATTGGCACTTTTCATTCGTATGATAATATGAACCCTAGATGTTGCTAGGTGTCATACCAATTTGGAATTTGCAAATCCTTCAAATTGAAGTGGCGAATAGATTCAGGTAACTTTTTTTGAATGTGCTATGCATTTTTTGAATGTTGAATTTAATAAAAGACCATGCATATTGGCACTTTTCATTCGTATGATAATATGAACCCTAGATGTTGCTAGGTGTCATACCAATTTGGAATTTGTAAATCCTTCAAATTGAAGTGGCGAATAGATTCAGGTAATTTTTTTGAATTTGCTAAGGATTTTTTGAATGTTGAATTTAATAAAAAACCATGCATATTGGCACTTTTCATTTGTATGATAATATGAACCCTAGATGTTGCTAGGTGTCATACCAATTTGGAATTTGCAAATCCTTCAAATTGAAGTGGCGAATAGATTCAGGTAATTTTTTGGAATGTGCTAAGCATTTTTTGAATGTTGAAATTAATAAAAAACCATGCATATTGGCACTTTTCATTTGTATGATAATATGAACCCTAGATGTTGCTAGGTGTCATACCAATTTGAAGTTTGCAAATCCTTCAAATTGAAGTGGCGAATAGATTCAGGTAATTTTTTTGAATGTGCTAAGCATTTTTTGAATGTTGAAATTAATAAAAAACCATGCATATTGGCACTTTTCATTTGTATGATAATATGAACCCTAGATGTTGCTAGGTGTCATACCAATTTGAAGTTTGCAAATCCTTCAAATTGAAGTGGCGAATAGATTCAGGTAATTTTTTTGAATGTGCTAAGCATTTTTTGAATGTTGAAATTAATAAAAAACCATGCATATTGGCACTTTTATTTTTGATGATAATATGAACCCTAGATGTTGCTAGGTGTCATACCAATTTGGAATTTGCAAATCCTTCAAATTGAAGTGGCGAATAGATTCAGGTAATTTTTTTGAATGTGCTAAGCATTTTTTGAATGTTGAAATTAATAAAAAACCATGCATATGGGCACTTTTCATTTGTATGATAATATGAACCCTAGATGTTGCTAGGTGTCATACCAATTTGGAATTTGCAAATCCTTCAAATTGAAGTGGCGAATAGATTCAGGTAATTTTTTGGAATGTGCTAAGCATTTTTTGAATGTTGAAATTAATAAAAAACCATGCATATTGGCACTTTTCATTTGTATGATAATATGAACCCTAGATGTTGCTAGGTGTCATACCAATTTGAAGTTTGCAAATCCTTCAAATTGAAGTGGCGAATAGATTCAGGTAATTTTTTTGAATGTGCTAAGCATTTTTTGAATGTTGAAATTAATAAAAAACCATGCATATTGGCACTTTTCATTTTGATGATAATATGAACCCTAGATGTTGCTAGGTGTCATACCAATTTGGAATTTGCAAATCCTTCAAATTGAAGTGGCGAATAGATTCAGGTAATTTTTTTGAATGTGCTAAGCATTTTTTGAATGTTGAAATTAATAAAAAACCATGCATATTGGCACTTTTCATTTTGATGATAATATGAACCCTAGATGTTGCTAGGTGTCATACGAATTTGGAATTTGCAAATCCTTCAAATTGAAGTGGCGAATAGATTCAGGTAATTTTTTTGAATGTGCTATGCATTTTTTGAATGTTGAAATTAATAAAAAACCATGCATATGGGCACTTTTCATTTGTATGATAATATGAACCCTAGATGTTGCTAGGTGTCATACCAATTTGGAATTTGCAAATCCTTCAAATTGAAGTGGCGAATAGATTCAAGTAATTTTTTTGAATGTGCTAAGCATTTTTTGAATGTTGAAATTAATAAAAAACCATGCATATTGGCACTTTTCATTTGTATGATAATATGAACCCTAGATGTCGCTAGGTGTCATACCAATTTGAAGTTTGCAAATCCTTCAAATTGAAGTGGCGAATAGATTCAGGTAATTTTTTTGAATGTGCTAAGCATTTTTTGAATGTTGAAATTAATAAAAAACCATGCATATTGGCACTTTTCATTTGTATGATAATATGAACCCTAGATGTTGCTAGGTGTCATACCAATTTGGAATTTGCAAATCCTTCAAATTGAAGTGGCGAATAGATTCAGGTAATTTTTTTGAATGTGCTAAGCATTTTTTGAATGTTGAAATTAATAAAAAATCATGCATATTGGCACTTTTCATTTGTATGATAATATGAACCCTAGATGTTGCTAGGTGTCACACCAATTTGGAATTTGCAAATCCTTCAAATTGAAGTGGCGAATAGATTCAGGTAACTTTTTTGAATGTGCTAAGCATTTTTTGAATGTTGAAATTAATAAAAAACCATGCATATTGGCACTTTTCATTTGTATAGATAATATGAACCCTAGATGTTGCTAGGTGTCATACCAATTTGGAATTTGCAAATCCTTCAAATTGAAGTGGTGAATAGATTCAGGTAATTTTTTTTGAATGTGCTATGCATTTTTTGAATGTTGAAATTAATAAAAAACCATGCATATAGGCACTTTTCATTTGTATGATAATATGAACCCTAGATGTTGCTAGGTGTCATACCAATTTGGAATTTGCAAATCCTTCAAATTGAAGTGGCGAATAGATTCAGGTAATTTTTTTGAATGTGCTATGCATTTTTTGAATGTTGAAATTAATAAAAAACCATTCATATTGGCACTTTTCATTTGTATGATAATATGAACCCTAGATGTTGCTAGGTGTCATACCTATTTGGAATTTGCAAATCCTTCAAATTGAAGTGGCGAATAGATTCAGGTAATTTTTTTGAATGTGCTAAGCATTTTTTGAATGTTGAAATTAATAAAAAACCATGCATATTGGCACTTTTCATTTGTATGATAATATGAACCCTAGATGTTGCTAGGTGTCATACCAATTTGGAATTTGCAAATCCTTCAAATTGAAGTGGCGAATAGATTCAGGTAATTTTTTTGAATGTGCTAATCATTTTTTGAATGTTGAAATTAATAAAAAACCATGCATATGGGCACTTTTCATTTGTATGATAATATGAACCCTAGATGTTGCTAGGTGTCATACCAATTTGGAATTTGCAAATCCTTCAAATTGAAGTGGCGAATAGATTCAAGTAATTTTTTTGAATGTGCTAAGCATTTTTTGAATGTTGAAATTAATAAAAAACCATGCATATTGGCACTTTTCATTTGTATGATAATATGAACCCTAGATGTTGCTAGGTGTCATACCAATTTGAAGTTTGCAAATCCTTCAAATTGAAGTGGCGAATAGATTCAGGTAATTTTTTTGAATGTGCTAAGCATTTTTTGAATGTTGAAATTAATAAAAAACCATGCATATTGGCACTTTTCATTTGTATGATAATATGAACCCTAGATGTTGCTAGGTGTCATACCAATTTGAAGTTTGCAAATCCTTCAAATTGAAGTGGCGAATAGATTCAGGTAATTTTTTTGAATGTGCTAAGCATTTTTTGAATGTTGAAATTAATAAAAAACCATGCATATTGGCACTTTTATTTTTGATGATAATATGAACCCTAGATGTTGCTAGGTGTCATACCAATTTGGAATTTGCAAATCCTTCAAATTGAAGTGGCGAATAGATTCAGGTAATTTTTTTGAATGTGCTAAGCATTTTTTGAATGTTGAAATTAATAAAAAACCATGCATATGGGCACTTTTCATTTGTATGATAATATGAACCCTAGATGTTGCTAGGTGTCATACCAATTTGGAATTTGCAAATCCTTCAAATTGAAGTGGCGAATAGATTCAAGTAATTTTTTTGAATGTGCTAAGCATTTTTTGAATGTTGAAATTAATAAAAAACCATGCATATTGGCACTTTTCATTTGTATGATAATATGAACCCTAGATGTTGCTAGGTGTCATACCAATTTGAAGTTTGCAAATCCTTCAAATTGAAGTGGCGAATAGATTCAGGTAATTTTTTTGAATGTGCTAAGCATTTTTTGAATGTTGAAATTAATAAAAAACCATGCATATTGGCACTTTTCATTTGTATGATAATATGAACCCTAGATGTTGCTAGGTGTCATACCAATTTGGAATTTGCAAATCCTTCAAATTGAAGTGGCGAATAGATTCAGGTAATTTTTTTGAATGTGCTAAGCATTTTTTGAATGTTGAAATTAATAAAAAACCATGCATATTGGCACTTTTCATTTGTATGATAATATGAACCCTAGATGTTGCTAGGTGTCACACCAATTTGGAATTTGCAAATCCTTCAAATTGAAGTGGCGAATAGATTCAGGTAACTTTTTTGAATGTGCTAAGCATTTTTTGAATGTTGAAATTAATAAAAAACCATGCATATTGGCACTTTTCATTTGTATAGATAATATGAACCCTAGATGTTGCTAGGTGTCATACCAATTTGGAATTTGCAAATCCTTCAAATTGAAGTGGTGAATAGATTCAGGTAATTTTTTTTGAATGTGCTATGCATTTTTTGAATGTTGAAATTAATAAAAAACCATGCATATAGGCACTTTTCATTTGTATGATAATATGAACCCTAGATGTTGCTAGGTGTCATACCAATTTGGAATTTGCAAATCCTTCAAATTGAAGTGGCGAATAGATTCAGGTAATTTTTTTGAATGTGCTATGCATTTTTTGAATGTTGAAATTAATAAAAAACCATTCATATTGGCACTTTTCATTTGTATGATAATATGAACCCTAGATGTTGCTAGGTGTCATACCTATTTGGAATTTGCAAATCCTTCAAATTGAAGTGGCGAATAGATTCAGGTAATTTTTTTGAATGTGCTAAGCATTTTTTGAATGTTGAAATTAATAAAAAACCATGCATATTGGCACTTTTCATTTGTATGATAATATGAACCCTAGATGTTGCTAGGTGTCATACCAATTTGAAATTTGCAAATCCTTCAAATTGAAGTGGCGAATAGATTCAGGTAATTTTTTTGAATGTGCTAAGCATTTTTTGAATGTTGAAATTAATAAAAAACCATGCATATCGGCACTTTTCATTTTGATGATAATATGAACCCTAGATGTTGCTAGGTGTCATACCAATTTGGAATTTGCAAATCCTTCTAATTGAAGTGGCGAATAGATTCAGGTAATTTTTTTGAATGTGCTAACCATTTTTTGAATGTTGAAATTAATAAAAAACCATGCATATTGGCACTTTTCATTTTGATGATAATATGAACCCTAGATGTTGCTAGGTGTCATACCAATTTGAAATTTGCAAATCCTTCAAATTGAAGTGGCGAATAGATTCAGGTAATTTTTTTGAATGTGCTAAGCATTTTTTGAATGTTGAAATTAATAAAAAACCATGCATATTGGCACTTTTCATTTTGATGATAATATGAACCCTAGATGTTGCTAGGTGTCATACCAATTTCAAGTTTGCAAATCCTTCAAATTGAAGTGGCGAATAGATTCAGGTAATTGTTTTGAATGTGCTAAGCATTTTTTGAATGTTGAAATTAATAAAAAACCATGCATATTGGCACTTTTCATTTGTATGATAATATGAACCCTAGATGTTGCTAGGTGTCATACCAATTTCAAGTTTACAAATCCTTCAAATTGAAGTGGCGAATAGATTCAGGTAATTTTTTTGAATGTGCTAAGCATTTTTTGAATGTTGAAATTAATAAAAAACCATGCATATTGGCACTTTTCATTTGTATGATAATATGAACCCTAGATGTTGCTAGGTGTCATACCAATTTGGAATTTGCAAATCCTTCAAATTGAAGTGGCGAATAGATTCAAGTAATTTTTTTGAATGTGCTAAGCATTTTTTGAATGTTGAAATTAATAAAAAACCATGCATATTGGCACTTTTCATTTGTATGATAATATGAACCCTAGATGTTGCTAGGAGTCATACGAATTTGGAATTTGCAAATCCTTCAAATTGAAGTGGCGAATAGATTCAGGTAATTTTTTTGAATGTGCTAAGCATTTTTTGAATGTTGAAATTAATAAAAAACCATGCATATTGGCACTTTTCATTTTGATGATAATATGAACCCTAGATGTTGCTAGGTGTCATACCAAATTGAAATTTACAAATCCATCTTATTGAAGTGGCGAATAGATTCAGGTAATTTTTTTGAATGTGCTAAGTATTTTTTGAATGTTGAATTTAATAAAAGACCATGCATATTGGCACTTTTCATTCGTATGATAATATGAACCCTAGATGTTGCTAGGTGTCATACCAATTTGGAATTTGCAAATCCTTCAAATTGAAGTGGCGAATAGATTCAGGTAACTTTTTTTGAATGTGCTATGCATTTTTTGAATGTTGAATTTAATAAAAGACCATGCATATTGGCACTTTTCATTCGTATGATAATATGAACCCTAGATGTTGCTAGGTGTCATACCAATTTGGAATTTGTAAATCCTTCAAATTGAAGTGGCGAATAGATTCAGGTAATTTTTTTGAATTTGCTAAGGATTTTTTGAATGTTGAATTTAATAAAAAACCATGCATATTGGCACTTTTCATTTGTATGATAATATGAACCCTAGATGTTGCTAGGTGTCATACCAATTTGGAATTTGCAAATCCTTCAAATTGAAGTGGCGAATAGATTCAGGTAATTTTTTGGAATGTGCTAAGCATTTTTTGAATGTTGAAATTAATAAAAAACCATGCATATTGGCACTTTTCATTTTGATGATAATATGAACCCTAGATGTTGCTAGGTGTCATACCAATTTGGAATTTGCAAATCCTTCAAATTGAAGTGGCGAATAGATTCAGGTAATTTTTTTGAATGTGCTAATCATTTTTTGAATGTTGAAATTAATAAAAAACCATGCATATGGGCACTTTTCATTTGTATGATAATATGAACCCTAGATGTTGCTAGGTGTCATACCAATTTGGAATTTGCAAATCCTTCAAATTGAAGTGGCGAATAGATTCAAGTAATTTTTTTGAATGTGCTAAGCATTTTTTGAATGTTGAAATTAATAAAAAACCATGCATATTGGCACTTTTCATTTGTATGATAATATGAACCCTAGATGTTGCTAGGTGTCATACCAATTTGAAGTTTGCAAATCCTTCAAATTGAAGTGGCGAATAGATTCAGGTAATTTTTTTGAATGTGCTAAGCATTTTTTGAATGTTGAAATTAATAAAAAACCATGCATATTGGCACTTTTCATTTGTATGATAATATGAACCCTAGATGTTGCTAGGTGTCATACCAATTTGAAGTTTGCAAATCCTTCAAATTGAAGTGGCGAATAGATTCAGGTAATTTTTTTGAATGTGCTAAGCATTTTTTGAATGTTGAAATTAATAAAAAACCATGCATATTGGCACTTTTATTTTTGATGATAATATGAACCCTAGATGTTGCTAGGTGTCATACCAATTTGGAATTTGCAAATCCTTCAAATTGAAGTGGCGAATAGATTCAGGTAATTTTTTTGAATGTGCTAAGCATTTTTTGAATGTTGAAATTAATAAAAAACCATGCATATGGGCACTTTTCATTTGTATGATAATATGAACCCTAGATGTTGCTAGGTGTCATACCAATTTGGAATTTGCAAATCCTTCAAATTGAAGTGGCGAATAGATTCAAGTAATTTTTTTGAATGTGCTAAGCATTTTTTGAATGTTGAAATTAATAAAAAACCATGCATATTGGCACTTTTCATTTGTATGATAATATGAACCCTAGATGTTGCTAGGTGTCATACCAATTTGAAGTTTGCAAATCCTTCAAATTGAAGTGGCGAATAGATTCAGGTAATTTTTTTGAATGTGCTAAGCATTTTTTGAATGTTGAATTTAATAAAAAACCATGCATATTGGCACTTTTCATTTGTATGATAATATGAACCCTAGATGTTGCTAGGTGTCATACCAATTTGGAATTTGCAAATCCTTCAAATTGAAGTGGCGAATAGATTCAGGTAATTTTTTTGAATGTGCTAAGCATTTTTTGAATGTTGAAATTAATAAAAAACCATGCATATTGGCACTTTTCATTTGTATGATAATATGAACCCTAGATGTTGCTAGGTGTCACACCAATTTGGAATTTTCAAATCCTTCAAATTGAAGTGGCGAATAGATTCAGGTAACTTTTTTGAATGTGCTAAGCATTTTTTGAATGTTGAAATTAATAAAAAACCATGCATATTGGCACTTTTCATTTGTATAGATAATATGAACCCTAGATGTTGCTAGGTGTCATACCAATTTGGAATTTGCAAATCCTTCAAATTGAAGTGGCGAATAGATTCAGGTAATTTTTTTTGAATGTGCTATGCATTTTTTGAATGTTGAAATTAATAAAAAACCATGCATATAGGCACTTTTCATTTGTATGATAATATGAACCCTAGATGTTGCTAGGTGTCATACCAATTTGGAATTTGCAAATCCTTCAAATTGAAGTGGCGAATAGATTCAGGTAATTTTTTTGAATGTGCTAAGCATTTTTTGAATGTTGAAATTAATAAAAAACCATTCATATTGGCACTTTTCATTTGTATGATAATATGAACCCTAGATGTTGCTAGGTGTCATACCTATTTGGAATTTGCAAATCCTTCAAATTGAAGTGGCGAATAGATTCAGGTAATTTTTTTGAATGTGCTAAGCATTTTTTGAATGTTGAAATTAATAAAAAACCATGCATATTGGCACTTTTCATTTGTATGATAATATGAACCCTAGATGTTGCTAGGTGTCATACCAATTTGAAATTTGCAAATCCTTCAAATTGAAGTGGCGAATAGATTCAGGTAATTTTTTTGAATGTGCTAAGCATTTTTTGAATGTTGAAATTAATAAAAAACCATGCATATTGGCACTTTTCATTTTGATGATAATATGAACCCTAGATGTTGCTAGGTGTCATACCAATTTGGAATTTGCAAATCCTTCTAATTGAAGTGGCGAATAGATTCAGGTAATTTTTTTGAATGTGCTAACCATTTTTTGAATGTTGAAATTAATAAAAAACCATGCATATTGGCACTTTTCATTTTGATGATAATATGAACCCTAGATGTTGCTAGGTGTCATACCAATTTGAAATTTGCAAATCCTTCAAATTGAAGTGGCGAATAGATTCAGGTAATTTTTTTGAATGTGCTAAGCATTTTTTGAATGTTGAAATTAATAAAAAACCATGCATATTGGCACTTTTCATTTTGATGATAATATGAACCCTAGATGTTGCTAGGTGTCATACCAATTTCAAGTTTGCAAATCCTTCAAATTGAAGTGGCGAATAGATTCAGGTAATTGTTTTGAATGTGCTAAGCATTTTTTGAATGTTGAAATTAATAAAAAACCATGCATATTGGCACTTTTCATTTGTATGATAATATGAACCCTAGATGTTGCTAGGTGTCATACCAATTTCAAGTTTACAAATCCTTCAAATTGAAGTGGCGAATAGATTCAGGTAATTTTTTTGAATGTGCTAAGCATTTTTTGAATGTTGAAATTAATAAAAAACCATGCATATTGGCACTTTTCATTTGTATGATAATATGAACCCTAGATGTTGCTAGGTGTCATACCAATTTGGAATTTGCAAATCCTTCAAATTGAAGTGGCGAATAGATTCAAGTAATTTTTTTGAATGTGCTAAGCATTTTTTGAATGTTGAAATTAATAAAAAACCATGCATATTGGCACTTTTCATTTGTATGATAATATGAACCCTAGATGTTGCTAGGTGTCATACCAATTTGGAATTTGCAAATCCTTCAAATTGAAGTGGCGAATAGATTCAGGTAATCTTTTTGAATGTGCTAAGCATTTTTTGAATGTTGAAATTAATAAAAAACCATGCATATTGGCACTTTTCATTTTGATGATAATATGAACCCTAGATGTTGCTAGGTGTCATACCAATTTGGAATTTGCAAATCCTTCAAATTGAAGTGGCGAATAGATTCAGGTAATTTTTTTGAATGTGCTATGCATTTTTTGAATGTTGAAATTAATAAAAAACCATTCATATTGGCACTTTTCATTTGTATGATAATATGAACCCTAGATGTTGCTAGGTGTCATACCTATTTGGAATTTGCAAATCCTTCAAATTGAAGTGGCGAATAGATTCAGGTAATTTTTTTGAATGTGCTAAGCATTTTTTGAATGTTGAAATTAATAAAAAACCATGCATATTGGCACTTTTCATTTTGATGATAATATGAACCCTAGATGTTGCTAGGTGTCATACCAATTTGAAATTTGCAAATCCTTCAAATTGAAGTGGCGAATAGATTCAGGTAATTTTTTTGAATGTGCTAAGCATTTTTTGAATGTTGAAATTAATAAAAAACCATGCATATTGGCACTTTTCATTTTGATGATAATATGAACCCTAGATGTTGCTAGGTGTCATACCAATTTGGAATTTGCAAATCCTTCAAATTGAAGTGGCGAATAGATTCAGGTAATTTTTTTGAATGTGCTAAGCATTTTTTGAATGTTGAAATTAATAAAAAACCATGCATATTGGCACTTTTCATTTTGATGATAATATGAACCCTAGATGTTGCTAGGTGTCATACCAATTTCAAGTTTGCAAATCCTTCAAATTGAAGTGGCGAATAGATTCAGGTAATTTTTTTGAATGTGCTAAGCATTTTTTGAATGTTGAAATTAATAAAAAACCATGCATATTGGCACTTTTATTTTTGATGATAATATGAACCCTAGATGTTGCTAGGTGTCATACCAATTTGGAGTTTGCAAATCCTTCAAATTGAAGTGGCGAATAGATTCAGGTAATTTTTTTGAATGTGCTAAGCATTTTTTGAATGTTGAAATTAATAAAAAACCATGCATATTGGCACTTTTCATTTGTATGATAATATGAACCCTAGATGTTGCTAGGTGTCATACCAATTTGGAATTTGCAAATCCTTCAAATTGAAGTGGCGAATAGATTCAAGTAATTTTTTTGAATGTGCTAAGCATTTTTTGAATGTTGAAATTAATAAAAAACCATGCATATTGGCACTTTTCATTTTGATGATAATATGAACCCTAGATGTTGCTAGGTGTCATACGAATTTTGAATTTGCAAATCCTTCAAATTGAAGTGGCGAATAGATTCAGGTAATTTTTTTGAATGTGCTATGCATTTTTTGAATGTTGAAATTAATAAAAAACCATGCATATTGGCACTTTTCATTTGTATGATAATATGAACCCTAGATGTTGCTAGGTGTCATACCAATTTGGAATTTGCAAATCCTTCAAATTGAAGTGGCGAATTGATTCAAGTAATTTTTTTGAATGTGCTAAGCATTTTTTGAATGTTGAAATTAATAAAAAACCATGCATATTGGCACTTTTCATTTAGATGATAATATGAACCCTAGATGTTGCTAGGTGTCATACCAATTTGGAATTTGCAAATCCTTCAAATTGAAGTGGCGAATAGATTCAGGTAATTTTTTTGAATGTGCTAACCATTTTTTGAATGTTGAAATTAATAAAAAACCATGCATATTGGCACTTTTCATTTTGATGATAATATGAACCCTAGATGTTGCTAGGTGTCATACCAATTTGAAATTTGCAAATCCTTCAAATTGAAGTGGCGAATAGATTCAGGTAATTTTTTTGAATGTGCTAAGCATTTTTTGAATGTTGAAATTAATAAAAAACCATGCATATTGGCACTTTTCATTTTGATGATAATATGAACCCTAGATGTTGCTAGGTGTCATACCAATTTCAAGTTTGCAAATCCTTCAAATTGAAGTGGCGAATAGATTCAGGTAATTGTTTTGAATGTGCTAAGCATTTTTTGAATGTTGAAATTAATAAAAAACCATGCATATTGGCACTTTTCATTTGTATGATAATATGAACCCTAGATGTTGCTAGGTGTCATACCAATTTCAAGTTTACAAATCCTTCAAATTGAAGTGGCGAATAGATTCAGGTAATTTTTTTGAATGTGCTAAGCATTTTTTGAATGTTGAAATTAATAAAAAACCATGCATATTGGCACTTTTCATTTGTATGATAATATGAACCCTAGATGTTGCTAGGTGTCATACCAATTTGGAATTTGCAAATCCTTCAAATTGAAGTGGCGAATAGATTCAGGTAACTTTTTTTGAATGTGCTATGCATTTTTTGAATGTTGAAATTAATAAAAAACCATGCATATAGGCACTTTTCATTTGTATGATAATATGAACCCTAGATGTTGCTAGGTGTCATACCAATTTGGAATTTGCAAATCCTTCAAATTGAAGTGGCGAATAGATTCAGGTAATTTTTTTGAATGTGCTATGCATTTTTTGAATGTTGAAATTAATAAAAAACCATTCATATTGGCACTTTTCATTTGTATGATAATATGAACCCTAGATGTTGCTAGGTGTCATACCTATTTGGAATTTGCAAATCCTTCAAATTGAAGTGGCGAATAGATTCAGGTAATTTTTTTGAATGTGCTAAGCATTTTTTGAATGTTGAAATTAATAAAAAACCATGCATATTGGCACTTTTCATTTGTATGATAATATGAACCCTAGATGTTGCTAGGTGTCATACCAATTTGAAATTTGCAAATCCTTCAAATTGAAGTGGCGAATAGATTCAGGTAATTTTTTTGAATGTGCTAAGCATTCTTTGAATGTTGAAATTAATAAAAAACCATGCATATTTGCACTTTTCATTTTGATGATAATATGAACCCTAGATGTTGCTAGGTGTCATACCAATTGGGAATTTGCAAATCCTTCAAATTGAAGTGGCGAATAGATTCAGGTAATTTTTTTGAATGTGCTAAGCATTTTTTGAATGTTGAAATTAATAAAAAACCATGCATATTGGCACTTTTCATTTTGATGATAATATGAACCCTAGATGTTGCTAGGTGTCATACCAATTTCAAGTTTGCAAATCCTTCAAATTGAAGTGGCGAATAGATTCAGGTAATTTTTTTGAATGTGCTAAGCATTTTTTGAATGTTGAAATTAATAAAAAACCATGCATATTGGCACTTTTCATTTGTATGATAATATGAACCCTAGATGTTGCTAGGTGTCATACCAATTTCAAGTTTACAAATCCTTCAAATTGAAGTGGCGAATAGATTCAGGTAATTTTTTTGAATGTGCTAAGCATTTTTTGAATGTTGAAATTAATAAAAAACCATGCATATTGGCACTTTTCATTTTGATGATAATATGAACCCTAGATGTTGCTAGGTGTCATACCAATTTGGAATTTGCAAATCCTTCAAATTGAAGTGGCGAATAGATTCAGGTAATCTTTTTGAATGTGCTAAGCATTTTTTGAATGTTGAAATTAATAAAAAACCATGCATATTGGCACTTTTCATTTTGATGATAATATGAACCCTAGATGTTGCTAGGTGTCATACCAATTTAAAGTTTGCAAATCCTTCAAATTGAAGTGGCTAATAGATTCAGGTAATTTTTTTGAATGTGCTAAGCATTTTTTGAATGTTGAAATTAATAAAAAACCATGCATATTGGCACTTTTCATTTTGATGATAATATGAACCCTAGATGTTGCTAGGTGTCATACGAATTTGGAATTTGCAAATCCTTCAAATTGAAGTGGCGAATAGATTCAGGTAATTTTTTTGAATGTGCTATGCATTTTTTGAATGTTGAAATTAATAAAAAACCATGCATATTGGCACTTTTCATTTGTATGATAATATGAACCCTAGATGTTGCTAGGTGTCATACCAATTTGGAATTTGCAAATCCTTCAAATTGAAGTGGCGAATTGATTCAAGTAATTTTTTTGAATGTGCTAAGCATTTTTTGAATGTTGAAATTAATAAAAAACCATGCATATTGGCACTTTTCATTTTGATGATAATATGAACCCTAGATGTTGCTAGGTGTCATACCAATTTGGAATTTGCAAATCCTTCAAATTGAAGTGGCGAATAGATTCAGGTAATTTTTTTGAATGTGCTAAGCATTTTTTGAATGTTGAAATTAATAAAAAACCATGCATATTGGCACTTTTCATTTTGATGATAATATGAACCCTAGATGTTGCTAGGTGTCATACCAATTTAAAGTTTGCAAATCCTTCAAATTGAAGTGGCTAATAGATTCAGGTAATTTTTTTGAATGTGCTAAGCATTTTTTGAATGTTGAAATTAATAAAAAACCATGCATATTGGCTCTTTTCATTTGTATGATAATATGAACCCTAGATGTTGCTAGGTGTCATACCAATTTGGAATTTGCAAATCCTTCAAATTGAAGTGGCGAATAGATTCAGGTAATTTTTTTGAATGTGCTAAGCATTTTTTGAATGTTGAAATTAATGAAAAACCATGCATATTGGCACTTATCATTTTTGATGATAATATGAACCCTAGATGTTGCTAGGTGTCATACCAATTTGGAGTTTGCAAATCCTTCAAATTGAAGTGGCGAATAGATTCAGGTAATTTTTTTGAATGTGCTAAGCATTTTTTGAATGTTGAAATTAATAAAAAACCATGCATATTGGCACTTTTCATTTTGATGATAATATGAACCCTAGATGTTGCTAGGTGTCATACCAATTTAAAGTTTGCAAATCCTTCAAATTGAAGTGGCGAATAGATTCAGGTAATTTTTTTGAATGTGCTAAGCATTTTTTGAATGTTGAAATTAATAAAAAACCATGCATATTGGCACTTTTCATTTTGATGATAATATGAACCCTAGATGTTGCTAGGTGTCATACCAAATTGAAATTTACAAATCCATCTTATTGAAGTGGCGAATAGATTCAGGTAATTTTTTTGAATGTGCTAAGCATTTTTTGAATGTTGAAATTAATAAAAAACCATGCATATTGGCACTTTTCATTTGTATGATAATATGAACCCTAGATGTTGCTAGGTGTCATACCAATTTGGAATTTGCAAATCCTTCAAATTGAAGTGGCGAATAGATTCAGGTAATTTTTTTGAATGTGCTAAGCATTTTTTGAATGTTGAAATTAATAAAAAACCATGCATATTGGCACTTTTCATTTGTATGATAATATGAACCCTAGATGTTGCTAGGTGTCATACCAATTTGAAGTTTGCAAATCCTTCAAATTGAAGTGGCGAATAGATTCAGGTAATTTTTTTGAATGTGCTTAGCATTTTTTGAATGTTGAAATTAATAAAAAACCATGCATATTGGCACTTTTATTTTTGATGATAATATGAACCCTAGATGTTGCTAGGTGTCATACCAATTTGGAATTTGCAAATCCTTCAAATTGAAGTGGCGAATAGATTCAGGTAATTTTTTTGAATGTGCTAAGCATTTTTTGAATGTTGAAATTAATAAAAAACCATGCATATTGGCACTTTTCATTTTGATGATAATATGAACCCTAGATGTTGCTAGGTGTCATACCAATTTGGAATTTGCAAATCCTTCAAATTGAAGTGGCGAATAGATTCAGGTAATTTTTTTGAATGTGCTAAGCATTTTTTGAATGTTGAAATTAATAAAAAACCATGCATATTGGCACTTTTCATTTGTATGATAATATGAACCCTAGATGTTGCTAGGTGTCATACCAATTTGAAGTTTGGAAATCCTTCAAATTGAAGTGGCAAATAGATTCAGGTAATTTTTTGAATGTGCTAAGCATTTTTTGAATGTTGAAATTAATAAAAAACCATGCATATTGGCACTTTTCATTTTGATGATAATATGAACCCTAGATGTTGCTAGGTGTCATACCAAATTGAAATTTACAAATCCATCTTATTGAAGTGGCGAATAGATTCAGGTAATTTTTTTGAATGTGCTTAGCATTTTTTGAATGTTGAAATTAATAAAAAACCATGCATATTGGCACTTTTCATTTGTATGATAATATGAACCCTAGATGTTGCTAGGTGTCATACCAATTTGGAATTTGCAAATCCTTCAAATTGAAGTGGCGAATAGATTCAGGTAATTTTTTTGAATGTGCTAAGCATTTTTTGAATGTTGAAATTAATAAAAAACCATGCATATTGGCACTTTTCATTTGTATGATAATATGAACCCTAGATGTTGCTAGGTGTCATACCAATTTGAAGTTTGCAAATCCTTCAAATTGAAGTGGCGAATAGATTCAGGTAATTTTTTTGAATGTGCTTAGCATTTTTTGAATGTTGAAATTAATAAAAAACCATGCATATTGGCACTTTTATTTTTGATGATAATATGAACCCTAGATGTTGCTAGGTGTCATACCAATTTGGAATTTGCAAATCCTTCAAATTGAAGTGGCGAATAGATTCAGGTAATTTTTTTGAATGTGCTAAGCATTTTTTGAATGTTGAAATTAATAAAAAACCATGCATATTGGCACTTTTCATTTTGATGATAATATGAACCCTAGATGTTGCTAGGTGTCATACCAATTTGGAATTTGCAAATCCTTCAAATTGAAGTGGCGAATAGATTCAGGTAATTTTTTTGAATGTGCTAAGCATTTTTTGAATGTTGAAATTAATAAAAAACCATGCATATTGGCACTTTTCATTTAGATGATAATATGAACCCTAGATGTTGCTAGGTGTCATACCAATTTGGAATTTGCAAATCCTTCAAATTGAAGTGGCGAATAGATTCAGGTAATTTTTTTGAATGTGCTAACCATTTTTTGAATGTTGAAATTAATAAAAAACCATGCATATTGGCACTTTTCATTTTGATGATAATATGAACCCTAGATGTTGCTAGGTGTCATACCAATTTGAAATTTGCAAATCCTTCAAATTGAAGTGGCGAATAGATTCAGGTAATTTTTTTGAATGTGCTAAGCATTTTTTGAATGTTGAAATTAATAAAAAACCATGCATATTGGCACTTTTCATTTTGATGATAATATGAACCCTAGATGTTGCTAGGTGTCATACCAATTTCAAGTTTGCAAATCCTTCAAATTGAAGTGGCGAATAGATTCAGGTAATTGTTTTGAATGTGCTAAGCATTTTTTGAATGTTGAAATTAATAAAAAACCATGCATATTGGCACTTTTCATTTGTATGATAATATGAACCCTAGATGTTGCTAGGTGTCATACCAATTTCAAGTTTACAAATCCTTCAAATTGAAGTGGCGAATAGATTCAGGTAATTTTTTTGAATGTGCTAAGCATTTTTTGAATGTTGAAATTAATAAAAAACCATGCATATTGGCACTTTTCATTTGTATGATAATATGAACCCTAGATGTTGCTAGGTGTCATACCAATTTGGAATTTGCAAATCCTTCAAATTGAAGTGGCGAATAGATTCAGGTAACTTTTTTTGAATGTGCTATGCATTTTTTGAATGTTGAAATTAATAAAAAACCATGCATATAGGCACTTTTCATTTGTATGATAATATGAACCCTAGATGTTGCTAGGTGTCATACCAATTTGGAATTTGCAAATCCTTCAAATTGAAGTGGCGAATAGATTCAGGTAATTTTTTTGAATGTGCTATGCATTTTTTGAATGTTGAAATTAATAAAAAACCATTCATATTGGCACTTTTCATTTGTATGATAATATGAACCCTAGATGTTGCTAGGTGTCATACCTATTTGGAATTTGCAAATCCTTCAAATTGAAGTGGCGAATAGATTCAGGTAATTTTTTTGAATGTGCTAAGCATTTTTTGAATGTTGAAATTAATAAAAAACCATGCATATTGGCACTTTTCATTTGTATGATAATATGAACCCTAGATGTTGCTAGGTGTCATACCAATTTGAAATTTGCAAATCCTTCAAATTGAAGTGGCGAATAGATTCAGGTAATTTTTTTGAATGTGCTAAGCATTCTTTGAATGTTGAAATTAATAAAAAACCATGCATATTGGCACTTTTCATTTTGATGATAATATGAACCCTAGATGTTGCTAGGTGTCATACCAATTGGGAATTTGCAAATCCTTCAAATTGAAGTGGCGAATAGATTCAGGTAATTTTTTTGAATGTGCTAAGCATTTTTTGAATGTTGAAATTAATAAAAAACCATGCATATTGGCACTTTTCATTTTGATGATAATATGAACCCTAGATGTTGCTAGGTGTCATACCAATTTCAAGTTTGCAAATCCTTCAAATTGAAGTGGCGAATAGATTCAGGTAATTTTTTTGAATGTGCTAAGCATTTTTTGAATGTTGAAATTAATAAAAAACCATGCATATTGGCACTTTTCATTTGTATGATAATATGAACCCTAGATGTTGCTAGGTGTCATACCAATTTCAAGTTTACAAATCCTTCAAATTGAAGTGGCGAATAGATTCAGGTAATTTTTTTGAATGTGCTAAGCATTTTTTGAATGTTGAAATTAATAAAAAACCATGCATATTGGCACTTTTCATTTTGATGATAATATGAACCCTAGATGTTGCTAGGTGTCATACCAATTTGGAATTTGCAAATCCTTCAAATTGAAGTGGCGAATAGATTCAGGTAATCTTTTTGAATGTGCTAAGCATTTTTTGAATGTTGAAATTAATAAAAAACCATGCATATTGGCACTTTTCATTTTGATGATAATATGAACCCTAGATGTTGCTAGGTGTCATACCAATTTAAAGTTTGCAAATCCTTCAAATTGAAGTGGCTAATAGATTCAGGTAATTTTTTTGAATGTGCTAAGCATTTTTTGAATGTTGAAATTAATAAAAAACCATGCATATTGGCACTTTTCATTTTGATGATAATATGAACCCTAGATGTTGCTAGGTGTCATACGAATTTGGAATTTGCAAATCCTTCAAATTGAAGTGGCGAATAGATTCAGGTAATTTTTTTGAATGTGCTATGCATTTTTTGAATGTTGAAATTAATAAAAAACCATGCATATTGGCACTTTTCATTTGTATGATAATATGAACCCTAGATGTTGCTAGGTGTCATACCAATTTGGAATTTGCAAATCCTTCAAATTGAAGTGGCGAATTGATTCAAGTAATTTTTTTGAATGTGCTAAGCATTTTTTGAATGTTGAAATTAATAAAAAACCATGCATATTGGCACTTTTCATTTTGATGATAATATGAACCCTAGATGTTGCTAGGTGTCATACCAATTTGGAATTTGCAAATCCTTCAAATTGAAGTGGCGAATAGATTCAGGTAATTTTTTTGAATGTGCTAAGCATTTTTTGAATGTTGAAATTAATAAAAAACCATGCATATTGGCACTTTTCATTTTGATGATAATATGAACCCTAGATGTTGCTAGGTGTCATACCAATTTAAAGTTTGCAAATCCTTCAAATTGAAGTGGCTAATAGATTCAGGTAATTTTTTTGAATGTGCTAAGCATTTTTTGAATGTTGAAATTAATAAAAAACCATGCATATTGGCACTTTTCATTTGTATGATAATATGAACCCTAGATGTTGCTAGGTGTCATACCAATTTGGAATTTGCAAATCCTTCAAATTGAAGTGGCGAATAGATTCAGGTAATTTTTTTGAATGTGCTAAGCATTTTTTGAATGTTGAAATTAATGAAAAACCATGCATATTGGCACTTATCATTTTTGATGATAATATGAACCCTAGATGTTGCTAGGTGTCATACCAATTTGGAGTTTGCAAATCCTTCAAATTGAAGTGGCGAATAGATTCAGGTAATTTTTTTGAATGTGCTAAGCATTTTTTGAATGTTGAAATTAATAAAAAACCATGCATATTGGCACTTTTCATTTTGATGATAATATGAACCCTAGATGTTGCTAGGTGTCATACCAATTTAAAGTTTGCAAATCCTTCAAATTGAAGTGGCGAATAGATTCAGGTAATTTTTTTGAATGTGCTAAGCATTTTTTGAATGTTGAAATTAATAAAAAACCATGCATATTGGCACTTTTCATTTTGATGATAATATGAACCCTAGATGTTGCTAGGTGTCATACCAAATTGAAATTTACAAATCCATCTTATTGAAGTGGCGAATAGATTCAGGTAATTTTTTTGAATGTGCTAAGCATTTTTTGAATGTTGAAATTAATAAAAAACCATGCATATTGGCACTTTTCATTTGTATGATAATATGAACCCTAGATGTTGCTAGGTGTCATACCAATTTGGAATTTGCAAATCCTTCAAATTGAAGTGGCGAATAGATTCAGGTAATTTTTTTGAATGTGCTAAGCATTTTTTGAATGTTGAAATTAATAAAAAACCATGCATATTGGCACTTTTCATTTGTATGATAATATGAACCCTAGATGTTGCTAGGTGTCATACCAATTTGAAGTTTGCAAATCCTTCAAATTGAAGTGGCGAATAGATTCAGGTAATTTTTTTGAATGTGCTTAGCATTTTTTGAATGTTGAAATTAATAAAAAACCATGCATATTGGCACTTTTATTTTTGATGATAATATGAACCCTAGATGTTGCTAGGTGTCATACCAATTTGGAATTTGCAAATCCTTCAAATTGAAGTGGCGAATAGATTCAGGTAATTTTTTTGAATGTGCTAAGCATTTTTTGAATGTTGAAATTAATAAAAAACCATGCATATTGGCACTTTTCATTTTGATGATAATATGAACCCTAGATGTTGCTAGGTGTCATACCAATTTGGAATTTGCAAATCCTTCAAATTGAAGTGGCGAATAGATTCAGGTAATTTTTTTGAATGTGCTAAGCATTTTTTGAATGTTGAAATTAATAAAAAACCATGCATATTGGCACTTTTCATTTGTATGATAATATGAACCCTAGATGTTGCTAGGTGTCATACCAATTTGAAGTTTGGAAATCCTTCAAATTGAAGTGGCAAATAGATTCAGGTAATTTTTTGAATGTGCTAAGCATTTTTTGAATGTTGAAATTAATAAAAAACCATGCATATTGGCACTTTTCATTTTGATGATAATATGAACCCTAGATGTTGCTAGGTGTCATACCAAATTGAAATTTACAAATCCATCTTATTGAAGTGGCGAATAGATTCAGGTAATTTTTTTGAATGTGCTTAGCATTTTTTGAATGTTGAAATTAATAAAAAACCATGCATATTGGCACTTTTCATTTGTATGATAATATGAACCCTAGATGTTGCTAGGTGTCATACCAATTTGGAATTTGCAAATCCTTCAAATTGAAGTGGCGAATAGATTCAGGTAATTTTTTTGAATGTGCTAAGCATTTTTTGAATGTTGAAATTAATAAAAAACCATGCATATTGGCACTTTTCATTTGTATGATAATATGAACCCTAGATGTTGCTAGGTGTCATACCAATTTGAAGTTTGCAAATCCTTCAAATTGAAGTGGCGAATAGATTCAGGTAATTTTTTTGAATGTGCTTAGCATTTTTTGAATGTTGAAATTAATAAAAAACCATGCATATTGGCACTTTTATTTTTGATGATAATATGAACCCTAGATGTTGCTAGGTGTCATACCAATTTGGAATTTGCAAATCCTTCAAATTGAAGTGGCGAATAGATTCAGGTAATTTTTTTGAATGTGCTAAGCATTTTTTGAATGTTGAAATTAATAAAAAACCATGCATATTGGCACTTTTCATTTTGATGATAATATGAACCCTAGATGTTGCTAGGTGTCATACCAATTTGGAATTTGCAAATCCTTCAAATTGAAGTGGCGAATAGATTCAGGTAATTTTTTTGAATGTGCTAAGCATTTTTTGAATGTTGAAATTAATAAAAAACCATGCATATTGGCACTTTTCATTTGTATGATAATATGAACCCTAGATGTTGCTAGGTGTCATACCAATTTGAAGTTTGGAAATCCTTCAAATTGAAGTGGCAAATAGATTCAGGTAATTTTTTGAATGTGCTAAGCATTTTTTGAATGTTGAAATTAATAAAAAACCATGCATATTGGCACTTTTCATTTTGATGATAATATGAACCCTAGATGTTGCTAGGTGTCATACCAAATTGAAATTTACAAATCCATCTTATTGAAGTGGCGAATAGATTCAGGTAATTTTTTTGAATGTGCTTAGCATTTTTTGAATGTTGAAATTAATAAAAAACCATGCATATTGGCACTTTTATTTTTGATGATAATATGAACCCTAGATGTTGCTAGGTGTCATACCAATTTGGAATTTGCAAATCCTTCAAATTGAAGTGGCGAATAGATTCAGGTAATTTTTTTGAATGTGCTAAGCATTTTTTGAATGTTGAAATTAATAAAAAACCATGCATATTGGCACTTTTCATTTTGATGATAATATGAACCCTAGATGTTGCTAGGTGTCATACCAATTTGGAATTTGCAAATCCTTCAAATTGAAGTGGCGAATAGATTCAGGTAATTTTTTTGAATGTGCTAAGCATTTTTTGAATGTTGAAATTAATAAAAAACCATGCATATTGGCACTTTTCATTTGTATGATAATATGAACCCTAGATGTTGCTAGGTGTCATACCAATTTGAAGTTTGCAAATCCTTCAAATTGAAGTGGCGAATAGATTCAGGTAATTTTTTTGAATGTGCTAAGCATTTTTTGAATGTTGAAATTAATAAAAAACCATGCATATTGGCACTTTTCATTTGTATGATAATATGAACCCTAGATGTTGCTAGGTGTCATACCAATTTGGAATTTGCAAATCCTTCAAATTGAAGTGGCTAATAGATTCAGGTAATTTTTTTGAATGTGCTAAGCATTTTTTGAATGTTGAAATTAATAAAAAACCATGCATATTGGCACTTTTCATTTTGATGATAATATGAACCCTAGATGTTGCTAGGTGTCATACCAATTTGGAATTTGCAAATCCTTCAAATTGAAGTGGCGAATAGATTCAGGTAATTTTTTTGAATGTGCTAAGCATTTTTTGAATGTTGAAATTAATAAAAAACCATGCATATTGGCACTTTTCATTTGTATGATAATATGAACCCTAGATGTTGCTAGGTGTCATACCAATTTGGAATTTGCAAATCCTTCAAATTGAAGTGGCGAATAGATTCAGGTAATTTTTTTGAATGTGCTTAGCATTTTTTGAATGTTGAAATTAATAAAAAACCATGCATATTGGCACTTTTATTTTTGATGATAATATGAACCCTAGATGTTGCTAGGTGTCATACCAATTTGAAGTTTGCAAATCCTTCAAATTGAAGTGGTGAATAGATTCAGGTAATTTTTTGAATGTGCTAAGCATTTTTTGAATGTTGAAATTAATAAAAAACCATGCATATTGGCACTTTTCATTTTCATCATTTGTATGATAATATGAACGCTAGATGGTGCTAGCTTATATATGGAGACAAAATTTGTCAAATCTGTATATTTAATACCAGGAATGGTTTTAGATTATTGATTTGAATGTACTGAGCAGACTCGAAGTGGTCAAAAATCACAAAATCATATGCTAGAAGACTTCTTTTTTCAATTTTTACTTCTTCTAGTGTGAAGCATTAATTTGAAAATTCAAAGTAGAAAATAAATAAAAATTCACCCTATATTTTTTTTGTTTCTGAAGTAATTGAACACTCCATGTCCATTTTATTATTTATGAATAATCGAAGGATGTTTTTGTATCTCTCTTTTTATAGTGACACTGAATCATTTGAGGTGAAATTGTTACAAATATTGTAGGTACCGTATGGACCATAAAATATGTCGTGATTGCTATTATTGAATGTAATTTATGAGGAAGTATTTTATCAATTCTGTATTGTTTTTATTAGTGTTGATTATTCGTCATGGTTGTAGCTGACTCCTGCTCTACCATCAAACAGAAGAGAACAATTACTTTTATTTGATAAATATAGTAACTATCAGTACTGAATATGTATTATTGAATTGATATATTTAATAGTATACTGCCTGACCTTTTGACAAAATGGATTTGATGATTACATTTGATAATTCATTTTATAATAATTCTAGTTTAAAAATATTGGGCTGAAAGTACAGTTCGCAATACTAAGAATTATTACGAGGACTTGGAGTGTATCCATTTTTTGTTAGCATGGTATTTACTTTATTAACCTAAGTTCTTGTATTCCTTTCGAATGGAAGCCTTAAAAATGGGCAGTATGTACATTCAAGAAGTGCAATCAAATCAACTCCCTGAGCCCTTTTTCTCCGGCGAATTAGCTAAATTTGACTCTAAAATTACTCCAGTAAGCATAATCGCATTAAATAAACACATATTTTTTGTTCATTACTTGATTGAAACAATAAAATAGAATGTGATTAAGACTTTTAATGAATTTGACACGAAATATATTCTTAAACTATACATACACATAATATATATATATATATATATAGATATATAAACTCAAATTAGAACATATCATTTCAACTCTAAGTAAGATTAAGCCTCAAATGTAAATGTTGTGACGGATGCCGATAATTTAATTAGTGAAAGAAAAATCATATATATGTATGTATATATTGAAAACGTGTAATGGCAATTACAAAATTAATAAACGATGAACAATTTTAATAAAATCATTCAGAAAGAATAAAATCCTTGACCTTTGATTATGGAGATAAAAAGCTATAAAATTATAACGAACATCCAAGGTTAGTGAAATGACGTCTAAATGAATTTAGGACAGAAACCTTGGGAAAGTTAAAAATTATACAACACGTTCAAAGTCATAATCACGAGATAAATATTAAAGATTTATTCAAGGAACGTGATTGAAGACCATCCTCATGCTTATAATTTCATCACTAATAAAACCAAGACACTTGTTTCCTTCAATGTCCAACTCAACATTGAGTTAGTCAGTCCATTTCATGTTTTATATTGAAAAATCCGATCCTTCAGTCTACGGCATTTGAATGTAAAGAATATTTCCACCTTCCCTCATGTCGTGTTATTCAACTTGCTCTTCAAATACGATTCGATGACCATACGATGGAACTCGGATTCCAACAAAATTGGAGATCGACAATGACCTTGTGAAATTATCTGAGTAGTGGAGGAATCCGGGGAGAATCCTACAGTTAATATTTATTATAAAATCACAGCTTTAATTTCTAACGTTTAATACTTATTATTGTTTGAGTTGGCACTAAGAGCATTTACCAACTCTTTGTAGGACCATAGATTAGGAGAAGTCCTTCGAGGCAATGACAACTCTGATGGACGGAGGTTTTGTCATAGTAGGAAATTGATATTCGAAATTGAAATCTATTTGATATCTTATTTATTTTAGAAATTTTAGATTCTGACATTGTATAATTTGTATATATTGAGTAAGTCTGAAATGAAAGAGTTAAAAAATCTATGGGTTTTGACAATATAACAAACATAAATAATTAGTAGTGGATCAATCCAGAGTACCTTTAAATTAAAATTTTGTGAATCATATATTAATAAAAGATTATAAAATCACTAAATTGCCTACTTTTTAAAATTAAATTGAGGATCCTAGCCTTGTTTATTGCTCTCATGAAGTATTTTAAAATCATACTTTACGAAGAGACAGTTCCCTTTTGAATAAATTACAAATCAAAATATTGAATTGAGGTACTCATAACTATTTTTGACTGAATAATAAATAATTCATTTTCTGAATACAACTTTTATTCAAAAGGTATTCAAAGCAAGGCAGCATTTCAAATTGAATTCGTATTTTAAAATAGTGGAAAAATATATGAATTGAATTTCTAATGTGAGAAAGTTCAAGAATGAATGAATGATTGAATGACAATGCTAAAAACAGTAGGAAGCTGATATTATGAAGTATTATTCCAGGAGACATTTTAACTTTTCTACTAAGAAAAGTTAAATTTGATTTTAGCTTTAATATGGCATTGGATGGTGATGAGATTCGAATCGTCTGCACATCAGGTTATTCATGATTTTCGACGTCAAGGGATTGGATTTAATATTTTGAAAGTTGACAGTCCTTGCATGGAAAAGATAGGAGGTTTTGTGTGAACAGTATCTACTTACATAAAAGACTCCAATGAAGAAAACACTTTTAATTTTATTTTATTAATTTATTGGTGTGATAGCTTGAATTAAAGCATATCTATGTATATTTTACTTAAAAGTAATTAATTATTTTTTTGTTTTCCATAAAATCTACCAATATTCAAGGAAATGTCATTATTGAACATATTATTTAGAATGTTTTGCATCAGTGGGAGCAATAGGCTTGTTATATTTCATATATATAGCCATCATTGCATGACCACTTCTGCATTTCAAACGTGGAAGGATTTGTCGTTTCAGTCAATATTTTATCATCAAAAAAAAAAAAAATTCCAATTTATGATCTATCCGTTTCATTTTTATTAATGAGAAAAAGTCCATTTTTACATTTTCCAATCCTAAAAATTGTCAAAAATAGGAAATCACACATTTGTCTTGGAGTTCTATGACCATACATTATTTCAAATTACTCTCTCCTTTATTTTGATATTTTTAAATTTTGTATGGTATGGTCTGATAAAAACAATTATTTCCTTGACAAAAAAGGATATTCCTATATTTTCTATGGGTAAAACATGTAGATAAAAAATAAAAAAGTTCTCAGGAAATTAATTTTCAAGAAGTTTCATAATTTACCTTAAATATGAAATTATAGTTCCAAAAAAATAGTTTCTGTATTATAAATTAAAATATTATAAGACCTAGTTCCTCAGTAAATCATATAGTATCATTTCCTTTAAGGTGTAGAGGATTAATCAATAATAGCTAGTTATAGACACATCATCCCCTCCCCATCCATAACAATGATGCACTTTCTTCCCCATAAAATGATGCAACTGATGTTAAAATGGCTGTTAATTCAATAGTATCATAAGTCCAGACCGGGACTTACAAAGTCTTTCAACAAAAAGATTCCCTTCGTTATAATATTGAGTTTACATTCTGATCAGTTCATCAAATCGTTGAAAAGGGTCAATTCTTTTCCTAAAGGAACAAAGTGCTTGGTTTCCTTTTTCAATCCACGTGAATCCTCAGTAGATCAATCTTTGATGACAAATGTTATGAGATCTCCGTTTATCCTTTTCGTAAATGAGTTGAGGGATGTGTAAAATTTAGAAGGAAGCCTCAACTACACTCTGTGGACTTTATGACGCAAAATCTCTAGAAAAACATGAACAGTAATGTGTTTTTGTTTTGTGGTTTATGACGAATGTGATAAGATGTACTACTTTAAGTAACATTGAATTCTATTATAGTGTTAATAAAAATATGGTGTTTTGTTTTGTTGTTTCAGATTCCTAAAGTATATTATACTAAAAATTCTGATCCCAGGAAGAGAATCATGTTTAAAATTATTAAGGACCTTCCAAGCTCGTTCTTTTTAAGACTCATTATAATTCTGAATGCATTTTTAAAAACATAGAATCTTCATTGGCGATCCTCCAGGAGTCTACAAAGACAACGATCTTCCTATCCCTGACAAATAATCCCATCAGCCACTTTTTATCGGCAAATAGTAGGACTTGTGTCTTCTAAAATCAAAAAAGAGAGTAAAATGTATGTTAATTGATTTCTATGGAGCAAATACTAACCCCAGTTGTGTGAGTAAAGATCATCATCAGTTGTTGTCTAAGACATAAGTAAAGTTATAATACAAACTCTAGATAATATGAATAATTGCATACTTCAAATTGATTGGGAGCTGGACTTCCCTTATCAAAATCCTACCAAAATAGAAAAATGATTAATTAACAATTGTTAGTTATATATTTTAATCACTTATACCATTCCCATTCAGACCTCACAGATCCACGTTATGTGATTCCAAATAACTTTTGTTATTGACCTATAAAAATGAGAAAAATTTTAAATTTATATTATATTTCATAAATTAGTAGTACTTACAGTTTTACTTAATACATCAGATATCATTCCCTTGGTTTCAATAGAAGCTTGGTAATTTTGATCACCCTGACTGTGTTGCTGGAACGACTCATGGCCCAAGGTAGCCAACCTTGAGCCCAAGTAGCAAAGGCTTTTCTTACTACACCCGCAGTAAGTGTATCGAGCCCTTTGTCATGGGAATCGGCGATTTTCACAAGGACCTTTGGATCCTTTAGGATCTCCATCAATTGTAGAATTAAATAATTTAAGGTATTCTTCTACAATGCCAAGTATTTCCTCCTGGGATCAATTTTTATAGATCTTCGGTGTTTATTACTCACAGTACTAAATACGTAAACCGAGTGAAACAGAAAGTTATTTTGCAGATGTGTGACGTAAATGTAAAGATTTATATTAAAAAAACTATTACGCCATGATATATATATATATGAAGTGTCAATTGAAAAACAAATACATTGTTCATCATTTGGGCGTAATATGACGTCATATAAACACTTTTTTAGCCTTCAACTCTAAGTAGGATTAAAAGTAAAGTTTAAGAAAGATTTCATTGAACCAAAAGTTGTAGATATTACTTTGAAAAAATATAATTTTTTTCAATTTTTCAAATCGGTTCATTAGTTTTGGATTTTTTGCTACTTTTGCTAAAATTTCCAAATTGGTTTACCTCGAATTTTAGAGTTAAATTTTTTTATCAATTCAAAAATGATAGAACAATAATTGTTGAGTGCAGATATCCTTTTAACTTTAAAATTGATAGGTTGTTTCTTAAGTAATAGCGGTTTTTATATTTTACAACCAGTGGTTGTTAATTTATTAATTAGAATAGTAAGAAAGAAAGAAAAAACCTTAGATATTTGAGTCAAAAGGTATCGAAACAAAAGTTTCGGCACTCTTCTAGTTAATGGGTTCCATGATTTTGAATAAAGCATAGAGCACTTGGGAAAATAAGATAGAACGAGAAACATCCTTCGAGGGATGAAGGGAAAATATGTCCAGGGCTACACATCCATGCTTCTGGCTCCGGCTCGGGAAGGGTTAGAATATAACAATTTTGTCTATTATAAGTAATTGATTAGTTGAATGTAACACAAGTGTATTGCATTATCAATTGAAGGTCGAAATAGATTTCTTTGGCGTGGAAAATGCACTTGATATTTATACAGTTTGGATGGAGCAATAGCTTGCTTATTCTTTTTAGATCTTTCTCATCAAGTGATATATCACATGATGTCATGCCTTAATAACTTAATACTCAACCAGCCCCTTCACATCATAAATTATACATATCTATAATAATAAATCTACATCGTAATACGATCACATAATAGACAATAACAAAATAAATAACAAACAGGAGAATCAGTACAAAGTTCATAAGAATTAATATATTAATTAGTAAATCCGATGATATTACATTATACAACCCCATAGACTATTATTTTTTTTATCCAAGTATTACCTCTTTAAAAATATGTATCCTTGTGGCCATTTGTATCCTTATTTAATGTGTAAGCATCATTCAAAGTCCAAGTACTTCTTTTGATTAAGTAGATGATATTTTTGTATTTTATATCCTAACAAAATGTAGAAACATTCATTTGATTTTATATAAGAATATTTTCATAATATAAATCAAGAAGACAAATAGAATAAGGTTACATATAACAATAATTAATGATATGTTAATGTAGCAAGTTATTAAAATGATAGTTTTTATGCTAAAAAGAGGTTTTGTGAGTACAAAAGGATGAAAAAATCCGACATTTACATCGTACTTTTTATTAATAGAGCTAGGTTCAATACATTAATTAATTAATTATTATTATCATTGGGGGGCATTTACGTTTTCTTCCTGATTTTGGAAAATTTGTCTGGTTGTTTTTTTCTTGTAAGAATTAAATTTCCTAGGGCTTTTCTAGGAAACTTCAAAAAAAAAAAAAAAAATCAAAACTATAATTGAATTTATATCAGAAATTACGAATCTTCTTTAAATATAACTTCAAAATTAATTTCCTAACAAATTCTTTATTTTTATTGATATATTTTACCCATAAAAAATATCAATTCCTAGTTAAAATAAGTCTATGTGTCCTGGTTTATTTAGCAATGAATTATTTGTAAAAACCATCTCATAAAAAACTTAAACTGGACATTCATAAAGAGATTGGGGTAATGTTTGTACTTCAAATAAATTCTGGTTATAGAATTTCAAGACAAATTGTGTGATTTCCAGGACATTTGCACATTTTTGACCATTTTTTTGACTTTATACAGGATTGGAAAATGTAAAAAAAGCGGAATAGATCATATTGGAAATACGATGTAATAACGGATCTTTTTATATTTTTGTTCTCACAAAACCTCTTTTTAACTCAAAACCTATAGTAATATATTTATATTACCTATATTTAAATCACTTTGTAGGACACAAAACCAATCGCTTTTTAGTCAACATGAAATAAAAAAATGATATTGTAATGTAAAGTAAAAAATGACAACGTTATATTTAAACTATTAATGTTAAATATTTTTTAAATTAGTATGCAATACAAAGTTAATCATTATTGTCTTATATCTAAAACGTAAGAATATTTCTCATTAAGACTAGTCGACTTTAAAACATATATAAAATTTATTTATTTGTTGATGTAGTGAGTGATGAATTACAATTTACAATCACGATTGCCGTGTGGCAATGTATTCATAATATTCTAAAGCTATAGAAAAAAAAAAGAAGAAGAAGACTTTTTTCGATATCATTATGTTTTTGCTCATTTTCCCATGTTTTGAAAATGGAAAGTAAGAATCACTGAAGAAAAAATTTGTTTCAAGTTGATTATAGAGGGTTTCGATAATATTTTCTGAAAAACGGTGTTTTCTCTCTTGAAGCACATTGTGAGGAAATAAAGTTTGACTCAATTACTTCCTTCCTTTCAATGTTCTATTTGCCAGTATATTAAATGGAATAATAAAGGATGACTCTCATTCTACTACAATAATTCATCAATTTTTGCTTTAATTGTATTATCTTTGAGCCAAGTTTTTCTGTTTCTAGCTTGCCCTAGCATTTCTCTTCCTCCTACGTCTATTTTTTTTTTTAAAATGGGATCTTTCAATATTGAATAAAATACGATTCTAATTATATCTTATTAATCAATTTTATCATCAACGGGTATTTTTATTTTATTTTGTATTCATCAATCATCAGCGTATTTTCCTTCACAACTTACCTACTTTTTAAGAAAAGGAGTTAACGTGCAATTTCGATTCTTGAAGACATAATTTTCATCTTTTTTTTTCCTATCTGGTGCGTCTTAGCCTGCACCGTGGTAACTTGTGCTATTCTCGCCTGAGCCACATTCTTCCACTTCAGGGGTTAACCGGCTCACACCTCCCCACCTCCTTACTTCATCGTCCATCGAAGACGTATTCATATAGACACACTTTTTCTCTTTCTAATTTCTTGTTTTATATTCATCGATATTTTGTGAAGAAAATCATTCTTTAAAGACGAGTCATGTTCATTTATCTCTGTACATCTTACAAATTTCCGTAATGGAAAATAAATCTTATTTCTCCCAAATGCTCAATCTGTCTGAATAAAATTGCATGACATTTGTTTAAAGCTTGTTATCTCGACCCAAAATTTAAATTATATCAATAGCGAAATGATTTATTTTCATTTGAATACTTTAGAAAAAAGAATTAGTCGTTTAAACTCCCTTATTAATTGATAAATTATCATTTATCAATAATCTTTGTTCCTTCTAATTTCTGGCCTAGTCAATACATACAATAAACAATATAAACAATTTATAACTTCTTCCAATTTTGTCCTCGCTAAGATTTTTCTTTCTTTCTTCTTGTGCTATTTTATATGCTTAATTTTTTCCCTTCTTATTACTATTACTTTTTTAGATGAAAAATACAAGCAATATACAAGCATTGCCATATTATTGTACATTAAGAAATTCAAAGAACAAAGGGAACTCCAAAACACCCAATAATTAATTAATGAAGGAGAATTAATATGTAATATTCTATGTAGAAATATATTTCAAAACAAATAATGAGGTAGGGGGTGGGAAGACGACTTTAGGAGCCGGTTCCTATTTTGAGGTATTAACAAACAAGCCCTGCGAAGGGTAGCTTCCATCCTCCCCCATCCAGCTCCGCTAGGACGGCGAAGCTACGGTCCCTCTACTTTTTTTTTTTCATTGTTTTGATGACGTCTTACCAAAGCATTCCTTCCTCTCCCTGCAGCACTTACACAAATAATAAATGAAACACCAAGGAGAGTCAGGCGGTTTTGGCTGCTGAGGAATCACCCAGAGGAAGGAAAAAAAGAGGAGTTGAAATTTCATAGGACATTTCCAAGATTATATATACATACGTATATTAATATTTCATTGGAGACAATGATCCACAAAAACATTCATATGTACTTTTATTTAGGAAAATTTTATTATTCTGGAAACCTTCAAATGGGCAAAAATGCTATTACATGGTGTAATATTTTATATTTAGAGATGCTCACGAGACAATTTTTTGTAAGTAGGTTACATGTCAAGCCTTGAATCTTTAACAAAAAGTTCAGATTGAGTAAAATCCAATTTAAATACTAGGAGTAGTGAAAATGAAATATCGAACTGTTGTAAGCACTGTTTTGATTGCCCAGGAGCTAAACGTTACAACTTGTACAAAGCCTTCAATTTCATGGAAAAAAAATAATGAATTTCTTTTCACTACATCTATTATTTTATTTCCGATAAGAATACAAGTAAAATATCAAATCGTTGTGGGTGATACCATTAGGCAATACCATTTTTGTGCCCAGGGTTTAATAGATAGTTTATATTTGCTTGCTTATGGATAGGGTGTAACAAATCTCAAAGAAAAATAAATAATTATCTTAATGACCATTGATGGATGGGAAATTAATTAGTTGATTTTAAATAAGAATGTTTTCATAATATAAATCAAGAAGACAAATATAAGAACAAGGTTACGTATAACAACTAAATATATGTTAATGTTGGAAGTTATTCAAATGGCATTTATAAAGTTCTTCATTTTTTAAATAAATTAAAGTTTCGCCAAAAATTTAAAATGAGTATTTTTCATTAAAAAGAGGTTTGGTGAGTACATAAACAGGAAAAGATCCGAAAACTACATTCTACTTTTTATTAATAGAGCCAAGTTCAATACATTAATTAATTAATTATCATTATCATTGGGAGCATTTACGTTTTCTTCCTAATTTTGTAAATTATTCCTATTTTTTTTTCCTGTAAGAATTAAATTTCCAGGGCTCTTCCAGGACTTTTCATGAAAAAAAATTCAAAACTATAATTGAACTTTTATTGTAAATTACGAATCTTCATTAAATATAACTTCAAAATTAATTTCCTGACAAATTCTTTATTTTTATTAATATATTTTAATCATAAGAAATATTATTTTTAGCAAACCATTCCATAAAAAAATTAGAAACGACAATTAGAAAAGAATATATAATCGTAATATATAATGTTTGCCTTTCAAATAAATTATGGTAATATAATTTCAAGACCAAATGTGTGATTTCCTGGACATTTGTCCATTTTTGACCATTTTTTTGACTTTATACAGGGTTGAAAAATGTAAAAATGGACATTTCTTCATTGATAAAAATAAAGTCTATAATAAATAATATTAAAAATACGATGTAATTTTCTTTGTGAGTACAAAGCCTCTTTTTAACTCAAAAACTATCGGATTTTATATATTTCAATGACTTTCTTTGTAGGACATAAAACCAATCGTCCATGTATATTAATAGTCATTGATTTTTTTTTTAGTCAACATGAAATAAAAAAATGACATCCTTCTTTTTGAATTATTGATGATAAATATTTTTAAGAACCCATTGAATCAATAATTAAGACATTTATTTATGTTTACCAAATTCCTTCCTTCCTGACAATATTTTTATTTGCCTGTATGGAAGGAAATCAATTAGTTGCTGAAGGTGTCCTTCAATTCAAAAATGTCAAATTCCCTTCGAATATTACAAGAGTAAAATAATTCTAATATATTAATTCATCAATTTTTGCATTAATTAATCATTTGATATTTTATTGAAATTTGAACTAATCGTTCGACCTTTGATGTTAGATTTCCTACGTTTCACAATAATTAAAAATAATATATGACCATAATTCTATTTTATAAATAAATCAATTTTGTCATCAACGGGTATTTTGTCTTTATTTTATATTCATCAATCATCTCATCAACGTATTTTCGTTTACAACTTCTGACTCAGCTTCGTCCCCTACTTTTTAAGAAAAGGAGTTAACGTGCAATTTCATTTCTTGAAGGAATATTTTTTTAGCCTGCACCGTGGTAGCTTGATTAACCGGCTCACACCTCCCCACCTCCTTACTTCATCATCGAAGACGTATTCATATAGACACACTTTTTCTCTTTCTAATTTCTTGTATTATATTCAACGATATTATGTGAAGAGAATTATTTGTCAATGACGATTAATTATTATTTATCTCTGTACATCTAACAAATTTCCGTAATGGAAAATAAATTTTATTTCTCTTAAATGCTCAATCTGTGTAAATAAATGTATATGCCTCTTTTCAATGTCCTATGTCATCTCGACCTAAGATTTAAATTCTGTATATACCTAAATGATTTATTTTCATTTGAATACCTAATAAAATTATTAATCAATAATCGCGCAACCTTTTCTTATAAACACCCTTACCAATTGATAATAATTTTGTTTCCAATCTTTGTTTTGCCCTCTTCCTACAAATTTCTGACCTAGTTTTTTTTTCTTTTCTTGTCATTATCAGAATAATAACAATTTTTTACCCCCATTTTTCTTCTTGCTAAGTTTCCAAAATATTGTTTGAGATACTGCAATTTGGGGAGAACGGAATTGACTGTAACAAACTATATGTACAAATCACAAAAACTGCAACTTTAGCAATTTTCATTGCGCTACATTTAAGCTCTGGGAGATAAGTTTACAGATCAGTAAACAAAATCTACGCAATGTCGAATATCAGATATAAATAAATATAAATTAATTTGGCTCTGCTGTTCAACAAAAGACAAAATTTTAAACACATTTTGATGTATACATTTTTTTGTTATTTCAATTTCATAGATTCTGTTATTTATGAGAAAAAAGAAATTCAATGCAAAATATGTTTTGTTTAGTTTTTCACTGTTGTTTCTAAATATACATAATATGTTTGTGTTTAATTAATATTCTTGTACTCCGACTCTGTTATTCATGAACCATCAATAACTGATGGGTAAGGTATGGCTTTAATCAAATTTTCAACCTCACAGGCAAAGCATGAATTCCTTAAATAAGGACTATATCTACTCCAATCAACTCATTTGATCACAAACATATTTACAAATTGCCTTAGGTCTTGTTCCTCTATGTACATTATTGTAGTCTACATAGGTCACTACTAACAAAGAATGGATATATATACAGTTCCTTCAAAAAAAAAAATATCTGTTTTGCATAAAATTTTAGGATTTTTAAATGTTTTTGTATAGACAGTCCATTTGGAGTCTAAAATTAATAAAATAATAAATATTTTTAGTTTAAATAACTACTGATGATGTTTAAGCATTAGGTATGTATCATTGTTTAAAAAAAAAATAATGCAAAATTAAATTTTGCATTCTAAACATGAATGATAACCTCTTCATGGGTAGTTAATTTTTCTTTGTGTAATAAATCTATTTTTGACATAAACAATGTTGGCATAATTTTGAAACTTGGTTTAAAAATGTATATATTGTGGTATAAATTATGTTCTAAAGTATTCGTATACAAACAAAAAATTCAAAACTTGACAGCTCTTTAATATAAACGTATTTGTCATTACATTTTGATAACATTGAATTCTCACTTTTTACATTCCAAGCAAAATCATAATTAACCTAGGTGAATAAGTAAAAATAAACACAATGAGACAATGTAAAATAAAACAATGTGACTCCTTGGCTTAAGATCTTGAAAGCATTTACTTCCTGATTTTGAAAATTCTTACTGGAAGCCATCAATCATCATTCACAGTTCCACTAACTTTTACACCATTTATATGTCTTCCCTTTTGCTTTCCATTGAAAAGTTATTCTGATGTGTTATTTTTCATATTAATTAAAATTATGAACATATTGTCATATTTCTATATTCTATAATTTCATAATTATATTTCTCCAAATTATATTAAATAATTAATATTTTTTTAAAGAAGTGGTTTTCGAAAGAAGTTCTTTTTTTTATTTATTTCAGATATATAATTTGTATTTCATTTACTATATTTGTTTATATTTAGTGTTACAAATGAAAAAAACATTAAGCTCAAAAGAGATTAATCAATTTTCCTGTATTTTCAGCATTCAATAAGAGTTTTAATCAAATATGAAAAGAGGTACAGAAATGTTCATAGCTTTTTATAAAATTTCAAGATATTTATCCACAATAAGTTTGTATACTTTTGTGAAGCCACTTGCTTCGTTATCTTAAAACTTAAGTTTTAATTGATGTTATCAGATGAAAAATCATTATTTAGTAAAAAAGATCCTGTGGCCACAAAAAAAAAATATTGTGGTAAATTTTTTATTTTTTTGTTTTTGAGCATAAAAAAATCATGATCACAGCATTAAAACTTGTGAAATTGTAAGTAAAAAGTAAGAGTTGTGAGAAATAATAAAGTTATTAAAATGAAGAATTGTAAAATAAACTTTTGTTCATTTTTTAAATAAATAAGTAGTTCAATTGTTTCATTTAGTACATTAATTACTATCAATGAGTAAATTTTATATACATTCAATATATATTTCATAGGAGACAGTGATCCACTAATACACTCATATGTACTTTTATCTAAGAAAATTTGATTATTTTGGAAACCAAAAAATGGGCAAAAATGCTATTACATAGTGTTATTGTCTTATATATTGTACTTTGTTTCTTTTTTTTTTTTTTTTTTTTTTTTGTCATTACTACTTTTTTATATATGATATATGTATGTAGATGAAAAATACAAGCAATGCCATATTATTGTACACCAGGGGATCCACTTTGATGCAGTCCAAGAAAAGATGTTTCGTGGTCTCAAGGCCTTGAGCACAAAACCTGGAGTTCCTCTCCTCTTTTCTCTCACTTTATTTGTTAACGAAGAGGGATGAAGTTTCCAAGAACGTCTCCATCGGGGTACATCCTAAACGGACTAAGTGCTCTGGGCGATCTTCCAAAAAGCTGTTTTGGTGCACTCTTTGAATTTTGGAAAGTGGTAAGGTATTGAGGGCAACATAAAAGGGTGCTGGGGGATCCATGACTGTCTTATAATTTTCTTTATTTTTCTGAATTGTAGGAACGTGCACGGATTATTCCCAACCACACCTCTGAGAACTTGGCCTATATATTATCAATAAATAAAAATTGTACTTTGTTTTCTTTTTCAGATACCAAAAGTATAACATACTAAAAATTCCAATCCCTGGAAGATAATCACATAGTACAGCCTTCATTAAGTGTGAATATCAACTGCAATGAGTAAGAAAAATTTCGTTTGTTATGAACAATCCGGAGTAGTACTGCTTTTCATTAAAAGTTTTTCAAGAGATAACTAAAACATTGAATGTATATATTATATTTCTCTTTTAAATAAAACTAAAAGTCTTGTGAATGGAAGGCTTTTAATTCATATTCATTATGTTTTATGTTAAAAAATGAATAAGAATCCTCCGAACTCGTTCTTTTTTAGGGTTCATTATATCTTTGAATCAATTTTTAAAAACAACCTCCTTGGCCTTGAAAGTCGGTCATCTTGGAGAAGGCTCAATAAAAACAAAAAGCCTCACTCTTCAAAATATTCTTTCTTTACTGACATAGTTATTTTTAGTAATATCTATATGGCTGCCTTGGCTCTAAAAGATCGTTCAGTCTCCAAAATCCCCACCTATAAAGAAAAAGATAAACATCCAGGAGAAAAGTAACCATCATCAAATGGAAGCAACATGAAGGTATCTAAAGTTCTTGTTGTGATCATTTAAACAAGTGGGGAAACGTTGGGCAACTTCATTTTACATGTTGTTCTTCATGACTCATTCTGGGTAGTTTATTTTGCATTTTAAATGATCCAAGTTATAATTAATATTCCATGATATAGATATATGCATATATTACGTTACGTTTCCATATAGAAACGACAAATCTTTATCGTGAATAAAAATCTCTTTCTCTTAAATAATTCTTAGACCCTAATAATATGAAATAAAATTATGTCATTATACATTTATATAATGTAGCCAAAAAATTAACCCTTTTTTACTTTTGCTATAATCAAATATCTCCTTTTTTATTGCTGAAGACGTTGTTGCCCAATTAAAACAGAAAGCAAAGGCAGAGCTAAATTGGCACTTTTCATTTTCATCATTTGTATGATAATATGAACGTTTGATGGTGGTAGGTGTCATGCTAATTTGAAATTTGGAAATCCTTCAAATTTGAAGTGGTGAATAGATTCAGGTAATTTTTTTGAATGTGCTAAGCATTTTTTGAATGTTGAAATTAATAAAAAACCATGCATATTGGCACTTTTCATTTTCATCATTTATATGATAATATGAACGTTTGATGGTGGTAGGTGTCATGCTAATTTGAAATTTGCAAATCCTTTAAATTTGAAGTGGTGAATAGATTCAGGTAATTTTCAAGAATCTCCAGTCCAAAGTATTCCTCCCACTCTCAACCCCATCCATTTTCCTTTCTCATCAGTTTCATCCAAGGCAAATGACGTATTCGGAAGTGTCATTCGTGATGGGAGAGTGAATCTGCGAATCCCTCCATATCATAGGAATCCTTCAACCCACTCATGTGACCAACTACTTCTTCCTTGGAGAAGAATTCCAAAACTAAACTGCATTTAAGAGAATGAATCTTTTACGAATTCAGTGCTTCAAGCAAGTTTTGCACTCTTTAGAAGAGTTTTTGGAAAACAAGGCTCAAGGAAAGTAGGCTCCTTAGAATTCATTCGAGGCGAGTCCCGACTCTCAAAGAATAGGACTCGAGTCCCTTCATTATTTAAGGCTAATGCTAATGCTCTTCCTGTTTTTGCAAAGCTCTGGAATGTGAAGAGAAAATTCAAGTTTTTGAACTCCTGAGCCATGAAGAGAGAAAGACACGGACTCAGAGCAGGATTCTTATCAAGTTCGAATCTTCTAAATCGGAAGGGAGCAAGTGTTATGAAGGATCAAGTCAATGATCTACAGATATCAGCCTATGATATCGGACTTACACTCATTTCCCTTCAGACTCGTCTTGTCATTTGGAGCACAAAATTTTCATGACCTCTCTTACTCATCAACTAGACTTTTTATAAGCTTACTGATGAACATCACCGATATTCAAAATCGTTGTGATATTGAAATCCTTCTCAAGATTTTCAAAAATGAATTTGATATTGATACTGAATAATAAAATTCCATTTGGTAGATTGTAAATAATGTTTTTATTTAATGTTAGTAAGTGTAATTTTGATGATGGATAGTGAATCTGTTTTACAATAAAGGAAACATCTTATCTATTAAGGTCTCTATTTCTTTCTTATCTATTTTCAAAACTAATCTTGGTCGAATTATATAGTGATTCACGCTCTGTAATACTCGATTCCAGACTCAAAGCATGTGGATTTCAAATCGTCTCTTCTTTTTTGCTCCTATTAAAAAGGGTAGAGGGTTGCAGTGAAGAAATTTGAGAGCTCAGTGTATCTTTCAAAACTTGAAAATTGTATGTACTCATCTTGAAATCCAACAGAAAGAATTCAAATTATAGCATGTCTGTACAGATTTTCAGATAATTACCCCAATAGAAACCAAATAGAGTAAATATTAATTTATTATTAAAGAGTACCATAGGATATTATTATCTTATCTAAATGAAGTATTTATTTTAAAAATATATTAATAATATAATATAATACATACAATAAGGACTTTCTATGAACAATTCGTTTAATAAACCACCAACAACAACAAATATCAAATCCAATTTTCCTCATATTTACATACTAAATAAAATCTAATTTTATGAACGATCCATTTATTTTGCTATTGGTCTGGATCCCTCAAAATTTTGGTTTTGTCAAGGATCATGGGCCCCTTAATCTCGGGTATGAAACTTGACTTGAACTTTTACAAAATGACTCGTGAGTAGCTTTGTCTAATGGAGTTAATCTCTTCCAAATGGATAGGAGAGTTAATAATCATCATCGATTTCTAACCATGAGTTGGCGATAGATTGATTTTCTTTGTTATCTCCTAATTTCCTTTTTTACGTCGTGGTGTGTATTTAAAAAAAAAAGATTCATGAAAACATTAAAATATATATTATATAGTTTTTTCTACTTCATTATTTCTTAAGAGTCGTATACACATATTTTCATTCATTTGAAGTCTGTTCCTTGCCTCATTTTACTTCGTTTAAACTCCCTAATCATAATAATTATTTCTAATCATTTTTTTTTCTTACAGAGAGTTCAATATAATATGTATGTTTGTATATAGGTATATAAATAGTCGATAGATAAAACATGGTAGTAGTAACAAGGAAACAAAGAGTGCCCCAAATCTTCAATATCATTCTCCCATGAAAATTAAATATCTTTTTTTTAACTAATTATAGATCCATTCCTAGCAAGACTCGTACATATACTTATAAAACCATATGTTATATAAACATATAAAGGTATTAAGAAATCTCAATATGGGGCAATACAAATCATATTAATTCACTCATTAAAATTAATGTTTCTCCCTCTTGATAAAGTCAATTAAATATGGGTATATCATCCTCATGAGAAGAGAAGAGCTTCCTTTATTGAATTCAATCACGCAGTCTATAACTGCTAATTGGGAGCTGTATACTTAAATATATTATATATAGATGAGATAAAGCAATCTAAATGCCGAATTTAATACAGGGTCTTGCAATAAAAATAGTGTAACTTTTGATTCTCTTGATGAATATTTTCATGAAATAGTAGATAACAAGGGATTAAAATAGTGGGTCCTCATATCGTAGGAGAACCAAGCATTTCCTCATCATTAATACCAAACTATCAAACTATGAATCACTTTTATATAACTGGAGTCAAATCTAATATAATGCTCCCAAGCTAATGAATCCATTTTTTAACATTGACAATAACTTTGCGATATAAATATAAATTAGTAGAATGATAATGCAAAGAGCCCATGAATAATGAGATAACGTGACAAATAAATGAAACCATGGAATGTATTGAGCTTGAATGTCAATTTTTCTGATCGGATAATTGATGCATCATATAATCATGAAATGGAAGAGTCTTAAATCTCATTAATTTAAATTAACTTGTACATTGGAAGTGAGGATGAAACATTTAAATATCACGAATCTGAAATAGACGATACAAGCAGGCAACTCTGGAGAAATATAGCACATATGTGGATAGCTAATAATTTCCCGACATGATTTGGTTTGAGTTAGAATCCGGAGAGAGGATCTCAGTATCGTGAATCCGATATTAGAGGAATCCATGGGATTGATTGCATTATCGCACGGCAATGGTTATGTTCTAACCCTTCCCGAGCTGGAGTCAGAAGCATGGATATGAATCCCTGGACATATTTTCCCTTCACCCCCCGAAGGATGTTTCTCTTTCTATCTTATTTTCCCAAGTGCTCTATGCTTTATTCAAAATCATGGAATCCAATAACTAGAAGAGTGCCGAAACTTTTGTTTCGATACCTTTTGACTCAAATATCCAATGTTTTTTCTTTCTTACTTACTATTCTAATTAATAAATTAACAACCACTGGTTGTAAAATATGAAAACTGCTATTACTTAAGAAACAACCTATCGATTTTAAAGTTAAAAGGATATCTGCACTCGACAATTATTGTTCTATCATGTTTGAATTAATAAAAAAAATTTAACTCTAAAATTCGAGGTTAACCAATTTTGAAATTTTAGCAAAAGTAGCAATAAATCCAAAACTTATGAACCGATTTGAAAAATTGAAAAAAATTATATTTTATTAAAGTAATATCTACAACTTTTGGTTCAATGAAATCTCTCTTAAGCCTTATTTTCAATCCTATTTGGAGTTGAAGGGTAAAAAAGTGTTTGTATGACGTCATATTGCGCCCAAATGTATTTGTTTTCAAATTGACAGTTCATCAATAGTGACGTAATAGTTTTTTAATATAAATCCAAACATATATTTCGTCATTCATCTGGAAAATAACTTTCTGTTTCACTCGGTTTACGTATTTATATTAGTACTGTGAGTAATAAACACCGAAGATCTAAAAAGATTGATCCCAGGAGGAAATACTTGGCATTATAGAAGAATATCTTAAATTATTTAATAATAAAAACACTCATATTATTTAGCTCGGCCTTTGCTTTGTGTGAGGATTGATGGAAAGAAACAATGAAATGTTACTTATAGTAGTACATCTTATCACATTCGTCATAAACCACAAAACAAAAACACATTACTTTTCATGTTTTCCTAGAGATTTTGCGTCATAAAGTCCACAGAGTGTAGTTGAGGCTTCCTTCTAAATTTTACACATCCCTCAACTCATTTACGAAAAGTATGAACGGAGATCTCATAACATTTATCATCAAAGATTGATCTACTGAGGATTCACACGGATTGAAAAAGGAAACCAAGCACTTTGTTCCTTTAGGAAAAGAATTGACCCTTTTCAACGATTTGATGAATTCATCAGAATGTAAACTCAATATTATAACGAAGGGAATCTTTTTGTTGAAAGACTTTGTAAGTCCCGGTCTGGACTTATGATACTATTGAATTAACAGCCATTTTAACATCAGTTGCATCATTTTATGGGGAAGAAAGTGCATCATTGTTATGGATGGGGAGGGGATGATGTGTCTATAACTAGCTATTATTGATTAATCCTCTACACCTTAAAGGAAATGATACTATATGATTTACTGAGGAACTAGGTCTTATAATATTTTAATAGCCGCGTTGATATGTTTAGTACCATTTTTGTTTCTCTCGTGTTTTTTTTATGATGTACAATGAAAGGTTTGATATAAAATAAAACAGTTGTACTTCGGTACTAATAAAAAAAAATCTTTGGAGAACAGAGAGAGTTTTGAATACTGGAATACTCTTGTCACTTTTGCTTTTTGTGTGAAATATTAATTTAGAATGGTTTTATTACAATTCTGTTCGTTCATGTTCCATAAAATAAGTGTATATCTTATCAATATAATTTGAGTAGACAATAAATTATCAGGTGTCTGATTGAAAAGTATAATTTTTTCTTATGCTCGTATATTACAATCATCCCTCCATAACACTTTTTTCAAAGTTTTCTATGCCGAGATGTCTACTTGTACTTTTTCTAGGTTCGTAAAAGCTTAAATGTTATATTTTTCTATTACTACTATTCAACCCCATATATAACTTTTTTTATTCCTTATTTATTTTATAAGCATAAGTCAAAGTCAAAGTATTTCTTTTGATTAAGTAGGTGATGTTATGTATTTTCCACATTTTAACAAATGTATGATCATTTTACTTCATTTGATTTAATATAAGGATTTTTTTAATTTTATATATCAAGTATATATATATATATATATTGTTATATTGAAGTAGATATTCATATAAATATTTGTATTACAAGATTTGTATGAATAGATCTTTTTGAAATAGCAATTTTAACACCAACTTTTAATCAGATTATGTCTTAACGAAAAAAAATATTGTTATTTATTATGATTCACACATCTAACATCGAAAGAAGGAATTTTCATTTCAAACTTGGATTTTCTGGTCAGAAAATTGGACCATAAATATCCATTTTCACTTAAAAGAAGACAAATAGTATAAAGTTACGTGTAATAATAATTATATGTTAATGTTGCATGTAATTAAAAAAACATTAATAAAGTTCTTACTTTTTAAAAAAAATTAATTAAGGTTTAGCCAAAAGTTTAAAATAACAGTTTTAAGCTAAAAGTAGGTATTGTAGGCTTAAATATTTTTTAAAAATTCGACAACTACATCGTACTTTTTAGGAATAGAGACAATCTCAATACATCAATTGATAATTATTATCATTAGGGGCATTCAAATTTTCTTCCTGATTTTGAATATTCTTCCCAATAGGTTTTTTCCCCCACTTTAGACCATTTTCCACACTTTTTTATGACTGAAAAATGTAAGAAAAAAAATCAGGGTTGCCCAGGACACGTAGAACTCTGACTAATTTAGTTTCCTTCGTTGATAAAAATGAAACGGAATAAATCATATTTTTTGTATTTCTTTTTGAAAATACGAAGTAATTAACGGATCTTTTCATATTTTTGTAATCACCAAACATCTTTTAACTCAAAAACTTGCAAAATTTATTAAAATAACCTTCTTGAATATCAGTTGCTAGGAGATTTAATGGTCACTCTTTTATTATTTAGTCAACATGAAATAAAAAAATGACATAATAATGCAAAGTAAAAAATGGCAACGTTATTATTAGTATTAAATATTTTTGAAAATCAAATTGAATCAATAATTACAAAGTGAGATATAAATCACTAAAGCCATCTATTGCAAGAATAATAGATTTCTTTTTACCAGACCTAATACATCATTAAGTTTCTAAAATTATTCATAGTATGTTAAAAAAATATAAAAAGGACAAACAAAAGTTTTTGAATAAACAAAGAAAAAAAAATACAAAAAACATCCTGAATAAATTTTAAAAGAAAAATAATATTCTACGCCATTTATTACAAAAAAGTTGATGAGAACTACAAAAATGTCACTATTTATTACATTTGCCGTGAGCAATGTAAATCTTTATAATTTTCTAAATATATTTTTTTAAAAAATGAAAAGAGAGAGAGAGAGATTATGTTTCAAAATATTATGTTTATGAAATTTGATCCAATTAATTATTATCTTTCAATGTTCTATTTGCTAGTATGGATGAGATCAACAAACTGGTATAATTCAAAAATATCAAATTCCTTTCAAATAATAAAACATAACTTTAATTTTATTATATTAATTCATCAATTTTTGCTTTAATTGTATTGCATATATTTAAATTTGAAATAATCCCTCAATCTTTTCAGATAAATTTCCTTCGTTTTCTTATGCACCTAAATTGTAGTTATTTATCTTGATTTTTTTAAAAATAATTTCATAATATCTCCCTCTTAGTACTATTGACAATTTCTTTTCCAGCTTGCCCTGGCGTTTTCATTCCTCCTACGACTACTCTTTTTTTTATATGGGATCTTTCATTGCACCTTAATTAAAAATAAAATATGACCATAATTACATTTTATCAATTGTATCATCAACGGGTATTTTTACTTTATTTCATATTCATCAATCATCTTCATAAACGTTCTATTTTCATTTACAGCTCCTGACTAAGCTTCCTCCCCTATTTTTGGAAGAGTCCAATATTTAAGAAATGGAGTTAACGTGCAATTTCGATTCTTGAAGACATAATTTTCATCTTTTTTTACCTGTCTGGTGCGTCTTAGCCTGCACCGTCGTAGCTTGTGCTATTCTCGCCTGAGCCACATTCTTCCACTTCAGGGATTAACCGGCTCCCACCTCCCCACCTCCTTACTTCATCGTCCATCGAAGACGTATTCATATAGACACACTTTTTCTCTTTCTAATTTTTTGTATTATATTCAACGATATTTTGTGAAGAAAATCATTCTTTAAGGACGAGTCATGTTCATTTATCTCTGTACATCTTACAAATTTCCGTAATGGAAAATAAATCTTATTTCTCCCAAATGCTCAATCTGTCTAAATAAAATTGTATGACATTTGTTTAAAGCTTGTTATCTCGGCCCAAAATTTAAATTATATCAATAGCGAAATGATTTATTTTCATTTGAATACTTTAGAAAAAAGAATTAGTCGTTTAAACTCCCTTATTAATTGATAAATTATCATTTATCAATAATCTTTGTTCTGCCCTCTTCCTTCTAATTTCTGGCCTAGTCAATACATACAATAAACAATATAAACAATTTATAACTTCTTCCAATTTTGTCCTTGCTAAGATTTTTCTTTCTTTCTTCTTGTGCTATTTTATATGCTTAATTTTTTCCCTTCTTATTATTATTACTTTTTTAGATGAAAAATATAAGCAATATACAAGCAACGCCATATTAGGAATTCATATAAAGGAATTCAAAGAACAAAGGGAACTCCAAAACACCCAATAATTAATTAATGAAGGAGAATTAATATGTAATATTCTATGTAGAAATATATTTCAAAACAAATAATGAGGTAGGGGGTGGGAAGACGACTTTAGGAGCCGGTTCCTATTTTGAGGTATTAACAAACAAGCCCTGCGAAGGGTAGCTTCCATCCTCCCCCATCCAGCTCCGCTAGGACGGCGAAGCTACGGTCCCTCTACTTTTTTTTTTCATTGTTTTGATGGCGTCCTCTCCCTGCAGCACTTACAGAAATAAAAGAAACACCAAGGAGAGTCAGGCTGTTTTGGCGGTTTTGGCTGCTTAGGAAGCACCCAGAGGAAGGAAAAAAAGAGGAGTTGAAATTTCATAGGACATTTCCAAGATTATATATACATACGTATATTAATATTTCATTGGAGACAATGATCCACAAAAACATTCATATGTACTTTTATTTAGGAAAATTTTATTATTCTGGAAACCTTCAAATGGGCAAAAATGCTATTACATGGTGTTATTGTCTCGTATATTGTACTTAATATTTTATATTTAGAGATGCTCACGAGACAATTTTTTGTAAGTAGGTTACATGTCAAGCCTTGAATCTTTAGGCTCAAGTCAAGTTTTATATCCCTGATAGGACTACAAGTCAAGTTGCGAGTCTTTAACAAAAAGTTCAGATTGTGTAAAATCCAATTTAAATACTAGGAGTAGTGAAAATGAAATATCGAACTGTTGTAAGCACTGTTTTGATTGCCCAGGAGCTAAACGTTACAACTTGTACAAAGCCTTCAATTTCATGGAAAAAAAATAATGAATTTCTTTTCACTACATCTATTATTTTATTTCCGATAAGAATACAAGTAAAATATCAAATCGTTGTGGGTGATACCATTAGGCAACACCATTTTTGTGCCCAGGGTTTAATAGATAGTTTATTTTTTCTTGCTTATGGATAGAGTGTAACAAATCTTAAAGAAAAATAAATAATTATCTTAATGACCATTGATGGATGGGAAATTACTTAGTTGATTTTAAATAAGAATGTTTTCATTATATAAATCAAGAAGAGAAATAGAATAAGGTTACATACAGGGTTGAAAAATGTATAAATGGACGTTTTTTCATTGATAAAAATAAAGCAGAATAGATCATATTGAAAATACGATGTAATAACGGACCTTTTCATATTTTTGTACTCACAAAGCCTCTTTTTAACTCAAAAACTATCGGATTTTATATATTTCAATGACTTTCTTTGTAGGACATAAAACCAATCGTTCATGAATATTAATAGTCATTGATTTTTTTTTAGTCAACATGAAATAAAAAAATGATATTGTAATGTAAAGTTAAAAAATGACATCCTTATATTTAAATTATTGATGATAAATATTTTTAAGAACCCATTGAATCAATAATTAAGACATTTATTTATGTTTACTTGACCAAATTCATCTCTTCCTTTCAATGTTTTATTTGCCTGTATAGAAGGAAATCAATTAGTTGCTGAAAGTGTCCCTCAATTCAAAAATGTCAAATTCCCTTCGAATATTACAAGAGTACAATAATTCTATTACATTAATTCATTATTTTTAATTTGATTGAAATTTGAACTAATCGTTGGACCTTTGATGTAACATTTCCTACGTTTCACAATAATTGAAAATAATATATGACCATAATTCTATTTTATAAATAAAGCAATTTTGTCATCAACGGGTATTTTGTCTTTATTTTATATTCATGAATCATCTCATCAACGTATTTTCCTTTACAACTTCTGACTCAGCTTCGTCCCCTACTTTTTAAGAAAAGGAGTTAACGTGCGTCTTAGCCTGCACCGTGGTAGCTTGTGCTATTCTCGCCTGAGCCACATTCTTCCACTTCAGGGATTAACCGGCTCACACCTCCCCCCCTCCTTACTTCATCGTCCATCGAAGACGTATATAGACACACTTTTTCTCTTTCTAATTTCTTGTATTATATTCAACGATATTCTGTGAAGAGAATTATTTTATTTATCATTGACGATTAATTATCATTTATCTCTACAGCATACAAATTTACTTCATGGAAAATAGATTTTATTCCTTTTAAATGCTCAATCTGTGTAAATAAATTTACATGCATCGTTTCTATGTCCTATGTATTCAGAATTGTCAGAATTGTAACTCCGAATGAAAATTATTGAAATTATTGCTGAAGACATTGTTGCCCAATTAAAACAGAGAGCAAAGGCAGAGCTAAATGACATATAATTTTAAATATATCTACTCCTGGACCTTCAGAGTGTAACAAGTCGAGCTTTTTTGTTCACTCGCAATCTCGACTGACAAAAGGGGAAAAGAAAAATTTAGAAAAACATATGGTAGCTACCCTTCTCTATTTTTCTTGTTGCCAACTTGTTAATATATATTGTAGTATATTCAAATTCAAAAAAAGGGCGCGCAATCCTTGATTCAATATATTTTTTTATGCATCAAAATCAGAAATAATATTAATACCCATTTTGAGTTCATATTACGTAGGATCAGCTGCTTTAAATCAAAAGAGTCAAATGATGAAAATAATCAACTGAAGCTGGGAGAATAAAGTATAGTGTTTTTGTTTATCCCAAAAAGCTCGTCGTGGTAAACTGTCAATTTGAAAATACAAACTTGGGCGTAAGATGACGTCATACAAACACTCTTTCACCCATCCCTTCAACTCAGAATAATATTGAAAACAAGGTTTTAGAGAGATGCCATTGAACCAAAAGTTGTAGATATTACTCTAATAGAATAAGATTTTTTTTCAATTTTTAAAATCGGTTCATAAGTTTTGAATTTATGGCAACTTTTGCTAAATTTTCAAAATTTGTCCAACTCTAATATTCGAGTTCCAAAAAGTTTATGAAATCAAAAATCATAGAGCAATAATTGTTGAGTTCAGATCTGCTTTTAATTTAAAAATCAATTCGTTAGTAATTGCGATGGTGTTTTTTTCATGCTTTACAACCAGTGGTTGTTAATTTATTAATAAGAACAGTAAGAAAGGAAAAAAATTATTAGATATTTAAGTCAAAAGTAATGGAAACAAAAGTTTCCCTAATATAGACAATCCTAATGAGCAACACTTATAATTAATTATAAGCTATACTTGTAAATCGTTCTTTGGTGAAACTTTGCACCTATCAATCAAGTTCATTTCAACTTGTACTCCTACTCCTATTTCTGGGAGATCATAATTTCGTGAATCCTCCAATTCTTCGTCTGAAGATAATTCAGTAGGAGCTTTTTTTGTAATGTATATAATGTGACCTTTCATTGCTTTTGATGATGCCCAGATGATGTGAATATATACATATAACAATAATTAATTAATTTGGATTCGTTCTTAGTTCGAACAGAGCTTCTAGAAACCCGTCTCATAATTTATTGACTTATTTATTTACTTTTTTACTTATGAGTCATAACAATAATTATGTGTGTGGTACACATTTGCCGTATCTGAGACTAAATAATTAATATAATAAGTCTAAAATAGTTAATGGAGATATTTCTGGAGGATGGGAAACTGGAAAGGGGTGTCCTATCAACTGAGCTACTTAAGGAAGAATAAAACAAAACGATACGATACAAGAAAGGCTCATGCAACGTGTGACGAGAAGGTGAAGGTCGATTCCGTTCAGAAAGAGGAGAATGGAGCTCACGTCAATATTGGAGAACTTACTGGAGTAGTCAAGGAGTGAGGAGCAAGTGGAGGGAGGAGTCATTTACTCAGCCAAAAGATTAAAGTGATTTCCCTGTCTGAGATGTTGGTGAAAATAAAGGCAAATATTAAGTCATCGACTCCCACAAGTTATAACGTCAAGTGGAGTGTTGAACTGAGGCTACAGCATTGGAGTCACCCATGAAATCGCTTTATTTTGCCAAGAGTGTGGATCATGTCAGACTATGGACCATGATCCAGTGTTAACAGAACTGAAGCATCCAAGTTCATTCGAATGTGTATATGGTTTAGTTGTAGGAATATTCTGTAGCTACATACATGGAATGGACGCTGTAATTAATTATGTCATTGTGGGGCTAACATAAATAAATGTAAAAATTAGAAAAGGAGATGAACAGGAAAGTTTAAGTGATGAACCCTCGTTACTGGAGGTTGATGTCTCCATGCAAGATCATCATATTCTGTCTCTCCATTACACTCTTCCATTCTTCAAAACGAATTTATCTTGATATCTATTCTTCAAATGTAGGTTTTTCTGGATAAATCATCCGTTCATGTGAGGTAAAATTTTCAATTCATTATAAATAAGTACTTTAACATGGGTTTAAATATAGTTTCAGGAATTATATTAACCTTGGCCCCTATGGATTGACGCATCATCTTTCGAATAGATTCAAATCCATTACTGTGAATGCAAGTATCTCCTTCCACCAGTTTATAGTCAAAATATTCCATCCAATTGTGTATCCATCTATGCTGCATTGCTAATGTCATTTTTACTCCAGATTCAACATTTTACAGTTTGTTTTGTTGTGGAATTTACCCATCATTTAAGAAGTCAATCGATGGGGTTCATATAAGAAAGTTGAGGCTACTTCCTTATATCAATTCATTTTACAACAGATTTAAAGCATCTTAATAACTTGAAATTTCACACTTCAATTTTGTAATATTGTGCATATCTTGTATATAGAAACATTTATTCCAAATTGGATTGAAATCTGAGGTGAAAGGTGTCAAAACTTAATTTATAATAGTTAGTTGCATTAAGAATTTAAGGAGATGTATAATAAACATCTGTAAAAGTCTCTTTGTTTCGAACATCAACTTTATATTACAATTGTATAATAGGATGCCGATTTAAAGAAAAATCAATGATTTATGTTGACTTTTCTTTGAGATATATTGGACAATGATCCCTTTTGAGGTGTGAAAGTAACTTTTTGGAAGAGTCATCTTTTGTAATGGATGTATAATGTGACTTTTTCATTGTTTTTGACGTAACTTATGTAATTGGAATTATTATTTTTTGCTTTTAATTAATAGAATATATATGATTCGTTCTTAGTTCGAACAGGGCTTCAAGGAACCCGTCTCATAACTTATTGACTTATTTATTTTTGAATTATGAGTCATAACAATAATTATGTGACACATTGTTATTACTTCATAGATTCAAAATATCTTCATTAATTAATGTAGATTTAAATTATCATTTAAGGATCAAGATATGAGAGCTATCCTAGAACGACCATCCTAATGAAGATGTCCTTGAGCTGCTGCTGCTGGAGAACCTCTTCAAAGGGATTCCTCTTTTCCTTGGACCAAGGACCAACTTCAAGATCCAAGACGACTCAAAGAGGGGCGAATGGAAAAGGAGCTTCTCAAAGCATTCTCCTTGAATAAGTTTGAGTCTTACGAATTCAAAGGGACTTCTATTTAACCCGAGTCAAGACCCTCTTTGGCCTCCTAAGGAAAGGTCCCAAGGTCGACTTCGTGAAAGTAGCATTTGTTATGGGCCTACATTCACATGCAAGTGCTCAAATTCAGGTGGCACCAAAAGCGTTTGGCATAGCCAGAGGGCTTCATACGAATCTTCGTCCAAAGCTAAAAAAAGAAGGGCTTTGAGTGGAGAAAAACCCTCAATGAATTGGGAAATAATAATTGAATGGTTTTAACTGTGGCAATAGCAAAGGGGTGTTGTCAGCAAGTGAACCACGGAAGGCAATCCTTTGATGAATAAAACAAAACGATCCAGTTAAAGGCTTATGCAACGTGCGGCGAGAAAGTGAATCTCGTTTGTGGTGTGAAGCAGCTCGACTGCATACGAAGCTGTCTTGGTGGGGTTGAGACAGATGAGGATGGAGCTCGCATCAATATTGCATTCTTATGTTTTGTTCTTAAATCAATGGATTTGCTGAGTATTTATCTTAAAACTTGATTAAGTCTTAAAGTCTTTGGACATCCGAAATCCGTAAGCCATTTTGAAAACTCATTTTTGTGCATGAGGATCTGCTGTCAAGTATTCATCAAATGTTGGTCTTCCCGGATAAAGCATCTGTAAATATGAGTTAAAACTTTATTTTCATCATAAATAAGTTGGCTAACTTCAATTTAAATATAGTTTCATGGATTATATTAAACTTCAAGAAATATTTGCTTATTCAATATATTATCCATTCTCGATATATGATGATACAGGCCATGAGATACTTAAATTAGATGACTATTCTCATTATTATGAGTCGTTACTCAGGCACATCAAGGTAAGAGAAAGTGTTGTTAAATAAGTATTAGTGTTTTTCATACTTCTATTGCATCATTGAATTAGATTTCTACTTATATCAATTACTATGGATCTCAAGCATCTCCAGGCCTCTCTGAACGAGTATCAATGCTTCATTGTGAAAAAATGAAAAACAATTAGCCTTTATATCAACGGGGGTTATAAAATGAAGCTGCTGTTACTTCCTTATATCAATTTGTGTTAAAATGGATTCCAAGTATCTCTGGGTCACTTGAATATAATCAAGTGTCTCTGTTGGAAGAGCACTCTCCTTGATATAACTTACAATCCAACCATTCCTTTTCTGTGAGTATTTTATTCATGTTTCTATACCTTTGGGATTATAATTCGCATTTTGTTATTTTAGATATTATTTTGTTGTAAAAAGCCTGAATCATCGTTGAAGAAATTATTGAGATCTACATAAGGAGGCACCTACTCATCGTAATTTCATGTTATTATGACTGTTAAGCATCTCCAGGTCTAAGCTTGTATATGAAGATAATCAAGCACCTCTATTTGAAGATAATTCCCCTCGTTGTAATTTACAATCCAATTTCTGTTTCTGTGTCAGTCAATGTTTTCTTTTATATTATAGATAACTTTTCATTATTTAAGAGTGTATTTCGTCATTGTTAGAAGGCTGAATCATCAATGGAGAAGAAATTTAGCATTACCTTCGGGTCATGGATGGAGGTTCCTCTCTTGTGAAACAATATGTTTATGGAGCTTGAACATTTCTATTTCCATTTGTTCTCGTAGAGTAAATCATTGAGATAACTTTTGCTGTAATGGAGTCGGCTTTAGAGTGTCTTCAAGATAGAGGTTTAAGTGCTACCATCATTATATTTTTCACTTTCGGTCTTAGGGGATTGGCTGCGTCACATTTGCAAAAGAAGTGGAAGGACATCTCCTCAAAAGCTCTACAAAAAGAGCATTTTCTATCTGTTAATATTAGATTTATTAGTAAAAAGACTGATTGCTGAATTTTCATTCTATTTTTTACCATCCTCTGATCAAGAGCTCTATAAAATGGAGCAAAAGGAAGAAGCAATGCATTTTTTTCCAGTCTCTTCGTTATTAGTTTTGAAGCTTATAAGAATGTTTGTGAATAAAGTTCCGTTTCCAGCTTATAGATTTACTCATTTGAAGAAATTCATTTAGGGAGTATGAGATTACTAAGCAATGTGGACTTACATGAAGAGACTATGTTCTCCAATATAAGGATTCACCATTAATGTTCGAAAAGAGTTCCGATGGGCCCATTGCGATTCTCATTTCAAACCAGTATCTTGTAACTTTATAGAAATTGTATTTTAGGGTTCTTCGCTTAACCTAAGACGTTTTAGCCATGACAAGTTTAATGATTTCCACAGGACCTCCGTGTTTGTCAATTAGATACCCCAGTTTTTTACGGATGCGTGGAGTTGCACTTCTGAAATGTAAGGTTTTTGTGTATTTCATCTGAATACTAGCCTCAGCAGATCAATTTAACCTCGTATTGAAGGTGAGAATGGGATGAATCTAAATAAGTGAAAAGTTTTAGGAGGTATATTTGTACTCCAAATTCCAATCTTATCAAGTAGATGAGACGACTATGGATTTGGTGACATTCAATGAGAGGCCAGATCGATCTTCGAACGGCTTTAGGCTTGCTAAGATCTGATTATTTGCCCGATGAGGAATTTCCCGTCATGAACACCTCTCTTGATGTAATGTTTTGATTAAGGACCTGGAATATGAATGCTAGCCTCATCGTGGAAACGATCATATCTATCAATTGTTTCGGAATTCTGTTTCGAAGTAGCTGCTCAATTATGAATTTTTTAAATTTAATCAGCAAGATGACAGACTCATAATTCAAACTCATTGTATTTGATATTGTATTTTGAAAACATCTTGGGATATCCTCCGCGAGACCTAAAATCGTGCCATCTCATCACTATGATTTTCTATGGCACCCAGTCTAACATGACTCTTTCGTATTTTCTTCTAGCTATGGAAAAGTGTATATTGTATATTGTTTATATTAATTTACAATATGAAGTGTTTTTTTCATCATTTTCTCTATTCATCTTAATGTATCCCAGTACCTATTGTATACTTTATCTTTTTTAAATGCAAACAAAAAACTACAACAACGATAACATACCCTAATGTAGATATATGCAGTCATATAGTTCACTTCGAACCGAAGGCGAGCCGGCAGTCACGTTTTAATACGACATAAGTGCAACTTGAGTCCATGTTACAACTGAGTTTAAGGCATTCATAATATTAGGACATATTTCAATTGGATTCTAAGATCCCTTCACTCTGAAAGTTCAAAAAAATAAAAAACCACAATAACCAAAAACTTTTATTATTAGATTTTTCATCATTTATATGATAATATGAACGCTAGATTTGCAAATCCTTCAAATTGAAGTGGCGAATAGATTCAGGTAATTTTTTTGAATGTGCTAAGCATTTTTTGAATGTTGAAATTAATAAAAAACCATGCATATTGGCACTTTTCATTTTGATGATAATATGAACCCTAGATGTTGCTAGGTGTCATACCAAATTGAAATTTACAAATCCATCTTATTGAAGTGGCGAATAGATTCAGGTAATTTTTTTGAATGTGCTAAGCATTTTTTGAATGTTGAAATTAATAAAATACCATGCATATTGGCACTTTTCATTTTGATGATAATATGAACCCTAGATGTTGCTAGGTGTCATACCAATTTGAAATTTGCAAATCCTTCAAATTGAAGTGGCGAATAGATTCAGGTAATTTTTTTGAATGTGCTAAGCATTTTTTGAATGTTGAAATTAATAAAAAACCATGCATATTGGCACTTTTCATTTTGATGACAATATGAACCCTAGATGTTACTAGGTGTCATACCAATTTGAAATTTGCAAATCCTTCAAATTGAAGTGGCGAATAGATTCAGGTAATTTTTTTGAATGTGCTAAGCATTTTTTGAATGTTGAAATTAATAAAAAACCATGCATATTGGCACTTTTCATTTTGATGATAATATGAACCCTAGATGTTGCTAGGTGTCATACCAATTTGAAATTTGCAAATCCTTCAAATTGAAGTGGCGAATAGATTCAGGTAATTTTTTTGAATGTGCTAAGCATTTTTTGAATGTTGAAATTAATAAAATACCATGCATATTGGCACTTTTCATTTTGATGATAATATGAACCCTAGATGTTGCTAGGTGTCATACCAATTTGGAATTTGCAAATCCTTCAAATTGAAGTGGCGAATAGATTCAGGTAATTTTTTTGAATGTGCTAGGCATTTTTTGAATGTTGAAATTAATAAAAAACCATGCATATTGGCACTTTTCATTTTGATGATAATATGAACCCTAGATGTTGCTAGGTGTCATACCAATTTGGAATTTGCAAATCCTTCAAATTGAAGTGGCGAATAGATTCAGGTAATTTTTTTGAATGTGCTAAGCATTTTTTGAATGTTGAAATTAATAAAAAACCATGCATATTGGCACTTTTCATTTTGATGATAATATGAACCCTAGATGTTGCTAGGTGTCATACCAATTTGGAATTTACAAATCCTTCAAATTGAAGTGGCGAATAGATTCAGGTAATTTTTTTGAATGTGCTAAGCATTTTTTGAATGTTGAAATTAATAAAAAACCATGCATATTGGCACTTTTCATTTTGATGATAATATGAACCCTAGATGTTGCTAGGTGTCATACCAATTTGGAATTTGCAAATCCTTCAAATTGAAGTGGCGAATAGATTCAGGTAATTTTTTTGAATGTGCTAAGCATTTTTTGAATGTTGAAATTAATAAAAAACCATGCATATTGGCACTTTTCATTTTGATGATAATATGAACCCTAGATGTTGCTAGGTGTCATACCAATTTGAAATTTGCAAATCCTTCAAATTGAAGTGGCGAATAGATTCAGGTAATTTTTTTGAATGTGCTAAGCATTTTTTGAATGTTGAAATTAATAAAATACCATGGATATTGGCACTTTTCATTTTGATGATAATATGAACCCTAGATGTTGCTAGGTGTCATACCAATTTGGAATTTGCAAATCCTTCAAATTGAAGTGGCGAATAGATTCAGGTAATTTTTTTGAATGTGCTAAGCATTTTTTGAATGTTGAAATTAATAAAAAACCATGCATATTGGCACTTTTCATTTTGATGATAATATGAACCCTAGATGTTGCTAGGTGTCATACCAATTTGGAATTTGAAAATCCTTCAAATTGAAGTGGCGAATAGATTCAGGTAATTTTTTTGAATGTGCTAAGCATTTTTTGAATGTTGAAATTAATAAAAAACCATGCATATTGGCACTTTTCATTTTGATGATAATATGAACCCTAGATGTTGCTAGGTGTCATACCAATTTGAAATTTGCAAATCCTTCAAATTGAAGTGGCGAATAGATTCAGGTAATTTTTTTGAATGTGCTAAGCATTTTTTGAATGTTGAAATTAATAAAAAACCATGCATATTGGCACTTTTCATTTTGATGATAATATGAACCCTAGATGTTGCAAGGTGTCATACCAATTTGAAATTTGCAAATCCTTCAAATTGAAGTGGCGAATAGATTCAGGTAATTTTTTTGAATGTGCTAAGCATTTTTTGAATGTTGAAATTAATAAAAAACCATGCATATTGGCACTTTTCATTTTGATGATAATATGAACCCTCGATGTTGCTAGGTGTCATACCAATTTGGAATTTGCAAATCCTTCAAATTGAAGTGGCGAATAGATTCAGGTAATTTTTTTGAATGTGCTAGGCATTTTTTGAATGTTGAAATTAATAAAAAACCATGCATATTGGCACTTTTCATTTTGATGATAATATGAACCCTAGATGTTGCTAGGTGTCATACCAATTTGGAATTTGGAAATCCTTCAAATTGAAGTGGCGAATAGATTCAGGTAATTTTTTTGAATGTGCTAAGCATTTTTTGAATGTTGAAATTAATAAAAAACCATGCAAATTGGCACTTTTCATTTTGATGATAATATGAACCCTAGATGTTGCTAGGTGTCATACCAATTTGGAATTTGCAAATCCTTCAAATTGAAGTGGCGAATAGATTCAGGTAATTTTTTTGAATGTGCTAAGCATTTTTTGAATGTTGAAATTAATAAAAAACCATGCATATTGGCACTTTTCATTTTGATGATAATATGAACCCTAGATGTTGCTAGGTGTCATACCAATTTGGAATTTGCAAATCCTTCAAATTGAAGTGGCGAATAGATTCAGGTAATTTTTTTGAATGTGCTAAGCATTTTTTGAATGTTGAAATTAATAAAATACCATGCATATTGGCACTTTTCATTTTGATGATAATATGAACCCTAGATGTTGCTGGGTGTCATACCAATTTGAAATTTGCAAATCCTTCAAATTGAAGTGGTGAATAGATTCAGGTAATTTTTTTGAATGTGCTAGGCATTTTTTGAATGTTGAAATTAATAAAAAACCATGCATATTGGCACTTTTCATTTGTATGATAATATGAACCCTAGATGTTGCTAGGTGTCATACCAATTTGAAATTTGCAAATCCTTCAAATTGAAGTGGCGAATAGATTCAGGTAATTTTTTTGAATGTGCTAAGCATTTTTTGAATGTTGAAATTAATAAAAAACCATGCATATTGGCACTTTTCATTTTGATGATAATATGAACCCTAGATGTTGCAAGGTGTCTTACCAATTTGAAATTTGCAAATCCTTCAAATTGAAGTGGCGAATAGATTCAGGTAATTTTTTTGAATGTGCTAAGCATTTTTTGAATGTTGAAATTAATAAAAAACCATGCATATTGGCACTTTTCATTTTGATGATAATATGAACCCTAGATGTTGCTAGGTGTCATACCAATTTGGAATTTGCAAATCCTTCAAATTGAAGTGGCGAATAGATTCAAAAATTTTTTTTGAATGTGCTAAGCATTTTTTGAATGTTGAAATTAATAAAATACCATGCATATTGGCACTTTTCATTTTGATGATAATATGAAACCTAGATGTTGCTAGGTGTCATACCAATTTGGAATTTGCAAATCCTTCAAATTGAAGTGGCGAATAGATTCAGGTAATTTTTTTGAATGTGCTAAGCATTTTTTGAATGTTGAAATTAATAAAAAACCATGCATATTGGCACTTTTCATTTTGATGATAATATGAACCCTCGATGTTGCTAGGTGTCATACCAATTTGGAATTTGCAAATCCTTCAAATTGAAGTGGCGAATAGATTCAGGTAATTTTTTTGAATGTGCTAGGCATTTTTTGAATGTTGAAATTAATAAAAAACCATGCATATTGGCACTTTTCATTTTGATGATAATATGAACCCTAGATGTTGCTAGGTGTCATACCAATTTGGAATTTGGAAATCCTTCAAATTGAAGTGGCGAATAGATTCAGGTAATTTTTTTGAATGTGCTAAGCATTTTTTGAATGTTGAAATTAATAAAAAACCATGCAAATTGGCACTTTTCATTTTGATGATAATATGAACCCTAGATGTTGCTAGGTGTCATACCAATTTGGAATTTGCAAATCCTTCAAATTGAAGTGGCGAATAGATTCAGGTAATTTTTTTGAATGTGCTAAGCATTTTTTGAATGTTGAAATTAATAAAAAACCATGCATATTGGCACTTTTCATTTTGATGATAATATGAACCCTAGATGTTGCTAGGTGTCATACCAATTTGGAATTTGCAAATCCTTCAAATTGAAGTGGCGAATAGATTCAGGTAATTTTTTTGAATGTGCTAAGCATTTTTTGAATGTTGAAATTAATAAAATACCATGCATATTGGCACTTTTCATTTTGATGATAATATGAACCCTAGATGTTGCTGGGTGTCATACCAATTTGAAATTTGCAAATCCTTCAAATTGAAGTGGTGAATAGATTCAGGTAATTTTTTTGAATGTGCTAGGCATTTTTTGAATGTTGAAATTAATAAAAAACCATGCATATTGGCACTTTTCATTTGTATGATAATATGAACCCTAGATGTTGCTAGGTGTCATACCAATTTGAAATTTGCAAATCCTTCAAATTGAAGTGGCGAATAGATTCAGGTAATTTTTTTGAATGTGCTAAGCATTTTTTGAATGTTGAAATTAATAAAAAACCATGCATATTGGCACTTTTCATTTTGATGATAATATGAACCCTAGATGTTGCAAGGTGTCTTACCAATTTGAAATTTGCAAATCCTTCAAATTGAAGTGGCTAATAGATTCAGGTAATTTTTTTGAATGTGCTAAGCATTTTTTGAATGTTGAAAGTAATAAAAAACCATGCATATTGGCACTTTTCATTTTGATGATAATATGAACCCTAGATGTTGCTAGGTGTCATACCAATTTGGAATTTGCAAATCCTTCAAATTGAAGTGGCGAATAGATTCAAAAATTTTTTTTGAATGTGCTAAGCATTTTTTGAATGTTGAAATTAATAAAATACCATGCATATTGGCACTTTTCATTTTGATGATAATATGAAACCTAGATGTTGCTAGGTGTCATACCAATTTGGAATTTGCAAATCCTTCAAATTGAAGTGGCGAATAGATTCAGGTAATTTTTTTGAATGTGCTAAGCATTTTTTGAATGTTGAAATTAATAAAAAACCATGCATATTGGCACTTTTCATTTTGATGATAATATGAACCCTAGATGTTGCTAGGTGTCATACCAATTTGGAATTTGCAAATCCTTCAAATTGAAGTGGCGAATAGATTCAGGTAATTTTTTTGAATGTGCTAAGCATTTTTTGAATGTTGAAATTAATAAAAAACCATGCATATTGGCACTTTTCATTTTGATGATAATATGAACCCTAGATGTTGCTAGGTGTCATACCAATTTGAAATTTGGAAATCCTTCAAATTGAAGTGGCGTATAGATTCAGGTAATTTTTTTGAATGTGCTAAGCATTTTTTGAATGTTGAAATTAATAAAAAACCATGCATATTGGCACTTTTCATTTTGATGACAATATGAACCCTAGATGTTGCTAGGTGTCATACCAATTTGAAATTTGCAAATCCTTCAAATTGAAGTGGCGAATAGTTTCAGGTAATTTTTTTGAATGTGCTAAGCATTTTTTGAATGTTGAAATTAATAAAAAACCATGCATATTGGCACTTTTCATTTTGATGATAATATGAACCCTAGATGTTGCTAGGTGTCATACCAATTTGAAATTTGGAAATCCTTCAAATTGAAGTGGCGAATAGATTCAGGTAATTTTTTTGAATGTGCTAAGCATTTTTTGAATGTTGAAATTAATAAAAAACCATGCATATTGGCACTTTTCATTTTGATGATAATATGAACCCTAGATGTTGCTAGGTGTCATACCAATTTGAAATTTGCAAATCCTTCAAATTGAAGTGGCGAATAGATTCAGGTAATTTTTTTAATGTGCTAAGCATTTTTTGAATGTTGAAATTAATAAAAAACCATGCATATTGGCACTTTTCATTTTGATGATAATATGAACCCTAGATGTTGCAAGGTGTCATACCAATTTGAAATTTGCAAATCCTTCAAATTGAAGTGGCGAATAGATTCAGGTAATTTTTTTGAATGTGCTAAGCATTTTTTGAATGTTGAAATTAATAAAAAACCATGCATATTGGCACTTTTCATTTTGATGATAATATGAACCCTAGATGTTGCTAGGTGTCATACCAATTTGGAATTTGCAAATCCTTCAAATTGAAGTGGCGAATAGATTCAGGTAATTTTTTTGAATGTGCTAGGCATTTTTTGAATGTTGAAATTAATAAAAAACCATGCATATTGGCACTTTTCATTTTGATGATAATATGAACCCTAGATGTTGCTAGGTGTCATACGAATTTGAAATTTGCAAATCCTTCAATTTGAAGTGGCGAATAGATTCAGGTAATTTTTTTGAATGTGCTAAGCATTTTTTGAATGTTGAAATTAATAAAAAACCATGCATATTGGCACTTTTCATTTTGATGATAATATGAACCCTAGATGTTGCTAGGTGTCATACCAATTTGGAATTTGCAAATCCTTCAAATTGAAGTGGCGAATAGATTCAGGTAATTTTTTGGAAAGTGCTAAGCATTTTTTAAATGTTGAAATTAATAAAAAACCATGCATATTGGCACTTTTCATTTTGATGATAATATGAACCCTAGATGTTGCTAGGTGTCATACCAATTTGAAATTTGCAAATCCTTCAAATTGAAGTGGCGAATAGATTTAGGTAATTTTTTTGAATGTGCTAGGCATTTTTTGAATGTTGAAATTAATAAAATACCATGCATATTGGCACTTTTCATTTTGATGATAATATGAACCCTAGATGTTACTAGGTGTCATACCAATTTGGAATTTGCAAATCCTTCAAATTGAAGTGGCGAATAGATTCAGGTAATTTTTTTGAATGTGCTAAGCATTTTTTGAATGTTGAAATTAATAAAAAACCATGCATATTGGCACTTTTCATTTTGATGATAATATGAACCCTAGATGTTGCTAGGTGTCATACCAATTTGGAATTTGCAAATCCTTCAAATTGAAGTGGCGAATAGATTCAGGTAATTTTTTTGAATGTGCTAAGCATTTTTTGAATGTTGAAATTAATAAAAAACCATGCATATTGGCACTTTTCATTTTGATGATAATATGAACCCTAGATGTTGCTAGGTGTCATACCAATTTGAAATTTGCAAATCCTTCAAATTGAAGTGGCGAATAGTTTCAGGTAATTTTTTTGAATGTGCTAAGCATTTTTTGAATGTTGAAATTAATAAAATACCATGCATATTGGCACTTTTCATTTTGATGATAATATGAAACCTAGATGTTGCTAGGTGTCATACCAATTTGAAATTTGCAAATCCTTCAAATTGAAGTGGTGAATAGATTCAGGTAATTTTTTTGAATGTGCTAAGGATTTTTTGAATGTTGAAATTAATAAAATACCATGCATATTGGCACTTTTCATTTTGATGATAATATGAACCCTAGATGTTGCTAGGTGTCATACCAATTTGAAATTTGCAAATCCTTCAAATTGAAGTGGCGAATAGATTCAGGTAATTTTTTTGAATGTGCTAAGCATTTTTTGAATGTTGAAATTAATAAAAAACCATGCATATTGGCACTTTTCATTTTGATGATAATATGAACCCTAGATGTTGCTAGGTGTCATACCAATTTGAAATTTGCAAATCCTTCAAATTGAAGTGGTGAATAGATTCAGGTAATTTTTTTGAATGTGCTAAGCATTTTTTGAATGTTGAAATTAATAAAAAACCATGCATATTGGCACTTTTCATTTTGATGATAATATGAACCCTAGATGTTGCTAGGTGTCATACCAATTTGAAATTTGCAAATCCTTCAAATTGAAGTGGCGAATAGATTCAGGTAATTTTTTTGAATGTGCTAGGCATTTTTTGAATGTTGAAATTAATAAAAAACCATGCATATTGGCACTTTTCATTTTGATGATAATATGAACCCTAGATGTTGCTAGGTGTCATACCAATTTGGAATTTGCAAATCCTTCAAATTGAAGTGGCGAATAGATTCAGGTAATTTTTTTGAATGTGCTAAGCATTTTTTGAATGTTGAAATTAATAAAAAACCATGCATATTGGCACTTTTCATTTTGATGATAATATGAACCCTAGATGTTGCTAGGTGTCATACCAATTTGGAATTTGCAAATCCTTCAAATTGAAGTGGCGAATAGATTCAGGTAATTTTTTTGAATGTGCTAAGCATTTTTTGAATGTTGAAATTAATAAAAAACCATGCATATTGGCACTTTTCATTTTGATGATAATATGAACCCTAGATGTTGCTAGGTGTCATACCAATTTGAAATTTGGAAATCCTTCAAATTGAAGTGGCGTATAGATTCAGGTAATTTTTTTGAATGTGCTAAGCATTTTTTGAATGTTGAAATTAATAAAAAACCATGCATATTGGCACTTTTCATTTTGATGACAATATGAACCCTAGATGTTGCTAGGTGTCATACCAATTTGAAATTTGCAAATCCTTCAAATTGAAGTGGCGAATAGTTTCAGGTAATTTTTTTGAATGTGCTAAGCATTTTTTGAATGTTGAAATTAATAAAAAACCATGCATATTGGCACTTTTCATTTTGATGATAATATGAACCCTAGATGTTGCTAGGTGTCATACCAATTTGAAATTTGCAAATCCTTCAAATTGAAGTGGCGAATAGATTCAGGTAATTTTTTTGAATGTGCTAAGCATTTTTTGAATGTTGAAATTAATAAAATACCATGCATATTGGCACTTTTCATTTTGATGATAATATGAACCCTAGATGTTGCTGGGTGTCATACCAATTTGAAATTTGCAAATCCTTCAAATTGAAGTGGTGAATAGATTCAGGTAATTTTTTTGAATGTGCTAGGCATTTTTTGAATGTTGAAATTAATAAAAAACCATGCATATTGGCACTTTTCATTTTGATGATAATATGAACCCTAGATGTTGCTAGGTGTCATACCAATTTGAAATTTGCAAATCCTTCAAATTGAAGTGGCGAATAGATTCAGGTAATTTTTTTGAATGTGCTAAGCATTTTTTGAATGTTGAAATTAATAAAAAACCATGCATATTGGCACTTTTCATTTTGATGATAATATGAACCCTAGATGTTGCAAGGTGTCATACCAATTTGAAATTTGCAAATCCTTCAAATTGAAGTGGCGAATAGATTCAAGTAATTTTTTTGAATGTGCTAAGCATTTTTTGAATGTTGAAATTAATAAAATACCATGCATATTGGCACTTTTCATTTTGATGATAATATGAACCCTAGATGTTGCTAGGTGTCATACCAATTTGGAATTTGCAAATCCTTCAAATTGAAGTGGCGAATAGATTCAGGTAATTTTTTTGAATGTGCTAAGCATTTTTTGAATGTTGAAATTAATAAAAAACCATGCATATTGGCACTTTTCATTTTGATGATAATATGAACCCTAGATGTTGCTAGGTGTCATACCAATTTGAAATTTGGAAATCCTTCAAATTGAAGTGGCGAATAGATTCAGGTAATTTTTTTGAATGTGATTAGCATTTTTTGAATGTTGAAATTAATAAAATACCATGCATATTGGCACTTTTCATTTTGATGATAATATGAACCCTAGATGTTGCTGGGGGTCATACCAATTTGAAATTTGCAAATCCTTCAAATTGAAGTGGTGAATAGATTCAGGTAATTTTTTTGAATGTGCTAGGCATTTTTTGAATGTTGAAATTAATAAAAAACCATGCATATTGGCACTTTTCATTTTGATGATAATATGAACCCTAGATGTTGCTAGGTGTCATACCAATTTGAAATTTGCAAATCCTTCAAATTGAAGTGGCGAATAGATTCAGGTAATTTTTTTGAATGTGCTAAGCATTTTTTGAATGTTGAAATTAATAAAAAACCATGCATATTGGCACTTTTCATTTTGATGATAATATGAACCCTAGATGTTGCAAGGTGTCATACCAATTTGAAATTTGCAAATCCTTCAAATTGAAGTGGCGAATAGATTCAGGTAATTTTTTTGAATGTGCTAAGCATTTTTTGAATGTTGAAATTAATAAAAAACCATGCATATTGGCACTTTTCATTTTGATGATAATATGAACCCTAGATGTTGCTAGGTGTCATACCAATTTGGAATTTGCAAATCCTTCAAATTGAAGTGGCGAATAGATTCAGGTAATTTTTTTGAATGTGCTAGGCATTTTTTGAATGTTGAAATTAATAAAAAACCATGCATATTGGCACTTTTCATTTTGATGATAATATGAACCCTAGATGTTGCTAGGTGTCATACCAATTTGGAATTTGCAAATCCTTCAAATTGAAGTGGCGAATAGATTCAGGTAATTTTTTGGAAAGTGCTAAGCATTTTTTAAATGTTGAAATTAATAAAAAACCATGCATATTGGCACTTTTCATTTTGATGATAATATGAACCCTAGATGTTGCTAGGTGTCATACCAATTTGAAATTTGCAAATCCTTCAAATTGAAGTGGCGAATAGATTCAGGTAATTTTTTTGAATGTGCTAAGCATTTTTTGAATGTTGAAATTAATAAAAAACCATGCATATTGGCACTTTTCATTTTGATGATAATATGAACCCTAGATGTTGCTAGGTGTCATACCAATTTGGAATTTGCAAATCCTTCAAATTGAAGTGGCGAATAGATTCAGGTAATTTTTTTGAATGTGCTAAGCATTTTTTGAATGTTGAAATTAATAAAATACCATGCATATTGGCACTTTTCATTTTGATGATAATATGAACCCTAGATGTTGCTGGGGGTCATACCAATTTGAAATTTGCAAATCCTTCAAATTGAAGTGGTGAATAGATTCAGGTAATTTTTTTGAATGTGCTAGGCATTTTTTGAATGTTGAAATTAATAAAAAACCATGCATATTGGCACTTTTCATTTTGATGATAATATGAACCCTAGATGTTGCTAGGTGTCATACCAATTTGAAATTTGCAAATCCTTCAAATTGAAGTGGCGAATAGATTCAGGTAATTTTTTTGAATGTGCTAAGCATTTTTTGAATGTTGAAATTAATAAAAAACCATGCATATTGGCACTTTTCATTTTGATGATAATATGAACCCTAGATGTTGCAAGGTGTCATACCAATTTGAAATTTGCAAATCCTTCAAATTGAAGTGGCGAATAGATTCAGGTAATTTTTTTGAATGTGCTAAGCATTTTTTGAATGTTGAAATTAATAAAAAACCATGCATATTGGCACTTTTCATTTTGATGATAATATGAACCCTAGATGTTGCTAGGTGTCATACCAATTTGGAATTTGCAAATCCTTCAAATTGAAGTGGCGAATAGATTCAGGTAATTTTTTTGAATGTGCTAGGCATTTTTTGAATGTTGAAATTAATAAAAAACCATGCATATTGGCACTTTTCATTTTGATGATAATATGAACCCTAGATGTTGCTAGGTGTCATACCAATTTGGAATTTGCAAATCCTTCAAATTGAAGTGGCGAATAGATTCAGGTAATTTTTTTGAATGTGCTAGGCATTTTTTGAATGTTGAAATTAATAAAAAACCATGCATATTGGCACTTTTCATTTTGATGATAATATGAACCCTAGATGTTGCTAGGTGTCATACCAATTTGGAATTTGCAAATCCTTCAAATTGAAGTGGCGAATAGATTCAGGTAATTTTTTGGAAAGTGCTAAGCATTTTTTAAATGTTGAAATTAATAAAAAACCATGCATATTGGCACTTTTCATTTTGATGATAATATGAACCCTAGATGTTGCTAGGTGTCATACCAATTTGAAATTTGCAAATCCTTCAAATTGAAGTGGCGAATAGATTCAGGTAATTTTTTTGAATGTGCTAAGCATTTTTTGAATGTTGAAATTAATAAAAAACCATGCATATTGGCACTTTTCATTTTGATGATAATATGAACCCTAGATGTTGCTAGGTGTCATACCAATTTGGAATTTGCAAATCCTTCAAATTGAAGTGGCGAATAGATTCAGGTAATTTTTTTGAATGTGCTAAGCATTTTTTGAATGTTGAAATTAATAAAATACCATGCATATTGGCACTTTTCATTTTGATGATAATATGAACCCTAGATGTTGCTGGGGGTCATACCAATTTGAAATTTGCAAATCCTTCAAATTGAAGTGGTGAATAGATTCAGGTAATTTTTTTGAATGTGCTAGGCATTTTTTGAATGTTGAAATTAATAAAAAACCATGCATATTGGCACTTTTCATTTTGATGATAATATGAACCCTAGATGTTGCTAGGTGTCATACCAATTTGAAATTTGCAAATCCTTCAAATTGAAGTGGCGAATAGATTCAGGTAATTTTTTTGAATGTGCTAAGCATTTTTTGAATGTTGAAATTAATAAAAAACCATGCATATTGGCACTTTTCATTTTGATGATAATATGAACCCTAGATGTTGCAAGGTGTCATACCAATTTGAAATTTGCAAATCCTTCAAATTGAAGTGGCGAATAGATTCAGGTAATTTTTTTGAATGTGCTAAGCATTTTTTGAATGTTGAAATTAATAAAAAACCATGCATATTGGCACTTTTCATTTTGATGATAATATGAACCCTAGATGTTGCTAGGTGTCATACCAATTTGGAATTTGCAAATCCTTCAAATTGAAGTGGCGAATAGATTCAGGTAATTTTTTTGAATGTGCTAGGCATTTTTTGAATGTTGAAATTAATAAAAAACCATGCATATTGGCACTTTTCATTTTGATGATAATATGAACCCTAGATGTTGCTAGGTGTCATACCAATTTGGAATTTGCAAATCCTTCAAATTGAAGTGGCGAATAGATTCAGGTAATTTTTTGGAAAGTGCTAAGCATTTTTTAAATGTTGAAATTAATAAAAAACCATGCATATTGGCACTTTTCATTTTGATGATAATATGAACCCTAGATGTTGCTAGGTGTCATACCAATTTGAAATTTGCAAATCCTTCAAATTGAAGTGGCGAATAGATTCAGGTAATTTTTTTGAATGTGCTAAGCATTTTTTGAATGTTGAAATTAATAAAAAACCATGCATATTGGCACTTTTCATTTTGATGATAATATGAACCCTAGATGTTGCTAGGTGTCATACCAATTTGGAATTTGCAAATCCTTCAAATTGAAGTGGCGAATAGATTCAGGTAATTTTTTTGAATGTGCTAAGCATTTTTTGAATGTTGAAATTAATAAAAAACCATGCATATTGGCACTTTTCATTTTGATGATAATATGAACCCTAGATGTTGCTAGGTGTCATACCAATTTGGAATTTGCAAATCCTTCAAATTGAAGTGGCGAATAGATTCAGGTAATTTTTTTGAATGTGCTAAGCATTTTTTGAATGTTGAAATAAATAAAAAACCATGCATATTGGCACTTTTCATTTTGATGATAATATGAACCCTAGATGTTGCTAGGTGTCATACCAATTTGGAATTTGCAAATCCTTCAAATTGAAGTGGCGAATAGATTCAGGTAATTTTTTTGAATGTGCTAAGCATTTTTTGAATGTTGAAATTAATAAAAAACCATGCATATTGGCACTTTTCATTTTGATGATAATATGAACCCTAGATGTTGCTAGGTGTCATACCAATTTGGAATTTGCAAATCCTTCAAATTGAAGTGGCGAATAGATTCAGGTAATTTTTTTGAATGTGCTAAGCATTTTTTGAATGTTGAAATTAATAAAAAACCATGCATATTGGCACTTTTCATTTTGATGATAATATGAACCCTAGATGTTGCTAGGTGTCATACCAATTTGGAATTTGCAAATCCTTCAAATTGAAGTGGCGAATAGATTCAGGTAATTTTTTTGAATGTGCTAAGCATTTTTTGAATGTTGAAATTAATAAAAAACCATGCATATTGGCACTTTTCATTTTGATGATAATATGAACCCTAGATGTTGCTTGGTGTAATACCAATTTGGAATTTGCAAATCCTTCAAATTGAAGTGGCGAATAGATTCAGGTAATTTTTTTGAATGTGCTAAGCATTTTTTGAATGTTGAAATTAATAAAAAACCATGCATATTGTCACTTTTCATTTTGATGATAATATGAACCCTAGATGTTGCTAGGTGTCATACCAATTTGGAATTTGCAAATCCTTCAAATTGAAGTGGCGAATAGATTCAGGTAATTTTTTTGAATGTGCTAAGCATTTTTTGAATGTTGAAATTAATAAAAAACCATGCATATTGGCACTTTTCATTTTGATGATAATATGAACCCTAGATGTTGCTAGGTGTCATACCAATTTGGAATTTGCAAATCGTTCAAATTGAAGTGGCGAATAGATTCAGGTAATTTTTTTGAATGTGCTAAGCATTTTTTGAATGTTGAAATTAATAAAAAACCATGCATATTGGCACTTTTCATTTTGATGATAATATGAACCCTAGATGTTGCTAGGTGTCATACCAATTTGGAATTTGCAAATCCTTCAAATTGAAGTGGCGAATAGATTCAGGTAATTTTTTTGAATGTGCTAAGCATTTTTTGAATGTTGAAATTAATAAAAAACCATGCATATTGGCACTTTTCATTTTGATGATAATATGAACCCTAGATGTTGCTAGGTGTCATACCAATTTGGAATTTGCAAATCCTTCAAATTGAAGTGGCGAATAGATTCAGGTAATTTTTTTGAATGTGCTAAGCATTTTTTGAATGTTGAAATTAATAAAAAACCATGCATATTGGCACTTTTCATTTTGATGATAATATGAACCCTAGATGTTGCTAGGTGTCATACCAATTTGGAATTTGCAAATCCTTCAAATTGAAGTGGCGAATAGATTCAGGTAATTTTTTTGAATGTGCTAAGCATTTTTTGAATGTTGAAATTAATAAAAAACCATGCATATTGGCACTTTTCATTTTGATGATAATATGAACCCTAGATGTTGCTAGGTGTCATACCAATTTGGAATTTGCAAATCCTTCAAATTGAAGTGGCGAATAGATTCAGGTAATTTTTTTGAATGTGCTAAGCATTTTTTGAATGTTGAAATTAATAAAAAACCATGCATATTGGCACTTTTCATTTTGATGATAATATGAACCCTAGATGTTGTTAGGTGTCATACCAATTTGGAATTTGCAAATCCTTCAAATTGAAGTGGCGAATAGATTCAGGTAATTTTTTTGAATGTGCTAAGCATTTTTTGAATGTTGAAATTAATAAAAAACCATGCATATTGGCACTTTTCATTTTGATGATAATATGAACCCTAGATGTTGCTAGGTGTCATACCAATTTGGAATTTGCAAATCCTTCAAATTGAAGTGGCGAATAAATTCAGGTAATTTTTTTGAATGTGCTAAGCATTTTTTGAATGTTGAAATTAATAAAAAACCATGCATATTGGCACTTTTCATTTTGATGATAATATGAACCCTAGATGTTGCTAGGTGTCATACCAATTTGGAATTTGCAAATCCTTCAAATTGAAGTGGCGAATAGATTCAGGTAATTTTTTTGAATGTGCTAAGTATTTTTTGAATGTTGAAATTAATAAAAAACCATGCATATTGGCACTTTTCATTTTGATGATAATATGAACCCTAGATTTTGCTAGGTGTCATACCAATTTGGAATTTGCAAATCCTTCAAATTGAAGTGGCGAATAGATTCAGGTAATTTTTTTGAATGTGCTAAGCATTTTTTGAATGTTGAAATTAATAAAAAACCATGCATATTGGCACTTTTCATTTTGATGATAATATGAACCCTAGATGTTGCTAGGTGTCATACCAATTTGGAATTTACAAATCCTTCAAATTGAAGTGGCGAATAGATTCAGGTAATTTTTTTGAATGTGCTAAGCATTTTTTGAATGTTGAAATTAATAAAAAACCATGCATATTGGCACTTTTCATTTTGATGATAATATGAACCCTAGATGTTGCTAGGTGTCATACCAATTTGGAATTTGCAAATCCTTCAAATTGAAGTGGCGAATAGATTCAGGTAATTTTTTTGAATGTGCTAAGCATTTTTTGAATGTTGAAATTAATAAAAAACCATGCATATTTGCACTTTTCATTTTGATGATAATATGAACCCTAGATGTTGCTAGGTGTCATACCAATTTGGAATTTGCAAATCCTTCAAATTGAAGTGGCGAATAGATTCAGAAATTTTTTTGAATGTGCTAAGCATTTTTTGAATGTTGAAATTAATAAAAAACCATGCATATTGGCACTTTTCATTTTGATGATAATATGAACCCTAGATGTTGCTAGGTGTCATACCAATTTGGAATTTGCAAATCCTTCAAATTGAAGTCGCGAATAGATTCAGGTAATTTTTTTGAATGTGCTAAGCATTTTTTGAATGTTGAAATTAATAAAAAACCATGCATATTGGCACTTTTCATTTTGATGATAATATGAACCCTAGATGTTGCTAGGTGTCATACCAATTTGGAATTTGCAAATCCTTCAAATTGAAGTGGCGAATAGATTCAGGTAATTTTTTTGAATGTGCTAAGCATTTTTTGAATGTTGAAATTAATAAAAAACCATGCATATTGGCACTTTTCATTTTGATGATAATATGAACCCTAGATGTTGCTAGGTGTCATACCAATTTGGAATTTGCAAATCCTTCAAATTGAAGTGGCGAATAGATTCAGGTAATTTTTTTGAATGTGCTAAGCATTTTTTGAATGTTGAAATTAATAAAATACCATGCATATTGGCACTTTTCATTTTGATGATAATATGAACCCTAGATGTTGCTAGGTGTCATACCAATTTGGAATTTGCAAATCCTTCAAATTGAAGTGGCGAATAGATTTAGGTAATTTTTTTGAATGTGCTAAGCATTTTTTGAATGTTGAAATTAATAAAAAACCATGCATATTGGCACTTTTCATTTTGATGATAATATGAACCCTAGATGTTGCTAGGTGTCATACCAATTTGGAATTTGCAAATCCTTCCAATTGAAGTGGCGAATAGATTCAGGTAATTTTTTTGAATGTGCTAAGCATTTTTTGAATGTTGAAATTAATAAAAAACCATGCATATTGGCACTTTTCATTTTGATGATAATATGAACCCTAGATGTTGCTAGGTGTCATAACAATTTGGAATTTGCAAATCCTTCAAATTGAAGTGGCGAATAGATTCAGGTAATTTTTTTGAATGTGCTAAGCATTTTTTGAATGTTGAAATTAATAAAAAACCATGCATATTGGCACTTTTCATTTTGATGATAATATGAACCCTAGATGTTGCTAGGTGTCATACCAATTTGGAATTTGCAAATCCTTCAAATTGAAGTGGCGAATAGATTCAGGTAATTTTTTTGAATGTGCTAAGCATTTTTTGAATGTTGAAATTAATAAAAAACCATGCATATTGGCACTTTTCATTTTGATGATAATATGAACCCTAGATGTTGCTAGGTGTCATACCAATTTGAAATTTGCAAATCCTTCAAATTGAAGTGGCGAATAGATTCAGGTAATTTTTTTGAATGTGCTAAGCATTTTTTGAATGTTGAAATTAATAAAATACCATGCATATTGGCACTTTTCATTTTGATGATAATATGAACCCTAGATGTTGCTAGGTGTCATACCAATTTGGAATTTGCAAATCCTTCAAATTGAAGTGGCGAATAGATTCAGGTAATTTTTTTGAATGTGCTAAGCATTTTTTGAATGTTGAAATTAATAAATAACCATGCATATTGGCACTTTTCATTTTGATGATAATATGAACCCTAGATGTTGCTAGGTGTCATACCAATTTGGAATTTGCAAATCCTTCAAATTGAAGTGGCGAATAGATTCAGGTAATTTTTTTGAATGTGCTAAGCATTTTTTGAATGTTGAAATTAATAAAAAACCATGCATATTGGCACTTTTCATTTTGATGATAATATGAACCCTAGATGTTGCTAGGTGTCATACCAATTTGGAATTTGCAAATCCTTCAAATTGAAGTTGTGAATAGATTCAGGTAATTTTTTTGAATGTGCTAAGCATTTTTTGAATGTTGAAATTAATAAAAAACCATGCATATTGGCACTTTTCATTTTGATGATAATATGAACCCTAGATGTTGCTAGGTGTCATACCAATTTGGAATTTGCAAATCCTTCAAATTGAAGTGGCGAATAGATTCAGGTAATTTTTTTGAATGTGCTAAGCATTTTTTGAATGTTGAAATTAATAAAAAACCATGCATATTGGCACTTTTCATTTTGATGATAATATGAACCCTAGATGTTGCTAGGTGTCATACCAATTTGAAATTTGCAAATCCTTCAAATTGAAGTGGCGAATAGATTCAGGTAATTTTTTTGAATGTGCTAAGCATTTTTTGAATGTTGAAATTAATAAAATACCATGCATATTGGCACTTTTCATTTTGATGATAATATGAACCCTAGATGTTGCTAGGTGTCATACCAATTTGGAATTTGCAAATCCTTCAAATTGAAGTGGCGAATAGATTCAGGTAATTTTTTTGAATGTGCTAAGCATTTTTTGAATGTTGAAATTAATAAAAAACCATGCATATTGGCACTTTTCATTTTGATGATAATATGAACCCTAGATGTTGCTAGGTGTCATACCAATTTGGAATTTGCAAATCCTTCAAATTGAAGTGGCGAATAGATTCAGGTAATTTTTTTGAATGTGCTAAGCATTTTTTGAATGTTGAAATTAATAAAAAACCATGCATATTGGCACTTTTCATTTTGATGATAATATGAACCCTAGATGTTGCTAGGTGTCATACCAATTTGGAATTTGCAAATCCTTCAAATTGAAGTGGCGAATAGTTTCAGGTAATTTTTTTGAATGTGCTAAGCATTTTTTGAATGTTGAAATTAATAAAAAACCATGCATATTGGCACTTTTCATTTTGATGATAATATGAACCCTAGATGTTGCTAGGTGTCATACCAATTTGGAATTTGCAAATCCTTCAAATTGAAGTGGCGAATAGATTCAGGTAATTTTTTTGAATGTGCTAAGCATTTTTTGAATGTTGAAATTAATAAAAAACCATGCATATTGGCACTTTTCATTTTGATGATAATATGAACCCTAGATGTTGCTAGGTGTCATACCAATTTGGAATTTGCAAATCCTTCAAATTGAAGTGGCGAATAGATTCAGGTAATTTTTTTGAATGTGCTAAGCATTTTTTGAATGTTGAAATTAATAAAATACCATACATATTGGCACTTTTCATTTTGATGATAATATGAACCATTGATGTTGCTAGGTGTCATACCAATTTGGAATTTGCAAATCCTTCAAATTGAAGTGGCAAATAGATTCAGGTAATTTTTTTGAATGTGCTAAGCATTTTTTGAATGTTGAAATTAATAAAAAACCATGCATATTGGCACTTTTCATTTTGATGATAATATGAACCCTAGATGTTGCTAGGTGTCATACCAATTTGGAATTTGCAAATCCTTCAAATTGAAGTGGCGAATAGATTCAGGTAATTTTTTTGAATGTGCTAAGCATTTTTTGAATGTTGAAATTAATAAAAAACCATGCATATTGGCACTTTTCATTTTGATGATAATATGAACCCTAGATGTTGCTAGGTGTCATACCAATTTGGAATTTGCAAATCCTTCAAATTGAAGTGGCGAATAGATTCAGGTAATTTTTTTGAATGTGCTAAGCATTTTTTGAATGTTGAAATTAATAAAAAACCATGCATATTGGCACTTTTCATTTTGATGATAATATGAACCCTAGATGTTGCTAGGTGTCATACCAATTTGGAATTTGCAAATCCTTCAAATTGAAGTGGCGAATAGATTCAGGTAATTTTTTTGAATGTGCTAAGCATTTTTTGAATGTTGAAATTAATAAAAAACCATGCATATTGGCACTTTTCATTTTGATGATAATATGAACCCTAGATGTTGCTAGGTGTCATACCAATTTGGAATTTGCAAATCCTTCAAATTGAAGTGGCGAATAGATTCAGGTAATTTTTTTGAATGTGCTAAGCATTTTTTGAATGTTGAAATTAATAAAAAACCATGCATATTGGCACTTTTCATTTTGATGATAATATGAACCCTAGATGTTGCTAGGTGTCATACCAATTTGGAATTTGCAAATCCTTTAAATTGAAGTGGCGAATAGATTCAGGTAATTTTTTTGAATGTGCTAAGCATTTTTTGAATGTTGAAATTAATAAAAAACCATGCATATTGGCACTTTTCATTTTGATGATAATATGAACCCTAGATGTTGCTAGGTGTCATACCAATTTGGAATTTGCAAATCCTTCAAATTGAAGTGGCGAATAGATTCAGGTAATTTTTTTGAATGTGCTAAGCATTTTTTGAATGTTGAAATTAATAAAAAACCATGCATATTGGCACTTTTCATTTTGATGATAATATGAACCCTAGATGTTGCTAGGTGTCATACCAATTTGGAATTTGCAAATCCTTCAAATTGAAGTGGTGAATAGATTCAGGTAATTTTTTTGAATGTGCTAAGCATTTTTTGAATGTTGAAATTAATAAAAAACCATGCATATTGGCACTTTTCATTTTGATGATAATATGAACCCTAGATGTTGCTAGGTGTCATACCAATTTGGAATTTGCAAATCCTTCAAATTGAAGTGGCGAATAGTTTCAGGTAATTTTTTTGAATGTGCTAAGCATTTTTTGAATGTTGAAATTAATAAAAAACCATGCATATTGGCACTTTTCATTTTGATGATAATATGAACCCTAGATGTTGCTAGGTGTCATACCAATTTGAAATTTGCAAATCCTTCAAATTGAAGTGGCGAATAGATTCAGGTAATTTTTTTGAATGTGCTAAGCATTTTTTGAATGTTGAAATTAATAAAATACCATGCATATTGGCACTTTTCATTTTGATGATAATATGAACCCTAGATGTTGCTAGGTGTCATACCAATTTGGAATTTGCAAATCCTTCAAATTGAAGTGGTGAATAGATTCAGGTAATTTTTTTGAATGTGCTAAGCATTTTTTGAATGTTGAAATTAATAAAAAACCATGCATATTGGCACTTTTCATTTTGATGATAATATGAACCCTAGATGTTGCTAGGTGTCATACCAATTTGGAATTTGCAAATCCTTCAAATTGAAGTGGCGAATAGATTCAGGTAATTTTTTTGAATGTGCTAAGCATTTTTTGAATGTTGAAATTAATAAAAAACCATGCATATTGGCACTTTTCATTTTGATGATAATATGAACCCTAGATGTTGCTAGGTGTCATACCAATTTGAAATTTGCAAATCCTTCAAATTGAAGTGGCGAATAGATTCAGGTAATTTTTTTGAATGTGCTAAGCATTTTTTGAATGTTGAAATTAATAAAATACCATGCATATTGGCACTTTTCATTTTGATGATAATATGAACCCTAGATGTTGCTAGGTGTCATACCAATTTGGAATTTGCAAATCCTTCAAATTGAAGTGGCGAATAGATTCAGGTAATTTTTTTGAATGTGCTAAGCATTTTTTGAATGTTGAAATTAATAAAAAACCATGCATATTGGCACTTTTCATTTTGATGATAATATGAACCCTAGATGTTGCTAGGTGTCATACCAATTTGGAATTTGCAAATCCTTCAAATTGAAGTGGCGAATAGATTCAGGTAATTTTTTTGAATGTGCTAAGCATTTTTTGAATGTTGAAATTAATAAAAAACCATGCATATTGGCACTTTTCATTTTGATGATAATATGAACCCTAGATGTTGCTAGGTGTCATACCAATTTGGAATTTGCAAATCCTTCAAATTGAAGTGGCGAATAGATTCAGGTAATTTTTTTGATTGTGCTAAGCATTTTTTGAATGTTGAAATTAATAAAAAACCATGCATATTGGCACTTTTCATTTTGATGATAATATGAACCCTAGATGTTGCTAGGTGTCATACCAATTTGGAATTTGCAAATCCTTCAAATTGAAGTGGCGAATAGATTCAGGTAATTTTTTTGAATGTGCTAAGCATTTTTTGAATGTTGAAATTAATAAAAAACCATGCATATTGGCACTTTTCATTTTGATGATAATATGAACCCTAGATGTTGCTAGGTGTCATACCAATTTGGAATTTGCAAATCCTTCAAATTGAAGTGGCGAATAGATTCAGGTAATTTTTTTGAATGTGCTAAGCATTTTTTGAATGTTGAAATTAATAAAAAACCATGCATATTGGCACTTTTCATTTTGATGATAATATGAACCCTAGATGTTGCTAGGTGTCATACCAATTTGGAATTTGCAAATCCTTCAAATTGAAGTTGTGAATAGATTCAGGTAATTTTTTTGAATGTGCTAAGCATTTTTTGAATGTTGAAATTAATAAAAAACCATGCATATTGGCACTTTTCATTTTGATGATAATATGAACCCTAGATGTTGCTAGGTGTCATACCAATTTGGAATTTGCAAATCCTTCAAATTGAAGTGGTGAATAGATTCAGGTAATTTTTTTGAATGTGCTAAGCATTTTTTGAATGTTGAAATTAATAAAAAACCATGCATATTGGCACTTTTCATTTTGATGATAATATGAACCCTAGATGTTGCTAGGTGTCATACCAATTTGGAATTTGCAAATCCTTCAAATTGAAGTGGCGAATAGTTTCAGGTAATTTTTTTGAATGTGCTAAGCATTTTTTGAATGTTGAAATTAATAAAAAACCATGCATATTGGCACTTTTCATTTTGATGATAATATGAACCCTAGATGTTGCTAGGTGTCATACCAATTTGGAATTTGCAAATCCTTCAAATTGAAGTGGCGAATAGATTCAGGTAATTTTTTTGATTGTGCTAAGCATTTTTTGAATGTTGAAATTAATAAAAAACCATGCATATTGGCACTTTTCATTTTGATGATAATATGAACCCTAGATGTTGCTAGGTGTCATACCAATTTGGAATTTGCAAATCCTTCAAATTGAAGTGGCGAATAGATTCAGGTAATTTTTTTGAATGTGCTAAGCATTTTTTGAATGTTGAAATTAATAAAAAACCATGCATATTGGCACTTTTCATTTTGATGATAATATGAACCCTAGATGTTGCTAGGTGTCATACCAATTTGGAATTTGCAAATCCTTCAAATTGAAGTGGCGAATAGATTCAGGTAATTTTTTTGAATGTGCTAAGCATTTTTTGAATGTTGAAATTAATAAAAAACCATGCATATTGGCACTTTTCATTTTGATGATAATATGAACCCTAGATGTTGCTAGGTGTCATACCAATTTGGAATTTGCAAATCCTTCAAATTGAAGTTGTGAATAGATTCAGGTAATTTTTTTGAATGTGCTAAGCATTTTTTGAATGTTGAAATTAATAAAAAACCATGCATATTGGCACTTTTCATTTTGATGATAATATGAACCCTAGATGTTGCTAGGTGTCATACCAATTTGGAATTTGCAAATCCTTCAAATTGAAGTGGCGAATAGATTCAGGTAATTTTTTTGAATGTGCTAAGCATTTTTTGAATGTTGAAATTAATAAAAAACCATGCATATTGGCACTTTTCATTTTGATGATAATATGAACCCTAGATGTTGCTAGGTGTCATACCAATTTGGAATTTGCAAATCCTTCAAATTGAAGTGGCGAATAGATTCAGGTAATTTTTTTGAATGTGCTAAGCATTTTTTGAATGTTGAAATTAATAAAATACCATGCATATTGGCACTTTTCATTTTGATGATAATATGAACCCTAGATGTTGCTAGGTGTCATACCAATTTGGAATTTGCAAATCCTTCAAATTGAAGTGGCGAATAGATTCAGGTAATTTTTTTGAATGTGCTAAGCATTTTTTGAATGTTGAAATTAATAAAAAACCATGCATATTGGCACTTTTCATTTTGATGATAATATGAACCCTAGATGTTGCTAGGTGTCATACCAATTTGGAATTTGCAAATCCTTCAAATTGAAGTGGCGAATAGATTCAGGTAATTTTTTTGAATGTGCTAAGCATTTTTTGAATGTTGAAATTAATAAAAAACCATGCATATTGGCACTTTTCATTTTGATGATAATATGAACCCTAGATGTTGCTAGGTGTCATACCAATTTGGAATTTGCAAATCCTTCAAATTGAAGTGGCGAATAGATTCAGGTAACTTTTTTTGAATGTGCTATGCATTTTTTGAATGTTGAAATTAATAAAAAACCATGCATATAGGCAATTTTCATTTGTATGATAATATGAACCCTAGATGTTGCTAGGTGTCATACCAATTTGGAATTTACAAATCCTTCAAATTGAAGTGGCGAATAGATTCAGGTAATTTTTTTGAATGTGCTAAGCATTTTTTGAATGTTGAAATTAATAAAAAACCATGCATATTGGCACTTTTCATTTTGATGATAATATGAACCCTAGATGTTGCTAGGTGTCATACCAATTTGGAATTTGCAAATCCTTCAAATTGAAGTGGCGAATAGATTCAAAAATTTTTTTTGAATGTGCTAAGCATTTTTTGAATGTTGAAATTAATAAAATACCATGCATATTGGCACTTTTCATTTTGATGATAATATGAACCCTAGATGTTGCTAGGTGTCATACCAATTTGGAATTTGCAAATCCTTCAAATTGAAGTGGCGAATAGATTCAGGTAATTTTTTTGAATGTGCTAAGCATTTTTTGAATGTTGAAATTAATAAAAAACCATGCATATTGGCACTTTTCATTTTGATGATAATATGAACCCTAGATGTTGCTAGGTGTCATACCAATTTGGAATTTGCAAATCCTTCAAATTGAAGTGGCGAATAGATTCAGGTAACTTTTTTTGAATGTGCTATGCATTTTTTGAATGTTGAAATTAATAAAAAACCATGCATATAGGCAATTTTCATTTGTATGATAATATGAACCCTAGATGTTGCTAGGTGTCATACCAATTTGGAATTTACAAATCCTTCAAATTGAAGTGGCGAATAGATTCAGGTAATTTTTTTGAATGTGCTAAGCATTTTTTGAATGTTGAAATTAATAAAAAACCATGCATATTGGCACTTTTCATTTGTATGATAATATGAACCCTAGATGTTGCTAGGTGTCATACCAATTTGAAATTTGGAAATCCTTCAAATTGAAGTGGCGAATAGATTCAGGTAATTTTTTTGAATGTGCTAAGCATTTTTTGAATGTTGAAATTAATAAAAAACCATGCATATTGGCACTTTTCATTTGTATGATAATATGAACCCTAGATGTTGCTAGGTGTCATACCAATTTGAAATTTGGAAATCCTTCAAATTGAAGTGGCGAATAGATTCAGGTAATTTTTTTGAATGTGCTAAGCATTTTTTGAATGTTGAAATTAATAAAAAACCTTGCATATTGGCACTTTTCATTTTCATCATTTGTATGATAATATGAACGTTAGATGGTGCTAGCTTATATATGGAGACAAAATTTGTCAAATCAGTATATTTAATACCAGGAATGGTTTTAGATCATTGATTTGAATGTACGTAGCAGACTCGGAATGGTCAAAAATCACAAAACCATATTTTAGAAGACTTCTTTTTTTAATTTTTACTCCTTTTTGTGTGAAGCATTAATTTGAAAATTCAAAGTAGAAAATAAATAAAAATTCACCCTATATTGTTTTTGTTTCTGATGTAATTGAACACTCCATGTCCATTTTATTATTTATGAATAATCGAAGGATGTTTTTGTATCTCTCTTTTCATAGTGACACTGAATCATTTGAGGTGAAATTGTTACAAATATTGTAGGTACCGTATGGACAATAAAATAATTTGTGATTGCTATTATTGAATGTAATTTATGAGGAAGTATTTTATCAATTCTGTATTGTTTTTATTAGCGTTGATTATTCGTCATGGTTGTAGCTGACTCCTGCTTTACCATCAAACAGAAGAGAACAATTACTTTTATTTGATAAATATAGTAACTATCAGTACTGTGTATGTATTATTGAATTGATATATTTAATACTATACAGCCTGCCCTTTTGACAAAAATGGATTTGATGATTACATTTGATAATTCATTTTATAATAATTCTAGTATAAAAATATTGGGCTCAAAATACAGTTCGAAATACTAAGAATTATTTTTTGATAGCATTGCATTTACTTTTTTAACCTAAGTTCTTGTATTCCTTTCGAATACCCCCCTTTAAAAATGAGGAGTATGTAGATTCAAGAAGTGCAATCAAATCAACTCCTTGAGCCCTTTTTCTCCGGCGAATTAGCTAAATTTGACTTTAAAATTACTGCAGTAAGCATAATCCCATTAAATAAACACATATTTTTTGTTCATTACTTGATTGAAACAATAAAATAGAATGTGATTAAGACTTTTAATGAATTTGATACGAAATATATATATATATATATAAACTCAAATTAGAACAAATAATTTCAACATAAAGTAAGATTAAGCCTCAAATGTAAATGTTGTGACGGATGTCGATAATTTAATTAGTGAAAGGAAAAATCATATATATGTATGTATATATTGAAAACGTGTAATGGCAATTACAAAATTAATAAATGATTCACAATTTAATAAATTCATTCAGAAAGAATAAAATCCTTGATCGTTGATAATGGAGATGAAAAGCTATAAAATTATAACGAGCATCCAAGGTTATTGAAATGACGTCTAAATGAATTTAGGACAGAAACCTTGGGAAAGTTAAAAATTATAGAACACGTTCAAAGTCCTAATCACGAGATACATATTAAAGATTTATTCAAGGAACGTGATTGAAGACAATCCTCATGCTTTTAATTTCATCACTAATAAGACCAAGACACTTGTTTCCTTCAATGTCCAACTCAACATTGAGTTAGTCAGTCCATTTCATGTTCTATATTGAAAAATCCGATCCTTCAGTCTACGGCATTTGAATGTAAAGAATATTTCCACCTTCCCTCATGTCGTGTTATTCAACTTGCTCTTCAAATACGATTCGATGACCATACGATGGAACTCGGATTCCAACAAAATTGGAGATCGACAATGACCATGTGAAATTATCTAAGTAGTGGAGGAATCCGGGGAGAATCCTACAGTTAATATTTATTATAAAATCACAGCTTTAATTTCTAACGTTTAATACTTATTATTGTTTGAGTTGGCACTAAGAGCATTTACCAACTCTTTGTAGGACCATAGATTAGGAGAAGTCCTTCGAGGCAATGACAACTCTGATGGACGGAGGTTTTGTCATAGTAGGAAATTGATATTCGAAATTGAAATCTATTTGATATCTTATTTATTTTAGAAATTTTAGATTCTGACATTGTATAATTTGTATATATTGAGTAAGTCTGAAATGAAAGAGTTAAAAAATCTATGGGTTTTGACAATATAACAAACATAAATAATTAGTAGTGGATCAATCCAGAGTACCTTTAAATTAAAATTTTGTGAATCATATATTAATAAAAGATTATAAAATCACTAAATTGCCTACTTTTTAAAATTAAATTGAGGATCCTAGCCTTGTTTATTGCTCTCATGAAGTATTTTAAAATCCTACTTTACGAAGAGACAGTTCCATTTTGAATAAATTACAAATCAAAATATTGAATTGAGGTACTCATAACTATTTTTGACTGAATAATCAATAATTCATTTTCTGAATACAACTTTTATTCAAAAGGTATTCAAAGCAAAGCAGCATTTCAAATTGAATTCGTATTTTAAAATAGTGGAAAAATATATGAATTGAATTTGCACCTTAGGAGACTTTTATTCTAATGTGAGAAAGTTCAAGAATGAATGAATGAATGAGTGAATGAATGACAATGCTAAAAACAGGTGGAAGCGGATATTATGAAGTATTACTCCAGGATCAATAATGATCCAAACCCCATCCAGGAGACATTTTAACTTTTCTACTAAGAAAAGTTAAATTTGATTTTAGCTTTAAAATGGCATTGGATGGTGATGAGATTCGAATCGTCTGCACATCAGGTGATTCATGATTTTCGACGTCAAGGGATTGGATCTACTGACTCTTGCTGCTCTTTGTGCCTCTTCTGTGCAATGAACTCTTTGTTAGTGTCACAATCCTTGGATCGAAGCTCTTGATTGGAAGTTCATTCATCAGCCATCACCTTCATCCCATCCCATCCGATTCCCATTCTCCGCAGTCAGGAAGAGCGAAGCAATGAGACGTCCTTGGGTCCAAGCCAGAGCTGCGCCATTTCAAGTCACGTCAGAAGGTTGTACTGAAAATAAACATTGTCTATTCAACAGCTGACTTGAGGCACCTTGGAGCAGTCGAACAGGGTCAACAGTTTCTCATCCCTTATTCAAGTTAGTTAGCTCAGCCAGGCCAGCCAAGAAGAGAGACTCTCTAGTGGAGGCAGACAGTAAACATTCTAGAGAGGATCTCATGACGTCATAGCAAAGCATTCCTTCCTCTCAGCTGAGCGCTTCAAGGGACATTTCCAGGATGGATCCAAGTTGAAGTTTTCTTCAACCTCTTCTCCACTCTATCCTCCAATTTCATAGTCCAATTCAAGAGCCTCCAGTCCAAAGTATTCCTCCTACTCTCAACCCCATCCATTTTCCTTTCTCATCAGTTTCATCCAAGGCAAATGACGTATTCGGAAGTGTCATTCGTGATGGGAGAGTGAGTCTGCGAATCCCTCCATATCATAGGAATCCTTCAACCCACTCATGTGACCAACTACTTCTTCCTTGGAGAAGAATTCCAAAACTAAACTGCATTTAAGAGAATGAATCTTTTACGAATTCAGTGCTTCAAGCAAGTTTTGCACTCTTTACAAGAGTTTTTGGAAAACAAGGCTCAAGGAAAGTAGGCTCCTCAGAATTCATTCGAGGCGAGTCCCGACTCTCAAAGAATAGGACTCGAGTCCCTTCATTATTTAAGGCTAATGCTAATGCTCTTCCTGTTTTTGCAAAGCTCTGGAATGCGAAGAGAAAATTCAAGTTTTTGAACTCCTGAGCCATGAATAGAGAAAGACACGGACTTAGAGCAGGATTCTTATCAAGTTCGAATCTTCTAAATCGGAAGGGAGCAAGTGTTATGAAGGATCAAGTCAATGATCTACAGATATCAGCCTATGATATGGGACTTACACTCATTTCCCTTCAGACTCGTCTTGTCATTTGGAGCACAAAATTTCATGACCTCTGATACTGAAGAATAAAATTCCATTGGGTAGATTTCATCAATTATACGAATGGCTCTCAATTTTTCTATGGGATACCTGACCCATCATTGTAAATGAATGTTTTTATTTAATGTTAGTAAGTGTAATTTTGATGATGGATAGTGAATCTGTTCTACAATAAAGGAAACATCTTATCTATTAAGGCCTCTATTTCTTTCTTATCTATTTTCAAAACTAATCTTGGTCGAATTATATAGTGATTCACGATTCCAGACTCAAAGCATGTGGGTTTCAAATCATCTCTTCTTTTTTGCTCCTATTGAAAAGGGTAGAGGGTTGCAGTAAAGAAATTTGAGAGCTAAGTATATTGTAGGTAATGCATTTTATCAGAATAGTACATACCTATAAATAGGTAAGCGAAAAACAATTATTTCAATGAGTCTACATTAGATATCTGTGGATTTTTTTTTTCTTGGGTATTTAATATTTTGAAAGTTGACAGTCCTTGCATGGAAAAGATAGGAGGTTTTGTGTGAACAGTATCTACTTACATAAAAGACTCCAATGAAGAAAACACTTTTAATTTTATTTTATTAATTTATTGGTGTGATAGCTTGAATTAAAGCATATCTATGTATATTTTACTTAAAAGTAATTAATTATTTTTTTGTTTTCCATAAAATCTACCAATATTCAAGGAAAGGTCATTATTGAACATAATATTTCAAATGTTGTGAATCAGTGGGACCAATCTGCTTGTTATATTTCATATATACAGCCATCATTGCATGACCACTTCTGCATTTCAAACGTGGAAGGATTTGTCGTTTCAGTCAATATTTCATCATCTAAAAAAATAAAAATCCAATTTATGATCTATCCGTTTTATTTTTATTAATGAAGAAGAGTGCATTTTTACATTTTCCAGTCCTAAAAATTGCCAAAAATAGGAAATCACACATTTGTCTTGGAGTTCGATGACCATACATTATTTGAAATTACTCCCTCCTTTATTTTGATATTTTTAAATTTTTTATAGTATGGTCTGATAAAAACAATTATTTCCTTGACAAAAAAGGATATTCCTATATTTTCTATGGGTAAAACATGTAGATAAAAAATAAAAAAGTTCTCAGGAAATTAATTTTCAAGAAGTTTCATAATTTACCTTAAATATGAAATTATAGTTCCAAAATAATAGTTTCTGTATTACAAATTAAAATATTATAAGACCTAGTTCCTCAGTAAATAATATAGTATCTTTTCCTTTAAAATGTAGAGGATTAATCAATATTAGTTATAGACACCAAGCATTACACCCATCCTCCCTTCATAACAGTGATGCACTTTCTTCCCCATAAAATGATGCAACTGATGTTAAAATGGCTGTTAATTCAATAGTATCATAAGTCCAGACCGGGACTTACAAAGTCTTTCAACAAAAAGATTCCCTTCGTTATAATATTGAGTTTACATTCTGATCAATTCATCAAATCGTTGAAAAGGGTCAATTCTTTTCCTAAAGGAACAAAGTGCTTGGTTTCCTTTTTCAATCCGCGTGAATCCTCAGTAGATCAATCTTTGATGACAAATGTTATGAGATCTCCGTTTATACTTTTCGTAAATGAGTTGAGGGATGTGTAAAATTTAGTAGGAAGCCTCAACTACACTCTGTGGACTTTATGACGCAAAATCTCTAGAAAAACATGAACAGTAATGTGTTTTTGTTTTGTGGTTTATGACGAATGTGATAAGATGTACTACTTTAAGTAACATTGAATTCTATTATAGTGTTAATAAAAATATGGTGTTTTGTTTTGTTTTTTCAGATTCCTAAAGTATATTATACTAAAAATTTTGATCCCAGGAAGATAATCATGTTTAAAATTATTAAGGACCTTCCAAACTCGTTCTTTTTAAGGCTCATTATAATTCTGAATGCATTTTTAAAAACATAGAAGCTTCATTGGCGATCCTCCAGGAGTCTACAAAGACAACGATCTTCCTATCCCTGACAAATAATCCCATCAGCCACTTTTTATCGGCAAATAGTAGGACTTGTGTCTTCTAAAATCAAAAAAGAGAGTAAAATGTATGTTAATTGATTTCTATGGAGCAAATACTAACCCCAGTTGTGTGAGTAAAGATCATCATCAGTTGTTGTCTAAGACATAAGTAAAGTTATAATACAAACTTTAGATAATATGAATAATTGCATACTTCAAATTGATTGGGAGCTGGACTTCCCTTATTAAAATCCTACCAAAATAGAAAAATGATTAATTAACAATTGTTAGTCATATATTTTAATCACTTATACCATTCCCATTCAGACCTCACAGATCCACGTTATGTGATTCCAAATAACTTTTGTTATTGACCTATAAAAATGAGAAAAATTTTAAATTTATATTATATTTCATAAATTAGTAGTACTTACAGTTTTACTTAATACATCAGATATCATTCCCTTGGTTTCAATAGAAGCTTGGTAATTTTGATCACCCTGACTGTGTTGCTGGAACGACTCATGGCCCAAGGTAGCCAACCTTGAGCCCAAGTAGCAAAGGCTTTTCTTACTACACCCGCAGTAAGTGTATCGAGCCCTTTGTCATGGGAATCGGCGATTCTCACAAGGACCTTTGGATCCTTTAGGATCTCCATCAATTGTAGAATTAAATAATTTAAGGTATTCTTCTACAATGCCAAGTATTTCCTCCTGGGATCAATTTTTATAGATCTTCGGTGTTTATTACTCACAGTACTAAATACGTAAACCGAGTGAAACAGAAAGTTATTTTGCAGATGTGTGACGTAAATGTAAAGATTTATATTAAAAAAACTATTACGCCATGATATATATATATATGAAGTGTCAATTGAAAAACAAATACATTGTTCATCATTTGGGCGTAATATGACGTCATATAAACACTTTTTTAGCCTTCAACTCTAAGTAGGATTAAAAGTAAAGTTTAAGAAAGATTTCATTGAACCAAAAGTTGTAGATATTACTTTGATAAAATATAATTTTTTTCAATTTTTCAAATCGGTTCATTAGTTTTGGATTTATTGCTACTTTTGCTAAAATTTCAAAATTGGTTAACCTCGAATTTTAGAGTTAAATTTTTTTTATTAATTCAAACATGATAGAACAATAATTGTCGATATTGCAGATATCCTTTTAACTTTAAAATTGATAGGTTGTTTCTTAAGTAATAGAGGTTTTCATATTTTACAACCAGTGGTTGTTAATTTATTAATTAGAATAGTAAGAAAGAAAGAAAAAACCATAGATATTTGAGTCAAAAGGTATCGAACCAAAAGTTTCGGCACTCTTCTAGTTAATGGGTTCCATGATTTTGAATAAAGCATAGAGCACTTGGGAAAATAAGATAGAAAGAGAAACATCCTTCGAGGGATGAAGGGAAAATATGTCCAGGGCTACACATCCATGCTTCTGGCTCCGGCTCGGGAAGGGTTAGAATATAACCATTTTGTCCATTATAAGTAATTGATTAGTTGAACGTAACACAAGTGTATTGCATTATCAATTGAAGGTCTAAAAAGATTTCTTTGGCGTGGAAAATGCACTTGATATTTATACAGTTTGGATTGAGCACTAGCTTGCTTATTCTTTTTAGATCTTTCTCATCAAGTGATATATCACATGATGTCATGCCTTAATAACTTAACACTCAACCAGCCCCTTCACATCATAAATTATACATATCTATAATAATAAATCTACATCGTAATACGATCACATAATAGACAATAACAAAATAGATAACAAACAGGAGAATCAGTACAAAGTTCATAAGAATTAATATATTAATTAGTAAATCCGATGATATTACATTATACAACCCCATAGACTATTATTTTTTTTATCCAAGTATTTAATTTTACCTCTTTACGTAATATGTATCCTTGTGGCCATTTGTATCCTTATTTAATGTGTAAGCATCATTCAAAGTCCAAGTACTTCTTTTGATTAAGTAGATGATATTTTTGTATTTTATATCCTAACAAAATGTAGAAACATTCATTTGATTTTATATAAGAATATTTTCATAATATAAATCAAGAAGACAAATAGAATAAGGTTACATATAACAATAATTAATGATATGTTAATGTAGCAAGTTATTAAAATGATAGTTTTTATGCTAAAAAGAGGTTTTGTGAGTACAAAAGGATGAAAAAATCCGACATTTACATCGTACTTTTTATTAATAGAGCTAGGTTCAATACATTAATTAATTAATTATTATTATCATTGGGGGGCATTTACGTTTTCTTCCTGATTTTGTAAATTTTTTCTGGTTGTTTTTTTCTTGTAAGAATTAAATTTCCTAGGGCTTTTCTAGGAAACTTCAAAAAAAAAAAAAAAATCAAAACTATAATTGAATTTATATCAGAAATTACGAATCTACTTTAAATATAACTTCAAAATTAATTTCCTAACAAATTCTTTATTTTTATTGATATATTTTACCCATAAAAAATATCAATTCCTAGTTAAAATAAGTCTATGTGTCCTGGTTTATTTAGCAATGAATTATTTGTAAAAACCATCTCATAAAAAACTTAAACTGGACATTCATAAAGAGATTGGGGTAATGTTTGTACTTCAAATAAATTCTGGTCATAGAATTTCAAGACAAATTGCATGATTTCCTGGACATTTGCACATTTTTGAGCATTTTTTTTAACTTCATACAGGATTGGAAAATGTAAAAATGTACAATTCTTCATTGATAAAAATAAAGCGGAATAGATCATATTGGAAATACGATGTAATAACGGATCTTTTTATATTTTTGTTCTCACAAAACCTCTTTTTAACTCAAAAACTATACTAATATATTTATATTACCTATATTTAAATCACTTTGTAGGACACAAAACCAATCGCTTTTTAGTCAACATGAAATAAAAAAATGATATTGTAATGTAAAGTAAAAAATGACAACGTTATATTTAAACTATTAATTTTAAATATTTTTTAAATTAGTATGCAATACAAAGTTAATCATTATTGTCTTATATCTAAAACGTAAGAATATTTCTCATTAAGACTAGTCGACTTTAAAACATATATAAAATTTATTTATTTGTTGATGTAGTGAGTGATGAATTACAATTTACAATCACGATTGCCGTGTGGCAATGTATTCATAATATTCTAAAGCTATAGAAAAAAAAAAGAAGAAGAAGACTTTTTTCGATATCATTATGTTTTTGCTCATTTTCCCATGTTTTGAAAATGGAAAGTAAGAATCACTGAAGAAAAAATTTGTTTCAAGTTGATTATAGAGGGTTTCGATAATATTTTCTGAAAAACGGTGTTTTCTCTCTTGAAGCACATTGTGAGGAAATAAAGTTTGACTCAATTAGTTCCTTCCTTTCAATGTTTTATTTGCCAGTATATTAAATGGAATAATAAAGGATGACTCTCATTCTACTACAATAATTCATCAATTTTTGCTTTAATTGTATTATCTTTGAGCCAAGTTTTTCTGTTTCTAGCTTGCCCTAGCATTTCTCTTCCTCCTACGTCTATTTTTTTTTTTAAAATGGGATCTTTCAATATTGAATAAAATACGATTCTAATTATATCTTATTAATCAATTTTATCATCAACGGGTATTTTTATTTTATTTTGTATTCATCAATCATCAGCGTATTTTCCTTCACAACTTACCTACTTTTTAAGAAAAGGAGTTAACGTGCAATTTCGATTCTTGAAGACATAATTTTCATCTTTTTTTACCTCTCTGGTGCGTCTTAGCCTGCACTGTGGTAGCTTGTGCTATTCTCGCCTGAGCCACATTCTTCCACTTCAGGGATTAACCGGCTCACACCTCCCCACCTCCTTACTTCATCGTCCATCGAAGACGTATATAGATGCACCTTTTCTCTTTCTAATTTCTGGTACGTCTTAGCCTGCACCGTGGTAGCTTGTGCTATTCTCGCCTGAGCCACATTCTTCCACTTCAGGGATTAACCGGCCTACACCTCAAGACCTCCTTCCTTCTTCCAAGACGCATATAGACGCACCTTTTCTTTTTCTAATTTGATTAACCGGCTCACACCTCCCCACCTCCTTACTTCATCGTCCATCGAAGACGTATTCATATAGACACACTTTTTCTCTTTCTAATTTCTTGTAGTATATTCATCGATATTTTGTGAAGAAAATCATTCTTTAAAGACGAGTCATGTTCATTTATCTCTGTACATCTTACAAATTTCCGTAATGGGAAATAAATCTTATTTCTCCCAAATGCTCAATCTGTCTAAATTAAATTGCATGACATTTGTTTAAAGCTTGTTATCTCGACCCGAAATTTAAATTATATCAATAGCGAAATGATTTATTTTCATTTGAATACTTTAGAAAAAAGAATTAGTCGTTTAAACTCCCTTATTAATTGATAAATTATCATTTATCAATAATCTTGGTTCTGCCCTCTTCCTTCTAATTTCTGGCCTAGTCAATACATACAATAAACAATATAAACAATTTATAACTTCTTCCAATTTTGTCCTCGCTAAGATTTTTCTTTCTTTCTTCTTGTGCTATTTTATATGCTTAATTTTTTCCCTTCTTATTATTATTACTTTTTTAGATGAAAAATACAAACAAAATACAAGCAACGCCATATTATTGTACATTAAGAAATTCAAAGAACAAAGGGAACTCCAAAAAACCCAATAATTAATTAATGAAGGAGAATAAATATGTAATATTCTATGTAGAAATATATTTCATGACAGATAATGAGGTAGGGGGTGGGAAGACGACTTTAGGAGCCGGTTCCTATTTTGAGGTATTAACAAACAAGCCCTGCGAACAGTAGCTTCCATCCTCCCCCATCCAGCTCCGCTAGGACGGCGAAGCTACGGTCCCTCTACTTTTTTTTTTCATTGTTTTGATGACGTCTTCTCCCCGCAGCACTTACACAAATAAAAGAAACACCAAGGAGAGTCAGGCGGTTTTGGCTGGTTAGGAAGCACCCAGAGGAAGGAAAAAAAGAGGAGTTGAAATTTCATAGGACATTTCCAAGATTATATTATATAATTTATATATACATACGTATATATATTTCATTGGAGACAATGGAGATAGTGATCCACAAAAACATTCATATGTACTTTTATTTAGGAAAATTTTATTATTCTGGAAACCTTCAAATGGGCAAAAATGCTATTTCATGGTGTTATTGTCTCGTATATTGTACTTAATATTTTATATTTAGAGATGCTCACGAGACAATTTTTTGTAAGTAGGTTACTTGTCAAGCCTTGAGTCTTTAGGCTCAAGTCAAGTTTTATATCCCTGATAGGACTACAAGTCAAGTTGCGAGTCTTTAACAAAAAGTTCAGATTGAGTAAAATCCAATTTAAATACTAGGAGTAGTAAAAATGAAATATCGCACTGTTGTAAGCACTGTTTTGATTGCCCAGGAGCAATATAAAGTATAAAGCCTTCAATTTCATGGAAAAAAAATAATGAATTTCTTTTCACTACATCTATTATTTTATTTCCGATAAGAATACAAGTAAAATATCAAATCGTTGTGGGTGATACCATTAGGCAACACCATTTTTGTGCCCAGGGTTTAATAGATAGTTTATATTTGCTTGTATATGGATACGGTGAAACAAATCTTAAAGAAAAATAAATAATTATCTTAATGACCATTGATGGAGGGGAAATTAATTAGTTGATTTTAAATAAGAATGTTTTCATAATATAAATCAAGAAGACAAATATAAGAACAAGGTTACATATAACAACTAAATATATGTTAATGTTGGAAGTTATTCAAATGGCATTTATAAAGTTCTTCATTTTTTAAATAAGTTATAGTTTCGCCAAAAATTTAAAATGAGGGTTTTTCATTAAAAAGAGGTTTGATGAGTACATAAACAGTAAAAGATCCAATAACTACATTCTACTTTTTATTAATAGAGCCAAGTTCAATACATTAATTAATTAATTATCATTATCATTGGGAGCATTTACGTTTTCTTCCTAATTTTGAAAATTATTCCTATTTTTTTTCCTGTAAGAATTAAATTTCCAGGGCTCTTCCAGGACTTTTCATGAAAAAAAATTCAAAACTATAATTGAACTTTTATTGTAAATTACGAATCTTCTTTAAATATAACTTCAAAATTAATTTCCTGACAAATTCTTTATTTTTATTAATATATTTTAATCATAAGAAATATTATTTTTAGCAAACCATTCCATAAAAAAATTAGAAACGACAATTAGAAAAGAATATATAATCGTAATATATAATGTTTGCCTTTCAAATAAATTATGGTAATAGAATTTCAAGACCAAATGTGTGATTTCCTGGACATTTGTCCATTTTTGACCATTTTTTTGACTTTATACAGGGTTGAAAAAACCCATTGAATCAATAATTAAGACATTTATTTATGTTTACTTGACCAAATTCATCTCTTCCTTTCAATGTTTTATTTGCCTGTATGGAAGGAAATCAATTAGTTGCTGAAAGTGTCCCTCAATTCAAAAATGTCAAATTCCCTTCGAATATTACAAGAGTACAATAATTCTATTACATTAATTCATTATTTTTAATTTGATTGAAATTTGAACTACTCGTTCGACCTTTGATGTTACATTTCCTACGTTTCAGAATAATTGAAAATAATATATGACCATAATTCTATTTTATAAATAAATCAATTTTGTCATCAACGGGTATTTTGACTTTATTTTATATTCATCAATCATCTCATCAACGTATTTTCCTTTACAACTTCTGACTCAGCTTCGTCCCCTACTTTTTAAGAAAAGGAGTTAACGTGCGTCTTAGCCTGCACCGTGGTAGCTTGTGCTATTCTCGCATGAGCCACATTCTTCCACTTCAGGGATTAACCGGCTCACACCTCCCCACCTCCTTACTTCATCGTCCATCCAAGACGTATATAGACACACTTTTTCTCTTTCTAATTTCTTGTATTATATTCAACGATATTCTGTGAAGAGAATTAATTATTTACCAATGACGATTAATTATCATTTATCTCTACAGCATAAAAATTTACTTCATGGAAAATAGATTTTATTCCTCTTAAACGCTCAATCTATGTAAATAAATTTACATGCATCGTTTCTATGTCCTATGTATTCAGAATTGTCAGAATTGTAACTCCGAATGAAAATTATTGAAATTATTGCTGAAGACATTGTTGCCCAATTAAAACAGAGAGCAAAGGCAGAGCTAAATGACATATATAATTTTAAATATATCTACTCCTGGACCTTCAGAGTGTAACAAGTCGAGCTTTTTTGTTCACTCGCAATCTCGACTGACAAAAGGGGAAAAGAAAAATTTAGAAAAACATATGGTAGCTACCCTTCTGTATTTTTCTTGTTGCCAACTTTGTTAATATATACTTGTAGTATATTCAAATTCAAAAAAAGGGCGCGCAATCCTTGATTCAATATATTTTTTTATGCATCAAAATCAGAAATAATATTAATACCCATTTTGAGTTCATATTACGTAGGATCAGCTGCTTTAAATCAAAAGAGTCAAATGATGAAAATAATCAACTGAAGCTGGGAGAATAAAGTATAGTGTTTTTGTTTATCCCAAAAAGCTCGTCGTGTAAACTGTCAATTTGAAGATAAATACTTGGGCGTAAGATGACGTCATACAAACACTCTTTCACCCATCCCTTCAACTCAGAATAATATTGAAAACAAGGTTTTAGAGAGATGCCATTGAACCAAAAGTTGTAGATATTACTTTAATAGAATAAGATTTTTTTCAATTTTTAAAATCGGTTCATAAGTTTTGAATTTATGGCAACTTTTGCTAAATTTTCAAAATTTGTCCAACTCTAATATTAGAGTTCCAAAAAGATTATGAAATCAAAAGTCACAGAGCAATAATTGTTGAGTTCAGATCTGCCTTTAATTTAAAAATCAATTCGTTAATAATTGCGATGGTGTTTTTTTCATGCTTTACAACCAGTGGTTGTTAATTTATTAATAAGAACAGTAAGAAAGGAAAAAAATTATTAGATATTTAAGTCAAAAGTAATGGCAACAAAAGTTTCCCTAATATAGACAATCCTAATGAGCAAGACTAATAATTAATTATAAGCTTAATTATACATGTAAATCGTTCTTTGATGAAACTTTGTACCTATCAATCAAGTTCATTTCAACTTGTACTCCTACTCCTATTTCTGGGAGATCATAATTTCATGAATCCTCCAATTCTTCGTCTGAAGATAATTCAGTAGGAGCTTTTTTTGTAATGTATATAATGTGACCTTTCATTGCTTTTGATGATGCCCAGATGATGTGAATATATACATATAACAATAATTAATTAATTTGGATTCGTTCTTAGTTCGAACAGAGCTTCTAGAAACCCGTCTCATAATTTATTGACTTATTTATTTACTTTTTTACTTATGAGTCATAACAATAATTATGTGTGTGGTACACATTTGCTGGTTCTGAGACTAAATAATTAATATAATAAGTCTAAAATAGTTAATGGAGATATTTCTGGAGGATGGGAAACTGGAGCTACTTAAGGAAGAATAAAACAAAACGATACGATACAAGAAAGGCTCATGAATGCAACGTGTGACGAGAAAGTGAAGGTCGATTCCGTTCAGAAAGAGGAGAATGGAGCTCACGTCAATATTGGAGAACTTACTGGAGTAGTCAAGGAATGAGGAGCAAGTGGAGGGAGGAGTCATTTACTCAGCCAAAAGATCAAAAGATTAAAGTGATTTGCCTGTCTGAGATGTTGGTGAAAATAAAGGCAAATATTAAGTCATCGACTCCCACAAGTTATAACGTCGAGTGGAGTGTTGAACTGAGGCTACAGCAAGGGTTCAAAAGGATTGGAGTCACCCATGAAATCGCTTTATTTTGCCAAGAGTGTGGATCATGTCAGACTAGGGACCATGATCCAGTGTTAACAGAACTGAAGCATCCAAGTTCATTCGAATGTGTATATGGTTTAGTTGTAGGAATATTCTGTAGCTACATACATGGAATGGACGCTGTAATTATTTATGTCATTGTGGGGCTAACATAAATAAATGTAAAAATTAGAAAAGGAGATGGACAGGAAAGTTTAAGTGATGAACCCTCGTTACTGGAGGTTGATGTCTCCATGCAAGATCATCATATTCTGTCTCTCCATTACACTCTTCCATTCTTCAAAACGAATTTATCTTGATATCTATTCTTCAAATGTAGGTTTTTCTGGATAAATCATCCGTTCATGTGAGGTAAAATTTTCAATTCATTATAAATAAGTACTTTAACATGAGTTTAAATATAGTTTCAGGAATTATATTAACCTTGGCCCCTATGGATTGACGCATCATCTTTCGAATAGATTCAAATCCATTACTGTGAATTCAAGTATCTCCTTCCTACAGTTTATAGTCAAAATATTCCATCCAATTGTGTATCCATCTATGCTGCATTGCTAATGTCATTTTTACTCCTGATTCAACATTTTACAGTTTGTTTTGTTGTGGAATTTACCCATCATTTAAGAAGTCAATCGATGGGGTTCATATAAGAAAGTTGAAGCTACTTCCTTATATCAATTCATTTTACAACAGATTTAAAGCATCTTAATAACTTGAAATTTCACACTTCAATTTTGTAATATTGTGCATATCTTGTATATAGAAACATTTATTCCAAATTTGATTGCAATCTGAGGTGAAAGGTGTCAAAACTTAATTTATAATAGCTAGTTGCATTAAGAATTTAAGGAGATGTATAATAAACATCTGTAAAAGTCTCTTTGTTTCGAACATCAACTTTATATTACGATTTAAAGAAAAATCAATCATTTATGTTGACTTTTCTTTGAGATATATTGGACAATGATCCATTTTGAGGTGTGAAAGTAACTTTTTGGAAGAGTCTTCTTTTGTAATGTATGTATAAATTGACTTTTTCATTGTTTTTGACGTAACTTATGTAATTGGAATTATTATTTTTTGCTTTTAATTAATAGAATATATATGATTCGTTCTTAGTTCGAACAGGGCTTCAAGGAACCCGTCTCATAACTTATTGACTTATTTATTTTTGAATTATGAGTCATAACAATAATTATGTGACACATTGTTATTACTTCATAGATTCAAAATATCTTCATTAATTAATGTAGATTTAAATTATCATTTAAGGATCAAGATATGAGAGCTATCCTAGAACGACCATCCTAATGAAGATGTCCTTGAGCTGCTGCTGCTGGAGAACCTCTTCAAAGGGATTCCTCTTTTCCTTGGACCAAGGACCAACTTCAAGATCCAAGACGACTCAAAGAGGGGCGAATGGAAAAGGAGCTTCTCAAAGCATTCTCCTTGAATAAGTTTGAGTCTTACGAATTCAAAGGGACTTCTATTTAACCCGAGTCAAGACCCTCTTTGGCCTCCTAAGGAAAGGTCCCAAGGTCGACTTCGTGAAAGTAGCATTTGTTATGGGCCTACATTCACATGCAAGTGCTCAAATTCAGGCGGCACCAAAAGCGTTTGGCATAGCCAGAGGGCTTCATACGAATCTTCGTGTTAAGCTAAAAAAAGAAGGGCTTTGAGTGGAGAAAAACCCTCAATGAATTCTGATTGTTCAAAAGGTTTGGATAACAGGTCCTTGGGAAATAATAATTGAAGGGTTTTAACTGTGGCAATAGCAAAGGGGTGTTGTCAGCAAGTGAACCACGGAAGGCAATCCTTTGATGAATAAAACAAAACGATCCAGTTAAAGGCTTATGCAACGTGTGGCGAGAAAGTGAATCGCTTTTGTGGTGTGAAGCAGCTCGACTGCATACAAAGCTGTCTTGGTGGGGTTGAGACAGATGAGGATGGAGCTCGCATCAATATTGCATTCTTATGTTTTGTTCTTAAATCAATGGATTTGCTGAGTATTTATCTTAAAACTTGATTAAGTCTTAAAGTCTTTGGACATCCGAAATCCGTAAGCCATTTTCAAAACTCGTTTTTGTGCATGAGGATCTGTTGTCAAGTGTTCTTCAAATGTTGGTCTTCCCGGATAAAGCATCTGTAAATATGAGTTAAAACTTTATTTTCATCATAAATAAGTTTGCTAACTTCAATTTAAATATAGTTTCATGGATTATATTAAACTTCAAGAAATATTTGCTTATTCAATATATTATCCATTCTCGATATATGATGATACAGGCCATGAGATATACTTAAATTAGATGGATATTCTCATTATTATGAGTCGTTACTCAGGCACATCAAGGTAAGAGAAAGTGTTATTAAATAAGTATTAGTGTTTTTCATATATCTATTGCATCATTGAATTAGATTTCTAATTATATCAATTACTATGGATCTCAAGCATCTCCAGGCCTCTCTGAACGAGTATCAATGCTTCATGGTTAAAAGATGAAAAACAATTAGCCTTTATATCAACGGGGGTTATAAAATGAAGCTGCTGTTACTTCCTTATATCAATTTGTGTTAAAATGGATTCCAAGTATATCTGGGCCAATTTAAGTATAACCAAGTGTCTCTGTTGGAAGAGCACTCTCCTCGATATAACTTACAATCCAACCATTCCTTTTCTGTGAGTATTGTATTCATGTTTCTATACCTTTGGGATTTTAATTCGCATTTTGTTATTTTAGATATTATTTTGTTGTAAAAAGCCTGAATCATCGTTGAAGAAATTATTGAGATCTACATAAGGAGGCACCTACTCATTGTAATTTCATGTTATTATGACTGTTAAGCATCTCCAGGTCTAAGCTTGTATATGAAGATAATCAAGCACCTCTATTTGAAGATAATTCCCCTCGTTGTAATTTACAATCCAATTTCTGCTTCTGTGTCAGTCAATGTTTTCTTTTATATTATAGATAACTTTTCATTATTTAAGAGTGTATTTCGTCATTGTTAGAAGGCTGAATCATCAATGGAGAATAAATTTAGCATTACCTTCGGGTCATGGATGGAGGTTCCTCTCTTGTGAAACAATATGTTTATGGAGCTTGAACATTTCTATTTCCATTTGTTCTCGTAGAGTAAATCATTGAGATAACTTTTGCTGTAATGGAGTCGGCTTTAGAGTGTCTTCAAGATAGAGGTTTAAGTGCTACCATCATTATATTTTTCACTTTCGGTCTTAGGGGATTGGCTGCGTCACATTTGCAAAAGAAGTGGAAGGACATCTCCTCAAAAGCTCTACAAAAGAGCATTTTCTATCTGTTAATATTAGATTTATTAGTAAAAAGACTGACTGCTGAATTTTCATTCTATTTTTTACCATCCTCTGATCAAGTGCTCTATAAAATGGAGCAAAAGGAAGAAGCAATGCATTTTTTTCCAGTCTCTTCGTTATTAGTTTTGAAGCTTATAAGAATGTTTGTGAATAAAGTTCCGTTTCCAGCTTATAGATTTACTCATTTGAAGAAATTCATTTAGGGAGTATGAGATTACTAAGCAATGTGGACTTACATGAAGAGACTATGTTCTCCAATATAAGGATTCACCATTAATGTTCGAAAAGAGTTCCGATGGGCCCATTGCGATTCTCATTTCAAACAAGTATCTTGTAACTTTATAGAAATTGTATTTTAGGGTTTTTGCCCAAAAGTCTTCGCTTAACCTAAGACGTTTTAGCCATGACAAGTTTAATGATTTCCACAGGACCTCCGTGTTTGTCAATTAGATACCCCAGTTTTTGACGGATGCGTGGAGTTGCACTTCTGAAATGTAAGGTTTTTGTGTATTTCATCTTAATACTAGCCTCAACAGATCAATTTAACCTGGTATTGAAGGTGAGAATGGGATGAATCTAAATAAGTGAATAGTTTTAGGAGGTATATTTGTACTCCAAACTCCAATCTTATCAAGTAGATGAGACGACTATGGATTTGGTGACATTCAATGAGAGGCCAGATCGATCTTCGAACGGCTTTAGGCTTGCTAAGATCTGATTATTTGCCCAATGAGGAATTTCCCGTCATGAATACCTCTCTTGATGTAATGTTTTGATTCAGGACCTGGAATATGAATGCTAGCCTCATCGTGGAAACGAACATATCTATCAATTGTTTCGGAATTCTGTTTCGAAGTAGTTGCTCAATTATGAATTCATGAGACAAGGAATCTAAAACTCTTTTAAAGACAATCAGCAAGGTGACAGACTCATAATTCAAACTCATTGTATTTGATATTGTATTTTGAAAACATCACTATGATTTTCTATGGCATCCAGTCTAACATGACTCTTTCGTATTTTCTTCTAGCTATGGAAAAGTGTATATTGTATATAGTTTATATTAATTTACAATATGAAGTGTTTTTTTCATCATTTTCTCTATTCATATAAATGTATCCCAGTACCTATTGTATACTTGATCTTTTTTAAATGCAAACAAAAAACTACAACAACGATAACATACCCTAATGTAGATATATGCAGTCATATAGTTCACTTCGAACCAAGAGCGAGCCGGAAGTCACATTTTAATACAACATAAGTGCAACTTCAGTCCAAGTTACAACTGAGTTTAAGGCATTCATAATATTAGGACATATTTAAATTGGATTCTAAGATCCCTTCATTCTGAATATTCAAAAAAAATAAAAAACCATAATAACCAAATGCTTTTAATTTTAGATTTTTCATCATTTATATGATAATATGAACGCTAGATTTGCAAATCCTTCAAATTAAGTGGCGAATAGATTCAGGTAATTCTTTTGAATGTGCAAAGCATTTTTTGAATGTTGAAATTAATAAAAAACCATGCATATTGGCACTTTTCATTTGTATGATAATATGAACCCTAGATGTTGCTAGGTGTCATACCAATTTGAAATTTGCAAATCCTTCAAATTGAAGTGGCGAATAGATTCAGGTAATTTTTTTGAATGTGCTAAACATTTTTTGAATGTTGAAATTAATAAAAAACCATGCATATTGGCACTTTTCATTTGTATGATAATATGAACCCTAGATGTTGCTAGGTGTCATACCAATTTGAAATTTGCAAATCCTTCAAATTGAAGTGGCGAATAGATTCAGGTAATTTTTTTGAATGTGCTAAGCATTTTTTGAATGTTGAAATTAATAAAAAACCATGCATATTGGCACTTTTCATTTGTATGATAATATGAACCCTAGATGTTGCTAGGTGTCATACCAATTTGAAATTTGCAAATCCTTCAAATTGAAGTGGTGAATAGATTTAGGTAATTCTGTTGAATGTGCTAAGCATTTTTTGAATGTTGAAATTAATAAAAAACCATGCATATTGGCACTTTTCATTTGTATGATAATATGAACCCTTGATGTTGCTAGGTGTCATACCAATTTGAAATTTGCAAATCCTTCAAATTGAAGTGGCGAATAGATTCAGGTAATTTTTTTGAATGTGCTAAGCATTTTTTGAATGTTGAAATTAATAAAAAACCATGCATATTGGCACTTTTCATTTGTATGATAATATGAACCCTAGATGTTGCTAGGTGTCATACCAATTTGAAATTTGCAAATCCTTCAAATTGAAGTGGTGAATAGATTCAGGTAATTCTTTTGAATGTGCAAAGCATTTTTTGAATGTTGAAATTAATAAAAAACCATGCATATTGACACTTTTCATTTGTATGATAATATGAACCCTAGATGTTGCTAGGTGTCATACCAATTTGAAATTTGCAAATCCTTCAAATTGAAGTGGCGAATAGATTCAGGTAATTTTTTTGAATGTGCTAAACATTTTTTGAATGTTGAAATTAATAAAAAACCATGCATATTGGCACTTTTCATTTGTATGATAATATGAACCCTAGATGTTGCTAGATGTCATACCAATTTGAAATTTGCAAATCCTTCAAATTGAAGTGGCGAATAGATTCAGGTAATTTTTTTGAATGTGCTAAGCATTTTTTGAATGTTGAAATTATTAAAAAAACCATGCATATTGGCACTTTTCATTTTCATCATTTGTTTGATAATATGAACCCTAGATGGTGCTAGGTGTCATGCCAATTTAAAATTTGCAAATCCTTCAACATGAAGTGGCGAATAGATTCAGGTAATTTTTTTGAATGTGCTAAGCATTTTTTGAATGTTGAAATTATTAAAAAAACCATGCATATTGGCACTTTTCATTTTCATCATTTGTTTGATAATATGAACCCTAGATGGTGCTTGGTGTCATGCCAATTTAAAATTTGCAAATCCTTCAACTTGAAGTGGCGAATAGATTCAGGTAATTTTTTTGAATGTGCTAAGCATTTTTTGAATGTTGAAATTATTAAAAAAACCATGCATATTGGCACTTTTCATTTTCATCATTTGTTTGATAATATGAACCCTAGATGGTGCTTGGTGTCATGCCAATTTAAAATTTGCAAATCCTTCAACTTGAAGTGGCGAATAGATTCAGGTAATTTTTTTGAATGTGCTAAGCATTTTTTGAATGTTGAAATTATTAAAAAAACCATGCATATTGGCACTTTTCATTTTCATCATTTGTTTGATAATATGAACCCTAGATGGTGCTAGGTTATATGTGGAGACAAAATTTGTCAAATCTCTTTTTTTGATAGCAGGAATGGTTTTAGATAATTGATTTGAATGTACTGAGCAGACTTGGAATGGTGAAAAATCACAAAACCATATTTTAGAAGACTTCACTTTTCAGTTTTTACCCCTTCTAGTGTGAAGCATTAATTTAAAAATTCAATGTAGAAAATATATAAAAATTCACTCTATATAATCTTTGTTTCTGATATAATTGAACGCTATATCCATATTATTATTTATGAATAATTTTTATAGTGACACTGAATCATTTGAGGTGAAATTGTTACAAATATTGTAGGTACCGTATGGACCATAAAATATGTCGTGCTTGCTATTATTGAATGTAATTTATGAGGAAGTATTTTATCAATTCTGTATTGTTTTTATTAACGTTGATTATTCGTCATGGTTGTAGCTGACTCCTGCTTTACCATCAAACAGAAGAGAACAATTACTTTTATTTGATAAATATAGTAACTATCAGTACTGTGTATGTATTATTGAATTGATATATTTAATACTATACAGCCTGCCCTTTTGACAAAAATGGATTTGATGATCACGTTTGATAATTCATTTTATAATAATTCTAGTATAAAAATATTGGGCTCAAAATACAGTTCGCAATACTAAGAATTATTTTTTGATAGCATTGCATTTACTTTTTTAACCTAAGTTCTTGTATTCCTTTCGAATACCCCCCTTTAAAAATGGGCAGTATGTAGATTCAAGAAGTGCAATCAAATCAACTCCTTGAGCCCTTTTTCTCCGGCGAATTAGCTAAATTTGACTCTAAAATTACTGCAGTAAGCATAATCCCATTAAATAAACAACTATTTTTTGTTCCTTACTTGATTGAAACAATAAAATAGAATGTGATTAAGACTTTTAATGAATTTGATACGAAATATATATATATATAAACTCAAATTAGAACAAATAATTTCAACATAAAGTAAGATTAAGCCCCAAATGTAAATGTTGTGACGGATGTGGATAATTTAATTAGTGAAGGAAAAATCATATATATGTATGTATATATTGAAAACGTTTAATGGCAATTACAAAATTAATAAATGATTCACAATTTAATAAATTCATTCAGAAAGAATAAAATCCTTGATCGTTGATAAAGGAGATGAAAAGCTATAAAATTATAACGAGCATCCAAGGTTAGTGAAATGACGTCTAAATGAATTTAGGACAGAAACCTTGGGAAAGTTAAAAATTATACAACACCTTCAAAGTCCTAATCACGAGATACATATTAAAGATTTATTCAAGGGACGTAATAATTGAAGACAATTCTGATACTTTAAATTTCATCACTAATAAAACCAAGACACTTGTTTCCTTCAATGTCCAACTCAACATTGAGTTAGTCAGTCCATTTCATGTTTTATATTGAAAAATCCGATCCTTCAGTCTACGGCATTTGAATGTAAAGAATATTTCCACCTTCCCTCATGTCGTGTTATTCAACTTGCTCTTCAAATACGATTCGATGACCATACGATGGAACTCGGATTCCAACAAAATTGGAGATCGACAATGACCTTGTGAAATTATCTGAGTAGTGGAGGAATCCGGGGAGAATCCTACAGTTAATATAGTTAATATTTATTATAAAATCACAGCTTTAATTTCTAACGTTTAATACTTATTATTGTTTGAGTTGGCACTAAGAGCATTTACCAACTCTTTGTAGGACCATAGATTAGGAGAAGTCCTTCGAGGCAATGACAACTCTGATGGACGGAGGTTTTGTCATAGTAGGAAATTGATATTCGAAATTGAAATCTATTTGATATCTTATTTATTTTAGAAATTTTAGATTCTGACATTGTATAATTTGTATATATTGAGTAAGTCTGAAATGAAAGAGTTAAAAAATCTATGGGTTTTGACAATATAACAAACATAAATAATTAGTAGTGGATCAATCCAGAGTACCTTTCAATTAAAATTTTGTGAATCATATATTAATAAAAGATTATAAAATCACTAAATTGCCTACTTTTTAAAATTAAATTGAGGATCCTAGCCTTGTTTATTGCTCTCATGAAGTATTTTAAAATCCTACTTTACGAAGAGACAGTTCCATTTTGAATAAATTACAAATCAAAATATTGAATTGAGGTACTCATAACTATTTTTGACTGAATAATCAATAATTCATTTTCTGAATACAACTTTTATTCAAAAGGTATTCAAAGCAAAGCAGCATTTCAAATTGAATTCGTATTTTAAAATAGTGGAAAAATATATGAATTGAATTTGCACCTTAGGAGACTTTTATTCTAATGTGAGAAAGTTCAAGAATGAATGAATGAATGAGTGAATGAATGACAATGCTAAAAACAGGTGGAAGCGGATATTATGAAGTATTACTCCAGGATCAATAATGATCCAAACCCCATCCAGGAGACATTTTAACTTTTCTACTAAGAAAAGTTAAATTTGATTTTAGCTTTAAAATGGCATTGGATGGTGATGAGATTCGAATCGTCTGCACATCAGGTGATTCATGATTTTCGACGTCAAGGGATTGGATCTACTGACTCTTGCTGCTCTTTGTGCCTCTTCTGTGCAATGAACTCTTTGTTAGTGTCACAATCCTTGGATCGAAGCTCTTGATTGGAAGTTCATTCATCAGCCATCACCTTCATCCCATCCCATCCGATTCCCATTCTCCGCAGTCAGGAAGAGCGAAGCAATGAGACGTCCTTGGGTCCAAGCCAGAGCTGCGCCATTTCAAGTCACGTCAGAAGGTTGTACTGAAAATAAACATTGTCTATTCAACAGCTGACTTGAGGCACCTTGGAGCAGTCGAACAGGGTCAACAGTTTCTCATCCCTTATTCAAGTTAGTTAGCTCAGCCAGGCCAGCCAAGAAGAGAGACTCTCTAGTGGAGGCAGACAGTAAACATTCTAGAGAGGATCTCATGACGTCATAGCAAAGCATTCCTTCCTCTCAGCTGAGCGCTTCAAGGGACATTTCCAGGATGGATCCAAGTTGAAGTTTTCTTCAACCTCTTCTCCACTCTATCCTCCAATTTCATAGTCCAATTCAAGAGCCTCCAGTCCAAAGTATTCCTCCTACTCTCAACCCCATCCATTTTCCTTTCTCATCAGTTTCATCCAAGGCAAATGACGTATTCGGAAGTGTCATTCGTGATGGGAGAGTGAGTCTGCGAATCCCTCCATATCATAGGAATCCTTCAACCCACTCATGTGACCAACTACTTCTTCCTTGGAGAAGAATTCCAAAACTAAACTGCATTTAAGAGAATGAATCTTTTACGAATTCAGTGCTTCAAGCAAGTTTTGCACTCTTTACAAGAGTTTTTGGAAAACAAGGCTCAAGGAAAGTAGGCTCCTCAGAATTCATTCGAGGCGAGTCCCGACTCTCAAAGAATAGGACTCGAGTCCCTTCATTATTTAAGGCTAATGCTAATGCTCTTCCTGTTTTTGCAAAGCTCTGGAATGCGAAGAGAAAATTCAAGTTTTTGAACTCCTGAGCCATGAATAGAGAAAGACACGGACTTAGAGCAGGATTCTTATCAAGTTCGAATCTTCTAAATCGGAAGGGAGCAAGTGTTATGAAGGATCAAGTCAATGATCTACAGATATCAGCCTATGATATGGGACTTACACTCATTTCCCTTCAGACTCGTCTTGTCATTTGGAGCACAAAATTTCATGACCTCTGATACTGAAGAATAAAATTCCATTGGGTAGATTTCATCAATTATACGAATGGCTCTCAATTTTTCTATGGGATACCTGACCCATCATTGTAAATGAATGTTTTTATTTAATGTTAGTAAGTGTAATTTTGATGATGGATAGTGAATCTGTTCTACAATAAAGGAAACATCTTATCTATTAAGGCCTCTATTTCTTTCTTATCTATTTTCAAAACTAATCTTGGTCGAATTATATAGTGATTCACGATTCCAGACTCAAAGCATGTGGGTTTCAAATCATCTCTTCTTTTTTGCTCCTATTGAAAAGGGTAGAGGGTTGCAGTAAAGAAATTTGAGAGCTAAGTATATTGTAGGTAATGCATTTTATCAGAATAGTACATACCTATAAATAGGTAAGCGAAAAACAATTATTTCAATGAGTCTACATTAGATATCTGTGGATTTTTTTTTTCTTGGGTATTTAATATTTTGAAAGTTGACAGTCCTTGCATGGAAAAGATAGGAGGTTTTGTGTGAACAGTATCTACTTACATAAAAGACTCCAATGAAGAAAACACTTTTAATTTTATTTTATTAATTTATTGGTGTGATAGCTTGAATTAAAGCATATCTATGTATATTTTACTTAAAAGTAATTAATTATTTTTTTGTTTTCCATAAAATCTACCAATATTCAAGGAAAGGTCATTATTGAACATAATATTTCAAATGTTGTGAATCAGTGGGACCAATCTGCTTGTTATATTTCATATATACAGCCATCATTGCATGACCACTTCTGCATTTCAAACGTGGAAGGATTTGTCGTTTCAGTCAATATTTCATCATCTAAAAAAATAAAAATCCAATTTATGATCTATCCGTTTTATTTTTATTAATGAAGAAGAGTGCATTTTTACATTTTCCAGTCCTAAAAATTGCCAAAAATAGGAAATCACACATTTGTCTTGGAGTTCGATGACCATACATTATTTGAAATTACTCCCTCCTTTATTTTGATATTTTTAAATTTTTTATAGTATGGTCTGATAAAAACAATTATTTCCTTGACAAAAAAGGATATTCCTATATTTTCTATGGGTAAAACATGTAGATAAAAAATAAAAAAGTTCTCAGGAAATTAATTTTCAAGAAGTTTCATAATTTACCTTAAATATGAAATTATAGTTCCAAAATAATAGTTTCTGTATTACAAATTAAAATATTATAAGACCTAGTTCCTCAGTAAATAATATAGTATCTTTTCCTTTAAAATGTAGAGGATTAATCAATATTAGTTATAGACACCAAGCATTACACCCATCCTCCCTTCATAACAGTGATGCACTTTCTTCCCCATAAAATGATGCAACTGATGTTAAAATGGCTGTTAATTCAATAGTATCATAAGTCCAGACCGGGACTTACAAAGTCTTTCAACAAAAAGATTCCCTTCGTTATAATATTGAGTTTACATTCTGATCAATTCATCAAATCGTTGAAAAGGGTCAATTCTTTTCCTAAAGGAACAAAGTGCTTGGTTTCCTTTTTCAATCCGCGTGAATCCTCAGTAGATCAATCTTTGATGACAAATGTTATGAGATCTCCGTTTATACTTTTCGTAAATGAGTTGAGGGATGTGTAAAATTTAGTAGGAAGCCTCAACTACACTCTGTGGACTTTATGACGCAAAATCTCTAGAAAAACATGAACAGTAATGTGTTTTTGTTTTGTGGTTTATGACGAATGTGATAAGATGTACTACTTTAAGTAACATTGAATTCTATTATAGTGTTAATAAAAATATGGTGTTTTGTTTTGTTTTTTCAGATTCCTAAAGTATATTATACTAAAAATTTTGATCCCAGGAAGATAATCATGTTTAAAATTATTAAGGACCTTCCAAACTCGTTCTTTTTAAGGCTCATTATAATTCTGAATGCATTTTTAAAAACATAGAAGCTTCATTGGCGATCCTCCAGGAGTCTACAAAGACAACGATCTTCCTATCCCTGACAAATAATCCCATCAGCCACTTTTTATCGGCAAATAGTAGGACTTGTGTCTTCTAAAATCAAAAAAGAGAGTAAAATGTATGTTAATTGATTTCTATGGAGCAAATACTAACCCCAGTTGTGTGAGTAAAGATCATCATCAGTTGTTGTCTAAGACATAAGTAAAGTTATAATACAAACTTTAGATAATATGAATAATTGCATACTTCAAATTGATTGGGAGCTGGACTTCCCTTATTAAAATCCTACCAAAATAGAAAAATGATTAATTAACAATTGTTAGTCATATATTTTAATCACTTATACCATTCCCATTCAGACCTCACAGATCCACGTTATGTGATTCCAAATAACTTTTGTTATTGACCTATAAAAATGAGAAAAATTTTAAATTTATATTATATTTCATAAATTAGTAGTACTTACAGTTTTACTTAATACATCAGATATCATTCCCTTGGTTTCAATAGAAGCTTGGTAATTTTGATCACCCTGACTGTGTTGCTGGAACGACTCATGGCCCAAGGTAGCCAACCTTGAGCCCAAGTAGCAAAGGCTTTTCTTACTACACCCGCAGTAAGTGTATCGAGCCCTTTGTCATGGGAATCGGCGATTCTCACAAGGACCTTTGGATCCTTTAGGATCTCCATCAATTGTAGAATTAAATAATTTAAGGTATTCTTCTACAATGCCAAGTATTTCCTCCTGGGATCAATTTTTATAGATCTTCGGTGTTTATTACTCACAGTACTAAATACGTAAACCGAGTGAAACAGAAAGTTATTTTGCAGATGTGTGACGTAAATGTAAAGATTTATATTAAAAAAACTATTACGCCATGATATATATATATATGAAGTGTCAATTGAAAAACAAATACATTGTTCATCATTTGGGCGTAATATGACGTCATATAAACACTTTTTTAGCCTTCAACTCTAAGTAGGATTAAAAGTAAAGTTTAAGAAAGATTTCATTGAACCAAAAGTTGTAGATATTACTTTGATAAAATATAATTTTTTTCAATTTTTCAAATCGGTTCATTAGTTTTGGATTTATTGCTACTTTTGCTAAAATTTCAAAATTGGTTAACCTCGAATTTTAGAGTTAAATTTTTTTTATTAATTCAAACATGATAGAACAATAATTGTCGATATTGCAGATATCCTTTTAACTTTAAAATTGATAGGTTGTTTCTTAAGTAATAGAGGTTTTCATATTTTACAACCAGTGGTTGTTAATTTATTAATTAGAATAGTAAGAAAGAAAGAAAAAACCTTAGATATTTGAGTCAAAAGGTATCGAACCAAAAGTTTCGGCACTCTTCTAGTTAATGGGTTCCATGATTTTGAATAAAGCATAGAGCACTTGGGAAAATAAGATAGAAAGAGAAACATCCTTCTAGGGATGAAGGGAAAATATGTCCAGGGCTACACATCCATGCTTCTGGCTCCGGTTCGGGAAGGGTTAGAATATAACCATTTTGTCTATTATAAGTAATTGATTAGTTGAATGTTACAACAAGTATTGCATTATCAATTGAAGGTCGAAAAAGATTTCTTTGGCGTGGAAAATGCACTTGATATTTATACAGTTTGGATTGAGCACTAGCTTGCTTATTCTTTTTAGATCTTTCTCATCAAGTGATATATCACATGATGTCAAGCCTTAATAACTTAACACTCAACCAGCCCCTTCACATCATAAATTATACATATCTATAATAATAAATCTACACCGTAATACGATCCCTGTACATAATAGACAATAACAAAATAAATAACAAACAGGAGAATCAGTACAAAGTTCATACAAATTAATATATTAATTAGTAAATCCGATGATATTACATTATACAACCCCATAGACTATTATTTTTTTTTATCCAAGTATTTAATTTTACCTCTTTACGTAATATGTATCCTTGTGGCCATTTGTATCCTTATTTAATGTGTAAGCATCATTCAAAGTCCAAGTACTTCTTTTGATTAAGTAGATGATATTTTTGTATTTTTTGTATTTTATATCTTAACAAAATGTAGAAACATTCATTTGATTTTATATAAGAATATTTTTATTCTATAAATCAAGAAGACACATAGAATAAGGTTACATATAACAATAATTAATGATATGTTAATGTAGCAAGTTATTAAAATGATAGTTTTTATGCTAAAAAGAGGTTTTGTGAGTACAAAAGGATGAAAAAATCCGACATTTACATCGTACTTTTTATTAATGGAGCTAGGCTCAATACATTAATTAATTAATTAATTATTATTATCATTGGGTGGGTTTATGTTTTCTTCCTGATTTTGTAAATTTTTTCTGGTTGTTTTTTTCTTGTAAGAATTAAATTTCCTAGGGCTTTTCTAGGAAACTTCAAAAAAAAAAAAAAAATCAAAACTATAATTGAATTTATATCATAAATTACGAATCTTCTTTAAATATAACTTCAAAATTAATTTCCTAACAAATTCTTTATTTTTATTGATATATTTTACCCATAAAAAATATCAATTCCTAGTCAAAATAAGTCTATGTGTCCTGGTTTATTTAGCAATGAATTATTTGTAAAAACCATCTCATAAAAAACTTAAACTGGACATTCATAAAGAGATTGGGGTAATGTTTGTACTTCAAATAAATTCTGGTCATAGAATTTCAAGACAAATTGCATGATTTCCTGGACATTTGCACATTTTTGAGCATTTTTTTTAACTTCATACAGGATTGAAAATGTAAAAATGTACAATTCTTCATTGATAAAAATAAAGCGGAATAGATCATATTGGAAATACGATGTAATAACGGATCTTTTTATATTTTTGTTCTCACAAAACCTCTTTTTAACTCAAAAACTATAGTAATATATTTATATTACCTATATTTAAATCACTTTGTAGGACACAAAACCAATCGCTTTTCAGTCAACATGAAATAAAAAAAATGATATTGTAATGTAAAGTAAAAAATGAAAACGTTATATTTAAACTATTAATGTTAAATATTTTTTAAATTAGTATGCAATACAAGGTTAATCATTATTGTCTTATATCTAAAACGTAAGAATATTTATCATTAAGACTATTCGACTTTAAAACATATATAAAATTTATTTATTTGTTGATGTAGTGAGTGATAAATTACAATTTACAATCACGATTGCCGTGTGGTAATGTATTCATAATATTCTAAAGCTATAGAAAAAAAAAGAAGAAGAAGACTTTTTTCGATATCATTATGTTTTTGCTCATTTTCCCATGTTTTGAAAATGGAAAGTAAGAATCACTGAAGAAAAAATTTGTTTCAAGTTGATTATAGAGGGTTTCGATAATATTTTCTGAAAAACGGTGTTTTCTCTCTTGAAGCACATTGTGAGGAAATAAAGTTTGACTCAATTAGTTCCTTCCTTTCAATGTTTTATTTGCCAGTATATTAAATGGAATAATAAAGGATGACTCTCATTCTACTACAATAATTCATCAATTTTTGCTTTAATTGTATTACCTTTGAGCCAAGTTTTTCTGTTTCTAGCTTGCCCTAGCATTTCTCTTCCTCCTACGTCTAATTTTTTTTTTTAAAAATGGGATCTTTCAATGTTGAATAAAATACGATTCTAATTATATCTTATAAATCAATTTTATCATCAACGGGTATTTTTATTTTATTTTGTATTCATCAATCATCAGCGTATTTTCCTTCACAACTTACCTACTTTTTAAGAAAAGGAGTTAACGTGCAATTTCGATTCTTGAAGACATAATTTTCATCTTTTTTTACCTCTCTGGTGCGTCTTAGCCTGCACTGTGGTAGCTTGTGCTATTCTCGCCTGAGCCACATTCTTCCACTTCAGGGATTAACCGGCTCACACCTCCCCACCTCCTTACTTCATCGTCCATCGAAGACGTATATAGATGCACCTTTTCTCTTTCTAATTTCTGGTGCGTCTTAGCCTGCACCGTGGTAGCTTGTGCTATTCTCGCCTGAGCCACATTCTTCCACTTCAGGGATTAACCGGCCTACACCTCAAGACCTCCTTCCTTCTTCCAAGACGCATATAGACGCACCTTTTCTTTTTCTAATTTGATTAACCGGCTCACACCTCCCCACCTCCTTACTTCATCGTCCATCGAAGACGTATTCATATAGACACACTTTTTCTCTTTCTAATTTCTTGTATTATATTCATCGATATTTTGTGAAGAAAATCATTTTTTAAAGACGAGTCATGTTCATTTATCTCTGTACATCTTACAAATTTCCGTAATGCGAAATAAATCTTTTTCTCCCAAATGCTCAATCTGTCTAAATTAAATTGCATGACATTTGTTTAAAGCTTGTTATCTCGACCCAAAATTTAAATTATATCAATAGCGAAATGATTTATTTTCATTTGAATACTTTAGAAAAAAGAATTAGTCGTTTAAACTCCCTTATTAATTGATAAATTGTCATTTATCAATAATCTTGGTTCTGCCCTCTTCCTTCTAATTTCTGGCCTAGTCAATACATACAATAAACAATATAAACAATTTATAACTTCTTCCAATTTTGTCCTCGCTAAGATTTTTCTTTCTTTCTTCTTGTGCTATTTTATATGCTTAATTTTTTCCCTTCTTATTATTATTACTTTTTTAGATGAAAAATACAAGCAATATACAAGCAACGCCATATTATTGTACATTAAGAAATTCAAAGAACAAAGGGAACTCCAAAACACCCAATAATTAATTAATGAAGGAGAATAAATATGTAATATTCTATGTAGAAATATATTTCAAAGCCAATAATGAGGTAGGGGGTGGGAAGACGACTTTAGGAGCCGGTTCCTATTTAGGAAAATTTTATTATTCTGGAAACCTTCAAATGGGCAAAAATGCTATTTCATGGTGTTATTGTCTCGTATATTGTACTTAATATTTTATATTTAGAGATGCTCACGAGACAATTTTTTGTAAGTAGGTTACATGTCAAGCCTTGAATCTTTAACAAAAAGTTCAGATTGAGTAAAATCCAATTTAAATACTAGGAGTAGTGAAAATGAAATATCGAACTGTTGTAAGCACTGTTTTGATTGCCCAGGAGCTAAACGTTACAACTTGTATAAAGCCTTCAATTTCATGGAAAAAAAATAATGAATTTCTTTTCACTACATCTATTATTTTATTTCCGATAAGAATACAAGTAAAATATCAAATCGTTGTGGGTGATAAGTGATACCATTAGGCAACACCATTTTTGTGACCAAGGTTTAATAGGTAGTTTAAGATAATTATTTATTTTTCTTTAAGATTTCTATTAATGACCACTGATGGATGGGAAATTATTCATCCTCTGATGGATTTTTCATATCTTAAGAAAATGTATAAACATTATAATTCAGTTGATTTTAAATAAGAATGTTTTCATAATATAAATCAAGAAGACAAATATAAGAACAAGGTTACATATAACAACTAAATATATGTTAATGTTGGAAGTTATTCTAATGGCATTTATAAAGTTCTTCATTTTTTAAATAAGTTATAGTTTCACCAAAAATTTAAAATGAGTATTTTTCATTAAAAAGAGGTTTGATGAGTACATAAACAGTAAAAGATCCGAAAACTACATTCTACTTTTTATTAATAGAGCCAAGTTCAATACATTAATTAATTAATTATCATTATCATTGGGAGCATTTACGTTTTCTTCCTAATTTTATAAATTATTCCTATTTTTTTTCCTGTAAGAATTAAATTTCCAGGGCTCTTCCAGGACTTTTCATGAAAAAAAATTCAAAACTATAATTGAACTTTTATTATAAATTACGAATCTTCTTTAAATATAACTTCAAAATTAATTTCCTGACAAATTCTTCATTTTTATTAATATATTTTAATCATAAGAAATATTATTTTTAGCAAACCATTCCATAAAAAAATTAGAAACGACAATTAGAAAAGAATATATAATCGTAATATATAATGTTTGCCTTTCAAATAAATTATGGTAATAAAATTTCAAGACCAAATGTGTGATTTCCTGGACATTTGTCCATTTTTGACCATTTTTTTGACTTTATACAGGGTTGAAAAATGTAAAAATGGTCGTTTTTTCATTGATAAAAATAAAGCAGAATAGATCATATTGAAAATACGATGTAATAACGTATCTTTTCATGTTTTTGTACTCACAAAGCCTCTTTTTAACTCAAAAACTATCGGATTTTATATATTTCAATCACTTTCCTTGTAGGAATTAAAACCAATCGTTCATGTATATTAATAGTCATTGATTTTTTTTTTAGTCAACATGAAATAAAAAAATGATATTGTAATGTAAAGTTAAAAAATGACATCCTTATATTTAAATTTATTTATTTATGTTTACCTGACCAAAGTCATCTCTTCCTTTCAATATTTTTATTTGCCTGTATGGAAGGAAATCAATTAGTTGCTGAAGGTGTCCCTCAATTCAAAAATGTCAAATTCCCTTCGAATATTACAAGAGTACAATAATTCTATTACATTAATTCATTATTTTTAATTTGATTGAAATTTGAACTAATCGTTGGACCTTTGATGTTACATTTCCTACGTTTCAGAATAATTGAAAATAATATATGACCATAATTCTATTTTATAAATAAATCAATTTTGTCATCAACGGGTATTTTGTCTTTATTTTATATTCATCAATCATCTCATCAACGTATTTTCCTTTACAACTTCTGACTCAGCTTCGTCCCCTACTTTTTAAGAAAAGGAGTTAACGTGCGTCTTAGCCTGCACCGTGGTAGCTTGTGCTATTCTCGCCTGAGCCACATTCTTCCACTTCAGGGATTAACCGGCTCACACCTCCCCCCCTCCTTACTTCATCGTCCATCGAAGACGTATATAGACACACTTTTTCTCTTTCTAATTTCTTGTATTATATTCAACGATATTCTGTGAAGAGAATTATTTTATTTATCATTGACGATTAATTATCATTTATCTCTACAGCATACAAATTTACTTCATGGAAAATAGATTTTATTCCTTTTAAATGCTCAATCTGTGTAAATAAATTTACATGCATCGTTTCTATGTCCTATGTATTCAGAATTGTCAGAATTGTAACTCCGAATGAAAATTATTGAAATTATTGCTGAAGACATTGTTGCCCAATTAAAACAGAGAGCAAAGGCAGAGCTAAATGACATATATAATTTTAAATATATCTACTCCTGGACCTTCAGAGTGTAACAAGTCGAGCTTTTTTGTTCACTCGCAATCTCGACTGACAAAAGGGGAAAAGAAAAATTTAGAAAAACATATGGTAGCTACCCTTCTCTATTTTTCTTGTTGCCAACTTGTTAATATATACTTGTAGTATATTCAAATTCAAAAAAAGGGCGCGCAATCCTTGATTCAATATATTTTTTTATGCATCAAAATCAGAAATAATATTAATACCCATTTTGAGTTCATATTACGTAGGATCAGCTGCTTTAAATCAAAAGAGTCAAATGATGAAAATAATCAACTGAAGCTGGGAGAATAAAGTATAGTGTTTTTGTTTATCCCAAAAAGCTCGTCGTGTAAACTGTGAATTTGAAGATAAATACTTGGGCGTAAGATGACGTCATACAAACACTCTTTCACCCATCCCTTCAATTCTGAATAATATTGAAAACAAGGTTTTAGAGAGATGCCATTGAACCAAAAGTTGTAGATATTACTCTAATAGAATAAGATTTTTTTCAATTTTTAAAATCGGTTCATAAGTTTTGAATTTATGGCAACTTTTGCTAAATTTTCAAAATTTGTCCAACTCTAATATTCGAGTTCCAAAAAGTTTATGAAATCAAAAGTCACAGAGCAATAATTGTTGAGTTCAGATCTGCCTTTAATTTAAAAATCAATTCGTTAATAATTGCGATGGTGTTTTTTTCATGCTTTACAACCAGTGGTTGTTAATTTATTAATAAGAACAGTAAGAAAGGAAAAAAATTATTAGATATTTAAGTCAAAAGTAATGGAAACAAAAGTTTCCCTAATATAGACAATCCTAATGAGCAACACTAATAATTAATTATAAGCTTAATTATACATGTAAATCGTTCTTTGATGAAACTTTGCACCTATCAATCAAGTTCATTTCAACTTGTACTCCTACTCCTATTTCTGGGAGATCATAATTTCATGAATCCTCCAATTCTTCGTCTGAAGATAATTCAGTAGGAGCTTTTTTTGTAATGTATATAATGTGACCTTTCATTGCTTTTGATGATGCCCAGATGATGTGAATATATACATATAACAATAATTAATTAATTTGGATTCGTTCTTAGTTCGAACAGGGCTTCTAGAAACCCGTCTCATAATTTATTGACTTATTTATTTACTTTTTTACTTATGAGTCATAACAATAATTATGTGTGTGGTACACATTTGCTGGTTCTGAGACTAAATAATTAATATAATAAGTCTAAAATAGTTAATGGAGATATTTCTGGAGGATGGGAAACTGGAAAGGGGTGTCCTATCAACTGAGCTACTTAAGGAAGAATAAAACAAAACGATACGATACAAGAAAGGCTCATGAATGCAACGTGTGACGAGAAGGTGAAGGTCAATTCCGTTCAGAAAGAGGAGAATGGAGCTCACGTCAATATTGGAGAACTTACTGGAGTAGTCAAGGAATGAGGAGCAAGTGGAGGGAGGAGTCATTTACTCAGCCAAAAGATCAAAAGATTAAAGTGATTTGCCTGTCTGAGATGTTGGTGAAAATAAAGGCAAATATTAAGTCATCGACTCCCACAAGTTATAACGTCGAGTGGAGTGTTGAACTGAGGCTACAGCAAGGGTTCAAAAGGATTGGAGTCACCCATGAAATCGCTTTATTTTGCCAAGAGTGTGGATCATGTCAGACTAGGGACCATGATCCAGTGTTAACAGAACTGAAGCATCCAAGTTCATTCGAATGTGTATATGGTTTAGTTGTAGGAATATTCTGTAGCTACATACATGGAATGGACGCTGTAATTAATTATGTCATTCTGGGGCTAACATAAATAAATGTAAAAATTAGAAAAAGAGATGGACAGGAAAGTTTAAGTGATGAACCCTCGTTACTGGAGGTTGATGTCTCCATGCAAGATCATCATATTCTGTCTCTCCATTACACTCTTCCATTCTTCAAAACGAATTTATCTTGATATCTATTCTTCAAATGTAGGTTTTTCTGGATAAATCATCCGTTCATGTGAGGTAAAATTTTCAATTCATTATAAATAAGTACTTTAACATGAGTTTAAATATAGTTTCAGGAATTATATTAACCTTGGCCCCTATGGATTGACGCATCATCTTTCGAATAGATTCATATCCATTACTGTGAATTCAAGTATCTCCTTCCACCAGTTTATAGTCAAAATATTCCATCCAATTGTGCATCCATCTATGCTGCATTGCTAATGTCATTTTTACTCCAGATTCAACATTTTACAGTTTGTTTTGTTGTGGAATTTACCCATCATTTAAGAAGTCAATCGATGGGGTTCATATAAGAAAGTTGAAGCTACTTCCTTATATCAATTCATTTTACAACAGATTTAAAGCATCTTAATAACTTGAAATTTCACACTTCAATTTTGTAATATTGTGCATATCTTGTATATAGAAACATTTATTCCAAATTTGATTGCAATCTGAGGTGAAAGGTGTCAAAACTTAATTTATAATAGCTAGTTGCATTAAGAATTTAAGGAGATGTATAATAAACATCTGTAAAAGTCTCTTTGTTTCGAACATCAACTTTATATTACGATTTAAAGAAAAATCAATCATTTATGTTGACTTTTCTTTGAGATATATTGGACAATGATCCATTTTGAGGTGTGAAAGTAACTTTTTGGAAGAGTCTTCTTTTGTAATGTATGTATAAATTGACTTTTTCATTGTTTTTGACGTAACTTATGTAATTGGAATTATTATTTTTTGCTTTTAATTAATAGAATATATATGATTCGTTCTTAGTTCGAACAGGGCTTCAAGGAACCCGTCTCATAACTTATTGACTTATTTATTTTTGAATTATGAGTCATAACAATAATTATGTGACACATTGTTATTACTTCATAGATTCAAAATATCTTCATTAATTAATGTAGATTTAAATTATCATTTAAGGATCAAGATATGAGAGCTATCCTAGAACGACCATCCTAATGAAGATGTCCTTGAGCTGCTGCTGCTGGAGAACCTCTTCAAAGGGATTCCTCTTTTCCTTGGACCAAGGACCAACTTCAAGATCCAAGACGACTCAAAGAGGGGCGAATGGAAAAGGAGCTTCTCAAAGCATTCTCCTTGAATAAGTTTGAGTCTTACGAATTCAAAGGGACTTCTATTTAACCCGAGTCAAGACCCTCTTTGGCCTCCTAAGGAAAGGTCCCAAGGTCGACTTCGTGAAAGTAGCATTTGTTATGGGCCTACATTCACATGCAAGTGCTCAAATTCAGGCGGCACCAAAAGCGTTTGGCATAGCCAGAGGGCTTCATACGAATCTTCGTGTTAAGCTAAAAAAAGAAGGGCTTTGAGTGGAGAAAAACCCTCAATGAATTCTGATTGTTCAAAAGGTTTGGATAACAGGTCCTTGGGAAATAATAATTGAAGGGTTTTAACTGTGGCAATAGCAAAGGGGTGTTGTCAGCAAGTGAACCACGGAAGGCAATCCTTTGATGAATAAAACAAAACGATCCAGTTAAAGGCTTATGCAACGTGTGGCGAGAAAGTGAATCGCTTTTGTGGTGTGAAGCAGCTCGACTGCATACAAAGCTGTCTTGGTGGGGTTGAGACAGATGAGGATGGAGCTCGCATCAATATTGCATTCTTATGTTTTGTTCTTAAATCAATGGATTTGCTGAGTATTTATCTTAAAACTTGATTAAGTCTTAAAGTCTTTGGACATCCGAAATCCGTAAGCCATTTTCAAAACTCGTTTTTGTGCATGAGGATCTGTTGTCAAGTGTTCTTCAAATGTTGGTCTTCCCGGATAAAGCATCTGTAAATATGAGTTAAAACTTTATTTTCATCATAAATAAGTTTGCTAACTTCAATTTAAATATAGTTTCATGGATTATATTAAACTTCAAGAAATATTTGCTTATTCAATATATTATCCATTCTCGATATATGATGATACAGGCCATGAGATATACTTAAATTAGATGGATATTCTCATTATTATGAGTCGTTACTCAGGCACATCAAGGTAAGAGAAAGTGTTATTAAATAAGTATTAGTGTTTTTCATATATCTATTGCATCATTGAATTAGATTTCTAATTATATCAATTACTATGGATCTCAAGCATCTCCAGGCCTCTCTGAACGAGTATCAATGCTTCATTGTTAAAAGATGAAAAACAATTAGCCTTTATATCAACGGGGGTTATAAAATGAAGCTGCTGTTACTTCCTTATATCAATTTGTGTTAAAATGGATTCCAAGTATCTCGGGGTCACTTGAATATAATCAAGTGTCTCTGTTGGAAGAGCACTCTCCTTGATATAACTTACAATCCAACCATTCCTTTTCTGTGAGTATTTTATTCATGTTTCTATACCTTTGGGATTATAATTCGCATTTTGTTATTTTAGATATTATTTTGTTGTAAAAAGCCTGAATCATCGTTGAAGAAATTATTGAGATCTACATAAGGAGGCACCTACTCATCTTAATTTCATGTTATTATGACTGTTAAGCATCTCCAGGTCTAAGCTTGTATATGAAGATCCAAATTTACAATCCAATTTCTGTTTCTGTGTCAGTCAATGTTTTCTTTTATATTATAGATAACTTTTCATTATTTAAGAGTGTATTTCGTCATTGTTAGAAGGCTGAATCATCAATGGAGAAGAAATTTAGCATTACCTTCGGGTCATGGATGGAGGTTCCTCTCTTGTGAAACAATATGTTTATGGAGCTTGAACATTTCTATTTCCATTTGTTCTCGTAGAGTAAATCATTGAGATAACTTTTGCTGTAATGGAGTCGGCTTTAGAGTGTCTTCAAGATAGAGGTTTAAGTGCTACCATCATTATATTTTTCACTTTCGGTCTTAGGGGATTGGCTGCGTCACATTTGCAAAAGAAGTGGAAGGACATCTCCTCAAAAGCTCTACAAAAAGAGCATTTTCTATCTGTTAATATTAGATTTATTAGTAAAAAGACTGATTGCTGAATTTTCATTCTATTTTTTACCATCCTCTGATCTAGAGCTCTATAAAATGGAGCAAAAGGAAGAAGCAATGCATTTTTTCCAGTCTCTTCGTTATTAGTTTTGAAGCTTATAAGAATGTTTGTGAATAAAGTTCTGTGTCCAGCTTATAGATTTACTCATTTGAAGAAATTCATTTAGGGAGTTTGAGATTACTAAGCAATGTGGACTTACATGAAGAGACCATGTTCTCCAATATAAGGATTCACCATTAATGTTCGAAAAGAGTTCCGATGGGCCCATTGCGATTCTCATTTCAAACAAGTATCTTGTAACTTTATAGAAATTGTATTTTAGGGTTTTTGCCCAAAAGTCTTCGCTTAACCTAAGACGTTTTAGCCATGACAAGTTTAATGATTTCCACAGGACCTCCGTGTTTGTCAATTAGATACCCCAGTTTTTGACGGATGTGTGGAGTTGCACTTCTGAAATGTAAGGTTTTTGTGTATTTCATCTGAATACTAGCCTCAGCAGATCACTTTAACCTCGTATTGAAGGTGAGAATGGGATGAATCTAAATAAGTGAATAGTTTTAGGAGGTATATTTGTACTCCAAACTCCAATCTTATCAAGTAGATGAGACGACTATGGATTTGGTGACATTCAATGAGAGGCCAGATCGATCTTTGAACGTCTTTAGGCTTGCTAAGATCTGATTATTTGCCCGATGAGGAATTTCCCGTCATGAACACCTCTCTTGATGTAATGTTTTGATTCAGGACCTGGAATATGAATGCTAGCCTCATCGTGGAAACGATCATATCTATCAATTGTTTCAGAATTCTGTTTCGAAGTAGTTGCTCAATTATGAATTCATGAGACAAGGAATCAAAAACTCTTTTAAAGACAATCAGCAAGGTGACAGACACATAATTCAAACTCATTGTATTTGATATTGTATTTTGAATACATCTTGGGATATCCTCCGCGAGACCTAAAATCATGCCATCTCATCACTATGATTTTCTATGGCACTTAGTCTAACATGACTCTTTCGTATTTTCTACTAGCTATGGAAAAGTGTATATTGTATATTGTTTATATTAATTTACAATATGAAGTGTTTTTTTCATCATTTTCTCTATTCATCTTAATGTATCCCAGTACCTATTGTATACTTTATCTTTTTTAAATGCAAACAAAAAACTACAACAACGATAACATACCCTAATGTAGATATATGCAGTCATATAGTTCACTTCGAACCGAAGGCGAGCCGGCAGTCACGTTTTAATACGACATAAGTGCAACTTCAGTCCAAGATACAACTGAGTTTAAGGCGTTCATAATATTAGGACATATTTAAATTGGATTCTAAGATCCCTTCATTCTGAATATTCAAAAAAAATAAAAAACCATAATAACCAAATGCTTTTAATTTTAGATTTTTCATCATTTATATGATAATATGAACGCTAGATTTGCAAATCCTTCAACATTGAAGTGGCGAATAGATTTAGGTAATTTTTTTGAATGTGCTAAGCATTTTTTGAATGATGAAATTAATAAAAAACCATGCATATTGGCACTTTTCATTTGTATGATAATATGAACCCTAGATGTTGTTAGGTGTCATACCAATTTGAAATTTGCAAATCCTTCAAATTGACGTGGCGAATAGATTCAGGTAATTTTTTTGAATGTGCTAAGCATTTTTTGAATGTTGAAATTAATATAAAAACCATGCATATTGGCAATTTTCATTTTCATCATTTGTATGATAATATGAACCCTAGATGGTGCTAGGTGTCATGCCAATTTGAAATTTGCAAATCCTTCAACTTGACGTGGCGAATAGATTCAGGTAATTTTTTTTGAATGTGCTAAGCATTTTTTGAATGTTGAAATTAATATAAAAACCATGCATATTGGCAATTTTCATTTTCATCATTTGTATGATAATATGAACCCTAGATGGGGCTAGGTGTCATGCCAATTTAAAATTTGCAAATCCTTCAACTTGAAGTGGCGAATAGATTCAGGTAATTTTTTTGAATGTGCTAAGCATTTTTTGAATGTTGAAATTAATAAAAAAACCATGCATATTGGCAATTTTCATTTTCATCATTTGTATGATAATATGAACCCTAGATGGTGCTAGGTGTCATGCCAATTTAAAATTTACAAATCCTTCAACTTGAAGTGGCGAATAGATTCAGGTAATTTTTTTTGAATGTGCTAAGCATTTTTTGAATGTTGAAATTAATAAAAAAACCATGCATATTGGCACTTTTCATTTTCATCATTTGTATGATAATATGAACGCTAGATGGGGCTAGCTTATATATGGAGACAAAATTTGTCAAATCTCTATATTTTATAGCAGGAATGGTTTTAGATAATTGATTTGAATGTACTGAGCAAACTTGGAATGGTGAAAAATCACAAAATCATATTTTAGAAGACTTCACTTTTCAATTTTTACTCCTTCTAGTGTGAAGCATTAATTTAAAAATTCCAAGTAGAAAATATATAAAAATTCACTCTATATAATCTTTGTTTCTGATATAATTGAATACCAGATCCATATTATTATTTATGAATAATCGAAGGATGTTTTTGTATCTCTCTTTTTATAGTGATTTGAGGTGAAATTGTTACAAATATTGTAGGTACCGTATGGACCATAAAATGTGTCGTGATTGCTATTATTGAATGTACTTTATGAGAAAGTATTTTATCAATTCTTTATTGTTTTTATTAGCGTTGATTATTCGTCATGGTTGTAGCTGACTCCTGCTTTACCATCAAACAGAAGAGAACAATTACTTTTATTTGATAAATATAGTAACTATCAGTACTGTGTATGTATTATTGAATTGATATATTTAATACTATACAGCCTGCCCTTTTGACAAAAATGGATTTGATGATCACGTTTGATAATTCATTTTATAATAATTCTAGTATAAAAATATTGGGCTCAAAATACAGTTCGCAATACTAAGAATTATTTTTTGATAGCATTGCATTTACTTTTTTAACCTAAGTTCTTGTATTCCTTTCGAATACCCCCCCCCCCTTTAAAAATGGGCAGTATGTAGATTCAAGAAGTGCAATCAAATCAACTCCTTGAGCCCTTTTTCTCCTGCGAATTAGCTAAATTTGACTTTAAAATTACTCCAGTAAGCATAATCCCATTAAATAAACAACTATTTTTTGTTCCTTACTTGATTGAAACAATAAAATAGAATGTGATTAAGACTTTTAATGAATTTGATACGAAATATATATATATATATATAAACTCAAATTAGAACAAATAATTTCAACTTAAAGTAAGATCAAGCCTCAAATGTAAATGTTGTGACGGATGCCTATAATTTAATTAGTGAAAGAAAAATCATATATATGTATGTATATATTGAAAACGTTTAATGGCAATTACAAAATTAATAAATGATTCACAATTTAATAAATTCATTCAGAAAGAATAAAATCTTTGATCGTTGATAATGGAGATGAAAAGCTATAAAATTATAACGAACATCCAAGGTTAGTGAAATGACGTCTAAATGAATTTAGGACAGAAACCTTGAGAAAGTTAAAAATTATACAACACGTTCAAAGTCCTAATCACGAGATACATATTAAAGATTTATTCAAGGAACGTGATTGAAGACAATCCTCATGCTTTTAATTTCATCACTAATAAGACCAAGACACTTGTTTCCTTCAATGTCCAACTCAACATTGAGTTAGTCAGTCCATTTCATGTTCTATATTGAAAAATCCGATCCTTCAGTCTACGGCATTTGAATGTAAAGAATATTTCCACCTTCCCTCATGTCGTGTTATTCAACTTGCTCTTCAAATACGATGAAAGGATGAGGTATTCGATGACCATACGATGGAACTCGGATTCCAACAAAATTGGAGATCGACAATGACCATGTGAAATTATCTGAGTAGTGGAGGAATCCGGGGAGAATCCTACAGTTAATATTTATTATAAAATCACAGCTTTAATTTCTAACGTTTAATACTTATTATTGTTTGAGTTGGCACTAAGAGCATTTACCAACTCTTTGTAGGACCATAGATTAGGAGAAGTCCTTCGAGGCAATGACAACTCTGATGGACGGAGGTTTTGTCATAGTAGGAAATTGATATTCGAAATTGAAATCTATTTGATATCTTATTTATTTTAGAAATTTTAGATTCTGACATTGTATAATTTGTATATATTGAGTAAGTCTGAAATGAAAGAGTTAAAAAATCTATGGGTTTTGACAATATAACAAACATAAATAATTAGTAGTGGATCAATCCAGAGTACCTTTCAATTAAAATTTTGTGAATCATATATTAATAAAAGATTATAAAATCACTAAATTGCCTACTTTTTAAAATTAAATTGAGGATCCTAGCCTTGTTTATTGCTCTCATGAAGTATTTTAAAATCCTACTTTACGAAGAGACAGTTCCATTTTGAATAAATTACAAATCAAAATATTGAATTGAGGTACTCATAACTATTTTTGACTGAATAATCAATAATTCATTTTCTGAATACAACTTTTATTCAAAAGGTATTCAAAGCAAAGCAGCATTTCAAATTGAATTCGTATTTTAAAATAGTGGAAAAATATATGAATTGAATTTGCACCTTAGGAGACTTTTATTCTAATGTGAGAAAGTTCAAGAATGAATGAATGAATGAGTGAATGAATGACAATGCTAAAAACAGGTGGAAGCGGATATTATGAAGTATTACTCCAGGATCAATAATGATCCAAACCCCATCCAGGAGACATTTTAACTTTTCTACTAAGAAAAGTTAAATTTGATTTTAGCTTTAAAATGGCATTGGATGGTGATGAGATTCGAATCGTCTGCACATCAGGTGATTCATGATTTTCGACGTCAAGGGATTGGATCTACTGACTCTTGCTGCTCTTTGTGCCTCTTCTGTGCAATGAACTCTTTGTTAGTGTCACAATCCTTGGATCGAAGCTCTTGATTGGAAGTTCATTCATCAGCCATCACCTTCATCCCATCCCATCCGATTCCCATTCTCCGCAGTCAGGAAGAGCGAAGCAATGAGACGTCCTTGGGTCCAAGCCAGAGCTGCGCCATTTCAAGTCACGTCAGAAGTACTGAAAATAGTGAAAATAAACATTGTCTATTCAACAGCTGACTTGAGGCACCTTGGAGCAGTCGAACAGGGTCAACAGTTTCTCATCCCTTATTCAAGTTAGTTAGCTCAGCCAGGCCAGCCAAGAAGAGAGACTCTCTAGTGGAGGCAGACAGTAAACATTCTAGAGAGGATCTCATGACGTCATAGCAAAGCATTCCTTCCTCTCAGCTGAGCGCTTCAAGGGACATTTCCAGGATGGATCCAAGTTGAAGTTTTCTTCAACCTCTTCTCCACTCTATCCTCCAATTTCATAGTCCAATTCAAGAGCCTCCAGTCCAAAGTATTCCTCCTACTCTCAACCCCATCCATTTTCCTTTCTCATCAGTTTCATCCAAGGCAAATGACGTATTCGGAAGTGTCATTCGTGATGGGAGAGTGAGTCTGCGAATCCCTCCATATCATAGGAATCCTTCAACCCACTCATGTGACCAACTACTTCTTCCTTGGAGAAGAATTCCAAAACTAAACTGCATTTAAGAGAATGAATCTTTTACGAATTCAGTGCTTCAAGCAAGTTTTGCACTCTTTACAAGAGTTTTTGGAAAACAAGGCTCAAGGAAAGTAGGCTCCTCAGAATTCATTCGAGGCGAGTCCCGACTCTCAAAGAATAGGACTCGAGTCCCTTCATTATTTAAGGCTAATGCTAATGCTCTTCCTGTTTTTGCAAAGCTCTGGAATGCGAAGAGAAAATTCAAGTTTTTGAACTCCTGAGCCATGAATAGAGAAAGACACGGACTTAGAGCAGGATTCTTATCAAGTTCGAATCTTCTAAATCGGAAGGGAGCAAGTGTTATGAAGGATCAAGTCAATGATCTACAGATATCAGCCTATGATATGGGACTTACACTCATTTCCCTTCAGACTCGTCTTGTCATTTGGAGCACAAAATTTCATGACCTCTGATACTGAAGAATAAAATTCCATTGGGTAGATTTCATCAATTATACGAATGGCTCTCAATTTTTCTATGGGATACCTGACCCATCATTGTAAATGAATGTTTTTATTTAATGTTAGTAAGTGTAATTTTGATGATGGATAGTGAATCTGTTCTACAATAAAGGAAACATCTTATCTATTAAGGCCTCTATTTCTTTCTTATCTATTTTCAAAACTAATCTTGGTCGAATTATATAGTGATTCACGATTCCAGACTCAAAGCATGTGGGTTTCAAATCATCTCTTCTTTTTTGCTCCTATTGAAAAGGGTAGAGGGTTGCAGTAAAGAAATTTGAGAGCTAAGTATATTGTAGGTAATGCATTTTATCAGAATAGTACATACCTATAAATAGGTAAGCGAAAAACAATTATTTCAATGAGTCTACATTAGATATCTGTGGATTTTTTTTTTCTTGGGTATTTAATATTTTGAAAGTTGACAGTCCTTGCATGGAAAAGATAGGAGGTTTTGTGTGAACAGTATCTACTTACATAAAAGACTCCAATGAAGAAAACACTTTTAATTTTATTTTATTAATTTATTGGTGTGATAGCTTGAATTAAAGCATATCTATGTATATTTTACTTAAAAGTAATTAATTATTTTTTTGTTTTCCATAAAATCTACCAATATTCAAGGAAAGGTCATTATTGAACATAATATTTCAAATGTTGTGAATCAGTGGGACCAATCTGCTTGTTATATTTCATATATACAGCCATCATTGCATGACCACTTCTGCATTTCAAACGTGGAAGGATTTGTCGTTTCAGTCAATATTTCATCATCTAAAAAAATAAAAATCCAATTTATGATCTATCCGTTTTATTTTTATTAATGAAGAAGAGTGCATTTTTACATTTTCCAGTCCTAAAAATTGCCAAAAATAGGAAATCACACATTTGTCTTGGAGTTCGATGACCATACATTATTTGAAATTACTCCCTCCTTTATTTTGATATTTTTAAATTTTTTATAGTATGGTCTGATAAAAACAATTATTTCCTTGACAAAAAAGGATATTCCTATATTTTCTATGGGTAAAACATGTAGATAAAAAATAAAAAAGTTCTCAGGAAATTAATTTTCAAGAAGTTTCATAATTTACCTTAAATATGAAATTATAGTTCCAAAATAATAGTTTCTGTATTACAAATTAAAATATTATAAGACCTAGTTCCTCAGTAAATAATATAGTATCTTTTCCTTTAAAATGTAGAGGATTAATCAATATTAGTTATAGACACCAAGCATTACACCCATCCTCCCTTCATAACAGTGATGCACTTTCTTCCCCATAAAATGATGCAACTGATGTTAAAATGGCTGTTAATTCAATAGTATCATAAGTCCAGACCGGGACTTACAAAGTCTTTCAACAAAAAGATTCCCTTCGTTATAATATTGAGTTTACATTCTGATCAATTCATCAAATCGTTGAAAAGGGTCAATTCTTTTCCTAAAGGAACAAAGTGCTTGGTTTCCTTTTTCAATCCGCGTGAATCCTCAGTAGATCAATCTTTGATGACAAATGTTATGAGATCTCCGTTTATACTTTTCGTAAATGAGTTGAGGGATGTGTAAAATTTAGTAGGAAGCCTCAACTACACTCTGTGGACTTTATGACGCAAAATCTCTAGAAAAACATGAACAGTAATGTGTTTTTGTTTTGTGGTTTATGACGAATGTGATAAGATGTACTACTTTAAGTAACATTGAATTCTATTATAGTGTTAATAAAAATATGGTGTTTTGTTTTGTTTTTTCAGATTCCTAAAGTATATTATACTAAAAATTTTGATCCCAGGAAGATAATCATGTTTAAAATTATTAAGGACCTTCCAAACTCGTTCTTTTTAAGGCTCATTATAATTCTGAATGCATTTTTAAAAACATAGAAGCTTCATTGGCGATCCTCCAGGAGTCTACAAAGACAACGATCTTCCTATCCCTGACAAATAATCCCATCAGCCACTTTTTATCGGCAAATAGTAGGACTTGTGTCTTCTAAAATCAAAAAAGAGAGTAAAATGTATGTTAATTGATTTCTATGGAGCAAATACTAACCCCAGTTGTGTGAGTAAAGATCATCATCAGTTGTTGTCTAAGACATAAGTAAAGTTATAATACAAACTTTAGATAATATGAATAATTGCATACTTCAAATTGATTGGGAGCTGGACTTCCCTTATTAAAATCCTACCAAAATAGAAAAATGATTAATTAACAATTGTTAGTCATATATTTTAATCACTTATACCATTCCCATTCAGACCTCACAGATCCACGTTATGTGATTCCAAATAACTTTTGTTATTGACCTATAAAAATGAGAAAAATTTTAAATTTATATTATATTTCATAAATTAGTAGTACTTACAGTTTTACTTAATACATCAGATATCATTCCCTTGGTTTCAATAGAAGCTTGGTAATTTTGATCACCCTGACTGTGTTGCTGGAACGACTCATGGCCCAAGGTAGCCAACCTTGAGCCCAAGTAGCAAAGGCTTTTCTTACTACACCCGCAGTAAGTGTATCGAGCCCTTTGTCATGGGAATCGGCGATTCTCACAAGGACCTTTGGATCCTTTAGGATCTCCATCAATTGTAGAATTAAATAATTTAAGGTATTCTTCTACAATGCCAAGTATTTCCTCCTGGGATCAATTTTTATAGATCTTCGGTGTTTATTACTCACAGTACTAAATACGTAAACCGAGTGAAACAGAAAGTTATTTTGCAGATGTGTGACGTAAATGTAAAGATTTATATTAAAAAAACTATTACGCCATGATATATATATATATGAAGTGTCAATTGAAAAACAAATACATTGTTCATCATTTGGGCGTAATATGACGTCATATAAACACTTTTTTAGCCTTCAACTCTAAGTAGGATTAAAAGTAAAGTTTAAGAAAGATTTCATTGAACCAAAAGTTGTAGATATTACTTTGATAAAATATAATTTTTTTCAATTTTTCAAATCGGTTCATTAGTTTTGGATTTATTGCTACTTTTGCTAAAATTTCAAAATTGGTTAACCTCGAATTTTAGAGTTAAATTTTTTTTATTAATTCAAACATGATAGAACAATAATTGTCGATATTGCAGATATCCTTTTAACTTTAAAATTGATAGGTTGTTTCTTAAGTAATAGAGGTTTTCATATTTTACAACCAGTGGTTGTTAATTTATTAATTAGAATAGTAAGAAAGAAAGAAAAAACCATAGATATTTGAGTCAAAAGGTATCGAACCAAAAGTTTCGGCACTCTTCTAGTTAATGGGTTCCATGATTTTGAATAAAGCATAGAGCACTTGGGAAAATAAGATAGAAAGAGAAACATCCTTCTAGGGATGAAGGGAAAATATGTCCAGGGCTACACATCCATGCTTCTGGCTCCGGCTCGGGAAGGGTTAGAATATAACCATTTTGTCTATTATAAGTAATTGATTAGTTGAATGGTAACACAAGTGTATTGCATTATCAATTGAAGGTCGAAAAAGATTTCTTTGGCGTGGAAAATGCACTTGATATTTATACAGTTTGGATTGAGCACTAGCTTGCTTATTCTTTTTAGATCTTTCTCATCAAGTGATATATCACATGATGTCATGCCTTAATAACTTAACACTCAACCAGTTCTTTTACATCATAAATTATACATATCTATAATAATAAATCTACATCGTAATACGATCACATAATAGACAATAACAAAATAAATAACAAACAGGAGAATCAGTACAAAGTTCATAAGAATTAATATATTAATTAGTAAATCCGATGATATTACATTATACAACCCAATAGACTATTATTTTTTTCATCCAAGAATTTAATTTTACCTCTTTAAAAATATGTATCCTTGTGGCCATTTGTATCCTTATTTAATGTGTAAGCATCATTCAAAGTCCAAGTACTTCTATTGATTAAGTAGATGATATTTTGTATTTTTTGTATTTTATATCCTAACAAAATGTAGAAACATTCATTTGATTTTATATAAGAATATTTTCATAATATAAATCAAGAAGACAAATAGAATAAGGTTACATATAACAATAATTAATGATATGTTAATGTAGCAAGTTATTAAAATGATAGTTTTTGTGCTAAAAAGAGGTTTTGTGTGTACAAAAGGATGAAAAAATCTGTCATTTACATCGTACTTTTTATTAATAGAGCTAGGCTCATAACATTAATTAATTAATTAATTATTATTATCATTGGGTGGGTTTATGTTTTCTTCCTGATTTTGTAAATTTTTTCAGGTTGTTTTTTTCTTGTAAGAATTAAATTTCCTAGGGCTTTTCTAGGAAACTTCAAAAAAAAAAAAAAAAATCAAAACTATAATTGAATTTATATCATAAATTACGAATCTTCTTTAAATATAACTTCAAAATTAATTTCCTAACAAATTCTTTATTTTTATTGATATATTTTACCCATAAAAAATATCAATTCCTAGTCAAAATAAGTCTATGTGTCCTGGTTTATTTAGCAATGAATTATTTGTAAAAACCATCTCATAAAAAACTTAAACTGGACATTCATAAAGAGATTGGGGTAATGTTTGTACTTCAAATAAATTCTGGTCATAGAATTTCAAGACAAATTGCATGATTTCCTGGACATTTGCACATTTTTGAGCATTTTTTTTAACTTCATACAGGATTGAAAATGTAAAAATGTACAATTCTTCATTGATAAAAATAAAGCGGAATAGATCATATTGGAAATACGATGTAATAACGGATCTTTTTATATTTTTGTTCTCACAAAACCTCTTTTTAACTCAAAAACTATAGTAATATATTTATATTACCTATATTTAAATCACTTTGTAGGACACAAAACCAATCGCTTTTCAGTCAACATGAAATAAAAAAAATGATATTGTAATGTAAAGTAAAAAATGAAAACGTTATATTTAAACTATTAATGTTAAATATTTTTTAAATTAGTATGCAATACAAGGTTAATCATTATTGTCTTATATCTAAAACGTAAGAATATTTATCATTAAGACTATTCGACTTTAAAACATATATAAAATTTATTTATTTGTTGATGTAGTGAGTGATAAATTACAATTTACAATCACGATTGCCGTGTGGTAATGTATTCATAATATTCTAAAGCTATAGAAAAAAAAAGAAGAAGAAGACTTTTTTCGATATCATTATGTTTTTGCTCATTTTCCCATGTTTTGAAAATGGAAAGTAAGAATCACTGAAGAAAAAATTTGTTTCAAGTTGATTATAGAGGGTTTCGATAATATTTTCTGAAAAACGGTGTTTTCTCTCTTGAAGCACATTGTGAGGAAATAAAGTTTGACTCAATTAGTTCCTTCCTTTCAATGTTTTATTTGCCAGTATATTAAATGGAATAATAAAGGATGACTCTCATTCTACTACAATAATTCATCAATTTTTGCTTTAATTGTATTACCTTTGAGCCAAGTTTTTCTGTTTCTAGCTTGCCCTAGCATTTCTCTTCCTCCTACGTCTAATTTTTTTTTTAAAAATGGGATCTTTCAATGTTGAATAAAATACGATTCTAATTATATCTTATAAATCAATTTTATCATCAACGGGTATTTTTATTTTATTTTGTATTCATCAATCATCAGCGTATTTTCCTTCACAACTTACCTACTTTTTAAGAAAAGGAGTTAACGTGCAATTTCGATTCTTGAAGACATAATTTTCATCTTTTTTTACCTCTCTGGTGCGTCTTAGCCTGCACTGTGGTAGCTTGTGCTATTCTCGCCTGAGCCACATTCTTCCACTTCAGGGATTAACCGGCTCACACCTCCCCACCTCCTTACTTCATCGTCCATCGAAGACGTATATAGATGCACCTTTTCTCTTTCTAATTTCTGGTGCGTCTTAGCCTGCACCGTGGTAGCTTGTGCTATTCTCGCCTGAGCCACATTCTTCCACTTCAGGGATTAACCGGCCTACACCTCAAGACCTCCTTCCTTCTTCCAAGACGCATATAGACGCACCTTTTCTTTTTCTAATTTGATTAACCGGCTCACACCTCCCCACCTCCTTACTTCATCGTCCATCGAAGACGTATTCATATAGACACACTTTTTCTCTTTCTAATTTCTTGTATTATATTCATCGATATTTTGTGAAGAAAATCATTTTTTAAAGACGAGTCATGTTCATTTATCTCTGTACATCTTACAAATTTCCGTAATGCGAAATAAATCTTTTTCTCCCAAATGCTCAATCTGTCTAAATTAAATTGCATGACATTTGTTTAAAGCTTGTTATCTCGACCCAAAATTTAAATTATATCAATAGCGAAATGATTTATTTTCATTTGAATACTTTAGAAAAAAGAATTAGTCGTTTAAACTCCCTTATTAATTGATAAATTATCATTTATCAATAACCTTGGTTCTGCCCTCTTCCTTCTAATTTCTGGCCTAGTCAATACATACAATAAACAATATAAACAATTTATAACTTCTTCCAATTTTGTCCTCGCTAAGATTTTTCTTTCTTTCTTCTTGTGCTATTTTATATGCTTAATTTTTTCCCTTCTTATTATTATTACTTTTTTAGATGAAAAATACAAGCAATATACAAGCAACGCCATATTATTGTACATTAAGAAATTCAAAGAACAAAGGGAACTCCAAAACACCCAATAATTAATTAATGAAGGAGAATAAATATGTAATATTCTATGTAGAAATATATTTCAAAGCCAATAATGAGGTAGGGGGTGGGAAGACGACTTTAGGAGCCGGTTCCTATTTAGGAAAATTTTATTATTCTGGAAACCTTCAAATGGGCAAAAATGCTATTTCATGGTGTTATTGTCTCGTATATTGTACTTAATATTTTATATTTAGAGATGCTCACGAGACAATTTTTTGTAAGTAGGTTACATGTCAAGCCTTGAATCTTTAACAAAAAGTTCAGATTGAGTAAAATCCAATTTAAATACTAGGAGTAGTGAAAATGAAATATCGAACTGTTGTAAGCACTGTTTTGATTGCCCAGGAGCTAAACGTTACAACTTGTATAAAGCCTTCAATTTCATGGAAAAAAAATAATGAATTTCTTTTCACTACATCTATTATTTTATTTCCGATAAGAATACAAGTAAAATATCAAATCGTTGTGGGTGATAAGTGATACCATTAGGCAACACCATTTTTGTGACCAAGGTTTAATAGGTAGTTTAAGATAATTATTTATTTTTCTTTAAGATTTCTATTAATGACCACTGATGGATGGGAAATTATTCATCCTCTGATGGATTTTTCATATCTTAAGAAAATGTATAAACATTATAATTCAGTTGATTTTAAATAAGAATGTTTTCATAATATAAATCAAGAAGACAAATATAAGAACAAGGTTACATATAACAACTAAATATATGTTAATGTTGGAAGTTATTCTAATGGCATTTATAAAGTTCTTCATTTTTTAAATAAGTTATAGTTTCACCAAAAATTTAAAATGAGTATTTTTCATTAAAAAGAGGTTTGATGAGTACATAAACAGTAAAAAATCCGAAAACTACATTCTACTTTTTATTAATAGAGCCAAGTTCAATACATTAATTAATTAATTATCATTATCATTGGGAGCATTTACGTTTTCTTCCTAATTTTGAAAATTATTCCTATTTTTTTTCCTGTAAGAATTAAATTTCCAGGGCTCTTCCAGGACTTTTCATGAAAAAAAATTCAAAACTATAATTGAACTTTTATTATAAATTACGAATCTTCTTTAAATATAACTTCAAAATTAATTTCCTGACAAATTCTTCATTTTTATTAATATATTTTAATCATAAGAAATATTATTTTTAGCAAACCATTCCATAAAAAAATTAGAAACGACAATTAGAAAAGAATATATAATCGTAATATATAATGTTTGCCTTTCAAATAAATTATGGTAATAAAATTTCAAGACCAAATGTGTGATTTCCTGGACATTTGTCCATTTTTGACCATTTTTTTGACTTTATACAGGGTTGAAAAATGTAAAAATGGTCGTTTTTTCATTGATAAAAATAAAGCAGAATAGATCATATTGAAAATACGATGTAATAACGTATCTTTTCATGTTTTTGTACTCACAAAGCCTCTTTTTAACTCAAAAACTATCGGATTTTATATATTTCAATCACTTTCCTTGTAGGAATTAAAACCAATCGTTCATGTATATTAATAGTCATTGATTTTTTTTTTAGTCAACATGAAATAAAAAAATGATATTGTAATGTAAAGTTAAAAAATGACATCCTTATATTTAAATTTATTTATTTATGTTTACCTGACCAAAGTCATCTCTTCCTTTCAATATTTTTATTTGCCTGTATGGAAGGAAATCAATTAGTTGCTGAAGGTGTCCCTCAATTCAAAAATGTCAAATTCCCTTCGAATATTACAAGAGCACAATAATTCTATTACATTAATTCATTATTTTTAATTTGATTGAAATTTGAACTAATCGTTGGACCTTTGATGTTACATTTCCTACGTTTCAGAATAATTGAAAATAATATATGACCATAATTCTATTTTATAAATAAATCAATTTTGTCATCAACGGGTATTTTGTCTTTATTTTATATTCATGAATCATCTCATCAACGTATTTTCCTTTACAACTTCTGACTCAGCTTCGTCCCCTACTTTTTAAGAAAAGGAGTTAACGTGCGTCTTAGCCTGCACCGTGGTAGCTTGTGCTATTCTCGCCTGAGCCACATTCTTCCACTTCAGGGATTAACCGGCTCACACCTCCCCCCCTCCTTACTTCATCGTCCATCGAAGACGTATATAGACACACTTTTTCTCTTTCTAATTTCTTGTATTATATTCAACGATATTCTGTGAAGAGAATTATTTTATTTATCATTGACGATTAATTATCATTTATCTCTACAGCATACAAATTTACTTCATGGAAAATAGATTTTATTCCTTTTAAATGCTCAATCTGTGTAAATAAATTTACATGCATCGTTTCTATGTCCTATGTATTCAGAATTGTCAGAATTGTAACTCCGAATGAAAATTATTGAAATTATTGCTGAAGACATTGTTGCCCAATTAAAACAGAGAGCAAAGGCAGAGCTAAATGACATATATAATTTTAAATATATCTACTCCTGGACCTTCAGAGTGTAACAAGTCGAGCTTTTTTGTTCACTCGCAATCTCGACTGACAAAAGGGGAAAAGAAAAATTTAGAAAAACATATGGTAGCTACCCTTCTCTATTTTTCTTGTTGCCAACTTGTTAATATATACTTGTAGTATATTCAAATTCAAAAAAAGGGCGCGCAATCCTTGATTCAATATATTTTTTTATGCATCAAAATCAGAAATAATATTAATACCCATTTTGAGTTCATATTACGTAGGATCAGCTGCTTTAAATCAAAAGAGTCAAATGATGAAAATAATCAACTGAAGCTGGGAGAATAAAGTATAGTGTTTTTGTTTATCCCAAAAAGCTCGTCGTGTAAACTGTGAATTTGAAGATAAATACTTGGGCGTAAGATGACGTCATACAAACACTCTTTCACCCATCCCTTCAATTCTGAATAATATTGAAAACAAGGTTTTAGAGAGATGCCATTGAACCAAAAGTTGTAGATATTACTCTAATAGAATAAGATTTTTTTCAATTTTTAAAATCGGTTCATAAGTTTTGAATTTATGGCAACTTTTGCTAAATTTTCAAAATTTGTCCAACTCTAATATTCGAGTTCCAAAAAGTTTATGAAATCAAAAGTCACAGAGCAATAATTGTTGAGTTCAGATCTGCCTTTAATTTAAAAATCAATTCGTTAATAATTGCGATGGTGTTTTTTTCATGCTTTACAACCAGTGGTTGTTAATTTATTAATAAGAACAGTAAGAAAGGAAAAAAATTATTAGATATTTAAGTCAAAAGTAATGGAAACAAAAGTTTCCCTAATATAGACAATCCTAATGAGCAACACTAATAATTAATTATAAGCTTAATTATACATGTAAATCGTTCTTTGATGAAACTTTGCACCTATCAATCAAGTTCATTTCAACTTGTACTCCTACTCCTATTTCTGGGAGATCATAATTTCATGAATCCTCCAATTCTTCGTCTGAAGATAATTCAGTAGGAGCTTTTTTTGTAATGTATATAATGTGACCTTTCATTGCTTTTGATGATGCCCAGATGATGTGAATATATACATATAACAATAATTAATTAATTTGGATTCGTTCTTAGTTCGAACAGGGCTTCTAGAAACCCGTCTCATAATTTATTGACTTATTTATTTACTTTTTTACTTATGAGTCATAACAATAATTATGTGTGTGGTACACATTTGCTGGTTCTGAGACTAAATAATTAATATAATAAGTCTAAAATAGTTAATGGAGATATTTCTGGAGGATGGGAAACTGGAAAGGGGTGTCCTATCAACTGAGCTACTTAAGGAAGAATAAAACAAAACGATACGATACAAGAAAGGCTCATGAATGCAACGTGTGACGAGAAGGTGAAGGTCAATTCCGTTCAGAAAGAGGAGAATGGAGCTCACGTCAATATTGGAGAACTTACTGGAGTAGTCAAGGAATGAGGAGCAAGTGGAGGGAGGAGTCATTTACTCAGCCAAAAGATCAAAAGATTAAAGTGATTTGCCTGTCTGAGATGTTGGTGAAAATAAAGGCAAATATTAAGTCATCGACTCCCACAAGTTATAACGTCGAGTGGAGTGTTGAACTGAGGCTACAGCAAGGGTTCAAAAGGATTGGAGTCACCCATGAAATCGCTTTATTTTGCCAAGAGTGTGGATCATGTCAGACTAGGGACCATGATCCAGTGTTAACAGAACTGAAGCATCCAAGTTCATTCGAATGTGTATATGGTTTAGTTGTAGGAATATTCTGTAGCTACATACATGGAATGGACGCTGTAATTAATTATGTCATTCTGGGGCTAACATAAATAAATGTAAAAATTAGAAAAAGAGATGGACAGGAAAGTTTAAGTGATGAACCCTCGTTACTGGAGGTTGATGTCTCCATGCAAGATCATCATATTCTGTCTCTCCATTACACTCTTCCATTCTTCAAAACGAATTTATCTTGATATCTATTCTTCAAATGTAGGTTTTTCTGGATAAATCATCCGTTCATGTGAGGTAAAATTTTCAATTCATTATAAATAAGTACTTTAACATGAGTTTAAATATAGTTTCAGGAATTATATTAACCTTGGCCCCTATGGATTGACGCATCATCTTTCGAATAGATTCATATCCATTACTGTGAATTCAAGTATCTCCTTCCACCAGTTTATAGTCAAAATATTCCATCCAATTGTGCATCCATCTATGCTGCATTGCTAATGTCATTTTTACTCCAGATTCAACATTTTACAGTTTGTTTTGTTGTGGAATTTACCCATCATTTAAGAAGTCAATCGATGGGGTTCATATAAGAAAGTTGAAGCTACTTCCTTATATCAATTCATTTTACAACAGATTTAAAGCATCTTAATAACTTGAAATTTCACACTTCAATTTTGTAATATTGTGCATATCTTGTATATAGAAACATTTATTCCAAATTTGATTGCAATCTGAGGTGAAAGGTGTCAAAACTTAATTTATAATAGCTAGTTGCATTAAGAATTTAAGGAGATGTATAATAAACATCTGTAAAAGTCTCTTTGTTTCGAACATCAACTTTATATTACGATTTAAAGAAAAATCAATCATTTATGTTGACTTTTCTTTGAGATATATTGGACAATGATCCATTTTGAGGTGTGAAAGTAACTTTTTGGAAGAGTCTTCTTTTGTAATGTATGTATAAATTGACTTTTTCATTGTTTTTGACGTAACTTATGTAATTGGAATTATTATTTTTTGCTTTTAATTAATAGAATATATATGATTCGTTCTTAGTTCGAACAGGGCTTCAAGGAACCCGTCTCATAACTTATTGACTTATTTATTTTTGAATTATGAGTCATAACAATAATTATGTGACACATTGTTATTACTTCATAGATTCAAAATATCTTCATTAATTAATGTAGATTTAAATTATCATTTAAGGATCAAGATATGAGAGCTATCCTAGAACGACCATCCTAATGAAGATGTCCTTGAGCTGCTGCTGCTGGAGAACCTCTTCAAAGGGATTCCTCTTTTCCTTGGACCAAGGACCAACTTCAAGATCCAAGACGACTCAAAGAGGGGCGAATGGAAAAGGAGCTTCTCAAAGCATTCTCCTTGAATAAGTTTGAGTCTTACGAATTCAAAGGGACTTCTATTTAACCCGAGTCAAGACCCTCTTTGGCCTCCTAAGGAAAGGTCCCAAGGTCGACTTCGTGAAAGTAGCATTTGTTATGGGCCTACATTCACATGCAAGTGCTCAAATTCAGGCGGCACCAAAAGCGTTTGGCATAGCCAGAGGGCTTCATACGAATCTTCGTGTTAAGCTAAAAAAAGAAGGGCTTTGAGTGGAGAAAAACCCTCAATGAATTCTGATTGTTCAAAAGGTTTGGATAACAGGTCCTTGGGAAATAATAATTGAAGGGTTTTAACTGTGGCAATAGCAAAGGGGTGTTGTCAGCAAGTGAACCACGGAAGGCAATCCTTTGATGAATAAAACAAAACGATCCAGTTAAAGGCTTATGCAACGTGTGGCGAGAAAGTGAATCGCTTTTGTGGTGTGAAGCAGCTCGACTGCATACAAAGCTGTCTTGGTGGGGTTGAGACAGATGAGGATGGAGCTCGCATCAATATTGCATTCTTATGTTTTGTTCTTAAATCAATGGATTTGCTGAGTATTTATCTTAAAACTTGATTAAGTCTTAAAGTCTTTGGACATCCGAAATCCGTAAGCCATTTTCAAAACTCGTTTTTGTGCATGAGGATCTGTTGTCAAGTGTTCTTCAAATGTTGGTCTTCCCGGATAAAGCATCTGTAAATATGAGTTAAAACTTTATTTTCATCATAAATAAGTTTGCTAACTTCAATTTAAATATAGTTTCATGGATTATATTAAACTTCAAGAAATATTTGCTTATTCAATATATTATCCATTCTCGATATATGATGATACAGGCCATGAGATATACTTAAATTAGATGGATATTCTCATTATTATGAGTCGTTACTCAGGCACATCAAGGTAAGAGAAAGTGTTATTAAATAAGTATTAGTGTTTTTCATATATCTATTGCATCATTGAATTAGATTTCTAATTATATCAATTACTATGGATCTCAAGCATCTCCAGGCCTCTCTGAACGAGTATCAATGCTTCATTGTTAAAAGATGAAAAACAATTAGCCTTTATATCAACGGGGGTTATAAAATGAAGCTGCTGTTACTTCCTTATATCAATTTGTGTTAAAATGGATTCCAAGTATCTCGGGGTCACTTGAATATAATCAAGTGTCTCTGTTGGAAGAGCACTCTCCTTGATATAACTTACAATCCAACCATTCCTTTTCTGTGAGTATTTTATTCATGTTTCTATACCTTTGGGATTATAATTCGCATTTTGTTATTTTAGATATTATTTTGTTGTAAAAAGCCTGAATCATCGTTGAAGAAATTATTGAGATCTACATAAGGAGGCACCTACTCATCTTAATTTCATGTTATTATGACTGTTAAGCATCTCCAGGTCTAAGCTTGTATATGAAGATCCAAATTTACAATCCAATTTCTGTTTCTGTGTCAGTCAATGTTTTCTTTTATATTATAGATAACTTTTCATTATTTAAGAGTGTATTTCGTCATTGTTAGAAGGCTGAATCATCAATGGAGAAGAAATTTAGCATTACCTTCGGGTCATGGATGGAGGTTCCTCTCTTGTGAAACAATATGTTTATGGAGCTTGAACATTTCTATTTCCATTTGTTCTCGTAGAGTAAATCATTGAGATAACTTTTGCTGTAATGGAGTCGGCTTTAGAGTGTCTTCAAGATAGAGGTTTAAGTGCTACCATCATTATATTTTTCACTTTCGGTCTTAGGGGATTGGCTGCGTCACATTTGCAAAAGAAGTGGAAGGACATCTCCTCAAAAGCTCTACAAAAAGAGCATTTTCTATCTGTTAATATTAGATTTATTAGTAAAAAGACTGATTGCTGAATTTTCATTCTATTTTTTACCATCCTCTGATCTAGAGCTCTATAAAATGGAGCAAAAGGAAGAAGCAATGCATTTTTTCCAGTCTCTTCGTTATTAGTTTTGAAGCTTATAAGAATGTTTGTGAATAAAGTTCTGTGTCCAGCTTATAGATTTACTCATTTGAAGAAATTCATTTAGGGAGTTTGAGATTACTAAGCAATGTGGACTTACATGAAGAGACCATGTTCTCCAATATAAGGATTCACCATTAATGTTCGAAAAGAGTTCCGATGGGCCCATTGCGATTCTCATTTCAAACAAGTATCTTGTAACTTTATAGAAATTGTATTTTAGGGTTTTTGCCCAAAAGTCTTCGCTTAACCTAAGACGTTTTAGCCATGACAAGTTTAATGATTTCCACAGGACCTCCGTGTTTGTCAATTAGATACCCCAGTTTTTGACGGATGTGTGGAGTTGCACTTCTGAAATGTAAGGTTTTTGTGTATTTCATCTGAATACTAGCCTCAGCAGATCACTTTAACCTCGTATTGAAGGTGAGAATGGGATGAATCTAAATAAGTGAATAGTTTTAGGAGGTATATTTGTACTCCAAACTCCAATCTTATCAAGTAGATGAGACGACTATGGATTTGGTGACATTCAATGAGAGGCCAGATCGATCTTTGAACGTCTTTAGGCTTGCTAAGATCTGATTATTTGCCCGATGAGGAATTTCCCGTCATGAACACCTCTCTTGATGTAATGTTTTGATTCAGGACCTGGAATATGAATGCTAGCCTCATCGTGGAAACGATCATATCTATCAATTGTTTCAGAATTCTGTTTCGAAGTAGTTGCTCAATTATGAATTCATGAGACAAGGAATCAAAAACTCTTTTAAAGACAATCAGCAAGGTGACAGACACATAATTCAAACTCATTGTATTTGATATTGTATTTTGAATACATCTTGGGATATCCTCCGCGAGACCTAAAATCATGCCATCTCATCACTATGATTTTCTATGGCACTTAGTCTAACATGACTCTTTCGTATTTTCTACTAGCTATGGAAAAGTGTATATTGTATATTGTTTATATTAATTTACAATATGAAGTGTTTTTTTCATCATTTTCTCTATTCATCTTAATGTATCCCAGTACCTATTGTATACTTTATCTTTTTTAAATGCAAACAAAAAACTACAACAACGATAACATACCCTAATGTAGATATATGCAGTCATATAGTTCACTTCGAACCGAAGGCGAGCCGGCAGTCACGTTTTAATACGACATAAGTGCAACTTCAGTCCAAGATACAACTGAGTTTAAGGCGTTCATAATATTAGGACATATTTAAATTGGATTCTAAGATCCCTTCATTCTGAATATTCAAAAAAAATAAAAAACCATAATAACCAAATGCTTTTAATTTTAGATTTTTCATCATTTATATGATAATATGAACGCTAGATTTGCAAATCCTTCAACATTGAAGTGGCGAATAGATTTAGGTAATTTTTTTGAATGTGCTAAGCATTTTTTGAATGATGAAATTAATAAAAAACCATGCATATTGGCACTTTTCATTTGTATGATAATATGAACCCTAGATGTTGTTAGGTGTCATACCAATTTGAAATTTGCAAATCCTTCAAATTGACGTGGCGAATAGATTCAGGTAATTTTTTTGAATGTGCTAAGCATTTTTTGAATGTTGAAATTAATATAAAAACCATGCATATTGGCAATTTTCATTTTCATCATTTGTATGATAATATGAACCCTAGATGGTGCTAGGTGTCATGCCAATTTGAAATTTGCAAATCCTTCAACTTGACGTGGCGAATAGATTCAGGTAATTTTTTTTGAATGTGCTAAGCATTTTTTGAATGTTGAAATTAATATAAAAACCATGCATATTGGCAATTTTCATTTTCATCATTTGTATGATAATATGAACCCTAGATGGGGCTAGGTGTCATGCCAATTTAAAATTTGCAAATCCTTCAACTTGAAGTGGCGAATAGATTCAGGTAATTTTTTTGAATGTGCTAAGCATTTTTTGAATGTTGAAATTAATAAAAAAACCATGCATATTGGCAATTTTCATTTTCATCATTTGTATGATAATATGAACCCTAGATGGTGCTAGGTGTCATGCCAATTTAAAATTTACAAATCCTTCAACTTGAAGTGGCGAATAGATTCAGGTAATTTTTTTTGAATGTGCTAAGCATTTTTTGAATGTTGAAATTAATAAAAAAACCATGCATATTGGCACTTTTCATTTTCATCATTTGTATGATAATATGAACGCTAGATGGGGCTAGCTTATATATGGAGACAAAATTTGTCAAATCTCTATATTTTATAGCAGGAATGGTTTTAGATAATTGATTTGAATGTACTGAGCAAACTTGGAATGGTGAAAAATCACAAAATCATATTTTAGAAGACTTCACTTTTCAATTTTTACTCCTTCTAGTGTGAAGCATTAATTTAAAAATTCCAAGTAGAAAATATATAAAAATTCACTCTATATAATCTTTGTTTCTGATATAATTGAATACCAGATCCATATTATTATTTATGAATAATCGAAGGATGTTTTTGTATCTCTCTTTTTATAGTGATTTGAGGTGAAATTGTTACAAATATTGTAGGTACCGTATGGACCATAAAATGTGTCGTGATTGCTATTATTGAATGTACTTTATGAGAAAGTATTTTATCAATTCTTTATTGTTTTTATTAGCGTTGATTATTCGTCATGGTTGTAGCTGACTCCTGCTTTACCATCAAACAGAAGAGAACAATTACTTTTATTTGATAAATATAGTAACTATCAGTACTGTGTATGTATTATTGAATTGATATATTTAATACTATACAGCCTGCCCTTTTGACAAAAATGGATTTGATGATCACGTTTGATAATTCATTTTATAATAATTCTAGTATAAAAATATTGGGCTCAAAATACAGTTCGCAATACTAAGAATTATTTTTTGATAGCATTGCATTTACTTTTTTAACCTAAGTTCTTGTATTCCTTTCGAATACCCCCCCCCCCTTTAAAAATGGGCAGTATGTAGATTCAAGAAGTGCAATCAAATCAACTCCTTGAGCCCTTTTTCTCCTGCGAATTAGCTAAATTTGACTTTAAAATTACTCCAGTAAGCATAATCCCATTAAATAAACACATGTTTTTTGTTCATTACTTGATTGAAACAATAAAATAGAATGTGATTAAGACTTTTAATGAATTTGATACGAAATATATATATATATATATATAAACTCAAATTAGAACAAATAATTTCAACTTAAAGTAAGATCAAGCCTCAAATGTAAATGTTGTGACGGATGCCTATAATTTAATTAGTGAAAGAAAAATCATATATATGTATGTATATATTGAAAACGTTTAATGGCAATTACAAAATTAATAAATGATTCACAATTTAATAAATTCATTCAGAAAGAATAAAATCTTTGATCGTTGATAATGGAGATGAAAAGCTATAAAATTATAACGAACATCCAAGGTTAGTGAAATGACGTCTAAATGAATTTAGGACAGAAACCTTGAGAAAGTTAAAAATTATACAACACGTTCAAAGTCCTAATCACGAGATACATATTAAAGATTTATTCAAGGAACGTGATTGAAGACAATCCTCATGCTTTTAATTTCATCACTAATAAGACCAAGACACTTGTTTCCTTCAATGTCCAACTCAACATTGAGTTAGTCAGTCCATTTCATGTTCTATATTGAAAAATCCGATCCTTCAGTCTACGGCATTTGAATGTAAAGAATATTTCCACCTTCCCTCATGTCGTGTTATTCAACTTGCTCTTCAAATACGATGAAAGGATGAGGTATTCGATGACCATACGATGGAACTCGGATTCCAACAAAATTGGAGATCGACAATGACCATGTGAAATTATCTGAGTAGTGGAGGAATCCGGGGAGAATCCTACAGTTAATATTTATTATAAAATCACAGCTTTAATTTCTAACGTTTAATACTTATTATTGTTTGAGTTGGCACTAAGAGCATTTACCAACTCTTTGTAGGACCATAGATTAGGAGAAGTCCTTCGAGGCAATGACAACTCTGATGGACGGAGGTTTTGTCATAGTAGGAAATTGATATTCGAAATTGAAATCTATTTGATATCTTATTTATTTTAGAAATTTTAGATTCTGACATTGTATAATTTGTATATATTGAGTAAGTCTGAAATGAAAGAGTTAAAAAATCTATGGGTTTTGACAATATAACAAACATAAATAATTAGTAGTGGATCAATCCAGAGTACCTTTCAATTAAAATTTTGTGAATCATATATTAATAAAAGATTATAAAATCACTAAATTGCCTACTTTTTAAAATTAAATTGAGGATCCTAGCCTTGTTTATTGCTCTCATGAAGTATTTTAAAATCCTACTTTACGAAGAGACAGTTCCATTTTGAATAAATTACAAATCAAAATATTGAATTGAGGTACTCATAACTATTTTTGACTGAATAATCAATAATTCATTTTCTGAATACAACTTTTATTCAAAAGGTATTCAAAGCAAAGCAGCATTTCAAATTGAATTCGTATTTTAAAATAGTGGAAAAATATATGAATTGAATTTGCACCTTAGGAGACTTTTATTCTAATGTGAGAAAGTTCAAGAATGAATGAATGAATGAGTGAATGAATGACAATGCTAAAAACAGGTGGAAGCGGATATTATGAAGTATTACTCCAGGATCAATAATGATCCAAACCCCATCCAGGAGACATTTTAACTTTTCTACTAAGAAAAGTTAAATTTGATTTTAGCTTTAAAATGGCATTGGATGGTGATGAGATTCGAATCGTCTGCACATCAGGTGATTCATGATTTTCGACGTCAAGGGATTGGATCTACTGACTCTTGCTGCTCTTTGTGCCTCTTCTGTGCAATGAACTCTTTGTTAGTGTCACAATCCTTGGATCGAAGCTCTTGATTGGAAGTTCATTCATCAGCCATCACCTTCATCCCATCCCATCCGATTCCCATTCTCCGCAGTCAGGAAGAGCGAAGCAATGAGACGTCCTTGGGTCCAAGCCAGAGCTGCGCCATTTCAAGTCACGTCAGAAGGTTGTACTGAAAATAAACATTGTCTATTCAACAGCTGACTTGAGGCACCTTGGAGCAGTCGAACAGGGTCAACAGTTTCTCATCCCTTATTCAAGTTAGTTAGCTCAGCCAGGCCAGCCAAGAAGAGAGACTCTCTAGTGGAGGCAGACAGTAAACATTCTAGAGAGGATCTCATGACGTCATAGCAAAGCATTCCTTCCTCTCAGCTGAGCGCTTCAAGGGACATTTCCAGGATGGATCCAAGTTGAAGTTTTCTTCAACCTCTTCTCCACTCTATCCTCCAATTTCATAGTCCAATTCAAGAGCCTCCAGTCCAAAGTATTCCTCCTACTCTCAACCCCATCCATTTTCCTTTCTCATCAGTTTCATCCAAGGCAAATGACGTATTCGGAAGTGTCATTCGTGATGGGAGAGTGAGTCTGCGAATCCCTCCATATCATAGGAATCCTTCAACCCACTCATGTGACCAACTACTTCTTCCTTGGAGAAGAATTCCAAAACTAAACTGCATTTAAGAGAATGAATCTTTTACGAATTCAGTGCTTCAAGCAAGTTTTGCACTCTTTACAAGAGTTTTTGGAAAACAAGGCTCAAGGAAAGTAGGCTCCTCAGAATTCATTCGAGGCGAGTCCCGACTCTCAAAGAATAGGACTCGAGTCCCTTCATTATTTAAGGCTAATGCTAATGCTCTTCCTGTTTTTGCAAAGCTCTGGAATGCGAAGAGAAAATTCAAGTTTTTGAACTCCTGAGCCATGAATAGAGAAAGACACGGACTTAGAGCAGGATTCTTATCAAGTTCGAATCTTCTAAATCGGAAGGGAGCAAGTGTTATGAAGGATCAAGTCAATGATCTACAGATATCAGCCTATGATATGGGACTTACACTCATTTCCCTTCAGACTCGTCTTGTCATTTGGAGCACAAAATTTCATGACCTCTGATACTGAAGAATAAAATTCCATTGGGTAGATTTCATCAATTATACGAATGGCTCTCAATTTTTCTATGGGATACCTGACCCATCATTGTAAATGAATGTTTTTATTTAATGTTAGTAAGTGTAATTTTGATGATGGATAGTGAATCTGTTCTACAATAAAGGAAACATCTTATCTATTAAGGCCTCTATTTCTTTCTTATCTATTTTCAAAACTAATCTTGGTCGAATTATATAGTGATTCACGATTCCAGACTCAAAGCATGTGGGTTTCAAATCATCTCTTCTTTTTTGCTCCTATTGAAAAGGGTAGAGGGTTGCAGTAAAGAAATTTGAGAGCTAAGTATATTGTAGGTAATGCATTTTATCAGAATAGTACATACCTATAAATAGGTAAGCGAAAAACAATTATTTCAATGAGTCTACATTAGATATCTGTGGATTTTTTTTTTCTTGGGTATTTAATATTTTGAAAGTTGACAGTCCTTGCATGGAAAAGATAGGAGGTTTTGTGTGAACAGTATCTACTTACATAAAAGACTCCAATGAAGAAAACACTTTTAATTTTATTTTATTAATTTATTGGTGTGATAGCTTGAATTAAAGCATATCTATGTATATTTTACTTAAAAGTAATTAATTATTTTTTTGTTTTCCATAAAATCTACCAATATTCAAGGAAAGGTCATTATTGAGCATAATATTTCAAATGTTGTGAATCAGTGGGACCAATCTGCTTGTTATATTTCATATATACAGCCATCATTGCATGACCACTTCTGCATTTCAAACGTGGAAGGATTTGTCGTTTCAGTCAATATTTCATCATCTAAAAAAATAAAAATCCAATTTATGATCTATCCGTTTTATTTTTATTAATGAAGAAGAGTGCATTTTTACATTTTCCAGTCCTAAAAATTGCCAAAAATAGGAAATCACACATTTGTCTTGGAGTTCGATGACCATACATTATTTGAAATTACTCCCTCCTTTATTTTGATATTTTTAAATTTTTTATAGTATGGTCTGATAAAAACAATTATTTCCTTGACAAAAAAGGATATTCCTATATTTTCTATGGGTAAAACATGTAGATAAAAAATAAAAAAGTTCTCAGGAAATTAATTTTCAAGAAGTTTCATAATTTACCTTAAATATGAAATTATAGTTCCAAAATAATAGTTTCTGTATTACAAATTAAAATATTATAAGACCTAGTTCCTCAGTAAATCATATAGTATCATTTCCTTTAAAATGTAGAGGATTAATCAATATTAGTTATAGACACCAAGCATTACACCCCTCCTCCCTTCATAACAGTGATGCACTTTCTTCCCCATAAAATCATGCAAATGATGTTAAAATGGCTGTTAATTCAATAGTATCATAAGTCCAGACCGGGACTTACAAAGTCTTTCAACAAAAAGATTCCCTTCGTTATAATATTGAGTTTACATTCTGATCAATTCATCAAATCGTTGAAAAGGGTCAATTCTTTTCCTAAAGGAACAAAGTGCTTGGTTTCCTTTTTCAATCCGCGTGAATCCTCAGTAGATCAATCTTTGATGACAAATGTTATGAGATCTCCGTTTATACTTTTCGTAAATGAGTTGAGGGATGTGTAAAATTTAGTAGGAAGCCTCAACTACACTCTGTGGACTTTATGACGCAAAATCTCTAGAAAAACATGAACAGTAATGTGTTTTTGTTTTGTGGTTTATGACGAATGTGATAAGATGTACTACTTTAAGTAACATTGAATTCTATTATAGTGTTAATAAAAATATGGTGTTTTGTTTTGTTTTTTCAGATTCCTAAAGTATATTATACTAAAAATTCTGATCCCAGGAAGATAATCATGTTTAAAATTATTAAGGACCTTCCAAACTCGTTCTTTTTAAGGCTCATTATAATTCTGAATGCATTTTTAAAAACATAGAATCTTCATTGGCGATCCTCCAGGAGTCTACAAAGACAACGATCTTCCTATTCCTGACAAATAATCCCATCAGCCACTTTTTATCGGCAAATAGTAGGACTTGTGTCTTCTAAAATCAAAAAAGAGAGTAATATGTATGTTAATTGATTTCTATGGAGCAAATACTAACCCCAGTTGTGTGAGTAAAGATCATCATCAGTTGTTGTCTAAGACATAAGTAAAGTTATAATACAAACTCTAGATAATATGAATAATTGCATACTTCAAATTGATTGGGAGCTGGACTTCCCTTATTAAAATCCTACCAAAATAGAAAAATGATTAATTAACAATTGTTAGTCATATATTTTAATCACTTATACCATTCCCATTCAGACCTCACAGATCCACGTTATGTGATTCCAAATAACTTTTGTTATTGACCTATAAAAATGAGAAAAATTTTAAATTTATATTATATTTCATAAATTAGTTTTACTTAATACATCAGATATCATTCCCTTGGTTTCAATAGAAGCTTGGTAATTTTGATCACCCTGACTGTGTTGCTGGAACGACTCATGGCCCAAGGTAGCCAACCTTGAGCCCAAGTAGCAAAGGCTTTTCTTACTACACCCGCAGTAAGTGTATCGAGCCCTTTGTCATGGGAATCGGCGATTCTCACAAGGACCTTTGGATCCTTTAGGATCTCCATCAATTGTAGAATTAAATAATTTAAGGTATTCTTCTACAATGCCAAGTATTTCCTCCTGGGATCAATTTTTATAGATCTTCGGTGTTTATTACTCACAGTACTAAATACGTAAACCGAGTGAAACAGAAAGTTATTTTGCAGATGTGTGACGTAAATGTAAAGATTTATATTAAAAAAACTATTACGCCATGATATATATATATATGAAGTGTCAATTGAAAAACAAATACATTGTTCATCATTTGGGCGTAATATGACGTCATATAAACACTTTTTTAGCCTTCAACTCTAAGTAGGATTAAAAGTAAAGTTTAAGAAAGATTTCATTGAACCAAAAGTTGTAGATATTACTTTGATAAAATATAATTTTTTTCAATTTTTCAAATCGGTTCATTAGTTTTGGATTTATTGCTACTTTTGCTAAAATTTCAAAATTGGTTAACCTCGAATTTTAGAGTTAAATTTTTTTTATTAATTCAAACATGATAGAACAATAATTGTCGATATTGCAGATATCCTTTTAACTTTAAAATTGATAGGTTGTTTCTTAAGTAATAGAGGTTTTCATATTTTACAACCAGTGGTTGTTAATTTATTAATTAGAATAGTAAGAAAGAAAGAAAAAACCATAGATATTTGAGTCAAAAGGTATCGAACCAAAAGTTTCGGCACTCTTCTAGTTAATGGGTTCCATGATTTTGAATAAAGCATAGAGCACTTGGGAAAATAAGATAGAAAGAGAAACATCCTTCGAGGGATGAAGGGAAAATATGTCCAGGGCTACACATCCATGCTTCTGGCTCCGGCTCGGGAAGGGTTAGAATATAACCATTTTGTCTATTATAAGTAATTGATTAGTTGAACGTAACACAAGTGTATTGCATTATCAATTGAAGGTCTAAAAAGATTTCTTTGGCGTGGAAAATGCACTTGATATTTATACAGTTTGGATTGAGCACTAGCTTGCTTATTCTTTTTAGATCTTTCTCATCAAGTGATATATCACATGATGTCATGCCTTAATAACTTAACACTCAACCAGCCCCTTCACATCATAAATTATACATATCTATAATAATAAATCTACATCGTAATACGATCACATAATAGACAATAACAAAATAGATAAAAAACAGGAGAATCAGTACAAAGTTCATAAGAATTAATATATTAATTAGTAAATCCGATGATATTACATTATACAACCCCATAGACTATTATTTTTTTTATCCAAGTATTTAATTTTACCTCTTTACGTAATATGTATCCTTGTGGCCATTTGTATCCTTATTTAATGTGTAAGCATCATTCAAAGTCCAAGTACTTCTTTTGATTAAGTAGATGATATTTTTGTATTTTTTGTATTTTATATCCTAACAAAATGTAGAAACATTCATTTGATTTTATATAAGAATATTTTCATAATATAAATCAAGAAGACAAATAGAATAAGGTTACATATAACAATAATTAATGATATGTTAATGTAGCAAGTTATTAAAATGATAGTTTTTATGCTAAAAAGAGGTTTTGTGAGTACAAAAGGATGAAAAAATCCGACATTTACATCGTACTTTTTATTAATAGAGCTAGGTTCAATACATTAATTAATTAATTATTATTATCATTGGGGGGCATTTACGTTTTCTTCCTGATTTTGTAAATTTTTTCTGGTTGTTTTTTTCTTGTAAGAATTAAATTTCCTAGGGCTTTTCTAGGAAACTTCAAAAAAAAAAAAAAAATCAAAACTATAATTGAATTTATATCAGAAATTACGAATCTACTTTAAATATAACTTCAAAATTAATTTCCTAACAAATTCTTTATTTTTATTGATATATTTTACCCATAAAAAATATCAATTCCTAGTTAAAATAAGTCTATGTGTCCTGGTTTATTTAGCAATGAATTATTTGTAAAAACCATCTCATAAAAAACTTAAACTGGACATTCATAAAGAGATTGGGGTAATGTTTGTACTTCAAATAAATTCTGGTCATAGAATTTCAAGACAAATTGCATGATTTCCTGGACATTTGCACATTTTTGAGCATTTTTTTTAACTTCATACAGGATTGGAAAATGTAAAAATGTACAATTCTTCATTGATAAAAATAAAGCGGAATAGATCATATTGGAAATACGATGTAATAACGGATCTTTTTATATTTTTGTTCTCACAAAACCTCTTTTTAACTCAAAAACTATACTAATATATTTATATTACCTATATTTAAATCACTTTGTAGGACACAAAACCAATCGCTTTTTAGTCAACATGAAATAAAAAAATGATATTGTAATGTAAAGTAAAAAATGACAACGTTATATTTAAACTATTAATGTTAAATATTTTTTAAATTAGTATGCAATACAAAGTTAATCATTATTGTCTTATATCTAAAACGTAAGAATATTTCTCATTAAGACTAGTCGACTTTAAAACATATATAAAATTTATTTATTTGTTGATGTAGTGAGTGATGAATTACAATTTACAATCACGATTGCCGTGTGGCAATGTATTCATAATATTCTAAAGCTATAGAAAAAAAAAAGAAGAAGAAGACTTTTTTCGATATCATTATGTTTTTGCTCATTTTCCCATGTTTTGAAAATGGAAAGTAAGAATCACTGAAGAAAAAATTTGTTTCAAGTTGATTATAGAGGGTTTCGATAATATTTTCTGAAAAACGGTGTTTTCTCTCTTGAAGCACATTGTGAGGAAATAAAGTTTGACTCAATTAGTTCCTTCCTTTCAATGTTTTATTTGCCAGTATATTAAATGGAATAATAAAGGATGACTCTCATTCTACTACAATAATTCATCAATTTTTGCTTTAATTGTATTATCTTTGAGCCAAGTTTTTCTGTTTCTAGCTTGCCCTAGCATTTCTCTTCCTCCTACGTCTATTTTTTTTTTTAAAATGGGATCTTTCAATATTGAATAAAATACGATTCTAATTATATCTTATTAATCAATTTTATCATCAACGGGTATTTTTATTTTATTTTGTATTCATCAATCATCAGCGTATTTTCCTTCACAACTTACCTACTTTTTAAGAAAAGGAGTTAACGTGCAATTTCGATTCTTGAAGACATAATTTTCATCTTTTTTTACCTCTCTGGTGCGTCTTAGCCTGCACTGTGGTAGCTTGTGCTATTCTCGCCTGAGCCACATTCTTCCACTTCAGGGATTAACCGGCTCACACCTCCCCACCTCCTTACTTCATCGTCCATCGAAGACGTATATAGATGCACCTTTTCTCTTTCTAATTTCTGGTACGTCTTAGCCTGCACCGTGGTAGCTTGTGCTATTCTCGCCTGAGCCACATTCTTCCACTTCAGGGATTAACCGGCCTACACCTCAAGACCTCCTTCCTTCTTCCAAGACGCATATAGACGCACCTTTTCTTTTTCTAATTTGATTAACCGGCTCACACCTCCCCACCTCCTTACTTCATCGTCCATCGAAGACGTATTCATATAGACACACTTTTTCTCTTTCTAATTTCTTGTAGTATATTCATCGATATTTTGTGAAGAAAATCATTCTTTAAAGACGAGTCATGTTCATTTATCTCTGTACATCTTACAAATTTCCGTAATGGGAAATAAATCTTATTTCTCCCAAATGCTCAATCTGTCTAAATTAAATTGCATGACATTTGTTTAAAGCTTGTTATCTCGACCCGAAATTTAAATTATATCAATAGCGAAATGATTTATTTTCATTTGAATACTTTAGAAAAAAGAATTAGTCGTTTAAACTCCCTTATTAATTGATAAATTATCATTTATCAATAATCTTGGTTCTGCCCTCTTCCTTCTAATTTCTGGCCTAGTCAATACATACAATAAACAATATAAACAATTTATAACTTCTTCCAATTTTGTCCTCGCTAAGATTTTTCTTTCTTTCTTCTTGTGCTATTTTATATGCTTAATTTTTTCCCTTCTTATTATTATTACTTTTTTAGATGAAAAATACAAACAAAATACAAGCAACGCCATATTATTGTACATTAAGAAATTCAAAGAACAAAGGGAACTCCAAAAAACCCAATAATTAATTAATGAAGGAGAATAAATATGTAATATTCTATGTAGAAATATATTTCATGACAGATAATGAGGTAGGGGGTGGGAAGACGACTTTAGGAGCCGGTTCCTATTTTGAGGTATTAACAAACAAGCCCTGCGAACAGTAGCTTCCATCCTCCCCCATCCAGCTCCGCTAGGACGGCGAAGCTACGGTCCCTCTACTTTTTTTTTTCATTGTTTTGATGACGTCTTCTCCCCGCAGCACTTACACAAATAAAAGAAACACCAAGGAGAGTCAGGCGGTTTTGGCTGGTTAGGAAGCACCCAGAGGAAGGAAAAAAAGAGGAGTTGAAATTTCATAGGACATTTCCAAGATTATATTATATAATTTATATATACATACGTATATATATTTCATTGGAGACAATGGAGATAGTGATCCACAAAAACATTCATATGTACTTTTATTTAGGAAAATTTTATTATTCTGGAAACCTTCAAATGGGCAAAAATGCTATTTCATGGTGTTATTGTCTCGTATATTGTACTTAATATTTTATATTTAGAGATGCTCACGAGACAATTTTTTGTAAGTAGGTTACTTGTCAAGCCTTGAGTCTTTAGGCTCAAGTCAAGTTTTATATCCCTGATAGGACTACAAGTCAAGTTGCGAGTCTTTAACAAAAAGTTCAGATTGAGTAAAATCCAATTTAAATACTAGGAGTAGTAAAAATGAAATATCGCACTGTTGTAAGCACTGTTTTGATTGCCCAGGAGCAATATAAAGTATAAAGCCTTCAATTTCATGGAAAAAAAATAATGAATTTCTTTTCACTACATCTATTATTTTATTTCCGATAAGAATACAAGTAAAATATCAAATCGTTGTGGGTGATACCATTAGGCAACACCATTTTTGTGCCCAGGGTTTAATAGATAGTTTATATTTGCTTGCATATGGATACGGTGAAACAAATCTTAAAGAAAAATAAATAATTATCTTAATGACCATTGATGGAGGGGAAATTAATTAGTTGATTTTAAATAAGAATGTTTTCATAATATAAATCAAGAAGACAAATATAAGAACAAGGTTACATATAACAACTAAATATATGTTAATGTTGGAAGTTATTCAAATGGCATTTATAAAGTTCTTCATTTTTTAAATAAGTTATAGTTTCGCCAAAAATTTAAAATGAGGGTTTTTCATTAAAAAGAGGTTTGATGAGTACATAAACAGTAAAAGATCCAATAACTACATTCTACTTTTTATTAATAGAGCCAAGTTCAATACATTAATTAATTAATTATCATTATCATTGGGAGCATTTACGTTTTCTTCCTAATTTTGAAAATTATTCCTATTTTTTTTCCTGTAAGAATTAAATTTCCAGGGCTCTTCCAGGACTTTTCATGAAAAAAAATTCAAAACTATAATTGAACTTTTATTGTAAATTACGAATCTTCTTTAAATATAACTTCAAAATTAATTTCCTGACAAATTCTTTATTTTTATTAATATATTTTAATCATAAGAAATATTATTTTTAGCAAACCATTCCATAAAAAAATTAGAAACGACAATTAGAAAAGAATATATAATCGTAATATATAATGTTTGCCTTTCAAATAAATTATGGTAATAGAATTTCAAGACCAAATGTGTGATTTCCTGGACATTTGTCCATTTTTGACCATTTTTTTGACTTTATACAGGGTTGAAAAAACCCATTGAATCAATAATTAAGACATTTATTTATGTTTACTTGACCAAATTCATCTCTTCCTTTCAATGTTTTATTTGCCTGTATGGAAGGAAATCAATTAGTTGCTGAAAGTGTCCCTCAATTCAAAAATGTCAAATTCCCTTCGAATATTACAAGAGTACAATAATTCTATTACATTAATTCATTATTTTTAATTTGATTGAAATTTGAACTACTCGTTCGACCTTTGATGTTACATTTCCTACGTTTCAGAATAATTGAAAATAATATATGACCATAATTCTATTTTATAAATAAATCAATTTTGTCATCAACGGGTATTTTGACTTTATTTTATATTCATCAATCATCTCATCAACGTATTTTCCTTTACAACTTCTGACTCAGCTTCGTCCCCTACTTTTTAAGAAAAGGAGTTAACGTGCGTCTTAGCCTGCACCGTGGTAGCTTGTGCTATTCCTGCCTGAGCCACATTCTTCCACTTCAGGGATTAACCGGCTCACACCTCCCCACCTCCTTACTTCATCGTCCATCCAAGACGTATATAGACACACTTTTTCTCTTTCTAATTTCTTGTATTATATTCAACGATATTCTGTGAAGAGAATTAATTATTTACCAATGACGATTAATTATCATTTATCTCTACAGCATAAAAATTTACTTCATGGAAAATAGATTTTATTCCTCTTAAACGCTCAATCTATGTAAATAAATTTACATGCATCGTTTCTATGTCCTATGTATTCAGAATTGTCAGAATTGTAACTCCGAATGAAAATTATTGAAATTATTGCTGAAGACATTGTTGCCCAATTAAAACAGAGAGCAAAGGCAGAGCTAAATGACATATATAATTTTAAATATATCTACTCCTGGACCTTCAGAGTGTAACAAGTCGAGCTTTTTTGTTCACTCGCAATCTCGACTGACAAAAGGGGAAAAGAAAAATTTAGAAAAACATATGGTAGCTACCCTTCTGTATTTTTCTTGTTGCCAACTTTGTTAATATATACTTGTAGTATATTCAAATTCAAAAAAAGGGCGCGCAATCCTTGATTCAATATATTTTTTTATGCATCAAAATCAGAAATAATATTAATACCCATTTTGAGTTCATATTACGTAGGATCAGCTGCTTTAAATCAAAAGAGTCAAATGATGAAAATAATCAACTGAAGCTGGGAGAATAAAGTATAGTGTTTTTGTTTATCCCAAAAAGCTCGTCGTGTAAACTGTCAATTTGAAGATAAATACTTGGGCGTAAGATGACGTCATACAAACACTCTTTCACCCATCCCTTCAACTCAGAATAATATTGAAAACAAGGTTTTAGAGAGATGCCATTGAACCAAAAGTTGTAGATATTACTCTAATAGAATAAGATTTTTTTCAATTTTTAAAATCGGTTCATAAGTTTTGAATTTATGGCAACTTTTGCTAAATTTTCAAAATTTGTCCAACTCTAATATTCGAGTTCCAAAAAGTTTATGAAATCAAAAGTCACAGAGCAATAATTGTTGAGTTCAGATCTGCCTTTAATTTAAAAATCAATTCGTTAATAATTGCGATGGTGTTTTTTTCATGCTTTACAACCAGTGGTTGTTAATTTATTAATAAGAACAGTAAGAAAGGAAAAAAATTATTAGATATTTAAGTCAAAAGTAATGGAAACAAAAGTTTCCCTAATATAGACAATCCTAATGAGCAACACTAATAATTAATTATAAGCTTAATTATACATGTAAATCGTTCTTTGATGAAACTTTGCACCTATCAATCAAGTTCATTTCAACTTGTACTCCTACTCCTATTTCTGGGAGATCATAATTTCATGAATCCTCCAATTCTTCGTCTGAAGATAATTCAGTAGGAGCTTTTTTTGTAATGTATATAATGTGACCTTTCATTGCTTTTGATGATGCCCAGATGATGTGAATATATACATATAACAATAATTAATTAATTTGGATTCGTTCTTAGTTCGAACAGGGCTTCTAGAAACCCGTCTCATAATTTATTGACTTATTTATTTACTTTTTTACTTATGAGTCATAACAATAATTATGTGTGTGGTACACATTTGCTGGTTCTGAGACTAAATAATTAATATAATAAGTCTAAAATAGTTAATGGAGATATTTCTGGAGGATGGGAAACTGGAAAGGGGTGTCCTATCAACTGAGCTACTTAAGGAAGAATAAAACAAAACGATACGATACAAGAAAGGCTCATGAATGCAACGTGTGACGAGAAGGTGAAGGTCAATTCCGTTCAGAAAGAGGAGAATGGAGCTCACGTCAATATTGGAGAACTTACTGGAGTAGTCAAGGAATGAGGAGCAAGTGGAGGGAGGAGTCATTTACTCAGCCAAAAGATCAAAAGATTAAAGTGATTTGCCTGTCTGAGATGTTGGTGAAAATAAAGGCAAATATTAAGTCATCGACTCCCACAAGTTATAACGTCGAGTGGAGTGTTGAACTGAGGCTACAGCAAGGGTTCAAAAGGATTGGAGTCACCCATGAAATCGCTTTATTTTGCCAAGAGTGTGGATCATGTCAGACTAGGGACCATGATCCAGTGTTAACAGAACTGAAGCATCCAAGTTCATTCGAATGTGTATATGGTTTAGTTGTAGGAATATTCTGTAGCTACATACATGGAATGGACGCTGTAATTAATTATGTCATTCTGGGGCTAACATAAATAAATGTAAAAATTAGAAAAAGAGATGGACAGGAAAGTTTAAGTGATGAACCCTCGTTACTGGAGGTTGATGTCTCCATGCAAGATCATCATATTCTGTCTCTCCATTACACTCTTCCATTCTTCAAAACGAATTTATCTTGATATCTATTCTTCAAATGTAGGTTTTTCTGGATAAATCATCCGTTCATGTGAGGTAAAATTTTCAATTCATTATAAATAAGTACTTTAACATGAGTTTAAATATAGTTTCAGGAATTATATTAACCTTGGCCCCTATGGATTGACGCATCATCTTTCGAATAGATTCATATCCATTACTGTGAATTCAAGTATCTCCTTCCACCAGTTTATAGTCAAAATATTCCATCCAATTGTGCATCCATCTATGCTGCATTGCTAATGTCATTTTTACTCCAGATTCAACATTTTACAGTTTGTTTTGTTGTGGAATTTACCCATCATTTAAGAAGTCAATCGATGGGGTTCATATAAGAAAGTTGAAGCTACTTCCTTATATCAATTCATTTTACAACAGATTTAAAGCATCTTAATAACTTGAAATTTCACACTTCAATTTTGTAATATTGTGCATATCTTGTATATAGAAACATTTATTCCAAATTTGATTGCAATCTGAGGTGAAAGGTGTCAAAACTTAATTTATAATAGCTAGTTGCATTAAGAATTTAAGGAGATGTATAATAAACATCTGTAAAAGTCTCTTTGTTTCGAACATCAACTTTATATTACGATTTAAAGAAAAATCAATCATTTATGTTGACTTTTCTTTGAGATATATTGGACAATGATCCATTTTGAGGTGTGAAAGTAACTTTTTGGAAGAGTCTTCTTTTGTAATGTATGTATAAATTGACTTTTTCATTGTTTTTGACGTAACTTATGTAATTGGAATTATTATTTTTTGCTTTTAATTAATAGAATATATATGATTCGTTCTTAGTTCGAACAGGGCTTCAAGGAACCCGTCTCATAACTTATTGACTTATTTATTTTTGAATTATGAGTCATAACAATAATTATGTGACACATTGTTATTACTTCATAGATTCAAAATATCTTCATTAATTAATGTAGATTTAAATTATCATTTAAGGATCAAGATATGAGAGCTATCCTAGAACGACCATCCTAATGAAGATGTCCTTGAGCTGCTGCTGCTGGAGAACCTCTTCAAAGGGATTCCTCTTTTCCTTGGACCAAGGACCAACTTCAAGATCCAAGACGACTCAAAGAGGGGCGAATGGAAAAGGAGCTTCTCAAAGCATTCTCCTTGAATAAGTTTGAGTCTTACGAATTCAAAGGGACTTCTATTTAACCCGAGTCAAGACCCTCTTTGGCCTCCTAAGGAAAGGTCCCAAGGTCGACTTCGTGAAAGTAGCATTTGTTATGGGCCTACATTCACATGCAAGTGCTCAAATTCAGGCGGCACCAAAAGCGTTTGGCATAGCCAGAGGGCTTCATACGAATCTTCGTGTTAAGCTAAAAAAAGAAGGGCTTTGAGTGGAGAAAAACCCTCAATGAATTCTGATTGTTCAAAAGGTTTGGATAACAGGTCCTTGGGAAATAATAATTGAAGGGTTTTAACTGTGGCAATAGCAAAGGGGTGTTGTCAGCAAGTGAACCACGGAAGGCAATCCTTTGATGAATAAAACAAAACGATCCAGTTAAAGGCTTATGCAACGTGTGGCGAGAAAGTGAATCGCTTTTGTGGTGTGAAGCAGCTCGACTGCATACAAAGCTGTCTTGGTGGGGTTGAGACAGATGAGGATGGAGCTCGCATCAATATTGCATTCTTATGTTTTGTTCTTAAATCAATGGATTTGCTGAGTATTTATCTTAAAACTTGATTAAGTCTTAAAGTCTTTGGACATCCGAAATCCGTAAGCCATTTTCAAAACTCGTTTTTGTGCATGAGGATCTGTTGTCAAGTGTTCTTCAAATGTTGGTCTTCCCGGATAAAGCATCTGTAAATATGAGTTAAAACTTTATTTTCATCATAAATAAGTTTGCTAACTTCAATTTAAATATAGTTTCATGGATTATATTAAACTTCAAGAAATATTTGCTTATTCAATATATTATCCATTCTCGATATATGATGATACAGGCCATGAGATATACTTAAATTAGATGGATATTCTCATTATTATGAGTCGTTACTCAGGCACATCAAGGTAAGAGAAAGTGTTATTAAATAAGTATTAGTGTTTTTCATATATCTATTGCATCATTGAATTAGATTTCTAATTATATCAATTACTATGGATCTCAAGCATCTCCAGGCCTCTCTGAACGAGTATCAATGCTTCATGGTTAAAAGATGAAAAACAATTAGCCTTTATATCAACGGGGGTTATAAAATGAAGCTGCTGTTACTTCCTTATATCAATTTGTGTTAAAATGGATTCCAAGTATATCTGGGCCAATTTAAGTATAACCAAGTGTCTCTGTTGGAAGAGCACTCTCCTCGATATAACTTACAATCCAACCATTCCTTTTCTGTGAGTATTGTATTCATGTTTCTATACCTTTGGGATTTTAATTCGCATTTTGTTATTTTAGATATTATTTTGTTGTAAAAAGCCTGAATCATCGTTGAAGAAATTATTGAGATCTACATAAGGAGGCACCTACTCATTGTAATTTCATGTTATTATGACTGTTAAGCATCTCCAGGTCTAAGCTTGTATATGAAGATAATCAAGCACCTCTATTTGAAGATAATTCCCCTCGTTGTAATTTACAATCCAATTTCTGCTTCTGTGTCAGTCAATGTTTTCTTTTATATTATAGATAACTTTTCATTATTTAAGAGTGTATTTCGTCATTGTTAGAAGGCTGAATCATCAATGGAGAATAAATTTAGCATTACCTTCGGGTCATGGATGGAGGTTCCTCTCTTGTGAAACAATATGTTTATGGAGCTTGAACATTTCTATTTCCATTTGTTCTCGTAGAGTAAATCATTGAGATAACTTTTGCTGTAATGGAGTCGGCTTTAGAGTGTCTTCAAGATAGAGGTTTAAGTGCTACCATCATTATATTTTTCACTTTCGGTCTTAGGGGATTGGCTGCGTCACATTTGCAAAAGAAGTGGAAGGACATCTCCTCAAAAGCTCTACAAAAGAGCATTTTCTATCTGTTAATATTAGATTTATTAGTAAAAAGACTGACTGCTGAATTTTCATTCTATTTTTTACCATCCTCTGATCAAGTGCTCTATAAAATGGAGCAAAAGGAAGAAGCAATGCATTTTTTTCCAGTCTCTTCGTTATTAGTTTTGAAGCTTATAAGAATGTTTGTGAATAAAGTTCCGTTTCCAGCTTATAGATTTACTCATTTGAAGAAATTCATTTAGGGAGTATGAGATTACTAAGCAATGTGGACTTACATGAAGAGACTATGTTCTCCAATATAAGGATTCACCATTAATGTTCGAAAAGAGTTCCGATGGGCCCATTGCGATTCTCATTTCAAACAAGTATCTTGTAACTTTATAGAAATTGTATTTTAGGGTTTTTGCCCAAAAGTCTTCGCTTAACCTAAGACGTTTTAGCCATGACAAGTTTAATGATTTCCACAGGACCTCCGTGTTTGTCAATTAGATACCCCAGTTTTTGACGGATGCGTGGAGTTGCACTTCTGAAATGTAAGGTTTTTGTGTATTTCATCTTAATACTAGCCTCAACAGATCAATTTAACCTGGTATTGAAGGTGAGAATGGGATGAATCTAAATAAGTGAATAGTTTTAGGAGGTATATTTGTACTCCAAACTCCAATCTTATCAAGTAGATGAGACGACTATGGATTTGGTGACATTCAATGAGAGGCCAGATCGATCTTTGAACGGCTTTAGGCTTGCTAAGATCTGATTATTTGCCCAATGAGGAATTTCCCGTCATGAATACCTCTCTTGATGTAATGTTTTGATTCAGGACCTGGAATATGAATGCTAGCCTCATCGTGGAAACGAACATATCTATCAATTGTTTCGGAATTCTGTTTCGAAGTAGTTGCTCAATTATGAATTCATGAGACAAGGAATCTAAAACTCTTTTAAAGACAATCAGCAAGGTGACAGACTCATAATTCAAACTCATTGTATTTGATATTGTATTTTGAAAACATCACTATGATTTTCTATGGCATCCAGTCTAACATGACTCTTTCGTATTTTCTTCTAGCTATGGAAAAGTGTATATTGTATATAGTTTATATTAATTTACAATATGAAGTGTTTTTTTCATCATTTTCTCTATTCATATAAATGTATCCCAGTACCTATTGTATACTTGATCTTTTTTAAATGCAAACAAAAAACTACAACAACGATAACATACCCTAATGTAGATATATGCAGTCATATAGTTCACTTCGAACCAAGAGCGAGCCGGAAGTCACATTTTAATACAACATAAGTGCAACTTCAGTCCAAGTTACAACTGAGTTTAAGGCATTCATAATATTAGGACATATTTAAATTGGATTCTAAGATCCCTTCATTCTGAATATTCAAAAAAAATAAAAAACCATAATAACCAAATGCTTTTAATTTTAGATTTTTCATCATTTATATGATAATATGAACGCTAGATTTGCAAATCCTTCAAATTAAGTGGCGAATAGATTCAGGTAATTCTTTTGAATGTGCAAAGCATTTTTTGAATGTTGAAATTAATAAAAAACCATGCATATTGGCACTTTTCATTTGTATGATAATATGAACCCTAGATGTTGCTAGGTGTCATACCAATTTGAAATTTGCAAATCCTTCAAATTGAAGTGGCGAATAGATTCAGGTAATTTTTTTGAATGTGCTAAACATTTTTTGAATGTTGAAATTAATAAAAAACCATGCATATTGGCACTTTTCATTTGTATGATAATATGAACCCTAGATGTTGCTAGGTGTCATACCAATTTGAAATTTGCAAATCCTTCAAATTGAAGTGGCGAATAGATTCAGGTAATTTTTTTGAATGTGCTAAGCATTTTTTGAATGTTGAAATTAATAAAAAACCATGCATATTGGCACTTTTCATTTGTATGATAATATGAACCCTAGATGTTGCTAGGTGTCATACCAATTTGAAATTTGCAAATCCTTCAAATTGAAGTGGCGAATAGATTCAGGTAATTTTTTTGAATGTGCTAAGCATTTTTTGAATGTTGAAATTATTAAAAAAACCATGCATATTGGCACTTTTCATTTTCATCATTTGTTTGATAATATGAACCCTAGATGGTGCTAGGTGTCATGCCAATTTAAAATTTGCAAATCCTTCAACATGAAGTGGCGAATAGATTCAGGTAATTTTTTTGAATGTGCTAAGCATTTTTTGAATGTTGAAATTATTAAAAAAACCATGCATATTGGCACTTTTCATTTTCATCATTTGTTTGATAATATGAACCCTAGATGGTGCTTGGTGTCATGCCAATTTAAAATTTGCAAATCCTTCAACTTGAAGTGGCGAATAGATTCAGGTAATTTTTTTGAATGTGCTAAGCATTTTTTGAATGTTGAAATTATTAAAAAAACCATGCATATTGGCACTTTTCATTTTCATCATTTGTTTGATAATATGAACCCTAGATGGTGCTTGGTGTCATGCCAATTTAAAATTTGCAAATCCTTCAACTTGAAGTGGCGAATAGATTCAGGTAATTTTTTTGAATGTGCTAAGCATTTTTTGAATGTTGAAATTATTAAAAAAACCATGCATATTGGCACTTTTCATTTTCATCATTTGTTTGATAATATGAACCCTAGATGGTGCTAGGTTATATGTGGAGACAAAATTTGTCAAATCTCTTTATTTGATAGCAGGAATGGTTTTAGATAATTGATTTGAATGTACTGAGCAGACTTGGAATGGTGAAAAATCACAAAACCATATTTTAGAAGACTTCACTTTTCAGTTTTTACCCCTTCTAGTGTGAAGCATTAATTTAAAAATTCAATGTAGAAAATATATAAAAATTTACTCTATATTGTCTTTGTTTCTGATATAATTGAACGCTATATCCATATTATTATTTATGAATAATTTTTATAGTGACACTGAATCATTTGAGGTGAAATTGTTACAAATATTGTAGGTACCGTATGGACCATAAAATATGTCGTGCTTGCTATTATTGAATGTAATTTATGAGGAAGTATTTTATCAATTCTGTATTGTTTTTATTAACGTTGATTATTCGTCATGGTTGTAGCTGACTCCTGCTTTACCATCAAACAGAAGAGAACAATTACTTTTATTTGATAAATATAGTAACTATCAGTACTGTGTATGTATTATTGAATTGATATATTTAATACTATACAGCCTGCCCTTTTGACAAAAATGGATTTGATGATCACGTTTGATAATTCATTTTATAATAATTCTAGTATAAAAATATTGGGCTCAAAATACAGTTCGCAATACTAAGAATTATTTTTTGATAGCATTGCATTTACTTTTTTAACCTAAGTTCTTGTATTCCTTTCGAATACCCCCCTTTAAAAATGGGCAGTATGTAGATTCAAGAAGTGCAATCAAATCAACTCCTTGAGCCCTTTTTCTCCGGCGAATTAGCTAAATTTGACTCTAAAATTACTGCAGTAAGCATAATCCCATTAAATAAACAACTATTTTTTGTTCCTTACTTGATTGAAACAATAAAATAGAATGTGATTAAGACTTTTAATGAATTTGATACGAAATATATATATATATAAACTCAAATTAGAACAAATAATTTCAACATAAAGTAAGATTAAGCCCCAAATGTAAATGTTGTGACGGATGTGGATAATTTAATTAGTGAAGGAAAAATCATATATATGTATGTATATATTGAAAACGTTTAATGGCAATTACAAAATTAATAAATGATTCACAATTTAATAAATTCATTCAGAAAGAATAAAATCCTTGATCGTTGATAAAGGAGATGAAAAGCTATAAAATTATAACGAGCATCCAAGGTTAGTGAAATGACGTCTAAATGAATTTAGGACAGAAACCTTGGGAAAGTTAAAAATTATACAACACCTTCAAAGTCCTAATCACGAGATACATATTAAAGATTTATTCAAGGGACGTAATAATTGAAGACAATTCTGATACTTTAAATTTCATCACTAATAAAACCAAGACACTTGTTTCCTTCAATGTCCAACTCAACATTGAGTTAGTCAGTCCATTTCATGTTTTATATTGAAAAATCCGATCCTTCAGTCTACGGCATTTGAATGTAAAGAATATTTCCACCTTCCCTCATGTCGTGTTATTCAACTTGCTCTTCAAATACGATTCGATGACCATACGATGGAACTCGGATTCCAACAAAATTGGAGATCGACAATGACCTTGTGAAATCATCTGAGTAGTGGAGGAATCCGGGGAGAATCCTACAGTTAATATAGTTAATATTTATTATAAAATCACAGCTTTAATTTCTAACGTTTAATACTTATTATTGTTTGAGTTGGCACTAAGAGCATTTACCAACTCTTTGTAGGACCATAGATTAGGAGAAGTCCTTCGAGGCAATGACAACTCTGATGGACGGAGGTTTTGTCATAGTAGGAAATTGATATTCGAAATTGAAATCTATTTGATATCTTATTTATTTTAGAAATTTTAGATTCTGACATTGTATAATTTGTATATATTGAGTAAGTCTGAAATGAAAGAGTTAAAAAATCTATGGGTTTTGACAATATAACAAACATAAATAATTAGTAGTGGATCAATCCAGAGTACCTTTCAATTAAAATTTTGTGAATCATATATTAATAAAAGATTATAAAATCACTAAATTGCCTACTTTTTAAAATTAAATTGAGGATCCTAGCCTTGTTTATTGCTCTCATGAAGTATTTTAAAATCCTACTTTACGAAGAGACAGTTCCATTTTGAATAAATTACAAATCAAAATATTGAATTGAGGTACTCATAACTATTTTTGACTGAATAATCAATAATTCATTTTCTGAATACAACTTTTATTCAAAAGGTATTCAAAGCAAAGCAGCATTTCAAATTGAATTCGTATTTTAAAATAGTGGAAAAATATATGAATTGAATTTGCACCTTAGGAGACTTTTATTCTAATGTGAGAAAGTTCAAGAATGAATGAATGAATGAGTGAATGAATGACAATGCTAAAAACAGGTGGAAGCGGATATTATGAAGTATTACTCCAGGATCAATAATGATCCAAACCCCATCCAGGAGACATTTTAACTTTTCTACTAAGAAAAGTTAAATTTGATTTTAGCTTTAAAATGGCATTGGATGGTGATGAGATTCGAATCGTCTGCACATCAGGTGATTCATGATTTTCGACGTCAAGGGATTGGATCTACTGACTCTTGCTGCTCTTTGTGCCTCTTCTGTGCAATGAACTCTTTGTTAGTGTCACAATCCTTGGATCGAAGCTCTTGATTGGAAGTTCATTCATCAGCCATCACCTTCATCCCATCCCATCCGATTCCCATTCTCCGCAGTCAGGAAGAGCGAAGCAATGAGACGTCCTTGGGTCCAAGCCAGAGCTGCGCCATTTCAAGTCACGTCAGAAGTGAAAATAGTGAAAATAAACATTGTCTATTCAACAGCTGACTTAAGGCACCTTGGAGCAGTCGAACAGGGTCAACAGTTTCTCATCCCTTATTCAAGTTAGTTAGCTCAGCCAGGCCAGCCAAGAAGAGAGACTCTCTAGTGCAGGCAGAGAGTAAACATTCTAGAGAGGATCTCATGACGTCATAGCAAAGCATTCCTTCCTCTCAGCTGAGCGCTTCAAGGGACATTTCCAGGATGGATCCAAGTTGAAGTTTTCTTCAACCTCTTCTCCACTCTATCCTCCAATTTCATAGTCCAATTCAAGAGCCTCCAGTCCAAAGTATTCCTCCCACTCTCAACCCCATCCATTTTCCTTTCTCATCAGTTTCATCCAAGGCAAATGACGTATTCGGAAGTGTCATTCGTGATGGGAGAGTGAATCAATCTGCGAATCCCTCCATATCATAGGAATCCTTCAACCCACTCATGTGACTCATTAAACCCACTTCTTCCTTGGAGAAGAATTTCAAAACTAAACTGCATTTAAGAGAATGAATCTTTTACGAATTCAGTGCTTCAAGCAAGTTTTGCACTCTTTAGAAGAGTTTTTGGAAAACAAGGCTCAAGGAAAGTAGGCTTCTCAGAATTCATTCGAGGCGAGTCCCGACTCTCAAAGAATAGGACTCGAGTCCCTTCATTATTTAAGGCTAATGCTAATGCTCTTCCTGTTTTTGCAAAGCTCTGGAATGCGAAGAGAAAATTCAAGTTTTTGAACTCCTGAGCCATGAAGAGAGAAAGACACGGACTTAGAGCAGGATTCTTATCAAGTTTGAATCTTCTAAATCGGAAGGGAGCAAGTGTTATGAAGGATCAAGTCAATGATCTACAGATATCAGCCTATGATATCGGACTTACACTCATTTCCCTTCAGACTCGTCTTGTCATTTGGAGCACAAAATTTCATGACCTCTGATACTGAAGAATAAAATTCCATTTGGTAGATTTCATCAATTATACGAATGGCTCTCAATTTTTCTATGGCATACCTGACCCATCATTGTAAATGAATGTTTTTATTTAATGTTAGTAAGTGTAATTTTGATGATGGATAGTGAATCTGTTTTACAATAAAGGAAACATCTTATCTATTAAGGCCTCTATTTCTTTCTTATCTATTTTCAAAACTAATCTTGGTCGAATTATATAGTGATTCACGCTCTGTAATACTCGATTCCAGACTCAAAGCATGTGGATTTCAAATCATTTTAAAAGACTCCAATGAAGAAAACACTTTTAATTTTATTTTATTAATTTATTGGTGTGATAGCTTGAATTAAAGCATATCTATGTATATTTTACTTAAAAGTAATTAATTATTTTTTTGTTTTCCATAAAATCTACCAATATTCAAGGAAAGGTCATTATTGAACATAATATTTCAAATGTTGTGAATCAGTGGGACCAATCTGCTTGTTATATTTCATATATACAGCCATCATTGCATGACCACTTCTGCATTTCAAACGTGGAAGGATTTGTCGTTTCAGTCAATATTTCATCATCTAAAAAAATAAAAATCCAATTTATGATCTATCCGTTTTATTTTTATTAATGAAGAAGAGTGCATTTTTACATTTTCCAGTCCTAAAAATTGCCAAAAATAGGAAATCACACATTTGTCTTGGAGTTCGATGACCATACATTATTTGAAATTACTCCCTCCTTTATTTTGATATTTTTAAATTTTTTATAGTATGGTCTGATAAAAACAATTATTTCCTTGACAAAAAAGGATATTCCTATATTTTCTATGGGTAAAACATGTAGATAAAAAATAAAAAAGTTCTCAGGAAATTAATTTTCAAGAAGTTTCATAATTTACCTTAAATATGAAATTATAGTTCCAAAAAAATAGTTTCTGTATTACAAATTAAAATATTATAAGACCTAGTTCCTCAGTAAATCATATAGTATCATTTCCTTTAAAATGTAGAGGATTAATCAATATTAGTTATAGACACCAAGCATTACACCCCTCCTCCCTTCATAACAGTGATGCACTTTCTTCCCCATAAAATCATGCAAATGATGTTAAAATGGCTGTTAATTCAATAGTATCATAAGTCCAGACCGGGACTTACAAAGTCTTTCAACAAAAAGATTCCCTTCGTTATAATATTGAGTTTACATTCTGATCAATTCATCAAATCGTTGAAAAGGGTCAATTCTTTTCCTAAAGGAACAAAGTGCTTGGTTTCCTTTTTCAATCCGCGTGAATCCTCAGTAGATCAATCTTTGATGACAAATGTTATGAGATCTCCGTTTATACTTTTCGTAAATGAGTTGAGGGATGTGTAAAATTTAGTAGGAAGCCTCAACTACACTCTGTGGACTTTATGACGCAAAATCTCTAGAAAAACATGAACAGTAATGTGTTTTTGTTTTGTGGTTTATGACGAATGTGATAAGATGTACTACTTTAAGTAACATTGAATTCTATTATAGTATTAATAAAAATATGGTGTTTTGTTTTGTTTTTTCAGATTCCTAAAGTATATTATACTAAAAATTCTGATCCCAGGAAGATAATCATGTTTAAAATTATTAAGGACCTTCCAAACTCGTTCTTTTTAAGGCTCATTATAATTCTGAATGCATTTTTAAAGACATAGAATCTTCATTGGCGATCCTCCAGGAGTCTACAAAGACAACGATCTTCCTATCCCTGACAAATAATCCCATCAGCCACTTTTTATCGGCAAATAGTAGGACTTGTGTCTTCTAAAATCAAAAAAGAGAGTAATATGTATGTTAATTGATTTCTATGGAGCAAATACTAACCCCAGTTGTGTGAGTAAAGATCATCATCAGTTGTTGTCTAAGACATAAGTAAAGTTATAATACAAACTCTAGATAATATGAATAATTGCATACTTCAAATTGATTGGGAGCTGGACTTCCCTTATTAAAATCCTACCAAAATAGAAAAATGATTAATTAACAATTGTTAGTCATATATTTTAATCACTTATACCATTCCCATTCAGACCTCACAGATCCACGTTATGTGATTCCAAATAACTTTTGTTATTGACCTATAAAAATGAGAAAAATTTTAAATTTATATTATATTTCATAAATTAGTTTTACTTAATACATCAGATATCATTCCCTTGGTTTCAATAGAAGCTTGGTAATTTTGATCACCCTGACTGTGTTGCTGGAACGACTCATGGCCCAAGGTAGCCAACCTTGAGCCCAAGTAGCAAAGGCTTTTCTTACTACACCCGCAGTAAGTGTATCGAGCCCTTTGTCATGGGAATCGGCGATTCTCACAAGGACCTTTGGATCCTTTAGGATCTCCATCAATTGTAGAATTAAATAATTTAAGGTATTCTTCTACAATGCCAAGTATTTCCTCCTGGGATCAATTTTTATAGATCTTCGGTGTTTATTACTCACAGTACTAAATACGTAAACCGAGTGAAACAGAAAGTTATTTTGCAGATGTGTGACGTAAATGTAAAGATTTATATTAAAAAAACTATTACGCCATGATATATATATATATGAAGTGTCAATTGAAAAACAAATACATTGTTCATCATTTGGGCGTAATATGACGTCATATAAACACTTTTTTAGCCTTCAACTCTAAGTAGGATTAAAAGTAAAGTTTAAGAAAGATTTCATTGAACCAAAAGTTGTAGATATTACTTTGATAAAATATAATTTTTTTCAATTTTTCAAATCGGTTCATTAGTTTTGGATTTATTGCTACTTTTGCTAAAATTTCAAAATTGGTTAACCTCGAATTTTAGAGTTAAATTTTTTTTATTAATTCAAACATGATAGAACAATAATTGTCGATATTGCAGATATCCTTTTAACTTTAAAATTGATAGGTTGTTTCTTAAGTAATAGAGGTTTTCATATTTTACAACCAGTGGTTGTTAATTTATTAATTAGAATAGTAAGAAAGAAAGAAAAAACCATAGATATTTGAGTCAAAAGGTATCGAACCAAAAGTTTCGGCACTCTTCTAGTTAATGGGTTCCATGATTTTGAATAAAGCATAGAGCACTTGGGAAAATAAGATAGAAAGAGAAACATCCTTCGAGGGATGAAGGGAAAATATGTCCAGGGCTACACATCCATGCTTCTGGCTCCGGCTCGGGAAGGGTTAGAATATAACCATTTTGTCTATTATAAGTAATTGATTAGTTGAACGTAACACAAGTGTATTGCATTATCAATTGAAGGTCTAAAAAGATTTCTTTGGCGTGGAAAATGCACTTGATATTTATACAGTTTGGATTGAGCACTAGCTTGCTTATTCTTTTTAGATCTTTCTCATCAAGTGATATATCACATGATGTCATGCCTTAATAACTTAACACTCAACCAGCCCCTTCACATCATAAATTATACATATCTATAATAATAAATCTACATCGTAATACGATCACATAATAGACAATAACAAAATAGATAACAAACAGGAGAATCAGTACAAAGTTCATAAGAATTAATATATTAATTAGTAAATCCGATGATATTACATTATACAACCCCATAGACTATTATTTTTTTTATCCAAGTATTTAATTTTACCTCTTTACGTAATATGTATCCTTGTGGCCATTTGTATCCTTATTTAATGTGTAAGCATCATTCAAAGTCCAAGTACTTCTTTTGATTAAGTAGATGATATTTTTGTATTTTTTGTATTTTATATCCTAACAAAATGTAGAAACATTCATTTGATTTTATATAAGAATATTTTCATAATATAAATCAAGAAGACAAATAGAATAAGGTTACATATAACAATAATTAATGATATGTTAATGTAGCAAGTTATTAAAATGATAGTTTTTATGCTAAAAAGAGGTTTTGTGAGTACAAAAGGATGAAAAAATCCGACATTTACATCGTACTTTTTATTAATAGAGCTAGGTTCAATACATTAATTAATTAATTATTATTATCATTGGGGGGCATTTACGTTTTCTTCCTGATTTTGTAAATTTTTTCTGGTTGTTTTTTTCTTGTAAGAATTAAATTTCCTAGGGCTTTTCTAGGAAACTTCAAAAAAAAAAAAAAAATCAAAACTATAATTGAATTTATATCAGAAATTACGAATCTACTTTAAATATAACTTCAAAATTAATTTCCTAACAAATTCTTTATTTTTATTGATATATTTTACCCATAAAAAATATCAATTCCTAGTTAAAATAAGTCTATGTGTCCTGGTTTATTTAGCAATGAATTATTTGTAAAAACCATCTCATAAAAAACTTAAACTGGACATTCATAAAGAGATTGGGGTAATGTTTGTACTTCAAATAAATTCTGGTCATAGAATTTCAAGACAAATTGCATGATTTCCTGGACATTTGCACATTTTTGAGCATTTTTTTTAACTTCATACAGGATTGGAAAATGTAAAAATGTACAATTCTTCATTGATAAAAATAAAGCGGAATAGATCATATTGGAAATACGATGTAATAACGGATCTTTTTATATTTTTGTTCTCACAAAACCTCTTTTTAACTCAAAAACTATACTAATATATTTATATTACCTATATTTAAATCACTTTGTAGGACACAAAACCAATCGCTTTTTAGTCAACATGAAATAAAAAAATGATATTGTAATGTAAAGTAAAAAATGACAACGTTATATTTAAACTATTAATGTTAAATATTTTTTAAATTAGTATGCAATACAAAGTTAATCATTATTGTCTTATATCTAAAACGTAAGAATATTTCTCATTAAGACTAGTCGACTTTAAAACATATATAAAATTTATTTATTTGTTGATGTAGTGAGTGATGAATTACAATTTACAATCACGATTGCCGTGTGGCAATGTATTCATAATATTCTAAAGCTATAGAAAAAAAAAAGAAGAAGAAGACTTTTTTCGATATCATTATGTTTTTGCTCATTTTCCCATGTTTTGAAAATGGAAAGTAAGAATCACTGAAGAAAAAATTTGTTTCAAGTTGATTATAGAGGGTTTCGATAATATTTTCTGAAAAACGGTGTTTTCTCTCTTGAAGCACATTGTGAGGAAATAAAGTTTGACTCAATTAGTTCCTTCCTTTCAATGTTTTATTTGCCAGTATATTAAATGGAATAATAAAGGATGACTCTCATTCTACTACAATAATTCATCAATTTTTGCTTTAATTGTATTATCTTTGAGCCAAGTTTTTCTGTTTCTAGCTTGCCCTAGCATTTCTCTTCCTCCTACGTCTATTTTTTTTTTTAAAATGGGATCTTTCAATATTGAATAAAATACGATTCTAATTATATCTTATTAATCAATTTTATCATCAACGGGTATTTTTATTTTATTTTGTATTCATCAATCATCAGCGTATTTTCCTTCACAACTTACCTACTTTTTAAGAAAAGGAGTTAACGTGCAATTTCGATTCTTGAAGACATAATTTTCATCTTTTTTTACCTCTCTGGTGCGTCTTAGCCTGCACTGTGGTAGCTTGTGCTATTCTCGCCTGAGCCACATTCTTCCACTTCAGGGATTAACCGGCTCACACCTCCCCACCTCCTTACTTCATCGTCCATCGAAGACGTATATAGATGCACCTTTTCTCTTTCTAATTTCTGGTACGTCTTAGCCTGCACCGTGGTAGCTTGTGCTATTCTCGCCTGAGCCACATTCTTCCACTTCAGGGATTAACCGGCCTACACCTCAAGACCTCCTTCCTTCTTCCAAGACGCATATAGACGCACCTTTTCTTTTTCTAATTTGATTAACCGGCTCACACCTCCCCACCTCCTTACTTCATCGTCCATCGAAGACGTATTCATATAGACACACTTTTTCTCTTTCTAATTTCTTGTAGTATATTCATCGATATTTTGTGAAGAAAATCATTCTTTAAAGACGAGTCATGTTCATTTATCTCTGTACATCTTACAAATTTCCGTAATGGGAAATAAATCTTATTTCTCCCAAATGCTCAATCTGTCTAAATTAAATTGCATGACATTTGTTTAAAGCTTGTTATCTCGACCCGAAATTTAAATTATATCAATAGCGAAATGATTTATTTTCATTTGAATACTTTAGAAAAAAGAATTAGTCGTTTAAACTCCCTTATTAATTGATAAATTATCATTTATCAATAATCTTGGTTCTGCCCTCTTCCTTCTAATTTCTGGCCTAGTCAATACATACAATAAACAATATAAACAATTTATAACTTCTTCCAATTTTGTCCTCGCTAAGATTTTTCTTTCTTTCTTCTTGTGCTATTTTATATGCTTAATTTTTTCCCTTCTTATTATTATTACTTTTTTAGATGAAAAATACAAACAAAATACAAGCAACGCCATATTATTGTACATTAAGAAATTCAAAGAACAAAGGGAACTCCAAAAAACCCAATAATTAATTAATGAAGGAGAATAAATATGTAATATTCTATGTAGAAATATATTTCATGACAGATAATGAGGTAGGGGGTGGGAAGACGACTTTAGGAGCCGGTTCCTATTTTGAGGTATTAACAAACAAGCCCTGCGAACAGTAGCTTCCATCCTCCCCCATCCAGCTCCGCTAGGACGGCGAAGCTACGGTCCCTCTACTTTTTTTTTTCATTGTTTTGATGACGTCTTCTCCCCGCAGCACTTACACAAATAAAAGAAACACCAAGGAGAGTCAGGCGGTTTTGGCTGGTTAGGAAGCACCCAGAGGAAGGAAAAAAAGAGGAGTTGAAATTTCATAGGACATTTCCAAGATTATATTATATAATTTATATATACATACGTATATATATTTCATTGGAGACAATGGAGATAGTGATCCACAAAAACATTCATATGTACTTTTATTTAGGAAAATTTTATTATTCTGGAAACCTTCAAATGGGCAAAAATGCTATTTCATGGTGTTATTGTCTCGTATATTGTACTTAATATTTTATATTTAGAGATGCTCACGAGACAATTTTTTGTAAGTAGGTTACTTGTCAAGCCTTGAGTCTTTAGGCTCAAGTCAAGTTTTATATCCCTGATAGGACTACAAGTCAAGTTGCGAGTCTTTAACAAAAAGTTCAGATTGAGTAAAATCCAATTTAAATACTAGGAGTAGTAAAAATGAAATATCGCACTGTTGTAAGCACTGTTTTGATTGCCCAGGAGCAATATAAAGTATAAAGCCTTCAATTTCATGGAAAAAAAATAATGAATTTCTTTTCACTACATCTATTATTTTATTTCCGATAAGAATACAAGTAAAATATCAAATCGTTGTGGGTGATACCATTAGGCAACACCATTTTTGTGCCCAGGGTTTAATAGATAGTTTATATTTGCTTGCATATGGATACGGTGAAACAAATCTTAAAGAAAAATAAATAATTATCTTAATGACCATTGATGGAGGGGAAATTAATTAGTTGATTTTAAATAAGAATGTTTTCATAATATAAATCAAGAAGACAAATATAAGAACAAGGTTACATATAACAACTAAATATATGTTAATGTTGGAAGTTATTCAAATGGCATTTATAAAGTTCTTCATTTTTTAAATAAGTTATAGTTTCGCCAAAAATTTAAAATGAGGGTTTTTCATTAAAAAGAGGTTTGATGAGTACATAAACAGTAAAAGATCCAATAACTACATTCTACTTTTTATTAATAGAGCCAAGTTCAATACATTAATTAATTAATTATCATTATCATTGGGAGCATTTACGTTTTCTTCCTAATTTTGAAAATTATTCCTATTTTTTTTCCTGTAAGAATTAAATTTCCAGGGCTCTTCCAGGACTTTTCATGAAAAAAAATTCAAAACTATAATTGAACTTTTATTGTAAATTACGAATCTTCTTTAAATATAACTTCAAAATTAATTTCCTGACAAATTCTTTATTTTTATTAATATATTTTAATCATAAGAAATATTATTTTTAGCAAACCATTCCATAAAAAAATTAGAAACGACAATTAGAAAAGAATATATAATCGTAATATATAATGTTTGCCTTTCAAATAAATTATGGTAATAGAATTTCAAGACCAAATGTGTGATTTCCTGGACATTTGTCCATTTTTGACCATTTTTTTGACTTTATACAGGGTTGAAAAAACCCATTGAATCAATAATTAAGACATTTATTTATGTTTACTTGACCAAATTCATCTCTTCCTTTCAATGTTTTATTTGCCTGTATGGAAGGAAATCAATTAGTTGCTGAAAGTGTCCCTCAATTCAAAAATGTCAAATTCCCTTCGAATATTACAAGAGTACAATAATTCTATTACATTAATTCATTATTTTTAATTTGATTGAAATTTGAACTACTCGTTCGACCTTTGATGTTACATTTCCTACGTTTCAGAATAATTGAAAATAATATATGACCATAATTCTATTTTATAAATAAATCAATTTTGTCATCAACGGGTATTTTGACTTTATTTTATATTCATCAATCATCTCATCAACGTATTTTCCTTTACAACTTCTGACTCAGCTTCGTCCCCTACTTTTTAAGAAAAGGAGTTAACGTGCGTCTTAGCCTGCACCGTGGTAGCTTGTGCTATTCTCGCCTGAGCCACATTCTTCCACTTCAGGGATTAACCGGCTCACACCTCCCCACCTCCTTACTTCATCGTCCATCCAAGACGTATATAGACACACTTTTTCTCTTTCTAATTTCTTGTATTATATTCAACGATATTCTGTGAAGAGAATTAATTATTTACCAATGACGATTAATTATCATTTATCTCTACAGCATAAAAATTTACTTCATGGAAAATAGATTTTATTCCTCTTAAACGCTCAATCTATGTAAATAAATTTACATGCATCGTTTCTATGTCCTATGTATTCAGAATTGTCAGAATTGTAACTCCGAATGAAAATTATTGAAATTATTGCTGAAGACATTGTTGCCCAATTAAAACAGAGAGCAAAGGCAGAGCTAAATGACATATATAATTTTAAATATATCTACTCCTGGACCTTCAGAGTGTAACAAGTCGAGCTTTTTTGTTCACTCGCAATCTCGACTGACAAAAGGGGAAAAGAAAAATTTAGAAAAACATATGGTAGCTACCCTTCTGTATTTTTCTTGTTGCCAACTTTGTTAATATATACTTGTAGTATATTCAAATTCAAAAAAAGGGCGCGCAATCCTTGATTCAATATATTTTTTTATGCATCAAAATCAGAAATAATATTAATACCCATTTTGAGTTCATATTACGTAGGATCAGCTGCTTTAAATCAAAAGAGTCAAATGATGAAAATAATCAACTGAAGCTGGGAGAATAAAGTATAGTGTTTTTGTTTATCCCAAAAAGCTCGTCGTGTAAACTGTCAATTTGAAGATAAATACTTGGGCGTAAGATGACGTCATACAAACACTCTTTCACCCATCCCTTCAACTCAGAATAATATTGAAAACAAGGTTTTAGAGAGATGCCATTGAACCAAAAGTTGTAGATATTACTTTAATAGAATAAGATTTTTTTCAATTTTTAAAATCGGTTCATAAGTTTTGAATTTATGGCAACTTTTGCTAAATTTTCAAAATTTGTCCAACTCTAATATTAGAGTTCCAAAAAGATTATGAAATCAAAAGTCACAGAGCAATAATTGTTGAGTTCAGATCTGCCTTTAATTTAAAAATCAATTCGTTAATAATTGCGATGGTGTTTTTTTCATGCTTTACAACCAGTGGTTGTTAATTTATTAATAAGAACAGTAAGAAAGGAAAAAAATTATTAGATATTTAAGTCAAAAGTAATGGCAACAAAAGTTTCCCTAATATAGACAATCCTAATGAGCAAGACTAATAATTAATTATAAGCTTAATTATACATGTAAATCGTTCTTTGATGAAACTTTGTACCTATCAATCAAGTTCATTTCAACTTGTACTCCTACTCCTATTTCTGGGAGATCATAATTTCATGAATCCTCCAATTCTTCGTCTGAAGATAATTCAGTAGGAGCTTTTTTTGTAATGTATATAATGTGACCTTTCATTGCTTTTGATGATGCCCAGATGATGTGAATATATACATATAACAATAATTAATTAATTTGGATTCGTTCTTAGTTCGAACAGGGCTTCTAGAAACCCGTCTCATAATTTATTGACTTATTTATTTACTTTTTTACTTATGAGTCATAACAATAATTATGTGTGTGGTACACATTTGCTGGTTCTGAGACTAAATAATTAATATAATAAGTCTAAAATAGTTAATGGAGATATTTCTGGAGGATGGGAAACTGGAGCTACTTAAGGAAGAATAAAACAAAACGATACGATACAAGAAAGGCTCATGAATGCAACGTGTGACGAGAAAGTGAAGGTCGATTCCGTTCAGAAAGAGGAGAATGGAGCTCACGTCAATATTGGAGAACTTACTGGAGTAGTCAAGGAATGAGGAGCAAGTGGAGGGAGGAGTCATTTACTCAGCCAAAAGATCAAAAGATTAAAGTGATTTGCCTGTCTGAGATGTTGGTGAAAATAAAGGCAAATATTAAGTCATCGACTCCCACAAGTTATAACGTCGAGTGGAGTGTTGAACTGAGGCTACAGCAAGGGTTCAAAAGGATTGGAGTCACCCATGAAATCGCTTTATTTTGCCAAGAGTGTGGATCATGTCAGACTAGGGACCATGATCCAGTGTTAACAGAACTGAAGCATCCAAGTTCATTCGAATGTGTATATGGTTTAGTTGTAGGAATATTCTGTAGCTACATACATGGAATGGACGCTGTAATTATTTATGTCATTGTGGGGCTAACATAAATAAATGTAAAAATTAGAAAAGGAGATGGACAGGAAAGTTTAAGTGATGAACCCTCGTTACTGGAGGTTGATGTCTCCATGCAAGATCATCATATTCTGTCTCTCCATTACACTCTTCCATTCTTCAAAACGAATTTATCTTGATATCTATTCTTCAAATGTAGGTTTTTCTGGATAAATCATCCGTTCATGTGAGGTAAAATTTTCAATTCATTATAAATAAGTACTTTAACATGAGTTTAAATATAGTTTCAGGAATTATATTAACCTTGGCCCCTATGGATTGACGCATCATCTTTCGAATAGATTCAAATCCATTACTGTGAATTCAAGTATCTCCTTCCTACAGTTTATAGTCAAAATATTCCATCCAATTGTGTATCCATCTATGCTGCATTGCTAATGTCATTTTTACTCCTGATTCAACATTTTACAGTTTGTTTTGTTGTGGAATTTACCCATCATTTAAGAAGTCAATCGATGGGGTTCATATAAGAAAGTTGAAGCTACTTCCTTATATCAATTCATTTTACAACAGATTTAAAGCATCTTAATAACTTGAAATTTCACACTTCAATTTTGTAATATTGTGCATATCTTGTATATAGAAACATTTATTCCAAATTTGATTGCAATCTGAGGTGAAAGGTGTCAAAACTTAATTTATAATAGCTAGTTGCGTTAAGAATTTAAGGAGATGTATAATAAACATCTGTAAAAGTCTCTTTGTTTCGAACATCAACTTTATATTACGATTTAAAGAAAAATCAATCATTTATGTTGACTTTTCTTTGAGATATATTGGACAATGATCCATTTTGAGGTGTGAAAGTAACTTTTTGGAAGAGTCTTCTTTTGTAATGTATGTATAAATTGACTTTTTCATTGTTTTTGACGTAACTTATGTAATTGGAATTATTATTTTTTGCTTTTAATTAATAGAATATATATGATTCGTTCTTAGTTCGAACAGGGCTTCAAGGAACCCGTCTCATAACTTATTGACTTATTTATTTTTGAATTATGAGTCATAACAATAATTATGTGACACATTGTTATTACTTCATAGATTCAAAATATCTTCATTAATTAATGTAGATTTAAATTATCATTTAAGGATCAAGATATGAGAGCTATCCTAGAACGACCATCCTAATGAAGATGTCCTTGAGCTGCTGCTGCTGGAGAACCTCTTCAAAGGGATTCCTCTTTTCCTTGGACCAAGGACCAACTTCAAGATCCAAGACGACTCAAAGAGGGGCGAATGGAAAAGGAGCTTCTCAAAGCATTCTCCTTGAATAAGTTTGAGTCTTACGAATTCAAAGGGACTTCTATTTAACCCGAGTCAAGACCCTCTTTGGCCTCCTAAGGAAAGGTCCCAAGGTCGACTTCGTGAAAGTAGCATTTGTTATGGGCCTACATTCACATGCAAGTGCTCAAATTCAGGCGGCACCAAAAGCGTTTGGCATAGCCAGAGGGCTTCATACGAATCTTCGTCCAAAGCTAAAAAAAGAAGGGCTTTGAGTGGAGAAAAACCCTCAATGAATTCTGATTGTTCAAAAGGTTTGGATAACAGGTCCTTGGGAAATAATAATTGAATGGTTTTAACTGTGGCAATAGCAAAGGGGTGTTGTCAGCAAGTGAACCACGGAAGGCAATCCTTTGATGAATAAAACAAAACGATCCAGTTAAAGGCTTATGCAACGTGCGGCGAGAAAGTGAATCTCGTTTGTGGTGTGAAGCAGCTCGACTGCATACGAAGCTGTCTTGGTGGGGTTGAGACAGATGAGGATGGAGCTCGCATTAATATTGCATTCTTATGTTTTGTTCTTAAATCAATGGATTTGCTGAGTATTTATCTTAAAACTTGATTAAGTCTTAAAGTCTTTGGACATCCGAAATCCGTAAGCCATTTTCAAAACTCGTTTTTGTGCATGAGGATCTGCTGTCAAGTATTCTTCAAATGTTGGTCTTCCCGGATAAAGCATCTGTAAATATGAGTTAAAACTTTATTTTCATCATAAATAAGTTTGCTAACTTCAATTTAAATATAGTTTCATGGATTATATTAAACTTCAAGAAATATTTGCTTATTCAATATATTATCCATTCTCGATATATGATGATACAGGCCATGAGATATACTTAAATTAGATGGATATTCTCATTATTATGAGTCGTTACTCAGGCACATCAAGGTAAGAGAAAGTGTTATTAAATAAGTATTAGTGTTTTTCATATATCTATTGCATCATTGAATTAGATTTCTAATTATATCAATTACTATGGATCTCAAGCATCTCCAGGCCTCTCTGAACGAGTATCAATGCTTCATGGTTAAAAGATGAAAAACAATTAGCCTTTATATCAACGGGGGTTATAAAATGAAGCTGCTGTTACTTCCTTATATCAATTTGTGTTAAAATGGATTCCAAGTATCTCTGGGTCACTTGAATATAATCAAGTGTCTCTGTTGGAAGAGCACTCTCCTCGATATAACTTACAATCCAACCATTCCTTTTCTGTGAGTATTGTATTCATGTTTCTATACCTTTGGGATTTTAATTCGCATTTTGTTATTTTAGATATTATTTTGTTGTAAAAAGCCTGAATCATCGTTGAAGAAATTATTGAGATCTACATAAGGAGGCACCTACTCATTGTAATTTCATGTTATTATGACTGTTAAGCATCTCCAGGTCTAAGCTTGTATATGAAGATAATCAAGCACCTCTATTTGAAGATAATTCCCCTCGTTGTAATTTACAATCCAATTTCTGTTTCTGTGTCAGTCAATGTTTTCTTTTATATTATAGATAACTTTTCATTATTTAATAGTGTATTTCGTCATTGTTAGAAGGCTGAATCATCAATGGAGAATAAATTTAGCATTACCTTCGGGTCATGGATGGAGGTTCCTCTCTTGTGAAACAATATGTTTATGGAGCTTGAACATTTCTATTTCCATTTGTTCTCGTAGAGTAAATCATTGAGATAACTTTTGCTGTAATGGAGTCGGCTTTAGAGTGTCTTCAAGATAGAGGTTTAAGTGCTACCATCATTATATTTTTCACTTTCGGTCTTAGGGGATTGGCTGCGTCACATTTGCAAAAGAAGTGGAAGGACATCTCCTCAAAAGCTCTACAAAAGAGCATTTTCTATCTGTTAATATTAGATTTATTAGTAAAAAGACTGACTGCTGAATTTTCATTCTATTTTTTACCATCCTCTGATCAAGTGCTCTATAAAATGGAGCAAAAGGAAGAAGCAATGCATTTTTTTCCAGTCTCTTCGTTATTAGTTTTGAAGCTTATAAGAATGTTTGTGAATAAAGTTCCGTTTCCAGCTTATAGATTTACTCATTTGAAGAAATTCATTTAGGGAGTATGAGATTACTAAGCAATGTGGACTTACATGAAGAGACTATGTTCTCCAATATAAGGATTCACCATTAATGTTCGAAAAGAGTTCCGATGGGCCCATTGCGATTCTCATTTCAAACAAGTATCTTGTAACTTTATAGAAATTGTATTTTAGGGTTTTTGCCCAAAAGTCTTCGCTTAACCTAAGACGTTTTAGCCATGACAAGTTTAATGATTTCCACAGGACCTCCGTGTTTGTCAATTAGATACCCCAGTTTTTGACGGATGCGTGGAGTTGCACTTCTGAAATGTAAGGTTTTTGTGTATTTCATCTTAATACTAGCCTCAACAGATCAATTTAACCTGGTATTGAAGGTGAGAATGGGATGAATCTAAATAAGTGAATAGTTTTAGGAGGTATATTTGTACTCCAAACTCCAATCTTATCAAGTAGATGAGACGACTATGGATTTGGTGACATTCAATGAGAGGCCAGATCGATCTTCGAACGGCTTTAGGCTTGCTAAGATCTGATTATTTGCCCAATGAGGAATTTCCCGTCATGAATACCTCTCTTGATGTAATGTTTTGATTCAGGACCTGGAATATGAATGCTAGCCTCATCGTGGAAACGAACATATCTATCAATTGTTTCGGAATTCTGTTTCGAAGTAGTTGCTCAATTATGAATTCATGAGACAAGGAATCTAAAACTCTTTTAAAGACAATCAGCAAGGTGACAGACTCATAATTCAAACTCATTGTATTTGATATTGTATTTTGAAAACATCACTATGATTTTCTATGGCATCCAGTCTAACATGACTCTTTCGTATTTTCTTCTAGCTATGGAAAAGTGTATATTGTATATAGTTTATATTAATTTACAATATGAAGTGTTTTTTTCATCATTTTCTCTATTCATATAAATGTATCCCAGTACCTATTGTATACTTGATCTTTTTTAAATGCAAACAAAAAACTACAACAACGATAACATACCCTAATGTAGATATATGCAGTCATATAGTTCACTTCGAACCAAGAGCGAGCCGGAAGTCACATTTTAATACAACATAAGTGCAACTTCAGTCCAAGTTACAACTGAGTTTAAGGCATTCATAATATTAGGACATATTTAAATTGGATTCTAAGATCCCTTCATTCTGAATATTCAAAAAAAATAAAAAACCATAATAACCAAATGCTTTTAATTTTAGATTTTTCATCATTTATATGATAATATGAACGCTAGATTTGCAAATCCTTCAAATTAAGTGGCGAATAGATTCAGGTAATTCTTTTGAATGTGCAAAGCATTTTTTGAATGTTGAAATTAATAAAAAACCATGCATATTGGCACTTTTCATTTGTATGATAATATGAACCCTAGATGTTGCTAGGTGTCATACCAATTTGGAATTTGCAAATCCTTCAAATTGAAGTGGCGAATAGATTCAGGTAATTTTTTTGAATGTGCTAAACATTTTTTGAATGTTGAAATTAATAAAAAACCATGCATATTGGCACTTTTCATTTGTATGATAATATGAACCCTAGATGTTGCTAGGTGTCATACCAATTTGAAATTTGCAAATCCTTCAAATTGAAGTGGCGAATAGATTCAGGTAATTTTTTTGAATGTGCTAAGCATTTTTTGAATGTTGAAATTAATAAAAAACCATGCATATTGGCACTTTTCATTTGTATGATAATATGAACCCTAGATGTTGCTAGGTGTCATACCAATTTGAAATTTGCAAATCCTTCAAATTGAAGTGGCGAATAGATTCAGGTAATTTTTTTGAATGTGCTAAGCATTTTTTGAATGTTGAAATTAATAAAAAACCATGCATATTGGCACTTTTCATTTGTATGATAATATGAACCCTTGATGTTGCTAGGTGTCATACCAATTTGAAATTTGCAAATCCTTCAAATTGAAGTGGCGAATAGATTCAGGTAATTTTTTTGAATGTGCTAAGCATTTTTTGAATGTTGAAATTAATAAAAAACCATGCATATTGGCACTTTTCATTTGTATGATAATATGAACCCTAGATGTTGCTAGGTGTCATACCAATTTGAAATTTGCAAATCCTTCAAATTGAAGTGGTGAATAGATTCAGGTAATTCTTTTGAATGTGCAAAGCATTTTTTGAATGTTGAAATTAATAAAAAACCATGCATATTGACACTTTTCATTTGTATGATAATATGAACCCTAGATGTTGCTAGGTGTCATACCAATTTGAAATTTGCAAATCCTTCAAATTGAAGTGGCGAATAGATTCAGGTAATTCTTTTGAATGTGCTAAACATTTTTTGAATGTTGAAATTAATAAAAAACCATGCATATTGGCACTTTTCATTTGTATGATAATATGAACCCTAGATGTTGCTAGATGTCATACCAATTTGAAATTTGCAAATCCTTCAAATTGAAGTGGCGAATAGATTCAGGTAATTTTTTTGAATGTGCTAAGCATTTTTTGAATGTTGAAATTATTAAAAAAACCATGCATATTGGCACTTTTCATTTTCATCATTTGTTTGATAATATGAACCCTAGATGGTGCTAGGTGTCATGCCAATTTAAAATTTGCAAATCCTTCAACATGAAGTGGCGAATAGATTCAGGTAATTTTTTTGAATGTGCTAAGCATTTTTTGAATGTTGAAATTATTAAAAAAACCATGCATATTGGCACTTTTCATTTTCATCATTTGTTTGATAATATGAACCCTAGATGGTGCTTGGTGTCATGCCAATTTAAAATTTGCAAATCCTTCAACTTGAAGTGGCGAATAGATTCAGGTAATTTTTTTGAATGTGCTAAGCATTTTTTGAATGTTGAAATTATTAAAAAAACCATGCATATTGGCACTTTTCATTTTCATCATTTGTTTGATAATATGAACCCTAGATGGTGCTTGGTGTCATGCCAATTTAAAATTTGCAAATCCTTCAACTTGAAGTGGCGAATAGATTCAGGTAATTTTTTTGAATGTGCTAAGCATTTTTTGAATGTTGAAATTATTAAAAAAACCATGCATATTGGCACTTTTCATTTTCATCATTTGTTTGATAATATGAACCCTAGATGGTGCTAGGTTATATGTGGAGACAAAATTTGTCAAATCTCTTTATTTGATAGCAGGAATGGTTTTAGATAATTGATTTGAATGTACTGAGCAGACTTGGAATGGTGAAAAATCACAAAACCATATTTTAGAAGACTTCACTTTTCAGTTTTTACCCCTTCTAGTGTGAAGCATTAATTTAAAAATTCAATGTAGAAAATATATAAAAATTTACTCTATATTGTCTTTGTTTCTGATATAATTGAACGCTATATCCATATTATTATTTATGAATAATTTTTATAGTGACACTGAATCATTTGAGGTGAAATTGTTACAAATATTGTAGGTACCGTATGGACCATAAAATATGTCGTGCTTGCTATTATTGAATGTAATTTATGAGGAAGTATTTTATCAATTCTGTATTGTTTTTATTAACGTTGATTATTCGTCATGGTTGTAGCTGACTCCTGCTTTACCATCAAACAGAAGAGAACAATTACTTTTATTTGATAAATATAGTAACTATCAGTACTGTGTATGTATTATTGAATTGATATATTTAATACTATACAGCCTGCCCTTTTGACAAAAATGGATTTGATGATCACGTTTGATAATTCATTTTATAATAATTCTAGTATAAAAATATTGGGCTCAAAATACAGTTCGCAATACTAAGAATTATTTTTTGATAGCATTGCATTTACTTTTTTAACCTAAGTTCTTGTATTCCTTTCGAATACCCCCCTTTAAAAATGGGCAGTATGTAGATTCAAGAAGTGCAATCAAATCAACTCCTTGAGCCCTTTTTCTCCGGCGAATTAGCTAAATTTGACTCTAAAATTACTGCAGTAAGCATAATCCCATTAAATAAACAACTATTTTTTGTTCCTTACTTGATTGAAACAATAAAATAGAATGTGATTAAGACTTTTAATGAATTTGATACGAAATATATATATATATAAACTCAAATTAGAACAAATAATTTCAACATAAAGTAAGATTAAGCCCCAAATGTAAATGTTGTGACGGATGTGGATAATTTAATTAGTGAAGGAAAAATCATATATATGTATGTATATATTGAAAACGTTTAATGGCAATTACAAAATTAATAAATGATTCACAATTTAATAAATTCATTCAGAAAGAATAAAATCCTTGATCGTTGATAAAGGAGATGAAAAGCTATAAAATTATAACGAGCATCCAAGGTTAGTGAAATGACGTCTAAATGAATTTAGGACAGAAACCTTGGGAAAGTTAAAAATTATACAACACCTTCAAAGTCCTAATCACGAGATACATATTAAAGATTTATTCAAGGGACGTAATAATTGAAGACAATTCTGATACTTTAAATTTCATCACTAATAAAACCAAGACACTTGTTTCCTTCAATGTCCAACTCAACATTGAGTTAGTCAGTCCATTTCATGTTTTATATTGAAAAATCCGATCCTTCAGTCTACGGCATTTGAATGTAAAGAATATTTCCACCTTCCCTCATGTCGTGTTATTCAACTTGCTCTTCAAATACGATTCGATGACCATACGATGGAACTCGGATTCCAACAAAATTGGAGATCGACAATGACCTTGTGAAATTATCTGAGTAGTGGAGGAATCCGGGGAGAATCCTACAGTTAATATAGTTAATATTTATTATAAAATCACAGCTTTAATTTCTAACGTTTAATACTTATTATTGTTTGAGTTGGCACTAAGAGCATTTACCAACTCTTTGTAGGACCATAGATTAGGAGAAGTCCTTCGAGGCAATGACAACTCTGATGGACGGAGGTTTTGTCATAGTAGGAAATTGATATTCGAAATTGAAATCTATTTGATATCTTATTTATTTTAGAAATTTTAGATTCTGACATTGTATAATTTGTATATATTGAGTAAGTCTGAAATGAAAGAGTTAAAAAATCTATGGGTTTTGACAATATAACAAACATAAATAATTAGTAGTGGATCAATCCAGAGTACCTTTAAATTAAAATTTTGTGAATCATATATTAATAAAAGATTATAAAATCACTAAATTGCCTACTTTTTAAAATTAAATTGAGGATCCTAGCCTTGTTTATTGCTCTCATGAAGTATTTTAAAATCCTACTTTACGAAGAGACAGTTCCATTTTGAATAAATTACAAATCAAAATATTGAATTGAGGTACTCATAACTATTTTTGACTGAATAATCAATAATTCATTTTCTGAATACAACTTTTATTCAAAAGGTATTCAAAGCAAAGCAGCATTTCAAAGTGAATTCGTATTTTAAAATAGTGGAAAAATATATGAATTGAATTTGCACCTTAGGAGACTTTTATTCTAATGTGAGAAAGTTCAAGAATGAATGAATGAATGAATGAATGAGTGAATGACAATGCTAAAAACAGTAGGAAGCTGATATTATGAAGTATTACTCCAGGATCAATAATGATCCAAACCCCATCCAGGAGACATTTTAACTTTTCTACTAAGAAAAGTTAAATTTGATTTTAGAGACAATGGATTTGGATGGTTATGAGATTCGAATCGTCTGCACATCAGGTGATTCATGATTTTCGACGTCAAGGGATTGAATCTACTGACTCTTGCTGCTCTTTGTGCCTCTTCTGTGCAATGAACTCTTTGTTAGTGTCACAATCCTTGGATCGAAGCTCTTGATTGGAAGCTCATTCATCAGCCATCACCTTCATCCCATCCCATCCGATTCCCATTCTCCGCAGTCAGGAAGAGCGAAGCAATGAGACGTCCTTGGGTCCAAGCCAGAGCTGCGCCATTTCAAGTCACGTCAGAAGTGAAAATAGTGAAAATAAACATTGTCTATTCAACAGCTGACTTAAGGCACCTTGGAGCAGTCGAACAGGGTCAACAGTTTCTCATCCCTTATTCAAGTTAGTTAGCTCAGCCAGGCCAGCCAAGAAGAGAGACTCTCTAGTGCAGGCAGAGAGTAAACATTCTAGAGAGGATCTCATGACGTCATAGCAAAGCATTCCTTCCTCTCAGCTGAGCGCTTCAAGGGACATTTCCAGGATGGATCCAAGTTGAAGTTTTCTTCAACCTCTTCTCCACTCTATCCTCCAATTTCATAGTCCAATTCAAGAGCCTCCAGTCCAAAGTATTCCTCCCACTCTCAACCCCATCCATTTTCCTTTCTCATCAGTTTCATCCAAGGCAAATGACGTATTCGGAAGTGTCATTCGTGATGGGAGAGTGAATCAATCTGCGAATCCCTCCATATCATAGGAATCCTTCAACCCACTCATGTGACTCATTAAACCCACTTCTTCCTTGGAGAAGAATTTCAAAACTAAACTGCATTTAAGAGAATGAATCTTTTACGAATTCAGTGCTTCAAGCAAGTTTTGCACTCTTTAGAAGAGTTTTTGGAAAACAAGGCTCAAGGAAAGTAGGCTTCTCAGAATTCATTCGAGGCGAGTCCCGACTCTCAAAGAATAGGACTCGAGTCCCTTCATTATTTAAGGCTAATGCTAATGCTCTTCCTGTTTTTGCAAAGCTCTGGAATGCGAAGAGAAAATTCAAGTTTTTGAACTCCTGAGCCATGAAGAGAGAAAGACACGGACTTAGAGCAGGATTCTTATCAAGTTTGAATCTTCTAAATCGGAAGGGAGCAAGTGTTATGAAGGATCAAGTCAATGATCTACAGATATCAGCCTATGATATCGGACTTACACTCATTTCCCTTCAGACTCGTCTTGTCATTTGGAGCACAAAATTTCATGACCTCTGATACTGAAGAATAAAATTCCATTTGGTAGATTTCATCAATTATACGAATGGCTCTCAATTTTTCTATGGCATACCTGACCCATCATTGTAAATGAATGTTTTTATTTAATGTTAGTAAGTGTAATTTTGATGATGGATAGTGAATCTGTTTTACAATAAAGGAAACATCTTATCTATTAAGGCCTCTATTTCTTTCTTATCTATTTTCAAAACTAATCTTGGTCGAATTATATAGTGATTCACGCTCTGTAATACTCGATTCCAGACTCAAAGCATGTGGATTTCAAATCATTTTAAAAGACTCCAATGAAGAAAACACTTTTAATTTTATTTTATTAATTTATTGGTGTGATAGCTTGAATTAAAGCATATCTATGTATATTTTACTTAAAAGTAATTAATTATTTTTTTGTTTTCCATAAAATCTACCAATATTCAAGGAAAGGTCATTATTGAACATAATATTTCAAATGTTGTGAATCAGTGGGACCAATCTGCTTGTTATATTTCATATATACAGCCATCATTGCATGACCACTTCTGCATTTCAAACGTGGAAGGATTTGTCGTTTCAGTCAATATTTCATCATCTAAAAAAATAAAAATCCAATTTATGATCTATCCGTTTTATTTTTATTAATGAAGAAGAGTGCATTTTTACATTTTCCAGTCCTAAAAATTGCCAAAAATAGGAAATCACACATTTGTCTTGGAGTTCGATGACCATACATTATTTGAAATTACTCCCTCCTTTATTTTGATATTTTTAAATTTTTTATAGTATGGTCTGATAAAAACAATTATTTCCTTGACAAAAAAGGATATTCCTATATTTTCTATGGGTAAAACATGTAGATAAAAAATAAAAAAGTTCTCAGGAAATTAATTTTCAAGAAGTTTCATAATTTACCTTAAATATGAAATTATAGTTCCAAAAAAATAGTTTCTGTATTACAAATTAAAATATTATAAGACCTAGTTCCTCAGTAAATCATATAGTATCATTTCCTTTAAAATGTAGAGGATTAATCAATATTAGTTATAGACACCAAGCATTACACCCCTCCTCCCTTCATAACAGTGATGCACTTTCTTCCCCATAAAATCATGCAAATGATGTTAAAATGGCTGTTAATTCAATAGTATCATAAGTCCAGACCGGGACTTACAAAGTCTTTCAACAAAAAGATTCCCTTCGTTATAATATTGAGTTTACATTCTGATCAATTCATCAAATCGTTGAAAAGGGTCAATTCTTTTCCTAAAGGAACAAAGTGCTTGGTTTCCTTTTTCAATCCGCGTGAATCCTCAGTAGATCAATCTTTGATGACAAATGTTATGAGATCTCCGTTTATACTTTTCGTAAATGAGTTGAGGGATGTGTAAAATTTAGTAGGAAGCCTCAACTACACTCTGTGGACTTTATGACGCAAAATCTCTAGAAAAACATGAACAGTAATGTGTTTTTGTTTTGTGGTTTATGACGAATGTGATAAGATGTACTACTTTAAGTAACATTGAATTCTATTATAGTATTAATAAAAATATGGTGTTTTGTTTTGTTTTTTCAGATTCCTAAAGTATATTATACTAAAAATTCTGATCCCAGGAAGATAATCATGTTTAAAATTATTAAGGACCTTCCAAACTCGTTCTTTTTAAGGCTCATTATAATTCTGAATGCATTTTTAAAAACATAGAATCTTCATTGGCGATCCTCCAGGAGTCTACAAAGACAACGATCTTCCTATCCCTGACAAATAATCCCATCAGCCACTTTTTATCGGCAAATAGTAGGACTTGTGTCTTCTAAAATCAAAAAAGAGAGTAATATGTATGTTAATTGATTTCTATGGAGCAAATACTAACCCCAGTTGTGTGAGTAAAGATCATCATCAGTTGTTGTCTAAGACATAAGTAAAGTTATAATACAAACTTTAGATAATATGAATAATTGCATACTTCAAATTGATTGGGAGCTGGACTTCCCTTATTAAAATCCTACCAAAATAGAAAAATGATTAATTAACAATTGTTAGTCATATATTTTAATCACTTATACCATTCCCATTCAGACCTCACAGATCCACGTTATGTGATTCCAAATAACTTTTGTTATTGACCTATAAAAATGAGAAAAATTTTAAATTTATATTATATTTCATAAATTAGTTTTACTTAATACATCAGATATCATTCCCTTGGTTTCAATAGAAGCTTGGTAATTTTGATCACCCTGACTGTGTTGCTGGAACGACTCATGGCCCAAGGTAGCCAACCTTGAGCCCAAGTAGCAAAGGCTTTTCTTACTACACCCGCAGTAAGTGTATCGAGCCCTTTGTCATGGGAATCGGCGATTCTCACAAGGACCTTTGGATCCTTTAGGATCTCCATCAATTGTAGAATTAAATAATTTAAGGTATTCTTCTACAATGCCAAGTATTTCCTCCTGGGATCAATTTTTATAGATCTTCGGTGTTTATTACTCACAGTACTAAATACGTAAACCGAGTGAAACAGAAAGTTATTTTGCAGATGTGTGACGTAAATGTAAAGATTTATATTAAAAAAACTATTACGCCATGATATATATATATATGAAGTGTCAATTGAAAAACAAATACATTGTTCATCATTTGGGCGTAATATGACGTCATATAAACACTTTTTTAGCCTTCAACTCTAAGTAGGATTAAAAGTAAAGTTTAAGAAAGATTTCATTGAACCAAAAGTTGTAGATATTACTTTGATAAAATATAATTTTTTTCAATTTTTCAAATCGGTTCATTAGTTTTGGATTTATTGCTACTTTTGCTAAAATTTCAAAATTGGTTAACCTCGAATTTTAGAGTTAAATTTTTTTTATTAATTCAAACATGATAGAACAATAATTGTCGATATTGCAGATATCCTTTTAACTTTAAAATTGATAGGTTGTTTCTTAAGTAATAGAGGTTTTCATATTTTACAACCAGTGGTTGTTAATTTATTAATTAGAATAGTAAGAAAGAAAGAAAAAACCATAGATATTTGAGTCAAAAGGTATCGAACCAAAAGTTTCGGCACTCTTCTAGTTAATGGGTTCCATGATTTTGAATAAAGCATAGAGCACTTGGGAAAATAAGATAGAAAGAGAAACATCCTTCGAGGGATGAAGGGAAAATATGTCCAGGGCTACACATCCATGCTTCTGGCTCCGGCTCGGGAAGGGTTAGAATATAACCATTTTGTCTATTATAAGTAATTGATTAGTTGAACGTAACACAAGTGTATTGCATTATCAATTGAAGGTCTAAAAAGATTTCTTTGGCGTGGAAAATGCACTTGATATTTATACAGTTTGGATTGAGCACTAGCTTGCTTATTCTTTTTAGATCTTTCTCATCAAGTGATATATCACATGATGTCATGCCTTAATAACTTAACACTCAACCAGCCCCTTCACATCATAAATTATACATATCTATAATAATAAATCTACATCGTAATACGATCACATAATAGACAATAACAAAATAGATAACAAACAGGAGAATCAGTACAAAGTTCATAAGAATTAATATATTAATTAGTAAATCCGATGATATTACATTATACAACCCCATAGACTATTATTTTTTTTATCCAAGTATTGAATTTTACCTCTTTACGTAATATGTATCCTTGTGGCCATTTGTATCCTTATTTAATGTGTAAGCATCATTCAAAGTCCAAGTACTTCTTTTGATTAAGTAGATGATATTTTTGTATTTTTTGTATTTTATATCCTAACAAAATGTAGAAACATTCATTTGATTTTATATAAGAATATTTTCATAATATAAATCAAGAAGACAAATAGAATAAGGTTACATATAACAATAATTAATGATATGTTAATGTAGCAAGTTATTAAAATGATAGTTTTTATGCTAAAAAGAGGTTTTGTGAGTACAAAAGGATGAAAAAATCCGACATTTACATCGTACTTTTTATTAATAGAGCTAGGTTCAATACATTAATTAATTAATTATTATTATCATTGGGGGGCATTTACGTTTTCTTCCTGATTTTGTAAATTTTTTCTGGTTGTTTTTTTCTTGTAAGAATTAAATTTCCTAGGGCTTTTCTAGGAAACTTCAAAAAAAAAAAAAAAATCAAAACTATAATTGAATTTATATCAGAAATTACGAATCTACTTTAAATATAACTTCAAAATTAATTTCCTAACAAATTCTTTATTTTTATTGATATATTTTACCCATAAAAAATATCAATTCCTAGTTAAAATAAGTCTATGTGTCCTGGTTTATTTAGCAATGAATTATTTGTAAAAACCATCTCATAAAAAACTTAAACTGGACATTCATAAAGAGATTGGGGTAATGTTTGTACTTCAAATAAATTCTGGTCATAGAATTTCAAGACAAATTGCATGATTTCCTGGACATTTGCACATTTTTGAGCATTTTTTTTAACTTCATACAGGATTGGAAAATGTAAAAATGTACAATTCTTCATTGATAAAAATAAAGCGGAATAGATCATATTGGAAATACGATGTAATAACGGATCTTTTTATATTTTTGTTCTCACAAAACCTCTTTTTAACTCAAAAACTATACTAATATATTTATATTACCTATATTTAAATCACTTTGTAGGACACAAAACCAATCGCTTTTTAGTCAACATGAAATAAAAAAATGATATTGTAATGTAAAGTAAAAAATGACAACGTTATATTTAAACTATTAATGTTAAATATTTTTTAAATTAGTATGCAATACAAAGTTAATCATTATTGTCTTATATCTAAAACGTAAGAATATTTCTCATTAAGACTAGTCGACTTTAAAACATATATAAAATTTATTTATTTGTTGATGTAGTGAGTGATGAATTACAATTTACAATCACGATTGCCGTGTGGCAATGTATTCATAATATTCTAAAGCTATAGAAAAAAAAAAGAAGAAGAAGACTTTTTTCGATATCATTATGTTTTTGCTCATTTTCCCATGTTTTGAAAATGGAAAGTAAGAATCACTGAAGAAAAAATTTGTTTCAAGTTGATTATAGAGGGTTTCGATAATATTTTCTGAAAAACGGTGTTTTCTCTCTTGAAGCACATTGTGAGGAAATAAAGTTTGACTCAATTAGTTCCTTCCTTTCAATGTTTTATTTGCCAGTATATTAAATGGAATAATAAAGGATGACTCTCATTCTACTACAATAATTCATCAATTTTTGCTTTAATTGTATTATCTTTGAGCCAAGTTTTTCTGTTTCTAGCTTGCCCTAGCATTTCTCTTCCTCCTACGCCTATTTTTTTTTTTAAAATGGGATCTTTCAATATTGAATAAAATACGATTCTAATTATATCTTATTAATCAATTTTATCATCAACGGGTATTTTTATTTTATTTTGTATTCATCAATCATCAGCGTATTTTCCTTCACAACTTACCTACTTTTTAAGAAAAGGAGTTAACGTGCAATTTCGATTCTTGAAGACATAATTTTCATCTTTTTTTACCTCTCTGGTGCGTCTTAGCCTGCACTGTGGTAGCTTGTGCTATTCTCGCCTGAGCCACATTCTTCCACTTCAGGGATTAACCGGCTCACACCTCCCCACCTCCTTACTTCATCGTCCATCGAAGACGTATATAGATGCACCTTTTCTCTTTCTAATTTCTGGTACGTCTTAGCCTGCACCGTGGTAGCTTGTGCTATTCTCGCCTGAGCCACATTCTTCCACTTCAGGGATTAACCGGCCTACACCTCAAGACCTCCTTCCTTCTTCCAAGACGCATATAGACGCACCTTTTCTTTTTCTAATTTGATTAACCGGCTCACACCTCCCCACCTCCTTACTTCATCGTCCATCGAAGACGTATTCATATAGACACACTTTTTCTCTTTCTAATTTCTTGTAGTATATTCATCGATATTTTGTGAAGAAAATCATTCTTTAAAGACGAGTCATGTTCATTTATCTCTGTACATCTTACAAATTTCCGTAATGGGAAATAAATCTTATTTCTCCCAAATGCTCAATCTGTCTAAATTAAATTGCATGACATTTGTTTAAAGCTTGTTATCTCGACCCGAAATTTAAATTATATCAATAGCGAAATGATTTATTTTCATTTGAATACTTTAGAAAAAAGAATTAGTCGTTTAAACTCCCTTATTAATTGATAAATTATCATTTATCAATAATCTTGGTTCTGCCCTCTTCCTTCTAATTTCTGGCCTAGTCAATACATACAATAAACAATATAAACAATTTATAACTTCTTCCAATTTTGTCCTCGCTAAGATTTTTCTTTCTTTCTTCTTGTGCTATTTTATATGCTTAATTTTTTCCCTTCTTATTATTATTACTTTTTTAGATGAAAAATACAAACAAAATACAAGCAACGCCATATTATTGTACATTAAGAAATTCAAAGAACAAAGGGAACTCCGAAAAACCCAATAATTAATTAATGAAGGAGAATAAATATGTAATATTCTATGTAGAAATATATTTCATGACAGATAATGAGGTAGGGGGTGGGAAGACGACTTTAGGAGCCGGTTCCTATTTTGAGGTATTAACAAACAAGCCCTGCGAACAGTAGCTTCCATCCTCCCCCATCCAGCTCCGCTAGGACGGCGAAGCTACGGTCCCTCTACTTTTTTTTTTCATTGTTTTGATGACGTCTTCTCCCCGCAGCACTTACACAAATAAAAGAAACACCAAGGAGAGTCAGGCGGTTTTGGCTGGTTAGGAAGCACCCAGAGGAAGGAAAAAAAGAGGAGTTGAAATTTCATAGGACATTTCCAAGATTATATTATATAATTTATATATACATACGTATATATATTTCATTGGAGACAATGGAGATAGTGATCCACAAAAACATTCATATGTACTTTTATTTAGGAAAATTTTATTATTCTGGAAACCTTCAAATGGGCAAAAATGCTATTTCATGGTGTTATTGTCTCGTATATTGTACTTAATATTTTATATTTAGAGATGCTCACGAGACAATTTTTTGTAAGTAGGTTACTTGTCAAGCCTTGAGTCTTTAGGCTCAAGTCAAGTTTTATATCCCTGATAGGACTACAAGTCAAGTTGCGAGTCTTTAACAAAAAGTTCAGATTGAGTAAAATCCAATTTAAATACTAGGAGTAGTAAAAATGAAATATCGCACTGTTGTAAGCACTGTTTTGATTGCCCAGGAGCAATATAAAGTATAAAGCCTTCAATTTCATGGAAAAAAAATAATGAATTTCTTTTCACTACATCTATTATTTTATTTCCGATAAGAATACAAGTAAAATATCAAATCGTTGTGGGTGATACCATTAGGCAACACCATTTTTGTGCCCAGGGTTTAATAGATAGTTTATATTTGCTTGCATATGGATACGGTGAAACAAATCTTAAAGAAAAATAAATAATTATCTTAATGACCATTGATGGAGGGGAAATTAATTAGTTGATTTTAAATAAGAATGTTTTCATAATATAAATCAAGAAGACAAATATAAGAACAAGGTTACATATAACAACTAAATATATGTTAATGTTGGAAGTTATTCAAATGGCATTTATAAAGTTCTTCATTTTTTAAATAAGTTATAGTTTCGCCAAAAATTTAAAATGAGGGTTTTTCATTAAAAAGAGGTTTGATGAGTACATAAACAGTAAAAGATCCAATAACTACATTCTACTTTTTATTAATAGAGCCAAGTTCAATACATTAATTAATTAATTATCATTATCATTGGGAGCATTTACGTTTTCTTCCTAATTTTGAAAATTATTCCTATTTTTTTTCCTGTAAGAATTAAATTTCCAGGGCTCTTCCAGGACTTTTCATGAAAAAAAATTCAAAACTATAATTGAACTTTTATTGTAAATTACGAATCTTCTTTAAATATAACTTCAAAATTAATTTCCTGACAAATTCTTTATTTTTATTAATATATTTTAATCATAAGAAATATTATTTTTAGCAAACCATTCCATAAAAAAATTAGAAACGACAATTAGAAAAGAATATATAATCGTAATATATAATGTTTGCCTTTCAAATAAATTATGGTAATAGAATTTCAAGACCAAATGTGTGATTTCCTGGACATTTGTCCATTTTTGACCATTTTTTTGACTTTATACAGGGTTGAAAAAACCCATTGAATCAATAATTAAGACATTTATTTATGTTTACTTGACCAAATTCATCTCTTCCTTTCAATGTTTTATTTGCCTGTATGGAAGGAAATCAATTAGTTGCTGAAAGTGTCCCTCAATTCAAAAATGTCAAATTCCCTTCGAATATTACAAGAGTACAATAATTCTATTACATTAATTCATTATTTTTAATTTGATTGAAATTTGAACTACTCGTTCGACCTTTGATGTTACATTTCCTACGTTTCAGAATAATTGAAAATAATATATGACCATAATTCTATTTTATAAATAAATCAATTTTGTCATCAACGGGTATTTTGACTTTATTTTATATTCATCAATCATCTCATCAACGTATTTTCCTTTACAACTTCTGACTCAGCTTCGTCCCCTACTTTTTAAGAAAAGGAGTTAACGTGCGTCTTAGCCTGCACCGTGGTAGCTTGTGCTATTCTCGCCTGAGCCACATTCTTCCACTTCAGGGATTAACCGGCTCACACCTCCCCACCTCCTTACTTCATCGTCCATCCAAGACGTATATAGACACACTTTTTCTCTTTCTAATTTCTTGTATTATATTCAACGATATTCTGTGAAGAGAATTAATTATTTACCAATGACGATTAATTATCATTTATCTCTACAGCATAAAAATTTACTTCATGGAAAATAGATTTTATTCCTCTTAAACGCTCAATCTATGTAAATAAATTTACATGCATCGTTTCTATGTCCTATGTATTCAGAATTGTCAGAATTGTAACTCCGAATGAAAATTATTGAAATTATTGCTGAAGACATTGTTGCCCAATTAAAACAGAGAGCAAAGGCAGAGCTAAATGACATATATAATTTTAAATATATCTACTCCTGGACCTTCAGAGTGTAACAAGTCGAGCTTTTTTGTTCACTCGCAATCTCGACTGACAAAAGGGGAAAAGAAAAATTTAGAAAAACATATGGTAGCTACCCTTCTGTATTTTTCTTGTTGCCAACTTTGTTAATATATACTTGTAGTATATTCAAATTCAAAAAAAGGGCGCGCAATCCTTGATTCAATATATTTTTTTATGCATCAAAATCAGAAATAATATTAATACCCATTTTGAGTTCATATTACGTAGGATCAGCTGCTTTAAATCAAAAGAGTCAAATGATGAAAATAATCAACTGAAGCTGGGAGAATAAAGTATAGTGTTTTTGTTTATCCCAAAAAGCTCGTCGTGTAAACTGTCAATTTGAAGATAAATACTTGGGCGTAAGATGACGTCATACAAACACTCTTTCACCCATCCCTTCAACTCAGAATAATATTGAAAACAAGGTTTTAGAGAGATGCCATTGAACCAAAAGTTGTAGATATTACTTTAATAGAATAAGATTTTTTTCAATTTTTAAAATCGGTTCATAAGTTTTGAATTTATGGCAACTTTTGCTAAATTTTCAAAATTTGTCCAACTCTAATATTAGAGTTCCAAAAAGATTATGAAATCAAAAGTCACAGAGCAATAATTGTTGAGTTCAGATCTGCCTTTAATTTAAAAATCAATTCGTTAATAATTGCGATGGTGTTTTTTTCATGCTTTACAACCAGTGGTTGTTAATTTATTAATAAGAACAGTAAGAAAGGAAAAAAATTATTAGATATTTAAGTCAAAAGTAATGGCAACAAAAGTTTCCCTAATATAGACAATCCTAATGAGCAAGACTAATAATTAATTATAAGCTTAATTATACATGTAAATCGTTCTTTGATGAAACTTTGTACCTATCAATCAAGTTCATTTCAACTTGTACTCCTACTCCTATTTCTGGGAGATCATAATTTCATGAATCCTCCAATTCTTCGTCTGAAGATAATTCAGTAGGAGCTTTTTTTGTAATGTATATAATGTGACCTTTCATTGCTTTTGATGATGCCCAGATGATGTGAATATATACATATAACAATAATTAATTAATTTGGATTCGTTCTTAGTTCGAACAGGGCTTCTAGAAACCCGTCTCATAATTTATTGACTTATTTATTTACTTTTTTACTTATGAGTCATAACAATAATTATGTGTGTGGTACACATTTGCTGGTTCTGAGACTAAATAATTAATATAATAAGTCTAAAATAGTTAATGGAGATATTTCTGGAGGATGGGAAACTGGAGCTACTTAAGGAAGAATAAAACAAAACGATACGATACAAGAAAGGCTCATGAATGCAACGTGTGACGAGAAAGTGAAGGTCGATTCCGTTCAGAAAGAGGAGAATGGAGCTCACGTCAATATTGGAGAACTTACTGGAGTAGTCAAGGAATGAGGAGCAAGTGGAGGGAGGAGTCATTTACTCAGCCAAAAGATCAAAAGATTAAAGTGATTTGCCTGTCTGAGATGTTGGTGAAAATAAAGGCAAATATTAAGTCATCGACTCCCACAAGTTATAACGTCGAGTGGAGTGTTGAACTGAGGCTACAGCAAGGGTTCAAAAGGATTGGAGTCACCCATGAAATCGCTTTATTTTGCCAAGAGTGTGGATCATGTCAGACTAGGGACCATGATCCAGTGTTAACAGAACTGAAGCATCCAAGTTCATTCGAATGTGTATATGGTTTAGTTGTAGGAATATTCTGTAGCTACATACATGGAATGGACGCTGTAATTATTTATGTCATTGTGGGGCTAACATAAATAAATGTAAAAATTAGAAAAGGAGATGGACAGGAAAGTTTAAGTGATGAACCCTCGTTACTGGAGGTTGATGTCTCCATGCAAGATCATCATATTCTGTCTCTCCATTACACTCTTCCATTCTTCAAAACGAATTTATCTTGATATCTATTCTTCAAATGTAGGTTTTTCTGGATAAATCATCCGTTCATGTGAGGTAAAATTTTCAATTCATTATAAATAAGTACTTTAACATGAGTTTAAATATAGTTTCAGGAATTATATTAACCTTGGCCCCTATGGATTGACGCATCATCTTTCGAATAGATTCAAATCCATTACTGTGAATTCAAGTATCTCCTTCCTACAGTTTATAGTCAAAATATTCCATCCAATTGTGTATCCATCTATGCTGCATTGCTAATGTCATTTTTACTCCTGATTCAACATTTTACAGTTTGTTTTGTTGTGGAATTTACCCATCATTTAAGAAGTCAATCGATGGGGTTCATATAAGAAAGTTGAAGCTACTTCCTTATATCAATTCATTTTACAACAGATTTAAAGCATCTTAATAACTTGAAATTTCACACTTCAATTTTGTAATATTGTGCATATCTTGTATATAGAAACATTTATTCCAAATTTGATTGCAATCTGAGGTGAAAGGTGTCAAAACTTAATTTATAATAGCTAGTTGCATTAAGAATTTAAGGAGATGTATAATAAACATCTGTAAAAGTCTCTTTGTTTCGAACATCAACTTTATATTACGATTTAAAGAAAAATCAATCATTTATGTTGACTTTTCTTTGAGATATATTGGACAATGATCCATTTTGAGGTGTGAAAGTAACTTTTTGGAAGAGTCTTCTTTTGTAATGTATGTATAAATTGACTTTTTCATTGTTTTTGACGTAACTTATGTAATTGGAATTATTATTTTTTGCTTTTAATTAATAGAATATATATGATTCGTTCTTAGTTCGAACAGGGCTTCAAGGAACCCGTCTCATAACTTATTGACTTATTTATTTTTGAATTATGAGTCATAACAATAATTATGTGACACATTGTTATTACTTCATAGATTCAAAATATCTTCATTAATTAATGTAGATTTAAATTATCATTTAAGGATCAAGATATGAGAGCTATCCTAGAACGACCATCCTAATGAAGATGTCCTTGAGCTGCTGCTGCTGGAGAACCTCTTCAAAGGGATTCCTCTTTTCCTTGGACCAAGGACCAACTTCAAGATCCAAGACGACTCAAAGAGGGGCGAATGGAAAAGGAGCTTCTCAAAGCATTCTCCTTGAATAAGTTTGAGTCTTACGAATTCAAAGGGACTTCTATTTAACCCGAGTCAAGACCCTCTTTGGCCTCCTAAGGAAAGGTCCCAAGGTCGACTTCGTGAAAGTAGCATTTGTTATGGGCCTACATTCACATGCAAGTGCTCAAATTCAGGCGGCACCAAAAGCGTTTGGCATAGCCAGAGGGCTTCATACGAATCTTCGTGTTAAGCTAAAAAAAGAAGGGCTTTGAGTGGAGAAAAACCCTCAATGAATTCTGATTGTTCAAAAGGTTTGGATAACAGGTCCTTGGGAAATAATAATTGAAGGGTTTTAACTGTGGCAATAGCAAAGGGGTGTTGTCAGCAAGTGAACCACGGAAGGCAATCCTTTGATGAATAAAACAAAACGATCCAGTTAAAGGCTTATGCAACGTGTGGCGAGAAAGTGAATCGCTTTTGTGGTGTGAAGCAGCTCGACTGCATACAAAGCTGTCTTGGTGGGGTTGAGACAGATGAGGATGGAGCTCGCATCAATATTGCATTCTTATGTTTTGTTCTTAAATCAATGGATTTGCTGAGTATTTATCTTAAAACTTGATTAAGTCTTAAAGTCTTTGGACATCCGAAATCCGTAAGCCATTTTCAAAACTCGTTTTTGTGCATGAGGATCTGTTGTCAAGTGTTCTTCAAATGTTGGTCTTCCCGGATAAAGCATCTGTAAATATGAGTTAAAACTTTATTTTCATCATAAATAAGTTTGCTAACTTCAATTTAAATATAGTTTCATGGATTATATTAAACTTCAAGAAATATTTGCTTATTCAATATATTATCCATTCTCGATATATGATGATACAGGCCATGAGATATACTTAAATTAGATGGATATTCTCATTATTATGAGTCGTTACTCAGGCACATCAAGGTAAGAGAAAGTGTTATTAAATAAGTATTAGTGTTTTTCATATATCTATTGCATCATTGAATTAGATTTCTAATTATATCAATTACTATGGATCTCAAGCATCTCCAGGCCTCTCTGAACGAGTATCAATGCTTCATGGTTAAAAGATGAAAAACAATTAGCCTTTATATCAACGGGGGTTATAAAATGAAGCTGCTGTTACTTCCTTATATCAATTTGTGTTAAAATGGATTCCAAGTATATCTGGGCCAATTTAAGTATAACCAAGTGTCTCTGTTGGAAGAGCACTCTCCTCGATATAACTTACAATCCAACCATTCCTTTTCTGTGAGTATTGTATTCATGTTTCTATACCTTTGGGATTTTAATTCGCATTTTGTTATTTTAGATATTATTTTGTTGTAAAAAGCCTGAATCATCGTTGAAGAAATTATTGAGATCTACATAAGGAGGCACCTACTCATTGTAATTTCATGTTATTATGACTGTTAAGCATCTCCAGGTCTAAGCTTGTATATGAAGATAATCAAGCACCTCTATTTGAAGATAATTCCCCTCGTTGTAATTTACAATCCAATTTCTGCTTCTGTGTCAGTCAATGTTTTCTTTTATATTATAGATAACTTTTCATTATTTAAGAGTGTATTTCGTCATTGTTAGAAGGCTGAATCATCAATGGAGAATAAATTTAGCATTACCTTCGGGTCATGGATGGAGGTTCCTCTCTTGTGAAACAATATGTTTATGGAGCTTGAACATTTCTATTTCCATTTGTTCTCGTAGAGTAAATCATTGAGATAACTTTTGCTGTAATGGAGTCGGCTTTAGAGTGTCTTCAAGATAGAGGTTTAAGTGCTACCATCATTATATTTTTCACTTTCGGTCTTAGGGGATTGGCTGCGTCACATTTGCAAAAGAAGTGGAAGGACATCTCCTCAAAAGCTCTACAAAAGAGCATTTTCTATCTGTTAATATTAGATTTATTAGTAAAAAGACTGACTGCTGAATTTTCATTCTATTTTTTACCATCCTCTGATCAAGTGCTCTATAAAATGGAGCAAAAGGAAGAAGCAATGCATTTTTTTCCAGTCTCTTCGTTATTAGTTTTGAAGCTTATAAGAATGTTTGTGAATAAAGTTCCGTTTCCAGCTTATAGATTTACTCATTTGAAGAAATTCATTTAGGGAGTATGAGATTACTAAGCAATGTGGACTTACATGAAGAGACTATGTTCTCCAATATAAGGATTCACCATTAATGTTCGAAAAGAGTTCCGATGGGCCCATTGCGATTCTCATTTCAAACAAGTATCTTGTAACTTTATAGAAATTGTATTTTAGGGTTTTTGCCCAAAAGTCTTCGCTTAACCTAAGACGTTTTAGCCATGACAAGTTTAATGATTTCCACAGGACTTCCGTGTTTGTCAATTAGATACCCCAGTTTTTGACGGATGCGTGGAGTTGCACTTCTGAAATGTAAGGTTTTTGTGTATTTCATCTTAATACTAGCCTCAACAGATCAATTTAACCTGGTATTGAAGGTGAGAATGGGATGAATCTAAATAAGTGAATAGTTTTAGGAGGTATATTTGTACTCCAAACTCCAATCTTATCAAGTAGATGAGACGACTATGGATTTGGTGACATTCAATGAGAGGCCAGATCGATCTTCGAACGGCTTTAGGCTTGCTAAGATCTGATTATTTGCCCAATGAGGAATTTCCCGTCATGAATACCTCTCTTGATGTAATGTTTTGATTCAGGACCTGGAATATGAATGCTAGCCTCATCGTGGAAACGAACATATCTATCAATTGTTTCGGAATTCTGTTTCGAAGTAGTTGCTCAATTATGAATTCATGAGACAAGGAATCTAAAACTCTTTTAAAGACAATCAGCAAGGTGACAGACTCATAATTCAAACTCATTGTATTTGATATTGTATTTTGAAAACATCACTATGATTTTCTATGGCATCCAGTCTAACATGACTCTTTCGTATTTTCTTCTAGCTATGGAAAAGTGTATATTGTATATAGTTTATATTAATTTACAATATGAAGTGTTTTTTTCATCATTTTCTCTATTCATATAAATGTATCCCAGTACCTATTGTATACTTGATCTTTTTTAAATGCAAACAAAAAACTACAACAACGATAACATACCCTAATGTAGATATATGCAGTCATATAGTTCACTTCGAACCAAGAGCGAGCCGGAAGTCACATTTTAATACAACATAAGTGCAACTTCAGTCCAAGTTACAACTGAGTTTAAGGCATTCATAATATTAGGACATATTTAAATTGGATTCTAAGATCCCTTCATTCTGAATATTCAAAAAAAATAAAAAACCATAATAACCAAATGCTTTTAATTTTAGATTTTTCATCATTTATATGATAATATGAACGCTAGATTTGCAAATCCTTCAAATTAAGTGGCGAATAGATTCAGGTAATTCTTTTGAATGTGCAAAGCATTTTTTGAATGTTGAAATTAATAAAAAACCATGCATATTGGCACTTTTCATTTGTATGATAATATGAACCCTAGATGTTGCTAGGTGTCATACCAATTTGAAATTTGCAAATCCTTCAAATTGAAGTGGCGAATAGATTCAGGTAATTTTTTTGAATGTGCTAAACATTTTTTGAATGTTGAAATTAATAAAAAACCATGCATATTGGCACTTTTCATTTGTATGATAATATGAACCCTAGATGTTGCTAGGTGTCATACCAATTTGAAATTTGCAAATCCTTCAAATTGAAGTGGCGAATAGATTTAGGTAATTCTGTTGAATGTGCTAAGCATTTTTTGAATGTTGAAATTAATAAAAAACCATGCATATTGGCACTTTTCATTTGTATGATAATATGAACCCTTGATGTTGCTAGGTGTCATACCAATTTGAAATTTGCAAATCCTTCAAATTGAAGTGGCGAATAGATTCAGGTAATTTTTTTGAATGTGCTAAGCATTTTTTGAATGTTGAAATTAATAAAAAACCATGCATATTGGCACTTTTCATTTGTATGATAATATGAACCCTAGATGTTGCTAGGTGTCATACCAATTTGAAATTTGCAAATCCTTCAAATTGAAGTGGTGAATAGATTCAGGTAATTCTTTTGAATGTGCAAAGCATTTTTTGAATGTTGAAATTAATAAAAAACCATGCATATTGACACTTTTCATTTGTATGATAATATGAACCCTAGATGTTGCTAGGTGTCATACCAATTTGAAATTTGCAAATCCTTCAAATTGAAGTGGCGAATAGATTCAGGTAATTTTTTTGAATGTGCTAAACATTTTTTGAATGTTGAAATTAATAAAAAACCATGCATATTGGCACTTTTCATTTGTTTGATAATATGAACCCTAGATGGTGCTAGGTGTCATGCCAATTTAAAATTTGCAAATCCTTCAACATGAAGTGGCGAATAGATTCAGGTAATTTTTTTGAATGTGCTAAGCATTTTTTGAATGTTGAAATTATTAAAAAAACCATGCATATTGGCACTTTTCATTTTCATCATTTGTTTGATAATATGAACCCTAGATGGTGCTTGGTGTCATGCCAATTTAAAATTTGCAAATCCTTCAACATGAAGTGGCGAATAGATTCAGGTAATTTTTTTGAATGTGCTAAGCATTTTTTGAATGTTGAAATTATTAAAAAAACCATGCATATTGGCACTTTTCATTTTCATCATTTGTTTGATAATATGAACCCTAGATGGTGCTTGGTGTCATGCCAATTTAAAATTTGCAAATCCTTCAACTTGAAGTGGCGAATAGATTCAGGTAATTTTTTTGAATGTGCTAAGCATTTTTTGAATGTTGAAATTATTAAAAAAACCATGCATATTGGCACTTTTCATTTTCATCATTTGTTTGATAATATGAACCCTAGATGGTGCTAGGTTATATGTGGAGACAAAATTTGTCAAATCTCTTTATTTGATAGCAGGAATGGTTTTAGATAATTGATTTGAATGTACTGAGCAGACTTGGAATGGTGAAAAATCACAAAACCATATTTTAGAAGACTTCACTTTTCAGTTTTTACCCCTTCTAGTGTGAAGCATTAATTTAAAAATTCAATGTAGAAAATATATAAAAATTTACTCTATATTGTCTTTGTTTCTGATATAATTGAACGCTATATCCATATTATTATTTATGAATAATTTTTATAGTGACACTGAATCATTTGAGGTGAAATTGTTACAAATATTGTAGGTACCGTATGGACCATAAAATATGTCGTGCTTGCTATTATTGAATGTAATTTATGAGGAAGTATTTTATCAATTCTGTATTGTTTTTATTAACGTTGATTATTCGTCATGGTTGTAGCTGACTCCTGCTTTACCATCAAACAGAAGAGAACAATTACTTTTATTTGATAAATATAGTAACTATCAGTACTGTGTATGTATTATTGAATTGATATATTTAATACTATACAGCCTGCCCTTTTGACAAAAATGGATTTGATGATCACGTTTGATAATTCATTTTATAATAATTCTAGTATAAAAATATTGGGCTCAAAATACAGTTCGCAATACTAAGAATTATTTTTTGATAGCATTGCATTTACTTTTTTAACCTAAGTTCTTGTATTCCTTTCGAATACCCCCCTTTAAAAATGGGCAGTATGTAGATTCAAGAAGTGCAATCAAATCAACTCCTTGAGCCCTTTTTCTCCGGCGAATTAGCTAAATTTGACTCTAAAATTACTGCAGTAAGCATAATCCCATTAAATAAACAACTATTTTTTGTTCCTTACTTGATTGAAACAATAAAATAGAATGTGATTAAGACTTTTAATGAATTTGATACGAAATATATATATATATAAACTCAAATTAGAACAAATAATTTCAACATAAAGTAAGATTAAGCCCCAAATGTAAATGTTGTGACGGATGTGGATAATTTAATTAGTGAAGGAAAAATCATATATATGTATGTATATATTGAAAACGTTTAATGGCAATTACAAAATTAATAAATGATTCACAATTTAATAAATTCATTCAGAAAGAATAAAATCCTTGATCGTTGATAAAGGAGATGAAAAGCTATAAAATTATAACGAGCATCCAAGGTTAGTGAAATGACGTCTAAATGAATTTAGGACAGAAACCTTGGGAAAGTTAAAAATTATACAACACCTTCAAAGTCCTAATCACGAGATACATATTAAAGATTTATTCAAGGGACGTAATAATTGAAGACAATTCTGATACTTTAAATTTCATCACTAATAAAACCAAGACACTTGTTTCCTTCAATGTCCAACTCAACATTGAGTTAGTCAGTCCATTTCATGTTTTATATTGAAAAATCCGATCCTTCAGTCTACGGCATTTGAATGTAAAGAATATTTCCACCTTCCCTCATGTCGTGTTATTCAACTTGCTCTTCAAATACGATTCGATGACCATACGATGGAACTCGGATTCCAACAAAATTGGAGATCGACAATGACCTTGTGAAATCATCTGAGTAGTGGAGGAATCCGGGGAGAATCCTACAGTTAATATAGTTAATATTTATTATAAAATCACAGCTTTAATTTCTAACGTTTAATACTTATTATTGTTTGAGTTGGCACTAAGAGCATTTACCAACTCTTTGTAGGACCATAGATTAGGAGAAGTCCTTCGAGGCAATGACAACTCTGATGGACGGAGGTTTTGTCATAGTAGGAAATTGATATTCGAAATTGAAATCTATTTGATATCTTATTTATTTTAGAAATTTTAGATTCTGACATTGTATAATTTGTATATATTGAGTAAGTCTGAAATGAAAGAGTTAAAAAATCTATGGGTTTTGACAATATAACAAACATAAATAATTAGTAGTGGATCAATCCAGAGTACCTTTCAATTAAAATTTTGTGAATCATATATTAATAAAAGATTATAAAATCACTAAATTGCCTACTTTTTAAAATTAAATTGAGGATCCTAGCCTTGTTTATTGCTCTCATGAAGTATTTTAAAATCCTACTTTACGAAGAGACAGTTCCATTTTGAATAAATTACAAATCAAAATATTGAATTGAGGTACTCATAACTATTTTTGACTGAATAATCAATAATTCATTTTCTGAATACAACTTTTATTCAAAAGGTATTCAAAGCAAAGCAGCATTTCAAAGTGAATTCGTATTTTAAAATAGTGGAAAAATATATGAATTGAATTTGCACCTTAGGAGACTTTTATTCTAATGTGAGAAAGTTCAAGAATGAATGAATGAATGAGTGAATGAATGACAATGCTAAAAACAGGTGGAAGCGGATATTATGAAGTATTACTCCAGGATCAATAATGATCCAAACCCCATCCAGGAGACATTTTAACTTTTCTACTAAGAAAAGTTAAATTTGATTTTAGCTTTAAAATGGCATTGGATGGTGATGAGATTCGAATCGTCTGCACATCAGGTGATTCATGATTTTCGACGTCAAGGGATTGGATCTACTGACTCTTGCTGCTCTTTGTGCCTCTTCTGTGCAATGAACTCTTTGTTAGTGTCACAATCCTTGGATCGAAGCTCTTGATTGGAAGTTCATTCATCAGCCATCACCTTCATCCCATCCCATCCGATTCCCATTCTCCGCAGTCAGGAAGAGCGAAGCAATGAGACGTCCTTGGGTCCAAGCCAGAGCTGCGCCATTTCAAGTCACGTCAGAAGTGAAAATAGTGAAAATAAACATTGTCTATTCAACAGCTGACTTAAGGCACCTTGGAGCAGTCGAACAGGGTCAACAGTTTCTCATCCCTTATTCAAGTTAGTTAGCTCAGCCAGGCCAGCCAAGAAGAGAGACTCTCTAGTGCAGGCAGAGAGTAAACATTCTAGAGAGGATCTCATGACGTCATAGCAAAGCATTCCTTCCTCTCAGCTGAGCGCTTCAAGGGACATTTCCAGGATGGATCCAAGTTGAAGTTTTCTTCAACCTCTTCTCCACTCTATCCTCCAATTTCATAGTCCAATTCAAGAGCCTCCAGTCCAAAGTATTCCTCCCACTCTCAACCCCATCCATTTTCCTTTCTCATCAGTTTCATCCAAGGCAAATGACGTATTCGGAAGTGTCATTCGTGATGGGAGAGTGAATCAATCTGCGAATCCCTCCATATCATAGGAATCCTTCAACCCACTCATGTGACTCATTAAACCCACTTCTTCCTTGGAGAAGAATTTCAAAACTAAACTGCATTTAAGAGAATGAATCTTTTACGAATTCAGTGCTTCAAGCAAGTTTTGCACTCTTTAGAAGAGTTTTTGGAAAACAAGGCTCAAGGAAAGTAGGCTTCTCAGAATTCATTCGAGGCGAGTCCCGACTCTCAAAGAATAGGACTCGAGTCCCTTCATTATTTAAGGCTAATGCTAATGCTCTTCCTGTTTTTGCAAAGCTCTGGAATGCGAAGAGAAAATTCAAGTTTTTGAACTCCTGAGCCATGAAGAGAGAAAGACACGGACTTAGAGCAGGATTCTTATCAAGTTTGAATCTTCTAAATCGGAAGGGAGCAAGTGTTATGAAGGATCAAGTCAATGATCTACAGATATCAGCCTATGATATCGGACTTACACTCATTTCCCTTCAGACTCGTCTTGTCATTTGGAGCACAAAATTTCATGACCTCTGATACTGAAGAATAAAATTCCATTTGGTAGATTTCATCAATTATACGAATGGCTCTCAATTTTTCTATGGCATACCTGACCCATCATTGTAAATGAATGTTTTTATTTAATGTTAGTAAGTGTAATTTTGATGATGGATAGTGAATCTGTTTTACAATAAAGGAAACATCTTATCTATTAAGGCCTCTATTTCTTTCTTATCTATTTTCAAAACTAATCTTGGTCGAATTATATAGTGATTCACGCTCTGTAATACTCGATTCCAGACTCAAAGCATGTGGATTTCAAATCATTTTAAAAGACTCCAATGAAGAAAACACTTTTAATTTTATTTTATTAATTTATTGGTGTGATAGCTTGAATTAAAGCATATCTATGTATATTTTACTTAAAAGTAATTAATTATTTTTTTGTTTTCCATAAAATCTACCAATATTCAAGGAAAGGTCATTATTGAACATAATATTTCAAATGTTGTGAATCAGTGGGACCAATCTGCTTGTTATATTTCATATATACAGCCATCATTGCATGACCACTTCTGCATTTCAAACGTGGAAGGATTTGTCGTTTCAGTCAATATTTCATCATCTAAAAAAATAAAAATCCAATTTATGATCTATCCGTTTTATTTTTATTAATGAAGAAGAGTGCATTTTTACATTTTCCAGTCCTAAAAATTGCCAAAAATAGGAAATCACACATTTGTCTTGGAGTTCGATGACCATACATTATTTGAAATTACTCCCTCCTTTATTTTGATATTTTTAAATTTTTTATAGTATGGTCTGATAAAAACAATTATTTCCTTGACAAAAAAGGATATTCCTATATTTTCTATGGGTAAAACATGTAGATAAAAAATAAAAAAGTTCTCAGGAAATTAATTTTCAAGAAGTTTCATAATTTACCTTAAATATGAAATTATAGTTCCAAAAAAATAGTTTCTGTATTACAAATTAAAATATTATAAGACCTAGTTCCTCAGTAAATCATATAGTATCATTTCCTTTAAAATGTAGAGGATTAATCAATATTAGTTATAGACACCAAGCATTACACCCCTCCTCCCTTCATAACAGTGATGCACTTTCTTCCCCATAAAATCATGCAAATGATGTTAAAATGGCTGTTAATTCAATAGTATCATAAGTCCAGACCGGGACTTACAAAGTCTTTCAACAAAAAGATTCCCTTCGTTATAATATTGAGTTTACATTCTGATCAATTCATCAAATCGTTGAAAAGGGTCAATTCTTTTCCTAAAGGAACAAAGTGCTTGGTTTCCTTTTTCAATCCGCGTGAATCCTCAGTAGATCAATCTTTGATGACAAATGTTATGAGATCTCCGTTTATACTTTTCGTAAATGAGTTGAGGGATGTGTAAAATTTAGTAGGAAGCCTCAACTACACTCTGTGGACTTTATGACGCAAAATCTCTAGAAAAACATGAACAGTAATGTGTTTTTGTTTTGTGGTTTATGACGAATGTGATAAGATGTACTACTTTAAGTAACATTGAATTCTATTATAGTGTTAATAAAAATATGGTGTTTTGTTTTGTTTTTTCAGATTCCTAAAGTATATTATACTAAAAATTCTGATCCCAGGAAGATAATCATGTTTAAAATTATTAAGGACCTTCCAAACTCGTTCTTTTTAAGGCTCATTATAATTCTGAATGCATTTTTAAAAACATAGAATCTTCATTGGCGATCCTCCAGGAGTCTACAAAGACAACGATCTTCCTATTCCTGACAAATAATCCCATCAGCCACTTTTTATCGGCAAATAGTAGGACTTGTGTCTTCTAAAATCAAAAAAGAGAGTAATATGTATGTTAATTGATTTCTATGGAGCAAATACTAACCCCAGTTGTGTGAGTAAAGATCATCATCAGTTGTTGTCTAAGACATAAGTAAAGTTATAATACAAACTCTAGATAATATGAATAATTGCATACTTCAAATTGATTGGGAGCTGGACTTCCCTTATTAAAATCCTACCAAAATAGAAAAATGATTAATTAACAATTGTTAGTCATATATTTTAATCACTTATACCATTCCCATTCAGACCTCACAGATCCACGTTATGTGATTCCAAATAACTTTTGTTATTGACCTATAAAAATGAGAAAAATTTTAAATTTATATTATATTTCATAAATTAGTTTTACTTAATACATCAGATATCATTCCCTTGGTTTCAATAGAAGCTTGGTAATTTTGATCACCCTGACTGTGTTGCTGGAACGACTCATGGCCCAAGGTAGCCAACCTTGAGCCCAAGTAGCAAAGGCTTTTCTTACTACACCCGCAGTAAGTGTATCGAGCCCTTTGTCATGGGAATCGGCGATTCTCACAAGGACCTTTGGATCCTTTAGGATCTCCATCAATTGTAGAATTAAATAATTTAAGGTATTCTTCTACAATGCCAAGTATTTCCTCCTGGGATCAATTTTTATAGATCTTCGGTGTTTATTACTCACAGTACTAAATACGTAAACCGAGTGAAACAGAAAGTTATTTTGCAGATGTGTGACGTAAATGTAAAGATTTATATTAAAAAAACTATTACGCCATGATATATATATATATGAAGTGTCAATTGAAAAACAAATACATTGTTCATCATTTGGGCGTAATATGACGTCATATAAACACTTTTTTAGCCTTCAACTCTAAGTAGGATTAAAAGTAAAGTTTAAGAAAGATTTCATTGAACCAAAAGTTGTAGATATTACTTTGATAAAATATAATTTTTTTCAATTTTTCAAATCGGTTCATTAGTTTTGGATTTATTGCTACTTTTGCTAAAATTTCAAAATTGGTTAACCTCGAATTTTAGAGTTAAATTTTTTTTATTAATTCAAACATGATAGAACAATAATTGTCGATATTGCAGATATCCTTTTAACTTTAAAATTGATAGGTTGTTTCTTAAGTAATAGAGGTTTTCATATTTTACAACCAGTGGTTGTTAATTTATTAATTAGAATAGTAAGAAAGAAAGAAAAAACCATAGATATTTGAGTCAAAAGGTATCGAACCAAAAGTTTCGGCACTCTTCTAGTTAATGGGTTCCATGATTTTGAATAAAGCATAGAGCACTTGGGAAAATAAGATAGAAAGAGAAACATCCTTCGAGGGATGAAGGGAAAATATGTCCAGGGCTACACATCCATGCTTCTGGCTCCGGCTCGGGAAGGGTTAGAATATAACCATTTTGTCTATTATAAGTAATTGATTAGTTGAACGTAACACAAGTGTATTGCATTATCAATTGAAGGTCTAAAAAGATTTCTTTGGCGTGGAAAATGCACTTGATATTTATACAGTTTGGATTGAGCACTAGCTTGCTTATTCTTTTTAGATCTTTCTCATCAAGTGATATATCACATGATGTCATGCCTTAATAACTTAACACTCAACCAGCCCCTTCACATCATAAATTATACATATCTATAATAATAAATCTACATCGTAATACGATCACATAATAGACAATAACAAAATAGATAACAAACAGGAGAATCAGTACAAAGTTCATAAGAATTAATATATTAATTAGTAAATCCGATGATATTACATTATACAACCCCATAGACTATTATTTTTTTTATCCAAGTATTGAATTTTACCTCTTTACGTAATATGTATCCTTGTGGCCATTTGTATCCTTATTTAATGTGTAAGCATCATTCAAAGTCCAAGTACTTCTTTTGATTAAGTAGATGATATTTTTGTATTTTTTGTATTTTATATCCTAACAAAATGTAGAAACATTCATTTGATTTTATATAAGAATATTTTCATAATATAAATCAAGAAGACAAATAGAATAAGGTTACATATAACAATAATTAATGATATGTTAATGTAGCAAGTTATTAAAATGATAGTTTTTATGCTAAAAAGAGGTTTTGTGAGTACAAAAGGATGAAAAAATCCGACATTTACATCGTACTTTTTATTAATAGAGCTAGGTTCAATACATTAATTAATTAATTATTATTATCATTGGGGGGCATTTACGTTTTCTTCCTGATTTTGTAAATTTTTTCTGGTTGTTTTTTTCTTGTAAGAATTAAATTTCCTAGGGCTTTTCTAGGAAACTTCAAAAAAAAAAAAAAATCAAAACTATAATTGAATTTATATCAGAAATTACGAATCTACTTTAAATATAACTTCAAAATTAATTTCCTAACAAATTCTTTATTTTTATTGATATATTTTACCCATAAAAAATATCAATTCCTAGTTAAAATAAGTCTATGTGTCCTGGTTTATTTAGCAATGAATTATTTGTAAAAACCATCTCATAAAAAACTTAAACTGGACATTCATAAAGAGATTGGGGTAATGTTTGTACTTCAAATAAATTCTGGTCATAGAATTTCAAGACAAATTGCATGATTTCCTGGACATTTGCACATTTTTGAGCATTTTTTTTAACTTCATACAGGATTGGAAAATGTAAAAATGTACAATTCTTCATTGATAAAAATAAAGCGGAATAGATCATATTGGAAATACGATGTAATAACGGATCTTTTTATATTTTTGTTCTCACAAAACCTCTTTTTAACTCAAAAACTATACTAATATATTTATATTACCTATATTTAAATCACTTTGTAGGACACAAAACCAATCGCTTTTTAGTCAACATGAAATAAAAAAATGATATTGTAATGTAAAGTAAAAAATGACAACGTTATATTTAAACTATTAATGTTAAATATTTTTTAAATTAGTATGCAATACAAAGTTAATCATTATTGTCTTATATCTAAAACGTAAGAATATTTCTCATTAAGACTAGTCGACTTTAAAACATATATAAAATTTATTTATTTGTTGATGTAGTGAGTGATGAATTACAATTTACAATCACGATTGCCGTGTGGCAATGTATTCATAATATTCTAAAGCTATAGAAAAAAAAAAGAAGAAGAAGACTTTTTTCGATATCATTATGTTTTTGCTCATTTTCCCATGTTTTGAAAATGGAAAGTAAGAATCACTGAAGAAAAAATTTGTTTCAAGTTGATTATAGAGGGTTTCGATAATATTTTCTGAAAAACGGTGTTTTCTCTCTTGAAGCACATTGTGAGGAAATAAAGTTTGACTCAATTAGTTCCTTCCTTTCAATGTTTTATTTGCCAGTATATTAAATGGAATAATAAAGGATGACTCTCATTCTACTACAATAATTCATCAATTTTTGCTTTAATTGTATTATCTTTGAGCCAAGTTTTTCTGTTTCTAGCTTGCCCTAGCATTTCTCTTCCTCCTACGTCTATTTTTTTTTTTAAAATGGGATCTTTCAATATTGAATAAAATACGATTCTAATTATATCTTATTAATCAATTTTATCATCAACGGGTATTTTTATTTTATTTTGTATTCATCAATCATCAGCGTATTTTCCTTCACAACTTACCTACTTTTTAAGAAAAGGAGTTAACGTGCAATTTCGATTCTTGAAGACATAATTTTCATCTTTTTTTACCTCTCTGGTGCGTCTTAGCCTGCACTGTGGTAGCTTGTGCTATTCTCGCCTGAGCCACATTCTTCCACTTCAGGGATTAACCGGCCTACACCTCAAGACCTCCTTCCTTCTTCCAAGACGCATATAGACGCACCTTTTCTTTTTCTAATTTGATTAACCGGCTCACACCTCCCCACCTCCTTACTTCATCGTCCATCGAAGACGTATTCATATAGACACACTTTTTCTCTTTCTAATTTCTTGTAGTATATTCATCGATATTTTGTGAAGAAAATCATTCTTTAAAGACGAGTCATGTTCATTTATCTCTGTACATCTTACAAATTTCCGTAATGGGAAATAAATCTTATTTCTCCCAAATGCTCAATCTGTCTAAATTAAATTGCATGACATTTGTTTAAAGCTTGTTATCTCGACCCGAAATTTAAATTATATCAATAGCGAAATGATTTATTTTCATTTGAATACTTTAGAAAAAAGAATTAGTCGTTTAAACTCCCTTATTAATTGATAAATTATCATTTATCAATAATCTTGGTTCTGCCCTCTTCCTTCTAATTTCTGGCCTAGTCAATACATACAATAAACAATATAAACAATTTATAACTTCTTCCAATTTTGTCCTCGCTAAGATTTTTCTTTCTTTCTTCTTGTGCTATTTTATATGCTTAATTTTTTCCCTTCTTATTATTATTACTTTTTTAGATGAAAAATACAAACAAAATACAAGCAACGCCATATTATTGTACATTAAGAAATTCAAAGAACAAAGGGAACTCCAAAAAACCCAATAATTAATTAATGAAGGAGAATAAATATGTAATATTCTATGTAGAAATATATTTCATGACAGATAATGAGGTAGGGGGTGGGAAGACGACTTTAGGAGCCGGTTCCTATTTTGAGGTATTAACAAACAAGCCCTGCGAACAGTAGCTTCCATCCTCCCCCATCCAGCTCCGCTAGGACGGCGAAGCTACGGTCCCTCTACTTTTTTTTTTCATTGTTTTGATGACGTCTTCTCCCCGCAGCACTTACACAAATAAAAGAAACACCAAGGAGAGTCAGGCGGTTTTGGCTGGTTAGGAAGCACCCAGAGGAAGGAAAAAAAGAGGAGTTGAAATTTCATAGGACATTTCCAAGATTATATTATATAATTTATATATACATACGTATATATATTTCATTGGAGACAATGGAGATAGTGATCCACAAAAACATTCATATGTACTTTTATTTAGGAAAATTTTATTATTCTGGAAACCTTCAAATGGGCAAAAATGCTATTTCATGGTGTTATTGTCTCGTATATTGTACTTAATATTTTATATTTAGAGATGCTCACGAGACAATTTTTTGTAAGTAGGTTACTTGTCAAGCCTTGAGTCTTTAGGCTCAAGTCAAGTTTTATATCCCTGATAGGACTACAAGTCAAGTTGCGAGTCTTTAACAAAAAGTTCAGATTGAGTAAAATCCAATTTAAATACTAGGAGTAGTAAAAATGAAATATCGCACTGTTGTAAGCACTGTTTTGATTGCCCAGGAGCAATATAAAGTATAAAGCCTTCAATTTCATGGAAAAAAAATAATGAATTTCTTTTCACTACATCTATTATTTTATTTCCGATAAGAATACAAGTAAAATATCAAATCGTTGTGGGTGATACCATTAGGCAACACCATTTTTGTGCCCAGGGTTTAATAGATAGTTTATATTTGCTTGCATATGGATACGGTGAAACAAATCTTAAAGAAAAATAAATAATTATCTTAATGACCATTGATGGAGGGGAAATTAATTAGTTGATTTTAAATAAGAATGTTTTCATAATATAAATCAAGAAGACAAATATAAGAACAAGGTTACATATAACAACTAAATATATGTTAATGTTGGAAGTTATTCAAATGGCATTTATAAAGTTCTTCATTTTTTAAATAAGTTATAGTTTCGCCAAAAATTTAAAATGAGGGTTTTTCATTAAAAAGAGGTTTGATGAGTACATAAACAGTAAAAGATCCAATAACTACATTCTACTTTTTATTAATAGAGCCAAGTTCAATACATTAATTAATTAATTATCATTATCATTGGGAGCATTTACGTTTTCTTCCTAATTTTGAAAATTATTCCTATTTTTTTTCCTGTAAGAATTAAATTTCCAGGGCTCTTCCAGGACTTTTCATGAAAAAAAATTCAAAACTATAATTGAACTTTTATTGTAAATTACGAATCTTCTTTAAATATAACTTCAAAATTAATTTCCTGACAAATTCTTTATTTTTATTAATATATTTTAATCATAAGAAATATTATTTTTAGCAAACCATTCCATAAAAAAATTAGAAACGACAATTAGAAAAGAATATATAATCGTAATATATAATGTTTGCCTTTCAAATAAATTATGGTAATAGAATTTCAAGACCAAATGTGTGATTTCCTGGACATTTGTCCATTTTTGACCATTTTTTTGACTTTATACAGGGTTGAAAAAACCCATTGAATCAATAATTAAGACATTTATTTATGTTTACTTGACCAAATTCATCTCTTCCTTTCAATGTTTTATTTGCCTGTATGGAAGGAAATCAATTAGTTGCTGAAAGTGTCCCTCAATTCAAAAATGTCAAATTCCCTTCGAATATTACAAGAGTACAATAATTCTATTACATTAATTCATTATTTTTAATTTGATTGAAATTTGAACTACTCGTTCGACCTTTGATGTTACATTTCCTACGTTTCAGAATAATTGAAAATAATATATGACCATAATTCTATTTTATAAATAAATCAATTTTGTCATCAACGGGTATTTTGACTTTATTTTATATTCATCAATCATCTCATCAACGTATTTTCCTTTACAACTTCTGACTCAGCTTCGTCCCCTACTTTTTAAGAAAAGGAGTTAACGTGCGTCTTAGCCTGCACCGTGGTAGCTTGTGCTATTCTCGCCTGAGCCACATTCTTCCACTTCAGGGATTAACCGGCTCACACCTCCCCACCTCCTTACTTCATCGTCCATCCAAGACGTATATAGACACACTTTTTCTCTTTCTAATTTCTTGTATTATATTCAACGATATTCTGTGAAGAGAATTAATTATTTACCAATGACGATTAATTATCATTTATCTCTACAGCATAAAAATTTACTTCATGGAAAATAGATTTTATTCCTCTTAAACGCTCAATCTATGTAAATAAATTTACATGCATCGTTTCTATGTCCTATGTATTCAGAATTGTCAGAATTGTAACTCCGAATGAAAATTATTGAAATTATTGCTGAAGACATTGTTGCCCAATTAAAACAGAGAGCAAAGGCAGAGCTAAATGACATATATAATTTTAAATATATCTACTCCTGGACCTTCAGAGTGTAACAAGTCGAGCTTTTTTGTTCACTCGCAATCTCGACTGACAAAAGGGGAAAAGAAAAATTTAGAAAAACATATGGTAGCTACCCTTCTGTATTTTTCTTGTTGCCAACTTTGTTAATATATACTTGTAGTATATTCAAATTCAAAAAAAGGGCGCGCAATCCTTGATTCAATATATTTTTTTATGCATCAAAATCAGAAATAATATTAATACCCATTTTGAGTTCATATTACGTAGGATCAGCTGCTTTAAATCAAAAGAGTCAAATGATGAAAATAATCAACTGAAGCTGGGAGAATAAAGTATAGTGTTTTTGTTTATCCCAAAAAGCTCGTCGTGTAAACTGTCAATTTGAAGATAAATACTTGGGCGTAAGATGACGTCATACAAACACTCTTTCACCCATCCCTTCAACTCAGAATAATATTGAAAACAAGGTTTTAGAGAGATGCCATTGAACCAAAAGTTGTAGATATTACTTTAATAGAATAAGATTTTTTTCAATTTTTAAAATCGGTTCATAAGTTTTGAATTTATGGCAACTTTTGCTAAATTTTCAAAATTTGTCCAACTCTAATATTAGAGTTCCAAAAAGATTATGAAATCAAAAGTCACAGAGCAATAATTGTTGAGTTCAGATCTGCCTTTAATTTAAAAATCAATTCGTTAATAATTGCGATGGTGTTTTTTTCATGCTTTACAACCAGTGGTTGTTAATTTATTAATAAGAACAGTAAGAAAGGAAAAAAATTATTAGATATTTAAGTCAAAAGTAATGGCAACAAAAGTTTCCCTAATATAGACAATCCTAATGAGCAAGACTAATAATTAATTATAAGCTTAATTATACATGTAAATCGTTCTTTGATGAAACTTTGTACCTATCAATCAAGTTCATTTCAACTTGTACTCCTACTCCTATTTCTGGGAGATCATAATTTCATGAATCCTCCAATTCTTCGTCTGAAGATAATTCAGTAGGAGCTTTTTTTGTAATGTATATAATGTGACCTTTCATTGCTTTTGATGATGCCCAGATGATGTGAATATATACATATAACAATAATTAATTAATTTGGATTCGTTCTTAGTTCGAACAGGGCTTCTAGAAACCCGTCTCATAATTTATTGACTTATTTATTTACTTTTTTACTTATGAGTCATAACAATAATTATGTGTGTGGTACACATTTGCTGGTTCTGAGACTAAATAATTAATATAATAAGTCTAAAATAGTTAATGGAGATATTTCTGGAGGATGGGAAACTGGAGCTACTTAAGGAAGAATAAAACAAAACGATACGATACAAGAAAGGCTCATGAATGCAACGTGTGACGAGAAAGTGAAGGTCGATTCCGTTCAGAAAGAGGAGAATGGAGCTCACGTCAATATTGGAGAACTTACTGGAGTAGTCAAGGAATGAGGAGCAAGTGGAGGGAGGAGTCATTTACTCAGCCAAAAGATCAAAAGATTAAAGTGATTTGCCTGTCTGAGATGTTGGTGAAAATAAAGGCAAATATTAAGTCATCGACTCCCACAAGTTATAACGTCGAGTGGAGTGTTGAACTGAGGCTACAGCAAGGGTTCAAAAGGATTGGAGTCACCCATGAAATCGCTTTATTTTGCCAAGAGTGTGGATCATGTCAGACTAGGGACCATGATCCAGTGTTAACAGAACTGAAGCATCCAAGTTCATTCGAATGTGTATATGGTTTAGTTGTAGGAATATTCTGTAGCTACATACATGGAATGGACGCTGTAATTATTTATGTCATTGTGGGGCTAACATAAATAAATGTAAAAATTAGAAAAGGAGATGGACAGGAAAGTTTAAGTGATGAACCCTCGTTACTGGAGGTTGATGTCTCCATGCAAGATCATCATATTCTGTCTCTCCATTACACTCTTCCATTCTTCAAAACGAATTTATCTTGATATCTATTCTTCAAATGTAGGTTTTTCTGGATAAATCATCCGTTCATGTGAGGTAAAATTTTCAATTCATTATAAATAAGTACTTTAACATGAGTTTAAATATAGTTTCAGGAATTATATTAACCTTGGCCCCTATGGATTGACGCATCATCTTTCGAATAGATTCAAATCCATTACTGTGAATTCAAGTATCTCCTTCCTACAGTTTATAGTCAAAATATTCCATCCAATTGTGTATCCATCTATGCTGCATTGCTAATGTCATTTTTACTCCTGATTCAACATTTTACAGTTTGTTTTGTTGTGGAATTTACCCATCATTTAAGAAGTCAATCGATGGGGTTCATATAAGAAAGTTGAAGCTACTTCCTTATATCAATTCATTTTACAACAGATTTAAAGCATCTTAATAACTTGAAATTTCACACTTCAATTTTGTAATATTGTGCATATCTTGTATATAGAAACATTTATTCCAAATTTGATTGCAATCTGAGGTGAAAGGTGTCAAAACTTAATTTATAATAGCTAGTTGCATTAAGAATTTAAGGAGATGTATAATAAACATCTGTAAAAGTCTCTTTGTTTCGAACATCAACTTTATATTACGATTTAAAGAAAAATCAATCATTTATGTTGACTTTTCTTTGAGATATATTGGACAATGATCCATTTTGAGGTGTGAAAGTAACTTTTTGGAAGAGTCTTCTTTTGTAATGTATGTATAAATTGACTTTTTCATTGTTTTTGACGTAACTTATGTAATTGGAATTATTATTTTTTGCTTTTAATTAATAGAATATATATGATTCGTTCTTAGTTCGAACAGGGCTTCAAGGAACCCGTCTCATAACTTATTGACTTATTTATTTTTGAATTATGAGTCATAACAATAATTATGTGACACATTGTTATTACTTCATAGATTCAAAATATCTTCATTAATTAATGTAGATTTAAATTATCATTTAAGGATCAAGATATGAGAGCTATCCTAGAACGACCATCCTAATGAAGATGTCCTTGAGCTGCTGCTGCTGGAGAACCTCTTCAAAGGGATTCCTCTTTTCCTTGGACCAAGGACCAACTTCAAGATCCAAGACGACTCAAAGAGGGGCGAATGGAAAAGGAGCTTCTCAAAGCATTCTCCTTGAATAAGTTTGAGTCTTACGAATTCAAAGGGACTTCTATTTAACCCGAGTCAAGACCCTCTTTGGCCTCCTAAGGAAAGGTCCCAAGGTCGACTTCGTGAAAGTAGCATTTGTTATGGGCCTACATTCACATGCAAGTGCTCAAATTCAGGCGGCACCAAAAGCGTTTGGCATAGCCAGAGGGCTTCATACGAATCTTCGTGTTAAGCTAAAAAAAGAAGGGCTTTGAGTGGAGAAAAACCCTCAATGAATTCTGATTGTTCAAAAGGTTTGGATAACAGGTCCTTGGGAAATAATAATTGAAGGGTTTTAACTGTGGCAATAGCAAAGGGGTGTTGTCAGCAAGTGAACCACGGAAGGCAATCCTTTGATGAATAAAACAAAACGATCCAGTTAAAGGCTTATGCAACGTGTGGCGAGAAAGTGAATCGCTTTTGTGGTGTGAAGCAGCTCGACTGCATACAAAGCTGTCTTGGTGGGGTTGAGACAGATGAGGATGGAGCTCGCATCAATATTGCATTCTTATGTTTTGTTCTTAAATCAATGGATTTGCTGAGTATTTATCTTAAAACTTGATTAAGTCTTAAAGTCTTTGGACATCCGAAATCCGTAAGCCATTTTCAAAACTCGTTTTTGTGCATGAGGATCTGTTGTCAAGTGTTCTTCAAATGTTGGTCTTCCCGGATAAAGCATCTGTAAATATGAGTTAAAACTTTATTTTCATCATAAATAAGTTTGCTAACTTCAATTTAAATATAGTTTCATGGATTATATTAAACTTCAAGAAATATTTGCTTATTCAATATATTATCCATTCTCGATATATGATGATACAGGCCATGAGATATACTTAAATTAGATGGATATTCTCATTATTATGAGTCGTTACTCAGGCACATCAAGGTAAGAGAAAGTGTTATTAAATAAGTATTAGTGTTTTTCATATATCTATTGCATCATTGAATTAGATTTCTAATTATATCAATTACTATGGATCTCAAGCATCTCCAGGCCTCTCTGAACGAGTATCAATGCTTCATGGTTAAAAGATGAAAAACAATTAGCCTTTATATCAACGGGGGTTATAAAATGAAGCTGCTGTTACTTCCTTATATCAATTTGTGTTAAAATGGATTCCAAGTATATCTGGGCCAATTTAAGTATAACCAAGTGTCTCTGTTGGAAGAGCACTCTCCTCGATATAACTTACAATCCAACCATTCCTTTTCTGTGAGTATTGTATTCATGTTTCTATACCTTTGGGATTTTAATTCGCATTTTGTTATTTTAGATATTATTTTGTTGTAAAAAGCCTGAATCATCGTTGAAGAAATTATTGAGATCTACATAAGGAGGCACCTACTCATTGTAATTTCATGTTATTATGACTGTTAAGCATCTCCAGGTCTAAGCTTGTATATGAAGATAATCAAGCACCTCTATTTGAAGATAATTCCCCTCGTTGTAATTTACAATCCAATTTCTGCTTCTGTGTCAGTCAATGTTTTCTTTTATATTATAGATAACTTTTCATTATTTAAGAGTGTATTTCGTCATTGTTAGAAGGCTGAATCATCAATGGAGAATAAATTTAGCATTACCTTCGGGTCATGGATGGAGGTTCCTCTCTTGTGAAACAATATGTTTATGGAGCTTGAACATTTCTATTTCCATTTGTTCTCGTAGAGTAAATCATTGAGATAACTTTTGCTGTAATGGAGTCGGCTTTAGAGTGTCTTCAAGATAGAGGTTTAAGTGCTACCATCATTATATTTTTCACTTTCGGTCTTAGGGGATTGGCTGCGTCACATTTGCAAAAGAAGTGGAAGGACATCTCCTCAAAAGCTCTACAAAAGAGCATTTTCTATCTGTTAATATTAGATTTATTAGTAAAAAGACTGACTGCTGAATTTTCATTCTATTTTTTACCATCCTCTGATCAAGTGCTCTATAAAATGGAGCAAAAGGAAGAAGCAATGCATTTTTTTCCAGTCTCTTCGTTATTAGTTTTGAAGCTTATAAGAATGTTTGTGAATAAAGTTCCGTTTCCAGCTTATAGATTTACTCATTTGAAGAAATTCATTTAGGGAGTATGAGATTACTAAGCAATGTGGACTTACATGAAGAGACTATGTTCTCCAATATAAGGATTCACCATTAATGTTCGAAAAGAGTTCCGATGGGCCCATTGCGATTCTCATTTCAAACAAGTATCTTGTAACTTTATAGAAATTGTATTTTAGGGTTTTTGCCCAAAAGTCTTCGCTTAACCTAAGACGTTTTAGCCATGACAAGTTTAATGATTTCCACAGGACCTCCGTGTTTGTCAATTAGATACCCCAGTTTTTGACGGATGCGTGGAGTTGCACTTCTGAAATGTAAGGTTTTTGTGTATTTCATCTTAATACTAGCCTCAACAGATCAATTTAACCTGGTATTGAAGGTGAGAATGGGATGAATCTAAATAAGTGAATAGTTTTAGGAGGTATATTTGTACTCCAAACTCCAATCTTATCAAGTAGATGAGACGACTATGGATTTGGTGACATTCAATGAGAGGCCAGATCGATCTTTGAACGGCTTTAGGCTTGCTAAGATCTGATTATTTGCCCAATGAGGAATTTCCCGTCATGAATACCTCTCTTGATGTAATGTTTTGATTCAGGACCTGGAATATGAATGCTAGCCTCATCGTGGAAACGAACATATCTATCAATTGTTTCGGAATTCTGTTTCGAAGTAGTTGCTCAATTATGAATTCATGAGACAAGGAATCTAAAACTCTTTTAAAGACAATCAGCAAGGTGACAGACTCATAATTCAAACTCATTGTATTTGATATTGTATTTTGAATACATCTTGGGATATCCTCCGCGAGACCTAAAATCATGCCATCTCATCACTATGATTTTCTATGGCACCCAGTCTAACATGACTCTTTCGTATTTTCTTCTAGCTATGTAAAAGTGTATATTGTTTATATTAATTTACAATATGAAGTGTTTTTTTCATCATTTTCTCAATTCATCTTAATGTATCCCTGTACCTATTGTATTCTTTATCTTTTTTAAATGCAAATAACTTATTTCAATTTGATTTTATGAATAAAGCTTTTCAAATTATAATTTAAGTATTAAAATGTTATTTCAAATAGTATAATTTGTTAGTAAAGATTAAGCAAAATTTAACAAAAACTCGTTACTTCTATAGATTAATTATCCAAACACTTTCTTTCTGCCATTTATATTATGTGGTATTTTCTGATTTTTATATTTTCTTTGACAAAAAAATAACACATATATACATTAAAAAGATATGTGTATATGGGGTTCCCCCACCCCCTAAGAAAAAACAAAAAACTACAACAACGATAACATACCCTTATGTAGATATATGCAGTCATTTAGTTCACTCCGAACCGAAGGCGAGCCGGAAGTCACATTTTAATAAGACATAAGTGCAACTTGAGTCCAAGTTACAACTGAGTTTAAGGCATTCATAATATTACGATATAATTAAATTGGATTCTAAGATCCCTTCACTCTGAATGTTCAAAAAAATAAAAAACCACAATAACCAAATGCTTTTATTTTTAGATTTTTCATCATTTATATGATAATATGAAAGCTAGATTTGCAAATCCTTCAACTTTGAAGTGGCGAATAGATTCAGGTAATTTTTTTGAATGTGTTAATCATACTTTGAATGTTGAAATTAATAAAAAACTATGCATATTGGCACTTTTCATTTTCATCATTTGTATGATAATATAAACCCTAGAAATGGTTACTTGATTAGTGCCTAAACTTAGGTTGTCTATAGTATATACATTATACAAGCTATTTTATTGAATAAGTCCAACTGAATAGAATATCAAAATGCATATAATAGGCACTTTCTATGAACAATTCACTTAATAAACTAACAACAACAAATATCAAATCCAATTTTCCTCATATTTACACACTAAATGAAATCTAAATAAGACAGATGAAATGCTAGATAACAAGGGATCGAAATTGTAGGTCCTCATAACATAGAAGAGTCGAGCATTTTTTCATCATGAATACCATTAAAGGAAATTTATCAGAAAAGGTTGAATAATTATCTCAAATTTCAATTTGTCTTATTTTAAGTGAAAATGGATATTTACAATCCGATTTTCTGACTAGAAAACATAATTTTCTATGTCCGTTCTTACATCTCTCAACATTAAATTATTTGCCCAAGCTTTGAAATTATGTTCAAATTGAAGTTCAAGTTAGCTAATTTGGCTCATTTCCTAACTTGAACTTCAATTTAAGCCTCGACAAATACTCATATTGTGCATTAAAAAAATAATGATCTGCTAGTGCATTTAATGTAAATTCCAATTTTAGGTCCTCTTTTTGTCATTATAAAAAGTATTTTTTAATTTAGAGATGGTAATTTTGTCTATATAGTTTCACAAGGTTTTTTATTCCGAGGCACATTTCTGATTCAAGGTACTGCCGAACACTCAGGTCAATATTAATGCAACATCTTCTTTTGTAAAGACCCAAATGTGTCTCAAATGAGCTGCCATATCATTTTTCAAGTCATTAAATCTTATTTTTACACACCGGATGCACTCATTTCTACATTCTCTGTTAATGGCTAATGTGACATTTTGACATCAGTAATGTCCGGTATACACGGACTTATGGAAATAAAAATTCATGAACTAAGTTGTTGACGCGAAAAATGAATACATTTTTGTACAAAAATGTTCTCTAGCGTGTTACAGTAAAACTAAAATTTGTTTGTTCCGTTATAGGTAACACTGTAATTACTCAAATAATGGTCCAGTTTTTAACGAAATTCCTGATCATGAAATAAAAAAACATTACAAATAAATCTTTATTAAAAATAATCATTTTTATGTATTTATAAATCATAATAACCATTGTAAAAAAGGATATATATATATATATATATATATATATATATAGTTATCAACATAAAATAATAATTACATTAATTTTACCAAAGTTATTTTATTCAAGTTAGCTTTTATTTGGGCAAGTGAGTCTACTGTAGCACCTTGTGTTACAATGTGGTTTTACTTTTTGTATTTATACATCATAATACCAGTACAAAAAGCATAAATATATCGTTACCATCATAAAACAATAATTACATTAATTTCATTAAGCTATTAGATTAAAGCAAGTTATTATTTGGACAAGTAAGTCTGTTCTGATATACTTCTGTTACGAAGTGTATATAATTCAAGGTACTTAAGATCTGTTTGTCTAACACTGCTTCTTGCATTTGCTGCTGTCTGAGTGATGTCTTGTTATTTTCTTTGATAATTGGGAAATTATTTAATTTAGAACAGTATTTTTGTTCATGCACTACTGTATATGATTAATATTTTGTCTCAAAACTAAAGAGAACAGACTTTGTACTCCTCCCATGATAAAACTTATTACTTCTAGACATATCACATTCAGTTAATGGAATTTTACTATTTATTGGTATTAAATATGAACTAGATACGGTTAATGTCCCTGTTGGTTTTTTGAATATTTAAAGTTGTCTTTGATTTCAATACATCTGAAAATAGTGTATAAACATTTATGCAAGATCCGTGAAAGGCATATTTATCTTTATATATTTAACCAACTGAAAACGAGACAAAAGTCCCATGAAATATGTAGGTTCTATCCTAAAAATAAAATCTACTCAATGTCGAATATCAGATTTAAACGTATACAAAAGTTGTTACATTATTCATTGCTAATACTGTTTCAATTACTTAACAGATAATGCAATTTGCAATATATATCTGAACAATATGAAATAGTAATAATAAATAGGTACATGTAAAAATCAATTTATTTGACATTGATGATCATTGATAATTTTATGCATATTGAGTAGATATGATTTTACTCTATGTGAAAAAATCATTTGATGAGTAGTTTGTGGCCTTTAACAACAAGAAATATTCCTAGGGTCCTTAATGATTAAATCTTAATATCAATTATTAGATGTGCAAAGTCTTATTAATACTTTTTTCATTAATCTAGAAAAATTAAATCTTATAGAGATTTTAAACTACACATTTTAGTTTAAAATTACTTTCCTAGAAAAATATCATTAGCTTACAACAAAGCATAGATATAAAAAAGCCCTAAATATAATAAAAATGATAACAAAACATCAATAAGATAGCATATAAAATAGTACAAGAAGAAAGAAATAAGTCTTAGCAAGGAGAAAATTGGGGGTAAAAAATTGTTTATTAATCAGATAATGACAACAAAAGAAAAAGAAAACTTGGCTGTATTGAGTAAACCAGAAATTTGTGGGAGTTTATAAGAAAAGGTTGCACGATTATTCATTATAAAATTTTCTTAAGTATTCAAATGAAAATAAATCCTTTTGCTATAGATATAATTTAAATTTTGGGTCGAGATAACAAGCTTTAAACAAATGTCGTGCAATTTTATTAAGACAGATTGAGCATTTGGGAGAAATAAGATTTATTTTCCATTACGGAAATTTGTAAGATGTACAGAGATAAATGAACATGACTCGTCTTTAAAGAATGATTTTCTTCACCAAATATCGTTAAAAATAATACAAGAAATTAGAAAGAGAAAAGGTGCGTCTTCATACGTCTTCAACGAAGTAAGGAGGTCGTGAGGTGTGAGCCGGTTAATCTCAGTGGTAGAGGAATGATTGTTAGGTGAGAATAGCACTGGCTACTGCGGTGTAGGCTAAGACGCACCAGATAGGTAAAAAAAGATGAAAAATATTCCTTCAAGAAATGAAATTGCACGTTAGCTCCTTTTCTTAAAAAGTAGAGGACGAAGCTTAGTCAGAAGTTGTAAAGGAAAATACGTTGATGATTGATGAATATGAAATAAAGTAAAAATACCCGTTGATGACAAAATTGATTATTTTATAACATAGAATTATAGTCATACATTATTTTAAATTATTTTCAAATGTCAATCTCATTTTAAAAAAAAGAGTAGACGTAGGAGAAAAAAAAACGCCAAGGCAAGCTAGAAGCAGAAAAACTTGACTGAAATTGAATAAAGAGAAGATTAATACGGAAGGGATTTTTTTTAAAAAAAAAAGATAAATAAGTTAGATTCTAGATCGATAAGGAAACGTAGGAAATTTATCATCAATGTTTGAACGATTATTTCATATTTCAAAAAATTGATGAATTAATGTAATAGAATTATAGTACTCCTGTATTACTCGAAGGGAATTTGATATTTTTGCATTATTCCAGATATGAGCAAAGGGACACACCTTCAGTAACTAATTGATTACTTTCCATTCTGGCAAATAAAAAAATTGAAAGGAAGGAATTAATTGGATCGAACGTCATTTCCTCACAATATGTATAAAATATATTTTAATAACACCTGTTTGGAAAATTGCTACAAGTCAAATGCATACAATTGCTTCAAGAGAGAAAATATAATCGAAAATCTTTATAAACTTTAAACAAACTTTTTCTTCGGATATTCTTACTTTGCATATCCAAAGTATGGTAAAATGTGCAAAGCATAATAATATCGAACAAAGTCATTTTTTTTTTTTTGTATAGGTTAAGAATATTATAAATACATTGCTCCACGGCAAACCATCTTATTCGACAATCATGATTGTAATTAATAACTCACAACTTTAATAAATAAATAAATTTTTATATGTTTTAAAGTCGACTAGTCTTAATGATAAATATTCAGAGATTTTACATATCAGACAATAATGATTAACATTGTATTGCAGACTAATTTAAAAAAATATTTATCATCAATAATTTAAATATAACGTTGTCATTTTACTTAAGTGATTTAAGTATATATAAAAATTTAAAAAGTTTTTGAGTTAAAAAGAGGTTTTGTGAGTACAGAAACATGAAAAGCTCCGTTACTACATCGTATTTTCAATATGAAGAAGCTTATAATCTATTCCATTTTATTTTAATCAATGAAAAAAAGTACATTTTTACATTTTCCAATCCTTTATAAAGTCCAGAAAATTGTCAAAAATGGGCAAATGTCCAGGAAATCACACATTTATATGAGACAATAACACTATGTAATAGCATTTTTGCCCATTTTAAGGTTTCCAGAATAATAAAATTTTCCTAAATAAAAGTACATATTAGTGGATCATTGTCTCCAATACATTGAATTTATTCATTGATAATAATGTACTAAATGAAATAATTAAACTATTTATTTATTTAAAATATACTTAAGTTTATTACACAATTCTTCATTTTAATAACTATATACAAATGATACTGTCATAATTATTATAACAAATTCAGTCAAAATTAAATATTTTTAATCTCTTAAATATATATATATATACATATATAATAGAATAATATTTCATTATAACTATAAAAATTACAAATATAGACTGAAAAGTGATTCAGAAAGGGAATGTGACTCCAAATTAAGTTTTTATAAGGAAACCAAAAAAATAACTAAAATTGATTATATATTGAATTTGATAATATGATGATAATTTTTGTTAGTTGAAATGGATATTATGATAATTTTGAATATAGAAGAAATATCTAACTAAATATACTTGTTGGTTATGACTAGGAATGTAAATCATATGCAATTCGGGCGTGTTATAAAAAAAGAAAGAGAAAATCAACCTGGCAACCCTGACAATTCAATGAATGTCGAGGGGGGAAGCAGCTTGAGCTGTCATGACGTTTCACTGAGCTACAAGCTGCTATTCTCCATTATATATACAACAATAAATAATAACATAGATGAGAGGAAGAAAATTAACTCAAATTAATGTCAGGAAATTATATGTTTTTAACTAATAATAATTATACGAGGACTTGAGCCCTTTTTATTTACATTTTATTTGCTTTATTAACCTTAATGTAAGTATACCTACATGCGACATCTTTACTATCAGGTAGATGTTCTCCCCTCAGTAATATTGGAAAAATGATAACAGCTTCGGAAAACAAAAAGACCTGTTTGAAGAGACAACTCCACTTTTTTATCACACGCCCGAATTGCATATGATTTTCATTCCTAGTTATGACAACTACTGCCTCCAATGTTAGATACGGATACGACTGTAATGAGAGTAAGGTTGGTTTACATCTGTCTTTATTATTCTCCCTCTTAGACTTTATATAGTTACAATTTCTAAGCAGTACATAGTTACAAATGGTTACGAGCACATGTGCGTGTCCTTGAATATAGTCGTTTATCACATTATCAATTATCATTTGTCAATGCCACATTGACAAATCTTAAATATGTATCGATCTTTGGAAGTGGAGATTGGTAAGTAGAATGTTTCACAATGATTTATTGCCATTGACTTGAGGTACAGACACAAAGTAGTTGTAATCTTATACAATAAGTATAAATAATAATAAAAATGCTATTACATAGTGTTATTGTCTCATATACATATTGTACTTAGTATTTTATATACTCAGAGCTGTAGTACTTGAGTCTCACTCAGATTTGAGTTATTTTTTATCAACTAGGTACATGTCAAGCCTTGAGTCTTTATTAATATTTTATCTTCTCTCTGAACTCCCCATGACTCCTTATTGTGACGGCCGAGAATAAGAATCGGATGGGATGAGATGGAAGTGATGCCGATGAGGCCATCACAATACTCTCAAGAACTCGAGCATTAGCTTCCAATCAAGAGCTTCAAGCCAAGTGGGGGAAGGCCCTTTGAGTGCCCTTCCAATATCAAAAGTTGAGAAATTAAACCATAGAGCATTTAGACAATAACAAAGAACTCATTGCACAGAACACGAACTCGAGGTTGAGATGGAAGAAGAGGCACAAAGAGCGCAAGAGGTACATGAGGATTGACTCTTTTCAAGTCATCCAAAAGAGCAGCAATATTATATATTATAAAAATACCTTTAATAAAATAACTTTGGTAAAATTAATGTAATTATTGTTTTAAGTTGGTAAATATATATATATATTTATGCTTTTTACAATGGTTATTACGATTTATAAATATATAAAGATGATTATTTTTTAATAAAGGTTCATTTGTAATGTTTTTTTATTTCATGATCAGGAATTTCGTTAAAAACTGGACCATTATTTGAGTAATTACAGTGTTACCTATAACTGAACAAACAAGTTTTAGTTTTACAAAAAATACGCTGGAAAACGTTTTTGTACAAAAATGTATTAGTTTTTGCGCAACATCTTAGTTCATGAATTTTTATTTCTAGAAGTCTGAGTATATTGGACATTACTGGTGTCCAAATGTCACATTAGTAATTAACTGAGATGTAAAAATGAGATTCTCCCATTGATGACATGAAAAATGATATGGCAACTCATCTGAGGCACGTTATCGTTTTTACAAAAGAAGATTCGACATTAATATTGACCTAAGTGTTCAGCAGTACCTTGAGTCAGAAATGTGCCTCCGAATGAAAAACATTGTGAAACTACACAAAATTACCATCTATAAATTTAAAAAAAATACTTTTTATGATGACAAAAAGAGAAATCAATCGAAATTATTGCTGAAAACATTATTGTTCAATTAAAACACGTTTCCTATGAAGTAATTTGCATGTGCTCTGGCTACATAAGTCATTCATACTGTAAAATTGTTAGATGTAAGTCTTGTAAAGACTTATTTCCATATAAAGAAAAAAGGATTGATTTAAGCTTAAATTCAGATGATTTGCAAAGATATGAAATGAAATCCCTTATAAACCAAATTGATGGAGGAGGACTTACTCGTCCATCAAATATCTTTTACTTAGAGTGTACATTTACGTATGCTATATTCGCTAAAAATAAAAACAAAGAGATTTGTCTTAGAGAAAATTTTAACTTCATCAAAAAAAGTCAAAAATAATATTTTCATCTGCAATTTTAACACTATTTAATAACAGCCTTCCCGTCTCGAAATTATTGATGCTGAGTGTGATAAATATTATCGATTTGATCTATTTATACTTCTTATTGCCTGTCAAATTTTCAATTGTGTGGTCAAAAATCTAGTTTCAGAAGTTAATGATAAAATTCACGAAAATAAAAAACGTACTCCATATTTTACACTAATATTATTTTTATTTTAATGTCTTTGATTTATTTTCCTTTTGTACAAATAAGGGTTGCATAACTGAATATGTAAAAATGTTGAACGTGCGTGACAATGATTGACAGTATTATTTGTGAGAAGAGCCGTAGAAATTAGGAAGCACAAGAAACATTTATTTCTCAACGAAAGCTATTTATGTTTGAAAAATGTTCCTTAAATAGTGCAATTTGTCCATCTTCTTTAAATCTAGATTCATACGAAAACATAAATCATACACGCATTCATTTTATTTTTTAAATCTTTTTCATCTTTTAATACTTATGAACTAAAACGTAATTTTGTGTGTGAATGGATTATAATGATCTAAATTATATTGGAATTATTTGTTTGAGTATCACAAACTCCAAATTTATATTTTTGGTGTATATCTATTCAATATACTCTCCTTTAGTTTAAATGTGAAATTTTGAAACTTCATCAATGATCTTCGACAATAAAAATCACTTGTTTGAATATTTATCGCATCTGTTGATAGAAGCAAAAAAAAGAATATATTCGATGATTCATATTTCATACATATTCATGTTTTTAATAACAAGGAACTTATTATTTTATTCTATTTTTATTGACAATGCATTTCATCTACATATAATTATTTTGTTGGGACAAAAGGTACTTTATACTATTGGAAAACAAGTGTAAAAACATGCCAGAAAGAAAAAAAAATTGTATAAATGTTCATGATTAAAGAGTTTAAAGCGTCATTAATGAGTAAACATGACAAAATCTTTGATAGCAATTTTATTCCTCCAAATTTTCTTTACAATTTGTTTGAGTGAAGAAAGTGTTTCCGACGAGGACAGCTGTAGAATATTGGTGGATGATCATGACAGAGCCGCTATGTATTCAAGGAACTTTATTGGAGGAAAAAAGCAACCGATGGCTCAATGGAATTGTTCCATACACAATCAGTTCAAGTTTTTCTGCAAGTGATAGACAAGTCATCCTGAATTCTATTCAGCACATCTCAGAACGAACATGCGTAAAATTTGTTCCAAGAGAAAATCAAAATAATTATATGGATATCTATACTGGCGAAAGAGGATGCTTTGCTAATCTTGGTTACAATAGTCGGAGATCCAGAAGTGTCGTGCACTTACAAAGCCCTGGTTGTGTGGTATTATCACTATACAATAGTTTCATGAAGAAATAACTATATTAACACTCTGTTATTAATTTAACTTATAGAGATTGGGCACTGCTGTTCATGAATTTCTCCACATCCTTGGATTTGCTCATGAACAAACGAGACCTGATCGAGATGAATATGTTACAATTAACTGGTCCAATATTCAAAATGGAACCTATAGAAACTTTTGACGAGCTTTCGGAGAGAATGAAGCTGCTACAGCTCCATACTGTGGAAGAGTAGGCATTGATCAATACGACAATTGTTATGCTGGATTTAGAGCTTCAATCTTTGGAGTAGCTTATGATTATGGATCTGTTATGCACTACGGACTTAGATTGTGAGTTTTTTTAAAAAAAACTTTGATGTTTGATAGCATTCATTGGTAATTTAATTCTTATAGCTTTACAAATAATGGCCAAAAACACAATAACATTGAAAAAAGCAACAAGTGTCCGCCCTCCTAAAAGAAGTGGAATGAGTAATTTGGATGTTCATAAAACCAATGCAGCCTATGAATGTCAGGGTGCTGTCACAACCCCAGCCCCTACCACAACCACAGCTCCAGCACCAACTTCTAAACGTAAGGAATATCTATTCAACTTTAGAAATAATTTTAATGAAATCTCCTTCTTGTTGTAGCCTGTGTTGACGTATTTAGAGGATATAACTACTACAAATATTATTGTGGAAGGCATTGGTTCTTTAACAGATATTGTAAAAAGACATGTTTCAACTGCGGTATGTTTTTCATTTTATTTTTCAATTATTACTATACTAAAAACGTTTGTTTTTTTTGAGAACATAATCTTGGTGATGAGAGCTGCTCCAAACTTACGAATTTTTGCAGATGTAGGTTTATCCGAAACTTTTGTAAAAAATCATGTAAAAAGTGTTAACTTTAATTACATTTATGTTTGTTTTCATTCATCTCTTATATCACTAAATATTTGAGTAATAATTAAAATAGCATTATTAGATCTTTCATATTCATTTATTATGGCTACTGTTGTGTTAATATTATAATTTAATTCTAATCAGGTTTGAACCATATATGAATGTGTTTCTAAGATCTAGGGATTTACTCTTTACGTGAAATTGTTTTACGTCAAAAAAAAAGTTCTACACAATTTAAAAAATATTCTACTTGTTCATTAATTTTATTGGATTTGTCATGGGATAAAATTCATTTTGCTTTGAAATTTTATAATCTTTATCATAGATAATATACTCAAAAATATTTCTTCAAATATGCACAGTTATCTATTCTTTTTTAAATTTCCGATGACTTCTCTCTACCAACAGTATACACATAATTAATTGCATGCATTCTTTTTGTTTCATGTTCTTTCCAAATATTGTGAAGTGATGAAATAAATTGTACCATGAGGTTCTGCAAAATTAAAAAAAAAAGTTTATCAAATATAATACAATATATTTTTTTATATCATCGGGGAAATTTAAGCGATATGGAAAGAACGCTGCTCACCTGTCCTGAAAATCTCGGGATTAGAATCATTTTTTTAATGTAATATCAACAAATATCTACTATACCTTTTCAAGTTCAATATGGGAATAAATGATAAAGAACAATATTCATGAAATTTAACGTAATAATAAATTTATTTGAATCTCATGTCAACAAAATTGATCACATCTATATACAAAACGATTCTTGATGCTAGCAATACAATTATTACAAATCATTGGGGTAATTTCATTTATTCCTTCTTCAACTCATTGTTCAAGAGCTCTTGATATTTGCTCCGAAATACTTAAATCATTACTTTCAGCATTTAAAGTATTCTCAATTTTTCTAGCTAATTTTTTTTTTCATAAAGGCTTTCAATATTGACCAAAAATGCTACATTGGATTGAGCAAGGGGCTGTAAGGCCCAAGTCTTAAAATTTTGTGTTTTGAAATCTCTTCTTCATTAAAAACATCTTCAATGATGGAGTGGGCTGGAGCAAACTCAATAACAAGTACTACTGGCCCTCCTTATAGTATCATCCTTTGGTTTTCTTAAGCATTCACGCACCCACTCCATTGCTGTATCCTTTTTGAAACTTCCTCGTTTCACCTCATGATGATTTATTTTATATTGAACATGCTTATTCCCATATTGAACTTGAGAAGGGTATAGAATATTTATTTATCTCTAACCTAGCAAGTAATTTATTTTCCATTTTTTTACCAATGTACTTCTGAGATAATAAATGTCCTTGACAAAAAATTCGTCAAATATTATACATAAAAAGACGATAAAGACATATACATATATAGACTGGGTTGTATTTGTTTTTACCATGTTAAACAAAGCTTTTATTTATTCCTTTGATACATTTGTACATTATTGCAGCATTGATTTGAGAAAATATTGCTAACCAATCAGAAAGAGATGACTCTGACTGTGATTAGCCAGCAATTCAAAAAGATGACGTTTGTATCTATTTTAAGTACCTTTATCATCATAAGTGAATTGAAAATATCATCTCTTTGTATTTGCACTTTAATATTTACAAGTGAAAGCTCCTCAATTGATGACCGATTTTTATTTTTTCAGGTTACCTACGTATCTTCATTCGGCTAAAATTATAATTATACCTTGAGAAACAAAGTACATACATGAAATTGGATATTATTTTTGTAATAGATGGTTCAACTGGAAATAAGTTGAAATTGCAGAGTAATCTTGTAGAAATAATTGCAACTCCTTTCAAATGGAAAATTAATTTTTAGAGGTTTTTTTAAATACCTTATTTTACACTCTATGAGTCACACATTTTTAAAAATAATTTTGGTTACTCTGATATATATTTAGATACAACTTAAGTATGAAGTTATAAGTATGCATTCTTCTAAGCAGATTTTGTATATGTTTAATTATTTATGGTACCCATTTAACACATTTTAACACATGTTTTCTGAAAACACATTATTTTGTGTTCTCTTTTTGGATTATAATTATTATAATCGTTAACTTGAAGTCAGCATGAAAAAGATTTGTAGTAAGTGAAAAGCTTGTAAAAGACCGGTGAAAATTGGAGGAAGCAATTAAAGCCATGAAAAGCTAATCGTGGACTTAAAGCCAGGTAGTCAGATTTGGACGAACAGGTTGTTATAAGTGTCCATCAGCAACAGTTTTATTATTCCTGTGGTTTTCACGAAGAAAAGGGGGGAAGGAGAAACATTAATATATTGACGGCAGGGCATGAAAAGTCATATTTACAGATGTATTTGCATTTTCTGGTGACGCAAAAAATTTTGCTCCAATAGTTATTTTCAAAAAGGACAATAAAAAAAATCAACTTCAACAGTCATTGCATCCAATCAAAAGGGTTGTTTGGATGAATTAATGATGGGTTTTTGGTCATTCAAGTCCTTTAAAAGTCGTCTAGTTAGTTTTTTCTAATCCAAAAAGACCCAGCTAGTTTTAGATGGAATGAGAGCACACCTCACTCCAAGGTTCAAGGATTTATTTTAAAAAAAAATAGCTCACTTCCTATTGTTACACCTGATGGATGAACAAAAATATTACATCCTTTTCGATATATCTGTAAATAGAAGCTGTGAAGCATCCTTGCGGCAAATATGGAACAAGAGGATTTGGAATGTGAGTTTAGCTTTACTCCAAATGGAAGGATGTGTCATGCATACCTCCAAAAAGTAGTTGATTTGATCTCTGAAGCATGGAATTCATTAAAGAAAGAAAACAGTCGAGACAAGAGGATAAAATAGAGAACAATTCAATTTCTGAGTTTGCGGAGTTATTCCTCAGATATTTTAAAGCTGAAGAATTCAAGGGTTTTGAAGATTAGTCTGGGATAATTTAATGAATGTCTGTATATTTTGATGAAAATATTATTTATTTGATGAAACTTATACTCCAGTTAGACTCTAATACAACAATTTTTTTCTTATTCATATGTTTAGTCTATTGCGACTAATACTTAGGTGCAACTTATTCTCCGAAAAATACGGTAGGTATATAATAAACGAGAATAAAAATTGTACACATTCAATTAATGAAGTCAAAATTGATTTGTTTGCAGAACAACTGAGTAATGTGAGGGGATTTATTGTGAAGGGATCTTATAAGAGCTAAGTATTAATCTAAAGTGAACAAGTGTAAGTAAAGTCATTCATAATATCTCCAGAACATTTGATTGAATTTAATCGATTCTGAGAAGTAAATCTTTCAATAAACAACCTACATTAATTGAAGTCCTATTTATCTATATATTTAACAGCTATAAAAGATAATAACGATAGTAATACATGTGTTTTATTTTTTTTTTGAAAGATCTGGTTGAAGACAAGTAGGTAATTATTTTTGTCTTCTTTTTTAATTTGTTGAACAAAGCTTTGTATTAAATCATTTGACACAAGTCATATTAGATCCTTCCTCACTTTATATCATAATACATTATTAATAAACTAAACAATATGTATAAATACTTATAACCAATGAGAAATAGATCCTTCAGATTGAGTATAGTCTGATGGGCCAAAAATAAATCTTTTAAACAAAGACACTTTAGTAGACTTTTACCTTTTAATTTTAGGAGAATATCTCTCCAACATGATGACGAAATACAAACGGTACATGAGCACCCTTAAGTTGTGTCTGAATTGCACTACGTGCTACTGTCATATGTTCAGTGTTGTGTAATCTATAACTTTTGCGATGTGACTGTTGATGTAATTATTTGTTTTTTATGTTTGTCAAAATTACTAAATAAGCTGTTATTAAAAGATCCCATTTTTGCTAATAATTATTATAGATAAATATGATAAATGAGTGTTATATTTTTGCTGAGGGCTTTGATTAATTGATATTGAAAATTGAATTAAAAGACTAAAAGACTCCAATGAAAAATTTATTCATGTGCTAGCTTGAATTAAATGGGATCTATGTATATTTTACTTTCAAGTACCTTCAATATCTTCTGGTAAATACAGGTCATAGAAATAGTTTCAAAAAAAGTATACATATGAGAAAAAGTCCCACATTTCAATTCCAAAGCCAACTATCGTACGTCATTATAGCATGTATATGGAAAGAATGAACCAATGGATCACCGATTACAGGAACCGAATGAGACAGAAGAAATAGTGATGGCCAATTTTCATATGTTTTATTAATGTAGTCGTTGTAAGTGCAAATTGTCCTCAAAACACCACAACTTGACTTTAGACGAACCCTGGTCATTAGATTTCTAAAAAAAATATGAAACAAAGTCCAACCATGGTCAAGTATCTGCTCCACCAATGGAAGAAGTGCGGTATAATGGATATAATTATTGATTACAAAAATGTCAACTTAAAAAATGTTGTAACTGTGAGGGCAAGGCTTCATTTTGTTGTTCAAAATGTAATGTTGGACTTCATCCACGATGTCATGAAGAGTACCACCATAAAGAATAACCGACTGACTTAATATTCCTTTTGTTTGAAATATTTTGCTAAAATAATATTGTATAAAAAAAGGAAATATACATATATATGTATATAAATAGTACAAAAATTGGACGACCTACAAGTTGGGAAGTATAAGAGATAAAAAATTGATATTTTGTGTGCGTCTTAATTACGGTGTAAATAGTAATGCTGTAAAAATCAGTGTTTTTAATTAAAGGAATAACATAATGCTCTAATGGGTTAAACCTTTTTTCTCCATTTTTGGATCTTTTTTTCTCTTCTTTTTAACAGCTTTTGGTTTCTTTTCGCCCCTTTTGATTTGAACGCATCTCCTTGAGGTTTTTTTTAATATTTTATTTTTTTGCTTGTATGTGTTTTTATTCCCTTTGATTTATTTTCCGTATCCCTCACATTTACGTTTGAGACTTAATCTTATTAATCTTATCCGTCACAACATTTACACTTGAGGCTTATTCTTACTTTGAGTTGAAATTATTTGTTCTAATTTGAGTTTCTATATCTATCTATATATATATATATTACATGTATGTATAGTTTAAGCATATATTTCGTATCAAATTCATTAAAAGTTTTGATCACATTTTATTATATTGTTTCAATCTAGTAATGAATAAAAAATATGTATTGATTTAAAGCGTTTATGCATACTGGAGTAATTTTAGAGTCAAACTTAGCTTCTTTGCCGGAGGAAAAGGGCTCAAGGAATTGATTTGATTGCACTTCTTGAATGTACATACTGCCCATTTTTAAGGCTTCCAGTCGAAAGGAATACAAGAACTTAGGTTAAAAAAGTAAATACAATGCTAACAAAAAATGGTTCAAGTCAAAGCCATCGTAATAATTATTAGTATTTCAAACTGTATTTTGAGCCCAATATTTTTAAAGACTTGACACTAAAACCTAAAAACAGGTATTTTTTCCTTTGATTTAGTTAAATACTTTCAATGTATTTTCGAATTGTACCTATCTAAAATGGATCTACATTTCAATTTTCAACAAGATTGGTCCATTAGTTCAAAAAATATAACAATTTATGTTTTCTTAAAATGTTTTCTCAATAAGAAGATACATTGATTTTTATTAAGAAAGTCAAAATTATTAAATACATAAATCAATACATACTAGGATTATTATAGATAGTGAGTTCAATAAGTGTCTAGGAAAATTCATCGATGGAAAAATTCATTTACTTTTTTTCCCCAATGAATACTTTCAACAGCCTAGAGTAAATTCGTGTTTAGCTTTTTATTCTCCATTATAAATACAAATGAAGACATTAATAATAAATAATAACATAGATGAGAGGAAGAAAATTAACTTAAATTAATGTCAGAAAATTATATATTTTTAGCTTGCAAGTCGTAAACTTACAATTACTACGAAAACTTGAGCCCTTTTACAACATTGTATTTGCTATATTAACCAAAAAAGCTTGTGTTCCTTTTGACTGGAAGCCTTACGAATGGGTATTATAATGCAAGAAGTGCAATCCAAGCAACTTCTCGAGCCCTCTTCCTCCGGTGAAGTAGCTAAATTTGACTCTAAAATTACCTTCCGTATGTATAAGCGCATTAAATCAATATATCTTTTTTATTCAGTACTAGATTGAAACAATAAAATATATTGTGATTAAGACTTTTAATAAATTTGATACAAAATATAAGCTTAAGCTAAACATATATGTAATATATATAGAGATATTTAAACTCAAATTAGGACAAAATAATTTCAACTCAAAGTAAGATTAAGCCTCAAATGTAAATGTTGTGACGGATGCCGATAATTTAATTAGTGAAAGGAAAAATCATATATATGTATGTATATATTGAAAACGTTTAATGGCAATTACAAAATTAATAAACGATTAACAATTTTAATAAAATCATTCAGAAAAAATAAAATCCTTGATCGTTGATAATGGAGATGAAAAATTGTGAGGAAGATCTTAGGTTAGTGTAATGACGTCTAAATGAATTTGGGGCAGAAGCCTTGAACACGTTCAAAGTCTTCATCACGAGATACATATTATAGATTTAGTCAAGGAACGTGATTGAAGACAATTCTGATACTTTTAATTTCATCACTAATAAGACCAAGACACTTGTTTCCTTCAATATCCAACTCAACATTGAGTTAGTCAGTCCATTTCATGTTCTATATTGAAAAATCCGATCCTTCAGTCTACGGCATTTGAAAGTAAAGAATATTTCCAGCCTCCCTCATGTCATGTTAATACTCTTGAATCACTCAAAAGTAAATGTCTGCATGTGATTCAGAGGAACAAGGGATACGTGTAACTGAAGAAAATGTCCACAGAATCCATAATCCACGAGAGCAAGTTCTTTAAATGCATAATTATTCCTATCGTCAACTGTGAAGCCTTGAGGATGCCCAATACGATGAAGGGGATGAGGGATTCGATGATCATCAGATAGAACTCGGACTCCAACAAAATTGGGGATCGACAATGGCCAAAATGAAATTATCTGCACATCAGGCTCATGATGATTTTCGCCGTCTCATCGTTGATCTTATGACTCTTGCTGCTCTTTGGGGTGCCTTGAGAAGAGTCCATCCTCATGGAGCTCTCCTGCTCTTGGTGCCTCTTCTGTGCAATGAACTCTTTGTTATATTCACAATGCTCTAGGGTTTAATTTTCCACTTGGATCGAAGCTCTTGATTGGAAGCTAATGCTCGAGTTCGGCATCACATCCATCCCATTCGACTCCCACTCTTGGCAGTCACAAAGAGCGAAGCACAGAGACGTCCTTGGGTCCAAGCCAGAGCTGCGCCATTTCAAGTCACGTCAGAAGTATGTACTGAAAATAGAACATTGTTTTGATGACGTCACAGCACTTATACAAATAAAAGAAACACCAAGGAGAGTCAGGCGGTTTTGGCTGGTTAGGAAGCACCCAGAGGAAGGAAAAAAAGAGGAGTTGAAATTTCATAGGACATTTCTAAGATTATATATATATAGACATACGTATATTAATATTTCATTGGAGACAATGATCCACAAAAACATTCATATGTACTTTTATTTAGGAAAATTTTATTATTCTGGAAACCTTCAAATGGGCAAAAATGCTATTACATGGTGTTATTGTCTCGTATATTGTACTTAATATTTTATATTTAGAGATGCTCACGAGACAATTTTTTTGTAAGTAGGTTACATGTCAAGCCTTGAATCTTTAGGCTCAAGTCAAGTTTTATATCCCTGATAGGACTACAAGTCAAGTTGCGAGTCTTTAACAAAAAGTTCAGATTGAGTAAAATCCAATTTAAATACTAGGAGTAGTAAAAATGAAATATCGAACTGTTGTAAGCACTGTTTTGAAGGCCCAGGAGCTAAACGTTACAACTTGTATAAAGCCTTCAATTTCATGGAAAAAAAATAATGAATTTCTTTTCACTACATCTATTATTTTATTTCCGATAAGAATACAAGTAAAATATCAAATTGTTGTGTGTGATAAGTGATACCATTAGGCAACACCATTTTTGTGCCCAGGGTTTAATACTCTTAACTCTTCTTCAATGTTCTTCGCGGCACACTAGTAATCATTCCGCGGCACACTAATGTGCCGCAGCACAGTGGTTGGGAACCACTGCGTTAGATCCTTAACTCCGGATCATTTTTATTTAAGCAATCAAAACAATATGTTCTTGCCTTTATTTTCAGCTCATATAATTTTTTCCTTTATTATATGACTCAAAGAATTTAATTTGTACATCTTGCATTTTACACTTTGGTATCTTTTTAAATATCTAGATACATTTGTGACTATATTGTGTGAATGGTAAATGGTCTATATTATTGTACTACCCATTTGAAGTAAAATAATTAATATCTAATAATTACCAATTAAAATATATTATTGAGAAAAAAAATCAAATAAATTCTTTGTCAATGTCAATAAAATAACTATGCATCAATAAGTTTATTATATTTCAAAGGTATCATAGACTTCCTCACTAAAAAAATCACTAGAAACCTTAGAAAAATGAAAGAAAAAATTGGGTTTACAATACGATTTAAGCGATGTCACGAAGCTTCACCCAGAGAAGCTTCTGCATGCAGCATCAAGTTTACAATTTTAGTACCTTAAGAAAATCTTGAATTATAAGTGTTGGCTACACATTCTACTTACCTATCTCCTCATCTAAAGATCCCCACAATGTGGCATTGACAAATGGTAACTGAGAATGTGACAAACGACTGTATTCAAGGACACGCTCAAGTACACGTACTCGTAAACATTTATAACCATGTACTCCTTAGATATTGTAACTATATAAAGTCCAAGAGGGATAATATAAAGTCAGATGTAAACCAACACTACTCTCACTTACTGTCGTATCCGTATCCAACAATAAGGATTTTAGCTGATTTCATAATCTTTCTACGTGCCACACTTAAGTAGCTCTACCGTGAGTCTTAGATTTCTATCGAATTTTTGCTCGAAATTGAATGAAAATTTGCACATTTATATCGACGATTTCTTCTTAGTTAAGGATTCTTATCGGGCGTTTGACATCTTGTTTGATAGCTTAATAATTAATGCATTCCTTATTAATCTTTCATGTAATATTCAATAAGTTATTTAAGTACAAACGTTTTGACCGACTTTTGGAATTACTCCCGTACCTACGCTCCTAGGATCCCCCTTATGTCAAAACAAAGACTGGAAATGGAATTTGGATTAAATAACCTAGCGGATCATTATTTTTTAATGCACAAAATCAGTATTTATCTAGGCTTAAATTGAAGTTGAAGTTGAAAAATGGGCCAAATTGGATCAAAAAGTAGGGTCCAATATCTCGAAAACCATTGGACTCTCGAAAATCAGTGTACAAAACTGAATAACTTTTATTATAATTATACACCATAGTATTTTTGACATTTCAAATTTGTTGTCCTGTCTAAATTCATGATTTATAAAGCATTAATTACCTCTTCATATTCCAGAACTTTCCCTAGAATTAAACAAAAATTAAAGACTTGAACAGCAGTCTTTAAATTCAAGCAGCTGCTCAGAAAGAAGAGGTCAATGACTTCAAAAAAAAGTTGAAACAATAAGATGAGGGATATCGGAAAAAATAATATACAACAGCACATACAGAACCTTTTTTGAAGTTAGTTCAAAAAAGAATTCTCATATCGATTACATCCTTCCCTGAAGTGTAGAAATTCTGAATCTCTCAAGCTGGGTCCTCATTTGTATTTGGCTTCAGATTTAATCAAGATTGCGTAGAAAACATTTTTACGCAAATGAGATACAAAAATTTAACCTCCCCTCCTATTGAACTAAAGAATGCCTTGAAAAATGTTACTTTAACACAGGTCTTGCACAAAAACAAGACTCTTATGAAGATGACAATTTCATATTTCTTGTCTCTCTTGAGTTGTCAAAACTTATGGACGAGTTCAAAAATTAATAAAACTCATGAAGTGCCGAAAATAATATTTATTAATAGTCTATACTTGGCTGAAAGGAATTCCTTAGCTTATTTCGTTGGATATTGTCTTTGAATAACTTTTCAGTGCCATACTCACTATAAAGAATTCAAAACATGACGAAGATAAGTCGTCGAATGATTGGATATAATTGAATAATTAGTCATTTTTTAATGGATTAGTGTTTGGATCCAAAATATTCTTGGAAGAGTTTTGCAAAGTTGAAGCTAGATTTAAATTTTTCATCAAAGACTTTTAAAAAAATAATCAAAATTGAAAAATTTCTTAAAAATATGATAGTTAAAATAGTTCAAACTTGAGTATAAAATATTCTCATTTTAAACCAGTATCTTGTAACTTTATAGAAATTGTATTTTAGGGTTTTTGCCCAAAAGTCTTCGCTTAACCTAAGACGTTTTACCCATGACAAGTTTAATGATTTCCACAGGACCTCCGTGTTTGTCAATTAGACACCCCAGTTTTTGATGGATGCGTGGAGTCGCACTCCTGAAATGTAAGGTCTCTCTGTATTTCATTTGAATACTAGCCTCAGCAGATCAATTTAACCTCGTATTGAAGGTGAGAATGGGACGAATCTGAATAAGTGAATAGTTTTAAGAGGTATATTTGTATTCCAAACTCCAATCTTATCAAGTGGGTTGAGGTTGAATCTTTGAAATTGGGTTACCGGTGTTTTTCTAGGTATCTAAAATTTAGGTTTTCCTATAACTCTATTAGAAATATTATTATTAGTAGTAGTAAATAAGCAATTTATTGGTTATTTAGTCTATTATACCCATTTTATATTTCCTCTTTGGTAGCATCAATCAAAGAAATAGTTAATATACTTTTGTATTTATATAACTATTATTAATCAAAAGATTTTTTGAATGTATAATAATTGGATTGAAGGGGATCGACCTTAATTTTAACGTGGGAAGTTTCAATAAAAAGTTGTGGGTAATCAATTAATTCTTATCACGATGGTCAAATAAGAGGGTTTAGCTCAGACAATATCCATAATTTAAAATAAATACGTGTAGTTTAGAGCACAAAACTACTTAAAGTGAATAAATTTTAGAATAAAAATAATATACACCATTTATTACAAAAAAATTGAATGAGAACTACAAAAATTGTAAATATTTATTATATTTGCCGAGTGCAATGTATTTATATTATTTTAAACCTATGCAAAAAAGAAGGACTTTATTTGATATTATTATGTTTTTTTACTTTTTCCCATGTTTTTGAATATCCAGAGTAAGAATATCTAAATAAAAAATTTGTTTAAAGTTTGGTAATATTTTCAGAAAAACAGTGTTGCCTCTCCTGAAGCAATAATATATTTTTGACTAGTAGCAATTCGCCAAGCAAGTGGAATGGCCATAAAAAAATATTATTATAATATTAAGAAATAAAATTTGACCAAATTTATTAAGTCCTTTCAATGTTTCATTTGCCAGTATGAATAATATTTACAATTGCTGAAGATGTCCCTTTGCTCATAACTGGTATAATTCAAAAATATTATTATAATATTAAGAAATAAAATTTGACCAAATTTATTAAGTCCTTTCAATGTTTCATTTGCCAGTATGAATAATATTTACAATTGCTGAAGATGTCCCTTTGCTCATAACTGGTATAATTCAAAAATATTAAATTCCCTTCAAATAATAAACCATGACTTTAATTATATTACGATAATTCATCATTTTTGCATTAATTGTATTATATTGACATATGAAATTATTGCTCAACCTTTAATGTTGAATTTCCTTCATTTCCAGGTTATCACTTATCGATCTAAATTATTGTTGTTGTTTTTTTAAAATCATATCAATATATTTTACTCTTTTTACTATTTGTAACTTAGCATCTCAGCCAGGTTTTTCTGTTTCTAACTTTTGCTGGCGTTTTCTTTCCTCCTACGTCTACTTTTTTTTTAAAATGGGATCTTTGATGTACAATAGCTAAAAATAAAAATATAACCTCACGACCTCCTTACTTCTTCGCAGAAGTATAGGCACACATTTTCTCTTTCTAATTTCTTGTATTATTTTATTTATTATTAATTATTATATATTTCTTTTCATTAAATACATATTTTTTCATATTTTTCTACTCGTATTCGTTTAACATATTATTACTTAATGATTAATTATAAGATATCCTAATATGTTAATTTTAGAAAAAAAGAATTATAAACTGATGCTATCATTTCATTTTTATTCATAATTATCACCAATTTATATATTTACGTGTGGTTGAACTGTGGACACACTAATGCACTACAAGTAATTGTTGATTCTGGTTTTAAAATAATAGCCTGATTCGACTTACTCTTGAACTGCAAATATTATAATTGATGTTTCAATGAGGCTATTTGAATATTCCTGTACATAAAAGGATTGGAATCGATAACTAATTTCAAAGGACAGATTCATCAATTTAAGCAAAAACTTAAATACCTTTTTTGAGCATTTTTATTAGAAAACCCTTAAAAGAAGTTTAAATTGGATTTTTAAGTTGAAAATATGCAGCGAGTATATTTTTATTGGCTTCGAAACAATTTTGGAGGATATAAAATATGACTACATAATGGAATGATTGTTTGAAATACCCACGTGGCTTTGTTATTATAAAACAACAACGACAAAATACAATTGATGTATAATTGTACAAACGTCAAATTAAATTGCCAACAAGAATTTTTCATCAAAAATGATGCCATTTACCACAATGGGTTACGTGACTGAAGCTTGTGCCCCTCCAGATGTAATAAAACTTATTGGTTATTCCGTATAATAATATTATGTAGGAACTATTACGCCATTGATGAACTGTCAATTTGAAAATAAATACTTTGTTTATAAGTATTTTGGCACAATATGACGTCATACAAACACTCTTTTACCCATCCCTTCAACTCTGAATAATATTGAAAACAAAGTTTTAGAAAGATGTCATTGAACCAAAAGTTGTAGATATTACTTTAATAAAAATCGGTCCATAAGTTTTTGAATTTATTACAACTTTTGCTAAATTTTCAAAGTTTGTCAAACTCTTTTAAGAGTTAATTTTTTTTTTATGAAATCAAAAATAATGAAACAATAATTTTTGAGTTTAGATATGCTTTTAATTTTAAAATCGATAGGTTGTTTCTTAAGTAATGATATAGCGATGATATTTTACAATCAGTGGTTGTTAATTTACTAGAAAGAACAGTAATTTCCTTTTTAAAGCTGAAAAATGAGACAAAACCAAACTTTACTTGATACACTTTACAATTTACTATTTGATGAGACAGAGGACAGTTGTAAAAGTCCCTTTTTTTCAAACTAACTATGAGTTTACATCATAACTATGTATTAAAAAAATATATCTGATTTTAAGATGTGAAAAACTTTTTGTAATGTTTATATAATGTGACTTTTTGATTGTTTTGGCTCTAACTTATACAATTAAAATTACTAATTTTTTGCTTTTAGTTCATGACGTGATTGAATAAGATCGAATAATAATAATAAATTAATTAATTAATAAATTGATTCGTTCTTAGTTTGAACAGGGTTTCTAGGAACCCGTCTCATAATTTATTGACTTATTTATTTACTTTTTACTTATGACTCATAACAATAATTACACAGGTCTACAAATTTGAACTTTCAAAAATCTTTTGGGGTATAAGTATAATAAAAGTTATTCAGTTTTGCTCACTGATTTCAAATCTGTAATTCTTTTTTTCGAGAGTCCGATGGTTTTCGAGAAATCGGTCCCTACTTTTTTAGCTTTTTTGGCCCTTTTTCCAACTTCAACTTCAATTTAAGCCTAGAAGGATACACATTTTGAGCGCTAAAAAATAATGATTGGCTAGTATTTTTTATGGAGATTTCATTTCTAGTCTTTGTTTTGACCTAAAAGGACTCCTAGGGGCGTAGGGTGCCGGAGTAGGTCCAAAAGTCGATGAAATCCTTTGTACTTAAATAACTCCTTGAATATTGCATGAAATGGATTAATAAGGAATGCATTATAGAGATTAGACCCAAAGCTTTAAAACAAGATGTCAAGCGCCCGATAAGAGCCTTTAATTTTGAAGAAATCGTCAATCAAAGTGTGTAAATTTTCATCCAATTTTGGGCAAAAATTCGCTAGAAATCTAAGACTCACGGTAGATCTAATAAAAAACAAGTGCTATAGACTGTAGTAGTAGAGCACAGAAGAAGACTCTGACATCAGCTGAAGATAACCAAATTCAAAAACATGGATCTCTTATTTAATTACAAGGCAACTCCGAGGAAAGAGTGGGATTGCAGGGCCATGGATATCCAATGAAAGGAATAGTGTTCCTTGATGAGTCATGTCTCAGTACCCTTCATCTTCATCATCATGGATATTAACGAAACTGCTTTGAGGAATGCTGGATCAGTCGCCTTAATTTGAAGAAGACGGGATTGGAGTTTCGACGTGCTATAAAATTAGAGATTCATCTTCATGAGAAGGTATTTATCATTTGGATCATCTTTGAGTACACTAAGAACAATTCCCTCTTCAGATTAACAATAAACATCGCTGTTAAGTCAAGAATGGGGGAAAGAAATGAAGACTCCATTGAGGAGTCAATGTTTGTATGGAAGAAACTAATCTCCACATTCATCTCAAAATTTAAGCCGATGTTATCGCTTATATCGCTACGACGGCTCTTGTATACACTGGACTCTCGCTTCATGGCTGTTTCTAGTCTACTAACACACATCCTCATTTGAATGGACACTTTTTTACACTCATGTACCGATCACATTACTGAAAGTCCCTTAGTTAACCGTTTATGTCTCTCAGTACTGGGTCCCCTTCTTCATGTCTAAAGTGGAGAACAAGGAATAATCATGAAGTGTCTTTGATAATGTTAATCGTATTATGCACAAACTCATTTATTTTTTATACCATTTCTAATTAGGAATTTTATGTTTTCCATGAATTTGTTATATTGAATAGATTAAATATTTTAATTTATCAACATATATAACATATTGTACATAAATATTTTAAGATTTAAAATATAATTTCAAAGAGATCATAGATGTTTGGTACTAGATTTACGCTTGAACTTCTTTTCAGACTCATTACATGCTTGAATTTCAAAACCCTTTATATTTTGTTTCCATTTTTTTAATATCTTGATGAAAACGATCTCCCTGCTCGTCACTAACAGCTCCTAAATTGAGCATTTGAAGCAAATATTCATAAACTGTGCCATCCTAGAATTATCACAGAAGCAGCAATACAGGTTTCAGATACACAATTTATTCATTTTTCCCCCACTAAACAAACGATAGTTATAGCTTGCAGAAATAGATCGTCTTTTAGTAGCACATATATTGGTAATCAGATAATTAATTTAGATGAAAACTGTACATTTCATCCAGATAGAATGCTCCCTGCAGGTTATAAAGGTATAAGTTCTACATTTGAAAGTGTAACCGAAGATCCAAAAATAGACATTTAATTCATTCATCAAATCTTAAAGAATAAATCTAGAAAAATATCTGAAACCATCGGAGTTTCGAATAAAATTGCTTGGAATATATTTCAAATTGCCCAAAAAATAAAAATACTGTCAATGTTCGACACAGATAATACTATAGATTCAATTATAAACCTTTCAGAAAATATAATTAATACTGTATTCAAGGTATTTTCGAAGATTAAACCCGCCTTAATATGTATATCAACTATCATGATCGTCCTTCTAATTACATATTTTTTAGTTATGAGGTTTATAAGAAAAAGAAGAGATCACATCTAAGCATTCAAAATCAAAATCATATTATGTTATCAGCATTGTAACTACCATCTGAATCAAATAACTCCTTGTCAAACATTGATGATTGAATTATACTTGTAAAGAATTATATAAATTATGTTATGTTTTTGATATATTTTGTATTTGAGATCATTCATTAGAAATGGCATAAAAAATAAATGAGTTTGTGCATAATACGATTGACGTTATCAAAGACACTTCATGATTATTCCTTGTTCTCCACTTTAGACATGAAGAAGGGGACCCAGTACTGAGAGACATAAACGGTTAACTAAGGGACTTTCAGTAATGTGATCGGTACATGAGTGTAAAAAAGTGTCCATTCAAATGAGGATGTGTGTTAGTAGACTAGAAACAGCCATGAAGCGAGAGTCCAGTGTATACAAGAGCCGTCGTAGCGATATAAGCGATAACATCGGCTTAAATTTTGAGATGAATGTGGAGATTAGTTTCTTCCATACAAACATTGACTCCTCAATGGAGTCTTCATTTCTTTCCCCCATTCTTGACTTAACAGCGATGTTTATTGTTAATCTGAAGAGGGAATTGTTCTTAGTGTACTCAAAGATGATCCAAATGATAAATACCTTCTCATGAAGATGAATCTCTAATTTTATAGCACGTCGAAACTCCAATCCCGTCTTCTTCAAATTAAGGCGACTGATCCAGCATTCCTCAAAGCAGTTTCGTTAATATCCATGATGATGAAGATGAAGGGTACTGAGACATGACTCATCAAGGAACACTATTCCTTTCATTGGATATCCATGGCCCTGCAATCCCACTCTTTCCTCGGAGTTGCCTTGTAATTAAATAAGAGATCCATGTTTTTGAATTTGGTTATCTTCAGCTGATGTCAGAGTCTTCTTCTGTGCTCTACTACTACAGTCTATAGCACTTGTTTTTTATTAGATCTACCGTGAGTCTTAGATTTCTAGCGAATTTTTGCCCAAAATTGGATGAAAATTTACACACTTTGATTGACGATTTCTTCAAAATTAAAGGCTCTTATCGGGCGCTTGACATCTTGTTTTAAAGCTTTGGGTCTAATCTCTATAATGCATTCCTTATTAATCCATTTCATGCAATATTCAAGGAGTTATTTAAGTACAAAGGATTTCATCGACTTTTGGACCTACTCCGGCACCCTACGCCCCTAGGAGTCCTTTTAGGTCAAAACAAAGACTAGAAATGAAATCTCCATAAAAAATACTAGCCAATCATTATTTTTTAGCGCTCAAAATGTGTATCTTTCTAGGCTTAAATTGAAGTTGAAGTTGGAAAATGGGCCAAAAAAGCTAAAAAAGTAGGGACCGATTTCTCGAAAACCATCGGACTCTCGAAAAAAAAAATTACAGATTTGAAATCAGTGAGCAAAACTGAATAACTTTTATTATACTTATACCCCAAAAGATTTTTGGCTGTTGACATGTGTTATGAGTGACACATTTGTTGTATCTGAGATTAAATATATAATAAGTCTAAAATAGTCAATGGAGATATTCCAGGATGAAGGGAAAATGCAAAGGGGTGTTGTTTGCGAGTGATGTTAAGGTGAAGATCAATTACGTTAGAAAGAGGAGAATGGAGCTTACATTTTAATTTACAGAGATATATAGTGTTAAGGGATTCATTCTTGCCTAGAGCTGTATATTGGATATATGATGATTGAGAAAATCTTAGAGAGTATGAGGAGCTGGACAGGTCTATTTAAAGACACTCCGTGTTGAGTCTAGCACTCAAACGAATGACTAAAATGAGGACAATTTAAGTGTATTGAGGAAGGAACAAAGAACAGCGATGCCTTCAGTTCAACAGTCGAATATATTCTGCACGTTATGAGAGACTCTTCAGTCTTTTCACCAAAGGTGACATCTTTCACAATAAACTTGTAGAGCGTTTAATGTGAAGGAGAGTAAGACAATCTCGAAACTTGTGCCGAATAGGATTGAGCGAACCCTGGCCCCTAATCATAATCAGTATGAGAGCCAGTATGAATAGCCTGATTCGATTTGCTCTTCAACTGTTCATATTATAATTTATGTTTCATGAGGGATTTTCGTTCTCTACTTTATTTATCAAATCTGAAGAGGCATCATCACTTTGGTCGCCCATTCTTCTCCTCCATAGCATTTATTCGTTTTAAAATTATATTCTTTTCCTGAGTGGCTAAAAAATGTTGAAAAGGGTCAATTTTTTGCCAAGAGGAACAATTTTACTACTTAAGTGCTTGATTTCATTTTATGTGAATCATCAGTAGATAAACTTTTGATGATGAATGCTATGAGTTTTGACTTGTCGTAAATGAGTTGAAGGATGTGTAAAAAGTAGAGGAAAGTCTCAACTAAACTCGATGGACTATATGATGATGCAAAGTATCAAGAGAAACATGGACAGTAATGTGTTTTGTAATGCAGTAGATAAAGCCTTGATGACGAATGTGATGGCATCTACTAGTATATGTAAAATTAAATTCAATTATATTATTAATAAATAAAAATTGTGCTTTGTTTTTCAGATAATATGGGAGATAATCACAAAGTACAGCCTCCATTAAGTGAGGAGATCAACTGAAATGAGCAAGGAAAATTCTTTTTCTTAAAAATAATCTGCAGCAGTACTGCTTTTCATTAAAATGTCTTTCAAGAGATAATTAAAACATTGAATGTATATATTATATTTTTCTTTTAAATAAAACTAAAAGTCTTGTGAATGTAAGGCTTTTAATTCATATTTATTATGTTTTATGTTAAAAAAATGATTAAGAATCCTCCGAACTCGTTCTTTTTTAGGGTTCATTATATCTTTGAATTAATTTTTACAAACACCCTCCTTGGCCATCCTCCAGGATAATTCAGAGACAACAATCTTCCCATCACTGACGAGTAATTCCAACAGCCGCTTTTTATCGGCAAATGGGAGGGCTTGTGTTTTCTAAAATAAAGAAAGAGAGTTAAATTTATTTTAATTGCTTGCTATTGAGCAAGTACTAAACACATTTGTGAGAACAAGGTGCCATGTTGATTATTTAATATCACGAATGGTTTCAATTGAGTGATTTACAAGTATTGAGAAGACTTATAATGTTACTTATAATTAAAAATAACCACTAATTTTAATGTTTTTTTCTTCTTTCCATGTGTGAATCTTCCAACACTTGAATATATTTTTGATATTTCTTTTTATAAAGTACATATTTTTTTAATTTTCCCCACTCATATTCGTATAACATTTTATTACCTAGTTTCCTTAATGATTAATCATAAGATACTATAATATGTTAATTTTAGGACTGAGGAAATTAGGAACAACAAAATTTGACTGCTCCCTAATAATTATATCAAATATATTCATGAAAATAAAAAGCGTACCCCCACTTAAGTAAAAACGAAGGAGGCAAAACACTTAAAAAATAAGACAATACAGACTGTCAATTTTTTGTGGCCCCAGATAAAATAAAATCACATTTTTATACTGTTTTCCTCGAATTCGTACAGGCAAACTAAATAGGTCTTTTTTTTAAGTGTAACCACCGACAAGTATCTTAAGCGAGAGGCTTTTTTTAATTAGTATTACCGCTAATATTATTTTTATTTTAATATCTTTGATTTATTTGACTTTTGTACAAATATGGGGTGCAAAACTGAATATGTAAAAATATTGAACGTGCGTGACAATTATTGACAGTACCATTTGTGATAAGAACCATAGAAATAAAGTTGCACACGAAACATTTATCCCTCCACAAAAACTATTTATGATAGAAAAATGTTCCTTAAATAGTGCAATTTGTCCATCCAAGATTTTATTTTCAAGAAAAAACTTGACACATTTTACTTAGAAAATTTCAAACAACATAATCGCGCAATTCAAAAGTATTAGCTTAGCTAAGAGTTGTTAGTCTTTATATGCATATCTCCATTTGACAAAAAATATCAATGACGCTATTCTTTCAGCAGAAAGACAATATGATAAAGTATACAAGATACTTTTGTAGGAGAGGTAAAAAATTTAAGGAATTAATATAATTCTACCAACATAAACAAATGAATTATTTAACGTATATGGGAAAAGTCGATCAACAAGAAGATCATTAAATAAAATAAATACTGTGAAGATGCTTACTAGTCATAATGGAGGCATTATTAAGTTACGTGAAAATTAGTTTACTAAGGACTAGTAAATAAGAAAAAAGGTATTGTCATCTATATTTTTGATAACTGCCGTCTTCTTACACAACGGTGATTATAAAAAAGCTCTTCAACGTTCGATGTAATGTCTAATTTGCTCGTTGCAGCATTTGAGTTGGTCATCAATGTACGACATTTCAATAGTTGTTTTTATTGATGAGGGCTATCAGCAAAACTGTTATTCCACCAACAATTTTTTGTGGAATTACAAATGCATTGAAGTGTTCGATTAGGTGCCTCATATGAAGTTTTATATGACATTGTACATTCATCCCAAACCTGGAAATTCACTATTGAAAAATACTGCTTCTCCTGTCCCCTTGCATGTCTTTCATTGTTAAATTTAAAGGAAGTTTAAAAACTGCATGAATAGTCCATATTAGTCCTTATTTCTTTCTCCTCTAAAATATTGCGATAATGTACCTCCGTAGATGCCAACTCAGTCATACCATAGGTCGAAAGACCGAATGCTTCCATCGAATGGAAGGCTTTGTACTCATTCCAATCATTGATATGATGTACTTTGGCGTGATGGACGAGTGACAAATTATTCAGAAAGTTCGAAATGCACAGAGGGCACATTTTGCCATTAAAATTAAAGGCAGAGAAAGCCACTGGGCGATCATATTTGCTGAATGAGTTGTTGACTTGACTCATCATTTTTTAAATTAAAGGAGAATACGCAAAGAAATATAAAAATGTTAAATATTGTTGGAAAAATAAAAGAAATTACTTTCTCTTATTTAGCTTAATAAATAATCTTAATGATTAAAAGAGTGGATAAGAATTTTTTTTAATTACGTATGGATAAAGGACATATAATATTACTAAAAAAATGAACTCGATGTTCTTCTGACAAATAACGCTATTAAAAAATTTAATAGGCACTATGCACAAGGCAACAAAAAATTACCATAAAAGCAATAAAATGATAATATAGAAAATATATGGAGAGTACACCTAAATCAAAACGAATTAAGAAATTATTAAACAGAAATAAGTGAATAAAACGTCTGATTGTTTTAGTTATTGTCTTCCCGAAAACAATAAGGAAAAAGAAGAACGTGGACTTTGTATAAAATAATAATAAAGGAGGAGAAGAAACACTAGTGATAATATTAAGAATGACGGGCCGGGCCTGTGCTTAATGAAATATATATACCAAAGAGAGTAAATTATCACTAAAAAAATAATTAATCTCAACAGAAACCAAACCTTGAACTACTTTTAAGTAAAATAAATGAGCGAGCACTCAGTCACAATCAGAAATATAAATAATGCAATGAATAAAATCAACAAAAGCAGTAAAAGAATAATTATACACAAGAAAGGCTCAAAATAATGGTAAATACGATAAATAAAATCCAATTAGAGCAATTTCTTGGTTGAAAAGTTGACTCAAGTCCTCAAGTGACTATTGCTCTAATGCATTGCAAATACAACAACGTGAAGGTGTTGATGAAAAATATGAGATTAAGTTGAACCAAAAATATGCTTTGATAGATTTAGACGAAAAAGACCAAGACACGTGGGGCTTGAATAAAATCCAACCAAAGATGATTCGCTCGATGAAATAATATGAAAATAGTATAAACACTAATTTTCAATTAAACTCCTTTTTTTTAAAATATATAATATAGAAAATAATTCTAAGTTGGAAAAATTTTCAAGTGAAAAAAAACTTATCACAAAATAATAATAATGTGTGGAGCAAAAAAAAAAAATACGTCTGCACTGAGCAATGATCGGATCCTATGACGGTTCTTGAACTACACGGAATTGTATATTAAATATGAATAGTTGAGTAAATAGGGTATCAAAGTAAGAATTTTTCTCTTTCACTAGTCGGAGTATCGCCAAATTTATCTTTGTTTCTTGTGAGCAAATACTAATTGGTAACAAAATGAATATATTCGGTTAAAATTCCCAATTATTCGACAAAAAGACCGCCTCTGCCATGGTAGAGCATGGTAACACCACATTAGTCTCCACTAATCTGAAGTACGGAACGTTTACTGCGATCGTTACGCCTGCAGAAAGTAATATTTTCTACGTAAGATAGTTTTATTTCACTAAATTGAAAATAAATCGATGGTAATACCTTTCCTGTCTTGAGGAACCCCTTTTTACAGGACAGCAAACTCATGGAGAACAATAGTTCAATCAATCCACATGCTACTCAAGTTATAATTCAGAGATTGTGCATCGTTGTAGCATCTGTCCCATTTAAGATAAATCTTTATCTAAAACATGAGTGATAATATTTTATGAAAAAGACATGATTGATTCCTTAAATTAAGAATATTATGATTGTATAATGCCTCTTTCACGCTAGAATCTGAGTCCAAAGAGAATTATTAAAATGATGTTATTCACGGAACCGGAGTATAAATAAAGTCATTACATAAAAATATACAAGAATTAAATATATGAAGAACATGCCGTCATATAAAATCAGTAGTGTCATGGAATAAACATAAATGATAACTCAGAATAATGATAAAAATAAGACACTTAGATGCGAATTCTAACTAAAAAATGCTTCGTCACTAATTATAAAATTTGGAAAAATGTTACCAATTCCATTCGGTCGATTGAAACCGGTCCGTGCAATACCCCAAATCCAACTTAAAAAAACAACAATGTCTTGACTAAATTTTGAAGAGACTGAGGTAAGTCTCCTTAATGAAGTAAATATTGAATTTTTGTTTCTTTGATGATAAAATACTGCCTAACGAAAAATCCTTCTACGTTTGAAATGCAAGAGTGGTCACAAAAAGATGGCTATATATATGAAATATAAAAAACATATATTATCACATGAATAATTTCATCAAGTAAAATATAATTACTTGTGTTTTCTTCATTGGAGTCTTTCATGTATGTAAATAAAATATTAACTATTACTCTCACAAAACCTTCTATCTTTTCCATGCAATGACTGCCAACTTTCAAAATATGTATACCCATTGAAATAATTGTTTTTCGCTGCAGTGAAGCCAACTTAGCTTAGACACAGATAGAAAAATATCTTATAAAAGGTATATATATGATAACTATATAATACGTTATAAAATTTACCTACATATGTATATGAGCCAACACTGAATTACAATTTGTATTTTTAGACTGTAGAGCATAATTTGAGTCTGAGTATTGTGGAATTTAAATTTGCTGTTATGATTAAAAATATGTAATCATAAATAATTAAATTGACTGCAAATAAGAATGATAGAGTTGACTTCTTGAGCCGAATCACATTCATGAGAATTTTAGTCTACGAATGAGAACAATACAAAACACGCAAAATAATAGTTTTTGGAATAAAAAGGGGGACGTATGAAGGTGTGAACCCCAAACACAACGGTTTGACAAGGCCAAGACCTTTCATAACTTTATTTTATTCCTTTGTCTCACTCTCCATATCCAAATCTCCGAATGGAAGGGCCAATAGAAAACAAATTGTCAGATAATCAAATAAACTTGGATACAAAACAAGGAATGAATTAAGGAGCTCACTTCCTTCACTCACAAAGTGGAATGAGGAAGACCCAGGAAAAAATAATTTGAATTGAATTTGAGTCTATTAAGAAATCTCTATAAAGAGAGCATCTGAAGATAAAGTCTTGAATAGCTCAATTTCCATTCAGGAGAAAGGGATCCGAAGAGCTTGACAGCCTGTTAATGACTGATGATTTTTTCAAAAATTGAATATTTAATTAGATTTTTTTTCATTTTCTACAAATTATAATTTTTAATTTTCTGATTTGTTATAATTCATATATATTACAAACTTGACTATGTCGTGGTTTAAGAAGACCTATTTATAGATATGTACTATTGTGATAAAATACATTACCTACAATGAACATAGATACCTCCAACTAATATCTTACTTCTTAATTCGATATCATGAAGAAGCTTTATGGAAAATCTAAATATATAATGAAGTTTTTTCCATTCGACTTCTAGCAGGGTTCTTTTATGGGTATATATTCTCGTGTTTGCATTCCAATGCATGAATATTGAGAGAAGTTTCAATATTTTTTTTTTGTACGCATCTTAAAATAAGTAATTTACTGAGAGTTTTGACATTTTCACGGTTATATAGGATCCGTCAAAATGTAAAAAGATAACAATGACTAACAAAAATTGGTTGAATTGATTATATACACTTGATTATATATGTATAATTTTAGGATGCTGAATCTAGACCTACGTTGTTTTTTTTTGCAATTCTTTATTTGTTGTATATTTGAATTTTTATATCTAATTCAACCGTAATTTTCATCTTGAAAGAAAGAAATAGTTTTTTTTTTTAAATGATATTTATAGGTAGAGGGAAGGAGTGCACAAATTTGAGAGCTCAGTTTGTCTTTCAGAGGTTGAAAATTGTATGTATCTATCTTGAATTCCAATAGAATGGAATTAATGGACTAACTTTGTACTTACATCTCGACATAAGGAATCCAAAATAGATGGACAATAAGTAATTACTTATATAAAATCATAATGAAAATAAATTGAATTTGTTTTTCTATTTAAATCATGTATTGTTCTATTTGACCTTATGTTTTCATAAATATTCAAATTATAACATGTCTGTAAAGACTTTTAGATAATTACCCCAATAGAAACCAAATAGAGTAAATATTAATTTATTAATAAAGAGTACTATAGCATATTACGTTATCTAAATCAAGTGTTTATTTGAAAAATATAAGTATATACATGGTACAGAAAATTAGAACATATAAATATATATATATACATCAATTAGTCATGTACTATCACATGTCGTAATGGCACTTGATTAGTGCCTCAACTTCGATTTTATTAAATAAAAGTTGGTTATAGTATATACATTATACAAGTTCTTTTATTGAATAAGTCCAACTGAATAGAATATCAAAATGCATATAATAGGCACTTTCTATGAACAATTCGCTTAATAAACCAACAACAACAAATATCAAATCCAATTTTCCTCATATTTACACACTAAATGAAATCTAAATAAGACAGATGGAATGCTAGATAACAAGGGATCGAAATAGTGGGTCCTCATAACATAGAAGAGCCGAGCATTTTTTCATCATGAATACCATTAAAGGAAATTTATCAGAAAAGGTTGAATAATTATCTCAAATTTCAATTTGTCTTATTTTAAGTGAAAAATGGATATTTATGATCCGATTTTCTGACTAGAAAACATAACTTTTGAAATGAAAACTCCTTTTTTCTATGTTAATTGTGAGAAACATAATTAATAACAATATTTTTTTTCCGTTAAGACACAATTTGATTAAAAATTGTTGCTATAACCGCAATTTCTCAAATATCTATTGATACAAATCTTATTATACCAATATTTATATGAATATCTACTTCAATATAACAGTATATATATATATATATATATATATATATATATATATATATATATATATATATATATATATATATATATTTGGTATATAAATGAAAAAATCTTAACATACAATAAAAGAAATGAAATGTTTAGACATTTTGTTAAAATGTGGAAAATATAGAACTTCATCAAATCTACTTCATGAAAAGAATATCTACTTATGCTTACACAATAAATAAGGATTTAAAAAAAATATATATAAGGGGTTAAATAATAGCAATAGAAAAAATATACAATATAAGCTTTTACAAAACTAGAAAAAGCACAAGTAGACATCTTAGCATGGGAAACGTTGATAAAAGTGTTTGGGAGGGACGATTGTAATATACAAACATAAGAAAAATAAAACTTTTCTGTCAAAGACAAAGTAATGTACCCAACTAAAATATTTGTAACAATTTCAGATAAAATGATTCAGTGTCGCCATACAAGGAGATGTGCAAAATATCCTTTGAATAATTAATTAATTATCACCCCTATAATTTACTTATTATACACAAAATATTTATCATAAGTATTTTTTGGAATAGTGGAAAAATATACTAATTAAATTTGCACCATAGGGGACTTTTATTATAAGTTCACGAATGATAGTATGACAATAATAAAAGATTCAACAATAAAAATAGTAGGAAGCTGCAATTATTAGGTGAAATCTATAATTTATATCGTATAATAAAGAAATACATAAATACTTATCATTATTTAAAATTATCAAAACAACTTGAAGGAGTCATTTTAATTTAATTTTCTAAGAAAAAAATAACTTAAACTTTAGAGACAGTGACATTTGTTATGTGATGAGAGACAAGTTTAGGGATTCTAGTAGTCTGCACATCAGGTTCATGATGATTTACTACGTCTCATCTTTGCTCCAATGCTACTTCAATCCTGGATAAGCAGAAGCTATGTTGATGGCTTCTGTAACGGATTGGATCTTATCCTGTGAGACTCACTCTTGCTGCTCTTTTGGATGACTTGAAAAGAGCGCAAGAGGTACACGAGTACGATTGTCAAATAAGATGGTTTACCGGGGAGCAATGTATTTATAATATTCTTAAGCTATACAAAAAAAAAAGAAGAAGACTTTGTTCGATATTATTATGCTTTGCACATTTTACTATACTTTGGACATGCAAAGTAAGAATATCCGAAGAAAAAATTTGTTTAAAGTTTATAGAGGTTTTCGATTATATTTTCTCTCTTGAAGCAATTGTATACAATTGACTTGTAGCAATTTCCAAAACAAGTGTTATTACGAGATATTTTATGCAAATTGTGAGGAAATGACGTTTTATTCTATTAATTACTTCCTTTCAATGTTTTATTTGCCAGTATGGAAAGTAATCAATTAGTTGCTGAAGGTGTCCCTTTGTTCACATCTGGAATAATGCAAAAATATCAAATTCCCTTCGAGTAATACAGGAGTACTATAATTCTATTACATTAATTCATCAATTTTTTGAAATATGAAATAATCGTTCAAACACAATGATGATAAATTTCCTACGTTTCCTTATCGATCTAGAATCTAACTTATTTATCTTTTTTTTTTTTTTTAAATCCCTTCCGTATTAATCTTCTCTTTATACAATTTTAGTTAAGTATTTCTGCTTCGTTTTTTTTCTCCTACGTCTACTCTTTTTTTTAAAATTGGATCTATCAATGTTCTCAATGGCTTGACATTTGACAATAATTTAAAATAATGTATGACCATAATTCTATTTAATAAATTAATCAATTTTGTCATCAACAGGTATTTTTACTTTATTTTATATTCATCAATCATCAACGTATTTTCCTTTACAACTTTTATTTTCAACGATCTATTTTTGTGAAGAGAATTATTTATCAAAGACGATTAATTTTCATTTATCTCTGTACAACTTACAAATTTCCGTCTTTTCTTTTAAATGCTCAATCTGTGTAAATAAATTGACATGCATCGTTTTTATGTCCTATGTTTAAAGCTTGTTAACCTGATCCAAAATTTAAATTATACCTATACCAGAAGGATTTATTTTCATTTGAATACTTAAGAAAATTATATAATGAATAATCGTGCAACCTTTTCTTATAAACTCCCACAAATTTCTGGTTTACTCAATACAGCCAAGTTTTCTTTTTCTTTTTTTGTCATTATCTGATTAATAAACAATTTTTTACCCCCAATTTTCTCCTTGCTAAGACTTATTTCTTTCTTCTTGTACTATTTTATATGCTATCTTATTGATGTTTTGTTATCATTTTTATTATATTTAGGGCTTTTTTATATCTATGCTTTGTTGTAAGCTAATGATCTTTTTCTAGGAAAGTAATTTTAAACTAAAATGTGTAGTTTAAAATCTCTATAAGATTTAACTTTTCTAGATTAATAAAAAGCAAGTATAAATAAGACTTTGCACATCTAATAATTGATATTGCTATTGAGTCATTAAGGACCTAAGGAATATTTCTTGTAGTTAAAGGCCACAAACTACATACAAAATGACTTTTTCACATAAAGTAAAATCATATCTACTCAATATGCATAAAATTATCAATGCCGAATAAATTTATTACCACTATTTCATATTTCAGATGAATATAATCATTAGATTATCTGTTAAGTAATTGAAACAGTATTAGCAATGAATAATGTAACAACTTTTGTATACATTTAAATCTGATATTCGACATTGAGTAGATTTTATTTTTAGGATATAACCTACATATTTCATGGGACTTTTGTCTCGTATTCAATTAGTTAAATATATAAAGATAACTATAATATTAACGGATCTTGCTTAAATGTATATACACTATTTTCAGATGTATTGAAATCCAAGACAACTTTAAATATTTAAAAAACCAACAGGGACATTAGCCGCATCTAGTCAAATAACTATATAAATAGTTATATTCCATTTACCGAATGTGATATGTCTATAATCAATAAGTTATGTCATTTGAGGAGTAGAAAGCCTGTTTTCTTTAGTTTTGAGACAAAATATTCATCATATACTGTAGTGTAAGAACGAAAATACAGTTCTAGATTAAACGACTTCTCAGTTCTCAAAGAAAATAACAAAAACATCAGTCGGACAGCAGTAGATGCAAGAAGCAGTGTCAGACAAATAGATCTTTAGCTTTAAAGTAAAAACACATTGAAACACAAGGTGCTACAGTAGGCTTACTTGCCCAAATAAAAGCTAGCTTGAATAAAATAACTTTTGTAAAATTAATGTAATTATTATTTTATGTTGATAACTATATATTTATCCTTTTTTACAATGGATATTATGATTTATAAATACATAAAGATGATTATTTTTAATAAAGATTTATTTGTAATGTTTTTTTATTTCATAATCAGGAATTTTGTTAAATACTGGACCATTATTTGAGTACCTAATTACAGTGTTACAGTGTTACTGAACAAACAAATTTTAGTTTTACTGTAACACACTAGAGAACGTTTTTGTACAAAAATGTATTCGTTTTTGCGCCAACATCTTAGTTCATGAATTTTTATTTGCATAAGTCCGTGTATACCGGACATTACTGCTGTCACAATGTCACATTAGCCATTAACAGAGAATGTAGAAATGAGTGCATCCGGCGTGCAAAAATAAGGTTTAATGGCATGAAAAAGGATACAACAGCTCACTTGAGACACATTTTGGTCTTTACAAAATAATATTGACCTGAGTGTTCGGCAGTACTTTGAATCAGAACTGTGCCTCTGAATAAAAAACCTTGTGAAACTATATAGACAAAATCTCTAAATTAAAAAATACTTTTTATAATGACAAAAAGAGGACCTAAAATTGGAATTTACATTAAATGCACTAGCGGATCATTATTTTTTTAATGCACAATATGAGTATTTGTTTATGAAAATTCCATGGTGCAAAAACTGAATTGGCATGGGAGAGGAACAATTAGGTGGAACTAGATTACGAAACTGCTGGAACTTCAAAATAAACACGGCCTTCCTTTGGGGAAAATGTTGACAGTATCCAATTTCATTAAGAAAAAACGAAAGTCACATTGCAATACATGCAATAGACACGAACAGTGTTGGTCGTGTCCTAAAATGATGTCAATGAATTCTCGGGTTTCAAACAAGTGATACTCTCGCTACGTTATTATATCATTAATGAAGGAAAACTTTCATTTTGCTGACAACATTTTCAATGGGATGAAATTGACACTTTCGATGGGATGAATAGGTCCTATTTGTATATTGGCGATATCGAATCTGTGAGATTACGCAATGTGTGGAGTTATAATTCTACATGCACACATTTCAGAAGTGTATTTTGATTTGTTTTAATTCATGGAAGGAAAATTATTGTAGGAAGTTCTTCAGCAAACTGTGTTGCTTTGATGAAAATGCCGTGTTAAATGTATCGTACAATGCATCATCTACTTTGAATTATTCAAAAAACTTCTTTAAAGGAAGAAAAATCAGATGAAAACAACAAAACTGAACTAAAACACTTGAGAATATGTGACTTTTCTATATTTATCTATAATTAAACATTAGACTACTTATTTTTTGGTGTTAGTTTTATTGTGGAGTTAAGAAACTCGTGTATTCAACAAAATACAATTTTCAAGATAATTAAGTCAATAAAAATGAGTATTTAAATATGTTATTTTCGGGAACATCCACAGACACTCCATTGACGAGTCTCCTTTTAATTTATTTTTTTATTCCAAGTCTTTACTGTTAAATATGAATATTCACTGCAAAATATTGGTGCAACAGCACCAGTAGTTAAATTATTTTGTTATAGCTCTATGGTCCGATCTCCATGCAATAATGTGGCTGCTATGTCAGATGATATAACATCTACTGGAGTTTTTAATTGCAATCGTGTCTTTTATAAGCTACTTTTATTACTACTTTTTTCTAGTTAATAATTTCAAATTTATTAATTTATTTTATCTATATATTATTTATACTTATAATTCAATATATATTTACTAATATATATTTTAAATATATTGTCATAGTGCTTTGGGTTGTTTATAAGTTCAGTTATTGTTCAACCTTATGTAATAATCCTGGAAGAAGAGGATAATGCGTCAATCCCTAGAGGCTTGAACTTTGGAATAATCCCTGAAACTATAGTTAAATTTATATTAACAAACTTATTTACAATGAATGTAAGATCTTGCTTAATATTTGCATATGCTTTATCCGAGAATGCCAACATTTGAAGAATATATATAAAGAGATATTGAAATAGAAAAGCAAGTTTTCAAAATGGTTTATTGATTTAGGATGTCCAAAGAAACCAATCATGAAAAAAACATAGGGTCTCATGTTCAAAATTGATTGTTACAAAGTATCTTTGTATTGTGAATTCAAGCCTTTTGAAGGATTGCAGAGTATAATTTATAGAAAAACCCATGTTCGTCCAATGTTAGAATCCTTTTACAAGATTACCCTAGCATATACAGGATGTCGTATGTAAATTCAAAAGATACTATGATTACTGCAAATTTCTTACAAATGAAGAAATCGTTTGAATAGTAGGATCTAAATTGAATAAGATTGGAATCATTGCATCGAGGAAACAGATTGAACCAAATTCGTTTTGAAGAATGTAAAGTGTATTGGAGAAACAGAATATAATGACTGTCAAGTAAATATTGGTGTATTGCATGGGGACATCAACCTCCGGTTGCAAAGATTAATACTCTCGATCTCAATTAACCTTTCGGTAATTAAAAAATGAACAAGAAATTATTGTTAGCATATATATTTTTCATTTTATTATGGTCAACATTTAGATACAGTGAGATATGTAGGATAAATACTAATAATAACCAAATGACACAAGGATAAATATTTATGAATAGTTGTTTTTCCAAATATGAAAAAATATATTATGATTTCAGTAGAACTGGCTTCCGTACTTTCTGATTCCTCAAAAAATTGATCTCTATTCCGAGATGATATTACTCAATTATCAATAGAACAGATTGTATATTAATATGTTATACAATGAAATGTTGTAGATTTTAATAAGTAAAGTAATAATAAAAAGTGTAGAAGCTAATTCCATTCATTGAACCCTCAATGAAGATATCCTCTCAAATTAGTCGATGGTGATGACAATGTTACACAATTTCTTAAGATATAGATGTTGTAGAACAGTATATGGTGATCGTGTGGTTGGTGTTCATAAGAATTATTCAAGTCAACAAACGCAAATGATTCTTTGGCTTCATTATGATGTAGGACTTTCCAAGTGTATAGTATAGTAGGACTATAATTTAGATCGAGAAACCAATTAACTTAAGTGAGTTTCAATTACTATTAAGAAACTTCAGTACAGTCCCAATATATACTTCCAAATTCCAATAATGCGTTGTTACATAAGAATACAAAACAAATAAGCTAAATATATATAATATTTTTCTGGTTAATATTCTGTGCATTTGACTCAAAACTCTTCCAGTTCTGAATCTGGAATGAAGTAGGTTCCATCTTGTAGTACAGTATTTATAAAAGCTGTATCTGGGGATAATTGACTCTTTTCAAAGTAATTTGTTCCTAATCTGCAGCATGATTGGAACTTAACACTAAAATGAACCATTCTTCAATAGTTACAATAATATTTACTCTTATCATTTATATCACTATAAACTTTTTTAACTTTTAATCTTATCATTTTCTTTTTTTATAACAGTCCTGTTTTGTCTTTTAACAAGTGTGGGCTCTTAAGAGTCGTCATCGTTCAGAGTCAGAGTCGTTCTTCATGTCCTTCATTTTAAGTGTTTTCGAGATTCAGAAAAGTGATAATTGTTAATAACATTATTACGTTTGGGTTACTTATTATTTATTTCTTATAACTCATATAGTGACATTTTCCAAATTTCGATTTTATTATTAGCACAAGCCCGGCCCGTTATTGTTTTAATATCATTATCATTTATCAATTATCAGTATCACAAATATTTCTCCCAAAATCAATCGCGCGACCCCCCCCCCTCTCTTTCATTCCCTTTCATTGAATACTTTATATAAGAGAACGACTTCTTTCTTCCTTTTTTTATTATTTTCGGGAAGACAATAACAATCTCTTATATATATATATATATGCATGTATATATATATACATATATATATATATATAAAAGAACTGACAGATTTTATATTTATTTTTATATTTTATGTACACACATATTATTATTGATTAAAGCTCTATGTATCTGAATTATTTGCTCTTTCAAACCTTAGTAAAAATTGTTTGGTGATGAAAATCGTAAGGCTTAAAGAAATTGGTTGTTGTCGGCCCCCAGCCTGAGAGGCCATAAATCAATGGATTTAGTATTCTTGCTCTTAAAAGAGCACAACCAACAGCAGATAAATCTATTATTGATTGGAATCGGTCTACCTTCCGACACACCCAATCCCTTCCCATACAATGTCATTTATTCATTTAAGGTACATGGTTATTTACAAAGATAATATTAATACATATACATAACTTTACACTGAATGGAGTTATATGTCAAATGGATAATTTACACCGTATGAATTTCGTATAACATAACTACATAACTATATACATCTCATGCACCTTTTTTGAGAGGGGTAATCTGGGAAATTAAAGCTTGCTATTTTAAGAGGAAGTAGGGGGGGGGGAGGGTTATTAGGAGTTTTTGCCCTTTTTCTTGATGCATTATATACTAGGGCCGACCCAGAAAGAGCTCTTAATTGCATATAGGCAATGTAGGTCGGGCTAATACCTAGCACTTTAGCCAACAGCCTATACGTTGTTTTCGACAACACTTCCCTCCAGTTAAAAATAGCTGGAATCACCTGCACAGCAGCAGGCCCGTGGGTCTTCTCCAGCCCTAGGTGCCTAGGCACCTCGCCCTTGAATACCACGTTGTCGTATTTATCCAGCTTCTTCTGCTCCTCCTCATTGAGCAGAGCCAGGTCTGAACAGATTGAGGGATCTATTACAAAAACTTTGTCTCCCTTCACAGCCACCAGATCAAGCACTCTCCACGTGTCCTTATACAAGACTCTGGGTTTCTCAGTGACCTTAAACTTTTTCCTTTCAAGTGAAGAGGCAATCATATTTTGTAGATGGTCGTGCCTATTCACCCTCTCCTTTACGAACATCTTACATCCTTGCAGGATGTGCCCCAGATTGCATACTGCTTCCGGGTAAGCAACACACTTGTTTCCCCCTTTCATTTTTCTGAACCTGGACATTTTGGCTTTTGTTATGGGGTTCCCTGCCATAATCTGAATAGCACACCTTGCCTGCCAGTCCTCAACCTTCAAATGCTCCATCGCTAGGAAGGAGAAATTATGGATTGAAACTTTCAATCTTGTTTAATAAGTACTCTCTGATTGTTATAAAATATAAACCACTTGTCAGAATACTAATTATCTCATTTTATTACATATTGATTACGGATTTTTAAGTTATACATACTTGGTTCTTATTTACTTTTAAGTTATCAAAAGTCATCCCACTTTTTATAGGTATAATTTTTAATTATTCCTATAATTCTTCAAGTATTGAATATATTCTCATTCCATCAATTTTTTAAAAGCATCTTAACTCTTTTTTAACTATGATGTCCGAGATTAATAACTTTTCAGCGAGTATGACCGCCCAGTGGCTTTTTCGGCCTTTAATTTTAATGGGGAAAAATGCCCATTGTGCATTACAGACCACGTTAATAAGTTATTGAGATATACTTTTAACTTTAAAATCGGTAGTTGTTTCTTAAGTAATGATATAGAGATGATATTTTACAATCAGTGGTTGTTAATTTACTAGAAAGAATAGTAATTTCCTTTTTAAAGCTGAAAAATGAGGAAAATCAAAAGTTTGCTTTAGATTCTTTACAATTTATTATTTGATGAGACAGAGGACAGATGTAAAAGCCCCTTTTTCTCTAACAATGAGTTTTTGTATATTAATGTAATATTACGACTGTGTATTAATTTAATGCTAAGTATTAAAAAAATGTGTATCTCATTTTGAGAAGTGAAAAACTTTTTGTAATGTTTATATAATGTGCCTTTTTGATTGTTTTGCCTCTAACTTATACAATTAAAATTAATAATTTTTTGCTTTTAGTTCATGACGTGATTGAATAAGATCGAATAATAATTATAAACTAATTAATTAATATGGTTCGTTCTTAGTTCGAACAGGGTTTCTATGAACCCGTCTCATAATTTATTGACTTATTTACCTTTTTACTTTTGACTCATAACAATAATTATGTGTGTGGTACACATTTGTTGTATCTGAGACTAAATAATTAATATAATAAGTCTAATGTAGTCGATGAAGTCGTGTGGAATTATAGCCTGGGGCTCCCATCAGGGGCGTACTGGGGCGAAAATTTCCACCGGGTAAAGAGTAAATATCTTGTACGATAAAGGCGCATTATGCTAAATCGAAGGGGCGTCTAGTAAAGAATTCAGAGGGGCGCACCGGTCATTGACCGGTTGACCGCCGGGCCAGTACGCCCCTGGCTCCCATCAACTGAACTACTCAAGGAAGTCCTTTGATGAATAAAACAAAACGATCCAGTAAAAAGCTAATGCAACGTGTGACGAGAAGGTGAAGCTCAATTGGATTCGAAGCAGTATTCATGTGGTTGAGAAAGAGGAGGATGGAGCTCACATCCCTTTTGCAGAACTTACTGCTGTAGTCAAGGGAATCAACATTTCCATCAAATGAGGAACAACGGGATGGGTCATTTACACCGTTAAAATCGTCCTTAACGAATGATAAAAAGATTAAAGTTACAGGCCAAATATAATTTCATAGACTCCCACAAGTTTTAACGTAGAGTGGAGTGTTGAACTGACGCTATAGCAAGGATTCAAAAGGATTGGAGTATTAAAGCTTGCCATAATCGATCAGCAGCAGAAAAGATAAAGGAGATTCATCAAGAGCATTGCTATGGAGTTAATGTCACTCTTTATTTTGCCAAGAGTGTGGAACATGTCATACCAGTAACCATCATCCAGTATGGACATAAAGAGGGGATCTTCGCTCATAGTTCATTCGAATGTGTATAAGGAATATTCTGTACCTATATACATGGAATGGACGCTGCATATAATAATGCAATTTTGTAAATAGGTGTAATACAAGCTTGTTCTTTCGGAGTTTGAATTATTCTTTTTGTATAAATAGGGATACAAAGAAGGCATACAGCTTTTCCCACTGTGTTGTCTGTGAGAAAATATTGATACAAATTCCGTGTGCAAGTCTCTTAGGTACATGTGTCTAGTTTTTTGGGGGGTTCTTTTTTCTTAAATTTATTATTATCAAGTAAAGATGGAAGAGTTTTTAAAATGGTATCTTATTCACCGAATAGAGCTAATTAAAAGATTAGGAAAGGAGATCGACAGGAAAGTTTAAGTGATCAACCCTCTTCCATTCTTCTAAACGAATTTGGTTCAATCTGTTTTCTCAATGCTAATATTTCAATCTTCTTCAACTTCTTATTCTTTAGATCCTTTAATTCAAACTCTTCACAAATCATGGTATCTTTTGGAATTACTCAATATATCTTGTATATGTTAAAGTATACTCGTCAAAGGATTCTACATTGTAAGAACATGAGTTGATATACGAGACGTTGTGTTTTGTTAATAAATCAATAGACTCGCTGAATGTTTATCTTGAAATTTGATTACATTTTTGAGTCTATGGACATCCGAAATCCGTAAAGCATTTTAAAAACTCGTTTTTCTGCATCAGGATCTGTTTTTATGTATTCTTCAAATGTTGGTTTCCCGGATAAATGATCCTTAAATATGAGGTAAGACTTTCCATTCAATGTAAATAAGTTTGTTAACATCAATTTTAATGTAGGTTCAGGAATTACATCAAAATATATAAGATTTTAAAGTCTATGAACTTTAAACCATTTTGAAAACTCGTTTTTCTGCATCAGGATCTCTTGATATATATTCTCCAAATGTTGGGTTTTCTGGAAAAATCATATGAGGTAACATTTTCAATTCATAATAAATAAGTATGTTAACATCATTTTAAATATAGTTTCAGGAATTATGTTAACCTTGGCCCCTATGGATTGACGCATCATCTATCGAAATGATTCATATCCATTACTGTGACTTCAAGTATCTCCTTCCTACAGTTTATAGTCAAAATATTCCATCCAGTTGTGTATCCATCTATGCTGCATTGCTAATGTCATTTTTACTCCACATTCAACATTTTACAGTTTATTTTGTTGTGGAATTTCTCCATCATCATAGAAGAAGTCAATCGATGGGGTTCTAATAAAGAAGTTGAAGTTAATTCCATGTATCAATTCATTTTATAGCAGATTTCAAGCATCTCTCGGCGAATTTGAATATAACCAAGTGTCTCTGTTTGAAGAGTATTCTCCTTTATACAATTTTATTTTATACTCAATTTTTTTGCTGTAAAGATATTTTGATTTGAATCAAAAATAAAATTGGTATTTTTTTAAACAATAAATATGTTTATGATATTTGCTAGAATACATGCATTTCATTTCTTATAGAGATATTTTCTTAAGTACTCCCTGAATTTCGATTAGTGCCAATTACTGCGGTGAGTAAAAATTCAAATTAAGAAAAAAAATCATTTTACATCACATTTTTAGAATCAATAACTTAAAAAGTATCAATTATAGGTACGGAACGTATACAATACATATATAACAGGAGTATGAATTTGCCATTTTTATTATTACTTTCAATTTGATTCTTAGACTCCGATAAAGTGTTGTACCTCACATAAAATGTTTTCAATATTATCTCGAGTTGAAGGGTAAAAGAGTGTTTGTATAATGCATCATGGAACGTCCAAGAACCTGGAATAATATAAATAGAATGTTTGAATGGGTCTAAGGTCCAGGACAGAAGAGATTGGTTCATAGAGTTCCATTCAGTAACAAGGATATAATGACTAAGTGGAAAAAAGCAATCCTTAGGTAAATATGGCCATGAAAACTTTGAATTCTGAAGCAAAAATAGAGAAAAGTTATATTGTTAATTTGTTATTTCAGGAAGAACTGGAAATTACAAAATTACAAAAAATGGGAGCAATCTTTACTGAAAAAATAGCTCCACCCTCTTCAAACGGCAATATCTTAAAAGCATATTGTCCCTTCTGTTTTTCCAGATGCACCAAACTGCCTTTGCACTAACCTTTCTCCTGCAAGGCAAACTAAAGCGACTACCTCCTCATCAAGGTGGGTTTTTCCTAAATAATTATTATATCGCTGACAGTGAAATTTTCAGATCTTTAAATCAATCCTTACTCCACTTAAATAATGTTTCATAGTTCTTTTAAAATGAAAGTGCTACGACTCACGATGCACTGTGCCTTCAGCTTAAATCTCATCAAGCGAAAGAAAAGTGTCTTGTTTTTCGAATTCGAATCTTCACTCCCTGAGCTGAAGATATTTTAGAGCGTTGGCGATTGTTGTCAAAGTTAGATCAACAGGGGGAAGTTATTCATATATGTCCGAACCTGAGAATTGATGCAGTGTCTCAAGTGTGCAATTTTATTAATTTGCTAACTCTCAAAAGTACACTGAAAAGACTCCATCGAGTGTTCAGAGATGTATAGAAACTCTGAATACCCTGGATGTATATGTATATGTTTAGTGAATAAATTTTAAAAGAAAAATAATATTTTTACACCATTTATTATAAAAAGTAGATGAGAACTACAGAAGGTGTCGATACTGATTACATTTGACGTGTGCAATTTATTTATAATATTCTAAAGCTATGCAAAGAAGAAGGATTTTATTTGATATTATTATGTTTTTGCACAAGTAAGAATAATTTGTTAAAAGTTGATTTATAGAGGTTTTTGATAATATTATTTGAAAAGCGGTGTTTTATCTCTTGAAGCAACTGTATATATTTGGCTTGTAGCAAATTATTTGAAATAATTGTTCAACCTTTGATGATAAATTTCCTAAGTTTCCTTATCGATCTAAAATCTAGATTATTTTTTTATTTAAAATCGCAAAAGTATTCTTCTCTTTATACAATTTCAGCCAAGTTTTTCTTTTCCTACTTTTTTTTAAAAAAAATGGCATCTATCAATGTACTCAATGGGTTGACATTTGACAATAATTAAAAATAATATATGACCCTAATTCTATTTTATAAATTAATTAATTTAGTTAATCCTTCTGCTTCATTGTAGTAGGTAGGAGTAAAATAATGAAAAATGAAGTCTTCCAAACAAGGAGTTGTTGATTTTTCACCATTCCAAGTCTGCTCAGACACTGAAGCATTTGAGCTGAAATTGTTACAAATATTTTAGTTAGATACATTACTGTGACATTAAATATTAGTTTTGTTCTGTTTGTATGTTACAATCATTCCTCCCTAACACTTTTTTCTAAGTTTCCTATACTTAGATGTCTACTTGTGCTTTTTCTGATATTGTAATTGGTAGTATTCAACCCTTTATATAATCTTGTTTTAAATCCTTTTTTTTTTGTGTAAGCATAAGTATTTCTTTTGATGAAGTGGTGATATTCCGTGTTTTCCATATTTTAACATTAGAAACATTTTACTATTTGTAAAATGATTGTATATAAGGTTTTTTTTCATTTCGTATATCAAGTATATATTTATTTCTCTGTTCTATTGAAGTAGATTTTCTTTTAAATATTTGTTTTATAAGATTTCACCCCCAAGAATTATAGGATTTTGATGAGGATACTCCACTCTTTACTCGGATCCGTAGCTTGAATGGACAATCCCTTGTCAACGTACACAATTCATCTCATAATTTCATCAATAAATAACAGGATTACTGTGTCGATATCAAGAATTTGAGGTGCCGTATGGACGATAAAACATGTTGTGATTGCTGTTATTGAAAGGAATTTCTTAAGGAAGTACCTATCAATCCTGTATTTTTTCTATTAGCGTTGATTATTCGGCATTGTTGTAGAGGACTTTATCAATAAGCAGAAGAGCACATGTACATAATAGTACTGACTAACTGAATTTGATTGTTGCCTTCCAATTACTTTTATTTGATAAATATAGTAACTCTCAGTACTGTGTATGTATTATTTAATTGATATATTTAATAGTATATTGCCTGTCCTTTTTGACAGATATGGATTTTATTATTACTTTTTATAATTCATTTTATAATAATCCTAGTATGTATTGATTTATGTATTTAATAATTTTGACTTTCTTAATAAAAATTAATGTATCTTCTTATTGAGAAAACATTTTAAGAAAACATAAATTGTTATATTTTTTGAACTAATGGACCAATCTTGTTGAAAATTGAAACGTAGATCAATTTTAGATAGGTACAATTCGAAAATACATTGAAAGTATTTAACTAAATCAAAGGAAAAAATACTTATTTTTAGGTTTTAATGTCAATTCTTTAAAAATATTGGGCTCAAAATACAGTTTAAAATACTAAGAATTATTACGAGGACTTGGACTTCAAACATTTTTAAGTATGAGTGCTGTGGAATTTAAATTTGCTTATAATTGAATTCGTTATTATTATCAAAAATGAGAACCCATAAAGATTTCGTCCTCTCGAAGTTATTACTATTAAGTCAAATAAGAAGAAAAAAAATAAAAAGAGAGAACTTCTTGAGCCAAATCACATTCATGAGAATTTCAACCTTTGAATGAGAACAACACACAAAATAAAAGCTTATAGAACAAGGCGGGGGACGTATCAAGTTGTGAACCCCAAACACAACGGTTTGACATAGTCAAGACCTTTTAGTACTTTGTTGATCTTTTCGCCATTAAAAAGGTGTGTCTCATTCTCCAGATCCAAATCTCTGAATGGAAGGGCCCTAGAAAGTCACTGACAATTACAAAAAAAAAAAAAAAATCACGAGAAGACAACGAATTAATCCACGAATTCACTTCCTTCACTCGCAAAATGGAGTGAGGAAGGTTCAGAAAAAAAAAATAATTTAAATTACAGTTAAGTTTATTGAGCGACCTTTTGTTCAAGACCTTTCTGCTTTCCTTCCAAACACAGAAAATAGATCCGAAGTTCTTGGACGCTTATTAACGACTAAAGATAATATCTTAAAATTGAATGCCTATTTATACTCGTTTCACATTCATGAAAATGAATGAGAACAATACATAAAATAATATTTAACTCGTGAGTTGAGCACATGTGTGAGACACTTCCTAAGAACTCACTCCCTGCTCACGTATTGAATTGAAAATTGCCAAAACTTTTTAATTTTTCTATGAAATATCCATGAATTTCTCCTGATGCCATTATTTCATTTTGCTAAAATTAGAAATGGCTTCAATAGTGTGGATGTCAAAGGTACAATCTCCATAATTATTTTAAATATTATAATATCACTGGTCAACAGCCAAAAATCTTCTTCTTTCGGTCTTAGGGGATTGGCTGCGTCACATTTGCAAAAGAGGTGGAAGGACGTCTCCTCAAAAGTTCTTTTCTATCGTCCTTGTTGATATTAGATTTATCAATAAAAAGTCTAAATGTTGCCAGTTTGTATCTTAACCATTTCTGTTGTGAGGTAGTATATGGGCTCTTCATAATTTTTATCCGACAAGTTCTAATATAATCATTGTTTGTTTCTTGTAGGCGCTCCATGAGTCTATTGACCAGAAGTTTCAGAGACATTGCTGATTGCTGAATTTTCATTCTATTTTTTACCATCCTCGGATAAAGAGCTATGGACTATAGATTTGCTCTCTTGAAGAAATTCGTCCCTACTTTGTATTTGGATGAAGAAATTCAAGGGTTTATCACATATAAGGAGTGTGAGAATACTAAGCAATGTGGACTTCCATGAAGAGACCATGTTCTCCAATATAAGGATTCACCATTAATGTTCGAAAAGAGTTTCGATGGCCCGATTGCGATTCTCATTTCAAAAAAGTAACTTGTAACTTTATAGAAATTGTATTTTAGGGTTTTTGCCCAAAAGTCTACGCTAAACCCACGACGTTTAAGCCATGAAAAGTTTAATGATCGCCACAGGACCTCCATGTTCGTTAAGCAGTTTAAATAAGTGAATAGTTTTAGGAAGTATACATGTATTCTACACTCTAATCTTATCAAGCAAGTTGAGGTTGAATCTTTGAAACCATTAACTTTTTTTTGAGACTTCTAAAATATCCTTTTTCATTTTCTCGTAGGCTGTCTTCCTTCCTCAGTGATATGTGAACAACTAGAAGCTTGGCCGATGAGACGACTATGGATTTGGTGACTCTCAGTGAAATCCCAGACCGATCATCGAACGACTTTAAGCTTGCTAAGAGCTCATTTATTGATTCTTTGGAATTTCTTAGCATGAATATCATCAGATCGTCTGTGTATAGAAGGTATTTAAGATCACCATACCTTCTTAGACCAGTTATTTTCTCATTGGATTCCTTAGTGTTTCTCAATGTGTGCGAGGATATCTCCTTGTCTTATGTTTCTTATGTCATACTTATATTTTCCTGTTTTGTGAATTAATTTCAGAATTCCCTCATTTATGAAAGATGGAGCGTGTCCTTTTTTTAAATACATCATTAAATATCCTTAGAAGAACTGGAGCAAGCTCCGTTACATTACATTGGTAAAATTCAAAAGGTAAGCCAGATGGACCAGAAGACTTGTATTTTTATCTTTTTTTTTTTCATTAATGATAAAATGTTTAATTTCTTCAATACTTACAGGGCTTTGTATCTCTTCTATTGAAGATTCTGAGGATCGTGTATTGTGGCATACTAACGGCTCCGGATTGTCCAGGAGTTATCTCTTTGATTTCTCAATTACATTAAAAAATAACACTGTTCTTGTTTTTGACATTTCTGGCATGAATACAGCTGCAAATAAAAGATAGTTGCTTCATTACCGAGGATTCCAGGGTCATTTGAGATGTTTCCATTATTGTCTCGCAGGGCCGTCAGAGGACTAGAATTTATTTGGAATCTCTCCATGTATTTGGATGATCTTTTCCCCTTTAAATTCTCTATGAGTTTTGACTTTATTCTTATTAGTTTTTGACAGACTTATCCCTGGAAATGAGCCTCTCCATGACTTCCCTCCTGTCTTTGGTTTTTTCATATACTACTTTTTTGTAAAGTCCCTTTCATAATGTTTCAATTTTATCTAGAGTATAGAATAGAGAATTTACTCTCAAGTTCATTATATGTGCACAGTTATTTGATAATACTGGTAATTTTTTCTTTAGTTGCAGGATATTGGAGACGAGAAACGATCATTTTCCAAAAGCGCTTATTGATTCTTCGTGGAAGACAGAATTTTGCAATAATTGGGCAGTGATCAGATATAAAACTGGAAAGTGGCTTAAAGTCGGCGAACAATTTAAGAATAGCCATAAAGGCTAAAGACTACTCCTTTGAATGTCATTGCTGGACCATCCGGCTACAACATCAATCTTGCATCTTATTATGTTCTCTAGATCAAGGCTGTTCTTCTTGTTGACCAAGCCTGTATTTCACATAAAGTCACGCTTGGGATTTCGTATTCCATTAAAGTCTCCAGTTACAGTGGTGTTCAATTTCATTGAATCGTGATTGATTAATTCGGAGAAGAACCCTGCTCTGTCTTGTTTTGGTTCATATATACCATAGACCCTCGTTCTGCCCTAGGAAGTCAACCATTACCAAGTTTCCCTGGTCATCTAGACGAACCGTCGCTGAGTTCAAAGACTTTGATGGGCACAACGACCAAACTCAAGCCTTCGCTGAGAAAGCAATATGGGATGGAGAAACTAGTTTAGATATTGAGTTACAGTTGATAGTCCTAGTATCAGTTTGAGTGACTAGGTCCGGGAACTTGATTACTTTTAAATAACCGAACATTGTTTTCTCTCTCCAATAAGACGCTATTGAGTTAATTTTGTATGTTAAAATATCTGCTATTGTTGTGTTCTTTGTTTGTGCTATAGTCATTAGGAATTGCTTATTTTTCTTTTTTTATACAATACAGATTTATTTATATATTTTTTCAGTCTTTTTGCATCTTTTATTTCCTTTGTCATAGATGGAGGAATCCGTCTTTACGATGCTGAAACGATTATGTCTATGGCACGCGGTTGGGATACTCCAAGGGGATTCAAGTCCAGATTTTTACAAGCTAAGTCTTTCAAGGGTTGCTGGGGATCCACTCTGCATTTGCTTTGTGAATTTTCTTCTTCAGTGCTATTTTATTTTCCAGGGGACTGATCTCAAATACTCCCAAGTTTGTATTTTCATTGACTTGAAGGATCTTCAGACTTGTCAGACATATTCTATTAGACAAAATCACTGTTTATTGGTGAGATATAGACTTTGTTTCGAGAACTCATTCATCATTTTGACATCTTAGCATGTATGTTCACTTATGTTGCATAAAATAGTATGAAATCATTTTATCTATTTTATTTGAGCAGAGGTTTTTCATTATCTTTGAACGACTTCATGTATTTGTGTTTGAAGAGCACTTCTCTGTATCACTTTGGTGTCTTGTCATGTCGGTTCCTTTATATTGCATATAATAGTATAAAATTATTTTGTCTATATTATTTGAGGTGATGATTATCATCATCTGTGAACTTTGTTTGAAAATCAATCTCCTATACTTGAAATCAAGCCATCTCATCACTTTAAATTTCTATGTTTCCCTGTCTAGAATGACTCTCGTATTTTCTTCTAGCTATATAAAAGTGTAGATGGAATATTGTTTATACTAATTTACTACGTGAAGTGGGTTTTTCTCCAATTTCTCTTTTCATCTTTATGTGTCCCTGTACCTATTGTATACCATATGAAGTTTATGCGTATAATTTGATTAAGTTGGTATTAATTGTTATTGTGTACATATATTTCAAACTTATTTTAAAATAAATGTCTTTTTTTTAAATTGATTTTATAAATGAAGTTTTTCAAGTTATAATTTCTGTATTAAAATGTTATTTCAAATAATTATAATAATAACTTTATAATAATAGAGTATAATTTGTTAATAACGATGAATAACTATGAAGTAAAAACTAATAAAAATATTTGCGTCATAAGCTTTTAAAGAAAATTGTTACTTCTATAGATTAATTATCAAAAAACTTTTTTTCTGCCATTTATATTATGTGGTATTTTCTGACTTTTATATTTTCTTTGACAATAAAATAAAACTTAAAACATTAAAAAGATATTCTTAAGAAATCAATAATTTTAAATCTCTGTGTGGAGACTGTATTATCAGCAGGGGTTACCCATTATTTCATAGCTGGGTAGTAGATAATATTAATTAAAAAAATTAATGAATCATTAGAAATTTTCTTTAAAACTGGACTATTATTTCGGAAATTTTATGAAATCCCTAGTTTTTGTAACACATTAGAGAGTGTTTTTGCTATAATGTACTCATTTTCCCTCAATCTTTCAATTCATGAAAGTTTTTTTCCTTTGATTCTATGCAACACATGTCATATTAATAACATCTTTTTATCCTAGTCATTTATCAATTTCCAAAAAAGTTTTTTTTTCTTTCAAAGAGTTCTCCCACCCTCTTAAAAAATTAAATAATGGTATACAATTGCTGAAGATGTCCCTTTGCTCATAATTGGCATAATTTAAAAATATCAAATTCCCTTCAAATAATAAACCATGACTTTAATTCATCAATTTTTGCTTTAATTGTATTATATTGACATTTGAAATTATCGCTCAAGCTTTAATGATAAATTTCCTTCATCACCAGCATATCGATCTCTATTATTGTTATTTATCTTTTTTTTTTTAAATCATATATATCAATATATTCTATTTCACTCTTTTTACTATTTGTAACGTAGCCATCTCAGCCAGGTTTTTCTTTTTCTAACTTGCCCTGGCGTTTTTTTTTCTCCTACATCTTCTATTTTTTTTTAAAAGGGATATAAGATGTACAATAATTAAAAATGAAATATGACCATAATTATATTTTATTAAAAAAATTTTATCATCAATGGATATTCATTTTACTTTATTTTATATTCATCAATCATCTTCATAAACGTTCTATTTTCATTTACAGCTCCTGACTAAGCTTCCTCCCCTATTTTAGGAAGAGTCCAATATTTAAGAAATGGAGTTAACGTGCAATTTCGATTCTTGAAGACATAATTTTCATCTTTTTTTACCTGTCTGGTGCGTCTTAGCCTGCACCGTGGTAGCTTGTGCTATTCTCGCCTGAGCCACATTCTTCCACTTCAGGGATTAACCGGCCTACACCTCAAGACCTCCTTCCTTCTTCCAAGACGCATATAGACGCACCTTTTCTCTTTCTAATTTCTTGTATTATATTCAACGATATTTTGTGAAGAAAATCATTCTTTAAAGACGAGTCATGTTCATTTATCTCTGTACATCTTACAAATTTCCGTAATGGAAAATAAATCTTATTTCTCCCAAATGCTCAATCTGTCTAAATAAAATTGCATGACATTTGTTTAAAGCTTGTTATCTCGACCCAAAATTTAAATTATATCAATAGCGAAATGATTTATTTTCATTTGAATACTTTAGAAAAAAGAATTAGTCGTTTAAACTCCCTTATTAATTGATTAATTATCATTTATCAATAATCTTTGTTCTGCCCTCTTCCTTCTAATTTCTGGCCTAGTCAATACATACAATAAACAATATAAACAATTTATAACTTCTTCCAATTTTGTCCTCGCTAAGATTTTTCTTTCTTTCTTCTTGTGCTATTTTATATGCTTAATTTTTTCCCTTCTTATTATTATTACTTTTTTAGATGAAAAATACAAACAATATACAAGCAACGCCATATTATTGTACATTAAGAAATTCAAAGAACAAAGGGAACTCCAAAACACCCAATAATTAATTAATGAAGGAGAATAAAAATGTAATATTCTATGTAGAAATATATTTCAAAACAAATAATGAGGTAGGGGGTGGGAAGACGACTTTAGGAGCCGGTTCCTATTTTGAGGTATTAACAAACAAGCCCTGGGAACGGTAGCTTCCATTCTCCCCCATCCAGCTCCGCTAGGACGGCGAAGCTTTTTTTTTTCATTGTTTTGATGACGTCTTCTCCCCGCAGCACTTACACAAATAAAAGAAACACCAAGGAGAGTCAGGCGGTTTTGGCTGGTTAGGAAGCACCCAGAGGAAGGAAAAAAAGAGGAGTTGAAATTTCATAGGACATTTCCAAGATTTATATATACATACAATACGTATATATTTCATTGGAGACAATGATCCACAAAAACATTCATATGTACTTTTATTTAGGAAAATTTTATTATTCTGGAAACCTTCAAATGGGCAAAAATGCTATTTCATGGTGTTATTGTCTCGTATATTGTACTTAATATTTTATATTTAGAGATGCTCACGAGACAATTTTTTGTAAGTAGGTTACTTGTGAAGCCTTGAGTCTTTAGGCTCAAGTCAAGTTTTATATCCCTGATAGGACTACAAGTCAAGTTGCGAGTCTTTAACAAAAAGTTCAGATTGAGTAAAATCCAATTTAAATACTAGGAGTAGTAAAAATGAAATATCGAACTGTTGTAAGCACTGTTTTGATTGCCCAGGAGCTAAACGTTACAACTTGTATAAAGCCTTCAATTTCATGGAAAAAAATAATGAATTTCTTTTCACTACATCTATTATTTTATTTCCGATAAGAATACAAGTAAAATATCAAATCGTTGTGGGTGATACCATTAGGCAACACCATTTTTGTGCCCAGGGTTTAATAGATAGTTTATATTTGTTTGCTTATGGATAGGGTGTAACAAATCTTAAAGAAAAATAAATAATTATCGGAATGACCATTGATGGATGGGAAATTAATTAGTTGATTTTAAATAAGAATGTTTTCATAATATAAATCAAGAAGACAAATATAAGAACAAGGTTACATATAACAACTAAATATATGTTAATGTTGGAAGTTATTAAAAAGACACTCATAATGTTCTTCATTTTTTAAATAAGTTATAGTTTCGCCAAAAATTTAAAATGAGTATTTTTCATTAAAAAGAGGTTTGATGAGTACATAAACAGTAAAAGATCCGAAAACTACATTCTACTTTTTATCAATAGAGCCAAGTTCAATACATTAATTAATTAATTATCATTATCATTGGGAGCATTTACGTTTTCTTCCTAATTTTGTAAATTATTCCTATTTTTTTTTCCTGTAAGAATTAAATTTCCAGGGCTCTTCCAGGACTTTTCATGAAAAAAAATTCAAAACTATAATTGAACTTTTATTGTAAATTACGAATCTTCTTTAAATATAACTTCAAAATTAATTTCCTGACAAATTCTTTATTTTTATTAATATATTTTAATCATAAGAAATATTATTTTTAGCAAACCATTCCATAAAAAAATTAGAAACGACAATTAGAAAAGAATATATAATCGTAATATATAATGTTTGCCTTTCAAATAAATTATGGTAATATAATTCCAAGACAAAATTTTTGATAATTTTTTGGAGTTTATACAGGATTGGAAAATGTACTTTTCTTCATCCTTTGATAAAGATAAACGGAATAGATTATAAACTTCTAAATGTTAAAAATACGATGTAATAACGGACCTTTTTATATTTTTGTACTCACAAAACCTCTTTTTAGCTCAAAAACTATCGGATTTTATATATTTCAATCACTTTCTTTGTAGGACATACAACCAATCGTTTATTTCATGTTTTTTATTTCATGTTTTTAGTCAACATGAAATAAAAAAATGATATTGTAATGTAAAGTTAAAAAATGACATCCTTATATTTAAATTATTGACGATAAATATTTTTAAGACATTTATTTATGTTTACTTGACCAAATTCATCCCTTCCTTTCAATGTTTTATTTGCCTGTATGGAAGGAAATCAATTAGTTGCTGAAAGTGTCCCTCAATTCAAAAATGTCAAATTCCCTTCGAATATTACAAGAGCACAATAATTCAATTACATTAATTCATTATTTTTAATTCTATTGAAATTTGAACTAATCGTTCGACCTTTGATGTTACATTTCCTACGTTTCAGAATAATTGAAAATAATATTTGACCATAATTCTATTTTATAAATAAATCAATTTTGTCATCAACGGGTATTTTGACTTTATTTTATATTCATCAATCATCTCATCAACGTATTTTCCTTTACAACTTCTGACTCAGCTTCGTCCCCTACTTTTTAAGAAAAGGAGTTAACGTGCGTCTTAGCCTGCACCGTGGTAGCTTGTGCTATTCTCGCCTGAGCCACATTCTTCCACTTCAGGGATTAACCGGCTCACACCTCCCCACCTACCTCCTTACTTCATCGTCCATCGAAGACGTATTCATATAGACACACTTTTTCTCTTTCTAATTTCTTGTATTATATTCAACGATATTCTGTGAAGAGAATTAATTATTTATCAATGACGATTAATTATCATTTATCTCTACAGCATAAAAATTTACTTCATGGAAAATAGATTTTATTCCTCTTAAACGCTCAATCTGTGTAAATAAATTTACATGCATCGTTTCTATGTCCTATGTATTCAGAATTGACAGAATTGTAACTCCGAATGAAAATTATTGAAATTATTGCTGAAGACATTGTTGCCCAATTAAAACAGAGAGCAAAGGCAGAGCTAAATGACATATATAATTTTAAATATATCTACTCCTGGACCTTCAGAGTGTAACACGTCGAGCTTTTTTGTTCACTCGCAATCTCGACTGACAAAAGGGGAAAAGAAAAATTTAGAAAAACATATGGTAGCTACCCTTCTCTATTTTTCTTGTTGCCAACTTGTTAATATATACTTGTAGTATATTCAAATTCAAAAAAAGGGCGCGCAATCCTTGATTCAATATATTTTTTATGCATCAAAATCAGAAATAATATTAATACCCATTTTGAGTTCATATTACGTAGGATCAGCTGCTTTAAATCAAAAGAGTCAAATGATGAAAATAATCAACTGATGCTGGGAGAATAAAGTATAGTGTTTTTGTTTATCCCAAACACGTCGAGCTTTTTTGGCCACTCGCAACCTCGACTCACAAAAGGGAAAGGAAAAATTTGGAAAAACAACTGGTAGCTACTCTTCTGTATTTTCCATGTTGCCAACTTGTTAATATTTGGCAGAATTTATTATTTAGATATACTATATAATTATAAATTTTACCAATCATAAACCAATCGTTACTACTCCTAATATATTCAAAATTCAAAAAAGGGCGCGCAATTCTTGATTTAATATATTTTGTATGCATCAAAATCATAAATAATAATACTACCCTTTTTGAGTTAAAAATACGTAGGGTCAGCTGCTTTAAATCAAAGGAGTCAAATAATGAAAATCAGCTGAAGGGAGAATACAGTGTGTGTTTGTTTATCCCAAAAAGCTCGTCGTGAAAAAGCTCGTCGTGTAAACTGTCAATTTGAAAATACAAACTTGGGCGTAAGATGACGTCATACAAACACTCTTTCACCCATCCCTTCAACAGGTATCTAAAATTTAGATTTTCCTATAACTCTATTAGAAATATTATTATTAGTAGTAGTAAATAAGCAATTTATTGGTTATTTAGTCTATTATACCCATTTTATATTTCCTCTTTGGTAGCATCAATCAAAGAAATAGTTAATATACTTTTGTATTTATATAACTATTATTAATCACAAGATTTTTTGAACGTATAATAATTGGATTGAAGGGGATCGACCTTAATTTTAACGTGGAAAGTTTCAATAAAAAGTTGTGGGTAATCAATTAATTCTTATCACGATGGTCAAATAAGAGGGTTTAGCTCAGACAATATCCATATTTTAAAATAAATACGTGTAGTTTAGAGCACAAAACTCCTTAAAGTGAATAAATTTTAGAATAAAAATAATATACACCATTTATTACAAAAAAAATGAATGAGAACTACAAAAATTGTAAAAATTTTTATATTTGCCGAGTGCAATGTATTTATATTATTTTAAACCTATGCAAAAAAGAAGGACTTTATTTGATTTTATTATGTTTTTTTACTTTTTCCCATGTTTTTGAATATTCAGAGTAAGAATATCTAAATAAAAAATTTGTTTAAAGTTTGGTAATATTTTCAGAAAAACAGTGTTGCCTCTCCTGAAGCAATAATATATTTTTAACTAGTAGCAATTCGCCAAGCAAGTGGAATGGCCATAAAAAAATATTATTATAATCTTAATAAATAAAATTTGACCAAATTAATTAATTCCTTTCAATGTTTAATTTGACAGTATGAATAATATTTACAATTGCTGAAGATGTCCCTTTGCTCATAACTGGTATAATTCAAAAATATCAAATTCCCTTCAAATAATAAAACATGACTTTAATTCTATTACGATAATTCATCATTTTTGCATTAATTGTATTATATTGACATATGAAATTATTGCTCAACCTTTAATGTTGAATTTCCTTCATTTCCAGGTTATCACTTATCGATCTAAATTATTGTTGTTGTTTTTTTAAAATCATATCAATATATTTTACTCTTTTTACTATTTGTAACTTAGCATCTCAGCCAGGTTTTTCTGTTTCTAACTTTTGCTGGCGTTTTCTTTCCTCCTACGTCTACTTTTTTTTTTAAATGGGATCTTTGATGTACAATAGCTAAAAATAAAAATATAACCTCACGACCTCCTCGCAGAAGTATAGGCACACATTTTCTCTTTCTAATTTCTTGTATTATTTTATTTATTATTAATTATTATATATTTCTTTTCATTAAATACATATTTTTTCATTTTTTTCTACTCGTATTCGTTTAACATATTATTACTTAATGATTAATTATAAGATATCCTAATATGTTAATTTTAGAAAAAAAGAATTATAAACTGATGCTATCATTTCATTTTTATTCATAATTATCACCAATTTATATATTTACGTGCCGTTGAACTGTGGACACACACATTTTCTAATGCACTACAAGTAATTGTTGATTCTGGCTTTAAAATAATAGCCTGATTCGACTTACTCTTGAACTGCAAATATTATAATTGATGTTTCAATGAGGCTATTTGAATATTCCTGTACATAAAAGGATTGGAATCGATAACTAATTTCAAAGGACAGATTCATCAATTTAAGCAAAAACTTAAATACCTTTTTTGAGCATTTTTATTAGAAAACCCTTAAAAGAAGTTTAAATTGGATTTTTAAGTTGAAAATATGCAGCGAGTATATTTTTATTGGCTTCGAAACAATTTTGGAGGATATAAAATATGACTACATAATGGAATGATTGTTTGAAATACCCACGTGGCTTTGTTATTATAAAACAACAACGACAAAATACAATTGATGTATAATTGTACAAACGTCAAATTAAATTGCCAACAAGAATTTTTCATCAAAAATGATGCCATTTACCACAATGGGTTACGTGACTGAAGCTTGTGCCCCTCCAGATGTAATAAAACTTATTGGTTATTCCGTATAATAATATTATGTAGGAACTATTACGCCATTGATGAACTGTCAATTTGAAAATAAATACTTTGTTTATAAGTATTTTGGCACAATATGACGTCATACAAACACTCTTTTACCCATCCCTTCAACTCTGAATAATATTGAAAACAAAGTTTTAGAAAGATGTCATTGAACCAAAAGTTGTAGATATTACTTTAATAAAATAAGATTTTTTTCAATTTTTAAAATCGGTCCATAAGTTTTGAATTTATTACAACTTTTGCTAAATTTTCAAAATTTGTCAAACTCTTTTAAGAGTTAATTTTTTTTTTATGAAATCAAAAATAATGAAACAATAATTTTTGAGTTTAGATATGCTTTTAATTTTAAAATCGATAGGTTGTTTCTTAAGTAATGATATAGCGATGATATTTTACAATCAGTGGTTGTTAATTTACTAGAAAGAATAAAAATTTCCTTTTTAAAGCTAAAAAATGAGACAAAACCAAACTTTACTTGATACACTTTACAATTTACTATTTGATGAGACAGAGGACAGTTGTAAAAGTCCCTTTTTTTCAAACTAACTATGAGTTTACATCATAACTATGTATTAAAAAAATATATCTGATTTTAAGATGTGAAAAACTTTTTGTAATGTTTATATAATGTGACTTTTTGATTGTTTTGGCTCTAACTTATACAATTAAAGTTACTAATTTTTTACTTTTAGTTGATGACGTGATCAAATAAGAATAAGAATAATAAATAAATTAATTAATAAATATGATTCGTTCTTAGTTTGAACAGGGTTTCTATGAACCCGTCTCATAATTTATTGACTTATTTATTTACTTTTTACTTATGACTCATAACAATAATTATGAGTGACACATTTGTTGTATCTGAGATTAAATATATAATAAGTCTAAAATAGTCAATGGAGATATTCCAGGATGAAGGGAAAATGCAAAGGGGTGTTGTTTGCGAGTGATGTTAAGGTGAAGATCAATTACGTTAGAAAGAGGAGAATGGAGCTTACATCACTTTTGCAGAACTTACTGCAGTAGTCAAGGGAATCAACATTCCCATCAAATGAGGAGCATTTACTCAGCCGCGGTGTTCTCAAGGTTAAAATCGTTAATGGTTAATATCTCCGGTTCTCTCTAAACGAATTCAGGAGTAATTGTTGTAAGAGATATCTATGTATATATCTTGAGATTAAATATGGGCCGGCAAACCAGAAAAAATCGAATGTGCACAGTATTATCAAAAAAGGACTCTCTAACCTGACTAAATACAGGTTGTCTAATTTACAGAGATATATAGTGTTAAGGGATTCATTCTTGCCTAGAGCTGTATATTGGATATATGATGATTGAGAAAATCTTAGAGAGTATGAGGAGCTGGACAGGTCTATTTAAAGACAATCCGTGTTGAGTCTCGCACTCAAACGAAATACTAAAATGAGGACAATTTAAGTGTATTGAGGAAGGAACAAAGAACAGCGATGCCTTCAGTTCAACAGTCGAATATATTCTGCACGTTATGAGAGACTCTTCAGTCTTTTCACCAAAGGTGACATCTTTCACAATAAACTTGTAGAGCGTTTAATGTGAAGGAGAGTAAGACAATCTCGAAACTTGTGCCGAATAGGATTGAGCGAACCCTGGCCCCTAATCATAATCAGTATGAATAGCCTGATTCGATTTGCTCTTCAACTGTTCATATTATAATTTATGTTTCATGAGGGATTTTCGTTCTCTACTTTATTTATCAAATCTGAAGAGGCATCATCACTTTGGTCTCCCATTCTTCTCCTCCATAGCATTTATTCGTTTTAAAATTATATTATTTTCCTGAGTGGCTAAAAAACGTTGAAAAGGGTCAATTCTTTGCCAAGAGGAACAATTTTACTATTTAAGTGCTTGATTTCATTTTATGTGAATCATCAGTAGATAAACTTTTGATGATGAATGCTATGAGACCCCTGTTTTGACTTATCGTAAATGAGTTGAAGGATGTGTAAAAAGTAGAAAAAAAGTCTCAAATACACTCAATGGACTTCATGATGCAAAATCTCAAGAGAAACATGGACAGTAATGTGTTTTGTAATACAGTAGATAAAGCCTTGATGACGAATGTGATGGCATCTACTAGTATATGTAAAATTAAATTCAATTATATTATGAATAAATAAAAATTGTGCTTTGTTTTTCAGACAATATGGGAGATAATCACATAGTACAGCCTCCATTAAGTGAGAAGATCAACTGAAATGAGCAAGGAAAATTCTTTTTCTTAAAAATAATCTGCAGCAGTACTGCTTTTCATTAAAATGTCTTTCAAGAGATAATTAAAACATTGAATGTATACATTATATTTTTCTTTTAAATAAAACTAAAAGTCTTGTGAATGTAAGGCATTTAATTCATATTTATTATGTTTTATGTTAAAAAAATGATTAAGAATCCTCCGAACTCGTTCTTTTTTAGGGTTCATTATATCTTTGAATTAATTTTTAAAAACACCCTCCTTGGCCATCCTCCAGGATAATTCAGAGACAACAATCTTCCCATCACTGACGAGTAATTCCAACAGCCGCTTTTTATCGGCAAATGGGAGGGCTTGTGTTTTCTAAAATAAAGAAAGAGAGTTAAATTTATTTTAATTGATTGCTATTGAGTAAGTACTAAACACATTTGTGAGAACAAGGTGCCATGTTGATTGTTTAATATCACGAATGGTTTCAATTGAGTGATTTACAAGTATTGAGAAGACTTATAATGTTAAAATAAAAAAAAACCTTACTAATTTTAACTCTCATTTTTACATTCTTCATCAATTATATATTAATATGAACTGCTAAATGGAGGTAGGTTACATGAGGAGACAAAAATTTGCAAATTCTTCAAATTTTATAACACGAATGGTTTCAAGTGAGTAATTTGAAAGTATTCTGAAGACTTTGAATGTTCAACCTACCTGATTATATCGGTTCATATTAATATATAATTGATAAAGAATGTAAAAATGAAAAGAGTTAAAATTGGTGTGTTTATTTTTATTTGAACATTCAAACCATTTGTGATATTACATTTGGAGAATTTTCAAATTTTTGTCTCTTCTTGTAACATACCTCCATCAAGCGGTTCATATTAATATATAATTGATGAAGAATGTAAAAATGAAGAGAGCTAAAATTGGTGTGTTTTTTTGTTTTGTTTTTTGAGTTGAACATTCTAAGCTTCCACAGTACCTAAACACTTGAAGCTAACTTTTTTCATCCCATTTACGAACATACTACTGCTTCATAGTTGTGGTAGTAGTAAAATAATAAAAAATGAAGTCTTCCAAACAAGGAGTTGTTGATTTTTCACCATTCCAAGTCTGCTCAGACACTGAACCATTTGAGCTGAAATTGTAACAAATATTTTAGCTGGATACATAACTGTGATTACTGTATAAAAAAAACCACCAAAATCTCGAGTTTTATATCCCTGATAGGACTACAAGTCAAGTTGCGAGTCTTTAACAAAAAGTTCAGATTGAGTAAAATCCAATTTAAATATTAGGTGTAGTAAAAATGAACTATCAAAAATATCTTTAAAATAATAGAAATTGTCGAATCTGACTGATGTAAGTACTATCTTGATTGCCCAGGAGCTAAATATTGGAACTTTTTGGAACAACTTGTATAAAGCCTTCAATTTCATGGAAAAATAATGAATTTCTTTTCACTACATCTATTATTTTATTTCCGATAAGAATACAAGTAAAATATCAAATCGTTGTGGGTGATACCATTAGGCAACACCATTTTTGTGCCCACGGTTTAATAGATAGTTTATGTTTGCTTGCTTATGGATACGGTGAAACAAATCTTAAAGAAAAATAAATAATTATCTTAATGACCATTGATGGATAGGAAATTATTCATCCTCTCATGGATTTTTCATATCTTAACAAAATGTATAAACATTATACTTCAGTTGATTTTACATAAGAATATTTTCATAATATAAATCAGACGATATTAATATTATAAAAAAAATAATATATTTTGTGAATAAAGTTTAAAAGAAAAATAATAATATTTTTACAGCATTTATTATAAAAAGTGGACGAGAACTACAAAAAGTGTCAATATTGATTACATTTGACGTGTGCAATGTATTTATAATATTATAAAACTATACAAAAAATATAATTATGTTTTTCACATTTTTCCATATTTTGGATATGTAAAGTAGGAATAATTTGTTTAAAGTTGATTTATAGAGGTTTTCGATAATATTATCTGAAAAAGTGTGTTTTCTTTCTTGAAACTATTGTATATATTTAGCTTGTAGCAATTCCCCAAGCAAGTGTTATTAAAAGATATTTTTATACATATTGTGAGGAAATAAAACTTGACCAAATAAATTCCTTCCTTTCAATGTTTTATTTGTCTGTATGGAAGGAAATCAATTAGTTGCTGAAGGTGTCCCTTTGCTCAAAACTGGCATAATTCAAAAATATCATATTCCCTTCGAATAGTAAAGAATGACTCTAATTATATTACATTAATTCATCAATTTTTGCTTCAATTGTATTATATAGAAATTTGAAATAATTGCTCGACCTTTTCTGATAAATTCGTTTCCTTATCGATCTTTTTTTATTTTTTTTTAAAGTTATATAATGAATCAAGATAATTGTCGATTGATATTTTCCTCCTTATGCTATTTCAGCCAAGTTTTTCTGTTTCTAGCTTTTTCCAAAACGTTTTCTTTCCTCCTTTGTCTACTCTTTTTTTTTTAAATGGGATCTTTCAATGTTCAATGAAATACGATTATAATTATATCTTATAAATCAATTTTATCATCAACGGGTATTTTTATTTATTTTATATTCATCAACGTATTTTCCTTTACAACTTCTGACTCAGCTTCGTCCCCTACTTTTTAAGAAAAGGAGTTAACGTGCAATTTCATTTCTTGAAGGAATATTTTTTTAGCCTGCACCGTGGTAGCTTTATTAACCAGCTCACACCTCCCCTCCTCCTTACTTCATCATCGAAGACGTATTCATATAGACACAGTTTTTCTCTTTCTAATTTCTTGTATTATATTCAACGATATTATGTGAAGAGAATTATTTGTCAATGACGATTAATTATTATTTATCTCTGTACATCTTACAAATTTCCGTAATGGAAAATAAATTTTATTTCTCTTAAATGCTCAATCTGTGTAAATAAATGTATATGCCTCTTTTCAATGTCCTATGTCATCTCAACCTAAGATTTAAATTCTGTATATACCTAAATGATTTATTTTCATTTGAATACCTAATAAAATTATTAATCAATAATAGCGCATTCTTTTCTTATAAACACCCTTACCAATTGATAATAATTTTGTTTCCAATCTTTGTTTAGCCCTCTTCCTACAAATTTCTGACCTAGTTTTTTTTTTCTTTTTTGTCATTATCAGAATAATCACAATTTCTTACCCCCGTTTTTCTTCTTGCTAAGTTTCCAAAATATTGTTTGAGATACTGCAATTTGGGGAGAACAGAATTGACTGTAACAAACTATATGTACAAATCACAAAAACTGCAACTTTAGCAATTTTCATTGCGCTACATTTAAGCTCTGGGAGATAAGTTTACAGATCAGTAAACAAAATCTACGCAATGTCGAATATCAGATATAACTAAATATAAATTAATTTGGCTCTGCTGTTCAACAAAAGGCAAAATTTTAAGCACATTTTGATGAATACATTTTTTTGTTATTTCAATTTCATAGATTCTGTTATTTATGAGAAAAAAGAAATTCAATGCAAAATATGTTTTGTTTAGTTTTTCACTGTTGTTTCTAAATATACATATTATGTTTGTGTTTAATTAATATTCTTGTACTCCGTCTCTGTTATTCATGAATCATCAATAACTGATGGGTAAGGTATGGCTTTAATCAAATTTTCAACCTCACAGGCAAAGCATGAATTCCTTAAATAAGGACTACATCTACTCCAATCAACTCATTTGATCACATACATATTTACAAATTGACTTAGGTCTTGTTCCTCTATGTACATTATTGTAGTCTACATAGGTCACTACTAACAAAGAATGGATATATATACTGTTCCTTCAAAAAAAAAAATATCTGTTTTTCATAAAATTTTAGGATTTTTAAATGTTTTTGTATAGACAGTCCATTTGGAGTCTAAAATTAATAAAATAATAAATATTTTTAGTTGAAATAACTACTGATGATGTTTAAGCATTAGGTATGTATCATTGTTTAAAAAAACCAAAGGGTCAAAATTAAATTTTGCATTCTAAACATGAATGATAACCTCTTCATGGGTAGTTAATTTTTCTTTGTGTAATAAATCTATTTTTGACATAAACAATGTTGGCATAATTTTGAAACTTGGTTTAAAAATGTATATATTGTGGTATAAATTATGTTCTAAAGTATTCGTATACAAACAAAAAATTCAAAACTTGACAGCTCTTTAATATAAACGTATTTGTCATTACATTTTGATAACATTGAATTCTCACTTTTTACATTCCAAGCAAAATCATAATTAACCTAGGTGAATAAGTAAAAATAAAAACAATGTGACAATGTAAAATAAAACAATGTGACTCCCTGGCTTAAGATATTGAAAGCATTTACTTCCTGATTTTGAAAATTCTTACCGGAAGCCATCAATCATCATTCATAGTCCCACTAACTTTTACACCATTTAAATGTCTTCCCTTTTGCTTTCCATTGAAAAGTTATTCAGATGTGTTATTTTTCATATTAATTAAAATTATGAACATATTGTCATATTTCTATATTCTATATTTCATAATTATATTTCTCCAAATTATATTAAATAGTTAATATTTTTTTAAAGAAGTGGTTTTCGAAAGAAGTTCTTTTTTTTATTTATTTCAGATATATAATTTGTATTTCATTAACTATATTTGTTTATATTTAGTGTCACAAATGAAAAAAAAAAACATTAATCTCCAAAGAGATTAATTACTCTTCCTGCATTTTCAGCATTCAATAAGAATTTTAATCAAATATGAAAAGAGGTACAGAAATGTTCATAGCTTTTTATAAAATTTCAAGATATTTATCCACAATAAGTTTTTATACTTTTGTGAAGCCACTTGCTTCGTTATCTTAAAACTCTATCAGATGAAAAATCATTATTTAGTAAAAAGGATTCTGTGGCCACAAAAAAAAATACTGTGCTAAATTTTTTATTTTTTTGTTTTTGAGCATAAAAGAAATCATGATCACAGCATTAAAGCTTGTGAAATTGTAAGTAAAAAGTAAGAGTTGTGAGAAATAATAAAGTTATTAAAATGAAGAATTGCTAAATAAACTTTTGTTCATTTTTTAAATAAATAAGTAGTTCAATTGTTTCATTTAGTACATTAATTACTATCAATGAGTAAATTTTATATACATTCAATATATATTTCATAGGAGACAGTGATCCACTAATACACTCATATGTACTTTTATCTAAGAAAATTTGATTATTCTGGAAACCAAAAAATGGGCAAAAATGCTATTACATAGTGTTATTGTCTTATATATTGTACTTTGTTTCTTTTTTTTTTTTTTTTTGTCATTACTACTTTTGTATATATGATATATGTATGTAGATGAAAAATACAAGCAATGCCATATTATTGTACACCAGGGGATCCACTTTGATGCAGTCCAAGAAAAGATGTTTCGTGGCCTTGAGCACAAAACCTGGAGTTCCTCTTCTCTTTTCTCTCACTCCATTTGTTAACGAAGAGGGATGAAGTCTCCAAGAACGTCTCCATCGGGGTACATCCTAAACGGATTAGTGCTCTGGGCGATCTTCCAAAAAGCTGTTTTGGTCACTCTTTGAATTTTGGAAAGTGGTAAGGTATTGAGGGCAACATAAAAGGGTGCTGGGGGATCCATGACCTCCTCCCATGACTGTCTTATAATTTTCTTTATTTTTCTGAATTGTAGGAACGTGCACAGATTATTTCCAACCACATCTCTGAGAACTTGGCCTATATATTATCAATAAATAAAAATTGTACTTTGTTTTCTTTTTCAGATACCAAAAGTATAACATACTAAAAATTCCAATCCCTGGAAGATAATCACATAGTACAGCCTTCATTAAGTGTGAATATCAACTGCAATGAGTAAGAAAAATCCCGTTTGTTAGGAATAATCCGGAGTAGTACTGCTTTTAATTAAAAGTTTTTCAAGAGATAATTAAAACATTGAATGTATATATTATATTTCTCTTTTAAATAAAACTAAAAGTCTTGTGAATGGAAGGCTTTTAATTCATATTCATTATGTTTTATGTTAAAAAATGAATAAGAATCCTCCGAACTCGTTCTTTTTTAGGGTTCATTATTTCTTTGAATTAATTTTTAAAAACAACCTCCTTGGCCTTGAAAGTCGGTCATCTTGGAGAAGGCTCAATAAAAATAAAAAGCCTCACTCTTCAAAATATTCTTTCTTTACTGACATAGTTATTTTTAGTAATACCTATATGGCTGCCTTGGCTTTAAAAGATCGTTCAGTCTCCAAAATCCCCACCTATAAAGAAATAGATAAACATCCAGGGGAAAAGTAACCATCATCAAATGGAAGCAACATGAAGGTATCTAAAGTTCTTGTTGTGATCATTTAAAAAAGTGGGGAAACGTTGGGCAACTTCATTTTACATGTTGTTCTTCGTGACTCATTCTGGGTAGTTTATTTTGCATTTTAAATGACCCAAGTCATAATTAATATTCCATGATATAGATATATGCATATATTACGTATCCACGAGACGTCATTAATGAATGTGTCCATATAGAAACGACAAATCTTTATCGTGAATAAAAATCTCTTTCTCTTAAATATTTCTTAGACCCTAATAATATGAAATAAAATTATGTCATTATACATTTATATAATGTAGCCAAAAAATTAACCCTTTTTTACTTTTGCTATAATCAAATATCTCCTTTTTTATTGCTAAAGACGTTGTTGCCCAATTAAAACAGAAAGCAAAGGCAGAGCTAAATGACATATAATTTTAAATATATCAAATCCTGGACCTTCAGAGTGTAAACTGTCAATTTGAAAATAAAAACTTGGGCGTAAGATGACGTTATACAAATATTCATTTACCCTTCAACTCAGAATAATATTGTAAACAAAGTTTTAGAGAGATGCCATTGAACCAAAAGTTGTAGATATTACTTTAATAAAATAAGATTTTTTTTCAATTTTTAAAATCGGTTCATAAGTTTTGAATTTATTGCAACTTTTGCTAAATTTTCAAAATTTGTCCAACTCTAATATTAGAGTTCCAAAAAGTTTATGAAATCAAAAATCATAGAGCAATAATTGTTGAGTTCAGATCTGCTTTTAATTTAAAAATCAATTCGTTAGTAATTGCGATGGTGTTTTTTTCATGCCTTACAACCAGTGGTTGTTAATTTATTAATAAGAACAGTAAGAAAGGAAAAAAATTATTAGATATTTAAGTCAAAAGTAATAGAAACAAAAGTTTCCCTAATATAGACAATCCTAATGAGCAACACTTATAATTAATTATAAGCTATACTTGTAAAACGTTCTTTGGTGAAACTTTGCACCTATCAATCAAGTTCATTTCAACTTGTACTCCTACTCCTATTTCTGGGATACTTTTCTGTCCCGTAATTTCATTTTTAACCAAGAAATAACTCAATTCAATGGAGATGTCCACCACCTATTGAACCCAAACTGAATTGATTTGCCTTGGATATATTGTTTTGCAGAATGTTTTTCCAAATAGGGGATCATAATTTCATGAATCCTCCAATTCTTCGTCTGAAGATAATTCAGTAGGAGCTTTAGCTATCCGATGATATGAACAAAAAAAATGAAATATTTTAAAATATAAAACTTTCATCAATTTTGTAGGATTAAAAGTTAATTTTCTATGTCTAAATGACTTAAGTGTTGGTATATCGACGTTACAAATTAATTTATACATATTTACTTTAGAAGTAACAAAATATATGTATAATTTTTTTTTTTTTAAAACTGATTTTGAAATGTGAAAGCAACTTTTTGGACGAGCATTTTTTTGTAATGTATATAATGCGACTTTTCATTGTTTTTTCTGTAACTTATATAATTAAAATTATTAAATTTTTGCTTAAATATATATTTTACAATAGTCATAAATTTAGTGATTTTATAATTTTATATTAATTATGTAGGTCTAACTTCCTCCTGTTTTTAATATACTAGAGATAGATATGATTTACAAAATATTAATTTCAAGGTATTTTGAATTAATCCAATACTGATAATTTGTGTCTTTTATATTGTCAAAACCCATTTTTTATTTTTTTACACATAACATCAATCAACCTTAATTTTTAAAATTAATATCTTCTTAAAAACCTCAATTTCAAAATCCAAAAATATATATATTACAATGTCAGAATCTAAAATTTCTAAAATAAAAATTTTCTATTTCTAAAATAAATTTAAATTTCGAATATCGATGTGAACATGTTTAGATTTACGACAGGGATTTCAATTCTTCGTGCGTCAATGTGGACAACTCCAAATTCCTTGTTTCCTACTATGACAAAACTTCCGTTCATCAGAATTGTCATTGCCTCTAAGGACTTCTTCAAATCTATGGTCCTACAAATGCTCTAATGGTCAACTTAAACCATAAGAAGTATTAAGTGTTAGAAATTAAAGCTATGATTCTATAAAAAATATTAATTATATTAATTGTAGGATTTAAGATTTTTGGGATGTTTCCCTGGATTCCTCCACTACTGAGTTAATTTCATTATGGTCATTGTATATCTACAATTTTGTTGGAGTCATAGTTCCATCTGATGATTATCGTCTCCCTCATCTCCTTCATTGTATTGAGAACCCTCAGGGCTTCACGGTTTACGATAGGAATAATTATGCATTTAAAGAACTTGTTCTCGTGGATTATGGATTCTGTTGACATTTTCTTCAGTTACATGTATCCCCTGTTCGTCTCAATCACATGCACACATGTACTTTTGAGTGATTCAAGTGTAATAACATAACATGAGGGTGGAAATATTCTTTACTTTCAAATGCAGTAGTATAAAGGATCGGATTTTTCAATATAGAACATGAAATGGACTGACTAACTCAATGTTGAGTTGGACATTGAAGGAAACAAGTGTTTTGGTCTTATTAGTGATATTACGTTCCTTGAATAAATCTTTAATATTTATCTCGTGATTATGACTTTGAACGTGTTGTATAATTTTTAACTTTCTCAAGGTATCTGTCCTAAATTCATTTAGACGTCATTTCACTAACCTTGGATGTTCGTTATAATTTTATAGCTTTTCATTTCCATTATCAACGATCAAGGATTTTATGCTAACTCGATGAGATAATTTATTACTCTTTCTTGATGAATGATCTTATTAAAATTGTTAATCGTTTATTAATTTTGTAATTGCCATTAAACGTTTTCAATATATACATACATATATATGATTTTTCTTTCACTAATTAAATTATCGGCATCCGTCACAACATTTACATTTGAGGCTTAATCTTACTTACAGTTGAAATTATTTTGTTCTAATTTGAGTTTCTATATCTCTATAGATATTACATGTATGTACAGTTTAAGCATATATTTCGTATCAAATTCATTAAAAGTCTTAATCTCATTCTATTTTATTGTTTCAATCAAGTAATGAATAAAAAATATGTATTGATTTAATGCATTTATGCTTATTGGAGTAATTTTAGAGTCAATTTTAAGCTTTATAATTGTCACTTTACAAGACGTTTGATAACGTCAAATTTTAAGCCATACAATTCCATTTTTTTCATTTTTAAATTGCCAGCAGCTACATAGCAAAAATTGCCATGAGGGACTTGAATTTCCATATAGATGATGTTGTTTTATTGATGGCTTTGAGTAGACCAATCCATGCTACAGTCATAAAAACCATGCCCAATAAACGGGAAACTCTAATGACTAAATTACTATGGAAGGGAGGGAACTTTTGTTGGGGGTGAGACGTTCCTATGGCACTAATGATTAAAAAACCTTTATTAAAATCAGCTGTCTTTTATATCATATAGAATGGAAAAAATATATACAAGGGAAGTGAACTTTCTATTAAATTTAAAATAGGTAGCATTCATTCAGGGAAAATTTGACTACTATAGGTTGATACATATATTACTATAATTCCAATATGCATTTTTAACTAAATTTGCAGCAAATTAGGCAGAAGTTTTTTAATTATGTTTTTTTTAGAGGGAGATGACTTTTTCCTTCACAACAATCTAACTATTTCAAAAAAGGAAAAAGAGCATCTCCAACCATTTTTTCTTTTCAAATCATTCAAATATATAATTTTTTTCTCCACAAGGTTAAAACCCCTAAATATGTATTTGTTCATATTAGACAAATAGGTACGACATTTTTTTATATTTAAATTAGCTGGATACTTGTCATCCACTGCGGTATAAATATTCGCAATAAAACTGAATGTAGATTTTTTATATATATAAAAGAAATAATAATACACTTAAGTACTCTATTAGATTAGATTTATCTAAATTAACAGTTAAAAAAATGCATTGTTAAAATACATAACACTACTTCATTCCTTCACAAATTTTAGTTGTTGTATTAAGAAAAGAGTATATGTTAAGTTTTATTATTGTAACAAGGAGCAATTTGCTGTGTTTAACAAAAAAATAAATAAATTCACATAAATTCTATGTAGGCCTTAAATCTCTGTTTGTTTGTGTGTTTTTTTGACTTCTTACAAATTATTTCACATAATACATACATTCATAGTTTATATACCTGACTAGTCATTCCATTCTTTAAGGAGATCTTTTGTTAAGAAATATACATGTAAGGAAGAAGAAAAAAAGAAAAAAAAGAAGGCTCCTAAGGAATTAATGGAGCTTATATTACGTCAGAAAAATATGACTGATTACTTTCAATTACGTGTACATAAACGCATTCTTAACTAAGGTTTTTCCTATATCTGATTATTTTTTTTTTTTTTTAAGTTTTTTTTTCTTTTAATTCTTTCTTCATTTCAACTACATATTTCTTTAAACAAAAAATATATTTTACTTAACACCATGTACGTTTGAGGGAAGAGAGAGACAGAAATTTTCGAGGTCCATGTACTTATTTATCTCCATATAGAGTACCTACCTATACTGTAGATCTTAAATATGAAGGAAAATCTTGAGATTAGTATAAATTTTTTTATTAATTAGTTAGCAACTTCTTAAAACCATTACACATTTATGCTATAAAAAAGTATTGAGTTCCACTTGGAAAGAAAAAATGGCTACAGTCCAAGTCCTTGTAATAATTATTAGTATTTCAAACTGTATTTTGAGCCCAATATTTTTATACCAGAGTTATTATAAAATGAATTATAAAAAGTAATAATAAAATCCATATCTGTCAAAAAGGACAGGCAATATACTATTAAATATATCAATTAAAGAATACATACACAGTACTGAGAGTTACTATATTATTCAAATAAAAGCAATTGGAAGGCAACAATCAAATTCAGTTAGTCAGTACTATTACATGTGCTCTTCTGTTTAATGATAAAGCAGGAGTTAAAGGAGGAATTACTTTCAATAACAGCTATCACAACATGTTTTATCGTCCATACGGCACCTCAAATTATTGATATCGACACAGTAATCCTGTTATTTATTGAAGAAATTATGAGATGAATTGTGTACGTTGACAAGGGATTGTCCATTCAAGCTACGGATCCGAGTAAAGAGTGGAGTAGATTTCCACTCAAAAGCATTATCCTCATCAAAATCCTATAATTCTTGGGGGTGGAATCTTATAAAACAAATATTTAAAGGAAAATCTACTTCAATAGAACAGAGAAATAAATATATACTTGATATACGAAATGAAAAAAACCTTATATACAATCATTTTACAAATAGTAAAATGTTTCTAATGTTAAAATATAGTAAATATGGAATATCACCACTTCATCAAAAGAAATACTTATGCTTACACAAAAAATAAGGATTTAAAACAAGATTATATAAAGGGTTGAATACTACCAATTACAATATCAGAAAAAGCACAAGTAGACATCTAAGCATAGGAAACGTAGAAAAAAGTGTAATGGAGGAATGGTTGTAACATACAAACATAAGAAAATTAATACTTTTCAATCAAAGTCACAGTAATGTATCCAGCTAAAATATTTATAACAATATCATGTTAAACGGTTCAGTGTCTGAGCAGATATGGAATGGTGAAAAATCAACAGCTCCTTCAAATTTAATATAATAAATGTTATCAAGTGAGTAGTTTGAAAGTATGGTGCAGACTTCGAATATTCAAAACAAAAAAAAAAATACTAATTTTTGCTCTCTTCAATTGTGTGGTCAATCAAAGAAGAAAAGAGTTGCATTTTAGAGCTCCCTCCTTTTATACCTGAGCATTTTTAATTTAAAAAAAAGAGATAGTGTTTATATTAATAGTTGTAAATTTTACACCATTAATTTATCTACCCAAGCGCTTATTATCCAAACTACATCAACCCAATAATAACATTATCATTTATCAGTCACAAATACTTCTCCCACAATCAATCGCGCGAGCCACCCTCTTGCATTTCCTTTCATTGAATACTTTATATAAGAGAACGACTTCCTTCTTCTTCTTTTTATTGTTTTCGGGAAGACAATAACAATAACAAACTCTTTGTTTTATAAATCATTCATCTAGAGTTCTTTTACACTTATTTATTTATTCTTCCTTTTTGCTTTAGAGAAAACAAAAAGTTTTTTAATAAGTACTCTCTGATTCATAGTAATGGTTATAAAATATAAACCACTTGTCAGAATATTAATTATCTCATTTAATTACATATTGATTACGGATTTTTAAGCTATACATACTTGGTTCTTATTTGCTTTTAAGTTATCAAAAATCATCTCACTTTTTATAAGTATAATTTTTAATTAGCAACGGATATTTGATGCATGTGGAAATGAGCAAAGATGGCATCATGAGCTCTAATCTAATGATAACTAATTTAACATTAATTAATATTAAACAAGTAATATACCCAATACTGAATTCATTAATAATATAGAAAAAAAATTAAACTAAAATGAAGAGAACTGTAAGTTTTCTAATTTGTATTGCTTCAATTGTACGCAATTTTTCACTGCAATCCCTGTTATCTTACGAAAAGTTTTTGGACGTGAGAGATACTAAATATTATTGAAGGTTTTAGAATCTTTTGGACAATCACGAGATGAGTGCAGAATCTATAGTTTTCCCCGACTATGAATCTTCAGAAGATGACATGATGGATTACAACTCTTCCTCCTCCTCTGGAGGATTCAAGCAGTAAAGAGGCTGAATTTGATTATTCCGAGAGTGATGGCAGTTGCATCTATAGCCAGGATGAAGCCGAGACTCCATCTATATTCAATGCTTTTAAAAGGAGTAACTAGACTAACTTGGTTAAGACCTAGACATTCATTCAGATGAGAAACCTTATAATTTTACATTTTTTAATCATGATTTGATTGTGAATATCTTTGAACCATATACATATATACTTATTTACTTATGAAATAAAGGGATGTATTTATTTAAAATAATTGTAGTTAATGTCATTGCATTTTATTTAACATTTTTGTATAATACTTGTGAGATTACTTAGATATAGTAGTTTTGCTCATCAAATTATTTCAATGCATGAATTCAATATGTTAGGCCCTTAAGAAATGTTGTAACCAGAGCTGAACTTTTGAATAATCTTGATGGACTTGGATCTTTGCTATTGTAGCTGTCAAGTGGATAATTGATTAAGGGAATAGAATTACCACTGCTTATTTTATAGTTTGCATTTTCAGTAGATAAAGTATAAAATAAAAGCCCCAATACAAAGATATTTTATGTTTTTCCATGTTACTCATATCATAAGTTATTTATGTACATGTAAGAATTGTCTCAGGGCTGCAACACTTTGATACAGATATGAAATTAAGTTATGAAGAAAACCAATTTTGTATGATCAAATGATGCTGTCATAAGTTGAGAGTTACGAACCCATCTATAAATTTTTTGAAGTACTTTTTAATAAATGGAAAAATAATTTTAAGTTTGAGTAGGGGGTTGGGACAATCTCTTTTGCTTGCACTCTAATAGTACAAACAGTTTAATGGAGAAATAATGGAGAAATATTACACAGCAAGAATAAACCCAAAAATATTGAATTCAGAGAAGAAATGTCTGTAGCATGGAAGCATAGATGGACACTCAAAGGGACTGAATGGTTCGACTTTAAACTGCAAGGATAAAAATACTCTTAAAACAATGACTCCTGAACTCGTTTAAATAGGCCTGAAGATGCTTCAGGTCTATAATAGTTCAATGTTCCAATAGACATGTGAAGCTTTCTAATAACTTCTTTTGTGATGAAGAAGCAATCTCATAGTGATAAAATAAGCTTTACATATAATTTTAAATTTGTTTAAAAAGAATGAATTTGAAGAACAAAAAAACTCACTCAAATTGATTACTATGTCTATACAAGTATTTATACGACATAGTCCATCACAACAGTTTGGAAAACAAGAAATGTTTGCTGCGTTCAAGATCATATCCGTTCTCGATATATAATGTTACGAGCCAGGAGATGTTGGAACTCATATCGTTATTTATATTGACTAATAACAGTATATATTGATATAAAGTTATTAATTATTGTAGCCGTTATGACTGTAACTCTCTTTTTTTATCCATTTTCAATTTGAAAGACCATACGTTCAAAGGAAGCACCGTGATGTTAAAAAAAATGAAGTACAATTTTGAAATCCTACCGAATACAAAAGGAGCACTCATTTTTTTCTTTGACCCTTGTTGGAGAGGAATGGAAAGATAATTTCAACTTTATTCAGGAGTCATTGGGAAGTGAGATCTCAGGAGAATTATGGTCAATAATGTCATTATAAAGAATTTATGAAATCCCTGGTACAAGAAAGTGATGAGATCCGTGTTTATTAAAGTCGTTCACATATATGTATGTATATAAAGATATGGACCTAATGACTCAAGTTTACTAATCTGATGAAACTGCAGGCTTACTTGTCCAAATAAAAAGTAGCTTTAAATAAAATAACTTTGGTAAATTTAATGTAATTATTGTTTGATGGTGTTAACTATGCTTTTTGTCATGATTATTATAATTTATAAATATTATCTATAATATATTACAAAGATGATCTTTCAATAAATATTTAATTTATTGTTTCTTATTTTTATTGGTAAAATCATCACGAGGAATTTGGTACAAAACTGGAATTTGATGGAATCCCTATTATTCAGTTTTACTAAACAGACTAGAAGGCGTTTTTGTGAAAAAATATGTTTTCCCGCAAACTCTCAATCCATGAAATTTTTGTTTGTATGACCATAAGTTCGTGTGTTGTATATTCCTGTAACTTACTGTATGTATATTTATAAGAGTACTAATTGATAGCAAATGATCTTTGAACTTTAACTTTTTTCAAGATCTTATCTTCTAAGTCTATGAGATTGCAGAGCTGGGGTTCGAATGAGCCATCTTATGCCTTATAAAATTTAAAAAAGTATGTGTATATTTTTGTTTCTGTGAGAAACGTGAGGTTGTGGAATGTTTTATTTCATGGCTTTGTTTCATGCGGAGGAGAGTTGGCTATAGTGGTAGTACCACTTCTGTTATCTTCATCAACTTGGAAACTCTATTCCAATCCAAATGCATTCCGAAGTAATGAAATTGAATTCCTCATATTTTAAAACAATATCTGAGTAGAATTAGATATCCCTGAATAATTAATAGGAGATCTTCGAGTGGGGATTTTGTTGTCGAGGATTCCTTACCACACACAGACATTTCTCCATTGATAAGCGTTGATCCTGGATTTTATTCTCAAAAGAATTTTATTTTAATTTATGAATTTTGCCTTATGAGTTCTAGCGCCTCTCACTTTCTCTTTCTGTGTCTCTCTTGTCAATTTCTTATTTGATTATAATCAAATAAAAATATGAAATTTTCAAAAAAGTTGCCAATTTTCTGAACTTTAAAGGCATGGAGTAGCCTTTAAATGTTGAAAATTCTTCAATTGGTTTGTTGATCAATAGGACAATATCAAAAAATTGAAAATTAAAAATTTATGGATTGGCACCATGGTGTTTATTTTGTTATACAAGATGTGAAAGAATTAATCAGTAAGATTAAATTGTGTATTTGTAGTAGATCAACTGTATTATAGTGGTTGTTTTTTTTGTTTGAAAGCTTTAAAACCCTTTTGAACACGAAAGATGATGAGATCCGTATTTAATGAAGTCATGTGTATATTAAATAATATAAACCAACTAGAGAAAAGATTAAGTGCCCTTGGTGATGCAATTTGACACCTAGAACAAGTATTTTTTGTTGAGAATAAAATGTCTTCAATTCAATTATGAATTTAGCTAATTATGTGTTCTTACAAAATTCGTTGTGGGGGCTACACAAAAAAAGAACACCAAAAAAATTAAATTAGACCCATCCTCAAACCCTCATAAGTTTTTAATAACTTGAAATTTCACAGTTCAATTTTGTAATTTTGCATATCTTGTATATAGAAACATTTATTCCAAATTTGATTGCAATCTGAGGTGAAAGGTGTCAAAACTTAATTTATAATAGCTAGTTGCATTAAGAATTTAAGGAGATGTATAATAAACATCTGTAAAAGTCTCTTTGTTTCGAACATCAACTTTATATTAAAATTGTATAATAGGATGCCGATTTAAAGAAAAATCAATCATTTATGTTGACTTTTCTTTGAGATATATTGGACAATGATCCATTTTGAGGTGTGAAAGTAACTTTTTGGAAGAGTCTTCTTTTGTAATGGATGTATAATGTGACTTTTTCATTGTTTTTGACGTAATCTATGTAATTGGAATTATTATTTTTTGCTTTTAATTAATAGAATATATATATATTCTATTAATTAAAAGCAAAAATATATATATATGATTCGTTCTTAGTTCGAACAGGGCTTCAAGGAACCCGTCTCATAACTTATTGACTTATTTATTTATTTATTTTTGAATTATGAGTCATAACAATAATTATGTGACACATTGTTATTACTTCATAGATTCAAGATACAATCATTAATTAATGTAGATTTAAATTATCATTTAAGGATCAAGATATGAGAGCTATCCTAGAACGACCATCCTAATGAAGATGTCCTTGAGCTGCTGGAGGACCTCTTCAAAGGGATTCCTCTTTTACAAAGAGGGGCAAATGGAAAAGGACCTTTTCAAAGCATTCTCCTTGAATAAGTTTGTGTCTTACGAATTCAAAGGCACTTCTATTTAAGCCGAATCAAGACCCTCTTTGGCCTCCTAGAGAGAGGTCCGAAGGTCGACTTCGTGAAGGTAGCATTTGTTATAAGCCTACATTCACATGCAAGTGCACAAATTCAGGCGACACCAAAAGCAGACTTCATGTCTATGTCTGAAGTGTTGTGTATAGCAAAATGAAGATCAATGTCCTCTTTCACTGCCTCCACGATATTTGTGAGGATGGGGTGCCCATTTGTTCTCGTAGCTTTTGTTAGAATGGAGTCGGCTTTAAAGTGTCTTGGAGATAGAGTTCTAAGTGCTACCATCATTATATTTTTCACTTTCGGTCTTAGGGGATTGGCTGCGTCACATTTGCAATAGAGGTGGAAGGACGTCTCCTCAAAAGTTCTTTTCTATCCTCCTTGTTGATAGGACAAAAAGGCTATCATTTATTTCATCTTTATTCATAGTTATTATCAATTTACATATTTACGTCTGGTTGAACTGTGGACACATACATTTTCTAATGCAACACAATTAATTGTTGATTCTGGTTTTTAAATAATAGCCTGACCCAAATTTACTCTTCACCTGCACATATGTTACTTATGAATTATGATTGATGTTTCAATGAGGGGTTTTCGTTCTCTAGTTTATTTATCAATTCTGAAGAGTCATTATCACATTGGAACGAGAAGAGGAGCCCCCGTCTCCCATTCTTCTCCTCCAAAGCGTTTTACTTTTCGATTTAAAATAATATTTTTGTCCCGAGTGGCTAAAAACGGTTGAAAAGGGTCAATTTTTTGCCAAGAGAAACGATTTGACTATATAAGTCCTTGATTTCCCATAAATCTTTAATGATGAAATGAGTTGAAGGATGTGTAAAAAGTAGAGGAAAGTCTCAACTACACTCGATGGACTATATGATGATGCAAAATATCAGGAGAAACATGGACAGTGATGAGTTTTGTAATTCAGTAGTTATAGCCTTGCTGACGAATGTGATGAGATCTACTAGTATAAGTAATATTAAATTATATCATTCATTATTAAATAAAAGTTGTGCTTCGTTTTATTTTTCAGATAATATGGAAGATTATCACTTAGTACAGCCCTAGTACAGAAGATTAATTGCAATGAGCAAGAAAAATCCCGTTTCTTATGAATAATCCACAGCAGTACTGCTTTTCATTAAAATCTCTTTCAAGAGATAATTTTAAACATTGAAAGTATATATTATATTTCTCTTTTAAATAAAACTAAGTCTTCTGAAGTTGTATTTTCTATTCATATTTATTTTGTTTTGGTTTAATCTGTTTTATGTTTAAAATGAATAAGGACAATCCGAACATTTTACGGTTGATTATTAGGCCCTTATGTTTCTGAATGAATTTTAACAAACATAGAATTCTCCATGGCGTCCCTCCAGGAGGCTTCAAAGACAACGATCCTCCCATCAGCCACTTTTTACTGGCAAAAAGTAGGGTTTATGTCTTCTAAAATAAAGAAAAAGAGTTAAATTTATATCAATTGATTACTATGAAGCAAATATTAACCACAGTTGTGTAAGCAAAGGTGCCATATTGATCATTATCAGTTGTTGTCTGTAACATAAGTAAAGTTATAATACAAATCTTCGACAAAATGAATTATTACTTACTTCAGGTTGATAAGAAGCTGAATTTCTCGTAACAAAATCCTACCAAAAAATGATTAATTATAATTATTAATTGATTAAAATTATTAGGTGATTCTAATTAACTTTTGTAATAAATAGTATTTACAATTTTACTCAAGAATTCTTAAATCAATTTCTTGATTTCTATTCACTCGTAGTAAGTGTTTCGAGCTCTTTGGAAAGGTGATAGGTGATTCTAGCACGGATCGTTTGATACTTACGGATCTCAACCAAGTTCCTCATGTCTTGCAGAGGTTCCCTACTTCATATCCTAAAGACGTTTTGACTATTTCTTCTCAAGGTTAACACCAAAATGTGTAGTATTCGACCAAGTAAATACAGCTCCGGTTGCTCTTAAGAAAGACAATCCGGGTTGTTTCTTTCAGTCAACCCTTACACAGAGCAAAGGCCGAGCTAAATGATATATAATTCTAAATATATCTACTCCTGGGCTTTTTGAGTCTCTCCTAGTATTATATGGTTTAATATATTCTTCAATAATGCCAAGCATTTCCTCCAGGGAACAAACTTTCTAGGTCTTGTGAGCTTACTACTCACAGTAAATAGGTGAACTGAGTGAAAGAGAAAGTTATTTTGTAGTTGCATGACGTAATATATTAGGATTTATATTATAAAACTATTACGCCATTGCAATGAGCTGTCTATTTAAAAATAAATACTTTGTTGATGAATATTTGGGCGTAAGATGACATCATACAAACACTCTTTTACCCTGCAACTCTGGATACTATTGAAAACACAGTTTTAGAAAGGTGTAATTGAACCAAAAGTTGTAGATATTACTTTAATAAAATAAGATTTTTTTCAATTTTTAAAATCGGTTCATAAGTGAAAAATTTAAAGGAAGATCCTAGGTTAGTGAAATGACGTCTAAATGAATTTGGGGCAGAAGCCTTGAGTAAACTAAACATTATAGAACACGTTCAAGGTCCTAATCACGAGATACATATTAAAGATTTATTCAAGGAACGTAATTGAAGACAATTCTGATACTTTTAATTTCATCACTAATAAAACCAAGACACTTGTTTCCTTCAATGTCCAACTCAACTTTGAGTTAGTCAGTCCATTTCATGTTCTATATTGAAAAATCCGATCCTTCAGTCTACGGCATTTGAAAGTAAAGAATATTTCCAGCCTCCCTCATGTCATGTTAATACTCTTGAATCACTCAAAAGTAAATGTCTGCATGTGATTCAGAGGAACAAGGGATACGTGTAACTGAAGAAAATGTCGACAAGTTCTTTCAATGCATAATTATTCCTATCGTCAACTGTGAAGCCTTGAGGATGCCCAATACGATGAAGGGGATGAGGGATTCGATGATCATCAGATGGAACTCGGACTCCAACAAAATTGGAGATCGACAATGGCCAAAATGAAATTATCTGCACATCAGGCTCATGATGATTTTCGCCGTCTCATCGTTGATCTTATGACTCTTGCTGCTCTTTGGGGTGCCTTGAGAAGAGTCCATCCTCATGGAGCTCTCCTGCTCTTGGTGCCTCTTCTGTGCAATGAACTCTTTGTTATATTCACAATGCTCTAGGGTTTAATTTTCCACTTGGATCGAAGCTCTTGATTGGAAGCTAATGCTCGAGTTCGGCATCACATCCATCCCATCCGACTCCCACTCTTGGCAGTCACAAAGAGCGAAGCACAGAGACGTCCTTGGGTCCAAGCCAGAGCTGCGCCATTTCAAGTCACTCCAGAAGTAGTGAAAATAGAACATTATTTTGATGACGTCACAGCACTTACACAAATAAAAGAAACACCAAGGAGAGTCAGGCGGTTTTGGCTGGTTAGGAAGCACCCAGAGGAAGGAAAAAAAGAGGAGTTGAAATTTCATAGGACATTTGTAATGGAATATTATCCATTGTTTAAATAATAAATAGCTCAATTGTTTCATGTAGTACATTAATTATTATCAACGGGTAAATTTGTTTTAAAAAAAAGTTACTTACATTAAAAAAAAAAGAAAAAAAAATCATTAACTTTTTTTTTTATTGAAGATAAAATATTAGAATCGATGGATCTTAAAACTATAACAAAAAGAATTTTTGATAACAACTAAAAAAAAACCCAAAGAAACATGATTTTTTTTCTCTCTCTCTCTCTTTCTTTTACGTCTTCTCTCTTTCCTTCATCCTAATTGCCTATGTTGCTGTCAATCCTATGAAGGAATCTCTCTCTCTATGTATCCACAAAACATATATCTACGTCCAATGTACAAAAGAAAGTCACCGATCAGTGAGAGACTAATAAGTAGTATCATTTCTGCTCCTCTCAGTCATTATTCCTTAATCTTACTCTAGGTGTTGATTAAGACGACTTAATAATATATATTCATTAGGCAAGTTTAATAAATTTGTTCGAAAAAAGTGTATTTAATTCAAATTTGAATAAATACTTGACAGGATATACAAACAGCATAGAGCCATAGAAAAGGTCCTCATCTATTTATATATTTACTATTTTTCAAAAAGGGAATCAATGAACTCACCACTCCTGGTTTGAGGGTTAGATATTATGTTGTGTAGGTTTTCGGATAGATTTAGAATTTGCTCTCTGTACTTTTTATAGTGACCGACAGAGTTCTTATCCGATGAGAGTTTTCTTTCTTTTCTTTTTCAAGGTGCCATTTGGAAATATATATATATATATATATAATAAAAAATCACACTTAATAATGTCTTTCCAATTTTTAATCCATGTTCTCACAAAACCTCTTTTTAACTCAAAAACTATAGTAATATATTTATATTACCTATATTTAAATCACTTTGTAGGACACAAAACCAATCGCTTTTTAGTCAACATGAAATAAAAAAATGATATTGTAATGTAAAGTAAAAAATGACAACGTTATATTTAAACTATTAATGTTAAATATTTTTTAAATTTGTATGCAATACAAAGTTAATCATTATTGTCTCATATCTAAAACGTAAGAATATTTCTCATTAAGACTAGTCGACTTTAAAACATATATAAAATTTATTTATTTGTTGATGTAGTGAGTGATGAATTACAATTTACAATCACGATTAAGTGTGGCAATGTATTCATAATATTCTAAAGCTATAGAAAAAAAAAAGAAGAAGACTTTTTTCGATATCATTATGTTTTTGCTCATTTTCCCATGTTTTGAAAGTGGAAAGTAAGAATCACTGAAGAAAAAATTTGTTTCAAGTTGATTATAGAGGCTTTCGATTATATTTTCTGAAAAACGGTGTTTTCTCTCTTGAAGCACATTGTGAGGAAATAAAGTTTGACTCAATTAGTTCCTTCCTTTCAATGTTTTATTTGCCAGTATATTATGGAATAATAAAGGATGACTCTCATTCTACTACAATAATTCATCAATTTTTGCTTTGATTGTATTACCTTTGAGCCAAGTTTTTCTGTTTCTAGCTTGCCCTAGCATTTCTCTTCCTCCTACGTCTATTTTTTTTAAAAAAATGGGATCTTTCAATGTTGAATAAAATACGATTCTAATTATATCTTATAAATCAATTTTATCATCAACGGGTATTTTTACTTTATTTTGTATTCATCAATCATCAGCGTATTTTCCTTTACAACTTACCTACTTTTCAAGAAAAGGAGTTAACGTGCAATTTCGATTCTTGAAGACATAATTTTCATCTTTTTTTAACTCTCTGGTGCGTCTTAGCCTGCACCGTGGTAGCTTGTGCTATTCTCGCCTGAGCCACCTTCTTCCACTTCAGGGATTAACCGGCTCACACCTCCCCACCTCCTTACTTCATCATCGAAGACGTATTCATATAGACACACTTTTTCTCTTTCTAATTTCTTGTATTTTATTCAATGATATTTTGTGAAGAAAATCATTCTTTAAAGACGAGTCATGTTCATATATCTCTGTACATCTTACAAATTTCCGTAATGGGAAATAAATCTTATTTCTCCCAAATGCTCAATCTGTCTAAATTAAATTGCATGACATTTGTTTAAAGCTTGTTATCTCGACCCGAAATTTAAATTATATCAATAGCGAAATGATTTATTCTCATTTGAATACTTTAGAAAAAAGAATTAGTCGTTTAAACTCCCTTATTAATTGATAAATTATCATTTATCAATAATCTTTGTTCTGCCCTCTTCCTTCTAATTTCTGGCCTAGTCAATACATACAATAAACAATATAAACAATTTATAACTTCTTCCAATTTTGTCCTCGCTAAGATTTTTCTTTCTTTCTTCTTGTGCTATTTTATATGCTTAATTTTTTCCCTTCTTATTATTATTACTTTTTTAGATGAAAAATACAAGCAATATACAAGCAATGCCATATTATTGTACATTAAGAAATTCAAAGAACAAAGGGAACTCCAAAACACCCAATAATTAATTAATGAAGGAGAATAAATATGTAATATTCTATGTAGAAATATATTTCAAAGCCAATAATGAGGTAGGGGGTGGGAAGACGACTTTAGGAGCCGGTTCCTATTTTGAGGTATTAACAAACAAGCCCTGCGAACGGTAGCTACCATCCTCCCCCATCCAGCTCCGCTAGGACGGCGAAGCTACGGTCCCTCTACTTTTTTTTTTCATTGTTTTGATGACGTCCTCTCCATGCAGCACTTACACAAATAAAAGAAACACCAAGGAGAGTCAAGCGGTTTTGGCTGGTTAGGAAGCACCCAGAGGAAGGAAAAAAAGAGGAGTTGAAATTTCATAGGACATTTCCAAGATACGTATTATATATTTCATTGGAGACAATGATCCACAAAAACATTCATATGTACTTTTATTTAGGAAAATTTTATTATTCTTACATTTATTTATGTTTACTTGACCAAATTCATTTCTTCCTTTCAATATTTTTATTTGCCTGTATGGAAGGAAATCAATTAGTTGCTGAAGGTGTCCCTCAATTCAAAAATGTCAAATTCCCTTCGAATATTACAAGAGTACAATAATTCTATTACATTAATTCATTATTTTTAATTTGATTGAAATTTGAACTACTCGTTCGACCTTTGATGTTACATTTCCTACGTTTCAGAATAATTGAAAATAATATATGACCATAATTCTATTTTATAAATCAATCAATTTTGTCATCAACGGGTACTTTGTCTTTATTTTATATTCATCAATCATCTCATCAACGTATTTTCCTTTACAACTTCTGACTCAGCTTCGTCCCCTACTTTTTAAGAAAAGGAGTTAACGTGCGTCTTAGCCTGCACCGTGGTAGCTTGTGCTATTCTCGCCTGAGCCACATTCTTCCACTTCAGGGATTAACCGGCTCACACCTCCCCACCTCCTTACTTCATCGTCCATCAAAGACGTATTTATATAGACACACTTTTTCTCTTTCTAATTTCTTGTATTATATTCAACGATATTCTGTGAAGAGTATTATTTATCAATGACGATTAATTATCATTTATCTCTACAGCATAAAAATTTACTTCATGGAAAATAGATTTTATTCCTCTTAAACGCTCAATCTGTGTAAATAAATTTACATGCATCGTTTCTATGTCCTATGTATTCAGAATTGTCAGAATTGTAACTCCGAATGAAAATTATTGAAATTATTGCTGAAGACATTGTTGCCCAATTAAAACAGAGAGCAAAGGCAGAGCTAAATGACATTTATGATTTTAAATATATCTACTCCTGGACCTTCAGAGTGTAACAAGTCGAGCTTTTTTGTTCACTCGCAACCTCGACTGACAAAGGGGGAAAAGAGAAATTTAGAAAAACATATGGTAGCTACCCTTCTCTATTTTTCTTGTTGCCAACTTGTTAATATATACTTGTAGTATATTCAAATTCAAAAAAAGGGCGCGCAATCCTTGATTCAATATATTTTTTTATGCATCAAAATCAGAAATAATATTAATACCCATTTTGAGTTCATATTACGTAGGATCAGCTGCTTTAAATCAAAAGAGTCAAATGATGAAAATAATCAACTGAAGCTGGGAGAATAAAGTATAGTGTTTTTGTTTATCCCAAAAAGCTCGTCGTGTGAACTGTCAATTTGAAGATAAATACTTGGGCGTAAGATGACGTCATACAAACACTCTTTCACCCATCCCTTCAACTCAGAATAATATTGAAAACAAGGTTTTAGAGAGATGCCATTGAACCAAAAGTTGTAGATATTACTTTAATAGAATAAGATTTATTTCAATTTTTAAAATCGGTTCATAAGTTTTGAATTTATGGCAACTTTTGCTAAATTTTCAAAATTTGTCCAACTCTAATATTAGAGTTCCAAAAAGATTATGAAATCAAAAGTCACAGAGCAATAATTGTTGAGTTCAGATCTGCCTTTAATTTAAAAATCAATTCGTTAATAATTGCGATGGTGTTTTTTTCATGCTTTACAACCAGTGGTTGTTAATTTATTAATAAGAACAGTAAGAAAGGAAAAAAATTATTAGATATTTAAGTCAAAAGTAATGGCAACAAAAGTTTCCCTAATATAGACAATCCTAATGAGCAACACTAATAATTAATTATAAGCTTAATTATACATGTAAATCGTTCTTTGATGAAACTTTGTACCTATCAATCAAGTTCATTTCAACTTGTACTCCTACTCCTATTTCTGGGAGATCATAATTTCATGAATCCTCCAATTCTTCGTCTGAAGATAATTCAGTAGGAGCTTTTTTTGTAATGTATATAATGTGACCTTTCATTGCTTTTGATGATGCCCAGATGATGTGAATATATACATATAACAATAATTAATTAATTTGGATTCGTTCTTAGTTCGAACAGGGCTTCTAGAAACCCGTCTCATAATTTATTGACTTATTTATTTACTTTTTTACTTATGAGTCATAAGAATAATTATGTGTGTGGTACACATTTGCTGTATCTGAGACTAAATAATTAATATAATAAGTCTAAAATAGTTAATGGAGATATTTCTGGAGGATGGGAAACTGGAAAGGGGTGTCCTATCAACTGAGCTACTTAAGGAAGAATAAAACAAAACGATACGATACAAGAAAGGCTCATGAATGCAACGTGTGACGAGAAGGTGAAGGTCGATTCCGTTCAGAAAGAGGAGAATGGAGCTCACGTCAATATTGGAGAACTTACTGGAGTAGTCAAGGAATGAGGAGCAAGTGGAGGGAGGAGTCATTTACTCAGCCAAAAGATCAAAAGATTAAAGTGATTTGCCTGTCTGAGATGTTGGTGAAAATAAAGGCAAATATTAAGTCATCGACTCCCACAAGTTATAACGTCGAGTGGAGTGTTGAACTGAGGCTACAGCAAGGGTTCAAAAGGATTGGAGTCACCCATGAAATCGCTTTATTTTGCCAAGAGTGTGGATCATGTCAGACTAGGGACCATGATCCAGTGTTAACAGAACTGAAGCATCCAAGTTCATTCGAATGTGTATATGGTTTAGTTGTAGGAATATTCTGTAGCTACATACATGGAATGGACGCTGTAATTAATTATGTCATTGTGGGGCTAACATAAATAAATGTAAAAATTAGAAAAAGAGATGGACAGGAAAGTTTAAGTCATGAACCCTCGTTACTGGAGGTTGATGTCTCCATGCAAGATCATCATATTCTGTCTCTCCATTACACTCTTCCATTCTTCAAAACGAATTTATCTTGATATCTATTCTTCAAATGTAGGTTTTTCTGGATAAATCATCCGTTCATGTGAGGTAAAATTTTCAATTCATTATAAATAAGTACTTTAACATGAGTTTAAATATAGTTTCAGGAATTATATTAACCTTGGCCCCTATGGATTGACGCATCATCTTTCGAATAGATTCATATCCATTACTGTGAATTCAAGTATCTCCTTCCACCAGTTTATAGTCAAAATATTCCATCCAATTGTGCATCCATCTATGCTGCATTGCTAATGTCATTTTTACTCCTGATTCAACATTTTACAGTTTGTTTTGTTGTGGAATTTACCCATCATTTAAGAAGTCAATCGATGGGGTTCATATAAGAAAGTTGAAGCTACTTCCTTATATCAATTCATTTTACAACAGATTTAAAGCATCTTAATAACTTGAAATTTCACACTTCAATTTTGTAATATTGTGCATATCTTGTATATAGAAACATTTATTCCAAATTGGATTGCAATCTGAGGTGAAAGGTGTCAAAACTTAATTTATAATAGCTAGTTGCATTAAGAATTTAAGGAGATGTATAATAAACATCTGTAAAAGTCTCTTTGTTTCGAACATCAACTTTATATTACGATTTAAAGAAAAATCAATCATTTATGTTGACTTTTCTTTGAGATATATTGGACAATGATCCATTTTGAGGTGTGAAAGTAACTTTTTGGAAGAGTCTTCTTTTGTAATGTATGTATAATGTGACTTTTTCATTGTTTTTGACGTAACTTATGTAATTGGAATTATTATTTTTTGCTTTTAATTAATAGTTCTTAGTTCGAACAGGGCTTCAAGGAACCCGTCTCATAACTTATTGACTTATTTATTTATTTATTTTTGAATTATGAGTCATAACAATAATTATGTGACACATTGTTATTACTTCATAGATTCAAGATACAATCATTAATTAATGTAGATTTAAATTATCATTTAAGGATCAAGATACGAGAGCTATCCTAGAACGACCATCCTAATGAAGATGTCCTTGAGCTGCTGCTGGAGAACCTCTTCAAAGGGATTCCTCTTTTCCTTGGACCAAGGACCAACTTCAAGATCCAAGACGACTCAAAGAGGGGCGAATGGAAAAGGAGCTTCTCAAAGCATTCTCCTTGAATAAGTTTGAGTCTTACGAATTCAAAGGGACTTCTATTTAACCCGAGTCAAGACCCTCTTTGGCCTCCTAAGGAAAGGTCCCAAGGTCGACTTCGTGAAAGTAGCATTTGTTATGGGCCTACATTCACATGCAAGTGCTCAAATTCAGGCGGCACCAAAAGCGTTTGGCATAGCCAGAGGGCTTCATACGAATCTTCGTGTTAAGCTAAAAAAAGAAGGGCTTTGAGTGGAGAAAAACCCTCAATGAATTCTGATTGTTCAAAAGGTTTGGATAACAGGTCCTTGGGAAATAATAATTGAATGGTTTTAACTGTGGCAATAGCAAAGGGGTGTTGTCAGCAAGTGAACCACGGAAGGCAATCCTTTGATGAATAAAACAAAACGATCCAGTTAAAGGCTTATGCAACGTGCGGCGAGAAAGTGAATCTCGTTTGTGGTGTGAAGCAGCTCGACTGCATACGAAGCTGTCTTGGTGGGGTTGAGACAGATGAGGATGGAGCTCGCATTAATATTGCATTCTTATGTTTTGTTCTTAAATCAATGGATTTGCTGAGTATTTATCTTAAAACTTGATTAAGTCTTAAAGTCTTTGGACATCCGAAATCCGTAAGCCATTTTCAAAACTCGTTTTTGTGCATGAGGATCTGCTGTCAAGTATTCTTCAAATGTTGGTCTTCCCGGATAAAGCATCTGTAAATATGAGTTAAAACTTTATATTCATCATAAATAAGTTTGCTAACTTCAATTTAAATATAGTTTCATGGATTATATTAAACTTCAAGAAATATTTGCTTATTCAATATATTATCCATTCTCGATATATGATGATACAGGCCATGAGATATACTTAAATTAGATGGATATTCTCATTATTATGAGTCGTTACTCAGGCACATCAAGGTAAGAGAAAGTGTTATTAAATAAGTATTAGTGTTTTTCATATATCTATTGCATCATTGAATTAGATTTCTAATTATATCAATTACTATGGATCTCAAGCATCTCCAGGCCTCTCTGAACGAGTATCAATGCTTCATGGTTAAAAGATGAAAAACAATTAGCCTTTATATCAACGGGGGTTATAAAATGAAGCTGCTGTTACTTCCTTATATCAATTTGTGTTAAAATGGATTCCAAGTATCTCTGGGTCACTTGAATATAATCAAGTGTCTCTGTTGGAAGAACACTCTCCTCGATATAACTTACAATCCAACCATTCCTTTTCTGTGAGTATTTTATTCATGTTTCTATACCTTTGGGATTATAATTCGCATTTTGTTATTTTAGATATTATTTTGTTGTAAAAAGCCTGAATCATCGTTGAAGAAATTATTGAGATCTACATAAGGAGGCACCTATTCATCGTAATTTCATGTTATTATGACTGTTAAGCATCTCCAGGTCTAAGCTTGTATATGAAGATAATCAAGCACCTCTATTTGAAGATAATTCCCCTCGTTGTAATTTACAATCCAATTTCTGTTTCTGTGTCAGTCAATGTTTTCTTTTATATTATAGATAACTTTTCATTATTTAAGAGTGTATTTCGTCATTGTTAGAAGGCTGAATCATCAATGGAGAAGAAATTTAGCATTACCTTCGGGTCATGGATGGAGGTTCCTCTCTTGTGAAACAATATGTTTATGGAGCTTGAACATTTCTATTTCTATTTGTTCTCGTAGAGTAAATCATTGAGATAACTTTTGCTGTAATGGAGTCGGCTTTAGAGTGTCTTCAAGATAGAGGTCTAAGTGCTACCATCATTATATTTTTCACTTTCGGTCTTAGGGGATTGGCTGCGTCACATTTGCAAAAGAAGTGGAAGGACATCTCCTCAAAAGCTCTACAAAAAGAGCATTTTCTATCTGTATATATTAGATTTATTAGTAAAAAGACTGATTGCTGAATTTTCATTCTATTTTTTACCATCCTCTGATCAAGAGCTCTATAAAATGGAGCAAAAGGAAGAAGCAATGCATTTTTTTTCAGTTTCTTCGTTATTAGTTTTGAAGCTTATAAGAATGTTTGTGAATAAAGTTCTGTGTCCAGCTTATAGATTTACTCATTTGAAGAAATTCATTTAGGGAGTGTGAGATTACTAAGCAATGTGGACTTACATGAAGAGACCATGTTCTCCAATATAAGGATTCACCATTAATGTTCGAAAAGAGTTCCGATGGGCCCATTGCGATTCTCATTTCAAACAAGTATCTTGTAACTTTATAGAAATTGTATTTTAGGGTTTTTGCCCAAAAGTCTTCGCTTAACCTAAGACGTTTTAGCCATGACAAGTTTAATGATTTCCACAGGACCTCCGTGTTTGTCAATTAGATACCCCAGTTTTTGACGGATGCGTGGAGTTGCACTTCTAAAATGTAAGGTTTTTGTGTATTTCATCTGAATACTAGCCTCAACAGATCAATTTAACCTCGTATTGAAGGTGAGAATGGGATGAATCTAAATAAGTGAATAGTTTTAGGAGGTATATTTGTACTCCAAACTCCAATCTTATCAAGTAGATGAGACGACTATGGATTTGGTGACATTCAATGAGACGCCAGATCGATCTTCGAACGTCTTTAGGCTTGCTAAGATCTGATTATTTCCCCGATGAGGAATTTCCCATCATGAACACCTCTCTTGATGTAATGTTTTGATTCAGGACCTGGAATATGAATGCTAGCCTCATCGTGGAAACGATCATATCTATCAATTGTTTCGGAATTCTGTTTCGAAGTAGTTGCTCAATTATGAATTCATGAGACAAGGAATCAAAAACTCTTTTAAAGACAATCAGCAAGGTGACAGACACATAATTCAAACTCATTGTATTTGATATTGTATTTTGAATACATCTTGGGATATCCTCCGCGAGACCTAAAATCATGCCATCTCATCACTATGATTTTCTATGGCACCCAGTCTAACATGACTCTTTCGTATTTTCTTCTAGCTATGTAAAAGTGTATGTTGTTTATATTAATTTACAATATGAAGTGTTTTTTTCATCATTTTCTCTATTCATCTTAATGTATCCCAGTACCTATTGTATACTTTATCTTTTTTAAATGCAAATAAAAAACTACAACAACGATAACATACCCTAATGTAGATATATGCAGTCATATAGTTCACTTCGAACCGAAGGCGAGCCGGAAGTCACATTTTAATACGACATAAGTGCAACTTCAGTCCAAGTTACAACTGAGTTTAAGGCATTCATAATATTAGGACATATTTAAATTGGATTCTAAGATCCCTTCATTCTGAATATTCAAAAAAAATAAAAAACCATAATAACCAAATGCTTTTAATTTTAGATTTTTCATCATTTATATGATACATAATATTAACGCTAGATTTGCAAATCCTTCAAATTAAGTGGCGAATAGATTCAGGTAACTTTTTTGAAAGTGCTAAGCATTTTTTGAATGTTGAAATTAATAAAAAACCATGCATATTGGCACTTTTCATTTTGATGATAATATGAACCCTAGATGTTGCTAGGTGTCATACCAATTTGAAATTAGCAAATCCTTCAAATTGAAGTGGCGAATAGATTCAGGTAATTTTTTTGAATGTGCTAAGCATTTTTTGAATGTTAAAATTAATAAAAACCATGGATATTGGCACTTTTCATTTGTATGATAATATGAACCCTAGATGTTGCTAGGTGTCATACCAATTTGAAATTTGCAAATCCTTCAAATTGAAGTGGCAAATAGATTCAGGTAATTTTTTTGAATGTGCTAAGCATTTTTTGAATGTTGAAATTAATAAAAAACCATGGATATTGGCATTTTTCATTTGTATGATAATATGAACCCTAGATGTTGCTAGGTGTCATACCAATTTGGAATTTGCAAATCCTTCAAATTGAAGTGGCGAATAGATTCAGGTAATTTTTTTGAATGTGCTAAGCATTTTTTGAATGTTGAAATTAATAAAAAACCATGCATATTGGCACTTTTCATTTTGATGATAATATGAACCCTAGATGTTGCTAGGTGTCATACCAATTTGAAATTTGCAAATCCTTCAAATTGAAGTGGCGAATAGATTCAGGTAATTTTTTTGAATGTGCTAAGCATTTTTTGAATGTTGAAATTAATAAAAAAACCATGCATATTGCCACTTTTCATTTTCATCATTTGTGTGATAATATGAACCCTAGACGGTGCTAGGTGTCATGCCAATTTAAAATTTGCAAATCCTTCAAATTGAAGTGGCGAATAGATTCAGGTAATTTTTTTGAATGTGCTAAGCATTTTTTGAATGTTGAAATTAATAAAAAAACCATGCATATTGCCACTTTTCATTTTCATCATTTGTATGATAATATGAACCCTAGATGGTGCTAGGTGTCATGCCAATTTAAAATTTGCAAATCCTTCAATTTGAAGTGGCGAATAGATTCAGGTAATTTTTTTGAATGTGCTAAGCATTTTTTGAATGTTGAAATTATTAAAAAAACCATGCATATTGGCACTTTTCATTTTCATCATTTGTTTGATAATATGAACCCTAGATGGTGCTAGGTGTCATGCCAATTTAAAATTTGCAAATCCTTCAAATTGAAGTGGCGAATAGATTCATGTAATTTTTTTGAATGTGCTAAGCATTTTTTGAATGTTGAAATTATTAAAAAAACCATGCATATTGGCACTTTTCATTTTCATCTTTTGTATGATAATATGAACCCTAGATGGTGCTAGGTGTCATGCCAATTTGAAATTTGCAAATCCTTCAACTTGAAGTGGCGAATAGATTCAGGTAATTTTTTTGAATGTGCTAAGCATTTTTTGAATGTTGAAATTAATAAAAAAACCATGCATATTGGCACTTTTCATTTTCATCATTTGTATGATAATATGAACCCTAGATGGTGCTAGGTTATATATGGAGACAAAATTTGTCAAATCTCTATATTTGATAGCAGGAATGGTTTTAGATAATTGATTTGAATGTACTGAGCAGACTTGGAATGGTGAAAAATCACAAAACCATATTTTAGAAGACTTCACTTTTCAATTTTTACCCCTGCTAGTGTGAAGCATTAATTTAAAAATTCAAAGTAGAAAATATATAAAAATTCACTCTATATAATCTTTGTTTCTGATATAATTGAGCACTATATCCATATTATTATTTATGAATAATTTTTATAGTGACACTGAATCATTTGAGGTGAAATTGTTACAAATATTGTAGGTACCGTATGGACCATAAAATATGTTGTGCTTGCTATTATTGAATGTAATTTATGAGGAAGTATTTTATCAATTCTGTATTGTTTTTATTAACGTTGATTATTCGTCATGGTTGTAGCTGACTCCTGCTTTACCATCAAACAGAAGAGAACAATTACTTTTATTTGATAAATATAGTAACTATCAGTACTGTGTATGTATTATTGAATTGATATATTTAATACTATACAGCCTGCCCTTTTGACAAAAATGGATTTGATGATCACGTTTGATAATTCATTTTATAATAATTCTAGTATAAAAATATTGGGCTCAAAATACAGTTCGCAATACTAAGAATTATTTTTTGATAGCATTGCATTTACTTTTTTAACCTAAGTTCTTGTATTCCTTTCGAATACCCCCCTTTAAAAATGGGCAGTATGTAGATTCAAGAAGTGCAATCAAATCAACTCCTTGAGCCCTTTTTCTCCGGCGAATTAGCTAAATTTGACTCTAAAATTACTGCAGTAAGCATAATCCCATTAAATAAACACATATTTTTTGTTCCTTACTTGATTGAAACAATAAAATAGAATGTGATTAAGACTTTTAATGAATTTGATACGAAATATATATATATATAAACTCAAATTAGAACAAATAATTTCAACATAAAGTAAGATTAAGCCTCAAATGTAAATGTTGTGACGGATGTCGATAATTTAATTAGTGAAGGAAAAATCATATATATGTATGTATATATTGAAAACGTTTAATGGCAATTACAAAATTAATAAATGACTCACAATTTAATAAATTCATTCAGAAAGAATAAAATCCTTGATCGTTGATAATGGAGATGAAAAGCTATAAAATTATAACGAGCATCCAAGGTTAGTGAAATGACGTCTAAATGAATTTAGGACAGAAACCTTGGGAAAGTTAAAAATTATACAACACCTTCAAAGTCATAATCACGAGATAAATATTAAAGATTTATTCAAGGGACGTAATAATTGAAGACAATTCTGATACTTTTAATTTCATCACTAATAAAACCAAGACACTTGTTTCCTTCAATGTCCAACTCAACATTGAGTTAGTCAGTCCATTTCATGTTTTATATTGAAAAATCCGATCCTTCAGTCTACGGCATTTGAATGTAAAGAATATTTCCACCTTCCCTCATGTCGTGTTATTCAACTTGCTCTTCAAATACGATTCGATGACCATACGATGGAACTCGGATTCCAACAAAATTGGAGATCGACAATGACCTTGTGAAATTATCTGAGTAGTGGAGGAATCCGGGGAGAATCCTACAGTTAATATAGTTAATATTTATTATAAAATCACAGCTTTAATTTCTAACGTTTAATACTTATTATTGTTTGAGTTGGCACTAAGAGCATTTAGCAACTCTTTGTAGGACCATAGATTAGGAGAAGTCCTTCGAGGCAATGACAACTCTGATGGACGGAGGTTTTGTCATAGTAGGAAATTGATATTCGAAATTGAAATCTATTTGATATCTTATTTATTTTAGAAATTTTAGATTCTGACATTGTATAATTTGTATATATTGAGTAAGTCTGAAATGAAAGAGTTAAAAAATCTATGGGTTTTGACAATATAACAAACATAAATAATTAGTAGTGGATCAATCCAGAGTACCTTTAAATTAAAATTTTGTGAATCATATATTAATAAAAGATTATAAAATCACTAAATTGCCTACTTTTTAAAATTAAATTCCTAGCCTTGTTGATTGCTCTCATGAAGTATTTTAAAATCCTACTTTACGAAGAGACAGTTCCATTTTGAATAAATTACAAATCAAAATATTGAATTGAGGTACTCATAACTATTTTTGACTGAATAATCAATAATTCATTTTCTGAATACAACTTTTATTCAAAAGGTATTCAAAGCAAAGCAGCATTTCAAATGGAATTCGTATTTTAAAATAGTGGGAAAATATATGAATTGAATTTCTAATGTGAGAAAGTTCAAGAATGAATGAATGAATGAATGAGTGAATGAATGACAATGCTAAAAACAGGTGGAAGCTGATATTATGAAGTATTATTCCAGGATCAATAATGATCCAAACCCCATCCAGGAGACATTTTAACTTTTCTACTAAGGAAAGTTAAATTTGATTTTAGAGACAATGGCATTGGATGGTTATGAGATTCGAATCGTCTGCACATCAGGTTATTCATGATTTTCGACGTCAAGGGATTGGATCTACTGACTCTTGCTGCTCTTTGTGCCTCTTCTGTGCAATGAACTCTTTGTTAGTGTCACAATCCTTGATTGGAAGCTCATTCATCAGCCATCACCTTCATCCCATCCCAATCCCATTCCCATTCTCCGCAGTCAGGAAGAGCGAAGCAATGAGACGTCCTTGGGTCCAAGCCAGAGCTGCGCCATTTCAAGTCACGTCAGAAGTACTGAAAATAGTGAAAATAAACATTGTCTATTCAACAGCTGACTTGAGGCACCTTGGAGCAGTCGAACAGGGTCAACAGTTTCTCATCCCTTATTCAAGTTAGTTAGCTCAGCCAGGCCAGCCAAGAAGAGAGACTCTCTAGTGCAGGCAGACAGTAAACATTCTAGAGAGGATCTCATGACGTCATAGCAAAGCATTCCTTCCTCTCAGCTGAGCGCTTCATTCAAGGGACATTTCCAGGATGGATCCAAGTTGAAGTTTTCTTCAACCTCTTCTCCACTCTATCCTCCAATTTCATAGTCCAATTCAAGAGCCTCCAGTCCAAAGTATTCCTCCCACTCTCAACCCCATCCATTTTCCTTTCTCATCAGTTTCATCCAAGGCAAATGACGTATTCGGAAGTGTCATTCGTGATGGGAGAGTGAATCTGCGAATCCCTCCATATCATAGGAATCCTTCAACCCACTCATGTGACTCATTAAACCCACTTCTTCCTTGGAGAAGAATTCCAAAACTAAACTGCATTTAAGAGAATGAATCTTTTACGAATTCAGTGCTTCAAGCAAGTTTTGCACTCTTTAGAAGAGTGTTTGGAAAACAAGGCTCAAGGAAAGTAGGCTTCTCAGAATTCATTCGAGACGAGTCCCGACTCTCAAAGAATAGGACTCGAGTCCCTTCATTATTTAAGGCTAATGCTAATGCTCTTCCTGTTTTTGCAAAGCTCTGGAATGCGAAGAGAAAATTCAAGTTTTTGAACTCCTGAGCCATGAATAGAGAAAGACACGGACTTAGAGCAGGATTCTTATCAAGTTCGAATCTTCTAAATCGGAAGGGAGCAAGTGTTATGAAGGATCAAGTCAATGATCTACAGATATCAGCCTATGATATGGGACTTACACTCATTTCCCTTCAGACTCGTCTTGTCATTTGGAGCACAAAATTTCATGACCTCTGATACTGAAGAATAAAATTCCATTTGGTAGATTTCATCAATTATACGAATGGCTCTCAATTTTTCTATGGCATACCTGACCCATCATTGTAAATGAATGTTTTTATTTAATGTTAGTAAGTGTAATTTTGATGATGGATAGTGAATCTGTTTTACAATAAAGGAAACATCTTATCTATTAAGGCCTCTATTTCTTTCTTATCTATTTTCAAAACTAATCTTGGTCGAATTATATAGTGATTCACGCTCTGTAATACTCGATTCCAGACTCAAAGCATGTGGATTTCAAATCATTTTAAAAGACTCCAATGAAGAAAACACTTTTAATTTTATTTTATTAATTTATTGGTGTGATAGCTTGAATTAAAGCATATCTATGTATATTTTACTTAAAAGTAATTAATTATTTTTTTGTTTTCCATAAAATCTACCAATATTCAAGGAAAGGTCATTATAGAACATAATATTTCAAATGTTGTGAATCAGTGGGACCAATCTGCTTGTTATATTTCATATATACAGCCATCATTGCATGACCACTTCTGCATTTCAAACGTGGAAGGATTTGTCGTTTCAGTCAATATTTCATCATCTAAAAAAATAAAAATCCAATTTATGATCTATCCGTTTTATTTTTATTAATGAAGAAGAGTGCATTTTTACATTTTCCAGTCCTAAAAATTGCCAAAAATAGGAAATCACACATTTGTCTTGGAGTTCGATGACCATACATTATTTGAAATTACTCCCTCCTTTATTTTGATATTTTTAAATTTTTTATAGTATGGTCTGATAAAAACAATTATTTCCTTGACAAAAAAGGATATTCCTATATTTTCTATGGGTAAAACATGTAGATAAAAAATAAAAAAGTTCTCAGGAAATTAATTTTCAAGAAGTTTCATAATTTACCTTAAATATGAAATTATAGTTCCAAAAAAATAGTTTCTGTATTACAAATTAAAATATTATAAGACCTAGTTCCTCAGTAAATAATATAGTATCATTTCCTTTAAAATGTAGAGGATTAATCAATATTAGTTATAGACACCAAGCATTACACCCCTCCTCCCTTCATAACAGTGATGCACTTTCTTCCCCATAAAATCATGCAAATGATGTTAAAATGGCTGTTAATTCAATAGTATCATAAGTCCAGACCGGGACTTACAAAGTCTTTCAACAAAAAGATTCCCTTCGTTATAATATTGAGTTTACATTCTGATCAATTCATCAAATCGTTGAAAAGGGTCAATTCTTTTCCTAAAGGAACAAAGTGCTTGGTTTCCTTTTTCAATCCGCGTGAATCCTCAGTAGATCAATCTTTGATGACAAATGTTATGAGATCTCCGTTTATACTTTTCGTAAATGAGTTGAGGGATGTGTAAAATTTAGTAGGAAGCCTCAACTACACTCTGTGGACTTTATGACGCAAAATCTCTAGAAAAACATGAACAGTAATGTGTTTTTGTTTTGTGGTTTATGACGAATGTGATAAGATGTACTACTTTAAGTAACATTGAATTCTATTATAGTGTTAATAAAAATATGGTGCTTTCTTTTGTTTTTTCAGATTCCTAAAGTATATTATACTAAAAATTCTGATCCCAGGAAGATAATCATGTTTAAAATTATTAAGGACCTTCCAAACTCGTTCTTTTTAAGGCTCATTATAATTCTGAATGCATTTTTAAAAACATAGAATCTTCATTGGCGATCCTCCAGGAGTCTACAAAGACAACGATCTTCCTATCCCTGACAAATAATCCCATCAGCCACTTTTTATCGGCAAATAGTAGGACTTGTGTCTTCTAAAATTAAAAAAGAGAGTAAAATGTATGTTAATTGATTTCTATGGAGCAAATACTAACCCCAGTTGTGTGAGTAAAGATCATCATCAGTTGTTGTCTAAGACATAAGTAAAGTTATAATACAAACTCTAGATAATATGAATAATTGCATACTTCAAATTGATTGGGAGCTGGACTTCCCTTATTAAAATCCTACAAAAATAGAAAAATGATTAATTAACAATTGTTAGTCATATATTTTAATCACTTATACCATTCCCATTCAGACCTCACAGATCCACGTTATGTGATTCCAAATAACTTTTGTTATTGACCTATAAAAATGAGAAAAATTTTAAATTTATATTATATTTCATAAATTAGTAGTACTTACAGTTTTACTTAATACATCAGATATCATTCCCTTGGTTTCAATAGAAGCTTGGTAATTTTGATCACCCTGACTGTGTTGCTGGAACGACTCATGGCCCAAGGTAGCCAACCTTGAGCCCAAGTAGCAAAGGCTTTTCTTACTACACCCGCAGTAAGTGTATCGAGCCCTTTGTCATGGGAATCGGCGATTCTCACAAGGACCTTTGGATCCTTTAGGATCTCCATCAATTGTAGAATTAAATAATTTAAGGTATTCTTCTACAATGCCAAGTATTTCCTCCTGGGATCAATTTTTATAGATCTTCGGTGTTTATTACTCACAGTACTAAATACGTAAACCGAGTGAAACAGAAAGTTATTTTGCAGATGAATGACGTAATATATGCTTGGATTTATATTAAAAAACTATTACGCCATGATATATATATATGAAGTGTCAATTGAAAAACAAATACATTGTTCATCATTTGGGCGTAATATGACGTCATATAAACACTTTTTTAGCCTTCAACTCTAAGTAGGATTAAAAGTAAAGTTTAAGAAAGATTTCATTGAACCAAAAGTTGTAGATATTACTTTGATAAAATATAATTTTTTTCAATTTTTCAAATCGGTTCATTAGTTTTGGATTTATTGCTACTTTTGCTAAAATTTCAAAATTGGTTAACCTCGAATTTTAGAGTTAAATTTTTTTTATTAATTCAAACATGATAGAACAATAATTGTCGAGTGCAGATATGCTTTTAACTTTAAAATTGATAGGTTGTTTCTTAAGTAATAGCGGTTTTTATACTTTACAACCAGTGGTTGTTAATTTATTAATTAGAATAGTAAGAAAGAAAGAAAAAACCTTAGATATTTGAGTCAAAAGGTATCGAAACAAAAGTTTCGGCACTCTTCTAGTTAATGGGTTCCATGATTTTGAATAAAGCATAGAGCACTTGGGAAAATAAGATAGAAAGAGAAACATCCTTCGAGGGATGAAGGGAAAATATGTCCAGGGCTACACATCCATGCTTCTGGCTCCGGCTCGGGAAGGGTTAGAATATAACTGTAAGGAGCTGAAACATTTGGATATATATATGATGCAAGGGGTTTCATGAGCATTGTTTCAATATGTAGCTATTGATATCCTTTGTTCACATTCTTTCTCTTCCTTCTTTGTCCTCATTCCTTCTTTGTATTCTCATACGTATACATGTATAAAATATAGTTAAGCCTCCTAACGCGTCTCTACGATTCCTTTATTTATCCCATCCTCCCATGGCGCAGTCGGTTTACGGGTGCAACCTTTGACCCAGTTAAGAACCATCCCGAGAGACAGGAGTGCACGATTTCGCGGATCGAGCGGACCTAAAGCCTTCCCAAAGCGACAAAGCTCCATTGTGGAAGCACCCTCTGAACTAAGCCTTCGACGTCCAAGCTATTGCCGAAGCACCTCCCTGCGGCCGTCAAGAGGATCGACGCCTTCCACGACGCCGCAGATATAAGTCCAACGAATCGCTCGACATGGATCCTCCAACGCCAACCGAACTCAACACCTTGAAAGCTTCAAGGAGAGCACTAAAGGGAAAGGTCACTAGACTAGCCACAAACTTCTTTACGATCAGGAAGGACCTGGCAGATGAAGAAGACCCTTCAGCTCTTGAACTGGCACTCGAAGATTACACCGCGGCATTTGCAAAATATGACGCGGCAGCCGATGCAGTTGAAGCTCACCCACTAACAGAACCAGCAGATGGTGACAAGGATGTCATCCGAGTTTTAAACGCTCTTCGGCAGGCTCAACTCTTAACCAGAGGACTCCGTAAGGACTATGATGCTGCTCAGCAGGCCCAGGCAGCTGCAGCAGCACCCCAGGTACAAGCTCCTTCAGCCAATGGTGGTGGTAACGCTGGATATGGCAACGGCGATGGCCATGCACCTCGCTTCAACGCCAAACGACCTCCAACGCTAGAGCAAGACATCGATGTTAGGAAATTCGCTGGATGGACACCACACTGGGACAACTATTATTACCTAGCAAAGCTGAACTCTCAACCTCAACGGACGCAGGTTGCAGCCTTCTGGGAGTGTTGCTCCCCAGGTTTTCTAAAAACCATTGTCCACTCCATTGGCATCCGACATGACACAGCCCGTCCTGTCGAGGATATCATCGAGGCCATCAGGGTGCATCTCAGGTCACTTCGCAATCCACATGTCGACATGAAGGACCTCTTATCAGTGACCCAACAACCAGGACAAAAATATACGTCACTCAAGAACAACTTTCTCCAACTTGCAGAATACGCCGAGGCACAAGATGTGACCTACGATCGCCTCATGATCGGACTGCTCCTCAAAGCGATCTCTAACGGGGAGGACAAGGAGAAACTAGTGACTCAGAATCACAGCACGTTCGACAACGCTACGACATACCTCATTGGACTGGAGACCGCACGAGAGACCTCCAGAGCGCTCACAAATCCTTCAACGACCGCAAGTGTCAAGGAAATAAACGCCACAAAGTCCAATTTTAGCCGCAATAAGTCGAACAAGCTGCACAAGGCTCCAAGCACAAACAGTGACAAACAATGCAGATGGTGTGGCAGATCCCCACACAGCCGCAAGGAATGCCCAGCTGATGGCAAGGAGTGCAGCAAGTGCGAAAAAATTGGACACTTTGCTACAGTTTGTCAAAGTTCCAAGGCAAGGAATCGATTCAGAGAAAACAAGCCACTAAACTCTGTACTGATACTTCATATGGGCAGTTCCAACTCAGCGCGTCATCACCTCAATGTTAAGGTCAGTGCCAAAGAAAGAAATGGCACTACAGTTTCAGCCACTATTAAATCTCGACCAGATTCAGGTGCTGATATATCTGCCATAGGCCTCAGGGACTTCAACGAGGCCAACTTTGGTAACCTCACTATGGACCCTCCACTAAGTGACAAGATCGTCGCCGTTGATGGAAGCAAGATACATCAGGTCGGAACGTTCAAGGCCGACATCACTGTAGATGACCGGCACACCAAGGCAACCGTCGTCATCTGCAAGGGAATCTCAGGCTTTTTCATTGGCCTTGAGGATTGCAAAGCCTTAGACATCCTCAGCAAGCACTTCCCTCACCCTCCACCCAAGACATGCACACTCTTCAACGTTCAAACCAAGAAGCAAGAATCATGTACGGAAGTTTGGCCTAATCGCTCATCATGGCTTGAGACACTTCCTGACCAGGATCCTTCAGCTGACCTCATGAACGAAGTTAGCCAGCAGCTACTCCAACGCTATGCTACTGTGTTTGATGATTCAACGGAACTTCGTCCGATGAAAGGCACTCAGGTCGGCAATCCGATGAAGATAACATTGAAGAAGAATTACACCCCTTTTGCCATCCATGTCGCAAGAAAGATCCCTCTCGTCTTTGAGAAGCAGGTGAAAGAAGAGCTCGACTACATGCTTGAACGCAAGATCATTGCAAAGGTTGGAGACGTACCGACTGAATGGTGTCATCCCATTGTCGTAGTAGCAAAGCCAAATAACAAGATTCGTCTCACCACTGACCTTTCAAGACTCAACTCCCAAGTACTTCGAACAACTCATCCATCGAAGACACCAGCCAACGCAGTCAGCTCCTTTAGTCCCAAGGACAAATATTTTGCCAAACTGGATCTAGTCAAGGGCTACTGGCAGATGCCCCTTGCTGAGGAGAGCCAAGACTTAACGACATTTATCACTCCATTTGGACGCTTCAAATACCTCCGATCTCCAATGGGCTTCATATCAACGGGCGATAGTTACTCCTACCGTGGTGATATAGCTATCGACGGCCTGCCAGTCCAGAAAGTCGTGGATGATATGGCACTTGGTCAACCCACCTACCGGGCCTGCATCGCACTTCTTTGTGACACACTTGAACGCTGCGCAAAACATGGCCTGACTGTCAACAAGGACAAATCCGTTCTAGGTGCTACTCAGATCAACTTCGTGGGATACAAGATTGGCCATAACTCAATCGTTGCCGATGGGAAGAAACTCGATGCAATCGCTGATTTCCCAACTCCATCCAACATCACAGACCTTCGCTCATTCATGGGCTTAGTCAATCAACTTGGTCAATTCTCATCCGATGTCTCTGGCGCTGCTACACCACTTCGAGACCTCTTGAAGACCAAAAACACGTTTGCATGGCTCCCAGCACATGAAGAGGCCTTCAAGAACGTTAAGAAAGCGCTAGTCCAGCCACCAGTTTTAGGAATGTTTGACCCTACAGCAGAGACTTGTCTCCAAACCGATGCATCGAGGAAGCATGGTCTCGGGTTTGCCCTTCTCCAGAAAGACAAAGACGACAAATGGCGCCTCATCCAATGTGGAAGCCGATTCCTCAAGGACGTTGAAACGCGCTACGCAATGGTGGAACTGGAAGCACTAGCCATCTACTGGGCTATCAAGAAGGCGGAAACCTACTTAGCCGGTCTCCCATTCTTCACGGTTGTGACGGACCACAACCCATTGATATCGCTCTTCAATAAATTCACAATCGATTGCATCGACAACCCAAGGGTCCAAAATTACCGCACCAAGCTGATGCATTTCAATTTTCATGTTGTTTGGAAGAAAGGCAAGGATCACTGCATCCCAGACGCCTTATCCCGAGCTCCAATCCGTCAAGCTGACGAGGACGAAGAAGAAGTCTCCAGCATTTCAGCCAATGCCATTATTCTGTCATCAATCGAACAAGAAGCAGAGGACATCCTCGTCAATAATCTTCGGGAACAAGCGCTCAATGACCCCGACTACCAACAGCTCGTCATCGCAGTCACCAATGGCTTTCAACAAGCCAACCAGCCGTTTACAGCCCATTTCCGGAAGCTGCAACCCGAACTCTGGATCGACAACGGACTGGTAGTCAAAGGCGCCCAAATCATCATCCCTCCCTCAGCAGTCAAAGACGTCTTAAAGCGCCTTCATTCAAGCCACCAGGGCATCGAGAAGACAAAGCGACGTGCAAGACAAACCGTTTATTGGCCAGGATACACCAACGATATTAAGACAACCGTCGAAGCCTGCTCATCCTGCCAATACTTCAGACCTTCACTTCCCCAGGAGCCCTTGGTTCAGGAGAAAGTTCCATCCCGACCATTCGAAATGGCAACGTCGGATCTGTTTTACTACGGTGGAAACCAGTACTTGGTCTACGCCGATCGTACATCAGGATTCCCGCTCATCGCAAAGTACAATGGTGATCCATCTGCCTCAGACGTCATAAAGGACCTCAGGTGCTTCTTCTCCTTGATGGGTGTACCGAACGTTTTACGATCAGACAACGGTCCGCAATATGCTTCAGAAGAGATGAAAAAATTCCTCAAGAAGTGGGGCGTAATCCACCGTCCTTCCTCACCGCACAACCCACAGTCAAATGGCCATGCAGAGGCCACGGTTAAAACTGTTAAGCACCTCCTTGCCAAAGTCGACGGGGATATCAAGGACGAAGCCTTCAGCGCTGGCATTCTTGAACTTCGCAATACTCCGAGAGCTGATGGTCGTTCACCAGCACAAACACTCTTTGGACGCCCTCTTCGTTCACAAGTCCCATGCCATTGGCGCTCTTTCATGCCCAAATGGCAACGAAAAGCCGAAGACGCCGACAAGAAACGCTTGGAGAACGCTGCCAAGGCCAAGATCTATTATGACAGGTCAACCCGTATACGAAAACGCCTATCCACAGGCGATAAAGTGCTCGTGCAAGATACTTCAACAAAGCGGTGGGATAAACTTGCAACCATCGTGGAAAGTGGCTTCCGTCGATACAGGATCAAACTACCATCTGGTCGAACCCTCTGGCGAAATATGAAATTCCTCAGAAAATTTCCAACTACCTTCGATGCCGAAGATGATGACCGTCCTGCTACCGCCAACTCGAAACCCTACGCTAACAATCATCCAAGACGCAGCAATCGCAACAGACGAAAACCAAAGCACTTCAATGATTATGAATAATTAATATTTCATTTTTATGTCATGTTGCAACCTTCAAGATCAAAACTCGATCAATTTCGTTTGATCTCCGAAAAAGGGGGTTGTAAGGAGCTGAAACATTTGGATATATATATGATGCAAGGGGTTTCATGAGCATTGTTTCAATATGTAGCTATTGATATCCTTTGTTCACATTCTTTCTCTTCCTTCTTTGTCCTCATTCCTTCTTTGTATTCTCATACGTATACATGTATAAAATATAGTTAAGCCTCCTAACGCGTCTCTACGATTCCTTTATTTATCCCATCCTCCCAATAACCATTTTGTCTATTATAAGTAATTGATTAGTTGAACGTAACACAAGTGTATTGCATTATCAATTGAAGGTCGAAAAAGATTTCTTTGGCGTGGAAAATGCACTTGATATTTATACAGTTTGGATTGAGCACTAGCTTGCTTATTCTTTTTAGATCTTTCTCATCAAGTGATATATCACATGATGTCATGCCTTAATAACTTAATACTCAACCAGCCCCTTCACATCATAAATTATACATATCTATAATAATAAATCTACATCGTAATACGATCACATAATAGACAATAACAAAATAAATAACAAACAGGAGAATCAGTACAAAGTTCATAAGAATTAATATATTAATTAGTAAATTCGATGATATTACATTATACAACCCCATAGACTATTATTTTTTTTATCCAAGTATTTAATTTTACCTCTTTAAAAATATGTATCCTTGTGGCCATTTGTATCCTTATTTAATGTGTAAGCATCATTCAAAGTCCAAGTACTTCTTTTGATTAAGCAGATGATATTTTTGTATTTTTTGTATTTTATATCTTAACAAAATGTAGAAACATTCATTTGATTTTATATAAGAATATTTTCATAATATAAATCAAGAAGACAAATAGAATAAGGTTACATATAACAATAATTAATTAATCATATGTTAATGTAGCAAGTTATTAATATTTATGCTAAAAAGAGGTTTTGTGAGTACAAAAGGATGAAAAAATCCGACATTTACATCGTACTTTTTATTAATAGAGCTAGGCTCAATACATTAATTAATTAATTATTATTATCATTGGGTGGGTTTATGTTTTCTTCCTAATTTTGTAAATTTTTTCTGGTTGTTTTTTTCTTGTAAGAATTAAATTTCCTAGGGCTTTTCTAGGAAACTTCAAAAAAAAAAAAAAAAAAAAAAACTATAATTGAATTTATATCAGAAATTACGAATCTTCTTTAAATATAACTTCAAAATTAATTTCCTAACAAATTCTTTATTTTTATTGATATATTTTACACATAAAAAATATCAATTCCTAGTCAAAATAAGTCTATGTGTCCTGGTTTATTTAGCAATGAATTATTTGTAAAAACCATCTCATAAAAAACTTAAACTGGACATTCATAAAGAGATTGGGGTAATGTTTGTACTTCAAATAAATTCTGGTCATAGAATTTCAAGACAAAATGCATGATTTCCTGGACATTTGCACATTTTTGAGCATTTTTTTTAACTTCATACAGGATTGGAAAATGTAAAAATGTACAATTCTTCATTGATAAAAATAAAGCGGAATAGATCATATTGGAAATACGATGTAATAACGGATCTTTTTATATTTTTGTTCTCACAAAAACCTCTTTTTAACTCAAAAACTATAGTAATATATTTATATTACTTATATTTAAATCACTTTGTAGGACACAAAACCAATCGCTTTTTAGTCAACATGAAATAAAAAAATGATATTGTAATGTAAAGTAAAAAATGACAACGTTATATTTAAACTATTAATGTTAAATATTTTTTAAATTAGTATGCAATACAAAGTTAATCATTATTGTCTTATATCTAAAACGTAAGAATATTTCTCATCAAGACTAGTCGATTTTAAAACATATATAAAATTTATTTATTTGTTGATGTAGTGAGTGATGAATTACAATTTACAATCACGATTGCCGTGTGGCAATGTATTCATAATATTCTAAAGCTATAGAAAAAAAAAAGAAGAAGAAGACTTTTTTCGATATCATTATGTTTTTGCTCATTTTCCCATGTTTTGAAAATGGAAAGTAAGAATCACTGAAGAAAAAATTTGTTTCAAGTTGATTATAGAGGGTTTCGATAATATTTTCTGAAAAACGGTGTTTTCTCTCTTGAAGCACATTGTGAGGAAATAAAGTTTGACTCAATTAGTTCCTTCCTTTCAATGTTTTATTTGCCAGTATATTAAATGGAATAATAAAGGATGACTCTCATTCTACTACAATAATTCATCAATTTTTGCTTTAATTGTATTACCTTTGAGCCAAGTTTTTCTGTTTCTAGCTTGCCCTAGCATTTATCTTCCTCCTACGTCCAATTTTTTTTTTAAAAATGGGATCTTTCAATGTTGAATAAAATACGATTCTAATTATATCTTATAAATCAATTTTATCATCAACGGGTATTTTTATTTTATTTTGTATTCATCAATCATCAGCGTATTTTCCTTCACAACTTACCTACTTTTTAAGAAAAGGAGTTAACGTGCAATTTCGATTCTTGAAGACATAATTTTCATCTTTTTTTACCTCTCTGGTGCGTCTTAGCCTGCACTGTGGTAGCTTGTGCTATTCTCGCCTGAGCCACATTCTTCCACTTCAGGGATTAACCGGCTCACACCTCCCCACCTCCTTACTTCATCGTCCATCGAAGACGTATATAGATGCACCTTTTCTCTTTCTAATTTCTGGTGCGTCTTAGCCTGCACCGTGGTAGCTTGTGCTATTCTCGCCTGAGCCACATTCTTCCACTTCAGGGATTAACCCGCCTACACCTCAAGACCTCCTTCCTTCTTCCAAGACGCATATAGACGCACCTTTTCTTTTTCTAATTTGATTAACCGGCTCACACCTCCCCACCTCCTTACTTCATCGTCCATCGAAGACGTATTCATATAGACACACTTTTTCTCTTTCTAATTTCTTGTATTATATTCATCGATATTTTGTGAAGAAAATCATTTTTTAAAGACGAGTCATGTTCATTTATCTCTGTACATCTTACAAATTTCCGTAATGGGAAATAAATCTTATTTCTCCCAAATGCTCAATCTGTCTAAATTAAATTGCATGACATTTGTTTAAAGCTTGTTATCTCGACCCAAAATTTAAATTATATCAATAGCGAAATGATTTATTTTCATTTGAATACTTTAGAAAAAAGAATTAGTCGTTTAAACTCCCTTATTAATTGATAAATTATCATTTATCAATAATCTTGGTTCTGCCCTCTTCCTTCTAATTTCTGGCCTAGTCAATACATACAACAAACAATATAAACAATTTATAACTTCTTCCAATTTTGTCCTCGCTAAGATTTTTCTTTCTTTCTTCTTGTGCTATTTTATATGCTTAATTTTTTCCCTTCTTATTATTATTACTTTTTTAGATGAAAAATACAAACAATATACAAGCAACGCCATATTATTGTACATTAAGAAATTCAAAGAACAAAGGGAACTCCAAAACACCCAATAATTAATTAATGAAGGAGAATATATATGTAATATTCTATGTAGAAATATATTTCAAAGCCAATAATGAGGTAGGGGGTGGGAAGACGACTTTAGGAGCCGGTTCCTATTTTGAGGTATTAACAAACAAGCCCTGCGAAGGGTAGCTTCCATCCTCCCCCATCCAGCTCCGCTAGGACGGCGAAGCTACGGTCCCTCTACTTTTTTTTTTCATTGTTTTGATGACGTCTTCTCCCCGCAGCACTTACACAAATAAAAGAAACACCAAGGAGAGTCAGGCGGTTTTGGCTGGTTAGGAAGCACCCAGAGGAAGGAAAAAAAGAGGAGTTGAAATTTCATAGGACATTTCCAAGATTTATATATACATACGATACGTATATATTTCATTGGAGACAATGATACACAAAAACATTCATATGTACTTTTATTTAGGAAAATTTTATTATTCTGGAAACCTTCAAATGGGCAAAAATGCTATTTCATGGTGTTATTGTCTCGTATATTGTACTTAATATTTTATATTTAGAGATGCTCACGAGACAATTTTTTGTAAGTAGGTTACATGTCAAGCCTTGAATCTTTAACAAAAAGTTCAGATTGAGTAAAATCCAATTTAAATACTAGGAGTAGTGAAAATGAAATATCGAACTGTTGTAAGCACTGTTTTGATTGCCCAGGAGCTAAACGTTACAACTTGTATAAAGCCTTCAATTTCATGGAAAAAAAATAATGAATTTCTTTTCACTACATCTATTATTTTATTTCCGATAAGAATACAAGTAAAATATCAAATCGTTGTGGGTGATACCATTAGGCAATACCATTTTTGTGCCCAGGCTTGCTTATGGATACGGTGAAACAAATCTTAAAAAAAAATAAATAATTATCTTAATGACCATTGATGGATGGGAAATTAATTAGTTGATTTTAAATAAGAATGTTTTCATAATATAAATCAAGAAGAGAAATAGAATAAGGTTACATATAACAAGTAAATATATGTTAATGTTGGAAGTTATTAAAAAGACACTCTTAAAGTTCTTCATTTTTTAAATAAATTAAAGTTTAGCCAAAAATTTAAAATGAGTATTTTTCATTAAAAAGAGGTTTGATGAGTACATAAACAGTAAAAGATCCGAAAACTACATTCTACTTTTTATTAATAGAGCCAAGTTCAATACATTAATTAATTAATTATCATTATCATTGGGAGCATTTACGTTTTCTTCCTAATTTTGTAAATTATTCCTATTTTTTTTCCTGTAAGAATTAAATTTCCAGGGCTCTTCTAGGACTTTTCATGAAAAAAAATTCAAAACTATAATTGAACTTTTATTATAAATTACGAATCTTCTTTAAATATAACTTCAAAATTAATTTCCTGACAAATTCTTCATTTTTATTAATATATTTTAATCATAAGAAATATTATTTTTAGCAAACCATTCCATAGAAAAATTAGAAACGACAATTAGAAAAGAATATATAATCGTAATATATAATGTTTGCATATCAAATAAATTATGGTAATAAAATTTCAAGACCAAATGTGTGATTTCCTGGACATTTGTCCATTTTTGACCATTTTTTTGACTTTATACAGGGTTGAAAAATGTAAAAATGGTCGTTTTTTCATTGATAAAAATAAAGCGAAATAGATTATATTGAAAATACAATGTAATTTTCATGTTTTTGTACTCACAAAGCCTCTTTTTAACTCAAAAACTTTCGGATTTTATATATTTCAATCACTTTCCTTGTAGGAATTAAAACCAATCGTTCATGTATATTAATAGTCATTGATTTTTTTTTTAGTCAACATGAAATAAAAAAATGATATTGTAATGTAAAGTTAAAAAATGACATCCTTATATTTAAATTTATTTATTTATGTTTACCTGACCAAAGTCATCTCTTCCTTTCAATATTTTTATTTGCCTGTATGGAAGGAAATCAATTAGTTGCTGAAGGTGTCCCTCAATTCAAAAATGTCAAATTCCCTTCGAATATTACAAGAGCACAATAATTCTATTACATTAATTCATTATTTTTAATTCTATTGAAATTTGAACTAATCGTTGGACCTTTGATGTTTCATTTCCTACGTTTCAGAATAATTGAAAATAATATATGACCATAATTCTATTTTATAAATAAATCAATTTTGTCATCAACGGGTATTTTGTCTTTATTTTATATTCATCAATCATCTCATCAACGTATTTTCCTTTACAACTTCTGACTCAGCTTCGTCCCCTACTTTTTAAGACAAGGAGTTAACGTGCGTCTTAGCCTGCACCGTGGTAGCTTGTGCTATTCTCGCCTGAGCCACATTCTTCCACTTCAGGGATTAACCGGCTCACACCTCCCCACCTCCTTACTTCATCGTCCATCAAAGACGTATTTATATAGACACACTTTTTCTCTTTCTAATTTCTTGTATTATATTCAACGATATTCTGTGAAGAGAATTAATTATCAATGACGATTAATTATCATTTATCTCTACAGCATAAAAATTTACTTCATGGAAAATAGATTTTATTCCTCTTAAACGCTCAATCTATGTAAATAAATTTACATGCATCGTTTCTATGTCCTATGTATTCAGAATTGTCAGAATTGTAACTCCGAATGAAAATTATTGAAATTATTGCTGAAGACATTGTTGCCCAATTAAAACAGAGAGCAAAGGCAGAGCTAAATGACATATATAATTTTAAATATATCTACTCCTGGACCTTCAGAGTGTAACAAGTCGAGCTTTTTTGTTCACTCGCAATCTCGACTGACAAAAGGGGAAAAGAAAAATTTAGAAGAACATATGGTAGCTACCCTTCTGTATTTTTCTTGTTGCCAACTTGTTAATATATACTTGTAGTATATTCAAATTCAAAAAAAGGGCGCGCAATCCTTGATTCAATATATTTTTTTATGCATCAAAATCAGAAATAATATTAATACCCATTTTGAGTTCATATTACGTAGGATCAGCTGCTTTAAATCAAAAGAGTCAAATGATGAAAATAATCAACTGAAGCTGGGAGAATAAAGTATAGTGTTTTTGTTTATCCCAAAAAGCTCGTCGTGTAAACTGTCAATTTGAAGATAAATACTTGGGCGTAAGATGACGTCATACAAACACTCTTTCACCCATCCCTTCAACTCAGAATAATATTGAAAACAAGGTTTTTGAGAGATGCCATTGAACCAAAAGTTGTAGATATTACTCTAATAGAATAAGATTTTTTTCAATTTTTAAAATCGGTTCATAAGTTTTGAAGTTATGGCAACTTTTGCTAAATTTTCAAAATTTGTCCAACTCTAATATTAGAGTTCCAAAAAGATTATGAAATCAAAAGTCACAGAGCAATAATTGTTGAGTTCAGATCTGCCTTTAATTTAAAAATCAATTCGTTAATAATTGCGATGGTGTTTTTTTCATGCTTTACAACCAGTGGTTGTTAATTTATTAATAAGAACAGTAAGAAAGGAAAAAAATTATTAGATATTTAAGTCAAAAGTAATGGAAACAAAAGTTTCCCTAAAATAGACAATCCTAATGAGCAACACTAATAATTAATTATAAGCTTAATTATACATGTAAATCGTTCTTTGATGAAACTTTGTACCTATCAATCAAGTTCATTTCAACTTGTACTCCTACTCCTATTTCTGGGAGATCATAATTTCATGAATCCTCCAATTCTTCGTCTGAAGATAATTCAGTAGGAGCTTTTTTTGTAATGTATATAATGTGACCTTTCATTGCTTTTGATGATGCCCAGATGATGTGAATATATACATATAACAATAATTAATTAATTTGGATTCGTTCTTAGTTCGAACAGGGCTTCTAGAAACCCGTCTCATAATTTATTGACTCATTTATTTACTTTTTTACTTATGAGTCATAACAATAATTATGTGTGTGGTACACATTTGCTGGTTCTGAGACTAAATAATTAATATAATAAGTCTAAAATAGTTAATGGAGATATTTCTGGAGGATGGGAAACTGGAAAGGGGTGTCCTATGAACTGAGCTACTTAAGGAAGAATAAAACAAAACGATACGATACAAGAAAGGCTCATGAATGCAACGTGTGACGAGAAGGTGAAGGTCGATTCCGTTCAGAAAGAGGAGAATGGAGCTCACGTCAATATTGGAGAACTTACTGGAGTAGTCAAGGAGTGAGGAGCAAGTGGAGGGAGGAGTCATTTACTCAGCCAAAAGATTAAAGTGATTTCCCTGTCTGAGATGTTGGTGAAAATAAAGGCAAATATTAAGTCATCGACTCCCACAAGTTATAACGTCGAGTGGAGTGTTGAACTGAGGCTACAGCAAGGGTTCAAAAGGATTGGAGTCACCCATGAAATCGCTTTATTTTGCCAAGAGTGTGGATCATGTCAGACTATGGACCATGATCCAGTGTTAACAGAACTGAAGCATCCAAGTTCATTCGAATGTGTATATGGTTTAGTTGTAGGAATATTCTGTAGCTACATACATGGAATGGACGCTGTAATTAATTATGTCATTGTGGGGCTAACATAAATAAATGTAAAAATTAGAAAAGGAGATGAACAGGAAAGTTTAAGTGATGAACCCTCGTTACTGGAGGTTGATGTCTCCATGCAAAATGATCATATTCTGTCTCTCCATTACACTCTTCCATTCTTCAAAACGAATTTATCTTGATATCTATTCTTCAAATGTAGGTTTTTCTGGATAAATCATCCGTTCATGTGAGGTAAAATTTTCAATTCATTATAAATAAGTACTTTAACATGGGTTTAAATATAGTTTCAGGAATTATATTAACCTTGGCCCCTATGGATTGACGCATCATCTTTCGAATAGATTCAAATCCATTACTGTGAATGCAAGTATCTCCTTCCTACAGTTTATAGTCAAAATATTCCATCCAATTGTGTATCCATCTATGCTGCATTGCTAATGTCATTTTTACTCCAGATTCAACATTTTACAGTTTGTTTTGTTGTGGAATTTACCCATCATTTAAGAAGTCAATCGATGGGGTTCATATAAGAAAGTTGAAGCTACTTCCTTATATCAATTCATTTTACAACAGATTTAAAGCATCTTAATAACTTGAAATTTCACACTTCAATTTTGTAATATTGTGCATATCTTGTGTATAGAAACATTTATTCCAAATTTGATTGAAATCTGAGGTGAAAGGTGTCAAAACTTAATTTATAATAGCTAATTGCATTAAGAATTTAAGGAGATGTATAATAAACATCTGTAAAAGTCTCTTTGTTTCGAACATCAACTTTATATTACAATTGTATAATAGGATGCCGATTTAAAGAAAAATCAATCATTTATGTTGACTTTTCTTTGAGATATATTGGACAATGATCCATTTTGAGGTGTGAAAGTAACTTTTTGGAAGAGTCATCTTTTGTAATGTATGTATAATGTGACTTTTTCATTGTTTTTGACGTAACTTATGTAATTGGAATTATTATTTTTTGCTTGTAATTAATAGAATATATGATTCGTTCTTAGTTCGAACAGGGCTTCAAGGAACCCGTCTCATAACTTATTGACTTATTTATTTATTTATTTTTGAATTATGAGTCATAACAATAATTATGTGACACATTGTTATTACTTCATAGATTCAAAATATCTTCATTAATTAATGTAGATTTAAATTATCATTTAAGGATCAAGATATGAGAGCTATCCTAGAACGACCATCCTAATGAAGATGTCCTTGAGCTGCTGCTGCTGGAGAACCTCTTCAAAGGGATTCCTCTTTTCCTTGGACCAAGGACCAACTTCAAGATCCAAGACGACTCAAAGAGGGGCGAATGGAAAAGGAGCTTCTCAAAGCATTCTCCTTGAATAAGTTTGAGTCTTACGAATTCAAAGGGACTTCTATTTAACCCGAATCAAGACCCTCTTTGGCCTCCTAAGGAAAGGTCCCAAGGTCGACTTCGTGAAAGTAGCATTTGTTATGGGCCTACATTCACATGCAAGTGCTCAAATTCAGGCGGCACCAAAAGCGTTTTTTGCATAGCCAGAGGGCTTCATACGAATCTTCGTCCAAAGCTATAAAAAGAAGGGCTTTGAGTGGAGAAAAACCCTCAATGAATTGTGATTGTTCAAAAGGTTTGGATAACAGGTCCTTGGGAAATAATAATTGAATGGTTTTAACTGTGGCAATAGCAAAGGGGTGTTGTCAGCAAGTGAAGCACGGAAGGCAATCCTTTGATGAATAAAACAAAACGATCCAGTTAAAGGCTTATGCAACGTGTGGCGAGAAAGTGAATCGCTTTTGTGGTGTGAAGCAGCTCGACTGCATACAAAGCTGTCTTGGTGGGGTTGAGACAGATGAGGATGGAGCTCGCATCAATATTGCATTCTTATGTTTTGTTCTTAAATCAATGGATTTGCTGAGTATTTATATTAAAACTTGATTAAGTCTTTGGACATCCGAAATCCGTAAGCCATTTTCAAAACTCGTTTTTGTGCATGAGGATCTGTTGTCAAGTGTTCTTCAAATGTTGGTCTTCCCGGATAAAGCATCTGTAAATATGAGTTAAAACTTTATATTCATCTTAAATAAGTTGGCTAACTTCAATTTAAATATAGTTTCATGGATTATGTTAAACTTCAAGCGTCTAGGGATTGACTCATCATCTTTTTCTGACAAAATTCACATTTCTCAACCATTATTAAGCAATCTTTCAATGAACACACTAAGTATACCCTTCAATAACGAATTGTGAGTCATAATTCTAAATTGATTTATAAGGAATGAGTTTATTTTTCAGATTTAAAATACTTGAAAACAAGATTTACCTAAATTGATTACCATGTCTATCCGACTATTAATACAAAATAATCCAACACATGAATTCGGAAGACCAAAGTGAAGAAATATTTGCTTATTCAATATATTATCCATTCTCGATATATGATGATACAGGCCATGAGATACTTAAATTAGATGACTATTCTCATTATTATGAGTCGTTACTCAGGCACATCAAGGTAAGAGAAAGTGTTATTAAATAAGTATTAGTGTGTTTCACATATCTATTGCATCATTGAATTAGATTTCTACTTATATCAATTACTATGGATCTCAAGCATCTCCAGGCCTCTCTGAACGTGTATCAATGCTTCATTGTTAAAAGATGAAAAGCAATTAGCCTTTATATCAACGGGGGTTATAAAATGAAGCTGCTGTTACTTCCTTATATCAATTTGTGTTAAAATGGATTCCAAGTATCTCTGGGTCACTTGAATATAATCAAGTGTCTCTGTTGGAAGAGCACTCTCCTTGATATAACTTACAATCCAACCATTCCTTTTCTGTGAGTATTTTATTCATGTTTCTATACCTTTGGGATTATAATTCGCATTTTGTTATTTTAGATATTATTTTGTTGTAAAAAGCCTGAATCATCGTTGAAGAAATTATTGAGATCTACATAAGGAGGCACCTACTCATCGAGTAGAAGGCTGAATCATCAATGGAGAAGAAATTTAGCATTACCTTCGGGTCATGGATGGAGGTTCCTCTCTTGTGAAACAATATGTTTATGGAGCTTGAACATTTCTATTTCCATTTGTTCTCGTAGAGTAAATCATTGAGATAACTTTTGCTGTAATGGAGTCGGCTTTAGAGTGTCTTCAAGATAGAGGTTTAAGTGCTACCATCATTATATTTTTCACTTTCGGTCTTAGGGGATTGGCTGCGTCACATTTGCAAAAGAAGTGGAAGGACATCTCCTCAAAAGCTCTACAAAAAGAGCATTTTCTATCTGTTAATATTAGATTTATTAGTAAAAAGACTGATTGCTGAATTTTCATTCTATTTTTTACCATCCTCTGATCAAGAGCTCTATAAAATGGAGCAAAAGGAAGAAGCAATGCATTTTTTTCCAGTCTCTTCGTTATTAGTTTTGAAGCTTATAAGAATGTTTGTGAATAAAGTTCCGTTTCCAGCTTATAGATTTACTCATTTGAAGAAATTCATTTAGGGAGTATGAGATTACTAAGCAATGTGGACTTACATGAAGAGACTATGTTCTCCAATATAAGGATTCACCATTAATGTTCGAAAAGAGTTCCGATGGGCCCATTGCGATTCTCATTTCAAACAAGTATCTTGTAACTTTATAGAAATTGTATTTTAGGGTTCTTCGCTTAACCTAAGACGTTTTAGCCATGACAAGTTTAATGATTTCCACAGGACCTCCGTGTTTGTCAATTAGATACCCCAGTTTTTGACGGATGCGTGGAGTTGCACTTCTGAAATGTAAGGTTTTTGTGTATTTCATCTGAATACTAGCCTCAGCAGATCAATTTAACCTCGTATTGAAGGTGAGAATGGGATGAATCTAAATAAGTGAAAAGTTTTAGGAGGTATATTTGTACTCCAAACTCCAATCTTATCAAGTAAATGAGACGACTATGGATTTGGTGACATTCAATGAGAGGCCAGATCGATTTTCGAACGGCTTTAGGCTTGCTAAGATCTAATTATTTGCCCAATGAGGAATTTCCCGTCATGAACACCTCTCTTGATGTAATGTTTTGATTCAGGACCTGGAATATGAATGCTAGCCTCATCGTGGAAACGATCATATCTATCAATTGTTTCGGAATTCTGTTTCGAAGTAGCTGCTCAATTATGAATTCATGAGACAAAGAATCAAAAGCTTTTTTAAATTTAATCAGCAAGATGACAGACTCATAATTCAAACTCATTGTATTTGATATTGTATTTTGAATACATCTTGGGATATCCTCCGCGAGACCTAAAATCGTGCCATCTCATCACTATGATTTTCTATGGCACTTAGTCTAACATGACTCTTTCGTATTTTCTTCTAGCTATGGAAAAGTGTATATTGTATATTGTTTATATTAATTTACAATATGAAGTGTTTTTTTCATCATTTTCTCTATTCATCTTAATGTATCCCAGTACCAATTGTATACTTTATCTTTTTTAAATGCAAACAAAAAACTACAACAACGATAACATACCCTAATGTAGATATATGCAGTCATATAGTTCACTTCGAACCGAAGGCGAGCCGGAAGTCACATTCTAATACGACATAAGTGCAACTTAAGTCCAAGTTACAACTGAGTTTAAGGCATTCATAAAATTAGGACATATTTCAATTGGATTCTAAGATCCCTTCACTCTGAAAGTTCAAAAAAATAAAAAACCACAATAACCAAAAACTTTTATTTTTAGATTTTTCATCATTTATATGATAATATGAACGCTAGATTTGCAAATCCTTCAAATTGAAGTGGCGAATAGATTCAGGTAATTTTTTTGAATGTGCTAAGCATTTCTTGAATGTTGAAATTAATAAAAAACCATGCATATTGGCACTTTTCATTTGTATGATAATATGAACCCTAGATGTTGCTAGGTGTCATACCAATTTGAAATTTGGATATCCTTCAAATTGAAGTGGCAAATAGATTCAGGTAATTTTTTTGAATGTGCTAAGCATTTTTTGAATGTTGAAATTAATAAAAAACCATGCATATTGGAACTTTTCATTTGTATGATAATATGAACCATAGATGTTGCTAGGTGTCATACCGTTTTGAAATTTGGAAATCCTTCAAATTGAAGTGGCGAATAGATTCAGGTAATTTTTTTGAATGTGCTAAGCATTTTTTGAATGTTGAAATTAATAAAAAACCATGCATATTGGCACTTTTCATTTGTATGATAATATGAACCCTAGATGTTGCTTGGTGTCATACCAATTTGAAATTTGGAAATCCTTCAAATTGAAGTGGCGAATAGATTCAGGTAATTTTTTTGAATGTGCTAAGCATTTTTTGAATGTTGAAATTAATAAAAAACCATGCATATTGGCACTTTTCATTTTCATGATAATATGAACCCCAGATGTTGCTAGGTGTCATACCAATTTGGAATTTGCAAATCCTTCAAATTGAAGTCGCGAATAGATTCAGGTAATTTTTTTGAATGTGCTAAGCATTTTTTGAATGTTGAAATTAATAAAAAACCATGCATATTGGCACTTTTCATTTGTATGATAATATGAACCCTAGATGTTGCTAAATGTCATACCAATTTGGAATTTGCAAATCCTTCAAATTGAATTGGCGAATAGATTCAGGTAATTTTTTTGAATGTGCTAAGCTTTTTTTGAATGTTGAAATTAATAAAAAACCATGCATATTGGCACTTTTCAATTTGATGATAATATGAACCCTAGATGTTGCTAGGTGTCATACCAATTTGGAATCTGCAAATCCTTCAAATTTAATTGGCGAATAGATTCAGGTAATTTTTTTGAATGTGCTAAGCAATTTTTGAATGTTGACATTAATAAAAAACCATACATATTGGCACTTTTCATTTTGATGATAATATGAACCCTAGATGTTGCTAGGTGTCATACCAATTTGGAATTTGCAAATCCTTCAAATTGAATTGGCGAATAGATTCAGGTAATTTTTTTGAATGTGCTAAGCATTTTTTGAATGTTGAAATTAATAAAAAACCATGCATATTGGCACTTTTCATTTTGATGATAATATGAACCCTAGATGTTGCTAGGTGTCATACCAATTTGGAATTTGCAAATCCTTCAAATTGAATTGGCGAATAGATTCAGGTAATTTTTTTGAATGTGCTAAGCATTTTTTGAATGTTGACATTAATAAAAAACCATGCATATTGGCACTTTTCATTTTGATGATAATATGAAGCCTAGATGTTGCTAGGTGTCATACCAATTTGGAATTTGCAAATCCTTCAAATTGAAGTGGCGAATAGATTCAGGTAATTTTTTTGAATGTGCTAAGCATTTTTTGAATGTTGAAATTAATAAAAAAACGATGCATATTGGCACTTCTCATTTTGATGATAATATGAACCCTAGATGTTGCTAGGTGTCATACCAATTTGAAATTTGCAAATCCTTCAAATTGAAGTGACGAATAGATTCAGGTAATTTTTTTAAATGTGCTAAGCATTTTTGAATGTTGAAATTAATAAAAAAACCATGCATATTGGCACTTTTCATTTTGATGATAATATGAACCCTAGATGTTGCTAGGTGTCATACCAATTTGGAATTTGCAAATCCTTCAAATTGAAGTGGCGAATAGATTCAGGTAATTTTTTTAAATGTGCTAAGCATTTTTTGAATGTTGAAATTAATAAAAAACCATGCATATTGGCACTTTTCATTTTGATGATAATATGAACCTTAGATGTTGCTAGGTGTCATACCAATTTGGAATTTGCAAATCCTTCAAATTGAAGTGGCGAATAGATTCAGGTAATTTTTTTGAATGTGCTAAGCATTTTTTGAATGTTGAAATTAATAAAAAACCATGCATATTGGCACTTTTCATTTTGATGATAATATGAACCCTAGATGTTGCTAGGTGTCATACCAATTTGAAATTTGCAAATCCTTCAAATTGAATTGGCGAATAGATTCAGGTAATTTTTTTGAATGAGGTAAGCATTTCTTGAATGTTGAAATTAATAAAAAACCATGCATATCGGCACTTTTCATTTTGATGATAATATGAACCCTAGATGTTGCTAGGTGTCATACCAATTTGGAATTTGCAAATCCTTCAAATTGAAGTGGCGAATAGATTCAGGTAATTTTTTTGAATGTGCTAAGCATTTTTTGAATGTTGAAATTAATAAAAAACCATGCATATTAGCACTTTTCATTTTCATCATTTGTATGATAATATGAACGCTAGATGGTGCTAGGTTATATATGGAGACAAAATTTGTCAAATCTCTATATTTGATAGCAGGAATGGTTTTAGATAATTGATTTGAATGTACTGAGCAGACTTGGAATGGTGAAAAATCACAAAACCATATTTTAGAAGACTTCACTTTTCAATTTTTACTCCTTCTAGTGTGAAGCATTAATTTAAAAATTCAAAGTAGAAAATATATAAAAATTCAGTCAATATATTCTTTGTTTCTGATAAAATTGAATACCATATCCATATTATTATTTATGAATAATTTTTATAGTGACACTGAATCATTTGAGGTGAAATTGTTACAAGTATTGTAGGTACCGTATGGACCATAAAATATGTCGTGATTGCTATTATTGAATGTAATTTATGAGGAAGTATTTTATCAATTCTGTATTGTTTTTATTAACGTTGATTATTCGTCATGGTTGTAGCTGACTCCTGCTTTACCATCAAACAGAAGAGAACAATTACTTTTATTTGATAAATATAGTAACTATCAGTACTGTGTATGTATTATTGAATTGATATATTTAATACTATACAGCCTGCCCTTTTGACAAAAATGGATTTGATGATCACGTTTGATAATTCATTTTATAATAATTCTAGTATAAAAATATTGGGCTCAAAATACAGTTCGCAATACTAAGAATTATTTTTTGATAGCATTGCATTTACTTTTTTAACCTAAGTTCTTGTATTCCTTTCGAATACCCCCCTTTAAAAATGGGCAGTATGTAGATTCAAGAAGTGCCATCAAATCAACTCCTTGAGCCCTTTTTCTCCGGCGAATTAGCTAAATTTGACTCTAAAGTTACTGCAGTAAGCATAATCCCATTAAATAAACACATATTTTTTGTTCCTTACTTGATTGAAACAATAAAATAGAATGTGATTAAGACTTTTAATGAATTTGATACGAAATATATATATATATAAACTCAAATTAGAACAAATAATTTCAACTCTAAGTAAGATTAAGCCTCAAATGTAAATGTTGTGACGGATGCCGATAATTTAATTAGTGAAGGAAAAATCATATATATGTATGTATATATTGAAAACGTTTAATGGCAATTACAAAATTAATAAATGATTCACAATTTAATAAATTCATTCAGAAAGAATAAAATCCTTGATCGTTGATAATGGAGATGAAAAGCTATAAAATTATAACGAGCATCCAAGGTTAGTGAAATGACGTCTAAATGAATTTAGGACAGAAACCTTGGGAAAGTTAAAAATTATACAACACCTTCAAAGTCATAATCACGAGATAAATATTAAAGATTTATTCAAGGGACGTAATAATTGAAGACAATTCTGATACTTTTAATTTCATCACTAATAAAACCAAAACACTTGTTTCCTTCAATGTCCAACTCAACATTGAGTTAGTCAGTCCATTTCATGTTTTATATTGAAAAATCCGATCTTTCAGTCTACGGCATTTGAGTGTAAAGAATATTTCCACCTTCCCTCATGTCGTGTTATTAAACTTGCTCTTCAAATACGATTCGATGACCATACGATGGAACTCGGACTCCAACAAAATTGGAGATCGACAATGACCTTGTGAAATTATCTGAGTAGTGGAGGAATCCGGGGAGAATCCTACAGTTAATATTTATTATAAAATCACAGCTTTAATTTCTAACGTTTAATACTTATTATTGTTTGAGTTGGCACTAAGAGTATTTACCAACTCTTTGTAGGACCATAGATTAGGAGAAGTCCTTCGAGGCAATGACAACTCTGATGGACGGAGGTTTTGTCATAGTAGGAAATTGATATTCGAAATTGAAATCTATTTGATATCTTATTTATTTTAGAAATTTTAGATTCTGACATTGTATAATTTGTATATATTGAGTAAGTCTGAAATGAAAGAGTTAAAAAATCTATGGGTTTTGACAATATAACAAACATAAATAATTAGTAGTGGATCAATCCAGAGTACCTTTAAATTAAAATTTTGTGAATCATATATTAATAAAAGATTATAAAATCACTAAATTGCCTACTTTTTAAAATTAAATTGAGGATCCTAGCCTTGTTTATTGCTCTCATGAAGTATTTTAAAATCCTACTTTACGAAGAGACAGTTCCATTTTGAATAAATTACAAATCAAAATATTGAATTGAGGTACTCATAACTATTTTTGACTGAATAATCAATAATTCATTTTCTGAATACAACTTTTATTCAAAAGGTATTCAAAGCAAAGCAGCATTTCAAATTGAATTCGTATTTTAAAATAGTGGAAAAATATATGAATTGAATTTCTAATGTGAGAAAGTTCAAGAATGAATGAATGAATGAATGAATGAGTGAATGACAATGCTAAAAACAGTAGGAAGCTGATATTATGAAGTATTACTCCAGGATCAATAATGATCCAAACCCCATCCAGGAGACATTTTAACTTTTCTACTAAGAAAAGTTAAATTTAATTTTAGCTTTAAAATGGCATTGGATGGTGATGAGATTCGAATCGTCTGCACATCAGGTTATTCATGATTTTCGACGTCAAGGGATTGGATCTACTGACTCTTGCTGCTCTTTGTGCCTCTTCTGTGCAATGAACTCTTTGTTAGTGTCACAATCCTTGGATCGAAGCTCTTGATTGGAAGTTCATTCATCAGCCATCACCTTCATCCCATCCGATTCCCATCCCATTCCCATTCTCCGCAGTCAGGAAGAGCGAAGCAATGAGACGTCCTTGGGTCCAAGCCAGAGCTGCGCCATTTCAAGTCACGTCAGAAGTACTGAAAATAGTGAAAATAAACATTGTCTATTCAACAGCTGACTTGAGGCACCTTGGAGCAGTCGAACAGGGTCAACAGTTTCTCATCCCTTATTCAAGTTAGTTAGCTCAGCCAGGCCAGCCAAGAAGAGAGACTCTCTAGTGCAGGCAGAGAGTAAACATTCTAGAGAGGATCTCATGACGTCATAGCAAAGCATTCCTTCCTCTCAGCTGAGCGCTTCAAGGGACATTTCCAGGATGGATCCAAGTTGAAGTTTTCTTCAACCTCTTCTCCACTCTATCCTCCAATTTCATAGTCCAATTCAAGAGCCTCCAGTCCAAAGTATTCCTCCCACTCTCAACCCCATCCATTTTCCTTTCTCATCAGTTTCATCCAAGGCAAATGACGTATTCGGAAGTGTCATTCGTGATGGGAGAGTGAATCTGCGAATCCCTCCATATCATAGGAATCCTTCAACCCACTCATGTGACTCATTAAACCCACTTCTTCCTTGGAGAAGAATTTCAAAACTAAACTGCATTTAAGAGAATGAATCTTTTACGAATTCAGTGCTTCAAGCAAGTTTTGCACTCTTTAGAAGAGTGTTTGGAAAACAAGGCTCAAGGAATTCATTCGAGGCAAGTCCCGACTCTCAAAGAATAGGACTCGAGTCCCTTCATTATTTAAGGCTAATGCTAATGCTCTTCCTGTTTTTGCAAAGCTCTGGAATGCGAAGAGAAAATTCAAGTTTTTGAACTCCTGAGCCATGAATAGAGAAAGACACGGACTTAGAGCAGGATTCTTATCAAGTTCGAATCTTCTAAATCGGAAGGGAGCAAGTGTTATGAAGGATCAAGTCAATGATCTACAGATATCAGCCTATGATATGGGACTTACACTCATTTCCCCTCAGACTCGTCTTGTCATTTGGAGCACAAAATTTCATGACCTCTGATACTGAAGAATAAAATTCCATTTGGTAGATTTCATCAATTATACGAATGGCTCTCAATTTTTATATGGGATACCTGACCCATCATTGTAAATGAATGTTTTTATTTAATGTTAGTAAGTGTAATTTTGATGATGGATAGTGAATCTGTTTTACAATAAAGGAAACATGTTATCTATTAAGGCCTCTATTTCTTTCTTATCTATTTTCAAAACTAATCTTGGTCGAATTATATAGTGATTCACGCTCTATAATACTCGATTCTAGACTCAAATCATCTCTTCTTTTTTGCTCCTATTGAAAAGGGTAGAGGGTTGCAGTCAAGAAATTTGAGAGCTAAGTATATTGTAGGTAATGCATCTTATCAGAATAGTACATACCTATAAATAGGTAAGCGAAAAACAATTATTTCAATGAGTATACATTAGATATCTGTGGATTTTTTTTTCTTGGGTATTTAATATTTTGAAAGTTGACAGTCCTTGCATGGAAAAGATAGGAGGTTTTGTGTGAACAGTAGCTACTTACATAAAAGACTCCAATGAAGAAAACACTTTTAATTTTATTTTATTAATTTATTGGTGTGATAGCTTGAATTAAAGCATATCTATGTATATTTTACTTTAAAGTAATTAATTATTTTTTTGTTTTCGATCAAATCTACCAATATTCAAGGAAATGTCATTATTGAACATAATATTTCAAATGTTGTGAATCAGTGGGACCAATATGCTTGTTATATTTCATATATACAGCCATCATTGCATGACCACTTCTGCATTTCAAACGTGGAAGGATTTGTCGTTTCAGTCAATATTTTATCATCAAAAAAAATAAAATTCCAATTTATGATCTATCCGTTTCATTTTTATTAATGAGAAAAAGTCCATTTTTACATTTTCCAATCCTAAAATTGCCAAAAATAGGAAATCACACATTTGTCTTGGAGTTCTATGACCATACATTATTTGAAATTACTCCCTCCTTTATTTTGATATTTTTAAATTTTTTATAGTATGGTCTGATAAAAACAATTATTTCCTTGACAAAAAAGGATATTCCTATATTTTCTATGGGTAAAACATGTAGATAAAAAATAAAAAAGTTCTCAGGAAATTAATTTTGAAATTATTTTTCAAGAAGTTTCATAATTTACCTTAAATATGAAATTATAGTTCCAGAATAACAGTGATGCACTTCTTTCTTCCCCATAAAATGATGCAACTGATGTTAAAATGGCTGTTAATTCAATAGTATCATAAGTCCAGACCGGGACTTACAAAGTTTTTCAACAAAAAGATTCCCTTCGTTATAATATTGAGTTTACATTCTGATCAATTCATCAAATCGTTGAAAAGGGTCAATTCTTTTCCTATAGGAACAAAGTGCTTGGTTTCCTTTTTCAATCCGCGTGAATCCTCAGTAGATCAATCTTTGATGACAAATGTTATGAGATCTCCGTTTATCCTTTTCGTAAATGAGTTGAGGGATGTGTAAAATTTAGTAGGAAGCCTCAACTACACTCTGTGGACTTTATGACGCAAAATCTCTAGAAAAACATGAACAGTAATGTGTTTTTGTTTTGTGGTTTATGACGAATGTGATAAGATGTACTACTTTAAGTAACATTGAATTCTATTATAGTGTTAATAAAAATATGGTGTTTTGTTTTGTTTTTTCAGATTCCTAAAGTATATTATACTAAAAATTCTGATCCCAGGAAGATAATCATGTTTAAAATTATTAAGGACCTTCCAAACTCGTTCTTTTTTAAGGCTCATTATAATTCTGAATGCATTTTTAAAAACATAGAATCTTCATTGGCGATCCTCCAGGAGTCTACAAAGACAACGATCTTCCTATCCCTGACAAATAATCCCATCAGCCACTTTTTATCGGCAAATAGTAGGACTTGTGTCTTCTAAAATCAAAAAAGAGAGTAAAATGTATGTTAATTGATTTCTATGGAGCAAATACTAACCCCAGTTGTGTGAGTAAAGATCATCATCAGTTGTTGTCTAAGACATAAGTAAAGTTATAATACAAACTTTAGATAATGTTTGTTTTATTGCATACTTCAAATTGATTGGGAGCTGGACTTCCCTTATTAAAATCCTACCAAAATAGAAAAATGATTAATTAACAATTGTTAGTCATATATTTTAATCACTTATACCATTCCCACTCAGACCTCACAGATCCACGTTATGTGATTCCAAATAACTTTTGTTATTGACCTATAAAAATGAGAAAAATTTTAAATTTATATTATATTTCATAAATTAGTAGTACTTACAGTTTTACTTAATACATCAGATATCATTCCCTTGGTTTCAATAGAAGCTTGGTAATTTTGATCACCCTGACTGTGTTGCTGGAACGACTCATGGCCCAAGGTAGCCAACCTTGAGCCCAAGTAGCAAAGGCTTTTCTTACTACACCCGCAGTAAGTGTATCGAGCCCTTTGTCATGGGAATCGGCGATTCTCACAAGGACCTTTGGATCCTTTAGGATCTCCATCAATTGTAGAATTAAATAATTTAAGGTATTCTTCTACAATGCCAAGTATTTCCTCCTGGGATTAATTTTTATAGATCTTAGGTGTTTATTACTCACAGTACTAAATACGTAAACCGAGTGAAACAGAAAGTTATTTTGCAGATGTGTGACGTAAATGTAAAGATTTATATTAAAAAAACTATTACGCCATGATATATATGAAGTGTCAATTTAAAAACAAATACATTGTTCATCATTTGGGCGTAATATGACGTCATATAAACACTTTTTTAGCCTTCAACTCTAAGTAGGATTAAAAGTAAAGTTTAAGAAAGATTTCATTGAACCAAAAGTTGTAGATATTACTTTAATAAAGTATAATTTTTTTCAATTTTTCAAATCGGTTCATTAGTTTTGGATTTATTGCTACTTTTGCTAAAATTTCAAAATTGGTTCACCTCGAATTTTAGAGTTAAATTTTTTTTATTAATTCAAACATGATAGAACAATAATTGTCGAGTGCAGATATCCTTTTAACTTTAAAATCGATAGGTTGTTTCTTAAGTAATAGCGGTTTTCATATTTTACAACCAGTGATTGATAATTTATTAATTAGAATAGTAAGAAAGAAAGAAGAAACCTTAGATATTTGAGTCAAAAGTTATCGAAATAAAAGTTTCGGCACTCTTCTAGTTAATGGGTTCCATGATTTTGAATAAAGCATAGAGCACTTGGGAAAATAAGATAGAAAGAGAAACATCCTTCGAGGGATGAATGGAAAATATGTCCAGGGCTACACATCCATGCTTCTGGCTCCGGCTCGGGAAGGGTTAGAATATAACCATTTTGTCTATTATAAGTAATTGATTAGTTGAATGTAACACAAGTGTATTGCATTATCAATTGAAGGTCGAAAAAGATTTCTTTGGCGTGGAAAATGCACTTGATATTTATACAGTTTGGATTGAGCACTAGCTTGCTTATTCTTTTTAGATCTTTCTCATCAAGTGATATATCACATGATGTCATGCCTTAATAACTTAACACTCAACCAGCCCCTTCACATCATAAATTATACATATCTATAATAATAAATCTGCATCGTAATACGATCCCTGTACATAATAGACAATAACAAAATAAATAACAAACAGGAGAATCAGTACAAAGTTCATAAGAATTAATATATTAATTAGTAAATCCGATGATATTACATTATACAACCCCATAGACTATTATTTTTTTTATCCAAGTATTTAATTTTACCTCTTTACGTAATATGTATCCTTGTGGCCATTTGTATCCTTATTTAATGTGTAAGCATCATTCAAAGTCCAAGTACTTCTTTTGATTAAGTAGATGATATTTTTGTATTTTTTGTATTTTATATCCTAACAAAATGTAGCAACATTCATTTGATTTTATATAAGAATATTTTCATAATATAAATCAAGAAGACAAATAGAATAAGGTTACATATAACAATAATTAATGATATGTTAATGTAGCAAGTTATTAAAATGATAGTTTTTATGCTAAAAAGAGGTTTTGTGAGTACAAAAGGATGAAAAAATCCGACATTTACATCGTACTTTTTATTAATAGAGCTAGGTTCAATACATTAATTAATTAATTATTATTATCATTGGGGGGCATTTACGTTTTCTTCCTGATTTTGTAAATTTTTTCTGGTTGTTTTTTTCTTGTAAGAATTAAATTTCCTAGGGCTTTTCTAGGAAACTTCAAAAAAAAAAAAAAAAATCAAAACTATAATTGAATTTATATCAGAAATTACGAATCTTCTTTAAATATAACTTCAAAATTAATTTCCTAACAAATTCTTTATTTTTATTGATATATTTTACCCATAAAAAATATCAATTCCTAGTTAAAATAAGTCTATGTGTCCTGGTTTATTTAGCAATGAATTATTTGTAAAAACCATCTCATAAAAAACTTAAACTGGACATTCATAAAGAGATTGGGGTAATGTTTGTCCTTCAAATAAATTCTGGTCATAGAATTTCAAGACAAATTCTGTGATTTCCTGGACATTTGCACATTTTTGAGCATTTTTTTTTAACTTCATACAGGATTGGAAAATGTAAAAATGTACAATTCTTCATTGATAAAAATAAAGCGGAATAGATCATATTGGAAATACGATGTAATAACGGATCTTTTTATATTTTTGTTCTCACAAAACCTCTTTTTAACTCAAAAACTATAGTAATATATATTTATATTACCTATATTTAAATCACTTTGTAGGACACAAAACCAATCGCTTTTTAGTCAACATGAAATAAAAAAATGATATTGTAATGTAAAGTAAAAAATGACAACGTTATATTTAAACTATTAATGTTAAATATTTTTTAAATTAGTATGCAATACAAAGTTAATCATTATTGTCTTATATCTAAAACGTAAGAATATTTATCATTAAGACTAATCGACTTTAAAACATATATAAAATTTATTTATTTGTTGATGTAGTGAGTGATGAATTACAATTTACAATCACGATTGCCGTGTGGCAATGTATTCATAATATTCTAAAGCTATAGAAAAAAAAAAGAAGAAGAAGACTTTTTTCGATATCATTATGGTTTTGCTCATTTTCCCATGTTTTGAAAATGGAAAGTAAGAATCACTGAAGAAAAAATTTGTTTCAAGTTGATTATAGAGGGTTTCGATAATATTTTCTGAAAAACGGTGTTTTCTCTCTTGAAGCACATTGTGAGGAAATAAAGTTTGACTCAATTAGTTCCTTCCTTTCAATGTTTTATTTGCCAGTATATTAAATGGAATAATAAAGGATGACTCTCATTCTACTACAATAATTCATCAATTTTTGCTTTAATTGTATTACCTTTGAGCCAAGTTTTTCTGTTTCTAGCTTGCCCTAGCATTTATCTTCCTCCTACGTCCAATTTTTTTTTTAAAAATGGGATCTTTCAATGTTGAATAAAATACGATTCTAATTATATCTTATAAATCAATTTTATCATCAACGGGTATTTTTATTTTATTTTGTATTCATCAATCATCAGCGTATTTTCCTTCACAACTTACCTACTTTTTAAGAAAAGGAGTTAACGTGCAATTTCGATTCTTGAAGACATAATTTTCATCTTTTTTTACCTCTCTGGTGCGTCTTAGCCTGCACTGTGGTAGCTTGTGCTATTCTCGCCTGAGCCACATTCTTCCACTTCAGGGATTAACCGGCTCACACCTCCCCACCTCCTTACTTCATCGTCCATCGAAGACGTATATAGATGCACCTTTTCTCTTTCTAATTTCTGGTGCGTCTTAGCCTGCACCGTGGTAGCTTGTGCTATTCTCGCCTGAGCCACATTCTTCCACTTCAGGGATTAACCCGCCTACACCTCAAGACCTCCTTCCTTCTTCCAAGACGCATATAGACGCACCTTTTCTTTTTCTAATTTGATTAACCGGCTCACACCTCCCCACCTCCTTACTTCATCGTCCATCGAAGACGTATTCATATAGACACACTTTTTCTCTTTCTAATTTCTTGTATTATATTCATCGATATTTTGTGAAGAAAATCATTTTTTAAAGACGAGTCATGTTCATTTATCTCTGTACATCTTACAAATTTCCGTAATGGGAAATAAATCTTATTTCTCCCAAATGCTCAATCTGTCTAAATTAAATTGCATGACATTTGTTTAAAGCTTGTTATCTCGACCCAAAATTTAAATTATATCAATAGCGAAATGATTTATTTTCATTTGAATACTTTAGAAAAAAGAATTAGTCGTTTAAACTCCCTTATTAATTGATAAATTATCATTTATCAATAATCTTGGTTCTGCCCTCTTCCTTCTAATTTCTGGCCTAGTCAATACATACAACAAACAATATAAACAATTTATAACTTCTTCCAATTTTGTCCTCGCTAAGATTTTTCTTTCTTTCTTCTTGTGCTATTTTATATGCTTAATTTTTTCCCTTCTTATTATTATTACTTTTTTAGATGAAAAATACAAACAATATACAAGCAACGCCATATTATTGTACATTAAGAAATTCAAAGAACAAAGGGAACTCCAAAACACCCAATAATTAATTAATGAAGGAGAATATATATGTAATATTCTATGTAGAAATATATTTCAAAGCCAATAATGAGGTAGGGGGTGGGAAGACGACTTTAGGAGCCGGTTCCTATTTTGAGGTATTAACAAACAAGCCCTGCGAAGGGTAGCTTCCATCCTCCCCCATCCAGCTCCGCTAGGACGGCGAAGCTACGGTCCCTCTACTTTTTTTTTTCATTGTTTTGATGACGTCTTCTCCCCGCAGCACTTACACAAATAAAAGAAACACCAAGGAGAGTCAGGCGGTTTTGGCTGGTTAGGAAGCACCCAGAGGAAGGAAAAAAAGAGGAGTTGAAATTTCATAGGACATTTCCAAGATTTATATATACATACGATACGTATATATTTCATTGGAGACAATGATACACAAAAACATTCATATGTACTTTTATTTAGGAAAATTTTATTATTCTGGAAACCTTCAAATGGGCAAAAATGCTATTTCATGGTGTTATTGTCTCGTATATTGTACTTAATATTTTATATTTAGAGATGCTCACGAGACAATTTTTTGTAAGTAGGTTACATGTCAAGCCTTGAATCTTTAACAAAAAGTTCAGATTGAGTAAAATCCAATTTAAATACTAGGAGTAGTGAAAATGAAATATCGAACTGTTGTAAGCACTGTTTTGATTGCCCAGGAGCTAAACGTTACAACTTGTATAAAGCCTTCAATTTCATGGAAAAAAAATAATGAATTTCTTTTCACTACATCTATTATTTTATTTCCGATAAGAATACAAGTAAAATATCAAATCGTTGTGGGTGATACCATTAGGCAATACCATTTTTGTGCCCAGGCTTGCTTATGGATACGGTGAAACAAATCTTAAAAAAAAATAAATAATTATCTTAATGACCATTGATGGATGGGAAATTAATTAGTTGATTTTAAATAAGAATGTTTTCATAATATAAATCAAGAAGAGAAATAGAATAAGGTTACATATAACAAGTAAATATATGTTAATGTTGGAAGTTATTAAAAAGACACTCTTAAAGTTCTTCATTTTTTAAATAAATTAAAGTTTAGCCAAAAATTTAAAATGAGTATTTTTCATTAAAAAGAGGTTTGATGAGTACATAAACAGTAAAAGATCCGAAAACTACATTCTACTTTTTATTAATAGAGCCAAGTTCAATACATTAATTAATTAATTATCATTATCATTGGGAGCATTTACGTTTTCTTCCTAATTTTGTAAATTATTCCTATTTTTTTTCCTGTAAGAATTAAATTTCCAGGGCTCTTCTAGGACTTTTCATGAAAAAAAATTCAAAACTATAATTGAACTTTTATTATAAATTACGAATCTTCTTTAAATATAACTTCAAAATTAATTTCCTGACAAATTCTTCATTTTTATTAATATATTTTAATCATAAGAAATATTATTTTTAGCAAACCATTCCATAGAAAAATTAGAAACGACAATTAGAAAAGAATATATAATCGTAATATATAATGTTTGCATATCAAATAAATTATGGTAATAAAATTTCAAGACCAAATGTGTGATTTCCTGGACATTTGTCCATTTTTGACCATTTTTTTGACTTTATACAGGGTTGAAAAATGTAAAAATGGTCGTTTTTTCATTGATAAAAATAAAGCGAAATAGATTATATTGAAAATACAATGTAATTTTCATGTTTTTGTACTCACAAAGCCTCTTTTTAACTCAAAAACTTTCGGATTTTATATATTTCAATCACTTTCCTTGTAGGAATTAAAACCAATCGTTCATGTATATTAATAGTCATTGATTTTTTTTTTAGTCAACATGAAATAAAAAAATGATATTGTAATGTAAAGTTAAAAAATGACATCCTTATATTTAAATTTATTTATTTATGTTTACCTGACCAAAGTCATCTCTTCCTTTCAATATTTTTATTTGCCTGTATGGAAGGAAATCAATTAGTTGCTGAAGGTGTCCCTCAATTCAAAAATGTCAAATTCCCTTCGAATATTACAAGAGCACAATAATTCTATTACATTAATTCATTATTTTTAATTCTATTGAAATTTGAACTAATCGTTGGACCTTTGATGTTTCATTTCCTACGTTTCAGAATAATTGAAAATAATATATGACCATAATTCTATTTTATAAATAAATCAATTTTGTCATCAACGGGTATTTTGTCTTTATTTTATATTCATCAATCATCTCATCAACGTATTTTCCTTTACAACTTCTGACTCAGCTTCGTCCCCTACTTTTTAAGACAAGGAGTTAACGTGCGTCTTAGCCTGCACCGTGGTAGCTTGTGCTATTCTCGCCTGAGCCACATTCTTCCACTTCAGGGATTAACCGGCTCACACCTCCCCACCTCCTTACTTCATCGTCCATCCAAGACGTATTCATATAGACACACTTTTTCTCTTTCTAATTTCTTGTATTATATTCAACGATATTCTGTGAAGAGAATTATTTACCAATGACGATTAATTATCATTTATCTCTACAGCATAAAAATTTACTTCATGGAAAATAGATTTTATTCCTCTTAAACGCTCAATCTATGTAAATAAATTTACATGCATCGTTTCTATGTCCTATGTATTCAGAATTGTCAGAATTGTAACTCCGAATGAAAATTATTGAAATTATTGCTGAAGACATTGTTGCCCAATTAAAACAGAGAGCAAAGGCAGAGCTAAATGACATATATAATTTTAAATATATCTACTCCTGGACCTTCAGAGTGTAACAAGTCGAGCTTTTTTGTTCACTCGCAATCTCGACTGACAAAAGGGGAAAAGAAAAATTTAGAAGAACATATGGTAGCTACCCTTCTGTATTTTTCTTGTTGCCAACTTGTTAATATATACTTGTAGTATATTCAAATTCAAAAAAAGGGCGCGCAATCCTTGATTCAATATATTTTTTTATGCATCAAAATCAGAAATAATATTAATACCCATTTTGAGTTCATATTACGTAGGATCAGCTGCTTTAAATCAAAAGAGTCAAATGATGAAAATAATCAACTGAAGCTGGGAGAATAAAGTATAGTGTTTTTGTTTATCCCAAAAAGCTCGTCGTGTAAACTGTCAATTTGAAGATAAATACTTGGGCGTAAGATGACGTCATACAAACACTCTTTCACCCATCCCTTCAACTCAGAATAATATTGAAAACAAGGTTTTTGAGAGATGCCATTGAACCAAAAGTTGTAGATATTACTCTAATAGAATAAGATTTTTTTCAATTTTTAAAATCGGTTCATAAGTTTTGAAGTTATGGCAACTTTTGCTAAATTTTCAAAATTTGTCCAACTCTAATATTAGAGTTCCAAAAAGATTATGAAATCAAAAGTCACAGAGCAATAATTGTTGAGTTCAGATCTGCCTTTAATTTAAAAATCAATTCGTTAATAATTGCGATGGTGTTTTTTTCATGCTTTACAACCAGTGGTTGTTAATTTATTAATAAGAACAGTAAGAAAGGAAAAAAATTATTAGATATTTAAGTCAAAAGTAATGGAAACAAAAGTTTCCCTAAAATAGACAATCCTAATGAGCAACACTAATAATTAATTATAAGCTTAATTATACATGTAAATCGTTCTTTGATGAAACTTTGTACCTATCAATCAAGTTCATTTCAACTTGTACTCCTACTCCTATTTCTGGGAGATCATAATTTCATGAATCCTCCAATTCTTCGTCTGAAGATAATTCAGTAGGAGCTTTTTTTGTAATGTATATAATGTGACCTTTCATTGCTTTTGATGATGCCCAGATGATGTGAATATATACATATAACAATAATTAATTAATTTGGATTCGTTCTTAGTTCGAACAGGGCTTCTAGAAACCCGTCTCATAATTTATTGACTCATTTATTTACTTTTTTACTTATGAGTCATAACAATAATTATGTGTGTGGTACACATTTGCTGGTTCTGAGACTAAATAATTAATATAATAAGTCTAAAATAGTTAATGGAGATATTTCTGGAGGATGGGAAACTGGAAAGGGGTGTCCTATGAACTGAGCTACTTAAGGAAGAATAAAACAAAACGATACGATACAAGAAAGGCTCATGAATGCAACGTGTGACGAGAAGGTGAAGGTCGATTCCGTTCAGAAAGAGGAGAATGGAGCTCACGTCAATATTGGAGAACTTACTGGAGTAGTCAAGGAGTGAGGAGCAAGTGGAGGGAGGAGTCATTTACTCAGCCAAAAGATTAAAGTGATTTCCCTGTCTGAGATGTTGGTGAAAATAAAGGCAAATATTAAGTCATCGACTCCCACAAGTTATAACGTCGAGTGGAGTGTTGAACTGAGGCTACAGCAAGGGTTCAAAAGGATTGGAGTCACCCATGAAATCGCTTTATTTTGCCAAGAGTGTGGATCATGTCAGACTATGGACCATGATCCAGTGTTAACAGAACTGAAGCATCCAAGTTCATTCGAATGTGTATATGGTTTAGTTGTAGGAATATTCTGTAGCTACATACATGGAATGGACGCTGTAATTAATTATGTCATTGTGGGGCTAACATAAATAAATGTAAAAATTAGAAAAGGAGATGAACAGGAAAGTTTAAGTGATGAACCCTCGTTACTGGAGGTTGATGTCTCCATGCAAAATGATCATATTCTGTCTCTCCATTACACTCTTCCATTCTTCAAAACGAATTTATCTTGATATCTATTCTTCAAATGTAGGTTTTTCTGGATAAATCATCCGTTCATGTGAGGTAAAATTTTCAATTCATTATAAATAAGTACTTTAACATGGGTTTAAATATAGTTTCAGGAATTATATTAACCTTGGCCCCTATGGATTGACGCATCATCTTTCGAATAGATTCAAATCCATTACTGTGAATGCAAGTATCTCCTTCCTACAGTTTATAGTCAAAATATTCCATCCAATTGTGTATCCATCTATGCTGCATTGCTAATGTCATTTTTACTCCAGATTCAACATTTTACAGTTTGTTTTGTTGTGGAATTTACCCATCATTTAAGAAGTCAATCGATGGGGTTCATATAAGAAAGTTGAAGCTACTTCCTTATATCAATTCATTTTACAACAGATTTAAAGCATCTTAATAACTTGAAATTTCACACTTCAATTTTGTAATATTGTGCATATCTTGTGTATAGAAACATTTATTCCAAATTTGATTGAAATCTGAGGTGAAAGGTGTCAAAACTTAATTTATAATAGCTAATTGCATTAAGAATTTAAGGAGATGTATAATAAACATCTGTAAAAGTCTCTTTGTTTCGAACATCAACTTTATATTACAATTGTATAATAGGATGCCGATTTAAAGAAAAATCAATCATTTATGTTGACTTTTCTTTGAGATATATTGGACAATGATCCATTTTGAGGTGTGAAAGTAACTTTTTGGAAGAGTCATCTTTTGTAATGTATGTATAATGTGACTTTTTCATTGTTTTTGACGTAACTTATGTAATTGGAATTATTATTTTTTGCTTTTAATTAATAGAATATATGATTCGTTCTTAGTTCGAACAGGGCTTCAAGGAACCCGTCTCATAACTTATTGACTTATTTATTTATTTATTTTTGAATTATGAGTCATAACAATAATTATGTGACACATTGTTATTACTTCATAGATTCAAAATATCTTCATTAATTAATGTAGATTTAAATTATCATTTAAGGATCAAGATATGAGAGCTATCCTAGAACGACCATCCTAATGAAGATGTCCTTGAGCTGCTGCTGCTGGAGAACCTCTTCAAAGGGATTCCTCTTTTCCTTGGACCAAGGACCAACTTCAAGATCCAAGACGACTCAAAGAGGGGCGAATGGAAAAGGAGCTTCTCAAAGCATTCTCCTTGAATAAGTTTGAGTCTTACGAATTCAAAGGGACTTCTATTTAACCCGAATCAAGACCCTCTTTGGCCTCCTAAGGAAAGGTCCCAAGGTCGACTTCGTGAAAGTAGCATTTGTTATGGGCCTACATTCACATGCAAGTGCTCAAATTCAGGCGGCACCAAAAGCGTTTTTTGCATAGCCAGAGGGCTTCATACGAATCTTCGTCCAAAGCTATAAAAAGAAGGGCTTTGAGTGGAGAAAAACCCTCAATGAATTGTGATTGTTCAAAAGGTTTGGATAACAGGTCCTTGGGAAATAATAATTGAATGGTTTTAACTGTGGCAATAGCAAAGGGGTGTTGTCAGCAAGTGAAGCACGGAAGGCAATCCTTTGATGAATAAAACAAAACGATCCAGTTAAAGGCTTATGCAACGTGTGGCGAGAAAGTGAATCGCTTTTGTGGTGTGAAGCAGCTCGACTGCATACAAAGCTGTCTTGGTGGGGTTGAGACAGATGAGGATGGAGCTCGCATCAATATTGCATTCTTATGTTTTGTTCTTAAATCAATGGATTTGCTGAGTATTTATATTAAAACTTGATTAAGTCTTTGGACATCCGAAATCCGTAAGCCATTTTCAAAACTCGTTTTTGTGCATGAGGATCTGTTGTCAAGTGTTCTTCAAATGTTGGTCTTCCCGGATAAAGCATCTGTAAATATGAGTTAAAACTTTATATTCATCTTAAATAAGTTGGCTAACTTCAATTTAAATATAGTTTCATGGATTATGTTAAACTTCAAGCGTCTAGGGATTGACTCATCATCTTTTTCTGACAAAATTCACATTTCTCAACCATTATTAAGCAATCTTTCAATGAACACACTAAGTATACCCTTCAATAACGAATTGTGAGTCATAATTCTAAATTGATTTATAAGGAATGAGTTTATTTTTCAGATTTAAAATACTTGAAAACAAGATTTACCTAAATTGATTACCATGTCTATCCGACTATTAATACAAAATAATCCAACACATGAATTCGGAAGACCAAAGTGAAGAAATATTTGCTTATTCAATATATTATCCATTCTCGATATATGATGATACAGGCCATGAGATACTTAAATTAGATGACTATTCTCATTATTATGAGTCGTTACTCAGGCACATCAAGGTAAGAGAAAGTGTTATTAAATAAGTATTAGTGTGTTTCACATATCTATTGCATCATTGAATTAGATTTCTACTTATATCAATTACTATGGATCTCAAGCATCTCCAGGCCTCTCTGAACGTGTATCAATGCTTCATTGTTAAAAGATGAAAAGCAATTAGCCTTTATATCAACGGGGGTTATAAAATGAAGCTGCTGTTACTTCCTTATATCAATTTGTGTTAAAATGGATTCCAAGTATCTCTGGGTCACTTGAATATAATCAAGTGTCTCTGTTGGAAGAGCACTCTCCTTGATATAACTTACAATCCAACCATTCCTTTTCTGTGAGTATTTTATTCATGTTTCTATACCTTTGGGATTATAATTCGCATTTTGTTATTTTAGATATTATTTTGTTGTAAAAAGCCTGAATCATCGTTGAAGAAATTATTGAGATCTACATAAGGAGGCACCTACTCATCGAGTAGAAGGCTGAATCATCAATGGAGAAGAAATTTAGCATTACCTTCGGGTCATGGATGGAGGTTCCTCTCTTGTGAAACAATATGTTTATGGAGCTTGAACATTTCTATTTCCATTTGTTCTCGTAGAGTAAATCATTGAGATAACTTTTGCTGTAATGGAGTCGGCTTTAGAGTGTCTTCAAGATAGAGGTTTAAGTGCTACCATCATTATATTTTTCACTTTCGGTCTTAGGGGATTGGCTGCGTCACATTTGCAAAAGAAGTGGAAGGACATCTCCTCAAAAGCTCTACAAAAAGAGCATTTTCTATCTGTTAATATTAGATTTATTAGTAAAAAGACTGATTGCTGAATTTTCATTCTATTTTTTACCATCCTCTGATCAAGAGCTCTATAAAATGGAGCAAAAGGAAGAAGCAATGCATTTTTTTCCAGTCTCTTCGTTATTAGTTTTGAAGCTTATAAGAATGTTTGTGAATAAAGTTCCGTTTCCAGCTTATAGATTTACTCATTTGAAGAAATTCATTTAGGGAGTATGAGATTACTAAGCAATGTGGACTTACATGAAGAGACTATGTTCTCCAATATAAGGATTCACCATTAATGTTCGAAAAGAGTTCCGATGGGCCCATTGCGATTCTCATTTCAAACAAGTATCTTGTAACTTTATAGAAATTGTATTTTAGGGTTCTTCGCTTAACCTAAGACGTTTTAGCCATGACAAGTTTAATGATTTCCACAGGACCTCCGTGTTTGTCAATTAGATACCCCAGTTTTTGACGGATGCGTGGAGTTGCACTTCTGAAATGTAAGGTTTTTGTGTATTTCATCTGAATACTAGCCTCAGCAGATCAATTTAACCTCGTATTGAAGGTGAGAATGGGATGAATCTAAATAAGTGAAAAGTTTTAGGAGGTATATTTGTACTCCAAACTCCAATCTTATCAAGTAAATGAGACGACTATGGATTTGGTGACATTCAATGAGAGGCCAGATCGATTTTCGAACGGCTTTAGGCTTGCTAAGATCTAATTATTTGCCCAATGAGGAATTTCCCGTCATGAACACCTCTCTTGATGTAATGTTTTGATTCAGGACCTGGAATATGAATGCTAGCCTCATCGTGGAAACGATCATATCTATCAATTGTTTCGGAATTCTGTTTCGAAGTAGCTGCTCAATTATGAATTCATGAGACAAAGAATCAAAAGCTTTTTTAAATTTAATCAGCAAGATGACAGACTCATAATTCAAACTCATTGTATTTGATATTGTATTTTGAATACATCTTGGGATATCCTCCGCGAGACCTAAAATCGTGCCATCTCATCACTATGATTTTCTATGGCACTTAGTCTAACATGACTCTTTCGTATTTTCTTCTAGCTATGGAAAAGTGTATATTGTATATTGTTTATATTAATTTACAATATGAAGTGTTTTTTTCATCATTTTCTCTATTCATCTTAATGTATCCCAGTACCAATTGTATACTTTATCTTTTTTAAATGCAAACAAAAAACTACAACAACGATAACATACCCTAATGTAGATATATGCAGTCATATAGTTCACTTCGAACCGAAGGCGAGCCGGAAGTCACATTCTAATACGACATAAGTGCAACTTAAGTCCAAGTTACAACTGAGTTTAAGGCATTCATAAAATTAGGACATATTTCAATTGGATTCTAAGATCCCTTCACTCTGAAAGTTCAAAAAAATAAAAAACCACAATAACCAAAAACTTTTATTTTTAGATTTTTCATCATTTATATGATAATATGAACGCTAGATTTGCAAATCCTTCAAATTGAAGTGGCGAATAGATTCAGGTAATTTTTTTGAATGTGCTAAGCATTTCTTGAATGTTGAAATTAATAAAAAACCATGCATATTGGCACTTTTCATTTGTATGATAATATGAACCCTAGATGTTGCTAGGTGTCATACCAATTTGAAATTTGGATATCCTTCAAATTGAAGTGGCAAATAGATTCAGGTAATTTTTTTGAATGTGCTAAGCATTTTTTGAATGTTGAACTTAATAAAAAACCATGCATATTGGAACTTTTCATTTGTATGATAATATGAACCATAGATGTTGCTAGGTGTCATACCGTTTTGAAATTTGGAAATCCTTCAAATTGAAGTGGCGAATAGATTCAGGTAATTTTTTTAAATGTGCTAAGCATTTTTTGAATGTTGAAATTAATAAAAAACCATGGATATTGGCACTTTTCATTTGTATGATAATATGAACCCTAGATGTTGCTAGGTGTCATACCAATTTGAAATTTGGAAATCCTTCAAATTGAAGTGGCGAACAGATTCAGGTAATTTTTTTGAATGTGCTAAGCATTTTTTGAATGTTGAAATTAATAAAAAACCATGCATATTGGCACTTTTCATTTGTATGATAATATGAACCATAGATGTTGCTAGGTGTCATACCGTTTTGAAATTTGGAAATCCTTCAAATTGAAGTGGCGAATAGATTCAGGTAATTTTTTTGAATGTGCTAAGCATTTTTTGAATGTTGAAATTAATAAAAAACCATGCATATTGGCACTTTTCATTTGTATGATAATATGAACCCTAGATGTTGCTTGGTGTCATACCAATTTGAAATTTGGAAATCCTTCAAATTGAAGTGGCGAATAGATTCAGGTAATTTTTTTGAATGTGCTTAGTATTTTTTGAATATTGAAATTAATAAAAAACCATGCATATTGGCACTTTTCATTTGTATGATAATATGAACCCTAGATGTTGCTAGGTGTCATACCAATTTGAAATTTGGAAATCCTTCAAATTGAAGTGGCGAATAGATTCAGGTAATTTTTTTGAATGTGCTAAGCATTTTTTGAATGTTGAAATTAATAAAAAACCATGCATATTGGCACTTTTCATTTGTATGATAATATGAACCCTAGATGTTGCTAGGTGTCATACCAATTTGAAATTTGGAAATCCTTCAAATTGAAGTGGCGAATAGATTCAGGTAATTTTTTTGAATGTGCTAAGCATTTTTTGAATGTTGAAATTAATAAAAAACCATGCATATTGGCACTTTTCATTTTGATGATAATATGAACCCTAGATGTTGCTAGGTGTCATACCAATTTGAAATTTGGAAATCCTTCAAATTGAAGTGGCGAATAGATTCAGGTAATTTTTTTGAATGTGCTAAGCATTTTTTGAATGTTGAAATTAATAAAAAACCATGCATATTGGCACTTTTCATTTTGATGATAATATGAACCCTAGATGTTGCTAGGTGTCATACCAATTTGAAATTTGGAAATCCTTCAAATTGAAGTGGCGAATAGATTCAGGTAATTTTTTTGAATGTGCTAAGCATTTTTTGAATGTTGAAATCAATAAAAAACCATGCATATTGGCACTTTTCATTTGTATGATAATATGAACCCTAGATGTTGCTAGGTGTCATACCAATTTGAAATTTGCAAATCCTTCAAATTGAAGTGGCGAATAGATTCAGGTAATTTTTTTGAATGTGCTAAGCATTTTTTGAATGTTGAAATTAATAAAAAACCATGCATATTGGCACTTTTCATTTGTATGATAATATGAACCCTAGATGTTGCTAGGTGTCATACCAATTTGAAATTTGGATATCCTTCAAATTGAAGTGGCAAATAGATTCAGGTAATTTTTTTGAATGTGCTAAGCATTTTTTGAATGTTGAAATTAATAAAAAACCATGCATATTGGAACTTTTCATTTGTATGATAATATGAACCATAGATGTTGCTAGGTGTCATACCGTTTTGAAATTTGGAAATCCTTCAAATTGAAGTGGCGAATAGATTCAGGTAATTTTTTTGAATGTGCTAAGCATTTTTTGAATGTTGAAATTAATAAAAAACCATGCATATTGGCACTTTTCATTTGTATGATAATATGAACCCTAGATGTTGCTTGGTGTCATACCAATTTGAAATTTGGAAATCCTTCAAATTGAAGTGGCGAATAGATTCAGGTAATTTTTTTGAATGTGCTAAGCATTTTTTGAATGTTGAAATTAATAAAAAGCCATGCATATTGGCACTTCTCATTTTGATGATAATATGAACCCCAGATGTTGCTAGGTGTCATACCAATTTGGAATTTGCAAATCCTTCAAATTGAAGTCGCGAATAGATTCAGGTAATTTTTTTGAATGTGCTAAGCATTTTTTGAATGTTGAAATTAATAAAAAACCATGCATATTGGCACTTTTCATTTGTATGATAATATGAACCCTAGATGTTGCTTGGTGTCATACCAATTTGAAATTTGGAAATCCTTCAAATTGAAGTGGCGAATAGATTCAGGTAATTTTTTTGAATGTGCTAAGCATTTTTTGAATGTTGAAATCAATAAAAAACCATGCATATTGGCACTTTTCATTTGTATGATAATATGAACCCTAGATGTTGCTAGGTGTCATACCAATTTGAAATTTGCAAATCCTTCAAATTGAAGTGGCGAATAGATTCAGGTAATTTTTTTGAATGTGCTAAGCATTTTTTGAATGTTGAAATTAATAGAATACCATGCATATTGGCACTTTTCATTTGTATGATAATATGAACCCTAGATGTTGCTAGGTGTCACACCAATTTGAAATTTGGAAATCCTTCAAATTGAAGTGGCGAATAGATTCAGGTAATTTTTTTGAATGTGCTAAGCAATTTTTGAATGTTGAAATTAATAAAAAACCATGCATATTGGCACTTTTCATTTGTATGATAATATGAACCCTAGATGTTGCTAGGGTCATACCAATTTGAAATTTGGAAATCCTTCAAATTGAAGTGGCGAATAGATTCAGGTAATTTTTTTGAATGTGCTAAGCATTTTTTGAATGTTGAAATTAATAAAAAACCATGCAAATTGGCACTTTTCATTTGTATGATAATATGAACCCTAGATGTTGCTAGGTGTCATACCAATTTGAAATTTGGAAATCCTTCAAATTGAAGTGGCGAACAGATTCAGGTAATTTTTTTGAATGTGCTAAGCATTTTTTGAATGTTGAAATTAATAAAAAACCATGCATATTGGCACTTTTCATTTTGATGATAATATGAACCCTAGATGTTGCTATGTGTCTTACCAATTTGGAATTTGCAAATCCTTCAAATTGAAGTGGCGAATTGATTCAAGTAATTTTTTTGAATGTGCTAAGCATTTCTTGAATGTTGAAATTAATAAAAAGCCATGCATATTGGCACTTTTCATTTGTATGATAATATGAACCCTAGATGTTGCTAGGGTCATACCGTTTTGAAATTTGCATATCCTTCAAATTGAAGTGGCGAATAGATTCAGGTAATTTTTTTGAATGTGCTAAGCATTTTTTGAATGTTGAAATTAATAAAAAACCATGCATATTGGCACTTTTCATTTGTATGATAATATGAACCCTAGATGTTGCTAGGTGTCATACCAATTTGAAATTTGGAAATCCTTCAAATTGAAGTGGCGAATAGATTCAGGTAATTTTTTTGAATGTGCTAAGCATTTTTTGAATGTTGAAATTAATAAAAAACCATGCATATTGGCACTTTTCATTTGTATGATAATATGAACCCTAGATGTTGCTAGGTGTCATACCAATTTGAAATTTGGAAATCCTTCAAATTGAAGTGGCGAACAGATTCATGTAATTTTTTTGAATGTGCTAAGCATTTTTTGAATGTTGAAATTAATAAAAAACCATGCATATTGGCACTTTTCATTTGTATGATAATATGAACCCTAGATGTTGCTTGGTGTCATACCAATTTGAAATTTGGAAATCCTTCAAATTGAAGTGGCGAATAGATTCAGGTAATTTTTTTGAATGTGCTAAGCATTTTTTGAATGTTGAAATCAATAAAAAACCATGCATATTGGCACTTTTCATTTGTATGATAATATGAACCCTAGATGTTGCTAGGTGTCATACCAATTTGAAATTTGCAAATCCTTCAAATTGAAGTGGCGAATAGATTCAGGTAATTTTTTTGAATGTGCTAAGCAATTTTTGAATGTTGAAATTAATAAAAAACCATGCATATTGGCACTTTTCATTTGTATGATAATATGAACCCTAGATGTTGCTAGGGTCATACCAATTTGAAATTTGGAAATCCTTCAAATTGAAGTGGCGAATAGATTCAGGTAATTTTTTTGAATGTGCTAAGCATTTTTTGAATGTTGAAATTAATAAAAAACTATGCAAATTGGCACTTTTCATTTGTATGATAATATGAACCCTAGATGTTGCTAGGTGTCATACCAATTTGAAATTTGGAAATCCTTCAAATTGAAGTGGCGAACAGATTCAGGTAATTTTTTTGAATGTGCTATGCATTTTTTGAATGTTGAAATTAATAAAAAACCATGCATATTGGCACTTTTCATTTTGATGATAATATGAACCCTAGATGTTGCTATGTGTCTTACCAATTTGGAATTTGCAAATCCTTCAAATTGAAGTGGCGAATTGATTCAAGTAATTTTTTTGAATGTGCTAAGCATTTTTTGAATGTTGAAATTAATAAAAAACCATGCATATTGGCACTTTTCATTTTGATGATAATATGAACCCTAGATGTTGCTAGGTGTCATACCAATTTGAAATTTGGATATCCTTCAAATTGAAGTGGCGAATAGATTCAGTTAAATTTTTTTGAATGTGCTAAGCATTTCTTGAATGTTGAAATTAATAAAAAGCCATGCATATTGGCACTTTTCATTTGTATGATAATATGAACCCTAGATGTTGCTAGGGTCATACCAATTTGAAATTTGCATATCCTTCAAATTGAAGTGGCGAATAGATTCAGGTAATTTTTTTGAATGTGCTAAGCATTTTTTGAATGTTGAAATTAATAAAAAACCATGCATATTGGCACTTTTCATTTGTATGATAATATGAACCCTAGATGTTGCTAGGTGTCATACCAATTTGAAATTTGGAAATCCTTCAAATTGAAGTGGCGAACAGATTCATGTAATTTTTTTGAATGTGCTAAGCATTTTTTGAATGTTGAAATTAATAAAAAACCATGCATATTGGCACTTTTCATTTTGATGATAATATGAACCCTAGATGTTGCTAGGTGCCATACCAATTTGGAATTTGCAAATCCTTCAAATTGAAGTGGCGAATAGATTCAGGTAATTTTTTTGAATGTGCTAAGATTTTTTGAATGTTGAAATTAATAAAAAACCATGCATATTGGCAGTTTTCATTTTGATCATAATATGAACCCTAGATGTTTCTAGGTGTCATACCAATTTGGAAGTTGCAAATCCTTCAAATTGAAGTGGCGAATAGATTCAGGTAATTTTTTTGAATGTGCTAAGCATTGTTTGAATGTTGAAATTAATAAAAAACCATGCATATTGGCACTTTTCATTTTCATCATTTGTATGATAATATGAACGCTAGATGGTGCTAGCTGATATAAGGAGACAAAATTTGTCAAATCTGTATATTTAATACCAGGAATGGTTTTAGATCATTGATTTGAATGTACGTAGCAGACTCGGAATGGTCAAAAATTACAAAACCATATTTTAAAAGACTTCTTTTTTCAATTTTTACTCCTTCTTGTGTGAAGCATTAATTTGAAAATTCAAAGTAGAAAGTAAATAAGTATTCATTTTACATAATCTTTGTTTCTGATATATTTGAACACTCCATGTCCATTTTATTATGTATGAATAATCGAAGGATGTTTTTGTACCTCTCTTTTTATAGTGACACTGAATCATTTGAGGTGAAATTGTTACAAATATTGTAGTTACCGTATGGACAATAAAGCATGTCGTGATTGCTATTATTGAATGTAATTTATGAGGAAGTATTTTATCAATTCTGTATTGTTTTTATTAGCGTTGATTATTCGTCATGGTTGTAGCTGACTCCTGCTTTACCATCAAACAGAAGAGAACAATTACTTTTATTTGATAAATATAGTAACTATCAGTACTGTGTATGTATTATTGAATTGATATATTTAATACTATACAGCCTGCCCTTTTGACAAAAATGGATTTGATGATTACATTTGATAATTCATTTTATAATAATTCTAGTATAAAAATATTGGGCTCAAAATACAGTTCCAAATACTAAGAATTATTTTTTGATAGCATTGCATTTACTTTTTTAACCTAAGTTCTTGTATTCCTTTCGAATACCCCCCCCCCTTTAAAAATGGGCAGTATGTAGATTCAAGAAGTGCAATCAAATCAACTCCTTGAGCCCTTTTTCTCCGGCGAATTAGCTAAATTTGACTCTATAATTACTGCAGTAAGCATAATCCCATTAAATAAACACATATTTTTTGTTCATTACTTGATTGAAACAATAAAATAGAATGTGATTAAGACTTTTAATGAATTTGATACGAAATATATATATATATATATAAACTCAAATTAGAACAAATAATTTCAACTTAAAGTAAGATCAAGCCTCAAATGTAAATGTTGTGACGGATGCCTATAATTTAATTAGTGAAAGAAAAATCATATATATGTATGTTTATATTGAAAACGTGTAATGGCAATTACAAAATTTAATAAATGATTCACAATTTAATAAATTCATTCAGAAAGAATAAAATCCTTGATCGTTGATAATGGAGATGAAAAGCTATAAAATTATAACGAGCATCCAAGGTTATTGAAATGACGTCTAAATGAATTTAGGACAGAAACCTTGGGAAAGTTAAAAATTATAGAACACGTTCAAAGTCCTAATCACGAGATACATATTAAAGATTTATTCAAGGGACGTAATAATTGAAGACAATCCTCATGCTTTTAATTTCATCACTAATAAAACCAAGACACTTGTTTCCTTCAATGTCCAACTCAATATTGAGTTAGTCAGTCCATTTCATGTTTTATATTGAAAAATCCGATCCTTCAGTCTACGGCATTTGAATGTAAAGAATATTTCCACCTTCCCTCATGTCGTGTTATTCAACTTGCTCTTCAAATACGATTCGATGACCATCAGATGGAACTCGTATTCCAACAAAATTGGAGATTGACAATGACCTTATGAAATTATCTGAGTAGTGGAGGAATCCGGGGAGAATCCTACAGTTAATATAGTTAATATTTATTATAAAATCACAGCTTTAATTTCTAACGTTTAATACTTATTATTGTTTAAGTTGGCACTAAGAGCATTTACCAACTCTTTGTAGGACCATAGATTAGGAGAAGTCCTTCGAGGCAATGACAACTCTGATGGACGGAGGTTTTGTCATAGTAGGAAATCAATATTCGAAATTGAAATCTATTTGATATCTTATTTATTTTAGAAATTTTAGATTCTGACATTGTATAATTTGTATATATTGAGTAAGTCTGAAATGAAAGAGTTAAAAAATCTATGGGTTTTGACAATATAACAAACATAAATAATTAGTAGTGGATCGATCCAGAGTACCTTTAAATTAAAATTTTGTGAATCATATATTAATAAAAGATTATAAAATCACTAAATTGCCTACTTTTTTAAATTAAATTCAGGATCTTAGCCTTGTTTATTGCTCTCATGAAGTATTTTAAAATCATACTTTACGAAGAGACAATTCCATTTTGTATAAATTACAAATCAAAATATTGAATTGAGGTACTCATAACTATTTTTGACTGAATAATAAATAATTCATTTTCTGAATACAACTTTTATTCAAAAGGTATTCAAAGCAAAGCAGCATTTAAAATTGAATTCGTATTTTAAAATAGTGGAAAAATATATGAATTGAATTTGCACCTTAGGAGACTTTTATTTTAATGTGAGAAAGTTCAAGAATGAATGAATGAATGAGTGAATGAATGACAATGCTAAAAACAGGTGGAAGCGGATATTATGAAGTATTACTCCAGGATCAATAATGATCCAAACCCCATCCAGGAGACATTTTAACTTTTCTACTAAGAAAAGTTAAATTTGATTTTAGCTTTAAAATGGCATTGGATGGTGATGAGATTCGAATCGTCTGCACATGAGGTTATTCATGATTTTCGACGTCAAGGGATTGGATCTACTGACTCTTGCTGCTCTTTGTGCCTCTTCTGTGCAATGAACTCTTTGTTAGTGTCACAATCCTTGGATCGAAGCTCTTGATTGGAAGCTCATTCATCATGCCATCACCTTCATCCCATCCGATTCCCATCCCATTCCCATTCTCGGCAGTCAGGAAGAGCGAAGCAATGAGACGTCCTTGGGTCCAAGCCAGAGCTGCGCCATTTCAAGTCACGTCTTTACGTAATATGTATCCTTGTGGCCATTTGTATCCTTATTTAATGTGTAAGCATCATTCAAAGTCCAAGTACTTCTTTTGATTAAGTAGATGATATTTTTGTATTTTTTGTATTTTATATCTTAACAAAATGTAAAAACATTCATTTGATTTTATATAAGAATATTTTTATTCTATAAATCAAGAAGACAAATAGAATAAGGTTACATATAACAATAATTAATGATATGTTAATGTAGCAAGTTATTAAAATGATAGTTTTTATGCTAAAAAGAGGTTTTGTGAGTACAAAAGGATGAAAAAATCCGACATTTACATCGTACTTTTTATTAATAGAGCTAGGCTCAATACATTAATTAATTAATTAATTATTATTATCATTGGGTGGGTTTATGTTTTCTTCCTGATTTTGTAAATTTTTTCTGGTTGTTTTTTTCTTGTAAGAATTAAATTTCCTACGGGCTTTTCTAGGAAACTTCAAAAAAAAAAAAAAAAATCAAAACTATAATTGAATTTATATCAGAAATTACGAATCTTCTTTAAATATAACTTCAAAATTAATTTCCTAACAAATTCTTTATTTTTATTGATATATTTTACCCATAAAAAATATCAATTCCTAGTCAAAATAAGTCTATGTGTCCTGGTTTATTTAGCAATGAATTATTTGTAATAAACCATCTCATAAAAAACTTAAACTGGACATTCATAAAGAGATTGGGGTAATGTTTGTACTTCAAATAAATTCTGGTCATAGAATTTCAAGACAAATTGTGTGATTTCCAGGACATTTGCACATTTTTGAGCATTTTTTTTAACTTCATACAGGATTGGAAAATGTAAAAATGTACAATTCTTCATTGATAAAAATAAAGCGGAATAGATCATATTGGAAATACGATGTAATAACGGATCTTTTTATATTTTTGTTCTCACAAAACCTCTTTTTAACTCAAAAACTATAGTAATATATTTATATTACCTATATTTAAATCACTTTGTTGGACACAAAACCAATCGCTTTTTAGTCAACATGAAATAAAAAAATGATATTGTAATGTAAAGTAAAAAATGAGGTGGGGAGGTTTGTTGATGTAGTGAGTGATGAATTACAATTTACAATCACGATTGCCGTGTGGCAATGTATTCATAATATTCTAAAGCTATAGAAAAAAAAAAGAAGAAGAAGACTTTTTTCGATATCATTATGTTTTTGCTCATTTTCCCATGTTTTGAAAATGGAAAGTAAGAATCACTGAAGAAAAAATTTGTTTCAAGTTGATTATAGAGGGTTTCGATAATATTTTCTGAAAAACGGTGTTTTCTCTCTTGAAGCACATTGTGAGGAAATAAAGTTTGACTCAATTAGTTCCTTCCTTTCAATGTTTTATTTGCCAGTATATTAAATGGAATAATAAAGGATGACTCTCATTCTACTACAATAATTCATCAATTTTTGCTTTAATTGTATTACCTTTGAGCCAAGTTTTTCTGTTTCTAGCTTGCCCTAGCATTTCTCTTCCTCCTACGTCTATTTTTTTTTTTAAAATGGGATCTTTCAATGTTGAATAAAATACGATTCTAATTATATCTTATAAATCAATTTTATCATCAACGGGTATTTTTACTTTATTTTGTATTCATCAATCATCAGCGTATTTTCCTTTACAACTTACCTACTTTTTAAGAAAAGGAGTTAACGTGCAATTTCGATTCTTGAAGACATAATTTTCATCTTTTTTTATCTATCTGGTGCGTCTTAGCCTGCACCGTGGTAGCTTGTGCTATTCTCGCCTGAGCCACATTCTTCCACTTCAGGGATTAACCGGCTCACACCTCCCCACCTCCTTACTTCATCGTCCATCGAAGACGTATATAGACACACTTTTTCTCTTTCTAATTTCTGGTGCGTCTTAGCCTGCACCGTGGTAGCTTGTGCTATTCTCGCCTGAGCCACATTCTTCCACTTCAGGGATTAACCGGCCTACACCTCAAGACCTCCTTCCTTCTTCCAAGACGCACATATCCCGCACCTTTTCTTTTTCTAATTTGATTAACCGGCTCACACCTCCCCACCTCCTTACTTCATCGTCCATCGAAGACGTATTCATATAGACACACTTTTTCTCTTTCTAATTTCTTGTATTATATTCATCGATATTTTGTGAAGAAAATCATTTTTTAAAGACGAGTCATGTTCATTTATCTCTGTACATCTTACAAATTTCCGTAATGGGAAATAAATCTTATTTCTCCCAAATGCTCAATCTGTCTAAATAAAATTGCATGACATTTGTTTAAAGCTTGTTATCTCGACCCAAAATTTAAATTATATCAATAGCGAAATGATTTATTTTCATTTGAATACTTTAGAAAAAAGAATTAGTCGTTTAAACTCCCTTATTAATTGATAAATTATCATTTATCAATAATCTTGGTTCTGCCCTCTTCCTTCTAATTTCTGGCCTAGTCAATACATACAATAAACAATATAAACAATTTATAACTTCTTCCAATTTTGTCCTCGCTAAGATTTTTCTTTCTTTCTTCTTGTGCTATTTTATATGCTTAATTTTTTCCCTTCTTATTATTATTACTTTTTTAGATGAAAAATACAAACAATATACAAGCAACGCCATATTATTGTACATTAAGAAATTCAAAGAACAAAGGGAACTCCAACACACCCAATAATTAATTAATGAAGGAGAATAAATATGTAATATTCTATGTAGAAATATATTTCAAAGCCAATAATGAGGTAGGGGGTGGGAAGACGACTTTAGGAGCCGGTTCCTATTTTGAGGTATTAACAAATAAGCCCTGCGAACAGTAGCTTCCATCCTCCCCCATCCAGCTCCGCTAGGACGGCGAAGCTACGGTCCCTCTACTTTTTTTTTTCATTGTTTTGATGACGTCTTCTCCCCGCAGCACTTACACAAATAAAAGAAACACCAAGGAGAGTCAGGCGGTTTTGGCTGGTTAGGAAGCACCCAGAGGAAGGAAAAAAAGAGGAGTTGAAATTTCATAGGACATTTCCAAGATTATATATACATACGTATATATATTTCATTGGAGACAATGGAGACAGTGATCCACAAAAACATTCATATGTACTTTTATTTAGGAAAATTTTATTATTCTGGAAACCTTCAAATGGGCAAAAATGCTATTTCATGGTGTTATTGTCTCGTATATTGTACTTAATATTTTATATTTAGAGATGCTCACGAGACAATTTTTTGTAAGTAGGTTACATGTCAAGCCTTGAATCTTTAGGCTCAAGTTAAGTTTTATATCCCTGATAGGACTACAAGTCAAGTTGCGAGTCTTTAACAAAAAGTTCAGATTGTGTAAAATCCAATTTAAATACTAGGAGTAGTGAAAATGAAATATCGAACTGTTGTAAGCACTGTTTTGATTGCCCAGGAGCTAAACGTTACAACTTGTATAAAGCCTTCAATTTCATGGAAAAAAAATAATGAATTTCTTTTCACTACATCTATTATTTTATTTCCGATAAGAATACAAGTAAAATATCAAATCGTTGTGGGTGATACCATTAGGCAACACCATTTTTGTGCCCAGGGTTTAATAGATAGTTTATATTTGCTTGCTTATGGATAGGGTGTATCAAATCTTAAAGAAAAATAAATAATTATCGGAATGACCATTGATGGATGGGAAATTAATTAGTTGATTTTAAATAAGAATGTTTTCATAATATAAATCAAGAAGACAAATATAAGAACAAGGTTACATATAACAACTAAATATATGTTAATGTTGGAAGTTATTAAAATGGCATTTATAAAGTTCTACTTTTTATTAATAGAGCCAAGTTCAATACATTAATTAATTAATTATCATTATCATTGGGAGCATTTACGTTTTCTTCCTAATTTTGTAAATTATTCCTATTTTTTTTCCTGTAAGAATTAAATTTCCAGGGCTCTTCCAGGACTTTTCATGAAAAAAAATTCAAAACTATAATTGAACTTTTATTGTAAATTACGAATCTTCTTTAAATATAACTTCAAAATTAATTTCCTGACAAATTCTTCATTTTTATTAATATATTTTAATCATAAGAAATATTATTTTTAGCAAAGCATTCCATAAAAAAATTAGAAACGACAATTAGAGAAGAATATATAATCGTAATATATAATGCTTGCCTTTCAAATAAATTATGGTAATATAATTTCAAGACCAAATGTGTGATTTCCTGGACATTTGTCCATTTTTGACCATTTTTTTGACTTTATACAGGGTTGAAAAAACCCATTGAATCAATAATTAAGACATTTATTTATGTTTACTTGACCAAATTCATCTCTTCCTTTCAATGTTTTATTTGCCTGTATGGAAGGAAATCAATTAGTTGCTGAAAGTGTCCCTCAATTCAAAAATGTCAAATTCCCTACGAATATTACAAGAGTACAATAATTACATTACATTAATTCATTATTTTTAATTTGATTGAAATTTGAACTAATCGTTCGACCTTTGATGTTACATTTCCTACGTTTCAGAATAATTGAAAATAATATATGACCATAATTCTATTTTATAAATAAATCAATTTTGTCATCAACGGGTATTTTGTCTTTATTTTATATTCATCAATCATCTCATCAACGTATTTTCCTTTACAACTTCTGACTCAGCTTCGTCCCCTACTTTTTAAGAAAAGGAGTTAACGTGCGTCTTAGCCTGCACCGTGGTAGCTTGTGCTATTCTCGCCTGAGCCACATTCTTCCACTTCAGGGATTAACCGGCTCACACCTCCCCACCTCCTTACTTCATCGTCCATCCAAGACGTATTCATATAGACACACTTTTTCTCTTTCTAATTTCTTGTATTATATTCAACGATATTCTGTGAAGAGAATTATTTACCAATGACGATTAATTATCATTTATCTCTACAGCATAAAAATTTACTTCATGGAAAATAGATTTTATTCCTCTTAAACGCTCAATCTATGTAAATAAATTTACATGCATCGTTTCTATGTCCTATGTATTCAGAATTGTCAGAATTGTAACTCCGAATGAAAATTATTGAAATTATTGCTGAAGACATTGTTGCCCAATTAAAACAGAGAGCAAAGGCAGAGCTAAATGACATATATAATTTTAAATATATCTACTCCTGGACCTTCAGAGTGTAACAAGTCGAGCTTTTTTGTTCACTCGCAATCTCGACTGACAAAAGGGGAAAAGAAAAATTTAGAAGAACATATGGTAGCTACCCTTCTGTATTTTTCTTGTTGCCAACTTGTTAATATATACTTGTAGTATATTCAAATTCAAAAAAAGGGCGCGCAATCCTTGATTCAATATATTTTTTTATGCATCAAAATCAGAAATAATATTAATACCCATTTTGAGTTCATATTACGTAGGATCAGCTGCTTTAAATCAAAAGAGTCAAATGATGAAAATAATCAACTGAAGCTGGGAGAATAAAGTATAGTGTTTTTGTTTATCCCAAAAAGCTCGTCGTGTAAACTGTCAATTTGAAGATAAATACTTGGGCGTAAGATGACGTCATACAAACACTCTTTCACCCATCCCTTCAACTCAGAATAATATTGAAAACAAGGTTTTTGAGAGATGCCATTGAACCAAAAGTTGTAGATATTACTCTAATAGAATAAGATTTTTTTCAATTTTTAAAATCGGTTCATAAGTTTTGAAGTTATGGCAACTTTTGCTAAATTTTCAAAATTTGTCCAACTCTAATATTAGAGTTCCAAAAAGATTATGAAATCAAAAGTCACAGAGCAATAATTGTTGAGTTCAGATCTGCCTTTAATTTAAAAATCAATTCGTTAATAATTGCGATGGTGTTTTTTTCATGCTTTACAACCAGTGGTTGTTAATTTATTAATAAGAACAGTAAGAAAGGAAAAAAATTATTAGATATTTAAGTCAAAAGTAATGGAAACAAAAGTTTCCCTAAAATAGACAATCCTAATGAGCAACACTAATAATTAATTATAAGCTTAATTATACATGTAAATCGTTCTTTGATGAAACTTTGTACCTATCAATCAAGTTCATTTCAACTTGTACTCCTACTCCTATTTCTGGGAGATCATAATTTCATGAATCCTCCAATTCTTCGTCTGAAGATAATTCAGTAGGAGCTTTTTTTGTAATGTATATAATGTGACCTTTCATTGCTTTTGATGATGCCCAGATGATGTGAATATATACATATAACAATAATTAATTAATTTGGATTCGTTCTTAGTTCGAACAGGGCTTCTAGAAACCCGTCTCATAATTTATTGACTCATTTATTTACTTTTTTACTTATGAGTCATAACAATAATTATGTGTGTGGTACACATTTGCTGGTTCTGAGACTAAATAATTAATATAATAAGTCTAAAATAGTTAATGGAGATATTTCTGGAGGATGGGAAACTGGAAAGGGGTGTCCTATGAACTGAGCTACTTAAGGAAGAATAAAACAAAACGATACGATACAAGAAAGGCTCATGAATGCAACGTGTGACGAGAAGGTGAAGGTCGATTCCGTTCAGAAAGAGGAGAATGGAGCTCACGTCAATATTGGAGAACTTACTGGAGTAGTCAAGGAGTGAGGAGCAAGTGGAGGGAGGAGTCATTTACTCAGCCAAAAGATTAAAGTGATTTCCCTGTCTGAGATGTTGGTGAAAATAAAGGCAAATATTAAGTCATCGACTCCCACAAGTTATAACGTCGAGTGGAGTGTTGAACTGAGGCTACAGCAAGGGTTCAAAAGGATTGGAGTCACCCATGAAATCGCTTTATTTTGCCAAGAGTGTGGATCATGTCAGACTATGGACCATGATCCAGTGTTAACAGAACTGAAGCATCCAAGTTCATTCGAATGTGTATATGGTTTAGTTGTAGGAATATTCTGTAGCTACATACATGGAATGGACGCTGTAATTAATTATGTCATTGTGGGGCTAACATAAATAAATGTAAAAATTAGAAAAGGAGATGAACAGGAAAGTTTAAGTGATGAACCCTCGTTACTGGAGGTTGATGTCTCCATGCAAAATGATCATATTCTGTCTCTCCATTACACTCTTCCATTCTTCAAAACGAATTTATCTTGATATGTATTCTTCAAATGTAGGTTTTTCTGGATAAATCATCCGTTCATGTGAGGTAAAATTTTCAATTCATTATAAATAAGTACTTTAACATGGGTTTAAATATAGTTTCAGGAATTATATTAACCTTGGCCCCTATGGATTGACGCATCATCTTTCGAATAGATTCAAATCCATTACTGTGAATGCAAGTATCTCCTTCCTACAGTTTATAGTCAAAATATTCCATCCAATTGTGTATCCATCTATGCTGCATTGCTAATGTCATTTTTACTCCAGATTCAACATTTTACAGTTTGTTTTGTTGTGGAATTTACCCATCATTTAAGAAGTCAATCGATGGGGTTCATATAAGAAAGTTGAAGCTACTTCCTTATATCAATTCATTTTACAACAGATTTAAAGCATCTTAATAACTTGAAATTTCACACTTCAATTTTGTAATATTGTGCATATCTTGTGTATAGAAACATTTATTCCAAATTTGATTGAAATCTGAGGTGAAAGGTGTCAAAACTTAATTTATAATAGCTAATTGCATTAAGAATTTAAGGAGATGTATAATAAACATCTGTAAAAGTCTCTTTGTTTCGAACATCAACTTTATATTACAATTGTATAATAGGATGCCGATTTAAAGAAAAATCAATCATTTATGTTGACTTTTCTTTGAGATATATTGGACAATGATCCATTTTGAGGTGTGAAAGTAACTTTTTGGAAGAGTCATCTTTTGTAATGTATGTATAATGTGACTTTTTCATTGTTTTTGACGTAACTTATGTAATTGGAATTATTATTTTTTGCTTTTAATTAATAGAATATATGATTCGTTCTTAGTTCGAACAGGGCTTCAAGGAACCCGTCTCATAACTTATTGACTTATTTATTTATTTATTTTTGAATTATGAGTCATAACAATAATTATGTGACACATTGTTATTACTTCATAGATTCAAAATATCTTCATTAATTAATGTAGATTTAAATTATCATTTAAGGATCAAGATATGAGAGCTATCCTAGAACGACCATCCTAATGAAGATGTCCTTGAGCTGCTGCTGCTGGAGAACCTCTTCAAAGGGATTCCTCTTTTCCTTGGACCAAGGACCAACTTCAAGATCCAAGACGACTCAAAGAGGGGCGAATGGAAAAGGAGCTTCTCAAAGCATTCTCCTTGAATAAGTTTGAGTCTTACGAATTCAAAGGGACTTCTATTTAACCCGAATCAAGACCCTCTTTGGCCTCCTAAGGAAAGGTCCCAAGGTCGACTTCGTGAAAGTAGCATTTGTTATGGGCCTACATTCACATGCAAGTGCTCAAATTCAGGCGGCACCAAAAGCGTTTTTTGCATAGCCAGAGGGCTTCATACGAATCTTCGTCCAAAGCTATAAAAAGAAGGGCTTTGAGTGGAGAAAAACCCTCAATGAATTGTGATTGTTCAAAAGGTTTGGATAACAGGTCCTTGGGAAATAATAATTGAATGGTTTTAACTGTGGCAATAGCAAAGGGGTGTTGTCAGCAAGTGAAGCACGGAAGGCAATCCTTTGATGAATAAAACAAAACGATCCAGTTAAAGGCTTATGCAACGTGTGGCGAGAAAGTGAATCGCTTTTGTGGTGTGAAGCAGCTCGACTGCATACAAAGCTGTCTTGGTGGGGTTGAGACAGATGAGGATGGAGCTCGCATCAATATTGCATTCTTATGTTTTGTTCTTAAATCAATGGATTTGCTGAGTATTTATATTAAAACTTGATTAAGTCTTTGGACATCCGAAATCCGTAAGCCATTTTCAAAACTCGTTTTTGTGCATGAGGATCTGTTGTCAAGTGTTCTTCAAATGTTGGTCTTCCCGGATAAAGCATCTGTAAATATGAGTTAAAACTTTATATTCATCTTAAATAAGTTGGCTAACTTCAATTTAAATATAGTTTCATGGATTATGTTAAACTTCAAGCGTCTAGGGATTGACTCATCATCTTTTTCTGACAAAATTCACATTTCTCAACCATTATTAAGCAATCTTTCAATGAACACACTAAGTATACCCTTCAATAACGAATTGTGAGTCATAATTCTAAATTGATTTATAAGGAATGAGTTTATTTTTCAGATTTAAAATACTTGAAAACAAGATTTACCTAAATTGATTACCATGTCTATCCGACTATTAATACAAAATAATCCAACACATGAATTCGGAAGACCAAAGTGAAGAAATATTTGCTTATTCAATATATTATCCATTCTCGATATATGATGATACAGGCCATGAGATACTTAAATTAGATGACTATTCTCATTATTATGAGTCGTTACTCAGGCACATCAAGGTAAGAGAAAGTGTTATTAAATAAGTATTAGTGTGTTTCACATATCTATTGCATCATTGAATTAGATTTCTACTTATATCAATTACTATGGATCTCAAGCATCTCCAGGCCTCTCTGAACGTGTATCAATGCTTCATTGTTAAAAGATGAAAAGCAATTAGCCTTTATATCAACGGGGGTTATAAAATGAAGCTGCTGTTACTTCCTTATATCAATTTGTGTTAAAATGGATTCCAAGTATCTCTGGGTCACTTGAATATAATCAAGTGTCTCTGTTGGAAGAGCACTCTCCTTGATATAACTTACAATCCAACCATTCCTTTTCTGTGAGTATTTTATTCATGTTTCTATACCTTTGGGATTATAATTCGCATTTTGTTATTTTAGATATTATTTTGTTGTAAAAAGCCTGAATCATCGTTGAAGAAATTATTGAGATCTACATAAGGAGGCACCTACTCATCGAGTAGAAGGCTGAATCATCAATGGAGAAGAAATTTAGCATTACCTTCGGGTCATGGATGGAGGTTCCTCTCTTGTGAAACAATATGTTTATGGAGCTTGAACATTTCTATTTCCATTTGTTCTCGTAGAGTAAATCATTGAGATAACTTTTGCTGTAATGGAGTCGGCTTTAGAGTGTCTTCAAGATAGAGGTTTAAGTGCTACCATCATTATATTTTTCACTTTCGGTCTTAGGGGATTGGCTGCGTCACATTTGCAAAAGAAGTGGAAGGACATCTCCTCAAAAGCTCTACAAAAAGAGCATTTTCTATCTGTTAATATTAGATTTATTAGTAAAAAGACTGATTGCTGAATTTTCATTCTATTTTTTACCATCCTCTGATCAAGAGCTCTATAAAATGGAGCAAAAGGAAGAAGCAATGCATTTTTTTCCAGTCTCTTCGTTATTAGTTTTGAAGCTTATAAGAATGTTTGTGAATAAAGTTCCGTTTCCAGCTTATAGATTTACTCATTTGAAGAAATTCATTTAGGGAGTATGAGATTACTAAGCAATGTGGACTTACATGAAGAGACTATGTTCTCCAATATAAGGATTCACCATTAATGTTCGAAAAGAGTTCCGATGGGCCCATTGCGATTCTCATTTCAAACAAGTATCTTGTAACTTTATAGAAATCGTATTTTAGGGTTCTTCGCTTAACCTAAGACGTTTTAGCCATGACAAGTTTAATGATTTCCACAGGACCTCCGTGTTTGTCAATTAGATACCCCAGTTTTTTACGGATGCGTGGAGTTGCACTTCTGAAATGTAAGGTTTTTGTGTATTTCATCTGAATACTAGCCTCAGCAGATCAATTTAACCTCGTATTGAAGGTGAGAATGGGATGAATCTAAATAAGTGAAAAGTTTTAGGAGGTATATTTGTACTCCAAACTCCAATCTTATCAAGTAAATGAGACGACTATGGATTTGGTGACATTCAATGAGAGGCCAGATCGATTTTCGAACGGCTTTAGGCTTGCTAAGATCTAATTATTTGCCCAATGAGGAATTTCCCGTCATGAACACCTCTCTTGATGTAATGTTTTGATTCAGGACCTGGAATATGAATGCTAGCCTCATCGTGGAAACGATCATATCTATCAATTGTTTCGGAATTCTGTTTCGAAGTAGCTGCTCAATTATGAATTCATGAGACAAAGAATCAAAAGCTTTTTTAAATTTAATCAGCAAGATGACAGACTCATAATTCAAACTCATTGTATTTGATATTGTATTTTGAATACATCTTGGGATATCCTCCGCGAGACCTAAAATCGTGCCATCTCATCACTATGATTTTCTATGGCACCCAGTCTAACATGACTCTTTCGTATTTTCTTATAGCTTTGGAAAAGTGTATATTTTATCTTGTTTATATTAATTTACAATATGAAGTGTTTTTTTCATCATTTTCTCTATTCATCTTAATGTATCCCAGTACCAATTGTATACTTTATCTTTTTTAAATGCAAACAAAAAACTACAACAACGATAACATACCCTAATGTAGATATATGCAGTCATATAGTTCACTTCGAACCGAAGGCGAGCCGGAAGTCACATTCTAATACGACATAAGTGCAACTTAAGTCCAAGTTACAACTGAGTTTAAGGCATTCATAAAATTAGGACATATTTCAATTGGATTCTAAGATCCCTTCACTCTGAAAGTTCAAAAAAATAAAAAACCACAATAACCAAAAACTTTTATTTTTAGATTTTTCATCATTTATATGATAATATGAACGCTAGATTTGCAAATCCTTCAAATTGAAGTGGCGAATAGATTCAGGTAATTTTTTTGAATGTGCTAAGCATTTCTTGAATGTTGAAATTAATAAAAAACCATGCATATTGGCACTTTTCATTTGTATGATAATATGAACCCTAGATGTTGCTAGGTGTCATACCAATTTGAAATTTGGATATCCTTCAAATTGAAGTGGCAAATAGATTCAGGTAATTTTTTTGAATGTGCTAAGCATTTTTTGAATGTTGAACTTAATAAAAAACCATGCATATTGGAACTTTTCATTTGTATGATAATATGAACCATAGATGTTGCTAGGTGTCATACCGTTTTGAAATTTGGAAATCCTTCAAATTGAAGTGGCGAATAGATTCAGGTAATTTTTTTAAATGTGCTAAGCATTTTTTGAATGTTGAAATTAATAAAAAACCATGGATATTGGCACTTTTCATTTGTATGATAATATGAACCCTAGATGTTGCTAGGTGTCATACCAATTTGAAATTTGGAAATCCTTCAAATTGAAGTGGCGAACAGATTCAGGTAATTTTTTTGAATGTGCTAAGCATTTTTTGAATGTTGAAATTAATAAAAAACCATGCATATTGGCACTTTTCATTTGTATGATAATATGAACCATAGATGTTGCTAGGTGTCATACCGTTTTGAAATTTGGAAATCCTTCAAATTGAAGTGGCGAATAGATTCAGGTAATTTTTTTGAATGTGCTAAGCATTTTTTGAATGTTGAAATTAATAAAAAACCATGCATATTGGCACTTTTCATTTGTATGATAATATGAACCCTAGATGTTGCTTGGTGTCATACCAATTTGAAATTTGGAAATCCTTCAAATTGAAGTGGCGAATAGATTCAGGTAATTTTTTTGAATGTGCTTAGTATTTTTTGAATATTGAAATTAATAAAAAACCATGCATATTGGCACTTTTCATTTGTATGATAATATGAACCCTAGATGTTGCTAGGTGTCATACCAATTTGAAATTTGGAAATCCTTCAAATTGAAGTGGCGAATAGATTCAGGTAATTTTTTTGAATGTGCTAAGCATTTTTTGAATGTTGAAATTAATAAAAAACCATGCATATTGGCACTTTTCATTTGTATGATAATATGAACCCTAGATGTTGCTAGGTGTCATACCAATTTGAAATTTGGAAATCCTTCAAATTGAAGTGGCGAATAGATTCAGGTAATTTTTTTGAATGTGCTAAGCATTTTTTGAATGTTGAAATTAATAAAAAACCATGCATATTGGCACTTTTCATTTTGATGATAATATGAACCCTAGATGTTGCTAGGTGTCATACCAATTTGAAATTTGGAAATCCTTCAAATTGAAGTGGCGAATAGATTCAGGTAATTTTTTTGAATGTGCTAAGCATTTTTTGAATGTTGAAATTAATAAAAAACCATGCATATTCTCACTTTTCATTTTGATGATAATATGAACCCTAGATGTTGCTAGGTGTCATACCAATTTGAAATTTGGAAATCCTTCAAATTGAAGTGGCGAATAGATTCAGGTAATTTTTTTGAATGTGCTAAGCATTTTTTGAATGTTGAAATCAATAAAAAACCATGCATATTGGCACTTTTCATTTGTATGATAATATGAACCCTAGATGTTGCTAGGTGTCATACCAATTTGAAATTTGCAAATCCTTCAAATTGAAGTGGCGAATAGATTCAGGTAATTTTTTTGAATGTGCTAAGCATTTTTTGAATGTTGAAATTAATAAAAAACCATGCATATTGGCACTTTTCATTTGTATGATAATATGAACCCTAGATGTTGCTAGGTGTCATACCAATTTGAAATTTGGATATCCTTCAAATTGAAGTGGCAAATAGATTCAGGTAATTTTTTTGAATGTGCTAAGCATTTTTTGAATGTTGAAATTAATAAAAAACCATGCATATTGGAACTTTTCATTTGTATGATAATATGAACCATAGATGTTGCTAGGTGTCATACCGTTTTGAAATTTGGAAATCCTTCAAATTGAAGTGGCGAATAGATTCAGGTAATTTTTTTGAATGTGCTAAGCATTTTTTGAATGTTGAAATTAATAAAAAACCATGCATATTGGCACTTTTCATTTGTATGATAATATGAACCCTAGATGTTGCTTGGTGTCATACCAATTTGAAATTTGGAAATCCTTCAAATTGAAGTGGCGAATAGATTCAGGTAATTTTTTTGAATGTGCTAAGCATTTTTTGAATGTTGAAATTAATAAAAAACCATGCATATTGGCACTTTTCATTTTCATGATAATATGAACCCCAGATGTTGCTAGGTGTCATACCAATTTGGAATTTGCAAATCCTTCAAATTGAAGTCGCGAATAGATTCAGGTAATTTTTTTGAATGTGCTAAGCATTTTTTGAATGTTGAAATTAATAAAAAACCATGCATATTGGCACTTTTCATTTGTATGATAATATGAACCCTAGATGTTGCTAAATGTCATACCAATTTGGAATTTGCAAATCCTTCAAATTGAATTGGCGAATAGATTCAGGTAATTTTTTTGAATGTGCTAAGCTTTTTTTGAATGTTGAAATTAATAAAAAACCATGCATATTGGCACTTTTCAATTTGATGATAATATGAACCCTAGATGTTGCTAGGTGTCATACCAATTTGGAATCTGCAAATCCTTCAAATTTAATTGGCGAATAGATTCAGGTAATTTTTTTGAATGTGCTAAGCAATTTTTGAATGTTGACATTAATAAAAAACCATACATATTGGCACTTTTCATTTTGATGATAATATGAACCCTAGATGTTGCTAGGTGTCATACCAATTTGGAATTTGCAAATCCTTCAAATTGAATTGGCGAATAGATTCAGGTAATTTTTTTGAATGTGCTAAGCATTTTTTGAATGTTGAAATTAATAAAAAACCATGCATATTGGCACTTTTCATTTTGATGATAATATGAACCCTAGATGTTGCTAGGTGTCATACCAATTTGGAATTTGCAAATCCTTCAAATTGAATTGGCGAATAGATTCAGGTAATTTTTTTGAATGTGCTAAGCATTTTTTGAATGTTGACATTAATAAAAAACCATGCATATTGGCACTTTTCATTTTGATGATAATATGAAGCCTAGATGTTGCTAGGTGTCATACCAATTTGGAATTTGCAAATCCTTCAAATTGAAGTGGCGAATAGATTCAGGTAATTTTTTTGAATGTGCTAAGCATTTTTTGAATGTTGAAATTAATAAAAAAACGATGCATATTGGCACTTCTCATTTTGATGATAATATGAACCCTAGATGTTGCTAGGTGTCATACCAATTTGAAATTTGCAAATCCTTCAAATTGAAGTGACGAATAGATTCAGGTAATTTTTTTAAATGTGCTAAGCATTTTTGAATGTTGAAATTAATAAAAAAACCATGCATATTGGCACTTTTCATTTTGATGATAATATGAACCCTAGATGTTGCTAGGTGTCATACCAATTTGGAATTTGCAAATCCTTCAAATTGAAGTGGCGAATAGATTCAGGTAATTTTTTTGAATGTGCTAAGCATTTTTTGAATGTTGAAATTAATAAAAAAACGATGCATATTGGCACTTTTCATTTTGATGATAATATGAACCCTAGATGTTGCTAGGTGTCATACCAATTTGAAATTTGCAAATCCTTCAAATTGAAGTGACGAATAGATTCAGGTAATTTTTTTAAATGTGCTAAGCATTTTTGAATGTTGAAATTAATAAAAAAACCATGCATATTGGCACTTTTCATTTTGATGATAATATGAACCCTAGATGTTGCTAGGTGTCATACCAATTTGGAATTTGCAAATCCTTCAAATTGAATTGACGAAGAGATTCAGGTAATTTTTTTGAATGTGCTAAGCATTTTTTGAATGTTGAAATTAATAAAAAACCATGCATATTGGCACTTTTCATATTTTTAATAATATGAACCCTAGATGTTGCTAGGTGTCATACCAATTTGAAATTTGCAAATCCTTCAAATTGAAGTGGCGAATAGATTTAGGTAATTTTTTTGAATGTGCTAAGCATTTTTTGAATGTTGAAATTAATAAAAAACCATGCATATTGGCACTTTTCATTTTGATGATAATATGAACCCTAGATGTTGCTAGGTGTCATACCAATTTGAAATTTGCAAATCCTTCAAATTGAAGTGGCGAATAGATTCAGGTAATTTTTTTGAATGTGCTAAGCATTTTTTGAATGTTGAAATTAATAAAAAACCATGCATATTGGCACTTTTCATTTTCATGATAATATGAACCCTAGATGTTGCTAGGTGTCATACCAATTTGGAATTTGCAAATCCTTCAAATTGAAGTGGCGAATAGATTCAGGTAATTTTTTTGAATGTGCTAAGTATTTTTTGAATGTTGAAATTAATAAAAAAACAATGCATATTGGCACTTTTCATTTTGATGATAATATGAACCCTAGATGTTGCTAGGTGTCATACCAATTTGGAATTTGCAAATCCTTCAAATTGAATTGACGAATAGATTCAGGTAATTTTTTTGAATGTGCTAAGCATTTTTTGAATGTTGAAATTAATAAAAAACCATGCATATTGGCACTTTTCATTTTGATGATAATATGAACCCTAGATGTTGCTAGGTGTCATACCAATTTGAAATTTGCAAATCCTTCAAATTGAAGTGGCGAATAGATTCAGGTAATTTTTTTGAATGTGCTAAGCATTTTTTGAATGTTGAAATTAATAAAAAACCATGCATATTGGCACTTTTCATTTTGATGATAATATGAACCCTAGATGTTGCTAGGTGTCATACCAATTTGGAATTTGCAAATCCTTCAAATTGAATTGGCGAATAGATTCAGGTAATTTTTTTGAATGTGCTAAGCATTTTTTGAATGTTGAAATTAATAAAAAACCATGCATATTGGCACTTTTCATTTTGATGATAATATGAACCCTAGATGTTGCTAGGTGTCATACCAATTTGAAATTTGCAAATCCTTCAAATTGAAGTGGCGAATAGATTCAGGTAATTTTTTTGAATGTGCTAAGCATTTTTTGAATGTTGAAATTAATAAAAAACCATGCATATTGGCACTTTTCATTTTTATGATAATATGAACCCTAGATGTTGCTAGGTGTCATACCAATTTGAAATTTGCAAATCCTTCAAATTGAAGTGGCGAATAGATTCAGGTAATTTTTTTGAATGTGCTAAGCATTTTTTGAATGTTGAAATTAATAAAAAAACCATGCATATTGGCACTTTTCATTTTCATCATTTGTATGATAATATTAACCCTAGAATGTGTAGGTGTCATGCCAATTTAAAATTTGCAAATCCTTCAACTTGAAGTGGCGAATAGATTCAGGTAATTTTTTTGAATGTGCTAAGCATTTTTTGAATGTTGAAATTAATAAAAAAACCATGCATATTGGCACTTTTCATTTTCATCATTTGTATGATAATATGAACCCTAGATGGTGCTAGTTGTCATGCCAATTTAAAATTTGCAAATCCTTCAACTTGAAGTGGCGAATAGATTCAGGTAATTTTTTTGAATGTGCTAAGCATTTTTTGAATGTTGAAATTAATAAAAAACCATGCATATTGGCACTTTTCATTTTCATGATAATATGAACCCTAGATGTTGCTAAATGTCATACCAATTTGGAATTTGCAAATCCTTCAAATTGAATTGGCGAATAGATTCAGGTAATTTTTTTGAATGTGCTAAGCATTTTTTGAATGTTGAAATTAATAAAAAACCATGCATATTGGCACTTTTCAATTTTTATGATAATATGAACCCTAGATGTTGCTAGGTGTCATACCAATTTGGAATCTGCAAATCCTTCAAATTGAATTGGCGAATAGATTCAGGTAATTTTTTTGAATGTGCTAAGCAATTTTTGAATGTTGACATTAATAAAAAACCATGCATATTGGCACTTTTCATTTTGATGATAATATGAACCCTAGATGTTGCTAGGTGTCATACCAATTTGGAATTTGCAAATCCTTCAAATTGAATTGGCGAATAGATTCAGGTAATTTTTTTGAATGTGCTAAGCATTTTTTGAATGTTGAAATTAATAAAAAACCATGCATATTGGCACTTTTCATTTTGATGATAATATGAACCCTAGATGTTGCTAGGTGTCATACCAATTTGGAATTTGCAAATCCTTCAAATTGAATTGGCGAATAGATTCAGGTAATTTTTTTGAATGTGCTAAGCATTTTTTGAATGTTGACATTAATAAAAAACCATGCATATTGGCACTTTTCATTTTGATGATAATATGAAGCCTAGATGTTGCTAGGTGTCATACCAATTTGGAATTTGCAAATCCTTCAAATTGAAGTGGCGAATAGATTCAGGTAATTTTTTTGAATGTGCTAAGCATTTTTTGAATGTTGAAATTAATAAAAAAACGATGCATATTGGCACTTCTCATTTTGATGATAATATGAACCCTAGATGTTGCTAGGTGTCATACCAATTTGAAATTTGCAAATCCTTCAAATTGAAGTGACGAATAGATTCAGGTAATTTTTTTAAATGTGCTAAGCATTTTTGAATGTTGAAATTAATAAAAAAACCATGCATATTGGCACTTTTCATTTTGATGATAATATGAACCCTAGATGTTGCTAGGTGTCATACCAATTTGGAATTTGCAAATCCTTCAAATTGAAGTGGCGAATAGATTCAGGTAATTTTTCTGAATGTGCTAAGCATTTTTTGAATGTTGAAATTAATAAAAAAACGATGCATATTGGCACTTTTCATTTTGATGATAATATGAACCCTAGATGTTGCTAGGTGTCATACCAATTTGAAATTTGCAAATCCTTCAAATTGAAGTGACGAATAGATTCAGGTAATTTTTTTAAATGTGCTAAGCATTTTTGAATGTTGAAATTAATAAAAAAACCATGCATATTGGCACTTTTCATTTTGATGATAATATGAACCCTAGATGTTGCTAGGTGTCATACCAATTTGAAATTTGCAAATCCTTCAAATTGAATTGACGAATAGATTCAGGTAATTTTTTTGAATGTGCTAAGCATTTTTTGAATGTTGAAATTAATAAAAAACCATGCATATTGGCACTTTTCATATTTTTAATAATATGAACCCTAGATGTTGCTAGGTGTCATACCAATTTGAAATTTGCAAATCCTTCAAATTGAAGTGGCGAATAGATTTAGGTAATTTTTTTGAATGTGCTAAGCATTTTTTGAATGTTGAAATTAATAAAAAACCATGCATATTGGCACTTTTCATTTTGATGATAATATGAACCCTAGATGTTGCTAGGTGTCATACCAATTTGAAATTTGCAAATCCTTCAAATTGAAGTGGCGAATAGATTCAGGTAATTTTTTTGAATGTGCTAAGCATTTTTTGAATGTTGAAATTAATAAAAAACCATGCATATTGGCACTTCTCATTTTCATGATAATATGAACCCTAGATGTTGCTAGGTGTCATACCAATTTGAAATTTGCAAATCCTTCAAATTGAAGTGGCGAATAGATTCAGGTAATTTTTTTGAATGTGCTAAGCATTTTTTGAATGTTGAAATTAATAAAAAAACAATGCATATTGGCACTTTTCATTTTGATGATAATATGAACCCTAGATGTTGCTAGGTGTCATACCAATTTGAAATTTGCAAATCCTTCAAATTGAATTGACGAATAGATTCAGGTAATTTTTTTGAATGTGCTAAGCATTTTTTGAATGTTGAAATTAATAAAAAACCATGCATATTGGCACTTTTCATTTTGATGATAATATGAACCCTAGATGTTGCTAGGTGTCATACCAATTTGAAATTTGCAAATCCTTCAAATTGAAGTGACGAATAGATTCAGGTAATTTTTTTAAATGTGCTAAGCATTTTTGAATGTTGAAATTAATAAAAAAACCATGCATATTGGCACTTTTCATTTTGATGATAATATGAACCCTAGATGTTGCTAGGTGTCATACCAATTTGGAATTTGCAAATCCTTCAAATTGAATTGACGAATAGATTCAGGTAATTTTTTTGAATGTGCTGAGCATTTTTTGAATGTTGAAATTAATAAAAAACCATGCATATTGGCACTTTTCATTTTGATGATAATATGAACCCTAGATGTTGCTAGGTGTCTTACCAATTTGGAATTTGCAAATCCTTCAAATTGAAGTGACGAATAGATTCAGGTAATTTTTTTGAATGTGCTAAGCATTTTTTGAATGTTGAAATTAATAAAAAACCATGCATATTGGCACTTTTCATTTTGATGATAATATGAACCCTAGATGTTGCTAGGTGTCATACCAATTTGGAATTTGCAAATCCTTCAAATTGAATTGGCGAATAGATTCAGGTAATTTTTTTGAATGTGCTAAGCATTTTTTGAATGTTGAAATTAATAAAAAACCATGCATATTGGCACTTTTCATTTTGATGATAATATGAACCCTAGATGTTGCTAGGTGTCATACCAATTTGAAATTTGCAAATCCTTCAAATTGAAGTGGCGAATAGATTCAGGTAATTTTTTTGAATGTGCTAAGCATTTTTTGAATGTTGAAATTAATAAAAAACCATGCATATTGGCACTTTTCATTTTGATGATAATATGAACCCTAGATGTTGCTAGGTGTCATACCAATTTGAAATTTGCAAATCCTTCAAATTGAAGTGGCGAATAGATTCAGGTAATTTTTTTGAATGTGCTAAGCATTTTTTGAATGTTGAAATTAATAAAAAAACCATGCATATTGGCACTTTTCATTTTCATCATTTGTATGATAATATTAACCCTAGAATGTGTAGGTGTCATGCCAATTTAAAATTTGCAAATCCTTCAACTTGAAGTGGCGAATAGATTCAGGTAATTTTTTTGAATGTGCTAAACATTTTTTGAATGTTGAAATTAATAAAAAAACCATGCATATTGGCACTTTTCATTTTCATCATTTGTATGATAATATGAACCCTAGATGGTGCTACTTGTCATGCCAATTTAAAATTTGCAAATCCTTCAACTTGAAGAGGTGAATAGATTCAGGTAATTTTTTTGAATGTGCTAAGCATTTTTTGAATGTTGAAATTAATAAAAAACCATGCATATTGGCACTTTTCATTTTCATCATTTGTATGATAATATTAACCCTAGAATGTGTAGGTGTTATGCCAATTTAAATTTTGCAAATCCTTCAACTTGAAGTGGCGAATAGATTCAGGTAATTTTTTTGAATGTGCTAAGCATTTTTTGAATGTTGAAATTAATAAAAAAACCATGCATATTGGCACTTTTCATTTTCATGATAATATGAACCCTAGATGTTGCTAGGTGTCATACCAATTTGAAATTTGCAAATCCTTCAAATTGAAGTGGCGAATAGATTCAGGTAATTTTTTTGAATGTGCTAAGCATTTTTTGAATGTTGAAATTAATAAAAAAACAATGCATATTGGCACTTTTCATTTTGATGATAATATGAACCCTAGATGTTGCTAGGTGTCATACCAATTTGAAATTTGCAAATCCTTCAAATTGAATTGACGAATAGATTCAGGTAATTTTTTTGAATGTGCTAAGCATTTTTTGAATGTTGAAATTAATAAAAAACCATGCATATTGGCACTTTTCATTTTGATGATAATATGAACCCTAGATGTTGCTAGGTGTCATACCAATTTGAAATTTGCAAATCCTTCAAATTGAAGTGACGAATAGATTCAGGTAATTTTTTTAAATGTGCTAAGCATTTTTGAATGTTGAAATTAATAAAAAAACCATGCATATTGGCACTTTTCATTTTGATGATAATATGAACCCTAGATGTTGCTAGGTGTCATACCAATTTGGAATTTGCAAATCCTTCAAATTGAATTGACGAATAGATTCAGGTAATTTTTTTGAATGTGCTGAGCATTTTTTGAATGTTGAAATTAATAAAAAACCATGCATATTGGCACTTTTCATTTTGATGATAATATGAACCCTAGATGTTGCTAGGTGTCATACCAATTTGGAATTTGCAAATCCTTCAAATGGAAGTGGCGAATAGATTCAGGTAATTTTTTTGAATGTGCTAAGCATTTTTTGAATGTTGAAATTAATAAAAAACCATGCATATTGGCACTTTTCATTTTGATGATAATATGAACCCTAGATGTTGCTAGGTGTCATACCAATTTGGAATTTGCAAATCCTTCAAATTGAATTGGCGAATAGATTCAGGTAATTTTTTTGAATGTGCTAAGCATTTTTTGAATGTTGAAATTAATAAAAAACCATGCATATTGGCACTTTTCATTTTGATGATAATATGAACCCTAGATGTTGCTAGGTGTCATACCAATTTGAAATTTGCAAATCCTTCAAATTGAAGTGGCGAATAGATTCAGGTAATTTTTTTGAATGTGCTAAGCATTTTTTGAATGTTGAAATTAATAAAAAACCATGCATATTGGCACTTTTCATTTTGATGATAATATGAACCCTAGATGTTGCTAGGTGTCATACCAATTTGAAATTTGCAAATCCTTCAAATTGAAGTGGCGAATAGATTCAGGTAATTTTTTTGAATGTGCTAAGCATTTTTTGAATGTTGAAATTAATAAAAAAACCATGCATATTGGCACTTTTCATTTTCATCATTTGTATGATAATATTAACCCTAGAATGTGTAGGTGTCATGCCAATTTAAAATTTGCAAATCCTTCAACTTGAAGTGGCGAATAGATTCAGGTAATTTTTTTGAATGTGCTAAGCATTTTTTGAATGTTGAAATTAATAAAAAAACCATGCATATTGGCACTTTTCATTTTCATCATTTGTATGATAATATGAACCCTAGATGGTGCTACTTGTCATGCCAATTTAAAATTTGCAAATCCTTCAACTTGAAGAGGCGAATAGATTCAGGTAATTTTTTTGAATGTGCTAAGCATTTTTTGAATGTTGAAATTAATAAAAAACCATGCATATTGGCACTTTTCATTTTCATCATTTGTATGATAATATTAACCCTAGAATGTGTAGGTGTCATGCCAATTTAAAATTTGCAAATCCTTCAACTTGAAGTGGCGAATAGATTCAGGTAATTTTTTTGAATGTGCTAAGCATTTTTTGAATGTTGAAATTAATAAAAAAACCATGCATATTGGCACTTTTCATTTTCATCATTTGTATGATAATATGAACCCTAGATGGTGCTAGTTGTCATGCCAATTTAAAATTTGCAAATCCTTCAACTTGAAGTGGCGAATAGATTCAGGTAATTTTTTTGAATGTGCTAAGCATTTTTTGAATGTTGAAATTAATAAAAAACCATGCATATTGGCTCTTTTCATTTTCATCATTTGTATGATAATATGAACCCTAGATGGTGCTAGGTATCATGCCAATTTAAAATTTGCAAATCCTTCAACTTGAAGTGGCGAATAGATTCAGGTAATTTTTTTGAATGTGCTAAGCATTTTTTGAATGTTGAAATTAATAAAAAACCATGCATATTGGCTCTTTTCATTTTCATCATTTGTATGATAATATGAACCCTAGATGGTGCTAGTTGTCATGCCAATTTAAAATTTGCAAATCCTTCAACTTGAAGTGGCGAATAGATTCAGGTAATTTTTTTGAATGTGCTAAGCATTTTTTGAATGTTGAAATTAATAAAAAAACCATGCATATTGGCACTTTTCATTTTCATCATTTGTATGATAATATGAACCCTAGATGGTGCTAGTTGTCATGCCAATTTAAAATTTGCAAATCCTTCAACTTGAAGTGGCGAATAGATTCAGGTAATTTTTTTGAATGTGTTAAGCATTTTTTGAATGTTGAGATTAATAAAAAACTATGAATATTGGCACTTTTCATTTTCATCATTTGTATGATAATATTAACCCTAGAATGTGTAGGTGTCATGCCAATTTAAAATTTGCAAATCCTTCAACTTGAAGTGGCGAATAGATTCAGGTAATTTTTTTGAATGTGCTAAGCATTTTTTGAATGTTGAACTTAATAAAAAAACCATGCATATTGGCACTTTTCATTTTCATCATTTGTATGATAATGTGAACGCTAGATGGTGCTAGGTTATATATGGAGACAAAATTTGTCAAATCTCTATATTTTATAGCAGGAATGGTTTTAGATAATTGATTTGAATGTACTGAGCAGATTTGGAATGGTGAAAAATTACAAAACCATATTTTAGAAGACTTCACTTTGCAATTTTTACTCCTTCTAGTGTGAAGCATTAATTTAAAAATTCAAAGTAGAAAATATATAAAAATTCACTCTATATAATCTTTGTTTCTGATATAATTGAATACTATATCCATATTATTATTTATGAATAGTCGAAGGATGTTTTTGTATCTCTCTTTTTATAGTGACACTGAATCATTTGAGGTGAAATTGTTACAAATATTGTAGGTACCGTATGGACCATAAAATATGTCGTGATTGCTATTATTGAATGTAATTTATGAGGAAGTATTTTATCAATTCTGTATTGTTTTTATTAGCGTTGATTATTCGTCATGGTTGTAGCTGACTCCTGCTTTACCATCAAACAGAAGAGAACAATTACTTTTATTTGATAAATATAGTAACTATCAGTACTGTGTATGTATTATTGAATTGATATATTTAATACTATACAGCCTGCCCTTTTGACAAAAATGGATTTGATGATCACGTTTGATAATTCATTTTATAATAATTCTAGTATAAAAATATTGGGCTCAAAATACAGTTCGCAATACTAAGAATTATTTTTTGATAGCATTGCATTTACTTTTTTAACCTAAGTTCTTGTATTCCTTTCGAATACCCCCCTTTAAAAATGGGCAGTATGTAGATTCAAGAAGTGCAATCAAATCAACTCCTTGAGCCCTTTTTCTCCGGCGATTTAGCTAAATTTGACTCTAAAATTACTGCAGTAAGCATAATCCCATTAAATAAACACATATTTTTTGTTCATTACTTGATTGAAACAATAAAATAGAATGTGATTAAGACTTTTAATGAATTTGATACGAAATATATATATATATATATATAAACTCAAATTAGAACAAATAATTTCAACATAAAGTAAGATTAAGCCTCAAATGTAAATGTTGTGACGGATGTCGATAATTTAATTAGTGAAGGAAAAATCATATATATGTATGTATATATTGAAAACGTTTAATGGCAATTACAAAATTAATAAATGATTCACAATTTTAATAAAATCATTCAGAAAGAATAAAATCCTTGATCGTTGATAATGGAGATGAAAAGCTATAAAATTATAACGAGCATCCAAGGTTAGTGAAATGACGTCTAAATGAATTTAGGACAGAAACCTTGGGAAAGTTAAAAATTATACAACACGTTCAAAGTCATAATCACGAGATAAATATTAAAGATTTATTCAACGGGCGTAATAGTTGAAGACAATTCTGATACTTTTAATTTCATCACTAATAAAACCAAGACACTTGTTTCCTTCAATGTCCAACTCAACATTGAGTTAGTCAGTCCATTTCATGTTTTATATTGAAAAATCCGATCCTTCAGTCTACGGCATTTGAATGTAAAGAATATTTCCACCTTCCCTCATGTCGTGTTATTCAACTTGCTCTTCAAATACGATTCGATGACCATACGATGGAACTCGGATTCCAACAAAATTGGAGATCGACAATGACCTTGTGAAATTATCTGAGTAGTGGAGGAATCCGGGGAGAATCCTACAGTTAATATAGTTAATATTTATTATAAAATCACAGCTTTAATTTCTAACGTTTAATACTTATTATTGTTTGAGTTGGCACTAAGAGCATTTACCAACTCTTTGTAGGACCATAGATTAGGAGAAGTCCTTCGAGGCAATGACAACTCTGATGGACGGAGGTTTTGTCATAGTAGGAAATTGAAATCTATTTGATATCTTATTTATTTTAGAAATTTTAGATTCTGACATTGTATAATTTGTATATATTGAGTAAGTCTGAAATGAAAGAGTTAAAAAATCTATGGGTTTTGACAATATAACAAACATAAATAATTAGTAGTGGATCAATCCAGAGTACCTTTAAATTAAAATTTTGTGAATCATATATTAATAAAAGATTATAAAATCACTAAATTGCCTACTTTTTTAAATTAAATTGAGGATCCTAGCCTTGTTTATTGCTCTCATGAAGTATTTTAAAATCCTACTTTACGAAGAGACAGTTCCATTTTGAATAAATTACAAATCAAAATATTGAATTGAGGTACTCATAACTATTTTTGACTGAATAATCAATAATTCATTTTCTGAATACAACTTTTATTCAAAAGGTATTCAAAGCAAAGCAGCATTTCAAATGGAATTCGTATTTTAAAATAGTGGGAAAATATATGAATTGAATTTCTAATGTGAGAAAGTTCAAGAATGAATGAATGAATGACAATGCTAAAAACAGTAGGAAGCTGATATTATGAAGTATTATTCCAGGATCAATAATGATCCAAACCCCATCCAGGAGACATTTTAACTTTTCTACTAAGAAAAGTTAAATTTGATTTTAGAGACAATGGATTTGGATGGTTATGAGATTCGAATCGTCTGCACATCAGGTGATTCATGATTTTCGACGTCAAGGGATTGGATCTACTGACTCTTGCTGCTCTTTGTGCCTCTTCTGTGCAATGAACTCTTTGTTAGTGTCACAATCCTTGGATCGAAGCTCTTGATTGGAAGTTCATTCATCAGCCATCACCTTCATCCCATCCCATCCGATTCCCATTCTCCGCAGTCAGGAAGAGCGAAGCAATGAGACGTCCTTGGGTCCAAGCCAGAGCTGCGCCATTTCAAGTCACGTCAGAAGTGAAAATAGTGAAAATAAACATTGTCTATTCAACAGCTGACTTAAGGCACCTTGGAGCAGTCGAACAGGGTCAACAGTTTCTCATCCCTTATTCAAGTTAGTTAGCTCAGCCAGGCCAGCCAAGAAGAGAGACTCTCTAGTGCAGGCAGAGAGTAAACATTCTAGAGAGGATCTCATGACGTCATAGCAAAGCATTCCTTCTTCTCAGCTGAGCGCTTCAAGGGACATTTCCAGGATGGATCCAAGTTGAAGTTTTCTTCAACCTCTTCTCCACTCTATCCTCCAATTTCATAGTCCAATTCAAGAGCCTCCAGTCCAAAGTATTCCTCCCACTCTCAACCCCATCCATTTTCCTTTCTCATCAGTTTCATCCAAGGCAAATGACGTATTCGGAAGTGTCATTCGTGATGGGAGAGTGAATCTGCGAATCCCTCCATATCATAGGAATCCTTCAACCCACTCATGTGACTCATTAAACCCACTTCTTCCTTGGAGAAGAATTTCAAAACTAAACTGCATTTAAGAGAATGAATCTTTTACGAATTCAGTGCTTCAAGCAAGTTTTGCACTCTTAGAAGAGTTTTTGGAAAACAAGGCTCAAGGAAAGTTGGCTCCTCAGAATTCATTCGAGGCGAGTCCCGACTCTCAAAGAATAGGACTCGAGTCCCTTCATTATTTAAGGCTAATGCTAATGCTCTTCCTGTTTTTGCAAAGATCTGGAATGCGAAGAGAAAATTCAAGTTTTTGAACTCCTGAGCCATGAATAGAGAAAGACACGGACTTAGAGCAGGATTCTTATCAAGTTCGAATCTTCTAAATCGGAAGGGAGCAAGTGTTATGAAGGATCAAGTCAATGATCTACAGATATCAGCCTATGATATGGGACTTACACTCATTTCCCTTCAGACTCGTCTTGTCATTTGGAGCACAAAATTTCATGACCTCTGATACTGAAGAATAAAATTCCATTTGGTAGATTTCATCAATTATACGAATGGCTCTCAATTTTTCTATGGCATACCTGACCCATCATTGTAAATGAATGTTTTTATTTAATGTTAGTAAGTGTAATTTTGATGATGGATAGTGAATCTGTTTTACAATAAAGGAAACATCTTATCTATTAAGGCCTCTATTTCTTTCTTATCTATTTTCAAAACTAATCTTGGTCGAATTATATAGTGATTCACGCTCTGTAATACTCGATTCCAGACTCAAAGCATGTGGATTTCAAATCATTTTATAAGACTCCAATGAAGAAAACACTTTTAATTTTATTTTATTAATTTATTGGTGTGATAGCTTGAATTAAAGCATATCTATGTATATTTTACTTAAAAGTAATTAATTATTTTTTTGTTTTCCATAAAATCTACCAATATTCAAGGAAAGGTCATTATTGAACATAATATTTCAAATGTTGTGAATCAGTGGGACCAATCTGCTTGTTATATTTCATATATACAGCCATCATTGCATGACCACTTCTGCATTTCAAACGTGGAAGGATTTGTCGTTTCAGTCAATATTTCATCATCTAAAAAAATAAAAATCCAATTTATGATCTATCCGTTTTATTTTTATTAATGAAGAAGAGTGCATTTTTACATTTTCCAGTCCTAAAAATTGCCAAAAATAGGAAATCACACATTTGTCTTGGAGTTCGATGACCATACATTATTTGAAATTACTCCCTCCTTTATTTTGATATTTTTAAATTTTTTATAGTATGGTCTGATAAAAACAATTATTTCCTTGACAAAAAAGGATATTCCTATATTTTCTATGGGTAAAACATGTAGATAAAAAATAAAAAAGTTCTCAGGAAATTAATTTTCAAGAAGTTTCATAATTTACCTTAAATATGAAATTATAGTTCCAAAAAAATAGTTTCTGTATTACAAATTAAAATATTATAAGACCTAGTTCCTCAGTAAATAATATAGTATCATTTCCTTTAAAATGTAGAGGATTAATCAATATTAGTTATAGACACCAAGCATTACACCCCTCCTCCCTTCATAACAGTGATGCACTTTCTTCCCCATAAAATGATGCAACTGATGTTAAAATGGCTGTTAATTCAATAGTATCATAAGTCCAGACCGGGACTTACAAAGTCTTTCAACAAAAAGATTCCCTTCGTTATAATATTGAGTTTACATTCTGATCAATTCATCAAATCGTTGAAAAGGGTCAATTCTTTTCCTAAAGGAACAAAGTGCTTGGTTTCCTTTTTCAATCCGCGTGAATCCTCAGTAGATCAATCTTTGATGACAAATGTTATGAGATCTGCGTTTATACTTTTCGTAAATGAGTTGAGGGATGTGTAAAATTTAGTAGGAAGCCTCAACTACACTCTGTGGACTTTATGACGCAAAATCTCTAGAAAAACATGAACAGTAATGTGTTTTTGTTTTGTGGTTTATGACGAATGTGATAAGATGTACTACTTTAAGTAACATTGAATTCTATTATAGTGTTAATAAAAATATGGTGTTTTGTTTTGTTTTTTCAGATTCCTAAAGTATATTATACTAAAAATTCTGATCCCAGGAAGATAATCATGTTTAAAATTATTAAGGACCTTCCAAACTCGTTCTTTTTAAGGCTCATTATAATTCTGAATGCATTTTTAAAAACTATAGAATCTTCATTGGCGATCCTCCAGGAGTCTACAAAGACAACGATCTTCCTATCCCTGACAAATAATCCCATCAGCCACTTTTTATCGGCAAATAGTAGGACTTGTGTCTTCTAAAATCAAAAAAGAGAGTAATATGTATGTTAATTGATTTCTATGGAGCAAATACTAACCCCAGTTGTGTGAGTAAAGATCATCATCAGTTGTTGTCTAAGACATAAGTAAAGTTATAATACAAACTCTAGATAATATGAATAATTGCATACTTCAAATTGATTGGGAGCTGGACTTCCCTTATTAAAATCCTACCAAAATAGAAAAATGATTAATTAACAATTGTTAGTCATATATTTTAATCACTTATACCATTCCCATTCAGACCTCACAGATCCACGTTATGTGATTCCAAATAACTTTTGTTATTGACCTATAAAAATGAGAAAAATTTTAAATTTATATTATATTTCATAAATTAGTTTTACTTAAAACATCAGATATCATTCCCTTGGTTTCAATAGAAGCTTGGTAATTTTGATCACCCTGACTGTGTTGCTGGAACGACTCATGGCCCAAGGTAGCCAACCTTGAGCCCAAGTAGCAAAGGCTTTTCTTACTACACCCGCAGTAAGTGTATCGAGCCCTTTGTCATGGGAATCGGCGATTCTCACAAGAACCTTTGGATCCTTTAGGATCTCCATCAATTGTAGAATTAAATAATTTAAGGTATTCTTCTACAATGCCAAGTATTTCCTCCTGGGATCAATTTTTATAGATCTTCGGTGTTTATTACTCACAGTACTAAATACGTAAACCGAGTGAAACAGAAAGTTATTTTGCAGATGTGTGACGTAAATGTAAAGATTTATATTAAAAAAACTATTACGCCATGATATATATGAAGTGTCAATTGAAAAACAAATACATTGTTCATCATTTGGGCGTAATATGACGTCATATAAACACTTTTTTAGCCTTCAACTCTAAGTAGGATTAAAAGTAAAGTTTAAGAAAGATTTCATTGAACCAAAAGTTGTAGATATTACTTTGATAAAATATAATTTTTTTCAATTTTTCAAATCGGTTCATTAGTTTTGGATTTATTGCTACTTTTGCTAAAATTTCAAAATTGGTTCACCTCGAATTTTAGAGTTAAATTTTTTTTATTAATTCAAACATGATAGAACAATAATTGTCGAGTGCAGATATGCTTTTAACTTTAAAATTGATAGGTTGTTTCTTAAGTAATAGCGGTTTTTATATTTTACAACCAGTGGTTGTTAATTTATTAATTAGAATAGTAAGAAAGAAAGAAGAAACCTTAGATATTTGAGTCAAAAGGTATCGAAACAAAAGTTTCGGCACTCTTCTAGTTAATGGGTTCCATGATTTTGAATAAAGCATAGAGCACTTGGGAAAATAAGATAGAAAGAGAAACATCCTTCGAGGGATGAAGGGAAAATATGTCCAGGGCAGTGATGTAAAAAACGGCGATTTTTAAGCGTGCGAGTAGCTCCTCCCCTTGATGACGTCAAAAATGTTATGGTAACTATGAAAGCCAGCTTATTTGTTGTCGTTATAATACTATGACTGTAGCTGTGGCAGCTTTGCTCCAGGCTCAAGACAGCTTTTCTTGGACTTAAAGTAATGAATTAAATTAAATTGATGTTTTAGAAATATATTATTGAAATTAAAGTTGTAGATATTACTTTAAATAAACAGGAAATTTTCCAAATTTCAAAATCGGTACATTAGTTTTTGATATATTGCTAATTTTGTTAAAATTTCATTATTTCTATTAATTTTTAAGAAAAATAAGTACATAAATAGTGCTTTTTGCTCGGAATATATAATTATCTTGAAGTTTCTAGTTTGATAATAATGGTTATTCATTCATTAACAAAATAAAGCTGAAAGTTTATAGATATTTGCATATTTTAAAAACAATGATTGAAGATTTAATAATGATATTTATAATTATTCTACCTTTTCTATAACTCAAGAAAATGGCTGAAAACATATTAAAAATGTCAACAGATGAAACATTTTATAGGATAGAAGTATAAATATTTTATACTTATTTAAATAATTTTTTTTCCATAAAGTCACTTTTTCGAGAGGTATTAACATTAAGAAAGTTTTAACCAAAATTGAAGGAAAGGTTGTGTGATATTATCGTAACTTTTTTAATAGATAATATAATATACATATGATAAGAATTATTATGTCAAAAGAAAAAGGAAAACAGCTTGATGATTTATGAATGATGAAAGAATATTATGTAGGGTTTCAACTAACAGGCATTTTGAGAACTACTCGCACGCTTAAAAATCGCCGTTTTTTACATCACTGGTCCAGGGCTACACATCCATGCTTCTGGCTCCGGCTCGGGAAGGGTTAGAATATAACCATTTTGTCTATTATAAGTAATTGATTAGTTGAACGTAACACAAGTGTATTGTATTATCAATTGAAGGTCTAAAAAGATTTCTTTGGCGTGGAAAATGCACTTGATATTTATACAGTTTGGATTGAGCACTAGCTTGCTTATTCTTTTTAGATCTTTCTCATCAAGTGATATATCACATGATGTCATGCCTTAATAACTTAACACTCAACCAGCCCCTTCACATCATAAATTATACATATCTATAATAATAAATCTACATCGTAATACGATCACATAATAGACAATAACAAAATAAATAACAAACAGCAGAATCAGTACAAAGTTCATAAGAATTAATATATAAATTAGTAAATCCGATGATATTACATTATACAACCCCATAGACTATTATTTTTTTTATCCAAGTATTTAATTTTACCTCTTTAAAAATAAGTATCCTTGTGGCCATTTGTATCCTTATTTAATGTGTAAGCATCATTCAAAGTCCAAGTACTTCTTTTGATTAAGTAGATGATATTTTTGTATTTTTTGTATTTTATATCCTAACAAAATGTAGAAACATTCATTTGATTTTATATAAGAATATTTTCATAATATAAATCAAGAAGACAAATAGAATAAGGTTACATATAACAATAATTAATGATATGTTAATGTAGCAAGTTATTAAAATGATAGTTTTTATGCTAAAAAGAGGTTTTGTGAGTACAAAAGGATGAAAAAATCCGACATTTACATCGTACTTTTTATTAATAGAGCTAGGCTCAATACATTAATTAATTGATTATTATTATCATTGGGGGGCATTTACGTTTTCTTCCTGATTTTGTAAATTTTTTCTGGTTGTTTTTTTCTTGTAAGAATTAAATTTCCTAGGGCTTTTCTAGGAAACTTCAAAAAAAAAAAAAAAAAATCAAAACTATAATTGAATTTATATCAGAAATTACGAATCTTCTTTAAATATAACTTCAAAATTAATTTCCTAACAAATTCTTTATTTTTATTGATATATTTTACCCATAAAAAATATCAATTCCTAGTTAAAATAAGTCTATGTGTCCTGGTTTATTTAGCAATGAATTATTTGTAAAAACCATCTCATAAAAAACTTAAACTGGACATTCATAAAGAGATTGGGGTAATGTTTGTACTTCAAATAAATTCTGGTCATAGAATTTCAAGACAAATTGCATGATTTCCTGGACATTTGCACATTTTTGAGCATTTTTTTTAACTTCATACAGGATTGGAAAATGTAAAAATGTACAATTCTTCATTGATAAAAATAAAGCGGAATAGATCATATTGGAAATACGATGTAATAACGGATCTTTTTATATTTTTGTTCTCACAAAACCTCTTTTTAACTCAAAAACTATAGTAATATATTTATATTACCTATATTTAAATCACTTTGTAGGACACAAAACCAATCGCTTTTTAGTCAACATGAAATAAAAAAATGATATTGTAATGTAAAGTAAAAAATGACAACGTTATATTTAAACTATTAATGTTAAATATTTTTTAAATTAGTATGCAATACAAAGTTAATCATTATTGTCTTATATCTAAAACGTAAGAATATTTCTCATTAAGACTAGTCGACTTTAAAACATATATAAAATTTATTTATTTGTTGATGTAGTGAGTGATGAATTACAATTTACAATCACGATTGCCGTGTGGCAATGTATTCATAATATTCTAAAGCTATAGAAAAAAAAAAGAAGAAGACTTTTTTCGATATCATTATGTTTTTGCTCATTTTCCCATGTTTTGAAAATGGAAAGTACGAATCACTGAAGAAAAAATTTGTTTCAAGTTGATTATAGAGGGTTTCGATACTATTTTCTGAAAAACGGTGTTTTCTCTCTTGAAGCACATTGTGAGGAAATAAAGTTTGACTCAATTAGTTCCTTCCTTTCAATGTTTTATTTGCCAGTATATTAAATGGAATAATAAAGGATGACTCTCATTCTACTACAATAATTCATCAATTTTTGCTTTAATTGTATTACCTTTGAGCCAAGTTTTTCTGTTTCTAGCTTGCCCTAGCATTTCTCTTCCTCCTACGTCTATTTTTTTTTTTTAAAATGGGATCTTTCAATGTTGAATAAAATACGATTCTAATTATATCTTATTAATCAATTTTATCATCAACGGGTATTTTTATTTTATTTTGTATTCATCAATCATCAGCGTATTTTCCTTCACAACTTACCTACTTTTTAAGAAAAGGAGTTAACGTGCAATTTCGATTCTTGAAGACATAATTTTCATCTTTTTTTAACTCTCTGGTGCGTCTTAGCCTGCACTGTGGTAGCTTGTGCTATTCTCGCCTGAGCCACATTCTTCCACTTCAGGGATTAACCGGCTCACACCTCCCCACCTCCTTACTTCATCGTCCATCGAAGACGTATATAGATGCACCTTTTCTCTTTCTAATTTCTGCTACGTCTTAGCCTGCACCGTGGTAGCTTGTGCTATTCTCGCCTGAGCCACATTCTTCCACTTCAGGGATTAACCGGCCTACACCTCAAGACCTCCTTCCTTCTTCCAAGACGCATATAGACGCACCTTTTCTTTTTCTAATTTGATTAACCGGCTCACACCTCCCCACCCCCTTACTTCATCGTCCATCGAAGACGTATTCATATAGACACACTTTTTCTCTTTCTAATTTCTTGTAGTATATTCATCGATATTTTGTGAAGAAAATCATTCTTTAAAGACGAGTCATGTTCATTTATCTCTGTACATCTTACAAATTTCCGTAATGGGAAATAAATCTTATTTCTCCCAAATGCTCAATCTGTCTAAATTAAATTGCATGACATTTGTTTAAAGCTTGTTATCTCGACCCGAAATTTAAATTATATCAATAGCGAAATGATTTATTTTCATTTGAATACTTTAGAAAAAAGAATTAGTCGTTTAAACTCCCTTATTAATTGATAAATTATCATTTATCAATAATCTTGGTTCTGCCCTCTTCCTTCTAATTTCTGGCCTAGTCAATACATACAATAAACAATATAAACAATTTATAACTTCTTCCAATTTTGTCCTCGCTAAGATTTTTCTTTCTTTCTTCTTGTGCTATTTTATATGCTTAATTTTTTCCCTTCTTATTATTATTACTTTTTTAGATGAAAAATACAAACAATATACAAGCAACGCCATATTATTGTACATTAAGAAATTCAAAGAACAAAGGGAACTCCAAAACACCCAATAATTAATTAATGAAGGAGAATAAATATGTAATATTCTATGTAGAAATATATTTCAAAGCCAATAATGAGGTAGGGGGTGGGAAGACGACTTTAGGAGCCGGTTCCTATTTTGAGGTATTAACAAATAAGCCCTGCGAACAGTAGCTTCCATCCTCCCCCATCCAGCTCCGCTAGGACGGCGAAGCTACGGTCCCTCTACTTTTTTTTTTCATTGTTTTGATGACGTCTTCTCCCCGCAGCACTTACACAAATAAAAGAAACACCAAGGAGAGTCAGGCGGTTTTGGCTGGTTAGGAAGCACCCAGAGGAAGGAAAAAAAGAGGAGTTGAAATTTCATAGGACATTTCCAAGATTATATATACATACGTATATATATTTCATTGGAGACAATGGAGACAGTGATCCACAAAAACATTCATATGTACTTTTATTTAGGAAAATTTTATTATTCTGGAAACCTTCAAATGGGCAAAAATGCTATTTCATGGTGTTATTGTCTCGTATATTGTACTTAATATTTTATATTTAGAGATGCTCACGAGACAATTTTTTGTAAGTAGGTTACTTGTCAAGCCTTGAGTCTTTTGGCTCAAGTCAAGTTTTATATCCCTGATAGGACTACAAGTCAAGTTGCGAGTCTTTAACAAAAAGTTCAGATTGAGTAAAATCCAATTTAAATACTAGGAGTAGTAAAAATGAAATATCGAACTGTTGTAAGCACTGTTTTGATTGCCCAGGAGCAATATAAAGTATAAAGCCTTCAATTTCATGGAAAAAAAATAATGAATTTCTTTTCACTACATCTATTATTTTATTTCCGATAAGAATACAAGTAAAATATCAAATCGTTGTGGGTGATACCATTAGGCAACACCATTTTTGTGCCCAGGGTTTAATATATAGTTTATATTTGCTTGCATATGGATACGGTGAAACAAATCTTAAAGAAAAATAAATAATTATCGGAATGACCATTGATGGATGGGAAATTAATTAGTTGATTTTAAATAAGAATGTTTTCATAATATAAATCAAGAAGACAAATATAAGAACAAGGTTACATATAACAACTAAATATATGTTAATGTTGGAAGTTATTCAGATGGCATTTATAAAGTTCTTCATTTTTTAAATAAGTTATAGTTTCGCCAAAAATTTAAAATGAGGGTTTTTCATTAAAAAGAGGTTTGATGAGTACATAAACAGTAAAAGATACAATAACTACATTCTACTTTTTATTAATAGAGCCAAGTTCAATACATTAATTAATTAATTATCATTATCATTGGGAGCATTTACGTTTTCTTCCTAATTTTGAAAATTATTCCTATTTTTTTTCCTGTAAGAATTAAATTTCCAGGGCTCTTCCAGGACTTTTCATGAAAAAAAATTCAAAACTATAATTGAACTTTTATTGTAAATTACGAATCTTCTTTAAATATAACTTCAAAATTAATTTCCTGACAAATTCTTTATTTTTATTAATATATTTTAATCATAAGAAATATTATTTTTAGCAAACCATTCCATAAAAAAATTAGAAACGACAATTAGAAAAGAATATATAATCGTAATATATAATGTTTGCCTTTCAAATAAATTATGGTAATAGAATATCAAGACAAAATGTGTGATTTCCTGGACATTTGTCCATTTTTGACCATTTTTTTGACTTTATACAGGGTTGAAAAAACCCATTGAATCAATAATTAAGACATTTATTTATGTTTACTTGACCAAATTCATCTCTTCCTTTCAATGTTTTATTTGCCTGTATGGAAGGAAATCAATTAGTTGCTGAAAGTGTCCCTCAATTCAAAAATGTCAAATTCCCTTCGAATATTACAAGAGTACAATAATTCTATTACATTAATTCATTATTTTTAATTTGATTGAAATTTGAACAAATCGTTGGACCTTTGATGTTACATTTCCTACGTTTCAGAATAATTGAAAATAATATATGACCATAATTCTATTTTATAAATAAATCAATTTTGTCATCAACGGGTATTTTGTCTTTATTTTATATTCATGAATCATCTCATCAACGTATTTTCCTTTACAACTTCTGACTCAGCTACTTTTTAAGAAAAGGAGTTAACGTGCGTCTTAGCTTGTGCTATTCTCGCCTGAGCCACATTCTTCCACTTCAGGGATTAACCGGCTCACACCTCCCCACCTCCTTACTTCATCGTCCATCGAAGACGTATTCATATAGACACACTTTTTCTCTTTCTAATTTCTTGTATTATATTCAACGATATTCTGTGAAGAGAATTAATTATTTACCAATGACGATTAATTATCATTTATCTCTACAGCATAAAAATTTACTTCATGGAAAATAGATTTTATTCCTCTTAAACGCTCAATCTATGTAAATAAATTTACATGCATCGTTTCTATGTCCTATGTATTCAGAATTGTCAGAATTGTAACTCCGAATGAAAATTATTGAAATTATTGCTGAAGACATTGTTGCCCAATTAAAACAGAGAGCAAAGGCAGAGCTAAATGACATTTATAATTTTAAATATATCTACTCCTGGACCTTCAGAGTGTAACAAGTCGAGCTTTTTTGTTCACTCGCAACCTCGACTGACAAAAGGGGAAAAGAGAAATTTAGAAAAACATATGGTAGCTACCCTTCTCTATTTTTCTTGTTGCCAACTTGTTAATATATACTTGTAGTATATTCAAATTCAAAAAAAGGGCGCGCAATCCTTGATTCAATATATTTTTTTATGCATCAAAATCAGAAATAATATTAATACCCATTTTGAGTTCATATTACGTAGGATCAGCTGCTTTAAATCAAAAGAGTCAAATGATGAAAATAATCAACTGAAGCTGGGAGAATAAAGTATAGTGTTTTTGTTTATCCCAAAAAGCTCGTCGTGTGAACTGTCAATTTGAAGATAAATACTTGGGCGTAAGATGACGTCATACAAACACTCTTTCACCCATCCCTTCAACTCAGAATAATATTGAAAACAAGGTTTTAGAGAGATGCCATTGAACCAAAAGTTGTAGATATTACTTTAATAGAATAAGATTTATTTCAATTTTTAAAATCGGTTCATAAGTTTTGAATTTATGGCAACTTTTGCTAAATTTTCAAAATTTGTCCAACTCTAATATTAGAGTTCCAAAAAGATTATGAAATCAAAAGTCACAGAGCAATAATTGTTGAGTTCAGATCTGCCTTTAATTTAAAAATCAATTCGTTAATAATTGCGATGGTGTTTTTTTCATGCTTTACAACCAGTGGTTGTTAATTTATTAATAAGAACAGTAAGAAAGGAAAAAAATTATTAGATATTTAAGTCAAAAGTAATGGCAACAAAAGTTTCCCTAATATAGACAATCCTAATGAGCAACACTAATAATTAATTATAAGCTTAATTATACATGTAAATCGTTCTTTGATGAAACTTTGTACCTATCAATCAAGTTCATTTCAACTTGTACTCCTACTCCTATTTCTGGGAGATCATAATTTCATGAATCCTCCAATTCTTCGTCTGAAGATAATTCAGTAGGAGCTTTTTTTGTAATGTATATAATGTGACCTTTCATTGCTTTTGATGATGCCCAGATGATGTGAATATATACATATAACAATAATTAATTAATTTGGATTCGTTCTTAGTTCGAACAGGGCTTCTAGAAACCCGTCTCATAATTTATTGACTTATTTATTTACTTTTTTACTTATGAGTCATAAGAATAATTATGTGTGTGGTACACATTTGCTGTATCTGAGACTAAATAATTAATATAATAAGTCTAAAATAGTTAATGGAGATATTTCTGGAGGATGGGAAACTGGAAAGGGGTGTCCTATCAACTGAGCTACTTAAGGAAGAATAAAACAAAACGATACGATACAAGAAAGGCTCATGAATGCAACGTGTGACGAGAAGGTGAAGGTCGATTCCGTTCAGAAAGAGGAGAATGGAGCTCACGTCAATATTGGAGAACTTACTGGAGTAGTCAAGGAATGAGGAGCAAGTGGAGGGAGGAGTCATTTACTCAGCCAAAAGATCAAAAGATTAAAGTGATTTGCCTGTCTGAGATGTTGGTGAAAATAAAGGCAAATATTAAGTCATCGACTCCCACAAGTTATAACGTCGAGTGGAGTGTTGAACTGAGGCTACAGCAAGGGTTCAAAAGGATTGGAGTCACCCATGAAATCGCTTTATTTTGCCAAGAGTGTGGATCATGTCAGACTAGGGACCATGATCCAGTGTTAACAGAACTGAAGCATCCAAGTTCATTCGAATGTGTATATGGTTTAGTTGTAGGAATATTCTGTAGCTACATACATGGAATGGACGCTGTAATTAATTATGTCATTGTGGGGCTAACATAAATAAATGTAAAAATTAGAAAAAGAGATGGACAGGAAAGTTTAAGTCATGAACCCTCGTTACTGGAGGTTGATGTCTCCATGCAAGATCATCATATTCTGTCTCTCCATTACACTCTTCCATTCTTCAAAACGAATTTATCTTGATATCTATTCTTCAAATGTAGGTTTTTCTGGATAAATCATCCGTTCATGTGAGGTAAAATTTTCAATTCATTATAAATAAGTACTTTAACATGAGTTTAAATATAGTTTCAGGAATTATATTAACCTTGGCCCCTATGGATTGACGCATCATCTTTCGAATAGATTCATATCCATTACTGTGAATTCAAGTATCTCCTTCCACCAGTTTATAGTCAAAATATTCCATCCAATTGTGCATCCATCTATGCTGCATTGCTAATGTCATTTTTACTCCTGATTCAACATTTTACAGTTTGTTTTGTTGTGGAATTTACCCATCATTTAAGAAGTCAATCGATGGGGTTCATATAAGAAAGTTGAAGCTACTTCCTTATATCAATTCATTTTACAACAGATTTAAAGCATCTTAATAACTTGAAATTTCACACTTCAATTTTGTAATATTGTGCATATCTTGTATATAGAAACATTTATTCCAAATTGGATTGCAATCTGAGGTGAAAGGTGTCAAAACTTAATTTATAATAGCTAGTTGCATTAAGAATTTAAGGAGATGTATAATAAACATCTGTAAAAGTCTCTTTGTTTCGAACATCAACTTTATATTACGATTTAAAGAAAAATCAATCATTTATGTTGACTTTTCTTTGAGATATATTGGACAATGATCCATTTTGAGGTGTGAAAGTAACTTTTTGGAAGAGTCTTCTTTTGTAATGTATGTATAATGTGACTTTTTCATTGTTTTTGACGTAACTTATGTAATTGGAATTATTATTTTTTGCTTTTAATTAATAGTTCTTAGTTCGAACAGGGCTTCAAGGAACCCGTCTCATAACTTATTGACTTATTTATTTATTTATTTTTGAATTATGAGTCATAACAATAATTATGTGACACATTGTTATTACTTCATAGATTCAAGATACAATCATTAATTAATGTAGATTTAAATTATCATTTAAGGATCAAGATACGAGAGCTATCCTAGAACGACCATCCTAATGAAGATGTCCTTGAGCTGCTGCTGGAGAACCTCTTCAAAGGGATTCCTCTTTTCCTTGGACCAAGGACCAACTTCAAGATCCAAGACGACTCAAAGAGGGGCGAATGGAAAAGGAGCTTCTCAAAGCATTCTCCTTGAATAAGTTTGAGTCTTACGAATTCAAAGGGACTTCTATTTAACCCGAGTCAAGACCCTCTTTGGCCTCCTAAGGAAAGGTCCCAAGGTCGACTTCGTGAAAGTAGCATTTGTTATGGGCCTACATTCACATGCAAGTGCTCAAATTCAGGCGGCACCAAAAGCGTTTGGCATAGCCAGAGGGCTTCATACGAATCTTCGTCCAAAGCTAAAAAAAGAAGGGCTTTGAGTGGAGAAAAACCCTCAATGAATTGTGATTGTTCAAAAGGTTTGGATAACAGGTCCTTGGGAAATAATAATTGAATGGTTTTAACTGTGGCAATAGCAAAGGGGTGTTGTCAGCAAGTGAACCACGGAAGGCAATCCTTTGATGAATAAAACAAAACGATCCAGTTAAAGGCTTATGCAACGTGCGGCGAGAAAGTGAATCTCGTTTGTGGTGTGAAGCAGCTCGACTGCATACGAAGCTGTCTTGGTGGGGTTGAGACAGATGAGGATGGAGCTCGCATTAATATTGCATTCTTATGTTTTGTTCTTAAATCAATGGATTTGCTGAGTATTTATCTTAAAACTTGATTAAGTCTTAAAGTCTTTGGACATCCGAAATCCGTAAGCCATTTTCAAAACTCGTTTTTGTGCATGAGGATCTGCTGTCAAGTATTCTTCAAATGTTGGTCTTCCCGGATAAAGCATCTGTAAATATGAGTTAAAACTTTATATTCATCATAAATAAGTTTGCTAACTTCAATTTAAATATAGTTTCATGGATTATATTAAACTTCAAGAAATATTTGCTTATTCAATATATTATCCATTCTCGATATATGATGATACAGGCCATGAGATATACTTAAATTAGATGGATATTCTCATTATTATGAGTCGTTACTCAGGCACATCAAGGTAAGAGAAAGTGTTATTAAATAAGTATTAGTGTTTTTCATATATCTATTGCATCATTGAATTAGATTTCTAATTATATCAATTACTATGGATCTCAAGCATCTCCAGGCCTCTCTGAACGAGTATCAATGCTTCATGGTTAAAAGATGAAAAACAATTAGCCTTTATATCAACGGGGGTTATAAAATGAAGCTGCTGTTACTTCCTTATATCAATTTGGGTTAAAATGGATTCCAAGTATCTCTGGGTCACTTGAATATAATCAAGTGTCTCTGTTGGAAGAACACTCTCCTCGATATAACTTACAATCCAACCATTCCTTTTCTGTGAGTATTTTATTCATGTTTCTATACCTTTGGGATTATAATTCGCATTTTGTTATTTTAGATATTATTTTGTTGTAAAAAGCCTGAATCATCGTTGAAGAAATTATTGAGATCTACATAAGGAGGCACCTATTCATCGTAATTTCATGTTATTATGACTGTTAAGCATCTCCAGGTCTAAGCTTGTATATGAAGATAATCAAGCACCTCTATTTGAAGATAATTCCCCTCGTTGTAATTTACAATCCAATTTCTGTTTCTGTGTCAGTCAATGTTTTCTTTTATATTATAGATAACTTTTCATTATTTAAGAGTGTATTTCGTCATTGTTAGAAGGCTGAATCATCAATGGAGAAGAAATTTAGCATTACCTTCGGGTCATGGATGGAGGTTCCTCTCTTGTGAAACAATATGTTTATGGAGCTTGAACATTTCTATTTCTATTTGTTCTCGTAGAGTAAATCATTGAGATAACTTTTGCTGTAATGGAGTCGGCTTTAGAGTGTCTTCAAGATAGAGGCTTAAGTGCTACCATCATTATATTTTTCACTTTCGGTCTTAGGGGATTGGCTGCGTCACATTTGCAAAAGAAGTGGAAGGACATCTCCTCAAAAGCTCTACAAAAAGAGCATTTTCTATCTGTATATATTAGATTTATTAGTAAAAAGACTGATTGCTGAATTTTCATTCTATTTTTTACCATCCTCTGATCAAGAGCTCTATAAAATGGAGCAAAAGGAAGAAGCAATGCATTTTTTTTCAGTTTCTTCGTTATTAGTTTTGAAGCTTATAAGAATGTTTGTGAATAAAGTTCTGTGTCCAGCTTATAGATTTACTCATTTGAAGAAATTCATTTAGGGAGTGTGAGATTACTAAGCAATGTGGACTTACATGAAGAGACCATGTTCTCCAATATAAGGATTCACCATTAATGTTCGAAAAGAGTTCCGATGGGCCCATTGCGATTCTCATTTCAAACAAGTATCTTGTAACTTTATAGAAATTGTATTTTAGGGTTTTTGCCCAAAAGTCTTCGCTTAACCTAAGACGTTTTAGCCATGACAAGTTTAATGATTTCCACAGGACCTCCGTGTTTGTCAATTAGATACCCCAGTTTTTGACGGATGCGTGGAGTTGCACTTCTAAAATGTAAGGTTTTTGTGTATTTCATCTGAATACTAGCCTCAACAGATCAATTTAACCTCGTATTGAAGGTGAGAATGGGATGAATCTAAATAAGTGAATAGTTTTAGGAGGTATATTTGTACTCCAAACTCCAATCTTATCAAGTAGATGAGACGACTATGGATTTGGTGACATTCAATGAGACGCCAGATCGATCTTCGAACGTCTTTAGGCTTGCTAAGATCTAATTATTTGCCCGATAAGGAATTTCCCGTCATGAACACCTCTCTTGATGTAATGTTTTGATTCAGGACCTGGAATATGAATGCTAGCCTCATCGTGGAAACGATCATATCTATCAATTGTTTCGGAATTCTGTTTCGAAGTAGTTGCTCAATTATGAATTCATGAGACAAGGAATCAAAAACTCTTTTAAAGACAATCAGCAAGGTGACAGACACATAATTCAAACTCATTGTATTTGATATTGTATTTTGAATACATCTTGGGATATCCTCCGCGAGACCTAAAATCATGCCATCTCATCACTATGATTTTCTATGGCACCCAGTCTAACATGACTCTTTCGTATTTTCTTCTAGCTATGGAAAAGTGTATATTTTATATTGTTTATATTAATTAACAATATGAAGTGTTTTTTTCATCATTTTCTCTATTCATCTTAATGTATCCCAGTACCTATTGTATACTTTATCTTTTTTAAATGCAAATAAAAAACTACAACAACGATAACATACCCTAATGTAGATATATGCAGTCATATAGTTCACTTCGAACCGAAGGCGAGCCGGAAGTCACATTTTAATACGACATAAGTGCAACTTCAGTCCAAGTTACAACTGAGTTTAAGGCATTCATAATATTAGGACATATTTAAATTGGATTCTAAGATCCCTTCATTCTGAATATTCAAAAAAAATAAAAAACCATAATAACCAAATGCTTTTAATTTTAGATTTTTCATCATTTATATGATAATATGAACGCTAGATTAGCAAATCCTTCAAATTAAGTGGCGAATAGATTCAGGTAACTTTTTTGAAAGTGCTAAGCATTTTTTGAATGTTGAAATTAATAAAAAACCATACATATTGGCACTTTTCATTTTGATGATAATATGAACCTAGATGTTGCAAGGTGTCATACCAATTTGAAATTTGCAAATCCTTCAAATTGAAGTGGCGAATAGATTCAGGTAATTTTTTTGAATGTGTTAAGCATTTTTTGAATGTTAAAATAAATAAAAACCATGGATATTGGCACTTTTCATTTGTATGATAATATGAACCCTAGATGTTGCTAGGTGTCATACCAATTTGAAATTTGCAAATCCTTCAAATTGAAGTGGCGAATAGATTCAGGTAATTTTTTTGAATGTGCTAAGCATGTTTTGAATGTTGAAATTAGTAAAAAAACCATGCATATTGGCACTTTTCATTTTGATGATAATATGAACCCTAGATGTTGCTAGGTGTCATACCAATTTGAAATTTGCAAATCCTTCAAATTGAAGTGGCGAATAGATTCAGGTAATTTTTTTGAATGTGCTAAGCATTTTTTGAATGTTAAAATAAATAAAAACCATGGATATTGGCACTTTTCATTTGTATGATAATATGAACCCTAGATGTTGCTAGGTGTCATACCAATTTGAAATTTGCAAATCCTTCAAATTGAAGTGGCGAATAGATTCAGGTAATTTTTTTGAATATGCTAAGCATTTTTTGAATGTTGAAATTAATAAAAAACCATGCATATTGGCACTTTTCATTTGTATGATAATATGAACCCTAGATGTTGCTAGGTGTCATACCAATTTGAAATTTGCAAATCCTTCAAATTGAAGTGGCGAATAGATTCAAGTAATTTTTTTGAATGTGCTAAGCATTTTTTGAATGTTGAAATTAATAAACAACCATGCATATTGGCACTTTTCATTTTGATGATAATATGAACCCTAGATGTTGCTAGGTGTCATACCAATTTGAAATTTGCAAATCCTTCAAATTGAAGTGGCGAATAGATTCAGGTAATTTTTTTGAATGTGCTAAGCATTTTTTGAATGTTAAAATAAATAAAAACCACGGATATTGGCACTTTTCATTTGTATGATAATATGAACCCTAGATGTTGCTAGGTGTCATACCAATTTGGAATTTGCAAATCCTTCAAATTGAAGTGGCGAATAGATTCAGGTAATTTTTTTGAATATGCTAAGCATTTTTTGAATGTTGAAATTAATAAAAAACCATGCATATTAGCACTTTTCATTTGTATGATAATATGAATCCTAGATGTTGCTAGGTGTCATACCAATTTGGAATTTGCAAATCCTTCAAATTGAAGTGGCGAATAGATTCAGGTAATTTTTTTGAATGTTGAAATTAGTAAAAAACCATGCATATTGGCACTTTTCATTTGTATGATAATATGAACCCTAGATGTTGCTAGGTGTCATACCATTTTGAAATTTGCAAATCCTTCAAATTGAAGTGGCGAATAGATTCAAGTAATTTTTTTGAATGTGCTAAGCATTTTTTGAATGTTGAAATTAATAAAAAACCATGCATATTGGCACTTTTCATTTTGATGATAATATGAACCCTAGATGTTGCTAGGTGTCATACCAATTTGAAATTTGCAAATCCTTCAAATTGAAGTGGCGAATAGATTCAGGTAATTTTTTTGAATGTGCTAAGCATTTTTTGAATGTTGAAATTAGTAAAAAACCATGCATATTGGCACTTTTCATTTGTATGATAATATGAACCCTAGATGTTGCTAGGTGTCATACCAATTTGAAATTTGCAAAACCATCAAATTGAAGTGGCGAATAGATTCAGGTAATTTTTTTGAATGTGCTTAGCATTTTTTGAATGTTGAAATTAATAAAAAACCATGCATATTGGCACTTTTCATTTTGATGATAATATGAACCCTAGATGTTGCTAGGTGTCATACCATTTTGAAATTTGCAAATCCTTCAAATTGAAGTGGCGAATAGATTCAAGTAATTTTTTTGAATGTGCTAAGCATTTTTTGAATGTTGAAATTAATAAAAAACCATGCATATTGGCACTTTTCATTTTGATGATAATATGAACCCTAGATGTTGCTAGGTGTCATACCAATTTGAAATTTGCAAATCCTTCAAATTGAAGTGGCGAATAGATTCAGGTAATTTTTTTGAATATGCTAAGCATTTTTTGAATGTTGAAATTAATAAAAAACCATGCATATTGGCACTTTTCATTTGTATGATAATATGAACCCTAGATGTTGCTAGGTGTCATACCAATTTGAAATTTGCAAATCCTTCAAATTGAAGTGGCGAATAGATTCAGGTAATTTTTTTGAATGTGCTAAGCATGTTTTGAATGTTGAAATTAGTAAAAAAACCATGCATATTGGCACTTTTCATTTTGATGATAATATGAACCCTAGATGTTGCTAGGTGTCATACCAATTTGAAATTTGCAAATCCTTCAAATTGAAGTGGCGAATAGATTCAGGTAATTTTTTTGAATGTGCTAAGCATTTTTTGAATGTTAAAATAAATAAAAACCATGCATATTGGCACTTTTCATTTGTATGATAATATGAACCCTAGATGTTGCTAGGTGTCATACCAATTTGAAATTTGCAAATCCTTCAAATTGAAGTGGAAAAAAGATTCAGGTAATTTTTTTGAATGTGCTAAGCATTTTTTGAATGTTGAAATTAATAAAAAACCATGCATATTGGCACTTTTCATTTTGATGATAATATGAACCCTAGATGTTGCTAGGTGTCATACCAATTTGAAATTTGCAAAACCATCAAATTGAAGTGGCGAATAGATTCAGGTAATTTTTTTGAATGTGCTTAGCATTTTTTGAATGTTGAAATTAATAAAAAACCATGCATATTGGCACTTTTCATTTTGATGATAATATGAACCCTAGATGTTGCTAGGTGTCATACCATTTTGAAATTTGCAAATCCTTCAAATTGAAGTGGCGAATAGATTCAAGTAATTTTTTTGAATGTGCTAAGCATTTTTTGAATGTTAAAATAAATAAAAACCACGGATATTGGCACTTTTCATTTGTATGATAATATGAACCCTAGATGTTGCTAGGTGTCATACCAATTTGGAATTTGCAAATCCTTCAAATTGAAGTGGCGAATAGATTCAGGTAATTTTTTTGAATATGCTAAGCATTTTTTGAATGTTGAAATTAATAAAAAACCATGCATATTAGCACTTTTCATTTGTATGATAATATGAATCCTAGATGTTGCTAGGTGTCATACCAATTTGGAATTTGCAAATCCTTCAAATTGAAGTGGCGAATAGATTCAGGTAATTTTTTTGAATGTTGAAATTAGTAAAAAACCATGCATATTGGCACTTTTCATTTGTATGATAATATGAACCCTAGATGTTGCTAGGTGTCATACCATTTTGAAATTTGCAAATCCTTCAAATTGAAGTGGCGAATAGATTCAAGTAATTTTTTTGAATGTGCTAAGCATTTTTTGAATGTTGAAATTAATAAAAAACCATGCATATTGGCACTTTTCATTTTGATGATAATATGAACCCTAGATGTTGCTAGGTGTCATACCAATTTGAAATTTGCAAATCCTTCAAATTGAAGTGGCGAATAGATTCAGGTAATTTTTTTGAATGTGCTAAGCATTTTTTGAATGTTGAAATTAGTAAAAAACCATGCATATTGGCACTTTTCATTTGTATGATAATATGAACCCTAGATGTTGCTAGGTGTCATACCAATTTGAAATTTGCAAAACCATCAAATTGAAGTGGCGAATAGATTCAGGTAATTTTTTTGAATGTGCTTAGCATTTTTTGAATGTTGAAATTAATAAAAAACCATGCATATTGGCACTTTTCATTTTGATGATAATATGAACCCTAGATGTTGCTAGGTGTCATACCATTTTGAAATTTGCAAATCCTTCAAATTGAAGTGGCGAATAGATTCAAGTAATTTTTTTGAATGTGCTAAGCATTTTTTGAATGTTGAAATTAATAAAAAACCATGCATATTGGCACTTTTCATTTTGATGATAATATGAACCCTAGATGTTGCTAGGTGTCATACCAATTTGAAATTTGCAAATCCTTCAAATTGAAGTGGCGAATAGATTCAGGTAATTTTTTTGAATATGCTAAGCATTTTTTGAATGTTGAAATTAATAAAAAACCATGCATATTGGCACTTTTCATTTGTATGATAATATGAACCCTAGATGTTGCTAGGTGTCATACCAATTTGAAATTTGCAAATCCTTCAAATTGAAGTGGCGAATAGATTCAGGTAATTTTTTTGAATGTGCTAAGCATGTTTTGAATGTTGAAATTAGTAAAAAAACCATGCATATTGGCACTTTTCATTTTGATGATAATATGAACCCTAGATGTTGCTAGGTGTCATACCAATTTGAAATTTGCAAATCCTTCAAATTGAAGTGGCGAATAGTTTCAGGTAATTTTTTTGAATGTGCTAAGCATTTTTTGAATGTTAAAATAAATAAAAACCATGGATATTGGCACTTTTCATTTGTATGATAATATGAACCCTAGATGTTGCTAGGTGTCATACCAATTTGAAATTTGCAAATCCTTCAAATTGAAGTGGCGAATAGATTCAGGTAATTTTTTTGAATGTGCTAAGCATGTTTTGAATGTTGAAATTAGTAAAAAACCATGCATATTGGCACTTTTCATTTTGATGATAATATGAACCTAGATGTTGCAAGGTGTCATACCAATTTGAAATTTGCAAATCCTTCAAATTGAAGTGGCGAATAGATTCAGGTAATTTTTTTGAATGTGCTAAGCATGTTTTGAATGTTGAAATTAGTAAAAAAACCATGCATATTGGCACTTTTCATTTTGATGATAATATGAACCCTAGATGTTGCTAGGTGTCATACCAATTTGAAATTTGCAAATCCTTCAAATTGAAGTGGCGAATAGATTCAGGTAATTTTTTTGAATGTGCTAAGCATTTTTTGAATGTTAAAATAAATAAAAACCATGGATATTGGCACTTTTCATTTGTATGATAATATGAACCCTAGATGTTGCTAGGTGTCATACCAATTTGAAATTTGCAAATCCTTCAAATTGAAGTGGCGAATAGATTCAGGTAATTTTTTTGAATGTGCTAAGCATTTTTTGAATGTTGAAATTAGTAAACAACCATGCATATTGGCACTTTTCATTTTGATGATAATATGAACCCTAGATGTTGCTAGGTGTCATACCAATTTGAAATTTGCAAATCCTTCAAATTGAAGTGGCGAATAGATTCAGGTAATTTTTTTGAATGTGCTAAGCATTTTTTGAATGTTAAAATAAATAAAAACCATGGATATTGGCACTTTTCATTTGTATGATAATATGAACCCTAGATGTTGCTAGGTGTCATACCAATTTGGAATTTGCAAATCCTTCAAATTGAAGTGGCGAATAGATTCAGGTAATTTTTTTGAATGTTGAAATTAGTAAAAAACCATGCATATTGGCACTTTTCATTTGTATGATAATATGAACCCTAGATGTTGCTAGGTGTCATACCATTTTGAAATTTGCAAATCCTTCAAATTGAAGTGGCGAATAGATTCAGGTAATTTTTTTGAATGTGCTAAGCATTTTTTGAATGTTGAAATTAATAAAAAACCATGCATATTGGCACTTTTCATTTTGATGATAATATGAACCCTAGATGTTGCTAGGTGTCATACCAATTTGAAATTTGCAAATCCTTCAAATTGAAGTGGCGAATAGATTCAGGTAATTTTTTTGAATGTGCTAAGCATTTTTTGAATGTTGAAATTAGTAAAAAACCATGCATATTGGCACTTTTCATTTGTATGATAATATGAACCCTAGATGTTGCTAGGTGTCATACCAATTTGAAATTTGCAAAACCATCAAATTGAAGTGGCGAATAGATTCAGGTAATTTTTTTGAATGTGCTTAGCATTTTTTGAATGTTGAAATTAATAAAAAACCATGCATATTGGCACTTTTCATTTTGATGATAATATGAACCCTAGATGTTGCTAGGTGTCATACCAATTTGAAATTTGCAAATCCTTCAAATTGAAGTGGCGAATAGATTCAGGTAATTTTTTTGAATATGCTAAGCATTTTTTGAATGTTGAAATTAATAAAAAACCATGCATATTGGCACTTTTCATTTGTATGATAATATGAACCCTAGATGTTGCTAGGTGTCATACCAATTTGAAATTTGCAAATCCTTCAAATTGAAGTGGCGAATAGATTCAGGTAATTTTTTTGAATGTGCTAAGCATGTTTTGAATGTTGAAATTAGTAAAAAAACCATGCATATTGGCACTTTTCATTTTGATGATAATATGAACCCTAGATGTTGCTAGGTGTCATACCAATTTGAAATTTGCAAATCCTTCAAATTGAAGTGGCGAATAGATTCAGGTAATTTTTTTGAATGTGCTAAGCATTTTTTGAATGTTAAAATAAATAAAAACCATGGATATTGGCACTTTTCATTTGTATGATAATATGAACCCTAGATGTTGCTAGGTGTCATACCAATTTGAAATTTGCAAATCCTTCAAATTGAAGTGGAAAAAAGATTCAGGTAATTTTTTTGAATGTGCTAAGCATTTTTTGAATGTTGAAATTAATAAAAAACCATGCATATTGGCACTTTTCATTTTGATGATAATATGAACCCTAGATGTTGCTAGGTGTCATACCAATTTGAAATTTGCAAAACCTTCAAATTGAAGTGGCGAATAGATTCAGGTAATTTTTTTGAATGTGCTTAGCATTTTTTGAATGTTGAAATTAATAAAAAACCATGCATATTGGCACTTTTCATTTTGATGATAATATGAACCCTAGATGTTGCTAGGTGTCATACCATTTTGAAATTTGCAAATCCTTCAAATTGAAGTGGCGAATAGATTCAAGTAATTTTTTTGAATGTGCTAAGCATTTTTTGAATGTTGAAATTAATAAAAAACCATGCATATTGGCACTTTTCATTTTGATGATAATATGAACCCTAGATGTTGCTAGGTGTCTTACCAATTTGAAATTTGCAAATCCTTCAAATTGAAGTGGCGAATAGATTCAGGTAATTTTTTTGAATGTTGAAATTAGTAAAAAACCATGCATATTGGCACTTTTCATTTGTATGATAATATGAACCCTAGATGTTGCTAGGTGTCATACCAATTTGAAATTTGCAAATCCTTCAAATTGAAGTGGCAAATAGATTCAGGTAATTTTTTTGAATGTGCTAAGCATGTTTTGAATGTTGAAATTAGTAAAAAAACCATGCATATTGGCACTTTTCATTTTGATGATAATATGAACCTAGATGTTGCAAGGTGTCATACCAATTTGAAATTTGCAAATCCTTCAAATTGAAGTGGCGAATAGATTCAGGTAATTTTTTTGAATGTGCTAAGCATGTTTTGAATGTTGAAATTAATAAAAAACCATGCATATTGGCACTTTTCATTTGTATGATAATATGAACCCTAGATGTTGCTAGGTGTCATACCAATTTGAAATTTGCAAATCCTTCAAATTGAAGTGGCGAATAGATTCAGGTAATTTTTTTGAATGTGCTAAGCATTTTTTGAATGTTAAAATAAATAAAAACCATGGATATTGGCACTTTTCATTTGTATGATAATATGAACCCTAGATGTTGCTAGGTGTCATACCAATTTGAAATTTGCAAATCCTTCAAATTGAAGTGGCGAATAGATTCAGGTAATTTTTTTGAATGTGCTAAGCATTTTTTGAATGTTGAAATTAGTAAACAACCATGCATATTGGCACTTTTCATTTTGATGATAATATGAACCCTAGATGTTGCTAGGTGTCATACCAATTTGAAATTTGCAAATCCTTCAAATTGAAGTGGCGAATAGATTCAGGTAATTTTTTTGAATGTGCTAAGCATTTTTTGAATGTTAAAATAAATAAAAACCATGGATATTGGCACTTTTCATTTGTATGATAATATGAACCCTAGATGTTGCTAGGTGTCATACCAATTTGGAATTTGCAAATCCTTCAAATTGAAGTGGCGAATAGATTCAGGTAATTTTTTTGAATATGCTAAGCATTTTTTGAATGTTGAAATTAATAAAAAACCATGCATATTGGCACTTTTCATTTGTATGATAATATGAATCCTAGATGTTGCTAGGTGTCATACCAATTTGGAATTTGCAAATCCTTCAAATTGAAGTGGCGAATAGATTCAGGTAATTTTTTTGAATGTGCTAAGCATTTTTTGAATGTTGAAATAAATAAAAACCATGGATATTGGCACTTTTCATTTTGATGATAATATGAACCTAGATGTTGCAAGGTGTCATACCAATTTGAAATTTGCAAATCCTTCAAATTGAAGTGGCGAATAGATTCAGGTAATTTTTTTGAATGTGCTAAGCATTTTTTGAATGTTGAAATTAGTAAACAACCATGCATATTGGCACTTTTCATTTTGATGATAATATGAACCTAGATGTTGCAAGGTGTCATACCAATTTGAAATTTGCAAATCAAATCAGAAGTACTGAAAATAGTGAAAATAAACATTGTCTATTCAACAGCTGACTTGAGGCACCTTGGAGCAGTCGAACAGGGTCAACAGTTTCTCATCCCTTATTCAAGTTAGTTAGCTCAGCCAGGCCAGCCAAGAAGAGAGACTCTCTAGTGCAGGCAGAGAGTAAACATTCTAGAGAGGATCTCATGACGTCATAGCAAAGCATTCCTTCCTCTCAGCTGAGCGCTTCAAGGGACATTTCCAGGATGGATCCAAGTTGAAGTTTTCTTCAACCTCTTCTCCACTCTATCCTCCAATTTCATAGTCCAATTCAAGAGCCTCCAGTCCAAAGTATTCCTCCCACTCTCAACCCCATCCATTTTCCTTTCTCATCAGTTTCATCCAAGGCAAATGACGTATTCGGAAGTGTCATTCGTGATGGGAGAGTGAATCTGCGAATCCCTCCATATCATAGGAATCCTTCAACCCACTCATGTGACTCATTAAACCCACTTCTTCCTTGGAGAAGAATTTCAAAACTAAACTGCATTTAAGAGAATGAATCTTTTACGAATTCAGTGCTTCAAGCAAGTTTTGCACTCTTAGAAGAGTTTTTGGAAAACAAGGCTCAAGGAAAGTTGGCTCCTCAGAATTCATTCGAGGCGAGTCCCGACTCTCAAAGAATAGGACTCGAGTCCCTTCATTATTTAAGGCTAATGCTAATGCTCTTCCTGTTTTTGCAAAGATCTGGAATGCGAAGAGAAAATTCAAGTTTTTGAACTCCTGAGCCATGAATAGAGAAAGACACGGACTTAGAGCAGGATTCTTATCAAGTTCGAATCTTCTAAATCGGAAGGGAGCAAGTGTTATGAAGGATCAAGTCAATGATCTACAGATATCAGCCTATGATATGGGACTTACACTCATTTCCCTTCAGACTCGTCTTGTCATTTGGAGCACAAAATTTCATGACCTCTGATACTGAAGAATAAAATTCCATTTGGTAGATTTCATCAATTATACGAATGGCTCTCAATTTTTCTATGGCATACCTGACCCATCATTGTAAATGAATGTTTTTATTTAATGTTAGTAAGTGTAATTTTGATGATGGATAGTGAATCTGTTTTACAATAAAGGAAACATCTTATCTATTAAGGCCTCTATTTCTTTCTTATCTATTTTCAAAACTAATCTTGGTCGAATTATATAGTGATTCACGCTCTGTAATACTCGATTCCAGACTCAAAGCATGTGGATTTCAAATCATTTTATAAGACTCCAATGAAGAAAACACTTTTAATTTTATTTTATTAATTTATTGGTGTGATAGCTTGAATTAAAGCATATCTATGTATATTTTACTTAAAAGTAATTAATTATTTTTTTGTTTTCCATAAAATCTACCAATATTCAAGGAAAGGTCATTATTGAACATAATATTTCAAATGTTGTGAATCAGTGGGACCAATCTGCTTGTTATATTTCATATATACAGCCATCATTGCATGACCACTTCTGCATTTCAAACGTGGAAGGATTTGTCGTTTCAGTCAATATTTCATCATCTAAAAAAATAAAAATCCAATTTATGATCTATCCGTTTTATTTTTATTAATGAAGAAGAGTGCATTTTTACATTTTCCAGTCCTAAAAATTGCCAAAAATAGGAAATCACACATTTGTCTTGGAGTTCGATGACCATACATTATTTGAAATTACTCCCTCCTTTATTTTGATATTTTTAAATTTTTTATAGTATGGTCTGATAAAAACAATTATTTCCTTGACAAAAAAGGATATTCCTATATTTTCTATGGGTAAAACATGTAGATAAAAAATAAAAAAGTTCTCAGGAAATTAATTTTCAAGAAGTTTCATAATTTACCTTAAATATGAAATTATAGTTCCAAAAAAATAGTTTCTGTATTACAAATTAAAATATTATAAGACCTAGTTCCTCAGTAAATAATATAGTATCATTTCCTTTAAAATGTAGAGGATTAATCAATATTAGTTATAGACACCAAGCATTACACCCCTCCTCCCTTCATAACAGTGATGCACTTTCTTCCCCATAAAATGATGCAACTGATGTTAAAATGGCTGTTAATTCAATAGTATCATAAGTCCAGACCGGGACTTACAAAGTCTTTCAACAAAAAGATTCCCTTCGTTATAATATTGAGTTTACATTCTGATCAATTCATCAAATCGTTGAAAAGGGTCAATTCTTTTCCTAAAGGAACAAAGTGCTTGGTTTCCTTTTTCAATCCGCGTGAATCCTCAGTAGATCAATCTTTGATGACAAATGTTATGAGATCTGCGTTTATACTTTTCGTAAATGAGTTGAGGGATGTGTAAAATTTAGTAGGAAGCCTCAACTACACTCTGTGGACTTTATGACGCAAAATCTCTAGAAAAACATGAACAGTAATGTGTTTTTGTTTTGTGGTTTATGACGAATGTGATAAGATGTACTACTTTAAGTAACATTGAATTCTATTATAGTGTTAATAAAAATATGGTGTTTTGTTTTGTTTTTTCAGATTCCTAAAGTATATTATACTAAAAATTCTGATCCCAGGAAGATAATCATGTTTAAAATTATTAAGGACCTTCCAAACTCGTTCTTTTTAAGGCTCATTATAATTCTGAATGCATTTTTAAAAACTATAGAATCTTCATTGGCGATCCTCCAGGAGTCTACAAAGACAACGATCTTCCTATCCCTGACAAATAATCCCATCAGCCACTTTTTATCGGCAAATAGTAGGACTTGTGTCTTCTAAAATCAAAAAAGAGAGTAATATGTATGTTAATTGATTTCTATGGAGCAAATACTAACCCCAGTTGTGTGAGTAAAGATCATCATCAGTTGTTGTCTAAGACATAAGTAAAGTTATAATACAAACTCTAGATAATATGAATAATTGCATACTTCAAATTGATTGGGAGCTGGACTTCCCTTATTAAAATCCTACCAAAATAGAAAAATGATTAATTAACAATTGTTAGTCATATATTTTAATCACTTATACCATTCCCATTCAGACCTCACAGATCCACGTTATGTGATTCCAAATAACTTTTGTTATTGACCTATAAAAATGAGAAAAATTTTAAATTTATATTATATTTCATAAATTAGTTTTACTTAAAACATCAGATATCATTCCCTTGGTTTCAATAGAAGCTTGGTAATTTTGATCACCCTGACTGTGTTGCTGGAACGACTCATGGCCCAAGGTAGCCAACCTTGAGCCCAAGTAGCAAAGGCTTTTCTTACTACACCCGCAGTAAGTGTATCGAGCCCTTTGTCATGGGAATCGGCGATTCTCACAAGAACCTTTGGATCCTTTAGGATCTCCATCAATTGTAGAATTAAATAATTTAAGGTATTCTTCTACAATGCCAAGTATTTCCTCCTGGGATCAATTTTTATAGATCTTCGGTGTTTATTACTCACAGTACTAAATACGTAAACCGAGTGAAACAGAAAGTTATTTTGCAGATGTGTGACGTAAATGTAAAGATTTATATTAAAAAAACTATTACGCCATGATATATATGAAGTGTCAATTGAAAAACAAATACATTGTTCATCATTTGGGCGTAATATGACGTCATATAAACACTTTTTTAGCCTTCAACTCTAAGTAGGATTAAAAGTAAAGTTTAAGAAAGATTTCATTGAACCAAAAGTTGTAGATATTACTTTGATAAAATATAATTTTTTTCAATTTTTCAAATCGGTTCATTAGTTTTGGATTTATTGCTACTTTTGCTAAAATTTCAAAATTGGTTCACCTCGAATTTTAGAGTTAAATTTTTTTTATTAATTCAAACATGATAGAACAATAATTGTCGAGTGCAGATATGCTTTTAACTTTAAAATTGATAGGTTGTTTCTTAAGTAATAGCGGTTTTTATATTTTACAACCAGTGGTTGTTAATTTATTAATTAGAATAGTAAGAAAGAAAGAAGAAACCTTAGATATTTGAGTCAAAAGGTATCGAAACAAAAGTTTCGGCACTCTTCTAGTTAATGGGTTCCATGATTTTGAATAAAGCATAGAGCACTTGGGAAAATAAGATAGAAAGAGAAACATCCTTCGAGGGATGAAGGGAAAATATGTCCAGGGCAGTGATGTAAAAAACGGCGATTTTTAAGCGTGCGAGTAGCTCCTCCCCTTGATGACGTCAAAAATGTTATGGTAACTATGAAAGCCAGCTTATTTGTTGTCGTTATAATACTATGACTGTAGCTGTGGCAGCTTTGCTCCAGGCTCAAGACAGCTTTTCTTGGACTTAAAGTAATGAATTAAATTAAATTGATGTTTTAGAAATATATTATTGAAATTAAAGTTGTAGATATTACTTTAAATAAACAGGAAATTTTCCAAATTTCAAAATCGGTACATTAGTTTTTGATATATTGCTAATTTTGTTAAAATTTCATTATTTCTATTAATTTTTAAGAAAAATAAGTACATAAATAGTGCTTTTTGCTCGGAATATATAATTATCTTGAAGTTTCTAGTTTGATAATAATGGTTATTCATTCATTAACAAAATAAAGCTGAAAGTTTATAGATATTTGCATATTTTAAAAACAATGATTGAAGATTTAATAATGATATTTATAATTATTCTACCTTTTCTATAACTCAAGAAAATGGCTGAAAACATATTAAAAATGTCAACAGATGAAACATTTTATAGGATAGAAGTATAAATATTTTATACTTATTTAAATAATTTTTTTTCCATAAAGTCACTTTTTCGAGAGGTATTAACATTAAGAAAGTTTTAACCAAAATTGAAGGAAAGGTTGTGTGATATTATCGTAACTTTTTTAATAGATAATATAATATACATATGATAAGAATTATTATGTCAAAAGAAAAAGGAAAACAGCTTGATGATTTATGAATGATGAAAGAATATTATGTAGGGTTTCAACTAACAGGCATTTTGAGAACTACTCGCACGCTTAAAAATCGCCGTTTTTTACATCACTGGTCCAGGGCTACACATCCATGCTTCTGGCTCCGGCTCGGGAAGGGTTAGAATATAACCATTTTGTCTATTATAAGTAATTGATTAGTTGAACGTAACACAAGTGTATTGTATTATCAATTGAAGGTCTAAAAAGATTTCTTTGGCGTGGAAAATGCACTTGATATTTATACAGTTTGGATTGAGCACTAGCTTGCTTATTCTTTTTAGATCTTTCTCATCAAGTGATATATCACATGATGTCATGCCTTAATAACTTAACACTCAACCAGCCCCTTCACATCATAAATTATACATATCTATAATAATAAATCTACATCGTAATACGATCACATAATAGACAATAACAAAATAAATAACAAACAGCAGAATCAGTACAAAGTTCATAAGAATTAATATATAAATTAGTAAATCCGATGATATTACATTATACAACCCCATAGACTATTATTTTTTTTATCCAAGTATTTAATTTTACCTCTTTAAAAATAAGTATCCTTGTGGCCATTTGTATCCTTATTTAATGTGTAAGCATCATTCAAAGTCCAAGTACTTCTTTTGATTAAGTAGATGATATTTTTGTATTTTTTGTATTTTATATCCTAACAAAATGTAGAAACATTCATTTGATTTTATATAAGAATATTTTCATAATATAAATCAAGAAGACAAATAGAATAAGGTTACATATAACAATAATTAATGATATGTTAATGTAGCAAGTTATTAAAATGATAGTTTTTATGCTAAAAAGAGGTTTTGTGAGTACAAAAGGATGAAAAAATCCGACATTTACATCGTACTTTTTATTAATAGAGCTAGGCTCAATACATTAATTAATTGATTATTATTATCATTGGGGGGCATTTACGTTTTCTTCCTGATTTTGTAAATTTTTTCTGGTTGTTTTTTTCTTGTAAGAATTAAATTTCCTAGGGCTTTTCTAGGAAACTTCAAAAAAAAAAAAAAAAAATCAAAACTATAATTGAATTTATATCAGAAATTACGAATCTTCTTTAAATATAACTTCAAAATTAATTTCCTAACAAATTCTTTATTTTTATTGATATATTTTACCCATAAAAAATATCAATTCCTAGTTAAAATAAGTCTATGTGTCCTGGTTTATTTAGCAATGAATTATTTGTAAAAACCATCTCATAAAAAACTTAAACTGGACATTCATAAAGAGATTGGGGTAATGTTTGTACTTCAAATAAATTCTGGTCATAGAATTTCAAGACAAATTGCATGATTTCCTGGACATTTGCACATTTTTGAGCATTTTTTTTAACTTCATACAGGATTGGAAAATGTAAAAATGTACAATTCTTCATTGATAAAAATAAAGCGGAATAGATCATATTGGAAATACGATGTAATAACGGATCTTTTTATATTTTTGTTCTCACAAAACCTCTTTTTAACTCAAAAACTATAGTAATATATTTATATTACCTATATTTAAATCACTTTGTAGGACACAAAACCAATCGCTTTTTAGTCAACATGAAATAAAAAAATGATATTGTAATGTAAAGTAAAAAATGACAACGTTATATTTAAACTATTAATGTTAAATATTTTTTAAATTAGTATGCAATACAAAGTTAATCATTATTGTCTTATATCTAAAACGTAAGAATATTTCTCATTAAGACTAGTCGACTTTAAAACATATATAAAATTTATTTATTTGTTGATGTAGTGAGTGATGAATTACAATTTACAATCACGATTGCCGTGTGGCAATGTATTCATAATATTCTAAAGCTATAGAAAAAAAAAAGAAGAAGACTTTTTTCGATATCATTATGTTTTTGCTCATTTTCCCATGTTTTGAAAATGGAAAGTACGAATCACTGAAGAAAAAATTTGTTTCAAGTTGATTATAGAGGGTTTCGATACTATTTTCTGAAAAACGGTGTTTTCTCTCTTGAAGCACATTGTGAGGAAATAAAGTTTGACTCAATTAGTTCCTTCCTTTCAATGTTTTATTTGCCAGTATATTAAATGGAATAATAAAGGATGACTCTCATTCTACTACAATAATTCATCAATTTTTGCTTTAATTGTATTACCTTTGAGCCAAGTTTTTCTGTTTCTAGCTTGCCCTAGCATTTCTCTTCCTCCTACGTCTATTTTTTTTTTTTAAAATGGGATCTTTCAATGTTGAATAAAATACGATTCTAATTATATCTTATTAATCAATTTTATCATCAACGGGTATTTTTATTTTATTTTGTATTCATCAATCATCAGCGTATTTTCCTTCACAACTTACCTACTTTTTAAGAAAAGGAGTTAACGTGCAATTTCGATTCTTGAAGACATAATTTTCATCTTTTTTTAACTCTCTGGTGCGTCTTAGCCTGCACTGTGGTAGCTTGTGCTATTCTCGCCTGAGCCACATTCTTCCACTTCAGGGATTAACCGGCTCACACCTCCCCACCTCCTTACTTCATCGTCCATCGAAGACGTATATAGATGCACCTTTTCTCTTTCTAATTTCTGCTACGTCTTAGCCTGCACCGTGGTAGCTTGTGCTATTCTCGCCTGAGCCACATTCTTCCACTTCAGGGATTAACCGGCCTACACCTCAAGACCTCCTTCCTTCTTCCAAGACGCATATAGACGCACCTTTTCTTTTTCTAATTTGATTAACCGGCTCACACCTCCCCACCCCCTTACTTCATCGTCCATCGAAGACGTATTCATATAGACACACTTTTTCTCTTTCTAATTTCTTGTAGTATATTCATCGATATTTTGTGAAGAAAATCATTCTTTAAAGACGAGTCATGTTCATTTATCTCTGTACATCTTACAAATTTCCGTAATGGGAAATAAATCTTATTTCTCCCAAATGCTCAATCTGTCTAAATTAAATTGCATGACATTTGTTTAAAGCTTGTTATCTCGACCCGAAATTTAAATTATATCAATAGCGAAATGATTTATTTTCATTTGAATACTTTAGAAAAAAGAATTAGTCGTTTAAACTCCCTTATTAATTGATAAATTATCATTTATCAATAATCTTGGTTCTGCCCTCTTCCTTCTAATTTCTGGCCTAGTCAATACATACAATAAACAATATAAACAATTTATAACTTCTTCCAATTTTGTCCTCGCTAAGATTTTTCTTTCTTTCTTCTTGTGCTATTTTATATGCTTAATTTTTTCCCTTCTTATTATTATTACTTTTTTAGATGAAAAATACAAACAATATACAAGCAACGCCATATTATTGTACATTAAGAAATTCAAAGAACAAAGGGAACTCCAAAACACCCAATAATTAATTAATGAAGGAGAATAAATATGTAATATTCTATGTAGAAATATATTTCAAAGCCAATAATGAGGTAGGGGGTGGGAAGACGACTTTAGGAGCCGGTTCCTATTTTGAGGTATTAACAAATAAGCCCTGCGAACAGTAGCTTCCATCCTCCCCCATCCAGCTCCGCTAGGACGGCGAAGCTACGGTCCCTCTACTTTTTTTTTTCATTGTTTTGATGACGTCTTCTCCCCGCAGCACTTACACAAATAAAAGAAACACCAAGGAGAGTCAGGCGGTTTTGGCTGGTTAGGAAGCACCCAGAGGAAGGAAAAAAAGAGGAGTTGAAATTTCATAGGACATTTCCAAGATTATATTATATAATTTATATATACATACGTATATATATTTCATTGGAGACAATGGAGACAGTGATCCACAAAAACATTCATATGTACTTTTATTTAGGAAAATTTTATTATTCTGGAAACCTTCAAATGGGCAAAAATGCTATTTCATGGTGTTATTGTCTCGTATATTGTACTTAATATTTTATATTTAGAGATGCTCACGAGACAATTTTTTGTAAGTAGGTTACTTGTCAAGCCTTGAGTCTTTTGGCTCAAGTCAAGTTTTATATCCCTGATAGGACTACAAGTCAAGTTGCGAGTCTTTAACAAAAAGTTCAGATTGAGTAAAATCCAATTTAAATACTAGGAGTAGTAAAAATGAAATATCGAACTGTTGTAAGCACTGTTTTGATTGCCCAGGAGCAATATAAAGTATAAAGCCTTCAATTTCATGGAAAAAAAATAATGAATTTCTTTTCACTACATCTATTATTTTATTTCCGATAAGAATACAAGTAAAATATCAAATCGTTGTGGGTGATACCATTAGGCAACACAATTTTTGTGCCAAGGGTTTAATAAATAGTTTATATTTGCTTGCATATGGATACGGTGAAACAAATCTTAAAGAAAAATAAATAATTATCGGAATGACCATTGATGGATGGGAAATTAATTAGTTGATTTTAAATAAGAATGTTTTCATAATATAAATCAAGAAGACAAATATAAGAACAAGGTTACATATAACAACTAAATATATGTTAATGTTGGAAGTTATTCAGATGGCATTTATAAAGTTCTTCATTTTTTAAATAAGTTATAGTTTCGCCAAAAATTTAAAATGAGGGTTTTTCATTAAAAAGAGGTTTGATGAGTACATACACAGTAAAAGATCCAATAACTACATTCTACTTTTTATTAATAGAGCCAAGTTCAATACATTAATTAATTAATTATCATTATCATTGGGAGCATTTACGTTTTTTTCCTAATTTTGAAAATTATTCCTATTTTTTTTCCTGTAAGAATTAAATTTCCAGGGCTCTTCCAGGACTTTTCATGAAAAAAAATTCAAAACTATAATTGAACTTTTATTGTAAATTACGAATCTTCTTTAAATATAACTTCAAAATTAATTTCCTGACAAATTCTTTATTTTTATTAATATATTTTAATCATAAGAAATATTATTTTTAGCAAACCATTCCATAAAAAAATTAGAAACGACAATTAGAAAAGAATATATAATCGTAATATATAATGTTTGCCTTTCAAATAAATTATGGTAATAGAATATCAAGACAAAATGTGTGATTTCCTGGACATTTGTCCATTTTTGACCATTTTTTTGACTTTATACAGGGTTGAAAAAACCCATTGAATCAATAATTAAGACATTTATTTATGTTTACTTGACCAAATTCATCTCTTCCTTTCAATGTTTTATTTGCCTGTATGGAAGGAAATCAATTAGTTGCTGAAAGTGTCCCTCAATTCAAAAATGTCAAATTCCCTTCGAATATTACAAGAGTACAATAATTCTATTACATTAATTCATTATTTTTAATTTGATTGAAATTTGAACAAATCGTTGGACCTTTGATGTTACATTTCCTACGTTTCAGAATAATTGAAAATAATATATGACCATAATTCTATTTTATAAATAAATCAATTTTGTCATCAACGGGTATTTTGTCTTTATTTTATATTCATGAATCATCTCATCAACGTATTTTCCTTTACAACTTCTGACTCAGCTACTTTTTAAGAAAAGGAGTTAACGTGCGTCTTAGCTTGTGCTATTCTCGCCTGAGCCACATTCTTCCACTTCAGGGATTAACCGGCTCACACCTCCCCACCTCCTTACTTCATCGTCCATCGAAGACGTATTCATATAGACACACTTTTTCTCTTTCTAATTTCTTGTATTATATTCAACGATATTCTGTGAAGAGAATTAATTATTTACCAATGACGATTAATTATCATTTATCTCTACAGCATAAAAATTTACTTCATGGAAAATAGATTTTATTCCTCTTAAACGCTCAATCTATGTAAATAAATTTACATGCATCGTTTCTATGTCCTATGTATTCAGAATTGTCAGAATTGTAACTCCGAATGAAAATTATTGAAATTATTGCTGAAGACATTGTTGCCCAATTAAAACAGAGAGCAAAGGCAGAGCTAAATGACATTTATAATTTTAAATATATCTACTCCTGGACCTTCAGAGTGTAACAAGTCGAGCTTTTTTGTTCACTCGCAACCTCGACTGACAAAAGGGGAAAAGAGAAATTTAGAAAAACATATGGTAGCTACCCTTCTCTATTTTTCTTGTTGCCAACTTGTTAATATATACTTGTAGTATATTCAAATTCAAAAAAAGGGCGCGCAATCCTTGATTCAATATATTTTTTTATGCATCAAAATCAGAAATAATATTAATACCCATTTTGAGTTCATATTACGTAGGATCAGCTGCTTTAAATCAAAAGAGTCAAATGATGAAAATAATCAACTGAAGCTGGGAGAATAAAGTATAGTGTTTTTGTTTATCCCAAAAAGCTCGTCGTGTGAACTGTCAATTTGAAGATAAATACTTGGGCGTAAGATGACGTCATACAAACACTCTTTCACCCATCCCTTCAACTCAGAATAATATTGAAAACAAGGTTTTAGAGAGATGCCATTGAACCAAAAGTTGTAGATATTACTTTAATAGAATAAGATTTATTTCAATTTTTAAAATCGGTTCATAAGTTTTGAATTTATGGCAACTTTTGCTAAATTTTCAAAATTTGTCCAACTCTAATATTAGAGTTCCAAAAAGATTATGAAATCAAAAGTCACAGAGCAATAATTGTTGAGTTCAGATCTGCCTTTAATTTAAAAATCAATTCGTTAATAATTGCGATGGTGTTTTTTTCATGCTTTACAACCAGTGGTTGTTAATTTATTAATAAGAACAGTAAGAAAGGAAAAAAATTATTAGATATTTAAGTCAAAAGTAATGGCAACAAAAGTTTCCCTAATATAGACAATCCTAATGAGCAACACTAATAATTAATTATAAGCTTAATTATACATGTAAATCGTTCTTTGATGAAACTTTGTACCTATCAATCAAGTTCATTTCAACTTGTACTCCTACTCCTATTTCTGGGAGATCATAATTTCATGAATCCTCCAATTCTTCGTCTGAAGATAATTCAGTAGGAGCTTTTTTTGTAATGTATATAATGTGACCTTTCATTGCTTTTGATGATGCCCAGATGATGTGAATATATACATATAACAATAATTAATTAATTTGGATTCGTTCTTAGTTCGAACAGGGCTTCTAGAAACCCGTCTCATAATTTATTGACTTATTTATTTACTTTTTTACTTATGAGTCATAAGAATAATTATGTGTGTGGTACACATTTGCTGTATCTGAGACTAAATAATTAATATAATAAGTCTAAAATAGTTAATGGAGATATTTCTGGAGGATGGGAAACTGGAAAGGGGTGTCCTATCAACTGAGCTACTTAAGGAAGAATAAAACAAAACGATACGATACAAGAAAGGCTCATGAATGCAACGTGTGACGAGAAGGTGAAGGTCGATTCCGTTCAGAAAGAGGAGAATGGAGCTCACGTCAATATTGGAGAACTTACTGGAGTAGTCAAGGAATGAGGAGCAAGTGGAGGGAGGAGTCATTTACTCAGCCAAAAGATCAAAAGATTAAAGTGATTTGCCTGTCTGAGATGTTGGTGAAAATAAAGGCAAATATTAAGTCATCGACTCCCACAAGTTATAACGTCGAGTGGAGTGTTGAACTGAGGCTACAGCAAGGGTTCAAAAGGATTGGAGTCACCCATGAAATCGCTTTATTTTGCCAAGAGTGTGGATCATGTCAGACTAGGGACCATGATCCAGTGTTAACAGAACTGAAGCATCCAAGTTCATTCGAATGTGTATATGGTTTAGTTGTAGGAATATTCTGTAGCTACATACATGGAATGGACGCTGTAATTAATTATGTCATTGTGGGGCTAACATAAATAAATGTAAAAATTAGAAAAAGAGATGGACAGGAAAGTTTAAGTCATGAACCCTCGTTACTGGAGGTTGATGTCTCCATGCAAGATCATCATATTCTGTCTCTCCATTACACTCTTCCATTCTTCAAAACGAATTTATCTTGATATCTATTCTTCAAATGTAGGTTTTTCTGGATAAATCATCCGTTCATGTGAGGTAAAATTTTCAATTCATTATAAATAAGTACTTTAACATGAGTTTAAATATAGTTTCAGGAATTATATTAACCTTGGCCCCTATGGATTGACGCATCATCTTTCGAATAGATTCATATCCATTACTGTGAATTCAAGTATCTCCTTCCACCAGTTTATAGTCAAAATATTCCATCCAATTGTGCATCCATCTATGCTGCATTGCTAATGTCATTTTTACTCCTGATTCAACATTTTACAGTTTGTTTTGTTGTGGAATTTACCCATCATTTAAGAAGTCAATCGATGGGGTTCATATAAGAAAGTTGAAGCTACTTCCTTATATCAATTCATTTTACAACAGATTTAAAGCATCTTAATAACTTGAAATTTCACACTTCAATTTTGTAATATTGTGCATATCTTGTATATAGAAACATTTATTCCAAATTGGATTGCAATCTGAGGTGAAAGGTGTCAAAACTTAATTTATAATAGCTAGTTGCATTAAGAATTTAAGGAGATGTATAATAAACATCTGTAAAAGTCTCTTTGTTTCGAACATCAACTTTATATTACGATTTAAAGAAAAATCAATCATTTATGTTGACTTTTCTTTGAGATATATTGGACAATGATCCATTTTGAGGTGTGAAAGTAACTTTTTGGAAGAGTCTTCTTTTGTAATGTATGTATAATGTGACTTTTTCATTGTTTTTGACGTAACTTATGTAATTGGAATTATTATTTTTTGCTTTTAATTAATAGTTCTTAGTTCGAACAGGGCTTCAAGGAACCCGTCTCATAACTTATTGACTTATTTATTTATTTATTTTTGAATTATGAGTCATAACAATAATTATGTGACACATTGTTATTACTTCATAGATTCAAGATACAATCATTAATTAATGTAGATTTAAATTATCATTTAAGGATCAAGATACGAGAGCTATCCTAGAACGACCATCCTAATGAAGATGTCCTTGAGCTGCTGCTGGAGAACCTCTTCAAAGGGATTCCTCTTTTCCTTGGACCAAGGACCAACTTCAAGATCCAAGACGACTCAAAGAGGGGCGAATGGAAAAGGAGCTTCTCAAAGCATTCTCCTTGAATAAGTTTGAGTCTTACGAATTCAAAGGGACTTCTATTTAACCCGAGTCAAGACCCTCTTTGGCCTCCTAAGGAAAGGTCCCAAGGTCGACTTCGTGAAAGTAGCATTTGTTATGGGCCTACATTCACATGCAAGTGCTCAAATTCAGGCGGCACCAAAAGCGTTTGGCATAGCCAGAGGGCTTCATACGAATCTTCGTCCAAAGCTAAAAAAAGAAGGGCTTTGAGTGGAGAAAAACCCTCAATGAATTGTGATTGTTCAAAAGGTTTGGATAACAGGTCCTTGGGAAATAATAATTGAATGGTTTTAACTGTGGCAATAGCAAAGGGGTGTTGTCAGCAAGTGAACCACGGAAGGCAATCCTTTGATGAATAAAACAAAACGATCCAGTTAAAGGCTTATGCAACGTGCGGCGAGAAAGTGAATCTCGTTTGTGGTGTGAAGCAGCTCGACTGCATACGAAGCTGTCTTGGTGGGGTTGAGACAGATGAGGATGGAGCTCGCATTAATATTGCATTCTTATGTTTTGTTCTTAAATCAATGGATTTGCTGAGTATTTATCTTAAAACTTGATTAAGTCTTAAAGTCTTTGGACATCCGAAATCCGTAAGCCATTTTCAAAACTCGTTTTTGTGCATGAGGATCTGCTGTCAAGTATTCTTCAAATGTTGGTCTTCCCGGATAAAGCATCTGTAAATATGAGTTAAAACTTTATATTCATCATAAATAAGTTTGCTAACTTCAATTTAAATATAGTTTCATGGATTATATTAAACTTCAAGAAATATTTGCTTATTCAATATATTATCCATTCTCGATATATGATGATACAGGCCATGAGATATACTTAAATTAGATGGATATTCTCATTATTATGAGTCGTTACTCAGGCACATCAAGGTAAGAGAAAGTGTTATTAAATAAGTATTAGTGTTTTTCATATATCTATTGCATCATTGAATTAGATTTCTAATTATATCAATTACTATGGATCTCAAGCATCTCCAGGCCTCTCTGAACGAGTATCAATGCTTCATGGTTAAAAGATGAAAAACAATTAGCCTTTATATCAACGGGGGTTATAAAATGAAGCTGCTGTTACTTCCTTATATCAATTTGGGTTAAAATGGATTCCAAGTATCTCTGGGTCACTTGAATATAATCAAGTGTCTCTGTTGGAAGAACACTCTCCTCGATATAACTTACAATCCAACCATTCCTTTTCTGTGAGTATTTTATTCATGTTTCTATACCTTTGGGATTATAATTCGCATTTTGTTATTTTAGATATTATTTTGTTGTAAAAAGCCTGAATCATCGTTGAAGAAATTATTGAGATCTACATAAGGAGGCACCTATTCATCGTAATTTCATGTTATTATGACTGTTAAGCATCTCCAGGTCTAAGCTTGTATATGAAGATAATCAAGCACCTCTATTTGAAGATAATTCCCCTCGTTGTAATTTACAATCCAATTTCTGTTTCTGTGTCAGTCAATGTTTTCTTTTATATTATAGATAACTTTTCATTATTTAAGAGTGTATTTCGTCATTGTTAGAAGGCTGAATCATCAATGGAGAAGAAATTTAGCATTACCTTCGGGTCATGGATGGAGGTTCCTCTCTTGTGAAACAATATGTTTATGGAGCTTGAACATTTCTATTTCTATTTGTTCTCGTAGAGTAAATCATTGAGATAACTTTTGCTGTAATGGAGTCGGCTTTAGAGTGTCTTCAAGATAGAGGCTTAAGTGCTACCATCATTATATTTTTCACTTTCGGTCTTAGGGGATTGGCTGCGTCACATTTGCAAAAGAAGTGGAAGGACATCTCCTCAAAAGCTCTACAAAAAGAGCATTTTCTATCTGTATATATTAGATTTATTAGTAAAAAGACTGATTGCTGAATTTTCATTCTATTTTTTACCATCCTCTGATCAAGAGCTCTATAAAATGGAGCAAAAGGAAGAAGCAATGCATTTTTTTTCAGTTTCTTCGTTATTAGTTTTGAAGCTTATAAGAATGTTTGTGAATAAAGTTCTGTGTCCAGCTTATAGATTTACTCATTTGAAGAAATTCATTTAGGGAGTGTGAGATTACTAAGCAATGTGGACTTACATGAAGAGACCATGTTCTCCAATATAAGGATTCACCATTAATGTTCGAAAAGAGTTCCGATGGGCCCATTGCGATTCTCATTTCAAACAAGTATCTTGTAACTTTATAGAAATTGTATTTTAGGGTTTTTGCCCAAAAGTCTTCGCTTAACCTAAGACGTTTTAGCCATGACAAGTTTAATGATTTCCACAGGACCTCCGTGTTTGTCAATTAGATACCCCAGTTTTTGACGGATGCGTGGAGTTGCACTTCTAAAATGTAAGGTTTTTGTGTATTTCATCTGAATACTAGCCTCAACAGATCAATTTAACCTCGTATTGAAGGTGAGAATGGGATGAATCTAAATAAGTGAATAGTTTTAGGAGGTATATTTGTACTCCAAACTCCAATCTTATCAAGTAGATGAGACGACTATGGATTTGGTGACATTCAATGAGACGCCAGATCGATCTTCGAACGTCTTTAGGCTTGCTAAGATCTAATTATTTGCCCGATAAGGAATTTCCCGTCATGAACACCTCTCTTGATGTAATGTTTTGATTCAGGACCTGGAATATGAATGCTAGCCTCATCGTGGAAACGATCATATCTATCAATTGTTTCGGAATTCTGTTTCGAAGTAGTTGCTCAATTATGAATTCATGAGACAAGGAATCAAAAACTCTTTTAAAGACAATCAGCAAGGTGACAGACACATAATTCAAACTCATTGTATTTGATATTGTATTTTGAATACATCTTGGGATATCCTCCGCGAGACCTAAAATCATGCCATCTCATCACTATGATTTTCTATGGCACCCAGTCTAACATGACTCTTTCGTATTTTCTTCTAGCTATGGAAAAGTGTATATTTTATATTGTTTATATTAATTAACAATATGAAGTGTTTTTTTCATCATTTTCTCTATTCATCTTAATGTATCCCAGTACCTATTGTATACTTTATCTTTTTTAAATGCAAATAAAAAACTACAACAACGATAACATACCCTAATGTAGATATATGCAGTCATATAGTTCACTTCGAACCGAAGGCGAGCCGGAAGTCACATTTTAATACGACATAAGTGCAACTTCAGTCCAAGTTACAACTGAGTTTAAGGCATTCATAATATTAGGACATATTTAAATTGGATTCTAAGATCCCTTCATTCTGAATATTCAAAAAAAATAAAAAACCATAATAACCAAATGCTTTTAATTTTAGATTTTTCATCATTTATATGATAATATGAACGCTAGATTAGCAAATCCTTCAAATTAAGTGGCGAATAGATTCAGGTAACTTTTTTGAAAGTGCTAAGCATTTTTTGAATGTTGAAATTAATAAAAAACCATACATATTGGCACTTTTCATTTTGATGATAATATGAACCTAGATGTTGCAAGGTGTCATACCAATTTGAAATTTGCAAATCCTTCAAATTGAAGTGGCGAATAGATTCAGGTAATTTTTTTGAATGTGTTAAGCATTTTTTGAATGTTAAAATAAATAAAAACCATGGATATTGGCACTTTTCATTTGTATGATAATATGAACCCTAGATGTTGCTAGGTGTCATACCAATTTGAAATTTGCAAATCCTTCAAATTGAAGTGGCGAATAGATTCAGGTAATTTTTTTGAATGTGCTAAGCATGTTTTGAATGTTGAAATTAGTAAAAAAACCATGCATATTGGCACTTTTCATTTTGATGATAATATGAACCCTAGATGTTGCTAGGTGTCATACCAATTTGAAATTTGCAAATCCTTCAAATTGAAGTGGCGAATAGATTCAGGTAATTTTTTTGAATGTGCTAAGCATTTTTTGAATGTTAAAATAAATAAAAACCATGGATATTGGCACTTTTCATTTGTATGATAATATGAACCCTAGATGTTGCTAGGTGTCATACCAATTTGAAATTTGCAAATCCTTCAAATTGAAGTGGAAAAAAGATTCAGGTAATTTTTTGGAATGTGCTAAGCATTTTTTGAATGTTGAAATTAATAAAAAACCATGCATATTGGCACTTTTCATTTTGATGATAATATGAACCCTAGATGTTGCTAGGTGTCATACCAATTTGAAATTTGCAAATCCTTCAAATTGAAGTGGCGAATAGATTCAGGTAATTTTTTTGAATGTGCTAAGCATTTTTTGAATGTTGAAATTAGTAAAAAACCATGCATATTGGCACTTTTCATTTGTATGATAATATGAACCCTAGATGTTGCTAGGTGTCATACCAATTTGGAATTTGCAAATCCTTCAAATTGAAGTGGCGAATAGATTCAGGTAATTTTTTTGAATATGCTAAGCATTTTTTGAATGTTGAAATTAATAAAAAACCATGCATATTGGCACTTTTCATTTGTATGATAATATGAATCCTAGATGTTGCTAGGTGTCATACCAATTTGGAATTTGCAAATCCTTCAAATTGAAGTGGCGAATAGATTCAGGTAATTTTTTTGAATGTGCTAAGCATTTTTTGAATGTTGAAATTAATAAAAAACCATGCATATTGGCACTTTTCATTTTGATGATAATATGAACCCTAGATGTTGCTAGGTGTCATACCAATTTGGAATTTGCAAATCCTTCAAATTGAAGTGGCGAATAGATTCAGGTAATTTTTTTGAATGTGCTAAGCATTTTTTGAATATTGAAATTAATAAAAAACCATGCATATTGGCACTTTTCATTTTGATGATAATATGAACCCTAAATGTTGCTAGGTGTCATACCAATTTGGAATTTGCAAATCCTTCAAATTGAAGTGGCGAATAGATTCAGGTAATTTTTTTGAATGTGCTAAGCATTTTTTGAATGTTGAAATTAATAAAAAACCATGCATATTGGCACTTTTCATTTTGATGATAATATGAACCCTAGATGTTGCTAGGTGTCATACCAATTTGGAATTTGCAAATCCTTCAAATTGAAGTGGCGAATAGATTCAAGTAATTTTTTTGAATGTGCTAAGCATTTTTTGAATGTTGAAATTAATAAAAAACCATGCATATTGGCACTTTTCATTTTGATGATAATATGAACCCTAGATGTTGCTAGGTGTCATACCAATTTGAAATTTGCAAATCCTTCAAATTGAAGTGGCGAATAGATTCAGGTAATTTTTTTGAATGTGTTAAGCATTTTTTGAATGTTAAAATAAATAAAAACCATGGATATTGGCACTTTTCATTTGTATGATAATATGAACCCTAGATGTTGCTAGGTGTCATACCAATTTGAAATTTGCAAATCCTTCAAATTGAAGTGGCGAATAGATTCAGGTAATTTTTTTGAATGTGCTATGTATTTTTTGAATGTTGAAATTAATAAAAAACCATGCATATTGGCACTTTTCATTTGTATGATAATATGAACCCTAGATGTTGCTAGGTGTCATACCAATTTGGAATTTGCAAATCCTTCAAATTGAAGTGGCAAATAGATTCAAGTAATTTTTTTGAATGTGCTAAGCATTTTTTGAATGTTAAAATTAATAAAAAACCATGCATATTGGCACTTTTCATTTTGATGATAATATGAACCCTAGATGTTGCTGGGTGTCATACCAATTAAAATTTGCAAATCCTTCAAATTGAAGTGGCGAATAGATTCAGGTAATTTTGTTGAATGTGCTAAGCATTTTTTGAATATTGAAATTAATAAAAAACCATGCATATTGGCACTTTTCATTTGTATGATAATATGAACCCTAGATGTTGCTAGGTGTCATACCAATTTGGAATTTGCAAATCCTTCAAATTGAAGTGGCAAATAGATTCAAGTAATTTTTTTGAATGTGCTAAGCATTTTTTGAATGTTAAAATTAATAAAAAACCATGCATATTGGCACTTTTCATTTTGATGATAATATGAACCCTAGATGTTGCTGGGTGTCATACCAATTAAAATTTGCAAATCCTTCAAATTGAAGTGGCGAATAGATTCAGGTAATTTTGTTGAATGTGCTAAGCATTTTTTGAATATTGAAATTAATAAAAAACCATGCATATTGGCACTTTTCATTTTGATGATAATATGAACCCTAGATGTTACTAGGTGTCATACCAATTTGAAATTTGCAAATCCTTCAAATTGAAGTGGCGAATAGATTCAGGTAATTTTTTTGAATGTGCTAAGTATTTTTTGAATGTTGAAATTAATAAAAAACCATGCATATTGGCACTTTTCATTTTGATGGTAATATGAACCCTAGATGTTGCTAGGTGTCATACCAATTTGAAATTTGCAAATCCTTCAAATTGAAGTGACGAATAGATTCAGGTAATTTTTTTGAATGTGCTAAGCATTTTTTGAATGTTGAAATTAATAAAAAACCATGCATATTGGCACTTTTCATTTTGATGATAATATGAACCCTAGATGTTGCTAGGTGTCATACCAATTTGGAATTTGCAAATCCTTCAAATTGAAGTGGCGAATAGATTCAGGTAATTTTTTTGAATGTGCTAAGCATTTTTTGAATATTGAAATTAATAAAAAACCATGCATATTGGCACTTTTCATTTTGATGATAATATGAACCCTAAATGTTGCTAGGTGTCATACCAATTTGGAATTTGCAAATCCTTCAAATTGAAGTGGCGAATAGATTCAGGTAATTTTTTTGAATGTGCTTAGCATTTTTTGAATGTTGAAATTAATAAAAAACCATGCATATTGGCACTTTTCATTTTGATGATAATATGAACCCTAGATGTTGCTAGGTGTCATACCAATTTGAAATTTGCAAATCTTTCAAATTGAAGTGGCGAATAGATTCAGGTATTTTTTTTGAATGTGCTAAGCATTTTTTGAATGTTGAAATTAATAAAAAACCATGCATATTGGCACTTTTCATTTTGATGATAATATGAACCCTAGATGTTGCTAGGTGTCATACCAATTTGGAATTTGCAAATCCTTCAAATTGAAGTGGCGAATAGATTCAGGTAATTTTTTTGAATGTGCTAAGCATTTTTTGAATATTGAAATTAATAAAAAACCATGCATATTGGCACTTTTCATTTTGATGATAATATGAACCCTAAATGTTGCTAGGTGTCATACTAATTTGGAATTTGCAAATCCTTCAAATTGAAGTGGCGAATAGATTCAGGTAATTTTTTTGAATGTGCTAAGCATTTTTTGAATGTTGAAATTAATAAAAAACCATGCATATTGGCACTTTTCATTTTGATGATAATATGAACCCTAGATGTTGCTAGGTGTCATACCAATTTGAAATTTGCAAATCCTTCAAATTGAAGTGGCGAAAAGATTCAGGTAATTTTTTTGAATGTGCTATGTATTTTTTGAATGTTGAAATTAATAAAAAACCATGCATATTGGCACTTTTCATTTGTATGATAATATGAACCCTAGATGTTGCTAGGTGTCATACCAATTTGGAATTTGCAAATCCTTCAAATTGAAGTGGCAAATAGATTCAAGTAATTTTTTTGAATGTGCTAAGCATTTTTTGAATGTTAAAATTAATAAAAAACCATGCATATTGGCACTTTTCATTTTGATGATAATATGAACCCTAGATGTTGCTGGGTGTCATACCAATTAAAATTTGCAAATCCTTCAAATTGAAGTGGCGAATAGATTCAGGTAGTTTTTTTGAATGTGCTAAGCATTTTTTGAATATTGAAATTAATAAAAAACCATGCATATTGGCACTTTTCATTTTGATGATAATATGAACCCTAGATGTTACTAGGTGTCATACCAATTTGAAATTTGCAAATCCTTCAAATTGAAGTGGCGAATAGATTCAGGTAATTTTTTTGAATGTGCTAAGTATTTTTTGAATGTTGAAATTAATAAAAAACCATGCATATTGGCACTTTTCATTTTGATGGTAATATGAACCCTAGATGTTGCTAGGTGTCATACCAATTTGAAATTTGCAAATCCTTCAAATTGAAGTGACGAATAGATTCAGGTAATTTTTTTGAATGTGCTAAGCATTTTTTGAATGTTGAAATTAGTAAAAAACCATGCATATTGGCACTTTTCATTTGTATGATAATATGAACCCTAGATGTTGCTAGGTGTCATACCAATTTGGAATTTGCAAAACCTTCAAATTGAAGTGGCGAATAGATTCAGGTAATTTTTTTGAAAGTGCTAAGCATTTTTTGAATGTTGAAATTAATAAAAAACCATGCATATTGGCACTTTTCATTTTGATGATAATATGAACCCTAGATGTTGCTAGGTGTCATACCAATTTGAAATTTGCAAATCCTTCAAATTGAAGTGGCGAATAGATTCAAGTAATTTTTTTGAATGTGCTAAGCATTTTTTGAATGTTGAAATTAATAAAAAACCATGCATATTGGCACTTTTCATTTGTATGATAATATGAACCCTAGATGTTGCTAGGTGTCATACCAATTTGGAATTTGCAAATCCTTCAAATTGAAGTGGCGAATAGATTCAAGTAATTTTTTTGAATGTGCTAAGCATTTTTTGAATGTTGAAATTAATAAAAAACCATGCATATTGGCACTTTTCATTTTGATGATAATATGAACCCTAGATGTTGCTGGGTGTCATACCAATTAGGAATTTGCAAATCCTTCAAATTGAAGTGGCGAATAGATTCAGGTAATTTTGTTGAATGTGCTAAGCATTTTTTGAATATTGAAATTAATAAAAAACCATGCATATTGGCACTTTAATTTTGATGATAATATGAACCCTAGATGTTGCTAGGTGTCATACTAATTTGGAATTTGCAAATCCTTCAAATTGAAGTGGCGAATAGATTCAGGTAATTTTTTTGAATGTGCTAAGCATTTTTGAATGTTGAAATTAATAAAAAACCATGCATATTAGCACTTTTCATTTGTATGATAATATGAACCCTAGATGTTGCTAGGTGTCATACCAATTTGGAATTTGCAAATCCTTCAAATTGAAGTGGCGAATAGATTCAAGTAATTTTTTTGAATGTGCTAAGCATTTTTTGAATGTTGAAATTAATAAAAAACCATGCATATTGGCACTTTTCATTTGTATGATAATATGAACCCTAGATGTTGCTAGGTGTCATACCAATTTGGAATTTGCAAATCCTTCAAATTGAAGTGGCGAATAGATTCAAGTAATTTTTTTGAATGTGCTAAGCATTTTTTGAATGTTGAAATTAATAAAAAACCATGCATATTGGCACTTTTCATTTTGATGATAATATGAACCCTAGATGTTGCTGGGTGTCATACCAATTAGGAATTTGCAAATCCTTCAAATTGAAGTGGCGAATAGATTCAGGTAATTTTGTTGAATGTGCTAAGCATTTTTTGAATATTGAAATTAATAAAAAACCATGCATATTGGCACTTTAATTTTGATGATAATATGAACCCTAGATGTTGCTAGGTGTCATACTAATTTGGAATTTGCAAATCCTTCAAATTGAAGTGGCGAATAGATTCAGGTAATTTTTTTGAATGTGCTAAGCATTTTTGAATGTTGAAATTAATAAAAAACCATGCATATTAGCACTTTTCATTTGTATGATAATATGAACCCTAGATGTTGCTAGGTGTCATACCAATTTGGAATTTGCAAATCCTTCAAATTGAAGTGGCGAATAGATTCAAGTAATTTTTTTGAATGTGCTAAGCATTTTTTGAATGTTGAAATTAATAAAAAACCATGCATATTGGCACTTTTCATTTTGATGATAATATGAACCCTAGATGTTGCTGGGTGTCATACCAATTAGGAATTTGCAAATCCTTCAAATTGAAGTGGCGAATAGATTCAGGTAATTTTGTTGAATGTGCTAAGCATTTTTTGAATATTGAAATTAATAAAAAACCATGCATATTGGCACTTTAATTTTGATGATAATATGAACCCTAGATGTTGCTAGGTGTCATACTAATTTGGAATTTGCAAATCCTTCAAATTGAAGTGGCGAATAGATTCAGGTAATTTTTTTGAATGTGCTAAGCATTTTTGAATGTTGAAATTAATAAAAAACCATGCATATTAGCACTTTTCATTTGTATGATAATATGAACCCTAGATGTTGCTAGGTGTCATACCAATTTGGAATCTGCAAATCCTTCAAATTGAAGTGGCGAATAGATTCAGGTAATTTTTTTGAATGTGCTAAGCATTTTTTGAATGTTGAAATTAATAAAAAACCATGCATATTGGCACTTTTCATTTGTATGATAATATGAACCCTAGATGTTGCTAGGTGTCATACCAATTTGGAATTTGCAAATCCTTCAAATTGAAGTGGCGAATAGATTCAAGTAATTTTTTTGAAGGTGCTAAGCATTTTTTGAATGTTGAAATTAATAAAAAACCATGCATATTGGCACTTTTCATTTGTATGATAATATGAACCCTAGATGTTGCTAGGTGTCATATCAATTTGAAATTTGCAAATCCTTCAATTTGAAGTGGCGAATAGATTCAGGTAATTTTTTTGAATGTGCTAAGCATTTTTTGAATGTTGAAATTAATAAAAAACCATGCATATTAGCACTTTTCATTTTGATGATAATATGAACCCTAGATGTTGCTAGGTGTCATACCAATTTGGAATTTGAAAATCCTTCAAATTGAAGTGGCGAATAGATTCAAGTAATTTTTTTGAAGGTGCTAAGCATTTTTTGAATGTTGAAATTAATAAAAAACCATGCATATTGGCACTTTTCAGTTTGATGATAATATGAACCCTAGATGTTGCTAGGTGTCATACCAATTTGGAATTTGCAAATCCTTCAAATTGAAGTGGCGAATAGATTCAGGTAATTTTTTTGAATGTGCTAAGCATTTTTTGAATGTTGAAATTAATAAAAAACCATGCATATTGGCACTTTTCATTTGTATGATAATATGAACCCTAGATGTTGCTAGGTGTCATACCAATTTGGAATTTGCAAATCCTTCAAATTGAAGTGGCGAATAGATTCAGGTAATTTTTTTGAATGTGCTAAGCATTTTTTGAATGTTGAAATTAATAAAAAACCATGCATATTGGCACTTTTCATTTTGATGATAATATGAACCCTAGATGTTGCTAGGTGTCATACCAATTTGAAATTTGCAAATCCTTCAAATTGAAGTGGCGAATAGATTCAGGTAATTTTTTTGAATGTGCTAAGTATTTTTTGAATGTTGAAATTAATAAAAAACCATGCATATTGGCACTTTTCATTTTGATGGTAATATGAACCCTAGATGTTGCTAGGTGTCATACCAATTTGAAATTTGCAAATCCTTCAATTTGAAGTGGCGAATAGATTCAGGTAACTTTTTTGAATGTGCTAAGTATTTTTTGAATGTTGAAATTAATAAAAAACCATGCATATTGGCACTTTTCATTTTGATGGTAATATGAACCCTAGATGTTGCTAGGTGTCATACCAATTTGAAATTTGCAAATCCTTCAAATTGAAGTGGCGAATAGATTCAGGTAATTTTTTTGAAGGTGCTAAGCATTTTTTGAATGTTGAAATTAATAAAAAACCATGCATATTGGCACTTTTCATTTTGATGATAATATGAACCCTAGATGTTGCTAGGTGTCATACCAATATGAAATTTGCAAATCCTTCAAATTGAAGTGGCGAATAGATTCAGGTAATTTTTTTGAATGTGCTAAGCATTTTTTGAATGTTGAAATTAATAAAAAACCATGCATATTGGCACTTTTCATTTTGATGATAATATGAACCCTAGATGTTGCTAGGTGTCATACCAACTTGAAATTTGCAAATCCTTCAAATTGAAGTGGCGAATAGATTCAGGTAATTTTTTTGAAAGTGCTAAGCATTTTTTGAATGTTGAAATTAATAAAAAACCATGCATATTGGCACTTTTCATTTGTATGATAATATGAACCCTAGACGTTGCTAGGTGTCATACCAATTTGAAATTTGCAAATCTTTCAAATTGAAGTGGCGAATAGATTCAAGTAATTTTTTTGAATGTGCTAAGCATTTTTTGAATGTTGAAATTAATAAAAAACCATGCATATTGGCACTTTTCATTTTGATGATAATATGAACCCTAGATATTGCTAGGTGTCATACCAATTTGGAATTTGCAAATCCTTCAAATTGAAGTGGCGAATAGATTCAGGTAATTTTTTTGAAGGTGTTAAGCATTTTTTGAATGTTGAAATTAATAAAAAACCATGCATATTGGCACTTTTCATTTGTATGATAATATGAACCCTAGATGTTGCTAGGTGTCATACCAATTTGGAATTTGCAAATCCTTCAAATTGAAGTGGCGAATAGATTCAAGTAATTTTTTTGAATGTGCTAAGCATTTTTTGAATGTTGAAATTAATAAAAAACCATGCATATTGGCACTTTTCATTTGTATGATAATATGAACCCTAGATGTTGCTAGGTGTCATACCAATTTGGAATTTGCAAATCCTTCAAATTGAAGTGGCGAATAGATTCAAGTAATTTTTTTGAATGTGCTAAGCATTTTTTGAATGTTGAAATTAATAAAAAACCATGCATATTGGCACTTTTCATTTTGATGATAATATGAACCATAGATGTTGCTGGGTGTCATACCAATTAGGAATTTGCAAATCCTTCAAATTGAAGTGGCGAATAGATTCAGGTAATTTTTTTGAATGTGCTAAGCATTTTTTGAATATTGAAATTAATAAAAAACCATGCATATTGGCACTTTTCATTTTGATGATAATATGAACCCTAGATGTTGCTAGGTGTCATACTAATTTGGAATTTGCAAATCCTTCAAATTGAAGTGGCGAATAGATTCAGGTAATTTTTTTGAAGGTGCTAAGCATTTTTTGAATGTTGAAATTAATAAAAAACCATGCATATTGGCACTTTTCATTTGTATGATAATATGAACCCTAGATGTTGCTAGGTGTCATACCAATTTGGAATTTGCAAATCCTTCAAATTGAAGTGGCGAATAGATTCAGGTAATTTTTTTGAATGTGCTTAGCATTTTTTGAATGTTGAAATTAATAAAAAACCATGCATATTGGCACTTTTCATTTGTATGATAATATGAACCCTAGATGTTGCTAGGTGTCATACCAATTTGGAATTTGCAAATCCTTCAAATTGAAGTGGCGAATAGATTCAAGTAATTTTTTTGAATGTGCTAAGCATTTTTTGAATGTTGAAATTAATAAAAAATTATGCATATTGGCACTTTTCATTTGTATGATAATATGAACCCTAGATGTTGCTAGGTGTCATACCAATTTGGAATTTGCAAATCCTTCAAATTGAAGTGGCGAATAGATTCAAGTAATTTTTTTGAATGTGCTAAGTATTTTTTGAATGTTGAAATTAATAAAAAACCATGCATATTGGCACTTTTCATTTTGATGATAATATGAACCCTAGATGTTGCTGGGTGTCATACCAATTAGGAATTTGCAAATCCTTCAAATTGAAGTGGCGAATAGATTCAGGTAATTTTGTTGAATGTGCTAAGCATTTTTTGAATATTGAAATTAATAAAAAACCATGCATATTGGCACTTTTAATTTTGATGATAATATGAACCCTAGATGTTGCTAGGTGTCATACTAATTTGGAATTTGCAAATCCTTCAAATTGAAGTGGCGAATAGATTCAGGTAATTTTTTTGAATGTGCTAAGCATTTTTGAATGTTGAAATTAATAAAAAACCATGCATATTAGCACTTTTCATTTGTATGATAATATGAACCCTAGATGTTGCTAGGTGTCATACCAATTTGGAATTTGCAAATCCTTCAAATTGAAGTGGCGAATAGATTCAAGTAATTTTTTTGAAGGTGCTAAGCATTTTTTGAATGTTGAAATTAATAAAAACCATGCATATTAGCACTTTTCAGTTTGATGATAATATGAACCCTAGATGTTGCTAGGTGTCATACCAATTTGAAATTTGCAAATCCTTCAAATTGAAGTGGCGAATAGATTCAAGTAATTTTTTTGAATGTGCTAAGCATTTTTTGAATGTTGAAATTAATAAAAAACCATGCATATTGGCACTTTTCATTTGTATGATAATATGAACCCTAGATGTTGCTAGGTGTCATATCAATTTGAAATTTGCAAATCCTTCAAATTGAAGTGGCGAATAGATTCAGGTAATTTTTTTGAATGTGCTAAGCATTTTTTGAATGTTGAAATTAATAAAAAACCATGCATATTAGCACTTTTCATTTTGATGATAATATGAACCCTAGATGTTGCTAGGTGTCATACCAATTTGGAATTTGAAAATCCTTCAAGTTGAAGTGGCGAATAGATTCAAGTAATTTTTTTGAAGGTGCTAAGCATTTTTTGAATGTTGAAATTAATAAAAAACCATGCATATTGGCACTTTTCAGTTTGATGATAATATGAACCCTAGATGTTGCTAGGTGTCATACCAATTTGGAATCTGCAAATCCTTCAAATTGAAGTGGCGAATAGATTCAGGTAATTTTTTTGAATGTGCTAAGCATTTTTTGAATGTTGAAATTAATAAAAAACCATGCATATTGGCACTTTTCATTTGTATGATAATATGAACCCTAGATGTTGCTAGGTGTCATACCAATTTGGAATTTGCAAATCCTTCAAATTGAAGTGGCGAATAGATTCAGGTAATTTTTTTGAATGTGCTAAGCATTTTTTGAATGTTGAAATTAATAAAAAACCATGCATATTGGCACTTTTCATTTTGATGATAATATGAACCCTAGATGTTGCTAGGTGTCATACCAATTTGAAATTTGCAAATCCTTCAAATTGAAGTGGCGAATAGATTCAGGTAATTTTTTTGAATGTGCTAAGTATTTTTTGAATGTTGAAATTAATAAAAAACCATGCATATTGGCACTTTTCATTTTGATGGTAATATGAACCCTAGATGTTGCTAGGTGTCATACCAATTTGAAATTTGCAAATCCTTCAAATTGAAGTGGCGAATAGATTCAGGTAATTTTTTTGAATGTGCTAAGTATTTTTTGAATGTTGAAATTAATAAAAAACCATGCATATTGGCACTTTTCATTTTGATGGTAATATGAACCCTAGATGTTGCTAGGTGTCATACCAATTTGAAATTTGCAAATCCTTCAAATTGAAGTGGCGAATAGATTCAGGTAATTTTTTTGAATGTGCTAAGTATTTTTTGAATGTTGAAATTAATAAAAAACCATGCATATTGGCACTTTTCATTTTGATGGTAATATGAACCCTAGATGTTGCTAGGTGTCATACCAATTTGGAATTTGCAAATCCTTCAAATTGAAGTGGCGAATAGATTCAGGTAATTTTTTTGAATGTGCTAAGCATTTTTTGAATGTTGAAATTAATAAAAAACCATGCATATTGGCACTTTTCATTTTGATGATAATATGAACCCTAGATGTTGCTAGGTGTCATACCAATTTGGAATTTGAAAATCCTTCAAATTGAAGTGGCGAATAGATTCAGGTAATTTTTTTGAAGGTGCTAAGCATTTTTTGAATGTTGAAATTAATAAAAAACCATGCATATTGGCACTTTTCATTTTGATGATAATATGAACCCTAGATGTTGCTAGGTGTCATACCAATTTGGAATTAGCAAATCCTTCAAATTGAAGTGGCGAATAGATTCAGGTAATTTTTTTGAATGTGCTAAGCATTTTTTGAATGTTGAAATTAATAAAAAACCATGCATATTGGCACTTTTCATTTTGATGATAATATGAACCCTAGATGTTGCTAGGTGTCATACCAATTTGGAATTTGCAAATCTTTCAAATTGAAGTGGCGAATAGATTCAGGTAATTTTTTTGAATGTGCTAAGCATTTTTTGAATGTTGAAATTAATAAAAAACCATGCATATTGGCACTTTTCATTTTGATGATAATATGAACCCTAGATGTTGCTAGGTGTCATACCAATTTGGAATTTGGAAGTCCTTCAAATTGAAGTGGCGAATAGATTCAGGTAATTTTTTTGAAGGTGCTAAGCATTTTTTGAATGTTGAAATTAATAAAAAACCATGCATATTGGCACTTTTCATTTTGATGATAATATGAACCCTAGATGTTGCTAGGTTTCATACCAATATGAAATTTGCAAATCCTTCAAATTGAAGTGGCGAATAGATTCAGGTAATTTTTTTGAATGTGCTAAGCATTTTTTGAATGTTGAAATTAATAAAAAACCATGCATATTGGCACTTTTCATTTTGATGATAATATGAACCCTAGATGTTGCTAGGTGTCATACCAACTTGAAATTTGCAAATCCTTCAAATTGAAGTGGCGAATAGATTCAAGTAATTTTTTTGAATGTGCTAAGCATTTTTTGAATGTTGAAATTAATAAAAAACCATGCATATTGGCACTTTTCATTTGTATGATAATATGAACCCTAGATGTTGCTAGGTGTCATACCAATTTGAAATTTGCAAATCTTTCAAATTGAAGTGGCGAATAGATTCAAGTAATTTTTTTGAATGTGCTAAGCATTTTTTGAATGTTGAAATTAATAAAAAACCATGCATATTGGCACTTTTCATTTTGATGATAATATGAACCCTAGATGTTGCTGGGTGTCATACCAATTAGGAATTTGCAAATCCTTCAAATTGAAGTGGCGAATAGATTCAGGTAATTTTGTTGAATGTGCTAAGCATTTTTTGAATATTGAAATTAATAAAAAACCATGCATATTGGCACTTTTAATTTTGATGATAATATGAACCCTAGATGTTGCTAGGTGTCATACTAATTTGGAATTTGCAAATCCTTCAAATTGAAGTGGCGAATAGATTCAGGTAATTTTTTTGAATGTGCTAAGCATTTTTGAATGTTGAAATTAATAAAAAACCATGCATATTGGCACTTTTCATTTGTATGATAATATGAACCCTAGATGTTGCTAGGTGTCATACCAATTTGGAATTTGCAAATCCTTCAAATTGAAGTGGCGAATAGATTCAGGTAATTTTTTTGAATGTGCTAAGCATTTTTTGAATGTTGAAATTAATAAAAAACCATGCATATTGGCACTTTTCATTTGTATGATAATATGAACCCTAGATGTTGCTAGGTGTCATACCAATTTGGAATTTGCAAATCCTTCAAATTGAAGTGGCGAATAGATTCAGGTAATTTTGTTGAATGTGCTAAGCATTTTTTGAATATTGAAATTAATAAAAAACCATGCATATTGGCACTTTTAATTTTGATGATAATATGAACCCTAGATGTTGCTAGGTGTCATACTAATTTGGAATTTGCAAATCCTTCAAATTGAAGTGGCGAATAGATTCAGGTAATTTTTTTGAATGTGCTAAACATTTTTGAATGTTGAAATTAATAAAAAACCATGCATATTGGCACTTTTCATTTGTATGATAATATGAACCCTAGATGTTGCTAGGTGTCATACCAATTTGGAATTTGCAAATCCTTCAAATTGAAGTGGCGAATAGGTTCAAGTAATTTTTTTGAAGGTGCTAAGCATTTTTTGGATGTTGAAATTAATAAAAAACCATGCATATTGGCACTTTTCATTTTGATGATAATATGAACCCTAGATGTTGCTGGGTGTCATACCAATTAGGAATTTGCAAATCCTTCAAATTGAAGTGGCGAATAGATTCAGGTAATTTTGTTGAATGTGCTAAGCATTTTTTGAATGTTGAAATTAATAAAAAACCATGCATATTGGCACTTTTCATTTTGATGATAATATGAACCCTAGATGTTGCTAGGTGTCATACCAATTTGGAATTTGCAAATCCTTCAAATTGAAGTGGCGAATAGATTCAGGTAATTTTTTTTGAATGGGATAAGCATTTTTTGAATGTTGAAATTAATAAAAAACCATGCATATTGGCACTTTTCAATTGTATGATAATATGAACCCTAGATGTTGCTAGGTGTCATACCAATTTGAAATTTGCAAATCCTTCAAATTGAAGTGGCGAATAGATTCAGGTAATTTTTTTGAATGTGCTAAGCATTTTTTGAATGTTGAAATTAATAAAAAATCATGCATATTTGTACTTTTCATTTTGATGGTAATATGAACCCTAGATGTTGCTAGGTGTCATACCAATTTGAAATTTGCAAATCCTTCAAATTGAAGTGGCGAATAGATTCAGGTAATTTTTTTGAATGTGCTAAGCATTTTTTGAATGTTGAAATTAATAAAAAACCATGCATATTGGCACTTTTCATTTGTATGATAATATGAACCCTAGATGTTGCTAGGTGTCATACCAATTTGGAATTTGCAAATCCTTCAAATTGAAGTGGCGAATAGATTCAGGTAATTTTGTTGAATGTGCTAAGCATTTTTTGAATGTTGAAATTAATAAAAAACCATGCATATTGGCACTTTTCATTTGTATGATAATATGAACCCTAGATGTTGCTAGGTGTCATACCAATTTGAAATTTGCAAATCTTTCAAATTGAAGTGGCGAATAGATTCAAGTAATTTTTTTGAATGTGCTAAGCATTTTTTGAATGTTGAAATTAATAAAAAACCATGCATATTGGCACTTTTCATTTTGATGATAATATGAACCCTAGATGTTGCTGGGTGTCATACCAATTAGGAATTTGCAAATCCTTCAAATTGAAGTGGCGAATAGATTCAGGTAATTTTGTTGAATGTGCTAAGCATTTTTTGAATATTGAAATTAATAAAAAACCATGCATATTGGCACTTTTAATTTTGATGATAATATGAACCCTAGATGTTGCTAGGTGTCATACTAATTTGGAATTTGCAAATCCTTCAAATTGAAGTGGCGAATAGATTCAGGTAATTTTTTTGAATGTGCTAAGCATTTTTGAATGTTGAAATTAATAAAAAACCATGCATATTGGCACTTTTCATTTGTATGATAATATGAACCCTAGATGTTGCTAGGTGTCATACCAATTTGGAATTTGCAAATCCTTCAAATTGAAGTGGCGAATAGATTCAGGTAATTTTTTTGAATGTGCTAAGCATTTTTTGAATGTTGAAATTAATAAAAAACCATGCATATTGGCACTTTTCATTTGTATGATAATATGAACCCTAGATGTTGCTAGGTGTCATACCAATTTGGAATTTGCAAATCCTTCAAATTGAAGTGGCGAATAGATTCAGGTAATTTTGTTGAATGTGCTAAGCATTTTTTGAATATTGAAATTAATAAAAAACCATGCATATTGGCACTTTTAATTTTGATGATAATATGAACCCTAGATGTTGCTAGGTGTCATACTAATTTGGAATTTGCAAATCCTTCAAATTGAAGTGGCGAATAGATTCAGGTAATTTTTTTGAATGTGCTAAACATTTTTGAATGTTGAAATTAATAAAAAACCATGCATATTGGCACTTTTAATTTTGATGATAATATGAACCCTAGATGTTGCTAGGTGTCATACTAATTTGGAATTTGCAAATCCTTCAAATTGAAGTGGCGAATAGATTCAGGTAATTTTTTTGAATGTGCTAAGCATTTTTGAATGTTGAAATTAATAAAAAACCATGCATATTGGCACTTTTCATTTGTATGATAATATGAACCCTAGATGTTGCTAGGTGTCATACCAATTTGGAATTTGCAAATCCTTCAAATTGAAGTGGCGAATAGATTCAGGTAATTTTTTTGAATGTGCTAAGCATTTTTTGAATGTTGAAATTAATAAAAAACCATGCATATTGGCACTTTTCATTTGTATGATAATATGAACCCTAGATGTTGCTAGGTGTCATACCAATTTGGAATTTGCAAATCCTTCAAATTGAAGTGGCGAATAGATTCAGGTAATTTTGTTGAATGTGCTAAGCATTTTTTGAATATTGAAATTAATAAAAAACCATGCATATTGGCACTTTTAATTTTGATGATAATATGAACCCTAGATGTTGCTAGGTGTCATACTAATTTGGAATTTGCAAATCCTTCAAATTGAAGTGGCGAATAGATTCAGGTAATTTTTTTGAATGTGCTAAACATTTTTGAATGTTGAAATTAATAAAAAACCATGCATATTGGCACTTTTCATTTGTATGATAATATGAACCCTAGATGTTGCTAGGTGTCATACCAATTTGGAATTTGCAAATCCTTCAAATTGAAGTGGCGAATAGGTTCAAGTAATTTTTTTGAAGGTGCTAAGCATTTTTTGGATGTTGAAATTAATAAAAAACCATGCATATTGGCACTTTTCATTTTGATGATAATATGAACCCTAGATGTTGCTGGGTGACATACCAATTAGGAATTTGCAAATCCTTCAAATTGAAGTGGCGAATAGATTCAGGTAATTTTGTTGAATGTGCTAAGCATTTTTTGAATGTTGAAATTAATAAAAAACCATGCATATTGGCACTTTTCATTTTGATGATAATATGAACCCTAGATGTTGCTAGGTGTCATACCAATTTGGAATTTGCAAATCCTTCAAATTGAAGTGGCGAATAGATTCAGGTAATTTTTTTTGAATGGGATAAGCATTTTTTGAATGTTGAAATTAATAAAAAACCATGCATATTGGCACTTTTCAATTGTATGATAATATGAACCCTAGATGTTGCTAGGTGTCATACCAATTTGAAATTTGCAAATCCTTCAAATTGAAGTGGCGAATAGATTCAGGTAATTTTTTTGAATGTGCTAAGCATTTTTTGAATGTTGAAATTAATAAAAAATCATGCATATTTGTACTTTTCATTTTGATGGTAATATGAACCCTAGATGTTGCTAGGTGTCATACCAATTTGAAATTTGCAAATCCTTCAAATTGAAGTGGCGAATAGATTCAGGTAATTTTTTTGAATGTGCTAAGCATTTTTTGAATGTTGAAATTAATAAAAAACCATGCATATTGGCACTTTTCATTTGTATGATAATATGAACCCTAGATGTTGCTAGGTGTCATACCAATTTGGAATTTGCAAATCCTTCAAATTGAAGTGGCGAATAGATTCAGGTAATTTTGTTGAATGTGCTAAGCATTTTTTGAATGTTGAAATTAATAAAAAACCATGCATATTGGCACTTTTCATTTTGATGATAATATGAACCCTAGATGTTGCTAGGTGTCATACCAATTTGGAATTTGCAAATCCTTCAAATTGAAGTGGCGAATAGATTCAGGTAATTTTTTTGAATGTGATAAGCATTTTTTGAATGTTGAAATTAATAAAAAACCATGCATATTGGCACTTTTCATTTTGATGATGATATGAACCCTAGATGTTGCTGGGTGTCATACCAATTAGGAATTTGCAAATCCTTCAAATTGAAGTGGCGAATAGATTCAGGTAATTTTGTTGTATGTGCTAAGCATTTTTTGAATGTTGAAATTAATAAAAAACCATGCATATTGGCACTTTTCATTTTGATGATAATATGAACCCTAGATGTTGCTAGGTGTCATACCAATTTGGAATTTGCAAATCCTTCAAATTGAAGTGGCGAATAGATTCAGGTAATTTTTTTGAATGTGATAAGCATTTTTTGAATGTTGAAATTAATAAAAAACCATGCATATTGGCACTTTTCATTTGTATGATAATATGAACCCTAGATGTTGCTAGGTGTCATACCAATTTGGAATTTGCAAATCCTTCAAATTGAAGTGGCGAATAGATTCAGGTAATTTTTTTGAATGTGCTAAGAATTTTTTGAATGTTGAAATTAATAAAAAACCATGCATATTTGTACTTTTCATTTTGATGGTAATATGAACCCTAGATGTTGCTAGGTGTCATACCAATTTGAAATTTGCAAATCCTTCAAATTGAAGTGGCGAATAGATTCAGGTAATTTTTTTGAATGTGCTAAGTATTTTTTGAATGTTGAAATTAATAAAAAACCATGCATATTGGCACTTTTCATTTTGATGATAATATGAACCCTAGATGTTGCTAGGTGTCATACCAATTTGGAATTTGCAAATCCTTCAAATTGAAGTGGCGAATAGATTCAGGTAATTTTTTTGAATGTGCTAAGCATTTTTTGAATGTTGAAATTAATAAAAAACCATGCATATTTGTACTTTTCATTTTGATGGTAATATGAACCCTAGATGTTGCTAGGTGTCATACCAATTTGAAATTTGCAAATCCTTCAAATTGAAGTGGCGAATAGATTCAGGTAATTTTTTTGAAGGTGTTAAGCATTTTTTGAATGTTGAGATTAATAAAAAACCATGCATATTGGCACTTTTCATTTTGATGATAATATGAACCCTAGATGTTGCTAGGTGTCATACCAATTTGGAATTTGCAAATCCTTCAAATTGAAGTGGCGAATAGATTCAGGTAATTTTTTTGAATGTGATAAGCATTTTTTGAATGTTGAAATTAATAAAAAACCATGCATATTGGCACTTTTCATTTGTATGATAATATGAACCCTAGATGTTGCTAGGTGTCATACCAATTTGGAATTTGCAAATCCTTCAAATTGAAGTGGCGAATAGATTCAGGTAATTTTTTTGAATGTGCTAAGAATTTTTTGAATGTTGAAATTAATAAAAAACCATGCATATTTGTACTTTTCATTTTGATGGTAATATGAACCCTAGATGTTGCTAGGTGTCATACCAATTTGAAATTTGCAAATCCTTCAAATTGAAGTGGCGAATAGATTCAGGTAATTTTTTTGAATGTGCTAAGTATTTTTTGAATGTTGAAATTAATAAAAAACCATGCATATTGGCACTTTTCATTTTGATGATAATATGAACCCTAGATGTTGCTAGGTGTCATACCAATTTGGAATTTGCAAATCCTTCAAATTGAAGTGGCGAATAGATTCAGGTAATTTTTTTGAATGTGCTAAGCATTTTTTGAATGTTGAAATTAATAAAAAACCATGCATATTGGCACTTTTCATTTTGATGATAATATGAACCCTAGATGTTGCTAGGTGTCATACCAATTTGAAATTTGCAAATCCTTCAAATTGAAGTGGCGAATAGATTCAGGTAATTTTTTTGAATGTGCTAAGTATTTTTTGAATGTTGAAATTAATAAAAAACCATGAATATTGGCACTTTTCATTTTGATGATAATATGAACCCTAGATGTTGCTAGGTGTCATACCAATTTGGAATTTGCAAATCCTTCAAATTGAAGTGGCGAATAGATTCAGGTAATTTTGTTGAATGTGCTAAGCATTTTTTGAATATTGAAATTAATAAAAAACCATGCATATTGGCACTTTTAATTTTGATGGTAATATGAACCCTAGATGTTGCTAGGTGTCATACCAATTTGAAATTTGCAAATCCTTCAAATTGAAGTGGCGAATAGATTCAGGTAATTTTTTTGAATGTGCTAAGCATTTTTTGAATGTTGAAATTAATAAAAAACCATGCATATTGGCAATTTTCATTTTGATGATAATATGAACCCTAGATGTTGCTAGGTGTCATACCAATTTGAAATTTACAAATCCTTCAAATTGAAGTGGCGAATAGATTCAGGTAATTTTTTTGAATGTGCTAAGCATTTTTTGAATGTTGAAATTAATAAAAAACCATGCATATTGGCATTTTTCATTTTGATGATAATATGAACCCTAGATGTTGCTAGGTGTCATACCAATTTGGAATTTGCAAATCCTTCAAATTGAAGTGGCGAATAGATTCAGGTAATTTTTTTGAATGTGCTAAGTATTTTTTGAATGTTGAAATTAACAAAAAACCATGCATATTGGTACTTTTCATTTTGATGGTAATATGAACCCTAGATGTTGCTAGGCGTCATACCAATTTGAAATTTGCAAATCCTTTAAATTGAAGTGGCGAATAGATTCAGGTAATTTTTTTGAGTGTGCTAAGCATTTTTTGAATGTTGAAATTAATAAAAAACCATGCATATGTGCACTTTTCATTTTCATCATTTGTATGATAATATGAACCCTAGATGGTGTTAGGTTATATATGGAGACAAAATTTTGCTAATCTTTATATTTAATATCAGGAATGGTTTTAGATAATTGATTTGAATGTACTGAGCAGACTCGAAATGGTCAAAAATCACAAAATCATATATGTTAGAAGACTTCTTTTTTCAATTTTTACTTCTTCTAGTGTGAAGCATTAATTTGAAAATTCAAAGTAGAAAATAAATAAAAATTCACCCTATATTATTTTTGTTTCTGAAATAAGTGAACAAACCATGGCCATTTTATTATTTATGAATAATCGAAGGATGTTTTGGTATCTCTCTTTTGATAGTGACACTGAATCATTTGAGGTGAAATTGTTACAAATATTGTAGGTACCGTATGGACAATAAAGCATGTCGTGATTGCTATTATTGAATGTAATTTATGAGGAAGTATTTTATCAATTCTGTATTGTTTTTATTAGCGTTGATTATTCGTCATGGTTGTAGCTGACTCCTACTTTACCATCAAACAGAAGAAAACAATTACTTTTATTTGATAAATATAGTAACTATCAGTACTGTGTATGCATTATTGAATTGATATATTTAATAGTATACTGCCTGACATTTTGACAAAAATGGATTTGATGATCACGTTTGATGATTCATTTATAATAATTCTAGTATTAAAATATTGGGCTCAAAATACAGTTCGAAATACTAAAAATTACTTTTTGATAGCATTGCATTTACTTTTTTAACCTAAGTTCTTGTATTCCTTTCGAATACCCCCCTTTAAAAATGGGCAGTATGTAGATTCAAGAAGTGCAAACAAATCAACTCCTTGACCCCTTTTTCTCCGGCAAATTAGCTAAATTTGACTCTAAAATTACTGCAGTAAGCATAATCCCATTAAATATACACATATTTTTTGTTCATTACTTGATTGAAACAATAAAATAGAATGTGATTAAGACTTTTAATGAATTTGATACGAAATATATATATAAATAAACTCAAATTAGAACAAATAATTTCAACTTAAAGTAAGATCAAGCCTCAAATGTAAATGTTGTGACGGATGCCTATAATTTAATTAGTGAAGGAAAAATCATATATATGTATGTGTATATTGAAAACGTGTAATGGCAATTACAAAATTAATAAACGATTAACAATTTTAATAAGATCATTCATCAAGAAAGAGTAATAAATTATCTCATCGAGTTAGCATAAAATCCTTGATCGTTGATAATGGAAATGAAAAGCTATAAAATTATAACGAACATCCAAGGTTAGTGAAATGACGTCTAAATGAATTTAGGACAGAAACCTGGAGAAAGTTAAAAATTATACAACACGTTCAAAGTCATAATCACGAGATAAATATTAAAGATTTATTCAAGGGACGTAATAATTGAAGACAATTCTGATACTTTTAATTTCATCACTAATAAAACCAAGACACTTGTTTCCTTCAATGTCCAACTCAACATTGAGTTAGTCAGTCCATTTCATGTTTTATATTGAAAAATCCGATCCTTCAGTCTACGGCATTTGAATGTAAAGAATATTTCCACCTTCCCTCATGTCGTGTTATTAAACTTGCTCTTCAAATACGATGAAAGGATGAGGTATTCGATGACCATACGATGGAACTCGGACTCCAACAAAATTGGAGATCGACAATGACCTTGTGAAATTATCTGAGTAGTGGAGGAATCCGGGGAGAATCCTACAGTTAATATAGTTAATATTTATTATAAAATCACAGCTTTAATTTCTAACGTTTAATACTTATTATTGTTTGAGTTGGCACTAAGAGCATTTAGCAACTCTTTGTAGGACCATAGATTAGGAGAAGTCCTTCGAGGCAATGACAACTCTGATGGACGGAGGTTTTGTCATAGTAGGAAATTGATATTCGAAATTGAAATCTATTTGATATCTTATTTATTTTAGAAATTTTAGATTCTGACATTGTATAATTTGTATATATTGAGTAAGTCTGAAATGAAAGAGTTAAAAAATCTATGGGTTTTGACAATATAACAAACATAAATAATTAGTAGTGGATCAATCCAGAGTACCTTTAAATTAAAATTTTGTCAATCATATATTAATAAAAGATTATAAAATCACTAAATTGCCTACTTTTTAAAATTAAATTGAGGATCCTAGCCTTGTTGATTGCTCTCATGAAGTATTTTAAAATCCTACTTTACGAAGAGACAGTTCCATTTTGAATAAATTACAAATCAAAATATTGAATTGAGGTACTCATAACTATTTTTAAAATGAATAATCAATAATTCATTTTCTGAATACAACTTTTATTCAAAAGGTATTCAAAGCAAAGCAGCATTTAAAATGGAATTCGTATTTTAAAATAGTGGAAAAATATATGAATTGAATTTCTAATGTGAGAAAGTTCAAGAATGAATGAATGAGTGAATGACAATGCTAAAAACAGGTGGAAGCTGATATTATGAAGTATTACTCCAGGATCAATAATGATCCAAACCCCATCCAGGAGACATTTTAAATTTTCTACTAAGAAAAGTTAAATTTGATTTTAGAGACAATGGATTTGGATGGTGATGAGATTCGAATCGTCTGCACATCAGGTGATTCATGATTTTCGACGTCAAGGGATTGGATCTACTGACTCTTGCTGCTCTTTGTGCCTCTTCTGTGCAATGAACTCTTTGTTAGTGTCACAATCCTTGGATCGAAGCTCTTGATTGGAAGCTCATTCATCAGCCATCACCTTCATCCCATCCCAATCCCATTCCCATTCTCCGCAGTCAGGAAGAGCGAAGCAATGAGACGTCCTTGGGTCCAAGCCAGAGCTGCGCCATTTCAAGTCACGTCAGAAGTGAAAATAGTGAAAATAAACATTGTCTATTCAACAGCTGACTTGAGGCACCTTGGAGCAGTCGAACAGGGTCAACAGTTTCTCATCCCTTATTCAAGTTAGTTAGCTCAGCCAGGCCAGCCAAGAAGAGAGACTCTCTAGTGCAGGCAGAGAGTAAACATTCTAGAGAGGATCTCATGACGTCATAGCAAAGCATTCCTTCCTCTCAGCTGAGCGCTTCAAGGGACATTTCCAGGATGGATCCAAGTTGAAGTTTTCTTCAACCTCTTCTCCACTCTATCCTCCAATTTCATAGTCCAATTCAAGAGCCTCCAGTCCAAAATATTCCTCCCACTCTCAACCCCATCCATTTTCCTTTCTCATCAGTTTCATCCAAGGCAAATGACGTATTCGGAAGTGTCATTCGTGATGGGAGAGTGAATCTGCGAATCCCTCCATATCATAGGAATCCTTCAACCCACTCATGTGACTCATTAAACCCACTTCTTCCTTCGAGAAGAATTCCAAAACTAAACTGCATTTAATGGAATGAATCTTTTACGAATTCAGTGCTTCAAGCAAGTTTTGCACTCTTTAGAAGAGTTTTTGGAAAACAAGGCTCAAGGAAAGTTGGCTCCTCAGAATTCATTCGAGGCGAGTCCCGACTCTCAAAGAATAGGACTCGAGTCCCTTCATTATTTAAGGCTAATGCTAATGCTCTTCCTGTTTTTGCAAAGATCTGGAATGCGAAGAGAAAATTCAAGTTTTTGAACTCCTGAGCCATGAATAGAGAAAGACACGGACTTAGAGCAGGATTCTTATCAAGTTCGAATCTTCTAAATCGGAAGGGAGCAAGTGTTATGAAGGATCAAGTCAATGATCTACAGATATCAGCCTATGATATGGGACTTACACTCATTTCCCTTCAGACTCGTCTTGTCATTTGGAGCACAAAATTTCATGACCTCTGATACTGAAGAATAAAATTCCATTTGGTAGATTTCATCAATTATACGAATGGCTCTCAATTTTTCTATGGCATACCTGACCCATCATTGTAAATGAATGTTTTTATTTAATGTTAGTAAGTGTAATTTTGATGATGGATAGTGAATCTGTTTTACAATAAAGGAAACATCTTATCTATTAAGGCCTCTATTTCTTTCTTATCTATTTTCAAAACTAATCTTGGTCCAATTATATAGTGATTCACGCTCTGTAATACTCGATTCCAGACTCAAAGCATGTGGATTTCAAATCATCTCTTCTTTTTTGCTCCTATTGAAAAGGGTAGAGGGTTGCAGTAAAGAAATTTGAGAGCTAGGTATATTGTAGGTAATGCATCTTATCAGAATAGTACATACCTATAAATAGGTTTTCTTAAACCTCCACAGTGTCAAATTTCTAATATATGTGACTTATAACAAATAAGAAAATTAAAAATTGTAGAATTGCGTGTCAAAACTAACTAAGCGAAAAACAATTATTTCAATGAGTATACATTAGTATATTAGATATCTGTGGATTTTTTTTTTCTTGAGTATTTCATATTTTGAAAGTTGACAGTCCTTGCATGGAAAAGATAGGAGGTTTTGTGTGAACAGTATCTACTTACATAAAAGACTCCAATGAAGAAAACACTTTTAATTTTATTTTATTAAATTATTGGTGTGATAGCTTGAATTAAAGCATATCAGCTATGTATATTTTACTTAAAAGTAATTAAATATTTTTTTGTTTTCGATCAAATCTACCAATATTCAAGGAAAGGTCATTCTCATGGATAAAAAGTAAAATTACATACATACTATACAGATAGATATCGAGAAAAAGAGTAAAGTGGCTTTAAAGAGAGTCAATGCTTGCAATTAAAATAATAGGAACATATTATTTAGAATGTTTTGCATCAGTGGGAGCAATATGCTTGTTATATTTCATATATATAGCCATCATTGTATGACCACTTCTGCATTTCAAACATGGAAGGATTTGTCGTTTCAGTCAATATTTTATCATCAAAAAAAATAAAATTCCAATTTATGATCTATCCGTTTCATTTTTATTAATGAGAAAAAGTTCATTTTTACATTTTCCAATCCTAAAAATTGTCAAAAATAGGAAATCACACATTTGTCTTGGAGTTCGATGACCATACATTATTTGAAATTACTCCCTCCTTTATTTTGATATTTTTAAATTTTTTATAGTATGGTCTGATAAAAACAATTATTTCCTTGACAAATAAGGATATTCCTATATTTTCTATGGGTAAAACATGTAGATAAAAAATAAAAAAGTTCTCAGGAAATTAATTTTCAAGAAGTTTCATAATTTACCTTAAATATGAAATTATAGTTCCAAAAAAATAGTTTCTGTATTATAAATTAAAATATTATAAGACCTAGTTCCTCAGTAAATCATATAGTATCATTTCCTTTAAGGTGTAGAGGATTAATCAATAATAGCTAGTTATAGACACATCATCCCCTCCCCATCCATAACAGTGATACACTTATTTCCTCCCCATAAAATGATGCAACTGATGTTAAAATGGCTGTTAATTCAATAGTATCATAAGTCCAGACCGGGACTTACAAAGTCTTTCAACAAAAAGATTCCCTTCGTTATAATATTGAGTTTACATTCTGATCAATTCATCAAATCGTTGAAAAGGGTCAATTCTTTTCCTAGAGGAACAAAGTGCTTGGTTTCCTTTTTCAATCCGCGTGAATCCTCAGTAGATCAATCTTTGATGACAAATGTTATGAGATCTCCTTTTCGTAAATGAGTTGAGGAATGTGTAAAATTTAGAAGGAAGCCTCAACTACACTCTGTGGACTTTCTGACGCAAAATCTCTAGAAAAACATGAACAGTAATGTGTTTTTGTTTTGTGATTTATGACGAATGTGATAAGATGTACTACTATAAGTAACTTTGAATTCTATTATACTGTTAATAAAAAAATGATGTTTTGTTTTTTCAGATTTCTAAAGTATATTATACTAAAAATTCTGATCCCAGGAAGATAATCATGTTTAAAATTATTAAGGACCTTCCAAGCTCGTTCTTTTTTAAGGCTCATTATAATTCTAAATGCATTTTTAAAAACATAGAAACTTCCTTGGCGATCCTCTAGGAGGTTACAAAGACAACGATCTTCCTATCACTGACGAATAAAAAAAAATGTGTCTTCTAAAATCAGTAATCAGAGAGTAAAATGTATATTAATTGATTTCTATGGAGCAAATACTAACCCTAGTTGTGTGAGTAAAGATCATCATCAGTTGTTGTCTAAGACATAAGTAAAGTTATAATACAAACTTTAGATAATATGAATAATTGCATACTTCAAATTGATTGGGAGCTGGACTTCCAAAATTAAAATCCTACCAAAATAGAAAAATGATTAATTAACAATTGTTAGTCATATATTTTAATCACTTATACCATTCCCATTCAGACCTCACAGATCCACATTATGTGATTCCAAATAACTTTTGTTATTGACCTATAAAAATGAGAAAAATTTTAAATTTATATTATATTTCATAAATTAGTAGTACTTACAGTTTTACTTAATACATCAGATATCATTCCCTTGGTCTCCATAGAAGCTTAGTAGTTTTGCTCAACCTGACTGTGTTACTGGAACGACTCATGGCCCAAGTAGCAAAGGCTTTTCTTACTACACCTGCAGTAAGTGTATCGAGCCCTTTGTCATGGGGATCGGCGATTCTCACAAGGACCTTTGGATCCTTTAGGATCTCCATCAATTGTAGAATTAAATAATTTAAGGTATTCTTCTACAATGCCAAGTATTTCCTCCTGGGATCAATTTTTATAGATCTTCGGTGTTTATTACTCACAGTACTAAATACGTAAAACGAGTGAAACAGAAAGTTATTTTGCAGATGAATGACGTCACTATTGATGAACTGTCAATTTGAAAACAAATATATTGTTTATTATTTGGGCGCAATATGACGTCATACAAACACTTTTTTAGCCTTCAACTCCAGATAGGATTAAAAATAAAGTTTAAGAGAGATGTCATTGAACCAAAAGTTGTAGATATTACTTTGATAAAATATAATTTTTTTCAATTTTTCAAATCGGTTCATTAGTTTTGGATTTATTGCTACTTTTGCTAAAATTTCAAAATTGGTTAACCTCGAATTTTAGAGTTAAATTTTTTTATCAATTCAAACATGATAGAACAATAATTGTCGATATTGCAGATATCCTTTTAACTTTAAAATCGATAGGTTGTTATTTAAGTAATAGCGGTTTTCATATTTTACAACCAGTGGTTGTTAATTTATTAATTAGAATAGTAAGAAAGAAAGAAAAAACCTTGGATATTTGAGTCAAAAGGTATCGAAACAAAAGTTTCGGCACTCTTCTAGTTAATGGGTTCCATGATTTTGAATAAAGCATAGAGCACTTGGGAAAATAAGATAGAAAGAGAAACATCCTTCGAGGGATGAAGGGAAAATATGTCCAGGGCTACACATCCATGCTTCTGGCTCCGGCTCGGGAAGGGTTAGAATATAACCATTTTGTCTATTATAAGTAATTGATTAGTTGAATGTAACACAAGTGTATTGCATTAATAATTGAAGGTCGAAAAAGATTTCTTTGGCGTGGAAAATGCACTTGATATTTATACAGTTTGGATTGAGCACTAGCTTGCTTATTCTTTTTAGATCTTTCTCATCAAGTGATGTATCACATGATGTCATGCCTTAATAACTTAACACTCAACCAGCCCCTTCACATCATAAATTATACATATCTATAATAATAAATCTACATCGTAATACGATCACATAATAGACAATAACAAAATAAATAACAAACAGCAGAATCAGTACAAAGTTCATAAGAATTAATATATTAATTAGTAAATCCGATGATATTACATTATACAACCCCATAGACTATTATTTTTTTTATCCAAGTATTTAATTTTACCTCTTTACGTAATATGTATCCTTGTGCCCATTTGTATCCTTATTTAATGTGTAAGCATCATTCAAAGTCCAAATACTTCTTTTGATTAAGCAGATGATATTTTTGTATTTTTTGTATTTTATATCTTTTTAAACATTCATTTGACTTTATATAAGAATATTTTCATAATATAAATCAAGAAGACAAATAGAATAAGGTTACATATAACAATAATTAATGATATGCTAATGTAGCAAGTTATTAAAATGATAGTTTTTATGTTAAAAGAGGTTTTGTGAGTACAAAAGGATGAAAAAATCCGACACTTACATCGTACTTTTTATATATAGAGCTAGGTTCAATACATTAATTAATTGATTATTATTATCATTGGGGGGCATTTACGTTTTCTTCCTGATTTTGTAAATTTTTTCTGGTTGTTTTTTTCTTGTAAGAATTAAATTTCCTAGGGCTTTTCTAGGAAACTTCAAAAAAAAAAAAAAAAAAATCAAAACTATAATTGAATTTATATCAGAAATTACGAATCTTCTTTAAATATAACTTCAAAATTAATTTCCTAACAAATTCTTTATTTTTATTGATATATTTTACCCATAAAAAATATCAATTCCTAGTTAAAATAAGTCTATGTGTCCTGGTTTATTTAGCAATGAATTATTTGTAATAAACCATCTCATAAAAAACTTAAACTGGACATTCATAAAGAGATTGGGGTAATGTTTGTACTTCAAATAAATTTTGGTCATAGAATTTCAAGACAAATTGTGTGATTTCCAGGACATTTGCACATTTTTGAGCATTTTTTTTAACTTCATACAGGATTGGAAAATGTAAAAATGTACAATTCTTCATTGATAAAAATAAAGCGGAATAGATCATATTGGAAATACGATGTAATAACGGATCTTTTTATATTTTTGTTCTCACAAAACCTCTTTTTAACTCAAAAACTATAGTAATATATTTATATTACCTGTATTTAAATCACTTTGTAGGACACAAAACCAATCGCTTTTTAGTCAACATGAAATAAAAAAATGATATTGTAATGTAAAGTAAAAAATGACAACGTTATATTTAAACTATTAATGTTAAATATTTTTTAAATTTGTATGCAATACAAAGTTAATCATTATTGTCTTATATCTAAAACGTAAGAATATTTCTCATTAAGACTAGTCGACTTTAAAACATATATAAAATTTATTTATTTGTTGATGTAGTGAGTGATGAATTACAATTTACAATCACGATTGCCGTGTGGCAATGTATTCATAATATTCTAAAGCTATAGAAAAAAAAAAGAAGAAGACTTTTTTCGATATCATTATGTTTTTGCTCATTTTCCCATGTTTTGAAAGTGGAAAGTAAGAATCACTGAAGAAAAAATTTGTTTCAAGTTGATTATAGAGGCTTTCGATTATATTTTCTGAAAAACGGTGTTTTCTCTCTTGAAGCACATTGTGAGGAAATAAAGTTTGACTCAATTAGTTCCTTCCTTTCAATGTTTTATTTGCCAGTATATTATGGAATAATAAAGGATGACTCTCATTCTACTACAATAATTCATCAATTTTTGCTTTGATTGTATTACCTTTGAGCCAAGTTTTTCTGTTTCTAGCTTGCCCTAGCATTTCTCTTCCTCCTACGTCTATTTTTTTTTTTTTAAATGGGATCTTTCAATATTGAATAAAATACGATTCTAATTATATCTTATTAATCAATTTTATCATCAACGGGTATTTTTATTTTATTTTGTATTCATCAATCATCAGCGTATTTTCCTTTACAACTTACCTACTTTTTAAGAAAAGGAGTTAACGTGCAATTTCGATTCTTGAAGACATAATTTTCATCTATTTTTCCCCCTCTGGTGCGTCTTAGCCTGCACTGTGGTAGCTTGTGCTATTCTCGCCTGAGCCACATTCTTCCACTTCAGGGATTAACCGGCTCACACCTCCCCACCTCCTTACTTCATCATCCAAGACGTATTCATATAGACACACTTTTTCTCTTTCTAATTTCTTGTATTATATTCATCGATATTTTGTGAAGAAAATCATTCATGTACATTTATCTCTGTACATCTTACAAATTTCCGTAATGGAAAATAAATCTTATTTCTCCCAAATGCTCAATCTGTCTAAATAAAATTGCATGACATTTGTTTAAAGCTTGTTATCTCGACTCAAAATTTAAATTATATCAATAGCGAAATGATTTATTTTCATTTGAATACTTTAGAAAAAAGAATTAGTCGTTTAAACTCCCTTATTAATTGATAAATTATCATTTATCAATAATCTTTGTTCTGCCCTCTTCCTTCTAATTTCTGGCCTAGTCAATACATACAATAAACAATATATACAATTTATAACTTCTTCCAATTTTGTCCTCGCTAAGATTTTTCTTTCTTTCTTCTTGTGCTATTTTATATGCTTAATTTTTTCCCTTCTTATTATTATTACTTTTTTAGATGAAAAATACAAGCAATATACAAGCAATGCCATATTATTGTACATTAAGAAATTCAAAGAACAAAGGGAACTCCAAAACACCCAATAATTAATTAATGAAGGAGAATTAATATGTAATATTCTATGTAGAAATATATTTCAAAACAAATAATGAGGTAGGGGGTGGGAAGACGACTTTAGGAGCCGGTTCCTATTTTGAGGTATTAACAAACAAGCCCTGCGAAGGGTAGCTTCCATCCTCCCCCATCCAGCTCCGCTAGGACGGCGAAGCTACGGTCCCTCTACTTTTTTTTTTCATTGTTTTGATGACGTCTTCTCCCCGCAGCACTTACACAAATAAAAGAAACACCAAGGAGAGTCAGGCGGTTTTGGCTGGTTAGGAAGCACCCAGAGGAACGAAAAAAAGAGGAGTTGAAATTTCATAGGACATTTCCAAGATTATATATACATACGTATATATTACATTGGAGACAATGATCCACAAAAACATTCATATGTACTTTTATTTAGGAAAATTTTATTATTCTGGAAACCTTCAAATGGGCAAAAATGCTATTACATGGTGTTATTGTCTCGTATATTGTACTTAATATTTTATATTTAAAGATGCTCACGAGACAATTTTTTGTAAGTAGGTTACATGTCAAGCCTTGAGTCTTTAGGCTCAAGTAAAATCCAATTGAAATATTAGGTGTAGTAAAAATGAAATATAGAAAATATCTTTAAAATAATGAATTTCTTTTCACTACATCTATTATTTTATTTCCGATAAGAATACAAGCAAAATATCAAATCGTTGTGGGTGATACCATTAGGCAACACCATTTTTGTGCCCAGGGTCTAATAGATAGTTTATATTTGCTTGCTTATGGATACGGTGAAACAAATCTTAAAGAAAAATAAATAATTATCTTAATGACCATTGATGGATGGGAAATTAATTAGTTGATTTTAAATAAGAATGTTTTCATAATATAAATCAAGAAGACAAATATAAGAACAAGGTTACATATAACAACTAAATATATGTTAATGTTGGAAGTTATTCAAATGGCATTTATAAAGTTCTTCATTTATTAAATAAATTAAAGTTTCGCCAAAAATTTAAAATGAGGGTTTTTCATTAAAAAGAGGTTTGGTGAGTACATAAACAGTAAAAGATCCGAAAACTACATTCTACTTTTTATTAATAGAGCCAAGTTCAATACATTAATTAATTAATTATCATTATCATTGGGAGCATTTACGTTTTCTTCCTAATTTTGTAAATTATTCCTATTTTTTTTTCCTGTAAGGATTAAATTTCCTGGGCTCTTCTAAGACTTTTCATGAAAAAAAATTCAAAACTATAATTGAACTTTTATTATAAATTACGAATCTTCTTTAAATATAACTTCAAAATTAATTTCCTGACAAATTCTTTATTTTTATTAATATATTTTAATCATAAGATATATTATTTTTAGCAAACCATTCCATAAAAAAATTAGAAACGACAATTAGAAATGAATATATAATCTTAATATATAATGCTCGCCTTTCAAATAAATTATGGTAATAGAATTTCAAGACCAAATGTGTAATTTCCTGGACATTTGTCCATTTTTGACCATTTTTTTGACATTATACAGGGTTGAAAAATGTAAAAATGGACGTTTTTTCATTGATAAAAATAAAGCGGAATAGATTACATTGAAAATACGATGTAATTTTCATGTTTTTTGTACTCACAAAGCCTCTTTTTAACTCAAAAACTAGCCTAATTTATATATTTAAATCACTTTCTTTGTAGGACACACAACCAATAGTTCATTTGATGTTTTTTATTTCATGTTTTTAGTCAACATAAATAAAAAAATGACATCCTTCTTTTTGAATTATTGATGATAAATATTTTTAAGAACCCATTGAATCAATAATTAATACATTTATTTATGTTTACCAAATTCCTTCCTTCCTTACAATATTTTTATTTGCCTGTATGGAAGGAAATCAATTAGTTGCTGAAGGTGTCCTTCAATTCAAAAATGTCAAATTCCCTTCAAATATTACAAGAGTACAATAATTCTATTATATTAATTCATCAATTTTTGCATTAATTAATCATTTGATATTTTATTGAAATTTGAACTAATCGTTCGACCTTTGATGTTAGATTTCCTACGTTTCACAATAATTAAAAATAATATATGACCATAATTCTATTTTATAAATAAATCAATTTTGTCATCAACGGGTATTTTGTCTTTATTTTATATTCATCAATCATCTCATCAACGTATTTTCCTTTACAACTTCTGACTCAGCTTCGTCCCCTACTTTTTAAGAAAAGGAGTTAACGTGCAATTTCATTTCTTGAAGGAATATTTTTTTAGCCTGCACCGTGGTAGCTTGATTAACCAGCTCACACCTCCCCACCTCCTTACTTCATCATCGAAGACGTATTCATATAGACACACTTTTTCTCTTTCTAATTTCTTGTATTATATTCAACGATATTATGTGAAGAGAATTATTTGTCAATGACGATTAATTATTATTTATCTCTGTACATCTTACAAATTTCCGTAATGGAAAATAAATTTTATTTCTCTTAAATGCTCAATCTGTGTAAATAAATGTATATGCCTCTTTTCAATGTCCTATGTCATCTCGACCTAAGATTTAAATTCTGTATATACCTAAATGATTTATTTTCATTTGAATACCTAATAAAATTATTAATCAACCTTTTCTTATAAACACCCTTACCAATTGATAATAATTTTGTTTCCAATCTTTGTTTTGCCCTCTTCCTACAAATTTCCGACCTAGTTTTTTTTTCTTTTCTTGTCATTATCAGAATAATCACAATTTCTTACCCCCATTTTTCTTCTTGCTAAGTTTCCAAAATATTGTTTGAGATACTGCAATTTGGGGAGAACGGAATTGACTGTAACAAACTATATGTACAAATCACAAAAACTGCAACTTTAGCAATTTTCATTGCACTACATTTAAGCTCTGGGAGATAAGTTTACAGATCAGTAAACAAAATCTACGCAATGTCGAATATCAGATATAAATAAATATAAATTAATTTGGCTCTGCTGTTCAACAAAAGACAAAATTTTCAACACATTTTGATGAATACATTTTTTTGTTATTTCAATTTCATAGATTCTGTTATTTATGAGAAAAAAGAAATTCAATGCAAAATATGTTTTGTTTAGTTTTTCACTGTTGTTTCTAAATATACATATTATGTTTGTGTTTAATTAATATTCTTGTACTCCGTCTCTGTTATTCATGAACCATCAATAACTGATGGGTAAGGTATGGCTTTAATCAAATTTTCAACCTCACAGGCAAAGCATGAATTCCTTAAATAAGGACTATATCTACTCCAATCAACTCATTTGATCACAAACATATTTACAAATTGACTTAGGTCTTGTTCCTCTATGTACATTATTGTAGTCTACATAGGTCACTACTAACAAAGAATGGATATATATACTGTTCCTTCAAAAAAAAAATATCTGTATTTCAAAAATTTTTAGGATTTTTAAATGTTTTTGTATAGACAGTCCATTTGGAGTCTAAAATTAATAAAATAATAAATATTTTTAGTTGAAATAACTACTGATGATGTTTAAGCATTAGGTATGTATCATTGTTTAAAAAAACCAAAGGGTCAAAATTAAATTTTGCATTCTAAACATGAATGATAACTTCTTCATGGGTAGTTAATTTTTCTTTGTGTAATAAATCTATTTTTGACATAAACAATGTTGGCATAATTTTGAAACTTGGTTTAAAAATGTATATATTGTGGTATAAATTATGTTCTAAAGTATTCGTATACAAACAAAAAAATTCAAAACTTGACAGCTCTTTAATATAAACGTATTTGTCATTACATTTTGATAACATTGAATTCTCACTTTTTACATTCCAAGCAAAATCATAATTAACCTAGGTGAATAAGTAAAAATAAAAACAATTTGACAATGTAAAATAAAACAATGTGACTCCCTGGCTTAAGATCTTGAAAGCATTTACTTCCTGATTTTGAAAATTCTTACCGGAAGCCATCAATCATAATTCACAGTCCCACTAACTTTTACACCATTTATATGGCTTCCCTTTTGCTTTCTATTGAAAAGTTATTCAGATGTGTTTTTTGAACCATCATATAAAGCCAGAACTTTTGTTTTCAACCTCGAATAAACAAATATTTTTCATATTAATTAAAATTATAAACATATTGTGAGATTTCTATATTCTATATTTCATAATTATATTTCTCCAAATTATATTAAATAGTTAATATTTTTTTAAAAAAGTGGTTTTCGAAAGAAGTTCTTTTTTTTATTTATTTCAGATATATAATTTGTATTTCATTTACTAAATTTGTTTATATTTAGTGTCACAAATGAAAAAAAACATTAAGCTCCAAAGAGATTAATCACTTTTCCTGTATTTTCAGCATTCAATAAGAATTTTATCAAATATGAAAAGAGGTACAGAAATATTCATAGCAAGATATTTATCCACAATAAGTTTTTATACTTTTGTGAAGCCACTTGCTTCGTTATATTTAAATTTTAGTTTTAATTGATGTTATCAGATGAAAAATCATTATTTAGTAAAAAAGATCCTGTGGCCACAAAAAAAAAAAATATTGTGCTAAATTTTTTATTTTTTGTTTTTGAGCATAAAAAAATCATGATCACAGCATTAAAACTTGTGAAATTGTAAGTAAAAAGTAAGTGTTGTGAGAAATAATATAGTTATTAAAAGGAAGAATTGCAAAATAAACTTTTGTTCATTTTTTAAATAAATAAGTAGTTCAATTGTTTTATTTAGTACATTAATTACTATCAATGAGTAAATTTTATATACATTCAATATATGTTTCATAGGAGACAGTGATCCACTAATACATTCATATGTACTTTTATCTAAGAAAATTTGATTATTCTGGAAACCTTAAAATGGGCAAAAATGCTATTACATAGTGTTATTATTGTCTTATATATTATACTTTGTTTCTTTTTTTTTTTTTTTTTGTCATTACTACTTTTTTATGTATGATATATGTATGTAGATGAAAAATACAAGCAATGCCATATTATTGTACACCAGGGGATCCACTTTGATGCAGTCCAAGAAAAGATGTTTCGTGGTCTCAAGGCCTTGAGCACAAAACCTGGAGTTCCTCTCCTCTTTTCTCTCACTCCATTTGTTAACGAAGAGGGATGAAGTCTCCAAGAACGTCTCCATCGGGGTGCATCCTAAACGGACCAAGTGATCTGGGCGATCTTCCACGAAGCTGTTTTGGTGCACTCTTTGAATTTTGGAAAGTGGTAAGGTATTGAGGGCAACATAAAAGGGTGCTGGGGGATCCATGACCTCCTCCCATGACTGCCTTATAATTTTCTTTATTTTTCTGAATTGTAGGAACGTGCGCGGATTATTCCCTTGCACATCCCTGAGAACTTGGCCTATAGATGTGAGATGTTGGGATACTAAAAATTTGTGTCTTGGGTTTATCTTGGTGTTGAAGTTACCCGGCTGCTCATGGTGCCCTAATAAAGGAAGAGCTGCGCCAACTATTTTCTTTCACGAACAGGACATCGCTCTCCAATATTGTCCACAACGGGTAGATGTCTTGAAGAGCTCTTGAGGGCCCATGAAAATTCTGTCCTCGAACAAAAAACCGGACAGCTTCTTAAAATTTTACTTTAAGAGCACTGCCCAAAAGTTATCGCTACCTCGAAGTCTTAACAACCAGGACAAGTTGAGGGTCATCCACACTGATTCCACTCGCTTCAGTCCTAGACCCCACTGAGAGGTTGGGGCAAACAGGCGATTGTTTGAGACATGAGCTCTCTTATTATCCCATTTAAATTTTATTTGTAACTCTTGCTGTTCAACCTTTGTGGTATTCGAGTATGAAGTATACCTAAGTAAGTGAACAATACGGTGAACGACTATTCCATTCCATATATTGATTTTGTCAAGTATATTTATACACAAGTTGTCGTAATATGATGTTCATATACGGACTGACTCTATGAGTGTGTTGCATATCTCTCTAAAACTTGAAATGTTTCTTTCATAGAAGATATTATGTCCTCAGGTGTACCTGAGTAGAAGACTGAAAGGTCGTCCGCGTATAATTGTACTAACTGTTTAGTTTTCGGCTGGGGAGCTTGGTTGAGTGTCCGTTAATTGCTATTAAGAAGAGGGATGGTGAGATAGGATCACCTTACTTGCATCCTCTTGTTATCTCGAATGAAAACATTTTGTCACCCGATGCCATTCTTGAAGAAGAATCTCTTAGAATCGTCCCAATCATCTTGATGAACCTTATTGAAAAGCCACACTTAAGGAGTGCACTGAAAATAAATCCATGCGAGATGTAGTCAAATGTCTTATTGAAGTCGACCAGCAACCCATCAAATTCCTTCCCATGACTTAGTGAACAATCTATCGAGTCTTGTATTGAGGGAGGTATATCCTCTGCCGCCCTTCTCCCTTTCATTAATCCCTTCCGCGAGCCGCCAATAATTGAGGGAAGGATTTTGATCAGTCTGTTGTTTATTATGTCAGTAAGAATTTTATATGACGTATTTAGAAGTGTTATTGGCCTGTAGTTAGAGATATTCAGACGATCCTTATCTTTTTTAGGTATCAGAGTTAAAAAACCTTCGCCCATAAATCTTGGAACGGAACCTTGACTTTGACCACTCTTAGTTCTTGAGGAACTATTTTTCCTCTGGCTCTATATATTCTAGTCAGTGCTATTCTCGCCTAACACACTTTTTCTCTTTCTAATTTCTTGTATTATTTTCAATTATATTCTGTGAAGATAATTAATTATTTATCAACGACGATTAATTATCATTTATCTCTACAGCATAAAAATTTACTTCATGGAAAATAGATTTTATTTCTCTTAAATGCTCAATCTATGTAAATAAATTTACATGCATCACTTCTATGAAATTTCATGTCTTATGTATCAAATCAATCTTATGTATAAAACTTGATATCTCGACCCAAAATTTAAAATATTCTGTCAATCGAAATCATTTATTTTCATTTGATTATTTTTAACCTAGTCAATGCAGCCATGTTTTACTTTTTCTTTTCTTGTCATTATCTGAATAATATATAAAATGTTTTTTTCTTCTTTCCATGTGTGAATCTTCCAACACTTGAATATATTTTTGATATATTCTTTTTATTAAGTACATATTTTTTTAATTTTCCCCACTCATATTCGTATAACATTTTATTACTTAGATTCCTTAATGATTAATCATAAGATATTATAATATGTTAATTTTAGGACTGAGGAAATTAGGAACTGACACTACCATTTCATTTTTATTCGTAATTATTACAAATTTATATTATGTATTTATATGTGATGGTACTGCGGACACATAAATTTCTAATGAACCCTTATTAATTCTTGATTCCGGCTTTAAAATAATAGCCTGAATCGATTCACTATACAACTGCACATAATATAATTTATGTTTCAAGAAGGGATTTTTTTTCTCTAGTTTATTTATCAAAGAGGAACCCCCTCTTCCCGTGTGGCTAAAAACGGTTAAAAAGGGTCATTTCTTTGCCAAAAGGAACAATTTGACCTTGTAAGTGCTTGATTTCCTTTTTCAATTCACATGAATTATCAGTAGATAAATCTTTGATGATGAATGTTATGAGACCCCTGTTTAGACTTGTCCTGATTGAGTTGAAGGATGTAGAAAAAAAAAGTAGAGAAAAGTAAACTACACTCAGTGGACTCCATGATGCAAAATTTCAAGAGAAACATGGACAGTAACATGTGTTTGTTATTTGATAGATAAAGCCTTGATGACGAATGGGATGAGATCTACTAGTATAAGTAAAACTAAATTCAATTATATTATCAATAAATAAAAATTGTACTTTGTTTTCTTTTTCAGATTCCAAAAGTATAACATACTAAAAATTCCAATCCCTGGAAGATATATATTTAATAAATATGGAAGATAATCACATAGTACAGCCTTCATTAAGTGTGAATATCAACTGCAATGAGTAAGAAAAATCCCGTTTGTTAGGAATAATCCGGAGTAGTACTGCTTTTCATTAAAAGTTTTTCAAGAGATAATTAAAACATTGAATGTATATATTATATTTCTCTTTTAAATAAAACTAAAAGTCTTGTGAATGGAAGGCTTTTAATTCATATTCATTATGTTTTATGTTAAAAAATGAATAAGAATCCTCCGAACTCGTTCTTTTTTAGGGTTCATTATTTCTTTGAATTAATTTTTAAAAACAACCTCCTTGGCCTTGAAAGTCGGTCATCTTGAAGAAGGCTCAATAAAAATAAAAAGCCTCACTCTTCAAAATATTCTTTCTTTACTGACATAGTTATTTTTAGTAATACCTATATGGCTGCCTTGGCTTTAAAAGATCGTTCAGTCTCCAAAATCCCCACCTATAAAGAAATAGATAAACATCCAGGGGAAAAGTAACCATCATCAAATGGAAGCAACATGAAGGTATCTAAAGTTCTTGTTGTGATCATTTAAAAAAGTGGGGAAACGTTGGGCAACTTCATTTTACATGTTGTTCTTCGTGACTCATTCTGGGTAGTTTATTTTGCATTTTAAATGACCCAAGTCATAATTAATATTCCATGATATAGATATATGCATATATTACGTATCCACGAGACGTCATTAATGAATGTGTCCATATAGAAACGACAAATCTTTATCGTGAATAAAAATCTCTTTCTCTTAAATATTTCTTAGACCCTAATAATATGAAATAAAATTATGTCATTATACATTTATATAATGTAGCCAAAAAATTAACCCTTTTTTACTTTTGCTATAATCAAATATCTCCTTTTTTATTGCTAAAAACGTTGTTGCCCAATTAAAACAGAAAGCAAAGGCAGAGCTAAATGACATATAATTTTAAATATATCAAATCCTGGACCTTCAGAGTGTAAACTGTCAATTTGAAAATAAAAACTTGGGCGTAAGATGACGTTATACAAACATTCATTTACCCTTCAACTCAGAATAATATTGTAAACAAGGTTTTAGAGAGATGCCATTGAACCAAAAGTTGTAGATATTACTCTAATAGAATAAGATTTTTTTCAATTTTTAAAATCGGTTCATAAGTTTTGAATTTATTGCAACTTTTGCTAAATTTTCAAAATTTGTCCAACTCTAATATTAGAGTTCCAAAAAGTTTATGAAATCAAAAATCATAGAGCAATAATTGTTGAGTTCAGATCTGCTTTTAATTTAAAAATCAATTCGTTAGTAATTGCGATGGTGTTTTTTTCATGCCTTACAACCAGTGGTTGTTAATTTATTAATAAGAACAGTAAGAAAGGAAAAAAATTATTAGATATTTAAGTCAAAAGTAATAGAAACAAAAGTTTCCCTAATATAGACAATCCTAATGAGCAACACTTATAATTAATTATAAGCTATACTTGTAAAACGTTCTTTGGTGAAACTTTGCACCTATCAATCAAGTTCATTTCAACTTGTACTCCTACTCCTATTTCTGGGATACTTTTCTGTCCCGTAATTTCATTTTTAACCAAGAAATAACTTAATTCAATGGAGATGTCCACCACCTATTGAACCCAAACTGAATTGATTTGCCTTGGATATATTGTTTTGCAGAATGCTTTTCCAAATAGGGGATCATAATTTCATGAATCCTCCTGTTGGATACGGATACGACAGTAAGTGAGAGTAGTGCCGGTTTACATCTGACTTTATTATTGTCCCTCTTGGACTTTATATAGTTACAATATCTAAGGAGTACATGATTATAAATAGTTACGCGTACGTGTACTTAGGCGTATCCTTGAATACAGTTGTTTATCACATTATCCGATATCATTTATCAATGTCACATTGTTGTAATCTTAAGAAGGGCAGGTAAGTAGAATGTGTAGCCAACATCCCTTCCCCCTTTTCGGAAACGAACTAGTTCGTGTTACCACGGGGTGGTTTAAGATAAAGTGAGAAGATCAACAATAATATAAATACAAAATAATAACTTTTTTTTTTTTTTTTTTTTTACTTCTTCTATCTTCAACTGAGTTGTCTTCACTGCTGTAATTTTCCTTTTTCTTGGGTATTTGTAGCTATAATAAAAGATCAATGGTTAGATTATAACATAAATATAAACCGTTTTTCCGTTTTTCCATTTTTTTTTTTTTTCTTTAATTTTCTTCTAATTTCTCTACTTAACAATTTTCGGCTTTTTTTTTTTTCTTTCATCAATCGCTTCTGTGTGAGCAATTGAAATTGGACATATATTTCAAGAGGCAGCAATCTTTCGTTAATAAAGTGTTAAAGAATATTTTTTCCTTATGCACGACACGGAGGTACATCATTTAATATAACTATAGGAGGTTCGGAGGCAGTTTTCTTTTTAATTCTGGGAGTTTTGATCATCATTAGGCAACTTTGCCATGTCCGGTTTTTGATCCGGAATCTTATTATTATTATTTTTTTTTTCAATAGATCGACTACAGTGTTCAATCGGATGATTACTCCATTATTTATATCATTTATCTTCCATTTTGTATGGGTACTTCACTCTGCCGTATTCTTTCCAATTATTCCTCTCTTCGAGTATTTCTTCCATTTCTTTAACGTCCTTCCATTTTATATGGGCACTTCATTCCTTCCATTTCTTTAACGTCCTTCCATTTTTATGGGCACTTCATTCCTTCCATTTCTTTAACGTCCTTCCATTTTATATGGGCATTTCACTACTATTATTTTATTCACTTATTATACTTATATATTTATTTATTTTTAACGATATGTTTCTTCTGCCGTACCCGTTCCAATGATTTCCTCTTTTTCGGGTTGTACAACTTCCATTCGTTTTTCTTTTGAGTATATTCTATTTTGTAGGCTGGCACCATTCCCTCGTCAGGGATCTTCAGCAGAAAGAATATGTAGACTCATATTGGTAGTTAATATTTCTCAGAGGTTGTTTCGGGTTCCATACCGCTGCCACCAATGTTGGATACGGATACGACAGTAAGTGAGAGTAGTGCCGGTTTACATCTGACTTTATTATTGTCCCTCTTGGACTTTATATAGTTACAATATCTAAGGAGTACATGATTATAAATAGTTACGCGTACGTGTACTTAGGCGTATCCTTGAATACAGTTGTTTATCACATTATCCGATATCATTTATCAATGTCACATTGTTGTAATCTTAAGAAGGGCAGGTAAGTAGAATGTGTAGCCAACACCTCCAATTCTTCGTCTGAAGATAATTCAGTAGGAGCTTTAGCTATCCGATGATATGAACAAAAAAAATGAAATATTTTAAAATATAAAACTTTCATCAATTTTGTAGGATTAAAAGTTAATTTTCTATGTCTAAATGACCTAAGTGTTGGTATATCGACGTTACAAATTAATTTATACATATTTACTTTAGAAGTAACAAAATATATGTATAATTTTTTTTTTTTTTTAAACTGATTTTGAAATGTGAAAGCAACTTTTTGGACGAGCATTTTTTTGTAATGTATATAATGCGACTTTTCATTGTTTTTTCTGTAACTTATATAATTAAAATTATTAAATTTTTGCTTAAATATATATTTTACAATAGTCATAAATTTAGTGATTTTATAATTTTATATTAATTATGTAGGTCTAACTTCCTCCTGTTTTTAATATACTAGAGATAGATATGATTTACAAAATATTAATTTCAAGGTATTTTGAATTAATCCAATACTGATAATTTGTGTCTTTTATATTGTCAAAACCCATTTTTTATTTTTTTACACATAACATCAATCAACCTTAATTTTTAAAATTAATATCTTCTTAAAAACCTCAATTTCAAAATCCAAAAATATATATATTACAATGTCAGAATCTAAAATTTCTAAAATAAAAATTTTTTATTTCTAAAATAAATTTAAATTTCGAATATCGATGTGAACATGTTTAGATTTACGACAGGGATTTCAATTCTTCGTGCGTCAATGTGGACAACTCCAAATTCCTTGTTTCCTACTATGACAAAACTTCCGTTCATCAGAATTGTCATTGCCTCTAAGGACTTCTTCAAATCTATGGTCCTACAAATGCTCTAATGGTCAACTTAAACCATAAGAAGTATTAAGTGTTAGAAATTAAAGCTATGATTCTATAAAAAATATTAATTATATTAATTGTAGGATTTAAGATTTTTGGGATGTTTCCCTGGATTCCTCCACTACTGAGTTAATTTCATTATGGTCATTGTATATCTACAATTTTGTTGGAGTCATAGTTCCATCTGATGATTATCGTCTCCCTCATCTCCTTCATTGTATTGAGAACCCTCAGGGCTTCATGGTTTACGATAGGAATAATTATGCATTTAAAGAACTTGTTCTCGTGGATTATGGATTCTGTTGACATTTTCTTCAGTTACATGTATCCCCTGTTCGTCTCAATCACATGCAGACATGTACTTTTGAGTGATTCAAGTGTAATAACATAACATGAGGGTGGAAATATTCTTTACTTTCAAATGCAGTAGTATAAAGGATCGGATTTTTCAATATAGAACATGAAATGGACTGACTAACTCAATGTTGAGTTGGACATTGAAGGAAACAAGTGTTTTGGTCTTATTAGTGATATTACGTTCCTTGAATAAATCTTTAATATTTATCTCGTGATTATGACTTTGAACGTGTTGTATAATTTTTAACTTTCTCAAGGTATCTGTCCTAAATTCATTTAGACGTCATTTCACTAACCTTGGATGTTCGTTATAATTTTATAGCTTTTCATTTCCATTATCAACGATCAAGGATTTTATGCTAACTCGATGAGATAATTTATTACTCTTTCTTGATGAATGATCTTATTAAAATTGTTAATCGTTTATTAATTTTGTAATTGCCATTAAACGTTTTCAATATATACATACATATATATGATTTTTCTTTCACTAATTAAATTATCGGCATCCGTCACAACATTTACATTTGAGGCTTAATCTTACTTATAGTTGAAATTATTTTGTTCTAATTTGAGTTTCTATATCTCTATATATATTACATGTATGTACAGTTTAAGCATATATTTCGTATCAAATTCATTAAAAGTCTTAATCTCATTCTATTTTATTGTTTCAATCAAGTAATGAATAAAAAATATGTATTGATTTAATGCATTTATGCTTATTGGAGTAATTTTAGAGTCAATTTTAAGCTTTATAATTGTCACTTTACAAGACGTTTGATAACGTCAAATTTTAAGCCATACAATTCCATTTTTTTCATTTTTAAATTGCCAGCAGCTACATAGCAAAAATTGCCATGAGGGACTTGAATTTCCATATAGATGATGTTGTTTTATTGATGGCTTTGAGTAGACCAATCCATACTACAAAAAAACCATGCCCAATAAACGGGAAACTCTAATGACTAAATTACTATGGAAGGGAGGGAACTTTTGTTGGGGGTGAGACGTTCCTATGGCACTAATGATTAAAAAACCTTTATTAAAATCAGCTGTCTTTTATATCATATAGAATGGAAAAAATATATACAAGGGAAGTGAACTTTCTATTAAATTTAAAATAGGTAGCATTCATTCAGGGAAAATTTGACTACTATAGGTTGATACATATATTACTATAATTCCAATATGCATTTTTAACTAAATTTGCAGCAAATTAGGCAGGAGTTTTTTAATTATGTTTTTTTAGAGGGAGATGACTTCTTCCTTCACAACAATCTAACTATTTCAAAAAAGGAAAAAGAGCATCTCCAACCATTTTTTCTTTTCAAATCATTCAAATATATAATTTTTTTCTCCACAAGGTTAAAACCCCTAAATATGTATTTGTTCATATTAAACAAATAGGCACGACATTTTTTTATATTTAAATTAGCTGGATACTTGTCATCCACTGCGGTATAAATATTCGCAATAAAACTGAATGTAGATTTTTTATATATATAAAAGAAATAATAATACACTTAAGTACTCTATTAGATTAGATTTATCTAAATTAACAGTTAAAAAAATGCATTGTTAAAATACATAACACTACTTCATTCCTTCACAAATTTTAGTTGTTGTATTAAGAAAAGAGTATATGTTAAGTTTTATTATTGTAACAAGGAGCAATTTGCTGTGTTTAACAAAAAAATAAATAAATTCACATAAATTCTATGTAGGCCTTAAATCTCTGTTTGTTTGTTTGTTTTTTTGACTTCTTACAAATTATTTCACATAATACATACATTCATAGTTTATATACCTGACTAGTCATTCCATTCTTTAAGGAGATCTTTTGTTAAGAAATATACATGTAAGGAAGAAGAAAGAAAGAAAAAAAAGGAAGGCTCCTAAGGAATTAATGGAGCTTATATTACGTCAGAAAAATATGACTGATTACTTTCAATTACGTGTACATAAACGCATTCTTAACTAAGGTTTTTCCTATATCTGATTATTTTATTTTTTTTATAGGTTTTTTTTTCTTTTAATTCTTTCTTCATTTCAACTACATATTTCTTTAAACAAAAAATATATTTTACTTAACACCATGTACGTTTGAGGGAAGAGAGAGACAGAAATTTTCGAGGTCCATGTACTTATTTATCTCCATATAGAGTACCTACCTATACTGTAGATCTTAAATATGAAGGAAAATCTTGAGATTAGTATAAATTTTTTTATTAATTAGTTAGCAACTTCTTAAAACCATTACACATTTATGCTATAAAAAAGTATTGAGTTCCACTTGGAAAGAAAAAATGGCTACAGTCCAAGTCCTTGTAATAATTATTAGTATTTCAAACTGTATTTTGAGCCCAATATTTTTATACCAGAGTTATTATAAAATGAATTATAAAAAGTAAGAATAAAATCCATATCTGTCAAAAAGGACAGGCAATATACTATTAAATATATCAATTAAAGAATACATACACAGTACTGAGAGTTACTATATTATTCAAATAAAAGCAATTGGAAGGCAACAATCAAATTCAGTTAGTCAGTACTATTACATGTGCTCTTCTGTTTAATGATAAAGCAGGAGTTAAAGGAGGAATTACTTTCAATAACAGCTATCACAACATGTTTTATCGTCCATACGGCACCTCAAATTATTGATATCGACACAGTAATCCTGTTATTTATTGAAGAAATTATGAGATGAATTGTGTACGTTGACAAGGGATTGTCCATTCAAGCTACGGATCCGAGTAAAGAGTGGAGTAGATTTCCACTCAAAAGCATTATCCTCATCAAAATCCTATAATTCTTGGGGGTGGAATCTTATAAAACAAATATTTAAAGGAAAATCTACTTCAATAGAACAGAGAAATAAATATATACTTGATATACGAAATGAAAAAAACCTTATATACAATCATTTTACAAATAGTAAAATGTTTCTAATGTTAAAATATAGTAAATATGGAATATCACCACTTCATCAAAAGAAATACTTATGCTTACACAAAAAATAAGGATTTAAAACAAGATTATATAAAGGGTTGAATACTACCAATTACAATATCAGAAAAAGCACAAGTAGACATCTAAGCATAGGAAACGTAGAAAAAAGTGTAATGGAGGAATGATTGTAACATACAAACATAAGAAAATTAATACTTTTCAATCAAAGTCACAGTAATGTATCCAGCTAAAATATTTATAACAATATCATGTTAAACGGTTCAGTGTCTGAGCAGATATGGAATGGTGAAAAATCAACAGCTCCTTCAAATTTAATATGATAAATGTTATCAAGTGAGTAGTTTGAAAGTATGGTGCAGACTTCGAATATTCAAAACAAAAAAAAAAATACTAATTTTTGCTCTCTTCAATTGTGTGGTCAATCAAAGAAGAAAAGAGTTGCATTTTAGAGCTCCCTCCTTTTATACCTGAGCATTTTTAATTTAAAAAAAAGAGATAGTGTTTATATTAATAGTTGTAAATTTTACACCATTAATTTATCTACCCAAGTGCTTATTATCCAAACTACATCAACCCAATAATAACATTATCATTTATCAGTCACAAATACTTCTCCCACAATCAATCGCGCGAGCCACCCTCTTGCATTTCCTTTCATTGAATACTTTATATAAGAGAACGACTGCCTTCTTCTTCTTTTTATTGTTTTCGGGAAGACAATAACAATAACAAACTCTTTGTTTTATAAATCATTCATCTAGAGTTCTTTTACACTTATTTATTTATTCTTCCTTTTTGCTTTAGAGAAAACAAAAAGTTTTTTAATAAGTACTCTCTGATTCATAGTAATGGTTATAAAATATAAACCACTTGTCAGAATACTATTTATCTCATTTAATTACATATTGATTACGGATTTTTAAGCTATACATACTTGGTTCTTATTTGCTTTTAAGTTATCAAAAATCATCTCACTTTTTATAAGTATAATTTTTAATTAGCAACGGATATTTGATGCATGTGGAAATGAGCAAAGATGGCATCATGAGCTCTAATCTAATGATAACTAATTTAACATTAATTAATATTAAACAAGTAATATACCCAATACTGAATTCATTAATAATATAGAAAAAAAATTAAACTAAAATGAAGAGAACTGTAAGTTTTCTAATTTGTATTGCTTCAATTGTACGCAATTTTTCACTGCAATCCCTGTTATCTTACGAAAAGTTTTTGGACGTGAGAGATACTAAATATTATTGAAGGTTTTAGAATCTTTTGGACAATCACGAGATGAGTGTAGAATCTATAGTTTTCCCCGACTATGAATCTTCAGAAGATGACATGATGGATTACAACTCTTCCTCCTCCTCTGGAGGATTCAAGCAGTAAAGAGGCTGAATGTGATTATTCCGAGAGTGATGGCAGTTGCATCTATAGCCAGGATGAAGCCGAGACTCCATCTATATTCAATGCTTTTAAAAGGAGTAACTAGACTAACTTGGTTAAGACCTAGACATTCATTCAGATGAGAAACCTTATAATTTTACATTTTTTAATCATGATTTGATTGTGAATATCTTTGAACCATATACATATATACTTATGAAATAAATGGATGTATTTATTTAAAATAATTGTAGTTAATGTCATTGCATTTTATTTAACATTTTTGTATAATACTTGTGAGATTACTTAGATATAGTAGTTTTGCTCATCAAATTATTTCAATGCATGAATTCAATATGTTAGGCCCTTAAGAAATGTTGTAACCAGAGCTGAACTTTTGAATAATCTTGATGGACTTGGATCTTTGCTATTGTAGCTGTCAAGTGGATAATTGATTAAGGGAATAGAATTACCACTGCTTATTTTATAGTTTGCATTTTCAGTAGATAAAGTATAAAATAAAAGCCCCAATACAAAGATATTTTATGTTTTTCCATGTTACTCATATCATAAGTTATTTATGTACATGTAAGAATTGTCTCAGGGCTGCAACACTTTGATACAGATATGAAATTAAGTTATGAAGAAAACCAATTTTGTATGATCAAATGATGCTGTCATAAGTTGAGAGTTACGAACCCATCTATAAATTTTTTGAAGTACTTTTTAATAAATGGAAAAATAATTTTAAGTTTGAGTAGGGGGTTGGGACAATCTCTTTTGCTTGCACTCTAATAGTACAAACAGTTTAATGGAGAAATAATGGAGAAATATTACACAGCAAGAATAAACCCAAAAATATTGAATTCAGAGAAGAAATGTCTGTAGCATGGAAGCATAGATGGACACTCAAAGGGACTGAATGGTTCGACTTTAAACTGCAAGGATAAAAATACTCTTAAAACAATGACTCCTGAACTCGTTTAAATAGGCCTGAAGATGCTTCAGGTCTATAATAGTTCAATGTTCCAATAGACATGTGAAGCTTTCTAATAACTTCTTTTGTGATGAAGAAGCAATCTCATAGTGATAAAATAAGCTTTACATATAATTTTAAATTTGTTTAAAAAGAATGAATTTGAAGAACAAAAAAACTCACTCAAATTGATTACTATGTCTATACAAGTATTTATACGACATAGTCCATCACAACAGTTTGGAAAACAAGAAATGTTTGCTGCGTTCAAGATCATATCCGTTCTCGATATATAATGTTACGAGCCAGGAGATGTTGGAACTCATATCGTTATTTATATTGACTAATAACAGTATATATTGATATAAAGTTATTAATTATTGTAGCCGTTATGACTGTAACTCTCTTTTTTTATCCATTTTCAATTTGAAAGACCATACGTTCAAAGGAAGCACCGTGATGTTAAAAAAAATGAAGTACAATTTTGAAATCCTACCGAATACAAAAGGAGCACTCATTTTTTTCTTTGACCCTTGTTGGAGAGGAATGGAAAGATAATTTCAACTTTATTCAGGAGTCATTGGGAAGTGAGATCTCAGGAGAATTATGGTCAATAATGTCATTATAAAGAATTTATGAAATCCCTGGTACAAGAAAGTGATGAGATCCGTGTTTATTAAAGTCGTTCACATATATGTATGTATATAAAGATATGGATCTAATGACTCAAGTTTACTAATCTGATGAAACTGCAGGCTTACTTGTCCAAATAAAAAGTAGCTTTAAATAAAATAACTTTGGTAAACTTAATGTAATTATTGTTTGATGGTGTTAACTATGCTTTTTGTCATGATTATTATAATTTATAAATATTATCTATAATATATTACAAAGATGATCTTTCAATAAATATTTAATTTATTGTTTCTTATTTTTATTGGTAAAATCATCACGAGGAATTTGGTACAAAACTGGAATTTGATGGAATCCCTATTATTCAGTTTTACTAAACAGACTAGAAGGCGTTTTTGTGAAAAAATATGTTTTCCCGCAAACTCTCAATCCATGAAATTTTTGTTTGTATGACCATAAGTTCGTGTGTTGTATATTCCTGTAACTTACTGTATGTATATTTATAAGAGTACTAATTGATAGCAAATGATCTTTGAACTTTAACTTTTTTCAAGATCTTATCTTCTAAGTCTATGAGATTGCAGAGCTGGGGTTCGAATGAGCCATCTTATGCCTTATAAAATTTAAAAAAGTATGTGTATATTTTTGTTTCTGTGAGAAACGTGAGGTTGTGGAATGTTTTATTTCATGGCTTTGTTTCATGCGGAGGAGAGTTGGCTATAGTGGTAGTACCACTTCTGTTATCTTCATCAACTTGGAAACTCTATTCCAATCCAAATGCATTCCGAAGTAATGAAATTGAATTCCTCATATTTTAAAACAATATCTGAGTAGAATTAGATATCCCTGAATAATTAATAGGAGATCTTCGAGTGGGGATTTTGTTGTCGAGGATTCCTTACCACACACAGACATTTCTCCATTGATAAGCGTTGATCCTGGATTTTATTCTCAAAAGAATTTTATTTTAATTTATGAATTTTGCCTTATGAGTTCTAGCGCCTCTCACTTTCTCTTTCTGTGTCTCTCTTGTCAATTTCTTATTTGATTATAATCAAATAAAAATATGAAATTTTCAAAAAAGTTGCCAATTTTCTGAACTTTAAAGGCATGGAGTAGCCTTTAAATGTTGAAAATTCTTCAATTGGTTTGTTGATCAATAGGACAATATCAAAAAATTGAAAATTAAAAATTTATGGATTGGCACCATGGTGTTTATTTTGTTATACAAGATGTGAAAGAATTAATCAGTAAGATTAAATTGTGTATTTGTAGTAGATCAACTGTATTATAGTGGTTGTTTTTTTTGTTTGAAAGCTTTAAAACCCTTTTGAACACGAAAGATGATGAGATCCGTATTTAATGAAGTCATGTGTATATTAAATAATATAAACCAACTAGAGAAAAGATTAAGTGCCCTTGGTGATGCAATTTGACACCTAGAACAAGTATTTTTTGTTGAGAATAAAATGTCTTCAATTCAATTATGAATTTAGCTAATTATGTGTTCTTACAAAATTCGTTGTGGGGGCTACACAAAAAAAGAACACCAAAAAAATTAAATTAGACCCATCCTCAAACCCTCATAAGTTTTTAATAACTTGAAATTTCACAGTTCAATTTTGTAATTTTGCATATCTTGTATATAGAAACATTTATTCCAAATTTGATTGCAATCTGAGGTGAAAGGTGTCAAAACTTAATTTATAATAGCTAGTTGCATTAAGAATTTAAGGAGATGTATAATAAACATCTGTAAAAGTCTCTTTGTTTCGAACATCAACTTTATATTAAAATTGTATAATAGGATGCCGATTTAAAGAAAAATCAATCATTTATGTTGACTTTTCTTTGAGATATATTGGACAATGATCCATTTTGAGGTGTGAAAGTAACTTTTTGGAAGAGTCTTCTTTTGTAATGGATGTATAATGTGACTTTTTCATTGTTTTTGACGTAATCTATGTAATTGGAATTATTATTTTTTGCTTTTAATTAATAGAATATATATATATTCTATTAATTAAAAGCAAAAATATATATATATGATTCGTTCTTAGTTCGAACAGGGCTTCAAGGAACCCGTCTCATAACTTATTGACTTATTTATTTATTTATTTTTGAATTATGAGTCATAACAATAATTATGTGACACATTGTTATTACTTCATAGATTCAAGATACAATCATTAATTAATGTAGATTTAAATTATCATTTAAGGATCAAGATATGAGAGCTATCCTAGAACGACCATCCTAATGAAGATGTCCTTGAGCTGCTGGAGGACCTCTTCAAAGGGATTCCTCTTTTACAAAGAGGGGCAAATGGAAAAGGACCTTTTCAAAGCATTCTCCTTGAATAAGTTTGTGTCTTACGAATTCAAAGGCACTTCTATTTAAGCCGAATCAAGACCCTCTTTGGCCTCCTAGAGAGAGGTCCGAAGGTCGACTTCGTGAAGGTAGCATTTGTTATAAGCCTACATTCACATGCAAGTGCACAAATTCAGGCGACACCAAAAGCAGACTTCATGTCTATGTCTGAAGTGTTGTGTATAGCAAAATGAAGATCAATGTCCTCTTTCACTGCCTCCACGATATTTGTGAGGATGGGGTGCCCATTTGTTCTCGTAGCTTTTGTTAGAATGGAGTCGGCTTTAAAGTGTCTTGGAGATAGAGTTCTAAGTGCTACCATCATTATATTTTTCACTTTCGGTCTTAGGGGATTGGCTGCGTCACATTTGCAATAGAGGTGGAAGGACGTCTCCTCAAAAGTTCTTTTCTATCCTCCTTGTTGATAGGACAAAAAGGCTATCATTTATTTCATCTTTATTCATAGTTATTATCAATTTACATATTTACGTCTGGTTGAACTGTGGACACATACATTTTCTAATGCAACACAATTAATTGTTGATTCTGGTTTTTAAATAATAGCCTGACCCAAATTTACTCTTCACCTGCACATATGTTACTTATGAATTATGATTGATGTTTCAATGAGGGGTTTTCGTTCTCTAGTTTATTTATCAATTCTGAAGAGTCATTATCACATTGGAACGAGAAGAGGAGCCCCCGTCTCCCATTCTTCTCCTCCAAAGCGTTTTACTTTTCGATTTAAAATAATATTTTTGTCCCGAGTGGCTAAAAACGGTTGAAAAGGGTCAATTTTTTGCCAAGAGAAACGATTTGACTATATAAGTCCTTGATTTCCCATAAATCTTTAATGATGAAATGAGTTGAAGGATGTGTAAAAAGTAGAGGAAAGTCTCAACTACACTCGATGGACTATATGATGATGCAAAATATCAGGAGAAACATGGACAGTGATGAGTTTTGTAATTCAGTAGTTATAGCCTTGCTGACGAATGTGATGAGATCTACTAGTATAAGTAATATTAAATTATATCATTCATTATTAAATAAAAGTTGTGCTTCGTTTTATTTTTCAGATAATATGGAAGATTATCACTTAGTACAGCCCTAGTACAGAAGATTAATTGCAATGAGCAAGAAAAATCCCGTTTCTTATGAATAATCCACAGCAGTACTGCTTTTCATTAAAATCTCTTTCAAGAGATAATTTTAAACATTGAAAGTATATATTATATTTCTCTTTTAAATAAAACTAAGTCTTCTGAAGTTGTATTTTCTATTCATATTTATTTTGTTTTGGTTTAATCTGTTTTATGTTTAAAATGAATAAGGACAATCCGAACATTTTACGGTTGATTATTAGGCCCTTATGTTTCTGAATGAATTTTAACAAACATAGAATTCTCCATGGCGTCCCTCCAGGAGGCTTCAAAGACAACGATCCTCCCATCAGCCACTTTTTACTGGCAAAAAGTAGGGTTTATGTCTTCTAAAATAAAGAAAAAGAGTTAAATTTATATCAATTGATTACTATGAAGCAAATATTAACCACAGTTGTGTAAGCAAAGGTGCCATATTGATCATTATCAGTTGTTGTCTGTAACATAAGTAAAGTTATAATACAAATCTTCGACAAAATGAATTATTACTTACTTCAGGTTGATAAGAAGCTGAATTTCTCGTAACAAAATCCTACCAAAAAATGATTAATTATAATTATTAATTGATTAAAATTATTAGGTGATTCTAATTAACTTTTGTAATAAATAGTATTTACAATTTTACTCAAGAATTCTTAAATCAATTTCTTGATTTCTATTCACTCGTAGTAAGTGTTTCGAGCTCTTTGGAAAGGTGATAGGTGATTCTAGCACGGATCGTTTGATACTTACGGATCTCAACCAAGTTCCTCATGTCTTGCAGAGGTTCCCTACTTCATATCCTAAAGACGTTTTGACTATTTCTTCTCAAGGTTAACACCAAAATGTGTAGTATTCGACCAAGTAAATACAGCTCCGGTTGCTCTTAAGAAAGACAATCCGGGTTGTTTCTTTCAGTCAACCCTTACACAGAGCAAAGGCCGAGCTAAATGATATATAATTCTAAATATATCTACTCCTGGGCTTTTTGAGTCTCTCCTAGTATTATATGGTTTAATATATTCTTCAATAATGCCAAGCATTTCCTCCAGGGAACAAACTTTCTAGGTCTTGTGAGCTTACTACTCACAGTAAATAGGTGAACTGAGTGAAAGAGAAAGTTATTTTGTAGTTGCATGACGTAATATATTAGGATTTATATTATAAAACTATTACGCCATTGCAATGAGCTGTCTATTTAAAAATAAATACTTTGTTGATGAATATTTGGGCGTAAGATGACATCATACAAACACTCTTTTACCCTGCAACTCTGGATACTATTGAAAACACAGTTTTAGAAAGGTGTAATTGAACCAAAAGTTGTAGATATTACTTTAATAAAATAAGATTTTTTTCAATTTTTAAAATCGGTTCATAAGTGAAAAATTTAAAGGAAGATCCTAGGTTAGTGAAATGACGTCTAAATGAATTTGGGGCAGAAGCCTTGAGTAAACTAAACATTATAGAACACGTTCAAGGTCCTAATCACGAGATACATATTAAAGATTTATTCAAGGAACGTAATTGAAGACAATTCTGATACTTTTAATTTCATCACTAATAAAACCAAGACACTTGTTTCCTTCAATGTCCAACTCAACTTTGAGTTAGTCAGTCCATTTCATGTTCTATATTGAAAAATCCGATCCTTCAGTCTACGGCATTTGAAAGTAAAGAATATTTCCAGCCTCCCTCATGTCATGTTAATACTCTTGAATCACTCAAAAGTAAATGTCTGCATGTGATTCAGAGGAACAAGGGATACGTGTAACTGAAGAAAATGTCGACAAGTTCTTTCAATGCATAATTATTCCTATCGTCAACTGTGAAGCCTTGAGGATGCCCAATACGATGAAGGGGATGAGGGATTCGATGATCATCAGATGGAACTCGGACTCCAACAAAATTGGAGATCGACAATGGCCAAAATGAAATTATCTGCACATCAGGCTCATGATGATTTTCGCCGTCTCATCGTTGATCTTATGACTCTTGCTGCTCTTTGGGGTGCCTTGAGAAGAGTCCATCCTCATGGAGCTCTCCTGCTCTTGGTGCCTCTTCTGTGCAATGAACTCTTTGTTATATTCACAATGCTCTAGGGTTTAATTTTCCACTTGGATCGAAGCTCTTGATTGGAAGCTAATGCTCGAGTTCGGCATCACATCCATCCCATCCGACTCCCACTCTTGGCAGTCACAAAGAGCGAAGCACAGAGACGTCCTTGGGTCCAAGCCAGAGCTGCGCCATTTCAAGTCACTCCAGAAGTAGTGAAAATAGAACATTATTTTGATGACGTCACAGCACTTACACAAATAAAAGAAACACCAAGGAGAGTCAGGCGGTTTTGGCTGGTTAGGAAGCACCCAGAGGAAGGAAAAAAAGAGGAGTTGAAATTTCATAGGACATTTGTAATGGAATATTATCCATTGTTTAAATAATAAATAGCTCAATTGTTTCATGTAGTACATTAATTATTATCAACGGGTAAATTTGTTTTAAAAAAAAGTTACTTACATTAAAAAAAAAAGAAAAAAAAATCATTAACTTTTTTTTTTATTGAAGATAAAATATTAGAATCGATGGATCTTAAAACTATAACAAAAAGAATTTTTGATAACAACTAAAAAAAAACCCAAAGAAACATGATTTTTTTTCTCTCTCTCTCTCTTTCTTTTACGTCTTCTCTCTTTCCTTCATCCTAATTGCCTATGTTGCTGTCAATCCTATGAAGGAATCTCTCTCTCTATGTATCCACAAAACATATATCTACGTCCAATGTACAAAAGAAAGTCACCGATCAGTGAGAGACTAATAAGTAGTATCATTTCTGCTCCTCTCAGTCATTATTCCTTAATCTTACTCTAGGTGTTGATTAAGACGACTTAATAATATATATTCATTAGGCAAGTTTAATAAATTTGTTCGAAAAAAGTGTATTTAATTCAAATTTGAATAAATACTTGACAGGATATACAAACAGCATAGAGCCATAGAAAAGGTCCTCATCTATTTATATATTTACTATTTTTCAAAAAGGGAATCAATGAACTCACCACTCCTGGTTTGAGGGTTAGATATTATGTTGTGTAGGTTTTCGGATAGATTTAGAATTTGCTCTCTGTACTTTTTATAGTGACCGACAGAGTTCTTATCCGATGAGAGTTTTCTTTCTTTTCTTTTTCAAGGTGCCATTTGGAAATATATATATATATATATATAATAAAAAATCACACTTAATAATGTCTTTCCAATTTTTAATCCATGTTCTCACAAAACCTCTTTTTAACTCAAAAACTATAGTAATATATTTATATTACCTATATTTAAATCACTTTGTAGGACACAAAACCAATCGCTTTTTAGTCAACATGAAATAAAAAAATGATATTGTAATGTAAAGTAAAAAATGACAACGTTATATTTAAACTATTAATGTTAAATATTTTTTAAATTTGTATGCAATACAAAGTTAATCATTATTGTCTCATATCTAAAACGTAAGAATATTTCTCATTAAGACTAGTCGACTTTAAAACATATATAAAATTTATTTATTTGTTGATGTAGTGAGTGATGAATTACAATTTACAATCACGATTAAGTGTGGCAATGTATTCATAATATTCTAAAGCTATAGAAAAAAAAAAGAAGAAGACTTTTTTCGATATCATTATGTTTTTGCTCATTTTCCCATGTTTTGAAAGTGGAAAGTAAGAATCACTGAAGAAAAAATTTGTTTCAAGTTGATTATAGAGGCTTTCGATTATATTTTCTGAAAAACGGTGTTTTCTCTCTTGAAGCACATTGTGAGGAAATAAAGTTTGACTCAATTAGTTCCTTCCTTTCAATGTTTTATTTGCCAGTATATTATGGAATAATAAAGGATGACTCTCATTCTACTACAATAATTCATCAATTTTTGCTTTGATTGTATTACCTTTGAGCCAAGTTTTTCTGTTTCTAGCTTGCCCTAGCATTTCTCTTCCTCCTACGTCTATTTTTTTTAAAAAAATGGGATCTTTCAATGTTGAATAAAATACGATTCTAATTATATCTTATAAATCAATTTTATCATCAACGGGTATTTTTACTTTATTTTGTATTCATCAATCATCAGCGTATTTTCCTTTACAACTTACCTACTTTTCAAGAAAAGGAGTTAACGTGCAATTTCGATTCTTGAAGACATAATTTTCATCTTTTTTTAACTCTCTGGTGCGTCTTAGCCTGCACCGTGGTAGCTTGTGCTATTCTCGCCTGAGCCACCTTCTTCCACTTCAGGGATTAACCGGCTCACACCTCCCCACCTCCTTACTTCATCATCGAAGACGTATTCATATAGACACACTTTTTCTCTTTCTAATTTCTTGTATTTTATTCAATGATATTTTGTGAAGAAAATCATTCTTTAAAGACGAGTCATGTTCATATATCTCTGTACATCTTACAAATTTCCGTAATGGGAAATAAATCTTATTTCTCCCAAATGCTCAATCTGTCTAAATTAAATTGCATGACATTTGTTTAAAGCTTGTTATCTCGACCCGAAATTTAAATTATATCAATAGCGAAATGATTTATTCTCATTTGAATACTTTAGAAAAAAGAATTAGTCGTTTAAACTCCCTTATTAATTGATAAATTATCATTTATCAATAATCTTTGTTCTGCCCTCTTCCTTCTAATTTCTGGCCTAGTCAATACATACAATAAACAATATAAACAATTTATAACTTCTTCCAATTTTGTCCTCGCTAAGATTTTTCTTTCTTTCTTCTTGTGCTATTTTATATGCTTAATTTTTTCCCTTCTTATTATTATTACTTTTTTAGATGAAAAATACAAGCAATATACAAGCAATGCCATATTATTGTACATTAAGAAATTCAAAGAACAAAGGGAACTCCAAAACACCCAATAATTAATTAATGAAGGAGAATAAATATGTAATATTCTATGTAGAAATATATTTCAAAGCCAATAATGAGGTAGGGGGTGGGAAGACGACTTTAGGAGCCGGTTCCTATTTTGAGGTATTAACAAACAAGCCCTGCGAACGGTAGCTACCATCCTCCCCCATCCAGCTCCGCTAGGACGGCGAAGCTACGGTCCCTCTACTTTTTTTTTTCATTGTTTTGATGACGTCCTCTCCATGCAGCACTTACACAAATAAAAGAAACACCAAGGAGAGTCAAGCGGTTTTGGCTGGTTAGGAAGCACCCAGAGGAAGGAAAAAAAGAGGAGTTGAAATTTCATAGGACATTTCCAAGATACGTATTATATATTTCATTGGAGACAATGATCCACAAAAACATTCATATGTACTTTTATTTAGGAAAATTTTATTATTCTTACATTTATTTATGTTTACTTGACCAAATTCATTTCTTCCTTTCAATATTTTTATTTGCCTGTATGGAAGGAAATCAATTAGTTGCTGAAGGTGTCCCTCAATTCAAAAATGTCAAATTCCCTTCGAATATTACAAGAGTACAATAATTCTATTACATTAATTCATTATTTTTAATTTGATTGAAATTTGAACTACTCGTTCGACCTTTGATGTTACATTTCCTACGTTTCAGAATAATTGAAAATAATATATGACCATAATTCTATTTTATAAATAAATCAATTTTGTCATCAACGGGTACTTTGTCTTTATTTTATATTCATCAATCATCTCATCAACGTATTTTCCTTTACAACTTCTGACTCAGCTTCGTCCCCTACTTTTTAAGAAAAGGAGTTAACGTGCGTCTTAGCCTGCACCGCGGTAGCTTGTGCTATTCTCGCCTGAGCCACATTCTTCCACTTCAGGGATTAACCGGCTCACACCTCCCCACCTCCTTACTTCATCGTCCATCGAAGACGTATTCATATAGACACACTTTTTCTCTTTCTAATTTCTTGTATTATATTCAACGATATTCTGTGAAGAGTATTATTTATCAATGACGATTAATTATCATTTATCTCTACAGCATAAAAATTTACTTCATGGAAAATAGATTTTATTCCTCTTAAACGCTCAATCTGTGTAAATAAATTTACATGCATCGTTTCTATGTCCTATGTATTCAGAATTGTCAGAATTGTAACTCTGAATGAAAATTATTGAAATTATTGCTGAAGAAATTGTTGCCCAATTAAAACAGAGAGCAAAGGCAGAGCTAAATGACATATATAATTTTAAATATATCTACTCCTGGACCTTCAGAGTGTAACACGTCGAGCTTTTTTGTTCACTCGCAACCTCGACTGACAAAAGGGGAAAAAAAAAATTTAGAAAAACATATGGTAGCTACCCTTCTCTATTTTTCTTGTTGCCAACTTGTTAATATATACTTGTAGTATATTCAAATTCAAAAAAAGGGCGCGCAATTCTTGATTCAATATATTTTTTATGCATCAAAATCAGAAATAATATTAATACCACTTTTTGAGTTCATATTACGTAGGATCAGCTGCTTTAAATCAAAAGAGTCAAATGATGAAAATAATCAACTGAAGCTGGGAGAATAAAGTATATAGTGTTTTTGTTTATCCCAAAAAGCTCGTCGTGTAAACTGTCAATTTGAAGATAAATACTTGGGCGTAAGATGACGTCATACAAACACTCTTTCACCCATCCCTTCAATTCTGAATAATATTGAAAACAAGGTTTTAGAGAGATGCCATTGAACCAAAAGTTGTAGATATTACTCTAATAGAATAAGATTTTTTTCAATTTTTAAAATCGGTTCATAAGTTTTGAATTTATGGCAACTTTTGCTAAATTTTCAAAATTTGTCCAACTCTAATATTAGAGTTCCAAAAAGATTATGAAATCAAAAGTCACAGAGCAATAATTGTTGAGTTCAGATCTGCCTTTAATTTAAAAATCAATTCGTTAATAATTGCGATGGTGTTTTTTTCATGCTTTACAACCAGTGGTTGTTAATTTATTAATAAGAACAGTAAGAAAGGAAAAAAATTATTAGATATTTAAGTCAAAAGTAATGGCAACAAAAGTTTCCCTAATATAGACAATCCTAATGAGCAACACTAATAATTAATTATAAGCTTAATTATACATGTAAATCGTTCTTTGATGAAACTTTGTACCTATCAATCAAGTTCATTTCAACTTGTACTCCTACTCCTATTTCTGGGAGATCATAATTTCATGAATCCTCCAATTCTTCGTCTGAAGATAATTCAGTAGGAGCTTTTTTTGTAATGTATATAATGTGACCTTTCATTGCTTTTGATGATGCCCAGATGATGTGAATATATACATATAACAATAATTAATTAATTTGGATTCGTTCTTAGTTCGAACAGGGCTTCTAGAAACCCGTCTCATAATTTATTGACTTATTTATTTACTTTTTTACTTATGACTCATAAGAATAATTATGTGTGTGGTACACATTTGCTGTATCTGAGACTAAATAATTAATATAATAAGTCTAAAATAGTTAATGGAGATATTTCTGGAGGATGGGAAACTGGAAAGGGGTGTCCTATGAACTGAGCTACTTAAGGAAGAATAAAACAAAACGATACGATACAAAAAAGGCTCATGCTACGTGTGACGAGAAGGTGAAGGTCGATTCCGTTCAGAAAGAGGAGAATGGAGCTCACGTCAATATTGGAGAACTTACTGGAGTAGTCAAGGAGTGAGGAGCAAGTGGAGGGAGGAGTCATTTACTCAGCCAAAAGATTAAAGTGATTTCCCTGTCTGAGATGTTGGTGAAAATAAAGGCAAATATTAAGTCATCGACTCCCATAAGTTATAACGTCGAGTGGAGTGTTGAACTGAGGCTACAGCATTGAAATCGCTTTATTTTGCCAAGAGTGTGGATCATGTCAGACTAGGGACCATGATCCAGTGTTAACAGAACTGAAGCATCCAAGTTCATTCGAATGTGTATATGGTTTAGTTGTAGGAATATTCTGTAGCTACATACATGGAATGGACGCTGTAATTATTTATGTCATTCTGGGGCTAACATAAATAAATGTAAAAATTAGAAAAGGAGATGGACAGGAAAGTTTAAGTGATGAACCCTCGTTACTGGAGGTTGATGTCTCCATGCAAGATCATCATATTCTGTCTCTCCATTACACTCTTCCATTCTTCAAAACGAATTTATCTTGATATCTATTCTTCAAATGTAGGTTTTTCTGGATAAATCATCCGTTCATGTAAGGTAAAATTTTCAATTCATTATAAATAAGTACTTTAACATGAGTTTAAATATAGTTTCAGGCATTATATTAACCTTGGCCCCTATGGATTGACGCATCATCTTTCGAATAGATTCAAATCCATTATTGTGAATTCAAGTATCTCTTTCCTACAGTTTATATTCAAGATATTCCATCCAATTGTGTATCCATCTATGCTGCATTGCTAATGTCATTTTTACTCTAGATTCAACATTTTACAGTTTGTTTTGTTGTGGAATTTACCCATCATTTAAGAAGTCAATCGATGGGGTCCATATAAGAAAGTTGAGGCTACTTCCTTATATCAATTCATTTTACAACAGATTTAAAGCATCTTAATAACTTGAAATTTCACACTTCAATTTTGTAATATTGTGCAAATCTTGTATATAGAAACATTTATTCCAAATTGGATTGAAATCTGAGGTGAAAGGTGTCAAAACTTAATTTATAATAGCTAGTTGCATTAAGAATTTAAGGAGATGTATAATAAACATCTGTAAAAGTCTCTTTGTTTCGAACATCAACTTTATATTACAATTGTATAATAGGATGCCGATTTAAAGAAAAATCAATCATTTATGTTGACTTTTCTTTGAGATATATTGGACAATGATCCATTTTGAGGTGTGAAAGTAACTTTTTGGAAGAGTCATCTTTTGTAATGTATGTATAGTGTGACTTTTTCATTGTTTTTGATGAAACTTATGTAATTGGAATTATTATTTTTTGCTTTTAATTAATAAAATATATGATTCGTTCTTAGTTCGAACAGGGCTTCAAGGAACCCGTCTCATAACTTATTGACTTATTTATTTATTTATTTTTGAATTATGAGTCATAACAATAATTATGTGACACATTGTTATTACTTCATAGATTCAAGATACAATCATTAATTAATGTAGATTTAAATTATCATTTAAGGATCAAGATATGAGAGCTATTCTAGAACGACCATCCTAATGAAGATGTCCTTGAGCTGCTGCTGCTGGAGAACCTCTTCAAAGGGATTCCTCTTTTCCTTGGACCAAGGACCAACTTCAAGATCCAAGACGACTCAAAGAGGGGCGAATGGAAAAGGAGCTTCTCAAAGCATTCTCCTTGAATAAGTTTGAGTCTTACGAATTCAAAGGGACTTCTATTTAACCCGAATCAAGACCCTCTTTGGCCTCCTAAGGAAAGGTCCCAAGGTCGACTTCGTGAAAGTAGCATTTGTTATGGGCCTACATTCACATGCAAGTGCTCAAATTCAGGCGGCACCAAAAGCGTTTTTTGCATAGCCAGAGGGCTTCATACGAATCTTCGTCCAAAGCTAAAAAACCCCTCAATGAATTGTGATTGTTCAAAAGGTTTGGATAACAGGTCCTTGGGAAATAATAATTGAATGGTTTTAACTGTGGCAATAGCAAAGGGGTGTTGGCAGCAAGTGAACCACGGAAGGCAATCCTTTGATGAATAAAACAAAACAATCCAGTTAAAGGCTTATGCAACGTGCGGCGAGAAAGTGAATCTCGTTTGTGGTGTGAAGCAGCTCGACTGCATACGAAGCTGTCTTGGTGGGGTTGAGACAGATGAGGATGGAGCTCGCATCAATATTGCATTCTTATGTTTTGTTCTTAAATCAATGGATTTGCTGAGTATTTATCTTAAAACTTGATTAAGTCTTAAAGTCTTTGGACATCCGAAATCCGTAAGCCATTTTGAAAACTCATTTTTGTGCATGAGGATCTGCTGTCAAGTATTCTTCAAATGTTGGTCTTCCCGGATAAAGCATCTGTAAATATGAGTTAAAACTTTATTTTCATCATAAATAAGTTGGCTAACTTCAATTTAAATATAGTTTCATGGATTATATTAAACTTCAAGAAATATTTGCTTATTCAATATATTATCCATTCTCGATATATGATGATACAGGCCATGAGATACTTAAATTAGATGACTATTCTCATTATTATGAGTCGTTACTCAGGCACATCAAGGTAAGAGAAAGTGTTATTAAATAAGTATTAGTGTTTTTCATACTTCTATTGCATCATTGAATTAGATTTCTACTTATATCAATTACTATGGATCTCAAGCATCTCCAGGCCTCTCTGAACGAGTATCAATGCTTCATTGTTAAAAGATGAAAAACAATTAGCCTTTATATCAACGGGGGTTATAAAATGAAGCTGCTGTTACTTCCTTATATCAATTTGTGTTAAAATGGATTCCAAGTATATCTGGGCCAATTTAAATATAACCAAGTGTCTCTGTTGGAAGAGCACTCTCCTCGATATAACTTACAATCCAACCATTCCTTTTCTGTGAGTATTTTATTCATGTTTCTATACCTTTGGGATTATAATTCGCATTTTGTTATTTTAGATATTATTTTGTTGTAAAAAGCCTGAATCATCGTTGAAGAAATTATTGAGATCTACATAAGGAGGCACCTACTCATCGTAATTTCATGTTATTATGACTGTTAAGCATCTCCAGGTCTAAGCTTGTATATGAAGATAATCAAGCACCTCTATTTGAAGATAATTCCCCTCGTTGTAATTTACAATCCAATTTCTGCTTCTGTGTCAGTCAATGTTTTCTTTTATATTATAGATAACTTTTCATTATTTAAGAGTGTATTTCGTCATTGTTAGAAGGCTGAATCATCAATGGAGAAGAAATTTAGCATTACCTTCGGGTCATGGATGGAGGTTCCTCTCTTGTGAAACAATATGTTTATGGAGCTTGAACATTTTTATTTCCATTTGTTCTCATGGAGTAAATCATTGAGATAACTTTTGCTGTAATGGAGTCGGCTTTAGAGTGTCTTCAAGATAGAGGTTTAAGTGCTACCGTCATTATATTTTTCACTTTCGGTCTTAGGGGATTGCCTGTGTCACATTTGCAAAAGAAGTGGAAGGACATCTCCTCAAAAGCTCTACAAAAAGAGCATTTTCTATCTGTTAATATTAGATTTATTAGTAAAAAGACTGATTGCTGAATTTTCATTCTATTTTTTACCATCCTCTGATCAAGAGCTCTATAAAATGGAGCAAAAGGAAGAAGCAATGCATTTTTTTCCAGTCTCTTCGTTATTAGTTTTGAAGCTTATAAGAATGTTTGTGAATAAAGTTCCGTTTCCAGCTTATAGATTTACTCATTTGAAGAAATTCATTTAGGGAGTATGAGATTACTAAGCAATGTGGACTTACATGAAGAGACTATGTTCTCCAATATAAGGATTCACCATTAATGTTCGAAAAGAGTTCCGATGGGCCCATTGCGATTCTCATTTCAAACAAGTATCTTGTAACTTTATAGAAATTGTATTTTAGGGTTCTTCGCTTAACCTAAGACGTTTTAGCCATGACAAGTTTAATGATTTCCTCAGGACCTCCGTGTTTGTCAATTAGATACCCCAGTTTTTTACGGATGCGTGGAGTTGCACTTCTGAAATGTAAGGTTTTTGTGTATTTCATCTGAATACTAGCCTCAGCAGATCAATTTAACCTCGTATTGAAGGTGAGAATGGGATGAATCTAAATAAGTGAAAAGTTTTAGGAGGTATATTTGTACTCCAAACTCCAATCTTATCAAGTAGATGAGACGACTATGGATTTGGTGACATTCAATGAGAGGCCAGATCGATCTTCGAACGGCTTTAGGCTTGCTAAGATCTAATTATTTGCCCGATGAGGAATTTCCCGTCATGAACACCTCTCTTGATGTAATGTTTTGATTCAGGACCTGGAATATGAATGCTAGCCTCATCGTGGAAACGATCATATCTATCAATTGTTTCGGAATTCTGTTTCGAAGTAGCTGCTCAATTATGAATTCATGAGACAAAGAATCAAAAGCTTTTTTAAATTTAATCAGCAAGATGACAGACTCATAATTCAAACTCATTGTATTTGATATTGTATTTTGAATACATCTTGGGATATCCTCCGCGAGACCTAAAATCGTGCCATCTCATCACTATGATTTTCTATGGCACTTAGTCTAACATGACTCTTTCGTATTTTCTTCTAGCTATGGAAAAGTGTATATTGTATATTGTTTATATTAATTTACAATATGAAGTGTTTTTTTCATCATTTTCTCTATTCATCTTAATGTATCCCAGTACCTATAGTATACTTTATCTTTTTAAAATGGAAACAAAAAACTACAACAACGATAACATACCCTAATGTAGATATATGCAGTCATATAGTTCACTTCGAACAAAAGACGAGCCGGAAGTCACATTCTAATACGACATAAGTGCAACTTGAGTCCAAGTTACAACTGAGTTTAAGGCATTCATAATATTAGGACATATTTCAATTGGATTCTAAGATCCCTTCACTCTGAAAGTTCAAAAAAATAAAAAACCACAATAACCAAAAACTTTTATTTTTAGATTTTTCATCATTTATATGATAATATGAACGCTAGATTTGCAAATCCTTCAAATTGAAGTGGCGAATCGATTCAGGTAATTTTTTTGAATGTGCTAAGCATTTTTTGAATGTTGAAATCAATAAAAAACCATGCATATTGGCACTTTTCATTTTGATAATAATATGAACCCTAGATGTTGCTATGTGTCTTACCAATTTGGAATTTGCAAATCCTTCAAATTGAAGTGGCGAATAGATTCAGGTAATTTTTTTGAATGTGCTAAGCATTTTTTGAATGTTGAAATCAATAAAAAACCATGCATATTGGCACTTTTCATTTTGATAATAATATGAACCCTAGATGTTGCTAGGTGTCATACCAATTTGGAATTTGCAAATCCTTCAAATTGAAGTGGCGAATAGATTCAGGTAATTTTTTTGAATGTGCTAAGCATTTTTTGAATGTTGAAATCAATAAAAAACCATGCATATTGGCACTTTTCATTTTGATAATAATATGAACCCTAGATGTTGCTAGGTGTCATACCAATTTGGAATTTGCAAATCCTTCAAATTGAAGTGGCGAATAGATTCAGGTAATTTTTTTGAATGTGCTAAGCATTTTTTGAATGTTGAAATCAATAAAAAACCATGCATATTGGCACTTTTCATTTTGATGATAATAAGAACCCTAGATGTTGCTAGGTGTCATACCAATTTGGAATTTGCAAATCCTTCAAATTGAAGTGGCGAATAGATTCAGGTAATTTTTTTGAATGTGCTAAGCATTTTTTGAATGTTGAAATCAATAAAAAATCATGCATATTGGCACTTTTCATTTTGATGATAATATGAACCCTAGATGTTGCTAGGTGTCATACCAATTTGGAATTTGCAAATCCTTCAAATTGAAGTGGCGAATAGATTCAGGTATTTTTTTTGAATGTGCTAAGCATTTTTTGAATGTTGAAATTAATAAAAAACCATGCATATTGGCACTTTTCATTTTGATGATAATATGAACCCTAGATGTTGCTAGGTGTCATACCAATTTGGAATTTGCAAATCCTTCAAATTGAAGTGGCGAATAGATTCAGGTAATTTTTTTGAATGTGCTAAGCATTTTTTGAATGTTGAAATCAATAAAAAACCATGCATATTGGCACTTTTCATTTTGATGATAATATGAACCCTAGATGTTGCTAGGTGTCATACCAATTTGGAATTTGCAAATCCTTCAAATTGAAGTGGCGAATAGATTCAGGTAATTTTTTTGAATGTGCTAAGCATTTTTTGAATGTTGAAATTAATAAAAAACCATGCATATTGGCACTTTTCATTTTGATGATAATATGAACCCTAGATGTTGCTAGGTGTCATACCAATTTGGAATTTGCAAATCCTTCAAATTGAAGTGGCGAATAGATTCAGGTAATTTTTTTGAATGTGCTAAGCATTTTTTGAATGTTGAAATTAATAAGAAACCATGCATATTGGCACTTTTCATTTTGATGATAATATGAACCCTAGATGTTGCTAGGTGTCATACCAATTTGGAATTTGCAAATCCTTCAAATTGAAGTGGCGAATAGATTCAGGTAATTTTTTTGAATGTGCTAAGCATTTTTTGAATGTTGAAATCAATAAAAAACCATGCATATTGGCACTTTTCATTTTGATAATAATATGAACCCTAGATGTTGCTAGGTGTCATACCAATTTGGAATTTGCAAATCCTTCAAATTGAAGTGGCGAATAGATTCAGGTAATTTTTTTGAATGTGCTAAGCATTTTTTGAATGTTGAAATCAATAAAAAACCATGCATATTGGCACTTTTCATTTTGATGATAATATGAACCCTAGATGTTGCTAGGTGTCATACCAATTTGAAATTTGCAAATCCTTCAAATTGAAGTGGCGAATAGATTCAGGTAATTTTTTTGAATGTGCTAAGCATTTTTTGAATGTTGAAATTAATAAAAAACCATGCAAATTGGCACTTTTTATTTTGATGATAATATGGACCCTAGATGTTGCTAGGTGTCATACCAATTTGGAATTTGCAAATCCTTCAAATTGAAGTGGCGAATAGATTCAGGTAATTTTTTTTAAAGTGCTAAGCATTTTTTGAATGTTGAAATTAATAAGAAACCATACATATTGGCACTTTTCATTTTGATGATAATATGAACCCTAGATGTTGCTAGGTGTCATACCAATTTGAAATTTGCAAATCCTTCAAATTGAAGTGGCGAATAGATTCAGGTAATTTTTTTGAATGTGCTAAGCATTTTTTGAATGTTGAAATCTATAAAAAACTATGGATATTGGCACTTTTCATTTTGATAATAATATGAACCCTAGATGTTGCTAGGTGTCATACCAATTTGGAATTTGCAAATCCTTCAAATTGAAGTGGCGAATAGATTCAGGTAATTTTTTTGAATGTGCTAAGCATTTTTTGAATGTTGAAATTAATAAAAAACCATGCAAATTGGCACTTTTCATTTTGATGATAATATGAACCCTAGATGTTGCTAGGTGTCATACCAATTTGAAATTTGCAAATCCTTCAAATTGAAGTGGCGAATAGATTCAGGTATTTTTTTTGAATGTGCTAAGTATTTTTTGAATGTTGAAATTAATAAAAAACCATGCATATTGGCACTTTTCATTTTGATGATAATATGAACCCTAGATGTTGCTAGGTGTCATACCAATTTGGAATTTGCAAATCCTTCAAATTGAAGTGGCGAATAGATTCAGGTAATTTTTTTTAAAGTGCTAAGCATTTTTTGAATGTTGAAATTAATAAGAAACCATACATATTGGCACTTTTCATTTTGATGATAATATGAACCCTAGATGTTGCTAGGTGTCATACCAATTTGAAATTTGCAAATCCTTCAAATTGAAGTGGCGAATAGATTCAGGTAATTTTTTTGAATGTGCTAAGCATTTTTTGAATGTTGAAATTAATAAAAAACCATGCAAATTGGCACTTTTCATTTTGATGATAATATGAACCCTAGATGTTGCTAGGTGTCATACCAATTTGGAATTTGCAAATCCTTCAAATTGAAGTGGCGAATAGATTCAGGTAATTTTTTTTAAAGTGCTAAGCATTTTTTGAATGTTGAAATTAATAAGAAACCATACATATTGGCACTTTTCATTTTGATGATAATATGAACCCTAGATGTTGCTAGGTGTCATACCAATTTGAAATTTGCAAATCCTTCAAATTGAAGTGGCGAATAGATTCAGGTAATTTTTTTGAATGTGCTAAGCATTTTTTGAATGTTGAAATTAATAAAAAACCATGCATATTGGCACTATTCATTTTTATGATAATATGAACCCTAGATGTTGCTAGGTGTCATACCAATTTGAAATTTGGAAATCCTTCAAATTGAAGTGGCGAATAGATTCAGGTAATTTTTTTGAATGTGCTAAGCATTTTTTGAATGTTGAAATCAATAAAAAACCATGCATATTGGCACTTTTCATTTTGATAATAATATGAACCCTAGATGTTGCTAGGTGTCATACCAATTTGGAATTTGCAAATCCTTCAAATTGAAGTGGCGAATAGATTCAGGTAATTTTTTTGAATGTGCTAAGCATTTTTTGAATGTTGAAAATAATAAAAAACCATGCAAATTGGCACTTTTCATTTTGATGATAATATGAACCCTAGATGTTGCTAGGTGTCATACCAATTTGGAATTTGCAAATCCTTCAAATTGAAGTGGCGAATAGATTCAGGTAATTTTTTTGAATGTGCTAAGCATTTTTTGAATGTTGAAATTAATAAGAAACCATGCATATTGGCACTTTTCATTTTGATGATAATATGAACCCTAGATGTTGCTAGGTGTCATACCAATTTGGAATTTGCAAATCCTTCAAATTGAAGTGGCGAATAGATTCAGGTAATTTTTTTGAATGTGCTAAGCATTTCTTGAATGTTGAAATTAATAAAAAACCATGCATATATGCACTATTCATTTTTATGATAATATGAACCCTAGATGTTGCTAGGTGTCATACCAATTTGGAATTTGCAAATCCTTCAAATTGAAGTGGCGAATAGATTCAGGTAATTTTTTTTAATGTGCTAAGCATTTTTTGAATGTTGAAATTAATAAAATACCATGCATATTGGCACTTTTCATTTTCATCATTTGTATGATAATATGAACGCTAGATGGTGCTAGCTTATATATGGAGATAAAATTTGTCAAATCTGTATATTTAATACCAGGAATGGTTTTAGATCATTGATTTGAATGTACGTAGCAGACTCGGAATGGTCAAAAATCACAAAACCATATTTTAGAAGACTTCTTTTTTCAATTTTTATCCTTCTTTTGTGAAGCATTAATTTGAAAATTCAAAGTAGAAAATAAATAAAAAATCACTCTATATTCTTTTTGTTTCTGATATATTTGAACACCCCATGTCCATTTTATTATTTATGAATAATCGAAGGATGTTTTTGTATCTCTCTTTTCATAGTGACACTGAATCATTGGAGGTGAAATTGTTACAAATATTGTAGGTACCGTATGGACAATAAAATATGTCGTGATTGCTATTATTGAATGTAATTTATGAGGAAGTATTTTATCAATTCTGTATTGTTTTTTTAGCGTTGATTATTCGTCATGGTTGTAGCTGACTCCTGCTTTACCATCAAACAGAAGAGAACAATTACTTTTATTTGATAAATATAGTAACTATCAGTACTGTGTATGTATTATTGAATTGATATATTTAATACTATACAGCCTGCCCTTTTGACAAAAATGGATTTGATGATTACATTTGATAATTCATTTTATAATAATTCTAGTATAAAAATATTGGGCTCAAAATACAGTTCGAAATACTAAGAATTATTTTTTGATAGCATTGCATTTACTTTTTTAACCTAAGTTCTTGTATTCCATTCGAATACCCCCCTTTAAAAATGAGGAGTATGTAGATTCAAGAAGTGCAATCAAATCAACTCCTTGAGCCCTTTTTCTCCGGCGAATTAGCTAAATTTGACTCTATAATTACTGCAGTAAGCATAATCCCATTAAATAAACACATATTTTTTGTTCATTACTTGATTGAAACAATAAAATAGAATATATATATATATATATATATATAAACTCAAATTAGAACAAAATAATTTTAACTCTAACTAAGATTAAGCCTCAAATGTAAATGTTGTGACGGATGTCGATAATTTAATTAGTGAAGGAAAAATCATATATATGTATGTATATATTGAAAACGTTTAATGGCAATTACAAAATTAATAAATGATTCACAATTTAATAAATTCATTCAGAAAGAATAAAATCCTTGATCGTTGATAATGGAGATGAAAAGCTATAAAATTATAACGAGCATCCAAGGTTATTGAAATGACGTCTAAATGAATTTAGGACAGAAACCTGGGGAAAGTTAAAAATTATACAACACGTTCAAAGTCATAATCACGAGATAAATATTAAAGATTTATTCAAGGGACGTAATAATTGAAGACAATTCTGATACTTTTAATTTCATCACTAATAAAACCAAGACACTTGTTTCCTTCAATGTCCAACTCAACATTGAGTTAGTCAGTCCATTTCATGTTTTATATTGAAAAATCCGATCCTTCAGTCTACGGCATTTGAATGTAAAGAATATTTCCACCTTCCCTCATGTCGTGTTATTCAACTTGCTCTTCAAATACGATTCGATGACCATCAGATGGAACTCGGATTCCAACAAAATTGGAGATCGACAATGACCTTGTGAAATTATCTGAGTAGTGGAGGAATCCGGGGAGAATCCTAATGTTAATATAGTTAATATTTATTATAAAATCACAGCTTTAATTTCTAACGTTTAATACTTATTATTGTTTGAGTTGACACTAAGAGCATTTACCAACTCTTTGTAGGACCATAGATTAGGAGAAGTCCTTCGAGGCAATGACAACTCTGATGGACGGAGGTTTTGTCATAGTAGGAAATCAATATTCGAAATTGAAATCTATTTGATATCTTATTTATTTTAGAAATTTTAGATTCTGACATTGTATAATTTGTATATATTTAGTAAGTCTGAAATGAAAGAGTTAAAAAATCTATGGGTTTTGACAATATAACAAACATAAATAATTAGTAGTGGATCAATCCAGAGTACCTTTAAATTAAAATTTTGTGAATCATATATTAATAAAAGATTATAAAATCACTAAATTGCCTACTTTTTAAAATTAAATTGAGGATCCTAGCCTTGTTTATTGCTCTCATGAAGTATTTTAAAATCCTACTTTACGAACAGACAGTTCCATTTTGAATAAATTACAAATCAAAATATTGAATTGAGGTACTCATAACTATTTTTGACTGAATAATAAATAATTCATTTTCTGAATACAACTTTTATTCAAAAGGTATTCAAAGCAAAGCAGCATTTCAAATTGAATTCGTATTTTAAAATAGTGGAAAAATATATGAATTGAATTTCTAATGTGAGAAAGTTCAAGAATGAATGAATGAATGAATGAGTGAATGAATGACAATGCTAAAAACAGGTGGAAGCTGATATTATGAAGTATTACTCCAGGATCAATAATGATCCAAACCCCATCCAGGAGACATTTTAACTTTTCTACTAAGAAAAGTTAAATTTGATTTTAGAGACAATGGATTTGGATGGTGATGAGATTCGAATCGTCTGCACATCAGGTGATTCATGATTTTCGACGTCAAGGGATTGGATCTACTGACTCTTGCTGCTCTTTGTGCCTCTTCTGTGCAATGAACTCTTTGTTAGTGTCACAATCCTTGGATCGAAGCTCTTGATTGGAAGCTCATTCATCAGCCATCACCTTCATCCCATCCCATTCCATTCCCATTCTCCGCAGTCAGGAAGAGCGAAGCAATGAGACGTCCTTGGGTCCAAGCCAGAGCTGCGCCATTTCAAGTCACGTCAGAAGTACTGAAAATAGTGAAAATAAACATTGTCTATTCAACAGCTGACTTGAGGCACCTTGGAGCAGTCGAACAGGGTCAACAGTTTCTCATCCCTTATTCAAGTTAGTTAGCTCAGCCAGGCCAGCCAAGAAGAGAGACTCTCTAGTGCAGGCAGACAGTAAACATTCTAGAGAGGATCTCATGACGTCATAGCAAAGCATTCCTTCCTCTCAGCTGAGCGCTTCATTCAAGGGACATTTCCAGGATGGATCCAAGTTGAAGTTTTCTTCAACCTCTTCTCCACTCTATCCTCCAATTTCATAGTCCAATTCAAGAGCCTCCAGTCCAAAGTATTCCTCCCACTCTCAACCCCATCCATTTTCCTTTCTCATCAGTTTCATCCAAGGCAAATGACGTATTCGGAAGTGTCATTCGTGATGGGAGAGTGAATCTGCGAATCCCTCCATATCATAGGAATCCTTCAACCCACTCATGTGACTCATTAAACCCACTTCTTCCTTGGAGAAGAATTCCAAAACTAAACTGCATTTAAGAGAATGAATCTTTTACGAATTCAGTGCAAGTTTTGCACTCTTTAGAAGAGTTTTTGGAAAACAAGGCTCAAGGAATTCATTCGAGGCGAGTCCCGACTCTCAAAGAATAGGACTCGAGTCCCTTCATTATTTAAGGCTAATGCTAATGCTCTTCCTGTTTTTGCAAAGCTCTGGAATGTGAAGAGAAAATTCAAGTTTTTCAACTCCTGAGCCATGAATAGAGAAAGACACGGACTCAGAGCAGGATTCTTATCAAGTTTGAATCTTCTAAATCGGAAGGTAGCAAGTGTTATGAAGGATCAAGTCAATGATCTACAGATATCAGCCTATGATATGGGACTTACACTCATTTCCCTTCAGACTCGTCTTGTCATTTGGAGCACAAAATTTCATGACCTCTGATACTGAAGAATAAAATTCCATTGGGTAGATTTCATCAATTATACGAATGGCTCTCAATTTTTCTATGGGATACCTGACCCATCATTGTAAATGAATGTTTTTATTTAATGTTAGTAAGTGTAATTTTGATCATTGATAGTGAATCTGTTTTACAATAAAGGAAACATGTTATCTATTAAGGCCTCTATTTCTTTCTTATCTATTTTCAAAACTAATCTTGGTCGAATTATATAGTGATTCACGATTCCAGACTCAAAGCATGTGGGTTTCGAATCATCTCTTCTTTTTTGCTCCTATTGAAAAGGGTAGAGGGTTGCAGTAAAGAAATTTGAGAGCTAAGTATATTGTAGGTAATGCATCTTATCAGAATAGTACATACCTATAAATAGGTAAGCGAAAAACAATTATTTCAATGAGTCTACATTAGATATCTGTGGATTTTTTTTTCTTGGGTATTTAATATTTTGAAAGTTGACAGTCCTTGCATGGAAAAGATAGGAGGTTTTGTGTGAACAGTATCTACTTACATAAAAGACTCCAATGAAGAAAACACTTTTAATTTTATTTTATTAAATTATTGGTGTGATAGCTTGAATTAAAGCATATCAGCTATGTATATTTTACTTAAAAGTAATTAAATATTTTTTTTGTTTTCGATAAAATCTACCAATATTCAAGGAAATGTCATTATTGAACATAATATTTAAAATGTTGTGAATCAGTGGGACCAATATGCTTGTTATATTTCATATATACAGCCATCATTGCATGACCACTTCTGCATTTCAAACGTGGAAGGATTTGTCGTTTCAGTCAATCTTTTTTCATCAAAAAAAATAAAATTCCAATTTATGATCTATCCGTTTCATTTTTATTAATGAGAAAAAGTCCATTTTTACATTTTCCAATCCTAAAAATTGTCAAAAATAGGAAATCACACATTTGTCTTGGAGTTCTATTACCATACATTATTTGAAATTACTCTCTCCTTTATTTTGATATTTATAAATTTTGTATGGTATGGTCTGATAAAAACAATTATTTCCTTGACAAAAAAGGATATTTCTATATTTTCTATGGGTAAAATATGTATATAAAAAATAAAAAAGTTCTCAGGAAATTAATTTTGAAATTATTTTTCAAGAAGTTTCATAATTTACCTTAAATATGAAATTATAGTTCCAGAAAAATAGTTTCTGTATTACAAATTAAAATATTATAAGACCTAGTTCCTTAGTAAATCATATAGTATCATTTCCTTTAAGGTGTAGAGGATTAATCAATAATACTTATAGACACCAAGCATCATCCTCTCCCCATCCATAACAGTGATGCACTTTCTTCCCCATAAAATCATGCAAATGATGTTAAAATGGCTGTTAATTCAATAGTATCATAAGTCCAGACCGGGACTTACAAAGTCTTTCAACAAAAAGATTCCCTTCGTTATAATATTGAGTTTACATTCTGATCAATTCATCAAATCGTTGAAAAGGGTCAATTCTTTTCCTGAAGGAACAAAGTGCTTGGTTTCCTTTTTCAATCCACGTGAATCCTCAGTAGATCAATCTTTGATGACAAATTTTATGAGATCTCCGTTAATACTTTTCGTAAATGAGTTGAGGAATGTGTAAAATTTAGAAGGAAGCCTCAACTACACTCTGTGGACTTTATGACGCAAAATCTCTAGAAAAACATGAACAGTAATGTGTTTTTGTTTTGTGGTTGATGAAGCCTTGATGACAAATGTGATAGGATGTACTACTATAAGTAACATTGAATTCTATTATAGTGTTAATAAAAAAATGGTGTTTTGTTTTGATTTTTCAGATTCCTAAAGTATATTATACTAAAAATTCTGATCCCAGGAAGATAATCATGTTTAAAATTATTAAGGACCTTCCAAACTCGTTCTTTTTAAGGCTCATTATAATTCTGAATGCATTTTTAAAAACATAGAATCTTCATTGGCGATCCTCCAGGAGGTTACAAAGACAACGATCCTCCTATCACTGACAAATAATCCCATCAGCCACTTTTTATCGGCAAATAGTAGGACTTGTGTCTTCTAAAATCAAAAAAGAGAGTAAAATGTATGTTAATTGATTTCTATGGAGCAAATACTAACCCCAGTTGTGTGAGTAAAGATCATCATCAGTTGTTGTCTAAGACATAAGTAAAGTTATAATACAAACTTTAGATAATATGAATAATTGCATACTTCAAATTGATTGGGAGCTGGACTTCCAAAATTAAAATCCTACCAAAATAGAAAAATGATCAATTAACAATTGTTAGTCATATATTTTAATCACTTATACCATTCCCATTCAGACCTCACAGATCCACATTATGTGATTCCAAATAACTTTTGTTATTGACCTATAAAAATGAGAAAAATTTTAAATTTATATTATATTTCATAAATTAGTAGTACTTACAGTTTTACTTAATACATCAGATATCATTCCCTTGGTCTCCATAGAAGCTTAGTAGTTTTGCTCAACCTGACTGTGTTACTGGAACGACTCATGGCCCAAGTAGCAAAGGCTTTTCTTACTACACCCGCAGTAAGTGTATCGAGCCCTTTGTCATGGGAATCGGCGATTCTCACAAGGACCTTTGGATCAATTGTAGAATTAAATAATTTAAGGTATTCTTCTACAATGCCAAGTATTTCCTCCTGGGATCAATTTTTATAGATCTTCGGTGTTTATTACTCACAGTACTAAATACGTAAACCGAGTGAAATAGAAAGTTATTTTGCAGATGAATGACGTCACTATTGATGAACTGTCAATTTGAAAACAAATATATTGTTTATTATTTGGGCGCAATATGACGTCATACAAACACTTTTTTAGCCTTCAACTCCAGATAGGATTAAAAATAAAGTTTAAGAGAGATGTCATTGAACCAAAAGTTGTAGATATTACTTTAACAAAATATAAATTTTTTCAATTTTTCAAATCGGTTCATAAGTTTTGGATTTATTGCTACTTTTGCTAAAATTTCGAAATTGGTTTACCTCGAATTTTAGAGTTAAATTTTTTTATCAATTCAAAAATGATAGAACAATAATTGTTGAGTGCAGATATGCTTTTAACTTTAAAATCGATAGGTTGTTTCTTAAGTAATAGCGGTTTTCATATTTTACAACCAGTGGTTGTTAATTTATTAATTAGAATAGTAAGAAAGAAAGAAAAAACCTTAGATATTTGAGTCAAAAGGTATCGAAACAAAAGTTTCTGCACTCTTCTAGTTAATGGGTTCCATGATTTTGAATAAATCATAGAGCACTTGGGAAAATAAGATAGAAAGAGAAACATCCTTCGAGGGGTGAAGGGAAAATGTGTCCAGAGCTACACATCCATGCTTCTGGCTCCGGCTCGGGAAGGGTTAGAATATAACCATTTTGTCTATTATAAGTAATTGATTAGTTGAATGTTACAACAAGTATTGCATTATCAATTGAAGGTCGAAAAAGATTTCTTTGGCGTGGAAAATGCACTTGATATTTATACAGTTTGGATTGAGCACTAGCTTGCTTATTCTTTTTAGATCTTTCTCATCAAGTGATATATCACATGATGTCATGCCTTAATAACTTAACACTCAACCAGCCCCTTCACATCATAAATTATACATATCTATAATAATAAATCTACACCGTAATACGATCCCTGTACATAATAGACAATAACAAAATAAATAACAAACAGGAGAATCAGTACAAAGTTCATACAAATTAATATATTAATTAGTAAATCCGATGATATTACATTATACAACCCCATAGACTATTATTTTTTTTTATCCAAGTATTTAATTTTACCTCTTTACGTAATATGTATCCTTGTGGCCATTTGTATCCTTATTTAATGTGTAAGCATCATTCAAAGTCCAGGTACTTCTTTTGATTAAGTAGATGATAATTTGTATTTTTTGTATTTTATATCTTAACAAAATGTAGAAACATTCATTCGATTTTACATAAGAATATTTTCATAATATAAATCAAGAAGAGAAATAGAATAAGGTTACATATAACAATAATTAATGATATGTTAATGTAGCAAGTTATTAAAATGATAGTTTTTATGCTAAAAAGAGGTTTTGTGAGTACAAAAGGATGAAAAAATCCGACATTTACATCGTACTTTTTATTAATAGAGCTAGGCTCAATACATTAATTAATTAATTAATTATTATTATCATTGGGTGGGTTTATGTTTTCTTCCTGATTTTGTAAATTTTTTCTGGTTGTTTTTTTCTTGTAAGAATTAAATTTCCTAGGGCTTTTCTAGGAAACTTCAAAAAAAAAAAAAAAAATCAAAACTATAATTGAATTTATATCAGAAATTACGAATCTTCTTTAAATATAACTTCAAAATTAATTTCCTAACAAATTCTTTATTTTTATTGATATATTTTACCCATAAAAAATATCAATTCCTAGTCGAAATAAGTCTATGTGTCCTGGTTTATTTAGCAATGAATTATTTGTAATAAACCATCTCATAAAAAACTTAAACTGGACATTCATAAAGAGATTGGGGTAATGTTTGTACTTCAAATAAATTCTGTTTATAGAATTTCAAGACAAATTGTGTGATTTCCAGGACATTTGCACATTTTTGACCATTTTTTTTAACTTCATACAGGATTGGAAAATGTAAAAATGTACAATTCTTCATTGATAAAAATAAAGCGGAATAGATCATATTGGAAATACGATGTAATAACGGATCTTTTTATATTTTTGTTCTCACAAAACCTCTTTTTAACTCAAAAACTATAGTAATATATTTATATTACCTATATTTAAATCACTTTGTTGGACACAAAACCAATCGCTTTTTAGTCAACATGAAATAAAAAAATGATATTGTAATGTAAAGTAAAAAATAAGGTGGGGAGGTTTGTTGATGTAGTGAGTGATGAATTACAATTTACATTCACGATTGCCGTGTGGCAATGTATTCATAATATTCTAAAGCTATAGAAAAAAAAAAGAAGAAGAAGACTTTTTTCGATATCATTATATTTTTGCTCATTTTCCCATGTTTTGAAAATGGAAAGTAAGAATCACTGAAGAAAAAATTTGTTTCAAGTTGATTATAGAGGCTTTCGATACTATTTTCTGAAAAACGGTGTTTTCTCTCTTGAAGCACATTGTGAGGAAATAAAGTTTGACTCAATTAGTTCCTTCCTTTCAATGTTTTATTTGCCAGTATATTATGGAATTATAAAGGATGACTCTCATTCTACTACAATAATTCATCAATTTTTGCTTTAATTGTATTACCTTTGGGCCAAGTTTTTCTGTTTCTAGCTTGCCCTAGCATTTCTCTTCCTCCTACGTCTATTTTTTTTTTTTTTTAAATGGGATCTTTCAATGTTGAATAAAATACGATTATAATTATATCTTATAAATCAATTTTATCATCAACGGGTATTTTTACTTTATTTTGTATTCATCAATCATCAGCGTATTTTCCTTTACAACTTACCTACTTTTTAAGAAAAGGAGTTAACGTGCAATTTCGATTCTTGAAGACATAATTTTCATCTTTTTTTATCTGTCTGGTGCGTCTTAGCCTGCACCGTGGTAGCTTGTGCTATTCTCGCCTGAGCCACATTCTTCCACTTCAGGGATTAACCGGCTAACACCTCCCCACCTCCTTACTTCATCGTCCATCGAAGACGTATATAGACACACTTTTTCTCTTTCTAATTTCTGGTGCGTCTTAGCCTGCACCGTGGTAGCTTGTGCTATTCTCGCCTGAGCCACATTCTTCCACTTCAAGGATTAACCGGCTCACACCTCCCCACCTACCTCCTTACTTCATCGTCCATCGAAGACGTATTCATATAGACACACTTTTTCTCTTTCTAATTTCTTGTTTTATATTCATCGATATTTTGTGAAGAAAATCATTCTTTAAAGACGAGTCATGTTCATTTGTCTCTGTACATCTTACAAATTTCCGTAATGGAAAATAAATCTTATTTCTCCCAAATGCTCAATCTGTCTAAATAAAATTGCATGACATTTGTTTAAAGCTTGTTATCTCGACCTAAAATTTAAATCATATCAATAGCGAAATGATTTATTTTCATTTGAATACTTTAGAAAAAATAATTAGTCGTTTAAACTCCCTTATTAATTGATAAATTATCATTTATCAATAATCTTTGTTCTGCCCTCTTCCTTCTAATTTCTGGCCTAGTCAATACATACAATAAACAATATAAACAATTTATAACTTCTTCCAATTTTGTCCTCGCTAAGATTTTTCTTTCTTTCTTCTTGTGCTATTTTATATGCTTAATTTTTTCCCTTCTTATTATTATTACTTTTTTAGATGAAAAATACAAGCAATATACAAGCAATGCCATATTATTGTACATTAAGAAATTCAAAGAACAAAGGGAACTCCAAAACACCCAATAATTAATTAATGAAGGAGAATAAATATGTAATATTCTATGTAGAAATATATTTCAAAGCCAATAATGAGGTAGGGGGTGGGAAGACGACTTTAGGAGCCGGTTCCTATTTTGAGGTATTAACAAACAAGCCCTGCGAACGGTAGCTTCCATCCTCCCCCATCCAGCTCCGCTAGGACGGCGAAGCTACGGTCCCTCTACTTTTTTTTTTCATTGTTTTGATGACGTCATACCAAAGCATTCCTTCCTCTCCCTGCAGCACTTACACAAATAAAAGAAACACCAAGGAGAGTCAGGCGGTTTTGGCGGTTTTGGCTGCTTAGGAAGCACCCAGAGGAAGGAAAAAAAGAGGAGTTGAAATTTCATAGGACATTTCCAAGATTATATATACATACGTATATTAATATTTCATTGGAGACAATGATCCACAAAAACATTCATATGTACTTTTATTTAGGAAAATTTTATTATTCTGGAAACCTTCAAATGGGCAAAAATGCTATTTCATGGTGTTATTGTCTCGTATATTGTACTTAATATTTTGTATTTAGAGATGCTCACGAGACAATTTTTTGTAAGTAGGTTACCTTTCAAGCCTTGAGTCTCTAGGCTCAAGTCAAGTTTTATATCCCTGATAGGACTACAAGTCAAGTTGCGAGTCTTTAACAAAAAGTTCAGATTGAGTAAAATCCAATTTAAATACTAGGAGTAGTAAAAATGAAATATCAAACTGTTGTAAGCACTGTTTTGATTGCCCAAGAGCTAAACCTTACAACTTGTATAAAGCCTTCAATTTCATGGAAAAAAAATAATGAATTTCTTTTCACTACATCTATTATTTTATTTCCGATAAGAATACAAGTAAAATATCAAATCGTTGTGGGTGATACCATTAGGCAACACAATGTTTGTGCCCAGGGTTTAATAGATTATGTTTGCTTGCTTATGGATACGGTGAAACAAATCTTAAAGAAAAATAAATAATTATCTTAATGACCATTGATGGATGGGAAATTATTCATCCTCTCATGGATTTTTCATATCTTAAGAAAATGTATAAACATTATACTTCAGTTGATTTTAAATAAGAATATTTTCATAATATAAATCAGGAAGACAAATATAAGAACAAGGTTACATATAACAACTAAATATATGTTAATGTTGGAAGTTATTCAAATGGCATTTATAAAGTTCTTCATTTTTTAAATAAGTTATAGTTTCGCCAAAAATTTAAAATGAGTATTTTTCATTAAAAAGAGGTTTGATGAGTTCATAAACAGTAAAAGATCCGAAAACTACATTCTACTTTTTATTAATAGAGCCAAGTTCAATACATTAATTAATTAATTATCATTATCATTGGGAGCATTTACGTTTTCTTCCTAATTTTGTAAATTATTCCTATTTTTTTTTCCTGTAAGGATTAATTGATATAAGGATTAAAGGATATAATTGAACTTTTATTATAAATTACGAATCTTCTTTAAATATAACTTCAAAATTAATTTCCTGACAAATTCTTTATTTTTATTAATATATTTTAATCATAAGAAATATTGTTTTTAGCAAACCATTCCATAAAAAAATTAGAAACGACAATTAGAAAAGAATATATAATCGTAATATATAATGTTTGCCTTTCAAATAAATTATGGTCGTAGAATTCCAAGATAAAATTTTTGATAATTTTCTAGACTTTATACAGAATTGGAAAATGCACTTTTCTTCATCCTTTATATTTTTGTACTCAGAAAACCTCATTTTAACTCAAAAATTAGCCTAATTTATATATTTAAATCACTTTCTTTGTAGGACATAAAACCAATAGTTTATTTTGATGTTTTTAGTCAACATGAAATAAAAAAATGATATTGTAATGTAAAGTAAAAAATGACATCCTTATATTTAAATTATTGACGATAAATATTTTTAAGACATTTATTTATGTTTACTTGACCAAATTCATCTCTTCTTTTCAATGTTTTATTTGCCTGTATGGAAGGAAATCAATTAGTTGCTGAAAGTGTCCCTCAATTCAAAAATGTCAAATTCCCTTCGAATATTACAAGAGTACAATAATTCTATTACATTAATTCATTATTTTTAATTTGATTGAAATTTGAACTAATCGTTGGACCTTTGATGTTACATTTCCTACGTTTCAGAATAATTGAAAATAATATATGACCATAATTCTATTTTATAAATAAATCAATTTTGTCATCAACGGGTATTTTGACTTTATTTTATATTCATCAATCATCTCATCAACGTATTTTCCTTTACAACTTCTGACTCAGCTTCGTCCCCTACTTTTTAAGAAAAGGAGTTAACGTGCGTCTTAGCCTGCACCGTGGTAGCTTGTGCTATTCTCGCCTGAGCCACATTCTTCCACTTCAGGGATTAACCGGCTCACACCTCCCCACCTCCTTACTTCATCGTCCATCGAAGACGTATTCATATAGACACACTTTTTCTCTTTCTAATTTCTTGTATTATATTCAACGATATTCTGTGAAGAGAATTATTTATCAATGACGATTAATTATCATTTATCTCTACAGCATAAAAATTTACTTCATGGAAAATAGATTTTATTCCTCTTAAACGCTCAATCTGTGTAAATAAATTTACATGCATCGTTTCTATGTCCTATGTATTCAGAATTGTCAGAATTGTAACTCTGACTGAAAATTATTGAAATTATTGCTGAAGACATTGTTGCCCAATTAAAACAGAGAGCAAAGGCAGAGCTAAATGACATATATAATTTTAAATATATCTACTCCTGGACCTTCAGAGTGTAACACGTCGAGCTTTTTTGTTCACTCGCAACCTCGACTGACAAAAGGGGAAAAGAGAAATTTAGAAAAACATACGGTAGCTACCCTTCTCTATTTTTCTTGTTGCCAACTTGTTAATATATACTTGTAGTATATTCAAATTCAAAAAAAGGGCGCGCAATCCTTGATTCAATATATTTTTTTATGCATCAAAATCAGAAATAATATTAATACCCATTTTGAGTTCATATTACGTAGGATCAGCTGCTTTAAATCAAAAGAGTCAAATGATGAAAATAATCAACGGAAGCTGGGAGAATAAAGTATAGTGTTTTTGTTTAACCCAAAAAGCTCGTCGTGGTAAACTGTCAATTTGAAAATACAAACTTGGGCGTAAGATGACGTCATACAAACACTCTTTCACCCATCCCTTCAACTCAGAATAATATTGAAAACAAGGTTTTAGAGAGATGCCATTGAACCAAAAGTTGTAGATATTTCTTTAATAGAATAAGATTTTTTTTCAATTTTTAAAATCGGTTCATAAGTTTTGAATTTATGGCAACTTTTGCTAAATTTTCAAAATTTGTCCAACTCTAATATTCGAGTTCCAAAAAGTTTATGAAATCAAAAATCATAGAGCAATAATTGTTGAGTTCAGATCTGCCTTTAATTTAAAAATCAATTCGTTAGTAATTGCGATGGTGTTTTTTTCATGCTTTACAACCAGTGGTTGTTAATTTATTAATAAGAACAGTAAGAAAGGAAAAAAATTATTAGATATTTAAGTCAAAAGTAATGGAAACAAAAGTTTCCCTAATATAGACAATCCTAATGAGCAACACTTATAATTAATTATAAGCTATACTTGTAAATCGTTCTTTGGTGAAACTTTGCACCTATCAATCAAGTTCATTTCAACTTGTACTCCTACTCCTATTTCTGGGAGATCATAATTTCATGAATCCTCCAATTCTTCGTCTGAAGATAATTCAGTAGGAGCTTTTTTTGTAATGTATATAATGTGACCTTTCATTGCTTTTGATGATGCCCAGATGATGTGAATATATACATATAACAATAATTAATTAATTTGGATTCGTTCTTAGTTCGAACAGGGCTTCTAGAAACCCGTCTCATAATTTATTGACTCATTTATTTATTTATTTACTTTTTTACTTATGACTCATAAGAATAATTATGTGTGTGGTACACATTTGCTGTATCTGAGACTAAATAATTAATATAATAAGTCTAAAATAGTTAATGGAGATATTTCTGGAGGATGGGAAACTGGAAAGGGGTGTCCTATGAACTGAGCTACTTAAGGAAGAATAAAACAAAACGATACGATACAAAAAAGGCTCATGCTACGTGTGACGAGAAGGTGAAGGTCGATTCCGTTCAGAAAGAGGAGAATGGAGCTCACGTCAATATTGGAGAACTTACTGGAGTAGTCAAGGAGTGAGGAGCAAGTGGAGGGAGGAGTCATTTACTCAGCCAAAAGATTAAAGTGATTTCCCTGTCTGAGATGTTGGTGAAAATAAAGGCAAATATTAAGTCATCGACTCCCATAAGTTATAACGTCGAGTGGAGTGTTGAACTGAGGCTACAGCATTGAAATCGCTTTATTTTGCCAAGAGTGTGGATCATGTCAGACTAGGGACCATGATCCAGTGTTAACAGAACTGAAGCATCCAAGTTCATTCGAATGTGTATATGGTTTAGTTGTAGGAATATTCTGTAGCTACATACATGGAATGGACGCTGTAATTATTTATGTCATTCTGGGGCTAACATAAATAAATGTAAAAATTAGAAAAGGAGATGGACAGGAAAGTTTAAGTGATGAACCCTCGTTACTGGAGGTTGATGTCTCCATGCAAGATCATCATATTCTGTCTCTCCATTACACTCTTCCATTCTTCAAAACGAATTTATCTTGATATCTATTCTTCAAATGTAGGTTTTTCTGGATAAATCATCCGTTCATGTAAGGTAAAATTTTCAATTCATTATAAATAAGTACTTTAACATGAGTTTAAATATAGTTTCAGGCATTATATTAACCTTGGCCCCTATGGATTGACGCATCATCTTTCGAATAGATTCAAATCCATTATTGTGAATTCAAGTATCTCTTTCCTACAGTTTATATTCAAGATATTCCATCCAATTGTGTATCCATCTATGCTGCATTGCTAATGTCATTTTTACTCTAGATTCAACATTTTACAGTTTGTTTTGTTGTGGAATTTACCCATCATTTAAGAAGTCAATCGATGGGGTCCATATAAGAAAGTTGAGGCTACTTCCTTATATCAATTCATTTTACAACAGATTTAAAGCATCTTAATAACTTGAAATTTCACACTTCAATTTTGTAATATTGTGCAAATCTTGTATATAGAAACATTTATTCCAAATTGGATTGAAATCTGAGGTGAAAGGTGTCAAAACTTAATTTATAATAGCTAGTTGCATTAAGAATTTAAGGAGATGTATAATAAACATCTGTAAAAGTCTCTTTGTTTCGAACATCAACTTTATATTACAATTGTATAATAGGATGCCGATTTAAAGAAAAATCAATCATTTATGTTGACTTTTCTTTGAGATATATTGGACAATGATCCATTTTGAGGTGTGAAAGTAACTTTTTGGAAGAGTCATCTTTTGTAATGTATGTATAGTGTGACTTTTTCATTGTTTTTGATGAAACTTATGTAATTGGAATTATTATTTTTTGCTTTTAATTAATAAAATATATGATTCGTTCTTAGTTCGAACAGGGCTTCAAGGAACCCGTCTCATAACTTATTGACTTATTTATTTATTTATTTTTGAATTATGAGTCATAACAATAATTATGTGACACATTGTTATTACTTCATAGATTCAAGATACAATCATTAATTAATGTAGATTTAAATTATCATTTAAGGATCAAGATATGAGAGCTATTCTAGAACGACCATCCTAATGAAGATGTCCTTGAGCTGCTGCTGCTGGAGAACCTCTTCAAAGGGATTCCTCTTTTCCTTGGACCAAGGACCAACTTCAAGATCCAAGACGACTCAAAGAGGGGCGAATGGAAAAGGAGCTTCTCAAAGCATTCTCCTTGAATAAGTTTGAGTCTTACGAATTCAAAGGGACTTCTATTTAACCCGAATCAAGACCCTCTTTGGCCTCCTAAGGAAAGGTCCCAAGGTCGACTTCGTGAAAGTAGCATTTGTTATGGGCCTACATTCACATGCAAGTGCTCAAATTCAGGCGGCACCAAAAGCGTTTTTTGCATAGCCAGAGGGCTTCATACGAATCTTCGTCCAAAGCTAAAAAACCCCTCAATGAATTGTGATTGTTCAAAAGGTTTGGATAACAGGTCCTTGGGAAATAATAATTGAATGGTTTTAACTGTGGCAATAGCAAAGGGGTGTTGGCAGCAAGTGAACCACGGAAGGCAATCCTTTGATGAATAAAACAAAACAATCCAGTTAAAGGCTTATGCAACGTGCGGCGAGAAAGTGAATCTCGTTTGTGGTGTGAAGCAGCTCGACTGCATACGAAGCTGTCTTGGTGGGGTTGAGACAGATGAGGATGGAGCTCGCATCAATATTGCATTCTTATGTTTTGTTCTTAAATCAATGGATTTGCTGAGTATTTATCTTAAAACTTGATTAAGTCTTAAAGTCTTTGGACATCCGAAATCCGTAAGCCATTTTGAAAACTCATTTTTGTGCATGAGGATCTGCTGTCAAGTATTCTTCAAATGTTGGTCTTCCCGGATAAAGCATCTGTAAATATGAGTTAAAACTTTATTTTCATCATAAATAAGTTGGCTAACTTCAATTTAAATATAGTTTCATGGATTATATTAAACTTCAAGAAATATTTGCTTATTCAATATATTATCCATTCTCGATATATGATGATACAGGCCATGAGATACTTAAATTAGATGACTATTCTCATTATTATGAGTCGTTACTCAGGCACATCAAGGTAAGAGAAAGTGTTATTAAATAAGTATTAGTGTTTTTCATACTTCTATTGCATCATTGAATTAGATTTCTACTTATATCAATTACTATGGATCTCAAGCATCTCCAGGCCTCTCTGAACGAGTATCAATGCTTCATTGTTAAAAGATGAAAAACAATTAGCCTTTATATCAACGGGGGTTATAAAATGAAGCTGCTGTTACTTCCTTATATCAATTTGTGTTAAAATGGATTCCAAGTATATCTGGGCCAATTTAAATATAACCAAGTGTCTCTGTTGGAAGAGCACTCTCCTCGATATAACTTACAATCCAACCATTCCTTTTCTGTGAGTATTTTATTCATGTTTCTATACCTTTGGGATTATAATTCGCATTTTGTTATTTTAGATATTATTTTGTTGTAAAAAGCCTGAATCATCGTTGAAGAAATTATTGAGATCTACATAAGGAGGCACCTACTCATCGTAATTTCATGTTATTATGACTGTTAAGCATCTCCAGGTCTAAGCTTGTATATGAAGATAATCAAGCACCTCTATTTGAAGATAATTCCCCTCGTTGTAATTTACAATCCAATTTCTGCTTCTGTGTCAGTCAATGTTTTCTTTTATATTATAGATAACTTTTCATTATTTAAGAGTGTATTTCGTCATTGTTAGAAGGCTGAATCATCAATGGAGAAGAAATTTAGCATTACCTTCGGGTCATGGATGGAGGTTCCTCTCTTGTGAAACAATATGTTTATGGAGCTTGAACATTTTTATTTCCATTTGTTCTCATGGAGTAAATCATTGAGATAACTTTTGCTGTAATGGAGTCGGCTTTAGAGTGTCTTCAAGATAGAGGTTTAAGTGCTACCGTCATTATATTTTTCACTTTCGGTCTTAGGGGATTGCCTGTGTCACATTTGCAAAAGAAGTGGAAGGACATCTCCTCAAAAGCTCTACAAAAAGAGCATTTTCTATCTGTTAATATTAGATTTATTAGTAAAAAGACTGATTGCTGAATTTTCATTCTATTTTTTACCATCCTCTGATCAAGAGCTCTATAAAATGGAGCAAAAGGAAGAAGCAATGCATTTTTTTCCAGTCTCTTCGTTATTAGTTTTGAAGCTTATAAGAATGTTTGTGAATAAAGTTCCGTTTCCAGCTTATAGATTTACTCATTTGAAGAAATTCATTTAGGGGGTATGAGATTACTAAGCAATGTGGACTTACATGAAGAGACTATGTTCTCCAATATAAGGATTCACCATTAATGTTCGAAAAGAGTTCCGATGGGCCCATTGCAATTCTCATTTCAAACAAGTATCTTGTAACTTTATAGAAATTGTATTTTAGGGTTCTTCGCTTAACCTAAGACGTTTTAGCCATGACAAGTTTAATGATTTCCTCAGGACCTCCGTGTTTGTCAATTAGATACCCCAGTTTTTTACGGATGCGTGGAGTTGCACTTCTGAAATGTAAGGTTTTTGTGTATTTCATCTGAATACTAGCCTCAGCAGATCAATTTAACCTCGTATTGAAGGTGAGAATGGGATGAATCTAAATAAGTGAAAAGTTTTAGGAGGTATATTTGTACTCCAAACTCCAATCTTATCAAGTAGATGAGACGACTATGGATTTGGTGACATTCAATGAGAGGCCAGATCGATCTTCGAACGGCTTTAGGCTTGCTAAGATCTAATTATTTGCCCGATGAGGAATTTCCCGTCATGAACACCTCTCTTGATGTAATGTTTTGATTCAGGACCTGGAATATGAATGCTAGCCTCATCGTGGAAACGATCATATCTATCAATTGTTTCGGAATTCTGTTTCGAAGTAGCTGCTCAATTATGAATTCATGAGACAAAGAATCAAAAGCTTTTTTAAATTTAATCAGCAAGATGACAGACTCATAATTCAAACTCATTGTATTTGATATTGTATTTTGAATACATCTTGGGATATCCTCCGCGAGACCTAAAATCGTGCCATCTCATCACTATGATTTTCTATGGCACTTAGTCTAACATGACTCTTTCGTATTTTCTTCTAGCTATGGAAAAGTGTATATTGTATATTGTTTATATTAATTTACAATATGAAGTGTTTTTTTCATCATTTTCTCTATTCATCTTAATGTATCCCAGTACCTATAGTATACTCTATCTTTTTAAAATGGAAACAAAAAACTACAACAACGATAACATACCCTAATGTAGATATATGCAGTCATATAGTTCACTTCGAACAAAAGACGAGCCGGAAGTCACATTCTAATACGACATAAGTGCAACTTGAGTCCAAGTTACAACTGAGTTTAAGGCATTCATAATATTAGGACATATTTCAATTGGATTCTAAGATCCCTTCACTCTGAAAGTTCAAAAAAATAAAAAACCACAATAACCAAAAACTTTTATTTTTAGATTTTTCATCATTTATATGATAATATGAACGCTAGATTTGCAAATCCTTCAAATTGAAGTGGCGAATAGATTCAGGTAATTTTTTTGAATGTGCTAAGCATTTTTTGAATGTTGAAATCAATAAAAAACCATGCATATTGGCACTTTTCATTTTGATAATAATATGAACCCTAGATGTTGCTATGTGTCTTACCAATTTGGAATTTGCAAATCCTTCAAATTGAAGTGGCGAATAGATTCAGGTAATTTTTTTGAATGTGCTAAGCATTTTTTGAATGTTGAAATCAATAAAAAACCATGCATATTGGCACTTTTCATTTTGATAATAATATGAACCCTAGATGTTGCTAGGTGTCATACCAATTTGGAATTTGCAAATCCTTCAAATTGAAGTGGCGAATAGATTCAGGTAATTTTTTTGAATGTGCTAAGCATTTTTTGAATGTTGAAATCAATAAAAAACCATGCATATTGGCACTTTTCATTTTGATAATAATATGAACCCTAGATGTTGCTAGGTGTCATACCAAATAGGAATTTGCAAATCCTTCAAATTGAAGTGGCGAATAGATTCAGGTAATTTTTTTGAATGTGCTAAGCATTTTTTGAATGTTGAAATCAATAAAAAACCATGCATATTGGCACTTTTCATTTTGATGATAATATGAACCCTAGATGTTGCTAGGTGTCATACCAATTTGGAATTTGCAAATCCTTCAAATTGAAGTGGCGAATAGATTCAGGTAATTTTTTTGAATGTGCTAAGCATTTTTTGAATGTTGAAATTAATAAAAAACCATGCATATTGGCACTTTTCATTTTGATGATAATATGAACCCTAGATGTTGCTAGGTGTCATACCAATTTGGAATTTGCAAATCCTTCAAATTGAAGTGGCGAATAGATTCAGGTAATTTTTTTGAATGTGCTAAGCATTTTTTGAATGTTGAAATCAATAAAAAACCATGCATATTGGCACTTTTCATTTTGATGATAATATGAACCCTAGATGTTGCTAGGTGTCATACCAATTTGGAATTTGCAAATCCTTCAAATTGAAGTGGCGAATAGATTCAGGTAATTTTTTTGAATGTGCTAAGCATTTTTTGAATGTTGAAATTAATAAAAAACCATGCATATTGGCACTTTTCATTTTGATGATAATATGAACCCTAGATGTTGCTAGGTGTCATACCAATTTGGAATTTGCAAATCCTTCAAATTGAAGTGGCGAATAGATTCAGGTAATTTTTTTGAATGTGCTAAGCATTTTTTGAATGTTGAAATTAATAAGAAACCATGCATATTGGCACTTTTCATTTTGATGATAATATGAACCCTAGATGTTGCTAGGTGTCATACCAATTTGGAATTTGCAAATCCTTCAAATTGAAGTGGCGAATAGATTCAGGTAATTTTTTTGAATGTGCTAAGCATTTTTTGAATGTTGAAATCAATAAAAAACCATGCATATTGGCACTTTTCATTTTGATAATAATATGAACCCTAGATGTTGCTAGGTGTCATACCAATTTGGAATTTGCAAATCCTTCAAATTGAAGTGGCGAATAGATTCAGGTAATTTTTTTGAATGTGCTAAGCATTTTTTGAATGTTGAAATCAATAAAAAACCATGCATATTGGCACTTTTCATTTTGATGATAATATGAACCCTAGATGTTGCTAGGTGTCATACCAATTTGAAATTTGCAAATCCTTCAAATTGAAGTGGCGAATAGATTCAGGTAATTTTTTTGAATGTGCTAAGCATTTTTTGAATGTTGAAATTAATAAGAAACCATGCATATTGGCACTTTTCATTTTGATGATAATATGAACCCTAGATGTTGCTAGGTGTCATACCAATTTGGAATTTGCAAATCCTTCAAATTGAAGTGGCGAATAGATTCAGGTAATTTTTTTGAATGTGCTAAGCATTTCTTGAATGTTGAAATTAATAAAAAACCATGCATATATGCACTATTCATTTTTATGATAATATGAACCCTAGATGTTGCTAGGTGTCATACCAATTTGGAATTTGCAAATCCTTCAAATTGAAGTGGCGAATAGATTCAGGTAATTTTTTTTAATGTGCTAAGCATTTCTTGAATGTTGAAATTAATAAAAAACCATGCATATATGCACTATTCATTTTTATGATAATATGAACCCTAGATGTTGCTAGGTGTCATACCAATTTGGAATTTGCAAATCCTTCAAATTGAAGTGGCGAATAGATTCAGGTAATTTTTTTGAATGTGCTAAGCATTTTTTGAATGTTGAAATTAATAAAAAACCATGCAAATTGGCACTTTTCATTTTGATGATAATATGAACCCTAGATGTTGCTAGGTGTCATACCAATTTGAAATTTGCAAATCCTTCAAATTGAAGTGGCGAATAGATTCAGGTATTTTTTTTGAATGTGCTAAGTATTTTTTGAATGTTGAAATTAATAAAAAACCATGCATATTGGCACTTTTCATTTTGATGATAATATGAACCCTAGATGTTGCTAGGTGTCATACCAATTTGGAATTTGCAAATCCTTCAAATTGAAGTGGCGAATAGATTCAGGTAATTTTTTTGAATGTGCTAAGCATTTTTTGAATGTTGAAATCAATAAAAAACCATGCATATTGGCACTTTTCATTTTGATGATAATATGAACCCTAGATGTTGCTAGGTGTCATACCAATTTGGAATTTGCAAATCCTTCAAATTGAAGTGGCGAATAGATTCAGGTAATTTTTTTGAATGTGCTAAGCATTTTTTGAATGTTGAAATTAATAAAAAACCATGCATATTGGCACTTTTCATTTTGATGATAATATGAACCCTAGATGTTGCTAGGTGTCATACCAATTTGGAATTTGCAAATCCTTCAAATTGAAGTGGCGAATAGATTCAGGTAATTTTTTTGAATGTGCTAAGCATTTTTTGAATGTTGAAATTAATAAGAAACCATGCATATTGGCACTTTTCATTTTGATGATAATATGAACCCTAGATGTTGCTAGGTGTCATACCAATTTGGAATTTGCAAATCCTTCAAATTGAAGTGGCGAATAGATTCAGGTAATTTTTTTGAATGTGCTAAGCATTTTTTGAATGTTGAAATCAATAAAAAACCATGCATATTGGCACTTTTCATTTTGATAATAATATGAACCCTAGATGTTGCTAGGTGTCATACCAATTTGGAATTTGCAAATCCTTCAAATTGAAGTGGCGAATAGATTCAGGTAATTTTTTTGAATGTGCTAAGCATTTTTTGAATGTTGAAATCAATAAAAAACCATGCATATTGGCACTTTTCATTTTGATGATAATATGAACCCTAGATGTTGCTAGGTGTCATACCAATTTGAAATTTGCAAATCCTTCAAATTGAAGTGGCGAATAGATTCAGGTAATTTTTTTGAATGTGCTAAGCATTTTTTGAATGTTGAAATTAATAAGAAACCATGCATATTGGCACTTTTCATTTTGATGATAATATGAACCCTAGATGTTGCTAGGTGTCATACCAATTTGGAATTTGCAAATCCTTCAAATTGAAGTGGCGAATAGATTCAGGTAATTTTTTTGAATGTGCTAAGCATTTCTTGAATGTTGAAATTAATAAAAAACCATGCATATATGCACTATTCATTTTTATGATAATATGAACCCTAGATGTTGCTAGGTGTCATACCAATTTGGAATTTGCAAATCCTTCAAATTGAAGTGGCGAATAGATTCAGGTAATTTTTTTTAATGTGCTAAGCATTTCTTGAATGTTGAAATTAATAAAAAACCATGCATATATGCACTATTCATTTTTATGATAATATGAACCCTAGATGTTGCTAGGTGTCATACCAATTTGGAATTTGCAAATCCTTCAAATTGAAGTGGCGAATAGATTCAGGTAATTTTTTTGAATGTGCTAAGCATTTTTTGAATGTTGAAATTAATAAAAAACCATGCAAATTGGCACTTTTCATTTTGATGATAATATGAACCCTAGATGTTGCTAGGTGTCATACCAATTTGAAATTTGCAAATCCTTCAAATTGAAGTGGCGAATAGATTCAGGTATTTTTTTTGAATGTGCTAAGTATTTTTTGAATGTTGAAATTAATAAAAAACCATGCATATTGGCACTTTTCATTTTGATGATAATATGAACCCTAGATGTTGCTAGGTGTCATACCAATTTGGAATTTGCAAATCCTTCAAATTGAAGTGGCGAATAGATTCAGGTAATTTTTTTTAAAGTGCTAAGCATTTTTTGAATGTTGAAATTAATAAGAAACCATACATATTGGCACTTTTCATTTTGATGATAATATGAACCCTAGATGTTGCTAGGTGTCATACCAATTTGAAATTTGCAAATCCTTCAAATTGAAGTGGCGAATAGATTCAGGTAATTTTTTTGAATGTGCTAAGCATTTTTTGAATGTTGAAATTAATAAAAAACCATGCAAATTGGCACTTTTCATTTTGATGATAATATGAACCCTAGATGTTGCTAGGTGTCATACCAATTTGGAATTTGCAAATCCTTCAAATTGAAGTGGCGAATAGATTCAGGTAATTTTTTTTAAAGTGCTAAGCATTTTTTGAATGTTGAAATTAATAAGAAACCATACATATTGGCACTTTTCATTTTGATGATAATATGAACCCTAGATGTTGCTAGGTGTCATACCAATTTGAAATTTGCAAATCCTTCAAATTGAAGTGGCGAATAGATTCAGGTAATTTTTTTGAATGTGCTAAGCATTTTTTGAATGTTGAAATTAATAAAAAACCATGCATATTGGCACTATTCATTTTTATGATAATATGAACCCTAGATGTTGCTAGGTGTCATACCAATTTGAAATTTGGAAATCCTTCAAATTGAAGTGGCGAATAGATTCAGGTAATTTTTTTGAATGTGCTAAGCATTTTTTGAATGTTGAAATCAATAAAAAACCATGCATATTGGCACTTTTCATTTTGATAATAATATGAACCCTAGATGTTGCTAGGTGTCATACCAATTTGGAATTTGCAAATCCTTCAAATTGAAGTGGCGAATAGATTCAGGTAATTTTTTTGAATGTGCTAAGCATTTTTTGAATGTTGAAAATAATAAAAAACCATGCAAATTGGCACTTTTCATTTTGATGATAATATGAACCCTAGATGTTGCTAGGTGTCATACCAATTTGGAATTTGCAAATCCTTCAAATTGAAGTGGCGAATAGATTCAGGTAATTTTTTTGAATGTGCTAAGCATTTTTTGAATGTTGAAATTAATAAGAAACCATGCATATTGGCACTTTTCATTTTGATGATAATATGAACCCTAGATGTTGCTAGGTGTCATACCAATTTGGAATTTGCAAATCCTTCAAATTGAAGTGGCGAATAGATTCAGGTAATTTTTTTGAATGTGCTAAGCATTTTTTGAAAGTTGAAATTAATAAGAAACCATGCATATTGGCACTTTTCATTTTGATGATAATATGAACCCTAGATGTTGCTAGGTGTCATACCAATTTGGAATTTGCAAATCCTTCAAATTGAAGTGGCGAATAGATTCAGGTAATTTTTTTGAATGTGCTAAGCATTTCTTGAATGTTGAAATTAATAAAAAACCATGCATATATGCACTATTCATTTTTATGATAATATGAACCCTAGATGTTGCTAGGTGTCATACCAATTTGGAATTTGCAAATCCTTCAAATTGAAGTGGCGAATAGATTCAGGTAATTTTTTTTAATGTGCTAAGCATTTCTTGAATGTTGAAATTAATAAAAAACCATGCATATATGCACTATTCATTTTTATGATAATATGAACCCTAGATGTTGCTAGGTGTCATACCAATTTGGAATTTGCAAATCCTTCAAATTGAAGTGGCGAATAGATTCAGGTAATTTTTTTTAATGTGCTAAGCATTTCTTGAATGTTGAAATTAATAAAAAACCATGCATATATGCACTATTCATTTTTATGATAATATGAACCCTAGATGTTGCTAGGTGTCATACCAATTTGGAATTTGCAAATCCTTCAAATTGAAGTGGCGAATAGATTCAGGTAATTTTTTTTAATGTGCTAAGCATTTTTTGAATGTTGAAATTAATAAAATACCATGCATATTGGCACTTTTCATTTTCATCATTTGTATGATAATATGAACGCTAGATGGTGCTAGCTTATATATGGAGATAAAATTTGTCAAATCTGTATATTTAATACCAGGAATGGTTTTAGATCATTGATTTGAATGTACGTAGCAGACTCGGAATGGTCAAAAATCACAAAACCATATTTTAGAAGACTTCTTTTTTCAATTTTTATCCTTCTTTTGTGAAGCATTAATTTGAAAATTCAAAGTAGAAAATAAATAAAAAATCACTCTATATTCTTTTTGTTTCTGATATATTTGAACACCCCATGTCCATTTTATTATTTATGAATAATCGAAGGATGTTTTTGTATCTCTCTTTTCATAGTGACACTGAATCATTGGAGGTGAAATTGTTACAAATATTGTAGGTACCGTATGGACAATAAAATATGTCGTGATTGCTATTATTGAATGTAATTTATGAGGAAGTATTTTATCAATTCTGTATTGTTTTTTTAGCGTTGATTATTCGTCATGGTTGTAGCTGACTCCTGCTTTACCATCAAACAGAAGAGAACAATTACTTTTATTTGATAAATATAGTAACTATCAGTACCGTGTATGTATTATTGAATTGATATATTTAATACTATACAGCCTGCCCTTTTGACAAAAATGGATTTGATGATTACATTTGATAATTCATTTTATAATAATTCTAGTATAAAAATATTGGGCTCAAAATACAGTTCGAAATACTAAGAATTATTTTTTGATAGCATTGCATTTACTTTTTTAACCTAAGTTCTTGTATTCCATTCGAATACCCCCCTTTAAAAATGAGGAGTATGTAGATTCAAGAAGTGCAATCAAATCAACTCCTTGAGCCCTTTTTCTCCGGCGAATTAGCTAAATTTGACTCTATAATTACTGCAGTAAGCATAATCCCATTAAATAAACACATATTTTTTGTTCATTACTTGATTGAAACAATAAAATAGAATATATATATATATATATATATATATAAACTCAAATTAGAACAAAATAATTTTAACTCTAACTAAGATTAAGCCTCAAATGTAAATGTTGTGACGGATGTCGATAATTTAATTAGTGAAGGAAAAATCATATATATGTATGTATATATTGAAAACGTTTAATGGCAATTACAAAATTAATAAATGATTCACAATTTAATAAATTCATTCAGAAAGAATAAAATCCTTGATCGTTGATAATGGAGATGAAAAGCTATAAAATTATAACGAGCATCCAAGGTTATTGAAATGACGTCTAAATGAATTTAGGACAGAAACCTGGGGAAAGTTAAAAATTATACAACACGTTCAAAGTCATAATCACGAGATAAATATTAAAGATTTATTCAAGGGACGTAATAATTGAAGACAATTCTGATACTTTAAATTTCATCACTAATAAAACCAAGACACTTGTTTCCTTCAATGTCCAACTCAACATTGAGTTAGTCAGTCCATTTCATGTTTTATATTGAAAAATCCGATCCTTCAGTCTACGGCATTTGAATGTAAAGAATATTTCCACCTTCCCTCATGTCGTGTTATTCAACTTGCTCTTCAAATACGATTCGATGACCATCAGATGGAACTCGGATTCCAACAAAATTGGAGATCGACAATGACCTTGTGAAATTATCTGAGTAGTGGAGGAATCCGGGGAGAATCCTAATGTTAATATAGTTAATATTTATTATAAAATCACAGCTTTAATTTCTAACGTTTAATACTTATTATTGTTTGAGTTGACACTAAGAGCATTTACCAACTCTTTGTAGGACCATAGATTAGGAGAAGTCCTTCGAGGCAATGACAACTCTGATGGACGGAGGTTTTGTCATAGTAGGAAATCAATATTCGAAATTGAAATCTATTTGATATCTTATTTATTTTAGAAATTTTAGATTCTGACATTGTATAATTTGTATATATTTAGTAAGTCTGAAATGAAAGAGTTAAAAAATCTATGGGTTTTGACAATATAACAAACATAAATAATTAGTAGTGGATCAATCCAGAGTACCTTTAAATTAAAATTTTGTGAATCATATATTAATAAAAGATTATAAAATCACTAAATTGCCTACTTTTTAAAATTAAATTGAGGATCCTAGCCTTGTTTATTGCTCTCATGAAGTATTTTAAAATCCTACTTTACGAACAGACAGTTCCATTTTGAATAAATTACAAATCAAAATATTGAATTGAGGTACTCATAACTATTTTTGACTGAATAATCAATAATTCATTTTCTGAATACAACTTTTATTCAAAAGGTATTCAAAGCAAAGCAGCATTTCAAATTGAATTCGTATTTTAAAATAGTGGAAAAATATATGAATTGAATTTCTAATGTGAGAAAGTTCAAGAATGAATGAATGAATGAATGAGTGAATGAATGACAATGCTAAAAACAGGTGGAAGCTGATATTATGAAGTATTACTCCAGGATCAATAATGATCCAAACCCCATCCAGGAGACATTTTAACTTTTCTACTAAGAAAAGTTAAATTTGATTTTAGAGACAATGGATTTGGATGGTGATGAGATTCGAATCGTCTGCACATCAGGTGATTCATGATTTTCGACGTCAAGGGATTGGATCTACTGACTCTTGCTGCTCTTTGTGCCTCTTCTGTGCAATGAACTCTTTGTTAGTGTCACAATCCTTGGATCGAAGCTCTTGATTGGAAGCTCATTCATCAGCCATCACCTTCATCCCATCCCATTCCATTCCCATTCTCCGCAGTCAGGAAGAGCGAAGCAATGAGACGTCCTTGGGTCCAAGCCAGAGCTGCGCCATTTCAAGTCACGTCAGAAGTACTGAAAATAGTGAAAATAAACATTGTCTATTCAACAGCTGACTTGAGGCACCTTGGAGCAGTCGAACAGGGTCAACAGTTTCTCATCCCTTATTCAAGTTAGTTAGCTCAGCCAGGCCAGCCAAGAAGAGAGACTCTCTAGTGCAGGCAGACAGTAAACATTCTAGAGAGGATCTCATGACGTCATAGCAAAGCATTCCTTCCTCTCAGCTGAGCGCTTCATTCAAGGGACATTTCCAGGATGGATCCAAGTTGAAGTTTTCTTCAACCTCTTCTCCACTCTATCCTCCAATTTCATAGTCCAATTCAAGAGCCTCCAGTCCAAAGTATTCCTCCCACTCTCAACCCCATCCATTTTCCTTTCTCATCAGTTTCATCCAAGGCAAATGACGTATTCGGAAGTGTCATTCGTGATGGGAGAGTGAATCTGCGAATCCCTCCATATCATAGGAATCCTTCAACCCACTCATGTGACTCATTAAACCCATTCTTCCTTGGAGAAGAATTCCAAAACTAAACTGCATTTAAGAGAATGAATCTTTTACGAATTCAGTGCAAGTTTTGCACTCTTTAGAAGAGTTTTTGGAAAACAAGGCTCAAGGAATTCATTCGAGGCGAGTCCCGACTCTCAAAGAATAGGACTCGAGTCCCTTCATTATTTAAGGCTAATGCTAATGCTCTTCCTGTTTTTGCAAAGCTCTGGAATGTGAAGAGAAAATTCAAGTTTTTCAACTCCTGAGCCATGAATAGAGAAAGACACGGACTCAGAGCAGGATTCTTATCAAGTTTGAATCTTCTAAATCGGAAGGTAGCAAGTGTTATGAAGGATCAAGTCAATGATCTACAGATATCAGCCTATGATATGGGACTTACACTCATTTCCCTTCAGACTCGTCTTGTCATTTGGAGCACAAAATTTCATGACCTCTGATACTGAAGAATAAAATTCCATTGGGTAGATTTCATCAATTATACGAATGGCTCTCAATTTTTCTATGGGATACCTGACCCATCATTGTAAATGAATGTTTTTATTTAATGTTAGTAAGTGTAATTTTGATCATTGATAGTGAATCTGTTTTACAATAAAGGAAACATGTTATCTATTAAGGCCTCTATTTCTTTCTTATCTATTTTCAAAACTAATCTTGGTCGAATTATATAGTGATTCACGATTCCAGACTCAAAGCATGTGGGTTTCGAATCATCTCTTCTTTTTTGCTCCTATTGAAAAGGGTAGAGGGTTGCAGTAAAGAAATTTGAGAGCTAAGTATATTGTAGGTAATGCATCTTATCAGAATAGTACATACCTATAAATAGGTAAGCGAAAAACAATTATTTCAATGAGTCTACATTAGATATCTGTGGATTTTTTTTTCTTGGGTATTTAATATTTTGAAAGTTGACAGTCCTTGCATGGAAAAGATAGGAGGTTTTGTGTGAACAGTATCTACTTACATAAAAGACTCCAATGAAGAAAACACTTTTAATTTTATTTTATTAAATTATTGGTGTGATAGCTTGAATTAAAGCATATCAGCTATGTATATTTTACTTAAAAGTAATTAAATATTTTTTTTGTTTTCGATAAAATCTACCAATATTCAAGGAAATGTCATTATTGAACATAATATTTAAAATGTTGTGAATCAGTGGGACCAATATGCTTGTTATATTTCATATATACAGCCATCATTGCATGACCACTTCTGCATTTCAAACGTGGAAGGATTTGTCGTTTCAGTCAATCTTTTTTCATCAAAAAAAATAAAATTCCAATTTATGATCTATCCGTTTCATTTTTATTAATGAGAAAAAGTCCATTTTTACATTTTCCAATCCTAAAAATTGTCAAAAATAGGAAATCACACATTTGTCTTGGAGTTCTATTACCATACATTATTTGAAATTACTCTCTCCTTTATTTTGATATTTATAAATTTTGTATGGTATGGTCTGATAAAAACAATTATTTCCTTGACAAAAAAGGATATTTCTATATTTTCTATGGGTAAAATATGTATATAAAAAATAAAAAAGTTCTCAGGAAATTAATTTTGAAATTATTTTTCAAGAAGTTTCATAATTTACCTTAAATATGAAATTATAGTTCCAGAAAAATAGTTTCTGTATTACAAATTAAAATATTATAAGACCTAGTTCCTTAGTAAATCATATAGTATCATTTCCTTTAAGGTGTAGAGGATTAATCAATAATACTTATAGACACCAAGCATCATCCTCTCCCCATCCATAACAGTGATGCACTTTCTTCCCCATAAAATCATGCAAATGATGTTAAAATGGCTGTTAATTCAATAGTATCATAAGTCCAGACCGGGACTTACAAAGTCTTTCAACAAAAAGATTCCCTTCGTTATAATATTGAGTTTACATTCTGATCAATTCATCAAATCGTTGAAAAGGGTCAATTCTTTTCCTGAAGGAACAAAGTGCTTGGTTTCCTTTTTCAATCCACGTGAATCCTCAGTAGATCAATCTTTGATGACAAATTTTATGAGATCTCCGTTAATACTTTTCGTAAATGAGTTGAGGAATGTGTAAAATTTAGAAGGAAGCCTCAACTACACTCTGTGGACTTTATGACGCAAAATCTCTAGAAAAACATGAACAGTAATGTGTTTTTGTTTTGTGGTTGATGAAGCCTTGATGACAAATGTGATAGGATGTACTACTATAAGTAACATTGAATTCTATTATAGTGTTAATAAAAAAATGGTGTTTTGTTTTGATTTTTCAGATTCCTAAAGTATATTATACTAAAAATTCTGATCCCAGGAAGATAATCATGTTTAAAATTATTAAGGACCTTCCAAACTCGTTCTTTTTAAGGCTCATTATAATTCTGAATGCATTTTTAAAAACATAGAATCTTCATTGGCGATCCTCCAGGAGGTTACAAAGACAACGATCCTCCTATCACTGACAAATAATCCCATCAGCCACTTTTTATCGGCAAATAGTAGGACTTGTGTCTTCTAAAATCAAAAAAGAGAGTAAAATGTATGTTAATTGATTTCTATGGAGCAAATACTAACCCCAGTTGTGTGAGTAAAGATCATCATCAGTTGTTGTCTAAGACATAAGTAAAGTTATAATACAAACTTTAGATAATATGAATAATTGCATACTTCAAATTGATTGGGAGCTGGACTTCCAAAATTAAAATCCTACCAAAATAGAAAAATGATCAATTAACAATTGTTAGTCATATATTTTAATCACTTATACCATTCCCATTCAGACCTCACAGATCCACATTATGTGATTCCAAATAACTTTTGTTATTGACCTATAAAAATGAGAAAAATTTTAAATTTATATTATATTTCATAAATTAGTAGTACTTACAGTTTTACTTAATACATCAGATATCATTCCCTTGGTCTCCATAGAAGCTTAGTAGTTTTGCTCAACCTGACTGTGTTACTGGAACGACTCATGGCCCAAGTAGCAAAGGCTTTTCTTACTACACCCGCAGTAAGTGTATCGAGCCCTTTGTCATGGGAATCGGCGATTCTCACAAGGACCTTTGGATCAATTGTAGAATTAAATAATTTAAGGTATTCTTCTACAATGCCAAGTATTTCCTCCTGGGATCAATTTTTATAGATCTTCGGTGTTTATTACTCACAGTACTAAATACGTAAACCGAGTGAAATAGAAAGTTATTTTGCAGATGAATGACGTCACTATTGATGAACTGTCAATTTGAAAACAAATATATTGTTTATTATTTGGGCGCAATATGACGTCATACAAACACTTTTTTAGCCTTCAACTCCAGATAGGATTAAAAATAAAGTTTAAGAGAGATGTCATTGAACCAAAAGTTGTAGATATTACTTTAACAAAATATAAATTTTTTCAATTTTTCAAATCGGTTCATAAGTTTTGGATTTATTGCTACTTTTGCTAAAATTTCGAAATTGGTTTACCTCGAATTTTAGAGTTAAATTTTTTTATCAATTCAAAAATGATAGAACAATAATTGTTGAGTGCAGATATGCTTTTAACTTTAAAATCGATAGGTTGTTTCTTAAGTAATAGCGGTTTTCATATTTTACAACCAGTGGTTGTTAATTTATTAATTAGAATAGTAAGAAAGAAAGAAAAAACCTTAGATATTTGAGTCAAAAGGTATCGAAACAAAAGTTTCTGCACTCTTCTAGTTAATGGGTTCCATGATTTTGAATAAATCATAGAGCACTTGGGAAAATAAGATAGAAAGAGAAACATCCTTCGAGGGGTGAAGGGAAAATGTGTCCAGAGCTACACATCCATGCTTCTGGCTCCGGCTCGGGAAGGGTTAGAATATAACCATTTTGTCTATTATAAGTAATTGATTAGTTGAATGTTACAACAAGTATTGCATTATCAATTGAAGGTCGAAAAAGATTTCTTTGGCGTGGAAAATGCACTTGATATTTATACAGTTTGGATTGAGCACTAGCTTGCTTATTCTTTTTAGATCTTTCTCATCAAGTGATATATCACATGATGTCATGCCTTAATAACTTAACACTCAACCAGCCCCTTCACATCATAAATTATACATATCTATAATAATAAATCTACACCGTAATACGATCCCTGTACATAATAGACAATAACAAAATAAATAACAAACAGGAGAATCAGTACAAAGTTCATACAAATTAATATATTAATTAGTAAATCCGATGATATTACATTATACAACCCCATAGACTATTATTTTTTTTTATCCAAGTATTTAATTTTACCTCTTTACGTAATATGTATCCTTGTGGCCATTTGTATCCTTATTTAATGTGTAAGCATCATTCAAAGTCCAGGTACTTCTTTTGATTAAGTAGATGATAATTTGTATTTTTTGTATTTTATATCTTAACAAAATGTAGAAACATTCATTTGATTTTATATAAGAATATTTTCATAATATAAATCAAGAAGAGAAATAGAATAAGGTTACATATAACAATAATTAATGATATGTTAATGTAGCAAGTTATTAAAATGATAGTTTTTATGCTAAAAAGAGGTTTTGTGAGTACAAAAGGATGAAAAAATCCGACATTTACATCGTACTTTTTATTAATAGAGCTAGGCTCAATACATTAATTAATTAATTAATTATTATTATCATTGGGTGGGTTTATGTTTTCTTCCTGATTTTGTAAATTTTTTCTGGTTGTTTTTTTCTTGTAAGAATTAAATTTCCTAGGGCTTTTCTAGGAAACTTCAAAAAAAAAAAAAAAAATCAAAACTATAATTGAATTTATATCAGAAATTACGAATCTTCTTTAAATATAACTTCAAAATTAATTTCCTAACAAATTCTTTATTTTTATTGATATATTTTACCCATAAAAAATATCAATTCCTAGTCGAAATAAGTCTATGTGTCCTGGTTTATTTAGCAATGAATTATTTGTAATAAACCATCTCATAAAAAACTTAAACTGGACATTCATAAAGAGATTGGGGTAATGTTTGTACTTCAAATAAATTCTGTTTATAGAATTTCAAGACAAATTGTGTGATTTCCAGGACATTTGCACATTTTTGACCATTTTTTTTAACTTCATACAGGATTGGAAAATGTAAAAATGTACAATTCTTCATTGATAAAAATAAAGCGGAATAGATCATATTGGAAATACGATGTAATAACGGATCTTTTTATATTTTTGTTCTCACAAAACCTCTTTTTAACTCAAAAACTATAGTAATATATTTATATTACCTATATTTAAATCACTTTGTTGGACACAAAACCAATCGCTTTTTAGTCAACATGAAATAAAAAAATGATATTGTAATGTAAAGTAAAAAATAAGGTGGGGAGGTTTGTTGATGTAGTGAGTGATGAATTACAATTTACATTCACGATTGCCGTGTGGCAATGTATTCATAATATTCTAAAGCTATAGAAAAAAAAAAGAAGAAGAAGACTTTTTTCGATATCATTATATTTTTGCTCATTTTCCCATGTTTTGAAAATGGAAAGTAAGAATCACTGAAGAAAAAATTTGTTTCAAGTTGATTATAGAGGCTTTCGATACTATTTTCTGAAAAACGGTGTTTTCTCTCTTGAAGCACATTGTGAGGAAATAAAGTTTGACTCAATTAGTTCCTTCCTTTCAATGTTTTATTTGCCAGTATATTATGGAATTATAAAGGATGACTCTCATTCTACTACAATAATTCATCAATTTTTGCTTTAATTGTATTACCTTTGGGCCAAGTTTTTCTGTTTCTAGCTTGCCCTAGCATTTCTCTTCCTCCTACGTCTATTTTTTTTTTTTTTTAAATGGGATCTTTCAATGTTGAATAAAATACGATTATAATTATATCTTATAAATCAATTTTATCATCAACGGGTATTTTTACTTTATTTTGTATTCATCAATCATCAGCGTATTTTCCTTTACAACTTACCTACTTTTTAAGAAAAGGAGTTAACGTGCAATTTCGATTCTTGAAGACATAATTTTCATCTTTTTTTATCTGTCTGGTGCGTCTTAGCCTGCACCGTGGTAGCTTGTGCTATTCTCGCCTGAGCCACATTCTTCCACTTCAGGGATTAACCGGCTAACACCTCCCCACCTCCTTACTTCATCGTCCATCGAAGACGTATATAGACACACTTTTTCTCTTTCTAATTTCTGGTGCGTCTTAGCCTGCACCGTGGTAGCTTGTGCTATTCTCGCCTGAGCCACATTCTTCCACTTCAAGGATTAACCGGCTCACACCTCCCCACCTACCTCCTTACTTCATCGTCCATCGAAGACGTATTCATATAGACACACTTTTTCTCTTTCTAATTTCTTGTTTTATATTCATCGATATTTTGTGAAGAAAATCATTCTTTAAAGACGAGTCATGTTCATTTGTCTCTGTACATCTTACAAATTTCCGTAATGGAAAATAAATCTTATTTCTCCCAAATGCTCAATCTGTCTAAATAAAATTGCATGACATTTGTTTAAAGCTTGTTATCTCGACCTAAAATTTAAATCATATCAATAGCGAAATGATTTATTTTCATTTGAATACTTTAGAAAAAATAATTAGTCGTTTAAACTCCCTTATTAATTGATAAATTATCATTTATCAATAATCTTTGTTCTGCCCTCTTCCTTCTAATTTCTGGCCTAGTCAATACATACAATAAACAATATAAACAATTTATAACTTCTTCCAATTTTGTCCTCGCTAAGATTTTTCTTTCTTTCTTCTTGTGCTATTTTATATGCTTAATTTTTTCCCTTCTTATTATTATTACTTTTTTAGATGAAAAATACAAGCAATATACAAGCAATGCCATATTATTGTACATTAAGAAATTCAAAGAACAAAGGGAACTCCAAAACACCCAATAATTAATTAATGAAGGAGAATAAATATGTAATATTCTATGTAGAAATATATTTCAAAGCCAATAATGAGGTAGGGGGTGGGAAGACGACTTTAGGAGCCGGTTCCTATTTTGAGGTATTAACAAACAAGCCCTGCGAACGGTAGCTTCCATCCTCCCCCATCCAGCTCCGCTAGGACGGCGAAGCTACGGTCCCTCTACTTTTTTTTTTCATTGTTTTGATGACGTCATACCAAAGCATTCCTTCCTCTCCCTGCAGCACTTACACAAATAAAAGAAACACCAAGGAGAGTCAGGCGGTTTTGGCGGTTTTGGCTGCTTAGGAAGCACCCAGAGGAAGGAAAAAAAGAGGAGTTGAAATTTCATAGGACATTTCCAAGATTATATATACATACGTATATTAATATTTCATTGGAGACAATGATCCACAAAAACATTCATATGTACTTTTATTTAGGAAAATTTTATTATTCTGGAAACCTTCAAATGGGCAAAAATGCTATTTCATGGTGTTATTGTCTCGTATATTGTACTTAATATTTTGTATTTAGAGATGCTCACGAGACAATTTTTTGTAAGTAGGTTACCTTTCAAGCCTTGAGTCTCTAGGCTCAAGTCAAGTTTTATATCCCTGATAGGACTACAAGTCAAGTTGCGAGTCTTTAACAAAAAGTTCAGATTGAGTAAAATCCAATTTAAATACTAGGAGTAGTAAAAATGAAATATCAAACTGTTGTAAGCACTGTTTTGATTGCCCAAGAGCTAAACCTTACAACTTGTATAAAGCCTTCAATTTCATGGAAAAAAAATAATGAATTTCTTTTCACTACATCTATTATTTTATTTCCGATAAGAATACAAGTAAAATATCAAATCGTTGTGGGTGATACCATTAGGCAACACAATGTTTGTGCCCAGGGTTTAATAGATTATGTTTGCTTGCTTATGGATACGGTGAAACAAATCTTAAAGAAAAATAAATAATTATCTTAATGACCATTGATGGATGGGAAATTATTCATCCTCTCATGGATTTTTCATATCTTAAGAAAATGTATAAACATTATACTTCAGTTGATTTTAAATAAGAATATTTTCATAATATAAATCAGGAAGACAAATATAAGAACAAGGTTACATATAACAACTAAATATATGTTAATGTTGGAAGTTATTCAAATGGCATTTATAAAGTTCTTCATTTTTTAAATAAGTTATAGTTTCGCCAAAAATTTAAAATGAGTATTTTTCATTAAAAAGAGGTTTGATGAGTTCATAAACAGTAAAAGATCCGAAAACTACATTCTACTTTTTATTAATAGAGCCAAGTTCAATACATTAATTAATTAATTATCATTATCATTGGGAGCATTTACGTTTTCTTCCTAATTTTGTAAATTATTCCTATTTTTTTTTCCTGTAAGGATTAATTGATATAAGGATTAAAGGATATAATTGAACTTTTATTATAAATTACGAATCTTCTTTAAATATAACTTCAAAATTAATTTCCTGACAAATTCTTTATTTTTATTAATATATTTTAATCATAAGAAATATTGTTTTTAGCAAACCATTCCATAAAAAAATTAGAAACGACAATTAGAAAAGAATATATAATCGTAATATATAATGTTTGCCTTTCAAATAAATTATGGTCGTAGAATTCCAAGATAAAATTTTTGATAATTTTCTAGACTTTATACAGAATTGGAAAATGCACTTTTCTTCATCCTTTATATTTTTGTACTCAGAAAACCTCATTTTAACTCAAAAATTAGCCTAATTTATATATTTAAATCACTTTCTTTGTAGGACATAAAACCAATAGTTTATTTTGATGTTTTTAGTCAACATGAAATAAAAAAATGATATTGTAATGTAAAGTAAAAAATGACATCCTTATATTTAAATTATTGACGATAAATATTTTTAAGACATTTATTTATGTTTACTTGACCAAATTCATCTCTTCTTTTCAATGTTTTATTTGCCTGTATGGAAGGAAATCAATTAGTTGCTGAAAGTGTCCCTCAATTCAAAAATGTCAAATTCCCTTCGAATATTACAAGAGTACAATAATTCTATTACATTAATTCATTATTTTTAATTTGATTGAAATTTGAACTAATCGTTGGACCTTTGATGTTACATTTCCTACGTTTCAGAATAATTGAAAATAATATATGACCATAATTCTATTTTATAAATAAATCAATTTTGTCATCAACGGGTATTTTGACTTTATTTTATATTCATCAATCATCTCATCAACGTATTTTCCTTTACAACTTCTGACTCAGCTTCGTCCCCTACTTTTTAAGAAAAGGAGTTAACGTGCGTCTTAGCCTGCACCGTGGTAGCTTGTGCTATTCTCGCCTGAGCCACATTCTTCCACTTCAGGGATTAACCGGCTCACACCTCCCCACCTCCTTACTTCATCGTCCATCGAAGACGTATTCATATAGACACACTTTTTCTCTTTCTAATTTCTTGTATTATATTCAACGATATTCTGTGAAGAGAATTATTTATCAATGACGATTAATTATCATTTATCTCTACAGCATAAAAATTTACTTCATGGAAAATAGATTTTATTCCTCTTAAACGCTCAATCTGTGTAAATAAATTTACATGCATCGTTTCTATGTCCTATGTATTCAGAATTGTCAGAATTGTAACTCTGACTGAAAATTATTGAAATTATTGCTGAAGACATTGTTGCCCAATTAAAACAGAGAGCAAAGGCAGAGCTAAATGACATATATAATTTTAAATATATCTACTCCTGGACCTTCAGAGTGTAACACGTCGAGCTTTTTTGTTCACTCGCAACCTCGACTGACAAAAGGGGAAAAGAGAAATTTAGAAAAACATACGGTAGCTACCCTTCTCTATTTTTCTTGTTGCCAACTTGTTAATATATACTTGTAGTATATTCAAATTCAAAAAAAGGGCGCGCAATCCTTGATTCAATATATTTTTTTATGCATCAAAATCAGAAATAATATTAATACCCATTTTGAGTTCATATTACGTAGGATCAGCTGCTTTAAATCAAAAGAGTCAAATGATGAAAATAATCAACGGAAGCTGGGAGAATAAAGTATAGTGTTTTTGTTTAACCCAAAAAGCTCGTCGTGGTAAACTGTCAATTTGAAAATACAAACTTGGGCGTAAGATGACGTCATACAAACACTCTTTCACCCATCCCTTCAACTCAGAATAATATTGAAAACAAGGTTTTAGAGAGATGCCATTGAACCAAAAGTTGTAGATATTTCTTTAATAGAATAAGATTTTTTTTCAATTTTTAAAATCGGTTCATAAGTTTTGAATTTATGGCAACTTTTGCTAAATTTTCAAAATTTGTCCAACTCTAATATTCGAGTTCCAAAAAGTTTATGAAATCAAAAATCATAGAGCAATAATTGTTGAGTTCAGATCTGCCTTTAATTTAAAAATCAATTCGTTAGTAATTGCGATGGTGTTTTTTTCATGCTTTACAACCAGTGGTTGTTAATTTATTAATAAGAACAGTAAGAAAGGAAAAAAATTATTAGATATTTAAGTCAAAAGTAATGGAAACAAAAGTTTCCCTAATATAGACAATCCTAATGAGCAACACTTATAATTAATTATAAGCTATACTTGTAAATCGTTCTTTGGTGAAACTTTGCACCTATCAATCAAGTTCATTTCAACTTGTACTCCTACTCCTATTTCTGGGAGATCATAATTTCATGAATCCTCCAATTCTTCGTCTGAAGATAATTCAGTAGGAGCTTTTTTTGTAATGTATATAATGTGACCTTTCATTGCTTTTGATGATGCCCAGATGATGTGAATATATACATATAACAATAATTAATTAATTTGGATTCGTTCTTAGTTCGAACAGGGCTTCTAGAAACCCGTCTCATAATTTATTGACTCATTTATTTATTTATTTACTTTTTTACTTATGACTCATAAGAATAATTATGTGTGTGGTACACATTTGCTGTATCTGAGACTAAATAATTAATATAATAAGTCTAAAATAGTTAATGGAGATATTTCTGGAGGATGGGAAACTGGAAAGGGGTGTCCTATGAACTGAGCTACTTAAGGAAGAATAAAACAAAACGATACGATACAAAAAAGGCTCATGCTACGTGTGACGAGAAGGTGAAGGTCGATTCCGTTCAGAAAGAGGAGAATGGAGCTCACGTCAATATTGGAGAACTTACTGGAGTAGTCAAGGAGTGAGGAGCAAGTGGAGGGAGGAGTCATTTACTCAGCCAAAAGATTAAAGTGATTTCCCTGTCTGAGATGTTGGTGAAAATAAAGGCAAATATTAAGTCATCGACTCCCATAAGTTATAACGTCGAGTGGAGTGTTGAACTGAGGCTACAGCATTGAAATCGCTTTATTTTGCCAAGAGTGTGGATCATGTCAGACTAGGGACCATGATCCAGTGTTAACAGAACTGAAGCATCCAAGTTCATTCGAATGTGTATATGGTTTAGTTGTAGGAATATTCTGTAGCTACATACATGGAATGGACGCTGTAATTATTTATGTCATTCTGGGGCTAACATAAATAAATGTAAAAATTAGAAAAGGAGATGGACAGGAAAGTTTAAGTGATGAACCCTCGTTACTGGAGGTTGATGTCTCCATGCAAGATCATCATATTCTGTCTCTCCATTACACTCTTCCATTCTTCAAAACGAATTTATCTTGATATCTATTCTTCAAATGTAGGTTTTTCTGGATAAATCATCCGTTCATGTAAGGTAAAATTTTCAATTCATTATAAATAAGTACTTTAACATGAGTTTAAATATAGTTTCAGGCATTATATTAACCTTGGCCCCTATGGATTGACGCATCATCTTTCGAATAGATTCAAATCCATTATTGTGAATTCAAGTATCTCTTTCCTACAGTTTATATTCAAGATATTCCATCCAATTGTGTATCCATCTATGCTGCATTGCTAATGTCATTTTTACTCTAGATTCAACATTTTACAGTTTGTTTTGTTGTGGAATTTACCCATCATTTAAGAAGTCAATCGATGGGGTCCATATAAGAAAGTTGAGGCTACTTCCTTATATCAATTCATTTTACAACAGATTTAAAGCATCTTAATAACTTGAAATTTCACACTTCAATTTTGTAATATTGTGCAAATCTTGTATATAGAAACATTTATTCCAAATTGGATTGAAATCTGAGGTGAAAGGTGTCAAAACTTAATTTATAATAGCTAGTTGCATTAAGAATTTAAGGAGATGTATAATAAACATCTGTAAAAGTCTCTTTGTTTCGAACATCAACTTTATATTACAATTGTATAATAGGATGCCGATTTAAAGAAAAATCAATCATTTATGTTGACTTTTCTTTGAGATATATTGGACAATGATCCATTTTGAGGTGTGAAAGTAACTTTTTGGAAGAGTCATCTTTTGTAATGTATGTATAGTGTGACTTTTTCATTGTTTTTGATGAAACTTATGTAATTGGAATTATTATTTTTTGCTTTTAATTAATAAAATATATGATTCGTTCTTAGTTCGAACAGGGCTTCAAGGAACCCGTCTCATAACTTATTGACTTATTTATTTATTTATTTTTGAATTATGAGTCATAACAATAATTATGTGACACATTGTTATTACTTCATAGATTCAAGATACAATCATTAATTAATGTAGATTTAAATTATCATTTAAGGATCAAGATATGAGAGCTATTCTAGAACGACCATCCTAATGAAGATGTCCTTGAGCTGCTGCTGCTGGAGAACCTCTTCAAAGGGATTCCTCTTTTCCTTGGACCAAGGACCAACTTCAAGATCCAAGACGACTCAAAGAGGGGCGAATGGAAAAGGAGCTTCTCAAAGCATTCTCCTTGAATAAGTTTGAGTCTTACGAATTCAAAGGGACTTCTATTTAACCCGAATCAAGACCCTCTTTGGCCTCCTAAGGAAAGGTCCCAAGGTCGACTTCGTGAAAGTAGCATTTGTTATGGGCCTACATTCACATGCAAGTGCTCAAATTCAGGCGGCACCAAAAGCGTTTTTTGCATAGCCAGAGGGCTTCATACGAATCTTCGTCCAAAGCTAAAAAACCCCTCAATGAATTGTGATTGTTCAAAAGGTTTGGATAACAGGTCCTTGGGAAATAATAATTGAATGGTTTTAACTGTGGCAATAGCAAAGGGGTGTTGGCAGCAAGTGAACCACGGAAGGCAATCCTTTGATGAATAAAACAAAACAATCCAGTTAAAGGCTTATGCAACGTGCGGCGAGAAAGTGAATCTCGTTTGTGGTGTGAAGCAGCTCGACTGCATACGAAGCTGTCTTGGTGGGGTTGAGACAGATGAGGATGGAGCTCGCATCAATATTGCATTCTTATGTTTTGTTCTTAAATCAATGGATTTGCTGAGTATTTATCTTAAAACTTGATTAAGTCTTAAAGTCTTTGGACATCCGAAATCCGTAAGCCATTTTGAAAACTCATTTTTGTGCATGAGGATCTGCTGTCAAGTATTCTTCAAATGTTGGTCTTCCCGGATAAAGCATCTGTAAATATGAGTTAAAACTTTATTTTCATCATAAATAAGTTGGCTAACTTCAATTTAAATATAGTTTCATGGATTATATTAAACTTCAAGAAATATTTGCTTATTCAATATATTATCCATTCTCGATATATGATGATACAGGCCATGAGATACTTAAATTAGATGACTATTCTCATTATTATGAGTCGTTACTCAGGCACATCAAGGTAAGAGAAAGTGTTATTAAATAAGTATTAGTGTTTTTCATACTTCTATTGCATCATTGAATTAGATTTCTACTTATATCAATTACTATGGATCTCAAGCATCTCCAGGCCTCTCTGAACGAGTATCAATGCTTCATTGTTAAAAGATGAAAAACAATTAGCCTTTATATCAACGGGGGTTATAAAATGAAGCTGCTGTTACTTCCTTATATCAATTTGTGTTAAAATGGATTCCAAGTATATCTGGGCCAATTTAAATATAACCAAGTGTCTCTGTTGGAAGAGCACTCTCCTCGATATAACTTACAATCCAACCATTCCTTTTCTGTGAGTATTTTATTCATGTTTCTATACCTTTGGGATTATAATTCGCATTTTGTTATTTTAGATATTATTTTGTTGTAAAAAGCCTGAATCATCGTTGAAGAAATTATTGAGATCTACATAAGGAGGCACCTACTCATCGTAATTTCATGTTATTATGACTGTTAAGCATCTCCAGGTCTAAGCTTGTATATGAAGATAATCAAGCACCTCTATTTGAAGATAATTCCCCTCGTTGTAATTTACAATCCAATTTCTGCTTCTGTGTCAGTCAATGTTTTCTTTTATATTATAGATAACTTTTCATTATTTAAGAGTGTATTTCGTCATTGTTAGAAGGCTGAATCATCAATGGAGAAGAAATTTAGCATTACCTTCGGGTCATGGATGGAGGTTCCTCTCTTGTGAAACAATATGTTTATGGAGCTTGAACATTTTTATTTCCATTTGTTCTCATGGAGTAAATCATTGAGATAACTTTTGCTGTAATGGAGTCGGCTTTAGAGTGTCTTCAAGATAGAGGTTTAAGTGCTACCGTCATTATATTTTTCACTTTCGGTCTTAGGGGATTGCCTGTGTCACATTTGCAAAAGAAGTGGAAGGACATCTCCTCAAAAGCTCTACAAAAAGAGCATTTTCTATCTGTTAATATTAGATTTATTAGTAAAAAGACTGATTGCTGAATTTTCATTCTATTTTTTACCATCCTCTGATCAAGAGCTCTATAAAATGGAGCAAAAGGAAGAAGCAATGCATTTTTTTCCAGTCTCTTCGTTATTAGTTTTGAAGCTTATAAGAATGTTTGTGAATAAAGTTCCGTTTCCAGCTTATAGATTTACTCATTTGAAGAAATTCATTTAGGGAGTATGAGATTACTAAGCAATGTGGACTTACATGAAGAGACTATGTTCTCCAATATAAGGATTCACCATTAATGTTCGAAAAGAGTTCCGATGGGCCCATTGCGATTCTCATTTCAAACAAGTATCTTGTAACTTTATAGAAATTGTATTTTAGGGTTCTTCGCTTAACCTAAGACGTTTTAGCCATGACAAGTTTAATGATTTCCTCAGGACCTCCGTGTTTGTCAATTAGATACCCCAGTTTTTTACGGATGCGTGGAGTTGCACTTCTGAAATGTAAGGTTTTTGTGTATTTCATCTGAATACTAGCCTCAGCAGATCAATTTAACCTCGTATTGAAGGTGAGAATGGGATGAATCTAAATAAGTGAAAAGTTTTAGGAGGTATATTTGTACTCCAAACTCCAATCTTATCAAGTAGATGAGACGACTATGGATTTGGTGACATTCAATGAGAGGCCAGATCGATCTTCGAACGGCTTTAGGCTTGCTAAGATCTAATTATTTGCCCGATGAGGAATTTCCCGTCATGAACACCTCTCTTGATGTAATGTTTTGATTCAGGACCTGGAATATGAATGCTAGCCTCATCGTGGAAACGATCATATCTATCAATTGTTTCGGAATTCTGTTTCGAAGTAGCTGCTCAATTATGAATTCATGAGACAAAGAATCAAAAGCTTTTTTAAATTTAATCAGCAAGATGACAGACTCATAATTCAAACTCATTGTATTTGATATTGTATTTTGAATACATCTTGGGATATCCTCCGCGAGACCTAAAATCGTGCCATCTCATCACTATGATTTTCTATGGCACTTAGTCTAACATGACTCTTTCGTATTTTCTTCTAGCTATGGAAAAGTGTATATTGTATATTGTTTATATTAATTTACAATATGAAGTGTTTTTTTCATCATTTTCTCTATTCATCTTAATGTATCCCAGTACCTATAGTATACTTTATCTTTTTAAAATGGAAACAAAAAACTACAACAACGATAACATACCCTAATGTAGATATATGCAGTCATATAGTTCACTTCGAACAAAAGACGAGCCGGAAGTCACATTCTAATACGACATAAGTGCAACTTGAGTCCAAGTTACAACTGAGTTTAAGGCATTCATAATATTAGGACATATTTCAATTGGATTCTAAGATCCCTTCACTCTGAAAGTTCAAAAAAATAAAAAACCACAATAACCAAAAACTTTTATTTTTAGATTTTTCATCATTTATATGATAATATGAACGCTAGATTTGCAAATCCTTCAAATTGAAGTGGCGAATCGATTCAGGTAATTTTTTTGAATGTGCTAAGCATTTTTTGAATGTTGAAATCAATAAAAAACCATGCATATTGGCACTTTTCATTTTGATAATAATATGAACCCTAGATGTTGCTATGTGTCTTACCAATTTGGAATTTGCAAATCCTTCAAATTGAAGTGGCGAATAGATTCAGGTAATTTTTTTGAATGTGCTAAGCATTTTTTGAATGTTGAAATCAATAAAAAACCATGCATATTGGCACTTTTCATTTTGATAATAATATGAACCCTAGATGTTGCTAGGTGTCATACCAATTTGGAATTTGCAAATCCTTCAAATTGAAGTGGCGAATAGATTCAGGTAATTTTTTTGAATGTGCTAAGCATTTTTTGAATGTTGAAATCAATAAAAAACCATGCATATTGGCACTTTTCATTTTGATAATAATATGAACCCTAGATGTTGCTAGGTGTCATACCAATTTGGAATTTGCAAATCCTTCAAATTGAAGTGGCGAATAGATTCAGGTAATTTTTTTGAATGTGCTAAGCATTTTTTGAATGTTGAAATCAATAAAAAACCATGCATATTGGCACTTTTCATTTTGATGATAATAAGAACCCTAGATGTTGCTAGGTGTCATACCAATTTGGAATTTGCAAATCCTTCAAATTGAAGTGGCGAATAGATTCAGGTAATTTTTTTGAATGTGCTAAGCATTTTTTGAATGTTGAAATCAATAAAAAATCATGCATATTGGCACTTTTCATTTTGATGATAATATGAACCCTAGATGTTGCTAGGTGTCATACCAATTTGGAATTTGCAAATCCTTCAAATTGAAGTGGCGAATAGATTCAGGTATTTTTTTTGAATGTGCTAAGCATTTTTTGAATGTTGAAATTAATAAAAAACCATGCATATTGGCACTTTTCATTTTGATGATAATATGAACCCTAGATGTTGCTAGGTGTCATACCAATTTGGAATTTGCAAATCCTTCAAATTGAAGTGGCGAATAGATTCAGGTAATTTTTTTGAATGTGCTAAGCATTTTTTGAATGTTGAAATCAATAAAAAACCATGCATATTGGCACTTTTCATTTTGATGATAATATGAACCCTAGATGTTGCTAGGTGTCATACCAATTTGGAATTTGCAAATCCTTCAAATTGAAGTGGCGAATAGATTCAGGTAATTTTTTTGAATGTGCTAAGCATTTTTTGAATGTTGAAATTAATAAAAAACCATGCATATTGGCACTTTTCATTTTGATGATAATATGAACCCTAGATGTTGCTAGGTGTCATACCAATTTGGAATTTGCAAATCCTTCAAATTGAAGTGGCGAATAGATTCAGGTAATTTTTTTGAATGTGCTAAGCATTTTTTGAATGTTGAAATTAATAAGAAACCATGCATATTGGCACTTTTCATTTTGATGATAATATGAACCCTAGATGTTGCTAGGTGTCATACCAATTTGGAATTTGCAAATCCTTCAAATTGAAGTGGCGAATAGATTCAGGTAATTTTTTTGAATGTGCTAAGCATTTTTTGAATGTTGAAATCAATAAAAAACCATGCATATTGGCACTTTTCATTTTGATAATAATATGAACCCTAGATGTTGCTAGGTGTCATACCAATTTGGAATTTGCAAATCCTTCAAATTGAAGTGGCGAATAGATTCAGGTAATTTTTTTGAATGTGCTAAGCATTTTTTGAATGTTGAAATCAATAAAAAACCATGCATATTGGCACTTTTCATTTTGATGATAATATGAACCCTAGATGTTGCTAGGTGTCATACCAATTTGAAATTTGCAAATCCTTCAAATTGAAGTGGCGAATAGATTCAGGTAATTTTTTTGAATGTGCTAAGCATTTCTTGAATGTTGAAATTAATAAAAAATCATGCATATTGGCACTATTCATTTTTATGATAATATGAACCCTAGATGTTGCTAGGTGTCATACCAATTTGAAATTTGGAAATCCTTCAAATTGAAGTGGCGAATAGATCCAGGTATTTTTTTTGAATGTGCTAAGCATTTTTTGAATGTTGAAATCAATAAAAAACCATGCATATTGGCACTTTTCATTTTGATGATAATATGAACCCTAGATGTTGCTAGGTGTCATACCAATTTGAAATTTGCAAATCCTTCAAATTGAAGTGGCGAATAGATTCAGGTAATTTTTTTGAATGTGCTAAGCATTTTTTGAATGTTGAAATCAATAAAAAACTATGGATATTGGCACTTTTCATTTTGATAATAATATGAACCCTAGATGTTGCTAGGTGTCATACCAATTTGGAATTTGCAAATCCTTCAAATTGAAGTGGCGAATAGATTCAGGTATTTTTTTTGAATGTGCTAAGCATTTTTTGAATGTTGAAATTAATAAAAAACCATGCATATTGGCACTTTTCATTTTGATGATAATATGAACCCTAGATGTTGCTAGGTGTCATACCAATTTGGAATTTGCAAATCCTACAAATTGAAGTGGCGAATAGATTCAGGTAATTTTTTTGAATGTGCTAAGCATTTTTTGAATGTTGAAATTAATAAAAAACCATGCAAATTGGCACTTTTCATTTTGATGATAATATGAACCCTAGATGTTGCTAGGTGTCATACCAATTTGGAATTTGCAAATCCTTCAAATTGAAGTGGCGAATAGATTCAGGTAATTTTTTTGAATGTGCTAAGCATTTTTTGAATGTTGAAATTAATAAAAAACCATGCATATTGGCACTTTTCAATTTGATGATAATATGAACCCTAGATGTTACTAGGTGTCATACCAATTTGGAATTTGCAAATCCTTCAAATTGAAGTGGCGAATAGATTCAGGTAATTTTTTTGAATGTGCTAAGCATTTTTTGAATGTTGAAATCAATAAAAAACCATGCATATTGGCACTTTTCATTTTGATGATAATATGAACCCTAGATGTTGCTAGGTGTCATACCAATTTGAAATTTGCAAATCCTTCAAATTGAAGTGCCGAATAGATTCAGGTAATTTTTTTGAATGTGCTAAGCATTTTTTGAATGTTGAAATTAATAAAAAACCATGCATATTGGCACTTTTCATTTTGATGATAATATGAACCCTAGATGTTGCTAGGTGTCATACCAATTTGGAATTTGCAAATCCTTCAAATTGAAGTGGCGAATAGATTCAGGTATTTTTTTTGAATGTGCTAAGCATTTTTTGAATGTTGAAATTAATAAAAAACCATGCATATTGGCACTTTTCATTTTGATGATAATATGAACCCTAGATGTTGCTAGGTGTCATACCAATTTGGAATTTGCAAATCCTTCAAATTGAAGTGGCGAATAGATTCAGGTAATTTTTTTGAATGTGCTAAGCATTTTTTGAATGTTGAAATCAATAAAAAACTATGGATATTGGCACTTTTCATTTTGATAATAATATGAACCCTAGATGTTGCTAGGTGTCATACCAATTTGGAATTTGCAAATCCTTCAAATTGAAGTGGCGAATAGATTCAGGTATTTTTTTTGAATGTGCTAAGCATTTTTTGAATGTTGAAATTAATAAGAAACCATGTATATTGGCACTTTTCATTTTGATGATAATATGAACCCTAGATGTTGCTAGGTGTCATACCAATTTGAAATTTGCAAATCCTTCAAATTGAAGTGGCGAATAGATTCAGGTAATTTTTTTGAATGTGCTAAGCATTTTTTGAATGTTGAAATCTATAAAAAACTATGGATATTGGCACTTTTCATTTTTATGATAATATGAACCCTAGATGTTGCTAGGTGTCATACCAATTTGAAATATGCAAATCCTTCAAATTGAAGTGGCGAATAGATTCAGGTAATTTTTTTGAATGTGCTAAGCATTTTTTGAATGTTGAAATCAATAAAAACCATGCATATTGGCACTATTCATTTTTATGATAATATGAACCCTAGATGTTGCTAGGTGTCATACCAATTTGAAATTTGGAAATTCTTCAAATTGAAGTGGCGAATAGATTCAGGTAATTTTTTTGAATGTGCTAAGCATTTTTTGAATGTTGAAATCAATAAAAAACCATGCATATTGGCACTTTTCATTTTGATGATAATATGAACCCTAGATGTTGCTAGGTGTCATACCAATTTGAAATTTGCAAATCCTTCAAATTGAAGTGGCGAATAGATTCAGGTAATTTTTTTGAATGTGCTAAGCATTTTTTGAATGTTGAAATCTATAAAAAACTATGGATATTGGCACTTTTCATTTTGATAATAATATGAACCCTAGATGTTGCTAGGTGTCATACCAATTTGGAATTTGCAAATCCTTCAAATTGAAGTGGCGAATAGATTCAGGTAATTTTTTTGAATGTGCTAAGCATTTTTTGAATGTTGAAATTAATAAAAAACCATGCAAATTGGCACTTTTCATTTTGATGATAATATGAACCCTAGATGTTGCTAGGTGTCATACCAATTTGAAATTTGCAAATCCTTCAAATTGAAGTGGCGAATAGATTCAGGTATTTTTTTTGAATGTGCTAAGTATTTTTTGAATGTTGAAATTAATAAAAAACCATGCATATTGGCACTTTTCATTTTGATGATAATATGAACCCTAGATGTTGCTAGGTGTCATACCAATTTGGAATTTGCAAATCCTTCAAATTGAAGTGGCGAATAGATTCAGGTAATTTTTTTTAAAGTGCTAAGCATTTTTTGAATGTTGAAATTAATAAGAAACCATACATATTGGCACTTTTCATTTTGATGATAATATGAACCCTAGATGTTGCTAGGTGTCATACCAATTTGAAATTTGCAAATCCTTCAAATTGAAGTGGCGAATAGATTCAGGTAATTTTTTTGAATGTGCTAAGCATTTTTTGAATGTTGAAATTAATAAAAAACCATGCAAATTGGCACTTTTCATTTTGATGATAATATGAACCCTAGATGTTGCTAGGTGTCATACCAATTTGAAATTTGCAAATCCTTCAAATTGAAGTGGCAAATAGATTCAGGTAATTTTTTTGAATGTGCTAAGCATTTCTTGAATGTTGAAATTAATAAAAAATCATGCATATTGGCACTATTCATTTTTATGATAATATGAACCCTAGATGTTGCTAGGTGTCATACCAATTTGAAATTTGGAAATCCTTCAAATTGAAGTGGCGAATAGATCCAGGTATTTTTTTTGAATGTGCTAAGCATTTTTTGAATGTTGAAATCAATAAAAAACTATGGATATTGGCACTTTTCATTTTTATGATAATATGAACCCTAGATGTTGCTAGGTGTCATACCAATTTGAAATATGCAAATCCTTCAAATTGAAGTGGCGAATAGATTCAGGTAATTTTTTTGAATGTGCTAAGCATTTTTTGAATGTTGAAATCAATAAAAACCATGCATATTGGCACTATTCATTTTTATGATAATATGAACCCTAGATGTTGCTAGGTGTCATACCAATTTGAAATTTGGAAATTCTTCAAATTGAAGTGGCGAATAGATTCAGGTAATTTTTTTGAATGTGCTAAGCATTTTTTGAATGTTGAAATCAATAAAAAACCATGCATATTGGCACTTTTCATTTTGATGATAATATGAACCCTAGATGTTGCTAGGTGTCATACCAATTTGAAATTTGCAAATCCTTCAAATTGAAGTGGCGAATAGATTCAGGTAATTTTTTTGAATGTGCTAAGCATTTTTTGAATGTTGAAATCTATAAAAAACTATGGATATTGGCACTTTTCATTTTGATAATAATATGAACCCTAGATGTTGCTAGGTGTCATACCAATTTGGAATTTGCAAATCCTTCAAATTGAAGTGGCGAATAGATTCAGGTAATTTTTTTGAATGTGCTAAGCATTTTTTGAATGTTGAAATTAATAAAAAACCATGCAAATTGGCACTTTTCATTTTGATGATAATATGAACCCTAGATGTTGCTAGGTGTCATACCAATTTGAAATTTGCAAATCCTTCAAATTGAAGTGGCGAATAGATTCAGGTATTTTTTTTGGATGTGCTAAGTATTTTTTGAATATTGAAATTAATAAAAAACCATGCAAATTGGCACTTTTCATTTTGATGATAATATGAACCCTAGATGTTGCTAGGTGTCATACCAATTTGGAATTTGCAAATCCTTCAAATTGAAGTGGCGAATAGATTCAGGTAATTTTTTTTAAAGTGCTAAGCATTTTTTGAATGTTGAAATTAATAAGAAACCATACATATTGGCACTTTTCATTTTGATGATAATATGAACCCTAGATGTTGCTAGGTGTCATACCAATTTGAAATTTGCAAATCCTTCAAATTGAAGTGGCGAATAGATTCAGGTAATTTTTTTGAATGTGCTAAGCATTTTTTGAATGTTGAAATTAATAAAAAACCATGCAAATTGGCACTTTTCATTTTGATGATAATATGAACCCTAGATGTTGCTAGGTGTCATACCAATTTGGAATTTGCAAATCCTTCCAATTGAAGTGGCGAATAGATTCAGGTAATTTTTTTTAAAGTGCTAAGCATTTTTTGAATGTTGAAATTAATAAGAAACCATACATATTGGCACTTTTCATTTTGATGATAATATGAACCCTAGATGTTGCTAGGTGTCATACCAATTTGGAATTTGCAAATCCTTCAAATTGAAGTGGCGAATAGATTCAGGTAATTTTTTTGAATGTGCTAAGCATTTTTTGAATGTTGAAATTAATAAAAAACCATGCATATTGGCACTATTCATTTTTATGATAATATGAACCCTAGATGTTGCTAGGTGTCATACCAATTTGAAATTTGGAAATCCTTCAAATTGAAGTGGCGAATAGATTCAGGTAATTTTTTTGAATGTGCTAAGCATTTTTTGAATGTTGAAATCAATAAAAAACCATGCATATTGGCACTTTTCATTTTGATAATAATATGAACCCTAGATGTTGCTAGGTGTCATACCAATTTGGAATTTGCAAATCCTTCAAATTGAAGTGGCGAATAGATTCAGGTAATTTTTTTGAATGTGCTAAGCATTTTTTGAATGTTGAAAATAATAAAAAACCATGCAAATTGGCACTTTTCATTTTGATGATAATATGAACCCTAGATGTTGCTAGGTGTCATACCAATTTGGAATTTGCAAATCCTTCAAATTGAAGTGGCGAATAGATTCAGGTAATTTTTTTGAATGTGCTAAGCATTTTTTGAATGTTGAAATTAATAAGAAACCATGCATATTGGCACTTTTCATTTTGATGATAATATGAACCCTAGATGTTGCTAGGTGTCATACCAATTTGGAATTTGCAAATCCTTCAAATTGAAGTGGCGAATAGATTCAGGTAATTTTTTTGAATGTGCTAAGCATTTTTTGAATGTTGAAATTAATAAAAAACCATGCAAATTGGCACTTTTCATTTTGATGATAATATGAACCCTAGATGTTGCTAGGTGTCATACCAATTTGGAATTTGCAAATCCTTCAAATTGAAGTGGCGAATAGATTCAGGTAATTTTTTTGAATGTGCTAAGCATTTTTTGAAAGTTGAAATTAATAAGAAACTATGGATATTGGCACTTTTCATTTTTATGATAATATGAACCCTAGATGTTGCTAGGTGTCATACCAATTTGGAATTTGCAAATCCTTCAAATTGAAGTGGCGAATAGATTCAGGTAATTTTTTTGAATGTGCTAAGCATTTCTTGAATGTTGAAATTAATAAAAAACCATGCATATATGCACTATTCATTTTTATGATAATATGAACCCTAGATGTTGCTAGGTGTCATACCAATTTGGAATTTGCAAATCCTTCAAATTGAAGTGGCGAATAGATTCAGGTAATTTTTTTGAATGTGCTAAGCATTTTTTGAAAGTTGAAATTAATAAGAAACCATGCATATTGGCACTTTTCATTTTGATGATAATATGAACCCTAGATGTTGCTAGGTGTCATACCAATTTGGAATTTGCAAATCCTTCAAATTGAAGTGGCGAATAGATTCAGGTAATTTTTTTGAATGTGCTAAGCATTTCTTGAATGTTGAAATTAATAAGAAACCATGCATATTGGCACTTTTCATTTTGATGATAATATGAACCCTAGATGTTGCTAGGTGTCATACCAATTTGGAATTTGCAAATCCTTCAAATTGAAGTGGCGAATAGATTCAGGTAATTTTTTTGAATGTGCTAAGCATTTTTTGAAAGTTGAAATTAATAAGAAACCATGCATATTGGCACTTTTCATTTTGATGATAATATGAACCCTAGATGTTGCTAGGTGTCATACCAATTTGGAATTTGCAAATCCTTCAAATTGAAGTGGCGAATAGATTCAGGTAATTTTTTTTAATGTGCTAAGCATTTTTTGAATGTTGAAATTAATAAAATACCATGCATATTGGCACTTTTCATTTTCATCATTTGTATGATAATATGAACGCTAGATGGTGCTAGCTTATATATGGAGATAAAATTTGTCAAATCTGTATATTTAATACCAGGAATGGTTTTAGATCATTGATTTGAATGTACGTAGCAGACTCGGAATGGTCAAAAATCACAAAACCATATTTTAGAAGACTTCTTTTTTCAATTTTTATCCTTCTTTTGTGAAGCATTAATTTGAAAATTCAAAGTAGAAAATAAATAAAAAATCACTCTATATTCTTTTTGTTTCTGATATATTTGAACACCCCATGTCCATTTTATTATTTATGAATAATCGAAGGATGTTTTTGTATCTCTCTTTTCATAGTGACACTGAATCATTGGAGGTGAAATTGTTACAAATATTGTAGGTACCGTATGGACAATAAAATATGTCGTGATTGCTATTATTGAATGTAATTTATGAGGAAGTATTTTATCAATTCTGTATTGTTTTTTTAGCGTTGATTATTCGTCATGGTTGTAGCTGACTCCTGCTTTACCATCAAACAGAAGAGAACAATTACTTTTATTTGATAAATATAGTAACTATCAGTACTGTGTATGTATTATTGAATTGATATATTTAATACTATACAGCCTGCCCTTTTGACAAAAATGGATTTGATGATTACATTTGATAATTCATTTTATAATAATTCTAGTATAAAAATATTGGGCTCAAAATACAGTTCGAAATACTAAGAATTATTTTTTGATAGCATTGCATTTACTTTTTTAACCTAAGTTCTTGTATTCCATTCGAATACCCCCCTTTAAAAATGAGGAGTATGTAGATTCAAGAAGTGCAATCAAATCAACTCCTTGAGCCCTTTTTCTCCGGCGAATTAGCTAAATTTGACTCTATAATTACTGCAGTAAGCATAATCCCATTAAATAAACACATATTTTTTGTTCATTACTTGATTGAAACAATAAAATAGAATATATATATATATATATATATATATAAACTCAAATTAGAACAAAATAATTTTAACTCTAACTAAGATTAAGCCTCAAATGTAAATGTTGTGACGGATGTCGATAATTTAATTAGTGAAGGAAAAATCATATATATGTATGTATATATTGAAAACGTTTAATGGCAATTACAAAATTAATAAATGATTCACAATTTAATAAATTCATTCAGAAAGAATAAAATCCTTGATCGTTGATAATGGAGATGAAAAGCTATAAAATTATAACGAGCATCCAAGGTTATTGAAATGACGTCTAAATGAATTTAGGACAGAAACCTGGGGAAAGTTAAAAATTATACAACACGTTCAAAGTCATAATCACGAGATAAATATTAAAGATTTATTCAAGGGACGTAATAATTGAAGACAATTCTGATACTTTTAATTTCATCACTAATAAAACCAAGACACTTGTTTCCTTCAATGTCCAACTCAACATTGAGTTAGTCAGTCCATTTCATGTTTTATATTGAAAAATCCGATCCTTCAGTCTACGGCATTTGAATGTAAAGAATATTTCCACCTTCCCTCATGTCGTGTTATTCAACTTGCTCTTCAAATACGATTCGATGACCATCAGATGGAACTCGGATTCCAACAAAATTGGAGATCGACAATGACCTTGTGAAATTATCTGAGTAGTGGAGGAATCCGGGGAGAATCCTAATGTTAATATAGTTAATATTTATTATAAAATCACAGCTTTAATTTCTAACGTTTAATACTTATTATTGTTTGAGTTGACACTAAGAGCATTTACCAACTCTTTGTAGGACCATAGATTAGGAGAAGTCCTTCGAGGCAATGACAACTCTGATGGACGGAGGTTTTGTCATAGTAGGAAATCAATATTCGAAATTGAAATCTATTTGATATCTTATTTATTTTAGAAATTTTAGATTCTGACATTGTATAATTTGTATATATTTAGTAAGTCTGAAATGAAAGAGTTAAAAAATCTATGGGTTTTGACAATATAACAAACATAAATAATTAGTAGTGGATCAATCCAGAGTACCTTTAAATTAAAATTTTGTGAATCATATATTAATAAAAGATTATAAAATCACTAAATTGCCTACTTTTTAAAATTAAATTGAGGATCCTAGCCTTGTTTATTGCTCTCATGAAGTATTTTAAAATCCTACTTTACGAACAGACAGTTCCATTTTGAATAAATTACAAATCAAAATATTGAATTGAGGTACTCATAACTATTTTTGACTGAATAATAAATAATTCATTTTCTGAATACAACTTTTATTCAAAAGGTATTCAAAGCAAAGCAGCATTTCAAATTGAATTCGTATTTTAAAATAGTGGAAAAATATATGAATTGAATTTCTAATGTGAGAAAGTTCAAGAATGAATGAATGAATGAATGAGTGAATGAATGACAATGCTAAAAACAGGTGGAAGCTGATATTATGAAGTATTACTCCAGGATCAATAATGATCCAAACCCCATCCAGGAGACATTTTAACTTTTCTACTAAGAAAAGTTAAATTTGATTTTAGAGACAATGGATTTGGATGGTGATGAGATTCGAATCGTCTGCACATCAGGTGATTCATGATTTTCGACGTCAAGGGATTGGATCTACTGACTCTTGCTGCTCTTTGTGCCTCTTCTGTGCAATGAACTCTTTGTTAGTGTCACAATCCTTGGATCGAAGCTCTTGATTGGAAGCTCATTCATCAGCCATCACCTTCATCCCATCCCATTCCATTCCCATTCTCCGCAGTCAGGAAGAGCGAAGCAATGAGACGTCCTTGGGTCCAAGCCAGAGCTGCGCCATTTCAAGTCACGTCAGAAGTACTGAAAATAGTGAAAATAAACATTGTCTATTCAACAGCTGACTTGAGGCACCTTGGAGCAGTCGAACAGGGTCAACAGTTTCTCATCCCTTATTCAAGTTAGTTAGCTCAGCCAGGCCAGCCAAGAAGAGAGACTCTCTAGTGCAGGCAGACAGTAAACATTCTAGAGAGGATCTCATGACGTCATAGCAAAGCATTCCTTCCTCTCAGCTGAGCGCTTCATTCAAGGGACATTTCCAGGATGGATCCAAGTTGAAGTTTTCTTCAACCTCTTCTCCACTCTATCCTCCAATTTCATAGTCCAATTCAAGAGCCTCCAGTCCAAAGTATTCCTCCCACTCTCAACCCCATCCATTTTCCTTTCTCATCAGTTTCATCCAAGGCAAATGACGTATTCGGAAGTGTCATTCGTGATGGGAGAGTGAATCTGCGAATCCCTCCATATCATAGGAATCCTTCAACCCACTCATGTGACTCATTAAACCCATTCTTCCTTGGAGAAGAATTCCAAAACTAAACTGCATTTAAGAGAATGAATCTTTTACGAATTCAGTGCAAGTTTTGCACTCTTTAGAAGAGTTTTTGGAAAACAAGGCTCAAGGAATTCATTCGAGGCGAGTCCCGACTCTCAAAGAATAGGACTCGAGTCCCTTCATTATTTAAGGCTAATGCTAATGCTCTTCCTGTTTTTGCAAAGCTCTGGAATGTGAAGAGAAAATTCAAGTTTTTCAACTCCTGAGCCATGAATAGAGAAAGACACGGACTCAGAGCAGGATTCTTATCAAGTTTGAATCTTCTAAATCGGAAGGTAGCAAGTGTTATGAAGGATCAAGTCAATGATCTACAGATATCAGCCTATGATATGGGACTTACACTCATTTCCCTTCAGACTCGTCTTGTCATTTGGAGCACAAAATTTCATGACCTCTGATACTGAAGAATAAAATTCCATTGGGTAGATTTCATCAATTATACGAATGGCTCTCAATTTTTCTATGGGATACCTGACCCATCATTGTAAATGAATGTTTTTATTTAATGTTAGTAAGTGTAATTTTGATCATTGATAGTGAATCTGTTTTACAATAAAGGAAACATGTTATCTATTAAGGCCTCTATTTCTTTCTTATCTATTTTCAAAACTAATCTTGGTCGAATTATATAGTGATTCACGATTCCAGACTCAAAGCATGTGGGTTTCGAATCATCTCTTCTTTTTTGCTCCTATTGAAAAGGGTAGAGGGTTGCAGTAAAGAAATTTGAGAGCTAAGTATATTGTAGGTAATGCATCTTATCAGAATAGTACATACCTATAAATAGGTAAGCGAAAAACAATTATTTCAATGAGTCTACATTAGATATCTGTGGATTTTTTTTTCTTGGGTATTTAATATTTTGAAAGTTGACAGTCCTTGCATGGAAAAGATAGGAGGTTTTGTGTGAACAGTATCTACTTACATAAAAGACTCCAATGAAGAAAACACTTTTAATTTTATTTTATTAAATTATTGGTGTGATAGCTTGAATTAAAGCATATCAGCTATGTATATTTTACTTAAAAGTAATTAAATATTTTTTTTGTTTTCGATAAAATCTACCAATATTCAAGGAAATGTCATTATTGAACATAATATTTAAAATGTTGTGAATCAGTGGGACCAATATGCTTGTTATATTTCATATATACAGCCATCATTGCATGACCACTTCTGCATTTCAAACGTGGAAGGATTTGTCGTTTCAGTCAATCTTTTTTCATCAAAAAAAATAAAATTCCAATTTATGATCTATCCGTTTCATTTTTATTAATGAGAAAAAGTCCATTTTTACATTTTCCAATCCTAAAAATTGTCAAAAATAGGAAATCACACATTTGTCTTGGAGTTCTATTACCATACATTATTTGAAATTACTCTCTCCTTTATTTTGATATTTATAAATTTTGTATGGTATGGTCTGATAAAAACAATTATTTCCTTGACAAAAAAGGATATTTCTATATTTTCTATGGGTAAAATATGTATATAAAAAATAAAAAAGTTCTCAGGAAATTAATTTTGAAATTATTTTTCAAGAAGTTTCATAATTTACCTTAAATATGAAATTATAGTTCCAGAAAAATAGTTTCTGTATTACAAATTAAAATATTATAAGACCTAGTTCCTTAGTAAATCATATAGTATCATTTCCTTTAAGGTGTAGAGGATTAATCAATAATACTTATAGACACCAAGCATCATCCTCTCCCCATCCATAACAGTGATGCACTTTCTTCCCCATAAAATCATGCAAATGATGTTAAAATGGCTGTTAATTCAATAGTATCATAAGTCCAGACCGGGACTTACAAAGTCTTTCAACAAAAAGATTCCCTTCGTTATAATATTGAGTTTACATTCTGATCAATTCATCAAATCGTTGAAAAGGGTCAATTCTTTTCCTGAAGGAACAAAGTGCTTGGTTTCCTTTTTCAATCCACGTGAATCCTCAGTAGATCAATCTTTGATGACAAATTTTATGAGATCTCCGTTAATACTTTTCGTAAATGAGTTGAGGAATGTGTAAAATTTAGAAGGAAGCCTCAACTACACTCTGTGGACTTTATGACGCAAAATCTCTAGAAAAACATGAACAGTAATGTGTTTTTGTTTTGTGGTTGATGAAGCCTTGATGACAAATGTGATAGGATGTACTACTATAAGTAACATTGAATTCTATTATAGTGTTAATAAAAAAATGGTGTTTTGTTTTGATTTTTCAGATTCCTAAAGTATATTATACTAAAAATTCTGATCCCAGGAAGATAATCATGTTTAAAATTATTAAGGACCTTCCAAACTCGTTCTTTTTAAGGCTCATTATAATTCTGAATGCATTTTTAAAAACATAGAATCTTCATTGGCGATCCTCCAGGAGGTTACAAAGACAACGATCCTCCTATCACTGACAAATAATCCCATCAGCCACTTTTTATCGGCAAATAGTAGGACTTGTGTCTTCTAAAATCAAAAAAGAGAGTAAAATGTATGTTAATTGATTTCTATGGAGCAAATACTAACCCCAGTTGTGTGAGTAAAGATCATCATCAGTTGTTGTCTAAGACATAAGTAAAGTTATAATACAAACTTTAGATAATATGAATAATTGCATACTTCAAATTGATTGGGAGCTGGACTTCCAAAATTAAAATCCTACCAAAATAGAAAAATGATCAATTAACAATTGTTAGTCATATATTTTAATCACTTATACCATTCCCATTCAGACCTCACAGATCCACATTATGTGATTCCAAATAACTTTTGTTATTGACCTATAAAAATGAGAAAAATTTTAAATTTATATTATATTTCATAAATTAGTAGTACTTACAGTTTTACTTAATACATCAGATATCATTCCCTTGGTCTCCATAGAAGCTTAGTAGTTTTGCTCAACCTGACTGTGTTACTGGAACGACTCATGGCCCAAGTAGCAAAGGCTTTTCTTACTACACCCGCAGTAAGTGTATCGAGCCCTTTGTCATGGGAATCGGCGATTCTCACAAGGACCTTTGGATCAATTGTAGAATTAAATAATTTAAGGTATTCTTCTACAATGCCAAGTATTTCCTCCTGGGATCAATTTTTATAGATCTTCGGTGTTTATTACTCACAGTACTAAATACGTAAACCGAGTGAAATAGAAAGTTATTTTGCAGATGAATGACGTCACTATTGATGAACTGTCAATTTGAAAACAAATATATTGTTTATTATTTGGGCGCAATATGACGTCATACAAACACTTTTTTAGCCTTCAACTCCAGATAGGATTAAAAATAAAGTTTAAGAGAGATGTCATTGAACCAAAAGTTGTAGATATTACTTTAACAAAATATAAATTTTTTCAATTTTTCAAATCGGTTCATAAGTTTTGGATTTATTGCTACTTTTGCTAAAATTTCGAAATTGGTTTACCTCGAATTTTAGAGTTAAATTTTTTTATCAATTCAAAAATGATAGAACAATAATTGTTGAGTGCAGATATGCTTTTAACTTTAAAATCGATAGGTTGTTTCTTAAGTAATAGCGGTTTTCATATTTTACAACCAGTGGTTGTTAATTTATTAATTAGAATAGTAAGAAAGAAAGAAAAAACCTTAGATATTTGAGTCAAAAGGTATCGAAACAAAAGTTTCTGCACTCTTCTAGTTAATGGGTTCCATGATTTTGAATAAATCATAGAGCACTTGGGAAAATAAGATAGAAAGAGAAACATCCTTCGAGGGGTGAAGGGAAAATGTGTCCAGAGCTACACATCCATGCTTCTGGCTCCGGCTCGGGAAGGGTTAGAATATAACCATTTTGTCTATTATAAGTAATTGATTAGTTGAATGTTACAACAAGTATTGCATTATCAATTGAAGGTCGAAAAAGATTTCTTTGGCGTGGAAAATGCACTTGATATTTATACAGTTTGGATTGAGCACTAGCTTGCTTATTCTTTTTAGATCTTTCTCATCAAGTGATATATCACATGATGTCATGCCTTAATAACTTAACACTCAACCAGCCCCTTCACATCATAAATTATACATATCTATAATAATAAATCTACACCGTAATACGATCCCTGTACATAATAGACAATAACAAAATAAATAACAAACAGGAGAATCAGTACAAAGTTCATACAAATTAATATATTAATTAGTAAATCCGATGATATTACATTATACAACCCCATAGACTATTATTTTTTTTTATCCAAGTATTTAATTTTACCTCTTTACGTAATATGTATCCTTGTGGCCATTTGTATCCTTATTTAATGTGTAAGCATCATTCAAAGTCCAGGTACTTCTTTTGATTAAGTAGATGATAATTTGTATTTTTTGTATTTTATATCTTAACAAAATGTAGAAACATTCATTCGATTTTACATAAGAATATTTTCATAATATAAATCAAGAAGAGAAATAGAATAAGGTTACATATAACAATAATTAATGATATGTTAATGTAGCAAGTTATTAAAATGATAGTTTTTATGCTAAAAAGAGGTTTTGTGAGTACAAAAGGATGAAAAAATCCGACATTTACATCGTACTTTTTATTAATAGAGCTAGGCTCAATACATTAATTAATTAATTAATTATTATTATCATTGGGTGGGTTTATGTTTTCTTCCTGATTTTGTAAATTTTTTCTGGTTGTTTTTTTCTTGTAAGAATTAAATTTCCTAGGGCTTTTCTAGGAAACTTCAAAAAAAAAAAAAAAAATCAAAACTATAATTGAATTTATATCAGAAATTACGAATCTTCTTTAAATATAACTTCAAAATTAATTTCCTAACAAATTCTTTATTTTTATTGATATATTTTACCCATAAAAAATATCAATTCCTAGTCGAAATAAGTCTATGTGTCCTGGTTTATTTAGCAATGAATTATTTGTAATAAACCATCTCATAAAAAACTTAAACTGGACATTCATAAAGAGATTGGGGTAATGTTTGTACTTCAAATAAATTCTGTTTATAGAATTTCAAGACAAATTGTGTGATTTCCAGGACATTTGCACATTTTTGACCATTTTTTTTAACTTCATACAGGATTGGAAAATGTAAAAATGTACAATTCTTCATTGATAAAAATAAAGCGGAATAGATCATATTGGAAATACGATGTAATAACGGATCTTTTTATATTTTTGTTCTCACAAAACCTCTTTTTAACTCAAAAACTATAGTAATATATTTATATTACCTATATTTAAATCACTTTGTTGGACACAAAACCAATCGCTTTTTAGTCAACATGAAATAAAAAAATGATATTGTAATGTAAAGTAAAAAATAAGGTGGGGAGGTTTGTTGATGTAGTGAGTGATGAATTACAATTTACATTCACGATTGCCGTGTGGCAATGTATTCATAATATTCTAAAGCTATAGAAAAAAAAAAGAAGAAGAAGACTTTTTTCGATATCATTATATTTTTGCTCATTTTCCCATGTTTTGAAAATGGAAAGTAAGAATCACTGAAGAAAAAATTTGTTTCAAGTTGATTATAGAGGCTTTCGATACTATTTTCTGAAAAACGGTGTTTTCTCTCTTGAAGCACATTGTGAGGAAATAAAGTTTGACTCAATTAGTTCCTTCCTTTCAATGTTTTATTTGCCAGTATATTATGGAATTATAAAGGATGACTCTCATTCTACTACAATAATTCATCAATTTTTGCTTTAATTGTATTACCTTTGGGCCAAGTTTTTCTGTTTCTAGCTTGCCCTAGCATTTCTCTTCCTCCTACGTCTATTTTTTTTTTTTTTTAAATGGGATCTTTCAATGTTGAATAAAATACGATTATAATTATATCTTATAAATCAATTTTATCATCAACGGGTATTTTTACTTTATTTTGTATTCATCAATCATCAGCGTATTTTCCTTTACAACTTACCTACTTTTTAAGAAAAGGAGTTAACGTGCAATTTCGATTCTTGAAGACATAATTTTCATCTTTTTTTATCTGTCTGGTGCGTCTTAGCCTGCACCGTGGTAGCTTGTGCTATTCTCGCCTGAGCCACATTCTTCCACTTCAGGGATTAACCGGCTAACACCTCCCCACCTCCTTACTTCATCGTCCATCGAAGACGTATATAGACACACTTTTTCTCTTTCTAATTTCTGGTGCGTCTTAGCCTGCACCGTGGTAGCTTGTGCTATTCTCGCCTGAGCCACATTCTTCCACTTCAAGGATTAACCGGCTCACACCTCCCCACCTACCTCCTTACTTCATCGTCCATCGAAGACGTATTCATATAGACACACTTTTTCTCTTTCTAATTTCTTGTTTTATATTCATCGATATTTTGTGAAGAAAATCATTCTTTAAAGACGAGTCATGTTCATTTGTCTCTGTACATCTTACAAATTTCCGTAATGGAAAATAAATCTTATTTCTCCCAAATGCTCAATCTGTCTAAATAAAATTGCATGACATTTGTTTAAAGCTTGTTATCTCGACCTAAAATTTAAATCATATCAATAGCGAAATGATTTATTTTCATTTGAATACTTTAGAAAAAATAATTAGTCGTTTAAACTCCCTTATTAATTGATAAATTATCATTTATCAATAATCTTTGTTCTGCCCTCTTCCTTCTAATTTCTGGCCTAGTCAATACATACAATAAACAATATAAACAATTTATAACTTCTTCCAATTTTGTCCTCGCTAAGATTTTTCTTTCTTTCTTCTTGTGCTATTTTATATGCTTAATTTTTTCCCTTCTTATTATTATTACTTTTTTAGATGAAAAATACAAGCAATATACAAGCAATGCCATATTATTGTACATTAAGAAATTCAAAGAACAAAGGGAACTCCAAAACACCCAATAATTAATTAATGAAGGAGAATAAATATGTAATATTCTATGTAGAAATATATTTCAAAGCCAATAATGAGGTAGGGGGTGGGAAGACGACTTTAGGAGCCGGTTCCTATTTTGAGGTATTAACAAACAAGCCCTGCGAACGGTAGCTTCCATCCTCCCCCATCCAGCTCCGCTAGGACGGCGAAGCTACGGTCCCTCTACTTTTTTTTTTCATTGTTTTGATGACGTCATACCAAAGCATTCCTTCCTCTCCCTGCAGCACTTACACAAATAAAAGAAACACCAAGGAGAGTCAGGCGGTTTTGGCGGTTTTGGCTGCTTAGGAAGCACCCAGAGGAAGGAAAAAAAGAGGAGTTGAAATTTCATAGGACATTTCCAAGATTATATATACATACGTATATTAATATTTCATTGGAGACAATGATCCACAAAAACATTCATATGTACTTTTATTTAGGAAAATTTTATTATTCTGGAAACCTTCAAATGGGCAAAAATGCTATTTCATGGTGTTATTGTCTCGTATATTGTACTTAATATTTTGTATTTAGAGATGCTCACGAGACAATTTTTTGTAAGTAGGTTACCTTTCAAGCCTTGAGTCTCTAGGCTCAAGTCAAGTTTTATATCCCTGATAGGACTACAAGTCAAGTTGCGAGTCTTTAACAAAAAGTTCAGATTGAGTAAAATCCAATTTAAATACTAGGAGTAGTAAAAATGAAATATCAAACTGTTGTAAGCACTGTTTTGATTGCCCAAGAGCTAAACCTTACAACTTGTATAAAGCCTTCAATTTCATGGAAAAAAAATAATGAATTTCTTTTCACTACATCTATTATTTTATTTCCGATAAGAATACAAGTAAAATATCAAATCGTTGTGGGTGATACCATTAGGCAACACAATGTTTGTGCCCAGGGTTTAATAGATTATGTTTGCTTGCTTATGGATACGGTGAAACAAATCTTAAAGAAAAATAAATAATTATCTTAATGACCATTGATGGATGGGAAATTATTCATCCTCTCATGGATTTTTCATATCTTAAGAAAATGTATAAACATTATACTTCAGTTGATTTTAAATAAGAATATTTTCATAATATAAATCAGGAAGACAAATATAAGAACAAGGTTACATATAACAACTAAATATATGTTAATGTTGGAAGTTATTCAAATGGCATTTATAAAGTTCTTCATTTTTTAAATAAGTTATAGTTTCGCCAAAAATTTAAAATGAGTATTTTTCATTAAAAAGAGGTTTGATGAGTTCATAAACAGTAAAAGATCCGAAAACTACATTCTACTTTTTATTAATAGAGCCAAGTTCAATACATTAATTAATTAATTATCATTATCATTGGGAGCATTTACGTTTTCTTCCTAATTTTGTAAATTATTCCTATTTTTTTTTCCTGTAAGGATTAATTGATATAAGGATTAAAGGATATAATTGAACTTTTATTATAAATTACGAATCTTCTTTAAATATAACTTCAAAATTAATTTCCTGACAAATTCTTTATTTTTATTAATATATTTTAATCATAAGAAATATTGTTTTTAGCAAACCATTCCATAAAAAAATTAGAAACGACAATTAGAAAAGAATATATAATCGTAATATATAATGTTTGCCTTTCAAATAAATTATGGTCGTAGAATTCCAAGATAAAATTTTTGATAATTTTCTAGACTTTATACAGAATTGGAAAATGCACTTTTCTTCATCCTTTATATTTTTGTACTCAGAAAACCTCATTTTAACTCAAAAATTAGCCTAATTTATATATTTAAATCACTTTCTTTGTAGGACATAAAACCAATAGTTTATTTTGATGTTTTTAGTCAACATGAAATAAAAAAATGATATTGTAATGTAAAGTAAAAAATGACATCCTTATATTTAAATTATTGACGATAAATATTTTTAAGACATTTATTTATGTTTACTTGACCAAATTCATCTCTTCTTTTCAATGTTTTATTTGCCTGTATGGAAGGAAATCAATTAGTTGCTGAAAGTGTCCCTCAATTCAAAAATGTCAAATTCCCTTCGAATATTACAAGAGTACAATAATTCTATTACATTAATTCATTATTTTTAATTTGATTGAAATTTGAACTAATCGTTGGACCTTTGATGTTACATTTCCTACGTTTCAGAATAATTGAAAATAATATATGACCATAATTCTATTTTATAAATAAATCAATTTTGTCATCAACGGGTATTTTGACTTTATTTTATATTCATCAATCATCTCATCAACGTATTTTCCTTTACAACTTCTGACTCAGCTTCGTCCCCTACTTTTTAAGAAAAGGAGTTAACGTGCGTCTTAGCCTGCACCGTGGTAGCTTGTGCTATTCTCGCCTGAGCCACATTCTTCCACTTCAGGGATTAACCGGCTCACACCTCCCCACCTCCTTACTTCATCGTCCATCGAAGACGTATTCATATAGACACACTTTTTCTCTTTCTAATTTCTTGTATTATATTCAACGATATTCTGTGAAGAGAATTATTTATCAATGACGATTAATTATCATTTATCTCTACAGCATAAAAATTTACTTCATGGAAAATAGATTTTATTCCTCTTAAACGCTCAATCTGTGTAAATAAATTTACATGCATCGTTTCTATGTCCTATGTATTCAGAATTGTCAGAATTGTAACTCTGACTGAAAATTATTGAAATTATTGCTGAAGACATTGTTGCCCAATTAAAACAGAGAGCAAAGGCAGAGCTAAATGACATATATAATTTTAAATATATCTACTCCTGGACCTTCAGAGTGTAACACGTCGAGCTTTTTTGTTTACTCGCAACCTCGCTGACAAAAGGGGAAAAGAGAAATTTAGAAAAACATACGGTAGCTACCCTTCTCTATTTTTCTTGTTGCCAACTTGTTAATATATACTTGTAGTATATTCAAATTCAAAAAAAGGGCGCGCAATCCTTGATTCAATATATTTTTTTATGCATCAAAATCAGAAATAATATTAATACCCATTTTGAGTTCATATTACGTAGGATCAGCTGCTTTAAATCAAAAGAGTCAAATGATGAAAATAATCAACGGAAGCTGGGAGAATAAAGTATAGTGTTTTTGTTTAACCCAAAAAGCTCGTCGTGGTAAACTGTCAATTTGAAAATACAAACTTGGGCGTAAGATGACGTCATACAAACACTCTTTCACCCATCCCTTCAACTCAGAATAATATTGAAAACAAGGTTTTAGAGAGATGCCATTGAACCAAAAGTTGTAGATATTTCTTTAATAGAATAAGATTTTTTTTCAATTTTTAAAATCGGTTCATAAGTTTTGAATTTATGGCAACTTTTGCTAAATTTTCAAAATTTGTCCAACTCTAATATTCGAGTTCCAAAAAGTTTATGAAATCAAAAATCATAGAGCAATAATTGTTGAGTTCAGATCTGCCTTTAATTTAAAAATCAATTCGTTAGTAATTGCGATGGTGTTTTTTTCATGCTTTACAACCAGTGGTTGTTAATTTATTAATAAGAACAGTAAGAAAGGAAAAAAATTATTAGATATTTAAGTCAAAAGTAATGGAAACAAAAGTTTCCCTAATATAGACAATCCTAATGAGCAACACTTATAATTAATTATAAGCTATACTTGTAAATCGTTCTTTGGTGAAACTTTGCACCTATCAATCAAGTTCATTTCAACTTGTACTCCTACTCCTATTTCTGGGAGATCATAATTTCATGAATCCTCCAATTCTTCGTCTGAAGATAATTCAGTAGGAGCTTTTTTTGTAATGTATATAATGTGACCTTTCATTGCTTTTGATGATGCCCAGATGATGTGAATATATACATATAACAATAATTAATTAATTTGGATTCGTTCTTAGTTCGAACAGGGCTTCTAGAAACCCGTCTCATAATTTATTGACTCATTTATTTATTTATTTACTTTTTTACTTATGACTCATAAGAATAATTATGTGTGTGGTACACATTTGCTGTATCTGAGACTAAATAATTAATATAATAAGTCTAAAATAGTTAATGGAGATATTTCTGGAGGATGGGAAACTGGAAAGGGGTGTCCTATGAACTGAGCTACTTAAGGAAGAATAAAACAAAACGATACGATACAAAAAAGGCTCATGCTACGTGTGACGAGAAGGTGAAGGTCGATTCCGTTCAGAAAGAGGAGAATGGAGCTCACGTCAATATTGGAGAACTTACTGGAGTAGTCAAGGAGTGAGGAGCAAGTGGAGGGAGGAGTCATTTACTCAGCCAAAAGATTAAAGTGATTTCCCTGTCTGAGATGTTGGTGAAAATAAAGGCAAATATTAAGTCATCGACTCCCATAAGTTATAACGTCGAGTGGAGTGTTGAACTGAGGCTACAGCATTGAAATCGCTTTATTTTGCCAAGAGTGTGGATCATGTCAGACTAGGGACCATGATCCAGTGTTAACAGAACTGAAGCATCCAAGTTCATTCGAATGTGTATATGGTTTAGTTGTAGGAATATTCTGTAGCTACATACATGGAATGGACGCTGTAATTATTTATGTCATTCTGGGGCTAACATAAATAAATGTAAAAATTAGAAAAGGAGATGGACAGGAAAGTTTAAGTGATGAACCCTCGTTACTGGAGGTTGATGTCTCCATGCAAGATCATCATATTCTGTCTCTCCATTACACTCTTCCATTCTTCAAAACGAATTTATCTTGATATCTATTCTTCAAATGTAGGTTTTTCTGGATAAATCATCCGTTCATGTAAGGTAAAATTTTCAATTCATTATAAATAAGTACTTTAACATGAGTTTAAATATAGTTTCAGGCATTATATTAACCTTGGCCCCTATGGATTGACGCATCATCTTTCGAATAGATTCAAATCCATTATTGTGAATTCAAGTATCTCTTTCCTACAGTTTATATTCAAGATATTCCATCCAATTGTGTATCCATCTATGCTGCATTGCTAATGTCATTTTTACTCTAGATTCAACATTTTACAGTTTGTTTTGTTGTGGAATTTACCCATCATTTAAGAAGTCAATCGATGGGGTCCATATAAGAAAGTTGAGGCTACTTCCTTATATCAATTCATTTTACAACAGATTTAAAGCATCTTAATAACTTGAAATTTCACACTTCAATTTTGTAATATTGTGCAAATCTTGTATATAGAAACATTTATTCCAAATTGGATTGAAATCTGAGGTGAAAGGTGTCAAAACTTAATTTATAATAGCTAGTTGCATTAAGAATTTAAGGAGATGTATAATAAACATCTGTAAAAGTCTCTTTGTTTCGAACATCAACTTTATATTACAATTGTATAATAGGATGCCGATTTAAAGAAAAATCAATCATTTATGTTGACTTTTCTTTGAGATATATTGGACAATGATCCATTTTGAGGTGTGAAAGTAACTTTTTGGAAGAGTCATCTTTTGTAATGTATGTATAGTGTGACTTTTTCATTGTTTTTGATGAAACTTATGTAATTGGAATTATTATTTTTTGCTTTTAATTAATAAAATATATGATTCGTTCTTAGTTCGAACAGGGCTTCAAGGAACCCGTCTCATAACTTATTGACTTATTTATTTATTTATTTTTGAATTATGAGTCATAACAATAATTATGTGACACATTGTTATTACTTCATAGATTCAAGATACAATCATTAATTAATGTAGATTTAAATTATCATTTAAGGATCAAGATATGAGAGCTATTCTAGAACGACCATCCTAATGAAGATGTCCTTGAGCTGCTGCTGCTGGAGAACCTCTTCAAAGGGATTCCTCTTTTCCTTGGACCAAGGACCAACTTCAAGATCCAAGACGACTCAAAGAGGGGCGAATGGAAAAGGAGCTTCTCAAAGCATTCTCCTTGAATAAGTTTGAGTCTTACGAATTCAAAGGGACTTCTATTTAACCCGAATCAAGACCCTCTTTGGCCTCCTAAGGAAAGGTCCCAAGGTCGACTTCGTGAAAGTAGCATTTGTTATGGGCCTACATTCACATGCAAGTGCTCAAATTCAGGCGGCACCAAAAGCGTTTTTTGCATAGCCAGAGGGCTTCATACGAATCTTCGTCCAAAGCTAAAAAACCCCTCAATGAATTGTGATTGTTCAAAAGGTTTGGATAACAGGTCCTTGGGAAATAATAATTGAATGGTTTTAACTGTGGCAATAGCAAAGGGGTGTTGGCAGCAAGTGAACCACGGAAGGCAATCCTTTGATGAATAAAACAAAACAATCCAGTTAAAGGCTTATGCAACGTGCGGCGAGAAAGTGAATCTCGTTTGTGGTGTGAAGCAGCTCGACTGCATACGAAGCTGTCTTGGTGGGGTTGAGACAGATGAGGATGGAGCTCGCATCAATATTGCATTCTTATGTTTTGTTCTTAAATCAATGGATTTGCTGAGTATTTATCTTAAAACTTGATTAAGTCTTAAAGTCTTTGGACATCCGAAATCCGTAAGCCATTTTGAAAACTCATTTTTGTGCATGAGGATCTGCTGTCAAGTATTCTTCAAATGTTGGTCTTCCCGGATAAAGCATCTGTAAATATGAGTTAAAACTTTATTTTCATCATAAATAAGTTGGCTAACTTCAATTTAAATATAGTTTCATGGATTATATTAAACTTCAAGAAATATTTGCTTATTCAATATATTATCCATTCTCGATATATGATGATACAGGCCATGAGATACTTAAATTAGATGACTATTCTCATTATTATGAGTCGTTACTCAGGCACATCAAGGTAAGAGAAAGTGTTATTAAATAAGTATTAGTGTTTTTCATACTTCTATTGCATCATTGAATTAGATTTCTACTTATATCAATTACTATGGATCTCAAGCATCTCCAGGCCTCTCTGAACGAGTATCAATGCTTCATTGTTAAAAGATGAAAAACAATTAGCCTTTATATCAACGGGGGTTATAAAATGAAGCTGCTGTTACTTCCTTATATCAATTTGTGTTAAAATGGATTCCAAGTATATCTGGGCCAATTTAAATATAACCAAGTGTCTCTGTTGGAAGAGCACTCTCCTCGATATAACTTACAATCCAACCATTCCTTTTCTGTGAGTATTTTATTCATGTTTCTATACCTTTGGGATTATAATTCGCATTTTGTTATTTTAGATATTATTTTGTTGTAAAAAGCCTGAATCATCGTTGAAGAAATTATTGAGATCTACATAAGGAGGCACCTACTCATCGTAATTTCATGTTATTATGACTGTTAAGCATCTCCAGGTCTAAGCTTGTATATGAAGATAATCAAGCACCTCTATTTGAAGATAATTCCCCTCGTTGTAATTTACAATCCAATTTCTGCTTCTGTGTCAGTCAATGTTTTCTTTTATATTATAGATAACTTTTCATTATTTAAGAGTGTATTTCGTCATTGTTAGAAGGCTGAATCATCAATGGAGAAGAAATTTAGCATTACCTTCGGGTCATGGATGGAGGTTCCTCTCTTGTGAAACAATATGTTTATGGAGCTTGAACATTTTTATTTCCATTTGTTCTCATGGAGTAAATCATTGAGATAACTTTTGCTGTAATGGAGTCGGCTTTAGAGTGTCTTCAAGATAGAGGTTTAAGTGCTACCGTCATTATATTTTTCACTTTCGGTCTTAGGGGATTGCCTGTGTCACATTTGCAAAAGAAGTGGAAGGACATCTCCTCAAAAGCTCTACAAAAAGAGCATTTTCTATCTGTTAATATTAGATTTATTAGTAAAAAGACTGATTGCTGAATTTTCATTCTATTTTTTACCATCCTCTGATCAAGAGCTCTATAAAATGGAGCAAAAGGAAGAAGCAATGCATTTTTTTCCAGTCTCTTCGTTATTAGTTTTGAAGCTTATAAGAATGTTTGTGAATAAAGTTCCGTTTCCAGCTTATAGATTTACTCATTTGAAGAAATTCATTTAGGGAGTATGAGATTACTAAGCAATGTGGACTTACATGAAGAGACTATGTTCTCCAATATAAGGATTCACCATTAATGTTCGAAAAGAGTTCCGATGGGCCCATTGCGATTCTCATTTCAAACAAGTATCTTGTAACTTTATAGAAATTGTATTTTAGGGTTCTTCGCTTAACCTAAGACGTTTTAGCCATGACAAGTTTAATGATTTCCTCAGGACCTCCGTGTTTGTCAATTAGATACCCCAGTTTTTTACGGATGCGTGGAGTTGCACTTCTGAAATGTAAGGTTTTTGTGTATTTCATCTGAATACTAGCCTCAGCAGATCAATTTAACCTCGTATTGAAGGTGAGAATGGGATGAATCTAAATAAGTGAAAAGTTTTAGGAGGTATATTTGTACTCCAAACTCCAATCTTATCAAGTAGATGAGACGACTATGGATTTGGTGACATTCAATGAGAGGCCAGATCGATCTTCGAACGGCTTTAGGCTTGCTAAGATCTAATTATTTGCCCGATGAGGAATTTCCCGTCATGAACACCTCTCTTGATGTAATGTTTTGATTCAGGACCTGGAATATGAATGCTAGCCTCATCGTGGAAACGATCATATCTATCAATTGTTTCGGAATTCTGTTTCGAAGTAGCTGCTCAATTATGAATTCATGAGACAAAGAATCAAAAGCTTTTTTAAATTTAATCAGCAAGATGACAGACTCATAATTCAAACTCATTGTATTTGATATTGTATTTTGAATACATCTTGGGATATCCTCCGCGAGACCTAAAATCGTGCCATCTCATCACTATGATTTTCTATGGCACTTAGTCTAACATGACTCTTTCGTATTTTCTTCTAGCTATGGAAAAGTGTATATTGTATATTGTTTATATTAATTTACAATATGAAGTGTTTTTTTCATCATTTTCTCTATTCATCTTAATGTATCCCAGTACCTATAGTATACTTTATCTTTTTAAAATGGAAACAAAAAACTACAACAACGATAACATACCCTAATGTAGATATATGCAGTCATATAGTTCACTTCGAACCGAAGACGAGCCGGAAGTCACATTCTAATACGACATAAGTGCAACTTGAGTCCAAGTTACAACTGAGTTTAAGGCATTCATAATATTAGGACATATTTCAATTGGATTCTAAGATCCCTTCACTCTGAAAGTTCAAAAAAATAAAAAACCACAATAACCAAAAACTTTTATTTTTAGATTTTTCATCATTTATATGATAATATGAACGCTAGATTTGCAAATCCTTCAAATTGAAGTGGCGAATAGATTCAGGTAATTTTTTTGAATGTGCTAAGCATTTTTTGAATGTTGAAATCAATAAAAAACCATGCATATTGGCACTTTTCATTTTGATAATAATATGAACCCTAGATGTTGCTATGTGTCTTACAAATTTGGAATTTGCAAATCCTTCAAATTGAAGTGGCGAATAGATTCAGGTAATTTTTTTGAATGTGCTAAGCATTTTTTGAATGTTGAAATCAATAAAAAACCATGCATATTGGCACTTTTCATTTTGATAATAATATGAACCCTAGATGTTGCTAGGTGTCATACCAATTTGGAATTTGCAAATCCTTCAAATTGAAGTGGCGAATAGATTCAGGTAATTTTTTTGAATGTGCTAAGCATTTTTTGAATGTTGAAATCAATAAAAAACCATGCATATTGGCACTTTTCATTTTGATAATAATATGAACCCTAGATGTTGCTAGGTGTCATACCAATTTGGAATTTGCAAATCCTTCAAATTGAAGTGGCGAATAGATTCAGGTAATTTTTTTGAATGTGCTAAGCATTTTTTGAATGTTGAAATCAATAAAAAACCATGCATATTGGCACTTTTCATTTTGATGATAATATGAACCCTAGATGTTGCTAGGTGTCATACCAATTTGGAATTTGCAAATCCTTCAAATTGAAGTGGCGAATAGATTCAGGTATTTTTTTTGAATGTGCTAAGCATTTTTTGAATGTTGAAATTAATAAGAAACCATGTATATTGGCACTTTTCATTTTGATGATAATATGAACCCTAGATGTTGCTAGGTGTCATACCAATTTGGAATTTGCAAATCCTTCAAATTGAAGTGGCGAATAGATTCAGGTATTTTTTTTGAATGTGCTAAGCATTTTTTGAATGTTGAAATTAATAAGAAACCATGTATATTGGCACTTTTCATTTTGATGATAATATGAACCCTAGATGTTGCTAGGTGTCATACCAATTTGGAATTTGCAAATCCTTCAAATTGAAGTGGCGAATAGATTCAGGTAATTTTTTTGAATGTGCTAAGCATTTTTTGAATGTTGAAATCAATAAAAAACCATGCATATTGGCACTTTTCTTTTTGATGATAATATGAACCCTAGATGTTGCTAGGTGTCATACCAATTTGGAATTTGCAAATCCTTCAAATTGAAGTGGCGAATAGATTCAGGTAATTTTTTTGAATGTGCTAAGCATTTTTTGAATGTTGAAATTAATAAAAAACCATGCATATTGGCACTTTTCATTTTGATGATAATATGAACCCTAGATGTTGCTAGGTGTCATACCAATTTGGAATTTGCAAATCCTTCAAATTGAAGTGGCGAATAGATTCAGGTAATTTTTTTGAATGTGCTAAGCATTTTTTGAATGTTGAAATTAATAAGAAACCATGCATATTGGCACTTTTCATTTTGATGATAATATGAACCCTAGATGTTGCTAGGTGTCATACCAATTTGGAATTTGCAAATCCTTCAAATTGAAGTGGCGAATAGATTCAGGTAATTTTTTTGAATGTGCTAAGCATTTTTTGAATGTTGAAATCAATAAAAAACCATGCATATTGGCACTTTTCATTTTGATAATAATATGAACCCTAGATGTTGCTAGGTGTCATACCAATTTGGAATTTGCAAATCCTTCAAATTGAAGTGGCGAATAGATTCAGGTAATTTTTTTGAATGTGCTAAGCATTTTTTGAATGTTGAAATCAATAAAAAACCATGCATATTGGCACTTTTCATTTTGATGATAATATGAACCCTAGATGTTGCTAGGTGTCATACCAATTTGAAATTTGCAAATCCTTCAAATTGAAGTGGCGAATAGATTCAGGTAATTTTTTTGAATGTGCTAAGCATTTCTTGAATGTTGAAATTAATAAAAAATCATGCATATTGGCACTATTCATTTTTATGATAATATGAACCCTAGATGTTGCTAGGTGTCATACCAATTTGAAATTTGGAAATCCTTCAAATTGAAGTGGCGAATAGATCCAGGTATTTTTTTTGAATGTGCTAAGCATTTTTTGAATGTTGAAATCAATAAAAAACCATGCATATTGGCACTTTTCATTTTGATGATAATATGAACCCTAGATGTTGCTAGGTGTCATACCAATTTGAAATTTGCAAATCCTTCAAATTGAAGTGGCGAATAGATTCAGGTAATTTTTTTGAATGTGCTAAGCATTTTTTGAATGTTGAAATCAATAAAAAACTATGGATATTGGCACTTTTCATTTTGATAATAATATGAACCCTAGATGTTGCTAGGTGTCATACCAATTTGGAATTTGCAAATCCTTCAAATTGAAGTGGCGAATAGATTCAGGTATTTTTTTTGAATGTGCTAAGCATTTTTTGAATGTTGAAATTAATAAAAAACCATGCATATTGGCACTTTTCATTTTGATGATAATATGAACCCTAGATGTTGCTAGGTGTCATACCAATTTGGAATTTGCAAATCCTACAAATTGAAGTGGCGAATAGATTCAGGTAATTTTTTTGAATGTGCTAAGCATTTTTTGAATGTTGAAATTAATAAAAAACCATGCAAATTGGCACTTTTCATTTTGATGATAAGATGAACCCTAGATGTTGCTAGGTGTCATACCAATTTGGAATTTGCAAATCCTTCAAATTGAAGTGGCGAATAGATTCAGGTAATTTTTTTGAATGTGCTAAGCATTTTTTGAATGTTGAAATTAATAAAAAACCATGCATATTGGCACTTTTCAATTTGATGATAATATGAACCCTAGATGTTGCTAGGTGTCATACCAATTTGGAATTTGCAAATCCTTCAAATTGAAGTGGCGAATAGATTCAGGTAATTTTTTTGAATGTGCTAAGCATTTCTTGAATGTTGAAATTAATAAAAAACCATGCATATTGGCACTATTCATTTTTATGATAATATGAATCCTAGATGTTGCTAGGTGTCATACCAATTTGAAATTTGGAAATCCTTCAAATTGAAGTGGCGAATAGATTCAGGTAATTTTTTTGAATGTGCTAAGCATTTTTTGAATGTTGAAATCAATAAAAAACCATGCATATTGGCACTTTTCATTTTGATGATAATATGAACCCTAGATGTTGCTAGGTGTCATACCAATTTGAAATTTGCAAATCCTTCAAATTGAAGTGGCGAATAGATTCAGGTAATTTTTTTGAATGTGCTAAGCATTTTTTGAATGTTGAAATCTATAAAAAACTATGGATATTGGCACTTTTCATTTTTATGATAATATGAACCCTAGATGTTGCTAGGTGTCATACCAATTTGGAATTTGCAAATCCTTCAAATTGAAGTGGCGAATAGATTCAGGTATTTTTTTTGAATGTGCTAAGCATTTTTTGAATGTTGAAATCTATAAAAAACTATGGATATTGGCACTTTTCATTTTTATGATAATATGAACCCTAGATGTTGCTAGGTGTCATACCAATTTGGAATTTGCAAATCCTTCAAATTGAAGTGGCGAATAGATTCAGGTAATTTTTTTGAATGTGCTAAGCATTTTTTGAATGTTGAAATTAATAAAAAACCATGCATATTGGCACTTTTCATTTTGATGATAATATGAACCCTAGATGTTGCTAGGTGTCATACCAATTTGGAATTTGCAAATCCTTCAAATTGAAGTGGCGAATAGATTCAGGTAATTTTTTTGAATGTGCTAAGCATTTTTTGAATGTTGAAATTAATAAAAAACCATGCAAATTGGCACTTTTCATTTTGATGATAATATGAACCCTAGATGTTGCTAGGTGTCATACCAATTTGGAATTTGCAAATCCTTCAAATTGAAGTGGCGAATAGATTCAGGTAATTTTTTTGAATGTGCTAAGCATTTTTTGAATGTTGAAATCAATAAAAAACTATGGATATTGGCACTTTTCATTTTGATAATAATATGAACCCTAGATGTTGCTAGGTGTCATACCAATTAGGAATTTGCAAATCCTTCAAATTGAAGTGGCGAATAGATTCAGGTAATTTTTTTGAATGTGCTAAGCATTTTTTGAATGTTGAAATTAATAAAAAACCATGCAAATTGGCACTTTTCATTTTGATGATAATATGAACCCTAGATGTTGCTAGGTGTCATACCAATTTGGAATTTGCAAATCCTTCAAATTGAAGTGGCGAATAGATTCAGGTAATTTTTTTGAATGTGCTAAGCATTTTTTGAATGTTGAAATTAATAAAAAACCATGCAAATTGGCACTTTTCATTTTGATGATAATATGAACTCTAGATGTTGCTAGGTGTCATACCAATTTGGAATTTGCAAATCCTTCAAATTGAAGTGGCGAATAGATTCAGGTAATTTTTTTGAATGTGCTAAGCATTTTTTGAATGTTGAAATTAATAAAAAACCATGCAAATTGGCACTTTTCATTTTGATGATAATATGAACCCTAGATGTTGCTAGGTGTCATACCAATTTGGAATTTGCAAATCCTTCAAATTGAAGTGGCGAATAGATTCAGGTAATTTTTTTGAATGTGCTAAGCATTTTTTGAATGTTGAAATTAATAAAAAACCATGCAAATTGGCACTTTTCATTTTGATGATAATATGAACCCTAGATGTTGCTAGGTGTCATACCAATTTGGAATTTGCAAATCCTTCAAATTGAAGTGGCGAATAGATTCAGGTAATTTTTTTGAATGTGCTAAGCATTTTTTGAATGTTGAAATCAATAAAAAACTATGGATATTGGCACTTTTCATTTTGATAATAATATGAACCCTAGATGTTGCTAGGTGTCATACCAATTTGGAATTTGCAAATCCTTCAAATTGAAGTGGCGAATAGATTCAGGTAATTTTTTTGAATGTGCTAAGCATTTTTTGAATGTTGAAATTAATAAAAAACCATGCAAATTGGCACTTTTCATTTTGATGATAATATGAACCCTAGATGTTGCTAGGTGTCATACCAATTTGGAATTTGCAAATCCTTCAAATTGAAGTGGCGAATAGATTCAGGTAATTTTTTTGAATGTGCTAAGCATTTTTTGAATGTTGAAATTAATAAAAAACCATGCAAATTGGCACTTTTCATTTTGATGATAATATGAACCCTAGATGTTGCTAGGTGTCATACCAATTTGGAATTTGCAAATCCTTCAAATTGAAGTGGCGAATAGATTCAGGTAATTTTTTTGAATGTGCTAAGCATTTTTTGAATGTTGAAATCAATAAAAAACTATGGATATTGGCACTTTTCATTTTGATAATAATATGAACCCTAGATGTTGCTAGGTGTCATACCAATTTGGAATTTGCAAATCCTTCAAATTGAAGTGGCGAATAGATTCAGGTAATTTTTTTGAATGTGCTAAGCATTTTTTGAATGTTGAAATTAATAAAAAACCATGCAAATTGGCACTTTTCATTTTGATGATAATATGAACCCCAGATGTTGCTAGGTGTCATACCAATTTGGAATTTGCAAATCCTTCAAATTGAAGTGGCGAATAGATTCAGGTAATTTTTTTGAATGTGCTAAGCATTTTTTGAATGTTGAAATTAATAAAAAACCATGCAAATTGGCACTTTTCATTTTGATGATAATATGAACCCTAGATGTTGCTAGGTGTCATACCAATTTGGAATTTGCAAATCCTTCAAATTGAAGTGGCGAATAGATTCAGGTAATTTTTTTGAATGTGCTAAGCATTTTTTGAATGTTGAAATCAATAAAAAACTATGGATATTGGCACTTTTCATTTTGATAATAATATGAACCCTAGATGTTGCTAGGTGTCATACCAATTTGGAATTTGCAAATCCTTCAAATTGAAGTGGCGAATAGATTCAGGTAATTTTTTTGAATGTGCTAAGCATTTTTTGAATGTTGAAATCAATAAAAAACTATGGATATTGGCACTTTTCATTTTGATAATAATATGAACCCTAGATGTTGCTAGGTGTCATACCAATTTGGAATTTGCAAATCCTTCAAATTGAAGTGGCGAATAGATTCAGGTAATTTTTTTGAATGTGCTAAGCATTTTTTGAATGTTGAAATTAATAAAAAACCATGCAAATTGGCACTTTTCATTTTGATGATAATATGAACCCTAGATGTTGCTAGGTGTCATACCAATTTGGAATTTGCAAATCCTTCAAATTGAAGTGGCGAATAGATTCAGGTATTTTTTTTGAATGTGCTAAGCATTTTTTGAATGTTGAAATCTATAAAAAACTATGGATATTGGCACTTTTCATTTTTATGATAATATGAACCCTAGATGTTGCTAGGTGTCATACCAATTTGAAATATGCAAATCCTTCAAATTGAAGTGGCGAATAGATTCAGGTAATTTTTTTGAATGTGCTAAGCATTTTTTGAATGTTGAAATCTATAAAAAACTATGGATATTGGCACTTTTCATTTTTATGATAATATGAACCCTAGATGTTGCTAGGTGTCATACCAATTTGGAATTTGCAAATCCTTCAAATTGAAGTGGCGAATAGATTCAGGTAATTTTTTTGAATGTGCTAAGCATTTTTTGAATGTTGAAATCTATAAAAAACTATGTATATTGGCACTTTTCATTTTGATGATAATATGAACCCTAGATGTTGCTAGGTGTCATACCAATTTGAAATTTGCAAATCCTTCAAATTGAAGTGGCGAATAGATTCAGGTAATTTTTTTGAATGTGCTAAGCATTTTTTGAATGTTGAAATCTATAAAAAACTATGGATATTGGCACTTTTCATTTTTATGATAATATGAACCCTAGATGTTGCTAGGTGTCATACCAATTTGAAATATGCAAATCCTTCAAATTGAAGTGGCGAATAGATTCAGGTAATTTTTTTGAATGTGCTAAGCATTTTTTGAATGTTGAAATCAATAAAAACCATGCATATTGGCACTATTCATTTTTATGATAATATGAACCCTAGATGTTGCTAGGTGTCATACCAATTTGAAATTTGGAAATTCTTCAAATTGAAGTGGCGAATAGATTCAGGTAATTTTTTTGAATGTGCTAAGCATTTTTTGAATGTTGAAATCAATAAAAAACCATGCATATTGGCACTTTTCATTTTGATGATAATATGAACCCTAGATGTTGCTAGGTGTCATACCAATTTGGAATTTGCAAATCCTTCAAATTGAAGTGGCGAATAGATTCAGGTAATTTTTTTGAATGTGCTAAGCATTTTTTGAATGTTGAAATCAATAAAAACCATGCATATTGGCACTATTCATTTTGATGATAATATGAACCCTAGATGTTGCTAGGTGTCATACCAATTTGGAATTTGGAAATCCTTCAAATTGAAGTGGCGAATAGATTCAGGTAATTTTTTTGAATATGCTAAGCATTTTTTGAATGTTGAAATTAATAAAAAACCATGCATATTGGCACTATTCATTTTGATGATAATATGAACCCTAGATGTTGCTAGGTGTCATACCAATTTGGAATTTGCAAATCCTTCAAATTGAAGTGGCGAATAGATTCAGGTAATTTTTTTGAATGTGCTAAGCATTTTTTGAATGTTGAAATTAATAAAAAACCATGCAAATTGGCACTTTTCATTTTGATGATAATATGAACCCTAGATGTTGCTAGGTGTCATACCAATTTGGAATTTGCAAATCCTTCAAATTGAAGTGGCGAATAGATTCAGGTAATTTTTTTGAATGTGCTAAGCATTTTTTGAAAGTTGAAATTAATAAGAAACCATGCATATTGGCACTTTTCATTTTGATGATAATATGAACCCTAGATGTTGCTAGGTGTCATACCAATTTGGAATTTGCAAATCCTTCAAATTGAAGTGGCGAATAGATTCAGGTAATTTTTTTGAATGTGCTAAGCATTTTTTGAATGTTGAAATCAATAAAAAACTATGGATATTGGCACTTTTCATTTTGATAATAATATGAACCCTAGATGTTGCTAGGTGTCATACCAATTTGGAATTTGCAAATCCTTCAAATTGAAGTGGCGAATAGATTCAGGTAATTTTTTTGAATGTGCTAAGCATTTTTTGAATGTTGAAATTAATAAAAAACCATGCAAATTGGCACTTTTCATTTTGATGATAATATGAACCCCAGATGTTGCTAGGTGTCATACCAATTTGGAATTTGCAAATCCTTCAAATTGAAGTGGCGAATAGATTCAGGTAATTTTTTTGAATGTGCTAAGCATTTTTTGAATGTTGAAATTAATAAAAAACCATGCAAATTGGCACTTTTCATTTTGATGATAATATGAACCCTAGATGTTGCTAGGTGTCATACCAATTTGGAATTTGCAAATCCTTCAAATTGAAGTGGCGAATAGATTCAGGTAATTTTTTTGAATGTGCTAAGCATTTTTTGAATGTTGAAATCAATAAAAAACTATGGATATTGGCACTTTTCATTTTGATAATAATATGAACCCTAGATGTTGCTAGGTGTCATACCAATTTGGAATTTGCAAATCCTTCAAATTGAAGTGGCGAATAGATTCAGGTAATTTTTTTGAATGTGCTAAGCATTTTTTGAATGTTGAAATCAATAAAAAACTATGGATATTGGCACTTTTCATTTTGATAATAATATGAACCCTAGATGTTGCTAGGTGTCATACCAATTTGGAATTTGCAAATCCTTCAAATTGAAGTGGCGAATAGATTCAGGTAATTTTTTTGAATGTGCTAAGCATTTTTTGAATGTTGAAATTAATAAAAAACCATGCAAATTGGCACTTTTCATTTTGATGATAATATGAACCCTAGATGTTGCTAGGTGTCATACCAATTTGGAATTTGCAAATCCTTCAAATTGAAGTGGCGAATAGATTCAGGTATTTTTTTTGAATGTGCTAAGCATTTTTTGAATGTTGAAATCTATAAAAAACTATGGATATTGGCACTTTTCATTTTTATGATAATATGAACCCTAGATGTTGCTAGGTGTCATACCAATTTGAAATATGCAAATCCTTCAAATTGAAGTGGCGAATAGATTCAGGTAATTTTTTTGAATGTGCTAAGCATTTTTTGAATGTTGAAATCAATAAAAACCATGCATATTGGCACTATTCATTTTTATGATAATATGAACCCTAGATGTTGCTAGGTGTCATACCAATTTGAAATTTGGAAATTCTTCAAATTGAAGTGGCGAATAGATTCAGGTAATTTTTTTGAATGTGCTAAGCATTTTTTGAATGTTGAAATCAATAAAAAACCATGCATATTGGCACTTTTCATTTTGATGATAATATGAACCCTAGATGTTGCTAGGTGTCATACCAATTTGGAATTTGCAAATCCTTCAAATTGAAGTGGCGAATAGATTCAGGTAATTTTTTTGAATGTGCTAAGCATTTTTTGAATGTTGAAATCAATAAAAACCATGCATATTGGCACTATTCATTTTGATGATAATATGAACCCTAGATGTTGCTAGGTGTCATACCAATTTGGAATTTGGAAATCCTTCAAATTGAAGTGGCGAATAGATTCAGGTAATTTTTTTGAATATGCTAAGCATTTTTTGAATGTTGAAATTAATAAAAAACCATGCATATTGGCACTATTCATTTTGATGATAATATGAACCCTAGATGTTGCTAGGTGTCATACCAATTTGGAATTTGCAAATCCTTCAAATTGAAGTGGCGAATAGATTCAGGTAATTTTTTTGAATGTGCTAAGCATTTTTTGAATGTTGAAATTAATAAAAAACCATGCAAATTGGCACTTTTCATTTTGATGATAATATGAACCCTAGATGTTGCTAGGTGTCATACCAATTTGGAATTTGCAAATCCTTCAAATTGAAGTGGCGAATAGATTCAGGTAATTTTTTTGAATGTGCTAAGCATTTTTTGAAAGTTGAAATTAATAAGAAACCATGCATATTGGCACTTTTCATTTTGATGATAATATGAACCCTAGATGTTGCTAGGTGTCATACCAATTTGGAATTTGCAAATCCTTCAAATTGAAGTGGCGAATAGATTCAGGTAATTTTTTTGAATGTGCTAAGCATTTCTTGAATGTTGAAATTAATAAAAAACCATGCATATATGCACTATTCATTTTTATGATAATATGAACCCTAGATGTTGCTAGGTGTCATACCAATTTGGAATTTGCAAATCCTTCAAATTGAAGTGGCGAATAGATTCAGGTATTTTTTTTTAATGTGCTAAGCATTTTTTGAATGTTGAAATTAATAAAATACCATGCATATTGGCACTTTTCATTTTCATCATTTGTATGATAATATGAACGCTAGATGGTGCTAGCTTATATATGGAGATAAAATTTGTCAAATCTGTATATTTAATACCAGGAATGGTTTTAGATCATTGATTTGAATGTACGTAGCAGACTCGGAATGGTCAAAAATCACAAAACCATATTTTAGAAGACTTCTTTTTTCAATTTTTATCCTTCTTTTGTGAAGCATTAATTTGAAAATTCAAAGTAGAAAATAAATAAAAAATCACTCTATATTCTTTTTGTTTCTGATATATTTGAACACCCCATGTCCATTTTATTATTTATGAATAATCGAAGGATGTTTTTGTATCTCTCTTTTCATAGTGACACTGAATCATTGGAGGTGAAATTGTTACAAATATTGTAGGTACCGTATGGACAATAAAATATGTCGTGATTGCTATTATTGAATGTAATTTATGAGGAAGTATTTTATCAATTCTGTATTGTTTTTTTAGCGTTGATTATTCGTCATGGTTGTAGCTGACTCCTGCTTTACCATCAAACAGAAGAGAACAATTACTTTTATTTGATAAATATAGTAACTATCAGTACTGTGTATGTATTATTGAATTGATATATTTAATACTATACAGCCTGCCCTTTTGACAAAAATGGATTTGATGATTACATTTGATAATTCATTTTATAATAATTCTAGTATAAAAATATTGGGCTCAAAATACAGTTCGAAATACTAAGAATTATTTTTTGATAGCATTGCATTTACTTTTTTAACCTAAGTTCTTGTATTCCATTCGAATACCCCCCTTTAAAAATGAGGAGTATGTAGATTCAAGAAGTGCAATCAAATCAACTCCTTGAGCCCTTTTTCTCCGGCGAATTAGCTAAATTTGACTCTATAATTACTGCAGTAAGCATAATCCCATTAAATAAACACATATTTTTTGTTCATTACTTGATTGAAACAATAAAATAGAATATATATATATATATATATATATAAACTCAAATTAGAACAAAATAATTTTAACTCTAACTAAGATTAAGCCTCAAATGTAAATGTTGTGACGGATGTCGATAATTTAATTAGTGAAGGAAAAATCATATATATGTATGTATATATTGAAAACGTTTAATGGCAATTACAAAATTAATAAATGATTCACAATTTAATAAATTCATTCAGAAAGAATAAAATCCTTGATCGTTGATAATGGAGATGAAAAGCTATAAAATTATAACGAGCATCCAAGGTTATTGAAATGACGTCTAAATGAATTTAGGACAGAAACCTGGGGAAAGTTAAAAATTATACAACACGTTCAAAGTCATAATCACGAGATAAATATTAAAGATTTATTCAAGGGACGTAATAATTGAAGACAATTCTGATACTTTTAATTTCATCACTAATAAAACCAAGACACTTGTTTCCTTCAATGTCCAACTCAACATTGAGTTAGTCAGTCCATTTCATGTTTTATATTGAAAAATCCGATCCTTCAGTCTACGGCATTTGAATGTAAAGAATATTTCCACCTTCCCTCATGTCGTGTTATTCAACTTGCTCTTCAAATACGATTCGATGACCATCAGATGGAACTCGGATTCCAACAAAATTGGAGATCGACAATGACCTTGTGAAATTATCTGAGTAGTGGAGGAATCCGGGGAGAATCCTAATGTTAATATAGTTAATATTTATTATAAAATCACAGCTTTAATTTCTAACGTTTAATACTTATTATTGTTTGAGTTGACACTAAGAGCATTTACCAACTCTTTGTAGGACCATAGATTAGGAGAAGTCCTTCGAGGCAATGACAACTCTGATGGACGGAGGTTTTGTCATAGTAGGAAATCAATATTCGAAATTGAAATCTATTTGATATCTTATTTATTTTAGAAATTTTAGATTCTGACATTGTATAATTTGTATATATTTAGTAAGTCTGAAATGAAAGAGTTAAAAAATCTATGGGTTTTGACAATATAACAAACATAAATAATTAGTAGTGGATCAATCCAGAGTACCTTTAAATTAAAATTTTGTGAATCATATATTAATAAAAGATTATAAAATCACTAAATTGCCTACTTTTTAAAATTAAATTGAGGATCCTAGCCTTGTTTATTGCTCTCATGAAGTATTTTAAAATCCTACTTTACGAACAGACAGTTCCATTTTGAATAAATTACAAATCAAAATATTGAATTGAGGTACTCATAACTATTTTTGACTGAATAATAAATAATTCATTTTCTGAATACAACTTTTATTCAAAAGGTATTCAAAGCAAAGCAGCATTTCAAATTGAATTCGTATTTTAAAATAGTGGAAAAATATATGAATTGAATTTCTAATGTGAGAAAGTTCAAGAATGAATGAATGAATGAATGAGTGAATGAATGACAATGCTAAAAACAGGTGGAAGCTGATATTATGAAGTATTACTCCAGGATCAATAATGATCCAAACCCCATCCAGGAGACATTTTAACTTTTCTACTAAGAAAAGTTAAATTTGATTTTAGAGACAATGGATTTGGATGGTGATGAGATTCGAATCGTCTGCACATCAGGTGATTCATGATTTTCGACGTCAAGGGATTGGATCTACTGACTCTTGCTGCTCTTTGTGCCTCTTCTGTGCAATGAACTCTTTGTTAGTGTCACAATCCTTGGATCGAAGCTCTTGATTGGAAGCTCATTCATCAGCCATCACCTTCATCCCATCCCATTCCATTCCCATTCTCCGCAGTCAGGAAGAGCGAAGCAATGAGACGTCCTTGGGTCCAAGCCAGAGCTGCGCCATTTCAAGTCACGTCAGAAGTACTGAAAATAGTGAAAATAAACATTGTCTATTCAACAGCTGACTTGAGGCACCTTGGAGCAGTCGAACAGGGTCAACAGTTTCTCATCCCTTATTCAAGTTAGTTAGCTCAGCCAGGCCAGCCAAGAAGAGAGACTCTCTAGTGCAGGCAGACAGTAAACATTCTAGAGAGGATCTCATGACGTCATAGCAAAGCATTCCTTCCTCTCAGCTGAGCGCTTCATTCAAGGGACATTTCCAGGATGGATCCAAGTTGAAGTTTTCTTCAACCTCTTCTCCACTCTATCCTCCAATTTCATAGTCCAATTCAAGAGCCTCCAGTCCAAAGTATTCCTCCCACTCTCAACCCCATCCATTTTCCTTTCTCATCAGTTTCATCCAAGGCAAATGACGTATTCGGAAGTGTCATTCGTGATGGGAGAGTGAATCAATCTGCGAATCCCTCCATATCATAGGAATCCTTCAACCCACTCATGTGACTCATTAAACCCACTTCTTCCTTGGAGAAGAATTCCAAAACTAAACTGCATTTAAGAGAATGAATCTTTTACGAATTCAGTGCAAGTTTTGCACTCTTTAGAAGAGTTTTTGGAAAACAAGGCTCAAGGAATTCATTCGAGGCGAGTCCCGACTCTCAAAGAATAGGACTCGAGTCCCTTCATTATTTAAGGCTAATGCTAATGCTCTTCCTGTTTTTGCAAAGCTCTGGAATGTGAAGAGAAAATTCAAGTTTTTCAACTCCTGAGCCATGAATAGAGAAAGACACGGACTCAGAGCAGGATTCTTATCAAGTTTGAATCTTCTAAATCGGAAGGTAGCAAGTGTTATGAAGGATCAAGTCAATGATCTACAGATATCAGCCTATGATATGGGACTTACACTCATTTCCCTTCAGACTCGTCTTGTCATTTGGAGCACAAAATTTCATGACCTCTGATACTGAAGAATAAAATTCCATTGGGTAGATTTCATCAATTATACGAATGGCTCTCAATTTTTCTATGGGATACCTGACCCATCATTGTAAATGAATGTTTTTATTTAATGTTAGTAAGTGTAATTTTGATCATTGATAGTGAATCTGTTTTACAATAAAGGAAACATGTTATCTATTAAGGCCTCTATTTCTTTCTTATCTATTTTCAAAACTAATCTTGGTCGAATTATATAGTGATTCACGATTCCAGACTCAAAGCATGTGGGTTTCGAATCATCTCTTCTTTTTTGCTCCTATTGAAAAGGGTAGAGGGTTGCAGTAAAGAAATTTGAGAGCTAAGTATATTGTAGGTAATGCATCTTATCAGAATAGTACATACCTATAAATAGGTAAGCGAAAAACAATTATTTCAATGAGTCTACATTAGATATCTGTGGATTTTTTTTTCTTGGGTATTTAATATTTTGAAAGTTGACAGTCCTTGCATGGAAAAGATAGGAGGTTTTGTGTGAACAGTATCTACTTACATAAAAGACTCCAATGAAGAAAACACTTTTAATTTTATTTTATTAAATTATTGGTGTGATAGCTTGAATTAAAGCATATCAGCTATGTATATTTTACTTAAAAGTAATTAAATATTTTTTTTGTTTTCGATAAAATCTACCAATATTCAAGGAAATGTCATTATTGAACATAATATTTAAAATGTTGTGAATCAGTGGGACCAATATGCTTGTTATATTTCATATATACAGCCATCATTGCATGACCACTTCTGCATTTCAAACGTGGAAGGATTTGTCGTTTCAGTCAATCTTTTTTCATCAAAAAAAATAAAATTCCAATTTATGATCTATCCGTTTCATTTTTATTAATGAGAAAAAGTCCATTTTTACATTTTCCAATCCTAAAAATTGTCAAAAATAGGAAATCACACATTTGTCTTGGAGTTCTATTACCATACATTATTTGAAATTACTCTCTCCTTTATTTTGATATTTATAAATTTTGTATGGTATGGTCTGATAAAAACAATTATTTCCTTGACAAAAAAGGATATTTCTATATTTTCTATGGGTAAAATATGTATATAAAAAATAAAAAAGTTCTCAGGAAATTAATTTTGAAATTATTTTTCAAGAAGTTTCATAATTTACCTTAAATATGAAATTATAGTTCCAGAAAAATAGTTTCTGTATTACAAATTAAAATATTATAAGACCTAGTTCCTTAGTAAATCATATAGTATCATTTCCTTTAAGGTGTAGAGGATTAATCAATAATACTTATAGACACCAAGCATCATCCTCTCCCCATCCATAACAGTGATGCACTTTCTTCCCCATAAAATCATGCAAATGATGTTAAAATGGCTGTTAATTCAATAGTATCATAAGTCCAGACCGGGACTTACAAAGTCTTTCAACAAAAAGATTCCCTTCGTTATAATATTGAGTTTACATTCTGATCAATTCATCAAATCGTTGAAAAGGGTCAATTCTTTTCCTGAAGGAACAAAGTGCTTGGTTTCCTTTTTCAATCCACGTGAATCCTCAGTAGATCAATCTTTGATGACAAATTTTATGAGATCTCCGTTAATACTTTTCGTAAATGAGTTGAGGAATGTGTAAAATTTAGAAGGAAGCCTCAACTACACTCTGTGGACTTTATGACGCAAAATCTCTAGAAAAACATGAACAGTAATGTGTTTTTGTTTTGTGGTTGATGAAGCCTTGATGACAAATGTGATAGGATGTACTACTATAAGTAACATTGAATTCTATTATAGTGTTAATAAAAAAATGGTGTTTTGTTTTGATTTTTCAGATTCCTAAAGTATATTATACTAAAAATTCTGATCCCAGGAAGATAATCATGTTTAAAATTATTAAGGACCTTCCAAACTCGTTCTTTTTAAGGCTCATTATAATTCTGAATGCATTTTTAAAAACATAGAATCTTCATTGGCGATCCTCCAGGAGGTTACAAAGACAACGATCCTCCTATCACTGACAAATAATCCCATCAGCCACTTTTTATCGGCAAATAGTAGGACTTGTGTCTTCTAAAATCAAAAAAGAGAGTAAAATGTATGTTAATTGATTTCTATGGAGCAAATACTAACCCCAGTTGTGTGAGTAAAGATCATCATCAGTTGTTGTCTAAGACATAAGTAAAGTTATAATACAAACTTTAGATAATATGAATAATTGCATACTTCAAATTGATTGGGAGCTGGACTTCCAAAATTAAAATCCTACCAAAATAGAAAAATGATCAATTAACAATTGTTAGTCATATATTTTAATCACTTATACCATTCCCATTCAGACCTCACAGATCCACATTATGTGATTCCAAATAACTTTTGTTATTGACCTATAAAAATGAGAAAAATTTTAAATTTATATTATATTTCATAAATTAGTAGTACTTACAGTTTTACTTAATACATCAGATATCATTCCCTTGGTCTCCATAGAAGCTTAGTAGTTTTGCTCAACCTGACTGTGTTACTGGAACGACTCATGGCCCAAGTAGCAAAGGCTTTTCTTACTACACCCGCAGTAAGTGTATCGAGCCCTTTGTCATGGGAATCGGCGATTCTCACAAGGACCTTTGGATCAATTGTAGAATTAAATAATTTAAGGTATTCTTCTACAATGCCAAGTATTTCCTCCTGGGATCAATTTTTATAGATCTTCGGTGTTTATTACACACAGTACTAAATACGTAAACCAAGTGAAATAAAAAGTTATTTTGCAGATGAATGACGTCACTATTGATGAACTGTCAATTTGAAAACAAATATATTGTTTATTATTTGGGCGCAATATGACGTCATACAAACACTTTTTTAGCCTTCAACTCCAGATAGGATTAAAAATAAAGTTTAAGAGAGATGTCATTGAACCAAAAGTTGTAGATATTACTTTAACAAAATATAAATTTTTTCAATTTTTCAAATCGGTTCATAAGTTTTGGATTTATTGCTACTTTTGCTAAAATTTCGAAATTGGTTTACCTCGAATTTTAGAGTTAAATTTTTTTATCAATTCAAAAATGATAGAACAATAATTGTTGAGTGCAGATATGCTTTTAACTTTAAAATCGATAGGTTGTTTCTTAAGTAATAGCGGTTTTCATATTTTACAACCAGTGGTTGTTAATTTATTAATTAGAATAGTAAGAAAGAAAGAAAAAACCTTAGATATTTGAGTCAAAAGGTATCGAAACAAAAGTTTCTGCACTCTTCTAGTTAATGGGTTCCATGATTTTGAATAAATCATAGAGCACTTGGGAAAATAAGATAGAAAGAGAAACATCCTTCGAGGGGTGAAGGGAAAATGTGTCCAGAGCTACACATCCATGCTTCTGGCTCCGGCTCGGGAAGGGTTAGAATATAACCATTTTGTCTATTATAAGTAATTGATTAGTTGAATGTTACAACAAGTATTGCATTATCAATTGAAGGTCGAAAAAGATTTCTTTGGCGTGGAAAATGCACTTGATATTTATACAGTTTGGATTGAGCACTAGCTTGCTTATTCTTTTTAGATCTTTCTCATCAAGTGATATATCACATGATGTCATGCCTTAATAACTTAACACTCAACCAGCCCCTTCACATCATAAATTATACATATCTATAATAATAAATCTACACCGTAATACGATCCCTGTACATAATAGACAATAACAAAATAAATAACAAACAGGAGAATCAGTACAAAGTTCATACAAATTAATATATTAATTAGTAAATCCGATGATATTACATTATACAACCCCATAGACTATTATTTTTTTTTATCCAAGTATTTAATTTTACCTCTTTACGTAATATGTATCCTTGTGGCCATTTGTATCCTTATTTAATGTGTAAGCATCATTCAAAGTCCAGGTACTTCTTTTGATTAAGTAGATGATAATTTGTATTTTTTGTATTTTATATCTTAACAAAATGTAGAAACATTCATTTGATTTTATATAAGAATATTTTCATAATATAAATCAAGAAGAGAAATAGAATAAGGTTACATATAACAATAATTAATGATATGTTAATGTAGCAAGTTATTAAAATGATAGTTTTTATGCTAAAAAGAGGTTTTGTGAGTACAAAAGGATGAAAAAATCCGACATTTACATCGTACTTTTTATTAATAGAGCTAGGCTCAATACATTAATTAATTAATTAATTATTATTATCATTGGGTGGGTTTATGTTTTCTTCCTGATTTTGTAAATTTTTTCTGGTTGTTTTTTTCTTGTAAGAATTAAATTTCCTAGGGCTTTTCTAGGAAACTTCAAAAAAAAAAAAAAAAATCAAAACTATAATTGAATTTATATCAGAAATTACGAATCTTCTTTAAATATAACTTCAAAATTAATTTCCTAACAAATTCTTTATTTTTATTGATATATTTTACCCATAAAAAATATCAATTCCTAGTCGAAATAAGTCTATGTGTCCTGGTTTATTTAGCAATGAATTATTTGTAATAAACCATCTCATAAAAAACTTAAACTGGACATTCATAAAGAGATTGGGGTAATGTTTGTACTTCAAATAAATTCTGTTTATAGAATTTCAAGACAAATTGTGTGATTTCCAGGACATTTGCACATTTTTGACCATTTTTTTTAACTTCATACAGGATTGGAAAATGTAAAAATGTACAATTCTTCATTGATAAAAATAAAGCGGAATAGATCATATTGGAAATACGATGTAATAACGGATCTTTTTATATTTTTGTTCTCACAAAACCTCTTTTTAACTCAAAAACTATAGTAATATATTTATATTACCTATATTTAAATCACTTTGTTGGACACAAAACCAATCGCTTTTTACCAATTGCCGTGTGGCAATGTATTCATAATATTCTAAAGCTATAGAAAAAAAAAAGAAGAAGAAGACTTTTTTCGATATCATTATATTTTTGCTCATTTTCCCATGTTTTGAAAATGGAAAGTAAGAATCACTGAAGAAAAAATTTGTTTCAAGTTGATTATAGAGGCTTTCGATACTATTTTCTGAAAAACGGTGTTTTCTCTCTTGAAGCACATTGTGAGGAAATAAAGTTTGACTCAATTAGTTCCTTCCTTTCAATGTTTTATTTGCCAGTATATTATGGAATTATAAAGGATGACTCTCATTCTACTACAATAATTCATCAATTTTTGCTTTAATTGTATTACCTTTGGGCCAAGTTTTTCTGTTTCTAGCTTGCCCTAGCATTTCTCTTCCTCCTACGTCTATTTTTTTTTTTTTTTAAATGGGATCTTTCAATGTTGAATAAAATACGATTATAATTATATCTTATAAATCAATTTTATCATCAACGGGTATTTTTACTTTATTTTGTATTCATCAATCATCAGCGTATTTTCCTTTACAACTTACCTACTTTTTAAGAAAAGGAGTTAACGTGCAATTTCGATTCTTGAAGACATAATTTTCATCTTTTTTTATCTGTCTGGTGCGTCTTAGCCTGCACCGTGGTAGCTTGTGCTATTCTCGCCTGAGCCACATTCTTCCACTTCAGGGATTAACCGGCTAACACCTCCCCACCTCCTTACTTCATCGTCCATCGAAGACGTATATAGACACACTTTTTCTCTTTCTAATTTCTGGTGCGTCTTAGCCTGCACCGTGGTAGCTTGTGCTATTCTCGCCTGAGCCACATTCTTCCACTTCAAGGATTAACCGGCTCACACCTCCCCACCTACCTCCTTACTTCATCGTCCATCGAAGACGTATTCATATAGACACACTTTTTCTCTTTCTAATTTCTTGTTTTATATTCATCGATATTTTGTGAAGAAAATCATTCTTTAAAGACGAGTCATGTTCATTTGTCTCTGTACATCTTACAAATTTCCGTAATGGAAAATAAATCTTATTTCTCCCAAATGCTCAATCTGTCTAAATAAAATTGCATGACATTTGTTTAAAGCTTGTTATCTCGACCTAAAATTTAAATCATATCAATAGCGAAATGATTTATTTTCATTTGAATACTTTAGAAAAAATAATTAGTCGTTTAAACTCCCTTATTAATTGATAAATTATCATTTATCAATAATCTTTGTTCTGCCCTCTTCCTTCTAATTTCTGGCCTAGTCAATACATACAATAAACAATATAAACAATTTATAACTTCTTCCAATTTTGTCCTCGCTAAGATTTTTCTTTCTTTCTTCTTGTGCTATTTTATATGCTTAATTTTTTCCCTTCTTATTATTATTACTTTTTTAGATGAAAAATACAAGCAATATACAAGCAATGCCATATTATTGTACATTAAGAAATTCAAAGAACAAAGGGAACTCCAAAACACCCAATAATTAATTAATGAAGGAGAATAAATATGTAATATTCTATGTAGAAATATATTTCAAAGCCAATAATGAGGTAGGGGGTGGGAAGACGACTTTAGGAGCCGGTTCCTATTTTGAGGTATTAACAAACAAGCCCTGCGAACGGTAGCTTCCATCCTCCCCCATCCAGCTCCGCTAGGACGGCGAAGCTACGGTCCCTCTACTTTTTTTTTTCATTGTTTTGATGACGTCATACCAAAGCATTCCTTCCTCTCCCTGCAGCACTTACACAAATAAAAGAAACACCAAGGAGAGTCAGGCGGTTTTGGCGGTTTTGGCTGCTTAGGAAGCACCCAGAGGAAGGAAAAAAAGAGGAGTTGAAATTTCATAGGACATTTCCAAGATTATATATACATACGTATATTAATATTTCATTGGAGACAATGATCCACAAAAACATTCATATGTACTTTTATTTAGGAAAATTTTATTATTCTGGAAACCTTCAAATGGGCAAAAATGCTATTTCATGGTGTTATTGTCTCGTATATTGTACTTAATATTTTGTATTTAGAGATGCTCACGAGACAATTTTTTGTAAGTAGGTTACCTTTCAAGCCTTGAGTCTCTAGGCTCAAGTCAAGTTTTATATCCCTGATAGGACTACAAGTCAAGTTGCGAGTCTTTAACAAAAAGTTCAGATTGAGTAAAATCCAATTTAAATACTAGGAGTAGTAAAAATGAAATATCAAACTGTTGTAAGCACTGTTTTGATTGCCCAAGAGCTAAACCTTACAACTTGTATAAAGCCTTCAATTTCATGGAAAAAAAATAATGAATTTCTTTTCACTACATCTATTATTTTATTTCCGATAAGAATACAAGTAAAATATCAAATCGTTGTGGGTGATACCATTAGGCAACACAATGTTTGTGCCCAGGGTTTAATAGATTATGTTTGCTTGCTTATGGATACGGTGAAACAAATCTTAAAGAAAAATAAATAATTATCTTAATGACCATTGATGGATGGGAAATTATTCATCCTCTCATGGATTTTTCATATCTTAAGAAAATGTATAAACATTATACTTCAGTTGATTTTAAATAAGAATATTTTCATAATATAAATCAGGAAGACAAATATAAGAACAAGGTTACATATAACAACTAAATATATGTTAATGTTGGAAGTTATTCAAATGGCATTTATAAAGTTCTTCATTTTTTAAATAAGTTATAGTTTCGCCAAAAATTTAAAATGAGTATTTTTCATTAAAAAGAGGTTTGATGAGTTCATAAACAGTAAAAGATCCGAAAACTACATTCTACTTTTTATTAATAGAGCCAAGTTCAATACATTAATTAATTAATTATCATTATCATTGGGAGCATTTACGTTTTCTTCCTAATTTTGTAAATTATTCCTATTTTTTTTTCCTGTAAGGATTAATTGATATAAGGATTAAAGGATATAATTGAACTTTTATTATAAATTACGAATCTTCTTTAAATATAACTTCAAAATTAATTTCCTGACAAATTCTTTATTTTTATTAATATATTTTAATCATAAGAAATATTGTTTTTAGCAAACCATTCCATAAAAAAATTAGAAACGACAATTAGAAAAGAATATATAATCGTAATATATAATGTTTGCCTTTCAAATAAATTATGGTCGTAGAATTCCAAGATAAAATTTTTGATAATTTTCTAGACTTTATACAGAATTGGAAAATGCACTTTTCTTCATCCTTTATATTTTTGTACTCAGAAAACCTCATTTTAACTCAAAAATTAGCCTAATTTATATATTTAAATCACTTTCTTTGTAGGACATAAAACCAATAGTTTATTTTGATGTTTTTAGTCAACATGAAATAAAAAAATGATATTGTAATGTAAAGTAAAAAATGACATCCTTATATTTAAATTATTGACGATAAATATTTTTAAGACATTTATTTATGTTTACTTGACCAAATTCATCTCTTCTTTTCAATGTTTTATTTGCCTGTATGGAAGGAAATCAATTAGTTGCTGAAAGTGTCCCTCAATTCAAAAATGTCAAATTCCCTTCGAATATTACAAGAGTACAATAATTCTATTACATTAATTCATTATTTTTAATTTGATTGAAATTTGAACTAATCGTTGGACCTTTGATGTTACATTTCCTACGTTTCAGAATAATTGAAAATAATATATGACCATAATTCTATTTTATAAATAAATCAATTTTGTCATCAACGGGTATTTTGACTTTATTTTATATTCATCAATCATCTCATCAACGTATTTTCCTTTACAACTTCTGACTCAGCTTCGTCCCCTACTTTTTAAGAAAAGGAGTTAACGTGCGTCTTAGCCTGCACCGTGGTAGCTTGTGCTATTCTCGCCTGAGCCACATTCTTCCACTTCAGGGATTAACCGGCTCACACCTCCCCACCTCCTTACTTCATCGTCCATCGAAGACGTATTCATATAGACACACTTTTTCTCTTTCTAATTTCTTGTATTATATTCAACGATATTCTGTGAAGAGAATTATTTATCAATGACGATTAATTATCATTTATCTCTACAGCATAAAAATTTACTTCATGGAAAATAGATTTTATTCCTCTTAAACGCTCAATCTGTGTAAATAAATTTACATGCATCGTTTCTATGTCCTATGTATTCAGAATTGTCAGAATTGTAACTCTGACTGAAAATTATTGAAATTATTGCTGAAGACATTGTTGCCCAATTAAAACAGAGAGCAAAGGCAGAGCTAAATGACATATATAATTTTAAATATATCTACTCCTGGACCTTCAGAGTGTAACACGTCGAGCTTTTTTGTTTACTCGCAACCTCGCTGACAAAAGGGGAAAAGAGAAATTTAGAAAAACATACGGTAGCTACCCTTCTCTATTTTTCTTGTTGCCAACTTGTTAATATATACTTGTAGTATATTCAAATTCAAAAAAAGGGCGCGCAATCCTTGATTCAATATATTTTTTTATGCATCAAAATCAGAAATAATATTAATACCCATTTTGAGTTCATATTACGTAGGATCAGCTGCTTTAAATCAAAAGAGTCAAATGATGAAAATAATCAACGGAAGCTGGGAGAATAAAGTATAGTGTTTTTGTTTAACCCAAAAAGCTCGTCGTGGTAAACTGTCAATTTGAAAATACAAACTTGGGCGTAAGATGACGTCATACAAACACTCTTTCACCCATCCCTTCAACTCAGAATAATATTGAAAACAAGGTTTTAGAGAGATGCCATTGAACCAAAAGTTGTAGATATTTCTTTAATAGAATAAGATTTTTTTTCAATTTTTAAAATCGGTTCATAAGTTTTGAATTTATGGCAACTTTTGCTAAATTTTCAAAATTTGTCCAACTCTAATATTCGAGTTCCAAAAAGTTTATGAAATCAAAAATCATAGAGCAATAATTGTTGAGTTCAGATCTGCCTTTAATTTAAAAATCAATTCGTTAGTAATTGCGATGGTGTTTTTTTCATGCTTTACAACCAGTGGTTGTTAATTTATTAATAAGAACAGTAAGAAAGGAAAAAAATTATTAGATATTTAAGTCAAAAGTAATGGAAACAAAAGTTTCCCTAATATAGACAATCCTAATGAGCAACACTTATAATTAATTATAAGCTATACTTGTAAATCGTTCTTTGGTGAAACTTTGCACCTATCAATCAAGTTCATTTCAACTTGTACTCCTACTCCTATTTCTGGGAGATCATAATTTCATGAATCCTCCAATTCTTCGTCTGAAGATAATTCAGTAGGAGCTTTTTTTGTAATGTATATAATGTGACCTTTCATTGCTTTTGATGATGCCCAGATGATGTGAATATATACATATAACAATAATTAATTAATTTGGATTCGTTCTTAGTTCGAACAGGGCTTCTAGAAACCCGTCTCATAATTTATTGACTCATTTATTTATTTATTTACTTTTTTACTTATGACTCATAAGAATAATTATGTGTGTGGTACACATTTGCTGTATCTGAGACTAAATAATTAATATAATAAGTCTAAAATAGTTAATGGAGATATTTCTGGAGGATGGGAAACTGGAAAGGGGTGTCCTATGAACTGAGCTACTTAAGGAAGAATAAAACAAAACGATACGATACAAAAAAGGCTCATGCTACGTGTGACGAGAAGGTGAAGGTCGATTCCGTTCAGAAAGAGGAGAATGGAGCTCACGTCAATATTGGAGAACTTACTGGAGTAGTCAAGGAGTGAGGAGCAAGTGGAGGGAGGAGTCATTTACTCAGCCAAAAGATTAAAGTGATTTCCCTGTCTGAGATGTTGGTGAAAATAAAGGCAAATATTAAGTCATCGACTCCCATAAGTTATAACGTCGAGTGGAGTGTTGAACTGAGGCTACAGCATTGAAATCGCTTTATTTTGCCAAGAGTGTGGATCATGTCAGACTAGGGACCATGATCCAGTGTTAACAGAACTGAAGCATCCAAGTTCATTCGAATGTGTATATGGTTTAGTTGTAGGAATATTCTGTAGCTACATACATGGAATGGACGCTGTAATTATTTATGTCATTCTGGGGCTAACATAAATAAATGTAAAAATTAGAAAAGGAGATGGACAGGAAAGTTTAAGTGATGAACCCTCGTTACTGGAGGTTGATGTCTCCATGCAAGATCATCATATTCTGTCTCTCCATTACACTCTTCCATTCTTCAAAACGAATTTATCTTGATATCTATTCTTCAAATGTAGGTTTTTCTGGATAAATCATCCGTTCATGTAAGGTAAAATTTTCAATTCATTATAAATAAGTACTTTAACATGAGTTTAAATATAGTTTCAGGCATTATATTAACCTTGGCCCCTATGGATTGACGCATCATCTTTCGAATAGATTCAAATCCATTATTGTGAATTCAAGTATCTCTTTCCTACAGTTTATATTCAAGATATTCCATCCAATTGTGTATCCATCTATGCTGCATTGCTAATGTCATTTTTACTCTAGATTCAACATTTTACAGTTTGTTTTGTTGTGGAATTTACCCATCATTTAAGAAGTCAATCGATGGGGTCCATATAAGAAAGTTGAGGCTACTTCCTTATATCAATTCATTTTACAACAGATTTAAAGCATCTTAATAACTTGAAATTTCACACTTCAATTTTGTAATATTGTGCAAATCTTGTATATAGAAACATTTATTCCAAATTGGATTGAAATCTGAGGTGAAAGGTGTCAAAACTTAATTTATAATAGCTAGTTGCATTAAGAATTTAAGGAGATGTATAATAAACATCTGTAAAAGTCTCTTTGTTTCGAACATCAACTTTATATTACAATTGTATAATAGGATGCCGATTTAAAGAAAAATCAATCATTTATGTTGACTTTTCTTTGAGATATATTGGACAATGATCCATTTTGAGGTGTGAAAGTAACTTTTTGGAAGAGTCATCTTTTGTAATGTATGTATAGTGTGACTTTTTCATTGTTTTTGATGAAACTTATGTAATTGGAATTATTATTTTTTGCTTTTAATTAATAAAATATATGATTCGTTCTTAGTTCGAACAGGGCTTCAAGGAACCCGTCTCATAACTTATTGACTTATTTATTTATTTATTTTTGAATTATGAGTCATAACAATAATTATGTGACACATTGTTATTACTTCATAGATTCAAGATACAATCATTAATTAATGTAGATTTAAATTATCATTTAAGGATCAAGATATGAGAGCTATTCTAGAACGACCATCCTAATGAAGATGTCCTTGAGCTGCTGCTGCTGGAGAACCTCTTCAAAGGGATTCCTCTTTTCCTTGGACCAAGGACCAACTTCAAGATCCAAGACGACTCAAAGAGGGGCGAATGGAAAAGGAGCTTCTCAAAGCATTCTCCTTGAATAAGTTTGAGTCTTACGAATTCAAAGGGACTTCTATTTAACCCGAATCAAGACCCTCTTTGGCCTCCTAAGGAAAGGTCCCAAGGTCGACTTCGTGAAAGTAGCATTTGTTATGGGCCTACATTCACATGCAAGTGCTCAAATTCAGGCGGCACCAAAAGCGTTTTTTGCATAGCCAGAGGGCTTCATACGAATCTTCGTCCAAAGCTAAAAAACCCCTCAATGAATTGTGATTGTTCAAAAGGTTTGGATAACAGGTCCTTGGGAAATAATAATTGAATGGTTTTAACTGTGGCAATAGCAAAGGGGTGTTGGCAGCAAGTGAACCACGGAAGGCAATCCTTTGATGAATAAAACAAAACAATCCAGTTAAAGGCTTATGCAACGTGCGGCGAGAAAGTGAATCTCGTTTGTGGTGTGAAGCAGCTCGACTGCATACGAAGCTGTCTTGGTGGGGTTGAGACAGATGAGGATGGAGCTCGCATCAATATTGCATTCTTATGTTTTGTTCTTAAATCAATGGATTTGCTGAGTATTTATCTTAAAACTTGATTAAGTCTTAAAGTCTTTGGACATCCGAAATCCGTAAGCCATTTTGAAAACTCATTTTTGTGCATGAGGATCTGCTGTCAAGTATTCTTCAAATGTTGGTCTTCCCGGATAAAGCATCTGTAAATATGAGTTAAAACTTTATTTTCATCATAAATAAGTTGGCTAACTTCAATTTAAATATAGTTTCATGGATTATATTAAACTTCAAGAAATATTTGCTTATTCAATATATTATCCATTCTCGATATATGATGATACAGGCCATGAGATACTTAAATTAGATGACTATTCTCATTATTATGAGTCGTTACTCAGGCACATCAAGGTAAGAGAAAGTGTTATTAAATAAGTATTAGTGTTTTTCATACTTCTATTGCATCATTGAATTAGATTTCTACTTATATCAATTACTATGGATCTCAAGCATCTCCAGGCCTCTCTGAACGAGTATCAATGCTTCATTGTTAAAAGATGAAAAACAATTAGCCTTTATATCAACGGGGGTTATAAAATGAAGCTGCTGTTACTTCCTTATATCAATTTGTGTTAAAATGGATTCCAAGTATATCTGGGCCAATTTAAATATAACCAAGTGTCTCTGTTGGAAGAGCACTCTCCTCGATATAACTTACAATCCAACCATTCCTTTTCTGTGAGTATTTTATTCATGTTTCTATACCTTTGGGATTATAATTCGCATTTTGTTATTTTAGATATTATTTTGTTGTAAAAAGCCTGAATCATCGTTGAAGAAATTATTGAGATCTACATAAGGAGGCACCTACTCATCGTAATTTCATGTTATTATGACTGTTAAGCATCTCCAGGTCTAAGCTTGTATATGAAGATAATCAAGCACCTCTATTTGAAGATAATTCCCCTCGTTGTAATTTACAATCCAATTTCTGCTTCTGTGTCAGTCAATGTTTTCTTTTATATTATAGATAACTTTTCATTATTTAAGAGTGTATTTCGTCATTGTTAGAAGGCTGAATCATCAATGGAGAAGAAATTTAGCATTACCTTCGGGTCATGGATGGAGGTTCCTCTCTTGTGAAACAATATGTTTATGGAGCTTGAACATTTTTATTTCCATTTGTTCTCATGGAGTAAATCATTGAGATAACTTTTGCTGTAATGGAGTCGGCTTTAGAGTGTCTTCAAGATAGAGGTTTAAGTGCTACCGTCATTATATTTTTCACTTTCGGTCTTAGGGGATTGCCTGTGTCACATTTGCAAAAGAAGTGGAAGGACATCTCCTCAAAAGCTCTACAAAAAGAGCATTTTCTATCTGTTAATATTAGATTTATTAGTAAAAAGACTGATTGCTGAATTTTCATTCTATTTTTTACCATCCTCTGATCAAGAGCTCTATAAAATGGAGCAAAAGGAAGAAGCAATGCATTTTTTTCCAGTCTCTTCGTTATTAGTTTTGAAGCTTATAAGAATGTTTGTGAATAAAGTTCCGTTTCCAGCTTATAGATTTACTCATTTGAAGAAATTCATTTAGGGGGTATGAGATTACTAAGCAATGTGGACTTACATGAAGAGACTATGTTCTCCAATATAAGGATTCACCATTAATGTTCGAAAAGAGTTCCGATGGGCCCATTGCGATTCTCATTTCAAACAAGTATCTTGTAACTTTATAGAAATTGTATTTTAGGGTTCTTCGCTTAACCTAAGACGTTTTAGCCATGACAAGTTTAATGATTTCCTCAGGACCTCCGTGTTTGTCAATTAGATACCCCAGTTTTTTACGGATGCGTGGAGTTGCACTTCTGAAATGTAAGGTTTTTGTGTATTTCATCTGAATACTAGCCTCAGCAGATCAATTTAACCTCGTATTGAAGGTGAGAATGGGATGAATCTAAATAAGTGAAAAGTTTTAGGAGGTATATTTGTACTCCAAACTCCAATCTTATCAAGTAGATGAGACGACTATGGATTTGGTGACATTCAATGAGAGGCCAGATCGATCTTCGAACGGCTTTAGGCTTGCTAAGATCTAATTATTTGCCCGATGAGGAATTTCCCGTCATGAACACCTCTCTTGATGTAATGTTTTGATTCAGGACCTGGAATATGAATGCTAGCCTCATCGTGGAAACGATCATATCTATCAATTGTTTCGGAATTCTGTTTCGAAGTAGCTGCTCAATTATGAATTCATGAGACAAAGAATCAAAAGCTTTTTTAAATTTAATCAGCAAGATGACAGACTCATAATTCAAACTCATTGTATTTGATATTGTATTTTGAATACATCTTGGGATATCCTCCGCGAGACCTAAAATCGTGCCATCTCATCACTATGATTTTCTATGGCACTTAGTCTAACATGACTCTTTCGTATTTTCTTCTAGCTATGGAAAAGTGTATATTGTATATTGTTTATATTAATTTACAATATGAAGTGTTTTTTTCATCATTTTCTCTATTCATCTTAATGTATCCCAGTACCTATAGTATACTTTATCTTTTTAAAATGGAAACAAAAAACTACAACAACGATAACATACCCTAATGTAGATATATGCAGTCATATAGTTCACTTCGAACCGAAGACGAGCCGGAAGTCACATTCTAATACGACATAAGTGCAACTTGAGTCCAAGTTACAACTGAGTTTAAGGCATTCATAATATTAGGACATATTTCAATTGGATTCTAAGATCCCTTCACTCTGAAAGTTCAAAAAAATAAAAAACCACAATAACCAAAAACTTTTATTTTTAGATTTTTCATCATTTATATGATAATATGAACGCTAGATTTGCAAATCCTTCAAATTGAAGTGGCGAATAGATTCAGGTAATTTTTTTGAATGTGCTAAGCATTTTTTGAATGTTGAAATCAATAAAAAACCATGCATATTGGCACTTTTCATTTTGATAATAATATGAACCCTAGATGTTGCTATGTGTCTTACCAATTTGGAATTTGCAAATCCTTCAAATTGAAGTGGCGAATAGATTCAGGTAATTTTTTTGAATGTGCTAAGCATTTTTTGAATGTTGAAATCAATAAAAAACCATGCATATTGGCACTTTTCATTTTGATAATAATATGAACCCTAGATGTTGCTAGGTGTCATACCAATTTGGAATTTGCAAATCCTTCAAATTGAAGTGGCGAATAGATTCAGGTAATTTTTTTGAATGTGCTAAGCATTTTTTGAATGTTGAAATCAATAAAAAACCATGCATATTGGCACTTTTCATTTTGATAATAATATGAACCCTAGATGTTGCTAGGTGTCATACCAAATAGGAATTTGCAAATCCTTCAAATTGAAGTGGCGAATAGATTCAGGTAATTTTTTTGAATGTGCTAAGCATTTTTTGAATGTTGAAATCAATAAAAAACCATGCATATTGGCACTTTTCATTTTGATGATAATATGAACCCTAGATGTTGCTAGGTGTCATACCAATTTGGAATTTGGAAATCCTTCAAATTGAAGTGGCGAATAGATTCAGGTAATTTTTTTGAATGTGCTAAGCATTTTTTGAATGTTGAAATCAATAAAAAATCATGCATATTGGCACTTTTCATTTTGATGATAATATGAACCCTAGATGTTGCTAGGTGTCATACCAATTTGGAATTTGCAAATCCTTCAAATTGAAGTGGCGAATAGATTCAGGTATTTTTTTTGAATGTGCTAAGCATTTTTTGAATGTTGAAATTAATAAAAAACCATGCATATTGGCACTTTTCATTTTGATGATAATATGAACCCTAGATGTTGCTAGGTGTCATACCAATTTGGAATTTGCAAATCCTTCAAATTGAAGTGGCGAATAGATTCAGGTAATTTTTTTGAATGTGCTAAGCATTTTTTGAATGTTGAAATCAATAAAAAACCATGCATATTGGCACTTTTCATTTTGATGATAATATGAACCCTAGATGTTGCTAGGTGTCATACCAATTTGGAATTTGCAAATCCTTCAAATTGAAGTGGCGAATAGATTCAGGTAATTTTTTTGAATGTGCTAAGCATTTTTTGAATGTTGAAATTAATAAAAAACCATGCATATTGGCACTTTTCATTTTGATGATAATATGAACCCTAGATGTTGCTAGGTGTCATACCAATTTGGAATTTGCAAATCCTTCAAATTGAAGTGGCGAATAGATTCAGGTAATTTTTTTGAATGTGCTAAGCATTTTTTGAATGTTGAAATCAATAAAAAATCATGCATATTGGCACTTTTCATTTTGATGATAATATGAACCCTAGATGTTGCTAGGTGTCATACCAATTTGGAATTTGCAAATCCTTCAAATTGAAGTGGCGAATAGATTCAGGTAATTTTTTTGAATGTGCTAAGCATTTTTTGAATGTTGAAATTAATAAAAAACCATGCATATTGGCACTTTTCATTTTGATGATAATATGAACCCTAGATGTTGCTAGGTGTCATACCAATTTGGAATTTGCAAATCCTTCAAATTGAAGTGGCGAATAGATTCAGGTAATTTTTTTGAATGTGCTAAGCATTTTTTGAATGTTGAAATCAATAAAAAACCATGCATATTGGCACTTTTCATTTTGATGATAATATGAACCCTAGATGTTGCTAGGTGTCATACCAATTTGGAATTTGCAAATCCTTCAAATTGAAGTGGCGAATAGATTCAGGTAATTTTTTTGAATGTGCTAAGCATTTTTTGAATGTTGAAATTAATAAAAAACCATGCATATTGGCACTTTTCATTTTGATGATAATATGAACCCTAGATGTTGCTAGGTGTCATACCAATTTGGAATTTGCAAATCCTTCAAATTGAAGTGGCGAATAGATTCAGGTAATTTTTTTGAATGTGCTAAGCATTTTTTGAATGTTGAAATTAATAAGAAACCATGCATATTGGCACTTTTCATTTTGATGATAATATGAACCCTAGATGTTGCTAGGTGTCATACCAATTTGGAATTTGCAAATCCTTCAAATTGAAGTGGCGAATAGATTCAGGTAATTTTTTTGAATGTGCTAAGCATTTTTTGAATGTTGAAATCAATAAAAAACCATGCATATTGGCACTTTTCATTTTGATAATAATATGAACCCTAGATGTTGCTAGGTGTCATACCAATTTGGAATTTGCAAATCCTTCAAATTGAAGTGGCGAATAGATTCAGGTAATTTTTTTGAATGTGCTAAGCATTTTTTGAATGTTGAAATCAATAAAAAACCATGCATATTGGCACTTTTCATTTTGATGATAATATGAACCCTAGATGTTGCTAGGTGTCATACCAATTTGAAATTTGCAAATCCTTCAAATTGAAGTGGCGAATAGATTCAGGTAATTTTTTTGAATGTGCTAAGCATTTCTTGAATGTTGAAATTAATAAAAAATCATGCATATTGGCACTATTCATTTTTATGATAATATGAACCCTAGATGTTGCTAGGTGTCATACCAATTTGAAATTTGGAAATCCTTCAAATTGAAGTGGCGAATAGATCCAAGTATTTTTTTTGAATGTGCTAAGCATTTTTTGAATGTTGAAATCAATAAAAAACCATGCATATTGGCACTTTTCATTTTGATGATAATATGAACCCTAGATGTTGCTAGGTGTCATACCAATTTGAAATTTGCAAATCCTTCAAATTGAAGTGGCGAATAGATTCAGGTAATTTTTTTGAATGTGCTAAGCATTTTTTGAATGTTGAAATCAATAAAAAACTATGGATATTGGCACTTTTCATTTTGATAATAATATGAACCCTAGATGTTGCTAGGTGTCATACCAATTTGGAATTTGCAAATCCTTCAAATTGAAGTGGCGAATAGATTCAGGTATTTTTTTTGAATGTGCTAAGCATTTTTTGAATGTTGAAATTAATAAAAAACCATGCATATTGGCACTTTTCATTTTGATGATAATATGAACCCTAGATGTTGCTAGGTGTCATACCAATTTGGAATTTGCAAATCCTACAAATTGAAGTGGCGAATAGATTCAGGTAATTTTTTTGAATGTGCTAAGCATTTTTTGAATGTTGAAATTAATAAAAAACCATGCAAATTGGCACTTTTCATTTTGATGATAAGATGAACCCTAGATGTTGCTAGGTGTCATACCAATTTGGAATTTGCAAATCCTTCAAATTGAAGTGGCGAATAGATTCAGGTAATTTTTTTGAATGTGCTAAGCATTTTTTGAATGTTGAAATTAATAAAAAACCATGCATATTGGCACTTTTCAATTTGATGATAATATGAACCCTAGATGTTGCTAGGTGTCATACCAATTTGGAATTTGCAAATCCTTCAAATTGAAGTGGCGAATAGATTCAGGTAATTTTTTTGAATGTGCTAAGCATTTCTTGAATGTTGAAATTAATAAAAAACCATGCATATTGGCACTATTCATTTTTATGATAATATGAATCCTAGATGTTGCTAGGTGTCATACCAATTTGAAATTTGGAAATCCTTCAAATTGAAGTGGCGAATAGATTCAGGTAATTTTTTTGAATGTGCTAAGCATTTTTTGAATGTTGAAATCAATAAAAAACCATGCATATTGGCACTTTTCATTTTGATGATAATATGAACCCTAGATGTTGCTAGGTGTCATACCAATTTGAAATTTGCAAATCCTTCAAATTGAAGTGGCGAATAGATTCAGGTAATTTTTTTGAATGTGCTAAGCATTTTTTGAATGTTGAAATTAATAAAAAACCATGCATATTGGCACTTTTCATTTTGATGATAATATGAACCCTAGATGTTGCTAGGTGTCATACCAATTTGGAATTTGCAAATCCTTCAAATTGAAGTGGCGAATAGATTCAGGTAATTTTTTTGAATGTGCTAAGCATTTTTTGAATGTTGAAATCAATAAAAAACTATGGATATTGGCACTTTTCATTTTGATAATAATATGAACCCTAGATGTTGCTAGGTGTCATACCAATTTGGAATTTGCAAATCCTTCAAATTGAAGTGGCGAATAGATTCAGGTATTTTTTTTGAATGTGCTAAGCATTTTTTGAATGTTGAAATCAATAAAAAACCATGCATATTGGCACTTTTCATTTTGATGATAATATGAACCCTAGATGTTGCTAGGTGTCATACCAATTTGGAATTTGCAAATCCTTCAAATTGAAGTGGCGAATAGATTCAGGTAATTTTTTTGAATGTGCTAAGCATTTTTTGAATGTTGAAATTAATAAAAAACCATGCAAATTGGCACTTTTCATTTTGATGATAATATGAACCCTAGATGTTGCTAGGTGTCATACCAATTTGGAATTTGCAAATCCTTCAAATTGAAGTGGCGAATAGATTCAGGTAATTTTTTTGAATGTGCTAAGCATTTTTTGAATGTTGAAATCAATAAAAAACCATGCATATTGGCACTCTTCATTTTGATGATAATATGAACCCTAGATGTTGCTAGGTGTCATACCAATTTGAAATTTGCAAATCCTTCAAATTGAAGTGGCGAATAGATTCAGGTAATTTTTTTGAATGTGCTAAGCATTTTTTGAATGTTGAAATTAATAAAAAACTATGCATATTGGCACTTTTCATTTTGATGATAATATGAACCCTAGATGTTGCTAGGTGTCATACCAATTTGGAATTTGCAAATCCTTCAAATTGAAGTGGCGAATAGATTCAGGTAATTTTTTTGAATGTGCTAAGCATTTTTTGAATGTTGAAATTAATAAGAAACCATGCATATTGGCACTTTTCATTTTGATGATAATATGAACCCTAGATGTTGCTAGGTGTCATACCAATTTGGAATTTGCAAATCCTTCAAATTGAAGTGGCGAATAGATTCAGGTAATTTTTTTGAATGTGCTAAGCATTTTTTGAATGTTGAAATTAATAAAAAACCATGCAAATTGGCACTTTTCATTTTGATGATAAGATGAACCCTAGATGTTGCTAGGTGTCATACCAATTTGGAATTTGCAAATCCTTCAAATTGAAGTGGCGAATAGATTCAGGTAATTTTTTTGAATGTGCTAAGCATTTTTTGAATGTTGAAATTAATAAAAAACCATGCATATTGGCACTTTTCAATTTGATGATAATATGAACCCTAGATGTTGCTAGGTGTCATACCAATTTGGAATTTGCAAATCCTTCAAATTGAAGTGGCGAATAGATTCAGGTAATTTTTTTGAATGTGCTAAGCATTTCTTGAATGTTGAAATTAATAAAAAACCATGCATATTGGCACTATTCATTTTTATGATAATATGAATCCTAGATGTTGCTAGGTGTCATACCAATTTGAAATTTGGAAATCCTTCAAATTGAAGTGGCGAATAGATTCAGGTAATTTTTTTGAATGTGCTAAGCATTTTTTGAATGTTGAAATTAATAAAAAACCATGCAAATTGGCACTTTTCATTTTGATGATAATATGAACCCTAGATGTTGCTAGGTGTCATACCAATTTGGAATTTGCAAATCCTTCAAATTGAAGTGGCGAATAGATTCAGGTATTTTTTTTGAATGTGCTAAGCATTTTTTGAATGTTGAAATTAATAAGAAACCATGTATATTGGCACTTTTCATTTTGATGATAATATGAACCCTAGATGTTGCTAGGTGTCATACCAATTTGAAATTTGCAAATCCTTCAAATTGAAGTGGCGAATAGATTCAGGTAATTTTTTTGAATGTGCTAAGCATTTCTTGAATGTTGAAATTAATAAAAAATCATGCATATTGGCACTATTCATTTTTATGATAATATGAACCCTAGATGTTGCTAGGTGTCATACCAATTTGAAATTTGGAAATCCTTCAAATTGAAGTGGCGAATAGATCCAAGTATTTTTTTTGAATGTGCTAAGCATTTTTTGAATGTTGAAATCAATAAAAAACCATGCATATTGGCACTTTTCATTTTGATGATAATATGAACCCTAGATGTTGCTAGGTGTCATACCAATTTGAAATTTGCAAATCCTTCAAATTGAAGTGGCGAATAGATTCAGGTAATTTTTTTGAATGTGCTAAGCATTTTTTGAATGTTGAAATCAATAAAAAACTATGGATATTGGCACTTTTCATTTTGATAATAATATGAACCCTAGATGTTGCTAGGTGTCATACCAATTTGGAATTTGCAAATCCTTCAAATTGAAGTGGCGAATAGATTCAGGTATTTTTTTTGAATGTGCTAAGCATTTTTTGAATGTTGAAATTAATAAAAAACCATGCATATTGGCACTTTTCATTTTGATGATAATATGAACCCTAGATGTTGCTAGGTGTCATACCAATTTGGAATTTGCAAATCCTACAAATTGAAGTGGCGAATAGATTCAGGTAATTTTTTTGAATGTGCTAAGCATTTTTTGAATGTTGAAATTAATAAAAAACCATGCAAATTGGCACTTTTCATTTTGATGATAAGATGAACCCTAGATGTTGCTAGGTGTCATACCAATTTGGAATTTGCAAATCCTTCAAATTGAAGTGGCGAATAGATTCAGGTAATTTTTTTGAATGTGCTAAGCATTTTTTGAATGTTGAAATTAATAAAAAACCATGCATATTGGCACTTTTCAATTTGATGATAATATGAACCCTAGATGTTGCTAGGTGTCATACCAATTTGGAATTTGCAAATCCTTCAAATTGAAGTGGCGAATAGATTCAGGTAATTTTTTTGAATGTGCTAAGCATTTCTTGAATGTTGAAATTAATAAAAAACCATGCATATTGGCACTATTCATTTTTATGATAATATGAATCCTAGATGTTGCTAGGTGTCATACCAATTTGAAATTTGGAAATCCTTCAAATTGAAGTGGCGAATAGATTCAGGTAATTTTTTTGAATGTGCTAAGCATTTTTTGAATGTTGAAATCAATAAAAAACCATGCATATTGGCACTTTTCATTTTGATGATAATATGAACCCTAGATGTTGCTAGGTGTCATACCAATTTGAAATTTGCAAATCCTTCAAATTGAAGTGGCGAATAGATTCAGGTAATTTTTTTGAATGTGCTAAGCATTTTTTGAATGTTGAAATTAATAAAAAACCATGCATATTGGCACTTTTCATTTTGATGATAATATGAACCCTAGATGTTGCTAGGTGTCATACCAATTTGGAATTTGCAAATCCTTCAAATTGAAGTGGCGAATAGATTCAGGTAATTTTTTTGAATGTGCTAAGCATTTTTTGAATGTTGAAATCAATAAAAAACTATGGATATTGGCACTTTTCATTTTGATAATAATATGAACCCTAGATGTTGCTAGGTGTCATACCAATTTGAAATTTGGAAATCCTTCAAATTGAAGTGGCGAATAGATTCAGGTAATTTTTTTGAATGTGCTAAGCATTTTTTGAATGTTGAAATCAATAAAAAACCATGCATATTGGCACTCTTCATTTTGATGATAATATGAACCCTAGATGTTGCTAGGTGTCATACCAATTTGAAATTTGCAAATCCTTCAAATTGAAGTGGCGAATAGATTCAGGTAATTTTTTTGAATGTGCTAAGCATTTTTTGAATGTTGAAATTAATAAAAAACTATGCATATTGGCACTTTTCATTTTGATGATAATATGAACCCTAGATGTTGCTAGGTGTCATACCAATTTGGAATTTGCAAATCCTTCAAATTGAAGTGGCGAATAGATTCAGGTAATTTTTTTGAATGTGCTAAGCATTTTTTGAATGTTGAAATTAATAAGAAACCATGCATATTGGCACTTTTCATTTTGATGATAATATGAACCCTAGATGTTGCTAGGTGTCATACCAATTTGGAATTTGCAAATCCTTCAAATTGAAGTGGCGAATAGATTCAGGTAATTTTTTTGAATGTGCTAAGCATTTTTTGAATGTTGAAATTAATAAAAAACCATGCAAATTGGCACTTTTCATTTTGATGATAAGATGAACCCTAGATGTTGCTAGGTGTCATACCAATTTGGAATTTGCAAATCCTTCAAATTGAAGTGGCGAATAGATTCAGGTAATTTTTTTGAATGTGCTAAGCATTTTTTGAATGTTGAAATTAATAAAAAACCATGCATATTGGCACTTTTCAATTTGATGATAATATGAACCCTAGATGTTGCTAGGTGTCATACCAATTTGGAATTTGCAAATCCTTCAAATTGAAGTGGCGAATAGATTCAGGTAATTTTTTTGAATGTGCTAAGCATTTCTTGAATGTTGAAATTAATAAAAAACCATGCATATTGGCACTATTCATTTTTATGATAATATGAATCCTAGATGTTGCTAGGTGTCATACCAATTTGAAATTTGGAAATCCTTCAAATTGAAGTGGCGAATAGATTCAGGTAATTTTTTTGAATGTGCTAAGCATTTTTTGAATGTTGAAATTAATAAAAAACCATGCAAATTGGCACTTTTCATTTTGATGATAATATGAACCCTAGATGTTGCTAGGTGTCATACCAATTTGGAATTTGCAAATCCTTCAAATTGAAGTGGCGAATAGATTCAGGTATTTTTTTTGAATGTGCTAAGCATTTTTTGAATGTTGAAATTAATAAAAAACCATGCATATTGGCACTTTTCATTTTGATGATAAGATGAACCCTAGATGTTGCTAGGTGTCATACCAATTTGGAATTTGCAAATCCTTCAAATTGAAGTGGCGAATAGATTCAGGTAATTTTTTTGAATGTGCTAAGCATTTTTTGAATGTTGAAATTAATAAAAAACCATGCATATTGGCACTTTTCATTTTGATGATAATATGAACCCTAGATGTTGCTAGGTGTCATACCAATTTGGAATTTGCAAATCCTTCAAATTGAAGTGGCGAATAGATTCAGGTAATTTTTTTTAAAGTGCTAAGCATTTTTTGAATGTTGAAATTAATAAGAAACCATACATATTGGCACTTTTCATTTTGATGATAATATGAACCCTAGATGTTGCTAGGTGTCATACCAATTTGAAATTTGCAAATCCTTCAAATTGAAGTGGCGAATAGATTCAGGTAATTTTTTTGAATGTGCTAAGCATTTTTTGAATGTTGAAATTAATAAAAAACCATGCAAATTGGCACTTTTCATTTTGATGATAATATGAACCCTAGATGTTGCTAGGTGTCATACCAATTTGGAATTTGCAAATCCTTCAAATTGAAGTGGCGAATAGATTCAGGTAATTTTTTTTAAAGTGCTAAGCATTTTTTGAATGTTGAAATTAATAAGAAACCATACATATTGGCACTTTTCATTTTGATGATAATATGAACCCTAGATGTTGCTAGGTGTCATACCAATTTGAAATTTGCAAATCCTTCAAATTGAAGTGGCGAATAGATTCAGGTAATTTTTTTGAATGTGCTAAGCATTTTTTGAATGTTGAAATTAATAAAAAACCATGCATATTGGCACTATTCATTTTTATGATAATATGAACCCTAGATGTTGCTAGGTGTCATACCAATTTGAAATTTGGAAATCCTTCAAATTGAAGTGGCGAATAGATTCAGGTAATTTTTTTGAATGTGCTAAGCATTTTTTGAATGTTGAAATCAATAAAAAACCATGTATATTGGCACTTTTCATTTTGATGATAATATGAACCCTAGATGTTGCTAGGTGTCATACCAATTTGAAATTTGCAAATCCTTCAAATTGAAGTGGCGAATAGATTCAGGTAATTTTTTTGAATGTGCTAAGCATTTTTTGAATGTTGAAATTAATAAAAAACCATGCATATTGGCACTTTTCATTTTGATGATAATATGAACCCTAGATGTTGCTAGGTGTCATACCAATTTGGAATTTGCAAATCCTTCAAATTGAAGTGGCGAATAGATTCAGGTAATTTTTTTGAATGTGCTAAGCATTTTTTGAATGTTGAAATTAATAAGAAACCATGCATATTGGCACTTTTCATTTTGATGATAATATGAACCCTAGATGTTGCTAGGTGTCATACCAATTTGGAATTTGCAAATCCTTCAAATTGAAGTGGCGAATAGATTCAGGTAATTTTTTTGAATGTGCTAAGCATTTTTTGAATGTTGAAATTAATAAAAAACCATGCAAATTGGCACTTTTCATTTTGATGATAAGATGAACCCTAGATGTTGCTAGGTGTCATACCAATTTGGAATTTGCAAATCCTTCAAATTGAAGTGGCGAATAGATTCAGGTAATTTTTTTGAATGTGCTAAGCATTTTTTGAATGTTGAAATTAATAAAAAACCATGCATATTGGCACTTTTCATTTTGATGATAATATGAACCCTAGATGTTGCTAGGTGTCATACCAATTTGGAATTTGCAAATCCTTCAAATTGAAGTGGCGAATAGATTCAGGTAATTTTTTTGAATGTGCTAAGCATTTCTTGAATGTTGAAATTAATAAAAAACCATGCATATTGGCACTATTCATTTTTATGATAATATGAATCCTAGATGTTGCTAGGTGTCATACCAATTTGAAATTTGGAAATCCTTCAAATTGAAGTGGCGAATAGATTCAGGTAATTTTTTTGAATGTGCTAAGCATTTTTTGAATGTTGAAATCAATAAAAAACCATGCATATTGGCACTTTTCATTTTGATGATAATATGAACCCTAGATGTTGCTAGGTGTCATACCAATTTGAAATTTGCAAATCCTTCAAATTGAAGTGGTGAATAGATTCAGGTAATTTTTTTGAATGTGCTAAGCATTTCTTGAATGTTGAAATTAATAAAAAACCATGCATATTGGCACTATTCATTTTTATGATAATATGAACCCTAGATGTTGCTAGGTGTCATACCAATTTGAAATTTGGAAATCCTTCAAATTGAAGTGGCGAATAGATTCAGGTAATTTTTTTGAATGTGCTAAGCATTTTTTGAATGTTGAAATCAATAAAAAACCATGCATATTGGCACTTTTCATTTTGATGATAATATGAACCCTAGATGTTGCTAGGTGTCATACCAATTTGGAATTTGCAAATCCTTCAAATTGAAGTGGCGAATAGATTCAGGTATTTTTTTTGAATGTGCTAAGCATTTTTTGAATGTTGAAATTAATAAGAAACCATGTATATTGGCACTATTCATTTTGATGATAATATGAACCCTAGATGTTGCTAGGTGTCATACCAATTTGAAATTTGCAAATCCTTCAAATTGAAGTGGCGAATAGATTCAGGTAATTTTTTTGAATGTGCTAAGCATTTTTTGAATGTTGAAATTAATAAAAAACCATGCATATTGGCACTATTCATTTTTATGATAATATGAACCCTAGATGTTGCTAGGTGTCATACCAATTTGAAATATGCAAATCCTTCAAATTGAAGTGGCGAATAGATTCAGGTAATTTTTTTGAATGTGCTAAGCATTTTTTGAATGTTGAAATCAATAAAAACCATGCATATTGGCACTATTCATTTTTATGATAATATGAACCCTAGATGTTGCTAGGTGTCATACCAATTTGAAATTTGGAAATTCTTCAAATTGAAGTGGCGAATAGATTCAGGTAATTTTTTTGAATGTGCTAAGCATTTTTTAAATGTTGAAATCAATAAAAAACCATGCATATTGGCACTTTTCATTTTGATGATAATATGAACCCCAGATGTTGCTAGGTGTCATACCAATTTGGAATTTGCAAATCCTTCAAATTGAAGTGGCGAATAGATTCAGGTAATTTTTTTGAATGTGCTAAGCATTTTTTGAATGTTGAAATCTATAAAAAACTATGGATATTGGCACTTTTCATTTTGATAATAATATGAACCCTAGATGTTGCTAGGTGTCATACCAATTTGGAATTTGCAAATCCTTCAAATTGAAGTGGCGAATAGATTCAGGTATTTTTTTTGAATGTGCTAAGTATTTTTTGAATGTTGAAATTAATAAAAAACCATGCATATTGGCACTTTTCATTTTGATGATAATATGAACCCTAGATGTTGCTAGGTGTCATACCAATTTGGAATTTGCAAATCCTTCAAATTGAAGTGGCGAATAGATTCAGGTAATTTTTTTTAAAGTGCTAAGCATTTTTTGAATGTTGAAATTAATAAGAAACCATACATATTGGCACTTTTCATTTTGATGATAATATGAACCCTAGATGTTGCTAGGTGTCATACCAATTTGAAATTTGCAAATCCTTCAAATTGAAGTGGCGAATAGATTCAGGTAATTTTTTTGAATGTGCTAAGCATTTTTTGAATGTTGAAATTAATAAAAAACCATGCAAATTGGCACTTTTCATTTTGATGATAATATGAACCCTAGATGTTGCTAGGTGTCATACCAATTTGGAATTTGCAAATCCTTCAAATTGAAGTGGCGAATAGATTCAGGTAATTTTTTTTAAAGTGCTAAGCATTTTTTGAATGTTGAAATTAATAAGAAACCATACATATTGGCACTTTTCATTTTGATGATAATATGAACCCTAGATGTTGCTAGGTGTCATACCAATTTGAAATTTGCAAATCCTTCAAATTGAAGTGGCGAATAGATTCAGGTAATTTTTTTGAATGTGCTAAGCATTTTTTGAATGTTGAAATTAATAAAAAACCATGCATATTGGCACTATTCATTTTTATGATAATATGAACCCTAGATGTTGCTAGGTGTCATACCAATTTGAAATTTGGAAATCCTTCAAATTGAAGTGGCGAATAGATTCAGGTAATTTTTTTGAATGTGCTAAGCATTTTTTGAATGTTGAAATCAATAAAAAACCATGCATATTGGCACTCTTCATTTTGATGATAATATGAACCCTAGATGTTGCTAGGTGTCATACCAATTTGAAATTTGCAAATCCTTCAAATTGAAGTGGCGAATAGATTCAGGTAATTTTTTTGAATGTGCTAAGCATTTTTTGAATGTTGAAATTAATAAAAAACCATGCATATTGGCACTTTTCATTTTGATGATAATATGAACCCTAGATGTTGCTAGGTGTCATACCAATTTGGAATTTGCAAATCCTTCAAATTGAAGTGGCGAATAGATTCAGGTAATTTTTTTCAATGTGCTAAGCATTTTTTGAATGTTGAAATTAATAAGAAACCATGCATATTGGCACTTTTCATTTTGATGATAATATGAACCCTAGATGTTGCTAGGTGTCATACCAATTTGGAATTTGCAAATCCTTCAAATTGAAGTGGCGAATAGATTCAGGTAATTTTTTTGAATGTGCTAAGCATTTTTTGAATGTTGAAATTAATAAAAAACCATGCAAATTGGCACTTTTCATTTTGATGATAAGATGAACCCTAGATGTTGCTAGGTGTCATACCAATTTGGAATTTGCAAATCCTTCAAATTGAAGTGGCGAATAGATTCAGGTAATTTTTTTGAATGTGCTAAGCATTTTTTGAATGTTGAAATTAATAAAAAACCATGCATATTGGCACTTTTCATTTTGATGATAATATGAACCCTAGATGTTGCTAGGTGTCATACCAATTTGGAATTTGCAAATCCTTCAAATTGAAGTGGCGAATAGATTCAGGTAATTTTTTTGAATGTGCTAAGCATTTCTTGAATGTTGAAATTAATAAAAAACCATGCATATTGGCACTATTCATTTTTATGATAATATGAATCCTAGATGTTGCTAGGTGTCATACCAATTTGAAATTTGGAAATCCTTCAAATTGAAGTGGCGAATAGATTCAAGTAATTTTTTTGAATGTGCTAAGCATTTTTTGAATGTTGAAATCAATAAAAAACCATGCATATTGGCACTTTTCATTTTGATGATAATATGAACCCTAGATGTTGCTAGGTGTCATACCAATTTGAAATTTGCAAATCCTTCAAATTGAAGTGGCGAATAGATTCAGGTAATTTTTTTGAATGTGCTAAGCATTTTTTGAATGTTGAAATTAATAAAAAACCATGCATATTGGCACTTTTCATTTTGATGATAATATGAACCCTAGATGTTGCTAGGTGTCATACCAATTTGGAATTTGCAAATCCTTCAAATTGAAGTGGCGAATAGATTCAGGTAATTTTTTTGAATGTGCTAAGCATTTTTTGAATGTTGAAATTAATAAAAAACCACGCAAATTGGCACTTTTCATTTTGATGATAATATGAACCCTAGATGTTGCTAGGTGTCATACCAATTTGGAATTTGCAAATCCTTCAAATTGAAGTGGCGAATAGATTCAGGTAATTTTTTTGAATGTGCTAAGCATTTTTTGAATGTTGAAATTAATAAAAAACCATGCAAATTGGCACTTTTCATTTTGATGATAATATGAACCCTAGATGTTGCTAGGTGTCATACCAATTTGGAATTTGCAAATCCTTCAAATTGAAGTGGCGAATAGATTCAGGTAATTTTTTTGAATGTGCTAAGCATTTTTTGAATGTTGAAATCAATAAAAAACCATGTATATTGGCACTTTTCATTTTGATGATAATATGAACCCTAGATGTTGCTAGGTGTCATACCAATTTGAAATTTGCAAATCCTTCAAATTGAAGTGGCGAATAGATTCAGGTAATTTTTTTGAATGTGCTAAGCATTTTTTGAATGTTGAAATTAATAAAAAACCATGCATATTGGCACTTTTCATTTTGATGATAATATGAACCCTAGATGTTGCTAGGTGTCATACCAATTTGGAATTTGCAAATCCTTCAAATTGAAGTGGCGAATAGATTCAGGTAATTTTTTTGAATGTGCTAAGCATTTTTTGAATGTTGAAATTAATAAGAAACCATGCATATTGGCACTTTTCATTTTGATGATAATATGAACCCTAGATGTTGCTAGGTGTCATACCAATTTGGAATTTGCAAATCCTTCAAATTGAAGTGGCGAATAGATTCAGGTAATTTTTTTGAATGTGCTAAGCATTTTTTGAATGTTGAAATTAATAAAAAACCATGCAAATTGGCACTTTTCATTTTGATGATAAGATGAACCCTAGATGTTGCTAGGTGTCATACCAATTTGGAATTTGCAAATCCTTCAAATTGAAGTGGCGAATAGATTCAGGTAATTTTTTTGAATGTGCTAAGCATTTTTTGAATGTTGAAATTAATAAAAAACCATGCATATTGGCACTTTTCATTTTGATGATAATATGAACCCTAGATGTTGCTAGGTGTCATACCAATTTGGAATTTGCAAATCCTTCAAATTGAAGTGGCGAATAGATTCAGGTAATTTTTTTGAATGTGCTAAGCATTTCTTGAATGTTGAAATTAATAAAAAACCATGCATATTGGCACTATTCATTTTTATGATAATATGAATCCTAGATGTTGCTAGGTGTCATACCAATTTGAAATTTGGAAATCCTTCAAATTGAAGTGGCGAATAGATTCAGGTAATTTTTTTGAATGTGCTAAGCATTTTTTGAATGTTGAAATCAATAAAAAACCATGCATATTGGCACTTTTCATTTTGATGATAATATGAACCCTAGATGTTGCTAGGTGTCATACCAATTTGAAATTTGCAAATCCTTCAAATTGAAGTGGCGAATAGATTCAGGTAATTTTTTTGAATGTGCTAAGCATTTCTTGAATGTTGAAATTAATAAAAAACCATGCATATTGGCACTATTCATTTTTATGATAATATGAACCCTAGATGTTGCTAGGTGTCATACCAATTTGAAATTTGGAAATCCTTCAAATTGAAGTGGCGAATAGATTCAGGTAATTTTTTTGAATGTGCTAAGCATTTTTTGAATGTTGAAATCAATAAAAAACCATGCATATTGGCACTTTTCATTTTGATGATAATATGAACCCTAGATGTTGCTAGGTGTCATACCAATTTGGAATTTGCAAATCCTTCAAATTGAAGTGGCGAATAGATTCAGGTATTTTTTTTGAATGTGCTAAGCATTTTTTGAATGTTGAAATTAATAAGAAACCATGTATATTGGCACTATTCATTTTGATGATAATATGAACCCTAGATGTTGCTAGGTGTCATACCAATTTGAAATTTGCAAATCCTTCAAATTGAAGTGGCGAATAGATTCAGGTAATTTTTTTGAATGTGCTAAGCATTTTTTGAATGTTGAAATTAATAAAAAACCATGCATATTGGCACTATTCATTTTTATGATAATATGAACCCTAGATGTTGCTAGGTGTCATACCAATTTGAAATATGCAAATCCTTCAAATTGAAGTGGCGAATAGATTCAGGTAATTTTTTTGAATGTGCTAAGCATTTTTTGAATGTTGAAATCAATAAAAACCATGCATATTGGCACTATTCATTTTTATGATAATATGAACCCTAGATGTTGCTAGGTGTCATACCAATTTGAAATTTGGAAATTCTTCAAATTGAAGTGGCGAATAGATTCAGGTAATTTTTTTGAATGTGCTAAGCATTTTTTGAATGTTGAAATCAATAAAAAACCATGCATATTGGCACTTTTCATTTTGATGATAATATGAACCCCAGATGTTGCTAGGTGTCATACCAATTTGGAATTTGCAAATCCTTCAAATTGAAGTGGCGAATAGATTCAGGTAATTTTTTTGAATGTGCTAAGCATTTTTTGAATGTTGAAATCTATAAAAAACTATGGATATTGGCACTTTTCATTTTGATAATAATATGAACCCTAGATGTTGCTAGGTGTCATACCAATTTGGAATTTGCAAATCCTTCAAATTGAAGTGGCGAATAGATTCAGGTATTTTTTTTGAATGTGCTAAGTATTTTTTGAATGTTGAAATTAATAAAAAACCATGCATATTGGCACTTTTCATTTTGATGATAATATGAACCCTAGATGTTGCTAGGTGTCATACCAATTTGGAATTTGCAAATCCTTCAAATTGAAGTGGCGAATAGATTCAGGTAATTTTTTTTAAAGTGCTAAGCATTTTTTGAATGTTGAAATTAATAAGAAACCATACATATTGGCACTTTTCATTTTGATGATAATATGAACCCTAGATGTTGCTAGGTGTCATACCAATTTGAAATTTGCAAATCCTTCAAATTGAAGTGGCGAATAGATTCAGGTAATTTTTTTGAATGTGCTAAGCATTTTTTGAATGTTGAAATTAATAAAAAACCATGCAAATTGGCACTTTTCATTTTGATGATAATATGAACCCCAGATGTTGCTAGGTGTCATACCAATTTGGAATTTGCAAATCCTTCAAATTGAAGTGGCGAATAGATTCAGGTAATTTTTTTGAATGTGCTAAGCATTTTTTGAATGTTGAAATCTATAAAAAACTATGGATATTGGCACTTTTCATTTTGATAATAATATGAACCCTAGATGTTGCTAGGTGTCATACCAATTTGGAATTTGCAAATCCTTCAAATTGAAGTGGCGAATAGATTCAGGTATTTTTTTTGAATGTGCTAAGTATTTTTTGAATGTTGAAATTAATAAAAAACCATGCATATTGGCACTTTTCATTTTGATGATAATATGAACCCTAGATGTTGCTAGGTGTCATACCAATTTGGAATTTGCAAATCCTTCAAATTGAAGTGGCGAATAGATTCAGGTAATTTTTTTTAAAGTGCTAAGCATTTTTTGAATGTTGAAATTAATAAGAAACCATACATATTGGCACTTTTCATTTTGATGATAATATGAACCCTAGATGTTGCTAGGTGTCATACCAATTTGAAATTTGCAAATCCTTCAAATTGAAGTGGCGAATAGATTCAGGTAATTTTTTTGAATGTGCTAAGCATTTTTTGAATGTTGAAATTAATAAAAAACCATGCAAATTGGCACTTTTCATTTTGATGATAATATGAACCCTAGATGTTGCTAGGTGTCATACCAATTTGGAATTTGCAAATCCTTCAAATTGAAGTGGCGAATAGATTCAGGTAATTTTTTTTAAAGTGCTAAGCATTTTTTGAATGTTGAAATTAATAAGAAACCATACATATTGGCACTTTTCATTTTGATGATAATATGAACCCTAGATGTTGCTAGGTGTCATACCAATTTGAAATTTGCAAATCCTTCAAATTGAAGTGGCGAATAGATTCAGGTAATTTTTTTGAATGTGCTAAGCATTTTTTGAATGTTGAAATTAATAAAAAACCATGCATATTGGCACTATTCATTTTTATGATAATATGAACCCTAGATGTTGCTAGGTGTCATACCAATTTGAAATTTGGAAATCCTTCAAATTGAAGTGGCGAATAGATTCAGGTAATTTTTTTGAATGTGCTAAGCATTTTTTGAATGTTGAAATCAATAAAAAACCATGCATATTGGCACTCTTCATTTTGATGATAATATGAACCCTAGATGTTGCTAGGTGTCATACCAATTTGAAATTTGCAAATCCTTCAAATTGAAGTGGCGAATAGATTCAGGTAATTTTTTTGAATGTGCTAAGCATTTTTTGAATGTTGAAATTAATAAAAAACCATGCATATTGGCACTTTTCATTTTGATGATAATATGAACCCTAGATGTTGCTAGGTGTCATACCAATTTGGAATTTGCAAATCCTTCAAATTGAAGTGGCGAATAGATTCAGGTAATTTTTTTCAATGTGCTAAGCATTTTTTGAATGTTGAAATTAATAAGAAACCATGCATATTGGCACTTTTCATTTTGATGATAATATGAACCCTAGATGTTGCTAGGTGTCATACCAATTTGGAATTTGCAAATCCTTCAAATTGAAGTGGCGAATAGATTCAGGTAATTTTTTTGAATGTGCTAAGCATTTTTTGAATGTTGAAATTAATAAAAAACCATGCAAATTGGCACTTTTCATTTTGATGATAAGATGAACCCTAGATGTTGCTAGGTGTCATACCAATTTGGAATTTGCAAATCCTTCAAATTGAAGTGGCGAATAGATTCAGGTAATTTTTTTGAATGTGCTAAGCATTTTTTGAATGTTGAAATTAATAAAAAACCATGCATATTGGCACTTTTCATTTTGATGATAATATGAACCCTAGATGTTGCTAGGTGTCATACCAATTTGGAATTTGCAAATCCTTCAAATTGAAGTGGCGAATAGATTCAGGTAATTTTTTTGAATGTGCTAAGCATTTCTTGAATGTTGAAATTAATAAAAAACCATGCATATTGGCACTATTCATTTTTATGATAATATGAATCCTAGATGTTGCTAGGTGTCATACCAATTTGAAATTTGGAAATCCTTCAAATTGAAGTGGCGAATAGATTCAAGTAATTTTTTTGAATGTGCTAAGCATTTTTTAAATGTTGAAATCAATAAAAAACCATGCATATTGGCACTTTTCATTTTGATGATAATATGAACCCTAGATGTTGCTAGGTGTCATACCAATTTGAAATTTGCAAATCCTTCAAATTGAAGTGGCGAATAGATTCAGGTAATTTTTTTGAATGTGCTAAGCATTTTTTGAATGTTGAAATTAATAAAAAACCATGCATATTGGCACTTTTCATTTTGATGATAATATGAACCCTAGATGTTGCTAGGTGTCATACCAATTTGGAATTTGCAAATCCTTCAAATTGAAGTGGCGAATAGATTCAGGTAATTTTTTTGAATGTGCTAAGCATTTTTTGAATGTTGAAATTAATAAAAAACCACGCAAATTGGCACTTTTCATTTTGATGATAATATGAACCCTAGATGTTGCTAGGTGTCATACCAATTTGGAATTTGCAAATCCTTCAAATTGAAGTGGCGAATAGATTCAGGTAATTTTTTTGAATGTGCTAAGCATTTTTTGAATGTTGAAATTAATAAAAAACCATGCAAATTGGCACTTTTCATTTTGATGATAATATGAACCCTAGATGTTGCTAGGTGTCATACCAATTTGGAATTTGCAAATCCTTCAAATTGAAGTGGCGAATAGATTCAGGTAATTTTTTTGAATGTGCTAAGCATTTTTTGAATGTTGAAATTAATAAAAAACCATGCAAATTGGCACTTTTCATTTTGATGATAATATGAACCCTAGATGTTGCTAGGTGTCATACCAATTTGGAATTTGCAAATCCTTCAAATTGAAGTGGCGAATAGATTCAGGTAATTTTTTTTAAAGTGCTAAGCATTTTTTGAATGTTGAAATTAATAAAAAACCATGCAAATTGGCACTTTTCATTTTGATGATAATATGAACCCTAGATGTTGCTAGGTGTCATACCAATTTGGAATTTGGAAATCCTTCAAATTGAAGTGGCGAATAGATTCAGGTAATTTTTTTGAATATGCTAAGCATTTTTTGAATGTTGAAATTAATAAAAAACCATGCATATTGGCACTATTCATTTTGATGATAATATGAACCCTAGATGTTGCTAGGTGTCATACCAATTTGAAATTTGCAAATCCTTCAAATTGAAGTGGCGAATAGATTCAGGTAATTTTTTTGAATGTGCTAAGCATTTTTTGAATGTTGAAATCAATAAAAAACCATGCATATTGGCACTTTTCATTTTGATGATAATATGAACCCTAGATGTTGCTAGGTGTCATACCAATTTGAAATTTGCAAATCCTTCAAATTGAAGTGGCGAATAGATTCAGGTAATTTTTTTGAATGTGCTAAGCATTTCTTGAATGTTGAAATTAATAAAAAACCATGCATATTGGCACTATTCATTTTTATGATAATATGAACCCTAGATGTTGCTAGGTGTCATACCAATTTGAAATTTGGAAATCCTTCAAATTGAAGTGGCGAATAGATTCAGGTAATTTTTTTGAATGTGCTAAGCATTTTTTGAATGTTGAAATCAATAAAAAACCATGCATATTGGCACTTTTCATTTTGATGATAATATGAACCCTAGATGTGGCTAGGTGTCATACCAATTTGAAATTTGCAAATCCTTCAAATTGAAGTGGCGAATAGATTCAGGTAATTTTTTTGAATGTGCTAAGCATTTCTTGAATGTTGAAATTAATAAAAAACCATGCATATTGGCACTATTCATTTTTATGATAATATGAACCCTAGATGTTGCTAGGTGTCATACCAATTTGAAATTTGGAAATCCTTCAAATTGAAGTGGCGAATAGATTCAGGTAATTTTTTTGAATGTGCTAAGCATTTTTTGAATGTTGAAATCAATAAAAAACTATGGATATTGGCACTTTTCATTTTGATAATAATATGAACCCTAGATGTTGCTAGGTGTCATACCAATTTGGAATTTGCAAATCCTTCAAATTGAAGTGGCGAATAGATTCAGGTAATTTTTTTGAATGTGCTAAGCATTTTTTGAATGTTGAAATTAATAAAAAACCATGCAAATTGGCACTTTTCATTTTGATGATAATATGAACCCTAGATGTTGCTAGGTGTCATACCAATTTAGAATTTGCAAATCCTTCAAATTGAAGTGGCGAATAGATTCAGGTAATTTTTTTGAATGTGCTAAGCATTTTTTGAATGTTGAAATTAATAAGAAACCATGCATATTGGCACTTTTCATTTTGATGATAATATGAACCCTAGATGTTGCTAGGTGTCATACCAATTTAGAATTTGCAAATCCTTCAAATTGAAGTGGCGAATAGATTCAGGTAATTTTTTTGAATGTGCTAAGCATTTTTTGAATGTTGAAATTAATAAAAAACCATGCATATATGCACTATTCATTTTTATGATAATATGAACCCTAGATGTTGCTAGGTGTCATACCAATTTGGAATTTGCAAATCCTTCAAATTGAAGTGGCGAATAGATTCAGGTAATTTTTTTTAATGTGCTAAGCATTTTTTGAATGTTGAAATTAATAAAATACCATGCATATTGGCACTTTTCATTTTCATCATTTGTATGATAATATGAACGCTAGATGGTGCTAGCTTATATATGGAGATAAAATTTGTCAAATCTGTATATTTAATACCAGGAATGGTTTTAGATCATTGATTTGAATGTACGTAGCAAACTCGGAATGGTCAAAAATCACAAAACCATATTTTAGAAGACTTCTTTTTTCAATTTTTATCCTTCTTTTGTGAAGTATTAATTTGAAAATTCAAAGTAGAAAATAAATAAAAAATCACTCTATATTCTTTTTGTTTCTGATATATTTGAACACCCCATGTCCATTTTATTATTTATGAATAATCGAAGGATGTTTTTGTATCTCTCTTTTCATAGTGACACTGAATCATTGGAGGTGAAATTGTTACAAATATTGTAGGTACCGTATGGACAATAAAATATGTCGTGATTGCTATTATTGAATGTAATTTATGAGGAAGTATTTTATCAATTCTGTATTGTTTTTTTAGCGTTGATTATTCGTCATGGTTGTAGCTGACTCCTGCTTTACCATCAAACAGAAGAGAACAATTACTTTTATTTGATAAATATAGTAACTATCAGTACCGTGTATGTATTATTGAATTGATATATTTAATACTATACAGCCTGCCCTTTTGACAAAAATGGATTTGATGATTACATTTGATAATTCATTTTATAATAATTCTAGTATAAAAATATTGGGCTCAAAATACAGTTCGAAATACTAAGAATTATTTTTTGATAGCATTGCATTTACTTTTTTAACCTAAGTTCTTGTATTCCATTCGAATACCCCCCTTTAAAAATGAGGAGTATGTAGATTCAAGAAGTGCAATCAAATCAACTCCTTGAGCCCTTTTTCTCCGGCGAATTAGCTAAATTTGACTCTATAATTACTGCAGTAAGCATAATCCCATTAAATAAACACATATTTTTTGTTCATTACTTGATTGAAACAATAAAATAGAATATATATATATATATATATATATATATATATAAACTCAAATTAGAACAAAATAATTTTAACTCTAACTAAGATTAAGCCTCAAATGTAAATGTTGTGACGGATGTCGATAATTTAATTAGTGAAGGAAAAATCATATATATGTATGTATATATTGAAAACGTTTAATGGCAATTACAAAATTAATAAATGATTCACAATTTAATAAATTCATTCAGAAAGAATAAAATCCTTGATCGTTGATAATGGAGATGAAAAGCTATAAAATTATAACGAGCATCCAAGGTTATTGAAATGACGTCTAAATGAATTTAGGACAGAAACCTGGGGAAAGTTAAAAATTATACAACACGTTCAAAGTCATAATCACGAGATAAATATTAAAGATTTATTCAAGGGACGTAATAATTGAAGACAATTCTGATACTTTTAATTTCATCACTAATAAAACCAAGACACTTGTTTCCTTCAATGTCCAACTCAACATTGAGTTAGTCAGTCCATTTCATGTTTTATATTGAAAAATCCGATCCTTCAGTCTACGGCATTTGAATGTAAAGAATATTTCCACCTTCCCTCATGTCGTGTTATTCAACTTGCTCTTCAAATACGATTCGATGACCATCAGATGGAACTCGGATTCCAACAAAATTGGAGATCGACAATGACCTTGTGAAATTATCTGAGTAGTGGAGGAATCCGGGGAGAATCCTAATGTTAATATAGTTAATATTTATTATAAAATCACAGCTTTAATTTCTAACGTTTAATACTTATTATTGTTTGAGTTGACACTAAGAGCATTTACCAACTCTTTGTAGGACCATAGATTAGGAGAAGTCCTTCGAGGCAATGACAACTCTGATGGACGGAGGTTTTGTCATAGTAGGAAATCAATATTCGAAATTGAAATCTATTTGATATCTTATTTATTTTAGAAATTTTAGATTCTGACATTGTATAATTTGTATATATTTAGTAAGTCTGAAATGAAAGAGTTAAAAAATCTATGGGTTTTGACAATATAACAAACATAAATAATTAGTAGTGGATCAATCCAGAGTACCTTTAAATTAAAATTTTGTGAATCATATATTAATAAAAGATTATAAAATCACTAAATTGCCTACTTTTTAAAATTAAATTGAGGATCCTAGCCTTGTTTATTGCTCTCATGAAGTATTTTAAAATCCTACTTTACGAACAGACAGTTCCATTTTGAATAAATTACAAATCAAAATATTGAATTGAGGTACTCATAACTATTTTTGACTGAATAATCAATAATTCATTTTCTGAATACAACTTTTATTCAAAAGGTATTCAAAGCAAAGCAGCATTTCAAATTGAATTCGTATTTTAAAATAGTGGAAAAATATATGAATTGAATTTCTAATGTGAGAAAGTTCAAGAATGAATGAATGAATGAATGAGTGAATGAATGACAATGCTAAAAACAGGTGGAAGCTGATATTATGAAGTATTACTCCAGGATCAATAATGATCCAAACCCCATCCAGGAGACATTTTAACTTTTCTACTAAGAAAAGTTAAATTTGATTTTAGAGACAATGGATTTGGATGGTGATGAGATTCGAATCGTCTGCACATCAGGTGATTCATGATTTTCGACGTCAAGGGATTGGATCTACTGACTCTTGCTGCTCTTTGTGCCTCTTCTGTGCAATGAACTCTTTGTTAGTGTCACAATCCTTGGATCGAAGCTCTTGATTGGAAGCTCATTCATCAGCCATCACCTTCATCCCATCCCATTCCATTCCCATTCTCCGCAGTCAGGAAGAGCGAAGCAATGAGACGTCCTTGGGTCCAAGCCAGAGCTGCGCCATTTCAAGTCACGTCAGAAGTACTGAAAATAGTGAAAATAAACATTGTCTATTCAACAGCTGACTTGAGGCACCTTGGAGCAGTCGAACAGGGTCAACAGTTTCTCATCCCTTATTCAAGTTAGTTAGCTCAGCCAGGCCAGCCAAGAAGAGAGACTCTCTAGTGCAGGCAGACAGTAAACATTCTAGAGAGGATCTCATGACGTCATAGCAAAGCATTCCTTCCTCTCAGCTGAGCGCTTCATTCAAGGGACATTTCCAGGATGGATCCAAGTTGAAGTTTTCTTCAACCTCTTCTCCACTCTATCCTCCAATTTCATAGTCCAATTCAAGAGCCTCCAGTCCAAAGTATTCCTCCCACTCTCAACCCCATCCATTTTCCTTTCTCATCAGTTTCATCCAAGGCAAATGACGTATTCGGAAGTGTCATTCGTGATGGGAGAGTGAATCAATCTGCGAATCCCTCCATATCATAGGAATCCTTCAACCCACTCATGTGACTCATTAAACCCATTCTTCCTTGGAGAAGAATTCCAAAACTAAACTGCATTTAAGAGAATGAATCTTTTACGAATTCAGTGCAAGTTTTGCACTCTTTAGAAGAGTTTTTGGAAAACAAGGCTCAAGGAATTCATTCGAGGCGAGTCCCGACTCTCAAAGAATAGGACTCGAGTCCCTTCATTATTTAAGGCTAATGCTAATGCTCTTCCTGTTTTTGCAAAGCTCTGGAATGTGAAGAGAAAATTCAAGTTTTTCAACTCCTGAGCCATGAATAGAGAAAGACACGGACTCAGAGCAGGATTCTTATCAAGTTTGAATCTTCTAAATCGGAAGGTAGCAAGTGTTATGAAGGATCAAGTCAATGATCTACAGATATCAGCCTATGATATGGGACTTACACTCATTTCCCTTCAGACTCGTCTTGTCATTTGGAGCACAAAATTTCATGACCTCTGATACTGAAGAATAAAATTCCATTGGGTAGATTTCATCAATTATACGAATGGCTCTCAATTTTTCTATGGGATACCTGACCCATCATTGTAAATGAATGTTTTTATTTAATGTTAGTAAGTGTAATTTTGATCATTGATAGTGAATCTGTTTTACAATAAAGGAAACATGTTATCTATTAAGGCCTCTATTTCTTTCTTATCTATTTTCAAAACTAATCTTGGTCGAATTATATAGTGATTCACGATTCCAGACTCAAAGCATGTGGGTTTCGAATCATCTCTTCTTTTTTGCTCCTATTGAAAAGGGTAGAGGGTTGCAGTAAAGAAATTTGAGAGCTAAGTATATTGTAGGTAATGCATCTTATCAGAATAGTACATACCTATAAATAGGTAAGCGAAAAACAATTATTTCAATGAGTCTACATTAGATATCTGTGGATTTTTTTTTCTTGGGTATTTAATATTTTGAAAGTTGACAGTCCTTGCATGGAAAAGATAGGAGGTTTTGTGTGAACAGTATCTACTTACATAAAAGACTCCAATGAAGAAAACACTTTTAATTTTATTTTATTAAATTATTGGTGTGATAGCTTGAATTAAAGCATATCAGCTATGTATATTTTACTTAAAAGTAATTAAATATTTTTTTTGTTTTCGATAAAATCTACCAATATTCAAGGAAATGTCATTATTGAACATAATATTTAAAATGTTGTGAATCAGTGGGACCAATATGCTTGTTATATTTCATATATACAGCCATCATTGCATGACCACTTCTGCATTTCAAACGTGGAAGGATTTGTCGTTTCAGTCAATCTTTTTTCATCAAAAAAAATAAAATTCCAATTTATGATCTATCCGTTTCATTTTTATTAATGAGAAAAAGTCCATTTTTACATTTTCCAATCCTAAAAATTGTCAAAAATAGGAAATCACACATTTGTCTTGGAGTTCTATTACCATACATTATTTGAAATTACTCTCTCCTTTATTTTGATATTTATAAATTTTGTATGGTATGGTCTGATAAAAACAATTATTTCCTTGACAAAAAAGGATATTTCTATATTTTCTATGGGTAAAATATGTATATAAAAAATAAAAAAGTTCTCAGGAAATTAATTTTGAAATTATTTTTCAAGAAGTTTCATAATTTACCTTAAATATGAAATTATAGTTCCAGAAAAATAGTTTCTGTATTACAAATTAAAATATTATAAGACCTAGTTCCTTAGTAAATCATATAGTATCATTTCCTTTAAGGTGTAGAGGATTAATCAATAATACTTATAGACACCAAGCATCATCCTCTCCCCATCCATAACAGTGATGCACTTCTTTCTTCCCCATAAAATCATGCAAATGATGTTAAAATGGCTGTTAATTCAATAGTATCATAAGTCCAGACCGGGACTTACAAAGTCTTTCAACAAAAAGATTCCCTTCGTTATAATATTGAGTTTACATTCTGATCAATTCATCAAATCGTTGAAAAGGGTCAATTCTTTTCCTAAAGGAACAAAGTGCTTGGTTTCCTTTTTCAATCCGCGTGAATCCTCAGTAGATCAATCTTTGATGACAAATGTTATGAGATCTCCGTTTATCCTTTTCGTAAATGAGTTGAGGGATGTGTAAAATTTAGAAGGAAGTCTCAACTACACTCTGTGGACTTTATGATGCAAAATCTAAAGAAAAACATGAACAGTAATGTGTTTTTGTTTTGTGGTTGATGAAGCCTTGATGACAAATGTGATAGGATGTACTACTATAAGTAACTTTGAATTCTATTATACTGTTAATAAAAAAATGATGTTTTGTTTTTTCAGATTTCTAAAGTATATTATACTAAAAATTCTGGTTCCAGGAAGATAATCATGTTTAAAATTATTAAGGACCTTCCAAGCTCGTTCTTTTTTAAGGCTCATTATAATTCTAAATGCATTTTTAAAAACATAGAAACTTCCTTGGCGATCCTACAGGAGTCTACAAAGACAACGATCTTCCTATCACTGACGAATAAAAAAAATGTGTCTTCTAAAATCAGTAATCAGAGAGTAAAATGTATATTAATTGATTTCTATGGAGCAAATACTAACCCTAGTTGTGTGAGTAAAGATCATCATCAGTTGTTGTCTAAGACATAAGTAAAGTTATAATACAAACTTTAGATAATATGAATAATTGCATACTTCAAATTGATTGGGAGCTGGACTTCCCTTATCAAAATCCTACCAAAATAGAAAAATGATTAATTAACAATTGTTAGTCATATATTTTAATCACTTATATCATTCCCATTTAGACCTCGCTGATCCACGTTATGTGATTCCAAATAGCATTTAGTTATTTACCTATAAAAATGAAAAAAAAAAAAATTAAATTATATTTCATAAATTAATAGTACTTCTAATTTTACTTAATACATCAGATATCATTCCCTTGGTCTCCATAGAAGCTTAGTAATTTTGCTCAACCTGACTGTGTTGCTGGAACGACTCATGGCCCAAGTAGCAAATGCTTTTCTTACTGCACCCGTAGTAAGTGTATCGAGCCCTTTGTCATGGGAATCGGCGATTCTCACAAGGACCTTTGGATCCTTTAGGATCTCCATCAATTGTAGAATTAAATAATTTAAGGTATTCTTCTACAATGCCAAGTATTTCCTCCTGGGATCAATTTTTATAGATCTTCGGTGTTTATTACTCACAGTACTAAATACGTAAACCGAGTGAAACAGAAAGTTATTTTGCAGATGTGTGACGTAAATGTAAAGATTTATATTAAAAAAACTATTACGCCATGATATATATATGAAGTGTCAATTTAAAAACAAATACATTGTTCATCATTTGGGCGTAATATGACGTCATATAAACACTTTTTTAGCCTTCAACTCTAAGTAGGATTAAAAGTAAAGTTTAAGAAAGATTTCATTGAACCAAAAGTTGTAGATATTACTTTGATAAAATATAATTTTTTTCAATTTTTCAAATCGGTTCATTAGTTTTGGATTTATTGTTACTTTTGCTAAAATTTCAAAATTGGTTAACCTCGAATTTTAGAGTTAAATTTTTTTTATTAATTCAAACATGATAGAACAATAATTGTCGAGTGCAGATATCCTTTTAACTTTAAAATCGATAGGTTGTTTCTTAAGTAATAGCGGTTTTCATATTTTACAACCAGTGGTTGTTAATTTATTAATTAGAATAGTAAGAAAGAAAGAAAAAACCTTAGATATTTGAGTCAAAAGGTATCGAAACAAAAGTTTCTGCACTCTTCTAGTTAATGGGTTCCATGATTTTGAATAAATCATAGAGCACTTGGGAAAATAAGATAGAAAGAGAAACATCCTTCGAGGGGTGAAGGGAAAATGTGTCCAGGGCTACACATCCATGCTTCTGGCTCCGGCTCGGGAAGGGTTAGAATGTAACCATTTTGTCTATTATAAGTAATTGATTAGTTGAATGTTACAACAAGTATTGCATTATCAATTGAAGGTCGAAAAAGATTTCTTTGGCGTGGAAAATGCACTTGATATTTATACAGTTTGGATTGAGCACTAGCTTGCTTATTCTTTTTAGATCTTTCTCATCAAGTGATATATCACATGATGTCATGCCTTAATAACTTAACACTCAACCAGCCCCTTCACATCATAAATTATACATATCTATAATAATAAATCTACACCGTAATACGATCCCTGTACATAATAGACAATAACAAAATAAATAACAAACAGGAGAATCAGTACAAAGTTCATACAAATTAATATATTAATTAGTAAATCCGATGATATTACATTATACAATCCCATAGACTATTATTTTTTTTTATCCAAGTATTTAATTTTACCTCTTTACGTAATATGTATCCTTGTGGCCATTTGTATCCTTATTTAATGTGTAAGCATCATTCAAAGTCCAAGTACTTCTATTGATTAAGTAGATGATATTTTGTATTTTTTGTATTTTATATCTTAACAAAATGTAGAAACATTCATTTGATTTTATATAAGAATATTTTCATAATATAAATCAAGAAGAGAAATAGAATAAGGTTACATATAACAATAATTAATGATATGTTAATGTAGCAAGTTATTAAAATGATAGTTTTTATGCTAAAAAGAGGTTTTGTGAGTACAAAAGGATGAAAAAATCCGACATTTACATCGTACTTTTTATTAATAGAGCTAGGCTCAATACATTAATTAATTAATTAATTATTATTATCATTGGGTGGGTTTATGTTTTCTTCCTGATTTTGTAAATTTTTTCTGGTTGTTTTTTTCTTGTAAGAATTAAATTTCCTAGGGCTTTTCTAGGAAACTTCAAAAAAAAAAAAAAAAATCAAAACTATAATTGAATTTATATCAGAAATTACGAATCTTCTTTAAATATAACTTCAAAATTAATTTCCTAACAAATTCTTTATTTTTATTGATATATTTTACCCATAAAAAATATCAATTCCTAGTCGAAATAAGTCTATGTGTCCTGGTTTATTTAGCAATGAATTATTTGTAATAAACCATCTCATAAAAAACTTAAACTGGACATTCATAAAGAGATTGGGGTAATGTTTGTACTTCAAATAAATTCTGTTTATAGAATTTCAAGACAAATTGTGTGATTTCCAGGACATTTGCACATTTTTGACCATTTTTTTTAACTTCATACAGGATTGGAAAATGTAAAAATGTACAATTCTTCATTGATAAAAATAAAGCGGAATAGATCATATTGGAAATACGATGTAATAACGGATCTTTTTATATTTTTGTTCTCACAAAACCTCTTTTTAACTCAAAAACTATAGTAATATATTTATATTACCTATATTTAAATCACTTTGTTGGACACAAAACCAATCGCTTTTTACCAATTGCCGTGTGGCAATGTATTCATAATATTCTAAAGCTATAGAAAAAAAAAAGAAGAAGAAGACTTTTTTCGATATCATTATATTTTTGCTCATTTTCCCATGTTTTGAAAATGGAAAGTAAGAATCACTGAAGAAAAAATTTGTTTCAAGTTGATTATAGAGGCTTTCGATACTATTTTCTGAAAAACGGTGTTTTCTCTCTTGAAGCACATTGTGAGGAAATAAAGTTTGACTCAATTAGTTCCTTCCTTTCAATGTTTTATTTGCCAGTATATTATGGAATTATAAAGGATGACTCTCATTCTACTACAATAATTCATCAATTTTTGCTTTAATTGTATTACCTTTGGGCCAAGTTTTTCTGTTTCTAGCTTGCCCTAGCATTTCTCTTCCTCCTACGTCTATTTTTTTTTTTTTTTAAATGGGATCTTTCAATGTTGAATAAAATACGATTATAATTATATCTTATAAATCAATTTTATCATCAACGGGTATTTTTACTTTATTTTGTATTCATCAATCATCAGCGTATTTTCCTTTACAACTTACCTACTTTTTAAGAAAAGGAGTTAACGTGCAATTTCGATTCTTGAAGACATAATTTTCATCTTTTTTTATCTGTCTGGTGCGTCTTAGCCTGCACCGTGGTAGCTTGTGCTATTCTCGCCTGAGCCACATTCTTCCACTTCAGGGATTAACCGGCTAACACCTCCCCACCTCCTTACTTCATCGTCCATCGAAGACGTATATAGACACACTTTTTCTCTTTCTAATTTCTGGTGCGTCTTAGCCTGCACCGTGGTAGCTTGTGCTATTCTCGCCTGAGCCACATTCTTCCACTTCAAGGATTAACCGGCTCACACCTCCCCACCTACCTCCTTACTTCATCGTCCATCGAAGACGTATTCATATAGACACACTTTTTCTCTTTCTAATTTCTTGTTTTATATTCATCGATATTTTGTGAAGAAAATCATTCTTTAAAGACGAGTCATGTTCATTTGTCTCTGTACATCTTACAAATTTCCGTAATGGAAAATAAATCTTATTTCTCCCAAATGCTCAATCTGTCTAAATAAAATTGCATGACATTTGTTTAAAGCTTGTTATCTCGACCTAAAATTTAAATCATATCAATAGCGAAATGATTTATTTTCATTTGAATACTTTAGAAAAAATAATTAGTCGTTTAAACTCCCTTATTAATTGATAAATTATCATTTATCAATAATCTTTGTTCTGCCCTCTTCCTTCTAATTTCTGGCCTAGTCAATACATACAATAAACAATATAAACAATTTATAACTTCTTCCAATTTTGTCCTCGCTAAGATTTTTCTTTCTTTCTTCTTGTGCTATTTTATATGCTTAATTTTTTCCCTTCTTATTATTATTACTTTTTTAGATGAAAAATACAAGCAATATACAAGCAATGCCATATTATTGTACATTAAGAAATTCAAAGAACAAAGGGAACTCCAAAACACCCAATAATTAATTAATGAAGGAGAATAAATATGTAATATTCTATGTAGAAATATATTTCAAAGCCAATAATGAGGTAGGGGGTGGGAAGACGACTTTAGGAGCCGGTTCCTATTTTGAGGTATTAACAAACAAGCCCTGCGAACGGTAGCTTCCATCCTCCCCCATCCAGCTCCGCTAGGACGGCGAAGCTACGGTCCCTCTACTTTTTTTTTTCATTGTTTTGATGACGTCATACCAAAGCATTCCTTCCTCTCCCTGCAGCACTTACACAAATAAAAGAAACACCAAGGAGAGTCAGGCGGTTTTGGCGGTTTTGGCTGCTTAGGAAGCACCCAGAGGAAGGAAAAAAAGAGGAGTTGAAATTTCATAGGACATTTCCAAGATTATATATACATACGTATATTAATATTTCATTGGAGACAATGATCCACAAAAACATTCATATGTACTTTTATTTAGGAAAATTTTATTATTCTGGAAACCTTCAAATGGGCAAAAATGCTATTTCATGGTGTTATTGTCTCGTATATTGTACTTAATATTTTGTATTTAGAGATGCTCACGAGACAATTTTTTGTAAGTAGGTTACCTTTCAAGCCTTGAGTCTCTAGGCTCAAGTCAAGTTTTATATCCCTGATAGGACTACAAGTCAAGTTGCGAGTCTTTAACAAAAAGTTCAGATTGAGTAAAATCCAATTTAAATACTAGGAGTAGTAAAAATGAAATATCAAACTGTTGTAAGCACTGTTTTGATTGCCCAAGAGCTAAACCTTACAACTTGTATAAAGCCTTCAATTTCATGGAAAAAAAATAATGAATTTCTTTTCACTACATCTATTATTTTATTTCCGATAAGAATACAAGTAAAATATCAAATCGTTGTGGGTGATACCATTAGGCAACACAATGTTTGTGCCCAGGGTTTAATAGATTATGTTTGCTTGCTTATGGATACGGTGAAACAAATCTTAAAGAAAAATAAATAATTATCTTAATGACCATTGATGGATGGGAAATTATTCATCCTCTCATGGATTTTTCATATCTTAAGAAAATGTATAAACATTATACTTCAGTTGATTTTAAATAAGAATATTTTCATAATATAAATCAGGAAGACAAATATAAGAACAAGGTTACATATAACAACTAAATATATGTTAATGTTGGAAGTTATTCAAATGGCATTTATAAAGTTCTTCATTTTTTAAATAAGTTATAGTTTCGCCAAAAATTTAAAATGAGTATTTTTCATTAAAAAGAGGTTTGATGAGTTCATAAACAGTAAAAGATCCGAAAACTACATTCTACTTTTTATTAATAGAGCCAAGTTCAATACATTAATTAATTAATTATCATTATCATTGGGAGCATTTACGTTTTCTTCCTAATTTTGTAAATTATTCCTATTTTTTTTTCCTGTAAGGATTAATTGATATAAGGATTAAAGGATATAATTGAACTTTTATTATAAATTACGAATCTTCTTTAAATATAACTTCAAAATTAATTTCCTGACAAATTCTTTATTTTTATTAATATATTTTAATCATAAGAAATATTGTTTTTAGCAAACCATTCCATAAAAAAATTAGAAACGACAATTAGAAAAGAATATATAATCGTAATATATAATGTTTGCCTTTCAAATAAATTATGGTCGTAGAATTCCAAGATAAAATTTTTGATAATTTTCTAGACTTTATACAGAATTGGAAAATGCACTTTTCTTCATCCTTTATATTTTTGTACTCAGAAAACCTCATTTTAACTCAAAAATTAGCCTAATTTATATATTTAAATCACTTTCTTTGTAGGACATAAAACCAATAGTTTATTTTGATGTTTTTAGTCAACATGAAATAAAAAAATGATATTGTAATGTAAAGTAAAAAATGACATCCTTATATTTAAATTATTGACGATAAATATTTTTAAGACATTTATTTATGTTTACTTGACCAAATTCATCTCTTCTTTTCAATGTTTTATTTGCCTGTATGGAAGGAAATCAATTAGTTGCTGAAAGTGTCCCTCAATTCAAAAATGTCAAATTCCCTTCGAATATTACAAGAGTACAATAATTCTATTACATTAATTCATTATTTTTAATTTGATTGAAATTTGAACTAATCGTTGGACCTTTGATGTTACATTTCCTACGTTTCAGAATAATTGAAAATAATATATGACCATAATTCTATTTTATAAATAAATCAATTTTGTCATCAACGGGTATTTTGACTTTATTTTATATTCATCAATCATCTCATCAACGTATTTTCCTTTACAACTTCTGACTCAGCTTCGTCCCCTACTTTTTAAGAAAAGGAGTTAACGTGCGTCTTAGCCTGCACCGTGGTAGCTTGTGCTATTCTCGCCTGAGCCACATTCTTCCACTTCAGGGATTAACCGGCTCACACCTCCCCACCTCCTTACTTCATCGTCCATCGAAGACGTATTCATATAGACACACTTTTTCTCTTTCTAATTTCTTGTATTATATTCAACGATATTCTGTGAAGAGAATTATTTATCAATGACGATTAATTATCATTTATCTCTACAGCATAAAAATTTACTTCATGGAAAATAGATTTTATTCCTCTTAAACGCTCAATCTGTGTAAATAAATTTACATGCATCGTTTCTATGTCCTATGTATTCAGAATTGTCAGAATTGTAACTCTGACTGAAAATTATTGAAATTATTGCTGAAGACATTGTTGCCCAATTAAAACAGAGAGCAAAGGCAGAGCTAAATGACATATATAATTTTAAATATATCTACTCCTGGACCTTCAGAGTGTAACACGTCGAGCTTTTTTGTTCACTCGCAACCTCGACTGACAAAAGGGGAAAAGAGAAATTTAGAAAAACATACGGTAGCTACCCTTCTCTATTTTTCTTGTTGCCAACTTGTTAATATATACTTGTAGTATATTCAAATTCAAAAAAAGGGCGCGCAATCCTTGATTCAATATATTTTTTTATGCATCAAAATCAGAAATAATATTAATACCCATTTTGAGTTCATATTACGTAGGATCAGCTGCTTTAAATCAAAAGAGTCAAATGATGAAAATAATCAACGGAAGCTGGGAGAATAAAGTATAGTGTTTTTGTTTAACCCAAAAAGCTCGTCGTGGTAAACTGTCAATTTGAAAATACAAACTTGGGCGTAAGATGACGTCATACAAACACTCTTTCACCCATCCCTTCAACTCAGAATAATATTGAAAACAAGGTTTTAGAGAGATGCCATTGAACCAAAAGTTGTAGATATTTCTTTAATAGAATAAGATTTTTTTTCAATTTTTAAAATCGGTTCATAAGTTTTGAATTTATGGCAACTTTTGCTAAATTTTCAAAATTTGTCCAACTCTAATATTCGAGTTCCAAAAAGTTTATGAAATCAAAAATCATAGAGCAATAATTGTTGAGTTCAGATCTGCCTTTAATTTAAAAATCAATTCGTTAGTAATTGCGATGGTGTTTTTTTCATGCTTTACAACCAGTGGTTGTTAATTTATTAATAAGAACAGTAAGAAAGGAAAAAAATTATTAGATATTTAAGTCAAAAGTAATGGAAACAAAAGTTTCCCTAATATAGACAATCCTAATGAGCAACACTTATAATTAATTATAAGCTATACTTGTAAATCGTTCTTTGGTGAAACTTTGCACCTATCAATCAAGTTCATTTCAACTTGTACTCCTACTCCTATTTCTGGGAGATCATAATTTCATGAATCCTCCAATTCTTCGTCTGAAGATAATTCAGTAGGAGCTTTTTTTGTAATGTATATAATGTGACCTTTCATTGCTTTTGATGATGCCCAGATGATGTGAATATATACATATAACAATAATTAATTAATTTGGATTCGTTCTTAGTTCGAACAGGGCTTCTAGAAACCCGTCTCATAATTTATTGACTCATTTATTTATTTATTTACTTTTTTACTTATGACTCATAAGAATAATTATGTGTGTGGTACACATTTGCTGTATCTGAGACTAAATAATTAATATAATAAGTCTAAAATAGTTAATGGAGATATTTCTGGAGGATGGGAAACTGGAAAGGGGTGTCCTATGAACTGAGCTACTTAAGGAAGAATAAAACAAAACGATACGATACAAAAAAGGCTCATGCTACGTGTGACGAGAAGGTGAAGGTCGATTCCGTTCAGAAAGAGGAGAATGGAGCTCACGTCAATATTGGAGAACTTACTGGAGTAGTCAAGGAGTGAGGAGCAAGTGGAGGGAGGAGTCATTTACTCAGCCAAAAGATTAAAGTGATTTCCCTGTCTGAGATGTTGGTGAAAATAAAGGCAAATATTAAGTCATCGACTCCCATAAGTTATAACGTCGAGTGGAGTGTTGAACTGAGGCTACAGCATTGAAATCGCTTTATTTTGCCAAGAGTGTGGATCATGTCAGACTAGGGACCATGATCCAGTGTTAACAGAACTGAAGCATCCAAGTTCATTCGAATGTGTATATGGTTTAGTTGTAGGAATATTCTGTAGCTACATACATGGAATGGACGCTGTAATTATTTATGTCATTCTGGGGCTAACATAAATAAATGTAAAAATTAGAAAAGGAGATGGACAGGAAAGTTTAAGTGATGAACCCTCGTTACTGGAGGTTGATGTCTCCATGCAAGATCATCATATTCTGTCTCTCCATTACACTCTTCCATTCTTCAAAACGAATTTATCTTGATATCTATTCTTCAAATGTAGGTTTTTCTGGATAAATCATCCGTTCATGTAAGGTAAAATTTTCAATTCATTATAAATAAGTACTTTAACATGAGTTTAAATATAGTTTCAGGCATTATATTAACCTTGGCCCCTATGGATTGACGCATCATCTTTCGAATAGATTCAAATCCATTATTGTGAATTCAAGTATCTCTTTCCTACAGTTTATATTCAAGATATTCCATCCAATTGTGTATCCATCTATGCTGCATTGCTAATGTCATTTTTACTCTAGATTCAACATTTTACAGTTTGTTTTGTTGTGGAATTTACCCATCATTTAAGAAGTCAATCGATGGGGTCCATATAAGAAAGTTGAGGCTACTTCCTTATATCAATTCATTTTACAACAGATTTAAAGCATCTTAATAACTTGAAATTTCACACTTCAATTTTGTAATATTGTGCAAATCTTGTATATAGAAACATTTATTCCAAATTGGATTGAAATCTGAGGTGAAAGGTGTCAAAACTTAATTTATAATAGCTAGTTGCATTAAGAATTTAAGGAGATGTATAATAAACATCTGTAAAAGTCTCTTTGTTTCGAACATCAACTTTATATTACAATTGTATAATAGGATGCCGATTTAAAGAAAAATCAATCATTTATGTTGACTTTTCTTTGAGATATATTGGACAATGATCCATTTTGAGGTGTGAAAGTAACTTTTTGGAAGAGTCATCTTTTGTAATGTATGTATAGTGTGACTTTTTCATTGTTTTTGATGAAACTTATGTAATTGGAATTATTATTTTTTGCTTTTAATTAATAAAATATATGATTCGTTCTTAGTTCGAACAGGGCTTCAAGGAACCCGTCTCATAACTTATTGACTTATTTATTTATTTATTTTTGAATTATGAGTCATAACAATAATTATGTGACACATTGTTATTACTTCATAGATTCAAGATACAATCATTAATTAATGTAGATTTAAATTATCATTTAAGGATCAAGATATGAGAGCTATTCTAGAACGACCATCCTAATGAAGATGTCCTTGAGCTGCTGCTGCTGGAGAACCTCTTCAAAGGGATTCCTCTTTTCCTTGGACCAAGGACCAACTTCAAGATCCAAGACGACTCAAAGAGGGGCGAATGGAAAAGGAGCTTCTCAAAGCATTCTCCTTGAATAAGTTTGAGTCTTACGAATTCAAAGGGACTTCTATTTAACCCGAATCAAGACCCTCTTTGGCCTCCTAAGGAAAGGTCCCAAGGTCGACTTCGTGAAAGTAGCATTTGTTATGGGCCTACATTCACATGCAAGTGCTCAAATTCAGGCGGCACCAAAAGCGTTTTTTGCATAGCCAGAGGGCTTCATACGAATCTTCGTCCAAAGCTAAAAAACCCCTCAATGAATTGTGATTGTTCAAAAGGTTTGGATAACAGGTCCTTGGGAAATAATAATTGAATGGTTTTAACTGTGGCAATAGCAAAGGGGTGTTGGCAGCAAGTGAACCACGGAAGGCAATCCTTTGATGAATAAAACAAAACAATCCAGTTAAAGGCTTATGCAACGTGCGGCGAGAAAGTGAATCTCGTTTGTGGTGTGAAGCAGCTCGACTGCATACGAAGCTGTCTTGGTGGGGTTGAGACAGATGAGGATGGAGCTCGCATCAATATTGCATTCTTATGTTTTGTTCTTAAATCAATGGATTTGCTGAGTATTTATCTTAAAACTTGATTAAGTCTTAAAGTCTTTGGACATCCGAAATCCGTAAGCCATTTTGAAAACTCATTTTTGTGCATGAGGATCTGCTGTCAAGTATTCTTCAAATGTTGGTCTTCCCGGATAAAGCATCTGTAAATATGAGTTAAAACTTTATTTTCATCATAAATAAGTTGGCTAACTTCAATTTAAATATAGTTTCATGGATTATATTAAACTTCAAGAAATATTTGCTTATTCAATATATTATCCATTCTCGATATATGATGATACAGGCCATGAGATACTTAAATTAGATGACTATTCTCATTATTATGAGTCGTTACTCAGGCACATCAAGGTAAGAGAAAGTGTTATTAAATAAGTATTAGTGTTTTTCATACTTCTATTGCATCATTGAATTAGATTTCTACTTATATCAATTACTATGGATCTCAAGCATCTCCAGGCCTCTCTGAACGAGTATCAATGCTTCATTGTTAAAAGATGAAAAACAATTAGCCTTTATATCAACGGGGGTTATAAAATGAAGCTGCTGTTACTTCCTTATATCAATTTGTGTTAAAATGGATTCCAAGTATATCTGGGCCAATTTAAATATAACCAAGTGTCTCTGTTGGAAGAGCACTCTCCTCGATATAACTTACAATCCAACCATTCCTTTTCTGTGAGTATTTTATTCATGTTTCTATACCTTTGGGATTATAATTCGCATTTTGTTATTTTAGATATTATTTTGTTGTAAAAAGCCTGAATCATCGTTGAAGAAATTATTGAGATCTACATAAGGAGGCACCTACTCATCGTAATTTCATGTTATTATGACTGTTAAGCATCTCCAGGTCTAAGCTTGTATATGAAGATAATCAAGCACCTCTATTTGAAGATAATTCCCCTCGTTGTAATTTACAATCCAATTTCTGCTTCTGTGTCAGTCAATGTTTTCTTTTATATTATAGATAACTTTTCATTATTTAAGAGTGTATTTCGTCATTGTTAGAAGGCTGAATCATCAATGGAGAAGAAATTTAGCATTACCTTCGGGTCATGGATGGAGGTTCCTCTCTTGTGAAACAATATGTTTATGGAGCTTGAACATTTTTATTTCCATTTGTTCTCATGGAGTAAATCATTGAGATAACTTTTGCTGTAATGGAGTCGGCTTTAGAGTGTCTTCAAGATAGAGGTTTAAGTGCTACCGTCATTATATTTTTCACTTTCGGTCTTAGGGGATTGCCTGTGTCACATTTGCAAAAGAAGTGGAAGGACATCTCCTCAAAAGCTCTACAAAAAGAGCATTTTCTATCTGTTAATATTAGATTTATTAGTAAAAAGACTGATTGCTGAATTTTCATTCTATTTTTTACCATCCTCTGATCAAGAGCTCTATAAAATGGAGCAAAAGGAAGAAGCAATGCATTTTTTTCCAGTCTCTTCGTTATTAGTTTTGAAGCTTATAAGAATGTTTGTGAATAAAGTTCCGTTTCCAGCTTATAGATTTACTCATTTGAAGAAATTCATTTAGGGAGTATGAGATTACTAAGCAATGTGGACTTACATGAAGAGACTATGTTCTCCAATATAAGGATTCACCATTAATGTTCGAAAAGAGTTCCGATGGGCCCATTGCGATTCTCATTTCAAACAAGTATCTTGTAACTTTATAGAAATTGTATTTTAGGGTTCTTCGCTTAACCTAAGACGTTTTAGCCATGACAAGTTTAATGATTTCCTCAGGACCTCCGTGTTTGTCAATTAGATACCCCAGTTTTTTACGGATGCGTGGAGTTGCACTTCTGAAATGTAAGGTTTTTGTGTATTTCATCTGAATACTAGCCTCAGCAGATCAATTTAACCTCGTATTGAAGGTGAGAATGGGATGAATCTAAATAAGTGAAAAGTTTTAGGAGGTATATTTGTACTCCAAACTCCAATCTTATCAAGTAGATGAGACGACTATGGATTTGGTGACATTCAATGAGAGGCCAGATCGATCTTCGAACGGCTTTAGGCTTGCTAAGATCTAATTATTTGCCCGATGAGGAATTTCCCGTCATGAACACCTCTCTTGATGTAATGTTTTGATTCAGGACCTGGAATATGAATGCTAGCCTCATCGTGGAAACGATCATATCTATCAATTGTTTCGGAATTCTGTTTCGAAGTAGCTGCTCAATTATGAATTCATGAGACAAAGAATCAAAAGCTTTTTTAAATTTAATCAGCAAGATGACAGACTCATAATTCAAACTCATTGTATTTGATATTGTATTTTGAATACATCTTGGGATATCCTCCGCGAGACCTAAAATCGTGCCATCTCATCACTATGATTTTCTATGGCACTTAGTCTAACATGACTCTTTCGTATTTTCTTCTAGCTATGGAAAAGTGTATATTGTATATTGTTTATATTAATTTACAATATGAAGTGTTTTTTTCATCATTTTCTCTATTCATCTTAATGTATCCCAGTACCTATAGTATACTTTATCTTTTTAAAATGGAAACAAAAAACTACAACAACGATAACATACCCTAATGTAGATATATGCAGTCATATAGTTCACTTCGAACCGAAGACGAGCCGGAAGTCACATTCTAATACGACATAAGTGCAACTTGAGTCCAAGTTACAACTGAGTTTAAGGCATTCATAATATTAGGACATATTTCAATTGGATTCTAAGATCCCTTCACTCTGAAAGTTCAAAAAAATAAAAAACCACAATAACCAAAAACTTTTATTTTTAGATTTTTCATCATTTATATGATAATATGAACGCTAGATTTGCAAATCCTTCAAATTGAAGTGGCGAATAGATTCAGGTAATTTTTTTGAATGTGCTAAGCATTTTTTGAATGTTGAAATCAATAAAAAACCATGCATATTGGCACTTTTCATTTTGATAATAATATGAACCCTAGATGTTGCTATGTGTCTTACAAATTTGGAATTTGCAAATCCTTCAAATTGAAGTGGCGAATAGATTCAGGTAATTTTTTTGAATGTGCTAAGCATTTTTTGAATGTTGAAATCAATAAAAAACCATGCATATTGGCACTTTTCATTTTGATAATAATATGAACCCTAGATGTTGCTAGGTGTCATACCAATTTGGAATTTGCAAATCCTTCAAATTGAAGTGGCGAATAGATTCAGGTAATTTTTTTGAATGTGCTAAGCATTTTTTGAATGTTGAAATCAATAAAAAACCATGCATATTGGCACTTTTCATTTTGATAATAATATGAACCCTAGATGTTGCTAGGTGTCATACCAATTTGGAATTTGCAAATCCTTCAAATTGAAGTGGCGAATAGATTCAGGTAATTTTTTTGAATGTGCTAAGCATTTTTTGAATGTTGAAATCAATAAAAAACCATGCATATTGGCACTTTTCATTTTGATGATAATATGAACCCTAGATGTTGCTAGGTGTCATACCAATTTGGAATTTGCAAATCCTTCAAATTGAAGTGGCGAATAGATTCAGGTATTTTTTTTGAATGTGCTAAGCATTTTTTGAATGTTGAAATTAATAAGAAACCATGTATATTGGCACTTTTCATTTTGATGATAATATGAACCCTAGATGTTGCTAGGTGTCATACCAATTTGGAATTTGCAAATCCTTCAAATTGAAGTGGCGAATAGATTCAGGTATTTTTTTTGAATGTGCTAAGCATTTTTTGAATGTTGAAATTAATAAGAAACCATGTATATTGGCACTTTTCATTTTGATGATAATATGAACCCTAGATGTTGCTAGGTGTCATACCAATTTGGAATTTGCAAATCCTTCAAATTGAAGTGGCGAATAGATTCAGGTAATTTTTTTGAATGTGCTAAGCATTTTTTGAATGTTGAAATCAATAAAAAACCATGCATATTGGCACTTTTCTTTTTGATGATAATATGAACCCTAGATGTTGCTAGGTGTCATACCAATTTGGAATTTGCAAATCCTTCAAATTGAAGTGGCGAATAGATTCAGGTAATTTTTTTGAATGTGCTAAGCATTTTTTGAATGTTGAAATTAATAAAAAACCATGCATATTGGCACTTTTCATTTTGATGATAATATGAACCCTAGATGTTGCTAGGTGTCATACCAATTTGGAATTTGCAAATCCTTCAAATTGAAGTGGCGAATAGATTCAGGTAATTTTTTTGAATGTGCTAAGCATTTTTTGAATGTTGAAATTAATAAGAAACCATGCATATTGGCACTTTTCATTTTGATGATAATATGAACCCTAGATGTTGCTAGGTGTCATACCAATTTGGAATTTGCAAATCCTTCAAATTGAAGTGGCGAATAGATTCAGGTAATTTTTTTGAATGTGCTAAGCATTTTTTGAATGTTGAAATCAATAAAAAACCATGCATATTGGCACTTTTCATTTTGATAATAATATGAACCCTAGATGTTGCTAGGTGTCATACCAATTTGGAATTTGCAAATCCTTCAAATTGAAGTGGCGAATAGATTCAGGTAATTTTTTTGAATGTGCTAAGCATTTTTTGAATGTTGAAATCAATAAAAAACCATGCATATTGGCACTTTTCATTTTGATGATAATATGAACCCTAGATGTTGCTAGGTGTCATACCAATTTGAAATTTGCAAATCCTTCAAATTGAAGTGGCGAATAGATTCAGGTAATTTTTTTGAATGTGCTAAGCATTTCTTGAATGTTGAAATTAATAAAAAATCATGCATATTGGCACTATTCATTTTTATGATAATATGAACCCTAGATGTTGCTAGGTGTCATACCAATTTGAAATTTGGAAATCCTTCAAATTGAAGTGGCGAATAGATCCAGGTATTTTTTTTGAATGTGCTAAGCATTTTTTGAATGTTGAAATCAATAAAAAACCATGCATATTGGCACTTTTCATTTTGATGATAATATGAACCCTAGATGTTGCTAGGTGTCATACCAATTTGAAATTTGCAAATCCTTCAAATTGAAGTGGCGAATAGATTCAGGTAATTTTTTTGAATGTGCTAAGCATTTTTTGAATGTTGAAATCAATAAAAAACTATGGATATTGGCACTTTTCATTTTGATAATAATATGAACCCTAGATGTTGCTAGGTGTCATACCAATTTGGAATTTGCAAATCCTTCAAATTGAAGTGGCGAATAGATTCAGGTATTTTTTTTGAATGTGCTAAGCATTTTTTGAATGTTGAAATTAATAAAAAACCATGCATATTGGCACTTTTCATTTTGATGATAATATGAACCCTAGATGTTGCTAGGTGTCATACCAATTTGGAATTTGCAAATCCTACAAATTGAAGTGGCGAATAGATTCAGGTAATTTTTTTGAATGTGCTAAGCATTTTTTGAATGTTGAAATTAATAAAAAACCATGCAAATTGGCACTTTTCATTTTGATGATAAGATGAACCCTAGATGTTGCTAGGTGTCATACCAATTTGGAATTTGCAAATCCTTCAAATTGAAGTGGCGAATAGATTCAGGTAATTTTTTTGAATGTGCTAAGCATTTTTTGAATGTTGAAATTAATAAAAAACCATGCATATTGGCACTTTTCAATTTGATGATAATATGAACCCTAGATGTTGCTAGGTGTCATACCAATTTGGAATTTGCAAATCCTTCAAATTGAAGTGGCGAATAGATTCAGGTAATTTTTTTGAATGTGCTAAGCATTTCTTGAATGTTGAAATTAATAAAAAACCATGCATATTGGCACTATTCATTTTTATGATAATATGAATCCTAGATGTTGCTAGGTGTCATACCAATTTGAAATTTGGAAATCCTTCAAATTGAAGTGGCGAATAGATTCAGGTAATTTTTTTGAATGTGCTAAGCATTTTTTGAATGTTGAAATCAATAAAAAACCATGCATATTGGCACTTTTCATTTTGATGATAATATGAACCCTAGATGTTGCTAGGTGTCATACCAATTTGAAATTTGCAAATCCTTCAAATTGAAGTGGCGAATAGATTCAGGTAATTTTTTTGAATGTGCTAAGCATTTTTTGAATGTTGAAATCTATAAAAAACTATGGATATTGGCACTTTTCATTTTTATGATAATATGAACCCTAGATGTTGCTAGGTGTCATACCAATTTGGAATTTGCAAATCCTTCAAATTGAAGTGGCGAATAGATTCAGGTATTTTTTTTGAATGTGCTAAGCATTTTTTGAATGTTGAAATCTATAAAAAACTATGGATATTGGCACTTTTCATTTTTATGATAATATGAACCCTAGATGTTGCTAGGTGTCATACCAATTTGGAATTTGCAAATCCTTCAAATTGAAGTGGCGAATAGATTCAGGTAATTTTTTTGAATGTGCTAAGCATTTTTTGAATGTTGAAATTAATAAAAAACCATGCATATTGGCACTTTTCATTTTGATGATAATATGAACCCTAGATGTTGCTAGGTGTCATACCAATTTGGAATTTGCAAATCCTTCAAATTGAAGTGGCGAATAGATTCAGGTAATTTTTTTGAATGTGCTAAGCATTTTTTGAATGTTGAAATTAATAAAAAACCATGCAAATTGGCACTTTTCATTTTGATGATAATATGAACCCTAGATGTTGCTAGGTGTCATACCAATTTGGAATTTGCAAATCCTTCAAATTGAAGTGGCGAATAGATTCAGGTAATTTTTTTGAATGTGCTAAGCATTTTTTGAATGTTGAAATCAATAAAAAACTATGGATATTGGCACTTTTCATTTTGATAATAATATGAACCCTAGATGTTGCTAGGTGTCATACCAATTAGGAATTTGCAAATCCTTCAAATTGAAGTGGCGAATAGATTCAGGTAATTTTTTTGAATGTGCTAAGCATTTTTTGAATGTTGAAATTAATAAAAAACCATGCAAATTGGCACTTTTCATTTTGATGATAATATGAACCCTAGATGTTGCTAGGTGTCATACCAATTTGGAATTTGCAAATCCTTCAAATTGAAGTGGCGAATAGATTCAGGTAATTTTTTTGAATGTGCTAAGCATTTTTTGAATGTTGAAATTAATAAAAAACCATGCAAATTGGCACTTTTCATTTTGATGATAATATGAACCCTAGATGTTGCTAGGTGTCATACCAATTTGGAATTTGCAAATCCTTCAAATTGAAGTGGCGAATAGATTCAGGTAATTTTTTTGAATGTGCTAAGCATTTTTTGAATGTTGAAATTAATAAAAAACCATGCAAATTGGCACTTTTCATTTTGATGATAATATGAACCCTAGATGTTGCTAGGTGTCATACCAATTTGGAATTTGCAAATCCTTCAAATTGAAGTGGCGAATAGATTCAGGTAATTTTTTTGAATGTGCTAAGCATTTTTTGAATGTTGAAATTAATAAAAAACCATGCAAATTGGCACTTTTCATTTTGATGATAATATGAACCCTAGATGTTGCTAGGTGTCATACCAATTTGGAATTTGCAAATCCTTCAAATTGAAGTGGCGAATAGATTCAGGTAATTTTTTTGAATGTGCTAAGCATTTTTTGAATGTTGAAATCAATAAAAAACTATGGATATTGGCACTTTTCATTTTGATAATAATATGAACCCTAGATGTTGCTAGGTGTCATACCAATTTGGAATTTGCAAATCCTTCAAATTGAAGTGGCGAATAGATTCAGGTAATTTTTTTGAATGTGCTAAGCATTTTTTGAATGTTGAAATTAATAAAAAACCATGCAAATTGGCACTTTTCATTTTGATGATAATATGAACCCTAGATGTTGCTAGGTGTCATACCAATTTGGAATTTGCAAATCCTTCAAATTGAAGTGGCGAATAGATTCAGGTAATTTTTTTGAATGTGCTAAGCATTTTTTGAATGTTGAAATTAATAAAAAACCATGCAAATTGGCACTTTTCATTTTGATGATAATATGAACCCTAGATGTTGCTAGGTGTCATACCAATTTGGAATTTGCAAATCCTTCAAATTGAAGTGGCGAATAGATTCAGGTAATTTTTTTGAATGTGCTAAGCATTTTTTGAATGTTGAAATCAATAAAAAACTATGGATATTGGCACTTTTCATTTTGATAATAATATGAACCCTAGATGTTGCTAGGTGTCATACCAATTTGGAATTTGCAAATCCTTCAAATTGAAGTGGCGAATAGATTCAGGTAATTTTTTTGAATGTGCTAAGCATTTTTTGAATGTTGAAATTAATAAAAAACCATGCAAATTGGCACTTTTCATTTTGATGATAATATGAACCCTAGATGTTGCTAGGTGTCATACCAATTTGGAATTTGCAAATCCTTCAAATTGAAGTGGCGAATAGATTCAGGTATTTTTTTTGAATGTGCTAAGCATTTTTTGAATGTTGAAATTAATAAGAAACCATGCAAATTGGCACTTTTCATTTTGATGATAATATGAACCCTAGATGTTGCTAGGTGTCATACCAATTTGGAATTTGCAAATCCTTCAAATTGAAGTGGCGAATAGATTCAGGTAATTTTTTTGAATGTGCTAAGCATTTTTTGAATGTTGAAATCAATAAAAAACTATGGATATTGGCACTTTTCATTTTGATAATAATATGAACCCTAGATGTTGCTAGGTGTCATACCAATTTGGAATTTGCAAATCCTTCAAATTGAAGTGGCGAATAGATTCAGGTAATTTTTTTGAATGTGCTAAGCATTTTTTGAATGTTGAAATTAATAAAAAACCATGCAAATTGGCACTTTTCATTTTGATGATAATATGAACCCCAGATGTTGCTAGGTGTCATACCAATTTGGAATTTGCAAATCCTTCAAATTGAAGTGGCGAATAGATTCAGGTAATTTTTTTGAATGTGCTAAGCATTTTTTGAATGTTGAAATTAATAAAAAACCATGCAAATTGGCACTTTTCATTTTGATGATAATATGAACCCTAGATGTTGCTAGGTGTCATACCAATTTGGAATTTGCAAATCCTTCAAATTGAAGTGGCGAATAGATTCAGGTAATTTTTTTGAATGTGCTAAGCATTTTTTGAATGTTGAAATCAATAAAAAACTATGGATATTGGCACTTTTCATTTTGATAATAATATGAACCCTAGATGTTGCTAGGTGTCATACCAATTTGGAATTTGCAAATCCTTCAAATTGAAGTGGCGAATAGATTCAGGTAATTTTTTTGAATGTGCTAAGCATTTTTTGAATGTTGAAATCAATAAAAAACTATGGATATTGGCACTTTTCATTTTGATAATAATATGAACCCTAGATGTTGCTAGGTGTCATACCAATTTGGAATTTGCAAATCCTTCAAATTGAAGTGGCGAATAGATTCAGGTATTTTTTTTGAATGTGCTAAGCATTTTTTGAATGTTGAAATCTATAAAAAACTATGGATATTGGCACTTTTCATTTTTATGATAATATGAACCCTAGATGTTGCTAGGTGTCATACCAATTTGAAATATGCAAATCCTTCAAATTGAAGTGGCGAATAGATTCAGGTAATTTTTTTGAATGTGCTAAGCATTTTTTGAATGTTGAAATCTATAAAAAACTATGGATATTGGCACTTTTCATTTTTATGATAATATGAACCCTAGATGTTGCTAGGTGTCATACCAATTTGAAATTTGCAAATCCTTCAAATTGAAGTGGCGAATAGATTCAGGTAATTTTTTTGAATGTGCTAAGCATTTTTTGAATGTTGAAATCTATAAAAAACTATGTATATTGGCACTTTTCATTTTGATGATAATATGAACCCTAGATGTTGCTAGGTGTCATACCAATTTGAAATTTGCAAATCCTTCAAATTGAAGTGGCGAATAGATTCAGGTAATTTTTTTGAATGTGCTAAGCATTTTTTGAATGTTGAAATCTATAAAAAACTATGGATATTGGCACTTTTCATTTTTATGATAATATGAACCCTAGATGTTGCTAGGTGTCATACCAATTTGAAATATGCAAATCCTTCAAATTGAAGTGGCGAATAGATTCAGGTAATTTTTTTGAATGTGCTAAGCATTTTTTGAATGTTGAAATCAATAAAAACCATGCATATTGGCACTATTCATTTTTATGATAATATGAACCCTAGATGTTGCTAGGTGTCATACCAATTTGAAATTTGGAAATTCTTCAAATTGAAGTGGCGAATAGATTCAGGTAATTTTTTTGAATGTGCTAAGCATTTTTTGAATGTTGAAATCAATAAAAAACCATGCATATTGGCACTTTTCATTTTGATGATAATATGAACCCTAGATGTTGCTAGGTGTCATACCAATTTGGAATTTGCAAATCCTTCAAATTGAAGTGGCGAATAGATTCAGGTAATTTTTTTGAATGTGCTAAGCATTTTTTGAATGTTGAAATCAATAAAAACCATGCATATTGGCACTATTCATTTTGATGATAATATGAACCCTAGATGTTGCTAGGTGTCATACCAATTTGGAATTTGGAAATCCTTCAAATTGAAGTGGCGAATAGATTCAGGTAATTTTTTTGAATATGCTAAGCATTTTTTGAATGTTGAAATTAATAAAAAACCATGCATATTGGCACTATTCATTTTGATGATAATATGAACCCTAGATGTTGCTAGGTGTCATACCAATTTGAAATTTGGAAATCCTTCAAATTGAAGTGGCGAATAGATTCAGGTAATTTTTTTGAATGTGCTAAGCATTTTTTGAATGTTGAAATCAATAAAAAACCGAGCATATTGGCACTTTTCATTTTGATAATAATATGAACCCTAGATGTTGCTAGGTGTCATACCAATTTGGAATTTGCAAATCCTTCAAATTGAAGTGGCGAATAGATTCAGGTAATTTTTTTGAATGTGCTAAGCATTTTTTGAATGTTGAAAATAATAAAAAACCATGCAAATTGGCACTTTTCATTTTGATGATAATATGAACCCTAGATGTTGCTAGGTGTCATACCAATTTGGAATTTGCAAATCCTTCAAATTGAAGTGGCGAATAGATTCAGGTAATTTTTTTGAATGTGCTAAGCATTTTTTGAATGTTGAAATTAATAAGAAACCATGCATATTGGCACTTTTCATTTTGATGATAATATGAACCCTAGATGTTGCTAGGTGTCATACCAATTTGGAATTTGCAAATCCTTCAAATTGAAGTGGCGAATAGATTCAGGTAATTTTTTTGAATGTGCTAAGCATTTTTTGAATGTTGAAATTAATAAAAAACCATGCAAATTGGCACTTTTCATTTTGATGATAATATGAACCCTAGATGTTGCTAGGTGTCATACCAATTTGGAATTTGCAAATCCTTCAAATTGAAGTGGCGAATAGATTCAGGTAATTTTTTTGAATGTGCTAAGGATTTTTTGAAAGTTGAAATTAATAAGAAACCATGCATATTGGCACTTTTCATTTTGATGATAATATGAACCCTAGATGTTGCTAGGTGTCATACCAATTTGGAATTTGCAAATCCTTCAAATTGAAGTGGCGAATAGATTCAGGTAATTTTTTTGAATGTGCTAAGCATTTCTTGAATGTTGAAATTAATAAAAAACCATGCATATATGCACTATTCATTTTTATGATAATATGAACCCTAGATGTTGCTAGGTGTCATACCAATTTGGAATTTGCAAATCCTTCAAATTGAAGTGGCGAATAGATTCAGGTAATTTTTTTTAATGTGCTAAGCATTTTTTGAATGTTGAAATTAATAAAATACCATGCATATTGGCACTTTTCATTTTCATCATTTGTATGATAATATGAACGCTAGATGGTGCTAGCTTATATATGGAGATAAAATTTGTCAAATCTGTATATTTAATACCAGGAATGGTTTTAGATCATTGATTTGAATGTACGTAGCAGACTCGGAATGGTCAAAAATCACAAAACCATATTTTAGAAGACTTCTTTTTTCAATTTTTATCCTTCTTTTGTGAAGCATTAATTTGAAAATTCAAAGTAGAAAATAAATAAAAAATCACTCTATATTCTTTTTGTTTCTGATATATTTGAACACCCCATGTCCATTTTATTATTTATGAATAATCGAAGGATGTTTTTGTATCTCTCTTTTCATAGTGACACTGAATCATTGGAGGTGAAATTGTTACAAATATTGTAGGTACCGTATGGACAATAAAATATGTCGTGATTGCTATTATTGAATGTAATTTATGAGGAAGTATTTTATCAATTCTGTATTGTTTTTTTAGCGTTGATTATTCGTCATGGTTGTAGCTGACTCCTGCTTTACCATCAAACAGAAGAGAACAATTACTTTTATTTGATAAATATAGTAACTATCAGTACTGTGTATGTATTATTGAATTGATATATTTAATACTATACAGCCTGCCCTTTTGACAAAAATGGATTTGATGATTACATTTGATAATTCATTTTATAATAATTCTAGTATAAAAATATTGGGCTCAAAATACAGTTCGAAATACTAAGAATTATTTTTTGATAGCATTGCATTTACTTTTTTAACCTAAGTTCTTGTATTCCATTCGAATACCCCCCTTTAAAAATGAGGAGTATGTAGATTCAAGAAGTGCAATCAAATCAACTCCTTGAGCCCTTTTTCTCCGGCGAATTAGCTAAATTTGACTCTATAATTACTGCAGTAAGCATAATCCCATTAAATAAACACATATTTTTTGTTCATTACTTGATTGAAACAATAAAATAGAATATATATATATATATATATATATAAACTCAAATTAGAACAAAATAATTTTAACTCTAACTAAGATTAAGCCTCAAATGTAAATGTTGTGACGGATGTCGATAATTTAATTAGTGAAGGAAAAATCATATATATGTATGTATATATTGAAAACGTTTAATGGCAATTACAAAATTAATAAATGATTCACAATTTAATAAATTCATTCAGAAAGAATAAAATCCTTGATCGTTGATAATGGAGATGAAAAGCTATAAAATTATAACGAGCATCCAAGGTTATTGAAATGACGTCTAAATGAATTTAGGACAGAAACCTGGGGAAAGTTAAAAATTATACAACACGTTCAAAGTCATAATCACGAGATAAATATTAAAGATTTATTCAAGGGACGTAATAATTGAAGACAATTCTGATACTTTTAATTTCATCACTAATAAAACCAAGACACTTGTTTCCTTCAATGTCCAACTCAACATTGAGTTAGTCAGTCCATTTCATGTTTTATATTGAAAAATCCGATCCTTCAGTCTACGGCATTTGAATGTAAAGAATATTTCCACCTTCCCTCATGTCGTGTTATTCAACTTGCTCTTCAAATACGATTCGATGACCATCAGATGGAACTCGGATTCCAACAAAATTGGAGATCGACAATGACCTTGTGAAATTATCTGAGTAGTGGAGGAATCCGGGGAGAATCCTAATGTTAATATAGTTAATATTTATTATAAAATCACAGCTTTAATTTCTAACGTTTAATACTTATTATTGTTTGAGTTGACACTAAGAGCATTTACCAACTCTTTGTAGGACCATAGATTAGGAGAAGTCCTTCGAGGCAATGACAACTCTGATGGACGGAGGTTTTGTCATAGTAGGAAATCAATATTCGAAATTGAAATCTATTTGATATCTTATTTATTTTAGAAATTTTAGATTCTGACATTGTATAATTTGTATATATTTAGTAAGTCTGAAATGAAAGAGTTAAAAAATCTATGGGTTTTGACAATATAACAAACATAAATAATTAGTAGTGGATCAATCCAGAGTACCTTTAAATTAAAATTTTGTGAATCATATATTAATAAAAGATTATAAAATCACTAAATTGCCTACTTTTTAAAATTAAATTGAGGATCCTAGCCTTGTTTATTGCTCTCATGAAGTATTTTAAAATCCTACTTTACGAACAGACAGTTCCATTTTGAATAAATTACAAATCAAAATATTGAATTGAGGTACTCATAACTATTTTTGACTGAATAATAAATAATTCATTTTCTGAATACAACTTTTATTCAAAAGGTATTCAAAGCAAAGCAGCATTTCAAATTGAATTCGTATTTTAAAATAGTGGAAAAATATATGAATTGAATTTCTAATGTGAGAAAGTTCAAGAATGAATGAATGAATGAATGAGTGAATGAATGACAATGCTAAAAACAGGTGGAAGCTGATATTATGAAGTATTACTCCAGGATCAATAATGATCCAAACCCCATCCAGGAGACATTTTAACTTTTCTACTAAGAAAAGTTAAATTTGATTTTAGAGACAATGGATTTGGATGGTGATGAGATTCGAATCGTCTGCACATCAGGTGATTCATGATTTTCGACGTCAAGGGATTGGATCTACTGACTCTTGCTGCTCTTTGTGCCTCTTCTGTGCAATGAACTCTTTGTTAGTGTCACAATCCTTGGATCGAAGCTCTTGATTGGAAGCTCATTCATCAGCCATCACCTTCATCCCATCCCATTCCATTCCCATTCTCCGCAGTCAGGAAGAGCGAAGCAATGAGACGTCCTTGGGTCCAAGCCAGAGCTGCGCCATTTCAAGTCACGTCAGAAGTACTGAAAATAGTGAAAATAAACATTGTCTATTCAACAGCTGACTTGAGGCACCTTGGAGCAGTCGAACAGGGTCAACAGTTTCTCATCCCTTATTCAAGTTAGTTAGCTCAGCCAGGCCAGCCAAGAAGAGAGACTCTCTAGTGCAGGCAGACAGTAAACATTCTAGAGAGGATCTCATGACGTCATAGCAAAGCATTCCTTCCTCTCAGCTGAGCGCTTCATTCAAGGGACATTTCCAGGATGGATCCAAGTTGAAGTTTTCTTCAACCTCTTCTCCACTCTATCCTCCAATTTCATAGTCCAATTCAAGAGCCTCCAGTCCAAAGTATTCCTCCCACTCTCAACCCCATCCATTTTCCTTTCTCATCAGTTTCATCCAAGGCAAATGACGTATTCGGAAGTGTCATTCGTGATGGGAGAGTGAATCAATCTGCGAATCCCTCCATATCATAGGAATCCTTCAACCCACTCATGTGACTCATTAAACCCACTTCTTCCTTGGAGAAGAATTCCAAAACTAAACTGCATTTAAGAGAATGAATCTTTTACGAATTCAGTGCAAGTTTTGCACTCTTTAGAAGAGTTTTTGGAAAACAAGGCTCAAGGAATTCATTCGAGGCGAGTCCCGACTCTCAAAGAATAGGACTCGAGTCCCTTCATTATTTAAGGCTAATGCTAATGCTCTTCCTGTTTTTGCAAAGCTCTGGAATGTGAAGAGAAAATTCAAGTTTTTCAACTCCTGAGCCATGAATAGAGAAAGACACGGACTCAGAGCAGGATTCTTATCAAGTTTGAATCTTCTAAATCGGAAGGTAGCAAGTGTTATGAAGGATCAAGTCAATGATCTACAGATATCAGCCTATGATATGGGACTTACACTCATTTCCCTTCAGACTCGTCTTGTCATTTGGAGCACAAAATTTCATGACCTCTGATACTGAAGAATAAAATTCCATTGGGTAGATTTCATCAATTATACGAATGGCTCTCAATTTTTCTATGGGATACCTGACCCATCATTGTAAATGAATGTTTTTATTTAATGTTAGTAAGTGTAATTTTGATCATTGATAGTGAATCTGTTTTACAATAAAGGAAACATGTTATCTATTAAGGCCTCTATTTCTTTCTTATCTATTTTCAAAACTAATCTTGGTCGAATTATATAGTGATTCACGATTCCAGACTCAAAGCATGTGGGTTTCGAATCATCTCTTCTTTTTTGCTCCTATTGAAAAGGGTAGAGGGTTGCAGTAAAGAAATTTGAGAGCTAAGTATATTGTAGGTAATGCATCTTATCAGAATAGTACATACCTATAAATAGGTAAGCGAAAAACAATTATTTCAATGAGTCTACATTAGATATCTGTGGATTTTTTTTTCTTGGGTATTTAATATTTTGAAAGTTGACAGTCCTTGCATGGAAAAGATAGGAGGTTTTGTGTGAACAGTATCTACTTACATAAAAGACTCCAATGAAGAAAACACTTTTAATTTTATTTTATTAAATTATTGGTGTGATAGCTTGAATTAAAGCATATCAGCTATGTATATTTTACTTAAAAGTAATTAAATATTTTTTTTGTTTTCGATAAAATCTACCAATATTCAAGGAAATGTCATTATTGAACATAATATTTAAAATGTTGTGAATCAGTGGGACCAATATGCTTGTTATATTTCATATATACAGCCATCATTGCATGACCACTTCTGCATTTCAAACGTGGAAGGATTTGTCGTTTCAGTCAATCTTTTTTCATCAAAAAAAATAAAATTCCAATTTATGATCTATCCGTTTCATTTTTATTAATGAGAAAAAGTCCATTTTTACATTTTCCAATCCTAAAAATTGTCAAAAATAGGAAATCACACATTTGTCTTGGAGTTCTATTACCATACATTATTTGAAATTACTCTCTCCTTTATTTTGATATTTATAAATTTTGTATGGTATGGTCTGATAAAAACAATTATTTCCTTGACAAAAAAGGATATTTCTATATTTTCTATGGGTAAAATATGTATATAAAAAATAAAAAAGTTCTCAGGAAATTAATTTTGAAATTATTTTTCAAGAAGTTTCATAATTTACCTTAAATATGAAATTATAGTTCCAGAAAAATAGTTTCTGTATTACAAATTAAAATATTATAAGACCTAGTTCCTTAGTAAATCATATAGTATCATTTCCTTTAAGGTGTAGAGGATTAATCAATAATACTTATAGACACCAAGCATCATCCTCTCCCCATCCATAACAGTGATGCACTTTCTTCCCCATAAAATCATGCAAATGATGTTAAAATGGCTGTTAATTCAATAGTATCATAAGTCCAGACCGGGACTTACAAAGTCTTTCAACAAAAAGATTCCCTTCGTTATAATATTGAGTTTACATTCTGATCAATTCATCAAATCGTTGAAAAGGGTCAATTCTTTTCCTGAAGGAACAAAGTGCTTGGTTTCCTTTTTCAATCCACGTGAATCCTCAGTAGATCAATCTTTGATGACAAATTTTATGAGATCTCCGTTAATACTTTTCGTAAATGAGTTGAGGAATGTGTAAAATTTAGAAGGAAGCCTCAACTACACTCTGTGGACTTTATGACGCAAAATCTCTAGAAAAACATGAACAGTAATGTGTTTTTGTTTTGTGGTTGATGAAGCCTTGATGACAAATGTGATAGGATGTACTACTATAAGTAACATTGAATTCTATTATAGTGTTAATAAAAAAATGGTGTTTTGTTTTGATTTTTCAGATTCCTAAAGTATATTATACTAAAAATTCTGATCCCAGGAAGATAATCATGTTTAAAATTATTAAGGACCTTCCAAACTCGTTCTTTTTAAGGCTCATTATAATTCTGAATGCATTTTTAAAAACATAGAATCTTCATTGGCGATCCTCCAGGAGGTTACAAAGACAACGATCCTCCTATCACTGACAAATAATCCCATCAGCCACTTTTTATCGGCAAATAGTAGGACTTGTGTCTTCTAAAATCAAAAAAGAGAGTAAAATGTATGTTAATTGATTTCTATGGAGCAAATACTAACCCCAGTTGTGTGAGTAAAGATCATCATCAGTTGTTGTCTAAGACATAAGTAAAGTTATAATACAAACTTTAGATAATATGAATAATTGCATACTTCAAATTGATTGGGAGCTGGACTTCCAAAATTAAAATCCTACCAAAATAGAAAAATGATCAATTAACAATTGTTAGTCATATATTTTAATCACTTATACCATTCCCATTCAGACCTCACAGATCCACATTATGTGATTCCAAATAACTTTTGTTATTGACCTATAAAAATGAGAAAAATTTTAAATTTATATTATATTTCATAAATTAGTAGTACTTACAGTTTTACTTAATACATCAGATATCATTCCCTTGGTCTCCATAGAAGCTTAGTAGTTTTGCTCAACCTGACTGTGTTACTGGAACGACTCATGGCCCAAGTAGCAAAGGCTTTTCTTACTACACCCGCAGTAAGTGTATCGAGCCCTTTGTCATGGGAATCGGCGATTCTCACAAGGACCTTTGGATCAATTGTAGAATTAAATAATTTAAGGTATTCTTCTACAATGCCAAGTATTTCCTCCTGGGATCAATTTTTATAGATCTTCGGTGTTTATTACTCACAGTACTAAATACGTAAACCGAGTGAAATAGAAAGTTATTTTGCAGATGAATGACGTCACTATTGATGAACTGTCAATTTGAAAACAAATATATTGTTTATTATTTGGGCGCAATATGACGTCATACAAACACTTTTTTAGCCTTCAACTCCAGATAGGATTAAAAATAAAGTTTAAGAGAGATGTCATTGAACCAAAAGTTGTAGATATTACTTTAACAAAATATAAATTTTTTCAATTTTTCAAATCGGTTCATAAGTTTTGGATTTATTGCTACTTTTGCTAAAATTTCGAAATTGGTTTACCTCGAATTTTAGAGTTAAATTTTTTTATCAATTCAAAAATGATAGAACAATAATTGTTGAGTGCAGATATGCTTTTAACTTTAAAATCGATAGGTTGTTTCTTAAGTAATAGCGGTTTTCATATTTTACAACCAGTGGTTGTTAATTTATTAATTAGAATAGTAAGAAAGAAAGAAAAAACCTTAGATATTTGAGTCAAAAGGTATCGAAACAAAAGTTTCTGCACTCTTCTAGTTAATGGGTTCCATGATTTTGAATAAATCATAGAGCACTTGGGAAAATAAGATAGAAAGAGAAACATCCTTCGAGGGGTGAAGGGAAAATGTGTCCAGAGCTACACATCCATGCTTCTGGCTCCGGCTCGGGAAGGGTTAGAATATAACCATTTTGTCTATTATAAGTAATTGATTAGTTGAATGTTACAACAAGTATTGCATTATCAATTGAAGGTCGAAAAAGATTTCTTTGGCGTGGAAAATGCACTTGATATTTATACAGTTTGGATTGAGCACTAGCTTGCTTATTCTTTTTAGATCTTTCTCATCAAGTGATATATCACATGATGTCATGCCTTAATAACTTAACACTCAACCAGCCCCTTCACATCATAAATTATACATATCTATAATAATAAATCTACACCGTAATACGATCCCTGTACATAATAGACAATAACAAAATAAATAACAAACAGGAGAATCAGTACAAAGTTCATACAAATTAATATATTAATTAGTAAATCCGATGATATTACATTATACAACCCCATAGACTATTATTTTTTTTTATCCAAGTATTTAATTTTACCTCTTTACGTAATATGTATCCTTGTGGCCATTTGTATCCTTATTTAATGTGTAAGCATCATTCAAAGTCCAGGTACTTCTTTTGATTAAGTAGATGATAATTTGTATTTTTTGTATTTTATATCTTAACAAAATGTAGAAACATTCATTTGATTTTATATAAGAATATTTTCATAATATAAATCAAGAAGAGAAATAGAATAAGGTTACATATAACAATAATTAATGATATGTTAATGTAGCAAGTTATTAAAATGATAGTTTTTATGCTAAAAAGAGGTTTTGTGAGTACAAAAGGATGAAAAAATCCGACATTTACATCGTACTTTTTATTAATAGAGCTAGGCTCAATACATTAATTAATTAATTAATTATTATTATCATTGGGTGGGTTTATGTTTTCTTCCTGATTTTGTAAATTTTTTCTGGTTGTTTTTTTCTTGTAAGAATTAAATTTCCTAGGGCTTTTCTAGGAAACTTCAAAAAAAAAAAAAAAAATCAAAACTATAATTGAATTTATATCAGAAATTACGAATCTTCTTTAAATATAACTTCAAAATTAATTTCCTAACAAATTCTTTATTTTTATTGATATATTTTACCCATAAAAAATATCAATTCCTAGTCGAAATAAGTCTATGTGTCCTGGTTTATTTAGCAATGAATTATTTGTAATAAACCATCTCATAAAAAACTTAAACTGGACATTCATAAAGAGATTGGGGTAATGTTTGTACTTCAAATAAATTCTGTTTATAGAATTTCAAGACAAATTGTGTGATTTCCAGGACATTTGCACATTTTTGAGCATTTTTTTTAACTTCATACAGGATTGGAAAATGTAAAAATGTACAATTCTTCATTGATAAAAATAAAGCGGAATAGATCATATTGGAAATACGATGTAATAACGGATCTTTTTATATTTTTGTTCTCACAAAACCTCTTTTTAACTCAAAAACTATAGTAATATATTTATATTACCTATATTTAAATCACTTTGTTGGACACAAAACCAATCGCTTTTTAGTCAACATGAAATAAAAAAATGATATTGTAATGTAAAGTAAAAAATGAGGTGGGGAGGTTTGTTGATGTAGTGAGTGATGAATTACAATTTACATTCACGATTGCCGTGTGGCAATGTATTCATAATATTCTAAAGCTATAGAAAAAAAAAAGAAGAAGAAGACTTTTTTCGATATCATTATATTTTTGCTCATTTTCCCATGTTTTGAAAATGGAAAGTAAGAATCACTGAAGAAAAAATTTGTTTCAAGTTGATTATAGAGGCTTTCGATACTATTTTCTGAAAAACGGTGTTTTCTCTCTTGAAGCACATTGTGAGGAAATAAAGTTTGACTCAATTAGTTCCTTCCTTTCAATGTTTTATTTGCCAGTATATTATGGAATTATAAAGGATGACTCTCATTCTACTACAATAATTCATCAATTTTTGCTTTAATTGTATTACCTTTGGGCCAAGTTTTTCTGTTTCTAGCTTGCCCTAGCATTTCTCTTCCTCCTACGTCTATTTTTTTTTTTTTTTAAATGGGATCTTTCAATGTTGAATAAAATACGATTATAATTATATCTTATAAATCAATTTTATCATCAACGGGTATTTTTACTTTATTTTGTATTCATCAATCATCAGCGTATTTTCCTTTACAACTTACCTACTTTTTAAGAAAAGGAGTTAACGTGCAATTTCGATTCTTGAAGACATAATTTTCATCTTTTTTTATCTGTCTGGTGCGTCTTAGCCTGCACCGTGGTAGCTTGTGCTATTCTCGCCTGAGCCACATTCTTCCACTTCAGGGATTAACCGGCTAACACCTCCCCACCTCCTTACTTCATCGTCCATCGAAGACGTATATAGACACACTTTTTCTCTTTCTAATTTCTGGTGCGTCTTAGCCTGCACCGTGGTAGCTTGTGCTATTCTCGCCTGAGCCACATTCTTCCACTTCAAGGATTAACCGGCTCACACCTCCCCACCTACCTCCTTACTTCATCGTCCATCGAAGACGTATTCATATAGACACACTTTTTCTCTTTCTAATTTCTTGTTTTATATTCATCGATATTTTGTGAAGAAAATCATTCTTTAAAGACGAGTCATGTTCATTTGTCTCTGTACATCTTACAAATTTCCGTAATGGAAAATAAATCTTATTTCTCCCAAATGCTCAATCTGTCTAAATAAAATTGCATGACATTTGTTTAAAGCTTGTTATCTCGACCTAAAATTTAAATCATATCAATAGCGAAATGATTTATTTTCATTTGAATACTTTAGAAAAAATAATTAGTCGTTTAAACTCCCTTATTAATTGATAAATTATCATTTATCAATAATCTTTGTTCTGCCCTCTTCCTTCTAATTTCTGGCCTAGTCAATACATACAATAAACAATATAAACAATTTATAACTTCTTCCAATTTTGTCCTCGCTAAGATTTTTCTTTCTTTCTTCTTGTGCTATTTTATATGCTTAATTTTTTCCCTTCTTATTATTATTACTTTTTTAGATGAAAAATACAAGCAATATACAAGCAATGCCATATTATTGTACATTAAGAAATTCAAAGAACAAAGGGAACTCCAAAACACCCAATAATTAATTAATGAAGGAGAATAAATATGTAATATTCTATGTAGAAATATATTTCAAAGCCAATAATGAGGTAGGGGGTGGGAAGACGACTTTAGGAGCCGGTTCCTATTTTGAGGTATTAACAAACAAGCCCTGCGAACGGTAGCTTCCATCCTCCCCCATCCAGCTCCGCTAGGACGGCGAAGCTACGGTCCCTCTACTTTTTTTTTTCATTGTTTTGATGACGTCATACCAAAGCATTCCTTCCTCTCCCTGCAGCACTTACACAAATAAAAGAAACACCAAGGAGAGTCAGGCGGTTTTGGCGGTTTTGGCTGCTTAGGAAGCACCCAGAGGAAGGAAAAAAAGAGGAGTTGAAATTTCATAGGACATTTCCAAGATTATATATACATACGTATATTAATATTTCATTGGAGACAATGATCCACAAAAACATTCATATGTACTTTTATTTAGGAAAATTTTATTATTCTGGAAACCTTCAAATGGGCAAAAATGCTATTTCATGGTGTTATTGTCTCGTATATTGTACTTAATATTTTGTATTTAGAGATGCTCACGAGACAATTTTTTGTAAGTAGGTTACCTTTCAAGCCTTGAGTCTCTAGGCTCAAGTCAAGTTTTATATCCCTGATAGGACTACAAGTCAAGTTGCGAGTCTTTAACAAAAAGTTCAGATTGAGTAAAATCCAATTTAAATACTAGGAGTAGTAAAAATGAAATATCAAACTGTTGTAAGCACTGTTTTGATTGCCCAAGAGCTAAACCTTACAACTTGTATAAAGCCTTCAATTTCATGGAAAAAAAATAATGAATTTCTTTTCACTACATCTATTATTTTATTTCCGATAAGAATACAAGTAAAATATCAAATCGTTGTGGGTGATACCATTAGGCAACACAATGTTTGTGCCCAGGGTTTAATAGATTATGTTTGCTTGCTTATGGATACGGTGAAACAAATCTTAAAGAAAAATAAATAATTATCTTAATGACCATTGATGGATGGGAAATTATTCATCCTCTCATGGATTTTTCATATCTTAAGAAAATGTATAAACATTATACTTCAGTTGATTTTAAATAAGAATATTTTCATAATATAAATCAGGAAGACAAATATAAGAACAAGGTTACATATAACAACTAAATATATGTTAATGTTGGAAGTTATTCAAATGGCATTTATAAAGTTCTTCATTTTTTAAATAAGTTATAGTTTCGCCAAAAATTTAAAATGAGTATTTTTCATTAAAAAGAGGTTTGATGAGTTCATAAACAGTAAAAGATCCGAAAACTACATTCTACTTTTTATTAATAGAGCCAAGTTCAATACATTAATTAATTAATTATCATTATCATTGGGAGCATTTACGTTTTCTTCCTAATTTTGTAAATTATTCCTATTTTTTTTTCCTGTAAGGATTAATTGATATAAGGATTAAAGGATATAATTGAACTTTTATTATAAATTACGAATCTTCTTTAAATATAACTTCAAAATTAATTTCCTGACAAATTCTTTATTTTTATTAATATATTTTAATCATAAGAAATATTGTTTTTAGCAAACCATTCCATAAAAAAATTAGAAACGACAATTAGAAAAGAATATATAATCGTAATATATAATGTTTGCCTTTCAAATAAATTATGGTCGTAGAATTCCAAGATAAAATTTTTGATAATTTTCTAGACTTTATACAGAATTGGAAAATGCACTTTTCTTCATCCTTTATATTTTTGTACTCAGAAAACCTCATTTTAACTCAAAAATTAGCCTAATTTATATATTTAAATCACTTTCTTTGTAGGACATAAAACCAATAGTTTATTTTGATGTTTTTAGTCAACATGAAATAAAAAAATGATATTGTAATGTAAAGTAAAAAATGACATCCTTATATTTAAATTATTGACGATAAATATTTTTAAGACATTTATTTATGTTTACTTGACCAAATTCATCTCTTCTTTTCAATGTTTTATTTGCCTGTATGGAAGGAAATCAATTAGTTGCTGAAAGTGTCCCTCAATTCAAAAATGTCAAATTCCCTTCGAATATTACAAGAGTACAATAATTCTATTACATTAATTCATTATTTTTAATTTGATTGAAATTTGAACTAATCGTTGGACCTTTGATGTTACATTTCCTACGTTTCAGAATAATTGAAAATAATATATGACCATAATTCTATTTTATAAATAAATCAATTTTGTCATCAACGGGTATTTTGACTTTATTTTATATTCATCAATCATCTCATCAACGTATTTTCCTTTACAACTTCTGACTCAGCTTCGTCCCCTACTTTTTAAGAAAAGGAGTTAACGTGCGTCTTAGCCTGCACCGTGGTAGCTTGTGCTATTCTCGCCTGAGCCACATTCTTCCACTTCAGGGATTAACCGGCTCACACCTCCCCACCTCCTTACTTCATCGTCCATCGAAGACGTATTCATATAGACACACTTTTTCTCTTTCTAATTTCTTGTATTATATTCAACGATATTCTGTGAAGAGAATTATTTATCAATGACGATTAATTATCATTTATCTCTACAGCATAAAAATTTACTTCATGGAAAATAGATTTTATTCCTCTTAAACGCTCAATCTGTGTAAATAAATTTACATGCATCGTTTCTATGTCCTATGTATTCAGAATTGTCAGAATTGTAACTCTGACTGAAAATTATTGAAATTATTGCTGAAGACATTGTTGCCCAATTAAAACAGAGAGCAAAGGCAGAGCTAAATGACATATATAATTTTAAATATATCTACTCCTGGACCTTCAGAGTGTAACACGTCGAGCTTTTTTGTTCACTCGCAACCTCGACTGACAAAAGGGGAAAAGAGAAATTTAGAAAAACATACGGTAGCTACCCTTCTCTATTTTTCTTGTTGCCAACTTGTTAATATATACTTGTAGTATATTCAAATTCAAAAAAAGGGCGCGCAATCCTTGATTCAATATATTTTTTTATGCATCAAAATCAGAAATAATATTAATACCCATTTTGAGTTCATATTACGTAGGATCAGCTGCTTTAAATCAAAAGAGTCAAATGATGAAAATAATCAACGGAAGCTGGGAGAATAAAGTATAGTGTTTTTGTTTAACCCAAAAAGCTCGTCGTGGTAAACTGTCAATTTGAAAATACAAACTTGGGCGTAAGATGACGTCATACAAACACTCTTTCACCCATCCCTTCAACTCAGAATAATATTGAAAACAAGGTTTTAGAGAGATGCCATTGAACCAAAAGTTGTAGATATTTCTTTAATAGAATAAGATTTTTTTTCAATTTTTAAAATCGGTTCATAAGTTTTGAATTTATGGCAACTTTTGCTAAATTTTCAAAATTTGTCCAACTCTAATATTCGAGTTCCAAAAAGTTTATGAAATCAAAAATCATAGAGCAATAATTGTTGAGTTCAGATCTGCCTTTAATTTAAAAATCAATTCGTTAGTAATTGCGATGGTGTTTTTTTCATGCTTTACAACCAGTGGTTGTTAATTTATTAATAAGAACAGTAAGAAAGGAAAAAAATTATTAGATATTTAAGTCAAAAGTAATGGAAACAAAAGTTTCCCTAATATAGACAATCCTAATGAGCAACACTTATAATTAATTATAAGCTATACTTGTAAATCGTTCTTTGGTGAAACTTTGCACCTATCAATCAAGTTCATTTCAACTTGTACTCCTACTCCTATTTCTGGGAGATCATAATTTCATGAATCCTCCAATTCTTCGTCTGAAGATAATTCAGTAGGAGCTTTTTTTGTAATGTATATAATGTGACCTTTCATTGCTTTTGATGATGCCCAGATGATGTGAATATATACATATAACAATAATTAATTAATTTGGATTCGTTCTTAGTTCGAACAGGGCTTCTAGAAACCCGTCTCATAATTTATTGACTCATTTATTTATTTATTTACTTTTTTACTTATGACTCATAAGAATAATTATGTGTGTGGTACACATTTGCTGTATCTGAGACTAAATAATTAATATAATAAGTCTAAAATAGTTAATGGAGATATTTCTGGAGGATGGGAAACTGGAAAGGGGTGTCCTATGAACTGAGCTACTTAAGGAAGAATAAAACAAAACGATACGATACAAGAAAGGCTCATGAATGCAACGTGTGACGAGAAGGTGAAGGTCGATTCCGTTCAGAAAGAGGAGAATGGAGCTCACGTCAATATTGGAGAACTTACTGGAGTAGTCAAGGAGTGAGGAGCAAGTGGAGGGAGGAGTCATTTACTCAGCCAAAAGATCAAAAGATTAAAGTGATTTCCCTGTCTGAGATGTTGGTGAAAATAAAGGCAAATATTAAGTCATCGACTCCCATAAGTTATAACGTCGAGTGGAGTGTTGAACTGAGGCTACAGCATTGAAATCGCTTTATTTTGCCAAGAGTGTGGATCATGTCAGACTAGGGACCATGATCCAGTGTTAACAGAACTGAAGCATCCAAGTTCATTCGAATGTGTATATGGTTTAGTTGTAGGAATATTCTGTAGCTACATACATGGAATGGACGCTGTAATTATTTATGTCATTCTGGGGCTAACATAAATAAATGTAAAAATTAGAAAAGGAGATGGACAGGAAAGTTTAAGTGATGAACCCTCGTTACTGGAGGTTGATGTCTCCATGCAAGATCATCATATTCTGTCTCTCCATTACACTCTTCCATTCTTCAAAACGAATTTATCTTGATATCTATTCTTCAAATGTAGGTTTTTCTGGATAAATCATCCGTTCATGTAAGGTAAAATTTTCAATTCATTATAAATAAGTACTTTAACATGAGTTTAAATATAGTTTCAGGCATTATATTAACCTTGGCCCCTATGGATTGACGCATCATCTTTCGAATAGATTCAAATCCATTATTGTGAATTCAAGTATCTCTTTCCTACAGTTTATATTCAAGATATTCCATCCAATTGTGTATCCATCTATGCTGCATTGCTAATGTCATTTTTACTCTAGATTCAACATTTTACAGTTTGTTTTGTTGTGGAATTTACCCATCATTTAAGAAGTCAATCGATGGGGTCCATATAAGAAAGTTGAGGCTACTTCCTTATATCAATTCATTTTACAACAGATTTAAAGCATCTTAATAACTTGAAATTTCACACTTCAATTTTGTAATATTGTGCAAATCTTGTATATAGAAACATTTATTCCAAATTGGATTGAAATCTGAGGTGAAAGGTGTCAAAACTTAATTTATAATAGCTAGTTGCATTAAGAATTTAAGGAGATGTATAATAAACATCTGTAAAAGTCTCTTTGTTTCGAACATCAACTTTATATTACAATTGTATAATAGGATGCCGATTTAAAGAAAAATCAATCATTTATGTTGACTTTTCTTTGAGATATATTGGACAATGATCCATTTTGAGGTGTGAAAGTAACTTTTTGGAAGAGTCATCTTTTGTAATGTATGTATAGTGTGACTTTTTCATTGTTTTTGATGAAACTTATGTAATTGGAATTATTATTTTTTGCTTTTAATTAATAAAATATATGATTCGTTCTTAGTTCGAACAGGGCTTCAAGGAACCCGTCTCATAACTTATTGACTTATTTATTTATTTATTTTTGAATTATGAGTCATAACAATAATTATGTGACACATTGTTATTACTTCATAGATTCAAGATACAATCATTAATTAATGTAGATTTAAATTATCATTTAAGGATCAAGATATGAGAGCTATTCTAGAACGACCATCCTAATGAAGATGTCCTTGAGCTGCTGCTGCTGGAGAACCTCTTCAAAGGGATTCCTCTTTTCCTTGGACCAAGGACCAACTTCAAGATCCAAGACGACTCAAAGAGGGGCGAATGGAAAAGGAGCTTCTCAAAGCATTCTCCTTGAATAAGTTTGAGTCTTACGAATTCAAAGGGACTTCTATTTAACCCGAATCAAGACCCTCTTTGGCCTCCTAAGGAAAGGTCCCAAGGTCGACTTCGTGAAAGTAGCATTTGTTATGGGCCTACATTCACATGCAAGTGCTCAAATTCAGGCGGCACCAAAAGCGTTTTTTGCATAGCCAGAGGGCTTCATACGAATCTTCGTCCAAAGCTAAAAAACCCCTCAATGAATTGTGATTGTTCAAAAGGTTTGGATAACAGGTCCTTGGGAAATAATAATTGAATGGTTTTAACTGTGGCAATAGCAAAGGGGTGTTGGCAGCAAGTGAACCACGGAAGGCAATCCTTTGATGAATAAAACAAAACAATCCAGTTAAAGGCTTATGCAACGTGCGGCGAGAAAGTGAATCTCGTTTGTGGTGTGAAGCAGCTCGACTGCATACGAAGCTGTCTTGGTGGGGTTGAGACAGATGAGGATGGAGCTCGCATCAATATTGCATTCTTATGTTTTGTTCTTAAATCAATGGATTTGCTGAGTATTTATCTTAAAACTTGATTAAGTCTTAAAGTCTTTGGACATCCGAAATCCGTAAGCCATTTTGAAAACTCATTTTTGTGCATGAGGATCTGCTGTCAAGTATTCTTCAAATGTTGGTCTTCCCGGATAAAGCATCTGTAAATATGAGTTAAAACTTTATTTTCATCATAAATAAGTTGGCTAACTTCAATTTAAATATAGTTTCATGGATTATATTAAACTTCAAGAAATATTTGCTTATTCAATATATTATCCATTCTCGATATATGATGATACAGGCCATGAGATACTTAAATTAGATGACTATTCTCATTATTATGAGTCGTTACTCAGGCACATCAAGGTAAGAGAAAGTGTTATTAAATAAGTATTAGTGTTTTTCATACTTCTATTGCATCATTGAATTAGATTTCTACTTATATCAATTACTATGGATCTCAAGCATCTCCAGGCCTCTCTGAACGAGTATCAATGCTTCATTGTTAAAAGATGAAAAACAATTAGCCTTTATATCAACGGGGGTTATAAAATGAAGCTGCTGTTACTTCCTTATATCAATTTGTGTTAAAATGGATTCCAAGTATATCTGGGCCAATTTAAATATAACCAAGTGTCTCTGTTGGAAGAGCACTCTCCTCGATATAACTTACAATCCAACCATTCCTTTTCTGTGAGTATTTTATTCATGTTTCTATACCTTTGGGATTATAATTCGCATTTTGTTATTTTAGATATTATTTTGTTGTAAAAAGCCTGAATCATCGTTGAAGAAATTATTGAGATCTACATAAGGAGGCACCTACTCATCGTAATTTCATGTTATTATGACTGTTAAGCATCTCCAGGTCTAAGCTTGTATATGAAGATAATCAAGCACCTCTATTTGAAGATAATTCCCCTCGTTGTAATTTACAATCCAATTTCTGCTTCTGTGTCAGTCAATGTTTTCTTTTATATTATAGATAACTTTTCATTATTTAAGAGTGTATTTCGTCATTGTTAGAAGGCTGAATCATCAATGGAGAAGAAATTTAGCATTACCTTCGGGTCATGGATGGAGGTTCCTCTCTTGTGAAACAATATGTTTATGGAGCTTGAACATTTTTATTTCCATTTGTTCTCATGGAGTAAATCATTGAGATAACTTTTGCTGTAATGGAGTCGGCTTTAGAGTGTCTTCAAGATAGAGGTTTAAGTGCTACCGTCATTATATTTTTCACTTTCGGTCTTAGGGGATTGCCTGTGTCACATTTGCAAAAGAAGTGGAAGGACATCTCCTCAAAAGCTCTACAAAAAGAGCATTTTCTATCTGTTAATATTAGATTTATTAGTAAAAAGACTGATTGCTGAATTTTCATTCTATTTTTTACCATCCTCTGATCAAGAGCTCTATAAAATGGAGCAAAAGGAAGAAGCAATGCATTTTTTTCCAGTCTCTTCGTTATTAGTTTTGAAGCTTATAAGAATGTTTGTGAATAAAGTTCCGTTTCCAGCTTATAGATTTACTCATTTGAAGAAATTCATTTAGGGGGTATGAGATTACTAAGCAATGTGGACTTACATGAAGAGACTATGTTCTCCAATATAAGGATTCACCATTAATGTTCGAAAAGAGTTCCGATGGGCCCATTGCGATTCTCATTTCAAACAAGTATCTTGTAACTTTATAGAAATTGTATTTTAGGGTTCTTCGCTTAACCTAAGACGTTTTAGCCATGACAAGTTTAATGATTTCCTCAGGACCTCCGTGTTTGTCAATTAGATACCCCAGTTTTTTACGGATGCGTGGAGTTGCACTTCTGAAATGTAAGGTTTTTGTGTATTTCATCTGAATACTAGCCTCAGCAGATCAATTTAACCTCGTATTGAAGGTGAGAATGGGATGAATCTAAATAAGTGAAAAGTTTTAGGAGGTATATTTGTACTCCAAACTCCAATCTTATCAAGTAGATGAGACGACTATGGATTTGGTGACATTCAATGAGAGGCCAGATCGATCTTCGAACGGCTTTAGGCTTGCTAAGATCTAATTATTTGCCCGATGAGGAATTTCCCGTCATGAACACCTCTCTTGATGTAATGTTTTGATTCAGGACCTGGAATATGAATGCTAGCCTCATCGTGGAAACGATCATATCTATCAATTGTTTCGGAATTCTGTTTCGAAGTAGCTGCTCAATTATGAATTCATGAGACAAAGAATCAAAAGCTTTTTTAAATTTAATCAGCAAGATGACAGACTCATAATTCAAACTCATTGTATTTGATATTGTATTTTGAATACATCTTGGGATATCCTCCGCGAGACCTAAAATCGTGCCATCTCATCACTATGATTTTCTATGGCACTTAGTCTAACATGACTCTTTCGTATTTTCTTCTAGCTATGGAAAAGTGTATATTGTATATTGTTTATATTAATTTACAATATGAAGTGTTTTTTTCATCATTTTCTCTATTCATCTTAATGTATCCCAGTACCTATAGTATACTTTATCTTTTTAAAATGGAAACAAAAAACTACAACAACGATAACATACCCTAATGTAGATATATGCAGTCATATAGTTCACTTCGAACCGAAGACGAGCCGGAAGTCACATTCTAATACGACATAAGTGCAACTTGAGTCCAAGTTACAACTGAGTTTAAGGCATTCATAATATTAGGACATATTTCAATTGGATTCTAAGATCCCTTCACTCTGAAAGTTCAAAAAAATAAAAAACCACAATAACCAAAAACTTTTATTTTTAGATTTTTCATCATTTATATGATAATATGAACGCTAGATTTGCAAATCCTTCAAATTGAAGTGGCGAATAGATTCAGGTAATTTTTTTGAATGTGCTAAGCATTTTTTGAATGTTGAAATCAATAAAAAACCATGCATATTGGCACTTTTCATTTTGATAATAATATGAACCCTAGATGTTGCTATGTGTCTTACCAATTTGGAATTTGCAAATCCTTCAAATTGAAGTGGCGAATAGATTCAGGTAATTTTTTTGAATGTGCTAAGCATTTTTTGAATGTTGAAATCAATAAAAAACCATGCATATTGGCACTTTTCATTTTGATAATAATATGAACCCTAGATGTTGCTAGGTGTCATACCAATTTGGAATTTGCAAATCCTTCAAATTGAAGTGGCGAATAGATTCAGGTAATTTTTTTGAATGTGCTAAGCATTTTTTGAATGTTGAAATCAATAAAAAACCATGCATATTGGCACTTTTCATTTTGATAATAATATGAACCCTAGATGTTGCTAGGTGTCATACCAAATAGGAATTTGCAAATCCTTCAAATTGAAGTGGCGAATAGATTCAGGTAATTTTTTTGAATGTGCTAAGCATTTTTTGAATGTTGAAATCAATAAAAAACCATGCATATTGGCACTTTTCATTTTGATGATAATATGAACCCTAGATGTTGCTAGGTGTCATACCAATTTGGAATTTGGAAATCCTTCAAATTGAAGTGGCGAATAGATTCAGGTAATTTTTTTGAATGTGCTAAGCATTTTTTGAATGTTGAAATCAATAAAAAATCATGCATATTGGCACTTTTCATTTTGATGATAATATGAACCCTAGATGTTGCTAGGTGTCATACCAATTTGGAATTTGCAAATCCTTCAAATTGAAGTGGCGAATAGATTCAGGTATTTTTTTTGAATGTGCTAAGCATTTTTTGAATGTTGAAATTAATAAAAAACCATGCATATTGGCACTTTTCATTTTGATGATAATATGAACCCTAGATGTTGCTAGGTGTCATACCAATTTGGAATTTGCAAATCCTTCAAATTGAAGTGGCGAATAGATTCAGGTAATTTTTTTGAATGTGCTAAGCATTTTTTGAATGTTGAAATCAATAAAAAACCATGCATATTGGCACTTTTCATTTTGATGATAATATGAACCCTAGATGTTGCTAGGTGTCATACCAATTTGGAATTTGCAAATCCTTCAAATTGAAGTGGCGAATAGATTCAGGTAATTTTTTTGAATGTGCTAAGCATTTTTTGAATGTTGAAATTAATAAAAAACCATGCATATTGGCACTTTTCATTTTGATGATAATATGAACCCTAGATGTTGCTAGGTGTCATACCAATTTGGAATTTGCAAATCCTTCAAATTGAAGTGGCGAATAGATTCAGGTAATTTTTTTGAATGTGCTAAGCATTTTTTGAATGTTGAAATCAATAAAAAATCATGCATATTGGCACTTTTCATTTTGATGATAATATGAACCCTAGATGTTGCTAGGTGTCATACCAATTTGGAATTTGCAAATCCTTCAAATTGAAGTGACGAATAGATTCAGGTAATTTTTTTGAATGTGCTAAGCATTTTTTGAATGTTGAAATTAATAAAAAACCATGCATATTGGCACTTTTCATTTTGATGATAATATGAACCCTAGATGTTGCTAGGTGTCATACCAATTTGGAATTTGCAAATCCTTCAAATTGAAGTGGCGAATAGATTCAGGTAATTTTTTTGAATGTGCTAAGCATTTTTTGAATGTTGAAATCAATAAAAAACCATGCATATTGGCACTTTTCATTTTGATGATAATATGAACCCTAGATGTTGCTAGGTGTCATACCAATTTGGAATTTGCAAATCCTTCAAATTGAAGTGGCGAATAGATTCAGGTAATTTTTTTGAATGTGCTAAGCATTTTTTGAATGTTGAAATTAATAAAAAACCATGCATATTGGCACTTTTCATTTTGATGATAATATGAACCCTAGATGTTGCTAGGTGTCATACCAATTTGGAATTTGCAAATCCTTCAAATTGAAGTGGCGAATAGATTCAGGTAATTTTTTTGAATGTGCTAAGCATTTTTTGAATGTTGAAATTAATAAGAAACCATGCATATTGGCACTTTTCATTTTGATGATAATATGAACCCTAGATGTTGCTAGGTGTCATACCAATTTGGAATTTGCAAATCCTTCAAATTGAAGTGGCGAATAGATTCAGGTAATTTTTTTGAATGTGCTAAGCATTTTTTGAATGTTGAAATCAATAAAAAACCATGCATATTGGCACTTTTCATTTTGATAATAATATGAACCCTAGATGTTGCTAGGTGTCATACCAATTTGGAATTTGCAAATCCTTCAAATTGAAGTGGCGAATAGATTCAGGTAATTTTTTTGAATGTGCTAAGCATTTTTTGAATGTTGAAATCAATAAAAAACCATGCATATTGGCACTTTTCATTTTGATGATAATATGAACCCTAGATGTTGCTAGGTGTCATACCAATTTGAAATTTGCAAATCCTTCAAATTGAAGTGGCGAATAGATTCAGGTAATTTTTTTGAATGTGCTAAGCATTTCTTGAATGTTGAAATTAATAAAAAATCATGCATATTGGCACTATTCATTTTTATGATAATATGAACCCTAGATGTTGCTAGGTGTCATACCAATTTGAAATTTGGAAATCCTTCAAATTGAAGTGGCGAATAGATCCAAGTATTTTTTTTGAATGTGCTAAGCATTTTTTGAATGTTGAAATCAATAAAAAACCATGCATATTGGCACTTTTCATTTTGATGATAATATGAACCCTAGATGTTGCTAGGTGTCATACCAATTTGAAATTTGCAAATCCTTCAAATTGAAGTGGCGAATAGATTCAGGTAATTTTTTTGAATGTGCTAAGCATTTTTTGAATGTTGAAATCAATAAAAAACTATGGATATTGGCACTTTTCATTTTGATAATAATATGAACCCTAGATGTTGCTAGGTGTCATACCAATTTGGAATTTGCAAATCCTTCAAATTGAAGTGGCGAATAGATTCAGGTATTTTTTTTGAATGTGCTAAGCATTTTTTGAATGTTGAAATTAATAAAAAACCATGCATATTGGCACTTTTCATTTTGATGATAATATGAACCCTAGATGTTGCTAGGTGTCATACCAATTTGGAATTTGCAAATCCTACAAATTGAAGTGGCGAATAGATTCAGGTAATTTTTTTGAATGTGCTAAGCATTTTTTGAATGTTGAAATTAATAAAAAACCATGCAAATTGGCACTTTTCATTTTGATGATAAGATGAACCCTAGATGTTGCTAGGTGTCATACCAATTTGGAATTTGCAAATCCTTCAAATTGAAGTGGCGAATAGATTCAGGTAATTTTTTTGAATGTGCTAAGCATTTTTTGAATGTTGAAATTAATAAAAAACCATGCATATTGGCACTTTTCAATTTGATGATAATATGAACCCTAGATGTTGCTAGGTGTCATACCAATTTGGAATTTGCAAATCCTTCAAATTGAAGTGGCGAATAGATTCAGGTAATTTTTTTGAATGTGCTAAGCATTTCTTGAATGTTGAAATTAATAAAAAACCATGCATATTGGCACTATTCATTTTTATGATAATATGAATCCTAGATGTTGCTAGGTGTCATACCAATTTGAAATTTGGAAATCCTTCAAATTGAAGTGGCGAATAGATTCAGGTAATTTTTTTGAATGTGCTAAGCATTTTTTGAATGTTGAAATCAATAAAAAACCATGCATATTGGCACTTTTCATTTTGATGATAATATGAACCCTAGATGTTGCTAGGTGTCATACCAATTTGAAATTTGCAAATCCTTCAAATTGAAGTGGCGAATAGATTCAGGTAATTTTTTTGAATGTGCTAAGCATTTTTTGAATGTTGAAATTAATAAAAAACCATGCATATTGGCACTTTTCATTTTGATGATAATATGAACCCTAGATGTTGCTAGGTGTCATACCAATTTGGAATTTGCAAATCCTTCAAATTGAAGTGGCGAATAGATTCAGGTAATTTTTTTGAATGTGCTAAGCATTTTTTGAATGTTGAAATCAATAAAAAACTATGGATATTGGCACTTTTCATTTTGATAATAATATGAACCCTAGATGTTGCTAGGTGTCATACCAATTTGGAATTTGCAAATCCTTCAAATTGAAGTGGCGAATAGATTCAGGTATTTTTTTTGAATGTGCTAAGCATTTTTTGAATGTTGAAATCAATAAAAAACCATGCATATTGGCACTTTTCATTTTGATGATAATATGAACCCTAGATGTTGCTAGGTGTCATACCAATTTGGAATTTGCAAATCCTTCAAATTGAAGTGGCGAATAGATTCAGGTAATTTTTTTGAATGTGCTAAGCATTTTTTGAATGTTGAAATTAATAAAAAACCATGCAAATTGGCACTTTTCATTTTGATGATAATATGAACCCTAGATGTTGCTAGGTGTCATACCAATTTGGAATTTGCAAATCCTTCAAATTGAAGTGGCGAATAGATTCAGGTATTTTTTTTGAATGTGCTAAGCATTTTTTGAATGTTGAAATTAATAAGAAACCATGTATATTGGCACTTTTCATTTTGATGATAATATGAACCCTAGATGTTGCTAGGTGTCATACCAATTTGAAATTTGCAAATCCTTCAAATTGAAGTGGCGAATAGATTCAGGTAATTTTTTTGAATGTGCTAAGCATTTTTTGAATGTTGAAATTAATAAAAAACCATGCATATTGGCACTATTCATTTTTATGATAATATGAACCCTAGATGTTGCTAGGTGTCATACCAATTTGAAATTTGGAAATCCTTCAAATTGAAGTGGCGAATAGATTCAGGTAATTTTTTTGAATGTGCTAAGCATTTTTTGAATGTTGAAATCAATAAAAAACCATGCATATTGGCACTCTTCATTTTGATGATAATATGAACCCTAGATGTTGCTAGGTGTCATACCAATTTGAAATTTGCAAATCCTTCAAATTGAAGTGGCGAATAGATTCAGGTAATTTTTTTGAATGTGCTAAGCATTTTTTGAATGTTGAAATTAATAAAAAACTATGCATATTGGCACTTTTCATTTTGATGATAATATGAACCCTAGATGTTGCTAGGTGTCATACCAATTTGGAATTTGCAAATCCTTCAAATTGAAGTGGCGAATAGATTCAGGTAATTTTTTTGAATGTGCTAAGCATTTTTTGAATGTTGAAATTAATAAGAAACCATGCATATTGGCACTTTTCATTTTGATGATAATATGAACCCTAGATGTTGCTAGGTGTCATACCAATTTGGAATTTGCAAATCCTTCAAATTGAAGTGGCGAATAGATTCAGGTAATTTTTTTGAATGTGCTAAGCATTTTTTGAATGTTGAAATTAATAAAAAACCATGCAAATTGGCACTTTTCATTTTGATGATAAGATGAACCCTAGATGTTGCTAGGTGTCATACCAATTTGGAATTTGCAAATCCTTCAAATTGAAGTGGCGAATAGATTCAGGTAATTTTTTTGAATGTGCTAAGCATTTTTTGAATGTTGAAATTAATAAAAAACCATGCATATTGGCACTTTTCAATTTGATGATAATATGAACCCTAGATGTTGCTAGGTGTCATACCAATTTGGAATTTGCAAATCCTTCAAATTGAAGTGGCGAATAGATTCAGGTAATTTTTTTGAATGTGCTAAGCATTTCTTGAATGTTGAAATTAATAAAAAACCATGCATATTGGCACTATTCATTTTTATGATAATATGAATCCTAGATGTTGCTAGGTGTCATACCAATTTGAAATTTGGAAATCCTTCAAATTGAAGTGGCGAATAGATTCAGGTAATTTTTTTGAATGTGCTAAGCATTTTTTGAATGTTGAAATTAATAAAAAACCATGCAAATTGGCACTTTTCATTTTGATGATAATATGAACCCTAGATGTTGCTAGGTGTCATACCAATTTGGAATTTGCAAATCCTTCAAATTGAAGTGGCGAATAGATTCAGGTATTTTTTTTGAATGTGCTAAGCATTTTTTGAATGTTGAAATTAATAAGAAACCATGTATATTGGCACTTTTCATTTTGATGATAATATGAACCCTAGATGTTGCTAGGTGTCATACCAATTTGAAATTTGCAAATCCTTCAAATTGAAGTGGCGAATAGATTCAGGTAATTTTTTTGAATGTGCTAAGCATTTTTTGAATGTTGAAATTAATAAAAAACCATGCATATTGGCACTATTCATTTTTATGATAATATGAACCCTAGATGTTGCTAGGTGTCATACCAATTTGAAATATGCAAATCCTTCAAATTGAAGTGGCGAATAGATTCAGGTAATTTTTTTGAATGTGCTAAGCATTTTTTGAATGTTGAAATCAATAAAAACCATGCATATTGGCACTATTCATTTTTATGATAATATGAACCCTAGATGTTGCTAGGTGTCATACCAATTTGAAATTTGGAAATTCTTCAAATTGAAGTGGCGAATAGATTCAGGTAATTTTTTTGAATGTGCTAAGCATTTTTTGAATGTTGAAATCAATAAAAAACCATGCATATTGGCACTTTTCATTTTGATGATAATATGAACCCTAGATGTTGCTAGGTGTCATACCAATTTGAAATTTGCAAATCCTTCAAATTGAAGTGGCGAATAGATTCAGGTAATTTTTTTGAATGTGCTAAGCATTTTTTGAATGTTGAAATCTATAAAAAACTATGGATATTGGCACTTTTCATTTTGATAATAATATGAACCCTAGATGTTGCTAGGTGTCATACCAATTTGGAATTTGCAAATCCTTCAAATTGAAGTGGCGAATAGATTCAGGTAATTTTTTTGAATGTGCTAAGCATTTTTTGAATGTTGAAATTAATAAAAAACCATGCAAATTGGCACTTTTCATTTTGATGATAATATGAACCCTAGATGTTGCTAGGTGTCATACCAATTTGGAATTTGCAAATCCTTCAAATTGAAGTGGCGAATAGATTCAGGTATTTTTTTTGAATGTGCTAAGTATTTTTTGAATGTTGAAATTAATAAAAAACCATGCATATTGGCACTTTTCATTTTGATGATAATATGAACCCTAGATGTTGCTAGGTGTCATACCAATTTGGAATTTGCAAATCCTTCAAATTGAAGTGGCGAATAGATTCAGGTAATTTTTTTTAAAGTGCTAAGCATTTTTTGAATGTTGAAATTAATAAGAAACCATACATATTGGCACTTTTCATTTTGATGATAATATGAACCCTAGATGTTGCTAGGTGTCATACCAATTTGAAATTTGCAAATCCTTCAAATTGAAGTGGCTAATAGATTCAGGTAATTTTTTTGAATGTGCTAAGCATTTTTTGAATGTTGAAATTAATAAAAAACCATGCAAATTGGCACTTTTCATTTTGATGATAATATGAACCCTAGATGTTGCTAGGTGTCATACCAATTTGGAATTTGCAAATCCTTCAAATTGAAGTGGCGAATAGATTCAGGTAATTTTTTTTAAAGTGCTAAGCATTTTTTGAATGTTGAAATTAATAAGAAACCATACATATTGGCACTTTTCATTTTGATGATAATATGAACCCTAGATGTTGCTAGGTGTCATACCAATTTGAAATTTGCAAATCCTTCAAATTGAAGTGGCGAATAGATTCAGGTAATTTTTTTGAATGTGCTAAGCATTTTTTGAATGTTGAAATTAATAAAAAACCATGCATATTGGCACTATTCATTTTGATGATAATATGAACCCTAGATGTTGCTAGGTGTCATACCAATTTGAAATTTGGAAATCCTTCAAATTGAAGTGGCGAATAGATTCAGGTAATTTTTTTGAATGTGCTAAGCATTTTTTGAATGTTGAAATCAATAAAAAACCATGTATATTGGCACTTTTCATTTTGATGATAATATGAACCCTAGATGTTGCTAGGTGTCATACCAATTTGAAATTTGCAAATCCTTCAAATTGAAGTGGCGAATAGATTCAGGTAATTTTTTTGAATGTGCTAAGCATTTTTTGAATGTTGAAATTAATAAAAAACCATGCATATTGGCACTTTTCATTTTGATGATAATATGAACCCTAGATGTTGCTAGGTGTCATACCAATTTGGAATTTGCAAATCCTTCAAATTGAAGTGGCGAATAGATTCAGGTAATTTTTTTGAATGTGCTAAGCATTTTTTGAATGTTGAAATTAATAAGAAACCATGCATATTGGCACTTTTCATTTTGATGATAATATGAACCCTAGATGTTGCTAGGTGTCATACCAATTTGGAATTTGCAAATCCTTCAAATTGAAGTGGCGAATAGATTCAGGTAATTTTTTTGAATGTGCTAAGCATTTTTTGAATGTTGAAATTAATAAAAAACCATGCAAATTGGCACTTTTCATTTTGATGATAAGATGAACCCTAGATGTTGCTAGGTGTCATACCAATTTGGAATTTGCAAATCCTTCAAATTGAAGTGGCGAATAGATTCAGGTAATTTTTTTGAATGTGCTAAGCATTTTTTGAATGTTGAAATTAATAAAAAACCATGCATATTGGCACTTTTCATTTTGATGATAATATGAACCCTAGATGTTGCTAGGTGTCATACCAATTTGGAATTTGCAAATCCTTCAAATTGAAGTGGCGAATAGATTCAGGTAATTTTTTTGAATGTGCTAAGCATTTCTTGAATGTTGAAATTAATAAAAAACCATGCATATTGGCACTATTCATTTTTATGATAATATGAATCCTAGATGTTGCTAGGTGTCATACCAATTTGAAATTTGGAAATCCTTCAAATTGAAGTGGCGAATAGATTCAGGTAATTTTTTTGAATGTGCTAAGCATTTTTTGAATGTTGAAATCAATAAAAAACCATGCATATTGGCACTTTTCATTTTGATGATAATATGAACCCTAGATGTTGCTAGGTGTCATACCAATTTGAAATTTGCAAATCCTTCAAATTGAAGTGGCGAATAGATTCAGGTAATTTTTTTGAATGTGCTAAGCATTTCTTGAATGTTGAAATTAATAAAAAACCATGCATATTGGCACTATTCATTTTTATGATAATATGAACCCTAGATGTTGCTAGGTGTCATACCAATTTGAAATTTGGAAATCCTTCAAATTGAAGTGGCGAATAGATTCAGGTAATTTTTTTGAATGTGCTAAGCATTTTTTGAATGTTGAAATCAATAAAAAACCATGCATATTGGCACTTTTCATTTTGATGATAATATGAACCCTAGATGTTGCTAGGTGTCATACCAATTTGGAATTTGCAAATCCTTCAAATTGAAGTGGCGAATAGATTCAGGTATTTTTTTTGAATGTGCTAAGCATTTTTTGAATGTTGAAATTAATAAGAAACCATGTATATTGGCACTATTCATTTTGATGATAATATGAACCCTAGATGTTGCTAGGTGTCATACCAATTTGAAATTTGCAAATCCTTCAAATTGAAGTGGCGAATAGATTCAGGTAATTTTTTTGAATGTGCTAAGCATTTTTTGAATGTTGAAATTAATAAAAAACCATGCATATTGGCACTATTCATTTTTATGATAATATGAACCCTAGATGTTGCTAGGTGTCATACCAATTTGAAATATGCAAATCCTTCAAATTGAAGTGGCGAATAGATTCAGGTAATTTTTTTGAATGTGCTAAGCATTTTTTGAATGTTGAAATCAATAAAAACCATGCATATTGGCACTATTCATTTTTATGATAATATGAACCCTAGATGTTGCTAGGTGTCATACCAATTTGAAATTTGGAAATTCTTCAAATTGAAGTGGCGAATAGATTCAGGTAATTTTTTTGAATGTGCTAAGCATTTTTTGAATGTTGAAATCAATAAAAAACCATGCATATTGGCACTTTTCATTTTGATGATAATATGAACCCCAGATGTTGCTAGGTGTCATACCAATTTGGAATTTGCAAATCCTTCAAATTGAAGTGGCGAATAGATTCAGGTAATTTTTTTGAATGTGCTAAGCATTTTTTGAATGTTGAAATCTATAAAAAACTATGGATATTGGCACTTTTCATTTTGATAATAATATGAACCCTAGATGTTGCTAGGTGTCATACCAATTTGGAATTTGCAAATCCTTCAAATTGAAGTGGCGAATAGATTCAGGTATTTTTTTTGAATGTGCTAAGTATTTTTTGAATGTTGAAATTAATAAAAAACCATGCATATTGGCACTTTTCATTTTGATGATAATATGAACCCTAGATGTTGCTAGGTGTCATACCAATTTGGAATTTGCAAATCCTTCAAATTGAAGTGGCGAATAGATTCAGGTAATTTTTTTTAAAGTGCTAAGCATTTTTTGAATGTTGAAATTAATAAGAAACCATACATATTGGCACTTTTCATTTTGATGATAATATGAACCCTAGATGTTGCTAGGTGTCATACCAATTTGAAATTTGCAAATCCTTCAAATTGAAGTGGCGAATAGATTCAGGTAATTTTTTTGAATGTGCTAAGCATTTTTTGAATGTTGAAATTAATAAAAAACCATGCAAATTGGCACTTTTCATTTTGATGATAATATGAACCCTAGATGTTGCTAGGTGTCATACCAATTTGGAATTTGCAAATCCTTCAAATTGAAGTGGCGAATAGATTCAGGTAATTTTTTTTAAAGTGCTAAGCATTTTTTGAATGTTGAAATTAATAAGAAACCATACATATTGGCACTTTTCATTTTGATGATAATATGAACCCTAGATGTTGCTAGGTGTCATACCAATTTGAAATTTGCAAATCCTTCAAATTGAAGTGGCGAATAGATTCAGGTAATTTTTTTGAATGTGCTAAGCATTTTTTGAATGTTGAAATTAATAAAAAACCATGCATATTGGCACTATTCATTTTTATGATAATATGAACCCTAGATGTTGCTAGGTGTCATACCAATTTGAAATTTGGAAATCCTTCAAATTGAAGTGGCGAATAGATTCAGGTAATTTTTTTGAATGTGCTAAGCATTTTTTGAATGTTGAAATCAATAAAAAACCATGCATATTGGCACTCTTCATTTTGATGATAATATGAACCCTAGATGTTGCTAGGTGTCATACCAATTTGAAATTTGCAAATCCTTCAAATTGAAGTGGCGAATAGATTCAGGTAATTTTTTTGAATGTGCTAAGCATTTTTTGAATGTTGAAATTAATAAAAAACCATGCATATTGGCACTTTTCATTTTGATGATAATATGAACCCTAGATGTTGCTAGGTGTCATACCAATTTGGAATTTGCAAATCCTTCAAATTGAAGTGGCGAATAGATTCAGGTAATTTTTTTCAATGTGCTAAGCATTTTTTGAATGTTGAAATTAATAAGAAACCATGCATATTGGCACTTTTCATTTTGATGATAATATGAACCCTAGATGTTGCTAGGTGTCATACCAATTTGGAATTTGCAAATCCTTCAAATTGAAGTGGCGAATAGATTCAGGTAATTTTTTTGAATGTGCTAAGCATTTTTTGAATGTTGAAATTAATAAAAAACCATGCAAATTGGCACTTTTCATTTTGATGATAAGATGAACCCTAGATGTTGCTAGGTGTCATACCAATTTGGAATTTGCAAATCCTTCAAATTGAAGTGGCGAATAGATTCAGGTAATTTTTTTGAATGTGCTAAGCATTTTTTGAATGTTGAAATTAATAAAAAACCATGCATATTGGCACTTTTCATTTTGATGATAATATGAACCCTAGATGTTGCTAGGTGTCATACCAATTTGGAATTTGCAAATCCTTCAAATTGAAGTGGCGAATAGATTCAGGTAATTTTTTTGAATGTGCTAAGCATTTCTTGAATGTTGAAATTAATAAAAAACCATGCATATTGGCACTATTCATTTTTATGATAATATGAATCCTAGATGTTGCTAGGTGTCATACCAATTTGAAATTTGGAAATCCTTCAAATTGAAGTGGCGAATAGATTCAAGTAATTTTTTTGAATGTGCTAAGCATTTTTTGAATGTTGAAATCAATAAAAAACCATGCATATTGGCACTTTTCATTTTGATGATAATATGAACCCTAGATGTTGCTAGGTGTCATACCAATTTGAAATTTGCAAATCCTTCAAATTGAAGTGGCGAATAGATTCAGGTAATTTTTTTGAATGTGCTAAGCATTTTTTGAATGTTGAAATTAATAAAAAACCATGCATATTGGCACTTTTCATTTTGATGATAATATGAACCCTAGATGTTGCTAGGTGTCATACCAATTTGGAATTTGCAAATCCTTCAAATTGAAGTGGCGAATAGATTCAGGTAATTTTTTTGAATGTGCTAAGCATTTTTTGAATGTTGAAATTAATAAAAAACCATGCAAATTGGCACTTTTCATTTTGATGATAATATGAACCCTAGATGTTGCTAGGTGTCATACCAATTTGGAATTTGCAAATCCTTCAAATTGAAGTGGCGAATAGATTCAGGTAATTTTTTTGAATGTGCTAAGCATTTTTTGAATGTTGAAATTAATAAAAAACCATGCAAATTGGCACTTTTCATTTTGATGATAATATGAACCCTAGATGTTGCTAGGTGTCATACCAATTTGGAATTTGCAAATCCTTCAAATTGAAGTGGCGAATAGATTCAGGTAATTTTTTTGAATGTGCTAAGCATTTTTTGAATGTTGAAATTAATAAAAAACCATGCAAATTGGCACTTTTCATTTTGATGATAATATGAACCCTAGATGTTGCTAGGTGTCATACCAATTTGGAATTTGCAAATCCTTCAAATTGAAGTGGCGAATAGATTCAGGTAATTTTTTTTAAAGTGCTAAGCATTTTTTGAATGTTGAAATTAATAAAAAACCATGCAAATTGGCACTTTTCATTTTGATGATAATATGAACCCTAGATGTTGCTAGGTGTCATACCAATTTGGAATTTGGAAATCCTTCAAATTGAAGTGGCGAATAGATTCAGGTAATTTTTTTGAATATGCTAAGCATTTTTTGAATGTTGAAATTAATAAAAAACCATGCATATTGGCACTATTCATTTTGATGATAATATGAACCCTAGATGTTGCTAGGTGTCATACCAATTTGAAATTTGCAAATCCTTCAAATTGAAGTGGCGAATAGATTCAGGTAATTTTTTTGAATGTGCTAAGCATTTTTTGAATGTTGAAATCAATAAAAAACCATGCATATTGGCACTTTTCATTTTGATGATAATATGAACCCTAGATGTTGCTAGGTGTCATACCAATTTGAAATTTGCAAATCCTTCAAATTGAAGTGGCGAATAGATTCAGGTAATTTTTTTGAATGTGCTAAGCATTTCTTGAATGTTGAAATTAATAAAAAACCATGCATATTGGCACTATTCATTTTTATGATAATATGAACCCTAGATGTTGCTAGGTGTCATACCAATTTGAAATTTGGAAATCCTTCAAATTGAAGTGGCGAATAGATTCAGGTAATTTTTTTGAATGTGCTAAGCATTTTTTGAATGTTGAAATCAATAAAAAACCATGCATATTGGCACTTTTCATTTTGATGATAATATGAACCCTAGATGTGGCTAGGTGTCATACCAATTTGAAATTTGCAAATCCTTCAAATTGAAGTGGCGAATAGATTCAGGTAATTTTTTTGAATGTGCTAAGCATTTCTTGAATGTTGAAATTAATAAAAAACCATGCATATTGGCACTATTCATTTTTATGATAATATGAACCCTAGATGTTGCTAGGTGTCATACCAATTTGAAATTTGGAAATCCTTCAAATTGAAGTGGCGAATAGATTCAGGTAATTTTTTTGAATGTGCTAAGCATTTTTTGAATGTTGAAATCAATAAAAAACTATGGATATTGGCACTTTTCATTTTGATAATAATATGAACCCTAGATGTTGCTAGGTGTCATACCAATTTGGAATTTGCAAATCCTTCAAATTGAAGTGGCGAATAGATTCAGGTAATTTTTTTGAATGTGCTAAGCATTTTTTGAATGTTGAAATTAATAAAAAACCATGCAAATTGGCACTTTTCATTTTGATGATAATATGAACCCTAGATGTTGCTAGGTGTCATACCAATTTAGAATTTGCAAATCCTTCAAATTGAAGTGGCGAATAGATTCAGGTAATTTTTTTGAATGTGCTAAGCATTTTTTGAATGTTGAAATTAATAAGAAACCATGCATATTGGCACTTTTCATTTTGATGATAATATGAACCCTAGATGTTGCTAGGTGTCATACCAATTTAGAATTTGCAAATCCTTCAAATTGAAGTGGCGAATAGATTCAGGTAATTTTTTTGAATGTGCTAAGCATTTTTTGAATGTTGAAATTAATAAAAAACCATGCATATATGCACTATTCATTTTTATGATAATATGAACCCTAGATGTTGCTAGGTGTCATACCAATTTGGAATTTGCAAATCCTTCAAATTGAAGTGGCGAATAGATTCAGGTAATTTTTTTTAATGTGCTAAGCATTTTTTGAATGTTGAAATTAATAAAATACCATGCATATTGGCACTTTTCATTTTCATCATTTGTATGATAATATGAACGCTAGATGGTGCTAGCTTATATATGGAGATAAAATTTGTCAAATCTGTATATTTAATACCAGGAATGGTTTTAGATCATTGATTTGAATGTACGTAGCAAACTCGGAATGGTCAAAAATCACAAAACCATATTTTAGAAGACTTCTTTTTTCAATTTTTATCCTTCTTTTGTGAAGCATTAATTTGAAAATTCAAAGTAGAAAATAAATAAAAAATCACTCTATATTCTTTTTGTTTCTGATATATTTGAACACCCCATGTCCATTTTATTATTTATGAATAATCGAAGGATGTTTTTGTATCTCTCTTTTCATAGTGACACTGAATCATTGGAGGTGAAATTGTTACAAATATTGTAGGTACCGTATGGACAATAAAATATGTCGTGATTGCTATTATTGAATGTAATTTATGAGGAAGTATTTTATCAATTCTGTATTGTTTTTTTAGCGTTGATTATTCGTCATGGTTGTAGCTGACTCCTGCTTTACCATCAAACAGAAGAGAACAATTACTTTTATTTGATAAATATAGTAACTATCAGTACCGTGTATGTATTATTGAATTGATATATTTAATACTATACAGCCTGCCCTTTTGACAAAAATGGATTTGATGATTACATTTGATAATTCATTTTATAATAATTCTAGTATAAAAATATTGGGCTCAAAATACAGTTCGAAATACTAAGAATTATTTTTTGATAGCATTGCATTTACTTTTTTAACCTAAGTTCTTGTATTCCATTCGAATACCCCCCTTTAAAAATGAGGAGTATGTAGATTCAAGAAGTGCAATCAAATCAACTCCTTGAGCCCTTTTTCTCCGGCGAATTAGCTAAATTTGACTCTATAATTACTGCAGTAAGCATAATCCCATTAAATAAACACATATTTTTTGTTCATTACTTGATTGAAACAATAAAATAGAATATATATATATATATATATATATAAACTCAAATTAGAACAAAATAATTTTAACTCTAACTAAGATTAAGCCTCAAATGTAAATGTTGTGACGGATGTCGATAATTTAATTAGTGAAGGAAAAATCATATATATGTATGTATATATTGAAAACGTTTAATGGCAATTACAAAATTAATAAATGATTCACAATTTAATAAATTCATTCAGAAAGAATAAAATCCTTGATCGTTGATAATGGAGATGAAAAGCTATAAAATTATAACGAGCATCCAAGGTTATTGAAATGACGTCTAAATGAATTTAGGACAGAAACCTGGGGAAAGTTAAAAATTATACAACACGTTCAAAGTCATAATCACGAGATAAATATTAAAGATTTATTCAAGGGACGTAATAATTGAAGACAATTCTGATACTTTTAATTTCATCACTAATAAAACCAAGACACTTGTTTCCTTCAATGTCCAACTCAACATTGAGTTAGTCAGTCCATTTCATGTTTTATATTGAAAAATCCGATCCTTCAGTCTACGGCATTTGAATGTAAAGAATATTTCCACCTTCCCTCATGTCGTGTTATTCAACTTGCTCTTCAAATACGATTCGATGACCATCAGATGGAACTCGGATTCCAACAAAATTGGAGATCGACAATGACCTTGTGAAATTATCTGAGTAGTGGAGGAATCCGGGGAGAATCCTAATGTTAATATAGTTAATATTTATTATAAAATCACAGCTTTAATTTCTAACGTTTAATACTTATTATTGTTTGAGTTGACACTAAGAGCATTTACCAACTCTTTGTAGGACCATAGATTAGGAGAAGTCCTTCGAGGCAATGACAACTCTGATGGACGGAGGTTTTGTCATAGTAGGAAATCAATATTCGAAATTGAAATCTATTTGATATCTTATTTATTTTAGAAATTTTAGATTCTGACATTGTATAATTTGTATATATTTAGTAAGTCTGAAATGAAAGAGTTAAAAAATCTATGGGTTTTGACAATATAACAAACATAAATAATTAGTAGTGGATCAATCCAGAGTACCTTTAAATTAAAATTTTGTGAATCATATATTAATAAAAGATTATAAAATCACTAAATTGCCTACTTTTTAAAATTAAATTGAGGATCCTAGCCTTGTTTATTGCTCTCATGAAGTATTTTAAAATCCTACTTTACGAACAGACAGTTCCATTTTGAATAAATTACAAATCAAAATATTGAATTGAGGTACTCATAACTATTTTTGACTGAATAATAAATAATTCATTTTCTGAATACAACTTTTATTCAAAAGGTATTCAAAGCAAAGCAGCATTTCAAATTGAATTCGTATTTTAAAATAGTGGAAAAATATATGAATTGAATTTCTAATGTGAGAAAGTTCAAGAATGAATGAATGAATGAATGAGTGAATGAATGACAATGCTAAAAACAGGTGGAAGCTGATATTATGAAGTATTACTCCAGGATCAATAATGATCCAAACCCCATCCAGGAGACATTTTAACTTTTCTACTAAGAAAAGTTAAATTTGATTTTAGAGACAATGGATTTGGATGGTGATGAGATTCGAATCGTCTGCACATCAGGTGATTCATGATTTTCGACGTCAAGGGATTGGATCTACTGACTCTTGCTGCTCTTTGTGCCTCTTCTGTGCAATGAACTCTTTGTTAGTGTCACAATCCTTGGATCGAAGCTCTTGATTGGAAGCTCATTCATCAGCCATCACCTTCATCCCATCCCATTCCATTCCCATTCTCCGCAGTCAGGAAGAGCGAAGCAATGAGACGTCCTTGGGTCCAAGCCAGAGCTGCGCCATTTCAAGTCACGTCAGAAGTACTGAAAATAGTGAAAATAAACATTGTCTATTCAACAGCTGACTTGAGGCACCTTGGAGCAGTCGAACAGGGTCAACAGTTTCTCATCCCTTATTCAAGTTAGTTAGCTCAGCCAGGCCAGCCAAGAAGAGAGACTCTCTAGTGCAGGCAGACAGTAAACATTCTAGAGAGGATCTCATGACGTCATAGCAAAGCATTCCTTCCTCTCAGCTGAGCGCTTCATTCAAGGGACATTTCCAGGATGGATCCAAGTTGAAGTTTTCTTCAACCTCTTCTCCACTCTATCCTCCAATTTCATAGTCCAATTCAAGAGCCTCCAGTCCAAAGTATTCCTCCCACTCTCAACCCCATCCATTTTCCTTTCTCATCAGTTTCATCCAAGGCAAATGACGTATTCGGAAGTGTCATTCGTGATGGGAGAGTGAATCTGCGAATCCCTCCATATCATAGGAATCCTTCAACCCACTCATGTGACTCATTAAACCCATTCTTCCTTGGAGAAGAATTCCAAAACTAAACTGCATTTAAGAGAATGAATCTTTTACGAATTCAGTGCAAGTTTTGCACTCTTTAGAAGAGTTTTTGGAAAACAAGGCTCAAGGAATTCATTCGAGGCGAGTCCCGACTCTCAAAGAATAGGACTCGAGTCCCTTCATTATTTAAGGCTAATGCTAATGCTCTTCCTGTTTTTGCAAAGCTCTGGAATGTGAAGAGAAAATTCAAGTTTTTCAACTCCTGAGCCATGAATAGAGAAAGACACGGACTCAGAGCAGGATTCTTATCAAGTTTGAATCTTCTAAATCGGAAGGTAGCAAGTGTTATGAAGGATCAAGTCAATGATCTACAGATATCAGCCTATGATATGGGACTTACACTCATTTCCCTTCAGACTCGTCTTGTCATTTGGAGCACAAAATTTCATGACCTCTGATACTGAAGAATAAAATTCCATTGGGTAGATTTCATCAATTATACGAATGGCTCTCAATTTTTCTATGGGATACCTGACCCATCATTGTAAATGAATGTTTTTATTTAATGTTAGTAAGTGTAATTTTGATCATTGATAGTGAATCTGTTTTACAATAAAGGAAACATGTTATCTATTAAGGCCTCTATTTCTTTCTTATCTATTTTCAAAACTAATCTTGGTCGAATTATATAGTGATTCACGATTCCAGACTCAAAGCATGTGGGTTTCGAATCATCTCTTCTTTTTTGCTCCTATTGAAAAGGGTAGAGGGTTGCAGTAAAGAAATTTGAGAGCTAAGTATATTGTAGGTAATGCATCTTATCAGAATAGTACATACCTATAAATAGGTAAGCGAAAAACAATTATTTCAATGAGTCTACATTAGATATCTGTGGATTTTTTTTTCTTGGGTATTTAATATTTTGAAAGTTGACAGTCCTTGCATGGAAAAGATAGGAGGTTTTGTGTGAACAGTATCTACTTACATAAAAGACTCCAATGAAGAAAACACTTTTAATTTTATTTTATTAAATTATTGGTGTGATAGCTTGAATTAAAGCATATCAGCTATGTATATTTTACTTAAAAGTAATTAAATATTTTTTTTGTTTTCGATAAAATCTACCAATATTCAAGGAAATGTCATTATTGAACATAATATTTAAAATGTTGTGAATCAGTGGGACCAATATGCTTGTTATATTTCATATATACAGCCATCATTGCATGACCACTTCTGCATTTCAAACGTGGAAGGATTTGTCGTTTCAGTCAATCTTTTTTCATCAAAAAAAATAAAATTCCAATTTATGATCTATCCGTTTCATTTTTATTAATGAGAAAAAGTCCATTTTTACATTTTCCAATCCTAAAAATTGTCAAAAATAGGAAATCACACATTTGTCTTGGAGTTCTATTACCATACATTATTTGAAATTACTCTCTCCTTTATTTTGATATTTATAAATTTTGTATGGTATGGTCTGATAAAAACAATTATTTCCTTGACAAAAAAGGATATTTCTATATTTTCTATGGGTAAAATATGTATATAAAAAATAAAAAAGTTCTCAGGAAATTAATTTTGAAATTATTTTTCAAGAAGTTTCATAATTTACCTTAAATATGAAATTATAGTTCCAGAAAAATAGTTTCTGTATTACAAATTAAAATATTATAAGACCTAGTTCCTTAGTAAATCATATAGTATCATTTCCTTTAAGGTGTAGAGGATTAATCAATAATACTTATAGACACCAAGCATCATCCTCTCCCCATCCATAACAGTGATGCACTTCTTTCTTCCCCATAAAATGATGCAACTGATGTTAAAATGGCTGTTAATTCAATAGTATCATAAGTCCAGACCGGGACTTACAAAGTCTTTCAACAAAAAGATTCCCTTCGTTATAATATTGAGTTTACATTCTGATCAATTCATCAAATCGTTGAAAAGGGTCAATTCTTTTCCTAAAGGAACAAAGTGCTTGGTTTCCTTTTTCAATCCGCGTGAATCCTCAGTAGATCAATCTTTGATGACAAATGTTATGAGATCTCCGTTTATCCTTTTCGTAAATGAGTTGAGGGATGTGTAAAATTTAGAAGGAAGTCTCAACTACACTCTGTGGACTTTATGATGCAAAATCTAAAGAAAAACATGAACAGTAATGTGTTTTTGTTTTGTGGTTGATGAAGCCTTGATGACAAATGTGATAGGATGTACTACTATAAGTAACTTTGAATTCTATTATACTGTTAATAAAAAAATGATGTTTTGTTTTTTCAGATTTCTAAAGTATATTATACTAAAAATTCTGGTTCCAGGAAGATAATCATGTTTAAAATTATTAAGGACCTTCCAAGCTCGTTCTTTTTTAAGGCTCATTATAATTCTAAATGCATTTTTAAAAACATAGAAACTTCCTTGGCGATCCTACAGGAGTCTACAAAGACAACGATCTTCCTATCACTGACGAATAAAAAAAATGTGTCTTCTAAAATCAGTAATCAGAGAGTAAAATGTATATTAATTGATTTCTATGGAGCAAATACTAACCCTAGTTGTGTGAGTAAAGATCATCATCAGTTGTTGTCTAAGACATAAGTAAAGTTATAATACAAACTTTAGATAATATGAATAATTGCATACTTCAAATTGATTGGGAGCTGGACTTCCCTTATCAAAATCCTACCAAAATAGAAAAATGATTAATTAACAATTGTTAGTCATATATTTTAATCACTTATATCATTCCCATTTAGACCTCGCTGATCCACGTTATGTGATTCCAAATAGCATTTAGTTATTTACCTATAAAAATGAAAAAAAAAAAAATTAAATTATATTTCATAAATTAATAGTACTTCTAATTTTACTTAATACATCAGATATCATTCCCTTGGTCTCCATAGAAGCTTAGTAATTTTGCTCAACCTGACTGTGTTGCTGGAACGACTCATGGCCCAAGTAGCAAATGCTTTTCTTACTGCACCCGTAGTAAGTGTATCGAGCCCTTTGTCATGGGAATCGGCGATTCTCACAAGAACCTTTGGATCCTTTAGGATCTCCATCAATTGTAGAATTAAATAATTTAAGGTATTCTTCTACAATGCCAAGTATTTCCTCCTGGGATCAATTTTTATAGATCTTCGGTGTTTATTACTCACAGTACTAAATACGTAAACCGAGTGAAACAGAAAGTTATTTTGCAGATGTGTGACGTAAATGTAAAGATTTATATTAAAAAAACTATTACGCCATGATATATATATGAAGTGTCAATTTAAAAACAAATACATTGTTCATCATTTGGGCGTAATATGACGTCATATAAACACTTTTTTAGCCTTCAACTCTAAGTAGGATTAAAAGTAAAGTTTAAGAAAGATTTCATTGAACCAAAAGTTGTAGATATTACTTTGATAAAATATAATTTTTTTCAATTTTTCAAATCGGTTCATTAGTTTTGGATTTATTGTTACTTTTGCTAAAATTTCAAAATTGGTTAACCTCGAATTTTAGAGTTAAATTTTTTTTATTAATTCAAACATGATAGAACAATAATTGTCGAGTGCAGATATCCTTTTAACTTTAAAATCGATAGGTTGTTTCTTAAGTAATAGCGGTTTTCATATTTTACAACCAGTGGTTGTTAATTTATTAATTAGAATAGTAAGAAAGAAAGAAAAAACCTTAGATATTTGAGTCAAAAGGTATCGAAACAAAAGTTTCTGCACTCTTCTAGTTAATGGGTTCCATGATTTTGAATAAATCATAGAGCACTTGGGAAAATAAGATAGAAAGAGAAACATCCTTCGAGGGGTGAAGGGAAAATGTGTCCAGGGCTACACATCCATGCTTCTGGCTCCGGCTCGGGAAGGGTTAGAATGTAACCATTTTGTCTATTATAAGTAATTGATTAGTTGAATGTTACAACAAGTATTGCATTATCAATTGAAGGTCGAAAAAGATTTCTTTGGCGTGGAAAATGCACTTGATATTTATACAGTTTGGATTGAGCACTAGCTTGCTTATTCTTTTTAGATCTTTCTCATCAAGTGATATATCACATGATGTCATGCCTTAATAACTTAACACTCAACCAGCCCCTTCACATCATAAATTATACATATCTATAATAATAAATCTACACCGTAATACGATCCCTGTACATAATAGACAATAACAAAATAAATAACAAACAGGAGAATCAGTACAAAGTTCATACAAATTAATATATTAATTAGTAAATCCGATGATATTACATTATACAATCCCATAGACTATTATTTTTTTTTATCCAAGTATTTAATTTTACCTCTTTACGTAATATGTATCCTTGTGGCCATTTGTATCCTTATTTAATGTGTAAGCATCATTCAAAGTCCAAGTACTTCTATTGATTAAGTAGATGATATTTTGTATTTTTTGTATTTTATATCTTAACAAAATGTAGAAACATTCATTTGATTTTATATAAGAATATTTTCATAATATAAATCAAGAAGAGAAATAGAATAAGGTTACATATAACAATAATTAATGATATGTTAATGTAGCAAGTTATTAAAATGATAGTTTTTATGCTAAAAAGAGGTTTTGTGAGTACAAAAGGATGAAAAAATCCGACATTTACATCGTACTTTTTATTAATAGAGCTAGGCTCAATACATTAATTAATTAATTAATTATTATTATCATTGGGTGGGTTTATGTTTTCTTCCTGATTTTGTAAATTTTTTCTGGTTGTTTTTTTCTTGTAAGAATTAAATTTCCTAGGGCTTTTCTAGGAAACTTCAAAAAAAAAAAAAAAAATCAAAACTATAATTGAATTTATATCAGAAATTACGAATCTTCTTTAAATATAACTTCAAAATTAATTTCCTAACAAATTCTTTATTTTTATTGATATATTTTACCCATAAAAAATATCAATTCCTAGTCGAAATAAGTCTATGTGTCCTGGTTTATTTAGCAATGAATTATTTGTAATAAACCATCTCATAAAAAACTTAAACTGGACATTCATAAAGAGATTGGGGTAATGTTTGTACTTCAAATAAATTCTGTTTATAGAATTTCAAGACAAATTGTGTGATTTCCAGGACATTTGCACATTTTTGACCATTTTTTTTAACTTCATACAGGATTGGAAAATGTAAAAATGTACAATTCTTCATTGATAAAAATAAAGCGGAATAGATCATATTGGAAATACGATGTAATAACGGATCTTTTTATATTTTTGTTCTCACAAAACCTCTTTTTAACTCAAAAACTATAGTAATATATTTATATTACCTATATTTAAATCACTTTGTTGGACACAAAACCAATCGCTTTTTAGTCAACATGAAATAAAAAAATGATATTGTAATGTAAAGTAAAAAATAAGGTGGGGAGGTTTGTTGATGTAGTGAGTGATGAATTACAATTTACATTCACGATTGCCGTGTGGCAATGTATTCATAATATTCTAAAGCTATAGAAAAAAAAAAGAAGAAGAAGACTTTTTTCGATATCATTATGTTTTTGCTCATTTTCCCATGTTTTGAAAATGGAAAGTAAGAATCACTGAAGAAAAAATTTGTTTCAAGTTGATTATAGAGGCTTTCGATACTATTTTCTGAAAAACGGTGTTTTCTCTCTTGAAGCACATTGTGAGGAAATAAAGTTTGACTCAATTAGTTCCTTCCTTTCAATGTTTTATTTGCCAGTATATTATGGAATAATAAAGGATGACTCTCATTCTACTACAATAATTCATCAATTTTTGCTTTAATTGTATTACCTTTGGGCCAAGTTTTTCTGTTTCTAGCTTGCCCTAGCATTTCTCTTCCTCCTACGTCTATTTTTTTTTTTTTAAATGGGATCTTTCAATGTTGAATAAAATACGGTTCTAATTATATCTTATAAATCAATTTTATCATCAACGGGTATTTTTACTTTATTTTGTATTCATCAATCATCAGCGTATTTTACTTTACAACTTACCTACTTTTTAAGAAAAGGAGTTAACGTGCAATTTCGATTCTTGAAGACATAATTTTCATCTTTTTTTATCTGTCTGGTGCGTCTTAGCCTGCACCGTGGTAGCTTGTGCTATTCTCGCCTGAACCACATTCTTCCACTTCAAGGATTAACCGGCTCACACCTCCCCACCTCCTTACTTCATCATCGAAGACGTATTCATATAGACACACTTTTTCTCTTTCTAATTTCTTGTATTATATTCAACGATATTTGGTGAAGAAAATCATTCTTTAAAGACGAGTCATGTTCATTTGTCTCTGTACATCTTACAAATTTCCGTAATGGAAAATAAATCTTATTTCTCCCAAATGCTCAATCTGTCTAAATAAAATTGCATGACATTTGTTTAAAGCTTGTTATCTCGACCCAAAATTTAAATCATATCAATAGCGAAATGATTTATTTTCATTTGAATACTTTAGAAAAAAGAATTAGTCGTTTAAACTCCCTTATTAATTGATAAATTATCATTTATCAATAATCTTTGTTCTGCCCTCTTCCTTCTAATTTCTGGCCTAGTCAATACATACAATAAACAATATAAACAATTTATAACTTCTTCCAATTTTGTCCTCGCTAAGATTTTTCTTTCTTTCTTCTTGTGCTATTTTATATGCTTAATTTTTTCCCTTCTTATTATTATTACTTTTTTACATGAAAAATACAAGCAATATACAAGCAATGCCATATTATTGTACATTAAGAAATTCAAAGAACAAAGGGAACTCCAAAACACCCAATAATTAATTAATGAAGGAGAATAAATATGTAATATTCTATGTAGAAATATATTTCATAACAGATAATGAGGTAGGGGGTGGGAAGACGACTTTAGGAGCCGGTTCCTATTTTGAGATATTAACAAACAAGCCCTGCGAACGGTAGCTTCCATCCTCCCCCATCCAGCTCCGCTAGGACGGCGAAGCTACGGTCCCTCTACTTTTTTTTTTCATTGTTTTGATGACGTCATACCAAAGCATTCCTTCCTCTCCCTGCAGCACTTACACAAATAAAAGAAACACCAAGGAGAGTCAGGCGGTTTTGGCTGGTTAGGAAGCACCCAGAGGAAGGAAAAAAAGAGGAGTTGAAATTTCATAGGACAATTCCAAGATTTATATATACATACGTATATATTTCATTGGAGACAATGATCCACAAAAACATTCATATGTACTTTTATTTAGGAAAATTTTATTATTCTGGAAACCTTCAAATGGGCAAAAATGCTGTTTCATGGTGTTATTGTCTCGTATATTGTACTTAATATTTTGTATTTAGAGATGCTCACGAGACAATTTTTTGTAAGTAGGTTACATGTCAAGCCTTGAGTCTTTAGGCTCAAGTAAAATCCAATTTAAATATTAGGTGTAGTAAAAATGAAATATCGAAAATATCTCTAAAATAATAGAACTGTTGTAAGCACTGTTTTGATTGCCCAGGACAACTTGTATAAAGCCTTCAATTTAATGGAAAAAAAAAAAATGAATTTCTTTTCACTACATCTATTATTTTATTTCCGATAAGAATACAAGTAAAATATCAAATCGTTGTGGGTGATACCATTAGGCAACACAATGTTTGTGCCCAGGGTTTAATAGATAGTTTATGTTTGCTTGCTTATGGATACGGTGAAACAAATCTTAAAGAAAAATAAATAATTATCTTAATGACCATCGATGGATGGGAAATTAATTAGTTGATTTTAAATAAGAATGTTTTCATAATATAAACCAAGAAGACAAATAGAATAAGGTTACATATAACAATTAATTATATGTTAATGTTGGAAGTTATTCAAATGGCATTTATAAAGTTCTTCATTTTTTAAATAAGTTATAGTTTTGCCAAAAATTTAAAATGAGTATTTTTCATTAAAAAGAGGTTTGGTGAGTACATAAACAGTAAAAGATCCGAAAACTACATTCTACTTTTTATTAATAGAGCCAAGTTCAATACATTAATTAATTAATTATCATTATCATTGGGAGCATTTACGTTTTCTTCCTAATTTTGTAAATTATTCCTATTTTTTTCTCCTGTAAGAATTAAATTTCCAGGGCTCTTCCAGGACTTTTCATGAAAAAAAATTCAAAACTATAATTGAACTTTTATTGTAAATTACGAATCTTCTTTAAATATAACTTCAAAATTAATTTCCTGACAAATTCTTTATTTTTATTAATATATTTTAATCATAAGAAATATTATTTTTAGCAAACCATTCCATAGAAAAATTAGAAACGACAATTAGAAAAGAATATATAATCGTAATATATAATGTTTGCATATCAAATAAATTATGGTAATAAAATTTCAAGACCAAATGTGTGATTTCCTGGACATTTGTCCATTTTTGACCATTTTTTTGACTTTATACAGGGTTGAAAAATGTAAAAATGGTCGTTTTTTCATTGATAAAAATAAAGCGAAATAGATTATATTGAAAATACAATGTAATTTTCATGTTTTTGTACTCACAAAGCCTCTTATTAACTCAAAAACTATCGGATTTTATATATTTAAATCACTTTCATTGTAGGACACACAACCAATAGTTCATTTGATGTTTTTTATTTCATGTTTTTAGTCAACATAAATAAAAAAATGACATCCTTCTTTTTGAATTATTGATGATAAATATTTTTAAGAACCCATTGAATCAATAATTAAGACATTTATTTATGTTAACCAAATTCATTCCTTCCTTACAATATTTTTATTTGCCTGTATGGAAGGAAATCAATTAGTTGCTGAAGGTGTCCTTCAATTCAAAAATGTCAAATTCCCTTCGAATATTACAAGAGTACAATAATTCTATTATATTAATTCATCAATTTTTGCATTAATTAATCATTTGATATTTTATTGAAATTTGAACTAATCGTTCGACCTTTGATGTTAGATTTCCTACGTTTCACAATAATTAAAAATAATATATGACCATAATTCTATTTTATAAATAAATCAATTTTGTCATCAACGGGTATTTTGTCTTTATTTTATATTCATCAATCATCTCATCAACGTATTTTCGTTTACAACTTCTGACTCAGCTTCGTCCCCTACTTTTTAAGAAAAGGAGTTAACGTGCAATTTCATTTCTTGAAGGAATATTTTTTTAGCCTGCACCGTGGTAGCTTGATTAACCGGCTCACACCTCCCCACCTCCTTACTTCATCATCGAAGACGTATTCATATAGACACACTTTTTCTCTTTCTAATTTCTTGTATTATATTCAACGATATTATGTGAAGAGAATTATTTGTCAATGACGATTAATTATTATTTATCTCTGTACATCTAACAAATTTCCGTAATGGAAAATAAATTTTATTTCTCTTAAATGCTCAATCTGTGTAAATAAATGTATATGCCTCTTTTCAATGTCCTATGTCATCTCGACCTAAGATTTAAATTCTGTATATACCTAAATGATTTATTTTCATTTGAATACCTAATAAAATTAATAATCAATAATAGCGCAACCTTTTCTTATAAACACCCTTACCAATTGATAATAATTTTGTTTCCAATCTTTGTTTTGCCCTCTTCCTACAAATTTCTGACCTAGTTTTTTTTTCTTTTCTTGTCATTATCAGAATAATAACAATTTCTTACCCCCATTTTTCTTCTCGCTAAGTTTCCAAAATATTGTTTGAGATACTGCAATTTGGGGAGAACGGAATTGACTGTAACAAACTATATGTACAAATCACAAAAACTGCAACTTTAGCAATTTTCATTGCACTACATTTAAGCTCTGGGAGATAATTTTACAGATCAGTAAACAAAATCTACGCAATGTCGAATATCAGATATAAATAAATATAAATTAATTTGGCTCTGTTGTTCAACAAAAGACAAAATTTTAAACACATTTTGATGTATACATTTTTTTGTTATTTCAATTTCATAGATTCTGTTATTTATGAGAAAAAAGAAATTCAATGCAAAATATGTTTTGTTTAGTTTTTCACTGTTGTTTCTAAATATACATAATATGTTTGTGTTTAATTAATATTCTTGTACTCCGTCTCTGTTATTCGTGAACCATCAATAACTGATGGGTAAGGTATGGCTTTAATCAAATTTTCAACCTCATAGGCAAAGCATGAATTCCTTAAATAAGGACTATATCTACTCCAATCAACTTATTTGATCACAAACATATTTACAAATTGCCTTAGGTCTTGTCTATTTTTGACATAAACAATGTTGGCATAATTTTGAAACTTGGTTTAAAAATGTATATATTGTGGTATAAATTATGTTCTAAAGTATTCGTATACAAACAAAAAATTCAAAACTTGACAGCTCTTTAATATAAACGTATTTGTCATTACATTTTGATAACATTGAATTCTCACTTTTTACATTCCAAGCAAAATCATAATTAACCTAGGTGAATAAGTAAAAATAAAAACAATGTGACAATGTAAAATAAAACAATGTGACTCCTTGGCTTAAGATCTTGAAAGCATTTACTTCCTGATTTTGAAAATTCTTACTGGAAGCCATCAATCATCATTCACAGTTCCACTAACTTTTACACCATTTATATGTCTTCCCTTTTGCTTTCCATTGAAAAGTTATTCAGATGTGTTATTTTTCATATTAATTAAAATTATGAACATATTGTCATATTTCTATATTCTATATTTCATAATTATATTTCTCCAAATTATATTAAATAGTTAATATTTTTTTAAAGAAGTGGTTTTCGAAAGAAGTTCTTTTTTTTATTTATTTCAGATATATAATTTGTATTTCATTTACTATATTTGTTTATATTTAGTGTTACAAATGAAAAAAACATTAAGCTCAAAAGAGATTAATCAATTTTCCTGTATTTTCAGCATTCAATAAGAGTTTTAATCAAATATGAAAAGAGGTACAGAAATGTTCATAGCTTTTTATAAAATTTCAAGATATTTATCCACAATAAGTTTTTATACTTTTGTGAAGCCACTTGCTTCGTTATCTTAAAACTTAAGTTTTAATTGATGTTATCAGATGAAAAATCATTATTTAGTAAAAAAGATCCTGTGGCCACAAAAAAAAAATATTGTGGTAAATTTTTTATTTTTTTGTTTTTGAGCATAAAAAAATCATGATCACAGCATTAAAACTTGTGAAATTGTAAGTAAAAAGTAAGAGTTGTGAGAAATAATAAAGTTATTAAAATGAAGAATTGTAAAATAAACTTTTGTTCATTTTTTAAATAAATAAGTAGTTCAATTGTTTCATTTAGTACATTAATTACTATCAATGAGTAAATTTTAAATACATTCAATATATATTTCATAGGAGACAGTGATCCACTAATACACTCATATGTACTTTTATCTAAGAAAATTTGATTATTCTGGAAACCAAAAAATGGGCAAAAATGCTATTACATAGTGTTATTGTCTTATATATTGTACTTTGTTTCTTTTTTTTTTTTTTTTTTTTTTTTGTCATTACTACTTTTTTATATATGATATATGTATGTAGATGAAAAATACAAGCAATGCCATATTATTGTACACCAGGGGATCCACTTTGATGCAGTCCAAGAAAAGATGTTTCGTGGTCTCAAGGCCTTGAGCACAAAACCTGGAGTTCCTCTCCTCTTTTCTCTCACTTTATTTGTTAACGAAGAGGGATGAAGTTTCCAAGAACCTCTCCATCGGGGTACATCCTAAACGGACTAAGTGCTCTGGGCGATCTTCCAAAAAGCTGTTTTGGTGCACTCTTTGAATTTTGGAAAGTGGTAAGGTATTGAGGGCAACATAAAAGGGTGCTGGGGGATCCATGACCTCCTCCCATGACTGTCTTATAATTTTCTTTATTTTTCTGAATTGTAGGAACGTGCACGGATTATTCCCAACCACATCTCTGAGAACTTGGCCTATATATTATCAATAAATAAAAATTGTACTTTGTTTTCTTTTTCAGATACCAAAAGTATAACATACTAAAAATTCCAATCCCTGGAAGATAATCACATAGTACAGCCTTCATTAAGTGTGAATATCAACTGCAATGAGTAAGAAAAATTCCGTTTGTTATGAACAATCCGGAGTAGTACTGCTTTTCATTAAAAGTTTTTCAAGAGATAACTAAAACATTGAATGTATATATTATATTTCTCTTTTAAATAAAACTAAAAGTCTTGTGAATGGAAGGCTTTTAATTCATATTCATTATGTTTTATGTTAAAAAATGAATAAGAATCCTCCGAACTCGTTCTTTTTTAGGGTTCATTATATCTTTGAATCAATTTTTAAAAACAACCTCCTTGGCCTTGAAAGTCGGTCATCTTGGAGAAGGCTCAATAAAAATAAAAAGCCTCACTCTTCAAAATATTCTTTCTTTACTGACATAGTTATTTTTAGTAATACCTATATGGCTGCCTTGGCTTTAAAAGATCGTTCAGTCTCCAAAATCCCCACCTATAAAGAAAAAGATAAACATCCAGGGGAAAAGTAACCATCATCAAATGGAAGCAACATGAAGGTATCTAAAGTTCTTGTTGTGATCATTTAAACAAATGGGGAAACGTTGGGCAACTTCATTTTAAATGTTGTTCTTCGTGACTCATTCTGGGTAGTTTATTTTGCATTTTAAATGATCCAAGTTATAATTAATATTCCATGATATAGATATATGCATATATTACGTTTGAAAATAAAAACTTGGGCGTAAGATGACGTTATACAAACATTCATTTACCCTTCAACTCAGAATAATATTGAAAACAAGGTTTTAGAGAGATGCCATTGAACCAAAAGTTGTAGATATTTCTTTAATAGAATAAGATTTTTTTTCAATTTTTAAAATCGGTTCATAAGTTTTGAATTTATGGCAACTTTTGCTAAATTTTCAAAATTTGTCCAACTCTAATATTCGAGTTCCAAAAAGTTTATGAAATCAAAAATCATAGAGCAATAATTGTTGAGTTCAGATCTGCCTTTAATTTAAAAATCAATTCGTTAGTAATTGCGATGGTGTTTTTTTCATGCTTTACAACCAGTGGTTGTTAATTTATTAATAAGAACAGTAAGAAAGGAAAAAAATTATTAGATATTTAAGTCAAAAGTAATGGAAACAAAAGTTTCCCTAATATAGACAATCCTAATGAGCAACACTTATAATTAATTATAAGCTATACTTGTAAATCGTTCTTTGGTGAAACTTTGCACCTATCAATCAAGTTCATTTCAACTTGTACTCCTACTCCTATTTCTGGGATACTTTTCTGTCCCGTAATTTCATTTTTAACCAAGAAATAACTCAATTCAATGGAGATGTCCACCACCTATTGAATCCAAACTGAATTGATTTGCCTTGGATATATTGTTTTGCAGAATGCTTTTCCAAATAGGGGATCATAATTTCATGAATCCTCCAATTCTTCGTCTGAAGATAATTCAGTAGGAGCTTTAGCTATCCGATGATATGAACAAAAAAAATGAAATATTTTAAAACATAAAACTTTCATCAATTTTGTAGAATTAAAAGTTAATTTTCTATGTATAATTAATTTATACATATTTACTTTAGAAGTAACAAAATATATGTATAATTTTTTTTTTTTTTTTTTAAACTGATTGTGAAATGTGAAAGCAACTTTTTGGACGAGCATTTTTTTGTAATGTATATAATGCGACTTTTCATTGTTTTTTCTGTAACTTATATAATTGAAATTATTAAATTTTTGCTTAAATATATATTTTACAATAGTCATAAATTTAGTGATTTTATAATTTTATATTAATTATGTAGGTCTAACTTCCTCCTGTTTTTAATATACTAGAGATAGATATGATTTACAAAATATTAATTTCAAGGTATTTTGAATTGATCCAATACTGATAATTTGTGTTTTTTATATTGTCAAAACCCATTTTTTATTTTTTTACACATAACATCAATCAACCTTAATTTTTAAAATTAATATTTTCTTAAAAACCTCAATTTCAAAATCCAAAAATATATATATTACAATGTCAGAATCTAAAATTTCTAAAATAAAAAATTTTTATTTCTAAAATAAATTTAAATTTCGAATATCGATGTGAACATGTTTAGATTTACGACATGGATTTCAATTCTTCGTGCGTCAAAGTGGACAACTCCAAATTCCTTGTTTCCTACTATGACAAAACTTCCGTTCATCAGAATTGTCATTGTCTCTAAGGACTTCTTCAAATCTATGGTCCTACAAATGCTCTAATGGTCAACTTAAACCATAAGAAGTATTAAGTGTTAGAAATTAAAGCTATGATTCTATAAAAAATGTTAATTATATTAACTGTATGATTTAAGATTTTTGGGATGTTTCCCTGGATTCCTCCACTACTGAGATAATTTCATTATGGTCATTGTATATCTACAATTTTGTTGGAGTCCGAGTTCCATCTGATGATTATCGTCTCCCTCATCTCCTTCATTGTATTGAGAACCCTCAGGGCTTCACGGTTTACGATAGGAATAATTATGCATTTAAAGAACTTGTTCTCGTGGATTATGGATTCTGTTGACATTTTCTTCAGGTACATGTATCCCTTGTTCGTCTCAATCACATACAGACATGTACTTTTGAGTGATTCAAGTGTAATAACATAACATGAGGGTAGAAATGTTCTTTACTTTCAAATGCAGTTGTATAAAGGATCGGATTTTTCAATATAGAACATGAAATGGACTGACCAACTCAATGTAGAGTTGGACATTGAAGGAAACAAGTGTTTTGGTCTTATTAGTGATATTACGTTCCTTGAATAAATCTTTAATATTTATCTCGTGATTATGACTTTGAACGTGTTGTATAATTTTTAACTTTCCCAAGGTTTCTGTCCTAAATTCACTTAGACGTCATTTCACTAACCTAGGATCTTTCTTATAATTTTAAAGTTTTTTATCTCTATTATCAACGATCAAGAATTTTATTCTTTCTGAATGAATTTATTAAATTGTGAATCATTTATTAATTTTGTAATTGCCATTAAACGTTTTCAATATATACATACATATATATGATTTTTCTTTCACTAATTAAGTTATCGACATCCGTCACAACATTTACATTTGACGCTTAATCTTACTTAGAGTTGAAATTATTTGTTCTAATTTGAGTTTCTATATCTCTATACATATTACATGTATGTATAGTTTAAGCATATATTTCGTATCAAATTCATTAAAAGTCTTAATCACATTCTATTTTACTGTTTCAATTTAGTAATAAATAAAAAAAATATGTTTTGATTTAATGCATTTATGCTTATTGGAGTAATTTTAGAGTCAATTTTAAGCTTTATAATTGGCACTTTACAAGACGTTTGATAACGTCAAATTTTAAGCCATACAATTCCATTTTTTTCATTTTTAAATTGCCAGCAGCTACATAGCAAAAATTGCCATGAGGGACTTGAATTTCCATATAGATGATGTTGTTTTATTGATGGCTTTGAGTAGACCAATCCATACTACAGTCATAAAAACCATGCCCAATAAACGGGAAACTCTAATGACTAAATTACTATGGAAGGGAGGGAACTTTTGTTGGGGGTGAGACATTCCTATGGCACTAATGATTAAAAAACCTTTATTAAAATCAGCTGTCTTTTATATCATATAGAATGGAAAAAATATATACAAGGGAAGTGAACTTTCTATTAAATTTAAAATAGGTAGCATTCATTCAGGGAAAATTTGACTACTATAGGTTGATACATATATTACTATAATTCCAATATGCATTTTTAACTAAATTTGCAGCAAATTAGGCAGGAGTTTTTTAATTATGTTTTTTTTAGAGGGAGTTGACTTCTTCCTTCACAACAATCTAACTATTTCAAAAAAGGAAAAAGAGCATCTCCAACCATTTTTTCTTTTCAAATCATTCAAATGTATAATTTTTTTCTCCACAAAGTTAAAACCCCTAAATATGTATTTGTTCATATTAGACAAATAGGTACGACATTTTTTTATATTTAAATTAGCTGGATACTTGTCATCCACTGCGGTATAAATATTCGCAATAAAACTGAATGTAGATTTTTTATATATATAAATAGAAATAATAATACACTTAAGTACTCTATTAGAATAGATTTATCTAAATTAACAGTTAAAAAAATGCATTGTTAAAATACATAACACTACTTCATTCCTTTACAAATTTTAGTTGTATTAAGAAAAGAGTATATGTTAAGTTTTATTATTGTAACAAGGAGCAATTTGCTGTGTTTAACAAAAAAATAAATAAATTCACATAAATTCTATGTAGGCCTTAAATCTCTGTTTGTTTGTTTGTTTTTTTGACTTCTTACAAATTATTTCACATATACATACATTCATAGTTTATATACCTGACTAGTCATTCCATTCTTTAAGGAGATCTTTTGTTAAGAAATATACATGTAAGGAAGAAGAAAGAAAGAAAAAAAAGAAGGCTCCTAAGGAATTAATGGAGCTTATATTACGTCAGAAAAATATGACTGATTACTTTCAATTACGTGTACATAAACGCATTCTTAACTAAGGTTTTTCCTATATCTGATTATTTTATTTTTTTTATAAGTTTTTTTTCTTTTAATTCTTTCTTCATTTCAACTACATATTTCTTTAAACAAAAAATATATTTTACTTAACACTATGTACGTTTGAGGGAAGAGAGAGACAGAAATTTTCGAGGTCCATGTACTTATTTATCTCTATATAGAGTACCTACCTATACTGTAGATCTTAAATATGAAGGAAAATCTTGAGATTAGTATAAATTTTTTTATTAATTAGTTAGCAACTTCTTAAAACCATTACACATTTAAGCTATAAAAAAGTATTGAGTTCCACTTGGAAAGAAAAAATGGCTATAGTCCAAGTCCTTGTAATAATTATTAGTATTTCAAACTGTATTTTGAGCCCAATATTTTTATACCAGAGTTATTATAAAAAATTATAAAAAGTAATAATAAAATCCATATCTGTCAAAAAGGACAGGCAATATATTATTAAATATATCAATTAAATAATACATACACAGTACTGAGAGTTACTATATTATTCAAATAAAAGTAATTGGAAGGCAACAATCAAATTCATTTAGTCAGTACTATTACATGTACTCTACTGCTTAATGATAAAGCAGGAGTCAGCTACAACAATGCGGAATAATCGACGCTAATAGAAAAAATACAGGATTGATAGGTACTTCCTTAAGAAATTCCTTTCAATAACAGCAAACACAACATGTTTTATCGTCCATACGGCACCTCAAATTCTTGATATCGACTGAGTAATCCTGTTATTTATTGAAGAAATCATGAAATGAATTGTGTACGTTGACAATGGATTGTCCATTCAAGCTACGGACCCGAGTAAAAAGTGGAGTAGATTTCCACTCAGGAGCATTATCCTCATCAAAATCCTATAATTCTTGGGGGCGGAATCTTATAAAACAAATATTTAAAGGAAAATCTACTTCAATAGAACAGAGAAATAAATATATACTTGATATACAAAATGAAAATATCCTTATATACAATCATTTTACAAATAGTAATGTTAAAATATGGAAAACACGGAATATCACCACTTCATCAAAAGAAATACTTATGCTTACACAAAAAATTAAATTGTTTTATAAATCATTCAGCTAGAGTTCTTTTACACTTATTTATTTATTCTTCCTTTTTGCTTTAGAGAAAACAAAAAGTTTTTTAATAAGTACTCTCTGATTCTCTGATAGTTATTGTTATAAAATATAAACCACTTGTCAGAATACTATTTATCTCATTTAATTACATATTGATTACGGATTTTTAAGCTATGCATACTTGGTTCTTATTTGCTTTTAAGTTATCAAAAATCATCTCACTTTTTATAAGTATAATTTTTAATTAGCAACGGATATTTGATGCATGTGGAAATGAGCAAAGATGGCATCATGAGCTCTAATCTAATGATAACTAATTTAACATTAATTAATATTCAACAAGTAATATACCCAATACTGAATTCATTAATAATATAGAAAAAAATTAAACTAAAATGAAGAGAACTGTAAGTTTTCTAATTTGTATTGCTTCAATTGTACGCAATTTTTCACTGCAATCCCTGTTATCTTACGAAAAGTTTTTGGACGTGAGAGATACTAAATATTATTGAAGGTTTTAGAATCTTTTGGACAATCACGAGATGAGTGCAGAATCTATAGTTTTCCCCGACTATGAATCTTCAGAAGATGACATGATGGATTACAACTCTTCCTCCTCTTCTGGAGGATTCAAGCAGTAAAGAGGCTGAATGTGATTATTCCGAGAGTGATGGCAGTTGCATCTATAGCCAGGATGAAGCCGAGACTCCATCTATATTCAATGCTTTTAAAAGGAGTAACTAGACTAACTTGGTTAAGACCTAGACATTCATTCAGATGAGAAACCTTATAATTTTACATTTTTTAATCATGATTTGATTGTGAATATCTTTGAACCATATACATATATACTTATTTACTTATGAAATAAAGGGATTTATTTATTTAAAATAATTGTAGTTAATGTCATTGCATTTTATTTAACATTTTTGTATAATGCTTATGAGATTACTTAGATATAGTAGTTTTGCTCATCAAATTATTTCAATGCATGAATTCAATATGTTGGGCCCTTAAAAAATGTTGTAACCAGAGCTGAACTTTTGAATAATCTTGATGGACTTGGATCTTTGCTATTGTAACTGTCAAGTGGATAATTGATTAAGGGAATAGAATTACCACTGCATATTTTATAGTTTGCATTTTCAGTAGATAAAGTATAAAATAAAAGCCCCAATACAAAGAGATTTTATGTTTTTGCATGTTATTCATATCATAAGTTATTTATGTACATGTAAGAATTGTCTCAGGGCTGCAACACTTTGATACAGATATGAAATTAAGTTATGAAGAAAACCAATTTTGTATGATCAAATGATGCTGTCATAAGTTGAGAGTTACGAACCCATCTATAAATTTTTTGAAGTACTTTTTAATAAATGGAAAAATCATTTTAAGTCTGAGTAGGGGGTAGGGAAAATCTCTTTTGCTTGCACTCTAATAGTACAAACAGTTTTAAAATGACTCAATGTGATATTCATAAATTTTATTTGTTTTAATAAAAAAAATTGTTTACTGCATAATAAAGACCTGTCTTTTCAAAAAGTCTGCAATTTCTTGATAGTTCGACTACTTCAAAAACAGAAAAACAGGAAAATTAGTTTAAAATTTATTTTAAATAAAAATATTTAACACTTAAAAAGTCATTAAAAGTCCATTGAATCTATAAGTAGAAGGAGATATTTTGCCCAAGGACATAAATACAAACAGGAGTGAGCTTTCATTAAAGATTAATTTGTCATATTTCCATTTTCTCAAAAGATTGAGCAAACATTTTTCTTGAGTCTTTTTTACAAGAAATTTTTGCTTTGAACATGTTTTCCTTGTCTTCCAAATCTCTTTTATAACTTTTAGAATCATTGAACTTCCTATTCGAAGGTGTATTGATTTTCAATTGTGTATTATGATGAATGTCTGTGATTAAAATGTCCCCGATTCGGTTCCATTTATTCATGCCACCTTTTGGTATTATATCATCGGTGAAGTAAATATAATGTGATTTTGATAAAGTGTTGTATTTTTGAATTTCATCTGCAATACTTAAGTCATCAAATAACAAATTAATATCCACTCAGATCCTCTTGAATTGAAGGTTGACTCTCACCTGAGTCATCTTTATGTTCTTAATTATCGTGTATTGAAACAAAGACACTTTGATCATCTCCAAAAAGATCTGAGCCAAAATCCTCAAATCCAGCAGAATTATTTTCCTTTTCGGAGGTAAATGTCGAATTCATCATCCGATTGTTGGAATCTTTCCTCATAAAAATATGATCGTATCTGTATTCTAATTCATTTAAACAATAAATTTCTTATAGTTCCATATTAATTTTATTAGAATCGTTGGAGAATATGATTTCATGTTCGTCTCAAATTCTGGTTTTTTTTTCGTTCAAAAATGCAGAGTGAAATGGAACGTGCAACACACAAACAAAAAATGAAAGGAATGAACTCAGTCAAATTATAACTTTATTTGGTTCCACTTTTTGTTAAATCTACAAACGAAGTGAATGACCATTCATTTATATAATCAATAACTGATTTTAACGTTGTATTTGAAGTCTAGCAACCTAGAAACTAGAATTGCCATTTTTGGGATAAAGAAAATATGGAATTGTGTGTCGTTGATGCTCGAGGATAAATTTAAGAATGTAGCCTCAGTTGGGGTTGATAGTTTTGCAATTCTTCTCTACTGATTCATAGAAACTTGTAGAGGGAAAACCGTTTTTAATCCACGATTTGTTCATAAAAGTAGGTACACTTGAATCTAGAGAACTGTGATTTGGAGCCCTATCTTGAAACAAGGAATAAAAAGGGATTCTCACTCGAATCCAAATTCATACACAATGATTCCTCGTCTAAGATGGAAACAATTTCTTCTGGATGAATGTTCTGGCTCTTTTCAAAATTCAAATTAGCTGGAAAATGCTTGAAATCAATTATTACACGAATACAATTATCAAATCTCATAATGGAGAAATATTACACAGCAAGAATAAACCCAAAAATATTGAATTCAGAGAAGAAATGTCTGTAGCATGGAAGCATAGATGGACACTCAAAGGGACTGAATGGTTCGACTTTAAACTGTAAGAATAAAAATACCCTTAAAACAATGACTCCTGAACTCGTTTAAATAGGCCTGAAGATGCTTCAGGTCTATAATAGCTCAATGTTCCAATAGACATGTGAAGCTTTCTAATAACTTCTTTTGTGATGAAGAAGCAATCTCATAGTGATAAAATAAGCTTTACATATAATTTTAAATTTGTTTAAAAAGAATGAATTTGAAGAACAAAAAAACTCACTCAAATTGATTACTATGTCTATACAAGTATTTATACGACATAGTCCATCACAACAGTTTGGAAAACAAGCAATGTTTGCTGCGTTCAAGATCATATCCGTTCTCGATATATAATGTTACGGGCCAGGAGATGTTGGAACTCATATCGTTATTTATATTGACTAATAACAGTATATATTGATATAAAGTTATTAATTAATTATTGTAGCCGTTATGACTGTAACTCTCTTTTTTTATCCATTGTCAATTTGAAAGACCATACGTTCAAAGGAAGCACCGTGATGTTAAAAAAAATGAAGTACAATTTTGAAATCCTACCGAATACAAAAGGAGCACTCATTTTTTTCTTTGACCCTTGTTGGAGAGGAATGGAAAGATAATTTCAACTTTATTCAGGAGTCATTGGGAAGTGAGATCTCAGGAGAATTATGGTCAATAATGTCATTATAAAGAATTTATGAAATCCCTGGTACAAGAAAGTGATGAGATCCGTGTTTATTAAAGTCGTTCACATATATGTATGTATATAAAGATATGGACCTAATGACTCAAGTTTACTAATCTGCTGAAACTGCAGGCTTACTTGTCCAAATTAAAAGTAGCTTTAAATAAAATAACTTTGGTAAACTTAATGTAATTATTGTTTGATGGTTATAACTATGCTTTTTGTCATGATTATTATAATTTATAAATATTATCTATAATATATTACAAAGATGATCTTTCGATAAATATTTAATTTATTGTTTCTTATTTTTATTGGTAAAATCATCACAAGGAATTTCGTACAAAACTGGAATTTGATGGAATCCCTATTTTTCAGTTTTACTAAACAGACTAGAAGGCGTTTTTGTGAAAAAGTATTTGTTTTCCCGCAAACTCTCAATCCATGGAAGTTTGTATGACTATAAGTTCGTGTGATGTATATTCCTGTAACTTACTGTATGTATATTTATAAGAGTACTAATCGATAGCAAATGAGCTTTGAACTTTTTTCAAGATCTTATCTTCTAAGTCTATGAGATTGCAGAGCTGGGGTTCGAATGAGCCATCTTATGCCTTATAAAATTTAAAAAAGTATGTGTATATTTTTGTTTCTGTGAGAAACGTGAGGTTGTGGAAGGTTTTATTTCATGGCTTTGTTTCATGCGGAGGAGAGTTGGCTATAGTGGTAGTACCACTTCTGTTATCTTCATCAACTTGGAAACCCTATTCCAATCCAAATGCATTCGGAAGTAATGAAATTGAATTCCTCACATTTTAAAACAATATCTGAGTAGAATTAGATATCCCTGAATAATTAATAGGAGATCTTCGAGTGGGGACTTTGTTGTCGAGGATTCCTTACCACACACAGACATTTCTCCATTGATAAGCGTTGATCCTGGATTCTATTCTCAAAATAATTTTATTTTAATTTATGAATTTTGCCTTATGAGTTCTAGCGCCTCTCACTTTCTCTTTCTGTGTCTCTCTTGTCAATTTCTTATTTGATTATAATCAAATAAAAATATGAAATTTTCAAAAAAGTTGCCAATTTTCTGAACTTTAAAGGCATGGAGTAGCCTTTAAATGTTGAAAATTCTTCAATTGGTTTGTTGATCAATAGGACAATATGAAAAAATTGAAAATTAAAAATTTATGGATTGGCACCATAGTGTTTATTTTGTTATACAAGATGTGAAAGAATTAATCAGTATGATTAAATTGTGTATTTGTAGTAGATCAACTGTATTATAGTGGTTGTTTTTTTTGTTTGAAAGCTTTAAAACCCTTTTGAACACGAAAGATGATGAGATCCGTATTTAATGAAGTCATGTGTATATTAAATAATATAAACCAACTAGAGAAAAGATTAAGTGCCCTTGGTGATGCAATTTGACACCCAGAACAAGTATTTTTTGTTGAGAATAAAATGTCTTCAATTCAATTATGAATTTAGCTAATTATGTGTTCTTACAAAATTCGTTGTGGGGGCTACACAAAAAAAGAACACCAGAAAAATTAAATTAGACCCATCCTCAAACCCTCATAAGTTTTTAATAACTTGAAATTTCACAATTCAATTTTGTAATTTTGCATATCTTGTATATAGAAACAATTCATCCAAATTTGGATGAAATCTGAGGTGATAGATGCCAAAACTTAATTTATAATGGCTAGTTGCATTAACAATTTAAGGAGGAGTATAATAAACATCTGTAAAAGTCTCTTTGTTTCGAACATCAACTTTATATTACAATTGTATAATAGGATGCCGATTTAAAGAAAAATCAATTACTTATGTTGACTTTTCTTTGAGATATATAGGACAATGATTCATATTGAGGTGTGAGGAGTCTTCTTTTGTAATGTATGTATAGTGTGACTTTTTCATTGTTTTTGATGAAACTTATGTAATTGGAATTATTATTTTTTGCTTTTAATTAATAGAATATATGATTCGTTCTTAGTTCGAACAGGGCTTCAAGGAACCCGTCTCATAACTTATTGACTCATTTACTTTTTAAGTATGAGTCATAACAATAATTATGTGACACATTGTTATTACTTCATAGATTCAAGATACAATCATTAATTAATGTAGATTTAAATTATTATTTAAGGTACAAGATATGAGAGCTATCGTAGAACGACCATTCTAATGAAGATATCCTTGAGCAAGAAGCCTCTTTAAGGGGATTCCTCTTTTACAAAGAGGGGCAAATGGAGAAGGACCTTTTCAAAGCATTCACAGTCAAGTGCTCAAATTCAGGCGACACCAAAAGCAGAGTTCATGTCTATGTCTGAAGTGTTGGGTATAGCAAAATGAAGATCAATGTCCTCTTTCACTGCCTCCACGATATTTGTTCTCGTAGCTTTTGCTTTAATGGAGTCGGCTTTAAAGTGTCTTGGAGATAGAGGTTTAAGTGCTACCATCATTATATTTTTCACTTTCGGTCTTAGGGGATTGGCTGCGTCACATTTGCAAAAGAGGTGGAAGGACGTCTCCTCAAAAGTTCTTTTCTATCGTCCTTGTTGATATTAGATTTATTAATAATAAGACTAAATGTTGCCAGTCTGTATCCTAACCATTTCTGTTGTGAGGTAGTATATGGGCTCTTCATAATTTTAATTCGACAAGTTCTAATATACTCATTGTTTGTTTCTTGTAGGCACTCCATGAGTCTATTGACCAGAAGTTTCAGAGACATTGCTGATCGATAAATGTTCATTTTATTTTTACCATCCTCCGATCAAGAGCTATGGACTATAGATTTGCTCTCTTGAAGAAATTCTCCCTACTTTGTATTTGGATGTAGAAATTCAAGGGTTCATCACATATAATGAGTGTGAGAATACTAAGCAATGTGTACTTCCTTGAAGAGACCATGTTCTCCCATATAAGGATTCAACATTAATGTTCCAAAAGAGTTTCGATGGCCCGATTGCGATTCTCATTTCAAAAAAGTAACTTGTAACTTTATAGAAATTGTATTTTAGGATTTTTAGGGACCTCCTTGTTCTTTAAGTAGCTTGAATAAGTGAATAGTTTTAGGAAGTATACATGTATTCTACACTTTAATCTTATCAAGCAGGTTGAGGTTGAATCTTTGAAACCATTAACTTTTTTTTTTTTTGAGACTTCTAAAATATCCTTTTTCATTTTCTCGTAGGCCGTCTTCCTTCCTCAGTGATATGTGAACAACTAGAAGCTTGGCCGATGAGACGACTATGGATTTGGTGACTCTCATTGAAATCCCAGACCAATCATCGAACGACTTTAGGCTTGCTAAGAGCTCATTTATTGATTCTTTGGAATTTCTTAGCATGAATATCATCAGATCGTCTGTGTATAGAAGGTATTTAAGATCACCATACCTTCTTAGACCAGTTATTTTCTCATTGGATTCCTTAGTGTTTCTCAATATGTGCGAGATATCTCCTTGTCTTATGTTTCTTATGTCATACTTATATTTTCCTGTTTTGTGAATTAATTTCAGAATTCCCTCATTCATGAAAGATGGAGCGTATCCTTTTTTAAATACATCATTAAATATCCTTTGAAGAAGTGGAGCAAGCTCCGTTACATTACATTGGTAAAATTCAAAAGGTAAGCCAGATGGACCAAAAGACTTGTATTTTTATCTTTTTTTTCATTAATGATAAAATGTTTAATTTCTTCAATACTTACAGGGCTTTGTACCTCTTCTATCGAAGATTCTGAGGATCGTGTATTGTGGCATACTACCCTGTTCCGGATTGTCTAGGAGTTATCTCTTTGATTTCTCAATTATATTTAAAAAATAACACTGTTTTTGTTTTTGACGTCTCTGGCATGAATACAGCTGCAAATAAAAGATAGTTGCTTCATTACCGAGGATTCCAGGGTCGTTTGAGATGTTTCCATTATTGTCTCGTAGGGCCGTCAGAGAACTAGAATTTATTTGGTATCTCTCCATGTATTTGGATGATCTTTTCCTCTTTAAATTCTCTACGAGTTTTGACTTTATTCTTATTAGTTTTTGACAAACTTATTCCTGGAAATAAGCCTCTCCATGACTTCCCTCCTTTCTTTGGCTTTTTCATATCCAACTTTTTTGTAAAGTTACTTTGATAATGTTTCAATTATATCTAGAATCAGAGAAGAACCCTGCTCTGTCTTGGTTTGGTCCATGTATGCCATAGACACTAGTTCTATGCCTTAGCAATTCAACGTCAACCACTAACAAGTTTCCCTGGTCATCTAGAAGAACCATCGCTGAGTTCAAAGACTTTGATGTGCGCAACGAGCAAACTCAAGCCTTAGCTGAGTAAGCAATATGGGATAGAGGAACTAGTTTAGATATTGAGTCACAGTTGATAGTCCTAGTATCAGTCAGAGTGACTAGGTCCGGGAACCTGATTACTTTTAAATATACGAATATTGTTTTCACTCTCCAAAAAGACGCTATTGATTTAACGTTGTATGTTAAAATATCTGCCATTGTTGTGTTCTTTGTTTGTGCTATAGTCATTAGGAATTGCTTAGTTTTCTTTTTTTATACAATACAGATTTATTTATATATTTTTTCAGTTCTTCTTTTTGCATCCACTCTGCATTTGCTGTGTGAATTTTCTTCTTCAGTGCTATTTTATTTTCCAGGGGACTGATCTCAAATACTCCCAAGTTTGTATTTTCATTGACTTGAAGGATCTTCAGACTTGTCTGACATATTCTATTAGACAAAATCACTGTTTATTGGTGAGATATAGACTTTGTTTCCAGAATTCATTCATCATATTGACACCTTAGCATGTATGTTCATTTATGTTGCATAAAATAGTATGAAATCATTTTATCTATATTATTTAAGCAGAGGTTTTTCATCATCTTTGAACGACTTCATGTATTTGTGTTTGAAGAGCACTTCTCTTTATCACTTTGGCGTCATATCATGTCGGTTCCTTTATGTTGCATAAAATAATATAAAATCATTTTATCTATAATATTATGATGATTATCGTCATCTGTGAACGACATTAAGTGTCTTTGTTTGAAAAGCAATCTCCTATACTTGAAATCAAGCCATCTCATCACTTTAAATTTCTATGTTTCCCTGTCTAGAATGACTCATTCGTATTTTCTTCTAGCTATATAAAAGTGTAGATGGAATATTGTTTATACTAATTTACTACGTGAAGTGTGTTTTTCTTCATTTTCTCTTTTCATCTTTATGTGTCCCTGTACCTATTGTATATTATATGAAGTTTATGCGTATAATTTGATTAAGTTGGTATTAATTGTTATTGTGTACATATATCTCAAACTTATTTTAAAATAAATGTTTTTTTAAATTGATTTTATGACTGAAGTTTTTCAAGTTATAATTTCCGTATTAAAATGTAATTTCAAATAATTATAATAATAACTTTATAATAATAGAGTATAATTTGTTAATAACGATTAATCAAAATTTAACTATGAAGTAAAAACTGATGAAAATATTTGCATCATAAGCTTTTAAAGAAAATTGTTACTTTTATAGATTAATTATCAAAAAACTTTTTTTCTGCCATTTATATTTTGTGGTATTTTCTGATTTTTATACTTTCTTTGACAATAAAATAAAACTTAAAACATTAAAAAGATATTCTTAAGAAATCAATAATTTTAAATCTCTGTGTGGAGACTGTATTATCAACAGGGGTTGCCCATTATTTCATAGCTGGGTAGTAGATAATATTAATTTAAAAAAAATAAGAAATCATTAGAAATTTTCTTTAAAACTGGACTATTATTTCGGAAATTTTATGAAATCCCTAGTTTTTGTAACACATTAGAGAGTGTTTTTGCTATAATGTACTCATTTTCCCTCAATCTTTCAATTCATGAAAGTTTTTTTCCTTTGATTCTATGCAACACATGTCATATTAATAACATCTTTTTATCCTAGTCATTTATCAATTTCCAAAAAAGTTTTTTTTTCTTTCAAAGAGTTCTCCCACCCTCTTAAAAAATTAAATAATGGTATACAATTGCTGAAGATGTCCCTTTGCTCATAATTGGCATAATTTAAAAATATCAAATTCCCTTCAAATAATAAACCATGACTTTAATTCATCAATTTTTGCTTTAATTGTATTATATTGACATTTGAAATTATCGCTCAAGCTTTAATGATAAATTTCCTTCATCACCAGCATATCGATCTAAATTATTGTTATTTATCTTCTTTTTTTTAAAATCATATATATCAATATATTCTATTTCACTCTTTTTACTATTTGTAACGTAGCCATCTCAGCCAGGTTTTTCTTTTTCTAACTTGCCCTGGCATTTTCTTTCCTCCTACATCTACTATTTTTTTATATGGAATCTTTGATGCACAATAATTTAAAATAAAATATGACCATAAATATATTTTATTAAAAAAACAAAACAATTTTATCATCAATGGATATTCATTTTACTTTATTTTATATTCATCAATCATCTTCATAAACGTTCTATTTTCATTTACAACTCCTGACTAAGCTTCCTCCCCTATTTTTGGAAGAGTCTAATATTTAAGAAAAGGAGTTAACGTGCAATTTCGATTCTTGAAGACATAATTTTCATCTTTTTTTACCTGTCTGGTGCGTCTTAGGCTGCAGCGTGGTAGCTTGTGCTATTCTCGCCTGACCCACATTCTTCCACTTCAGAGATCAACCGGCTCACACCTCCCCACCTCCTTACTTCATCATCGAAGACGTATATAGACACACTTTTTCTCTTTCTAATTTCTTGTATTATTTTCAACGATATTTTGTGAAGAGAATTATTTTTTTTTCCAACACTAAAAAATATTTTTGATATTTCTTTTTATAAAGTACATATTTTTTCACTTTTTCCACTCGTATTCTTTTAACATTTTATTACTTAATGATTAATTATAAGATATCCTAATTTGTTAATTTTAGGAAAAAAGAATTATAAACTGAGGCTATCATTTATTTCATCTTTATTCATAGTTATTATCAATTTATATATTTACGTCTGGTTGAACTGTAGACACATACATTTTCTAATGCAACACAATTAATTGTTGATTCTGGTTTTTAAATAATAGCCTGACCCAAATTTACTCTTCACCTGCACATATGTTACTTATGAATTATGATTGATGTTTCAATGAGGGGTTTTCGTTCTCTAGTTTATTTATCAATTCTGAAGAGTCATTATCACATTGGAATGAGAAGAGGAGCCCCCGTCTCCCATTTTTCTCCTCCAAAGCGTTTTACTGTTCGATTTAAAATAATATTTTGGTCCTGAGTGGCTAAAAACGGTTGAAAAGGGTCAATTTTTTGCCAAGAGGAACGATTTGACTATGTCCTTGATTTCCTATGTCAATTCACGTAAATCATCAGTAGATAAATCTTTAATGACGAATGTTATGACTTGTCGTAAATGAGTTGACGGATGTGTAAAAAGTAGAAGAAAGTCTCAACTACACTCGATGGACTATATGATGATGCAAAATATCAGGAGAATCATGGACAGTGATTTGTTTTGTAATTCAGTAGTTAAATCCTTGATGACGAATGTGATGAGATTTACTAGTATAAGTAATATTAAATTAAATTAAATTATATCATTCATTATTAAATAAAAATTGTGCTTTGTTTTGTTTTTCAGATAATATGGAAGATTATCACTTAGTACAGCCTTAGTACAGAAGATTTATTGCAATGAGCAAGAAAAATCCTGTTTCTTATGAATAATCCACAGCAGTACTGCTTTTCATTAAAATGTCTTTCAAGAGATAATTAAAACATTGAATGTATATGTTATATTTCTCTTTTAAATAAAACTAAGTCTTCTGAATTTGTATTTTCTATTCATATTTATTTTGTTTTGGTTTAATCTGTTTTATGTTTAAAATGAATAAGGACAATCCGAACATTTTACGGTTGATTATGTCTCTGAATGAATTTTAACAAACATAGAATTCTCCATGGTGTCCCTCCAGGAGGCTTCAAAGACAACGATCTTCCCATCAGCCGCTTTTTATTGGCAAATGGTAGGGCTTATGTCTTCTAAAATAAAGAAAAAGAGATAAATTTATATCAATTGATTGCTATGAAGCAAATACTAACCACAGGTGTTTAAGCAAAGGTGCCATTTTGATCATTATCAGTTGTTGCCTGTAACATAAGTAAAATTATAATACAAATCTTCGACAAAATGAATTATTACTTACTTCAGGTTGATAAGAAGCTGAATTTCTCATAACAAAATCCTACCAAAAAATGATTAATTATAATTATTAATTGATTAAAATTATTAGGTGATTCTAATTAACTTTTATAATAAAAAGTATTTACAATTTTACTCAAGAATTCTTAAATCAATTTCTTGATTTCTATTGAAGCTCGGTAATTTTGAAGATATCCCACCCTTGAGCACAGGTACACGCTGACCAAGAGTAGCAAAAACTTTTCTTACTGCACTCGTAGTAAGTGTTTCGAGCCCTTTGGAATGGTGATAGGTGATTCTTACGGATCTCAACCAAGTTCCTCATGTCTTGCAAAGGTTCCCTACTTCATATCCTAAAGACGTTCTGATCATCTCTTCTGACAGTTGACACCAAAATGTGTAGTGTTCGACCAAGTAAATACAGCTCCAGTTGCTTTTAAGAAAGACAATCCGGGTTGTTTCTTTCAGTCAACCCTTACACAGAGCAAAGGCCGAGCTAAATGATATATAATTCTAAATATATCTACTCCTGGGCCTTTTGAGTGTCTCCTAGTATTATATGGTTTAATATATTCTTCTATAATGCCAAGCATTTCCTCCAGGGAAAAACTTTTCTAGGTCTTGTGAGTTTACTACTTACAGTAAATAGGTGAACTGAGTGAAACAGAAAGTTATTTTGTAGTTGCATGACGTAATATAATAGGATTTATATTATAAAACTATTACGCCATTGCAATGAACTGTCAATTTAAAAAGTTAGAAATCTAATGTAAGAGATATTTATTATATATTTTATTAATAAGAGATCCATGTTTTTGAATTTGGTTATCTTCAGCTGATATCAGAGTCTTCTTCTGCGCTCTACTACTACAGTCTATAGCACTTGTTTTTTATTAGATCTACCGTGAGTCTTAGATTTCTAGCGCATTTTTGCTCAAAATTGGATGAAAATTTACACACTTTGATGGACGATTTCTTCAAAGTTAAAGGCTCTTATCGAGTGCTTGACATCTTGTTTAAAAGCTGTGGGTCTAATCTCTTTAATGCATTCCTTATTAATCCATTTCATGCAATATTCAAGGAGTTATTTACGTACAAAAGAATTTCATCGACTTTTGGGCCTACTCCGGCACCTTAAGCCCCTAGGAGTCCTTTTAGGTCAAAACAAAGACTAGAAATGAAATTTCCATAAAAAACACTAGCCAATCATTATTTTTTAATGCCCAAAATGTGTATCTTTCTAGGCTTAAATTGAAGTTGAAGTTGGAAAATGGGCCAAAAAAGCTAAAAAAGTAGGGACCGATTTCTCGAAAACCGTCGGACTCTCGAAAAAAAGAATTACAGATTTGAAATCAGTGAGCAAAACTGAATAACTTTTATTATACTTATACCCCAGAATATTTTTGGCTGTTGACCAGTGATATTATAATATTTAAAATAATTATGGAGATTGTACCTTTGACATCCACACTACTGAAGCCATTTCTAATTTTAGCAAAATGAAATAATGGCATCATTAGAAATTCATGGATATTTCATAGAAAAATTAAAAAGTTTTGGCAATTTTCAATTCAATACGTGAGCAGGGAGTGAGTACTTAGGAAGTGTCTCACACATTTGCTCAACTCACGAGTTAAATATTATTTTATGTATTGTTCTCATTCATTTTCATGAATGTGAAACGAGTATAAATAGGCATTCAATTTTGAGATATTATCTTTAGTCGTTAAGAAGCGTCCAAGAACTTCGGATCTATTTTCTGTGTTTGGAAGGAAAGCAGAAAGGTCTTGAACAAAAGGTCTCTCAATAAACTTAACTGTAATATAAATTATTCTTTTTTTCTGAACCTTCCTCACTCCATTTTGCGAGTGAAGGAAGTGAATTCGTGGATTAGTTCGTTGTCTTCTCGTGATTTTTTTTTGTAATTGTCGGTGACTTTCTAAGGCCCTTCCATTCAGAGATTTGGATCCGGAGAATGAGACACACCTTTTTAATGGCGAAAAGATCAACAAAGTACTAAAAGGTCTTGACTATGTCAAACCGTTGTGTTTGGGGTTCACAACTTGATACGTCCCCCGCCTTGTTCTATAAGCTTTTATTTTGTGTGTTGTTCTCGTTCAAAGGTTGAAATTCTCATGAATGTGATTTGGCTCAAGAAGTTCTCTCTTTTTATTTTTTTTTCTTCTTATTTGACTTGATAGTAATAACTTCGAGAGGACGAAATCTTTATGGGTTCTCATTTTTGATTATAATAACGAATTCAATTATAAGCAAATTTAAATTCCACAGCACTCTTACTTAAAAAATGTTTGATTGCATATATGTATTTAAAAAAAGTTGATGATTGATGAATATAAAATAAAGTCAAAATACCCGTTGATGACAAAATTGAATAATTTATAAAATAGAATTATGGTCATATATTATTTTTAATTATTGTGAAACGTAGGAAATGTAACATCAAAGGTCGAACGATTATTTTAAATTTCAACAAAATATCAAATAATGAATTAATGTAATAGAATTATTGTACTCTTGTAACATTCGAAGGGAATTTGACATTTTCGAATTGAGGGACATCTTCAGCAACTAATTGATTTCCTTCCATACAGGCAAATAAAAATATTGAGAGGAAGGAATGAATTTGGTCAAGTAAACATATATAAATGTCTTGATTATTAATTCAATGGTTTCTTAAAAATATTTATCATCAATAATTTAAAAAGAAGGATGTCATTTTTTACTTTACATTACAATATCATTATTTTTATATATGTTGACTAAAAACATGAAATTAAAAACATCAAATGAACTATTGGTTTTGTGTCCTACAAAGAAAGTGGTTTAAATATATAAATTAGGATAGTTTTTGAGTTAAAAAGAGGCTTTGTGAGTACAGAAACATGAAAATTACATCGTATTTTCAATATTATTTATTATAAACTTTATTTTTATCAATGAAGAAATGTCCATTTTTACATTTTTCAACCCTGTATAAAGTCAAAAAAATGGTCAAAAATGGGCAAATGTCCTGGAAATCACACATTTGGTCTTGAAATTCTATTACCATAATTTATTTGAAAGGCGAGCATTATATATTAAGATTATATATCATTTTCTAATTGTCGTTTCTAATTTTTTTATGGAATGGTTTGTTAAGAATAATATTTCTTATGATTAAAATATATTAATAAAAATAAAGAATTTGTCAGGGAATTAATTTTGAAGTTATATTTAAAGAAGATTCGTAATTTACAATAAAAGTTCAATTATAGTTTTGAATTTTTTTTCATGAAAAGTCCTGGAAGAGCCCTGGAAATTTAATTCTTACAGGAAAAAAAAATAGGAATAATTTACAAAATTAGGAAGAAAACGTAAATGCTCCCAATGATAATGATAATTAATTAATTAATGTATTGAACTTGGCTCTATTAATAAAAAGTAGAATGTAGTTTTCGGATCTTTTACTGTTTATGTACTCACCAAACCTCTTTTTAATGAAAAATACACATTTTAAATTTTTGGCTAAACTTTAATTTATTTAAAAAATGAAGAACTTTACGAGTGTCTTTTTAATAACTTCCAACATTAACATATCATTAGTTGTTATGTGTAACCTTATTCTATTTGTCTTCTTGAAATATATTATGAAAATATTCTTATTTAAAATTAACTGAAGTATAATGTTTACACATTTTCTTAAGATATGAAAAATCCATGAGAGGATGAATAATTTCCCATCCATCAATGGTCATTAAGATAATTATTTATTTTTCTTTAAGATTTGTTACACCGTATCTATTAAACTTTCTATTAAACCCTGGGCACAAAAATGGTGTTGCCTAATGGTCAAAACGATTTGATATTTTACTTGTATTCTTATCGGAAATAAAATAATAGATGTAGTGAAAAGAAATTCATTATTTTTCCATGAAATTGAAGGCTTTATACAAGTTGTCCTGGGCAATCAAAACAGTGCTTACAACAGTTCTATTATTTTAAAGATATTTTCGATATTTCATTTTTACTACACTTAGTATTTAAATTGGATTTTACTCAATCTGAACTTTTTGTTAAAGACTCGCAACTTGACTTGTAGTCCTATCAGGGATATAAAACTTGACTTGAGCCTAAAGACTCAAGGCTTGACATGTTATCAGTCCAAGTCCTCGTAACAATTATTAGTATTTAAAACTGTACTTTGAGCCCAATATTTTTATACCAGAATTATTTTAAAATGAATTATCAAACCTAATAATAAAATCAATTTTTGTCAAAAAAGACAGGCAATATACTATTAAATATATCAATTAAATAATACATACGCAGTACTGATAGTTACTATATTTATCAAATAAAAGTAATTGTTCTCTTCTGTTTGATGGTAAAGCAGGAGTCAGCTACAACAATGACGAATAATCAACGCTAATAAAAACAATACAGAATTGATAAAATACTTCCTCATAAATTACTTTTTCCTTCACTAAATAAATTATCACGTACATGGATCGACATCCCTCACAACATTTACATTTGAGGCTTAATCTTACTTTGGACAGAGCTAAAAGTGAGACGAGTAAAAAAATCATAAAGATAGCTCATTTGCGGCAAAAAGGACAAGGTTATAAAACTGCTATTGGCTGCTAACTAGATACAAAGATAAATGTACCAGCCCTGGGATAAAGTATGGAGGAAAAATCATATTTTATTTTGAAGGTTTCTGATTTTTTTGTGGTATAGCTTGAACACTTTTTTCCTCCTCCTTGGGGAAAAATAAAATCCTATTTTATCTTGTGGAGCTTTGCAATAATTTTTTTGAGAAGCTAACAAAGCTAATTCAATTGTTTTGATACCTCCTTCCCCTCTTACTGTATTTTGAATGCAAGAGGTTTGCGATGCTTCCCTTCGTTATTCATTATACAAATATGTATGCTTCATTCCTTGGGATAAACCTTCTCAGATGAAACTTCCTCCGTGTGAAAGGATAGAGATGAACTTTTGGCAGGTGAAAAGAGCGTGGTGAACTTTCGGTGCTTCAGGTTAGAGGAAAGTTTGGAGAGATTACCCCCCCCCCCCAAATAATCAGAATTTATGCGCGAATATACCTATAACTGGCTGAATATGCTCATTTGCTATCGAATTAGCGAGGTTATAAAACTGCTGGTGCTAACTCAAGAAAAAGATAAATCTACCAGTTCTGCGATAAAGTAGGGAGGGAAAATCCCAACTAAATAGACTTATCGTTAGACATATCAACTAATTTTCAGGATGTTATCATTTAATGAAAAAATATATATTTTAGCAACTAAATAGTAAGTCATCAAGTACATGCTGACTTCGAACTATAATGTAATACTCAGCCGTTGATATCTAGAGTTGAAAGATGGATTTATTACACCAAATTAGGATTCGATAGAAATCCCAGTCATAAGATACGGTATATCATTGAATTCTAACATAAATCAATGAGTATGTGTTGTTAAAGCGTCAATCCACCCATAATTTGATAATTGCAGTAAGGAAACGACTAGTTTCTGATAAATTTCATTCAATTGACTCGAATTTATCAATAGAAATTCAAAAGTCAACATTAAAACGACTACCAGAACGTATTTCTTATTTAACTTTTTTTATGTTTTTAATTCCTAACAGATAAGATGTCTTAAGGAACCCCTTTTTACAGGACAGCAAACTCATAGAAACCAATAGTGCAATCAATCCACATGCAACTCAAGTGATAATTCAGAGATTGTGCATTGTTGTAGCATCTGTCCCATTTAAGATAAATCTTTATCTAAAACATGAGTGATAATATTTTATGAAAGAGGCATGATTGATTCCTTAAATTAAGAATATTATGACTGTATAATGCCTCTTTTAGGAAAAAAAAATTGAGACATTCCGAATCATACCCCTTCCAATGAAATAATTGTTTAACCCAATGTAACAGATTTCTATGCCTGATTAAAATATATCTTGTTGTAAACAAGATAATTAATAAAAATCAGAACTAATTCATGTGTTTCAAGGAACTTAGTTTTAGGAGGTTAAAGCCAAGAATAATTTTATTCAAGTTTAATTAAATCCACAAAATCAACAAGATATTTCATCAGGCTTGGATAGATCAAAACCTTAACTCCCACCATGCTCACGCTAGAATCTGAGTCCAAAGAGAATTATTAAAATGATGTTATTCACGGAACCGGAGTATAAATAAAGTCATTACATAAAAATATACAAGAATTAAATATATGAAGAACATGCCGTCATATAAAATCAGTAGTGTCATGGAATAAACATAAATGATAACTCATAATGATGATAAAAATAAGACACTTAAATGCGGATTCTAACTTAAAAATGCTTCGTCACTAATTCTTAAATTTGGAAAAATGTTGCCAATTCCATTCGGTCGATTGAAACCGGTCCGTGCAATACCCCAGATCCAACTTAAAAAAACAACAGTGTTTTGACTAAACTTTGAAGAGACTGAGGTAAGTCTCCTCAAATATTATATTGCTAACTTCATTCTTCTCGGCAGATCTAAGAGAAATCGGGCATGCTTTATCTCTTTTGAAATTTTTCAGAAAGATGCCTGATGTTAGGACTGCATGGAGAATATACCAACTTCAAGTGAAGTTTTAAAACCGATCCCAGCACATGATCCATAGGAGATAAACACGTCTCAGGGATAAAAGGTATCGATGATCGAAGACCCAGAAGTACAAAAGGTTTTCTATCCATGACTCTCCCTCTTTATTCATCCAGGCAGAAATAGACATTTTGAGTATTTAATAGAAACACTCAAAGATTCCATTTGATTCAGGGTGGTACGAAGTCATAAATAAATTGTTCACACCTAGAAGTTATTCTAAATGTCTCCACAATGCACCAGTAAATAAAACTCTTCCGTCGGATTGTACATAATTTGGTACCCCAAACCCTGACACCCAGCCAGCCAGCAAAGAAGATTTTGGTGACTGTCTCAGCTGAGGTATACCTCATTTAGATCACCTTATTTCATCTAAATGCTCAATGGTTTAGTTTATCAACTTTTGATATTGGAAGGGCACTCGAAGGGCCCTCCCCTACTTGTATTGAAGCTCTTGATTGGAAGCTAATGCTCGAGTTCTTGAGAGTATTGTGATGGCCTCATCGGCATCACTTCCATCTCATCCCATCCGATTCTCATTATCAGCTGTCACAATAAGAAGTCATGGGGAGTTCAGACTCAAGGCTTGACATGTACCTAGTTGATAAAAAATAACTCAAATCTAAGTCAGACTCAAGGAACACAGCTTTGAGTATATAAAATACTAAGTACTTTGTGTCTATACCTCAAGTCGATGGCAATAAATCATTGTGAAACATTCTACTTACCAATCTCCACTTCTAAAGATCGATACATATTTAAGATCACAACAATGTGGCATTGACAAATGATAATAATTGATAATGTGATAAACGACTATATTCAAGGACACGCACAAGTACACGTATTCGTAACCATTTATAACTATGTACTGCTTAGATATTGTAACTATATAAAATCTAAGAGGGAGAATAATAAAGACAGATGCAAACCAATCTTACTCTCATTACAGTCGTATCCGTATCCAACATTGGAGGCAGTAGTTGTCATAACCAACAAGTATAATTAGATAGATATTTCTTTTTTCCTTTAAAAATATGTCTTCTATATTCAAAATTATCATAATATCCATTTCAACTTACAAACATTATCATCATATTATCAAATTCAATATATAATCAATTTTAGTTATTTTTTTGGTTTCCTTATAAAAACTTAATTTGGAGTCACATTCCCTTTCTGAATAACTTTTCAGTCTATATTTGTAATTTTTATAGTTATAATGAAAGATTATTCTATTATATATGTATATATATATATATAAATAAATATTTAAGAGATTAAAAATATGTTAATTTTGACTGAATTTGTTATAATAATTATGACAGTATCATTTGTATATAGTTATTAAAATGAAGAATTGTGTAATAAACTTTAGTATATTTTAAATAAATAAATAGTTTAATTATTTCATTTAGTACATTATTATCAATGAATAAATTCAATGTATTGGAGACAATGATCCACTAATATGTACTTTTATTTAGGAAAATTTTATTATTCTGGAAACCTTAAAATGGGCAAAAATGCTATTACATAGTGTTATTGTCTCATATAAATGTGTGATTTCCTGGACATTTGCCCATTTTTGACAATTTTCTGGACTTTATAAAGGATTGGAAAATATAAAAATGTACTTTTTGCATTGATAAAAATAAAATGGAATAGATTATAAGCTTCTTCATATTGAAAATACGATGTAGTAACGGAGCTTTCCATGTTTCTGTACTCACAAAACCTCTTTTTAACTCAAAAACTTTTTAAATTTTTATATATACTTAAATCACTTAAGTAAAATGACAACGTTATATTTAAATTATTGATGATAACTATTTTTTTAAATTAGTCTGCAATACAATGTTAATCATTATTATCTGATATGTAAAATCTCTGAATATATATCATTCAGACTTTTCGACTTTAAAACATATACAAAAATTTATTTATTTATTAAAGTTGTGAGTTATTAATTACAATCATGATTGTCAAATAAGATGGTTTGCCGTGGAGCAATGTATTGATAAATATCCTAAAGCTATACAAAAAAAAAGAAGAAGACTTTGTACGATATTATTATGCTTTGCACATTTTACCATATTTTGGAAATGCAAAGTAAGAATATCCGAAGAAAAAATTTGTTTAAAGTTTATAGCGGCTTTCGATTATATTTTTTCTCTTGAAGCAATTGTATGCATTTGACTTGTAGCAATTTTCCAAACAAGTGTCATTAAAAGATATTTTATACATATTGTGAGGAAATGACGTTTTATTCAATTAATTCCTTCCTTTCAATGTTTTATTTGCCAATATGGAAGAGAATCAATTAGTTGCTGAAGGTGTCCCTTTGCTCATATCTGGAATAATGCAAAAATATCAAATTCCCTTCGAGTAATACAGGAGTACTATAATTCTATTACATTAATTCATCAATTTTTTGAAATATGAAATAATAGTTCAAACTTTGATGATAAATTTCTTATGTTTCCTTATCGATCTAGAATCTATCTTATTTATCTTTTTTTAAAAAAAATCCCTTCCGTATTAATCTTCTCTTTATCCAATTTTAGTCAAGTTTTTCTGCTTCTAGCTTGCCTTTGCGTTTTTTTTCTCCTACGTTTACTCTTTTTTTTTAAATCGGATCTATCAATGTACTCAATGGGTTGACATTTGACAATAATTTAAAATAATTTTATAAATTATTCAATTTTGTCATCAACGGGTATTTTTACTTTATTTCATATTTATCAATCATCAACGTATTTTCCTTTACAATTTTTGACTAAGCTTTGTCCTCTACTTTTTAAGAAAAGGAGCTAACGTACATTTTTATTTCTTGAAGAAATTATTTTCATCTTTTTTACCTGTCTGGTGAGTCTTAGCCTACACCGTACTAGTGAGTGCTATTCTCGCCTAACACACATTCTTCTACCACTGAGATTAACCGGCTCACACCTCACGACCTCCTTACTTCGTTGAAGACGTATGAAGACGCACCTTTTCTCTTTCTAATTTCTTGTATTATTTTCAACGATATTTTGTGAAGAAAATCATTCTTTAAAGACGATTAATATTCATTTATTTCTGTACATCTTACAAATTTCCGTCATAGAAAATAAATCTTATTTCTCCCAAATGCTCAATCTGTCTAAATAAATTTGTATGCATCGATTCAATGTCCAATGTATAAAGCTTGTTATCTCGACCCAAAATTTAAATTATATCTATACCAAAAAGATTTATTTTCATTTGAATACTTAAGAAAATTTCATGATCAATAATCGTGCAACTTTTTCTTATAAACTCCCACAAATTTCTGGTTTACTCAATACAGCCAAGTTTTTTTTTCTTTTCTTGTCATTATTTGAATAATAAACAATTTTTTAGTCCCAATTTTCTCCTTGCTAAGACTTATTTCTTTCTTCTTGTGCTATTTTATATGTTATCTTATTGATGTTTTGTTATCATTTTTAATATATATAGGGCTTTTTTATATCTATGCTTTGTTGTAAGCTAATGATCTTTTTCTTGGAAAGTAATTTTAAACTAAAATGTGTAGTTTAAAGTTTCTATAAGATTTAACTTTTCTAGATTAATAATAAAAAAAGTATGAATAAGACTTTTCACATCTAATAATTGATATTGAGATTTAATCATTAAGGTTCCAAGGAATATTTATTGTAGTTAAAGGCCACAAACTACACACCAAATGATTTTTTTACATTGAATAAAATCATATCTACTCAATATGCATAAAATTATCAATGATCATGAATGTCAAATAAATTGATTTTTACATGTACCTATTTATCATTACTATTTCATATTGTTCAGATAAATATTGCAAATTGCATTATCTGTTAAGTAATTGAAACAGTATTAGCAATGAATAATGTAGCAACTTTTGTATACATTTAAATCTGATATTCGACATTGAGTAGATTTTATTTTTAGGATAGAACCTAGATATTTCATGGGACTTTTGTCTCGTATTCAGTTGGTTAAATATATAAAGATAAATATGCTTTTCACGGATCTTGCATATATGTATATACCCTATTTTCAGATGTATTGAAATCAAAGACAACTTTAAATATTCAAAAACCAAGAGGGATATTATCCGTATCTTAATATACCAAAATAATATTGTATCAATTTTAGGTTATGGTCAATATGCTGCCTAGTAAACCGTTCTATAAAAATGCCCAAATCAAGTGCTTTTGCAGGCTTTTTTTCGATACTGAGGACACTTATGTGTGATAAACGCTCATTTGTCATTATTAAACGTAAATGAGTTCAGAAAATATATCATTAAAGGGACGTAGAAACTCAGGAAAATCTATTCAAGTGTTAGGAGTTTCTGTCTCATCAGCTATCTTCGAAATAAAGTACACGTAGAAAAACCGTTTATCCAAATCATCAGACATTGTATCAATGGTAGGAAGAAATACAATGAGATATTCAAAGCTTTTTTAATATCTACTTGGGTTCTCCGACCAAGAGTTGACATGACAAAAGCTATCTTTTAAAGTACTTCGAGTCGATTTCTCTTTTATTTAAGTTCCTGTTGTGAATGACATTAGTCATTACATTCATAGCTTCGCTGTCTTCTATATTTCATTGTTAGCGCTAAATGTTTTTACCTCAAGTAGTAAGGAACAGTGATTATTGATTACATATTTAACAAATAAAAAAATTATGTACAGATTCCAAACAACTAAGACATCCCTTATTAAGTACAGCTCTAATGATTGTATTTACATATAAGGTGAGTATTAAAGTGTCTTTTAAACAGGATATTTATTACATAGGATATAAAAACAGGGTCCAGGAAAATTCATTGACATTAATTCATCGATAGGTAAATTCATCTATCATTAAGGCCGTCCTTTCTTTCATTTTTATTTGCAGTTTTTGCATTCCTTTCTACTTAGTATTGCCCCAGCAAGCCAAGTTTAAGAACTTTCCACGACTTTGCACTACCTTCTGCCACTGTCTTCCTCATTCCAACCCTCCAAGGTCAAGGCCAGCCACCCTGACAACACCTTGGGAAAGACACAGAATTTTTTTTTAAAATAAAAAAATTAAAAAAAATTGGTCCCGGGCCCAATAAAAACTCCTACAAAAATTGAATTCCGAAAAAAATCCACTTTTCCTTACAAAAAAAGGTCAATTGTACATGAATAAATTCCTATTTGTCTAATCTCAATCAATTCCCCTTTAAAGTAATAAAAAAACTCTCCTTTTTCGTAGCAAAATGAATTAGAAGGGAAATTTAAATGAAAAAATAACACTGAAATCTTGTTAGACTGGTCTTTTCTCCATGAAGGATTTATTTTTTTTGGCAATTTTAAAGCCCAAAGAACACAAGAGATCAAGAAAGATCAGGTGCAAAAGAAAGAAGGCCAATCCGACCTTTTTTACTCCCTTCTATCCCCAATGAATACATTCAACAGTATATATATTCGTGTATACCTATTGCTGCCTCTGGTCAGATGCTCTAGTAGCTTTTAATTGTAATTTGTCGTTTCCTATTTTAGTGCTTCATTGCATCCGTCAAGTTTACATCTATTAGAAATTATTTTAAATCTTATTAAATCTGATAGAAATGCATCTTATTCTAAACCATTGTTTTTGCTCGTTTCAATTCACAAAATCTAAAAAGATCTAATTGACGGTTCTTGTAAGAGTTTCAAAGTTGATTGTTGTGCATTTTTTATTTCTACATTTTTGGAAATACAAGTCCTAAATATACAATTAAAATAATAATTTTTGCTATTTTATGTACAAAATTTATTTATATAATCTTAATCTGGTCGGTGCTCATGTGAGAAACCCTGCCAAAACAAATTTTCTCTAAGCTGTGATTTTTTTTTTTGTAACTCAGTTGGGATTCTCTTTTCTTTCATGCAGTATGGTATTTAGTTTCGATGAGGTCCTCGTGTCATTCGTAGCAATCAATCTTTTCATTATGGAACTTTCTCCTTGCGAAAAAAGAGGGAGGTGATAGGAGCCAGTTTAATTCTCCATACTACAGGTTAGATGAGAGCAATGACATCATTAGGAATGTAGATTTCAAGCAAAATCTTGCACGTGAGATTTCTTGGGATTGGCACTTTGTACAGTACTTTTTTATTTTTTTATTGATGGGATAACATCTACTTGATAGTATGATCTTGTGTAACACGTGTAGTATTCTGTTGACAGACAATCAATTATTTCAATAAAATGCCTATTGGAATGAATTGTGAACATGTTAGGATTTACGACAGGGATTTCAATTCTCCGTACATCAATGTGTTTGACATTTCCTTTATGGACTACTCGAAATCCCTTGTTTCCTACTATGAGTAAGCAATCGCTCTAAGGACGAAATCTCCGTCTCAATTTTGGACAGCACTTCTTTATTTTCAAATGCCGTATTATGAAGGATCGGATTTTTTAGTACGAAACATGAAATTGACTAAAACGAAGTTGAGTTGAACATTCAAGGAAACAAGCGTCTTTGTATTGTTAGTGATACAATTAAAAATATCAGAATTGTCTTCAAATACATTCTTTGAATAAATTTCTATATTTATATCGTGATTACGACTTTAAACGTGTTGTATAATGTTTAGCTCTCTCAAGGCTTCTGTCCCAAATTCATTTAGATGTCATTTCACTAACTTAGGATCTTAGGTTATTACTTTAAAATTTTTCATCTCTATATTCAACGATCAAGGATTTTTTGCAAACATGAGTAGATAATTTATTTACTCTTACTTTATAAATAAATTTATTAAATTGTTCATCGTTTATTAATTTTGTAATTGCCATTAAACGTTTTCAATATATATATATGATTTTTCCTTCACTAATTAAATCATCACCTACATGGCTCGACATCCATCACAACATTATTTGAGACTTAATCTTACTTTGAGTTGAAATTATATTGTGCTAATTTGAGTTTCTATATATATTATATATTTATGTATAATTTAGACATATATTTAGTATCGAATTCATTAAAAGTCTTAATCACATTCTATTATATTGTTTCAATCTAGTACTGAATAAAAAACTATATATTGATTTAATACGTTTATGCATACTGGGGTAATTTTAGAGTAAATTTAGCTACTTTGCGGGAGGAAGAGGGCTCAAGGAGTTATTGGGATTACACTTCTTGCATACACTACCCATTTTTAAGGCTTGAAATCGAAAGGAGTACAAACTCTTGGTTTAATAAAGGAAATACAAAAAGGGCTCAAGTCCAATTCCCCCTTATTATTATATTATTAGCTAAAATATATAATTTTCTGCTTCTCATCTACGGTATGCATAATGATATTATTTATTACTTGTCAGAGTTACCAGGTTGGTTTTCTCTTTCTTTGTTTCTTACAAGCACGATTTGTATGAAATTTACATTCCTAATAATTAGGAATAGCTTGAATCCCCTTTTTTCGAATCTCCACCTTCTTGGGAAAAAATGAAATCCTGACTTATTTTGTGAAGCTTTGCAAAAACTTATAATTTGTAATCAGAAAGCATTCTGGAACAGAGCAATTCTTGACCACAACAATTAATTTTGATGTCAATTAACCTGAATGAACATAACTGTGATGTCATTTATGTAAATAACTAGGAATGAAGCTAATTCAATTGTTTTGATTCCCCCTTCCCCTCTTAATGTATTTTGAATGCAAGAGGTTCGCGACACTTCCGTTTGTTATTTATTGTACAAACATTTATGCTTCATTCATCAGGATAAACCTTTTTAGATGAAAGTTCCTCCGTGTGAATGGATGGAGGTAAACTTTTTGTAGGTGAAAAGAGTGCGGTGAACTTTTCCGTGCTTCAAGAAAGGAATTTATGCGTGAATATACCTAAAACTGGCTGAATATACTCATTTGCTGTCCAATGAGCAAGGTTATAAAACTGCTGGTGCTAACTCAAGAAAAAGATAAATCTACCAGCTCTGCAATAAAGTAGGGAAGGAAAATCCCAACTGAAATAGACATATCAACTAATTTTCAGGATGCTATCCCTTAATAAAAGATGGATTTATTTTAACAACTAAATAAGTTATCAAGTACTTGCTAGCTTTGAACTATAGTGCAATACTAATCCGTTGTTATCAACAGTTGAAAGATGGATTTATAAGACCATATCAGGATTCGATAGAAACCCCAGTCATAGAAAAAAAATGTTATTCTTTGCCCGGATATTATCATTTTTTTCCCTCTTATTTTTTTCAAAGTTGAAAGAAAGTGGTGGGTAAAAGGAGAGTTTCTTTTTACTACGTCTGCTACGAGTGAAAACTATTCGTTAGGAAGAAAGTATTGAACGGTCTGTGAATTTACTTGGCAGTATTTAAAAGAAAATAAAGCTGGATCAGAACGTACTGCTTTTAAGTGCGGAAAAGTGGTTTTTTTTTTCAAAAGTCATTGGTGATTAACCGAAGCAAGGAAACAAATAACAACAATTATCATGATAAAATTCAATGTTGATAATTTTAATGTAATTGTAAAATAGATTTATTTCGAAGGCTGTAATCACGTACATACGGGCACATAAAATATATGATTGAATATATCTTTTTGCATCATTTAATAAATCTATACATCTCAAAGAGGTAAAAGTTATTATATAATAAGGAAAATCTTAATTACCCAATGAAACCTAGTATACTAGAGTCTATACAGCTATAGTAGTAACTAACAGATATATTAATTAAAAAATTTGCAATTCATTCAGTTTTTTTTCTGGTACTGGCATCATATAAGTAGCTTAAAAGTACGATATTAGTTGTACCAAATCTTTTAAAGTAGGCTCAGAAAAAAATAATTTGAATTGAATTTGAGATATATTTAATATCTAATGGGTTCTCAGACCAAGAGTTGACATGACAAAAAACTATCTTTTGAATTACTTCGAGTCAATGTTCCATTTGTGAACGGCATTAAATTCATTGCTTTGCTGTCTTCCATATTTCATTGAAACGATCTTTATGTGAATGATATTGGTTCGGGCTCTCTCATTTAAGGTGTGGATCAGATCCATTGCTTTAAAAAGGCCTAATATATTTTTGAAGATTTTTATTGTATATACGCCTCTTAAAATAAGTAATTTACTAAGAGTTTGGACATTTTGAAAGTTATATTGAAGGCATTACTATTGATAAATCTCAAATATTCAGACAATCATGTCTACTCGTGGATCTAATTCCAGAGGATGAATCTCATTTGTTCTATTAGATTTAGATGAGCATTGTATCAATGGTAGGAAGGAATACAATGATATTTGAAGCTTTTTAATATCTACTTGGGTTCTCTGACCAAGAGTTGACATGACAAAAACTATCTTTTAAAATACTTCGAGTTAATCTCTCTTTTTGTATGTTCCTATTGTGAATGGCATTACATTTATTGCGTCACTGTCTTCTATATTTCATTGTTTGTGCTAAATGTTTTTCCCTCAAGTAGTAAGGAACAGTGATTATTGATTACATATTTAACAAATAAAAAAATTATGTACAAATTCCAAACAACTAAAAACATCCCTCATTAAAACTACGGAATTGTTATAGTGTTCTAATAATCTTATCCTTAATATTCATATTTCAGAGCCCTTTTCCCTGGATCTATCAGAAAAAGGTCTTGTTACTACACTGTGTTGGTACAAGGACAGAGTGGATTTTTATGTTTAGTTTTAAATATTATTTATTAATTAATAATAATTAAGATGAGTTATCTTAATCACCTTATGGAACCTGGTAAACTAGAATCTATACAGCTGTAGTAATAGCTAACAAGTACATTAATGAAAAAATTGCAAATCTTTCAGATCTAAGTCTTAAACTGGCATCAGATAAGTAGTTTTAACATTTCAACATTCAAATTGAAATAAAACGGCCAAATAATGTCAGATCAAAATGAAAGTTAAATGAGATGGTAGAAATGGCACTCCTACGGTGGTTGGTACTTTGAAAGTTTCGAAAAAGTGAATTTTAAAGGAAAAAAAATCCATTTAAAAAAATATATTTTTTTTAGCCCGGTATAACATTAAATTTCTCTTTTTTTTTTCAAAGTTGAAAGAAAGTGGTGCGTAAAAGAAGAGTTTTTTTTTTTGCTGCGTCTGCTATGAGTGAGAGCTATTCAGAGGGAGGAGAGTGTTGAACGGTTTGTGAATTTACTGCGGCAGTATTTAAAAGCAAATCAAGCTGGATCAAGACGTACTGCTTTTAAGTGGGGAAAAGTGGGGTTTTTTCAAAAGTCATCGGTGATTAACTGAAGCAAGGAAAATGAGAAAACCTCTGCAGTCACACAACTTTTAATTAAGATAAGGAAAAAGTGTTAAAAAATACTCTTAGAAGATGATTTGCATTTGTCGTTCATTTTATTCTTTGATACTGATCGCATATAATTAGTTGAATAATTAATTTTGTTATTCTAATTTAATTAAAGGTTTAATTAATGAGAGTGACCATACCATAAATATATATGTATATAAATATCGATTATCCATCCTTATCACTATATGTTAGTATATGAAGGTCTTACGTGAATCAAGGAATGATCAAAAGGACTGGCAACAGAATTGGGTTAGCTTATGGAATTCTACTCATGTATTATTTTAATTTTCGATTTTAATGAGGCGAGGGTATAGTCAATTATCATTGGTATTTTCGTCCATGGAAGTAAAACCTTGGCGAATAGACTCTCGATGAAAATCAAGAACTATTCTAAGATCGAAGCAATCTGCACAAAGTCATGAATATAGGATTGCATCAATTTAGGATGGAGAAAATTCTTGCTCTATCCGAAGAACTCAAATATAATTAGAAGAAAAAAAGAATAGCTAGTGAAGTGGAGAAAATTAAAAAAGAAATTAATGATATGTTAGTGGTAGAGTTTGTAAAAATAATTACTTGAGGAGTAATGAACTTAAACTAGAAGAGTTAATGAATAGATTTTTGGTATTTTATCTAAGGACTTCTCCAATGTAGGCCGTATCAAAGTATTGGAATTTTAAGTATTAAGGAACCATTGAAGGTAATGGTTAGACCTATGAATCCAGCTATGAAATATAGTTATAAACAATGGATTGATGAAGGAATTATCGAATCGGCTATAAGTGAGTGGGGATCAGCTTAGGTTCTTGCAAAAAAGAAAGACGGAACCTGGAGATTTGCTGCGGATTATTGAGATTTAAATCGTATCACTAAATCTGATGCATATCCTATAGCACATTCTATTTAATTGTTAACAGATCCTTAGATAAGTTCTTTGTTTCAATGTGCACGGCTGGAGCTTACATTGCTGTCCCTATGAACAAGAGAATTAGGACAAGTTAACAATTGTTCCCCCGTATGGCATTAATAAATTTCTTTGGATGCTTATGGACCAAAGAATGTGTATGGTACATATGCACGTTTAATGCGTTCGGTATACGGCTCACAAATATCCGAACCAATTGTAAAGCTTCTGGATAAAGATGTAGAATGGCAATGAACTTAAAAAAGGAGAAGAACCATTCAAGAAATTGAAGGAGAAATTAGAAGTAAACACTTTATAGAAAATTCATGACTTTTCAAAAGAGTTTATATTGGAAGCAGATACTTCGAACTTTGCCAATGGAGCCGTGATAACACAAGTAGGAGATGATGGTAAATAACATATTATTACGTATGAAAGTAAATCCCTTTATCAGTCAGAGAAAATATTCTATAACACAAAATAGTTGTTAGCAACAGTTGAATTTGTTAATCATTTTAAATATTTTTTAATGGGTAGGAAATTTGAAATAAGGACGAATCATCAACCATTACAATGGTTTATGTAATTGGTGGCTCTTACTGGAATATTACACAGATGGAAAAACGGCTAATGGAATCCGAATTTGAAATAAAGTATACTTCTGGGAAGAAAGAGCAAAATGATTATGATTTCAAGGTAATGTAAGCCATTGGCATACCCATTAAAAGTGTTGCTGCAGTCACAACTCAGGGTAAGCAGAAGGAACTTGATCAGGTAAAATATAGATCAAGGTAATAGAAAATGAAATGGCTGAGGTAATAAAGGGGATGAAATAAACAATTCGACATAAGGTTTTACACAGGTTAATTTTTATAAAGAACAGTGTAAATATAAATTTGTCAAATTTATTAGGTGTTCGCTAATTCAAAATGAAAAGGTTGAATCAATTCGTGTAAATCATAAACTAAGCATATAGATAAACTATCTCAAGATGATAAAACTTATCCCAAACTGTAATTGATGGTAAAATGTATATGATAGATAAGGAAAGGAAAGTAATAATATTATAAATACTGTTCCAAAACAAAAAAAAAAAATGAACAATGTGGATATAAATATTGAGGATGAAGTTCAAGGTTGTGAAGTCTGAGTTTGTGCAAAGGAAAGGATGCAACGTGCATCGAGGAGGATGGGACAAACATCTACAGCCATCAATGATAGATTTAAGTATTCTACATGGATTTGATGGGACCGATCTACATGGGCTATGCCAGTGATCCGAAATATTTGTTGACGATCATTGATGCTTATACAAAATTTCCTGAAGCGTTCCCTTTAAAAGAGCCCACGGTTGAAAACATTTGTAAAATAAATACTATTAAATGAATTCTTCCCAAGGTATGGGATGGGCATAAAAAATAGTTACCGACAGGGGCTCACAGTTTATTCCTAAGTTAATGAGATAGGTATGTGACGAATTGGGAGTTATTAAAATAGAAACTCAGGTTTATAAGCCTCATACTAACCCGGTTGAAAAATTGAACAAGGATCTTGGTCAATCTATTAGAACATTAATGATACAAGAAATATCCCAGATAAGAAGTGGCATAAATGCCTGGTTGGATCTTTAGGTCCTGTAAAGTTCATGATATTACCTAGGTTAGGGTATTCTCCGTATCTTTGTAACTGGGACACATACAGTTATACCTGCAGTGCATTTAGATTCTAATATGCAAAATGCACATCAATCAGTTAATCAATTAGTAACTACAGTTGCTGATACGTTGGAAAAAGTTAGAGTACAGCAGTTCGACAATCAATTGAAGAACAGAAATGCTTTTTATAAGAAGATTGTCTAGCAGGTAATATATGTTGGTGATGAAGCCTTTTTGTGGAAACAACAAAGATACTAATCGTAAATTAGCTATTTATGATAATGGTTCATTTAAGGTTTTAAAGGTAATCAAAGATAAAATGATTGAAATTAAAACTGAAAGAAATGTAGCAAAAGATAGATTACGAGTCGTATCATGGAAAGATATTTCCATGATACGGAATAATACATTTTAATACGCCTCTCTATCGAAATACGAGGAATAAACCTTCGAACTCTAGGTTAACGGAAGAAGATGAACATCAAGAAAAATGTAATAGACACCCAAGTTATTCCATATTAAACATATGCATTTTCGGACTATCCGTTGGATAATTCCAAGTCAAATGCTTATAATTCAATTCCATAGTTTTCTATACCTTTATTATCTAAAAATATAGAAGATCTCTCAAAAGAAGGGGATGAGAGGGGGTGGAGAGTAAAGACACCGCAGATGAAGGTCATATGGAAGGAGAAAAGCTTGATGATGCACAAGAGCAGGGGGAAAAGAAATAGAAAAAAAAAAGAGCCAGAGCGAGGGAAATACACTTAATGTAACGGGATACAAGTATCCGTCAATAAAACAATAGCTGGAACTACAAACAAGTCAAAGAAATTAATAGGTGCTGCATTTGAGGAGTTAGCAGCGTTGGTTGATAGCAAAACACGCCCAAAGAAGCTTAAGAGGAAACAATTTAGGCTCAAGTACTGAAAGTAGTGAGCGAGAAATAATGGATGGAGAAGAGGCGGAATCAACACCTCTTGGGTAATTTCCACAAGCGGAAAATGAAGAGGACAGGAAAAATGTTTTGCTGGAAAAGAATAAAGTAGTAGCTAATTTATTTGGGAATTAAAACTTAAAAGTGTGACAATTAAGGGAAATGAAGTTACTTGGAAAACTTGTCTTAATGTTGTCAATTCTTCAAGTTATTTCGGAAAAAATAACAAGAAATGGTTGGAGTGTGAAGATCAAGTGGAATTGATAGAAGTTAGAATGGAATTCCCATTGGTAAAAATAAATGGAATACTAACGTCTCTTCTGGAGCAAATGGTGCAACAGCAAAAGATTTGGAGATTAATAAGTTAATAAGTAATTATTAAGCTGAAAGAAAGTGGTGCGTAAAAGAAGAGTTTTTTTTGCTGCGTCTGCTATGAGTGAGAGCTATTCAGAGGAAGGAGAAGGTTGAACGGTTTGTGAATTTACTGCGGCAGTATTTAAAAGAAAATAAAACTGGATAAAGACGTACTGCTTATGCTTTTAAGTGCGTAAAAGTGGGTTTTTTTCAAAAGTCATTAGTGATTAACTGAAGCAAGGAAAATGAGAAAACCCCTGCAGTCACGTAACTTTTAATTAAGAAAAAGAAGAGAAAAAGTGTTCAAATACACTCTTAGATGACAAGATAATTTGCTTTGAAAGCTTAGGAATTCATCTTTATTGGAAATGCATTAATCACCAACTAAAATTTGTATTTATATTTTCTCGTGATTACGACATTGAACCTGTTGCTGAATGAAGGCTTCTTCACAAAGTCACAAAGATGGTATTTGACTAATCTAGGAATTTTTTTTTATAACTTTAAACATTTTAATCTCCATAATCAGCAATTAAGGATGAAATAATCAATATCATATACATGTTTCGGTATCCTTCACAACATATACATTTAAGGCTTAATTTTATTTTGAGTTATATATATTTTAATATAATTTAAGTACATATTTAGTTTCGAGTTCACTAAAAGTCTTAAAGGAAAGATATATCACTAAATCACATCCTTTCTTATTGTTTCAATTCAGTAATGATAAAAAAATCACTGATTTAATGTTATCATTCAAACTGTTTTAATGTTAGAGCCAAATTTAACTACATTGACGGAGAAGGGAGGTTACAGCCTAACTCGGACTACATGCACTACACATTCTTAAGACTTGCAGTTATAAGTAATACAAGATTTTTGGCTAATAAAACAAGTACAGCGTTAACAAAGTAGGACTCACATAATAATAATGGTAATCTTTTTTAGTAACAGGAACGGGCCATTGTCGAACAGCACCAATTAACCTATTATTGGAACAGCATATCCTCCCCCTATTTCGTGTCCTAACCAATTGATCATATTGAGAATGAAGTTGAAGGTTGTGAAGTCTGTGTATGTACAAAAATAAGGGAAGCAACGTGCATCGGAGAGGATGGAACAAACATTTACAGCCATAAACGAGAGATTTTTAGTATTCTACGTGGATTTAGTGGGACCGAAGTAGCTAATTTAATTTGAAATTAAAATCCAGAATCGTAAAATTAAAGGAAATGAAGCTACTTGGGTAAACTGGTTTTTGTGCAGTTTATTTTTCAAGTCATTTCGGAAGAAATAACAAGAAATGGGTGGATACAAAACATATGGAGATTGTACAGATTCCAAGAGCACTGGTAAATATGACAAAATGAAACAAATTGTAAACCAAAAATAAATATATACAAATCTCTCTTTTTGTATGTTGCTATTGTGAATGGCATTACATTCATTGCTTTGCTGTGTTCCACATTTTATTATAAGTGCTAAATGTTTTTTCCTCAAGTAGTAAGTAACAGTGATTATTTATTACATATTTAGCAAATTAAAAATTATATACAATTTCCAACAACTAAAAACATCCCTAATTGAGTACAGCTCTAATGATTGTACTTTTAAGGTGTGTATTTAAGTGTCTCTTTAACAGGATAATAATTACTTAGGATTATAAAGACATAAATGAAAGAAAAAGTAGATGGGAGGAAATAAACTCAATATCGTTTCCAGATTGAAGTTATATATTTTTGACTAGTAAGTCGTAAACTAATGTTTATTATAGAGAATATAATAATCAATTGCTTCTTTTGATAGTCTTATACGAATGCATTCTCAATGAAATTGATTAAGAAGAAGATGTAAGAGTGTAAAATTAGCTTGGTTATTTAAAGTAATAAATGTCAACCAGCTAAGTGTACTTTATTCAATGTGAGTTCTCTGTTTTTCTGCATTTAATACTGTAGTGTCCTTTCATTCAAGCGAATGCAATCGTGGAAAGCCACTACAAAGTTAATTTATAAAGTTTATAATGATTTTGTGAGAGTTGATATTTAAAAGAGTATTCCTTCTAAGAATATAATTGCGAGGGAGATGTCTTACGCAAGCATGTGTAAATGGGATCGGGGCTTACCTTGATTTATTTGTTAATCAGTTTGGGTAAATAAGACTCATTGTGTATTATATACAAACACGTATATTTACGTACCGTTCCTTACAATTGTATTCCCCAATTGAAGTTCGAATAATACTGATACTGGTGCGGACAGTGCGCTTGATATTTATACGGTTAGGGTTGAGTACTAGCTTGCTTATTCTTTCTAGATCTTTCTCATCAAGTGATATATCACATGATGTCATGACCTTATTACTTAACACTCAACCAGCCCCTTTACATCATAAATCATACATATCTAAAATAATAAATCTACATTGTAATACGATCCTTGCACATAATAGCCGATAACAAAAACAATACCAAACACAATATTCAGTACAAAGTTCATAAAAATAAATATATTAATTAGTAAATCCGATGATACTATAATACACTTTATTTAACTAGTCATAATATTAGTTATGTGATTTGATTTTTTTTTTGTAATTTCCTTGGGATTCTCTTTTCTTTCATGTTATTAATTACCGTATGGATCCTGGTACACTAGAATCTATAGATGCTGTAATAATGACTTTCAAGTACATTTATGAAAAAATTGCAAATCTTTCAGATCTAAGTTTTAAACTGACATCAAATAAATAGTTTTAACATTTCAACTTTCAAATTGAAACAAAATAAAATTAAAATAAGATTGTAGAAATGGTATTCTTGCGTTGGTTGACACTTTAAAAATTTCAAAAAAAAATAATTTTATAGGAAAAAAATGTAATTTAAAAAAAAATAATATTTTTAGCCCAGTATAACATTTAATTTCTCTTTTTTTCAAAGTTGAAAGGAAGTAGTGCGTAAAAGAAGAGTTTTTTCCTGCGTCTGCTATAAATGAGAGCTATTCAGAGGAAGGAGAATGTTGAACGGTCTATGAATTTACTGGGGCAGTATTTAAAAGAAAATAAAACTGAATAAAGACGTACTTCTTTTATGTGCAGAAAAGTGGTTTTTTTTTCCAAAGTAATTCGTGATTAACTGAAGCAAGGAAAATGAGAAAAACCCTGCAGTTACGCAACTTTTAATTATGGAAGAGAAAAAGTGTTAGAAGATACTCTTAGATGACTAGATGATTAGCATTAAAAGCTTAGTAATTCATCTTTATTCTTTGAGAAGTCTAAATATACTTCTAGTATTTAAAATATTTCCCTGGATTCCTCCATGTATGAAATCCTTTCACTATGGCTATTGTCAATCTCCAATTTTGATGGGATCCAATTTCTGATGATTATCAAATCCCTGGAAACAAAATGATACTAGAAATAGGAATTTTTTCTTGTATGAATTTTCATTTGATTGTATTTTCACAAAGCGACTGGCTAAAGTATAATTTAGCATGTTTTTTTGTTGTTCCCACATTTCCTTTTATTTATTTCAAAAGCAATTATTTATCTTAACTTCAAATTCAATAACCATTGTGATTGGACGTGGAAAATAACCAAAGAATTAGCAAGCTCAGTAAAATAATCACAAACTAACTACTCCAAGCGCCCAGACATTATCAACATCTTATAAGTTAATATTTTTTACCCATCCAATTGTGACTCCGATCATCATGTTAAATAACATAAATGTAAAATTGAGTACTTGAGACACTTTTTATTGGACTTGAACTCGTCTCGAATTTGGAACCATTAGAATCAAAGGTAAATGGGAGGGAACGTAACATAGTCATACCAGGAGAAATTTTCCAACAATCAGGAAGAAAACCTCAATGCTGCAGCTGATCTACAGCTGGCTACTCCCCTGATTGGAACCATATGAACTCCGTGTTGTAATCTTACGGGATTAGACTAGTCTCAGAAGGGAAATAATTTGGATACAGAATCTTATAAACTCTTTTACTCTTCAAATCTTCATAGAGGGTATAATTTTAATGATGAACAAGTGAGGAAATCTTTGGGTACATAAAAATTAACCAAAAACAAAACAAAAAGTCATCCGGTCCAGACGGTTTTCCGTATTAATTTAATGCAAAATAAACACCGAAGTTAGCACCACTTCTATATAAAACCATGTTTGATGGGAGATTTGAATTGCTAATATCAAAAAGTGGCCAAGATCCTCGTATCATCAATCACCTAAGACCTTTGACTATGTTGAATACAACCCATAAAATCTAAAATGGTATTTTGGCAAAGAGAATGCATAAATTCCTGCCTTATATTGCTCATAAATCTTAAAAAGGTTTTGAACAGGGAAGATTTAGCGAAGACGTTGTACGTGAAATTCGATAGGGAGTGAAGACATGGGGGGGGGGGAAATTCCTGTCAGCCATGGCAAAAAAGTATTCGACAGTATCTCATTGGGGATAATTTAGTCCGAATGGTGGCAGTGGGGTATTGCAATCTCCACATAATCTAGGTTAGCTATAGAAATAGCTTTGAAATGAACAGAGGATGTAGACAAGGTAACCTAATCGCACCAAGTATTTTTATCCTTACACTTAATCCTTTTCTATATAGAAGAGGTCCATGGTTCCAAAGAAATGGGGGGGGGGGGTTATATGTGAGGAGTACAGAGCTCAAAGTTGGAGCTTTTACAGATGACTTACCTAATACTTTTCCATTGGCTAGATATTTTCCATATATTTCCAACTTTTCTAACATCTAATTTATCGTAAACAAAATGGATTGTAAGCATTAATCTTTCAACTTCATGAAGCAACAAAAGTTGTATGAACTAGGTTTGTGGATTATGTAGAATTAAATCAAAGTAAGTGGCTTTCAAAGTAATAATACTAAGCAGTATTCAAGCATTTTTAGTGATAAGTGTTATAAAATATATGTCAATAATGCTCAGCATTAAGTGGACAAATAAACTTCAATAGGCATGTATGTAATTGGGATCCTTGGAAAACAATATATATAGACTGCATTTCCCAAATAATTTTAAAACCTACTTGATAAATAATTTTCAAAGATAAACATGAAGTTTATACAATATTCTAAATTGTAAAATTTAGTTAAAGAATTAAGATTTCTATACGAAATGTGATAATAATAGCTTATACCTATTTGTGGATATTCTTGTAATCTGTTATTTGAATTCATTGACATAAATATTCTTTTAAGAATTAGCGTCACATCGTAGTGTATTTGATATTAAAAATGAATTAATTCCATGCAAATATTATGAATATTTTAATTACTTCCGTTGACAACGAACTTTAATAGGTGTATGCATGTTTAAAGTGTCATAGTTTCAATTTATTTTTAAAATAAATGGATATTCTAAATATTATATGTTTTGAATATAAGCTCCATGTTGCGTTTTATGTCATGATAGTTACTTAGTAAGTAAGCCTTAAATAACAAAATGGATCATTTTGGAGCCAATAATTTGGTACCACATTATGAGAAAGAATTTAGTTTGATCTTTCCTTTATTGGCTTAATGTATACTAAGTATAATTGTAGAAATAAACCCAAATTTTCTCATAATGGGTATCATTTTGTGTTTGATTTATTTAGTGTAATACATTATGAAGATGGGGGTCTAAGAGCCCTTTCATGAATGAAGGGAGCAAAAGAAATTGTCGGTTTGATTGTTTTGATTTATTGATGATTTGGATGGATCTTTTCTGGTAAACATTAAGATGAATGGATCTTCTGACCTCGTGGAACATCCACAATAGGAAGAATAAGAATACATTTTTCCAGAAATTCTTGCATTTATTTTTCAAAGAGTCAATTCTTCTACGCCTCTGAATAAAAATCCTATTAACAGATATTGATCATAAACATTTCTTAAGGAATTAAGAGAAATAAGAAACTTAAAAAGTTTTATACATGAGGTTAAACTCTCAAGTCATGAGATTTGTTCTGTTTTTATATGGCTTTTATAAGTTTTTTAACAAAACATTATAGTTCTTGGGTCTGTTTGAGTATTTTTGGATGTCCATTCTAAATCTATCTCAGGAATTCTTACTTGTGAAAATTTGTTGAATTTTCCAGCATTATGAAAATCCCATCCCCCCTGTTGATGATAAAATTTATATAATATTATAATATTTTCTTTGTAGTTATTATCTTTTTTTATCATAGTTAACATTAATCATGAAATGATTAATAAAGAAACAAAGGAAATTTATCAGAAAATGTTGAGCGACTATTTCAAATTTCAAAATAATACAATTAAAGCGAAAATTGATGAATTAATGTAATGAAATTATAGTAATGTTTTATAATTCTAAGGGAATTTGATATTTTTGAATTATACTAGCTATGAGCCAAGGGACAGCTTCAGCAATTGTTGATCTTATCCATACTAGTAAATATAACATTGAAAGGAAAGAATTAATTTGGTCAAAGACGTTATAATATATCTATGGCCATTCCAATAGCTTGGTGAATTGCCACAAGCCAAAAAATATTCAATTGCTGCAAGAGACACAACACTGTACTTACGATTACAATAATCAAGCATTGAGATGCTTCTTTAATCTAATGATGTGTCAATATTTTTTAAGGAAACACTTTGAGACATAATGACATCGTTTCAGAACGTTACTGAGGTTTTTTTCTGCATTTAGAAAACAGTCTTGCCTGAAAATTAATATGTACAAGACTGAAATACTTTATTTCCATATGAATGATATATAAGTGTCCTTTTTAAACTTAAAGTACACATAACTTTATGAATCACTGTCTGTGTTGATAGATATGAGTCTGCAAAGGAAATAAACAAACAAAAATTCTAGACTACATCCCGAAAAAACAAAGATACGTAAACTTTTTCTTTTAATAAAATTGGATTGAAGACCTGTAAATTAAAATGCATCCAATAGTTAAGAACTAACAAGGATACTGATGTCGTTTAAAGTATTTGCTTTTAACTTTTATCCCGTTTTAAATCAATGATAATAATTTATGAAACAAATGGATTAAATCACTAATATAAAAAGGAATTATAAAATAAAACAAATAACATATGATTGCATTTGAAAAATATTATATGTTCATTTTTAAAACTTTAAAACCAATAACAATGGTGGCAGCGGTATGGAACCTAAAAACAACCTCTAAAAAATATTATCTACCAACACGTATGGAAACTAACTCATTCAAATGGGTCTAAATCTACTGAAGATCCCTGACAAGGGAATGGTTACAGCTATAAACAAACAATCATAGCCTTTATACATGAAAACTACAAATTATAATTTTTAATTTTCTTCTTTTGTTATAAGTCATATATATATATTACAAATTTGACTATGTGGAGGTTTAAGAAAACCTATTTGTAGATAAGATCCTGCATATATATTCATTTAGTTACCTAGAAATAGCCTACTTCTTTATCATCATAAACCATACTTGTTAATTTAATATAACGAAGAAGTTTGATATCTAAATGTACATATAAGTAAGACTTTTCCATTCGACTCCTAGCAGGATTATATTACTACTAAATTCTTGGTATGTATTCTTGTGTTTGCATTCCAATATTTAGAGAAAGAAGTTTCAAGATTTTTATTGTATGTACGCCTCTTCAAATAAGTAATTTACTAAGAGTTTTGACATTTTGAAAGTTATATTGAAGTCATTACTATTGATCAATCTCAAATATTCAGACAATCATGTCTACTATTGAGCGAGTTTTCTTATTTTGAAAGATGTTTCATGCCAAATTTTTAACCCAGAACTTTAACTGGATCCATCGAAATGTAAGAAGATAGCAATGACTGCAAACACTTGAATATACATAAATAATTTTAGGATTGTTGTTGTTTTTTGCAAGCTTTGAATTTATGTATCTAATTCAACCGTAATTTTTACCTTCAACGAAAAAAAATAATTTTTTTCACAATGACTAAGATATTCAAAAAGATATTTATAAGTTCTTTATCTTGTCCTGTACAGCAAAAAATTGGTAAAACATGTCAAAAATGTCTATAATCAAACGATGATGGCTTATATGTATACATAATATATATGATATTACGTATGAAGCACCAAAATGATATTATATCAATATTAAGTTATGGTCAAAATGATGGCTAGTAAATCCTTATATAAAAAAGCCCAAATCAAGTACTTTTGCTGGCTCGTTTTCCATACTGATAAGCACTTATTTGTCATTATCAAACACAAATCAGTTTAGATGAGCTTTAGAGCGGAAAACGGCTTAAAAAATCGATGAGTACTAAACTGTGGACCAGCAGCAATCTTGCCTAAAGGATGAAGTTTAGAATATGTATTATTAAAGGAATATAGAAACTCAGAAATCCGTTCAAGTCTTAAGAGTTTCTGTTCCATCAGTTATCCTCGAAATAAACGTCTAATTTGTCTTAATTCATCCTTAATGTCCTCTATATTTAATCCAAAAACTTGAACAAACCCTAATATCAAATGTTCATAAAGAAATTTTTGATGAAATGAAATTAAAGCTGTATTAGTTCTGTTGGCTACACATTCTACTTACCAATCTGCCCTTCTAAAGATCCACACATATTTAAGATGTGGCATTGACAAATGATTACTGATAAAGTGACAAACAACTATATTCAAGGACACGCTCAAGTACACGTACTCGTAACCATTTGTAACTATGTATTACCTGAATGTTGTAACTATATAAAGCTCAAGAGGGAGATTAATAAAGTCAGATGTAAACCAACCTTACTCTCACTTACTGTCGTATCCAACAATTTCCATGACATTATATGTACACTTAGAAAAAACATATATCCAAATCATAACGGACATTGTATCAATGGTAGGAAGGAGTAGAATGATATTCAAAGTTTCTTTAATATCTACTTGGGTTCTCTGACCAAGAGTTGACATGACAAAAACTATTTTTTAAATTACTTCGAGTAAATCTCTCTTTTTGTATGTTCCTATTGCGAATGGCATTACATTTATTGTTTTGCTGTCTTCCATATTTCATTGTTAGTGCTAAATATTGGGCAAATGAAAAATTATTCACCAATTCCAACAACTAAAAACATCCGTCATTAAGTACAGATCTAATAATTGTGAGTGAGTGTTTAAGTGGCTCTTTAACAGGATAATAATTACTTAGGACTTAAAAATATAGATGAAAGAATAACCAGATGGAAAGAAATAAACTCAAAATCATTTCCAGATTGAAGTTATATATTTTTGACTAGTAAGTCGTAAACTAATATTTAATAGAGAATATAATAATCCATTGCTCCTTTTGATAGTCTTATACGAATACATTCTCAATGAAATTGATTAAGAAGAAGATGTAAGAGTGTAAAATTAGCTTGGTTATTTAATGTAATAAATTTCAACCAGCTAAGAGTAATTTGTTCAATGTGATTTCTCTGTTTTTCTGCATTCAATACATTATTTTAACTAGTCAAAATATTAGTTAAGTGATTTGACCTTTCTTGTTATTCTCTCTTAGGAATAACGCAGCCGTTATTATTAACAGCTGAAAGATGGATTTATTACACCAAATAAGATTTGATAGAAACCCTAGTTATAAGATAAGGTAGATCTTTGAACTCTAAAATAAATCAATGAGTATATGTTGTTAAAGTGTCAATCAACCCATAGTTTGCTAATTAAAATTCGGAAATTACAAGTTTTTGATAAATTTCACTTACAACATGATTATTTCAATCGTCCTTGTTCGAATACAAAATCAAATACGGGCTCAAATAAGTCGTGCATCAAAACAATATTCTACATAATTTTTTGTTGGATTTATTATCTTAATCTTATTATGCATATGTAAATGTTCAGTAAATATATCTAACAAAGAATAAAAATTGCATATAAATATATGTACATATTCATAATATAATTAGTTTATTCCTTTTTGTTATTGAGAGACATATTTTTGTTTGTAATTTTGTGCTGATACAGTGCCTTAACTATAGGGGACATTTGAGCCTGTGTCCTCAGCTCAAATAAATATGTAGGTATAAAATATTGAAAAATTATTAACTTAAACTACGGAATTGTTATAGTGTTCTTAATTACCGTATGGATCCTGGTACATTAGAATCTATACAGCTGTAGTAATAACTAACAGGTAGATTAATAAAAATTTTGCAAATCTTTCAGTTCTAAGTCTTAAACTGGCATCTGATAAGTAGTTATAACATTACAAATTGAACCAAAATAGCCAAAAAAAGGTCAAATCAAAATGAAAGTAAAATAAGATGGTAGATAAGTTGAAAGAAAGTGGTGCGTAAAAGAAGAGTTTTTTCCTGCGTCTGCTATGAGTGAGAGCTATTCGGAGGAAGGAGAGTGTTGAACGGTATGTGAATTTACTGAAGCAGTATTTAAAAGAAAATAATACTGTATGAAGACGTACTGCTAATGCTTTGAAGTGCGGAAAAGTGGGGTTTTTTCAAAAGTCATTCGTGATTAACTGAAGCAAGGAAAATGAGAAAACCCCTGCAGTTAAGTAACTTTTAATTAAGAAAGTGAAAAAGTGTTTGAAGATGTACTGGGATGACAAGATGATTTGCTTTGAAAGCTTAGTAATTAATTTTTATTCTTTGAGAAGACTCTAATACTAAATTCAAAATACTTTGCTAGTCACGTGATAAGTATTGATGAAGCACTTTGAATTAACTCAAGCATTCATAGCAGGAATTTAATCAGTTTGTTTTTAAGTGTTGAAGTGCAAAAGGTGCCTTTATGGACATCTCAAAATTTTTTTGTTTCTACGATGAGTTGAAAATGGATCTAAGGACAAAACCTCGGTTCATCAGAGTTGACATTGGCTCTATGGAGTTCTCAATCTATCGTCCAACAAAGAGTTGGCAAATGCTTTAATCGCTAACTAAAACTATAATTAGTATTAAATATTTGAAAATTTAAGATATTTCCCTGGATTCCTCCATTTATGAGATTCTTTCACTATGGTTATTGTAAATCTCCAATTTTGATAGAATCCGATTTCTGATGATCATCAAATTCCTGATAAGACCCTTCGTCATAATTGAGATTTTCGGGACGTTTATGTTTTTCACCGTATTGAGAACCCTCAAAACGTCACAGTTAATCTGCTGATATGAACAGCACCAATTAACCTATTATCCGGAACAACATATCCTCCCCCTATTTCTTGTCCTAACCAATTGATCATAGGCGTATTATTTTTTTTACACGTCCTAAGATGGGCCTTCTCAGTCCAGAGCAAAGTTCAGAAATCTACTCAGTGTTTGTATGAATGTACATCCTTAGATGAAATTGCCATCAACGAATCCGAGGAGTCTATTTGTGGGCCGTATACTGAACGCATTTAAGGTTTTACGCAGGTTATTTTTCATAAAAAACAGTGTAGATATAAATGTGTCAATTTTATTATGTGATCACTAGTTAATAATGAAAAGGTTGAATAAATTCGTTTAAATCATAAAGATTAACTATCTTAAGATTTTAAAACTTATCTCAAAATATACGGTCAATCACAAGTAATTGATTGTACAGTGTATATGAGCGTTGAGAAAAGTAATATGTAATATTACAATTCATGTTCAAAAAAATGTATTTGTATGGTTCTTTCAACTATATATGTACATCCTTCGGCACATCTAGGAATGAAAAAGTCAAAATTGTTTGCTAAACAATATTTCTATAGGCCCAGTATGCAATATGAGATATTGAGAATGAAGTTGAAGGTTGTGAAGTCTGTGTTTGTACAAAAATAAGGGAAGCAACGTGCATCGGAGAGGATGGAACAAACATTTACAGCTATAAACGATATATTTTTAGTATTTTACGTGGATTTGGGCGGACCAAAGTAGCTAATTTAATTGGAAATTAAAATCAAGAAGTGTAAAATTAAAGGAAATGAAATTACTTGGGGAAACTTGTTTTTGAATAGACAATTTTTCTACTCATTTCGGAAGAAATAACAAGAAATGGGTGGATACAAATTATCGAATTTAGAACAGAACTCTCATTGATAAAAATAAAAGGTTGACTACAGTTCCTTTTGGGGCAAATTTGTGCAACGGCAAAACATATGGAGATTGTACAGATTTCAAGAGCACTGGTAAATACTCTAAAACAAAGATTTGAGAATATCCGAATTCATCTGGATGAATTGATTATGTTATGTGGGTATAAAAACACAAGGAGTAAAAGACAAGTGGTGGTTAGCCTCAGATTATTGGGAGGATAGACGCTGAAATGATTGTTGACAAAGTTTTATCGATAGAAAAACATTCAAGGTATGAGTCATAAATATTATATACCATGGTACAACAAGATGAAAAACTTAAAACAATACGGTATGCTATCATGAACTTAGCAATGAAGCATGATTCTATAGTTAATGTAACAAGAATGATTCACAATCACTTGGAAAAAGTGGAACGAATTGAAACTATGTTAATTGTGTTGACGTTGATCTCTGAATAGGTAACCAAATGGATCAGAGGGATACGAAATGGTGTCATAGGAAGATTGATATCGGACTTATAATCAGTTTGAGATGCGAAGAAGATCTTCGGCATGGTAAAATATAGAAATCACGATGGATCCATCATTCCAGATGAGAGTGAAAATATTGGTAATTTTATGATCTATCGGTTCAACTGACTTCAAACCTTACAAGAGGCTATGTGACATAATTTTACAAAGACCTGACGATGTGTTTGTGTCTCAAATCAATGATGGTAAAGTTAACTATCTTAGAAGGAACAAAGTTTCAAAGCATCGTGCTCAAGTACTTCGGGGAAGAATACGAAAAGTCCAGAAGTGCTGGATTGTGGAAAATGGATAACATTGTGGAACTCCTGCAATGATAGGATAAGTGAATGCTTAATCGAAGAAAGACCAGTGATTGTCCCTCCCCCCTCCCCCCGCTTTAAAAAATTGTTATTTGTTATATAATGGTTAAATAAACTTAAGATGTCATAACTATATAATTTGACTCACCCACCCACTTACAAATCCATTCTTCTGCCGCTGGACATTGGGCAAGAATTCATTTCTCCAAATAATGATTTTTCTGAGGATCAAAAAAGTCAAGAGGTGGAGGCTGAAATCACATAATATTTGCAGTAATTTTAATTCATTGCAAAAATATTCTTGAGGAAGTATCTGAAAAAACGTTTTATAATAGAAATTAGATCTACTACTGTCTTAAACCGAATAGAACAGCATGGTGTTTCAACCATATATTTACACACTAACGTTTAATACAATATTCATTTATACATATGATTCACCTCTACTCTTATACCTTGTCTGATCATATTGACCCAATCTACAAGTATAATTTCCCTACATTCTGATTTTTAATGTTTTTAATTGTGTTTAAGGCACTAAATAGCTCAAGACAAGTTTTTTTTGTAAAGTTGAAGTGTTTTAATGAAAGCTTCAATTTGAAAATTATAAATGATAAAAACTGAGCTAATAAATTTTACCCTTTTGAGATGTAGAAATTTACCGAATGATGCAAAAAGATATATTATCATATATTTCATTGTCCCGTATGTACGTGATAACAGCCTTCGAAATAAATTTATTTTACAATTACATTAAAATTATCAACATAGAATTTCATTTTGATATTACATGATATTATCATTTTTGTAATTTGTTTCCCTATCTGTTCTCTTTATTGACAAAACTCAGTTGTTGCAGAAGATCACCTTTTTGATTTTAATTTTAATACTGCCACAGACACATATCTTCCCAAAGAATATGTGCATTCCTTAATTGCATGTGTTACTCTCACTTAAAACAATAAATGACAAAACTCATCCCTTTTTTTCCTACATGTATAGTATATAATATTATTATTTTATATTTTTGGGATGATAACACATGACCTTTCCTCTATATTTGGCTGCCTTTATCAAAATAATTAATGACTTATAGGTAAAAGATTCATACATTTCCCTCTATTCAAGTTAACTTTAGCTTTCTTAAAAACTCCTTATCTTTTCCATGCAACTACTGTCATATATTGTAAATCAAAAGAAATAAAACGTTATTGCTTATTTCTTAATAAGTTGTATTAAAAGAATTGTTCTTCACTGCGATAATCTAGCTTGGTTTAGATAGAGATAGAAAAATAGAATAAAATATGTTGGGGCGATGAGTAACAATTATAATTTACATACCAAAGAAATGAGAAAATTAAGGATATTAGTCTCTATAATTCAATATCTTTGATTAAGGAAAACTAAATAAGTACTTCTAATTTTAAATCAGAACAAAAAGGCTAAAAACAACATATTATGTCAAAATGACCAATCCATAAGTTATAAATACCTTAAAAATTAATAAAGATATCACTTAAAAGACAATGGCTCTGGTTAAGCGGTATGTGACATAACATCACTCGAACTCTTTAATAAATTGATTAAAATTTGTATTTTAGACTGTCAAGCATTTTTTGAGTATGAGTGTTGAGGAATTTAAATTTGCTTGTTAATTAATTTTTTATTATGAATAAAAATGGGAAACCTTAAAGATTTCATCTTCTCTAACTTATTATTATCAAGTCAAATAAGAAAAAAAGAGAGATAAAAAGAAAGGACTTCTTGAGCCAAATCACATTTATGAGCATTTTAACCTTCCAACACACAAAATAAACGTCATTGTTCGATCAGATAATTACTCCATGGTTTGCATTATTTGCAAAATATATTTTTCTTCTGGTACGGCAGGTGCTTACTGCCGTATTCGTTCCAATTACCTATTTCCTCTTTTTTGGGTTTGACACTTTCCCTTTTTTAAGTACCTTCTACTTTGTAGATTGTTGTTTTCATGTATGTAGGCTGTGATTATTTGTTTGTTTATAGCTGTAACCATTCCCTCGTCAGGGATCTTCAGTAGATGTAGACCCATTTGAATGAGTTAGTTTCCATACATGTTGGTAGATAATATTTTTCAGAGGTTGTTTTTAGGCTTCATACCGCTGCCACCAATGGTATTTGTTTTAAAGTTTTAAAAATTAATTTATAATATTTTCCAAATGCATTTTAATTTACGGGTATTCAATGCAATTGTATTAGAAAGAAAAAAATTACGTATCTTTGCTTTTGTTGAAATGTAGTCTAAAATTTTTGTTGTTGTTGATTTCTAAGCAGACTCCTATCTATTAACACAGACAGTGACTCATAAAGTTATTTGTACTTTAAGTTTGAAAATGATACTTTTATATCACTCATATTGGATGAACATGTCGGTTGTGTCTCAAGATATATTTTCTACATTCACATATAGATCATTTCCCTTTCAATTTAGAAGCTGTTAGTGATAAACTGGGAGAACATTTTCATCAAGATAATAAAAAAATGGAAACAATATATAAAGGGTTTTGGAATGCAAGCATGATGGGAGATTATTGTTGGATGTTGTAACATGATGATCCTGAAAAGAAGTACAAGCGTAAATTTAGTACCAAATTCAACAATTTGTCACAAGTAAGAATATCTAAGATAGATTTGAAATGAATGTCCAAAAACCCTCAAGTAGATCCAAGAACTGAAATTTTTTGCTAAAAGACTTAAACAATATAAAAACATAACGAATCTTATGACTCGAAAGTTCAACTTATGTATAAAACTTGTTTTCTTGAGCCAAAATTAAATTAAGTTTCTTATTTTTCTTCTAAATTATCAAAATTTCATTTGAATTCCTTAAGAAATGTTTATAAGCAATATCTGTCAATAGGATTTTTATCCAGAAACGAAAAAAGTTGAGTCCTTGAGGAATATAATCAATAATTTCAAGAAAAATCTGTCTGTTCCTTATTTAAAAGATTTGGCACAACTAATATAGTACTTTTAAACTACTTATCCGATGCCAATACCAGACTTAAAACTGAATGAATTGCAAATTTTTCATAAATATATCTGTTAATTACTACTATAGCTGTATAGACTCTAGTATACTAGGTTTCATTGGGTAATTAAGATTTACTTTATTATATAATAACTTTTACCTCTTTGAGATGTATAGATTTATTAAATGATGCAAAAAGATATATTCAATCATATATTTTATGTGCCCGTATGTACGTGATAACAGCCTTCGAAATAAATTTATTTTACAATTACATTAAAATTATCAACATAGAATTTTATCATGATAGTTTTTGTAATTTGTTTCCTTGGTTCAGTTAATCACCAATTACTTTTGAAAAAAACCCCATTTTTCCGCACTTAAAAGCAGTACGTCTTGATCCAGCTTTATTTTATTTTAAATACTGCCCGTTCAACACTCTCCTCCAAAACAATTGTTCTCACTCGTAGCAGACGCAGCAAAAAAAAACTCTCCTTTTACGCATCACCTTCCTTCAACTTTAAAAAAAAAAAAAAAAAAAAATGTTAATAACCGAGTAAAAAATAACATTTTTTTTTCAAATTGAATTTTTTTTTATGACTGGGGTTTCTATCGAATCCTAATTTTGTGTAATAAATCCATCTTTTAACTGTTGCACTATAGTTCGGAGTTAATAACTTTGCCCTTTTGACAGCAAATGAGCATATCTTGATAGTAATTTTAACCGTCTCACTTATTAAATAAAATTTTAAAATTAAAAGCTACTAGAGCATCTGACCAGAGGCAGCAATAGGTATTATACGAATTTACTCTATATAGACTGTTGAAAATATTCATTGGGGATATTTAAATTGAGATAGCTCCCTGGAAAAAGGTCGGATTGGCCTTCTTTCTTTTGCACCTGATCTGTCTTGATCTCTTGTGCCTGTTTGGCTTTGAAATTTTTGAAAAAAAATCAATCCTTCATGGAGAAAACGCCGGTTTAACACGATTTTGGTGTTATTTTTTAGCCGGGGTAACTCAATTTTCATTTATATTTCTCTTCTAATTGGTTTTGCTACGAAAAAGGAGGTTTTTTTTATTACTTTAAAGGGGAATTCATGTACAAATGACCCTTTTTTTGTAAGGAAAATTGAGGTTTTTTCGGAATTCAATTTTTTTACGAGTTTTTATTGGGCCCGGGGCCAATAAAAAGGAGTAAAGTAAATTTCTACCCCTCGTTTGCCAGGTGTTGTCAGGGTAGCTGGCTTTGGAGGGTCGGAATGAGAAAGACAGTGGCAAAAGGTGGTGTAAAGTCGAGAAAAGTTTTTAAACTTGGCTTATTGGGGCAATACTAAGTAGAAAGGAATGCAAAAACTGCAAATAAAAATGAAAGAAAGGACGTCCTTTATGCAGGGCAGAGAATCCTTATGAAGGGCAAAACAAAGAAAGGTGCGAGAAATTAGAGGTAAAAGAAAAAGGAAGGAAAAAAACCTCTTATTTTACGTAAAAAGGTGGTGCAAATCTTAATTTAGGGAGAAAAAAGTCGATGAATATACAAATCTATGAATTGATAGTCGACAAATTTATCGATCAATGAATTGATGATAGATGAGTTTAACTATCGATGAATTAATATCAATGAATTTTCCTGAACCCTGTTTTTATATCCTAAGCATTAATTAATATCCTTATAAAGAGGTTCTTAAATATTCACCTTATAATCATTATAGCTGTACTTAATGAGGAGTATTTTTAGTTGTTTGGAATTTGTACATAATTTTTTTATTTGTTAAATATGTAATCAATAATCACTGTTCCTTATTACTTGAGGAAAAAACATTTAGCACAAACAATGAAATATAAAAGACAGCGAAGCAATAAATGTAATGCCATTCACAATAGGAACATACAAAAAAAGAGATTGACTCAAAGTACTTTAAAACATAGTTTTTGTCATGTCAAATCTAGGTCAGAGAACCCAAGAGATGTTAAATAAACATTGAATATAATTCTACTCCTTTCTACCATTTTTTCAAAGTGTACATTCAATGCCATGGAAATAATACAGCTTTAATTTCATTTCGTTTGTTGACATTAAGGATGGATTAAGACAAATTGGACGTTTATTTCGAGGATAGCTGATGGAACAGAAACTCCTAACACTTGAAAGGATTTTCCTGAGTTTCTATATTCCTTTAATAATATATATTCTAAACTTTATCCTTTATGCAAGATTGCTGCTGGTCTACAATTTAATACTCCTGGATTTAAAAGCGGTTATTCCACTCTAAAGCTCGTTTAAACTGATTTGAGTTCAATAATGACAAATAAGTGCTTATCAGTATGAAAAAAGAGCCTGTAAAAGAACTTGATTGAGGCATTTTTATAGAACGATTTAGTAGGCAGCATTTTTACCATAACCTAAAATTGATATAATACGTAATATCATATATGTATAACAATTTATTTCATTTGACTAATCAAATGCAACACATGTGTATTTGACTTACACAAAAGCTGCAACTATATCATGCAACCTTTTCTTTATATTTGGTTCCTTAATTACTTTTACCTTTAGTAAAGTATCCCTTGATAAATTATTAGAAAAAAAAAAGACTGTATGTAAAATATTTATATTTTCCCTTATCATATGGGTTATTTCATTTAAAGAAGTCATAAGCATTGAAAGGAAAATGTATGATTATAGACATTTTTTACATATTTCTACCCATTTTTTGTAGTAAAATATCATTTTGAAAATCTTAGTCATTGTGGAAAAAATTATTCTTTTCTTTCAAAGATAAAATTACGATTGAATTAGATACAAAAATTCAAATATATAAAAATTAAGGGTTGCAAAAACAACAGCAACAATTCTATAATTATATATAATTAATTGTTTGCAGTAATTGTTATCTTCTTACATTTTGATGGATCCAGTTAAAGTTCTTGCATAATATTTGGCATGAAACATCTTCAAAAATAAGAAAACTCGCTCAATGGTATGTTCAAAATCTAATAGAACAAATGAAATTCATCCTCTGGAATTAAATCCACGAGTAGACATGATTGTCTGAATATTTGAGATCTATCAATAGTAATGACTTCAATATAACTGTCAAAATGTCAAAATTCTTAGTAAATTACTTATTTTAAGAGGCGTACATACAATAAAAATGTTGAAACTTCTTTCTCTAAATATTGAAATGCAAACACGAGAATACATATGGAAAGATAATTTCAACTTTATTCAGGAGTCATTGGGAAGTGAGATCTCAAGAGAATTATGGTCAATAATTTATGAAATCCCTGGTACAAGAAAATGATGAGATCCGTGTTTATTAAAATCGTATACATATATGTATGTATATAATGATATGGACCTAATGACTCAAGTTTACTAATCTGATGAAACTGAAGGCTTACTTGTCCAAATAAAAACTAGCTTTAAATGAAATAACTGTGGTAAAATTAATGTAATGATTGTTTTATGGTGCTAACTATGCTTTTTGTCATGATTATTATAATTTATAAATATTATATATAGTATATTACAAAGATGATTTTTTGATAAATGTTTAATTTATTGTTTCTTATTTTTATGGGTACAATCATCACAAGGAATTTCGTACAAAACTGGAATTCGATGGAATCCCTATTTTTCAGTTTGCAATTTTTGTTTGTGTTACCATAAGTTCGTGTGATGTATATTCCTGTAACTTGCTGTATGTATATCTATAAGAGTACTAATCTACTAATGAAATGAGCATTGAATTTTATTTTTTTTGAAGATCTTATCTTCTAAGTTTTGCATTTATAGTGTAAATAAACGTACAATTTGAAAAATTATATATTTTTATCATTTGCAAGTTATTCATCTTCTTTCATTATCATCCAAAAACATAAGGATATATTGCGTGTTACCTTTTTTAGTTGATTAAAATCTTTAAAATGTATTCTTAGTGACAATAAAGGAGAAAAAATAAATGTACAGTGCATAATGAATAAATTATGTCTACAATGACATAATATTATTGCAAGTCTAAATGAGCAAGAATCTTTCTTTTTTAAACCAATAGATATAATATAAAGTATTTTAGTAAATTTGTGGTATTTGTGAGTTTTATTTGCAAGAACGAAACTCTAGTTATCTTCAAAACCATAAGGTTAGAATCGGTAGTCTCTATGACTGTATTGGATTCTGAGATTAGATCATCCTTCTGTTTTCTAACTTTCAATTACTGACAAAATAGTTGAATAGTGTGTACATGATCTTGGTGAAATAGTTGTATTCATTTGAAAGTGTTGTATTTAAAATAATAATAAATAATACTTTGTTCATATCAACCCAATTTTGGTGTTTGCAAAAATGTTCTCAGTAAACGATTGAAATATATCCTGTATAAGGAATTAAACACCAGAAGTAATAAATATTTAAAGAGTCTATGAGATTGCAGTGCTGGGGTTGGAATGAGCCATCTTATGTCTTATGCACTTTAAATAAGTATGTGTGTGAACATTGAACATGGACCCATCAGATCAATTCATTTCTCAATGAATTTCTGAAGATACAGAGAGCACGACTCCATGGACTACTTAGATATATTGGGCAATGATTCATTTTGTGGTGTGAAAGTAACTTTTTGGAAGAGTCTTATTTTGTAATGTATGTGTAATGTGACTTTTTTTTTGTTTTTGACGTAACTTATAAGTAATACATAATTATGTAATTGGAATTATTATTTTTTGCTTTTAATTAATAGAATATATGATTCGTTCTTAGTTCGAACAGGGCTTCAAGGAACCCGTCTCATAATTTATTGACTTATTTATTTATTTATTTTTGAATTATGAGTCATAACAATAATTATGTGACACATTGTTATTACTTCATAGATTCAAGATACAATCATTAATTAATGTAGATTTAAATTATCATTTAAGGTACAAGATATGAGAGCTATCGTAGAACGACCATCCTAATGAAGATGTCCTTGAGCTGCTGGAGGACCTCTTCAAAGGGATTCCTCTTTTCCTTGGACCAAGGACCAACTTCAAGATTCAAGACAACTCAAAGAGGGGCGAATGGAAAAGGACCTTCTCAAAGCATTCTCCTTGAATACTTTTGTGTCTTACCAATTCAAAGGGGCTTCTATTTAAGCCGAATCAAGACCCTTTTTGGCCTCCTAGGGAAAGGTTCGAAGGTCGACTTCGTGAAGGTAGCATTTGTTACGGGCCTACATTCACATGCAAGTGCTCAAATTCAGGTGACACCAAAAGCAGACTTCATGTCTATATCTGAAGTGTAGGGTATAGCTAATAGCAACAAAAAAAAGACTTTCATTGCCTCCATTTGTTCTGGCAGAGTAAATCATCGCGATAACTTTTGTTAGAATGGAGTCGGCTTTAATGTGTCTTCGAGATAGAGGTTTAAGTGCTACCATCATTATATTTTTCACTTTCAGTCCTAGGGGATTGTCTACATCATATTTGTAAATGAGGGGGAAGGACGTCTCCTCCAAAGGTCTAAAAAAGAGCATTTTCTATCGTCCTTGTTGATATTAGATTTATCAATAAAAAGACTAAATGTTGCCAGTCTGTATCTTAACCATTTATGTTGTGAGGTAGTGTATGGGCTCTTCATAATTTTATTCGACAAGTTCTAATATAATCATTGTTTGTTTCTTGTAGGCACTCCATGAGTCTATTGACCAGAAGTTTCAGAGACATTGCTGGTTGATAAATGTTCATTTTATTTTTTACCATCCTCCGATCAAGAGCTATAGATTAGCTCTCTTGAAGAAATTCGTCTCTACTTTGTATTTGGATGTAGAAATTCAAGGGTTCATCACATATAAGGAGTGTGAGAATACTAAGCAATGTGGACTTCCATGAAGAGACCATGTTCTCCAATATAAGGATTCAACATTAATGTTACAAAAGAGTTTAGAGGGGCCGATTGCGATTCTCATTTCAAACAAGTAACTTGTAACTTTATAGAAATTGTATTTTAGGGTTTTTGCCCAAAAGTCTTCGCTAAACCTACGACGTTTAAGCCATGAGAAGTTTAATGATCGCCACAGGACCTCCATGTTCGTTAAGCAATTTGAATAAGTGAATAGTTTTAGAAAGTATACTTGTATTCCACACTCCAATCTTATCAAGGAGGTTGAGGTTGAATCTTTGAAACTATTACCTTTTCTTTTGAGTTATCTAAAATGCTCTTTTTCATTTTCTCGTAGGTTGTATTCCTTCCTCAGTGATATGTGAACAACTAGAAGCTTGGCCGATCAGACGACTATGGATTTGGTGACTCTCAGTGAAAGTCCAGACCGATCATCGAACGACTATAGGCTTGCTAAGAGCTCATTTATTGATTCTTTGCCCGAAGTAGAGTTTCTTATCATGAATACCATCAGATCGTTTGTGTATAGAAGGTATTTAAGATCACCATACCTTCTTAGACCAGTTATTTTCCCATTTGATTCCTTAGTGTTTCTCAATGTGCTGATTGCAATTATAAACAGCGTCGAAGCGAGGATATCTCCTTGTCTTATGCTTCTTATGTCAAACTTATATTTTCCTGTTTTGTGAATTAATTTCAGAATTCCCTTATTTATGAAAGATGGAGCGTGTCCTTTTTTTAAATACATCATTAAATATCCTTTGAAGAACTGGAGCAAGCTCCGTTACATAACATTGGTAAAATTCAAAAGGTAAGCCAGATGGACCAGAAGACTTGTATTTTTATCTTTTTTTTTCATTAATGATAAAATGTTTAATTTCTTCAATACTTACAGGGCTTTGTATCTCTTCTATTGAAGATTCTGAGGATCGTGTATTGTGGCATACTAACGACTCCGGATTGTCCAGGAGTTATCTCTTTGATTTCTCAATTACATCAAAAAATAACACTGTTCTTGTTTTTGACATTTCTGGCATGAATACAGCTGCAAATAAAAGATAGTTGCTTCATTACCGAGGATTCCAGGGTCGTTTGAGATGTTTCCATTATTGTCTCGCTGGGCCGTCAGAGGACTAGAATTTATTTGGAATCTCTCCATGTATTTGGATGATCTTTTCCCCTTTAAATTCTCTATGAGTTTTGACTTTATTCTTATTAGTTTTTGACAGACTTATCCCTGGAAATGAGCCTCTCCATGACTTCCCTCCTTTCTTTGGTTTTTTCATATACTACTTTTTTGTAAAGTTCCTTTGATAATGTTTCAATTTTCTCTAGAGTATAGAATAGAGAATTTACTCTCAAGTTCATTATATGTGTACAGTTATTTATGATACTGCTAATCTTTTCTTTAGTTGCAGGATATTGGAGACGAGAAACGATCATTTTCCAAAAGCGCTTATTGATTCTTCGTGGAAGACAGAATTTTGCAATAATTGGGCAGTGATCAGATATAAAACTGAGAAGTAGCTTAAAGTCTGCAAACAATTCAAGAATAGCCTTAAAGGCTAAAAACTACTCCTTTGAATGTCATTGCTGGACCATCCGGCTACAACATCAATCCTGCATCTTATTATGTTCTCTAGATCAAGACTGTTCTTCTTGTTGACCAAGCCTGTATTTCACATAAAGTCACGCTTGGGATTTCGTATTACATTAAAGTCTCCAGTTACAGTGGTGTTCAATCTCGTTGAATCATGATTGATTAATTCAGAGAAGAACCCTGCTCTGTCTTGGTTTGGTTCATATATACCATAGACCCTCGTTCTATGCCCTAGGAAGTCAACCATTACCAAGTTTTCCTGGTCATCTAGACGAACCGTCGCTGAGTTCAAAGACTTTGATGGGCGCAACGACCAAACTCAAGCCTTCGCTGAGAAAGCAATATGGGATGGAGAAACTAGTTTAGATATTGAGTTACAGTTGATAGTCCTAGTATCAGTTTGAGTGACTAGGTCCGGGAACCTGATTACTTTTAAATAACCGAATATTTTTTTCTCTCTCCAATAAGACGCTATTGAGTTAATTTTGTATGTTAAAATATCTGCCATTGTTGTGTTCTTTGTTTGTGCTATAGTCATTAGGAATTGCTTATTTTTCTTTCGTTATACAATACAGATTTATTTATATATTTTTTCAGTCTTTTTGCATCTTTTATTTCCTTTGACATAGATGGAAGTAATCCGTCTTTACGATGCTGAAACGATTATGTCTATGGCACGCGGTTGGGATACTCCAAGGGGATTCAAGTCCAGATTTTTACAAGCTAAGTCTTTCAAGGGTTGCTGGGGATCCACTCTGCATTTGCTTTGTGAATTTTCTTCTTCAGTGCTATTTTATTTTCCAGGGGACTGATCTCAAATACTCCCAAGTTTGTATTTTCATTGACTTGAAGGATCTTCAGACTTGTCTGACATATTCTATTAGACAAAATCACTGTTTATTGGTGAGATATAGACTTTGTTTCCAGAATTCATTCATCATTTTGACACCTTAGCATGTATGTTCATTTATGTTGCATAAAATAGTATGAAATCATTTTATCTATATTATTTAAGCAGAGGTTTTTCATCATCTTTGAACGACTTCATGTATTTGTGTTTGAAGAGCACTTCCCTTTATCACTTTGGCGTCATATCATGTCGGTTCCTTTATGTTGCATAAAATAGTATAAAATCATTTTATCTATAATATTATATTTGAGGTGATGATTATCGTCATCTGTGAACGACATTAAGTGTCTTTGTTTGAAAAGCAATCTCCTATACTTGAAATCAAGCCATCTCATCACTTTAAATTTCTATGTTTCCCTGTCTAGAATGACTCATTCGTATTTTCTTCTAGCTATATAAAAGTGTAGATGGAATATTGTTTATACTAATTTACTACGTGAAGTGTGTTTTTCTCCAATTTCTCTTTTCATCTTTATGTGTCCCTGTACCTATTGTATATTATATGAAGTTTATGCGTATAATTTGATTAAGTTGGTATTAATTGTTATTGTGTACATATATCTCAAACTAATTTTAAAATAAATGTTTTTTTAAATTGATTTTATGACTGAAGTTTTTCAAGTTATAATTTCTGTATTAAAATGTAATTTCAAATAATTATAATAATAACTTTATAATAATAGAGTATAATTTGTTAATAACGATTAATCAAAATTTAACTATGAAGTAAAAACTGATGAAAATATTTGCATCATAAGCTTTTAAACAAAACTCGTTACTTCTATAGATTAATTATCCAAACACTTTCTTTCTGCCATTTATATTATGTGGTATTTTCTGATTTTTATATTTTCTTTGACAATAAAATAAAACTTATATACATTAAAAAGATATTCTTAAGAAATCAATAATTTCAAATCTCTGTGTTGAGACTGTGTATTATCAACAGGGGTTGCCCATTATTTCATAGCTGGGTTGTAGATAATATTAATTAAAAAAATTAATGAATCATCAGAAATTTTCTTTAAAACTGGACTATTATTTCGGAAATTTTATGAAATCCCTAGTTTTTGTAACACACTAGAGGGCGTTTTTCCTATAATGTGTTCATTTTCACTCAATCTTTCAATTCATGAAAGTTTTTTTCCTTTGATTCTATGCAACACATAAGACATAATATGACTCATAAGTCATAAGTAACTCGTAACATCTTTTTATCCTAGTCATTTATCAATTTCCGATTTTTTTTTCTTTTCAAATGGTTTCCCCACGCTCTTAAAAAAAAACAATTGCTGAAGATGAAAAGGGTCAATTCTTTGCCTAAAGGAAAGATTTGCTTAATTTCTAATTTCAATTCACGTGAATCATCAGTAGATAAATCTTTAATGACGAATGTTATGAGACTCCTATTTAGACTTGTCGTAAATGAGTTGAGGGATGTGTACAAAGTAGAAGAAAGTTTCAACTCAGTGGACTTCATGATGCAAAATCTCAAGAGAAACATGGACAGTAATGTGTTTTATAATACAGTACATAAAGCCTTAATGACGAATGTGATGATATCTACTAGTATAAGTAATATTAAATTCAATTATATTATTAATAAATAAAAATTGTGCTTTGTTTTTCAGATAATATAGGAGATAATCACTTAGTACATCCTTCATTAAGTGTAAAGATCAACTGAAATGAGCAAGAAAAATCCCTTTCCTTTGAAATAATTCACAGCAGTACTGCATATCATTAAAATGTCTTTCAAGAGATAATTAAAACATTGAATCATAATTAACTTTGTATGTATATATTATATTCTTCTTTTAAATAATACTAAGAGTCTTGTAAAGGGAAGGCTTTTTATTCATATTTATTATGTTTTAAGTTAAAAAATCAATAAGAACCTTCCGAATTTCTTCTTTTTTAGGGTTCATTATATCTCTGAATAAATATTTAATAACATCCACCTTGGCAATCCTCCAGGAGGCTTCAAAGGCAACGAATAATCTCATCAGCCGCTTTTTATCGGCAAATGGGAGGGCTTGTGTCTTCTAAAATAAAGAAAAAGAGTTAAATTTACTTTAATTGATTGCTATTGAGCAAGTACTAACCACAGTTGTGAGGACAAGGTGCCATGTTCATTATGATCAGTTGTTGTCTATAACATAAGTAAAATACTTACTTAGTTGGAGAACTTTCTTTTCTAAAATCAATGATGAAAAAGTTCTGAAAATCGGTTGGTATGTTCATGAATAATTACAACCTCTATGAAAAAAAAAAAAACTTGCTAAAGTTGATACTAACAAAAAGTCGTAGAGATTCCATTTTCTAATGAATACTATGTTTTTAAGATCTAAAATTGGCCAAGGGAACAACTGTAGGATGAAAAATTATCACTTGACTTAATATTTGTATGCAATTTATCTTTAAGCCCAAATCCAAAACTGATCTCAGTTTGACGCTCACAAGTATGGTTTTTAGAGTAATTTTGGCTTAAATGTATTCAAATTCATTTTTCACCTCATAAAAATACAATTTATAAAAATTATGTATCAGCTCTTTTTAAACTTGAGTATTCCTTTTTTAAAGCTGAAAATTGAGGAAAAACGAAACCTTACTTTATACCCTTTACAATTTATAATTTGATGAGATAGAGGACAGATGTAAAAGTCCCTTTTTCTCGAACAATGAGTTTATGTACATTACGACTGTGTATTAATATGATGCTAAGTATTAAAAAAGTATATATATCTGATTTTGAGATGTAAAAAAATATTTGTAATATTCATATAATTTTACTTTTTCATTGTTTTTGTTATAACTTATAAAATTAAAATTATTAATTTTTCGAAGTTGGTGTGAATAATAATAATTAATTATTAATTAATTATGATTCGTTCTTAGTTCGAACAGGGTTTTTAGGAACCCGTCTCATAATTTATTGCTATATTTATTTATTTTTTACTTATGACTCATAATGATATTATTATGACACATTTGTTGCTTCTGAGACTAAATAAGGTATAATAAATTTAAAGTAGTGGATGAAGATATTCCAAGGAGAAGGGAAACTCCAAAGGGGTGTTGTCAGCGTATGGAATGGCAGACAGGGGCTTATATCAACTTAACTACCTGAATAAAACGTGTGACGATAAGGTGAAGATCAATTACGTTAAGAAAGAGGAGAATGGAGCTCACTTCAATATTGCATAACTTACTGCAGAAGTCGAGGGAATCAACATTCCCATCAAATGAAGAGCAACGGAATGGTTCATTCACACCGACTCAACTCATGATTAAAATCGTCCTTAACCAAAGATAAAAAGATTAAAGTTATAGGCCTGCTGAGTGGTTAGTAAAAACAAGGTCAAATATTAACTCAAAGACTACTACAAGCTATAACATGGAGTAGAGTGTTGAACTGACGCTAAAGCAAGGATTCAAAAGGATTGGGGTATTAAGGCTTGCCATTGCCGATCAACGGCAGTCACCCATGAAATCGCAGAAAGGATAAAGGAGATACATCAAAAGCATCACCATCATCATTTATACGAACCGAGTTTTTTTGGTTCCTTTTTATTCAATTTCTTATAATGGAGCTAACATAAATAAAAGGAAAATAATAATAAGAAAATCGACAGGAACGTTTAAGTGGTCAGCCTTCGCAGCTCTAGGTTCACGTCCCCATGCCAATGTTCCCTCGAAGATCGTCATATTCTGTCTTTCCAATACCCTCTTCCATTCTTCAAAACGAATTTGGTTCAATCTGTTTTTTCGATGCTAAGATTTCAATCTTATTCAACAACTTATTCTTTAGATCATGTAATTCAAACTCTCTTCGTTTGTAATAAATATGCACAAATCATAGTATCTTTTGCAATTACTTAGGACATCTTGTATATGCTAAAGTATACTCGTCAAAGGATTCTACATTGTAAGAACATGAGTTGATATAGGAGACCTTGTGCTTTGTTCATAAATCAATAGACTTGCTGAGTATTTATCTTGAAACCTTATAAGATTCTAAAGTCTATGAACCGTAAACCATTTTGAAAAATCGAATCAGGATCTCTTTTTATATACATATTCTTCAAATGTTGGTCTTCCTAGAAAAAACATCCTTGCATACGAGGTAAAATTTTCAATTCATTATAAATAAGTATGTTAACATCAATTTAAATATACTTTCAGAAATTATATCAACCTTCTGCCTCTAAGGATTGACTTATCATCTTCCAATAAGATTCATATCAATTACTATGGATTCAAATATCTCCAGTTTTCTCGAAACGAGTTCAGGAGTAATTGTTGAAAGAGTGTTCTCCTTCTTACATTTTAGAGTCAAAATATTTCATCCAATTGTGTATCCATCCATGCTTCCTTGCTAATGTCATTTTTACTCCATATTCAACATTTTACAGTATATTTTGGTTGTGGAATTTCTCCATCATCATAAAAGAAGCCAATTGATGGGGTTCAAATAAGGAAGTTGAAGTTACATCAATTCATTTCACAACAGATTTCAAGCATCTCTCGGCCAATTTGAATCCAACCAAGTGTCTCTGTTTGAAGAGTATTCTCCTTTATAGAATTTACAATCCAACAATTCTGTCTCAATAAGTGTCTATCAACGTTTTCTTTCTTTTGGATTATAGATTACAATTAATTATTTCAGAGTTTATTTTGTCATTGGAATATTGAATCATCAATGGAAAATAAATTTTATTTCACCGATATTATCATGAAAGAAGGCTCCTACTCCTGTGAATCAATATTTTTATGGATCTCAAGCATTTGTAAGCCTGTTGAATATAATTAAGGAGTCATTGTTTCAAGATTATTCTCTTTGTTACAGTGTTTTGAATAAACACTGTCTATCTCTAAGAGTCCCGATATTTCTACATACATTCTTTCATACCTATGACATTAATCCTCTAAATTCAATATTGAACAGCTTGTTGTGTCGTTGTAACATATTTAAATAATCATTAAACTTCTCTTATTTATCTGATCTATGATAGAGGATGTCAATTTGTGTTGACGTATATATAAAGGATCTCCAAATTTGTCTTCAAATATTATTATTCCTCGATATCACGGTTTTGGGGTGATATATAGAATTTGGTTTGAGAATGCATTCATCAGTAACATTTTATCAATGTTTGTTTAAGTCACCCAATAAAATAAATAAAGCGTTTATCTATATTATTTGAGTAGTTGATTGCTATTATTTGCAGATGATGTCAAGTGTTTTGCTCCAACAATACACTTCTTGTATTCCTGAGAACATATCCCATTACTTGATATATTACCTGTCTATAAAGGCTTTTTGTATTTTATTCTACTTACGTAAAAGTTTAAATTATATATTGTTATATGCTTGTTACAGTTTAGATTATATTTGGTATAATTTGTTGGTAAAGGTTAAACCAGATTGAAATTTAAGTATGAAGTAAATATTAATAAAAATATTCGTATTATAAGTTTTAAAACAAAACATATTACCTTTGAGGATTCATTTATTATCAAATAACTTTTATGTGGTATGTCTGATTTTTATATTTTCTTAGACAATAAAATATTGCTTACAATTGGAATAGATATTCATAAGATATATGAATAATTTTAAATCACTATGTTGAGGCTATATGAACAGCAGGGGTTGTCAATTTCATACCTTGGGAAGAGATTATATATAGTAAAATATTTAGAAAATAATTCCAAGGATGAGGATTTTGTTACGTACTTATATTACTACTCATATGAGTATTCAAAGTGAAAATTATTACACATTTATAAATATAAGACTAGGATGATCTTTCTATAAATAATTAATTTATTGTTTTTTGTTTTTCTTGGGGTAAAAATCATACGGAATTTCGTTTAAAACTTGATCATTTCATTAATTTGATGAAAATCCTAGTTTCAAGTTTACTACACCAAGCAAGAGGGCGCTTTTGTAAAGATGTATTCACTTTAGCGCAACCTCTTCATCCATGAAATTTTTGTCCTTATGTGTCTTTGTAATATTAAAAACCCAAATAAAAATAAAAATTGGAATACATTGTAAATTTAAATCAACACAGGATTTAAATTTAAAAAACTTATATTTATATATTGTAACTCATTTTTAATATTAATTCCAGGGTAGTCATGTTTTAATTATGATCTGAATCCTTTTTCTATCTTTCTGTTAGAACTCTGTAATTAAAAGAGAATGGGTAAAAAAAACAACCTTCCCCCTGTCTCTGAAAACACGAACAATTACTTCGATAAAAGAATCAACAGAGACTCTTAATTCCCGTCTAGGAATATAATAGTAACCTAAACCTTTATTGAGCTTATTAACTTTATTATGAATAAACTGTACAGTCTATTTTACTTTTTCATTTATATTTTTAATACACTCATAATAGGGTACTAATAAATTTTCTAATTTCAGTCTATGCAGTAGCAATACTTTGTTTCAGTGCTTATTAAGGAGCTCTGTTGTACTAACATATGTGTCAAATACGGAATACCTATTACACTAAGGCCACCAGGAATTTCGTGCTAGACTGCAGCATGGACAGTGCAACATACACAAGAAAAAACGTTGTCTAACGAAATGTACATGCAGATACAAAGAGATGTGAAAAAATATCTCGATGTGGAATTGAAAAATACGAGGTAGAGAATTGACAAACAAAAGAACCCTTTGAATATCTTTGACGGCTTCAAGAAATTTCACATCTACATTAATTTATTTCTCCTTCTGCTCTATGACTTTTGACTGTTGATCAATGTATATATTCTTTCTCAGAAAAACTTTTTTTCATGCCCTCCTCATTTTCCTCTAGTGGAAATTCCACAATAATTTTCGTTGTTTCTGTCTCATCTCACATCTGTATACGTTATTTTTTGCTCACTCCTGGAGCATAATATGTACTTCTCTTCTTTATTTATCGTATTTACCATTATTTAGAGCCTTTCTTGAGTATAATTATTCTTTTACTGCTTCTGTTGATTTTATTAAATTGCATTATTTATATTTCTGATTGTGACTGAGTGCTCGCTCATTTATTTTACTTAAAAGTAGTTCAAGGTTTGGTTTTGGTTGAGATTAATTATCTTTTTTAGTGATAATTTACTCTCTTTGGTATATATATTTCATTAAGCACAGGCCCGGCCCGTCATTCTTAATATTATCACTAGTGTTTCTTCTCCTCCTTTATTATTATTTTATACAAAGTCCACATTCTTCTTTTCCTTATTGTTTTCGGGAAGACAATAACTAAAACAATCAGACGTTTTATTTACTTATTTTTTGTTTAATAATTTCTTAATTCGTTTTGATTTAGGTACTCTCCATATATTTTCTATATTATCATTTTATTGCTTTTATGGTAATTTTTTGTTGCCTTAAATTTTTTACTAACGTTATTTGTCAGAAAAACATCGAGTTCATTTTTTTAGTAATATTATATGTCCTTTATCCATACGTAATTAAAAAAAATTCTTATCCACTCTTTTAATTATTAAGATTATTTATTAAGCTAAATAAGTGAAAGTATTTTCTTTTATTTTTCCAACAATATTTAACATTTTTATATTTATAATTTAAAAAATGATGAGTCAAGTCAACAACTCATTCAGCAAATATGATCGCCCAGTGGCTTTCTCTGCCTTTAATTTTAATGGCAAAATGTGCCCTCTGTGCCTTTGACGAGTTCGTTATTAATTTCTTTGACTTGTTTGTAGTTTCAGCCATTGTTTTACGCTTTTTATTCTTCTTTTCGACGGATACTTCCATCAATAATTTCTATCGATTTCATCCATTATTTCTTGCACACTCCCTTTAGGAAGGTTTTTTAGAGCTTTGGAACGGAAAGAGACTGGGCTAGTACTTAAAATAATTTAAATGCCAATGAAACATGTACCGCTCATGCATTATAGTGCGGAAAAGTGGTTTTTTTAACAGTCATTGGTGATTGACTTAAGCTAGATGTTGAGAAAACATTGAAGGCCACACAATCTCTCTTTTTTTAATACGAAAAAGCGATTGGCCTTGGATAGGGGATGTGGTCTTCTTTTAAGGAAGTGCTGGAGTGGCCTTGGCAAAACTATTTGGCTGACTTTTGTGCCTACTCCCGCCGCCTATTCCCCCAGGAGTTCCTTTAGGTCAATGCACAAAATGAGTATACTTCTATATAGATTTAAATTAAAGTTGAAGCTGTAAAATGGGCCAAATTAGCTCAAAAAGTAGAGTCCGATTTCTCGAAAAAAAATATTACAGATTTGAAATAAGTGTGTAAAATTGAATAACTTTTATTATACTTTCACCCCTTGAATTTATGACACTTCAACGTGTGTTATCAATAAAATTTGCAATGATTTTCGATACAGATACTTTGTAATTTCAACTGATATAACTTTTTTATTATTATTTTGAATTATGGTAACATCTAACCTTTTTAGCCAAATCATAAATGATCTCATAATAGTTAATTTGAATATCACTACAAGTTCTTAAGAAACAGTTAATTTTTTTATTATTTAAAAATTAGAAGAATGTTGACACATCAAGGGATGGATTACTTAATATAAGTACTTAATGGTCGACATAATTAATTACTTAACATAAATAATTCATGATCAGGATCTTTGTGATGAGAAAGATTGAAGGACTCAAATGAATTGCAATGTGAAACATCAAATCTCAAATTTGTGTAGAGATTCGATTATTCATATTCGTTTATCAACCTTCGAATAAGACTTTATTAAGCAAAAATCTTTCATTACATACTAGTCTTTCTGGAAAAAAGTTTCTCTCTCGAAGGCTGGTTAAAATTACTTTCATCATTTGTTCTTGTTGAACAATCGTCGTAGTGTTAGGATTAATTTCGCTTTGATGATTTGTTAATTATATTAATGGACGCTTATTTTTATCACTTACATAAGGAAATAAATCACATATTGACCTAGTATCTATTCTATATCCAGGGAATTCAACATACATATAACTTGGGTAGAGCTCACCAATTTCCACTCTTTCTACAAGAGGATTCATTTTGTTCATCACAAATTTACGATGGAATACTTCTTTAGATTCCAAAATTTGTAACAACAAAAATGTGAGATCTAATAGAGTAAAGGGCACCGTCAAAAAGATGTATCCATTTAAATTTTGGCATCCCTTTAGACCACAACAATAAAACTATTGTCCTTCATACTGTCTCAACAAATCTTTCAGCTCAACTAATACCAGTATGGTGATATGGTGTGACAAAATGAAATCTAAATTCCTTACTCTTGAATATAATAGGGAGTCCCAAATAATGAGAAGTTGTTGTAAGAGCATTTACAGTTGGACAGGGTTGAACTATGTATACCTTCATGAAACAGCGAATGGTAACCTATGGTATTTTGTCTGCAGGCACTAAAAAGTATCTCTATCCCTCAATGCAGGTCTATTGAAGTCTAAGTTGGGACGATGAAATGGTCATTGAATTATGTGTTTTGGAGATTTTTATGAAAAAAGAAGGCTTGATTCAATTGCAAACTCGGCATGATGAAACAAAATCCTTCATTTGAGCAAGCAAAACGAGGATAAAACTTAATTACTTTTCATTAATTCCATCTGTGTATCATTCCAGTGAGAGCCACCGACTTCATAAACCAATATAAAGGTAAAAAGATCTTGATTTCAAATTCCCAACCAAAAAAAATACTTAAAATATTCAAGAAATTCAATTGCAGCTTAAACTCTTTTTGTGTCAAAGAATAATTTCTCTGTACGCAATAAAATGATCTTTACCATCATCTGGTACCTGCATTAACATGGATACAATGGCAAAATTCGAAAATCAATTATTTTAAAAAGTCATACTAATACTAATACAAAAGTGTACAACAGATATGCCAGAGTTTTTGATGATAGGTTTTATCCCTAAAGTTGATAACCCGAAAGAATGGGGGACTATCGTCCTAATACGGTATTACCTGATTTCACAAGGGCTTATCACAGGGTAATGAATTAAAGGTTTTCAAGTATTAATATAGACATTTGTCAGAAGGGGTACCGTGATGTGGATAGTTGTAGTGAAAACAACGTTATCTGGAAAAGTGTCCTTGATTTATTGTATCATAAAGGAACAAGCAGCCTGTTGCTGTGGCGTTCCTTGATATGGCTAAGGTGTTTGATAGCGTATCTCACAACACAATCCCATTGGCCTGTAAAAGGCATTTTACAGGGGGGGGGGACCTATTGTCGGGTCTCCTTTTCAATTTTGTGATGGACTGGGTTATTGCTGGCCTAATTGATTCTAAAGTACAATGCCCATTTCAAATCAAATCATTTCATATACCAGCTTTGCTATATGTCGATGATACGGTCTTAATTTCCAACAACCTTAGTAATCTTACTAAAACAGTTTAGAAATATGAATCCTGGGAAATGTATTTTCACCAGCATCACAAAAGGTGCTGGGACGTTTATAGTGGATCCCTCTTCTTCCCTTACGATACATTATAAGACCCTGACGCCTATAAAATTCTCAGATACATACATATATATATCTTGGGATTAAATATTGACCGGCACACCAGAACAAAGTAGATGTGCTCAGTTTATCAAAAAAGGGCTCTCCAACCTGACTAAATACAGGCTGTATAATTTACAGAGATATATAGTGGTAAGAGATTCACTCTTGCATTAAGTTGTATATTGAAAAAATCTTAGAGAGCTAGACAGGGCTATTTAAAGACACTCCGGTATAGGACTACTATGCACGGTGTGTATTTGTAGGTCTAGGACTGTTCAGTCTTTTCACCAAAGATGCCATCTTTCACAATAAAACAGCGTTTAAAGTATGGTAGTGACCTGATTAAAGAGGTTATACTGAAAGAGAATAAGACAATCTCGAAATTTGTGTCAATTAGGATTGGGCGAGCCCTGGTTCCTAATCATAATGAGTATGAGAACGTCGTGAAAAGAGGTATCTACTCTAAGATAGTATATGTATACAACAATTGCTGCAGACGCCAGGAACTTCGGGTAGCGAATCAGCTAATCTTGGAGAGTATAAGGAGCTGGAAAATATTGTTCAAATACATTCCAGTAGAAGACAACTATGCACGTTATGCGTTTGGAGGTCTGGACTGCTCAGTCTCTTTACCAACAAACAAAAGTGTGGATAATTTAAAGCAATGTATTTAGTGACTTGATAGTACACATCATAATAAAAGTGAGCAAAACAGTCTCATAAATCATCCCAATTTACAAATGTGTCCCAACACCCAGTCAGTAAGAATCCTTTGCCACAACCAGCTTCAAGGTCTCTTAGTAACATCTCTAAACAAAATAAAATAAAAGTACCTACAAAACTCACCCTGAACCACAATAATCAGAATCGTTTTCCTGATGTTGTTGCAATTGTAGGTGATAATGAACATTGCTATACTATCAAAGACCACAATTTATCAGCTAGGATTGCTGAATAAACTAATAGTTGACTTTTTGGAGGAGTGGTTGGTTAAGAAGTAAAATTTCAACTATATTCAAGAGTCATTTTGAAGGGAAATCTCATGAGGATTATGGTCAATAATGTCATTGTAAAGACTCTATGAAATCCCATGAATAGTTACTTAATTAGATCCGTGTTTAATGAAGAAATATATGTACTTAAGGATTTGGACCAACTAGAGGATACTCAAATATATTTTCAATTCCCTAAAGCACCTTGTTCAATTATGCCTTTTAGTCAAAATGAATTGAGATCCTTGGTGTGAATAGAACTTTGTCCATTGAAAAGAACGTCATGGAATAATCTATGAAGAGTTTCAACTATAATCAGGAGTGGATAAGAAGTGAAATCTCAAAAGGATTATGGTCAATGATGTCATTGTTAAGAATATATTAAATAATATGATTTCTGAGCCAGTAGCCTTATTAATCGATGAACCCTGGATTAGTACCAGTGTTAGAATAATTATAGATTAAGTCACATCTCTGATTTCCTCAGGGTCTGTGCTAGAGGGGTTGTTGTCCCCTTGAATACTTATTCTGTATTTGGTTCCTTGGTTATGCTGTGCTGGTATGATCTGGAATGTGCTAAGGTCAGTGATAGGACTTGTTGTAAATAGATGAAGTTTATTTATTTGTGTGTATATATTCTAATGTATATATTATTTATTTAATTACTTTATATAACCTGATGTATCACTATGTAAAATGAATATGTTTGAGTTACATCATGAAGACATCATTCTCCTGAAATTATAAATCCGATCAATCTATTTCTTCATCACTTATAGATAGAAGATTGAAGCCTTGATATGGAATATGTATAAGATTTATACTTTTCTTCATTCCTTATACAACTATGATTAAGGTTTGCCGTAGAATCATTTAATTGTGATATTTTCAACAATTCAAAGCTACCTTCTAAATGATATATATGGCTTTTTCCATGGAATATTCGAATTTAAATCGAAATACAAGTCTTGATCAATATAACTTTCCATTAAAATCCTTGAAGGAAAAGATTGAGTTTCTGGGAAAAACGTCATGTTTCTTATTTTGTACTCCTTAATAGGAAAAAACCTCATCCTTTTCCCATGATTACTAGAGTTAAATATTGACACCGATGGTACATTGACTGAGTGTCTCATGTTCTAAATTAAATATCTTTTTTTATCATTTAATTTGTGATAATTTTATTCCCTCTTATCTGTGAAACTCAATCTTAATTTCCTTGAAGAGCTGCCACTGATAGTAAGTTTTATTTTCTCTTGTTTTCTACATGGAAAAAAGTGATTTACAAAATCCTTTTGTATTCTTCAATTGATCCATTACTGAAAGTTCATGTTTTTTTATGTTGCAAAAACACATAGGTTTATAAAACATTTTATAGATTGACTCATTGATTTGATTGTTTTTATAGTGTAAATTTGCTCAAATTATATTTATATTTTTTTGTTCTCCAACACTATTTATGTAGAATATTCCCAGAAATCTGATAGTAAGTAATATCTTGAAATGCATTGTGAATTTAGTAGTCATTAAAACCTTCATGAAACACCAGTTTGACCTTTATATCCTTTTTTCTTGGAGAGGATTCATTAAATATGTTAGTAACGTAGCAGTAAACTACAATTAAAATGAAAAACAATTGATAATATCTAAAGACTAATTATAATTTTCTCATTTTCCTTCAAATGCTTTGTATATTGGCTAATACGAGTATGATAGAATAAGTAAGTCTAATTTTACAACTTCAAAAAGAATGCATTTTCAAAATAGACTTGTTACAATCGATTTCTCAATTTACTTTTATTGTCAAAATTAAAATACACATTTTCTAGATTGTACTACAATATTTATCATAATAAAATGCTTAGTGTCGATTGATGGATCGAATATCTAAAAATACGTATAAGTGGGTGCAAATTTCAACCTTTAGAAGTTTTGAAATGTGGATGCAATTTTTTATAAATGTGAATAGTCTGTAGGTTTACATAGGACTATTCGATAAACCGCTAGTTTACAGGATTAATTATAGGTGATTTTCTTTATTACAAGGGTATCAAATAAATAAGTATAAATCAATATATTTGATATATATATATATATATATATATATATTTGTTTGAGCATCAGCAAGATTTGTCTTTTTACGTTTGCAGAAAAGTAATTAAAACAATAAGCAAAAAGTGCTAATTAATTAGATATCCTATAAATTTGTAAAAACTATCATGATTGTCAGACAATCAAATAAACTTGGGTTCAAAACAAGGAATTAATTAAGGAGCTCACTTCCTTCACTCACAAAGTGGAATGAAGAAGGCCCAGGTAAAAATAATTTGAATTGAATTTGAGTCTATTAAGAAATCTCTATAAAGAGAGCATCTGAAGAAAAAGTCTTCAATAGCTCACCCTCCATTCAGGAGAAAGAGATCCGAAGAGCTTGAAAGCCTCTTAATGACTGATGATTTTTTTCAAAAATTGAATATTTATTTAGATTTTTTTTCATTTTCTACAAATTATAATTTTTAATTTTCTTATTTGTTATAAGTCATATACATATATTACAAATTTGACTATGTGGAGGTTTAAGAAGACCTATTTGTAGGTTTGTACTATTGTGAAAATTCAAATATATGAAAAATTAAAGCTTGCAAAATACAACAACAATCCTAAAATTATATATAATCAAGTTTTTGCAGTCATTGTTATCTTCATATATTTTGATGGATCCAGTTAAAGTTCTTGCTTAATATTTGGCATGAAACATATTCAAAAATAAGAAAACTAGCTCAATGGTATGTTCAAAATCTAATAGAACAAATGAGATTAGATCAACAAGTAGACATGATTGTCTGAATATTTGAGATCTATCAATAGTAATGACTTCAATATAACTGTAAAAATGTCAAAACTCTTAGTAAATTACTTATTTTAAGAGGCGTTCATACAATCAAAATGTTGAAACTTCTTTCTCTAAATATTGGAATGCAAACACAAGAATACATACCTAGAATTTAGTAGTAATATAATCCTGCTAGGAGTCGAACGGAAAAGTCTTGCATATATATTTGTTAAAAAAATGGCTAAAGACAATCCTGAAAGTTTTAAATATCTGTGTAAGAAATTTTCTTATAAAAGCAACGCTAAAAAGAAAAAAAAGATATATTTGTGGGCCCAGAGTTAAGAAAAGTTATTTGTAATATTTCCTTCGAAACACTCTTACATCATCAGAAAAAAAGCTGCCAAATTCAACAATTTGTCACAACTAAGAGTTCTTGAGATAGATTTGTAATGAAGATCCCAATACTCTCAGGTAGATCCAAGACCTGAAATGTTTTGTTAAAAGACTTTAACAATATAAAAACACAACAAATCTCATGACTTGAGAGTTCAACCTCATGTATAAAACTTGTTTTCTCGAGCTAAAATTAATTTAAGTTTCTTATTTCTCTTCTAAATTATCAAAATTTTATATGAATTCCTTAAGAAATGCATATAATCCATATCTGTCAATAGGATTTTTATTCAGAGACGTAGAAAAGTTGACTCCTTGAGGAATAAATTCAAGAAAAATCTTTCTGATCCTTATTAAGAAGATCTGGAGCAACTGATGTGTTCTTATTCGTCCTATTGTGGATACTTCACGAGGTCAGAAGATCCAAATATCTGAATGTTTCACAGAAAAGATCCATCCAAATCACCAATCAATCATAACAATCAAACCGACAATTTCTTTTATTCCCTTCATTTTTGTATCTCTTAAACCCCCATCTCCAAAACGTAATTTTTACACTAAGTAAATCAAACACACAAGGATACCCATTATGAGAAAATTTGGGTTTATTTCTACAAGTATACTTAGTATGCATTAAGCCATTTAAAGGAAAGATCAAACTAAATTCTTTCTCATAATGTGGTACCAAATTATTGGCTCCAAAATGATCTATTTTGTTATTTAAGGCTTACTTACTAAGTAACTATCATGACATAAAACGCAAAATGGAGTTTATATTCAAAACATATAATATTCAGAATATCCATTCATTTTCAAAAATAAATTGAAACTATGACACTTTAAACATGCATACACCTATTAAAATTCGTTGTCAACGGGAGTAATCAAAATGTTCATAATATTTGCATGGAATTAATTCATTATTAATATCAAATATGCTACGATATGACACTAATTTAAAAAAAAAATATATATGTCAATGAATTCAAATAACAGATTACAAAAATATCCACAAATAAGTATAAGCTATTATTATCACATTTCGTATAGAAATCTTAATTCTTTAACTAAATTTTACAATTTAACTTGAAGAAAAAATACAGAATATTGTATAAAGTCTTTAATACTTCATGTTTATCTTTGAAAATTTGATAAATGTGAAATGTCTGTCAACTATATATATGTTCTTATGAAGAAAGCTCCTACTTTTCGTTAAAATGCTTTAATCAATCGTTAAAGTGCTCTTATCTTATCTTAAAACACAAAAACAAACACAGTAAGTGCTATAAAAGATCAAGTTTCTTCATATTGTTCTGGTGAAAAAGTATTTGCTTCTTCTGAATATGAATATTTAGACCTCCTTATTTATCAAACAGGTTTCAAAATTATTTGGGAACTAGAGACCATATTGTTTTCCAAGGATCCCAATTACATACATGTCTATTGAAGTTTATTTGTCCACTTAATGCTGAGCATTATTGACATATATTTTATAACACTTATCACTAAAAATGCTTGAATACTGCTTAGTATTATTACTTTGAAAGCCACTTACTTTGATTTAATTCTACATAATCCACAAACCTAGTTCATACAACTTTTGTTGCTTCATGAAGTTGAAAGATTAATGCTTACAATCCATTTTGTTTACGATAAATTAGATGTTAGAAAAGTTGGAAATATATGGAAAATATCTAGCCAATGGAAAAGTATTAGGTAAGTCATCAGTAAAAGCTCCAACTTTGAGCTCTGTACTCCTCACATATAACCCCCCCCCCCCCCATTTCTTTGGAACCATGGACCTCTTCTATATAGAAAAGGATTAAGTGTAAGGATAAAACCTAGATTATGTGGAGATTGCAATACCCCACTGCCACCATTCGGACTAAGTTATCCCCAATGAGATACTGTCGAATACTTTTTTAAAATCAACTGCCATGGCTGACAGGAATTTTCCCCCCATGTCTTCACTCCCTATCGAATTTCACGTACAACGTCTTCGCTAAATCTTCCCCGTTCAAAACCTTTTTAAGATTTATGAGCAATATAAGGCAGGAATTTATGCATTCTCTTTGCCAAAATACCATTTTAGATTTTATAGGTTGTATTCAACATAGTAAAAGGTCTTAGGTGATTGATGATACGAGGATCTTGGCCACTTTTTGATATTAGCTATTCAAATCTCCCATCCAACATGGTTTTATATAGAAGTGGTGCTAACTTCGGTGTTTATTTTGCATGAAATTAATACGGAAAACCGTCTGAACCGGATGATTTTTTGTTTTGTTTTTGGTTAATTTTTATGTACCCAAAGATTTCCTCACTTGTTCAGCATTAAAATTATACCCTCTATGGTGATTTGAAGAGTAAAAGAGTTTATAAGATTCTGTATCCAAATTATTTCCCTTTCGAGACTAGTCTAATCCCGTAAGATTACAGCACGGAGTTCATATAGGTCCGAGCAGGGGAGTAGCCAGCTGTCGATCAGCTGCACCATTTAGGTTTTCTATATTACGTTCCCTCCCATTTACCTTTGATTCTAATGGTTCCAAATTCGAGACGAGTTCAAGTCCAATAAAAAGTGTCTCAAGTACTCAATTTTACATTTATGTTATTTAACATGCTGATCGGAGTCACAATTGGATGGGTAAAAAATATTAACTTATAAGATGTTGATAATGTCTGAGCGCTTAGAGTAGTTTGTTTGTGAATATTTTACTGAGCTCACTAATTCTTTGGTTATTTTCCACGTCCAATCACAATGGTTATTCAATTTGAAGTTAAGATAAATAACTGCTTTTGAAATAAATAAAAGGAAATGTGGGAACAACAAAAAAACATGCTAAAATATACTTTAGCCAGTCGCTTTGTGAAAATACAATCAAATGAAAATTCATACAAGTAAAAATTCCTATTTCCAGTATTATTTTGTTTCCAGAGTTTTGATGATCATCAGAAATTGGATTCCATCAAAAATTGGAGATTGACAATAGTCATAGTGAAAGGATTTCATACAACAGTACTAACTGACGTAGGAGTACCATTTCTACCATCTCATTTAACTTTCACTTTGATTTGACCTTTTTTGGACTTTTTATTTCAATTTGAAAGTTGAAATGTTAAAACTACTTATTTGATGCCAGTTTAAGACTTAGATATGAAAGATTTGCAATTTTTTCATAAATGTACTTGTTAGTTATTACTACAGCTGTATAGATTCTAGTGTACCAGGTTCCTTAAGGTAATTAAGATAACTCATTTTTCGTATTATATAATATTTAAAACTAAACATAAAAGTCCACTGTGTCCCTTACCTACACAGTCTAGTAACAAGGCATTTATCTGATGAATCCAGGGAAAGGATTATAAAAAAATTATAAATATTAAGGAGATGATTATAGGATGCGATCTAATTTATTAGAACACTATAACAAATTCTGTAGTTATAAGCTAATAAATTTTTAATATTTTGTACCTAACATATTTATTTGAGTTGAGGTCACAGCCTCAAAATGTCCCCTATAGTTAAGGTACTGTATCAGCACAATTAATCTTTTGTGAACAAAAATATGTCACTCAATGAAAGAAAGGAATAAATAAATTGAAGGTAAAAACTGATCATATAATGAATATATAGGTTTATATGCAATTTTTATTCTTTGTTAGATATATTTATTGAGAAAGCGTTTATGCGTTATAAGATTATGATAATAACATCTTACCAAAAATTCTGTAAAATATTGTTTTGATACACGACTTATTCGAGTCCGTATTAGTACTAGATTTCTGACTCGAACAAGGACGATTGAAATAAACATGTTGTTAATTAAATTTATCAAAAATTCGTAATTTCCGAACTACAATTAGCAAATTATGGGTTGATTGACGCTTTAACAACACATACTCATTGATTTATTTTGTAACTCAAAGATGTACCTTATGTTATGTACCTTATAGGTTTCTATCAAATCATTATTTGGTGTAATAAATCCATCATTCAAATGTTGATAACAACAGATGAGTATTACACTTAGTTTGAAGTTGGCAAGTGCTTTAACTTATTTACTTGTTAAAATGAATTCATCTTTTATTAAGGGATAGCATCCTGAAAATTAGTTGATATGTCTATTTCAGTCAGAGTTTCAGAAAGTGTAATTTTTTACTCGATCCTGACTTTTCTTAAATAGAAAAGGTTCCTCAAAATGGTGGCTGATTCCCCCCTTGAATAAAGTAAATTATCATTCATATCAATTAACAAGTTATTTGTATATATTTCAACAAGCTGTCTCATGAAATGGCTATTTAAAGGATTAATTACCTAGGGGCATAGACGTACGGAAAGAAAAAATGACTGGTCAAAACTTGGCCAAATATGTAAGAGATAATTTAGGTTTATCGATGTTCTTTAAAATTACCGCCCACCATGGTTGGGCGGGAAAGAAAATTTTCGTTTCTAGACTCCATAAAACCTTCAGTTTAGACATTTTGAGCAATTAATAATTAATTCTGCCCGAAAAAATGTAATTTTGCCCGAATTTTTTAGATCTCTGACCTACAAGGGGGTCTGCAGCCCCCTGCCTCGTACGCCTATGCCTAGGGGTCGAGAAAAATGAAATACATATATGTTCATTTATATATCGCCATTATGAACACAACTAATCTATGAATATAATATTCAACATAAACACAACACAAACAAATAGAATCAGTATAAATATTGACTATAATAAGCATTCAAGAATGCTCCAGAATGCCGTACTGATTACAAATTGTAAGTTTTTGCAAAGTTATTGCAAAGCTTCACAAGATAAGTCAGGATTTCATTTTTTCCCAAGGAGGTGAAGATTCGAAAAAAGTGAATTCAAGCTATTCCTAATTATTAGGAATGTAAATATCAAGGAAATTGGGCTTGTAAGAAACGAAAAAAGATGAAACCAACCTTGTAACTCTGACAATTTGATGAATGTTGAGAGGGAAGCAACTTGAGCTGTTATGAAATTTTACTGAGCTACAAGCTACTATTCTCCTATATTTATACAAATAAAGACATCAATAATAAATAATAATATTATGTATGTACACTAGGGTGATCCGTCTGCCCCCTATCGCACGGATTTTTCTGGCTATTTTTTCAGTGTTGAGGCTACTCGTGATAAGCACCCCTGTAAAATTTCAGAGCGATTGGTCAATGATAAACCCATGCACAAATTGATTGAAAATTGCCACTTTTTATGATATTTAAGATAAAGTTGCTTATTGCTAGGCTATCCAATACCTTGAACATACTTTTTTCTTGAATTGTTGGAATTCTTGCCTTTTCATAGAACGTCATCACTTGTAAAGCTACAAGCTTGGCAGCTTCAAAATGTACACTTGGTACAATCTTTGGAAAGCTCCCAGACTTCAACTTTTCTAAGTTTGCAATAAAACAGTTAATTATGTCTTGGTAACTTGGTAGCTTGGAGCCCAAAAGTGTAGGGTTGTCTCCATGATGACGCAGTAGTATGCTGTCTTTTTTACAAGCTCTGGTATTCATTCCAAAAAAATTAATAACCGGTTACAAGCACTTAGCACAATTCTCATCTGAAAAAAATAAGTGTTAAAGTTCATAACAGACTAGTTAAAAAATTTGTACTACTGCAATTATACTGAATCAAAACTGTTTTTATACAAACCTCTTACAAAAAGACTTCCTTTTAAACTTATATTTCACTTTTTATTGACTTTAATAGAACAACTCTTTAATACCTTACCTAAATAATAAACATAATTAAACTTGACAAATAAAGCTTAATAAAAAAAGTCAACAAAATTTAATGCTGCATAAAAAATGAATGAAAAAGCTTAAAGACTAATGCACTAAATCTTATTATACTTGTATCTTGTATAGCTTGTATCTGAATTTTCTATTCAGCTTCTTTTTAGAATAATGACTGCAGTAATATTTAGCTGCTAAATCAATTGTCAAAAATAACATGCTATAGTGAAAGTTTTCTTCAATTTGAATTTAAAAGTAAAAAAAGTTAAAATCTTTACTAAATTTTGGAAAAAAATAGTATCAACCATCAACAGCTTTCTGTAGAATTGAATATGCTATCTTTATATTCTAAAAAATATAATCTATTTTTGAATTACTCATCAAGGCATCAAGTAAAGTATTCAATTCATGTAAATGTACTCAATTGGGAGTCCTTGCTTATAAGGAATAATCGTCAGGAAACACTGCTTAAAAAATCTGTTGTTCTTAAAGAATTATTCTAAAGTTAAATTATCAAAATAAAACTTGCTTCCTAAAATGGCTTTAAGATTTTTTACTGCAAAATAAACAAAAAGAAAAATTGCTCAAACGATCTTTAAAAACTACATTCGGTTTATATTAACTTAATTAATGTGACTGGCTGCATCTTAAATAGTAGAAATAACACCCAAACTGAACATAATCATTAAGTTTTAAACTCATCATTTTAAACTCACTTGTGGATATAAACGCGGTGACGGATAAAAGAAGTTACGATAAATGAGGGTTGATTACCAAAGGATACACTATATTTAAAACAACTTGTTATTAAATTCAAAGTTTGAAAATAAAATTTTTTATTAGAGTCTAAAGTTTTAAAGATATTGTTTGACTTATCTAAAGATATAATTTAGCTCACTATTTCTTAAGAATCATCAAAAATTGAAAATTTTCAATCAATTTGTGCATGGGTTTTCCGTTGACTAATCGCTCTGAAATTTTACAGAGATGCTTATTACAAGTAGTTTCAACACTGAAAAAATAGCCAGATGTCTAGCTTGAATTTTTCGTTTTTGAGGGGCAGACGGATCACCCTAATGTACACCATAGATGAGGGGCAGAAAATTATATATTTTTAGCAAATACACCATAGACTAATAATTATTACGAGGACTTCGACCCTTTTTTGTTAACATTGTGTTTGCTTGATTAACCTAAATGCTTGTTTTCCTTTCGACTGGAAGCCTTAAGAATGGGTAGTATACTCAAGAAGTACAATCAAATCAACCCCTTGTTAAGTAGCTAAATTTGACTCTAAAATTACCCCAGTATGCATAAACATATTAAATCAATATATATTTTTTATTCAGTACTAAATTGAAACAATATAATAGAATGTAATCGAAACTTTTAATGAATTCGATACTAAATATATGTTTAAATTATTCATAAATATAAAATATATATAGCACAATTAGCACAAAATAATTTCAAATCAAAGTAAGATTAAAGCTCAAATAACGTTGTGATGGATGTCGAGCCATGTAGGTGATAATTTAATTAGTGAAGGAAAAATCATATATATATTGAAAACGTTTAATGGCAATTACAAAATTAATAAACGATTAACAATTTAATAAATTCATTCATAAAGTAAGATTAAACAATTACCTTATCGAGGTAGCATAAAATCCTTGATCGTTGACAATGGAAATGAAAATTTTTAAAGTTATAACGAAGATCCTAGATTAGGAAATTACATCTAAATGAATTTGGGACATAAGCCTTGAAAAAGCTAAACATTATACAACACGTTTAAAGTCGTAATCACAAAATAAATATAGAAATGTATTCAAAGAACGCAATTGAAGAAAAACATAATATTTTTAATTTAACTCCTAATAAGACCAAGATACTCGTCTCTAACAATGTTCCACTCAAAATGATTATTCATCCAAGCTTTGTCAAGTTCATAAAACTTTATATTGAAAAAGTCGTTTCTTCTTAATTCGTCATAACAGAGTCAATGGAGTCACAAAGTGAAGAAATGTTAAAAACTGTTTACAAATCAGGAGTACTGAATTGTAGACCATCACCAATATTGTATAAAGGATAAAGTTCAGAAAATATATCATTAAAGGGACTCAGCAAAATTCAAGTATTAGGAGTTTCTGTTCCATCAGCTATCTTCAAAATAAACGTCATCCTTCATCTCCTCAATGTTTATTGTTTTAATCTTATTATGCATATGTAAATGTTCAGCAAATAGATCTAACAAAGAATAAAAACCTCAACTCAAATAAATATGCAGGTACAAAATATTGAAAATTTATTAACTTATTATTATTCTAATAATTCAGATCGCATCCTATAATCCTGTTCTTAATATAGCTTTAAATATTATATAATACGAAAAATGAGTTATCTAAATTACCCAATGAATTCTGGTACATTAGAATCTATACAGCTGTAGTAATAACTAACAGGTAGATTAATGAAAAAATTGCAAATCTTTCATATCTAAGTCTTAAACTGGCATCAAATAAGTAGTTTTAACATTTCAACTTTCAAATTGAAATAAAAAGATCAAAAAAGGTCGGATTAATATGAAAGTTAAATGAGATGGTAGAAATGATACTCTTACGTCGGTTAGTACTTTAAAAGTTTCAAAAAAGTGAATTTTAGAGGGGAAAAAATTAATTTAAACAAAAAAATATTTTTAGCCGTATAACCCATATTTTCTCTTTTTTTTTTAAGGTTGAAAGAAAGTGGTACGTAAAAGAAGAGTTTTTTTTTGCTGCGTCTGCTATAAGTGTGAGCTATTCAGGGGAAGGAGAGTGTTGAACGGTCTGTGAATTTACTGGGGCAGTATTTATAAGAAAATAAAGCTGGATAAAGGCGTACTGCTAATGCTTTTAAGTGCGGAAAAGTGGGTTTTTTTCAGAAGTCATTAGTGATTAACTGAAGCAAGGAAAATGAGAAAACCCCTGCAGTCACGTAACTTTTAATTAAGAAAAAGAAGAGAAAAAGTGTTCAAATACACTCTTAGATGACAAGATAATTTGCTTTGAAAGCTTAGGAACTCATCTTTATTGGAAATGCATTAATCACCAACTAAAATTTGTATTTATATTTTCTCGTGATTACGACTTTGAACCTGTTGCTGAATGAAGGCTTCTTCACAAAGTCACAAAGATGGCATTTGACTAATCTAGGAATTTTTTTTTATAACTTTAAACATTTTAATCTCCATAATTAGCAATCAAGGATGAAAAAATCAATATCATATATGTACATTGTTCGGCATCCTTCAGAACATATACATTTAAGGCTTCATTATATTTTGAGTTATATATATTCTAATATAATTTAAGTACTTATTTAATTTCGAGTTCACTAAAAGTCTTTAAGGAAAGATATATCACTAAATCACATCCTTTCTTATTGTTTCAATTCAGTAATGATAAAAAAATCACTGATTTAATGTTATCATTCAAACTGTTTTAATGTTAGAGCCAAATTTAACTACATTGACGGAGAAGGGAGGTTACAGCCTAACTCGGACTACATGCACTACACATTCTTAAGACTTGCAGTTATAAGTAATACAAGATTTTTGGTTAATAAAACAAGTACAGCGTTAACAAAGTAGGACTCACATAATAATAATGGTAATCTTTTTTAGTAACAGGAACGGGCCATTGTCGAACAGCACCAATTAACCTATTATTGGAACAGCATATCCTCCCCCTATTTCGTGTCCTAACCAATTGATCATATTGAGAATGAAGTATAAGGTTGTGAAGTCTGTGTATGTACAAAAATAAGGGAAGCAACGTGCATCGGAGAGGATGGAACAAACATTTACAGCCATAAACGAGAGATTTTTAGTATTCTACGTGGATTTAGTGGGACCGAAGTAGCTAATTTAATTTGAAATTAAAATCCAGAATCGTAAAATTAAAGGAAATGAAGCTACTTGGGTAAACTGGTTTTTGTGCAGTTTATTTTTCAAGTCATTTCGGAAGAAATAACAAGAAATGGGTGGATACAAAACATATGGAGATTGTACAGATTCCAAGAGCACTGGTAAATATGACAAAATGAAACAAATTGTAAACCAAAAATAAATTTATACAAATCTCTCTTTTTGTATGTTGCTATTGTGAATGGCATTACATTCATTGCTTTGCTGTCTTCCATATTTTATTATAAGTGCTAAATAAATAACATAACATAACATCCTTTCTTATTGTTTCAATTTAGTAATGATAAAAAAATCACTGATTTAATGTTATCATTCAAACTGTGGTAATGCTAGAGCCAAATTTAACTACCTTGACAGAGAAGGGAGTTTACAGCCTAAATTGGATTGCATGCACTACACATTGTTAGGACTTGCAGTTAAAAGTAATACAGCATTTTAGGTTAAGAAAGCAAGTACAACGTTTACAAAGTAGGACCCAAGTACAATTCCCCGTATTAATTAGTTATTAGTTTACGACTTATTAGCTAAAATTATATATTTTTCTAACGTATGAATTTAAGTTTCTTTTTTTTTTCATTTATATTTATATTTTTTATCCTAAGTTGAGTATTACTGGACTAGACAAAGACTTGTCATAACTCCTTATAACAGTTATGAATCATATTATAGTCATTGGATAACCATTACAGGCCATACATGGTCATATTGGTAGTTATTGCTTAACAATTGGATACAGTTCTTAGTAAGAAAGTTGGAACAAAGTAGTAAGAAGTTTTTGGATATCTCCCATAACATGTAGGTCACCAATGACCCTGTCGAAAAAGAAAAACATTTGTAGCAATTATAACATGTATCGGTTTTATATTCTTTGATTCATTTTTTTTAAACCATTAGTGCCATAAAATATGTCTTTTGCGTGTGAAGGTCTTATTTTGAATAAAAATATGGGAATAGTGTTACCTCTTTTAAGATCTTTGAACTTTTTAATATTTATTGGTTTATTTGTTTTTAAATTGGTTTGATTATCAAAAAATTATTATACAGCAAAATACATTTTGATTACATTTGTCTAGAGGGTTTTTATTCAATGTTTATCTTTTACAGTTGTTATTATTCAAAAATTGTTCATAGGAGTATTAAGAAATTTTTTGGATTTCTTTAAACACAGGAAAATAATGCAGCTTATTAAAAGAATGAAATTTATACAAAACTATATTGAAAAAAGCTGGAAAACCGGCTATTTTCTTTTTTTTTTTCAATTTAGTAATGATAAAAAAATCACTGATTTAATGTTATCATTCAAACTGTGGTAATGCTAGAGCCAAATTTAACTACCTTGACAGAGAAGGGAGTTGGAACAAAGTAGTAAGAAGTTTTTGGATATCTCCCATAACATGTAGGTCACCAATGACCCTGTCGAAAAAGAAAAACATTTGTAGCAATTATAACATGTATCGGTTTTATATTCTTTGATTCATTTTTTTTAAACCATTAGTGCCATAAAATATGTCTTTTGCGTGTGAAGGTCTTATTTTGAATAAAAATATGGGAATAGTGTTACCTCTTTTAAGATCTTTGAACTTTTTAATATTTATTGGTTTATTTGTTTTTAAATTGGTTTGATTATCAAAAAATTATTATACAGCAAAATACATTTTGATTACATTTGTCTAGAGGGTTTTTATTCAATGTTTATCTTTTACAGTTGTTATTATTCAAAAATTGTTCATAGGAGTATTAAGAAATTTTTTGGATTTCTTTAAACACAGGAAAATAATGCAGCTTATTAAAAGAATGAAATTTATACAAAACTATATTGAAAAAAGCTGGAAAACCGGCTATTTTCTTTTTTTTTTTTTTTTGAAAAAAACCAAAATTTATGTCTTACCTAGGGAATCATAAACTTTAGAATTGACATACGTAAAGGATGAATAACGATAAAAATTTTAGCAATGAAATGGAAGGGAAAATGTTTGAAAAAATAAGCTGAAATGATAGTAGCTTTAGGGCCGAGACATCATCTTCATATAAAACATTTCAGACACGAGAGTTCAAATAACATTAAACCAACTTTGGGGTGTTCTCCAAACATGGCTTTGTATAGAATTTGGATGATTCCAGCATGATAAACACAGTTTTTTGGTTGCTTAACATATTTGAATCAAACTGTCAATTTCTGACTGAATTTATTTAATACAACTTTCTTGTAGTACTTTAAACTAAATACATTTTGTAACAAGGGGTGACACAGCAGCCTTACTTGTCCGAATAAAAGCTAACTTTAATATAATAACTTGGTGAAACAGTTTTGTTAAAAAAATCCTATAATTTTGTTTAAAACTGGTAAATATATATTTATGCATTTTGCAATGTTAATTATCATTAATTAATATATCATGATTATTTGTGATGTTCTTCGTTTTTTGTTTTTCAGGGTATCATCAGGAATTTCGTTAAAAACTAGACATTCATTCCAGTAATTTCATAAAATTCCTAGTTTTAGTGTTATTGTAACACGCTAGAGGTCGCTTTTGTAAGAAAATGTATACATTTTCAGGCAAACTCTTATTACTCCATTAAATTTTAATATAGTAATATACTCTTATTAATTAATAATGCACAATAGTGCTGACCAAAAAGCAGGGGAAAAATGGTATATGACTATTTATAAATCATTTCATGGAAATAAGTATATTTACAAGCCTAATTTCAGATGCCGACATTAGATTTAAATTATAAAGTCCTATATTCTTATATTGTACCTCAATTTTTAATTGGATGTTATTTATGTTTTAATTATGAATAAATTTATAAGATTATTTAAAGGTAGTTTACACAAATAACATTATATCTTTCATTTAACAATACGTTACACCTTTTTACCAATAGCTATTTATACATTTCTAAAATAAATATATCTTTTAAATATTGTATTTTTTGTTCAGATATCTTGAAGATTTCTTAGTTTTTTCAAGCAATGAATACATTTTAAGAATTTTTGATGTTTATTTAATTTTTAATTTAAACTTTTTATGTCTAGTTCATTTATATGAATTCAATTAATTTTCTCAATGATTTCATAATTATTATTTCCTCTATATTAATATAACACGACTGTTATTTAACTAAGCCTCAAAACAGAGTTCCAGAGTATTTGCACTCGGGTTATAGTTAGTATTAATTGAATAATTTATTTTTGTTATTCTTATTTAATAAAAGCTTTAATTAATGAGAGTGACCGTACTATAAATATATATGTACATGAATATCGATTATCCATCCTTATCACTATATGTTAGTATATGAAGGTCTTACGTGAATCAAGGAATGATCAAAAGGACTGGCAACAGAATTGGGTTAGGTTATGAAATTCTACACATGTATTATTTTAATTTTCGATTTTGTTGAGGCGAGGGTAAAGTTAATTATCATTGGTAATTTCGTCTATGGGAGTAGAACCTTGACGAATAGAATCTCGATGAAATCAAAAACTATTCTAAGATCGAAGCAATCTGCACAAAGTCATGAATATAGGACTGCATCAATTTGGATAGTGAAAATTCTTGCTCTATCTGAAGAACTCAAATAATAATTAGAAGAAAAAAAGAATAGCTAGTGAAGCGGAGAAAATTAAAAAAGAAATTGATGATATGTTTAGGGGTAGAGTTCGTAAAAATGATTATTTGAGCAGTTATGAACTTAAACTAGGAGAGTTAATGAATAGATTTTTGGTATTTTATCTAAGGATTCTCCAATATAGGCCGTATCAAAGTATTGGAATTTAAAGAGAATATGGCTTAGGTGGAAGACATCATTACAGATTTTGATCTTTGGAAACCTTGGACTTATGGTAATGGAATGTCCAATCTCAAGGAAAAGAGGGAATCATTAGTATAATCTCATAGAACAGTCTCAGTGGATAAACTGAAAATGATGACAAGACCTCCTCGATCAATAGAAAATCGTATTTGTATTTACGGTATATTATCATCCTACTACGGTACCATCATCAAGATTTTGTGTCATTGCTGTGCCTCAGAGCCAGCACAATTAATGAAAAGTAAGGTTTTCCTCTCCGGTGATTAATCACCAACCAGTGAGACATAGGCAATGACGCCAGAATCATAGTGGTCATTGTCCGTTGTCTTAAACTAAATATAACAGAATAAACCATATATTTGAAAGTACCAACGTTTAATTCAATATTCATTTATACATATGATGGCATCTTCCTAATAATCACTTCCACTTTTATTCCTTAGTTTGATCTTATTGACCCAATCTACAAATATAATTTCCCTACATTCGATAATATTTAATGTTTTTAATAGTGTTTAAGGCATCAAATAACTCAAGACAAGTTTGTTTGTTTTTGCAAAAGTTGAAGTGATCTAATGAAAACTTCAATTTGAAAATTATAAAAGATAAAAACCGAAATAATAACTTGTAGCCTTTTGAAATGTAGGGATTTTCCGAATGATACAAACAGATATATTCATTCATATATTTTATGTTCCCGTATGTACGTGATAACAGCCTTCGAATTATATTTATTTTACAATTACATTAAAATTATGAACATAGAATTTTATCATAATAACTTTTGTAATTTGTTTCCTTGCTTCAGTTAATCACGAATGACTTTTGAAAAAAAAAAACACTTTTCCGCACTTAAAAGCAGTACGTCTTGATCCAGCTTTATTATCTTTTAAATATTGCCGAGTAAATTCACAGACCGTTCAACACTCTCCTTCTAACCAATAGTTCTCACTCGTAGCAGACGTAGCAAAAAAATTAACAGTAATTTAATACATAGAAAAACCATTTATTCAAATCAACGGACATTGTATCAATGGTAGGAATGATATTCATAGCTTTTTTAATATCTATTTGGGCTCTCAGACCAAGAGTTGACATGACAAACACTATATTTTAAAGTACTTGGAGTAAATCTATGTTGTTAGATGTTCCTAATGTGAATGGCATTACATTCATTGTTTCACTGTCTTCTATATTTCATTGTTAATGCTAAATCTTTTTCCCTCAAGTAGAAAGGAACAGTGATTATTGATTACATATTTAACAAATAAAAAAATTATGTACAAATTCCAAACAACAAAAAGCACCCCTCATTAAGTACAGCTATAATGATTGCACTTATAAGGTGAGTGTTTAAGTGCCTCTTTTTAAGGATATTAATTAATGTTTATGATATGAAAACAGGGTCCAGGAAAATTCATTGATCGATAAATTTGTAGACTATCAATTCATAGATTTGTATATTCATCGACTTTTTTCTCTATCAATTAAGATTTGTAGTACATAGCTGGGGTAACACCTCCTTTTTCCGTAAAATAAGAGGGTTTTTTCCTCCCTTTTTCTTTTACCTCTCATTTCTCGCACTTTTCTTTGCTTGCCCTATTTTCTATTAAAAATTATTTTAAATCTTATTAAATCTGATAGAAATGCACCCTATTTTAAACCATTGTTTTTGCTCCTTTCAATTCGCAAAATCTATAAAAAATCTAATTGACGGTTCCTCTAGAGTTTCAAAGTTGGTTGTCGTGTATTTTTTATTTCTACATTTTTGGAAATACAAGTCCTAAATATACAATTAAAATAATAATTTTTGCTATTTTATATACAAAATTTCTTTATATAATCTTAATCTGGTCGGTGTTCATGTGAGAAACCCTGCCAAAACAAATTTTCTCTAAGCTGTTGAAAGTATTCATTGGGAGCAAAAAGTCGATGAATTGATGGTCAATGATTTTTATCCATCAATGAATTGATCATCGGTGAGTTTACCTACCGTTGAATTGATGTCGATGAATTTACTGGACACCATAAAGACATAGATGAAAGAAAAAGTAGATGGAAGGAAATAAACTCAATATCATTTCCAGATTGAAGTTATATATTTTTGACTAGTAAGTTGTAATGATTTGTGTAACACGTGTAGTATTCTGTTGACAGACAATCAATTATTTCAATAAAATACCTATTAGAATGAATATGCTGATATTTCCTTTAGTTATTTGTACCCCTTGTTCTTCTCAATCATATAAATATTTAGTTTTGATTGATTCTAGCGTAATATGACATTCATGGTGAAAATATCCTTTTCCTTTATGTATTTCTTAATCTTGGACAACATTTCTTCATTTTGTGACTCCATTGACTTTGTGATGACAAAGTAAGAAGAAACGACTTTTTTAATATAAAGTTTTATGAACTTGACAAAATTTGGATGAATTTGGTCTTATTAGGAGTTAAATTAAAAGTATTATGTTTGTCTTCAATTACGTTCTTTGAATAAATTTCTTTATTTTCTCGTGATTACGACTTTGAACCTGTTCCATAATGAAGGGGTTCTATCACAGAGTCACAAAGATGGCATTTGATTAATCTAGAAATTTTTGTCATAACTTTAAACATTTTAATCTCCATAATCAGCAATTAAGTCCAACTTCGTTAACGTTGTACTTGTATTAATACACATCTTTAGATGAAATTGTCATCATCGAATCCGAGGAGTCTATTTGTGAGCCGTATACCGAACGCATTAAAGGTTTTACACAGGTAATTTTTCGTAAAGAACAGTGTAGATATAAATGTGTCAATTTTATTATGTGATCACTAGTTAAAAATGAAAAGGTTGAATAATTTCGTTTAAATCATAACGATTAACTATCTTAAGATTTTAAACCTACATGTCAAAGAAGTTTCAAGATTTTTATTGTATGTACGCCTCTTCAAATAAGTTATTTACTAAGAGTTTGGACATTTTGAAAGTTTTATTGAAGTCATTACTATTGATCAATCTCAAATATTCAGACAATCATGTCTACTATTGAGCGAGTTTTCTTATTTTTAAAGATGTTTCATGCCAAATTTTTAAGCCAGAACTTTAATTGGATCCATCAAAAGGTAAGAAGATAGCAATGACTGCAAACAATTGATTATACATATATAATTTTAGAATTGTTGTTGTTTTTTGCAAGCTTTGAATTTATGTATCTAATTCAACCGTAATTTTTACCTTCAACAAAAAATAAATAATTTTTTTCAAAATGTTATTTAAAATTTCTTTACATTGCCCTGTACTACCAAAAATTGGTAAAATCATGTAAAAAATGTCTATATTCAAATATTTTCTTTTCAATGCTTATAACTTCTTTTAATGAAATAATCCATATGATGGCTTATATGTATATAGGGAAAATATAAATCTTTTATATACAGTCATTTTTATTCTTCAAATAATTTTTTCAAGGGATGCGTGATATTTTTGCAGCTTTTGTGTGTGTCAAATACACTTGTGTTACATTCAATTAGTCAATTACTTATAACAGACAAAATGAAATCAATTGTTAAACAATCTATATAACATTACGTATGGAGCACCCCAATGATATTGTATCAATTTTAGGTTATGGTCAATATGCTCCCTAGTAACTCGTTCTATAAAAATTCCCAAATCAAGTGCTTTTGCATATTCCTTTTGCGTGAAAGGAGGGTTTCTTTTTGCTGCGTCTGTAAGAGTGAGAACTATTTTTTAGAAGGAGAGTGTTGAACGGTCTGTGAATTTACAAGGCAGTAATAGAAATAAAGCTGCATCAAAAAGTACTGCTTTTAAGTGAGGAAAAGTGGTGTTTTTTCAAAAGTCATTGGTGATTAATTGAAGCAAGGTAACAAATTATGTTGATAATTTTAATGTAATTGTAAAATAAATTTATTTCGAAGGCTGTTATCACGTACATACGGGAAAATAAAATATATGATTGAATATATCTTTTTCATCATTAGGTAAATTTCTACATCTCAATGTGGTAAAAGTTATTATATAATAAGGAAAATTTTAATTACCTTATGAAACTTAGTATAATAGAGTCTATACAGATATAGTAGTAACTAACAGATATATTAATGAACAATTTGCAATTCATTCAGTTTCTAGTCTGGTACTGGCATCGGATAAGTAGTTTAAATGTATTATATTAGTTGTGCCAAATCTTTTAAATGAGGAATAGAGAGATTTTTCTTGAAATTATTGAATTTATTCCTCAAGGAGTCAACTTTTTTCGTGTTTGGATAAAAATCCTATTGACAGATGTTGATTATAAACATTTCTTAAGGAATTCAAATGAAATTTTGATGATGTAGAAGAGAAATAAGGACTTTACAAGTTTTATAGATAAGGTTGAACATTCGAGTCATAAGATTTGTTATGTTTTTATATTGTTTAAGTCTTTTAATAAAACATTACAGTTCTTGGATCTATGAGGGTTTTTGGATATTCATTTCAAATCTATCTCAATAATTCTTACTTATGACAAATTCTTGAATTTGCAGTGTAATGAAAAATCCCCCCCCCCTCCTTCGTTGATGATAAAATTAATAAATTGATATACTATTATAATATTTTATTTTTTATTATTATCTTAATATATTTTACATAATTATTTTAAGATTAAAAATATAATTTCAATTACATCACGGATGTTTGGTACTAGATTTGTGCTTTTACTTCTTTTCAGGCTCATCACGTTATAACATCCAACAATAATCTCCCATCATGCTTGCATTCCAAAACCCTTCATACATTGTTTTCATTTTTTTAATATCTTGATGAAAACGTTCTCCCTGTTTATCGCTAACAGCTTCTAAATTGAAAGGGAAATGATCTATATGTGAATGTAGAAAATATATCTTGAGACACAACCAACATGAATGATATTGAAGTATCCTTTTCAAACTTAAAGTACAAATAACATTCAAGAAAGGGTTAACCAAATGAACCTTTGTGTATCCAAGATAGGTCTAAGATTTAGCGAATCAAAGACAAAAGGAATGGTGTGCACCTGGGCACGTAAAATACATTTTCCCAAAATAAAAATCAGTAATACGGTTATTGAATGGGTCAACCACTATAAGAATCTTGGTATCATAATTGATCGTAAGGTTCAGTGGGGGCCACACATTGAATACGCTATTGCAAAAGCCAAGAAAATTTTGTTCTCGGTTCGTAATCTAATCGGATTGAAGTGGGGCCTGCGGCCTTTTTATATCCATTGGATTAGGAAGGCCTGTTTAGAGCCGATTATTTGTTATGGAGCCAGTGTATGGGCACCGCGCATTATAGAACAAAAGAAGTATATAACTAAGTTTCGGAGAATCAATAGACTTGCATGTCTCCTAATGAGTAGGGCTATGCGATCTACTCCTACAAAAGCTATGGAAGTCATTCTTAACATTGAACCCCTCCATTTAAGTATTAAAAAACGGGCATTAATGACTAGATTGAGAACCAAGGATGATTTCCCGATAAACTGGTTGGCACATTCACAAACTAAAGGTGGAGGAAGCATCCTTCAAAAGGAATTAAATGTGATATTCAAACAGTATGGAGTTCCACTGGAAAAGAACTACCATAGGGCGTATTGTTTGCCTAATTTTATAACCGTTAAGGGGAGGACTTCAGTGGATCCTGCCTACCTTAATATTTTTACAGATGGATCAAAAATGGAGAATGGAGTGGGCTATGGATGGTGCATTTCCTTAGCGGACTGCAGTATTGATGAAGGATTCGGGAACCTTAGTTGGTTCAACACAGTTTTCCAAGCTGAGTTGGAAGGAATCTTTCAGGCAGTACGGGCCCTAAACAGCTTAGAAAAATATCAAAACTACCAAGTGGTCATCCATGTGGATAGTATGGCAGCCATCGAAGCACTTTCAAAAAAGCGAGGATTGTTTACTCAACAACAGGAAAATATTTTAAAAGAAATAAACAAATCGAAAAGGGCTATTACTATTTCATGGATCAAAGGCCATGAAGATCACACTGGAAACGAATTTGTGGATGCTTTGGCCAAGATGGGTTGTAATATAGCATTTCAATCTTGCTTAGAAGTACTGCAAATAACTATCAAAGAAAAAATTAAAAAAGATGTTCGCTCACAATGGCTCAAAGAATGGCAAGGCGATTCAAGTTGTCGACAGACGAAGTTTTTCTTCCCGGACTTTATCAATGGATGGAAGTTGCATACGCATACTAGAACATCAATAAAAAATGTTTTGAGCTTTGTGTCGGGCCATATCCCTATGAAGAAGCATCTTAAGGAAATGGGGTTGACGGGAGACGATTTGTGTAGGCTCTGTGGAGAAGAAAAGGAGTCTCCACTTCACTTTGCGGAAATATGCGACGCTTTAGCTCGACATAGGAGGGACCTATTACAGGATCACGGGGGCGCTCGTTGGAGTAAGGACGATGTGCTTAAAATGATCCAAGTTCTTATAAGCACCTGTCGCTTCGAAGATGCTTTTGAATATGAATCTAGGAGAAAACCCACGTAAATTTTTAACTATTGCTATCTCTTAAAGTTGTATTATGGGTTTTTTGATATTTTGTTTTATTGAAATCAGTGTTTGTTTTGTTTTATTGTGTCTTTTTTGTTTATATGAAATTTTTATACTAATGATTGAAATATAGCTCGCCTTGGGGTGTATGCATTACGGGTTGCTGGATTAAATTTCAGTTTCCGTGACCCTAAGAGGTTGCTCATAGCATATACTCTTGGGGTAAGAAGAAAAAAAACTTTATGAATCACTGTCTGTGTTAATAGATAGGAGTCTGCTAGGATATTTACAACAACAAAAATTCTAGACTACATCTCGAAAAAAGCAATGATACGTAAATTTTTTCTTTCTAATAAAATTGCATTGAATACCCGTAAATTAAAATGCATCCAATTGCTTGCATTTGGAAAATATTATATGTTAATTTTTAAAACTTTAAAGATCGAAGAGGTCTTGTCGTCATTTTCAGTTTTTCCACGGAGACTGACTTGTGAGATTCTATCAATGATTCCCTTTTTGGACATTCCATTACCATCGTAAGATCAAAATCTGTAATGATGTCTTCCACTTAACCCATATTCACTGTTTCTACGAGTCTCATCTTAATCTTGCTCGTCAATGGTCTTTCTCCGATTATACATTCACTTATCCTAACATTGCAGTTGTTCCACAATGTTATCCATTTTCGACGACCCAGCACTTCTTGACTTTTCGTTGTCTTCCCCAAAGTACTTGAACACAATGCTTTGACTCTTAATACCTTTTTAGTTTAAATTTCAATCATTTCCAACGAATCAGTATCTGTAGTTACTAATTGATATGCATTTTACATATAAGAATCTAATTGCACTGCAGGTATAAGTGAATGTGTCTCAATTAATAATAAAAAGGGAGAATATCCTAACCCTGGTACTATCATTAACCTTACTTGAGATATAGTTTCACCCAGGTATTCATGCCACTTATTATCTGGGATATCTTCTTGTATTGTTAATGTTATAATAGATTGACCGATATCCCTCTTCAATCTTTCAAATAGGTTAGTATGAGGTCCATAACCTTGAGTTCCTGTTTTAATAACTTCCGATTCGTTACCTGTCTCATTAACTTAGAAATAAGCTGTAAATCCATGTCTTTAACTACTTTCATGCTTGTCTCATATCTTGGGAAGAAATCACTTAATGATTTTACAAATGTTTTCAACTGTGGATTCTTTAAATGAAAATGCTTCAAGAAATTTTTTAACAGCCTCAATGAATATCAACAATTATTTTGAATCACTGTCACAGCTATTACATCAAATCCATGTAGAATACTAAAAATCTTTCGTTTATGGCTGTAGATGTTTGTTCCATCCTCTCCGATGCACGTTATTTCCCTTATTTTGTACAAACACAGACTTCACGACCTTTAACTTCATTCTCAACATCTCTATGCATACTGGGCCTATAGAAATATTGTTTAGCTAACAATTTTGACTTTGTCATCCCTATATGTGCTAAAGGATGGACATATATAGTTGCAAGAACCATACGAATACATTTTATTGAATATGAATTCTAATATTACATATTACTTTCCTCAACACTCATATACACTGTACAATCAATTACTTGTAATTGACCGTATATTTTGAGATAAGTTTTAAAACCTTAAGATAGTTAATTTTTATGGCTTATACGAATTTATTCAATCTTTTCATTTTTGACAAGTAATCACATAATAAAATTGACACATTTATATCTACTCTGTTCTTTATGAAAAATAACCTGTGTAAAACCTTCTCTCGAATTATCTATTTCATCCGCTTCATTTATCGCATTTCATTTTCTATTTTCTGATCAAGTTCCTTCTGCTTACTCTGAGTTGTGAGTGCAACACACTTTTAATAGGTTTGTCAATGGCTTCCATCACCTTGAAATTATATTCATTTGGCTCTTTCTTATCTTCAAATACACCTTCTTCAAAGTCCAATTCTTCTTCCCGGAAGTATACTTTATTTCAAATTCGGATTCCATTAGCCGTTTTTCCATCTGTGTAATTTTCCAGTAAGAGCCACTAATTACATAAGCCATTGTAATGGTTGATGATTCGTCCTTATTTCAAATTTTTTGTGTTATAGCCCTAACCCTAAGATGGGCCTTCTAAGCCCAGAGCAAAGTTCAAAAAATCTACTCAGAATTTGTATGAATGTACATCGTTAGATGAAATTGTCATCAACAAATCCGAGGAGTCTATTTGTGAGCCGTATACCGAACGCATTAAACGTGCATATATACCACACACATTCTTTGGTCAATAAGGCATCCACCGAAATTTTTAAGTGCCATACGGGGGAATAATTGTTAACTTGTCCCAATTCTTTTGTTCAAATGGACAGCAACTCCAGCCGTGTACATTGAAACGAAGTACTTATCTAAGAATCTGTTAACAATTCAATAGAATGTGCTATAGGATATGCATCAGATTTAGTGATACGATTTAAATCTCAATAATCCGTAGCGAATCTCCAGGTTTCGTCTTTCTTTTTTGCAAGAACCTAAGCTGATCCCCACTCACTTATAGCCGATTCAATAATTCCTTCATCAATCCATTGTTTATAACTTTATTTAATAGTTGGATTCATAGGTCTAAACATTGCCTTCAATGGTTCCTTAATACTAGTATCAACTGTAAATTCCAATACTTTGATACGGCCTACATTGGAGAAGTCCTTAGATAAAATACCAAAAATCTATGCATTAACTCTTCTAGTTTAAGTTCATTACTGCTCAAATAATCATTTTTACGGACTCTACCCCTAAACATATCATCAATTTCTTTTTTAATTTTCTCCACTTCACTAGCTATTCTTTTTTTCTTCTAATTATTATTTGAGTTTTTCGAATAGAGCAAGAATTTTCTCCATCCTAAATTGATGCAATCCTATATTCATGACTTTGTGCAGATTGCTTCGATCTTAGAATAGTTCTTGATTTTCATCGAGAGTCTATTCGCCAAGGCTCAACTCCCATGGACGAAAATACCAATGATAATTGACTATACCCCCGCCTCAACAAAATCGAAAATTAAAATAATACATGAGTAGAATTTCATAAGCTAACTAAATTCTGTTGCCAGTCCTTTTGATCAGTCCTTGATTCACGTAAGACCTTCATATACTAACATATAGTGATAAGGATGGATAATTGATATTCATATACATATATATCTATAGTATGGTCACTCTCATTAATTAAACCTTTAATTAAATGAGAATAACTAAAATAAATTGTTCAACTAATTATATGCGGTCAGTATCAAAGAATAAAAATGAACGACAAATGCAAATCATCTTCTTAGAGTATCTTTTAACACTTTTTTCCCAATCTTAATTAAAAGTTGTGTACAATCATTAGAGTTGTACTAAATGAGGGATGTTTTTAGTTGTTGGAATCCAGGGAAAGGGGGGGGGGGTATTAATTAAAATAAATTATAAATATTAAGGACAAGATCATAGGATGCAATCTATATTATAAGAATTTTAAGTTAATAAGTTTTCAATATTTTGTGCCTACATATTTATTTGAATTGAGGGAATAGCCTCAAAATGTCCCCAATAGTTAAGGTACTGTATCAGCACAGCAGACAAAAGTATGTCTCAATAACAAGAAGGAATAGATTAATTGAAAGTAAAAGACCACTTATATTATGAATATGTATATTTATATGCAATTTTTATTCTTTGTTAGATATATTTATTGAACATTTACATATGCCTAATAAGAGTAAGACAATAACATCTCACGAAAAATTCTTTAAAATATTGTTTTGATACACGACTTATTCGAGTCCGAGTTAGTATTAGATTTCTAACTCTAACAAGGACGACTGAAATAATCATGTTGTTAATTAAATTTATCAAACACTCGTAATTTCCGAACTACAATGAGAAAACGTTTAATGGCAATTACAAAATTAATAAACGATGAACAATTTTAATAAATTAATTCATCAAGAAAGAGTAAATAAATTATATTATCGAGTTAGCATAAAATCCTTGATCGTTGAATATAGAGATGAAAAATTTTAAAGTAATAACCTAAGATCCTAAGTTAGTGAAATGACATCTAAATGAATTTGGGACAGAAGCCTTGAGAGAGCTAAACATTATACAACACGTTTAAAGTCGTAATCACAATATAAATATAGAAATTTATTCAAAGAACGTATTTGAAGACAATTCTGATATTTTTAATTGTATCACTAACAATACAAAGACGCTTGTTTCCTTGAATGTTCAACTCAACTTCGTTTTAGTCAATTTCATGTTTCGTCCTATAAAAATCCGATCCTTCATAATACGGCATTTGAAAATAAAGAAGTGCTGTCCAAAATTGAGACGGAGATTTCGTCCTTAGAGCGATTGCTTACTTATAGTAGGAAACAAGGGATTTCGAGTAGTCCATAAAGGAAATGTCAAACACATTAATGTACGGAGAATTAAAATACCTGTCGTAAATCCAAACATGTTCACGATTCATTCCAATAGGCATTTTATTGAAATAATTGATTGTTTGTCAACAGAATACAACACGTGTTACACAAATCATACAAGATCTTACTATCAGGTACTATTGCATGCGAGATTTTGCTTGAAATCTACATTCCTAATGATGTCATTCCTCTCATCTAACCTGTAGTATGGAGAATTAAACTGGCTTCTTTCACCTCCCTCTTTTCACAAGGAGAAAGTTTCACGATGAGAAGATTGATTGCTACGAACGACACGAGGACCTCGCCGAAGATAAATAATCACACTGCATTAAAAAAAAGATAATCCTAAGGGAATTACAAGAAAAATCTTAACTAATAATTTGACTAGTTAAAAAATGTATTAAATGCAGAAAAACAGAGGACTCATATTGAATAAGTTACTCTTAGCTGGTCAAAATTTATTACTTTAAATAACCAAGCTAATTTTACACTCTTACATCTTCTTCTTAAACAATTTCATTGAGAATGCATTCGTAATAGACAATCAAAAGAAGCAATGGATTATTATATTCTCGAATAAACATTAGTTTACAACTTACTAGTCAAAAATATATAACTTCAATCTGGAAATGATATTGAGTTTATTTCCTTCCATCTACTTTTTCTTTCATCTATGTCTTTATGGTGTCCAGTAAATTCATCGACATCAATTCAACGGTAGGTAAACTCACCGATGATCAATTCATTGATGGATAAAAATCATTGACCATCAATTCATCGATTTTTTGCTCCCAATGAATACTTTCAATAGCTTAGAGAAAATTTGTTTTGGCAGGGTTTCTCACATGAACACCGACCAGATTAAGATTATATAAATAAATTTTGTGCATAAAATAGCAAAAATTACTATTTTAATTATATTTAGGACTTGTATTTCCAAAAATGGAGAAATTAAAAAATGCACGATAACCAACTTTGAAACTCTAGAGGAACCATCAATTAGATTTTTTTAAGATTTTGCGAATTGAACGGAGCAAAAACAATGGATTAAATTAAGGTGCATTTCTATCAGATTTAATAAGATTTAAATTACTTTCTAATAGATGTAAGCTTGACGAATGTAAAGAAGCACTAATTAGGAATCGACAAAATAAAATTAAAAGCTACTAGAGCATCTGACCAGAGGCAGCAATATGTATACACGAATTTACTCTATATAGACTGTTGAAAGTATTCATTGGGAATGGAAGTGGGTAACCTCTCCATATTTAAATTGAGATAGCTCCCTGGAAAAAGGTCGCATTGGCCTTCTTTCTTTTGCACCTGATCTGTCTTGATATCTTGTGTCTTTTTGGCTTTGAAATTTTTGAAAAAAAAATCAATCCTTCATGGAGAAAAGACCGGTCTAACACGATTTTGGTGTTATTTTTTAGCCGGGGTAACACAATTTTCATTTATATTTCTCTTCTAATTGGTTTTGCTACGAAAAAGGAGGGTTTTTTTATTACTTTAAAGGGGAATTCATGTACAAATGACCCTTTTTTGTAAGGAAAGTTGAGGTTTTTTCGGAATTCAATTTTTTATTGGGCCCGGGACCAATAAAAAGGAGTAAAGTAATATAAATAATGAAATGAAATATAGAGTACAGTGAAACAATAAATGTCATGCCATTCACATTAGGAACATCCAACAACATAGATTTACTCCAAGTACTTTAAAAGATAGTGTTTGTCATGTCAACTCTGGTCTGAGAACCCAAATAGATATTAAAAAAGCTATGAATATCATTCCTACCATTGATACAATGTCCGTTGATTTGGATAAATAGTTTTTCTATGTGTACTTTATTTCAAAGATAGCTAATGTGACAGAAACTCCTAACACTTGAATAGATTTTCCTGAGTTTCTACGTCCCTTTAATGATATATTTTCTGAACTTATTTACGTTTAATAATGACAAATGAGCGTTTATCACACATAAGTGTCCTCAGTATCGAAAAAAAGCCTGCAAAAGCACTTGATTTGAGTATTTTTATAGAACGATTTACTAGGACATAGAAGTTTTGAAATTTTCTAGAAAAGCCCTGGAAAATTTAATTGTTACAGGAAAAAAAACCAGGAAAATGATAATGACAACAAATTAATTAATGCATTATATATTTTTTGTTCAACTTTCATTTATTTGAAAAATGAAGAACTTTATTAATGTCATTTTTATAACTTGCTACATTAACATATGATTAATTGTTATATGTAACCTTATTCAATTTGTTTTTTGATTTATATTATGAAAAGATTCTTATGTAAAGTCAAATGAAGTATAATGTTTTTACTTTATATTAAGATATGAAAAAGACAGAATATCATCTACTTAATCAAACGAAGTACTTGGAAATTGAATGATGCTTAGACATTAAATAAGGATTAAAATCGGCTCAGGGATACATATTAAGTATAGAAGTAAGATTAACTTCCAGAATTAAAAAAAATAATAGTCTATGGGGTTGAATAATATAATATCATCGGATTTACTAATTAATATATTGATTTTTATGAACTATGTGCTGATTCTGCTGTTTGTTATTTATTTGGTTATCGACTATTATGTGCAAGGATCGTATTACGATGTAGATTTATTATTATAGATATGTATAATTTGTGATGTAAAGGGGCTGTTTGAGTGTTAAGTTATAAAGGCAAGACATCAAGTGATATATCACTTGATGAGAAAGATCTACAAAAAATAAGATAGCTAGTGCTCAACCCAAACAGTATAAATATCAAGTGCATTTTCCGCACCAAAGAAATCTTTTTCGACCCTCAATTGCGAATACAATACACTTGTGTTACATTCAACTAGTCAATTACTTATAATAGACAAAATGAAATAAATTGTAAACCAAAAAAAATATATATATATAACATTACATATAAAATACCAAAATGATATTTTTATCAATTTTAGGCCATGGGCAATATGCTGCCTAGTAAATCGTTCTATAAAAATGCTAAAATCAAATTATTCGAGGTGAATAATAAATCCCATGTCGAGTAAAAAAAGTAGTCCTTCTGCTTCAACTGCACTCCTCAGCAATTAAACTCAATACCCTTCATACAACAGGTAACTTCTCCATGATATTTTACATTAATATCATGAGTAACTGTTAGAATGTAAGATATTGAATTCCATTGAAGAAAAATAAGTTCTACTATTAATGTTTTCAATGTATGTGCTACCTTAATGAAGTCAATATTGGATGTATATTTTTTTGATGATAAAATACTGACTGAAACGACCAATCCTTCCACGTTTGAATTGCAGGAAATGATGTCTGTATACACGAAATATAAAAAGCATATTGCTACCACTGATGCACAACATTCTAAATAATATGTTCATATGTTCAAGCATTAACTTTCTTTAAAGCCACATACACCAAAATATAGGAGAACCCACTTCACTCTTTTTCTAGATACCTACATATATGTATAGTATGTAGCTAATTTTACTTTATGTCCATATGAGAATGACTTTTCCTTTAATTTTAGTAGATTTTATAGAGAAGAAAAAAATGATTAATTACTTTCAAGTAAAATATTCATGGATCTCATTTAATTCAACCTATCACATGAATAATTTTCTTCATTTAAGTCTTTTATGTGTGTAGATAAAAAATTAACTATTGCTCTCACAAAATTTTATCTTTTCCAGCAATGACCGTCAACTTTCAAGAAAAAAAAATCAATGAATATTTAATCTACATACAAATTTATAACGATTGAAATAATTGCTTTTCGCTGCAACGCGGATAGAAAAATGCCTTATTGAGTCAATCTGACCAATTTATGTAAATAATCCAAAAAAAATACATAATAGATACATCATTTAAAAGACAATGACCTTTAGTTTACCTACATACATATGACCCAACACTCGATTACAATTTGTAATTCGACTACAAAAAAGAAGAAAAGGGTTGATTTCTTGAATCGAATAACATTTATGAGAATTTTAACCTTCGAATGAGAACAACACACAAAATAATAGCTTTATCGAATAAAAAGGGGGACGTATCAAGGTGTGAACCCCAAACACAACGGTTTGACATAGCCAAGACCTTTTAGTACTTTATTTTACTCTTTTGTCGCCAATAAAAAGGTGTGTCTCACTCTCCAGATCCAAATCTCCGAATGGAAGGGCCAATAGAAAACAAATTGTCAGACAATCAAATAAACTTGGGTACAAAACAAGGAATTAATTAAGGAGCTCACTTCCTTCACTCACAAAGTGGAATGAGGAAGGCCCAGGAAAAAATAATTTGAATTGAATTTGAGTCTATTAAGAAATCTCTATCTCTATTTATTTTTATTTTCATTTTCTGCAAATTATAATTTTTAATTTTCTGATATGTTATAAATCATATATATATATATATTACAATTTTGACTATATGGTGGTTTAAGAAGACATATATGTAAGTATGTACTATTGTGATAAGATGCATATATGAGCCATTTTCAAAAAAGTGCGACATTTCGTGTCCCACCTGTTTGACAAGCCCTAGACTTAAGAGAGGAAAAGATATTATCAATTTTTTTTTGAAAATAGATATAGAAAAATATATTAGAAACAACCTGAAAAATATTTTTTCGACATATGTGAATGTTTAATCTTAATATTTAAGAAGATGTACCACCAGTTTGGTCAAAATGACGTATCCCCAGCTGAAAAATCAACATATGAAGGTTATTATAACCTTTTTAGAAACTTCTTATGGGTAGAAAACACTTTCTATGTTTGAAGTACATTAAAAGAATCATAACAGTCGAACTTGTAAGATGGTTTCAGCCTAAACAAAAAAAATACCCCAAAACGGTAGTAACATACGTTATTGATCTTTAATTCTACATATGTCTAGAATAAAAATCAAAGTGACGCTAATTTTCGTGACATTTCAAGCTCATATTACTAAACTGAAAATATAAAAAAGAATCTAAATTGAAACATGAACGGTTAAATCTTGAGTAGAATTAAAAATCGAAATTTTCATTTTCTAATTTAAGAAAGTAACATACGTTACCTGCTTTATTTCTGTATGGCTTGTTTACAAATGTTACCTGTTGTATGTTAAATAGTTAGTATATAGATATCATTAGAAAATCATGGGTGGTTGTGGATAATACGAAGTGCTTCTTAGTTCAGGGGACCGTCAAAGTTCAATTGTAACATATGTAATCGTACTCAAATGCTTTATGCAATATTTACAAATACAAAATATGAAGATTTTTGCTCCATCAGACTTGAGCATCTAGTTTATGCCAGTAGTACATAAATAGAGAGTATATACATGAATTGCTTTTACCATATCGAAACAAATTCAATCAAGGGCTTAGAAAAATATAAATCGTTCACTCCTATGATCTATAGATCCCAACATCAACATTTTAAGCCCTATTCAATCCCCTCTATTTTCTCATTTTTTTCCTGTTGATTTTTATATTAAAAATGAAAATGATATTTTATTTAGTTAGCATATAAGTTATGCCTATATTTGCATTATTTTCAACCCACTTATATTAATATATCTCAAAAATTAAAGTGAACTGATAAGAACTAGTCATTATCCTTTTAATAAAGTGATAGTATGTTCATCTAGACATCTTCAATTCGTCATAATATTCTTCAAAATTAATTAATATTGAATCTTTACAGTTCAGAGTTTCTGTTTTTCTCCCTTATATATAATTAAAATATGACCACTCTTATTAATTTCAGCTTTTAATTAAAACAACGAAAAATAATTTCTAGAAATTTATAATGATATAAAGAGTGTAAATAGTCTTAAACTCCATTTTGAAACTTGATGAAATATACTTGTATTATATGAATTAAAATATGTAAATATCTATGTATGAACATAAGAAATGTTCATAACACTACAAATAAAAAGACTAAATTAAAACTTCAATAGAAATTAAAATATCATAAAATCTAGGTGTTCTTCGCCTATAGAAATTAAGAAACATACAAAATATCTTCACAATACAAATATATAAATGATATCATACATGTGCAATTGGGTTGATTATTTTATTTATGGGGTTATAAAACCACTTTTTAGGAAATTGATAAAAAGACGTTACGTGTTAAAATTGACATTTGGTTTTTAACTTATATTTTCTTATCTCCACAAATCAACATTTTGTTATCTAATCTTTTGAAATAGTTTTAATAATGCTACCATTTAAAATTATATAAATTTATTCATAATTAAAACACGACTACCCTGCAATTAATATTAATGAATGAGTTAAAATATACGAATACAAGTTTTTTAAATTTCAATCCTGTGTCGGCTGTTTACAATGTATTCCAATTTATAATTTTTATTTTTATTTGTGTTTTTAATATTATACAGATTCGCATTGGAACAAAAATTTCATGGATGGAGAGGTTGCGCGAAAGTGAATACATCTTTACAAAAGCGCCCTCTCGCTTGGTGCAGTAAACCTGAAATTAAAAATTCCATCAGATTAATGAAATGATGGTCAAGTTTTAAACGAAATTCCGTATGATGTTTACACCAAGAAAAACAAAAGACAATAAATTAAAATCATCCTAATCTTGTGTGTAATAATTTTCACTTTGAATACTCATATGATTAGCAATATATGCAACAAAATCCTCACCCTTGGATATATTCTCTAAATTGCTTATTATATACGTTTCCTTCCCGAACTATAAAATGGGCAAACTTTGCTGTTGATACAGTCTCAACATAGTGATTTAAAACTATTTATATCTTATAAATACCAATTTCAATATAAAGTTTTATTTCATTGTCTAAGAAAATATAAAAATCAGAAACATTACATAAGTTATTTGATAATTTATTCTGAAAAGTAATATGTAATAAAATACAAAAAGCCTTTATAGACAGGGAACATATAAACTTCAAATAATGGGATATGTTTTCAGGAATACAAGAAGTGTATTGTTGGAGCAAAAACTTGACATTATCCGCACAAGATGACAATCAACTACTCAAATAATATAGATAAACGTTTAATTAAATTTATTTGGTGACATAAACAAACACTGATAAGAGGTTAATGATGAATGCATTCTCAAATCCAATTCTATATATCACCCCAAAACCGTGATATCGTGGAATAATAATATTTGTATTTGAATTTGGAGATCCTTTACATATACACAAACACAAATTGAATTTAGAGGATTAATTTCATAGGTATGAAATAATGTATGTATAAATATCGGGACTCCCAGTGATAGACAGTGTTTATTCAAAACTATAACAAGGAGAATAATCTTGAAACAATGACTCCTTAATTATATTCAACAGGCTTACAAATGCTTGAGATCCATAAAAATATTGACTCACAGGAGCCTTCTTTCATGATCATATCGGTGAAATAAAATTTATTTTCCATTGATGATTCAATATTCCAATGACAAAATAAACTCTGAAATAATTAATTGTAATCTATAATCCAAAAGAAAGAAAACGTTGATAGACACTTATTGAGACAGAATTGTTGGATTGTAAATTCTATAAAGGAGAATACTCTTCAAACAGAGACACTTGGTTAGATTCAAATTGGCCGAGAGATGCTTGAAATCTGTTGTGAAATGAATTGATGTAAGGAAGTAACTTCAACTTCCTTATTTGAACCCCATCAATTGGCTTCTTCTATGATGATGGAGAAATTCCACAACCAAAATATACTGTAAAATGTTGAATCTGGAGTAAAAATGACATTAGCAAGGAAGCATGGATGGATACACAATTGGATGAAATATTTTGACTCTAAAATGTAAGAAAGAGAACACTCTTTCAACAATTACTCCGGAACTCGTTCAGCGAAAACTGGAGATATTTGAATCCATAGTAATTGATATGAATCTTATCGGAAGATGATAAGTCAATCCTTAGGGGCAGAAGGTTGATATAATTTCTGAAAGTATATTTAAATTGATGTTAACATACTTATTTATAATGAATTGAAAATTTTACCTCGTATGCAAGGATGTTTTTTCTAGGAAGACCAACATTTGAAGAATATGTGTATAAAAAGAGATCCTGATGCGATTTTTCAAAATGGTTTACGGTTCATAGACTTTAAAATCTTATAAGGTTTCAAGATAAATACTCAGCAAGTCTATTGATTTATGAACAAAGCACAAGGTCTCCTATATCAACTCATGTTCTTACAATGTAGAATCCTTTGACGAGTATACTTTAGCATATATAAGATGTCCTAAGTAATTGCAAAAGATACTATGATTTGTGCAGATTTCTTACAAATGAAGAGATTTTGAATTACAGGATCTAAAGAATAAGTTGTTGAATAAGATTGAAATCTTAGCATCCAGAAAACAAATTGAACCAAATTCGTTTTGAAGAATGGAAGAGGGTATTGGAGAAATAGAATATGACGATCTTCGAGGGAACATTGGCATATTGCATGATCCCCTCTTTCTGTTAATACTGGATGATGGTCACTAGTCTGACATGTTCAACACTCTTGGCAAATGCTTTTGATGTTTCTTCTTTATCATTTCTACGATTTCATGGGTGACTGCCGTTGATCGGCAATGGCAAGCCTTAATACTCCAATCCTTTCGAATCCTTGCGTCAGCCTTATTCTTTGTACTAGAAAAAAGTTCAACACTTCACTCTACGTTATAGTTTGTGGGAGTCTATAGGATAATGTTTAGCTCATAACATTAATCTTTTTATCTTTGGTTAAGAACGATTTTAACCATGAATTGAGTCGGTGTAAAGGACCCATCCTGTTGTTCCTCATTTGACGGAAATGTTGATTCCCTTGACTACTGCAGTAAGTCCTACGATATTGATGAGAGCTCCATCCTCCTCTTTCTCAACCACACCAATGGAACTCCTTCCAATGAAATTGAGCTTTCATTGGATCCTTTTCTTTTATTCTACAGAGAACTTCCTTAAGTAATTCACTTGATAGGAGTCCCGGGCTATCATTCCACACGCCAAAAATACCCATTTGCAGTTTACCTTCTTCCTGGAATATCCTCATTAGTCATCGACTATTTTAGACTTATTATATATTTTTAGTCTCAGATGCAACAAATGTGTCATAATTATTCTTATGAGTCATAAGTAAAAAATAAATAAATATATCAATAAATTATGAGACGGGTTCCTAAAAACCCTGTTCGAACTAAGAACGAATCATATTAATTAATTAATATTGTTGTTATTCAATCACATCAACTAGAAGTAAAAAAATATTGATATTATATGTTACAGCAAAAACAATGAAAAAATGAGCTTTTCACATCTCAAAAACAAATATAATTTTTAACCACTTAGCATCATATTAATACAAATTCATAATGTATAAAAACTCATTGTTAGAGAAAAAGGGACTTTTACATCTCTCCTCTGTCTCATCAAATAATAAATTGTAAATAGTCTAAAGCAAACTTTCGTTTTTCTTCATTTCTCTGCTTTAAAAAGGAAATTACTATTCTTTCTTGTAAATTAACAACCACAGATTGTAAAATATCACCGCTATTCCATTACTTAAGAAACAACCTACCGATTTTAAAATTAAAAGCATATCTAAACTCAACAATTATTGTTTTACTATTTGTGATATCATAAAAAAAAATTAACTCTAGAGTGTGACAAATTTTGAAATTTTAGCAAAAGTTGCAATAAATCCAAATGTTATGAACCAATTTTAAAAATTGAAAAAGTTCCAATTTTATTAAAGCAATATCTACAACTTTTGGTTCAATAACATCTTTCTAAAACTTTGTTTTCAATATTATCTTGAGTTGAAGCTGGGTAAAAGAATGTTTGTATGACGTCATATTATGCCCAAATATTCATCAACAAAGTATTTATTTTCAAATTGATGGTTCATCAATATTAATAGCGTAATAGTTTTATAATATATAAATCCTAATATATTACGTCATACAACTACAAAATAACTTTCTGTTTCACTCAGTTCACTTATTTACTGTAAGTACTAAACTTCAAAGACCTTCAAAGATTGATCCCAGGAAGAAATACTTGGCACTATAGAAGAGTATCTTAGCATCAGTTAATAATCCTTGATTAATTCTTCTTTCCTAAAGTTAACATATTATAATATCTTATGATTAATCATTTAAGAATTTTAGCAATAAAATGTTATACGAATATGAGTGGGGAAAAATATAAAAATATGTACTTAATAAAAAGAAATATCAGAAATATATTAAGTGTTGGAAGATTCATACATGGAAGGAGGAAAAACAACATCTAATATACTATTCCGATAATGAATAAATGAATAAGATAAAAAGATGTTATGAGTTACTTATGATTTGAGTTAGGGAACCGTAACTTCGAGGATTAATGTTTTTCTGTATAAAAACTTTATTAAAAAATCATAAAAGTGTCATACAAAGTATCCGCATGGAGGCTTTTGTTAAATGGGATCCATTCATCAAACAACAGGTTTCTTATCCAGTGATATGAAAATTTCTGTATAAATGTTTGACAATTGATTTCAATTTGTCTATTTTGTCTGCGACAATATCATGCATCCATTGAAAAAATTATTTGAAGAAAAAAAATGACTGTATGTAAAATATTTATATTTTCCTTATATACATATCAGCCATCATATGGATTATTTCATTAAAAGAAGTTATAAGCATTGAAAAGAAAATATTTGAATATAGACATTTTTTACATGATTTTACCAATTTTTGGTAGTACAGGGCAATGTAAAGAAATTTTAAATAACATTTTGAAAAAAATTATTTATTTTTTGTTGAAGGTAAAAATTACGGTTGAATTAGATACATAAATTCAAAGCTTGCAAAAAACAACAACAATTCTAAAATTATATATGTATAATCAATTCTTTGCAGTCATTGCTATCTTCTTACCTTTTGATGGATCCAATTAAAGTTCTGGCTTAAAAATTTGGCATGAAACATCTTTAAAAATAAGAAAACTCGCTCAATAGTAGACATGATTGTCTGAATATTTGAGATTGATCAATAGTAATGACTTCAATATAACTTTCAAAATGTCCAAATTCTTAGTAAATTACTTATTTTAAGAGGCGTACATACAATAAAAATCTTGAAACTTCTTTGACATGTAGGTTTAAAATCTTAAGATAGTTAATCGTTATGATTTAAACGAAATTATTCAACCTTTTCATTTTTAACTAGTGATCACATAATAAAATTGACACATTTATATCTACACTGTTCTTTACGAAAAATTACCTGTGTAAAACCTTTAATGCGTTCGGTATACGGCTCACAAATAGACTCCTCGGATTCGATGATGACAATTTCATCTAAAGATGTGTATTAATACAAGTACAACGTTAACGAAGTTGGACTTAATTGCTGATTATGGAGATTAAAATGTTTAAAGTTATGACAAAAATTTCTAGATTAGTCAAATGCCATCTTTGTGACTCTGTGATAGAACACCTTCATTATGGAACAGGTTCAAAGTCGTAATCACGAGAAAATATAGAAATTTATTCAAGGAATGTAATTGAAGACAAACATAATACTTTTAATTTAACTCCTAATAAGACCAAGATAAAAGTCGTTTCTTCTTACTTTGTCATCACAAAGTCAATGGAGTCACAAAATGAAGAAATGTTGTCCAAGATTAAGAAATACATAAAGGAAAAGGATATTTTCACCATGAATGTCATATTACACTGGAATCAATCAAAACTAAATTTCTTTATATGATTGAGAAGAACAAGGGGTACAAATAACTAATGGAAATATCAGCAGATTCCAAAGTCCACGATAGCAAGTTCTTAAAATGCAGAAAAACTTCCAACATAAACAGTGACGTTTTGAGGGCTCTCAATACGGTGAAAAACATAAACGCCCCGAAAATCACAATTCTGACGAAGAGTTTCATCAGGAATTTGATGATCATCAGAAATCAAATGAAATTGGAGATTAAATTAATGAAATTAATAAATAAATAAATAAATTAAATTTATTTATGAGATTAAATCTCACGATAGATTTTGTCCATAGAGCCAAAGTCAACTCAGATGAACGGAGGTTTTGTCCTTAAAGCCACTTTCAACTCATCGTAGAAACAATAAATTTTTAAAAGTCCATAATGGTACTTTACGCACTTCAACACATAATAACAAATTGATTAAAGTCCTTAAAGGGTGCTTGAGTTAATCCAAGGTGCTTCATCACTCAAAGAATAAGGATGAATTACTAAGCTTTCAAAGCAAATCATCTTGTCATCCCAGTACATCTTCAAACACTTTTTCTCTTTCTTAATTAAGAGTTGCGTAACTGCAAGGTTTTTCTCATTTCCTTGCTTCAATTAATCACCAATGACTTTGGAAAAAACCCCACTTTTCCGTACTTAATAGCAGTACGACTTTATCCTGCTTTATTTTCTTATAAATACTGCCCCAGTAAATTCACAGACCGCTCAACACTCTCCTTCCCCTGAATAGCTCTCACTTATAGCAGACGCAGCAAAAAAAAACTCTTCTTTTACGTACCACTTTCTTTCAACTTAAAAAAATATATATATATATATATAGGTTATACAAGGCTAAAAATATTTTTTTGTTTAAATTAATTTTTTTCCCTCTAAAATTCATTTTTTTGAAACTTTTAAAGTACTAACCGACGTTGGAGTACCATTTCTACCATCTCATTTAACTTTCATATTAATCCGACCTTTTTTGGTCTTTTTACTTCAATTTGAAAGTTGAAATGTTAAAACTACTTATCTGATGCCAGTTTAAGACTTAGATCTGAAAGATTTGCAATTTTTTCATAAATGTACTTGTTAGTTATTACTACAGCTGTATAGATTCTAGTGTACCAGGTTCCATAAGGTGATTAAGATAACTCATCTTAATTAATATTAATTAATAAATAATATTTAAAACTAAACATAAAAATCCACTCTGTCCTTGTACCAACACAGTGTAGTAACAAGACCTTTTTCTGATAGATCCAGGGAAAGGGGCTCTGAAATATGAATATTAAGGATAAGATTATTAGAACACTATAACAATTCCGTAGTTTTAATGAGGGATGTTTTTAGTTGTTTGGAATTTGTGCATAATTTTTTTATTTGTTAAATATGTAATCAATAATCTCTGTTCCTTACTACTTGAGGGAAAAACATTTAGCACAAACAATGAAATATAGAAGACAGTGACGCAATAAATGTAATGCCATTCACAATAGGAACATACAAAAAGAGAGATTAACTCGAAGTATTTTAAAAGATAGTTTTTGTCATGTCAACTCTTGGTCAGAGAACCCAAGTAGATATTAAAAAGCTTTGAATATCATTGTATTCCTTCCTACCATTGATACAATGCCCATCTAAATCTAATAGAGCAAATGAGATTCATCCTCTGGAATTAGATCCACGAGTAGACATGATTGTCTGAATATTTGAGATTTATCAATAGTAATGCCTTCAATATAACTTTCAAAATGTCCAAACTCTTAGTAAATTACTTATTTTAAGAGGCGTATATACAATAAAAATCTTCAAAAATATATTAGGCCTTTTTAAAGCAATGGATCTGATCCACACCTTAAATGAGAGAGCCCGAACCAATATCATTCACATAAAGATCGTTTCAATGAAATATGGAAGACAGCAAAGCAATGAATTTAATGCCATTCACAAATGGAACATTGACTCGAAGTAATTCAAAAGATAGTTTTTTGTCATGTCAACTCTTGGTCTGAGAACCCATTAGATATTAAATATATCTCAAATTCAATTCAAATTATTTTTTCCTGAGCCTACCTCATTTAAAAGATTTGGTACAACTAATATCGTACTTTTAAGCTAATTATATGATGCCAGTACCAGAAAAAAAACTGAATGAATTGCAAATTTTTTAATTAATATATCTGTTAGTTACTACTTTAGCTGTATAGACTCTAGTATACTAGGTTTCATTGGGTAATTAAGATTTTCCTTATTATATAATAACTTTTACCTCTTTGAGATGTATAGATTTATTAAATGATGCAAAAAGATATATTCAATCATATATTTTATGTGCCCGTATGTACGTGATTACAGCCTTCGAAATAAATCTATTTTACAATTACATTAAAATTATCAACATAGAATTTTATCATGATAATTGTTGTTATTTGTTTCCTTGCTTCGGTTAATCACCAATGACTTTTGAAAAAAAACCCACTTTTCCGCACTTAAAAGCAGTACGTTCTGATCCAGCTTTATTTTCATTTAAATACTGCCAAGTAAATTCACAAACCGTTCAATACTTTCTTCCTAACGAATAGTTTTCACTCGTAGCAGACGTAGCAAAAAGAAACTCTCCTTTTACGCACCACTTTCTTTCAACTTTGAAAAAAATAAGAGGGAAAAAAATGATAATATCCGGGCAAAGAATAACATTTTTTTTCTATGACTGGGGTTTCTATCGAATCCTGATATGGTCTTATAAATCCATCTTTCAACTGTTGATAACAACGGATTAGTATTGCACTATAGTTCAAAGCTAGCAAGTACTTGATAACTTATTTAGTTGTTAAAATAAATCCATCTTTTATTAAGGGATAGCATCCTGAAAATTAGTTGATATGTCTATTTCAGTTGGGATTTTCCTTCCTTACTTTATTGCAGAGCTGGTAGATTTATCTTTTTCTTGAGTTAGCACCAGCAGTTTTATAACCTTGCTCATTGGACAGCAAATGAGTATACTCAGCCAGTTTTAGGTATATTCACGCATAAATTCCTTTCCTGAAGCACGGAAAAGTTCACCCACTCTTTTCACCTACAAAAAGTTTACCTCCATCCATTCACACGGAGGAACTTTCATCTAAAAAGGTTTATCCTGATGAATGAAGCATAGATATTTGTACAATAAATAACAAAGGGAAGTGTCGCGAACCTCTTGCATTCAAAATACATTAAGAGGGGAAGGGGGAATCAAAACAATTGAATTAGCTTCATTCCTAGTTCTTTGTTTAAATGACATCGCAGTTATGTTCATTCAGGTTAATTGACATCAAAATTAATTGTTGTGGTCAAGAATTGTTCTGTTCCAGAATGCCGTACTAATTGTACAGAATGCCGTTTTTGCTAAGTTATTGCAAAGCTTCACAAAATAAGTCAGGATTTCATTTTTTCCCAAGAAGGTGGAGATTCGAAAAAAGGGGATTCAAGCTATTCCTAATTATTAGGAATGTAAATTTCATACAAATCGGGCTTGTAAGAAACAAAGAAAGAGAAAACCAACCTGGTAACTCTGACAAGTAATAAATAATATCATTATGCATACCGTAGATGAGAAGCAGAAAATTATATATTTTAGCTAATAATATAATAATAAGGGGGAATTGGACTTGAACCCTTTTTGTATTTCCTTTATTAACACAAGAGTTTGTATTCCTTTCGATTTCAAGCCTTAAAAATGGGTAGTATATGCAAGAAGTGTAATCCCAATAACTCCTTGAGCCCTCTTTCTCCGGCAAAGTAGCTACATTTACTCTAAAATTACCCCAGTATGCATAAACGTATTAAATCAATATATAGTTTTTTATTCAGTACTGGATTGAAACAATATAATAGAATGTGATTAAGACTTTTAATGAATTCGATACTAAGTATAATAATTATTCATAAATATATAATATATATAGAAACTCAAATTAGCACAAAATAATTTCATCTCAAAGTAAGATTAAGCCTCAAATAATGTTGTGATGGATGTCGAGCCATGTAGGTAATGATTTAATTAGTGAAGGGGAAATCATATATATATTGAAAACGTTTAATGGCAATTACAAAATTAATAAACGATGAACAATTTAATAAATTCATTCATAAAGTAAGAGTAAATAAATTATCTACTCATGTTTGCAAAAAATCCTTGATCGTTGAATATAGAGATGAAAATTTTTAAAGTAATAACCTAAGATCCTAAGTTAGTGAACTGACATCTAAATGAATTTGGGACAGAAGCCTTGAGAGAGCTAAACATTATACAACACGTTTAAAGTCGTAATCACAATATAAATATAAAAATTTATTCTAAGAACGTATTTGAAGACAATTCTGATATTTTTAATTGTATCACTAACAATACAAAGACGCTTGTTTCCTTGAATGTTCAACTCAACTTCGTTTTAGTCAATTTCATGTTTCGTACTAAAAAATCCGATCCTTCATAATACGGCATTTGAAAGTAAAGAAGTGCTGTCCAAAATTGAGACGGAGATTTCATCCTTAGAGCGATTGCTTACTCATAGTAGGAAACAAGGTATTTCGAGTAGTCCATAAAGGAAATGTCAAACACATTGATGTACGGAGAATTGAAATCCCTATCGTAAATCCTAACATGTTCACGATTCATTCCAATAGGCATTTTATTGGAATAATTGATTGTCTGTCAACAGAATACTACACGTGTTACACAAATCATTACAACTTACTAGTCAAAAATATATAACTTCAATCTGGAAATGATATTGAGTTTATTTCCTTCCATCTACTTATTCTTTCATCTATGTCTTTATGGTGTCCAGTAAATTCATCGACATCAATTCAACGGTAGGTAATCTCACCGATGGTCAATTCATCGATGGACAAAAATCATTGACCATCAATTCATCGACTTTTTGCTCCCAATGAATACTTTCAACAGCTTAGAGAAAATTTGTTTTGGCAGGGTTTCTCACATGAACACCGACCAGATTAAGATTATATAAAGAAATTTTGTGCATAAAATAGCAAAAATTACTATTTTAATTATATTTAGGACTTGTATTTCCAAAAATGTAGAAATAAAAAATGCACGACAACCAACTTTGAAACTCTAGAGAAACCGTCAATTAGATTTTTCTTAGATTTTGCGAATTGAAAGGAGCGAAAACAATGGTTTAAAATAGGGTGCATTTCTATCAGATTTAATAAGATTTAAAATAATTTTTAATAGAAAATAGGGCAAAGCAATGAAAAGTGCGAGAAATGAGAGGTAAAAGAAAAAGGAAGGAAAAAACCCTCTTATTTTACGGAAAAAGGAGGTGTTACCCCAGCTATGTACTACAAATCTTAATTGAGGGAGAAAAAAGTCGATAAATATACAAATATATGAATTGATAGTCTACAAATTTATCGATCAATGAATTAATGTCAATGAATTTTCCTGGACCCTGTTTTCATATCATAAACATTAATTAATATCCTTATAAAGAGGCACTTAAACACTCACCTTATAAGTGCAATCATTATAGCTGTACTTAATGAGGGGTGCTTTTTGTTGTTTGGAATTTGTACATAATTTTTTTATTTGTTAAATATGTAATCAATAATCACTGTTCCTTTCCACTTGAGGGAAAAACATTTAGCACTAACAATGAAATATAGAAGACAGTGAAACAATGAATGTAATGCCATTCACATTAGGAACATCTAACAACATAGATTTACTCCAAGTACTTTAAAATATAGTGTTTGTCATGTCAACTCTTGGTCTGAGAGCCCAAATAGATATTAAAAAAGCTATGAATATCATTCCTACCATTGATACAATGTCCGTTGATTTGAATAAATGGTTTTTCTATGTATTAAATTACTGTTAAATTTTTTGCTACGTCTGCTACGAGTGAGAACTATTGGTTAGAAGGAGAGTGTTGAACGGTCTGTGAATTTACTCGGCAATATTTAAAAGATAATAAAGCTGGATCAAGACGTACTGCTTTTAAGTGCGGAAAAGTGGTTTTTTTTTCAAAAGTCATTCGTGATTAACTGAAGCAAGGAAACAAATTACAAAAGTTATTATGATAAAATTCTATGTTCATAATTTTAATGTAATTGTAAAATAAATATAATTCGAAGGCTGTTATCACGTACATACGGGAACATAAAATATATGAATGAATATATCTGTTTGTATCATTCGGAAAATCCCTACATTTCAAAAGGCTACAAGTTATTATTTCGGTTTTTATCTTTTATAATTTTCAAATTGAAGTTTTCATTAGATCACTTCAACTTTTGCAAAAACAAACAAACTTGTCTTGAGTTATTTGATGCCTTAAACACTATTAAAAAGATTAAATATTATCGAATGTAGGGAAATTATATTTGTAGATTGGGTCAATAAGATCAGACTAAGGAATAAAAGTGGAAGTGATTATTAGGAAGATGCCATCATATGTATAAATGAATATTGAATTAAACGTTGGTACTTTCAAATATATGGTTTATTCTGTTATATTTAGTTTAAGACAACGGACAATGACCACTATGATTCTGGCGTCATTGCCTATGTCTCACTGGTTGGTGATTAATCACCGGAGAGGAAAACCTTACTTTTCATTAATTGTGCTGGCTCTGAGGCACAGCAATGACACAAAACCTTGATGATGGTACCGTAGTAGGATGATAATATACCGTAAATACAAATACGATTTTCTATTGATCGATGAGGTCTTGTCATCATTTTCAGTTTATCCACTGAGACTGTCCTATGAGATTATACCAATGATTCCCTCTTTTCCTTGAGATTGGACATTCCTTTACCATAAGTCCAAGGTTTCAAAAGATCAAAATCTGTATAATGTCTTCCACCTAAGCCATATTCTCTTTAAATTCCAATACTTTGATACGGCCTACATTGGAGAAGTCTTTAGATAAAATACCAAAAATCTATGCATTAACTCTCCTAGTTTAAGTTCATTACTGCTCAAATAATCATTTTTACGAACTCTACCCCTAAACATATCATTAATTTCTTTTTTAATTTTCTCCACTTCACTAGCTATTCTTTTTTTCTTCTAATTACTATTTGAGTTCTTCAGATAGAGCAAGAATTTTCACCATCCAAATTGATCAGTCCTATATTCATGACTTTGTGCAAATTGCTTCGATCTTAGAATAGTTTTTGATTTCATCGAGATTCTATTCGTCAAGGTTCTACTCCCATAGACGAAATTACCAATGATAATTGACTATACCCTCGCCTTAACAAAATTGAAAATTAAAATAATACATGAGTAGAATTTCATAAGCTAACTAAATTCTGTTGCCAGTCCTTTTGATCATTCCTTGATTCACGTAAGACCCTCATATACTAACATATAGTGATAAGGATGGGTAATTGATATTAATGTACATATATATTTATAGTACGGTCACTCTCATTAATTAAAGCTTTTATTAAATAAGAATAACAAAAATAAATTATTCAATTAATACTAACTATATGCCGAGTGCAAATACTCTGGAACTCTGTTTTGAGGCTTAATTAAATAACAATCGTGTTATATTAATATAGAGGAAATAATAATTATGAAATCATCGAGAAAATTAATTGAATTCATATAAATGAACTAGACATAAAAAGTTTAAATTAAAAATTAAATAAACATCAAAAATTATTAAAATGTATTCATTGCTTGAAAAAACTAAGAAATACATATATCTGAACAAAAAATACAATATTTAAAAGATATATTTATTTTAGAAATGTATAAATAGCTATTGGTAAAAAGGTGTAACGTATTGTTAAATGAAAGATATAATGTTATTTTTGTAAACTACCTTTAAATAATCTTATAAATTTATTCATAATTAAAACATAAATAACATCCAATTAAAAATTGAGGTACAATATAAGAATATAGGACTTTATAATTTAAATCAATGTCGGCATCTGAAATTAGGCTTGTAAATATACTTATTTCCATGAAATGATTTATAAATAGTCATATACCATTTTTCCCCTGCTTTTTGGTCAACACTATTGTGCATTATTAATTAATAAGAGTATATTACTATATTAAAATTTAATGGAGTAATAAGAGTTTGCCTGAAAATGTATACATTTTCTTACAAAAGCGTCCTCTAGCTTGTTACAACAACACTAAAACTAGGAATTTTATGAAATTACTGGAATGAATGTCTAGTTTTTAATGAAATTCCTGATGATACCCTGAAAAACAAAAAACGAAGAACATCACAAATAATCATGATCTTGATATATTAATTAATGATAATTAACATTGCTAAATGCATAAATATATATTTACCAGCTTTAAACAAAATTATAGGATTTTTTTAACAAAACTATTTCACCAAGTTATTATATTAAAGTTAGCTTTTATTTGGACAAGTAAGGCTGCTGTGTCACTCCTTGTTACAAAATGTATTTAGTTTAAAGTACTAAAAGAAAGTTGTATTAAATAAATTCAGTCAGAAATTGACAGTTTGATTCAAATATGTTAAGCAACCAAAAAACTGTGTTTATCATGCTGGAATCATCCAAATTCTATACAAAGCCATGTTTGGAGAAGACCCCAAAGTTGGTTTAATGTTATTTTAACTATCGTGTCTGAAAGATTTTATATGAAGATGATGTCTCGGCACCTTTTCACTCCAGATTATCTAAGGATATCTAACCTATTACTGAAACATTGTCTGATCATGCTTGCATAAGTCGCAAAAAAATATCGTTAAAAGCTGTGGTCTATTCCAAGGACAATCATCGTAGTTTTATCTATAAAAAGGTAATTGAAATTTTGGGAATAATTATGAAGAATTGTTCCAATTCGATCTCCCAGAAAATTTTTCGATAAATTAATTGCTCAAGTTTTTGGTAATCAAACCAATTTAAAAACAAATAAACAAATAAATATTAAGAATTTCAAAGATCTATAAAGAGGTAACACTATTTCCATATTTTTATTCAAAATAAGACATTCACACGCAAGAGACATATTTTATGGCACTATAGGGTTAAAAAAAATGAATTAAAAAATATAATAGCGATACATGTTATAATTGTTTCAAATGTTTTTCTTCTTTCGACAGGGTCATTGGTGATCTACATGTTATGGGAGATATCCAAAAATTTCTTACTATTTTGTTCCAACTTTCTTACTAAGAACTGTATCCAATTGTTAAGCAATAACTACCAATATGACCATGTATGGCCTGTAATGGTTATCCAATGACTATAATATGATTCATAACTGTTATAAGGAGTTATGACAAGTCTTTGTCTAGTCCAGTAATACTCAACTTGGGATATATTGAAAAAATATAAATATAAATGAAAAAAAAAAGAAACTTAAATTCATACGTTAGAAAAATATATAATTTTAGCTAATAAGTCGTAAACTAATAACTAATTAATACGGGGAATTGTACTTGAGTCCTACTTTGTAAACGTTGTATTTGTATTATTAACCAAAAATCTTGTATTACTTTTAACTGCAAGTCCTAACAATGTGTAGTGCATGCAATCCAAGTTAGGCTGTAAACTCCCTTCTCTGTCAAAGTAGTTAAATTTGGCTCTGCAGTACCACAGTGTGAATGATAGCATTAAATCAATGACTTTTTTTTATTAATAAATTGAAACAATAAGAAAGGATGTGATTTAGTGATATATCTTTCCTTTAAGACTTTTAGTGAACTCGAAATTAAATATGTACTTAAATTATATTAAAATATATATAACTCAAAATAAAATTAAGCCTTAAATGTATATGTTGTGAAGGATACCGAAACATGTATATGATATTGATTAATTCATCCTTAATTGCTGATTATGGAGATTAAAATGTTTAAAGTTATGACAAAAATTTCTAGATTAGGTAAATGCCATCTTTGTGACTCTGTGATAGAACCCCTTCATTATGGAACAGGTTCAAAGTCGTAATCACGAGAAAATATAGAAATTTATTCAAGGAATGTGTTTGAAGACAAACATAATACTTTTAATTTAACTCCTAATAAGACCAAGATGCTCGTCTCTAACAATGTTCCACTCAATACGATTATTCATCCAAATTTTGCCAAGTTCATAAAACTTTATATTAAAAAAGTCGTTTCTTCTTACTTTGTCATCACAAAGGTCTCATCAAGGATTTGATAATCATCAGAAATCGGATTTCATCAAAATTGGAGATTTACAATAGCCATAGTGAAGGGATCTCATAAATGTAGGAATCCAGGGAAATATTTTAAATACTAGAGGTATATTTTAATTGGGGATTAAAGCCTTTGCCAACTCTTTGTTGGACGATAAATTTTAAGAAGTCCATAGAGCCAATGTCAACTCTGATGAACGGAGGTTTTGTCCTTAGAGCCACTTTTAACTCATCGTAGAAACGAGAAATTTTTGAGAAGTCCATAATGGCACCTTTCGCACTTCAACACTTAAAAACAGACTGATTAAAGTCCTTGAAGGAATGCTGGAGTTGATCCAAAGTGCTTCATCAATACTTATCACATGACTAGTAAAGTACCTTGAATTTAGTATTAGAGTCTTCTCAAAGAATAAAAATGAATTACTAAGCTTTCAAAGCAAATCATCTTGTCATCCCAGTACATCTTCAAACACTTTTTCTCTTTCTTAATTAAGAGTTGCGTGTCTGCAGGGGTTTTCTCATTTTCCTTGCTTCAGTTAATCACCGATGACTTTTGAAAAAACCCCACTTTTCCCCACTTAATAGCAGTACGCCTTTATCCAGCTTTATTTTCTTATAAATACTGCCCCAGTAAATTCACAGACCGTTCAACACTCTCCTTCCCCTGAATAGCTCTCACTTATAGCAGACGCAGCAAAAAAAAACTCTTCTTTTACGTACCACTTTCTTTCAACTTAAAAAAAAAGAGAAAATATGGGTTATGCAATAACTTTGCAAAAGCTTACAATTTGTAATCAGTACGGTATTCTGGAGCAGAGCAATTCTTGACCACAACAATTAATTTTGATGTGAATTAATCTGGATGAACATAACTACGTTGTCATTTAAATAAAGAACTAGGAATGAAGCTAATTCAATTGTTTTGACTCCTCCTTCCCCTCTTACTGTATTTTGAATGCAAGAGGTTCGCGGCACTTTCCTTCGTTATTCAATTTACAATATATATGCTTCATTCCTCGAGATAAACCTTCTCAGATGAAACTTCCCCCATGTGAAAGGATGGAGGTGAATTTTTTGTAGTAGAAAAGAGCGTGGTGAACTTTCCGTGCTTTGTGCCCCTCCCTTAAATAATTAGAATTTACTGAATATGAATTGGCTGAATATGCTCATTTGCTGTCGAATGAGCAAGGTTATAAAACTGCTGGTGCTAACTCAAGAAAAAAATAAATTTACCAGCTCTGCGATAAAGGAAAATCCATACTAAAATAGACATATCAACTAATTTTCAGGATGCTATCCCTTAATAAAAGATGAATTTATTTTAACAAGTAAATAAGTTAAAGCACTTGCCAACTTCGAACTAAGTGTAATACTCATATTTTGTTATCGACATTTGAAAGATGGATTTATTACACCAAATAAGGATTTGATAGAAACCCATAATGTACATAACATATGGTACATCTTTGAATTATAAAATTTATCAATGAGTGTGTGTTGTTAAAGCGTCAATCAACCCATAATTTGCTAATTGTAGTTCGGAAATTACGAATTTTTGATAAATTTAATTAACAACATGTTTATTTCAATCGTCCTTGTTCGAGTTTTTGGAAGCAGTTATTTATCTTAACATCAAATTCAATAACCATTGTGATTGGACGTGGAAAATAACCAAAGAATTAGCGAGCTCAGTAAAATAATCACAAACAAACTTCTCCAAGCGCTCAGACATTATCAACATCTTATAAGTTAATATTTTTTACCCATCCAATTGTGACTCCGATCAGCATGTTAAATAACATAAATGTAAAATTGAGTACTTGATACACTTTTTACTGGACTTGAACTCGTCTCGAATTTGGAACCATTAGAATCAACGGTAAATGGGAGGGAACGTAACATAGTCATACCAGGAGAAATTTTCCAACAATCAGGAAGAAAACCTAAATGCTGCAGCTGATCTACAGCTGGCTACTCCCCTGATTGGAACTATTTGAACTCCGTGTTGTAATATTACGGGATTAGACAAGTCTCGAAAGGGAAATAATTTGGATACAGAATCTTATAAACTCTTTTACTCTTCCAATCACCATAGAGGGTATAATTTTAATGATGAACAAGTGAGGAAATCTTTGGGTACATAAAAATTAACAAAATACAAAACAATAAGTCATCCGATCCAATTTCATGCAAAATAAACACCGAAGTTAGCACCACTTCTATATAAAACCATGTTGGATGGGAGATTTGAATAGCTAATATCAAAAAGTGGCCAAGATCCTCGTATCATCAATCACCTAAGACCTTTGACTATGTTGAATACAACCTATGAAATCTAAAATGGTATTTTGGCAAAGAGAATGCATAAATTCCTGCCTTATATTGCTCATAAATCTTAAAAAGGTTTTGAACAGGGAAGATTTAGCGAAGACGTTGAACGTGAAATTCGATAGGGAGTGAAGACATGGGGGGAAAATTCCTGTCAGCCATGGCAGTTGATTTTAAAAAAGTATTCGACAGTATCTCATTGGGGATAATTTAGTCCGAATGGTGGCAGTGGGGTATTGCAATCTCCACATAATCTAGGTTAGCTATAGAAATAGCTTTGAAATGAACAGAGGATGTAGACAAGGTAACCTAATCGCACCAAGTATTTTTATCCTTACACTTAATCATTTTCTATATAGAAGAGGTCCATGGTTCCAAAGAAATGGGGGGGGGGTTATATGTGAGGAGTACAGAGCTCAAAGTAGGAGCTTTTACAGATGACTTACCTAATACTTTTCCATTGGCTAGATATTTTCCATATATTTCCAACTTTTCTAACATCTAATTTATCGTAAACAAAATGGATTGTAAGCATTAATCTTTCAACTTCATGAAGCAACAAAAGTTGTATGAACTAGGTTTGTGGATTATGTAGAATTAAATCAAAGTAAGTGGCTTTCAAAGTAATAATACTAAGCAGTATTCAAGCATTTTTAGTGATAAGTGTTATAAAATATATGTCAATAATGCTCAGCATTAAGTGGACAAATAAACTTCAATAGACATGTATGTAATTGAGATCCTTGGAAAACAATATGTTCTCTAGTTCCCAAATAATTTTGAAACCTGTTTGATAAATAAGGAGGTCTAAATATTCATAAATAATCCACATGTCTTTAATTTGAAATCACTTAGGAACTCTCTGGTGGGAAATTCCCATTTGAGGGATTTCTCAAGAGAACACACAACACTCTTTATTCCATTTGGTAATTTTAGCTTCCTTTCCGAATAGCATGAAATCATCCTCAAAACTTTTTTTAGTCCTGCGTAGGGATCATTTGAATATTTGCTCGGGAAAAAGCCTACTATATGCATTTTGATATTTTAATCAGTTGGATTTATTCAATGATAGACCTAGTATAACGTATATAGCCAACTTTGGCTTAATACTGCCTAAGTTTATGCACTGGTTTAATTCCAATTTTTTTTGCACTGTATGTTCTTTATTGTGCTTATATTTTTCAAAGAAATACTTCATTTAGTTAAGATAATATGCTACAGTACTATTTATTAATCAATTAATATTTACTCTTCATTAGGGTAATTATCTAAAAATCTTTACATACATATTATAATTTGAATATCTATGAATAGAAAAGCTCCAATAGAACTATATATGATTTAACTAGAAACAAATTCAATTTATTTTCATTTTACATAAGTAATTGTTCATCTATTTTGAACTCCTTACGTCTAGGTGTAGGTCCAAAATTGGTTCAATTATTCCTTTTTATATCAAGATTCAATATTAAACAAATTCACTTAAAACACACTGAGAATACATATATACACCAATCATAATCAAAACTACCCTTACTAACATTTAGCCAATACATTAGTTAAAATTTCAAAAATTATGGATCATAGAAAAATTGCAAATCGTTCGTGTAATTGATGAAATCTATCAAATGGAATTTTTTTCTTCAGCATCCATACCTTATTCATTTTTGAAAATCTTGAGAAGGATTTCATTATCACAAACTGTTAGAAAATCAGTGAAGCTCATCAGTAAAGTAAACTTATAAAAGTTATAGTTTTTTTTTTTTTTTGTACAACCGTACAACTTTATTTCTTATTAGCATTCAATATAATAAATAGTATAAATGGACATAGTATCAATCATTTATAAAGCTAAGATCAGGTTACAAACACAAAAAATAACAATTCTATATATAAATCACAAAGCAATATTATTATTGAATAAAATTCATGTTATTTTCCTTACAACTTCTTTCACATAATTATTGAAATTGGAGGGCAATTGGGTTTTTGTACTCCTGAACTTATATATACCATTTTGGATCTTCGAAACAATTAAATTTACTTTTTCTTTAAAAGGGCCAATGTATATAAAACAAAAATCTTTTATACGTAAGAATATATCTAATTTAAAGTATAACTCTTCAATCACGACGTCCCATATATTCCTTATTTTCGGGCATTCGAATAGAAAATGGGCTGATGTCTCTATTGAAATCTTGCAAAAGAAACATAATCTTTCATTTTCAGACCTTCCAAATATTCCACCAAGTGGTAGAGTGCTAGTTACGACCCTATATTTAAACCAATACAAGTGTAAGCTCAATTGTTTGTCTTTCAAGCATTCTAAAACATCCTTCACGTTACATTTTAATCCAATTCGGTCAATTTTTCTTTCTATTTGATTTAAAAAAAGTTTTTTGTCGTTACATGTTATTAAAAGTTCGCGTAACTTTCTATTTTCTATCAAATTTAAAAAATTATAAAAACTGTTTCTGGGACCAATTTGCCTTCTTTTAAACGATATTTCTTTTAAAACCTTTTCCTTTTCAAGGATTTCGTTCAGCGTAAAACTATTGTTGTCATTCAAAATTTCCCCAATAAAGTCAATTCTCCTCTTAATTGAAGTAGAGGCTAAAAACATCAATCTTAAATTGTCTAAAGTCGGCTCTTGACAATCCATTTCCTTCAGAACTTTCAGAGAAAGTTCTCAATTGATAGAAGCACATTGATTCCAGAACTTACTTATTAGTTTTAATGAATCAATCACTTTATCCGGTCCTTTATCTTGCAGATCGAATTTAGTCACTTCATATTTGTTTTCCATCTTTAGGTCTTATAACTCCGTCCAAGCCGCCCCTTGATCGAAGACTCTCTTGAACCAAGAAAACAATATCGTTTTCCAAAAAACACCAAAATCAATCATTCCCAGACCACCGTAACTCCTTGGATGTGTTATTCTCTTCCATGTGATTTGTCTACTTGGATTGTCTGAATAAAAACCTTGAGATTACTTTCTGGGTTTCCAGAACGAGTTTACTAGAGAATATTGTATTCCTGAGGAGGTGTGTCACTTGAGGTAGAATGAACACATTCCAAACATGTATTCTTGCAGGCAGATTTGAATTTAATATAGAAGAATACTTGAATGTTGCGTTCCTTATTTTACTTTCAATATTCTTTTGATTTTCTAATTCATCCGTCCCACCTATTGAAATATGGGATCCCAAAATTTTCAAAAACTTCACCTTTTTCAAACCATTCATCTCTAAAACTTCATCACAATTTGAAATAAAATTTGATTTGTCCATGTTAAACTGAAGTCCATAAAAGTTATAGTTGATTAGTAACAGAAATCATGTAATTTTGAGTCGTAAACGACAGCTATTCCAAGACGATTCTGAATCCAAATGAGTAGTAGTCTGATATAATAGGCTCAGAGTCAAAATGACTGAAGTCTAGAAGAAGTTTAGTGAATTATAATACATTTTTGGATAGTTGGTGATTCCCAAACACGATGAGTTGGAGCCCTTCGGACTCGGAGAAGGAAAGTTCAACCCTCAATCTTTTCTCAAGCCTTTTCAACACTATAATGAGTAGCCATGTGAGGATTCATAACTTCCATCAACGACACTTTGTCTCTCTGCCTATAGAGAATACTCAAAGAGCTGTATCTAACCTTGTTTGGAAGAAAAATATTTAATATAAGTATTAGTGGACATTCACAATGTTTCAGGATAAGGGTTTGTCTGATTACCTACCTTTCCTTTTGCATCATTCTCTTCTTCTTGATAGTGAGCTCAATAAATATTGAACTTATGGAGCAAAATCCCTTGAATCAAAGGCAATTTGATACAATTAATATATATATATATATTATATGGTGAAATTTCTTGAAGCGAGATGACTGGTCACGATTTCTTTCATAAGTATTTCATTACTTCTAAATGCTGCCTCATCTTTCCTAAATAATGAAGAAAAGAAAATAGATTCGAGGTGTCGCATATTTAACGACGAATTATGTACTTTTTCCCAGAAACAAATGATAGTAAATATCTGTAATAAAACTGTCGTTTTGAAGGATTACAACATTCGACATCACGATCAGACCTAACACCAGATAAAATATTCGAAGGGGGATATGAAAGCAATAAAAGGTCAGATATATTCTACCATTATGGGTGAACTGCATATGCAACACAGCATTGCAATCCCTAAGAAGGCTATTACCACCGTTATACTTTCTAAGCTAATAGAAGTAGTGAGTAGTATTTAAAAGTAAGAGACCATTTACTTCCACCAACATCCAAATTCAAGTTTCTCTGACATCGTGGCAGAGCTAAGTACTAAAAATGGGAACGATACAAAGGAGGTCAGTACGGCCCTAAATATTATGTATTAACAGGGTGCAAGTGTCAGTAGATACCATGAAAATATGAGGTAGTTAGAAAAGGATGATACTTAATCAACCATCTCACACACCATCTTAGTTTGAATCGGTCAGACATTGCAGAAGTTGTCGAAATGGTCAACATTTCGCTGGGTCGGACTTCTTCACCTGAAGTTCCCCCTGGAACTTATGGATGTGTAGGACTCACTAAGTAGCATTGCACAGAAGCTCCTATCGTAATATGGATCTCTAAATGTGAGTGAGTCTTTGTTGTATATCAACCCATGTTCTTACAATGTAGAAGTCTTCGACAGTACACTTTAACATGAACAGGATGGTCTATGTAAATCCAAAAGATACTATGATTTGTGCAAATTTCTCAAAAACGAAGAAAAAGTTCTAATTAAAAGATCTAAAGAATAAACTGTTGAATAAGAATGGAATCATTGCATCGAGAAAATAGATTGAACCAAATTCGTTTTGTAAAATGAAAGAGTGTAATGGAAAAACGTAGTATCACTAAAGTATCTTCGAATGAACATTGGTGTATTGCATAGGGGCATTAATATCTGGTTGCGAAGGTTTTGGACCCCTTAAACATTCCTATCGATATCCTTTATTAATTGGGAGGGTGAAGAAGAAACCATTCAAGGGTATTGCTAGAGAAATATTGTAGATCCTGGGGAGTGGGCGTATTGGGTTACACAGAATATGAAGAGAACAAGTCGTTGATCGATATTGGGACACGAAGGTAATATCTTTCAAAATTCCTTGGGAAAAGGTTGTCTACAGAGAAGGAAGGGCCAAGTGTCGAGAGTATTAGCCATTAAGAGAACTTCAGAACATATTTGAGGTGATAAAACCTGCAAAGAGGCTTCATTTAATAATATAAGCATGTTGACTACATCCTTGATACCCGAAAACATATCCTATCAGTTTCTGAAGCAATAAATCTTCAAGCTTCGGATGCACAAAATATCCATAGAAATCTGTAAGGCGTAGACAGGTTCTTCTTTACTATTTCATGTGAATTTTGGATCCAATTCTTATCATCTAGGGTTTTCTCTATGGCCAGGAAAGCATTTCACAGTATCAAGGTAAAAACGATCATGAGGGGCATCGTATTCAATTCCAGGACTGTGAAGCAAAAAGTAAAAAAAGATAATGAAAATAAGCGAAATGGGAGAGAAATAAGAATGAAAACCTACTCCACATGAACTCCTATTGTCATTCGGCTTTAATGAAACCCGTGAAAGTTTGAGAGATGTCTAGTCTAAGGTTTTTAGCTTCATACACTTTGAGATTGGTTTTCCTTCTCCAACCAAAAATACAGGAATAAATTGAACAGTAGTCTGTTTAGGAAGAGTTCTTCATCTCAAAAATCCAATGAGTGTTCTACGACGCAAGAGTAGGAAACCCATTGACCTTCGATGAGACTTAAGGGGCTGATCTCCCAGCATATGAGGATCCACGTGAGGTTCATCACGTATAAAACTTTGATATAAAAACATTATTCTTTACGTTACGACGGATAAAGGAACGGGTTTTAAAACCTATTGCTTCTCTCAGTTTCTCTTTATTTCCCTAGATGAAATCGAAAGTGTTCTGAAGTTGACTCTGCAGGCATCAGATGTAAATTATTTCCATATTATGTATGAAATATAATACTTTAATTCATTATTTATACAATAATAATAGTTAATAATATGATTTATGAACCAATAGCCTTATTTATCGAAGAACCCTGAATTAGTACCATTGTTAAGATAATTATAAGAGTAAGTGGTCTCAGGGTCTGTGCAAGAGGGGTTGTTGGCCCCTCATAATACTTATTTCCTATTCACCTCCTTAGTTATGCAGTGTTGGTATGAAATGTAATGTGATAAGATTCGTGGTTTGACTTGTTATGAATGAGTTGAAGGATATGGAGCATCTAGAAGAGAGTCGAAATTATACTCAGTAGGCTTCGTGACGCGAAATCTCATAAGAATCATGTTCCATAGCGGATTTTTTTTATTTTGCAGGAGTCAAAAAAATATTTTTTTTGGAAGATTAATAGTTTTGCAATATTCTTTGATATTCGTAAGACTATAAAAATTTTAAAACTTTATTAAATCCCGTACGTAGTCCATAGACTATTCATTGTGTTCAATATGATTAATTAATTGCTCAGACTATTCTAAGTGATAACTTATTTCTTTTTTTATTTACTTTAGCTCAAGATTTTCATAAATTAATTATAGTTACAACCATGGGCCTATTAGCTCAATCTGTATTTTATATATTGTTTTATTACATTTGTGGGTGTTGTATTTGTATATAGTATGTTTTTTTATCTATTTGTGTCTATATTCCTATGTATATATTATGTATTAAATATAAAGTAAATAATATAAATTTTAATGTCATGAGTGTCAATTAATTAATTAATGAGTATTAACAGTCAAACGATTACTCGATGTATTATATAAAGTATGAACCTTAAAGTGGTTAAAATAATTTTGACATAATATGAAATAGAAATATCCATTTGAAGAAGATGTTTATGAGTATCAATATTATTGAATATAACACTTGTACTTCTTCATTTAAAAAATATGGTAATCAATATTTCGATTCAATCTGGAATTGTTCTACTAATTTGATTTTATTCTTTGCTACCCTTTTTAAGGCAGGCACATAATCAATTGTAATAGAAAAAGTAATGATATACATATAACAAAAAATTATGTATTATTATACATCCATTCTACTCTCACATAACTCATAATTAAATGAGTATATAAAATATTATATTATATTTATATAATAATTGCCACGAAATACAATGACCTTTAAAAATTATATTAAAAAAAAAAATTGATAGGAGATGAAATACTCGGAGGGGGAAGAGAGATCATCCCGTTTCTTTAGCTCATGCTAGGCAAACAAAGTATCAAATAATATCTTCACATCGGTGAGCTAAGGATTGAGTTCTCCCCCATCAGAGGCATCCAGGGTTTTTATACACCCCTTCATTATCTCCTCCAATCCACATGGCATAGCTGAGCTAAGGGACCAAGCTGCAAAAATTAAACTTAATAATGAATGACTCAATTTCATAATAAATGTATTCGATGCTTGGGCTCGTTGCTACGAAATCGATGACATCACTCGATATGGCGTCCCGGATCAGAGAGTGGACTTTAGTTGTGGAATAGATCCATGGAGTTATCTACTTCTTCATTACACAAGGTGCACCAGAATCTCTCATTCTGCTTCCTCCTTAACGGATTTTTTCAAAAAACAGTGAAGACGTCGCCATTCTATAGCGAAACCACTTTTGTTAATGAGTCATGAGGGGATTTTTCATAATAGGCCCGGAGCTCTTTATGATGTCTTCATTGAGAGGGAGACACAACCCTTCGTATTGTATTGCCTCTATTAGGCGTGTAGAGCAAGTTTCTAAAGTTTTCCTTATGGTTCGAGGGATATCCTGGTTTTTCAACGTCTCTAATGCCAGATTAAAGGGGATCGAATGTCTGTAAATTATATCATAATTATGTTTATTTAATGATTGCATCCTTTTCAGATAAAGAAAGCTTCGAAGAAGTGTAATGTTATATATTTTGGATTGGGTGTCTGATCTATGTATACAGTGCGTCTCCTGGACTAATCCATGAATTGAAATTCACTGGCTCATCCGAGCCAAGTCGTGGAGGAGTTCTTCCCAGAATTAAAGCCCATAATGTCCATATTTAATTCCAGTAACTACCAAGTGCTTTAACACACTCTAATAGCTCATTAGGACCCGTTGCAATTCTATTATCGAATATATGCTTGAAATTGTCTTTTATTTTCATGGCCCAGAAATCACCTTTTACTTTTATTCTTTTCATCCACGAGGTTCATGCATTTCCAAAACCTTTCAATATTCATCAGTTCCAAACCCCATTTTGCTTTTGGAGCTCATATTCTTGCTATTGAGATATAGTGTCGATTTGGAGCCCACAAAAATTCCTCAAGACATTTTGATATTTATTTCGCATTAGAAGTGGAGAAGGGAACATACCTAAGCAAGTGGGCAATCTTGATAAGTACGTTTGAATTCCATACAATAACCTTCTCCAGTACGTTTAATTGAAAAATAACGTATTAGTTATAATTTTCTTATTCTTGTTTAGATTTGATGAAAACTCGTCAACACGGTTGGAAACGGAAATACCAAGCAGTGTACTACAAGATGTATTCGTCAAGATCGTAAATTTTTTCTTAATTAGTGGCTCAACGAATCTTATCACTTGAGTCTTGTCTAAATTAAACGTTGTCCAAATTCTTTTTCAAACACCTTCAGGATTTTCATTACTGAATCATCTTACTCCATGATAACTTGTGGATCTTCGGAGAAAAGATAATGGTGAGGTTCTCTGTATATAAGATTAATTTAAGGGTGATTGCTTCTCTCCAGGAATTTTGACGCCTCTAACATCATGATCTATCTGGATTTTTTTTTCCATAGGGTATTTATAGCAATAATGAATAAGGACGGAGAAATAGCGTTCACTTGTTTTAAGGAATCCCCTTGGGAGTCGAGGAACGTCAAAATTTGAATTCAAGTTTCCTAAAGTCATTGATATCCTTCCGACCAGATACTATGGAATGTTACACCGTTTAAGCTGATTTACGTAAAACTTGTGAGAGTTAATGTCAATGGCTTTTTCAAAGTACATAAATAAATTGGCAAAATCAACTTCTTCGCGACTAATGGAGTCTATCACATCTTGAATAGTAAGTGGGATGTCCTCGTTGTACTACTCTTTTTGATCCTTAGGTATTATGTTTCCTATAAATTTTCCCAGTCGATAGTTTTAAGATTTCATTTAAAAAACTTTACGACGTATTGAGTAAAGTTATTATAAGACCTATAAATTACTATGTTAAGTATATATTTTCCTTTTTTTAGAATTAAAGTGTTCATGAACTTGATATTTCCTTCATAGCGAAGATTTATTTGTACACCATATCAAGAAATGGGGCCCATTTTCTTACAAAGATCTTATAAAACTCAATGGGCAATCCAAATACACCAGAGGATTTATACTTTTTGTACTTGATAATGTACGATATAATTTCGTGATAGATATTGGAGATTCCTTCGGGAGTAGTTGGTCTTGTATTTGGTTACTTCGACCTTCCTCATACAACACATTCATTGACTACCAATTGAACATTGCTGACACTTATAAAAATTAGAGTAAAACGACTTTTATTAAGTTTAATATAATGTGCGGGTCATCAGAGATTTTCTCAATATTGAGTCATAAGGATTGAATTCCCCTATTATTTCCAAGATATTTTTAAATGTATTTGAATTATATATTCCCTTTTAAGTTTCTCTCGACCAGATCTTTCTTGTACGGATCATTCTTTCCATTTTTTCGTATTCTAATATCTTGTTAAGTTTGTCAGTTATGTCTACTTCAACATCTTTAATTTCATTATGTTTCTCTAATTTTTCTCGTAGGTTTTTCTTCGTGGTACTCCCTCCATTCCCTTACCTCTCAATAATTTGCATGGATGTTCCTCCACCCATTGGAGTGTTGATATTAGAATAAGTAAACCCTTGTTTAGTCATTCTTATACTTTTTTAATCACTCCTTCTATTTCTTTGCAGGTGCTTGTATATTTAAGGAGCGAAACATTAAGTTTTTAGAATGATTAATGCCTTTTCCAGCGTTTGACAAAGGTTACAAATATTGGGGAGTGGTCATAGATATGAAAAAGCATGTCTTTTAATTCGTCGAGTGCTTCAACAGTTGGGTGCTATAAATATAGAGTCCAACCCTCTTTTAATGGGAATGCCGGACTTTGTTATACGTGTAAGTCATTTTAGACTCAGTAAGACCTTCCTTTAGACCAAGGTTCTCAAGAATATACTTTGCCTTCAAAATTTTTATCTATTTCATATCTTTTCGATTTGATGAACATCATAATTCCTCGAGTCTCTCCCAGGGGTCATTGTAATATTCAAGTATTCTAGAATAATTTTGTTACCGTTTAATAATTAATTATGATGTAGATATTTATCCTAAATACTATAAAAGTTGTCTGACGAAATAAGGATCTCATGCAAGAAAATGATGTAACTTATTAAATGTCATTATAATTCTGTCTTTTCTTAAGTAGATTACAATATAAGATATTTATAATCCATTTGGGGTCATTTGTTTCATTATCAATTAAAATAGTAATTGAAAGGCTAACAATAGTTAATTGAATTTTGAAGAATTATTACAAATACATTCCCGATAACTTTGAAATTATATTTTAGAATTACCCCTCAAGTAACTTTAATAGCCATTTAAAATCCAAAATGGTTACAAACAGCTCTTAAAACAATTGAAATTGTGATTTAAATTTTTTTTGATATACTTTCACAGATAATGCAATCATTTATGTAGCCATTACGAAAGGCATCTGTATTTAAATTATTTACTAATTCAATTATCATATTAATAATATTTCTGCACAAAACAAGAATTTTGACTTCCTTCAAGATTGTTGTCTTAGCGGCGTTTGTTTTTTCATGTTGGTAACTTTTACGCTTCCAAGACACGTTAACGTAGATCTATTGGCAAAGTTATGTGAATGAGAAATAGATTGATCATAATTCTGGTCCACATATGGATATCTCAGTGCATTGATCGAAAATACCAGTGCATTTTATTAATATTTTCAATATCCGCATTCCATCAGAGGTCTCACCACCTTCTTGGAAGAACAATACGATTTTTGATTACTTATAGAGATAGAACGTAACTTTGTTGGCTGAATTTTAACAAGCTCGGACTTTTCTTCAATCTTTTTAACTTCATTGAAGTCGTCTAGGGAGCCTTAATTGTTGACTCTAACTTTAAAATAGTCGCCTGATCCGATTCACTCTTTGACTGCAAATATTTTTATTGATGTTGAAGTGAGGAATTCTCGTTTTTTAGTTTATTTATTACATCTAAAGAGTCATTATCCCTCTGGAATGAGAGAGAGGAGCCCATCTGTCTACTCCTAAGCTTTTACATTAGGTTTTAGAATTATGTTCTCTTTCTGAGTAGTATTTAAAAAAAAACGTTCAAAAAGGTCCGTTCTTTGCCAAGAGTTGATTGTTTGATCTCCTCTGTCAGTTCACGTAAACCATCTTGCAGGGAGATCGGCCCATCTGACTTTAGAGACTCCTGGGCATGACTAAGGTTGGACGATGAGTCGTCACTCTGCATCGTCATTGATAATGATAAATCTTTAACTAACACTTTATACATTTCAATCAATTTTTTCAATTCTTCAAGATCTCCCATTTTTCTTCCCTGAGCTAATGGCTTCTATATATATATATATATATATATATTGACTCTCAATACCTGGAGGAGAACAACGCTCAGTATTCGTATTTTTTTTTCTATAAATTCAAAATGGCAAAAACACTTGTACCTTCATTTGACGTACGTACATTAACAATCTCAACAAAAGCCTAATAATCTTTCTGAGGGAGTAGAAGATCCTTGAATCACATATAAAAAAATATATTTGACATGACTTGGGTAAGCTAAATTATTCATTATTTTCCCACCAATTTAAGGAATCAGCATCTGAACTCGAACGTTCTTCTCCCCAAGGATAATTTCCAATTCTTCTTTTTAAATTCCTTTGACTAAATCTTTTCCTTGCTTTTTTTTTAAAGATATATAGGGAGTAAAATTACTTCGGCCGTTTCTTAAAGATAGATCTAACTGTTATGAATGTTCCATAGCGACAGATAGAGTCTGTAATTTCTAATTGGATTTGTGAATGATATCCAGTTTATATTACATTGAATTTCAATTAAAAAAACTGTTTTTTACTTTTTTGAACATGTCAAATATGTTGTGCTAACTAAGCAGTATCTGCGGGAGGTTTTATCATTCTACTTTAATTAGAAGAAAAGTGGAGTTAAATCGCATCAAAGTGTATGCGAACATTGCTCCATCTGATAAATTATGTAAAAAACTGGTTTGGACATTTTAAGAACCGTGATTTCAGCGTTGAAGACAAGCTTCACTCTGGGATATTTAAAAAAATTCGAAGACAAAGAATTGGAGACATTACTCAAACGCGAGAGGAACTTGTATAATTATTGGGAGTTCCGCATCAAGGTGTTTACGTATGATTGATTTTTAATAAATGAGTTAAAGACTGTATTCTCAAATTTCTATATTTATTAGATGAAGAAATTGATTTCAGAGTTGAAGACAAGTCTCACTCTCTGGGACAGTTAAAGAAATTCAAAGACAAAGAATTGGAGACATTACTCAAATGTTAGATTGCCTTGCATAGTTATTAGGAGTTCTGCATCAAAGCGTTTCCGTATAATTGAAATTCATGGGTATTATTCACAAGGAAAAAGCAATAGTTTAATTTTCTTAATGTGTAAGTGCTATCTCCCCTTATAACATTTCCCTGCTCTTCCCATGAAACATTCTTCATAAAAAAGGTAAAATCGGCTTACACATTTGAAATAAACTTTTATATCACCTATTCAAAAACGAATTAATTGTTGAATTAAATATTTATTTCAGTGTATTTGAAGATGTATATTTACAGCCATGGAAATGAAAAATTAAATTACAAATAATATGAAGTAAAAAGAAGTATTCTGAAAGAATTACATATTTGTTTGTCGTCGTAAATACATATACTTTATTGTAAACTACATATTATGTTTGTATCTGTTCATTAATAAAGCATCAATCAAATATATGTACATATGTTTACTTGAATATCATGAGTAACTATTACAATGTAAGATATTGAATTCCATTGAAGAAAAATAAGTTCTAGTATTAACGTTTTCAATGCCTGTGCTACCTTAATGAAGTCAATATTGTTTTTTTATTTTTTAATGATAAGATACTGAGTGAAACGACAAATCTTTCCACGTTTGAAATCCTGGAGTGGTCAAAAAATGATGGCTTGTTATATGAAATATAAAGATCATATTGCTCCCATTGATACATAACATTCTAAATAATATTATATGTTCTTATTAGTTTAAATCCAAGCATTGACTCTCATTAAAGCCACTTACACCAAAATATGGCAGAACCCACTTCATTCTTCTTCTAAATACCTATATGTATTTAGTTTTACTTTATATCCATATGATAATGACCTTTTAATTCAATTTCGTTATATTTCATGGAAAACAAAAAAAATAATTAATTACTTTAAAGTAAAATATGTGTATATGGATTCCCTTTAATTCAAGCTAGCACATCTACATAGGTAAAAAATTAACTATTGCTCTCAGAAAACCTTCTATTTTTTCCAAGCAATGACTGTCAACTTTCAAAATATGTATGTATACCCATTGAAATAATTGTTTTTCGCTGCAATGAAGCCAACTTAGTTTAGACACAGATAGAAAAAAGCCTTATAAAAGCTTAATATTCTGTCAATCTGACAAATTCATGTAGATTTAATATGTACATATATCATTTCAAAGACAATGACAATTACAAATTGTATTTTTAGACTGTAGAGCATATGGAATTTAAATTTGCTCATTTATACATTTTCTGTTATGATTAAAAATATGTAACCATAAAGATTGATTCCTCTTTTAATAATTAATTATATTGACTATAAAAAAGAAGGATAGAGTTTTACTTCTTAAGCCGAATCACATTCATGAGAATTTTAGCCTTTTGAATGAGAACAACACGCAAAATAATAATTTTATCGAATAAAAAGGGGGACGTATCGAGTTGCGAACCCCAAACACAACGGGTTGACAAGGCCAAGACCTTTCATAACTTTATTTTATTCTTTTGTCGCCATTAAAAAGGTGCGTGTCTCACTCTCCAGATCCTAAAATCTCCGAATGGAAGGGCCAATAGTAAACAAATTGTCAGACAATCAAATAAACTTGGATACAAAACAAGGAATTAATTAAGGAGCTCACTTCCTTCACTCACAAAGTGGAATGAGGAAGGCCCAGGAAAAAATAATTTGAATTGAGTCTATTAAGAAATCTCTATAAAGAGAGCATCTGAAGAAAAAGTCTTCAATAGCTCACCCTCCATTCAGGAGAAAGAGATCCGAAGAGCTTGACAGCCTCTTAATAACAGATGATTTTTAAAAATTGAATATTTATTTTCATTTTCTAAAAATTATAATTTTTTATTTTCTTGTTTCTTATAAGTCATATATTATATATATTACAAATTTGACTATGTGGAGGTTTAAGAAGACCTATTTGTTGGTATGTACTATTGTGATAAGATACATATATATTCATTTAATTACCTACAAATATTCTGCTTCTTCATCATCATAAACCATAATTCTTAATTCAATATCATTAATAAGTTTTATATCTAAATATATATGTAAGTAAGACTTTTCTGTTCCACTCCTAGCAGGATTATATTACTACTAAATTCTGGGTATGTATTCTCGTGTTTTCATTCCAATATTTAGAGAGAGAAGTTTCAACATTTTGATTGTATGTATGCCTCTTCAAATAAGTAATTTACTAAGAGTTTTGACATTTTGACAGTTATATTGAAGTCATTACCATTGATAGATCTCAAATATTCAGACAATCATCAATGTATGGGCAATTTAAACACAAAATAGATCTTGATCTGATTATGATCGATTAGCATTTTAAAATCTCTTCAACTTTATTCACTTTTGCTAGATACTGCAGCTTTTGCCGTGGTATTTTTTTAGTAATTTATACCAATCCTATTAGGCCGGGATAAACCAACTGATTACCTTAAATTATCTTGTTTTATCTCTTATTTTAAGAACTCTGACATAATTGGCTTCATAATGATACACTTTACGAGGTTTCCTCAAGGAATATCGAAATTAGTCCAAAATAATACCTTCCGACAATTCTGTTGGTATAATGGATATCAAACGTAGGTATCTATCCGAATACCTCTTCCTTAATATCCAAAATACCTGTCTTGAGTCACTAGAACACGGTTAAATTTATTTTTACCTTCTAAAAAAAAAGAAATATATATATATATAACTTCGTTTCGTGACTATACATAAACACACCAACACTGTGACGTTTTGAGGGTTCTGAATACCGTGAAAAACAATAACGTCCCAAAAATCTCAAGTCTGACGAAATGTCTCATTAGAAATTGGATTCCATCAAAATTTTGGAGATTCACAATAGCCAAAGCGAGAGGATCCCATAAATGGAGGAATTCAGGGAAATATTTTAAATACTAGAGGTATATTTACTGATATCTACTTTGAAATTATTACTTTATTTTCTAATATTTAATACTTATTATAGTTTTAGTTGGCGATTAAATCATTTGCTTTGTTGAACAATTGATTTTGAGAAGTCCATAGAGCGAAAAATAAATTATGATAAACGGAGGTTTTGTCCTAAGAGCCACTTTCAACTCATTGTAGAAACGAGAATTTTTTGAGAAGTCCATAATGGCACCTTTCGCACTTCAACACTTAAAAACAAACTGATTATAGTCCAAAAGGAATGCTTGAGTTAATCCAAAGTGCTTCATCAATACTTATCAGGTGACTACTAAAGTATCTTAAATTTAGTGTTAGAGTCTTTTCAAAGAATAAAGATGAAATACAGAGCCTTTAATACAAATCATTTCGTCATCTAAGAGTATCTTCCGACACTTTTTCTCTTTCTTAATTAAAAGTTGCGTGTCTGCAGGGGTTTTCTCATTTTCCTTGCTTCAGTTAATCACGAATGACTTTTGAAAAAACCCCACTTTTCCGCGCTTAATAGCAGTACGTCTTTATCCAGCTTTATTTTATTTTAAATACTACCCCAGTAAATTAACAGACCGTTCAACACTCTCCTTCCTCTCGATAGTTTTCACTCATAGGCCATAGCAGACGCAGCAAAAAAAACTCTCCTTTTACGCACCATTTTCTTTCAACTTTGAAAAAAAAAGAGAATACTGTTATTCCGTGCAATTTTTTTTTTCTTAATATTTTCCTTGCTTCACTTAATCACGAATGACTTTTGAAGAAACCCCACTTTTCCGCACTTCAAAGCATTAGCAGTACTTCTTTATCCAGCTTTATTTTATTTTAAATACTGTTCCTGTATTTTCACAGACCGTTCAACACTCTCCTTCCTCTGAATAGCTCTCACTCATAGCAGACGCAGGAAAAAACTCTTCTTTTACGCACCATTTTCTTTCAACAGCAAATGAATATATCTTGATAGTAATTTTAACCGTCTCACTTTAGCCCAGTCCGTCTCTGCAATGTTATCAGTTATCATGTCATTCCTCCATCTAACCTGAAGTAAGGAGAATTAATATCGCTCCTTTCATCTTCCTCTCGAGAAAGTTTCACAATGAGAAGATTGATTGCTAGGAATGACACGTAGCACGACATGGACCTCGTCGAAGCTAAAACACCACATTGGATGAAAGAAAAGGGAATCCCGAGGGAATTACAAAAGAAAAAAAAATCATTAAACTTATATTTTGACTAGTTAAAAAAAATGTATTAAATAGAGAAAAACAGAGGACTCACATTGAATAAATTACTCTTAGCTAGTCGAAATTTATTACTTTAAATAACCAAGCTAACTTTACACTCTTACATCTTCTTGATTTACTTGAGAGAGAACAGTAACCAATTTCATTGAAAATACATCCGTAAAAGACTATCAAATGAACCAATGGATTATTATATTCTCTATTAAATATTAGTTTACGACTAACTAGCCAAAACTATATAATTTATATTTGGAAATGATATTGAGTTTATTTCTTTCCATCTACTTATTCTTTCATCAATGTTTTTAAATCCTATGCAATTATTATCCTCTTAAAGAGACACTAAATTACTCACCTTATAAGTACAATCATTAGAGCTGTACTTAATGAGGGATGTTTTTAGTTGTTGGAACTTGTACATAATCTTTTATTTGCCAAATATGTAATAAACAATCACTGTTCCTTACTACTTGAGGGAAAAACATTTAGCACTAATAATGAAATATGGAAGACAGTGAAGCAATGAATGTAATGCCATTCACAATAGAAGCATACAAAAAGAGAAATTGACTCGAAGTACTTTAAAAGACTTTTTTTGTCATGTCAACTCTTGGTCAGAGAACCCAAGTAGATATTAAAGAAACTTTGAATATCATTTTATTCCTTCCTACCATTGATACAATGTCCACTGATTTGGATAAACGTTTTTTCTAAGAGTACTTCCAATATCATGGAAATAATACATGTTTTAAATTAATTTCATTAAAAATTTCTTTATGGACATCTGATATAGGGGTTTGTTGAAGTTTATGGATCAAATGGACATTAAGGATGAATTATAACAAATTGCTCATTTATTTCAAGAATTGCTGATGAAACAGAAACTTTTAATACCTGAATGGATGTTCTTAAGTTTCGATGTTCCTTTTATAATATATTCTAAAACTCATTTACGTTTAAAAATAACAAATAAGTGTTCATCAATATTGAAAAAAAGCCTGCAAAAGAACTTGATTTGGGTATTTTCATAGAACAATTTACTAGGAAGCATATTGATCATAACCTAAAATTGATAAAAATATCATTTTGGTGCTTTATATGTAATGTTATATATATATATATTTGATTTACAATTAATTTCATTTTGTCTATTAAAAGTAATTGATTATTTGAATGTGATAAAAGTGTATTGTATTCCAAATTGAAAGTCGAAAAAGATTTCTTTGGTGCAGAAAATGCACTTGATATTTATACTGTTTGTATTTATACTAGCTTGCTTATTCTTTTTAGATCTTTCTCATCAAGTGATATATCACTTGATGTCTTGTCTTTATAACTTAACACTCAACCAGCTCCTTCACATCATAAATTAGACGTATCTATAATAATAAATCTACATCGTAATACGATCCTTGCACATAGTAGCCGATAACCAAATAAATAACAAACACCAGAATCAGAACAAAGTTCATAAAAATTAATATATTAATTAGTAAATCCGATGATATTATATTATTCAACCCCAAGACTATTATTTTTTTTAATCTTGAAAGTTAATTTTACCTCTATACGTAATATGTATCCCTGCACCGATTTTAACCCTTATTTAATGTGTAAACATCATTCCAGATCTAAGTATTTCTTTTGATTAAGTAGATGATATTCTGTTTTTTTTTTCATATCTTAACAAAATGTAGGAACATTATACTTTATTTGATTTTACATAAGAATATTTTCATAGTATAAATCAAGAAGACGAATAGAATAAGGTTACATATAACAATTAATTATATGTTAATATTGCAATTTATTAAAATTACATTAGAAAATTCTTCATTTTTTAAATAAATTATAGTAAAGCACAAAAGTTTTTAAGCTAAAAAGAGGTTGTGAGTACAAAAGCATGAAAAGATCCTACAAATACATTGTACTTCTTATTAATAGAACCAAATTCAATACATTAATTAATTAATTGTTATTATCATTGGCGGCATTTACGTTTTCTTCTAGATTTTGTAAATTCTTACTGTTTTTTTTCCTGTATGAATTTAATTTCCAGGTCTTTTTGAGGAAATTTCAAAAAAAATTAAAAAAATCAAAACTATAATTGAACTATTATTGTAAATTACTAATCCTCTTTAAATATAAGTTCAAAATTATTTTCCTGACAAAATTATTTACTTTTATCTATATATTTTACTCATAAAAAGTATCAATCCCTAGTCAAAATAGGTATATGTATCCTGTTTTGTCAAACAATGAATTGTTTTAATCAAACCATTCTATAAAAAAATTAAAACTGATAGTCAGTATAGAAGGTAAATAATGTTTGCCTTTCAAATAAATTATGGTCATAGAATTTCAAGACAAAATGTGTATTTTCCATTTGACAATTTTCTGGACTTAATAAAGGATTGGAAAATGTAAAATTGGACTTTTCTTCATTGATAAAAATAAAATGGACTGTATAGATCATAAATTTCTTTATTTTGAAAATACGATGCAATAACGGATCCGTTCATGTTTTTGTTCTTACAAAATATCTTTTTAACTCAAAAACTTTCGTAATTTGTATAAATATATATATCTAAATCACATTGTAGTTCACAAAACCAATCGTTTTTTGGTCAATATGAAATAAAAAAAACGGTATAGTAATGTAAAGTAAAAAATGACAACGTTATATTTAAACTATTAATGTTATATATTTTTAATTTAGTATGCAATACAAAGTTAATCATTATTGTCTTATATCTAAAGCGTAAGGATATTTATCATTAAGACTTTTCGACTTTCAAACATATAGAAAATTTATTTACTTTTTAAGTTGTGAGTGATTAATAACTATCATGATGGTCAAATAAGATGGTTTAACTGAGACAATATTCAAAATTTAAAAAAAATATTTATATATTTAGTGAATACATTTTAAAAGAAAAATAATATTTTTAAACCATTGATTATAAAAAGTGGATGAGAACTACAAAAAGTGTCAATTCTAGTACATTTGCCTTGTACAATGTATTCATTGGAAAAAAGAAGAAAAAGACTGTTTCAAATCTTATCTTTTTTATACATTTTCCAATGGTTTTGGATATGCAGAGTAAATATATCCGAAGAAAAAAATTGTTTGAAGTTGATCTATAGAGGTTTTCCATTATATTTTCTGAAAACGATATTTTCTCTCTTGAATCAATTGTATACATTAGGCTTGTAGCAATTATCCAAACAAGCGTTATTGAAAGATATTTTTATACATATTGTGAGGAAATAAAGTTTGACCAAATTAATTCATTACTTTCAATGTTTTATTTGTGGGTATGGAAGGGGATCAATTATTTGTAGAAGGTATCGCTTTGCTCATAACTGGTATAACTTAAAAATGTTAAATTCTTTTCGAATAATAAAGGAGAACTATAATTCTATTACATGAATCATCAATTTTTGCTTTAATTACTTTTATTTCATTTCTTGAAGAAATAATTTTCATCTTTTTTAACTTGTTGCAAAAGTTCTTATTAAGGACATTTAAGATATATTTTAGTTATTATGAGGAAAACGTTAGTATTTCATGCATTGACTAGCGAAATTTCATTAAAATAAGTCTGACTAATGAAAATATGAAAAGATAAAATTTTCTGTTATTTAATTAATATTAGCTTTTAGTTTCATAGTAACTTTGTTGTTTGCTTTATTGGCCCTGGGGATGCTGGACAACAACAATAACACAAAATTACATTAGTAGGTACTAGATGCTTCCTTCCTTGACCCAAAAGACAGACAAACCTCTATAACGTTCTTCAACGATGATTCATCCCTCCCAAAGCGACAAAATATCTCTGAAATAATGAATCCCAATCCCAAGTTCAAAAAAGTACACGATACTCACATGAACAGAATGGTTGGATTGTAAATTCTATCGTGGAGAGTGCTCTTTATACAGAGACGCTTGATTATATTCAAATTGACCGCGAGATACTTGACATCAATTATTACACGAATACAATATAAAAAGCTCATATTGGAGAAACATCACAAAAACAAAATACACTGAAAAATATTTAATTCAGACTAGAAATGTCTTTAGCATGGAAGCATAGATGGACACTCAAAGAGATTGAATGCTTTGACTTTAAACTATACCGAGAAGAATACTCTTAAAACAATGACTCCTGAACTCGTTTAGATAGGCCTGGAAATAATTGAGGTCCATAATAATTGATATGAGTAGAAGTCTAATTCAATGTTCCTGTAGATATGTAAAGCTCTCTAATATTTTCTTCTGTGATGATTAAACAATCTCACAGAAATATCGATATGGATGTTGATATGAGAAGAAAACTGGTGTTTGAGTACCAACATTAACAAATAAAGAAAGAAAACTCCATCCTCAGATGGTTCACATATTAATGAGTAAGATCATCTTTCCTAATAATATTGTGAAACACGTATGTAGAATCATAGATGCAATCAAATCCAACGCATAATACCAAAAGACCAAAGTGTTATCCATCGATGATGTTACATGCCTAAGTATACTAGAGGTACACGAATATTCTCGATGATAGGAGTAAAGTCGCATTACTTAAGACATATCAGGGGATGACCAAAACGAGGAAAAAGTAATATCATTTCCTAAAATCAATCACTTGTCACTTGTCCAAAATTGTGAATCTTCTCAGAACTAGAAGATGAGTCAATTCTTAGAGGCTTGCAGGTTGATATAATCCCTGAAACTATATTTAAATTGATGTTAACAAACTTATTTACAATGAATATAAAGTTTTAACTCATATTTACTGATGCTTTATTCTGGAGAACCAACATTTGAAGAATACTTAAAAACAGATCCTGATTCAAAAGTGATATTGGCCTGTGGTTTTTAATACCTTGTCCATTTTTGTTCTTTTTTAGAATGAGAGCTAGGAAGTCCATGAATTCTGAGACAAATCTCCACTTAAAGATGTCTTGAAAAACTCTTTCAAGGATTGGGGCTAATTGTGGAGCGAAGGCTTTGTAGAACTCGAAGGGGAGCCTGGAGGGACCCGGGGATTTCGGTGCCTTTCGATATGCAGGAATAAACCCAGGATTTCCCTCTCAGTGATCGGTGAGTCGATATTGTTCATATAATCACTTTTCTTTGGAAAAGACCTGTCTTCTTCTGTACACGTCTTACAAGATTCTGACAGGGATTTATAATAAAAGACTGGCAAGGGTGCTTCTGCACATTGTCTCCCAAGAGCAGAAGCCCTTCATGGCTTTGCAGCGTTTGGAGAACATCCTCCGTAGTCTTCAGGACGCAATGGACGATTGCATGAGTCGAAATACTCACTTTGCTGCTCTAATGGTGGATTTACAGAAGGCTTTTGATAGCCTCTCTCACAAATTCATTATCCAACAAACTGCTGAGAGAAGGATTCCCGGACCCCTTTATAGAGATGATCTCTGCTCTTTTGCGCAGCGCAGTCTCGACAATTGAAGTATCAGTGCGGAACTCGAAGTTCTGGATCCAGAGGGGGGCTAGGCAAGAGCATTTACTTTCGCGTCTCTCTTCGTACTCTGTATAAATCTGTAATATAAGGATATTAGTGCCGAAAAAAACATAAAGGTATAGAGATAGATACGAAACGCCTCAAGGAAATACTATATACAGACGACCTTACCCTGATCGTGGAGGGCTCTGAGGAGTCCCTGTCTCAATCTATTGAAGCGGCGTTAGCTGGGTTGCAAAAATTTGAAAAGAAATCCGGCCTAGCAATTAACATGAGGAAATCTCCGACTGCGAAGCAGGTCTTGGGTGACTTTTCCCTCAGCTTAAGTTCGTTGACTCAACCACTCTCTCCGGAATAGAGGTCCCACAAAATGCTTCGCAGGCTGCAAGAATGAATGAGGAAAAAATTATTAAGGCTCTGGAGGTCAAAAGTGGGCTGTACAGAATATTTCTTCTATCTAAGCTTGAATATCTTACGGCTTGGAAAATTAATGTGTTACCTAAAGTATTCCATCTTCTCAGGTATGTCCCTTATACAGACCATTTATGTCAGAAAATCTACCCAATTAGGGATAGACTTGTATGGAAGAACTCTCCACCATACATAAGCCAAGGGAAAAAGGGCAGGGTGAACTTAGAGTAATTTGACCCTGGAAAAGATCAAAGGCTATACATCTCGTCGGCCTCCAATCTGTACGGAAACGGCCATCCATTACTGTGGACTTGGTGCTTCGAACATCAAAGTGGTGTGGCATACACTAAATCTTTCTTGGTTGAAAAGGCTCCTATACAACGATGATTTTTGGTCATGGAAAATTAAAAATGATTTTTTCAAAAAAAAACCGGGCTGCTTATTCGCTCAGAGACAGTGTATGGGCCCCTCAGAGCTATTCGACATGGCCAAATTACCCGGGTGTTATTGGAGGCACATGTGAGCATCATGGGCCAAAATATTTCACGGGCTGCTCCCCTCGATAGGTATTCACGAGCCCTTGAATTATAATCATAGGCTCGGGTGTTCGGACGAATTCATCTTGGAAGTTGGACTCACCTCTAAAGGCCAACTTCAATTTTACAAGGAGGCGGGCCTCAGAAACTTCATCCTGATGCACAGGGCAAGGCGAACGGTGACTAAGGAACCAGGACACGTCGGTCTCGTTGGGCCTCACATTCCCTTCTTTATCTGCTTGAGTGGCCTGGATAACAAAAGAATCAGAAGCTCGTTCAAGATTAATAACAAAAAATTAAGTGAGCCTGCCCTTCTTGTAGAGAAAAGGCTGAAGAGACTGAGGGTGAAGCCAACCAAAAAACGAAAGAACCCTTTCGTGATACTAAAAAATCCCTTCTCCGACTTAAACAATAAATGGTTTCGCTATAGGCTCGAGACGTCGTCTATCTTCACAGGCAAGTCTCAGAACAACCCAGAGGATAGGCGATGCCGACTCTGCAAGGAAGCGGAGGAGACTTCGTTTCACCTCTTCTACGGTTGTTCTCAGAGCTCGCCACTCATACAACCTGTGGAAGAGAGGATCTTAGAATACTTTGGTGAAATACTTAACCCGACGGACTGGCTTGTTGCGACCGATCCTGACTATGAGGGAGCCTTCAAGATCCAGTTCATCATAACCAAAGTCCAGACGGAGTCATATGCCTCGTCGATTGGCTAACTAAAATACTCAATGGCTTCACTAATGACGGTAAAACAATGTAATTGTTTACACACGCTATGCAAAAACCTACAAGTAAAGTCTAAAGGACTCAAGTAAAGCCTAGTGACTACCCTCGAACCGGCACGCGTTCAATGTGTGCCTCCCTACTACCCCACTGACTCTTCTAGTCCTATTAAAAAAATAGTTTGAGTTTAAATCAGATTCTCATAGTACAAAGGACATTAACCCTTGATTGACAGGCTCTATTATATGTAATATATTTTCTTTTAAATTAACTTTGCTATTTTATGTTCGACTCCTTAACAATGAGTAAAATAAAGATTTTAACATTTAAAAAACAAAAACAGATCCTGATGCAGAAAAATGAGTTTTCGTAATAGTTTACAGATTTTGGATCTCTAAAGAATCTAAAATCTAACAGGGTTTAAGATAAATACTCAACGAATCATTTGATTTATGAACAAAACAGAACGTCTTGTATATTAATCCATGTTCTTCCTATGTAAAAGCCCTGACAAGAATTCTAGAGTATATATATATATATATATAAATACCATTCAACTAAAAATTGAGGTAAAATATAAGAATATAAGGCTTTTTAATTTAAATCTAATGTCGACAGTGTAAGACGTATTCTGATCAATCTGAAATTAAGTTTGTAAATTTAATTTACATTAAATGATTTATAAATAGCCATATTTAATTTTTGTTTATTTTTTGCTTTTTGGTTAACCCTGTTGTGCATTATTAATTAATAATAGTATATTATTATATTAAAATTTAATGGATTAAGAGGTTGCGCGAAAATGTATACACTTTCTTTCAAAAGCGACCTCTAGCACATTACAATAAAATTGAAACTACGAATTGTATTCAATTACTGCAATGAATGTCCAGTTTTTAACAAAATTCCTTATGATACCTTGAAAAACAAAAACAAAATCAAAGAACATCATAAATAAATTGTTATTGAAAAGCAATGATCTTTATATATTTATAAATGGTAATAAACATTGCCAAATACTTAAATGTATAATTACCAGCATAACAAAATTACAGTAGTTTTACCAATAATTTTTCACCAAGTTATTATATTAAAGCTAGTGTTCATTAGGGCTGCTGTGTATTCTCTTGTTACAAAGTGTATTTACTTTAAATTACTAAGATTTGTTTGTCTAACACTGCTTTTTCATCTAATACAGACTGTCAGAGCGCTAAAAGTAGGACTGGCAACAAAATTGAGTTAGCTTTAGATTGTAAATTGAAGTTCAAAACATGTGTAATTTCAATTTACTATTTTACTGTGCGTGGTGATAGGATCAAATTTATTTTGAACATTCAATATTATTCAATCTTAAAGTATATTATAAAAATAAAATATGTCAATAACTACATATTACCATTTTATTTATTATATAATATTTATAAATAAATTTAAAAAATCATATTTAACATTAGAAATAAATTAATGTAAGGAAGAAGTAGATTTTATAAATGAAGTGTGGCTCTACTTCCGGGGTTAAAAATAGAGCAAATCTAAACATGGTTTGTATAATTTAACCACTTAACATCGAAACAAAACAGGTAACAAGTGAATTAAATAGGTTTTAAAATATTAAAGAAGCTCTGTGTTTGGGATCGATTCTTCGTAGCTCTTTGATGAATGAATAATTTTTCCAAATCCCTGATTAAATCTGTTTCAATATTGTAGTAACAATTCATATTTATACAAATTGTATCACTGGCATTCATTTAAAAAAAGTTTTTGTTGCTCCAATGGAAAAATACTTAATTTTCACGTAACCTTTATAATCCGATACTCTAAAGAAAATGTTATTATGTATTTGGTTTTTCCACTTACATATATCCTAAATATACAGAAAATAATTACGTAATGAAGTATTTTGGAATTTTGATTTCGATTAACGACTTCTGGCTCATTTTAAATTCATCTTTAACATGCAAAACAGCCATATATCTCTTTTCATTCCATAATACAGTTAAAGTTATATCAATATACCTAAGTATTTATTATTGTAAAGGGATGGAACAAAATTGATAACTAGACATTTGAACATAGTTTTTAAAGAAAGGCACGAATTGTTGTATAAAGTGGGTTATTATAAGTTACTTAAGGGCATGGACAAACTAACAAAACAATAGTAGGCTCTCGTTGGCGTAGAGTCATTGAGTCTTAATAACAGACTACTAAATAAATAATGCTTATATTGTATTGATATTTTAAAATTATACAAAATTGTTGTATTATAAGTTAGTGGAGTTTTTTTGTGTGTGCCTAAGTAAAACTCTATTTCATTGATCTATTTTGCATTCAGAATAATTAATATAAAATTAATATTATGCTGTTTTAATTTCCAATGTATAAAAAATGAAAGTTACTAGCCTACGCTGTCATATTTTGGGTTGACTATCTCCGACAAACGAATCCCAAACTCTGATATTGCATTTGGAATAGAAATGTTTTGATGGTTATTTTTCAACTTAACAAAATAAAAAAAGCAACATTCTCTTCGACCGAGTCCTTTCATGTGTCCAAATGATTTTGTACTTTTGACTACACTATTAATAAACCAATATGCGAATAAGCCAAGAGTTTTATCATATACTGCATTGAGAAGATCCCTGTATAATATCTAGTCCCTCTTATTCATATTCTATCGATCTGTCTGAGAATGTGTGTCTTGACTAACTCGAGTATTTGTAGTTTTCAGATATTATATTTACTAATTTTCAGTACAAAGTTTACTGTACTGTTACGTAGGCTAATTTATCTACATTGAATGTCTATTTTCCTCAGTACTCACTCTTACTCCGTAGACTAAAGGAAAGTATTTTCCTTCTCCTCAACCAACAAATCTCCAAAGTCTGTTCTCCTTCTCAACGACCTCCTCGATACAAAATTAAGTTTTGGATTCTGAGGTACTGGGTTCTGCCATTTCATAAGATCTTTTATTTTGTAAGATAAATACCGAAGAATTGGGTTTATCCTCTTCCGAAAACTGTATATGGGCTTGTGATTTGAAGTAAAAGCTCTGAATCCTTTTCTTCTAATTCCTAAAGGGACAATTCATGTCTAGTTTTCAATCCATGGTGGAGTATCTCTGATTAGAATGATTCAGAATCCAAGACTCTCCTAATCAACTTATAGAGCCATAATTTTCAGAAATTGTATAATTTTACAGGTCTCAGACCTTCATGTTTCTTAAAACATGCTATTCACTTCCAAGAGATAACTTTGTTCATACCCCTCAGGAACAAGAATGACTTACAAATATCATCTATAAGACTGCAGACTATTTCTATAGAGGGCGTCACTTAGTTTGTAAGTATTTTGACCTTCTGAAAATTGATTTCCAAACCGGACTTCATTTCAGCCTTATGGAGCTAGGATAAAAATACCTTGTGAGATTGGGTGACCTTTTCTAAAGTCTCTGTTTAAATCAAAGCAGTTTCCATAACAGCCATACATTACATGGAAATAGCAAAGTCCCACTGCTACCATTCTGACAAAATTATTCCCAAAGACATATCTCCATAAGTATAAATAATTTGATCATGCGAGATACTGTGAAATGCTTTTTTAAAATCAACTGGAAAGACTCCCTGGCTTTTCCCCTCTTCCTCTGCACTGATTGTATTCAGCTTAGTCAAAGGTCTTAGGTTATTAATGTGACTATTTATTTTTCATAAAATTTATACGGAAAACCATCTGGACCGAGGGGCTTATTAGTTATTTTGTAATGTTATATGTACTCAAGTACTTCCTCACTCGATATTTTTTTCCTTCTAGTTCTATTTTTAATTGACTCAGTCAAGGGGGCATGTTTGAGATACATCCATGGTCAAGTTAACTATCTCCTTGCGACCAACATTTATAAATAGTGTAATACCTTTGGTTCTACACTGATTACAGCCATACCATTCCCTGTAGTATTCCCCAACAGTTTTTGACTATTTCTACTGACTCATGACATATCTTCTAGACTTTTTTAGCCTTTTGTTCGCCATTTAGTACACTCAAAGTTTTTTATGTAATTATATAAGACATGTTCGTGTGAAATAATCATGAATTTAGTTTTTATTAAATTACGCCAATTTTTAATTAAAGTCTTAATTTCATTATGTTATTATTTTGATTCTTCTTGAGGAACTTTCCAAGGGTCTCCTCTTTTTTGTGGGTGAGTTTTAAGAAGATTATAAGTTTTTTATTTTACCTCTTGTCTTTTCCTCAAATGAATCCAAGTTTTCCCATTTTCAGTAAAGGCTTTAGGGTTATCTTTTACACTTCATGCAGATTCAATGTCCAGCCTTATTTTTGACCTAAGGGACTCCTCGGGGCATAGGCGGTTGAAGTAGCAGAACAGCTTCGACTAAATACTCGGAGGTAACATTCGGAGGGTATCAGTCATCTAAAGATCATCAAGAGCATTCTAAGCCTATGATTTTGACTCTGAATTAAGTAAAAGTTGGGTCTATGAAGCTATTAATTAGTGATTTAATTAAGTACCTATGCACCGAAATTTGTCATATTAGGTTAACCTTATATATGAACATTTTTTATTTATTTATTAGTAGTAAAAACTGCAGAATATATAGTATGAAGTGACTATATTAAAGAAAAAAATCAGGTTCTATAAGGGGTGAAGACAGTAGTCATAATAGTGAGAGATACAGTGACGAAAAAGAGAGTTGAAATTTGATGAGAATCCTTCGCTTGTACGCAGTATTAGCGGTCGTTAGACTTGATCTCCTCTAACGCAGTTTAGTACGTGCAACATTTTAGAAGGAGATGGCGTAAGTCGTTGCAGTACCTATGAGAGCATGATCACCTCCAAATTGGTATATGTGATGCACCCTCGTTGATGACAATCTCTGAATCAATTTGTATCTTAGCTTGACGCCATGTCGAAATACCTGGTAGTAAATGACCGTGTGGTCACGTATAGCTTGCTCGAGAGCTTTGTTACATATTAAATATCATAGGATGAATAGAGATGGAACGAGAGGAGAGAGCATTGAAGAGAGAGAAAAAAAGAAAGAAATTTTTTTTTCCTCAGTTGTTAACAATATCTAAATTAGGGGTAAAAGCTGGAACTAATATGTCAATGGAATGCTGCCCCCGGGAGCGGCCTGGTACTTAGGTGTAAGTTGGTTCTCCTTTATTCTAAAGGCATCCCATTTGTGTAAGTTGTTCTCCTTTAGGGGTAATTAGTGGCGCTTTCGAGGATGCAGCGTCAGTATTTGACATGTTCGCCTACTTTTTATTCGAGTATCCGGAAGGTTGCGTGAGTATATTTCATGAAAAATTCGTTCCTAGTGTTGCCGAGTTGTATTGTCGCAAGTCAGCATCCTTTTCTACGACATGGCCTTCTTCCTAATTAAACTCGCACAGCCTCTTTCACATCGAGTTCCAAAAGAAAAATTGAGCATACCCCTCCCCATCAATGAGACTTTAACCTTGACACAATATATTTTATTTCAATTAACAATAATTTATACAATTTATGGGTAATATAATAAAGTTATTGATTAAGCCTTCCTTTCAATAAGTATGAAGCAAAATAAATGTCACAATTTATAAAAAAATCCATCCTGTACATATTTTACATTAGCGTTGGATTTCTTGAGTCCTCTGTAGGATAGTAATTCGCTCCTCACGTATATTTCTTCATTCTTCCTAATGAAGAACCAATAAAGGAAAAATAAAATAAACTAACTTAACTGTAAGATTATATATTTTTAACAAGCAAACACAAAAAATATTCACCCCTTCTCGATTTGTTTCCTTAACTAGCAATCTAAACAGGATTCCAATTTTACAGAAGCACTTCAGCGAACATCCTATGTTTTTGTCAAATTCTTTAAAACCCTACATTCAGAAATAGTTAAATAAATATAAGAAACAAGAGTATAAATAACTAAACTTGCCTTTTATTAAGAGTTTTGCCAATCAATCCACAACTCCATACATCCCAACTTGATAAAAAAAAAAATACCCGTCACACCGGAAAAGGAAATAATAAATAAATCCTTCTTCTCTTCCCTCTGTGACGTAAGGCTTTTTTAAGTAATCCCAACCTCGATTCTCAAAAAGGAATAGGAAAATTTATAAAAAATTATGGTAGTTGAAGAAAGGAGGATTGATTGATATGAATGAAGAGGTGATATGTGTGAGCTGATGGGAACTTTCTTTACTTTCTTATGGTTTGTTTAGTTATATATTCGTGTTATTTATCAATGTTTTTGTCCTTCCAGATACTTTGGAGGGAAGGAAGATTGGTCCGGTGGAGAATTGGTGATGATTGGATACATATCTATTCTTTAAAGTAAATATATATATATTATGAAAGGGAATACACATTATTTACTTATTTTGCTATTACTTTTTGAAGGTTATAATCTGATTGTGGCGACCCATGGAAAGAATAAAGAATGTTCTGATGTTCTGATGAATTATAGGAAGATTTTCATATATTCTAAGCTTACTTGTCAACGTTTTATTAAAATATATGCATTTATATATCAGAATTGTATTTGATAATAATGAAATGATCATCCTTAGTATATAAATAAGACATATTTGTTTTTGTATTGATATCCGCAACATTTAAAAATGCTTTACCTACCTTTTGGCTGGAACCTTAATAATTAGAATATAATTTGTTGATTAATATTGATTAATATTGATTTCTTTGAATTATTTTATTAATTTTATAAGAAAAAAATGATGATTTATATATATAAATGAATGAGGAATGGAAGCAGAATAGTTTAATTTATATGAATATGTAATTTTAAGTAAAGGATTGTAATAAAGAAGTAGTTATTAGAACCATAGTTTCTGATTTATAATGAATATGGTATGAAATGACATATTTTTGAATATATGTGATCTATAAGGAGTCTCTTATCCAAGTAACTGACCTCCTGACTCAGTATTATTGATATAAAACCTTAAGAGGGCACATACATATGATTTATATGATTTAATATTGAATATACTTATGTTTTGTTTTTAAAAATGACATTGCACGATAGGTAATTTATATTTAAGAGGATTCTGAAATTGAATATTGTAGTTATTTGACTTTAAAACGAAGGATATCGGACGGACAAGAATGAATCCTTTGAACAATGTTATGGATATGTCTGTTTGTTGGTCTAGATTTATTATTTAATGATATATTTGTGAAGAAATTGCTCATATAAAGTGTGCTTGATGATTAATTATCTATAATTCTTGCTCTTGTCTTCCCTACAGAGTTCTTCCATGGTCGCTTGGCTGCCTGCTTGTATGAAAAAAGAAGAAGAAAGGAAGGATTGATTGTTTGTATTTATATATATTATATATATGAATGAAGAGGTGATATGTGTGAGCTGATGGGAACTTTCTTTACTTTCTTATGGTTTGTTTAGTTATATATTCGTGTTATTTATCAATGTTTTTGTCCTTCCAGATACTTTGGAGGGAAGGAAGATTGGTCCGGTGGAGAATTGGTGATGATTGGATACATATCTATTCTTTAAAGTAAATATATATATATTATGAAAGGGAATACACATTATTTACTTATTTTGCTATTACTTTTTGAAGGTTATAATCTGATTGTGGCGACCCATGGAAAGAATAAAGAATGTTCTGATGTTCTGATGAATTATAGGAAGATTTTCATATATTCTAAGCTTACTTGTCAACGTTTTATTAAAATATATGCATTTATATATCAGAATTGTATTTGATAATAATGAAATGATCATCCTTAGTATATAAATAAGACATATTTGTTTTTGTATTGATATCCGCAACATTTAAAAATGCTTTACCTACCTTTTGGCTGGAACCTTAATAATTAGAATATAATTTGTTGATTAATATTGATTAATATTGATTTCTTTGAATTATTTTATTAATTTTATAAGAAAAAAATGATGATTTATATATATAAATGAATGAGGAATGGAAGCAGAATAGTTTAATTTATATGAATATGTAATTTTAAGTAAAGGATTGTAATAAAGAAGTAGTTATTAGAACCATAGTTTCTGATTTATAATGAATATGGTATGAAATGACATATTTTTGAATATATGTGATCTATAAGGAGTCTCTTATCCAAGTAACTGACCTCCTGACTCAGTATTATTGATATAAAACCTTAAGAGGGCACATACATATGATTTATATGATTTAATATTGAATATACTTATGTTTTGTTTTTAAAAATGACATTGCACGATAGGTAATTTATATTTAAGAGGATTCTGAAATTGAATATTGTAGTTATTTGACTTTAAAACGAAGGATATCGGACGGACAAGAATGAATCCTTTGAACAATGTTATGGATATGTCTGTTTGTTGGTCTAGATTTATTATTTAATGATATATTTGTGAAGAAATTGCTCATATAAAGTGTGCTTGATGATTAATTATCTATAATTCTTGCTCTTGTCTTCCCTACAGAGTTCTTCCATGGTCGCTTGGCTGCCTGCTTGTATGAAAAAAGAAGAAGAAAGGAAGGATTGATTGTTTGTATTTATATATATTATATATATGAATGAAGAGGTGATATGTGTGAGCTGATGGGAACTTTCTTTACTTTCTTATGGTTTGTTTAGTTATATATTCGTGTTATTTATCAATGTTTTTGTCCTTCCAGATACTTTGGAGGGAAGGAAGATTGGTCCGGTGGAGAATTGGTGATGATTGGATACATATCTATTCTTTAAAGTAAATATATATATATTATGAAAGGGAATACACATTATTTACTTATTTTGCTATTACTTTTTGAAGGTTATAATCTGATTGTGGCGACCCATGGAAAGAATAAAGAATGTTCTGATGTTCTGATGAATTATAGGAAGATTTTCATATATTCTAAGCTTACTTGTCAACGTTTTATTAAAATATATGCATTTATATATCAGAATTGTATTTGATAATAATGAAATGATCATCCTTAGTATATAAATAAGACATATTTGTTTTTGTATTGATATCCGCAACATTTAAAAATGCTTTACCTACCTTTTGGCTGGAACCTTAATAATTAGAATATAATTTGTTGATTAATATTGATTAATATTGATTTCTTTGAATTATTTTATTAATTTTATAAGAAAAAAATGATGATTTATATATATAAATGAATGAGGAATGGAAGCAGAATAGTTTAATTTATATGAATATGTAATTTTAAGTAAAGGATTGTAATAAAGAAGTAGTTATTAGAACCATAGTTTCTGATTTATAATGAATATGGTATGAAATGACATATTTTTGAATATATGTGATCTATAAGGAGTCTCTTATCCAAGTAACTGACCTCCTGACTCAGTATTATTGATATAAAACCTTAAGAGGGCACATACATATGATTTATATGATTTAATATTGAATATACTTATGTTTTGTTTTTAAAAATGACATTGCACGATAGGTAATTTATATTTAAGAGGATTCTGAAATTGAATATTGTAGTTATTTGACTTTAAAACGAAGGATATCGGACGGACAAGAATGAATCCTTTGAACAATGTTATGGATATGTCTGTTTGTTGGTCTAGATTTATTATTTAATGATATATTTGTGAAGAAATTGCTCATATAAAGTGTGCTTGATGATTAATTATCTATAATTCTTGCTCTTGTCTTCCCTACAGAGTTCTTCCATGGTCGCTTGGCTGCCTGCTTGTATGAAAAAAGAAGAAGAAAGGAAGGATTGATTGTTTGTATTTATATATATTATATATATGAATGAAGAGGTGATATGTGTGAGCTGATGGGAACTTTCTTTACTTTCTTATGGTTTGTTTAGTTATATATTCGTGTTATTTATCAATGTTTTTGTCCTTCCAGATACTTTGGAGGGAAGGAAGATTGGTCCGGTGGAGAATTGGTGATGATTGGATACATATCTATTCTTTAAAGTAAATATATATATATTATGAAAGGGAATACACATTATTTACTTATTTTGCTATTACTTTTTGAAGGTTATAATCTGATTGTGGCGACCCATGGAAAGAATAAAGAATGTTCTGATGTTCTGATGAATTATAGGAAGATTTTCATATATTCTAAGCTTACTTGTCAACGTTTTATTAAAATATATGCATTTATATATCAGAATTGTATTTGATAATAATGAAATGATCATCCTTAGTATATAAATAAGACATATTTGTTTTTGTATTGATATCCGCAACATTTAAAAATGCTTTACCTACCTTTTGGCTGGAACCTTAATAATTAGAATATAATTTGTTGATTAATATTGATTAATATTGATTTCTTTGAATTATTTTATTAATTTTATAAGAAAAAAATGATGATTTATATATATAAATGAATGAGGAATGGAAGCAGAATAGTTTAATTTATATGAATATGTAATTTTAAGTAAAGGATTGTAATAAAGAAGTAGTTATTAGAACCATAGTTTCTGATTTATAATGAATATGGTATGAAATGACATATTTTTGAATATATGTGATCTATAAGGAGTCTCTTATCCAAGTAACTGACCTCCTGACTCAGTATTATTGATATAAAACCTTAAGAGGGCACATACATATGATTTATATGATTTAATATTGAATATACTTATGTTTTGTTTTTAAAAATGACATTGCACGATAGGTAATTTATATTTAAGAGGATTCTGAAATTGAATATTGTAGTTATTTGACTTTAAAACGAAGGATATCGGACGGACAAGAATGAATCCTTTGAACAATGTTATGGATATGTCTGTTTGTTGGTCTAGATTTATTATTTAATGATATATTTGTGAAGAAATTGCTCATATAAAGTGTGCTTGATGATTAATTATCTATAATTCTTGCTCTTGTCTTCCCTACAGAGTTCTTCCATGGTCGCTTGGCTGCCTGCTTGTATGAAAAAAGAAGAAGAAAGGAAGGATTGATTGTTTGTATTTATATATATTATATATATGAATGAAGAGGTGATATGTGTGAGCTGATGGGAACTTTCTTTACTTTCTTATGGTTTGTTTAGTTATATATTCGTGTTATTTATCAATGTTTTTGTCCTTCCAGATACTTTGGAGGGAAGGAAGATTGGTCCGGTGGAGAATTGGTGATGATTGGATACATATCTATTCTTTAAAGTAAATATATATATATTATGAAAGGGAATACACATTATTTACTTATTTTGCTATTACTTTTTGAAGGTTATAATCTGATTGTGGCGACCCATGGAAAGAATAAAGAATGTTCTGATGTTCTGATGAATTATAGGAAGATTTTCATATATTCTAAGCTTACTTGTCAACGTTTTATTAAAATATATGCATTTATATATCAGAATTGTATTTGATAATAATGAAATGATCATCCTTAGTATATAAATAAGACATATTTGTTTTTGTATTGATATCCGCAACATTTAAAAATGCTTTACCTACCTTTTGGCTGGAACCTTAATAATTAGAATATAATTTGTTGATTAATATTGATTAATATTGATTTCTTTGAATTATTTTATTAATTTTATAAGAAAAAAATGATGATTTATATATATAAATGAATGAGGAATGGAAGCAGAATAGTTTAATTTATATGAATATGTAATTTTAAGTAAAGGATTGTAATAAAGAAGTAGTTATTAGAACCATAGTTTCTGATTTATAATGAATATGGTATGAAATGACATATTTTTGAATATATGTGATCTATAAGGAGTCTCTTATCCAAGTAACTGACCTCCTGACTCAGTATTATTGATATAAAACCTTAAGAGGGCACATACATATGATTTATATGATTTAATATTGAATATACTTATGTTTTGTTTTTAAAAATGACATTGCACGATAGGTAATTTATATTTAAGAGGATTCTGAAATTGAATATTGTAGTTATTTGACTTTAAAACGAAGGATATCGGACGGACAAGAATGAATCCTTTGAACAATGTTATGGATATGTCTGTTTGTTGGTCTAGATTTATTATTTAATGATATATTTGTGAAGAAATTGCTCATATAAAGTGTGCTTGATGATTAATTATCTATAATTCTTGCTCTTGTCTTCCCTACAGAGTTCTTCCATGGTCGCTTGGCTGCCTGCTTGTATGAAAAAAGAAGAAGAAAGGAAGGATTGATTGTTTGTATTTATATATATTATATATATGAATGAAGAGGTGATATGTGTGAGCTGATGGGAACTTTCTTTACTTTCTTATGGTTTGTTTAGTTATATATTCGTGTTATTTATCAATGTTTTTGTCCTTCCAGATACTTTGGAGGGAAGGAAGATTGGTCCGGTGGAGAATTGGTGATGATTGGATACATATCTATTCTTTAAAGTAAATATATATATATTATGAAAGGGAATACACATTATTTACTTATTTTGCTATTACTTTTTGAAGGTTATAATCTGATTGTGGCGACCCATGGAAAGAATAAAGAATGTTCTGATGTTCTGATGAATTATAGGAAGATTTTCATATATTCTAAGCTTACTTGTCAACGTTTTATTAAAATATATGCATTTATATATCAGAATTGTATTTGATAATAATGAAATGATCATCCTTAGTATATAAATAAGACATATTTGTTTTTGTATTGATATCCGCAACATTTAAAAATGCTTTACCTACCTTTTGGCTGGAACCTTAATAATTAGAATATAATTTGTTGATTAATATTGATTAATATTGATTTCTTTGAATTATTTTATTAATTTTATAAGAAAAAAATGATGATTTATATATATAAATGAATGAGGAATGGAAGCAGAATAGTTTAATTTATATGAATATGTAATTTTAAGTAAAGGATTGTAATAAAGAAGTAGTTATTAGAACCATAGTTTCTGATTTATAATGAATATGGTATGAAATGACATATTTTTGAATATATGTGATCTATAAGGAGTCTCTTATCCAAGTAACTGACCTCCTGACTCAGTATTATTGATATAAAACCTTAAGAGGGCACATACATATGATTTATATGATTTAATATTGAATATACTTATGTTTTGTTTTTAAAAATGACATTGCACGATAGGTAATTTATATTTAAGAGGATTCTGAAATTGAATATTGTAGTTATTTGACTTTAAAACGAAGGATATCGGACGGACAAGAATGAATCCTTTGAACAATGTTATGGATATGTCTGTTTGTTGGTCTAGATTTATTATTTAATGATATATTTGTGAAGAAATTGCTCATATAAAGTGTGCTTGATGATTAATTATCTATAATTCTTGCTCTTGTCTTCCCTACAGAGTTCTTCCATGGTCGCTTGGCTGCCTGCTTGTATGAAAAAAGAAGAAGAAAGGAAGGATTGATTGTTTGTATTTATATATATTATATATATGAATGAAGAGGTGATATGTGTGAGCTGATGGGAACTTTCTTTACTTTCTTATGGTTTGTTTAGTTATATATTCGTGTTATTTATCAATGTTTTTGTCCTTCCAGATACTTTGGAGGGAAGGAAGATTGGTCCGGTGGAGAATTGGTGATGATTGGATACATATCTATTCTTTAAAGTAAATATATATATATTATGAAAGGGAATACACATTATTTACTTATTTTGCTATTACTTTTTGAAGGTTATAATCTGATTGTGGCGACCCATGGAAAGAATAAAGAATGTTCTGATGTTCTGATGAATTATAGGAAGATTTTCATATATTCTAAGCTTACTTGTCAACGTTTTATTAAAATATATGCATTTATATATCAGAATTGTATTTGATAATAATGAAATGATCATCCTTAGTATATAAATAAGACATATTTGTTTTTGTATTGATATCCGCAACATTTAAAAATGCTTTACCTACCTTTTGGCTGGAACCTTAATAATTAGAATATAATTTGTTGATTAATATTGATTAATATTGATTTCTTTGAATTATTTTATTAATTTTATAAGAAAAAAATGATGATTTATATATATAAATGAATGAGGAATGGAAGCAGAATAGTTTAATTTATATGAATATGTAATTTTAAGTAAAGGATTGTAATAAAGAAGTAGTTATTAGAACCATAGTTTCTGATTTATAATGAATATGGTATGAAATGACATATTTTTGAATATATGTGATCTATAAGGAGTCTCTTATCCAAGTAACTGACCTCCTGACTCAGTATTATTGATATAAAACCTTAAGAGGGCACATACATATGATTTATATGATTTAATATTGAATATACTTATGTTTTGTTTTTAAAAATGACATTGCACGATAGGTAATTTATATTTAAGAGGATTCTGAAATTGAATATTGTAGTTATTTGACTTTAAAACGAAGGATATCGGACGGACAAGAATGAATCCTTTGAACAATGTTATGGATATGTCTGTTTGTTGGTCTAGATTTATTATTTAATGATATATTTGTGAAGAAATTGCTCATATAAAGTGTGCTTGATGATTAATTATCTATAATTCTTGCTCTTGTCTTCCCTACAGAGTTCTTCCATGGTCGCTTGGCTGCCTGCTTGTATGAAAAAAGAAGAAGAAAGGAAGGATTGATTGTTTGTATTTATATATATTATATATATGAATGAAGAGGTGATATGTGTGAGCTGATGGGAACTTTCTTTACTTTCTTATGGTTTGTTTAGTTATATATTCGTGTTATTTATCAATGTTTTTGTCCTTCCAGATACTTTGGAGGGAAGGAAGATTGGTCCGGTGGAGAATTGGTGATGATTGGATACATATCTATTCTTTAAAGTAAATATATATATATTATGAAAGGGAATACACATTATTTACTTATTTTGCTATTACTTTTTGAAGGTTATAATCTGATTGTGGCGACCCATGGAAAGAATAAAGAATGTTCTGATGTTCTGATGAATTATAGGAAGATTTTCATATATTCTAAGCTTACTTGTCAACGTTTTATTAAAATATATGCATTTATATATCAGAATTGTATTTGATAATAATGAAATGATCATCCTTAGTATATAAATAAGACATATTTGTTTTTGTATTGATATCCGCAACATTTAAAAATGCTTTACCTACCTTTTGGCTGGAACCTTAATAATTAGAATATAATTTGTTGATTAATATTGATTAATATTGATTTCTTTGAATTATTTTATTAATTTTATAAGAAAAAAATGATGATTTATATATATAAATGAATGAGGAATGGAAGCAGAATAGTTTAATTTATATGAATATGTAATTTTAAGTAAAGGATTGTAATAAAGAAGTAGTTATTAGAACCATAGTTTCTGATTTATAATGAATATGGTATGAAATGACATATTTTTGAATATATGTGATCTATAAGGAGTCTCTTATCCAAGTAACTGACCTCCTGACTCAGTATTATTGATATAAAACCTTAAGAGGGCACATACATATGATTTATATGATTTAATATTGAATATACTTATGTTTTGTTTTTAAAAATGACATTGCACGATAGGTAATTTATATTTAAGAGGATTCTGAAATTGAATATTGTAGTTATTTGACTTTAAAACGAAGGATATCGGACGGACAAGAATGAATCCTTTGAACAATGTTATGGATATGTCTGTTTGTTGGTCTAGATTTATTATTTAATGATATATTTGTGAAGAAATTGCTCATATAAAGTGTGCTTGATGATTAATTATCTATAATTCTTGCTCTTGTCTTCCCTACAGAGTTCTTCCATGGTCGCTTGGCTGCCTGCTTGTATGAAAAAAGAAGAAGAAAGGAAGGATTGATTGTTTGTATTTATATATATTATATATATGAATGAAGAGGTGATATGTGTGAGCTGATGGGAACTTTCTTTACTTTCTTATGGTTTGTTTAGTTATATATTCGTGTTATTTATCAATGTTTTTGTCCTTCCAGATACTTTGGAGGGAAGGAAGATTGGTCCGGTGGAGAATTGGTGATGATTGGATACATATCTATTCTTTAAAGTAAATATATATATATTATGAAAGGGAATACACATTATTTACTTATTTTGCTATTACTTTTTGAAGGTTATAATCTGATTGTGGCGACCCATGGAAAGAATAAAGAATGTTCTGATGTTCTGATGAATTATAGGAAGATTTTCATATATTCTAAGCTTACTTGTCAACGTTTTATTAAAATATATGCATTTATATATCAGAATTGTATTTGATAATAATGAAATGATCATCCTTAGTATATAAATAAGACATATTTGTTTTTGTATTGATATCCGCAACATTTAAAAATGCTTTACCTACCTTTTGGCTGGAACCTTAATAATTAGAATATAATTTGTTGATTAATATTGATTAATATTGATTTCTTTGAATTATTTTATTAATTTTATAAGAAAAAAATGATGATTTATATATATAAATGAATGAGGAATGGAAGCAGAATAGTTTAATTTATATGAATATGTAATTTTAAGTAAAGGATTGTAATAAAGAAGTAGTTATTAGAACCATAGTTTCTGATTTATAATGAATATGGTATGAAATGACATATTTTTGAATATATGTGATCTATAAGGAGTCTCTTATCCAAGTAACTGACCTCCTGACTCAGTATTATTGATATAAAACCTTAAGAGGGCACATACATATGATTTATATGATTTAATATTGAATATACTTATGTTTTGTTTTTAAAAATGACATTGCACGATAGGTAATTTATATTTAAGAGGATTCTGAAATTGAATATTGTAGTTATTTGACTTTAAAACGAAGGATATCGGACGGACAAGAATGAATCCTTTGAACAATGTTATGGATATGTCTGTTTGTTGGTCTAGATTTATTATTTAATGATATATTTGTGAAGAAATTGCTCATATAAAGTGTGCTTGATGATTAATTATCTATAATTCTTGCTCTTGTCTTCCCTACAGAGTTCTTCCATGGTCGCTTGGCTGCCTGCTTGTATGAAAAAAGAAGAAGAAAGGAAGGATTGATTGTTTGTATTTATATATATTATATATATGAATGAAGAGGTGATATGTGTGAGCTGATGGGAACTTTCTTTACTTTCTTATGGTTTGTTTAGTTATATATTCGTGTTATTTATCAATGTTTTTGTCCTTCCAGATACTTTGGAGGGAAGGAAGATTGGTCCGGTGGAGAATTGGTGATGATTGGATACATATCTATTCTTTAAAGTAAATATATATATATTATGAAAGGGAATACACATTATTTACTTATTTTGCTATTACTTTTTGAAGGTTATAATCTGATTGTGGCGACCCATGGAAAGAATAAAGAATGTTCTGATGTTCTGATGAATTATAGGAAGATTTTCATATATTCTAAGCTTACTTGTCAACGTTTTATTAAAATATATGCATTTATATATCAGAATTGTATTTGATAATAATGAAATGATCATCCTTAGTATATAAATAAGACATATTTGTTTTTGTATTGATATCCGCAACATTTAAAAATGCTTTACCTACCTTTTGGCTGGAACCTTAATAATTAGAATATAATTTGTTGATTAATATTGATTAATATTGATTTCTTTGAATTATTTTATTAATTTTATAAGAAAAAAATGATGATTTATATATATAAATGAATGAGGAATGGAAGCAGAATAGTTTAATTTATATGAATATGTAATTTTAAGTAAAGGATTGTAATAAAGAAGTAGTTATTAGAACCATAGTTTCTGATTTATAATGAATATGGTATGAAATGACATATTTTTGAATATATGTGATCTATAAGGAGTCTCTTATCCAAGTAACTGACCTCCTGACTCAGTATTATTGATATAAAACCTTAAGAGGGCACATACATATGATTTATATGATTTAATATTGAATATACTTATGTTTTGTTTTTAAAAATGACATTGCACGATAGGTAATTTATATTTAAGAGGATTCTGAAATTGAATATTGTAGTTATTTGACTTTAAAACGAAGGATATCGGACGGACAAGAATGAATCCTTTGAACAATGTTATGGATATGTCTGTTTGTTGGTCTAGATTTATTATTTAATGATATATTTGTGAAGAAATTGCTCATATAAAGTGTGCTTGATGATTAATTATCTATAATTCTTGCTCTTGTCTTCCCTACAGAGTTCTTCCATGGTCGCTTGGCTGCCTGCTTGTATGAAAAAAGAAGAAGAAAGGAAGGATTGATTGTTTGTATTTATATATATTATATATATGAATGAAGAGGTGATATGTGTGAGCTGATGGGAACTTTCTTTACTTTCTTATGGTTTGTTTAGTTATATATTCGTGTTATTTATCAATGTTTTTGTCCTTCCAGATACTTTGGAGGGAAGGAAGATTGGTCCGGTGGAGAATTGGTGATGATTGGATACATATCTATTCTTTAAAGTAAATATATATATATTATGAAAGGGAATACACATTATTTACTTATTTTGCTATTACTTTTTGAAGGTTATAATCTGATTGTGGCGACCCATGGAAAGAATAAAGAATGTTCTGATGTTCTGATGAATTATAGGAAGATTTTCATATATTCTAAGCTTACTTGTCAACGTTTTATTAAAATATATGCATTTATATATCAGAATTGTATTTGATAATAATGAAATGATCATCCTTAGTATATAAATAAGACATATTTGTTTTTGTATTGATATCCGCAACATTTAAAAATGCTTTACCTACCTTTTGGCTGGAACCTTAATAATTAGAATATAATTTGTTGATTAATATTGATTAATATTGATTTCTTTGAATTATTTTATTAATTTTATAAGAAAAAAATGATGATTTATATATATAAATGAATGAGGAATGGAAGCAGAATAGTTTAATTTATATGAATATGTAATTTTAAGTAAAGGATTGTAATAAAGAAGTAGTTATTAGAACCATAGTTTCTGATTTATAATGAATATGGTATGAAATGACATATTTTTGAATATATGTGATCTATAAGGAGTCTCTTATCCAAGTAACTGACCTCCTGACTCAGTATTATTGATATAAAACCTTAAGAGGGCACATACATATGATTTATATGATTTAATATTGAATATACTTATGTTTTGTTTTTAAAAATGACATTGCACGATAGGTAATTTATATTTAAGAGGATTCTGAAATTGAATATTGTAGTTATTTGACTTTAAAACGAAGGATATCGGACGGACAAGAATGAATCCTTTGAACAATGTTATGGATATGTCTGTTTGTTGGTCTAGATTTATTATTTAATGATATATTTGTGAAGAAATTGCTCATATAAAGTGTGCTTGATGATTAATTATCTATAATTCTTGCTCTTGTCTTCCCTACAGAGTTCTTCCATGGTCGCTTGGCTGCCTGCTTGTATGAAAAAAGAAGAAGAAAGGAAGGATTGATTGTTTGTATTTATATATATTATATATATGAATGAAGAGGTGATATGTGTGAGCTGATGGGAACTTTCTTTACTTTCTTATGGTTTGTTTAGTTATATATTCGTGTTATTTATCAATGTTTTTGTCCTTCCAGATACTTTGGAGGGAAGGAAGATTGGTCCGGTGGAGAATTGGTGATGATTGGATACATATCTATTCTTTAAAGTAAATATATATATATTATGAAAGGGAATACACATTATTTACTTATTTTGCTATTACTTTTTGAAGGTTATAATCTGATTGTGGCGACCCATGGAAAGAATAAAGAATGTTCTGATGTTCTGATGAATTATAGGAAGATTTTCATATATTCTAAGCTTACTTGTCAACGTTTTATTAAAATATATGCATTTATATATCAGAATTGTATTTGATAATAATGAAATGATCATCCTTAGTATATAAATAAGACATATTTGTTTTTGTATTGATATCCGCAACATTTAAAAATGCTTTACCTACCTTTTGGCTGGAACCTTAATAATTAGAATATAATTTGTTGATTAATATTGATTAATATTGATTTCTTTGAATTATTTTATTAATTTTATAAGAAAAAAATGATGATTTATATATATAAATGAATGAGGAATGGAAGCAGAATAGTTTAATTTATATGAATATGTAATTTTAAGTAAAGGATTGTAATAAAGAAGTAGTTATTAGAACCATAGTTTCTGATTTATAATGAATATGGTATGAAATGACATATTTTTGAATATATGTGATCTATAAGGAGTCTCTTATCCAAGTAACTGACCTCCTGACTCAGTATTATTGATATAAAACCTTAAGAGGGCACATACATATGATTTATATGATTTAATATTGAATATACTTATGTTTTGTTTTTAAAAATGACATTGCACGATAGGTAATTTATATTTAAGAGGATTCTGAAATTGAATATTGTAGTTATTTGACTTTAAAACGAAGGATATCGGACGGACAAGAATGAATCCTTTGAACAATGTTATGGATATGTCTGTTTGTTGGTCTAGATTTATTATTTAATGATATATTTGTGAAGAAATTGCTCATATAAAGTGTGCTTGATGATTAATTATCTATAATTCTTGCTCTTGTCTTCCCTACAGAGTTCTTCCATGGTCGCTTGGCTGCCTGCTTGTATGAAAAAAGAAGAAGAAAGGAAGGATTGATTGTTTGTATTTATATATATTATATATATGAATGAAGAGGTGATATGTGTGAGCTGATGGGAACTTTCTTTACTTTCTTATGGTTTGTTTAGTTATATATTCGTGTTATTTATCAATGTTTTTGTCCTTCCAGATACTTTGGAGGGAAGGAAGATTGGTCCGGTGGAGAATTGGTGATGATTGGATACATATCTATTCTTTAAAGTAAATATATATATATTATGAAAGGGAATACACATTATTTACTTATTTTGCTATTACTTTTTGAAGGTTATAATCTGATTGTGGCGACCCATGGAAAGAATAAAGAATGTTCTGATGTTCTGATGAATTATAGGAAGATTTTCATATATTCTAAGCTTACTTGTCAACGTTTTATTAAAATATATGCATTTATATATCAGAATTGTATTTGATAATAATGAAATGATCATCCTTAGTATATAAATAAGACATATTTGTTTTTGTATTGATATCCGCAACATTTAAAATGCTTTACCTACCTTTTGGCTGGAACCTTAATAATTAGAATATAATTTGTTGATTAATATTGATTAATATTGATTTCTTTGAATTATTTTATTAATTTTATAAGAAAAAAATGATGATTTATATATATAAATGAATGAGGAATGGAAGCAGAATAGTTTAATTTATATGAATATGTAATTTTAAGTAAAGGATTGTAATAAAGAAGTAGTTATTAGAACCATAGTTTCTGATTTATAATGAATATGGTATGAAATGACATATTTTTGAATATATGTGATCTATAAGGAGTCTCTTATCCAAGTAACTGACCTCCTGACTCAGTATTATTGATATAAAACCTTAAGAGGGCACATACATATGATTTATATGATTTAATATTGAATATACTTATGTTTTGTTTTTAAAATGACATTGCACGATAGGTAATTTATATTTAAGAGGATTCTGAAATTGAATATTGTAGTTATTTGACTTTAAAACGAAGGATATCGGACGGACAAGAATGAATCCTTTGAACAATGTTATGGATATGTCTGTTTGTTGGTCTAGATTTATTATTTAATGATATATTTGTGAAGAAATTGCTCATATAAAGTGTGCTTGATGATTAATTATCTATAATTCTTGCTCTTGTCTTCCCTACAGAGTTCTTCCATGGTCGCTTGGCTGCCTGCTTGTATGAAAAAGAAGAAGAAAGGAAGGATTGATTGTTTGTATTTATATATATTATATATATGAATGAAGAGGTGATATGTGTGAGCTGATGGGAACTTTCTTTACTTTCTTATGGTTTGTTTAGTTATATATTCGTGTTATTTATCAATGTTTTTGTCCTTCCAGATACTTTGGAGGGAAGGAAGATTGGTCCGGTGGAGAATTGGTGATGATTGGATACATATCTATTCTTTAAAGTAAATATATATATATTATGAAAGGGAATACACATTATTTACTTATTTTGCTATTACTTTTTGAAGGTTATAATCTGATTGTGGCGACCCATGGAAAGAATAAAGAATGTTCTGATGTTCTGATGAATTATAGGAAGATTTTCATATATTCTAAGCTTACTTGTCAACGTTTATTAAAATATATGCATTTATATATCAGAATTGTATTTGATAATAATGAAATGATCATCCTTAGTATATAAATAAGACATATTTGTTTTTGTATTGATATCCGCACATTTAAAAATGCTTTACCTACCTTTTGGCTGGAACCTTAATAATTAGAATATAATTTGTTGATTAATATTGATTAATATTGATTTCTTTGAATTATTTTATTAATTTTATAAGAAAAAAATGATGATTTATATATATAAATGAATGAGGAATGGAAGCAGAATAGTTTAATTTATATGAATATGTAATTTTAAGTAAAGGATTGTAATAAAGAAGTAGTTATTAGAACCATAGTTTCTGATTTATAATGAATATGGTATGAAATGACATATTTTTGAATATATGTGATCTATAAGGAGTCTCTTATCCAAGTAACTGACCTCCTGACTCAGTATTATTGATATAAAACCTTAAGAGGGCACATACATATGATTTATATGATTTAATATTGAATATACTTATGTTTTGTTTTTAAAAATGACATTGCACGATAGGTAATTTATATTTAAGAGGATTCTGAAATTGAATATTGTAGTTATTTGACTTTAAACGAAGGATATCGGACGGACAAGAATGAATCCTTTGAACAATGTTATGGATATGTCTGTTTGTTGGTCTAGATTTATTATTTAATGATATATTTGTGAAGAAATTGCTCATATAAAGTGTGCTTGATGATTAATTATCTATAATTCTTGCTCTTGTCTTCCCTACAGAGTTCTTCCATGGTCGCTTGGCTGCCTGCTTGTATGAAAAAAGAAGAAGAAAGGAAGGATTGATTGTTTGTATTTATATATATTATATATATGAATGAAGAGGTGATATGTGTGAGCTGATGGGAACTTTCTTTACTTTCTTATGGTTTGTTTAGTTATATATTCGTGTTATTTATCAATGTTTTTGTCCTTCCAGATACTTTGGAGGGAAGGAAGATTGGTCCGGTGGAGAATTGGTGATGATTGGATACATATCTATTCTTTAAAGTAAATATATATATATTATGAAAGGGAATACACATTATTTACTTATTTTGCTATTACTTTTTGAAGGTTATAATCTGATTGTGGCGACCCATGGAAAGAATAAAGAATGTTCTGATGTTCTGATGAATTATAGGAAGATTTTCATATATTCTAAGCTTACTTGTCAACGTTTTATTAAAATATATGCATTTATATATCAGAATTGTATTTGATAATAATGAAATGATCATCCTTAGTATATAAATAAGACATATTTGTTTTTGTATTGATATCCGCAACATTTAAAAATGCTTTACCTACCTTTTGGCTGGAACCTTAATAATTAGAATATAATTTGTTGATTAATATTGATTAATATTGATTTCTTTGAATTATTTTATTAATTTTATAAGAAAAAAATGATGATTTTATATATATAAATGAATGAGGAATGGAAGCAGAATAGTTTAATTTATATGAATATGTAATTTTAAGTAAAGGATTGTAATAAAGAAGTAGTTATTAGAACCATAGTTTCTGATTTATAATGAATATGGTATGAAATGACATATTTTTGAATATATGTGATCTATAAGGAGTCTCTTATCCAAGTAACTGACCTCCTGACTCAGTATTATTGATATAAAACCTTAAGAGGGCACATACATATGATTTATATGATTTAATATTGAATATACTTATGTTTTGTTTTTAAAAATGACATTGCACGATAGGTAATTTATATTTAAGAGGATTCTGAAATTGAATATTGTAGTTATTTGACTTTAAAACGAAGGATATCGGACGGACAAGAATGAATCCTTTGAACAATGTTATGGATATGTCTGTTTGTTGGTCTAGATTTATTATTTAATGATATATTTGTGAAGAAATTGCTCATATAAAGTGTGCTTGATGATTAATTATCTATAATTCTTGCTCTTGTCTTCCCTACAGAGTTCTTCCATGGTCGCTTGGCTGCCTGCTTGTATGAAAAAAGAAGAAGAAAGGAAGGATTGATTGTTTGTATTTATATATATTATATATATGAATGAAGAGGTGATATGTGTGAGCTGATGGGAACTTTCTTTACTTTCTTATGGTTTGTTTAGTTATATATTCGTGTTATTTATCAATGTTTTTGTCCTTCCAGATACTTTGGAGGGAAGGAAGATTGGTCCGGTGGAGAATTGGTGATGATTGGATACATATCTATTCTTTAAAGTAAATATATATATATTATGAAAGGGAATACACATTATTTACTTATTTTGCTATTACTTTTTGAAGGTTATAATCTGATTGTGGCGACCCATGGAAAGAATAAAGAATGTTCTGATGTTCTGATGAATTATAGGAAGATTTTCATATATTCTAAGCTTACTTGTCAACGTTTTATTAAAATATATGCATTTATATATCAGAATTGTATTTGATAATAATGAAATGATCATCCTTAGTATATAAATAAGACATATTTGTTTTTGTATTGATATCCGCAACATTTAAAAATGCTTTACCTACCTTTTGGCTGGAACCTTAATAATTAGAATATAATTTGTTGATTAATATTGATTAATATTGATTTCTTTGAATTATTTTATTAATTTTATAAGAAAAAAAATGATGATTTATATATATAAATGAATGAGGAATGGAAGCAGAATAGTTTAATTTATATGAATATGTAATTTTAAGTAAAGGATTGTAATAAAGAAGTAGTTATTAGAACCATAGTTTCTGATTTATAATGAATATGGTATGAAATGACATATTTTTGAATATATGTGATCTATAAGGAGTCTCTTATCCAAGTAACTGACCTCCTGACTCAGTATTATTGATATAAAACCTTAAGAGGGCACATACATATGATTTATATGATTTAATATTGAATATACTTATGTTTTGTTTTTAAAAATGACATTGCACGATAGGTAATTTATATTTAAGAGGATTCTGAAATTGAATATTGTAGTTATTTGACTTTAAAACGAAGGATATCGGACGGACAAGAATGAATCCTTTGAACAATGTTATGGATATGTCTGTTTGTTGGTCTAGATTTATTATTTAATGATATATTTGTGAAGAAATTGCTCATATAAAGTGTGCTTGATGATTAATTATCTATAATTCTTGCTCTTGTCTTCCCTACAGAGTTCTTCCATGGTCGCTTGGCTGCCTGCTTGTATGAAAAAAGAAGAAGAAAGGAAGGATTGATTGTTTGTATTTATATATATTATATATATGAATGAAGAGGTGATATGTGTGAGCTGATGGGAACTTTCTTTACTTTCTTATGGTTTGTTTAGTTATATATTCGTGTTATTTATCAATGTTTTTGTCCTTCCAGATACTTTGGAGGGAAGGAAGATTGGTCCGGTGGAGAATTGGTGATGATTGGATACATATCTATTCTTTAAAGTAAATATATATATATTATGAAAGGGAATACACATTATTTACTTATTTTGCTATTACTTTTTGAAGGTTATAATCTGATTGTGGCGACCCATGGAAAGAATAAAGAATGTTCTGATGTTCTGATGAATTATAGGAAGATTTTCATATATTCTAAGCTTACTTGTCAACGTTTTATTAAAATATATGCATTTATATATCAGAATTGTATTTGATAATAATGAAATGATCATCCTTAGTATATAAATAAGACATATTTGTTTTTGTATTGATATCCGCAACATTTAAAAATGCTTTACCTACCTTTTGGCTGGAACCTTAATAATTAGAATATAATTTGTTGATTAATATTGATTAATATTGATTTCTTTGAATTATTTTATTAATTTTATAAGAAAAAAATGATGATTTATATATATAAATGAATGAGGAATGGAAGCAGAATAGTTTAATTTATATGAATATGTAATTTTAAGTAAAGGATTGTAATAAAGAAGTAGTTATTAGAACCATAGTTTCTGATTTATAATGAATATGGTATGAAATGACATATTTTTGAATATATGTGATCTATAAGGAGTCTCTTATCCAAGTAACTGACCTCCTGACTCAGTATTATTGATATAAAACCTTAAGAGGGCACATACATATGATTTATATGATTTAATATTGAATATACTTATGTTTTGTTTTTAAAAATGACATTGCACGATAGGTAATTTATATTTAAGAGGATTCTGAAATTGAATATTGTAGTTATTTGACTTTAAAACGAAGGATATCGGACGGACAAGAATGAATCCTTTGAACAATGTTATGGATATGTCTGTTTGTTGGTCTAGATTTATTATTTAATGATATATTTGTGAAGAAATTGCTCATATAAAGTGTGCTTGATGATTAATTATCTATAATTCTTGCTCTTGTCTTCCCTACAGAGTTCTTCCATGGTCGCTTGGCTGCCTGCTTGTATGAAAAAAGAAGAAGAAAGGAAGGATTGATTGTTTGTATTTATATATATTATATATATGAATGAAGAGGTGATATGTGTGAGCTGATGGGAACTTTCTTTACTTTCTTATGGTTTGTTTAGTTATATATTCGTGTTATTTATCAATGTTTTTGTCCTTCCAGATACTTTGGAGGGAAGGAAGATTGGTCCGGTGGAGAATTGGTGATGATTGGATACATATCTATTCTTTAAAGTAAATATATATATATTATGAAAGGGAATACACATTATTTACTTATTTTGCTATTACTTTTTGAAGGTTATAATCTGATTGTGGCGACCCATGGAAAGAATAAAGAATGTTCTGATGTTCTGATGAATTATAGGAAGATTTTCATATATTCTAAGCTTACTTGTCAACGTTTTATTAAAATATATGCATTTATATATCAGAATTGTATTTGATAATAATGAAATGATCATCCTTAGTATATAAATAAGACATATTTGTTTTTGTATTGATATCCGCAACATTTAAAAATGCTTTACCTACCTTTTGGCTGGAACCTTAATAATTAGAATATAATTTGTTGATTAATATTGATTAATATTGATTTCTTTGAATTATTTTATTAATTTTATAAGAAAAAAATGATGATTTATATATATAAATGAATGAGGAATGGAAGCAGAATAGTTTAATTTATATGAATATGTAATTTTAAGTAAAGGATTGTAATAAAGAAGTAGTTATTAGAACCATAGTTTCTGATTTATAATGAATATGGTATGAAATGACATATTTTTGAATATATGTGATCTATAAGGAGTCTCTTATCCAAGTAACTGACCTCCTGACTCAGTATTATTGATATAAAACCTTAAGAGGGCACATACATATGATTTATATGATTTAATATTGAATATACTTATGTTTTGTTTTAAAAATGACATTGCACGATAGGTAATTTATATTTAAGAGGATTCTGAAATTGAATATTGTAGTTATTTGACTTTAAAACGAAGGATATCGGACGGACAAGAATGAATCCTTTGAACAATGTTATGGATATGTCTGTTTGTTGGTCTAGATTTATTATTTAATGATATATTTGTGAAGAAATTGCTCATATAAAGTGTGCTTGATGATTAATTATCTATAATTCTTGCTCTTGTCTTCCCTACAGAGTTCTTCCATGGTCGCTTGGCTGCCTGCTTGT